>OY728121.1:81473382-91473382 GCA_963277665.1 Viscum album | reverse complement strand
TCATGGACATTAATTAAAAAGATATAGAAAGATAATTATTTAAAACATTTAAAATTCTGATCTTTATAAAGAGTGTCGTTCATAAATCCATAAAATTTTCATTTTGAATTCATTTTTATGAAAAATAGACATGGATGATAAAATTTCCCAGTAAATACTTACAAATAAACAATCTCGGATAATAATGAGATTGAGGAATTAACCCTTACCAATTTGGTAACTAACGAAACATACACCCCATGAAAGAAGTATCATACAATGAATATGTAAATACACATAAATTAAAGTTTATTACACAAAGAATACAATTATGGGCTGTAAATACACCACAAAAAAGGTAATAGTGGCAATATCGCATGAATATCGCGGGAATAAGGAGTGAGATGAAAACCCCTTACCATGCACTTTCCATTAGTCGAGGGTATGTTTAACCTCCTGTATGAAGACTATAGTATGTTATTAAATTATACCATAACCATATTAATATTTATGATTTCATACATTATTCATTTATGACTATATACTACCCATTTAATAATAATTTCCATGTTATATTAATATTTCGGGTAATAATCACTTTATTTATCATACGTGTTTTAACTTGTTACTCTTGATCGTATCACTTATAAATATCATATATATTTAGAATATAAATATATATAATAGAAGTATAAATTAAATTTAAAACACCATTTATGGAGACGGTAGTCCATACGTACGCATAAAAATTCAGTTTTAAACTATATATTAGTGTTTTCACTATTCATCAAAAATTGAATGTTTTTGGAAAAATACCAAAAATTCACCCTAATATAATTTCGATATTCCGAATCAAAAAATGAATTCTATTTTGAAAGATAGAATTTATAAAATTTCAAAAAGTGGGTATTACTATTCATAACAGCTAGTTTGATTGGTTGTGGTGTGTGTTAGAACTCGAAGTTGTGTACAACACACGCTACTGTATTATTTAAAGAGATGTGTATCGTGGAAGCTTGGGGTGTTACATTCTACCCTCCATTAAGAAGTTTATTGCTTACAATTTATGTTTGGTATTGGAAATTGGGGGTTGACATTTCAAAATATCTTAGTTGAAATCCCCCATAAAAAATGGATTAATGAGGCCTCTATTTAAAATAAAGAGTGGTATGTATAAAGGTTACCAAAAATAACACATACTAGGGTTCCATGTAAGAAAACATGAGTATGGAAGAGAAATATAACCATAAATATCTGATGGATAGCGGTAGAGAACATGGCTATGAAAAGGCCAAAAATCACAAAGCCATAAATTTGTGATGATCTAAGGTACCATATAGGACAATGTTTTTGTTCTATGTTCCTTTTCTTAATGTTGACGAATTTATTTATGAGATTTAATAAGATCATAAGGAGACATACCTAATTTATAATTATAGTTTTATCCATTAATAAATTTCAACCACAAACTCATCTTTCACTCCAAAACATTATAAAACACAAAAATACTCTATTTATCCTAATCGTATAGGGTTCCAAATATAATGAATTTATAATATACATATCCATCCCTTTAAAAAAAGAAACTACATTATACCATCCAGGAACATCACGTCGTCCAGTGGTAGAAGATAAATACCAATCACACTGTGGTTGTGGGTTCCAATCTCATAGCTTTGTCCGACGCGACGAGTTATCATACGGTCTGCATGTTGTCCATTTATAAAAATCCAAAAAATAACGGTTCAAAATTAATCCATTCCAACCATTAGAATTATCCAAAATACTGCTATCCAAACACATAGTCCGAAATTTATAAGGAAGTTAAACACAATTAAGATCATTTTTTCCATGTAATAACATGTGAAAACCTTAATCATGTATAATTTTAAAACATGGTAACATCCGTAATTACCATAAAACCAGCATATCAATCATAATATACTTCTTTAATCCTAGGAAAATAAAACATAAGAATGCGGTGAGCTCAGATGCCCCATAAGGGTTAATAATTTAGCGGATATTATAAACTTTTTAGGCAAGATGTGTGATAAAAACAACAGCCTTTTTAAATAGAAACTTGAACAGAATATGAAAAAAATAAATCAAACATTACCATATAATCATGCACATGGATATTATACTAGTTGAATAATAATATTTAATAACTAATTTCATAATGAGGGAATGCCTAATGCTAAACATCATTACCATATAGTCAAGGCCTTGTGCTAAGACTAAAAATACCTTTTTTTTCGAGGCCTTATTCCAAGACACTAGTTTGTCTCATGAGACATACCGATGCATCGAGGAGCTATAGCAGGCTTCAACCGTTACTTACTAAGTCCATTGCATTCCTCATATGAAAAAGTTCAATCATAACATAACCATTCATATTAAAATTAGCATAATAAATGTCATTAAATTAACCATAAACCATGAATGGTATAAAAATAGAACATCCCCATTCAAAAATTTCATAGCTCATTCTATAAAACATGGATGATTGTATTAAAATTAATCAACCTCAAAAAAAAATAATCTCCAGTAAAGGAGGATGACATAGTTGAAAATGATGAGTAAAACATTTTGAGAGAAATATCCTTTTTGTAAAGTCATTTAAAATTCACACATTTATAAATTAAGTAATTTAAAAGTGATTTTTGAATCAACGTGTCCCATACCACATTGAAACTTTTGAAAATTATTATCATTTCAAAACATTCATGTCCATATAAATAAATCCTTAAAACCATTTTGAAAACATGGACATTAATTAATAAGATTTAGAAAGATAAATCATTAAAACATTTAAAAATCTGATCTTGAAAAAGAGTATGTTTCACAAATCCTTAATATATTCATTTTGAAATCATTATTTAGAAAAATGGACACGGATGATAAAAATGTCCCAGTAAATACTTACACATAAACAATCTCAGATAATAATGAGATTGAGGAATTAACCCTTAACAATCACTTTCCTTTAGTTGAGGGTACGTTTAACCTCCATTATGAAGATCGTACTATGAAATTAAATTATACCAGAACCATATTAATATTTATTATATCATATATGATATATCTATGAATTTATACAACCTATTTAATAATAATTTCCTTGTTAAATTAACATTTCGGGTAATAATTGTTTTCTTTATCATAAGTGTTTTATCTTGTTATACTTGATTGTATCACACAGATATAGATTTGAATACATCCGTAATATAAAACATGATTTATATATCATATATATTTAGATTATAAATATGTATAAAAGACATATATCTGAAATGAAAAACACCATTTATAGAGACTGTAGTCTGGGCATACGCATAAACGTTGTTTCCGTTTTCATATCATATTGAACAGAACTAAGTGAATAAGATATATGTAAGTACACACACACAGATATATATATATATATATATCCCTAGTATAATTATTATATAATATATTACATACTTATTATTAATATATATTTTTTTAATCATCGACGAATAGTGAACGTGGAAATGAATCTCATCACGTCATGGAGACGGTAATCCATACGTACGCACGAGCGACAATATCATTTCATTAAAGGTGTGGAATTGGATGGTATATTAATTTTACAGAGTCATTAGCATGTTATTTTCATTAGTTATATACATATTACTCATCATTATATCCATCCAAATAACATAGTGTTGAATAATAAATTACACCACGTCGGGGAGATGGTAAGCCGTACGTACACACGCATGGTGACATTATCATTCATAAGATGGATATAATAATGAATATAGTTGTGACATATTTATAAAAACATCACATTATATAGAAGATATTGGAGTTATTTTTTATAATGTAAAAAACAAAGGAACAATAAGTGGAAGAATAAGAGAACTTGAAAGAGGGTGGTGAAATCATTACCTCTTCTTCAGGTTCTTCATTTTTCTATGTAGGTTCTTTCATTATGACCTTCATTTCCCCATATATAGAATCTTCCTGTCCCTTTGAGTCATTTTCCTAGGTGTTTATTTCCACATCATTGACACATAGGTTTTTGAACATACATACCTTTATGATTATTACCTGAACTTCCATTGGGATTTGTTTTTCACATTTACAATTCCTTATAAAAAATCATCATGGTTCAATTAGTCAATCCTGACTCCAGATAGTTTATTGAGAATAACTATAAGAGTTCTCATTGTAGCTACGATTTCATTCAATTTCTCATTCGGAAAACCATCATAGTTATCTTCACATATATCGTTACTTTGATGCCTGCAAGATCCGACCCTTTACTAAAACCAGAAAGGTAAGTTTGAGTACATTAGAAAAATCATCATATAATATCTTATGAGTAGGGTAAACACAATGATATAATTATTCATGTTATCTTAAACTCATTAACATTATCTTATTTATAACCCTATATTAAATTTTTTTTAGTTATTAATCATTGATTTTAACTCTCTTAACTCTTTCTGAATTAAATAATAATAAATATCCTAATCTAATCCAAATAGACCTAAATGATAATATTTTATTCTTAAAGTTGTTTTTTGGTCGAGATACACTTGTCCAATAGAATTATTACATGTGTTAGGGTAATATTAATATCATTTTAACCCTTAATTACCCTATTTAATTTTAACCGTGGTAAATAAAAGTAAAAATTTACTATTCACCAAAAATTATTTTTATCTTACTCAACCAAAGTTTACTCTTTGATATTAATAGTGTCTCTCAAATTTTCAAAATTACACTCACAAAAGGGGTAAAATTATTTTTTATGTGAAGTTGAAAATTCTTCTAGGAGGTGGGTAAAAGATGAAGAAATGATCAATAAAATTTTTATATATCTAAAATTATTCTAAACTAACTCCAAGGAATTACATTGAATGTTTTCAGAAAAATACAAAAAATTCCCCCTAAGTTAATTTCGATATTCCAAATCCAAAAATGATGTCCATTTTGAATGATAAAATATATAAAATTTCGAAAAGTGGGTATTACTATTCATAATGGCTAGTTTGATTGGTAGTAGTGTGTGATAGAACCCGAAGTTGCGTAAAACACATGGTACTGTATTATTCAAAGAGAATCATACCTTGGAAGCATGGGGTGTTACATTCTTCCCTCCTTAAATAAATTGCATCCTCAGAATTTGAAATTCTTTTTTGAAAATAAAAGGTTGAAAATAGAAAATATTTTTGTGGGAATACCCACATCGGAAATTCAGTTAATAAAATTAATTCTTAATTAGAGGAAAAGAAAAATGAAAGGGTCACCACTAAGTTTTGATCTCGATTTGGAGAACATTGGTGGAAATTAAAGACACATAATTGGATGAAAAACGTATATATTTATATGGTGTGATTGAGGTCATTAGTCACAAACAATTATATAATTGAGGGCCTCAAAGCCATCAATTTATGATGATCTAAAAAATCATTGGTTCACTAAAACACTGGATATTAGGATAACACATTTTTGGTTTTAAGATCCCTTACCAAATGTTTAAGAATTAATTTCTTCATAGAATAAGAGTAATATATATGTATATATATACAAGACAAGTAGAGTTTCTTATTTCATCTAATTTATACCACAAATTCATCTTTCACTCCAAAATATAATAGAACTCAAAAATATTATATTTATCCTAATCGTATAAGGATCCAAACATTAACACATAACATTAAAATGAAGAAAACTACTTTGTAATGACCAAGGACTTATGGTAGGCTAGTGGTATGTAATAAAGTCCTATCACACTATGGTTGTAGGTTTGATTCCAGTAGCTTTGTCCGATGTGATGGGTTATCGCCCAACCTGAAGGTTTTCCTTTTCCTAAATCAATAGTATCAGAATATTCCAAAAATTAATCACAAGAAATTTTTTACCTTAAACAATACTATCTAAAGTTCAAAATAATCCACTCCAAACATTATAGTTATCCAAAGTACCTCATTCCAGACTCTCTATAAAAGGTATCT
Organism: Viscum album; assembly: GCA_963277665.1. Taxonomy (NCBI): domain Eukaryota; kingdom Viridiplantae; phylum Streptophyta; class Magnoliopsida; order Santalales; family Viscaceae; genus Viscum; species Viscum album. Next base: position 91,467,413 of record OY728121.1, on the reverse strand, counting down.
AAATTCCAAAATCAATTTTCACATTAGATTCCCTAGAAAATTCGTGTATGTCATAAAAACATTGAAATTATATTTATTTTAATATTTATAATACCATTTATTTGATTCTATAATTAATTTGGTAATTACATCATCATCATTGTGTCATTAATAAATTGACTAATTTAATCTATAAAATTTATAAATAAAGTACCATTATGTAGGAAATCTTTTTACCTTTGTAATAAATATTTCTAGTTTAATGTATCTTATGTATAACCCTATATTAAAAATGGATTGGTTATTAAACATTGATTTTAACTCTTTTTACACTTCTTTAAATAAAATAATAATAAATGTCTTAATCTAATCCAAGTGGACCTAAAGGGTCATATTTTATTCCTAAGGTTGTTTTTGGTCAAATTAAACATATCCAATTAAATTAGAACATGTGTTAGGGTAATAATAATATCATTTTTACCCTTAATTACCCTATTTACTTTTAAGTGTGGTAAATAAAAGTAAAAAGTTACTATACAGCAAAAATTATTTTTGTCCTATTGACCCATATTTTACTCCATGATATTAACCATGTCTCTCATATTTTTTAAATTTAACTCACAAATGTGGTAAAATTTTTTTATGTAAATTTTCAAAGAAATAACAAAGAAAGAAGAAGTGGAAGAAGAAAGGAACATGAAAGAGGGTGGTGAAAACATTACCTCTTCATAGGGTTATTCCTTTTTATTTGATCAAAAGGGCCCATCAGGTTGAATTTATAATCAAACTATGGCCTCTATGATGAATTTAGGGTAGTTGATAAAATATTTGGGCAGTTTTTGGACGACAAAAAAGGCTTTGATGTTATGAATTTGAGAGAAGTGGGAGTGCCCTTTTATAAGTGGGGTGAGGGTCACCTTAGGAAAAACATAATATTTTATTTTATAATAAATTAATATTAAGTTTATAATGGATCGAAAGTGACTTATTTAGAGGACAATGTGGGGATGGGTCGGAATACATTCAACCAATAAATTTTATACAGGTTTGGGTCACTATATTAATCTTATCATTTATATTTAACTCTTAGTTAAATAGTTTCACTTTTACCATATCTCTTTGTATTTTTAGATTATATGGTTAATAAACATACTATATACATACAAGTGAACCACATGTGGTTCATTAATGATACAACTATCATTACATAAGTCCTTTGTTAGAACCGTAGATTTTTAGGAATAGAATGTCAATTAATAATATAATATATGATTTAAATACTCCTTTATGTCAATTTTGACACTATTTAATAATTGATTTTTTTTAAAGCTCTAACATCATTATTATTTAGAAATAAATTCATTTAATCAATAAAAAGATGTCATATTAACCTATAAAATTTGTGGAATTCGTAAAAAGTCTCAAATTACATTTATTTGGATATTTATAATATCAATTATTGTACTATTTCATTAATTACGAAAATACTGCATCACCATTGTGTCACAAATAAATTAACTTATTAAATGTCTAAAAATTATAAATAAAATACCATTATATATAATGCTTTTTATATTTCTAATTAATAATTATAATCTAATTTATCTTATGTATAACCCAATATTAAAAATGTTTTAGTTATAAAAAGTTGATTTTAAGTATTTTAACTCATCTTTGAATGAAATAATAATAAATGTACTAATCTAATCCAAGTGGACAAAAAAGGTTCATATTTTATTACTAAGGTTGTTTTTGGTCGAATTATTATAAGCCAATAGAATTAGGAGATGTGTTAGGGTAATAATATTATCAATTTTACCCGTAATTACCCTATTTACTTTTAACCGTGGTAAACAAAAGAAAAAAGATAATATTCACAAAAAATTATTTTTATATTATTGAACCACATTTAAATAATTGATATTAACCGAGCCTCTTGGATTTTCAAAATTCACTCACAGAAGCAGTAAAATTAAGTTTTCTGTGAATTTGCAAATTCTCCTTGGAGGTGGGTAAAAGAAGGTGAAAAGTTCAATAAAATTTTTATATATCTAAAATAATTATAAAATAACTCCAATGAATTACATTGACTCTATATTGTTATTATGTATCTATTTTTACCCAATTTAAATTTAAATAAAATAAATAATTATTTAAATAAAAATTTGGTTTTAAACTTTAACTCTGTGTTTTTTCACTATTCATAAAAAATTGCATGTTTTCAGAAAAATACAAAAAATTCATCCTAAGCTAATTTCGATATTCTGAATCCAAAAATAAAGTCCATTTTGATAGATAAAATTTATAAAATTTCAAAAATTGAGTATTACTATTCATAATGGCTACATTAATTGGTCGTGGTGTGTTAGAATCTCGAAGTTGTGTACAATGCAAGCTATTTCATTATTTAATGGGAAAGGCACCATGGAAGCTTGGGTTGTTACATTATCTCCCCCATCAATAAATTTAATCCTCACAATTTTTAAAATTGGGTTTGGGAATATAATTGAATGTCCCACATCATAGAAAGAGTCAATAAAATTATCACTTTAAAAGAAAGAAAGAGAAGTACAAAGGTCACCCAAGATAACCCATACTAGGATTCCATGTTGGAAAACATGGATATGGAAAATAAACTAAGTGTAACTAATAAAAATCCTTATAAACTTGATCTTTAGCATAATATGGAAAAGATAATATGAAATAATTTCATTTACTTGTTCACATTGATAGTCTACTGGTCGAATAATCACATGCAATATCAATAACCACTTTCATAATGATGGAATGCATAATGCTAGAATATCATAACCACATAGTCAAGGACTTGTTTCAAGACTACAAATAAGATTTTATCAAGGCCTTATGCCAAAAAACTAGTTTTTCTCATGAGACCTACCAATCCATCTAGGAGTTATAGCGAGCTCCACCCATCATTACTAAGTCCAATGCTTTCCTCATATGAAAAGGTTTAAACATAACATAAACATTAATATTAAAACTGGCATAATAAATGTCAATACTTTACCCATAAACCATGAACTTTATAAAAATAACACATACACAGTCAAACATATCAGAAAACCTTCAATACAATATGGATGTTTTTTTATTGTAATAAATCATCTTCAAACAAGTTTAAAATCCATTAAAAGATTTTGACATAGATGAACATTATTTGTAAAACGCTTTCAGAGAAATATCCCTTTTTCATGAAAAAATTTAAAAGTCACACAATTTAGAAAGGAAGACATTTAAATACATTTTTGAATCAAAGTGTCCCATACCTCTTTGAAAAATTTGATAGTAATTAACGTAATAAAACATTCATGTCCATTTAAATAAATCTGTAAAACCATTTTGAAAACATGTCCATTAATGAAAATGGTTTAGAAGAGTAAATCATTAAAAAATTTAAAATGAAGTTTTAGTAAAAAGTCCCTTAAAATAATCCCTTTGAAAACTTTTTTATGAAACATGTAAATGGATAATAAATATTTCCCTAAAGATACTTACGTAAAAATAACCTCGGGTAATAAAGAGATTGTGAAATTATACCTTACCAATTTGGTAACATAGGGAACATACACCCCATGAAAAAGGTATCATACAATGAATATGTAAATACACATAGAGTAAAGTGTATTATAAAAAGAATACAATTATGGGAAGTAAATAAACCACATAAAAGGTAATAGTGGCAATATGGCAGGAATCTCATCAGAATAAGGAGTGAGATGAAAACCCCTTACCTTGAAGTTTCCTTTGGTCGAGGGTACATTTAAACTCTTGTATGAATATCGTAGTATGTTATTAAATTATAGATGTACCATATTAATATTTATGATATCATACATGATTCATTTATGACTTTATACTAACTATTTAATAATAATTTCATTGTTAAATTAATATTTCGTGTAATAATCGATTACTATATCATACATGTTTTAACATTTTACTCTTGATTGTATCACTTAGACCAAGATTTAAATACATCCATAATATAATACATTATTTATATATCATATATATTTAGAATATAAATATGTATAATAAATATATATATGAAATGAAAAACACCGTTTTTGGAGACAGTAGTCCGTACGTACGCCTAAACGTTGTTTCAATTTTCATATCGTACTGAAAGAAAGTATTTAAATAAGATATATGTATGTACACACACACACATATATATATATATCTCTCTCTCCAGTAGCATTATTATTCCATATATTACATACATATTAGTAATATATATTTTTATAATCATCAATGAATGGTGATTGTGGAAATGAATCTCATCGCGTCGTGAAGATGGTAATCCGTACGTATGCACAAGCGACAATATCATTTCCATAAATGTGTGGAATTGGATGGTATATTAGTTTTACAGAGACATTAGAATGTTATTTTAATTATATAAATACATATTTCTCATCATTTTATCCATCAAAATAACATAGTGTTGAATAAAAAATTACACCACTGCTTAAAAAAACCATATATGTCAGATTTTTGAAATTCAATTCACAGAACTAGTAAAATTTCATTTAAATGAAAAAGTCCGTTTTTTAACTACCACTAAGTGGTTTCACTATTCCTCAAAAATTAATGTTTTTCAGAATAATACTAAAAAATTTAGCCTCATCTCTATTTGATATTCTGAATTCAAAAATGATGTCTATTTTTACTAATTAAAAATATAGAAGTGGCATTAATTAATTTTAAAATTAATTCATGTTATCAAAAAAATAGTGTGTTTTTATGAAACAATAACTATAAAAAGATTGATACTTGTTATGTCCAATTTCAAAGTGAAATTAATTCCAATGACCATGATTGGATTAAATGGTAAAAATATATTTTAATTTCACTTTAAAACCAATTAATAAGATAATATAACCATATAAATAAATTATATTAAAAGCCACTTTATAATTAAAATATAATATTCTTCATTATTCATTAAAAATGAACTTTATTGGAAAAATTCCAAAAATTTTAAAAAAGTAAATTTTGATGTCCCCATTATAAATAAGGATTTTATTTGGTCAAAAATAATGTATTAAAGTGACCAAAAATAGATTTAAAAGGGTTCTCCACTAAAAGTCGATAAATCTGCCTTTTAATGTAAATTACGCTTAAAATTAAATTCTTTCACATTTTATGCCTCTAAATTTTATTGGATAAATTTAAATACATTTAACAAACTTGTATAATGATATTGTAGTTAGATTCGTTCATTCCAACCAATTCAATGGCTAGGAGTTAACTATCGTTGAAAATAATAATATATTATTACTGTGCAAATTATGATTTAAAAGAAACTCGTTGTTGCATATCGGGTACACTATCGAACATAGAAACACTTTTAAGGAAAAATAAATATATAATTAAAAAATTAATAAATATGAAAAGGTCATATTATTTAATTACCCGATATGTTACATCCTTCCCCCCTTTTGGGAATTGCGTCCTTGTCATTTTAAAATTTGGGCTTGAAAACTTGATTGAAAGACCCATATCAGAAAAAAAGAGTCAGTAAAACTATCACTTTAAAAGAAAGAAAGAGAAGTAAAATGGTCACCTAAGATAACCCATACTATTATTACATGAAAATATGGATATGGAGGAGAATAAAAAGGATCATGTTGTGATGGAGAGTGATAGGAAACATGATTAGGAGAAAGTAAACCCCAAGAAAATCACAAACATATGATTTGTGTAAACGGTCTTTGATTAACCAGTGGGAAACAAAAACGAAAAACTTTTTTGTTTTTACGTTTCTTTTCATAATTTTTAGGAATTCATCTTCTATATAGAATGAAAACACAATGAAATATACTTACGCTCAAGTAGAGTTTCATCTTTTAATATGTTTCTAATGAAACTAATCATTTATCTAAACTATGAGCATTAAAAAAGAATTGGTCACATAAAAAGCATAAGAATTATCTTCTAGAGAATCAAATAATACACAAAGGGAGAACTATCTATTTCCCTTGTATTTATACATCAACTAAAACCAAAATTGTTAGTACATGATCAGATAATATCCAAACGTATAATCTTTCATAAAAATAAATACTACTCTTAATCTCCAAAATTCAACAAAAAGAACCCAAGGTTCAATAAAGGACATTAAATAAATAGTTATCCTGAAAATTATTCAATGTAATCAAAAATAAGATTGAAACCCAAATCTCTGAATGATTTAATTACATAGTCTTCCATGGTAAATATTAGCATTTATCTCCAAATAACATTAGTTACTCTTAAAGTATCATACTGAAATGTAATTAAACTAATCACATATCATCCATGATAGGTTAATCATTTCTATAAATAACCCAAAATAAACTTATTCTCGATTCACAATTCATATAACTAAAAATAATTAGTCATACTAACCTTGGACTTCCCGTAGCATAGTGGTAGGCGATAAATACCAGTCTCACTTTGGTTGTGGGTTCGATTCCCACAGTTTCATCCGACGTGATGGGTTATCATAGGGTATGTGTGTAGTCCCTCGACAAAAACTACATAATTTTCTAACATTCCTAAAAATAGATAAATTCATCAAAAAAATTTACCAAAACATATTTTAACCATGAAGGTTATCTAATAACTTCGTTTTTCATCCCAAAATGTATAAACTGGTAATTGCCTCAAATTCAAGGATCATATAAACCCAAATGGTTCTTTATAAATATATCCACAAAAGAGAAGATAATTATTCCTTGAATAAAATTTTCATATAACAAACAACATGGTTAAACTTACTATAAAAAGTCTTCTAATGTAATCCCATCATTAGAAGAGCCTTAATACTTTTGAGCATTTCACCATCCTAAATTCTACCATGACTCTTGATTCCCTTTTATTTTTAATTATAACTCATTCAAAAATATTCTTCATCTATTAACCATTCCTTTCCAACTTATTTTGAAATATTTCATTCCTACAAACAAAATCATGAATCATATCTTAAGATTTCAATAATAGGAAAACGTATGTTAAGAAATAATCCATACCTTTCATTTCTCATTGTCAGTTTCTTCATCCTCAATTGGAATGGAAATAGGTATTGGTAAATGAATATTTGTTCGATCCTGGTGATCCCATTCCCAAAATTTCTTCATAGAAAATTTGTTAGCATAATGACCATGCTCACCACATTTAAAACATTCAATTGATCCTTCAGAAAGAACTTCTTTCCCTTTCCTAGAGTCAACTAGATGCTTCCTTTTTCCATTGTAGGTTCTTGCTTTATGACCTTCATGTCCAAATCTATAGCATCTTTATATCCCTTTGAATAATTTTCCTAAGTGTTTTTTTCCACATCATTGACACATTGGTTTTCAAGCATACTTACCATTATGATTATTAATTGAACATCCGTAGGGATTTGTTTCTCACATGTATGATGTGGTATAAAAATCACTACGGTTCAGGTGGTCAATCATGACTCCATATTTTTGGTTGAGAATAACCACAAGATTTCTCATTGGAACTCCCATAATATTCATCTACTAGTTCTTAAAACCGTCATAGTTTTCTTCAAATCCACTGTTACTTTGGTGCCTGCTAGATCTAGCTATTTACTAAAACCAAAAAGGTCAGTGTGATTATATCAATATAGTTACCATATAAAATCTTATTAGGTGGGTAAATACTTAGATATACTTATTCATTTTATCTTAAACTAATTCACTTTATCTAAAAAACTATGACTCTTTCTGAAATCCTATCCATTATGGAAATGTCACTTATGCTTAAAGAATACCCTAACCTCTAAAGTTATCTAAACCGACATCTGATACCAACTGTAAGGACCTGGCCATAAACCATACATAATCGTGAATTAAATTATTAGTTCACATTTTAGATATTTTCAGGTTTATATTTTTAGAGAATTAGGCCATAACTATTACATAACAACTTGAAGATTACAAGTAGACACTACTACTCAGTATCTGTTTTTTTTATAAAATAAAAACTCTTAAAATAAAATATGTCTAGTTCCAGGTTTTAGAGATCCTGACTTTTCCCTGATCCCATCAATGACCTTATTCATCTCTAATTCCTATGAAAAACATTTCAAAAAATCCTGGGATGAGCATAAAAATCTTAGTAAGGGATACAAAAAGAAGTAAATTGTTAGTTTTTCAAAACAACAAGTAAACCATGAATATCATGAGTAATAATTCTAACGATTATGAATTAGTAAATACTCTTCATTGAATAGAAGATCATTTCTTATCCTTTTGTAACCAAAATATTACCATAAAACCCATATAAAGAACGCATAACATATGAAGTTAACTTGGGACATAAACATACTTAAATTAAATAACCATATAGTCAACTTCCACACATATCACTAAATGGAATAGCCATACTGCCCACTTTTATAGCCAATGCAATGGAGTTTATAATGTAACCACTCGTCCTGGTTATCACAGCATGACCCGTCATTTGGTTTATCACGTAACCACCCGTCAAATTTCTAAGTACTATCATAATATCATAGAACATAAAATATTGAAAATAAAAAAATTCACTATTTACATTTCATTTAGAATCACAATATATCATTTCATGATACTTACAAAATCAATTCTTTATCAAACCATTTTCAAAACCATTTAATAAAGTGATTTTTGAATTAAAGTGTCCCATACCACTTTGATGCTTTTAAAGGAATTAACATTTTATAACAATAATATCCATATAAATAAATCCTTAAAACCATTTCTGAAACACAGAAATTAATGATAAATATTTGGAAGAATAAATCTCTAAAACGGTTAAAATGATATTTTAGTTAAAGAGTTTTTAACAAAATGAGAAACACTTGAATACAAAAAAACTTGAGGAATAACATTTAATCAGAACATTATAATATCATGCGAATATTGGGATTCATTATATAAAATGCCAAAGGACAATATATACACCAAATATGAGCGAATTGGTGCATAACAACAATTAAGTCACCATGGAATTTAAATTGAGAAAAAATCCCTCATAATGGCAGTATCCTTAGATTAAGGATAAATCTATTACATAATTATGTGTGAAAAATATAAATACACTAAATATGATTGGTTATTAGGTGTAAAACAATCAAAGGGAATTCACACATATCCGTAGGATTACATATTCAAGAAGTACAAGTTTAACCCAAAGAATCAAAATTTGGTTAAGAAGTTCCCTTGCAAAAAGTTGACAACATAACGGTGTCAATTTAATATTCAGAAACTGAGTTGATGAGAGAGAAAAGGGTATATCATCACATGGACATAAAATTTACAATAATAAGGACATATAAGAACATATCCCAATATGAGAATATGTAAATTAAAAGACATAACAAAAAGAAGTCTTTTAAAATAGAGGAGGGTGAAAGGTTCCCTTACCGATTTGGTAACTTAAGAAACGTACACCACATGAAAGAAGGATCATACCATGAAGATTTAAACACTCAAACTGATAGTATATTACACAATGATTCCAATAATGGGTATTACATACACCACAAAAAAATATTGGAAAATATAGTATGAATCTCATGAGAATAAAAAGTGAGAGGAAACCATTTACCACATTATAATCAATCAAGTTGTAAGAACAAAAGTTAATTACCACCAAATTAATCACATAATACCATGAATATATAGAGAATAATGATAATATATATATATATAATGGATGTGCACAATACACCACATGCAAGAAATAAGTGGTGACCAATAGAAATCTCATGGAATTAAATGTGAGGTGAGAAATTCCTTACCTCGTGTCCGACTTGTCCCGTTTGTTCATTAATCTCCAGAATAATAAACTGAAGTTAATTTCTAATTTCATATGAACCTTTTTAAATTTTATTATTCCTTTTATATTACTAATTACCATGTTATTAAAATTATGTAATCATTTTTGTTAATAATGTTCGTTTTGTCGATATCTGGTACTTGAGACAAAAATGGACATCTTATAATTACATGTTGTTCATGTGGTCAAAGGTTCATTATATCTATAATGATATTAATGATTTTTATATCATATATATAATATATATCCATCATATACATTTATTTATAATAGTACATAACATTTATTGGTAAGAAATGAAATGCACCATTCATGGAGATGGTAAGCCGTACGTACGCATGCACGCTACTTCCATTTCTATTTCATATTTAATGGTATTAAAACATAATGATACATAGTGTTATTATAATTCCATTATTTTATCATATATAATATCCTTAAATTTATCCTTTATACGTACCACATATCATATGAAAGAGTCATATCACTTTGAGGGGGCGGTAGTCCGCACTTCCTCAAATGAAATTATCGCATTTACCCATAATGGAAACTATAATGGTATGCAATAAATGGAAACTAGAGAAGCATAATGAAAACATAAACATAAAACATATCATATATAAATATAGTTCCATCTTAATGGTCACCATTAGAGGCGGTAGGAGATAAATGAACAATCATCGTTTCGTGAGGCGTTAGTTTTCCATCCACAAAAACATTATGTTCATCACCCATTAGATGGAGGTGTGTGTAAGTGTAGTTAGAATCCTTCTCATAACAACATCCTAGTATATTGAGGATACTGGTGTTATTTAAATAGAAAAGAATAAAAATAATTTAGGGGTTGGAGAAGTAATATAATAGAAATTTTTTTTCATGAGAAACTGGTACCTTTAATTGGTGTTAATCCCTTTGGTTTGAACCAAAGGACTTCTTGACGTACCTTCTGCCTAAGGTAAGGATTCTAGGAGGAGGGGATGGATGTAGGAAGCTTAATTTGGTAGAGGTTGGATGAGCCAAAAGACTTGATAGGTGTAAGTAATTGGTTAGAATTGTTCTCCTTTTATAAGGGGAAGAGCGGCTCTTATGGAATGTGTGAAAATATTATTTTATTATATAATGATATTCGGTTTCTAAAGGTCCAAAAATAATTAAAGTTGATGATACGATTACTCAGGGTAGAAATAAAATCATCCAACAATAATTTTATATGTTTTGGATAATATTTTAATCATTATAATCTTATTTATTTAAATGACTTATTAATGAGGTAAACAATGCATCTTTGGGATGATTTTGGGACCCCAATGAGACACTTGGGAGGGATAATGACAATTTATATTAATTAACTTCAAGTAAAGGCTAAAATTAGAAAAGAAAATATCATTTAGTAAAAATAATTTTTATATGGTGTTATATAAATTATATTTTTGACTATAAATATTAACTGGAAAGCTAAATAGATTTCCTACATCATTTTATATTTTTATAATTTATAGACATCAAGTAATTAAAATTATTTACGACACAATAATGATGCAGTGTTTACCTCATTAATAAATCATTAAAATAAATAAGATTATAATGATTAATATATTATCTGAAACCTGTCCAATTCCTATTGGATGACTTTACTTCAACCATGAGTCATCGTATCATCAACAATAATGATTTTTGGACCATTAGAAACCGAATATAATTATATAATAAAATAATGTTTTCAATCATTCATAATGAGCCGCTCCTCCCCCTTATAAAAGGAGACCATTTCTAACCTATTCCTGACACCTCTCAAGCCTTTTTTCTAGTCCACCCTCTACCCAATTAAGCTCTCTACATCCCTCTCTTCCACCGAGAAGTCTTACCTTAGGCAGAAGGCACTTCAAAAAGTCATTTGGTTCAAACTAAAGGGAGTTACCCAAATTAAAGGTAACATTTTCTCTTAAATTGATTTCTTTTATTTTACATCTCTTACCCCTAAACTCTTTTTATTCATTTATTTTGTATATGAATCAGTATCCTCAATATACTAGGATATTTTTATGTGAAGGATTTGAGCTACAGTTATACACACCTCTATCTAATGGATGAATAACATAATGTTTCTCTGGATGGAAAACTAACACCTCATGAAAAAATGATTGTTCGATTATCTCTTACAACCTCTCATGGTGTCCATTATGATTGCACTGTATTTATATATGATATATATTATGATTATGTTTTCTTTTGGATTCTGTAATTTCCATTTATAGCATACCTTTATGGATTCTATTATGAGTAAACACGATAATTTCCTCTGAGGAAGTGGGGACTACAGCCCCCTCAAAGTGATATGACTCGTTCATACTATATGTGGTATTTATAAAGTATAGATTTAGAGATATTATATATGATAAAATACTAGAATTATAATATAACTATGTATCATTATTTTTTGATTCCATTAAATATGAAATATAAATGGAAGTAGTGTTCATGTGTACGTACAGATTACCGTCTCCTTGAATAGTGAATTTCATTTCTTACCACTAAATGTTATGTACTATTATAAATACACGTATATACTGGATATATATGATATATATGATATCTACGTCATGATTATCATTCTGGATATAATGGATATTTGACTACATTTAAAACATGTAATTATAAGAAGTCCATTTTTTACCCAACTAACAAATATTGAAAAAATGAACGTTATTAACATAAATGATTACATAATATTCATAACATGGTATTATTTGATATAAAAGGAATAAGAAACTTGAAAAATGTTCTTATGCAAGTAGAAATTAACATTATTTTATAATTCCGGAGATTAAAGAACGATCGAGTCAACTCGGACATGTGGTAAGGGACTTCATCTCAATCTCCTTTCATTGAGGCATATTTTGTTTTAATACACGACTTTATTTTATACACTGTATAAACACCTTTGACTTTTAAAACGGAATCATTTTCGACGAAGTGTTTTACTAAATGACAAAAAAAAATGTTTCTTTTCATGCAAGTGGTGACAATGACCTTTTCTGCCGCCATGATTATTATTTGATCTTTCACATCCTCAACAAGCCATAATGTTTTTAAAATAAAATAACTTCCATATACATTTTATATATTTTGGTATTGAAAATGGTTTTGATAATGGATTTGTTATGTCAATATATTTAAGTGATATATTGTGATTGAAATGTGGAAATGTCTTCTTTCTTTTTCAATTGTTTTATGTTATGATTTTATAATGGTACTTGGACATTTGATGGGTGGTTACATGATAAATAAAATGATGGGTGGTGCCATGAATACCAAGATGGGTGGTTACATTATAACCTCCAATGCATTGGTTATGGAAGTCGGCCGTATGGCTATTCCATTTAGTGATATGTGTGGAAGTTGACCGTATGGTTATTCCATTAAAGTATTTTTATGTCCCAAGTTACCTTTATGTGTTCTTAATTTGGGATTCATGGTAATATTTTTGTTAAAAAAGGGTAAGAAATGATATTTTATTCAGTGACGAGTATTTAATACTTCATAAAGGATAAAAGTGACACTTATGATTAAGTATTCATGGTTTACTTGTTTTTTTTGAAAAAATAATAGATTCTTTCTTTGTGTATCCCTTACTGAGCTTTTTATGATCATCCCATGTTTTGAAATGTTTTTCACAAGACATAAAGTGGAATAGTGTCAAGGATGGGATCAATGAAAAGTCATTTCGTCTAAAACATGGAACTAGACATGACTCTTTTTTTAAAAGAGTTTTTATTTTATGAAACAAATGGAAACTGAGTACAAGTGTGTACATTGTAATATTTTGCAATGTAATAGTAATGGCCTAACTCTCTAAAACTATAAACATGAAAAGATACAAAATGTGAATTATTCATTTAATAAAATATTATACAATGTTTTACGGCTGGGTCCTTATAGTTGGTATCAAATGTTTGTTTAGACAACTTTAGGAGTTAGGGTATTGTTAAATAAATGCCCATAAATTAATTTATTGTAATATTTAAATGATATAGTATTTCCAGATTACCATGTTTCTTTTCTTAATATATTTCATGTGTTAATAATGGTTTTTAATAGAGGAAATAGAGAAGCTTTTCTGGGAAGGCATACAGAGGGAAATGACCATTCAAATCAGTATTATGAGATGGTGCGAATCAGAACTAAACATTTTGTTCCAGAGATGGCTTAGTTGACTCAGGTGAAAAATGATGGTTGTTTTTATTGATGAAATTGTGGTTTATTCTAAAGTTAAAGAGGATCATGAAATTCATTTAAGGGTTGTCTTGGAAACCCGAAAGGAAAAGATACAGTTTGTGAAATTCTTCAAGTGTGAGTTTTGGTTACAATAAATTTATTTCCTTGGTCACATTGATTCCAAAAAAATGGCATAACTATTGACCCTGCTAAAACAGAAGTTGTTTAAGAATTTCCATGACCCACAAATATAACTGATATTCATAGTTTTCTTGGTTTTATAGGTTATGATCAGAGGTTTATTGAAATTTTATCACGGTTATCTAGTCCAATGACTATGTTAACTCGAAGAGGTGTTAGGATAATCTAGACAAAAGAATGTGATGATTGTTTTCAGGTATTGAAAAGAAGATCGGTGAATGCTCCAGTTTTGGCACTGCCATCCAGAAATGGTGAGATTGTTATCTAAAGTGATTCATTCGTTGAAAGGACTTGGTTGTTTCCTTATGCAGAATGATTAGGTAGTTTCTTGTGCTTCACGTCAGTTGAAACCCCAGGAGTTAAATTACCCTACACATTATTTGGAATTAGCTACTGTTGTTTTTTCTTTAAAAATTTGGAGGCATTATTTGTATGGAGTGAAGTTTGAAATTTATTCGGACCATGAATGTTTGAAGTATATATTCACTCAAATATAATTTAACATGAGATAGAGGGGATGGTTGGAATTAATCAAGGATTATTATTGCATGATCAATTACCATTTGGGAAAAACAAATAAAGTGGAAGTTGCTTTGAGTCGAAAAATTAATTCTTCATTAACCATGTTATGTTTGGAACAAGATCATGTGGTTATTTGTTTGATGAATTTTGAATTAGAAGTTATTGTTGCAAGAAAATTCTTCTATTTTGTTTCAAGTGTCAGTGAAATCATCTCTATCAGACATATTAAATAAAGCACAGAAAGAAGATAGTGAGTTGCAGAAAAAGGTAGAGTTGGTTCATATGGGTAAGTTTCATGATTTTAAAATTGATAATGATTGTGTTTTAAGGTTTTGGAAGAAAATATGTGTGCCTTGTGATTCAAAGTTGAATATTGAGTTGTTATATTAAGCTCATAGTTCACCGATTTCAGTTCATCCTGGTAGTACTACGATGTATAGAGATCGTTGGGAGTATTACTGGTGGGATGGAATGAAAAGAGATATTACTGATTTTACAGTGAAGTGTTTGAATTTTCTGCAGTTTAAAGTAGAGTAGTAGTTTCCAAAAGGAATTCTTCTGCCTTTACCGGTGCCTGAGTGGAAATGGGAAAATATATCCAAGGACTTCGTTGTGGGATTACCAAAGACATCTCGAGGTAGTAATGCAATTTGGGTTATAGTTGATCGATTGAATAAATCTACTCATTTCCTTCCTATTCGAGAGAATTTTTCTCTATATCAACTTTCCCGGTTGTATGTTAAAGAGATAGTCAGGATGGATGGTGGTCCCCTCTCCATTATATATGATCGTGATCCCAGGTTTACTTCTAACTTTTGGAAAGGCCTTCAAAAGTCGTTGGGTACTGAATTAAATTTTAGTAAAGCTTTTCATCCTCAATTAGATGGGAAATTAGAATGAACAATTCAGACACTGGAGGATATGTTATGCGCTTGATCGATGTATTATCAGGGAAGTTGGGACCAACATCTTTCATTGCTTGAATTTTCATATAATAACAGTCTTCATTCCAGTATACAGATGGCTCTATTTGAGGCATTATATGGAAATCATTGTCAAAACCCAGCTTTTTGGATGAAGTAGGTGAAAGGAAGATAATGGGACCAGAACAGGTAGAAGATATGGTAGAGAAAGTTCGGTTGATTCTGATGCACAAGAGAACAGCTCAGATCAGACAGAAAAGTTATACAGATAACCTGAGGAAGGATCTTTCTTTTGAGGTAGGTGCTCATGTATTTCTCAACGTTTATCCATAGAAAAGTGATGCATTTTGGTAATAAGGGAAAGATGAGTCCAAGGTTCATTGGACCTTATGAAATTATAGAGAACATTGAATCAATTGCTTATAGAGTGGCTTTACCTCCATGTTTATTCTAGGTACACAACGTTTTTCCTGTTTCAATCCATCTCATGTTTTGAGCCCATAGGAAGATCAGTTGGAAGAGAATCTCTATTATGAAGAACAACCAGTCTAGCTTCTTGATCTTAGAGATCAAATGTTGCGGAATAAGGTAATTCACCAGGTAAAGGTTTTGTGGAAAACCCATATGGTTTAAAAGGCAACGTGGGAATCTGATAATGCTATGAGGGATAAATTCTTCCATTTATTTAATAAGTGTATAAAATTACGAGGATTCAATTTCCAATAGGGGAAGGATGTAAAATACCATGAAAATAAAGAATAATAAATATTTCATATTTAGTAATATTTGTGAATTAAATATTAATTTTACTTTAATGGGGTTGCTATGTTTGATAGCGTACCTGATACGCAACAATGGGTTTCTTTGGAATCTTACATTGCACACTAATAATATAATATTATTATTTTAAATGGTAGTAAACTCCTAGCCGTTGTATTGGCGGGAATGGAAAAAACTGACTACAATATGGTAATACATGATTGTTAAATGTATTTACATTTATCCAATAAAAATTTTGAGGCTTAAAATATGAATGAATCTAATTTTATGTATAATTTACATTCAAAGGCCGATTTACCTCCTTTTAAAAGAGAAACATCATTAAATATAGGTTTGGTCACTTTAATACATTCTAATTGACCAAATAAAATCCTTCTTTAGAATGGGGACATCAAATTGTACTTTGGGTAAATTTTTTGTATTTTTCTGATAAAGTTCATTTTTTATGAATAGTGAAAAGTATTGTATTTTAATTCAAAAGTGCATTCTAATCTAATTTATTTATATGGGTAGATTATATTTTTAATTTTTTTAAAGTGAAATTGAAATATATTTTTATCTTTTAATCCAATATTTGTCATTGGAATTAATTTCACATTGAAATGGGGCATAAACAAGTATCAATCTTTTGATTGTTATTGTTTCTTAAAAACACGTTATTTGTTTTGAATATAGGAATTAATTTTAAATTTAATTAGTTCCACTTATATTTTTTGAATTTGGTAAAATAGACAACATTTTTGAAATTTTAATATCGAATAAAATATATGCTGAATTTTTGGTATTTTTCTGAAAAACATCAATTTTTGATAAACAGTGAAACCACATAGTGGTGGTAAAAAAAACTGACTTTTTCATTTAAATGAAATATTACCACATCTGTGAATTGAATTTTAAAAATACGACAAAGATGATTGTTATCAATAAGTAAAATATGGATCAATAAGATGAAAATAATTTGTAGTGAATAGTAACTTTTGACTTTTATTTACCGTGGTTAAAGGTAAATAGCGTAATTTAAGGTTAATAGATATTATAATAATTCCGAATTACCTTAAAACATTTCCAAACCTTATTTTTTTAGTCATTCACATCAATTGAAATATTTTGGACGATTTTGGGACCCCATTGACCCACATTGGTCGGATAATGACAATTTTTATTAATTATCTTAAAGTAAAGGAAAAAATGACCAAAGCAAATATCTTATAGTAAATTAATTTTTACAAGGGGAAATATAAATTATCTTTTATACTATAAATATTAATTGGAAATATAAAATTATTTCCTACATCATGGTATTATTTTTATAATTTTTAGACAACAAATAAATTAAATTATTTATGACAAAATAATGATGCATTGTTTACCTCATTAATAAATCATTTAAATAAATAAGATTATAATGATTAAAATATTATCCAAAACCTGTCCAATTCTTATTGGATAATTTTATTTCTTCCATGGTAATATTAAATTTAACTTTAATTATTTTTGGACCTTTATAAACCGAATGTCATTATATAATAAAATAATGTTTTCACTCTTTCCAAAAGAGCCCCTCCTCCCCCATATAAAAGGAGACCACTTCTATACAATTCCTCACTCCTCTCAATCCTTTGGGCTTGTCCAACCTCTGCCCAATTAATCTCCATTCATCCTTCTCCTCCTCCTAGCATCCTTACCTTAGGCAGAAGGCATTTTAAAAAGTCCTTTGGTTCAAACCAATGGGAGTAACCCAAATTAAACGTAATAGTTTCTCTTAAATTGTTTTCTTTTATTTTACTTCTCCAACCCCTAAACTCTTTTTATTACTTTATTTTGTAACAAAAACCATATCCTAAATATACTAGTATGTTGTTATGAAAAGTATTTTAACTACACTTACACACACCTCCATCTAATGGGTGAATAACATAATGTATCAGTGGATGGAAAACTAACGCCTCACGAAACGATGATTGTTCGTTTATCTCTTACCGCCTATGATGGTGGAAATTAAGATGGAAAATTATTTATATATGTTTTATATTATGTTTATGTTTTATTTATTCTTCTGTAATTTCTATTTATAGCATACCTTTATGGCTTCCATTATGGGTAAACGCGATAATTTCATTTGAGGAAGTGCAGACTACCTCCCCCTCAAAGTGATATGACTAATTCAAACTATATGTGGTATGTATAATGGATAGATTTAATTATATTATATATGATAAGATACTTTAATTATAATACTACTACGTATCATTATGTTTTAATTCCATTAAATATGAAATAGAAATGGAATTAGCGTTCATGCGTACGTACGACTTACCGTCTCCATGAACGGTGCATTTCATTTATTACCTCTAAATGTTATGCACTATTAGAAATACATGTATATGATGGATATATATGATATATATGACATCAAAATCATTAATATAATTCTGGATATAATGAACCTTAGACCACATGAACAACATTTAATTATAAGAAGTCCATTTTTGACTCCCGTACCAAATATCGACAAAACGATAATTATTAACATAAATGATTACATAATTTTTATAACATGGTAATAAGTAATATAAAAGGAATAATAAAATTTAAAATGGTTCTTATTAAATTATAAATTAACTTTAGTTTATTATTCAGGATATTATTGAACGAACGGGTCATGTCGTACATGAGGTAAGGGATTTCTTATCTCACTTTTAATTCCATAAGATTTCTATTGTTCGCAACTTATTTCTTGCATGTGGTGTATTCCGTACTTAAATTTGATATATATTATCATTATTCTCTGTATATTCATGGTATTCTGTGATTCATATGGTGGTTATTAACTTTTTTTCTTATGACTTGATTGATTACAACGTGGTAAATGGTTTTATCTCACTATTTCTTCTCAGGAGATTCATTCTATATTTGCCACTATTTTTGTTTTTTTTTGTGTATGTACAGCCCTTTATTTTACTCTTTGTGTAATATAATATCATTTATGAGTGTTTTCATATTTATGGTATGATCCTTCTTTCACGAGTTGTACATTTCTTATGTTACCAAATAGGTAAGGGAACCTTTCACCCTCCTGTCTTTTAAAAGACTTGTTTTTGTTATGTCTTATAATTTACATCTTCTGATGTTGATAAATGTTCTTCTATATCCTTATCGTTGTATGTTTTATGTCCAATGGATGAGATACCCTTTTCTCTCTCATCAACTCAGTTTCTGAATTTTAAAGTGACGTCGTTATATTGTCAAATTTTTGCAAGGGAACTTCTTAACCCAATTTCGATTCATTGGGTTAAACTTCTACTTCGTGAATATGTCATCCTATGAATATGTTTGAATGACCTCTAATTGATTTACACTGAATAACCAATAATATTTAGTGTATTTATATTTTTCACACATAATTATGTAATTTATTTATCCTTAATCTATGGATATCGTCTTTATAAGGGATTTCCTCTCAATATACATTCCATTGAGACTTAATTGTTGTTATGCACCAATTCACTCTTATATGGTGTATATACTGTCCTTTGGCATGTTATAACATGAATACCTTTATTCTAATGATATTATAATATTCTGATTATATGTTATTCCTCAATTAATTGTATTCAAGCATTTCTCATTTTGTTAAAAACTCATTAACTAAAATATCATTTTAACTATTTTAAGGATTTATTCTGCTAAATCTTTCTCATTAATGTCCATCTTTTAAAAATGGTTTTAAGGATTTATTTATATTGAAATTATTATTTTAAAATGTTAATTCCTTTAAAATTTTCAAAGTGGTATGGAACACTTTGACTCAAAAATAACTTTATTAAATGGTTTTGAAAATGGTTTGATAAAGCATTGATTTTGTCAATTTTTTGAAATGATATATGGTGATTGAAAATGAAATGTTAATAGTGAAATGTTTATATTTTCAATATTTTATTTGATATGAGTTTATGATGGTACTTTGACATTTGACGGGTGGTTACGTGATAATCCAAATGACAGGTGGTGCCGTGAAAACCAAGACAGGTGGTTATATTATAACCTCCAATGCATTGGGTATGGAATTCAGACGTATGGTTATTCCTTTTAGTGATATGTTTGGAAGTCAACCATATTGTTATTCCATTTAAGTATGTTTATTTCCCATGTTGCATTTATATGTTATGTGATCTTAATATGGGTTTTATGGTAATATTTTGTTTACAAAAGGGTATGAAATGATCTTTTATTCAGTAAAGAGGATTTACTAATTAATAAAGGTTAAATGTATTACTCATTATATTCATGGTTTACTTGTTGTTTTGAAAAACAAATAGTTTAATTCATTGTGTATCTATTACTGATATTTTTATGCTCGTACCATGTTTTTTTGAAATGTTTTTGACAAGACATAAAGAAGAATAGGGTCATGTATGGGATCATGGAAAAGTCATGCTATATAAAACATGGAACTATACATGTTTCTTTTTAAGTGTTTTTATTTTATGAAAAAATAGATAATCATTAGTAGTGTCTACTTGTAATCTTCAACTGGTTATGTAATAGTTGTGGCCTAATTATATAAAACTCTAAACGTGAAAATATCCTCAATGTGAATTATTAATTTAATTCAAGATTATGTAAGGTTTAAGGTCACGTCATTACAGTTGGTATCAGAGGTCATTTTAGATAACTTTATAGGTTAGAGTATTATTTAAGCATAAGTGACATATCCATAATGGTTAGGATTTCAGAAAGAGTCATAGATTTTTAGATATAGTGAATGATTTTAAGATAACATGAATACATATATCTTAGAATTTCCCCTCCTCATAAGATATTATATGATGATTTTACTGATATAATCACACTAACCTTTTTAGTTTTAGTAAATGGTTAGATCCAGCAGGAACCAAAGCAACAGTGGATGTGAAGTAAACTATGACAGTTTTCTAAACGAGAAGCTGAATGATATAGGAGCTGCAATGAGAACATTTGTGGTTATTCTCAACCAACTATCTGGAGTCATGATTGAAAACCTGAACCTTAGTGATTTTTATAATACATCATATATGCGAGAAACATATCCCTACGGATGTTCAGGTAATAAGCATAGAGGTAAGTATGTTAAAAAACATATGTGTCAAAGATGTGGAAGAGACACTTAAGAAAATGTTTCGAAGGGACATGAAGATGCTATAGACTTGTAAATTAAGGTCATAAATCACGAACCTTCCATGGAAAAATGAAGTATCTAGTTCACTCTAGTAAAGGGAATGAAGTTCTTTCCGAATGATCAATTGAATGTTTTAGATGTGGTGAGCATGGTCATTATGAAAACACATGTCCTATGAAGATGTTTCGGTAATGGGATCTCTAGGATCATTCAAATATTCATTTACCAATACCAAATTCCATTCCTTTTGAGGATGACGAAACTCACAATGACCAATGAGTGGTATGGATTATTTATTAACATATGGTTTCCTATTATTGTAATCATTGTATTTGATTAATGATTTTTTTGAAGGAAAGAATTATTACAGAATTAGTTGGAATGGAATGGTTAATGGATAAAGAAGAATGTTGAATTAGTAAGAATTCAATATATAAAAAATTCATGAGTTATGGTAGAATTTAGGATGGTGAAATGCTCATAATTATTAAGTCTCTTCTGATAATGGGATTACATTAGAATACTTTTAATAGTATGTTTAACCCTAATGTTTGATATATGACTTTCTTATCCAAGGAATAATTCTATTTTATTTTGTGGATATAGTTATAAAGAACCATTTGGGTTTTTATGATCCTTGAATTTGAGGCAATTACGAGTTAATACATTTTGTGATGAAAAGCGAAAGTTATTAGATAAAATTTGTTGTTAAAATATGTTATGGTCATCTTTGATGAATTTATCTCTTTTGGGGAATGTTATAAAAATATGTAGTTTTTGAAAATGGACAACATGAAAACCCTGTGACAACCCAATGCATCGGACGAAGATGTGGGTATCAAACCCACAAACAAAGTGAAACTCATATTTATCACCTACCACTAGACTACGTGAAGTCCCTGGTAAGTATGACTAATTATTTTTAGTTAGATGATCTTATGAATTAGGATTATGTTGATTTTGGGTTATCTAGGGAAATGATTAACCTATTATGGAGGATATGTGATTTGGTTAATTACTTTTTCAGAATGAAACATTAAGAGTAACCGATGTTATTTAGAGATAAATGTTAAGTTTTACCTTGGAAGACTATGTGATTAAATCCTTCAGATATTAGGTTTTCAATATTAGTTTGGATTACTTTGATGAATTGTAAGGATAACTGTAACATCCCAGGTAAATAAAGAATAAAGAATTTTCATAATTATTAATATTTACGAAATAAATATTAATTTTATTTTAAAGGGGTTTCTATGTTCGATAGCGTACCCGATACGCAACGATGAGTTTCATTGAAACTTACGTAGCACACTAGTAATAAAATAATATTATTTTAAATGTTAGTTAACAAGTAGCCGTTGTACTGGCATGAATGGGTAGAAATAACTAAAATATGATTAGATATGTTTTTAAATGTTTATACATTTACCCAATAAAAGATAAAGGCTTAAAATACGGAAAGAGTTCAATTTTAGGGCATATATACTCTAATTTTCACTAAAGGTTCACTTATCACCTTTTAATGGTGAACAGTCATTAAATATATTTTTGATCACTCTTATAATTTATTTTGGACCAAATATAACTCTTCTTTATAATCGGGACATCAAAATTTACTTTGTGTAAATTTTTGGTACCTTTCTGATAAAGTTCATTTTTTATGAATAGTGTAAAATGTTGTATTTTAATTCAAAACCTCTTTTTAATCTAATTTATTTATATGATTAGATTATTATTTTAATTGGTTTTAAAGTGAAATTAGAAAATATTTTTACCAGTTAATTCAATGGTGGTCATTGAAATCAATTTCACTTTGAAATTGGACTTAAACTGGTGTCAATCTTTTGATACTTATTGTTTCACAAAAACACGCTATTTGTCATGATAGCGGGAATTAATTATTAAATTAACTAATTTGACTTATATGTTTTGAATTTTGTAAATTGGACTTCATTTTTGAATTCGGAATATCAAATATAGCTTGGGGTTAATTTTTTGTAATTTTCTGAAAAACTTCAATTTTTGATGAATAGTGAAACCACTAAGTGGTAATCAAGCAAACTGATTTTTCAGTTAAATGAAAGTTTACCACAAATGTGTATTGAATTTTGAAAATCCGACATACATGGTTGTCATTAAGAAGTAAAATGTGGTTCAATGAGATTAAAATAATTTTTTTGTGAATAGTATCTTTTTTTCATTAATCGCAATTAGAGGTAATTAGTGTAGTTTAAGGTAAAAATGGTATTATAAGAATGTGAAAACACCATGACACTTGTCCTACACCTATTGGATGAGTCATGGCCGACCAAGAAAATCCATGGGCCAACTTGGGGACCCCATGGAGCCACATTAGTTGGAAAATGACATTAATATATTTTTATTTAATGTTAAAGTGAAAATGACACTAACATAAATTGTTTTACTAAAATAATTTTTGAGTGGGGTTATACAAGTCCAAAGTTTGATTATAAATAGTCATTGGAAATCTAAAACGATTTCCTACATCATATTATTTGTTTTATAATTTTTAGACATTAAATAAATTAAATTATATACGACATAATAATGATGCAGTGATGACATCATTATTTGACGATTTAAATAAAATGGAAAGATAATGAAAAATCTAAACCCTACACATGTCCAAAACCAATTGGATGAGTGGAGTTCGAACCCTTATCACCTTATCCACGAATTATATCAATGTGGGACCTTTTAAAACCGAAACACATTTTCAAATAAAGTAATATTTCTTTACTTTCCAAAAGTGCCCCTCCTCTCCTCTTATAAAAGGCCCCCACCTCTACCTCATTTCACAAACTTCTCAAGCCTTTGGCTCGGCCAACCCATGCCCAATTACTCTCTCCACATACCTCTCCTCATCCTAGATGATTCCCTTTGGGCAGAATCCCTTCAAAGGAAGCCTTTAGGCTCAAATCAAAAGGGAGTTACACTTTTAAAGGTAATTCATTCTCTCTTGTTCATCTGTTTTATTTTGCTTCTCCAACCCTCTAAACTCTTTTTATTTACTTCTTTTGTAACAACACCAGTATCTTCAATATAATAGGATGTTGTTATAAGATTTATTTTAGATACACTCTCACACAACAACATCAAATATTTAAAGAACATACGGTTTCTGTGGATGGCGAAATTCTGCCTCCCGAAACGATGATTGTTCAATACTCATTTAACACCTTCAAGGGTGGCCATTATGATGTCACTATTTTTATATATGATATATAATATGTTTATGTTTTCTTTAAGCTTCTGTATTTTTCATTTTTGGCATACCTTTATGGTTTCCATTATGGGTAAACACGATATCTTCATTTAAGGAAGTGCGGACTACCGCCCCCTAAAAGTGATGTGATTCGTTAATGCCATATGTGGGACGTGTAAAGGATGGATTTAAAGTTATTATATATGATGTTATACTGGAATTATATTATACCTCTATATCATTATTATTTCTTTACATTAAAGTATGTGATAGAAATGAAAGTAGCGTTCATGCGTACGTACGGCTTACCGTCTCCATGAACGGTGCATTTCATTTCTTATCCCCAATTGTAATGTACTATTAAAATTACATGTATATAATGTATATATATAATTAATGATATATCTAAATGATGAATATAATTCTGGAATTAAAATATACATACCTCTCATTTAGTTTTAATTCCACTAATATGACAAAGAAATGAAAGTAGCGTTCATGCGTACGTACGGCTTACCGTCTCCATGAACGGTGCATTTCATTTCTTACCTCTAAATGATTATGTAATATTATAAATACATGTATATGCTGGATATATATGATACATATTATATCCAAATCGGGAATTTCATTCTGGATATAAAGAACTTTTGACCATATGAACAACATGTAATTGTAACAAGTCAACTTTCGACTTAAGAACCAAATATTGACAGAACAAAAATTATTAACTTAAATGGTTACATAATGTTTATAACATGGAAATAAGTGATATAAAAAGTATAATGAACTTTAAAAAGGTTCTTAATCAAGTATAAATTAACTCAACTTTACTATTCAGGACGTTAAAGAACGATCGAGTCAAGTCGGACCCAAGGTAAGGGACTTCGTCTCAATCTCCTCTCATTGAGGCATATTTCGTTTTATACACAACTTTCTTTTATACGGTGTATAAACTCCTTTTACTTTTACTTTTATACAAAAGGAATATTTTTATATGAAGAGTTTTACTAAACGACAAAAAGGAATGTTTTTTTTAACGTACGCGGTGACAACGACTTTTTCCCCTGCCGTGAGTATTATTTGATCTTTGGCATTCTCAACAAGCCGTAATGTTTTTAGAATAAAATAAATACCATATAATCTTTTGTGTATTTTGGTATTGAAAATGGTTTTGATAAAGTATTCTATTATGTCAATATATTTATGATATATTGTGATTGAAATGTGGAAATGTTATCTTTCCTTTATATTGGTTTTATGTTTTATGATTTTATATTGGTACTTGGACATTTTAACTGGTGGTTACGTTATAAACCATATGACGGGTGGTGCAGTGAATACCAGGATGGGTGGTTATGTTATAACCTCCAATGCATTGGGTATGGAAGTCGGCCGTATGGATATTCCATTAAGTATGTATGGAAATTGGCCGTATGGCTATTCCATTATGTGATATGTGTGGAAGTCAACCGTATGGTTATTCCACTTAAGTATGTTTATGTCCCAAGTTACCTTTATATATGTTATATGTTCATTATATGGGTTTTATGGTAATCTTTTGGTTACAAAAAGGTAAGTAATGATAATTTATTTAGTGAAGTTTTATTTACTACTTCATGAAGGTAAAGGTATAACATTGATATAGTATACATGGTTTACTTGATGTTTGAAAAACTAACAGTTTTCTTTCTTTTTGTATCCCTTACTGAGCTTTTTATGCTCACCCCATGTTTTTCGAAATGTTTTTCACAGGACTTAAAGTTGAATAAGGTCAAGGATGGGATCAAGGGAATGTCATGATATATAAAACATGGAACTAGACATCATTGTTTTTAAGATTTTTTATTTTATGAAAACTTAGTAGAAGTGACTACTTTGTAATATTTTGAGATGTAATAGCTATGTTCTAATTCTCTAAAACTCTAAACCTGAAAAGATCCTCAACGTGTAATATTGTCATAACTCAAGATTAAGTAAGGTTTAAGGCTGTGGCCTTATAGTTGGTATTAGAGGACGGTTTAGACAACTTTAGGAGTTAGAAAAGTGTTAAATTATAATATGATTGAAATGATATAGCATTTACAGATTACCATGTTGCTTCTGCTAAGATATTTCTGTGTTCAGAATGGTTTTCCGCAGAGGAAACAAAGCAGCTATGTTGGGACGACATCCGGAGGAAGATAACCTTCCAAATCAGCAACCTAAGATGGTCGGAATCGGAACTGAACAGTTTGTTGCAGTGATGGCACAGTTGACTCAGGCTATAAATGGTGGTGGTATCCATGCACGAGATCAGCCAGATCAACCACAGAGGAACATGTCAGTGGTGGAACATTTCATGAGGCAACATCCCCCATCATTCAGAGGATCATCTGATCCTGTGCAAGCTGAAGGGTGGATTAAAGCACTGGAGAAGATTTTTGATGTCATGGGGTGTTCAGAACATCAAAAGGTTAGTCTTGTTGTTTACCGTTTTGAAGGTGAAGCTGATCAGTGGTGGTCGATGGTGAAAAATATAAGGGATAGTGGTGAGATTGAGGATCTTCACTGGGACGAATTCAAAGGTATGTCTCTTGAGAAATATTTTCCTAAGGTGGTTCGTCTTAGGATGGAAAAGAAGTTCCTAGAATTGAGGCCGGAGGATGATTCAGTGGCTTCTTATGAATAAAAGTTCACTCGATTGGCAAGGTATGCTCCAAACTTCATACGAGATCTTGATAGTAAAATAAACCGTTTTTACTCAGGGTTAAAGCCAAAGTATCGAAGGGCTATAGCTTCTCGTGAATTCAAAAGTTATGAAAAACTTGTTCGATGTGCAGAGAAGGTAGAAATGGAGTTTTCCGATGATCAGGTGTTCTATGACAAACAACAGAATAAGAGGTCTAGTTGGCAGGAAAAGGGGAATAATTCATCAAAGAAGCAAGGAGGTAAGAAAACCAAATATCCATCCTGTGAGAAGTGTGGTAAAATGCATCCTGGAGAATGTTTGTCCAAGTTTGGTAAGTGCTTTCGGTGTGGTAAGTCTGGTCATATTGCTCGTAACTGTAAGGAAGATGATGAAGCAGGAAATGAAAATCCAACGGTAAGATGTGTTAAGTGTAATGAAATGGGTCATTATGCAAACGAGTGTCCAACGAAGAACTCAACTGGGGGAATGCAGCTAGACTACAAGCAGAAAGGGGTGGTAAAATCATTTGCAACAACTTCAGCAGATGTTGGGCCATCGAATGAAGTGGTATCATCTCCAGGGAGATCAGTATTTTTCGAAGATTCACTTGAGGTTGGGGTACCATTAGTTGAAAGTAAAAGAAGCAGATGTTCCGAAGACTGCGTTCCGTACTAGATATGGCCATTATGAATTTGTAGTTATGCCTTTTGGGTTAACCAATGCACCTGCTGTATTCATGGACCTTATGAATAAAATTTTCCATGCGTTCTTGGATAAGTTTGTGTTTTTGTTTTGCGGTTTGTGAAGAGGTTATGTGTGCCTTGTGATTCACAGTTGAAGAATGAGTTGTTTTTTCATCCTGGCAGTACTAAGATGTGCAGAGGTCTGCAGGAGTATTACTGGTGGGATGGAATGAAAGGAGACATTGCTGATTTTACCGTGAAGTGTTTGACATGTCAGCAGGTTAAAGCAGAGTGGCAGGGATGCTTCAGCCTTTACCAGTGCAAGAGTGGAAATGGGAGAATATATCCATGGACTTTGTTGTTGGATTACCGAAGAAATCTCGAGGTAATAGTGCAATCTGGGTTATTGTTGATCGCTTGACCAAATCTGCTCATTTCCTTGCTATAGGAGATACTTTCTCTCTTGATCAACTTTCCCGTTTGTATCTTAAAGAGATAGTCAGGTTACATGGAGTTCCTCTCTCCATTGTATCGGATTGTGATCCTAGGTTTACATCTAACTTTTGGAAAGGCCTTCAGAAGTCGTTGGGTACTGAATTAAATTTTAGTACAGCTTTTCATCCTCAATCAGATGGGCAGTCAGAACAAACAATCCAGACATTGGAGAATATGCTACGAGCTTGTTCTATGGATTATCAGGGAAGTTGGGACCAACATCTTTCTTTGGTTGAGTTTTCTTATAATAACAGTTTTCATTCCAGTATACAGATGGAACTATTTGAGGCA
The DNA here is from genome assembly GCA_963277665.1 of Viscum album. Classification (NCBI taxonomy): domain Eukaryota; kingdom Viridiplantae; phylum Streptophyta; class Magnoliopsida; order Santalales; family Viscaceae; genus Viscum; species Viscum album. The sequence continues at coordinate 91,438,429 of OY728121.1, read as the reverse complement.
TTATATGGGAAGTGGTGTCGAACTCAAGCATTTTGGGATGAAGTGGGTGAAAGGAAGCTGATGGGACCAAAATTGGTAGAAGAGATGGCAGAAAAAGATCAGTTGATTCAGAAGAACATGAGAACAGCTCAGAGAAGGCAGAAGAGTTATGCGGATAACCGGAGGAAGGATCTATCTGTCGAGGTAGGTGATCAAGTTTTTATCAATGTTTATCATTGGAAAAGTGTGATGAGATTTTTAAGAAAGGAAAGATGAGTCTAAGGATTATTGGACCATATGAAATTCTGGAGAGAGTTGGATGAGTTTCATACCGAGTGACTTTACCTCCGAGTTTATCTCAGGTACACAATGTTTTTCACGTTTCGATGTTGAGAAAGTATATGCCAGATCCATCTCATGTTTTGAGCCCAGAGGTAGTTCAGCTGGAAGAGAACCTATCTTATGAGGAACAACCGGTCCAGATTCTTGACCACAGGGAGCAAGTGTTATGGAATAAGGTGATTCATCAGGTAAAGGTTTTGTGGAAAACCCATGTGATTTAAGAGGCAATGTGGGAATCTGAAAATGCTATGAGGGATAAATACCCCCACTTATTTTGATAAGTGAATAAAATTGCGAGGACGCAATTTCCAAAAGGGGGGAAGGATGTAACATCCCAGGTAAATAAAGAATAAAGAATTTTCATAATTATTAATATTTACGAATTAAATATTAATTTTATTTTAAAGGGGTTTCTATGTTCCATAGCGTACCCGATACGCAACGATGAGTTTCTTTGAAACTTACGTAGCACACTAGTAATAAAATAATATTATTTTAAATGTTAGTTAACAAGTATCCATTGTACTGGCGGGAATGAATAGAAATAACTAAAATATGATTAGATATGTTTTTAAATGTTTATACATTTACCCAATAAAAGATAAAGGCTTAAAATACGGAAAGAGTTCAATTTTAGGGCATATATACTCTAATTTTCACTAATGGTTCACTTATCACCTTTTAATGGTGAACCGTCATTAAATATAGTTTTGATCACTCTTATACTTTATTTTGGACCAAATATAACTCTTCTTTAGAATCGGGACATCAAAATTTACATTGTGTAAATTTTGGGTACCTTTCTGATAAAGTTCATTTTTTTATGAATAGTGTAAAATGTTGTATTTTAATTCAAAACCTCTTTTTAATCTAATTTATTTATATGATTAGATTATTATTTTAATTGGTTCTAAAGTGAAATTAGAAAATATTTTTACCAGTTAATCTAATGGTGGTCATTGGAATCAATTTCACTTTGAAATTGGACTTAAACTGGTGTCAATCTTTTGATACTTATTGTTTCACAAAAACACGCTATTTGTCATGACAGCGGGAATTAATTATTAAATTAATTAATTTGACTTATATGTTTTGAATTTTTTAAATTGGACTTCATTTTTGAATTCGGAATATCAAATATAGCTTGGGGTTAATTTTTTGTAATTTTCTGAAAAACTTCAATTTTTGATGAATAGTGAAACCACTAAGTGCTAATCAAGCAAACTGATTTTTCAGTTAAATGAAAGTTTACCACAAATGTGTATTGAATTTTGAAAATCCGACATACATGGTTGTCATTAAGAAGTAAAATGTGGTTCAATGAGATTAAAATAATTTATTGGTGAATAGTAACTTTTTTTCATTAATCGCGATTAGAGGTAATTAGTGTAGTTTAAGGTAAAAATGGTATTATAAGAATGTTAAAACACCATGACACTTGTCCTACACCTATTGGGTGAGTCATTTCCGACCAAGACAATCCATGGGCCAACTTGGGGACCCCATGGAGCCACTTTAGTTGGAAAATGACATTAATATATTTTTATTTAATGTTAAAGTGAAAATGACACTAACATAAATTATCTTACTAAAATAATTTTTGAGTGGGGTTATACAAGTCCAAAGTTTGATTATAAATAGTCATTGGAAAGATAAAACGATTTCCTACATCATAGTATTTTTTTTATAATTTTTAGACATTAAATAAATTAAATTATATATGACATAATAATGATGCAGCGATGACATCATTATTTGACGATTTAAATAAAATGGAAAGAAATGAAAAATCTAAAACCAACACATGTCCAAAACCAATTGGATGAGTGGAGTTCGAACCTTTATCACCTTATCCACGAATTATATCAATGTGGGACCATTTAAAACCGAACCACATTTTCAAATAAAGTAATATTTCTTTACTTTCCAAAAGTGTCCCTCCTCTCCTCTTATAAAAGGCCCCCACCTCTACCTCATTTCACACACTTCTCAAGCCTTTGGCTCGGCCAAACCCTATCCAATTACTCTCTCCACATCCCTCTCCTCATCCTAGATGATTCCCTTTTGGCATAATCCTTTCAAAGGAAGCCTTTAGGCTCAAATCAAAAGGGAGTTACACTTTTAAAGGTAATTCATTCTCTCTTGTTCATTTGTTTTATTTTGCTTCTCCAACCCTCTAAACTCTTTTTATTTACTTATTTTGTAACAACACCAGTATCTTCAATATACTAGGATGTTGTTATAAGATTTATTTGAGCTACACTCTCACACAACTACATAAAATCTTTAAAGAACATACGGTTTCTGTGGATGGCGAAATTCTGCCTCCCGAAACGATGATTGTTCAATACTCATTTAACACCTTCAAGGGTGGCCATTATGATGTCACTATTTTTATATATGATATATAATATGTTTATGTTTTCTTTAAGCTTCTGTATTTTTCATTTTTGTCATACCTTTATGGTTTCCATTATGGGTAAACATGATATCTTCATTTAAGGAAGTGTGGACTACTGCCCCCTAAAAGTGATGTGATTCGTTAATGCCATATGTGGGACGTGTAAAGGATGGATTTAAAGTTATTATATATGATGTTATACTTGAATTATAATATACCTCTATATCATTATTATTTCTTTCCATTAAAGTATGAGATAGAAATGAAAGTAGCGTTCATGCGTACGTACGGCATACCGTCTCCATGAACGGTGCATTTCATTTCTTATCCCCAAATGTAATGTACTATTAAAATTACATGTATATAATGTATATATATAATTAATGATATATCTAAATGATGAATATAATTCTGGAATTAAAATATACATACCTCTCATTTAGTTTTAATTCCACTAATATGACAAAGAAATGAAAGTAGCGTTCATGCGTACGTACGGCTTACCGTCTCCATGAACGGTGCATTTCATTTCTTACCTCTAAATGATTATGTAATATTATAAATACATGTATATGCTGGATATATATGATACATATTATATCCAAATCGGGAATTTCATTCTGGATATAAAGAACTTTTGACCACATGAACAACATGTAATTGTAAGAAGTCAACTTTCGACTTAAGAACCAAATATTGACAAAACAAACATTATTAACTTAAATGGTTACATAATGTTTATAACATGGAAATAAGTGAAATAAAAAGAATAATGAACTTTAAAAAGGTTCTTAATCAAGTATAAATTAACTCCAGCTTACTATTCAGGACGTTAAAGAACGATCGAGTCAAGTCGGACCCAAGGTAAGGGACTTCGTCTCAATCTCCTTTCATTGAGGCATATTTCGTTTTATACACCACTTTCTTTTATACGGTGTATAAACTCCTTTGACTTTTACTTTTATAAAAAAGGAATATTTTTATACGAAGAGTTTTACTAAACAACAAAAAGGAATGTTTTTTTAACGTACGCGGTGACAACAACTTTTTCCGCCGCCGTGAGTATTATTTGATCTTTGGCTTTCTCAACAAGCCGTAATGTTTTTAGAATAAAATAAATACCATATAATCATTTATGTATTTTGGTATTGAAAATGGTTTTGATAAAGGATTCTATTATGTCAATATATTTATGATATATTGTGATTGAAATGTGGAAATGTTATCTTTCCTTTATATTGGTTTTATGTTTTATGATTTTATATTGGTACTTGGACATTTTAACGGGTGGTTACGTTATAAACCATATAACGGGTGGTGTCGTGAATACCAGGACGGGTGGTTACGTTATAACCACCAATGCATTGGGTATGGAAGTCGGCCGTATGGCTATTCCATTAAGTATGTATGGAAATTGGCCGTATGGCTATTCCATTAAGTGATATGTGTGGAAGTCAACCGTATGGTTATTCCACTTAAGTATGTTTATGTCCCAAGTTACCTTTATATATGTTATATGTTCATTATATGGGTTTTATGGTAATCTTTTGGTTACAAAAAGGTAAGTAATGATACTTTATTCAGTGAAGTTTTTTTTACTACTTCATGAAGGTGAAGGTATTACTTTGATATAGTATACATGGTTTACTTGATGTTTGAAAAACTAACAGTTTTCTTTCTTTTTGTATCCCTTACTGAGCTTTTTATGCTCATGCCATGTTTTTCGAAATGTTTTTCACAGGACTTAAAGTGGAATAAGGTCAAGGATGGGATCAAGGGAATGTCATGCTGTATAAATCATGGAACTAGACATCTTTGTTTTTAAGAGTTTTTATTTTATGAAAACTTAGTAGAAGTGACTACTTTGTAATCTTTTGAGATGTAATAGCTATGTTCTAATTCTCTAAAACTCTAAACCTGAAAAGATCCTCAACGTGTAATCTTGTGATAACTCAAGATTAAGTAAGGTTTAAGGCTGGGGCCTTATAATAACAGTTTATTTAATTGTCTTTCTTGAACCTTGGGTTCTTTTTGTTGAATTTTTGGAGATTAACAGTAGTATTTATTTTTAAAAGGATTATCCTTTCAGTGATTATCTGATCTTGTACTAAAAATTTTGGTTTTAGTTGATGTCTAAATACAAGTGAAATAGATAGTTCACCTTTTGTAGATTATGTGATTCTCTAGAAGATGATTCTTGTGCTTTTGATGTGATAATTTCTTTTTGAATTCTCATCGTTTAATGAAATGATTAGTTTCGATAGAAACTTATTAAAATATTAAACTATACTTGAAGGTAAGTATATTTACTTATGTTTTTATTCTACGTATAAGGTGAATTACTCAAAATTATTAAACAGAATGTAAAACCAAGACGTTGTTGGTTTACGTTTCCTACTGGGTAATCAACGACCTTTTACACACATCATAAGTCTGTGATTTTCATGTGGTTAACTTTCTCCTAATCATGTTTCCTATCACTCTCCATCAGAACATGACCCTTTTTTTTATCCTTTTATCCATTTTTTCGTGGAATCTTAGTATGGGTTAACTCGGGTGACCATTTTACTTCTCTTACTTTATTTTAAAGTGATAGTTTTTCTGACTCTTTTTTTCTGATACGGGACTTTCTATAAAGATTCCGAGCCCAAATTTTAAAATAGCAAAGACGCAATTCCCAAAAGGGGGGAAAGATGTAACTTCCTTGTTAAATAAAGAATATTAATTTTTCATATTTATTAATTTAGAATTAAATATTAATTTTACTTTAAAATAGTTTTTATGTTCGATAGCGTACCCGATATGCAACAACGTGTTTCTTTGAAATCTTACATTACACATTGATAACATATTATTATTTTAAACAGTCGTTAACTCCTAGCCATTTTATTGGCGGGAATGAACAAAACTAAATAAAATATGATTATACATGTTTGTTAAATGTATTTAAATTTATCCAATAAAAGTTAGAGGCTGAAAATATGAATGAATCTAATTTTAAGGATAATATACACTAAAAGGCCAATTAATCGCCTTTTGATGGAGAAGACTTTTTAAATCTAGTTTTGGCCACTTTAATACATTATATATAACCAAATAAAATCCTTTTTTATAATGGGAACATAAATATTTACTTTGTGTAAATTTTTGTAATTTTTCCGATAAAGCTCATTTTTTAATGAATAGTGAAAAATATTTTATTTTAATTCAAAAGTTACTTTTAATCTAATAAATTTATATGGATAGGTTATATTTTTAATTTGTTCTAAAGTGAAATGAAAATATATTTTTACCATTTAATCCAATGTAGGTCATTGAAATTAATTTCACTTTGAAATTGGAAATAAAAAAGTATCAATCTTTTGATAGTTATTGTTTATAAAAAACACGCTATTTGTTTTGATTACGGGAATTAATTTTAACGTTAATTAATGGAAATTATATGCTTTTAATTTTTAAAAATAGTCATCATTTTTTAATTCATAATATCAAATATAGCTTAGGCTGAATTTTTGAAATTTTTCAGAAAAACATCAATTTTTGATGAATAATGAAACCACTTAGTGGTAGTTAAAAAAATGACTTTTTCATTTAAATGAAATTTTACCGCTTCTTTGTATTGAATTTCAAAAATATAACCTACATGGTTGTTATCAAGAAGTAAAATGTGGTTCTATAAGATGAAAATATTTTTTGGCGAATAGTAACTGTTGATTTTATTTACCGCGATTATAGGTAAATAAGTTAATTCAAGGTCAAAAGAATATTATAATAATTCAAAATTACCAAAACACTTGTCCAAACCTTATTTTATGAGTGACTTATGACCAAGGGAATCTTGGGGTCGATTTCGGAAGCCCATTGAGCCACTTGGGAGTGATAATGGAAATTTAGATTAATTAATTTAAATTAAAGGCAAAAATGACAAAAACAAATATCTTTTAGTAAATTATTTTTTAGATGCGGTTATATAAATTATCTTTTCTACTATAAAATTTATTGAAAAACTAAAAATATTTTCTAAATAAAGTTATTTTATTTATAATTTTTAGACAAAAAATAATTTAAATAATTTACAAAACAATAATGATGCATTGTTTACCTCATTAATAAATGATTTAAATAAATAAGATTTTAAGGGTTAAAATATTATCCAAAACCTGTCCAATTATTATTTTATGATTTTATTTCTACCATGAGTAATCTTATCTTCGACTTTAATGATGTTTGTACCTTTAGAAACCAAATATCACATTATAATAAAATAATATTTTCACACTTTCCTAAAGAGCCCCTCCCCCCCCTTATAAAAGAATACAACTTCTAACCAATTACTCCCACCTATAAAGCATTTTTTCTTATCCAGCATCTGCCCAATTAATCTCCCTACATACCTCTACTCCCCCTAGAAGCCTTACCTTAGGAAAAGGCACTTCAAGAAGTCCTTTGGTTCAATCCAAAGGGAGTAACCCAAATTAAACGTAACAGTTTCTCTTAAATTGTTTTTTTATTTTACTTCTCCAACGCCTAAACTCTTTTTATTCCTTTATTTTGTAACAAAACATGTATACTAAATATACTAGGATTTTTTATGAGAAGGATTCAAATTACACATACACATAACTCTATCTATTGGGTGAAAAACATAATGATTTTGTGGATGGAAAACTAACGCCTCACGAAACAATGATTGTTCGTTTATATCCTACCGCCTCTAATGGTGTCCATTATGATGGAACTATATTTATATATGATATATATTATGTTTGTGTTTTCTGTAGTCTTTTGTAATTTCCATTTATAGCATTACTTTATGGTTTCTATTATGGGTAATCGTGATAATTTCATTTCAGGAAGTGCGGACTACAACCCCATCAAAGTGATACGACTCATTCATACCATATGTGGTACGAATAACGGATATATTTAATGATATTATATATTATAAAATACTGGGATTATAATAGAACTATTTATCATTATATTTTAATTCCATTTAATATGAAATTGAAATGGAATTAGCATTCATGCATACGTACGGCTTACCATCTCCACGAACGGTGCATTTCATTTCTTACCTCTAAATGTTATGTACTATTATAAATACATGTATATGCTGGTTATATATGATATATATTATATCCAAATCATGAATATAATTACGGATATAATGAACCATTGACCACATGAACAACATGTAATTATAAGAAGTCCATTTTTTGACTCAAGTACCAAATATCAACAAAACGAACATTATTAACTTAAATGATTACATAATTTTTATAACATGGTAATAGGTTATATAAAAGGAATAATAAACATTAAAAACGTTCTTTAGAAAGTTGAAATTATCTTTAGTTTATTATTTAGGTGATTAAAGAATCAGCGGGTCATGTCGGACACGAGGTAATGGATTTCTTATCTCACTTTTAATTCTATGAGATTTCTATTGTTCACCACTTATTTCATGCATGTGGTGTATTGTGTACAACCATTTGATATATATTATCATGATTTTTTGTAAATTCATGGTATTATGTGATTCATTTGGGGGTTATTAACTTTTTTCTTAGGACTTAATTGATTAAAACGTGGTAAATGGTTTTATCTCACTTTTTATTCTCGTGAGATTCGTGATATAGTTTCCAATATTTCTTTTTTTTGGTGTATGTACTACACATGATTTTACTATTTGTTTAATATACTTCCATTTATTATTGTTTAAATCTTCATGGTATGATCCTTCTTTCATGTGGTGTACGTTTCGTAAGTTACCATATCTGTAAAGGAACCTTTCACCCTCCTCTCTTTTAAAAGAATTCTTATTGTTATATCATATAATTTACATCTTCTCATGTAGGGATACGTTCTTATATATCCTTAGTGCTGTAAATTTTATGTCCAAGTGATGAGATACCCTTTTCTCTCTCATCAACTCAGTTTATGAATTTCAATGTGACATCGTTAGGTTGTTAAATTTTTTCAAGGGAACTTCTTAACCCAATTTCGATTCATTGGGTTAAACATGTAGTTATTGAATATGTCATCCTATGAATATGTGTGAATGACCTCTTATTGTTTTACGTAGAATAACCAATCATATTTAGTGTATTTATATTTTTCAAACATAATTATGTAATTGACTTATCCTTAATTTAAGGATACATTATTTATAAGGGATTTCATATCAATTTACATTCCATTGAGACTTAATTGTTGTTATGAACCAGTTCACTCTTATATGATGTATATACTATACTTTGGCATGTTATATCATGAATCCATTTATTCTGATGTGTTTATAATGTTCTGATTAAATTTTATTCCTCAATTATTTTAATTCAAGGGTTTCTCATTTTGTTTAAAACTCTTTGAAAAAAATATATTTTTAACTGTATTATATACTTATTATTCTAAATCATTCTTATTAATTTCCATCTTTTAGAAATGGTTTTAAGGATTTATTTATATGTACATTATTGTTTTAAAATTTTAATTCTTTTAAAAGTTTCAAAGTGGTATGGGACACTTTGATTCAGAAATCACTTTATTAAATGGTTTTCAAAATTGTTGGATAAAGAATTGATTTGGTCAATATCTTGAAATAATATATTTTGAATTCAAATGAAATTTTAATATGATTATACATGTTTGTTAAATGTATTTACATTTATCCAATAAATGTTAGAGGTTTAAAATGCGGAAGAATCTAATTTTAAGCATAATTTATATTAAAAGGTTGATTTTACCGGCTTTTAATGGAGAAAACTCATTTAATATAGTTTTGTACACATTAATACATTCTAATTGACCAAATAAAATCCTGATTTATAATGGGGGCATCAAAATTTACTTTGTGTAAAATTTATGGATTTTTTTGATAAAGTTTGTTTTTAATGAATAGTGAAAAGAGTGTATTTTATTTCAAAAGTGAATTTTAATCTAATTTATTTATATGGATGGATTATATTTTTAATTGGTATTAATTATTAATTAGAATAAATTTTTATCCTTTAATCAAATGTTGGTCATTGGAGTTAATTTCACTTTGAAATTGGACTTATACAAGTGTCAATCTTTTGATAGTTATTGTTTCTTAAAAACATGCTATTTGTTTTAACAAGGGGAACTGATTTTAAAATTAATTAATGAAACTTTTATGTTTTGAATTTGGAAATATAAACATCATTATTGAATTCGGAATATCAAAAATAGATTAGGATGAATTTTTGGTATTTTTCTAAAAAACATCAATTTTTGATGAATAATGAAATCACTTAGTAGTAGTTAAAAAACTAACCATTTCTTTGAAATTAATTTTACCACTTATGTGAATTGAATTTCAAAAATCCAACATACATGTTTTTTATTTTTAAGTAATATTTCGTTCATTAGGATGAAAATAATTTTTGGTCAATAGTAACTTTTGACCTTTATTTACCGCAGTTAACAGTAAATAGGGTAATTCAAGGTAAAAAGAATATTATAATAATTAAAAATTAAATAACACTTTTCTAAACCATATTGGTTGAGTCATTTATGACCATGTTCATCATTGGGTCGATTTTGGGACCGCAATAAGCCACCTCGAAGTGATAATGAAAATTTAGATTAATTAACTTAATGTTAAGGCAAAAATGACAAAAGAAAATATCTTTTAGTAAATTAGTTTTTCTATGGTGTTATATAAATTGTATTTTCAACTATAAATATTAATTAGAAATATAAAGAGATTTAATACAACAGGATATTTTTGTTACAATTTTAATACATCAAATAAATTAAATTATTTAGGACACAATAATGATGCAGTATTTACCTCATTAACAAATTATTTGAATAAATAATATTATAATGATTAAAATATTATTCACAACATGTCCAATTCTGATTGGATTATTTTATTTTGACAATGAGTCATCTTATATTCGACTATAAATAATTTTGGATGTTTAGAAACCGAATATAATTATATGATAAAATAATAGTTCCACACTTTCCTAAAGAGCCCCCCCCCCCTTATAAAAGGAGACAACTTCTAACCAATACCTCACACCTCTCAAGCCATTTCTAACCTCAAAACTCTTCCCAATTAACCTACATACATCTCTATCCTCCTCCTATAAGCCTTAACTTATGCATAAGGCATTTCAATAAGTCTTTTGGTTCAAACCAAAAGGAGATACCCAAATTAATGGTAACAATTTCTTTTTAATTGTTTTATTTTATTTTAATTCTCCAACCCCTAAACTCTTTTTATTACTTTCTTTTTTAACAACTCCATTATCCTCAATATACTAGGATGTTGTTATGAGAATGATTCTGAATACCCTTACACACACATTAATGTAATGGATGAAGAACATAATGTTTCTGTGGATAGGAAACTAACGCCTCACGAAACGATGATTGTTCAAATATCACCAACCGCTTCTCATGGTGGCCATAATGATGAAACTGTATTTATATATGATATATATTATGTTTATGTTTTATTTATGATTCTGTATTTTCCGTTAATATCATTCCTTTATGGTTTCCATTATGGGTAAATGCGATAATCTCATTAGACGAAGTGCGGACTACCACACCCTCAAAGTGATATGACTCATTAATTCCATATGTGGGACGTATAAAGGATGGAGATAATGATATTATATATGATATTATATATAAAATTATATTGGAATTATAATATACCTATGTATCATTTTTTTTCAATTCCATTAAAATAATAAATTGAAATGAAAGTAGCGTTCATGCGTACGTACGAGTTACCTTCTTCATTAATGGTGCATTTCATTTCTTACCATTAAATGTTATGTACTATTATAAATACATGTATATTTTGGATATATATGATATATATTATATCCAAACCATGAATATAATTCTGGATATTAATGGAATTTTAACCACATGGACAACTTGTAAATATAAGGTGTTCATTTTTTACTCAAGTACCAAATATCGACAAAATGACCGTTATTGAATTGAATTATTACATAATGTTTATAACATGGTAATAAGTGATATAAAAAGAATAATAAAATGAAAAATGTTCTTAAGCAATTATAAATTAACTTTAGTTTATAATTCAATAGATTAAAGAATGATCGAGTCAAGTCAGACACAAGCTAAAGGTTCTTCATCTTAATCTCCTTTCATTGAGGCATATTTAGTTTTATACACGAATTTATTTTATACGGTGTATAAAACCCTTTCAATTTTAATTTCATTCAAAGGTAATCTTTTTATATGAAGCGTTTTACTAAATGACAAAAAGGATTTTTTTTCAAGTAAGCGGTGACAACGACCTTTCCGCCACCACGAGTACTATTTGATCTTTGGCTTACTTAACAGGAGGAAATATTTTTAAAATGAAAAATAAATACCATATACTCTTTTTTTTGTATTTTGTTATTGAAAATGATTTTGATAATGGATTTATTATTTCAATATCTTGAAATTATATTTTTTTTATTGCAATGTGGAAATGTTATCTTCCCTTTATGCTTATTTTATGTGTTATGATCATGTTTTGGTTGTTGGGAATTATTTATGTATAAGGGTGGTTCAATGATAAAACTAGGGAGGGTGATCTAGATATAGTTCTCAAATGCATTGGGTAACGTGAAAGAGGTAAACGTGAATAATGAATGTGTTTTGAGATTTGGAAATAGATTATGTGTGCCTTGTGATTCACAACTGGAGAATGAGGTGTTATGTGAAGCTCGTAATTATCCGTTTTTAGTTCATCCTGGTAGTACTAAGATGTACCGAGATCCTTGGGAAATTGAATTTCGAAAATCCAAAATACATGGTTATTATCAAAATGTAAAATGTGGTTTAATAAGAGGAAAATAATTTTTGGTGAATAGTAACTTATGACTTTTATTTACCGCGGTTAATGGTAAATGGTGTAATTCATGTTTAAAATAATATTATAATAATTAAAAATTACATTATTACTTGTCCAAAACTTATTGGTTGAGTCATTTACGGCCATGGGAATCATTGAGTCAATTTTGGGACCCCATTGAGCCACATGGGGGTGATAATGATAATTTAGATTAATTAACTTAATGTAAAGGCAAAAATGGCAAAAGAAAATATCTCTTAGTAAATTAATTTTTACAAGATGTTATGTAAATTATATTTGCTACAATAAATAATCATCGCAAAGCTAAAAATATTTCCTACATCATGGAATTTTTTTTATAATTTTTAGACATCAAATATTTTAAATTATTTATGACACAATAATTATGTAGCGTTTACCTCAATAATAAATCATTTAAATAAATGAGATTATAATGATTAAAATATTATCCAAAACCACTCCAATTCCTATTTTATGATTTTATTTTGACCACGAGTCATCATATATTGGACTATAATGATTTTTTACCTTTAGAAACCGAATACCATTGGATAATAAAAAAATATTTTCACATTTTCTTAAAGAGCCCCACCCCCCACTTATAAAAGGAGACCACTTTTAACCAATTCCACACACCTCTCAAGCCATTCAGCTCGTCCAAACTCTTCCCAATTAAGGTCAATACATCCCTATCCTCCTCCTAAAAGCCTTACCGTAGGCAGAAGGAACATAATTAAGTCCTTTGGTTCAAACCAAATGCAGTTACCCAAATTAAAGGTAACAGTTTCTCTTAAATTGATTTATATTATTTTACTTCTCCAGACCCTAAAATCTTTTTATTCCTATATTTTTAAGAATAAATGTACCCTAAATATAATAGGATGTTTTTATGTGAATTATTTTAACTACATTTACACACACCTACATCTAGTGGATGAAAAACATAATGTTTCTATGGATGGGAAACTATCGCCTCAAGAAACGATGATAGTTCAAATATCTCCAAGTGCCTCTCATGGTGGAAATTATGATGGAACTATATTTACATATGATATATATTATGATTATATTTTTTAATCTTCTGTATTTTACATTTATTGCACGCCTTTATGGTTTCCATAGTGGGTAAATACAATAATCTCATTTGAGGAAGTGCGGACAACCGCCCCCTCAAAGTGATGTGACTCCTTAATGAATTATGTGGGATGTATAAAGGATAGTGTTAATGATATTATATATGATATTATACTGGAATTATAATATACCTATGTATCATTATGTTATAATTCCATTAAAATAAGAAATATAAAAGAAAGTAGCGTTCATGCGTACTATACGGCTTACAGTCTCCATGAATGGTGCATTTCATTTCTTACCTCTAAATGTTATGTACTATTATAAATACATGTATATAATAGTTATATATATATATGATATATATGATATTTAAAGCATGTTTATCATTCTTGATATAATGGATATTTTACTACATTTACAACATGTAATTATAAGAAGTCCATTTTTGACTCAAGTGGAAATATATCGACAAAAGGAATCTTATTAACATAAATGATTACATAATGATTATAAGATGGTAATAAGTGATATAAATGGAATAATAAAATTGAAAAAGGTTTTTAAGAAATTATAAATTAACTTTGGTTTATTAATCAGGATATTAAAGAACGATCGTGTCAAGCTGGACACGAGGTAAGGGACTTCATCTCAATCTCCTTTCATTGAGGCATATTTTGTTTTAATACAGGACTTTCTATTATATGTTGTATAAACACCGATGAATTTTCAATGTGAATCTTTTATACGAAGCATTTTACTAAACGACAAAAAGGAATGTTTCATTTAACATAAGCGGTGACAACAACCTTTCCGCTGCCACAAGTATTATTTGACCTATGGCTTCCTCAACATGCCGTAATTTTTTTAAAAGAATATAAATACCATATTCTCTTTTGTATATTTTGGTATTGAAAATGGTTTTGATAATTTATTTGTTAATTCAATATATTTAAATGATATATTTTGATTGAAATGTGGATATGTTTTCTTTCCTTTATAATTGTTTTATGTGTTATGATTTTATAATGGTACTTGGACCTTTGATGGGTGGTTACATGATAAATCAAATGACGGGGGTTGCTGTGAATACCAGGATGGGTGGTTACATTATACCTTCTAATTCATTGGGTATGGAAGTCGGCCGTATGGTTATTCCATTTAGTGATATGTGTGGAAGTCATCTGTATGGTTATTCCATTTATGTAAGTTTATGTCCAAAGTTACCTTTATGTGTTATGTGTTCTTGATTTGGGTTTTTTGGAAATGTTTTGGTTTCAAAAGTGTATGTGATGATATTTTATTTTGTAACGAGTATTTTCTACTTCATAATGGTGATAATATTTACTTATATTACAGTATTCATGTTTTACTTGTTGATTTTTAAAAAACTAACAGTTTTCCTTCATTGTGTATCCCTTACTGAGCTTCTTATGCTCATCCCATGTTTTGGTAATGTTTTTCACATGGAAAAATGTGGAATAGGATCATGGATGTGATCATGGAAAAGTCATGCTATCATAAACATGGAACGAGACATGAACCTTTTTTTCAAGAGTTCATGTTATGTAAAAAATGGAAACTTTGTAGAAGTGTCTACTTTGTAATATTTTGAAATGTTATAGTTATGGCATAACTCTTTAAAACTCTTAACCTGAAAAGAACCTCAATGTGAATTATTCATTTACTTCAATATTATGTAAGGATTAAGGATGGTTTCTTATAGTTGGTATCAGAGGTCGGTTTAGATAACATTATGAGTTAGGGTATTGTTAAATTAAAATTCATAAAATAATTTATGTTAATATTGAAATAATATAGCATTTACAGATTACCATGTTGCTTCGCCTTTGATATTTCTATGTTCAGAATGGTTTTCTGCAGAGGAAACATGGTAGCTAAGTTGGGATGACATCATGAGGAAGATAACCTTCGAAATCAGTAACCTGAGATGGTTGGTATCATAATTAAATAGTTTGTTGTAGTGATGTCTTAGTTGACTCAGGATATAAATTGTGGTTGTATCCATGCACAAGATCAGCTAGATTAGCTGTAGAAGAACATTTCAGTAGTGATTCATTTCATGAGGCAACATCTCCCATCATTCAGAGCACCATCTGACCCTTTGTTGGCTGAAGGGTGGACTAAAGCATTGGAGAAGATTTTGGAAGTTATGGTGTGTTCAGAACATAAAAGGGTTAGTCTCACTGTTTACCATTTTGAAGGTGAAGCTGATTAGTGATGGATTATGGTGAAAAATATCAGGGATAGTGAGGAGATTGATTCTATTGTTTGGGATGAATTTAAAGGTATGTTTCATGAAAAATACTTTCCTAATGTGGTTCGTCTTAGGATAGACAAAAAATTCCTATAATTTAGGCAGTAGGATGACTCAGTGGCTTCTTATGAAACAAAGGTCACTCGACAAGCAAGGTATGCACGAAATTTCATCCGAGAACTTGATAGTATGATAAATCGATTTTACTCAAGACTGAAGCCATGATATCAAAGAGAGATCACCTCTCGTGAGTTCAAAAGTTATGAAAAACATGTTTGATGTATGGAGTAGGTGGAAATGGAGTTTGTCGATGATCAAGTGTTCTTTGACAAACAACCGAATAAGAGGTCCCGTTGGCAGGAAAAGGGGAAGAATTCATCAAAGAATCCTGGATGTAAGAAAATTAAATATCCAACTTGTGATAAGTGTGTTAAAAAGAAACCTAGAGAATGTTTATCAAAGACTAGAAAGTGATTCTGGTGTAGTAAGTCTGGTCATATTGCTCAAAACATTAAGAAAGATGAACAAGATGGTAATGAAAAGACATCGGTAAGATGTTTTAAGTTTAACGAATTGGGTCATTATGTAAATGAGTGTCCAGCGAAGAACTCAATTGAGGTAAAGAAGCCAGAATATAAGCAAAAAGGGGTGGTGAAATCCTTTGCAACTACTTCAGAAGACGTTGGGCCATCGAACGATGTAGTATCAGGAACACTATTTGTTTGTTCATATTATGCCAATGTGTTGTTTGATTCAGGGTCTACACACTCTTTCATTTCTGAGAAGTTTTCTAGTAAATTGGGAATTCCATCTCAAAATATTAATACAGAACTTATGGTAAAAACACATGGAGGAAATGTTGAGACAAAAAGAAATTATAAGAACCCTCATGTCCTTGTGTGCGGAAAAAATCTACCTGCAGACGTTATTGTTTTGCGTCTAGTAGAGTTTGATGTTATTTTGGGCATAGATTGGGTTTCCATTTATCATGCTATGATTGACTGCATAGCTAAAGAGGATTCTTTTCAGAATGATTTACAGTTTCTATACATGAATGAACCCTTTCTTTTGATAACATATCAGGAAGTTAAGAAACTAGTAAAAAATGGAAATGAATGTTACCTTGAACATATTTTTGAAAATAAAGGAACTGTTCAGATTAATGATCTGCCAGTGGTGAATTAGTAACTTGATGATTTTCCTGATGAGTTGCCTGGAATTATACCTGATCGGGAAGTTGAATTTACTGATGTCTTAGTTCCTGATGATAAACCCATTTCAAAACCCTCTTATCGAATGGCTCAAATCGAACTTTTAGAGTTAAAGAAGCAATTGCAGGGGTTATTAGATAAAGGTTTTATTCAACCCAGAACATTACCATGGGGAGCTCATGTATTGTTTGTTTAAAAGAATGATGGTTCAATGAGACTTTTCATTGATTATAGAGAATTTAATAATATCATTTTTATGAATAAGTATCCTTTGCCTCATATCAATGATTTGTTTGATCAGCTCTAGGGAGCATAGTATTTTTAGAAGATTGACTTGAGGTCGGGGTACCATTAGTTGAAAGTAAAAGAAGAAGACGTTTTGAAGACCGGGATTCGTACTAGATATAGACATTATGAATTAGTAGTCATTCCTTTTGGGTTAACTAATGCACCTGATTTATTCATGGATCTTATTAATAGAATTTTCCGTGAGTTCTTGGATATGTTTGTGGTTGTGTTCATTGATGATATTTTGGATTATTCAAAAATTAAAGAGGATCATGAACGTTGTCTAAGGTTCATTTTTCAAGCCTTAAAAGAAAATAAAATTTATGGTAAATTCAGAAAGTGTGAGTTTTGGTTACAAAAAATTTCTTTCCTTGGTCACATTGTTTGAAAAAATGGCATAACTCCTCCTAAAACAAAATTTGTTGAAGAATGGCCATGACCGACAAATATAACATGGATTCGTAGTTTTCATGGTTTGGATGGTTATTACTAGAGGTTTGTTGAAAAATTTTCACGATTATCTAGTCCAATGACTAAGTTAACTCAAAAAGGTGTTAAGTTCATCGGGATAAAATATTTTGATGATTGTTTTCAGGAATTGAAATGAAGATTGGTGAATGCTCCAGTTTTGGCATGACCATCCAAAAATGGTGAGTTTGTTATCTACAGTGATGCTTCGTTGAAAGGACTGGGTTTTGTTATAATGTATAATGATAAGGTAATTTCTTATGCTTCATTTCAATGGATACCACATGTGTTAAATTTCCCTACACATGATTTGGAATTAGCTGCTATTGTTTCTGCTTTAAAAATTCTGAGGTGTCATTTGTATGGATTAAAATATGAAATATATACTGATCAAAAATGTTTGAAGAATATATTCACTCAAAAATAATTGAACATGAGACAGAGGGTATGGTTGTAATTAATCTTGGATTATGATTGCACGATCCATTACAATCTGGGAAAAGTAAAAAAAGTGGCTGATGCTTTGAGTCGAAAAAGTAATGCATCATTCACTATGTTACATTTAGAACAAGATCCTTTGGTTTTTGATTTGATGAAAATTCGAATTGAAGTTTTTGGTCCATGAAATTATTATGTTTTGTATCATGTGTCCGTGAGATCATCTCTATCAAACAGAATAAAGAAAGCACAGAAAGAAGATAGTGAGTTATAGAAAATGGTATAGTTGGTTCAGAAGGGAAAGTTGCCTTAATTTATCATTGATACTGATTGTTTTTTGAGGTTTGGAAAGAGATTATGTGTGCCTTGTGGTTCACATTTGAAGAATGAGTTGTTATGTGAAACTAATAGTTCCCCATTTTCAGTTCATCATGGAAGTACTATGATGTACAAAGATCTTCGTGAGAATTACTGGTGGGATTGAATGAAAAGAGATATTGCTGATTTTCCTATAAAGTGTTTGACTTCTCAATAGGTTAATGTAGTGAGACAGTTACCGAAATGAATGTTTCAGCCTCTACCGGAACCAGAGTTGAAATGAGAAAATTGTTGGAACCACTTTGTGTATATGTTTGTATTTGTTGTCAATAGTTGCCAATAAAGATAAAAATGAAGGAGATCAAGAAGTACTCCAATGAAATGGAGGAATGTAAGATCAAAATGAAGGAGATCATGAAGTACTCCGATGAAGTATAGGAATGGTGATTCAGACGATTGTTTTACTGATCGTATGTTCAAAGAACATGTGTCAAAGGTGATACATTGTTTACAACAATGAAGAAGGTGAGGTGCAATCCATCTGAGGATGATTAATGAAGAATGGGGTTTTTTGGATGAAGACCATGCAATTCCTCCTAATTGCATGAGAACCATGGGTTTTGATGAAGACCATTCAATTACTCGTGATTTTATGAGAACCATGCAAGAGACTTCTTGAAGAATAGAATCATATGGTTTGCATGACGTTGATCATGACAGTTGATGAAGAAGACAATGTGCCAATGATTGGAATTATAATAAGGTCGTCCAATGATGGGAATCCTGCGATAGCCATGCACATCACATTGTCATAGAAGATGATGATGTTGAAGCTATGACTTCAAAGAATACATATCACAATAGTGGAGTTTGTGATAAAATCAGAAGAGTTGCTGAGGGATACATATCACCAGGAAGAAGTGTTGTTGAGGTAATCGTGCTTATTGACAAAGCACACAGACGACATACAAATTTGTTGACAAAAGAGATTCCATGGTGGCATGTCGAGTTCAAGGACAGTGGATAATGATCCATGTTTTATTCAAGGAACATCGACAAAGGCTGGAGAGGCTTCGCGGCGTTGAAGGGCATTGCAAGGGAGCATCGCGGCAATGAAGGGCTTTGTGAGGGAGCTTCGTAGCGAAGGGCTGAAGTAATTGATGGGATGCTCTGCGATTACGACGAGCTCCGTGATTACAACGAGCTCCGCGATTGGAAAATTGCCATAGTGCTTCGCGATTTTGAGAGAATTCCGGAAGGAACTTCAGAGCTTCACGATTTGAGCGGACGTGGCATTGACTTCGCGCGGAAAGTTCGAGGGTTGGTGGAATCTCCTATAAATAGAGGTCGACCCCCTCAAGAGAAAGAGAGATAGCACACAATGAATATCTTTTTCTCTCGGTTCGCAAAGGTCACTCCCGAAGGCAGTCGGCTTCGCAAAAGAGGAGCTTCATGGCGGCTATTCTAGCTCCGCGAAAGTCTTGCATCCCGCGTTGGCTTAGTGAGCATCGCGAAGATGCAGGATCTCCGCGATATCCTAGCATTGCGAAGGATGGAGCATCGCGAGAGTGCTTCACAATTGAGATTCACGAAAAGGCAGGGGCTCTGTGAAGACTTGTTTGAGCTTTCCAAAACTGGGAGCCTTGCGAAGTAGGGTACTTTGTGAAGTCCCTTTCCAAAGGTTGTTCACCCAGTGGACATGGGAAAAAGGGGTATTCATCAGTGGATGAAATTTGGACATCAACATAGAATCATTTATTGAGAAATCACATAAGTGATTGTATTTCAGTCAAACGAAGACAAGGGGATCTAGTGCATTCAGTCAGTGCACTAAAGTAAAAGGTTGGATACAAAAGAGCATCAACTCAGTACTCTGATGCAAGCAATGTCTCATGCTAAAAAGGAGACAAAGACTTCAATGAAAATTTATTGAAGAGACCTTCACGTCTATAAACTAAGGGAGACTTCACCAACGGCAGTGAGCCAGGGAGAGTCAATGGGAGTGACCTGAGGGACGCAGTGAGCTATCCCTGAACTTTTGTGAAGGCAGTGTGCCTGGGACAGAGTGATTGTACCCAAACCTTTGTAATCTACAGCAAGTGAAGCATAGTGGATTTAGGTACGACTGAAAACCTGTCGATGTATGCTCTGTGGACGCAGCCCTTTGTGGTGAACCAAGTAAAAATAGTTGTGTCATCTCTCTACTTGTGAATGTTTCATTGCTGATCATATCAATCATACAGGTTTAAGTAGTTCCTACCAACATGGGAACAAGATCCACAACTTTAAGAAGAAAAAGTTGACACCATGATTCACCCCTCCCCTCTTAGGGCGTCCCGAGGTCCTACTTGTGGTATCAGAGGGAACGGTTAACGTATGTTGGATATTCTCCAGTAATTCTATTCAGAAGAGGATTTGAGTTTCTTTCCTAATGTCCCCAATGAAGAGTAGCCTTGATGAAGATTCAGTCATTTCTGAGCAGAAGTCTACATCTAGCAAGACCCTGAAAAACAGGAAAATGAAAGAGAAGAAGTAGATAAAGAAGTCCATCAAGACCAAAGAAGATACTGTGTATTGTTCTCCATGACATTACAATTATAATGAAACATCAGTCTTGGAAAGTATCAAGAAGGTGGCTCAGGATCCATACAGTTGACTTCCATACCCAATGCATTGGAGGTTATAACATAACCACCTGTCTTGGTTTTCACGGCACCACCTGTCATTTGGTTTATCACAAAACCACCCATCAAATGTCCAAGTAACATAATAAAATCATAGCACAAAAAATATGTAAAATATAAAAATTT
Organism: Viscum album; assembly: GCA_963277665.1. Lineage (NCBI taxonomy): Eukaryota > Viridiplantae > Streptophyta > Magnoliopsida > Santalales > Viscaceae > Viscum > Viscum album. The sequence goes on along the minus strand of OY728121.1, from coordinate 91,416,939 downwards.
CCATATTAACATTTCATTTAAAATCACAATATATCATTTCATCATATTGAAAAAATAAATGCTTTATCAAACCATTTTCAAAACCATTTAATAAAGGTATTTTTGAATCAAAGTGTCCCATACCACTTTCATTCTTTTAAAGGAATTAACATTTTAAAACAAAAATTTCCATAGAAATAAATCCTTAAAACCATTTTTAAAACCTGGACATTAATGATAAAGATTTATAAGAATAACTCATTAAGACAGTTAAACGTTATTTAAGTTAAAGAGTTGTTAACAAATGAGAAATGATTGAATACAAATAATTGGGGAATAAAATTTAATCCGAACTTCATAATATCATGAGAATAAATGGATTTCTAATATAACATTCCAAAGGACAGTACATACACCATATAAGAATGAATTGGTGCATAACAAAAATTAAGTCTCAATGGAAAGTAAATTGAGACGAAATCCCTTATATAGAGGATATCCTTAGATTAAGGATAAATAAATTACATAATTATGTGGGAAAAATATAAATACACTATAAATGACTGGTTATTCAGTGTAAGACAATCAGAGGTCATTCACATATATTCATAGGATGATATATTAAATAAGTACAAGTTTAACCCAATGAATCAAAATTGGGTTACAGAGTTCCCTTTCAAAAATTAGACAACCTAACGGTGTCACATTAAAATTTAGAAACTGATTTGATGAGAGAGAAAAGGGTATCTCATCATTTGTACATAAAATTTACATCAATAAGGATATATAAGAACATATCCCAACATGAGAAGATGTAAACTAAAATACATAACAAAATTTAGTCTTTTAAAAGAGAGGAGGCTGAAAGGTTCCCTTACCGATTTCGTAACATACGAAATGTACACCACATGAAATAAGGATCATTCCATGAAGATGTAATAACTCATAAATGATAGTATATTACACAAAGAGTACAATCATGGGCAGTACATACACCAAAAAAAGAGAAATAGTCGAAATATACCATGAATCTCATGAGAATAAAAAGTGAGATGAAACCATTTACCACGTTGTAATCAATCAAGTCATAAGAACAAAACTTAATAACCACCAAATGAATCAAAGAATACCATGAATATTCATAGAATCATGATAATATATTTAAAATGGAAGTACACAATACACCTCATGCAATAAATAAGTGTCAAAATATAGAAATCTCATGGAATTAAAAGTGAGATATGAAATCCCTTACCTCATGTCCGACTTGACCCCTTCATTATTTAATCTCATTAATAATAATAAAAGTTAATTAATACTTTCTTAAGAAACATTTCAATGGTTATTATTTCTTTTATATTAAATATTACCATGTTATAAAAATTTTGTAATCATTTAAGTTAATAATGTTTGTTTTGTTGATATTTTGTACTAGAGACCAAAATGGTCTTCTTATAATTACATTTTGTTCATGTGGTCAAAGTTTTAATATATCCAAATTGATATTCATGATTTGGATATCATATATATCATATATATACATCATATACATGTATTTATAATAATACATAACATTTAGAGGTGAGAAATGAAATGCACCGTTCATAGAGACGGTAAGCCATACGTACGCATGAACGCAACGTCCATTTCTGTTTCATATTTAATGGAATTAAAAAATAATGATAAAAAGTTGTATTATAATTCCATTATTGTATCATATATAATATCATTAAATCCATACTTTATACATACCACATATGGTATGAACGAGTCAAATCACTTTGAGGGGCGGTAGTCCGCACTTCCTCTAATGAGATTATCATGTTTACCCATAATGGAAACCATAAAGGCATCCTGTAAATGGAAATTACATAAGCTTAAATAAAACATAAACATAATATATATCATATATAAATAAATTACCATCATAATGGCCACTCTGAGAGGTGGTAGGAGATAATCGAATAATCATCGTTTCGTGAGGCGTTAGTTTCCCATCCACGGAAACATTACGTTCTTCATCCATTAAATGGAGGTGTGTGTATGTGTTGCTCGAATACTTCTCATAAAAACATACTAGTTTATTGAGGAGACTAATGTTGTTAAAAATTAAAGGAATAATAAGAGTTCATGTGTTGGAGAAGTAATATAATAGAAAATAATTGAAGAGAAACTGTTACCTTTAATTTGGGTAACTCTCTTTGGTTCGAACCAAAGGACATATTGAAGTGCCTTCTACATATGGTAAGGATTATAGGAGGAGGAGGGGGATGTAGTGAGATTAATTGGTCAGAGTTTTGACGAGTCAAATGGCTTGAGTGGTGTGATTAATTGGATAGAAGTGGTCTCCTTTTATAAGGGAGAGGAATGGCCTTTTAGGAAAGTGTGATAATATTATTTTATTACATAATGATATTCGGTTTCAAAAGGTCAAAAAATCATTAGAGTCAAAGATATGATGACTCATGGTAGAAATAAAATCACCCAATGAGAATTGGACTGGTTGTTATGTTATTTTAAAATTTATAATATAATTTATTTAAATGATTTATTAAAGATGTAAATACTGTATTATTATTGGTTAATAAATAATTTAATTTATTTGATGCCTAAAAATTAAAAAAATACCATGATGTAGAAAATATTTTTATCTTTACATTGAATACTTATAGTTGAAATGATAATTTACATAACCACTTTTAAAAAATAATTTACTAAAAGATATTTTCTTGTGTCATTTTTTCCGTTATTTTAAGTTAATTAATCTAAATTGTCATTTTCACTCTCAAGTGGAACAATGGGGTCTCAAAATCAACCCTATGATGGTCATCGTAGTTAATGACTCAACCAATATGGTTTGGAAAAGTGTTTAGGTAATTTTTAATTATTAAAATAATCTTTTTTACCTTGAATTAACTTATTTGCATTTAATCGTGGTAAATTAAAGTCAAAAGTTACTGTTCAACAAAAATTATTTTCATCTTATTGAACAAAATTTTACTTCATGATAATAACCATGTTTTTCAGATTTTCAAAATTCAATTCACATAAGTGTTAAATTTTCATTTAAATGAAAAAGTCAGTTTTTTAACTGCTACTAAGTAGTTTCACTATTCATAATAAATTTATGTTTTTCAGAAAAATACAAAAAATTCAGCATAGGCTTTATTTGATATTCCAAATTCAAAAATGATGTCTATTTTTCCAAATTCAAATCATATTAGTGGCATTAATTAATTTTAAAATTAATTACCATTTTCAAAACAAATAATGTATTTTTAAGAAATAATTAATATCAAAAGATTGATATTTGTTTACGTCCAGTTTCATACTGAAATTAATTTCATTAACCAACATTGGATTAAATGGTAATATTATATTCTAATTACACTTTAAAAAAATTAAAAATATAATCTAGCCATATAAATAAATTAGATTAAAACGTAGTTTTGAATTAAAATACAATATTTTCACTATTCATTAAAAAATGAGGTTTATCAGAAAAAATAAAAAAATTTACAGGAAGTAAATATTGATGTCCCCATTCTAAAGAATTATTTGATTTAGTAAAATAGAATGTATTAATGTGACCAAAACTATATTTAAAGAGGGTTCCCCATTAAAAGCCGGTAAGTCGACCTTTCATTCACATTTTAAGCCTCTAACTTTTTTTTGGATAAAATGTAAATTCATTTAACAAACATGTATAATCATAATGTAGATAGTTTTCTTCATTACCACCAATACAATGGCTAGGAGTTAACTATAATTTAAAATAATATTATTATATTATTTGTGTGAAACGTAAAAGATATTTCTGATTGTACTCTGATGTGTTTCACTTGTCAGTTGGTTAATACAGAGCGGCAATTACCGAAAGGGATTCTTCATCCTCTACCAGTGCCAGAGTGGAAATGGGAAAATATATCAAATTATATTTTTTATGGGATTAATGAAAAAATCTCGAGGTAATAATATAATTTGGGTAATTATTGATTGATTGACTATATCTTCTATTTTCCTTCTTATTCGGGATACATTGTCTCTAGATTTACTTTCTAAATTATATGTTAATGAGATCGTCAGGTTGCATGGAGTTCCCCTCTCTATTGTATCTGATCGTGATCCTAGGTTTACTTCTATCTTTTGGAAAGGCCATCAGAAGTTGTTGGGTACTGAATTAAATTTTAGTGGAACATTTCTTCCTCAATCAAATGGGCAATCAGAAAGAACAATTCAGACATTGGAGGATATGTTAAGTTCTTGCTCGATGGATTATTAGGGAAGTTAGGACCAACATCTTTCGTTGGTTGAATTTTTATATAATAACAGTTTTCATTCCAGTATATAGATGGATCAATTTGAGGAATTATATGGAAAGTGTTGTTGAACTCGAGCTTTTTAGGATGAACTAGGTGGAAGGATGCTGATGGGATTAGAATTGGTAGAAGAGATGGAATAGAAATTTCAGTTTATTCATGTGCACATGAGAACAACTCAAAGAAGACAAAAAAGTTGTGCAGATAACCGGATGAAGGATTTTTTCTTTTGAGGTAGGTGATCATGTCTTTCTCAATGTTTATCCATAGAAAACTATGATGCATTTTGGTATGAAGGGAAATATGAGTCCGAGGTTCATTGGAGCTTATGAAATCTTGGAAAAAGTTGGATCAGTTGTATATATAGTGGCTTTACCACCATTTTTATCCCATTTACACACTTTTTTTCATGTTTCGATGTTGAGAATGTATATGCTAGATCTATATCATGTTTTAAGCCCAGAGGTAATTCAGTTGGAAGAGAATCTATCTTATGAAGAAAAACCATTCCAGATTCTTGACCTTATAGAGCATGTGTTGAAGAATAAGGTGACTCACCATTTAATGGTTTTGTGGAAAACCCATATTCTTGAAGAGGCAACATGGGAATCTGAAAATTATATGAGGGATAAATACCCACACTTATTTTGATAAGTGAATAAAAATTGCGAGGATGCAATTTCCAAAAGGGAGGATGGATGTAACATCCCAAGTAAAGGAAGAATAAGAGAATTTCATAATTATTAATATTATTTAATTAAATATTAATTTTACTTTAAAGGGGTTTCTATGTTCAATAGCGTACCCGATACGCAACAACGAGTTTCTTTGAAATTTTACGTTGCACACTAATAATATAATATTATTATTTTAAATTGTAGTTAACTCACAACCATTGTATTGAAGGGAATGAAAAAAACTAACCAAAATATGATTAAACATATCTGTTAAAAGTTTTTACTTTTATCCAATAAAATTTAGATGCTTAGATTGGGAATGAATCTAATTTTATGCATAATTTACATTAAAAGGTCGATTTACCGCCTTTTAATGGAGGACCCTCTTCAAATTTAGTTTTGGTCATTTTTATATGTTTTAATTGACCAAATAAAATCCTTCTTTATAATTGGGACATCAAAATTTACTTTGTGTATGTTTTTGTATTTTTTCCGATAAAGTTCATTTTTTAATGAATAGTTAAAATTTTGTATTTTAATTCAAAACTGCATTTGAATGTAATGTATTTATATGGTTATATTATCTTTTTAATTGGTTTTAAATTTTAATTAGAATATATTTTTACCATTTAAACCAATTTTGGTTTTTGAAATTAATTTCACTTTGAGAGTGGACATAAACAATTTTCAATATTTTGATAGTTATTGTTTCTTAAAAACACGTTATTTGTTTTAACAACGAGAATAAATTTTAAATTAATTAATTCCATTTCAATGTTTTGAATTTATAAAAATTGATATAACTTTTCAATTTAGTATATCAAATAATTATTAGGCTGAATTTTTGGTGTTTTTCTAAAAAACATCAATTTTTTATGAATAGTGAAACCACTTAGTAGTTGTCAAAAAAACTGACTGTTTTTCATTTAAATGAAATTTTACCGCTTCTGTGAATTGAATTTTGAAAATACGACATACATGGTTGTTACCAAGAAGTAAAATTTTGTTCAATAATATGAAAATAATATTTTCTGAATAGTATCTGTTAACTTTTATTTACCACAGTTAAAGGTAAATAGGGCAATTCAATGTTAAAAGAATATTATAATAATTCACAATTACTTTAAAAATTGTCCAAACCTCATTGGTTGAGTCATTAACGACCATGGTCATATTTGGGTCGATTTTGGGACCCCATTGATCCACTTGAGAGTGATAATGACAATTTAGATTAATTAACTTAATGTAAAGGAAAAATGACAAAAGCAAATAACTTTTAGTAATTTAATTTTTACAAGGGGTTATTTAAAATATAATTTTGACTATAAATATTCATTGGAAAGATAAAAATATTTCCTACATCATGGTACTTTTATTATAATTTTTAGACATCAAATAATTTAAATTATTTTTGACACAATAATGATGCATTGTTTACTTCATTAATAAATTCTTTAAATAAATAATATTATAATGATTAAAATATTATCAATAACCTATCCAATTTTTATTGGATGATTTTATTTCGACCATGAGTCATCTTATATTCTACTATAATTATTTTTGGACCATTATAAACCAAATTTCATAATATAATAAAATAATGTTTTCACACTTTCCTAAAGAGCCCCTCCTCCCCCTTATAAAAGGACACCATTGCTAACCAATTCCTCACACCACTCAAGTATTTTGGGTCATCCAAAATCTGCCCAATTAAGCTCCCTACATCCCTATCCTCCTCCTATAAGCCTTAAATTAGGCATAAGGTACTTCAATATGTCCTTTGGTTCAAACCAAAGGGAGTTACCCAAATTAAAGGTATCTATTTCTCTTAAATTGTTTTCATTTATTTTACATATCCAAACCCGAAAATCATTTTACTACATTCTTTTGTAACATCAACAGTATCCTAAATATACAAGTATGTTGTTATGAGATGTATTTGAGCTACAAATTCACACACCTCCATATAATGGATGAAGAACATAATGTTTCTGTGGATGGGAAACTAACGCCTCACGAAACGATGATTGTTCGATTACCTCCTTCCACCTCTCACAGTGGCCATTAAAATGGAACTATATTTATATATGATATATATTATGTTTATGTTTTCTTTATACTTCTGTAATTTATATTTATAGCATACCTTTATGGATTCCATTATGGATAAATGTGATAACTTCATTTGAGGAAGTGCGGACTACTGTCCCTCAAAGTGATATGACTCAATCATACCATATGTGGTACGTATAAAGGATAGAGTTAATGATATTATATATGATAAAATACTAGAATTATAATATACCTATGTATAATTATGTTTTAATTCAATTAAAAATGAAATATAAATGGAAGGAGCGTTCATGCGTACGTACGGCTTACCGTCTCCTTGAACGGTGCATTTCATTTCTTACCTCTAAATGTTATGTACTATTAAAAATAATTGTATATACTGAATATATATGAAATATTTTATATCCAAATCATGAATATAATTATGGATATAATGGACTATTGACCACATGGACAACTTGTAAATATAAGTTGTTCAATTTTTACTCAAGTACCAAATTTCGACAAAATGAACGTTATTAACATAAATTATTTCATAATGTTTATAACCTGGTAATAAGTGATATAATAGAAATAATAAACTAGAGAATGTTTCTTAAGAAAGTAGAAATTAACTTTAGTTTATTATTCATGAGATTAAAGAACGATCGAGTCAAGCTAGACATGAGGTAAGGGACTTCGTCTTAATTTACTTTCATTGAGGCATATTTCCATTTATACACAACTTTATTTTACACGGTGTATAAAACCCTTGGAATATTAATTTTATTCAAAAGGAATATTTTTCTACGATGCGTTTTACTAAATGACAAAAAAAATTCCTTTTAACGTAAGTGGCGAGAATGACCTTTTCCTCCACCGCAAGTATTATTTGATCATTGGATTCCTCAACAAGCCGTAATGTTTTTAAAAGAAAATAAATACCTTACACTATTTTATGTATTTTTGGTATTGAAAATGGTTTTGTAAATGGATTTGTTCTTTCAATATATTTAAGTGATATATTGTTTTTGAAATGTTGAAATGTTGTCTTCCCTTTATATTTGTTATATGTGTTATGATTTAATATTGGAACATGAAAATTTTATGGGTGGTTATGTGATAAACCAAATGACGGGTGGTGCAATGAATACCAGGACAGGTGGTTACATTATAACCTCCAATGCATTAGGTATGGAAGTCAGCCGTACGACTATTCCATTTATTGGTATGTGTGGAAGTCGATTGTATGGTTATTCCATTTAAGTATGTTTATGTCCCTAGTTACCTTTATATGTTATGTGTTCTTTATATGGGTTTTATGGTAATCTTTATGTTACAAAAGGGTATGTTATGATATTTCATTTGGTGAAGAGTGTTTACTACGTCATAATGGTGAAATGTATTACTTATGAAAAATTATTCATGGTTTACATGTTGTTTTTTAAAAACTAATAGTTTTCCTACTTTGTGTATCCCTTACTGAGCTTCTTATAATCATCCTATGTTTTTGAAATGTTTTTCACAGGACATAATGTGGAATAGGGTCAAGGATGGGATCATGGAAATGCCATGTTGTCATAAACATAGAACTATACATGACTCTTTTTTTCAAGAGTTCATGTTTTGAAAAAAAAGAGGAAACTGTGTAGAAGTTTCTACTATGTAATATTTTGTGATGTAATAGTAATGTCCTAATTTTCTAAAACTCTAAACCTGATAAGATCCTCCATGTGAATTATTCATATAACTCAATATTATGTAAGGTTTAAGGTTTGGTCCCTATCGAGATGTAACATCCTAGATAAATGAAGAATATGACATTTTCATATTTATTAATATTTGTGAATTAAATATTAATTTTACTTTAAGAGGGATGTTATTTTTGATAGTGTACCCGATACGCAACAACATGTTTCTTTGAAATCTTACGTTGCACACTAATAATATAATATAATTATTTTAAATGGTAGTTAAATCCTAGCCATTTTATTGGAGGCAATGAAAAAAACTAAATACAATATGATTATACATTATTTTTAAATGTATTTACATTTATCTAATAAAAAGTTAGAGGCTTAAAATATTAATGAATCTAATTGTAGGCATAATTTACATTTAAAGGCCGATTTACTTCCTTTTAATGGAGAACTCTCTTTAAATATAGTTTTTGTCACATTAATACATTCTAATTGATGAAATAAAATCCTTCTTTAGAATGAGGACATCAAATTTTACTTTGGGTAATTTTTTGGTTTTTTTTTGATAAAGTTCATTTTTTATGAATAGTGAACAATATTGTATTTTAATTCAAAAGTGCCTTTTAATATAATTTATTTATATGGTTATATTATCTTTTAAATTGGTTTTAAAGTTAAATTAAAATATATTTTAACCTTTTAATCCAATGTTGGTCATTGGAATTAATTTCACTTTGAAAATGGACATAATCAAGTATCAATCTTTGGATAGTTATTGTTTCTTAAAAACACATTATTTTTTGATAATGGGAATAAATTCTAAAATTAATTAATTCCACATGGATGTTTTTAATTTTGTAAAATAGACATCATTTTTGAATTCAGAATATCAAATAATTCATCGGCTGAATTTTTTGTATTTTTCTGAAAAACATCAATTTTGGATGAATAGTGAAACCACTTAGTGGTAGTTAAAAAAAGACTTTTTCATTTAAATGAAATTTTACCACTTCTGTGAATTGAATTTAGAAAATCCAACATACATGGTTTTTATCAAGAATTGAAATATTGTTCAATAAGATGAAAATATTTTTTGGTAAATAATAACTTTCAACATTTATTTATCGCGGTTAAAGATAAATTGGGTAATTCAAGGTTAAAAGAATAATATAATAATTCAAAATTTCGTTAACATTTGTTCAAACCTTTTTTATGTGTTATTTACGACCATAGGAATATTTGGGTCGATTTTGGTACCCCATTGAGCCAATTGGGAGTGATAATGAGAATTTAGATTTTATAACATAAAGTAAAGGCAAAAATGACAAAAGAAAATATCTTTTAGTAAATTAATTTTTAAGAGAGGCTATAAAAATATTCTATTCGACTAAAAATATTCATTGGAAAGATAAAATGATTTACTACATCATGATTCTTTTTTTATAATTTTTATACATCATATAAATTAAATTATTTACAACACAATAATGATGCAGTATTTACCTCATCAATGAATGATTTGAATAAATAAGATTATAATGATTAACACATTATCCAAAACATGTCCAATTATGATTGAATGATTTTATTTAGACCATGAGACATCTTAACTTATACTATAATTATTTTTGTTCCTTTATAAACCTAATATCATTATATAATAAAATAATACTTTCACACATCCTAAGGAGCCCCTCCTCTCCCTTACAAAAGGAGACCACTTCTAACCAATTCCTCACACCTCTCAAGCCATTTGGATCATCCAAACTCGACCCAATTAATCTCTCTACATCCCTATCCTCCACTTAGAAGCCTTAACATAGGCAGAAGGCACTTCAAGATGTCCTTTGGATCAAACCAAAGGGACTTACCCAAATTAAAGGTAACAGTTTCTCTTAAATTGTTTTTCTTTTATTTTACTTCTCCAACCCATAAAACTCTTTTTATTCCATTATTTTGTAACAAAACCAGTATGATCAGTATTTTAGGATGTTTTTGAGAAGGATTAGAACTACACATACACACACCTCCATCTAATGGGTGAAGAACATAATGTTTCAGTGGATGGAAAACTAACGCCTTACGAAACGATGTTTGTTCAAATATCTCCAACAGCCTCTCATGGTGGCCATTATGATGGAACTGTATTTATATATTATGTTTATTTTTTCTTTATGATTCTATATTTTTCCATTTATATAAATAATTTATGGTTTCTATAGAGGGTAAATACGATAATTTCATTAGAGGAAGTGTAGACCACCGCCCCCTCAAAGTGATATGACTCGTTAAATGCCTTATGTGGGACGTATAAAGGATGGAGTTAATAATATTTTATATTATATTACAATGGAATTATAATATAACTATTAATAATTATTTTTTTAATTCCATTAAAATAATAAATAGAAATTGAATTAGCGTTCATGCTTACGTACACTTACCGTCTCCATGAATGGTGCATTTCATTTCATACCTCTAAATGTTATTTACTATTATTAATACATGTATATACTAGATATATATGATATATATGATATTTAAATCATTAATATCATTATGAAGATAATGAATATCTTACCACATGAACAACTTGTAATTATAAGGTGTTCATTTTTTACTCAAGTACCAAATATCGAAAAAACAACGGTTATTAACTTAAATGATTACATAATGATTATTACATCATAATATGTTATATAAAAGGAATAATTAACTTTAAAAAAAAGTTCTTAAGAAACTATAAATTAACATTTGTTTATTATTCAGGATATTAAAGAACGAACAGGTCAAGTCGGACAACGAGGTAAGGGATTTTCTTATCTCACTTTTAATTCTGTGAGATTTCCATTGTTCGCCACTTATTTATTTCATGTGATGTAATGTATACATCATTTGATATATATTATCATGATTCACTTTATATTCATGGTATTTTGTGATTTATTTGGTGGTTATTATCTTTTTTTCATAACACTCGATTGATTACAACGAAGTAAGGGTTTTTCATTTCACTTTTATTCTCGTTAGATTAATGCTATATTGGCCAATATTTCCTTTTGTGTTGTGTATGTACTGCCCATGATTGTCCTATTTATGTAATATACTTACATTTATGGGTAATTAAATCTTCTTTGTATGATCCTTCTTTCATGTTGCATGTGTTTTGTATGTTACCAAATCAGTAAGGGAACCTTTCACCATCCTCTTTTTAAAAGATTTATTTTTGTTATGTCTTTTGATTTACATCTTATATTGTTGAGTTATGTTCTTATATATCATTTTTAACTTAAATGTTTCGTACAAGTGATTATATTCCCTTTTTATCTCATTGACTAATTTTCTGAATTTTAAAGTGACACTGTAAGGTAGTCGAATTGTTACAAGGGAACTTTTTAACCCAATTTCAATTTTTTGGGTTCAACTTGTACATCCTGAATATGTCATCCTATGAATATGTGTCAATTACCTATGATTGTTTTACACTTAAAATCCACTTATATATGGTGTATTTATATTTTTCACACATAATTTTCTGATTTATTTATATTTAATTTAAGGAAACCATCTTTAAAAGGGATTTCAACTCAATTTATATTTCCATTGAGACTTCATTGTATTTATGCACCAATTCACTCTTATATGGTGTATATACTGTCCTTTGACATATTATATCATTAATCCCATTATTGTCATGATATAATAATGTTCTGATTAAATTTTATTCCTCAATTATTTGTATTCAAGTGTCTCTTTTTGTGTTAGAAAAACTCTTTAACTAAAATATCATTTGAGATGTTTTAAAGATTTATTAATCTAAATATTTCTCCTTAATGTCCATGTTATCAAAATGGGTTATAGGAATTATTTATATGGAAGTTAATTCTTTAAAAAACAATTAAAAGGTTAAATGTGGTACAAGACACATTGATTATAAAATCACTTTTTAAATGGTTTATGAAAATGGATTGATTATTTCATTATCTTGAAATTACTTCTTGTGATTTAAAATGAAATGTTATTAGTGAAATGTTTATATTTGAAATATTTTATGTGCTATGATGGTACTTGGACACTTGATGGGTGGTTACATGATACACCATATGACGGGTGGTGCCGTGAAAACCAGGACATGTGGTTACGTTATTACCTCCAATGCATTGGGTATGGAAGTCGTCCGTATGGATATTCCATTTAGTGATATGTGTGGAAGTCAACCGTATGGTTATTCCATTTATGTATGATTATGTACCAAGTTACCTTTATATGTTATTTGTTCTTTATATGCATTTTGAAGTGCCCAGATCAGTGTGAATCACTGAGAGGGGGAGGGGGTGAATCAGTGATCCTTTAAAACTTTTTACTAATTGATTCTTAATCAATTAAACCTCTATGGATAGTTAAGGCCTCGATCCACTCTTCTTATGTCTCTCAACCTTTCCCAGATAATGCAGTAATGAAAAGGCACAGGACACAAGGATTTACAAGGTTCGGCACCAAAGTCCTACATCCTTTCCATGCTCTCCCAGCATGGATTCTCCATTATAACCTGTTAAAATTACAATGGTCGATACAGAGTCCCACTGTATCTCTCATGAGTCCCACAGGAGGGTCTTTATACTGCGTCACACAGTGTTACCAGAGTCCCACTAGCCTGCTCCAGAATCCCACTGAAGACTTCTTCTCCCTGAGTCCCACAGGGTCTTCTCTTGGCTGCTCGAGTCACACGAGTAGCTCTTCTCCTCTTTAACTTCTTCAAGTAACTTCAGCAGCCTGGGATAAAGGCTGCTGGCCTTGCTCTGTACCTCTGCTCACTTGTGATGAACAGGTCTTCTCGTCTTGCTTGGGCTTTATCACCTTCTTCTAAGGATGACCCGACTTCTCTCTTCAAGAATCTTCAATAGCCTCTGAAAAGGTCTTTTGGTCTTGCTCAACAACTTCTAATCACTTCTGTTGATCAGGCTCTTCTCAAATACTGAAAACTCAGACAAACAATATCTTTCACTTCAGTCTGGCTCAGTCTCACTTCAAAACAACTTCATGCACTGAGTGCATGGTATCTCTACATCCACATCCACTGATTGCATGGCTTCTCAAAACTCTTCAAGAACTCCTGGTCTTGGACAACTCAAATGCACACCACTGATTTATCTTTGTTCACGTGTGCACGTGCATGCATGCATGCATGCACTCCACTTTTTCTCCTTGGTGTGATAAACCCACAATGGGTGTAAATACTTTTAGCACACACACCTTCTCAAACGTCACACACTTTATTCAATTTGTTTACACACTTAAAAGTGTGTTATACATTAGTGTGAGTCTTCCACTTCTTTCTTATTCTAAGTGTGTTCACTTTTGGTGCACACACCTAGGTTCGGCCTTGTTCTTGTTTAGCACACACAATTTATTCTTTTAGTCTTCTTTGCACACAAGGCTTTGCCCTTCACTTCTTCTTGCACACACAACCCGTAGCCTTTCTTCTTGTTCACTTTGCACACACAAATAGTGTATTCCTCGGGTTATTCTCCTTTGGTTAAACACACCAAGGTGCCTCGGATCTTCTTTGCCACTTAATTTTAAAGGAAGCGCGCAAGGTGAAAGTTTCTTTACTGCCGCGCAAGCACCAAATTGCAAAAAGTGATTCCGCCTTGGGCACAAGAAGGGAGTGCAGGGTGCTGCAGACACTTCTGTCGCGCAAGCTCCAACCAACCACGAGGACGCGAAAGTAATGTGGCCTCTGGTCTTCCTGCCACGCAAAGAGTAGGCGCGCAGGGGACCTCCAACCTTCTTGTCGCACAAAGGTGTTGCGCGCAAGGAACTCCAGCCACGCAAGTTTACTTGCGCGGGGCTTCAAAATCTTCGCGAGGCAGAGCACTCACGGGGCTTCTTTCAAGTTCATCAGCAACCAAAATGAGAGCCTCTGGTTCTTCTTTTATAGGCATAGGGAGATGCCATATCTTCCGTGTGAATTCCTGAAGTTTTCGGGTATTCAAGATTTTAGAAAATCTTGAATATTTCTCACTGCCGAACGCGGGATCCATTCCTTTTTATTTTCTTCACGTGAATGCGACTTAGAACGCATGCACGAACTTCTTTAAGCACTGCCCATGCAAATCATAAACCATTCATAGCCTCGGAAGATTCTCCTGCCTCGGCCGCAACCGAAATCTTCCGTATATTGCATGCACACCACTTTTTATACATGGTCGTGTTCGGTGTGGAGAGACGAGCTCAATGGAGCCTTCGGCTTTGGAAAAGGTGGCCGGGAACTCAAAATCCATGCTCGGGTTGCTTCTGGTTCAGCGGCTGCTCGCGGGTGGCCTTCGGGTGAGCTCAATGAAAGAGACGAGCTGTTTGCCGTTGGATCAGGCGATCAATTATCCTCGGACGGCCTGGATCAAATTGTGAGTGGCGCGATTAGATGTGCGGCCGAGATCTGGCGCGCGATCGATCGTGCGGCCAGGATCACTCCCGCGGAAAAATTCCGCATCCCACATCGAAGCGGCCTCCTGTTTTCACGCGGCTTATCAATGTGCCGCTGCCTTCCATTCAGCAATTGAACTTCCCTCCTCACGGTGCCGCCCCACACCGTGTTCTCCTTGCGGGCGCGCTCTGCGCCCACTCTCGCCTTTGCGGGCGCGCTCCTAGCGCCCACTATGCACACTCAGGTGCGCGGGCTTCACCACCGCGTGACCACGGGGCTTATACACGGCCCTGGCCTCCCTCGGGCTAGCCCCATGGGATCCCCTTGGGTGTGGTGACCTAGTCCCACATGTGCCTTGGGTTGAACCCTTAAGGCTGGCCCTTGAGGTTGGCTTCCTTTTTGCTAAGTAAAACACTTAGGACTTTGTATAAAATAAAGGTAACCAAGTGTAATATGCCAAATGCCACTCCAAGCCATTCTTCTTCCCATCTCTATTCTTCTTCTTCTTAAGAATTCCTTCATTCCTCTTAAACATTTGATCGTCACTTAGGAATGGAATTCCCGAAGGTTCTTCATCAACCGAGCTTCTGAATCACATAAATTCTTCAATGTTCTTCATTGATCTAATCAGAGATCAAGTTGGATCTTCTTCAATTCATCATGCACTAAGAGATAGTGCATGGTCTTCCTTAATCCACATCATCCACTTAGTAGTTGTGGATGGATCAGCTTTCATCTCCTCATGCATTGTCAATACAATGCATGGTCTTCTAACATTGTTATGACTTTTTATCATCAGGATAAAAGTTCTATGAACATAAAGAACAGCTCAACAATCGTCAGATATGCATGGAGAATGTTTCAACCACAATTTCCAATACCACATAGTGAATCTCCTAAGTGACATGCATCTTAGTACCATGTCCATTCTCCTTCACCACCAACACCATCACAACCTTTGGCATTCACATCTTGACAATTCTTGACATCCATTCATTCTAAGACAACAACATGTCTCATTGACAACAAATGCAACACAGTGCACTTCAATCTCCCCCTTTGTATTTGTTGTCAATACACTCCTTTAGCACATATGAATGGGTCAATATGTGTGCCAATATTTTCTCCACCTTATTGGTAATCAAATGCAAAGGTGTGGTGTGGTACTCTTACATAATATCTCTTCCTCCCTTCGAATAGCATCTTCTTGAAAAACACTAGGAGAGGGATGATGTCACATGTTCTTCTTTAGCAAAGAACCTTTAGTTGATCAACTCTAAGTCTACTTGGGCTAACCCGGTGTAGAAAACAAGTGTGATATAACCAAGGAACTCAATGCTGTCCAACATTCACAATACATGTGAGATCATGCTTAGGGGTTGAATTTTTTCAGATATTCAATGAATTGCTGAATCCTGCACATACTTCACAAAACACATTAGAATGTTCAGGTGCAAAGATAAAGCTCCCCCTTTCATCTACTTTCTCAAGATGATATTAATTTCAGAACATCATCTTCTCCAGATTGGCTCCCCCTCAAGGGGTGCACTCCATTCTGTCCAAACCATCCTCCAGTTGAGAATGATCATCATCTTCAATTCCCTGCAATGTCAGCACATGTAAATACCAATAGTATAAGCGAATAAGATGGAACCTCCTTGGTTCATCAATGTGAACAACAAGGTTGAGAAGATTCTCTCAACCGAGATGTCCCATTTTTACCATTCTTCACACTTGCACATCTGATCTTCTTTGATGTTTGTGCTGGTGTGGATCTCAACACATCTTCATGTGAAATCTTCTTCTTCCCTTTTGCCTTAGCAATTGCCAGAACTTTATCTTCAGCTTTTTGCTGATCTTTGGCAAGTTGCAACTGATTTGGCCATATGACTAGAAAATCATTTGGAAGAGTGGCCTCAGTTTTGGAAGTTCCACATGGTTCTTTGGATGCTGTTAAGCTACCTCTCTTAGGCAACTTATTTTCAATCAATCCCTTCTGCTTCTGCTGGATTGATTGTCTTTCTGAGTCCAGTCTGCCTCTATTGAATTCATGGCTTCTTTACAAAGATCCATGATATTTCTTTTCTTTCCACAGTTGAAGCATTTCTTCTTGGTGGTCCTTCTGGATGCATCACCCTTCTTGGATTTAGACTCCAAGGTCTTCTCTTCCTTTTTCATAATCTTCTTGGGAGAATCTTCAACTTTCTTCTTGCTTCCCAAGGATTCTTTCTGAGCCATGTTCTGTGATCGTTTCTTCTTTTGAGCTCTGGATACAGTTGGAGACTGACATGTATCTTTTTGACCACTTTTGCAATCATCCCAGATGTTGTCAAGTAATCCAAATCTATTTGCAGTAAACAGATGTCTCTGGACCTGTGGATGCTGCTTCTTTTCTTCTGGCTTTCTCCCCCTTGGAATGGGCTTCCTTTGTGCTTTGACATTCAGTGGATTGTACCAACAATCCTTTGCACAGTGCCCATACTTATTACAACACCAACATTGTCCCACGAATATTGACCTCTTCAGTCCTTCTGATTGTGGGGTACTTTTCTTGACCTGTTGTGTTGTTTCAGAAGAGCTCTGCTTCTTTACTGTCTTCATCCATATTTGTTTGGAATTATTCTTCCATCCTGCACTTTTTGGGGAAACACAATTAGAAGCATCAGTACAAGATGGTATGGATGGTACCTTCTTTCAAGAAGATGTTGCACTTTTATTAGAGGATGTCTTTCTCTCAGAATCATCCTGCTCAAAGCATACTTGAGTAGCAACATGTCTTCTTCCAGCTGACTGGGAGGATTCAGCTTTAGGTGATTGCAGATGTTTCAATATCACCTCCAGTTCTACGTATTTCATGTTGAGGGAGTTCTTCTCGTCCTCAACAGTTCTTATCTTTCCTTCCCAATTCTCCACCAGTTGTTTCATCTGGTCTTCATGCACCTTCTTCAATTCTTGCAATGAATTGTCCATCTCCTTCACCAATTTGACTTTTTCTACAAGTTGAGCATCTCTGACATTCATTGAAACTTTGTGCCTCTTTTCCAGTGCATGGAAAACATCTTTGACCATTATGTTAAAGAATTCTTTCTCAGAAAGACTTCTTTGCAATTCTTCAGTAGTGTCTTCATATCTTTCATTGCAAAGAGATACCGTTTCATCTTTATCCTTCACCAGCTTTCTGAGTGTGTTGGTTATGCCAACCCTTTTTGCCAATTGGACTTCCAGAGAATTGGCTTCATCTTCTAGCTGTAATTTTTCTTCTTGAAGATCAAGGAGGCCTGTAGCTATACACATTGCCACTTCCTTGGGGACTGTCTTCTGAAGATATTTGATTACATTTAGAAGATCATTGTTTCTTCCATCTTCATCACAGCTAGAGCAGGCTTCATCAGAAGAATGATAAAAGGAATTTTCATCTGATGTGACTTTCACATTTCTTTCCATAGAAGGAGTTTCTCTGATTGCACCAGCCTTCTTCTTCATCTTCATTGCCTGTTTCTTCATTCTGTTTTTCAGAGTCTTGGCAGATATCTCCATTTGAGGCTGTTCTTTCATTTCCTCAAATCTGCACTCCATATAGACACTCTTGGATCTTTTAGAGGTAACCTTTGCTCTGATACCAATTGAAGTGCCCAGATCAGTGTGAATCACTGAGAGGGGGAGGGGGTGAATCAGTGATCCTTTAAAACTTTTTACTAATTGATTCTTAATCAATTAAACCTCTATGGCTTGTTAAGGCCTCGATCCACTCTTCTAATGTCTCTCAACCTTTCCCGGATAATGCAGTAATGAAAAGGCACAGGACACAAGGATTTACAAGGTTCGGCACCGAAGGCCTACATCCTTTCCATGCTCTCCCAGCATGGATTCTCCATTATAACCAGTTAAAATTACAATGGTCGATACAGAGTCCCACTGTATCTCTCCTGAGTCCCACAGGAGGGTCTTTATACTGCGTCACACAGTGTTACCAGAGTCCCACTGGCCTGCTCCAGAATCCCACTGAAGACTTCTTCTCCCTGAGTCCCACAGGGTCTTCTCTTGGCTGCTCGAGTCGCACGAGTAGCTCTTCTCCTCTTTAACTTCTTCAAGTAACTTCAGCAGCCTGGGATAAAGGCTGCTGGCCTTGCTCTGTACCTCTGCTCACTTGTGATGAACAGGTCTTCTCTTCTTGCTCGGGCTTTATCACCTTCTTCTAAGGATGACCCGACTTCTCTCTTCAAGAATCTTCAACAGCCTCTGAAAAGGTCTGTTGGTCTTGCTCAGCAACTTCTGATCACTTCTGTTGATCAGGCTCTTCTCAAATACTGAAAACTCAGACAAACAATATCTTTCACTTCAGCCTGGCTCAGTCTCACTTCAAAACAACTTCATGCACTGAGTGCATGGTATCTCTACATCCTCATGCACTGATTGCATGGCTTCTCAAAACTCTTCAAGAACTCCTGGTCTTGGACAACTCAAATGCACACCACTGATTTATCTTTGTTCACGTGTGCACGTGCATGCATGCATGCATGCACTCCACTTTTTCTCCCTGGTGTGATAAACCCACAATGGGTGTAAATAATTTTAGCACACACACCTTCTCAAACGTCACACACTTTATTCAATTTGTTTACACACTTAAAAGTGTGTTATTCATTAGTGTGAGTCTTCCACTTCTTTCTTCTTCTAAGTGTGTTCACTTTTGGTGCACACACCTAGGTTCGGCCTTGTTCTTGTTTAGCACACACAATTTATTCTTTTAGTCTTCTTTTCACACAAGGATTTGCCCTTCACTTATTCATTCACACACAACCCGTAGCCTTTCTTCTTGTTCACTTTGCACACACAAATAGTGTATGCCTCGAGTTCTTCTCCTTTGGTTAAACACACCAAGGTGCCTCGGATCTTCTTTTCCACTTAAGCTTAAAGGAAGCGCGCAAGGTGCAAGTTTCTTTACTGCCGCTAAAGCACCAAATCGCGCAAGTGCTTCTGCCTTGGGCACAAGAAGGGCGTGCAGGGTGCTGCGGGCACTTCTGTCGCGCAAGCTCCAACCAACCACGAGGACGCGAAAGTAATGCGGCCTCGGGTCTTCCTGCCGCGCAAAGAGTAGGCGCGCAGGGGACCTCCAACCTTCTTGTCGCGCAAAGGTGTTGCGCGCAAGGAACTCCAGCCACGAAAGTTTACTTGCGCGGGGCTTCAAAATCTTCACGAGGCAGAGCACTCACGGGGCTTCTTTCAAGTTCATCAGCAACCAAAATGAGAGCCTCTGGCTCTTCTTTTATAGGCAGAGGGAGATGCCATATCTTCCGCGTGAATTCCCGAAGTTTTCGGGTATTCATGATTTTAGAAAATCTTGAATATTTCTCACTGCCGAACGCGGGATCCATTCCTTTTTATTTTCTTCACGTGCATGCGACTTAGAACGCATGCACGACCTTCTTTATGCACTGCCCATGCAAATCATAAACCATTCATAGCCTCGGCAGATTCTCTTGCCTCGGCCGCAACCGAAATCTTCTGTATATTGCATGCACACCACTTTTTATGCATGGTCGTGTTCGGTGTGGAGAGGCGAGCTCAATGGAGCCTTCGGCTTCGGAAAAGGTGGTCGGGAACTCAAAATCCATGCTCGGGTTGCTTCTGGTTCAGCGGCTGCTCGCGGGTGGCCTTCGGGTGAGCTCAATGAAAGAGACGAGTTGTTCGCCGTTGGATCAGGCGATCAATTATCCTCAGACGGCCTGGATCAAATTGTGAGTGGCGCGATTAGATGTGCGGCCGAGATCTGGCGCGCGATCGATCGTGCAGCCAGGATCGCTCCCGCGGAAAAATTCCGCATCCCACATCGAAGCGGCCACCTGTTTTCACGCGGCTTATCAATGTGCCGCTGCCTTCCACTCATCAATTGAACTTCCCTCCTCACGGTGCCGCCCCGCACCGTGTTCTCCCTGCGGGCGCGCTCTGCGCCCACTCTCGCCTTTGCGGGCGCGCTCCTAGCGCCCACTATGCACACTCGGGTGCGCGGGCTTCACCACCGCATGACCTCGGGGCTTATACACGGCCTCGGCCTCTCTCGGGCTGGCCCCATGGGATCCCCTTGGGCGTGGTGACCTAGTCTGACATGTGCCTTGGGTTGAACCCTTAAGGCTGGCCCTTGAGGTTGGCTTCCTTTTTGCTAAGTAAAGAACTTAGGACATTGTATAAAAACAAAGTAACCAAGTGTAATATACCAAATGCCACTCCAAGCCATTCTTCTTCCCATCTCTATTCTTCTTCTTCTTAAGAATTCCTTCATTCCTCTTAAACATTTGATCGTCACTTAGGAATGGAATTCTCGAAGGTTCTTCATCAACCGAGCTTCTGAATCACATAAATTCTTCAATGTTATTCATTGATCTAATCAGAGATCAAGTTGGATCTTCTTCAATTCATCATGCACTAAGAGACAGTGCATGGTCTTCATTAATCCACATCATCCACTTAGTAGTTGTGGATGGATCAGCTTTCATCTCCTCATGCATTGTCAATACAATGCATGGTCTTCTAACATTGTTATGACTTTGTATATTCAGGATACAAGTTCTATGAACTTAAAGAACAGCTCAACAATCGTCAGATATGCATGGAGAATGTTTCAACCACAATTTCCAATACCACTTAGTGAATCTCCTAAGTGACATGCATCGTAGTACCATGGCCATTCTCCTTCACCACCAACACCATCACAACCTTTGGCATTCACATCTTGACAATTCTTGACATCCATTCATTCTAAGACAACAACATGTCTCATTGAAAACAAATGCAACACAGTGCACTTCACATTTTATGGTAATCATTTGGTTACAAAAGGGTAAGTAGTGATCTTTTATTCACTGAAGAGTATTTATTACTTCGTAAAGGTTAAAAGTGATACATAGGATTAAGTATTCATGGTTTATTTATTGTTTTCTAAAACTATGACTATATATATTTTTGCATCCATTACTTATATTTTTATTCTTATCCCATGTTTTGAAATGTTTTTTCAGAGGACATAAAGTGGAATAGGGTCAAGGATGGGATCAAGGAAAATTCATTCCATCTAAAATGTGGAACTGGACATGACTCTATTTTTTCAAAGTGATTTTATATTATGAAAAAACGGAAACTGAGTAGAAGTGTCTACTTATTAATATGATTAAATATAATAGTTATGGAATAACATTATAAAAACCTAAACCTGAAAAGATCCTCAATATCAATTTTACATTTAACTCAATATTATGTATGGTTTAACGTCAGGTCCTTATAGTACTATAAGGACCCAACCTTAAACCATACATAATCTTGAATTAAATGAATAATTCACATTGAGGATCTTTTCAGGTTTAGAGTTTTAGAGAATTAGGCCATAACTATTACACATCAACTTGAAGATTACATGTAGACACTACTTCACAACATCTATTTTTTCAAAAAATAAAAACCCTTAAAAAGAAACATGTCTAGTTCCATGTTTTCGACAACATTACTTTTCCATGATCCCATCTATGACTGTATTCATCTTTAAGTCCTATGGAAAAAATTTCAAAAAAAAAACATGGGAAGAGCATAAAAAACTCAGTAAGGGATACACAAACAAGGAAACTGTTAGTTTTTCAATACAACAAGTAAACCATGAATATCATGAGTGATATTTTTATCCTTTATGAAGTAGTAAATACTCTTCACTGAATAAAATTAAATTTCTTAATCATTTGTAACCAAAAGATTATTATAAATCCAATATAATGAAAACATAACATATAATGGTAACTTGGAACATAAACATACTCAAATGGAATAACCATATGGTCAACTACCACATATATCACTAAATGGAATAGCCATATGGCCGACTACCATTCCCAATGCATTTGAGGTTATAACGTAACCATCCATCCTGGTTTTCACGGCACCACCCGTCATTTGGTTTATCAAATAACCACCCGTCAAATGTCGAAGTACCACCATCATAAAATTATAGCACATAAAATAATGATAATATAAAAATTTCACTATTATTATTTAATTTTCAATCACAATATATCATTTGTTGATATTGAAAAAATCAACGCTTTATCAAACAATTTTCAAAACCATTTAATAAAGAAATTTTTGAATCAAAGTGTCCTATACAACATTGAAGATTTTAGAGGAATTGACATTTTAAAACAGTAATATCCAGATAAATAAATCCTTAATACCATTTTTAAAACAGGGAAATTAATGAGAATGATTTATAAGAATAAATCATTAAAACAGTTAAAATGATATTTTAGTTAAAGAGTTTTTAACAAAATTTGAAACACATGAATTCAAATAATTGAGGAATAAAATTAAATCAGAACATTAAAATATCATGAGAATAAAGGGATTCATGAAATAACATTCCAATGGACTGTATATACACCATATAAGAGTGAATTGGTGCATAAAAACAATTATGTCTCAATGGAAAGTAAATTGAGAGGAAATCCCATATAAAGACGGTATCCTTAGATTAAGGTTAATCAATTACATTATTATGTGTGAAAAATATAAATACACTAAATATGATTGGTTATTGAGTGTAAAATGATCAGAGTTCATTCACACATATTTATAGGATGACATATTCAAGAAGTACAAGTTTATCCCCAAGAATTGAAATTAGGTTAAGAAGTTCCCTTGCAAAAATTCAACAACCTAACGACGTCACTTTCAAATTCAGAAACTGAGTTGATAAAGGGCAAAATGGAATCTCATCACTTGGACATAAAATTTTCAAAAATAAGGATATATAAGAACATATCCCAACATGAGAAGATGTAAATTAAAAGACATCACAAAAAGAAGTCTTTTAAAAGAGAAGAGGGTGAAAGGTTCCCTTGCGGATTTGGTAGCTTACGAAACATACACCAAATGAAAGAAGGATCATACCATGAAGATGTAAACACTCATAAATGACATTATATTACACAGATAGTATAATCATGGGCAGTAAATACACCATAAAAAATAAATAGTGGAAAATATAGCATGAATCTCACGAGAATAAAAAGTGAAATGAAACCATTTACCACGTTGTAATCAATCATGACGTAGGAACAAACATTAATAACCACCAAATTAATCACATAATAACATTATTATATATATAGAATCATGATAATATATATCAAATTGAATTAAAAAATACACCACATGCAAGAAATAAGTGGCGAACGATAGAAATCTCACAGAATTAACAGTGAGATTAGAAATCCCTTACCTCGTGTCCGAATTGACCCGTTCTTTCTTTAATCTTATGATAAATAAACTAATGTTAATTAATAATTTCATAATAACCTTTTTAATTTTTATTATTCCTTTTATATTACTTATTATCATGTTATGAAAATTATGTAATCATTTAAGTTACTAATGTTCGTTTTGTTGACATTTGGTACATGAGTAAAAATGGAGTTCTTATAATTACATGTTGTTCATGTGGTCAAAGGTTCATTATATCCATAATGATATTCATGATTTGGATATTATATATATCTTATATATCCAGAATATAATTGTATTTATAATAGTATATAACATTTATAGGGTAAGAAATAAAATGCACTGTTCATGGAGACGTTAAGTCGTACGTACGCATGAATGCTACATTCATTTCTATTTCATATTTAATGGAATTAAAACATAATGACACATAGTATTATTAAAATTCCAGTATTTTATCATATATAATATCATTAAATCTATCCTTTATACATACCGCATATCGTATGAACGAGTCATATCACTTTCAGGGGGCGGTAGTCCGCACTTCCTCAAATGAAATTATCGAGTTTACCCATAATGGAAACCATAATGTTATGCTATAAATGGAAATTACAGAAGCATAAACAAAACATAAACATAATAAATATCATATATAAATACAGTTCCATCTTAATGGCCACCATGAGAGGCAGTACGTGATAAACGAACAATCATCGTTTCGTGAGGCGTTAGTTTTCAATCCACAGAATCCTTATATTCGTCACCCATTAGGTGGAGGTGTGTGTATGTGTAGTTTTAATCCTTCTAATAACAACATCCTAGTATATTGAGGATACTGGTGTAGTTACAAAATAATGTAATAAGAATAGTTTAGGGTTTGGTGAAGTAACAAAAGGAAACAATTTAAAAGAAACTGTTACCTTTAATTTGGGTAACTCACTTTGTTTTGACCCAAAGGACTTCTTTAAGTGCCTTATTACTAAGGTAAGGCTTCTAGGAGGAGGATATTGATTTAGGGAGATTAATTGGGTATAGTTTGAATGAGCCAAAAGGCTTGAGAGGTGTGAGAAATTGGTTAGAAGTGGTCTCCTTTTATAAGGGGGAGGAGGGGCTCTTTAGAAAAGTGTGAAATTATTATTTTATTGTATAATTATATTCGGTTTCTAAAGGTCCAAAAATCATTAAATTATAAGATACGATTACTAATGGTAGAAATAAAACCATCCAATAAGAATTGGACAGGTTTGGGGTAATATTTTAATCATTATAATCTTATTTTTTTTTAAATGATTTATTAATGAGTTAAACAATGCCTCATCATTGTGTTATAAAAAATTTAAATTATTTTTTTTCTAAAAATTATAAGAAAAATACTATGATGTAGGAAATAATTTTAAATTTACAATGAATATTTATAGTATAAAGGATAATTTATATATCCCCATGTAAAAATTAATTTACTAAAAGATATTTTCTTTTGTCATTTTCTCCTTTACTTTTAGTTAATCAATCCGAATGGTTATTATAACTCCCAGGTGGCTCAATGGGGTCCCAAAATCGATCCAAAGATTCCCATGGTCGTAGATGACTCAACCAATAAGGTTTGGACAAGTCTTAATCTAATTTTGACTTATTATAATTTTTTTTTACCTTGAATTAACCTATTTACCATTAACCGTGGTAAATAAAAGTCAAAGGTTACTATTCACCAAAAATTATTCTCAGATTATTGAACCAAATTTTAATTATTGATAACAACCATGTATGTATTATTTTCGAAATTTAATTAAAATAAGTTGTAAAATTTCATTTATATGAAATATTTAGTTATTTAACTACCACTATGTGGTTTCACAATTCATAAAAAAATTGATGTTTTTCAGAAAAATACCAAAAATTCAGCCTAAGATTTATTTGATATTCTAAAATCAAAAATTATGTCTATTTTAACAAATTCAATACATATAAGTGTAAGTAATTAATTTTAAAATTAATTCCCATTATCAAAAGAAATAGCGTGTTTTTAAGAAACAAAACTATCAAAAGATTGATACTTGTTTATGTCCAATTTCAATGTGAAATTAATTCCAATGACCTACATTGGATTAAATGTAAAAATATATTTTAATTTCACTTTAAATATAATTCAAAAGATAATCTAGACATATTAATAAATAATATTAAAAGGAACTTTTGAATTAAAATACAATATGTTTCACTATTCATAATAAAATGATCAATATCAGAAAAAAACCAAAAAAATACCTTAAGCAAAATTTGATGTCCCCATTCTATAGAAGGATTATGTTTGGTCAATTAGAACATATAAAAATGACCAAAACTATATTTAAAGAGTTTTAACCATTAAAAGGAGGTAAATTGACCTTTTAACGCAAGCTAGGCTTAAAATTAGATTCCTTCACATTATAAGCATCAAAATTTTATTTGATAAATGTAAATACATTTAACAAACATGTATAATAATATTTTAGTTAGTTTTGTTCATTCCCACCAATACAATGGATAGGAGTTAACTACCATTTAAAATAATATTATTATATTATTACTGTGCAACGTTTGATTTCAAAGAACCCCGTTGTTGCGTATCAGGTACACTATCGAACATATAAACCATTTTAAAGTAAAATTAATATTTAATTCACAAATATTAATAAATACGAATAATGTCTTATTCTTTATTTACCTGGGATGTTACATCCTTCCCCCCTTTTGGAAATTTCATCCTCACAATTTTTATTCACTTATCAAAATAAGTGGGGGTATTTATCCCTCATAGAATTTTCAAAGTCCCACGTTGCCTCTTCGATCATATATTTCTTCCAAAAAACCATTACCTGGTGAATTAATTTATTTTTTCACACTTGCTCACTACGGTCAAGAATCTGGATTGGATGTTCTTCATAAGAGAGATTCTATTCCAACTGAACTACCTCTATGCTCCGAACATGTGATGGATCTGGCATATACATTCTCAACATCGAAACATGAAAAATATTTTGTACCTGGGATAACCTTAGAGTTAAATCCACTATGTACACAACTGATCCAACTTTGTCCAGAATTTCAAAAGGTCCAATAAACCTCAGACTCAACTTTACATTCTTACCAAAACGCATCACACTTTTCCATAGAGAAACATTGACCATTACATGATCACATACCACAAAATAAGGATCCTTCCTCCGGTTATCTGCATAACTTTTCTGTCTACTCCGAGCTGTTCTCATGTGCTTCTCAAGCAACTGAACTTTCTCTACTATCTATTCTACCAATTATGTCCCCATCAGCTTCCTTTCACCTACATCATCCCAAAAATATGGAGCTCGACAATACATTCAATAGAATACCTCAAATGGATCCATCTGTATACTGGAATGAAAACTGTTATTATAATAAAATTCAACCACTGAATGATGTTGGTCCTACCTTCCTTGGTAATCTAGTGATCATGCACATAGAATACCCTCTAGTTTCTGAATTGTTCGTTCTGATCTACCATCTGATTGAGGGTGAAAGGATTTACTAATATTTAATTCAGTACCCAACAACTTTTGAAGGACTTTCCAAAAGTAAGATGTAAACCTTGGATCACGATCAGATAATATGGAGAGGGGAACTCCATGCAACCTAACTATATCTATAACATATACCCGAGATAGCTGATCTAGAGATAAAGTATCTCGAATATAAATAAAATGAGCAGATTTAGTCAACTGATCAGCAATAACCCTAATTGCATAATTACCTAGAGATGTCTTCGGTAATCCCACAACGAAGTCCATGAATATATTTTCCCATTTATCATCAACTTTTGTTTTAGTAGGATCAACAGTTATGCTATTATTTTGATACATTGTGGCCAAGGAAATAAATTTTTTGTAACCAAAACTCACACTTGCTGAATATCCCAAATAGTTTCTTTTATTTAGGGATTGAATGAAAACCCTTAAATGTCTATCATGATCCTATATACATTAATAATAGACCAAAATATCATCAATAAACATAACCACCATTTATCACCTAATTCAACTGAGCCATAACTACTGCAAACTACTCAATTCTCATTCCGACCATCACTAGTTGCCGATTCAGAAGGTCATTCTCATCTATATGCCTTCCCAGAAAAGATGCTATGTTTCCATTATGAAAAATCATTCTTAACACAGTCATATCTTAGATGAAGCAAAATGGTCATCTATAAATGCTTTATCATTTCAATATTACCATAATTTAATTTATAGACATTTATTTAACAATACCCTAAATCCAAAAGTTATCTAAATCGGCCTCTGATACCAACTATAAGGACCCGACCTCTAACCTTACTAAGTACAATTCATTCCTCATTTGAAAATGTTTAAACATAACATAAACATTCGTATTAAAACTGGCATACGAAATGTCAATACATTACCCATAAACCATGAAGGGTATAAAAATAACACATCCATTGTCAAACATATCACAATACCTTCAATACAATACGGAATATCTGTATCATAATAAATCAACTTCAAACAAGTTTAAAATATATTAAATTATTTTGACATAGATGAAAGTGGTTTATAAAACTCTTTTAGAGAAACATTCGTTTTTCATGAAAACATTTAAAAGTCACACAATTTTTAAAGGAAGACATTTACATACATTTTTGAATCAATTTGTCATGTATCACATTAATATTTTTGAAGGTAATTAACGTTTTAAAACATTCATGGAAATTTAAATAAATCCTTAAACCCATTTTGAAAACATGGGAATTAATGAAAATTGTTTAGAAGAATAAATCATTAAAACATTTAAAATGATGTTTTAGTAAAAATTCACTTTAATGAATCCCATTGAAAATTATTATATGAAACATAGACATTGATAATAAATATGTCCCAGAAGATACTTTTGTAAAAACAACCATGTATAATAAAGATATTGTGAAATTAACCCTTGCCAATTTGGTATCTTAAGAAACATACACCCCATGAAAAAGGTATCATACAATGAATATGTAAGCACACATAGATTAAAGAGTATTACACAAAGAATACAATTATGGGTAGTACATACTCCACACAAAAGGTAATAGTGGCAATATGGCACGAATCTCACGAGAATAAGGAGTGAGATGAAAACACATTACCTTGCACTTTCCTTTAGTCGAGGGTACATTAAACCTCCTGTATGAAGACCATAGTATGTTATTAAATTATACCAGAACCATATTAATATTTATGATATCATACATTATTAATTTATGACTTTATACAACCCATTTTATAATAATTTCCATGTTAAATTAACATTTCGGGTAATAATCACTTTCTTTATTGTACGTTTTTTAAATTGTTACTCTTGACTGTATAACATAGATAATGATTTAAATACTTCCTAAATATAAAGAATGATTTATATATCATATATATTTAGAATATAATTATGTATAATAGATATATATATATATATATATGAAATTGAAAACACCGTTTATGGAGAAGGTAGTCCGTACATATGCATAAACGCCTTTTCAGTTTTCATAACTTATTGAACAGAACCAAGTGAATAAAATACATGTAAGTAAATATATATAAATATATATATATATATATATATATCTAGTATCATTATTATTTCATATATTACAAACATATTAGTAATATATATTTTTATAATCATCGAGGAATGGTGAATGAGGAAATGAATCTCATCGCGTCGTGGAGACGGTAATCCGTACGTACGCACAAGATGCAATATCATTTCCTTAATGGTGTGGAATAGGATGGTATATTAATTTTATAGAGACATTATACTGTTATCATCATTATTTATATACATATTACTCATCATTATATCCATCCAAATAATATAGTTTTTAATAACAAATTACACCACGACATGGAGACAGTAAGCCATACGTACGCACACATGGTGACATTATTATTCATAAGATGGATTGAATAATGATTAAAGTTGTGATATATTTATAATAACATCACAGTATATAGATGATACTGGATTTATTATTTTCAAAAATAAATAACAAATAAAGAAAGAGTGGAAGAAGAAAGGAACTTGAAAGAGGGTGGTGAAAACATTACCTCTTCTTCGGGTTCTTCCTTTTGAATTGATCAAAAGGGATTATTAGGTTGGATTTCGGATCAAACAAAGGCCTATAGAATGAATTTAGGGATGTTTGGAGAATATTTGGGTAGGGTTTGGCCGATCCAAATGTCTATGAAGGTGTGAATTAGTGGGAAGGGGAAGTGCTCTTTTATAATAGGGGTGAGGGGCACCTTAGGAAATGCTAGAATTATTATTTTATAATAAATTCATATTCGGTTTATAATGGCTCCAAATTTGATTATTTAATGGTTAAGGTGGGTATAGGTTTAAAACCACTCAACCAATAGGTTTTAGATAGGTTTGGGTCACGATATTAACTTTATCTTTTTTATTTAAATCTTAGTTAAATAGTTTGACATTCACAATGTCTCTTTGTATTTTTATATTATATAGTTAATAAACTTACTATAAAATTCAAAGAAACCCATATGTGGTCTGTTAATAATACACCTATAATTATATAAGTCCTTTGGCCGATCCATATATTTTTAGGAATAGAATATAAATTAATAATATAATATTTGTTTAAAAAACTCCTTTATGTTAATTTTGACACTATTTAATAATTGTTTTTTGTTAAAGTATTAATAAGATTATTAATTCGAAAAAAATTAATTTAAGCAATACTAACATGTCATATTAACCATTAAAAGTTTTTTATGTCATCAAAACATTCCTATTATATTTATTTTAACAATTATAATACGAATTAATAAGGAAAATACTGCATCATTATTGTGTCATAAATAAGATTAATTATTCAATGTCTAAAAATTATAAATAAAATACAATAATTTAGGAAATATTTTTAAATTTATAATTAATATTTATATTCTAAAATATAACATATATAACCAAATTTAAAAATTTTGTTTCTATAAGATATATGCTTATGTCATTTTTCTATTTACATTAACTTAATTAATATAAAGTGTCATTATCACATAAAAGTTGATCTTTGGGGTCCCAAAATCGAACAAATGATGACCATGGTTGGACATGTATCAAAAAATTGGGTTATGACACATTTTATGGTAATTTAGTATTATTATAATATAATATTTTACCCTCATTTACCGGATTTACCCTTTATCCAAGGTAAATAAAATAATTACCGAAGTAATTATTCAAAATGTCAAAAAAAGGTACCTATTTACACAATTTGGACCTCTTTATTATAAATATGGAATCCATTTTTCTAAATTCAAAACACATAAGTGGAATAAATTTATTTAAAATTAATTCTCGTTGTTATAACAAAAAGCGTGTTTTTAAGAGATAATAACTATCAAAAGAGTTGCACTTGCTTATATCCATTTTAAATGTGAAATTATGTCCAATTACCAAAATTGGATTAAATGGTAAAAATATAATTTAATTATACTCAAAAATCAATAAAATTAATAATTTATCACTATTAATTATTTCGATTAAAAACGATGTTTTTAATTAAAATTTAGTAATTTTCACTATTAATCAAAATATAGAAGTTATCCGAAAAGTACCAAAAATTCACCCTAAGATAATTTCAATATTATGAACCCAAAAATGATGTCCATTTTGAATGATAAATTTTTTTAAATTTCAAAAAGTTGGTATTAATATTAGAGGTCGGTTTAGACAACTTTAGGAGTTAGGGAATTGTTAAATTAATATCCATAAAGTAATTTATGTTAATATTGAAATCATATAGAATTTACATATTAACATGTTGCATCGCATAGGATATTTCTATGTTCATAATGGTGTTTTGCAGAGGAAACAGGGCAGCTATGTTGGGATGACATCAGTAGGAAGACAACCTTCCAAATCAGCAATATGAGACGGTCAGAATCGAAACTGAATAGTTGTTGTAGTGATGGCACAATTGTCTTAGGCAATAAATGGTGGTGGTATCCATGCACGATTTCATCCAGATCAACCTCATAGGAACATGTTAGTAGTGGTGAATTTCATGAGGCAACATCCCCCATCATTTAGAGGATCATCAGACCCCATGGTAGTAGAAGGGTGGGTTAAAGCAATGGAAAAGATTTTCGATTTTATGGGTTGTTTAGATCATAAAAAGGTTAGTCTCGCTGTTTACCATTTTAAAGGTGAAGCTGATCAGTGGTGGTCGATGGTGAAAAATATCAAGGATAGTGATGAGATTGATGCTCTTTATTAGGAAGAATTAAAAGGTATTTTTCTTGAAAAATATTTTCCTAAGGTGGTTCGTCTTTGGATCGAAATCAATGTCCTAGAATTGACGCAGGAGGATGTCTCAGTGGCTGCATATGAAGAAATGTCCACTCGACTGACAAGGTATTCACCAAATGTCATCCGAGATCTTGACAGTAAGATAAATCGATTTTACTCATGACTAAATCCACGATATCGAAGAGCGTTAGGCTCTTGTGAGTTCAAAAATTATGAAAAACATGTTCGATGTGTAGAGAAGGTGGAAATGGAGTTTGTAGATGATCAAGTGTTCTTTGAAAATCAACAGAATAAGTGGTCTAGTTGGTAGGAAATGTGGAAGAATTAATCAAAGAAGCCTGGAGGTAAGAAAACTAAATATCCATCTTGTGAGAATTGTGGTAAAAATCATCCCAGAGAATGTTTATCAATGTCTGGAAACTGCTTCCGATGTGGTAAGTCTGGTCATATTGCTTGTAACAATTAGGAAGATGATCATGAATGGAATGAAAATCCATTGGTAATATGTTTAAAGTGTAATGAAATGGGTCATTATTAAAATGAGTGTCTATATAAGAACTCAATTGAGGGAAATCATCAAGACTACAAGCAGAAAGGGGTGGTGAAATCCTTTTCAACTACTTCAGCAGATGATGGGCCATCAAATGATGTAGTATCACTTACACATTTTGTTTGTTCACATTATGCCAATGTGTTGTTTGATTCAGGGTATACACAGTCTTTAATTTCTGTGAAGTTTTCTAGTAAATTGGGAATTCCATCTAAAGATATGAATATAGAACCTATGGTAAAAAAACCTGGAGGAAATTTAGAGACAAGAAGAAAACATAAGAACATTCATGTCCTTGTGTGCGGAAAGAATCTACCATCAAACATTATCTTTTTTTATATAGTAGAGTTTGATGTTATTTTGGGCATGGATTGGCTTTCAATTTATAATGATATGATTTATTGTAGAGATAAAGAGGTTTCATTTCAAAAAAATTACAGTTTGTGTACACGAATGAATGATTTCATTTGATAACATATCAAGAAGCTGAGAAACTAGTAAAAGATGTAAATGAATGTTACTATGAACATATTGTTGAAAATAAAGGAACTGTTCATATTAATGATGTTCTTGTGGTAAATGAGTACATTTATGTTTTTACTGATCAGTTTCCTGGTATAATACATGATAGGGTAGTTGAATTTACTATTGACTTAGTTCTTGTTGCAGTGCCAATTTCAAAAACCCCCTTATCGAATGGCTCAAATTTAACTTTTAGAGTTAAAGAAGCAATTTCAGGAGTTATTAGATAAAGGTTTCATTTGACCTAGAACATCACATTGTGGTGATCCTGTATTGTTTGTTAAAAAGAAAGATTGTTCAATGAGACTTTGCATTGATTATAGAGCATTGAATAACATCACTATTAAGAATAAGTATACTATGCCTCATATCGATGATTTGATTGATCAGCTCCAGGGAGCTTGGTATTTTTTGAAGATTGACTTGAGTTCGAGGTACCATCAGTTGAATTTAAAGGATGCAGACGTTCCAAATACCACATTTCTTACTAGATATGGCCATTTTGAATTTGTAGTTATGCCTTTTGGGTTAACCAATGCACCTGCTTTATTCATGAATCTTATGAATAGAATTTTCTGTGAGTTCTAGGAGATGTTTTTGGTTGTGTTCATTGATGATATTTTGGTTTATTACAAAATTATGGAGGAATATGAAATTCATTTTAGGGTTGTCTTGCAAACCTTAAAAGAAAAGAATCTATTTGGAAAAATCAGAAAGTGTGAGTTTTGGTTGAAAAAAATTTCATTCCTTGGTCACATTATTTCAAAAAATGGAATAAATGTTGATCCTGATAAAAAAAAGTTGTTAAAGAATGGACAAGGCCCACAAATATAGCCGAGATTGATTGTTTTCTGGGATTGGAAGGTTATTAGCGGAGGTTTGTTGAAAATTTTCACATTTATCTAGTGCAATGACTAAGTTAACTCGAAAAGGTTTCAAAATCATTTTGATAAAAGATTTTGATGATAGTTTCCATGAATTGAAAATAAGATAGGTGAATACTCTAGTTTTGGCACTGCCATCTAGAAATGGTGAGTTTGATATCATTAGTGATGCTTCGTTGAAAGGACTGAGTTGTGTCGTTATGCATAATGATCAGGTAATTGCTTATTATTTACGTCAGTTGAAACCTCATGAGTTAAATTACCGTACTCATTATTTGTAATTAGTTGTCGTTGTTTTTTCATTAAAAATTTGGAGGAATCATTTGAATGGAGTGAAGTGTAAAATATATACTGATCACAAAAGTTTGAAGTATATATTCACTCAAAAAGAATTGAAAGTGAGACAGAGTAGATGGTTTGAATTATTCAAGGATTATGATTTCACAATCCATTACCATATTCGAAAAGTAAATAAAGTGGTTGATGCTTTGAGTCGAAAAAGTACTGCTTCATTAACTATGTTACGATTGGAATATGATCCTTTGGTCTTTATTTGATGAACTTTGGAATAGAAGTTGTTGGTGCAGGAAATTATTATTTTTTGTATCAGGTGTCAGTGAGATCATCTCTATCAGAAAAAAATGCAAGCGCAGAAATAAGATAGTGAGTTATAGAAAAATGTATAGTTCATTAATAAGTGCATGTTTCCTAAATTTAACATTGATAATGATTGTGTTTTGGGTTTGGAAAGAGATTATGTGTGCCTTGTGATTCAAAGTTGAAGAATGAATTTTTATTTGAAGCTCATAGTTCCATGTTTTCAATTCGTCGTAGTAGTACTAAGATGTACAGAGATCATTCAGAGTATTACATGTGGGATGGAATAAAAAGTGATATTCCTGATTTTATTTTGAAGTGTTTGACTTGTCAGCAGGTTAAAGCAGAGTAGCAGTTACCAAAATGAATTCTTCGGCCATTACCAGTGCCATAGTGTAAATGGGAAAACGTATTCAAGGAATTATTTGTGGGATTAACAAAGACATATTGAGATAATAATGCAATCTGTGTTATAGTTGATCGATTGACCAAATATTCTCATTTTATTCCAATTCGAGATACATTATCTCTATATCATCTTTCTCGGTTGTATGTTAAAGAGATAGTCAGGTTACATGGATTTCCAAACATTATTGTATCTGATAGCGATCCTATGTTTACTTATAACTTTTGGAAAGGCCTTCATATTTTATTGGGTACAAAATTAAATTTTAGTACAGCTTTTCACCCTCAATAAGATGGGAAATCAGAAAGAACAATTCAGACATTGGAGGATATGCCACTTGCATGCTCACTAGACTACCAGAGAAGTTGTGACCAACATCTTTCTTTGGTTGAATTTTCTTATAATAACAATTTTATTTCCAGTATACAGATGGCTCTATTTGAGGCATTATATGGAAATCATTGTTGAACTCAAGCTTTTTGGGATGCAGTAGGTAAACGGAAGCTGATGGGATCAGAATTGGTAGAAGAGATGGTTTTGAAAGTTCAGTTGATTCAGAAGCACATGAGAACAACTCAGAGCAGACAGAAAATTTATGCAGATAACCGTGGGAAGGATCTATCTTTTGTGGTAGGTGATCATGTCTTTCTCAAAGTTTCTCCATGGAAAAGTGGGATGTGTTTAATAAGAAAGGATTGTTTAGTCTGAGGTTCATTGGACCTTATGAAATTCTAGATAAAGTTGGATTAGTTACATACAGAGTGTCATTACCTCCATATATATCCCAGGTACACAATGTTTTTCATCTTTCCATATTGAGAAAGTATATCCCAGATCCATCTCATGTTTTGATCCTTGAGGTAGTTCAGTTGGAAGAGAATCTCTATTATGAAGAACATCGAGTCCAGATTCTTGACCGTAGAGAGTTAGTGTTGCTGAATAAGGTAATTCACCAGTTAATTATTTTGTGTAAAAACCATATGATGGAAGAGGCAACCTTGGAATTTGAAAATGCTATGAGTGATAAATATCACAACTTATTTAGATAATTGCATAAAAATTACTAGGACGCAATTTCCAAAAGGGGCGAAGGATGTAACATCCGAGGTAAATAAAGAATAATACATTTTTAATATTTATTAATATTTTTGAAATAAATATAAATTTTAATTTAAAAGTGTTACTATGTTCGATAGCATACCTGATATGCAACAACGAGTTTCTTTGAAATCTTACGTTGCACACTAATAATATAATATTATTATTTTAAATGGTAGTTAACTCCTAGCCATTGTATTGGCAAGAATGAACAAAACTAACTACATTATGATTATACATGTTTGTTAAATTTATTTACATTTATCCAATAAAAGATAGAAGATTAAAATGAGAACGAATCTAATTTTAAGCATAATTTACATTAAAAGGTCGATTTACCGCCTTTTAATGGTGAACCCTATTTAAATATAGTTTTGGTCATTTTTATATGTTCTAATTGACCAAATAAAATCCTACTTTAGAATGGGGACATCCAATTTCACCTTGGGTAATTTTTTTGTTATTTTTCTAATAAAGAACATTTTTTATAAATAGTGAAAAATATTGTATTTTAATTCAAAAGTGCCTTTTAATCTAATTTATTTATATGGATATATT
Source organism: Viscum album (assembly GCA_963277665.1). Classification (NCBI taxonomy): domain Eukaryota; kingdom Viridiplantae; phylum Streptophyta; class Magnoliopsida; order Santalales; family Viscaceae; genus Viscum; species Viscum album. The sequence continues at coordinate 91,379,563 of OY728121.1, read as the reverse complement.
ATATTTTCAATTGTTTTTAAAGTGAAATTAAAATATAATTTTACCATTTAGTCCAATGTAGGTCATTCGAATTAATTTCACCTTGAAATTTGACATAAACAAGTATCAATATTTTGTTAGTTATTATTTCTTAAAAACACCCTATTTGTTTTGATAACAGGTATTAATTTTAAAATTAATTAATTCCACTTCTATGTTTTGAATCTGGTAAAATAGAAATCAATTTTGAATTTTGAATATCAAATAAAACTTAGGGTGAATTTTGTGTATTTTTCAAAAAAACCTTCTACTTTTGGTGAACAGTGAAACCTATTTAGAAGAATAAATATTTAAAACATTTAAAATGATATTTTAGTTAAAGCGTTTTTAAAAAAATGATAAATGCATGAATTCAAATAATTGAGGAATAAAATTTAATCAGAACTTTAAAATATCATGAGAATAAAGGGATTCATGATATAACATGCCAAAGGACAGTATATACACCATATAAGAGTGAATTTGTGCATAAAAACAATTCTGTCTCAATGGAAAGTAAATTAAGAGGAAATACCTTATAAAGGAGGTATCCTTAGATTAAGGATAAATCAATTACATAATTATGTGTGAAAGATATAAATACACTAAATATGATTGGTTATTCAGTGTAAAACAATCAGAGTTCATTCACACATATTCATAGGATGACATATTCAAGAAGTACAAGTTTAACCCCAAGAATCGATATAGGTTGAGATGTTCCCTTGAAAAAATTCGACAACCTAACGACATCACATTAAAATTCAGAAACTAAGTTGATAAGATAGAAAATGGTATATCATCACATGGACATAAAATTTACAGCAATGATGATATAGAAGAACATATCCCAACATGAGAAGATGTAAACTAAAAGACATAACAAAAATAAGTCTTTTAAATGAGAAGATGGTGAAAGGTTCCCTTACCGATTTGGTAACTTACGAAACATACACCAAATGAAAGAAGGATCAAACCATGAAGATTTAAACACTCATAAATTACAATATATTACAGAAATACTACAATCATGGGTAGTTCATACACCATAAAATATAAATAGTGGAAAATATAGCATGAATCTCACGAGAATAAAAAGTGAAATGAAACCATTTACCACATTGTAATCAATCAAGTCATAGGAACAAATGTTAATAACCACTAAATGAATAACATAATACCATGATTATATATAGAGAATCATGATAATATATATCAAATGGAAGTAAAAAATACACCACATGCAAGAAATAAGTGGCGAACGATAGAAATCTCACAGAATTAACAGTGTGATTAGAAATTCCTAACCTCGTGTCCGACATGACCCATTCGTTATTTATTCTTTGGAAACATAAACTAAAGTTAATTTATAATTTAATAAGAACCTTTTTAATTTTTATTATTCCTTTTATACTACTTATTACCATGTTATAAAATTTATGTAATCTTTTAAGTTAATAATGTTCATTAAGTCAACATTTTGTACTTGAGTAAAAATGGGGTTCTTATAATTACATGTTGTTCATGTGGTCAATGGTTCATTATATCCAAAATTATATTCAGGATTTTGATATCATATATATCTTATATATCCAGAATATAATTGTATTTATAATAGTATATAACATTTAGAGATAAGAAATGAAATGCACCGTTCATGGAGACGTTATGTCGTATGTACTCATGAACGCTACTTCCATTTCTATTTCATATTTACTAGAATTAAAAAATAATGACACATATTAGTATTATAACTCTAGTATTTTATCATATATAATATCATTAAATCAATCCTTTATACGTGCCACCTATGGTATGAACGAGTCATATCACTTTCAGGGGGCGGTAGTCCGCACTTCCTCAAAGGAAATTATCGCGTTTACCCATAATGGAAACTATAAAGGTATGATATAATTGGAAATTATATAAGAATAAAGAAAACATAAACATAATATATATCATATATAAATAAAGATCCATATTAATGGCCACCATGGGTGGCGGTAGGAGATAAATGAACAATCATCGTTTCGTGAGGCGTTAGTTTTCAATCCACTGAAACATTATATTCTTCAACCATTAGATGGATGTGTGTGTATGTGTAGTATGAATCCTTCTAATAACATCATCCAAGTATATTGAGGATACTGGTGTAGTTATAAAATAATGTAACAAAAAGTGTTTATGGGTTGGATAAGTAAAATAAAAAAGAAAGCAATTTCAAAGAAACTGTTACCTTTAACTGGGGTGACCCCCTTGGGTGTGAACCATAGGACTTTTTGAAGTGCCTTATACAGAAGTTAAGTCTTCTAAGAGAAGGAGAGAGATTTAGGGAGCTTAATTTGATAGAGTTTTAATGAGGAAAAAGGCTTGAGAGGTGTGAGAAATCGGTTAGAAGTGGTCTCCTTTTATAAGGGTGAGGAGGGTCTCTTTAAGAAAGTGTGAAATTATTATTTTATTATATAATGATATTCAGTTTCTAAAGGTCCAAAAATCATTACAGTCTAATATAATATTATACATGATAGAAATAAAATCATCCAATAAAAATTGGATAGGTTTGGGGTAATATTCTAATAATTATAATCTTATTTATTTAAATGATTTATTAATGAGGTAAACAATGCCTCATTATTGTGTTATAAATAATTTAATATATTTTTTGTCTAAAAATTATAATAAAAATACAATGATGTAGGAAATAATTTTATATTTCCAATGAATATTTATAGTATAAATTATAATTTATATAACCCCTTGTAAAAAATAATTTACTAAAAGATATTTTCTTTTGTCATTTTTCCTTTACTTTTAGTTAATCAATCTAAATTGTTATTACCACTCCCATGTGGCTCAATGGGGTCCCAAAATCGATCCAATGATTCTCTATGGTCATAAATGACTCAAAAAGTATGGGTTGGGAATGTCTTATGGTAATTTTTAATTATTATAATATTCTTTTTAACTTAAATTAACCAATTTACCTTTAACCGTGGTAAGTAAAAGTCAAAGGTTACTATTCACCAAACATTATTTTCATCTTATTGAACCAAATATTACTTCTTTATAACAACCATGTATGTCATATTTTCGAAATTCAATTCACAGAAGTTGTAAAATTTCATTTAAATGAAATATTCAGTTTTCTAACTACCACTAAGTGGTTTCACAATTCATCAAAAATTGATCTTTCTGAGAAAAACATGAAAAATTCAGCCGAAGCTTTATTTGAAATTCTGAACTCAAAAATTATATCTATTTTACCAAATTCAAAACATAGAAGTGTCAGTAATTAATTTTAAAATTAATTACCGTTATCAAAACAAATAGTGTGTTTTATGATACAAAACTATCAAAAGTTTGATACTTGTTTATGTCCAATTTCAATGTAAAATTAATTCCAATGACCTACATTGGATTAAATGGTAAAAATATATTTTAATTTCACTTTAAACCCAATTGAAAAGATAATGTAGTAATATAAATAAATTATATTAAAAGACACATTTGAATTAAAATACAATATTTTTCGATATTCATAAAAAATGAACATTATCAAGAAAATACCAAAAAATTTACATAAAGTAAAATTTGAGGTCCCCATTCTATAGAATAATTTTATTTGGACAATTAGAAAATATAAAAATGACCAAAACTATATTTAAAGATGGTTAACCATTAAAAGGTGGTAAATCGACCTTTTAACATAAGTTATGCTTAAAATTAGATTCCTTCACATTTTAAGCCTCTAAATTTTATTTGATAAATATAAATACATTTAACAAACATGTATAGTCAGATTTTAGTTAGTTTTGATCATTCCCACCAATACGATGGCTAAGAGTTAACTACCATTTAAAATAATAATATTATATTATTAGTGTACAACGTAAGATTTCAAAGAAACCCATTGTTGTGTATCGGGTACACTACCGAACATATCAACCCTTTTAAAGTAAAATTAATATTTAATTTACAAATATTAATAAATACGAAAAATTCCTTATTTTTTATTTACCCGGGATGTTACAACCTTCTCCCCTTTTAGAAATTCTGTCCTCGCAATTTTTATTCACTTATCAAAATAAGTGGGGGTATTTATCCCTCATAGCATTTTCAGATTCCCACATTGCTGCCTTGATCATATGTTTCTTACACAAAACCTTTACCTGGTGAATTAATTTATTTCTCCACACTTGCTCTCTATGGTCAAGAATCTAGACTGGATGTTCTGAATAAGAGATATTTTCTTCCAACTGAACTACCTCTGGGCTCAAAACATGAGATGGATCTGGCATATACTTTTTCAACATCGAAACATGAAAAATATTCTGTACCTGAGATACACTTGGAGTTAAAGAAACTCTGTATGAACTGATCCAACTTTCTCCAGAATTTCATAAGGTCCAATTAACCTTAGACTCAACTTTCTATTCTAACCAAAACGCATCACACTTTTTTATGGAGAAACATTGAGAAATACATGATCACCTACATCAAAATAATGATCCTTCCTCCGGTTATCTGCATAACTTTTCTTTATGCTTCGATCTGTTCACATGTGCTTCTGAATCAACTGAACATTCTCTACTATCTCTTCTACCAATTCTGGTCCCATCAGCTACCTTTCAAATACTTCATACCAAAAAGATGGTGTTCGACAATGCTTTCAATATAATGCCTCAAATGGAGCCATCTATATACTGGAATGAAAACTGTTATTATAAGAAAATTCAACCAATGAAAGATGTTGGTCCCAACATCCCTGGTAATCTAGTGATCATGCACGTAGCATATCCTCCATTTTCTGAATTATTCTTTCTGATTTCCCATCTGATTGAGGGTGAAATGATTTGTTAATATTCAATTCAGTGCCCAAAAACTTTTGAAGGACTTTTCAAAAGATATCAGTAAACCTACTATCACAATCAGATACAATGGAGAGGGGAACTCCATGTAGCCTGACTATCTCTATAACATATAACCGAGTTAGTTGATCTAGAGATAAAGTATCTCGAATATGAAGAAAATGAGAATATTTATTCAACTGATCAACAATAACCCTAATTTCATAATTACCTAAAGGTGTCTTCGGTAATCCCACAATGAAGTCCATTGATATATTTTCCCATTCTTCATCAACTTTTGTTCTAGCAGGATCAACGGTTATGCTATTCTTTTTAAACAGTGTGACCAAGGAACGAAATTTGTTGTAACCAAAATTCACACTTGCTGAATTTCTCAAATAGTTTCTTTTATTTAGGGATTGGAAGAAAACCCTTTAAAGTATATCATGATCCTCTTTACTTTAAGAATAAACCAAAATATAATCAATAAACACAACCACCATTTATCACCTAATTCAACTGAGCCATAACTGCAGTAAACAACTCAATTCTGATTCTGACCATCTCTGGTTACTGATTTGGAAGGTAATTCTCGTCTGTATGGCATCCCAGAAAAGATGATCTATTTCCTTCATGAAAAAGAATTCTTAACACATGCATATAATAGATGAAGCAACATGGTCATATATAAATGCTAATCATTTTAATATTACCATTAATTAATTTATATACATTTATTTAACAATACCCTAACTCTTAAAGTTATCTAAACCGGCCTCTGATACCAACAATAAGGACCCAAACATAAACCTTACTAATTCCAATTCATTCCTCATATGAAAATGTTTTAACAGAACATAAACATTTGTATTAAAACTGGCATAAGAAATGTCAATACATTACCCATAAACCATGAAGGGTATAAAAATAACACATCTAGAGTCAAACATATCACAAAACCTTCAATACAATATGGAATATTTGTATCATAATAAATCAACTTCAAACAAGTTTAAAATCCATTAAAGTATTTTTACATAGATGAATGTGGTTTATAAAACTCTTTGAGAAAAATATACCTTTTCATGAAAACATTTAAAAGTCACACAAGTTATAATGGAAGACATTTACATACATTTTTGAATCAATGTGTCCCATTCCACTTTGAAACTTTTAACGGTAATTGACGTTTTAAAATATTCATGCCCATTTAAATAAATCCTTAAAACCATTTTGAAAACATGGAAATTAATGAAAATGGTTTTGAAGAATAAATCATTAAAAAATTTAAAATGTTGTTTTAGTAAAAAGTCCCTTTAATGAATCCCTTTGAAAATTATTTTATGAAACATAGACATGGATAGTAAATATGTCCCAGAAGATACTTAAGTAAAAAAAACCTCAGATAATAAAGATATTGTGAAATTATCCCTTACCAATTTGGTAACTTAGTAAACATACACCCCATGAAGAAGGTATCCTAAAATGAATATGTAAACAAACAAAGATTAAAGAGTATTACACAGAGAATACAATTATTGGCAGCACATACCCCACAAAAAAGATAATAGTGGCAATATGGCATGAATCTAATGGGAATAATGAGTGAGATGAAAACCCATTACCTTACACTTTCCTTTAGTCGAGGGTACATTAAACCTCCTGGATGTAGACCATAGTATGTTATTAAATTCTTCAAGAACCATATTAATATTTATGATATCATACATTATTAATTTATGACTTTATACTACCTATTTAATAAAAAATTTCATGTTAAATTTACATTTCGGGTAATAATATCTTTCTTTATTGTACGTTTTTTAAATTGTTACTCTTGACTATATCACTTAGATACTGATCTAAATACTTCCAGAATATAAAGAATGATTTATATATCATATATATTTAGAATATAATTATTTATAATAGATATATATATGAAATGGGAAACACCGTTTATGGAGACAGTAGTCCGTACATACGCATAAACGCCTTTTCCATTTTCATAAAGTATTGAATGGAACTAAGTGAATAAAATACAATGAAGTAAATATACATAAATATATAAATATATAAATATATAAATATATATATCTAGTATCATTATTATGTAATATATTACAAAAATATTAGTAATATATATTTTTATAATCATTGATGAATGGTGAATGAGGAAATGAATATCATCGTGTCCTGGAGACGGCAATCCGTACGTACGCACGACCAACAATATAATTTTCTTAAAGGTGTTGAATAGAATGGTATATTAATTTTACAGAGATATTATCATGTTATTTTCATTATTTATATACATATTACTCATCATTATTTCCATCCAAATAACATATTGTTGAATAAAAAATTACACCACGGCGTGGAGATGGTAAGCCATACGTACGCACGCATGGTGACATTATTATCCATAAGACGGAAAGAATAATGAATATTGTTGTGCAATATTTATAATAACATAATAGTATATAGAGGATACTGGATTTATTATTTTAGAATAGAAATAACAAATAAAGAAGGAGTGGATGAATAAAGGAACATGAATGAGGGTGGTGAAAACATTACCTCTTCTTAAGGTTCTTCCTTTTGATTTGATCAAAAGGGCTCCTTAGGTTGGCTTTCTGATCAAACAAAGGCCTCTAGGATGAATTGCTTGAAGTTGAGAGGATATTTCTATAGGGGTTGGAAGATCCAAAAGGCTATGAAGGTGTGAAATAGAAGAAAGGGGAAGTGCTATTTTATAAAAGGGGTGAGGGACACCTTAGGAAAAGCTAGAAATCTTATTTTATAATAAATTCATATTCAGTTTATAATGGCTCAAAATAGGATTATTTAAAGGTTAAGGTGGGTATTGGTTGAGAACCACTCAACAAATAGGTTTTAGATAGGATTGTTCCACTATATTAACATTATCTTTTTTATTTAACTCTTAGTTAAATAGTTTGACATTTACAATGTCTCTTTTTATTTTTATATTATATAGTTAATAAACATACTATAAACTTCTAGGAAACCCCCATATGGTCCACTAATAATACGCCTATCATTATATAAGTCCATTGGCTGATCCTTATATTTTTAGGAATAGAATATCAATTAATAATATAATAATTTTTTTAAAAACTACTTTCTGTCAATTTTGAAACTATTTAATAATTGATTTTTGTTAAAGTCATAATAACATTATTAATTAGAGACAAATTCATTTAAGGAATCCTAAAATGTCATATTAACCAATAAATTTTTTATGTCATCAAAACATTCCTATTATATTTACCCAAAGATGACCATGGTCGGACATGTATCAATAAATTGGGTTATGACACATTTTAGGTTAATTTAGTTTTATTATAATATAATATTTTACCCTTATTTACCGGATTTACCCTTTAACCAAGATAAATAAAATATTTACCAAAGTTATTATTCAAAATGTCTAAAAAAGTTACCTATATACACAATTTGGATCTCCTGATTCTAAATATGGAATCCATTTTTCTAAATTCAAAACACATAAGTGGCATAAATTTATTTAAAATTAATACACGTTGTTAAAACAAAAAGCGTGTTTTCAAGAGATAATAACAATCAAAATATTGGCACTTGCTCATGTCCATTTTAAATATGAAATTATGTCCAATTACCAACATTGGATTAAATGGTAAAAATATAATCTAATTATACTCTAAAATTAATCAAATTAATAATTTATCACTATTAATTATTTCGATTAAAAAAATATTTTTAATTAAAATTTAGTAATTTTCACTATTCATCAAAATATGAAAGTTATCTGAAAAGTACCAAAAATTCACCCTAAGCTAATTTTGATATTCTAAAACCAATAATGAAGTCCATTTTGAATGATATCATTTTTTTAAATTTCAAAAAGTTGGTATTACTATTAGAGGTCGGTTTAGACAACTTTAGGGGTTAGGGGATTGTTAAATTAATATCCATAAAGTAATTTATGTTAATATTGAAATAATATAGAATTTATAGATTAACATGTTGCTTCACCTATGATATTTATATGATCATAATGGTTTTCTGTAGAGGAAACAAGGTATCTATGTTGGGAAGACATCCGTAGGAAGACAACCTTCAAAATCAGCACCATGAGATGGTTAGAATCAAAAATGAATAGTTGTTGCAGTGATGGAACAATTGTCTTAGGCTATAAATGGTGGTGGTATCCATGCACGAGATCCGCCAGATCAACCTCAGAGGAACATGTTAGTAGTAGAGCATTTCATGAGGCAACATCCCCCATCATTCAGAGGATCATCTGACCCTGTGGTAGTAGAAGGGTGTGTTAAAGCACTGGAAATGATTTTTGATGTTATGGGTTGTTCAGATCAGCAAAAGGATAGTCTTGTTGTTTACCGTTTTGAAGGTGAAGCTGATCAGTGGTGGTCGATGGTGAAATATATCAGGGATAGTGAGGAGATTGATTCCCTTGATTAGGATGAATTCAAAGGTATTTTTCTTGAGAAATGTTTTCCTAAGGTGGTTCCTCTTTGGATAGAAAACAGATTCCTAGAATTGAAGTAGGTGGATGTATGAGTGGCAGATTATGAAGAAAAGTTCATTCGACTGAAAAGGTATGCACCAAATGTCATCCGAGAACTTGATAGTAAGATAAATCGATATTAGTCAGTACTAAATCCATGATATCGAATAGCATTAGGCTCTTGTTAGTTCAAAAATTATGAAAAACTTGTTCAATGTGCAGAGAAGGTGGAAATGGAGTTTTTCGATGATCAAGTGTTCTTTACAAAACAACAGAATAAGAGGTCCAGTTGGCAGGTAATGGGGAGGAATTAATCAATGAAGCCTGGAGGTAAGAAAACTAAATATCCATCTTGTGAGAAGTGTGGTAAAAAGCATCCCCGAGAATGTTTATCAAAGCCTGGAAACTGCTTCCGATGTGGTAAGTCTGGTCATATTGCTCATAATTGTAAGGAAGATGATCATGCAGGGAATGAAAATCCATTGGTAATATGTTTTAAGTGTAATGAAATGGGTAATTATGAAAATGAGTGTCCAGAGAAGAACTCAACTGAGGGAAAGCAGCCATACTACAAGCAGAAAGGGGTGGAAAAATCCTATTCAACTACGTCAACAGATGTTGGGCCATCAAATGAAGTAGTATCAGTTACACTGTTTGTTTGTTCAGATTATGCCAATGTGTTGTTTGATTCAGGGTCTACACACTCTTTCATTTCTGAGAAGTTTTCTAGTAAATTGTGAATTCCATTTGAAGATATGAATACAAAACATACAGTAAAAACACATGGAGGAAATGTAGAGACAAGAACAAAACATAAGAACATTCATGTCCTTTTGTGCGAAAATAATCTACCTGAAAACCTTATCGTTTTGCCTCTAGAAGAGTTTGCTGTTATTTTGGTCATGGATTGGATTTCCAATTATCATGCTATGAGTTATTGTAGAGCTAAAAAGGATTCTTTTCAAAAAAAATTAGAGGTTGTGTACAAGAATGAATACTTTCTTTTGATAACATATAAGGAAGCTGAGAAACTAGTAAAAGATGGAAATGGATGTTACCTTGCACATATTGTTGAAAATAAAGGAACATTTCAGATTAATGATGTTCTTGTGGTAAATGAGTAACTTGATGTTTTTCCAGATGAGTTAACTGGAATAATACATGATCTGGAAGTTGAATTTACTGTTGACTTAGTTCTTGATACTATGCCAATTTCAAAAACCCCCTTATCGAATGGCTCAAATGGAACATTTATAGTCAAAGAAGAAATTGCAAGAGTTATTAGATAAAGGTTTCATTCGACCTAGCACATCACCTTGTGATTCTCCTATATTGTTTGTTAGAAAGAAAGTTGGTTCAATGAGTCTTTGCATTGATTATAGTGCATTGAATAACATCACTGTTAAGAATAATTACCCTATGCCTCATATCGATGATTTGCTTGATCAGCTCCAGGGATTTTGGTATTTGTCGAAGATTGACTTGAGGTCGGGGTACCATCAGTTGAAGGTAAAGGAAGCAGACGTTCTGATGACCTCATTTTGTACATGATATGGCCATTTTGAATTTGTAGTTATGCCTTTTGGGTTAACCAATGCACCTATTGTATTAATGGATCTTATGAATATTATTTTCTATAAGTTCTTGGATAAGATTGTGGTTGTGTTCATTGATGATATTTTGGTTTATTCCAAAATTAAGGAGGAATATAAAATTCATTTAAGGGTTGTCTTGCAAACCTTAAAAGAAAAGAAAATATTTGGGAAAATCAGAAAGTGTGAGTTTTGGTTGCAAAAAATTTCATTCCTTGGTCACATAATTTAGAAAAATGGAATAAATGATGATCCTGATAAAAAAAGTTGTTGAAACATTTCCAAGACGCACAAATATAACCGAGATTAATAGTTTTCTGGGTTTGGAAGGTTATTACCAGAGATTTGTTGAACAATTTTCACAGTTACCTAGTCCAATGACTATCTTAACCCAAAATGGTGTTAAAATCATTTGGATAAAATAATTTGATGATAGTTTTCAAGAATTGAAAAGAAGATTGGTGAATACTCCAGTTTTGGCACTGCCATCCAGAAATGGTGAGTTTGACATCTGTAGTGATGCTTCGTTGAAAGGACTGGGTTGTGTCCTTATGCAGAATGATCAGGAAATCTCTTATGCATTACATCAGTTTAGACCTCATTAGTTAAATTATTGTACTCATGATTTGGAATTAGATGTCGTTGTTTTTTATTTAAACATTTGGAGGCATCATTTGAATGGAGTGAAGTGTGAAATATATACTGATCACAAATTTTTTAAGTATATATTCATTCAAAAAGAATTGAATGTGAGACAGAGGAGATTGTTGGAATTAGTCAAGGATTATGATTGCACAATCCATTACCATATGGGAAAAGAAAATAAAGTGGTTGATGATTTGAGTCGAAAAATTAATGCTTCATTAACTATGCTACGTTTGGAATAAGATCCTTTGTTTTTTGATTTGATGAACATTGGAATAGATGTTTTTCGTGCAAAAAATTATACTTTTTTGTGTTAGGTGTCAGGGAGATCATCTCTATCAGAAAAAAAAATGCAAGCGCAGAAGGAAGATAGTGAGTTATAGAAAAATGTACAGTTCATTCATAAGGGAATGTTTCCTGAATTTAACATTGATAATTATTGTGTTTTGGGTTTGGAAAGAGATTATGTGTGCCTTGTGATTCGCAGTTGAAGAATGGGTTTTTATGTGAAGCTCATAGTTCCTCGTTTTCAATTCATCCTGGCAGTACTAAGATGTACATAGATCTTCAGGAGTATTACTGGTTGGATGGAATGAAAAGTGAAATTTCTGATTTTATTTTGAAGTGTTTGACTTGTCAGCAGGTTAAAGCAGAGTAGCAGTTACCAAAATTATTGCATCAGCCTTTACCGGTACCAGAGTGTAAATGGGAAAACATATTCATGGACTTCATTTTGGGATTATCAAAGACATATCGAGGTAATAATTCAATCTAGGTTATAGTTGATCGATTGACCAAATATTATAATTTGCATCCTATTTGTGATACTTTGTCTCTAGATCATCTTTCTCGGTTGAATGTTAAACAGATAGTCAAGTTGCATGGAGTTCCCCTCTTCATTGTATCTGATTGTGATCCTATGTTTACTTATAACTTTTGGAAAGGCCTTCAAAATTTATTAGGTACTAAATTAAATTTTAGTATAGCTTTTCACCCTCAATCAGATGGGCAATCAGAATAAAAAATTCAGACATTGGAGGATATGCTATGTGCATGCTCACTAGATTACTAGGGAAGTTGTGACCAACATCTTTCATTGGTTTAATTTTTGTATAATAACAGTTTTCATTCCAGTATATAGATGGATTCATTTGGGGCATTATATGGAAAGCATTTTTGAACTCCATATTTTTGAGATGATGTAGGTAAAGGGAAGCTGATGAGATTAGAATTGGTAGAAGATATGGTAGTGAAAGTTCAGTTGATTCAAAAGCACATGAGAACAACAAAGAGCAGATAGAAAAGTTATACAGATAACCGGATGAAGGATCTTTCTTTTTTGGTAGGTGATCATGTCTTTCTCAATGTTTCTCCATGGAAAAGTGTGATGCGTTTTAGTAATAAAGGAACGATTAGTCTGAGGTTCATTGGATCTTATGAAATTCTGGATAAAGTTGGATCAGTTACGTACGGAGTGTCTTTACATCCATATATATCTCAGGTACAAATTGTTTTTCATTTTTCTATGTTGAGAAAGTATATCCCAGATCCATATCATGTTTTGAGCCCAGAGGTAGTTCAGTTGGAAGGGAATATCTCTTATGAATAACATCCAGTCCAGATTCTTGACCGTAGAGAGTAAGTGTTGCAGAATATGGTAATTCACCAGGTAATGATTTTGTGTAAAACCCATAAGATGGAAGAGGTAACGTTGGAATCTGAAAATTCTATGAGCGATAAATACCACCACTTATTTTGATAAGTTCATAAAATTTGTGAGGACGCAATTTAGAAAAGGGGGGAAGGATGTAACATCTCGGGTAAATAAAGAATAATACATTTTTTAAATTTATTAATATTTTTGAATTAAATATAAATTTTACTTTAAAAGGGTTTCTATGTTCGATAGCGTACACGATATGCAACAATGAGTTTTATTGAAATCTTATGTTGCACACTAATAATATAATATTATTATTTTAAATGGTAGTTAACTCATAGCCGTTGTATTGGAAGGAATGAACAAAAGTAACTAAAATATGATTATATATGTTTGTTAAATGTATTTACATTTATCCAATAAAAGTTAGAGACTTAAAATGAGAATGAATCAAATTTTAAGCATAATTTACATTAAAAGATCAATTTACCACCTTTTAATGGTGAACCCTCTTTAAATCTAGTTTCGGTCATTTTTATATGTTCTAATTGACCAAATAAAATCCACCTTTATAATGGGGACATCAAATTTCACTTGGGGTAATTTTTTTTGTTATTTTTCTGATAAAGATCATTTTTTTTATGAACAGTGAAAAATATTGTATTTTAATTCAAAAGTTCCTTTTAATATAATTTATTTATTAGGCTAGATTATCTTTTATTTTTGTTTTAAAGTTAAATTAAAATATATTTTTAAAATTTAATCAAACTTAGGTCATTGGAATTAATTTCACTTTGAAATTGGACATAATAAAATATCAATCTTTTGATAGTTATTATTTCATAAAAACACACTATTTGTTTTGATAACGGGAATTAATTTTAAAATTAATTAATGCCACTTATATTTTTTGAATCTGGTAAAAAAACATCATTTTTGAATTTTGAATATCAAATAAAACATAGGCTGAATTTTAGGTATTTTTCTGAAAAAATTCTATTTTTGATGAATAGTGACACCAATTAGTGGTAGTTAAAAAATGGAGTTTTTCATTTAAATTAAATGTTACCACTTCTGTGAATTTAATTTCGAAAATCTGATATACATGGTTGTTATCAAGAAGTAAAATGTGGTTCAATAATATGAAAATAATTTTTGGTGAAAAGTATCTTTTGAATTTTATTTACCACAGTTAAAGGTAAATAGGTTAATTCAAGGTCAAAATAATATTATAATAATTGAAAATTACCTTAACACTTTTACAAACCATATTGGTCAAGTCATTAACGACCACGAGAATCATTGGGCCAATTTTGGAACCCCATTGGACCACATGGAAGTGAAAATGACAGTTTAGATTAATTAACTTAAAGGAAAAATTGACAAAAACAAATATCTTTTAGTAAATTAGTTTTTACGAGTGGTTATTTAAATTATATTTTAGACTATAAATATTCACTAGAAATATATAGAGATTTCCTATATCATGGTTTTCTGTTTATTATTTTTAGACATCAAATAAATTAAATTTTTTATGACACAATAATGATGCAATATTTACATCATTAATAAATCATTTAAATAAATAAGATTATAAATATTAAAATAACATCCAAAACCTGTCCAATTCATATTTGATGATTTTATTTCAACCACGAGTCATCTTATCTTCAACTATAAAGATTTGTGGACCTTTTTAAACCCAATATCATTATATAATTAAATAATATTATCACACATTCTTAAAGAGCCCCTCTTCTCCCTAATAAAAA
Source organism: Viscum album (assembly GCA_963277665.1). Taxonomy (NCBI): domain Eukaryota; kingdom Viridiplantae; phylum Streptophyta; class Magnoliopsida; order Santalales; family Viscaceae; genus Viscum; species Viscum album. The sequence goes on along the minus strand of OY728121.1, from coordinate 91,364,501 downwards.
AGACCACTTTGAACCAATTCCTCACACCTCTCAAGCCATTTGGATCATCCAAAATCTTCCCAATTAAGCACCCTACATCCCTCTCCTCCTCCTTGAAGACTTACATTAGGCAGAAGCTACTTCAAGAAGTCCTTTGTTTCAAACCAAACGGAGTTACCCAAATTAAAGGTAATGGTTTTTCTTAAATTGTTTTCTTTTGATTTACTTCACCAACCCCTAACTCTTTATATTCCTTTATTTTGTTACAACATCAGTATCCTCAATATACTAGGATATTTATATTATAAGTATTAGAGATACACTTACACGCACCTCCATCTAATGGATGAAGAACATAATGTTTCTGTGAATGGCAAACTAACGCCTCACGAAATGATGATTATTCGATTATCTCATACCACCTCTCATGTTTGCCAGTATGATGTAACTGTATTTATATTTGATATATATTATGTTTATTTTTTGTTTATGCTTCTTCATTTTCAATTCATACAATCCCTTTATGGTTTCTATTATGGGTTAACATGATAACCTCGTTAAAGAAAGTGCGGACTACTTCCCCCTCAAAGTGATACGACTCGTTCATATCATATGTGGTAAGTATAAAGTATATATTTAATGATATTATAAATGATACAATACTGTTATTATAATACTACTATGTATCATTATGTTTTAATTCCATTAAATATGAAATATAAATGGAAGTAGCGTTCACGCGTACGTACGACTTACCGTCTCCATGAACGGTGCATTTTATTTCATACATCTAAATGTTATATACTATTATAAATACATGTATATTCTCTATATATATTATATATTTGATATCAAAATCATGAATACCATACTAGATATAATGAACCTTTGACCACATGAACAACATGTAATTATAAGAAGTCCATTTTTGACTCAAGTACAAAATATTGACAAAATTGACATTAATAACATAAATGATTACATAATATTTATAACATGGTATTAATTGATATAAAAGTAATAATAAACATGAAAAATGTTCTTAAATAAGTAGAAATTACCTTTAGATTATTATTCAGGATATTAAAGAACGATCGAGTCAAGTCGGACACGAGGTTAGGGACATCATCCCAATCTCCTATCATTGAGGCATATTTTGTTTTCATACACGCTTTTATTTTATACGCTATATAAAACCCCTTGACTTTTCAAAGGTAATATTTTTCTAAGAAGCGTTTTACTAATAGAAAAAAAGGAATGTTTATTTTAACATAATTGGGGACAATGACCTTTTACACCACCGCGAGTATTATTTGATCTTTTGCTTGCTCAAAAATCCGTAATGTTTTTAAAAGAAAATAAATACCTTATAATATTTTTAGTTTTTTTTATTGAAAATGGTTTCGAAAAGGGATTTGTTTTGTCAATATATTTAAGTGATATATTTTGATTGAAATGTGGAAATTTTTTCTTTCCTTTATATTTATTTTATGTGTTATGATTTTATATTGGTATGTGGACATTTGATGAGTGGTTACGTGATAAACCAAATGACGGGTGGTGTTGTGAATACCAGGAGGGGTGGTTATGTTATAACATCCAATTCACTGGGTTTGGAAGTTTGTCGTATGGCTATTCTATTTAGTGATATTTGGGGAAGTTGACCCTATGGGTTTTCCATTAAAGTATGTTTATGTCCCAAGTTACCTATATATGTTATGTGTTCTTTATATGGGGTTTATAGTAATATTTTGGTTAGAAACGGGAAAGAAGTGAGCTTTTATTCTGTTAAGAGTATTTACTACTTCATAAAGGTTAAAATAATTACTCATGATATTCATGGTTTACTTGTTGTTTTGAAAAACTAACAGTTTCATTCTTTGTGTATACCTTACTGAGCATTTTATGCTCATCCCATGTTTTTTCAAAATGTTTTCGACATGACTTAAAGATGAATAGGTTCATGGATGGGATCTTGGAAAAGCTAGGTTGTCGAAAAAATGGATCTATACATGTTTCTTTTTATGTGTTTTTATTTTATGAAAACAATAATACTTAGTAGTAGTGTCTACTTGTATGCTTCAAGTTGTTATGTAATAGTTATGGACTAATTATCTAAAACTCTAAACATGAACAGTTCCTCAATGTGAATTATTCATTTAATTCATGATTATGTATTGTTTAAGGCCGGGTCCTTACAGTTGGTATTAGAGGTCAGTTTAGACAACTTTAGGGATTAGGATTTTTAGTTAGATATATGGTTACTCCCTATCTTTTATTTTAGTTAAATCATAGTTTTATTACTTTTTCATATAATGGAAATTCAGTTACAAAAGGAAGGAGGAGGATCTCAAATTACATTTCTATCTCTTCCTGATGAAATGATTGCAATAATTATTGCAAATTCATTTTTGGATGATTGTGAAACATTTTCTAGCACACAACTCACTCGTAAGTAGTTGTTTGAGATATCAAACACCTCCAATATACCTCATTATCATCTTGGATCATGGGATGTATTTAGACAAATCCTATTTACACAATATTCTCATATTTTCAAGAAATGTAAATATTATTAAAGAATTTTCAAATATTTTACCTTTTCAAAAGATTTTGAATCATATTATGATTTTAAAAAAGGTGTGGAAGAAGATGGCCCTTGTACAACCTATATATGTTGGCTTTTACAATATAGTCTCTTAGCACATACCTATGATATTTTAAAAGGACCATTTATTGAATGTTTCAACTCAAATTCGGTCCAAATATTTTATAGAAAACATGTTTTATCGGATGCTTTGAAATTTTATGTCATACTTGATTATTTTCCAAAACTATTTTTTGTGAACACCAATATGACCCATGTTATACAAGGTGTATTTGGATTGAGTAAGAAAATGATTTTGAAGGATCTCTAAATCATTGTTGTGATGCATGGACCTTCTACCTACGTGAACAAGATGACGATGAAACCAAATGGACACCATGATCAAGGGATGATGTTCTTTATTTTGGGTGTCGTTTTATTTTATCATATAGTGGTGAAATAAGACTTAAAGAATTAAGATGTTGAGACAATAATGAATTTTGATGAAAATTAGACGTATAAGGAAACCATTGAGGTTAAAACATTTTAGGGTTATTTTTAAGTTTTATAATAAGGACAACCCATAGGATGGGAGACAACCCATCGCATCCGGCAATCATGTAGGAATCGAACCCCCAACTAAAGGGTGAAAAGGGTACATCACCTACCACTAGCCTACTTGAAGTCCCTTGTTAGTATGAATTTTGATGTTTTAATAGAACAAGAATAAGTTGATTTTCAGAACTTCTTTTTTATCAAATGGATTTACATAGTATAGAAAAATGGTTTAGAGATTAAGTGATAAAGGAAGTTGTGGAAGAGGTTCTCTACTTTTTGAGGAATTACAATATTCCTAAGGAAGATAGAATACTATGGATTTAAATTGTGGAATAATGGTAGAAATTTTAGTTTGGAAGAATCTATGTTTTTATTGTATACATATGACAACTTGGTTTATTTTTGAAAATGATTAACCTATCATGGTGAAAATGTGATTTGGTTAATTATATTTTAATATGATACTTTCTGAGTAACTGTTGTTATTTGGAGATAAATGTTATCTTGGAAGACTATGTGATTAAATCCTTATGAGATTTGGTTTTCAATCTTAGTTTGGATCACTTTTGAATAATTATATGGAAATTTGTTTTTTTAATGGTATTTGTTGAACTTTGGGTTTTGTTAGAAAACTTTTGTAGATTAAGAGTATTTTTTCTTTTTGTAATAGATTATAATTTTTGGGTATTATCTGATCTCGCACTACAAATTTTGGTTTTAGTTTATTTCCAATTTCAAGTAAAATATATAGTTATTCTTTAATGGATTATGTGATTCTCAAAAAGATGATTCTTGTGCTTTTTATGTGACCATGTCTTTTTGAATGCTCCTTCTTTGGAGAAAACATTAGTTTTTGGTAGAAAAATATTAAAGGATGAAAATCTACTTGAAGGTAAGTATATTTCCTTATGTTCTTATTCTATGTAGTACATGAATTCCTCCAAATTATGAAAAGTTATTTAAAACCAAAACGTTTTTTGTTTACATTTCCTACAGGGTAATCAACGACCGTTTAACACATCATAAGTTTGTGACTTTCTGGTGGTTAATTTTCTCCTAATCATGTTTTCTTTCACTCTCTATCAAAACATGACCATTTTATCTCTCATTCATATCCATGTTTTCCTACGTGGAATCCTAGTAAGGGTTATCTTGGGCGACTATTGTACATTTCTTTCATTCATTATAAGTGATAGTTTTACTGACTCTTTTCCGATGTGGGACATTTAATGATGTTTCCATGCCCAGTTTTAAAATAGCAAGGACCCAGTTCCCAAAATGGGGGAAGGATGTAACATCCTGGATAAATGAACAATATGAAATTTTAATATTATTTAATATTTTTAAATTAAATATTAATTTTACTTTAAAGGGGTTGCTAGGTTTGATAGCGTACCTGATACGCAACAACAGGTTTCTTTGAAATCTTATGTTGCACACTAATAATATAATATTATTATTTTAAATGGTAGTTAACTCCTAGCCATTTTATTGGTGGGAATGAACAAAACTAACTAAAATATGAATATACATGTTTGTTAAATGTAATTAAATTTATGAAATAAAAGTTTGAGGCTTAAAATGTGAATGAATCTAATTTTAAGAATAATTTACATTAAAAGGTCGATTTACCACCTTTTAATGTAGAACCCTCTTTAAATATAATTTTGGTCACATTAATACATTGTATTTTACCAAATAAAATCCTTCTTTGAAATGGGGACATCAAAATTTAATTTGAGTAAATGTTTGGAATTTTTCTGATAAAGATAATTAATTAATGAATAGTGAAATTTTTGTATTTTAATTCAAAATTGCCTTTTAATCTTATTTATTTATATGGTTAGATTATATTTTTAATTGGTTTTAAAGTGAAATTAAAATATTTTATTACCATTTATTCCAATGTTGGTCATTGGAATTACTTTCACTTTGAAATTGGACATAAAAAAATATCAATCCTTTGATAGTTATTATCTCTCAAAAACATGCAAATTGTTTTGATAATGAGAATTAATTTTAAAATTAATTAATGACACTTATATGTTTTAAATTTGGAAAAATATACATCATTTTTTAATTCGGAATATCAAATATATCTTAGGCTGATTTGTTTTGCATTTTTCTGAAAAACTTTAATTTTTGATGAATATTGAAACCACTTAGTGGAACTTAAAAAAACTGACCTTTTCATTTAAATTATATTTTACCACTTCTATGAATTGAATTTTTAAAATCCAACATACATTTTTGTTATCAATAAGTAAATTTTTATTCATTAAGATGAAAATAATTTTTGGGGAATTATAACTTTTGATTTTTATTTACCATTGTTAAAGGTAAATAGGATAATTCAAGGTAAAAAGAATATTATAATAATAACAATTCTTTAAAACTTGTCCAAGACTTATTTTTTGGGTCATTTACGACCATTTTTATCTTTGGGTCGATTTTGGGACCACCTTGAGCCACATGGGAGTGATAATTAAAATTTAGATTAATTAACTTAAAGTAAATGAAAAAATGGCCAAAGTAAATATCTTTTAGTAAATTAATTTTTATATGGTGTTATATAAGTAATATTGTTGACAATAAATATTATTTGAAAATCTAAAAATATTTCCTACAACATGGTAATTTTTTATAATTTTTATACATCAAATAATTTAATTTATTTATGACAGAACAATGATGCAGTGTTTACCTCAATAATAAATCATTTAAATAAATGAGATTAGAATGATTAAAATATTATCCATAACCTGTAAAATTCCTATTGGATGATTTTATTTCGACCATGAGTCATCTTATCTTCTACTATAATGATTTTTTGACCATTAGAAACCGAATATCATTATATAATAAAATAATTTTTTCACACTTTCATAAAGAGCCCCTCCTCCCACTTATAAAAGCAGACTACTTCTAACCAATTACTCACACCTCTAATGCCTTTTGGACCATCCAAACTCTGCCCCATTAAGCTCCCAACATACCTATAATCCTCCAAGAATCCCTACCTTAGGAAGAAGGCACTTGAATAAGTCATTTGGTTCAAACTAGTGGGAGTTACCCAAATTAAATGTAACAATTTATCTTAATTTGTTTTCTTTTATTTTACTTCTCCAACCCATAAACTCTATTATTCCATTCTTGTGTAACAACAACAGTAACCTCAATAAACAAGGATGTTTTTATGATATATATTCTAACTACACATACCCACACCTCTATCTAATGGATGACGAACATAATGTTTCAGTGGATGGTAAACTAACGTCTCACGAAACGATGATTGTTCAAATATCTCAAACCGCCTCTCATGGTGGCCATTATTATGAAACTGTATTTATATATGATATATATTATGTTTATGTTTTCTTTATTCTTCAGTATTTTCCATTTATATCACACCATTATGGTTTCCATAGTGGGTAAATATGATAATCTCATTTGAGGAAGCTCAGACTACTGCCCCCTCAATGTGACGTGACCCGTTAATCCCTTATGTGGGATGTATAAAGGATATAGTTAATGATATTATATATGATATTATACTGGAATTATAATATTCCTTTGTTTCATTATGTTTTAATTCAATTAAAATAATAAATTTAAATGAAAGTAGCGTTCCTGCGCACATACGACTTACCGTCTCCGTGAACAGTGCATTTCATTTCATACCTCTAAATGTTAGTACTATTATAAATATATCCGTATAATGGATATATATGATATATATGTTATCTAAATCATGAATAGAATTCTTGATATAGTTAACCTTTGACCACATGAACAACAAGTAATTATATGAAGTCCATTTTTGACTCAAGTACCAAATATCGACAACACTTTTATTATTAACATAAATTATTACATAATGTTAATAACATGGTAATAAGTTATATAAAAAGAATATTAAACTTTAAAAAGTATCTTAATCAAGTATAAATTAACATTAGTTTGTTATTCAGTAGATTAAAGAACGATCGAGTCAAGTCGGACACGATGTAAGGGATTTCTTATCTCACTTTTAATTCATTGAGATTTCCATTGTTTGCCACTTTTTTATTGCATGTGGTGTAATGTGTACTGAAATTGTTATATTTTATGATTATTATAATTATATTCATGGTATTATGTGATTCATTTCTTGGTCATTAACCTCTGGTCATATGACTCGATTTGATTACAATGAAGTAAGAGTTTTTCATCTAACTTTTTATTCCCGTGAGATTCATGCTATATTTGCCACTATTTACTTTTTTGTGGTGTTTGTACTGCCAATGATTGTACTAATTGTGTAATATACATTAATTTATTAGTATTTACATCTTCAGTGTATGATCCATCTTCATGTGGTGTATGTTTTGTACGTTACCAAATTGGTATGGGAACCTTTCACCCTCCTCTATTTAAAAGACATGTTTTTATTAGGACTCTTAATTTACATATTATTATGTTGGGATATGTTCTTTTATATCCCCATTGATGTAAACATTATTTCCAAGTGATGATATACCCTATTTGGCTGTCAAATTTGTACCAGGGAACTTCTTAACCGAATTTCAATTATTTGGGTTCTACTTGTACTTAGTGAATATGTCATCCAATGAATATGTGTGAATTAACTCTAATTTTTTTACACATAATACCCACATATATTTGGTGTATTTATATTTTTCACAAATATTTATGTGATTGATTTATCCTAAATTTAAGGATACCATCTTTATAAGGTATTTCATCTCAATTTTGATTTCCATTGAGACTTCATTGTTGTTATGCACCAATTCACTCTTATATGGTGTATATAAATTACATTGACATATTATATCATTAATCCCTTTATTCTCATGATATTTTAAATTTCTGATTAAATTTTATTCCTCAATTATTTTCATTCATGTGTCTCTATTTTTCATAAAAAAACTATACAACTAAAATTTCGTTTTAAATGTTTTAATGATTTATTCATTGAAATATTTCTCATTAATGTCCATGTTTTCAAAATTGGTTTTAGGATTTATTTATATGGAAATTATGTTTTTAAAATGATAATTCATTTAAAAGCTTCAAATTGGTATGGGACACTTTGATTCAAAAAGCTCTTTTTATAAGGTTTTTAAAATGATTTGATAAAACATTGTTTATTTCAATATCTTGATTAGATATATTGGAATGTGGAAATGTTATTTTTCCTTTGTACATGTGTATTATGTTATGATTATGTTAGGTTTATTGGGTATTTTTAACATATACGGGTGGTTCTGTGTTAAACTTGGGGTGGGTGAGCCCATGATAGCTCTCCAATTCATTGGGTAACATGACAAAGGTAAACATGATGTTTCTCTAAAGAAGAGGTAATGATTTCACCATCCTCTTTCAAGTTACTTTCTTCTTTATCTTCCTTTTTCTTTGTTGTTTCCATTAAAAATTAATAACTACAATATCTTTTATATACTATGATGATATTATAATTATGGTACAAAAAAATTCATTATTCTATCCAGACATATCACTATAAGTGTGTAAGTATAGCTTACCTTCACCACGTCGTTGTGTAATTGTTATTCAATGTATTATTATTTGGATGGTTATAAAAATTACATGTATTTGATGAAAATAATAAATATTACATGATAAAGATTCTCTATATATGTTATACCATCCAATTATATATTATTTTAATATCAAAAGAATGATATTTTCACTCGTGCGTACGTACGGATTACCATCTCCACGACGCGATGAGATTCATTTCCAAGTTCACCATTGATCGACGATTATAAAAATATATATTAATAATAAGTATGTAATATATGACATAAAAATTATACTGGATATATATATATATAAGATTTTATGTACTTACAGATATCTTATTCAGTTATTTATGTTCAATACTATATGAAAACGGAAACCACATTTATGCGTATGTACGGACTACCGTCCTCATAAATGGTGTTTTCCATTTCATGTATATGTCTATTATACATAATTATATTATAATAATATATGATATATAAATCATGTTTTATATTCTAGAAGTATTTAAATCATAATCTAAGTGAAAAAATCAAGAGTAACAAGTTAAAACACGTACAAAAAAGAAAACTATTATTACCCAACATATTAATATAACAAGGAAATTATTATTAAATTGGTAATATAAAGTCATAAATGAATAATTTATGTTATAATAAATATTAAAATGGTTATGTTACTATTTAATAACATCCTATAGTCTTCATACATGAGGTTAAACATACCATTGACTAAAGAAAAGTGCAAGGTAAGGGGTTTTCATCTCACTCCATATTCCCGTGAGATTCATACCACATTGCCACTATTACTTTTTATGTTTTGTATGAACTCACATAATTGTATTAATTTTGTAATACACTTTAATTTATGTGTATTTACATATTCATTGTATGATACTCTTTTCATGGGGAGTGTGTTTCATAAGTTACCAAATTGGTATGGGTTAATTCCTCAATCTCATTATTATCTGAGATTGTTTATGAGTAAGTATTTACTTGGACATTTTTATCATCCATGTCCATTTTTCAGTAAAATGATTTTAAAATAAATATTTTAAGTATTTTTGAAAGTTACTCATTATCAAGATCAGAATTTTAAATGTTTTAATGATTTATCTTTCTAAATCTTTTTAATTAATGTCCATGTTTTCAAAATGATTTTAAGTATTTATTTATATAGACATGAATGTTTTGAAATGATAATTCATTTCAAAAGATTCAATGTGGTATGGGTCACTTTTATTCAAAAATATCTTTTAAATTACTTCCATTATAAATGTGTGACTTTTAAATGATTTTACAAAAAAGATATTTCTCTCAAAAAGTATTACTCATCATTTTCAACTATGTCAGGATCCTTTTTATAGATATTATTATTGATTGAGGTTGATTTAATATAATACAATCATCCATATATTATTGAATGAGATATGATATGTTTTACTGTGGATTTTCTATTTTTATACCATTTATGGTTTATGGTTAATTTATTGACATTTCACATGCAAGTTTTAGTAAAAAAAATTATGTTATATTTCAAACTTTTCATATGAGGAATGTATTGGACTTAGTTAGTGATGGGTGGAGCCTGCTATAGCTCCTCGATGCATCGGTAGGTCTCATGAGACCACTAGACGTGAAATTGTCCGAGGCCCAATCCCAATTTGGTATATGGTTTTGGATGAGGCCTTGATCATTTGTAGACATCTTGGCCAAGGCCTTGACAAAATGTTTCAGAATGTATGACATTATACATTCCCTCATTATGAAAATAATATTGATGGTTCATGTGGTCATTCGACTAGTAGAATACCCATGATTATGTTTTATTATGAAATTATTTGCTCAGCTCATATTCTTTCAATAAAATTATTCATGTTTATTATAGTTAAAAGCATGTGGTTTCCATTATTCACCATGATTAATATTTATGTCATTTTCCGTAGTATTACTTACCCTTACTGAGTGTTTGTATAAGGCCCCAGCCTTAAACAATACTTAATCTTGAGATATTTAAATAAAAAATGTTGAGGATCTTTCTAGGTTTAGAGTTTTAGAGAATTAGATCATAAAACATGCATTACATTCCACATTTAAACAAAGATGTTACTTAAAATATAGTATTCATTTTTCCCATCAACGGAAACATATTTAAAATAAAACATGGATTCTTTCGTGACACTTCCTTGACACTATCATCATATCATGTACCTTTCCATTGACCTGTGAAAAATCATTTCAAAAACGTGGGATGATCTTAAAAAGCTCAGTTAGGGATATAAAAATATTGAAAGGAAACATGAGTACATGTGTACATAAGAATCAATGAAATCAAACTTTACTCATAAAACATAAGAAATTTAACATACCTCATGAAATCATGAATAAATCATAGAAATCATAAGACATAATGGTAACTTGAGGCATTCATAATATTCTTACGTAAGGAGTAACCCTCTTGGTTACGTTTGGAATACCCATCACAGTATATTCCGTAAATCTCTTCGGAGAAACCTTAACATTTAACTCCTTTTCGTTACCCAATGCTTTGGAGATCTATATCGTTCTCACCTGCCCTTAGTTTATCACAGAACCACCTGTCCTCATAACAATTCCCAAGAACCAGAACATAATCGTATCACATAAAACATGCATAAAGGAAACATAACATTTTCACATTTCAATCACAAGATATCAATACAACACATTTATATAATAAAAAAATTATGAAAACCATTTTCAATAATAAAATAAATGAAAAGTAAAACATGGTATTTTTTTCATTTTAAAAAAAAGTTATGGCTTGTAGAGGAAGCCGAAACTCAAATAATGGTCACGGCGGTGGAGAAGACGTTGTCGCCGCATACGTACGACAAAAAAAGCATTCCATTTGTAGTTTAATAAAGTGCTACGTATAAAAAAGATTCCTTTTGGATAAACATAAAATTCAAAGGGTTTTATACACCGTATAAAAGAATGTAGTGTATAAAACAAAATATTCCTCAATGAATGGAGATTGAGACAAAGTCTCATACCTCAGGCCCAACTTGACTCGATCGTTATTTAATGTCCTAAATAATAAACTTGAGTTAATTTCTACTTTCTTAAGAACCATTTTCAAGTTCATTATTCATTTTATATAACTTATTACCATGTGATGAACACTATGTAATTATTTAAGTTAATAACGGTCGTTTTAACGATCATTGGTACTTGAGTCAAAAATAAGCTCTTTATAATTACAATTTGTTCATTCATCCATTATATCCAGAGTTATAATCATGATGTAGATATAATATATATCATATATAACCAGTATATACATGCATTTATAATATTACATAACATTTATAGGTAAGAAATGAAATGAACCGTTCATGGAGATGGTAAGCCGTACATACGGATGAACGCTACTTTCATTTCTATTTCGTATTTTATGGAATGGAATCATAATGGTATATTGGTATATTATAATTCCAGAATAATATAATATATAATATCACTAATTCCATCATTTATACATCCCACATATGGCATTAACGAATCAAATCACTTTGAGGGGGCGGTAGTCCACACCTCATAAAATGAAGATATCGCGTTTACCTATAATGGAAACCAAAAAGGTATGCCATAAATGAAAAATACAGAAGCTTAATTAAAACCTAAAAATATTATATATCATATATATATATAGTGACATCTTAAAGTCCACCTTTGAAGGTGTTAATATAATGTTGAACAATCATTGTTTCATGAGGTAGAAATTCGCCATCCACGGAAATAGTACGTTCTTTAACCATTACATGTAGGTGTTTGTAAGTGTATCTAAAATCCTGATTATAACAACATCCTAGTATATGTAAGATACTGGTGTTGTTACAAAATAAATGAATAAAAATAGTTTAGGGGGTTGGAGAAGAAAAATAAAACAAAAGAACACAAGTGAAGTCACTACCTTTAAAACAGGTAACTCTTTTTTGATTTGAGCTCAAAGGCATCCTTGGAAAGGCTTCTTCCAAAAGTGAGGCTTCTAGGAGTAATATAGGGATGTGGAGAGACAAAATGGTCAGGTTTTGGCCGATCCAAAGGCTTGAGAGGTGTGGGTAAGGTGGCATAGGTGGGGGCCTTTTATAAGAGGAGAGGAGGGGAACTCTTGGAAAGTTATAAAAGGTTACGTTATTATAAAATGATTTTCGGATTTTAAAGGTCCCAAAATTAAATATTTCGAGGATAAGGTGATAATAGTTCGAAATACACCCATCCAATAAGTTTTTGACAAGTTTAGGTCTTAGAGTTTACATTATCTTTTCATTTTATTTAAATAATTAAATAATGAGGTAATCGCTGCATCATCATGGTGTCATAACTAATTTAATTTATTTAATTTCTATAAATTATAAAAAAACTATCATGATGTGGGAAATAGTTTTATCTTTCTAATTACGATTTATAGTTAAAAATATGACTTTTATAACCCCATGTAAAAATTGTTTTTGTAAAACAATACATGTTTGTGTCGTTTTGTACTTTAACTTTAAATAAAAGGCATTAATGTCATTATCTTACCCAAGTGGATCCATGGGGTCCCATAATTAGACCCATGGGTTGTCTTGGTCGTCCATTACACATACAATTGGGTTAGGACAAGTGTAATGTTATTTTCATTTTATTATAATATCATTTTTACCTTAAACTACACTAATTACCTCTAATCGCGATAAAAAACATAAAAGTTTCTATTCACCAAAAAATTATTCTAATCCCATTGAACCAAATTTTACTTCCTAATGAAAAAATATATGTTGGATTTTTTAAATTCAAAACACAAAGGTGGTAAAATTTCATTTAAATGAAAAATTAGTTTTTTAAGTAACACTTAGTGGTTTCACTATTCATCAAATATTGAGGTTTTTCAGAAAAATACCAAACATCACCCTAGGCTATATTTGATATTCCAAATTAAAAAATGATGTCTATTTAAAAAAATTAAAAATATATAAGTTAAAATAATTAATTTAATAATTAATTCCCGCTGTCAGAACAAAAAACTTGTTTTTATGAAAAAATATATATCAAAAGATTGACACTAGTTTAAGTCCAATTTCAAAGTGAAATTAATTACAATGACCACTATTGGATTAATTGGTAAAAATATATTATAATTTCAATTTAAAACCAATTCAAAATAAAATCTAATCATATAAACAAATTAGATTGAAAATAGGTTTTGAATTAAAATACAAAATTTTTCACCGTTCATTAAAAAATGAACTTTATCGGAAAAATACCAAAAATTTACACAATGTAAATTTTTATATCCCGATTTTAAGGAAGAATTTTATATGGTACAATAGAATGTATAAGAGTGACCAAAACTATATTTAATGATGGTTTCCCATCAAAAGGCGATAAGTGGACCTTTAGTGAATATTGGAGTATATATGCCTAAAATTGAATTCTTTTCGCATTTTTGGCCTTTATCCTTCATTGGATAAATGTAAAAACATTTAAGAAACATATAAATAATATTTTAGTTATTTCTATTCATTCCCACCAATACAACGACTATGTGTTAACTACCATTTAAAATAATATTATTTTATTACTATTGTGCAACGTAAGTTTTCAAAGAGTCTATTTATTGCGTATCAGGTATGCTATAGAACATAGAAACCCCTTTAAAGTAAAATTAATATTTAATTTTCAAATATTAATAAATATGAGAATATTTTATTCTTTATTTACCTATGATGTTACATCCTTCCCCATTTTCGGAATTGCCTCCTCAAAATTTTATTCACTTATCAAAATAAGTGGGGGTATTTATCCCTCATAGCATTTTCAGATTCCCAGGTTGCCTCTTCAACCATATGGTTTTTCCACAGAACATGTACCTAGTGAATTACCTTATTTCGCAACACTTACTCTATTCGGTCGAGAATCTGGACTGGTTGTTCTTCATAAGAGAGATTCTCTTCCAACTCAACTACCTCTAGGCTCAAAACATGAGATGGATCTGGAATTTACATCCTTAACATTGAAACATGAAAAACATGGTGTACCTAAGATAAACTCGAATGTAAAGCCACTTGGTATGCAACTGATCCAACTTTCTCCAGAATTTCATTTGGTCCAATGAACCTTGGACTCAACTTTCCTTTCTTACCAAATCGCATCACACTTTTACACGGTGAAACATTGAGAAAAACATGATCACCTCCCACTAAAGATAGATCTTTCCTCTGGTTATCTGCATAACTCTTCTGCCTACTCTGAGCTGTTCTCATCTATTTCGGAATCAACTGAACTTTTTTTTCCATCTCTTCTACCAATTTTGGTCCCATCAGCTTCCTTTCACCTACTTCATCCCAAAAAGCTGGAGTTCGACACCGTTTACCATATAATGCATCAAACGGAGCCATCTGTATACTGGAATGAAAACTATTATCATATGAAAGTTCAAACAAAGAATGATATTGTTCCCAACATCCCTAATAATCCATCGAACAATCACGTAGCATATCATACAAATTCTGAATTGTTTATTCTGACTGCCCATCTGATTGAGGATGAAAAGCAGTACTAAAATTTAATTCAGTACCCAATGACTTCTGGAGGACCTTCCAAAAGGTAGAAGTAAACCTGGAATCACGATCAGATACAATGGATATGGGAATTTCATGCAACCTGACAATCTCTTTAAGATACAATCAAGAAAGTTGATATAGAGAGAATGTATCTCGATTAGGAAGAAAATGAGCCGATTTAGTCAAGGGATCAACAATAACCCAGATTGCATTATTACATCGAGATGTATTTGGTAATCCCACAACAATATCCATGGATATATTTTCCCATTTCCACTCTGGAACTGGTTAAGGCTGATGCATCCCTTTCAGTAACTGCTACTCTGCTTTAACCTGCTGACAAGTCAAACACTTCACAGTAGAATCGGCTATATCTCTTTTCATTCTGTCCCACCAGTAATACACCTGAAAATATCTATACATCTTAGTACTGCCTGGATGAACTGAAAACGGAGAACTATGATCTTCATATAACAACTCTCTCTTCAACATTGAATCACAAGGCACACACAATCTCTTCCCAAATCTCAAAACACAATCATTATCAATGTTGAATTTAGGTAACTTTCCCGTCTGAACCAAGACTAAATTTTTCTACAACTCACTGTCTTGCTTATGTGCTTTCTTAATTCTGTTTCATAGAGAATATTTCACTGATACGTGAAACAAAATAGAAGGACATCTTGCACCAACAACTTCTATGCCAAAGTTCATCAATTACTTAACCAAAGGATCACGTTCCAAACACAACATTGTTAATGAAACATTACTTATTCGACTCAAAGCATCAGCCACTTTATTTGCTTTTCCTTGATGGTAATGAATTGTACAATCAAAATCCTGGATTAATTCTAGCCATCTCCTCTGTCTCATGTTCAATTATTTTTGAGTGAAAATATACTATAAACTTTTGTGACCGGTATATATTTCACACTTTACTCCATACAAAAGATGCCTCCAAATTTTTAATGCAAAAACAACAACAGCTAATTCCAAATCATGTGTAGGGTAATTTACCTCATGATTTTTCAACTGACATGAAGCATAAGAAATTACCTGATCATTCTGCATTTGGACACAACCAAGTCCTTTCAATGAAGCATCACTGTAGATAACAAACTCACCATTCCTGGAAGGTAGTGCCAAAACTGGAGCATTCACCAATCTTCTTTTCAACTTCTGAAAACAATAATCACATTCTTTTGTGTAGATAAACATAACACCCTTCCGAGTTAGCTTAGTCATTGGACTAGATTACCGTGAAAATTTTCATAAAACCTTCTGTAGTAACCTTACAAACCAAGAAAACTATGTATCTCTGTTACATTTGTGGGTCTTGAACATTCTTCCACAACTTTTGTTTTTGTAGGATCCACAGTTATTCCATCTTTAGAATCAATGTGACCAGGGAACGAAATTTGTTGCAACTTAAACTCACACTTGCAGAATTTCACATACAATTTATTTTCTTTTAAGGTTTGAATAATAACCCTTAAATGTCTTTCATGGTCCTCTTTACTTCTAGAAAACAACAAAATATCATCTATGAAAACAACCACAAACTTATCCAAGAACTCATGGAAAATTCTATTCATAAGGTCCATGAATAAAGCAGGTTCATTGGATAGCCCAAAAGGCATTACTAAAAATTCATAATGGTCATATCTTGTTCGAAACATGGTCTTCAGAATATATACTTCCTTTACCTTCAACTGATGGTACCCCAATCTCATGTCAATCTTTGAGAAAAACTGAGCTCCCTGAAGCTGATCAAACAAACCATCGATATGAGGCAAAGGATAAATGTTCTTAATAGTGATATTATTCAAGGCTCTATAATCGATGTAAAGTCTCATAGAACCATATTTCTTTTTAACAGATAAAACAGGAGCACCCCATGGTGATTTGCTAGTTTGAATGAATCCTTTCTCTAATAAATCATGCAATTTCTCCTTCAACTTAAAAATTTCATTTTGAGCCATTCGATAAGGGGTCTTGAAATTGGATTAGCATTGGGAACTAAGTTAATAGTAAATTCAAATTCCTGATCTAGTATTAATACAGGAAACTCATCAGGAAAAACATCAGGATACTCATTTACCACTGGCATATCATTAATCTGAACAGTTCCCTTGTTTTCAACAATATGTGCAAGGTAACATTCATTTCCATCTTTTACATGTTTCTCATCCTCTTGATATGTTATCAACAGTAAGGGCTCATTCTTTTACACAAACTGGAAGTATTTCTGAAATGAAACTTCTTTAGATCTATAGTTTATCTTAGCATGGTAAATAGAGAGCCATTCCATACCCAGGATGACATCAAACTCTACTAGAGGTAAAACAATAAGGTTTTCATGTAGGTTCTTTACACAGATAAGGATATGAAGATTCTTATAGATTCTTTTTTCCTCAAAATTTCTCCTAGGTGTTTTTACCACAAGTTCATGAGTCATTTATTGACATGGTATTCCCATTTTAATAGAAATGTTTTTAGAGATGAAATAATGAGTAGACCCCGAATCAAACAACACACTGGCATAATCTAAAAACACAAACAAGGTACCTGATACCACTTCATTTGATGGCCCAACATCTGCTGAAGTAGTTGCAAAAAATTTCACCACCCCTTTCATCTTGTAGTCCAACTTCTTCCCATCACTCGAGCTCTTTTTCGGACACTCGTTTGCATAATGACCCATCTCTTTTTACTTGAAACATTTCAAAAACTGTAAATCAAATTTGGTCTTACCATCAACATGATCATTTTCAGTGCAATCACGAGCCTTAGGTCCCATATTACTGCATCGGTAAAACTTTCCAGAATTCATAAGACATTCCCCAGCATGCCTTTTACCAAATTTATCACAAACTGGAAACTTAGTTTTCTTACCGTCAGACCTTTTTGAAGAATTCTTTCCTTTCTCCTGCCACCTCAGTCTCTTCTTCTGATGGTTGTTATAGAACAATTGATCGTCGTAAAACTCCATTTCCACCTTCTCAGTACATCAAACAAGCTTTTCATAAATCGTGAACTCGAGAGAAGCTATATCCCTTCGATATTTTTGTCTTTAATCCTGAGTAAAAACGATTGGTTTTATTATCAAGGTGTTGGATAAAATTTGGAGCATACCTTGCCAATCGAGTGAACCGCTCTTCATAGGCAGCCACTGAGTCTTCCCCTTGCCTCAATTCTAGGAATTTGTTTTCCATCCTAAGTCGAACTGCCTTAGGAAAATACTTCTCAAGAAACATACCTTCGAATTCAACCCAGTCGAGAGCATCAATCTCATCAGTGTCCCTGATATTTTTAACCAACGACCACCACTGATTTGCTTCACCCTCCAAACGTTAAATAGAAAGACTAACCTTTTAATTTCCTGAACACCCCATGATATAAAAAATATTCTCCAGCGCTTTAATCCACCCTTCATCTAGTACAGGGTCATATGATCCTCTGAATGATGGGGGATGTTGCCTCATGAAATGTTCCACCATTGACTTGTTCCTCTGCGGTTGATCTGACTGATCTCATGCATGGATACCACCACCATGTATTGCTTGAGTCAACTGCGCCATTACTGCAACAAACTGTTTAGTTCCAATTCCGACCATCTCAGGATGCTAATTCAGAAGGTTATTTGCTTCTGTATTCCTTCCTATCACTGCTTCCCTGTTTCCTCTGCGGATAACCATTCTGAACAAACACGTCTTAGATGATGAAACATGGAAATCTTCAAATGTTATGTCATTTCAATTTGTCCATAAAAAAATATTTTTGGATAATCATTTAATAGAATTCTAACTTCTAATGTTATCTAAACCGACCTATGATACCAACTATAAGTCCCCATCCTTAAACATTATTTAACCTTGAGATGTTTCAAGAATACACGTTAAGGATATTTTTAGGTTTATAGTTTTAGAGAATTAGATGATAAAACATGCATTAAATTCCACATTTAGACAAAGTGGTTACATAAAACATAGTATTCATTTTTCCCATCAACGGAAATATATTTAAAATAAAACATGGATTCTTTCTTGACACTTCCTTGACACTATCATCATATCATGTACCATTCCCTTGACCTGTGAAAAAACATTTCAAAAACATGGGATGAGCATAAAAAGCTCAGTAAGGGATATAAAAATATGGAATGGAAATGTGAGTACATGTCTAAATAAGAATCAATGAAATCATACTTTACTCATAAATCATAAGCACGTTAACAATCCTCATGAAATCATGAATAAATCATAGAAATCAAAAGACATAAAGGTAACTTGAGGCATTCATAACATTCTTATGTAGGGAGTAACCCTCTTGGTTACGTTTGAAATACCCATCACAGGATATTCCCTAAATCTCTTCAGAGAAACTTTAACATTTAACTCCTTAACGTTACCCAATGCATTGGAGAGCTATATCGGGCTCACCTACCCTTAGTTTATCACGGAACCACCCGTCGTCATAACAATTCCCAAGAACCATAACAAAATCGTACCACATAAAACATGCATAAAGGAAACATAACATTTCCACATTTCAATAACAAGATATCAATAAAAAACACTGATATAATAAAAAAACTTATGAAAACCATTTTCAATACCAAAATAAATTAAAAGTAAATCATGGTATTTATTTTTCATTTTTAAAAAAAGTTATGGCTTGTAGAGGTAGACGAAACTCAAATAATGGTCATGGTGGCAGAGAAGTCGTTGTCACCACATACATACCACAAAAAACATTACTTTTGTAGTTTAGTAAAGCGATTCGTATAAAAAATATTCCTTTTGGATAAACGTAAAATTCAAAGGGGTTTATACACCGTATAAAATAAGGTAGTGTAGAAAACAAAATATGCCTCAATGAAAGGAGATTGAGACGAAGTCCCATACCTCGGGTCCGACTTGACTCGATTGTTCTTTAATGTCTTGAATAATAAACTTAAGTTAATTTCAAATTTCTTAAGAACCTTTTCAAGTTATTAATTCCTTTTATATAACTTATTACCATGTCATGAACACTATGTAATTATATTAGTTAATAACGGTCATTTTAACGATCATTGGTACTTGAGTAAAAAATAAGTTCCTTATAATTACTAGTTGTTCATGTATCCATTATATCCAGAGTTATAATCATGATGTAGATATCATATATATATTATATATCAAGTATATATATTCATTTATAATATTACCTAACATTTAGAGGTAAGAAATGAAATGGACCGTTCATGGAGACGGTAAGTCGTACGTACGCATGAACGCTACATTCATTACTACTTCGTATTTTATGGAATGGAATCATAATGATATAAAGGTATATTATAATTCCAGAATAATATCATATATAATATCATTAATTCCATCCTTTATACGTCCCACATATGGCATTAACGAATCAAAACACTTTGAGGGGTCGGTAGTCCGCACTTCCTAAAATGAAGATATCTCGTTTACCCATCATGGATACCATAAAGGTATTCCATAAATTAAAAATAAATAAGCTTAAGTAAAACATAAACATATTATATATCATATATAAATATAGTGACATATTAATGTCCACCTTTGAAGGTGTTCATAGAATATTGAACAATAATCGTTTCGTGAGGGAGAAATTCGCCATCCACGGAAACAATATTTTATTTAACCATTAGATGATGGTGTGTGTAAGTGTATCTCGAATCCTTATTATATAAACATCCTAGTATATGGAAGATACTGGTTTTGTTACCATAGAAATGAATAAAAAGATTTTAGGGGGCTGGAGAAGAAAAATAAAACAAAAGAACACAAGTGAAGACACTACCTTTAAAACGGGTAACTATTTTTGATTTGAAATCAAAGGATTCCTTGGAAAGACTTCTGCCCAAAGTGAGGATTCTATGAGTAATAGAGGGATGTGTAGAGACAAAATGAGCAGGATTTGGCTGAGTAAAATGCTTGAGAGGGGTGGGTAAGGTGGTAGAGTTGGGGCCTTTTTATAAGAGGAGAGGAGGGGTACTCTTAGAATGTTAAAAAGGTTACATTATTATAAAATGATTTTCGGATTTTAAAGGTCCCAAAATTAAATATTTCTAGGATAAGGTGATAAGAGTTCTAAATACACCCATAAAATAGGTTTTTGACAAGTGTAGGTCTTATATTTTACATTATCTTTTCATTTTATTTAAATCGTTAAATAATGAGGTAATCGCTGCATCATCATGGTGTCATAAATAATTTAATTTATTTAATTTCTAAAAAATTTTAATTAAATATCATGATTTAGGAAATCTTTTTATCATTCTAATGACTATTTATAGTCAAGAATCAGACTTGTATAACCCCATGTAAAAAATGTTTTATAAAAAAACACATGTTTGTGTCATTTTTACTTTTACTTTAAATAAAAGGCATTAATGTCATTATCTTACCCAAGTGGCCCCATGGGTTCACAAAAATAGATCCATGGGTTTTTTGGGTCGGACATGACTCATCCAATAGGGTTAGGACAAGTTTCAAGTTATTTTCATTTTATTATAATATCATTTCTACCTTAAACTACACTAATTACCTCTAATCGCGATTAAAAACTTAAAAGTTACTATTTACCAAAAAATTATTTTAATATCATTGAACCAAATTTTACTTCCAAATGACAACCATGTATGTTGGATTTTTGATATTTGAAACACAGAGGTGGTAAAATTTCATTTAAATGAAAAATCAATTTTTTAAGTACCACTTAGTGGTTTCAGTATTCATAAAAAATGGAGGTTTTTCAGAAAAATACCCAAACATCACCCTAAGATATATTTGATATTCCGAATTAAAAAATAATGTCTATTTAAAAAAATTCAAAACATATAAGTTACATTAATTAATTTAATAATTAATTCCCGCTGTCAGAACAAAATGCGTATTTTTATGAAACAATATATATCAACAGATTGACACTAGTTTAAGTCCAATTTCAAAGTGAAATTAATTTCAATGACCACTATTGGATTAAATGGTAAAAATATATTATAATTTAAATTTAAAACCAATTCAAAATCTAATCTAATCATATAAAAAAATTAGATTAAAAAGAGTTTTTGAATTAAAATACAACATTTTTCACCATTCATTAAAAAAATGAACTTTATCGGAAAAATACCAAAAATTTACATAAGGTAAATTTTGATATCCTGATTCTAAAGAAGAATTTTATTTGGTCCAATAGTATTTATAAGAGTGACCAAAATTATATTTAATGATGGTTCGCCATCAAAAGGCGATAAGTGGACCTTTTGTGAATATTGGAGTATATATGCCTAAAATTTAATTCTTTTCACATTTTAAGCCTTTATCCTTCATTGGATAAATTGAAAAACATTTGACAAACATAAATAATCATATTTTAGTTATTTCTATTCATTCCCACCAATACAATGGCTACGTGTTAAGTACCATTTAAAATAATATAATTTTATTACTAGTGTGCAACGTAGGTTTTCGAAGAATCTCTTTGTTGCATATCGGGTATGCTATCGAACATAGGAACCTGTTTAAAGTAAAATTAATATTTAATTTGAAAATATTAATAAATATGAAAATGTTTTATTCTTTATTTACCTAGGATGTTACAGTTTGAGCTCACCCCTTTCTTATATTTCATTTTCCCAAGATTTCCGGAAGTGTATTATGATTGATATACAGGGATAATCTAAAGGGAATAATGGCATTCTCAAAGAAATATTTATGTTGTGTTTTATTTTTGAAATTGCACTGTACTGTGAATGTATGTAATCTATTTTTGAAGACTGCTAAACTGATCGGCCCTTCGGGACTTGATTCCTTATAATCATGTCAATCTATTTAAATAAAGCACTAACTCTGGATAACTGGGGTCGGGGCGTTACAGTCAGTATCAGACGAATTTTATCAATAACCATTGAAACTAGATTTAGATAAACTCTGATTATAGCACATTACCATAAGATAGACATTGAGGATTGGTATAAATTAACTTCCTATAATCTTGGTAATGTAGACTCGAATGGGAACTAGTGCACGACAATGGGCCTTGCTGCACTTTTGGTTACGACAATACAGAGGAATATGCTTATGCCCCGACCCGTCCTCGGGACCCGTGCCGTGACTAACCCAAGCCCGCCTTCCATAGTCCAGGGGCTGGAAATACAAGCCCAACTGTAAAGTACAACTGAAAGGGGAAAATAGCAACTGAATGAAAAGCCGCAGCATCGTGACGTCCTCTAGAAGTCCCACCTGAAGGGTGGGTACAGATAGCCTCCACTGCTCCTCGGGTCCAACTGATCACTCCGAGTGCGTCCCGCCCAGTGGTCCACCTCCAGGTACCGTCCTGCTCTGCACGCCTCCACCACGATCTGTGTTTCCCGTCGTCTGCAACCATCACAACGTAGTGCGGGAAAATCCCGTGCAGGGGTGAGTATAAGCTACTCAGTAGGGACCCCGAGACCCGAAGGTCTCCCTAAATCCATAAAGGATAAACCACAAGGAACGATACAATCACCAAGTAACATCTGACACTGCTTAGGTATATTCCCATACATATACCTAAGTCATCAATTCCCGTTCGGCTCCAACATCCGAGCCCAAGCACAACCCAGTCCACACAGGAAAGAAAAACGTATACCCACACAAGATAGCACAACACAATCCACAAAGGAGAGTAAATAGTAAATCCACATAGGATTGTTCAACACAATCCACAAAGGAGAGTAAACAGTAAATCCACACAAGATAGTTCAACACAATCCACAAAGGAGAGTATCACAAGATTCAGCTCACACATGAATACTTCTTCAAATGATGATAGAGATGATCAGATGTAGCCACTGATTCATCTAAGCCGTCGGACACACAAGGATCGGAAGTTACTAACCCCCCCCCCCCCCCCCGCAATTACCCACATAGGATCGTTCATGAAATTGGACCCAAAGCTATTGGGAAACTCCTTCTCCATCAAGTACAGTGGTCATGCCGCTACAACCAAGTGCTCTTCTGTCGTGGTCCTGTCGCTACAACCAAGTGCTCTCATGTGCCGCTACAACCAAGCGCTCCTCTGTCGTGGGTCTGCCGCTACAACCAAGCGCTCCCATGTGCCGCTACAGCTAAGAGCTCTTCTGTCGTGGGTCTGCCGCTACAACCAAGCGCTCCCATGTGCCGCTACAACCAAGCGCACCTCTGTCGTGGGTCTGCCGCTACAACCATGGGCTCCCTGGTGCCGCTACAACCAAGCGCACCTCTGTCGTGGGTTTGCGGCTACAACCAAGCGCTCCCCTGTGCCGCTACAACCAAGCGCACCTCTGTCATGGGTCTATCGCTACAACCAAGCGCTCCCCTATGCCATTATCCGTAACACACCGAGTCATTCGATCAGCAGTCATCAAATCTCAACCGGCTCTAGGGTTTCGCACACAACATTCTCATTCCGGGAGGGTCCACTCCACGAGCTAAAAGGACGATGCATCAACTGACATACAGTCCAGAGTTGATGTATCCCAAGGTGTACCGTAGTGGTCACTGCCGAAAACACAGAGGATTCCTGTACTGTTCTCATCATCGTCGCAGTCGAATCCACCAAGGATCTCTGCATAGTCGTCGTCGTCGAAGTCGCAGCCAGCACTAGGGTTCCCGCACACAGCAAGCTCGTTCGGGAGGGTCCACTCCACGACCCGAGAGGCTGATACATCATCTGACACAAATTCCGATGATGATGTATCCAAAAGTTCTGTATCGTCAACAAGAACTCAACGTCGCAAACGGCGCATCAATCGGACGCCCGGTTGGTTTTTAAGGAAAAACCAACCGGACCGTACTCCCCCTGTATCCAAACCTCGGTCAGAGTATGCCAAAAGATCCTTTTCACTTAGAGGAATTCAACTAAGTCGACCGAACGTCGATCGGACGTCCGTAGATCAAGATATGAGTGTTTCCGCTCCGAGGGCCCGGTTGGTTTCGTGTACGAACCAACCTGGACGAACTCAAAGTATTCCGAAACCTTGAGTGTGATATACCAAAATGACCGTCTCGATCCAAGGATCGCGTTGCCGCTGACGACGCGTCATTTGGAGGCCTGTAGCTCATGCTACGTGCAATTGACCGAAAACGGTCCGAAGACGGGGGGTCCGGGCCCGGGCCGACCCGGCCCGACCCCCCTCGGTCAGCCGAACCGGGTCGACCGGACCCGGTATGACTCGGCCGGGCCCGGTCCAGCCCGGCCAGGGTGCGGCCCGACTAGTCGGACCGGCCTGGCTTGGCCCGCCCGGCCCGGCTCGGCCGAGCGGCCGCGCGACGCGGGGGGGGGGGGGGGGGGAGCCGCCGCCCCCGCGTGACACACCCGCGGGGTGTCGCCTGGACGACCAGAGCGACGCGGAGGGAAGCTGCCACCCCCGCGGGGTGTCGCCCTGGACAACCGGACGTGGCTTCTGCCACGTCCCGCGTGGCCGCGGGTCAGCGGGCGCCGCCGCCGGCTTCTGTGGGCCACCGAAGTCGCTCTGGTGGTCTGATTCTGTTCCCATCTGCGCCGCTGCTCCTCCCGGGACTCGTTCTTCACTGCGGAACCGTCAAATTTCCGTTGCGGCACGTTCCGTCGTCACCCATCAATCCGCACAACAACGAAGAATGGTAGAGGGTTGTCGGGCCGTGTTCGTTTGGCCCGCACCCTCCGTGTTAGAGATAAACAACGGGAGAAATAAAATTCAACACATGAATCAATAATTTTAATGGATCAAAATTGTTCTTATTGTCCGGTTCTTCTCTTTTAAACGAAATGATCACAGGAAAAATGAATTATTCACAACAACCCCTACCTCGTAGTCATCGTCGAATGCACGTTCTTCGTGGATTTGTTCATCGCAGAAGGAGGGGATTGTCGCATCGTCGCGGAAGGGCGTCGCATCGTCACAGAATCTGGCGTTGAGTCAGCAAACTCAACGGACCAAGAATCAACAAATTTAATTTAATTATATAAAATTAAATCCATGTTTTGTTAAAAAAACACAAGGGAGAATTAAGAGAAACCCGAAGTCTCTTACCTCAAACAGTTGATGGAAGATTTCATTGCGGAGGAAGAGACGTTGCAGGAAGGGAACGTCGGCATCGCGGAACACGGCATCGCGTCGTCGACTTCCGCGGGTTCGGCGTTCTTCGTCGGAGGTCGGCGTTCTTCGCGTTCTTCGCGTTTTTCGTGAAGGAGGATGAAGGCTCAAGGATTTTGTCAAGCCTCTCAACGAGTAATCCTCCAAAAAGACTTGTTGGTCTTATTTTATTATTACGCCAACAAACGAAAAAGGGTAAGTAACGACCCATCAATTGGTTGAATTGATTGAACGAAAGAAACCGCCCATTTAATTCACGAAATAAACTGCCCAATTAAATGGTGCGTTAAGGATTTATGAAAACGCATTAGTTGACTTTCATTATGATGGGTTTTCGCGGGTGCGTTACTTAGCGGAAAGAAACGGCGGGGCTCGTACGGGCCCCACCTCACAAATATCCTACCAAGAGGGTAGGATATTTCTGGATATCTCCCTATCCATTTCAACTCATTTTAAGTGGCTTTCAAGTGGCTTCAAGTGGCTTAAGTGAAATAAAATAATGTTTGTTGAACAAATTATTTTATTTCTTAACTTTTAATCCCAAAAATTAAAAACCACACCCGAGCAAACGCAACTCCGGAAGAGGTGTCTCTAAAAAAGTACTGGCGCTGCGATTTCATCGGTGCCCTCAGAATTCGATTCCGAGCACCGGTTCAAAAGATAGAAAAACATGCTTGTCCGTTCACTGAACGTACCCGAGCCAAACTTCGGAACATGATTCTGGGCACACCGGGCCTCGGAATCAGGTGCCGTCAGAAACTGCGCTCTTGTAAAATTCCAAAGAAAATTTAAAAAAAACTTCCTTGAAATTTACGGGTCTTTACATTACTTCCACCACAGGGATTTACGTCCCTGTAAAGCTTCACCACAAACTTTGGGATACAAAGGCGGTACTGAGCACGTATCTGAGCCTCCCTCTCACAAGTGCTCTCCTGGAGGTTCCCGAGCTGCCATCTGAAGCGCACTAGAGGAATCGATCGTCCACGTAGGACCCGCTCCTATTGATCCTCGATCTCCCCTGGGACCTCTGCAAAAGTCACCCCATCACCAAAGACCAGCTCTTCATTGGCAAAGTTTGACGTTGGGTCGTGCATGTATCTCCTCTGCTGAGATACGTGGAAGACGTCGTGCACCCGGTGCAACTGTGGTGGTAGATCCAGGCAATAAGCCACCTTGAAAATCCTGCTGAGGACCTGGATGAGTCCGATGAAGCGTGGAGACAACTTGCCGCCTCGTCCAAATATCCGCAAACCACGTCGAGGTGAGACACGCAAGAAGACGTGGTTGCCATTATCGAAATCTAGTGGCCTCCGCCACCTGTCAGCATATGACTTCTGCAGGCTCTCAACTGTCCTCATCCGTTCTTGGATGACCTGGTCCTTCTCTGTCGTGGGTTGGAGCATCTCCGGTCCCACAAGAGCTGTTAAGATTTCTTCTTTTCCGATAAGAGAAATCTGGTCTCATCCCCTGGATGAACCACTTCCTTTGCCTAATACAGTAAATCACGACATGGATGGTACTAATCCATACCAAGGATGACGTCATAAGGCCTCGACACTACTACCAAGAGATCCAACCGTTACTCTCGCCTCCAATGGTTGAGTCACACTGTCGGCATCAGTGTGTGGTAACTGGGTCTCCTCTAGTAGATGTCTCACGGGTGAGGGTCAAGTCAACAGTCTAAACCAGAACCTCTTAGTAACAACACAAAAGAGGACAGAAATAAAAACATCACAAGGGAATTCATCTTTTATTATTGCAGCTCATAATACAAAGACACTACACTATATCAACAAGGAACTAGAAGTACAAAAGACGTATCCACTAGTCCCGCTCCTGCCCATCTGCTCCCAGAGCTCCTTGATCGAAGGCCTTAGCTGCCTGAAGATGAGCTCTCGCATGTCCACCAACTCCCTGCGGTCGGGGTGGACCTCCTGGTGGTGTGGGTGGCAACACCCCGAAGCGTTGTCCACGTCCAGCTGCACGGCCAGCTCCCCTGCCATGGCCGCCTGCTCCTTGCGGTCCGCCATGATCGAACCTCTGCCTCTGCCTAGGGGGGTCCTTAGTTCATCTGCTGGTCATCCGTATGGCAGGACGGACAGTCACAATCCATGTGACCAACCCCGCCGCAGGAGTAACACTGTCCACTCATGGCAAGTCATTGCCCACCCCGAGTGCCTCGCACAAACGATCCAGAGTCATGCTGTCGACCACCTATAGGTCTAGTCCTCTTGGACCCCTGCGTCATCTGTCTACTGACCGCCGCAGAAGACTCTGCCGCATGCCGGCAAGTGGTGGGTCCTGCTACTAGAGACTGCTCAGCAAGGAAACTCTCCACTAAGAGGGCTCGCTCCAACACCCCTGCCTGAGTCGGAATGTTGAGGGAGATCATCGAAGCCCCGATCTCGTGCCTCAGTCCCTTCTCGATGGTCCGGGCCTGGAAGAACGGGTCCCGTACCATATCTGTGGAGTAGCGCGAGAGATCAGTAAATCTTGCTGAGCACTGGGCCACTGTCATGTTTCAATACCGCAGCTGTAGTAACCCCTGAATGCGCACCGCTTGGAGGGTGGCTGGGATGAACTAGGAGTGGACGATGCTCTCAAAGTCCTCCCAGAGGAGAGATGTCTCGTCATGCACCTGGAGCATCAAGCTCCACCTTCTGCCTGCTGCCTCGTGCAGGAGGCTCACTGCGAGGATCACCATGAGGTCTGCTGGTGTCCTCACTAATCTGAAAACCCGAACAACAGCCTCCAACCAGTCCTCGGCGGCTTGAGGGTCCGTCTCCCCGCGGAACCTGGGCGGTCGCTGGCGCTGGAACTCATGCAGTGCACTAAGGCGATGTGCATCGTCATCGGCTGGGGCTGGTAGCATCGGTGGCTCGGCGGGTATAGGTACTGTCGGTGCCTCAGCTCTCAAAGGGCCCTGTACCGAGTCCTCGACGCTTGGTGGGCTTTCGCCACGCACATCGCTCGGAACCCTAGCTGGCTGCAGTCGTGGGGCCATCCTGAAAAGGAAACAGGTGCACCACGGTCAGAACAGTATACCTGGTGAGCTGACATAAAGTAATCACAATGAAAACTTGAAACACACATGCAATCAATGCTTTCATGCATTATGTCAGAAATCAGAAGTCAGGTTCCTGGTGTACGGATACGTCGGCCGCCGCACCAACACTGGACTCCCTGGACGGATAACCACACCCAATACGCTAAACACTATTGCTTCACATAGAAGACAGATCAGAGTCTGTGGTAGAACCGACCACCTTTGATACCAATTTGTCACGACCCGTCCTCGGGACCCGTGCCGTGACTACCCCAAGCCTGCCTTCCATAGGCCAGGAGATGGCGACTAGCACCAAGGCGTAAATCCCAACAAAAGGGAAGGAATTGCCTTTGAAAAGTAAACAAGCATCACAGAGTAAGCAAGAAGAAAAGTAAACAGTAAGTAAAAAACTGTAACAAGGTGTGCTGAAAGTAAAAGGAGCTGGAAATACAAGCCCAACTGTAAATTACAACTGAAAGGGGAAAATAACAACTGAAAGAAAAGTCACAATGTTGAGCCGTCCTCTGGAAGTCCCACCTGAAGGGTGGGTACAGATAGGCTCCACTACTCCTCGGGTCCTCCTGATCACTCCGAGTGTGTCTCGCCCAGTGGTCCACCTCCAGGTACCGTCCTAATCCGTACGCCTCCACCACAATCAGCGCAGTCCGTCGTCTGCAACCAACACAACGTAGTGCGGGAAAAGCCCGTGTAGGGGTGAGTATAAGCTACTCAGTAGGGACCCCGAGACCCGAAGGTCTCCCAAAATCCACAAAGGAAAACCACAAGGAAAGATACAATCATGAAGTAACATCTGACCCTGCTTAAGTATATTCCCATACATATACCTAAGTTATCAATTCCCATTCGGCTCCAACATACGAGCCCAAGCACAACACAGTCCACACAGGAAAGAAAAACGTATACCCACACAGGAAAGCACAACACAATCCAAAAAGGAGAGTAAACAGTAAATCCACACAGGATAGTTCAACACAATCCACAAAGGAGAGTAAATAGTAAATCCACACAGGATAGTTCATCACAATCCACAAAGGAGAGTAACACAAGATTCAGCTCACACATGAATACTTCTTCAAATGATGATAGAGATGATCAGATGTAGCCACTGATTCATCTAAGCCGTCGGACCCTCAAGGATCGGAAGGTACTAACCCCCCCCCCCCCCCCCCCGCAGTGACCCACATAGGATCATTCATGAAGTTGGACCCAAAGCTATTGGGAAACTCCTTCTCCATCAAGTACAGTGGTTATGCCACTACAACCAAGTGCTCTTCCGTCGTGGGCCTGCCACTACAACCAAGCGCTCCCATGTGCCGCTACAACCAAGCGCACCTCTGTCGTGGGTCTTCTGCTACAACCAAGCGCTCCCCTATGCCACTACAACCAAGCGCTCTTCTGTCGTGGGTCAGCCGCTACAACCAAGCGCTCCCCTGTACTGCTACAACCAAGCTCACCTCTGTCGTGGGTCTGCCGCTACAACCAAGCGCTCCCCTGTGCCGCTACAACCAAGTGCACCTCTGTCGTGGGTCTGCCACTACAACCAAGCGCTCCCCTGTGCTGCTATCCATAACACACCGAGTCATTCGATCAGCAGTCGTCAAATCTCAACCGGCTCTAGGGTTCCGCACACAGCATGCTCGTTCCGGGAGGGTCCACTCCACGAGCTAAAAGGTCGATGCATCAACTGACATGCAGTACGGAGTTGATGTATCCCAAGGTGTACCGTAGTGGTCTCTGCCGAAAACACGGAGGATTCCCATACTGTTCTCATCATCGTCGCAGTTGAATCCACCGAGGATCTCTGCATAGTCTTCGTCGTCGAAGTCACAGCCAGCAGTATGGTTCCCGCACATAGCAAGCTCGTTCCGGAGGGTCCGCTTCATGAGCCGAGAGGCTGATACTTCAACTGACACAAAGTCCGAAGTTGATGTATCCAAAAGTTCCGTATCGTCAACAGGAACTCAACGTTTTAGACGGCGTGTTAATCGGACGCTCGGTCTGAGAGTTATTGTATTTTTCGTTCCAGGGGCCCAGATGGTTTTTAAGTCAATACCAACCCGACCATACTCCCCCTACATCCAAACCTCAGGCGGAGTATGCCAAAAGATCTGTCTCACTTAGTGGAATTCAACGAAGTCGACGACACGTCGATCGGACGTCCGTAGCTCAAGATATGAGTGTTTCCCCTCCGAGGGCCCGGTTGGTTTCGTGTACGAACCAACCCGCCCGAACTCAAAGTATTCCAAAACCTTGAGTGCGATATACGGAAACGACCGTCTCGATCCAAGGATCACGTTGCCACTGATAGCGCATCATTTGGAGGCCCATAGCTCATGTTACAGGCAATTGACCGAAAACGGTCTGAAGACGGGGGGTACGGGCCCGTGCCGACCCGGCCCGACCCCCCTGGGTTGGCCGAACTGGGTCGAACCGACCCGGTCTGGCCTGGCCTGGCTCGGCGGAGCGGCCGAGCGACGCGGGGGGGAGCCGCCGCCCCCGTGTGACACCCCCGCGGCACCCGAGGGGTGTCGCCCTGGACGACCCGAGCGACGCGGGGGGAAGCCGCCGCCCCCGCGTGACAACCCCGTGGCACCCGCGGGGTGTCGCCCAGGACATCCGGACGTGGCTTCAGCCGCGTCCCGCGCGGCCGCGGGTCAGTGGGCGCCGCCGCCTCCGGCCGCAGCCGCCAGCTTCCACGGGCCACCGAAGTCGCTCCGGTGGTCCGATTCCGTTCCTTTCCGCGCTGCTGCTCCTCCCGGGACTCGTTCTTCACTGCAGAACCGTCAAATTTCCATTGCGGCACGTTCCGTCATCGCCCGTCAATCCGCACAACAACGATGAACGGCAGAGGGTTGTCGGGACGTGATCGTTTGGCACGCACCCTCCCAGTTAGAGATAAACAATGGAAGAAATAATATTCAATACATGAATCTACAATTTTAATGGATTAAAAGTTTTCTTATTGTCCAGTTATTCTATTTTAAAAGAAACAATCATGGGAAAAAGGAATTATTCACAACAACCCCTACCTCGTAGTCGTCATCGAACGCACGTTCTTCGCGGATTTGTTCGTCGCGGAAGGAGGGGATCGTCGCGTCGTCGCGGAAGGGCGTCACGTCGTCGTGGAATCCGGCGTTGAGTGGGCGAACTCAATAGACCAAGAAACAACAGATTTAATTTAATTATATAAAATTAAATCCGTGTTTTGTTAATAAAAAACACAAGGGAGAATTAAGAGAAACCCGAAGTATCTTACCTCAAACAGCTGATCGAAGATTTTGTTGAGGAGGAAGAGACGTCGCAGAAGAACGTTGCAGGAAGGGAACGTCAGCGTCGCGGAACACAGCATCACGTCGTCGACTTCCGCGGGATCGGCGTTCTTCGTCGCAGGTCGGCGTTCTTTGTGTTCTTCACGTTCTTCGCGAAGGAGGATGAAGGGTCAAGGATTTTGTCAAGCCTCTCAATGAGTAATCCTCCCAAAACAATTGTTGGTCTTATTTTATTATTACGCCAACAAACGAAAAAGGGTAAGTAACGACCCATCAATTCGTTGAATTGATTCAACGAAAGAAACTGCCCATTTAATTCACGAAATAAACCGCCTAATTAAATGGTGCGTTAAGTATTTAAGAAAACGTGTCCATTGACTTTCATAATTATGGGTTTTCGTGGGTGCGTTACTTAGCGGAAAGAAACGGCGGGGCTCGTGCGGGACCCACCTCACAAATATCCTACCAAGAGAGTAGGATATTTCTGGATAGCTCCCTATCCATTTCAACTCAGTTTAAGTGGCTTTCAAGTGGCTTCAAGTGGCTTAAGTGAAATAAAATAATGTTTGTCGAACAAATTATTTTATTTCATAACTTTTAAGCCCAAAAATTAAAAACCACACCCGAGCAAACACAACTCCGAAAGAGGCGTTTCTAAGAAAATATCGGCACTGCGATTTCATCGGTGCCCTCAGAATTTGATTCCGGTCACCGGTTCAAAAGTTAGAAAAACCCGCTCGTCTGTTCACTAAACTTACCCGAGCCAAACTTCGAAACATGATTCCGGGCACACCGGGCCTCGGAATCAGGTGCCGTCAAAAACTGCGCTCTTGTAAAATTCCAATGAAAATTAATAAAAAAATTTCCTTGAAAATTATGGGTCTTTACAGCTTAGGATAATTTTAATTTTCATTACAAATCATTATGAAGGATATACTAAAATATATACCTCCAAAAAGAAAACATGTTTAAGGATTATATCCATAAACTGTTCAATTTAGGTTAGGTATTTTAAAAGTTTGGAATTATTTATTTGAATTCAAAAACTGTCCTAGTGCATTCCATTATATTGAAATGGAACCCTATATAAGGAATTGATCTCCGGTAATACTTATGATCCAATGAGTAAGAAAGTATCATATCTTTCACTGTATTAAGCCAACATTAAGAAGGGAAATAGTCTTCCATGTATTTTGAACATATGAAGAAATAAAATAATGTTTTAAGAAGATAAGATATTAATTCTCTGATTCCAATGGATTTGAAGGGAAGCAAGAGAAAAAAGGATGGAAGAGAGAAATATGGATAAAGGGAAGATGGAAAAGATGAATTTTCCCATATGTGATAACTGTGGGAAGAAACACCCTAGAACATTACTGAATGGAATGAGAGTCTATTATAAGTGTGGAGAAGAAGGACAACAATTATGTGACTGCAAGGGTACGAAAAAGGATTCAAATGTACAATGTTTTATATACAAGGAGTTGGGACACTATGTGAACAAATGTCTAAATCATATAAGTATACGGAAAATGATTTTATGGGTTAATAATCAAGTAATGATACAACCTCAGATGAAGAGGAATGACTAGTGTTATTATGTTGTTATTTCATTTGAGTGTTGTATCAACAGTATAATGGTTACATGAATTGTGGAGATAAATAAAGATTGTACAACAGTAAATTTTTTTTGCAGGTTTGAGATTATATGGTTCTAATAAAAGTAACTTAATAGAAAGCTACACTTTTTTTAAAATTATGGTTGAAGGAAAGGTAATCCTTAATATGGTCCTAATAATGAGGTAGTGTTATTCGAATAAGAGATGGTTGATTTTTGTAATTCCGGATTTTACGGTGTTGTAAAAGAATACATGATGAAGGTGTACAAATGATATTACCTGGTAAAAGGATCCTCATTATGTTTAAATTCCTTATAAATTTTGGAATAAGAGTTTGGATATAAGAATTTTGGATAAGTATAAAGGGTGGAAGGGATTATGTTTGAAATTGGATACTATTATTAAGGTTATTTTTGGATTGTTATAAAAGGACAACCCAGAGGTTGGGTGACAAATAGTTGCGTCCGACAAGGTCATGAGACGTGAACCCACAACTGAAGAGCGACAAAGGTGCATCACCTACAACAGGACTAGGTGATGTACCAGTTTGTATAACGTAGTTTTTTTAAATAGTTTTATTAATGAAATATAAATTCATTATTTTTGGAACCTTATACGATTTAGATAAATAGAATGTTTTTTTGAAATCATTTGGAGTGAAAGATGTGTTTGTGGTAGGAATTAGTTGAATTATGAAACTCTACTTGTCATGTATATATATATATATATATATTTGTTTTCCTCTAATTAAGACTAAATTTTATTAAACCAATTTCTGATGTGGGTATTCCCACAAAGGTATATTATATTTTCATGCTTTTATTTTCGAAGAACAATTACAAATTGGGAGGACGCAATTATTGGAAGGATGGAAGAATGTAAAACCCCAATATTTCATAGTACATTATTTTTTTTCAAAGTAATTCAATAGCTTTCACTACACGCAACACTGAGTTCAAACACACCACGACTTACCAAACTAGCCATTCAAAAGCGGTTATGAATAGTATTAACTGAATTTTGAACTTTATATAATCCATATAATTTTACAATAGATATTATTAGTTTCAAATAAATAATGTAAGAACAAATACATTTTTTCAGATAAAAGAATTATTTTTTAAAAAATGAAATATTACAGCCTTTTAATGGAAAATCATTTTTAAATCCAATATTTGAAACTTTTATATATTCAATTTGAAAAAATAAACTTCTTAATTGGAATTGGTACATAATAATATAGTTTCAATAAATATTTGGTGTTTTTCTGATAACTTTCATATTTTGGTGAATAGTGAAAAAATACTATATTTTAACTGAAATTTTTTTTAATAAAAATAATTTATAGTGTTGAATTATTAATTTTAATGGTTTGGAAGTATAATTAGATTATATTTTCACCATTTAATCTAATTATGGTCATTGTAAGTAATTTCTCTTTGAAATTTGACATAAAGAAGTGTCAATCTTTTGATAATTATTATTTCTTAAAAATATGTTTCTTGGTTTTGACAATAGGAATTAATTTTAAATTAATTAACTCAACTTATATGATTCGAAATTGGTAAAATAGAATTCGTTTTTGAATTTGGAAATTCAAAATTATCTTAGGTTGAATTTTTTTTATTTTTCTGAAAACATTCAATTTTTTATGAATATTGAAAAACACTGAGTTATTGTTTAAAACCAACTTTTTATTTAATTAATTATTTATTTTAGTTAAATTTATTTTAGTTAAAAATAGATACATAATACATATATAAATTCAATTTAATTAGTTGAGGTCATTTTATAATAATTTTAGATATATAAAAATTTTATCGAACCTTTTACCATCTTTTACCCACCACTTATGAGCATTTGCAAATTTACATAAAACATAATTTTACCGCTTCTGTGAGTTAAATTTAAAAAATCCGGGAGACATAGTTAATATCAATGAGTAAAATTTGATTCAATAATATAAAAATAATTTTTGGTGAATCGTAACTTTTTACTTTTATTTACCACCGTTAAAAGTAAATAGGGTAATTAAGGGTAAAAATGATATTATTATTACCCTAACACATGTCCAAATTCTATTGGATAAGTGTAATTCGACCATAAAAACCTTAGGAATAAAATATGACCCTTTAGGTCCAATTGGATTAGATTAATACATTTATTGTTATTTTATTTAAAGAAGAGTTAAAAGAGTCAAAATCAAAGATTAAAAACTAAAATTTTTTAAATATTGGGTAATAAATCATATAAATTAGACTATAAATATTAATTAGAAATATAAAAAGATATCCTACATAACGGTATTTTGTTAATTTTTTTAAGAGATTAAATTATTAAATTTATTAATGACATAATGATGATGTAGTAATTACCTTAATAATGAAAGAATCAAATAAA
Organism: Viscum album; assembly: GCA_963277665.1. NCBI lineage: Eukaryota > Viridiplantae > Streptophyta > Magnoliopsida > Santalales > Viscaceae > Viscum > Viscum album. The sequence continues at coordinate 91,327,764 of OY728121.1, read as the reverse complement.
TTGTATTATAATTATTAAAATAAATATAATTTCAAAGGTTTTTTGACATCCAAGAATTTTCTAGGTGACCATGACATGTTAATATTGATTCAGTGTATTTTTTTTAAGTAATCATCCTTTTATTATTTAAAAAAGAAAATACCAATTAGTTTCAAAATTAATATAAAATTGTTTTTAAAACAAATGTTATATTATTAATTTGTATAATGGTCCAAAAAATCTAGGGATAGGACAGAATACCTATATAATAATATATATTACATTAATGAACCAATTGGGGTTTGATTGGCAGTATGTAGTATGTTTATTAACCATATAGTGTAAGAATACAAGAAGACACAGTAAAAGATAAATTATTTAACATAGAGTTAAATCTAAATGATAATGTTAAAATGGTAACCTAAACATTTCTAAAAACTATTGGTTGAGAGTAACTCGACCCATCCCTACCCTATCTTCTAAATAATTCACATTGGAGCCATTATAAACCAAATATGTATTTATTATAAAATAATAATTTATGTTTTTCCAAAGGTTCCCCTCACCCCTCTTATAAATGGGCACTCCACCTTCACTCTAATTTACTCCAACTAAGCCATTTTTCTCTACCAAACCTGCAAAAATACCCTCTAAAGTATACTCCCTTCAACCTAGAGGCCTTTGTTTGATCATAAAGCAAACCTATGGAGACCTTTTGATCAAATCAAAAGGAAGAACCTGAATAAGAGGTAATGATTTCACCACCCTCTTTCAAGTTCCTGTCTTCTTCCACTTCATTTTTCTTTGTTGTTTCAATTATAAAAAAATAAATCTTGAATATTCTATATACTATGATGTTATTATATTTATTGTACAACCAAATTCATCATTCTATCCACCCTTTTAATGACATGTCACCATATGTGCATACGTACGACTTACCGTCTCCAAATCGTGGTGTAACTGTTATTCAATACATTACTATTTAGATGGGTATAATAATGATGTATAAATGATGTAAATAATAAATATAACATGATAAGGATTATATATAAATGATATTATATCCAATTATATATTATTTTAATATCAAAAGAATGATTTTTCGCTCATGCGTACGTACGGATTTCCGTCTCCACGACGCGATGAGATTCATTTCCAAGTTCACCATTTATCGACGATTATAAAATTATATATTACAAATAAGTATGTAATATATGACATAATAATTCTATTGGACATATATATATTTATATATATGAGTATTTATGTACTTACATATATCTTATTCACTTACTTTCGTTCAATACAATGTGAAAATGGAAACAACGTTTATGCATACGTACGGACTACCGTCTCCATAAACGGTGTTTTCCATTTCACATATATGTCTATTACACATTTTTATATTCTAAATATATATGATATATAAATAATTTATTATATTCTGGATTTATTTAAATCATGATCTAAGTGATACAATCGGGAGTAACCAGTTAAAACATGTACGATAAAGAAAGCAATTATTACCCGAAGTATTAATATAACATGGAAATTATTGTTAAATGGGTAGTATAAATTCATATTCGAATAATGTATGATATCATAAATCTTAATATGGTTCTGGTATAATTTAATAACATACTATAGTATTCATACAGGAGGTTAAACATACCCTCCACTAAAGGAAATTGCAAGGTAAGGGGTTTTCATCTCACTTCTTATTCTCGTGAGACTCATGCCATATAGCCACTATTACCTTTTTTGAGGTGTATGTACTGCCCATAATTGTATTAATTGTGTAATATAATTTAATTTATGTGTATTTACATATTCATTGAATGATACTGCTTTCACGGGGTGTATGTTTCCAATGTTACCAAATTTGTTAGGGTTAATTACTCAATCTCATTATTATCCGAGATTGTTTATGTGTAAGTATTTACTAGAACATTTTTATCATCCATGTCTATTTTTCATAAAAATTATTTCAAATGGAATATATTATGGATTTTTGAAAGTTACCCTTTATCAAGATCATATTTTTAAATGTTTTAAAGATTTATATTTCCAAATCTTTTTAATTAATGTCCATGTATTCAAAATTCTTCTAAGGATGTATTTATATGGAGATGAATGTTTTTAAATGGTAATTCTTTTAAGAAGTTTCAAAGTGGAATGTGACACTATTATTCAAAACTCTCTTTTAGATTACATCCGTCATAAATGTGTTGCTTTTAAATGATTTTACAAAAAGGATATTTCTCTCAAAAATTTTACTCATCATTTTCAACTATTTCAGCATCCTTTACTATATATTATTTTTGATTGAGGTTGAATTAATATAATACAATATTACATATTGTATTGAATTAGTTATGATATGTTTGACTGTGGATTTTCTCGTTTTATACCATTCATGGTTTATGGTTAATGTATTGAAAATTCACATGCTAGTTTTAATACGAATGTTTATGTTATATTTCACCCTTTTCATATGAGGAATGTATTGGACATAGTATGTCATGGGTGGATCCTCCTATAGCACTTCGATGCGTCGGTATGTCTCATGAGACAACAAGAAATGGAATTTGTGGAGGCCCTTTCCCAATTTGATATATGGTTTTGGCCTAGGCCATAATCATTTTTAGACGTCTTGGATGAGCCCTTGACAAAATGTTTCAGAATGTCGGACATTATACATTCCCTCATTATGAAAATAATAATGATGGTTCATGTGGTCATTGGACTAGTATAATACCCATGATTATGTTTTATTATGGCATTATTTACTCAGCACATATTATTTCCATAAAATTATTCTTGTTTATTATTTGTAAAGGAATGTGGTTTCAATTATTCATCATGATTAATATTTATGTGATTTTAAGATGTATTACGTACCCTTACTGAGTGTTTGAGATCACCCATTTCTTATGTTTCATTTTCCCAAGATTCCAAGATGTGTATTATGATTGATAATTAGGGATAAGCTAAAGGAAATAATGGCGTTCTCAAAGAACTATTTATGCTGTGTTTTTTGTTTGAAATTGTACTGTAATGTTAATGTATGTAATCTATTTTCGAAGAATACTAAACCGATTGGTCCTTCATGACTTGATTCCTTGTAATTTTGGCAATGTATGTAAATAATGCACCGACTCTAAGTAACTGGGGTCGGGTCATTACAGTTGGAATCAGAAGATGTTTAACAATAATCATGGAAACTAGATTTAGATAAACTATGATTATAGAACATCACCCTAAGATAGACATTGAGGATTAATATAGATGAACATCCTATATTTTTTGTAGTGTAGAGGTTTTTTGAGTTTTCCATAAAATTGCATCCCTATCTGGATTCGAGTAGGTAGAGGTGGCTCTGGAACATATGTACCTAGGGGTAAAACCCGAAAACTTTGCTTTGAGCTACGATCGAATGGGAACTAGTGCACGACAACGGGCCTCGATGCTATCTTGGTTACGACACTACTGGGGTTTATTCTTAGGATAATTCTCATTTTCATTACAAATCATTATGAAGTATCTAATAATTTATATACCCCCTAATAGAAAATATTTTTATGGATTATATCCATAAACAGTTCACTTTATGTTAGGTATTTTACAAGTTTGGAATTATTTATTTCAATTCATAAACAGACCTAGTGTATGGCATTGTATAGAAATGGAACCCAGTTGAAGGAATGTGAACTCCAGTAATACGTATGATCCAAAGTGTAATAATGATCATATCATTCACGGTACTAAGACAATATTAAGAAGGGAAACCGTCTCCTATCTATTCTCAACATATGAAGAAATAATATCACGTGTTGATAAGATAAGTAATGAATTATCTGAGTCCTATGTCTTTGAAGGGAAGAAAGAGAAGAAAAGGATGGATGAGAGGAATATGGGTAAATGGAAGAGGGAAAAGAAGAATTTTCCCATATGTGATAATTGTGGGAAGAAACACCCTGGAACATTCCTGGAGGGAATGTGAGTTTTTTATAAGTTTGGAGAAGAAGGACACCATGAATGTGACTAAAAGGGTATGAAAAAGGATTCAAATGTACAATGTGTCATCTTCAAGGAGTTGGGACACCATGCAAACAAATGACTAAATCTTTACTGTATACCGCAAATGATGTTGTTGGATTATAATCAAGTTATGATACTACCTCAGATGAAGAGGAATATCTAGTGTTCTTATGTTGTTATTTCATCTGAGTGTTGTGTCAACAGTATATTGGTTACATGAATTATGGAGATAAATAAAGATTATACTGCAGTATTATTTTGTTGAGGATATGAGATTTTATGGTTCTAAGAAAAGGGAATTAATATCAAACTACACTTTTTTGAAAATATATGTTTGAAGGAAAGGTAATCCTTAATGTGGTCCTCATAATGATGTAGTGTTTTTGGAATAATAGATGGTTGATTTTGGTAATTCAGGACGTTGTGGTGTTGTAAAAGAATACATGATGAAGGCGTTCACATGTTATTACCAAGAAAAAAGGATCCTCGTTATGTGTAACTTCCTTATAAATTATGGACTAATAGTTTGGGAATTTTGGATAAGTCAAATGGTTGGAATGGATTAAGTTTGAAATTGGATAATATTGTTAAGTTTATTTTTTGATTATTATAAAAGGAAAACCCATAGGTCGGGTGACAACTCGTTGTGTCTGACAAGGCCGTGAGGCTTGAACCCACAACCGAAGAGAGACCATGGTGCATCACCTACGACAGGACAACGTGAGGTACTGGTTTGTATAATTTAGTTTTATAAATAGTATAACAAATGAATTATAAATTCCTTATTTTTCGAAACATACATGATTTGGATAAATAGAAATTTTTTTAAATCATTTGTAGTGAAACATGATTTTGTGTTAGGAATTAGTTGAAAGATCAAACTCTACTTGTCATGTATTTATGTATATATAATTTTTTTCCTCTTATTAAAATTAAATTTTATTAAACCAATTTCTGATGTGGGTTTTCCTATAAAGGTTTTTTCTATTTTCAAACTTTTATTTTATAAGAACAATTTCAAATTGGGAGGGAGAAATTTTTTGAAGGAGGGAAGAATGTAACACCCCAATATTTCATAGTACACTATTTCTTCAATGTAATTCAATAACTTTCACTACACACAACATTGAGTTCAAGCACATCACGACTTACCAAACTAGCCGTTAAAAAGAGGTTATGAATGTTATTAACTGAATATTGAACTGTATATAATCCTTATAACTTTAAAATCTATATAATGAGTTTAAGAGACGTAATGTAAGAACAAATACATTTTTTTCAGATTAAAGAAATATTTTTCAATAAATGAAATTTTACTTCCTTTTAATGGAGAACACTTTTCAAATCCAATATTTGAAACTTTTATATATTAAATTTGAAAAAATAAACATATTCTTTAATATTTGGACATAATAATTTAGATTCAATAAATTTTTGGTGTTTTTCTGATAACTTTCATATTTTGGTGAATTTTGAAAAATACTATATTTTAACTAAAAACAAATTTTTTAATGAAAATAATTTATAGGGTTGAATAATTCATTTTAATGTTTTGGAAGTATAATTAGATTATATTTTTACCATTTAATCTAATGATGGTCATTGTATGTAATTTCACTTTGAAATTGGACATTAACAAGAGTACATATTTTGATAGTTATTATTTCTTAAAAATGCATTTCTTGGTATTGGCAACATGAATTAATTTTAAATTAATTAATGAAATGTCTATGTTTTGAATTTGGTAAAATATAATACATTTTTTAATTAGGAAATTCAAAATTATCTTAGGGTGATGTTTTTTGTATTTTTCTAAAAACCTTCAATTTTTGATGAATAGTGAAAAAACCCTTAGTTATTGTTTAAAACCAACTTTTTATTTAAATAATTATTCAATTTATTTAAACTTATTTTAGGTCAAAATAGATACATAATAACTATATAAATTCAATTTAATTCATTGGAGTCAGTTTATAATAATTTTAGATATATAAATATTTTATCGAACCTTTTACCGTCTTTTACCCATCTCCTAGGAGCGTGTGTAAATTTACATATAACTTAATTTTACCACTTCTGTGAGTTGAATTTTTAAAATCTAAGAGACCTGTAAAATTTCAAGTATTAAATTCCGATTCAATAATATAAATATAATTTTTGGTGAATAGTATCTTTTTACTTTTATTTACCACCGTAAAAAGTAAATAGGTTAATTAAGGGTAAAAATGATATTATTATTACCCTAAAGCGTGTACTAATTATATTGGATAAGTTTAATTCGACCATAAGAAACCTTAGGAAGAAAATATGACCCTTTAGGTCCACTTAAAATAAATTAAGACATTTATTATTATTTTATTTAAGGAAGAGTTAAAAGAGTTAAAATCAATGTTTAATAACTAAACTGTTTTTATTATTTTGTAATACATCATATAAATTAGACTATAAATATTCATTAGAAATATAAAATGATTTCTTAAATAATGATATTTTTTTAATAATTTTTAGAGATCATATTATTAAATTTATTAGTGACACAATGAGGATGTAGTAATTACCTTATTAGTGAAATAATCAAATAAATGGTATTATAAATATTAAAATAAATATAAATTCTATGTTTTTTTGACATCCAAGAATTTTCTAGGTGAACATGACATGTTAATATTGATTCAAAGTATTTATTTTGAAGTAATCATGCTGTTATTATTTAAAAAAAATAAATACCAAATAGTGTCAAAATTAACATAAAATAGATTTTAAAACAAATATTATATTATTAATTGTTATAATGGTCCTAAAAAATATAAGGATCATCCAAAAGACATATATAATATTATATATTAAATTAATTAACTAATTGGGGTTTTATTGGCAGTATATAGTATGTTTAGTAATGATATAGTGTAATAATTCAAGAATACATTGTAAAAGTTAAATTATTTAACATAGAGATAAATCTAAATGATATTTTTAAAATGGTAACCTAAACTTGTCTAAAACCTTTTGGTTGAAGTTATTTCAACACATAACCACCCTATCCTAGATATAAGTTAGTTTGGAGCCATTATAAATGGAATATGAATTTCTTATAAAATAATATTTTATCTTTTTCCAAAGGTGCCCCTCATCCCTCTTATAAAAGGGAACCCCCCCCCCCCCTTCACTATATTTTGCCACTTATATGCCATTTTAATCAGCCAACCCATGGCCAAATACCCTCTAAGCTATCCAACCTTCATCCTAGAGGCCTTTTTTGATCATAAATCCATCCTAAGGAGCATTTTTTATCAAATCAAAAGGAAGAACCCGAAGAAGAAGTAATGATTTCACCACCCTCTTTTAAGTTCCTTTCTTCTTCCACTTCCTTTTTCATTGTTGTTTCCATTATAAAATAATAAATCCAGTATATTATATATACAGTGATGTTATTATAATTATGGTACAACCAAATTCATTATTCTTTCCACCCTTTTAATGACATGTCACCATACGTGCGTACGTACGGCTTACCATCTCAAAGTCATGGTGTAATTGTTATTCATTACATCATTATTAAGATTGGTATAATAATGATGTGTACGTAATGTAAATAATAAATATTAAATGATAAGGATACTGTATATATGTTATTTCATTTAATTATATATTATTTTCATAGCAAATGAATGATATTTTCGCTCAGGCGTACGTACGGATTACCGTCTCCATGACGCGATGAGATTAATTTCCAAGTTCACCATTAATCGACGATTATAAAATTATATATTACTAATAAGTATGTAATATATGGAATAATAATTCTACTGTAGATTAATATATTTATATACATAAGTATTCATGTACTTACATATATCTTATTCACTTACTTCAGTTCAATACTATATGAAAACAGAAATAGCGTTTATGCGTACATACGGACTACTGTCTCCAAAAACGGTGTTTTCCATTTCATATATATGACTATTATACATATTTATATTCTAAATATATAAGATATATAAATAAAGCTTTATATTCTGGAATTATTTAAATCTGGATCTAAGTGAAACAATCAAGAGTGACATGTTAAAACACGTAATATAAAGAAAGAGATTATTACCCAAAATATAAATATAACATGGAAATTATTGTTAAATGGGTAGTATAAAGTCATAAATGAATAATGTATGATATAATAAATATTAATATGGTTATGTTATAATTTAATAACATACTATAGTCTTAATACATGAGGTTAAATGTACCCTCGACTAAAGGAAAGTGCAAGGTAAGAGGTTTTCATCTCACTCCTTATTTCTGTGATATTCATGCCATATTGCCACTATTACCTTTTGTCTGGTGTATGTACTGCCCATAATTGTATTGATTGTGTAATACACTTTAATTTAAGTCTATTTACATATTCATTGTATGATACTCATTTCATGGGGTGTATGTATCGTATGTTACCAAATTGGTAAGGGTTAATTCCTCAATCTCATTATTAACTGAGATTGTTTATGTGTAAGTATTTATTGGGAAATTTTTATCATCCATGTCCATTTTTCATAAAAATCATTTCTAAATGAATATTTTAAGGATTTGTGAAAGGTAATATTTATCAAGATCATAATTTTAAATGGTTTAAAGATTTATCTTTCTAAATCTTTTTAATTAGTGTCCAGGTTTTCAAAATTATTTTATTGATTTATTTATATGGACTTGAATGTTTTGAAATGATAATTCTTTTCAAAAGATTCAAAGTGGTATGGGACACTATGATTCAAAAATCTCACTTAAATTACTTCCTTTATAAATGTGTGACTTTTAAATGATTTTACAAAAAGGATATTTCTCTCAAAAAAATTTCACATCATTTTCAACAATGTCAGCATCCTTTACTGGATATTATTTTTGATTGAGGTTGATTTATTATAATAAAATCTTCAATACTGTATTGAATGATTTATGATATGTTTGACTGTGGATTTTTAATTTTTATACCATTCATGGTTTATGGTTAATGTATTGACATTTCACATGCTACTTTTAATACGAATGTTTATGTTATATTTCAACCTTTTCATATAAGGAATGTATTGGACTGGTAAATGACCGTTGGAGCCTGCTATAGCTCCTCGATGCATTGGTAGGTCTCATGAGACAACTAGACATGGAATTGGCTGAGGCCTTTTCCCAATTTGATATATGGTTTTGGCCGAGGCCATAGTCATTATTAGAAATATTGGCCAAGGCCTTTACAAAATTTTTCAGAATGTCCGGCATTATACATTCCCTCATTAGGGAAATAATTTTGATGGTTCATGTGGTCATTAGACTAGTAGAATACCCATGATTATGTTTTATTATGTCATTATTTACTCATCTCATATTCTTTCCATAAAATTATTCATGTTTATTATTGGTAAAGGCACGTGGTTTCAATTATTCACCATGCTTAATATTTATGTCATTTTCCACTCTATTACCTACCCTTACTGAGCATTTGAGATCACCTTTCTCTTATGTTTCATTTTCCCAGGATTCAAATAAGTGTATTATGATTGATAAGAAACATTAATCTAAACGGAATAATGGCGTTTTCAATGAACTATTTACGTTGTGTTTTATGTTTGAAATAGTAATGTAATGTTAATGTATTTAATCTATTGTCCAATACTGCTAAACCAATCGGTCCTTCAGGACTTGATTCTTTGTAATCATGACAACGTATTAAAGTAATGCACCGACTCTGGGTAACTGGGGTCGGGGCATTACAGACACCCAATGCTTCCACAATACGCTTCTTTTTGAATAATACAGTTGCATGTGTTGTATGTAACATTGAGTTCTAACACACACAACAACCAATCAAACTAGCCTTTATGAATAGTAATTCAAACTTTTTAAAATATTATCAATTTTATCTTTCAAAATGGACTTAATTTTTGGACTCATAATATCTATATTAACTCTGGGTGAATTTTTGGTATTTTTCTGAAAACATTTAATTTTTGATAAATAGTGAAAAACACTGAGTTATAGTTTAAATCCGAATTTTTATTTAAATAATTATTTAATTTATTTAAATTTATTTTAGTTAAAAGTAGATACATTATACCTATATATGTTTAATGTAATTCATTTTAGTTACATTATAATAATATTAGATATATAAAAATTTTATTGAAATTTTCACCGTCTTTTACCCATCTCCTAGAAGAATTTGAAAATTCACATGAAACATAATTTTACCGCTTCTTTGAGTGAAATTTTGAAAATCCGAAAGACACGGTAAACATCAAGGAGTAAAATGAGGTTCAATTTGATAAAATTAATTTTTGGTGAATAGTAACTTTTTTACTTTAATTTACCACGTTTAAAAGTAAATAGGGTAATTAAGGGTAAAAATGATATTAATATTACGCTAACACATGTCCTAAATCTATAGTACAAGTTTATATCAACAAAAAACAACATTAGGAATAAAATATTATCATTTAGGTCCACATGGATTAGATTAGGACATTTATTATTATTTAATTCAAATAAGAGTTAAAAGAGTTAAAATCAATGTTTAATAACTAAAACATCTCTAATGTATGGTTATATATAAGATAAATTATATTATAAATATTCATTAGAAATATAAAATCATTTAATACAAAATGGTATTTTATTTATAATTTTTAGACATTAAATAAGTTAATTTATTTATGACACAATGATGATGTAGTCATTGCTATATTAATGAATGATTAAGATAATTGATATTATAAATACACAAATAAATGTAAATTGAGACTTTTTATGAATTCAAATAATTTTCTAGGTTTCTATGACATATTTGGATTGGTTATATGAATTTATTTCATCGTAATAAATCTGTTATGAATTTATCAAAAACAAATTACCCAATAGTGTCAAAATTGACATAAAAGAGTTTTTAAAACAAATATTATATTATTAAATTATATTTTATTCCTAAAAATCTAAGGATCGGCCAAAGAACTAATATCATGATTGGTGTATCATTAATGGACGACTTCAGTGGTTTATTAGAAGTTTATAGTTATTTTATTAACCATATAATATAAAAATACAAAGAGACAATATAAATGTCAAACAGATTAATTAAGGGTTAAAACTAAAAGATATGGTTAATAAAGTGACCCAAACCTATCTAAAACATATTGGTTGAGTGGATGTCGACCCATCCCCACCTTATCCTCTAAATAAATCAATTTGGATCCATTATAAACCGAATATTAATTTATTATAAAATAATATTTTCAGTTCTTCCTAAGGTAACCCTCACCCCTATTATAAAAGGGCACTCCACTTCTCTCTAATTCACACCTTCATAGCCTTTTGGCTCAGCCATAACCTTCCCAAATATTCACTCAACATACATCACTTCATCATAGAGGCCTTAGTTTGAATATAAAGCCATCATACTGATCCATTTTGATCAAATCAAACGGAAGAACCGGAAGAAGATGTAATGATTTCACCACCCTATTTAAAATTCCTTTCTTCTTCCACTTATTTTTTATTTGTTATTTACATTATAAATTAAAAAATCCAGTATCTTCTATATATTGTGATATTATTATAAATATGGTACAACCATATTCAGTATTCTATCCATCCTTTGAATGACATGTCACCATACGTGTGTACGTACGACTTACCATCTCCACGTCGTGGTGTAATTGTTATTAAAAAATTTATTATTTCGATGGGTATGATAATGATGCGTACGTGAAGTAAATAATAAATATAAAATTACAATGAATATGTATATATGATATACCATCCAATTATATACAATTTTAATATCAAAATAAAGATATTGTCACTCGTGCATACGTACGGACTACCATCTCCACGAACGCGATGAGATTAATTCCCCATCGTATCCATTCAAGACTAACTTTCATTTGATGATTAAAAATAATGTATAAGGACTTGATATCATTCTAGATATTAATAATGTACCACATATGGATTACATACACGTCTTATGTAACAAAACATATAAAAGAAAATGAGTATGTGAACACTCGAAATGAGGAAAATACTAAAATATTATTAACAAAGAAATATTAAAAGATCATATATGATATCATATTTATAAATATGATATCATATTTATGTATATGATTATTGTAAAATTTAATAACAAAAATTTAACTATTATACTACATGTTAACCTACCCTTGACCAAGGAAAAGTACAAGGTAAGGTTTTTGTTCACAATCTCATTATTATCGGAGATTGTTTATGTGTATGTATTTACTAGGACATTTTTATCATCCATGTCCATTATTCATAAAAATGATTTCAAAATGAGTATTTTAAGGATTTTTGAAAGGTAATCTTTACCAAGATCATAATTTTAAATTTTATAATGATTTATCTTTCTAAATATTTTTAATTAACGTCCATGTTTTCTAACAGATTTTAGGGGTTTATTTATACGGACATGAATGTTTTGAAATGATATTTCTTTTAAAAAGTTTCAAAGTGGTATGGGACACTTTTATTCAAAAACATCTTTTAAATTACTTCCATTATAAATGTATGTTGTTTAAATTATTTTACAAAAAAGGTTATTTCTCTCAAAAAAAAATGAGTCAACATTTTTACCTATGTTAGCATCATTTACTAGATATTATTTTTGATTGAGGATGATTTATTATAATACAATCTTCCATATTGTGTTGAATGAGTTATGATATGTTTTATAGTGGATGTTATATTTTTATACCATTCATGGTTTATGGTTAATGAATTGACAATTCGTATGCTATTTTTAATACGAATTTTTATGATATGTTTATACCTTTTCATATGAGGAATGTATTGGACTTAGTAAGTGACAGGTGGAGCCCGCTATAGCCTCTAGATTCATCGGTAGGTCTCATGAGACAACTGGACCTGGAATTGGTTGAGGCCCTTTCCCAATTTGATATATGGTTTTGGATGAGGCCTTAATCTTTTTTAGACGTCTTGGTCGAGGCCTTGATAAAATGTTTCAGAATTTATGGTATTAAAAATTCCCTCATTATTGAAATAATATTGATGGTTCATGTGGTCATTCGACCAGTAGAATACCAATGATAATGTTTTATTATGGCATTATTTACTCAGCTCATATTCTTTCCATAAAATTATTCATGTTTATTATTGGTAAAGGCATGTGGTATCAATTATTCACCATGATTAATATTTATGTCATTTTCCGTTGTATTTCTTACCCTTATTGAGCTTTTGATCTCACCGCTTTCTATGTTTTATTTTTCCAAGGATTCATAGAAGTTTATTGTGATTGATGTGCAGGGTTAAGCCAAGGGAATAATGACATTCATAAAGGATTATTTATGTTGTTTTGTATGTTATAAAGTGTAATTTAACATTCATGTATGTAATCTATTTTCCAAAACTGCTAAATTTATCGGTCCTTCAAGACTTGTTTCCTTGTAATCATGCCAATGTATTAATAGAATGCACCGAATATGGGTAACTGTGGTCGGGGATTTACAGTTGGTATAAGATTGAGGTTTACCAACAACCATAGAAACTATAATTAGATAAACTATGATTATAGCACATTACCCAAAGATAAACCGTGAGGATTAATATAGAAGAACTTCCTAGAATTTTGGTAATGTAGAGATTTTGTGAGTTTTCCAAGAAACTACATCCCTGTCTGGATACGAGAAGATAGAGCCAGCTCTGGAACAGATGTACCTATCGGTAAAACCTGAAAACACTTCTTTGATCTAGAATCAAACGTGAACTGGTGCATGACAATGAAACTTGTTGTACTCTTAGTTACGACACTCTCAGGTGATATTCTTAAGATAATTATCATTTTATTTATAAATCATTATGAAGGATCTAGGAGTATATACCTCCTCAAAGAAAATATTTTTGTGGATTATAACCATAAACTGTTCAATTTATGTTAAGTGTTTTACATATTTGGAATTATTCATTTCAATTAATAAACGGACCTAGTGTATGCCATTGTATACAAATGGGGCCCAGTAGAAGGAATGTGAACTCCAGTAATATGTATGATCCAAAGAGTAAGAAGGATCATATCTTTCAAAATATTAAGCCAACATTAATAAGGGAAATAGTCTCCCATATATTCTCTACATATGAAGAAATAGTATTATGTCTTAAAAAGTTAAGTAAATAATTTTTTGTGTCCTATGTCTTTGAAAGGAAGAAATAGAAGAAAAGGATGTAAGAGAGAAAGATGGACAAAGGGAAGATGGAAAACTATAATTTTACCATATGTGATAATTGTGGGAAGAAACACTCTGGAACTTTCCTAAATGGAATGGTAGTTTGTTATATGTGTGAAGAAAAAGGAAACCAAGTACGTGAATGAAAGGGTTAGAAAAAGGTTTCAAATGTACAATGCTTCATCTGTAAGGAGTTGGGAAACTACGTGAACAAATGTACAAATCATCATAGTATGCCCCAAATGATGCTATTGGATAATAATCATGTTACGATACTACCTCTGATGAAGAAGAATTACTAATGTTATTATGTTGTTGTTATAGGATTATTTCATTTCAGTGTCGTATCAACAATATACTGGTTATATGAATTATAGAGATAAATAAGGATTGTACTGTAGTACTATTATATTGAGGATTTGAGGTTATATGGTTCTAAGAATAGTGAATTAATAGTGAGCTACACTTTTGGTAAAATACATGGTTGATGGAAAGGTAATCCTTAATGTGGTCCCGACAATGAGGTTGTGATTTTGGTAAAAAATATGGTTGATTTGAATAATTATATTGGATATTCTTGACTACCTTGAAACATATTAATGATTTTTCATCATTGGAGATTACAAAATTTTTTGATAGAAGGAGTATATCATGTATTTTATAATGAATAATGGAGCATAAATGTAATAAATAAGGGTTTATGGTAATTCTTGATGGTACCATGCTTGAAAATAATAAATGATGTAGGTGTTCGCATGTTAAAACATGAAAAAAAGGATCTTCACTTTGTTTAACTCTCTTATTAATTTTGGACTGTGAGTTTGGATATTAGTATTTTGGATAAGTCTAATGTTTGGAATGGATTATGTTTGAAAGGGTATTTTGGATTTTTTATAAAAGGACAACGTGCAGACCGTGTGACAACTCGTCGTATCAGACAAAGATACGGGAATCGAACCCACAACCATAGTGCGATTGGGAGTTATCACCTACCACTATACTATGTGATGTTCCTAGATGGTATAATGTAGTTTCTTTTTTTAAGGTTCTGATTTGTAGATTATAAATTCATTATATTTGGAACCCTATACGACTAGGATAAATAGAGTATTTTTTATTTTTATTCTGTTATGGAATGAATGAAGAGTTTGTGGTAGAAATTTATTAATGGATAAAACTCAAATTATAAAGTAGGTATATCTCTTTATGATCTTATCCAATCTCATAAAAAAATTCCTCAACATTAAGAACACGAACATAGAACAGAAACATTGTCCTAGATGGTACCTTACATAATCACAAATTTATGCCCTTGTGATTGTTGGCCTTTTCATAACGATATTCTCTACCACTCTCCATCTGATATTGATGGTTAGATTTCTCATCCATATCCAGGTTTTCCTACATGGAACCCTAGTATGTTTTATTTTCTGTAACCATCATACTTACCGCTCATTATTTTAAATAGAGGCCACATTAATCATGTTTTTGATGTGGGATTGCAACTAAGTTATTTTGAAATGTCAACCGCATGTTTCTAATACCGAACATAAATTGTGAGGAAACAATTTATTGAAGGAGGGTAAAATGTAAAACCCCATGATTCCCTGGTACGCTTCTCTTTGAATAATACAGTAGCGTGTGTTGTACGCAACTTTGAGTTCTAACACACACCACAACCAAAAAAACTAGCCGTAATGAATAGTAATAACCACTTTTTGAAATTTTATAAATTTTAACGTTCAAAATGGACTTCATTTTTGGATTCGAAATATCAAAATTTTCTTAGGGTGAATTTTTGGTATTTTTCTGAAAACATTCAATTATTGATGAATAGTGAAAAACATTGAGTTATAGTTTAAAACCAAATTTTTGTTTAAATTTATTTGATGTCAAAATATATACATAATACCTATATAAGTTCAATGTAATTAATTTGAGTCGGTTTATAATAATTTTAGATATATAAAAATTTAATTGAACTTTTCGTCGTCTTTTACCCATCTCCTAGGAGAATTTGATAATTCACATAAAATATAATTTTACCACTTATGTGAGTGGAATTTTCAAAATTTTAGAGACACAGTTAATATCAAGGAGTAAAATAAGGTTGAATAAGATAAAAATAATTTTGGGGGATTATTAACTTTTTTCTTTTATTTACCACGGTTGAAAGTAAATTGGGTTATTAAGGGTAAAAATGAAATTAGTATTACCCTAACAGAAGTCCTAATTCTATTGGAAAAGAGTATCTTGACCAAAAACAACTTTAGGAATAAAATATTATCATTTATTTACACTTGGATTAGTTTAGGACATTTATTATTATTTAATTCAAAGAAGAGTTAAAAGAGTTAAAATCATTGTTTAATAAATAAAAAAAATTAATAAAGGGTTATACATAAGATAAATTCGATTATAAATAATAATTAGAATGATTAAAACATTTCCTACATAATGGTATTTTATTTTCAATTTTTAGACATTATATAATTTAATTTATTTATGACACAATGATGATGCAGTAATAACCGTATTAATGAATTATTAAGTTAATTGATATTATAAATACCCACATAAATTTAATTTGACAATTTTTATGAATTACAATAAATTTTTATGTTAATATGACATATTAGGATTGGTTATGTGAATTTATTTCGAAGTAATAATGCTGTTATAAATTTATCAAAAACAAAATACCCAATAGTGTCATAATTAACATAAAAGAGTTTCAAAAAAAAATTATATTATTAATTGATATTCTATTCATAAAAATATAAGGCTCTGCCAAAGGACTTATATCATGATAGGTGTATCATTAATGGACCTGTTTGGGGTCTATTGGATGTTTATAGTAAGTTTATTAACCATATAATATAAAATTACAAAGAGACATGGTAAATGTCAAACTAATTAATTAAGAGTTAAAACTAAAATATAAGGTTAATATAGTGACACAAACCTCTATAAAACCTATTGGTTGTGTGGATTTAGACCCATCCCCACCGTAGCCTTGAAATAAATCAATTTTGATCCATTATAAACAGAATATTAATTTATTATAAAATAATATTTTAGGGTTTTACTAAGGTGCCCCCCACCCCTCTTATAAAAGGGCACTCCCCCTTCTCTCTAATTCACACCTCCCCGGACTTTTGGCTCGACCAACCTCTACCCATGGTCTTAAATGACTAAACCAGTAAGCTTTGGACAAGTGTAAAGGTAATTTTGAATAAATATAATATTCTTTTTTCCTTGAATTACCTTATTTAGCTTTAACCGTGGTAAATTAGAGAAAAATTTATTATTCACTAAAAATTATTTTCATCTTATTGAACCAAATATTAGTTCTTCATAACAACCATGTATGTAAGATTTTTTAAATTCAATTCATTGAACTGGTAAAATTTTATTTAAATGAAAAAGTTAGTTTTTAAACTACCACTAAGTGGATTCACTATTCATAAAAAAATTGACGTTTTTCAGAAAAATACAAAAAATTCAGCCTAAGTTATTTTTGAAATTCTGAATTCAAAAATGATGTCTATTTTTCCAAATTAAATACATTTAAGTGGAATTAATTTATTTTAAAATTAATTCCTGTTATCAAAACAAATAGCATGTTTTTAAGAAACAATAACTATCAAAAGATTGATACTTATTTATGTCCAATTTCAAAGTGAAATTAATATTTAATTTAAAAATTAATAAATATGAAAAGGTCATATTTTTTATTTACCTAGGATGTTACATCCTTCCCTCCATTTTAGAATTGCATCCTTGCAATTTTAAAATTTGGGCTCGTAAACTTTATTAAAAGTCACATATCGGAAAAAAGAGTCAGTAAGACTATCACTTAAAAAGAATGAAAGAGAAGTACAAGGGTCATTCGAGTTAACCCATACTAAGATTCCATAAAAAACATGGATATAGATGAGAAAACAAAGGGTCATGTTCTGATGGAGAGTGATAGAAAACAAGATTAAGAGAAATTTAACCATATGAAAATCACAAACATATGATGTGTGTAAACGGTATTTGATTACCCAGTAGGAAACATAAACAAAAAAACATTTTTGTATTACATTACATTTCATTATTTTGAGGAATTAATCTTCTACATAGAATAAAAACAGAAGGAAATATACTTACCTTCAATTAGAGTTTCATATTTTTAATAAGTTTTTACCAAATCTAATCATTTATCTAAACGATGAGCATTCAAAAAGACATGGTCACATCAAAATCAGAAGAATCATCTTCTAAAGAATCACATAATCCACAAAAGTAGAACTATCTATTTCCCATGTATTTAGACATCAACTAAAACCAAAATTGTTTGTACATGATTCGGTAATCACCAAAAGGAAAATCCTTTTTAAAAATAAATACTACTCTTAATCTCCAAAATTCAACAAAAAAACCCAAGGTTCAAGAAAGACCATTAAATAAACAGTTTTTTTAAATTCATCAAAGTAATCCAAACTATGATTGATTCCCAAATATCTGAAGTTTTTAATCACATATTCTTCCAATTTAAATCTTAAAATTTATCTCCATATATCATCAGTTATTATTAAAGTCTCATTTATAAAATTAATTAACATAATCATATATCCTCCATGATAGGTTAATGATTTCCATATATAACCAAAAATCAATTTATTCCTCATTCATAAGATCATCTAACTAAAAATAATTAGTCATACTAACTAGGGACTTCATGTAGTCCAGTGGTAGGTGATAAATATCATTCGCACTTTGGTTGTTGGATTGATTCTCGCAGCTTTGTCCAACGCGACGGGTTGTCACACAGTCTGCGTGTTGTCCTTTTTTCAAAAAATATATAATTTTATAGCATTATAGAAAGAGATAAATTTATAAAAAATAACCATAACATATTTTATCCTGAGCAGTTTTATAATAACTTTCATTTTCATCCCAAAAATGTATTAACCGGTAATTGCCTCAAATTGAAGGATAATATAAACCCAAATGGTTCTCTATAACTATATCCAAAAAAGAGAAGATAATTATTCCGTGAATAAAATTTTCATATATCAAACATCAGGGTTACCCATACTATAAAAAGTCTTCTAATTTAATCACATTATCATGAGAGACTTAATAATTTTAAGCACTTCACCGTCCTAAATTGTACCATAATCCTTGAATACCTTATATTTAGAATTCTTACTCATTCATAATTCTTCATGATCCATTAACCATTCCTTTCCAACTTCTTCTGAAATACATATTTCCCACATAAAAATCATGAATTATATCGTATGATTTCAATAATAGGAAAACATATGTTAAGAAATAATCCATACATTTCATTGGTCATTGTCAGTTTCTTCATCCTCAATCAGAATTGAAATAGGTATTGGTGAACGAATATTTGTATGATCCTGGTGATCCCATTCTAAGAACATCTTCCTAGCACAGGTGTTTGCATAATGACCATACACACCACATTTAAAACATTCAATTGATCCCTCGGAAAGGACTTGTTTCCCTTTCTTAAATTCAACTAGATGCTTCCTTTTTCCATGGCAGGTTCTTTCTTTATGACCTTCATTTCCACATCTATATCATCTTTCCGTCCCTTTGAAATACTTTCCTAGGTGTTTCATTCCACATCTTTGACACATAGGTTTTTGAACTCACTTTCCTTTATGATTTTGACCTGAACTTCTGTAGGGATTTCTTTATCACATATATGATTCCTTATAAAGATCACTAAGGTTTAGTTGGTCAATCATGACTCCAGAAAGTTCGTTGAGAATTACCAAAATTGTTCACATTGAAGTTCCCATATCATTCAGTTGCTCGTTTAGTAAACCGTCATAGTTTTCTTCCCATCCACTGTTACAATGGTTCCTACTAGATCCAGCCATTTACTAAAACCAAAAATGTCAGTGTGAGTATATCAGTAAAATCATCTTTCAGTATCTATTTTTTCATAAAATAAAAACTCTTAAAAAGGCACATTTCTAGTTCCATGTTTTAGACAACATGACTTTTCCATGATCCCATCCTTGATCCTATTCATCTTTAAGTCATGTGGAAGACATTTCAAAAACATGGGATGAGCATAAAAAATTCATTAAGAGTTATAAAATAAGGAAGGAAAACATTATCCCAACAATAAATACAAATCCATGAAACCATACTTTTCAGTCATAACATACCTTATGAAACCATATGATTTCTGAATAACACACACAAATCATAAATCATAAAGGTTACTTATTAAATACATATCAAACATACATTGTTTCTATCACAGCTACATTGGGAGCTACACTTGGAATACCCATCACAGTATATTCCCTAAATCTCATAGGAGAAACATCACGTTTACCTCTGTCACATTACCCAATGCATTGGAGACCTATCTCGGGCTCACTCGCCCTAGGTTTATCACGGAACCACCCATATACATAAAGAACTCCCAATAACCATAACATAATCATAACATATAACACATGTATAATGTAAAGATAACATTTTCACATTCCAATATATCAAATTAAGACATGTAAATACAAAATGTTTTATGAAATCATTCTCAAAACCTTTTAATAAGAGATTTTTGAATCAATGTGACCCATACCACTTGTAAGATTGTAAATGAATTATAATTTGAAAACATTAATGTCTATATAAATAAATCATAAACTCCATTTTGAAAACATGGAAATTAATGAGAAATATTTAGCAGAATAAAAGATTAAAACATTTAAAATGATATTTTAGTTAAAGTGTTTTTTAACAAAAAGAGAGACACTTGGATACAAATAATTGAGGAATAACAGTTAATCATAACTTTATAATATCATGAGTATAAAGGGTTTCATGATATAATATGTCAAAGTACAGTATATACGCCATATAAGATTGAATTGGTGCATAACAACAATTAAGTCTCAATGGAAATTAAAATTGAGATGAAATCACTTATAAAGACCGTATCCTTTAATTATGGATAAATAAATCACATAATAATGTGTATCAAATATAAATAGACCCAATATAACTGGATATTATGATTAAAACAATTATAGGTCATTCAAACATATTCATTGGATGACATATTTAATAATTACAAGTTGAACCCAAAGAATTGAAATTGGGTTAAGATGTTCCCTTGTAAACCTTTGACAGCCTTACGACGTGACTTTAAAATTAAGAAAATGAGTTGATAAGATAAAAAGGGTATCTCATTACTTTGACATAAAGTGTAAATAAATGGGGATATAAAAGAACATATCCCAACATAATAATATGTAAATTAAAAGACATGATAAAAAGAAGTCTTTTAAATAGAAAATGGTGAAAGGTTCCCTTACCAATTCGGTAACGTACAAAACATTCTCCAAATGAAGAAGGATAATACAATGAAGATGTAAATACTCATAAATAAAATTATATTACACAAATAGTACAATCATAGGTAGTTCATACACCACACAAAAGGAAATAGTGGCAAATATAGCATGAATCTCACAGGAAAAAAAGTGAGATGAAAAACTCTTACTTTATTGAAATCAAATTGAGTCGTATGACCAAAAGTTAATGACCACAAAATTAATCACATAATACAATGAATATAATGATAATCATCATAATATATATCAATGGCAGAAAACATTACACCACATGAAATGAATAAGTGGCGAATAATGGAAACATCACAGAATTAAAAGTGAGATAAGAAATCTCTTACCTCATGTCCGATTGGACTCGATCGTTCTTTAATCTACTGAATAATAAACTAAATTTAATTTCTACATTCTTAAGAACCTTTTTAATGTTTATTATTACTTTTATATCACTTATTACCATGTTATGAAAATTATGTAATCATTTAAGTTAATAATGATTGTTTTGTTGATATTTGGTACATGAGTCAAAAATAGACTTCTTATAATTACATTTTGTTCATGTGGTCAAAGTTTCATTATATCCAGAATTATATTCATGATTTATATATCATATATATCACATATATCTAGTATATACATGTATTTATAACAGTATATATCATTTAGAGGTATGAAATGAAATGCACCGTTCATGGAGATGGTAAGCCGTACGTACGCATGAACGCTACATTCATTTCTATTTCTTATTTAAATTGAATTAAAATATAATTATAAATAGGTATATTATAATTACAGTATAATATCATATATAATATCATTAACTATATCCTTTATACATCCCACATAAGGAATTAATGAGTCACATCACTTTGAGGGGGGTCTAGTCCGCGCTTCCTCAAATGAGATTATGGTATTTACCCACTATGGAAACCATAAAGGCGTGCTATAAATAAAAAATACAGAAGCATAAAGAAAACATAAACATAACATATATCATATATAAATACAGTTTCATCATAATGTCCACCATAAGAGGTGGTTGGAGATATTTCAACAATCATCGTTTCGTGAGGCGTTAGGTTTCCATCCACAAAAACATTATGTTCATCACCTATTAGATGGAGGTGTGTGTAAGTGTAGTTATAATAAATTTCATAAAAACATCCTAGTATATTGACGATACTGGTTATGATACAAAATCAACGAATAATAGTGTTTAGGGGTTGGAGAATTAAAATAAAATAAAACAAATTAAGAGAAATAGTTACCTATAATTTGGGTAACTGCATTCGGTTTGAAACAAAGGACTTATTGAAGTGCCTTCTGCCTAAGTGAAGGATTCTAGGAGGAGAATAGGGATTTAGGGGGCTTAATTGGGTGGAGTTTGTACTAGTGAAAAGGATTGAGCGGTGTGTGGAATTGGTTAGATGTGGTGTCGTTTTATAAGGGAGATGAGGGGCTCTTTAGGAAAGTGTGAAAACATTATTTTATTATATATTAATATTCGGTCTATAATGGTGAAATTATCATTATAGTAGAAGATAAGATGACTCAGGGTGGAAATAAAATCCTCCAATAGGAATTGGACAGGTTTTGGATAATATTGTAATCATTATAATCTTATTTATTTAAATGATTTATTAATGAGGTAAACGCTGCATCATTATTTTGTCGTAAATAATTTAAATTATATGATGTATAAAAATTATAAAAAATAATATAATTGAGTAAATCTTTTTATATTTATAAATAATATATATAGTCGAAAATATGACTTATATAACACCATAAAAAATTAATTTACTAAAATTTATTGGCTTTTGTCATTTTTTCCTTACCTTCAGTTAATTAATCTAAATTATAATTTTCACACCCAAGTGGCTTAATGGGGTCCACAAATAGACCAAAGAATTCCCATGGTTGTAAATGACTCAACCAATAAGGTTTGGACATGCTTTATGGTAATTTAGAATTATTATAATATTCATTTTACCTTGAATTACCATATTTACCTTTAACAATGGTAAATAAAAGTCCAAAATTACCATTCACCAAAAATGATTTTCATCTTATTGAACCAAATTTTACTTCTGGATAACAACTATGTATGTTGGGTTTTCAAAATTCAATTCACAAAAGTTGTAAAATTTCATTTAAATGAAAAAGTTAGTTTTTCTAACTACCACTATGTGGTTTCACTATTCATCAAAAATTGAAGTTTTTCAGAAAAATACCAACAAATCAGCCTATGATATATTTGATATTCCAAATTAAAAAATGTTTTCAATTTTTTCAAATTCAAAATATAGAAGTGGAATATATTAATTTTAAAATTAATTCCCGTTATCATAATAAATAGCGTGTTTTTTACAAACAATAATTATCAAAAGATTGATACTTGTTTATGTCTAATTACAAAGTGAATTTAATTCTAATGACCATCATTGGATTAAATGGTAAAAATATATTTTAATTTCACTTTAAACCCAATTAATAAGATAATCTAACCATATAAATAAATTATATTAGTGTTTACTTTTGAATTAAACTACAATATTTTTCACTATTCATAAAAAATGAACTTTATCGGAAAAATTCCAAAAATTTACACAAAGTAAATTATGATGTCCCCATCATAAAGAAGGATTTTATTTGGTCATATATAATATATTAATGTGACCTAAACTAGATTTAAAAAGTGTTCTCTATTAAAAGCTGATAAATCGGGCCTTTAATGTAAATTATGCTTAAAATTAGATTCATTTAAATTTTAAGCCTATAAGTTTTATTGGATAAAGGTATATACATTTAACAAACATGTATAATAATATTGTGGTTAGTTTCGTTCATTCCTGACAATAAAATTTCTAGGATTTAACTACCGTTTAAAATAATAATATATTATTAGTGTGCAACGTAAGATTTCAAAGAAACCTGTTGTTGCGTATCGGGTACGCTATCGAAAATAGTAACCCTTTTAAAGTAAAATTTATATTTAATTAAAAAATTAATTAATATAAAAAATCCATATTATTTATTTACCTAGGATGTATTGTACAATCATGGGCAGTACATACACCACACAAATGGAAATAATGGCAAATATAGAATGAATCTCATGGGAATAAAAGTGAGATGAAAAACCCTTACTTCGTTGTAATCAATCGAGTCGTATGACCAAAAGATAATAACCCCCAAATAAATCACAAAGTACCATGAATATAAAGAAAATCATGATAATATATATCAATGTAAGTATACATTACACCACATGCAATAAATAAATGGGGAAAATTGGAAATCTCACAGAATTAAAATTGAGATAAGAAAATCCCTTACCTCGTTGTCCAACTTGACCCGTTCGTTATTGAATTTCCTGAATAATAAACTAAATTTAATTTATAATTGAATAAGAAAATTTTTCAAGTTTATTATTCCTTTTATATCACTTATACCCATGTAATAAACATTATGTAATCATTTAAGTTATAAACATTCGTTGTGTCGATATTTGGCAGTTGAGTCAAAAATAGACATCTTATAATTACATGTTCTAAATGTACTCAAATATCCATTATATCCAGAATGATAATCAGGATGTAGATATCATATATATTATATATATCCAGTATATACAGGTATTTATAATAGTACACAACATTTATAGGTAAGAAATGAAATGCACCGTTCATGGAGACGGTTAGTCGTACGTACGCATGAACGCTACATTCATTTATATTTCTTATTTTAATGGAATTAAAACATAATAATACATAGGTATATTATAATTCCAGTATAATATAATATATAATATCATTAAATATATCCTTTACACATCCCACATAAGGCATTAATGGGTCACATCACTATGAGGGGGTGGTAGTCCGCACTTTCTCAAATAAGATTATCGTATTTACCAACTATGGAAACCATAATGACGTGCTATAAATGTAAAATACATAATACTAAAGAAAACATAAACTTAATATATATAATATATAAATATTGTTCCATCATAATGGCCACCATGAGAGGCGGTTGGAGATATTTGAACAATCATCGTTTCTTGAGGCGTTAGTTTTCCATCCATAGAAACATTATGTTCTTCATCCATTAGATGGAGGAGTGTGTAAGAGTAGTTTTAATACATCACATAAAAACATCCTAGTATATTTATGATACTGATGTTTTTACAAAATAATGGAATAAAAAGATTTTAGGGGTTTGAGAAGTAAAATAAATGAAAACAATTTAAGAGAAACTATTACCTTTAATTTGGGTAACTCTCTTTGGGTTGAACCAAAGGACTTATTGAAGTGGGTTCTGCCTAAGGTAAGGCTTCTTGTAGGAGGAGAGGGATGTAGGAGGAATAATGGGTTAGAGTTTGTATGAACATAATTGCATTAGAGTAGTGTTGAATCGGTTAGAAGTGGTCTCCTTTTATTATGGGGAGGAGGGTCTGTTTAGGAAAGTGTGAAAAAATTATTTTATTATATAATTATATTCGATTTCAAAAGGTCAAAAAATAATTATAGTAGAATATATGATGACTCATGGTCGAAATAAAATCATCCAATAGGAATTGGACATGTTTTGTATAATATTTTAGTCATTATAATCTCATTTATTTAAATGATTTATTAATGAGGTAAACATTGCCTCATTATTGTGTCATAAATAATTTAAATTACTTAATGTATTAAAATTATTAAAAATTACCATGATGTAGGAAATAATTTTATATTTCCAATTAATATATATATTCAAAAAGATAATTTATATAACATATTCTAAAAATTAATTTACTAAAAGATATTTGTTTTTGTCATTTTTTCCTTTACTTTAAATTAATTAATATAAATTGTAATTATCACGCTCAAGTGGATCATTGGGGTTCCAAAATCTACCCAAATATGACCATGGTCGTAAATCACTCAACCAATAAGGTTTGGACAAGTGTTATGGTAATTGTGAATAATTATAATATTCTATTAACCTTCAATTACCATATTTACCTTTAACCGCGGTAAATAAAAGTCAAAAGTTACTATTCACCAAAAATTATTTTCATCTTATTGAACAAAATTTTTCTTCTTGATAACAACCATGTATGTTGTATTTTCTAAATTCAACTTACAGAAGTGGTAAAATTTAATTTAAATGAAAAGGTCTGTTTTTTTAACTACTACTAAGTGGTTTCACTATTTATCAAAAAACGATGTTTTTCAGAAAAATACTAAACATTCAGCCTAAGTATTATTTGATATTCTGAATTCAAAATTGATGTCTATTTTTCCGAATTCAAAATAATGAAGTGAAATTAATTAATTTTAAAATTAATTCTCATTGTTAAAACAAATAGCGTGTTTTTAAGAAACAATAACCATCAAAAGATTGGCACTTGTTTATGTCAAATTTCAAAGTGAAATTAATTTCAAGGACCAATATTGGACTAAATGGTAAAAATATATTCTAATTAAAGATTAAAAGCATTTAAAATGATAATATAACCATATAAATAAATTAGATTAAAACATAGTTTTGAATTAAAATAAAATATTTTCACAATTCAATAAAAAATGAACATTATCAGTAAAATTCCAAATATTTACAAAAAGTAAATTTTGAAGTCCCCATTCTAAAGAAGGATTTTATTTGGTCATATATAATGTATTAATGTGACCAGAAGTAGATTTAAAAAGGGTTCTCCAATAAAAGGCGATAAATTGGCCTTTTAATGTAAATTATGTTTAAAAATAGATTCATTCACATTTTAAGCCTCTAATTTTTATTGGATAAATGTAAATGCATTTAAAAAAATGTATAATCATATTGTAGTTATTTTTTTTCATTCCTGCCAATACAATGTCTATGAGTTAACTACCATATAAAATAATAATAGTATATTATTAGTGTGCATCGTAAGATTCCAAAAAAACATGTTGTTGCGTATCAGGTACACTATCAAACATATCTACCCCTTTAAAGTAAAATTAATATTTATTTCACGAATATTAATAAATATGAAATTCTATTTTTCTTCATTTACCTATGATTTTACATCCTTACCCCCTTTTTAAATTACATCCTCGCAATTTTTATTCACTTATCAAATAAGTGGGGGTATTTATCCTTCATAGAATTTTCAGATTCCCACGTTGCCTCTTCAACCATTTGGTTTTTTCACAAAACCTTTACCTGGTGAATTACCTTATTATGCAACACTTGATCTCTATGGTCAAGAATCTTGATATGTTTTTCTTCATAAGAGATATTCTCTTCCAACTGAACTACCTCTGGGCTCAAAACATGAGATGGATCTGGCATATAATTTCTCAGCAACGAAACATGAAAAAAATTGTGTACCTAGGATAAACATGGAGGTAAAGCCACTATGTACACAACTGATCCAACTTTCTCCATGAATTCATAAGGTCCAATGAACCTCGGACTCAACATTACCTTCTTACCAAAACGCATCACAGTTTTCCATGGAGAAACTTTGAGAAAGACATGATCACCTACCTCAAAAAAGATCCTTCCTCCGATTATCTACATAACTTCTCTGTCTGCTCTATGCTGTTCTCATGTGCTTCTGAATCAACTGAACATTCTATTCCATCTCTTCTACTAATTCTGGTCCCATCATCTTCATTTCACCAACTTCATCCCAAAAAGATGGAGTTCGACAATTCTTTCCATATAATGCCTCAAATGGATCCATCTGTATACTGTAATAAAAGATGTTATTATAAGAAAATTCAACCAAAGAAAGATGTTGGTCCCAAATTCCCTGATAATTCTTTGAGAAAGCATGTAACATATCCTCCAATGTCTAAATTGTTTTTTTTATTGCCCATTTGATTGAGGATGAAAATATGTACTAAAATTTAATTCAGTACCCAATGAATTTTGAAGGCCTTTCCAAAAGTTAGAAGTAGACCTAAGATCATGATCAGAAATAATGGAGAGGGGAACTCCATGAAACCTGAATATATCATTTACATTCAATCGAGAAAGCTGATCTATAGAAAAATGTATCTCGAATTGGAAGGAAATGAGCATATTTAGTGAATCAATCAAAAATAACCCTGAATGTATTATTACCTCAAGATTTCTTCGGTAATACCACAACGAAGTCCATGGATATATTTTTGTAGGACCCCGGGATGCCCTGAGAGGGGAGGGGTGAATCAAAGTGACAAATTTTTCTTCTTAATGTTGTGGATCTTGTTCCCACATTGGTAGGAACTACTTAAACCTGTATGATGGATATGATCAGCAATGAAACATTCACATGGAGAGAGATGACACAACTATTTTTACTTGGTTCACCACAAAGGGCTACGTCCAATGAGCATATGCCGACAAGTTATCGGTCGTAGCTAAATATACTATGCTTCACAAGCTATAGATTACAGAGGTTTGTGTACAGTCACTCTGTCACAGGCACAGTGCCTTTAAAAAAGTTTAGGGATAGCTCACTGCGTCCCTCGGGTCACTCCTGTTGACTCTCGCTGGCTCAATGTCATTGGTGAAGTATCACTCAGTTTATAGATGTGAAGGTCTCTTCAATAGATTTGGATTGAAGTCTTTGTCTCCTGTTCAGAATGAGACTTTTCATGCATCAGAGTCCTTAGTTGATTCTCTTTTGTATTCAACCTTTTACTTTAGTGCAATGACTGAATACACTAGATCCCCTTGTCTTTGTTTGACTGAATTACAATCACTTGTGTCATTGTTCAATAAATGATTCTCTTTTGAAGTCCAAATTTCATCCACTGATGAATACCACTGTTTCTCCTATCCACTGGGCGAACAACCTTTGGAAAGGGCCTTCACAATGTACCCTACTTCGCAAGGATCCCCGTTTTGGAACACTCAAACACGTCTTCGCAGAGCCCCTAGATTTTCGCGAAGCTCAATCGCGAAGCACTCTCGTGATGCTCCAGCCATCGCAATGCTGGGCTATCACGGAGCTCCTGCCTCTTCGCGAAGCTCACTGAGCCAACGCGGGGTGCAAGACTTTCGTGGAGCTAGAATATCCGCCGCGAAGCTCCTCTTTCGCAAAGCCGACTGCCTTCACGAGTGACCTTTGCAAACCGAGAGAAAATGATTTTCATTGAGCACTCTCTCTCTTTCTCTTGAGTGGGTCGGCCTCTATTTATAGGTGATTCCATTGACCCTCGAACTTTCTACATGAAGTAAATGCCATGTCAGCTCAAATCGAGAAGCTCAGAAGTTCCCACCGGAATTCTCTCAAAATCGTGAAGCACTACGGAAATTTTCCATTCATGGAGCTCGTCGTAATCGCGGAGCATCCCGTCAATTACTTCGCACCTTCGCCGCGAAGCTCCCTCGCAAATCCCTTCATCGCCGCGAAGCTCCCTAACAAAGCCCTTCATCGCCGCGATGCTCTCCAGCCTCTGCCATTCCCGAAGCTTGACGTAATCGCGAAAAATCACCGCCTCCATTCTTCTAGTCTTTGCGAAATCCAATACATGCATAACATATTCAAGAAACTCTTTCCTTTGCCATATTAAATTATGATCTTCATGGAAATCCATTTTTCGCGATGCTCACTAACCTCCAAAAATTTGGCAAACACTGGAAAATAGCACCACCTTGTATCTGCTCTTTTTTTCCGCCTCCAGATCATCTATTCCTTTGCAGATGTTCCTTGAATAAAACATGGATCATTATACACAGTCCTCAAACTTGACATGCCACCATGGAATCTCTTTTGTCAACAAATTTGTATGTCGTCTGTTTGCTTTGTCAACAAGCACGATTACCTCAATAGAACTTCTTCCTGGTGATATGTATCCTTCAGCAACTCTTCTGATTTTATCACAAACTCCACTATTTTGATATTTATTATTTGAAGGCATATCTTCAGCATCATCATCTTCTAGGACAATGGGATGTGCATGGCTATCACATGATTCCAATCATTGCACGACCTTCTTAGAATTCCAATCATTGGCACATTGTCTTCTTCATCAACCATCATTATCAACTTCATGAAAACCATGTGATTATATTCTTCAAGAAGTCTCTTGCATGGTTCTCATGCAATCATGAGTAATTGCATGGTCTTCATCAATACTCATGGTTCTCATGCAATTATGTGAATTTCATGGTCTTCATCCAAAAAAACCCCATTCTTCTTTAATCATCCTCAGATGGATTGCAACTCACCTTCTTCATTATTGTAAACAATGTATCACCGT
Organism: Viscum album; assembly: GCA_963277665.1. Taxonomy (NCBI): domain Eukaryota; kingdom Viridiplantae; phylum Streptophyta; class Magnoliopsida; order Santalales; family Viscaceae; genus Viscum; species Viscum album. Next base: position 91,296,870 of record OY728121.1, on the reverse strand, counting down.
TGACACATATTCTATGAACATACAATCATTACGACAATCGTCTGAATCACCATTCCTCTACTTCATCGGAGAACTTCATGATCTCCTTCATTTTGATCTTCCATTCCTCCATTTCATTGGAGTACTTCTTGATCTCCTTCATTTTGATCTTCATTGACAACTATTGACAACAAATAAAAACTTATACCCAAAGTGGTTCCAACAATCTACCCCTTTGTGTTTTTTGTCAATACCTTATACATCGTCTGAAAGGAATTCGTCAATATCAAAATGAGAATCTTCTCTTCAATCAACTTTTCTTTTCAAACTGTCATTTCAGTTTCTCTCCCCCTTATTGACAAGAAATACAAAGCACATTGTAGGGAGGGTATCAATCCACACTTATGCAATGTTTCATTAATCATTTCACTCTAATTCTACTTGAGAAATGCTCGATGTAGAAAACAAGAGGATTTGATTAAGTCAACAAGGTTTTCCATTATTCATAGATCATGATACCAACATGAGATGAGAACTCATGTATTTTTTCTTCCAGGGTTTACCACTTTTATTTCAGGTAGAAGAAAAATCAGATAAAAAACGTTCAAGTGTAATGGGTAGGATAAGTGACCTTGGGGAACATCCATTCTTCTTATGTCACTGATCAATTCAGTTACTCCCCCTTTGTAGAATGATCTTTGATCATAGTAACCAAGGGATAGAGATTGAGAAATGTAATACCCTCTCCATTGACATGTTCTTCAAGAAATTCACAGAGTAACTGCATTTGAGTCTAGCTGGAGTTGATATTGATTGACAAAGTGATTATGGAAGCTTCTTAATTTTTCTCCCCCTCAAGGGAAACACTCCTCATCATATTCAGCAAGAGTGATCCTTCATCAGCATAATATTTAAATACCAATTCAAGAATCTAATAAGGATGGAAACTTCTTTAGCTTGGCTATTAGGAGATGAAAGCATTCACTACTTCTCAGTTTCTCCCCCTGAGAGCATGATTCACCTTCAATTCCCTGCATTATTAGCACAAATACAATACAAAAATGATTAAGGGAATAAGGTGGTTCCTCCTTGCTTCATCAACAAGACCTGCATGGTTGAGGTTCTTTTCTCAACCAAGTTCCTCTATTCACTCCAGTATTCATGTCGGGACATTTGAACATATGTTATGACATCTGTTGGTGTGGCATGGCTTTCTTCACATTCTCTTTTACATTGTGTAAGGAATTGTTCTGCATAACAGCCATCATGAATGATACATTATTACTCCTCTTAAGGACTGATTCTTGCTTTGGTATTAAGGTTAGGAAACCTTTTGCAGTGTGACCATATTTCTTGCATCCCTCACACAGAACTTCTTTGACATGTTTGATTCTCTTGGTTTTCAATATCTCATGAACTCTGTCTTCATCATGTGAAAATTTTCCTTTTCTGTTGTCACCAGCCTTGGCCTTTTCATCATCAAGTTTCCTCATTCTTTTCAAATAATCTGGCCAGAAGACCAATATGTCATTTGGAACTATTGCAGCTGGTTTGGGTCTTCTACATGGGTTCATCTGTGTTTCATCCCACTTAGTTCTTCTTTTTGATGAGTGACCCTTCAATTTAATGGATTTAAATTCCTAGGTCTTCTCAGCTTCCCTGCTTGAGATCTTCCTGCGAAATTGTGTGTTCACAATATTCTTCTGATTTCTTCCCAAGGTATCTACTTCATTAATTTCCGGCATCAGAGGTATTATTTTCTCATCAATAGTGAAATCATATTGATGTGGGCATGTACTTTCCATGTGACCTCTGTCATTTCATACATCACAGATGTTGTCAAGAATTCCAAATCTATTTGCAGTGAACAGATGCTTCTGGATCTGCGGATGTTGCTTCTTCTTCTCTGGATTCCTTCCCTTTGATATAGGCTATCCCTGTGCTTTTCCATGTAAGGGATTGTAAAAACAATCCAGTGTACAGTTCCCAAATCTGTTGCAGCACCAACATTGGCCCACAAATATTTTCTTCTTTGTTTCTTTTGTACGAGGTTGTTGGGCCATCTTATTAATATTTTGTGCTCTATTTGAGGAACCAACTTCCTCCTTTTTCTTCTCATCCACCCTATCCATGGTGGTAGATTTATTCCTCTCACCGTTCCTCATCCATACCTGCTTAGAACTTTTCTTCCAACCTACACTGATTGTAGGAACATATTTAGAAACATGAGTACAAGATGGTTTGGATGGTACCTTCACTTTCTCAGTTGCTTGTGATAGATCAATGAGTGAAGTCATGATCTTCTTATCACATTTTTAAGGACATTTGACAATAGAATACTCCAGTGAGCATTGAGTACCAGCAGCGATTGATTCTTGAGGTGGACACTCAAGAGTTGTCATAATCTTCTTGTCAGATGTTGGAGGTACTTCAGCTTTAGTAGCCTCCAATGAACATTGAGTACTAGCATCTCCTCTTTCATTCTTTTGTGGAGTCTCAATATGTGTCTTCTCAAGATTTGTCAATTGGGCTTCCAATTTTTGACATTCATTATTGAGGATGATCTTTTGATCTTCCATCATGATAATCTTCTCTTCAAAAGTCTTATTCAATCTTTCAACCTCATCCTCATGAATCTTAACTTTGTTTTGTAACAAAGAGTCAAGTTCCCTGAATTTCATGGAAGTTTCTTCCAAATAAAAACTCTTGACATCATTGCTCTTTTTCAGCATAGCTTCAAGTGCATGGATCCTTTCTTTTGGAGTCTTATTGGCTTCCTCTTTTTCTTCAAATACTTTCACCTGTTTGGTGAGCTTCATACTTTCCAAAACTTTTCTTTCCAACCCCTTTTCCATATTGTCAGCCTCCCTTTCTAATCGAGTGATCTCAACCTGCATAGTTTGTAATAGGCTACAAATAATCGCAACCCTTTCTTCAGTAATGTCATGCAGATATGTTTTGAGTTTTTCCTGAAAGCTTGAATTAGGGGTGTCATCCTTTCCTCTGGAAGAATCCTGATCCACCTACTTGATACTTTCCAATCCTGATGTTTCTTTATAATTGGAATGGCATGGAGAACAATACACAATATCTTCTTTGGTCTTGATGGACTTATTTATCTACTTCTTCTCTTTCATTTTCCTGTTTTTCAGGGTCTTGCTAGATGTAGACTTCTGCTCAGAAATGACTGAATCTTCATCAAGACTGATCTTCATTAGTGACATTAGGAAAGAAACTCAAATCTCTTCTGAATAGAATTACTGGAGAATATCCAACACACGTTAACCTTTCCCTCTGATACCACATGTAGGACCCCGAGACGCCCTAAGAGGGGAGGGGTGAATCATGGTGTCAACTTTTCCTTCTTAAAGTTGTGGATCTTGTTCCCACATTGCTAGGAACTACTTAAACATGTATGATTGATATGATCAGCAATGAAACATTCACAAGTAGAGAGATGACACAACTATTTTTACTTGGTTCACCACAAAGGGCTGCGTCCAAGGAGCATACGCCGACATGTTTTCGGTCGTACCTAAATCTACTATGCTTCACTTGCTGTGGATTACAAAGGTTTGGGTACAATCACTCTGTCCCAGGCACACTGCCTTCACAAAAGTTCAGGGATAGCTCACTGCGTCCCTCAGGTCACTCCCGTTGACTCCCCCTAGCTCACTGCCGTTGGTGAAGTCTCACTTAGTTTATAGACATGAAGGTATCTTCAATAGATTTGCATTGAAGTCTTTGTCTCCTGTTCAGCATGAGACTTTTCTTGCATGAGAGTCCTGAGTTGATGCTCTTTTGTATTCAACCTTTTACTTTAGTGCACTAACTGAATGCACTAGATCCCCTTGTCTTCGTTTGACTGAATTACAATCACTTGTGTGATTGCTCAATAAATGATTCTATGTTGATGTCCACATTTCATCCACTGATGAATACCCCTTTTTCCCCTATCCACTGGGTGAAAAACCTTTGGAAAGGGCCTTCACAAAGTACCCTACTTCGCAAGGCTCCCAGTTTTGGAATGCTCAAACAAGTCTTCGCAGAGCCCCTGCCTTTTCGGGAATCTCAATTGTGAAGCACTCTCGCGATGCTCCAGCCTTCACAATGCTAGGATATCGCGGAGCTCCTTCCTCTTCACGAAGCTCACTAATCCAACGCGGGGTGAAAGACTTTCGTGGAGCTAGAATAGCCGCTGCGAAGCTCCTCTTTTGCGAAGCCGACTGCCTTCGGGAGTGACCTTTGCGAACCGAGAGAAAAGGATATTCATTGTGTGCTCTCTCTATTTCTCTTGAGGGGGTCGACCTCTATTTATAGGCGATTCCACCGACCCTCGAACTTTCCGCACGAAGTCAATGCCACGTCAGCTCAAATCGTGAAGCTCTAAAGTTCCTTCCGGAATTCTCTCAAAATCACGAAGCACTATGGCAATTTTCCAATCGCGGAGCTCGTCGTAATCGCGGAGGTCGTAGTAATCGCGGAGCATCCTGTCAATTACTTCACACCTTCGCTACGAAGCTCCCTCGCAAAGCCCTTCATTGCCGCAAAGCTCCCTTGCAATGCCCTTCATCGCCGCGAAGCTCTCCAGCCTCTGTCGTTCGCAAAACATGACGTAATCGCGAAAAATCACCGCCTCCATTCTTCTGGTCTTCGCGAAATCCAATCCATACATCCATGGAATCTCATTTGTCAACAAATTTTTATGTCGTCTGTTTGCTTTGTCAACAAGAACGATTACCTCCACAACACTTCTTCCTGGTGATATGTATCCCTCATCAACTCTTCTGATTTTATCACAAACTCCACTATTTTGATATGTATTCTTTGAAGTCATAGCTTCAGCATCATCATCTTCTATGACAATGTGATGTGCGTGGCTATCGCAGGATTCCCATCATTGCACGACCTTATTATAATTCCAATCATTGGCACATTGTCTTCTTCATCAACTGGCATGATCAACATCATGCAAACCATGTGATTCTATTCTTCAAGAAGTCTCTTGCATGGTTCTCATAAAATCACAAGTAATTGCATGGTCTTCATCAAAACCCATGGTTCTCTTCAAATTAGGAGGAATTGCATGGTCTTCATCCAAAAAACCCCATTCTTCATTAATCATCCTTAGATGGATTGCACCTCACCTTCTTCATTGTTGTAAACAATATATCACCTTTGGCACATGTTCTTTGAACACACGATCAGTACAACAATCGTCTGAATCACCATTCCTCTACTTCATCGGAGTACTTCATGATCTCCTTCATTTTGATCTTCCATTCCTCCATTTCATTGGAGTACTTCTTGATCTCCTTCATTTTTATCTTTATTGGCAACTATTGACAAAAAATAAAAACTTATACACAAAGTGGTTCCAACAATTTTCTCATTTCAACTCTGGTTCCGGTAGAGGCTGAAACATTCCTTTCGGTAACTGTCTCACTACATTAACCTACTGACAAGTCAAACACTTCATAGGAAAATCAGCAATATCTCTTTTCATTCAATCCCACCAGTAATACTCTCGAAGATCTTTGTACATCATAGTACTTCCATGATGAACTGAAAATGGGGAACTATTAGTTTCACATAACAACTCATTCTTCAAATGTGAACCACAAGGCACACATAATCCCTTTCCAAACCTCAAAAAACAGTCAGTATCAATGATAAATTTAGGCAACTTTCCCTTCTGAACCAACTATACCTTTTTCTATAACTCACTATCTTCTTTCTGTGCTTTCTTTATTCTGTTTGATAGAGATGATCTCACTGACACCTGAAACAAAACATAATAATTTCATGGACCAAAAACTTCTATTCGAATTTTCATCAAATAAAAAACCAACAGATCTTGTTCTAAATATATCGTAGTGAATGATGCATTACTTTTTCGACTCAAAGAATCAACCACTTTATTTACATTTCCCAGATCGTAATGGATCGTGCAATCATAATCCAAGATTAATTACAACCATATCCTATGTCTCATGTTCAATTATTTTTGAGTGAATATATACTTCAAACATTTTTTATCAGTATATATTTCATATTTTAATCCATACAAATGATACCTCAAAATTTTTAAAGCAGAAACAATAGCAGCTAATTCCAAATCATGCGTAGGGAAATTTAACACATGTGGTTTCCATTGACATGAAGCATAAGAAATTACCTTATCATTCTACATTGGATCAAAACCCAGTCCTTTCAACGAAGCATCACTGTAGATAACAAACTCACCATTTTTGGATGGTCGTGCCAAAACTGGAGCATTCACCAATCTTCTTTTCAATACCTAAAAACAATCATCAAAATTTTTTGTCCAGATGAACTTAACACCTTTTTGAGTTAACATAGTCATTGGACTAGATAATCATGAAAATTTTTCAACAAACCTCCTTTAATAACCATCCAAACCATGAAAACTACAAATCCATGTTATATTTATCGGTCATGGCTGTTCTTCAACAAATTTTGTTTTAGGAGGAGTTATACCATTTTTTCAAACAATGTGACCAAGGAAAGAAATTTGTTGTAACCAAAACTCACACTTGCTGAATTTCCCATAAATTTTATTTTATTTTAAGGCTTGAAAAATGAACCTTAGACGACGTTCATGATCCTCTTTACTTTTTGAATAATCCAAAATATCATCAATGAACACAACCACAAACATATCCAAGAACTCACGGAAAATAACATTAATAAGATCCATGAATACATCAGGTGCATTGGATAACCCAAAAGGAATGACTACTAATTCATAATGTCCATATCTAGTACGAAACCCAGTCTTCAAAACGTCTTCTTCTTTTACTTTCAACTAATGGTACCCCGACCTCAAGTCAATCTTCGAAAAATACTATGCTCCCTGGAGCTGATCAAACAAATCATTGATATGAGGCAAAGGATACTTATTCTTAACAATGATATTATTAAATTCTCTATAATCAATGCAAAGTCTCATTGAACCATCATTCTTTTAAACAAACAATACATGAGCTCCCCATGGTAATATTCTAGGTTGAATAAAACCTTTATCTAATAACCCCTGCAATTGCTTCTTTAACTCTAAAAGTTCGATTTGAGCCATTCGATAAGAGGGTTTTGAAATTGGTTTATCATCAGGAACTAAGACATCTGTAAATTCAACTTCCCGATCAGGTATAATTCCAGGCACTCATTAGGAAAATCATCAAGTTACTAATTCACCACTGGCACATCATTAATCTTAACAGTTCCTTTATTTTCAAAAATATGTTCAAGGTAACATTCATTTCCATTTTTTACTAGTTTCTCAACTTCCTGATATGTTATCAAAAGAAAGGGTTCATTCATGTATAGAAACTATAAATCATTCTGAAAAGAATCCTCTTTAGCTATGCAGTCAATCATAGCATGATAAATAGAAACCCAATCTATGCCCAAAATAACATCAAACTCTACTAGAGGAAAAACAATAACGTCGGTAGGTAGATTTTTTCCGCACACAAGGACATGAGGGTTCTTATAATTACTTTTTGTCTCAACATTTCCTCCATGTGTTTTTACCATAAGTTCTGTATTAATATTTTGAGATGGAATTCCCAATTTACTAGAAAACTTCTCAAAAATGAAAGAGTGTGTAGACCCTGAATCAAACAACACATTGGCATAATCTGAACAAACAAATAGTGTTCCTGATACTACATCGTTCGATGGCCCAACATCTTCTGAAGTAGTTACAAAGGATTTCACCACCCCTTTTTTCTTATATTCTGGCTTCTTTACCTCAGTTGAGTTCTTCTCTGAACACTCATTTGCATAATGACCCAATTCGTTAAACTTAAAACATCTTACCGATGTCTTTTCATTACCATCTTGTTAATCTTTCTTAATGTTTTGAGCAATATGACCAGACTTACCACACAAGAATCACTTTCTAGTCTTTGATAAACATTCTCCAAGTTTCTTTTTAACACACTTATCACAAGTTGGATATTTAATTTTCTTACATCCAGGCTTCTTTGATGAATTCTTCCCCTTTGCCTGCCAATGGGACCTCTTATTCTGTTGTTTGTCAAAGAACACTTGATCATCGGCAAACTCCATTTCCACCTACTCCAAACATCAAACATGTTTTTCATAACTTTTGAACTCACAAGAGGTGATCTATCTTTTATATCATGGCTTCAGTCTTGAGTAAAATCGATTTATCATACTATTAAGTTCTCAGAAGAAATTTGGTGCATACCTTGCTAGTCGAGTGAACATTGTTTCATAAGCAGCCACTGAGTCATCCTACTGCCTTAATTATAGGAATTGTTTTTCTATCCTAAGACGAACCACCTTAGGAAAATATTTTTCATGAAACATACCTTTAAATTCATCCCAAACAATATAATCAAACTCCTCACTATCCCTGATATTTTTCACCATCATCCACCACTAATCAGCTTCACCTTCAAAATGGTAAATAGTGAGACTAACCCTTTTATGTTCTGAACACCCCATAACGTCCAAAATATTCTCTAATGCTTTAGTCCACCCTTTAGCCAACAGAGGGTCAGATGGTGCTCTGAATTATGGGAGATGTTGCCTCATGAAATGCATCACTACTGAAATGTTCTTCTACAGCTGATCTAGCTGATCTTGTGCATGGATAAAACCACCATTTATATCCTGAGTCAACTAAGACATCACTACAACAAACTATTTAATTATGATACCAACCATCTCAGGTTTCTAATTTCGAAGGTTGTCTTCCTCATGATGTCATCTCAACATAGCTACCATGTTTCCTCTGCGGAAAACCATTCCGAACATAGAAATATCAAAGGTGAAGCAACATGGTAATCTGTAAATGCTATATGATTTCAATATTAACATAAATTATTTTATGAATTTTAATTTAACAATACCCTAACTCCTAAAGTTATCTAAACCGACCTCTGATACCAAATATAAGAAACCATCCTTAATCCTTACATAATATTGAAGTAAATGAATAATTCACATTGAGGATCTTTTCAGGTTAAGAGTTTTAAAGAGTTATGCCATAACTATAACATTTCAAAATATTACAAAGTAGACTCTTCTACGAAGTTTCCATTTTTTTACATAACATGAACTCTTGAAAAAAAGGTTCATGTCTCGTTCCATGTTTAAGACAGCATGACTTTTCAATGATCACATCCATGACCCTATTCCACATTTTTCCATGTGAAAAACATTACAAAAACATGGGATGAGCATAAGAAGCTCAATAAGGGATACACAATGAAGGAAAACTGTTAGTTTTTGAAAAATCAACAAGTAAACCATGAATACATTAATATAAGTAAATATTATCACCATTATGAAGTAGAAAATACTAGTTACAAAATAAAATATCATCACATACACTTTTGAATCCAAAAGATTTCCAAAAAACCTAAATCAAGAACACATAACACATAAAGGTAACTTTGGACATAAACTTACATAAATGGAATAACCATACTGATGACTTCCACACATATCACTAAATGGAATAACCATACGACCGACTTCCATACCCAATGAATTAGAAGTTATAATGTAACCACCCGTCCTGGTATTCACAACAACCCCCGTCATTTGATTTATCATGTAACCACCCGTCAAAGGACCAAGTACCATTATAAAATCATAACACATAAAACAATTATAAAGGAACGAAAACATATCCACATTTCAATCACAATATATCATTTAAATATATTGAATTAACAAATAAATTATCAAAACCATTTTCAATACCAAAATATACAAAAGAGTATATGGTATTTATATTCTTTTAAAAACATTACGGCTTGTTGAGGAAGCCATAGGTCAAATAATACTTGTGGTGGCGGAAAGGTCGTTGTCACCGCATATGTTAAATGAAACATTCCTTTTTGTCGTTTAGTAAAATACTTCATATAAAAGATTCACATTGAAAATTCATCGGTGTTTATACAACATATAATAGAAAGTCCTGTATTAAAACAAAATATTCCTCAATGAAAGGAGATTGAGACGAAGTCCCTTACCTCGTGTCCGGCTTGACACGATCGTTCTTTAATATCATGATTAATAAACCAATGTTATTTTATAATTTCTTAAAAACCTTTTTCAATTTTATTATTCCATTTATATCACTTATTACCATCTTATAATCATTATGTAATCATTTATGTTAATAAGATTCCTTTTGTCGATATATTACCACTTGAGTCAAAAATGGACTTCTTATAATTACATGTTGTAAATGTAGTAAAATATCCATTATATCAAGAATGATAATCATGATTTAAATACCATATATATCATATATATATATATATATCTATTATATACATGTATTTATAATATTACATAACATTTAGAGGTAAGAAATGAAATGCACCATTCATGGAGAGTGTAAGCCGTATAGTATGCATGAACGCTACTTTCATTTATATTTCTTATTTTAATGGAATTATAACATAATTATACATAGGTATATTATAATTCCAGTATAATATCATATATAATATCATTAACACTATCCTTTATAGATCACACATAATTCATTAAGGAGTCACATCACTTTGAGGGGGCGGTTGTCAGCACTTCCTCAAATGAGATTATTGTATTTACCCACTATGGAAACCATAAAGGTGTGAAATAAATGTAAAATATAGAAGATTAAAAAATATAATCATAATATATATCATATGTAAATATAGTTCCATCATAATGGCCACCATGAGAGGCACTTGGAGATATTTGAACTATCATCGTTTCTTGATGCGTTAGTTTCCCATCCATAGAAACATTATGTTTTTCATCCACTAGATGTAGGTGTGTGTAAATTTAGTTTAAATAATTCAAATAAAAACATCCTATTATATTTAGGGTACATTTATTCTTAAAAAGGATAGGAATAAAAAGATTTTAGGGTTTGGAGAAGTAAAATAATAGAAATCAATTTAAGAGAAATTGTTACCTTTAATTTGGGTAACTGCCTTTGGTTTGAACCAAAGGGCTTCATTAAGTTCCTTCTGCCTACGGTAAGGCTTTTAGGAGGAGGATAGGGATGTAGTGACCTTAATTGGGAAGAGTTTGGACGAGCTGAATGGCTTGAGAGGTGTGTGGAATTGGTTAAAAGTGGTATACTTTTATAAGTGGGGGGTGGGGCTCTTTAAGAAAATGTGAAAATATTTTTTTATTATCCAATGGTATTCATTTTCTAAAGGTAAAAAATCATTATAGTCCAATATATGATGACTCGTGGTCGAAATAAAATCATACAATAGGAATTGGATAGGTTTTGGATAATATTTTAATCATTATAATCTCATTTATTTAAATGATTTATTAATGAGGTAAACACTACATAATTATTGTGCCATAAATAATTTAAAATATTTGATGTCAAAAAATTATAAAAAAAATTCCATGATGTAGGAAATCTTTTTAGCTTTGTGATGATTATTTATAGTAGAAATGATAATTTACATAACATCTTGTAAAAATTAATTTACTATGAGATATTTGCTTTTGCCATTTTTGCCTTTACATTAAGTTAATTAATATAAATTATCATTATCACCCCCAAGTGGCTCAATGGGGTCCCAAAATTGACCCAATGATTCCCATGGCCGTAAATGACTCAACCAATAATTTTTGGACAAGTATTAATGTAAGTTTGAATTATTATAATATTATTTTAAACTTGAATTACACCATTTACCATTAACCGCGGTAAATAAAAGTCATAAGTTACTATTTACCAAAAATTATTTTCCTCTTATTGAACCACATTTTACATTTTGAAAACAACCATGTATTTTGGATTTTAAAAATTCAATTTCCCAAGGATCTCAGTACATCTTAGTACTACCAGGATGAACTAAAAACGGATAATTACGAGCTTCACATAACAACTCATTCTCCAGTTGTGAATCACAAGGCACACATAATCTATTTCCAAATCTCAAAACACATTCATTATTCAGGTTTACCTCTTTCACGTTACCCAATGCATTGGAGAACTAAATCTAGATCACCCTCCCTAGGTTTATCATTGAACCACCCATATACATAAATAATTCCCAAGAACCATAACATGATCATAACACATAAAATAAGCATAAAGGAAAGATAACATTTCCACATTGCAATAAAAAAAATATCATTTAAAGATATTGAAATAATAAATCCATTATAAAAATAATTTTCAATAACAAAATACAAAAAATAGTATATGGTATTTATTTTTCATTTTAACAACATTTCCTCCTGTTAAGTAAGCCAAAGATCAAATAGTACTCGCGGTGGCAGAATGTTCGTTGTCACCACTTACTTGAAAAAAAATACTTTTTGTCATTTAGTAAAACGCTTCATATAAAAATATTACCTTAGAATGAAATTAAAAGTCAAAGGGGTTTATACACCGTATAAAATAAATTCATGTATAAAACTAAATATGCCTCAATGAAAGGAGATTAAGATGAAGTTCCTTTACCTTGTGTCTGACATGACTCGATCATTCTTTAATCTATTGAATTATAAACTAAAGTTAATTTATTATTGCTTAAGAACATTTTTATTTTTATTATTCTTTTTATATCACTTATTACCATGTTATAAACATTATGTAATAATTCAATTAAATAATGGTCATTTTGTCGATATTTGGTACTTGAGTCAAAAAAGAACACCTTATATTTACAAGTTGTCCATGCGGTTAAAATTCCATTAATATCCAGAATTATATTCATGGTTTGGATATAATATATATCATATATATCCAAAATATACATGTATTTATAATAGTACATAACATTTAATGGTAAGAAATGAAATGCACCGTTAATGAAGAAGGTAACACGTACGTACGCATGAACGCTACTTTCATTTCAATTTATTATTTTAATGGAATTGAAAAAAAATGATACATAGGTATATTATAATTCCATTATAATTTTATATATAATGACATATATAATATCATTATCTCCATCCTTTATACGTCCCACATATGGAATTAATGAGTCATATCACTTTGAGGGTGTGGTATTCTGCACTTCGTCTAATGAGATTATCGCATTTACCCATAATGGAAACCATAAAGGAATGATATTAACGGAAAATACAGAATCATAAATAAAATATAAACATAATATATATCATATATAAATAAAGTTTCATCATTATGGCCACCATGAGAAGCGGTTGGTGATATTTGAAAAATCATCGTTTCGTGAGGCGTTAGTTTTCTATCCACAGAAACATTATGTTCTTCATCCATTACATGGAGGTGTGTGTAAGTGTATTTAGAATCATTCTCATAACAACATCCTAGTATATTGAGGATACTGGAGTTGTTAAAAAAGAAAGTAATAAAAAGAGTTTAGGGGTTGGAGAATTAAAATAAAATAAAACAATTAAAAAGAAATTGTTACCTTTAATTTGGGTATCTCATTTTGGTTTGAACCAAAGGACTTATTGAAATGCCTTATTCATAAGTTAAGGCTTATAAGAGGAGGATAGAGATGTATGTAGGTTAATTGGGAAGAGTTTTGACATGAGAAATGGCTTGAGAGGTGTGAGGTATTGGTTCGAAGTTGTCTCCTTTTATAAGGTGGGGGGGCTCTTTAGGAAAGTGTGGAACTATTATTTTATCATATAATTATATTCGGTTTCTAAACATCCAAAAATATATATAGTCGAATATAATATGACTCATTGTCAAAATAAAATAATCCAATCAGAATTGGAAATGTTGTGAATAATATTTTAATCATTATAATACCATTTATTTAAATAATTTTTTAATGAGGTAAATACTGCAACATTATTGTGTCCTAAATAATTTAATTTATTTGATGTATTAAAATTGTAACAAAAATATCATGTTGTATTAAATCTATTTATATTTATAATTAATATTTATAGTTTAAAATACAATTTATATAACACCATAGAAAAATTAATTTACTAAAAGATATTTTCTTTTGTCATTTTTGCCTTAACATTAAGTTAATTAATCTAAATTTTCATTATCACTTCCAGGTGGCTTAATGCGGTCCCAAAATCGACCCAATGATGAACATGGTCATAAATGACTCAACCAATATGGTTTAGAAAAGTGTTATTTAATTTTAAATTATTATAATATTCTTTTTACCTTGAATTACCCTATTTACTGTTAACCGCGGTAAACAAAGGTCAAAAGTTACCATTGACCAAAAATTATATTAAACCTAATGAACGAAATATTACTTAAAAATAAAAACCGTGTATGTTGGATTTTTGAAATTCAATTCACATAAGTGGTAAAATGAATTTCAATGAAATGGTTAGTTTTTTAACTTCTACTAAGTGATTTCATTATTCATCAACAATTGATGTTTTTTAGAAAAATACCAAAAATTCAGCCTAATCTATATTTGATATTCCGAATTCAATAATGATGTTTATATTTACAAATTCAAAACATAAAAGTATCATTAATTAATTTTAAAATCAGTTCCCCTTGTTAAAACTAATAGCATGTTTTTAAGAAACAATAACTATCAAAAGATTGACACTTGTTTAAGTCCAATTTCAAAGTGAAATTAACTCCAATGACCATCATTGGATTAAATGATAAAAATTTATTCTAATTAAAAATTAAAACCAATTAAAAATATAATCTATCCATATAAATAAATTAGATTAAAAGGCACTTTTGAAATAAAATACACTCTTTTCACTATTCATTAAAAAACAAACATTATCAAAAAAATCCATAAATTTTACACAAAGTAAATTTTGATTCCACCATTCTAAATCAGGATTTTATTTGGTCAATTAGAATGTATTAATGTTTAAAAAAAACTATATTAAATGAGTGTTCTCCATTAAAAGCCGGTAAATCAACCTTTTAATATAAATTATGTTTAAAATTAGATTCTTCTGCATTTTAATCCTATAACTATTATTGGATAAATGTAAATACATTTAAAAAACATGTATAATCATATTAAAATTTCATTTGAATTCAAAATATATTATTTCAAGATATTGACAAAATCAATGCTTTATCCAACAATTTTGAAAACCATTTAATAAAGTTATTTCTGAATCAAAGTGTCCCATACCACATTGAAGCTTTTAAAAGAATTAAAATTTTAAAAAAATAATGTCCATATAAATAAATCCTTAAAACCATTTATAAAAGATGGAAATTAATGAGAATGATTTAGAATAATAAGTATATAATACAGTTAAAAATATATTTTTTTCAATGAGTTTTTAACAAAATGAGAAACCCTTAAATTTAAATAATTGAGGAATAAAATTTAATTAGAACATTATAAACACATGAGAATAAAGGGATTCATGATATAACATGCCAAAGTATAGTATATACATCATATAAGATTTAATTGGTTCGTAACAACAATTAAGTCTCAATGGAATGTAACTTGATATGAAATCCCTTATAAATATTGTATCCTTAGATTAAGGATAAATCAATTACATAATTATGTTTGAAAAATATAAATACACTAAATATGATTGGTTATTATATGTAAAACAATAAGAGGTCATTCACACATATTCATAGGATGACATATTCAAGAACTACATGTTTAACCCAAAGAATCGAAATTGGGTTAAGATGTTCCCTGGAAAAAATTTAACAACCTAACGATGTCACTTTGAAATTCATAAACTGTGTTGATGAGAGAGAAAATGGTATCTCATCACATGGACATAAAATTTACAGCACTAAAGATATATATAATAACTTATCCCAACATGAGAAGATGTAAATTATATAATATAACAATAAGAATTCTTTTAAAAGAGAGGAGGGTGAAAGGTTCCTTTACAGATATGGTAACATACGAAACATACACCACATGAAAGAAGGATCATACCCTGAAGATTTAAACACTAATAAATGGAATTATATTAAACAAATAGTAAAATCATGTGTAGTACATAGACCAAAAAAAAAGAAATATTGGAAACTATATCACGAATCTCACGAGAATAAAAAGTGAGATAAAACCATTTACCACGTTTTAATCAATTAAGTCCTAAGAAAAAAGTTAATAACCCCCAAATGAATCACATAATACCATGAATTTACAAACAATCATGATAATATATATCAAATTGTTGTACACAATACACCACATGCATGAAATAAGTGGAGAACAATAGAAATCTCATGGAATTAAAAGTGAGATAAGAAATCCCTTACCTCGTGTCCGACATGACCCACTGATTCTTTAATCACCTAAATAATAAACTAAAGATGATTTCAACTTTCTAAAGAACGTTTTTAATGTTTATTATTCCTTTTATATAACCTATTACCATGTTATAAAAATTATGTAATCATTTAAGATAATAATGTTTGTTTTGTTGATATTTGGTACTTGAGTCAAAAAATTGACTTCTTATAATTACATGTTGTTCATGTGGTCAACGGTTCATTATATCCGTAATGATATTCATGATTTGGATATAATATATATCATATATATCCAGCATATACGTGTATTTATAATAGTACATAACATTTAGAGGTAAGAAATGAAATGCACTGTTCGTGGAGATGGTAAGCCGTACGTATGCATGAATGCTAATTCCATTTCTATTTCATAATAAATGGAATTAAAACATAATGATACATAGTTATATTATAATTAGAGTATTTTATAATATATAATATCATTAAATATATCCTTTATTCGTACCACATATGGTATGAATGAGTCGTATCACTTTGAGGGGGTTGTAGTCCGCACTTCCTGAAATGAAATTATCGCGATTACCCATAATAGAAACCATAAATTAATTCTATAAATGGAAATTACATAAGAATACAGAAAACACAAACATAATATATATCATATATAAATACAGTTCCATCTTAATGGACACCATTAGAGGCGGAAGGATATAAACAAACAATCATCGTTTCGGGAGGCGTTAGTTTTCCATCCACAAAATCATTATGTTTTTCACCCAATAGATAGAGGTATGTGTATGTGTAGTTTGAATCCTTCTCATAAAAAATCATAGTATATTGAGTATACAGGTTTTGTTACAAAATAAAGGAATAAAAAGAGTTTAGGGGTTGGAGAAGTAAAATAAAAAAACAATTTCAGAGAAACTGTTACGTTTAATTTGGGTTACTCCATTTGGATTGAACCAAAGGACTTCCTGAAGTTCCTTTTGCTAAGGTAAGGATTCTAGGGGGAGTAGAGGTATGTAGGGAGATTAATTGGGCAGATGTTGGATAAGAAAAAAGGCTTCATAGGTGGGAGTAATTGGTTAGAAGTTGTATTCTTTTATAAGGGGGAGGAGGGGCTCTTTAGGAAAGTGTGAAAATATTATTTTATTATAAAATGATATTTGGTTTCTAAAGGTCCAAACATCATTAAAGTCGAAGATAAGATTACTCATGGTCGAAATAAAATCAGAAAATAATAATTGGACAGGTATTGGATAATATTTTAACCATTAAAATCTTATTTATTCAAATCATTTATTAATGAGGTAAACAATGCATCATTATTGTGTTGTAAATTATTTAAATTATTTTTTGTCTAAAAATTATAAATAAAATACCTTTATGTAGAAAATATTTTTAGTTTTTCAATAAATTTTATAGTAGAAAAGATAATTTATATAACCGCTTCTAAAAAATAATTTACTAAAAGATATTTGTTTTTTGTCTTTTTTGCCTTTACAATAAGTTAATTAATCTAAATTGTCATTCTCACTCCCAAGTGGCTCAATGGGCTTCCGAAATCGACCCAAAGATTCCCTTGGTCATAATTCACTCATAAAATAAGGTTTGGACAAGTGTTTTGGTAATTTTCAATTATTATAATATTCTTTTACCTTGAATTACCTTATTTACCTATAATCGCGGTAAATAAAATCAACAGTTACTATTCACCAAAAATTATTTTCATCTTATAGAACCACATTTTACTTCTCGATAACAACCATGTAGGTTATATTTTAGAAATTCAATTCAAAGAAGTGGTAAAATTTCATTTAAATGAAAAAGTCATTTTTTAACTACCACTAAGTGGTCTCACTATTCATCAAAAATTGAAGTTTTTCTGAAAAATATCAAAAATTCAGCCTATGCTATATTTGATATTATGAATTAAAAAATGATGTCTATTTCTAAAAATTAAAAGCATATAAGTTCCATTAAATAACATTAAAATTAATTCCCGTAATCAAAACAAATAGCATGTTTTTAAGAAATAATAACTATCAAAAGATTGATACTTTTTTATGTCCAATTTCAAAGTGAAATTAATTTCAATGACCAACATTGGATTAAATGGTAAAAATATATTTTCATTTCAATTTAAAAAAAATTAAAAATATAACCTATCCATATAAATATATTAGATTAAAAATAACTTTTGAATTAAAATACAATTTTTTCACTATTCATTAAAAAATGAACTTTATCGGAAAAATTACAAAAATTTACACAAAGTAAATTTTTATGTTCCCATTATAAAAAAGGATTTTATATGGTTATATATAATGTATTAAAGTGGCCAAAACTAGAATTAAAAAGTCTTCTCCATCAAAAGGCGATTAACTGGCCTTTTAGTGTATATTATCTTTAAAATTAGATTCATTCACATTTTAAGCCTCTAACATTTATTGGATAAATGTACATACATTTAACAAACATGTATAATCATATTTTATTTAGTTTCGTTCATTCCCACCAATAAAATGGCTAGGAGTCAACGACTGTTTAAAATAATAATATATTATCAATGTGTAATATAAGATTTCAAAGAAACTCGTTGTTGCGTATCGGGTACGCTATCCAACATAAAAACTATTTTAAAGTAAAATTAATATTTAATTCTAAATTAATAAATATGAAAAATTAATATTCTTTATTTAACAGGGATGTTACATCTTTCCCCCCTTTTGGGAATTGCGTCTTCGCTATTTTAAAATTTGGGCTCGGAATCTTTATAGAAAGTCCCATATTGAAAAAAAAGAGTCAAAAAAACTATCACATTAAAAGAAAGTAAGAGAAGTAAAATGGTCACCCGAGTTAACCCATACTATGATTCCCTGAAAAAATGGATAAAAGGATAAAACAAAGGGTCATGTTCTGACGTAGAGTGATAGGAAACATGATTAGGAGAAAGTTAACCACAAGAAAAACACAGACTTATGATCTGTGTAAAAGGTTGTTGATTACCCAGTAGGAAACGTAAACCAACAACGTCTTGGTTTTACATTCCGTTTAATAATTTTGAGTAATTCATCTTCTACGTAGAATAAAAACATAAGTAAAAATACATACCTTCAAGTATAGTTTCATATTTTAATAAGTTTCTATCGAAACTAATCATTTCATTAAAGGATGAGAATTCAAAAAGAAATTAACACATCAAAAGCACAGGAATAATCTTCTAGAGAATAACATAATCTACAAAAGGTGAACTATCAGTTTCCCTTGTATTTAGACATCAACTAAAACCAAAATTTTTAGTACAAGATCAGATAATCACTGAAAGGATAATCCTTTTAAAAATAAATACTACTCTTAATCTCCAAAAATTCAACAAAAAGAACCCAAGGTTCAAGAAAGACAATTAAATAATCTTTTATCCTTAAAATTCATCAAAGTAATCCAAACTAATATTGAAAACCTAATATCTGAAGGCTTTAATCACATAGTCTTCCAAGGTAAAACATAACATTTATCTCTAAATAACATCGGTTACTCTTAATGTTTCATTCTAAAAAGTAATTAACCTAATCACATATCCTCCATAATAGGTTAATCATTTCCCTAGATAACCCAAAATCAACATAATCCTAATTCATAAGATCATATAACTAAAAATAATTAGTCATACTAACCAGGGACTTCATGTAGTCTAGTGGTAGGTGATAAATACGAGTTGCACTTTGTTTATGGGTTTGATACCCACATCTTCGTCCGACGCGATGGGTTGTCACAGGGTTTTCATGTTGTCCATTTTCAAAAACTACATAATTTTATATCATTCCCAAAAAGAGATAAATTCATCAAAGATGACCATAACATATTTTAACAACAAATTTTATCTAATAACTTTTTCTTTTCATCACAAAATGTATTAACTCATAATTTCCTCAAATTCAAGGATCATATACACCCAAATGGTTCTTTATAACTATATCCACAAAATAATGAGAATTATTCCTTGGATAAAAAAGACATATATCAAACATCAGGGTTAAACATACTATTAAAAGTATTCTAATGTAATCCCATCATCAGAGGAGACTTAATAATTCTAAGAATTTCACCATCCTAAATTCTACCATAACTCATGAATTTTTTATATATTGAATTCTTACTAATTCAACATTATTCTTTATCCATTAACCATTCCTTTCCAACTAATTCTGTAATAATTCTTTCCTACAAAAAAATCATTAATCAAATACTAAGATTACAATAATAGGAAACCATATGTTAATAAATAATCCATACCATTCATGGGTCACTGTGAGTTTCGTCATCCTCAATAGGAATGGAATTTGGTATTGGTAAATGAATATTTGAATGATCCTAGATATCCCATTACCAAAACATCTTCATAGGACATGTGTTTTCATAATGACCATGCTCACCACATCTAAAACATTCAATTGATCATTCGGAAAGAACTTCTTTCCCTTTCCTAGAGTGAACTGGATACTTCATTTTTCCATGGAAGGTTCGTGGTTTATGACCTTAATTTACATGTCTATAGAATCTTCATGTCCCTTCGAAACATTTTCCTATGTGTCTCTTCCACATCTTTGAGACATATGTTTTTTGACATACTTACCTCTATGCTTATTACCTGAACATCCGTAGGGATTTGTTTCTCGCATATATGATGTATTATAAAAATCAATAAGGTTCAGGTTTTCAATCATGACTCCAGATAGTTGGTTGAGAATAACCACAAATTTTCTCACTGTAGCTCCCATATCATTCAGCTTCTCGTTTAGAAAACTGTCATAGTTTACTTCACATCCACTGTTGCCTTGGTTCCTCCTGGATCTAACCATTTACTAAAACCAAAAAGTTCAGTGTGATTATATCAGTAAAATCATAATATAACATCTTATGAGGAGGGGAAATACTAAGATATATGTATTCATGTTATCTTAAAATCATTCACTATATCTAAAAATATATGACTCTTTCTGAAATCCTAACCATTATGGATATGTCACTTATGCTTAAATAATACCCTAACCTATAAAGTTATCTAAACTGACCTCTGATACCAACTGTAATGACGTGACCTTAAACCTTACATAATCTTGAATTAAATTAATAATTCACATTGAGGATCTTTTCAGGTTTAGAGTTTTATATAATTAGGCCACAACTATTACATAACTTGTTGAATATTACAAGTAGACACTACTACTGATTATCTATTTTTTCATAAAATAAAAACTCTTAAAAAGAAACATGTATAGTAACATGTTTTAGATAGCATGACTTTTCCATGATCCCATCCATGACCCTACTATTCTTTATGTCTTGTCAAAAAAATTTCAAAAAAACTTGGTACGAGCATACAAATCTCATTAATGGATACACAATGAATTAAACTATTTGTTTTTCAAAACAACAAGTAAACCATGAATATAATGAGTAATACATTTAACCTTTATTAATTAGTAAATCCTCTTCACTGAATAAAAGATCATTTCATACCCTTTTGTAAACAAAATATTACCATAAAACCCATATAAATATAACATAACATATAAAGGTAACATGGGAAATAAACATACTTAAATGAAATAACCATATGGTTGACTTCCAAACACATCACTAAAAGGAATAACCATACGTCTGAATTCCATACCCAATGCATTGGAGGTTATAACGTAACCACCTGTCTTGGTTTTCACGGCACCACCTGTCATTTGGATTATCACGTAACCACCCGTCAAATGTCAAAGTACCATCATAAATTCATAGCACATAAAATATTGAAAATATAAACATTTCACTATTAACATTTCAATTTCAATCACCATATATCATTTCAAAAAATTGACAAAATCAATTCTTTATCAAACCATTTTCAAAACCATTTAATAAAGTTATTTTTGAGTCAAAGTGTTCCATACCACTTTGAAAATTTTAAAGGAATTAACATTTTAAAACAATAATTTCAATATAAATAAATCCTTACAACCATTTTTAAAACATGGACATTAATGAGAATGATTTAGAAGAATAAATCCTTAAAATAGTTAAAATGATATTTTAGTTAATGAGTTTTTAACAAAATGAGAAACAGTTGAATATAATTAATTGAGGAATAACATATAATCAGAACATTATAATATCATTAGAATAAAGGTATTCATGTTATAACATTCCAAAGGACAGTATATACACCATATAAAAGTGAATTGGTGCATAACAACAATTAAGTCTCAAAGGAAAGTATATTGAAAGGAAATCCCTTATAAAGATGGTATCCATAGATTAAGGATAAATAAATTACATAATTATGTGTGAAAAATATAAATACACTAAATATGATTTGTTATATAGTGCAAATCAATTAGGGTTCATTCACACATATTCATAGGATGACATATTCACGAAGTAGAAGTTTAACCCAATGAATCAAAATTGGGTTAAGAAGTTCCCTTGCAAAAATTTGACAATATAACGACGTCACTTTAAAATTCAGAAACTGAGTTGATGAGAGAGAAAAGGGTATCTCATCCATTGGACATAAAACATACAACGATAAGGATATAGAAGAACATTTCTCAACATCAGAAGATGTAAATTATAAGACATAACAAAAACAAGTCTTTTAAAAGACAGGAGGGTGAAAGGTTCCCTTACCTATTTGGTAACATAAGAAATGTAGAACTCGTGAAGGAAGGATCATACCATAAATATGAAAACACTCAGAAATGATATTATATTACACAAAGAGTAAAATCAAGGGCTGTACATACAGAAAAAAAACAGAAATAGTGGCAAATATAGAATGAATCTCCTGAGAATAAATAGTGAGATAAAACCATTTACCACGTTGTAATCAATCAAGTCGTAAGAAAAAAGTTAATAACCACCATATGAATCACAGAATACCATGAATATACAGAGAATAATGATAATATATATATCAAATTTAAGTACATAATACACCACATGCAATAAATGAGTTGCGGACAATAGAAATCTTATGGAATTAAAAGTGAGATAAGAAATCCATTACCTCGTGTACGACTTGACCCGTTCGTTCAATAATATCCTGAATAATAAACTAAAGTTAATTTATAATTTAATAAGAACCTTTTTAAATTTTATTATTCCTTTATATTACTTATTACCATGTTATAAAAATTATGTAATCATTTATGTTAATAATGATCGTTTTGTCGATATTTGGTACTGGAGTCAAAAATGGACTTCTTATAATTACATTTTGTTCATGTGGTCTAAGGTTCATTATATCCAAAATTATATTAATGATTTTGATGTCATATATATCATATATATCCATCATATACATGTATTACTAATAGTGCATAACATTTAGAGGTAATAAATGAAATGCAACGTTCATGGAGACGGTAAGTCGTACGTACGCATGAACGCTAATTCCATTTCTATTTCATATTTAATGGAATTAAAACATAATGATACATATTATTATTATAATTAATGTATTTTATCATAAATAATATAATTAAATCTATCCATTATACATACCACATATAGTTTGAATGAGTCATATCACTTTGAGAGGGAGGTAGTCTGCACTTCCTCAAATGAAATTATCGTGTTTACCCATAATGGAAACCATAAAGGTATGCTATAAATGGAAATTACAGAAGAATAAATAAAACATAAACATAATATAAAACATATATATCTAAATTTTCATCTTAATTTCCACCATCATAGGTGGTAAGAGATAAACGAACAATCATTCTTTCGTGAGGCATTAGTTTTCCATCCACTGATACATTATGTTATTCACCCATTAGATGGAGGTGTGTGTAAGTGTAGTTAAAATACTTTTCATAAAAACATACTAGTATATTTAGGATATGGTTGTTGTTACAAAATAAAGTAATAAAAAGAGTTTAGGGGTTGGAGAAGTAAAATAAAAGAAAACAATTTAAGAGAAACTATCACGTTTAATTTGGGTTACTCCCATTGGTTTGAACAAAAAGACTTTTTGAAATGCCTTCTGCCTAAGGTAAGGATGCTAGGAGGAGGAGAAGGATGAATGGAGATTAATTGGGCAGATGTTAGACGAGCCCAAAGGATTGAGAGGTGTGAGGAATTGGATAGAAGTGGTCTCCTTTTATATGGGGTAGGAGGGGCTCTTTTGGAAAGAGTGAAAACATTATTTTATTATATAATGAAATTCAGTTTATAAAGGTCCAAAAATAATTAAAGTTAAATTTAATATTACCATGGAAGAAATAAAATTATCCAATAAGAATTGGAGAGGTTTTGGATAATATTTGAATCATTATAATCGTATTTATTTAAATGATTTATTAATGAGGTAAACAATGCATCATTATTTTGTCATAAATAATTTAATTTATTTGTTGTCTAAAAATTATAAAAATAATACCATGATGTAGGACATAATTATATATTTCCAATTAATATTTATAGTATAAAAGATAGTTTATATATCCCCTTGTAAAAATTAATTTCCTAAAAGATATTTTCTTTGGTCATTTTTTCCTTTACTTTAAGATAATTAATCAAAATTGTCATTATCCGACCCATGCGGGTCAATGGGGTCCCAAAATCGTCCAAAGGATTTAAATTGACGTGAATGACTCAAAAAATAAGGTTTGGAAATGTTTTAAGGTAATTGGAATTATTATAATATCTATTAACCTTAAATTACGCTATTTACCTTTAACCACGGTAAATAAAAGTCAAAAGTTACTATTCACTACAAATTATTTTCATCTTATTGATCCATATTTTACTTATTGATAACAATAATATTTGTCGTATTTTTGAAATTCAATTCACAGATGTGCTAATATTTCATTTAAATGAAAAAGTCGGTTTTTTAACCACCACTATGTGGTTTCACTGTTCATCAAAAATTGAAGTTTTTCAGAAAAATACCAAAAATTCAGAATATATTTTATTCGATATTACAATTTCAAAAATGATGTCTATTTTACCAAATTCATAACATATATGTGGAATTAATTAAATTTAAAATTAATTCTTGTATTCAAAACAAATAGCGTGTTTTTAAGAAATAATAACAATCAAAAGATTGATACTTGTTTATGCCCCATTTCAATGTGAAATTAATTCCAATGACAAATATTGGATTAAAAGATAAAAATATATTTCAATTTCACTTTAAAAAAAATTAAAAATATAATCTACCCATATAAATAAATTAGATTACAATGCACTTTTGAATTAAAATACAATACTTCTCACTATTCAAAAAAAATGAACTTTATCGGAAAAATAAAAAAAATTACCCAAAGTACAATTTGATGTCCCCATTCTAAAGAAGGATTTTATTTGGTCAATTAGAATGTATTAAAGTGACCAAACCTATATTTAATAATGTTTCTCTATTAAAAGGTAGTAAATCGTCCTTTGAATGTAAATTATACATAAAATTAGATTCATTCATATTTTAAGCCTCAAAATTTTTATTGGATAAATGTAAATACATTTAACAATCATGTATTACCATATTGTAGTTAGTTTTTTCATTCCCACCAATACAACGGCTAGGAGTTTACTACCATTTAAAATAATAATATTATATTATTAGTGTGCAATGTAAGATTCCAAAGAAACCCATTGTTGCATATCAGGTACGCTGTCGAACATAGAAACCCCATTAATGTAAAATTAACACTTAATTCACAAATATTGCTAAATATGAAATATGTATTATTCTTTATTTACCTGGTATTTTACATCCTTCCCCTATTTGAAATTTAATCCTTGTAATTTTATACACTTATTAAATAAATGGAATAATTTATCCCTCATAGCATTATCAGATTCCCACGTTGCCTTTTAAACCATATGGGTTTTCCACAAAACCTTTACCTGGTGAATTACCTTATTCCGCAACATTTGATCTCTACGATCAAGAATCTATACTGGTTGTTCTTCATAATAGATATTCTCTTCCAACTGATCTACCTATGGGGTCAAAACATGAGATGGATTGAAATAGGAAAAACGTTGTGTACCTAGAATAAACATGGAGGTAAAGCCACTCTGTAAGCAATTGATTCAACGTTCTCCAGAATTTCATAAGGTCCAATGAACCTTGGACTCATATTTCCCTTATTACCAAAATGCATCACTTTTCTATGGATAAACGTTGAGAAAGACATGAGCACCTACCTCAAAAGAAAGATCCTTCCTCAGGTTATCTGTATAACTTTTCTGTCTGATCTGAGCTATTCTCTTGTGCATCAGAATCAACCGAACATTCTCTACCATATCTTCTACCAATTCTGGTCTCATTATCTTCCTTTCACCTAATTCATCCAAAAAAGATGGATTTTGACAATGCTTTCCATATAATGCCTC
Organism: Viscum album; assembly: GCA_963277665.1. Classification (NCBI taxonomy): domain Eukaryota; kingdom Viridiplantae; phylum Streptophyta; class Magnoliopsida; order Santalales; family Viscaceae; genus Viscum; species Viscum album. The sequence continues at coordinate 91,270,262 of OY728121.1, read as the reverse complement.
AAATAGAGCCATCTGTATACTGGAATGAAGACTGTTATGATATGAAAATTCAAGCAACGAAAGATGTTGGTCCCAACTTCCCTGATAATACATCGATCAAGCACATAACATATCCTCCAATGTCTGAATTGTTCATTCTAATTTCCCATCTAATTGAGGATTAAAATCTTTACTAAAATTTAATTCAGTACCCAACGACTTTTGAAGGCCTTTCCAAAAGTTAAAAGTAAACCTGGGATCACGATCATATATAATGGAGAGGGGACCACCATCCATCCTGACTATCTCTTTAACATACAACAGGGCAAGTTGATCTAGAGACAAATTATCTCGAATAGGAAGGAAATTAGTAGATTTATTCAATCGATCAACTATAACCCAAATTGCATCACTACCTCGAGATGTCTTTGGTAATCCCACAACAAAGTCCTTTGATATATTTTCTCATTTCCACTCAGGCACCGGTAAAGGCAGAAGAATTCCTTTTGGAAACTACTACTCTACTTTAAACTGTAGAAAATTCAAACACTTCACTATAAAATTAGTAATATCTCTTTTCATTCCATCCCACCAGTAATGCTCCCAACGATCTCTATACATCTTAGTACTACCAGGATGAACTGAAATCGGTGAACTATGAGCTTAATTTAACAACTCAATATTCAACTGTGAATCACAAGGCACGCATAATTTCTTCCAAAACCTTAAAACACAATCATTATCAATTTTAAAATCAGGAAACTTACCCATATGAACCAACTCTAGCTTTTTCTGCAACTCACTATCTTCTTTCTGTGCTTTATTTAATCTGTCTGATAGAGATGATTTCACTGACACTTGAAACAAAATAGAAGAATTTCCTGCAATAAAAACTTCTATTTCAAAATTCATCAAATAAATAACCACATGATCTTGTTCCAAACATAACATGGTTAATGAAGCATTAATTTTTCGACTCAAATCATCTTTCACTTCATTTGTTTTTCCCAAATGGTAATGGATCATGCAATAATAATACTTGATTAATTCCAACCATCCCCTCTATCTCATGTTAAATTCTATTTGAGTGAATATATACTTCAAACATTCATGGTCCGAATAAATTTCAAACATCACTCCATGCAAATAATGCCTCCAAATTTTTAAAGAAAAAACTACAGCAGCTAATTCCAAATAATTTGTAGGGTAATTTAACTCATGGGGTTTCAACGGACGTGAAGCACAAGAAACTACCTAATCATTCTGCATAAGGAAACAACCAATTCCTTTCAATGAAGAATCACTTTAGATAACAAACTCACCATTTCTGGATGGTAGTGCCAAAACTGGATCATTCACCAATCTTCTTTTCAATACCTGAAAACAATCATCACATTCTTTTGTCTAGATTATCCTAACACCTCTTCGAGTTAACATAGTCATTGGACTAGATAACCGTGATGAATTTTCAATAAACCTCCGATCATAACCTATAAAACCAAGAAAACTCTGAATCTGAGTTATATTTTTGGGTCTTGGAGATTCTTAAACAACTTCTGTTTTAGCAGGGTCAATAGTTATGCCATTTTTTTTGGAATCAATGTGACCAAGGAAATAAATTTATTGTAACCAAAACTCACACTTGAAGAATTTCCCAAACAGTTTATTTTCTTTTTGGGTTTCCAAGACAACCATTAAATGAATTTCATGATCCTATTTAATTTTAGAATAAACCAATATGTCATCAATAAAAACAACCATAATTTTTCACCTGAGTCAACTAAGCCATCTCTGGAACAAAATGTTTAGTTCTGACTCTCACCATCTCAGAATACTGATTTGAATGGCCATTTCCCTCTGTATGCCTTCCCAGAAAAGCTTCTCTATTTCCTCTATGAAAAACCATTATTAACACATGAAATATATTAAGAAAATAAACATGGTAATCTGGAAATACTATATCATTTCAATATTACAAAAAATTAATTTATGGACATTTATTTAACAATACCCTAACTCCTAAAGTTGTCTAAACAAACATTTGATACCAACTATAAGGACCCAGCCGTAAATCATTGTATAATATTTAATTAAATGAATAATTCAAATTTTGGATCTTTTCATGTTTATAGTTTTAGAGAGTCAGTTCATTACTATTACACTGCAAAATATTACAATGTATACACTTGTACTCAGTTTCCATTTTTTTCAAAAAATAAAAACTCTTTTAAAAAAAGTGTCATGTCTAGTTCCATGTTTTAGACAAAATGACATTTCATTGATCCCATCCTTGACACTATTCCACTATATGTCTTGTGAAAAACATTTCAAAACATGGGATGATCATAAAAAGCTCAGTAAGGGATACACAAAGAAGGAATCTATTATTTTTTCAAAAAAAAAAACATGTAAACCATGAATACTTAATCATAAGTATCACTTTTAACCTTTATGAAGTATTAAATACTTGTCACTGAATAAAATATCATTTCCTAGCCTTTTTTAAGAAAAATATTACCATGAATCCCAAATTAAGAACACATAAAGGTAACTCGGGACATAAAAATACTTTAATGGAATAACCATACGGTCAACTTCAACACATATCACTAAATGGAATAGCCATACGGCCGACTTCCATAACCAATGAATTGGAGGTTATAACATAACCACCCATCCTGGTATTCATGGCACCACCCATTATTTTATTTATCATGTAACCACCCGTCAAATGTCCAAGTACCATTATAAAATCATAACATAAAACAATTGAAAAGGAAAGAAGACATTTCCACATTTCAATCACAATATATCACATAAATATATTTAAATAACAAATCCATTATCAAAACCATTTTCAATACCAAAATATATAAAATGTATATGGAATTTATTTTATTTTAAAAACATTATGTCTTGTTGAGGATGTGAAAGATCAAATAATAATCATGGCGGAAGAAAAGGTCATTGTCACCACTTGCATTAAAAGAAACATTATTTTTTTTCATTTAGTAAAAAACTTCGTTGAAAAAGATTCCATTTGAAAAGTCAAAGGTGTTTATACAGTGTATAAAATAATGTCGTGTATTAAAACAAAATATGCCTCAATGAAAGGAGATTGAGACGAAGTCCCTTCCCACATGTCCGAGTTGACTCGATCGTTCTTTAATCTCCATAATTATAAAATAAAGTTAATTTCTACTTGCATAAGAACCTTTTTCAAGTTTATTATTCCTTTTATATCACATAATACCATGTTATGAATATTATGTATTCATTTATGTTAATAACGATCATTTTTTCAATATTTGTTAGTTGGGTAAAAAAATGGACTTCTTATAATTACATGTTGTAAATGTAGTCAAATATCCATTATATCCAGAATGATAATCATGATTTAGATATCATATATATCATATATATCCAGTATATACGTGTATTTATAATAGTACATAACATTTAGTGGTAAGAAATGAAATGCACCGTTCAAGGAGACGGTAAGCCGTACGTACGCATGAACACTACTTCCATTTATATTTCATATTTAATGGAATCAAAAAATAATGATACATAGTTATATTATAATTCCAGTATTTTATCATATATAATATCTTTAAATCTATACTTTATACATACCACATATAGTATGAACGAGTCATATCACTTTGAGGGGGCTGTAGTCCCCACTTCCTCAGATGAAATTATCGTGTTTACTCATAATGGAATCCATAAAGGTATGCTATAAATGGAAATTACAGAATCCAAAAGAAAACATAAATATAATATATATCATATATAAATACAGTGCAATCATAATGGACACCATGAGAGGTTGTAGCAGATAATCGAACAATCATTGTTTCGTGAGGCGTTAGTTTTCCATCCAGAGAAACATTATGTTATTCATCCATTAGATAGAGGTGTGTATAACTGTAGCTCAAATCCTTCTCATAAAAATATCCTAGTATATTGAGGATACTGATTCATATACAATATAAATGAATAAAAAGAGTTTAGGGGTAAGAGATGTAAAATAAAAGAAATCAATTTAAGAGAAAATGTTACCTTTAATTTGGGTAACTCCCTTTAGTTTGAACCAAATGACTTCTTGAAGTGCCTTCTGCCTAAGGTAAGCCTTCTAGGTGGAAGATAGGGATGTAGAGAGATTAATTGGGTAGAGGGTGGACTAGAAAAAAGGCTTGAGAGGTGTCAGGAATAGGTTAGAAATGGTATCCTTTTATAAGGGGGAGGATCGGCTCATTATGAATGTTTGAAAACAGTATTTTATTATATAATTATATTCGGTTTCTAATGGTCCAAAAATCATTATTGTTGATGATATTATGACTCATGGTTGAAGTAAAGTCATCCAATAGGAACTGGACAGGTTTCAGATAATATATTAATCATTATAATCTTATTTATTTTAATGATTTATTAATGAGGTAAACACTGCATCATTATTGTGTCATAAATAATTTTAATTACTTGATGTCTATAAATTATAAAAATATACAATGATGTATGAAATCTATTTAGCTTTCCAGTGAATATTTGTAGTCAAAAATATAATTTATATAACACCATATAAAAATTATTTTTACTAAATGATATTTTCTTTTCTAATTTTTTCCTTTACTTGAAGTTAATTAATATAAATTGTCATTATCCCTCCCAAGTGTCTCAATGGGGTCCCAAAATCGTCCCAAAGATGCATTGTTTAACTCATTAATAAATCATTTAAATAAATAAGATTATAATGATTAAAATATTATCCAAAACATATAAAATTATTGTTGGATGGTTTTATTTCTACCCTGAGTAATCATATCATCGACTTTAATGATTTTTGGACCTTTAGAAATCGAATATCATTATATAATAAAATAATATTTTCACACATTCCTAAAGAGCCCCTCTTCCCCTTATAAAAGGAGAACAATTCTAAACAATTCCTTACACCTATCAAGCCTTTTGTCTCATCCAACCTCTACCAAATTATGCTCCCTATATCCCTCCCCTCCTCCTAGAATCCTTACCTTAGGCAGAAGGTACGTCAAGAAGTCCTTTGGTTCAAACCAAAGGGATTAACCCCAATTAAAGGTACCGGTTTCTCTTGAAAAAAAATTTATATTATATTACTTCTCCAACCCCTAAATTATTTTTATTCTTTTCTATTTAAATAACACTAGTATCCTCAATATTCTAGGATGTTGTTATGAGAAGGATTCGAACTACACATACACACACCTCCATCAAATGGGTGAAGAACATAATGTTTCTGTGGATGGAAAACTAACACCTCACGAAACGATGATTGTTCATTTATCTCCTACCACCTCTAATGGTGACCATTAAGATGGAACTATATTTATATATGATATGTTTTATGTTTATGTTTTCATTATGCTTCTCTATTTTCCATTTATTTCATACCATTATAGTTTCCATTATGGGTAAATGCGATAATTTCATTTGAGGAAGTGTGGGCGACCGCCCCCTCAAAGTGATATGACTCTTTCATATGATATGTGGTACGTATAAAGGATAAATTTAAGGATATTATATATGATAAAATAATGGAATTATAATACCACTATGTATCATTATGTTTTAATACCATTAAATATGAAATAGAAATGGAAGTAGCGTGCATGCGTACGTACGGCTTACCGTCTCCATGAACGGTGCATTTCATTTCTTACAAATAAATGTTATGTACTATTATAAATAAATGTATATGATGGATATATATTATATATATTATATAAAAATAATAAATATCATTATAGATATAATGAAACTTTGACCACATGAACAACATGTAATTATAAGAAGTCCATTTTTGACTCAAGTACCAAATATCGACAAAACGAACATTATTAACTAAAATGATTACATAATTTTAATAACATGGTAATTAGTAATATAAAAGGAATAATAAACTTTAAAAAGGTTCATATGAAATTATAAATTAACTTCAGTTTATTATTCTGGAGATTAATGATCAAACGGGACAAGTCGGACACGAGGTAAGGGATTTCTCAGCTCACATTTAATTCCATGAGATTTCTATTGTTCGCCACTTATTTCTTGCATGTGGTGTATTGTGCACATCCATTTGATATATATATTATCATTATTCTCTATATATTCATGGTATTCTGTGATTAATTTGGTGGTAATTAACTTTTGTTCTTACAACTTGATTAATTATAATGTGGTAAATGGTTTCATCTCACTTTTTATTCTCATGAGACTCATACTATATTTTCCAATATTTTTTTGTGGTGTATGTAATACCCATTATTGTAATCATTGTGTAATATAATATCATTTTTAGTGTTTAAATCTTCATGGTATGATCCTTCTTTCATGTGGTGTACATTTCTTAAGTTACCAAATCGGAAAGGGAACCTTTCACCCTCCTATATTTTAAAAGACTTCTTTTTGTTATGTCTTTTAATTTACATATTCTCATATTGGGATATGTTCTTATATGTCCTTATTAATGTAAATTTTATGTCCATGTGATGATATACCCTTTTCTCTCTCATCAACTCAGTTTCTGAATATTAAATTGACACCGTTATGTTGTCAAATTTTTGCAAGGGAACTTCTTAACCAAATTTCGATTCTTTGGGTTAAACTTGTACTTCTTGAATATGTAATCCTATGGATATGTGTGAATTCCCTTTGATTGTTTTACACTGAACAACCAATCATATTTAGTGTATTTATATTTTTCACACATAATTATGTAATTGATTTATCCTTAATCTAAGGATACTTCCATTATGAGGGATTTTTTCTCAATTTAAATTCCATAGTGAATTAATTGTTTTTATGCACCAATTCACTCATATTTGGTGTATATAATGTCCTTTGGTATTTTATATCATGAATCCCATTATTCTCATGATATTATAATGTTCTGATTAAATGTTATTTTTCAATTTTTTTTGTATTCAAGTGTTTCTCATTTTGTTAAAAACACTTTAACTAAAATATCATTTTAACCGTTTTAGAGATTTATTCTTCCAAATATTTATCATTAATTTCTGTGTTTTAGAAATGGTTTTAAGGATTTATTTATATGGATATTATTGTTATAAAATTTTAATTCCTTTAAAAGCATCAAAGTAGTATGTGACACTTTAATTCAAATATCACTTTATTAAATGGTTTTGAAAATGGTTTGATAAAGCATTGATTTTTTAAGAATCATGAAATGATATATTGTGATTGTAAATGAAATGTAAATAGTCAAATTTTTTATTTTCAATATTTTATGTTCTATGATATTATGATAGTACTTGGAAATTTGACGGGTGGTTACGTGATAAACCAAATGACGGGTCATGCTGTGATAACCAGGACGAGTGGTTACATTATAAACTCCATTGCATTGGGTATGAAAGTGGGCGGTATGGCTATTATATTTAGTGATATGTGTGGAAGTTGACTATATGGTTATTTAATTTAAGTATGTTTATATCCCAAGTTAACTTTATATGTTATGCGTTCTTTATATGAGTTTTATGGTAATATTTTGGTTACAAAAGGATAAGAAATGATCTTTTATTCAATGAAGAGTATTTACTACTTCATAATGGTTAGAATTATTACTCATGATATTCATGGTTTACTTGTTGTTTTGAAAAACTAACAATTTCCTTCTTTTTGTATCCCGTACTGAGATTTTTATGCTCATCCCAGGATTTTTTGAAATGTTTTCCATAGGAATTAGAGATGAATAAGGTCATTGATGGGATCAGGGAAACGTCAGGATCTCTAAAACCTATAACTAGACATGTTTTCTTTTAAGAGTTTTTATTTTATGAAAAAAATAGATACTGAGTAGTAGTGTCTACTTGTAATCTTCAAGTTGTTATGTAATAGTTATGGCCTAATTCTCTAAAAGTATAAACCTGAAAAGATCTTAAATGTGAACTACTAATTTAATTCACGATTATGTTTGGTTTAAGGCCAGGTCCTTACAGTTGGTATCAGTGGTCGGTTTAGATAAATTTAGAGGTTAGGGTATTCTTTAAGCATAAGTGACATTTCCATAATGGATAGGATTTCAGAAAGAGTCATTGTTTTTTAGATAAAGTTAATTAGTTTAAGATAAAATGAATAAGTATATCATAGTATTTACCCTCCTCATAAGATATTATATGATGATTTTACTGATATAATCAGACTAACCTTTTTGGTTTTAGTAAATGGATAGATCTAGTAGGCACCGAAGTAACAGTGTATGTGAAGAAAACTATGACTGTTTTCTGAAAGACCACCTAAATGATATGGGAGCTGAATGAGAAATCTTGTTTTTATTCTAAACCAACTATTTGGAGTTATGATTGACCACATGAAACATAGGGATTTTTATAAGACATCATATATGCGAGAAAAAAATACCTATGGATGTTAAGGTAATAATCATAAAGGTATGTATGTTCAAAAACCTATGTGTAAAAAATGTGGAAATAAACACATATAAAAATGTTTCAAAGGGACAGAAATATGTTATAGATGTGGAATTGAATTTCATAAAGTAATAACCTACCATGGAAAAAGGAAGCATCTAGTTGACCCTAGGAAAGGAAAATAAGATCCTTCTGAAGGATCAATTGAATTTTTTAAATGTGGTGAGCATGGTCATTATGTAAACACATGTCCTATGAAGAAGTTTCGATAATGGTATCACTAGGATCCTACAAATATTCATTTACCAATACCTAATTTCAATCCGATTGAGGATGAAGAAACTGACAATGACCAATGAACTGTATGGATTATTTCATAACATATGTTTTCCTATTATTGAAATCTTAGGATAGGATTCATGATTTTGTTTGTAGGAAAGAATTATTTCAGAATAAGTTGGAAAGGAATGGTTAATGGATAAAGAAGGATGTTGAATGATTAAGAATTCAACATATAAGGTATTCAAGAGTTATGTTAGAATTTAGGATGGTGAAATGATTAAAAGTAATAATGCTCTTCTGATGATGGGATTACATAAGAATAATTTTTATAGTTTGTGTAACCCTGAGGTTTGATATATGAAAATTTTATTCAAGGAATAATTATATTCTCTTTTGTGGATACAGTTATAAAGAACCATTTCAGTTTATATGATCCTTGAATTTGAGGCAATTACCTGTTAATACATTTTGGGATGAAAAATGAAAGTTATTAGATATCCTTTGTGGTTAAGATATGTTATTGTTATTTTTGATGAATTTATCTGTTTTTGGGAATTTTATACAATTATGTAGTATTTGAAAAGGGACAACACACAAACTGTGTGACATGCCGTCACATGGGATGAAGTTGTAGGAATCAAACCCACAACCAAAGTGAGACTGGAATTTATCACCTACCACTGCAATATGTAATGTCCCTGGTTTGTATGACTAATTGTTTTTAGTGAGATGATCTTATGAATCAGGAATAAGTTGATTTTGGGTTATCTATGGAAATGATTAACCTATCATTGAGGATATCCGATTAGGTTAATTACTTTTTAGAGTGATACTTTAAGAGTAAATGATGTTATTTGGAGATAAATTTTAAGATTTACCATGGAAGAATATGTGATTAAATCCTTCATAGATTTGGGTTTCAAGATCAGTTTGTATTACATAGAATAATTTTAAGGATAACTATTTATTTAATGGTCTTTCTTGAACCTTGGGTTCATTTTGATGAATTTTGTAGATTAAGAGTAGTATTTATTTTTATAAAGGATTATACTTTTGGTGATTATCTGATCTTCTGCTAATAATTTTGGTTTCAGTTGATGTCTAAATACAAGGGAAATGGATAGTTCTCCTTTTGTGGATTATGTGATTATCTAGAAGATGATTCTTGTGCATTTTAGGTGACCAAGACTTTTTTAATTCTTATCGTTTTGGGAAATGATGAGTTTCAGTATAAACTTATCAAAATATGAAACTCTACTTGAAGGTAAGTATATTTCCTTACGTGTTTCTTCTATGTAGAATATGAATTCCTCAAAATTTTGAAAATGAACGTAAAACAAAAATGTTGTTGGTTTACATTTCTTACTGGGAAATCAATGATTGTTTACACACGTCATATGTTTGTGATTTTCTTATGGTTACCATTCTCATATTCATGTTTCCTATCACTCTATATCAGAACATGACACTTTTCTTCCTCCATATCCATGTTTTCATGAAATCATAGTAGATGTTAACTCGGGTGACCATTGTTATTCTCTTTATTTATTTTAAATTGATAGTTTTACTGACTGTTTTCTTCCGATATGGTACTTTCAATAAAGTTTCCAAACCCAAATTTTAAAATTGAAAGGATGAAATTCCCAAAAGGAGGGAAGGATGTAAAATCATAGGTAATTAAAGAATATTAATTTTTCTTATTTATTAATTTTTGAATTAAATAATAATTTTACTTTAATAGGGTCGCTATGTTCGATAGCGTGCCCGATATGCAACAACGAGTTTCTTTGAAATCATACGTTGCACACTAATAATATATTATTCTTATAAAAAGTAGTTAAATTCTACCCATTTTATTTGTGGTAATGAACGAAACTAACTACAATATGATTAAACATGTTTTTTAAAGGCATTTACATTTATCCAATAAAAGTTAAAGGCGTAAAATGTGAATGAATCAAATTTTAAGCATAATTTACATTAAATGGATGATTTATCTCCTTTTAATGGAAACCCATTTTTAAATCTTGTTTTGGTCACTTTAATACATTCTATATGACCAAATAAAATCCTTCTTTAGAATAGGGACATCAAAATTTACATTGTGTAAATTTTTGAAATTTTTCTGATAAAGTTCATTTTTAATGAGTAGTGAAAAATATTGTATTTTAATTCAAAAGTGCCTTTTAATCTAATTTATTTATATGGATAAAATTTCGTTATATTTTGTTTTAAAGTTAAATTAAAATATATTTTTACCATTCAATCCAATGTTGGTCATTTTAATTAATTTCATTTTGAAATTGGATATAAACAAGTATCAATCTTTTGATAGTTATTATTTCTTAAAAACACGCTATTTGTTTTGATAACATGATTTAATTTTAAAATTAATTAATTCCACATATATTATTTGAATTTGGAGAAATAGACATCAATTTTGAATTTGTAATAACAAATATAGCTTAGGCTTAATTTTTGGTATTTTTCTCAAAAACATAAATTTTTTATGAATAGTGAAACCACTTAATGGTAGTTTAAAAAAACTGACATTATCCTTGAAATGAAATTTTACCACTAATTTGAATTGAATTTAAAAAATAAGACATACATGGATATTATCAAAAAGTAAAATGTGGTTCAATAAGATGTATATAAATTTTAGTGGATTGTAACTTTTGACTTTTATTTACGGCGATTAAAGGTAAATAAGGTAATTCAAGGTAAAGAGAATATTATAATAATTCAAAATTACCTTAACACTTATCCAATTCTTATTGATTGAGTCATTTATGACCATGGGCATCTTTGGGTCTATTTTGGGATCCCATTGAGCCACTTGGGAGTGATAATGACAATTTAGATTAATTAACATAATGTGAAGGAAAAATTGACAATAGCAAATATATTTTAGTAAATTAATTTTTAAAAGGGGTTATATAAATTCTCATTTATACTATAAATATTAATTGTAAAGTTAAAAATATTTCCTACATCATGATATTTGTTTATAATTTTCATACAAAAAATAAATTAAATTATTAATGACACAATAATGATGCATTGTTTATCTCATTAAAAAATCATTTAAATAAATAAGATTATAATCATTAAAATATTATCCAAAACCTGTCAAATTCTTATTGGATAATTTTACTTCGACCATGAGTAATCTTATCTTCAACTCTAATGATGTTTGGACCTTTAAAACCGAATATATTTATATAATAAAATAATATTTTCACACATTATGAAAGAGTCCCTCCTCCCCCTTATAAAAGTAGACCACTTCTAACAAATTCCTCACAACTCTAAAGCCTTTTTCTCATCCAAAATCTACCCAATTAATCTCCATAAATCCATATCCTCCTCCTAGGAGCCTTAATTTAGGTATAAGTGACTTCAAGAAGTCATTTGGTTCAAACCAAATGGAGTAACCCAAATTAAAGGTAAAGGTTTTTCTTCAATTGTTTCATTTAATTTTACTTCTCCAACACCTAAACACTTTTTATTAATTTCTTTTGTAAAAAAAACCATATCCTAAATATACTAGGATGTTTTTATAATCAGTATTAGAACTACACATACACACACCTCCATTTAAGGGGTGAAGAAAATAATGTTTCTGTGGATGTCAAACCAATGACTCACGAAACGATGAATGTTTGTTTATCTCCTACTATGTCACGACCCCCTTCCATCAAAGATGCCCCTCCTGAGCTGGAAATGGTGAAAGGGAGATAATGACCCTCGAGTCCCGCCTCCAGTAGGCCCCGGGGTGGTGACTAGCACAAAGGGTATGAGTTTATTTCTTTCTTTTTTTCAATCATGGGAGGCATTACCCTTTTTATAGTTAGGATCGGAAATAGGACAAGTCAACCACCAAAAAGGAAAAAGAACAAAGGTGCTGAAAAGAAACCCAAACCAGTCCCATATGCATGTATAAATAAACTGAAACAGGTACAAGTACAAATAAGCTTAATGTACAAGTGAGTACAGTACCAAAAGAAAAACAATAAAACAGCAACTGCACAGCTCCCACTGCCTGACTAGTAGGGTCCCGCACAGCCCTGGTAGTCCTCCTGAAAACCTGAAACAACGTAGGGTGAGCATACAAGTATACTCAGTAGAGAACCTAAATCTCTCGTGCACAAGTGGGGAGACACCCTAAGGTCCCATGAGAAAATAGAAGAACCAGAAACTAACATGGAAAAACTATCCACCCAGCCTCACTAGTCACACTCACCAAGTAACACAAACAAGTTTAGTATATATATAGAACAAAAGTATTGGGTACCCCGCACCATTTCCAACTTAATTAGATGCTGCTCTTCCTAACGGAAAACGTCTTGACGCTACCACACTCTTCTCACCCGCACACACCTGGGCCAAACCACGCATCTCACCCGCACACACCTGGGCCTCACAACCACGCATCTCGCCCGCACACACCTGGGCCACAACCACTAACCCACCCGCAGCCACCTGGGCCTCATCCCGAAGGTTCTTGGGAACGGTAAGCCTGCCCGAAGAGTCTTGGGCTAAAGGTCGCCTCAAGCCATCACAACCTCTGAGACCTACCCGAAGAGTCTTGGGTGTAAGGTCACCCCAAGCCATCAGAGCCTATGGAAGAAGGAGCACGAAGGAGGTAGTAACTAAGGGGGAACACCCTCTCCCATAAAATGGGAGTGTTCGGCACTAGGTGCTTGACATGGGTGTGGTGCGACAAAACACAAAGATACAATTATATATATACATATACCAAACACACAACCCAACCTATGGCTTCTTAAAAAGAGGAACTGAGGATGTGCCTTGGCACTGCTACCACGAAGCATGCATCAACGACCAAACAATCATCCCCCAACCCCATTTAGGTTTTCATGTTTCATGCAATGGTTTAACAAATTATTACTACTGGGCAACTATCATCCAGGTAAAACCTTTCACAAACATATCTCTGCCATCCACAACCAAGGATAGGTAAAACGCAAGCAACCACATGCCATTTCATTTACAAAAGATTATCACAACCATACAACATTCCATCATTCATTTATTTCAAAGTTCCACACATAAAACCCTTTCCACACACAAAACATTTCCGCATTTGAAAACACCTTTTACTTCCAAAACACTTTTCATAATCAAAACACTTTTCATAAATAAAGGCATTTCCACAACCAACCACTTCCCATTTCAACCCCATCGTTTACAAAAACATTTCCCGCAAAACAACCAAACCACCAACATGTTCATTATTCCAATTTTGTTCAACCGGGGTGATCACACAAGGTTTTCATTCTCATTTAATCAGCCAGTCTTTACGTGCTTATCCATTTTCCATGTTTTAACAAAACCAACCACAAACAATTCAGATATCAATTGTGCACGCAAAGGCCACCAACGACCTTGATTTTTAGTAGGCAAAGGCCTTTCAATCCAAAATCACAATCAGAAGATAAAGAAACTGGGAGGAAATAGAAACAGCACAAAACCCCAAACCCTTATTTATCTGGTTATTATCTTTATTTAAAGTTCAACTGCATCCCATGGAACAAAAGAAAAATTTCCCACCCCGCATGTTGCACCAAATAGAGAGACGAAGGTAAATCCCTTCTTCAAAAGGTCCCTATCACGTCGCTTCCGACGACGTCCTTCGGTGTCCCCCGCCTTCGCCAAACCTGACAAATGCCTCCTAGGATGGAAGCTGGAGATGGAAGGCCGGAAGGAAAGGTGACAAGTCCGGTCTTAGAAGCTTCGTCTCGTTGCTACGATCCTGTGGCCGCTGACGGATCGTAATTCGGAGCTCGGACAAAGAAGTTAGAGGAGGAATACTTCTCGATTGTCCAAGAGCGTCGTCGTGCGGCAAAGAAGTGATCGATATGGAAGATAAAACATGACCTCGTTCTTATATAGGCAACGAATTGGTAAATCCGTATTCAGCGTGCATTAATGAATTCACGATGTGACCGTGCATACGTTACATGTTTTGATTGGTTAACACACAACACGTCACACAGTTTCCACGCGTTTTAATAATAATGATAATTCTATCAAAAAGTGGTGTTTCGTTGACACGAGGCATGAGTCATAAAAGTAGCTCATTAATGGTCTTAAAATGACCGTCATAATTTCAGGGTTACGCTGTCGCTGACGGATCGTCAATCCGATACCGTATGAGGGAGATACGTTGGATACAAGATCCCTTAATAATAACAATATTAAATCTATTAATTCATGAGCATTTCGGGTACCCAATCCGAAAACCCGAAAAAGACATCCAATATTGGACTCATAATTTTCATCTCGTAGTCAGGGTCGTACTGCCACTGACGGTTCGTGAAACCGAGGTCGCACGAAGAAGGTACAGACAAGAAAGTGTTTTATCAACAAAATTAATAATAACAATATTTTATTATTATTATTAATCAATTATTTATTTATTTTTAATAACTCCAAAAGCAATCACGTTTTGGAGTCTTCATGGGCGCTATAATTAAGCACCAATTCCTCCTTTTTCATTTATTTGTCTTTTAATTTTATTTCTCTTATTGTTATTTCTTGTTTCTCTCTCCAATCTATTTTTTTTCTTTCATGATTCTCTCCCACCACCAAAAGTGGCGCCTCCCATTTCTTTTACTCCATGTGGAACGCCCCAAACTCCATTCTCACTTCAACTTTATTATTTAATAAAATTAATAATAATAACACCCATAATTAATGTACTAATTTAATCCCATTAAATTAGTTTACCATGGTTATTAAGTTAAAACCATTCCATTTAATTAAATTCAAATAATTTAATTTACTAACCAAAAATTAAACCCATTTAATTTAATTTACCAATCACACACATATTTCTGTCACCTTTATCATTATTATTTAATTCAATAGTAATAAATCCTCTTTCAATTTCATCAACGGGTCACCATCATTAACATTAATAATTATTATTATTGTTGACGCCAATTATTTTCATATAATTACTCCATATATCCCATAACATTATATTCACGCATGGTTGGGAACCCCATTCACGTGCCTCTTCATGTTATTATTATTATAACAAATTATTATATAATAATACCCTTTTAATGTTATTAACACAATTCCAACTTTAATTGTGGAGAACCGCACAACGCCTCTTGTACAAGGTCACACCCATGCACCCCATGCATTTCATTCCTTTATAATATTACATGAGCCTCATTTATTGTAATTTATTCCTTTATAACTTATTCCATGTGCCTCCCAACATTTTATTAAATATATTCGATTTTATTTATTATATTTTACAATGATTAAATTAAAACAATTTTATCTAATTAACACCAAATATTTTCACGCCACCATTATAAATTATTATTAAAAAAAATTATTATTACAACATGTGTCGTGTTTGACCACATCAAATTTTTTACAATGAAATGGACCGGAGAGGTCCGGGCCATTACACCAGATACCTCTCAAAACATTCTCATCCTCGAGAATTAAAACCAACCCAGAAAAGGGGGAAAGGTCCGAACAACCACCCCTCAAGATACCTCTCAGGCCTCTTGTCATAACAAGAAACAACCGACAACCCTAATTATGTGAGTTAGGAATTCCCTCTCCTATATCGAGATATTATCTGCTTTAGGCGGCACTGACTTGCCTCCACGGGTTTAATCGCATCCACATTAATGCCTCTCGATTAAGGACTGAGCCTTCCCACTTACATATATTAGGATTTTCCAACTTACACTGCCCCCAACACCATACAAAACATCAATAAATTTCCCAAACACATGGCTTGAGGAATTCCTTCTCCCATGTCGAGATATTATCCGCTTTAGGCGGCACTGACTCTCCTGCACGGGTTTAATCGCATCCACATTAATGCATCTTGATTAGGGATTAGGTCCTCCTCTCCCCACATGTTATGACTCTTCACACACATTTAAAGGAAATATGGAAACAACTTAACATTATAAATTCATGAAAAAAAAATTCCAGGCCCAAAGCATGGGCGAGAATGAGTTTCAACAAAGGAGTGTGATGATCTTGAATTTAAACAAAACATAAATGAGAGCATTTAAGTAAAACCGGAAACATCTCTCTTGATCTCTGGCCTTGCTAGGGTTGCCACTTCTATTGCATGAAACTGTCTGTGTCCCACTCCTCTGCCGTTCTGTTGACGTCCAGGTGCCATAGTTTTTCGGTAAACAGGGAACGCCTAAGCCCAAGTAGTAATGAAAAACTCAAAGTTTTAATTATCATTTTATTTCAATTTCTTTCCCAGAACACCCAAATCAAGTAAAACACAAACCTGATGATGCATGTACCTTTCCTAGGGTTTCTACCCTAAAATCAATGTAGCCTCACTTGGTTGTTCGGTAGGCTCAGAGACCTTGCATCGGATCACGGGGGGCCCTAAAATCCCATGTCCTAGCCAGTCCTCCCTGGCCTATGTCACACACCAAGATCAGCTAACAATGTTTCCCTACCATCCCATGCAATCCTCCCTGTGCCTAACTCCAGACTTCATCCTATCTCTCAACCATTCCTCTGATACCATTCTGTCACGACCCCCTTCCATCAAAGATGCCCATCCTGAGCTGGCAATGGTGAAAGGGAGATAATGACCCCCCGAGTCCCGCCTCCAGTAGGCCCCGGGGTGGCGACTAGCACCAAGGGTATGAGTTTATTTCTTTCTTTTTTTTTCAATCATGGGAGGCATTACCCTTTTTATCGTTAGGATAGGAAATAGGAAAAGTCAACCACCAAAAAGGAAAAAGAACAAAGGTGTTGAAAAGAAACCCAATCCAGTCCCATATGCATGTATAAATAAACTGAAACAGGTACAAGTACAAATAAGCTTAAAGTACAAGTGAGTACAGTACCAAAAGAAAAACAAGAAAACAGCAACTGCACAGCTCCCATTGCCTGACTAGTAGGGTCCCGCACAGCCCTGGTAGTCCTCCTGAAAACCTGAAACAACGTATGGTGAGCATACAAGTATACTCAGTAGAGAACCTAAAGCTCTCGTGCATAAGTGGGGAGACGCCCTAAGGTCCCGTGAGAAAACAGAAGAACCATAAACTAACAAGGAAAAACTATCCACCCAGCCTCACTGGTCACACTCACCAAGTAACACAAACAAGTTTAGTATATATATAGAACAAAAGTATTGGGTACCCCGCACCATTTCCCACTTAATTAGATGCTTCTCTTCCTAACAGCAAACGTCCTGACACTACCACACTCTTCCCGCCCGCACACACCTGGGCCAAACCATGCATCTCGCCCGCAGACACCTGGGCCTCACAACCACGCATCTCGCCCGCACACACCTGGGCCACAACCACTAACCCGCCCGCAGACACCTGGGCCTCATCCCGAAGGTTCTTGGGAACGGTAAGCCTGCCTGAAGAGTCTTGGGCTAAAGGTCGCCTCAAGCCATCACAGCCTCCGAAACCTACCCGAAGAGTCTTGGGTGTAAGATTATCTCAATCCATCATAGCCTATGGAAGAAGGAGCAGGAAGGAGCTAGTAACTAAGGGGGAACACCCTCTCCCATAAAATGGGAGTGTTCGGCACTAGGTGCTTGACATGGGTGTGGTGAGACAAAACACAAAGATACAATTATATATATACATATACCAAACACACATCCCAACCTATGGCTTCTTAAAAAGATGAACTGAGCATGTGCCTCGGCACTGCTACCACGAAGCATGCATCAACAACCAAACAATCATCCCCCAACCCCATTTAGGTTTTCATGTTTCATGCAATGGTTTAACAAATTATTACTACTGGGAAACTATCATCCAGACAAAACCTTTCACAAACATATCCATACCATCCACAACCAAGGTTAGGTAAAACGCAAGCAACCACATGCCATTTCATTTACAAACGATTATCACAACCATACAACATTCCATCATTCATTTATTTCAATGTTCCACACATAAAACCCTTTCCACACACAAAACATTTACGCATTTGAAAACACCTTTTACTACCAAAACACTTTTCATAATCAAAACACTTTTCTTAAATAAAGGCATTTTCCACAACCAACCATTTACCATTTCAACCCCATCATTTAAAAAAACATTTCACGCAAAACAACCAAACCCCCAACATGTTCATTATTCCAATTTTGTTCAACCGGGGTGATCACACAAGGTTTTCATTCTCATTTAATCATCCAGTATTTACGTGCTTATCCATTTTCCATGTTTTAACAAAACCAACCACAAACAATTCAGATATCAATTTCGCACGCAAAGGCCACCAACAGCCTTGATTTTCAGTAGGCAAAGGCCTTTCAATCCAAAATCACAATCAAAAGATAAAGAAACTGGGAGGAAATAGAAACAGCACAAAACCCCAAACCCTTCTTTATCCGGTTATTATCATTATTTAATGTTCAACTGCATCCCATGGAACAAAAGAAAAATATCCCACCTCGCATGTTGCACCAAATAGAGAGACGAAGTTAAACCCCTACTTCAAAAGGTCCTGATCACGTCGCTTCCGACGACGTCCTTCAGTGTCCTCCGCCTTCGCCCAACCCGACAAAGGCCTACTAGGATGGAATCTGGAGAAGGAAGGCCAGAAGGAATGGTGACAAGTCCGGGCTTAGAAGCTTCGTCTTGTCGCTACGATCCTGTGGCCGCTGACGGATCGTAATTCGGAGCTCGGACAAAGAAGTTAGAGGAGGAATACTTCTCGATTGTCCAAGATCATCGTCGTGCGGCAAAGAAGCAATCGATATGGAAGATAAAACATGACCTCGTTCTTATATAGGCAACGAATAGGTAAATCCGTATTCAGCGTGCATTAATGAATACACGATGTGACCGTACATACGTTACATGTTTTGATTGGTTAACACACAACACGTCACGCGGTTTCCATGCGTTTTAATAATAATGATAATTCTATCAAAAAGTGGTGTTTCATTGACCCGAGGAATGAGTCATAAAAGTAGCTCATTAATGGTCTTCGAATGACCGTCATAATTTCAGGGTTACACTGTCGCTGACGGATCGTCAATCCGATACCGTATGAGGGAGATACGTTGGATACAAGATCCTGTAATAATAACAATATTAAATCTATTAATTCATGAACGTTTCGGGTACCCAATCAGAAAACCCGAAAAATACATCCAATATTGGACTCATAATTTTCGTCTCGTTGTCAGGGTCGCACTGACACTGACGGTTTGTGAAACCGAGGTCGCACGAAGAAGTTACGGACAAAAAAGTGTTTTATCAACAAAATTAATAATAACAATATTTTATTATTATTATTAATCAATTATTTATTTATTTTTCATAACTCCAAAAGCAATCACGTTTTGGAGTCTTCATGGGCGCTATAATTAAGCACCAATTCCTCCTTTTTCATTTATTTGTCTTTTAATTTTATTTCTCCAATTATTATTTTTTGTTTCTCTCTCCAATCTATTTTTTTCCTTCATGATTCTCTCCCACCACCAAATGTGGTGCCTCCCATTTCTTTTACTCCATGTGGAACGCCCCAAACTCCATTCTCACTTCAACTTTATTATTTAATAAAATTAATAATAATAACACCCATAATTAATGTACTAATTTAATCCCATTAAATTATTTTACCATGGTTATTAAGTTAAAACCATTCTATTTAATTAAATTCAAATAATTTAATTTACTAACCAAAAATTAAACCCATTTAATTTAATTTACCAATCACACGCATATTTTTGTCACCTTTATCATTATTATTTAATTCAATAGTAATAAATCCTCTTTCAATTTCATCAACGGGTCCCCATCATTAACATTAATAATTATTATTATTATAGACGCCCATTATTTTCATATAATTAATCCATATATACCATAACATTATATTCACGCATGGTTGGGAACCCCATTCACATGCCTCTTCATGTTATTATTATTATAAATAATTATTATATAATAATACCCTTTTAATGTTATTAACACAATTCCATCTTTAATTGTGGAGAACCGCCCAACGCCTCCTGTACAAGGTCACACCCATGCACCCCATGAATTTCATTCCTTTATAATTTATTACATGAGCCTCATTTATTGTAATTTATTCCTTTATAACTTATTGCATGCGCCTCCCAACATTTTATTAAATATATTCGATTTTATTTCTTATAATTTACAATGATTAAATTAAAACCATTTTATCTAATTAACATCAAATATTTTCACGCCACCATTATCAATTATTATTATAAAAAATTATTATTACAACACGTGTCGTGTTTGACCACATCAAATTTTTTACAAAGAAATGGACCGGAGAGGTCCGGGCCATTACATACTACCACTCTTGGTGGCCATTAAGATGGAAATATATTTATATATGATATATATCATGTTTATTTTTTCTTTATGCTACTTTAATTTCCGTTTATTTCATACCTTTATTGTTTTCATTATGGGTAAACACTGTAATTGCATTTGAGGAAGTGTGGACTATCGCCCCTCAAAGTGATATGACTCGTTCATACCATATTTGGTACATATAAAGGATAAATTTAATGATATTATATGTGATAAAATACTAGAATTATAATACTACTATGTATCATTATGTTTTAATTCCATTAAATATGAACTAGAAATTGAAGTTGTGTTTATGCGTACGTACGGCTTACCGTCTCCATGAACAGTGCATTTCATTTCTTACCTCTAAATGTTTTGAACTATTATAAGTACATGTATATGCTGGATATATATTATATATATGATATCAAAATCATGAATATCATTTTGGATTTAATGAACCTTTGACCAGATGAACAACATGCAATTATAAGAAGTCTGGTTTTGACTCAAGTACCAAATATCAAAAAAACGAACATTATTAACAAAAATGATCACATGATTTTTATAACATGTTAATAAGTAATAAAAAAGGAATAATAAATTTTAAAATGGTTCTTAAGAAGGCCTAAATTAAATTTAGTTTATTATTCAGGAGATTAAAGAACGAACAGGTCATTTCGGACACGAGGTAAGGGGATTTCTTATCTCACTTTTAATTCCGTGAGATTTCAATTGTTCGCCACTTATTTATTGCATGTGGTGTAATGTTTAATAAAATTTATATATATTATAATCATTCTCTGTATATTAATGGTATTTTGTGATTCATTTGGTGGTTATTATCTTTTGGTCATTCGACTTGATTAATTATAACGAAGTATGGGTTTTTCATCTCACATTTATTCCTCTAAGATTAATGCTATATTGGCCACTATTTCCTTTTGTGTGGGGTATTTAATTCACATGATTGTACTATTTGTGTAATATACATTTGTTTAGGGGTAATTACATCATCATGGTATGATCCTTCTTTCATGTGATGTATGTTTTGTAA
Organism: Viscum album; assembly: GCA_963277665.1. Lineage (NCBI taxonomy): Eukaryota > Viridiplantae > Streptophyta > Magnoliopsida > Santalales > Viscaceae > Viscum > Viscum album. The sequence continues at coordinate 91,248,162 of OY728121.1, read as the reverse complement.
GTTACCAAATCGGTAAGGGTACCTTTCACCCTTCTATCTTTTAAAAGACATATTTTTGTTATGTATTTTATTTTACATCTTCTCATGTTGGGATATGTTATTATATATCCTTATTTCTGTAAATTTTATATCCAAGCAATGATGTACCCTTTTCACTCTCACAAACTCAGTTTTGTAATTTTAAAGTGACGCCATTAGGTTGTCGAATTTGTGTAAGGGAACTTCTTAACCCAATTTTGATTCTTTGGGATAGACATGTACTTATTGAATATTTCATCCTATGAATATGTGTGAATGACCTCTAATTGTTTTACACTGAATAACCAATCATTTAGTGTTGAAATAAGTCTTCAAGAATTAAGATACTGAGATCATAATGAATTTGGATGAAAATTAGAGGTATAAGGAAACCATTGTGGTTAAAACAAGTTAGGGTTATTTTTTAGTTTTTTAAAAAGGACAACCCATAGGATGGGTAAAAAACCATCACATCTGGAAAGGATATAGGAATTGAACCCCCAACTTAAGGGGGACAAGGGTGCATTGCCTACCAGTAGCCTACTTGAAGTCCCTAGTTAGTATGAATTATTATGTTTTTATGGAACAAGAATAAGTTGAATTTTGGAACATATGTTTTATCAAATGGATATTATTCGTATAGAAAATTGATTTACTGATTAAGTGATAATGGCTATTATGGAAGACGTTCTCTGTTTTTCGAGGAAACACTATATGCCTTAGAAAGATATAGTACTATGGATTTCAATTGTGGAATAATGGTTAAAATTTTAGTTTGGAATAATCTATGTTTTTATTGTGGGAATATGAATATTTGGTTTATTTATGAAAATTATTAACCTATAATAGAGAACATGTGATTTGGTTAATTACTTTTCTATATGAGACTTTCTGAGTAGCTGTTTTATTTGGAGATAAATGTTATCTGAGAATACTATTTAATTAAATCCTTATGAGATTTGGGTTTCAATATTATTTTGGATCACTTTTGAAGAATTTTACGAAAAGTTGTTTTTTTGAATGGTCATTGTTGAACTTTGGGTTTTGTTTGAAAAATATTGGAGACTAAGAGTAGTTTTTCTTTTTGTAAATGATTATCCTTTTTGGTTATTATCTGATCTCGTACAAACAATTTTGGTTTTAGTTGATGTTTAAAGACAAGTGAAAAATATAGTTATTCTCTTGTGGATTATGTAATTCTCTAAAAGAATATTCTTGTGCTTTTGATGGGACCATGTATTTTTGAATGCTCTTTGTTTGGAGAAAAGATACGTTTTTGGTGGAAACTTATTAAACGATCAAACTCTACATGAAGGTAAGTATATTTCCTTATGTTCTTATTCTATCTAGTAAATTAATTCCTCAAAATTATGAAAAGGAATGTAAAAAAACTTGGTTGGTTTAAGTTTCCTACCTGGTAATCAAAGACTATTTATCACATCATATGTTTGTGATTTTCTTGGGGTTAACTTTTTCCTAATCAGGTTTTTTGTAACTCTCCATCAGAACATGACCATTTTCACTCTCTTCCATATCCATGTTTTCCTACATGGAATCCTAGTAGGGGTTATCTCGAGTGACCATTTTACTTTTCTTTCATTCTTTAAAAGTGATAGTTTTATAGAATCTTTTCCGATGTTGGACTTTTAATGAAGTTTCCAATCCAGGTTTTAAAATTGTAAGGACGCAATTCCCAAAAGGGGGGAAGGATGTAACATACTAGGTAAATAATTAATAAGTCATATTTCATATTTATTAATATTTGTGAATTAAATATTAATTTTACATTAAAGGGGTTTCTATGTTCGATATTGTACCCGACACGCAACAATGAGTTTATTTGAAATCTAATGTTGCACACTAATAATTTAATATTATTATTTTAAATGGTAATTAACTGCTAGTTGTTTTATTGCAGGGAAAGAACAAAACTAACTACCATATTATTATACATGTTTGTTAAATGTATTTACATTTCTCCAATAAAAGTTAGAGGTTTAAAATGTGAATGGATATAATTTTAAGCATAATTTTCATTAAAAGGAATATTCACCACCTATTAATGTAGAACCCTTTTTAAATATGGTTTTGGTCACTCTAATACATTATATTTGACCAAATAAAATCCTTATTTATAATGGGGACATCAAAATTTACTTTGTGTAAATTTTTTAAATTTATCTGATAATGATCATTTTCAAATGAATTGTGAAAAATATTGTATTTTAATTAAAAACTGCATTTTAATCTAATTTATTTATATGGATAGATTTTATTTTTAATTGGTTTTAAAGTGAAATTAAAATATATTTTTACCATTTAATCCAATTTTGGTCATTGGAATTAATTTCACTTTGAAATTGGACATAAACAAGAATATATCTTTTGATAGTTAATGTTTCATAAAAACATGCTATTTGTTTTGATAATGGGAATTAATTTTAAAATTACTTAATGCCACTTCTGTGTTTTGAATTTTAAAAAATAGACATCATTTTTGAATTCAGAATATCAAATATAGCTTAGGCTGAATTTTTTGTATTTATCTGAAAATCATTAATTTTTAATGAATAGTGAAACCACATAGTGGTAGTTAAAAAACTGATATTTTCATTTATATGAAATTTTACAACATATATGAGTTGAATTTCGAAAATCTGACATACATGGTTGTTATGAGGAAGTAAAATTTGGTTCAATAAGATGAATATAATTTTTGGTGAATAATAACTGTTGACTTTTATTTACCATAGTTAAAGGTAATTATGGAAATTCAAGGTAAAATGAATATTATAATAAGTAAAATTTTCCTTAACTGTAATGTCCCGGACCCTCCTGGCCCATTACTTTGCCAAAAGTGAGGCTCCACCAAAACAGTGGCCCCGTGAAGGTGACACCGTGACGGTGGAACCGTGATGGTGGCACCGTGACTGTGGCACCGTGAGGGTGACACCGTGACGGTGGTACCGTGAAGGTGGAACCGTGAGGGTGGCACCATGACGGTGGAACCGTGAGGGTGACACCTTGACGGTGGCACCGTGAGGGTGACATCGTGTCCCCTCGCCGAGCCATTCGTTCTTCTTCCAGTACGTGATTTTCCGCTCTCGCAACGTAAGTTTCGACGTAAATTAATTCTTTTACTCATTTTGAAACCATTTAAAGCCCATAATTAATTCCTAAAAATCCGAGAGACCTCCATGTGTAACTTCCCAGCCGCATGGTCAACCCACGACCCTCGTGCCTTACGCGGTTTTGCGTTCTCACCTCCACCGTCCATGGCTCTTATAAACTAAGGGTTAGCCGTGGTTTCTTCTTTCCTAGATTGTGGCTTTTCACAAACACCTTCTGGTGCAACGGGCGGGCCTCATCGTTATCTGTAAAGTTCCACACCCGGCCTATGCGTCGATCATATATCAACAGGTAGGGAATTTCTCCTTCGCCTCTCTCTTTTGTGTATCATGCAGGCTGGTTGCTGGAGATGTTGGAGGGGATGGGATCCCCTGTTCTTTTTATGCTCTCGGTGGTTATGAAATTGGGGATGGGATTCCCTGTTGATATGAATTGGGTGGTTGTGAGTTTTAAGACCCGATGGTTACTTGTTTATATCACGAATTAGGGTGGAATCATCTGTTGGTGAGAATCGGGTGTGGGAGTTATGGTTGATCCTTGACTGTTTACATTCCTCGACTTGTGCCTATGGTTACTAGTTTCCCAGTAGTGCTTAAACATAATTAAACATTATCACTGAACATGAAACAATAATGGGACAAATTGGTTTTGTTGGTGAGAGTCATAACTTGTGACTTGGACGTAGTGGTGTTGTGTTCTGTAGGCTGGTTAGAGAATCTTAAGCATTGGGTGAGTGCTTGTTACCTATATCTATACTTGCAGTTTTGCGTTTCATATTCTCTCCCCACCCAAGTTGATCACTTAGTGCCGAACACCCCCATTTCATGGGGAAGGGTGTTTTTCCCAACCCTATTCTTAGTGGCTGGTTATTTCTCCTTTTCTGCTCCCTTTCCCAGATATCCCAAGTATCTTCGGGCAGGCTGTGATGGCCTGAGGTCCATTATTAGCCCCCGAACCATTGGGCGAGGTAGTGTGGTGGTTGGCCAGGTGTGTGCGGCAGGTGGTTTCCCAAGTGTCTTTGGCATGAGGCCCAGGTGTCTTCGGCTGTGGCAGTGGATTTTGTAGCCTAGGTGTCTTCGGGCATGGTGGTGGTTGTTCTGGCCTAGGTGTTTGTGGGAGGGATTCCGTAGTGGGATTGCATGTGGTGGTTGTGGCCCAGGTTTGTGCGTGGGGGGGGGGGGTATGGCAGTGGGACTGCGGTGAGAATGGCTGGATTGGTTCGATGCGTAGGATGTCTCAATAACCTATGGGAAAGTGGAGCGGGGTACCCAAACATCAATGTGCTCTTATTATATATAATACTTGACTTGTGTTATTTAGGGAGTGTGCCTTGGTGAGGCTTGGGTTGATAGATTACCTTGATAGGTGTTTGGTTTACTCTTTTTTTTCACGGGACTTTAGAAAGTTCACCCACTTGTGCACGAGAGTCTTTGGTTTTCCCTACTGAGTGTACTTGTATGCTCACCCTACGTATATAAAACTTCTTTCAGGTTTCCCGGAGGACTTCAGGAATCACGTAGGACCATACTAGGTCGGACCTTTGGGGCAGCTCTAGTTGTTGCTTCTCTTCTTTGGTACATACCTTTGTAGTCACCTTTTGTACTTTGTGGCTCTACTTTGGGAACATGCATGTGGGAATGGTTTAATTTTGGTTTTACTTTTCTTTTATATTGGCATTGATGAGTTTCATCATCTTATCTCTCAATCTTATAAAAAAAGGGTTACTGCCTTCTATTTGTGAGAAATTTCTATACCCTTGGTGCTAGTCACCACTCCGGGATCTATTTAAGGCGGGTCTCGGGGATCATTATCTCTCCTTCATCTTAAACAAGGAAGGGCTTGGAAAACTGCTAACCCTTCCCTCCTTTTGGTGAAGATGGGTCGTGACAGAATGGTATCAGAGGAGGTTGAGAGATAGGATAGACTCTGGAGTTAGGCACAGTGAGGACTGCATGGGATGGTAAGGCAAAAGTGTTGGGTGACCTTGGCGCATGAATTTGGCCAAGGAAGACCGGCTAGGACATTGGATTTTTAGGGCCCCCCGTGATCCAATGCAAGGACTATGGACCTACCGAACGACCAAGTGAGGCCGCACTGATTGTAGGGTATAGACCCTAGGAAAGGTACATGCATCATAATGACTTGTGTTCTTGTGTTTCTGGGATGTCTTGGGAATTATGAATAAATTAAAAATTTATGAAGTTTTGAAGACAATTTTCTGCACTACTTGGGCTTAGGCATTCCTTGTTTACCTTGTAGCTATGGCACCTTGAAGGCGACCACGTGTGGTACAGGCGATCGGGGCCCCGTAGACTACTTTGGCCGATCAGCAGAGAGATATTCGAGAAGAAGAGGATGACCAATGGCAGAAGACTCTTCGGGCCTTCCAGCGACAGGCCCTCGAGAAGTATGAGGGAAGCACCTCTGACATGAAGACGAAAGGCTATCTAGAGGAGCTAGTTATAGCTTTCGGCCTTATTCGGGCCCCGAACGAGTACTGGGTTCCTCAGGCCATCAGCCAGATGTGGGGAGCGTCGCGTCAGTGGTGGACGCTTTACCTGGTGGAGAGAAGAGAGGCTGAGGTGGCTTGGGTGGATTTCGAGAGGGAGTACCGGGCGGAATTTCTCTCTTCAACGATGAAGGCAGAAAAGAGACAAGAGCTACTCTCCCTCCAACAGGTGAGTATGTCCGTGAGAGAGCTAGGGATCATGTTCAAGGACCTCCTATGTTTTTCTCTGGAACTCTTTCCCGACGAGGAGTCTCGGGCGAGACGTTTGGAGGAGGCGCTCTGACCCTCCCTCCAGTACGTTGTTACCCCCTTTACCCTACCGACATACTTGGAGGTCCAGAAGAAGGCCAAAGTGGTGGAGAGAATGCACGCTCTAGGAGGTGTGTCATGAGAGGGGATCCAACTGGGACCCTAAAAGGGGAAGGCCGTCAGCACTAGGCCTCCAACATCAGGACCCTCTAGGTTCCGACCCGCAGGGAGCAGGCCACAACAGTTTCAGTTTCGACCCCCTGGTCCTCACCCCTTTTCTTCGGGCCCAGGAACGCGGTGCTTCAACTGTGGGAGCCCTGGACATCTCCGAATTCAGTTCCCGGACCGGGTGCATTACGGTAGTGGTGGACATCCCCACCACCCGCCCCAATAGCAGCTTCCAGCCAGACCTTTCGAGTAGCAGCAGCAAGGACAGCGAGCTCCTGCTCCTTCGAGGGCAGACGTAGGAGGAAGAGGCCAACCTCAGGGTGCACCTCAGGGACCTCGACCGGGGCGTGGTCGGGGAGGTGGCCGGCATCCGAGGGGAACTGGAGCTGGGCGTGGACAGTTGCACGCCACAGAGGCAGCAGTTCTAGCAGGTCCAGAGGTTGTTCGAGGTACGATCAGTCTGTTTAGCACTCTTGCTTCTGCCTTGATCGATACCGGAGCTTCTCACTCCTTTGTTGCACCCAGTCTAGCCATGCCTTGGGTTTAGATACGGAGAGACTTCCAGTGCCCCTGGTTCTGACCACACCAGTCGGAGGTCAGACCAACATGTTGTTTGTTTGTTGTGGATGTAGACTGATGATAGGGCCACATCAGTCGGTTAGGGATCTTCTTCTGCTATAGATTCAGCCATACAATGCCATCCTAGGCATCGAATGGCTATTTTCTGTGTGTTCCTTCATCGACTGTTTCCGAAGAAGTGTGGTGTTCTCAGACATGGACGGCCGGCGTGTTACCTTCACTGGCGAGCGGAGCAGACAGATGGGAAACAGGAAAGAGGAACCCCTCCTCTCCTTGGTGACCGAACTGACAGTGGAATCAGTAGATGCTGAAATAGTGGAAGTGCCAGAGATCGTCCATGACTTTATGGACGTCTTCCCTAAGGAGGTGAGGACTCTACCCCCTCGGTGTGATATCGAGTTTGGAATAGACCTGTAGCCCGACACTCGTCTGATCTCGATGGCTCCATACCGGATGGCACCTTCAGAGCTACGGGAGTTGCAGATCCAGATTGACGATCTGATAAAGAGGGTTTATGTTCGCCCGAGTACGTCACCGTAGGGTGCTCCAGTCTTGTTCGCAAAGAAGGCAGATGGTGGTCTCAGGTTGTGCATATACAACAGGATGCTGAATCAGGTGAAGATCAAGAATCGCTACCCTATTTCGAGGATAGAAAATCTTTTCGACCAACTGAAAGGGGAAGGATGGTTCTCAAAGATCGACCTACAGTCTGGGTACCACCAGCTGAGAGTGAAGGATGGCGACATACCGAAGACGGCATTCAGATGCAGATATGGACACTTCGAGTTCATAGTCATGCCCTTCGGTTTTACGAATGCTCTAGCTGTGTTCCTGGGGCTTATGAACTCCATCTTTCGGGAGTACTTGGATCAGTTCATTGTTGTGTTCATCGACGATGTCCTGATCTATTCGAGGTCAGAAGAGAACCATGCAGGGCACCTGAGGACAGTTTTGGAGGTCCTCCGACATCATCAGATTTATGGGAAGTTGTAGAAATGCATGTTCTGGACATGAGAAGTGCACTTCCTCGAGAACGTGGTGTCCGAGCAGGGGGTAGCGGTGGACCCATCAAAAGTTGAGTCGGTTGTTTCTTGGGTATTACCGAAGAATGTGGCAGAGGTCCGTAGTTTCCTTGGGCTGGGAGGTTACTACAAGAGGTCCGTACCCAACTTCTCCCGAGTACCAGCCCCTTTGACAACCCTTACCAAGAAGGACCAGGTTTTCGGGTGGAGTGAGCTGTGCGAGTCAGCCTTCAACTATCTAAAAGAGAAGTTGGTTAGTGCACCAGTGCTGAGATTACCAGAGGAAGGGGTGGCCTATGAGGTGTTCTGTGATGCTTCAGAACAGGGTCTGGGATATGTGTTGATGTAGCGACAAGGGTGATCTCTTATGGGTCTAGGTAGCTACGCCCCCATGAGCATAATTACGCCACCCAAGACCTGGAGCTTGCAACAGTCATTTTTGCGCTAAATCTATGACTGCACTACCTCATCGGGGAACACTTTTTGGTCTTCATGGTTCACAAAATCTTGAGGTATATCTTCTCCCAGCGGGACTTAAACATGCGACAATGGAGATGGGTGGAGTTCCTCCAGGATTACGACTTCGAGATCTCTTATACTGAGGGAAAGGGAAATGTGGTGGCCAATGCCTTGAGCAGGAGGACGCAGAAGGATGTGGTCTGAGAGTCGGTGGACATCTGGAAGGCAATGGAGGAGTTGGCTGCCTTACACCTGGATGCAAATATGGATAGTGGTAGAGGTTGTCTATATCAGATGATAGTGTAGTCATCTCTGTATCGACAAGTGGAGGAGTCTCAGTGGGGAGACCCGGAGTGTTAAGTGATGTGTGACCGGGTTGTCCAGGGAAATGCTCCGAAAGGATGGGCAGATGATGGTCAGAACCAGATGCTTTTCCAGAAAAGGTTGTTTGTTCCAGGAGTGATGCGCGGAAAAGTTCTCAGTGAGTTCCATAACTCAACCCTGGCAGTACACCCACGAGTTTCCAAGATGTACCAGGGACTGAAATGATAGTTTTGGTGTCCCGGAGTGAAGCGAGCAGTGGTAGAGTTTGTGGCCAAGTGCTTAGTGTGTCAGCAAGTGAAGGCTGAACACCGAGTTCCAGGCGGCCTACTGCAGTTTCTAGATGTCCCCGAGTGGAAGTGGGATGAAATCTCGATGGATTTCATCACGGGACTACCCAAGGTACAAGGGGGATACGACGCCATCTGGGTGGTAGTGGACAGGTTGACGAAATCAGATCACTTTCTGGCTATCAGGGAGTCGAGTGTAGTGGATATTTTGGCACGAAGGTATGTGGATGAGGTGGTGAGGTTTCACGGAGTTCTGAAGTCTATAGTCTCAGATAGGGATACACGGTTTAACTCGCGAGTCTGGAGAGGATTGCAGAATGATTTTGGCACCCAGTTACACCTTAGCACTTCTTTCCATCCCCTGACAGATGAAAAAACAGAGCGCACCATCCAGACCTTGGAGGATATGATGTGGGCATGTGTTCTGGACTCAGGAGGATCATGGGTACGACACTTTCCCCTGGTAGAGTTCGCCTATTATAATTGCTACCACTCTACCATCGGTATAGCCCCATTTGAAGCCTTTTACGGGAGGCCATGCCATTCCCCTATGTGTTGGGCCGAAGTAGGATAGGCAGGCATCCTTGGCCCGGAGGTGGTGCAGAACACGACAGAGAAGGTTCAGCTCATACGAGAAAGGAGGAAGGTGTCCCAGGACCGAAAGAAGTCATATGCTGATACCAGGAGGAGGCCCATGGAGTTTGACGTTGGAGACCACGTGTTCTTGAAGGTCTCCCCTCGGAGTGGGCAGCGGAGGTTCAGCAAGGGGATTAAGCTTTCTCCCAGGTTCATCGTACCCTTCGAAGTGTTGCGGCGGGTCGGCGTAGTGGCTTATCAACTAGCGTTACCATCGCCGCTACTAAGGATACATGCTGTCTTTCATGTGTTCCAGCTCTGTCGGTATCTGCACGGCGATTCACACATCCTTGATAGGGGTGATTTGGACATCGAGGACAACGTGACCTTTGTGGAGAGACCAGTGATGATCGAGGATCGCAAGGAGAAGGTGCTTTGTGGGAGAACCATTCCCTTGGTTCACGTGTTGTGGAGACATGGTGGGCTTGAGGAGAGTACATGGGAGAGGGATGCACAGATGCATACACAGTACCCAGAGTAGTTTTGAGTTTTCTTCCTTGTTGTACATGTTTTTGTAGAACATATTGTCTTTTGGCTATGAAATGTACTGGTTTTTCTTTCCTATGATTGTGTGTGAAAATCCCCGGCTATGGGGGAGGAGAGAGAACCCGACCCCTAATCAATATGGATTAAGGTGGATGTGATTAAACCCATGCGGGCGAGTCAGTGCCACCCAAAGCGGATAATATCATGAAATGGTGGGAGGAGACTCCCCAACCCATGTGCCTGGGAAGTTTGGCATGATATGTTGCATGGTTCTTGACAGAGAAGTGTTTTTTGTTAGCATGGGTTCACTTCTAAGAGGTATCTTTCTGGGTGGTTGTTCGGACCCTCTCCTTCCTTCTTGGTTTATTTTGATTCTCGAGGACGAGAATCATTTAAGAGGTATATAACGTAATGTCCTGAACCCTCCTGGCCCATTACTTTGCCAAAAGTGAGGCTCCACCAAAACAGTGGCACTGTGAAGGTGACACCGTGACAGTGGAACTGTGACAGTGGCACCGTGATGGTGGCACCATGAAGGTGGCACCGTGAGGGTGCCACCGTGACGGTGGCACCGTGAGGGTGACATCGTGACGGTGACACTGTGAGGGTGACATCGTGTCCCCTCGCTGAGCCTTTCGTTCTTCTTCCAGTACCCGACTTTTCCTCTCCCGCAACATAAGTTTCGATGTAAATTAATTATTTTACTCCTTTTAAAACCATTTAAAGACCATAATTAATTCCTAAAAATCCTGAGAGACCTCCGTGTGCAACTGCCCAGCCGTGTGGTCAACCCACGACCCCCGCACCTTACGGGGTTTCGCGTTCTCACCTCAACCGTCCGCGACTCTTATAAACTAAGGGTTAGTCATGGTTTCTTCTTTCCTCGATCACAGCAATTCATGAACAGATTCTGTTGCATTGGGCATGCCATATCGTCATCCATAATGTTCCGCGCCCGACCTAAGTGGCGATCATCTATCAACAGGTAGGGAATTTATCCTTCACCTCTCTCTTTTGTGTATCATGAGGGGTGGGCGTGTTTTTGTTTCTGTATAATTGCATAAACCATATCTAAATAAAGATAATGAATGAATCCAATAAGGAATGAAGGGGGGATATGATTTTTGTTGTTGTTTACATTAAAATCATATTTTTTGAGTTGTGCTGGCTTACTCGTTTATGAAAATTGAGGCCGTTGGTGGTCGTTGTCTCTGCCCTAATGAACCCATCAGGGTGTTTTAAACGGCTTGTTCCTAATTGTAAATTTCTGCTATGAAAAGTAAATTTGTTAATCACGTACACTCAGATAAGTGAACTTATATCCCCAGGATCAATCCTTCTCTGATAACCCCTAGTTAAAACACACGGAAATTGAAATCATGGAGCGTCTAAAATCTTTTAAATCTGAAAATACCGGCAAGGCCCTGCTTAATGTTGGTGATGGTGGTTTGGTTGTTTTCATTCATGGGATGCTTGCTGGAGATGTTGGAGGGGATGGGATCCCATGTTATTTTTATGCTCTCGGTGGTTATGAAATTGGGGATGGTATTCCCTATTGATATGAATTGGGTTTTTGCGAGATTTATGACCCGGTTCTTACTTGTTTATATCACAAATTGGGGTGGAATCCTCTGTTGTTGAGAACCAGGTGTGGTTGTTATGGTTGATGCTTGACTGTTTACTTTCCTGGACTTTTGCCTATGCTTACTAGTTCCCCAGTAGTGCTTAAAATTAATTAAGCATTATCACTGAACTTCAAACAAGAATGGGACAAATGGGTTTTGTTGGCGAGAGTCATGACATGTGACTTGGACGCAGTGATGTTGTGTTCTATAGGCTGGTTAGAGAAACCGATGCTTTGGGTGAGTGCTTGTTACCTATATCTATACATGTATTTTTGTGTTTCATATTCGCGCCCCACCCAAGTTGAGCACTTAGTGACGAACACCCCCATTTCATGGGGGAGGGTGTTTTTCCCAACACTATTCTTAGTGGCAGGTTATTGCTCCTTTTCTGATCCCTTTCCTGGATAACCCAAGTATCTTCGGGCAGGTTGTGATGGCCTGATGTCCATTATTAGCCCAAGAACCTTCGGGCGGGGTAGTGTGGTGGTTGGCCAGGTGTGTGCGGCATGTGGTTCCCCAAGTGTCTTCGGGATGAGGCTCAGGTGTCTTCGGGCATGTCAGTGGATTTTCTAGCCCAGGTGTCTTCAGGAGTGGTGGTGGTTGTTCTGGACTAGGTGTTTTCAGGTGGGATTCGGCAGTGGGACTGCGTGTGGTGGTTGTGGCCCATGTGTGTGCGGTCGAGTGTGGGAGTGGGACTGCGGTGAGAATGGAGGGATTGGTTCGATGCGTAGGATGTCTCAATAACCAGTGGTAAAGTGGTGCGGGGTACCGAAACATCGATGTGCTCTTATTATATATAATACTTGACTTGTGTTATTTGGGGAGTGTGCCTTGGTGAGGCTTTGGTGGATATTTTACCTTGATAGGTGTTTGGTTTACTCTTTTTTTTCACGGGACTTTAGTACGTTCCCCCACTTGTGCACGAGAGTCTTTGGATTTCCCTACTGAGTGTACTTGTATGCTCACCCTACGTATATAAAACTGCTTTCAGGTTTCCCAGAGGACTTTAGGTGTCATGCAAGACCATACTAGCTCGGACCTTTGGGACAGCTGCAGTTGTTACTTTTCTTCTTTGGTACTTACCTTTGTAGTCACCTTTTGTACTTTGTGGCTTTACTTTTGGAACATGCATGTGGGAACGGTTTACTTTTGGTTTTACTTTTCTTTTACCTTGGTTTTGATGAGTTTAATCATCTTATCTCTCGATCTAATAAAACAAAAATGGGTAATTCCTTCCATTTGTGAGAAATTTCTATACCCTTGGTGCTAATCGCCACTCCGGGATCTATTGAAGGAGGGTCTCAGGGGTCATTATCTCTCCTTCAACTTAAAGAAGGAAGGGCCTAGCAATCTGCTAACCCTTCCCTCCTTTTGGTGAAGGAGGTTCGTGACATTAACACTTGTCCAAACCTTATTGGTTGAGTCATTTACGACCATGGGCATCTTTGGGTTGATTTTGGGACCCCATTGAGCTACAGGGGAATTATAATGTCAATTTATATTAATTAACTTCATGTAAAAGAAAAACTGACAAAATCAAATATCTTTTAGTAAATTAATTTTTATATGTTGTTTTAGAAGTTGTATTTTCGACTATAAATATTCATTAGAAAGATAAAAATATTTCCTACATGATAGTATTTTTTTTATACTTTTTAGGAATCATATAATTTAAATTTTAATGACACAATAATGATGAAGTGTTAACCTCATTAATAAATTATTTAAATAAATAAGATTATAATGATTAGAATATTTTCCAAAACCCATCCAATTCCTATTGAATGATTTTATTTAGACCATGAGTTAGTTTATATTTTACTATAATGATTTTTGGACCATTATAAACTGAATATCAATATATAATAAAATAATGTTTTCGCACTATCCTAAAGAGCCCCTCCTCTCCCTTATAAAAGGAGACCACTTCTTACTAATTCCACACACCTCTCAAGCATTTTGGATGGTAAAAACTCTGTCCAATTAAGCTTACTAAATCCCTCTCCTCCTCCTAGAATCCTTACCATAGGTAGAAGGAACATCATGATATCATTTGGTTCAATCCAAAGGGAGTTACCCCAATTAAGGGAAACATTTTCTCTTAATTTGTTTTCATTTATTTTACTTCTCCAACCCCTAAACACTTTTATTACATTCTTTTGTAGCAAAAATAGTATTGCCAATATATTGGGATGTTGTTATGCGAAGGATTATAACTACACTTATACACACCTCCATGTAATGGATGAAAAACGTAATGTTTCTATGGATGGAAAACTAACGCCTCACGAAACGATGATTGTTCAAATATCTCCAACCACCTCTCATGGTGGCCATTATGATGGAACAATATTTATATATGATATATATTATGTTTATTTTTTCTTTTGGATTAGGTATTTTCCTTTTATAGCACGCCTTTATGGTTTTCATAGTGGGTAAATACGATAATCTCATTTGAGGAAGCGCGGACTACCGCCCCATCCAAGTGACGTGACTCGTTAATTTGTCATGTGGGATGTATAAATGATAGTGTTAATGATATTATATATTATATTATACTATAATTATAATATTCCTATGTATCATTATGTTTTAATTCATTAAAATAATAAATAGAAATGAAAGTATCATTCATGCGTACGTACGACTTACCATCTCCATGAACAGTGCATTTCATTTCTTACATATAAATGTTATGTACTATTATAAATACTTGTATATATAGGATATATATGATATATATGATATCTAAATCATGAATCACATTCTGTATATAATGAACCTTTTACCACATGTGTAAAGACCCATAAAATTCAATGGAAATTTTTTCTTAATTTTCATTGGTATTTTACAAAAATGCAGTTTCTAAAGGAACATGATTCTGAGTCCTGGTGTGCCCGGAATCATGTTCCGAAGTATAGATCGGGTACATTCAGTGAACGAACAATAAGGTTTTCCTAACTTTTGAACCGGTGCTCTGAATTGAAATCTGAGGGCACTCATGAAACCGCAGCATCGGTAATTGCTTAGGAGCACCTTTTCTGAAGGTGTGTTTGCTCGGGATGAGTTTTTTAATTTGTGTTTTAGTGAGGAATAAATAAAATTATATTACAATTATATTTATTTTCCTCTAGGTAGTTTTATCCTATGTAAGGGAGTTGGGGGTGGGACCCACAGGTTGTTAACCAACCATGAGAGGATAAAGGTGGGGTGGGCCCACACGAGCCCAACCCCTCACAGAAACGAGCATGTTGTGTACGGAAACCCTAGGGCTGGCTACGACTATGACGACCATACTAAAATCCTATGTGGGTTCAATGGCGATGAAGACGACACAGAAATACTATGTGGGTTCGGCAGCGATAAAGATCGTACTGAAATCCTATGTGGGTTCGACAACGATGAAGACCGTACTGAAATCCTATGTGGGTTCGACGACGATGAAGACTGCACTGAAATCCTATGTGGGTTCGACAGCTTGGCTAGTTTAGTATCCTACGTTGGTCCCAGCTTAGATGAATCAGTGGCTATATCTGATCATCTCAGTAATCGAATAAGTATACCTGTGTGAGCTGAGTCTTGACATCAATCAATATCTTCGACATGATTGACTTGATTTCCTATGTGGATTGAGTTGTGTTATCCTGTGTGGATTGGGTTGTACTCCTATGTGGATGTGATCGAACTTGGTCTGGATGCTGGAGCCGAACGAGAATTTATGACTTAGGTATATGAATGGGCATATACTTAAGTAGTGTTGGATGTTACTTCATGATTGTATCTTTCCTTTGTGGATTATCCTTTGTGGATTTTGGGAGGCCTTCGGGGGTCTCAAGGTCCCTACTGAGTAGCGTATACTCACCCCTGCACGGGCTATGCCCGCACTACGTTGTGTTGGTTGAAGACGACAGACAGCGCTGATCGTGGTTGTGGCTTGTGGAGAAAGTCGGTACCTGGAGGTGGACCACAGGGCGGAACGTACTCGGAGCGGACGGCTAGACCCGAGGAGCTGAAGAGGCTATCTGTACCGACCCTTCATGTGGGAATTCTAGTGGATGGCTCGACGTTGCTTCTTTAGTTTCAGTTGTTGTAATTTCTTTCCAGTTGTACTTTACTATCAGTTTGGGTTTGTATTATGTCCCTCTTACTTTTATGCACTACGTTTTATACCTTGATTTACTTAGTGTTTACTTATTCTTGCTTAATCTATGTTGTTTGTTTACTTTATAAAGGCAATTCATTCCCCTTTTGACGCGATTTATGCCTTGCTGCTAGTCGCCAGCCCTTGGCCTTGGGAAGGCAGGCTTGGGGTAGTCACGGCACGGGTCCCGAGGACGGGTCGTGACAAATCAGTATCAGAGGAGTTCGGTTCTACCGAAGAACTCCAGACACTGATCTTTCTTCTATGTGAAGCAATAGTGTTAAGGGTATTGAGTGTGTCTATTAGTTTGGGAAGACCAGTGTTGGTGCGGCAGCCGACGTATCCGTACACAAGGACCCTGACTTCTGATTTCCGACTCAATGCACGAAAACAATGATTGAATGTGTGTTTAAAAAGTTTTCTTTGTAATTAATTTGTGTCAGGTCACTAGGTATACTGTTTGACCGAGGAGCACCTATTTCTTTTCACGATGGCCCCATGATGGCATCCAGATAGGGTTCTGAGCGTTGTGCGAGATGACAGCCAACCGAGCGACGAGGCATCGATGCAGGTCCCTTTGACAGTGGAGGCACCGACGATACATCTTCCCGCCAAGCCACCGATGCTACCAGCCCCAGCCGCGGATAGTGCACTGCAAGATTTCCAGCGTCAGAGACTGCCCAATTTTCATAGGGATACAGACCCTCAGGCAGCCGTGGATTGGCAAGATGCGGTTGTGCGAGTTTTCCGGTTAGTGGGGAAACCAGCTGACCTCATGGTGATCCTCGCAGCGAGCCTCCTGCATGCGGCATCATGCAGATGGTGGAGCATGTTGCTCTAGGTGCACGATGAGGCATCACTCCACTGGACGGACTTTGAGAGCCTCTTCCGCTCTGAGTTCTTCCCAGCCACCGTCTGTGCGGTGTGCATCCAGGAGCTTCTACAGCTGTGGCTAGGCAGCATGACGGTCGCCCATTACTCGGCGAGATTTACCGATCTATCGCGCTATTCGACGGACATGGTTTGAGACCTGTTCCTCCAGGCCCGGACCTTCGATCAGAGACTGAGGCATGAGATATGGGCATCGATGATCTCCCTCAGCATTCCGACATAGGAAGGAGTACTAGAATGACCTCTTATCATAGAGAGCTTTCTTGCTGAGCCTATGCTAGCAGCGAGACCTACCGCAGGGTGGCACGTAGCAGAGTCGTTTGAAGCTGTTTGTCGACGGAAGTCATAGGGGTCCAGGCGGGCCGGACCATCAGGCAGACGACCTCAGGACACTAGCTCAGAGGTGCGGGCCACACGGCGCATAGCCAGCCTTCCGAGGAGCAGGCAGTGTTATGCATGCGGCGGGTAGGGCCACGTGGCTCGTGACTGCCCGACCCGCCCTGAAGAGGAGCATCATACGGTTGAGGGGACACCCCGGCAGAGGCAGAGGGTCGACCATGGTGATCCTCCGAGATCATGTGGACGAGGCAGGGGAGCTGGTCGTGCAGCAGGTGGTGGGCGACACTTTGAGGCTTTACAACCACCACCAGGAGGTCTACCCCGACCATAGGGAGCTGGAGGGCAGAGACAGGCTCAGCTTTAGGTAGCGGGGGCCCACGACTACGGTGCACTAGAGATGATTCGAGGTACTATCTCTGTCTACTCCACCCCTACTGCAGTTCTTATAGGCATAGGAGTGAGTCATTCCTTTATTGCTGCTACCCTTGTTCAGAGCTCGGATATTCCGACAGTGTCGTTGGCTCGGTCATTATGGATAGAGACTCCTACAGGAGAAGACTCGACGATTACGCACTAGTTTCGGCTATGTGAGATTACTCTTGGGGGCAAGAGCTTTGGCTGTGATCTTCTCATAGCGGTGTCGAAGCCTTACGACGTTATCATGGGCATGGATTGGTTATCTACAATCCATGCTTAGATTGACTGTATTAGGTGCAAGGTGCGGTGTGTATGCACCAATGGGAGCAGGTTCACCATCACCGATGAGAAGGGAGCCTTTGCAGCACAGGATGGACTCACGCAGAGGATGGGACAACCCATCACTCCTCAGTTGGATAGCCTCATCCTAGTATTAGATGACGTGCATGATCCTAGTTTTCCTATATTGGTGGATCAGTATGAATACGTTTTCCCTGACGACGTTCCTAGACTACCTCCTCACAGAGAGGTTGACTTTTATATTGACATGTACCTCGTGATATCCCCGATATCCTCTCCAGCATATCGGATGGACCTCGCTGGGCTTCGAGAGCTATGGGTACAGTTGGAGGACTTGCAGGGAAATGGATTAATCCGACCAAGTGTTTCACCCTGGGCTTCCCAGATATTGTTCGCCAAGAAGGCGTACGGGAGCTTGTGACTTTGTGTCGACTATTGTCGCCTGAACCAGGTGACTGTGAGGAATAATTATCAGCTACCGAGGATTGATGACCTCTTTGATCAGCTCAAGGGAGCACGGTGGTTCTCAGATATAAACCTTAGATCAGTCTATCATCTGCTTAGAGTTCGAGATGATGATGCGCAGAAGACAACCTTCAGATGTCGGCATGGCCACTATGAGTTCTTGGTTATGCCTTTTCGCATAACCAAAGCTCCAACAGTGATCATGGGTCTCATGAATAGGATCTTTCAGCCATACCTCGATCGATTTGTCGTGGTCTTCATCGACAACATATTGATATACTCGACCACTGAGGAGGAGCACACCTACTACTTAAAGGTTGTACTAGACTCACTATGAGAGCACCATCTTTATGGTAAGCTCTCAAAGTGTCACTTCTGGTTACATGAGGTCCACTTCTTGGGACACGTCATCTCTGAGGTGGGAGTTGCGGTGGATCCTGCGAAGATCAAGGCAGTGCTAGCTTGGGAGCCACCTAGGAGCGTGACGGAGGTGTGGAGTTTATTGGGGATAGCTGGGTATTATCAGAGGTTTGTGCCAGACTTATGAAGAGTTTCGACACTACTCTCAGCTTTGATGAAGATGGGGAAACCCTTTGTGTGGTCAGAAAGATGTCAGCAGACCTTCTAGGAGCTGAGATCGAGACTGACCAGTGCGCCTATCGTGAGGCTACCGGAGGAGGGAGTAGGGTACGTAGTCTTCTGCGATGCATCTGGGACCGGAATCGGTTGTGTCCTGATGCAGGAGCGGGTTGTGATCTCCTATGGATCACATTAGTTGAGGCACCATGAGCAGAACTACGCTACCCATGACCTGGAGTTAGATGAAGTGGTCTTCACTCTCCAGATGTGGCGACACTATCTGATGGGCGACCGCTTTACAGTCTACTCTGACCACCAGAGTCTTTGGTACATCTTCTCGTAGAAAGACCTGAATGTGAGACAGAGGTGATGGCTTGAGTTCCTCCAGGAATATGACATTGAGATAGTCTATACTCCTGGAAAGGGGAACGTAGTAGCCGATGCTCTCAGCAAGAGGACAAACATTCAACTACTTGGGGAGGCAATGGAGCAGCTAGCCGTATTGCAAATCTCCTTCGTGGATAGGGATAGAGCATCCTTTCTTCAATCAGTCACAGTCACTCCTCCACTACTGCAGCGGGTTAGAGAGGCGCAGCATGGGGACGCTGACTGTGAGACGCGGCATGCACAGATATCCTCAGGACATGCACCTTATGGATTCTCTGTAGGAGGAGAGCACGCCATCCATTTCAGAGGACGTACCATGGAACCTGCTACTTTACAAGAGGAGGTGTTGTGGGAGTTTAACACTTCCCCTTTAGCGGTACATCTAGGATTTTTGAAGATGTACCAGGATCTCAGACGTCAGCAATGGTGTATGGGTATGAAGATGGTTGTAGCTGAGTTCGTTTCTCGATGCCTCACCTATCAGTAGGTGAAGGCAGAGCACCAGGTACCAACAGGCATGGTGCAGCCCTTGGTGTTCCCGGAGTGGAAGTGGGATAGGATATCTATGGATTTCATGATAGGAATTCCACGTGCATCCAGAGGTCACGAATCCATTTGGGTGATTCTCGACCGACTCACAAAGTTGTCTCACTGCTTACCCATCAGAGATCCGGGCTTAGTAAAGAGCTTGGGATTCCACTATGTTCAGGAGATCATACGGCTTCATGGTGTGCCATCATCTATTGTCTCTGATTGAGAAAATCACGTTAATTTCTGCATTTGGAAGGGGTTGTAGGAGGCATTTGAGACACAACTACATCTGAGCACTGACTTTTACCCTCAGACGGATGGTCAGATGGAGAGGATCATTCATACTCTCGAGGACATGCTCCATGCATGTGTCCCCGATTTTGGTGGTAGCTGGGAGGACCACCTTCCCTTAGTGGAGTTCACGTACAACAACAACTACCACTCTACCATCAGGATGGAACCATACGAGTCATTGTACGGCCGACCTTGCAGGTCACCTATGTGCTGAACATACCCTGGGGAGTCAGCACTTGTGGATCCGGAGATGGTACATGCCATGACAGAGAAGGTCCAGGTCATCCAGGAGCGGATGAGGACAGCTCAGAGCTGGTAGAAGTCTTATGCTGACAGGAGGCGGAGGACACTGTAGTTCGATGATGGCGACCACGTCTTCTTGCGGGTCTCACCTTGACGTGGATTATGTAGATTTGTTTGGGGTGGTCAGTTATCTTCGTGCTTCATCGGACCATTCCAGGTCCTCATTAGGATAGGCGAGGTGGCTTATCACCTGGCTCTACCACCTCAGCTGCACCGGGTGCACGACGTCTTCCACGTATCTCAACTGAGGAGATACGTGCATGACCCGACACATATCATCGACCATGGGGAGTTGGACATTGACGATGAGGCGGCTTTTGCGGAGGTCCCGGTGGAGATCGAGGATCGACAAGAGCGGGTCCTACGTGGACGTTCGATACCTCTAGTGCGCATCAGATGGCAGCATGGGAACCTTCAGGAGAGCACTTGGGAGCGGGAGGCTCAGATGCATGCTTAGTACCCAAATTTGATACCCTAGTTTATGATGTATCTTTATGGGGACGTAAATCTCTAATGTTGAAGTAATGTAAATACACATAAAATTCAAGGAAAAGATTTATTAATTTTCATTGAAATTTACAAGAACACAGTTTCTGAAGGCACATGATTCCGAAGCCCGATGTGCTTGGAATCATGTTCCGAAGTTTAGCTCTGGTACGTTCAGTGAACGAATGAGTGTGTTTTCCTAACTATTGAACCGGTTCTCGGAATTGGAATCTGAGGCAACCGATTGAACCGCATCGCCAGTAATTTCTTAGGAGAACCTTTTCTGAAGGTGTGTTTGCTCGGGATGAGTTTTTAAATTTGTGTTTTAGTGAGGAATAAATAAAATTATATTACAATTTTATTTTTTTTCCTCTATGTAGTTTTATCCTAAGTAAGGGAGTTAAAGGTGGGACCCACATCTTGTTAACCAACCTTGAGTGGATAAAGGTAGGGTGGGGCCCACAAGATCCCAACCCCCCACATTCCTAACTCCTCAAACCCCCCTATTTAATATTGCCAACTTATCAGTTCATTTAATTTTGACATGTTATGTTCAATTAAATGAGTGAACTTAATTTTGTATGTTAAAATTTTAAAAGTGTTGGAAAGGTAAATAAAATAAGGAAAAATCCTTATATTATTGTGGATCCTTTGTTGTGTTGAGGGAGGAGCGTTCTTCACATTTTGGAAGAACTTCATCATTCCGGCGAAGAACTTTTCTACCTCGACGAAGAACGTCGTCACACCTTTTTTCCAAGAACGACGTCGCACCATCCTTCATTCCTCATCTCACGTCAAAGGAAGGGAGACACTGTTCCACCTTGGACAATCTCCGTCAACATGTACGGAGCCACACCCTGTGACGCTACATCCCGCAATGCTCTTCCAACATCAACTTGTTATCAAGGTAGGGGTTAATTGCTTTTTGTTCTTGAAATATACTTTGTTGTTCTTCGTCTATATTTTAGGGCCGATTGATATTAACTTAACGGGATGAGGTTGGACAGCACAAACACGGCCGACTATCCTCCCCCTTTAGTTGTTGTGTTGTTGTGGTTCAAAATAAGGTGGCGCGGTGCAACAGTACCGCGCGAAATCATGGAGAAATGAGGCAAAGATGCACGGCGCCGTCGCGTTGCGTCGTTGAGGCCGAACGAACCCGCGACCGGAGTCGGGCCGCAGCGAAGGTGTGTGGCGCTGTCGTGCCGCCCCAGAGAACCACAAAGACATTGCGGACGTAGCGGGGCTGCGACAGAGGGGCGCGGCGCCATAGCGCCGTGCCGGTCGGACAAGGCCACGACTCAAAGCTGCGGTGGTGCAAGGTGGGGCAGCCGGAACCGCCGGCCACCGACACCTCGTAGGGCGAGACTGCGGCGGGTCCCGCGGCGGCAACACCAGCCTGCCGAACTGTGCTGGCAGTTTTAGGGGAGACCGGGAGTCGTAACCCCCGGCTGACCAAAGGAGCACCCCCCCCCCCCACGTGGGGGCCCTGGTTAATCAATCAGGGGGCAGCCCCCCCCCCCCCCCCCTATCCGCTCAGCTCAGCGCTGGCCGAGCTGACCACGTGGGCCACGTGAGCGCGCTAGGCTGGGCCGGGCCATGCCCTAATGGGCCGAACCCGGACCCAGTTCGGTTCGACCCTGTTTGGGCCGACCCAGGGGGTCTTAGGTCAGGTCGGTCCATGGCCAAAACCCCATAAAAACGAACAGGTATGTTCTTTTGCCCATATCATGGGATGCGGACCTCCGATCAATGCACCGTCAGTTGCGATGCGATCCTTGGATCGAGGCGGTCGTTTCGTTATATTACACTCAAGTTTTTGCAGAACATTGTGTACGACCAGGTTGGTTCGAACACAAAACCAACTGGGCCCTCGGAGTTGATACGCTTATAACATTAGCTCCGGATGTCCGATTGGCATGCCGTCGACTTTTTTGGATTCCTCTTAGAGAGACGGATCTTTTTTCATACTCCGCTCGATGTTTGGAAGCAGTTGAAGTGCAGTCAGTTTGTTTTTGACTTAAAAACCAACCGGGCCCCTGGAATAAAAAAACCAATAACTCTCAGACCGGGCACCCGATTGACGAGCCGTCTGTCACGTTGTGTTCCTCTTATCAAGGTGAAGCTTTGAGATACATCAACTCTGGACTATGTGTCAGTTGATGTATCGACCCCCTTGGCTCGTGGAGCGGACCCTCCAAGAAATGATCATGTTGTGTGCGGGAACCCTAGATCTGGCTGCGATTGTAACGATCGTACTGATATCCTATGTGGGTTCGACGACAATGAAGACTGCACTGAAATCCTATGTGGGTTCGGCAGAGATGGAGACTGTAATGAAATTCTATGTGGGTTCGATGACGATTAATACTGAACTGAAATCCAATGTTGGTTCGGCAGTGATGAAGACTGTACTGAAATCTGATGTGGGTTCAACGACGATGAAGACAGTACTAAAATCCTATGTGGGTTCGACGACGATGAAGACTACACTGAAATCCCATGTGGGTTCGGCATCTTGGATGGTTTAGTATCCTACGTGGGTCCCATATTTTATGAATCAGTTGCAATATCTGATCATCTCTATCACCGAAGAAGTATACCTGTGTGATCTGAGTCTTGACATAAATCAATATCTTCGATATGATTGACTTGCATTCCTATGTGGATTGATTTGTGTTATCCTATGTGGATTGGGTTGTACTTCGATGTGGACGTGATCGAACTTGGCATGGATGCTGGAGCCGAACGGGAATTGATGACTTAGGTATATGTATGGGCATATACCTATGTAGTGTTAGATGTTACTTCATGATTGTATCTTTCCTTTGTGGATTATCCTTTGCGGGTTTTGGGAGACCTTCAGGGGTCTCAAGGTCCCTACTGAGTAGCGTATACTCACCCCGGCATGGGTTATTCCCGCACTACGTTTTGTTGGTTGCATACGATGGACATCGCTGATCGTGGTTGAGGCTTGTGGAGCAAGTCGGTAACTGAAGGTGGACCACTGGGTGGAACGTACTCGGAGCGGACGGCTGGACTCGAGGAGCAGAGGAGGCTATCTGTACCCACCCTTCATGTGTGACTTCCAGTGGACGGCTCGACGTTGCTGCTTTACTTTCATTTTTTGTACTTTCTTTCCAGTTGATCTCTACTATCAGTTTGGGTTTTTATTCTGGCCCTCTAACTTTTCCACACTACTTTTGTACCTAGATTTACTTAGTGTTTACTTCTGCTTGCTTACTCTGTGGTGTTTGTTTAATTTATAAAGGAAATGCTTTCCCCTTTTGTCGGTATTTACACCTTGGTGCTAGTCTCCAGCACCTGGCCTATGGAAGGCGGGATTGGTGTAGTCACGACACGGGTCCCCAGGACGGGTCATGACAACATGAACAACATGTAATTATAAGAAGTCCATATTTGACTCAAGTACCAAATACAGACAAAATGAACATTATTAACCTAGATGATTACATAATGATTATAACATGTTAATTAGTGAAAAAAAGGAATAATAAACTTGAAAAATGTTCTTAATCAAGTATAAATTAACTTTAGTTTATTATTCAATAGATTAAAGAACTATCGAGTCAAGTCGGACATGAGTTAAGGGATTTCTTATCTCACTTTTAATTCAGTGAGATTTCCATTGTTTGCCACTTATTTATTGCATGTGGAATAATGTGTACTTACACTGATATATATTATGATGATTGTATATACATTCATGGTATTATGTGATTAATTTTGGGGTCATTAACTTTTGGTCATAATACTCATTTTGATTACAACGAAGTAAGAGTTTTTCATCTCACTTTTTATTCCCATGAGATTCATGCTATATTTTCCACTATTTCATTTTATGTGGTGTATGTACTTCCCATTATTGTACTCATTGTGGAATATACACTCATTTATGAGATTTTACATCTTTATTTTATGATCATTCTTCATGTGGCCTACATTTTGTATGTTACCAAATCGATAAGGGAACCTTTCACCGTCCTCTATTTAAAAGAATTATTTTTTAATGTCTTTTAATTTACATCTTA
Organism: Viscum album; assembly: GCA_963277665.1. Classification (NCBI taxonomy): domain Eukaryota; kingdom Viridiplantae; phylum Streptophyta; class Magnoliopsida; order Santalales; family Viscaceae; genus Viscum; species Viscum album. The sequence goes on along the minus strand of OY728121.1, from coordinate 91,223,483 downwards.
TTGTGTTGGGATATGTTCTTTTATATCCCCATTGATGTAAACTATATGTTCACTTGTTGAGATTCCGTTTTTATCTTATTAAATCATTTTCTCAATTTTAATGTGACGTCGTTTGGCTGTCAAATTTTTACAAGGGAACTTCTTAACCCAATTTCAATTCATTGGGTTCAACTTTTACTTATTGAATAAGTAATAAAATGAATATTTGGGAATGAAATATAATTGTTTTAAACTTAATATCCACTTATATTGGGTGTATTTATATTTTTCAACCATAATTATGTGATTGATTTATCCTTCATTTAAGGATACCATCTTTATAAGGGATTTCATCTCAATTTACATTTCCATTGAGACTTCATTGTTGTTATGCACCAAATTACTTTTATATGGTGTATATACTGTACATTGACATATTATATCATGAATAAATTTATAATCATGATATTATAATGTTATGATTATATGTTATTTCTCAATTATTTGTATTGAAGTGTCCCTCAGTTTGTTAAAAAAAGTCTTTAACTAAAATCACATTTTAAATGGTTTAAATATTTATTCTTCTAAATTTTTCTCATTAATGTCAATATTTTCAAAATGGGTTTTAGGATTTATTTATATGTACATTCATGTTTTCAAATGATAATTCATTTAAAATCTTGAAATTGGTATGGGACACTTTGATTCAAAATTCTCTTTTTAAAAGGTTTTGAAAATGCTTTGATAAAACTTTGTTTGTTTCAATAACTTGATTTGATATATTGGAATGTGGAAATGTTATATTTCCTTTATACATGTGTTATATGTTATTATTATGTTTTGGTTATTGGGAATTGTTTACGTATATGGGTGGTTCCATAAAAAACCTAGGGAGGGTGAGCCCCAGATAGCTCTTCAAGGCATTGGGTAACGTGACAGAGGTAAACGTGTTGTTTCTCTTAAGAGATATAGGGAATATACTATGATAGGTATTCGAAGTGTAACACTCTACGTATCTCTGATTGCTACCATGTATGTTTGATATGGATTATATATGTAACCTTTATAATTTATGATTTTTGGGTGTTATTCATAAATCTTATGATTTCATATGGTATGTTATGATTGAAAATTATGGTTTCATGGATTTGAATTTATTGTTTGGATGATGTTTTCCTTCCTTATTTTATAACCCTTACTGGGCTTTTTATGCTCATCCCGCATTTTTGAAATGAATTCCACCGGACTTAAATATGAATAGTTTTAAGGATGAGATCATAGAAATGCCATGTTGTCTAAAACATGGAACTAGACATGTGTATTTTTAAGAGTTTTTATTTTATGGAAAAAATGGATACTGAGTAGTAGTATCTACTGGTAAAATTCAAGTTGTTATGTAATAGTTATGGCCTAATTCTCTAAAACTCTAAACTTGAAAAGATCCCCAATGTGAATTAATCATTTAATTCATGATTATGTATTGTTTTAGGAAGGGTCCTTATAGATGGTATCAGAGATCAGTTTAAATAAATTTAGAGGTTAGGGAATTCTTTAAGCATAACTGACATTACCATAATGGTTAAGATTTCATAAAGAGTATTAGTTTTTTAGATAAAGTGAATGAGTTTAAGATAACATTAATAAGTATGACTTAGTGTTTACCCTCCTCATAAGATATTATATGATGATTTTACTGATATACTCACACATACCTTTTGGTTTTAGTAAATGGCTAGATCTAAAAGGCACCATAGTAATAGAAGATGTGAAGAAAACTATGACAGTTTTCTGAATGAGAAACTGAATGATTTGGGAGATGCAATGAGAACAATTGTGGTTATTATCAACCAACTATCTGGAGTCATCATTGACCAACTAAACCTTAGTGATATTTATAAGGCATAATATATGTGAGAAACAAATACATACGGATGTTCAGGTGAAAATCATAAAGGAAAGTGTGTTAAAAAACTATGTGTCAAAGATGTGGAAAGAAACACCTAGGAAAATGTTTCATAGGGGCAGAAATATGATATAGATGAGGAAATGAATGTCATAACGTATGAACCTTCCATGGAAAAAGGAAGAATCTAGTTGACTCTGGGAAAGTGAAAGAAGTCCTTTCCGAGGGATCAATTGAATGTTTTAAATGTGGTGTACATGGTCATTATGAAAACAAATGTCCTATGAAAACGTTTTGGGAATGGGATCACTATAATCAAACAAATATTCATTTACCAATATCTGATGCCATTACGATTGAGGATGAGGAAACTGACAATGACCGATGAAAGGTATGGATAGTTTCTTAACATATGTTTTCTTATTGTTGAAATCATAGAATATGATTCATGATTTTGATTGTATGAAAGAATTATTTCAGAATAAGTAGGATATGAATGGTTAATTGATCATGAATAATGTTGAATGAGTAAGAAGTCAACATATAAAGGATTCAATAGTTATGGTAGAATTTAGGATGGTAAATTCTTAAAAGTATTAAGGCTCTTCTGGTGATTGGATTACATTAGAAGAATTTTTTTAGTATGTTTAACCCTGATGATTGATATATGAAAATTCTATTCAAGGAATAATTATCATCTCTTTTGTGGATATAGTTATAAAGAACCATTTGGGTTTATATTATCATTGAATTTGAGGAAATTACTGGTTAATACATTTTGGAATCCAAAACGAAATTTATTAGATAACATTTGTGGTTAAAATATGTTATGTTTATTTTTGATGAATTTATCTCTTTTTGGTAATGATATAAAAATATGTAGTTTTTGAAAAGGGACAACACACAAACTGTGTGACAACCCGTCGCGTCGAATGAAGCTATGGGAATCGAACACCCAACTAAAGTGTGACTGGTATTTATCGCCAACCACTAGACTGCGTGAAGTCCCTGGCTAGTATGACTAATTTTTGTTAGTTAGATGATCATATGAATCAGGAATACATTGATTTTGGGTTATTTATGGTAATGATTAACCTATCATGGAGGATATGTGAATAGGATAATTAGTTTTCAGTATGAGAATTTAAGAGTAACTGATTTTATTTTGAGATAAATATTCAGATTTACCTAGGAAGACTACGTGATTAAATCCTTCAGATACTTGGGATTCAATCTTTGATTGCATTAAATTGAATAATTTTAAGGACAATTGTTTATTTAATGGTCTTTATTAATCCTTGGGGTCTTTTTGTTTAATTTTGGAGATTAAGAGTGTATTTCTTTTTATAAAGGATTATCCTTTTGGTGATTATCTAATCTTGTAATAACAATTTGGGTTTTAGTTGATGTCTAAATACAAGGGAAATAGATAGTTCTCCGTTTTTGGATTATGTGATTATCTAGAAGATTATTCTTGTTCTTTTGATGTGACCAAGCCTTTTTCAATTCACATCATTTAGATAAATGATTAGTTTTGGTAGAAACTTATTAAAAGATGAAAATCTTCATGAAGGTATGTATATTTACATATGTTTTTATTTAGTGTAGAAGATTAATTCTTCAAAATTATGAAAGGAAACGTAAAACAAAAAAGTTGTTGGTTTACGTTTCCTACTGGGTAATCAATTACCGTTTACACACATCATAAGTTTGTGATTTTTTTGTGGATAACTTTCTTCTAATCATGTTTCATATCACTCTCTATCAGAACATGACCACTGTTTTCTCCTCTGTATCCATGTTTTCATGGAATCTTAGTATGGGTTAACTCAGGTGACCATTGTACTTCTCTTTCTTTCTTTTAAAGTGATAGTTTTATTGACTTGTTCTTTAGATATGGGACTTTCAATAATGTTTCAGAGCCCAAATTTTAAAACTGCGAGGATACAATTTCCAAAAGGGGGGAAGGATGTAACATCCCAGGAAAATAAATAATTTGACTTTTTCATATTTATTTATTTTTGAATTGTATATTAATTTTACAATAAAAGGGTTTCTATGTTCGATAGCGTACTCGATACGCAACAATGGGTTTCATTGAAATCATATGTTGCACACTAATAATATATTATTATTTATATGGTTGTTAACTCCTATCCATTGTATTGGCAGTAATGAACAAAACTAACAACAATATGATTATACATGTTTTTTAATTTTATTTACATTTTTCCAATAAAAGATAGAGGTTTAAAATGTGAATGAATCTAATTTTAAGAAAAATTTACTTTAAAATGCCAATTTATCTCTTTTTAATGGAGAAACATTTTAAAAAATAGTTCTTTTCACTTTAATACATTCTATATGACCAAATAAAATCCATCTTTAGTATGGGGACATCAAAATTTACTTTGTGTAATATTTTTGAATTTTTCCGATAAAGTTGATTTTTTAATGAACACTGAAAAATATTGTATTTTAATTCAAAAGTGCCTTTTAATAAAATTTATTTATATGGATAGATTATCATTTTAAATGGTTTTAAAGTAAAATTAATGTATATTTTAACCATTTTATCCAATGTTGGTCATTGGAATTAATATCACTTTGAAAGTGGACATAAACAAGTATCAATATTTTGATAGTTATTCTTTCTTAAAAACACACTATTTGTTTTGATAACGGGAATTGATTTTAAAATTAATTATTGCCACTTATATATTTTGAATTTGACAAAATATATATCATTTTTGAATTAGGAATATCAAATATAGCTTGGGCTGAATTTTTGGTATTTTTCTGAAAAACATCAATTTTTGATAAATAGTTAAACCACTAAGTGGTAGTTAAAAAAACTGATTTTTTTTTTAAATTAAATTTTACCACTTTGGGTTGATTTAGGGACTCCATTGAGTAACTTGGGAGTGATAATGAAAATTTATATTTTTTAACTTAATGTAAAGGTAAAAATTATAAATAAAAATATCTTTTAATAAATTAATTTTTAAATCGTGTTATATAAGTTATATTTCTAACTATAAATATTCTATAGAAATATAAAAATATTTCCTACATTATTTTATTTTTTTTATAATTTTTATACATCAAATAATTTAAATTATTTATTACACAATAATGATGCAGTGTTTACCTGATTCATAAATCATTTAAATAATTTTGATTATAATGGTTAAAATATTATCCAAAGCCTGTCCAATTCCTATTGGATGATTTTATTTCGACCTTGAGTCATCTTATATTCGACAATAATGATTTTATGACCATTATAAACCAAATATAAATATATAATAAAATAATGTTTTCACACTTTCCTAAAGAGACCCTCCTCTACCTTATAAAAGGGGACCACTTCTAACCAATTCCACACACCTATCATGCCTTTTGGCTTGACCAAACTCTACCCAATTAAGCTCCCTACATCCTTATCCTTCTCCTATAAGCCTTTCCATACGCAGAAGGAACTTCATTAAGTCATTTGGTTCAAACCAAATGGAGTTACCCAAATTAAAGGTAACAGATTATCTTAATTTGTTTTTTTTATTTTACTTATCCAACCCATACACTCTTTTATTCATTCTTTTATAACAACACCATTATCATAAATATACTAGGATGTTTTTATTATAAGTATTCTAACTACACTTACACACACCTCCATCTAATGGATGAAGAACACAATGTTTCTGTGGATGGGAAACTAACGCCTCATGAAAAGAAGATAGTTCAAATTTCTCCAACCGCATCTCATGGTGGCCATTATTATGGAAATATATTTATATATGATATATATTATGTTTATGTTTTCTTTATGTTTCTTTATTTTCCATTTATATCACGCCATTATGGTTTCCACAGTGGTTAATTACGATAATCTCATTTGAGGAAGAGCGGTCTACCGCCCCCTCAAAGTGTTGTGACTCGTTAATACCATTTGTAGGATGTATAAGGGATAGAGTTAATGATATTATTTATGATATTATAATGGAATTATAATATACCTATGTATAATTATGTTTTAATTCCATTAAAATATGAAATAGAAATGAATGTAGTGTTAATGCATACGTACGGCTTATCGACTCCATGAACGGTGCCTTTCATTTCTTACCTCTAAATGTTATGTAATATTATAAATACATATATATAATGGATATATATTATATATTTGATATCTAAATCATGAATATCATTCTGTATATAATGAACCCTTGACAACATGAACAACATGTAATTATAAGAAGTCCATTTTTGACTCAAGTACCAAATATCGACAAAACGAACATTATTATCTTAAATGATTACATAATGTTTATAACATGGTAATTAGAGAAAGAAAAGGAATAATAAACTTGAAAAATGTTCCTATGAACATAGAAATTATCTTTAGTTTATTATTCAGGAGATTAAAGAATGAACGAGTCAAGTCGGACACGATGTAAGGGATTTCATATCTCACTTTTAATTCCGTGATATTTCCGTTGTTCCCACCTATTTATTGAATGTGGTGTAATGTGTACTACCATAGATATATATTTTTATGATTATCTTTATATTCATGGTATTATGTGATTCATTTTGTGATCATTTACTTTTTTTCATACGACTCGATTTGATTACAATGAAGTAAGAGTTTTTCATGTCACTTTTTATTCCCGTGAGATTCATGCTATATTTGCAACTATTTCATTATGAATGGTGTATTTACTACCTATGATTTTACTCTTTATGTAATATAAATTCTTTTATGAGTATTTAAATCTTCATTGTATGATCCTTCTTCATGTGGCGTATGTTTTTTATTTTACAAAATCTGTAAGGGAATATTTCACCCTCGTCTATTAAAAAGACTTATTTTTATTATGTAATTTAATTTAAATCTTATTATGTTGGGATATGTTAATTTATATCCAAATTGATTTAAACATTATGTCCAATTTTCTACAAGGTAACTTATTAACCCAATATCAATTCTACGGGTTCAACTTGTACTTATTGAATTTATCATCCAATGATTAAGTGTGAATGACCTCTAATTTTTTTACACTTAATATCCACTTATATTGGGTGTATTTATATTTTTCAAACATAATTATGTGATTTATTTATCCTTAATTTAACGATACCATCATTATAAGGTATTTCATCTCAATTTACATTTGCATTGAGACTGCATTTTTGTCATGCACCAATTCACTGTTATATGGTGTATATACTATCGTTCACCCTCTTGTATGAAGATCGTAGTATGTTATTAAATTATACCAGAACTATATTAATATTTATGATATCATACATGATTCATTTATGACTTTATACTACCCATTTAATAATAATATCTATGGTAAATTAACATTTCGGGTAATAATCGCTTTCTTTATCGTAACTGTTTTAACTTGTTAATCATGATTTTATCACATAGATCAAGATTTAAATACTTCCAGAATATAAAAAAACACTTATATATCATATATATTTAGAATATAAATATGTATAATAGACATATATATGAAATGAAAACACCATTTATGGAGACGGTAGTCCGTACGTATGCATAAACGCGGTTTTCGTTTTCCTTTGGTATTGAACCGAATTAAGTGAATAAAATATATATAAGTTCATATATATATATATATCCAGTAGAATTATAATGTCATATATTAAATACTTATTAGTAATATATATTTTTATAATCGTCGATGAATGGTGAATGTGGAAATGAATCTCCTCATGTCCTGGACACTGTAATCCGTACGTACGCATGAGTGACAATATCATTTCATTAAAGGTGTGGAATTGGATGATATATTAATTTTACAGAGACGTTATCATGTTATTTTCATTATTTATATACTTATTACTCATCAATATATCAATCCAAATAACATAGTTTTGAATAACAAATTACACCACGACGTGGAGATGGTAGGCCGTACGTACGCACGCATGGTGGCATTATCATTCATAAGATGGATATGATAATGAATATAATTGTTACATAATTTTAATAAAATAACATTTTATATTAGATACTGGGGTTATTATTTTAATATAGAAACAACAAAGAAAGAGTAAGTGGAAGAATAAGAGAACATGAAAGAGGGTGGTAAAATCATTACCTCTTCTTCGGGATCTTCCTTTTGATTTGATCGAAAGGGACCCTTAGGTTATCTTTCTTATGAAAGGAAGGACTCTAGGATGAAGTTAGGATAGTTGGGAGGATAATTTTTCAGGTTTTGGCCAAGACAAATGGCTTTTGAGGTGCTAATTGGAGATAAGGGGAAGTGCCTTTTTATACAAGGGGTGAGGGGCACCTTTGGAAAAAATTAAAATATTATTTTATAAAAAATTCATATTCTGTTTACAATGGCTCCAAAGTGACTTATTTAGAGGATAGGGTGGGGATGGTTCGAAATCGTCTAAACAAATTTGTTTTATACATTTTTAGGTTACCATTTTAACCTTATCATTTTGATTTAACTCTAAGTTAAATAATTTCACTTTTACCGTGTCTTTTTGTATTCTTACACTATATGGTTAATAAATACACTATATACTACCAATAGAACCCAAATTGTTTCCTTAATGTCATATATATTAATATATATGTATTTTGGCCTAAAATTGTGTTTTTAGGACCATTATATCAATTAATGATATGATATTTGTTTTAAAAACTATTTTATGTCAATTTTGACACTATTTGGTATTTGTTTTTTGATAAAATAATAACAACATAAATACTTCAAAAAGAAATATTGAATCGATCCTAACATGTCATATTCACCTATAGAATTCGTGTATGTCATAAAATAATTGAAATTATATTTAGTTTAATATTTATAATACCATATATTTGATTACTTCATTAATAAGGTAATTAAAGTATCATCATTATGTCATTAATAAATTTAATTATTTTATCTCTAAAAATTATAAATAAAATACCATTATGTAGGAATTATTTTTAGATTTATAATGAATATTTATAGTTGAATTTATATTTTGTATAACCCCATCTTAAAATGCTTTTGTTATTAAACTTTGATTTTAACTCTTTTAAATATTCATTAAATAAAATAATAATAAATGTCTTAATATAATCCAAGTGGACCTAAAGGTTAATATATTAATCCTATGGTTTTTTGGTTAAATTAATCATATCTAATAGAATTAGGACATGTGTTAGGGTAATAATAATATCATTTTTAGCCTTAATTTCCCTATTTACTTTTAACCGTGGTAATTAAAAGTAAAAAGTAACCATTCACCAAAAATTATTTTTATCTTATTGAACCACATTTTACTCCTTGATATTAACAATGTCTCTACGATTTTCGAAATTCACTAAACTGAAGTGGTAAAATTACGTTTTATGTAAATTTTCAAATGCTCCTAAGAGGTGGGTAAAAGACGGTAAAATTTCGATAAAATTTTTATATATCTAATCTTATTATAAAATGACTCCAATGAATTACATTGAACTTATATAGTTATTATGTATCTATTTTGACCTAAAATAAATTTAAATAATATAAATAATTAATTAAAAAAATTCTGTTTTAAACAATTACTCAGTGTTTTCTCACTATTCATCAAAAATTTATAGTTTTCAGAAAAATATCAAAAATTCAAACTAAATTAATTTTGATATTAAGAATTCAATAATTAAGCCTATTTTAACAAATTATAAACATAAAGTTTCATTTAATAATTTAAAATTATTTCCTGTTGTCAAAACCAAAAGGCGTATTTTTAAGAAATAATAACTATCATAAGATTGACAATTGTTTATGTCTTATTTCAATATGAAATTACTTACAATGACCATAATTGGATTAAATGGTAAAAATATAATCTATTTGTACTTCCAAATCATTAAATTGTATAATTTAACACTATAAATTATTTTGATTAAAAAAGTTCTTTTGAGTTAAAATATTGTATTTTTCCATATCTGCTCGATGGTGATGAGGAACGTCTTTTTCTAAGAAAGTATATTTAATACATTGTCATGATTACAAGGAATCAAGCCTCGAACGACCGATCAATTGAGAAGTCTTGGGAAAATAGATTAGATACATGGACGTTACATTACACTTTAGAAAATAAAACACAGCATAAATGATCCTTTGAGAACACCATTAATCCACTAGCTTAACCATTCTTATCCATCATAATAAACATCCTGGAATCCTGAGAAAATTAAAACATATAAAGGGGTGAGCTCAGATGCACAGTAAGGATAACAATATAGCAGAAATATTCATAAAAAAGCATAAACATTTACGCCAGTCTATAATTAAAACAAAAGCCTTTTAAACTTGAACTTCAGAATAATATGGAAAAAATGAAATGAGATAATGCCATTTACTTTTTCACATGGATACTATACTAGTCTAATAATCACATGCAATATAAATATCCACTTTCATAATGATGGAATGAAAAATTCCAGACTATAATAACATCATAGTCAAGGCCTTATGCCAAGACTACAAATAAGATTTTGTCAAGGCCTTTTGCCAAGACAATGGTTTTTCTCATGAGACCTACTGATGCATCAAGGATATATAGCAGGATCCACACGTCACATACTAAGTCCAATTCATTCCTCATATGAAAAGGTTTAAAAATAACATAAACATTCGAATAAAAACTAGCATACGAATTGTCAATACTTTACCCATAAATAATGAATGGTATAGAAATAAAACATTCATAGTCAATCATATCACAAAACCTTCAATACAATATGGAAGATTTGTATCATGATAAATCAACTTCAAAACAAGATTAAAATCCATTAATGGATTTTGACATAGATGAAAATGATTTGTAAAACTCTTTGAGAGAAATACCAATTTTTCATGAAAACATTTAAAAGTCACACAATTTAGAAAGGAAGACTTTTAAAAAAAAATTTGAATCAAAGTTTCCCATACCACTTTGAAACTTTTGAAAGGAATTAACATTTTAAAAACATTCATTCCATATAAATAAATCCTTAAAAACCATTTTGAAAACATGGACATTAATGAGAATGATTTAGAAGAATAAATATTAAAAAATTTAAAATGATGTTTTTGTAAAAAGTCCCTTAAAATGAATCCCTTTGAAAACTCTTTTATAAAACATGGACATGGATAATAAATATTTCCCAGTAGATACTTACGTAAAAACAACCTCGGATAATAAAGAGATTGGGAAATTAACCCTTACCATGCACTTACCCATGGACCAGGGTACGTTTAACCTCCTGTACGAAGATAATAGTATGTTATTAATTTATAACAGATCCATATTAATATTTATTATATAATACATTATTCATTTATGACTTTATACTGCCGATTTAATAATAATTTCCATGTTAAATTAACATTTCAGGTATTAATAGATTTCTTTATCATACATTTTTTAACTTGTTACTCTTGATTGTATCACTTAGAACAAGATCTAAATAATTACATAATTTAAAAAATAATTTATATAAAATATATTTTTAGAATATAAATATGTATAATAGACATATATATGAAGTGAAAAAACACCATTTATGGAGATGGTAGTCCATACATAGGGATAAACGCTATTTCCTTTTTCATATCGTGTTAACTAAGTGAATAAGATATATGTAAATATATATATATATAAATATCTCCAGTAGCATTAGTATTTCTTATATTACATACTTATAAGTAAAATATATATTTTTATAATTTTTGATGAATGGTGAATGTGGTGGAGACGGTAATCCGTACGTACGCACGAGCGACAATATAATTTGCTTAAAGGTGTGGAATTTGATGGTATATTAATTTGACTGAGAAATTACAATTTTATATTCGTTATTTATATACATATTACTCATCATTATATCCATCCAAAAAACATTGTTTTGAATAACAAACTACACCACGACGTGGAGACGGTAAGCCGTACGTTCGCACGCATGGTGACATTATCATTCTTAAGATGGATAAAATAAGGAATACTGTTGTCCCATATTTATAGTAACATAATAGTATATAGAATATACTGGTGTTATTATTTTGGAATGGAAATAACAATGTTCTAAGAAGTGGAAGAAGATAAAAACATGAAAGTGGGTGGTGAAATTTTTACCTCTTCATCGGGTTCTTCCTTATGATTTGATCAAAAGGGCTCCATAAGTTGGATTTCGTACTAAAGGAGGGACACTATGATGAAGGGAGGATATTTGAGAGCGTATTTGGGAATAGTTTGGTCAAGCCAAATGTCTTTGGAGGTGTGAATATTAGAGAAGGGGAAGTGCCATTTTATAAGAGGGGTGAGGGGCACCTTTGAAAAACTTAAAATATTATTTTATAATAAATTCATATTCTATTTATAATGGCTCCAAAAGGTATTATTTAAAGTATAAGGTGGGGATGGGTCGAAAAACATTCAACCAATAGGTTTTATACATGTTCAGGTTACCATTTTTTAATTATCCTTCAGATTTAACTACAAGTTAAATAATTTATCTTTTACCGTGTCTTCCTATATTCTTACACTATATGGTAATTAAACTAACTATATACAGCCAATCGACCACAAATTGGTTCATTAATGTCATATATATTATTATATATGTCTTTTGGTTGAACCATAGATTTTTAAAACCATTATATCAATTAATAATATAATATTTGATTCAAAAACTATTTTATGTCAATTTTGACACTATTTGGTATTTTTTTGTTAAAATAATAACAACATTATTACATAAAAAAATACATTTAGTCAATCATAAAATGTCATATTCACCTAGAAAATTCATCTATGTCATGAAAACATTGAAATTATATTTATTTTAATATTTATAATAAAACTTATTTGATTCTTTCATTAATAAGGTAATTACTACATCATCATTGTGTTATTAATAAATTTAATTATTCAATTTCTAAAAATTATAAATAAAATACCCTTATGTAGGAATGATTTTTATTTTTCTAATAAATATTTATAGTTTAGTTTATGATATGTATAACCATATATTAAAAATTGTTTAGTCATTAAACATTGATTTTAACTCTTTTAACTATTCTTTAAATAAAATAATAATAAATTTCTTAATCTAATCCAAGGGGACCTAAAGAGACATATATTATTACTAAGGTTTTTTGGTCGAATTACACCTATCCAATCGAATTAGGACATGTGTTAGGGTAATAATAATATCACTTTTACCCTTAATTACCCTAGTTACTTTTTATCGTGGTAAATAAAAGTAAAAAGTTACTATTCACAAATTATTATTATTATCTTATTGAACCAAAATTTACACCATGATATTAACCATGTCTCTCGGATTTTCGAAATTAACGTCATAGAAGCGGTAAAATTATGTTTTATGTAAATTAGCAAATGCTCCTTGAAGGTGTGTAAAAGACGGTAAAAGTTCGATAAATTTTTTATATATCTAAAATTATTATAAATTGACTTCAAAAAATTACAATGAACATATATATTTATTATGTATCTATTTTTACCGAAAATAAATGTAAATAAAATAAATAATTATTTAAATAAAAATTCGATTTTAATGGATAACTCTCTGTTTTTTTCACTATTCATCAAAAATTAACTGTTTTCCAAAAATTACCAAAACTTCACCCTATGCTAATTTATATATTCAAAATCCCAAAATGAAGTCTATTTTACCAAATTCCAAACATAGAAGTTTCATTTATTAATTTAAAATTAATTCTCGTTGTAAAAAATTAGCATGTTTTTAAGAAACAGTAACTATCAAAAAATTGACACTTGTTTATGTATAATTTCAATGTAAAATTAATTCCAATGACCAAAATTGGATTAAAGGGTAAAAATATAGAATAAATATACTTCCAAAACATTAAAATTTATAATTCAACAAAATAAATTATTTTGATAAAAAAAGTAGTTTTCAGTTAAAATATAGTATTTTTCACTATTCACCAAAAATAAGGAATTTATCAGAAAAACACCAATAATTTCTTTGAACTAAATTATTATGTCCCGATCCTAATAAGAAGTTTATTTTGTCAAATTGAATATATAAGAGTTTGAAATATTTTATTTAAAAAGGGTTCTCCATTAAAAGGATGTAAAATTGCATTTTTTTAAAAATAATTATTCTATCTGAAAAAATGTATTTGTTCATAAATTATGTCTAAGAAATTCATAATATGGATTCAAAAATTATAAGGATTATATAAAGTTCAAAATTTAGTTAATACTATTCATAACTGCTTTTGAACGGTTAGTTTGGTAAGTTGTGGTGCGCTTGAACTCAGTGTAGCTTGTAGTGAAAGTTATTGAATTACTTTGAAAAAAATAACGTACTTTGAAATATTGGGCTCTAACATTATTACCTCCATAATTAAATTACGTCCTCACAATTTGGAATAATTCTTCGAAAATAAAATGTTGAAAATAGAAAATACCTTTTTGCGAAAACCCACATAGGAAAATGGGTTAAAAAAATTTAGAGTTAATAAGAGGAAAAGGCGAATGAAAAAGTCCCCACCAAATTATGATTTCTATTAGGATAAAATTGGTGGAAATTAGAGACACATAATTGGAGGGAAAATGTAAATATTTATAGGGAGTGATTGAGGTCATCAATCACAAACAATTGTATAATTGTGGGTCTCAAAGCCACCAATCTATGATGATTTAAAATACCATCGGTTCAACAAAAAATAAGGTATTAGGATAACACATTTTTTGTTTTAAGATCTCTTCAATAAAGTCTAATAATTAATTTATCAATAAAATAAGAGGGAATATATATATATATATATATACTTGACAAGTAGAGTATCATTCTTCAACTAATTCCTACCACAAACTCATCTTTCACTATAAAAGATTTCAATATATAAATATATATATATATTCTATTTATCCTAACCTTATAGGGTTCCAAAAATAATGTATTTATAATTCATATATCAGACCCTTTAAAAACTACATTATTCAATCCAGGACATCACATGGTTCAGTGATAGGTGATACACCCACGCCTCCCTTCGGTTGCGGGTTCAACTCTCTCGGCCTTGCCAGACGTGACAGGTTGCCGCCCGACCTCCGGGTTTTCCTTTTTTCTGGAAATCTAAAAATAACCATAACAATAGTATCCAATTTTAGACTTAATCCATTACATCCTTTAGAATTATCCAAAATACATATATCCAAACTCTCAGTACAAAGTTGATGAGGAAGTAAAACATAATGAGGATACTTTTTAAAGGTATTTACATGTGAAAGCCTTCATCTTGTAATCATTTACAACACCACTACATCCTGAATTACCAAAATCAACCATCTCTTATTCCAAAATTACTACCTTAGTATCAAGACCATATAGTCTCAAATTACCATTGAAATAGTACTGCATTACAATCCTTATTTATCTCCATAATTCATGTAACCAATATACTGTTGATATAACACACAAATGAAATAATTCTATAATAACAACATAAGAACACTAGTCATTCTTCTTCATCTTAGGTAGTATCATAACTTTATTATTATCCAATAACTTCATTTGTGGTATACTCTTATGAATGGGACATTGATTCACATAGTATCTAAATTCCTTGAAAATGAAGCATTTTACATTTGAAAACTTTTTTTTACCCCTCCAATCATGTAGTTGGTTTCCTTTTTCTCCACACTTATAACAAACTCCCATTCCCTTCACGAATTTACCAAGGTTATTCATTCCAAATTTATCACATATTGGAAAATCCTTCATTCCCCTCGTCCCTTTATCCATGTTTCTCTCTTCCATCCTTTTGATCTCTTATATTCCTTCAAAGCCATAAAACTCAAAGATTTATTTACTTATCTTATTAACACAAGATTCTATTTCTTCATATGTTGAGAATACATGGGAGACTATTTCATTTATAATTGTTGGCTTAATACAATGAATGAAATGATCCTTCTTACTATTTGGATCATATGTATTGCTGGAGTTCACATTCCTTCTATTGGGTGACATTTCTATACAACGGCATACACTAGGTCATTTTATGAATCACAATTCATAATTACAAACATGTAAAATACCTAACATAATTTGAACATTTTAAGGATATAATCCATAATCATAAAAAAATTTTCTTTGAGGAGGAATATACTCATAAAAACTTCATATTGGTTTATAAATAAAATGAGAATTATCCTGAGCATATCCCCCGGGAGTGTCTTAACCAAGAGTGTAGCAAGGCCCATTGTCGCACACTAGTTCCCGTTCGTTTCTAGCTCAAAGCGATGTTTTCGAGTTTTACCATTATGTATATTTGTTCCAGAGCCACCTCTACCAGCTCGTATCCAGAAAAAGATGTATTTTCATGAAAAACTCACAAAATATTTAAATTAACAATGTTCTAGGATGTTCTTCTATACTAATCTTCAATGTCTATATTATGGAAATGTTCTATAATCAGAGTTTATCTAAATCTAGTTCTAAAGGTTATTTCTAATCTTCCTCTGATAAAAACTATAATTCCCCGACCCCAGTTACCCAAAATCGGTGCAATATTTTAATAAATTGGCATGATTAGAAGGGATCATGTCCCGATAGACAGAATAGTTTAGCAGTCTTGGGAAAACAGATTACATGGATGGACTTTAAATTACACCTTAAAAAGTAAAACACAACATAAATGATCCTTTGAGAACCCCATTAATCCCCCAACTTAACCCTGATTATCAATAATAATAAACTTCAGGTAATACTGAGAAAATTAAAACATAGAAATGGGTGAGCTCAGATGCTCAGTATGGATAAAAATATAGCAGAATCTTTCATAAATAAGCATAAACATTTAAGGCAGTGTATAACTAAAATAAATTTTCTTTAAGCTTGAACTTCATCATAATATGGAAAAAATAAAATGAAATAATTCCATTTACTTATGCACAAGGATATTATTCTTGTCGAATAATCACATGAAATATCAACAGACACTTTGATAATGATGGAATGCATAATGCCAGACTATCATAACAACATAGTCAAGGCCTTGTTCGAAGAATACAAATAATATTTTTTCAAGGACATGTACCAAAAAACTAGTTTGTATAATGAGTCATGTTGATGCATCGAGGAGCTATAGCGGGCTCCACCTGTCACTTAGTATGTTCAATGCATTCCTCATATGAAAAGGTTAAAACCTAACATGAACATTTGAATTAAAACTAGCAAACGAAATGTCAATACTTTACCCATAAATCATGAATCTTATAAAAATAACACATCCATAGTCAGACATATTAAAAAACCTTCAATAAAATATGGAAGATTTTTATCATGATAAATCAACTTCAAACCAAGTTTAAAATCCATTAATGGTTTTTGACATAGATGAAAATGATTTGTAAAACTGTTTGAGAGAAATACCACTTTTTCATGAAAAAATTTAAAAGTCACACAATTTAGAATAGAAGACATTTATAAACAATTTTGAATCAAATTATCCCATACCACTTTGAAACTTTTTAATGGAAATAACATTTGAAAAACATTCACTCCATATAAATAAATCCTTAAAAACCATTTTGAAAATATCGACATTAATGAGAACAATTTAGAAGAATAAATATTTAAAACATTTAAAATGATGTTTTAGTAAAAATTCCATTAAAAAGAATCCATTTGAAAACTATTTTATGAAACATGGACATGGATAATAAATATTTCAAAGTAGATACTTACTTAAAAACATCCTCGGATAATAAAGATATTGTGAAATTAACCCTTACCGTGCACTTTACTTTGGTCGAGGGCACATTTAACCTCTTGTATGATGATCATAGTATGTTATTAAATTATAAAAGAACCATATTAATATTTATGATATGATACATGATTTATTTATGACTTTATACTACCCATTTTATAATAATTTCCATGTTAAATTAAAATTTTGGGTAATAATCGCTTTCCTTATCATATGTGTTTTAACTTGTTACTCTTGATTGTATCACTTAGAACTAGATTTAAATAATTATAGATTATAAAACATGATTTATATATCATATATATTTAGAATATAAATATGTATAATAGACATATATACGAAATGAAAAACACCATTTATGGAGATGGTAGTTCGTACGTACGCATACACACTATTTTCGTTTTAATATCATGTTCAAAGGAACAAACTGAATAAGATATATGTGAATATGTATATATATAAATATATATATCTCCACTAGCATTATTATTTCATATATTACCTACTTATTCGTAAAATATATATTTTTATAATTGTCGATGAATGGTGAATGTGGAAATGAATATCATCGCATCGTGGAGACGGTAATCCTTACATACGCACGAGCGACAATATCATTTCCTTAAAGATGTGGAATTGGATGGTATATTAATTTTACAAAGAAATTAGCATGTTATTTTCATTACTTATATACATATTACTCATCATTATATCCATCCAAATAACATAGTTTTGAATAACAAATTACACCATGGTTGGTAGAAGATAAGCAGTACATACACACGTATGGTTACCTTATCATTCGTAAGATGGATAGAATAATGAATAAAGTTTTTCCATATTTATAATAACATCACAGTATATAGAATAATCTAGAGTTATTATTTTATAATGGAAATAACAAATAAAGAATAAGTGTAAGAAGAAAAGAATTTGAAAGAGGGTGGTGAAATTATTACCTCCTCTTCAGGTTCTTCCTTCTGATTTGATCAAAAAGGATCATAAAGTTGGATTTACGACTAAAGGAGGGCCTCTAGGATTAAGGGAAGATAGATGAGAGAGTATTTGGGCATAGTTTGGCCAATCCTAATGGGTTTGGTGGTGTGAATTTGAGATAAGAGGAAGTGCCCTTTTATAAGAGGGGTGAGGGGCACCTTTGGAAAAAAATAAAATATTATTTTATAATATATTCATATTCGGTTTATAATGGCTCAAAAATGTAATAAATAAAGTATAAGGTGGGTATGGGTCAAAAAGAACTCAACCTGTAGGGGTTGGACATGTTTATGTTACCATTTTAGCCTTATCATTTAGATTTAACTCTATGTTAAATAATTTATCATTTACCACGTCTTCTTGTATTCTTACACTATATGGTTAATAAACGTACTATATACTACCAATAAAACCCCAATAAGTTCACTAATGTCATATATATTATTATATAAGTATTCTGGACAAGCCTTAGTTTTTTAGGACCATTATATAAATTAATAATATAATATATGTTTAAAAAACTATTTTTTTGTCGATTTTGACACTATTTGGTATTTTTTTGTTAAAATAATAACCACATGATTACTTCAAAAACAATACATTGAATGAATCCTAACATGTCATATTATCCTAGAAAATTCGTGGATGTCATAATAATGTTGATATTATATTTATTTTAATATCTATAATAACATTTATTTGATTCATTCATTAATAAGGTAATTACTTCATCATCATTGTTTCATTAATAAATTTAATTACTTAATCTCTAAAAATTATAAATAAAATAAAATTATGTAATAAATCCTTTTAGATTTTTAATGAATATTTATAGTCTAATTTATATTATGTATATCCCTATATTAAAAATTTTATAGACATTAAACATTCATTTTAACTCTTTTAAATATTCTTTTAATTAAATAATAATAAATGTCTTAATCTAATACAAGTGGAATTAAGGGTCATATTTTATTCTTAAGGTTGTTTTTGGTCGAATGAAACTTATCCAATAGAATTATTACATTTATTAGGGTAATAATAATATAATTTTTACCCTTATATAGCCTATTTACTTTTAACCGTGGTAATAAAATTAAAAAGTTACTTTTCTCCAATAATTATTATTATCTTATTGAACCACATTTTACTCATTGATATTAACTGTGTCTCTCGGTTTTTCAAAATTCAACTCAGAGATGCGGTAAAATAATGTTTTCTGTAAATTTTGAAATGCTCTTAGGATGTGGGTAAAAGATGGTAAAATAAATAATTATTTAAATAAAAATTCGGTTTTAAATGATAACTCTGTGTTTTTTTCACTATTCAACAAAAATTGAATGTTTTCAGAAAAATACCAAAAATTCACCCAAGGCCTATTTTGATATTACAAATCCAAAAATGAAGTCTATTTTACCAAATAAAAAACATAGAAGCTGCATTTATTAATTTAAAATTAATTCTCCTTGTCGAAACAAATAGTGTGTTATTATGAAACAGTAACTATCAAAAGATTGACACTTGTTTATGTATAATTTAAATGTCAAATTAATTTAAATGACCAACATTGGATTAAAGGGTAAAAATATAATCTTATTATTCTTCCAAAACATTAAAATGTATAATTCAAAACTATAAATTATTTTGATTAAAAAATAGTTGTTTTCTGTTAAAATATATTATTTTTTACTATTCACCCAAATAAGAAAATTTTCAGAAAAACAACAAAAATTTATTGAAATGAAATTATTATGTCCCGATTCTAATGAAAAATTTTATTTTGTCAAATTGAATATATAAATGTTTCAAATATTGTATTTAAAAAGGGTTCCCCATTAAAAGGCGGGAAAATTACATTTTTTGAAAAATTATTCTTTAATCTGAAAAATTTTATTTTTTCGTACAATATGTCTATGAATCTAATAATATGGATTCTAAAATTATAAGGATTATAATTTTTTTGAAAGTTATTGTTTCTTAAAAACATGCTATTTGTTTTGATAATGGGAATTAATTTTAAAATTAATTAATGCCACTTCTATGTTTCTAATTTGGTATAATAGAGATCATTTTTGAATTCAGAATATCAAATAAATCATACGCTGAATTTTTGGTATGTCTCTAAAAAACGTCAGTTTTGATTAATAGTGAAACCACATAGTGGTAGTTAAAAAACATACTTTTTCATTAAAATTAAATTTTACCACTTCAATGAATTGAATTTCGAAAATCTAACATACATGGTTGTTATCAAGAAGTAAAATGTGGTTGAATAACATGAATATAGTCTTTGCTGAATAGTAACTTTTGACTTTTATTTTCCACGGTAAAAGTTAAATTGGGTAATTCAAGGTTAAAAGAAATTTATAATAATTCAAAATTACCATGACACTTGTCCAAACCTTATTGGTTGAGTCATTTACGACCATGGGTATCTTTGGGTCGATTTTGGGACCCCATTGGGCCACTTGGGAGTGATTATTACAATTTAGCTTAATTAACTTAATGTAAAGTCAAAAATGAAAAAAGCAAATATATTTTTGTAAATTAATTTTTAGAAGGTTTTATATAAATTATAATTTAGAATATAACTATTTATTGTAAATATATACGTATTTCCTACAACATGGTATTTTTTTATAATTTTTAGACAACATATAATTTAAATTATTTATTACACAATAATGATGCAGTGTTTACCTCATCAATAAATCATTTAAATAAATGAGATTATAATTATCAAAATATTATCCAAAACCTATCTAATTAATATTAGATGATTTTATTTCAACCATGAGTCATCATATCTTCGCCTATAATGATTTTTTGACCTTAATATACCGAATATAATTATATAATAAAATAATATTTTCATACTTTCCTAAAGAGCCCCTCCTTTCCCTTATAAAAGAAGACAAATTCTAACCAATTCCACAAACCTCTCAAGACATTTGTCTCGTCCAATAACTACCCAATTAACCTCCCAACATCCCTCTCCTCCTCGTAGAACCCTTACCTTAGACAAAAGTCCATTCAAGAAGTCCTTTGGTTCAGACCAAAGGGAGTTACCCAAATTAAAGTTAACAGTTTATGTTAAATTGTTTTCTTTTATTTTACATCTCCAACCCCTAACCTCTTATTATTCCTTACTATTGCAATAACACCAGTATCCTCAATATACTAGGATTTTGTTATAGGAAGGATTCGAACTAAGCTTACACACGCATCCATCTAATGGATGAAGTACATAATGTTTCTGAGGAAGGCAAACTAATGCCTCATGAAACGATGATTGTTCAAATATCTCCAACCATCTCCTCATGGTGGCCATTATGATGGTACTGTATTTATATATTATATATATTGAGTTTATTTTTTCTTTATTCTTCTGTATTTTATATTTATAGCCTGCCTTTATGGTTTCTATAGTGGGTAAATACGATAATCCCATTTGAGGAAGTGTGGACTACCGTCCCTCCAAAGGATGTGACTCGTTAATGACTTCTGTGGGATGTATAATGGATAGAGTTAAGGATATTATATATTATTTTATACTATAATTATAATATACCTATGTATCATTATTCTTTAATTCCATTAAAATAATAAATAGAAATGAAAGTAACATTCATGCGTACGTACAACTTACCGTCTCCATGAACGGTGCATTTCAGTTTGTACATCTAAATGATATGTACTATAATAAATACATGTATATAATGGATATATATGATATATATGATATCAACATCATTATTATCATTTTGGATACAATGGATATTTGACTACATTTACAACATGTAACTATAAGAAGTCCATTTTTGACTCAAGTGCCAAATGTAGACAAAACAAATGTTATTAACATAAATGATTACATAATGTTTATAACATGGTAATAAGTGATATAAAAGGATTAATTAAATTGAAAAATGTTATTAAGAAAGTAGAAATTAACTTTAGTTTATTATTCAGGATATTAAAGAACAATTGAGTCAAGTCGGACACGGGGTAAGGGACTTCGTCTCAATGTTTTTTCATAGAGGCATATTTTGTTTTAATACAAGATTTTATGATATACGCTATCTATACACCATTGAAATTTCATTTCATTCAAAGTGAATATTTTTCTACGAATCGTTTTACTAAACAACAAAAATGAATGTTTCTTTTAACATAAGCGTTTACAACGACCTTTCCGCCGCTACGAGTGTTGTTTGATCTTTGGCTTCCTCAAGAAGCCTTAATGTTTTTAAAATAAAATAAATACCATATACTCTTTTATATATTTTGGTATTGAAAATGGTTTTGATAATGGATTTGTTTTGTCAAAATATTTAATTGATATATTGTGATTGAAATGTAGAAATGTATTCTTTCCTTTACAATAGTTTTATGTGTTATGATTTTATAATGGTACTTAGACATTTGACAGGTGGTTACGTGAAAAACCAAATAGAGGTGGTGTCGTGAGTACCACGACGGTAGGATGCGTTATAACCTCTAATGCATTGGGTATGGATGTCGGCCGTATGACTATTCCATTTAGTGATATGTGTGGAAGTCGACCGTAAGTTTATTCCATTTATGTATGTTTATGTCCGAAGTTACTTTATGTGTTATGTGTTATTCATTTGGGTTTTATGGTAATCTTTTTGTTTACAAAAGGGTATGTAATGATATTTTATTTAGTGAAGAGTATTTACTACTTCATAAAGGTGAAAAGTTTTACTTAAGTAAAAGTATTCATGGTTTACTTGTTGTTTTTTTAAAACTAACTGTTTTCCTTCCTTGTGTATCCCTTACTGAGATTCTTATGCACATCCAAAGTTTTTGAAATGTTTTTCATAGGACATATTGTGGAATAGGGTCAAGGATGTGATCATGGAAAATTCATGTTGTCTTAAACATGAAAATAGACTTGACAATATTTTTCAAGAGATCATGTTTTGTAAAAAAAATTGAAACTGCGTAGAAGTGTCTACTTTGTAATATTTTGAAATATAATAGTTATGGCAGAACTCTTTAAAACTCTAAACATGAAAAGTACCTCAATGTGAATTATTAATTTAATTCAATATTATTTAAGGTTTAAGGTTGGGTCCTTATAGTTGGTATCAAAGGTCAGTTTAGATAACTTTTGGAGTTTGGGTATTGTTAAATTAATATCCATAAGGTAATTTATGTTAATATTGAAATCATATAGTATTTATCGATTACCATGTTGCTTCGCCTAAGATATTTATTTTTTCAGAATGGTTCTCCATAGAGGAAATAGAGCAGCTATGTTGGGATGGCATCAGGATGAAGACAACCTTCCAAATCAGCAACCTGAGATGGTCGGAATCGGAACTGAATAGTTTCTTGTAGTGATGGATCAGTTGACTCAGGCTATAAATGGTGGTGGTATCTATGCACGTGATCAGCTATATCAACCATAGAAGAACAAGTTAGTAGTAGAGCATTTCATGAGGAAACATCCCCCATCGTTCAGAGGATCATCTATCCTTGTGCTAGATGAAAGGTGGATTAAAGCACTAGGGAAGTTTTTTGATGTTATGGGGAGTTTAGAACATCAAAAGGTTTCTCTCTTTATTTACCGTTATTAAGGTGAAGTTGATCAGTGGTGGCCGATGATGATAAATATCTGGGATAGTGGGGAGATTGATGCTCTTGATTGGGATGATTTCAAAGGTATGTTTCTTGAAAAATATTTTCCTGAGGTGGTAAGTCTTAGGATGGAAAAACAATTCCTAAAATTAAGGCAGGAGGATGACTCAGTGGTTGCTTCTGAAGCAAATGTCACTCGACTGGCTAGGTATACACCAAATTTCATATGAGATATTTATAGTAAGAGAAATCGATTTTACTCAGGACTAAAGCCATGATATTGAAGAGCATTAGACATTCGTGAGTTCAAATTTTATGAAAAAATTGTTCTATGTGTGGATAATATGGAAATGGAGTTTTCCGATGATCATGTTTTCTCTGAAAAACAACAGAATAAGATATCCAGTTGGCAGGGCAAGGGGAAGAATTCATCGAAGAATCCTGGATGTTCGAAAACTAAATATCCATCTTGTGACAACTACTGTAAAAAGAATCCCAGAGAATGTTTATCAATGTCTATAAAGTTCTTCTGTTGTGGTATGTCTGGTCATATTGCTCGTAACTGTAAGTAAGATAAACAAGCAGGCAATGAAAATCCATTGGTAAAATGAATTAAGTGTAACGAAATGGGTCATTATGCATATAATTGTCCAGAACAGAACTCAACTGAGGGAAATCAGCAAGACTACAATTGGAAAGGCGTAGTGAAATCATTTGCAACTACTTCAGCAGATGTTGGGTCGTCGAATAAAGTAATATCAGGTACACAGATTGTTTGATCAGATTATGCCAATGTGTTGTTTGATTCAGGGTCTACACACTCTTTCATTTCTGGTAAGATTTCTAGTAAATTGGGAATTCCATCTCATGATATTAATATATAACCTATGGTAAAAACACTTGGAGGAAGTGTGGAGACAAAAATAAAATATAAGAACATTCATATCCTTGTGCACAGAAAGAATGAACCTGCAAACCTTATTGTTTTTCCTCTAGTAGAGTTTGATTTTATTTTGGGCATGGATTGGATTTCTCTTTATCATGCTAAGATTGGCTACATACCTAAAGAGGTTTCTTTTCAAAAATATTTTTAATTTGTGTATAATAATGAAACCTTGATTTTTATAGAATATCAGGATGTTGAAAAATTTGTAATGGATAGAAATGAATGTTACCTTGCAAATATTGTTGAAAACAAAGGGACTGTTCAGATTAATGATGTGCCAGTGGTAAATGAGTACCTTGATGTTTTTTCTAATGAGTTCCCTGGTATTATACCTGATCGGGAAGTTGAATTTATTATTGACATAGTTCCTGATGCTATGAAAATTTCAAAACCCCCTTATCTAATGGCTCAAATTAAACATTTAGAGTTATAGAAGAAAATGCAGGAGTTATTAGATAATGGTTCCATTCGACCTAGCACATCACCATTGGGTGCTCCTGTATTGTTTGTTAAAAATAATGAAGGTTCAATGAGACTTTTCATTGATTGTAAATAATTGAATAAAAATACTATTATGAATAAGTATCCTTTTCCGCATATCGATGATTTGATTGATCAGTTCTAGGGAGCTTAGTATTTTTCAAATATTGGCTTGAGGTCCGGGTACCATCAGTTGAGGGTAAAGGAAGAAGACATTCTGAAGTCCATGTTTCTTACTAGATATGGCCATTATGAATTTTTAGTTATGTGTTTTGGGTTAACCAATCCACCTGATGTATTCATGGATATTAAGAATTGAATTTTCCGTGAGTTCTTGGATAACATTTTGGTTGTGTTCATTGATGATATTTTGGTTTATTCCAAAAGTAAGGAGGAACATGAAAGTCATTTAAGGGTTGTCTTTCAAACCGTAAAAGATAATAAACTATTTGGTAAATTTAGAAAGTGTGAGTTTTGGTTGAAAAAAATTTCTTTCCTTGGTAACATTATTTCCAAAAATGGAATAAATGTTGATTTGGCTAAAACAAAAGTTGTTGATGATTTTCCAAGACCCAAAAATATAACCATGTTTTGTAGTATTCTTAGTTTGTAAGGTTATTACCGATGGGTTGTTGAAATGTTTACATGGTTATCTAGTCCAATGACTACGTTAACTCGAAATGGTGTTATGTTCATCTGTACAAAAGAATGTCATGATTTTTTTTCAGGAATTGGAAATATGATTCGTGAATGCTCCTGTTTTGTAATTGCCATCAAAAAATGGTGAGTTTTTTATCTATAGTGATGCTTTGTCGAAAGGACTTGGTTGTGTCCTAATGAAGAACAATCATGTAATTTCTTATGCCTCATTTCAGTTCATACACCATGAGTTAAATTACCCTACACATGATTTGGAATTATCTGCTGTTGTTTTTTGATTTAAAAATTTGGAGGCATCACTTGTATGGAGTGAGGTGTGAAATATATACTGATCAAAATAGTTTTAAGTATATATTCAGTCAAAAATAATTGATCATGAGACAGAGGATGATGGTTGGAATTAATAAAGGATTATGATTGCATGATCCATTACCATCCGGGAAATGAAAATAAAGTGGATGATGCTTTGAGATGATAAAGTAATAATTCATTTAACATGTTATGTTTGGAACGAGATGCTTTGGTTTTTGATTTGATTAAATTTGTCATAGATGTTGTTTGTGTAGGAAATTCTTCTATTTTGTATCTGGTGTCAGTGAGATCATCTCTATCAGATAGAAAAAAGAAAGTTTAGAAATAAGACAATGAGTTGCAGAAAATGGAAGTGTTGGTTCAGAAGGTTAAGTTGCCTGATTTTAACATTGATTATGATTGTGTTTTGTGGTTTGGAAAAAGATTATGTATGCCTTGTGATTCATAGTTGAATAATGAGTTGTTATGTGAAGCTCATAGTTCCCCTTTTTCTGTTCATCCTGGTAGTACTATATTGTACAGAGATCATCCAGAGTATTACTGGTGGGATGGAATGAAAATAGATATTTCTGATTTTACTGTAAAGTGTTTGACTTGTCAGTAGGTTAAAGAAGAGCGGTAGTTACCGAAAGGGATGCTTTAGCCTCTACCGGTGCCAGAGTGGAAATGGTAAAATATATCAATGGACTTTGTTGTGGGATTACCGATGACATCTGGAGTTAATAATACAATCTGGGTTATTTTTGATCGATTGACTAAATCTACTCATTTCCTTCCTATTCGGGATACATTGTCTCTAGATCAACTTTCACGATTGTATGTTAAAGAAATTGTTAGGTTTCATGGAGTTCTCTACTCCATTGTATCTGATCGTGATCCCAGGTTTAGTTCTAACTTTTGGAAAGGCCTTCAGAAGTCATCATGTACAAAATTAAATTTTAGTACAGATTTTCATCCTCAATCAGATGGGCAATCAGAACAACAAATTCAGACATTGAAGGATATGTTACGTTCTTTCTCAATGGATTATGTAAAGGCCTGTAAAATTCAAGGGAAATTTTTTCATAATTTTCTTTTGGATTTTACAAGAACGCAGTTTCATACGACACTTGATTCCGAGGCCCGGTGTGCCCGGAATTTCTATCCGAAGTTTAGCTCGGGTACGTTCAGTGAACAAATAAGCGGGAATTCCTATCTTTGGAACTGTTGATCGGAATCAAATTCCAAGGGAATCGATGGAACCGCAACACCAGTAATTGCTTAGGAACACTTAATCCGGAGTTGCGTTTACACGAGAGAAGTTGTTAAAAATTGTGGAAGGTTAAAATAAAAATTTAATAACAATTTTTATTTTTACTCTAAGTGTTTAATCATTTTGATTGAAGTTTGGTAACTACCCAACCTCCATTGGGAGGTTATGAGGGTGTTGGTGCCCACACAAACCCCACCCCTTCATATCCTCTAACCTCCTCAACTACCATTAATTATGTTAACTTATGTTTATTAACTTATGGAATTAATGAGGTGAGTTAATGTGGAATTCAAACGCTTGAATTCCAAAAGCCTTGATGTGTTAATAAAAAAAGTTAAGAACTTATTTTACTGGGTTGGTGTTTAGTTGTTTGAGAGCCTTTGGAGAAAAAGCTACGGAATTCTTGCGTTCTTCATTATCTTTGACGAAGAACACGAAGAATGAACGATCTCCAATGTGGAGCGTCGAGCACTCAGAGACCTTCTTCCACAACACCGACCCACGACGCGACGTCTTCTTCCACAACGTTTTTCTTCCTCGACGTCTCTTTTTGTGACGGTTTTCCACGACGAAATCTTCTTCAACGCCTTCAAATCCTCGCTTCGCGACACCGACGTTTGTCATATCTTTCATCAAGGTAGGGGTACTTTATTTAATTTGTTTGTGTTTACCACCTTGTCGATCTTCGTGAAAATACGACCAAATGATATCGATTAACGAGAGGGGGACGGGCCGCACAAACACGGCCGACCCTACTCATTTATCCTTGTTTGATTCATTGTGGTTGGGACGAAATGGTGTGGTGTTGTTGCACATTTCGGGATCGTACGACAAGTAATGTGTGGCGCCGTCGAGCCGCACTGTGATGTTGAACAAGGACACGACGCCATCGTGCCGCGTAGAAGAAAACCAAAGACACCGCGGCCGGAGTAGGGTTGTGGAGGAGGGGCGCGGTGCTGTCGCACCGCGCCGGACGAACCAAGCCACAACCGGTTCCGGGCCGCGGCGGAGCAGGGTGACCGGCAACCGGTTTCGGGACACCGGTGTCAGCGAAGGAAGAAGGACCAGTCGTCGCCTGTCCTTGTTGGCCGAACCGGCCGGCCGGTGCGGGTCGTACGGACAAAGGGAAGCCGGGGGAATTAATTCCCCTAGACGGCCAGTACAAAATGGCCCTCTTAATTGGGGGGCCACGGTTACACCAGGGGGGCAGGCCCCCCCCCTTGCTAAATGGCTCGGTCGTTGGCCGAGATGGCCAGCGCGATGGGCGCGCTATGCCCAGGTCGGGCCGGCCGCCTGGCCGGTCCGCCAGGCCGGGCCACGCCCAGAACGGGCTGGGCCGCTTGAGGCCGGGCCGACCCGATTCGGTCCGACTGGGGGGTCTCGGGCCGGGTCGGTCCGGGCCTGAAACCCCCGTTTTCAGACCGTCTTCGGTCTTTGGCCCATAACATGATATACAGACCTCCGAACGACGCACAGTCAGTTGCGATGCGATCCTTGAATCTAGACGGTCGTTTCGGTATATTGTACTCAATGTTTCGGATTACTTTGATTTCGGCCGGGTCAGTTCGTACACGAAACCAACCGGGCCCTCTGAGCGGAAACACTCATATCTTAAGCTACGGACGTCCGAATGACGTGTCTTCGACTTTGTTGGATTCCTATGAGTGAGATGGATCTTTTGGCTTACTCCACCTGAGGTTTGGATGCAGGTGGAGTACGGTCGTGATGGTTTTTCCTTAGAAACCAACCGGGCCCCTAGGACGAAAAAACCAATAACTTTCAGACCGGGCGTCCGATTGACGCGCCGTCTGCGACGTTGATTTCTTGTTGACGATACGGAACTTTTGGACACATAAACTCTGGACTATGTGTCAGTTGATGTATCAGCCTCTCGGCTCGTGGAGCGGACCCTCCAGAACGATCTTGTTGTGTGCGGGAACCATAGAGCTGGCTGCGGCTGCTACTGTGACTGCATCGACGAATGTGCAGAGATCCTCAGTGGATTCAACGACGACGACTACAACACTCAACGATCTTTTGTGGATCAGTGCTACCGATCCTGTGTTGGTCTGATCCTGTGTGGGTCAGCGCTCAGCGGTTCTGTGTGAGCCAACGCCTATAGATCCTGTGTGGGTCCGATCCTATGTGGGTCATTGCAGGGGTTAGTACCTATCGATCCATTGTGGGACCGACGACTTAGATGGATCAGTGGTCATCTCTATCGTCGTTCGAAGAATTATACCTGTATGAGCTGAATCCTGTTTTACATTCTTGTGTGGATTGTGTTGTGCTATCTTGTGTGGATTTACGTATTGCTTTCCTGTGTGGATTGGGTTGTACTTGGACTCGGATGTTGGAGCCAAACAAGAATTGATGACTTAGGTATATGTATGGGAATATACCTAAGCAGTGTCAGATGTTACTTCATGATTTACCTTTCCTTTTTGGTTTATACTTTGTGGATACTGGGAGACCATTGGGGGTCTCGGGGTCCCTACTGAGTAGCATATACTCACCCCTGCACAGGCTATGCCAACACTACGTTGCGTTGGTTGCAGACGACAGACATCGATGAACGTGGTTGTGGCTTGCAGAGAAGAACGGTACCTAGAGGTGTACCACTGGGCGGGACATACTCAGAGCGGACGGCGGGACCCGAGGAGCAGTGGAGCTATCTGTACCCACCCTTCAGGTGGGATTTCCAGTGGACAGCTCAGC
Source organism: Viscum album (assembly GCA_963277665.1). Classification (NCBI taxonomy): domain Eukaryota; kingdom Viridiplantae; phylum Streptophyta; class Magnoliopsida; order Santalales; family Viscaceae; genus Viscum; species Viscum album. The sequence continues at coordinate 91,192,845 of OY728121.1, read as the reverse complement.
GTTGCGACTTTACATTACAGTTGTTGTTTTCCCTTTCCAGTTGTACTTTACTTTTAGTTTGGGTTTTTATACTGGCCCACTTACTTTCCACACTTACTGTTGTACTTTGTTTTTACATAGTTTTTACATCTACTGCTTGTTTACTCTGTGGTGTTTGTTTACTTTAAAAAGGCAATGCCTTCCCTTTTTACCGGCATTTACGCCTTGGTGCTAGTCGCCAGCCCCTGGCCTATGGAAGGCGGGCTTGGGGTAGTCACGGCATGGGTCCCGAGGACGGGTCGTGACAAATTGGTATCAGAGGAGTTCAGTTCTACCGCAGAACTTGGGACTCTGATCTTCTACTACGTGAAGTAATAGTGTTTAGTGTATTGGGTGTGGTTATCAGTCCAGGGAGTCTAGTGTTGGTGTGCCGGCCGACGTATCAATACACCAGGACCCTGACTTCTGATTTCCGACTTAATGCACGAAAACATTGTTTGCATGTGTGTTTCATGTTTTCTTTGTAATTACTTGTATTAGCTCACCAGGTATACTGTTCCGACCTTGGCGCACATGTTTCCTTTTCAGGATGGCCTCATGATGTTAGCCAGCTAGGGTTCCGAGGGTTGAGCGTGACGACAGCCCACCGAGCGACAAGGCCTCAGTGCAGGGCCCTTTGTCAGCAGTGGCACCGGCGGTAGCTCTACCCGCCGAGCCACCGATGCTTCCAACACCAGCCGCTGACGATGCACGTCCCCTCAGTGCACTGCATGTGTTCCGACGCCAGTGACCGCCCAGGTTCCATGGGGAGACGGACCCCCAGGCAGCCGAGGACTGGCTGGAGGTAGTTGTCGAGTTTTCTGTTTAGTGAGGACACCAGCAGACCTCATGGTGATCCTCACAGCAATCCTACTGGACGCAACAGCAGGAAGTTGGTGGAGTGTGATTCTCCAGGTGCACGATGAGGCATCTCTTCTATGGAAGGACTTTCAGAGCCTCTTCCGCTCAGAGTTTGTCCCGACCACCCTCCGTGCGGTACACATTCAGGAGCATCTTCACCTGCCGCAGGGCAGCATGACGGTCGCCCAGCACTCGGCGAGATTTACCGATCTCTCGCGCTACTCAACAGACATGGTACGAGACCCATTCTTCCGGGCCCAGACCATTGAGCTGGGATTGAGACATGAGATCAGTGCATTGATGTTCTCCCTCAGCATTCCGACTTAGACAGGAGTACTGGAGCGAGCCATTTTGATCGAGATCTTTCTTGCTGAGTCTACACCAGCGCCGAGACCCACCGCAGGGCAGCACGTAGCAGAGTCTTCTGCACTAGGCAGTCGACGAATGACTCATGGGTCTAGGCAGACCAGACCCTCAGGTAGACAACCTCAGGACACTGGCTTAGCAGTGCGGGGCACACAGCGCGGAGGAAGTCTTTCGATAGGCAGGCAGTGCTACTTATGAGGCGGGCAGGGCCACAATGATCGTGATTGCCCAACCCGCCGTGTTGAGGAGAAGCAGACGATTAAGGTACCACCGAGGAAGAGGTAGAGGGTCGATCCTGGCGGTCCGCATGGAGTAGGCGGACGAGGAATGGGAGCTGCCCGAGCAGCAGGTGGTGGGAGACGCTTTGAGGCTTTACAACCATCACCACCAGGAGGTCCACCCCGACCACAGGGAGTTGGAGGGCAGACACAGGCACAACTCCAGGCAACAGAGTCCTATGACCACGGCGTGCCCGAGATGATTCGAGGTACTATCTGTGTCTATTCCACTCCTTCTGCAGTTCTTATAGACACAGGAGCAAGTCACTCTTTCATAGTCGCTGCACTTGTTCGGTGCTCGGAGATTCCGACAGAGCCGTTGGCTCGATCCTTACGGCTAGAGACTCCTACGAGAGCAGACTCGATGATTACAGACTGGTGCCGGCAGTGTGAGATTACTCTAGGAGGCGAGAGCTTCGGCTGTAATCTTTTTGTAGCAATGTTGAGGCCTTACGACGTCATCTTGGGCATGGATTGGTTGTCTACGGTCCATGCACAAATTGACTGTATTAGGCGCAAGGTGCGATGTGTACACACCGACGGAAGCAGGTTCACCATCACCGGCGAGAAGGGAGCCTTCGCAGCACTGGATGGACTTCCGCAGAGGAGAGGACAACCCATCACTCATCAGTTGGCTAGCCTAATCCTAGGAGCAGCTGAAGTGCGGAGTCCTAGTTTTCCTGTAGTGGTGGATCAATTCACAGACGTCTTTCCCGACGATGTTCTAGGACTACCTCCTCGCAGATAGGTAGACTTTTATATTGACTTGTACCCCGAGAAAGCCCCGATATCGACTCCAGCATATCAGATGGCCCCCGATGAGCTTCGAGAGTTGCGGGTACAGTTGGAGGACTTGCAGGGCAAGGGATTCATCTGACCCAGTGTTTCACCATGTGCTTCCCCGATTTTGTTCGCCAAGAAGGTGGATGGGAGCTTGCGACTTTGTGTCGACTATCGTCGCCTGAACCAGGTGACAGTGAGGAACAATTATCCACTACTGAGGATTGATGACCTCTTTGATCAGCTCAAGATAGAACGGTGGTTCTCGAAGATAGACCTCAAGTTAGGCTATCATCAGCTCAGAGTTCGAGACGAGGACATGCAGAAGACGGCCTTCAGATGTTGGTATGGCCACTATGAGTTCTTGGTAATTCCATTCAGCGTAACCAATTCTCCATCTGTGTTCATGGCCCTCATGAACATGATCTTTCAGCCATACCTCGATCGATTTGTCGTGGTCTTCATCGATGACATTTTGATTTACTCAATGATTGAGGAGGAGCACGCCTACCACTTACGGGTTGTATTAGACACACTCCGAGAGCACCAGCTTTATGGAAAGATCTCTAAGTGTCAGTTCTGGATACGTGAGGTCCACTTCTTGGGGCACGTCATCTCTGAGGCAGGAGTTGTAGTGGATCCTGCGAAGATCGAGGCAGTTCTAGCTTGGGAGCCACCCAGGAGCATGACGGTGGTGCAGAGTTTCTTGGGACTAGCTGGATACTACCGGAGATTCGTGCCATACTTCTATAGAGTTGCGGCACCACTCTCAGCTTTGAAGAAGAAGGGGAAACCCTTCCTGTGGTCATACAGATGTCAGCAGAGCTTCCAGGAGCTGAGACAGAGATTGACCAGCGCACCTATCTTGAGGTTGCCTGAGGAGAGAGTAGGGTACGTAGTCTACTGCAATGCATCAGGGACCGAACTTAGATGTTTCATGATGCAGGAGCGGGAAATGATCACCTATGGATCACGTCAGTTGAGGCCGCATCAGCAAAACTACGCTACCCATGACCTGGAGTTAGTAGTAGTGGTCTTCGATATGAAGACATGGCGACACTACCTGATGGGTGAGCACTTTATAGTCTTTTATGCAAATCAGAGTCTCAGATACATCTTCTCTTAGAAGGACCTGAATATGAGACAGTGGCGATGGCTCGATTTCCCCCACGACTATGACTTTGACATAGTCTATACTCCTAGGAAGGGGAACGTGGTAGCCGATGCTCTCAGTAGGAGGACGAGCATTCGGCTACTTGAGGAGGCGACAGAGTATCTAGCCTCTTTGAAGATATAATTCGTGGATAGAGATAGAGTAGCCTTCCTTCAGTCTCTCACAATCACCCCTCCACTACTGCAGCGGGTCAGAGGGGCACAACGTGGGGACTCTGACTGTGAGACGCGGCGTGCACAGATATCCTCAGGACAAGAAAGTGATGGTTTCTCCTTTGGAGAAGAGCACGACATCCTTTTCAGAGGACATACCTTGGTACAAGTCTCTTTCCAGGAGGATGAGCTGAGATAGTTTCACACCTCTCCCTTGGTGGTACATCCTGGAGTGGCGAAGATGTACCAGTACCTCAGATGACAACACTGGTGGTCGGGCATGGAGAAGGTTGTGGCAGAGTTCTTTTCTCGATACCTCACCTGCTAGCAGGTGAAGGCAGAGAATCAGGTACCAGCAGGCTTGGTACAACCCTTGGAGGTCCCATAGTGGAAGTGGAACGAGATATCTATGGACTTCGTGACTGGACTTCCACGCACTTCTAGAGGTCACAACTCCATTTGGGTGATTGTCGACCGACACACCAAGTCGGCTTACTTATTACCCATCAGAGAGCAGGGCTCAATGGAGAGCTTGGGACGACATTACATTCAGGAGATTGTATGACTTCATGGTGTTCCATCATCTATCATCTCCGATCAAGATCCTCGCTTTACTTCTCGGCTTTGGATGGGGTTGCAAGAGGCATTCGGGACGCAGCTACGTCTGACCACAGCCATTCACCCTTAGATGGATGGTCAAACGGAGAGGACCATTCAGACTCTCGAGGACATGCTCTGCATATGTGTCCTCGACTTTGGTCGCAGCTGGAAGGACCACCTACCCTTATTGGAGTTCGCGTACAACAACAACTACCACTCCACCATCAGGATGGCACCATACGAGGCATTGTACGACCGACCATGTAGATCTCCATTATTGGACAGACCCTCGGGAGTCATCACTTGTTGGACAGAAGATGGTCTAGGCCACGACAGAGAAGGTCTAGGTCATCTAAGAGAAGATGAGGACAGCTCAGAGCTGGTAGAAGTCTTATGCTGACAGGAGGCGGAGGCCACTAGAGTTCGAGGATGGCGACCATGTCTTCTTGCGTATCTCACCGTGACGTGGATTACGGAGATTTGGCCGAGGCGGCAAGTTGTCTCCACGCTTCATCGAACCATTCGAGGCCCTCAGTAGGATTGGCGAGGTGGCTTATCCTCTGGCTCTTCCACCTCAGTTGCACCAGGTGCTTGTTGTCTTCCACTTATCTCAGCTGAGGAGATACATGCATGACCCGATGCATATCATTGACCATGGGGAGCTCGAAATTGATGATGGGGCGACTTTTGCGGAGGTCCTAGTGGAGATCAAGTATCGACAGGAGTGGGTCCTATGTGGACGGTCGATTCCTCTAGTGTGCATCAGATGGCGGCACAAGAACCTCTAGGAGAGCACTGAGGAAAGGGAGGCTCATATGCGTGCTCAGTACCCACATTTGTTTCCCCAGTTTTCGATTTAACTTTTCCGGGACGTAAAGCCCTGAGGTGGGAGTAATGTAAAGACCCGTAAAATTCTAGAGAAATATTTTCTTATTTTTCTTTTGGATTTTACTAGAACTCAGTTTCAGACATCACTTGATTCTGTGGCCCGGTGTGCCTGGAATTTCTATCTGAAGTTTAGCTCGGGTACCTTCAATGAACGAACGAGTGGGAATTCCTATCATTTGAACCCGTGCTCGGAATCGAATTCCGAGTGCACCGATGGAACCGCAGCGCTGGTAATTTCTTAGGAACACTTAATCCGGAGTTTCGTTTACACGAGAGAAGTTGTTAAAAAATGTAGAAGTTAAAAATAAAAATTTAACAACAATTTTTATTTTTACTCTAAGTGTTTAATCATTTGGATAGAAGTTTGGTAACTACCCATACTCCCTTGGGAGGTTATGAGGGTGATGGGGCCAACACGAACCCCACCCCTTCATATCCTCTAACCTCCTCAACACCCATTAATTTTGTTAATTTATGTTTATTAACTTATGGAATTAATGAGGTGAGATAATGTGGAATTCAAATGCTTGAATTTCAAAAGCCTTGATGTGTTAATAAAATAAGTTAATAATTTATTTTATTGGGTTGGTGTTTAGTTGTTTGAGAGCCTTTGGAGAAAATGTAATGAAGTCTTGAGTTCTTCATTCTCTTTGACGAAGAACGCGAAGAACGAACGATCTCCGACGTGGAGCGTCAAGCCCTCGGAGACAGTCTTCCACGACACTGACCCACGACACGATGACTTCTTCCATGACGTTTTTCTTCCACGACGTCTCTTTTCGCGATGGTTTTCCGCGACGAAATCTCTGTCAACGCCTTCGAATCCTCGCTTTGCGACACCGACGTTCGTCATCTCTTATATCAAGGTAGGGGTTGTTTATTTAATTTGTTTCTGTTTACCACCTTGTCGTTCTTCGTGAAAATACAACCAAATGATATCGATTAATGAGAGGGGCCCTGACCGCACAAACACGGCCGACCCTCCTCCTTTATCCTTGTTTGATTCTTTGTGGTTGGGATGGAATGGCGTGGTGTCGTCGCACCACACGGGATCGTACAGCAAGTAATGTGTGGCGCCGTCGCGCCGTGCCTTCAAGTTGAACAAGGACGCGACACCGTCGCGCCCTGTCAAAGAAAACCGAAGACACCACGGCCGGAGCAGGGCCGCGACGGAAGGGCGCGGTGCCGTCGCACCGTGCCGGACGAACCAAGCCACGGCCAGTTCTGGGCCGCGGCGGAGCAGGGTGACCTGCGGCCGGTTTCAGGCCGCCGGTGTCGGCGAAGGAAGATGGACCGGCCGTCGCCGGTCCATGTTGGCAGAACCGGCCGATCGGACAAAGGGAAGCCAGGGGAATTAATTCCCCCGGCCGGCCAGCACAAAATGGCCCCCTTAATTGGTGGGTCGTGGTTACAGCAGGGGGTAGGTGCCCCCCCTCCCTTGCCAAATGGCGCGGCCGGGCCGGCCGCCTGGCCGGTCCGCCAGGCCGGGCCACGCCCAGGCCGGGCCGGGCCACACCGGGCCGGGGTGCGTCCGTCCGGGCTGGGCCGCGCCTGGCCGGGCGACCCGGACCCGGGGCGGGTCGACCCGGTTCATGCCGACCAGGGGGTCTCGGGCCGGGTCAGTCCGGGCCTGAAACCCCCGTTTTCAGTCCGTCTTCGGTATTATGCCCATAACATGGACTACGGATCACTTATCGATGCACCGTCAATTGCAACGCGATCCTTGAATCAAGACGATCGTTTCAGTATATTGCACTCAAGGTTTCAGATTACGTTGAGTTCGGCCGGGTTGGTTCGTACACGAAACCAACCGGGACCTCGGAGCGGAAACGCTCATATCATAAGCTCCGGACGTCCGAATGATGTGTTGTCGACTTTGTTGGATTTCTCTAAGTGAGACGGATCTTTTAGATTACTCCGCCCGAGGTTTGGATGCAGGTGGAGTACGGTCGGGTTGGTTTTTCCTTAGAAACCAACAGGGCCCCTAGGACAAAAAAGCCAATAACTCTCAGACCGGGCGTCCTATTGACGCGCCGTCTGCAACGTTGTGTTCCTGTTGACGATATGGAACTTTTGGATACATCAACTCTGGACTATGTTTCAATTGATGTATCAGATTCTCGGCTCGTGGAGTGGACCCTCCCGAACGAGCTTGCTGTGTGCGGGAACCCTAGAGCTGGCTGCGACTGCTTTTGTGACTGCGAAGACGACTGTGCAGAGAACCTCAGTGGATTCGACGACGATGAATACAACACTCAGCGATCCTGTGTGGATCGGTGCTACCGATCTTGTGTGGGTCTGATCTTGTGTGGGTCAGCGCACAACGGTTCTGTGTGAGCCAGCGTCTACAGATCCTGTGTTGGTCCGATCCTGTGTGGGTCATTGTGGGGGTTAGTACCTATCGATCCTTTGTGGGTTCGACGACTTATATGGATCAGTGATCATCTCTATCGTCTATTGAAGAAGTATACCTATGTGAGCTGAATCCTGTTTTACTTTCCTATGTGGATTTTGATGTGCTATCCTATGTGAAATTACGTATTGCTTTTTTGTGTGGATTGGGTTGTACATGGGCTCAGATGTTGGAGCCGAACGAGAATTAATGACTTAGGTATATGTATGGGAATATACCTAAGCAGTTTCGGATGTTACTTCGTGATTTACCTTTCCTTTTTGGTTTATCCTTTGTGGATACTGGGAGTCCTTTGGGGGTCTCGGGGTCACTACTGAGTAGCTTATACTCATCCCTGCACGGGTATATCCCGTACTACGTTGTGTTGGTTACAGACGACGGACAGCGTTGAACGTGGTTAAGGCTTGCAGAGTAGGACGATACCTGGAGGTGGACCACAGGGCAGGACATACTCGGAGCAGACGGTGGGACCTGAGGAGCAGTGGAGCTATCTGTACCCACCCTTCAGGTGGGATTTCCAATGGACAGCTCGACGTTGCAGCTTTACTTTACAGTTTCTGTTTTCCCTTTCTAGTTGTACTTTAATTTCAGTTAGGGATTGTATACTGGCCCACTTACATTCCGCACTTACTATTGTACTCTGTTTTTACTTAGTGTTTACTTCTACTGCTTGTTTACTTTGTGGTGTTTGTTTACTTTACAAAGGAAATGCCTTCCCTTATTACCGGGATTTACGCCTTGGTGCTAGTCGCCAGCCCCTGGCCTATGGAAGGTGGGCATGGGGTAGTCACGGATTGGGTCCCGAGGATGGGTCGTTACAGATTATCAGGGAAGTTGTGAACAACATCATTCTTTAGTTAAATTTTCTTATAATAACAGTTTTCATTCTTGTATATAGATGTCTCCATTTGAGGTAGTATATGGAAAGCGCTGTCAAACTCCATCTTTTTATGATGAAGTAGGTGAAAGGAAGCTGATGGGACCAAAATTAGTAGAATAGATGGCGGTGAAAGTTCAGTTGATTCATAAGCACATGAGAACATCTCAGAGTAGACAGAAAAGTTATGCAGATATCCGGAGGAAGGATCTTTTTTTGAGGTAGGTGATCATGTCTTTCTTAAATATTCTCCATGAAATACTGTGATGTGTTTTGGTAAGAAGGGAATGTTGAGTCCAAGGTTCATTGGACCTTATGAAATCCTAGAGAAAGTTGGATCAGTTACATACAGAGTGGCTTTACCTCCATGTTTATCCCAGGTACACAATTTTTTTTCCATGTTTCGATGTTGGGAAATTATATGGCTGATCCATCTCATTTTTTTAGCCTAGAGTTAGTTCATTTTGACGAGAATCTCTCTTATAAAGAACAACCAGTCTATATTCATGAACGTAGAGTGAAAGTGTTGCAGAATAAGATAATTCACCATGTAAAGGTTTTTTCGAAAAACCATATGGTTGAAGAGTCAACGTTGGAATCTGAAAATCCTATGAGGGATAAATACCCCCACTTATTTGATAAGTGAATAAAAATTGCGAGGATGGAATTTACAAAAGGTGGGAAGGATGTAACATCTCAGGAAATGGAAGAATAATATATTTTCATATTTATTAAATTTTTTGAATTAAATATAAATTTTACTTTAAATGGGTTGCTATGTTCGATAGTGTACCTCATACACAACAACAGGTTTCATTGAATTCTTACGTTGCACTCTAATAATATAATATTATTATTTTAAATAGTGGTTAACTCCTACCCATTTTATTGGTGGAAAGGAACAAAAATAACTATAATATGATTATAGATTTTTTTAAATGTATGTACTTTTATCCAATAAAATTTAGAAGCTTAAAATGTGAATTAACCTAATTTTAATAATAATTTACATTAAAGGCTGGTTTATTGCCTTTTAATGGTGAACCATTTTTTAATCTAGTTTTGGTAACATTAATACATTCTATATGACCAAATAAAATCCTTATTTATAATGGGGACATCAAAATTAACATTGTGTAAATTTTTGGAATTTTTCCGATAATGTTCATTTTTTATTGAATAGTGAAAATATTGTATAATAATTCAAAACTATGATTTAATCTAATTTATTTATATGGATATATTATATTTTTAATTGTTTTTAAATTTTAATTTGAATATATTTTCACCATTTAATCCAATTTCGGTCCTTGTAATTAGTTGCACTTTGAAATTTTACATAAACATGTGTCAATCTTTTGATAGTTATTGTTTCTTAAAAACACGCTATTTGTTTTAACAATGGGAATTAATATTAAAATTAATTAATGCCAATTCTCTGTTTTGAATTTGGAAAAATAGACATCAATTTTTAATTCTTAATTTTACTTATTTATTAGGATGAATTTTTGGTATTTTTCAGAAAAACATCAATTTTTTATGAATAGTGAAACCACATAGTAGTAGTTAAAAAAATTTACTTTTTCATTTAAATTAAATTTTACCACTTCTATGAATTGAATTTTGAAAATCCAAAATACATGGTTGTTATCAAGAAGTAAAATTTGGTTCAATTTGAAGAAAATATTTTTTGGTAAATAGTAACTTTTGACTTTTATTTACGGCAGTTAATGGTAAATATGGTAATTCAAGGATACAAATTATTATAATAATTCTAAATTACCATAAAACTTGTCCAATCCTTATTGGATGAGTCATTTAAGACCATGGTCATCTTCGGGTTTATTTTGGGACCCCATTCAGCCACTTGGGAGTGATAATTAAAATATAGATTAATTAACTTAATGTAAAGACAAAAATGACAAAAGAAAATATCTTCTAGTAAATTAATTTTTAGAATGGGTTATGTAAATTATCACTTCTAATATAAATATTCATTGGAAATATAAAATTATTTCCTACATCATGGTATTTTTTTATAATATTTATACATCAAATAATTTGAATTATTTATGACACAATAATGATACAGTGTTTAAATCATTAATAAATCATTTAAATAATTGAGATTATAATGATTAAAATATTATCCATAACCTATAAAATTACAATAGGATGGTTTTATGTCGATCATGTGTTATTTTTTATTCGACTATAATGATTTTTGTACCTTTATAAACCAAATAGAAATATATAGTAAAATAATATTTTCACACTTTCCTAAATAGCCCCTCCTCCCCCGTATAAAATGAGACCACTTCTAACTAATTCCATAAATCTATAAAGTTATTTGGATGGTTCAAAATCTTCCCAATTAAGCTACCTACAGCCCTCTACTCGTCCTAGAAGCCTTAAATTAAGCAAGAGGCACTTCAGGAAGTCCTTTGGTTCAATCCAAAGGGAGTTATCCAAATTAAAGGTAACTGTTTTTCTTAAATTGTTTTCATTTATTTTACTTCTCGAGCCCCTAAAATATTTTTATTCTTTTATTTTTTAACAAAATCAGTATCCTCAATATACTAGGATTTTGTTACGAGAAGGATTCTAACTGCTCTTACACACACGTCCATCTAATGTATGAAGAACATAATGTTTCTGTGGATGACAAACTAACACCTCACGAAACGATGATTGTTAAAATATCTCCAACCGCCTCTCAAGGTGGCCATTATGATGGAACTGTATTTATATATGATATATATTACATATATTATTTCTTTGTTCTTCTATATTTTACATTTCTATATCACCTTTATGGTTTCCATATTGGGTAAATACGATAATCTCATTTGAGGAAGTGTGGACTACCGCCCCCCTCAAAGTGATGTGAGCCGTTAATGCCTTATGTGGGATGTATAATGGATATAGTTAATGATATTATATATGATATTATACTGTAATGATAATATACCTATGTATCATAGGGTTTTAATTCCATTTAAATAATAAATATAAATGAAAGTAGAGTTCATGCGTATGTACGGCTTCCCGTCTCCATGAACGGTGCATTTCATTTCTTACCTCTAAATGTTATGTACTAATGTAAATACATGTATATAATGGATATATATGATATATATGATATCTACATCATTATTATTATTTTGGATATAGTGGATATTTGACTACATTTACAACATGCAATTATATGAAGTCCATTTTTGATTCAAGTGCTAAAATATAGACAAAACAAGAGTTTATATCATAAATGATTAAATAATGTTTATAACCTAGTAATAAGTGATATAAAAGGAATAATAAACTTGAATAAAGTTTTTAATAAAGTAGAAATTAACTTTAGTCTATTATTCATGATATTAAGGAACGATCGAGTCAAGTCGGACACGAGGTAAGGGACTTCGTCTCAAACTCCTTTCATTGAGTTATATTTTGTTTTAATACAAGCTTTTATTTTATACGTTTTCTAAACACCTATGACATTTAATTTCATTCAATGTGAATATTTTTCTACAATGTGTTTTAATAAACAAAAAAATGAATGTTTCTTTTAACGTAAGCAGTGACAATGACCTTTTCGCCGCCGCGAGTATTATTTGATCTTTGACTCTCTCCACAAGCTATAATGTTTTTTAAAAGAAAATAAATACCATATAATCGTTTATATGTTTTGGTAATGAAAATGGTTTTGATAATGGATTTGTTTTTTGAATATATTTAAGTGATATATTGTGATTGAAAAATGGAAATGTATTATTTTCATTACAATTGTTTTATGAGTTATGATTTTATAATGGTACTTGGAAATTTGATGGGTGGTCAGATAATAAACCAAATGACGGGTGGTGATGTGAATTCCAAGATAGGTGGTTATGTTATAACCTCCAATGAATTGGGTATGGAATTCAGCTGTATGGCTATTCCATTTAGTGATATGTGTGGAAGTCGACAAAATGGTTATTCTATTTAAGTATGTTTTTGTCCCACGATACCTTTATGTGTTATCTGTTCTTGATTTGGATTTTATGGTAATAGTTTTGCTACAAAAGGGTATGTAATGATATTTTATTTACTGAAGTGTATTTACTACTTAATAAAGGTGAAAAGAATTACTTATGTAAAAGTATTCATGGTTTACTTGTTGTTCTTTAAAAAACTAAATGTTTTCCTTCTTTGTGTATCCCTTACTGAGCTTCTTATGCTCATCCCATGTTTTTGAATTGTTTTTCACTGGACTTAATGTTGAATAGGGTCAGGTATGGGATTATGTAAAATTCATGATGTCTTAAACATGGAACTAGACATCAAAATTTCAAACATAAAACACAATGTAAATAGTTCTTTGAGAACGACATTATTCCTTTTATCTTAACCCAATATATCAATCATAATACACTTCTTGGAATCCTGGGAAAATGAATCATAAGAAATGGGTGAGCTCAAATGCCGTGTAAGAGAAATAAATACAGCGGAAAATGACATAAATATTAAGCATGATGAATAATTAAAACCACATGCATTTACCAATAATAAACACGAATACATTTATGGATAGAATATGAGCTGAATAAATAATGACATAATAAAACATAATCATGGGTATTCTAGTAGTCTAATGACCACATGATCCATCAATATTATTTCCATAATGAGGGAATGTATAATGTCAGACATTCTGAAACATTTTGGCAAGGCCTCGGCCAAGATGTCTAAAATTGATTATGGCCTCGGCCAAAACCATATATTAAATTTGGAAAGGGCCTCGGCCAATTCCCCATCTAGTTGTCTCATGAGACCTACCGATGCATCGAGGAGCTATAGAGGGCTCCACCCATCATTTACTAAGTCCAATACATTCCTTATATGAAAAGGTTGAAATATAACATAAACATTCATATTAAAACTAGCATGCAAAATGTCAATACATTAACTATAAACCATAAATGGTATAAAAATTGAAAATCCACAGTCAAACATATCATAACTTATTAAATACAATATTGAAGATTGTATTATAATAAATTAACCTCAATCAAAAATAATATATAGTAAATGCTACTGACATAGTTGAGAATGATGAGTAAAACTTTTTGAGAGAAATATGCTTTTTTTAAAATCATTTAAAAGTCACACATTTATGAAGGGAGTAATTTAAAAGAGGCTTCTAAATCAATATGTTCCATAACTCTTTTAAACTTTTAAAAAGAATTATCATTTCAAAACATTGATGTCCATATAAATAAATACATAAAATCAATTTGAAAACATGGACATTAATTCAAAAGATTTAGAAAGATAAATCTTTAAAATATTTAAAATTATGATCTTGATAATGATTATATTTCAAAAATCCTTAAAATATTCATTTTGAAATCATTTTTATGAAAAATGGACATGTATGATAAAAATGTTCTAGTAAATAAATACACATAAACAATCATGGATAATAATGCGATTGAGGAATTAACTCTTACCAATTTGGTAACGTACAAAACATTCACCCCATGAAAGAAGTATCATAAAATGACTATATAAATACATATAAATTAATGTTTATTACACAACTAATACAATTATGGGTAGTACATACACCACACAACAGGTAATAGTGGCAATATGGCATAAATCTCACAGGAATAAGGTGTGAGATGAAAACCCCTTACCTTGCACATTCCTTTAGTCGAGGGTTCGTTTAACCTCCTGTATGAAGACTATTGTATATTATTAAATTATACCAGAACCATATTAATATTTATGATATCATAAATTATTCATTTATTACTTTATACTACCCATTTAATAATAATTTCAATGTTATATTAATATTGCAGCTAATAATCGCTTTCTTTATCGTACATGTTTTAACTTGTAACTCTTGATTGTATCACTTAGATCATGATTTAAATAATTCCTTAAGATATTAAATAATTTATATATCATATATATTTAGAATATAAATATTTATAATATACATATATATGAAATGGAAAACACTATTTTTGGAGACGGTAGTCTGTACGTACGCATAATCGATGTTTCCATTTTCATATAGTATTGAATGAATGTAAGTGAATAAGATATATTTAAGTACATATTTAATTATATATATAAATATATAAATATATATCTAGTAGAATTATTATGTCATATGATAGATACTTATTAATATTATATATTTTTATAATCGTCGACGAATAGTGAACATGGAAATGAATCTCATCGCGTCTTGGAGACGGTAATCCGTACGTACGCACGAGCGAAAATATCATTCATTTGATATTAAAATAATATATAATTGGATGGTAAATAATATATATATATAATACTTATTTTTTTATATTTATTATTTACATCAAATACACGTCATTAATATACCGACCCCAATAATAATGTATTGAATAACAATTACACCATGATGTGGAGACGGTAAGTAGTACGTATGCACCTATGGTGACATTTCTTTCAAAGGTTGGATAGAATAATGAATTTGGTCATACCATAATTATAAAAACATCACATTATATAGAAAATACTAGTGTAATTATTTTATATTGGAAACAACATAGAAAAAGGAAGTGGAAGAAGAAATGAACTTGAAAGAGGGTGGTGAAATCATTACCTATTCTTCGATTTACTCCTTTTGATTTCATCAAAAGAGATCCATAAGATTGGTTTATGATCAAAATAAGGAATCTATGATGAAGTTATGATAGTTTAAAGGGTATTTATGAATGGGTTGTCTGATCCAGAAGGCTTAGAAGGTGTGAATTAGAATTAAGGGGGAGTTCCCTTTTATAAGAGGGGTGAGGGGAACCATTGGAAAACCATAATCTATTATTTTATAATAAATTAATATTCGGTTAATAATTGATAAAAGTGTCTTATTTAGAGGCTAGGGTGGGTATGGGTCGATATACTCTCAACCAATAGGTTTTAGATAAGATTAGGTTACCATTTTAACCATATCATTTCGATTTAACTCTAAGTAAAATAATTTATCTTTTACCGTGTCTTGTTGTATTCTTATACTATATGGTTAATAAACATACTATATACTGAATATATAACCCCAATTGGTTTACTAATGTAATATATATTATTATATAAGTCTTTTGGCCGATTCATAGTTTTTTAGGACACTATAACAATTAATAATATAATATTTATTTTAAAATCTATTTTATGTCAATTTTGACACTATTTGGTATTTTTTTAAAATAATAACAGCATTATAAATTAAAAAAAATACATTTAATCAATCATAACAAGTCATATTCACCTATAAAATTCTTGTATGTCAAAACAATTCGAAATTATATTTATTTTGATATTTATAATACCATTTATTTGATTCGTTCTTGTATAAGGTAATTACTACAACATCATTGTGTCATCAAAAAATATAATAATCTAATCACTAAAAATTATTAATAAATTTCATTATGTAGGAAATATTTTTAGGTATCTAATTAATATTTATAGTCTAATTTATATTATGTATAACTCTATAATGTTTGTTTTGTCGATATTTGGTACTTCAGTCAAAAATGGACTTCTTATAATTACATGTTTTTCAAGTGGTCAAAGTTACATTATATCCAGAATTATATTCATGATTTTGATATCATACATATAATATATATCCATCATATACATGTATTTATAAAATTACATAACATTTAGTGGTAAGAAATGAAATGCACTGTTCATGGAGATTGTAAGTCGTACGTACGCATGAACGCAACTTCTATTTCTATTTAGTATTTAATGGAATTAAAACATAATGATACATAGTAGTATGATAATTCCAGTATTTTGACATATATAATATAATTAAATATATCCTTTATATGTTCCACATATGGTACGAATGAGTCATATCACTTTGAGGGGGCGGTAGTCCGCAATTCCTCAAATAAAATTTTCATGTTTACCCATAATGGAAAACATAAAGGTATATTATAAATGTAAATTAATGAAGCATAAAGAAAACATAAAATTAATATATATCATATATAAATACAGTTATATCTTAATGTCAAACATGAGAGGAGGTAGGAGATAAACGAACAATCATCATTTGGTGAGGCGTTAGTTTTCCATCCACAGAAATATTATGTTCCTCATCCATTAGATGGAGGTTTGTGTAAGTGTAGATTTAATCCATCTCATAAAAACATCCTAGTATATTTAGGTTGCTTATGTTTTTACAAATGAATGTAATAAAAAGAGTTTTGGGGTTGGAGAAGTAAAACAAAATAAAACTATTTAAGAGAAACTGTTACTCTTAATTTGGGTAACTCCCTTTGGTTCGATCCAAAGGACATCTTGAAATACATTATGCCTAAGGTAAGACTTCTAGGAGGAGGATAGCGATGTAGGGAGATTAATTGGGAAGAGTTTGGTCGATCAAAAAAGCTTGGTAGGTGAGAATAATTGGTTAGAAGTGGTCTCCTTTTTTTAGGGGGAGGAGAGGCTCTTTAGTAAAGTGTGAAGATATTATTTTATTATATAAGGATATTTGGTTTTTAATGGTACAAAAATCAATAAAGTAAAATATAATATTACTCATGGTAGAAATAAAATCATCCGATAATAATTGGACAGGTTTTGGAAAATATTTTAAGCATTATAATATTATTTATTTAAATGATTTACTAATGAGTTAACAATGAATCGTTATTGTGTCATAAATAATTTAATTTATTTGATGTCTAAAAATTATAAAAAAATACCATGATTTAGGAAATATTTTTATGTTTCCAATGTATATTTATAGTAGAAAATATAATTTATATAACCCATTTTAAAAATAAATATACTAATATATATTTTCTTTTGTCATTTATTCCATTACATTAAGTTAATTAATCAAAATTGTTATTATCCCTCCCAAGTGGCTCAATGGAGTCCCAAAATCGACCCAAAGATGCCAATGGTCATAAATTACTCAAAAAAATATGGTTTGGAAGATTTTTCTTTTAATTTTGAATTATTATAATATTCTTTTTACCAACTGTAAGGACTCAACCTTAAACCTTACATAATATTGAATTAAATGAATATTTCACATTGAGTATCTTTTCAGGTTTAGAGTTTTAGAGAATTAGGCCATAAATATTATATAACAACTTGAAGATTACAAGTAGACACTAATACTCATTATCTACTTTTTCATAAAATAAAAACTCTTAAAAAGAAACGTGTCTAGTTCCATGTTTTAGACAGCATGACTTTTCCTTAATCCCATCCATGACCCTATTCATCATTAAGTCGTGTGGAAAAAATTTATAAAAAACTTGTTATGAGCATAAAAATATTAGTAAGGGATTCAAAAAGAGGGAAACTATAAGTTTTTCAAAATAACACATAAACCATGAAGATCATGATGAATAATTTTAACCTTTATGAGGTACTAAATACTCTTCACTGAATAAAATATCATTTCATTCCCTTTTAAAACCAATAGATTACCATTAAACCCATATAAAGAACACATAACATATAAAGGTAACTTGGGACATAAACATACTTAAATGGAATAACCATATGGTCAACTTCCACACATATCACCAAATGGAATAGCCATACGACCATCTTCCATACCCAATGCATTGGAGGTTATAACGTAACCACCCATCCTGTTTTTCAAGGCACCACCCGTCATTTGGTTTATCACGTAACCACCCATCAAATGTCCAAGTACCATCGTAAATCAAAGAACATAAGAAACTTGAAAATATAAACATTTCTCTATTAACCTTTCATTTGGAATCCAATATATCATTTCAAGATATTGACAAAATCAATGCTTTATCAAACCATTGTCAAAACCATTTAATAAAGTGATTTTTGAATCGAAGTGTCCCATACCACTTTGATGCTTTTAAAGGAATTAAAATTTTAAATCAATAATTTACATATAAATAAATACATAAAACCATTTTTAAAATATGGACATTAAAAATAATGATTTATCAGAATAAATATTTAAAACAGTTAAAATGATATTCTAGTTAAAGAGTTTTTAACAAAATGAGAAACGCTTGAATACAAATAATTGAGGAATAAAATTTAATCAGAACTTTTTAATATCATGAGAATAATGGGATTCATGATATAACATTCCAAAGGATAGTATATACACCATATAATAGTGAATTGGTGCATAACAACAATTAAGCCTCAATGGAAAGTAAATTGAGACGAAATCACTTAAAAAGACAATATCCTTAGATTAAGGATATATCAATTACATAATTATGTTTGAAAAATATAAATACAATAAAAATTATTTGATATTAAGTGTAAAAAAATCAGATGTCATTCACAAATAATCATTAAATGATATATTCAAGATGTACAAGTTTAACACAAAAAATCAAAATTGGGTTAAGAAGTTCCCTTACAAAAATTTGACAACCTAACGACGTCACTTTAAAATTCAGAAACCGAGTTGATGAGAGAGAAAACGGTATATAATCACTTGGACATACAATTTACACCAATAAGGATATATAAGAACATATCCCAACATGAGAAGATGTAAATTAAATTACATAACAAAAAGAATCCGTTTAAAAGAGAGGAGGGTAAAAGGTTTCCTTACCGATTTGGTAACTTACGAAACATACACCACATGAAAGAAGGGTCATACCATGAAGATATAAACAATCATATATGATAGTATATTGCACAAAAAGTAAAATCATGGGAATAAAATACACTACAAAAAAAAATAGTGGCAAATATAGCATGAATATCACCATAATAACTTGTGAGATTAAACCATTTACCACGTCGTAATCAATCAAGTCTTAAGAAAAATAGTCATTAAACACCAAATGAATCATAGAATACCATGAATATAAATTGAATCATGATAATATATATCATATTTATGTACACAATACACCACATGCAAGAAATAAGTGTCGAACAATAGAATCTCACAGAATTAAAAGTGAGATAAGAAATCTCTTACCTCGTGTCCGACTTGACCCGTTTGTTCTTTACATTCTGGAATAATATGCTAAATTTAATTTATACGTTATTAAAAACCTTTTTAATGTTTATTATTACTTTTATATTACTTTTTACCATGTTATAAAAATTATGTAATCATTTATGTTAATAATGTTCGTTTTGTCGATATTTTGTACTTGAGTCAAAAATGGGCTTCTTCTAATTACATTTTTTTAATGTGGTCAAAGGTTCATTATATACAAAATGATATTCAAGATTTGGATATCATATATATCCAGAATATACATGTATTTATAATAGTAAATAAAATATAGAGGTAAGAAACGGAATGCACTGTTCATGGAGACGGTATGTCGTACGTACGAATGAACGCTACTTCCATTTCTATTTCATATTTAATCGAATTAAAACATAATGAAACATAGTATTATTATAATTCCAGTATTGTATCATATATAAAATAATTAAATATATCCTTTATACATACCACATATGGTATGAACGAGTCATATCACTTTGAGCGGGTGGTAGTCTGCACTTTCTCAAATGAAATTATCGCGTTTACCCATAATGGAAACCATAAAGTTATGATATAAATGGAAATTAAATAAGAATAAAGAAAACATAAAAATAATATATATCATATATAAATATAGTTCCATCCTAATGGACACCATGAGAGGAGGTAGGATATTAACTAACAATCATCATTTGGTGAGGCGTTAGTTTTCCATCCACAGAAACATTATGTTCATCACCAATTTGATGGAGGTGTGTGTAACTGTAGTTTGAATGATCCTCATAACAACATCATAGTATATTGAGGATAATTTTTTTGTTACAAAATAATGGAATAAAAATATTTTAGGGGTTGGAGATGTAAAATAAATGAAAAAAAATTAAGAGAAACTCTTACCTTTAATTTGGGTTACTCCCTTTGGTTTGAACCAAAGGACTTCTTGAAGTGCCTTCGGCCTAAGGAATGGATTCTAAGAGGAGAATAGGTTTGTAGGGAGATTAATTGGGTAGAGGTTGGATGATACAAAAGGCTTTAGTGTTGTAAATAATTGGGTCGAAGCGGTCTCCTTTTATAAGGGGGAGGAGGGGATCTTTAAGAATGTTTGAAAATATTATTTTATCATATAATGATATTCGGTTTTGTAAGGACCACAAATCATTAAAGTAAATGTTAATATTACTCATGGTCGAATTAAAATCATCTAATAAGAATTGGAATGGTTTTGTATAATATTTTAATCCTTATAATAATATTTATTTAAATAATTTATTAATGAAGTAAACAATGGAACATTATTGTGTCATTAATAATTTAATTTACTTGTTGTCTAAAATTTATTTAAAAATACCACGATATAGGAAATATTTTTATATTTAAAATTAATATTTATATTAGAAAATAAAATTTATATAAACCCCTGTAAAAATTAATTTACTAAAAGATATTTTCTTTTGTCATTTTTACTTGTACTTTTAGTTAATTAATCTAAATTTTCATTATCACTCCCATGTGGCTCAATGGGGTACCAAAATCATCCCAAAGATGCACATGGTCGTAAATGACTCAAAAGTAAGGTTTTTACAAGTGTTAAGGTGATTATGATTTATTATAAAAATTTTTACACCCTGAATTACCTTATTTACCTTTAACCGCGGTAAATAAAAGTTAAAAGTCACTATTCACCAAAAATTATTTTCATCTTATTGAACAAAATTTTACTTCTGTATAACAACCATACATTTCATATTTTCTAAATTAAATTCCCAAATGTGGTAAAATTTCATTGAAACGAAAATATCAGTTTTTTTAACTACCACTAAGTGGTTTCACTATTCATCAAAAATTGATGTTTTTCAGAAAAATACAAATAATTCAGCATAAAAAATATTTGATATTTTGAATTCAAAAATGATTTATGTTTTTTATAATCCAATTATAGAATTATAATTAATTAAATTTAAAATTAATTCCCATTATCAAAACAAATAGCGTGTTTTTAAGAAACAATATCTATCAAAAGAATGATATTTGTTTATGTCCCATTTCAATGTGAAATTAATTCGAATGACCAAAATTTAATTAAATGTTAAAAATATATCTTAATTTCACTTTAAAACCAATAAAAAATATAATCAAACCATATAAATAAATTATATTGAATGGAACTTTTGAATTAAAATACAATAATTTTCACTATTTATTAAAAAATGAACTTTATTAGAAAATTCCCAAAATTTACACAAAGTAAATTTTGATGTACCCATTCTAAAGAAGGATTTTATTTGGTCATATATAATTAATTAATGTGACCAAAACTATATTTAAAAATGGTTCACCATTAAAAGGGGATAAATCCGCCTTTTAATGTAAATTATGCTTAAAATTAGATTGATTTACATTTTAAGCCTCTAAAATTTATTGGATAAATGTAAATACATTTAACAAAAATGTATAATCAGATTGTAGTTAGTTTTGTTTATTCCCGATAATACAACATCTAGGAGTAACCTACCGTTTAACATAATAATATATTATTAGTGTGCAACGTAAGATTTCAAAGAAACTCGTTGTTGCGTATCAGGTACGCTATCGAACATCGCAAACTTTTTAAGTTAAAATTAATATTTAATTAAAAAATTAATAAATATTATAAAGTCATATACTTTATTTACCTAGGATGTAAAATATTTTCCCCCTTTTGGGAATTGGGTCCTCGCAATTTTAAAATTGGGCTCAGAAACATTATTGATAGTCCCATATCGGAAAAAAATAGTCAGTAAAACTATCACTTTAAAAGAAATAAAGATAAGTACAATGATCACACGAGTTAACCCATACTAAGATTCAATGAAAACATTGATATGGAGGAAAAAACAAAGGGTCAAGTTCTGATGGAGAGTGAAAGGAAACATGATTAAAATAAAGTTAAAAACCAGAAAATCACAAACTTATGATGTGCATAAAAGGTCTTTGATTACCTAGTAGGAAACGTAAACCAACAACGTTTTTGTTTTACATTTCTTTTCATAATTTTGATGAATTCAAATTCTACAAAGAATAAAAATATAAGGAAATATAATTACCATCATGTATATTTTCATCTTTTAATAATTTTCTACTGAAACTAATCATTTCTATAAAAAATGAGGATTCAAAAAGACTTGGTCACATAAAAAGCACAAGATTCATCTTCTAGAGAATCACATAATACACAAAAGGAGAACTATCTATTTACCTTTTATTTAGACATCAAATAAAACCAAATTTTTTAGAACAAGATCAGATAATCAACAAAAGGATAATCCTTTATAAAAATAAATACTACTCTTAATATCAAAAATTCAACAAAAAGAACACAAGGTTCAAGAAAGACCATTAAATAAATAGTTATCCTTAAAATTATTCAATGTAATACAAACTAAGATTGAAACCAAAATATCTGAAGGATTTAATCAGATAGTCTTCCAAGGTAAATCTTAACATTTATATCCAAATAACATCAGTTACTCTTAAATTCTCATACTAAAAAGTAATTAACCTAATCATATATCCTCCATGATAGGTTAATCATTTCCATAGATAACCCAAAATCAACTTATTCCTGATTCATAAGATAATCTAACTAAAAATAATTAGTTATAATATCCAGGGACTTCACGTAGTCTAGTGGTAGGCGATAAATACTAGTCGTAATTTGGTTGTGGGTTCGATTCCCACAGCTTCATCAGACATGATGAGTTGTCACACGGTTTGTGTGTTGTCCCTTTTCAAAAACTACATAATTTTATAACATTCCCAAAAAGAGATAAATTCCTCAAAAATAACCATAACATATTTCAACCACAATGGTTATCTAATAACATTCATTCTGCATCCCAAAATTTTTTAACTGGTAATTGCCTCATATTCAAGGATCATATAAACCCAAATGGTTGTTTATAACTATATCCACAAAAGAGAAGATAATTATTCCTTGAATAAAATTTTCATATATCAAAATTCATGGTTACGCATACTATAAAAAGTATTTTAATGTAATCCCATCATCAGAAGAGCCTTAATAATTTTAAGCATTTATCCATCCTAAATTCTACCAAAACTCTTGAATCCCTTAGATGTTAAATTCTTACACATTCAACATTCTTATTGATACAATAACCATTCCATTCCAACTTATTCTGAAATACTTCATTCCTACAAACAATGTCATGAATCATATCCTAAGATTTCAATAATAGGAAAACATATGTCATGAAATAATCCATACCTTTCATTTTTCATTGTCTGTTTCTTCATCCACAATTGGAATGGCATTAGGTATTGGTAAATGAATATTTGTACGATCCTGGTGATCCGATTCCTGAAACTTCTTCATAGGACATGTGTTTTCATAATGACCATTCTCACCACATTTAAAACATTCAATTGATCCTTCTGAATGAACTTCTTTACATTTAGTAGAGTCAACTAGATGCTTCCTTTTTCCATGACAGATTCTTGATTTATGACCTTCATGTCCACATCTATAGCATCTATATGTCCCATTGAAACATTTTCCTATGTGTTTCATTCCACATATTTGACACATGGGTTTTTGAATATACTTACGTTTATGATTATTACATGAACATCCGTTGGGATTTGTTTCTCTCATATATGATGTATTATAAAAATCACTAAGGTTGAGGTGGTCAATCATGACACCAGATAGTTGGTTGAGAATAACCACAAGAGTTCTCATTGCAGCTACCATATCATACAACTTCTCATTCATAAAACAGTCATAGTTTTCTTCACTTCCACTATTACTTTGGTACCAACTAGATCCATCCATTTACTAAAACCAAAAAGGTCAGTGTTATTATATTAGTAGAACCATCATATAAGATCTTCGGAGGAGGTTAAATACTAAGATATACTTATTCATGTTATCTTAAACTTATTCAATTTATCTAAAAAACAATTACTCTTTCTGAAATCCTAACCATTATGGAAATGTCACTTATGCTTAATGAATTCCCTAACCTCTAAAGATTTCTAAACCGACATCTGATACCAACTGTAAGGACCTGGACTTAAACCTTACCTAATCTTGAATTAAATGAATAATTTACATTGAGGATCTTTTCAGGTTTAGATTTTTACTGAATTAGGACATAACTATTACATAAAAACATGAATATTACAAGTAGACACTACTACTCAGTATCTATTTTTTTCATAAATTAAAAACTCTTAAAAAGAAACATTTCTAGTTACATGTTTTAGACATCATGACTTTTCCGTGATCCCATCCATGACCCTATTCATCTTTATGTCATGTAGAAAAAATTTCAATAAAACTTGGTATTAGCATAAAAAGCTCAGCAAGGGATACACAAATAAGGAAACTGTTTGTTTTTCAAAACAACAAGTAATCCATGAATATTCTGAGTAATAATTTTAATCTTTATGAAGTAGTAAACACTCTTCGCAGAATAAAAGATCATTTGTTACCATTTTGTAACCAAAAGATTACCATAAAACCCATATAAAGAACACATAACACATAAAGGAAACATGGGACATAAATATACTTAAATTGAATAACCATATGGTCAACTTCCACACATATCACTAAATGGAATTGTTATACAGCCGACTTCCATACCCATTGCATTAGAGGTTATAACGTAACCACCTGTCCTGGTTTTCACATCACCACCCATCATTTGGCTTATCACGTAACCACCAATCAAATTTCCATGTACCATCATATATTCATAACACATAAAATATTTAAATTATAAACATTTCATTTTAAATCACAATATATAATTTCAAGATATTTAAAAATCAATTCTTTGTCAAACCATCTTCAAAACCATTTAATAAAGTGATTTTTGAATAAAAGTGTCCCAAAACACCTTGAAGATTTTAAAGGAATTAAAATTTTAAAACTATAATTTACATATAAATAAATCCTTAAAACCATTTTTAAATCAAGGACATTAAGTACAACGACTTATAAGAATAAATCATTAAAACAGTTAAAACGATATTTTAGTTAATGAGTTTTTAACAAACTGAGATGTGATTGAATACAAATAATTGAGGAATTAGATTTAATCAGAACATTATAATATCATGAGAATAAAGGTATTAATGATATTACATGCCAAAGGACAGTATATACACCATATAAGAGTGAATTGGTGCATAACAACCATTAAGTGTCAATGGAAAGTAAATTGAGACGAAATCCCTTATAAAGATGTTATCTTTAGATTAAGGATAAATAAATTACATAATTATGTGTGAAAAATATAAATACACTAAATATGATTGGTTATTCAGTGTAATAAAATCAGAGTTCATTCACACATATTCATAGGTTGACATATTCATGAAGTACATGTTTAACCCAAAGAATCGAAATTGGGTTAAAGAGTCCCCTTGCAAAAATTCAATTTGGTAACATATGAAACATACACCAAATGAAAGAAGGACCAGACCTTGAAGATGTAAAAACTCATAAATGACAGTATATTACACAAATAGTACAATCAGGGGTAGTAAATACACCCAAAAAAAATTGTGGCAAATATAACATGAATCTAACGAGAATAAAAATTGAGATGAAACCATTTACCACTTTGTAATCAATCATTTCATAATAACAAAAGGTAAGAACCACCGAATGAATAATATAATACCATTAATATATATAGAATCATGATAATATATATCAAATGGAATTACACAATACACCACATGCAAAAAATAAGTGTCGAACAATAGAAATCTCATGGAATTAAAAGTGAGATAAGAAATCCCTTACCTCGTGTCCGACTTGACCCATTTGTTCTTTAATCTCCTGAATAATAAACTAAACATAATTTCTACTTTATTATGAACCTTTTTAAAGTTTTTTATTCCTTTTATATTACTTATTACCATGTTACAAAAAATTATGTAACCATTTAAGTTAATAATGTTTGTTTTGTCGATATTTTGTACTTGAGTCAAAAATGGATTTATTATAATTACATGTTGTTCATGTGGTCAAAGGATCATTATATCCAAAATGATATTAAATATTTGGATATCATATATATCCATAATATACATTTATTTATAATAGTACAAAACATTTAGAAGTAAGAAATGAAATTCATCGTTTATGGAGATGTTAAGTCGTACGTACGCATGAATGCTACTGGAATTTCTATTTCAAATTTAATTGAATTAAAAAATAATGATACATAGTAGTATTAGAATTACAGTATTTCATAATATATAATATCATTAAATCTATCCTTTATATGTACTTCATATGGTAGGAACGAGTCATATCACATTGAGGGTGTGGTAGTCCGCACTTCCTCAAATGGAATTATCGGGTTTACCCAAAATGGTAACCATGAAGGTATGCTATAAATAGAAATTACAGAACCATAAAGAAAAAATAAACATAATATATATCATATATAAATACAGTTCCATCTTAATGACCACCATGAGAGGCGGTAGGAGATAAACGAACAATCATTGTTTTGTGAGGCGTTAGTTTTCCATCCACAAAAACATTATGTTCTTCACCCCTTAGATGGAGGTGTGTTTAATTTTTGTCTTAATCCTTCTCATAACAACATCCTATAATATTTAGGATACTGGAGTTGTTACAAAAGAAAGGAATAAAAATATTTTAGGGGTTGGAGAAGTAAAACAAAAGAAAACAATTTAAGAGAAACTGTTACCTTTATTTTGGGTTACTCCCTTTGGTTTGAACCAATGGACTTCTTGAAGTGACTTCTTCAAAAGGTAAGGCTTATAAGAGAAGGATAGGAATGTAGGTAGCTTAATTGGGAATAATTTTTATGAGAAAATAGGCTTGAGAGGTGTGAATAATTGGATATAATTGGTCTCCTTTTATAAGGGGGAAGAGGGGCTCTTTAGGGACGTGTGAAAATTTTATTTTATTGTATAATGATATTCGGTTTTTAATGGTTCAAAAATCATTAAAGACGAATCTAAGAATACTAATGGTCGAATTAAAATAATCCAATAATAATTGTATTGGATTTGGATAATATTTTAATCATTATATTCTGATTTATTTAAATGATTTATTAATGAGGTAAAAATGCTTGATTATTGTGTCAGAAATAATTTAATTTATTTGTTGTCTAAAAATTATAAAACAACATCCATGATTTATTAAATAATTTTATATTTCCAATGAATATATATATTATACACGATAATTTATATAACCCCTTTTAAAAATTAATTTACTACAAGATATTTGCTTTTGTCATTTTTGCCTTTACTTTAAGTTAATTAACCTAAATTGTCATTATCACTCCCAAGTGTCTCAATTGGGTCCCAAAATCGTCCCAAATATGCCCATGGCATAAATGACTCAACCAATATGGTTTGGACAATTGTTAAGGTAATTTTGAAATATTATAATATTCTATTTACCTTGAATTACCTTATTTAGCTTTAACAGCGGTAAATAAAAGTCAAAACATACTTTTCACCAGAAATTATTTTCAACTTATTGAACCACATTTTACTTCTTGATAAAAACCAAGTATGTCAGATTTTCGAAATTCAATTCATAGATGGGGTAAAATTTCATTTAAATTAAAATGTCAGTTTTTTTAACTACCACTATGTGGTTTCACTATTCATAAAAAACTGAGGTTTTTCATAATGATACCAAAAATTCAACTTAACCTATATTTGATATTCTGAATTCAAAAATGATGTCTATTTTTCCAAATTAAAAACATATAAGTGGAATTAATTAATTTTAAAATTATTTCATGTTATCAAAAAATAGCATGTTTCTAAGAAACAATAACTATCAAAAGATTGATACTTGTTTATATCCAATTTCTAAGTGAAATTAATTCCAATGACCAACATTGGATTAAATGGTAAAAATAAAAGGTCTTTTTAATATCATATATATGTCTATTATACATATTTATATTCTAAATATATATGATATATAAATCATGTTTTATATTCTGGAAGTATTTAAATCTTGGCCTAAGTGATACAATCAAGAGTAACAAGTTAAAACACGTACGATAAAGAAAGAGATTATTACACGAAATGTTAATTTAACATGTATATTATTATTAAATGGGTAGTATAAAGTCATAAATGAATCATGTATGATATCATAAATATTAATATAGTGCTGGTATAATTTAATAACATACTATGATCTTCATACAAGAGGTTAAACGTAACCTAGACCGAAGGAAAGTGCAAGGTAATGGTTAATTCCTCAATCTCATTATTATATGAGATTGTTTATGTGTAAGTATCTACTAAGAAATTTTTATCATCTATGTCCATTATTCATAAAAATTATTTGAAAATGAATGTTTTAAGGATTTGTGAAAGGTACCCTTTATCACAATCAAAATTTTAGATGTTTTAATGATTTATCTTTCTAAATATGTTTAATTAATGTCCATGTTTTCAAAATGATTTTAAGGATTTATTTATATGAATATGAATGTTTTGAAAACATATTTATTTTCAAAAGTTTCAAAGTGGTAAGGGAAACTTTGATTCAAAAATATCTTTAAATTTCTTCCTTTATAAATGATTGACATTTCAATGATTTAAAAAAAAGAGATATTTCTCTCAAATAGTTTTGATTTCATCTATATCAACATCCTTTGATAGATTTTGAAGCTTATTTGAAGTTGATTTATTATGATACAAAAATTCCACATTGTATTGACCGTTTTGTGAAATGTTTGACTGTGGATGTGTAATTTTTATACCATTAATGGTTTATGGAGAAAGTATTGACATTTCGTATGCTAGTTTTAATATGAATGTTTATGATATGTTTAAACCTGTTCATATGAGGAATTCATTGGACATAGTATGTGACAGGTGGATCCCTCTATATCTTCTTGATGCATTAGTAGGTCTCAGGAGAAAAACTAGTGTCTTGGAACAAGGCCTTGACAAAATCTTATTTGTAATCTTGGCCCGAGGCCTTGACTATGTGGTTATGATAGTCTAGAATTATGTATTCCATCATTATGAATGTGGCTATTGATATTTCATTTTATTATTCGACTAGTAGAATATCCATGAAAATAAATAAATGGCATAATTTCATTTTATTTTTTCCATATTATGATGATGTTTATGTTTAAAAGTATTTTGGTTTTAGTTATACACTACCTTAAATGGTTATCCTTATTTATGAAAGTTTCTGCTATATTGTTATCCTTACTGAGCATCTGATCTCACCCCTTTCTATGTTTTAATTTTCTCAGGATTCCACAAAGAGTATTATGATTGATAATCATGGTTAAGCTAGGGGATTAATGGATTTCCCAAATTAACATTTATGTTGTGTTTTATTTTCTAAAGTGTAATGTAACGTCCATGTATGAGATCTGTTTTCCAAGACTACTAAACTGATCGGTCTTTTGGGACTTGATTCCTTGTAATCATGACAATGTATTAAAATAATGCACCGAATTTGGCCAACTAGGGTCGGGGTGTTACAGTTGGTATCAAAGGAAGTTTAGCAACAACCTTGGAAACTAGATTTAGATAAACTCTGATTAGTGCACATTACAGTAACATAGTCTTTGAAGATTATTATAGAAGAACATAATAGAATTTTGGTAATGTAAATATTTTGTGAGCTTTTAAATCAAATACATCCCTGCCTAGATATGAGAAGGTAGAGGCGGCTTTGGCACCAATGTACCTAGGGGTAAAACCCGAAAACACCGCATTGAGCTAGACTCGAACGGGAACTGGTGCATGACAATGGGCCTTGTTGCACTCTTGGTTACGACACTCCAGGGGGATATGCATAGGATAAATCTCTATTTCTTTACAAACCACTATGAAGGGTTTATAAATATATACCTCTTAAAATAAAACATTTTTGTAATTATGGATTATATCCATAAACTGCTCAATTTACGTTAGGTAATTTACATGTTTGGAATTATGAATTGCGAATCATAAGCTCATCTAGTGTATTCCATTGTATATAAATGGCACCCAATAGAAATAACGTGTGCTCCAACAATACGTATGATCCAATGAGTAAGAAGGATCATATCTTTCAAAGTATTAATACAAAATTTAGAAGGGAAATAGTCTCCCATGTATTCTTAACATATAAAGAAATAATATCATTTGATAATAATATATGTAAATAATTCTCTGAGTCCTATGGCTTTAAAGGAAATAAATAAAAGAAAAGGATGGAAGAGAGAAATATAGATAAAGGGAAGAGGGAAATGTAGGATTTTACCATATGTGAAAGCTGTGGAAAGAATCACCATGGTAAATTATTTAAGGGAATTGGAGTTTGTTATAAGTGTGGAGAAAAAAGGACACCATGTATGTGATTGCAAAGGTAATAAAATTCAAATGTACAATGCTTCATCTTCAAGGCATTGGGAAACTATAGAAATCAATGTCCCAATCTTAAGAGTATACCACAAATGAAGTTATTAGATAATAATCAAGATATGATACTACCTCAGATGAAGAGGAATGACTAGTGTTCTTATGTTGTTATTATAGAATTATTTCATTTGAGTGTAGTAACATCGGTATACTAGTTACATGAATTATAGTGATAAATAATGATTGTACTACAGTACTATTTTATTGAGGATTTGAGATTATATGGTTCCAAGAAATGTTACATAATTATAAGATAAACATTTTAGAAAATACATGGTTGAAGGAAATGAATTCCTTAATATGGTCTTGATAATGAGGTAGTGATTTTGGAATAAGATATGGTTGATTTTGGTAATTCAGGATGTTGTGGTGTTATAAAAGAATTAATGATGAAGGCTTTCACATGTTAGTACCTGAAAAAAAGGATCCTCATTATGTTTAACATCCTTATAATTTTTGGACTGAATGTTTTGTTATAAGTATTTGGGACTATTCTAAAGGCTATAACGGATTATGTTTGAAATTGGATACTATTTTTAATGTTATTTTTGGATTTCCATAAAAAGGACAACCTGGAGGTTGGGCGGCAACCCGTTGCGTCCGGTATGGTTGTGAGACATGAACCCGTAATCGAAGGGAGAAAAGGGTGTATCACCTATCACTCACCCACGTGATTTACAGGATTGAATAATGTAGTTTTTTAATGGGTTTGGTAGATGAATTAATAATTCAATTTTTTGGAACCCTAAACGAATAGGATAAATATAACATTTTTTTAAAGTTCTATTATCTTTTAGAGTGAAAGATGAGTTTGAGGTAGAAATCAATTAAAAGATGGAACTCTACATTTCATGTGTATATATATATATATATTTATTCTCTTATTCTATGAAAAATAAATTCTTAAAAATTTGGTATGGCCTCTTAAAACATAAAATGTGTTATCCTAATACCTTATGTTTTGTTGAACCGATGATATTTCAAATCATCATAGACTGATGGCTTTGAGGCCCACAATTCTATAATTTTTTTTGATTGATGTCCCTAATAACTCCATATAAATATTTATGTTTTTCCTCCAATTATGTGTCTCTAATTTCCACTAATTTTCTTCTAATCGAGATCATAATTTGGTGTTGACTTTTTATTCCCATTTTCCTCTTATTAAGAATAAATTTTATTAACACAATTTACGATGTGGGGTTTCCCACAAAGGTATTTTCTATTTCCAAAATTTTATTTTCTAAGAACAATTTCGAATTGCGATGATGATATTTATTGAAGGGGGGAATAATGTAACACCCCAATATAACATATATCGTTATTTATTCAAAGTAATTCAATAACTTGCACTACACGCAACACCGAGTTCAAGCGCACCACGAATTACCAAACTAGCCGTTCAAAAGTGGTTATGAATACTATTAACTGAATTTTGAAATTTATATAATACTTATAAATTTAGATTCCATATTATGAGTTTCTTACACAAAATTTAAGAACAAATTCATTTTATTCAGATAAAAGAAGTAATTTTCAAAAATGATCTTTTACCGCATTTTAATGATGATCCCTTTTTAAATCCAACATTTGAAACATTTATATATTTAATTAGACAAAATAAACTTCTTCTTTAGAATAGGGACATAATAATTTAGTTTCAAAAAAGTTTTGGTGTTATTCTGATAAATTTCATATTTGGGGGAATAGTAAAAAATATGATATTTTAACTGCAAAGAAATTTTTAAATCAGAAGAATTTTTTGTGTTAAATTATACAATTTAGTTGCTTTGAAGTATAAATAGATTATATTTTTACCATTTAATCCAATTCTGGTCATTTTAAGTAATTTCAATTTGAAATTTGACACAAATAGTGTCAATCTTTTGAAAGTTATTATTTCTTAAAAATACACCTTCTGGATTTAACAACGGGAATTAATTTTAAATTAGTAAATGAAAATTATATGTTTTAAATTTGGTAAAGTAGACTTCATTATTTATTTATTAATAACAGAATTATCTTAGGGTGAATTTTCAGTATTTTTTTGAAAACATTCAATTTTTGATGAATAGTGAAAAAACACTATGTTATTGTTTAAAACCGAATTTTTATTTGAATAATTATTTATTTTATTTAAGTTTATTTTATGTCAAAATAGATACATAATACCTATATAATTTCATTGTAATTCATTGGAGTCATTTTATAAAAAGAATATATATATGAAAATTTTATCGAACATTTTACCGTCTTTTACCCACCTCTAGGAGAATTTGCAAATTTACATAAAATTTAATTTTACCACTTTTGTGAGTCAAATTTCGAAATTCCTAGAGACACGGTTAATATCAAGGAATAATATGTGGTTAAATAAGATTCAAATAAATTTTTGTGAATAGTAACTTTTTACTTTTATTTACCACTGTTAAAAGTAAATAGGGTAATTGAGGGTAAAAATGATATTATTATTACCCTTACACACATCCCAATTCTATTGGAAAAGTTTAATTCGACCAAAAACAAACTTAGTAATAAAATATGACCCTTTAGGTCCACATGTATTAGATTGAGACACATATTATTAGTTTATTTAATGAATAGTTAAAAGAGTTAAAAATAATGTTTAATAACTAACCCATTTTTAATATAGGGTTATACATAAGATAAATTAGACTAAAAATATTCATTAAAAAGTTAATAATATTATCTACATAATGATATTTTATTTATAATTTTTAGAGGTTAACTAAGAAAATTTATTGACAACATAATGATGATGTTGTAACTACCATATTAATGAATGAATGGAATAAATGGTATTATAAATATAAAAATAAATATAATTTAAAAGTTTAAATGACATAAACAAATTTTATAGTTGAATATGACATGTTAGTATTGATTCAATGTATTTTTTTGAAGTAATCATGCTGTAAATAATTTAACAAAAAACAAATACCAAAGAGTGTCAAAATTGACATAAAATAGTTTTTTTTACAAATATTATATTATTAATTGATATAATGGTCCAAAAATCTAATGTTCGGCCAAAAGACTTATATAATAATATATATGATATAAAGTAATCAATTTCGGTTCGATTGGCAGTATATAGTAAGATTATTAACCATATAGTGTAAGAATACAAGAAGACACGGTAAGAGTTAAATTATTTAACTTAGAGTTAAATATAAATGATAAGGTTAAAATGGTATCTTAACTTGCCTAAAACCTATGGGTTGAGATAATATATACCCATCCTCACCTTATCCTATAAATAAGTCACTTTGTATCCATTATAAATAGAATATTAATTTATTATAAAATAATATTTTAAGTTCTTCCAACGTTTCCCCTCACCCCTTTTATAAAATGGAACTTCCCCTCCTATCAAATTCACTCCTCCAAATCCATTTGGCTGGGACAAAATCTGCCCAAAAACCCTATAAACAATCCTCCATTCATCATAGAGTCTCCCCTTTAGTCAGAAAGCCATATTAATGATTCCTTTTGATCATACAAAAGGAAGAACCCAAAGAAGAGGTAATAATTTCACCACCCTCTTTCATGTTCTTCTCTTCATCCACTTCTTATTTCTATGTTATTTCAATTATAAAATAATAACACCAGTGTCTTCTATATACTGTGATGTTATTATAAATATTCCACAACTTTATTCATTATTCTATCCATCTTATGAATGATAATATCACCGAGTGTGCGTATGTACGGCTTACCCTCTCCACGTCGTGTTGTAATTGTTTATTCAACACAATGTTATTTGGATGGATATAATGATGAGTAATATGTATATAAATAATTAAAATAACATTATAATGTCTTTGTAAATTTAATATACCTTCCAATTCCACACCTTTATGGAAATGATATTATTTCTTGTGCGTACGTACGGATTACTGTCTCCACGACGAGATGAGATTCATTTCCACATTCACCATTCATCGACAATTATAAAAATATATATATTACTAATAAGTATGTAAAATATGACATAATAATCCTACTAGATATATATATATATACTTACATATATCTTATTCCCTTAGTTCTGTTCAACACAATATGAAAACAGAAACATCGTTTATGTATATGTACGGACTACCGTCTCCATAAACGGTGTTTTTCATTTAACATATATGTTTATTATAAATATTTATATTCTAAATATATATTATATACAAACATGTTTTATATACAGGAATTATATAAATCTTGGTCCAAGTGATACAATCAAGAGTAACAAGTTAGAACATGTACGATAAAGAAAGTGATTATTACACGAAATGTTAATTTAACAAGGAAGTTATTATTAAATGGGTAGTATAAAGTCATAAATGAATCATGTATGATATCATAAATATTTATCTGGTTTTGGTATAATTTAATAACATTCTAAGATCTTCATATTGGAGGTTAAATGTACCCTCGACCTAAGGAAAGTACAAGGTAAGGGTTAATTCTTCAATCTCATAGTTATGAAAGATTGTTTATGTGTAAGTATATACTGGGACATTTTTATTATCTATGTCCATTTTTCATAAAATTTATTTCAAAATGAATATACTAAGGACTTGTGAAAGATACTCATTATGAAGATCATAATTTTAAATGTTTTAATGTTTTACCTTTCTAAATATTTTTATTTAATGTCCTTGTTTTGAAATTGATTTTAAGGATTTATTTAAATGGACACGAATGTTTTGAAATTATTTTTCTTTTACAATGATTCAAAGTGGTATGGGAAAATTTGATTCAAAAACCTTTTTTAAATTAATTTCATTATAAATATGGGACTTTTTAATGATTTTTAAAAAAAGAGATATTTCTCTCAAATAGTTTTGATTTCATCTATTTCAACATCCTTTGATGGATTTTAAGCTTATTTGAAGTTGATTTAGTATGATATGAAAAATAAATATTGTGTTGAAAATTTTGTGATATTTTTGATTGTGGATGTGCTATTTTTATACCATTCATGGTTTATGGAGAAAGTATTTACTTTTTGTATGATAGTTTTAAAGATAATTTTTTTCTTATGTTTAAACCTTTTCATATGAGGAATGCATTGGACTTAGTATGTGATGGGTGGAGCCCGATATAGCTCCTCGATGCATATTTAGGTCTCATGAGACAAACTAGTGTCTTCGCACAAGGCCTTGACAAAATATTATATGTAGTCTTGGAATAAGGCCTTGACTATGTGGTTATGATAGTCTGGAATTATGCATTCCATCATTATGAAAGTGGCTATTGATATTGAATGTGATTATTAGACTAGTAGAATATCCATGTGAATAAGTAACTGGAATTATTTAATTTAATTTTTTTCTATATTATGCTGATGTTCACATTTAAAAGGCTTTTGTTTTAGGTATACACTGTTTTAGATTATTATGATTTTTAATGAAAGTTTCTGCCATATTGTTATACTTACTGAGAATATGAGCTCACCCATTTCTATGTTTTAATATTCTCAGGATTCCAAGAAGTGTATTATGATTGATAAGCATGGTTAATCTAGGTGATTAATGGAATTATCAAAGGATCATTTATGGTGTCTTTTATTTTCTAATGTGTAATCTATCATTCATGTATGTAATATATTTTCCAAGACTACTAAACTGATCGGTTTTTCAGGACTTGATTCCTTGTAACCATGCCAATGTATTAAAACATATAAAGGGGTGAGCTTAGATTCTCAGTAAGGATAACAATATAGTGAAAACTTTAATAAATAAGCTTAAACATTTAAGTCAATGTGTAACTAAAACAAAAGCCTTTTAAACATGATCTTAAACATAATATGGCAGAAATAAAATGAAATAATGACATTTAAATATTCACATGGATATTATACTTGTCGAATAATCACCTGAAATATCAATAACCACTTTCATAATGATGGAATGCATAATGCCAGGCTATCATAACCACATAGTCAAGGCCTTGTGGCAAGACCACAAATAAGATTTGGTGAAGGCCTTGTGCCAAGAAACTAGTTTTTCTCCTGAGACCTACCGATGCATCAAGGAGATATATAAGCCTCCACCTGTCGGTTTTTAAGTCAAATGCATTCCTTATATGAAAAGGTTGAAACATAATCTGAATATTCGTATTAAAACTAGCATACGAAATTTCAATATTTCAACCACAAACAATGAATGGTATAAAAATAGCACATCCACAGTCAAACATTACTCATTCAATAAAATATGGAATATTGTATTATAATAGATCAACCTCAATAGAGAATAATGAATCATATTGACATAGATGAAAATAATCATCAAAACTATTTGAGAGAAATATACACCTTTTTCTTGAATACATTTAAAAGTATCACAATTTATCAAGAATCCGTTTAAAATTGATTTTTGAATCAAAGTGTCCCATACCACTTTGAAACTTTTAAAAGTAATTTTAATTTTAAAACTTTAATTTTCATATGAATAAATCCTTAAAACCATTTTAAAACATGGTCATTTATGAGAAAGATTTACAATAATAAATCATTAAATCATTTTAAAATGATATTTTAGTTAGATTTCCTAACCAAAAGAGAGACACTTGAATACAAATAATTGATGTAATCAAAACTTTTTAATATCATTAGAATAAAGGGATTCATGATATACTATGTCGAAGTACATTATGTAAACCATATAAAAGTGATTTGGTGTATAACAACAAAGGAGTCTCAATGGAATGTAAATTGAGATGAAATCTCTCATAAAGATCGTATCCTTAGGTTAAGGATAAATCGACAACATAATTATGTGTGAAAAATACAAATACACTTAATATGATTGGATATTCAGTGTAAAACAATCAATGTACATTCACACATATTCTTGTAAAAACAACACCAATAAATATGATGTTTAACTCAATAAATGGATATCGAGTTAAAATTACTCTTATCATGTTAATATCGATGACTTGAGAATTTATTATAGGATTGATTATGTGTGTAAAATGTATATCAACATAAATGGGAGTATAAATTATGACATAATAAAATAAATAGTTTTTCCACACATAATCATCGAGTAAAATAATCAATGAAGTATGCGTAAAGTCGAATGAGTGGAAATTGAAATTTCAAATTCTTTTATCAATTTGGTAACATAAGAAACATTCACCCATCACAGAATGATCATAAAATGAGGATGTAGATATCCATAAATTAATTTATATTACACAATTAATACAATCATGGGAAGTACACACACCACATGCAATAAATAAATGGTGAACAATGGAAATCTCACGGAATTAAAAGTGAGATAAGAAACCCCATACTTTGTAATTTTTCCTTGGTCGAGGGTGGGTTAAACTCATGTATAATGGTGAACTAATTTTTATTTAATTATACTAGAATCATATACAATAATATGATATCATAAATGATATTTTATCATTTATTTGTTAATAATATCTTAGTATTATCTTTGTTTGGGTGTTAAATGATTCGTTTTATTCTATATTCTTTGTTATGTGAGCCATATTTGTTATGGATGGGATGTATATTATTCATATCAATAATGATATAATGTCTCTAAACATTATTTTTAATCATAAAATGAAATTTATATCCGAATGGATATGATGGGGAATGAATCTCATCATGTTCGTGGAGACGGTAATCCGTACGTACGAACGAGTGACAATATCATTCTTTTTGATATTAAAATAATATATAATTGGATGGTATATC
Source organism: Viscum album (assembly GCA_963277665.1). Classification (NCBI taxonomy): domain Eukaryota; kingdom Viridiplantae; phylum Streptophyta; class Magnoliopsida; order Santalales; family Viscaceae; genus Viscum; species Viscum album. Next base: position 91,154,214 of record OY728121.1, on the reverse strand, counting down.
ATACATAAAGAATAATTATCATGTTATATTTTATTATTTACATGAATTTCCCATCCAAATAATAATGTATTGAATAATAATTACGCCATGACGTGTAGACGGTAGGCAGTACGTACCCTCATATGGTGACATGGCATTCAAAGGGTGGATTGAATATTGAATATTGGTGTACCATATTGATAATAACATCACAGTATATAGAAGATACTAGATTTAATATTTTATAATGGAAATAACAAAGAAATAAGAAGTGGAAGAAGAAAGGAACTTGAAAGCGGGTGGTGAAATCATTACATCTTCTTCGGATTCCCCCTTTTTATTTGATCAAAAGGGCTCCATAAGTTGGCTTTCTGATCAAACGTGGGCCTATAGGATGAAGTGAGGAAGTTGAGAGGATATTTGGGCAGGGGTTGGATGAGAATAAAAAGGCTTTGATAGTGTTAATTGGAGAGAAGGGGAAGTTCCCTTTTATAAGAGGGATGAGGGTCACCTTAGGAAAAACTAGAAATATTATTTTATAATAAATACCTATTCGGTTTCTAATGGCACCAAAGTGACTTATTTCTAGGATATGGAGGGGATGGGTCAAAAACCACCCAAAATATAGGTTTTAGATAGTTTGAGGTCACTATATTAATCTTATCATTTAGTTTTAACTCTTAGATAATTAGTTTCACATTTCCATGTCTCTTTGTATTTTTATATTATATGGCTAATAAACATACTATAAACTTCCAAGAAACCCTAGGTGGTTCATTATTAATATATATATCCTTATCTAAGTCATTTATCCAAGACTTATATTTCTAGGAATAGAATATCAATTAATAAAATAATATTTGTTTTAAATACTCCTTTATGAAAATTTTGACACTATTTAATAATTGATTTTTGTTAAATTTTTAAAAACAATATTAAATAAAAATAAATTCATTAAATTAAAACTAACATGTCATATTAACTTATAAAATTAGTGGAAATAATAAAAAGTCTCAAATTACATTTATTTGGATATTTATAATATCAATTATTTTAATATTTCATTAATTAGGTAATTACTGCATCATCATTGTGTCATATAAATTAAATTATTTTATGTCTAAAAATTATAAATAAAATACCATTATGTACGAAATATATTTATATTTCTAATTATTATTTATAATAGAATTTATCATTTGTATAACCCTATATTAAAATTGATTTCATTATTAAACATTGATTTTTACTCTTTTAACTCTTCTTTTAATTAAATAATAATAAATATCCTAATATAATGAAAGTTGACCAAAGTAGTTCATATTTTCTTCCTAATGTTGTTTTTGGTCGAATTATATTTATCCAATTGAATTAGGACATGTGTTAGGGTAATAATAATATCATTTTTTCCTTTAATTACCCTATTTACATTTAACCGTGTTTAAAAAAATAAAAAGTTACTATTCACAAAAAAAATATTTTTATCTTATTGAACCACATTTTAATCATTGATATTAACTTTTTATCTCGAATTATAAAAATTCCATTAACAGAGGTGGTAAAATTATGTTTTATGTGAATTTGAAAATTCTCCTAGGAGGTGGGTAAAAGACGGCGAAAAGTTCAATAAAATTTTTATATATCTAAAATTATTCTAAAATAACTTCAATGAATTACATTGAACTTATATAGGTATTATGTATCTATTTTGGCCTTAATTAAATTTAAAAAAAATAAATAACTATTTAAAAAAATATTGGTTTTAAATTATAACTCAATGTTCATTCACTATTCATCATAAATTGAATGTTTTCAGAAAAATACCAAAAATTCACCCTCATCTAAATTCGATATTCCAAATCCAAAAATGAAGTCCATTTTGAATGATAAAATGTATAAAATTTCAAAAAGTGGGTGTTACTATTCATAACGTCTAGTTTGATTAGTTGTGGTGTGTTAGAATCTCAACGTTACATACAATGAAAGCTATTTCATTATTGAAAGGGAAACGTAACATGGAAGCATAGGGTGTTACATTATCCCCTCCTTCAATAAATTGTGTCCTCGCAATTTTTAAAATTGGGATTGAGAATATAATGGTAAGTCCCACATCGGAAAAAGAGTCAATAATACTATCACATTAAAAGAAATAAAAAGAAGTACGATGGTCACACAAGATAACCCATACTAGGATTCCATATTGGAAAACATGGATATGGAAGATAAACTAAGTGTCAAGTTTTGATTGAGAGGATAAAAAACATGATCAGGATAAAGATAAAAACATGAAAACCTCAAACGTGTGATGGGACAAACGATCATTAGTTTCGCAGTAGGAAAAGTAAACGGAAAAGATTTATTTAAGTTACATTACATAAAGATGAAGAATTTCTTTATGACATTGACTAAGAAAATAAAGAGATATACTTAAATTTTATGTAGAGTTTCATTCTTTAATAAATTTCTACCACTAACACATTTTTTATAAATGATGAGTATTCAAGAAGACTTGGTCACACTAGAAGAGAGAGAATAAACTACAATAGAATCACATGATCCACAAAGGATAAACTATATATTTACCATGTCTTTAGAGGTTAATCAAAACCAAAATGGTTAGTACAAGATCTGATGATCCCCCAAAAGGATATTCCTTTAGAGAAATAAAAACTAATATTAATTTCTAAAACTCATCCAACAATACCCCAAATTTAAATAAATAACATTCAATAAAAAATTACCCTTAAAATTTATCTATATAATCCAAACTAATATTGAAACCCAAAACATAGAATAATTTGGTTATGTAGTCTTCCATGCTAAACTGTATCTTCAAATAACATCAACTACTCTTAAAGTCACATACATAAAAATAATTAACCTAATCACATATTCACTATTATAGGTTAATCATTTCCATAATTAACCTAAATCACTATAAATCCTCAACAAAAACATAGATAAAAATCAACCATTACAGCTCATACAGAATCCCATAGTATTCTATTTTCCTTGGGCATATAGTGTTCCAAACAAAGAGAAAAACTTCCAAAATAACATTTATCACTTAATAACCAAATCATTTTCCTATAATAAGGGTATTCATTTGATAAGACATCAGATCCCAAACCAACTTATTATTGATCAATAAAATCATTTAACTAAAAATAATTAGTCACACTAACCAGGAAATTCATGTAGTCCAGTGGTGGGCGATAAAGCCCATTCACATTATGGTTGTGGGTTCTATTCCCACAGATTTGTCCGACACGATGGGTTGTCACACGGTCTTCATGTTGTCCTTTTTCAAATACTATATTTTATAACAGTACCAAAATGATATAAATTCTTCAAAATAAAAAAACTACAAATGTTATCTCATACCTTGAATTTTCATCCCAAAATATAAAAACATTTAATTTCCTCAAACCCAATGATCATATAAAACCAAATGGTTATTTATAACAATATCCAAAAGAGAAAAGATAAGTCTTTCTCATATATCAATCTCACATAGAAAAATGGAGGGTTAAAATACAAGAGAATATTATTCCAAATTAATCCATCCAAAAAGGAGCACTAATACTTTTAAACATTTCTCCAAACATTTATTTCCATATATTTTCTTCTATGACCAAAAAAATATCCCATAGAATAGGGCATTCAATCTGGTAATGGCCCGGTCCCCTACATTTACGGAAATTGACAGTAAAAGGATTCTTGGGACCATTTTTATTTTCTTCAGTAGTACTCTTCATTTTTCCATGGAAATTATTCACTTTATGTCATTCATTCCTGCACGTAAAGCATTTATATGTTTCATTGAGACAATTTCCTGGGTGTCTCCTTCCATATTTCCTGCATGTTGGAAATTGAGGATTCTTTTCTCCATGGTCTCCACAGTTGGAGCTCTTATCATTCATCACCTTTCTCTTCTTTCATTAGTCCGAGAGTTGGTTAATATATATGTTGCTGATCATATTTTTGGAAAACTAAATTTGAATGAACACGATATCTTTTACACCTATAAACATTCCATTTAGTTGCTCATTTCCACCACCGTTCCCACCTTGCAGATAATTCTCAATGTTACTATGGCTTCTGTGGAATCCCCCCATTGACTAAAACCAGAAAGCATTGTGTGAGTAACAATAGTCATAAAATCATTTAGAGAATATCATGACACCATATTCTTAATTTTAAATACCTTAGGATTAACCAAGGTCATTTATTCTCATCTTAAATTAAAATACATCAAATCTGTTTGTAATGAAAATGTAAATTATCCCATGTATATCCCCCAGGAGTCTCGTAACCAACAGTGCTGCAAGGCTCATTTTCATGCTCTAGTTCCATTTCATGTCTAGCTCAAAGCAGTGTTTTCAGGTTTTACCCCTTGGTACATCTGTTCTAGAGCCGCCTCTACCTGCTCCTACCCAGACAGGGATATATTGGTTGGAAAACTCTCAAAATCTATAAAATATCAAAATTTTAGAAAGTTATTCTATACTAATCCCCAAATTCTGTCTTAGGGATATGTGCTCTAATCAAAGATTATCTAAATATAGTTTCCAATATTTGTACTAAACTTCCTCTAACACCAACTGTAACTCCCCGACCCTACTTACCATGATTCGTTGCCTTATTAGAAAACATTGGCATGATCACAAAATATCAATCCACGAAGGACCAAACGGTTTAGCTGTCTTGGAAGATAGATTACATACATGAATGTTACATTACAATTTATAACATACAATAAAACATAAATAATCCTTTATGAACGCCATTGTTCCCTTGGCATAACCCTGCATATCAATCACAATACACTTCTAGGAATCTTGGGAAAAAGAAAACCTAGAAAGGGGTGAGCTCAAACACTGATTAAGGGTAGGCAATATAGTGGAGAATTTCATAAATAAGCATAAACATTTATGGAAATGTATAAAACAAAAACAAAATCCTTTTCAACATAAACATCATCATAATATGGCATATATAAATCAATATAATTCCATTTACATACTCACATGGATATTCTACTAGTAGAATAATCACATGCAATATCAATAGCCACATTCATAATAATTGAATGCATAATACCACACTATCATAAACACATAGTCAAAGACTTTTGAAAAGACTACAAATAAGATTATTGTCAAGGCCTTGTTCCAATACACCAGTTTGTCTCATGATACCTACCGATGCATCGAGGAGCTATAGTAGGCTCCACACTTCACTTACTATGTCCAATGCATTCCTCATATGAAAAGGTTTAAACATAATATAAACATTCGTATTAAAATTAGAATATGAAATGTCTATACTTGATCCCTAAAACATGAATGTTATAAAAATAACACATCCACAGTCAAACATATCACAAAACCTTCAATACAATATAGAGGATTTGTATCATAATAAATCACCTTCAATCATGTTTAAAATCTAGCAATGGATATTGACATAGATGAAAATGATTTGTAAAACTATTTTACAGAAATATCAATTTTTCTTCAAAACATTTAAAAGTCACACAATTTAGAAAAGAATACATTTAAAGATATTTTTTTTGAATCAATGTGTCCCATTCAACTTTGAAACATTTTAAATGAATTAACATTTTAAAAACATTCATGTCTAGATAAATAATTCCTTAAAAAACATTTTGAAGACATGGACATTAATGAGAATGATTTAGAAGAATATATATTTAAAACATTTGAAATGAAGTTTTAGTAAAAAAAATTCTCTTAAAAGAATCCCTTTTAAAACTCTTTCATAAAACATGGACATGGATAATAATTATGTCCCAGTTGATACTTATGCAAAAACAACCTCAGATAATAAAGATATTGTGAAATTAACTCTTACCAATTTGGTAACTTACGAAACATACACCCCCTGAAAGAGGTAACATAAAATGAATATTTAATATGAATAAATTAAAGTGTATTACACAATGAATACAATTATGGACAATACATACACTACATGAAAGGTAATAGTGGAAAAATGGCATGAATCTCCTGGGAATAAGGAGTGATATGAAAACCCCTTACCTTGCACTTTCCTTTAGTCCAGGGTAAATTTATACTATTCTACGAAGAACGTAGTATGTTATTAAATTATACTAGTTCCATATTAAGATTTATGATATCATATATTATTCATTTATGAATTTGTACTACCCATTTAACAATAATTTCCATGTTAAATTAAAATTTCGGGTAATAATCGCTTTCTTTATCGTACGTGTTACATCTTGTTACTCTTGATTTTATAACATAGATCATGATTTAAATAATTCATGAATATAAAACATGATTTATATATCAAAAGGAAGAACTCAAAGAAGAGGTAATGATTTCACCACCCTCTTTCAAGTTCGCTTATTCTTCCATTTACCCTTTCTTTGTTGTTTCCATTATAAAATAATAACTCCAGTATATTATATATACTGTGATGTTATTATAAATATGGCAAAACTATATTAATTATTATTTCCATGTTATTAATAAATTTTAAAAGTTAATATTCTTCATTTTCTTTGGATGTTACTTTCTTCCCCCCTTTTGGAAATTTCGTCCTCGCTATTTTAAAATTGGGCTTGGAAATTTCATTGGAAGTCCAACATCGGAAAAAGAGTTTGTAAAACTATCACTTTATAAGAAATAAAGATAAGTACAATGGTCACATGAGTTAACCGATACTTGGATTCCATGTAGAAAAACATGGATATAAAAGAGAAAACAAAAATTCATGTTCTAAGGGAGAGTGATAGAAAAAATGATTAGGAGAAAATTAACCACATTTAAATCACAAACTTATGATGTGTTAAACCGCCTTTAATCACCAAATAGGAAACATAAACCAACAAAGTTTTTGTTTTATGTACCTTTTCAAAATTTTAGGAATTCATTTACTATATAGAATTAAAACATAATGAAATTTACTTACCATCATATAGAGTTTCTTCCATTATTAACTACTCTTTTCCCCAAAAAATGAGCATTAAAAAAATACTTGGTCACCTCAAAGCACAATAATCTTCTTCTAGAGAATCACATAATCCAAAAAAGAATGACTATATATTTCCCTTGTCTTTAGACATCAAATAAAACAAAAATTGATAGTGCGAGATCAGATAATACCCAAAAAGAATAATCTTTTACAAAAAGAAAAACAACTCTTAATCCCAAAAATTTTCAAACAACACCAAAAGTTAAACAATGACTATTAAAAAAACAACATTCCGTAAAATTATTCAAATGTTATCCAAACTAAGATTGAAATCCAAATCTCAAAAGGATTTAATTACATAGTCTTCCATGATATCATTTATCTCCAAATAACAACATTTAAACATAAATTCTCATATTGAAAAGTAATTATCCAAATCACATGTTCTCTATGATAGGTTAATCATTTTCATAAATAAACCAAATCGTCATATGTCCACAATAAAAACATAGATTCTTCCAAACTAAAATTTCAACCCTTATTCAACAATTGTAATCCATAGTATTATATCTTCCTTAGGGATATATTGTTTCCTCAAAATAGAGAATTTATTCCACAACAACAATTATCCCTTAATCACTAAATCATTATTCTATACTAAGTATATCCATTTGATAAAAATTTATTTCCAAAAGTAGACATATTCTTATTACATAAATTTTTTTACAAAAATAATAAGTCATACTAACAAGGGACATCATGTAGTCTAGTGGTAGGTGATGTACCCTTGTCGCCCTTCGGTTATGGGTTCGATTCCGGCAACCTTGCAGGATGCGACGGGTTTTCACCCATCCTACGATTTGTCCTTTTTATAAATCTAAAAAATAACCCTAAAATGTTTTAACCTCAATGGTTTCCTTATACCTATTATTTTCATCCAAATTCATTATGACCTCAACATTTTAATTCTTGAAGTCTTATTTCACCACTATATGACAAAATAAAGCAATCCCAAAAATGAAGAACATCATACATTGATCATGGTGACTATTTGGTTTCATCGTCATCTTGTTCACGTCGGTAGAAGGTCCACACATTGCAAAAATGATTTAGAGTTCCCTAAAATTAATTTTCTTCCTCCATCCAAATACAACTTGTACATCACGTGTCATATGGGTGTTCACTAAAAAATTGTTTTGGAAAATAATCATGTATGACATATAATATCAAAACATCTGATAAAACATGATTTCTATAAAATAGTCGGACCGAATTTGAGTTGGAACATTAAATTAATAGTCCTTTTAAAATACCATAGGTATGTGCTGAGAAACTATATTGTAAATGTAAATATAAATAGGTTGTGTAAGGGTCTCCTTCTTCAGCACCTTTTTTAAAATCATAATATTCTTCAAAATCTTGTGAATAGGTAAAATATTTGAAAATGCCATATTAATATTTACCATTCTGGAAAATATGAGAGTATTGTGAAAATAGGATTTGTCTAAACACAACCCATGATCCACGATTATAACGAGGTATAGTGGAGGTGTTTGATATCTCAAACAACTGCTTGCAAGTGAGTTGTATTCTAGAAAAGGTTTCACAATCATCTGAACATGACTTTGCAATAATTATTGCAAGCATGTCATCAGGAAGAGATAGGAATGTAGATTGACATCCTCCTCCATCTATTTGTAACTGACTTTCCTTGATCTGAATAAGTTATAAAAAAACTATTTAACTAAAATAATAGTAATGGGGACTAACCATGTATCTAACGAAAACTCTTTATCCATAATGTTGTCTAAACCGACCTCTGATACCAATTATAAGGACCTGACCTTAAACATTACATAATCTTTAATTAATTTAATAATTCACATTGGGGGATCTGTTTAGGTTTAGAGTTTTATAGAATTAGGCCATAACTATTACATAACAACTAGAAGATTAAAAGTAGAAACTACTAATCGGTATCTATTTTTTTTGATCAAATAAAAACACTTAAAAAGAAACATGTCTAGTTCCATGTTTTAGACCACATGACTTTTCCGTGATCCCATCCTTGACCCTATTAATCTCTAAGTAATGTGGAAAACATTTCAAAATCATGGTATGAGCATAAAAAGCTCAATAAGGGATTCACAAAGAAGGAAAACTGTTAGTTTCTCAAAACAACAGGTAAACCATGAATTCTTTATCATAAGTAATACTTTTTACCTTTATGACGTAGTAAATACTCTTCACTGAATAAAAGATCATTACATACCCTTTTGTAACCAAAATATTACCATAAAACCCATATAAAGAACACATAACATATTATGGTAACTTGGGACATAAACATTTTTAAATGGAATAGCCATATGGTCAACTTCCACACATATCACTAAATGGAATAGCCATACGTCTGACTTCCAAACCCAATTCATTGGTGGTTATAACGTAACCACCCATCCTGGTATTCATGGCACCACCCGTCACACGGTTTATCATGTAACCACCTGTAAAATGTCCAAGTACCATTATAACACATAAAATATTTCAAATATAAACATTTAACTAATAAAATTTCATTTTCAATCACAAGAAGTAATTTCAAGGTATTGAAATAATCAATCCATTTTCATAAACCATTTAAAAAGATATTTTTGAATAAAAGTCTCTCATACCACATTGAAGATTTAAAATGAATTATCATTTTAAAATATTAATGTCCATATAAATAAATCCTAAAACCCATTCTTAAAACATGTACATTAATGTGAAATATTTAAAAGAATAAATCATAAAAACATTTAAAATGATATTTTAGTTAAAGAGTATTTTAAAAAAATAGAGATGCTTGAATACAAATAATTAGAGAATTAAATGAATTCATAACTTTAAAATATCACGAGAATAATGGGACTCATGATATTATAAGTCAAAGGATAGTATATACACCCCATAATAGTATGTTGGTGTATAACAACAATGAAGTCCCAGTGGAAATGTAAATTGATATGAAATCCCTTATATAGATGGCATCCTTAAATTAAGGATAAATCAATCACATAATTATGTGTGACAAATATAAATACACCCAATATAAGTGGATATTAACTATAAAACAAACATATGTTATTCACACATATTCATAGGACGACATATTCTGGAAGTACGAGTTTAACCCAATGAATTGAAATTGGGTTAAGAAGTTCCCTTGCAAAAATATGAAAGCCTAACGGCATGACATTAAAATTCAGAAAATGTGTTGAAGAGATAAATAGGGTATCTCATCACATGGACATAATGTTTAAATCAATAATGATTTATAAGAACATATCCCAACATATTAAGATGTTAATTAAAAGACTTAACAAAAAGATGACTTTTAAAAAGAGGAGGGTGAAGGGTTCCCTTCCCGATTTGGTAACTTACGAAACATACACCACATGAAAGAATGATCATAAAATGAAGATGTATATAATTATAAATGAAATCATATTACACAAATAGTACAATCATGGGTAGTACATACACCACACAAAAGGAAATAGTGGCCAATATAGCATGAATCTCATGGGAATAAAAGTGAGATGAAGAACCCTTAAATTGTTGTAATCAATAGAGTCATATGACCAAAAGATAATAACCAAAAATGAATCACAGAATACCATGAAGGAGGGTATAATGTAACACACCATGATTTCATAGAACGTTGCTTCTTCAATGTAATTAAATAACTTTTGATACACACAATACCAAGTTTAAGCGCACCACGACTTACCAAACTAGCCGTTCAAAAGCGGTTATGAATAGTATTAAATGAATATTGAACATTATATAGTCCATATAATTTTTGAATCCATATTATGAGTTTCTTAAAAATAATGTAAGAACTAATTCATATTTTTCAGATAAAAGAAGTGTTTTTCAAAAATGCACATTTACCGCCTTTTAATGGTGAACCCTTTTTAAATCCAATATTTCAAACTTTTATATATTAAATTTGACAAAATAAACATCGTATTTAGAATTGGGACATGTGAATTTAGTTTTAGTAATTTTTTGGTGATATTCTGATAACTTTCAAATTTGGGTGTATAGTGATAAATTCAATATTTTGACTGCAATGAACATTTTTAATCGAAATAATTAATAGTGTTAAATTATACAATTTAATGTTTTGGAAGTATAAATAGATTATATTTTACCATTTAATCCAATCCTGGTCATTGTTAGTAATTTCACTTTGAAATTGGACGTAAACAAGTGTCAATCATTTGATAATTATTATTTCTTAAAAATACACCATTTGGTTTGGACAACCGAAATAAATTTTAAATTAATAAATACAACTTCTATTTTTTTTGAATTTGGTAACATATAATTCATTATTGAATTCGTTGTATCAAAATTATCTTAAGGTGAATATTTGGTATTTTTCTGAAAACATTCAATTTTTTAGGAATAGTGAAAAAACATTGAGTTGTTGTTTAAAAACGAATTTTTATTTAAATAATTATCTGTTTTATTTAAATTTATTTTAGGGTAAAATAGATACATAATACCTATATATGTTCAATGTAATTTATTTTAGTTATTTTATAATAAGATTAGATATATAAAACTTTTATCACACTTTTTACCATCTTTTACCCACCTCCTAGGAGCATTTGCAAATTTACATAAAACATAATTTTACCGCTTTTGTGAGTCGAATTCCAAAAATCCAAGAAAAACTGTTAATATCCAGGAGTATAATGTGTCTTAAAAAGATAATAATAATTTGTGGTGAATAATAACTTTTTTACTTTTATTTACCATGTTTAAAAGTAAATAGGGTAATTAAGGGTATAAATGATATTATTATTGCCCTAACACATGTCTTAATTCTATGGGATAAGCATACATCGACCAAAAAAAACCATAGAAATAAAATATGACCCTTTAGGTCCACTTGGATTTGATTAAGACATTTATTATTATTTTATTTAAAGAAGGGTTAAAAGATCTAAGATCTATGTTTAATAACTAAAACATTTTTAATATAGTGTTATATATGATATAAATTAGACTATAAATATTCATTAAATAGAAAAAAAGATTTCATACATAATGGTATTTTATTTATAATTTTTAGAGATTAAATAAGTTAATTTATTAATGACACAATGATGATGCTATAATTACCATATTAATGAATGATTCAAATAAATGGTATTATAAATATTCAAATAAATATAATTTCAAATTTTTTATGACATAAAGAATTTTCCAGGTGAATATGACATGTTAGTATTGATTAAATTTATTTTTTTGAAGTAATCATGCTGTTATTATTTTAACAAAAAAATACCAAATAGTTTCAAAATTGACATAAAATAATTTTTAAAACAAATATTATATTATTAATTAATATAATGGTCCTAAAAATCTATGGTTCGGCCAAAAGGGTTATAAAATAATATACCTGACATTATTTAATCAATTGGGGTTTGATTGGAAGTATATAGTATAATTATTAACCATATAGTGTAAGAATACAAGAAGACACGGTAAAAGTTAAATTATTTAACATAGAGTTAAATCTAAATGATAATGTTAAAATGGTACCGTAAACATTTCTAAAACCTATTGGTTGAGAGGATTTCTACCCATACCCATCCAATCCTAGAAATTAGTCACATTTTAGAAATTATAAACTGAATATTAATTTATTATAAAAAATATTTTATGTTTTTCCAATAGTGCCCCTAACCCCTCTTATAAAAGGGAACATCCCCTTATCTCAAATTCACACCTACAAAGCCATTTGGATCGGCCAAACTCACCCCAAATACTCTCTCAACAATCATCCCTTTATCCTAGATTCCCTCTTTTAGTCATAAAGTCAACCTAAGGATCCCTTTTGATCAAATAAAAAGGAAGAACCCTGAAGAAGAGGTAATAATTTCACCACCCTCTTTCAAGTTCTTCACTTCTTCCACTTCTTCATTCATTGTTATTTAAATTATAAAATAATAAATCTAGTATCTTCTATATACTGTGATGTTATTATAAATATTGCACAACTTTATTCATTATTATATCCATCTTATGAATGATAATGTCACCATTCGTGCGTATGTATGGCTATCGTCTCCACACCGTAATGTAATTTGTTATTCAACCCTATGTTATTTGGATGGATATATTGATGAGTAATATTTATGTAAATAATGAAATTAACATGATAATGTCTATTTAAAATTAATATAGCATCTAATTTCACACCTTTAAGGAAATTATATTGTCACTTGTGCGTACGTTCGGATTACCGTCTCCACGACGCGATGAAATTCATTTCCACGATCACATTCATCAACAATTTAAAAAATATATATATTAATAATAAGTATGAAATATATTACATAATAATGCTACAGGAGATATAAATATATATATATGTATGTATGTACTTACATATATCTTATTCTCTTAATTATGTTCAACATGATATGAAAATAGAAACAGTGTTTATGCGTTCGTATGGACTACCGTCTACATAAATGGTGTTTTTCATTTCATATAAATATCTATTATAAAATATTATATTCTAAATATATATGATATATAAATAATTTTTTATATTCTGAAAGTATTTAAATCTTGGTCTATTTGATACAATCAAGGGTAACAAGTTAAAATAAGTTTGATAATGAAAGCGATTATTACCCGAAATGTAAATTTAAAATGGAAATTATTATTAAATGGGCAGTATAAAGTCATAAATTAATCATGTATGATATCGTAAATATCAATATGGTTACGGTATAATTTAACAACATACTACGATCTTCATACATGAGGTTAAACTTACCCTCGACCAAAGAAAAGTACAAGGTAAGAGTTAATTTCACAGTCTCATTATTATACGAGCTTCTTTTTACATAAGTATCTACTGGGGCATATTTATTATCCACGTCTTTGTTTCAAAAAATAGTTTTCAAAGGGATTATTTTAAGAGAAATATTACTAAAACATTGTTTTAAATGTTTTAATGATTTATTCTTCTAAAGCATTCTCATTAATGTTCATACTTTCAAAATGGTTTTAATGATTTATTTAAATAGACCTGAATTCTTTTAAATATTAATTAGTTTTAAAGGTTTTAAATTGGGATGGGACACTATTATTCAAAAAATTATTTAAATGTCTTCTATTATAAATTGTGTTAATTTTAAATGTTTTCAGGAAAAATGGATATTTCTCTCAAAGTGTTTTAAAAAATCAATTTCATCTATGTCAAAATCCATTAAAGGATTTTAAACTTGTTTGAAGTCTAATTATGATGATATGAATCATCTATATTGTATTGAAGGTTTTGTGATATTTTTTAATGTGGATTTGTTATTTTTATACCATTCATGGTTTATGGGAAAAGTATTGAAATTTCATATGTCAGTTTTAATACGAGTGTTTATGTTATGTTTAAACCTTTTCATATGAGGAATGAATTGGACTTTGTATGTGATGGGTGGAGCCCGCTATAGCTCCTCAATGAATCTGTAGGTCTCATGAGACAAACAAGTGTCTTCTCACAAGGCCTTGACAATATATTATATGTAGTCTTGGCATAAGGCCTTTACTATGTGGTTATGATAGTCTGGCATTATGCATTCCATCATTATGAAAGTGGCTATTGATATTACATGTGATTATTAAAATAGTATAATATCCATGTGAATAAGTAAATTGCATTATTTCATTTTATTGTTTCCATATTATTCATTTTTTCATGTTTAGAAGGCTTTTGTTTTAGTTATACAATGCCTTAAATTTAAATGATTATTTATGAAAGTTTCTGCTATATTGTTATCCTTACTGAGAATCTGAGCTCACCTCTTTTTCTGTTTTAATTTTATCCGGATTCCAAGAAGTTTATTATGATAGATAAGTATTTTTATGCTAGGGGATTAATGGATTTCTCAAAGGATCATTTATGTTGTGTTTTATTTTCTAATTTTTATTGTAACTTCCATGTATATAATCTATTTTCAAAGACTGCTAAACTGATCGGTCATCCGGGACATGATTCCATGTAATCATACCAATGTATTAAAATAATGTACCAAATCTAGGTGAATTATTTTAATATATTGGCACGATTATAAGGAATCATGTACGGAAAGTCTGATGAGTTTAGCAGTCTCGGAAAATTGATTACATACATGGACGTTACATTACAATTTAGAAAATAAAACAGAACATAAATGATCCTTTGACAATGCCATTAATCCCTTATCTTAACCATGATTATCAATTATAATACACTTCTTGGAATCCCGAGAAAATTAAAACATATAATGGGGTGAGCTCAGATGCTCAATAAGGCTATGAATACAGCGGAAAATTTCATAAATAAGAATAAACATTTAAGGAAATGTGTATGACTAAAAAAATCCTTTTCAAACTTCTACTTAAGCATAATATTTCAAAGATACAATAAACTAATTCCATTTAATTATTTACATGGGTATTCTACTAGTCGAATAATCACATGTAATATCAATATCCACTTTCATAATGATGGAATGCCTAATGCCAGGCTATCATAACCACATAGTCAAGGCCTTGTGTCCTGACTACAAATAAGATTTTGTCAAGGCCTTGTTCCAAGACACTAGTTTGTCTAATGAGACCTACCAATGCATCTATGATCTCTATCATGCACCACATGTCACTTACTAAGTCCAATACATTCCTCATATGAAAAGGTTTAATAATAACCTAAACATTCATATAAAAACTGTCATAGAGAATGTCAATATTTTACCCATAAACCATGAATGGTATAAAAATAACACATCCATAGTCAAATATATCAAAAAACATTCAATAGAATATAGAATATTTGTATAATAATAAATCAACCTCAATCAAAGTTAATATCCATTAAAGAATACTAACATAGTTGAAAATGATGATTCAAACTTTCTGAGTAAATATCCTTTTTGTAAAATCATTTAAAAGTCATGCATTTATAAAGGAAGTAATTTAAAATATATTTTTTAATCAAAGAGTTCCAGACCACAGTGATACTTTTGAAACGAATTATCATTTCAAAAAATTCATGTCCATATAAATAAATCCTTCAAATCATTTTGAAAACATGGACATTAATTAGATATTTAGAAAGTCAAATCTTTAAAACATTTAAAATTCTGATCATGATAAAGATTATCATTCAAAAATCATTAAAATATTCATTTTGAAATAATTTTTATGAAAAATTTACATGGATGATAAAAATTTCCCAGTAAATACTTACACATAAACAATATCAGATAATAATGAGATTGAGGAATTAACCCTTACCTTGAACGTTCCTTTAGATGAGGGATCATTTATCCTCTTTTATGAAGATCGTAGAATGTTATTAAATTATACCAGAACCATATTAATATTTATGATATCATACATGATTCATTTATGAATTTATACTACCCATTTAATAATAATTTCTATGTTAAATTAACATTTCGGGTAACAATCACATTCTTTATCGTACGTGTTTTAACTAGATAATCATGATTGTATCACTTAGATGATGATTTAAATACTTCCAGAATATAAAACATTATTTATATATCATATATATTTAGAATATAAATATGTATAATAGACATATATATGAAATTTAAAACACCGTTTATGGAGACGGTAGTCTGTACGTACGCATAAACACTGTTTTCGTTTACCTTTCGTATTGAACAGATTTAAGTAATTAAGACATATGTAAGTAAATATATATAAATATATATGTGCATTATAATTATTATGTAATTTATTACATACTAATTAGTAGTATATGTTTTTATAATCATCGATGAATGGTGTATGGGGAAATGAATCTCATCACGTCGTAGAGATAGTAATCTGTACGTATGCACGAGCGACAATATCATTTCCTTTAAGGTGTAGAATTTGATGGTATATTAATTTTACTGAGACATTAGCATGTTATTTTCATTATTTAAATACATATTATTCATCATTATATCCATCCAAATAACATAGTGTTGAATAACACATTACACCACGACGTGGAGACGGTAAGCCAAACGTATGCACACATGGTGAATTTATCATTAATATGATTGATATAATAATGAATATAGATCCTCCAAATTTATAATTACATACTAGTATATATAATATATTTTAGTTATTATTTTAAAATGTAAACAACAAATAAAGAGTAAGTGGAAGAATAAGAGAACTTGAAAGAGGGTGGTGAAATCATTATCTATTCTTCGAGTACTTCCTATTGATTTGATCAAAAGGGATCTTTAGGTTAGAATTATGACACAATTAAGTACTATAGGATGAATTTAGTATAGTTGGGAGGATATTTGGGTATATGATGGCTGAGCCAAATGGCTTTGGGGGTTTGAATTTGAGAGAAGGTGATGCTCACTTTTATAAGAGGGGTGAGGGGCACCGTTGAAAACACATAAATTATTATTTTATAATAAATTTATATTCGGTTTATAAAGGCTCAAAAGTTACTTATTTAGATGCTAGGGTGGTTATGGGTCTATATCCTCTCAACCAATAGGTTTTATTCACGTTTAGGTTACCATTATAACCTTATCATTTAGATTTAACTCTAAGTTAAATAATTTATCTTTTATCGTGTCTTCTTGTATTATTAAATTATATGTTTAACAAACTTAATATATACTGCCAATAGAACAGAAATTGGTTCATTAATGTCATATATATTATTATATATGAATTTTGGCCGAACCTTGGATTTTTAGAACCATTATATCAAATTATAATAAACAATTTGTTTTAAAAACTATTTTGTGTCAATTTTGACACTATTTGGTGTTTGTTATTTGTTAAAATAATAACAACTTGATTACATAAAAAAATAAATTGAGTCAATCTTAACATGTGATATTCTCCTATTAAATTCTAGTATGTTATATAAATTATGAAATTATATTTAGTTTAATATTTATAATACCATTTATTTGATTCTTCCATTAATAATGTCATTACAGTATCATCATTGTGTCATTAATAAAGTTAATTAATTAATCGCTAAAAATTATAAATAAAATACCATTATTTAGGAAATTTTTTTAGATTTATAATGAATATTTATAGTTGAATTTATCTTATGTATAACCCAATATTAAAAATGGTTTTGTTAATAAACATTGATTTTAATTCTTTTAACTCTTCTTTAAAGAAAATAATAATAAATGTCTTAATCTAATCAAAGTGGATCAAAAGGGTCATATCTTTTTCCTAAGAGTGTTTTTGGTCTAATTAAACTTATCCAATATAATTAGGACATCTGTTAAGGTAATGATAATATAATATTTACCCTTAATTACCATATTTACTTTTAACCGTGGTAAATAAAAGTATAAAGTTATTATTCACCAAAAATTATTTTTATCTTATTGAACCACATTTTATTCCTTAATATTATCCATTTCCCTATAATTTTTAAAATTCAACTCACAGAAGCGGTAAAATTATGTTTTATGTAAATTTGCAAATGCTCCTTGGAGGAGGGTAAAAGACTATAAAAAGTCCGATAAACTTTTTATATATCTAATCTTATTATAAAATGAATCCAATGAATTAAATTGAACTTATATTGGTATAATGTATCTATTTTGACCTAATATAAATTTAAATAAAATAAATAATTATTTAAATAAAAATTCGCTTAAAAACAATAACTCAGGGATTTTTCACAATTTATCAAAAAATGAATGTTTTCAGAAAAATACCAAAAAATCACCCTATGTTAATTTTGTTATTCTGAAATCAATTATGGGGTCTATTTTACCATATTTAAAACATAGAAGTTGAATTTAATAATTTAAATGTAATTCTCGTTGTCAAAACAAAAAAGGCGTATTTTTAAGAAATAATAACTATCAAAAGATTGACACTTGTTTATGTCCAATTTCAATGTGAAATTACTTACAATGACCAGAATTGGATTAAATGGTAAAAATATAATCTATTTTTTAGTTTCAAACCATTAAATTTTATAATTTAACACTATAAATTATTTTGATTAAAAAAGATCTCTCGAGTTAAAATATAATATTTTTCACTATTCACCCAAATATGAAAGTTATCATAATAACACCAAAAATTTATTGAAACAGAATTATTATGTCCTTATTAAAAATGAGGAAGTTTATTTTGTCAAATTGAATATATAAAAGTTTCAAATATTGGATTTAAAAAAAGGTTCACTAATAAAAGGCAGTAAAAGTGAATTTTTTAAAAAATACTTCTTTTGTCTTAAAAAAATGAATTAGTTATTACATTATGTCTATGAAACTGTCACGACCCGCCTTCACCAAAAGGAGGGAAGGGTCAGCAGATTGTCAGGCCCTTCCTTATTTAAGTTGAAGGGGAGATAATGACCCCTGAAACCCGCCTTCAATAGGTCCCGGAGTGGCGACTAGCACCAAGGGTATATAAAATTCTCACAAATGGAAGGCATTACCCTTTTTATTTTATAGGATCGAGAGATAAGGAGAAGAAAACCCAACAAAACCAAGGTAGAAAGAAAAGTAAAGCCAAAAGTAAACCATTCCCACATGCATGTTTCAAAAGTAAAAGCCACAAAGTGCAAAAAGGTGACTACAAGGTAAGTACCAAAAAGAAAAACAACAACTACAACTGCTCCAAAAGTCCGAGCTAGTAAGGTCCTGCATGATCCACGAAGTCCTCCTGGAAACCTAAAAGCAGTTTTATATACATAGGGTGAGCATACAAGTACACTCAGTAGGGAAAACCAAGACTCTCGTGCACAAGTGGGGGAACGTACTAAAGTCTCGTGAGAAAAAGAGCAAACCAAACACCTAACAAAGTAAACTATCCATCCCAGACCTCACCAAGTCTCACTCCCCAAGTAACGCAAGTCAAGTAATATATATAATAAGAGCACATCGATGTTTGGGTACCCCGCGCCACTTTCCCACTGGTTATTGAGACATCTTACGCATCAGACCAATCCCGCCATTCTCACCGCAGTCCCACTGCCACACCCGCCCACACACACCTGGGCCACAACCACACTCAGTCCCACTGCCGAAATCCCGCCCGCACACACCTGGGCCTCAACCGCACGCAGTCCCACTGCTGAATCCCACTCACACACACCTGGGCCACAACTGTCACATGTAACCATGCCTGCAAACACCTAGTCCAGAACAACCACCACCACGCCCGAAGACACCTGGGCCTCATCCCGAAGACACTTGGGAAACCACCTGCCGCACACACCTGGCCAACCACCACGCCACCCCGCTCGAAGGTTCTTGGGATAATAATGGACTTCAGGCCATCACAGCCTACCCGAAGATACTTGGGCTATCCGGGAAAGGGAGCAGAAAAGGAGCTAATAACCAGCCACTAAGAATAGTGTAGGGAAAAACACCCTCCCCCATGAAATGGGGGTGTTTGTCACTAAGTGCTCAACTTGGGTGGGGCGCGAATAAGAAACCCAAAACTACAAGTATAGATATAGGTAACAAGCACTCACCCAAGTCTAGGATTTTCTATCCGGCCTACGGAACATAACACCACTATATCCAAGACACAAGTCACGACTCTCGCCAACAAAACCCATCATCCCATTCTTGTTTCACGTTCAGTTAAAATGTTCAATTAATTTTAAGCACTACTGGGCAACTACCAAAAGCATAACCAAGGAAAGCGTCAAAATCATGGATCAACCAAAACACTCACACCCGGTTCTGTCACCAGAGGATCTCTCCCCAATTTGTGATATAAACGAGTACCCACCTGGTCTCAAACTCACAACCACCGAAACCATACCAATAGGGAATCCCATCCCCAAATTCACACCACCACCGGGTAATTTCAGATTTAAAAGACTTAACACACTCCGTGATTTCAAACCTGTGTGTTCTAACCTAGAGTTAACATAGTAGGGTTTATCCTGGTGCTTCCAACTTATTCAGACGAGTATACGTCATAAACCAATTTCACAGCAGGAGTTCACAATTTCAGCGACCCATTTAAAACATCACGAGGGGATTCATCAATGCACATAAAACGACCACCAACGGCCTCAATTTTCAGAAAAACATAAACCAGCACAACTAAAAAGGATGATCACAAGATAAAGCATAAACAACGATCACAACCCCTTCCCCTTCTTTCTTTAGAACTTCATTTATTATCTTCATTATGGTTCGGTTCAACCAATTCCATAGGAACAAAATAACGCCCACCCCGCATGATACACAAAATTGAGAGACGAGAGAAATTCCCTACTTGCTGATAGACGACCAACGCTTATGTCAGGGGGGAGGCGGAACTTCACGGATAACGATGTGGTGCGCCCGATGCACCAGAAGAGCCACGATCGAGGAAGAGAGAAACCAGGGCCTAACCCTTAATTTATAAGATCCGGGGGAGGTTGAGATAAAAATGCTGAACCGTGTAAGACGTGGAAGTCATGGGTTGACCACGCGGCTTGACTCATCATTAAAGGCGCTTGGTGGTTTAAACCGAATCATGAGTCGATTCAGTATTTAATTAAAACTTTTGTGCGCGTGTCGGGTCATTAAGACATTTTTTAAACGAGGCAGAATAGGGTTAAAAACCCTATTTGCGAAAAAGGAGCGTTACTGGAACAACTTGGCAAGGCCGGGTGACGTCGGCTGGTTCAGCCGATCGGTCGCACCGATCGGCACCCCTTAAGGATCCGTATTTTGGCAAAGGAAGGGACCAAGGGGGGTCTGGGTCATCACATCAGATACCTCTTAAATGATTATATCCTCGAGAATCATAACAAACCAGAAAGAAAGAGAGGGTCCGAACAACCATCTTCGAAAGATACCTCTTAGGAGTGAACTCCTGCTAACTAAAAACACTCCCCTGTCAAGAACCAAGCAACATACCATGCCAAACCGCCCTGTCATGTGGGTTTGGGGAGTTCCCCTCCTCCATTTCAAGATATTATCCGCTTTGGGCGGCACTGACTCGCCCACACGGGTTTAATCGCATCCACCTTAATGCGTCTAGATTAGGGGTCGGGTTCCCTCTTCCCTTTAGCCGGGGCTTTTCCCACACAACAGAGGAAATAAACTAGTACATTTCATAGCCAAAAGACAAACGTTCTACCACAACAGGTACAAAAGGAACAAAGCTCAAAACAACCCGGGGTATTGGGCACGCATCTGTGCTTCCCTCTCCCACGTACTCTCTTTGAGCCTGCCATGTCTCCACAACACACGAACCAAGGGAATGGCTCGCCCACGAAGAACCTTCTCCTTGCGATCCTAGATCATCACTGGTTTTTACACAAAGGTTACATCGTCCTCGATGTCCAGTTCACCCCAATCAAGGACGTGTGAATCATCGTGCAGATAACGACGGAGCTGGGATACATGAAAGACATCATGTATCCTTAGCAGCGGCGGAGGTAACGCTAGCTGATAAGCCACTTCGCCGACCCGCCGCAACACTTCGAAGGGTCCGACGAATCTGGGGGAAAGCTTACCCCCCTTGTCGAACCTCCATTGCCCACGCCACGGGGAGACCTTCAAGAACACGTGGTCCCCAACCTCAATCTCCAAGGGCCTTCTCCTGGTATCAGCATACGACTTCTGTCGGTCCTGGGCCGCCTTCATCCTTTCCCGTATGAGCTGAATCTTCTCTGTCGTGTTCTGCACCACCTCCGGGCCAAGGATGTCTGCCTCTCCTACTTCGGTGCAACACACAGGTGAACGGCATGGCCTCCCTTACAAAGCCTCAAACGGGGCCATACCGATGGTAGAGTGGTAGCTATTATTGTAGGAAAACTCTACTAGAGGAAAGTATCACACCCATGACTCTCCTGAGTCCAGAACACATGCCCGTAGCATATCCTCCAAGGTCTGGATGGTGCGCTCCGTTTTTCCATCTGTCCGGGGATGGAAAGAAGTTCTAAGACGTAACTAGGTGCCAAACGCATGCTGCAATCCTCTCCAGATTCGCGAGGTAAACCGTGCATCCCTATCCGAGACTATAGACCTCGGAACTCCATGAAACTGCACCACCTCATTCACGTACTTTCGTGCCAAAGCATCCACAGTACTTGAATCCCTGATTTCTAGAAAGTGAGCCGATTTCGTCAACCTGTCCACCACCACCCAGATGGCGTCGCACCCTCCTTGGACCTTGGGTAGTCCCGTGACGAAATCCATTGAGATGTCACCCCACTTCCACTAGGGAATAGCTAAAGGCTGCAGTAGGCCTCCCGGAACCCGGTGTTCAGCATTCACTTGCTGACATACTAAGCATTTAGCCACAAATTCTGCGACCGCTCGCTTAACTCCGGGCCACCAGAACTGCCTTTTCAGCCCCTGGTACATCTTGGTAACTCCTGGGTTCACCGCTAGGGGTGAGTTGGGGAACTCACTGAGAAGCTTTCCACACATCACTCTTGGAACAAACAACCGTTTCTGGAAAGAATCCGGTGCTGACCGTCCTCTGTCCATTCTCTTGGAGCATCGCCCTGGTCAACCTGATCACGCATCACTTCGCACTCGGGGTCTCCCCACTGAGACTCCTCCACTTGTCGAAACAGAGATGACTGCACTATCATCTGATATAGGCAACCTCTGCCACTATCCATCTTCGCATGCAGGTGTAAGGCAGCCAACTCCTCCATTACCTTCCAGGCATTTTCTGACTCTCGGACCACATCCTTCTGCGTCCTCCTGCTCAAGGCATCAGCCACCACATTGCCCTTGCCCTCAGTATAAGAGATTTCAAAGTCGTAGTCCTAGAGGAACTCCACCCATCTCCATTGTCGCAAGTTCAAGTCCCGCTGGGAGAAGATATACTTTAAGCTTTTGTGATCTGTGAAGACCAAAATGCATTCCCCGATGAGGTAGTGCCGCCATAACATTAGCGCAAAAACGACCGATGCAAGCTCCAGGTCATGGGTGGCGTAGTTACCCTCATGGGGGCATAGCTGCCTGGACCCGTAAGAGATCACCCCTTGTTGCTGCATCAACACGCATCCCAGGCCCTGTCCTAAAGCATCACAAAATAACTCATAGGCCATCCCTTCTTCTGGTAATCTCAACACTGGTGCACTAACCAGCTTTTCTTTTAGGTAGCTGAAGGATGACTTGCATTTCTCGCTCCACACGAAAACCTGGTTCTTCTTGGTCAAAGACGTCAAAGGGGCATCTACTCGGGAGAAGTTGGGTACGAATCTCCGGTAGTAACCTGCCAGTCCGAGGAAACTCCGGACTTCCGCCACATTCTTGGGTGCTACCCAAGAAACAACTGCCTCATCCTTTGATGGGTCGACTGCTACCCCCTGCTCAGACACTATGTGCCCGAGGAAGTGCACTTCTCGTGTCCAGAACTTGCACTTTGACAATTTCCCGTAGAGCTGGTGCTGTCGGAGGACTTCCAAAACTGTCCTCAGGTGCTCTGCATGGTCCTCTTCTGACCTTGAATAGATCAAGATATCGTCGATGAATACCACCACAAACTGATCCAGGTACTCACGAAAGATGGAGTTCATAAGCCCCATGAACACGGCCGTGGAGTTCGTAACACCAAATGGCATGACCACAAACTCGAAGTGCCCATACCTGCACCGGAACACCTTGTTCGGGACGTCGCTATCCTTCACCCTCAGCTGAGGTATCCGGACCGTAGGTCGATCTTCGAGAACCATCATGCCCCCCTCAGTTGGTCAAAAAGATCATCTATACTCGGAAGAGGGTAGCGATTCTTGATCGTTACCTGATTCAGCCACCTGTAGTCGATGCACAACCTGAGGCCACCATACGCCTTCCTTGCGAACAAGACTGGAGCGCCCCATGGTGACGCACTCAGACGGACATAACCCCTCTTCATAAGATCGTCAATCTGTATCCACAACTCTCGTAGCTCCGAAGGTGCCATCCGATAAGGAGCCATCGAGATCGGACGAGTGTGGGTTGTAGGTCTATCCCGAACTCGATATCGCGTCGAGGGGGTAGAGTCGTCACCTCCTCAGGAAAGATGTCCATAAACTCACGGACGATCTCTGGAACTTCCACCATCTCATCATCTACTGATTCCACTATCAGCTCGGTCAACAAGGAGAGGAGAGGTTCCTCCCTCCTGTTTCCCTTCGGACAGCTCCGCTCGCCGATGAAGGTAACACGCTAGCCGTCCAAACCTGAGAACACCACATTTCTCTGGCCCTGTTAGAACTGTTGCCTCTGCGGTGTGTAACTGTCCACGCCCAGCTCCCCTGCCCCTCAGGTGTCGGCCACCTCCCCGACCACGCCCTGGTCGAGGTCCCTGGGGAGCACCCTGAGGTCGGCCTCCTCCTCTTATGTCTGCCTGGGGAGGGGCGGGAGCTCGCTGTCCCTGCTGCTGCTACCGGAAGGGTCTGGATGGAAACTGCTGCCGCGGTGGATGCTGGGTATGACTGCCAATACTGTACTGCACCCGATCGGGGCACTGACTCCGGAGATGTCCAGGGCTCCCGCAGATGAAGCACCGTGGTCCCGAGCCTGAAGGGAAAGAACGTGGGCCAGGGGATCGAAACTGAAACTGCTACGGTCTGCTCCCTGTGGGTCGGAACCTGGAGGGTCCTGATGCTGGAGGCCTGGTGCTGACGGCCTTCCCCTTCGATGGTCCCAGCTGGATCCCTTCTCGTGACACTCCGCCCAGAGCATGCATCCTTTCCACCACTTCAGCCTTCTTCTAGACCTCTAAGTATGTCAGAAGGGTAAAGGGGGTAACAACATACTGGAGGGAGGGTCGGAGCGCCTCCTCCAAACGTCTTGCCCGAGACTCCTCATCGGGAAAGAGGTCCGGAGAAAAACGTAGGAGGTCCTTGAACTTGATTCCAAGTTCCCTCACGGACATTCTCCCCCGATGGAGGGAGAGTAGCTCCTGCCTCTTCTCCGCCTTCATTATCAAGGAGAGGAACTCCGCCCGGAACTCCTTCTCGAAATCCACCCAAGCAACCTCAGACTCTTTCCTATTCCCCAGGTGAAGCATCCACCACTGACGTGCCACTCCTCGCATCTGGCTAACAGCCAGAGGAACCCAGTACTCGGTCGGGGCCCGAATCAGGCCGAAGGCTGTAACTAGCTCCTCTAAATAGCCTTCCGTCATCATATCGGAGGTGCTGCCCTCATACTTCTCGGGGGCCTGTCGCTGGAAGGCCCGAAGAGTCGTTTTCCACTGGTTGCCCTCTTCCTCTCGATCAGCTCTCTGCCGATCGGCTAAAGTAGTCTATGGGGCCTCGATCGACTGTACCACACGTGGTCTCCTCCCAGGTGCCATAGCTACAAGGTAAACAAGGAATGCCTAAGCCCAAGTAGTGCATACTAAAAAAAACTTCTTAAAATTTTAAATTTATTCTTAATTCCCAAAATATCCTAGAAACATAAGAACATAAGTCATTTATGATGCATGTACCTTTCCTAGGGTCTCTACCCTGCAATCAGTGTGGTCTCACTTGGTCGTTCGGTAGGCCCAGAGTCCTTGCATTGGATCACGGGGGGCCCTAAAATCTCGTCTCCTAGCCGGTCTTCCCTGGCCTAATTCACGCACCAAGGTCACCCAACGCTGTTGCCTTACCATCCCATGCAATCCTCACTGTGCCTAACTCCAGACTCCATCCTACCTCTCAAACCTCCCCTCTGATACCATTTTTTCACGACCCGCCTTCACCAAAAGGAGGGAAGGGTCAGCAGATTGTCAGGCCCTTCCTTCTTTAAGTTGAAGGAGAGATAATGACCCCCGAAACCCACCTTCAATAGGTCCCGGAGTGGCGACTAGCACCAAGGGTATATAAAATTCTCGCAAATGGAAGGCATTACCCTTTTTATTTTATAGGATCGAGAGATAAGGAGAAGAAAACCCAAAAACACCAAGGTAGAAAGAAAAGTTAAGCCAAAAGTAATCCATTCCCACATGCATGTTTCAAAAGTAAAAGCCACAAAGTGCAAAAAGGTGACTACAAGGTAAGTACCAAAAAGAAAAACAACAACTGCAACTGCTCCAAAAGTCCGAGCTAGTAAGGTCCTGTGTGATCCCCGAAGTCCTCCTGGAAACCTGAAAGCAGTTTTATATACGTAGGGTGAGCATACAAGTACACTCAGTAGGGAAAACCAAGACTCTCGTGCACAAGTGGGGGAACGTACTAATGTCCCGTGAGAAAAAGAGCAAACCAAACACCTAACAAGGAAAACTATCCATCCCAGGCCTCACCAAGGCTCACTCCCCATGTAACGCAAGTCAAGTAATATATATAATAAGAGCACATCGATGTTTGGGTACCCCGCGCCACTTTCCCACTGGTTATTGAGACATCCTACGCATCGGACCAATCCCGCCATTCTCACCGCAGTCCCACTGCCACACCCGCCCGCACACACCTGGGCCACAACCACACGTAGTCCCACTGCCGAAATCCCGCCCGCACACACCTGGGCCTCAACCGCACGCAGTCCCACTGCTGAATCCCGCCCGCACACACCTGGGCCACAACTGTCACATGTAACCATGCCTGCAAACACCTAGGCCAGAACAACCACCACCACGCCCGAAGACACCTGGGCCTCAACACGAAGACACATGGGAAACCACCTGCCGCACACACCTGGCCAACCACCACACCACCCCGCCCGAAGGTTCTTGGGATAATAATGGACTTCATACCATCACAGCCTGCCCGAAGATACTTGGTCTATCCGGGAAAGGGAGCAGAAAAGGAGCTAATAACCAGCCACTAAGAATAGTGTTGGGAAAAACACCCTCCCCCATGAAATGGGGGTGTTCGGCACTAAGTGCTCAACTTGGGTGGGGTGTGAATAAGAAACACAAAACAACAAGTATAGATATAGGTAACAAGCACTCACCCAAGTCTAGGTTTTTCTAACCGGCCTACGGAACATAACACCACTATATCCGAGCCACAAGTCACGACTCTCTCCATCAAAACCCATCATCAAATTCTGGTTTCACATTCAGATAAAATGTTCAATTAATTTTAAGCACTACCGGGCAACTACCACAAGCATAACCAAGGAAAGCGTCAAAAGCATGGATCAACCAAAACACTCACACCCGGTTCTGTCAACAGAGGATCTCTCCCCAATTTGTGATATAAACGAGTACCCACCAGGTCTCAAACTCACAACCACTGAAACCATACCAACAGGGAATCCCATCCCCAATTTCACACAACCACCGGGTAATTTCAGATTTAAAAGACTTAACACACTCCGTGATTTCAAACCTGTGTGTTCTAACCTAGAGTTAACATAGTAGGGTTTATCCTGGTGCTTCAAACTTATTCAGCCAGGTATACGTGATTAACCAATTTCACAGCAGGAGTTCACAATTTCATCTACCCATTTAAAACATCACGAGGGGATTCATCAGTGCTCATACAACGACCACCAACGGCCTCAATTTTCAGAAAAACATAAACTAGCACAACTAAAAAGGATGATCACAAGATAAAGCATAAACAACGATCACAACCCCTTCCCATTCTTTCTTTAGAACATCGTTTATTATCTTCATTAAGGTTCAGTTCAACCAATTCCATAGGAACAAAATAACGCCCACCCCGCATGATACACAAAAGTGAGAGACGAGAGAAATTCCCTACTTGCTGATAGACGACCAACGCTTATGTCAGGGGGGGAGGCGGAACTTCACTGATAACGACGCGGAACGCCCGATTCACCAGAAGAGCCACGATCAAGGAAGGGAGAAACCACGGCCTAACCCTTAATTTATAAGAGCCGGAGGCGGTTGAGATAAAAATGCTGAACCGTGTAAGACGTGGAATTCGTGGGTTGACCATGCGGCTTGACTCCTCATTAAAGGCGCTGGGTAGTTTAAACTGACTCATGAGTCGATTCAGTTTTTAATTAAAACTTTTGTGCATGTTTCTGGTCTTTAAGAAATTTTTTAAATGAGGCAGAATAGGGTTTAAAACCCTATTTTCTAAAAAGGAGCGTTACTGGAACAACTTGGCAAGGCCGGGTGATGTCGGCCGGTTCCGCCGATCGGTCGCACCGATCGGTCTAACCGATCGGTCGCACCGATCGGCACCCCTTAAGGATCCGGATTTTGGCAAAGGAAGGGACCAAGGGGGTCTGGGTCATCACAGAAACTCATTATATGGATTTTAAAAATATAAAGATTTTATATAGTTCAATATTCACATAATATTATTCATAACCGCTTTTTAATGGCTAGTTTGGTAAGTCGTGGTGCGCTTGAACTCGGTGTTGCATGTAGTGAAAGTTATTGAATTACTTTGAAGAAATAACATACTATGAAATAATGTGGTGTAACATTCTTACATCCTTCAATATATTGTGTCCTCGCAATTTTAAATTGTTCTTAGAATATAAAAGGTTGAAAATAGAAAATACCATTGTTGGAAAACCCACATCAGATATTGTCTTAATAAAATTTAGTCTTAAGAATATGAAAAGGGGATTGAAAAATTCACCACAAAATTATGATCTTTATTAAGAGAACATTGGTGTAAATTAGAGACACATAATTGGAAGGAAAACAAAAATATTTATCGGGAGTGTTTGAGGTCACTAGTCAGAAAAAAATCGTAGAATTGAGGGCCTCAAAGCCATCAATCTGTGATGATTTAATATATCATTGGTTCAACAAAACATAAGGTATTAGGATAACACATTTTTAGTTTTAAGATTCCTTACATAAAGTTTAAGAATTTATTTCTTCCTAGAATAAGAAAACAAAAAAAATATATTAGACAGGTAGAGTTCCATATTTTAACTAA
Organism: Viscum album; assembly: GCA_963277665.1. Lineage (NCBI taxonomy): Eukaryota > Viridiplantae > Streptophyta > Magnoliopsida > Santalales > Viscaceae > Viscum > Viscum album. The sequence goes on along the minus strand of OY728121.1, from coordinate 91,124,429 downwards.
TTTCTACCACAAACTCATCTTTCACTGTAAAAGATAATAGAACGTAAAAAATATATTCTATTTACCCTATTTGTTTAGGGTTCCAAAAAATGATTTATTAATTCATCTACCAGACTCTTTAAAAAACTGAATTTTTCCATCCAGGACATCACATGGGTCAGTGATATGTGATACACCCTTGTCTCCCTTCGGTTGCGGCTTCATGTCTCATGGCCTTGCCCGAATAAACAGGTTGTCGCCCAACCTCCGGGTTGTCCTTTTAATGGAAATCAAAAAATAACCTTAAAAATAGTATCCAATTTCAAACATAATCCATTCTAGCCTTTAGATTTATCCAAAATACTTACATCCAAACTCTCTGTGAAAAATTTATAATGAAGTTAAACATAATGAGGATCCTTTTTCCATGTAATAACATGTGAACACCTTCATCAGGTATTGTTTTACAACACCGCAGCATCCTAAATTACCAAAATCAACCATCTCTTATTGAACCAAATTTTATTCCTATATATTAACAATGTCCCCTGGATTTTTGAAATTAAACTCACAGAAGCGGTAAAAATTATGTTTTATGTAAATTTGTAAAGGCTCCTTGAAGGTGGGTAAAAGAAGGTAAAAAGTTCGATAACATTTTTATATATCTAATATTATTTTAAAATGACTCCAATGAATTATATTAATCTTATATAGGTATTATGTATCTATTTTGACCTAAAATAAATTTAAATAAAATAAATAATTATTTAAATAAATATTTGGTTTAAAACCATAACTAAGTGTTTTTCACTATTCATCCAAAAATGATGGTTATCAGAAATGTACCAAAAATTCACCCTAAGTTAATTTTGATATTCTGACTTCAATTAAGACGTCTTTTTTTCAAAATTCAAAACATAGATTTTGAATTTATTAATTTAAAATTAATTCCCGTTGTCAAAACCAAATGGCGTATTTTTTTAGAAATAATAACTATCAAAATATTGACACATGTTTATGTCCAATTTCAATGTGAAATTACTTATAATGACCAGAATTATATTAAATGGTAAAAATATATACTATTTGTACATCGAAACCCTTAAATTGTATATTTTAACACTATAAATTATTTTGATTAAAAAACATCTTTTGTATTAAAATATAGTTTTTTTCACTATTCACTCAAATATGAAAGTTATCAAAATAGCACCAAAAATTTATTGAAACTAAATTCATATGTTAAGATTATAATTAAGAATGTTATTTTTTTCAAAATGAATATATAAAAGTTTCCAATTTTGGATTTAAAAAAAGGTTCACCCTTAAAAGGTGGTAAAAGTGCATTTTTCGAAAAATACTTCAGTTATATGAAAAAATTGAATTAGTTCTTAAATTATTTCTAAGAAACTAATTATAGGTATTCTAAAATTATAAGGATTTTATATAGTTTAAAATTCAGTTAATATTATTCATAACCGCTTTTGAACGGTTAGTTTGGTAAGTCATGGTGAGCTTGAACTCAGTGTTGCGTGTAGTGATAGTTATTTAATTACTTTGAAGAAATAACATAATATGACATCGTGGGGTCTTACATTATTCCCTCCATCAATAAATTGTTTCCTCTCAATTTGAAATTATTCTTCAAAAATAAAAGGTTGAAAATAGAAAATACCTATGTGGGAAAACCCACATCAGAAATTGTGTTAATAAAATTTATTCTTAATAATCGGAAACAGGGAATGAAAAATTCACCTCCAAAATATGATCTCGATTAGGAGAACATTGGTGTAAATTAGAGACATATAATTGGGGGAAAAACGAAAATATTTTTAGGGAGACATTAAGGTCATCTATCACAAACAATCATAGAATTGAGGGCCTCAAAGCCTTCAATCTATGCTGATTTAAAATATCATTGGTTGAAACAAATATAAGATATTAGGATAACACAATTTTAGTTTTAAGATGCCTTACCTAATGTTTAAGAATTTATTTCTTCATAGAATATGAAAAGAAGAAAATATAGTAGACAAGTAGACTTCCATATTTTAACTAATTTCTACCACAAGCTCATCATTCACTCAAAAAGATAATAGAACTTAAAAAATATATTCTATTTACCCTATTCATTTAGGGTTCCAAAAAATGAATTATTAATTCATCTACAAGCTCCTTTAAAAAAACAACATTATTTAATATAGGACATCACGTGGGTCAGTGATGGGTGATACACTCTTGTCTCTCTTCGGTTGCGGGTTCAAGTATCGTGGCCTTGTCGGACACGACGGGTTGCCTCCCGACCTCCGGGTTATCCTTTTTATAGAAATCCAAAAATAACTGTAACAATAGTATCCAATTTCAAACATAATACATTCCAGCCTTTAGAATTATCCAAATTACGTATATCCAAACTCTCAGTCCAAATTTTATAAGGAAGTTAATCATAATGAGGATCCTTTTTTGGAGGTAATAAAATTTGAACTCATTAATCATGTATTCTTTTACAACACTGCAACATCCTGAATTACCAAAATCAACCATCTCTTATTCCAAAATCACTACCTCATTATCAGGACCATATTAAGGATTACCTTTCCTTAAACCATGTTTTTTCCAAAATGTGTAGCTTACTATTAAGTCACTTTTATTAGAACCATATAATCTCAAATCCTCAATAAAATAGTACTGCAGTACAATCCTTATTTATCTCCATAATTCAGGTAACCAGTATACAGTTTATACAACACTCAAATGAAATAATTCTATAATAAAAACATAAGAACACCAGTCATTCCTCTTCATCTGATGTATTATCATAACATGATTATTATCCAATAAAATCATTTTTGGTATACTCTTATGAATGGGACATTGATTCGTGTAGTGTCCCAACGCATTGCAGATGAAGCATTGTACATTTCATCTTTTTTACCCTTGCAATCACGTAATTTGTGTCCTTTTATCTCCACACATATAACAAACCCCCATTAATACCCTAGATTAACTATATTTATCAATTATAATACACTTCTTGGAATCATAAGAAAATTAAAACATATAAATGGGTGATCTCAAATGCTCAATATGGATAACAATATAGCAGAAAATTTCATAAATAAGAATAAACATTTAAAGCAATGTACAAGAAAAAAACAAAATACTTTTTAAACATAAACTTAAGTATATTATGAAAATGATACAATAAAATAATTCCATTTTTTTATTCATATGGATATTATACTAGTCGAATAATTAAATGCAATATCAATAGCCACTTTCATAATGATGGAATGCATAAAGCCAGACTATCATAACCACATAGTCAAGGCCTTGTGCCAAAACTACAAATAATATTTTTTCAAGGACTTGTTCCAAGACACTAGTTTGTCTCATGTGACATACCTATGCATCGAAGAGCTATAGCAGGCTCCTCCCGTCACTTACTAAGTCCAATGCATTCCTCATAGGAATAGTATTAATCATAACATAAAAATTTGTTTTAAAAATAACATACGAAATGTCAATAATTTCTCCATAAACCATGAATGGAATAAAAACAACAAATTCCTAGTCAAACATATCACAAAACTGTAAACATAATATGGATGTTTTGTTTTACAATAAATCACCTTCAAATAATCTTAAAATCCATCAAAAGATATTGACATAGATGAAATCAAAACTATTTGAGAGAAATATCTATTTTCTTGGAAATCATTGAAAAGTCGCACATTTATAAAGGATGTAATTTAAAAGAGATTTTTAAATCAAGGTGTCTCATACCAATTTGAAACTTTTGAAATGGATAATTAATTCAAAACATTCATTTCCATATAGATAATTTCTTAAAATCATTTTGAAAACATAGATATTAATTAAAATATTTAGAATGTAAAATATTTAAAACATTTAAAATTATGATCTTGATAAATAGTACCTTTCACAAATCCTTAAAATATTAATTTTGAAATCATTTTTATGAAAAATGTACATGGATGATAAAAATGTCCCCGTAGATATTTACACATAAACAATCTCGGATAATAATGAGACTGAAGACTTAACCATTACCTTGCACTTTCCTTTGGTCGAGGGTAAGATTAACTTCCTGTATAAATATCATAGTATGTTATTAAATTATACCAAAAACTTATTATTATTTATGATATCATACATTATTCATTTATGACTTTATACTACCCTTTTAACAACAATTTCAATGTTAAATTAATATTTCGTGTAATAATCAATTTCTTTATCGTACGTGTTTTAACTTGTTACTCTTGATTGTATCACTTAGACCAAGATTTAAATACTTCAAGAATATAAAACATTATGTATATATCATATATATTTAGAATATAAATATGTATAATAGATATATATATGAAATGAAAAACACCGTTTATGGAGATGGTAGTCCGTACGTACGCATAAATGTTGTTTCCATTTTCATATCGTATTGAAATGAACGAAATGAATATGATATATTTAAGTACACATATATATATATATATAGTACCATTATTATGTCATATATTACATACTTGTTAGTAATATGTATTTTTATAATCATCGATGAATGGTGATTGTGGAAATGAATCTCAACGCGTCGTGGAGATAGTAATCCGTACATACGCACGAGTGGCAATATCATTTCGTTAATGGTGTGGAATTGGATGGTATATTAATTTTACGGAGACATTATCATGTTATTTTCATTACTTATATACATATTACTCATCATTATATCCACCCAAATAACTTAGTGTTGAATAACAAATTACACCGCGGCGTGGAGACGGCAAGCCTTTCGTACGCACGCTTTGTGACATTATCAATCATATGATGGATAAAATAATGAATATAGTTTTTCCATATTTATAATAACATCCTATTTTATATAATATACTAGATTTATTATTTTAATGTGTAATAAACAAAGAAAGAGTAAGTGGAATAATAAGTGAACTTGAAAGAGGGTGGTGAATTCATTACCTCTTCTTCGGGTTCTTCCTTTTGATTTGATCAAAATGGCTAATTAGTTGGGATTTATGACCAAAAAAAGGCCTCTAGGATTAATATAAGATATTTGGGAGGATATTGGGCAGGTTTTGGCCAAGACAAATGGATTTGTAGGTGTGAATTCGAGAGAAGGTGAAGTACCCTTTTATAAGAGGGGTGAGGGGAACCTTTGGAAAAACGTAAAATATTATTTTGTAATAAATTAATATTCGGTTTATAATGGATCCACGGTGACTTATTTAGAGGTTAGGGTGGAAATGGGTCGCAATACTCTCAGCCAATTGGTTTATGAAATGTTTTGGGTTACAATTTTAACCTTATCATTTAGATTAGTCTCTAAGTTAAATAATTTTACTTTTACCGTGTCTTCTTGTATTCTTACACTATATGGTCAATAAACAAACTATATAATACCAATATAACCCCAATTGGTTCATTAATGTCATATATATTATTATATAATTTTTTGGCCGAAAATTATATTTTTAGGGACATTATATCAATTAATAATATTATATTTGTTTTAAAAACTATTTTATGTCAATTTTGACACTATTTTGTATTTGTTTTTTGATAAAGTAATAACAACATGATTAATTCAAAAAAATTACATTTTAAATCAATAATAAGATGTCATATTCACTTAGGAAATTAGTTTCTGTCATAAAATCACTGACATTATATTTATTTTTATATTTATAATATCATTTATTTTATTCTTTCATTAATAAGGTTATTATTGAACCATCATTGTCTCATTAATAAATTAAATTATTTAATGTCTAAAAATTATAAATAAAATATTATTATGTTGGAAATGATTTTAGATTTCTAATGAATATTTATAATAGAATTTATCTGATGTATAACCCTATATTATAAATGTTTTATTTATTAAACATTGATTTTAACACTTTTAACTGTTTTTTTATTTAAATAATAATAAATTTCCTAATCTAATACAAGTAAACCTAAAGGGTCATATTTTATTCCTAAGGTAGTTTTTGGTCGAAATACACTTATCCAATAGAATTATGACATCTGTTAGTGTAATAATAAAATCATTTTTAACCTTAATTACCCTATTTACTTTTAACGGTGGTAAATAAAAGTAAAATGTAACTATTCACCAAAAATTAGTTTTTATCTAATTGAACCATATTTTACTCCTTGATATTAATCGTGTTCTTTGGAGTTTCTAAATTAAACTCACAAAAGCAATTATATTATGTTTTATGTTAATTTGCAAATGCTCATAGGAGGTGGGTAAAAGACGTTAAAAAGTTTGATAAACTTTTTATATATCTAATCTTATTATAAAATGACTCTAATGAATTACATTGAACGTATATAGATATTATGTATATATTTTGACCTAAAAAAATTTAAATACAATAAATAATTATTTAATTTAAAATTCGATTTTAAACATTAACTCAGTGTTTTGTCACTATTCATCAAAAATTGAATGTTTTCAGAAAAATACAAAAAATTTACCTTCATCTATTTTTGAAATTCTAAATTATAAAATGTACTCTATTTTAACAATTTCAAAACATATATTTTGCATTAATTTATTTAAAATTAATTCATATTGTCAAACCAAGAAGCGTATTTTTAAGAAATAATAAGTATCAAAAGATTGACAATTCTTTATGTCCAATTTCAAAGGGAAATTACATACAATGACCATCAATGGATTAAATGGTGAATATATAATCAAGTTATAATTCTAAACCATTAAAATTTATAATTCAACACTATAATTTATTTTGATTAAAAAAGTTATTTTCAGTTAAAATATAGTATTTTTCACGATTCACCCAAATATGAAAGTCATCATAAAACCCCAAAAAATTATTGTAACTGAATTATTATGTCTAGATTCTATAGAAGAAGTTTATTTTGTCAAATTGAACATATAAATGTTTCAAATATTGTATTTAAAATGGATTCTTCATTAAAAGGCGTTAAAATTGCATTTTTTGAAAAATAATTCTTTTATCTGAGAAAAATGGAATTGTTCATACAATATGTATAAGAAACTCATAATATGGATTCTAAAATCATTAGGATTATATAAAGGTCAAAATTCAGTTAATACTATTAATAACCGCTTTTGAACGACTGGTTTGATAAGTTTTCGTGTTCTTGAACTTAGTGATTATTGTAGTGCAAGTTATTAAATTATTGGTGGGATGGAATGAATAGAGATATTGTGGATTTTACTATGAAGTGTTTGACTTGTAAGTCAGTTAATGTAGAGTGGCAGTTATCGAAAGAGATGCTTCAGCCTTTATCGGTGCTAGAGTTGAAATGTAAAAATATATCCATGGACATCGTTGTGGGATTACCGAAGACATCTCGAGGTAATAATGAAATCTGGGTTATTGTTGATCGGTTGACTAAATCTGCCCATTTCCATCCTATTTGGGATACTTTATCTCTATATCAGCTATCTCGGTATTATGATAAAGAGATAGTCAGGTTTCATGGATTTCCCCACTATATTTTATCTGATCGTGATCCCAGGTTTACTTTTATCTTTTAGAACGGCCTTAATAAATCATTAGGTAATGAATTAAATTTTAGTACAGATTTTCATCCTCAATCAGATTTGAAGTCAGAACAAACAATTCCGACATTAGAAGATATGGTATGTGCTTTTTTGATGGATTTACAATGATGTAGGGACCAAAATCATTCTTTGGTTGGATTTTCATATAATAACTGTTTTCATTTCAGTATATAGATGGTTCCATTTGAGTCATTATATGGAAAGCATTCTTGAACTCCAGCTTTTGGAGATGAAATAGGTGAAAGGATGCTTGTGAGACCAAAATTGATATAAGAGATTGCAGAAAATGTTCAGTTGATTCAGAAGAACATGAGAATAGCTCAAAGTAGATAGAAGAGTTATACAGATAACTAGAGGAAGGATCTTTCTTTTGAGGTAGGTGATCATGTCTTTCTCAAAGATTCTCCATGGAAAAGTCTGATGCGTTTTGGTAAGAAGGAAAAGTTGAGTCTGAGGTTCATTGGACTTTATGATACTCTGGAGAAAGATGGATCAGTTTCATTCAAAGTGTCTTTACCTACATATTTATCCCAGGTACACAATGTTTTTCTTGTTTTGATATTCAGAAAGTATATGCTAGATCCATCTCATGTTTTGAGCCCACAGTTAGTTTAGTTGGAAGAGAATGTCTCTTATGAGGAACAAATAGTCCAAATTATTCACCATAGAGAGAAAGTGTTGCGGAATAAGGTAATTCACCATGTAATGTTTTTATGAAAAAACCATATGATTGAAGATGCAACGTGGGAATCTGAAAATGGTATGAGGGATAAATACCCACACTTATTTCATAAGTGAATAAAATTGCGAGGAAACAATTTCCGAAAGGGGGAAGGATGTAACATCCTGGGTAAATAATGTATAAGTCATTTTTCATATTTATTAATATTTGTGAATTAAATATTAGTTATACTTTAAAGGGGGTTCTATGTTCGATAGCGTACCTGATACACAACAAAATGTTTCTTTGAAATCTTATGTTGCACACTAATAATATAATATTATTATTTTAAATGGTAGTAACCTCCTAGACATTGTATTTTCTTTAATGAAAAAAAAACTAAAATATGATTATAAATTTCTATTAAATGTCTTTACATTTATCCAATAAAAGTTAGACGGTTAAATTGAGAATGAATATAATTTTAAGCTCAATTTAAATTAAAAGGTGGATTTATCGCCTTTTAATGGGGAACCCTATTTAATTCCAGATTTGGTAATTTTTATATGTTCTAAATGACCAAATAAAATCCATATTTAGAATGGGGACATCAAAATTTACTTTCTGTAAATTTTTTGAATTTTTCCAATAAGGTTCATTTTTTTATGAATAGTTCAAAGTATTGTATTTTAATTCAAAAGTGCATTATAATCTAAATTATTTATATGGTTATATTATATTTTTAATTGGGTTTAAAGTAAAATTAAAATATATTTGTACCTTTTAATCCAATTTTGGTCGTTAAAATTAATTTCACTTTTAAAATTGGACACAAACAAGTATTAATATTTTGATAGTTATTGTTTCTTAAAAACATGCTATTTGTTTTAACAACGAGAATTAATTTTAAATTAATTAATTCCACTTCTATGTTTTTAATTTGGCATAATAGAAATAACTTTTGAATTCAGAATATCAAATAATGCAGAGGCGGAATTTTTGGTATTTTTCTGAAAAACATCAATTTTTGATGAATAGTTAAACCACATAGTAAAAGGTAAAAAATTACTTTTTTATTTAAATAAAATTTTACCTCTTCAGTGAATTTAATTTCAGAAATATGACATAAACTTAAGTTAATTTTGACTTGCTTAAGAACATTTTTCAAGTTTATTATTCCTTTTATATCACTTATTACCATGTTATAAGCATTATGTAATCATTTTTGTTAATAACATTCATTTTATCGATATTTGGTACTTGAGTCAAAAATGAACACCATATATTTACAAGTTTTCCATGTGGTCAATATTCAATTATATCCAGAATTATATTCATGATTTTTATATCAAATATATCATATATATCTAGTATATAGAAGTATTTATAATAGTACATAACATTTATAGGTAAGAAATGAAATGCTTCGTTCATGAAGACAGAAAGCCATACGTACACATGAACACTACTTCCATTTATATATCATACTTAATGGAAATAAAACATAATTATACATAGGTATATTATTATTCTAGTATTTTATCATATATAATATCATTTAATCTATCCTTTATATGTACCACATATGGTATGAACGAGTCATATAACTTCGAGTGGGTGGTAGTCCACACTTCTTGAAATGAAATTATTGTGCTTACCCATAATGGAATCAATAAATTTTTTATATAAATTTAAATTAAAAAAGTATAATGAAATCATAAACATAATATTTATCATATATAAATATTTTTCCATCCTAATGGCCACCATGAGACATGGTAGGAGATAATCGAACAATCATCGTTTCGTGAGGCGTTAGTTTTCCATCCATGGTAAAATTATGTTCTTCATCCATTAGATGGATGTGTGTGTATGTTTAGGTTGAATAAATCCCATAACAACATTATAGTATATTTAGGATACCGGTGTTGTTGCAAAATAAAGTAATAAAAAGAGGTTAGGCGTTGGAGAAGTAAAATAAAGGAAAAAAATTTAAGAGAAATTGTTACATTTAATTTGGGTAACTCCCTTCGGTTTGAACCAATGGACCTCTAGAAGTGTCTTCTGCCTATGGTAAGGCTTCTGGGAGGTGGATAGGTACATAGGGAGCTTATGTGGGCAGTGTTTGGATAATCCAAATGTCTTTAGAGGTGTGTGGAATTAGATAGAATTGGTCTCCATTTATAAAGTGGAGGAGGGGCTCTTTAGGAATGTGTGAAAATATTATTTTATTATATAATGATATTTGGTTTCGAAAAGCCCAAAAGTTTTTATAGTAGAAGATAAGATGACTCAGGGTCTAAATAAAATCATCCAATCAGAATTTTACATGTTTTGGATAATATTTTAATCATTATAATCTATTTGTTTAAATCATTTATTAATGAGGTAAATACTACATCATTACTGTCCCATAAATAATTTACTTTATTCTATGTTTAAAAATTATAAAAAAAATATCATGATGTAGGAAATATTTTTATCTTTCCAATTAATATTTATAGTCTAAAGTATACTTTACAAAACCCCTTGTAAAAATTAATTTACTAAATGATATTTTCTTTTGTCATTTTTTCCTTTACTTTACGTTAATTAATCAAAATTGTCGTTATCACTCCCATGTGGCCCAATGGGGTCCCAAAATCGACCCAATGATTCCCATGGTCGTTAATGACTCAACCAATGTGGTTTAGACAAGTGTTAATGTAATTAGGAATTATTATAATATTCTATTAACCTTGAATTACCCTATTTACCTTTAACCGTGGTAAATATAAGTTAAAAGTTACTATTCAACAAAGATTATTTTTATCTTATTGAACCACATTTTACTTCTTGATGGACACCATGTATGTCCGATTTTGGAAATTCAATTCACAGAAGCAGTAAAATTTCATTTTAATGAAAAATTCAGTTTTTTAACTACTATTTAGTGGTTTCACTATTAATCAAAAATTGATGTTTTTCAGAAAAATACAAAAATTCAACCAAGGCATTATTTTATATACCAAATTCACAAATGATGTCTATTTTGGTAAATTAAAATCATAGAAATGGAATTATCTTTTTAATTGGTTTTAATATGTAATTATATTATATTTTTACCATTTAATTCAATGATGGTCATTGGAATTAATTTTACTTTGAGAGTGGACATTAACAAGTGTAAATATTTTTATAGTTGTTGTTTCTTAAAAACACGATGATTGTTTTAACAACGGCTAGGAGTTAAGAGAATAAGATATATGTATGTACATATATATATATATATACATATATATATATCCTGTAGCATAATTATGTCATATATGACATACTTATTAGTAATATATATTTGTATAATCGTCGATGAATGGTGAACGTGGAAATGAATCTCATCGCATAGTGGAGACGGTAATCACATTGAGGAACTTAATTCCGTCCTCGTAATCTTTTATTTACGCATAAACACTATTTTAATTTTCGAGGACGCAATTTCCAAAAGTGGTGAAGGATGTAACATCCCTTGTAAATAAAGAATACGACATTTTAATATATATTAATTTTTTCATTATATAATAATTTTAATTTAAACATGTTGATATGTTTGATAGCGTACCCGATACGCAACAACGAGTTTCTTTGAAATCTAATGTTGCACACTAATAATATATTATAATTTTAAATCGTAGGTAACTCCTAGACATTGTATTGGATGTAATGAATGAAACTAACAACAATATGATAATACATGTTTGTTAAATGTATTTCTATTTTTCCAATAAAATTTGGAGGCTTAAAATGTGAATGAATCTAATTCTAAGCATAATTAACATTAAAAGGCTGATTTATCACCTTTTAATGGCGAACCCTTTTTATATCTATTTTTGGTCACATTAATAAATTCTATATGACCAAATATTATCCTTCTTTAGAATGGGGACATCAAAATTTACTTATTGTAAGTTTTTGAAATTTTTCTGATAATGTTCATTTTTAATGAATAGTGAAAAATATTTTCATTTAATTCAAAAGTGCCTTTTAATATAATTTATTTATATGGTTATATTATCTTATTAGTTGGTATTAAAGTGATATTAAAATATATTTTTACCATTTAATCCAATGTTGGACATTGTAATTAATTTCACATTGAAATTGGACATAAACAAGTATCAATCTTTTGATAGTTATTGTTTTTTAAAAACACGTAATTTGTTTTGATAATGGGAATTAATTATAAAATTAACTAATTCCACTTTTATGTTTATAATTTGGGAAAATAGGAATCATTTTTTAATTCAGAATATGAAATATATCTTAGACAGAATTTATTGTATTTTTCGGAAAAACATCAAATTTGGATGAATAGTGAAACCACTTAGTGGTAGTTAAAAAAACTAAATTTTTCATTAAAATGAAATTTTACCAGTTCTGTGAATTTAATTTCAAAAATCCGACATAAATGGTTATTTTATATAATTAAAATGTGGTTCAATAAGATGAAAATAATTTTTTATAAATAGTAATTGTTGACTTTTATTTACAGTAATTAATGGTAAATAAGGTAATTCAAGGTAAAAAGAATACTATAATAATTAAAAATTACCTTAACACTTGTACAAGACTTATTGGTTGAGTCATTAACGACCATGGGAATATTTGGGTCGATTTTGGGACCACATTGAGCCACTTGGGAGTGATAATGACAATTTAGATTAATTAACTTAAATTAAAGGCAAAAATGACAAAAGAAAATATATTTTAGTAAATTAATTTTTACAAGCTTTTATATAAGTTATCATTTCTAATATAAATATTCATTGAAAAGATAAAAAGATTTCATACATCATGTTATTTTTTGATAATTCTTATACAAAATATAAATTAAATTATTTATGAGACAATAATGATGCATTGTTTACCTCATTAATAAATCATTTAAATAAATATGATTATAATGATTAAAATATTATATAAAACCTGTTCAATTTTTATTGGATGATTTTATTTCGACCATGAGTCATATTATCTTGAACTATAATGATTTTTTGTCCTTTAAAAACCGAATATCATTATATAATAAAATAATATTATCGCACTTTACTAAAGAGCCCCTCCTCTCCCTTATAAAAGGAGACCGGTTTTAACCAATTCCTCACACCTCTCAAGACATTTGGCTCATAAAAAATCTCCCCAATTAAGTTCCCTACATCCCTCTAATCCCCTAAGAAGTCTTAACCTAGGAAAAAGGTACATCAAGAAGTCCTTTGGTTCAAAGCAAAGGGAGTTACCCAAATTAAAGAAAACAGTTTCTCATAAATTCTTTTCTGATGTTGTGCTTCTCCAACCCCTGAAACCTTTTTATTCATTTATTTTTTAAAAGCATAAGTATACTCAATATACAAGTATGTTTTTATGAGAAGGATTATAGCTACACTTACACACACCTCCATTTAATGGACGAAGAACATAATGTTTTTGTGAATTGCTAACTAACGCCTCCCGAAACGATGATTGTTCGATTATCTCCTACCACCTCTCAGGGTGGACATTAAGATGGAACAATATTTATATATGATATATATTATTTTTATGTATTCTCAATGCTTCTGTAATTTCCATTTATAACATTCCATTATTATTTACAGTATGGGTAAACACGATAATTTCATTTGAGGATGTGCGGACTACCGCCCCCTCAAAGTAATACAACTCGTTCATACCATATGTGGTACGTATAAAGGAAATATTTAATGATATTATATATAATAAAATACTGAAATTATAATAATACTATGTATTATTATGTTTTAATTCCATTAAATATGAAATAGAAATGGAATTAGTGTTCATGCATATGTACAGCTTACCGTCTCCATGAACGGTGCAATTCATTTCTTACCTATAAATGTTTTGTACAATTATAAATACATGTATATGATGGATATATATGATATATATGATATCAAAATCATGAATATAATTCTGGATATACTGAACCTTTGACCACATGAACAACATGTAATTATAAGAAGTCCATTTTTGACTCAAGTATCAAACATCGTCAAAATGAACATTATTTACGTAAATGATTACATAATTTTTATAACATGGTAATAATTAATATAAAAGGAGTAATAAACTTTAATAAAGTTCTTATGAATGTAGAAATTAACTTTAGCTTATTATTTATGAGATTAAAGAATGAACGGTTCAAGTCGGACATGAGGTAAGGGATTTCTTATCTCACTTTTAATTCCGTGAGATTTCTATTCTTCGCCAATTATTTCTTTCATGTGGTGTATTTTGTAATTCCATTTTATATATATTATCACGATTCGATGTATATTCATGGTATTATGTGATTTATTTGGGTTTTATTAACTTTTTTTCTTACGGCATGATTGATTACATTGTGGTAAATGGTTTCATCTAACTTTTTATTCTCTAGAGATTAATGATATATTTTCCAATATTTCCTTTTTTTGTGGTGTATGTACATCCCATGATTTTACACTATGTATAATATAATGTCATTTATGAGTGTTTATATATTCATGGTATGACCCTTCTTTCATGTGGTGTACATTTCGTAAGTTACCAAATTGGTAAGGGAACCTTTCACCCTCCTCTCTTTTAAAAGACTTATTTTTGTTATGTCTTTTAATTTACATCTTCTCATGTTGGGATATGTTATTATATATCCTTATTGCTATAAATTTTATGTCCAAGTGACGAGATACCATTTTCACTCTCATCAACTCTGTTTCTGAATTGTAATGTAACACTGTTTGGTTGTCGAATTTTTTCAAGGGAACATCTTAACCAAATTTCGATTCTTTGGTTTAAACATGTACTTCTTGAATATGTCATCCTATGAATATGTGTGACTGACCTATGATTGTTTTACATAGATTAAATAATCATATTTAGTGTATTTATATTTTCCACAAATAATTATTTAATTGATTTATCCTTAATCTAAGGATACCGTCTTTATAAGGGATTTCGTCTCAATTTACTTTCCATTGAGATTTTATTGTTGTTATGAACTAGTTCACTCTTATATGGTGTATATACTTCCCTTTGGAATGTTATATCATCAATCCATTTATTCTCATGATATTATAATGTTTTGATTAAATGTTATTCCTCAATTATTTGTTTTAAAGCGTTTCTCATTTTGTTAAAAAATCTTTAACTAAAATATCATTTTAACCGTTTTAAAGATTTATTCTTCAAAATATTTCTAATTAAAGACCATGTTTTAAAAATGTTTTTTAAGTATTTATTTATATGGACATTATTGTTTTAAAATTCTAATTCCTTTAAAAGCTTCAAAGTGGTATGGGAAACTTTGATTCAAAAATCACTTTATTAAATGGTTTTGAAAATGGTTTGATAAAGCATTGATATTGTCAATATCTTGAATTGATATATTGTGATTTCAAATAAAATTATTATAGTGAAATGTTTATATTTTCAATATTTTATGTGCTATGATTTTATAATGGTACTTGGACATTTGATGTGTGGTTACGTGATAAACCAAATGACGGGTGGTGCCGTGAAAACCACGATGGGTGGTTACGTTATAACCTCCAATGATTTGGGTATGGAAGTCGGCAAGATGGATGTTCCATTTAGTGGTATGTGTGGATGTTGAACTTATGGTTATTCCATTTATGTATGTTTATGTCCCCAGTTACATTTATAAGTTTTGTGTTCTTTATATGGGTTTTATGGAAATCTTTTGGTCACAAAAGGGTATGTAATGATATTTTTTTCAGTGAAGATTATTTACTACATAATAAAGGGGAAAATTATTACTTATATAAATTTATTAATGGTTTACTTTTTGGTTTTTAAAAACTAATATTTTTGCTTCTTTGTGTGTCCCTTACTGAGCTTCTTATGCTCATCCCATGTTTTTGAAATGTTTTTCACAGGACATAATGTGGATTAGGGTCAAGGATGTGATCAAGAAAAATTCATGTTGTCTTAAACATGGAACTAGATGTGATTCTTTTTTTCAAGAGTTCATGTTTTTTAAAAAAATGTAAACTGTGTAGAAGGGTCTACTTTGTAATATTTTGAAATGTAATCGTTGTGGCCTAACTCTCTAAAACTCTAAACCTGAAAAGATTCTCAATGTGAATTATTCATTTAATAATTGTAATAGTTATGGCCTAACATTGTAAGAAACATATATTTGATAGTGTTTGTTTCCTAAAATAAATAATTATTTAAATAAAAATTTGGATTCAACCTATAACTCGATGTTTTTCAATATTTATCAAAAATTGTAAGTTTTCAGAAAAATACCAAAAATTTACCCGAAGCTAATTTCGATATTAAAAACCCAAAAATGAAGTATATTTTACCAAAATAATAACATATTAGTTTCATTTATTAATTAAAAATTTATTCTCGTTGTCAAAACCAAAAGGTGATTTTTTACGAAATAATAACTCTCAAAAGATTAACACTTTTTTATATCCAATATCAATGTAAAATTGCATACAATGACTGGAATTGGATTAAGTGGTAAACATATAATCTATTTGTACATTAAAACCATTAAAATTTATAATTTAACTCTATAAATTATTTTGATTAAAAATGTTGTTTTCAGTTAAAATATAGATTTTTCACTATTCAATGAAATTTGAAAGTTATTTGAAAAACCCCAAAAATTTATTGAAACTAAATTCTTATGTCCTGATTCTAAATAAGATGTTCATTTTGTCAAACTGAAAATATAAAAGATTCAAATATTGGATTTAAAAATGATTCAACATTAAAAGGTAGTAAAAGTGCATTTTTTTGAAAAATACTTCTTTTATATGAAAAATTAATTTGTTCTTACATTATGTATAAAAAACTAATAATATGGATTCTAAAATTATAAGGATTATCTAAAGTTCAAAATTCAGTTAATACTATTCATAACCGCTTTTGAATGGCTAGTTTGGTAAGTCGTGGTGCGCTTTCACTCGGTGTTGCGTGTAGTGGAAGTTATTGAATTACTTTGAAGAAATAACGTACTATGAAATATTGGGGTGTTACATTCTCCCCGACTATAATAAATTGCATCCTCACAATTTATGCTTGGTATTGTAAACATGGGGTCTACATTTCATAATATCATAGTTGAAATCCCACATCGAAAAAAGGATTAATGAGGCCTCTATTTAAAATAAATAGTTGTAAGTATCATGGTTACCAAAAATAACACATACTAGGGTTCCATGATGGAAAACATGGATATGGATGAGAAATGTAACCATGAATATCTGATTGAGAGTGTTAGAGAACATGGATAGGTAAAAGACAACAATCACAAAGCCATAAATTAGTAATGATCTAAGGTACCATCATGGACAATGTTTTTCTTCTATGTTCCTTTTCTTAATATTGAGAATTTATTTATGAGATTAGCTAAGAACATAAGGAGATATACTTACCTTATAATTAGAGTTTTATCCATTAATAAATTTCTAGAAAAAACTCATCTTTCACTCAAAAACATAATATAACTAAAAATAATAATCTATTTATCTAAATCGTATATTGTTCCAAACATATACCATTTAAATGATGAAAACTATTTTGCAACAAATAGGGAATTCCTGTAGACTAGTGGTAGGTAATAAAGGCATGTAACACTACGATTGTGGGTTCAATTCTTGCAGCTTTTTCTGACATGATGGGTTATCGCCAGACTTCTGGGTTGTCCTTTTTATGGAAATCTACAAATAATCTCAAATTAGACTTATCCAAAACACATCTATCCAAACTCACAGTCCAAAATTTAAAGGGATGTTAAACACAGTGAAAATTATTTTTGCAACGTAATAATATGTGAACACATTATTCATGTATTGTTTTAAAACCCTGTAACATGCTGAATTACCATAAAACTTTATTGATTACATTCGTCCTCCCTTATTCATTATATAATACCGGATATACTCCTTCTATCCAAAAATGTTGTAAACTCAAACAATAATGGAATAAAAAATCATTAATCAGTTTCAAGGTAGTCAGGAATATGAAATATAATTTATCCAAATCAATCATGTATTATTTCAAAATCACTACCTCAGTATCAGAACCATATTATGGTTTATCTTTCTCTCAATCATATATTTTTCAAAAAATTAACCTTCTATTGAGTAACTTTTCTTGGTTCCACACAATCTCAATTCCTTAATGATATAGTACTGATGTACAATACTTATATACTCAAAAATTATAATAACCATTACATTAATGATACAACACTCAAAGGACATAATTCCTTAATAACAATATACGAACACTAATTATTCCACCACATTTGTGGTAGTATCATAACATGAATATTATCCAGTAGAATCATTTGGGGCATACTCTGATGATTTAGACATTACTTCGCATAGTGTCCCAACTCTTTGCATATGAAGCATTGTACATTTGAAACCTTTTTCTTACCCTTTCATCCTCGTACATAGTGTCATTTTTCGCCACACATAAAACAAACTCTCATTCCCTTAAAGCAAGTTCCAAAGGTGTTTCTTCCCACAGTTATAACACATGGGGATATTCTTCTTTTTCCTCTACCCTTTATACATCTTTCATGATATAATATGAAAATGTAATTAATGTGATAATAAAATATTGTCATTTAGGAATAAAATATTATCATTTATGACCACTTGGATTAGATTATGACATTGAATATTATTTAATTCAACGAAGAGTTAAAAGAGTTAAAACCAATGTTTAATAACTAAAACATTTTTAATATAGGGTTATACACAAGATAAATTCAATTATAAATATTCATTAGAAATATAAAAATATTTATTACATTATGGTATTTTTTTTATAATTTTTAGAAATTATATAATTTAATATATTTATGACACAATGATGATGCATCAATTAACATATTAATGAAAGATTAAGATAATTGATATTATAAATACCCAAATAAGTGTAATTTGAGTATTTTTATGAATTTAAATAATCATATCGGTTAATATTACATTTTAGGATTGGTTATTTGAATTATTCTCGAAGTAATAATGCTGTTATGAATTTATCAACAACAAAATACCCAATAGTGTCAAAATTTACATAAAAGAGTTTTTAAAACAAATATTATATTATTAATTGATATTCCATTCATAAAAATCTAATGTTCTTCCACAAGACTTATATCATGATAGGTGTATCTTTATTGGACCACTTGGGGGGTCTATTGGATTTTTATTGTATGTTTATTAACCATATTATTTAAAAGTACAAAAACACATTATAAATGTCAAAATAATTTACTAAGAGTAAAAACTAAAAGTTAAGGTTCATAAGGTGACCCAAACCTATCTAAAACCTATTGGTTAAGTGAATTGAGACCCATACCCACCTTATCCCCTAAATAAATCAATTTATTTCTATTATAAACCGAATATGAATTTACAATAATATAATATTTTATGTTTTTCCTAAGGTACCTCTCAACCCTCTTATAAAAGGGAACTTCCCATTCCCTCAAATTCACACATCCAAAGCCATTTGGATCGGCCAAAACCTACCCAAATATCCTCCCCACTATCCTAAATTCATCCTATAGGCCTTCCTTTGGTCAGAAATCCAACCTCTGGAGCCCTTTTGATCATATCACAAGGAAGAACCCGAAGAAGAGGTAATGATTTCACCACCCTCTTTCAAGTTCTCTAACTCTTCCACTTACTCTTTAATTGTTGTTTCCATTCTAAAATAATAACTCCAGTATCTTATATATACTTTGATTTTATTATAAATATTTAACAACTATATTAATTATTCTATCCATCTTATTAATGATAATGTAACCTTGCATGCGTACGTACGTCATACCGTCTCCATGTCGTGGTGTAATTTGTTATTCAACACTATGTTATTTGGATGGATATAATGATGAGTAATATGTATATAAATAATTAAAATAACATTATAATGTCTCTATAAAATTAATATACCCTCCAATTCCACACCTTTATGGAAATGATAGTTTCACTCTTGCGTACGTACGGATTACCATCTCCACGACGCGAAGAGATTCATTAGCACGTTCACCATTAATTGACGATTATTAAAAAAATATATTACTAATAAGTATGTAATATATGACATAATAATGATACTGGATATATATATATATATATATATATATATATATTTGTGTGTGTGTGTGTGCTTACATATATCTCATTCACTTATTTCTGTTCAATACGATATGAAAACGGAAACAACGTTTATGCGTTAATACGGACTACCGTCTCCATAAACGGTGTTTTTAATCTCATATATATGTCTATTATAAATATTTATATTCTAAATATTAATGATATATAAATCATGTTTTATATTCTGGAATTATTTAAATCTTGATCTATGTGATACAGTCAAGAGTAACAAGTAAAAACATGTAAGACAAAAAAAGCGATTATTACCCGAAATGTTAATTTAACAAGGAAATTATTATTAAATGGGTAGTATAATGTCTTAAATGAATCATGTAGTATATCATAAATATTAATATGGTTTTGGTGTAATTTAATAACATACTACAATCTTCATACATGATGTTAAATATACCCTCAACTAAATGAATGATCAAGGCAAGAGTTAATTTCTCAATCTCGTTATTATCCGAGATTGTCTATGTGTAAGTATTTACTTGGAAATTTTTATCATCCATGTCCATTTTTCATAAAAATGATTTCAAAATGAATATATTAAGGATTTGTGAATGGTACTCTTTATTAAGATCATAATTTTTAATATTTTAAAGATATATCTTTCTAAATATCTTTAATTAATGTCCATGTTTTCAAAATGATTTTAAGGATTTATTTATATGGACATGAATGTTTTGAAATTATAATTATTTTCAACAGATTCAAAGTGTTATGGGAAACTTGTAATAAATAATCCCTTTTAAATTACTTACTTTATAATTGTGTGTTTTAAATTATGTGGCCTATGTTTTGTAAGTAACCAAATCTGTAAAGGATCCTTTCACCCACCTCTTTTTAAAAGACTTCTTTTTTGTTATATCTTTTAATTTACATCTTATAATGTTGGGATGTGTACTTATATATCCTTATTGATGTGAATTTTATGTTCACGTGACGAGATAAAGTTTTTTCTCTCATCTACTCATTTTCTTAATTTTAATGTGATGTGGTTAGGCTGTCAAATTTTTGCAAGGGAGATTCTTAACCCAATTTCAATTATTTTGGTTAAACATGTACTTCTTGAATATTTCATCTTATAAATATGTGTGAATGAGCTATGATTGTTTTACACATAATATCCTCTTATATTGGGTGTATTCTTATTTGTCACACATAATTATGTAATTTATTTATCCTTAATCAAAGAATACCATCTTTATAAGGGATTTCATCTCAATTTACATTTCCATTGAGAATTCATCGTTGTTATGCACCAATTCACTCTTATATGGTGTATATAATGTCCTTTTTCATATTATATTCTGAATCCCTTTATTCTAATTATATTAAAATTTTCTGATAAAATTTTATTCTGTAATATCATTCTGGATATAATGAACCATTGACCACCTGAACAACATGTAATTATAAGAAGTCCATTTTTTACTGAAGTTCCAAAAATCGACAAAACGAACGTTATTAACATAAATGATTACATAATGTGTATAACATGTTAATAATTGATATAAAGTGAATAATAAACTTGAAAAAGGTTATTAAGAAAGTATAAATTATCTTTAGTTTATTATTCATGATATTAAAGAACGAACAGGTCAAGTTGGACATGAGGTAGGGGACTTCGTCTCAATCTCCTTTCATTGAGGCATATTTTGTTTTTATACATGAATTTATTTTATATGATGTATAAACACCCTTGACTTTTAATAGGGAATATTTTTCTATGAAGCTTTTTACTAAATGAAAAAAAGGAATGTTTATTTTAATATAATCAGTGAAAACGACATTTCCACCACCACGAGTATTATTTGATATTTGGCTACCTCAAAAATCCATAGTTTTTTTAAAAAAATTAAATACCATGTACTCTTTTATATATTTTGGTATTGGAAATGGGTTTTAAAATGGATATTTTATGTCAATATATTTATGATATATATTGTGATTGAAATGTGGAAATGTTCTTTCCATTAGAATTGTTTTATTTGTTATGATTTTATAATCATACTTGGAAATTTGATGGGTGGTTACATGATAAACCAAATGATGGGTGGTGCCTTGAATACCAAGATGGGTGATTACATTATAACCTCAAATACATTGGGTATGGAAGTCGACCGTATGTCTATTCTATTTAGTGATATGTGAGGAATTCGACCATATGGTTATTCCATTTAAGTATGTTTATGTCTCAAGATACCTTTATATGTTATGTGTTCTTTAGAAGGGTTTTATGGTAATATTTTGGTTACAAAAGGTTGTGTAATGATCTTTTATTCAGGGAATAGTATTTACTACTTCATAATGGTAAAAAGTATTACTTACGTTAAAGTATTCAGAGTTTACTTGTTGTTTTGAAAAACTAACAGTTTTCCTTCATAGTGTATCCCTTACTGACCTTTTAATGCTCATCCCATGTTTTTGAAATGGTTTTCTACTGATATAATGTGTAATAGGGTCATGGATGGGATTATGGAAAATTTCTGCTATCTTAAACATTGAACTAGACATGACTATTTTTTTCAAGAGTTCATGTTTTGTAAAAAAATGTATACGTGGTAGATGTGTCTTCTTTGTATTCCTTTGAAATGTAATAGTTATGTCCTAATTCTCTAAAACTCTAAGCCTGAAAAGATCTTCAATGTGAATTGTTAACCTAATTCAATATTATGTATGTTTTATGGCCGGGTGCTTATAATTGGTATCATAGGTTGGTTTAGACAACTTTAGGAGATAGGGTATTGTTAAATAAATGTCCATAAATTAATATATCGTAATATTGAAATTATATAGCATTTATTGATTACCATGTTGATTTTTCTAATACATTTCTATGTTATGAATGGGTTTTCAATGAGGAAATAGAGTAGCTTTTCTGGGAAGGCTTACAGAGGGAAATTTCCTTTTGAATTAGTATCCTGAGATGGTCAGAATCAGAACTACTAAACAGTTTGATACAGTGATGGCTCAATTGACTCAGGTGAAAAATGTTGGTTGTTTTTATTGATGACATTTTGGTTTATTATAAAAGTAATGAGGAGCATAAAATTCATTTAAGGGTTGTCTTTCCAACATTAAAATAAATGAAATAGTATGGGAAATTAAGCAAGTGTGAGTTTTGGTTAATCCAAATTTCATTCCTTGGACACATTGTTTCAAAAAAAGTCTTAACTATTGATCCTGCTAAAACAAAGGTTGTTGAAGAATGGCCAAGTCCCAAAAATATAACTGAGATTCATAGTTTTATTGGTTTATCATGTTTTTACCGGATGTTTGTTGAAATGTTTTCACGTTTATCTAGTCCAATGACTAAATTAACTCGAAAAGGTGTTAAATTGATTTGGACAAAAGAATGCGATGATTTTTTTTCACGAATTGAACAGGAGATTGGTGAATGCACTAGTTTTGGCACTGCTTTCCAGAAATGGTGAGTTTTTTATCTATAGTTATGCTTCCTTGAGAGGACTTGGTTGTGTCCTTACACACAATTATTAGTTAATTGCTTATGCTTCACGTCAGTTGAACCCCCATGAGTTAAATTACCCTACTCATGATATTTAATTAGCTTCTATTGTTTCTTCTTTAAAAATTTGGATGTATAATTTATATGTAGTGATGTGTGAAATATATACAGATCAAAAAAAATTTAAAGTATACATTTTCTCAGATAGAATTGAACATTAGACAGAGGAGATTGCTGGGATTAATCATGAATTATGATTTTAAAATTCATTACCATCTGTGAAAAACAAATAATGGGGTTGATGCTTTGTGTCAAAAAATTAATACTTCATTAACCATGTTACATTTGGAATGAGATCCTTTAATTTTTGATTTGATTAACTTTGGCATATAAGTTGTTGTTGCTGGACATTCTTCTATTTTGTTTCAGGTGTCATTGAAATCATCTCTATGAGACAAAATAAACAAAGCATAGAATGAAGACAGTGAGTTGCAGAAAAAGGTAGAGCTCGTTCAGAAGTGTAAGTTTCCTGAATTTAACATTGATAATGATTGTGTTTTGATATTTGGGAAGAGGTTATGTGTGCCTTGTGATTCACATTTGAAGAATGAGTTGTTATGTGAGGCTCAAAGTTCCCTATATTCAGTTCATCCAGGTAGAACTAAGTTGTACAACGATTTTTGGTAGTATTACGGGTGGGATGGAATGAAAAGAGATATTGCTGATTTTACTATGAAGTGTTTGACTTGTCAGTAGGTTAAAGCAGAGCGGCGATTACCAAAAGGAATGCTTGAGCATTTACCGATGCCAGAGTGTAAATGGGAAAATATATCCAAGGATTTCGTTGTGGGATTACCAAAGACATATTGAGGTAATAATTCAATCTCATTTATAGTTGATCGATTCAAAAAATCTACTCATTTCCTTCCTATTCAAGATAATTTTCCTCTAGATAAACTTGCTCGGATGTATGTAAATGAGATAGTCTGGTTTCCTGGAGTTCCCCTCTCCATTGTATCTGATCATGATCCCAGGTTTAATCTTAACATTTGGAATTTCCTTCAAAAGTCTTTGGGTACTGAATTAAATTTTTGTACAACTTTTCATCCTCAATCAGAATGAACAATTCATACATTGGAGGATATGTTACGTGCGTGCTGGATGGATTATCAGTGATGTTGGGACCAACATCTTTCTTTGGTTGAATTTTCATATAATAATAGTTTTAATTCCAGTATACAGATGGCTCCATTTGAGGCATTATATATAAAGCGTTGTCGAACTCCATCTTTTTTGGATGAAGTAGGTGAAAGGAAGCCGATGGGACCAGAATTGGTAGAATAGATGGTAGAGAAAGTTCAATTGTTTCAGAAGCACATGAGAACATATCAGAACAAATAGAAACGTTATGTAGATAACCGAAGGAAGGATCATTCTTTTGAGGTAGGTGATCAAGTCTTTCTTAATGTTTCTCCATGAAATAGTGTGATTCATTTTTGTATGATGAGAAAGTTGAGTCCGAGGTTCATTGGACCTTATAAAATTCTGTAGAAAGTTGTATCAGTTGCATACAGAGTGTCTTTACATCCAAATTTTTCCGAGTTACAAAATGTATATAATGTTTCATTATTGAGAATGTATATGGCAGAACCATCTCATGTTTTGAGCCCAGAGGTAGTTTAGTTGGAAGAGAATCTCTCTTATGAAGAACAACCATTCCAGATTCTTGATCGTAGATAGCATGTGTTGCGAAATAAGTTTATCCACCAGGTAAAGTATTTTTGGAAAAACCATATGGTTGAAGATGCCATGTGGGAATATGAAAATTCTATGAGGGATAAATATCCAAACATATTTTGATATGTGAACAAAAATTCCAAGGACGCAATTTCCAAAAAGGGGGAGGATGTAACTTCCCTAGTAAATAAAGAATAAGTTATTTTCATACATATTAATATTTGTGAATCAAATATTAATTTTACTTTAAAATATTTTATATGTTCGATAGTGTGCCCGATACACAATAACAAGTTACATAAATCTTATTCACATAGTTCTGTTCAATACGATATGAAAACAGAAACAACATTTATGCGTACGTACGGACTACCACCTCCATAAATAGTGTTTTTAATTTCATATATATTTCTATTATATATATTTATATTCTAAATATATATGATATATAAATCATGTTTTATATTCTGGAAATATTTAAATCTTGGTCTAAGTGATACAATCAAGTGTAACATGTTAAAACACGTACGATAAAGAAAGTGATTATTACCCAAAGTTTTAATTTAACATAGAAATTATTATTAAATGTGTAGTATAATTTAATAAATGAATCATGAATGATATGATAAATATTAATATGGTTCTGTTATAATTTAATAACATACTATGATCTTCATACATGAGGTTAAACGTACCCTAGACTAAAGGAAAGTGCAAGGTAAGGGTTAATTTCACAATCTCTTTATTATCCGACATTGTTTTTATCTAAGTATTCACTTGGAAATATTTATTATCCATGTCCATGTTTCATAAAATAGTTTTCAAAGGGATTATTTTGACTGACTTTTTACTAAAACATCATTTTAAATGTTTTAATGATTTATTCTTATAAAACATTCTCATTAATTTCCATGTTTTCAAAATGGTTTTAATGATTTTTTTAAATGGACATGAATGTTTTAAAATGTTAATTACTTTCAAAAGTTTCAATGTGGTATGGGAAAAGTTGATTCAAAAATGGATTTAAATTTCTTCCTTTCTAAATTGTGTGACTTCTATATGCTTTCATGAAAAATGTATATTTTTATCAAAGAGTTTTATAAATCATTTTCATCTATGTCAAAATACATCAAGGGATTTTAATCTTGTTTGAAGTTGATTTATTATGATAAAAATATTCTATATTGTATTGATGGTTTTGTGATATGTTTGACTGTGGATGTGTTATTTTTATACCATTCATGGATTATGAGTAATTTATTGACATTTCGCATTCCATTTTTAATACGAATAATTATGTTGTGTTTAAACTTTTTCATATGAGGAATGCATTAGACTTAGTATGTGATGGGTGGTGCCCGATATAGCTTCTCGATGAATTGGTAGGTCTCATTAGACAAACTAGTGTATTGGAACAAAGCCTTGAAAAAATATTATTTGTAGTCTTCGCACAAGGCCTTGACTATGTGGTTATGATAGTCTGGAATTATGTATTCCATCATTATGAAAGTGGATATAGATATTGCATGTGATTATTCAACTTGTAGAATATCCATGTGAATATGTAAATGGAATTATTTTATTGTATCTTTTCTATATTATTCTGATGTTTATGTATAAAAAGTATTTTGTCTTAGTCTTATTCATCGCATTTAATTTTTATGCTAATTCATGAAAGTTTCTGCTATATTGTTATCCTCACTGGGCATCTGAGCTCACACATTTCTTGTGTTTTATTTTCCAATGATCCCATGAAGTGTTTTATGTTTGATATGTTGGGTTAATCTAAGGGAAATATGGTGTTATCAAATGATTTTTGTTGTTGTATGTAAGAAAGTATAATGTAACGTTCATGTATGTATTCTATTTTCCAAGACAGATAAACTGATCGGACTTTTGGGACGTGATTCCTTTTAATCCTGTCAATGTATTAAAATAATGCACTGAATCTGGGTAACTGGGGTCGGGGCATTATAGTTGGTATCATAGAACGTTTTTTAATAACCTTGGAAACTAGATTAAGATAAACTTGGATTAGAGCACATTACCCTAAGATAGACTTTGAGGATTAGTATAGAAGAACCTCATAGAATATTGGTAATGTAGAGATATTGTGAGTTTTCCAAGAAAATACATCCCTGTCTAGATACGGGTAGGTAGAGGCACCTCTGGTATAGATGTAACTAGGGGTAAACATGAAAACACCAATTTGAGATAGACTCGAATAGGAACTGGTGCATGATAATGGTCCTTGCTGCACTTTTGGTTACGACACTTCTGGCGGATATGCTTAGGATAATTCTTGTTTTCATTATAGAACACTATGAAGGTTTTATGAGTATATACCTCCTCAAAGAAATTTTTTTATGATTATGGATTATATTCATAAACTATTCAATTTACATGAGGTATTTTACATGTTTGGAATTTTGAATTGTGATTCATATACTAACCTAGTGTATTCCACTGTATAGAAATGGGGCCCAATATAATGAATGTGATCTACAATAATACATATGATCCAATGTGTAATAAGGATCATATCTCTCACGGTATTATGCCAACATTAAGAAGGGAAATAGTCTCCAATTTATTCTCAACATTTGAAGAAATAGTATCATGTGTTAATAATATAAGTAAATAATTCTATATGTCTTAAGGAATTGAAGTGAAGAAAGACAAGAAAAGGATGGAATATAGAAAGATGGATAAATGGAAGAGGGAAAATAAGGATTTTCCTATATGTGATAACAATGGAAAGAGTCACCATGGTAAATGATTAATGGGAATTGGAGTTTGTTATAAGTATGGAGAAAATGGACATCATGTACGTGATTGTAAGGGTATGAAAAAAATTTCAAACATACAATGCTTCATCTGCAAGGCGTTAGGACACTACATGAATCAATGCCTCCATCATCATAGTATACATTAATTGATGTTATTGGATTATAATCTAGTTATGATACAAATTCTTGTGAAGAGGAATTACTAGTGCTATTAGTTTTTTAATATAGAATTTTTTTCATTTGAGCGTTGTATCAACAATATATTGGTTATATGAATTTTGGAGATAAATAAGGATTGTACTGAAGTACTATTTTATTGAGTATTTGAGATTATATGGTTCAATGAAAAGCGACTTAATAGTAAGCTACACTTTTTTCGAAAATACATGGTTGAAGGAAAGGTAATCCTTAATATGGTCTTGATAATGTGGTAGTGATTTTGGAATAAGAGATGGTTGATTTGGATAAATTATATTGAATATCCATGACTTCCTTGAAACTAATAAAGGATTTGTATATTCCATCATTGTTGATGTTTACAACTTTTTTGATGGAAGGAGTATATCCATTATTCTATAAGGAATAAGGGATCATTAATGTAATCAATAAGGTTTTTTTGGTAATTCTGGATGTTGTAGTGTTTTAAAAGAATACATGATGAAGGTGTTCACATGTTTTTACCTGGATATAAGGATCTTCATTGTGTTTAACTTCCTTATAAATTTTGGACAGAGAATATTGATATAATTATTTTGGATAAGTCTAATGGTTGGAATGGATTAAGTTTGGAATCAGATGCTATTGTTGAGGTTATTTTTTGGATTGTTATAAAAAGGACAAACCAGTGGTCAGGCAACTACTAGTCACATCCGGGAAGGCCTTGAGACTTGAACCTGCAACCGAAGAGAGACAAGGGTGTATAACCTACCACTAGACCATGTGATGGCCTGGATTGAATAATGTAGTTTTCTATTAAAAGGTCTTGTATATGAATTATAAATTCATTTTTTGGAAACCTATACGATTAGGTTAAATAGAATATATCTTTTTGAAATCTATTGGAGTGAAAGATGAGTTTGTGGTAGGAATTAGTTAATGTATGTAACTCTACTTGTCAAGTATATATATAGATATATATATATATTCCCTCTTATTAAGACTAAATTTTATTAACCCAATTTCTGATATGAGTTCTCCACAAAGGTATTTTACATTTTAACCTTTTATATTCGAAGATAAATTTCAAATTACGAGGATGAAATTTATTAATGTAGGGAACAATGTAAGTCCCCAAGATTTTATAGTACATTTTTTCTTCAAAGTAATTCAATAACTTGCACTATAAGCAACACTGAGTTCAAGCACACCACGACTTACCAAACTAGCAATTCAAAAGCGGTTATGAATAATATGAACTGGTTTTTGACCTATATATAATCCTTATAATTTTAGAATCCATATTATTAGTTTCTTATAAATAATGTAAATCAAATACATTTTTTTCAAATAAAATAAGTATTTTTAAAAAAATTAAATTTTAACGCCTTTTAATGGAAACCCCTTTTTAAATCCAATATTTGAAACTATTATATATTCAATATGACAGAATAAAATTATTCTTTAGAATAATGAAATAATAATATAGTTTTAATAAAATTTTTTGTTTTTCTGATACCTTTCATATTATGGTGAATTGTGAAAAATACTATATTTTAACTGAAAATAGCTTTTTTAATCAAAATAATTTATAGTGTTAAATTATAAAATTTTAATTGTTTTGAAGTATAAATAGATTATATTTTTACCATTTAATCCAATATTGGTCATTGTATGTAATTTTACTTTGAAATTGGACATAAACAATTGACAATCTTTTGATTGTTATTATAACTTAAAAATACGGCGATTGGTTTTGACAACGGGATTTTATTTTAAATTAATAAATGAAACATATATGTTTTGAATTTGGTAAAATATACATCATTTTTGGATTTGGAATATCGAAATTATCCTAGGGTAAATTTTTTGTATTTTTCTGAAAATATTAAATTTTGGATGAATAATAAAAAACAATGTGTTATTGTTTAAAACCAACTTTTTATTTAAATAATTATTTTTTTATTTAAATTTATCTTAGGTAAAAATGGATACATAATACCTATATACATTATATGTAATTCATTGGATTCAGTTTATAATAATTTTAGATATATAAAAATTTTATCGAACCTTTTACCGTCTTTTACACACCATCTAGGAGAATTTGCATATTTAGATAAAACATAATTTTACCTCTATTATGAGTTAAATTTAGAAAATTAGAAAGACACGGTTAATATCAAAGGGTAAAATGTGGTTCAATAAGATAAAAATATTTTTTATTGAAAAATAACTTTTTAATTTTATTTACCATGGTTAAAAGTAAATAGTGTAATTAAGGGTAAAAATGATATTATTATTACCCTAAAACGTGTCATAATTCAATTGTATAAGTGTAATTCGACCAAAAACAACCTTTGGAATAAAATATGACCCTTTAGGTCCACTTTGATTAGATTAAGGCATTTCTTATTATTTTATTTAAAGACTAGTTAAAAGAGTTAAAATCAAAGTTTAATAACAAAACCATTTTTAATATAGGATTATATATAAGATAACATCGAATATAAATATTAATTCAAAAGATAAAAATATTTCCTACATAATGGTATTTTATTTATAATTTTTAGAGATTAAATAATTAAATTCATTAATTTATGGTAATATTGAAATGATATAGAATTTATAGAAGACCATGGTTCTTCATCTATGATATGACTGTGTTAAGAAAGCTTTTTTCGTAAAGGAAAAAGATCCGCTTTTCTGGGAAGGCATACAGAGGAGAATGTCCATTTGAATAAGAAACCAGAGATGGTCAGAATCAGAATTTAGTAGTTTACTGTAGATATGGCTCAGTTAAATCAGGAGATAAATGGTGGTTGTGTTTATTGATGATATTTTGGTTTATTCATAAAGTAAATAGGATCATAATAGTCATTTAAGGGTTTTATTTCAAACCCTAAAAGAAGAGAAACTGTTTGGGAAATTCAGCAAGTGTGAGTTTTGGTTACAAAAAATTTCTTTCCTTGGTCACCTTGTTTCATAAAAATGGAATAACTGTTGATCCTGCTAAAAAAAGATGTTAAAGTATGGCCAAGACCCACAAATATAACCGAGATCCATAGTTTTCTTGGTTTGGTAGGTTATTACCAGAGGCTTGATGAAAATTTTTCACGGTTATCTTGTCTAATGTCTATGTAAAATTGAAAAGGTGTTAAGTTCATCTTGACAAAAGAATGTGATGTTTGTTTTCCAGAATTGAAAAGACTATTGGTGAATTCTCCAGTTTCGGAACATCCTTCTAGAAATGGTGAGTTTGTTATCTACAGTGATGCTTCTTTGAAAGGACTAGGTTGTAAACTATTGCAGAATGATCAAGAAATTGTTTATGCTTCACGTCAATTGAAACCACATGAGATAAATTTCCCTACACAAGATTTAGAATTAGCTGATGTTGTTTTCACTTTATAAATTTGGAGGAATAATTTGTATTGAGTGAAGTGTGAAATATATACTGATCCTAAAAGCTTGATGTATATATTCACTCAGAAGGAATTGAACATGTGAAAAATGAGATGGTTGGAATTAATCAAGGATTATGATTGCACGATCCTTTATCATCTTGGAAAACCAAATATAGTGGATGATGCTTTGAGTTGGAAAAGTCATGCTTCATTAACTATGTTACATTTGGAATATGATCCTTTGATTTTTGATTTTGATGAACTTTGGCATTGATGTTATTGGTGCATGGAATTCTTCTGTTTTGTATCAGGTGTCAGTGAGATCATCTCTATCAAATAGAATAAAGAAAGCGCATAAAGAAGACATTGAGTTACAGAAAAAGGTAGAGTTTGTTCAGAAGGGTATGTTGCCTGAATTTGACAATGATAATGATTTTTTTATAAGACTTAGAATGAGATTATGTGTGCCTTGTGATTCAAAGAGGAAGAATGAGTTGTTATGTAAAGCTCATAGTTCTCTATTTCCAATACATCCTTGTAGTACTAAGATGTACAGAGATCGTCAGGAATATTACTGGTGGGATTGAATGAAAAGTGATATTGTTGATTTTACTATGAAGTGTTTGACTGGTTAGTAGGTTAAAGCAGAGTGGTAGTTACCAAAAGGGATACTTCAGCATTTACCGATGCCAGAGTGGAAAAGGGAAAATATATCCATGGACTTCTTTGTGGGATTACCAAAGACATATCGAGGTAATAATTCAATCTGGGTTATTATTGATTTGTTGACTAAATCTTCTCATTTCTATCCTATTAGAGATATTTTATCTCTAGATAAACTATCTTGGTTATATGTTAAAGAGATAGTCAGGTTTCATGGAGTTCCCCTATCCATTGTATCTGATTGTGATCACAGGTTTACTTATAACTTTTGGGAAGGCCGTCAGAAATTATTGGGTACTAAATTAAATTTTAGTACAGATTTTCATCCTCAATAAGATGGCCAGTCAGAATGAACAATTCAGACATTGGAAGATATGTTATGTACCTGTTCGATAGATTACCAGGGAATCTAGGTCCAACATCTTTCATTTGTTGAATTTTCATACAATAACATTTTTCATTCCAGCATACAGATGGATCCATTTGAGGCATTATATGGAATGCGTTGTCAAAATACAGCTTTCTGGGATGAATTAGGTGAAAGGAAGCTGATGAAACCAGAATTGGTAGAAGAGATGGCAGATAAAGTTCAGTTGATGCAGAAGCACATGATAACAGCTCATAGAAGACAGAAAAGTTATACAGTTATCCAGAGGAAGGATCATTCTTTTGAGGTGGGTTATCATGCCTTTCTCAAAGTTTCTCCATGGAAATGTGTGATTCATTTTGGTAAGAAGGGAAAGTTGATTCCATGGTTCAATGTACCTTATGAAATTTTGTAGAATGATGGATCAGTTGCGTACCAAGTGGCTTTACCTCCATGTTTATCCCAGTTACATAATGTTTTTCACGTTTCGATCCATCTAATGTTTTGCGCCCAGAGGCAGAACAGTTGGAAGAGAATCTCTCTAATGAAGAACAACTAGTCCTGATTCTTGACCGTAGAGAGAAAGTGTTGCGGAATAAGGTAATTCACTGGGTAATGTTTTTGTTGAAAAAACAATGTATTTTTATAGGAAATGTGGGAATCTGAGAATTCTATAAGAGATAAATACCCCCACTTATTTTTATAAGTGAATAATAATTGAGAGGACAAAATTTCCAAAAGGGGGTAGGGATGTAACATCCCAAGAAAATGCAGAATAATAGAATTTCATATTTATTAATATTTGTGAATTAAATATTAATTTTACTTTAAAATGGTTGCTATGTTTGACAGTGTAACTGATACTCAACAATGAGTTTCGTAGAAATCTTATGTTTCACACTAATAAAATAATATTATTATTTTAAATGGTAGTTAACTTCTAGCCGTTGTATTGGAGGGAATGAACAAAACGTAATACAATATTATTATACATGATTGTTAAATGTATTAGAAGTTATAATGTAACCACCCGTCTTGGATTTCAAGTTTATTATTATTTTTATATCACTTATTACCCATGCATTGTGTAAGTTGTTAGATTATTTGATGCTCTCGAAGTTGATTATAACACTTTTAATGGAAACAAGTCATCCTGAATACTCATCGTATGGAGGAAATATGAGTTTGTGTTAGAAATCTAGTGGAGGATAAAATTTTAATTGAAAAGTAATTATTTTTCCTTATATTTTTTTCTAAGCTCATAAATAAATTCCTCAATGAAATGTAACTCAAAAAAAAACCTTCTCCGTTAACGTTTCCTACTGGGAAATCAATGTCTGTTTAACCTATCAGAAGTTTTTGATTTTCGGGCGGTTAACCTTCTCCTAAACATGTTTTATTTCACTCTCCATCAGAACATGATGGTTTGTATTCTCCTCCATATACATATTTTCATGGAATCCTATTACATGTTGTCTCTGGTAACCATTGTACTTCTCTTCCATTATTTTAAAGTGATAGTTTTATTGACTATTTTTCCGATGTGGGGATTTTAATGATGTTTCCATGCCCGATTTTAAAACTGCGAGGACGCAATTCCCAAAAGGGAGAAAGTATGTAACATCCCAGATAAATAAGGAATAAGATAATTTTCATATTTATTAATATTTGTGAATTAAATATTAATTTTACATTAAACGGTATGCTATGTTTGATAGCGTACCCAATACACAACAACATGTTTCTTTGATATCTTACGTTTCACACTAATAATATAATAATATTATTATAAATGGTCATTAAATCCTAGTCGTTGTATTGGCGGGAATGAAAAAAAATATATTTCCATCTTTTTGAACCACATATCTTATTCACTTAATTCCGTTTAATACTTTAATATATTTTTAAAGTGACCCTCACCCCTCTTATAAAAGGGCACCTACCCTTCTCTTAAATTAACACCTCCAAAGCCATTTGGCTCGGCCAACCCCTGCCCAAATATCCTCCCAAATATCCTACCTTCATCCTAGAGGATTAGGTGGTTATGGGTCGAAAATCAACTCAACCAATAGGTTTTAGACAAGTTTAGGTTACAATTTTAACCTTCTCTTTTAGATCTAACTGTTACTTAAATAGTTTTAGTTTTACCGTGTCTTCTTATATTCTTAAGCTATATGGTTAATAAACTTACTCTAAACTTCCAAGAGAACCTCAATTGGCTCATTAATGACATATATAATATTATTTAATCCCTTTTGATGAACCTTACATTTTTAGGAATATTATATCAACCAATAATATAGAATTTGTTTTAAATATTAATTTATGTCAATTTTGACACTATTTGATATGTTGTTTTTGTTAAAGTCCTATCAACTTCATTACATTGAATAAGATACATTTAATCATCCCTAACAAGTCATATTCACTTAGATAATTCTTGTATTTCATAAAAACATTGAAATTTTATTTATTTTAATAATTATAATACCATTTTTTGATTCATTCATTGATAAGTTAATTACTGCATCATCATTGTGTCATTATTAAATGTAATTATTTAATCTCTAAAATTATTAATAAAATAAAATTATGTAGGAAATATTGTTTTCTTTCTAATGAATATTTATAGTCGAATTTATCTTATATATAACCCTATATTAAAAATTGTTCAGTTTTTAAACTTTGATTTTAACTCTTTTGAAATTTCTTTAAATTAAATAATAATAAATTTCATAATCTAATCCAAGTAGACCGAAAGAATCATATTTTATTCCTAATATTGTTTTTTTTCGAATTACACTTATCCAATTGAATTAGTACATGTGTTAGGGTAATAATAATATCATTTTTACCTTTAATTAATCAAATTACTTTTTACCCTGGTAAATAAATGTAAAAAGATATTATTCACCAAAAATTATTTTTTTCTTATTGACCCACATTTTACTCATTGATATTAACTATGTCTCTCACGTTTTCTAAATTCAACTCACATAAGCGATAAAAATATGTTTTATGTGAATTTACAAATTCTCCATGGAGGTGGGTAAAAGACAGTAAAAAGTTCAATAAAATTTATATATATATATAATTATTATAAACTGAATCCAATTAATTACATTGAACTTATATATATATTACGTATCTATTTTCACCTAAAATAAATTTAAATAAAATAAATACTTATTTTAAAAAAAAATTCGGTTTTAAACTAGAACACAGTGTTTTTAACTATTCATAAAAAATTAATTGTTTTCAGACAAATACCACAAATTCACCCTAATATAATTTCTATATTCCAAATTCAATAATGAAGTATATTTTACCAAATTCAAAACATATAAGTTTCATTAATTAATTTAAAATTAATTTCCGCTGTCAAAACCAAAAGGCGTATTTTTAAGAAATAATAACTATCAAAAGATTGACACTTTTTTTGTCCAATTTCAATGTGAGATTACTTACAATGACCAGCATTAGATTAAATGGTAAAAATATAATTTATTTATAATTCTAAACCATGAAAATGTATAATTTAACAATATAAATTATTTTGATTAAAAAAATTTGTTTTTAGTTAAAATATATTTTTTTCACTATTCACCTAAATATGAAAGTAATAAGAAAAAAAAAATTTATTGAAAATAAATTCTTAAGTCCCGATTCTAAAGAATAAGTATATTTTTTGAAATTTAATTTATAAATGTTTCAAATATTGGATTTAAAAATGTTTCACCGTTAAAAGGTGGTAAAATTATATTTTTTGAGAAATACTTATTTTATCTGAAAAAATTAATTAGTTGTTAAATTATGTCTAAGAAACTCATAATATGGATTCTAAAATTATATGGATTATATATAGTTAAAAATTCAGTTAATACTATTCATAACCTCTTTTGAACGGCTAGTTTGGTAAGTTGGGGTGCGCTTGAACTCGATGTTGCGTGTAGTGTATGTTATTGAATTACATTGAATAACTTACTTAATATGAAATCTTGGGGTGTTACCTTATTACCTCCTTCAATAAATTGCGTCCTCTCAATTTTAAATTTTTCTTTGAAAATAAACTGTTCAAAATAGAAAATACTTTTGTGGGAAAACCCACATTGGAAATTGGGTTAATAAAATTTAGTCTTAATAAGAGGAAACAATATATATATATATACTTGGCTAGTAGAGTTTCATACTTCGACTAATTCCTACCACAAAATCATTTTCACTCCAAAATATTTCAAAAAAAAAACTATTTATCCTAATCGTATAGGGTTCCAGAAAATAATGAATTTATAATTCATTTATCAGACAATTTAAAAAGAAGCTAAATTATAAAAACTAGTACATCACGTATAAAATTTGTAGGCGATGCACCATTGTTGCTCATCGGTAGCAGGTTCAAGTCATTTTGCATAAGTACACACCCCAATCCCTTCTTGGATGCATCACTGTAGATCACAAACCTTTCTCCACTACAGGGCAGTGTGAGCACAGGTGCACTGGATAACCTTCTTTTCAGCTCCTTGAAATTCTCTTCACATTCCTCTGTCCAGACAAACTTAACTCCGTTCCGAGTCAACTTGGTGAGTGGATTAGATAATCGTGAAAAATCTTTTACAAAACGTCGATAATATCTAGCCAAACCAAGAAAACTTCGGATCTCAATTGCTGTTGTTGGTCTTGACCATCTTTCGATAACCTCTGTTTTTGCTGGATCCACAGATATCCCCTCTTTTGAGATTATGTGACCCAAAAATGCAACATTTTGAAGCCAAAATTCACACATGGTAAATTTATCATAAAGCTTCCCCTTTCTCAGGGTCTTTAATATAATTCTCAAGTGATCTTCATGCTCTTCCTTTCTCTTTGAATAGACAAGAATATCGTCTATAAAGACTACCACAAATTGATCAAGATAGTCTCTAAATACTCTATTCATTAGATCCATGAAGATAGTAGGGGCATTAGTAAGACCAAATGGCATCACTATAAATTCATAGTGTCCATACCTTGTACAGAAAGCCGTCTTTGGTATATCCTCCATTTTGACCCTTAATTGATGATACCCAGAACAAAGATCAATCTTGGAAAAGTATTGAGCTCCGCGTAGTTGGTCAAATAAGTCATCAATGCATGGGAGAGGATATTTGTTCTTGATAGTGATCTTGTTATGTTCTCGATAATCAATGCAGAGTCTCATTGATCCATCTTTCTTCTTAATAAATAGAATAGGTGCACCCCAAGGTGATGCACTAGGGCGTATGAATCCCTTATCAGGATTATCTTGGAGATGCTTCTTCAATTCCTGCAACTCAATTGGGGCCATTCTATAAGGTGTCTTTGAAATAGGCAAAGCACCCGGTACGAGTTCTATTGAAAACTCAACTTCACGATTTGGTGGAAGACCCGGTAATTCCTCCAGAAAGACATCATCAAACTCCCGTATGATGGGCATATTCTTAATCGTATGTTTCTCACCAACCATTTGAGATAAATAACCTTAATTTAGTGGAATCAAGACCCATAAGATGGAAGGAATTTCCACTGGAAGGTTATATTCATCATTGCATCGATAGACGATCGTAGATTGATCTGGAATATGAAATGTTACTTCCCTTATTTGGAAATTTATATGAGCTCCATGTAGAGAAAGCCAATCCATTCCAATAATCACATCAAATTCCACTAAAGGAAGGATCACAAGATTTGCAGGAAGCACTTTCCCACAAAATTCGATCGGAGAAGAATTATAAACTTTTGATGTGACTGTTGTGCCATTAGGTGTTGTCACAGCTAACTCAACATCTAATTGTTGAGGTAATACGGTGATACCCTTAGAAAATTATTTATAAATAAAAGAGTGGGTGGATCCAGAATCAAATAAAACATTTTCTACTTTATAGTGGATGGTAAGTGTACCTTTCACCACATCGTTATCGTACTCCACATCACTGATAGAAATTGCATGTTACTTTCCTTTGTCTTTAGCCTTAAGATTTTGTTGGCGTCGACCATCATCATCAACACTTGGATTTGGGCATTGATTGGCATAATGCCCCTTCTCCTTGCACTTGAAACATTGGAGTGTAGTAGGTTCATTCTGTGTATCCCTTCCTTTGTTTGCATCATTAGACATCTTCTTCCCATTATCGCGGCATTCAAATGCCCGATGACCTTCCTTTCCACATTTGAAACATTTACTTGTCCCTTTAAGACAACTCCCTACATGTTTCTTTCCACACTATGAGCATAAGGGAAAGCTCATCTTCTTTTCAGTGTGCTCTTTAGATTTTCCTTTGAATTCAATCTTCCTCTTCTTATCAAACCCATGTGACTGATGGGTTACT
The DNA here is from genome assembly GCA_963277665.1 of Viscum album. Classification (NCBI taxonomy): domain Eukaryota; kingdom Viridiplantae; phylum Streptophyta; class Magnoliopsida; order Santalales; family Viscaceae; genus Viscum; species Viscum album. The sequence goes on along the minus strand of OY728121.1, from coordinate 91,085,048 downwards.
CCAATCTCCATCTCGACTTTGAGAGCACATCGAACGATTTCGTCGTAGCTATTGAAGTCCCTTATGGCTAACGCCCTTCGAAGACTTGGTTTTAAGCCACTAAATAATCGATCAATCTTACTCTCAGGTTGGATAATAATACCAGAAGCGTACCTTGCAAGTCTTGTAAAATTTGCTTCATAGGTACCAACAGATTCATCATCCATTTGCTTCAGTTCAAGAAACTCTTTCTCCATCTTTGTTCGGAGAATATGAGGGAAGTACTTATTGAAAAATAAGTTCTCGAACTCGTCCCATTCCATAGACTCAATTTCATCCCTTTGCCTCGTATTCTTAATAAGATTCCACCATTGATCAGCATCTCCTTCCGAATGATACACTGCTAGGATGACTTTATCATGTTCAGAACATTGAAGAACTGAAAATATCTTTTCAGTTGTACTAATCCATTGTTCAGCAACTAATGGATCATTAGACCCATTGAAAGAAGGTGGACGCTGCCTCATGAAGGATTCAACAGAATGTTGCTCCTTCCTTTGCTCGTTTGGAGGTCCTGCATGATTCATAGCTTGAGAAAGTTATGTGAGCATGGCTACACGATTTTTCATTCCAGCTCCCATATCGTTTGGTTTCTCAGGGGGACAATCATTGCATTTCCCATCGCATTCTACATTAGCACGGTTCCTTCCGGTTCCAGCCATTGACTAAAACCAAGAAGAATAGTGTGAGCAACACTAATTATAATAGGAAAACCACATAATCAAGAATAAAATTTCACACTTAAGGTATTATCCTAGGGTATTCATGGCCATTTCTAAAACACTAAGATTCTGTTTTATGCTTAGACTTATCCTTAGGGTTCTTCCTAAGACTTTCACATCCTAGTTTCCAAAGGTTGACTATACCTTTCCTCTGATACCAACTATAACAACCCATACATTACATACATTGTTAATACTTCAAAATTGAAGCACACTTATTACAACATATGACAAAACCACAAAGGACCATATAGGTATAGTGTCTTTAGAAACTGGGAAACATAAACAACTGGTTCATAAATCTTCTATAGTGTCTCCCATTTATTTCATCATATCTAGGGTCCCTTTTAGCATATTCTACTTAATATCCATATTCTGGACCTGGAGAAAAGAAAACATAAAAGGGTGAGCTCAAATGCTCTGCAAGGGAAAATAATGGAAATAAAAATCATATCATATCTTTTTGAAAATCATAACCTGCAAAAGAGATCATAATATCTTAACATGGAATAAATCATAGAAGTGAAAATTAGATCCCCCTAATCATAACATGAAACTTGAAACTTTGTGGCATGCACACATAATCATGGAAAATCATTTCTTGTAAGTCATGACTCATTGCCAAGACTATCTTTGTGGACAAAGTCCCTTTCTGAACCGAGCCACCCTCGTTCCAGTCCTGTTTCACTGAACCGGTATAACCTACCATTCCAGCCATGTCTATCTCATGAGATATAAAATCATTACCCAATGCATTGGAGGGAGTTATAGGTCCCACCCATCTTATAATGAATCCTTTCTTATGTGTTCCACATAATCATAAACCATAAATCATAGTGTAACCCATGTAATAAAAATGGGATTCTTAAACAACATGACATCATAAAACAATTCATATAAGATAAAGGAATTCATAAAAATATTTCCATCACAACATAATCAATCCAATGTAATAATAGGGATAAAAACAGAACCCTTTTATTATCTTAGATGGAAAATAATTTTGATAAAATACTTGAACTCCATTCTTGAGGAAAATACCCTTTCTACTTCAAAAACACTTTTCCTTTCTTGACATGTCATATGAGTTTAAAATAAAATAAGTTGATTAAAAATAAACTTGAAAACTTTTAAAAAATGTTTCTTGGAAATAATTTTTTAAAAATCCATTCATGCCGTATAAGTTAAAAAGAAAACATTCTTCGTACTTTTGTTGGAAAAGTCAAAATGTACCTCGTACGAAAAACGACAAAAGATTCCTTTCATATCTTTTACAAAAAAACTTACCAAAAGGTAAAATTGGATATAAACTCTTGTAGAAGGTTGTAAATAAAATTACATATTGAGGGAACATGGATGTGGATGATAAAATACACCCCAGTAAATACTTACGAATAAACAATCTCGGATAAAAATGAGATTGTGATATTTCCCTTACCTTAGGTCCGATTTGCTTTGTACGTGTCTGAAGCTCCTGTATAATGGTTTAAATAATGTTATTGACTTATTACAGAATCATACATATTGATATGATATCATATATGGTCATATTCTTAGCTTCTTGATAGTAATATTTCATTGTTACTTGTTACTCGGGTCGTTATTGCCTTTTGTTCTTATGCGTGTTTTGCCGAATAAATTCTTATTCTTCTTTTAAGGTTATAGATACCTTATATCCATAATGGTATTAGTATAACATATATCATATTTATTCATTCAATTCATTTATATAATTACTATGTAATGATGATCATGTAGAACGAGTCGCATGACATCGTGGAGACGGTATTCCGTACGTACGCACGAGTGATGATATCATTCCTATGATCGTGGAATTGTATTGGAGTATATATATAATATTTAAGTATCAATATTACTTTATAATAATCATAAATAGTTACTCATTACACCATTACACCCATCCTTTTAAGGTGATGGTGGAAAATAGATTACACCACGACGTGGAGACAGTATTCCGTACGTACGCATGCGCGGTGATTTCATTATTCCGTTGGATGGATAGAAGGTGAATTAGGGTTGTTTCATATTTATAATAACATATCAGTATTTAATTAATACTGATGTTATTACTTTATCATGAAACAACTAAAGAAGAATATGTTGAAGAAGAAATAAATTGAAAAGATCGGTAATGGATATTACCTCTTCTTTGGAACGCCTCTTTGAATCCTCCACTTAGGGAACTATGATTGCTCTTTGAAGAAGACCAGGACATCTAGGATTATTCTAGGGAAGTGTGGAGGAGAAAATTACAGGGTTTGGCCGAGCTTGAGTTCTCAAATTGGTGTGAGGAGGAGGGGGAGGAGGTGCCCTTTTATAAGGGAGGAGAGGGGCACCTTAAGAATATCTCAAAATATTATTTTATATTAAAGTCAAAATCGGTTTATAATGGTTCAAAATGGTCTTATTTCGAAGATAAAGTGGGGATGGGTCGAAATCCTATCAAACAATAGGATTTAGACAAGTTTAGGGTATTATTTTAACCTTATCAATTATATTTAACTCTACGTTAAATAATTTAACTATTACCGTGTCTTTTTGTTTTCTTTCACTATATGGTTAATAAACTTACTATAACATGACAATCGAACCCCAAATTGTTTATTATTAATATATATATCCTTATCTAAGTCATTTGGCCGAACATTAGATTTTTAGGAATAAAATAACAATTAATAATATAATATTTGATTTAAAAACTATTTTGTGTCAATTTTGACACTATTTGATATATGATTTTTGTGAAAGTCATAACAGAATTATATGTTCGAACCAACTTGATTAAATCAACACTAATATATCATAGTAACCTAAAAAATTAGTGTAATTCATAAAAAGTCTAAATTACATTTATTTTGGTGTTTATAACATCAATTATGTCCATATTTCATAAATAAGATAATTACTGCATCATCGTTGTGTCATAATTAAATTATATTATATAATGTCTAAAATTTATAAATAAAATACCATTATGTAGGAAATCTTTTTATATTTCTAATAAATATTTATTGTTGAATTTATATTATGTGTATCCCCATTTTAAAAATGATTTACTTATTAAACTTTGATTTTAACTATTTTAATCCTTCTTTAAATAAATTAATAATAAATGTCCTAATCTATCCCAAGTGGGCCTAAATGGTCATATTTTATTAATAAGGTTGTTTTTGGTCGAATTAAACTTATCCAATAGAATTAGGACACGTGTTAGGGTAATAGTAATATCATATTTACCCCTATTTACTATTAACTGCAGTAAAAAAAGTAAAAACATACTATTCACCAAAAAATTATTTTTATCTCATTGAACCACATTTTACTTACTGATATCAACTGTGTCTGTCGGATTTTCAAAATTCCATTCACAGAAGTGGTAAAATTATGTTTTATGCAAAATTCAGTTTTTAACCTACCATTTAGTGGTTTCACTATTCATCAAAAATTGAAAGTTTTCAGAAAAATACAAAAATTTCACCCTAGGCTAATTTCGGTATTTCCAATCCAAAAATGAAGTCCATTTTGAATGATAAAATTTATAAAATTTCAAAAACTGGTTATTACTATTCATAACGGCTAGTTTTAATAATATTTTAATAGCATATCGTTGTTTAGTGAAATTCGGTGTTGCGTACGACGCAAGCTATCGAGGAAGGTCGTGTTTGCGTGTAAAGTAAGCCAAACAAGTGTGTAGTGAAATATTCCTTTGATAATATATAAAAACAAAATATTACTCATAAAAATCTCGGGTGTTACACCCCAACATCTTGAATTACCATAAAACCATATTGAATATATTCATGATCCCGTATTCCTTATAGAATACTGGATATACTCCTTATATCCAAAAAATGTTGTAGACTCCAACAATGAGGTAATATAAAAATCATTAATCAGTTTCATGGAAGATAGGAAAATCCAATATAACTTATCCAAATCAACCATCTCTTATTCCAAAATCACTACCTCTTTATAAAGACCGTATTAAGGATTACCTTTCATTCAACCATGAATTTTCAAAAAAGTGTATCTTATTATTAAGTCAATTTTCATGTAACCATATAATCTGAAATCCTCAATAAAATAGTACTACAGTACTATCCTTATTTATCTCCATAATTAATATAACCAGTATTTTGTTGATACAAAACTCAAATGAAGTAATTATATATTAACAACATAAGAACACTAGTTATTCCTCTTCACATGAGGTTGTATCATAAAATGATTATTATCCAATAGAATCATTTAATGTCTACTCTAATGACTGAGACATTGATACACGTAGTGTCCCAACACCATGCAAATGAAGCATTTTAAATTTTAATTTTTTTCATAGACTTGCAATCACGGACATGATGTCTTTTTTATCCACACATATAACAAACTCCCATTCCATTCAAGCATTTACTATGGTGATTCTTTCCACATTTATCACATATGTGAAAATAATTCATTTCCCTTTTCCCTTTATCCATTTTTCTCTCTTCCATCCTTTTCTTATATTTCATCCCTTCAAATCCATTGAACACAAAGAATTCTTTACTTATCTTAATAACACATGCTAAGATTTTTTCATATGTTGAGAATACATGGGAGATTATTTCCCATCTAAATGTTTGCTTAATACTATCAAATATATGATCCTTCTTACTCTTTGGATCATACGTATTGTTGGATTTCACATTCCTTTTATTGAGCGCCATTTCTATAAAATTGAATACACTAGGTCCGTTTATAAATCAAAATTCATAATTCCAAACATCAAAAATACCTAACGTAAATTGAAATGTTTATGGATATAATCCATGATCACAAAATTGTTTTCTTTGAAGAGGTATATACTCATAAAACCTTCATATTGGTTTTTAATGAAACAAGAATTATCCTATGTATATCCCCCGGGAGTGTAATAACCAAGAGTGCAGCATGGCCCATTGTCGTGCACCCGTTCCCATTCGAGTCTAGCTCAAAGCGGTGTTTTTGGGTTTTACCCCTAGTTACATTTGTGCTAGAGCCACCTCTACCTTCTCATATCTATATAGGGATGTATTTTCTTGGGAAAACTCATAAAATCATTACATTACCAAATTTCATGGAAGTTATTCTATTCTAATCTTCATTGTATATCTTAAGGTAATGTGATCTAATCACATTTTATATAAATCTAGCTTCCAAGGTTATTTCAAAACATCCTCTAATACCAACTGTAACGCCCCGACCCAAGAATCCCAGAATCTGTACATAATTTCAATATATTGGCATGGTTACAAGGATTCAATTCCAGAATGACCGACTATTTTAGCAGTCTTGGAAAATATATTGCGTACATGAACATTACAATGCACTTTCTAACATACAATAAAAAAATAGTTCTTTAAGAAATCCATTATTCCCATTAGATTAACCATACATATCAATCATAATACACTTCTTGTAATCCTGGGAAAATAAAACATAAGAATGGGGAGAGCTCAGATGGCCAGTAAGGGTAAATAGTTTAGTAAGAGCTATAAACTTTTAAATCAAGATGTGTGATAAAAACATCAGCCTTTTTAAACATAAACTTGAACATAATATGAAAAAAAATAAAACATTACACTAAAAACATGCACATGGATATTCTACTAGTCTAATAATCACATGCAATAACTAATTTCATATTGAGGTAATACCTAACGTCGGACATCATAACCACATAGTCAAGGCCTTGTGCCAGGACTACAATTAAATTTTTTGTCAAGGTCTTGTGCCAAGACACTAATTTGTCTAATGAGACCTACCGATTCATCGAGGAGATATAGAAGGCTCCAACAATCACTTACTAAGTCAATTGCATTCCTCATATGAAAATGTTCAAACCTAACATAAACATTCATATTAAAATGAGCTTATAAAATGTCAATACAATAACCATAAACCATGAATGGTTTAAAAATAGAACATTCATAGTCAAACATATCATAACCCATTCAATACAATATGTATGATTTTATTATATTAAATCAACCTCAATCAGAAATATTATCCAGTAAAGGATGCTGCCATAGTTGAAAATGATGAGTAAAACATTTTTAGAGAAATATCAATTTTGTAAAATCATTTAAAAGTAACACATTTATAAGTGAAGTAATTTAAAATAGATTTTTTAATCAAAGTGTCCCATACCACTTTGAAACTTTTGAAAATAATTATCATTTCAAAACATTCATGTCCATGTAAATAAATCTTTAAAATCATTCTGAAAACATGGACATTAATTAAAATGATTTAGAAAGATAAATATTTAAAACATTTAAAATTATGATCTTGATAAAGAGTACCTTTCACAAATCCTTAAAATATTAATTTTGAAATCATTTTTATGAAAAATGGACATGGATGATAAAAATTTCCCAGTAAATACTTACATATAAACAATTTTGGATAGTAATGGGATTGGGGAATTAACCCTTACCAGGAACATTCCTTAAGTTTGGGGGATGTTTGACCTTTTATATGTAGATTGTAGTATGTTATTAAATTATACCAGAACCATATTAATATTTATGATATCATACATGATTCATTTATGACTTTATAATATCCATTTAATAATAATTTCCATGTTAAATTCACATTTCGGCTAATAAGAGTTTTCTTTATCGTACGTGTTTTAACTTGTTACTCTTGATTGTATCAGTGAGATCAAAATTTAAATACATCCCAAATCTAAAAAATGATATATATATCATATATATTTATAATATAAATATGTATAATAAACATTTATATGAAATGAAAAACATACTTTATGTAGATGGTAGTTCGTACATACGCATAATCGTTGTTTCCGTTTTAATATCGTATTGAACGGAACTAAGTGAAAAAGATTTATGTAAGTACATATATATATATATATATCTAGTAGCATTATTATTTCATATATTACATACATACTAGTAATATATATTTTTATAATCAACGATGAATAGTGAACGTTGAAATGAATCTCATCACGTCGTAGAGACGGTAATCCGTATGTACGGATGAGCTACAATATCATTTCCTTAATGCTGTGGAATTGGATGGTATATTTATTTAACATGGAAGTTAATAGAACATAACTATTACATCTCAAAATATTACAATGTAGATAGTTCTACAAACATTCCATTTTTTCACAAAATTAAAACTCTTGAAAAAATAGTCATGTCTAGTTCCATGTTTAAGATAGCATTACTTTTCCTTGATCCCATCCTTGACACTATTCCACATTCTGTCCTGTGAAAAACATTTCCAAAACTTGGTATTAGCATAAAAGATCTTTTTATAGGATACAAAATAATGTAAAAATGTTAGTTTTTCAAAACAACAGGTAAACCATAAATTCTTTAACATAAGTAATACTTTTCACCTTTATGAAGTAGTAAATACTCATCACTGAATAAAAGATAATTACTTATCCATTTGTAGCCAAAATATTACCATAAAACCCATATAAAGAACACATAACATATAAAGGTAACTTTGTAAATAAAAATACTTAAATAAAATAACCATACGATCGAATTCCACACATATCACTAAATGAAATAGCCATACGACTGACTTCCAAACCCAATGCATTGGAGGTTATAACGTAACCACCCATCTTGGTATTCACGACACCACCCATCTTTTTTTTTCATGTAACCACCCATCAAAAGTCCAAGTACCATTATAAAATCATAATACATAAAAAAAATATAAAGGAAGGAAAACATTTCCAAATTTCAATAACAATATATCACTTAAATATATTGACATATCAAATCCATTATCAAAAAAAATTTCAATACCAAAATACATCAAATATTTTATGGTAATTTTTTATTTTAAAAACATTACGTTTTGTTGAGGAATCTAATGATCAAATAATATTCCCGGTGGCGGAAAGGTCGTTGTCACCACGTACTTTAAAAGAAACATGAATTGTATTCATTTTGTAAAATGCTTCATAGAAAAAATATTCCTTTTGAATTAAATGAAAATTTAAAGGGGTTTATACATCACATAAAATAAAATCATGTATTAATAGAAAATATGCCTCAATGAAAGAAGATTGAGACGAAGTCCTTTACCTCATGTCCAACTTGACTTGATCGTTCTTTAATATTCTAAATAATAAACTGTAGTTAATTTATACTTTCATAAGAAAAATTTTCAAGTTTATTATTCTTTTATATCACTTAATACCATTTTTTGAATATTATGTAACCATTTATGTTAATAACGTCCATTTGGTCAATATTTGGTACTTAAGTAAAAAATGGACTTCATATAATTACATGTTGTAAATGTAGTCAAATATCCATTATATCCAGAATGATTATCATGATGTTGATATCATATATATCATATATATCTAGTATATACTTGTATTTATAATAGTACGTTACATTTATAGGTAAGAAATGAAATGCGCCATTCATGGAGATGGTAAGCCATACGTACGCATGAAGGCTACTTCTATTTCTATTTCATGTTTAATGGAATTAAAACATAATGAAACATACTTATATTATAATTCCAGTATTGTATCATATATTATATCATTAAATATATCCTTTATATGTACCACATATGGTATGAACGAGTCATATCAATTTGAGGGGGCGGTAGTCCACATTTCCTTAAATTAAATTATCACGTTTACCTATAATGGAATCCTTAAAGGTATGCTATAAATGGAAATTACAGAAGCATAAAGAAAACATTAACATAATATATATCATATATAAATATAGTTCCATCATAAAGGGAACCATGATAGGTGGTATGATATAATTGAACAATCATCGTTTCGTGTGGAATTAGTTTTCCATCCACAGAAACATTATGTTCTTTATGCATAGATTGAAGTGTGTGTAAGTGTAGCACAAATAATTCTCATAAAAACATCCTAGTATATTGAGGATAATTATTTTGTTACAAAAGAATGGAATAAAGAGGTATTAGGTTGGAGAAGTAAAATAAAAGAAAACAACTTAGGAGAACCCGTTATATTTAATTTGGGTAACTCCTTTGGTTTGAACCAAAGGACTTCTTGAAGTGCCTTATGCCTAAGGTAAGACTTCTATGTGGAATAAATTGATGTAGGGAGATTAATTGGTCTGATGTTTGAAGATCCAAACGGCTTGAGATGCGTGAGGAATTGGATATAAATGGTCTCCTTTTATAAGGGGGAAGAGGGGCCCTTTAGGAAAGTGAGAAAACATTATTTTATTATATAATGATATTCAGTTTATAATGGTCCAAAAATAATTATAGTAAAAGATAAGATGACTAATGGTCGAAATAAAATTACACAATTGAAATTGGATAGGTTTTGGATAATATTTTAATCATTATAATCTTATTTATTTTACTGATTTATTAATGAGGTAAACATTGCATCATTATTGTGTCATAAATAATTTAGATTTTTTGATGTCCCAAAAATATAAAAAAATAACATGATGTAGGAAATATTTTTAGACATTCAATTAATAATTATACTCTAAAATGTAATTTATATTACTCCATATAAAAATTACTTTACTAAAAGATATTTTCTTTTTTGTTTTTTCCCTCAACATTATGTTAATTAATATAAATTGTCATTGTCCCTCACATGTGGCTCAATGCGGTCCCAAAAACGTCCCAATTATGCCAATGGTCGTAAATGACTCAACCAATAAGGTTTAGATACGTTTTATGGTAATTTTGAATTATTATAATATTATATTAACCTTGAATTAACCTATTTACCTTTAACCACGGCAAATAAAAGTCAAAAGTTACTATTCAACATAAATTATTTTCATCTTATTGATCCATATTTTTTGATTTTATAACAAAAATATATGTTGGATTTCCAAAATTCAATTAAAAAAAGTGGTAAAATTTAATTTAAATGAAAAAGTTAGTTTTTTTTAACTACCACTATGTGGTTTCACTATTCATTAAAAATTGATGCTTTTCAAAAAAATACCAAAAATTCAGCCTATGCTTTATATGATATTCCGAATTAAAAAATGATTTATATTTTACAAAATTTTAAACATAGAAGTGGAATTAATTAATTTTAAAATTAAATCCCGTTATCAAAACAAATAGCATGTTTTTAATTAACAATAACTATCGAAAGATTGATACTTGTTTATGTCCAATTTCAAAGTGAAATTAATTCCAATGACCAAAATTGGATTTAAACATAAAAATATATTTTCATTCACTTTAAAACCAATTAAAAAGATAATGTAAACAAGTAAATAAATTAGATTAGAATGCACATTTGAATTAAAATACAATACTTTTCACTATTCCAAAAAATGAGCTTTATTAGAAAAAAACCAAATAATTACCCAAAGTAAAATTTGATGTCCTAATTCTAATGGAGGATTTTATTTTCTCAATTAGAATGTATTAAAGTGACAAAATCTATATTTAATGAGGGTTCTCCATTAAAATGCTGTAAATCGATCTTTTAATGAAAATTAGGCTTAAAATTAGATTCATTCACATTTTAAGACTCTAACTTTTAATGGATAAATATAATTAAATTTAAAAAACGTGTATAAAAATATTGTAGTTAGTTTTGTTCATTCCTTCCAACACAAAATATAAGAGTTAACTACAATTTAAAATAATAGTATTATATTACTAGTGTGTAACGTAAGACTTCAAAGAAATATGTTGTCGCATATCGAGTACGCCATCGAACTTAGAAACCCCTTTAAAGTAGAATTAATATTAAATTAAAATTTATTTAATAAATATGAAAAATTAATATTATTTATTTTCTTGTGATGTTACATTATTCCCCCCTTTTGGAAATTGGGTCCTCATAATTTTAAAATTGGACTTGGAAATTTCATTGAAAGTCCTACATCAGAAAAAGAGTTAGAAAAACTATCAATTTATAATAAGGAAATATAAATACAAAGGTCAGCCGAGTTAACTGATACTTTGGTTACATGTAGTAAAACATGGATTTGTAAGAGAAAACAAATGGTAATGTTCTGAGGGAGAGTGATAGAAAACATGAATAAGAGAAAATTAACCAAATGAAAATCACAAACCTATGAAGTGATAAATTGTCTTTGATCACCCAGTACGAATTGTAAACCAACAACATTTTATTATACGTTCTTTTTCATAATTTGAGAAATTAATTTACTACATAAATAAAAACATAAGGAAATATACTTACTTTCATGTAGTGTTTCTTCCTTTATTAACTAAACTCTTCTCCAAACTATGAGCATTAAAAAAATGACTTGGTCACATGAAAGCATAAGAATATTCTTCTAAAGAATCACATATTCCACAAAAGAATGAATATATATTTCCCTTGAATTTAGACATCAACTAAAACCAAAATTGTTAGTGTGATATCATATAATACCCAAAATGGGTAATCTTTTACAAAAATAAAAACAACTCTTAATCTCCAAAATATTTCAAACAAAACCAAATGTTCAACAATGAATATTCAAAAAATACATTCCATAAAATTCATCAAATATTATCCAAACTATGATTGAAAAACATGTCTCATAAGGATTTAATTACATAGTCTTCCAAGATAACATTTATCTCCAAATATCAATAGTTACTCATAAAATCTCATATTGAAAAGTAATTAACTAAATCACATGTTCTCCATGATAGGTTAATCATTTTCATAAATAAACCAAATCGGCATATGTCCACAATAAAAACATAGATTCTTACAAACTAAAATTTCAACCATTATTCCACAATTGAAATCCATTGTATTCAATATTCCTTAGGCATATAGTGTTTCCTCAAAAGAGAGAACGTCTTAAAATGTTAATTCCTTTAAAAGCTTCAAAGTGGTATGAGACACTTTGATTCAAAAATCACTTTATTAAATGGTTTTCAAAATGGTTTGATAAAGCATTGATTTTGTCAATATTTTTAAATGATATATAGTGATTTCAAATGAAATGTTAACAGTGAAATGTTTATATTTTCAATATTTTATGTGCTATGATTTTATAAGGGTACATTGAAATTAGATGGGAGGTTACGTGATAAACCAAATGACGAGTGGTGCCTTGAAAACCAGGATGGGTGGTTAGGTTATAACCTCCAATGTATTGGGTATGGAAGTCGGCCATATGGTTATTCCATTTAGTGGTATATGTGGAAGTCAATCATATGGTTATTCCATTTATGTATGTTTATGTCCCAAGTTACCTTTGTAATTTATGTGTTCTTTATATTGGTTTTATTGTAATATTTTGGTTACAAAAGAAAAAGTGATGATATTTTATTTAGTGAAGATTATTTACTACTTCATTAAGGTAAAAAGTATTACTTATATAAAATTATTCATGGTTTAATTGTTGTTTTATAAAAACTAACAGTTTTCCTTATTTGTGTATCCTTTAGTAATCTTCTAATACTTATCCAATGTTTTTGAAATTTTTTTCACAGGACATAATATGTAATAGTTTCAAGGATTGGATCAAGGAAAATTCATGCTATCTTAGACATAGAACTAGACATGACTCTTTTTCAAGAGTTAATGTTTTTTAAAAAAATTGAAACTGTTTAGAAGTGTCTACTTTTCAATATTTTGAAATGTAATTTTTATGGACTAACTCTATAAACCTCTAAACATGAAAATATCCTCAATGTGAACAATTAATTTAATTCTATATTATGTAAGGTTTAAGGCCGGGTCCTTATAGTTGATATCTGAAGTCAGTTAAGATAACTTTAGAGGTTACAGTATTCTTTAAGCATAAGTGACATTTCCATAATGGTTAGTATTTCAGAAAGAGTCGTTTTTTTAGATAAAGTGAATGAGTTTAAGATAACATGAATAGGTATATCTTAGTATTTATCCTCATCATAAGATATTAAATGATGATTTTACTGATATAATCACATTGAACTTTTTGGTTTTTGTAAATGGTTGGATCTAACAGGCCCCAAAGTAACAGTGGATGGGAAGAAAACTATGACGATTTTCGGAATGAGAAGCTGAATGATATGGGAGCTACAATGAGAAGTCATGTGGTTATTATCAACCAACTATCTGGATTCACGATTCACCACCTAAACCTTAGTGATTTTTATAAGATATCATATATGCAGGAAACAAATCCCTATGAATGTTCATGTAATAATCATAATGGAATGTATGTTCAAAAACATATGTGTCAATGATGTGGAAAGAAATACACAGGAAAATGATTCAAAGGGACAGAAAGATTCTATAGATGTTGAAATGATGGTTATAAAGCAAGAACATTCCATGGAAAAAGGAAGCATCTTTTTGACTCTAGGAAAGGGGATGGAGTTCTTTCTAAAGGATCAATTGAATGTTTTATATATGGTGAGCATGGTCATTATGAAATCACATGTCCTATGAAGAAGTTTCAGGAATGGGATCACAAGGATCGTAAAAATATTCATTTACTAATACCTAATGCCATTCCTATTGAGGATGAAGAAAATGACAATGACCAATGAAAGGTATGGATTATTTCTTAACATATGTTTTCCTATTATTGAAATCTTAGGATATCATTAATGATTTTGATTGTAGGAAAAAATTATTTCAGAATAAGTCGGAATGGAATGGTTAATGGATCATGAAGAAAGTATAATGAGTAAGAATTCAACATATAAGTGATTCAAGAGTAATGGTACAATTTAGGATGCTGAAATTTGTAAAAGTATTAAGGCTCTTCTGATGATGGGATTACATTAGAATACTTTTTATAGTGCGTGTAAACCGGATGATTGATATATAAAAAATTTATTCGAGAAATAATTTTCTTCTATTTTTTTCGTATAGTTATAAAGAACCATTTTGGTTTATATGATCCTTGAATAGGAGTTAATTACCAGTTAATGCATTTTGGGATGAAAAATGAATGTAATTAGATAACCATTTTGTTAAAATATGTTATGGTTATTTTTGATGAATCTATCTCTTTTTGGGAATGTTATAAAAATATTTAGTTTTTGAAAAGGGACAACACACAAACCGTGTGACAACCCATCGCGTCAGCCGAAGCTGTGGGAATCGAACCCAAAACCAAAGTGCGACTTGTATTTATCACCTACCACTGGACTATGTGAAGTCCCTGGTTAGTATGACTATTTTTTTAGTTAGATGATCTTATGAATTAGGAATATGTTGATATTGGGTTATCTATGAAAATGATTAACCTATCTTTGAGGATATGTGATTAGGTTACTTAATTTTCAGTATGAGACTTTAAGAGTAACTGATGTTATTTGGAGAGAAATTTTAAGATTTAACATGGAATACTATGTGATTGAATCGTTCAAATATTTGGGATTCAATATTAGTTTGGATTACATTGAATAATTTTAAGGATAACTGTTTATTTAATGGTCTTTCTTGAACCATGGATTCTTATAGTTGAATATTGGAGATTAAGATTAGTATTTCTTTTTATAAAATATTATCTTTAGGTGATTATGTGATCTTTTACTAACAATTTTGGATTTAGTTGATGTATAAATACACAGGAAATAGATATTTCTCCTTTTGTGGATTATGTGGTGCTCTATAAGATGATTCTTGTGCTTTTGATGTGACCAAGTCTCTTTGAATTCTCATCGTTTAGAGAAATGTTATGTTTTGGTATAAACTTATTAAAAGATGAAGCTCTACTAGATGGTAAGTATATTTCCATATGTTATTATTCTCTCTAAAAGATGAATTCCTCCAAATTATTAAAAGGAACATAAAACAAAAACGTTGTTGGTTTACGTTTCCTATTGGGTAATCAATGACCATTTACACACATCATAAATTTGTGATTTTCTTGTGGTTAACTTTCTCCTAATCATGTTTCATATCACTCTCCATCAGAACATGACCCTTTTTTTCTACTCCATATCTATGTTTTCATGGAATCTTAGTATAGGTTAACATGGGCGACCATTGTACTTCTCTTTATTTCTTTTAAAGTTATAGTTTTATTGACTCTTTTTTCGATATGGGACTTTCAATAAAGTTTCAGAGAACAAATTTTAAAATTACGAGGATGCAATTCCCAAAAGGGGGGAAGGATGTAACATCCCAGGTAAATAAAAAATATTACTTTTTTATAGTTATTAATTTTTGAATTAAATATTAATTTTACTTTAAAAGGGTTGATATGTTCGATAGCATACCCGATACGCAACAACGATTTTCTTAGAAATCATACATTGCACACTAATAATATATTATTATTTTAATTGGTAGTTAATCCTAGCTGTTGTATTGGTGGGAATTAACAAAACTAACTACAATTTTATTATACATGTTTTTTAAATGTATATACATTTATCCAATTAAATTTAGAGGCTTAAAATGTGTATGAATCTAATTTTAAGGATATTTTACATTAAAAGGCCGATTTATCATTTTTTAATGGAGAACCCTTTTTAAATCTAGTTTTGTTCAATTTAATAAATTATATATGACCAAATAAAATCCTTCTTTATAATGGGGACATCAAAATTTACTTTGTGTAAAATTAGTGAAGTTTTCCGAAAAAGTTCATTTTTTAATGAATAGTGAAAAATATTGTGTTTTAATTCACAAGTACCTTTTACTCTAATTTATTTATATTGATAGAATATATTTTTAAGTGGGTTTAAAAAGAAATTAAAATATATTTTTACCACTTAGTCCAATTTTGTTCATTGGAATTTATTTCACTTTGAAATTGGACATAAACAAGTATCAATCTTTTGATAGTTATTGTTTCTTAAAAACACACTATTTGTATTGATAACAGGAATTATTTTTAAAATTAATTAATTCCACTTATATGTTTTGAATTTGGAAAAATATACATAATTTTTGTATTCGGAATATCAAATATAGCTTCGGCTGAATTTTTGGTATTTTTCTGAAAAACATCAATTTATGATGAATAGTGAAACAACTTAGTGGTAGTTAAATAAACTGATTTATTCATTAAAATGAAATTTTACCACAGCTATGAATTGAATTTCAAAAATCCTACATACATGGTCATTATAAAGAAGTAACATTGGTTCAATAAGATGAAAATGATTTTAGGTGAACAGTTACTTTTGACTTTTATTTACGGTGGTTAAAGGTAAATAAGTTAATTTATGGTAAAATAATATTATAATAATTCCAAATTACCTTAAAACTTGTCCAAACCATATTGGTTGTGTCATTTACGACCATGGGCATCTTTGGGTCGATTTTGGGGCCCCATTGAGCCACTTGGGAGTGATAATGACTTTTTAGATTAATTAACTTAAAGTAAAGGAAAAATTTTAAAAGGCAAATATCATTTAGTCAATTAATTTTTACAAGGGGTAAGATAAATTACATTTTCTACTATAAATATTAATTTTAAATATAAAACTATTTCCTACATCATGTAATTTTATTTATAATTTTTAGACAAAAATAAATAAATTATTTATGACACAATAATGATGCATTGTTTACCTCATTAATAAATTATTTAAATAAATAAGATTATAATGATTAAAATATTATCCAAAACCGGTCCAATTATTATGGGATGATTTTATTTCTAACATGAGTAATCTTATATTATACTTTAATGATTTTTGGACCTTTAGAAACCGAATATTATTATATAATAAAATAATATTTTCTCACATTCCTAAAGATTCCATTGTCGCTTATAAAAGGAGACCACTTATAACCAATTCCTCAAACCTCTATAGACATTTGGATCATCCAATATCTTCCAAATTAATCTCTCTGGATCCCTCCCCTCCTTCTAGAGGCCTTAACTTGGGCAGAAGGCACTTCCAGAAGTCCTTGGATTCAAACCAAAGGGAATAACCCAAATTAAAGGTAACTGTTTCTCTAAAAAAATTCTATTATTTTACTTCTCCAACCCCTAAACTATTTGTATTCCTATATCTTGTAACAACAAAAGTTTCCTCAATATACTAGGATGTTTTTTTGAGATGGATTCGAAGTACACTTACACAAACCTCTATCTAATGGGTGAAGAACATAATGTTTATGTGGATGGAAAACTAACGCCTCACAAAATGATGATTGTTCTTTTATCTCCAACTACCTCTGATGGTGGCCATTAAGATGGAACCTCAGTTATATATGATATATATATTATGTTTATGTTTTCTTTATGCTTCTGTAATTTCTATTTATTTCATACCTTTATGGTTTCTGTTATGTGTAAACGCTATAATTTAATTTGAGGAAGTTGAGACTACCACCCCCTCAAAGTGATAAGACTCATCCATACCATAGGTGGTATGTATAAAGGATAGATTTGATGATATTATATTTTATACAATACTAGAATTATAATACTACTATGTATCATTATGTTTTAATTCCATTAAATATTAAATAGAAATGGAAGTAGTTTTCATGCGTACGTACAACTTACCGTCTCCATGAACGTTTCATTTCATTTACTACCTCTAAATGTTATGTACTATTATAAATACATGTATATAATGGATATATATGATATATATGATATCCAAATCATCCATACAATTCTGGATATAATGAAGCTTTGACCACATGAACAACATGTAATTATAAGAAGTCCATTTTTGGCTGAAGTACCAAATATCGACAAAACAACCATTATTAACTAAAATGATTACATAATTTTCATAACGTGGTAATAAGTAATATAAAAGGAATAATAAAATCTAAAAAGTTTCTTAAGAATGTATAAATTAAATTTAGTTTATTATTAAGGATATTAAATAATGAACGTGTCATGTCTGACATGAGGTAAGGGATTTCTTATCTTACTTTTAATTCTGTGATATTTCTATTGTTCACCACATATTTCATGCATGTTGTGTATTGTGTACTTACATTTGATATATATTATCATGATTACTTGTATATTCATGGTATTATTTGATTAATTTGGTGGTTATTAACTTTGTTTTTATGACTCGATTGATTACAACGTGGTAAACTGTTTCATCTCACCTTTTCTTCTTGTGAGATTCATGCTATATTTGCCACAATTTCTTTTTTTTATGAGGTGTATGTAATACCCATGATTGTAAAAATTGTGTAATATTCATTCATTTATGGGTCTTTACATCTTCATGGTATGATCCTTATTTCATGTGGTGTACGTTTCGTAAGTTACCAAATCTGTAAGGGAACATTTCACGCTCCTATCTTTTAATAGACTTCATTTCGTTATGTCTTTTAATTTACATATTTTCATGTTGGGATATGTTATTATATATCCTTATTGCTGTAAATTTTATGTCTAAGTTATGAGATAGCCTTTTCTAACTCCTCAACTCATTTTCTGAAATTTAATGTGACGTCGTTATGTTGTCGAATCATTGCAAGGGAACTTCTTAACCCAATTTTGATTCTTTGGGTTAAACTTGTACTTCGTGAATATATCATCCTATGAATATGTGTGAATGAACTCTGATTTTCTCAACTGAATAACAAATCATATTTGGTTTATTTATATTTTTCACAAGTAATTATCTAATTGATTTATCCCTAATCTAAGGATACCATCTTTATAAGGGATTTCATCTCAATTTAAATATCCATTGAGACTTCATTGTTGTTATGAACCAATTCACTACTATGTTGTGTATATACTATCCTTTGACATATTATATCATGAATCCCATTATTCTCATGATATAATAATGTTCTGATTAAATTTTATTCCTCAATTCATTGTATTCAAGTGTCTCACTTTTTGTTAGAAAAACTCGTTAACTAAAATATAGTTTTAAAAGATTTAATTATTTATTCACCTAAATATTTCTCATTAATGAAAATGTTTTCAATATGGGTTATAGCAATTATTTATATGGAAATTAATGTTTTAAAAAACCATTAAAAACGTCAAATTGGTATGGGACACTTTGATTCACAAATCTCTTTTTAAATGGTTTATGAAAATGGATTGATTATTTCAATATCTTGAAATTACTTACTGTGATTTAAAATGAAATGTTATTATTGAAATGTTTATATTTTCAATATTTTCTGTGCTATGATGGTACATGGACATTTGACGGGTGGTTATGTGATAAACCGTTTGATCGGTGGTTCCCTGAAAACCAGGACGGGTGGTTATGTTATAACCTCCAATGAATTGTTTATGGATGTCAGGTGTATAGCTATTCAATTTACTGATATGTCTGGAAGTTGACCATATTGTTATTCCATTAATTATTTTTATGTCCCAAGTTACCTTTATATGTTATGTGTTCATTATATGGGTTTTATGGAAATTTTTTCGTTACAAAAGGGTAAGAAATGATATTTTATTCAGTGATGAGTATTTACTACATCATAATGGTTACAAGCATTACAAATGATATTTATTGTTTACTTATTGTTTTGAAAAAATAAAATTTTCCTTCTTTGGGTATCCCTTACTGAGCTTTTTAAGCTTATCCCAGGTTTTTTTGAAATGTTTTCCGCAGGACTTAAAGATGAATAAGGTTATGGATGGGATCAAGGAAAAGTCATGCTATCTAAAAAATTGAACTAGACATGTTTGTTTTTAAGATTTTTTATTTTATGAAAAAAATAGATATTGATTAGTAGTGTCTACTTTTAATCTTCAAGTAGTTATGTAATAGTTATGGACTAATTCTATAAAACTATAAACCTAAAAAGATTCTCAACTTGTATTATTATTTTAATTCAATATTATGTAAGGATTACGGTCAGGTCCTTACAGTTGGTATCAAAGGTCGGTTCAGATAACATTCGAGGTTTGGGTATTCTTTAAGCATAAGTGAAATTTCAATAATGGTTAGGATTTCAGAATGAGTCATAGTTTTTTTTGGATAAAGTGAATGAGTTTAAGATAACATGAATAAGTATATCATAGTATTTACCCTCCTCATAAGATATTATATGAAGATTTTACTGATATAATCACACTGTCCTTTTTGGTTTTAGTAAATGGCTAGATCTAACAGGCACCAAAGTTACACTGGATGTGAAGAAAACTATGAAGGCTTTCTGAACAAGCAGCTGAATGATATGGGAGCTGCAATGAGAACTATTGTGGTTATTCTCAACCAACAATATGAATTCATGATTGACCACCTTAACCTTATTGATTTTTATAAGAAATCATATATTCGGGGAAAAAATCCCTACGGATGTTCAAGTAATAATCATAATGGTAAGTATGTTCAAAAACCCATGTTTCAATTATATGTAAAGAAACACATCAAAAAATGTTTCAAAGGGACAGAAAGATGATATAGATGTGGAAATGAAGGTCACAAAGCAAGAACCTGCCCTGGAGAAAAGAATCATCTAGTTGAATCTATGAAAGGGGAAGAAGTTCTTTCTGAAGGATCAATTGAATGTTTTAAATGTGGCGAGCATGGTCATTATGCAACCACATGTCCTATGAATAAGTTTCGGGAATAGGATCACCAGGATCGTACAAATATTCATTTACCAATACATAATGCCATTCTGATTGAGGATGAAGAAAATGACAATTTCCAATGAATTTTATGGATTATTTCATAACATATGATTTCCTTTTTTTGAAATACTAGAATATGAATCATGATTTTGTTTGTAGTATAGATGTATTTACGAATAAGATTGAATGGAATGGTTAATGGATAAAGAAGAATATTGAATGAGTATGAATTCAACATATAATGGACTCAAGAGTTATGGTAGAATTTAGGATGGTGAAATGCATAAAAGTATTAAGGCTCTTATGATGATGGGATTACATTAGATTTCTTTTTATAGTATGTGTAACCCTAATGCTTGATATATGGAAATTTTATTCAAGGAATAATTATCTTCTCTTTTGTGGATATACTTTTAAAGAACCATTTGGGATTATATGATCCTTGAATTTGAGGCAATTATATATTAATAATTTTTGGGATGAAAAACAAAATTTATTAGATAAACATTGTGGTTAAAATATTTTATGGTTATTTTTGATGATTTTATCTCTATTTGGGAATGTTATAAAATTATGTAGGTTTTTAAAAGGGACAACATACAAACCCTTTAATAACCAGTCGCGTCGGACGAAGCTGTGCGAATCGAACCCACAACCAAAGTGCAACTGGTATTTATCACCTACCATGGGACTACGTGAAGTCCTAGGTTAGTATGAATAATTATTTTTAGTTAGATGATCATATGAATCGGGAATAAGTTGATTTTGGGTTATCTATGGAAATGACTAACCTATCATGGAGGATATGTGATTAGGTAAATTACTTTTCAGTGTGAGACTTTAAGTGTAACTGATGTTATTAGGAGATAAATGTTAAGATTTACTATGGAAGACTATGTGATTAAATCCTTCAGAGATTTGGGTTTCAATCTTAATTCATATTAATTTGATGAATTTTAAGGATAACTATTTATTTAATGGTATTTCATGAACCTTGAGTTCTTTTTGATGAATTTTGGAGATTAAGAGTAGTATTTCTTTTTATTAAGGATTATCATTTTGGTGATTATCTGATCATGTACTAACAATTTTGGTTTTATTTGATGTCTAAATACAAGGGAAATATATAATTCTCTTTTTGTGGATTATGTGATTCTCTAGAAGATGATTCTTGTGCTTTTGATGTGACCAAGTCTTTCTGAATGCTCATCAATTAGGGAAATATTTAGTTTCAGTAGAAACTTGTTAAAAGACGAAACTCTAATTGAAGGTAAGTATATTTCCATATGTTTTTATTCTATATAGAAGATTAATTCCTCAAAATTATGAAAAGTAATGTAAAACAAAAACATTTTTCTTTTATGTTTCCTACTGGGTAATCAACGACCGTTTACACACATCATAAGTTTATGATTTTCTTGTGGTTAACTTCCTCCTAATCATGTTTCCTATCAATCTCCATCAGAACTTGACCCTCTGTTTTCTCCTTCATATCCATGTTTTCATGGAATCTATTTATGGGTTAACTCTAGTGACCATTTTACTTCTCTTTCTTTCTTTAAAAGGGATAGTTTTACGGACTCTTTTGTTTTCTGATATGGGACTTTCAATAATGTTTCCAAGTAGAAATTTTAAAATTGAGAGGATGAAATTCACAAAAGGGGGATGGATGTAACATCCCAGGTAAATATAGAATATTATAATTTCATATTTATTAATTTTTTAAATTAATACTATTTTTACTTTAAAAGGGTTTCTATGTTCGATAGCGTACCTAATACGCAACAACGGGTTTCTTTGAAATCTTACATTGCATAGAAATAAAATATTATTATTTTAAACAATAGTTAACTTCTAGTTGTTTTATTTGTAGGAATGAACTAAAATAACTAAAATAAGATTATACATGTTTGTTAAATGTATTTACAATTATAATATAATAGTTAGAGGCTTAAAATGTGAATGAATCTAATTTTAAGCATAATTTACATTAAAAGGCCCATTTATCGCCTTTTAATGGAGAACCATTTTTAAATCTTTTTTTCGTCACTTTAATACATTATATATGACCAAGTGAAACCCTTCATTATAAAATGGGGACATCAAAATTTACTTAGTGTTATCTTTTGGAATTTTGCTGATAAATTTCATTTTTTAATGAATAGGGAAAAATATTGTATTTTAATTCAAAAGTTCCTTTTAATGAAATTTATTTATATGGTTAGATTATCTTTTTAATTGGTTTGAAAGTGAAATAAAAATATATTTTTTCCATTTAATCCAATGTTGGTCATTGGAATTAATTTCACTTTGAAATTGGACATAAACATGTATCAATCTTTTGATAGTTATTGTTTTTAAAAAACACAATATTTGTTTTGATAACAGGATTTAATTTAAAAATTAATTAATGACACTTATATGTTTTGAATATGAAAATATAGACATAATTTTTTAATTTGGAATATCAAATATACCTTAGGATTATTTTATTTATTTTTCTGAAAATATCAATTTTTGATGAATAGTGAAACCACTTAGTGGTAGTTAAAAAAACAGACTTTGTCATTTAAATGAAATATTACCACTTATGTGAATTGAATTTCGAAAATCCGACATACATGGTTTATATTAAAAGTAAAATGTGGTTCAATAAGATAAAAAATAATTTTTGTTGAATAGAAACTTTTGACTTTTATTTACCACGATTAAAGGTAAATAAGGTAATTCAAGGTAAAAAGAATATTATAATAATTAAACATTAGCTTAACACTTGTAAAAACCTTATTGGTTGAGTAATTTACGACCATGGGCATATTTGCGTCACTTTTGAGACCCCATTGAGCCCCTTGAGAGTGATAAAGACAATTGAGATTAATTAACTTAATGTAAAGGCAAAAATGTCAAAAGAAAATATATTTTAGTAAATTAATTTTTTCAAGGGGTTATATAAATTATTGTTTCCACTATAAATATTAATTGTAAATCTAAAAATATTTCCTAAATCATTACATTTTTTGTATATTTTTTAGACATAAAATAAATTACATTATTTAAGACATAATAATGATGCATTGTTTACCTCATTAAAAAATTATTTAAATAAATAAGATTATAATTAATAAAATATTATCCAAAACCTGTCCAATTATTATTGGATGATTTTATTTCGACCATGAGTAATCTTATCTTACACTTTAATGATTTTTGGACATTTATAAACTGAATATCATTATAATATAAAATAATATTTCCACACATTCCTAAAGTGCCCCTCCTCCACTATATAAAAGGAGACCCCTTCTAACCAATTTCTCACACTTCCCAAGCATTTTGGATCATCTAACCTCTGCCCAATTAATCTCCCAAATTCTCTGTCCACCTCCATGAAGCCTTACATTAAGCAGAAGGCACTTCAATAAGTCCTTTGAACCAAACAATAGGGCGTAACCCAAATTAAAGGTAACGATTTCTCTAAAATTGTTTTCTTTTATTTTACTTATCCAACCCCTAAAATCTCTTCATTCCTTTATTTTGTAACAAAACCAGAATCCTCTATATTGTAGGATGTTTTTATGATAAGGATTCGAACTACACTTACACACACCTCCATCTAATGGGTGAAGAACGTAATGTTTCTGTGGATGGCAAACTAACGCCTCACGAAACGATGATTGTTCGTTCATCCCCCACCACCTCTCATGGTGGACATTAAGATAGAACTGTATTTATATATGATATGTATTATTTTTATTTTTTCTTTATTCTTTTGTAATTTCCATTTATATCATACCATTATGGTTTCCATTATGGGTAAACGCGATAATTTAATTTGAGGAAGTACAGACTACCGCCCCCTCAAAGTGATATGACTCATTCATACCATATGTGGTATGTATAAACGATATATTTAATGATATTATATATGATTAAATACTGAAATTATAATACTAATATGTATCATTATTTTTTAAATTCCATTAAATATGAAATATAAAGGGAAGTTGCTTTCATGCGTACGTACGGCTTACCGTCTCCATGAACAGTGCATTTCATTTCTTAACTCGAAATCTTATGTACTATTATAAGTACAGGTATATTCTGGATATATATGATATATATGATATCCATATAATGAATATAATTCTGGATATAATGAACATTTGACCACATTAACAACATTTAATTATAAGAAGTCCATTTTTTACTCAAATACCAAATATCGACAAAACGAAGATTATTAACTTAAATAATTACACAATTTTTATAACATGGTAATAAGTAATATAAAATAAATAATAAACATTAAAAATGTTCTTATGATATTATAAATTATCTTTAGTTTATAATTCTGGAGATTAATGAACGAACAGGTCAAGTCAGACACGAGGTAAGGGATTTCATATCTCACTTTTAATTCTGTGAGATTTATATTGTTCGCCACTTATTTCTTGAACGTGTTGTATTGTGTACTTCCATTTGATATATATTATCATTATTCTCTATATATTCATGAAATTATGTGATTTATTTGGTGGTTATTAACTTTTTTTCTTATGACTTGATTGATTACAACGTCGTAAATGGTTTCATATCAATTTTTATTCTCATGTGATTCAGCCTATATTTGCCACTATTTCTTTTTTTGGGGTATGTACTGCCCATTTTTATCCTCATTGTGTAATTTACTGTCAAATAGGATTTTTTAAATCTTCATGGTATGATCCTTCTTTCATGTGGTGTAAGTTTCATTAGTTACCAAATCGATAAGTGAACCTTTCACCCTCCTCTCTTTTAAAAGACATCTTTTTGTTATGTCTTTTAATTTACATCTTCTCATGTTGGGATATGTTCTTCAATAGGATTATTGCAATAAATTTTATGTCCAAGTGATGAGATACCCTTTTCTATATCATCAACTCAGTTTCTTAATTTTAATGTGATGCCATTAGGTTGTATAATTTTTTCAAGGGAACTTCTTAACCAAATTTTGATTCTTTGGGTTAAACATTTACTTCTTTAATATGATGTCCTATGAATATGTGTGAATGACCTCAGATTGTTTTACACTGAATAACCTATCATATATAGTGTATTTATATTTTTCACACATAATTATGTTATTGTTTATGAATTAAAGGTGTTATATATATATATATATAATATGATAATTATTTTATTGTATAATAAGAAAATGATAAACGAATAAAAAATGAAAAGTGAAATCATGATTGAGGGTTTTATTTTCTGGCTGATATAATCAATTCGAGTGAAAAGGGTAGGGAGAGGTTGGAGCGCCGTTAGTGGAGCTGGAGCTAGAGCTTTTGTGAGGAGGTGAGATGAGCTGAGCCGAGTTTCGAGTGTCGTCTGTTGGCCTTCCCACATCAATGAGTCCGAGTTTGAGGAAGGGTTTCAGGTGATTCGAGTCTCTGTTTAGGGTTTATACTCTTGGACCTAACATCAAAGGCAATTTTTTCATCAAGATCGGAGTGGATACGGTGTTTCGTATGTGAATTTCCTTCATCCTTGGTTTATATTTTTCTAATCTATTTTGTATTGTTTATTTTAGACTTCTGTATTCAAAAATATTATTATCCGAATAATTTTTTATAGAGTCCATTTGTCTAGTTATTATATATCAATCAGTTTATATTATTAGATTTCTACTGTGTTTAATATCAGAAATTGATATCCTTATCATTATCAATGGTTTATTTTTATACTTATATGTTTATGGCTGTGGTTTGTTGTGTTTTGAAGAATCCTTTACCCGTTCCAGTCCATATCTTCATCATGTTTGGATTATTTATTCAAATGTCAATGTTTAAAACAGTGTATTATGCTGCATGTTTGGATTTCCAGAATTTAATATTGTTTATTGAGAGGCTATCAATTAATAGGTCTGGAAGACCTTTTGGAATTTTGAGTCGGTATTGGTGGTCCTTCAATATAGTTTTAAGCAATTGTTTTCATCAATCCATTGAATTTAATTTTTATTAATTGATACACTGCATTTGGACTGTAAGTGAATTAATGTTTCCACCATATTTTTTTAAGTTTTTTCATACTCTTTTAATAGGATACACACACTGTAGAAGATGCATTTGTTTTTTTTGTGTATCTTATAAGAGATAGCAATGCTATATAAACCAGGTATTTCTTATTCTTAACCCACAAGGATACGTCACTATATATGTGGAGACTAGCGGGATAGTGAAACTATTTCCACATTCCTTTATTTTTTCTATTTATGATATAATGAGAAATGGAGTGCATGAGAGAACAGTGAGAAAAAAATTTTTGTTGAAAAAAATGGAAGAAAAAGAAGTCTGAATAGTAGGAAGATAATTTAGGCTCTCAGTTCACGCCAATCCAGGTAATGGATTTTAATTATTATTTTATTAAATTACTTTCTTCTTCAATGTTTACCTATGGGTTTCCTCAAAATAGAATCAAAATTTATATTTTCCTAATAAAAAGTTTTTTCAATTAAGTACAATTATATATTTGTTATAATATATATATTTAATAGATTCTATTTTTATTTAAATTAGATTAAAAGGTGTTGCAATGAAATTATATGGGTTTATGATACTAAATTTTTATTATGCAAAATCCATGTATAAATAAAATACCATGATGTAGTAAATCTTTTTATCTTTCCAATGAATATTTATAGTCGAACTGATAATTTATATAACCCCTTCTAAAAATTAATTTACTAAAATTATTTACTTTAGTCATTTTTTCATTTCCTTTATGTTATTTAATATAAATTGTCATTACCACTCCCAAGTGGCTCAATGGGGTCCCCAAATCAACATAAAGATGCCCATGGTCGTAAATGACTCAACCAATAAGGTTTGGAAAAGTGTTAAGGTAATTTTGAATTATTATAATATTCTTTTTACCCTGAATTATCTTATTTACCTTTAACCGCGCAAAATAAAAGTAAAAAGTTAATATTCCCCAAAAATTATTTTCAGCTTGTTGAACCACATTATACTTCTTGATAACAACCATGTATGTTGGATTTCCGAAATTCCGTTGTCATAAGTGGTAAAAATTCATTTAAAAGAAAAAATCAGTTTTTTCAACCACCACTAAGTGGTTTCACTATTCATCAAAAATTGAAGTTTTTCAGAAAAATATCATAATTTCATCCTAAGCTATATTTGATATTACAAATTCAAAAATGTTGTATATATTTCCAAATTAAAAATATATAAGTGGAATTAGTTAATTCTAAAATTAATTTCCGTTATCAGAACAAATAGTCTTTTAAAGAAACAACAACTATCAAAGGATTGATACTGGTTTATGTCCAATTTCAAAGTGAAATTAATTCCAATGAAAAAAATTGGTTTAAATGGTAAAAATATATTCTAATTTCACTTTAAAACCAATAGAAATTATAATCTAACAATATAAATATATTATATTAAAACATTATTTTGAATTAAAATAAAATATTAACATTATTCATTAAAAAAATGAACTTTATCGTAAAAATTATAAAAATTTACACAAAGTAAATTTTGATGTACCCATTATAAAGGATGATTTTATTTGGAAAATTAGAATGTGTTAATGTGAAAAAAAAATATTTAGATAGGGTTCTCCATTAAAATTGGTAAATCGACATTTTAATTTAAATTATGCTTAAAATTCGGTTCATTCAAATTTTATCTCTCTATCATTTTATTGGATAAATGTAAATACATTCAACAAACATGTATAATCATTTTGTAGTTAGTTTTTTTCATTTCCACCAATACAATAACTGGGATTTAACTACCGTTTAAAATAATATTATTATATTAATAGTTTGCAATGTTAGATTTCAAAAGAAACTCGTTGTTGTGTATCGGGTACGCCATCGAACATAGAAACCCTGTTAAATTAAAATTAATATTTAATTCACAAATATAAATAAATATGAAAATGTAATATTCTTTTTTTTCATGGGATGTTACATCCTTCCCCCCTTTTGGGAATTACGTTCTCGTAATTTTAAATTTGTGCTCGGAAACTTCATTGAAAGCCCCAAATCGGAAAAGGAGTAAATTAAAATATCACTTTAAAAGAAAGAACAAAAAGTACCAAGGTCAACCGAGACAACAGATACTAGGATTCCATGAAAACATGGATATGGAAGAATAAATAAATTGTCATGTTCTGATGGAGAGTGTTAGAAACAATATTTCGGGGAAAGTTAACCACCAAAAAATCACACACTTGTGATGGGATAAACGGTATTTGATTCCCCATAGAAAAAGTAAACAGACAATGTTTTTTAAGGTACTTTTCATTGAGGAATTTATTTATGAGGTTAACTAAATCATAAGGAAACACACTTACTTGTCAGGTAGACTTTCATCTCTTATGTGCTTTATTAGAAAAACTCAGATTTTCACCAAAAGATGAGTATTTAGGATTACTTGTTCCCATTAAGAGAGTTATAATCAACTTCTTAGAGAATCAACTAATCCAAAAAATATGAACGATATTTTTTCCATGTCTTTGAACCTTATCCAAAACCAAAATGGTTAGTAAAAGATCAGATAATCCCCAAAAAGGATAATCTTTTATAAAAAGAAAAACTACTCTTAATCTCCAAAATTTGTCCAACAAAACCCAATGTTCATCAAATTCCATTCAATAAATATTTATCCTTAAAATTCATCGATGAAATCCAAACATATATTGAAACCCAAATATCTGAAGGATTTAATCATAGAGTCTTCCAAGTTATATCATAACAATTACTTCCAAAAAACATCAGTTACTCTTGAAGTCTCATATGGAAATGTAATTATCCTAATCACATATCCTCCGTCATATGTTAATCATTTCCATAGATAAACCAAAATCATCTTATTGTTGATTTAGAAGATCATCTAACTATAAAGAATACATCATACTAACCTGGGAGTTCACGTAGTCCAGTGGTAGCAAATACCGGTTGTGCTTTGGTTGTTGGTTCGATTCTCATAGCTTCGTCAGATGCGATGGGTTGTCACACGGTCTGCGTGTTGTCATTTTTCAAAAACTATATAATTTTATTGCATTACCCAAAAAAGCTAAATTCATCAAAAATAACCATTACATATTTTAACTACAAATGTTATCTAATAACTTTCATTTTGCATCCCAAAAAGTATTAACCATTAATTTCCTCAAATTCAAGGATCATATAAACCCAAATTGTTCTTTATAACTATATCCATAAAAGAAAAGATAATTATTCCTTGAGTAAAATTTTCATATATCAAATAGCAGGGTTACACATACTATAAAAAGTGTTCAAATGTAATCTCATAATCAAAAGAGCATTAATAATTTTATGCATTTCACCATCCTAAAATATACTATAACTCTTGAATCCCTTATATGTTGACCTCTTACTCATTCAAAATTCATCATGATCCATTAACCATTCCTTTTCAACTTATTCTGAAATAATTCTTTCCTAAAACTAAAATCATGAATCAAATCCTAATATTTCAATAATAGGAAAATAGATGTTTATGAAATAATCCATACCTTTCATTGGCCATTGTCAGTTTCTTCATCCCCAATTGGAATGGCATTAGGTATTGGTTAAAAAATATTTGTATGATACATGTGATCCCATTCCCAAATCATCTTCGTTGGAAATGTGTTTGCATAATTACTATGCACACCACATTTAAAACATTCAATTGATCCCTCAGAAAGGACTTCTTTGCCTTTCCTAGGGTCAACTAGATGCTTCCTTTTTCCAAGGAAGGTTCTTGATTTATGACATTCATTTCCACATCTATAGCATATTTATATCCCTTTGAAACATTTTCATAGGTGTTTCTTTCCACATCTTTGACACATAGGTTTTTGAAGACTCTTACCATTATGATAATTACATAAAAATCAGTAGGGATTTGTTACTTGCATATATGATGCCTTATAAATATCAGTAAGGTTCAGGTGGTCAATCATTACCCCAGATAGTTGGTTGAGAATAACCATAAGTGTTCTCATTGCAACTCCCATATCATTCAGTGGCTCGTTCAGAAAATTGTCAGAGTTTACTTCACATCCATTGTTACTTTGGTGCCTACTAGATCCATTCATTTACTAAAACCAAAAAGGTCAGTGTAAGTATATCAGTAAAATCATAATATAATATCTTATGAGGAGGGTAAACACTAAGATATACTTATTCATTTTATTTTAACTCATTCACTTTATAAAAATAACTATAACTCTTTCTATAATCCAAACCGTTATGGTAATGTCACTTATGGTAAAATTGTTCCCTAACATCTGAAGTTATCTAAAATGACCTCTGATACCAACTATAAGGACTTGGCCTTAATCCTTACTTAAAATTTCATTAAATGGATAAATCACAATGTGGATCTTTTCAGGTTTAGTGTTTTAGAGAATTAAGACATAACTATTACATCTCAAATGATTTACAAAGTAGGCACTTCTACCCAGTTTCCATTTTTTTTAAAAACATGAACTCTTGAAAAAAATTCATATCTAGTTCCATGTTTAAGACATCATGACTTTTCCTTGAACCCATCCTTGACTCTAATCCACATTATATCTGGTGAAAAACATTTCAAAAACCTGGTATGAGGATAAAATGCTCACTAAGGGATACACAAAGAAGGAAAACTGTTAGTTTTTCAAAACAACAAGTAAACCCTGATTACTTTAACATAGGTAATACTTTTCATCTTTATGATTTAGTAAATACTCATCACTGAATAACAGATCATTACTTACCTTTTTGTAACCAAAAGATTACTATAAAATCCCTATAAATAAAGAATAACATATAAAGTAAACTTGGGGCATAAAGATACTTAAATGGAATAAACATATGGTCGAATTCCACACATATCACTAAATGGAATAACCAGATGACTGACTTCCATACCCAATGCATTGGAGGTTATAACGTAACCACTCGTCCTGGTATTCATGGCACCACCCGTTATATGGTTTATCACGTAACCACCCATCAAATGTCCAAGTACCATCATACCACATAGAAAATTGCAAATATAAACACTTCATTATTAACATATAATTTGAAATGACAGTAAGTAATTTCATGATATTGAAATAATCAATCAATTTTCATAAACAATTTAAAAAGAGATATTTGAATCAATGATTCCAAATCAACATTGAATTTTTTAAATGAATTATCATTTGAAAATATTAATGTACATATAAAAAAAATCCTAAAACCCATTTTTAAAACATGTACATTAATGTTAAATATTTAGAAGAATAAATCTTCAAAACATTTTAAACAATATTTTAGTTAAAGAGTTTTTTATCAAAAAGGGGGATGATTGAATACAAATAATTGAGGAATAAATTTTAAACAAAACATTATAATATCATGAGAATAAAGGGATTAATTATATAATATTTCGATGGACAATATATACACCACATAATAGTGAGTTGGTGTATAACAACAATGAAGTCTCAGGGGAAATATAAATTGAGATGAAATACCTTATAAAGTTGGTGTCATTAAATTAAGGATAAATCAATCACATAATTATGTGTGGAAAATATAAATACACCCAATATAAGTGGATATTAAGTGTAAAACTATCAGATGTCATTCACACATATTCATAGGACGACATATTCTAGAAGTACATGTTTAACCCAAAGAATTGAAATTGGGTTAAGAAGTTCCGTTTCAAAAATTTGAAATCCTAACGACATCAAATTAAAATTCAGAAAATGTGTTGATGAGATAAAAAGGGTATCTCATCACTTTGAAATAAAATTTACATCATTAAGGATTTATAATAACATATCCAAACATAATAACATGTAAATTAAAAGACATTCCTAAAATAAGTCTATTAAAAAGAGGAGGGTGAAAGGTTCCCTTCCTGATTTGGTAATACACAAAACATACGTCACATGAATGAAGGACTATACAATGTAGATGTAAATACCCATAAATTAAAGTGTATTACAAAAATAGTAGAATCATGGTCATGGAATACACCACAAAAAAGTAAATAGTGGCAAATATAGCATGATTCTCATGGGAATAAAAGTGATATGAAACCCTTTACCACATTGTAACCAACTTAGTCATTTGATAAAAATTTAATAAACGTCAAATGAATCACATAAAACCATGAATATAAAGATAATAATGATAATATATATCATAATTCAGTACATAATACACCACATGCAATAAATAATTGGCGAACAATGGAAATCTCATGGAATTAAAAGTGAGATAAGAATTCTCCATACAAAAATTCGGCAGCCTAACGGTGCCACTTAATAATTCTTAAAATTAATTGATGAGAGTAAGAGGGGGTCTCTCATCATATGAAAATAAAAATTACAGTATTGTTAATATAAATGAACATCCTCCAACATAATTACCTGTAGCATAAAATAAATGACATAAAATAGAGTATTTGAAATGAAAGAGAGAGGTCAGATCCCTTACCTTGTGTCCAACTAGACCCGTTGATTATTTAATATTCTGAATAAGAAACTAAATTTAATTTATACATTATTAAGAACCTTCTTCAAGTATATTATTCATTTTATATATTTTATTACCATGTTATAAACATTATGTAATCATTTATGTTAATAATGTTCGTTTTGTCGATATTTGGTACTTCAATCAAAAATGAATACCATATATTTACAATTTGTCCATGTGGTAAATATTCCATTATATCCAGAATGGAATTCATGATTTATATATCATATATATCTAGTATATACATGTATTTATAATAGTACATAACATTTTGGTGTACGAAATGAAATGCACCGTTCATGGGGACGGTAAGTCATACGTACGCATGAACACTACATTCATTTCTATTTCTTATTTTAATGGAATTAAAACATAATGATAAATAGGTATCACAAAATAACCATTTTAATATCATTTATAATATCATTAACTATATCCTTTATACATTCCACATAAGGCATTAACGAATCACATCACTTTGAGGGGGCGGTAGTCTGATCTTTCTCAAATGAGATTATCCTATTTATCCACTAAGGAAACCATAAAGGTGTGATATAAATGGTAAGTAAAAAAGCATAAGGAAATAATAAACATAACATATATCATATATGAATACAGTTCCATCATAATTTCCACCATGATAGGTGGATGGAGATATTTGAACAGTCATCGTTTCATGAGGTGTTAGTTTTCCATCCAAAGAAACATTATGTTATTCATCCATTAGATGGAGGTGTGTGTAAGTGTAGATCAAATAATTCTCATAAAAAATACTATTATATTTAGGATATTAGATTTGTAACAAAATAAAGTAGTAGGAAGTTTTTATGGGTTGGAGAAGTAAAATAAAAGAAAACAATTTAAGAGAAATGGTTACCTTTAATTTGGGTAACTCCATTTTGGTTTTATCCAAATGACTTTTTTAAGTTCATTATGCCTATGTTAAGGCTTCTAGGGGGAGGATAGAGATGTATGGAGCTTGATTGGGAAGATTTTGGATGATCCAAAAGGCTTTAGAGGTGTGAGGAATTGGTTAAAAGTGGTCTTCTTTTGTTTAGGGGGAGAATGGGCTCTTTAGGAAAGTGTGAAAACATTATTTTATTATATAGTGATGTTCGGTTTCTAATGGTCCAAAAATTATTATAGGATAATATAAGATGACTAATGGTCGAAATAAAATCATCCAATAAGAATTAGACGTGTTCTGGATAATATTTTAATCATTATAATCTTATTTATTTAAATTATTTATTAATGAGGTAAACAATGTATCATTATTGTGTCATAAATAATTTAAATTATTTGATGTATAAAAATTATAAAAAAATACCATGTCGTAGGAAATAGTTTAATATTCCCAATTAATATTTATAGTCAAAAGTATAATTTATATAACCCATTATAATAATTAATTTTCTAAAAGATATTTTCTTTTGTCATTTTTTCCATTACTTTAAGTTAATCAATATAAATTTTCATTATCACTCCCAAGTGGCACAATGGGGTCCCCAAATCGACCCAAATAGGTACATGGCCGTAAGTGACTCTAAAAATAAGGTTTGGAAAAGAGTTACTATAATTTTGAATTATTATAATATTATTTTTACCTTGAATTACCTTATTTACCTTTAACCCAAAGAATTGAAATTGGATTAAAAAGTTCGCTTGGAAAAATTTGAAAGCCTAAAGACGTCACATTAAAATTCAGAAAATGTGTTGATGAGATTAAACGAGTATATCATCACTTGAACATAATATTTACATCAATAATTATTTTTATACATATCCCAAAATAAACGGCTGTAAATTAAAAGGCATAGCAAAAAAGAAGTCTTTTAAAAATTGGAGGGTGAAAGGTTCCCTTCCCGATTTGGTAACTTACAAAACAAATGCCACATGAGAGAAGGATCATAAAAATAAAATTTATTTTCCCATAAATGAAATTATATTACACAAATTGTACAATCATGGGCAGTAAATACACCACAAAAAAGGAAATAATGGCCAATATAGCATGAATCTCACGGGAATAAAAGTGAGATGAAAATCCCTTACTTAGTTGTAATCAATCAAGTCGTATGACCAAAAGATAATAACCAAAAAATTAATCAAAAAATACCATGAATATAAATAGAATAATTATAATATATATCAATGGAATTATAAATTACACCACATTCAATAAATAAGTGGCAAACAATGGAAATCTCACAGAATTAAAAGTGAGATAAGAAAATCCCTTACAAAAATTCGGTAGGCTAACGGGGCACCTAAAAATTCTTAAAATGAATTCATGAGAGTAAGAGGGGGTCTCTCATAATATGAAAATAATAATTACTGTATTTTTAATATATAATAACATCCTCCAACATAATAACATGGGTCATAAAATAAGTGGCATAAAAGAGAGTACATGAAACAGAAGAGAGAGGTCAGATCCCTTACCTCGTGTCCAACTTGACCCGTTCATTCTAAAAAATATTGAATAATAAACTAAAGATAATATATACTTACTTAATAACATTTTTTAAGTTTATTATTCCTTTTATATCATTTATTACCATTTTATAAACATTATGTAATCATTTAAGTTAATAATGTTCATTTTGTCGATATTTGTTACTTGAGTCAAAAATGAACACCTTATATTTACAAGTTGTCCATGTGGTCAATAGTCCATTATATCCATAATGGTATTCATGAGTTAAATTTCATATCTATCATATATATCCAGTATATAAATTTATTTATAATAGTACATAACATTTGGAGGTATGAAATGAATTGCACTGTTCATGGAGACGGTAAGCCATACGTACGCATGAACACTACTTTTATTTATATTTATTATTTTAATGGAATTAAAACATAATTATTAATAGTTATATTACAATTCTAGTATAATATCATATATTATATAATTAACTCTATCCTTTATACATCATACATAAGTCATTAATGAATAACATCACTTTGAGGGGGCGGTAGTCCGTACTTCCTCGAATGAGATTATCGTATTTACCCACTATTGAAACCATAAAGATGTGCTATAAATGGGAAGTAAAGAAGCATAGGGAAATAAAAAGAATAATATATATCATATATAAATACAGTTCCATCATAATGGCCACCATGATAGGAGGTTGGAGATATTTTAACAATCATCATTTCGTGAGGTGTTAGTTTTCCATCCAAAGAAACATTATGTTTTTCGTCCATTAGATGGAGGTTTATATAAGTTTAGTTAGAATAATTCTCATAAAAACATCATAGTATATTTATTATATTGTTGTCGTTAATAAATAGAGGAATTAAAAGAGTATAGTGGTTAGAGAAGTAAAATAAAAGAAAACAATTTAAGAGAAACTGTTACCTTTAATTTGGGTAACTCCCTTTTGGTTTTATGAAAAGACTTCTTGAAGTGACTTCAGCCTAAAGTATGGATTATAGGATGAGGAGAGGGATGTACAGAGCATGATTGGTCAGAATTTGTACAATACAAAAGGCTCGAGAGATTTGAGTAATTGGTTAGTAGTGGTCTCCTTTTATAAGGGCGTGTAGGGGCGCTTTAGGAAAAACTTTGAAAACATTAATTTATTATATAGTGATATTCGGTTTATAAAGGTCCAGAAATCATTATAGTAGAAGATAAGATGACTTATAGTCGAAATAAAATCATTCAATAGTAATAGGACATGTTTTAAATAATATTTTAATCATTGTAATATTATTAATTTAAATCATTTATTAATGAGGTAAATATTGTATCATTATTGTGTCATATATAATTTAATTTATTTGATGTCTAAAAATTATAAAAAAATATCATGATGTAGGAAATACTTTTAGATTTACAATTAATATTTATAGTAGAAAATATAATTTACATAACCCCTTGTAAAAATTAATTCACTAAAAGATATTTTCATTTGTCATTTTTGCCTTTACTTTATGTTAATTAATCTAAATTGTCATTATCACTCCCATGTGGCTCGATGGGGTCCCCAAATCGACCAATAGATGACCATGGTCTTAAATGACTTCAAAAATAAGTTTTGAACAAATTTTAAGGTAATTTGGAATTATTATAATATTCCTTTTACCTTTAATTACTTTATTTACCTTTAACCGCCGTAAATTAATGTCAAAAGTTACAATTCACCACAAATTGTTTTCATCTTATTGAACCAAATTTTACTTCTTTATTGCAACCATGTATGTTTAATTTTCAAAATTCAATTCACAGAAGTTGTAAAATTTCATTTTAATGAAAAAATCATTTTTTAACTACCACTAAGTGGTTTCATTATTCATAAAAAATTGATGTTTTTCAGATAAATTTCCAAAAATTCAGCCTAAGATATATATGATATTTAGAATTAAAAAAGGATTTCTATTTTTCCAAATTCAAAATATAGAAGTGAAATTAATTAATTTTTAAAATAATTCCCGTTATAAAAACAAATAGCATCTTTTTATGAAACAATAACTATCAAAAGATTGATACTTGTTTATGTCCAATTTCAAAGTAAAATTAATTCAAATGACCAAAATTGGATTAAATGGTAAAAATGTTATCTAATTTCACTTTAAAACCAATTTAAAAGATATTCTAACAATATAAATAAATTATATTAGAACATTGTTTTGAATTAAAATACAATATTTACAGTATTCATTAAAAACGAAATTTATCGGAAAAATTCCAAAACTTTACAGAAAGTAAATTTTGATGTCCCCATTCTAAAGAAGGATTTTATTTGGTCAATTAAAACATATTAAATTGAAAAAAAACTATATATAAATATGGTTCTCCATTAAAAGGTGGTAAATCTTCCTTTTAATGTAAATTATGCTTACAATTAGATTCATCCACATTTTAAGTCTCTAACATTTATTGGATAAATGTAAATACATTTAACAAACATGTATAATTATATTGTAGTTAGTTTTTTTTTCATTTCCTCCAATACAATGTCTACGCCAATTTTAAAGAAAAATTAATATTTAGTTGGTTTCATATTTATTAACTTTTGAATTAAATATTAATTTCACTTTAAAAGGGTTTTTATGTTCGATAGCGTACCTGATACGCAACAATGAGTTTCATTGAAATCTTACGTTGCAAACTAATAATGTCTTATAATCTTAAAGGATAGTTAACAACTAGCCATTTTACCAGCGGGAATGAACAAAACTAACTACAATATGATTATACATTTTATTTAAATGTATTTACATTTATCCAATAAAAGTTAGAGGCTAAAAATATGAATGAATCTAATTTTAAGCATAATTTACATTAAATGGCCAATTTATCGCCTTTTAATGGAGAACCCTTTTTAAATATATTTTTGGTCACATTAATACATTATATATGAAAAAATTAAATCCTTCATTAGAATGTGTACATCAAAATTTACTTTGTGTAAATTTCTTGAATTTTTCCGATAAAGTGCATTTTTTGAGGAATAGTGAAAAATATTCTATTTTAATACAAAAGTGCCTTTTAGTATATTTATTTATATGGTTATATTCTCTTTTTATTTCATTTTAATGTGAAAATAAAATATATATTTACCATTTCATCCAATTTTGGTCATTAGAATTAATTTCACATTGAAATTGATCCTAAACAAGTATCAATTTTTTGATAGTTATTGTTTCTTTAAAACACGCTATTTGTTTTGATAACGGGAATTAATTTTAAAATTAATTAAGGCCACTTCCATGTTTTGAATTTGGAAAAATAGAAACCATTTTTGAATTCGGAATATCTAATATAGCTTTGGCTGAATTTTTTGTATTTTTAAGAAAAACATCAATTTTTGATGAATAGTGAAACAACTTAGTGGAAGGTAAAAAAATGAATTTTTCCATTAAATGAAATTTTACTACTTCTAAGAATTGAATTTCAAAAATCTGACATACGTGGTGGTTATAAATAAGTAAAATGTGGTTCAATAAGATGAAAATATTTTTTTATGAATAGTTATTTTTGACTTTTATTTACAGTAGTTAAAGGTAAATAAGGTAATTCAAGGTAAAAGAAATATTATAATAATTCAAAATTACTTTAACACTTGTCCAAACCTTATTGGTTGAGTGATTTACGACCATGGGAATCTATGGGTGAATATTGGTACCCCATTGAGCCACTTGAGAGTGATAATGACAATTTTGATTAATTAACATAATGTAATGTCAAAAATGACAAATGCAAATATCGTTTAGTAAATTAATTTTTATATGGTGTTATATAAGTCATATATTAGTCTATATATATTTTATTCAAATCTAAAAATATTTCCTAAATTATAGTATTTTTTTATAAATTTTAGACATCAAATAAATTAAATTATTTATGCCACAATAATGATGTAGTGTTTACCTCATTAATAAATCATTTAAATAAATATGATTATAATTATTAAAATATTATCGAGAACATTTCCAATTTGTATTGGATGATTTTATTTCGACATTGTGTCATCTTATCTTCAACTATAATTATTTTTGGACCATTAGAAACCGAATACCAATATATAATAAAATAATGTTTTCACACTTTCCTAAAGTGCCCCTCCTCTCCCTTGTAAAAGGAAACCACTTATAACCAACCACACCTCTCAAGCCTTTTGTATCATCCAAAATATTCTTAATTAATCTCCCTTTATCCCTCTATTCCTTCTATAAGCCTTACCTTAGGCATAAGGCACTTCAAGAAGTCCTTTGGTTCAAACCAAAGGTAGTTACACAAATTAAAGGTAACAGTTTCTCTTAATTTGTTTTCTTTTATTTTACATCTCCATCCCCTAATCTCTATTATTCTTTATTTTGTAACAAATATAGTATCTTCAATATACTTGGATGTTTTATGAGAAGTATTCTAACTACACTTACACACACCTCCATCTAATGGATGGATAACATACTGTTCCTGTGGATGGGAAACTAACGCCTCACGAAACGATGATTGTTCAAATATCTCCAACCACCTCTAAGGGTGGCCATTATGATGGAACTATATTTATATATGTTATATATTATGTATATGTTTTCTTTATGGGTTTTTATTTTCCATTTATAGAATGCCTTAATGTTTCTGTAGTGGGTAAATATGATAATCTCATTTGAGGATGCGCGGACTACCGCCCCCTCAAATTGATATGAATCGTTAAATACCTTATGTGGGACATATGAAGGATGGAATTAATAATACTTTATATGATAAAATAAATGAATTAAAATATAAATCTGTGTCATTGTGTTTTTAATTTCATTAAAATAATAAATAGAAATGGAAGTAGTGTTCATGCGTACGTACGACTTACAGTCTCCATGAACGGTGCATTTCATTTCTTACCTCTAAATGTCATTTACTATTATAAATAAATGTATATA
Organism: Viscum album; assembly: GCA_963277665.1. Lineage (NCBI taxonomy): Eukaryota > Viridiplantae > Streptophyta > Magnoliopsida > Santalales > Viscaceae > Viscum > Viscum album. The sequence goes on along the minus strand of OY728121.1, from coordinate 91,043,862 downwards.
ATGTATATATATTATATATATGATATCAAAATCATTTATATCATTCTAAATATAATTGATATCTTACCACATGGACAACTTGTAATTATAAGGTGTTCATTTTTTGGACTCAAGTACCAAATATCGACAAAATGGACGTAATTAACTTAAATGATAACATAATATTTATAAAATGGTAGTAAGTGATAAAAAAGGTATAATAAACTTTAAAAAGGTTATTATGAAAGTATAAATTAACTTTATTTTATTATTTAGTAGATTAAATATCAATTGAGTCAAGTCGGACACATGAAGAGGGATTTTCTTATCTCACTTTTAATTCTATGAGATTTCTATTCTTCGCCACATATTTATTGCTTGTGGTGTATTGTGTACTACCATTTGATTTATATTATCATGATTCTCATTATATTCATGGTATTCTGTGATTAGTTTGGTAGTTATTAACTATTGGTCATACGACTCAGTTGATTATAACGTTGTAGAGGGTTTCTTCTCACTTTTTTCCCATGAGATTCAAGCTATATTTTCCACTATTTTCTTTTGTGTGGTGTATTTACTGACCATGTTTGTACTCTTTGTGTAATATAATTTAATTTATGATTATTTACATCTTCATTGTTTGATCCTTATTTCATGAGTCGTATGTTTTGTATGTTACCAAATTGGTAAGGGAGTTCGTCTCAATCTCCATTCATTGAGGCATATATAGTTTTATACATGACTTTATTTTATACGGTGTATAAACCCATAGGATTTTTCATTTCGTTCGTAGGGAATATTTTTATACGAAGAGTTTTACTAAATGACGAAAAGGAATTCTTTTTCTTTACATAAGTGGTGACAACGACCTTTCTGCCGTCGTGAGTATTATTTGATCTTTGGCTTCCTTAACAAGACGTAATGTTTTTAATAGGAAAAATAAATACCATATACTCATTTTACGTATTTTGGTATTGAAAATGATTTTGAGAAAGGATTTATTAATTCAATATCTTGAAATGATATTTTGTTATTGCAATGTGGAAATTTTATCCTTCCTTTTTGCTTATGTAATGTGTTATAATCATGTTATGGTTCTTGGGAATTATTTACGTATACAGGTGGTTTTGTGATAATACTTGGGTGGGTGATCCCATGATAGCTCTCCAATGAAATGAGTTACGTGACAAAGGTAAATGTTAAATGTTTCTCCTAAGAGATTTAGTTAATATACTGTGATGGGTATTCCAATGTAACTCCCTATGTAGTTGGGATAGCTACAGTGTAAGTATGATATGGATGCCACAAGTTACCTTTAGTATTTATGATTTCTATGTGTTATTCATAAATCTTATGTTTTCATGAGGTAATTAAAAGAGATTATATTTTTTGTGTACTAATGAAAAAATGTTTTCATTCATTGTATTATAAACCTTAGTGAGCTTTTTATGATCATCCCATGTTTTGAAATGTTTTCATAGGACTAAATGATGAATTGGGTCCAGGATGGGATCTAGGAAAAGTCATGCTGTCTAAAACTAGGAACTAGTCATGACTCTTTTTTTGAAGAGTATTTATTTTATGAAAAAAATGGAAACTGTGTAGAAGTGTCTACTTTGTAATCTTTTGAGATGTAATATTTATGTCCTAAATCCCTAAAACCCTAACCCTGAAAAGATCCTCAATGTGAATTATTCATTTAATTCAATATTATGTAATGTTGAAGGCTGGGTCCTTATAGTTGGTATTAGAGGTTTGTTTAGATAACTTTAGAGGTTAGGGAATTTTTTATGTATAAGTGACATTACCAGAATTTTTAGGATTTCAGAAAGAGTCATAGTTTTTTAGATAATGTTAATGTGTATAAGATAACAAGAATAAGTATATATTAGTGTTTACCCCCTCATAAGATATTATATGATGATTTTACTGATATACTCACATTGACCTTTTTAGTTTTATTAAATTTATGGATCTAGCAGGAACCAATGTAATAGTGGATGTGAAGAAAACTGTGAAGGTTTTCTGAACAAGAAACTGAATAATATGGGAGCATCAAAGTGAACACTTGTGGTTATTCTCAACAAAATATATGGAGTCATAATTGACCACCTGAAGCATAGTGATATTTATAAGGCATCATATATGAGAGAAAAATATCACTACAAAATTTCAGGTAATAATCATAAAGGTATGTGTGTCCAAAAACCATTTTGTAAAAGATGTGGAAAGAAACAGCTAGGAAAATGATTCAAAGAGACTGAAAGATGATATAGATGTGGAAATGAAGTTCATAAAGCCAGAACCTGCCCTGGAAAAAGGATGCATCTAGTTTACACAAGGAAATGGAATGCAGTCCTTTCTGAGGGATCAATTGAATGTTTTAAATGTGGTGTGCATGGTCATTATGAAAAAACATGTCCTACGAAGAAGTTTAGTGAATGGGATCACCATGATCTTAAAAATATCCATTTACCAATACCAAATTCCATTCCGTTTGAGGATGAAGAAACTGACAATGACCAATGAAAGGAATGGATTATTTCTTATCTTATTTTTTCCTATTATTGAAATCTTAGGATATGATTCATGATTTTTCTTGTACGAAAGAATTATTTCAGAATAAGTTGGAAAGGAATGGTTAATGGATCATGAATAATGTTTAATGAGTAAGAAGTCAACATATAAGGGATTCAAGAGTTATAGTAGAATTTAAGATGGTGAAATGCTTAAAAGTATTAAAGCTCTCATGATGATGGGATTATATTAGGAGACTGTTTATAGTATATTTAACACTAATGTTTGATATTTGAAATCTTTATTCAAGGAATAATTATATTCTATTTTTTGGAAATATTTATAAAGAACCATTTGGGTTTATATGATCCGTGAATAGGAGGAAGTTACCTATTAATACATTTTGGGATGAAAAATGAAAGATATTAGATAACATTTGAGGTTAAAACATGATAGGGTTATTTTTGTGTTTTATAAAATGGACAACCCATAGGATGGGTGCAAACCCATCCCATCTGAAAAGGCTATAGGAATCGAACCCACAACCAAAGGGCGACAAGGGCACATCGCCTACCACTAGCCTACATGAAGTCCCTAGTCTGTATGACTAATTCATTTTAGTTAGATGATATTACGAATCAGTAATAAGTTTATTTTGGGTTATCTATGGAAATGATTAACCTATCATGGAGGATATTTGATTTTGTTAATTACATTTCAAAATGAGACTTTAAGAGTAAATAATGTTATTTGGAGATAAATTTTAATATTTACCTTGGAAGACTATGTGATTAAGCCATTCAGAGATTTGGTTTTCAAAATTAGTGTGGATTACATTGAATAATTTTAAGGATAACTATTTATTTATTGGTCTTTCTTTGACCTTGTGTTATTTTTATTGAGTTTTGGAGATTAAGAGTAGTATTTCTTTTTTATAGTGGATAATCCTTTTGGTGATTATCTAATCTTGTACTAACAATTTTTGTTTTAGTTGATTTCTAGATACAAGGGAAAGAGATAGTTCTCCTTTTGTGGATTATGTGATTCTCTAGAAGATTATTCTTGTGCTTTTGATGGGACTATGTCTTTTTTAATGCACATCGTTTAGATAAATGATTATTTTTGGTAGAAACTTATTAAAAGATGAAACTCTACCGAAGGTATGTATATTTCCTTATGTTTTTATTCTATATAGAAGATGAATTCCTCAAAATTATGAAAAGGAAGGTAAAAAATGTTGTTGGTTTATCTTTTCTACTGGGTAATCGAAGACCGTTTACACACATAATAAGTTTGTGATTTTATTGTGGTTAACTTTCTCCTAATCATGTTTCCTATCACTATCCATCAGAACATGACCCTCCGTTTTCTCTTCCATATCAATGTCTTCAAGGAATCCTAGTATGGGATAACTCGGGTGACCATTTTACTTCTCTTTTTTCTTTTGATGTTATAGTTTTACTTGCACTTTTTCAGATAAGGGAATTTCAATAATGTTTCTGAGCCCAAATTTTAAAATTGCGAGGGTGAAATTCCGAAAAGGGGGAAAGATGTAACATCCCAGGTAGATAAAGAATACGACTTTCGATATTTTTTAATTTTTGAATTAGATTTTAGTTTTACATCAAAAGGGTTTCTATGTACGATACCGTACCCGATACACAATAACATGTTTATTTGAAATCTTAAGTTGCACACTAATAATATATTATTATTTTAAATGGTAGTTAACTCCTAGACGTTGTATTAGTGGGAATGAACAAAACTAACTAAAATATGATTATACATGTTTGTTAAATGTATTTTCATTTATCCAATAAAAGTTAGAGGCTTAAAATGTGAAAGAATATAATTTTAAGCATAATTTACATTAAATGGCCGATTTATCACCTTTTAATGGAAAACCCTTTTTAAATATACTTTTTCTCACTTTAATAGATTCTACATGACCAAATAAAATCCATATTTAGAATGGGGACATCAAAATTTACTTTGTGTAAATTTTTGTATTTTTTTCGATAAAGATCATTTTTAATGAATTGTGAAAAATATTGTATTTTAATTCAAAAGTGGCTTTTAATATCACTTATTTATATGGTTAGATTATCCATTTAGATTGTTTTAAAGTGAAATTAATATATATTTTTACCATTTAATAAAATATTGTTCATTTTAATTAATTTCACCTGGAAACTGGACATAAACATGTATCAATCATTTTATAGTTATTGTTTCTTAAAAAACACACTATTTGTTTTGATAACGGGAATTAATTTTAAAATTAACAAATTCCACTTATATGTTTTGAATTTTTAAAAATAGACATAATATTTGAAATCGGAATATCAAATATAGCTTAGGCTGAATTTATGGTATATTTCTGAAGAAGTTCAATTTTTGATGAATAGTGAAACCACTTAGTGGTAGTTAAAAAAACTGACTTTTTCATTTAAATGAAATTTTACCTCTTCTAAGAATTGAATTTTGAAAATCCTACATACATGGTTGTTATCAAAAAGTAAAATGTGGTTCAATAAGGTGAAAATATTTTTTAGTGAATAGTACCTTTTGACTTTTATTTACCGTGGTTAAAGGTAAATAAGGTAATTTAAGGTAAAAATAATATTATAATAATTCTAACATACCTTAACACATGTCCAAAAACTTATTGGTTGAGTTATTTACAAATATGGCCATCTTTGGGTCGATTTTGGGACCCCATTGAGCCACTTGGGAGTGATAATGAAAATTTAGATTAATTAAATTAAAGTAAAGTCAAAAATGACAAAAGCAAATAACATTCATTAAATTAATTTTTATATGGTGTTATATGAGTCATATTAGCGAATATGAATATTATTTAGAAGGATAAAAATATTTCCTACATGATAGTATTTTTTTATAATTTTTAAACATCAAATAATTTAAATTATTTATGACACAATAATGATGCGGTTTTTATCTCATTAATAAGTCATTTAAATAAATAATATTATAATGATTAAAATATTATCCAAAACCTGTCCAATTACTATTGGATGATTATATTTCGACCTTGAGTCATCTAATTTTCTACTATAATTATTTTTGGACCATTAGAAGCCAAATATCAATCTAAAATAAAATAATGTTTTCACACTTTACTAAAGAGCCTCTCCTCTCCCTTATAAAATGATACCACTTTAAAACAATTCCACACACCTATCAAGAATTTTGAATTGCCCAAACTCTACCCAATTAGGCTCCCTACAACCCTCTACTCCTCTTAGAGGAATTAACATAGGAAGAAGGCACTTCAAGAAGTCCCTTGGTTCAAACCAATGGGAGTTACCCAATTTTAAGGTAACAATTTATCTTAATTTGTTTTCTTTTATTTTACTTCTCCAACACCTAAACTATTTTATTCCTTTATTTTTGTAACAACACCAGTATCATCAATATACTCAGATTTTGTTATGATAAGGATTCTAACTAAATTTACACACACCTCAATCGAATGGATGAATAACATAATGTTTCTATGGATGGAAAACTAACGCCTCACGAAACAATTATTGTTCAAATATCACCAACCACCTCTCATGGTGGCCATTATGATGGAATTGTATTTATATATGGTATTTATTATGTTTATGTATTCTTTATTCTTCTGTATTTTCAATTTATATCACGCCTTTATGGTTTCCATAGTGGGTAAATACGATAATCTCATTTGGGGAAGCGCGGACTACCACCCCCTCAAAGGGATATGACTCATTAAATACCTTATGTGGGACATATAAATGATAGAATTAATAATATTTCATATGATATTATACTGTAATTATAATATAACTATGTATAATTATGTTTTAAATTCCATTAAAAAAAATAAATAGGAATGGAAGTAGCGTTCATGCGTACGTACGACTTACCGTCTCCATGAATGGTGCATTTCATTTCATACCTCTAAATGTTATGTACTATTATAAATACATGTATATAGTAGATATATATATGATATATATGATATCAAAATCATTAATATCATTATAAATATTATTTATATCTTACCACATGGACAACTTGTAATTATAAGGTGTTCATATTTTGGACTCAAGTATCAAATATCGACAAAATGGACATTATTAACTTAAACGATAAAATAATATATATAACATGGAAATTTGTGATATAAAAGAAATAATAAACTTGAAAAATGTTCTTAATAAATAATAAATTAACTTTAGTTTATTACTCATGAGATTAAAGAATGATCTAGTCAAGTCGGACATAAGGAAATGGATTTTCTTATCTCACTTTTTATTTTGTGAGATTTCCATTGTTCGCCTCTTATTAATTGCATGTGGTGTATTGTGTACTAAAATTTGATATATATTATAATGATTATAATTATATTCATGGAATTATGTGATTAATTTGGTGTTTATAAACTTCTTTTTATATGACTCAGTTGATTATAATGTGGTAAAGGGTTTCCTCTCACTTTTTATTCCCGTTAGATTCAAGCTATATTTTACACTATTTCCTTTTTTGTGGTGTATGTACTTCCCATGATTGTACTATTTGTGTAATATTATTTCATTTAGGAGTATCTACATCTTCATTGTATGATACTTCGTTCATGTGGTGTATGTTCTGTATGTTACCAAATGGGTAAGGGACTTCATCTAAATCTCCTTTCATTGATCCATATTTAGTTTTATACACGAATTTATTTTACACGGTGTATAAATAGGTTTGATTTTTCATTTTATTCAAATAGAATATTTTTATACAAATAATTTTTATAAATGGAAAAAATGAATGTTTTTTAACGTATGCAGTGACAATGACTATTCCATTGCTGCGAGTATTATTTGATCTTTAGATTCCTTAACAAGCCATAATGTTTTTAATAGGAAAATTAAATACAACATACTCATTTTACGTATTTTGGTATTGAAAAAGATTTTGATAATGGTTTTATTATTTCAATATCTTGAAATGATATTTTGTTATTGCACCGTGGAAATTTTTTCTTTCCTTCGTGCTTATGTTGTGCGTTATGATCATGTTATGGTTCTTGGGTATTATTTACCTATATAGGTGGTTCAGTGATAAACCTAGGGTGGGTGATCCCATGATAGCTCTCTAATGCATTGTGTAACATGACATAGGTAAACATTAATGTTTCTCCTATGAGATTTAGGGAATATACTGTGATGGTTATTCCAAAGTAACACCCTATGTATTTGTGATAGCTACAGTGTAAGTATGATATGTATGCCACAAGTTACCTGTATGATTTATGATTTCTATGGGTTATTCATAACGAATATTATTCATGACGTAAGTAAAAGAGCTTATGTTTTGTGTGTATTAATGAAAAAATGTTTTCTTTCATTGTTTTATAACCCTTACTGATCTTTTTAAGCTCATCCCATGTTTTGATATTTTTTCACAGGACATAAAGATGAATAGGGCCAAGGATGTGATCAAGGAAAAGTCAGGCTATCTAAAACCTATAACTAGACATGACACTTTTTTCATGATTTTTTATTTTTTGAAATAAATGGAAAATGTGTAGAAGTGTCTACTTTGTAATCATTTGAGATGTAATAGTTATGTCCTAATTCTGTAAATGGTAGTTAAATCTGAGCCGTTGTGTTAGAGGGAATGAACAAAAATAACTACAATATGATTATACATGATTGCTAAATGTATTTACATTTATCCAAAAAACAGTTAGAGGTTTAAAATATGAATGAATCTAATTTTAAGCATAATTTACATTAAAATGCCGATTTACCACCTTTTAATAGTGAAACCTCATTAAATATAGTTTTGGTCACATTAAAAAATTATAATTGGCCATATAAAATTCTTCTTTATAATGGTGAAATCAAATATTACATTGGGTATTTTGTTTGTATTTTTCTGAGAAGGTTCATTTTTTAATGAATAGTGAAAAATATTTTATTTTTTTCAAAAGTTCCATTTAATCTAATTTATTTATATGGATAGATTATATTTTTAATTGGTTATGAAGTGAAATTAAAATATATTTTTACCATTAAATCTAATGTTGGTCATTGGAATTAATTTCACTTTGAAATTGGACATAAACAAGTATCAATCATTTGATAGTTATTGTTTCTTAAAAACACACTATTTTTTTGATAACAGGAATTAATTTTAATCTTTGTTAATTCCACTTCAATGTTTTGAATTTTAAAAAATAGAAATCATTTTTTAAATTGGAATATCAAATATATTTTAGGCTGATATTTTGGTATTTTTTGGAAAAACTTCAATTTTTGATGAATAGTGAAACCACTTAGTGGTAGTTAAAAAACTGACTTTTTCATTTAAAAGAAAATTTTCCACTTCTTCAAATTTAATTATGATAATAAGACATAAATGGTTTTTATCAATAAGTAAAATTTGGTTCAATAAGATGAAAATAATTTACGGAGAATAGTATCTTTTGACTTTTATTTACGGCGGTTATAGGTAAATAGGGTAATTCAAGGTTAAAAGAATATTATAATAATTCACAATTAACATGAAACTTGTCCAAAACTTTTGTATTGAGTCATTTACGACCATAAGAATATTTGGGTCTATTTTGGGTCCCCATTGAGTCTGTTGAGAGTGATAATTACAATTTAGATTATTTAACTTAAAGTAAAGACAAAAATGAAAAAAACAAATATCTTTTAGTAAATTAATTATTAGAAGGGGATATATAAATTATATATTAGAATATAAATATTAATTGTAAATATAAAAATATTTAATATATCATGTTATTTTGTTTATAATTTTTATACATCAAATAATTTAAATTATTTATGACACAATAATGATGCATTGTTTACCACATTAACTAATCATTTGAATACATAAGATTATAATGATTAAACTTTTTCAAAAACCTATCCAATTACTATTGGATGATTTTATTTCGAACACTAGTCATATTATCTTCTAATAAAATTATTTTTGGAACATTAAAAACCGAATATATTTATAAAATAAAATAATATTTTCACACTTTCCTAAAGAGACCCTCCTCTACCTTATATAAAGGGACCACTTCTAACCAATTCCTCAAACCGCTTAGGCCTTTTGTATCATCCAAACGAAGCCCAATTATGCTCCATATATCCCTATCTTCCACCTATAAGCCTTATATTGGGCATAAGGCACTAAAATAAGTCCTTTGGTTCAAACCAAAGAGAGTTACCCAAATTCAAGTTAACAGTTTCTCAAAAATTGGTTTCTTTTATTTTACATATCCAACCCCTAAACTCGTTTTATTACATTCTATTTTAAGAAAATTATTATCCTCAATATACTTGGATGTTTTTAGTAGATTAATTATAGCTACACTTACACAAAGCTCCATCTAATGGATAAGGAACATAATGTTTCTGTGGATGGAAAACTATATCCTCACGAAACGATGATTGTTCAAATATCTCCAACCGCCTCTCATGGTGGCCATTACGATGGAACATTATTTATATATGATATATATTATGTTCATGTTTTCACTATGATTATTTATTTTCCATTTATAGAATTACTTTATGCATTCCATTATGGGTAAACGTGATAATCTCATTAGAGGAAGTGCGGACTACCGCCCCCTCAAAGTCATATGACTCATTCATACCATATGTGTTACGTATAAATGATATATTTAAAGATATTATAAATGATAAAATACTGGAATTATAATACTACTATGTATCATTATGTTTTAATTACATTAAATGTGTACGAGAAGTGGATGTAGCGTTCATGCGTACGTACGGCTTACCGTCTCCATGAACGGTGAATTTCATTTATTATATTTAAATGTTATGTACTATTATAAATACATGTATATGTTGGATATATATGATATATATGATATCCAAATCTTGAATATAATTCTATATATAATGAACCTTTGACCACGTGAACAACATGTAATTATAAGAAGTCCATTTTTGACTCAAGTACAAAATATCGAAAAAATGGACATTAATAACATAAATGATTACTTGATATTTATAACATGGTATTAAGTGATATAAAAGGAATAATAAACTTGAAAAATGTTCTTAAATAAGTAGAAATTACCTTTTGTTTATTATTCAGGATATAAAATAACGATCGTGTCATGTCGTACAAGAGGTAAGGGGCTTCATCTCAATCTTATTTCATTGAGGTGTATTTTGTTTTAATACATGATTTTATTTTATACATTGTCTAAAAACCTTTGAAATTTCATTTCATTCAATGTGCATCTTTTTCCACAAAGCATTTTACTAAACAAAAAAATGTATGTTTCTTTTAACGTAAGTGGTGACAACGGCCTTTCCACCATCACGAGTATTATTTGATCTTTGGCTTTATCAAAAAGACCTAATGTTTTTAAACGAAAATAAATTCGATATACTATTTTATATATTTTGGTATTGAATATGTTTTTGATAATGGATTTTTTATTTCAATATTTTTATGTGATATATTGTGATTGAATAGTAGAAATGTCTTCTTTCCATTACAATAGTTTTATGTGTTATGATTTTATAATGGTAATTGGACATTTGTCGGGTGGTTACATGATAAAAAAATTGAAGGGTGGTGTTGTGAATAGCAGGACAAGTGGTTACGTTATAACCTCCAATTCATCAGGTATGGAAGTCATCCGTATGGCTATTCTATTTAGTAATATGTGTGGAAGTTGACTGTATGGTTATTCCATTTATGTATGTTTATGTCCAAAGTTACCTTTATATGTTATGTGTTCTTTGTATGGGTTTTATGGTAATATTTTGGCTAAAATTGGGTAAGTAATGATATTTTATTCACTGAAGAGTATTTACAACTTCATAAATGTGAAAATTATTACTTACGATAAAGTATTCATGGTTTACCTGTTGTCTTGAAGAACTAATCATTTTCCTTATTTCTGTATCCCTTACTAAGATTTTTGTGCTCATCCCCAGTTTTTTAAAAGTTTTTCATATGACATAAAGTGGAATACGGTCAATTATGGGATCAAGGAAAATTCATCCTCTCTTAAACATGGAATTATAAATGAATTTTTTTTTTCAGGAGTTTTTATTTTTTGAAAAAAATTGAAATTGAGTAGGAGTGTCTACTTTTTGTTTTTGAGATGAAATATTATGAAATGTAATAGTTATGGTCTAACTCTCTAAAACTTCAAACCAGAAAATATCCTCAATGTGAATTATTCATTTAATTAAATATTATTAAATGTTTTAAGGTCATGTCCTTATAGTTTGTATCAGGTCAGTTTAGATTACTTTAAGAGTTAGGGTATTGTTAAATTAATATCCATAATGTAATTTATGTTAATAGTGAAATCATATAGCATTTACAGATTACCATGTTTATTCGCCTAAGATATTTATGTGTCCAGAATGGTTTTCCATAGAGGAAACATGGAAGCTATATTGGGACGACATCAGGAGGAAGACAACCTTCCAAATCTGTAACCTGAGATGGTCGGAATTCGAACATAACAGTTTGTTATAGTGATGGCACAATTGACTCAGGCTATAAATGGTGGTGGTATCCATGCCTGAGAGGTGCCAGATCAATTGTGGAGGAACTTTTCAGTAGTGGACCATATCATGAGAAAAAACCGCCCCTCATTTAGTGTATAATCTGACATTGTTCTAGCAGAAGGGTGTATTAATTCCCTGGAAAAGATTTATGATGTTATGGGTTGTTCAGAACATCAAAAGGTTATTCTCGATGTTTACCGTTTTGATGGTGAACCTGATCAGGGGTGGTAGATGGTGAAAATATTAGGGATATTGAGGAGATTGATTCTATTTATTATGATGAATTCAAAGGTATGTTTCATGAGAAATATTTCTCAAAGGTGCTTCGTCTTAGGATAAAAAAACAATTCCTAGAATTGAGGCAGGAGGATGACTCAATGGCTACTTATGAATAAAAGTTCACTTGACTGGCAAGGTATGCACCAAATCTCATCATAGATCTTAATAGTAAGATTAATCGATTTTACTGAAGACTAACTCCATAATATCTACGAGACTTAGCCTCTTGTGAGTTCAAAAGTTATGAATAACTAGTTCGATTTGTCGAGAAGGTGGTAATGGAGTTTGCTGATGATCATGTTTCCTTTGAAAAACTACAGAATAAGAGGTGCAGTTTGCAGGAAAAGGGGATGAATTCCTCAAAGGAGCCTGGATTTTAGAAAAATAAATATCCATCTTGTGATAAGTGTGGTAAAAAGCATCCCGTAGAATATTTATCAATGTCTGGAAAGTGCTTCCGGTGTGGCATGTCTTGTTATATTGCTCGCAACTGTAAGGAAGATGATCAAGCAGGGAATGAAAATCCATCAGTAAGATGTTTTAAGTGTAATTAATTGGGTAATTATGTAAATGAGTGTCCAGAGAAGAACTCAACTAAGGGAAAGCAGCTAGACTACAAGAAGAAAGGGGTGATGAAATCCGTTCCAACTACTTCAGAAGATGTTGGTCCATCGAATAAATTAGTATCAGGTACACTGTTTGTTTGTTCAGATTATGCCAATGTGTTGTTTGATTCAGGGTCTACACACTCATTCATTTCTGATATGTTTTCCATTAAATTGGGAATTCCATATCAATATATGAATACATAACATACTGTAAAATGTAGTGTTGGTTCAGAAGGGTATGTTTCCAGATTTTAACATTGATAATGATTGTGTTTTGAGGTTTGGAAAAATATTATTTGTTCCTTGTGATTAAATGTTGAATAATGAGTTGTTATGTGATGCTCATAGTTCCCCATTTTCAGTTTATTCAGGTAGTACTAAGATATACAGAGATCTTCGAATGTATTACTGGTGGGATGGAAAAAAAAGGGATATTGCTTATTTTACTATAATGTGATTGACCTGTTATCATGTTAAAGTAGAGAGACAGTTACAGAAAGGGATGCTTCAGCCTCTACTGGTGAAAGAGAGGAAATGAGAAAATATATCAATGGACTTTGTTGCGGGATTACCGAATACATCCTGAGGTAATAATGCAATTTAAGTTATTAATGATCGATTGACTAAATCTACTCATTTCCATCCAATTCAGGATAAATTTTCTCTAGATCAACTTTCTCGATTTTATGATAAATAAATTGTCAGGTTTCATGGATTTCCCCACTCAATTGTATCTGATCATGATCCCAGGTTTACTTCTATCTTTTGGAAAGGCCTTCAGAAGTCATTGGGTGCTGAATTATGTTTAAGTACAGCTTTTCATCCTCAATCAGATGGGATGTCAAAATGAATAATTCAGACATTGGAAGATATGTTATGTTCTTGTTTGATGAATTACCAGGGATTCTGGGATTAACATCTTTCTTTGGTTGAATTTTCATATAATAACAGCTTCCATTCTAGTATACAGATGGCTCCATTTGAGGCATTATATGGAAAGTGTTTTCGAACTCTTGTTTTTTGGGATAAAGTATGTGAAAGGAAGATGATGGAATGAGAATTGGTAGAAGATATGGCAGAGAAAGTTTGGTTGATTCAAAAGAATATAAGAACAGCTCAGAGCAGACAGAAAATTTATGCAGATAACTGGTGGAAGGATATTTCTTTTGAGGTAGGTGATCATGTATTTTTCAACGCTTCTCTATAGAAAAGTGTGATGTGTTTTGTTAATAAGGGCATGTTGAATATGAGGTTCATTGGACATAATGAAATCCTGGAGAAAAATTGATCAGTTGCATATAGAGTGGCTTTACCTCCATGTTTATCCCAGTTACAAATTTTTTTTATATTTCGATGTTGAGAAAGTATATGCCAGACCATCTCATGTTTTGAGGCTAGAGGTAGTTCAGTAGGAAGAGAATCTCTCATATAAAGATCTGCCAGTCCAGATTCTTGACTATAGAGATAAGTATTGTGAAATAAGGTAATTCACTAGGTAAAGGTTTTTTGGAATAACCATATGGATGAAGGGGCCAAGTGGGAATCTGAAAATTCTATGAGTGATAAATACCCCCACTTTTTTTGATAAGTGAATAAAAATTGCGTAGACTCAATTTCCAAAATGGAGTAAGGATATAACATCCTCGATAAATGAAGAATAAGGCATATTTCATATTTATTAATATTTGTGAATTAAATATTAATTTTACTGACAAGGTGTTTCTATGTTCGATAGCGTACTCGATATGCAACAATGAGTTTCATTAAATTCATACGTTGCACACTAATAATATAATATTATTATATTAAATGGTAGTTAACTACTAGCCATTGTATTGGAGAGAATACACAAAACTAACTAACATATTATTATACAATATTGTTAAATCTATTTACAGTTATCCAATAAAACATTAGAGACTTATAATATGAATGAATCTATTTTTAAGCATAATTTACATTAAAACGCAGATTTACCACATTTTAATGGATAACCCTCCTTAAATATAGTTTTGGTCACTTTAATATATTCTAATTGACCAAATAAAATCCTTCATTAGAATGGGGACATCAAATTTTACATTGGGTAATTTTTTGGTATTTTTCTCATAAAGTTCATTTTTAATGAATAGTGAAAAATATTGTATTTTAATTCAGAAGTTCTTTTTAATATAATTTATTTATATGATTAGATTATATTTTTAATGGGTTTTAATGTGAAATTTAAATATATTTTTACCATTTAATCCAATTTTGGCCAATGGAATTAATTTCACTGTGAAATTGGACATAAACAAGTATCAATCTTTTGATAGTTATTGTTCATTAAAAACACGCTGTTTTTTTGATAATGGGAAATAATTTTATAATTAATTAATGAAACTTCTAGGATTTTAATTTGAAAAAATAGACATAATTTTCTAATTCGGAATATCAAATATAACTTAGGTTGAATATTCAGTATTTTTCTTAAAAACATCATTTTTTATGAATAATGAAACAACTTAGTGGTGGTTCGAAAACTGACTTTTTTATTTAAATGAAATTTTACAACTTCAATGAATTTAATTTAAAAAATATTTCAAACATGGTTGTTATGAAGGATTAAAATGTGGTTCAATAAGATGAAAATAATTTTTGGTGAATAGTTATTTTTAACTTTTATTTAATGCGGTTAAAGGTTAATAGGGTAATTCAAGGTTAAAAGAATATTATAATTATTAAAAAAATATCATAACACTTGTCCAAACCATATTTTTGGAGTCATTTACGAACATGGGAATCTTTGGGTCGATTTTGGGACCCCATTGAGCCACATGGGAGTGATAATTACAATTTAGATTAATTAACTTAAAGTAAAGGCATAAATGACAAAAGAAAATATCTTTTAGTAAATCAATTTTTAGAAGGGGATATATAAATTATAATTTATAATATATAAATTAATTGCAAATATAAAAATATTTCCTATATCATGGTATTTTGTTTATATTTTTTAGAGATCAAATAATTTAAATTATTTATGACACAATATTGATGCAGTGTTTACCTCATTAATAAATCATTTAAATAAATAAGATTATAATGATTAAAATATTATACAAAACAAATGAAATTACTATTGGTTGATTTTATATCGACCATGAATCATTTTAGCTTTGACAATAATGATATTTGGACCATTAGAAACAGAATATCATTATATAATAAAATAATGTTTTCACACATTCCTAAAGAGCCCATCCTCAACCTTATAAAAGGATACCACTTATAACCAATTACTCACACCTCTCAAGCCTTTTGGGTCATCCAAAATAAGAACAAGTATTCTTCCTACAACCCCATCGTCCCCCTAGAAATATTATCTTAGGCAGAAGGCACTTCGAGAAGTCCTTTTGTTCAAACCAAAGGGAGTTACCCAAATTAAAGGTAATTGTTTCTCTTAAATTGTTTTTTATTTAACTTCTCCAACCCCTAAACTCTTTTTATTCCTTTATTTTGTAACAAAATCATTATCCTAAATATACTATTATGTTTTTATGAGAATTATTATAGCTTCACATACACACAACTCCATCTAAAGGATGAAAAACATAATGTTTCTGTGGATGGAAAATTAACGCCTCACGAAATGATGATTGTTCAAATATATCCAACAGCATCTCATGGTGGACATTATGATTGAACTGTATCTATATATGATATATATTTTTTTTGGTTTTTTTATGCTTCTGTATTCTCCATTTATATCATGACTTTATCGTTTCCATTATGGGTAAATGCGATAATCTCATTAAAGGAAGTACAAACTATCGCTCCCTCAAAATGATATGACTCGTTCATACCATATGTGGTAAATATAAAGGATAGATTTAATGATATTATATATGATTAAATACTATAATTATAATAATACTACGTATCATTATGTTTTAATTACATTAAATATGTAGTAGAAATGAATGTAGCGTTCATGCGTACGTACGGCTTACCGTCTCCATGAATGGTGCATTTCATTTCTTACCTCTAAATGTTATGTACTATTATAAATACATGTATATGCAAGATAAATATGATAAATATGATATCCAAATCATGAATATAAATATGGACATAATTAAACGTTGACCACATGAACAACAAGTAATTATAAGAAGTCCATTTTTGACTCTAGTACCAAATATCGACAAAATGAATGTTATTTACTTAAATGATTAAATAATGTATATAACATGGTAATAAGTGATATAAAAGGAATAATAAACATGAAAAAGGTTCTTAAGAAAGAATAAATTAACATTAGTTTATTATTCAGGATATTAAAGAACGATCGAGTCAAGTCGGACACTAGGTAAGGGACTTCGTCTAAATCACCTTTCATTGAGGTATATTTTGTTTTAAAACACGAATTAATATTATATGATATCTAAGAACCTTTGAAATTTAATTTCATACAATGTGAATCTTTTTCTACGAATCGTTTTATTAAACAACAAAAATGAAAGTTTCTTTTAACGTAAGCGGTGACAACGACCTTTCCACTACCGTGATTATTATTTGATCTTTGGCTTCTTCAACAAGACATAATGTTTTTAATATAAAATAAATACCATATAATCTTTTATATATTTTGGTATTGAAAATGGTTTTTATAATGGATTTGTTATGTTTATATATTTAAGTTATATGTTGTGATTGATCTGTGGAAATGTATTCTTTCCTTTACAATTGTTTTATGTGTTATGATTTTGTAATAGTACATGGACATTTGACGGGTGGTGAAGTGATAAAACAAAAGACGAGTGGTGTCGGGAATACAGGACGGGTCGTTACGTTATAACCTCTAATGCATTAGGTATGGAAGTCAGCCGTATGGCTATTCTATTTAGTGATATGTGTCGAAGTCGATTTTATGGTTATTTCATTTATGTTTGTTTATGTCCCAAGTTACCTTTAAATGTTATTTGTTCTTTATATGGGTTTTATGGTTAGCTTTTTGTTACAAAAGGGTAAGTAATGATATTTTATTTAGTAAATATTATTAAATACTTCATAAAGGATAAAATTATTACTTATGATAATGTATTTATGGTTTACCTGTTGTCTTGAAAAACTAACAGTTTTCCTTCTTTGTGTATCACTTACATAGCTTTTTATACTCATCCCAATTTTTTGAAATGTTTTTCATAGTACATAAAATGGAATAGGGTCAAGTATAGGATCAAGGAAAAGTTATTCTCTCTTAAACATGGAATTAGACATGACTCTTTTTTTCAAGAGTTTTTATTTTGTGAAAAATATGTAAACTGAGTAGGACTGTGTACGTTGTATTTTTGAGATATAATATTATGAAATGTAATAGTTATGGTCTAAATCTCTAAAAATCTAAACCTAAAATGATTTTCAATGTGAATTATTCATTTTAGGAAAGATGTGTAATAAAAACAACAACATTTTGGTAACTGGAATTAATTTTAAAATTAACAAATGCCACATCTATGTTTTAAATTTGGTAAAATAGACATAATTTTTTAATTTGGAATATCAAATAAATCTTTGGCTGAATTTTTGGTATTTTTTTGAAAAAACATAAATTATTGATGAATAGTGAAACCTCTTAGTGGTAGTTAAAAAACTGACTTTTTCAGTTAAATGAAATTTTACCACTTTTGTGAATTGAATTTCAAAAATCTGACACACATGGTTGTTATCAAGAAGTAAAATGTAGTTCACGAAGATGAAAATAATTTTTTGGTGAATAGAATCTTTTGACTTTTATTTACCACTGTTAAAGGTAAATAGAGTAATTCAAGGTTAAAAGAATATTATAATAATTCAAAATTACCATAAAACTTGTCCAAACCTTATTGGTTTATTAATTTATGACCATGGGAATCTTTTGGTCGATTTTGGGACCCCATTGAGCCACATGGGAGTGATAAGGACAATTTAGATTAATTAACATATAGTAAAGTCAATAACGACAAAAGAAAATATCTTTTAGTAAATTAATTTTTACAAGGAGTTATATAATTTATCTTTTCGACTATAAAATTTTCTCGTAAATCTAAATCTATTTCCTACATCATGGTATTTTTTTAATAATTTTTAGACATCAAATAAATTAAATTATATATGACACAATAATGATGCAGTATTTACATCATTAATAAATCATTTAAATAAATATGATTATAAATATTAAAATAACATCGAAAACCTGTACCGTTTTCATCGGATGATTTTATTTCGACTAGGAATCGTCTTATTTTCGACTCTAATGATTTTGTGACATTTTGAAACCAAATATCATTATATAATACAAAAATATTATCACACATTCCTAAATAGCCTCTCCTCTCCCATATAATAGAAGACCACTTATAACCAATTCCTCACACCTCTCAAGCCATTTGGCTTGTCCAAAAAATGACCAATTAAGCTCAATACATCGCTATACTCCTCTTAGAAGCCTTACCATAGGCATAATGCACTTTAATAAGACCTTTGGTTCAAACCAAAGAGAGTAACCCAAATTAAAGGTAACCATTTATCTTAAATTATTATTTTTATTTTACATCTCCATCCCCTAATATATTTTTATTCCTTTATTTTGTAACAAAATCAGTATCCTCAATATACTAGGATTTTTTTATGGGAAGGATTCGAGATACACTTACACACACATCCATACAATGGATGAAGAACTTAATGTTTCCCTGGATGGAAAACTAACGACTCAAGAAATGATGATTGTTCGATTATCTTATATCACCTTTCATGGTGGACATTATGATGGAACTAAATTTATATATGATATATATTATGTTTATGTTTTCTTTAGGATTTGGAAATTTCCATTTATTGCAAACCTTTAGGGTTTCTATTATGGCTAAATGGGATAATCTCATTAGAAGACGTGCGAACTACCGCCCCATCAAAGTGATATGACTCATTCATACCATATGTGGTACGTATAATGTAGTGATTTAATGATATTATATATGATGTAATACTGTAATTATAACACTACTATGTATCATTATGTTTTAATTTCATTAAATATTCAATAGAAATTGAAGTAGTGTTCCTGCGTAGGTACGGCTTACCATCTCCATGAACGGTGCATTTAATTTCTCACCACAAAATGTTATGTACTATTATAAATACATGTTTATACTAGATATATAAGATATATAAGATATATACATCATGATTATCATTCAGGATATAATGGACTATTGACCATATGGGCAATTTGTAAATATAAGGTGTTCATTGTTGACTCAAGTACCAAATATCGACAAAATCACCATAGTTAACTTAAATGATTACATAATGTTTATAACATGATAGTAATTGATTTAAAAGGAATTATAAACTTTAAAAAGGTTCTTAAGGAAGTATAAATTATCTTTAGTTTATTATTCATGAGATTAAAGAATGATTGAGTCATCTTCGACACGAGGTAAGTAAACTTCTTATCTCACTTTTAATTCGGTGAGATTTCCATTGTTCACCACATATTTATTGCATGTGGGGTGTTATGTTCTTCCGTTTGATATATAGTATAATGATTATATTTATATTCATGGTATTCGTTGATTAATTTGATGGTTATAAACATTTGATCAAATGAATCAGTTGATTACAACGAGGTAAAGGGTTTCATCTCACTTTTATTCCCGTGAGATTCATGCTATATTTTCCAATATTTTAATTTGTGTGGTGTATGTAATACCCATGATTCTACTCTTTGTTTAATAAAATTTCATTTATGGGTATTTACATCTACATTGTATGGTACTTCTTTCATTTGACGTATGTTTTGTAGGTTACCAAATCGGTAAGGGAACCTTTCACCCTCCTCTTTTTAAAAGACTTCTTTTTGTTATGTCTTTTAATTTACATCTTATTATGTTAGGATATGTTATTATAAATCCTTATTGATCTAAAATTTATGTCCAAGTGATGAGATAACCTATTTATCTCATTAACACATTTTTTAAATTTTAATGTGACGTTGTTAGGCTTTCAAATTTTTGCAAGGGAACTTCTTAACCCAATTTCAATTCTTTGGGTCAAACTTGTACTTCATGAATATGTCATCCTATGAGTATGTGTGAATGACCTATTACTATTTTACACATAATATCCACTTATATTGGGTGTATTTATATTTTTTACACATAATTATGTGATTTATTTATCCTAATTAAGGATACCATCTTTATAAGGGATTTCATTTCAATTTACATTTCCACTGAGACTTCATTGATGTTATACAAAAACTCACTATTATGTGGTGTATATACTGTCCTTTGACATATTATATCATGAATAACTTTATTCTCTTGATATTTTAAAGTTACCATTAAATTTTATTCCTCAATTATTTGTATTCAAGCATCTATCTTTTTGTTAAAATACTCTTTACCTAAAATATCATTTTAAATGTTTTAAATATTTATTCTTAAAAATATTTAAAAATAATTTCCATGATTTAAAAATGGGTTTTAGAATTTATTTATATGTACATTAATATTTTCAAATGATAATTTATTAAAAATCTTCAATGTGGTATGGTAATCTTTGATACAAAAATCTATTTTTAAATGGTTTATGAAAATGGATTGATTATTTCAATATCTCGAAATTACTTATTGTAGTTGAAAATGAAATGATATTAGTGAAATTTTTATATTTGAAATATTTCGCGTGTTATAATGGATCTTGGAGATTTGACGGGTGGTTATGTGATAAATGATATGATGGGTGGTGCGGTGAATACCAGGACGGGTGGTTATGTTATATCCTCCAATGCATTGGGTATGGATGTCGGCCTTATGGCTATTCCATTTAGTGATATGTGTGGAAGTCAACTGTATGGTTATTACATTTAATTATGTTTCTGTCCCAAGTTTCCTTTTTTATGTTATGTTTTCTTTATATGGGGTTTATGGTAACATTTTTGTTACAAAAGTGTAATTAGTGATATTTTATTCTGTGAAGAGTATTTACTACTTCATAAAGGTGAAAAGTATTACTTATGTTAAAGTTTTTATAGTTTACTTGTTGTTTTGAAAAACTATCTATTTTACTTATTTTTGTATCACTTACTGAGATTTTTATGCTCATCCCAAGTTTTTTTGAAATGTTTTTCACAGGACTTATTGTGGAATAGGGTCAAGTATTGGATCAAGGAAAAAGTCATGTTTTCTAAAACATGGAACTAGACATGTTTCTTTTTAATAGTTTTTATTTTATGAAAAAATGGATACTACATAGTAGTGTTTATTTGTTATATTCATGTTATAATGTAATAGTTATCACCTAATTCTCTAAAAATCTAAACCCAAAAATTTCCTCAATGTGAATTATTCATTTAATGCAATATTATGTAATGTTTTAAGGCCGAGTCCTTATAGTTGGTATCAGAGTTCGGTTTAGACAAATTTAGGGATTATGAGTTTTTGTTAGACATATGGTTAGTCCCTATCTTTTTTTTTCAGTTATATACTAGTTTTATAACTTTTTCTGATCAAGTAATGTTAGTTGAAAATTGAAGGAGGAGGATCTCAAATAAAATTCCTATCTCTTCCGGATGACATGCTTGCAATAATTTTTGAAAAGTCATGTTCGGATGATTATGAATCTTTTATTAACATAAAACTCACTTGAAATCTGTTGTTTGAGATATCAAACACATCCAATATACCTCATTGTCATCATGGATCATGGGTTGTATTTAGAAAAAAATCTTATTTTCACAATATTCTCATATTTTCAAGAAAGGTAAATATTATCAAGGAAATTTCAAATATTTTCCCTTATCACAAGATTTTGAAGCATATTATGAGTTTAAAAAAGTGCTAAAGAAGGAGACCCTTACACAAACTATTTAAATTTGATTTTAAAATATAGTCTCTCAGCACATACTTATGGTATTTTAAAAGGACCGTTAATTGAATGATTCAACTGAAATTCAGTCCGACTGTTTTATAGAAATCATGTTTTATCAGATGATTTGATATTATATGTCATACATGATTATTTTCCATAACTATTTTTCTATGAAAACCTATATTACCCATGTTGTACAAGGTTTATTTGGATGGAGGAAGAAAATGATTTTGATGGATCTCTAAATAATTGTTGCAATGCGTGGACCTTATACCTATGTGAACAAGATGACGATGAAACCAAATGGACACCATGATCAAGGTACGATGTTCTTCATTTTTGGGATAATTTTATTTTATCATTTCATGGTTAAATAAGACTTTAATATTTAATATGTGGAGATGATAATGAATTTAGAGGGAAAAGAGAGGTATAAAGAAACCATTGATTTTAAAATATGTTAGGGATATTTTTGAGTTTTATAAAAAGGACAAGCCGTAGGATGGGTGACAACATGTCACATCCGGAAAGGATGTAGGAATTGAACCCCCAACCGAAGGGCGATAAGGCCGCATCACCTACCACTGGCCTACTTGAAGTCACTAGTTAGTAGGACTTATTATTTTTGTAAAATTATTTTATAGAATAAGGATATGTTGATTTTTGGAACTTATGTTTTATCAGATGGATATACTTAGTATAGAAAAATGATATAGTGATTAAGTGATAAAGGTTTTTGTGGAATACATTCTATTTTTTGAGGAATCACAGTTTGCTTAAGGAAAATAGAATAACATGGGATTTAAATTGTTGAATAATGGGTGAAATTTCAGTTTGGAAGAATGTATATTTTTATTATGGACATATGATGATTTTATTTATATATAAAAATGATTAACATATCATGGATAATATGTGAATAGGTTAATTACTTTTCAATATTAGACTTTATGAGTAACTGGTGTTACTTGGACATAAATGTTATGATGTATCTTGGAAGTATGTGTAATTAAATCCCATTGAGATTTGGGTTACAATATCAGTTTCGATTAAATCTGGAGAATTTTAGGGACAATTCCTTATTGAATGTTCTTTGTTGAACTTTGGGTATTGTTGAAAATTTTTTGGAGATTAAGAGTAGTATATATTTATGTAAAAGTTTATCCTTTTTAGGGATAATCTGGTCTTTTAATAAAAGTTTTGGTTTTAGTTAATATCTAATGACCAGGGAAATATAGATTTCATCTTCTATGGATTATTGGATTCTCTTGAAGTCGATTATAGTACTTTCAATGTAAACAGGTCATCCTGAATACTCATCATGTGGAGGAAATATTAGTTTGTGGTAGGAATTTATTAAAGGATGAAAGTATACATGAAATTTATATATGTTTCCTTATATATTTATTTATGCTCATAAATAAATTCATCAACTTTATGAAAAGAATCTTAAAACTAAAACTTTTTTGTTAAATTTTCCTACTGTGGAATCAAGAACCGTTTAATCCATCACATGTTTGTGATTTTCTAGTGGTTAACATTTTCTTAATCATGTTTTTTGTCACTCTCCATTATAACTTGACCTTTTTTTCTCTCTTACATATCCATGTTTTCCTACATGGAATCCTATTATGGGTTATCTCAGGTGACCTTTGTACTTCTCTTCCATTATTTTAAAGTGATAGTTTTATTGACTCTTTTCTGATGTGGGACTTTTAATGAAGT
The DNA here is from genome assembly GCA_963277665.1 of Viscum album. Classification (NCBI taxonomy): domain Eukaryota; kingdom Viridiplantae; phylum Streptophyta; class Magnoliopsida; order Santalales; family Viscaceae; genus Viscum; species Viscum album. Next base: position 91,019,276 of record OY728121.1, on the reverse strand, counting down.
TTCCAAGCACATTTTTAAAATTGTGAGGACGCAATTCCAAAAAGGGGGGAAGGATGTAACATCCCAAATAAATATGGAATAAGAGACTTTTTATATTTATTATTATCTTTGAATTAAATATTAAGTTTAAATTAAAGGGGATGCTATGTTTGATAGCATACCCGATATGCAACAACAGGTTTTTTTGAAATCTTATGTTGCACTCTAATAATATAATAATATTATTTTAAATGGATGTTATCTCCTAGATGTTATATTGGTGAGTATGAACAAATATAACTATAATATGATTATACATGTTTGTTAAATATATTTAAATTTATCCAATAAAATTTAGAGGCTAAAAATCTGAATGAATCTATTTTAAAGCTTAATTTATATTAAAAGGACGATTTAACACCTTTTAATGGAGAACCCTCATTAAATATAGTTTTTGTCACATTAATACACACTATTTTACTAAATAAAATAATTATTTTGAATAGGGACATCAAAATTTACATTGTGAATTGTTTTGGAAATTTTTCTGATAAAGTTCATTATTTTAATGAATAGTGAAATTATTTTATTTAAATTCAAAACGATGTTTTAATATAATTTATTTATGTTTTTATATTATCTTTTTAATTTTTTTTAAAGGGTAATTAGAATATATTTTTACCATTTAGTCCAATGTTGGTAATTGGAAATAATTTCACATTGATATTGGACAAAAACAAGTATCAATATTTTGATAGTAATTGTTTCTTAAAAACAGGCTATTTGATTTGATATCGGGAATTAAACATAAAATTAATTAATGCCAATTCTAGGTTTTAAATTTGGTAAAATAGAAAACGTTTTTGAATTAGGAATATCAAATAATGCTTAGGATGAATTTTTGGTATTTTTCTGAAAAGCATTAATTTTTGATGAATAGTGAAACCACTTAGTGGTAGTTAAAAAAACCGACTTTTCATTTAAATGAAATTTTACCACTTCTGTGAATTGAATTTCAAAAATTTTACATACATGGTTTTTATCAAGAAGTAATCTTTTGTTCATTAAGATGAAATTAATTTTTGTTGAATAGTAACTTTTGACTTTTATTTACCGCGGTTAAAGGTAAATAGGGTAATTCAAGGATAAAATAATATTATAATAATTTCAAATTACCTTAACACCTGTCCAAAATTTATTGGTGGAGTCATTTACGACCATGGGCATCTTTTGGTCGATTTTGGGATACCATTTAGCCACTTGGGTGTGATAATGACAATTTAGATTAATTAACTTAATGTAAAGGAAAAAATGACATAAGGAAATATCTTTTAGTAAATTAATATTTGCAAGGGGTTATATAAACTATTATTTCAACAATAAATATTAATTGAAAAGTTAAAAATATTTCCTAAATCATGGTATTTTTTTTATAAGTTTTATACATCATATAAATTAAATTATTTATGACACAATAATGATGCAGTGTTTACATCATTAATAAATCTTTTAAATAAATAAGATTATAAATAATAATATAACATAGAAAAAATTTCTAATTCTTATTTGATGATTTTATTTCTGCCAAGAGTCTTCTTCTCTTAGAATCTACTAATTTTTGGACCTTTTGAATCAAAATATTCATTATATAATAAATTAATATTTTCACACTTTCCTAAAGAGCCCCTCCTCTCCATTATAAAAGGAGACCAATTCTAACCAATTCCTCATGCCTCCCAAGTCATTTGGATCTTCCTAACTCTTCCCAATTAAGCTCCATAAATCCCTCTCCTCCTCCTAGATTACTTACCATAGGAAGAAGGCACTTCAAGAAGTCCTTTTGTTAAAACCAAAGGGAGTTACCCAAATTAAAGGTAATTGTTTCTCTTAAATTGTTTTCTTTTACTTCACTTATCCAACCCCTAATCTCTTTTTATTACATTTTTTTATAACAAAATATGTATCCTAAATATACTAGGATGTTGTTATGAGAAGTATTATAGCTACACTTACACACACCTCCATCTAATGGATGAAGAACATAATGTTTCTGTGGATGGAAAACTAACGCCTCCTGAAACGAAGATTGTTCGATTATCTCCAACCGCCTCTCATGGTGGCCATTATGATGGAACTGTATTTATATATGATATATATTATGTTTAGTTTTTCTTTATGATTTTGTAATTTACATTTATCGAATGCCTTTATAGATTCCATTATGGGTAAAAGCGATAATCTCATTAGAGGAAGTGCAGACTACTGCCCTCTCAAATTGATATGACTCATTCATACCATATTTGGTATGTATAAAGTATATATTTAATGATATTATATATTATACAAGTCAGGAATTATAATACTACTATGTTTCATTATGTTTTAATTCCATTAATTATGAAATAGAAATCGAAGTAGCGTTCAAGCGTACGTATGACTTACCATCTCAATGAACGGTGCATTTCATGTCTTACCACCAAATGTTATGTAATATTATTAATAAATGTATATTCTGGATATATAAGATATATATGATATCTACATCATGATTATCATTCTGGATATAATGTACTATTGACAACATGGACAACTTGTAAATATAAGGTGTTCATTTTTGACTCAAGTATAAAATATTGACAAAACGACCATTATTAACTTAAATGATTACAAAATGTTTATAAAATTGTAATAGTTGATATAAAATGAATGATAAACTTGAAAAGGACTTTAAGAAAGTATAAATAAACTTTAATTTATTATTCCGGAGATTAAAGAACGATCGAGTCAAGTCAGACACGAGGTTAGGAGAATTCTTATCTCACTATTAATTCCGTGAGATTTCCATTGTTCGCCACTAATTTATTGCATGTGGTGTATTATATACTTCCGTTTGATTTATACTATCATGATTATCTTTATATTCATGGTATTTTTTGATTCATTTCATGGTTATTAACTTTTTATCAAATGACTCAGTTTATTACAATGAGGTAAAGGGTTTCATTTCACTTTTATTCCCGTGAGATTCATGCTATATTTGACACTACAACCTTTTGTGTGGTGTATGTACTACCCATAATTATACTATTTGTGTAATACACTTTAATTTATGGGTATTTAAATCTATATTTTATTTTCCTTCTTTCATGTGGCATATGTTTTGTAATTTACCAAATCGGGAAGGGAACCTTTCACCATTTCTTTCTAAAAGACTTGTTTTTGGTGTGTCTTTTAATTTACATCTTATTATGTTGGGATATGTTATTATAAATACTTATTGATGTAATTTTTTTAATGTGATGAGATACCCTATTTATCTCATCAACACATTTTCTAAATTATAATGTGACGCCATTAGGGTTTCAAATTTTTACAAGGGATCTTCTTAACACAATTTTAATTCATTGGGGTAAACATGTACTTCTTGAATATGTCATGATATGAATATGTGTGAATGACCTATGATTGTTTTACACATAATATCCACTTATATTGGGTGTATTTATATTTTTCACACATAATTATGTGATTGATTTATCTTTAATTTAATGATACCATCATTATAAGGGATTTCATCTCAATTTATATTTCCACTGAGACTTCATTGTTATTATACACAAACTCACTATTATGTGGTGTATATACTGTCCTTTTCTATATTATATCATGAATCCCTTTATTCTAATGATATTATAATGTTATGATTAAAATTTATTCCTCAATTATTTTTGTTCAAGCGTCTCTCTTTTTGTTAAAATATTCTTTTACTATAATATTGTTTTAAATATTTATTCTTCTAAATATTTCACTTCAATGTCCATGTTTTAAAAATTGGTTTTAGTATTTATTTATATGGAAATTAATATTTTGAAATGATAATTCATTTAAAACCTTCAAATTGGTATGAACACATTAATTCAAAAATCTCTTATTAAATGGTTTATGAAAATGGATTGATTATTTCAATATCTTGAAATAAATTCTTGTGATTGAAAATGAAATGTTATTAGTGAAATGTTTATATTTGAAATATTTTCTGTGTTATAATGGTACTTGGGCATTTGACGGGTGGTTACGTGATAAACCATATGACGGGTGGTGCCGTGAATACCAGGATGGGTGGTTACGTTATAACCTCCAATTCATTGGGCATGGAAGTCAGCCATATGGTTATTCCATTAACTTATATGAGTGGATGTCAATCGTATTGTTATCCCATTTATGTTTTTTTATGTCCCAAGTTTATTTTATTTGTTATGTGTTCTTTATATGGGTTTTATGGTAAACATTTGGTTATAAAAGGGTATGTAGTGATCTTTTATTTAGTGAAGAGTTTTTTCTACATCATAAATGTGAAAATTATTACTTATGTTAAAGTATTTATGGTTTACTTGTTGTTTTGATAAACTAACACTTTTCCTTCTTTGTGTATCCCTTACTGAGCTTTTAATGCTCATCCTAGGTTTTTTTGAAATGTTTTTAACATGACTTAATGTGGAATACGGTCAAGGATGGGATCAAGGAAAATTCATGATGTCTAAAACATGGAACTAGACATGTTTCTTTTTAAGAGTTTTTATTTTATTAAAAAATGGATACTTCATAGTAGTGTCTACTTGAAATTGGACATAAACAAGTATCAATATTTTGATAGTTACTGTATCTCAAAAACACGCTATTTTTTTGATAACAGAGATTATGTTTAAAATTAATTAATTCCACTTTTATGTTTTGAATTCGGAAAAATAGACATCATTTTTGAATTCCGAATATCAAATTTAGCTTAGACTGAATTTTTGGAATTTTTCTGAAAAACATCAATTTTTGATGAATAGTGAAACCACATAATGGTAGTAACAAAACTGAATTTTTCATTTAAATGAAATTTTACCCCATCTATGAATTGAATTTAAAAAATTTGACATACATGGTTGTTATCAAGAAGTAAAATGTGGTTCAATAAGATGAAAATAATTTTTTTGAATAGTAAATTTTAACATTTATTTACTATGGTTAAAGGTAAATAATGTAATTTAAGATAACAAAAATATTATAATAATTAAAAATTACCTTAACACTTGTACAAAAATTATTGGATGCGTCATTTATGACCATGTGCATCTTTGGGTCGATTTTGGGACCCCATTGAGCCACTTCGGAGTGATAATGACAATTTAGATTAATTATCTTAAAGAAAAGGAAAAAATGACAAAAGAAAACATCTTTTAGTAAATTAATTTTTATATGGTGTTATATAAGTCATATTTTCGACAAAAAATATTATTTAGAAAGTAAATAATATTTCATACATGATAGTATTTTTTTTATAATTTTTATACATCATATAATTTAAATTATTTAAGACACAATAATGATACAGTGTTTATCTAATTAATAAATCTTTTAAATAGATAAGATTATAATGAATAAAATTTTATCCAAAACCAGTCCAATTCCTATTGGATGATTTTATTTCAACCTTTAGTCATCTTATCTTCGACTATAATAATTTTTGGACCATTAGAAACCGAATATCATTATATAATAAAATAATGGTTTCACACTTTCTTAAAGAGCCCCACCTCCCCCTTATAAAAGGAGACCATTTATATCCAATTTCTCACACTTCTCATGCCTTTTGGCTCATCCAATCTCTGCCCAATTAATCTCCCTACATCCCTCTCCTCCTCCTAGAGGCCATACCATAGGCATAAGGCACTTCAAGAAGTCCTTTGGTTCAAACCAAAGGGAGTTACCCAAATTAAAGGTAACAGTTTCTCTTAAATTGTTTTACTTTATTTTACCTCTCCGACCCTAAAATAATTTTATTCTTTTCTTTTCTAACAACATCAAGATTCGAAATATACTGGTATGTTTTTATGGGAAGGATTCACGCTACACATATACACACCTACATCTAATGGACGATGAACATAATGTTTCTGTGGATGACAAAATAACACCTCACGAAACAATGATTGTTCAAATATCTCCCCCCTGCCTCTCATGGTGGACATTATGATGGAACTTTATTTATATATGATATATATTATGTTTATGTTTTCTTTATGCTTTTTTAATTTTCATATATATCATACCTTTATGTATTCCATTATGGGTAAACACTATAATTTCTATTGAGGAAGTGCCGACTACCACCCACACAAAATGATATGACTTGTTCATACCATATGTGGTATATATAAAGGATAGATTTAATGATATTATATATGATACAATACTGGAATTATAATATACATATGTATCATTATGTTTTAATTCCATTAAATATGAAATATAATTGGATGTGGAATTCATCCGTACGTACTGCTTATCGTCTCCATGAACGGCGAATTTCATTTCATACCTATAAATGTTATGTACTTTTATAAATACATGTATATAATGGATATATAGGATATATGTGATATCTAAATCATGAATATCATTCTGGATATAATGAAAATTTGACCACATGAGCGACATGTAATTATAAGAAGTCCATTTTTAACTCAAGTACCAAATATCGACAAAATGAACATTATTAACATAAAGTATTACATAATGTTAATAACATGGTAATAAGTGATATAAATGGAATAATAAACTTGAACAAGGTTAATATGAAAGTATAAATTAAATTTATATTATTATTTAGGATGTTAAAGAACGAACAGGTCAAGTCAGACATGGGGTAAGGGATTTTCTTATCTCACTTTTAATTCCGTGAGATTTCCATTGTTTGCAACTTATTCATTGCATGTGGAGAATAATAGAAAACTCACAGAATTAAAAGTTAGATAATAAATACCTTACCTCATGTTCGACATTACCAGTTTGTTCTTTAAAATACTGAATAATAAATTAATGTTAATTTCTACCTTCTTAAGAACATTTTTAATGATTATTATTTTTTTAATATTACTTATTACCATGTTATAAAAATCTTGTAATCATTTAAGTTAATAATGTTCGTTTTGTCGATATTTGGTACTTTATTCAAAAATGGACTGCTTATAATTACATTTTGTTCATGTGGTCAAAGGTTCATTATATCCAGAATGATATTCATGATTTGGATATCATATATATCTTATATATCCCATATATACATGTATTTATAATAGTACATAACATTTAGAGGTAATAAATGAAATGCACCGTTCATGGAGGCGGTAAGACGTACGTACGTATGAACACAACTTCTATTTATATTTCATATTTAATGGAATTAAAACATAATGATACATAGTTATGTAATACATTTGACCTTTATGAAGTAGTAAATAATCTTCACTTAATAAAAGATCACTACATACCGTTTTGTAACCAAAAGGTTACCATAAAACCCATTTAAATAACACGTAACATAAAAAGGTAACTTGGGACATAAACATACTTAAATGGAATAACCATACGGTCGACTTCCATACATATCACTAAATGGAATATCCATTCAGCCGACTTCCATACCCAATTCGTTGGAGGTTATAACTTAACCACCCATCCTGGTGTTCACGGCACCTCCCTTCATTTGGATTATCACTTAACCACCCATCAAATGTTCAAGTAACATTACAAAATCATAACACATAAAACAATTATAATTGAAAGAATATGATTCCACATTTCATTCACAATATATCACTTAAATATATTTAAATAAAAAATCCATTATCAAAACCATGTTCAATACCAAAATACATAAAATAGTATATGTTATTTATTTTCATTTAAAAACATTACAACTTGTTGAGGAAGACAAAGATAAAATAATACTCATGGCGGTAGAAAGGTCGTTTTCACCACTAACGTTAAAAGAAACATTACTTTTTTCTTTTAGTAAAATGCTTCATAGAAAAAGACTCCCTTTCAAAAATCAGGGGTGTATATACTGCATATAAAATAAAGTCTTGTCTTAAAACAAAATATGTCACAAAGAAAAGAGATTGAGACAATGTCCCTTACCCCATCTCTGACTTGAATCTATCATTATTTAATCCTCTGGAATAATAAACTAAAGTTAATTTCTACTTTCATAATAACATTTTTCAAGTTTATTATTCATTTTATATCACTTAATACCATGTTATAAATATTATGTAATAATTTATGTTAATAATGTCCATTTTGTCGATATTTGGTACTTGAGTCAAAAATGGACTTCTTATAATTACATGTTGTTCAAGTGGTCAAAGGTTCAGTATATCCATAATTATATTCAAGATTTGGATATCACATATATCATATATATCCAGCATATAAATTTATTTATAATATTACATAACATTTAGTGGTAATAAATGAAATGCACCATTCATGGAGACGGTAAGGCATATGTACGCATGAATTCTACTTCCATTTCAATTTCATATTAAATGAAATTAAAAAATAATGATACACAGTAGTATTTTACTTCCAGTATTGTATCATCTATAATATCATTAAATCTATCCTTTATACGTACATCATATTGTATGAACGAGTCATATCACTTTAGTCGAGGGTTCATTTAACCTCCTATATGACGATCATAGTATGTTATTAAATTATACCATAACTGTATTAATATTTATGATATCATACATTATTCATTTTTGACTTTATACTACCTATGCAATAATAATTTATGTGTTATATTAACATTTTGGGTAATGATTTCTTTCCTTATCATGCGTGTTTTAACTTGTTACTCTTGATTTTATCACTTAGATCAAGATTTAAATACTTCTAGAATATAAATAATGATTTATATATCATATATATATAGAATATAATTATGTATAATAGACATATATATTAAATTAAAGACACCATTTATGGAAACGGTAGTCCGTACGTACAAATAAACGTTGTTTTCATTTTCCTTTCATATTTAACGGAATTAAGTGAATAAGATATATGTAAGTACATATATATATATATATATGTCCAGTAGAATTATTATGTCATATATTACATACTTATTATTAATATATATTTTTATAATCGTCGATGAATGGTGAATGTGGAAATGAATCCCATCGCGTCCTGGAGACATTAATCCGTACGTATGCACGAGAGACAATATAATTTCCTTAAAGGCGTGGAATTGGATTGTATATTAATTTTAATGAGACATTATAATTTTATTTTCATTATTTATATACATATTACTCATCATTATATCCATCCAAATAACGTAGTGTTGAATAACAAATTACACCACGACGTGGAGACAATATGTCGTATGTACACACACATGGTGACATTATCCATCAAAAGATGGATATAATAATGAATATAGATGTTCCATATTTATAATAAAATCACAGTATATATAATATACTGGAGTTATTATTTTAAAATGGAAACAACAAAGAAAGAGTAAGTGGAAGAATAAGAGAACTTAAAAGAGGGTGGTGAAATCATTACCTCTTCTTCGTGTTCTTCCTTTTGATTTGATCAAAAGGGATCCATAGAATGGATTTATGACCAAAGGAAGGCCTCTAAGATAAATTTAGGATAGTTGGGTGGATATTTTGGCTGGGGTTGGCCGATCCAAATGGCTGTGGAGGTGTGAATGTGAGAGAAGGGGATGTGCCCTTTTATAAGAGGGGTGAGGGGCACCTTTGAAAAAACATAAAATATTATTTTATAATAAATTCATATTCAGTTTATAATGACTAAAAAGTAACTTATTTCATGGATAGGGTTGGGATGTGTTTAAAACCTCTCATCCAATAGGTTTTAGAAAAGTTTAGGATACTATTTTATCCTTATCATTTATATTAAACTCTAAGTTAAATAATTTAACATTTACTGTGACTTATTGTATTCTTACACTATGTGGTTAATAAACATACTCTATACTACCAATCAAACTCCAATTGGTTCATTAATGTCATATATATTATTATATAAGTATTTTAGCCAAACCTTGGATTTTTTGGACTATTATATCAATTAATAATATAATATTTAGTTTAAAAACTATTTTATGTCAATTTTTACACTATTTGTTATGTGTTTTTTTTCAAAAATAATATAACATTATTATTTTAAATGTTAGTTAAATACTAGCCATTTTATTTGATGGAATGAATGAAACTAACTAAAATATGATTATACATGTTTGTTAAATGTATTTACATTTATCTAATTAAAGATAGAGGCTTAAAATGTGAATGAATCTAATTTTTAGCATAATTCACAATAAAGGGAAGATTTACCACCTTTTAATGGAGAACCCTTTTTAAATATTGTTTTCGACACTTTAATACATTCTATATGGCCAAATAAGATCCTTATTTATAATGGGGATATCAAAATTTACTTTTTGTAAATTGATTGGAATTTTTCCGATAAAGTTCATTTACTAATGAATATTGGAAAATATTGTATTTTTATTCAAAAGTGACATCCAATATAATTTATTTATATGGATAGATTATCTTTTTAATTGGTTTTAAAGAGACATTAAAATATATTTTTACCATTTAATCCAATGTTGGTCAATGGAATTAATTTCACATTAAAATTGGACATAAACAAGTATTAATCTTTTGATAGTTATTGTTTATTAAAAACACGCTATTTGTTTTGATAACGGGAATTAATTTTAAAATTAATTAATGCCACTTATATGTTTATAATTTTTAAAAATATGCATCATTTTTGAATTCATAATATCAACTAAAGCTGAGAATGAATTTCTGGTATTTTTCTGAAATACTACAATTTTTGATGAATAGTTAAACCAATTAGTGGAAGTTAAAAAACTATATTTTTCATTTAAATGAAATTTTTCCACTTCTGTGAATTGAATTTCAAAAATCCAATAAAAATTTTTATTATCAAGAAGTAAAATGTTGTTAATTATGAAGGAAATAATTTTTGGGGAATATTAACTTTTGACTTTTATTTACCGGAGTTAAAGGAAAATATGGTAATTAAAGGTTAATAGAATATTATAATAATTCCACATTACCTTAACACTTGTCCAAACATTATTGGATGTGTTATATACTACAATTGGAATATTTGGGTCGATTTTGGGACCCCATTTAGCCACATGGGATGGATAATGACAATTTAGATTAATTAACATAATGTAAAGGCAAAAAAGAAAAAAGAAAAAAGAAAATATCTTTTAGTAAATTAAATTTTATGTGGTGTTATATAAATTATATTATCTACTATAAAAATTCATTGGAAGGATAAAAATATTTCCTACATCATTTATTGTGTTATAATTTTTAGACGTCAAATAATTACAATTATTTATGACACTATAATGATGCAGTGTTTACCTCCTTAATAAATCATTAAAATAAATAAGATTATATTGATTATAATGTTATCCAAAACCTATCCAATTCCTATTGGATTATTTTAATTAGACACTGAGTAATCATATATTACACTATAATGATTTTTGGACCATTAGAAACCAAATATAATTATATTATAAAACAATTTATTCACACTTACCTAAAGAGCCCATCCTCCCCCTTATAAAAGGAGACAACTTCTAACCAATTCCTCACACCACTCAAGCGTTTTGGCTTGTCCAAAATCTGCCTAATTAATCTACCTATATCCCTCTCTTCCACCTTGAATACTTACCTTAGTCAGGAGTCACTTCTATAAGTCCTTTGGTTCAATCCAATGGGAGTTACCAAAATTAAAGTTATTGGTATCTCTTAAATTGTTTTCTTTTATTTTACTTCTCCAACCCCTAAACTCTTTTTATTCCTTTATTTTGTAACAACACCAGTATCCTCAATATACTTGGATGTTTTTTTGAGATGTATTCGAACTATACTTACACAAATATCCATCTAATGGGTGAATAACATAATATTTCTGTGGATGGAAATCTAACGGCTCACGAAACGAGGATTGTTCGATTACCTCCTACAGCCTCTCATAGTGGCCATTATAATGACATTGTATTTATATATTATATATATTATGTTTTTTTTTTATTCTTCTGTATTTTCCATTAATTTCATACCATTATGGATTCAATAGTGGGTAAATATGATAATCGCATTAGGGGAAGTGCGGACTACCTCCCCCTCAATGTGATATGACTCGTTGAATGACTTATGTTGGATGTATAAAGGTAGGAGTTAATAATATTTTATATGATATTATACTGGAATTATAATATAACTATGTATCATTATGTTTTTAATTCAATTAAAATAAGAAATATAAATGGAATTAGTATTCATGCGTACGTACGACTTACCGTCTCCATGAACAGTGCATTTCATTTTTTACCACTAAATTTTATGTACTATTATAAAATCATTTATATACTGGATATATAGGATATATATAATATCTAAATCATTAATATAATTATTTTGATAATGGATATTCTACCACATGAACAACTTGTAATTATAAGGTGTTCATTTTGTTACTCATGTACCAATTATCGACAAAACTACCGTTATTAACTTAAATGATTACATACTGTTTATAACATGGTAATAACTAATATAAAAGGAATAATAAACATTAAAAAAGGGTTATTAATCAAGATGAAATTAAAATTAGTTTATTATTCAGGAGATTAATGAAGAAATGGGTCAAGTCAGACACACAGTAAATGATTTTCTTATCACACATTTAATTTCGTGAGATTTCTATTGTTTGCCATTATTTCATCCATGTGGTGTGTTTTGTACTTCCATTTGATATATATTATCATGATTTTTCTATATTCATGGTATTTTTTTATTCATTTTGTTGTTATTATCTTATGGTCATACGATTTTATTGATTATAACGAAGTAACAGTTTTTCATCACACTTTTATTCCCATGAGATTCATGCAATATTGTACACTATTTCTTTTTTTGTGGTGTATGTACTGCTAATAATTGTACTATTTGTGTAATATAATTTCATTTATTAGTATTTACATCTTCATTGTATGATCCTTCCTTTACGTGGTGTATGTTTTGTAAGTTACCAAATAGGAAAGGGAACCGTTCACCCTCCTCTTTTTAAAAGACATCTTTTTGTTATATCTTTTAATTTACATTTTATTATGTTGGGATGTGTTCTTCTATATCCATATTGATGTAAATTTTATGTTCAATTGATTAGATACTATTTTCTATCTCATCAACTCATTTTCTTAATTTTTATGTGATGTCGTTAGGCTGTCGAATTTTTGCAAGGCAGCTTCTTACCCCATTTTCAATTCTTGGGGTTAAACTTGTATTTCTTGAATATGTCATCTTATAAATAAGTCTGAATGAACTCTTATTCTCGTACACATAATATCAACTTATATTGGGTGTATTGTTATTTTTCAATCATTATTAGGTAATTCATTTGTCCTTAATATAATGATACCATCTTTTTAAGGGATTTCATCTCAATATACATTGCCATTGAAAATTCATTGTTGTTATGGACCGATTCACTCTTATATGCTGTATATAATGACATTTTTCATATTATATTGTGAATAACATTATTCACATGATATTATAAAGTTCTGAATAAATGTTATTCCACAATTATTTTCATTCAAGAGTCTCTCATTTTGTTAAAAACTCTATAAAAAAAATATCATTTTTAAATGTTGTTGAGATTTATTATTCTAAATATTTATCATTAATGTCCATGTTTTAAAAATGATTTTGAGTATTTATTTATATATAAATTATTTTTTTAAAATTATAATTCCATTAAAAGCTTCAAATTGTTATGGGAAACATTGATTCAAAAAAAACTATTTATTAAATGGTTTGTGAAAATGGTTTGATAAAGCATTGATTTTGAAAATATCATGAAATAAATATTATGATAGTGAAATGTTTATATTTGTAATATTTTATGTGTTATGATTTTATAATGGTACTTTCAAATTTGATAGGTGGTTACGTAATAAACCATATGATGGGTGGTTGCGTGAATACTAGGACGAGTGGTTATGTTATAACCTCTAATGCATTGGGTTTGGAAGTTGGCCGTATGGTTATTCCATTTAGTAATATGTGTGGAAGTTGACCGTATGGTTTTTCCATTTAAGTATTTTTATGTCCCAAGTTAACATTATATGTTATGTGTTCTTTATATGGGTTTTATGGTAATATTTTGGTTACCAATGGGTAAGTAATGATCATTTATTTAGTGAAGAGTGTTTACTACTTCATAATGGTAAAAATTATTACTTATGATAAAGAATTCATGGTTTACCTGTTGTTTTAAAAAACTAATAGTTTTCCTTCTTTGTGTATCCCTAATTGAGGGTTTTATGCTCATCCCATGTTTTTTAAATTTTTTACATAGGACTTAAAGATTAATAGGACCATGTATGTGTTCAAGGAAAAGCCATGATGTCTAAAACATGGAACTAGACATGTTTTTTTAAGAGTTTTTATTTAATGAAAAAAATAGATACTGAGTAGTAGTTCCTACGTGTAATCTTAAAGTTGTTATGTAATAGTTATGGCCTAATTCTCTAAAACTCTAAACCTGAAAAGATCTTAAATTTTAATTAGTCATTTAATTCAATATTGTGTAAGGTTTAAGGTAGGGTCCTTATATTTGGTATCAGAGGTCGGTTTAGACAACATTAGGGAGTATGAGTTTTCTTTAGACACATGGTTAGTCCCTATGTCTATTATTTTAGTTAAATAATTTTTTATAACTTTTTTAGATCAATGAAATTCATTTACCAATGGAAGGAGGAGGTTCTCATATGGCATTCCTATATCTTCCTGATGAAATGCTTGCAATAATTATTTCAATATCATGTTCGGATTAATGTGAAACCTTTTCTAGCATACAACTCACTTGAAAGAATTTGTTTGAGATATAAAACACCTCCAATATAACTCATTATCATTGTGGATCATGGGTTGTATTTAGACAAATCCTATTTTCACATTACTCTCATATTTTCATGAATGTTAAATATTATCAATGAATTTTCAAATATTATACCTTATCACAAGATTTTGAAGCATATTATGATTTTTAAAAATGTGTTGAAGATGGAGACCCTTGTGAAATCTATTTATATTTTCTTTTACAATATAGTATCTCAGAACATACCGATGGTATTTTAAAAAGGACCATTAATTGAAAGTATCAACTCATATCTGGTCCGACTATTTTATAGAATCCATGTTTTATCATATTTATTGAAATTATATGTTATACCTGATTATTTTCCAAAACTATTTTTCTGTGACACCCATATGAACCATGTTGTATAATTTGTATTTGGATGGAGGAAGAAAATGATTTTGAAGGACCTCTAAATCATTGTTGCAATGTGTGGACTATCTACCTACGTGAACAAGTTGACGATGAAACCAAATGGACACCATGATCATGGTATGATGTTGTTCATTTTGTGGATCTCTTTGTTTTATCAAATAGTGGTGAAATAAGATTTGAAGAAATAAATTTTGAGATTATAATAAATTTTGATGAAAACTAGAGGTATTAGAAGACCATTAAGGATAAAACATGTTAGGGTTATTTTTGAGATTTATAAAAAGGAAAACCCGTAGGATGGGTGACAAGCCATCGCATCTGGAAAGGTTGAAGGAATCAAACCCACAACCGAAGGGTGACAAGGGTGCATCGCCTACCACTAGCCTACTTGATGTACCTGGTTAGTATGACTTATTATTTTAGTAAAATGATTTTATGGAACAACAATAAGTCAATTTTTGGAACTTATGTTTTATCAAATGGATATAAAATGTATAGAAAAATGATTGAGTGATTATGTTATAATGGGTTTTGTGGAAGACGTTCTCTATTTTGAGGAACCACTATATACCTAAGGAATATAGAATACTATGGATTTAAATTGTGCAATAATGGTTGAAATTTTAGTTCGGAAGAATCTATGTTTTTATTGAGGACATATGACGATTTGTTTTACTTATGAAAATAATTAACCTATCATGGAGAACATGTGATTTGGTTAATGACTTTTCAATATGAGACTTTATGAGTAACTGTTGTCATTTGGTGATAAATGTTATCTTGGAAGACTATGTAATTAAATCCTTATGATCTTTGGGTTTCAATCATAGTTTGGATAACATTTGAAGAAATTTACGGAAAGTTGTTTTTTTAATAGTCATTATTGGACTTTGGGTTTTGTTTGAAAATTTTTGGAGATTAAGAGTAGTTTTTCGTTTTGTAAAAGATTATCCTTTTTTGGAATTATCTTATCTCACACTAACAATTTTGGTTTTAGTTGATTTCTAAAGACAAGGTAAATATATAGTCATTCTTTGGTGGATGATGTGATTCTCTAGAAGAATATTCTTTTGCATTAATGTGACGAAGTATTTTTTTTAATGATCATTGTCTGTAGAAAATATTAGTTTATAATGAAAGAAACTCTACATAAAGGTAAGTATGTTTACTTATTTATTATTCTATGTAGTAAATTAATTCCTCAAATTATGAAATGGAACGTAAAACAAAAATGGTGTTGGTTTACGTTTCTTAATGGGTGATCAAAGATGGTTTAACACATCATAAGTTTGTGATTTTATGGTGGGAAATTTTCTCCTAATCATGTTTTATATCACTCTCCCTCATAACATGACCGTTTGTTTTCACTTCCATATCCATGTTTTCCTACATGAAATCCATGTATTAGTTAACTCGAGTGACCTTTTTACTTATCTTTCTTTCTTATAATGTGATAGTTTTTCTAACTATTTTTTCGATGTGGGACTTACAATGAAATTTCCAAGACAAATTTTAAAATTGAGAGGACACAATTTTCAAAAAGGGGGAAGAATGTAACCTCCCAACAAAATAAAGAATATTAATTTTTCAAATTTATTAATATTTTTGAATTAAATATTAATTCTACTTTAAAGGGGTTTCTATGTTCGATAGCATACCCGATTGGAAACAATTAATTTATTTGAAATCTTACGTTGCACACTAATAATATAATGTTAATATTTTAAATGGTATTTATCTTCTTTTCATTGTATTGGTATTAATGAAAAAAACTAACTACAGTATGATTATACATGTTTGTTAAATTTAATTACATTTATATAATAAAATTTAGAGGCTTAAAATGTTAATGAATCTAATTTTAAGCATAATTCAATTTAAAAAGTCGATTTACCACATTTTAATGGAGAACCCTCTTTGAAACTAATTTTGTTCTCTTAAATACAATCTATTTGACCAAATAATATCTTTCATTATAATGGGGACATCAAAACTTATTTTGGGTAATTTTTTGGTATTTTTCTGATAAAGTTCATTTTTAATGAATAGTGAAAAATATTGTATTTTAATTCAAAAGTGCCTATTAATATAATTTATTTATATGGATATATTATCTTTTTAAATGATTTTAAAGGGAAAATAAAATATATTTTTACCATTTAATCCAATGTTGGTAATTGGAGTTAATTTCACTTTGAAATTGGACATAACAAGTGTCGATATTATGATAGTAATTGTTTCTTAAAAACATGCTATTTGTTGTATCAACCGGAATTAATTTTAAATTAATTAGTTCCACTTATATGTTTTGTACTTATTAAAATGAACATAATTCTTGAATTCATAATATCAAATAATGTTTAGGCATATTTTTTGGTATTTTTCTGAAAAAGTTGAATTTTTTATGAATAGTGAAACAACTCAATATTAGTTCAAAAACTGGATTTTTCATTTAAATGAAATTTTACCACTTCTGTGAATTGAATTTCGAAAATCCAACAGAAATGGTTGTTATATAGAAGTAAATTGGGGTTCAATAAGATGAAAATAATTTTTGGTGAATAGTAACTTTTGACTTTTATTTACCGAGGTTAAAGGTAAATAGGGTATTTTAAGGTAAAAAGAGTATTATAATAATTCCAAATTACCTTAATATTTGTCCAAAACTAATATGTTGAGTCATTAACGTCCATGGTAATCTTTGGGTCGATTTTGGGACCCCATTATTCCACTTGGGAGTGATAATGACAATTTAGATTAATTAACATAATGAAATGGAAAAAATGACAAAATAAAATATCTTTTAGTAAATTAATTTTTGTACAAGGTGTTATATAAATTATCTTTTTGATTATAAACATTAATTGGAAATATAAAACGATTTACTACATCATAGTATTTTTTTATAATTTTCGAGGAGAAATTAATTAAATTATTTAGGACACAATAATGAGGTCGTGTTTACATTATTAACAAATAATTTAAATAATTAATATTATAAAGTCTAAAATATATTAAAAACCTATCCAATTCCTATTGGATGATTTTATTTTGAATATTATTCATCTTATCTTCGACATTAATGTGTTTTGGACCTTTTTACACCGATGACAATTTTATAATAAAATAATGTTTTCTCACTTTCCTAAAGTGCCCCTACTCCCCCTTATAAAAAGAGACAACTTCTATGAAATTCCACACACCTCTCAAGACTTTTGGATCGTCCAAACTCTACCCAATTAAGATCCCTACATCCCAATCCTCCTCCTAAAAGCCTTACCTTAGGCAGAAGATACTTCAAAAAGTCCTTTGGTTCAAACCAAAGGGAGTTACCCAAATTAAATTTAACGGTTTCTCTTAAATTATTTCCTTTTATTTTTTTTCTCCAACCCCTAAAATATATTTATTCCATTCTTTTGTAACAATATAAATATCCTAAATATAATATGATGTTATTATGAGATGTATTCGCACTACACAAACACACATCTCCATCTAATGGGTGAAGAAGATAATGTTTCTATGGATGGAAAACTAACGCCTCACGAAACGATGATTGTTTAATTACCTCCTACCACCTATCATGGTGGCCATTATGATGGAAATATATTTATATATGATATATATATTATGTTTTTTTATTCATCTATATTTTACATTTATATCATACCTTTACGGTCTCAATATTGGGTAAATACGGTAATCTCATTAGAGGAAGTGCAGACTACCGCGCCCTGAAAGTGATATGACTTGTTAAATGCCTTATGTGGGACGTATAAAGGAGGGAGTTAATAATATTTTTTATCATATTATACTATAAATATAATATAACTATGTATCATTATGTTTTTAATTCCATTAAAATAAGAAATAGAAATGGACATAGCGTTCATGTGTGTGTACGGCTTACCGTCTCCATGAACGGTGCATTTCATTTCTTACCTCTAAATGTTATGTATTATTATAAATAAAATTATATAATGTATATATATGATATATATGATATCTAAATCATTTATATTATTCTGATGATAATGGATATCTTACCACATGAACAACTTGTAATTATAAGTTGTTTATTTTTTTACTCAAGAACCAAATATCGACAAAACTACTATTATTAACTTAAATGATTACATAATGTTTATAACATTGTAATAAGTAAAATAAATGAAATAATAAACATTAAAAAAGGTTATTAAGAAATATTAAATTGATATTAGATTATTACTCAGGATATTAAAGAACGTACTGGTCAAGTTGGACATGAGGTAAGGGATTTTCTTATCTCACATTTAATTTCGTGAGATTTCTATTGTTCACCACTTAATTAATGCATGTTATGTATTGTGTACTTCCATTTGAAATATATTATCATGATTCCATTTATATTCATGGTATTATATGATTCATTTGGTGGTTATTATCTTTTTTTCATAAGACTCGATTGATTACAACGAATTAAGGGTTTTTCATCTCAGTTTTAGTCACATGAGATTCATGCTATATTGGCCTCTATTTCCTTTTGTGTGGTGTATGTACTACCCATGATTATACTATTTTTGTAATATAATTTCATTTATGAGTATTCACATCTTCATTGTATGATCCTTCTTTTATGTGGCGTATGTTTTGTAAGTTACAGAATCGGTAAGGGAACCTTTCACCCTCCTCTTTTTAAAAGACTTCATTTTGTTATATCTTTTAATATACATCTTATTATGTTGGGATGTGTTCTTCTATATCCATTTTGATGTAAATTTTATGTTCATGTAAGGAGATACCATTTTCAATCTCATAAACTCATTTTATGAATTTTAATGTGACGCCGTTAGGCTGTCAAATTTTTGCAAGGGAGCTTCTTAACACAATTTCAATTCTTTGGGTTAAATTTTTTACTTCTTGAATATGACATATTATAAATATGTGTGAATGAACTCTGATTTTTTTACACTTAATATCCTCTTATATTGGGTGTATTTTTATTTTTCACACATTATTAAGTAATTGATTTATCCTTAATCAAAGGATACCATCTTTGAAAGGGATTTCATATCAATTTACATTTCTATTGTGAATTAATTTTTTATGCACCAATTAACTCTTATACGGTGTACATAATGCCATTTTAGGAATAGAATATAAATTAATAATATAATATTTATTTTAAAAACTCTTTTATGTCAATTTTGACACTATCGTGTATTTTGTTTTTTCTAAACTCATATAAGCATTATTACTTCGAACCAAATTCATATAACCAATCTGAATATGTCAAATTAAACTAGGAAATTATTTAAATTCATAAAAACTATCAAATTACATTTATTTTGGTACTTATAATATCAATTATCTTAATCATTCATTAATACGGTAATTACTGCATCATCATTGTGTCACAAATAAATTAAATTATTTAATGTCTAAAATTTATTAAAAAAATGCCATTATATTGGATATCTTTTTAGATTTATAATGAATATTTATAATTTAATTTATATTATGTATAACCCTATATTAAAAATAATTTTGGTTATTAAACATTTATTTTAACTCTTTTAAGTCTTCTTTAAATTAAATAATAACAAATGTCCTAATCTAATCCATGTGGACCTAAATGATAAATTTTTATTCCTAATATTTTTTTTGGTCGAGATACACTTGTCGAATTCAATTTGGACATGTGTTAGGGTAATATTAATATCATTTTTATCCTTAATTACCCTATTTTCTTTTAACCTTAGAAAATTAAAGTAAAAAAGTTACTATTCACCAAAAATTATTTTTATCTTATTGAACAACATTTTACTCTTTGATATTATCCTTGTCTCTCAGATTTTTGAAATTCCACTCCCAGAAGCGGTAAAATTATGTTTTTTTTGTGAATTTGGAAATTCTCCTAGGAGATAGGTAAAAGATGGTGAAAAGTTCAATAAACTTTTTATATATCTAAAATTATTATAAAATGATTCCAATGAATTATATTAAACTGATATAGGTATTATGTATCTATTTTGACCTAAAATAAATTTTAATAAAATAAATATTCATTTAACAAATAATTCGGTATTAAACTACAACTCTGTGTTTTTCACTATTCCTCACAAATTGAATGATTTCAGAAAAATACCAAAAATTCACCCTAAGATAATTTCAATATTCTGAATTTAAAAATGAAGTCCATTTTGAAAGGAAAAATTTATTAAATTTCAAAAAGTGTGTATTACTATTAATAACGGCTAATTTGGTAAGTTATGGTGCGCTTGAACTCAGTGTTGTCTGTAGTGCATGTTATTGAATTACTTTAAAGAAATAACGTACTATGAAATATTGGGGTGTTACATTCTTCCCTACTTCAATAAATTTCGTCCTTGCAATTTGAAATTGTTCTTCGAAAATAAATTTTTGAAAACAGAAAATAAATTTGTGGGAAAACCCACATCAGAAATTGGGTTAATAAAAATTTTCTTAATAAGAGGAAAAAGATAATGAAAATTTCACCACCAAATTATGATCTCGATTAAGAGAACATTGTTGGAAATTAGAGACACATAATTAGAGAAAAAATGTAAATATTTATAGTGAGTAATCCAGGTCACCAATCACAAATAATTGTAGAATAGTGGGCCTCAAAGCCACCAATCTATGATGATTTAAAATACCATCAGTTCAACAAAACATAAGGTATTAGGCTAAAAAAAATTTGGTTTTAAGATGCCATACCTATTGTTTAATAATTTATTTCTTCATAAAATAAGAGAAGAAAAAAAATTATACTTTTCAAGTAGAGTTCTATTCTTTAACTAATTTCATCCACAAAATCATCTTTCACTCTAAAAGATAATAGAACTTAAAAAATATTCTATTTATCCTATTCGTATAGGGATCCAAAAAAATGGATTTATAATTCATCTACTAGACCCTTTACGAAAACTAAATTATTCAATCCCGGACATCACGTGGGTCAGTGTTAGGTGATACACCCTTATCGCCCTTCCGTTGCGGGTTCATGTCTCGCAGCCTTGACGGACGCGACAGGTTGCGGCCCGACCTCCGGGTTATCCTTTTTATGGAAATCAAAAAATAATCTTAAAGTAGACTTATCCAAAAAAACGTATGTCCAAACTCATAGTCCAAAATATATAGGGAAGTTAAACACAATGAAGATACTTTTTTCCATGTAATAACATGTGAACACCTTCATCTTGTATAGTTTTAAAACACTGCAACAACCTGAATTACCATAAAAACTTATTGTTTATATTCAAGCTCCCTTATTTGTTATAGAATACCAGATATACTTCTTCTGTCAAAAAATTTTGTAAACTCAAACAATGATGGAACAAAAAAATCATTAATCACTTTCATGGTAGTCAAGAATATACAATATAATTTATCCAAATCATTCATGTATTATTCCAAAATCACTACCATGGTATAAGAACCATATAATGGTTTATCTTTCTATCAACCATATATTTTCCAAAAAATTAACCTGTTGTGGGGTAACTTTTCTTGGTTGAACACAATCTCTATTTCTTAATTAAATAGTACTACAGTACAATCCTTATATACTCTATAATTATTATAACCAGTACATCGTTGATACAACTCACAAATGACATAATTATTGAATAAAAAAATACGAACTCTAATCATTACTCCTCATCTGTGGTAGTATCATTACTAGATTATTATCCAATAACATCATTTGGGGCATACTCTGATGATTTGGACATTGCTTCACGTAGTGTCCCAACTCCTTACTGATGAATCACTGTATATCTGAAAACATTTTCTTACCCTTACAGTCACGTACATGGTGTCCTTTTTCCCCACACTTGTAAAAAACTCACATTCCCTTCAGGGAAGTTCCAGGGTGTTTCATCCCACAGTTATCACATATTAGAAAATTCTTCTTTTCCCTCTTCCCTTTATCTAGAATTCTCTATTCAATCATTTTCTTGTCTTGTGTCCCTTGAAAGACATAGGACTCTGAAATTCTTTACATATCTTATTAACACATGATACTATTTCTTCATATGTTGAGAATACATGGGAGACTATTTCCATTCTAAATTTTGTCTTAATACTATGAAAGATCTTATCCTTCTTACTATTTAGATTATACGTTTTGCAGGAGTTCACATTCCTTCTATTGTGTGCCATTTCGATACAATGGAATACACTAGGTCATTTTATGAATCGAAATTCATAATTACAAACATGTAAAGTATCTATCGCTAATTGAACAGTTTATGGATATAATCCATAATCACAAAAAAAAATTCATTGAGGAGGTATATACTCATAAAACCTTCACAGTGGGTTGTAAAGAAAACGAGAATTATCCTAATCATATCCTCTAGGAGTGTCATATACAACAGTTTATTATTCCCATTATATCACTTATTACCATCTTATAATCATTATATAATCATTTCGAGTTAATAATGTCCATTTTTTCAATATTTGCTACTTGAGTAAAAAATGAACACCTTATATTTACATGTTTTCCATGTGGTCAATAGTCCATTATATGCAGAATGAAATTCATTATTTAGATATTATATATATCATATTTATCTATTATATATATATATATATATAACATTACATATCATTTGGAGGTAAGAAATGAAATGCATCATTCCTAGAGACAGTAAGCCATACGTATGAATGAAAGCTATATTTATTTCGATTTCTTATTTTAATTGAAATAAAACATAATCATACATAAGTATAATATAATTCAAGTATAATATAATATATAATATCATTAACTCCATATTTATACATCCCACATAAGGCATTAACGAGTCACATCACTTTAAGGGGGTGGTAGTCCGCACTTTGTCTAATGAGATTATCGCGTTTAACCATAATGGAAATAATAAAGTAATTATATTAATGGAAATTATAGAAGAATTAAAAAAATAAACATAATATATATCATATATAAATACAGTTCCATCATAATGGCCACCATGAGTGGTGGTAGGAGATAATCGTACAATCATCGTTTCATGAGGCGTTAGTTTTCCATCCAGAGAAACATTATTTTTTTCATCCATTATATGGAGGTGTGTTTTAGTGTAGATAAAATACTTCTAATAATAACATACTTCTATATTTAGGATACTAATTTTGTTAAAAAAGAAAAGAATAAAAATATTTTAGGGGTTGGAGATGTAAAATAAAAGGAAAAAAATTTAAGAGAAATTGTTATCTTTAATTTGGTTAACTCCCTTTGGTTTGAAACAAATGACTCCTTGAAGTGCCTTCTGACTAAGGTAATGCTTCTAGGATGAGTATAGGTATGTAGGGATCTTAATTGGGCAGAGTTTGGAAGAGAAAAAAGGCTTGAGAGGTGTGAGGAATTGGTTATAAATGGTATCATTTTATTAGGGGAGGAGGGTCTCTTTAGGAAAGTGTGAAAACATTATTTTATTATATAATTATAATCGGTTTCTAATGGTCCAAAAATCATTATAGTCGAAGATAAGATGACTAATGGTCGAAATAAAATCATCCAACCATAATTGGTCATGTTTTGGATAATATTTTAATCATTTTAATCTTATTTATTTAAATCATTTATTAATGAGGAAAATACTACATCATTGTTGTATCATAAATAATTTAAATTATACGATGTATAAGAATTATAAAAAAAACCCTGAAATATTAATTCTCTTTATATTTTAAATTAATATTTATTGTTTCAAAAATAATTTATATAAATCCATATAAAAATTAATTTACTAAAATATATTTGCTTTTGTCATTTTTGCCTTTACATTAAGTTAAATAATCTAAATTCTCATTATCACTCCCATGTGGCTCAATGGGGTCCCAAAATTTACACAAAGATGACCATGGTCGTAAATGATTCATCCAATAAGGTTTGGACACGAGTTAAGTTAATTTTGAATTATTATAATATTATTTTAACCTTAAATTACCATATTTACCTTTAACCGCGGTTAATAAAAGTCAACAGTTACTATTCATCAAAAATTATTTTCTTCTTATGGAACCACATTTTACTATCTAATAACAACCATGTATGTATTATTTTTTAAATTCAATTCACAAAAGTGGTAAAATTTCAATTAAATGAAAAAGTTAGTTTTTTAAACTACTACTAAGTGGTTTGACTATTAATCAAAAATTGATGTTTTTCAGAAAAATACCAATAATTCAGCCTAAGATATATTTGATTTTCCGAAATCAAAAATGATATTTATTTAGAAAAATTAAAAACCTAGAAGTGGCATTAATTATTTTTAAAATTAATTCATATTATCAAAACAAATAGCATGTTTTTAAGAAACAATAACTATCAACTGATTGATACTTGTTTATGTCCAATTGCTAAGTGAAATTAATTCCAATGACCAAAACAAGATTAAATGGTAAAAATATATTTTATTTATACTTTAAAAACAATTATAAAGATAATATAAATATATAAATAAATTAGATTAAAATGTAGTATTGAATTAAAAAACAATATTTTCAATATTCATTAAAAATGATCATAATCAGAAAAATTACAAAAATTTACACAAAGTAAATCTTGATGTCCCCATTCAAAAGAAGGATTTTATTTGGTTATATGGAATGTATTAAAGTAACCAAAACTAGATTCAAATAGGGCTCTCTATTAAAAGGTAGTAAATTGACCTTTTAATGTAAATTATGCTTAAAATTAGATACATTCACATTTTAAGCCTCTAACTATTATCGGATAAATGTAAATACATTTAACAATAATGTATAATCATATTGTAATTAGTTTTGTTCATTCCATTCAATACAATGTCTAGGAGTTATCATCCATTTAAAATAATAATATTATATTATTAGTGTGCAACATAAGATTTCAAAGAAACTCATTGTTGTGTGTCGGGTATGCTATTGAACATAAAAACCATTTTAAAGTAAAATAAATTTTTAATTCCCAAATATTAACAAATATGAATATATCTAATTCTTCATTTACCTGGGATGTTACATCTTTCTGCATTTTGGAAATTATGTCCTCGCAATTATTATTCACTTATCAAAATAAGTTGGGGTATTTATCACTCATAGCATTTTCAGATTCCCACGTTGCCTCTTCAATCATATGGGTTTTCCATAAAACCATTACCTGGTGAATTACCTTATTCTGCAACACATGCTCTCTATGATCAAGAATCTGGACTGGTTGTTCCTCATAAGAGAGATTATCTTCCAACTAAACTACGTCTGAGCTCAAAACATGAGATGGATATCACATATAATTTCTCAACATTGAAACCTGAAAAACATTTTGTACCTAGGATAAACATGGAGGTAAAGACACTATGTACTCAACTGATTCAACATTCTCCAGAATTTCATAAGGTCCAATGAACATTGGACACAACTTTCCCTTATTACCAAAATGCATCACACGTTTCCCTGGAGAAATTTTGAGAAAGACATGATCACATACCTCAAAAGAATGATCTTTCCTCCAGTTATTTGCATAACTTTTCTGTCTCTTCTGAGCTGTTCACATGTGCTTCTGAGTAAATTGAACTTTCTCTGCCATTTCTTCTACCAATTATGGTCCCATCAGCTTCCTTTCACCTACATCATCCCAAAAATCTAGATTTTGACAATGCTTTCTATATAATGCCTCAAATGAATCCATCTGTATACTGGAATGAAAATTTTAATTAAATGAAAATTCTACCAATGAAAAATGTTGGTCCCAACATCCCTGATAGTCCATAGAGAAAGAAGGTAACATATCCATCAATGTTTGAATTTTTCATTCTTATTTTCCATTATATTGAGGGTGAAAGGATATAGTAAATTTTAATTCAGTACCCAATTACTTCTGAAGTCCTTTCAAAAAGTTAGAAGTAAACCTGGGATCACGATCAGATATAATGTAGAGGTGAACTCCATGAAACCTGACTATCTCTTTAACATACAAACAAAAATGTTGATATAGAGACAATGTATCCCGAATAGGATATAAATGAGAATATTTAGTCAATCGATCATAAATAACCCATATTTCATTATTACCTTGAGATGTATTCGGTAATCCCACAACAAAGTCCATTAATATATTTTCCCATTTCCACTTTGGCACCGGTAGAGGCTGAAGAATCCCCTTTGATAACTGATGCTCTGCTTTAACTTTATAACAAGTCAAAAACTTTATACTAAAATCCGTAATATCTCTTTTCATTCCGTCCCACCAGTAATACTCCTGAATATCTCTGTACATATTAGTATTACAAGGATGAACTGAAAACGGGGAACTATGAGCTTCACATAACAACTCATTCTTCAATTGTGAAAAATAAGGCACACATAATCTCTTTCCAAATAACAAAACGAAATCATTATCAACATTAAAATCAGGAAAATTACCCCTATGAACCAACAAAACCTTTTTTTGTAACTCACTGTCTTCCTTCTACGCTTTCTTAATTCTGTCTAATAGAGATGCTTTTACTGACACCAGAATCAAAATAGGAGAATTTACTACAAAAACAAATTCTATGCCAGAGTTCATCAAATCAAAAACCAAAGGATCTCATTACAAACACAACATGGTTAATGAAGTTTTACTTTTTCTACTCAAAGCATCGCCCACTTTATTTTCATTTCATGGATGATAAAGGACCGTGAAATCATAATCCTAGATTATTTCCAACCATATCCTCTGTCTCATGTTAAATTCTTTCTGAGTGAATATATAATTCAAACTTTTGTGATCAGTATATATTTTACAATTCATTTCACACAAATTATTCCTCCAAATTTTTAAAGTAAGAACAATAATATCTAATTCAAAATCACATGGTGGGTAATTTAACTCATGTTGTTTCAACTGACGTGAAGCATACGAGATTACCTGATCATTTTTCATTATGACACAACCTAGTTATTTTAATGAAGCATCACTGTAGATAAAAAACTAACCATTTTTGGATGGCAGTGCCAAAACTAGAGAATTCACCAACCTTCTTTTAAATTCCTAAAAACAATCATCACATTCTTTTATCCAAATGAACTTAGGACCTTTTTTAGTTAACTTAGTCATAGGAAATAACTATTAAATTTCAAAATATTACAAAGTGGACACTTCTACACAGTTTCCACTTTTTTACAAAACATCAAATCTTGAAAAAAAGAGTCATGTCTAGTTCCATGATTAAGACATCATGACATTTCCTTGATCCCATTCTTGACCCTATTCCACAATATTTCCTATGAAAATCATTTCAAAAACAAGGTATGAGCATAAAAAGCTTCGTAATGGATACACAATAAAAGAAAACTGTTAGTTTTTCAAAACAACAAGTAAACCATGAATACATTAACATAATTAATACTTTTAACCTTTATGAATTAGTAAATACTCTTCACTGAATAAAAGATCTTACTTACCCTTTTTAACCAAAATATTACTATAAAACCCTTATAAAGAACTCATAACATTTAAAGGTATCTTGGGATAGAAACATATATTAATGGAATAACCATACAGTGTACTTCCACACATATCACTTAATGTAATAGCCATACGGCTGACGTCCAAACCCAATGCATTGGAGGTTATAACATAACCACCGGTTCTAGTATTCATGGAACGACCTATCATTTGGATTATTACGTAACAAACCGTCAAATGTCCAAGTACCAATATAAAATCATAACACATACAAAAAATATAAAGGAATGAAAACATTTCCACATTTCAATCACAATATATAACATAATTATACTAACATAAAAAATCCATTTTTAAAACCAATTTCAATACCAAAAATACGTAAAAGAGTATATGGTATTTATTTTCTTTTAAAAACATTACGGCTTGTTGAGGAAGCCAAGGATCAAATAATACTCATGGCAGCGGAAAAGGTCATTGTCACCGCTTACGTTAAAAGAAACATTCCATTTTGTCATTTAGAAAAATGGTTCACAGAAAAATATTTCCAATGAAAAGTCATGGGTTTTTATACAAAGTATAAAAGAAAGTCGTGTATTAAAACAATATGCGTCTCAATGAATGGAGAATGAGATGAAGTCCCTTACCAAGTGTCAGACATGACTCGATCGTTCTTTAATCTCAAGAATAATAAACTAAAGTTAATTTCTTCTTGCTTATGAACCTTTTTCAAGTTTATTATTCCTATTATATCACTAATTACCATTTTATAAACATTATGTAATCATTTCAAGTTAATAACGTCCATTTTGTCGATATTTGGTACTTGAGTCCAAAATGAACACCTTAAATTTACAAGTTTTACATGTTGTCAATAGTCCATTATATGAAGAATGAAATTCATTATACAGATATCATATATATCATATATATCAAGTATATATATATATATAACAGTACATATCATTTGGAGGTAAGAAATGAAATGCACCGTTCCTGGAGACGGTAAGCCGTACGTACGCATGGACGCTACTTTCATTTGTATTTCATATTTTAATGGAATTAAAACATAATGATACATAGGTATATTATAATTATAGTATAATATCATATTTAATTTCATTAACTCCATTCTTTATACATCCCATATATGGCATAAAGGAGTCACATCACTTTGAGGGGGCGGTAGTCCGCACTTCCTCTAATGAGATTATTGCGTTTACCAATAATTGAAACAGTAAAGGAATTATATAATTAGAAATTATAGAATCAAAAAAGAAAAAATAAACATAATATATATCATATATAAATACATTACCATCAATGTTCCCCCCATGAGAGGTGTTAAGAGATAATCGAACAATCATCATTTCATGAGGCGTTAGTTTTCTATCCACAGAAACATTATGTTGTTCATCCATTAAATGGACATGTGTGTATGTTTAGCTCAAATAATTCTCATAAAAACATCCTAGTACATTTAAAATACTTATTTTTTTACAAATGAAAGGAATAAAAATAGTTTAGGCGTTGGAGAGGTAAAATAAAAGAAAACAATTTAAGAGAAACTGTTACATTTAATTTGGTTAACTCGCTTTCGTTTGAACCAAAGGACATCTTGCAATGCCTTATGCCTAAGGTAGGGCTTATAAAAGGAGGAGAGGGATGTAGGGAGATTAATTGGGGAGAGTTTGGGCAATCCAAATGGCTTGAGAGGTGTGCGGAATAGGTTAGAAATGGTATCCTTTTATAAGGGGGAGGAGAGGCTCTTTAAGAAAGTGTAAAAACATTAGTTTATTTTATAAATATATTCAGTTTCTAATGGTCCAAAAATAATTATAGTCGTAGATAAGATGACTAATGGTCGAAATAAAATCATCCAATCAGAATTGGACATGTTTTGATAATATTTTAATCATATTAATCTTAGTTATTTAAATCATTTATTAATGATGTAAATTCTACATCATTATTGTGTCATAAATAATTTAAATTATTTGATGTATACAAATTATTAAAGTAATACCATGATATATGAAATATTTTTAGATATTCTAATGAATACTTATAGTTGAAAATATAATTTATATAACACCATATAAAAATAAATTTACTAAAATATATTTTCTTTTGTCAATTTTGCCTTTTCTTTATGTTAATTAATCTAAATTGTCATTATCACTCCCACGTGGCTCCATGGGGTCCCAAAATCGACCCAAATATGACCATGGCCGTAAATGACACAACCAATAAGGTTTGGACAAGTTATAAGGTAAATTTGAATTATTATAATATTTGTTTAACATTGAATTACCCTATTTACCTTTAACCGCGGTAAATAAAAGTCAACAGTTACTATTCGGCAAAAATTATTTTCATCTTATTGAACCACATTTTACTAACTAATAACAACCATGTATGTCATATTTTGGAAATTCAATTCACATAAGTGGAAAAGTTTCATTTAAATGAAAAGGTTAGTTTTTTAAACTACTACTAAGTGATTTCACTATTCATCAAAAATTGATGTTGATTAGAAAAATTCCAAAAAAATCAGCTGTACAATGTTTCATCTATAAGGATTTGGGACACTACGCGAACCAATGTCTAAATCATTAGAGTATTCCCCAAATGATGCTACTAGATAAGTTATTGGAGGGAATGAACGAAACTCAATACAAATGTATCTAGGGATAAAACCTGAAAACATCGCTTTGAGCTAGACTCGAACTGGAGCTGGTGCACGAAAACGGGCCTTGTTGCACTCTGGCACAGATGTACCTAGTGGTAAAACCCAAAAACACCGATCTCAGTTAGAATCGAATGGGAATGGGTGCACGACAATGGGCCTTGCTGCACTCTTCATTACGACACTCCGCAAGATATGCTTATGATAATTCTAGTTTTATTTACAAACCACTATGAAGGGTTTATTAGTATATACCTCCTTAAAGAAAAATTATTTGTGGTTATGGATTATATCCATACACTATTCAATTTATGTTATGCTATTTAACATGTTTGGACATATGAATTGTGATTCAAAAACTGACCTAGTGTATTCCATTTTATAGAAATGGCACCCAATTGAAGGAATGTGAGCTCCAGTAATACGTATGATCCAAAGAGTAAGAAGGATCATATCTTTCACATTATTAGTCCAACATTTAAAATGGAAATAGTCTCCCATGTATTCTGAATATATGAAGAAAAAGTATCATGTGTTACTAAGATAAGTAAAGAGATTTCTGAGTCCTATGGCTTTGAAAGAATGTAAGAGAAGAAAATGATCGAAGAGAGAAAGACAAATAAAGGGAAGAGGGGAAAGAAAGATTTTCAAATTTTTGATAAATGTGGAATGAATCACCTTGGTAAATTCTTGAATGGAATGGGACATTGTTATATGTCTGGAGAAAAAGGACACCAAGTACGTGATTTCAAGGGTAAGAAAAAGCTTTCAAATGTAAAATGCTTCATCTGAAAGGCGTTGAGACACTACGCGAATCAATGTCCCATTCATAAGAGTATAACACAAATGATGTTATTTGATAATAATCAAGATATGATACTACCTCAAATGAAGAAGAATGACTAGTGTTCTTATATTGTTATTATAGAATTATTTCATTTGAGTGTTGTATCAATAGTATAATGGTTACATGAATTATGGAGATAAATAAGGATTGTATTGCAGTACTATTTCTTTGGGAATTTGAGATTATATGGTCCTGATACTAAGGTAGTAATTTTTGAATAAGAGATGGTTGATTTTGGTAATTTAGGATGTTGATGTGTTGTAAAATAATACAAGATGAAGGCATTCACATGCTATTACATGGAAAAAATGATCCTCATTATGTTTAACATCCTTATAAACTTAGGACTGAGTGTTTGGATATAAGTATTTTGGATAATTTTAATGGATGGAATGGATAATGTCTGAAATTGGATACTATTGTTAAGGTTATTTTTGGATTTCCATAAAATGGACAACCAGGAGGTCGGGCGACAACCCGTCACATCTAGCAAGGTTGTGAGACATGATCCCACAACCGAAGGGAGGCACGGGTGTATCACCTACCACTGACCCATGTAATGTCTTAGATTGAATAATGTAGTTTTTAAAAGGGTCTGATATGCGAATTATAAATTCACTATTTTTGGAATACTATATGATTCAGATGAATAAAATAAATATATATATATATACTAAATCATTTAGAGTGAAAGATGAGTTTGTGGTAGAAATTAGTTGAATGATGAAACTCTACTTGTCATGTATATATATATATATCCCTCTTATTTAATGGATAAATTAATTATTAATTTTTAGGGAAGGGATCTTAAAACCAAAAATGTGTTATCCAAATACATTATGTTTTGTTGAACCGATGGTATTTAAAATTATCATAGATTTCTAGTTTTGAGACCCACAATTATACAATTGATTGTGATTGATGACTTCAATCACTCCCTATAAATATTTACATTTTACTCCAATTTTTTCTCTCTAATGTCCACCAATGTTCTCCTAATCGAAATCATAATTTGGTTGTGACTTCTTCATTCCCCCTTTCCTCTTATTAAGACTAAATTTTATTAACCCAATCTCTTATGTGGGTTTTCCCACAAAGGTATTTACTATTTTCAACCTTTTATTTTCGAAAAAAATTTTCAAATTGTGTGGACATAAATAATTTATGGAGGGAAGAATTTAACACCCCAATATTTCAAAGTATGTTATTTCTTCAACGTATTTCAATAGCATGCACTACACGCAACACCGAGTTCAAGCGCACCAAAACTTAACAAGCATTCCGTTCAAAAGCAGTTATGAATAGTATTAACTTAATTTTGAAAATTATATAATACTTATAATTTCTGAATCCATATTATGAGTTTCTTAGTCATAATTTAAGAGAAAATACATTTTTTCAGATAAAATAATTATTTTTCATAAAATGTAATTTTACCACCTTTTAATGGAGAACCCTTTTTAAATACTACATTTGAAACTTTTATATATTCAAATTTACAAAAACAACTTCTTCTTTAGAATAGGGAAAAAATATTTTTGTTTTAGTTAATTTTTGGTGTTTTTCAGATAACTTTCATATTTGGGTGAATAGTGAAAAATACTATATCTTAACTGAAAACAACATTTTTTAGTCAAAATAATATATATTGTTGAAATATAAATTTAAATGTTTTGGAAGTATAATTAGATTATATTTTTACCCTTTAATCCAATTATGGTCATTGGAATTAATTTCACAATGAAATTATACATAAATAAGTGTCAATCTTTTGACAGTTACTATTTCTAAAAAACACGCTATTTGTTTTGACAATGATTATTAATTTTAAATTAATAAATTCCACATATATGTTTTCAATTTGGTAAAATAGACTTTATTTTTGGATTTTATATATCTAAATTATCCTAGGGTGATGTTTTGGTATTTTTCCAAAATCATTCAATTTTTGATGAAAAGTGAAAAAAACACATAGTTATTGCTTAAAACTGGATTTTTATTTAAATAAATATTTATTTTAATTAAATATATTTTAGATAAAAATAGATACATAATACCTACGTAAGTTCATTTTAATTCATTGGAGTCAATTTATACTAATTTTTGATATATAAAAATATTATTGAACTTTTACCGTCTTTTACCAACCTTCTAGTAGCATTTGCAAATTTACATAAAACATAATTTTACTGCTTCTATGAGTTGAATTTAAAAAATTAGAGACATATTTTTAATATCAAGTTGTTAAATTTTGGTCAATAAAATAATAATAATTTTTGGTGAATAATAACTTTTTACTTATATTTACCACGGTTAAAGTAAATAGGGTAATTAAGGGTAAAAATGATATTATAATTATCCTAAAACATGTTCTAATTGTATTGGATAATTTTAATTCGACCAAAAACAACCATAGGAATAAAATATGACCCTTCAGGCCCTCTTGGATTAGATTAATACATTTATTATTATTTTATTCAAGGAATAGTTAAAAGAGTTAAAATCAAAGTTTAATGAGTAAACCACTTTTAATATAGGGTTACACATAAGATAAATTCGACTATAAATATTCATTAGAAAGATAAAAAGATTTAATACATAATGGTATTTTCTTTTTAATTGTTAGATATTAAATAATCAAAATTATAATTGACACAATGATGATGTAGTAATTACCTTATTAATGAAATAATCAAATAAATTGTATTATAAATATTAAAATAAATATAATTTCAAAGTTTTAATGACATAATAGAATTTTATAGGTGAATATGACATGTTATGATTGATTCAATTTATTTCTTTTTAAGTAATCATGCTGTTATTATTTTAACAAAAAAATAACAAATAGTGTCAAAATTAACATAAATTACTTTTTGAAACAAGTATTATATTATTAATTGATATAATGGTCCTAAAAATCTATGTTTCGTCCAAAAAACATTTATAATAATATAAATGACATTAAGGAACCAATTGTGGTTCGATTGGTAGTATATAGTATGTTTATTAACCATACAGTGTAAGAATACAAGAAAACACGGTAAAAGTTAAATTATTTAATTTAGAGTTAAATCTAAATGTTAAGTTCAAAATGGTAACCTAAACTTTTCTAAAACCTATTAATTGAGTTTTTTTCGACCCATACCCACCTTATACTTTAAATAGTACATTATTTATCCATTATAAACTGAATATGAATTTATTATAAAATAATATTTTAAGTTTTTCCATAGGTGCCCGTCAACCCTCTTATAAAAGGACATTTCCCCATCTCTCAAATTCACACCTCCAAATCCATTTGTATTGGAAAAAATATGCCCAAATACTCTCTCACCTATCCTCCCTCCATCCTAGTGGCCCGCCTTTAGTCAGAATGCCAACTTATGTATCCCTTTTGATCAAATCAACAGGAAGAACCCGAAGAAGAGAAAATAATTTAACCACCCACATTCAAGTTCTTTTCTTCTTCCACTTCACCCTTCTTTGTTATTTCCTTGATAAAATAATAAATCCAGTATATTCTATATACTGTGATGTTATTATAAACAAGGAACTACTTTATTCATTATTTTATCCATCTTATGAATGATAATGTCACCATGTGTGCCTGCGTAGCGCTTAAAGTCCCCACGTCGTGGTGTAATTTGTTATTCAACACTATGTTATTTGGATGGATATAATGATGAGTAATATGTATATAAATAATGAAAATAACATTATAATGTCTTTGTAAATTTAATATACCATCCAATCAAACACCTTTAAGGATATTATATTGTCTCTTATCCGTACGTACGAATTACCGTCTCTACGACACGATGAGATTAATTTCCACGTTCACCATTCATCGAAAATTATAAAAATATATATATTACAAATAAATATGTAATATATGAAATAACATTTCTTATAGAGATATATATATTTATATATATATGGGTGTGTGTGTATTTACATATAACTTATTCACTTAGTTCAATTCAACACGATATAAAAACAGAAACAACGTTTATGCGTCCGTACAGACTACAGTCTCCATAAACGGTGTTCTTCATTTCATATATATGACTATTATACATATTTATATTATAAATATATTTTATATATAAATAATGTTTTATATTCTGTAAGTATTTAAATATTTTTCTATGTGATACAATCAAGATTAACAAGTTAAAACACGTACGATAAAGAAAGTGATTATTACCCGAAATGTTAATTTGACATGGAAATTATTAGTAAATGGGTATTATAAAGTCATAAATGAATCATGTTTGATATCATAAATATTAATATGGTTCTGGTATATATAATAACATACTATTATCTTCATACAGGATGTTAAACGTACCCACGAACAATGAAAATTGCAAGGTAAGGGTAAATTCCTCAATCTCATTATTATCCGAGATTGTTTATGTGTAAGTATTTACTAGGACAGTTTTATCATCCATGTTCAATTTTCGTAAGAATTATTTAAAAATAAATATATTAAGTATTTGTGAAAGATAATTTTTAATAATTTTATCAATCATGTATAATAATATTGTAGTTAGTTTTGTTCATTCCCTCCAATACAATGGGAGTTATGTACTATTATAAATACATGATCATTAATATCATCATATTGTAGTTAGTATTGTTCATTCCCTCCAATAATCATATTGTAGTTAGTTTTTTCCAAGTGTATACTTTTTAGTCATTCAATTTTATTATTCTTTTATATCACTTATTACAATGTTATAAACATTAAATAATCATTTATGTTAATAATGTCCATTTTGTCGATATTTGGTACTTGAGTCAACAATGGAATTTTTATAATCATGTTTTGTTCATGTTGTCAAAGGGTCATTATATACAGAATTATATTAATGATTTGGATATCATATATATCATATATATCGAGTATATACAAGTATTTATAATAGTACATAACATTTGGGGGTAAGAAATGAGATGCACCGTTCATGGAGACGGTAAGACGTACATACACGTTAATGATACTTTCAGTTCTATTTCTTATTTGAATGAAATTAAAACATAATTATACATAATTATATTATAATTACAGTATAATATCACATATAATATCATTAAATCCATCCTCTATACATCCCACATAAGGCATTAATGAGTCACATCACTTTGAGGGGGCGATAGTCCGCAATTCCTCAAATGAGATTATCGTATTTATCCACTATGGAATCCAAAAGGTGTGATATAAATGGGAAGAACATAAGCATAAGGAAATCATAAAAATAATATATATATATATCATATATAAATTTAGTGCCATCATAATTTCCATCATGAGAGGCGGTAATAGGTAATTGAATAATCATCGTCTCGTGAGGCGTTAGTTTTCCATCAATAGAAACATTATGTTATTTTCCCATTAGATGGATTTTTGTGTAAGTGTAGTTCGAATAATTCTTATAAAAACATCCTTTTATATTTAGGACACTGGTTTTGTTACAAAATAAAGGAATAAAAAGAGTTTAGGGGTTGGAGAAGTAAAATAAATGAAAACATTTTAAGAGAAAATGTTACCTTTAATTTGGGTAACTCCCTTTGGATTGAACCAATGGACTTCTTCAAGTTCCTTCTGCCAATGTTAATGATTCTAGAAGGAGTAGAGGGATGTAGGGAGATTAATTGGGTAGAGGTTTGATGACCCAAATGGCTTGAGAGGTGCGAGGAATTGGATATAAATGGTCTTGTTTTATAAGGGAGAGGAGGGGCTCTTTAGGATAGTGTGAAAATATTATTTTTTTTATATAATGATATTCAGTTTCTAGAGGTCTAAATATCATTATAGTAGAATATAAGATGACTAATATTAGAAATAAAATCATCCAATCAGAATTTTACATGTTTTGGATAATATTGTAATCATTATAATCTTATTTATTAAAATCATTTATTAATGAGGTAAATACTGCATCATTATTGTGTCATCAATAATTTAATTTATATGATGTCTAAAAATTATAAAAAAAATGCCATTACGTAGAAATATTCTTAGATATATATCTAATATTTATTGTAAAAAAGATAATTTATATAACCCCTTCCAAAAATTAATTTACTAAAAGATATTTTCGTTTTTCTTTTTTCCCAATAATTTAAGTTAATTAATCTAAATTGACATCACTCCCAAGTGGATCAATGGGGTCCAAAAATCGACCCAAAGATGTCCATGGTCGTAAATAACTCCACCAATAAGTTTTGGACAGGTGTTAAGGTAATTTTGAATTATTATAATATTATTTTGACCTTGAACTACCATATTTACCTTTAACCGCAGTAAATAAAAGTCAAAAGTTACTATTCAAGAAAAGTTATAATCATCCTAATGAACCAAATTTTACTTAATAACAACAACCATGTCTGTCGGATTTTCAAAATTCAATTCACAGAAGTGGTAAATTATCATTTAAACAAAAAATTTAGTTTTTTAACTACTACTAAGTGACTTCACTATTCATTAAAAATTGACGTTTTTTCTGAAAAATTCCAAAAATGTAGCCTAAGATTTATTTGATATTAAAAATTCAAATAAAATATATTTTTGTCAAATTCAAAACATATGAGTGGCATTAATTAATTTTAAAATTAATTCTCGTTATCAAAACAAATAGCATGTTTTTAAGGAACAATGATTATCAAAAGATTGATACTTGTTTATGTCCAATTTCAATGTGAAATTAATTCCAATGACCAAAACTGCATTAAATGGTAAAAATAAATTTCAATTTCACTTTAAAAAAAATTAAAAAGATAATATATCCATATAAATAAATTATATTAAAATGCACTTTGAAATTATAATACAATATTTTTCACAATTCATTAAAAAAATGAACATTATCAGAAAAATTAAATTTTTTAACAAAAAGTAGATTTTGATGTCCCCATTATAAAGAAGGATTTTATTTTGTCAAATAGAATGTATTAAAGTGACCAAAACTATATTTAAAGATGGTTCTCAATTAAAAGGCAGTAAATCGACCATTTAAATTTAAATTATGCTTAAAATTAGATTCACTCACATTTTAAGCCTATAACTTTTATTTGATAATTGTAAATACATTTAACAATATTTTATAATCATATTGTAGTTAGTTTTGTTCAATCCCACCAATACAATGGGTAGGAGTTAACTACCATTTAAAATAATAATATTATATTATTAGTGTGCAATGTAAGATTTCAAAGAAACCTGTTGTTGCGTATCAGGTACGCTATCAAACATAAAAACCCTTTTCAAGTAAAATTAATATTTAATTCAAAAATATTAATATGTATGAAAATATATTTTTCTTCATTTACTTGGGATGTTACATCCTTCCCCCCTTTTAGAAATTGTGTTCTCACAATTATTATTTACTTATCAAAATAAGTGGGGGTATTTATCCCTCATAGAATATTCAGATTACCACATTGTCGCTTCATCCATAGGGGTTTTCAAAAAAACCATTACCTGTTGAATTAACTTATTATGAAACACTTTCCCACTATGGTCAATAATCTTAACTGGTTTTTCTCCGTAAGAGAGAATCCCTTCCAACAGAATTACATATGGTCTCAAAACATGAGATGGATCTGGTATATACTTTCTCAACATCGAAACATGAAAAAACATTGCATACTTGGGATAAACATGGATGTAAAGCCACTCTGTACACAAATGATCTAAATTTCTAACGAATTTTATAAGGTCCAATGAACGTCAGACTCAAATTTCCCTTCTTACCAAAACACATCACACTTTTCCATGGAGAAAACTTTGGAAGGACATGATCATCTACCTCAAAATAAAGATCCTTCCTCTGGTTATCTACATAACTTTTCTGTCTGCTCTGAGCTGTTCTCTTGTGCTTCTGAATCAATTGAACTTTCTTCTCCATCTCTTCTACCAATTATCGTCTCATCAGCTCCCTTTCACCTACTTCATCCCAAAAATCTAGAGTCTGACTACACTTTCCATATAATTCCTCAAATGGAGCCATCATTATACTAGAATGAAAACTATTATTATAAGAAAATTCAACCAAAGAATGATGTTTGTCCCAGCTTCCCTAGTAATCCATCAAACAAGTACGTAACATATCTTCCAATGTCTGAATTGTTCATTATGACTGGCCATCTGATTGAGGATGAAATGTTGTACTAAATTTTAATTCAGTACCCAACAACTTTTTAAGGCCTTTCCAAATATTAGAAGTAAACCTAGGATCACGATCAAATAAAATGGAGAAGGGAACTCAATGCAATCTGGCTATATCTTTAACATACAACTGAGCATGTTGATCTAGAGACAATGTATATCCAATAGGATGAAAATGAGTATATTTGGTCAATCGATCAACTATAACCCAGATTGCATTATTACCTCGAGATGTATTTGGTAATCCCACAACTAAGTCCATGGATATATTTTCTCATTTCCACTCTGGAACTGGTAAAGGATGAAGCATTCCTTTTGGTAACTGGTTCTCTACATTAACATGCTGGAAATTCAAACACTTCACAATAAATCAACAATATCACATTTCATTCCATCCCACCACTAATACTACCGATGATCCCTGTACTTCATAGTACTGGCAGGATGAACTGAAAACGGGGATCTATGAGCTTCACATAACAAATCATTCTTCTAATGTGAATCAAAAAGCACACATAATCTATTTCCAAACCTCAAAACACAATCATTATCAATGTTAAATTCGGGAAACATACCCTTATGAATGAACTCTACCTTTTTCTTTAACTCAATGTATTCTTGATACACTTGCTTTATTCTGTCTGATATAGATGATTTCACTAACACCTGAAACAAAACAGAATAAATTCCTACACCAACAACTTCAATGCCAAATTTCATCAAATCAAAAACCAAAGGATCTTGTTCCAAACGTAACATGGTTAATAAAGTATTACATTATCGACTCAAAGCATCATCCACTTTATATTCTTTTCTCGAATGGTAATGGATCATGTAATCATAATCCTTGATTAATTGCAACCATGTCCTCTATCTCATGTTCAATTACTTCTGAGTGAATATATACTTCAAAATTTTGTGATCAGTATTTTTTTCACACTTCACTCCATAAAAATGATGTCTCCAAATTTTTAAACTAAAAACAACATCAGTTAATTGCAAAGCATGTGTAGGGTAATTTAACTCATTTTGTTTCAACTGTCGTGAAGTATAATAAATTACATGATCATTCTGCATTAGGAAACAACCATGTTCTTTCGAAGAAGCATCACTGTAGATAACAAACTCACCATTTCAGGATGGCAGTGTCAAAACTTGAGCATTCACCAATCTTCATTTCAATTCCTTAAAACAATCATCACACTCTTTTGTCTAAATAAACTTTACACCTTTTCTAAATAACTTTTTCATTGGACTAGATAACTAGGAAAATTTTTCAACAAACCTCCGGTAATAAGATGACAAACCAAGAAAACTATGAATCACAGTTATATTTATGGGACTTGGCCATTCTTCAACAACTTCTGTTTTAGAAGGATCAAAATTTATGGAATT
This sequence comes from Viscum album, assembly GCA_963277665.1. Lineage (NCBI taxonomy): Eukaryota > Viridiplantae > Streptophyta > Magnoliopsida > Santalales > Viscaceae > Viscum > Viscum album. The sequence goes on along the minus strand of OY728121.1, from coordinate 90,977,506 downwards.
CTATGAAATAATGTGACGAAGGAAAGAAATTTTTTGCAACCAAAACTCACTCTTGATGAATTTACCAAATATTTTATTTTCTTTTAAGGTTTGCAAGACAACCCTTAAATGAATGTCATGTTCCTATATACTTTTGGAATAAACCAAAATATCATCAATGAACATAACCACAATCTTATACATGAACTCGCAGAAAATTATATTCATAAGATCCATGAATACAGCAGGTGAATTGGTTAATGAAAAAGGAATAACTACAAATTCATAATGGCCATAACTAGTACGAAACACGGTCTTCAGAACTTCTACATCCTTTACCTTCAACTTATGGTACCCCGACCACATGTAAATATTTGAAAAATACTGAGCTCCCTGGAGCTGATCAAACAAATCATCGATATGAGTAAAAGGATACTTATTCATAAAAGTGATGTTCTTCAATGCTCTATAATCAATGCCAAGTCTCATTGAATCATCTTTCTTTTTCACTAACAATACAGGAGCAACCCATGTTGATTTTCTAGTTCGAATGAATCCTTTATCTAATAACTCCGAAAATTGTTTCTTTAACTCTAAATGTTCAATTTGATTCATTCGATAAGGGGGTTTTTAAATTATCATAGAATTAGGAACTAAGTCAATAGTAAATTCAACTTCTCGATCATGTATTATACCAGGAAACTCATCAGGAAAAAAATCAAGGTACTCATTTAACATAGGAACAACATTAATCTGAACAGTTTCTTTATTTTCAACAATATGTGCAAGGTAACATTCATTTCCATCTTTTACTAGTATCTCAGCTTCCTGATATGTTATCAAAATAAATTGTTCATTCTTGTACACAAAATATAATTCTTTCTGAAAAGAAACGTCTTTAGATCTACAATCAATCTTAGCATGATAAACAGAAATCCTATCCTTGCCCAAAATAACATCAAAATATACTAGATACAAAACAATAAGGTTTTCAGGTAGATTCTTTCCGCACTCAAGGACGAGAATGTTCTTATGTTTTCGTTTTGTCTTTAAATTTCCTCCAGGTGTTTTTACCATATGTTCTTGTATTCATATATTGAGATGGAATTCCCAATTTACTAAAAAACATCTCTGAAATGAATGAGTGTGTAGACCGTGAATCAAACAACACATTAGCATAATCTGAAAAAACAAACAGTGTACCTGATACTACATCATTTGATGGCCCAACATCTGCTGAAGTTGTTGTAAAGGAATTCCCCACACCTTTCTGATTATAGTCTGGCGGATTACCGTTAGTTGAGTTCTTCTCTTGACACACATTTGCATAATGACCCATTTCATTACACTTAAAACATCTTACCGATGGATTTTCATTTCCTTCATGATCATATTCCTTACAGTTACGAGCAATATGTCCAGATATACCACACCAAAATCACATTCAATACATTGATAAACATTCTCTGGGATTCTTTTTACCACACTTCTCACAAAAAGGATATTTATTTTTCTTACCTATAGTCTTCTTTGATGAATTATTCACATTTTCCTACAAACGAGACCTCTTATTCTGTAGTTTTTTAAAGAACACTTGATCATCGACAAACTCCACTTCCACCTTCTCCACACATTGAACAAGTTTTTCATAATTTTTGAACTCACGAGAGGCTAATGCTCTTCACTATCGTGGCTTTAGTCCTAGGTAAAATTGATTTATATTACCATCAAGATCTCAGATGAAATTTTATGCATACCTTTCCAGTCAAGTGAAATTTTCTTCATAAGCGTCCAATGTGTCATCCTCCTTCCTAAATTCTAGGAATTGTTTTTACTTCCTAATACGAACCACCATAGGAAAATATTTCTCAAGAAACATACCTGTGAATTTATCCTAATCAATAACATCAATATCCTCACTATCCTTGATATTTGTCACCATCACCCACCACTGATTAGCTTCACCTTCAAAACAGTAAACAACAAGACTAAACTTTTGATGATCTGAACAATCGATAACATCAATAATATTTTCCAGTGCTTTAATACACCCATCTTCTAGCATAGGGTCAGATGTTCCTTTGAATGATGGGGGATATTGCCTCAGAAAATGATCCACTACTGAAATTTTCCTCTGCGGTTGATCTAGCTGATCTCGTGCATGGATACCACCACCATTTATATCCGGAGTCAACTATGCCATCACTACAACAAACTATTCAGTTCCGATTACAACCATCTTAGGTTGCTGATTTGGAAGGTTGTCTTCCTCCAGATGTTTTCCCAACATTGCTGCCTTGTTTCCTCTACAGAATACCATTATAAGCACAAAAATACCTCTGCCGAAGCAACATGGTAAAATGTAAATGCTTTACGATTTCAATATTATCATAAATTACTTTATGGATATTAATTTAACAATCCCCTAACTCCTAATGTTGTCTAAACTGGCCTTTGATTCCAACTATAAGGATTCGGTCTTTAACCTTGAATAATATTTAATTAAATTAAAAATTAACATTGAGGATATTTTTAGTTTTAGAGTTTTAGAGAATTAATACATAACTATTACATCTCAAAAGAGTACAAAGTAGACACTTCTACACAGTTTCCAATTTTTTTTAAAAAAAACTCTTGAAAAAAAGAGTCATGTCTAGTTCCATGTTTACGATAGCATGACTTTTCCTTGATCCAATTTTTGACCCTATTCCACATTATGTCCTGTGAAAAAAATTCAAAAACAAGAGATAACCATAAAAATCTCAGTAAGGGATAAACAAGGAAGTAAAACTGTTAGTTTTTCAAAACAACAAGTAAACCATGAATACTTTAACATAAGTAATACTTTTTACCTTTATGAAGTAGTAAATACTATTCACTGAATAAAATATTTCAACAAAACCCATATAAAGATCACATAACATATAAACGTAACTTGGGACATACACATACTTAAATTGAGTTACCGTACAATTGACTGGAACACATATCACTAAATGGAATATCCATACGGCCGACTTCCATACCCAATGCATTGGAGGTTATAACATAACCACCCATCCTAGTTATCATATCAACACCCATCATTTGGTTAATCACGTAACCTGTAATAACCCGGATGGTCGTTTCAGGTATATCATTCCTTTTATAGTCATTTTTGATAAAAAAGGGGAAATATTGAAATTTTCGATGTACACGTCGCGTACTTTATGTGTATCCATAGTGTGCTTATATCCTTTGCGAGGATGTGTGCTAGTCATGTCCGGGACACACACATGGTGTATAGCGGTGATGTGGAGGCCGCTTAATGCGGTGTACGGAAAGGGCGAGTACATGCCGTTTACACATGAAGTACAAGCCATGTACTTTTCATTTATTTCATTAATCGGACTGGGGTCACGACTTAACCTTGTTTTCATCTTCTTCTATGCCTAATTCCGCCCAGAGTGTATGAGGAGGATGAATCTTCTCCGAGCCACTGTTATTTCACTGGCTATCCGAATCGAACACCTTCTGTTGAAATAGAATCACAGCGGTGAGTTTTTGGTTATTCTTTGGCCTTGTTTCTTTATTCTTCCTCTCATGTGAGTTATCTAAGGTTGAACATTTTAGACGTTTTTTCATATATTATCCATTCTAGGCCGATTCATAGGCCGAGGTTCAAGTATATAAATCTACGACGATCGAGGTAGGTGTTTTTTTTCCTACGTTTAATGTCTTTGAGTTTTTGGCGCAAAAGTGTCGGGTACCCATGTATCAGGTATCTCATGTTAGGGGTTTGATCCTATTTTGTTATCTACCTTATGTTGCATGTATTCTTGAGATTATTAGATGACTAATAATTGATTCATAGAAGGTTTGAGGATCACCCCATGGGTGTTTCCCTTGTTTTTCTGTTTATCGTCGTTTGGCATAGGTTGCCTATGAGGCAGACCTTGTTTCATTTCATTCATTCCATGATATAGTTGATTACATGTATTTCATACTATTTATTTGCTTTTATTGCATTGTAGATATTAGAAAAGTAGTTTTCTGAACATACCTAGGGCTACTACGAATCGTTTACGTACGATATCTTTTACACAGGGATGCAGGAACCTGGTGTAGCTAGACCATAGGGGGAATTGATGTTGAGTGCTTCCTTAGAGGGCCAGTTTAATTATTACCATTATGAGACAATAAGTTGGATCGACTTTGTGATTTCTCCGAGGGTCTGATAATTATCGAATCAAGACTAAAAGTGGAATTAGACATAAGTGCTTCCTCAAAGAGTCTTTAGTATCACTACAAAACCATACGTGGGAATTTACGTTGACTGCTTCCTCAGAGTGTCTTTGCCTATGTTCAAATTCTTGACCATAAAGGCCTGCCCACGTGAGCCACCCAAAGGGTCAGTGTAATAAATATTGTTGGTTGGTTTTGACAAGTCCACCATGCCAAAGAACAAGCTTGGGTTCTTACTGCTTTTAGTTTAGGTAGTATGTTGAGATACCTATTTTGTTACTTGGTATGACCTTTGGATATAGAAATATTTTCTAGATTCTTTGGTTGATGACTAAATGATTGAATTAAATTAATAAATAAATGTTAATGGAGAATTGTAGGACTGTTTACTTTAGTGTACCCTTGTTTCTTTGTTGCATTTATTTCCATTACTTTTTCTATATTTCTCAATGACAGTAGGGCACATATCATTTGGTGGTTTCCTACTGGGATTAGTCTCACACCCTATTTGGGTCCTGTTTTTCACCGCAAAAAGGTTATATGGTTGCATATGTGGATAGGGATTGCGGCTCTTTTACCTCTGGTGCTTGATTTCTTGTTAGAGTTGGAGAGCATGGGACCGAGCATAGGCTCCCGATGCTGCTGGATTTACTGTTTACTTTTTCTGCATGGGTTTTAGTTGTATTTTAGCAAGTTGTTTTTTTACTGCATTCCATAGACACATGTGTCATGCTGCATCATTATTATATTATACACTGCTTCTACTGATCAATTTTAGTTTTCATGTGTTTTTTACTGCTTCTGCTATTGTTTATTTTGTTTTCCTTCCACTGTATACATTATGAAAAGAGGGAATAGATTACCCACTGACTCACCGAGGCCCTCACTGCTATTCGGCAGCCACTGGTGTTTGGGAAAACATGCTTGAGGTCATGTGTCTAACCTGGTACGGGGCTCCAGTTGAGTGGCTCTGGATTTGGGTCGTTACAAAGTGGTATCAGAGGAGTTTTCTTTCATTTCTATTCACTTACTATTTAGAGACAATAGATAGGGACACAAATTAATGGGTATTTGATACTTAACTATGCCCAGGAGTAATAAACCCGTGTATAGGGAAAAGCTATACTACCTCGTAATTTCACTTTTTAGTTTTTTCAAGTGTAAATGTTGATTATATTTCACCATTGGGTGATGCACTTGTTTTGTGTTGTTACAATTTATATGATTTTGGTTCTATTTTCTTGCAACCCTATGAGATGAGATTATGCCATCTCATGCATCTTATAGGCACTGGTTAGAAAAAATCACATGTCATGCATTTTTCAATGCCATATAGGGTGCATTAGAAATAGCATGTTGTTATGATTGATGTCGTGAGAGATTATTCATGTTGTTGTGATAGTTTCTGTTATAGAAATACCTACTATGTTGATAGGGTGTTTTTTATCTTACAACTTATTTAGCATGGATGCCGTGCTTTGATCTTAAACATGTTATGGGCCCTTGAGGGTCAGAATTTGGTGGATCATGGGATAATAATACTATTTAGTTTTCATATGAATTGTTATGATTTCGAGCTTTGATTTGCGGGGAGTATGGGCCCCCACAGAACGTAATTTGACACATAGGTGATGGTTTTCTATGTTTTTAGTGGTTTTGGGGAGTTTTGTATGCCTACTACCCAGAATCCCAGATAACATGGTGTGTGGCCTTATGAACACATGCCATGTGTTCTTCTATTCAGTAAGAACTACTTTTCACAGTCATACACTGTGTACTCTTCTTCAGTGTGATCCAGTCGTGTAGTTGAATACATGGGGTAGAAAATCTCAGGAACAACACGCCATGTACCATGATGACACGCCATGTAGTAATGGTCCGTATGACCCAACCGTGTAGTTGAATACACATGTTAGAAAATATCAGGAACAACATATCGTGTACCATGTTGGCATGCCATGTAGTAATGGTCCATATGACCCAGCCGTGTAGTTTAATACATGGGTTGGAAAATATTAGGGACAACACGCCGTGTACATTGTTGACACGCCTTGTAGTTTTGGTCCGTGTACCAGTCCGTGTGACTAACGACACAGACAGGGGAAAACCTTAAGGACACGCTTTGTAGTGGATATTCAAGTCGTGTAGTCTTATGCTGGGATAGTCCGTGTGACTTAGTTTTATAGGTGTAACCAGACATGGGGAAAAAGGATGGTACACGCTGTGTATATGGAAGAACACGTTGTGTAGTTTGTGTTTACCCAGCTAGCATGGATGGTGTAGAAGCCCAAGTAAAATCTTTTTGGAACACGCCGTGTAAAAGGAGTACATGCCATGTAACCATGTTTTTTCATTTTTACGAGTTTTTCCTTTTCTGTTCCGCTTTCATTCTCTTATGTTGAAACTGTGCTCGTTGTTAATAAAGGTGTGCATTTTTTCCTTGCAGAGTCATGCCGCCAAGACGTCCTCCCATTGCACATCAGGGATCTGATGATGATCGTGTGCCAGATATGGAAGAGGCAGTTATCCCGGATACTGGTGCAGATGCACAGTTCTGTGAGGGATTCATGATGTTCATACCAACCGTTCAGAGAGCTCAGCAACCTTCCCAGTCTTTGGAAGAGCTTACGCGAGTCTTCCAACAGCAGCATCATCCCACGTTCTCAATGGATGGTAGACCTCAAGGTGCTGAATATTTGTTCGAAGTAATGGTTTCTATCATTGATCATCTTGTGAAACCCCCAGATAGAATGGTGAATCTCGGGACTTACATGCTGCGAGATTATGCCAAGAGATGGCGGGACGCAGTTTGTCTTGCAGGGCGTCATCAGATAGTTGTTTGGGATGTGTTTCAGCGTACGTTCTATGACTATTTATACTCGGAAAAGATGAGGGCTGATCGAGCCAGAGAGTTCATGGACCTGTAGTAGGGTACTCTATGTGTTTTAGAGTATTCATCATATTTCACTGAGTGACAGCATTTCACTCTCGTTCTGGGGAATGATGAGCTATTCATAGCGAGGAAGTTTGAGGAGGGCCTCAGACCAGATATCTGATCACAAGTGAAAATCTTCTAGTTGACTCCTATTTCTTTGATAGATAACCAAGTGTTGATCGTGGAGAAGAATCTGAGGGATACAGGATCAATGAGCCAGGGTGGATCAACATCCAGAGTTAGTACCCTTCCTTCTGACCGCATGAAGCGCCACCGAGAGTCTACATGAGGTGACTTGGGGAAGCGAGATTTTCCTTCAGGTAGAAAATTTGTGTGCTACCATTGTGAGAAGGAAGGTCATAAGAAGCCACAACACGTAAGGGACCCAGTGGATTGCTGAGCTTTCGGAAAGATGGGTCACCTACAGCAGGTTTTCAATGTTCTTCTTCCAACGGCAAGCGTAGGAGGATCATTTTCGACTCCCCGTACAGGTGCATGTTTACCAGTTCTGTAGTAGAGTGGGGGCTGGAGTTCTACAGGTCATTCAGGCAAGGGTAGAGGTCGTGGATGCAGTTGTTAGTATCAGGGAGGATCAGCCCAGGGATCTCAGGGTGCTACACAGGGCCGTGGTACTAGCCAGACGTTTGCGGTAGAGCAGATTCATCAAGAGCAAGATCATGGACCTTTAACAGTGTGAGGTACGATCTTAGTAGCCTCAGTTTTATCTTCTACACTTTTCGATATAGGAGCTTCTAGTAGCTTTATTTCTATGCACATTGTGGAGAGACTTAGACTTACTAGCTTTCCATCTGTGGATATGATGACACTAGACACTCCCATGGGACTTAGAACAGCTAGGGTGCGTCAGTTCATGGAGTGAACCCTTGAGGTTGGTGGGTGTCACTTCATGTGTTATCTTTATGTCCTAGAGATGATAGGTTATGATGTCATTCTCGGAATGGACTGGCTAGTCCCTTTTCATTCCCTGGTCGATTGCTATAGCTGCAAGGTGAGTTTCACATCACCAGAGGGAATATCTTTTCATCAAAAGGGAGAATGGGATGTCCAAGCAAGCAGAGCTGGACCAAAGCATCTTGGGTTGGGCGGTGTTACAACACAGATTGGTAGTTAATATTTGGACGATTAGGGGACTTCTCAAAAGGATTATCCTCCAGTGGTTGATCGTTTTCTAGATGTCTTTCCAGAAGAATTTTCAGGGTTTCCTGTAGAGTGTGTGGTAGTTTTCTCTATTGAGCTTGTTCCAAGAGAATCACCAGTATCCATTCCTCCTTATTGGATGGCTATTCCTAAGATACAAGAGCTCAAGAAGTAGTTGTAGGATCTATAGGCAAAGGATTTTATCCGACCCAGTACTTATCATTGGGGATCACCTGTTTTATTTGCGAAGAAGGAAGATGGTACTTTACGACTTTGTGTAGATCATCGGAAGATGAACCAGTTAATGGTTAAGAACTGGTATCCCTTGCGGAGGATAATAATCATTTTATCATCTTTGAGGTTCCAAGGTGTTCTGGAAGATTGACATGAGATCCGGATATCAATAGTTATGTGTCAGACCATCTGATAAAACTCTTACAGCCTTCCAGAGAAGGTATGGTGTATATGATTATTTGGTTATGTTGTTTGGTCTCACCAACGTACTAGTGTTCCTCATGGTACTGATTAATAGAGTTTTCCATCCTTAATTGGATTCCTTCATGGTGGTTTTCGTGGATGATATATTACTATACTCTAACACTCGACATGACCATTCTACCCATCTTGAGATCGTATTGAGTACACTGAGAGAGCATCAGTTATATGCTAAGCTTTCTAAGTGCCACTTATGGATGTATGAGATTCACTTCCTAGGTCAGGTCATCTCAGAGATAGGAGTATTAGTAGACCTGGAGAAGGTGAGAGTGGTAATTACCTGGGAGAAACCGAAGAATGTCTTCAAGGTACAAAGCTTCTTATGACTTGCTGGTTACTACATGCAGTTTATACAAGACATCTCATGCATGAAAGCATTGTTGTTGGGATTGACTAAGAATGGTGTAAAGTACGTTGGGTTATAAGACAGCTATTCAGCCTTTCAAGAGATTAAGGGGAGATTGATATCAGCACCGATTATAGTTTTACCAGAGCCGGGATAGAGTTATACACTTTTCTGTGATGCATCTGAAATTAGGCTTTGAGTAGTTCTTATGTAGGAGGATCGTGTTGTTGCATATGGATCTCGGCAGTTGTGGCAACATGAGGAGAACTATCCTACACACGTCCTGGAGTTGGCTACTGTTGGTCATGCTTTGCATTGTTGGAGACATTATCTTCTGGGAGAGCATTTTTTGGTATATACTTACCACAAGTGCCTCAAGTATATCTTCACGCAGCGTGACATAAATCTTAGACAACAGAGGTGGGTCGAGTACCTATAGTCATTCAACTTTGAGCATGATTATATGCCTGGGAAAGGCAATGTTGTGGCAGACGCACTGAGCATGAGAACTCAGTTACAGGATGTTCGGGAGGCCACCAGCGAGTGGCATATTATGGATCTGGTCTCCAAGATGCATTGGAGGTTCTCGACAGAGAGGGACATATGATTCATTATTCTACAGCTGTTACCTCTACCCTTCTGTATTGGGTTCGAATGAGGCAGCTATCAGACCAATATGTCCTCCTCCTACAGGATGGTGTGTCAGATGGAGACCCTACTACATGGTGGATAGTGGGCGATGATGAGGAGTTATTTTTTCATAGCCGCGCATGGGTCTCAGCAAACATAAATGAGGAGAGGATACGAGAGTTTCATGCTTCATCTTGGGTAGTTCATCATGGTGTCACAACGATGTATCGAGACTTACGTCATCAGTATTGGTGGCTGGGTATGAAGAAGGATATGGTTGGTTTTGTTATGCGGTGCTCCAACTGTCGGCAGGTGAAGGTAGAGCATCAGCGACCAGCAGGGCTTCTATAGCAGTTACCCATTCCTATGTGGAAATGGAATGATGTCACGATGGACATTGTGACAAGGTTACCGTGATCGCCTCAAGGGAATGATGCCATTTGGGTTGTAGTGGACATGCTCACGATGGTTTCACATTTATTACCTATCAAGGAGACCTTCGTTGTGGATGAGCTTGGGAGGTTGAACATCCGGGAGATTGTACACATGCATGGGGTTCCGAGTTCTATTGTTTGTGATAGAGATGCCAGCTTTAATTTGCATTTATGGCAGGGGATACAGAGGTCTTTGGGTACATAGGTACTTCTGAGTACAGCTTACCATCAGGTGGTGGAGGACATCCTACGAGCATGCATCATTGATTTTGGAGTTTCATAGGAGAAACATAGAACTCTAGTGGAGATTACCTATAATAATAGTTTTCAAGCAATTATTCAGTTGGCACCTTACGATACTATGTACCATAGGCCGTGCCGATCACCCTTGTGTTGGCTAGAGGCGGGAGAGGCAGCTGTGCTGGGACCTCATCTGGTTCAGGAGACGACAGAGCTGGTGGAGTTGATTTGTAATATGAAGGCTACTGCATAGTCTCAGAATAAATCTTATGCTGATCAGCGGAGACAACCTTTGGAGTTCGATGTTGGAGATCAGTTTTTCTTGCGTGATACCCCGAGGTTAGGACATAAGAGGATTAGGAGACAGGGAAAGCTTCCACCGAGATACGTCATGCCGATTGAGGTTCTGGAGAGGGTTTGGCTGGTTGCATACAGGTTGCAGTTACCTCAGAGGTACTGGGCTATGCACGATGTCTTCCATGTTTCTCAGCTTCGATGATATTTCTCAGACCCGTCTCATTTTTTTCAACCCAAAGAGGTTGATTTGGAGTAGGATTCATTGTTTGGGGAGCATCCGATCAGGATTTCTGATCGTAGTGAAAAGGTACTAAGTGGCCGGTCTGTTCATCTGGTATGGGTGTTATGGCAGCACGGTCGTGTACACGACTAGACATGGGAAAGAGAGTCCAACATGCGATCACAGTGGCCGAATTTGTTCGAGGATTCTTGTTCTACGCCTTGTTAGGGAGATTAAGGGAAAAATTTCTTTAAGGGGGGAAGTTTTTAAGAACCCAGATCATCATTTCAGTTATGTTTTTCCTTTTTGGTCATTTTTTAGATAAAAGGGATATCTGGAAATTATTTATGTACAATCCATGTACTTTATGAGTACATGCAATGTACCTTTCTACCGCATGAGGTCGTGTACTGGCCTTGTCCGGGCCACACACACGGTGTGCAGCGGTGATTTGGAGGCTGCTTAATGCGGTGTATGGAAAGAGCGAGTACACATTGTGTACTCATGAAGTACATGCCATTTACTTTTCTTTTATTTCATTAATCGGATTGGGGTCGCAAATTAACCCAGTTTTCATCTTCCTTTCTGCCTAATTCCACCCAGAGCATCCGAGGAGGCCGAATCTTCTCCATGCCACCGATCCTTCATCGGTTATCAGAATTGAACACCGTCGGTTGATGTATAATCATAGCGGTGAGTTTTTGGTTACTCTTTGGACTTGTTTCCGGATTATTCCTCTCGTGTGAGTTATCTAAGGTTGAACATTTTAGAAGTTTTTGTAGATCTACTCCATTCTAGGTCGATTCACAGGACGAGGTTCAAGTATATCAATCTATGAGGATTGATTTAGGTGGTATTTTTCCCTACGTTGAATGTCTTTGAGTTTTTGGTGAAAAAGTGTCGGGTACCCATGTATTGGGTATCTCAGAGTAGGGTTTTGATCATGTTTTGTTTTCTCCCTTAGTTTGCATGTATTCTTGAGGTTATTAGATGATTAATAATTTCTTATAAGCATGTTTGAGGATCACCCCATGGGTGTTTCCCTTGTTTGGTTGTTTATCTCCATTTGGCATAGGTTTCTAGTGAGGCAGACCTTATTGCATTTCTTGCTTGCCTTGATATAGTTGATTCCATGTATTGAATACTGTTTATATGATTTTGATGCATTTTAGATTTCAGCCAAGTAGTTTTCTGAACATACATAGGGATGCTACGAATTGTTTATGTACGATTGCTTTTAGTCAGGGCTGTAGGAACCTGGTGTAGCTAGACCATATGGGGAATTGACATTGAGTGCTTACTCAGAGGGCTTGTTTAATTATTACCATTATGAGACCATAATGGTGATTGACTTTGTATTATTTTAGAAAGTCTGATAATTATAAAATCGGGACTAAAGGTGGAATTAGACGCAAGTTCTTCCATAGAGAGTATGTAGTATCAATGCAAGACCATAGGGGGGAATTGATGTTGAGTGCTTTGTCAGAGTGTCTTTGCCTTTGTTTGATGGCATGACCATAAGGGCCTACCCATGTGAGCCACCCAAAGGGTCAGTGTAATAAATATTGTTGGTTGGTTGTGACAAGTCCACCAATCCATAGAATAAGCTTGGGTTTTTACTGCTTGTATTTTAGGTTGTCTACTGAGATACCTATTGTGTTACTTGCTATGTCATTTGGCAATAGATCTATTGGCTAGATTCATTGGTTGATGACTAAATTATCGATTAAATTAATAAAATAATGTGAATGTATAATTTTATTATTGTTTACTTTAGTGTACCCATATTTCTCTGATGCATTTATTTCAATTACTTTTTCTATATTGCTCACTGACAGTAGGGCACATATAATTTGGTGGTTTCCTACTATGATTAGTCTCACACCCAATTTGGGTCCAGATTTTCGGCCCAAATAGGATATATGGTTGTAGGTGTGGATAGGGATTGCAGCCCTTCTACCTCAGGTGCTTGATTGCTGGTTAGAGTTGGAGTGCATGGGACCGAGCTTAGGCTCGCGATACTACTGGAGTTACTATTTACTTTTTCTACATGGGTTTCAGTTTTATTTCAGCATGTTGTTTTGTTTACTGCTTTCCATAGACACATGTGTCATTCTGAATCATTATTATATTATACATTTCTACCACTGTTTAGTTTTAGTTGTAGTGTGTGGTTTACTGGTTCCACTATTGATTATGTTTTTTTCATTTCGATTCATACTTTACCAAACGAGGACACAATTCCCCACTGACTCACCAAGTCACTCACGGCTAGTCGGCATCCTCTGTTGTTTGAGGAAACATGCTTGAGGTCATTTGGAGAACCTGATACGGGGCGCCATTTGAGTGGCTCCAGATTTGTGTCGTTACATAACCACCCGTCAAATGACCATGTACCATTATAAATTCATAAGATATAAAACTAATATAATGGAATGAAAAAATTTCCACATTTCAATCACAATATATAAATTAAATATATTGATATAAAAAATCAATTATCAAAAACATTTTCAATACAAAAATACATAAAAGAGTAAATGGTATATATTTTATTTTAAAAACATTATGGCGTGTTGAGGAAGCCAATGATCAAATAATACTCGTGGCGGCGGAAAGGTCATTGTCACCGCTTACGTTAAAAGAAACATTAATTTTTTTGTTTAGTTAAATACTTTTTAGAAAAATACTCCCTTTGAAAATTCAAGGGTGTTTATACAGCATATAAAATAAATTCGTGTATTAAATAAAAATATGCCTCAATGGAAGAAGATTGAGACGAAGTCCCTTACCCCGTCTCCGACCTGACTTGATCACTCTTTAATATCCGGAATGAGAAACTAATGTAAATTTCTACTTTCATAAGAACCATTTTCAAGTTTATTATTCCTTTTATATCACATAATACCATGTTATGAATATTATGTAGTCATTTAAATAAATAATGTCCATTTTGTCAATATTTGGTACTTGAGTAAAAAAATAGACTTCTTTTAATTACATGTTGTAAATGTAGTCAAATATCCATTATCTCCAGAATTATAATCATGATGTACATATCATATATATCATATATATCTTGTATATAAATGTAACACCCCATGTAAATAAAGAATATGACATTTCATATTTATCTATATTTGTGAATAAAATATTGAAATGATTTTAAAGGGGAAGCTATGATCGATGGCGTACCCAACACGCAACAACGAGTTTCTTGGGAATCTTACGTTGCACTCTAATAATAAAATAATATTATTTTAAATGGTAGTTAATATGTAGCCGTTGTATTGGCGGGAATGGATAGAAATAACTAAAATATGATTATATATGTTCTTAAATATTTTTACATTTATACAATAAAAGATAAAGGCTTCAAATACGGAAAGAATTCAATTTTTGGCGTATATGCCCTAGTTTTCACTAAAGGTTCACTAATCACCTTTTAATGGAGAATTAACATTAAATATAGTTTTTCTCACTCTTAAAAATTCTTTTTGAACAAATAAAACTCATCTTAAGAATCGGGACATCAAAATTTACTTTGTGTATATTTTTGGTATCTTTCCGATAATGTTCATTTTTTTTAATGGATAGTGTAAAATGTTGTATTTTAATTCAAAACCACTTTTTAATCTAATTTATTTATATAATTAGATTATATTTTGAATTGGTTTTAAAGTGAAATTAGAAAATATTTTTACCATTAAATCCAATAGTGGTCGTTGGAATTAATTTCACTTTGAAATCAGACTTAAACTAGTGTCAATCTTTTGATACTTATTGTTTTATAAAAACACGTTATTTGCTCTGACAGCGGGAATTAATCAATAAATTAATTAATGTGACATATATGTTTTGAATTTTGTAAAACGGACTTCATTTTTTAATTCAGCATATCAAATATAGCTTAGGGTGAATTTTTGTGATTTTTCTGAAAAACTTCAATTTTTGATGAATAGTGAAACCACTAAGTGGTACTTATAAAAACGGATTTTGTGTTTAAATGAAATTTTTCCATCATTGTGTTTTGATTTTCAAAAATCCGACATACATGGTTGTCATTAAGAAGTAAAATGTGGTTCAATGAGATTAAAATAATTTTTTGGTGAATAGTAACTTATTAAGTTTTTAATCGCGATTAGTGGTAATTAGGGTAGTTTAAGGTATAAATAATACTTTAATGAAATAAAATGACCTAGACACATGTCCCAACCTCATTTGTTGTGTCATTGCCGACCATGACATGCCATGGGTCAGCTTGGGGACCCCATGGATCCACTTTTGTTGGGAAATGACAAAATTACTTTTTATTTAATGTTAAAGTGAAAATGAAACAAACATAATATGTTTTACGAAAACAATTTTTAAGTGGGGTTATACAAGTCCAAATTTTGATTATAAATAGTCATTGGAAAGATAAAAAGATTTCCTATATCATAGTATTTTGTTTTATAATTTTTAGACATTAAATAAATTTAATTATTTATGACATAATAATGATGCAGCGATGACAACATTATTTGACGATTTAAATAAAATAGAAAGATAATGTAAAATATATGAACTAGACATGGCCAAAACCAATTGTATGAGTGGATTTCGAAGCCTTATCAGCTTATCCACGAATTATATCAATGTAGGACCTTTTTAAACCGAAACACATTTTCAAATAAAGTAATATTTCTTTACTTTCCAAAAGTGCCCCTCCTCTCCTCTTATAAAAGGCCCCCACCTCTACCTCATTTAACACACTCCTCAAGCCTTTGGCTCGGCCAAACCCTGCCCATTTACTCTCTCCACATCCCTCTTCTAATCCTAGTGGATTACCTTTTGGAATAATCCTTTCAAAGGAAGCCTTTAGGATCAAATCAAAAGGAGTTACACTTTTAAAGGTAATTCATTCTCTCATGTTCATTTGTTTTATTTTGCTTCTCCAACCCCATAACACTTTTTATTTACTTCTTTGGTAACAAAACCAGTATCTTCAATATACTAGGATGTTGTTATAAGATATATTCGAGCTACAATGTCACACAACTACATCAAATGGTTAAAGAACATACGGTTTCCGTGGATGGTGAAATTCTGCCTCCCGAAACGATGATTGTTCAATACTCATTTAACACCTTCAAAGGTGGCCATTATGATGTAACTATTTTTATATATGATATATAATATGTTTATGTTTTATTTATGCTTCTGTATTTTTCATTTTTGTCTTACCTTTATGGCTTCCATTATGGGTATACGCGATATCTTCATTTAAGGAAGTGCGGACTACCGCCCCCTCAAAGTGACTTGATTCGTTAAATGCCATATGTGGGATGTATAAAGGATGGAAATATGATATTATATATGATATTATACTGGAATTATTATATAACTCTATATCATTATTATTTCTTTCCATTAAAGTATGAGATAGAAATGAAAGTAGCGTTCATGCGTACGTACGGCTTACCGTCTCCATGAACGGTGCATTTCATTTCTTACCACTAAATGATTATGTAATGTTATAAATGCATGAATTTACTGGATATATATGACATATATGATATCTACATCTTGAATACAATTCTTGATATAATAAACATTTGTCCACACGAACAACATGTAATTGTAAGAAGTCCACTTTCGACTTAAGAACCAAATATCGACAAAACAAACATTAGTAACTTAAATGATTAAATAATGTTTATAACATTGAAATAAGTGATCTAAAAGGAATAATGAACTATAAAAAGGGTTCTTAATAAAATGGAAATTAACTCAAGTTTATTATTCAGGACGTTAAAGAACGATCGAGTCAAGTCGGACCCGAGGTAAGGGATCTTACTCCTCTCGTTCTTTTTAAGTACACTCTTTAATGTCATTCATTTTAAAGCTCATCTTTCTTGTTATTGGGATGATCTTTTATATTAATCCTACTGTAATTTTTATGTTCATGTGATGAGAGACCCTATTCTCTCTCATCAATCCATTTTGGATGTTTTGATTGGCGCCGTTAGGTTGCCGAACTTTCGTAAGAGATCTAACTTCTCTCTTTCTTTTTAAGTACTCTCCTTTATGTCACTTCTTTTAAGCTCCTATTTGTAATGTTGGGGGATTTTATTTTATATTCCTGTTGCTGTACATTTTATTTTAATGTGATGAGATACCCTATTTGATCTCATCAATCCATATTCGGAAGTTTTATGTGGCGCCGTTAGGCTGCCGAGTTTTCATAAGGGATTTTTCATCTCACTTTTATTCCCGTGAGATTTACGCTACATTTGCCACAAATTCCCTTGAGTGGTGTATGTACTGCCCATTATTCTACGCTTTGTGTAATATACTTTCGTTTATGAGTATTTACATCAATGATCTTTTGTCCTTCTTTCATGGGATGTATGTTTTGAAAGATACCCAAGTCGGTAAGGGATCCTTTCACCCTCCTCTTTTTTAAAAGACTTCTTTTGTTGGGTATTTTAATTTACATATCTTTATTTTGGGATATGTTCTCATATATCCTTATTGATGTAAATTTTATGTCCAAGTGATGAGATACTCTTTTTATCTCTCATCAACTCTTTTTGATGTGATGTCGTTAGGCTGTCAAGGGAACTTTTTAACCCAATTTCGATTTCTTTGGGTTCAACATGTAGTCATTGAATATGTCATCCATTGAATATGTGTGAATGACCTTTTATTGTTTTAAACTTAATATCCACTTATATTGGGTGTATTTATATTTGTCAAACATATTTTTGAGATTGATTTGTCCTTAATTTAAGGACACCTTCTTTATAAGGGATTTCATCATATTTGACATTTCTATTGAGGGTTCATTGTTGTTATGAATCAATTCACTCTTATATGGTGTATATACTGTCCTTTTGAGTATTATATCATGAATCCTTTTATTCTCATGATATTATAATGTTCTGACTAAATGTTTTTCCTCGATTATTGTATTCAAGTGTCTCTAATTTTGGTAAAACCCCTTTAACCAAAATATCGTTTTAAATGTTTTAATTAATTGTTCTTATTAATATCAATGTTTTCAAAATGGTTTTAAGGATTTATTTATATGGATATTAATGGTTTAAAATGTTAAAAGCTTCAAGGTGGTATGGGACACTTTGATTCAAAAATCTCTTTATTAAATGTTTTAAATGGTTTTGGAAATGGTTTCTTTTTGAATGGATTCATTATTTCAATATCCTAAAATGTTATATTGTGATTGAAATGTGGAAATGTTATGTTTCCTTTATTCATGTTTTATGTGATACAATTATGTTATGGTTCTTGGGCATTGTTATGAAGAACGGGTGGTTCCGTGATAAACTAAGGGCGGGTGAGCCCGATATAGCTCTCCAATGCATTGGGTAACGCGAAGGAGTGAAACGTTAAGGTTTCTCCGAAGAGATTTAGGGAATATACTGTGATGGGTATTCCAAACGTAACCAAGAGGGTTACTCCCTACGTAAGAATGTTATGAATGCCTCAAGTTACCTTTATGTCTTATGATTTCTATGATTTATTAATGATTTGATATGCCTATGTTTTATGGGTAAAGTATGATTTCATTCTTATGTATACATGTACTCATGTTTCCTTTCCATATCTATATATCCCTTACTGATCTTTTTATGCTCATCCCAAGTTTTTGAAATGTTTTTCATAGGTCAAGGGAAGGGTACATGATGTGATGATAGTGTCAAGGCTGTTTCAAGAAAGAATCCATGTTTTATTTTAAATATGTTTCCGTTGATGGGAAGAATGAATACTGTCTTTTATGTAACCACTTTGTTTAAATGTGGAATGTAATGCATGTTTCATGATCTAATTCTCTAAAACTCTAAACCTGAAAAGATCCTCAATGTGTAATCTTGTAATAACTCAAGATTAAGTAAGGTTTAAGGCTGGGGCCTTATAGTTGGTATCAAAGGTCGGTTTAGATAACTTTAGAGGTTAGGGCATTCTTTAAGCATAAGTGACAATTACCATAATGGTTAGGATTTCAGAAAGAATCTTAGTTTTAGATAAAGTGAATGAGTAAGTATATCTTATTGTCTATCTTACTCATTAGTACATGATGGTTTTGTTAATATACTCACACTGACATTTCTATTTTTTCAGTGAATGGATGGATCTAGCAGGCACCAAAGAGACAACAGGTTTGAAGGAAACTGTGGTGGTTCTCTGATTAAGATACTAGATAAAATGAAGGATTCAATGAGGAAACTCGTGGTTGTTCTAAACCAAATATCAAGGAGTCATGATCAACCACTTCAACCTTAGTGAGTTCTCTAATGCATCATATACGAGATGGCCAACTCGATGTGGAAATTCAGGTAATAATTATTAAGGTAACCATTAGGGTTTATATGATACTTAATTTTTAGGTAATTATGGGTTACTCTATGATATGATGGAAAATGAAAGGAATGAGATAAACATGAGGTTAAAATATGTTATGATTATTCTTGAAGATTTTATCTCATTTTGGGGAATGCTTTAAAGAATTATATAGTTTTGGAAAAAGGACAACACGTAGACCGTGTGACATCCCGTCGCGTCGGACAAAGCTGCGGGAATCGAACCCACAACCAATGTGCGACTGGTATTTATCGCCTACCACTGGACTACGTGAAGTCCCTGGTTAGTTTGACTGATTCATTCTAGTTATATGATTTTATGAATTAAGAGTAAGTTGATTTTGGGTTATTTTTGAAAATGATTAACCTATCATGGAGGATATGTGATTAGGTTAATTACTTTTCAAAACGAGACTTTAGGAGCAACTGATATTGTTTGGAGATAAATGTTACGATTTATCTTGGAAGACTATGCGACTAAATCCTTCAAATTTTTGTGTTTCAATCTTATATTGGTCTACTTTGAATAATTTTATGGAAAAATTGATTATAGAATGGTCCTCGTTGAACTTTGGGTTTTGTTGGACAAATTTTGGTGATTAATAATAGATTTTCTTTTTATAAAGGGTTATCATTTTCTGGATTATCTGACCTTGTACTGACCTTTTTGGTTTTGGTTATGGTTAAGGTCTAATGATATGGGAAGTATATAGTTCTCTTTTGTGGATTAGGTGATTCTCTATAAGTTGATTATAGTACTCTTAATGTGAACAAGTCTCCCTAAATACTCATCTTTTGGAGAAAATATGAGTTGGTGTATGGAATCTAATAAAGGTTGAAAGTCAATATGATAAGTGATTATGTTTCCTTATGAATAAATTCCTCAATAAAAAGTAACTTAAAACAAAAATTTTGTCTATTAAATTTTCCTACTGGGGAATCGAAGACCGTTTAACCCATCACAAGTTTGTGATTTTCTCGTGGTTAACTTTATCCTAAACATGTTTTCTATCACTCTCCATCATAACATGACCCTTTGTTTTTTCCTCCATGTCCATATTTTCATACTTGGAATCCTAGTATGGGTTAACTCGGGTGACCTTTGTACTTATCTTTCTTTATTTTAAAGTGTTTGTTTTACCGACTTTTGTTCCGATGTGGGACTTTCAAGGATGTTTCCAAGCGCAATTTTAAAATTGCGAGGACACAATTCCCAAAAGGGGGGAAGGATGTAACACCCCAGGTAAATAAAGAATATGACATTTCATATTTATCTATATTTGTGAATAAAATCTTGAAATGACTTTAAAGGGGAAGCTATGATCGATGACGTACCCAACACGCACCAACGAGTTTCTTGGGAATCTTATGTTGCACTCTAATAATAAAATAATATTATTTTAAATGGTAGTTAATATGTAGCCGTTGTATTGGTGGAAATGGATATAAATAACTAAAATATGATTATATATGTTCTTAAATATTTTTACATTTATACAATAAACGATAAAGGCTTAAAATACGGAAAGAATTCAATTTTTGGCGTATATGCCCTAGTTTTCACTAAAGGTTCACTTATCACCTTTTAATGGAGAATTGTCATTAAATATTGTTTTTCTCACTCTTAAACATTATTTTGGATCAAATAAAACTCTTCTTAAGAATCGGGAAATCAAAATTTACTTTGTGTATTTTTTTGGTATCTTTCCGATAATGTTCATTTTTTTTAATGAATAGTGTAAAATGTTGTATTTTAATTCAAAAACTCTTTTTAATCTAATTTATTTATATGATTAGATTATATTTTGAATTGGTTTTAAAGTGAAATTAGAAAATATTTTTACCATTAAATCCAATAGTGGTCGTTGGAATTAATTTCACTTTGAAATCAGACTTAAACTAGTGTCAATCTTTTGATACTTATTGTTTTATAAAAACACGTTATTTGCTCTGACAGCGGGAATTAATCATTAAATTAATTAATGTGACTTATATGTTTTGAATTTTGTAAAACGGACTTCATTTTTGAATTCAGCATATCAAATATAGCTTAGGGTGAATTTTTGTGATTTTTCTGAAAAACTTCAATTTTTGATGAATAGTGAAAGCACTAAGTGGTACTTATAAAAACTGATTTTCTGTTTAAATGAAATTTTGCCATCATTGTGTTTTGATTTTCAAAAATCCGACATACATGGTTGTCATTAAGAAGTAAAATGTGGTTCAATGAGATTAAAATATTTTTTTGGTGAATAGTAACTTATTAAGTTTTTAATCGCGATTAGTGGTAATTAGGGTAGTTTAAGGTATAAATATTACTTTAATGAGATGAAATGACCTAGACACATGTCCCAACCTCATTGGTTGTGTCATGGCCGACCATGACATGCCATGGGTCAACTGGGGGACCCCATGGATCCACTTTTGTTTGGAAATGACATAAATTACTTTTTATTTAATGTTAAAGTGAAAATGACACAAACATAATATGTTTTACGAAAACAATTTTTATGTGGGGTTATACAAGTCCAAATTTTGATTATAAATAGTCATTAGAAAGCTAAAAATATTTCCTATATCATAGTATTTTTTTATAATTTTTAGACTTTAAATAAATTTAATTATTTATGTCATAATAATGATGCAGCGATGACAACATTATTTGACGATTTAAATAAAATAGAAAGATAATGTAAAATATATGAACTACACATGGCCAAAACCAATTGTATGAGTATATTTCGAAGCCTTATCACCTTATACACGAATTATATCAATGTAGGACCTTTTTAAACCGAAACACATTTTCAAATAAAGTAATATTTCTTTACTTTCCAAAAGTGCCCTTCCACTCCTCTTATAAAAGGCCCCCACCTCTACCTCATTTAACACAATCCTCAAGCCTTTGGCTCGGCCAACCCCTGCCCGTTTACTCTCTCCACATCCCTATCCTCATCCTAGAGTATTCCCTATGGGCAGAATCCTTTCAAAGGAAGCCTTTAGGCTCAAATCAAAAGGAGTTACACTTTTAAAGGTAATTCATTCTCTCATGTTCATTTGTTTTATTTTGCTTCTCCAACCCCCTAAACTCTTTTTATTTACTTATTTTGTAACAACACCAGTATCTTCAATATA
This sequence comes from Viscum album, assembly GCA_963277665.1. NCBI lineage: Eukaryota > Viridiplantae > Streptophyta > Magnoliopsida > Santalales > Viscaceae > Viscum > Viscum album. The sequence continues at coordinate 90,955,050 of OY728121.1, read as the reverse complement.
CTAGGATGTTGTTATAATATTTATTCGAGCTACACTCTCACACAACTACATCAAATGGTTAAAGAACATACGGTTTCCGTGGATGGTGAAATTCTGCCTCCCGAAACGATGATTGTTCAAAACTCATTTAACACCTTCAAAGGTGGCCATTATGATGTCACTATTTTTATATATGATATATAATATGTTTATGTTTTATTTATGCTTCTGTATTTTTCATTTTTGTCTTACCTTTATGGCTTCCATTATGGGTATACGCGATATCTTCATTTAAGGAAGTGCGGACTACCGCCCCCTCAAAGTGATTTGATTAGTTAAATGCCATATGTGGGATGTATAAAGGATGGAAATATGATATCATATATGATATTATTCTGGAATTATTATATACCTCTATATCATTATTATTTCTTTCCATTAAAGTATGAGATTGAAATGAAAGTAGCGTTCATGCGTACGTACGGCTTACCGTCTCCATGAACGGTGCATTTCATTTCTTACCTCTAAATGATTATGTAATGTTATAAATGCATTCATGTTCTGGATATATATGACATATATGGTATCTACATCATGAATACAATTCTTGATATAATAAACATTTGTCCACACGATCAACATGTAATTGTAAGAAGTCCACTTTCGACTTAAGAACCAAATATCGACAAAACAAACATTATTAACTTAAATGATTAAATAATGTTTACAACATTGAAATAAGTGATATAAAAGGAATAATGAACTATAAAAAGGGTTCTTAATAAATTGGAAATTAACTCAAGTTTATTATTCAGGAAGTTAAATAACGATCGAGTCAAGTCGGACCCGAGGTAAGGGATCTTACTCCTCTCTTTCTTTTTAAGTACACTCTTTTATGTCATTCATTTTAAAGCTCATCTTTCTTGTTATTGGGATGATCTTTTATATTAATCCTACTGTAATTTTTATGTTAATGTGATGAGAGACCCTATTCTCTCTCATCAATCCATTTTGGATGTTTTGATTGGCGCCGTTAGGTTGCCGAACTTTCGTAAGAGATCTAACTTCTCTCTTTCTTTTTAAGTACTCTCCTTTATGTCACTTCTTTTAAGCTCATATTTGTAATATTGGGGGATTTTATTTTAAATTCCTCTTTCTGTAAATTTTATTTTAATGTGATGAGATACCCTATTTGATCTCATCAATCCATATTCATAAGTTTTATGTGGCGCCGTTAGGCTGCCGAGTTTTCTTAAGGGATTTTTCATCTCACTTTTATTCCCGTGAGATTTATGCTACATTTGCCACAAATTCCCTTGAGTGGTGTATGTACTGCCCATTATTCTACTCTTTGGTTAATATAATTTCTTTTATGAGTATTTACATCAATGATCTTTTGTCCTTCTTTCATGGGGTGTATGTTTTGAAAGATACCCAAGTCGGTAAGGGAACCTTTCACCCTCCTCTTTTTTAAAAGACTTCTTTTGTTGGGTATTTTAATTTACATATAGTTATGTTGGGATATGTTCTCATATATCCTTATTGATGTAAATGTTATGTCCAAGTGATGAGATACTCTTTTTATCTCTCATCAACTCTTTTTTATGTGATGTCATTAGGCTGTCAAGGGAACTTTTTAACCCAATTTCGATTTCTTTGGGTTCAACATGTAGTCATTGAATATGTCGTCCATTGAATATGTGTGAATGACCTTTTATTGTTTTACACTTAATATCCACTTATATTGGGTGTATTTATATTTGTCACACATATTTTTGAGATTGATTTGTCCTTAATTTAAGGATACCTTCTTTATAAGGGATTTCATCACATTTGACATTTCTATTGAGGGTTCATTGTTGTTATGCATCAATTCACTCTTATATGGTGTATATACTGTCCTTTGGAGTATTATATCATGAATCCATTTATTCTCATGATATTATAAAGTTCTTACTAAATGTTATTCCTCGATTATTGTATTCAAGTGTCTCTAATTTTGGTAAAACCCCTTTAACCAAAATATCGTTTTAAATGTTTTAATTATTTGTTCTTATTAATATCCATGTTTTCAAAATGGTTTTAATGATTTATTTATATGGATATTAATGGTTTAAAATGTTAAAATCTTCAAGGTGGTATGGGACACTTTGATTCAAAAATCTCTTTATTAAATGTTTTAAATGGTTTTGGAAATGGTTTCTTTTTGAATGGATTCATTATTTCAATATCCTAAAATGTTATATTGTGATTGAAATGTGGAAATGTTATGTTTCCTTTATTCATGTTTTATGTGATACGATTATGTTATGGTTCTTGGGCATTGTTATGTAGAACGGGTGGTTCCGTGATAAACTAAGGGCGGGTGAGCCCGATATAGCTCTCCAATGCATTGGGTAACGCGAAGGAGTGAAACGTTAAGGTTTCTCCGAAGAGATTTAGGGAATATACTGTGATAGGTATTCCAAACGTAACCAAGAGGGTTACTCCCTACGTAAGAATGTTATGAATGCCTCAAGTTACCTTTATGTCTTATGATTTCTATGATTTATTCATGATTTGATATTCTAAAGTTTTATGGGTAAAGTATGATTTCATTCTTATGTATACATGTACTCATGTTTCCTTTCCATATCTATATATCCCTTACTGAGCTTTTTTTGCTCATCCCAAGTTTTTGAAATGTTTTTCATAGGTCAAGGGAAGGGTACATGATGTGATGATAGTGTCAAGGATGTGTCAAGAAAGAATCCATGTTTTATTTTAAATATGTTTCCGTTGATGGGAAGAATGAATACTGTCTTTTATGTAACCACTTTGTTTAAATGTGGAATGTAATGCAAGTTTCATGATCTAATTCTCTAAAACTCTAAACTTGAAAAGATCCTCAATGTGTAATCTTGTAATAACTCAAGATTAAGTAAGGTTTAAGGCTGGGGCCTTATAATACATGTATTTATAATAGTACATAACATTTAGATGTAAGAAATTAAATGCACCTTTCATGGAAACGGTAAGCCGTACGTACGCATGAACGTAACTTCCATTTATATTTCATATTTAATGGAAATAAAACATAATGATACATAGGTATATTATAAGTCCATAATTTTATCATATATAATATCCTTAATTATATCCTTTATACGTACCACATATGGTATGATCGAGTCATATCACTTTGAGGGGGCGGTAGTCCGCACATCCTCGAATGGAATTATCACATTTACCAATAATGGAATCCATAAAGGTATGCTATAAATGAAAATTATAGAAGCATCAAGAAAACATAAACATAATATATATCATATATAAATAAAGTTCCATCATAATGGACACCATGAGAGGTGGTAGAAGATAATCGAACAATCATCGTTTCGTGAGCCGTTAGTTTGCCATCAACAGAAACATTATGTTCTTCATCCATTAGATGGAGGTGTGTGCAAGTGTAGCTCAGATACTTTCATAACAACATCCTAGTATATTGAGGATACTAATGTTGTTACAAAATAAAGGATTAAAAATAGTTTTGGGTTGGAGATGTAAAATAAAATAAAACAATTTATGAGAAACCGTTACCTTTAATTTGGATAACTCCCTTTGGATTGAACCAAAGGACTTCTTGAAGTTCCTTCTGACTATGTTTAGACATATAAAAGGAGGATAGGGATGTAGGGAACTTAATTGGGCAGATTTTGGACTAGCCCAATGGCTTGAGAGGTGTGAGGAATTGGTTATATGTGGTCTCCTTTTATAAGGGAGAGTAGAGGCCCTTTAAGAAAGTGTGATAATATTATTTTACTATATAATGATATTCAGTTTAAAAATGACCAAAAATCATTAAATTCGAAGATAAGATGACTCATGTGCGAAGTAAAACCATCCAATAAGAATTGGATAGGTTTTGGATGTTATTTTAATATTTATAATCTTATTTATATAAATGACATATCAATGATGTAAATACTGCATCATTATTAAGTCATAAATAATTTAATTTATATGATGTCTAAAAATTAGTAACAAAATAACATGATGTAGGAAATATTTTTATATTTCTAGTGAATTTTTATAGTCAAAAAGATAACATATATAACCCCTTGTTAAAATTAATTCACTAAAAGATATTTTCTTTTGTCATTTTTTCCTTTACATTATGTTAGTTAATATAAATTGTCATTATCAATCCCAAGTGGCTCCATGGGGTGCCAAAATCGACCCAAAGATGCATATGTTCTTAAATTACACAACCAATAAGTTTTGGACAAGTGTTAAGGTAATTTTGATTTATTATAATGTTTGTTTTACCTTGAATTACCCTATTTACCTTTAACCGCGGTAAATAAAAGGCGAAAGTTACTATTCACAAAAAATTATTTTCATCTTAATGAACCACATTTTACTTACTAATAACAACCATGTATGTCGGAGTTTTGAAATTCAATTCACAGAAGTTGTAAAATTTCATTTAAATGAAAATTTCAGTTTTTTAACTACTACTATGTGATTTAACTATTCATAAAAAATTTATGTTTTTCATAAAAATACCAGAAATTCAGTCAAAGCTATATTTGATATTCCAAATTCCATAATGATATCTATTTTTACAAATTCAAAACATAGGAGTGGAATTAATTAATTTTAAAATTAATTTTTATTATAAAAACAAATTGTGTGTTTTTATGAAACAATAACTATCAAAAGAATAGTACTTGTTTATGTCGAATTCAAAATTGAAATTAATTTAAATGACCATCATTGGATTAAATGGTAAAAATATATTTTAATTTCACTTTAAAATAAATTAAAAGATAATATAAAAATATAAATAATTTATATTAAAAGTCACTTTGGATTTAAAATACTATATTTTTTACAATTCATTAAAAAATGATCTTTATCAGAAAAATTCCAAAAATTTACACATAGTACATTTTGAAATTTTGAAATCCTGTATTTGAAACTTTTGTATATTCTATTTGAAAAAAATAAACTTCTTCTTTAGAATCGGGACATAATAATTTAGTTTCAATAAATCTTTGGTGTTTTTCTGATAACTTTCATATTTAGGTGAATAGTGAAAAATACTATATTTAAACTGAAAACAACTTTTTTAATCAAAATAATTTATAGTGTTTAAATATACATTTTAATGTTTTGGAAGAATAATTAGATTATATTTTTACCATTTAATCTAATTATTTTCATTGAACGTAATTTCACTTTGAAAATGGTCATAAACAAGTGTTAATCTTTTGACAGTTATTATTTTTTAAAAATATGCTTCTTCGATTTGACAAAGGAAGTTAATTTTAAATTAAATAATGAGACTTATATGTTTTGAAATTGGTAAAATAGAAATAATTTTGTAATTTTGAACATCAAAATTAGCTTAGGGTGAATTTTTGGTATTTTTCTAAAAATATTTAATTTTTTATGAATAGTGAAAAAAGCTGTGATATTGTTTAAAACATAATTTTTATATTAATAATTATTTATTTTATTTAAATTTATTTTAGATCAAAATAGATACATAATACCTATATAAATTCAAATTAATTCATTTGAGTCATTTTATAATAATTTTAGATATATAAATATTTTATCGAACTTTTTACCGTCTTTTACCCACCTCTCAGGAGCATTTGAAAATTTACATAAAACATAATTTTACCACTTCGGTGAGTTGAATTTCGAAAATCATAGAGACACGATTAACATCAATAAGTAAAATGTGGTTTAATACGATAAAAATAATGTATGTTGAATAATAACATTTTATATTTATTTACCACAGTTAAAACTATAGAAGAAATAGTATTTTTTAATAAATAGTGTGGTTTAAAAGTTTCTATTAAAAAATAGAGTGTTTTTAAATTAAATGTTACCATTACAGGCATTATTTTCCATCTGAGGTTGTATCATAACTTGATTATTATCCAATAACATCATTTGCAGTATACTCTTATGAATGAGACATTGATTTGCATAGTGCCTCAATGCCTTGAAGATGAAGCATTTTACATTTGAAAACTTTTTCTTATCCATGCATTCACGTACTTGGTGTCCTTTTTCACCACACTTATTGCAAAATGCAATTCCCCTCAAGCATTTACCAAGGGGATTCATTCCACATTTATCACATATTGGAAAATCCTTCCTTCCCTAATTCCCTTTATCAATATTTATTTCTACCATCAATTCCTTCTCTGGATTACCTTAAAAGCCATAAGATTCAGTAAATTCATTACTGATCTAATTAACACATGATACAATTAATTCATTTGATGATAATACATGGGAGACTATTTCCTTTCTTAATTTTGGCTTAATTCCATGAATGATATGACCCTTCTAACTCATTGGATCATACGTATTGTCGGAGTTCACATTCCTTCTACTGGGCGCAATTTCCAATTAATGGCATACACTAGGTCAGTTTCTGAATCACAATTCATAATTTTCGACATGTAAAATAGGTAATGTAAATTGAACAGTTTATGGATATAATCCATAATCTCAAAAATGTTTTCTTTGAGGAGGTATATACTCATTAACCCTTAATTGTGGTTGGTAAAGAAAACGATAATTATCCTAAGCATATATCCCAGGAGAGTCGTAACCATGAGTGTAGCTAGGCTCGTTTTTGTGCGCCAGTTCCCGTTCGAGACTAGCTCAAAGCGGTGTTTTCAGGTTTTACCCATAGGCACATTTGTGCCAGAGTTGCCTCTACCTGCTCGTATCCAGACATGGATGTATTGCATGGAAAACTCACAATATCTATACAATACCAAAATTATATGAAGTTATTCTATACTGATCCTCAAAGTCTATCTTAGGGTGATGTGATCTAATTAGAGTTTATCTAAATCTAGTTTGAAGTTATTGCTAAACTTTCTCTGATACCAACTTTAACACCCCGAGCCTGGTCTTCTGGGATCGGTACTTGAAAATGTTGTGTAATGTTTTTTTATAAAAGTGAATAGACAATTACACAACACTTTAATGAAGTGAGGATCTTTTACCGGTCTAGGTTTTGGAAGATTAGACATAACATTATATTTATCAGAGTTAAAAAAATAAAAATAAAATAAAATAAAATAACTGTCTACTATGATTCCGTGTGCGCTACAACTACGCCGACCAACTCTGGAATTCATGGAAACTTTTGAAAAACATTTCAAAAATGTACAGTGAGCACAATAGATTCCTAGTAAGGGGTTTTTAAAACCTTTTATAAATCGCTTTGAAAAAAATTATCCTTTCAATTATACATTTGAAAAAAATCAATTTTAAATACATTTGTAAAACAACCTTTACCAAATAATGTAATGACTTTAAAAAATAAATATAATTTGAAAACAGTATTAAACTGATCCATTGATTTTATTTGGAAAATATTAAGAAAAATTCATTAAAAAACATCATTTTGAGGAAACATAATTCATTGAGGGATGTCTTGGGCCTACCCACTTAGCAAAGGATGGGTTTACTCCCCAATGACCTTCTATTTATACAACGAACAAGCACCTGTTTTTTTTGAAAACGTTTAATGTTTTCTTTACATATATATATATATATATATATATATATATATATTTTTTTTTCACTGGGGTTTTTACTTTGAAATACGTCAATGTATTAAAATAAACATACATAATTATATACAATTCTCCTAACACATGTCCTAATTCTATTAGATAAATTTAATTCGACCAAAAACAACCTTAGGAATAAAATATGACCCTTTAGGTCCATTTGGATTGGATTAAGACAATTATTATTATTTTATTTAATGACGAGTTAAAAGAGTTAAAATCAATGTTTAATAACTAAACCATTTTTAATATGGGGTTATACATGAGATAAATTTGAATCTAAATATTCAATATAAAGATACAAAAATTCCCTATATAATTGTATTTTATTTATAATTTTTAGAGATTTAATAATTAAATTTATTAATGAAAAAAATATGATGCTATAATTACCTTATTAATGAAATAATCAAATAAATGCTATTATAAATATTACAATAAATATAATTTCAATGTTTTTATGACATCCATGAATTTTCTAGGTGAATATGACATGTTAGGATTGATTTAATGTATTATTATTGAAGTAATCATGCTGTTATTATTTAAAAAAACAAATATCAAATAATGTCAAAATTGACATAAAATAGTTTTTAAAACAAATATTATATAATTTAATTGATATAATTGTCGTAAATATCTAAGGTTCGGCCAAAAGTCATATATAATAATATATATGACATTAATGAACGAATTGGTGTTTTATTGGATGTATATAGTATGTTTATTAACCATATAGTGTATGAATACCAGAAGACGTAGTAAAAGTTAAATTATTTAACTTATTGTTAAATCTATACGATATGCTTAAAATTGTAAAATAAACTTTTCTAAAACCTATTTGTTGAGAGGATTTTGACCCTTCCCCACCCTATCCTCGATATAATTCACTTTGGAGCCATTATAAGCCGAATATAAATTTATTATAAAATAATATTTTATGTATTTCCAAAGGAGCGCTTCACCCCCTTATAAATGGGCACTTCCCCTTCTCTCAAATTCACACCTCCAAAGAAATTTATCTCGGCCAAAACCTACCCAAATATTCTCCCAACTATCCTAACTTTATCCTAGAGGCCTTCCTTTGGTCAGAAAGCCAACCTATGGAACCCTTTTGGTCAAATCAAAAGGAAGAACCAGATGAATAGGTAATGATTTCACCACCCTCTTTCAAGTTATTTTATCCTTCCACTTACACTTTATTTTTTGTTTAAATTCTAAAATTACAACTCCAGTATATTATATATACTGTGTTTATATTATAAATATGGAACAACTATATTCATTATTCTATCCATATTATGAATGATAATGTCACTATGTGTGCGTACGTACGGCTTACCATCTCCACGTCGTGGTGTAATTTGTTATTCAACACTATGTTATTTGGATGTATATAATGATGGGTAATATGTATATAAATAATGAAAATAACCGGATAATGTCTCTGGAAAATTAAAATACCATCAAATTCCACACCTTTAAGGAAATGATATTGTCGCTCGTGCATACGTACGGATTACCGTCTCCATGACGCGATGAGATTCATTTCCATGTTCACCATTAATTGACGATTATAAAAATATATATTACTAATAAGTATGTAATTTATGACATAATAATTCTATAAGATATATATATATATATATATATATTTACTGACATATATATTATTCACTTAATTCCGTTCAATATGAAAGGAAAATGAAAACAACGTTTATGCGTACATACGGACTACCCTCTCCATAAATGGTGTAATTCATTTCATATATATGTCTATTATAGATATTTATATTCTAAATATATATGATATATAAATCATTTTTTATATTCTGGAAGTATTTTTATCCTTATCTATGTGATACAATCAAGAGTAACATGTTAAAACGCGTACGATAAAGAAAGTGATTACTTCCCAAAATTTTAATTTATCATCGAAATTATTATTAAATGGGTTCTATAAAGTCATAAATGGATCATGTAGGATATAATAAATATTAATATGGTTCTATTATATTTAATAACATACTAAGATCCTCATACATGAGGTCAAACGAACCCTCGACTAGAGGAATGTTCAAGGTAAGGGGTTTTCATCTCACTCCTTATTCTCATGAGATTCATGGCATATTTCCACTATTAGTTTTTGTGTGGTGTATGTACTGAACATAATTGTATTCATTGTGTAATACAAATTAATTTATATGTATTTACATATTCATTGTATGATAATTCTTTTATGGGGTGTATGTTTCGTACTTTACCAAATTGGTAAGGGTTGATTTCACAATCTCATTATTATCTGAGGTTGTTTTTACGTAACTATCTACTAGGAAATAATTAATATCCATGTCCATGTTTCATAAAAGAGTTTTCAAATGGATTATTTTTAAGGGACTTTTTACTAAAACATCATTTTGAATGTTCTAAATATTTATGCTTCTATATCATTCTCATTAATGTCTATGTTTTGAAAATGGGTTTTAAGGATTTATTTATATAGACACAAATCATTTAAAAAAGATAATTCCATTCCAATGTTTCAATGTGGTATGGGAATAATTTATTCAAAAATGTCTTTAAAAGTCTTCCTTTCTGAATTTTGTAACTTTTAAATGTTTTCAAGAAAAAGGGATATTTCTAATCCAGGAGTTTTAAAAAAACATTTTAATCTATGTCAACATCCTTTGTTGGATTTTAATTTTATTTGAAGTTGATTTATTATGATACAAAACATCCATATTTTATTGAAGGTTTTGTGATATGTTTGACTGTGGATGTGTTATTTTTACATCATTCATGGTTTATGGATAACGTATCAACATTTCGTATGATAGATTTAATACGAATGTTTATGTTATGTGTAAACCTTTTCATACGAGGAATGAATCAGACTTAGTAAGTGATGGGTGGAGCCCGCTATATCTCCTCGATGCATCAGTAGATATTATGAGACACCCTATTGTCATGGAACAAGGCCTTGAACAAAATTTTATTGGTAGTCTGGGCACAAGGCCTTGACTATGTGGTTACGATAGTCTGACATTATGAATTCATTCTTTATGAAAGTGGCTAATGATATTTCATGTGATTATTCGACTAGTAGAATATCCATGTGATTCAGTAAATTGTATTATTTTATTGTATATTTTCCATATTATGATGATGTTTAAGTTTAAACTGGTTTTTTTCTTATACATTTCCTTGAATGATTATGGTTATTTATGAAAGTTTCCACTATATTGTTATCCTTGCTGAGAATCGGAGCTCACCCCTTTCTATTTTTTAATTTTCCCAGGATTACAAGAAGTGTATTGTAATTGATAAGTAGGGTTTATTTAGGGGACTAATAGAGTTCTCAAAGGATATTTTTTGTTGATTTTTATTTTCTAAAGTGTAATGTAACTTTAGTGTTTGTTAGCTATTTTCCAACACTGCTAAAATGATCGGTCATTCGAGACTTGATTCCATGTAATCATGCCAATGTATTAAATAAATGCACTGACTCTGGGTAACTGGGTTCGAGACGTTACTATTGGTATCAGAGGAAGTTTAGCAATAACCTTGGAAACTAGATTTAGATAAACTATGATTAGAGCACATTACTGTAAGATAGACTTTTAAGATTAGTATAGAAGAACTTTCTAGAATTTTGATAATGTAAAGATTTTGTGAGTTTTCCAAGCCAATACATCCATGTCTGGATAAGAGTAGGTAGAGGCTTCTCTGGAATAGATATACCTAGGGGTAAAACCTGAAAACACTGCATTGAGCTAGGCTCGAACGGGAACTGCTGCACGACAATGGGCCTTGCTACACTCTTGGTTACGAAACTCCTAGGGGATATGCTAAGGATAATTCTTGTTTTCTTTACAAACCACTATGAAGGGTTTATGAGTATATACATACTAAATAAAAACATTTTTGTCATTATGGACTATATCCATAAAATTTTCAATTTACGTTAGGTATTTTACATGTTGGGAATTATGAATTTCTATTCATAAACTGACCTAGTGTATTAAATTGTATAGAAATGGCACACAACAGAAGGAATGTGAACTCCATCAATACATATGATCCAAAGAGTAAGAAGGGTCATATTTTTCATGGTATTAAGCCAACATTTATAAGGGAAATCGTCTCCCATGTATTCTCAACATATGAAGAAATAGTATCATCTGTTAATAAGATAAGTAAGGAATTATATGAGTCATATGGATTTGACAGGAAGCAATAGAAGAAAGGATGGAAGAGAGAAACATGGATAAAGGGAAGAGGGAAAAGAAGGATTTTCTCAAAAATGATAACTATGGAAAGAATAACTTTTGTAAATGATGGAAAGGGAATGGGATTTTGTTATATGTTTGGAGAAAAAAGGATACCATATACGTGATTGCAAGGTTAAAAAATTCAAATGTACAATGCCTCATCTATAAGGCTTTGGGAAACTACACAAATCAATGTCCCATTCATAAGAGTATACCAGAAAAGTTGTTATTGGATAATAATCAAGTTATTATACTATCTCTGATGAAGAGGAATGACTAGTGTTCTTATGTTGTTATTATATAATTATTTCATTTGAGTGTTGTATCAACTGTATACTAGTTACATGAATTATGGAGATAAATAAGGATTGTACTACAATACTATTTTATTAACGATTTGAGATTATATGGTTCTAAGAAAAGTGACTTAATAGTAAGCTAATATTTTTGGAAAATACATGGTTGAAGGAAAGGTAATCCTTAATATGGTCCTAATAGTGAGGAAGTGATTTTGGAATAATAGATGGTTGATTTTGGCAATTCAGTATGTTGCGGTGTTGTAAAAGAATAAATGATGAAGGCGTTCAGATGTTATTACCTGGATAAAAGGATCCTCATTATGTTTAACTTCCTTATATATTTTGGATTGAGAGTTTGTATATATATGTATTTTGGATAATTGTAAAGGCTAGAATGGATTAAGATTGAAATTGGATACTATTATTAAGGTTATTTTTGGATTTCCATAAAAAGGAAAACCCAGAGGTCGGGCGGCAACCCGTCGTGTCCGGCAAGGCTGCGTGACTTGAACCCGCAACCGAAGGGAGACAAAGGTGTTCCACCTATCACTGACCCACATGATGTCCTAGATTGAACAATGTATTTTTTTAAGGGGCCTTGTAGATGAATTAATAATTCATTTTTTTGGAACCCAAAACGAATAGGTTAAATATAATATATTTTTTATGTTCTATTATCTTTTAAATTGAAAGATGAGATTATGGTAGAAATCAGTTAAAAGATGGAACTCTACCTGTCTACCATATATATATTTTCTCTTATTCTATGACAAAATAAATTCTTAATCTTTAGGTAAGGCATCTTAAAGCAAAAAATGTGTTATCCTAATACCTTATGTTTTGTTAAACCGATGATATTTTAAATCATCATAGATTGATGGTTGTGAGGCCCTTAATTCTGTGATTGATTGTGACTGATGTCCTCAATCAATCAGTATTAATATTTACGTTTTCCTCCAATTATGTGTCTCTAATTTACACAAATTTTCTCCTAACCGAGATCATAATTTTGTGGTGACTTTTTCATTCCCATTTTCCTATTATTAAACCAATTTTTATTAACCCAATTTCTGATGTGGGTTTTCCCACAATGATATTTTCTATTTTCATCCTTTTATTTTCATGGAACAATTTCAAATTGCTAGGACACAATTTATTGAAGGAGGGAAGAACATAACACCCCAAGATTTCATAGTACGTTATTTCTTCAATGTAATTCAATTACTTGCACTACACGCAACACCGAGTTCAAGCACACCAAAACTTACCAAACAAGTCGTTTAAAAGAGGTTATGAATAATATTAATTGAATTTCGAACTATATACAATAATTATAATTTTATAATCCATATTATGAGTTTCTTAGAAATAATGTAATAACTAATTCATTTTTTTCAGATAAAAGATATATTTTTTAAAAAATGCACTTTTACCGCCTTTTAATGGTGAACCCTTTTTAAATACAATATTTGAAACTTTTATATATTAAATTTGACAATATAAACTTGTTCTTTAGAATCGGTAAATAAGAATTTAGTTTCAATAAATTTTTGGTTTTATTCTGATAACATCCATATTTGGGTGAATAGTGAGAAATACTGTATTTTCACTGAAAGAAACATTTTTAATCAAAAAAATTTATAGTGTAAAATTAAACAATTTAATAGTCTTGAAGTACAAATAGATTATATTTTCACCATTTAATCCAATTCTGGTCATTGTATATAATTTTACAATGCAATTGGACTCAAACAAGTTTCCATCTTTTGATAGTTATTATTTCTTAAAAATACGCCTTTTGGTTTTGACAATAGGAATTAATTATAAATTAATAAATGAAAATTATATTTTTTGATTTTTTTTAAATAGAATTAATTATTAAATTCTGAACATCAAAATTACATAGGTTGAATTTTTGGTAATTTTTTGAGAACATTCAATTTTTGATGAATAGTGAAAAAATCACTAAGTTGTCGCTTAAAATTGAATTTTTATTTAAATAAATATTTATTTTATTTAAAATTATTTTAGGTAAAAATATATATATAATACATATATAATTTCAATGTAATTCATTGGTTTCAGTTTATCGTAAGATTAGATATATAAAAATTTTATTGAACTTTTTACCGTCTTTTACCCACCGCCTAGGAGCATTTGCAAATTTACATAAAACTTAATTTTACTACTTCTGTGAGTTCAATTTCAAAAATCTGAGAGAAATGGTTAATATGAAGGAGTAAAATGCACTTCAATAAGATAAAAATAATTCTTGGTGAATAGTAACTTTTCACTATTATTTACCCCGGTTAAAAGTAAATAGGGTAATTAATGGAAAAATGATATTATTAATTCCCTAACACTTTTCCTAATTCTATTAGATAAGTTTAATTCGACCAAAAACAACCTTTGGAATAAAATATGACCCTTTGCGTCCACTTGGATTAGATTAAGACGTTCATTATTATTTTATTTAAAGAAGAGTTAAAAGATTTATAATCAATGTTTAATAAGTAAACCATTTTTAATATGTTTTTATACATAAGATAAATTCGACTATAAATATTAATTAGAAAGATAAAAATATTTCCTACATAATGGTATTTTATTTTTAATTTTTATAGATTATATAATTAAATTTATTAATGACACAATGATGATGCAATAGTTGCCTTATTAATGAATGAATCAAATAAATGGTATTATAAATATTTAAATAAACATATTTTCAATGTTTTTGTGACATCCACGAATTTTTTAGATGAATATGACATGTAAGGATTGATTCAATGTATTTTTTTGATGTAATAACGATGTTATTATTTTAACAAAAAACAAATACCAAATATTGTCAAAATTGACAGAAAATAGTTTTTAAAACAATTATTATATTATTAATTGATATATTGGTCGTAAAAATATAAGGTTCGGCCAAAAGACTTATATAATAGTATATATGACATTAATTAACCAATTGGGGTTCTATTGGCCATATATAGTATGTTTATTAACCATATAGTGTATTAATTCAAGAAGACACTGTAAAAGTTAAATTATTTAACTCAGTGTTAAATATAAATGATAAGGTTAAAATGGAAACCTAAACTTGTCTACAACCTATTGGTTGAAAGAGTTTATACCCATCCACTCCCTAGTCTCAAAATAAGTCACTTTGGATACATTTTAAACCGAATATGAATTTTTTATAAAATAATATTTCAAATTTCTCCAATTGTGCCCCTCACCCCTCTTATAAAAGAGAACATCCCCTTCTCTAAAATTCAAACCTCAAAAGCAATTTTTCAAGACAAACCCTGACTAAATATCCTCCCAAATATACTAAATTTATCTTACGGGCATTCCTTTGGTTACAAAGCCATCCTATGGAGCCCTTTTGACCAAATCAAAAGGAAGAACCCGATGAAGAGGTAATGATTTCACCACCCTCTTTCAAGTTCTCTTATCCTTCCCCTTACTCTTTTATTGTTGTTTCCATTCTAAAATAATAAATAATGTATCTTATATATACTATGATTTTATTATAAATATGGAACAACTATATTCATCATTCTATCCATCTTATGAATGATAATGTCACCATGCGTGCAAACATACAGCTTACCGTCTCCACACCGTGGTGTAATTTTTTCTTCAACACTGTTATTTGGATGGATATAATTATGAGTAATTTGTATATAAATAATGAAAATAACAGGCTATTGTCTCTGTAATATTAAAATTCCATCCAATTCCACACCTTTAATGAAATGATATCGTCGCTCGTGCGTACGTACGAATTACCGTCACAACGACGCGATTAGATTCGTTTCAACGTTCCCCATTAATCAACGATTATAAAAATATATATTACTAATAAGTATGTAATATATTAAATAATAATTCTATTGGAGATATATATATATATATATAGTTACCTATATCATATTCACTTAATTTTGTTCAATATGAAAGGAAAACAAAAACAGTGTTAAGCGTAAATAAAAGATTGTGATGACGAAATTAAGTTTTTCTGAAATAATCACCATGACCTTTTTGGTTTTACTAAATGGATGGATCTAGAAGGTACCAAAGTAACAGTGGATGTGAAGAAAACTATGACTGTTTTCTGAATGAGCAGCTTAATGATATGGGAGCTGCAATGAGAACTCCTGTGGTTATTCTCATCCAACTCTCTAGAGTTATGATCGAGCACCCGAACCATAGTGATTTTTATAAGACATCATATATGAGAGAAACAAATCCCCATGGATGTTCATGAAATATTCATAATGGAATGTATGTTCAAAAACCTATGTTCTAATGTTGTGGAAAGAAACACATAGGAAAATGTCTCAAAGGTACAAAAATATGATATAGATGTGGAAATGAAGGTCATAAAGAAGGAACCTGCCATGGAAGAAAGGAAGCATCTAGTTGACACTAGAAATGGTAAAGAAGTTATTTATTAATGATCAATTGAATGTTTTAAATGTGGTTAGCATGGTCATTATGAAAACAAATGTCCAATGAATATGTTTGGGGAATGGGATCACCGAGATCGTACAAATAATTTTTTACCAATACCTAATGCCATTCTGATTGAGGATAATGAAACTGAAAATGACCAATGAAAGGTATGGATTATTTCGTAACATATGTTTTCATATTATTGAAATCTTAGGATATGATTCATTATTTTGTTTGTAGGAAAGAAGTATTTCAGAATACGTTGGAAAGGAATGATTAATGGATCAAGAAGAATGTTGAATGAATAAGAATTCAACATATAAGGAATTCAAGAGTTATGGTTGAATTTAGGATGGTGAAATTCCTAAAAGTGTAAAGGATCTTATGATGATGGGATTACATTAGAAGACTTTTAATAGTATGTGTAACCCTGATGTTCGATATATGAAAATTGTATTCAAGGAATAATTATCTTTTCTTTTGTGGATACAGTTATAAAAAACCATTTGGGTTTATTTGATCATTGAATTTGAGGAAATTTCTGGTTAATAAATTTTGGGATGGAAAACAAAAGTAATTAGATAACCATTGTGGTTAAAATATGTTATGTTTATTTTGGATGAATTTATCTCTCTTTGGGAATGTGATAAAATTATGTAGTTTTTGAAATGGGAGAGCATGAAAAGTGTGTGACAACCCGCCGCATCGGACGATGTATAATAAAATGATAATATGTATTCTAAAATTATAAGGATTATAAATTTCTCAATATTCAGTGAATACTATTAATAACTGATTTTGAAAAGCTTGTTTGGTAAGTCGTGATGCACTTGAACTCAGTGTTTTGTGTAGAGTATATTATTGAATTTTTGTGAAGAAATAACATACTATAAAATCTTGTGGTGTTACATTCATCCCTCCTTCAATAAATTGTGTCCTCGAAATTTGATTTTTTTTCTTCAAAAATAAAAGGTTGAAAATAGATATTAGCATTGTGGGAAAACCCACTTCGAAAATTGGCATAATAAGATTTTTCTTAATAAGAGGAAAAGGGAAATGAAAAAGTCACCACCAAATTATGATCTCGATTGGGAGAACATTTTTGGCAATTAGAGACACATAATTTGAGGGAAAACGTAAATATTTATAGAGTGTGATTTAGGTCCTCAATCACAAATAATTGTAGGATAGTGGGCCTCAAAGCCACCAATATATGATGATTTAAAATATCATCTGTTAAACAAAACGTATGGTATTAGGATAACAAATTTTTGGTTTTAAGATGCCTTACCTAATGTTTAAGAATTTATTTCATCATAGAATAAGAGAAGTAAAAAATGTATACTTGTCATGTAGAGTTCCATTCTTTAACTAATTTCTACCACAAAATCATCTTTCACTCTAAAAGATAATAGAACATAAATAAATATTCTATTTATCCTATTCATATAGGGATCCAAGAAATGAATTTATAATTCATCTACTAGAGACTTTAAAGAAACTACATTATACAATCCAGGATATCACATGGGTGAGTGGTAGGTGATACATCCTTATCGCCCTTTGGTTGCAGGTTCAAGTCTCGCTGTCTTGCCGGACGCGACGGGTTGTCGCCCGACCTCCGGGTTGTCCATTTCATGGAAATCCAAAAATAATCTATGAGTAATTTGGATTTGGAGGGTAGAAAAAAAATAAAATGATTGAATAGAGAAATATGGATAAAGGGAATATGGAAAAGAATAATTTTCCAATATGTGATAATTGTTAGAAGAAACACGCTGGAACTTTCCTGAAGGGAATGAGAGTTTGTTATAAGTGTGGAGAAAAAGGACACCATGTACATGAATGTAAGGGTAAGAAAACGTTTTCAAATGTACAATGCTTCATCTAAAAGGATTTGGGACACTACACGAACCAATGTCCAAATCATCAGAGTATGCCCCAAATGATGCTATTGGATAATAATTAAGTTTTGATACTATTACATATGAGGAGGAATGATTAGAGTTTGTTTGTTGTTATTAAGGAATTATGTCATTTGTGTATTGTATCAATAATGTACTGGTTATAATAATTATGGAGTATATAAGGATTGTTTTGTAGTACTATTTCATTAAGGACTTGAGATTGTGTGCAACCAAGATAAGTGACTCAATAGCAGGTTAAATTTTTGGTTAATATATGGTTGAGAAAAAGATAAACCATAATATGGTTCTGATATCGATGTAGTGATTTTGGAATAATACATGATTGATTTGGATAAATTATATTGGATATTCTTAGCTACCATGAAAGTGATTAATGATTTGTATATTCCATCATTTGGTAATTAAGGGTAAAAATGATTGTATTATTACCCTAACACATGTCCTAATTCTATTGGATAAGTTTAATTCGTCCAACAACAACCTTGGAAATAAAATATGACCCTTTAGGTCCACCATGGATTAGATTAATACATTTATAATAATAAGTCACGTTGCAAGGAATCATTATGTTTTAATTCAATTAAATATGAAATAGAAATGGAAGTAGCGTGCTTGTGTATGTAGGGCTTACCATCTCAATGAACAGTGCATTTCATTTATTACCTCTAAATTTTATGTACTATTATAAATACATTTATATGCTGGATATATATGATATATATGATATCCAAATCATGAATATAATTCTGGATATAATGATCCTTTGACCACATGAACCACATGTAATTATAAGAAGTCTATTTTTGACTCAAGTAGAAAATATCAACAAAATGAACATTATTAACATAAGTGATTAAATATTGTTTATAACATGGTAATAAGTGATATAAAAGAAATAATAAACATTAAAAAGTATCTTAAGCAAGTAGAAATGTACATTAGTTTGTTATTATGGAGATTAAAGAACGAACGGGTCAAGCCATACATGAGGTAAGGGACGTCGTCTCAATCTCCTTTCATTGAGGTATATTTTATTTTAATACAATAATTTTTTATATATACTCTATCTAAACACCCTTGAACCCTCAAAGGTAATATTTTTCTACGAAGAGATTTACTAAATGAAAAAAGGAATTTTTTTTAACATAAGCGTTGACAACGACCTTTCTTCTTCCATGAGTATTATTTGATCATTGGATTCCTCAACAAGCCATAATGTATTAAAAAAAATATATACTATTTTATATATTTTGGTAATGAAAATGGTTTTGATAATGGCTTTTTTATGTTAATATATTTAATTTATATATTGTGATTGAAATGTGGAAATTTATTCTTTCCTTTACAATTATTCTATATGTTATGATTTTATAATGGTACTTGGACATTTTATGGATGGTTACGTGATAAACCAAATGACGGTTGGTGTTGTGAATACCAGGATGGGTGGTTACGTTATAACCACCAATGAAATGGGTGTGTAAGTTGGTCTTATCACTATTCCATTTACTGATAGGTGTGGAAGTCAACCGTATGGTTATTCCATTAAAGTATGTTTATCTCCCAAGCTACCTTTATGTGTTATGTGTTCTTTATATGTGTTTTATGGTAATATTTTTGTAACCAAAGGGTAAGTAATGAGCATTAATTTAGTGAAGAGTATTTACTACTTCATAAAGGTGAAGAGTCTTACTTATGATAAAGTATTCATGGTTTACCTGTTGTTTTGAAAAACTAACAGTTTTCCTTTTTGTGTATCCCTTAATGAGCTTTTTATACTCATCCCATGTTTTTGAAATGTTTTTCATAGGACATAAATTGGAATAGGGTCATGTATGGGATCATGGAAAAGTCAGGCTCTCTTAAACATGGAATTATAAATTACTCTTCTTTTCAAGAGTTTTTATTTTTTGAAAAAAATGGAAACTAGGTAGGAGTGTCTACTTTGTATTTTGGAGATGTAATATTTCACAATGTAATAGTAATAGTCTATCTCTCTAAAACTCTAAACCTGAAAATATCCTAAAAGTGAATTATTCATTTAATTCAAGATTATGTAATGTTTTATGTTCGGGTCCTTATAGTTGGTTTCATTATGTATCTTTATGTCTGAAAGAAATATGACCCTTTAGATCCTCTGATACCAACTATAATGCCCCGACCCCAGTTACCCAGAGTGTGTGCATTAATTTAATACATTGGCATGAATACAAGGAATAATGTCCCGAAAGACCGATTATATTAACAGTCATGGAATATAGATTACATACATAGACGTTACATTACACATTATAAAATAATACAAAAAATAAATGATCATTTGGGAACGCCATTAATCCCCTAGCTTAACCATTCTAATCAATTATAATACACTTCTTGGAATCCTGAAAAAAATAAAACATAGAAAGGGGTGAGATCATATGCTCAATAAGGATAGCAATATAGTGGAAACTTTCATAAATAAGCATAAAAATTTAAGGAAATGTATACAAATAAAACAAAAGCCTTTTTAAACCTAAACATCCGCACAATATGGAAAATATACAATAAAATAATTCCATTTACTTATTCACATGGATATTCTACTAGTCGAATAATCACAAGCAATATCAATAGGCACATTCATGTTGACCGAATGCATAATGCCAGACTACCATAACCACATAGTCAAGGCCTTGTGCGAAGCCTACAAATATGATTTTGTCAAGGCCTTGTACCATGAAACTAGTTTGTCTCATGAAACCTACTAATGCATCGAGGAGCTATAGCGGGCTTCCCCCATCACTTACTATGTCTAATGCATTCCTCTTATGAAAAGGTTTAATCATAACATAAACATTAGTATTAAAGCTGGCATATGAAATTTCAATAATTTACCAATAAACCATGAATGATATTAAAATAACACATCCATAGTCAAAAATATCACAAAACCTTCAATACAATATGGATGTTTTTTATCATAGTAAGTCAACCTCAATCAAAAATAATATCCAGTAAAGGATGATGACATTGTTTAAAATGAAGAGTAAAACTTTTTTAGAAAATATCCTTTTTGTAAAATAATTTAAAAGGCACATATTTTTAAAGGAAGTAATTTAAAATATATTTTTGAATAAAAGTGTCCCATACCACTTTGAAACTTTTGAAAATAATTAACATTTCATAACATTCATGTCCATATAAATAAATCCTTAAAATCATTTTGAAAACATGGACATTAATTAAAAAGGTTTAGAAATATTAAAATTTAAAACATTTAGAATTCTGATCTTGATAAATATTACCTTTCACAAATCCTTAAAATATTCATTTGGAAATTATTTTTATGAAAAATCGTCATGGATGATAAAAATGTCCTAGTTAATACTTACACATAAACAATCTTGGATAATAATGAGAATGAGGAATTATCCATTACCTTGAACATTCCTTTAATCCAGGGTTCATTTAACCTCTTGTATGAAGATCGTAGTATGTTATTATATTACACGAGAACCATATTAAAATTTATGATAGCATACATGATTCATTTATCACTTTATACAACACATTTAAAAATAATTTCTATGTTAAATTAACATTTCAGGTAATAATCGCTTTCTTTAACGTACGTGTTTAAACTTCTTACCCCTGATTGTATCACATAGATCAAAAATTAAATAATTACAGAATATAAAAAATGATATATATATATATCATATATATTTTTAATATAAAAATGTATAATAGGCATATATATGAAATGGAAAACACGATTTATAGAGACAATCGTCCGTAAAGATGCATAAACGCAGTTTTAGTTTTCCTTTCGTATTGAACGGAATTAAGTGAATAAGATATATTTAAGTATACACATATATATTTTCCAACTATATTTTCATTGTATGATCCGTCCGTCATTGTTTTACATTTATAATGTTACCAAATCAATTAGGGAATTTGAAATTTCAATTTCCACTCATTTGTCTTTACACATAATTCATCGATTATTTTAATCCAAGATTATGTGTGGAATAACTATTCATTTTCTTAAGTCATAATTTCCACAAGGGTAAGGAAATGTTTTAAAATGTAAACTACTGCATCTACAAGGTGTTGAGACACTACACGAATAATTGTCCCAGTCAAAAGAGTATACCACAAATGATGTTATTCGATAATAATACAGTTATGATACTACCTCAGATGAAGATGAATGACTAGTGTTCTTATGTTGTTATTATAGAGTTATTTCATTTGAGTAATGTATCTACCGTATACTGGTTATATGAATTATGGAGATAAATATGGATTGTACTGCTGTATTATTTTATTGAGGATTTGAGATTATATAGTTCAAAGAAAAGTGACTTAATAGTAAGCTAAATTTTTTGGTTAAATACATGGTTGAAGAAAATGTAATCCTTAATATGGTCCTAATAATGAGGTAGTGATTTTGGAATAAGAGATGATTGATTTTCTTAAATTATATTGGATATTCTTGACTACCGTGAAACTGATGAACGATTTGTATACTTTCTCATTGTTGGAGTTTACAACATTTTTGGATAGAAGGAGTATATTCAGTATTCTATAAGGTACAAGGGAGCATGAATTTAATCAATAATGTTTTACAGTAATTCAGGATGTTGTAGTGTTTTAAAAGAATACATGATTAAGGCATTCACATGTTATTACCTGAAAAAAAAGATCATCATTGTGTTTAACTTCCTTATAAATTTTGGACTAAGAGTTTAGATATAAGTATTTTGGATAAGTCTAAAGGTTAGAATGGATTAAGTATGAAATTTGGTACTATTGTTAAGGTTATTTTTGGATTGTTATAAAAGGAAAACCCAAGGGTTGGGCGACAACTAGTCACGTCCGACAAGGCCACGAGATTGAAACCCGAAACCGAAGGGAGACAAGGGTGCATCCCCTACGACTAGACTACGTGATGTACTAGTTTGTATAATTTATCATTTTTTTATATATTCTGATAAATGAATTATAAATTCATTTTTTTGGAACCTTATATGATTATGATAAATAGAATATATATATTTTTTAAATCATACGGAGTGAAAGATGAGTTTGTGGTAGAAATTAGATAAATGATGGAAATCTAATTTAAAAGTATACATTTTTTTCTTCTCATATTCTTTGAAGAATTAAATTCATAAACTATAGGCAAGGCTTCTTAAATCCAAAAACGTGTAATCGTAATACCTTACATTTTGTTGAACAGATGGTTTTTTAAATCATCATAGATTGGTAGCTTTGAGGCCCACAATTCTACAATTGTTTGTGATTGATGACCTAAATCACTCCCTATAAATATATACATATTTTCATTCAATTATAATTCTATAATTCCCACCAATGTTCTACTAATCGAGATCATAATTTGGTGGTGACTTTTTCATTCCCCTTTTCCTCTATCAAGGCAAAATTTTATTAAACCAATTTTCGATGTGGGTTTTCCCAAAATGGAATTTTCTATTTTCAAACATTTATTTTTTAAGAACAATTTGAAATTGTGAGGACGCAATTTGTTGAAGGAGGGAAGAAGGTAACACCCCATGATTCCATAGTACATTATTTTTTCAAAGTAATCCAATAACATGCACTACAAACAACTACGAGTTGAAGCGCACCATAACATTCCAAACTAGCCGTTATAAATAGTAATGCCCACTTTTTGAAATTTTATAAAATATTTCATTCAAAATGGAATTCATTTTTGGATTCATAATATCAAAATTAGCATAGGGTGATTTTTTTGTATTTATCTGAAATCTTTCAATTTTTGATGAATAGTGAAAAACACTAACTTATAGTTTAAAACTGAATTATTATTTAAATTATTATTTATTTTATTTAAATTTATTTTAGGTCAAAATATATACATAATTCCTATATAAGTTCAATGTAATTAATTGTATTTAGTTTTTAGTGATATTAGATATATAAAAATTTTATTGAACTTTTCATCGTCTTTTACCAATCTCCTAGGAGAATTTGAAAATTCACATAAAACATAATTTTACCGCTTCTGTGAGTGGAATTTCCAAATTCCAAGAGACGCGGTTAATATAAATGAATAAAATGTGGTTATATAATATAAAAATAATTTTTGGTGAATAGAATCTTTTTACTTTTATTTACCAAAATTAAAAGTAAATAGGCTAATTAAGCATAAAAATGATATTAATATTACCCTAACACATGTCCTAATTATATTGGAAATGTTTATCTAGGCCATAAACAACCTTAGGAATAAAATATAATCATTTAGGTCTACTAGGATTATATTAGGACATTTATTATTATTTAATTCAAAGAAGACTTAAAAGATTTATAATCAAACTCTAACAACTAAAATATTTTTAATATAGGGTTATACATAATATAAATTCGATTATAAATATTCACTAGAATGGTTAACATATTTCCTACATAATAGTATTTTTTTCTATAATTTTTAGAGATTATATAATTAAATTTATTTGTGAAACAATGATGATGTAGTAACTACCGTATTAATGAAATATTAAGATAATTGATATTATAAATACCGAAATAAATGTAATTTGAGACTTTTATGAATTAAAATAAATTTTTAGGTTAATTTTACATATTTTTACTGGTTATAAGAATTTTTTTTGATGTAATAATGCTTTTATGAATTTATCAAAAGAAAAAATCACAATAGTGTCAAAATTGTCAAAAAAAGAGTTAAAAAAATTATATCATTAATTTATATTCCATTCCTAAAAATCTAAGTTTACACAAAATTAGTTATATCATGATATTTTTATCATTAATGGACCACAGTAGGATCTATTGTATGTTTATAGTAATATTATTAACTATATAATATAAAAATACAAAGAGACATGGTAAATGTCAAACTAATTAACTAAGAGTTAAAACTAAATGATACGATTAATAAAGTGACCCAAACCTGTCTAAAACCTATTGGTTGAGTGGATTTCGACCCATACCCACCTTATCCTCAATATAAATCAATTTTCAGCCATTATAAAAAGAATATTAATTTATTATAAAATTATACTTTATGTTTTTCCAAAGGTGCCCCTCACCCCTCTTATAAAAGGGGACTACCCTAGAAGCCTTATTTTGATGATAAATCCATTCTATGGATCCCTTTTGGTCAAATAAAATGGAAGAAGCCGAAGAGGAGGTAATGATTTTACCACCCTCTTTCATGTTCCTTTCTTCTTCCACATCCTTTTTCTTTTTTGTTTCCATTCTAAAATAATAACTCAAGTATCTTCTATATACTGTGATTTTATTAAAATTATGGTACAACCAAATTTATTATTCTATCCACCCTTTGAATGACATGTCACCATACGTGCATATGTACGGCTTACCGTCTCTACTTCGTGGTGTAATTGTTATTCTAGACATTATTATTTGGATGGGTATAATAATGATATTTATTTGATGTAAATAATAATTATAACATGATAAGGATTCTGTATATGTGATATACCATCCAATTATATATTATATTAATATAAAAAGAATGATATTTTTTCTCATTCGTACGTACATATTACCGTCTCCCCGACATTATGATATTCATTTCCAAGTTCACCATTCATCGACGATTATAAAAACATATATTACTAATAATTATGTAATTTATTAAATAATTATGCTACTGGAGATATATATATTTATATATATATAAGTATTTATGTAGTAACATATTTATTATTCACTTACTTCTGTTCAATATTATATGAAAATGGAAACATCGTTTATACATACATACAGACTACTGTCTCCATTAACAGTGTTTTCCATTTCATATATATGTCTATTATACATATTTATATTTTAAATACATATGAAATATAAATCATGTTTTATATTCTTGAAGTATTTAAATCATGATCTGTGTGACACAATCAAGAGTAACAAGTTAAAACTCGTACAATAAAGAAAGTGATTATAACCCGAAATATTAATATAACATGGAAATTATTATTAAATGGGTATTATAAAGTCATAAATAATTATTTTATGATATCAAAAATATTAATATTGTTCAGGTATAATTTAATAAGATACTATAGTCCTCATATACGAGGTTAAACGTAACCTCGACTAAGGGAAAGTGCAAGGCAAGAGGTTTTTATCTCACTCTTTATTCCCATGAGATTCATGCCATATTGACACTATTACCTTTTGTGTGGTGTATGCACTGCCCATAATTGTATTATTTGTGTAATATACTTTAATTTATGTGTATTTACAGATTACTTGTATGATACTTTTTTCATGGGGTTAATGTTTTGTAAGTTACCAAATTGCTAATGGTTAATTCCTCAATCTCATTATAATATAATAATGTTTATGTGTAAGTATTTATTGGGAAATTTTTATCATCCATGTCCATTTTTCATAAAAATGACTTCAAAATGAATATTTTAATGATTTGTGAAAGGTACTGTTTATCAAGATCAGAATTTTAAATGTTTTAATGATTAATATTTCTAAATATTTTTAATTAATTTCCATGTTTTCAAAATGATTTTAAGGATTTATTTATATGGACATGACTGTTTTGAAATGATAATTCTTTTCAAAAGTTTCAAAGTGGTATGGGACAGTTTGATTAAAAAATATCTTGTTAATTATTTCCTTTATAAATGTGTGACTATTCAATGATTTTACAAAAAGGGTATTTCACTCTAAAAGTTTTACTCACCATTTTCTACTATGTCAGCATCCTTTACTGGAAATTATTTTTATTGAGGTTGATTATTATAATACAATCTTCCATGTTGTATTGAATGAGTTATGATATGTTTGACTGTGGATGTTTATTTTTATACCATTCATGGTTTATGGTTAATGTAATTAAATTTCGTATTCTAGTTTTAATATGAATGTTTATGTCATGTATCAACTTTTTCATATGAGGAATGTGGTGGACTTAGTAAGTGATAGGTGGACCCCACTATAGCTTCTCGATGCATCGGTAGGTCTTATTAGAAAAACTACTGTCTTGGCACCTGGCTTTGACAAAAAAATATATTTTTAGTATACACTTGTCCAGACATTATTTGTTGAGTCTTTTACGACCATGGTCATTTTTGGGTCGATTTTGGGACCCCATTGAGCCACTTGGGAGTGATAATGAAAATTTATATTAATTAACTTAAAGTAAAGGCAAAAATGACAAACGAAAATATTTGTTAGTAATTTAATTTTAACAAGGGAATATATAAATTATCATTTATTCTAATAATATTTATTGGAAATATAAAAAGATTTCATACATCATGGTATTTATTTTATAATTTTTAGACAACATGTAAATTAACTTATTTATGACACAATAATGATGCATTGTTTACCTCATTAATAAAACATTTTAAAAAATAAGATTATAATGATAAAAATATTATACAAAACCTATCCAATTATTATTTTCTGATTTTATTTAGACCATGAGTAATCTTCTATTATTATTTAATGATTTTTGGACCTATTGAAACCGAATATCATTATATAATAAAATAATATTTTCACGCTTTCCTAAATAGCCCCTCCTCCCCCTTATAGAAAGAGACCACATATAACCAATTCCTGACACCTCTCAAGCATTTTTTCTCATCCATACTCTACCCAATTAAGATCCCTACATCCCTATACTCCACCTAGAAGAATTAACATAGGCAGAAGGCACTTAAAGAAGTTTTTTGGTTCAAACCCAAGGGAGTAACCCAAATTAAAGGTAATTGTTTCTCTAAAATTTTTATCTATTATTTTTCTTATCCTACACCAAAAAACATTTTATTACTTTATTTGGTTACATCACCAGTATCCTAAGTATACTAGTATGTTTTTATTAGACGTATTCGAACTACACTTACCCACACCTCCATCTAATTGGTGATGAACATAATGTTTCTGTGGATGGAAAACTAACGCCTCACGAAATAATGATTGCTCGTTTATCTCCAACCACATTTCATGGAGACCATTAAGATGGAACTACATTTATATAGGATATATATTATTTTTATGTTTTCTTTATGCTTATGTAATTTCCATTTATAACATACCTTTATGGTTTCCATTATGGGTTAACGCAATAATTTCATTTGAGAAAGTGCGGACTACCGCCCCCTCAAAGTGATATGACTCGTTCATAACATATGTGGTACGTATAAAAGATAGATTTAATTATATTATATATGATAAAATACTGGAATTATAACACTACTATGCATCATTATGTTTTAATTCCATTAAATATTAAATAGAAATGGAAGTGGCTTTCATGAGTACGTACGGCTTACCATCTCTAGGAATGATGCATTTCATTTATTACCTATAAATGTTTTGTAATATTATAAATTAATGTATATGTAGGATATATATTATATATATTATATCAAAATCATGAATATAAATCTGGTTATAATGAATCTTTGACCACATGAGCAACATGTAATTATAAGGAGTCCATTTTTGACTCAAGTACCTAATATCAAGAAAACAAACATTATTAACGTAAATAATTTCAAAATTTTATAACATGTTAATAAGTAATATAAAAATGATATTAAAAATTAAAAATGTTCTTAAGAAAGTATATATTATCTTTATTTTATTATTATAGATAATAAATAATAAACGGGTGAAGTCAGACATGAGGTAAAGGATTTTTTATCTTACTTTTAATTCCTTGAGATTTCTATAGTTTGCCACTTATTTATTGAATGTGGTGTATTGTGTATGGACATTTTATATATATTATCATGATTACTTGTATATTCATGGTATTATGAGATTCATTTGGTGGTTATTAACTTTTTTTCTTATGTCTTGATTGATTACAACGTGGTAAATGGTTTCATCTCGCATTATATTCTCTTCAGATTCGTTCTATATTTTCCTTTATTTCTTTTTTTGTTGTGTATGTAATTCTGATGATTTTACTCTATGTTTAATATACTATCATTTATGAGTGTTTACATCTTCATGGGATGATTCTTCTTTCATGTGTTGTACGTTTTGTAACTTACCAAATCTGTAACGGAACCTTTCACCCTCCTCTCTTTTAAAAGACTTATTTTTTTATATCATTTAATTTAAATCTTCTCCTGATGGGATATGTTCTTCTATATACTTATTGCTATAAATTTTATGTCCATGTTATGAGATTCCTTTTTCTCTCTCATCAACTCAGTTTCTAAATTTTAATGTGACGTCGTTAGGTTGTCGAATTGTTGCAAGGGAACTTCATTACCCAATTTTGATTCTTTGGGTTAAACTTGTACTTCTTGAATATGTCATCCTATAAATATGTCTTAATGACCTATGACTGATTTCCAATGAATAACCAATAATATTTAGTGTATTTTTATTTTTCACACATAATTATGTAATTGATTTATCCATAATCTAAGGGTACCATCTTTATAAGGGGTTTCATCTCAATTTACATTCCATTGAGACTTAATTGTTGATATGCACAAATTAACTCTTATATGGTGTATATACTATCCGTTGGCATGTTATATCATGAATAATTTTATTCTCATGATATTATAATGTTTTTATTAAATTTCATTCCTCAATTATTTGTATTCAAGAATTTCTCATTTTGTTAAAAACTCTTTAACTAAAATATCGTTTTAACTGTTTTAAAGATTAATTCTTCTAAATAATTCTCATTAATGTACATGTTTTAAAAATGGTTTTATGGATTTATTTATATGGACATTATTGTTTTAAAATTTTAATTCATTTAAATTCTTCAAAGTGGTATGGGACACATTGATTCCATAATATCATTATTAAATGGTTTTGAAAATGGTTTGATTAATCATTGATTTTTTCAATGTCATGAAATGATATATTGTGATTGAAAATGAAATTTTAATAGTGAAATGTTTATATTTTCAGTATTTTATGTGATATGATTTTATGATGGTACTTGGACATTTTACGGGTGGTTACGTGATAAACCAAATGAGGGGTGGTGCTGTGAAAACCCGGACGGGTGGTTACGTTATAACCTCCAATGTATTGGGAATGGAAGTCAGCCATATGTCTATTCCATTTAGTGATATGTGTGGAATTTGACCATACGGTTCTTCAATTTAAGTATGTTTATGTCCCAAGTTGCCTTTATATGTTATGTGTTATTTATATGGGTTTTATGGTAATCCTTTTGTTACAAAAGGGTAATAAATGATCTTTTATTTAGTGAAGATTATTCACTACATCATAAAGGTTAAATGTTTTACTCATAATATTCATGGATTACTTGTTGTTTTGAAAAAATAACAGTTTCCATCTATGTGTATCCCTTACTGAGATTTTTATGCACATCCCAAGTTTTTTTGAAATTTTTTCCACATGACATAAAGATGAATAGTGTCATAGATGGGATCAAGGAAATGCCATGATGTCTAAAACATGGTACTAGACATGTTTCTTTTTAAGTGTTTTTATTTTATTTAAAAAATAGATACTGATTAGTAGTGTCTACTTGTAATCTTGAAGTTGTTATGTAATTGTTATGGCCTAATTCTCTAAAACACTAAACCTGAAAATATCCTCAATGTGAATTATTTATTTAATTAATGATTATGTAAGGTTTAAGGCTGGGTCCTTATAGTTGGCATCATAGGTTGGTTTAGATAAATTTAGATGTTATGGTATTCTTTAAACGTAAATGACATTTCCATAACTGTTAGGATTTCAGAAAGAGTCATAGTTTTTTTAGATAAATTGAATGAGTTTAAGAAAACATGAATAATTATATCTTAGTATTTATCCTCCTCATAAGATATTATATGATGATTTTACAGATATAATCACACTAACCTTTTTGGTGTTCGTAAATGGATGGATGTAGCTGGCACCAATGTAACAGTGTATGTGAAGAAAACTATTACGGTTTTCTGAACGAGGAGCTGAATGATATGGGCGATGCAATGAGAACCCTTGTGGTTATTCTCAACAAACTATCTGGAGTAATAATTGACCACCTGGACCATAGTGATTTTTTATGACATCATATATACGAGAAACAAATCCCTACAGATGTTCACGTAATAATCATAATGGTAAGAATGTTCAAAAATCTATGTGTCAATTATGTGGAAAGAAACACATAGGAAAATGTTTCAAAGGGATATAAAGATTTTGTGGATGTGGAAATGAATTTCATAAAGCAAGAACCTACCATGGAAAAGGAAGCATCTAGTTGACTCCAGGAAAGGTAAAGAATTTCTTTCTAAAGGATCAATCGTATGTTTTAAATGTTGTCAGCATGGTCATTATACAAAAACTTGTACTATGAAGATGTTTCGGGAATGGGATCACGAGGATCATACAAATCTTCGTTTACCAATACCTAATGCCATTCTGATTGAGGATGAAGAAAATGACAATGACCAATGATTGGTATGGATTATTTCTTAACATATGTTTTCATATTTTTGATATATTACGATATGATTCATGATTTTGTTTTTATGAAAAAAGTATTCCAGAATAAGTTTGAATGGAATGGTTAATGGATCAAGAAGAATTTTGAATAAGTACGAATTCAACAAATAAAGGATTCAACAGTTATGGTAGTTTTTAGGATGGTGAAATGCTTAAAGGTATTAAGGCTCTTCTGATGATCAGATTACATTATAAGACTTTTTATAGTATGTGTAACCCTGATGTTTGATATATGAAAATTTTATTCAAGGAATAATTATCTTCACTTTGTGGATATAGTTATAAAGAACCATTTGGGTTTATATGATCCTTAAATTTGAGGAAAGTGTCGTTTAATACATTTTGGGATGATAAACTAAAGTTATTAGATAACCTTTGTGGTTTAAAATATGTTATGGATATTTTTGATGAATTTATCTCTTATTGGGAATGTAATAAAATTATGTATTTTTTGAAAAGTGATAACACGCAAACCTTGTGACAACCAGTCGCGTCAGACGAAGCTATGCGAATCGAACCCATAACATAAGTGTGATTGGTATTTATCCCCTAACACTAGACTACGTGAAGTACCTGGTAAGTATGACTAGTTATTTTTAGTTAGACGATCTTATGAATCAGGAATAATTTGATTTTGGGTTATTTATGGAAAATATTAAACTAACAAAGAGCATATGCGATTAGGTTAATCACTTTTCAGTAAGAGACCTTATGAGTAACTTGAGTTATTTGGAGATAAATGTTACGATTTCCCTTGGAAGACTATGTGATTAAAATTATTTAGAGATTTGGGATTCAATCTTAGTTTGGATTACTTTAACGAATTTTATGGGTAACTATTTATTTAATGTTCTGTCTTTAACCATTGGTTCTTTTTGTTGAATTTTGGAGATTAAGAATAGTATTTCTTTTTATGAAGGATTATCTTTTTGGTGATTATCTGATCTTGTACTAACTATTTTGGTTTCAGTTGATGTCTATTTACAAGGGAAATAGATATTTCTCCTATTTTGGATTATGTGACTCTCTAGAATATGGTTTTTTTGATTTCTATGTAACCGAGTCTTTTCGAATGCTCGTCTTTTAGATAAATGACTAGTTTCATATGTCACTTTTTAAAAGATGAAGCTATACTTGAAGGTAAGTAAATTTCCTTATTGTTTTATTCTAAGTAGAAGATGAATTTTTCCAAATTATTAAAAGGAATGTAAAAAAAATTGTTGTTTTACGTTTACTATTGGGTAATCAAAGACCATTTACACGCATCATAAGTTTGTGATTTTCTTGTGGTTAACTTTATCCTAATCATGTTTCCTATCACTCTCCATCAGAACATGACACTTTTTTTCTCCAACATATCCATGTTATCATGGAATCTTAGTATGGTTTAACTCAGGGGACCATTGTACTTCTCTTTCTTTCTTTTTAAGTGATAGTTTTACTGACTATTTCAAAAGGGGGGAAGGATGTAACATCCCAGGTAAATAAAGAATATGACTTTTTCATATATATATTTATTTTTGAATTAAATATTAATTTTACTTTCAATGGGTTTCTATGTTTGATAGCGTACCCGATACACAACAACGAGTTTCTTTGAAATCTTTTGTTACACACTAATAATATGTTATTATTTTAAACGGTAGTTTACTCCTAGTAGTTTTATTAGGGGAAACTAATGAAACTAATAAAAATATGATTATACATGTTTGTTAAATGTAATTACATTTATCCAATAAAATTTAGAGGCTTAAAATGTGAACGAACATAATTTTAAGCATAATTTACATTAAAAGGACGATTTATCACATTTTAATGGAGAACCATTTTGAAATATAGTTTTTTCACTTTAATACATTCTATAGGACCAAATTAAATCCTTATTTAATATGGGGAAATCAAAATTTACATTCTGTAAATTTTTGGAATTTTTCCAAAAAAGTTCATTTTTAATGAATAGTCAAAAATATTGTACTTTAATTCAAAAGTTTCGTTTAATATAATTTATTTATATGGTTAGATTATCTTTTTAATTGGTTTTAATGTGAAGTTAAAATATATTTTTACCATTATTCCAATTTTGTTCATTGGAATTAATTTAACTTTAAAATTGGACATAAACAAGTATCATTCTTTTGATAGTTATTATTTCATAAAAACACTCTATTTGTTTTGATAATGGGAATTAATTTTGAAATTAATTAATTCCACTTCTATGTATTGAATTTGAATAAATAGACCTCATTTTTGAATTCGTAATATCAAATATATCTTAGACTGAAATTTTTGTTTTCTATGAAAAAATTTAATTTTTGATGAATAGTGAAACCACTTAGTGGTTGTAAAAAAACTGAATTTTTCATTTAAAAGAAATTTTACCACTTATCAAGAAAGCATGGGAGCCAAAAAGTCGGAACCATAAAAATATATAGGAAAAAAATATAAAAACAGAGCAAGAGTTACAAGGGGTTATTACATATCCGAGAGTGAATCACACCACACATAACAGCATTAACCATTGCTTCACACCAATTAGGAATTGTAAAAGACCAAAACATACATGTATCACTGATAGCCTTCTTGGATAGCACATCTGCAACTTTATTTTCTTCTTGATATGTGTGGGATACTTCCATATAGATATGAGCTATCTTGTTTAGACACTCAACCCAAAGAGGTAAAATTTTCCATGGTACATCCCGTGTCCTTGCCTTCAAAGCATTCATAGCAACTTCAGAGTTAGATTCAAGCCACAATGGTGTCCATTTGTACTGAGTAGCATAATAAATTTCCTATATCATGGCCAATAACTCAGCCTCATATGCCGTTGTAATTCCATTGGAGTGACAAAAATACCCCTTGACGAATCCACGATGAGTACGAAAGACACCTCCACATCTCGAGGGGTAGGGTGTTCCTATTGCAGCCCCATCTACATTAACATTTAACCATGAAGAAATTGGAGGAATCAACTGAATGTATTTAACCATTATGGGTTTTCTAGGTCGACCTGAAACACCCAACAGTCTAAGAATGTTCAAATCTCAGATCGTGTTAAACATACCTCCAGGTTGCACAACTGATGCGACATAGACATCCTTATGTAGCGCCATCATCCCAGAATAAATCGAAGGCTTAATTTCATTGAACAATAGCTTATTGCGGGCATTCTAGATGTGAGATAACACTGTCGCAGATTCTACAAGTAGCAGGTGGAAAACCTGCTCACTGTAATTGGTTATACAATGTGCCTTCATGCACTCTTCAAACTGGTTGTTACTGTCAAATTCCATATCAAACGACATTCCAATATATTTCCAAAGTGTATGTGCAAAGTCACTGGAAATGAACAAATGATTTGTTCCTTATTCAGCATGTTGGCAGAGACAGAAAATGGAAGGCATATTAAATCTAGCCTTCTTAAGGCGATCCTGAGTGGCCAGCCTTCCTTTCCAAATTTTCCAAAGCAACACAAACATTTAAGGATGAAAGAATGATTTATTAAACTACATTAGCCACACTGGTGGTTGGGTAGTAGCACCAAATTCACGTTTGTAAAACTCTTTTTCATTAAAATTCCTATTCTGATTATTCTTCCATATGATAGTATCATAGTCCATAATGTTATAATTCTGAATGTCCAGACTAATATTATAAGGAATGGTGTCAAACATGGAAATCTGTCATAGAAGGCTTGAAATTGACATGTGAGTTTCTTCAATAGGTACATCAATGGAATCCTACAATGGTGTATCTAGACATATGGTAGTCTAGAAGTTACGTTGGGTGTCCCTACTCACAATCCACTTGGTGTCATGTGTTATTTTTATGAAGGAAGACTTAAGAGATGTCCAGACAGAGGATGCGAGGTGATATCTGTATCCATTAAAGTGCCGCCCATTGAGTCTATTCAGAAATAAATAAGGAGAATTATCACTCGATATAGGATTTAAAATTAATTTCCCAATCAGTCCATCATTAAAAATCCTGATATCTTTGATTCCATGGCCTCCTATTTCGATTGGTTTAATGCACTCAGACCATGCAACAGTGACCAGCTTCCTCTCATGAACAGAGCCTATCCATATAAAATTTATGATCATTCCTTGAATCTCCATAACAAGACCTCTAGGCCATTTATAGAGTGATAAAGAGTAGACAAACTTTGAAGTGATCATAGAGTTAACCAGACACACCCTTGCAGCCCGAGACATAGATTATCCTTTCCATTGGGCCATTTGATTGATAATACCTATATGTATGCTTTGAAGGTAAAAAACTAATATAATAATTCAAAATTACGTTTTCACATATCCAAACCATATTAATTGAGTCATTTATGATCATTGTCATCTTTTGGTCGATTTTGGGTCCACATTGAGCAATTGGGGAGTGATATTGACAATTTAGATTAATTAACTTTATGTAATGGAAAAAATGACAAAAGAAAATATATTTTAGTAAATAAATTATCAGAAGGGGTTATATAAATTATATTTTCTACTATAAATATTCATTGGAAATCTAAAAAGATTTCCTACATCATGGTATTTGTTTTATAATTTTTAGACAACAAATAAATTATTTTATTTATGACACGATAATGATACATGGTTTACGTCATTAAAAATCATATAAATAAATATGATTATAATGATTAATATATTATCCAAAACCTATAAAATTATTTTTGGATGATTTTATTTCGACAACGAGTAATCTTATTTTCAACGTTAATGATTTTTGGACCTTTAGAAACCGAATATCATTATATAATAAAATAATATTTTCACACTTTCCTAAAGAGCCCCTCCTCCACCTTATAAAAGGAGACCACTTATAACCAATTAATAACACCTCTAAATCCTTATGGATCGTCCAAACTCTGCCCAATTGAGCTCCTTAAATACATCTCCTCCTCATAGGAACCTTACTATAGGTAGAATCCACTTCATGAAGTCCTTTGGTTCAATCCAAAGGAAGTAACCCAAATTAAAGGTAACTGTTTCTCTTAAATTGTTTTCTTTATTTTACTTCTCCAACCCCTAAACTCTTTTTAGTCCATTATTTGGTAACAAAAATAGTACCCTAAATATAGTATGATGTTTTTATGATAAGTATTAGAACTAAAAATACACACACCTCCATCTAATGGGTGACGAACATAATGTTTCTGTGGATATAAAACTAACTTCTCACAAAACGATGATTGTTCGTTTATCTCCTACCGCCTCTCATGGTGGAAATTAAGATGGAACTATATTTATATATTATATATATTATGGTTATGTTTTCTTTATGCTTCTGTAATTTGAATTTATATCATACCTTTATGGTTTCCATTATGGGTAAATGCCAAAATTTCATTTGAGGAAGTGTGGACTACCGCCCCCTCAAAGTGATATTACTCATTCTTACAGTATGAGGTATGTATAAAGGATAGATTTTATGATATTATATATGATACAATACTAGAATTATAATAATACTATGTATAATTATGTTTTAATTCCATTAAATATGAAATAAAAATGGAAGTAGAATTCACGCATACATACGTCTTAACGTCTCCATGAACGGTGCATTTTATTTCATACATCTAAATGTTATGTACTATTATAAATACATATATATGATGGATATATATGATATATATGATATAAAAATCATGATAATAATTCTGGATATAATGAACCTTTGACCACATGAACACCATGTAATTATAAGAAGTCCAGTTTTGACTCAAGTACCTAAAATCGACAAAATGAACGTTATTAACTTAAATGATTACATAATTTTATAACATGGTAATAAGTAATATAAAAGGAATAATAAACTTTAAAAATTTTCATATGAAGTTATAAATTTATTTTAGATTATTATTCAAGAGATTAAATAACAAACGGGAAAAGTCAGACACAAGGTACGAGATTTATTATCTCACTTTTAATTCGGTGAGATTACTATTGTTCGCCACTTATTTCTTGCATGTGGTGTATTTTGTTCTTCCATTTGATATATATTATCATGATTCTCAGTATATTCATGGTATTCTATGATTAATTTTGTGTTTATTAACTTTTGTTCTTACGACATGATTGATTACAACGTGGTAAATGGTTTCATCTCACTTTTTATTCTCTTGAGATTCATGCTATATTTTCCAATATTTCCTTTTTTATGGTGTATGTACTTCCCATGATTGTACTATTTATTTAATATACTATCATTTATGAATGTTTAATTCTTAATAGTATGGTCCTTATTTTATGTGGTGTACGTTTCGTATGTTACCCAATTGGAAAAGGAACCTTTCACCTTCCTCTCTTTTAAAAGTCTTCATTTTGTTATGTCTTTTAATTTACATCTTCTCAGGTTGTGATATGTTCTTATATATCATTATTTCTCTAAATTTTATATCCATGTGATGATATACCCTTTTCTCACTCATAAACTCAGTTTTTGAATTTTAATGTGACGTCGTTAGGTTGTTGAATTTTTGCAAGGGAACTTCTTAACCCAATATCAATTCATTGGCTTAAACATGTACTTCTTGAATATGTCATCCTATGAATAACTGTGAATGACCTATGATTCTTTTACACTGAATGACAAATCATATTTAGTGTATTTAAGTTTTTCACACATAATTA
Organism: Viscum album; assembly: GCA_963277665.1. NCBI lineage: Eukaryota > Viridiplantae > Streptophyta > Magnoliopsida > Santalales > Viscaceae > Viscum > Viscum album. Next base: position 90,916,361 of record OY728121.1, on the reverse strand, counting down.
TGTAATTGATTTATCCTTAATCTATGGATACCGTGTTTATAAGGGATTTCGTCTCAATTTAGTTTCTATTGAGAATTAATTGTTGTTATGCACCAGTTCACTCTAATATGGTGTATATAATATCCTTTGTCATTTTTTATCATGAATACCTTTAGTCTCATGATATTATAATGTTCTGATTAAATTTTATAACTCAATTTTTGTTATTCAAGAGTTTCTCGTTTTGTTAAAAATTCTTTAACTAAAATATCATTTTAACTATTTTGAATATTTATTCTTCTAAATCATTATCATGAATGTACATGTTTTAAAAATGGTTCTAAGGATTTATTTATATGGACATTATTGTATTAAAATGTTAATTCCTTTAAAATCTCCAAAGTCGTATGAGACACGTTGATTCAAAAATCTCTAAATTAAATGGTTTTGAAAATAGTTTGATAAAGAATTGATTATTTCAATATATTGAAATGATATTTTGTGATTTAAAATGAAATTTTAATAGTTAAATTTTTATATTTTCAATATTTTATGTTCAATGATTGTATGATGTTACTTGGATGTTTTACAGGTGGTTACGTGATAAACCAAATGACGGGTGGTACCGTGAGAACCCGGACGGGTGGTTACGTTATAACCACCAATGCATTGGGTATGGAAGTCGGCCATATGACTATTCTTTTTAGTGATATGTGTGGATTTTGACCATATGGTTATTCCATTTAAGTATGTTTACTTACCATGTTTCTTTTATATGTTATGTGTTCTTTATATGATTTTAGTGGTAATATTTTTGTTACAAATGGGTAAGAAATGATATTTTATTCAGTAAAGAGTATTTACTACTTCATAATGGTTAAATGTATTACTCATGAGATTCATGGTTTACTTGTTGTTTTGAAAAACTGACAGTTTCCTTCATTGTGTATCCCTTACTGAGCTTTTTATGCTAATCCAATGTTTTTTTAAATGTTTTGCATAGGACAAAAAGATGAATAGGGTAATGGATGCGATCAAGGAAAATTCATGTTGTCTAAAACATGGAACTAGACATGTTTATTTAAAAGAGGTTTTATTTGAAGAAAAAAAATATATACTGAGTAGTAGTGTCTACTTGAAATCACCATGTTGTTATGTATTAGTTATGGCCTAATTCTCTAAAAATCTAAACCTAAAAAGATCCTCAATATGAATTATTCATTTAATTCAATATTATGTAAGGTTTAATGCCGAGTCCTAATAATTATTAATGTGAGAAGAATTAAAAATTAATTTTACCATAGAATAAGGTTTTGAAGTATAATGATGGGAACATATCATCCTTAAAAATATTTTTCCCATCATAGTTCTTCATCTAGTACTAAATGATGATTTTCACTTGACACTCCCATAAATCCTCTCTAACAATCACAATGTGTTCCATAAATCTCTCACGAGGAAGTAAAAAGACAATCCCACACATGTAATAAACATACATGTTATTCCACTAGATAACGATCCTCTCTATATTTGAAAACATATAGAAATATATGATTATATAGTTAATGTACCATGGAACAATACAACTCATCTACTTAATGTTTCATTGAGGAATCAGAAATTTCGGGACGATATTTGAGAACTTGATGATTTTATGGAACTTGAATATGTCCATATGTTTATAAAAATTATAAAATATATTATATTGTGAAATTAATTTTATGCGGGTGTGATGTAACACCCCATTATTTAATATCCATTTCCTTTTAATTAATGTTCTACGTATTTGATAGATTTCCTTAAATGAAATGACATGTCTATATATACTGTGTTATAATAAAATTTTACAACCATATTATTAAATTAAATGACATGAATATTTATATAGCCAGATTATGAAAATTATTTTAAATAGTTTTCATCAATTAATGTTTATTGATTAATATATAAATGTAATTGCACTATTTTTTTGTGATATGACTTAATGCAATAATAGACATTTTTAGTTAATAGTTGTTTTATTTAATTTTTTCATAATTGTTTTTATATAATGAATTTTTTTTATTTATTAATATATTAATTTAAAATAATTTTAAAAATTATCATTTAAATATTATCTTAGTGGTAATTTGGAAAAAAATGTAAAAATTTTAATATTCAGTGAATAGTGAAAATAAGGATTTCTGTAAAAGTTGAAATTTAACTTAATGTATATATAACATTATATTTTGAATTATTTATTAATTTTATATAAATATATTATAATATCTAATACTAAATCAAATTTCAAAGGAATCGTCATTTCATTTTTTCAGTATTACATAATTTTTATGGTTAAAAACAAGTTTTTTCTTATAAATTATTTTATTTCAGAAATGTGTCTTAGTATTAATAAATAAAATTATACTCAATTTATTAATATTTTTAAGGAAATTAATAAATTATATATTTTATATAAAATCTTAACAATAAATTTATGGTTTTTACATTGCATGGAATAAATGTAAATTACATTTTATGATTAAAAATTACTTATTCAAAAAGGGGTTTTAATTAAGCATTGTTCACATATTTAAAAATAAATAATTCTAATTATTGAAATTGAATTTCATAAAATATACCCCATAATTTAATTTATAATAAAATATATATTTTAATAGAAACACCATTATCTTTTATTATTTTTGACAATATAATTAGTAATTTGTTTACCATCATTGTGGTTATAACCTGTTTTCTAGGTGGTGGGTGTGGGGGTTAAACCATGGCATTAGGGTAGGATTGAAACCCATACATTTAAAATAGTAATTATTTTAAATTATTCATGCATGATTTTTTTCATTCTTTGAATCCCTGTCAACATGGATCCACGCTCCAAAGAATGTGACATTAACTCCTTGAAATATATTATGAAACTACATGTCTATCCCTCCCCCACTTATAAAATTTTATGTCTTATCGTCCATTTTTTGACACATTTTATCCTTCATGATATAAAAATTACTACTCTCCAGCATTTATATAATCCTTACATTAATCATAGAACATATTTTCTTCGTTTATGACCAATTCATAAATGATTAAAGAGAATTCTAACGAATGTCTCCCGAATAAGAGGTAGTGATCATTACCAAGGCCATTATATTTTATTTCTTCATATATACCCTATAAACCTATTGAATAAATCAAAAACTAACAACTAAATTATCATAAATATACTAATATGTTATTATGTTGATGACACACCCATTTACCACATCTTCTCAATCCAATGGTAGATGAAACTATTGATATTTTGTATCTGTGGACACAACCTCCATGTAGATATACAAAAAAATTTCAAAAACCATCCTTGATGAATCGACATTATTACTGATTTAATGTTAATATTTAATAATTATTATAAAAATGAATCATTAATATATAATTTATATTTAATTGTTTTTCATTCCATCATTATAGAAATGGACCCTTCACTCATGCGTACATTCAAGCTACTATTTCCATGTTTTGATATAAATAATTTTTCATCCATGAATTATATTAATATATATATATATAATTAATATATATTCAAATTATAAGATGATTTAAATTATTTATATTTAGGAACTATTTTCAATTTAGAAGGACCGTAACGATTAAAATAATACATACATGAAATATGAAGTCATTACCACCTTGAGTGATTATGATAATGAATTATTATTAATGAATAGTTTATAATATGTTATAAGTTAAAAATATATTAATATATTGTTATTATTTTCGTTCTAGTATGTAATTATTATAAAATTAAATTTATTATATACTAGGTAATAGTGGTTGCGAAGCAATACATATTGTTAATAAGGATTTTTTAAAAATCACATTTTTACACGGATTTTTATGCTTATATTTTATAATATTAAAATTTTATGATAAATTTCTTCCAAATACTATTCAAATCACTATTATATAAGTATTTCAAGTGATTAAATTTCTTCCTTTTATTTTCTTCTCATTAAATTCCCATGATACCTAATGAAATTTTTTCTTGGAAAACTAGCATGGGTTTTCCATTCAATTGTGAATTTTGTTTCATTTTCATACGTGAAAATGAAATATTTCCATGAATGTTTTTATTATAAATAAATAATAATATAATTTCAATTTTTACTATGTTTAAATTTCATTATAATTATTTAAAATAATAATTATTATCATTTTCATAACTATGTATTCTTTACATTTAACTAAGAAAGTGGGAAGAATTTTTTATTTAACAGACATAAAATTAATGGATTCCACCACCATCATGAATTATAATTTCATTAATTAATCCTTCATATTTATTTAATTCAAATATCAAATGTTAAATTATTATTTTTTCGAATATTTAATCTATAAATATTATTTAAATAAAATTATTTTATCCTCAAGAAATGTTTGAGATATTATATATATTTATATATATATATACATATTTATATATAAAAACAAAATTTGATGAATTTTCATAAATATTGGGGGTATGATCCATTTTTACAATCCCAATTCATTATTGGGATGGTTTATTATGATGATGAGTATAGTGAAATGTTTATAAAAACCTAATTGTTTTAATATGATATAATTTGATGATATGTTGAATGTTTTATGGTGTTGGGTTAAAAATAGATGATTTTCAATTTATGATGTGTGGTCCATGAAAAATATAGACTTGAAATGGATTTGGAAAATAGTGATATCTTCTTAGACAATAATTTCTAGAATTTGGAAAATGTCTAGTTTAGAATGATTCTTTTTCCAATATGATAGTCTTGGGAGTGAACCATAAATATGGTTATTATATAATGCAGAGTAATGAAAACATTGTATGATTTTATTTTAAATTATCTTTGACTAAGTGGTGACTTATTATAATTTTGTGTATTCCAAAAACCAATTTCTTATTATAATGATTTTTTCATGGATCATGACTAATTAATGGGGATTATAAACTCTTTTTTATTGTTTCATTTTGTTTATAAAATAAAGTCATGTTTTATAATTAACATACATTTAATTATTGAGTACGATTATTGTATGTCGAAATAATATCCTGATATCATTATTCTTATATTATACGAACTTATGATCACTAATTGTAAAAAAAAATTATTACCCTTAATGCATATTGAATATAAAATATTCATATGTTTCCCCATCCAAGGTCATGCAAAAATGTTTTATATATGATATTACTAATAATGATAAATGTTTTAAAAAACATTCTATATTATGGTTTATATATTTTGTATACTATTTATTTACATATTTTTGTTTATAATGTCACTAAATAAATTTGGTTCTCTTGCCAGTATTATGGTAATATTCATTGAATAGTCATATAATATGATATAAAATTTGATTATAAATAGTATGGGTCACTAAAAATGCACTCCAAACCTGGAGAATTTAAATATCCATAATTTTTTTTGGTACCTTAATATTTTTAGGTTTTATGTCTCCATAAATATCTTGATCTATATAGTTAGACATTCCATTAAGTTAACAACATCCAAATCTTGATTGAATATTTCCTAAATGATTTCCCCAAATCATTTTTCACATGGGTAGATGAATTTTATATCCTATCTTTTTTTGTTTAAATTAATAAAAAAGTAGGTCTATATGGGTTTAAAATTATATTTCATTCCTGGAGTCCATTAAATATATAAAAATTATATATGAATAATGATAGAAAACCACATTATCTCCACATTAATATAAAAATCTCAAACTGCTAGATTTTCTCATAGATATTGGTATAATTCATCAAATAATCAATAAATATTTCTATAACAATTAATGAAAAATCTGGAATCCTATAGAACAATAATTTAAAATTTTAATTTATAACATCCCACCAAATTATTATCCTTTATCATTATCACCAATAACACCATTCATATTATTTCAAATTTTGTTCTGGGAAATAGTTATCAAAATGAATTTTTTAAATCTTCACACATTATAGGTTTTATAGAATCCTTTGTATTAATTTTTCTGATAAATATACTCAAATAATAATATGTGGCCTCTAATAAGTATATTACTAATGTATTATTATCAAACAATGAACCATGTATTACAAAAAACAACTTTCTTTAATTGTTTTGAATAGTTCAACCATAAATGGATTAAGGTTATCCAATAATTGATATAAGGTCCCATCCCCAAAAAATTATATAATAATGGGGTTTATACAATAAAATAAATTCTTACACAATTAATATATTTTTAGGTTTACAATTTTAGAGAAATTCAGATATAAAACATACATAATATCCCATTACCATACAAGATGATACTACTAAAAATAGGATCCCATTTTTCCAAGATTTAAAACATAAATAAAAACAGAATATCATGGAAAAATCATCATAACCATTAAAGTATTCCCTTAATTCCTCTTATAGGTTAATATAACATGTCCAACAAATTTTAAAACATAATATGTCGAAACAAATCTCAGTATTAGATATATGATAAGAAATCTTTAGTGATGTGATAACAAAAAAACCAATAAATACCATTTTAAAAATACTATTTAACATGAATCAAAACAAACATTAGTTTCATAAGGACACATTTATAATATCACTCTTACAATCACCCTTACTCACGGTTTAACCATATCGCCAAATTCCAATACAAAAGTACCCAATCCATTAGAGAGCTGTAATGGGGATCACATGTCATGTCTTGAGCTATAATGGGCTCAGTGAAACATCTCGTGAGATATAAGTGGCTCAAAAAACACTATTTCCAAAAACATATCATGGAAATCAAGTATCATTAAATACGGGTAAAACAGTCCTTCTATATATATATATATATTACAATATATCTTAAATTTTTTAAACATAATTTTAAAAGGATATTTAATGGAAAGTACCATACAAATATAATTTGAGTGAGAATTAATATAAAGGAATGGATAACTATATGAACTATAAATACATATAATAAAACATAATATAAAAAATTCATCACCCAAATAATCTTAATTCCACATAATGAATAAAGAAAAAAATTTACCCAAATATTGGGAATTGAGTGGAGAATTCCCTTACATCTATTTTTACTAACAACTAGATTTAAACCTCAATTATAAAGTTTAAAAGTGCATTATTTTTTTTAATGAAACCCATTAATGTTTATAAAACCTTATATGATCATTTCATAACATCATTTCACACATTAACTATTTTTATTTTTTTTCTTCCGTTGTTTCAGATGTGTTCCTTACATGATTTCCATGGTTGTTTTGTATTTGATTTTCCTACTATATGGAAATGAAATTCCAAAATTTGAATGAAATGGTATTCATATTGTTCTATAATATTATATGATTACATAACTGAATTTGGTTATATGGTATGAGGAATAATCATTAGTCAAATCTTTAATGATATATGTTTAGATCAATTTTGTGGTTCTTTCATAATAATGAACAAGTTCCTATATATGACTTAATATTATGTATATATGTTTACTCCTGCACTTGAAATAGTATGTATCATGCACATTAAATTCTTATTCAATCATTAAAATGGGTTTATAAACAAATTTTATGTACATAATGTAAATTGGAAACACATCATCCACACATTTTGTGAATCAAAAAATCACGGATGGTGTTTGTATTTTTTTTTGAATAAGTGAAATATGAGAGGAATAATGATGTTGAATATTTCTATAATAATGATAGAAATCCATAATATTGATCATAATAGAGATTTCATTCCTCGTGGATAAGGGTATGTGAATAGAGTATCAGAAAATCAAAGGAATTTAAAAGAAAACACAACAATACGAAAGAGGATGTTTAAATCTTGATATCATCTCTTTGAGATCCTATATAAGGACTCTCGTTTTGGCCTTTAGTGGGTAAATCAAGTCCTATATGTAGGGATGATCCGTTCAGAGGCTATTTTGAAGAACATAGAAAATTATCAAGGCTTTAGAGGAGTGATACTATGTGGGGAATGAAGGTGGTATTTATAGTGGAGGAGAGAAGCGATGTTCAAAATTTTTAAAATCAGTTTTATTTTTTTCTCAAGACTATAAATAATCATGATTCATGTGACCCATTATAGTAATAAGTTCATTTTAGTTTGAAGTATCTATGCTTACATCTACCATAAATCACATATGACATAAAAAAATAAGTATTTTCCATTTATCATAATATATCGCAATTTACTATAAAAAAATCATGAATTTAATAAATATACCAAAAATTATCCCTAACCATTTTTTAACAAGTATAATTCATAAATGAAATCCATTTATTATACTGATTTTCCAAGTATTACTAATTTAATTTTTAAATAATGCCAAACTTTTTTAAAACCAAAATAATATTAAAACTACAACATATTTTATATCAATATAAAAATTAATCAAGAAGTCATTATATTAAATATTAATGATTATAAAATAATAATACAATATACTATTTATTAGGGTCTTAATAATATTGATATTAGTAATCATAATTGTTAGTTACTATTAACCATAAATTAAGTGGGTCCAATCAGAGTCCAAATAACTTCCCATAATTTTTTTAGATGGCCGTTTTTTAAAATTTAAAACATAGAAGTAGAAAAATAACGTTTTAACGGATATTCATTACCATCTTCATAAAGAGATCATTCAAATTAATTTTTTTTAAATCCATGGTGTTATAAATTCTCCCCACGTTTTGAAAATTTAATCCTCGCAATTTTTATTTACTTATCTATTTACTTATTATACAAGTTAGGGTCTCTTTCCCACATATAATTTTCACATTCCCATGTTGCTCATTCGACCATGTAGTTTCTCCAGAAAACCATTACCCGGACAATTACCTTATTCTGAAATAATTATTCCCGTCAATTATGAATCTGAACTAGTTTCTATTCATTGGAATGATTATCTTCCAGCAGAACTACTTCTCGGCTCAAGACTTGAGATGAATCTGGAACCTAATTTCTCAACATCGAAACATTAAAAACAATATGTACCTGAGATAAAATTAAGGGCAATGATACTCGAGAAGAGACCGTTCCCACATTCTATAGGATTTCATAAGGTCCTATGAACCATGGGGATATATTTAATTTTTATCAAAATTCCCAACACTTTTCCCAGATGATATTTTATGAAAAACATTATTACCTACATCAGAAGAAAGGACATTCCTCCTATTATTTTCATAACATTTCTATCTTGTCTGAGCTATCCACATGGTTTTCCGAATCAAAATAAATTTCTCAACCACTTACTCTACAAATTTTGATCCCATCAACATTATTTCCCTATATTCCACCCAAAAAGCTGGTGTTCGACACCGCTTCCCATATAATGCATCAGAAGGTTCCATCAGTATATTGATTGAAAACTATTATTATATGAAAACCCAAAAAACGATATATATTGATACACAATTCCTTAATCATACATTAAATAAGCTTTAATCAAATCCTATAATGTCTAAATTACATGTTCTTACTATCCATTTGATTGAGCATGAAAAGATGTTCCAAAATTTAATTGAGTTCCCAATGACTTATAAAGGGATTTCACATAGTTAGGAGTGAATCTAGGATTCCGGTAAGATAAAATGGGAAGAAAAACTCTATTTTACCGGAAAATACCTTTGAGGGGTAGTTAAAAAGATGTCCCAAATATATTTTATCTTGAATAGAATGAAAATTAGTAGATTTATTCATTTGATCAATAGTAGCAAAAATCACATTGTTACCTAGAGATGACTTTTGTAGGACCACAATAATTTCCATCAATATATTCTCACATTTCCACTATGACATTGGAAAAGGATAAAACATCCTATTTGGTAAGTGCTGCTCTTCTTTGAGCTATTGACATGTCAAAAATTTCATTGTAAAATTTGAAATACCCCTTTTCATTTCATCCCACTAGTAATACTCTCGATGAGTTATGTACTAATTTGTGATTCCAGTATGACCTCAAAATGGGGAAATGTGAGTTTCACATAACAATTCTTTCTTCAACAAATAACCCCCATGAAAACATCACCTCTTTCCCAAACTTAAATATACAATATTTAGCTAATTTAAATTCTCATAAATTTCCCATTTTATCCAATTCAACCACTTCTATAACTCAACATCTTTATTATACAGTTGCATAATTCCATCTCACAGAGATGAAAACACTAAATATTGGGACAAAACAGAGCAGTTTCCAATTATAATAATTTCCCAGCCAAAATTTATCAAATTATTATTCAAGGGGTCATTTTCCAAAAGTAACATGGTTAATGATGAATGCCTCTTTTGACTCAAGGAATCCTCCACAAGATTTTATTTTCAATGATATTAATGGATCATGGAATCATAAAATTTTATCAATTCAATTCATCTTATCGACCTTGTGTTTAATTAAATCTATGTGAATATATTCATCAATATTTTATGGTCAATATATATTTTACAGTTGAATCTATATAAATGATACCAAAAAATGTTTAATGAAAAAACCACAGCTACCAATTCCCAATCATGTGTGGAATAATTTATGTCATTGGGTTTTTGTTCACATGAAGCATAACCAATTACCTGATCATTATGAATCAAAAAAATAAATCAAATTCCCTTCAATGAATCGTAACTATATTGATAAATTCACCACTTTGGGATTGTAGGGTCATGACTGGAGGATTCACTAATCTTCTTTTCAATCCATGAAAACAATCATCAAATTCGTTTGTCTCAATGAATTTAAATCCTTTTTGATTTAACATAACCAAGGAAAAACATACCCACACAATGTTATTAACTAACCTCCTATAATATCCTGTCAAACCATGAATAATAAAAAACTCAGTTTTATTTGTGGGTGATGGTTATTCATCAACAACCTTAATTTTTGATGGGCCAACATTTTTAAAATATTTAGAAAAAAATTTAACTTGGAAATAATTTTTTTAACGCAAATTCAATATTTCTAAAATTTCCATATAGTTCATTTTCTTATAAGGATTCTAAGAAAAAACTTAGATGATATTCATGTTCCTATTTACATCTAGAATATACAAGAATGTCATAAATAAAAACAACAAAAAAACATTTCCCAGAACTAATGAAATATTATATCCACAAGATCCATGAATACATAAGGTGTATTTGTTAACATAAAAGGAATAAATAAAAATTCATTATGATCATATCAAGTATAGAACTTAGTCTTTGTGATGTATGCATCATTAACTTTCAATATATGGTTCCCAAACCTCAAATAAACCTTCCAAAAATAATGCGCTCCCAAGAGCTAGGAAAAATCATCTATATGAGGAGAATGATACATGTTTTTATTAGTAATGTTGGTAAAGGCTATATAATAAATGAAAATTATCATATAACTATTTTTTAAATATAATGAAAGTATCACCAGGTGGTGATGCGCTAGTTCAGATGAAGACTTTATCTAATAATTCTTATAACATCTTTTCTTATTCTAGAAGTTCCATTTGAGAAATTTGGTTAAGGGGTTTTGAAATTGGATTAGCATTAGTAAATAATTCAATAGTAAATTGGACCTCTAGATATAAAATATATATAGGAAAATAATTTGGAAATAACATACATCTATTCATTAACCCCTAATACATCCTTAATCAGGATAATTTCATTATCTTCAAAAAAATGAGAAAATTAACCTTTATTTAAAACTTCTATTATTTTTGTTGCTTCCTAATATGATGTCAATGTTATAGCTTCATTCTTTTACACTAACTAAAACACTTTCTTAAATAAAACTTTTTTATATCTGCAATCTATCATAGCATGTTAAAAAAGAAAGCCAATCCCTACCCAGAATAAAATCAAAATCCACTAAATACAATATAATTGGATTTGTAGGAAAATTATTTCCACATACATGGGTTGAAAGATTCATTTAACTTCTAACCACAATATTTTCTCCAATTTTTATAACCATCAGTATTCATTTCATTTAATGATAAATATTTTCCAATTTCTCCAAAAAATATCTCAAAAATATAAGAATGTGTAGACCCCGAATAAAAAAATTATTGCAAAATATATTATAAAATGATATGTATCCGATGCCACCTCATTTGACAAATCAAAATATACTAATGTGGTTTCAATGGAATTTACCGCACACTTATTTTTCAAATCATTTTGATTCCCTACCTGGGTGACTATCTTGAAATAAACATTAGATAAATAACCCAATAATTTATTGATAAAGCACCTCAATATATGATTCTCATTAATTTTGAAATCATTTTCTCTGTGCTCATAGAACATGTTTCTAGTCATTCCAAATTAGTAGCATTTCCTAGAATTTACAGGACATTCACCATGATGTTTTTACCACAATTTTCACAAGATATGAAATTGATTTTCTTACCTATACTTTTCATTGGCGAATTATTCCTTAATACCTTCCATACTGACATCATTTTATTCATATCTACATGATGAATATACATCTCAGAAAACTCCATCACTACTTTTTCACCACAACAAAATAGTTTCTCATAGATTTTATACTCCCTTTAATCCAAAATTATTGTAAAAATGGTTTGAAACGAGAGTAAATTCGATTAATTTTATTGTAGATATAACGAGTAAAATATGGTTTCTACCTAGAGAGTCTTGTAAAATTTGTTTCATATTTTACCCCATAATCTATATATTTCATCTTTAGTTACATTAATTGTTTCTCCACTCTGTTTTGAATATTATTGGGAAAATTATTTTGCTGAAATAGAAACATAAAATCAACCCATTCGAGATTGTCAATATCATCTTTTTCTCTCTTATTCTTATCCATTGACCACCATTTACATATGTCCCCATCCAAATGATAAATTGACTGTATTGCATTTGGATGTTATATACATCCAATGACATAAAATATCTTTTCTACAAGATTGATCCATTCTTCAACTATCACATGATATGTGATTCCATTGAATGTTGGAGGATGTTTCCTCATAAAACACTACACAAAAGACATGTTTATTATAAGTAGATTGTTTTCCAATCTATAAAGTATACCAACAAAAATTATTGATTGATTAAAATGATCAATTGTTGTCACAAACTAGTAGGATCTAATTCCCACCATTACATAGTGTAGATTCAGATAGAAATCGTCCTCTTAGTTCCGTCCTACTTTAGAATCCCAATTTATTTTTTGGAAAACCATTTTAAATTGATATATCATAGATGAATCAACATGGAAATCATAAAATTTGACAACGTTTTGAATTAATATGTAGTAAAAATAATTTATGGTATTCTTTTAAAATCATCCTATCACATAATGTAAATCTATCGAAGAATCTAATACCAATTACAATCACATAGCTTTAAACATTACATAATCTTGAGTTATATCAAGGATTAACATTGAAATTCTTTTCAGGTTTAGAGATTTAGAGAATATTCCATAACTATTACATAGAATACCATATAAATACAAATTAGACACTTCCAATAGTATCTATTTCATTCATACAAGGAAAAAAATAAAATGAAACACTATTTTGTTTCATTTTAAATCATCATACTTTTCCTTTATTCAAATTATGACACTAATCTCCCTAATATCATGTGAATAACATTTTAAAACATGGGATGTGCACAAACAACTCAGTAAAGGCCATAAAAATAAGAAAACTATTAATCGTGTTAAAAAAGGAAACCAATTTAAAATTCATTGCATAAATGAATCAAACCTTTTTAACATGAATAACGCTCAATCATTTTTCACAATGAGAAACATTTAAAACAAATGGTAACTAAAATAAAATTCATCTTAGTGACATGGAGAATCATAGACATAAAACCATTTCAAACCCATTCACTTGGAATAACTATATGGCCGTCATCCAAATTTAAGATCATTAATGTGGATAACCATTATTATGATATATCAGAATCAGTAGTGAGTTATAATGTGGCTCATCCCTTCATAGAAGTTTTAATTTTTAACTCTCAAGTGTAATAATGGGGATCAACCCTTCGTATAAGCTGTTTCGTGCACACCCATGAGATATAATGGGGTTTAACCCTTTGTATAAGCTGAATCCATATCACCTGTTTCATATAATGCTCTTGTACAATGTCAAAAACATGTTCATCAAAAATCCCTTTTGAAAAACCCATCTAATCCCTTATGAAAAAAATTCCAGTATAAGAAAACATTTTCATTTATGATCCCAATTTCAATACCAAGATACCAAAATAAAGGTATAATGGATTCATTTAATATTATTTATGGATTTTTGAGGAATCCAAATATCAAATGACTGTTATGGTGGTAGAGATTCCATTATCACCATATACCTTAAAATAAATAACATATCTTTTTTAAATTTTGTAATGAAAGTAATTAGTTTTGTATCAAAAATTATTTTGAAAAAATATAATGAAATTATTTATAGACTAAAAAATTCCATTATAATCCTTTTATATTCATATAATTAAATATGCAAATTAATATCTTGAATAAAATGATTTAATAATTAAATATTTAAATGTTAAAGGTGTCCCATACCACATTAATAATTTAAATCATAATCCCCATGAATTAATAAATAAATGTTTGTAATGATAATATATGGATATGAAATTTCATAGTGGTTGTATGTACACATTATAAACGAATAGTGGTGGATATTGTTAAGAAATGTCTAATTGAATAATGATTGAGATGAAGTCTCTAACCTTGAGTCTGACTCATCACATACAATTTTTATGTCCCTGAATACTGAACATATGTTAATTTATAGTTTATTGAGAACCATTTTCAAGTTTATTATTCCTTTTTTTTTCACTTTATTACTATTTTATAGAAATTACATAATTATTCATGTTCATGTTGGTCATTTGGCCGATATTCTGTACTAGAGTCGAAAATGAACTTGTTTGAATGTAAATTGCCCATGTAGTCTAAACTACATCATATTGAGATTAATTTAATTATTTTAAAAATCATATATATCTAGTATATATGTATTTATATTATCCATAATATTTGGAGATATGAATTTAAATGAACCATTCATGGAGACGGTAGAACGTACTTACACAAGAACATTACATTAATTTATTTGAAATATTAAAAGAATAATAATCAAATGATATAAATCTAAATAATAATATCAGAGTTATTTTTTTCATTTATGTCTCAAATTTTTAATAAAACCAACTTTTATATATTCTATATATAGAAAAAATGATTCACGCCACATTGAGGGGGTGGTAGACCGCACTTCTTCAAACGATATTAAAGTATTCACACAATAAGAAAATGATAATGTTATGTTCTATATAAACATACCAAATTTAAAGAAAATAAAAATATAAAATATATCATATATAAATAGATATACCTCATAAATATCACTATGATAGGTGTTATGGGAAAATTCAATAATCATTGATTAGTGAGGCAGTAGTTCATCGTACACAGAAATAGTATGTTTGTATATTTTGGATGGAGGAGTGTGTATGTATAGTTCGAATCATTATAATTAAAAAATACATGTATATGTAGGATTATATATTATTTTTAATCATATATTAATGGTATAATAGGGAGAAGATAATGAAAATAAAGGAACGGATCACGACAGTAGACATTATATCTAAATCGAGTAACTTTTTTTTATTTGGGCCAAAAGGCTTTATTGAAATTTTATATAACCAAGGTAAGGCATCAAGGTTGATTTTTGAGATGTTTTTAGAATATTTAATATGAATTTGGAAGATACAATAGGATTTATAGGTGTGAGTAAGTGGGTATAGTTGGTGGCATTTAATAAGAGGGAGTAGGGGAATATTAGGAATCTCTTCCAATATTATTTTATAAAATTATTTTTCTGATCAATAATTGTGCCAATGTGATATATTTAGATTATTGGTATCAATAATATCATGAAAATAGTTTTATCTAATATTAGTTCAAAAAATATCCTTATCCTTTATCTTCAACCCTTAGACAAAAACAATAACTCTTACCATGCATTCTTGTATTTTAAAAATATATGGTTACTATAGTTAGTATAAAATTCCAATCGAACCACAAGTGGAACAATAATAAAATTTTATACTTTATATAAGTTATTTTTTGGGTCTTTTACCTTTAGTACTATTATATAAATTAATAAAATGGTATTTGTTTTAATAACACATTTATGTCAATTTTCTCACTATTTAGTAACTGATTTTTTATAACGTCATAAAAACATGATACCTTCGAACCAAATGAATTAAATCATATTGAACATGTCAATGTCGTCCAAAAATTTAGTGTATCAAATAAAATTGTTCAAATTACACTTATTTTAGTATTAATAAATTTATTTATTTGAATCATTCATTAATAAGGTAATCACTGGATCATCACTGTGTCATTAATAAATTTATTTATTTAGGTGAAAAAATATAAATATAATACCTTGATTTATGATTTTTTAGAGATATAATGACTATTCTACTCAAATATATCATTTATATATCTCTATTTTAATATTGATTTAGTAAATGGTACATGTTTATGATATATATTCTTTTACATTAAACTAAATATTATAAAAGGGAATATTCACACCCAATGTCTAAAAAATGTCAAAAGGTCATCCTATGGATTCTCATGGTCATACATATCTCATAAAATTGGATTATGAGACGTTTTAATGTGATTTTATATTGTTATAATATTATTTATTTACCTTTATTTTCCTGATTTAATTTTTATCCATGGTAGATTATAATTATTATTGATGTTACTAATCATAATGTCCACAAATAAAATATACTTATTTACATAATTTGGACCATTTGATTCCAAATATGGAATATATTTTCCATATTAAAAACACAATAATTTCAGTAACTAATAAAAAATAGTTCCCATTGTCAAAACCAAAAAACAGGTTTTTATGGATTAAAGACTATTAAAAGATTAACATGCATATTGTATAATTTAAATTTTTAAATTACATTCAATTACAAAAATTAGATTAAATGATAACAACATAATCCAATTACACATTTAAAAAATTAAAAGTACAATCTAACTGTATTAGAAAATTAGATGAAAAGGCAGTTTTGAATTTAAATGCAGTATTCTTCAATATTCATTAAAATAAATATTTTATTAGAAAAATAACAAAATTCCAACCAAGTTATAATTTGATGTCCCTATTACAAATAAAAGGCTATATTTTTAAAATAGAATATATAAAAGTGACATAATATTGATTTAAAAAGGTTTCTACATCAAATGGTGTTAAAAATCCCTTTTAATAACGTGAGATAATTTTTTGTTTATTTTGGATTCATTCACTTTTAAAACCTCATTAATATATTAGATAAATGTGAATACAATTAACAAACATGTGTAATAATTAATTAGTTATTCTATTTTTCTCACCAATACTATGGATCAGTAATAACTAGTATTTAAAATAATATTAATATTATAGTATTATTTTACTTTATAACTCCACATTTTGTAGAACGTTAGATTTCAGAGAAACCCATTGTTTCATGTTGAGTACGCTATCGGACAAAGAAACCCCTTCACCATAAAATTAATACCTATTTGTTAAATATTATTAGATATTAAAATTCATTGTTCAATAAATAATTCGAATGGAACATCATTCCCCCTTTTTGAAATTACATCCTTGAAATTTTAAAATTTGGAATAGTATCATCACTGAAAATACCACATCGAAAAAATGATACTAAAACATCCACCTTAAAATATAGAAACTGAAGTACAAAGGTCACCCAAGATAACACATACTAGGATTCCATGTAGGAAAAATTTGATATGGACGAGACAAATAACCATCATATTCTATTGGAGTGTGATAGAAAACATGATCAAGAGAATTTAATCAACTAGAAACCCGCTAACTATTGATGGGGTAAATGGTATTTCATTTTTTATTTTGAAAATTAGATGAAACATTTTTTAGTTTAAATATCCTTTTGATAATGATGGAGAATTTAGTTTTGATATTGACTATGAAAATAAGAAATCATACTTACTTATCAAGTACAGATCAATCCTTTATTAAATATATAACACAAAGTCGTCATTTCTCCAGGAAATGTGTATTCAAGATGACATGGTCACACCCTAAGCTCTAGAAAAATCATTTATTGAACCAAATAGTGTAAAAAAAGATGAACATTATATTTCCACTATCATTAGACATTAACCAGAAAAACAAATTGGATTGTACATATTCATAAAATCCCTAAAAATAATAATCATTTATGAATGAAAATACTACTCTTAATATCCAATTTACAAAAAACAATACCCAAAGTCCAACAAAGACCATTTAATAAATATTTGTCCTTATAATTCCTCTAAATAATCGATACTAATATTGAAACACAAAATTCAAAACAATTTTATCACATAGTCTTCCATGATAAATATTAACATTTACCTCCATGTAACATCAAATACTCTTAATGTCTCGTACTTAAAAGTAAATAATCTAATCAATCATTCAGCATGATAGGTTAATAACTTCCAAAAATATACCAAATTACATATGTGTAAGATAAAAACATAGATTATCCCAAATAAAATTCAACCATTACTCCTCAAATTAAATCACATATTATTATATTTTAGAAAGGCAGATATTGATTCCAAAATATAAAACCTCTTCCAAAAAAACATTTTTCACTAAATCACAAAATCATTACCCAATACTAAATATATTTATTTGATAAAACATATGTTCTGAAAAAAAAAATTACACTTTTATACATAAAATAATTTAACTAAAAATAATATGTTATACTAATCAGGGACATCAATTAGTCAGGTGGATGGTGATAAATCCCTTTCCCACATTGTTTTTTGGTTCGATTTCCATAGCTTTGTCTGACGCGACGAGTTGTCACATGGTCATCGTTTTTTGCTTTAAAAAAACTATATATTTTTTTAAAATTACAAAAAATGAGATAAATTCCCCAAAAGTAACCATAACATATTTTATCCTCACATGTTATCTCATACTTCATGTTTTTTTTCCAAAATTTAATAACCCATAATTTACTCAAAGTTAAATGTTATCAAAAATATCATTATTCACCATAATATTCCATGTATAAATACTAAAATGGGTTTTTTTTATATTAAACATATGATATAACATAAAATTATAATACCATAATGATACCAATAACCCTTTATGAAACATATTAATCCTAAAAAATGTCTAAACCGTCATCTGATACCAACTATAAGGCCCCAACCATAATCAATACATAATCTTAAGTTATACCATGAATTCACCTTTTAGATTTCATATGGTTTAAATATTTATATTATTATGACATAAAAATTACATAAAAAATATAGAAATAAAAAGTAGGGCACTTATAATAGTATCCATTTTATTCATAACACAAAAACTATTAAAAATAAACATGGGTTCTTTTGTGGTTTAATAATTATACTTATCATTTATTCCAAACATGAATCTAATCTCCCTGAAATCCTTAGAATAAAATTAAATAATTTTTTATGAGCACAAATATCTTAGAATGGGACATAAAAATAGAAAACTACTAATCTTGTTAAATCATGGTAACCCATTAATTTTTCTATGAAAAAAAATTAAAACAGTTTCACATGAATAATATACACTGTTTGATCAAAGAAAAACATTTAAATTCAATAATAAACAATTAAAATTCATATAGTTGAATTAGAGAATCATATACAAAAATAAATTTCAAACACATTCAATTGGAATAACCATATGGTGGACTTCCAAATTTATGGTAATTAACGGGGATCACCCAGAGTATAAGCTATATTTGGCATCCCAGGAGGTTAGTGATGCACATCCCTTTATATAAGCTATAACAGGATCACTTTTTAGTTATAATGGGGAACATCCCATCATATATTCCATCTCGGGCTCACCCGTGAGCTATAATGTGGCTCAACCCTTCATATAAGTTGTGTCGGTCTCACATGATTAAAATAATTCTCATGTATCATTTCAAAAACATCTTCATCATAGGACCCTTTTGAAAAACAATTAGAATCCCATTTGAAAAAAATTCCATATAAAAATACAATTTTCATTTAAGAATAAATTATCATTTCCAAGATACACATATAATGGATTACAGAATTCATTTAAAATACATTATGGATTATAAAGGAATCCAAATATGAAATTATCTTTATGGTGGCGGAAAATTCATTATCACCGTGTATTTTAAAACATATGAAATTGTTTTATTTGTTTTTTATTAAATGTATAATTTTTTTAAAAAAATATACATTTTGAAAAATTTAAATTAAATTCTATATTGACATAATGTTTCCTTTAAATCCCTTTATATCCATATAAATAAATATTTAAATTAATATCATGATGATAACGATTTGATAACTAAATCTTTAAACCTTCATGGTGTCCAATACCACATTGAAATTTTAAATCATAATCTCAATTAATTAATTAATTTCATTAGTGTAGATGAAATATGTATATGAAATGTTATAGTGGTTTTATATAAACCTTATTAAAAATCGTGGATATTTTCAAGAAATTCCTCAATAAAAGGCGATTGAAAAAATTTGCATTACATTGAGTCAGACTCATCACATAAAATCTTTTTGTTACTGAATAATAAACATAGGACACATTATACTATATTTTGAACCTTTTTAATATTTACCATTCCATTTATATCACTTATAATGATTTTATAAAAATTACATAATTAATTAAGATCATATGGGATATTTTATCAATATTTAATACATCAGTCAAAAATGAACTTGTTTTAATTTAAATTTACCTTGTTGTAAAAATCAAATAATCTCTTGAATATTATTCATGATATAAATATAATATATAATAAGTCTAAAAAAATTTATAATATCCGTAACATTTTGAGATATGAAATAAAATGCACCATTCATGGAGATTGTAGGTCGTACGTACGCATGGACGCTACATTAATTTGTTTTTTATTAAAATAAAAATAATCAAATGATATAAATATATATTATAATACCATTATTATATTAATTAAATTTATGACTCATAGTTTTAATAAAATAATATTTTTATGTTATATGTATTGCTGGAATGAGTCACATCGATTTGAGGGGGCAGTAGTCCACACATCCTCTTACGGAATTAACGCATTTACACAACATAGAACACATAAATTTATGTTATAAATAAAAATTACTGAATAATATAGACAATATAAATATAATATATATCATATATAAATATAGTTTCACTATAATGTCAACCATGAGATGTGGTAGGAGAAAATTCGCAAATCATCTTTTCACAAGGCAGTTGTTCATTGTAAACTAAAACAATATGTTCATATCTATTAGATGGTGGTGTTTGTAAGTGTTTTTCTAATTTTTCCAAAAAATAATCCATCTATATTTAGGATACTAGTTTATTTATGTAATCATCGAATAATAGGGTCATATGGAGTGAAAATTGAAATTAATGGAATGGAACTTTAGAGCTGTCGTTACCTCTAATTCAAAATATTTTTATTGCTTTGAGATAAAAGATTTTTTGGAATATCTTTATTCCCACGGTAAGGCTTTTAAGAGGAAGTTAGGAATGTTGGGAGATTATTTGAGTGGAATTTTTACTATTTAATGGTCTTGAGTGGTGTGAGTAAGTGGGTAGAGCTGGTGGACTTTTATAAGAAGGAGGAGAGGCACTTTTGGAAAGTCTAGCAATATTATATCATTATAAATTGATTTATAGAACCCTAATAGTCTGATAGTGATAAAATTATCAAGATAAGATGATTAGGTTTTGAAATACTCTAATCCAATAGGTTTTAGACATATTTAGTTT
Source organism: Viscum album (assembly GCA_963277665.1). NCBI lineage: Eukaryota > Viridiplantae > Streptophyta > Magnoliopsida > Santalales > Viscaceae > Viscum > Viscum album. Next base: position 90,894,445 of record OY728121.1, on the reverse strand, counting down.
TTTAGAATTAATCTTATTTGTTATCTTTATCCCTTTGTTAAAAACATTAACTCTTAACATGTCTTCATGTAGTTTTATAATATATTGTAACTATATTTACTATAAAATTCCAATAGATCAATAAATGGATCAATAATAATTTTTTTATCATTATATATGTCACTTTTCTGAATCATATATTTTTAGGACTATTATATCATTTAATAAAATAGTTTTTTTTAAACTCTTTTATTTCATTTTTACACTATTTTGTAGTTGAATTTTTTTCATAAAAACAAAATTTCATTAAAACAAAGTCATTGGCGCATAGAAAACATGTCAGTTTCTTCAAAAAATTTAATGTATGGTATCCAAATTTTAAACATATAATTATTTTTATATTTATAAATTCATTTATTTGAATCATTCTTTAAAATGGTAATCACTGCATTATCATTGTTTTCATAAATAAACTTACTTATATAATATCTAAAAATTATAAATAAAATATCATATTATACGAAAACAATTTAGATTCATAATGACAATATATTGTCATAGATATTTGTTATATAACCCAATTTTAAAATTGATTTAGTAAACGGTACATGTTAATTTTATATTTTAAATTTTTTAAATTAAAAAATATATATAGCCATTTTCATAAACATGTGGCTCAAAAATGCCACAATACTAGACTAAGGATTCTCTTAGTTGGATAAATCTCATCTAATAGAATTAGGAAACTTTTTATTATAGTTTTATATTAATATAATATTATTTTTTACCCTAATTTACCTAATTTACCCATTAACCATGGTAAATAAAAATAATTTCTTAGGTTTCTCTTCATAATATCCAAAAACAATAGTTAACTATATACAGAATTTGAAAATTCTGATTAAAAATATTGAATTGATTTTTTCATATTCAAAACCCATAACTTGTGGAAATTAATTTTATATTAATTTACATTGTCAAAAAATAAATCGTGTTTTAATGACAAAACAACAATCAAAATATTGACCTGTGTTTATGATAAATTTAAATGTGAAATTAAATGAAATGAACAACCATAGAAAAATTATATAAACAAAATCTAATTAAACTATAAAACTAATTAAAACTACTATCTAAATGTATATATAAATTACATGAAAATGCAGTTTTGAATTAAAACACAGTATTTTTTCACTATTCATTAGCATGTAAATTTTATTTTAAAAAAATACCAAAATTTCATCCAATTTAAATTTGATGTCCTTATTCCAAATATATAGATTATTTTTTAAAATTAATTCATTTAAAATTAAAGGAATCCATATTTAAAATTTATTCCATATCAGAAGGCAGTGAAACACCATTTTAAAATTATTAGAGTATTTTATGCTTAAAATTGGATACATTCCCATTTTAAGCGAATTAATTTTAATGGATAAATGTGAAAACATAAAAAAAATATCTTTAATAATATTGAAGTTACTTCAAATCATTATCTCCAATATAATGGCTATGTTTTAAATACAACCTACATTAATAATAATATTATTGTAATATTTTTCAGTATAATTAAACGATGTGTAAAACATAATATTTCAGAGAAAAAAGTTGGTGCCTATCCAGTATTCTATCATACAAAGTCTCCCCATTAATGTAAAATTAATATCTTATTCATAAATTTAATTGGTTATGAAAATTAATTCTTCTATAAATACATAGTATGTTACACATAATCATGAATTTTATACAATAAAATAAAATCTTCTTCATTTAGGATCCTTTTATGCTTAGTGTTATAGACAAATTAAGACATAAATAATAGATAAAATTCCATAACCATACATTAGATTACTCTTAAAAATTGAATCCGTTTATTTCAAAATGACAAACATAAATAAAAAAATTATTTCACAAAAAAATATTTTTAACATTTAAATTGTCTTACTTCTTACTCAAAAACATCCATATAACTGACAAAAACATTTAAAAGCATGGTATGAGCACAAAAATCTCATCCAGGGATATAAGGGAATAAATATGTACTTATGTAATAATATAAAAACCAGTAAAACCAATTTCATAAAAAAATGATAAAATTCATGTAAGGATAAAGTAGTTTCATTGGGACTTATTTAACATAGCACTAATAAAATCACCCTTACACATGGAATATCCATTAGGCCAAATTCAATCTCTGGAGTACCTAATGAATTAGAGAGCTATTATGGGGATCAACAATCATATCTCAAGCAATAATATGCTCCAACCAACAGATCATGAGACATAATGGTATAATCCAAACAAAACTATTTCCAAAGAAAATATAATGGTAATAAAGTATCATTATGTCCAGAGAAACCCCTAATTTCATATTAATATATAATATTATCTTTATAAATTTTTTTAAAGATGATTTTAAATGAACTTTAAAAGGAATGTCCCTTGTAAATATAACTTGAGAGGGAGTTAATGTAAAGGAATTGATATTTTTATACACTGTAAACAAAAATAATACTAAAAATATATAAAAAATGCATCACACAAATAATCTTAATTCCACATAATGGAAAAAGTCGAAGGTTAAACTTTTGATTTTATGTTGTTTTACGAATTGCATTACCCTATGATTTTTTACGAAAAAAATGTTTAAAACTCTTGTATAATGGTTAGAAGAGTGTAATTAGTATTTTAAAGAAACATGTTCATGTTTATAGCTCCATATATTATCAATTCATTACATCATTTCACCCTTTAACTATTACTATTTTATTCCTTCCATTATTTCGTGTGTGTTCTTGACATGATTTCCATGGCCTCTTTTAATTTAATAATCATGTCATGTAAAAATGAATTTAAAAAGGTTGAATGAAATGGAATTAATAATTTTTTAGAATAAATAATGATTCCATAACTCATTTGTGTTATTTTTTTGAGGAATAATAATTGTATAAATCTTATATGATATCTGTTAAGATCAATTTTTTTTGTTCACGGATAATCAAGAATGATTTCATTATATAACAAAATATTGTTTATAAATGTAAACTCTAGAACAAGAAATAAGATATACCATTAAAATTAAATTATATTCCAACCATCAAAATGGGTTTATATTCAGTTTATAAGGAATTAATGGAAATTGAAAACACATCATCAACAGTTATGGTAAATCCTCAGATGAGAGATGATGTTTCTATTTTTAGAATAAGAAGACGTGGAGAGGAAGAATGATGAATAATATTTGCCTAAACATGATAAAAATATAGTGTATTTATCATATTGGACCTTTTATGCCTCTTGTATAAGGGGAGTATAAGAGAGTATAAGAAAAGAAAAGGAACAAAAAAATAAATTGAATAAGAATTAGGATTTTTATCTCTTGATATTTTCTCCTTGAGAACCTTCATAAGGAATTTAGTGTTGAAATTTTGGTGAGACCATATGGTCTTGGATGAGGGGAAGATATTTGAGGAGTGGATTTGATCAAACGTAGACAATGCTCAAGGCATGGGAGGTGTGAGAGGGAGAGGGTATTAAGGGTAGTATTTATAGTGGGGGAGGGGAGGGGTTTTATATTATTTTAGTCATTAGTTTAATATTTTTTCTCAATACTATGGATAGACCATATACATGTGAACCTAGAGAGTAATATGTGAATTTTAGTTTTAACCATGTGATCTTACATCACACTTTTATCACCTATCATTCAGTAAAAAAATATTAGGATTTCTAATAATTTTTCATATTTTACTATTCATAATAAAATCATGAAGTTTAAAAAATACCAAAAATTCCTCATAAAAATATTTCGAAATGAAAAATTAAAAAATAAAATCTATTTTAAAAAATATTTTCCTAAATATTTTTCGTTTGTTTTTTAAATAAATTCGTACTTAAGTAAAATTTAACAATTTTAAAACTACATCTCATTTTAAATCACAAATAAAATTTAATAAGGATTACATTATCTTAAATCCTTATGATAAAATAATAACACAATATACTATTATATAGTGTCATATTACGATTTATAAGGGTATGTTACCATTGAAAAAATAATGTTGGATCTATCAGACTCTAAATAACTTATTGATCATAATTGTAGATTACCATTTTTAAATTTCAAAACAGATATGTGACAGAAATTATGTCCTAATGGATATTTAAATGTATATAAATAAAAAATTGTTTCAGTCATTTCAATTTATTTTTAAATCCTTGTGTTGTTACAAAAGAAGGTGCCCATTTTTACATGAATGATTCATCCATTAATAGTTCATTCTATGGTGAACCTGAACAATCTAGAAGGATGATGTTATTTTTTGAAACCAAAATAGTGGATGCAATATCATCATGAGAATTAGAATTAAGGGAATCAAATATATTTTTATAATCATTTATATATTTTTAGTTAATTCAATTCTTGAGACATGCAGTTCAATATTATTCCTTTTTATATGATAAGAAAACAGAAATAAGAAAATTTATTATATGTGTAATCTCAGGACAATAATTCTAAACTAGAGTTTAAATTGAATATTTTATAATATAGTACTTCATGGGTAATATATGTTAATTTTTTTTATAAAAGACTAATTTTTTAATCTATTTCCATTATTCATTATCCTGAAATGAATTTGATATACCAAATCATATACCATGGGTGTTTCAAACTGGGTGTTTAGTTAACACTAATTTGTGTATATAAAATGATGATTGATATAAAACCAAAAAAACCATTCACTGGTTTATTACCCCTATGAAAATCAATGATTGGGTCTATATTTAACAAATGTTTTACATATAAGGTTGTCACTGCTAATATTTGACAAAATATAATTTAGCTAAATTTTTGGGTTTTTTTCGTATCTTTGGAACCATAAAAATTGGTTGTCATTAATTTTTCCATATATTAATTTAATTAAAAATCTAAAAACTATTTAATACTGTCAATTTCAACCCACAATATTCACAAATTATTGTTAATATAAATTTTTATAAAATATTTCATTGATAAATTGTACTATATATTTTCAGTGTTAGTGTCATGGAAAATAATTATATATTACCCTATAAAATTTTATGACATAAAATAAAATGTTTATTTATTCAAATGGAAATATTCAATTATAATACTATCAATGTACCACTTACTACATATGATATTTTTAAACATATATCAAAACGAATTGATAAGAATACTACCTTCTAATGGATAACAAGCATGTAAAATAACTGATATATATGATATAACTTGAGGAATAAGATAATACAATGACATATTTATATTAATAATTACATGTATAATTATAAATGACAAAATTTGATTCACTCATAATCATATAAGGAATATTCCTCACAAAGGGGTAAAACAATTGCTGATGTATCATGAAACATATCCAAGAAATACTTCAAAACTACCATAAATATTTTATTTCCATATATTAATTCTACACCAAATAGATTATTATAATATTAGGCTACACCCGTATTATTCCAAAATTTATTGGTTTCACATAAATAAAATATCATAACAGAACATTTCATTTATAACTCTAGTATAATAATAAAATTTTTTCATAAGCAAATCATTTATTCAATAAGATTTTAATGATATGGAATTTTAGTATTTCTTAACCATTGAGCATTGAATGTGAGTTAAAAAATTTAAATCCCCAATCAATTATGTATAATTATATATAAATTAATATCCATGGATGCGAATGTTATTGGTAATTTAAAATAAAATATACTATTTAGAGAATCAATGGATCATTACAGAAATCTAACATGTATAATGAATGTATTGTGGTATTATAATGAGTATATAGAATAGTAGTATCTAATTAATAAAACATAATTTATATTTTAATTTAATAATTATAAACAAATTAATAAAATTAGAATTACAAAATCAAATGGATTACCTCAAAAGAAGTAATTAAAAAATTAATAAAATTTTAAGAAAATACTATACATTACATACCACATTCTATGATAACATGATTACATCAATGAGATAATGATTATTCACAAAATGATATTAATGAGGGACTATGATATGGAGGGAATGGATAATGATATTTTGATTTTATGAAATGATGTGTGGTGATTGTATTTAAAGAAAACATATTAGATTTTTTATAATTTCTCATATTTAATTTATGAAAATATAAATTCTGGAATGCACATTTTATTTAAGACACCGATAATTTTGGAAAAAATTTCATGACATTAATAATAACATTTTTTTAATATAATATCATCCATACTAATTTCTTATTATATAATATTTTGGGGATCTCTCTTTCAATTTTACATTATAAATGAGTTCTAAAATATAAAAACATATTTTTTCCAATCAAATTTAATTTATTAATATGAAATTTACTATAACAATTATTATTCCAAAAAAATAAAATTTTATTATTTTTATGTCATGGAAAAATAACATATATTAAATTATAATTATGATTTTATAAAATATATTGAAATAAATAGCATTATTTTTTCCATGTATTGGAAAAACCCATAATTTAGAAAATTATCAAAATCTAACCATAAATTAATTTTTATATGATGAATTAAAATGTAACATTTAATTTATGTGAATATAACTCAATTTATGATAATGTAAAAAGAAAAAAATGTATATATTTTCCACAAAATATTTTCTATTAATAGAAATAATTTATATATTCAAAATAGAAAATTTTCATCTTTATAACATCAGACATATTAAATTTTAAAAATAAAATTTTAATATATTAATAAATGTAATAAAAAATAAATATATATAGTATTTTTCAATATCAATATTATCTAATATTATAAAATTCTATGTACTATTTTTTTTTATTTTAACGGTCATATAATGGTCACTTTAAATCTACTAAGTAATTATCATATGATAGTCTGATATTAATAGTCACATTTCACATTACACGCTATATTGTTTTTGAGTTAAAAAGAGATTTTATTAATAAAAAGAAGGGGGAGAGAAAGAGAGGATTACACGAGTATGAAGTAGGGGATTTTACAGACATCCCAAGCATAGATGGGGATGAGATCAGAGGGGAGGTCATCCATCCAAAGAAGCTCGTGGCTAACACCAATATTTTCAAGTGCATCAGCAATATGGTTGTCTTCCCGATATACGTGTGTGGCGATGAAGTAGAGGCCAACCATAGAGTTCAAGTAATATGTCCATCGGGAAGTGAGATGCCAAGCGAGCTGAGTGGGGCCGTTCCAGATTGCATGGATGATTGTCATAGAATCACTCTCAATCCATATATTGTTCTAATTGTGCTTTCTAGGAAACGATATGGAATATATAATGCCCATCAATTTCAGCGTAATGATAAGTAGAGAGGCTGCATGATCAATAGAAAAACATTAATAAAGTTTCTACACTTCCCCCTATTATCTGAATCATATATTGAATGATTATATTTATTTTAAATTTATTTATTGGTCAGACTAAACCTTTTAAGAGATTTCTAGGATATAGTGTTGACCCTTTTAAGTGAGCCACTCATAATTCCCTGTTAATCTATAATATTCCCAGATGTTATGTTTCATATTATTTCATGGTGGGTAATATTTAAATAAAATGTTATAGTTTTTATATATTCTTATGTTGCATAACATATTTAATTAGTCATTATGATAATAATATAATAAAATTTGATCCACTACAAAGAAATTTTTATCATTATGTTTTTTTAAATGATAAATTACACTTTTAGTTATGATGTGGAAACCTATTTATTAAATGAATTAGAGAATGATATTTACCCCATACATTTTCAAATAGAGATTCATTTTTTACCGTATATTTTTAATATAATGTTTCATATGGTTAATCATTTAATGTGAGATATAACATATCTAGGATTCAGTATTTTTATTGTATGTATAATTATGAAATAAATATTAATTTTTAATTGATATGGTTAAAATACATTTTAAATTATCTCTGTATTATTCATAAATATATTTTTTTTAACAAGGTGGTTTGGATTATTTATTGAGTATATGTATGATTTGGGGGTACATTGGTCTACATATATCTATGTATCAGGGAGTCAATATTGAAGAAAATATGATTGATGGCTTTGAAGTAATGTTAATTTCACATAATTTTTTGACTTATGATCATATATAATTTTTAACAACCAATTGTGTGGTTAATAAATATATATCACCACATGTTAATTCATTAGTTGTAATATATAGGATATATAATTACAATTGTCTATTAAATGTGATGAAAAATTAATTAATTTCATTTTTAATAGAAAAAGTCAACAAAAATTTATCTATATTAGATAACATGGAATTATTTGTTTGGAGAATATGTATTAAATATATTAAATTTTTTATATTTAACATTAATGATAATATTTTTTTGAGAAGAAAAATGTATTAGGATACGGTTACTTTTAAAAACTATTGATTAATGGCTTTCATAGAAATAATAAATTTTGATAATGTAAATAATAAAAACAAAAAAAATGATAAATAATATTATTTTGAGATGTGGATGATATACATTAAATTTATTATACTAAATTATAAGACCCAGAGTTTGTGCGTAAGTACATTGATAATAACCTTTATGTGAATCACAATTAATAGGAATTTAAATTCGTTTTTTTAGAAATATTTAGTTTCAGTGTTGAAATTTTTTTATATAAAATGAAATCTAATTATTTTTTTATTATTCACCCATTAAATGTTTAGTGGTACTTCTTTTTTTAATTTAAAAAATATAATATTTTTCATAATGATGTTGAAGATATTTTTGAATTATGATAAATTTATTTATATATTAAATTATAACTAGAAGATAATAATTAGTATAATATAGAAATAGTTCATGCTATATGAAATTGTCATAGAGAAAAGATATGTGAAAACACATTATTACTCTCTTAATATACTAGAATAATTATATTTTATAATTTTTTGGGAAACTAAGACACATGAAAATCTAGAATTTTTAACATGAATATTTATATCAATAGTTATGGATCACATCTACCATATTTTATAAGTTATAGTAGTTATAAATTTTGGATAAAATTTATTTGGTTCAATAATCTATTTGTATTTTTTTTTGAAAACTATTAATGTTTATTAATTTTTAATTCAATTACATAATAATGTTTAATATAAACTATTAATGTTTAATTCAATTTTTTTTCTTCTATATTAGTTATACATATTGATAGAATTTTATGTATCATTAAGAAAATTCTTTTTTCTTCTAATATTCATTAAATAATAAATTAAAAATGGTATAAGGAATGACACAATTATTTTGTCGGTCATATATTCTGTTATATATTATCATTTATAATAATATATTTATGTAAAATATTATTTTGTTGAATTACAAAAAATCTTCTGTTTCTAAATTGATTTCTTATTTTTGTCAATTTTTGTTTTCACTATTCATTACTTGAATTTATTACATAAAAAATATATATTTAATATAAATCTCATTCTATTTTATGTACTGAAATTTTATTACATCAAACAAAAATTTAGTTCGAATCAAATATTGTAATAAATAATTAAATATTTTTATATATTAATATTTTTTTATACTTTCATATTAATTTATAATTTTAGGAAATTCAATAAAAAAATTTTTTCAAAAATATTACCATTATTATATTCTATTAATATTTTATTATATTCATTTTTAACAGATATTATATTATATCTAACAATATTAGTTAAAACATTTAGATTTTAACATTCAATTATGAAAAATAAAATCTATTCTTTTATAAAATATCATAAATTTAATGAAATAAATCTACATAGAGTGTCATTACTATAGCTATGAATATTTTAATGTCGAAAACATAATCATGGGTACATTTAATAACATTTTTATTTGTTTCTTTGTATAAAATGTTTTTACCATAAAAATTTATTCAATGAATGTAATGCTTTGTTGAATAAAGTTTATTTTTATATCTTCATTATCTAGGATATAGTTGATACCCAATGATTGTAGATTGAGGATTAATAGTTTACCAATCCTTTTACATGATCTTACAAATAATGGGTTCTCAATTAAATATGATGCTAATAAAAATGTAACACTCCAAATTATAAGGGAACTTATGAGTTCCATGAACATATAGATTATATGAATGTTCATCATTTTACTTCCTGGTCGGAGAAGAATTAACTAGGTAATAGCAGATCTGTTTGGGGAGTGAATTACGGTATTATACCTCACCTTATTTAACATTTTTCGTGTAAGGCAATAAATATTAATTATATATTATGAGAAAAAATCAATTCAATTACAAATAACATTATAATTCATATATATGAATTTAGCTATATAGTGGTGGATATATTTTTTAGAAAACTTATGGATGTATTTTTATTCAAATTTCACATTAGAATGTATTTCTAGGATAAAGAAGAATGAAATTTCATTCGTTAAATATGTTATTTTAGACACATATAATATTACATTTTTCCACCATAGTAATTTTTATATATAGAATCAATTTATAATGTTTTTTTATTTCTTGATGACTTATTTATAAGTTTTTTTATATTTAGGACTGTGAGATCTCATTAAAAGATCCATTCATAGACTTTAAACCCTAATACATTACTCAGTGAAGGGTATCCTTTAATGGACTAGAAAATTATTCCCAAAATCATGTTTGAATTAAGAGAGAAATACAATAGAGAAAGTGAAGAGGATTAGTTTAGTCCTCCATCTCTTACTACACACTATAAGAAACTAAAATTGGAAAGGTTGTTATAAAAAATAATTTTTTACTAATTAATCCAAATAATTATTTGATTATATTATTATAAATTTTTTAATATAATTTTTTAATATTAATATTATTAAAATTCATAATAATATATAAAATTAAAAAATATTTATTTATGATGCCTTTAATGAGTAAGAAACACAATAGACCTTTATCATATGGGGTATGATAAATATTCATATGAAATAATATTAAATGAAAAAAACATAGGCGGTATTTGAAGATAAAATGTGTGAATATTAAATATATGAAAATATAGATTATCTCGTATGACATCGTGTAAGGAATACTATGGGTGGTAAATAATTTTCTTTAGTGATGATCTTAGAGAGATTAAATAGAATAAATACAAAGGAGTAGAGTCATTTTTACTATCTATTTATGAAAAATTGTGATTATATATAGAACCTAATCAAATTATCTATATTTATCCGTAACATCGAAATTCATAACTGATTATGTACAATGATTTTCATCCAAAGTGTTTCCATTTACATATTTTGACACAGGAATCATGCAAAATTAATATAATTTTTTCCATCATCATCTAATATAGTTAGATGATTTATAATTATTGGTAATGGATATAATTAATTAAATTACATTGTGATATTGCATACTATGGATGTTCTAAAAATTAGAGAGTGAGTATGCCTTTTATAACTCTATCTAGAGATTCTTGTTCATTAGTTAATATATATCATATGTGCTATTTTCATTTTTCTATTTACTTTTTATTTCAAATTAATTGTTATATTTATAAAACATATGATATTTTGGTGTATTTAAAATCTATGGAATCATTTAAAACAAAAAACAATTGTTTCAGGAACTAGTACGTTCCAATAGATCTTTAATTTTAAATATAAAAATTAATTTCCATGGTATTCAATCATATTGAAGAATTATTACGTGTTTCCAGTGACAATTTAGAAATATTCTGGAGACTATAAATTATGATTATTTAAAAAATACATAATCAATGAATTTATTTGTGTTGTGCTCTTAGTACTCACATTGATGTCATTTCCTATTTAATTAATTTCTATTTCAAAATTTTAATTTAATTATGTCAATATAAATTATAATGATTTAATTTTTTGCTTTTATAATAATGCATCTTTACAAACATTTTATATAGAATTATAGAAAATTCAATTGTGGTTCTACGGATGAAGAAACCATATTAATGTCCATGAAATACCTAATAAATCATACTATTGTTATATATATATATATGATGAAGTGGAATACCACGATAGTAACTATTTGTTTCATCCATTCCATAATATTGTAGAAATCACATATGAACAATAATTACTATTAATTATTTTTTAATTGTAGGTAAAAAATTATATTTTAGTTATTATTTAATTTAATTTGTATTCATCCCCAAAAAATAGATAACATATACGATATTCACATTATTATGTAAGGTTGTTCAATTTTTCCATGAGTTTCCAATATAACATGTTTTATCCTATTAATTTAGTTATTTTATATTAAATATGTCATGTTATAATTTTTTTGGTAGTTAAAATACTAGAATAAAATAGCTTATGAATAGAATATATCATTGTTTTATCATCAATGAAAAAGATGGATGAAGATTATTTTATTTGAGTGTTTATAGATTATTATTATATCAATTAATACATATTATATCTTTTATATATAGTGACTCATATTTTGGATGTGTTGTTTCAAAAATAAAATTTCATTAAAAATGATTAATCAATAATATTATAAGGACTCGGCCTTACACATTACATAATCATGAATTAAAGGAATATTTCACATTGAGGTTCTTTTCAGGTGTAGTGTTTTATAGAATTAGGCCATAACTGTATCATTATATCTCAAGAATTACAACACACACACTTCTACTCAGTATCCATTTTTTTAATAAAATAAAAACTCTTTAAAAATAGAGTCATGTCTATTCTCATGCTTTAGACAGCATGACTATTCATTGATCCCATCCTTGATCCTATTCATACTTAGGTCATGTGAAAAACATTTCAAAACATGGGTTGAGCATAAAAATCTCAGTATGGGGTAGAAAACAAAGAATGAAAACATTAGTTCATCATTCCATAAATAACATAATCTCCCTGACATACCTCATGAAATCATAATATTTATGAAAAAAAATTAGAAAACATAAATCATAAAGGTAACTTGTGCCATTCATATCATACTTACATTGTATCAATCACCACTATGTAGGGTGTTATATTTTGAGTACACATCATAGTATATTTCGTAAATCTCTTAGCAGAAACATTCACATTTACCTCTATCACATCACCCAATGAATTGGAGAGCTATCTCGGGCTCACCCACACTAGGTTTATCACGTAACCACCAGTATATGTAACAATTCCCCAGAACCATAAAATATTCATAACACAAAAAATGAACATAAAGGAATGATAATATTTCCACATATCAATAACAATATATCATTTAAATGTATTTAAAAAACAAATCCATTATCAATACCATTTTCAATACCAAAATATGTAAAAGAGTATTTGATATATTTTTTCCTTTTAAAAACATTAGGGCTTGTTAAGGAAACCAAAGATCCAATAATTCATGTGGTGACGGAATGGTCATTGTCACCACATACGTTAGAAAGACACATTATTTTTTTCATTTATTAAAACACATAATAGAATAAATTTCCCTTTTAATTAAATTAAAATTAAAATTTTTTATACTTCTTTTAAATGAAAGTTGTCTATTATAACAATATATGCCTCAACGAACGTAGATTAAGACGAAGTCCCTTACCTCATGTCTGATTAGACGTTCTCATTATTCAATCACCTGAATAATAATATAAAGTTAATTTCAACTTTCTTAGGTACCTTTTTCAAGTATATTATTCTTCTTATATCACTTATTACCATGTTATAAATATTATGTAATCATTTATGTTAATAATGTTCATTTTGTCGATATTTGGTACTTGAGTCAAAATGGACTTCTTATAATTACATGTTGTTGAAATTGTCAAAATATCATTATATCCCAAAAGATATTCATGATTTAGAAAACATATATATCATATTTATCCAGTATATACTGGTATTTATAATAATAAATAACATTTGGATGTTTGACATGAAATGCATCGGTCATGGAGACGGTAAGCCGTACGTACCCATGAACGCTACTTTTATTTCAATTTCATATTTTAATGGAATTAAAACATAATTATACATAGTTATATTATAATTAAAATATAATATCATATATAATATCATTAACACCATCGTTTAAATTTCCCACAAATGGCATTAACGAGTCATATCACTTTCAAGAGGTGGTAGTCTGCACTTCCTTAAATGAAATTATCGCCCTTACCCATAATGGAAACTATGTAGGTATGCTATAAAAAGAAAAATACATAAGGATAAATAAAAAATAAACGTATTATATATCATATATAAATATAGTTTCATCTGAATGGCCTCTATGATTGGTTGTAGGAGATAATCGAACAATCAACGTTTCATGAGGCATTAGTTTTCCATTCACAGAAACAGTATGTTCTTCACCCATTAGATGGAGGTGGGTGTATGTTTAGTTGGAATACGTCTCATAATAACATCCTAGTATATTATTTAAACTGGTGTTCTTATAAATGAATGGAATTGAATGAGTTTATGGGTTTTAGATGTAAAATAATATAAAATAATGTAAGAGAAAATGTTACCTTTAATTTGGGTAACTCCCTTTGTTTTGAACCAAAAGGACTTCTTGAAGTGTATTCTTCCTAAGGTAAGGCTTATAAAAGTAAGATCGATATCTTGAGAGCTTATTTGGGTAGGTTTGGATGTGCCAAAGGGCTTCAGAGGTGTGTGGAATGGGTAGAAGTGAAGTCTTTTTATAAGGGGGTGGAGGGGCTCATTAATAATGTTTTCAAATATTATATTATTATAAACTTATATTCAGTTTATAAAGATACAAAACTCATTAATGTTTACTATATGATTACTAATGTTCGAAAATAAATTCATCCAATAATAATTGGACTTTTTTCGATATTGTTTTAATATTTATAATCTTATTTATTTAAATCACTTATTAATGATATAAACACCCCATCTTTATTGTGTTATAAATAATATAATTTATTTAATTTCTAAAATTTATAAAATAAATACAATAATATAAGAAATATTTTTAGCATTCAAATTATTATTTATTGTCAAAATTTTAATATAACCCCGTGTAAAAAATTGATGAACTAATAGATATTTGTTTATGACATTTATTGCCTTTACATTAAGTTAATTAAAATAAAATGTCATTATCACTCCCATATAGCTCAATGGGGTCCCAAAATCGACACAAATATTCCCCTGGTCAAAACCAATAAGGGTAGGAGAAATGATATGGTAATTTTGAATTATTATAATACTCCTTTTACCTTGAATTACACTTTTTATATTTAACCGTGGTAAATAAAAGTCAAAAGTTACTATTAACCAAATATTATTTTCAGCTTAATGAACCACATTTTACTTAATAATAACAACCATGTATCTTGGATTTTTGAAATTCAATCTACAGAAGCTGCACAATTTCATTTAAATGAAAACGTCAGTTTTTAACTACTACTCAGTGGTTTCACTATTCATAAAAAATTGATGAATTTTAGAAAACTACCAAAACATCAGCCTAAGGTATATTTGATATTCAAAAATAAGAAACTATTTCTATTTTAACAAATTCAAAACATACAAGTTTCATTAATTAATTGAAAATTAATTTCCGTTGTCAAAACAAACAGCGTGTTTTTATGAAACCAAAACTATCAAAATATTGATACTTGTTTATGTCCAATTTCAATGTGAAACTAATAACAATGACAAAAATTGTATAAAATGTTAAAAAAATAATATAATTACACATTAAAACTAATTAAAAATATATTCAAACCATATACTTAAATTAGATTAAAAGGCACTTTTGAATTAAAATACAGCATTTTTCACTACTCAAAAAAATGAATTTTATCAGAAAAATACCAAAAATTAACCAAAAGTAAATTTTGACGTCCCGAATATAATTTTTTTTGTTCAAATTGAAAATATAAAAGTGACTATAACTGTATTTAAAGAGGGTTCTCCATAAAAAGGTCTTAAATCAACCTTTTAAGGTAAATTATGCTTACATTTAGATTCATTCACATTTTATGCCTCTACATTTTATATGGTAAATGTAAAAACATTTAAAAAAATTGAATAATAATATTGTAGATTGTTTTATTCATTGCCGCCAATACAAATTCTAGGCATTAACTACAATTTATAATAATGATATTATATTATTTGTGTGCAACATAGGATTTCAAAGAAACTCGTTGGTGCATATTAGGTATGCCATCAAGAAAATCTACCCCTTAGAGTAATGTCAATATTTACTTCAAAAATATGAATAATTATGGAAAATTTATTTTCTTTTATTTATCTGGGATGTTACATCCTTCCCCCCTTTTGGGAATTGCATCCTCACAATTTTATTCACTTATCAAATAAATTTTTGTATTTATCCCCCATAACATTTTCAGATTCCCAAGTTGCCACTTCAACAATATGGTTTTTCCACAAAACATTAACATGGTGAGTTACCATATTATGAAACACATTCGGTCTATGGTCAAGAATCTGGACTGGTTGATACTCATAAGAGAGATTCTCTTCCAAATGAACAACCTCTGGCCACAAAACATGAGATGGATATGGCATATACTTTCTCAACATTGAAATATGGAAAACATTGTGAACATGGGGCCAACATGGAGGTAAATATATCTAGTACTCAACTGATCCAACATTCTCCATGATTTCATAAGGTGTAATGAACATCGGACACAACATTACCTTATTACCAAAACTCATCACACATTTCTATAGAGAAACATTGAGAAAGACATGATCACCTACCTAAAAAGAAAGATCCTTCCTCCGGTTATCCACATAACATATCTGCTTACTATGAGATACTCTCATATGATTCTGATTCAACTGAAATTTTTCTACCACATCTTCTACAAATTCATGTCCCATCCACATCCTTTCACCTACTTCATTCCAATAAACTGGAGTTCGTCACCACTTTCCATATAATGCCTCAAATGGAACCATCTTTATATTAGAATGAAAACTGTTATTATAAGAAATTTAATCCTAATAAATATATTGGTACTAAAATACAAGGTAAACCAGTGAACAAGAATAAAGAATATCCTCCATGGTTTGAATTGTTCATTCTGACTGCCCATTTGATTGCAGATGAAATGATGTACTAAAATATAATTCAATACCCAACGAATTTTGAAGGCCTTTCCAAAAGCTACAAGTAAAGATGGGATTACGATCAGATACAATGGAGAGGGGAACACCATGCATCCTGACTACCACTTTAACATACATCTGAGAAAGTTGATGTAGAGACAAAGTATCTTGAATAGAAAAAATATGAGTACATTTAGTCAACTAATCAATAATAACCCAGATTTCATTATTACCTCGAGATGTCTTTGGTAATCCAAAAATGAATTCCAAAGATATATTTTTCCATTTCCACTCTGGGACTGGTAAGGACTGAAGCATCGATTTTGGTGACATCAAATCTGCATTAAACTGCGGACATGTCAAACACTTTTCAGTAAAATCAGCATTATCAATTTTCATTCCATCCCACCAGTAATACTCACGATGATCTCGGTACATCTTAGTACAGCTAGGATGAACTGAAAATGGAGAACAATGAGCTTCAGATAACAACTCATTCCTCAACAATGAATCACAAGGCAAACATATTCTCTACCCAAAACTCAAATCTCAATCATTATAAACGTTAAATTCAGGCAACATACCATTCTGAACCAACTCTACCTTTTTCTATAACTCACGGTTTTTCTTATGTTCTTTCATTATTCTTTTTGATAGAGATGATTTCATCAACACCTAAAACAAAATAGATGAATTTTCTACAACGAAAACTTCTATGAAGAAATATATGAAATCAAAAACAAAAGGATCTCCTTCAAAATGTAGCACAGTTAATGATGCTTTAATTTTTTGACTCAAACACTATCCACTTTATTTTCTTTTCCCAGATGGTAATGGGTCGTGCAATCATAATATTTGATTAATTCCAATCATCTCTTTTGTCTAATTATAACTTATTTTTTTAGAGATTATATACTTCAATATTATGTGGTTAGTATATATTTCACATTTTACATCATACCAATGATGCCTCCAAATATTTAAAGAAAAAACAACAACATCTTATTCCAAATCATGTGTAGTGTAATTTAACACATGATGATTCAACTGACGTAAAGAATAAGCAATTACCTGATCAATATGCATAAGGACACAACCTAGTCCTTTCAACAAAGAATAACTATAAATAAAAAAATCACAATTTCTGGATGGTAGTTCCAAAACTAGATCATTCACCAATCTTATTTTCAATTCTTATAAACAATCATCATATTCTTTGGTCCAAACGAACTAAACACCTTTTCGAGTTAACTTAGTCAGTGGAATAGATAACCATGGAAAGTTTTCAAAAAAACATTGGTAATAACCTACCAAACCATGAAAACTACGAATCTCAGTAATATTTGTCGGTCTTGGCCATTCCTCAACAACTTTTGACTCAGCAAGGTCAACAATTATACAATTTTTTGAAACAATGTGACAATTGAATAAAATTTTCTATAACCAAAATTCACATTTTCAGAACATCCCAAATAGTTTATTTTCTTTTATGGTTTGCAATACAACACATAAATGACTTTCATGCTTCTATTTACATATAAAATGATCCAAAATATCAACAACGAACACAACCACGAACTTATCCATGAACTCACAGAATATTCTATTCATAAGATCCATAAATACAGCAAATGCATTGGTTAAACCAAAATGCATAACTACAAATTCATAATGACCATATCTAGTACGAAATTATGTATTACGAATGTATGTTTCCTTTACATTAAGTTGATGGTACCCCGAACTCAAATTACACAATGAAAATTAATGAGCTCTATGAGGATGATCATACAAATATTCGATACGAGGCAAAGGATATCTTTTCTTAACAGTGATGTTATTAAATGATCTATAATCAATGAAAAGTTTCATTGAACCATATTACATTTCGACAAACAATATTGGAGCATCTCATAGTGATGATCTAGGTTGAATGAAGCCTTTATCTAATAACTCCTACAATGGATTATTTAACTCTAAAAGTTTAATTTGAACCATTCAATTAGGGGGTTTTGAAATTGCCTTGGCATTAAGTACTAAGTCAACAGTAAATTCATCTTCTTGATCAGGCATAATAACAGAAAATTCATCAGGAAAAACAACAATGTACTCATTTACCAAAAACACATCATTAATTTCAATAGTTCCATTATTTTCAACAATATGTGCAAGGTAACATTCACATCCATCTTTTACTAGTTTATCAGCTTCATGATATGTTATCAAAAGTAAGGGTTCAACCTTGTACACAATCTGAAAATCATTCTGAAAGGAAACCTCTTTAGAAATGTAGAAAATCTTATCATGATAAAAAAAAGCCATTCCATAACAAAAATAAACTTAATCTTAACTAGAGTCAAAACAATTGGGTTTTTGGATAGATTCATTCCACACACAAGAACAGGAAGGTTCTTATAATTTTTTTTTCAAAATTTCTTCTCGGTGGTTTTAAAATATTTTCAGTATTCATATCTTGATATGGAATTCCCAAATTACTAGAAAACATATTAGAAATGAACGAATGTGTAGACCCCGAATCAAAAATTACATTGGAATAATCTAAAAAAACAAACAGTGTACATGATACTACTTCATTTGATGGCCCAACATCAGCTGAAGTAGTTGCAAAGGATATTACCACCCATTTTGCTTATTTTCTGGCTGCTTTCCCACAGTTGAGTTCTTCATTAGACACTGATTTGCATAATGACCCATTTCATTGCACGTAAATCATTTTAGTGACTGTAAATAAATTTTTTTATTACCATTAACCTGGTCATTTTTAGTGAAATTAGGAGCCATATTTCCCATTTTACCACACCAATAGCGCTTACTAAATTCAAAAGACATTCCACAACATGTTTTTACCACTATTTTCATAAACTGAAAACTTATGTTTCTTACCATCAGCCTTTTTTGAAGAGTTCTTCTCTTTCGTCTGCCACCTCAACCTCATATTCAATTTTTGTCAATGGAAACATGATCACCGGGATCTCAATTTCCTCCTTCCCCACTCAATGAACAAGATTTTCATAACATTTGAACTCACGAGTAGCTAAATCCCTTCGATACATTGGCTTTAATCCTAAGTAAAAAAGGTTGATTTTACTATCAAGATCTCATAAGAAATTTAGAGCATACCTTTCTAGTAGAGTTAATGTTTCTTAATATCCAGCCACTAATTCATCCTCCTCCCTCAATTCAAGGAATTCAATTTCCATTATAAGATGAACAACCATAGGAAAATATTTCTCAAGAAACATACCTTTGAATTCATCCAAACCACGAGCATCAATCTCCTCAATATCCCTGATATTTTTCACCATCGACCACCAATGATAAGATTAACCTTCAAAATGGTAAACAACATGACTAAACCATTGATGTTCTGAACACCCCATGACATCAATAAATTTCTCCAGTTCTTTAATCCACGCTTCTTCTAGCACAGGGATAGATGATCCTCTGAATGATGAGGGATGTTGCCTTATGAAATGGTCCACTACTATCATGTTCCTATGTGGCTGATCATACTAATCTCATGCATGGATACCACCACCATTAATATCCTAATCCAATTGTTCCATCACCGCAACAAACTGCTCAGTTTCGATTCCGACCATCTTAGGTTGCTGATTTGGAAGGTTGTCTTCCTCATGATGACATTCCAACATAGCTGCCCTATTTTCTATGTGGAAAACCCTTCTGAACACCGAAATATCTTTGGTGAAAAAACATGGTAATATGTAAATGATAAATTATTTCATTATTAACAAAAAAAATTGGATATTAGTATAACAGTACCCTAAATCCTAAAGCTATCTAAAATAACCTGTGATACCAACTATAAGGACCCGACCATAAACATTACATAATCTTGAATTAAATGTATAATTTACATTGAAGATTTAATATCCCATGTAAATAAAGAATAATAAATTTTCCATAATTATTAATATTTTTGAATTAAAAATTAACTTTACTTTAAAGTGGTTGATATGCTCGACGGTATACTTGATACACAACAATGGGTTACTTTCATATCTTACATTGCACCCTAATAATATAATATTATTATTTTAAACGGTACTTAATGACTACCTATTTTATTTTAGGGAATGAATAAAACTAAATAAAGTATTATTATCCCAGTTTTTTAAATGTTTTTACATTTATCCAATAAAATTTAGAGGCTAAAAATGTGAATGAATCTAAGTTTAATCATAATTTACCTTAAAGGATTATTTACCGCCATTTGATTGTGAACCCTCTTTGAATATAGTTATATTCACTTTTATATGTTTTATTTCAGCAAATAAAATTCTAATTTTTAATAAGGACATCCAAATTTTATTTGGGTAATTTTCATGGTATTTTTTTGATGAAATTCATTTTTTATGAATAGTGAAAATACTATTTTTTAATTCAAAAGTTCCTTTTAATATAATTTTTTTATATGGTTAGATTATATTTTTATTTGGTTTTAATGTGTAATTATATTATGTTTTTACCATTACATCCAATGTTAGTCAATGGAATTAAATTCACTCTGAAACTAGACATAAAAAATTTTCAATATTTTGATAGTTATGTATCTTAAAAACACGTCATTTGTTTTGACAATGGAAATTAATTTTAAATTAATTAACGCAACTTCTAGGATTCATATTTTTAAAAATATACATCATATTTGAATTCATAATATCAAATATATCATATGCCGAATTTTTAGTAGTTTTTTTGAAAAACATCAGTTTTTGATGAATAGTGAAACCACTAAGTAGTACATAAAAACTAACATTTTAATTTAAATGAAAATTTTAACCCATATATGAATTGAATTTCAAAAATAAGACATACATGTTTGTTATTATTAAGTAAAGTTTTATTCAATAAGCTGAAATTAATTTTTTATAAATAGTAACTTTGGACTTTTTAGTGTCGCGGTAAAAGGTAAATAGGGAAATTCAAGGTAATTTTTTTTATAATAAAAAAAATTACCTTAACAGTTGTCCTTACATTACCAGATTATTCATTTACGACCATGGTCATCTTTGGGACGATTTTAGCACCCCCATTGAGCCACATGGTTTGATAATGACACTTTATTTTAATTAAACTAATCTAATGGAAAAAATGACAAAAACAAATATCTTTTAGTGAATATATTTTTACAGAAAGTTATATAAGTTATATTTTCGACTATAAATATTAATTAGATATTTAAAAATATTTCCTACATTATATTATTTATTTTATAATTTTTAGACATATAATAAATTAAATTATTTATGACACAATAATGATGCAGTGTTTACATCATTAAAAAAGATATAAATAAACAAGATTATATATATTAAAACAATATATTAAACATGTCCACTACTTATTGGATGATTTTATTTCAAACATCAGTAATCTTATATTTAACTATAATAATTTATGGATCATTGAAACCGAATATAAGTTTATATTAAAATAATATTTTCAAACATTCCTAAAGAGCCCCTCCTCCCTCTTATGAAACTCCCTCACTTCTATCCCATTCCACACACCTATCAAGCCCCTATGGCTCGTCCAACCCTGGCATAAATAAGCTCTATATGTCACTATCATCCTCCTTGAAGCCTTACCTTAGGGAGAAGGCACTTCAAGATGACTTTTTTTGTTCAAAGCAAAGGGAGATACCCAAATTAAAGGTAATGGTTTCTCTTAACATATATTCTTTAATTTTACTTATACAACCCCTAAACTCTTTATTTTACTTTATTTTATAACAAAAAACAGTATCCCAAAAATACATGTATGTTTTTATGAAAATTTTTCGATCTACACTTATACACACCCACAACTAATGCGTGAAGAACATATTGTTTCTCTGAATGGAAAACTAACGCCTCACGAAACGATGATGGTTCAGTTATCTCCTACCGCATCTCATGGTGGCCATTAATATGACACTATAATTATATATGACATATATTTTGTTTATTTTTTATTTATTCTTCTATATTTTATTTATATCATACATTTATGGTTTCCATTATGGGTAAACGATATAATTTATTTGAGAAAGTGCAGACTACCACCCCCTCAAAGTTTTATGACTCATTAATGCCATATGTGGGATGTATATAATATGTAATTAATGATATTATATATGATATTATCATGGAAATATAATATACCATTTTATAATTATGTTTTTATTCAATTAATGTATGAAATAACAATTAATGTAGTGTTCATGCGTACGTACAGCTTACCGTTTCAATGAACATTACATTACATTTCATACATCCAAATGTCATGTACTATTACAAATACATGTGTATTCTGGATATATATGATATATATGATATCTAAATAATGAATTTCATTTTGGATGTAATTAAATTTTGTCCATGTGAAGAACATGTAATTATAAGAAGTCCATTTTTGACTCAAGTACCAAATATCGACAAAATGAATGTTATTAACATAAATTATGACATAATGGTTATAACATGGTAATAAGTGATATAAAATGAATAATAAACTTGAAAAAGGTTCTTAAGAAAATAGAAATTATTTTTGTATTATTCATGAGATTAAAGAACAAACGGGTCAAATCGGACAAGAGGTTGGGGAATTCATCTCAATCTCATTTAATTGATGCATATTTTGTTTTAATACAATACATTCTTTTATTCACTGTATGAAAAACATTTACCTTTTATTTCATTCAAATGAAATCTCTTTCTATGATTGTTTTTACTAAATGACAAAAAAAAGAATGATTCTTTTTAATGTAAGCGGTGACAATGACCTATCCACTACCACATGTATTATTTGATCATTGAAATCCTTAATATGCCATAATATTTTAAAAGGAAATTAAACACCATATACTATTTTAGGTATATTTGTATTTAAAATGGATTTCATAATGGATTTCTTTATGTCAATATATTTTAATGATATATTGTGATTGAAATGTGGAAATGTTATCTTTCCTTTATAGTTCTTTATGTGTTACGAATATGTTATGGTTCATGGGAATTGTTACGTATATGGTTGGTTCCATGATAATCCTATGGTGGGAGTGCCTGAGGTAGCTCTCAAATGCATTTGGTAACATGACGGTGGTAAATCTGAATGTTTCTCATAAGATATTTGAGGAATATACTATGATGGGTATTCCAAATGTAATGCTTTACGTAGTTGTGATAGCTAAAATGTAAGTATGATATGAATTCCACAATACACCTTATGATTTATGTTTTCTATGTGTTATTATAAAATCTAATGATTTCATGATGTATGTTAAAGATCTTGTCTTATATATGATGTGATGAACTAATGTTTTCATTATTTTTTTAAAACTAAATGATCTATTTTTATCATCTCTTGTTTTGAAATGTTTTCCATAGGACCAAAAGATGAATAGGGTTAAGGATGGGATTAAGGAAAAGTCATTTTTTATAATACATGGAACTACACTTGAATCTTTATTTCAAGAGTTTTTATTTTATGATTAAAAATTTAATGTTAGTTGATGGGTCTAACATGTAATTTTTGAAATGTAATGTAGTAGTTATGGCTTAATTCTATAAAACTATTAATATGAAAAGATCCTCTATGTGCTTAATTAATTTAATTTAAGATTTTTTAATTTTTATGGCCCGGTCATTATAGTTGGTATTAGAGGTTGGTTTAGATAAATTTTGGAGTTAGTTAATTGTTAATATAATATCCATAAATTAATTTATGTTAATATTGAAATGATATATCATTTTTAGATTTCCATGTTGCTTTACCTAAGATATGTCTGTGTTCAGAGGGGTTTTCCGCATAGGAAACATGAGAGCTATGTTAGGATGACTTCAGGAGAAAGACAACCATCAAAAGTTGCAACCTTAGATGGTCGGAATTGGAATTGATCAGTTTGTTACAACGATGTCACAATTGACTCAGGCTATTAATGGTGGTGGTATCCTTGCATGAGATCAGCAAGATCAACCATAGAGGAACATGTCAGTAGTGGAGCATTTCATGAGGCCACATCCCCCATCATTCAGAGGATCATTTGACCCTCTACTTTCAGAAGGGTTGATTAATGCACTGGAGATAATTTTTTATGTCATGGGGTGTTCAGAAAATCAAAATGTTAGTCTTATTGTTTACCATTTTTAAGGTGAAGCAGATCAGTGGTTGTCAATGGTGAAAAATATCAAGGATAGCGAGGATATTGATGCTCTTGATTGGGTGGAATTCAACGGTATGTTTCTAGGGAAATATTTTCCAAAGGTGATTCATCATAGGATCGAAAAACAATTCCTAGAATTATGGATGGAGGGTGAAACAGTGGATAATTATGAAGAAAAATTCACTCGACTGGCAATGTATGCTCCAAATTTCATATGAGATCTTGATATTAAAATCAACCATTTCTACTCATGGTTAAATCCAAAGGGTTGAAGGGATTTATCTTTTCATGAGTTCAAAAGTTATGAAAAACATGTTCATTGTGTGGAGAAGGTGGAAATAGTGTTTTCTGATGATCATGTGTTCTTTGAAAAACAATATAATAAGAGGACATAGTGGCAGGATCATAGGAAGAAATCTTTAACAAATTATGATGGTACGAAAAATAAGATTTCATTTTGTTAAAATTGTTGAAGAAAGCATGTTGGGGAATGTCATTTGAATTCTAGTAAGTGCTACCGATTTGGTAAAATGGGACATAATACTCCTAATTGCGCCGAAAAAGATCAAGTTAATGGTAAGACAAAATCTGATTTACAGTCAGTAAACTATTTTAAGTGAAATGAAATGGTTCATTATGCAAATGAGTAACCATCTAAGAACTCAACTGAGGTAAATCGGTTGGACAACAAGCAAAAAGGGGTGGTGAAATCCATTGACACTACTTCAGCTGATGTTTGGCGATCAAATGAAGTAGTATTAGGTACACTGTTGGTATGTTCAGATTACTCCAAAGTGTTGTTTGATTTAGGGTCTACACATTCTTTCATTTCTAGGATGTTTTCTATTAAATTTGAAATTCCCTATCAAGATAAAAATCATAATCTTATGTTAAAAACACTAGGAGGAAAGGTTGAATCAAAAATAATTTATAATAACCTTCCCATCCTTTTGTGTGGAAAGAATCCACCTTCAAACCTTATTGTTTTTCCTCTAGTAGTTTTTGATGTTATTTTGGATATGGACTGGCTATATATTTATCATGCTACGATTGAAAGCAGAGCTAAAGATGACTATTTTCAGAATGATTTTCAGTTTGAGTACTAGGATGAACCCTTACTTTTTATAATATATCAAGAAGATGAGAAACTAGTAAAAGATAGAAATGAATGTTACCTTTCACATATTTTTGAAAATAAAATCACTGTTGAAATTAATTATGTGCCAGTGGTAAAAGAGTACCCTAATGTTTTTCCTGATGAATATCTTGGTATAATACCTAATTGGGAATTTGAATTTACTATTGAATTAGTTCATAATGCCAAGCCAATTTCAAAACCCCCTTCTCGAATGGCACAAATTGAACATTTAGAGTGAATGAATCAATTGAATGAGTTATTAGATAAAGGTTTGATTCGACCTAGCACATTACCATGGGGTTCTCCTCTCTTTTTTATTGAAAAGAAAGATTGATCAATGTGACTTTTCATTTATTATAGAGCATTGAATAGAATCACTATTAAAAACATGTATCATGGGCCTCATAATGATGATTTGTTTGATTAGCTCAAGGGAGCTCGGTATTTTTCAAAGATTGAATTGAGGTAAGGGTTCCATCATTTGAAAGTAATGGAAGAAAAAATTCTGATGAACTCATTTCATACTAGATATGGTCATTATGATTTTGTAGTTATGAAGTTCGGTTTAACCTATGAACCTGTTGTATTCATGGATATTATGAATGGAATTTTCCTTGAGTTATTGGATAAGATTTTGGTTGTGATCATTGATAATATTTTGGTCTATTCTAAAAGTAAATAGGAGCATAAAAGACATTTATGGGTAGTCTTGAAAACCATAAAAGAAAAGAAATAATTTGGAAAGTTCAGAAAGAATGAATTTTGGTTACAGAAAATATCTTTCCATGGTCAAATTGTTTCAAAATATGGCATAACTGTTGATCCAACTAAGACAATAGTTGTTTAAGAATGGCCATGACCCACAAATATAACCGAGATTCGTAGTTTTCTTGGTTTTGCAGGTTATTACTGATATATTGTTGAAAATTTTGAAAAGTTATCTAGTCCACTAAATATGTTAACTCGAAAAGGTGGTACGTTTGTTTGAACAACATCATGTGTTGATTGTTTTCAAGAATTAAAAAGAATATTGGTGAATTCTCCTGTTTTGGCACAAAATTCTAGAAATGATGAGTTTGTTATTTATAGTTATGCATTGCTGAAAGAACTTGGTTGTGTCCTTGTGCAGAATGATCTGGTAATTCCTTATGCTTCACATCAGTTTAATCCTAATGAGTAAAATTACCCTACACATGATTTTAAATTAGCTGTTTTGGTTCTTGCTTTAAAAATTTGGAGGCATAATTTTTATTGATTAAAATGTGAAATATATACTGACCACACAAGTTTGAAGTATATATTCACTGAGAAAGAATTGAACATGACATAGAGGAGATTGATTGTTGATCAGTTGACTAAATCTATTAATTTTCTTCCAATTCAAGATACAATGTCTCTAGATCAACTATCTCTGTTGTATTTTGATGAGATAGTCAGGATGCATGGTGTTCCCCTCTCCATAGAATCTATTCATGATCCCTGGTTTACTTCTAACTATTGGAAAGGCCATCAAAAGTTGTTGGGTATTGAATTAAATTTGTATATAGATTTTCATACAGAATCAGATGGGTAGTCAGAACAAACAATTCAGACCCTGAAGGATATGCTACGTGCTTGTACACATGATTACCATGGAATTTGGGACCAACATATTTCTTTGGTTGAATTTTCATATAATAAAAGTTTTCATTCCATTATGCATATGGCCTCATTTGTGGCATTATATGGAAAGCAGTGCTGACCTCTAGTTTTTTGGGATGAAGTAGGTGAATGAAATCTGATGGGACAAGAATTCGAAAAAGAGATACTAGAAAAGGTTCAGTTGATTCAGAAGCACATAAGAACAACTAAGAGTAGGAAGAAAAGTTAAATAGATAATCAGAGGAAGGATTTATCTTTTGAGGTATATGTTCATGTCTTTATCAATGTTTCTCCATGGAAAATTGTGATGTGTTTTGGTAAGAAGGGAGAGTTCAGTTAGAGGTTCATTGGACCAAATGGAATCTTAGATAATGGTAGATAAGTTTCATAAATAGTGGCTTTACATCCATGTTTGTCCGAGGTACACAATGTTTTTCATTTTTCAATATTGAGAATGTATTTTCAAGATCAATCTCATTTTATAATTCCAATGGTATTTCAGGCGGAAAAGAATATCTATTATGAGGAACAACTTTTCTAGATTCTTGACTGTAGAGAGCATGTTTCGTAGAATACGTTAATTTAACTAGTAAAGCATTTTTGAAATAACTTTATTGTTGAAGAGGGAACGTAGGAATCTGAAAATTCAATGAGGGAAAAAACCCCCCATTTATTTGATAAGTGAATAAAATTTTGAGGAAACAATTCCCAAAATGAATATGGATGTAAAATACCAGGTAAATAAAGAATAATACATTTTCCATAATTATTCATTTTTGTGATTAAAATATTTACATTACCTTAAAGGGGTTGATATGCTCGATGGAGTACTCGATACAAAACAACGAGTTTCGTTGAAATCTTACATTGCACAATAATAATATATTATTATTATTTTATATTTTAGATAACACCTTGCCATTGTATTGGTGTAAATGAATAGAACTTACTAAAATAATATTATACATGTTTTTTAAATGTTTTTTCATTTATCCAATAATATTTAGAGGCTTAAAATGGTAATGAATCTAATTTTAAGTATAATTTAGCGTAAAAGGTTTATTTAACGTATTTTGAAGGAGAACTCTCGTTAAATCTACTTATAATCACTTGTATATGTTATATTTGAACAAATTAAATTATTTTTTAGAATTGGGAGCCCGAAATTTACTTTTGGTAAATTTTAGATATTATTCTGCTAAATTTCATTTTTTTAATGTTGACAAGTATTGTATTTTAATTCAAAAGTGTATTTTAATATAATTTATTTATATGGTTATATTATATTTTTACTTTGTTTTAATGTTTAATTATATTATGTTTTTACCATTTAATCCAATTTTTTTCGTTGTAATGAATTTCACATTGAAATTGGATATAAATAAGGATCATTCTTTTGATAGTAATTGTTTCTTAAAAACACGCTATTTGTTTTGAAGACAGATATAAATTTTAAATTAATTAATAAAACTTATATGATTAGAATTTGGTAAAATAGACATCAAATTAGGAATATCAATTATAGCTTTGGCTGAATATCTGGTAGTTTTTTTTGAAAAACTCCAATTTTGTATGAATACTGGAACCACTAAGTCGTTGTTAAAAATTGACATTTTATTAAATGAAAATATACTTCTTCAATGAATTGAATTTCAAAAAACCGACATACATGGTTGTTATTATTAAGTAAAATGAGGTTCAATAAGATGAATATATTTATTTTGTTGAATAGTAGTTTTTTACTTTTATTTACCGCAGTTAACGGTATATAGGGTAATTCGAGGTAAAATGAATATTAGAATAATACAAAATTAACTTAATTGTTGTCCTAACCTTATTTGATGAGTCATTTACGACCATTAGAATCTTTGGGTCTATTTTGGGACTGCATGGAGCCACTTGAGAGTGATAATGACACTTTATTTTAATTTACTTAATTTAAATGAAAAATGGCATTAAAAAATATCTTTTAATAAATAAATTTTTTTACATTGGGATATATATGTTATATATTTGAATATAATTATTAATTAAAAATATAATAAAATTTCTTACATTATGGTATTTATTTTATAATTTTTATACAACATATAAATTAATGTATTTATGAAAGAATAAGGATGTAATGATTAACTCATTAATAAATGTTTTAAATAAATAAGATTATAAATATTAAAAAAATATTCAAAGCATATACAATTCTTATTGGATGATTTTATTTAAATAATTAGTAATATAATATTCTACTTTAATGAGTTATGGATCTTTATAAACCAAATATAAGTTTATGATAAAATAATATTTGCAATCATTTCTAAAGATCCCCACCACCCCCTTATAAAAAGCACTCAATTTTAACCAATTCCACATACCTCTAAATACACTTGTCTCGTCCATAACCTAGCCAAATAATGATTCATGATCCCTATTTCCTCTTAGAAGCCTTACCTTAGTCATAAGTCAATCCAAGAAGACATTTTAGTTCAAAATAAAGAGAGTTACCCAAATTAAAGGTAACAGTTTCTCTTAACTTTGTTTCTTTTATTTTACTTCTACAACCCCTAAAATATTTTTATTACTTTCTTTTATAACCACACTAGTATCCTAAATATACCTGTTATGAGATGGATTTAATCTACACATACACACACCTCCATTTAATGGGTGAAGAACTTACTATTTATGTGAATGAAAAACTAAGGCCTCACGAAACGATGATTTTTCGATTATAAACAACCGCCTCTTATAGTGGCCATTAAGATGACACTATATTTATATATGATATATATTATGTTTATTTGTTATTTATTATTTTTTATTTTTCTTTTATATCATACCTTTATGGTTTCCATTATGGGTATACATGATAATTTTATTTTAGGAATTGCGGACTACCGCCCCCTCAAAGTGATATGACTCCTTAATTCCATACGTGAGACATATAAAGGATGGATTTAATGATATTATATATGATATTATACTGGTATTATAATATAATTATGTATAAATACGTTTTAATTCCATTAAAATGAGAAATATAAATGAAAGTAGCGTTCATGCGTGCGTACGACTTAGCGTCTCCAGGAAAGGTGCATTACATTTCTTACCTCCAAATATTATGTATTATTATAAATACATGTATATACTAGATAGAAATGATATATATGATATTTCAATAATGAATATAATTCTTGATATAATAAATCATTGACCATGTGAAAACTAGTAATTATAAGAAGTCTATTTGTGACTCAAGTACAAAATATCAACAAAACAATATTTATTAACATAAATGATTCCATAGTTTTTATAACATGGTAATAAGTTATATAAAAGGAATAAAAGAATTTAAAATGGTTCTTACGAAATTATAAATTAATTTTTGTTTATTATTCAGGAGATTAAATAATGAACGTGTTAAATCAGACATGAGGTAAGGGACTTCGTCTCAATATCCATTCATTGAGGCATATTTAGTTTCAATACAAAACTTTATTTTATACGCTGTATAAAAAACTTTTACTTTTGATTTAATTCAAAGGGAATATTTTTATAAGATGCCTTTTACTAAATGATAAAAAATAATGTTTCCTTTTAACATAAAAAGGTGACAATGACCTTTCTTGCGCAATGAGTATTAATTGATCTTTAGCTTCCTTAACAGGCCATAATGATTTTAAAAGGAAAATTAATACCATATACTCATTTATGTATTTTGGTATTGAAATTTGTTTTGATAATGGATTTGTTATGTCAATATATTTAAATGATATATTTTGATTAAAATGTTGAAATGTAATCTTTCATTTATGTTGGTTTTACGTGTTAAAAATATGTTATGGTTCTTGGGAATCGTTACGTATATTGGGGGTTCCATGAAAAACCTAGGGCAGTTCTGAGAAGATATCTCTCTAATTCATTTGGTAACACAATGGAGGTAAATGTGAATGTTTCCTCTGATATATTTTAGTCATATACTTTGATGGGTATTCTAAATGTAACTCTCTACATAGTTGTGATAACTAAAATGTGAGTATGATTTGAATGCCACAAGTTACATTTATTATTTATGTTTTCTATGTGTTATTCAGAAATATTATGATTCAATGTGGCATGTTAAAGAACTCATGTTAAGTATGAAATGATGAACTAATGTTTTATTTCTTTATTTTATAACTCGTACTGAGATTTTTATTCACATCCCATGTTTTGAAATGTTTTTTCAGAGGAACTAAAGATAAATAGGGTCTAGGATGGGATGATGTAAAAATCACGCTCTCTAAAACATGGTACGAGACATGACTCTTTTTTTCAACAGTTTTTATTTCATGTAAAAATGAAAATTGAGTAAAAGTGTCTACCTTGTAATTTTTGAGATTTAATGTAATAGTTATGGGATAATTATCTAAAACACTATACCTAAAAAGATTCTCAATGTGAATTATTCATTTAATTCAAGATTATGTAATGTTTTTGGTCGGGTCTTTATAGAGGATAATTTAAGGTTTAGTTTTTTAGAGAATTAGGCCACAACTATTACATTACATCTAAAAAATTACAAGGTATACACTTCTTCTAAGATTCTATTTTTTTCATAAAATAATAACTCTTGAAAAAAATAGTAATGTCTAGTCCCATGTTTTAGATAACATGAATTTTACTTTATCACATCTTTGAACTTATTCATCATTAGGTCCTGGGAAAAACATTTCAAAACATGGGATGACCATACAAATCTCAGTAAGGGATATAAAACAAAGAAATAAAACAACAGTTCATCATTTCATACATAACATAATCTCTTTAACGCACCTCATGAAATCATATAATTTATGAATGAAACAAAGAAAACAAAAATCATAAAGGTAAATTGTTGCATTCTTATCATACTAGAATTGTATCTATCAAAACTACGTAGAGAGTTACATTTGGAATACTCATCTCAATATATTCCCTAAATATCGTAGTAGAAAAATTCACATTTACCACTATCACATTACCCAATGCATTGGGGAGTTATCTTGGGGTCACCCTCCCTAGGATTATCACGGAACCACCCATATATGTAACAATTCCCATGAACCTTAACAGAATCGTAACACATAAAAAAAACATAAAAGAAAGATTAAATTTCCACATTGAAATCAAAATATATCATTTAAATCTATTAACATAACAAATCCATTCTAAAACCCATTTTCAATACCAAAATACGTAAAAGAGTATATGGAGTATATTTTCCTTTTAAAAACATTATGTCTTGTCAAGGAAGAAAAAGATCAAATAATATTCGCTGTGGCGGAAAGGTCATTGTCACCAATTACATTAAAAATAAACATTCAATTTTTTCATTTAGTAAATCACATCGTCAAAAAAGATTGACGATGAATGAAATGAAAATTAAATTTTGTATACACATCATATAAAATAATTTCATCTATTAAATCAAAATATTCCTCAATGAAAGAATATTGAGACGAAGCCCCTTACCTCGTGTCTGATTTGACTCGTTCTTTAATGTCCGAAATAATAAACTAAATGGATTTTATACTCAATTAAGTACCTTTTCTTGTTTATTATTCCTTTTATATCACTTATTACAATTTTATAAACATTATGTAATAATTTATGTTAATCACGTTTGTCTAGTAGATATTTGGCACTTGAGTCAAAAAAGGACATCTTATAATTACTATTTATTGACATGGTCAACAATTCATTATTTCCAGAATGATATTCCTGATTTATATATCATATATATAATATATATCCAGTATATACATGTATTTATAATATTACATAACATTCAGAGGTAAGAAATTAAATGCACTGTTCATGGAGACGGTAAGCCCTACGTACGAATGAACACTACTTTATTTCTATTTCTTATATTAATGGAATTAAAACAAAATGATACATAGGTGTATTATAATTTTAGTATGATATAATATATAATATCATTAACATCATCCTTTATACGTCCCACATATGTCATTAATGAGTCATATCACTCTGAAGGTGTAGTAGCCCGCACTTCCTCAAATGAAATTATCGTGTCTACCCATAATGGAAACAATAAAGGTATCATATAAAATAAATATACAGAATCATAAACAAAAAATAAACATAATATATATCACATATAAATATTTTTCCATCTTAATGGACACCATGAGAGGCGTTAAGAGATAATCAAACAATCATAATTTCTTGAGGCAATAGTCTCCCATTCACAGAAATAGTATGTTCTTCACCAATTAGAAAAAGGTTTGTGTATCTATAGATCAAAGACTTCTCATAAAAAATCCTAGAATAATTAGGGTACTGGTTTTGTTATAAAAGAAATTAATTAATATATTTTAGTGGATTAAGAAGTAAAATAAAAGAAAATAAGATAAGGGAAACTGTTACATTTAATTTGGGTAACTCCCTTTGGCTTGAACAAGATGGACTTCTTGAAGTTTCTTTATGCCTATCGTATGGATTCTAGGAGGAGTATAGGGATATTGAGAGATTATTTGGAAGTGTTTGGATGATCAAAGGGGATTTAGAGGTGTGTGTAATGGGTTAGAAGTGAGGTCTTCTTATAACAGGAGTGAGGGGCTCTTTAAGAAAGTTTGCAAATATTATTTTATTATATACATATCTTCAATTTCTTAAGATCCAAAACTAATTAATGATGAACATAAGATTAATCAAGTTAGAAATAAAATCACCCTATATGAATTGGACAAGTTTTGGATAATTTTTAGATATTAATAATCTTATTTATTTAAACCATTTATTAATGGGGTAAACACATCATCATTATTTTTTCATAAATAATTTAATTTATTTTATGTCTAAGAACTATAAAATAAATACCATAACATAGAAATATTTTATTATTTACCATTAATATTTATAGTCAAAATGAAAAACATATATAAACCCATGTAAAAATTAATTTACTAAAAGATATTTGTTTATGTCATGTATGCCTTTATTTTAAATTAAATAAAATAAAGTGTCAATTTCACTCCAATGTGGCTCCATGGGGCCCCAAAATCTATCCAAAGATTAACATGGTAATAAATGACTCAACCAATAACATTATAACAAGTGTTAATGTAATTTTCTATTATTATAATATTCATTTTACCTTGATTTACCATATTTACCATTATCTGCTGTAAATAAAAGTCAAAAGTTACTATTACCCAAAAAAAATTCTCTTATTGAACAAAATTTTACATAATAATAACATAAATGTATTTCATATTTTTGAAATCCAATCCACAAAAGCAGTAAAATTTCATTCAAATGAAAATTCCAGTTAATAACTACTACTTAGTGGTTTCACAATCCATTAAAAATTATGGTTTTTAGGATAACTACAAAAAATTCATCCTATATTATATGTGATATTCCGAATAATAAAATGATCTATATATTACCAAATTAAAAATATATAAGTAGAATTCATTAATTTAAAATTAATTCATATTTTCAAAACAAATATTGGGTTTTTAAGAAACAATAACTATGAAAATATGGATACATGTATATACCCATTTTCAATGTGATATTAATTCCAATAACCAAAATTGGAATAAATGAAAACAACATAATATAATTACACTCTAAAACTATTTAAAAATATAATCAATCAATATTAATATATTAGATTAAAAGTAACTTTGGAATTAAAATACAGTATTTTTCACTGTTCATAAAAAATAAATATTATGATAAAAATACCAAAAATTAATAAAAAGTAAAACATGATTTAAAAATCTAAAAACGAATTTTATTTGTTCAAATAGAACATATAAAAGTGACTATAACTAGATTTAAATAGTGTTTTTACATAAAAAGGCGTTAAAGAAACCTTTTATAGTAAATTTTTCTTAAAATTAGATTCGTTGACATTTTAAGTATAACGACCCATACTTTACATACATTGTTAATACTTCAAAATTGAAGCACACTTATTACAACATATGACAAAACAAAAGAGGACCGTATAGGTATAGTGTCTTTAGAAACTGGGAAACATAAACAACTGGTTCATAAATCTTATATAGTGTCTCCCATTTATTTCATCATATCTAGGGTCCCTTTTAGCATATTCTACTTAATATCCATCTTCCTGGCCTGGGGAAAAGAAAACATAAAAGGGTGAGCTCAAATGCTCAGCAAGGGCAAATAAAGGAAATAAAAATCATATCATATCTTTTTGAAAATCATAACCTGCAAAAGAGATCATAATATCTTAACATGGAATAAATCATAGAAGTGAAAATGAGATCCCCATAATCATAACATGAAACTTGAAACTTTGTGGCATGCACACATAATCATGGAAAATCATTTCTTGTTAGTCATGACTCACTGCCAAGACTATCTTAGTGGACAATGTCCCTTTCTAAACCGAGTCACCCTCGTTCTAGTCCTGTTTCACTGAACTGGTATAACCTACCGTTCCAGACATGTCTATCTCATGAGATATAAAATCTTTACCCAATGCATTGGAGGGAGATATAGGTTCCACCCATCTTATAATGAATCCTTTCTTATGTGTTCCACATAATCAAAAACCATACATCATAGCGTAACCCATGTAATAAAAATGGGATTCTTAAACAACATGACATCATAAAAAAATTCATATAAGATAAAGGAATTCATAAAAATATTTCCATCACAACATAATCAAACCAATGTAATAATAGGGATAAAAACAGAACCCTTTTATTATCTTAGATGGAAAATAATTTTGATAAAATACTTGAACTCCATTCTTGAGGAAAATATCATTTCTACTTCAAAAACACTTTTCCTTTCTTAACATGTCATACGACTTTAAAATAATAGAATTTGATTAGAAATAAACTTGAAAACTTGTAAAGGAAGTTTCTTGGAAATAATATTTTAAAAATCCATTCATTCTGTATAAGTTAAAAAACAATCTTCGTACTTTTGTCGGAAAAGTCAAAAAGTACCTCGTACGAAAAATGACAAAAGATTCCTTTCATATCTTTTACAAAAAAAACATACCGAAGGGTAAAATTGGATATAAACTATTGTAGAAGGATGTAAATAATATTACATATTGAGGGAACATGGATGTGTATGATAAAATACACCCCAGTAAATACTTACGAATAAACTATCTCGGATAAAAATGAGATTGTGATATTTCCCTTACCTTAGGTTCGATTTGCTTTGTACGTGTCCGAAGCTCCTGTATAATGGTTTAAATAATGTTATTGACTTATTCCAGAATCATTAATATTTATATGATATCATATATGGTCATATTCTTAGCATCTTGTTAGTAATATTTCATTGTTACTTGTTACTCGGGTCTTTATTGCCTTTTGTTCTTATGCGTGTTTTGCCGAATAAATTCTTATTCTTCTTTTAAGGTTATAGATACCTTATATCAATAATGGTATTAGTGTAACATATATCATATTTATTCATTCAATTCATTTATATAATTACTATGTAATGATGATCATGTAGAACGAGTCGCATCACATTGTCGAGACGGTATTCCGTACGTACGCACGAGTGATGATATCATTCCTATGTTCGTGGAATTGTATTGGAGTATATATATATTATTTAAGTATCAATATTACTTTATAATAATCATAAATAGTTACTCATTACACCATTATACCCATCCTTGTAAGGTGATGGTGGAAAATAGATTACACCACGGCGTGGAGACGGTATTCCGTACGTACGCATGCGCGGTGATTTCATTTTTCCAAAGGATGGATAGAATGTGAATTA
The DNA here is from genome assembly GCA_963277665.1 of Viscum album. NCBI lineage: Eukaryota > Viridiplantae > Streptophyta > Magnoliopsida > Santalales > Viscaceae > Viscum > Viscum album. Next base: position 90,856,579 of record OY728121.1, on the reverse strand, counting down.
GAGTTGTTTCATATTTATAATAACATATCAGTATTTAATTAATACTGATGTTATTACTTTATCATGAAACAACTAAAGAAGAATTAGTTGAAGAAGAAAGAAATTGAAAAGATCGGTAATGGATATTACCTCTTCTTTGGAACGCCTCTTTGAATCAACCACTTAGGGAACTAAGATTGGTCTTTGAAGAAGACCAGGACCTCTAGGATTATTCTAGGGAAGTGGAGAGGAGAAAATGGCAGGGTCTGGCCGAGCTTTAGTGCTCAAATTGGTGTGAGGAGGAGGGGGAGGAGGTGCCCTTTTATAAGGGAGGAGAGGGGCACCTTGGGAATATCTCAAAATATTATTTTATATTAAAGTCAAAATCGGATTATAATGGTTCCAAAGGGTCTTATTTCGAAGATAAAGTGGGTATGGGTCTAAATCCTATTAACCAATAGGATTTAGACAAGTTTAGGGTATTATTTTAACCTTATCAATTAGATTTAACTCTAAGTTAAATAATTAAACTTTTACCGTGTCTTTTTGTTTTCTTTCACTATATGGTTAATACACTTACTATAACATGCCAAACGAACCCCAAATTTTTTATTAGTAATATATATATCCTTATCTAAGTCATTTGGCCGAACCTTATATTTTTAGGAATAAAATAACAATTAATAATATAATATTTGATTTAAAAACAATTTTGTGTCAATTTTGACACTATTTGATATATGATTTTTGTGAAAGTCATAACAAAATTATATGTTCTAACAAAGTTGCTTAAATCAACACTAATATATCATAGTAACCTAGAAAATTAGTGTAATTCAAAAAAAGTCTCAAATTACATTTATTTTGGTGTTCATAACATCAATTATGTCAATATTTCATAAATAAGATAATTACTGCATCATCATTGTGTCATAATTAAATTAAATTATTTAATGTCTAAAAATTATAAATAAACTACCATTATGTAGGAAATATTTTTATCTTTCTAATGAATATCTATTGTCGAATTTATCTTATGTATAACCCCATATTAAAAATGATTTATTTATTAAACTTTGATTTTAACTATTTTAACCCTTCTTTAAATAAATTAATAATAAATGTCCTAATCTAACCCAAGTGGGCCTAAATGGTCATATTTTATTAATAAGGTTGTTTTTGGTCGAATTACACTTATCCAATAGAATTAGGACATGTGTTAGGGTAATAGTAATATCATATTTACACCTACTTACTATTAACCGCACTAAAAAAAGTAAAAAGTTACTATTCACCAAAAAATTATTTTTATCTCATTGAACCACATTTTACTTATTGATATCAACCATGTCTGTCGAATTTTCGAAATTCCATTCACAGAATCGGTAAAATTAAGTTTTATGCAAAATTCAGTTTTTAACCTACCACTTAGTGGTTTCACTATTCATAAAAAATTTAATGTTTTCAGAAAAATACCAAAATTTCACCCTAGGGTAATTTCGGTATTTAGAATCCAAAAATGAAGTCCATTTTGAAAGATAAAATTTATAAAATTTCAAAAAGTGGTTATTACTATTCATAACGGCTATTTTTAATAATATTTTAATAGCATATCATTGTTTAGTGAAACTCGTTGTTGCGTACGACGCAAGCTATCGAGGAAGGTCGTGATTGCGTGTAAAGTAAGCCAAGCAAGTGTGTAGTGAAAGATTCCTTTGATGATATATAAAAACAAAATATTACTCATAAAAATCTCGGGTGTTACATTCTACCCCCCTTAAAAAGAATTTCACCCTCGAAATTCGTCACTTTGTAACAAACATATGAGGATACATCTCCCTCATCATATCCTCAAGCTCCCATGTAGCTTCTTCAAGTTGGTGGTTCCTCCATAAAACTTTCACCAATCGAGTGGTCTTGTTTCGTAGGAATTTTTCGCTATGATCCAGAATCTCTATCGGTTGTTCTTCATAAGAAAGATCTTGCTCCAGCGGTACAACTTCTGAGCTGAGTACATGTGAAGGATCAGGTATGTACTTTCTCAGGAGAGATACATGGAACACATCGTGAACATGAGAGAGATTCCGTGGAAGCGCCAATTGGTAAGCTACCTTTCCAACACGATCTAGTATTTCGAAAGGATCGATATATCTATGGCTCAACTTCCCCTTCTTTCCAAATCTGATAACCCTCTTCCAGGGAGATATTCGTAAGAACACTTTATCACCCACTTCAAACTCTAGGTCTTTTCTTCGGTTGTCGGCATAACTTTTCTGTCGACTCTGAGCTGCTCTTATGTGTTATTGAATAGATCTGACCTTTTCTGCCATTTCATCAACGAGATCAGGTCCTAATAGCTTTCTTTCCCCAGCTTCATCCTAGCAAGTTGGAGTCCTGCATTTCTTTCCATAGAGAGCTTCAGAAGGAGCCATCTGAATACTTGAGTGAAAGCTATTATTATAAGAAAATTCCACCAAAGGTAGGTGTTGATCCCAACCTCCTTTGGAATCCATAGAGCAAGCTCTCAACATATCTTCTAGGGTTTGAATTGTTCTCTCAGAATGACCGTCTGTCTGGGGATGATAAGCAGTGCTGAAACTCAACTCTGTATCCAGAGTATGCTGAAGACCTCACCAGAACTTCGAGTTAAATCTCGGATCCCGATCAGATATAATAGAAAGTGGTACTCCATGCAATCTTACCACTTCCTTTACATATATCCTGGCAAGCTGATCTAGAGATAAATCCTCTCTAACAGCAATGAAGTGTGCAGACTTTGTTAGATGATCAACTATGACCCAGATAGCATTATTGCCTTTGGATGTTTTAGGAAGTCCTGTGACAAAGTCCATAGTGATGTTTTCCCATTTCCATTCGTGTATGGGTAATGGTTGTAACATCCCCTTAGACTTTTGTCTCTCAGCTTTAACTTGTTGACAAACCAAGCATCAGGAGTCATATTCAGCAACATCTCTTTTCATGCCATCCCACCAGAAGTACTCTTTCAGGTCCCTATACATCTTCGTGCTTCCACGATGAATAGAGAATGATGAACTATGAGCCTCATCCAGCAGCTCCTTCTTTAATTCGGGGATGGGAGGAACACAAACCTGATTCCTGAACTTTATTATCCCATCATAATCAAGGATGAATTCAGGAACATTTCTCACCTTCTTTTGTAAATCTACATCTTCTTTCTGTGCCTCTTTAATCTTCACATGTATAGATGGTTGAACATTCATTTGAGAAAGATAAGATTTTTACCCTTCCATTATAAATTCCAAGATCCATCCTTTGTAAATCCATAAATATTGGATATTTTGTGATCCTCATCATGGATAAACTAGCATGTTCTTGTCGACTTAATGCATCTACCACCTTGTTTGCTTTCGCAGGGTGGTAATGGATTGAGCAGTCATAATCCTTAATCATCTCCAACCATCTTCTTTGACGCATATTCAGCTCCTTTTGTGTGAAAATATACTTTAAACATTTATGATCAGTATAAATATCACACCTTTCACCATAAAGTTAATGCCTCCAAATCTATAATGCAAATATTACCGCAGCCAACTCCAAATCATGTGTTGGGTAATTTTGCTCATGGATTTTCAACTGTCGTGAGGCATAAGCTATCACCATATCATTTTTCATAAGAACACACCCCAATCCCTTCTTGGATGCATCGCTGTAGATCACAAACCATTCTCCACTACAAGGCAGTGTGAGCACAGGTGCACTGAATAACCTTCTTTTCAACTCCTTGAAATTCTCTTCACATTCCTCTGTCCAGACAAACTTAACTCCTTTCCGAGTCAACTTGGTGAGTGGATTAGATAATCGTGAAAAATCTTTTACAAAACGTTGATAATATCCAGCCAAAGCAAGAAAAATTCAGATCTCAGTTACTGTTGTTGGTCTTGACCATCTTTCGATAACCTCTATTTTTGCTGGATCCACAGATATCCCCCCTTTTGAGATTATGTGACCCAAAAATGCAACTTTTTGAAGCCAAAATTCACACTTGGTAAATTTGGCATAAAGCTTCTCCTTTCTCAGGGACTTCAATATAATTTTCAAGTGATCTTCATGCTCTTCCTTTCTCTTTGAACAGACAAGAATATCGTCTATAAAGACTACCAAAAATTGATCAACATAGTCTCTAAAGAATCTATACATTAGATCCATGAAGATAGCAGGGGCATTAGTAAGACCAAATGGCATCACTATAAATTCATAGTGTCCATACCTTGTATGGAAAGTCGTCTTTGGTATATCCTCCCTTTTGACCCTTAATTGATGATACCCTGAACGAAGATCAATCTTGGAAAAGTATTGAGCTCTGCGTAGTTGGTCAAATAAGTCATCAATGCGTGGGAGAGGATATTTTTTCTTGATAGTGATCTTGTTAAGTTCTTGATAATCAATGCAGAGTCTCATTGATCCATCTTTCTTCATAAAAAATAGAACAGGTGCTCCCCAAGGTGATGCACTAGGGCGTATCAATCCCTTATCAAGATTCTCTTGGAGTTGCTTCTTCAATTCCTGCAACTCAATTGGGGCCATTCTATAATGTGTCTTTGAAATAGGCAAAGCACCCGGTATGAGTTCTATTGAAAACTCAACTTCACGATTTGGTGGAAGACCCGGTAATTCCTCCAGAAATACATCATCATACTCCCGTACGATGGGCATATTCTTAATTGTATGTTTCTCACCAACCATTGTGATAAATAACCTTCATTTAGTGGAATCAAGACCCATAAGATAGAAAGAATTTCCACTGGAAAGTTATATTCATCCTTGCATCGATAGACGATCGTAGATTGATCTGGAATATGAAATAGGACTTCCCTTCTTTGGCAATTTATATGAGCTCTTTGTAGAGAATGCCAATCCATGCCATGAATCACATCAAATTCCACTAAAGGAAGGATCACAAGATTTGCAGGAAGCACTTTCCCACAAACTTTGATCGGAGATGAATTATAAACTTTTGATGCGACTGTTGTGCCATTAGGTGTTGTCATAGCTAACTCAAAATCTAATTGTTGAGGTAATACGGTGATACCATTAGAAAATTATTTAGAAATAAAAGAGTTGGTGGATCTAGAATCAAATAAAACATTTGCTACTTTAGAGTGGATGGTAAGTGTACCTTTCACCACTTCGTTATCGTACTCCACATCGCTGATAGAAATTGCATGTGACTTTCCTTTGTCATTAGCCTTAAGATTTTGTTGACATCGACCATCATCATCAACCCTTGTATTTGGGCATTGATTGGAATAATGCCCCATCTCCTTGCACTTGAAACATTGAAGTGTAGTAGGTTCATTCTGTGTATCCCTTCCTTTGTTTGCATCATTAGACATCTTCTTCCCATTATTGTGGCATTCAAATGCCCGATGACCTTCCTTTCCACATTTGTAACATTTACTTGTCCCTCTAAGACAACTCCCTCCATGTTTCTTTCCACACTTTGAGCATAAGGGAAAGCTCATCTTCTTTTCAGTGTGCTTTTTAGATTTTCCTTTGAATTCCATCTTCCTCTTCTTATCTAACCCATGTGACTGATGGGTTACTCCAATCTCCATCTCGACTTTGAGAGCACATCGAACGATTTCCTCGTAGATATTGAAGTCCCTTATGGATAACGCCCTTCGACGACTTGGTTTTAAGCCACTAAAGAATCGATCGATCTTACTCTCAGGTTGGATAATAATATCAGAAGCGTACCTTACAAGTCTTGTAAAATTTGCTTCATAGGTACCAACAGATTCATCATCCCTTTGCTTCAGTTCAAGAAACTCTTTCTCCATCTTTGTTCGGAGAATATGAGGGAATTACTTATTGAAAAATAAGTTCTTAAACTCGTCCCATTCCATATACTCAATTTCATCCCTTGGCCTCGTATTCTTAATAAGATTCCACCATTGATCAGCATATCCTTCCAAACGATACACGGCTAGGATGACTTTATCATGTTCAGAACATTGAAGAACTGAAAATATCTTTTCAGTAGTACTAATCCATTGTTCAGATTCTAATGGATCAGTAGACCCGCTGAAAGAAGGTGGACACTGCCTCATGAAGGATTCAACAGAATGTTGCTCCTTCCTTTGATCGTTTGGAAGTCCTGCATGATTCATAGCTTGAGAATGTTGTGTGAGCATGGCTACAAGATTTTTCATTCCAGCTCCCATATCGTTTTGTTGCTCAGGGGGACAATCATTGCATTGCCCATCTCATTCCTCATTAACACGGTTCCTTCGGGTCCAGCCATTGACTAAAACCAAGAATAATAGTGTGAGCAACAGTAATTATAATAGGAAAACCACATAATCCAGAATAAAATTTCACACTTAAGGTCTTATCCTAGGGTATTCATGGCCATTTCTAAAACACTAAGATTGTGTTCTATGCTTAGACTTATCCTTAGCATTCTTACTAAGACTTTCGCATCCTAGTTTCCAAAGGTTGACTATACCATTCCTCTGATACCAACTATAACGACCCATACTTTACATACATTGTTAATATTTCAAAATTGAAGCACACTTATTACAACATATGACAAAACCACAAAGGATCGTATAGGTATAGTGTCTTTAGAAACTGGGAAACATAAACAACTGGTTCATAAATCTTCTATAGTGTCTCCCATTTATTTCATCATATCTAGGGTCCCTTTTAGCATATTCTACTTAATATCCATCTTCCTGACCTGGGGAAAAGAAAACATAAAAGGGTGAGCTCAAATGCTTAGCAAGGGCAAATAAAGGAACTAAAAATCATATTATATCTTTTTGAAAATCATAACCTGCAAAAGAGATCATAATATCTTAACATGGAATAAATCATAGAAGTGAAAATGAGATCCCCATAATCATAACATGAAACTTGAAACTTTGTGGAATGCACACAAAATCATGGAAAATCATTTCATGTTAGTCATGACTCATTGCCAAGACTATCTTTGTGGACAAAGTCCCTTTCTGAACCGAGTCACCCTCGTTCCAGTCCTGTTTCACTGAACCGGTATAACCTACCGTTCCAACAATGTCTATCTTATGAGATATAAAATCTTTACCCAATGCATTGGAGGGAGATATAGGTCCCACCCATCTTATAATGAATCCTTTCTTATGTGTGCCACATATTCATAAACCATACATCATAGCGTAACCCATGTAATAGAAATGGGATTCTTAAACAACATGACATCATAAAACAATTCATATAAGATAAAGGAATTCATAAAAATATTTCCATCACAACATAATCAAACCAATGTAATAATAGGGATAAAAACATAACCCTTTTATTATCTTAGATGGAAAATAATTTTGATTAAATACTTTAACTCCATTCTTGAGGAAAATATCCTTTCTACTTCAAAAACACTTTTTCTTTCATAACATGTCATACGACTTTAAAATAAAATAAGTTAATTAAAAATAAACTTGAAAACTTGTAAAGGAAGTTTCTTGGAAATAATGTTTTAAAAATCCATTCATGCCGTATAAGTTTAAAAAAACATTCTTCGTACTTTTTTCGGAAAAGTCAAAAAGTGCCTCGTACGAAAAACGACAAAAGATTCCTTTCATATATTTTACAAAAAAAACTTACCGAAGGGTAAAATTGGATATAAAATGTTGTAGAAGGATGTAAACAATATTACATATTGAGGGAACAAGGATGTGGATGATAAAATACACCCCAGTAAATACTTACGAATAAACAATCTTGGATAAAAATGAGATTGTTATATTTCCATTACCTTAGGTCCGATTTTCTTTGTACGTGTCCGAAGCTCCTGTATAATGGTTTAAATAATGTTATTGACTTATTCCAGAATCATACATATTGATATGAAATCATATATGGTCATATTATTAGCTTCTTGTTGGTAATATTTCATTGTTACTTGTTACTCGGGTCTTTATTGCCTTTTGTTCTTATGCGTGTTTTGCCGAATAAATTCTTATTCTTATTTTAAGGTTATAGATACCTTATATCCAGAATGGTATTAGTGTAACATATATCATATTTATTCATTGAATTCATTTATATAATTACTATGTAATGATGATCATGTAGAATGATTCGCATCACATCGTGGAGACGGTATTCCGTACGTACGCACGAGTGATGATATCGTTCCTATGATCGTGGAATTGTATTGGAGTATATATATATTATTTAAGTATCAATATTACTTTATAATAATCATAAATAGTTACTCATTACACCATTATACCCATCCTTGTAAGGTGATGGTGGAAAATAGATTACACCACGGCGTGGAGACGGTATTCCGTACGTACGCACGCGCGGTGATTTCATTTTTCCGTAGGATGGATAGAAGGTGAATTAGAGTTGTTTCATATTTATAATAACATATCATTATTTAAGTAATACTGATTTTATTACTTTATCATCAAACATATAAAGAATAATAAGTTTAAGAAGAAAGAAATTGAAAAGATCGGTAATGGATATTACCTCTTCTATGGAACGCCTCTTTGAATCATCCACTTAGGGAACTAAGATTGGTCTTTGAAGAAGACTAGGACTTCTAGGATTATTCTAGGGAAGTGGAGAGGAAAAAATGTCAGGGGATGGCTGAGCTTGAGTGCTCAAATTGGTGTGAGGAGGAGGTGGATGAGGTGCCCTTTTATAAGGGAGGAGAGGGGCACCTTAGGAATATCTCAAAATATTATTTTAAATTAAAGTCAAAATCGGTATATAATGGTTCCAAAGGGTCTTATTTCGAAGCTAAAGTGGGGATGGGTCAAAATCCTATCAACCAATAGGATTTAGACAAGTTTATAATATTATTTTAACCTTATCAATTAGATTTAACTCTAAGTTAAATAATTTACCTTTTACTGTGTCTTATTGTTTTCTTTCACTATATGGTTAATACACTTACTATAACATTCCAAACGAACCCCAAATTGTTTATAATTAATATATATATCCTTATCTAAGTCATTTGGCCGAACGGTAGATTTTTAGGAATAAAATAACAATTAATAATATAATATTTGATTTAAAAACTATTTTGTGTCAATTTTGACACTATTTGATATATGATTTTTGTGAAAGTCATAACAGAATTATGTGTTCGAACCAAGTTGATTAAATCAACAATAATATTTCATAGTAACCTTGAAAATTAGTGTAATTCAAAAAAAGTCCCAAATTACATTTATTTTGGTGTTTATAACATCAATTATGTCAATATTTCATAAATAAGATAATTACTGCATCATCATTGTGTCATAATTAAATTAAATTATTTAATGTCTAAAAATTATAAATAAACTACCATTATATAGGAAATCTTTTTAGCTTTCTAATGAATATTTAGTGTCGAATTTATCTTATGTATAACCCCATATTAAAAATTATTTTCTTATTAAACATTGATTTTAACTATTTTAACCCTTCTTTAAATAAATTAATATTAAATGTCCTAATCTAACCCAAGTGGGCCTAAATGGTCATATTTTATTAATAAGGTTGTTTTTGGTCGAATTACACTTATCCAATATAATTAGGACATGTGTTAGGGTAATAGTAATATCATATTTACCCCTACTTACTATTAACCGCGGTAAAAAAAGTAAAATGTTACTATTCTCCAAAAAATTATTTTTATCTCATTGAACCACATTTTACTTACTGATGTCAACCATGTCTGTCGGATTTTCAAAATCCATTCACAGAAGTGGTAAAATTAAGTTTTATGCAAAATTCAGTTTTTAACCTACCACTTAGTGGTTTCACTATTCATCAAAAATTGAAAGTTTTCAGAAAAATACCAAAATTTCACCCTAGGCTAATTTAGGTATTCCGAATCCAAAAATGAAGTCCATTTTGAAAGATAAAATTTATAAAATTTCAAAAAGTGGTTATTACTATTCATAACGGCTAGTTTTAATAATATTTTAATAGCATATCGTTGTTTAGTGAAACTCGGTGTTGCGTATGACGCAAGCTATCGAGGAAGGTTGTGATTGCGTGTAAAGTAAGCCAAGCAAGTGTGTAGTGAAAGATTCCTTTGATGATATATAAAAACAAAATATTACTCATAAAAATCTCGGGTGTTACATTAAGCCTCTAAATTATATTGGATACATTTAAAAACATTTAAAAAACATGTAGAATCATATTTTTGTTATTTATATTCATTCCATCTAATAAAATGACTAGGCATTAATTACCATTTAAAATAATAATATTATATTATTAGTGTGCAACGTAAGATTTCAATGAAACTTGTTGTTGTGTTTTAGGTACTCCATCTAGCATATCAACCCCTTTAAAGTAATGATAATATTTAATTCACAAATATGAATAATTATGGAAAATTTATGGTTATTTATTTACCTGAGATGTTACATTTTTTATAGTGATGTTTGATTTATTTTTTTTCATTATCATGAAGAGAATGAGAAAATATTTTTAATTGTTTATGTCAGTTTTCAATAATATATTTTAATACATTATTATATACTATTAATTTAATTGAATTTATATTATCAAAATTTTTTAATGATGTTACATCATATTCAATTGACGACTTAAACCACTATGAAGGATTTTTATAGGCGAATTTTTTGGTTTTAGTAATTTATGATTGTATATCCAAAATATTCTAATATGTGTATAATCATGGAAAATGTTATTGTAGTTATGTTTTCATTAGGTTTTTATCTCCTATTTTCTAATGTTATATTTTTAGGATCATGACCTAGAATTCTGTATCTCAATATATAAATTTCAAAAAATTAATATGTTCATCTTTTATTTATTATGAAAAACTATTTTGAAGGTCACCTATAATATCTATTGGCTTAATAATAAATCTGGAAAGGGACATTTAGTTTCATTTTTCTTAAAAAGTGGACATTGAATGTTTATCTATATTAATGTTTATTTCGAATTTCAATGTTAGATTTCAAAAAATCTTTTGATGAAATTAAATCAATGTCAATTTTTATTTAAAATTAGAATATCTAATTTCACAAGAATTGAAATAAAATATTAAAAAAATTGTTTATATAATTGATACCATTATTGAATGGGACTGGGAAAATCAATTTTTATTAAAATTGATGTTTAAATCCTAACGTTATGTTAATTTAGTTATGATTTTATTGTAATTTTTCATATTAAAAAATTATAGGAATAAATTCACCATGAAATTCTTAAAATATATGTTAAAACTGTACTTTTATAGTTATTTGTATTCATGTATCCTTGTTACCAAAATTAAAAATTAAAAATAATTGATATTATGTTCATACATTCCTATTGTGAATAAATCATGTATAAGAGTAGGGATGCTCAAAGAGATTATTTGGATATATAAAATAATGATTTACATTTATTTATTTGAAATGACATAGAGATCAATGTTGATAAATATAGATCACCAATATTATAAATTGTTTATCTACACCATGATATCCTGAGATAAATAAATATATATTAGTTGATACCCAGTCATTAAACATACCAATCATCCTATTGAGAATAATGATATAATAATTTTTCCAAGAGAATTACATACTGGAGAATATATATATGGAGATTCCTGAATATACCAAAAATTTCTTTGTATATAAAAAAATTAATAATTAAAAAATTTAAATGAGATGTTGTAACCATTAAAAATACCAATAATGAAATGAGATAACAAAATGGGTAATTTTTTAAAGGGTCAAGTCAATATATATAATGTTGGAAATTATATGTGGGTGTTGATCTATCATTATATAGATTCATTTCACTTCATATCCATTATAAAACACATCTCTCTAAATCAACATGTAATGATATACATTATAGAAGTTGTAAGACTAGGTAGAAGATATCATTTTATTATATATAAAAATTATCTAACATTCATATATATGTTCTGAATAGTTATAAAAAAGTTATGTGAAAAAAAAATTAAACTCAATATAGATTATCACCACCACCATTATTGAAAATGTAGAAAACAACTCAGAAATAGAATACATGTTCTGAACAACCACAATAAAAATCAAAGGATGATATGATCAATATATTTCAATAAATATGTTTTCGAGGTATGGTTTTTAGACATATTATCTTAGAGAAGATAATTTTTTTTCATGAAAAAGGTGAAGTAGTAATACCATGGGATAATCATATTAGTTTTTTTGATATATAGATTTTCATTTATATTCAATACATTTTAGCCACATTATTCTATTCTTATCATTTTAGGAATCAATAATGGTGATGTGGACTATAAATTATGTAATGACAAAAATGATTCATAAGTTATTGGGTGATTTAAAAGAGATAAAGAAAGTGATAAATTGTATTACCATGTGTATATCACCTAAAATAAAAAAAAATTGCATTTATTATTGTTTTATATATTCTAGGATAGGTTGTATAATCATCTATGTAAAGAAAATAGTGGTGTTTCTCTTAAGAAAATTATAGTCACTTGAAAATAATTATTCTACTCATCACTTAGAGTTGGTGGTTATTGTTTATATATGACTTTAATGGAATAATTTTTTGTTTCTAAAATGATTCATGTAGTATTTACAACATAATAGTTTTATTTATTTTTTCCTTCAATAAAATATTTTTTGAGTATCATTATCCTTTTTATTACTGATGAATACTCTACCCTAGATATGGTTATGTTTATCAAATATTATATGGTATTCATGATTCAAGAATAAATGATTAATATGATTTTTTATACTAAATAGTTTTATAGATTTTATGCATTACATGAATAATTTGTAAGGATTTCATATGTTTTAATATCATATTGTAATATTATTTATTCTGGTAAACAATTTAATAGTGGCGGAAAAACCAACACCATGTGTAAGTGGTACGATAATGCACTAATTACTGGAGAAACTGTTGATCGATATTATTTAATAAATAGTTCAATTAATAATCTCAAAAATTTTATTATTTTTATCAAAACTATGATATAATATGTTTTGAAATCATTTCATAATTTTAGGTTCAGATGGGGGTTAATCCTGAGAAAACGAAGATGAATCTCTAATGAATACGATAGTTTTGTTGGATTGGAATGTTGAATCAGAATATAGGGTATATATATTCATAAATTATTTATTTATTATTGAATAATTATCATTAACAAATCATGAAAATTATTAATTTTGTACATATATAATCAATGATATAAAAGAATATTCTAATTTTCTCTTCATTTTAATTCTTAAGGTCACCACTAGAGAATAATGTATACTTGGAAATTTAGAATCATCATACATAATATTCTCACTACATTAATATTCATGTGAAATTATTAGTAAATGACATGTGAAGGACGTTTATGTTGGATATTTTGAGGTTTAAAAAATTTCAATCATCCATTATGTTAGAAAATGAAATATATTTATAATAATGGTTTTGTAGATGATTCAAATGTAAATATGTACTCAATTGATTATGAGTACGTCGTATTATCCATAAACTGACATTATTTAAAATAGACAATAAAAATTAGTTAAATGATTTTATTTAATTTTTTTTGGAGGATCATGATATGATCATATTCCCTTAATGGGATTTCAATATTATGGATGTTATAAAGTTTTTTTTACTCAATTCAATATTGAAATCATTAACATGAAGGAAATTTTAGTAATGAAAATGTTAGGTTGATATTGGAGAGATATAACTCATCTGAATATATTTTATTTGTAAAAATTTTATTATTATATTCATCTAAAACTAAATAAAAAAGTGATGTAATAGTTTTAATATATTAATTATAATGATATTCAAAAATTATAATTTAATTTTGTAGTCAAGGATTATATCATTATATGAGTGTCTATATGGATGAGATGTGAATAATAAATAATGTTAGGGAATTTGAGTGATTGAAATTTATTATAAATGAAATTATTTTACTAATTATGGATTATGGAGTAATATTGATGATTTCTAGAAATGTATGTTTCATATCACCATGTGTTTCATGTTTTAAAGTTAGATAGAATCTCCAAAAACCTTCCCATATTAATCAATGTGTATTTTCCAAATTTAATTCTTTGGTAAAAATTGTTAAAAAGAAATTATTGATTATTTTTATTTAAAAGAAAATATTATGTGTTAATGTTATTCCCTTATTTTTAGTTTCATGGAAACATGGGAAATTTTTGGTGAAAAAAATGCAACAATGATGCCCTTATATGAAAATAGAGGGTAAATATTTTTCATTACAATTTATCCCAATTGATTATAATTGATAGGATTATACTATGATTTTTGTAATAATAATATCTATTATTTTTGGAGATTATTAATTACAAGTAGATAAATTTTTAATTTATTTATTAAATTCATTAAAAAAGGAAAATTTACGTTTTCAATAGAATTATTTATTTATTTAATGAAGGGTGACTAATTGTTAGGTTACTAATAGAGAAGGAATTACATGCATAAATATAGTGGAATTATTATGTTTTTCCTTATTTATGTAATTTGATAATTAATTGGTTGTCATTATTTTATTTAGTTTTCATAGGATTAATGGGTGGCTAATTGGATTGCATAATTATGTAGAAGTTTAATTATAGCCATTAATTAGTGGATTCAAACTAAAATGATGTCATGAAATGGATTAGAGGGTTATTGTTATAGAGAATTTGAACATTAATTTAATAGTGGATATTTTATATTATATAATATATTTTTATTTATAATTGATATAATGGAATTATGTTTTGAGATCACAAATAAATATTGAAAGGATTAATATTTTTGATAAAGATAAGAAATAGAGAGAGGTTTTAAATAGTGAAATTTAAACTGGGGATTATTTTATATAATTTTAAAGAGTTTTTCATTAGATATTTGTAGAGGAAAATTGAGAGGTTTCTTCATAAAATAGATGATAATCTGGATAGATGATCCAATTTAATCCCTCTATCAACTTATTCATTTTTTGTTCTTGTATTTTGGATAAAAAATTAAAAAGGATGGTGGGTTTGTTTGATTTCTATAGTGTATTATTCAGTTATTTTTGGTTATTATGAATAATTTTTTATTATTATATAATCCAAATTTTGTACTGTTATCATTTATTTTCATGTTTATCTACATCAAATGTCATTACAAGGGGTTTTCGATATTTGGAAAGTTTTACTGAAAATTTAATAAGGGGTGTTTCACACTCAATATATTTCCCTTTAACTATTAATATTTCATTATTTTAAGGAATTGATTTACATGGGTCCATGAAAATTTGAATGTGGATCCTTCTCCTCATAGATGTTATATGTAATTTGATCATTAGAGATACAATGAATCTATACCAATATGTCACTGATTCACGAAAACCATTCCTTGATTCCACTTCTTGATACATGGTTTATTTTCATTATATTTTTTTGGCTAAATTCAGTTTTTATAGTTTAATAACAAGTAAAAAACATATATTTTTCATATAATAATATATTAATTTTCGTTAAGAAGTGATATCTTAACATGTTTCATTTTCATGTGTAATGTAACACACCGATTGTTTGGAAATTATTTATCATTAATAAATTTCATGTGTTAAATATATTTTGAAACACCCGATCATGGAAATATGTATATAATTATCGTACATTATACAATTTAAAAATTATATTATATTTAAGTATAAAATAATTATTGATAATAATTTCCAATTCACATAGAAAATAATATTAAACATAATTAACTATTTTGAAATGTTTTTTAATGGAAACATTTGAAATAAATTTATATTATTAAAAAATAATTAATATTATTTACTAATTAAAAATTTATTACTTCAATATTAATAAAATGATTTTATTGGATTCCAATTTTTTAGAAATTAATTTTTTATATATTGAATGTTAAAAATATGTTTTTCATGAAATTTCATTATAAGAACAATGAATTTTTTTCTAAAAAATTAATTGAAAAAATTTTGGTATGATTATAGTGAAAAAGATAAATAATATAATCTAAAAATATTTTGAAATTTATTTAATTATTTTTAGGTCATGGAATTAGAAAAAATATAGTTTCATAGTTAAAAATGTGTTTCACTAAATAATGTTTTTATGTGATTTTTTATTTCATATTAGAAATAATATATTATATTATTCTATTGTAATATTTTAAAATATATCCTATATTTTTAATTCGAAAAATATATATATAGTTATAATGTCAGCATAATATTTTATATTAATGAATAGTAACCACGATAAAAATCATCCTACAACATCAAATGTTTAAAGTGTTGACGATGTGTTAAACCTAACAGACAAGGAATAAAAAATAAAAAATTACATAAATCTAACATGATTAATTCATTTAGATCCTAAAAAATAAAAGCACCATACATGATCCAATTTTGATACTATTTCCTTTGATATCAACATTATTATATGTTTTATTCCAGGTAAGTATAATTATTGACCTCCCCTCACTTGTAATAGCGAACACCCTATAATCTATTATACATTCCACATGAGCATATTATCTGAATTTTTATATTCCGAAACAATGTCCCAAAATCCATGTACAGGATGATTTGTTTTTTCATCCCATAACACACATCTATGAAGCCTCAATGTGACTTTTCTAGAAGGAAATCATTGGAAGATATATATGTTATAACCAATATATTTGATGTTTCAGTATTCATGAAAATCTGTAATTTTATTATATTTATCATTAAATTACTTAATTTGTTTCAATTTTTTACTTATATTTTTTATGTTAATTTTATATGAAATTTAAAAATCCTTCTTTTCTATTGGAATATTATAATTTTGGACGTGTGTATGTGTAGACTACCACATCCTTGAAGATATACGATTCATTTTCAAGTTCATATTTATATAAATGGTCATAAGGATATACTAAATGAATATATATTATATATTTTTTATAATTATTATTCTCTAATGTTTAGTTATTTTTACTATTAATTCATTCCATCCATAAAATATTAGAATCAAAATTCACGAGTATGTACACACTATGATCTCTAAAATATGATGGATGTAATTTTTCTTTACCACCATATGTGAATGATATTGAAAATGTATGTAATGAATATATAATAATTTTTTTACCTTATTACAATTCGTGATATTTTTCCACAATGAACCTGCTGGTGGGACAAGAACTATCGAATGAAAAAATTCATGGAAATAGGCATGTTTTGATATGAAAAATTGTTTTTTGGAGAATTTTTAATAAAAGAGTAATGATAAATTATTTGGTGGTGATATATAGTAATATTTATATGAATTTTATTCTAAATTTATAATTATGTAAAAATAGTTTTTATTATACATGACATATGAATGAGTATAAAAAAAATTTCTTTAGTTAAGGGTTTTTTTAATCTCATTGTTTAAGGGTTTTCAATGTCAAACTGGCATTTTAAAAAATTAAATGTCCATAATACTTCATATAAATATATTTTATAAACTATTAGATATTTAAATATTTTTTTATGTTCTATTATCATCTCATTGGAACAAAAAATTATTTTTAATTTTTTTTAAACAATCACTTTATTCATTATTTTGTCAATAATTTTTTTAATCAATGTCCATGTTCATGAAACTGATTATTGGTAATATTAATCTATATAATTTTTTTATCATGATTATTTATACTAAATTTTAATTTATTTAAAAATTATTTTGTTGAATATTCTCAATTATTTTAAAAATGGCCCTCTTTTGACTTTTTACAAATCATTGAAAGGATTAATTTATTTAATCATATTCTCCTTGAATTAGTTTTCCATTTGTCATTGAAACTAATTTATTGAAGATTTCGATAATATTTAATATGTTTATTTTCATAGAAAATTATTTTTTGAATATTTTGGGACTTTATAGTTTTGAACTAAAATAAAATAAAGTGATATTTTCCTTGTTTTCCATGAAATTCACAAATAATTTTCAATGATTTTTTTTGGTAAATGTCCTTAAAAATTTGATATAATTTTTTGGGGATATAATATTGTCATAAAATAAAATTTAATTACCATGCAAGTCCATCCATAAGTAAAGAATCTGAACATTTATTAAAAGTAATATAAAGTACAATAGTGCAGCGGATGGGGTCAAACAACTAAAATGCCCTCAATTGCCAAGAATATTTCTAGAGATCATAAAATAACATATCATTTCCATAATCAGAATCACCAGCAGTCTCCCACATAGATTGAGACTTATCCCGATTGATGATTTTCAAGATATCTGTATCCACTTTCCCTGACACCTTAGACCACGATCTGGTAGACACAGTTCTAGGATCATTAGAATAATCCTTACGTGGTCTCCTCATAGAGGGAAGACCCTCACTATCGGTAGTCTTTGGCGTGCCACTTATGATTTCATACTTGTAAGATGAATGACCACAACTGCCCGAGACCCTAATCGGGGTTCTCACATTCCCCAGTTCATCTTCAGAAATGTTTCCCCATTCCTTAGGTAATTCAGATACTTGAAAATGCTTCTTGATTTCTTGTTCACAATCAACATTTTGTTACACATCACTCTGATTGGAGACATCAACATGGAAAGTATTGGGGGTAAACTATTATGGGGTCCATATATGGATGTCCTCAACTGGAGTAACATCTTTAACCAAATCAAACCGAGTATTAGAAGGGATGCTATGAGCCTCCTTCATAGATACATCAATGAGAAACCTTTTACCAGGATCAAGAGTTGGCTTGTTAAGTGAATCCCCATCATGAGAAGTAGACTTTGGAAGCATCAAATCCTTTAGGATGGAATTCCTACGATAGAGGGCTGTTGAATTCCCTCTCACACCACATTTATCACAAGAAACATTATTCTGACATAACTCTAAAGAGTATCCAACAACCATACATACATTATAGAAAAGAGGTTTTTTTCATAATCGACATCAATTTTAATTTTATCAGAAGGGGTGGAAAGGGTTACCTTTTCAATGAGAGTGGAGAGAAGATCAACCTCCACCAACATCCTTGAAAAATGGCCAAACAGAATATCGTCATTCTCCTTTTCAAGCCGTATCGGTGTCCCAATTGCCATGCCAATGTCATGCAAGAAGTTTTGGAGGCCATAGGACCCAATTGAGTCCAATGTTGAGAAAAGACATTTATTGTACATGAGACATTAAAATCCAAAGACCATTCATGAAAATGAAACCATACAAGTTTCAGAAACAGGGATCCAATGCTCCATGCTTGATGATTCAAATCATCAGATGAAAATAGACAATGAAAAAATCCTCGGCCAAGAGAAACACAGTTCCAGTTAGAAAAACCCCAAAAATTTGAGGTTCGGCAAATCAGATCATCATGATTCCATGGTTGTGCACCTTTAGGAAGAAAAAAAGTGCAATAAATGATTTTTTCCCCAATTGAACATTGCCCAGCAAGTGCCGTAGGGTTAGCATCAACATGACCCGAAGAACCCTTACGAAGAATTCTACTAGGACATGAGCCCTTGATCGGGGCCAACAAACAAATTCCAGCTTACTTCAACCCAAAAATTTATTTCCTCACCACACCAACACCTAAATCCCACATCAATACAGCAAGGGTCATAGACACCGAAATATCATCCAGATGTCGTGGATTACCAAAAAGTGGATCAATCTTTAATGTTGATTACAACACCTCCGTAGGCCTGACACGAGGATCCAATGCCGACTGTAGACTAGCCGAGGAGTTCAGTTTCACCGTAAAATCATCCAGATTCTGTGGAACCCCATGATGTTCATCAATATTCCATGCTTCAGAAGATCATTGCAACACCTCCACATGTCCGACATGAGGATCCGAAGCTGATTGTACACCGGCTGATAAATTCTATTACACCGCAACTATAGGATTTCCAACATTGACAGAACCCCGAGGGCCGCAAATGTAGGGTTTCTATTCACACTGGTATCTTTCGAACTATGATATTATGGGAAGTACATATTGACCAAGTAAATGTTTTTTTAATATTATAAGTGTTCCAAAAACAATTTCCATATTTACATGATAAGTTTTTGTTGATCATGATTAATTATCGATAATGATACACACTTAATATATATGTATTTAAATTATGAAATTTCTATAACCCATGATTCATGGGTAATTTACATTGACTGATAAGGTATGAATTTCATAATTTATTATCATATTATCATACCCTTAGACTTATATTACTTTTATTTTCTTTTCATTGAATGGTATAACATAAATTTACCGTTTCTAAATATCAATGTTCAAATTTTGACATAATATCCCTTCCACAAATTCTAATGTTATATTGATATCAGTGTATATCTAAAACTAATTCGATACAGGATGAAAATTTTTGGGGGTATTGATTATATTTTGTGAAATAATTTAATTTTCACAAATGTATTTGAATAAAACCCCCATTATGGTTCATGGGTGTGTATTATTAGGATATTATTTAAATATAAACCTAAAATGTTGTAATATTTATTTGTCATTATATTGTCCCCTAAATGTGGTATTAGATGTTGATTTCATTATTTTATGGAGATTAGGATTAGAGTAATTTTTTAAAAAACCTATACAAATCCTATATAAATGATACAATCATTAGTCTGGGTTTATTAGAGATTGTGTGGTTTTTATATTAATAAAATAACTATCTAGATACAAAAGAATTCATGAAATATTTTCCACAGATACACCTTGTTGTCATTATCCAAAAAATGTTGGTAAAATTTCAAGTTGATATATATAATTTTCAAGATGAAGTGTCTTAATTGTAAACCATGGAGGAATGACATGTCGGATATGATTTGGTTTCTAAATTTTTTTTTCTGAGTCATTATGTGGAATTATATGTTGTAACCAATTAAAAAATTTAAAAACAGTAGTTATCCAAGATGAACTCAATGAATCAAGGATTGATTTTTTTTTACTAAATATGGAAATCATAATATTGATGTTCATAATCATTTGATATATCAATCTAATTATTGATGATTTATAATCATACTTAAAATTTCATCATTTATATATTGTTGAAACCCTATGAAATTTTGATTAAATTTTTTTAAAGATAATATTGTGGTTTCCCAAATAATTTACCTATTGGGATACAAATTGGTGTGAAGATTATTATGCTTGTGAGTAATATGTTTTATTTATTTTTAATTATAAATCAATTCTTGAGTTCGTTTCTTGACCCACATAATAAGAGGAAAATTTATTTTGATGAGATTCATTTGATGAACACCATATATAAAAGTTGATTCAATTTTCTAGATGCTATGAATGTGGTCATAATCACATAATTGAATGTCCTACAGGAATAAAAAGATATTTTATGTTGGTAAAATAAGGTAATATAGTAGCTAGTAGAAATAGAAAATGTTTATTTTTATGGAGGGAAATAATTTTTTTTTTCAAATCCACCAATAATAATGAAATACCATATTATGTGTAAATTTGGAGTTATATAATTTAATTATCTAATTTGTGTTATGTATACATAAATTAGAAAGGAAATTTTCAATTTCAATCACTAAATTAGATTATGGTAATAATGGAATGATTGTCCCATATACTAGGGTTGTGGATTTCATGATGATGTCTATAAGTATATTCCCTATTAAAATATAATTATTTTTCCATTATATTAATTTATTTGATTTTGAGAAATAATTAAATCCCACTACATAGATACAATATAAATTTATAGACTATGGAAATCACTTTAAACATTATGAATTAATATATATATATAAATATCATCTCTAGGTGTGAAGATGAATTTCAAATTCTCATTTAAATTAATTCCTTTTTTGGGTCTTAGTACCTATTCTCGAGGGATATTTATGTTGAATGGTTGGGAAATACTCAACATTCAAGATATTACTATTTTAATGGAATATGGTATTGTATTTCTTGAACATCTTATTATTCTTCCATGCGTTTTGGAAATTATATAGTAAATGAAAATCATACTTCCTGAAAAATATATTTCAATGTCTCTCAATATAATTTCACAAATTTAGTTGCTTGAATTGAATAACTAACTCTATATGAATCATGATAAGTGAATAAAAATTCATAGTACATCATAATTGAATATGATATCATTATTTAAAGAATAATTATGGGAAAATTCATCACTACACTAATTATCAAGAACACACCAAGGTAATAATTAAGTCCATATATCATCTACCATGTATTGATTATATATTAGCTATGTTTTGAGGACATCAATATTTACCAATGGTTGATAATTAAATGATGTATAATTTTCATAGGGTCCAAAAGGATGATATACCTAAGACATCCTTCAATATAAGGTATAAATATTCTGATTTAATAGGGATTTCATATCAACATAACAATTAAACTACCAAGATCATCAATATAATGGATATATTCTTCATATTAATTTCATGACCGTTCTAAGAGGATCCTATGATGTGACTACCCCATTCCCCCCTCCGACATGCTAGGGGCAAGGGACATGCACCACATAGGCATATCCCACAAATTTGAGGCAATTACATATGTATCTACACACACATGAAAATATCCATGCTAGAAATGAAGAAATATTAAAACACATAGTAGAAAATTCATACATAAAATAATATACCAACCAAAAAATATGATAGTGGGAAAAAAATGCATATAAAAAATTTCTAGAATATAGGACCAACAAAAAAGTAGTCTGCAACAAAGAATTCACAAGTCCCCTATACTCATCCAATAAAAACCCTGCAAGAATGGTAGGTGTAGGATTACTACCTAAAGTCGTAGGATAACAACAACTCCATATATTACCTCTAAGAACCAATGGGTCCCATTCCACCTAGAACTTCATCAAAGTGTCATTCATCTGCACAAGATTTGACATGTGCGGGAAAAGCCCAAGCCAGGGAGAGTAAACCAATACTTAATAGGACACCCCAAAACCACAAATGAAATAACGCTGAATAATACATATATTATTCAACAATAGAAACACATAATGTATATAAAAATGGGTAAACATGAATTGAACCACAAAAGAAACACACATAATACACCACAAAGGAAACTGACTAAGTACATCACAAAGGAAACACATGAACTACACCACAATGGAAACACACAAAGTATAGTCAACACAAACATGTATAAATATAAAGAAAAAATAGAAGTATTTTTAGTTTTATTTCAATGATCACATATTTTCCATGAAGAACTTTGTATAGATGATAAACGGAGAGTCAATGGCACAAGTAGCATCAATAGAACATAGAGAATTAATGGCGCAGAGAGCGTAGATGGCACACAATGCGTCGATGGAACATGGAACATCTATAGACCATAGAGTGCTGATGTATCATTGAGTTTCTATGGGGCATGGAGTGTTGAGGGGTCGTACATCCCCCATGCCATATATATACCATGTCACAACCAACCACATGATTCTAATTATTGTTTTCTTTTAGTAGGAGAACCTACTCTACAAGACAATATGCAATATTCCAATATTAACAACTACATGAATAATGCATATCAAAAGTTCTGTCTCATCAAAAGGGTCCCAACACAATAAACGTATCATCAAATGAACACACTATTTGAATGTTATGACTTTTTTCCTAAAAAGGTCCGACATGGGGATGATTCGACCCAACATGACCTAACACGGCCTGGACTACAGAACTCGACTCGGTTCGGCCGAACTGACCCGACCTAGTCTAGTAAATCCTAGCAAGAACTGGAATGGCCCCTAGGGAATGGCATTAATCATTTGGTCTGGCTCACCACATGCATGCTAGTTTATGTGAAATTTACATATCCAAACATGGTTGCATCACTCTGGTCAACACAAATCCATGACATATTTCACATAGTCGACCCACCTCCTATGACAAGTCTTGTGCCCTCACTCCCACCCATTTATCCATAATATGTGGATTAGTGTTGCGTCTTACAACTCTCGCACTAACCTCCTACCATGGCCCCTTGTTATCCACTCATGACCCCATTGTTGTGGGATCCCTCGGACCTGATCCCTCTTGTACCGCATCCTACTACAGTTGTTGGCTTCCATACTAGTGGAATATCCTTAGGTGGTCATCCTAGTTCAATCTCTCCTACCTGGACACTAATTCATCCACTACCAGCAACCGCTTCATTGTTATACATTTCGATGAACCCTTATTCGGGACCCAGCTGGTGCCGCTTCTCTAGGCACCATCGTGTGCCACTGCCTTCTTCCACTATAACCATATACCTTAGGTGATTTGCACCACACAATCATCATCTAACCATTATGATGTCCTTGTGGTGTCAGATCCCCTGTCATAGATAATTTCACTAAGGATCTATGTTACAACAATCCTAAGATCATATTTTATGTGTAATAAGGAATGCGAAAAGATTTGGGGAAATGTGATAATGCACATGAACTCCCAATTAATTGATCATGTCCTTTATCATGTTATCCTTGATATGTTCATGTTAAATGTAGTATTAATAACCATTAAACAAACAGATCTAATCACCATTAAAAACCACGCTAGAAGTTATCCATCATGCATGAAAGAACTAACCACTGATACAAATTTTCATGGGTTTGTCCACATTAGTTTTTTTATCTATGAGGGGAAAGGAAACCACAAAGAGAAGAAAAATCCTACCATTCGGATGGACCCATCATTGTTTATGAATGGAGGTCCCTATAATTCTCAGTCTTCGATCTGATGGAATTATTCATTTTGGGTTTTTCCATCCACTCCTTAGATGAATTCTTCTGTTATGGTGATAACCTTGATTTCCTTAAAAATATTTCATTAAAATTACAGAACTTGATGCTTCTAATAAAACTTTTTTAATGAAATTTTTTAAATCAAAATTCTATGGAAATCATATCAATCACATTCAACCTCCACAATTTGGTGATACAAAAAGCCTAGTGTAAAGTCACTTATTTGAACATAATTGTTCCCTCAAATTTCAAATTCAGATAATTATTTAAGAAGGTATTATGGTTTTAAATAAAAAAATCACATGCTCTTTGTTAAAATCATAAAATTTTTCATATTATCATTTCAGTGACAATAGGTCTTAGAATTTAACATCATCTTAGTTCTTGGTCTTTTATTTTTCCTAATAAATTTATAAAAATAAAAATTGAGAAATTTTGAGTCATTTCATGCTCCCAAACTAAGGAATTTATATCCATAAAAGCCAAAACAAGGGATACTGAGAAAAAAGTTGTGTGTAAGAAGAATAAATATGAACCTTCTGCTCCCATTTTCTCTATTATAAATTCTCATGCTACAATAGAATGTGATCTAGATGAATTGACTACCCATACAGGATCTGATCCTTTCAATCCTTGATATCCACCACATACTCTGAAAATGTCACCCCATAATAAATGTTCAGCCTTACCAATCGATGATGTCTAACAGATTATGGATGTACCTACCCATCTTTGAAACATTAATGATATCGATCACCTGGGGAAACTGTGGAGGTAGAACTAGGTGGTACACCACCTTTCCAACTCTACATAGAAGCCAGAAAGGGATGATGTATCTTGGAGATAACCTAATGACCAGTCAAAATCACTATAATCCTCATAGGGGTGAGACCTAAAGGAACACATGGTATCCCTTCCCAAACATTATATGCCTCCATGTCCTATAATCATATGACTTATTACATCTCTGTTCTAAGGTCATCATCTATAGGAAGATCTTTTTTATCTATGTGGGATCTGGCACAAACACTGGACCCGTGAGTGTTGACACCCCTGTGTCTATCCATCAAAATGGTGAACTTCATTGTCTCCTGTATATGGCCTAAAATTTTATCATATCAATGGAGGAGTGATTTATATTGTTTTACGCAATCTCCACAATTGTTAGGTGATCCTACCATCTCTAACCAATTTATAGGTTTCAAGCACATAGCATTTCCTCAATAACTGGGATGGTCTTCTCTGTCAAGCCATCCATATAGTGATGAAATACTCTTATTCAGAAAAACCTTGTTTGAAATAACACTTGTAATACCTTTCACAAACAGGATGTTAAATTAGCATCACAATATGAAACTATTTTTGATGGCCATCCAAGAATCCAAACAATCGTATTCACATAGAGGTGTCCCAAGCCCTCTATTGAACTCTTCTCATTGACCAGAAGGAAGTAGGATGACATGTTCAGTATTTCAATGATCACGTAGATGGTATCATTCCCTATAGATGTCAGCAGTAAATCTGTCATGAATTTCACAGATATCCCATCCCACTTATACTTTTGAACCAATTGGTGTTGATCCAAACTCGTTAGAACCTGGGGCTCGGCCTTCACTTGATGGATGTGATACATTGATAAACAAACTCATCCACCTCCATCTTCATCCAAGGAAACCAGAACTGATGTTCAATGTCCGGGTACATCAAATCCACAAACGAATGTACCACCAAAGGGGATGTGTGGTTATCCCTTAGAACATCCTCTCATAATGTCACCGGAACAACTTTTCACCTCTTAAAAGAATGACCTACTCCCCATCTATAAAATATCCATCAAGGTAATTCCCTATGGAAAACATATCTTTTTGGTTCTCATAGTTGATATCCTCAATCTATGCCTCCCTGACTCCATATAATATTAGAGGGGTGACCATCATCAATTGGAGAAAAGATGCTACATTTCCATCCACAAAAGTTATCTATAACATGAAAAACGACATTAACACCCCACTCATCAATGGAAATAAAGATCTCATATAGAAGGAATCCTACACTATGTTCTTCTTCCTAGGAGTATAGAAAATCTCGAATTTATAGTCATGGAGGATCTATAAGAATAGTTTCAGTCTCATTTTCAGATCTATCTGAGCGAAGATATACTTGAGACTCTGGTTGTTACAGTATAAGGTAATTCTCTTTCCCATATTGTAGTTTTGAAATATTTTAAAAGATATTACTACCATTGAATGATCATGATCATAGGTCCAATAGTTCATCTCATGTGGCCTCAACATGTGATACCAATTGGAAATAACCAGTTTCCCATACATCAAGACACAAACAAAACAAATCCCAGATGCATCGCATAACACAACAAACCATAGGCCCTCCTTTGGTAGTCTCAATATGTGATCACTCTTCAACATCTATCTAGACTCCTGAATTCATTGTTGGCACATGTATGACCATATAAAAGGCTTCTTATTCCTTTTTAAGGCTGTCAAGGGTGATGCTATTGTTGAAAATTCTGCTACATACCATTGATATTTCCCAGAAAAATCCAAGAAACATTGCACCTAGGAAACACTCTTGTGTGTCTCCGAAGAATACATCAATCATTGTTGGATCCCCACAACTCTAGCCACTGAAATAATGTGTTCTATAAACTGGAGCTCCAAAATATAGAAATGACACATCAAGAGATTCCAATAAAGATGGTTCTCTCAAAGCAAGTCCAAGACTATCCTATAGTTCATCTCATGATCCTCCCCTGATGCCAAGTAAATGTGGATTCCACCAATGCAGACCAAAATGAACTGTTTTATATAATATAGGATGAATGAGTTCATGAGTCCCATTTACACTTTCAGGGCATTCTCCATTAAAAATTAATCAATATGAACATATAGTTGTCCTAATGACATAAAAATTAATTCATTGAAATATCCTTAGAATGTACATTAATCAAATGATAGGCAGATCTAGGGTATATCTTTGAGAACAACCTCACTCCCTTATGAAGATGAAAGTAGTCATCAATACATGGTATTGGATACTTTTTCATCATGGTTACTTGCTTCAGGCACTGGATTTCCACAATTAATTTCAATCTCCCATCTACCACCATGGAAAACAATACATGGACTTATCAGTGTGAAACGTTGGATCAAACAAATCCATTCCTCTTTATGTTTTCCATCTAGAACCTCAACTCATGATGTTGTGTGGGAGCCATATATTATGCATGTGTATAAACTTTTGTTATCATTAGGTTCATGTAAATGTAGAATTCTTCCACTTTACAAATAGGTAATCTCGGGAAATACTCAATTAATATGTCCTTATAATCTGGAAACAGTGCATGGATCTTTAGACTCAGATCATCCATTATAATGGGGGTGATGCTAGAAAACTGGTGAGAAATTTGATACACCATATATGAGTATGTCCATCATTCACTACATTGCATTCCTTTTAACCAAAAAAGGAAAAACATGTTCCATCTACATAGATTTACCACACTCTTCACCTAAAAGAGTGAATATTGGCATGATCTATAGATAGCGAATCCATACCAAGAATGACGTTATAAGCCATCAATGTTTCCACCAAGATATCCCAACTAAATCACTCTCCATCAAGATTAAGGGAAGTATATTAAAACTATTGATTGATCATAGAATCTCCCATCATATGAGTAACTAAGCCTATGGATGGATTCAATGGTTCCACTAGAATCTCTGTGTCTCGAGCAAGGGTTTGGGGGATAAAAGAGTGTCTGAAACCTCTTTGTATAAAAACTATTTATAGAGATGAAAAATATATCGATCAATCCATTTATCCACACTAGAGAACTGGGGTAATATGCATACTTCTCCTAATGTTAGCATCGTCCTAGTAAACTAGCAATCTAACCCTGTGGTGGACCACCTGGGGGTTGTGGTCGTGGTGCCTCAATCCTTTTCCCACCTCATTCTACTATAACTCATCTTCTTACAAGCCAAGCCCCATAAAGACCACTATGATTTTACCTCTACCTATATCTCTATGTTCACCTTATTTTCACTTGATAGATCATATGATCGTTCTTCCAATATTTATCCAGATTCCCCAGAACGTCATTCTAGTAATATAGCATATCGTTCAGGTGACCTACTACTCCCTGTGTTCCATGCACTGGTAATCTTATATCTGTGGGCCTTTACAATTAGTTCATGAAATACATGGATCCTTTATTCTTCAATCGGATACCATCCATTGAATACTCATCTATATGGTGCCTGCTGCTAGCTGGCACTGCTGGTGTCAGGTCTGCCATAATGTTTTACACTATCAGTGATCAGTCCAATACCATAGAATATGTAGAGATTATAAGGGTTACCATGAATTCCATGATCTATCAGCATATCCCCTACTCGATGTTCTGGGCCTAGAATAATGTTTCCGGCAACATATTACTGTTGTAGTGAGAATGATCTCTAAATCATGTGGCGTACTTCACTACTGTTGGACTTCCCTTCTTGAGATGTATGAACATTGGTATAGGTACAATGTATAACATCATAAGAAATAACTATTCCATAATGATTCCCACATTTCCTGCCCAAGAGAGATTCCTCTCATCTCTTCTTGTGTCTGGATTACTGAGCTCCACTATAAAACCGATGTGCCGGGATAAGGTCTCACAGCAAGAACTGCAATCTATTCATAAGGCAGCATTAGATGGTGGAATACACACATAACAAGCACCATCCAATATTCAGCTACCTGGGGTCTAGTTCACCCAAAAACGTGAGAGTTATTTTTTCTATAACTCGTGGAATGCTCTTACCATGTGTACATATTCTACAAGCAGCGTTAGATTTGATTTGCTGCTGTCTGGGTGGTGGAATAACTAGTACACCACCCTATGGTGATATCTACTGTATTGGTCCCTGTATCAAATAATCATCACTTAGAGGATCGTCCTCATGATCATGCATAGGAAACATGGATGAATATCAGTGTGGTGGCATCCTGAAAATGATCAATTTGTACCATTGTCAATAGAGTATACCTATTGAGATGAATCAATAATGACTTGAGAAAACACTATAAATCTGATATAATTCATGTAAAATGTATTTCCCTATAATAAGTGTTTTATTTTACTAAGTAAAAAAGAATATTTCAGAGTCGTAGTGTATGTATAGGTCTGTCACCACACAATCACTAGAGTCCATAGGCTAAATTCATGTATTGAAACACTTAATAGTGTTTTCCCAAACCAATATCACATATGCACGTTCAAATAGGTAGTATCTTCCTCCTCTGATACCACTCTATAATTACCTGTTGCATAGGGGCATGTTCCATGATTGCCCCTAGCCCACCACTGATTGGGGAGGGGCAGTTGAATAGTGCCAACTAGGAAAATCCCACATATTGGTGGCATCTTTCTATTTTCTTATACACGCGCACACATCTCCAAGACCTAAATATTAAAATGAAAAAACACTAATTAAAGAAAGGATGAATCCAATACGATACCAACCACAGAGTATGACAGTATGAAAATTGGAATGTAGAAGGGCTAGAATACAAGACCACCCAAAAACATGTCTAAAATAGTGAATAAACATGTTCATGAAACTCTTCTGAAGGAAACCATATGTGAATGGTATGTGTAGGATAGATTTTTAATGTTGTTTGAGAAAAATTGTCTGTCTAATCCCTCTATGCACCACATGTTCTGGGTCCACCTAGAACACCATCAATGCGTCGATCATCAGTAAAAGAAACTACATGTGTGGGAAAATCCCAAGTAGCAGTGTGTTAAACAATACTCAGTATGACACCCAAAACTACAAATAGAATACCACTATGAAATAAACAAAGTTTTCCACATCAGAAACACCTAATGTACCTCAAAAAGTTAAAACATGATGTACTCCATAAAGGAAACATAGAATGTACAAACATCTCACATGGGTATAAGCATAAAGAATAAAGAGAATAATTTTTAATCGTAGTCCAATAATCTTCCAATTTCCATGACACATGTAGTATTGATGACAGACAGTGTTGCAATGGTGCACATAACATTGATGGTGCATAGAGAAACAATTGATCATGGATCATCGATATCACCTAGAGCGTTTATGGAACACGGAGTGTCGATGGTGCATACAGTGTTCATGACGCGTGGACTATCGATGGAATACAGAGCATCAATGGGTCATGTATCCCCCTAGTCATGTAGTAACCAAGTCACAACTAGCTGTAGGATTCCACTCATAGAGCACATATACATGGATAATATACTACTCAAGACAATAGGTCTTATTAAAACATTCACAAATATTCACTTAGAGTATCTCAAAAGGACCATCTCATTGCAAGGGTTCAAAAATCGTAAACGGCCTGTCAATATGACACATAGATTGAATGTTACATTTTTTTTCATATGTTGTCTTTCTTGTGACTCATCCAGGTCTGATCTGATTGGGTCTAACAATCTCGGCCTAGCCTAGTCAGGTTCGGGCTGAAGAAAACTGTCCTTGCCCTGTAGGCTGCCTAGAACAATCTCTCTAGGCCACTGCATCCAGCATAATCCTATGGGCACTGTCATGCACCACCACCTTGTTTCACCATAACCTGCTCCCTCAGTGGAATCACTTTGTTCCTTCTCCATCACACATGTCTACATAAATGTACTATTGGATACATTTTTTTGAATTGTTTGGAAAAAAATTAGGGGATTACAGATCCCCTTTTATTATTTTGTAAAGAATGAGGAACACAGAGATACTTGGGGAAAATTGATGAATAACATAAACGCCCAAAAAATGTATCATAGCCTTATTCATGTCTCCCTTAATCTATTCAAGATTGAAGTATTATGAATAACCATTCATAACATAGATCAAATCCTCATTCAAAATCCTATAATTAGTTATCCATCCTTGAAGAACAAAAGGGCCATGGATCATCCTATTCATGGGTTGGCCTATGTTTTTCATTTTAATCTATGAGGGGAAAATATTCATAAATATAATAAATATCCTACATCAAGGATGGATCAGTTGTTGAAAAATAATGGAATTTTGTTTTATTTTCGATCTTCGATCCTCCCACATTCATCATTGAGTGAGAATCCTTCCACAGCTTATAAGAATTCCAGATTTATAGACAAATCCATAAATTCTTAACTAATGTTTCATTAAAAATAGAAACTATGTTGGGTCCAATAAATTATTTTTATGAAAATATTTTTTTATTGTATATTACACCCATATCCTAACATTCATAGTCGAACTGCACATGTCGATGTTAGACCCTTCCTAAGGTAAAGTCGCTAATGTGAATGCAAAAGTTCCCTCATAATCCTGATATGGGCACCCATTTATATGTTATTCGGATATAAAATAAAAAATGGCCCAATGTTATATTGAAAATTTATCATTTTCCATAATATCATTCTTAAAACATTGGGCCTTGGAATCCCACACCATCAGAGTACCTTGTCTTGGAATTTTACAAAAATAATTTTAAAAACAAAACTTTAGAAAATCCGTGTCACCACAAGGTATGTTGATCAATTATCGAGATAATGTAATAAACACATTTAACATTGGTTTTCCACATTATAATTATGTTAAAAAAAATTTAATTTCTTTTTTACTATAAATTCTATATTCAACCAAAAAATTGTAAATCCAACATTGAAGATTATTCAAAAATCTAAAATATAGAAAAATACAAACATCATTTTCTCAGAAAAGAATCGATTAAAATCAATTGTTATAAAAAAAATATTAAAAAATTTCTAAATTACATTCCCTTGTACTCAAAATATATTTCCAAAATATGAAAATTATCTAGATAATTATTAAAATATTTGAAAAATTGTGATCAGTTAAAATATTTTTACAAATACATAACTAATTAAAACTACCATTCACATTTAGCCAAATGTATAAAGATTTCAATAAAAAATTTTGGATGACATTTGAAATGTTCTAATTTGTATGATGAAATATCATAAAATTTAAAAAACATTGTTTTATGATTGTAAAAAACAACATATTTTAGAAAATTTTATGTTTTGTTGAAAAACAATATTTTTCAAATAACATTTTTCCATGATTATCTAATAAATGAATAATAAAAAACATGTAAATTCAATATTCAATGGTTTAATATGAAGAAATATTTAATAAAACATTTGTTATAAATATTAAAAACTAAATATAACAAAATAAGTAATCAATAATGTAAAATTTATCTACTTGAACATTCACATTTATATTTTTTTGTAGTTCCATTATTTATTGGAATTCCATACTGAAAATAGTCTATGATATATATTAATTCCATATTATAATAATCCAACACAATGTAAAATGAAACAATTATTAATAAAGAAAAAAATATAAATAATAAAACTTACTTCTTTTACAGCATGAAAAATATTCTTTGAACAACCCCTGATATAAAGAATATACGATATTCTTAACATTCTACTGGGATGAAATAAATAAAACCACATTTCTAATAAAATAAATAAAATATCATAATTACAATATTTTTATTAAGAGTCGATAAAAATTATATATTTTTTCATACATATCATGGAATGAAAAAACAAGTATGTAATCTTTATTTTTTTATTGTTCTGAGATACATTCGATTTTGCAATATTGGTTTCATTATTTAATAAATGTTGAAATATATTATTATTCCATAAATCCATAAAAATAAGTGGAATTATTTTTGATTCAATGACTTTAGAGATATATTTTTTTAATGTAATTAATTAGGTTAGTACAATATGTTTATATTATTAATAATAAATTCATTAAAAAATTATTAACATATGAATAAAGTAAATCTCATGTCAACTGATAAGATCAGATGTTACAACATTTATGATGTTTATTTTAAAAATAATTAAATTTTATTTTATTTATGATTTATCAACACTCATAGAAAATTTATAATAATTACCAAACATTGAAAAACCATAAGATATCGTTTTCACAATCATTTTCTAGAGTTGAAAATGAATGGGCTTCAACATCACATTTCAATTATCATTTTACTTATTCCAGTTATTATAGATACATATATTTATGTATTGTAAATTAATATATTATATTAAATTTATAATGTAATGATAAATAAATATGAATAAAATTATACCATATTTTTTAGCAGTTGAAAAAAATTATCTTAGAAAAGTTAATAATGAACAATTCTATACCCAATTATGGACACATCCTCTATATATTCTAACAATAGAGATGTTGGATTAGTAATATCTTGTACCAATACAATTACATGAAATGGATATAGAAAATTATTATGTATATAATCCACCAGATAGTTTATAATTATTTATGTTGCAATATGTACATTAGTATCCTCATCATGTAAATTATAGTACATGATACAGCCTGAATGTAGAGGGGAAGATCATGGAATTTAGACTGAATCTATCTCATTTCTACTACATGGAAAATATATATAGATGATTTAATTAAAATATTTATCAATAAATAAGGTCTCACAACTCATCCTTCAAATAATCTAATAATACCATATATTATTCCCCAATTGATTCCAAACTAATATAAAAGAAAAAACATTATTAAAAATGATATCGTCCATATAAATTCTAGTGCAACTAGAGTGTTCCATGTTTTCTAATGTATAAGAAAAAATAATTACTCCCACCCTTGAGGATAAAGATCATATGTGTCATTTTATCTGGATGACAATCATAATGTAGTATCTTGAAATGTAATATTTGTGAGATAAATTTACTAAATAGTAATATTGAATAAAAGTGATAATTAATTACACACATTATTTTTAGGTACATATTTTATTGAATACATAATATAATTCCCCATTTTCATTACTCTATGCCTTTTTTATTTTTTATGAAGAATGTGTGGAGATGTAGGGTCATGTGGATCCTCTTCTGAGCCTCTACATGGCTTTCTATTTAATAAATTTTTTGATCAATCGTTTTCATCTCTAATAATAGATACCCTCCTTGTAAAAATGTATATAGGGGTATTTTTTATCATATATCTCCTAATAATTCTTCTTTGAAGCCTACAATATAAGAAAAAATTAACAAGTAATCAAGTTGATAAAATTAATTTGACAACTTTTGATTTACCCTTACAAAAAT
Organism: Viscum album; assembly: GCA_963277665.1. NCBI lineage: Eukaryota > Viridiplantae > Streptophyta > Magnoliopsida > Santalales > Viscaceae > Viscum > Viscum album. The sequence continues at coordinate 90,821,629 of OY728121.1, read as the reverse complement.
ATAGTTTAACCATATATAACATTATTTTGCAGTATCATAAAATTATTTTTAACTAAAATATCATATTTTTTCATTTACATATCCTTTTATTTACAATAAATAACTATCCCATGTTTCTGTTTACCCTTAATTTATTTTTAATATCCTTAGAAAACATTTATGTAACCTTACATATGTTTATTTTATACTAAAAACAATAGTTTTCCCTTAAATAACTTTTTTATTCTTAATTTAATTTAATTTAACCTTACATAACCTCTAATTTTTTTTTGTTTTTTATTATAATACATTTTATATAATTTACATAACATTATTTTTCCCACACAGAGATGTATTTTACCATAAAATTATATTTTGTTACACTTAATTGACAACATTAAAAAGTTACAAATCACTAATTTACACATTAATACCATTATTTTGTTCATACATGAATTTTTTAACCTTAAATAACATTATATTACAATATCTTAACAATTATGTAGTCACGTACCATTTTTTACACTTACAAAAAATTAGTTTACCCTATCATAAATTCAGTATACCATCACATCACATTTTTGACCCTTACATCACCATAGATTCTCCTAAAAAAATTATTTTACCCTTACATAACATTAGTTTACCCTTAAATTTCCTGTAAATGTTTATAATTATCCATTCATATCAATTTTTTATACATACGCAACATTATTTTACCCTTAAATAATATTTGTTAACATTACATAACTTTTTGTTAAGTCTCACTTAACTATATATTATTTTTATTATTTTTATTATGTAACTATAATTTATCCATAGTGAAGCTATATATTTTTTTAACCATTATATGAAATTATTTTTCTATTAATAAACTATAGTTTAACCAAAATTAAACAATACATGTTTTTACCCCTACATAACACCGATTTAACCTTACTAAAATATTTTTTACCCTTACATAACTGTTTTGAAACTCAACTAACTATATTGTTCCCATAAATAAATGTTTTACAACATTACAAAAACTATTCAAGATTATTTTTATCATTACATAACTTTGTTTTACTCTTAAATAACATTAGTTTATAATTTCATAACTTTAGCTTTTTCTTAGATAACAATCTTTTACACATACATTACTTATTTTAATATTTCATAGAATTTTTTTACAATGAAATAAATATTTTTACCTGTACATAACCTTTTTTTACCCATACAAGACCTATAAAATTCAATATTTACCATTACCTAAATTTATTATTCTAAATTAAAAAAATTTATTCTTAAATAACTTCATTTTACCCATAATTAACATTATTTTTCCCATACATAATTTTATCTCACCACCATGTAACATTATCTTACACTAGATAAACCTATTGATGATTATTTTTAACCCTAACTAATATTTATTTACACTTACATAACATTATATTACCTTTATATAAATTTAGACATAAGATTTTTTTGACAATAAAAACCAATTTTTAACCATTTCATAACTAGTAAAAGCTTTGTTTAACATATAGATAACTTCTATTTTAACTCAATAAACATTAGATTACCATTAAATAAATTTTCATTAACTATACATAAATTTATTTTAACCATATATAACATTACTATATCTATACAAAACATTTTCCACATTCATAATATTAGTTTGTGATAAAAACAATATGTTTATGTTATATTACTTTTTTTTACCTTTATGTAACATTAGTAGACACCAACATAATAAGAAAACGATTATGTTTACCCAAAAATATCATTTTTTACATATAATGATCATTTTATAAAAATAATGTAACCATAGATTAACTATAATCATCATTTTATTAAACATAAATAGATGATGTCTAACATTACTTAATTTAATTTTACCTATACATAACATTATTTTACCAATTTTTTACCAATTAATTAAATTATTTTACTACCAAATGGATTATGTTTAACTATACCATCACTCTTTTACCCTTTCATCACATTAGTTTACAATTAATTTTTTAAACATTACATATCTTTAGTTAAAAAACACAAAAATATAATGTTTATTTTTAATGTCACAAAAACTTGTTTGTAAACATAATTAGAATAAATAAAACGATAGGTAAATATTAATTAATATATTTAAAAAACAAAAATCACATATAATAAATTTATCTAATTATAAAAAGTGAACTTAATTAAATCCAACCTTCAATAGGAGGAAAAATTCTTCCAGGTATCCATATATATATACCCATTCTTATGTTATGGATATTTATCATTGTTACTCCTAAACATATAAAATGAATATATTATATCATAAAATAAGTCATTCTAATTAATGTTAAAGATAAAAAATTATTAATAATTCATTTGGTTTCGTAAATATTAACAGTCATCTATAATTGAATTAATAACATATTTTGAAATTTATAATCTTTAAAACCTTATAAAACATATTAAAAATGTTTAGAAATTTTAAAATTTCAGATGGCCATAAATTATCTATCAAAAATGTGTTGATGATAACCCAATTATCAAATAACATAATAATCCTCCAAGAACTCTTTATATCTAAATATGTCATCATATTATTGGAATGTGGGACCATTATGTGGATATTTTCATGAACATTAATTATCACCTTCTCCTATCAGTGTGTGAGTGAATGATTTTGTAAGCATGTAATACCATTCCTACCATCAATAAGTAAAATACTCTTTGTATAAGAGGATGAGTCTCACATAAATTTAATGAATATAAGTTTAATTTACATTTTTAATTTTATTTAAATTAATATTTATTTTTATGAATAGAAATACATATCTTAGTTCTCATTCCTCTCTTTTTATAAATTATAATGCTATATGCTACCTCAAAAAACTATGTTTACCATTATTTTATAAACAATATATAATTTTAATAAACAGTTTATAATTAAAAAAATAAAACATTTAATGTTATATCTTTCAATGAAACCATTTTATAACATACACTACGGTATTTTAAAATTTTCTAAAAAATAGGCAATATTATTTTAATATTAAATTGTGAACATTTATATAGCTGTATTTTCATTTATATATATAAATTATACAAGTATAAAATGTAATTGTGCATAATAGGAAAAACATTAAAATTATTTTATTGAATGAAATCATATTGTTGAACCCAAATACCATAATTTAAATATTGGAAAAAATATGAATAAGGAAAATATTATCAACAAAAAATTGATATTAAAAGAAAATTAGTATAATAAATTTAACCACAAAACTATGAATCATTAATATATATAGTTTTAAAAATATAAATGTTAAAAACAATGATTCTAAATATATCATTTTAAGATGTAATCAAATTAACTGATTAATTATAATTCTAATGGACAACTTTCACATATCTTATCTATATTGTCCATCAATGTTTCATTGAAAATTTCATCATCAAAATCATTGTTATTATTGTGAAATCATGTAATTTAATGTGGAATTTGATATATGCCTCCAAAATCATATACATCTTCCTTAGCCAAATGAATTTTATTTCACCGGAAAACAATTAATCACTAATCATTTTATGGTTAACAAAAATAAAATAAATTTTTTCATGAATCATAATGATAAATGATAGCTCTGTTCCATAAATTTAATTCAAATCAATATGTTTAAATAAATATAGAGTATGCTTCACAGTATATTCTTTTTCATCCTACTTAGAATTAAATATAAGTACAATAAAATTTTGTAAATCAATCACCCATATATCATCAACAACAATAATATATGATTTTTTTTGATTAAAATGTGTTTTAATTATTTCTTATCAAAAAATATATTGGGTTAGTGAAAACCATTAATCAAATGTTTTTTAAGGTACAAAATGTATCCTGGATTTGTGTGTGTGAAATGATTAACCATTAATATCAAAATCAGACCAAATTATAGCATTAACACATGTTCCCCATGCAAAAAAAATCAATGTTTTTTTGATTAAAAGTAAATTTTTATTTTATAATTTAATCATGAAGAAATATTAATTATACTTATTCATCATCAATTATTAAATTATTAATAGATATTGTACCTTTTACCCATCAATATGTAATGATATTTATTGTCTAACAACACCTAGGTTGTTAAAATAATAAAAATGTTCATGCATCACTTCATCACATGGAATTAATTTTATATTTGATACATGAATCACATTCTGTTCAATATAAACTATCAACTATATAGATAAAGTGGGACATATATACTCCACATAACACAAATAATTAGTATATAACTCAATTATCTTCTCTAATATATATTTCTAAAATATTTATGCCTTAGGTGGTCGTGGATCCTCACCATTCCTATTTAAAAATTTCATATATCCTTCTAAAAAAATACATCCATAATAAATAAATTTGTCCACATATTCATATCAGTTGAAAAGAATAAATAAAAAAATAGACCAGTATATAAAATCAAGATGGAGGAAAATATATTTCTTATTGAAATTTTATGAAAAAAAACTTATTTAGGTAGAATATCTAACAAATGAAAATCTAAAACTTTTCCAGAAATTTAATTGAAATGGTAATTCAACAGGATTATATAATTTTTAATTGGTATCATGAATATAAAAAATATTTCCTGAAACATTTTCCTCAATTAATTATAGTGATGATCTTACATAACTATTAAAATTAAAGCAATGAACAATAAAAAATCACATTGGATGAAACTCACATTATTTCTCTATAACATGAAGGAATTGGAATTAATATCTCTTCACGCACATTCTTAATAAGCCAAAAGTAAGATCCATATAGATCGAGTTTAATTTTATTGTGGGAGGCAATATTATATTTATTCCATGTTTATTATGACCATTAATTCTTTCAATACATCCAATATCATTCATTTTATATTTAACAATTTTACAATTATAATGGATAACAATTTTCTTGACATGTGTAACATAATTATTTTGTTTTCCCTCATAATATTTCCAATAGTGTTCCCCAAATAAATTTTTTTATACTTCCAAAAAAATATTGGATGACGTGACCATCCATTCATTCCCAATCTGTCATAAATTTTCTAATCCTTCTTGTAATATTCATCTGATGAAAGTTGTTATATAACATGATCATATTCATGAAAACCATCAAATTCCTTTTTCATAATCGATAAGGATGATCCAATTGAAAAATCATTAATGTATCATATAATATATTTCTATTCCATTCTTTAGTTGATGAAATGAAATAACATATTCATAAATTGTGTAAGATTTATGTCCATGAACATAATATATTGAAAAATATACATATTAAAAAATGTCAGTTATAGTAAAAATTATTATATCAAACAAAATTAAATACTGTATTTTTTTGCATCAAATAATATAACACCAATCTTGTACGAAAATTTCAAATAATTAATAAATAGTTATAGATGAAAACAATATCAATTACATTATATTTTGGTTTTGAAATCATCAATATCATCATCATATACATCCCCTTAATCAATATATATTCATAGATGTTATAGACAATGAAATAAGAGTCCATAACTTATAATAGCTACTAATAATATAATATGGATTCATTCCAGCTATGTACAGACCCATTATTTGATATATAATGTCATTTCTAAAATTTAAATATTTATCATCACTATCATTCCATTATAGTGAAGTATTATGATAATGTAGCAATCCTTTTGGGATACACTCATTTATTTGAAATCATTACATATATAAATCATTATAATTTTTCATGAGATTCTTCAAATGAATAATTCTTAGATGATACCATATTATATTAGTGGGAGGAATAGTGCATGTGCTTTAGAGTGATTCATGTCTGGATTTTCACCCATTTTATATCATGATTTCCAACATTTATGTCTGTCAAATAATCGTTCATATACATACCTATAAAATTTAATAAATTTGTGTCATCATGTACACTTGTATACCCCAATACCATTTATAATATTATATATTTAATTATAATTGAAATATTTACATTATATTAAATTTTTATTTATCGCTTTTAAAATTTCATTCAATTAAGTAAACCTCTATCAGTACAACTATGTATTTATTTCATGTTAAATAAGATCAAAATTTACAATAACACAACAAATTTAGTGAAACATGATAATATTGGTTTATCATCATCATCATTTATATTTTTAGATCTTATTTTTCAATGATTTCATTACATATATCCTGAATTAAATTATCAATATTTTCTTCATCAATATATCATTAATGATTTTTTATTTCTCCGTTAGAGATCCAATATTATTCATTATGAATAGAACCATAGAAAATTCAATGGTCTTTGATTAAAATATACCCTATTTCAATCATATTTTAGAATTAAATATATATATAGAAAAACATAACAATGGTTTTAGGATTTAATTTAGAAATTACCATAAATAGGAAACATCATTCTTGAATTTATCTATAGTTCAATGTGAAAGTATTCAATTATGAGCCATTAGTTAGATAAAATGTGACAATAAAATATTTTCATATTTCAATACTTATGAAACTATATTCCAATATATAAACTAAATATTTTTAATGCATTTGAATAAAAAGGTATAAGAAAACATATATTCTTAAAAAAAATTATATAATAAAAAATTTATTAACAAAGAAACAATTAATAAAATATTCAAAAATATCATAATTTTCAAAAACTATAGAAATATAGAATGTTTTTAGAAATTGATTAATATACAAAATAATATAATGATAAAAAATTTATAAATTCAACCCACAATAAATATACTTAGTTAGAAAAATCTAATTAGAAATAAAATAATATATTAATATAAAAAAGTTATTACCTTATACAAACTACAAAAAAATTAATTGATTATAAGATAAATAAAAATAAATGAATGGTTGAATAATATAGAAAATTATGATATAATTGATTTAACTTAAAAAAATATCTATTTGAATTTTGAGTTTGAAAATAAAAAATAATTAGAAAATTAAAATGAACATAATCAAAGTTAATGGTAGTGGTGAAAAAATTATAAGATTGAATGGAGACATGGACAAAAACTTTATACAAAAGAAGAATGAAAAAAAACTTTGGAGGGATGTTGATGGTAGAGTATATTAGGGTTTCAATGGATAGAAAAATTTCAACCTTAATTGAATAAGGATAAATGATGTAACATTGATGATAAAACATTCTAAAATAATATGGATTTCGAATTAAATTAATGATAAAATACGTGTGGGAGTCATCGAGTGTCATGAACGAACCAGATTTGGGGATTGTGCCACAACAACCCCAAGACCTCATCCCTAGGCTATGGGTGGACAAATTTGTTGAATGGGATATCCATGATTGGAGGAAATTTCATATAATACCAATAAAACCAAACCCAAACATATCAATGCAGAAGTGAAGATGGATAAAAATGAAAATATGATAAAATGAAATTAAACCAGAAATAGAAAATCTTTATGGCGCACAAGAGTACAAAACTGAAATCTAAAATATGTAAAGGGGAAAAATAAATGCCCAACCTGATAAATACATTATATAAAACAACTAATATAAACTAGATTCTGAACTACCAGAAATTATAACCCTACAAAATCCTAAGAACCCATTATCCATAAACAACATTGATGTAACTTCTGACCAGTTCGTAATCGGCATAAGACATTACATGTTCTGGAGAATCCCATGAAGGGTTTAATATTTACATACCTAGTAAGAGGGCTTGAATGATGAAGGGGGATATATAAGATATAAAAATTAACATAAATACATTATATAAAAATAGTATGCATCTATTCCAAAATAAATTAAAAGAGTATCCTCTTCCATTATTAGGGTCCCAACACGATGGGTAGTTGGACTACATATTGAGACATTTCCACACTTAGTTGGAGGGTAAAAAAACAATTCAAGGGAATCTAAACCTGGAATGAATGTGGAATATAATGCACAACTTCTCAAACCATAGTAGTAGAGTAACCTAATAAAAATAAATGGATATATATATATATATGATAATTAAGTGAATCATGATTGATAGACAAAGGGGATCTGCATCTCACATCCCAACCCAGGAAAGGAGATGTCAACAGTTCCCAATGTCCAACGGTGATGTCCTACATCACGAGTTTCTACCAATTACAAACTATTCGTGTTAAGCCCTTCCTCATCAATGTGACACATATTAAAGGGGGGAAATATCTAGGTGTAGGTAACATCCCCTAGTACAATAGTATGGTTCCAATATGTGGATAGATGGAGGACTAATGCCCAGATCCAATTGGAGGGTTGGACTCTAATAGACATTAGTGGACCCATGTGTTACCTAGCTGGAGGGGTCCACTATGTGTATAGATAAATGAACCATAAACTATTAAAAAAAGAGGAATCCACACCAATATTTTATATAGGACCCATTCCATACCCATTGGGAGTGTTCTTAGTAGTTGATAGATACAAGACGCATACCCTATTCAAATAGGAGGGTTCTTCTCTAATAGTCAAGAGAGGACCTTGACAAACCCAATAGAAGAGGTCCACTCTGATAGTAGAGAAACCACGCTCAGCCCATATATATAGTCTATTTATAGTAACCTATAGAGATAAAATTACCATATTATCTAGAGGGTTACAGTATAGTCATCGAAGACCCATTCCCCACCCTGTTGGGGGGCGGGTTAAATCAGAATGCCTCTACTGACCCTACATGATCATTGTCATCATCAGACATCTTCTAAACAAGATCCATGACCAGAACAATCTCAGCAAATATACAAAATTCTAATATCAATGTATGCATTGCATTCATCATAGAAAAACCACAGGATATACTAACTTAGAGATAAAATATGAGTACAAACAATGGAGATATGGGAGTTTAATGTTTCATCTAATGGAACTATGGGATACATGGTGTGTGAGGGGACCCACATGATTAGAGGGCTACTCCATAAACTAACTATAGCCCTTGAGGTACATTTCTCATGAACCATGAAGGTATACAAGGTTGTAAGTGGATATTCAATGTTTTCCCTTGTTACTTCGGGTCTCACTCTATACATGGTTGTGTTAGTGTTTCCATCATGTGGTCATGTACATTACCCCCAATCCACCTACATTATTACTCAGTATGCCTAATATTTTCCATGCATGTGTACTCATAGAGATCATTCATTGGCTACTAGTAGTGATGTTTCTAAAAAAACAAATCTATTATTCGTTCTTTGAATCTAGCTGATCAACTATAAATCTCACCAAACACACCATCTAAATTCGGTGGATATATTATGGATATATTGTTTTTTCCCATCATGTGGCTTGATATTGTTTCTATCAGTTCTTAGAGGTTTGTCACACATCCCACATGCCTCTGACCCTTCCCTCACTGATGTTTTCATCATCGACCATCAAAATTTTCTTCATAATCCCAAAACCCCAGAACTATCTCATATTCAATGATTCATCCCTCTCGCATCATTTCACCATTATTTTGGTTGTCTTACTTTTCTCAGTATAACTATAAAATGTCGAACTGGGACCTTGGGGTAAAACCGATGAAGAAGATCAATAATTTTAGTGGATAATTCATAAGAAATATTATTTATTGATCATTTAAAATATTTCCAAGATCAATATGAATGATTACTAGTGTTAACAAATTATTTAATAATTAAATACCAACTACATGGGAAAATAAAAAGGCAATAATTTTCATAGATCAAATGACGGGATTGGTCGAAATAATCGGATTAATCAAAAGTGGTTTAATCTTAAAATTTAAGAGTCTTACATGTATATTGATTTATTATTTTTTGAATAAGTCACATTCCATTGATTGGAATGAGTCATTTTATTTTATATACAGTGATATTCACTGATATTGAGTTATGCCAACCATCATACATGATCCGCCAATAGAAATTGAGAAAGAAAAATATCATGATGGTACCATGATTATTATTATATATTTGGAAAATTCAATATAATGATATATTTATAGGCTATAAAATTTGAATAAATTTATTAATTAAAAATATTATATAATAAATTAATGCATTGAATACATATTCAACATGAGATTTTTCTGAAAACCTTATGCCGACCAACATTAAGTCATTCCTTGGGTAAACATCATCTTTCAGAATGAATAGTTTCCTCATACTTATGATGAAATTTTCTATATAAGTTTTATCCCATTTTAATTATGAAATTTTCGATTCACTACATTAAAAAATTTTATATTCTTATAAAATAAATTCCATAAACACCAGTGCTCAAAATCCGATGTCTATTGAGTAAATGGATATAGAAATATTTGTATAATTATATAAATATCATAGATGTAAAAATGGTTATCTACATCATTCCTCTTACAAACTATACATTTATAAATAGAAAAAGAAAAAATATCTCATTATTCTAATTTTTCATATTGATTCCCCACTCTCACGATCGATCCAATACATTCACATGTTGTCACCACACATGAACTAAGGGGATGGACCATATTTGTAGATTCCTATTAAGTCGATCATTGATCACCACTATGTGATCAAATTTTATTTTTATACACTTGATGTCCTTCTTACCCCATTTTATTATGTTTGTTGGGTCATTCAAATATCTTCTCAGCTGCAACACATGAAATAATTCATGAACCATATCTTATTGTGGGTGTCGGGTGAGTCGGTATGAATACACTCCAGCATCAATATGATCATGAACTACCCAACAATCCTCACGGTATGATTTCAACCCCTAACAACATCCTTAAACTATATCATTAGGAGAAAATCAAGAAAATTATGTCTCTTTTCTCAATATCCAAGGTCCTATGACAACAATTTGTATTACATTTACACTTCCTCGGGGTTGTCCGTATTTTCTCATGGTGAGTAGTGGCTCCACATGGCATTGTTGGGTCTCCATGAGATCCACATGGATGTGAACCTTCTCCACTGCCATGGCATCGTGCCACAACCATCCTTAGTGGCGTGCGATGGTGCGCCAATCCACCTCCAAACACGGGTGAAATGTACCGGTAGCCGTTGTCTTCCGCACCTTTGGGCACAACCTTCACTACCGGCAGCGCATGATGGTTCACCACCATCCCTTCCACGGCCGACTATTGGCAGCTGTTGCCATCACCCGCCAACGTTGGACACTAGTGCCGCCTTACCGGTGCCATGACTAGGGTCTTCCATAGTTCAACTTGTGAGCTCCGGGGGCCCATTTTTCTATCTGAATGTCCCAATGACATCCTCGAGTCACCCTTCTCATTGCTTGACCCTCTGTTCCTGGTTATGTCCAACTCGAGTAAAAATTCCATGAAGAAAACATACATCAACAAGGTAGTGGTGGGTTGTTTACTACTTTGTTTGGCCCGTGCCCTCCATGTTATCTTGATAACATGATAGGATAATAGGATTCAACAAACTATTGAAATTAAATCAAGCTAAATCACTACCTCGTGATCATTTCAATATTTTTGTGTTTAAGGAAGAGTTGGTTTTTTCCAGATCTTGATTCTGTGGCACTCATCAGCATTTTCTGGAATCAGATCCATCTTCCAAGTGGTTGGTGTCACAGTACATTTCCAGTGGTTCGTCTCTTGGTAATTCTATGCCAACACCCCTCCCCAAGCTCCATATAAATAGGATAAATGGAAGGTGAGTAACACACATGGAAGTAATGGGGTTCATTTAATTAAGTAAACATCATAATTCCATCAATATTGTTACAAGAATAAATATGAGTTGATCCATTTAATGGATTACCTAGTCATTGGTCCCACCACCACAACTTTTCCATTAGAGGAAAAGAATAAAATTGAAATAAAATAACTTTTTAATCTTATTTTTCTTTTAAATTACAAAATATATATTTTTCTACGGTCTTACTGTGGTCTATGTGAAGCCTTATTAAAGGAATCCAAGTACTGAAGATTCAACGGGTCCCTCAGATATTTAATTCAAGCATTGGTTAAAAAGTATGAAAATGCTAGTCAAACATATAATTAAAGTACCTTAAAAATGTTTATAAATTCATTATGGGAACACCATGGATCGAAATCATGAGCCTCAAATTTCATAGACATGTAATAATTCCATATAAATAAAAAAATATACATGGAAAATAAGGGTCTTTACATTCCCCCCACCATAGATATTTTTTTCGCTTAAAAACAAAACATTGACTAAGGAATCCAATGGGGGTATTGAATACAATTTTGAGCCTCCCGCTCCCATGTGCTCTCCTAGAGGTTCTCGTGATACCAGCGAATGTGTACCAGAGCTATCGATCATCCATAGAGGACCCACCCTTTTCGAACCACACTCTCTAATGGATCTTCGTTAAAGGTTGTCTAATCATCAATGACCAACTCACCAAGGTCGATGAAGTTAGATGGGTCAAGCACCTGTATCCTCAACAAGGATATTTAGAAGACATCGTGCACCCTCTCCAATGGTGGTGGCAGTGCCAAGCGATATGCAGTCTCTCCAATAAACTAAAGTATCATAAAAGGTCTAATAATCACAAGTGAGACATTGCCACCTCGACCAAATAGTTGTAGTCCTTGTAAACGGGAGACCTGAAAGAATACGTGGCCCCCTCCGTAAACCCTAGAGGTATCCATATCCTATCAAGATAAGCCTTATATATGCTTTGTTCTGTCTTTATCCACTCTTAGATGATATGTACCTTCTCATTGGTAGCCCGTACCAACTCTGGACCACTATGTACTGACTCCCCTGGGTCTGTCTAGAATAGAGGTGATCAGCATGGTCAACTATACACAGCCTCAAATGGTGCCATTCTGATGGTGGAATAATAGCTATTTTTGCATAAGAATTCCACTAAGGGAAAGTGACCCTCCCAACTACAGCCAAAATATAGGACACATTCATGATGTATATCCTCCAGTGTCAGAATGGTCCACTCTATCTGACGATCCGTCTGAGGATGAAATGCAGTGCTCAAATGTAGTTGAGTTCCAAATGCCTCCAATAATATTTTCCACAAACGAGATGATAAACGAACTTCACATTTGGTGACAACTGTCGATGGAACCCCTCAAATTAGTACAATATATGTTAAGTAAGGGTGTCCTAAGACCTATAATGACCCCTACTCACATATGAGTAGGAAGTGGGCTGACATGGTGAGTTGTTCAACGATCCCCCATATGGAATCATGTTCCATGGATGTACATGGAGACACTATCACAAATTCCAAGGACATACTATCCCACATCCAATATGGTACCTCAAGTGGCTGCGTTAAACCTTCTGGAACATGATTCTCAACCTTTTGTTTCGGAAAAGTGTGGCATAATGAAACAAACTGTGTCACTCAATTTTTCATCCCTAGCCACTAGTGCTGACGATGGATTTCGTAGTATATATTCACCCAACAATGATGTGCCACTAGAGGGTACATATGTTAATCCCTCACCACCTCATATGGTAGTGCCACGGGTCCTATAGTGCATCCTCTGATAGGTTTGATGTGCTCCCCACCTTCTAAAAATCCATCAGGTCCCTGTCCAAAAGATATCTGGGCACGTCAAGCCTCATAGTCATTGCCCCCAAGTTGTGCCTCGCAATCCTGGTAAAGAAGTTGGGGAGTGACACTCATAGACTGGATGTATGCTGCTCCATCACTATCCTTAAAGGATATCAGCAACGTCGCTAGTTGATAAGTCACTACACTCAGTAATTGTTTAAATGACCTTCTATTGACAGTATCTACTACTACATTCCCCTTTCTAGGAGTTTATACAATCTCAAAGTCATAGTCCTGTAGGAACTCTCAGCAACAACATTGTCTCAGGTTCTGGTCCTTCTATGAGAAGATATACCCGAGGCTCTTGTGATCAGAGTATATAGTAAAATGTTCACCCGTCGAGTAGTGTCGCCACATTTTCAATATGAAAAATATTGTAGCTAACATCAGGTCATGGGGTGTAGTTCTGTTCAAGTTGTCTCAGCTGTCGTGAACAATAAGTGACCACTACTCACTCCTGCATCAGGACACATCCATGTTTGGTCCCTAATATGTCGCAGAAGAATACATACCCAACTCCTCCTTCAGGTATCCCCATGATGGGGCACTCTTCAGTCATTGCCTAAGATTTTGAAAACACTGCTGGAAACTCTATATCCATAAAAGGGATGTCCCTTCCTTGTCAAAGCCAAAACGGGTTCCACAACTATTGAAATGTCAGGCACAAATATCCAGTAGTACCCAGCTAATCCAAGGAAACTACGCACCTCGGTCACACTCCTAGGTGGAACCCAAGCAAGCATTTCCTCTATCATTTCCAGATCCACTGCAACTCTAGCCTCCTAAAATATCATGTCCCAAAAAGTGGACCTCTGTATCCCGAACTGTAACATTGAGAGTTTACCATAATGCTAGTTCTCTTGAAGTGTATCCAGTACTATCTGCATATTATAGGAATGCTCTTCATCTGTCGTGGAGTACACCAAGATGTCGTCGATGAGGGCCAACAAAAAACGATCGAGGTATGGCTGGAAGATCCTGTTAATGAGTTCCATGAACACTAAAGGGCCATTGGTTAAGCTGAATGTCATAACCAATAACTCATTGAATCCATAAAGACATATGATGGCTATCTTCTATGCATCCACATCTCGTACCCTGAGCTGATGAAAGATGAATCAGAGGTCTATCTTTGAAAACCATTGAGATCCTTTTAGCTGATCAAGAAGATCATCAATCCATGAAAGTGGATTCTTGTTATTCATGGTCACCTAATTCAGGAACTGATATTCCACATAGAGTCTCAAGCTTCCATCTTCCTTCTCCGCAAACAAAATCAGGGCTGCCCATGGAGAAACAGTGGGCCTTATGATCCCCTTCCTCTGTAAGTCCTCCAATTATACCTATAAATTAGGAAGCTCCATGGGAGCCATCTGATATGATGGTGTAGAAATCAATTCCATCCCGAGGTTTAGGTAGATATATAATTCCACCTCTCTTCGAGTAGGTAGTTCTAGAACGTCATTTGGATGGACATCAACATACAGGCCAACCACTACAGTATAGCTCGCACTCTCAAAATAAACTACTCTGAGGGTATGGTTAGCCAACTGAGGTGTGATCTGCTGCACCCTCCTATGGGTATGTCCACAATATACTGAAAAGGTTCCCTTGTCACCGGTGAAGGAAATCCTTGTCCCATCCCCATAGACACTCTGCACATTGCGCCAAATACAATAAATCAGAGCATGGAATTTGGATAACCATTCCATACCATAGATGACATATTAAGGACTCGATGCCACCACTAGAAAATCCCAGCCGATTTTCACACCTACTATAGTATTCTCAAACTAATGGAACTAGTATGTAATCCATAATGCTTCTCCCGTATGATTATGTAACTTTAAAGATCGAGCCAATGACTCCATCTGAATCTTCGAGCTCCGAACGAGGGGCAAGGTAGTAAGAGAGTGACTAGAACCTGTGTCTATAATCACTATATCTAGGGTTAATTAGACACATATCATACCTCTAATCATCTATGGTGTTCCATGGTCATTGGACTCAGCTTCCTAGAGTTGAGCTCATCCTTTTACTACCACTCCATGTGGTTGGGGTGGACCACCTGGAGGTGGTGATGGTAGAACCTCAAATCATCATCCACTACCTACTTCATAGCCAGATCCTCTACCACATCTGCATGCAACCTATAGATCTCCTTGATCGAATCGTTGCCTCTACCTTGGCAGTGCTTCGACCATTTCTTGGTCTTCTGTATGGAGGTCCAGGCAATCACAAACCACCTGACCATGCCCCACTACACGAGTAGCACTTCCTGCTCCTCATCACTCCACATCAATCCTATGAGCCTCATACCACCGACCTTGTGCCCTGACGTTGTCCACTAGAATGTCTAGCTCGCATGGGCCCCTGCATCATCCATCAACTACCTTCTGCATAGGACTCTACTACCTGACATCTAGTGGTGGATCTTGTAGTCGGTGCCTACTCGGCTAGGAAGCTCTCCACCAAAGGAACTCGCTCTAGCCCCCCAGCCTACGTTAGAATGATGAGCGATATCATCGGTGCTCTGATCTCCCGTTTGAGACCCTTCTTAATGGTTCGGGCCCTGATGAAAGGGTCTCATACCATCTCATTGGAGTAGTGTGGGTGATCAGTGAACCTCATTGAGTACGGGGCCACGATCAATCTACCCAACTGTAAGTGTAGCTGCACTGGTATACACACTGAGTGCAAGGTCTATGGGATGAACTCTTCCCTAAAAGGCCCTCTTTTTCTTCTAAAGTGGGGGTCTCCTCATCATGTATCTGAAGTGTCTGACTAAACTTTCTCCCAGCTACTCTCTAGAAGAGACTAGAAGTTAGTATCACCATCAAATCATCTTGTGTCCCAACAAAGCAAAAAACTCTGGCCACAACCTCCAGCCATTCCTCAGACATCTATGGATCTGTCTTGCCTCTAAACCATGGAGGCCTCTTCGGCTTATACTCATGAAATGTGCTCAGTCAGCTTTCAACATCTTCTTGGGGGGCTGGTGGTATCTACTGTCCAATGGGTGGTGGTGCTACTGGTGCACCACTAGATGGTACTATTACCATAAGAGGGGCCTACACTAAAGCCTCGTCACTCAGTGGGACATCATCGTGTACTCTCTCAGGAACCCTGGATGGTTGTATTTGTGGCAGAATCCAAGAATAAAATAGGTGTACCATGGTCAAAATGTTATACCCAGTGAGATGATTGAAGAGATCAAAAGAAAAACTTTTCCACAACCCCATCAATCAGTGTTTTCATGCACTGAGTCGGATATCAGAATTCAAAGTCATGCTGTTTGGATACGTCAGCCGCTGCACAAACATTAGATTCCCCAAACTGAAAACCTTACTCACAATACATAAAAGTATTTCCACAATGAAATGATCAGATTCCTAGTTTTTCGTTAGATCTGACTCCTCTGATACCACTTTGTCACGACCTATCCCTTGAGGCCTATGCCCTGACCACCCCACGCCCACCATCAATTGGCATGTGGCAGGAGACTAGCACTGGAATTGAATATCCATGTAACATGAAGGAATTTCTTTTAAACCTGTACAAGCATGCAATCCACGAACACAACGGGAAGTAACCACAATGTAAACTGATGTTGTAAAAAATGTAATAAAAGTAAAGATGCCAGAATAAATGCCATACCAGAACGTACAAGTACAAATAAAAAAGGAAATATCACTGGGAACATCCACTAATGATCTTACCTAAAGGGTAGGAATAGCTCACGATAAGTAGTCACTGCGGCATGTCATGTCAAATGGTCCACCTATGTGCACCATACATTCATAGATGCCTAATGCTCGATCAATGATGTCCATCGTCTGCACCAGACACCAAAAGGTGTGGGAGTATCTCATACATGGGTGTGTGTAACAATACTCAATAGGGACCTCGAGACCCCCGAAGTTCACCCAGAGTTCCACAATGGAATAACCACATAGGAAGACCTCAATCGCAAATCACAAAGCAGTATTCATCAAATCTACATAAGTATATGCCCATGTATATAATACATATGTTATCAATATATACTAATATCATGCATGAGGAAACATAAGGCTCAAAATATTAATCCATTTTCACAACTAATCCATGACGGAAGAATACCAAAAAGGTAACACCATGATGTTTACATCCTAAAGGAATGATCACCCCAAAGGTAACACAAAGAAGGTAACACGAAGATGCTAACATTACCTCAAAGGTAACACCATGAAGGTAACACCAAAATGGTAAAACTACCACAAAGGTAACACCAAAAAGGTACAAGACTTAGATCAAACAATGTATATAACATAATTACAGAAATACAGATGATTATCCATAAATCTAGATCGTATTATTCTGTAAAGAGGCTATGCTGCTGACCGACAAAAGATCGGAAAATACGGACCAACACATGATATATTGGTGCTGAACCACATACTATCGATAGATTCTAACCCACACAGAATCTCTATGTGCTGACCCACAAAGGATCAATAGATTCTTACCCACACATGATCGACGTTATTTCTTCACGTTATAGAAACCCACCAGATTTATGCACTAAGAATGAATGATTCCAGGATGATCCATTCCTCAAGACATCTGTTCAATCTCAACCATAACAAAGTTCCATGAAGAAGTATCCAAAATTACTTCCATGTTTTAAGGATTCGAACATGATAGACAATGCGTCAATCAGACGCTCGGTCTATATCATATAAGTATTTTAATACCAATGGCATAGTTTGATTCGGGTTCGATCTAACGCAGTCATTCTCCAACATTCTCTAAAACGAATGTGGAGTATACCAAAAGGACCATCTCACCACAAGGATCACAAAATGGTATATAGTTCATCAAAAAGATGCTCGGTTCACAAGTTATGGCTCTTTTAGAGATAATTGGCTTCAATGTGTCTAGTTCTGATCCATCCCGGTCGGGACAACCTGAACCAGCCCAGGTCGGACCCGACAAGGAGCATACTAGCCAGGACAACTTCAGTTGGGCTGGGATACAAACTAGACCAACCATCCTGAGCGGCCCTGCCCTGAGAGGGGAACGACATGGCCCGTGAAGGGGTGTGGCCCACTGGGAAAGTGCAGTGTGGCCCGTTGGGTTCGTGTGGCGAGTTAGAGGTGCAACACAATTGGATCGCAAAGCCCAGCCTGCGAGGATGCGGCCCACTGGGTTCGTGTAGCTTATCCTGTAAGGATCGGGGCCCGCTGATTGGGGCTGACCCTTGATAGTTTTGTCAGGAGGGGGTTGTAATGTCGCCTTTCTCTAGAAGGACAAACCCATTGGGGGGGGGGGGGGGGTTAAGCCTCCACCCCATGTGGTGCCGCCTGGTCTCCACAGGACCCACATGGATGGGTCCCTCCACTATTTTCACATCTTCGGGCCACAAAAATCTCTAGAGTCACATGATAGTGCGCCTCTCTACCTCCGCATGTGGGCATTCTCGACCGGTCTCCATTGTCAGCCAAGGATTTGGCCACAACCTTCATTGCAGGTGGCAAGCGATGGCGTGCCGCAATCCCTTCCATGTCCGTTTGTTTCATTCAACCGTTGTCACCCGCCTATGCCGGTATTCAGTGCTTCCATTCCAGTTTCGCGTTGGCTGTCTTTCGCGAGTCACCACAGGGGCTCTGGTGGCCTTTTTTCCATCCGAAGGTACCAACAGCCTCCCTGAGTGTCCCTCCTCACTTCTTGACCCTCAGTTCTGGGTTTCATCCATCTAGAGAAAATATTCTGTGAAAAATGCATTGATCAAAAATGTAGAGGAGGGTTCAGGACTTGTTTTTTTCCCGCGCCCTCTATGTTATCATGATAACAAGAGGGAAGAATAGGATTCAACAAACTCTTGAAATTATCACAACATAAATACCTACCTCATTATTTTTGGTTTATGTCCAGATTTGATGAATTTTCGGTGTTCATAGGTTTGTAATTCGGTGGTAATCCTACAAAGTCCAGTGATTTTCCAAGTAAATTTTGTTTTTAAAAATATGGAAATATTACGAGTCTACAAATATTGATGATGTGTGATCTAGTGACCTTCACCTCGACCATATTATGTCGAGGGTGGGAGTTAGTTTATCGAATTTCCATGGGAGAAGCAAAATAAAATAAATAAGATTATATTATTCCTTCTTGAAACCTCCATTTTGAATCTTCGTTGTGGGGACCACCCAAACAACCCTTTAATTTATGTAAAACTTTAAATTTTCGCAAATTTATGTTCCAAATTAAATTGAATTATTAAACAAAACTCAATTAATGTTGGATCATCACCTCACATGGTGTGGGGACCATTGGAAAAGAGAAGAATTGGGAGATCATTTGTGAGATAACCCTCCAATAAAGAACAAACCTCTAATAATGACGATACATGAGCTTAGATCAGGATCATGTTGCGGGAGGGACGAACATCATCATCTTCATCGTCATCATCTTCTTCTTCACTCCATCACAAACTTATGATGTAGAGTTTTTATTTCGATATATGATAATTATTTTTTTTTTGATTTTTTATATTCTCAATTCTCAATGGTGATGGCCAAAAAAACATAGCCATTGATCTACCAAAATACCATGGTCTTTTCTATTTATTCTTCGCATGTTCCTTGTGCATTCTTCAACACCAAATAATTAAGCGTGCTAAAAACAGAATGTTTTATTGAATGTGACATATGGAGATGGAGATATCGACCCGAGGATCGTGAATATGTGGTCTTTATTTTTTTCAGGTTTAGAAAAAAGTTGAGGTGACCCGTGGAAGAGGACAGTGGCAGACAACTGGTCGGCCGCGGTTCGACCAAGCGGCGGAGGAGGACGAAGGTCCTCAGACTATCTAGTCGCATGGAGTTTGGATGTTGTGCATCCACTCCCCCTTTAGCAGAGGAGGTCGCATCTGGTAGGTCGCGGAAGAGAAGGGGATGACATCCGGAACTCTGACCAGACAGGTGGGGGTAGGGTGTGCATGTCTTCATCATCTGTAGAGGAGAGGGTCATGACTACTTAGACGCTGCGGTGCCCCCAGAGGGCGGGCATCACTTGGCCTGCTCAGGGAGGATAGCGGCACTGTCGTGCCTCTGGGAGAATAGTCAGTCCACCACGTCACACTGAGCGGGACCCTTCCGGTGATTCCTGTAAATGAGAAGGAAGTGCCACATGGCGTAGGTAGGTTGGCCGAAGACAAACGGTCCAATGGACCGTTCAGAATTCATGGGGGAAGCTTTCCTCTAGGTATCAGATCTGGTAGGCCCTACCAGGGTAGAGCACACCCAACTGAGCGGGCAAAGGCCAGTGGGCCATGCACATCTGGTTGGGCAAGACCCAGATTATGTCTGGTCGACCCAAAATGGGTCAGGTCGGCCCAAGTGGGGTCGATCCGGGTCAGTCCGACCAGGTCAGGCCGGACCCGGGCCTATCATGACCCACTTATGACTTTTTTCCATATCATTAGAACTGATTTCCCATTTGATAAACCATATGTGGAACTGAGATCCTTGGTTTGAGATACTACATTTCTTATACTCCACTTGAGTTTTGGATAATTTTAGAGAATGGCTGGGTTGTATGGAATATGAATCCAACTGAGCACTTGAAACGGAAACACTAATAACATACAGAAGGGGTTTCTGATTGACGTGTCATCAATTGCATTGGGACCATATTTATGTGATAGTTCTTTGTGATACTACTTCATGGGACATTGTATAAATTTAAATATCGTCTGATGGAATGAGGAGTGGAACCTCTTGGAATCAGTATTTCCTAGTGGGGGAAACCTATGGCTGGCTATATTTGAAGAATCTCTGGATCTTGTTTGGGTCATCATTAGATCCTATGTGGGTCAATGCTCTGCGATATTGTGTGGGTCAGTTCAAACTGATCCTGTGTGGCTAATATCCAAATCATATGTGCGTCACTTTTAGATCCTATTTGGATCATTTATGATCATATATGGGTCAAAAATAGAGCTTCTCAACGATTTAAGATGATCTAGTGACACAACTAATCATCTATTCTTACATATTTATGTTATACTTAGTATAACCAGAGTCTTTAGCTTTGTGGTACACATCTAGGTGGATATACCTTCATTGTATTCTTATGTATGGAATTACCTTTTTGGTACATACCATTGTGGTATTCCCTGTGTGGTACTTTTATCTTCATGTTGTTACCTGTGTGGTACTTTTAACTTTTTGGTGTTACCATTGTTGTATTATTCCCTCACATGTGAGATGAGTATATATTGATAAATTAGGTATATTTATGGGCATATACCTATGATATGTTGATGACTATTGCTTAATGGTTGAGATTTAGGTATTTTTTGTGGTTTATCACTTGTGGATTCTGGGAGACCTTTGGGGTTCCTTGGGACCCTACTGAGTATTGTTTTACCCATACCTACACTGTCTATGCCCGGAAATTTTTTTGTCTTGTACAGATGACTGGCATCATTAATCGAGGCTGGGGTTATAGAACTAGAGGCTACTTAGAGGTGGGTTGTTAGATGATATGTACTATAGAGACATCCATTTGAGAGCGGTACCTACACTTCAAATAGCATCATTGGCGGGTGTTCATAGGAGCTGTTTTCAGTTTTACATGTAATTTTCAGTTGGTCTTTTATTTTATTCCCCTTTTCTTATTATACTCAACCTTATTACTATATTGTTTAATTAGTGCTTATATCTTGTTGTGTTCCTAGATGTGTGAGTTTGTAGGTTAAAAGGAAATGCCTTCTCGGTTTTAGGGATATGCCTTTTTGGTGCTAGTCGCCTATCCCTGGCCTATGGACGGTGTGCTTGGGGTGGTCATGAAATGGGCCCTGGGGGACAGGTCATAAAAATTGGTATTAGAGGAGTCAGTTCTATTGATGAACTTGGAATCAGATCATTTAATCAGCAACATTGTTATGTTTTATGAGTGTGGTTATCAGTTTACAAAATCCAGTGTTGGTGTGGCGTCCGACGTATCCATACACTGGGACCATGACTTCTAATTTCTGACTCAGTGCATGAAAAATCCGATTGATTGTGTATTTTTTAAATGTTTTCTTTCTGATCTATTTGAAATAGCTCACCAGGAATAACTTATTTTCCATGACGCATCTGTTTCATTCCAGGATGCATCCACAAATACTGCCAGCCAAGGTTCTAGGTAGAGTATGTGATGAAGCCCACCAAGTGACGAGGCATCAGTTCAGGGCCCCCTTACAGCAGTTATACCACCAGTTAGTGTACTAGTAGCACTACTACCCATTGGGAATCTGATTCCAACAACCCCAACTGTAAAGGGTACATGCCACTTGAGCACGTTGCATGAGTTTCAACGTCAGAGGCCACCGAGGTTCCAGGGAGAGACAGATCCATAGGGAGCTAAGGACTTGATGGAGGTCGTGGTTAGAGTTTTTTCGACTGGTAGGGACACCATATGATATAATGGTGATCTTTGCAACCAGTCCATTTCATGAAGTAGTGGGAAGATGGTGCAGTTTGATTCATTATGTTAACAACGATGTCACACTCATCTGGGTGAACTTCGAGAGCCTTTTAAGGGCAGAGTTCATCCCAGCGGCCTTACACTCTCAGTGTATATAGGTGCATCTCTACTAGCTACATGGTATCATGACCATGGATCAGTATTCATCAAGGTTCCCCAACCTCTCTCACTACTCCACTAATATGGAGTGATACCCTTTCTTCCATGGCCAGACCATCGAATAGGAGCATGAATGAGAGTTTAGATCATCACGGATTTTTCTCAGCATCCCAACCCAGGTGGGGGTGTTAGAGCGAGCACTCATAGTGGAGGGATTCCATACTGAACAGTCACTGTAGAGAGACCAAGACCTAGATGTTATCTAGCATATACATCTGCAGCTTGCAGTAGAAAAATGATGTAGTGGTCTAAGAGGACCAAACCTATAGGTGGGTGACCACAGAAAATAGGGTTGGTTGTGCGGTTCTCTTGAGATAGCGGAAGACAAGAAAAGAGAATGCAATGTTACTCATGTGGTGGGAAAGGTCACATGGCTTGTGACTACATGACCAGTCATACAGATGACCAGCAGATAGTCGAAGGACTTCCTGGGAAGAGGCGATGATTCAATCGAGTTGGTCCGTAGGAAGAAGGCAAACATGGCATGGAAACTGGCTATATAGCAGGAAATGGGTGGATATTAGAGGTTCTACCACCACCACCACCACATATAAGTGGTCCACCCCAACCCCATGGAGCTGGTTGAAAGGGATGAGCACAACTCCAGGAAGATGAGTTCTATGACCACATCTCTCTGAAGACTACTCGAGGTATGATATGTGTCTAATCCACCTTAGCTATAGTACATATTGACACAGCTGACAGTCAGTCTTTTATTACCACGACACTTGTTCAGAGCTCAGAGATTCTGGTGGAGTCATTGGCTCAATACATACTGGTAGTGACTCCTACATGATAGGATTAGATGATTACACACTAGTTCCAACAATGTGAGATTACTCTAGGAGGTGAGAGCTTCTGCTGGTATTTTGTGGTAGTGGCAACGAGTCATTATGATTTCATCACGGATATGGATGTTTTACCTACAGTACATGCTTTGATCGACTGTATTGGGAGAAAAGTATGGTGTGTCCATGAGGTTGGGAGCTGGTTTTCCTTCACTGGAAAGAAGGGTACCTTTTTAGCATAGGATGGACTCACCCAGACGAGAGTGCTTCTAATCACACATCAGTTGGCTAGAAATAACCTTAGAGAGTTTCATCTAGAGATTCTGAGCTATCATGTAGTTGTGGACCAGTACACTGATGATTTCCCTGATGATGTTCCGGGTCTACCTTTTCGGAGAGAGGTGGACTTTTATATCGACTTGTTCCCTTGGACGACACTGATATCTACACCATCATATCAGATGGATCCTGTGGAGGATCAAGAGTTGTGAGAACAACTAGAGGAATTGTAGAGAAGGGGGTTCATTAGTCATTGTTTTTCACCATGGGATGCCCAGATTTTGTTCGCCATGAAGGTGGATGGGAGTTTGAGACTCTGTGTGGATTATCGGCGCCTAAACCAAGTGACTATGAAGAACAAGTACCCACTACCGATGATGTATGATCATTTTGAACATCTTAAGGTAGCACAATGGTTTTCGAAAATAGACCCCACATCAGGCTATCACCAACTCATGGTATGAGCTCAAGATGTGCATAAGATGACCTTTAGATGTCGGTATGGCCAATATGACTAATTGGTTGTTGCATTAGATTTGACTAACACCCCAAACGTGTTTATAGTACTCATGAACATGATATTACAGAAATACAAAGTTCTTATTATAGTAGTTTTAATCGATGACATCCAAATATACTTTGCTATAGAGAAGGAGCATGCCTGTCATCTGCAGATAGTTCTTCACACACTCAGAGAGCAGCAGCTTTATGGTAAGCTCTCGAACTTCCAGTTCTATATCAGAGAGGTTCACTTCTAGGGACACGTCATCTATGATGCTGGGGTTGCTATGGATCAAGAACAAATTGAGGCTGTTCTTGCTTGGGATCCTCCCAGGGGAGTGAAGGAGGTGTAATGTTTCTAGGGATCGGATAGATACAACCAGAGGTTTGGGACTATAAATTCAAGATTTGTGGCATCCTTTTTAGTGATTAAGAAGAATGGGAAACCCTATGTGTGGTCAGAGAAATGAAACTGGAGTTTTCAGGAGTTGAGGGAGATACTAACGAGTTCCCCATGTTGCAGTTACTAGAAGAGGGTGTTGGTTACGTAATCTACTACGATGCATCACGGACGGGGTGTGGATGTGTCCTAATGCAGGTGAGAGCAGGTGTCACGTATGGTTCTTGACTGCTGAGACAACATGACCAGAACTATGCTACTCATGAACTAGAGTTAGTAGCAGTGGTATTTTCCTTTAATATGCAGCAAAAATAATAGATGGAAGAATGTTTTTATAGTCTACCCTGATCACAAGTTTCTCCTATATATCTTCACTCAAAAGGACTAGAACCCGATATAGCAGTGTTGGCATGAGTTCCTCATGGACTATGACTTCGAGATGGTCTATAATTATTGTAAGGGAAACGTAGTAGGAGATGCACTAAGTAGGAGACCTGGTATACAGTTGTCGAGTGAGGCAACAGAGAAGCATGTCATCTTACAAATATCATTTGTGGATCGATATGGAGAAGCTTATGTTCAGACACTGACAGTCACTCTCCCACATTGTCAGTGATTCAGGGAGGCACATCTTAGAGACACTAACTACGAAGCACGACGTGTTCACATATTGATAGGAGTAGCACCCGATGGATTTTCTGAATATGGGGAGCATGTCATCCTTTTTATAGGATGTATAATGGTACAGTGGTGCTATGGGGGGAGGTTTTGAGGGAGTTCCATATGTTCCCTCTTGTGGTACATCCAGGAGTGTAGTTATGTTTTCTATAAAAGGGGGCCTCTGCCTCCAGTTTAATGTGGTGGTTTTGTGTGGAGAAAAGGGTTGATGTTCCAAATGAGAGAAGCTCTGATTCCGTAGTACTTTCATTCTACCATTTACAAAATAATCATTTCCACCTCGATGCTTGAAGTATGATCCAATCGGGTATTAATAGTTTTGTGTTTATTTTCTTCTCTATGTATAACTAAACACCGAGTGTGTTGGGGTTGTGGGAGATGATGTCTTACAATTTAAATTAAGTTTCTATGAATGTGTTTATTTTATTAACAACTTCTTATTTTTCTTAAATAACATCATCTTATCACTGGAAATTATGTACTAGGCCAAGGGAAGAATTTTCAGGAATTCAGAATGAAGAATAACAATGAATAATTTCATGACCATTGGAAGTATTAATTGGATCCAAATGGACTAAGCCAAAGAAAGATCTATTAAACACTAACTACTAGATCAAGGAGTTAGTTTCTTTAGCTCTGAATATAATGTCTATCGGAACAAGGAATCGTTATTACAAATTGATGCAAGAGTGTTGGTTTATTATGAACAACACAACCTCATAAACAATTTTATTTAATAATCAAATTCTAATAAATCCATAACCCCAACACATTTCATTCTATATTTTCATAAAAATCAATTTTCCTGTATTTTCATTTATTAATTAAAAAAATTAATAAAGAATCTAAGAACCGCTTATTCTTTATAATCCAAACAAGAAAAGTTGACTCCAAATTCTGCAAACCTTTTTTAAAAAATATAATCTTAATTAAAAAAGATAAAAATAGCACATTTTTTCCTACAGATCGACCCATTACTGGTGCTATACTTGTTAGGGTAAAAATAATTTAGGTCACCGATAATATACCTTCAGTGAAACGACTCGAAATTTTTTGGCACTGTTGATGTGGAAAATAAAAGTTACTTCAAATATTTTAATAATAAAGTTTGTCTCAAATTTTATTGAAAATAATAATCATAAATTCACAATTTTCTTTCTTAACTCATTTTTATTTATCATTTAATTTCCTCTTTTACGCTTGCTTTGTTTTAAATTGTGTTGTTTATTAGGTTTATGAGTGTTTACCTGAAACCATCCAAAAACATTGATTCATTAGGATTTTTTCCCACAGAACTGGAGATCGAAAATACATTTTTAAGGCTCCAACAAACAATCATGGATGAGGACAACCAAAACAATCCAATGGTGCAAAACGAGGAAGGAAATCCAGTTGTTCTCAAAGGAGCTAGACACCACTAGGACCAGATGACAATCAAAACGGGCAAGCTCCACATGAACCAGAATACCATCGGCAATAGCTTCTACAAATCCTACCAAAGTGGATTCCATTTCTACATCTAGGTCAGGGGATATAATATGCCCCTCATGACCAACAATACATGTCAGTTACCCTTCCCAGGCAACCACCTCCTCGCCATACTCTCATGGTGTATGGCTTACCATCCATCCACAGAACTGACACGAGCATCATATGTCCATCAGTGCAGGGCCAACAATTCGAGATCAAGCCTTTTATCATGCAGATGATCTAGAAAATTGTTCAATTTGGCAGCCTGCCCAGTGAGGATCCCAATTCCCCTCCACTCCAATTTTCTGGAGGTATTCGACACGTTTCGCTACCATGGAGTGACTACAAGAGCCATCTATCTTTGTCACTTATCCTTCACTCTAATAGATAAGGAGAATGTCTATTTTAATGGATTATCACAATGATCCATCCTCACATGGGAGGAGATAGACCTGTTTTTCATGTCGAAATACATCCCACACTCGAAGACGGTGAAACTGTGGAATGGAATCCACAACTTCCAGTAGAATGACTTGGAAAAATTTTATGAATCATGGGAGCGCTTCATGGAGATGTTGCGCAAATGCCCAAACAATGGAATTCCAGTTTGGATGTAGGTCCAAACCTTATATGGAGGTTTGAAAACTAATACAATGTTCGTGGTGGATGCTGCTGCTGGAGGTACGGTAATGAGGATGTCCCCCGAAGGACTCTTCAAAAAACAAGAAGACATGTCTTCCAATAGCTTCCATTGGCATTCTGATCATGGAACACATAAACGATGTATTAAAAACATTGATTCAAATACCATTCTAGCTGCCCACTGGGACGTTGTGTCCAAAACGATTGACACACTCAATATGAGGGGCACATCTCAAGTAAATGCGGAAAACTAGCATGTGTGTAGTGATTTTGGTGATAACCACATCATGAGAGAATTCACAGGTTCTGCTGGAGGCCCATCGACAATCGAGGTATGTTATGTTGCCCAAAAATGAGGGCCAAACCAATACCAGAACCCAGCATGATGTGATCAAAAGAACACAGGCAGTGGCCAACAATAGTAGAATCTTCCGCCCCAGTGACCGCCCAACTACAACCAGCCTCCTTATCAGAACCAATACTAGAGGCAGCAATATCCCCAATAGGGCTCTTATCAACCGCAAGGGTATCATAACCCTCAATCGCAACAGTCGAGACAACCACCTCCTCCACCAGCTCAACAACTATCTCAGTAGGAGAAAACCTCTCGGTTAGAGGGAATCATGATGAAATTTATATCTACTACTGTGACTAGGTTCCAAAATAATGAGGCATAAATTCGAGTCTTGGAGTATCAAATTGGCCAGTTGGCAAACCAACTCTCGGGAAGGCAACTAGTTACATTACCGGATAACCCAGAGAGGATCCCAGGGGAGGAGGCCCACACTGTCATGCTCCAGAGTGGAAAAAAACTCCAACATAACAATCTAGCCCAACTAGGTGCATCCACTCCCCTCTATGATGAGATGGTACCAATACAGACCACTCTTTATTGAAAATCAAACATAACGAGGCATCAAAAAATAAATGTAATAATGTTGTCAAACCCATTGAGTCTACCTTACCCATCCTAGAGATATTGAAGCATAGAAAGAAGGACCAAAATTCTATATAATTCATGGACGTGTTTAAGAAGTTTCACATAAATATTCCATTTGCAGAGGCACTGACACAGATGACCACATATGACAAATTCATGAAGGAAATACTCTCCAACATGAGAAATATGGAAGATCAAGGCACCATTTCCCTAACCAAGTAATGTTCTACATTCATCCATCACTCGATTCCTCCCAAACTCCAGGATCCAAGTAGCTTTACTATTCCATGTACTATTGGACCATGCAAGTTTGGGAATGCCCTCTATGACATAGGGGCAGGTGTGAACCTCATGCACCTTGGAGTTTTCATGAAGCAAGGGATCAATGAATTAAGGCCTACCAAGGTAGCCCTTCAACTTGTTGATCAATCCATCAAACATATGAAGGGACTACTTGAGGATTTGCTGGCCAATCTCGGTTTGTTGATCCTTCATGCTGATTTCAATATCCTTGTCATGGAAGATTACCGGGAGGCACCTATAATTTTGGGAAGGCCATTAATGGAATCTAGGAAGGCACTCATATACATGCACTAGGGAGAGCTAATTTTATGGGGTTTATATGAGAGAGTCTCCTACAATATCCTCAAGGTTGTCAAACATGCATCATCTTCCGATCATGAGAGATGTTATGCGATAACTACTATGGATTGTCACTTAGTGGATGATCTAGTCTGTTCTTTTATTTCTGATAACTTTATCATTTCAAACATTCTAGTTGAAGAAGAGCCAGAGGACCTAAAATTCCTAGAAGTCCAGGGTGGTTACTATTGGGACTAGTGTCCACCATAGTTCACCGGTATATGAGGTAAGTAGGTCAATCCAAAGACCTAGAATAAAGGCGCTTCCTGGGAGGCAACCCAGTGGATACATGCCGTCTACCATCAATAAACATGGCCTCTACCTTTTCAATTTCAATTATTTTTGTAACTAATATAAATATATAGTTTAACTAATAAATAAAGATGTATGATGCCAATGTCGATGGTAAGGTCATTGGTGTTTATCCAAGCTGTCCCCAATTCGAATCTTCCACAACCCACCTTCAGAATGAGGATTCTTCCTTTTTATACATGTGTTTTCTTACATGACGTCTGTGGTAGTTTGTCACATATATATATATATATATATATATTCTAATAATAAAACATATTAGGGGGATGGATCGGTTGGTCATGATCGTAAACCAGATCCAAAAGAACCTGGTTTGAATCCTGAGAACCATCCCATTTCCATCATTTACAATTTTAATAAAACCTCATGGTATAACATTCAATATACATCATGTGTGCCCTATTTTACATCGAAAATATAAAAAACATATCAATATAAAGTAATTCATGCGGGTGAAGTTGGCAGATTGGAGAAGTCTCAGCCCTGGATCCAAAATACCCAAGTTCGAACTCGGCTAATATCCCTTCTTCATCCCCTTCTTGTATATTTAAAACCCAAACGTCGTGCATTTCATTCTTCTATAGTAGTATAGACCGTATAAATTCAATATATATAAATAATAAATTAGAGTAGTAGTATAACCATTTCTCCAGTGGTTGAGGGATTCCATTCAGAACTGTCGATCGCCAGTTCAAACCTCGACCCAAGCACCAGACCAAAGGGTGTACTTCTCATTTTCCACTTTTAAAACACATGATGTTTATTTCCCGATACATTACATGTATAGTTTTATTTTTAAATTATGTATATACATATATATATTTATATTACTATTTAAATTATTAGTATTAATTATTATATTGTTTACAATAATATTTATATATCTATCTATATATATCTATATAAAAAAAAGAGATACATGGTGTGTGGTCTATAATACACACTGTGTATGTCGGCTATAAAAGATGTGGACTACCCAGCTTCAAGCTATGTAGCACCGCAACCCCACTCTTCCCATTTCCTCACTTGTACGACACCTGAACTCTCCACTTCCAAATCTGTTGATCTTAGTTGTTTTACCTTTGGATTTCTAATGCATTTTGATCCTCAGTTAAGGTACGCTCTTATAAACCCTATATTTCATGTTATTATTTTCGTTTAGGGTGATTTTGGTATCAGAAAACCATTTGGAATCTACGATACATGACCACGAAATGAAGATCACATGCAGTGTACTTTTGAACATGGAAACACACTAAATGTTTCAAAATTTGACTATACATGGTGTTTATGTTCAGTACACATCTTGTACCATCCCCGATTATGACCGAGAATCTTTTACACAAGGCCTAACACACCATTTTCATAAGCACAGTCTGCATGTTCAGTACATGTGAAACGCACGGCCGATTGTCTCATATCGACCGGCCAAAGTTCTGGTGCTATTTTAATGTGTATAGCATCACTCGAGTCGAATCCTCAATGATGATACTTTGAAATAGTCGTTTGTTTTTAGTTGATTGTATTATGATTGGGGGGGGGGGGGTTTGTTCGCAAATAATAATTGAAATGACTAGTTGACTATGATCGATTTAACAAATTTATAATGATTGGGGTGATTTCATCATTTGGGAGTTAATCATGTGATATCCTTGAGCTTTTCTTTATATTGCATTAAATTAACACCCTCATCAAAAGTTGATGTTCATTGGAATTCCCAAGTGTTTAGCCTTTAATCCAAGCCTTAACATTACTTATGGTTCTAATCTCAATCTGTGCTTGATTGTGGAAGTGTATTTATGGTTCCAATAATCCATGGAAACCACACGTTGAACATAATATGTCAATAATCCATTACATGTTAAGTCCAACATACACAATGTTAAATTAACGAATACTCATCGAGCAAAACCTCTCAATCACTTAACATCACGGAATTATAACTCACCCCAATAAGATATTTATGCAGACATTTAAATTATTAGTAATCTGTTCTATTATGTTTAAGGTGATTAATTACAAAGAGAAGAAAAAGAAATGGATAAGAAAAGAGTTGTGCGCCGAACACACACACGAACGATGATGAGAGTAAAACAAACCGGACTATTTATTGAATAATAAAGTAAAATAAGATGATGGATTTCAGAGTGATTTAAACTAAAATAAGAACATTAATATTGAACTACATATGGTGGATGAGAATAAGAAATTAAGAAGAAGAAAATTGCATTAAAACAGAATTACAAAGACAAACACTTGCAAAATTATGACGAATAAAAATGAAAAAGTAAATGAAAACAAAGAGAGGAGGAAGGGATTATCAAGTGAAAAATTGAGTTTGGAAGATCCTCCGAAGCCTTTAACAGGGCCTTGGTACTGCCAATAAATCCTCATTTTCTCTGAAATGCCAACCCTTTTGAAAGGAGAGGAGGGGATCTATTTATAACCCAAGGTGGTGGACTGTTTACATTCGAGAAATACCCATCCACTTGGCTCACAGATATGGGCATCAAGACAGCCGAATCTTGAGAAATATCCTTCTTAAGAGTTGTATATAATAATGTTTTCCAAATACTATCAAAATGTGGAATCATTTGGACTTAAGGATCAAATTTTATGGCTGGTTGATTAAACAAAGTAAAACTGTCCTTTTCAATCCAGTCTTTTTGAAGTCTAGAATGTGAAAGGGTTTTTGAATATGAAGATGCCTTCAAATCTAAATGGGTTTTTTCAAAAAAGTTAGCCGTCTATATGTCAGATTTCAGACTGAAAATTCTCAGCTAGATTTGATTCTTACATCATGAGATATGTCATACATACTATACCTATTTTAATTCTCGGCCAGAATGGTGGGTGGGACTTCAATGCTTCATTTGGGCCCCTTTTACTTAGATTTGGGCCTTGAAATTTTTATCCAAGATGACATGTAGTTTCCCCCGAATTATTGTATAGAGTTAATGTTTTTGAACTTCTGGATTGAGCCCAGTAAATCAATCTTCACGGCTGGTCTAGTTTGTTCACAGATTCATTGGTCTTGTTTGTGAGGACCATATGACCCTTCAAATGGCAGAATTTTCTCATGGTACCTTCTAAAGAAATGTTTTATATTAAAAGTAGAATCCTAAAAAACAAGAACCACACAATTTAGATCATTATAGTGGTAGTTATTATGAAAACATTAAACTGACTCAATTGGACTACTTCTAAAAATGCTCAAAAATTATACTTAATATTAAAACATTAATATTTCACACAAATTATGAACATTTCATATAAAATCAGTAAATAGGGAATATAATAAGTCATTAAAACATTAATAAAATCAAATCCCCCACACTTAGTTTTGTGCATGTCCTCATGTGCAACAAATATAAAAACATGACAAAATCATTTTTACTCACCAACAGGTTTTAAAATTTTGTTTCCTCCAATCAGGGGAGGTTTAGAGTATTTCACTCATCCATTTTGAATTCCACCACAAGTTGTTATAGAAACAATTTTCCAAAACTAATACATTTATTCATGCTCAAATTTAGAAACGGAAAATGTGGACATTCAAAACTCACACCTCTCAAGATGATAAAATTTATTTGTGGAGGTTCACTCTTCCACCCACCCAAAAGTGAAAATATTAGAGTTTGAAAAGAGATCTCAACTTAAAATCCCTATCCAAAGTGAACAAGAATCAAGAGGTCTTTTCAATGGGTTTTTCTGTGGCTATGGGACCGTAGGAATATAATGTCCAAGAGAGAAAATAAGAGGGTTAAAATACCAACATATAAAAATCTATGCACATTTTTTTTTGAAATAAAACATGGAAGGAAATGAAAAGACATATTTAAAAGAAAATTATTGTGTGAAGAAAGAAACAATAGAGGAAGAAAATATGACGTTAATGAAAAGATTATGTATTTACAAAACATAGATCTTCTCCCAATAAGAATATAATGCAAGTGTTCTTTTTTTTCTTCTCCTTTTTTTCTTTGTTTTTTTGAAAGTTGAACTTGGAAAAGATCTCAAACTCATAACCCAACCCATTATTGATCTCCTCACGACACTAATTGTAACAGTTATAACAATATCAAATGTTGAGGAAGAGTGATTTTTTACCTACCCAAGACACAACCCATTTTTTCATTTTTTTTATTTTTTTTATTTTTTTTCATCATTTTTTTGAACACTTGTCAATAACATTTACAAAATTACATAAGTGTAAGGTCATTACATTCCCGAAAACACACTTAATGACAACCTCTACCCCACACATAAATGGATGCTTGTCCTCAAGCAGATGATTACTCGTTGAAAATCAATAATAGGGTACCCAAACAATGAAATCCATTCCCCCCCCCCGCACATAACTTTCAAAAACATATGTAATGGAAATCCATGTTGATATTGGGTGGGATAAGGTATCGGTCTTGTATTGTGGTTATCAAAGAAAATATTTTCATAGGCTTGAAGGTTCTTTCAAAAGAAGGATTTATGTAAGGGAAATGGGAGGCTATTTTGCTACTGTGATTTTCATGTGGTTCAGAAAATGCCTCTATCATATTAATACACAGTGAGGTAGTAAATTCAGCTCGAAGGTCCACAATCTCAAGACTAAAAAATGGTGGTGAAAACACACATTTTGAAAAGATGGCCATAGGTGGCCTTTGCATGAAAGAAAATGTTGTTCCTCACGGTTTGGGAAAAGCATTTTCCAAATAAAAAATTGAGAATTCAAAATGTGTTGGTTTTGACACAAAATTATTTATCCAAAGTCTTAATGAAAATACAAAATATTTGAGATGAAAACATGTCTGTTAACTCCCCAAAATTGTTCTACAAAATTTCAAAACTCGGTGGTGAGTAAGCATGATTCTTTGATTTTTTTTATTCTTTTAAGTAATTGTTTTCTTGGTTTTTTTAGTTTTTTAGGTTTTTATATTTTTTTTATAATGATACATCCACAAAAAAGAGAAAGTGAAAAAGGAAGGTTTTAAAAAAAATTGTGGTAAAAAAAATTAAAGGGAGAAGAAAAAGAAGAAAGAGGTAGAGAGAGGAAGAGATAAAGAGAGTTAAAGGGAAAGTGGTGCCCTTGGTTTGGATATGGTGGGATGGAATCTCCATCCAGTGGTGAGTCTACTGTGGATCCAATGGAAGTTGATTTTGTTCCAGGATTGCATGTCCTCTCATGGTGATGTTTCAACCGATGTCCATTAACCATGAATGTCCTTTTGGAGGAGGGGTCTTGGACATGCACTGCACCAAATGGGTAAACATTAGTGATAATAAAAGGACCTCCCCAACAAGAATTAAGCTTACTTGGGTGAAGTTGGAATCAAGAATTGAAGAGCATTACCTTTTCACCTTCATGAAATACCTTTCTCTTGATGTGTCTGTCATGGATTACCTTAGCCTTCTCTTTGTACAGATTGGAATTCTCATAGGATTCAAGTCGAATCTCCTCCAGTTCAGCCAATTGCAACAATATTTCATTACCAGATTTTTCACAATCAAAATTATAGGTTTTCACAGCCCAAAAAGACTTATGTTGGATTTCAACTGGTAGATGACATGTTTTACCAAAAACTAGCCTCAAAGGAGACATCCCAATGGGTGTTTTATAGGCAGTTCGATAAGCCCAAAGTGCTTCACCAAGTCTTTCAGGCCAGTCTTTTTTGGTGGGTTATACAATTCTCTCAAGAACTCTTTTCAGTTCTCTATTAGAAAGTTCAGCAATGCCATTTTTTGGGGGGTGATATGCAGTTGAAGTATTATGTACAACCCCATTATTTTTCAGAAGAGCATCCATGGTTCTATTACAAAATTGGGTTCCTAAGTCACTGATCAAGGAACATGGTGTGCCATGTCATTGGATGATGTGGGTCTTTGGGAACTCACTAACAGTATGAGAATCATCCTTCCAAGTGGGTTTGGCCTCAACCCACCTTGAAACATAATCGACCACAAGAAGAATGTATGAGAATCCATTCGAAGTGGGAAATGGTCTTATGAAATCAATGCCCCAAACATCGAATATTTCACAAAATATTAAGGGCTCTTGTGGAATTTCATTTCGTTTGGAGATTGTGCCGAACTTTTGGCAAGTGGGACATGATTGAAAGAGCTCATTTGAGTCTATGAATAGTGATGGTTAGAAGAATCTAGAGTCTAGGACCTTTCGGGAGTTCCTTTGTGGTCCAATGTGGCCACCTCCAGGATGTGAGTGACAGAATTCTAATATGGAATAATGTTCATTTTCATCGACGCATCTCCTTATTACCATGTCAGCTCCAGTTTTCCAATGTTTATTTTCATCCCAAAAATATTATTTATAATCACTTTTCAACTAGATGTTATGATCTTTTGAAAAAATTTCAGGAAAAACACCAGAAACCAAGTAATTTACAATTGGGGCATACCATGGTATTTTTGTAGTGATAGGTGAAAGGTGCTCAGTGGGGAATTCCAGATCAATGATTTCAGAATGAGAATAATTATAAATTATACTCAAGTGATCAGCCACATGTTTTTCTTTTCCTGGTCTATCTTTTATTTTAATGTCAAACTCTTGGAGCATTAGGATCCATCTTATTATCCTCGGTTTGGAATCACTTTTCTTGAGTAAAAACATTATAGCAGAATGGTCTGTGAAGATGATGATTTTGGCACCTAATAGATAGGGCCATGATTTATCTAAGGAAAATACAACTGCTAAAAGTTATTTTTCAGTGACAGTGTAGTGAGATTGAGTTTCATCCAATGTTTTTTAGGCCTAATAGATGACAGGAGGAATTTTTTCTCTTCTTTGACCAAGAACAACTCCAACAGCTCTATTAAAAGCATCACACATTAACTAAAAGGGTAAGGAAAAATCTGGGGGTTGGATTATTGGGGCAGATGTTAGAGAATATTTGAGTTCAACAAAGGCTCTGTTGCAAACATCATTGAATTGGAAAGTGACATCATCTATCCCACCCTTCTTTGGTACAACCTAAATTGGACTAACACATTCGCTATCAGAAATTGGGTTAATAATACCAGCATGAAGAATCTTGGTGATCTCTTCCCTAACTACCTCAAGGATGAATGGATTGAGTCTTCTTTTTGGTTGTCTAATTGGTTTGGATTATTCCTCAAGATGGATGTGATGCATGCAAAGGGCAGGGTTGATTCCTGGTAAGTCATATAGGGTCCAACCTAAGTCCTTTCGGTTTTCCTCTAACACTTGAACAGGTTTGGACACCTCGATTTCAGTAAGTTTGGTAGAGATAATGACCAGATATGAGTGATCATGGAAGAGGAATGCATATTTCAGGTGTGAAAGAAGAGGTTTCAGATCAGTCTCATCTTTTATTTGTGGGTTAGATATCTCATGAATGGATGAAGGGAGTTCAGTTGCTTCAGATTCATTCTCCTTTACACTGTCCACGGTGGGGTAGTAGATATCAGAGTTGATGTGGGATTCAAGAGAGTTTTCAGGATCCTCTCAATTGATGTAGTCTATGAATGAAAGGTCTACATCAACATCACCATTTTTGACTTTGGCAATCATGGTGCAGATTTCACACGATCCTTTATCATTAGAACATTAATAACATGGTGTATTGGGGTTTGATTGATGCTTAGAAGTGTCTTAAAAAGCATGGATTGAGAATGCAGAGTGATCCTCATATGGGTATCACATGGCTTGTAAAATGTCGAACTTGACCAGTTGGTCACCAAATTCCATGGATAAGATGCATGAATGGACATAAATCTTGGTTCTCATAGTCATGAGGAATGGTCTTCCTAGAATTAGGGGTGATCGAGAAGAGTTCGTCTAACCTTCCATGTCAAGAACATAGAAATCATCAGGGAAGATAATATCATTGACTCGGACAATGACATCCTCAATTATTCCCTCAGGACTGGTTGTACTTCGATTGTCTAACTGAATGACAACACTTGTTCGATGTAAGGGACCTAGACCAGGGTTGGAGAATATGGATTTGGGCATGACATTAATTGAGGCTCCAAGTTCTATGAGTGCATCATCAATGTTGGAACATCCAATTTGGCATGGAACCTTAAAGGTCCCTGGAT
Organism: Viscum album; assembly: GCA_963277665.1. NCBI lineage: Eukaryota > Viridiplantae > Streptophyta > Magnoliopsida > Santalales > Viscaceae > Viscum > Viscum album. Next base: position 90,783,647 of record OY728121.1, on the reverse strand, counting down.
CTTTGCACTTTATGGGAATATACTTCTGGGTGGAAAAATTTTAAAGGTCCTAAGTTTCCTCTTGTGGGTGCACAATTCCTTAAGAAACTTGTCATACATAGGAATTTGTATTATGGCATCTAAGAGGGGAATATTGACTACAACACATCTAAACATGTCGATCATTTCAAGATCAGGTTCAAAGGACTTCCTTGGTTTCGAAACAGCTTGAGGAAAAGGAATTTGATTCCTAAGTGGAATGGAAGGTGGTGAGGCAATGGTTTCATGTTGCTTGTCAAGTTTCATTTTATTTTAGTTTTCTAGGTCAACATTCAATGGAGGGTTGGAGTACTTATCTTCAGGCATAGAAAGTTTCTTTCCTGATCTAAGTGCAATTGCACTTACGTTCCCCTTGGGGTTGGGTAATGGTTGAGCTAGGAGTTGGGAAGAATTTTATTGTTGTTGCTGGATCAGGTGGGATGTAAGTTGACCTCTTTGAGTATCAATGTTTTTAAGGCTAGAATGGGTGAAGGAGGCAAGATCTTCTGCTTCACTTTCCCATGGTTGCATAGAAGAAGAGGCTTATCCCGAACTGGGATTACCTTGAGTTTGGTTCTTGGGAAATCGATTGTATTGGTTTTGGAATTGGGAGGGCTCACTAGGATAATGGAATCCAGGAGGAGGATTTTTCCTTCGAGGTTGAGGAACAAAAGGACAAGTTTGATGGAAGTTACCACCACCTTGACCATATTGGAATTGGTTTGGGTTTAGAGGAGGTAATTTAGTGGGGTGAGACAAGGGGTTACCATACATCAATACTTGGTTAATGTTAGAGGAGAAGGGCTCAAAGTGAGGTTGGTTGAAGTTTCTAACAAACTGACCTGATAGTTGTGGATTGGTGTTCCGCTGAGCATATGCTGCATTGAGCACCATTGGTCCAGATGAATCAGATTGATCCTCTTGATGTTGTGGAAAAGTGTAAGTTGGATGAGATCGAGAGTTGCAGATTCCATCATTTTTGATAGGTCCAGGAAACATTAATTGCGGAGAAGACGAGGTTGGGGATTTGGTGGCCACAGCTAGCTGTCGCACAAGACCTGTAAGTTCAGTCATCCACTTGGTCATTTTGTTCGACACAATTGATTGATTATCTTGGGCTTGTTTTACTTGAGCATGTTCTCGAGTATGAAATTGTAGTGTGTTTTCAGCCATGTTACTTATGAGATCTCTTGCAGTTGTAAGAGTTTTATCAACAAGAGCACCACCACTTGCAGCATCTATGAGAGTCCTCTCTATAGCCAATAACCCCTCATAGAAGTATTGGATCAAGAGTTGGTTAGGGATTTGATGATGTGGTCAGGTTGCAACAAGATTTTTGAACCTCTCCCAGTACTCATGTAGTGATTAACTTTGGAACTAACGAATACCACTTATTTCCTATCGGATAGAAGCAGTACGAGAAGCAGGAAAAAATTTATCTAAGAAGAGTCGCTTCATGTCATTCCATGTGGTTATCGAACTAGGAGGAAGGTAGTAGATCCATGACTAAGCAGTGTCATCTAGGGAAAAGGGAATGCTCGGAGTTTGATTTGTTCTTCAGAAACCCCTTGAGGCTTCATTGTAGAGCATACTACTTGGAACTCTTTAAGGTGAAGATGTGGATCCTCACCGGCTAGCCCGTGAAAATGAGGGAGAAGATGAATCAAACCCGATTTGAGTTCGAAGTCAGATTCTATTTTTGGATATTGAATACCAAGAGGTTTTTATTCCATATCAGGGGCACTAAGTTCTTTAAGGGTTTGTTACCTAGGATTGGCCATTTCAATTTCAACTGGTTGGATGAGGACTGGTTCTTGAATGAGTTGATTATCTCTTATGTTCCTCCTATGTTGGTGAAGTGTTCGCACAATTTCAGGGTCAAACAAATCCTAGGGATTGTTTGGGATGCTATGGGGCTTTCTGAGTGATTTTGTATGAATTTGGAAGATGGTTTTTTCTTTGTATTTTTTTCAGTTTATGATTTTTAAGAGGAAGGCGAGCTTTTCTTTATGTTTTTTTTTCGATTTTTTTTTAGATTTTGTCTTATTTGGGTTTTGTATTACAATAACCAGAAACTAACGAATATATAAAGAACCACCCCCGGCAACGGCGCCATTTGAAATGCACGGCCGATTGTCACCTATCAACCGGTCAATGTTCTGGTGCTCTGCTAATGTGTATAGCAGCACTCGGGTCCAATCCTCAGCGATGATAATTTGAAATAGTCGTTTGTTTTTAGTTGATTGTATTCTGATTGGGGGGGGGGGGGTTGTTTGCAGAGCTTAATTGAAATGACTAGTTGATTATGATTTATTTAAAAAAATTGATAATGATTGGGGTGAGTTCATCATTAGGGAGTTAAGCATGTGATATCCTTGAGCTTTGCTTTATATTGCATTAAATTAACACCCTCATCAAAAGTTGATGTTGATTGGAATTCCCAAGTGTTAATCCTTTAATCCAAGCCTTAATTTTAGATAGGGTTCTAATCTCAATGAGTGATTTATTTTGGAAGCGTATTTATGGTTCCAATAATCCATGGAAACCACACGTTGAACATAATATTTCAATAATCCATGACATGTTAAGTCCAACATACCCAATGTTAAATTAAAGAATACTCATCGAGCAAAACCTCTCAATCACTTAACATCACTAAATTATAACTAACCCCAATAATATATTTACTCAGCCCTTTAAATTATTAGTAATCTGGTCTATTATGTTTAAGTTTATGAATTACAAAGAGAAGAAAAAGAAAAGGATAAGAAAAGTGTTGTGCGCCGAACACATACACGAACAATGATGAGAGAAAAAAAACAAGAATTTTTATTGAATTCTAAAGTAAAATAAGATGATGTATTTCAGATTGATTTAAACTAAAATAATAACATTAATATTTAACTACATAATTTAGATGAGAATAAGAAATTAAGAAGAATTAAATTGCATTAAAAAAGAATTACAAAGACAAACCCTTGCAAAATTACAACGAAGAAAAATGAAAAAGTAAATGAAAAGAAAGAGAGGAGGAAGGGATTATCAAGTGAAAACATGAGTTTTGAAGATCCTCCAAAGCCTTTTTTAGGTCCTTGGTACTTCCAATAAATCCTCCTTTTCTCTGAAATTCCAACACTTTTGAATGGAGAGGAGGGCATGTATTTATAGCCCAAGGTGGTGGACTGTTTACATTCCAGAAATACCCCTCCATTTGTCTCACCGATATAGACATTAATACAGCCGAATATCGAGAAATATCCTTCTTCAAAGTTGTATATAATAATATTTTCCTACTACTCTCAAATTTTGATGTCATTTGTACTTAAGGATAAAAATTTATGGCTGGTTGATTAAACAATGTAAAACTGTCCATTTCCATCCAGTATTTTTGAAGTCCAGAATGTGAAAGGGTTTTTAAATATGAATATGCCTTCAAATTCGAATGGGTTCTTAAACAACGTCTGCCACATGTATCTCCTCTTTCATATTGCAAAATCTCAGCTCGATTTGATGCTTAAATCATGTGATATGTCATGCATACGATACTGATTTTAATTTCAGCCAGAATGGTGGTCTGGACTTCAAAGCTTCATTTGGGACCCTTGTACTCATATTTGGGCCTTGAAATTTTTATCCAAGATGACATGTAGTGTCCCAAGAATTATTGTCTAGAGTTAATGTTTTTGGACTTCTCGATTGAGCCCAGTAAATCTATCTTCATGGCTGGTCCAGTTTGTTCAGAGATTCTTTGGTCTTGTTTGTGAGGACCATATGACCCTTCAAATGGAAGAATTGGCTCATAGTATCTTCTAATGAAATGTTTTATATTGAAAGGAGAATCCTAAAAATCAAGAACCACAAAATGGGTATCAGCATAGTGATAGTTATGATTAAAACGTTAAACTGACTCAATTGGACTACTTCTAAAAATGCTCAAAAATTGTACTTAATATAAAAACATTATTATTTCACACAAATTATGCACATTTCATATAAAATCAGTAAAGAGGGAATATAAAAATTCATGAAATTGTTTATAACATCAACATGTCAGGTATGATATTTATTTTGACCCTTCCGTTGGTATCACATCACCCGACCTCACATACCATTTTCTACTACACGACATGTGTGTTTGGTACATGCCATGTACAAAATTTCATTCATCCAGCGCATGTCTAGCCCTCAACATGGAAATGTTACCTCTTCACTTGAACACACCCTATTCGATGAGTACATGGTGTGTCTTAAATTATTATAAGTGCTTACATAGTAGTCGTGTCCTTACCAAAACATGACGAAGTCCACTTTACATGAACACAACGTGTATGTTTGGTACACACCGTGTATTTATTCCTGGTCAATCCCATGCCACCTTGGTGTTTTTATTAAGAGAACACGAGTTGATACTCAGCTTACACTTCAAAACCGCGTTCTTTGGATGTACACGTCGTGTACTGTTATTTTTCAGCTTTCTCACATTTTCTTTTTTTCCTTTCCTTTTATTTTTCTTTTGTTTTGTTTTTCATTCTCTTTCAGGTTATGGTAGACAATGATCCTTCCTGACAGAAGCGGCTAACCTCTTCCATAGAGGGTGAGAGGCCCATTTATCATCAAATTCGACTCCGGCCTAGGACAGTACCAGATCCAGACTCTCCGGTCAACCAGCTCCCTCCATTGTCTATCCTTTCACCCGTCGTTCCTTTAACTGAGGCTGGTCCGAGTAGCAATGCACCTACACCAACACATACCAGGCCTCCGAGCACCATCATTACCTCCCTCACATCTTCCACTCCACCTGAGATATCCTCCTCCGCAGCTGGCCCCTCCCAGATCACCCTATCAATCGAACCTCCACCTACTGCAGATGATCCACCTTAGAGCCAACTCCAGCTGCATCACCTCCAAAAGATCCATGACCTACAGGTGTTCCCTTCCCTTAAATGGTGTTTCCGATCACCGACTTGGAACAAGACAATGTTCAATGTTTCTCTCTCCAGCTGATTCTGTTGAGCAGCTGCTATTTGGATAGCAGTGTCCCTCAACAGTTGGGCATCTGGGGCGAGAAAGAGGATTTCAATGGACATAGTCTGGTGCTCGCAATTTTTTAGGTTAGCATACATATTTTCTGCAATTTGTTTTTTGAGTACACTACATCATTCGAGTTTGACAGAGCTATGTACCGGGAGACTCCTGTTGATGTAACACACGTAGTTTGATTTCAGTTAGGCGGCCGGTATTTTTTCCATACCATGGCCGAGTTTGGCCAAGGGTGCAGTTTTTATCCTCATCCCATCACCCACCCCGGGTTTCTTCCCTGAACAGACCCAAGCACTCTGAGCTCGTTTCTATGTGGTGGGTGATTTCTAGGCCTGAAAACCGTTACACCCCTACCACATAGAAAAGTAACCTTACTACTGATCCCATTCATCGTTTCACCCATCGGTTTTTGATCACCATCCAATTTCCCTGAAAAATGATATGGGGTTCATTCCCTGTCGTTACATGGATCTCCTACCTGTTTCATATGAAAGGACTACTCTGACCTCCCATACCTTGTCGCCTACTAATTTCATGCCATGTTTACCAACTGTAAGGGAAACTTGAACGGTGGGTTTTACACCACCCATCGTGTCCACAATCTCATGGTTTTTTAGTCTTCTCTAACCCATGACCTATTATGTTTTCCCCATCGGATGGAATATATCATGATTATTCACCTGGGATTGGTATGGAAGCAGGGGGTGCCTATGTCCTTTCCGAAGCCCCACCCCACCCACCTGATGACCCCCCTGCACCCACAAATTCACCTCCTCCTCTTTCCACACCCCTTAGAGCCTCCCCACCCCACCCCTTTAATTTGACCCCCATCGTCTATACTAACTTCTTCTATTCTGCCTCATACCCACCCTACCCCCGCACCCTCGGTCAATATCACATTTTCCCTCCAATTAGCTGCGATGGTGCATCACTTGGTTCTTATCAACAGTCTCCATGAATGCCTAGAGAAGAATTTATGGCTTATTCTTCACCATCTTGGAATTCCTCTGCCCCCACCACCTGCCTCTGCCTCGGTTCCTGGCCCTTCTTCCGCAGCTCCACCGCCCTTTACGGTGCTAGCCACAAATTCTATTCTCCTATCCATTACGATCTCAGCTGCTACTAATAATGATGCCACTATTTCTTCCAGTCCAAGGAGTGTTACCGAGCTTCCTATTCCTGTTGCAGCCCATGTGGATCCAACTTCTATGGCCTCCCTTCTGAGTGCAGAATCCAAGACTCTAGTTTCCATGGCTTCTGAGCCTTCTCTCATGGCTGGTTATATACCGGATGATTCCTCTTCTGAGGCGACCCATGACTGGTTTTGGACTTATATTTTTCATTACATATATTATGTGATATCTTGTGCCTATTTATGTTGTGTATGCTTGGAGAGTTCTCTTTTTCCCACCATCACAGGTACTTCGGCACGTTTTACATTGTACTCTTACATCTTTTCATCGCCTAGACCCGAGGGGAGTATTCTTTTTTCCATTGTCATCATTTCTTTCTTACTTTGCTTCATTCCTATCATCCCCTCGTTCTAGTCCACTATTGTGTCCCCACCTTACCATGATCATCTTTTTGGGAATATGGAGGACCACATGAGATATTATGTATGGGGGGGAGTCTCTTGAACACTTTATACATTTCCCTTTTCATATTCTAGGAGACATCATTATTAAGTGATATAATTAGAAATGTGAAGGTATTTTTTGTTAATCGTATTTTTAAATAATAATGATTTTTTTTAAATGTGCATGATCATTTTGGTTCTTATGGGATTTAAAATTATTGTTGATATAATTCAAATTGTAACCTCTAATCCTTGGATAACTATATCCATTAGACTAATAAATTATTTTTATGTCATGACCTGCTTTTCTCTTTATATATTTTTCCCCCTCTTGAGAGGAATTCAAAAATAATTTTCATATTCTTTATAATACACTCTATCTTGAGAGATTCTCAGAAAATACACAACTACCAGAATTTGCATGTTTTCTTTTCGAAGCATGCGGAATTTTTGAATTACATTTAAATGATTGAGGCATTAGACTGTTTTAACCCCACTATCCTGAGACCAACCCTACATTTTATTTACATTAATCCCATAGAAACCATGAATAACCTTTATATGAAGCCCTATTACAAGCCTATTTACCTTCCAACCCTATTGTTTTTATGATTTTTCGTTATTATTCATTTGACCTCAAAATAAGGGATTGGCAACACATGGTATACTTCCAAGAATTTTCATGAATTTACATATGGGGTAGAGCCTCTTCATTATTATGGTAAACAAGGGTTTCAACCCTATATTCGATAAATCTATTAAGGCTACCCTTTGGATCAAAAAAATAGTACAAATAAATGGAATTTATACTCACTAGTTGGTTTGTGAACTCTACCTACACATCTAAAGGATATGATGGGATAATTGTTTTGAGCTTGTTGAGGACACTTTTAAAATGAGATTAATTATGAATATCATGAATTGATATTTATGAAGTTAGCCTCCCTTTTCAAGACTCAGAGATACTTTCACGTCTTTAACTTCCAACCTTTAGCCACAGAAACATCTGATAATTATTGAAAATCCCTCATGATTTTTTCCAATCAAATTTTTTGAAGTGGAGAACTAGATTTCTTGCAGTCCTATGAATATAGTTTATATGTATTTTATTGAGAAAAACATTTATTTAATATTTATTATGTGTTTTGTATATTATCGGTGAGGTAAATCATTATGTGGCTTGCTTATTTTTGAGAGTTTGATGCATTTTTTAAAAGAGGATGAGAGTAGTTAATTAAACTGTATACATTGAATGATTAGAAAATCTCTTGAATTGAAACTGTACTGTATTCTTTTTGAAAATTTCTCCTACAAATTATTTTTTACATGTATGAGTAATTGAATTCCTGCATTTTAAAATATAGTCAAATTTAATTAGATGTTGATATTTTCTTAAGGGGGTGAAAATTAATATGTATGGGGGATTTTGATTCACCTTATTTGTGTATACATTTTCACACACTCTATTGAAAAAATAAGAACAATTTTTTCATAAATAACTACAGCTTAGTGAAAAAATATTTTTATTTTGGTGAACTTTTTCATTTTCAGTAGATATATGGCCAGATACAGAAAATAGGGGAGAACTGAGCAAAATTTTACAACTACACAGTGTGTACTTATATATACGTCATGTACATTCAAGCTCAGACACGGGTTGACCAGGACATGTACATGCCTAAGTAACCAAGAACTGGTACACGCCGTGTTCCAACCATACACTCTAGGTATTCTATTATAGATGCAATTGGTGGATGAGATGATTCAACACAGCCATGTGGTCATTTGAAGGGGACACGCCATGTTCCAATCATTCACACCATGAATACATTTCTAGTAGTGGTTGGAGGCCAAAAAATGATACTACACGCCGTGTATTGCGGCACTACATGATTTGTATATTTACCTTTATTGAGGCGCTATGTTCCAAGTCAAAGATGGAATGTTAGGCCACCTACCAGTGGAGAAAAAGAAAGAAAAAAAACACTTCGAAAAAAGTACACGGCATGTACTTTTTCCACATGTCGTGTAGTTATGTTTTATATAAATGGTGGCCTTGGCCTCTGGATGAATGGGTGGTGTTGTGTGGATAAAATGGTTGACGTTCTGAAGGAGAGAAGTTCTTCCACCATACTACAATCATTCAACCATTTACTGAAGAATCATTTCCACCTCGAAGCATCAAGAATGATCATATCATGTATTAAGAGTTTTGTGTTTATTTTATACTCCATGTGTAAAAAAACACCCAGTGTGTTAGGGTTGTGGGAGGTGATGAGTTATAATTTAAATTATGCATCTATGAATGTGTTTGTTTTATTAACCTATTCTTATTATTCTTCAATCTCTTCATCTTATCACAAGAAATTCAATAGCAGACCAAGGGAAAAAAGTTTTGGAATTCAAAAAGTAGAATACTGACAACTGGACCATGTAGTTAGTTTCATCAGCTCTAAATATAAAGTCTACCGGACCAAGGAAACATTATTACAAATTGAACCCAGAGTGTTGGGTTATTATGAACAACACAACCTCATAAAATTTTTTATTTAATAATAAAATTTTCATAAATCCATAACCACAATGCATATATCTTTTAATTTTCATAAAAATAAATTTTCCTATATTTTAATTTATTCATAAAGTAATTTATTAAATAAACATAAAATCAGTTACCATTTATAATCTAAACATAAAAAATTTACACTAAATTCAGGAATATTCATTAAAAAATAATAAAAACTATGTTAAACTAGATAAAAATAACTCCTTTTCCACACGGATCGACCCCTTATATGTGAAATACTTGTTAAGGTAAAAATAATACGGGACAATGATAATATACATTCAGTGAAATGACTCACCAACTCACCCGGAAGAGGGTGTGGCCAATCACACATTAGTTGGATAGACTTACCTTTGGAGTGGTTGATGTAGAGAGTCCGACCTATCCTGTAGTTGAGGACCAGTATGCTGATGTTTCCCCTGATGAAGTTATAGGTCTACCTTGTCACAAAGAGGTCAACTTTTATATCTACTTTTACCCAGGGATGACACCGATATATATACCCGCATATCATAAGGCTCATGTGGAGCTTCGAGAGATGCAAGTATAGCTAGTGAAATTTCAATGAAAGGGGTTCATTAGGACCATTGTTTCACCTTGGCTATCCTCGATGTTTTTTTCCATGAAGGCGGATATGAGTTTGAGACTATGTGTGGATTTTCGACAACTGAACCAGCTGACTGTGAAGAAAAAGAACCCACTACGTAGGATTGACAGTCTTTTTGATCACCTGAAGGGAGCACGGTGGTTTTCAAAAATAGACCACTAATATGGCTATTAACATCTCTTCATACGAGAAGAGGATGTGTACAAGATGTCCTTCATATGTCGGTATGGCCACTAGGAATTCGTGGTTATTCTATTCAGTGTGGCCGATACCACAACATTGTTCATGGGACTCATGAACTATATCGTCTAGCCATACCTCAGCCGCTTTGTGGTAGTTTTAATCAGAGACATCCTGATATATTCATCTATAGAGGAGGAGCATGATTATCAAATATAGAGAGTTCTTGACACACTTTGAGAGTACTAGATTTATCGTAAGCTCTTGAAGTGCGAGTTCTGTTTCCTAGAGGTTCACATACGGGGACATGTCATCTCGGAGGATGGAGTTGTGATGGATCCATCGAAGATTGATGCTTCTCTTTCATGGGAGCCACCCAAGAGTGTGACATAGGTGTGGAGTTTCTTTGGTTTGGATGGTTACTACCAAGGGATTGTGCCTAACTTTTCCAGATTTGAGGCACCCATATCATCATTGATGAAGAAGGGGAAACCCATCATGTTGTCAGGGAAATGCCATCAGAGTTTCTAGGATTTGATACATAGACTAAAAAATACCCCCATATTGAGGTTAACATAGGAGGGTGTTGGGTTTGTAGTCTACTATGACACATCATGGACCAGTCTTGGATGTGTCCTAATGCATGAGCGAGCAGTGATCGCGTATGGTTCTCAGCAGATGAGACACCATATGCATAACTACGCTACCCATGACCCGAAGTTAGTAGTAGTGGTCTTCTATATTAAGATTTGGCGACATTACTTTATGGGAGAACGTTTTTACAGTCTACTATGATCACAAGTGACTCTGGAATATATTCTCTCCAATGAAACTAAACCTAGGAGAGTGGCGTTGGATAGAGTTCCTCTAGAACTATGACTTCGAGATAGTCTATACTCTTAGGAAGGGAACACTAGTAGAAGATGCACTCAGCATGAGATCTGGTATACAGTTGCAGAGTGAGGTGACCGAGGAGGTAGCCTCTTTATAGATATCATATGTGGATCGAGATGGAGAAGATTATCTTCAGTCTCTAACAGTCACTCCCCCACTCCTTTAGCGAGTCAGGGAGGCATAGCTTGGACACACTGAATGCGAGGCTCGACGTTCTCAGATATCGAAAGGAATGGCACCTGATGGATTTTATAAAGGTGGTGACCACATCAGCCATTATAGAGGACATACTGTGGTACCAATGGTGATAAGGAAGGATCTGTTGAGGGTGTTCTATACATCCCCTCTTGTGGTACATCTAGGAGTGTAAAAGATGTACCAGGACCTTCGGCATTATGACTGCTGACCGGGAATGAAGAAAGAAGTGACAAATATTGTCTCATGGTGCCTCACTTGTCAACAAGTGAAGGCGGAGCATCAAGTTCCAATAGGCTTAGTTTAGACACAAAATATTCCAAAGTGTATATGGGATGTAATGTCCATGTACTTCTTAATAGGACTTCCATGCATGTCCTAGGGTCATGATTCTATCTGGGTGATCGTTGACTGACTCCCCATGTCGGCCCACTTATAACCTATCATAGAGCATGGACCAGTAGAGGCCTCAGGATGCCTCTGCATATAAGAGATTGTGCAGCTTCATGGAATACCATATACGATTGACGCTGATCGTGATGCATGTTTTACTTCCCAGCTATGGAAGGGGTTGCATTAGGCATTCGGGAAATTGCTTCGGTTGAGCACCACCTTCCATCCTCAGACATATGGTCAGACAGAGTGTTCCATTCAAACCCTTGAGTACATGTGGTGTGATTTCCTCCATGACCACAACCACTGCTAGGAGGATCACTTTCCCTTGGTGGTGTTTGCATACAACAACTTTTGTCACTCCACTATCAGTATGGCACTGTTGTAGGTGTTGTATGGTCGACCATGCAGATCCCCTTTTTTCTAGACTGACCCGAGAGAGTCAGAACTCATGGGACCAGAGATGGTACGAGCTACTACATAGAAGGTGCAGATAATCCAGGAGCGGATAAAGACTACCCAGAGTAGGCAGAAGTCTTATGCAGAAAAGATACAGGGACCTCTGGAGTTCAAGGATGGTGACCATGCCTTTCTTCCGGTCTCACCTTTACGAGGGTTTCAGTGATTTGGATGGGGTGTGAAGTTATCTCATTTGTTAATTGGAACCTACTAGGTCCTCATCATAGTTGGCGAGGTGGTGTACTGCCTAGCTCTTCCCCCTCAGTTGTAGTAGGCGCATGTCGTTTTCCAAGTATCCCAACTATGGAGATACGTACATTATTATTCTCACATCATTGACTGGGGGGAATAAGACATCGACATTCGGGCGACATTTTCTGAGGTTATAGTGGATATTGGGGATCGACAGGACTAGGTCCTTCATGGGTGGTCGATACCTCTGATGTGTGTTTGTTGGAAGCACATGAACCTCTAGGAGAGCATGTGGGAGCTAGAGGCTCCTATTAGTGCTCTGTACCCCCACTCATTACCCTAGTTTGTGTTGTGGTATTCAAGGATGAAAATCCCTAATATGGGGAGAGTGTACTGAATCAGGATTTTCCTTGTAATTTTTTTAATTATATGGAAATTTTATGAGTCCAAAAATATTGACATCATGTGATTCCGAGGCACGCTGTTCATGGAATGAATTAAAGATTTTTTTTCATTCGTTTAGTAAACATGTCAGTGGTGTTTTTTATCTTTTCTACTAGTGCTCATAATTGAAATACATGGACACCATTGAACATGAAGTACCAATATTTTCTTAAGGATACCTTCACCTCGACCACAGTAGGTCAAGGGAGGGAGTTAGTTTTTTGGATTTCCGTGGGAGAAGAAAACTAAAATAAATAGCTTTATAATTTTATTTCTTGAATCCTCCATTTTTAATCTTTACAGTGGGGACCCCCTGAACTCCCCTTTAATATGAGGAAACCCTTGGAATTCACCAAATTAATGTTCCAACATTAGTTAAATTGATAAAAAAAATCTTTTAAAGATGGCTTCTCACCTCACACGGTGGGGGGATTGTTGTAAAAGAGATGAATCAAGAGAACCATTAGGGGAGATCCTCCAACGATGAATGAACCTCGGAAAAAGATGTTGCATTAGATCAGATCAAAAGTGAGTTGCGGGAGTGACGAAGTTCTGCGTCTTCATCATATTCATATTCTTCTTCACGCCTTCTCCAACGAATGAGGTATGGGGTTTATTTTGAGATAAGATAATTATCTATTTGTTTGTCATGCTTTATTTGTGGGAACTGCAACAAGAAATAATTAAGCGCGCTAAAAACACAATGTTTTGTTGGGCATGACATATGGAAACAGAGATCTATACCCGAGGATCTTGAATATGCGGTAATGATATTTTTTGGTCTTAGAAGGATGCTTTGGTGACCCACAGAAGAGGATGGCAGCTGAAAACTAGTCGATCGTGATTTGAGCCGGCGATAGAGGAGGACGACGGTCGGCACGCCGGCTGGCCCTGTGGATGCAGGGAAGGGCATGTCTGCGCAACCGGTAGTGGAGGATACTACGGCCTGTCATCCATGGTGGAGAAGAGGATGGCGACCGACATAACGGCCGGCCAGGTGGAGGTAGGGGACGCACTTCCGCACTATCGGTAGAGGAGACAGTCGCGACCGCTTAGCCATGGCAGTGCACTTGAAGCGAGGCCGACACAATGCCAGCATCGGGAGGACATCAATGTTATCATGCTGCTAGGAAGACTGCTAACTAATCTTTCAGCCGCGTGCATCATGCTGAGTGGGACCCCTCACGTCGGTCCTTCAAGGCAGTATGCGGTACCACTGGGTGCCTCTAGGTTTGCCGAAGTAGAACAGTCCAATGGACCATTCGAACTTCAGCAGGGTGCCTTCCCCATGGGTAGGAGCTTGGCTAGGCCCCGTCACAGCGGACACACCAAGCTGTGCAGGTCAAACCCCATGGGACGTGCCAGGCTCGCCATGTGCAGTGGGTCGGGACACCCCTTTAGCGGGCCGGGCTGGTCTGTGACGCAGTGGGCTAGCCCATCTGGGCCTTATCTGGAACGGTTCGGGTCATCCATGGTCGGGTCGGGATGGGTCGTGCTGGGTCGGTCTGACCGGGTCAGACCGGACGCATGTCCATCATGACCCAGATACTTCTTTTTGACCATATCATGAGAACATGGCATCCGTTTGACGAACCGTCTACAGAAATAGGATCCTTGGATTAATATGGTAATTTTGGTATACTCCACTTGTGTTTTGGATGATGTTGGAGTATGACCGTGTTGGATCAAACCCAAATCCAACCGGGCCCTCAGAATGGAAATTCTAATAACATACCAACTGGGCGTCTGATTGATGCGATGTATATAGTGTTTGGACCCTACTGACCTAAAAGAACTTCTTGATACATATTCATGGGACATCATGGTACATGAAGTATTGTCTGATGGAAAGAGTTACAGACCCTCCTAGAATCAATCATTCTTAGTGCGACAACCCTGTGGTTGGCTCTTCATGAATAATCTCAAGATCATTTGTCAGTCATCATTAGATCCTTTGTGAATTAGCACTGAGCGATCCAGTGTGGGTCAGTGCATACTGATCCTATGTGGGTCATCTCTAGATCGTATGTGGGTCACATTATGATCCTGTGTGGGACATCTACAATCTTATGTGGGTCGACAAAAGAGATTCTCGATGAAAAAAATCATCTAGCTGAAAGGAATCGACCCCTAATTGCCCGGAGCAAGTGCCGTATTTGACTACAATGGATTACATACAAGGAATACTAATCCTAAAGGACAAATCAGTTTATTAGATTTTTGAATCAATATACATAATTAAGTTTAACATTACATTATTAAGGGAAATACAACACTAATTTATTCCACTAGCATCACCATGTCTCTTATATTATGCTTGCAATTCATTCATAATTTACTTATTTAAATCTGGTGAATAATTACACATGAGAAAGGGGTGGTCTCAAACAATCATAAGAGAATGAAATACCGAGAATGATAGCATAAATAGAAGGTATGGTGCATAATTGAAATCACATGCCTTTAATAATAATCTTGCACACATTATAGTAGGAATATGAGCTTAGTAAATAATGTCATAATGAAACATAATCATGTGTATTCTACTAGTCTAATAACCACATGAACATTTAATTAATAGCTTCATAATGAGAGATGTTCATATGCCGGACATTATGAAACATTTTATCAAGGCCTCAGCTAGGATTTCTAATGATAAAGGCCTCGTCCAGAATCCATATAACACATTGGGAAAGGCCTCATCCAATTCCACATCTATTTGTCTCATGAGATGTACCGATGCATCGAGGAACTATAACGTGCACCACCCATCACATAATAAGTCCAATTCATTCCTCATATGAGTGGGGATAAACATAAACAGCATATACTTTCATATTGAATTTATCATTTGAAATGTAACTATCTTTCCCCAACCAGTAAACATAAAACACTAACCATTCCAAGTAATATGGTGAATGGTTTTAGGATAGAACATAAAAAATAATGTTAGACATACTAAATTAAATTAAATATGATAGAGGAATTCAAAAATTAATAAACCCAATAATACATAAGATACAAAAAGACTTCTGAATCAAACAAAAAACTCATATAAAATCATTAAGAAATATTGAGATAAATAATCTTCAATTTTGAAAAGAAGTGTTCTTTTGGAAAATATTGTACTAAAATCATAAGTGAAGAAACATATTATTTTCATAATAAAATTATTGTTTTTATAAATATAATGGTTTCCATAAGTAGATTATAGAGTTCCCTTGGTAATAGATATGAATTTCTGAAATTTCCTTGAATCCTAATTCTATTTTTGAAATTGTTTTTAAAGATTATATTAAAACATGTAACAATCCATAAAATAGGGAAGGATTATGGTTTGTGTACATATATAAAATACTCACAAAGAATTTATGAGGATTACATAACAATATATTAGATTTTCTTTGAGGTAATTAGACAATGATGTAACCCAAATGAAAATGGATGTTTGGGTGGAAAACCCATACCTTAACTATGAACATGTTCACCACATGTACGTAAGCTCCTAGAATATGAAATTATACTTATTAATGAATTATTACAAAACCAATTAGATATTTATTTATTTTTTCATAATTCTTGTTAGTTCATTTATGTCTTTATTGATATGTTATTGTATTTAATTTCATAGATCTCAACAGTTTGTTTTCCTTATTTTCCAAAATCGGTTCACTTGTTCTTATGTAACAATGTGGTATGGATGTAAATCATCATAATTAAAATTAAATATTATTTATTAACATCGATAATTGTAAATGGAAATTTCAATCATTTGGTTACATGGAATGGGGATTAATCATTAGATGATAATCACTTCGATTATTTAGCAGTTTTTGGATTATTATGAACTAGATTTGTCAAATAAATTAATAATATGTACATATACTGGTTCATGAATATTAATTGGGTTGTAATGCATATTTTATTTTCTGGTTCGACCATAAATATGGTTTCATGGCATGTAATTAAGGAAATATTGAAAAATGAAACTTCATCGTCCACGAAGGTTATAAATTAGAACATCATGGATGTTGATTTCGTATATAAAAATTAAATGGGGGAGTGAGAATATTGATGATTGTTCATCCATTCAAATGATATAAATCCAGTATATAGATGATACTGGAGTTATCATCTTCATTTGGACAGATAAGGTGAGGAGAAGAAAACAAAATAAGATAAATTCAAATGAGACTAAAAGAAAAAGAATGGTGCTTTACCTATTGAAATAACATTCTCGAGAACCTCCTTAATGGAATTTATTTTGGTACTTTGTCTAGACCAAGAGCTTCCTGGACATGGGGAGTTACTAGGGAAGGTTATTTTCATAGAACATTGAGTAGCTTCAAGGTATAGAGGTGTGAAGTGAAGAGGGATTGGTGAGGGGTTTTTATAGTGGAGGAGAGGGTTAAATTTAGAATATTTAATTCATTATTTTACTTTTTCCCTCAAGACAACCAATAGTGTTGTTTAATGTGACCCCTAATAGTAGTAAGTGCATGTGATTTCTAACCATGCGGCCTTACATCAATTATTATGTCATAATTTGGGTATTTATCTGATTATTTGTATTTATGATATTTTATCCTATTTCACTATTCATAAAAAATTCTAGAATTTAAAAAAATCACAAAAATTTACACCTACCATTATTCAATGTATAGAATTCAAAAATGAACTCCATATTTCAAAATTATTTTTCTAAATATTATTAAATTAATATTTATATAAATTCCTAGTTATTTCGAAAAATATCAATTTTAAAGGTGCAATTAGATTTATTTCACATTGAAAAATTAATTAAGATCTCATTATATTATTGCCTTAAAAAATAAAATAATAATATTAGTTAATATTCATAAGGGTTATATTACTATTCATATTACTATACATAAGGTATGTTACTATTCACCAAAAATCAAGTTTGTTCAATTAGACTATAAATGAATTAGTGATCGCAACTCTAGATGACCATTTTTTGAAATTCAAAAGATAGAAGAAAAAAAGTTGAGTTTAACATCTAGATTATAAAATGCTATCAATATTTTTTTTCAAAATTGTGGGGTGTTACATTCTTCCCCCTTCATAAATTTCAACCTCAAAATTTCATTTTACAATCTAGGCCAAAAAAATGTGAGGGGATGTTTCCTTTATTTATTCCTCCATTACCCATTTTTCCTCTTCGTACTTATGGTATCACCATAGTACCTTGACTAGATGAGTAGTAATGTTGCATAGAACTTTTTCTCTACGATCAAAAATTTTCACTGGCAGCTTCTCATAGGAAAGATCATCCTCCACCTATACCAACTTTAAAGAGATAACATGTGAAGGGTTTGGTATGTACTTATTTAAGAGGGATACATGAAAGAAATCATGTACATTTGACCTAGTAGGTGGCAGTGCCAGTTGATTGGCCATAGTTCAAACTCAATCGAGGATCTTGAAGGGGCTGATTTACATGGGCATAGATTTCCATTCTTCAAAAACCTCATGACCTTCTTCCAATGAGATATGCGTAAAAATTCCAGGTATAAAACATTGAACTCAAGGTCTCATCATCTTTTATCTGCATAACACTTTTGTCGACATTGGGTTGCCTTGATATGCTGGTGAATGGTTTTCAAATTCTCCACCATTTCATCAACCAATTCGGGTCCTTGTAGAATTTGATCACCAACTTCATCCCAACATACTAGTGTTATACACCTTTTCCCATAATGGGATTTATATGGTGACATTCGGATTCTTGAGTGTAAACTGTTGTTATAGGTGAATTCAACCAGTGGAAGATGTTGGTCCCATCCTCCTATGAATTCAATAGAACATGCTCTCAACCTGTCCTATAGTGTCTGAATAGTCCACATAGATTGTCCATTAGATTAATGATGAAAGGTCATACTGATGTTCATTTTAGAGGTAAAAGCATGTGGGAGACTTTTCCATTACATTGAGGTGAATCTAGAATCAAGGTCGGATACAATAGAGAGTGGTACTCCATGTATACTTACAACTTATTGGATGTGAATCTGTTCTTGTTGATCCAATAAGATGTCTTATCGAATCACGATAAAGTGAGATGTCATTGTAAGATGATCCATAATGACCAATATAGAATTATTTCTTCTAGATGTCCTTGGTAGTGCAGGGACAATGTTCATGGTAATGTCCTCCATCTTCTAGGATGGTATGGGCTGTGGTTACATAATCCCCTTAGTCTTTTTCCCCTCAGCCTTCGCTTGTTGACATACCAGGCACTTTGTTGTATTTTTAGAAATCTACCTTTTCATATTGTCCCACCAATATTTTTCTCATAGATCTCGATACATCTTTGTGCAACTGGGATTTATAAATAAATTAGACCTATGAGGGTCATCCAACAGTTCTTTCATTAGCACAGGAATAATGGGAACACAATGACTCTTCCCAAATTTCAAAATATCACCTTCATATGAGAAAGTAGTCAATTTCTCATCATTTAAACCTTTAATTATCTTTTCAGACTCCTCATCATCATCATGAGAAAATTTTACCCTATCCAGTATATAATGTTGGGAATCCATTTGAAAAAGTAGTGAGGTGTTACCTTCCGTGTTAATTCCCATATCCATCTTTACTAGATCCATGAATATAGGATCAATTTGAACTCTCATCTTGTTCAGAATTCCATGGTATTTTCTACTTAAAGAAAATTTTTCCTTATTTTCATTCCATGGGTGGTAGTGTATTGTGCAATCATAATCTTTTAGTAGCTCAATCAACCTCCTTTTTCTCATATTGTGTTTTTTTCTATGAGAATATATATTTCTAACTCTTATGTTCTATATATATCTTAAATTTTTCTCCATAAAGGTAATGTCTCCAAACCTTCATAGCAAACATTACCACTGCTAACTCAAGATCATGAGTTGGATAGTTTAGTTCATGAATTTTTTGTCTTCCTATATGCATAGGCAATAAATCGATCATTCTGCATAAATAAAATACAAAGTCCTTTCTTTGATGAATCTCCATAGATAAAAAACCCATAATTACCCAATGATAGTGTTGGATCAAAACATTAAATAACCTCCTATTCAATTCTTAAAAACATTCTTCAAAACACATTTTCCATATGATGTTGACCCCTTTTCAAGTGATGTTCTTCATTGGGTTGGAAAAATGAGCGGTGTTTTGAAAAAAACGGCGATAATTAGCAGTTAATCCAATAAAACTACTTACGTTTGTTACATTTGTTAGAGTAGGCCATTCATTCACAATCATTATCTTCACATGATCTATAGATATTCCATACATAGAGTTAATATGTTCGAGAAAGGAGACTAATTGGAACCAGAAATCACAATTGCTAAACATCCTATGTAATTAATTTCTTCTCAGATTCATTAGAATTGTGAGGAAATGATTTTTATGTTCTTCATAGATTTTAGAGTACACCGTTATATCATCAATAAACACCACCATAATGTCATCAAGTTATTCCTTAATGACTATATTCCTAAAATCCATGAAAACAGGTAGAGCATTAGCTAGTCAGAAAGGCCTTACTGTAATCTTGTAATTCTCAAACTTGGTTCGGAATGTGGTTTTTGATATATCTTTTTTCCCCACAAGAAACTAATGATACCCAGGTCGAAGATAAATCTTCAAAACATACTAGGCTCCATGAAGCTGATTGAATAACTCATCATTTCGTGACATAGGATGCTTATTCTTTAGTGTAACTACATTTATTTCCCTATAATCAATGCACAAAATCATATACCCATCTTTCTTCTTGAACAAAAGAATATGGGAATCCCATGGAGAAACGCTATGGTGAATAAATAATTTATCACTCAATTTATCATGTTGTTAATTTAGATTCACAAAATCATTAATGGAAATTCTATAAGGGGTCTTTCACATGGACTTCAAACCAGGAATTATGTCAATGGAAAACTCAATTTCTTGCTCTGGAGGATGTCCTGGTAAATCCTTTGGAAAGATATTGATATATTCTGGCACAACATGTACATATTCTATTTGAACATTCATTTCCACACCCATAGTTATTTAATTCTGTTCCTCCCTGATAATTGAATTTATCTGAACTACTGGGGGTGGATCTAGATAAGAACCAGGTGGTGACGTTTCTACTCTAACGATTATATACTCTTTATCATCAGTAAAAATTGTAACCACCTTATTATTACAAATAAATTTCTGCATCATGTTCTGGATGCCAATCCACACCGATGAATATATCAAATTAAATCATGGTAATGACAATGATATCAATAGATAAAGAACTTTTATTTTCCCTAATGGGTAATGATTCATAAAACATTGTTGTAATAATATATCCATTAGAAAATTTGATAGACTACTCCTTTATCATATAAAATTGAAAATATCTAATTTTCATAGAAAACTAGGAAGATAGGAAACAATGTGATCATCCATAATCAATTAATACATTGTCTATGTTTGATGAAATGATCAATGTACCTACCACCATGTCATTCGGGACATCAACCTCTACAGTTGTGATGGCACAAGCTTGTCCCATCTCCCTTGGCCTTTTTTGTTGAATATTTTCTCGACGCTTGGGAAAATCATTAGCATAGTGTCCCATATCAAGAATATTATATCATTGAACAATAGTGACCTCTTTCTTCCCCTTTCAATCAGAATCATGATGGCCTTCCTGACCACATTTGTAGCATACTCATTTTCTCTTTAAGCACGCACTAGGGTGTTTCCTTCCACAATTATCACAGGCTGGAAATTAAGCTCTTCCATTCTTCCTTATTTACTTATTTCCTTTCCCAGAGTTCTCAGCATCCCTATTCAGTTCTTTGTTTCCATTAATGTATAAGACATAGTGAATATTTTTCTTATCCTGATATAATATGAAACTATATCCTCATAAAATGAAAAACATTTATGATACCAAGGCCCATTGGAGGATTGGATTTAGGACATCCAATAATCAATAAATTTTGCTTCTTGGATTTCATATGTAGTCCACAACATGTCTTTCTAACCATGTGAGGTTAGCTTCATACTTTGCAACATTATCATCTTCCTACTAACTCAGACTCAAGAATTATTTCTCTATAACCGCTCTCTGTTCATGAGGAAAGTATTTCTCTCAGAATATTTGTTTAAAATATCTCCATTCTATATCTTATATTTCTTCTTCATCTTATCTATTTTGGATTAATAAAAAAAACTGATCTGTATCTCCCGATAGCCGATAAACTGCCAGGACAACAATCTCTCATTCACTACATCCCAATGCAATAATATCTTCTTGAGGGAACATATCCACTACTCAGCTACAAAAGGGTGTGTAGTCCCATGGAGGTTTTTTCGTATAAAGCGATCCAAAATAGCTCCTCCACGTGGTGGATCTGGATGCTCCGTATGTGTATGGTTATTATTAATAACCTGAGTAAGTTGTCCCAATATAGTTATGAGTTTCTTAGTATCAGAGAAAACATCATTATCTTTCATCAGAGGAAAATCCCAACAAGGGAGACATGAATAGGTGCCGGTTCAATTCCATCTACTAGGTTCCATTTATAAAAAAACATACACTATATTAGGTTATGAATCATAATTTATAATAAAAATGTAGGAAAATACTATGAATAAATTTAATTTCTATGCATACCTAATATTGTTTTCATAAACATGATATCTTTGAGGAAAAATTTTCTTTTAAATCCTTCATAATGGCTTGTAAAGAAAACATGACTTATCCTAAGCGTATCTCCTAGGAGTGTCATAACCAAGAGTGCAGCATAGCCCATTGTCATATAACGAGATTTATCGGGTCATGCTCGAAACTCCATGTCAGAGAATTCACTGCTAGGTATATCTGGGCTAGAGCCACCTCAACCTGCTCATATCCAGACAGGGATGTATTGCATGAATGATCCAAATAATCAAATCCTTACCAAAATTACTGGATGTTCTTGTATATTTATCCTCAATGACTCACATAGGGATTCTTCCCTAATCCATATTTCAATGTTTTCTACTAAACTTTCTCTGATACCGATTGTAAGGACCTGACCCCACTTTCCCAGATCCGGTGCCTTATTTGATTATGTTTCCATACATACAAGAAATATGAATCCATAAGGACAAAGTATATTAGTATATTTTTAAACAAGATACATAAATAATATTAACATTATATCATGAAGGGAGATATGAAACTAATTTATTCCACTAGAATCATCATGCCTCCTAGATATGCTTTCATGTCATTCCTAAATTACTTCTTCATGTCCTGTGAAAAATAAAACATAAGAATGGGGTGAGATCAAATGATTAGTAAGAGTATGAAATACAATTAATGATAGAATAAACAGAAGACAAGGTGAATAATTGAAAACACATGCCTTTAATAACAAACTTTCACACATTATAGCATGAATATGAACTGAGTAAATATGGCCATAATGAAACATAATCATTAGAATACTACTAGTTGAATAACCACATGAACATTCAATTACCAGCTTCATAATTATGGAAGTGAATATTCTGGACCTTCTGAAACATTTTGGCAATGCCTCAACCATGAAGTTTAATGATTATGGTCTCAGCCAAAATCCATATAACACATTGGCAAAGGCCTCGGCCAATTCAACTTCTATTTGTCTCATGAGACCTACTGATGCGTTGAGGGTCTAGAGAGGGCCCCACCCATCACATAATAAGTCCAATTTAATTCTCTTATGAGTTCGGATAAAGATAAACAACATATACATTCATATTGAAACTAATATATGAAATGTAACTTTCTTTCCCCAACTATTAAACATAAAACAATAACCATTCCAAGTAATATGGTGAATGGTTTTAGGATAGATCTTCCACAATAGAGTTAGTCATACCCCATTAATTAAAATATGGTACATGAATTCCTACTTGTTTAATCCCAATAATACATAAGAAACAACAAAAGTGTTGAACAAAATGAAAATACTCTTATAAAATCATTAAGCAATCATGAGATAAATACTATTTTATTTTTAAAAGAAGATTTCTTTTGGAAAAAATTTGTATAAAACCAGAAGTGAAGTAAGATAGTATATTCATAATAAAATGACTATTTTTAGAATGATAATGGTTTCCAAAATCATATTATATAGTTCCCTTGAAAATTGATATGAATTTGAGACATTCACTTAAATGGGGCATGTATTTTTGAAATAGTTTTGAAAGTGTCTTTTAAAACATGTAACAATCCACAAAATATGGAAGGATTCTAAATGGTTTATATACATAGAATAATAACACAATATTTACTAGGAGTACATAACAATATATAAGAATTTAATTTAGGTAATTAGAAAATGTAGGTAACCAGAATGAAAATGGATGTTCGGGTGGAACATCCTTTCCTTAACTCTGAATGTCTTCCTCTATTGTTATTTTGTGCCTAGAATATGAAATTTTACTTATTAATAACTTATTTCAGAACAAATTAGATATGTATTTATTTAATCATAATTCTGGTTAGTTCATTTATGTATTTATTGATAAGTTATTGTATTGAATTCTGTCATTCTAGAGTATTTTTTCCCTTATTTTTCATCATCGGTTGACTTTTTCTTATGTAATGATGTGTTATGGATTTAAATCTTCAAAATTGAAATTTAATATTATTTATGAACATCCATAATTGTTAGTGGCAATTTCTATCATTTTTTTACATGGAATGAGAATGATCCATTAGATGAAAATCACTTATATTATTTGGCGGTATTTGTATTATTATTAACTTGTTTTGTCACATAATTTAACAATATGTACATATACTGGTTCCCAAAAAATAATTAGGTAGTAATACATATATTAATGTATAATTAAAAAATAAATATCATTTCATGACCAGTAATTAAGGAATTATTGAAGAACGAAACTTCATCATCCACAAAGGTTATAAATTAGAACCTCATGGACATTGTTTACGTTTATCAAAATAAAAGGGAGGGAGTAAAGATATCGAAGATGGTTCATCCATTCACAAGATATAAATCCAATGTATAGATGATACTGTATTTATCATGGTCATTTGGACATAGGAGGTGTGAATATGATGACAAAAGAAGATAAATTCAAATGAAACTAAAAGAAAAAGAAAGGTGCTTTACCTCTTGAAATAAGTTCCTCGAGATCCTCCATAAGGGAATGGATTTAGGTCTTTTGGCAAGACCAACTGCTTCCTGGTCATGGTTGTGACTAGGAAATGTTATTTGGGCAAAACATTGAGTAGCTTCAAGGCATAGAAGAGTGAATAGAATATGGATTGGTGAGGGGTTTTTATAGTGGAGTAGAAAGGTAATTTATGAATATTTAATTCATTATTTTATTATTTCCCACAAGAAAACCAATAGTGTTGTTTCATGTGACCCCTAATAGTAATAAGTGAATACGAGTTTGATCCAACTGGCCTTACATCACATATGATGTCATAAATAGTGTATTCAACTGATATTTTGTAAATACGTTATTTTATCATATTTCACTATTCATCAAAAATACTAGAAATTCAGAAAAATCCCAAATATTTACTCCTAACATTTTTCTACATGTAGAATTCAAAAATGAACTCCAATTTTCAAACATAATTTTCTAAATATTATTATATTAATTTTTATTAATGTCATAGTAAATTCAAAAAATAAAAATTTTGAAGGTGCAATTATTTTAATTTTACATTGAAAAATTAATTAAGATCTCATTATCGAATTTCCGTAATGAAATAAAATAAAATTATTATTTACTATTAATTATTGTCATATTACTATTCATATTACTATTAATAAGGGTATGTTACTATTAACCAAATAATCAAGATTGTTCTATCAGACTCTAAATGACTTACTGATCACAACTCAAGATGACAATCCTCTGAAATTCAAAACATATAAGGGGAAAGGTTGAGTTTAACTTCTAGATTATAAAATTCAATCAATATTTATTTTCAAAATCTTGGGGTGTTACACTAGCGTCACATCAAGTCTTCTATACTTCCATAGGTAAGTTATACTCAGTCTGAGATGAGTCTTTACCTTTGTGGTACACCTCTGTGTGGTGATTCCTTCGTGGTGTTCTTCTGTGTTGCATTACCTTTGATGAACTCTCCTTAGTAGTGTATGATGTGTGGTACTTTTATCTTTATTTTGTGACCTGTGTGGTATTTCTACATTTGTGGTGTTCCTTTTGCGATATTCTTCCTTCACAAGTGAGATGAGTATATATTGATAAAATTGTTATATCTTTGGGAATATACCTAAGTAGCGTTGATGAAAATTTCTTCATGCTTGAGATTGAGGTTATTCTTTTTGGTTTATCCGTTGTGGATTCTGGGAGACCTTCAGTGGTAATGGGGTTCCTACTGAGTATTGTTATACTCACCCCTACACGGGTTATGCCTGCACCTTGATATGTCTTATCCAGATGATGGGGATCATTGATTGAGGCTGAGGGTGCCAGGACTAGAGGCTTCTCAGAGGCATACCATTAAATGAGATGTACCGGAAAGTCAGCCATTCGAGAGTTGTACCTTCCTTTGAGGTTGGATCCTTGGCGGGTGTTCATAGAAGTTGTTTTCTGTTTGACTTGAACATTCCAATAGGGCTTGTATTTCGTCCCCCTTTTCATTCTGTACTAAATCTTATTACTATGTAGATTACTTTGTGAGTTTATCTTTTAGTGTGTTTTAATGTGTGAGTTTTCAGGTTAAAAGTAAATGCCTTCTCAGTTTTAGGGATATGCCTTTTTTGTGATAGTCACTTGCACCTGACATATGGAAGGCGGGCATGGGGTAGTCAGGACACGGGCCCTAAGGGACGAGTCGTGAAAAATTGGTATCAGAGGAGTCTTTTTTGCTGAAGAACTTGGAATCTGATATTTTAATCGACAATAGTGTTATGTGTTACAAGTGTGGTTATTATTTTGGGGAATCAAGTGTTTTTGTGGAAACCACTGTTTCCATACACCAGGACCATGATTTTTGATTTTCGACTCCGTGCACGAAAACACAGATTGTTTGTCTGTTTTTGAAACCTTCTTTTGTCATATCCTTGAGTCAGATCACCATGAGTAACATACTGGAAGTGTTACACCTGTTTCGTCCTAGGATTCCTCTATGATGATAGCCAACCAGGGTTCCAGGAAGAGCACATGATGAAATCCCAATGAGCGACGATGCCTCGGTGAAGGGCCCCCTTTCGGCAGTTGTACCATTAGGTGGTGTACCAGTAGCCCCACTACTCTTTTGGAAGCGGATGCCACCAGCCCCAGTAGTAGAGGTTTCACGCCGCTTGAGTGCGTTGCATGAGTCTGAGCACCAGAGGCCCTAGAGGCTCCGGGGAGAGATAGATCCACAAGCACGTTAGGATTGGATAGAGGTTGTGATTAGTGTCTTTCGACTGGTAGGGACACCATCTAATCTCATTGTGATCCTTTCTACCAGTACTCTTCATGCTGTAGTGAGTAGATGGTGGCACATAATGCTTCAGGTTCCCTATGAGATAACACTCTTCTAGGCGGACATCAAAAGCCTTTTTAGTGAAGAGTTCCTTCTAGAGACCTTACGCTCTATGGGTATTCATGAGCATCTCCTCTAGTATCAGGGTAGCATGATCGTGGCTCAGTATTCAATGAGGATCACTGACCTCTCACGCTACTCAACTGATATGGTGAAGGACCCTTTCTTTAGGGCCATAGACATTTGAGTAGGGGATCAGACGAGAGATTATAGCATCAAGGATTTCTCTTAGCATCCCAATGCAGGTGGGGGTGTTAGAGAGAGAACTCTTAGTGGAGAGATTCCATGATGAGAATTATCCTGTAGAGAGACCCACCAACAGATGTCACGTAGCTGAGACATATGCAGCTAGCAGCAAAAAGATGACACAGAGGTCCAAGAAGACCAACTAAAAGGTGGACGACCGTATGATACATGGTCAGTTTTATGGGGCTCTTAAGACAGAGTAGGATAAACAAGGAGCAGGTTGTGTTACTCATGTGGCGGGCAGGGTCACATGGACCACGACTACCTGACCCACAGTATGGACAAACAACATATAGTTGAAGGACTACCTGGGAAGAGGTGAGCATTCGATCAAGGAGGTCTACATGCTGCATGCAGATGTGGTAGAGGATGTCGTCGTGCATTAGGGGGTGGGTGGAGATTTAAGGTTCTACCGCCTCCACCTCCAGGTGTTCCACCCCAACCACAGGGAGAAGGTGGAAAAGGAAGAACATTGCTCCAGGCATCTAATGACTATGAACACATCACTACAGAGATGATTCGAGGTACAATGTGTGTCTAATCGACCATAGTTGTAGTAATTATAGACATAGGTTCTAGTCACTATTTTATTACCATGGACCTCTTTCAAAGCATGTAGATTATGGTGGAGCTTTTGGCTTGATCCTTACATCTAGAGACTCCTACATGATAATATTTGATGATTACACACTGTTGATGGCAGTGTGAACTAACTCTAGGAGGGGAGAGATTCGTCTAGGATCTTCTAGTAGCATGGACGAGGCCTTACGACGTCATCTAGGGAATATATTGGTTATCTTTATCCCATCCTCAGATCGACTATATTAGGCCGAATTTATAGTGTGTCCACGAGGATGGGACCAGGATTTCCTTGAACAACAGGAAGGGAACCGTTGCAGTATAGAACGGACCCACCGGGAGGAAGGTGAATCAAATCAAACATTAGTTGGCTAGCCTTACCCTCAGAGAAGATGATGTAGAGAGTCTAAGATATCCTGTAGTGGTGGACCTGTATGCTTATGTTTTCCGTGATGATGTTCCAGTTATCCCTCCATGCAGAGAGGTTGAATTTTATATCAACTTGTACCCTGGGATAACAACGATATCTACAACAACATATCAGATGGATCTCGCAGAGCATTGAGAGCTGCAATTACAGCTGGAGGACTTGCAGAGCAAGGGGTTCATTAAGCCTCGTATTTCACATTGGGTAGCCCCAATTTTTTTTTCCAAGATGGCAGATGAGTGTTGGGACTCTATATAGATTATCAGTTCCTGAACAAGGTGACCGTTAAGAAAAAGTAACCACTACCGAGGATTGAAAAACTTTTTGATAAGCTGAAGGGAGCATGATGTTTTTTGAAAATTAACCTCAGATGAGGCTATCATCAGCTCAGGGTACTATATGAGGATATGCAGAAGACAAACATCTGATGTTGGTAAGGCCACTATGAGTTCTTGGTTATGCCATTTGGCATGACCAATGCCCCAACAGTGTTTATAGGCTCATGAACAAGATCATTAACCCATACCTCAATCACTTTTGGTAGTCTTAATCGACAAAATACTGATATAATCAGCTACGGAGGATGAGCATGCATGTCATCTTCCAATAGTTCTTCACCCCCTAAGAGGGAACAAGATTTATAGTAATCTCTACAAATGCCAGTTCTGAATCTAAGAAGTTCAATTTCTAGGACACATGAACTTGGAGGCTTGAGTTGCATTGTATCCAATGAAGATTGAGGCTCTGCTTGCTTGAGAGCCACCCAAGAGTGTGATGGAGGTACATAGATTCTTTAGTTTTTCCACATACTACTAAATGTTTGTTCATGACATTAAGAGATTTGTGACACCCTTATCAGTGTTGATGAAGAAGAGGAACCCCTTTGTGTGGTCGGAGAATTGCAACTAGTGTTTCCAAGAGCTGAGGCAAAGACTTGTGAGTTCCCCCATCATGAGGTTACCAGAGGAGAGCATTGGGCACATAGTCTTCTGCAATGCTTCAAGGACAGGGCTTGGATGTGTCTTGATGCTGGAGTGAGTAGTGATCGCATATGGTTCTCAACATTAGAGAAAACATTAGCTGAACTACGCTACCCATGACCTAGAGTTAGTAGTTGTTGTCTTCACCAAGAAGATGTGGCAACATTATTTTATTGGAGAACAGTTTGTAGTCTACTCTAATCAGACGAGTCTTAGGTATATATTCTCTCAAAAGGAGCTGATCCTGAGACAACGTCATTGTCTTCAGTTTATCCAAGACTATGACATCAAAATAGTCTATACTCCCAGGAGGGGGAATGTAGATGAAGATGCACTCAACAAGAGATCTGTAATACAATTTCTGATTGAGGAAATAGACCGGGTAGCCGCTTTATAGATATCCTACACTGATCGAGATGGAACAACTTATCTTCAGCCTCTAATAGTCACTACCCCACTCCATTAGTGATTCAGGGATTCACATATTAGAGACACTAACTATAAGGCCTGACATGCTCAGATATAGACATGACATGCACCCGATGGATTTTATGAAGGTGGGGAGCACATAATCCATTTTAGAGGTTGTACTATGGTACTAGTGGCGCTATGAGGGGATGTGTTGAGGGAGTTCCATACATCCCCTCTACCGGTACAACCAGAAGGGGTGAAGATGTACCAGGACCTTCGGCATCATTACTAGAGGCCGAGAAGGAAGAAAGTAGTGGCAGAGTTTGTCCCAGTGTGCCCCACTTGTTAGCACGGGAAGGCAGAGCATCAGGTTCCGACAGTCTTAGTTCATCAACTAGAGGTGCGAGAGTGGAAGTGGTATGGAATTTACATGTACTTCATGACCTAACTTCCATGGACGTCAAGCGGTCATGATAATATTTGGGAGATTATTTAACGACTCACCAAGTCAACTCACATCCTACCTATCAGAGATTTGGGACCAGTAGAGTTCTTGGGATGCATCTATGTATAGGAGATTGTGAAACATCATGGGGTTCTATCTAGGATTGTCTCCTATCATGATACACTTTTTACTTCTTGTCTATGGAAGGGGTTTCAGGCGGCGTTCGGGACACAACTAATATTGAGCAATGCATTCCATCCTCAGAGGGATGGTCAGATAGAGCGGACCATTTAGACCCTTGAGGACATCTTGTGTGCGTGCATCATTAATTTTGGATGCAGTTTGGAGGATCCTTTTCCCTTGGTGGAGTTCGCATACATCAATAGTTATCACACCACTATCAGTATGTCACCATTTGAGGCATTGTACGGTCGACCTTGCAGATCACCTTTTTTCAGAACTGACCCTATGGTGTCAGCACTAATGGGACTAGAGATGGTACAGACTGCAACAGAGAAGGTGCAGATCAACCAGGCACGAATGAAGACTAAACCGAGCATCTAGAAATCTTATGCTTACATGAGATGATGATCTTTAGAGTTCGAGGATGGTGACCATGTATTTCTACGGTTCTCACCTTGATGAGGTTTGCTGAGACTGGACTAGGGAAGCAAGTTATCTTCCAGGTTCATTAGACCATTCCAGGTCCTCAACAGAGATGGAAAGGTGGTGTAACACAAGATCTTACCCCTATGTTTCACTAGGTGCATGATGTTTTCCACGTATCCTAGTAGAGATTATACATACCTGATATTCCACACATCATTGACCGGGTCAAACTGGACATTGACGTTGGGGAGACATTTTCAGAGGTTCTAGTGGAGATTGAGGATCAACAGCTATGGGTCTGTCATGGGAAATTGATACCTCCTCCAAGCATTCGTTGGCATCCATGAGAACCACCAGATGAGCACATGGAGGTAGGATGCTCAGATTCATTCTCAGTACCCCAACATGACTCCATAGATTGTGTTGTGTCTTTCGAGGATGTAAATCCATGAGGTGGGGAGAATGAAACGACCCAGGATTTCATGATTTTTTTTTAATATAATGAAATATTGTGAGTCCGCTATGATTGAAGGTGAATGATTCTGAGGCCCGGAGTTCCAAGAATGAATTTTTTATCCTTTTTATGTACGTTCAGTAAACACGCCGGTGTCGTTTTTTATCTTTTGAACTGGTGCTTAGAATTGAAATCTGAGGACACCGTTGAATTGACAACACTGCTATTTTCTTAAGGAGACCATCACCTCGACCACAGTAGGTCGAGGGTTGGAGTTATCTTTTAGTATATTTTTGGGAGAAGTAAAATAAAATAAACAAATTTTTAATATTCTTTCATCAAGACTCCATTTTGAATCTTGGTTTTGGGGACCAACCGAACCCCCCTTTAATGTGAGGAAACCTTTGAAATTCCCCCAATTAATGTCCCAAAATTAATTTATGTTAATAACATAACTCAATTAATGTTGGATCCTAATCCACACTTGGGGGGGTCATTGGAAAAGAGAAGAATTAGGATAAAATTTGGGAGAGGATCCTCCAACGATGAACAATCCTCTAAAAAAGACGATGCACGAGCTCAGATCGGGAGCATGTTGTGGGAGCGAACAACGTCATCGTCTTCATAATCTTCATCTTCATCCTCATGACATATCTAACGTACAAGGTACATGGTTTATTTTTATATATTATAATTATATTTTTGTTGAATCTTCATATTCTTGATTCTCAATGACGATTTACAATCAATCACATCCATCGATCTTCCAAAATACTATGATATTTTCTATTTGTTCTTCACGCATTCTTGGTGCGTTATTCAACGCCAAAAAATTATGTGTGCTAAAAACACAATGTTTTGTTGAGAGCGACATATCGACATAGAGATCTCGACCCGAGGATCGCAGATATGTGGTCCTTATATTTTTTGGGATTAGAACGAAGCTGTGGTGACTCACGAAAGAGGATGGTGGTATGCAACCGGACGACCACGGTTTAAGCAGGCTGCAGAGGAGGACATCATCCGGAATGCATGCACTCCGTGTTGAGGCAAGGAGGCATGCATCCACATGGCAGGTACCAGAGGATCACGTGCCAGTTTGCCATGGTGAAGAAGGGGATGGCGGCCGACACACCGTCCAACCGTGTGGTGGCAGGGCGGCATGCGCCCGCACCACCAGTAGAGGAGAGGGCCATGGATGCTTAGCCGTAGTGGGAACCCAGATGTTGGATGGCACACAACCTACTGCGGGAGAATACCAGCGTCGTTGCACCACTAGTAGGTGAGTCGACAGATCTTCAAGCCGGTCACATCAAACTGAACCGGACTCCTCTGGAGGGTCCCTCAAGGGAGCAGGTGGCGCCACTAGGTGCCATAAGGTTGGAAAAAATAGAATGGTTCAACAGATAATTCGGAATACCAGGGGGTTCCTTCCCCTCAATTAGTAGCTAGGGTGGGCACCGCCACGATGGACCACACCCAGCTGAGCGGGCTGAGCCCCATGGGCTGCACACTGTTGGTCGGGTTGGTACGCCACCCACTGGGCCAGACCTGCTGTGGTCCAGTCCATCTGGGCCGGACCTAGACTGGGTAGGGTCAGCCTAGGCCGTGTTG
Organism: Viscum album; assembly: GCA_963277665.1. Lineage (NCBI taxonomy): Eukaryota > Viridiplantae > Streptophyta > Magnoliopsida > Santalales > Viscaceae > Viscum > Viscum album. The sequence goes on along the minus strand of OY728121.1, from coordinate 90,750,758 downwards.
GGCAGGGTCAGATAGGACTCAAGTCAACCTAGACCCAGATTCACCTTTTTGGAATTATCATGAGACAATGAATCTGTTTGGTGCACCTTCTGTGGAACCAGGATCATTGGATCAAGTATGTAATTTTGGAGTACTCCACTTGAGTTTTGGATAATGTTGGTGTACGATGGGGTTGTATCGAGCCAGATTCCAACTCATCCCTTGTAATGGAAACACTATTAACTTACAGACTGGGTGTCCGATTGAGGCATCGTCTATTGCGTTGGGACACTATTTACGTGAAGAAACTTCATGATATTTATTCAAGGGACTTAACGTATTTTGATGTATTGTCTGATGGCTAGAGGTGTGGAACCTCTTGGAATCATGCATTCTTAGTGAAAGAACCGTGTGGCTGGCTGTACATGAATAATCTCTAAATCTTGTGCGGGCCATCTTCAGATCCAATGTGGTTCAGTACATACCGATCTTATGCGGGTCATCACTAGATCCGTTGTGGGTCCCTTTTGGATCCAATGTGGGTTTTCTACGATCCTGTGTGGGTCCACAGTAGAGATTCTCGATGAAGTAAAATGGTCTAGCGACACCGGTAATCATCTATACTTCCAAATATATGTTATTCCATATGTGAGTGGAGTCAATACCATTGTGGTATACTTATGGGTTTTGATACCTTTGTGGTATTGTGCTGTGTGGCCTTACCTTTTTGGTAAATTTCTTCATAGTGTTACCTATGTTGAACTTTTATAATTGTGGTGTTACCTATATGGAACTTCTTCCATTGTGGGGTTACCTTTGTGGTATTCTTCCATCATGTGTGAGATGAGTATATATTGATAACATAGCAATATGTATGGACATATACCTAAGAAGTGTTGATGACGATTGATTCATGCTAGAGATTGAGGTCTTACTTTTTGGTTTATCCTATGTGGATTCTAGGAGAGATTTGGGGGTCTCGAGGACCCTACGTCATATTGTTATACTCACCCATGCACGGGCTATGACCGCACCTTACTTTGAGTTGTGCAGAAAACAGAAAACATTGATCGAGGATGAGGGTCTGAGGATTTGAGGCTGCTCGTAGGTGCACTATTAGATGACAAATACAGGTGAGACGACTGTTCGAGGGCTGTACCTACCTTTCAGGTAGGATCCTTTGTGGGTGTTCACATGAGTTTTTTTATTTTTTACTTTAAGTTTCCGGTTTTGATTGTATTCCATCCGATTTTTGTTACTGTACTCACCATTTTTACTATATAGTTTAATTTGTGCTTGTATCTTTTTGTTTGCTTGAATGTGTGAGTTTCCAGGTTAAAATGCAATGTCTTCCTGGTTTTTCAGATATGCCCTTTCGGTGCTTGTCGCCATACCCTAGTCTATGGATGGCGGACTTAGGGTAGTCAAGTCATGGGCCCTAGGGGACGGGTCATGACAGCTCATCACCACTAGCTGGAACAAGTTTCATCCTCCATGTGGTCGGTGTCACGGTAATTTTCCAGAGCTACATCACTTGGTGATACCGTCCCAACACCCCTAACTAAGATCCATATTAATAGGAGTGGGGGAGGATGTGTAACACCTGTGGAATTAATGGATATATTTTAATTTTATATCCTTTCTAATTAAAATGGTTCAGTTACACAAATAATGGATACTCAATCTATTTAATGGATTGACATGTCGTTGTTCCCGCCACTAGCACTTGTCCATTGGAGGAAAATAAAAAAATCTTTTTTATTTTATTATTCATTTAAATGTCAAAATATATCATTTTCTCTAAACCAACTATGTTAAATGTGTTGCCTTCCTTATGTGAATCTTGACGATGTGAATTCAACGATGACCTCAGATTTCTAATCAGAGTATCAGTTCAAATGTTAGAAAACATTGCTCGCATATTTTCTGAATGTACCAAAAATAATGATCAGAAGTTAATTTCAGGAACATTGGGCCTTAGAATCTCACACCATAAATTTTCACATAGTCTCAATAATTCCATTTAATTAAAAACATTTACGTGGAATATTCGAGTATACACACAATATGTGTCGATCAGTAGATTAATCCCCTACTATAATAATGACTCAACATCCCACATGTCAAATGTGTAAGAATGTGTATTAAATAAAATTCTTATAGGGATCCAAGAAATTTTTAAATGTCGATGATTTTGGAATATGGAGAATAACATCCAAGGGATATGAAGAATCCTACTATTGTGGAAAATGAAAGTAATTTTCCAATTAGCACTCATCATGTATATTAGTGTTTTAACTATAAATATTGTGAGAATTATTCAATCCATTTCCCTAATCCAAGGGTTTTTTTAGGAAATCAATATTGAAAAAAACACAAATGAAACAAGGAAGGGAATATGTTATCACTACATTGGAGGTGGAGCCTAACAATGACATGGTGATATGTCTATTTTTCATTCATTCCAAATAGAGAATATAATATTTGATTCTAGTTCTAAAAATTCATTCATATCATATATGTTTAATTGAACTATTCAATCACCACCAAAAACATTTTAGTTTGAGTAATAGGTGAGAATGAAAAATCAGAAAATTATTGCATCCAAATTTTATAATTCCACTTTAGTTATTGTTTTATGACTGAACCTCTTAGGAAATATTTTCATACTCAGTTTTGTATAGTTAGATATTATTTTGGAAATGGATTTGAAATTTTTATATAAATTCAGCCTCAACATTCCGGAAAGGGAGATCACATTCCATATCATAGAACATCCTCTAATTCTATATGATTAAAAATAAGAAGATGGATCTCTTTCCAAATCATCATGTTAACAGTTGATAATGTTTCCTTATGATCATTAATATCTAGCTCAAATGGTTTAGAATATAGTGTGAATAATTCTCAAAGACATACCCATTTTGAGGGACTACATTTACGAATTCCATGAATATATTCAAGTTCTTCCTCTAAAAGGAGAGTTCCATTTCTCAATTGAACATACTTATGAATTCTAGAAATTTCATAGACACCTTATATAATGGACACACTAGAGATGGAATTACTACAGAATTAGTAATAGGATATTTTGGAAAACTGTTTTATATATGCAAGTGCTTCACTATTGTGTGAACCAATCCAATTCACCAAGATGTAGGATTGATCAGTTCATCTCAACATTGATTATCATCATCTCAAAAATATCATGTTAAAGAACAAGTATCCCCTACCACACATATATGAATTATTTGATCAACCTCATGGGGTTTGTTATTTATCAATGGTGAACATTTAGAATGGATATCAACAATTAATGGTGAGAAAAGAGAATACTACCAAGGTTTTTTCTGAACATGTTATGGACACTATGAGTTTAAATTTATGTCATTAAAAATCAATAATACTATAGAGATTTTAATGGACATAACCAATAGAGTCATTAATGAATAACTTGAATAATTTATGATAGTCATTACCGATTATATTTTGGTATACTCTAGGACTATAGAGAAAGACGAGGATTATTTGAATAATGTGATAAATTAATCTGAAGGGATAAAAAATATTTAATGATTAGTAAAATTAAGTACTAGAAAGAGGAATTATCGTTCTTGGGGAATGAAATCACTAGGAAAGGGATATATATATACCCTTCCAAGAGAAAATCTAATGAACAGTGGATCATGCCAATATATGAAATGTATATTATTAGATAGCTTGGTCTAACTTGGTATTATTGAAAATTTGTTATGAAAATATCTTTATTATCGAACTCACAAACAATGAATTCTCATAAGGGATAAACTTATGACTAGACCAGTGAATGTGATGACATGTTTACAAAGATTAAATAGCGACACATCACACCATTACTGGTCAAACTACCAACAGGAGGGGAACAATTTTTGTTATAAAATGATTATTAAATGATGTTAGTAGGTTGTAAACTAACTTAAAAATGTAAAATAACAGGCTAAAACTCATTGAAGTTGAAAAATATTGAGTAAAACTAACCCACATATGTTCTGGAGTTGGCACCTATGATCACTATGTTAAAAATATGGCGACAATATCATTATGGTGAGAACTGTGAAATATAAACTAATCATAAGAGTCTCAAATATATATTCACACAGAAGGAGCCAAATATTATCCAGTTAAGATGGTTAGAGATAAAAAATGATTGCAACTTCTCAATCGATTACCGTCCTAGTATGTAAAGTAAAGTGTAGGATTATCTAAGAAGAAATAAACATGCCTATTTACCAATGATGATTATTGAAGAGAATAATAACTTTTTAGTCCTACAAAGGATCCGCATGGGAATTGTTATGGATAGAAATCATTAATCATTTCTAAAATTATTCCTCAACTGTCCCTCATGATGAAAATACATGATGTGGATAGAAGTGATGCGTAATGTTTGAAAAAGATGGAAGTTATTAGAAATGGGAAATCCTCAGAGTTCCCAATGGATGAGGAATTATTCATGGGATTTGGTCAATGACTATGTTTACCAACTGATTCATATTTAAAGAATGATCATTTTAAAGTCTCACATTGCTCAAGGATGTCAATTATCTTACGAAGCAAGAAATATTTTTTGATATCTCCATGAGAACTATTGTTGGGACAATATGAAATACGAGGTCACTGAATATACATATATGTTCCTAGTAAGTCATCAAGTTAAAGATAATATGAAAATGTCTAATGGGATGATACAACCATTGCCTATAGGAACAAGGAAGTGGGAAAACATCATCGTGGACTTTGATGACAGGCTTCCAAATTCTTCATGTGGAAACAATGATATAGGGGTATGTATCATCTTCTAAAGACATTTAATTTATCTCAATTAGATTTGACTTCTCAGGGGATCAACTTGAATTTACGTAGAACATAAATGGGTTAGGGATACATAGAGAACCGTTATCGATTATATCGGATTGAGAACGAATATTTGCATAGATGTTCTGGCAAATACCCCACAATTATTTGAAGACTATGTTGATCTTTAGTATAGGCTATCATCTTCAAATACATGATAAATATGATAGATATATTAATAAAATAGAATACACGAAGAGATAAAATTATATGGAAATAAAGGGAGGGTTAGTCCGACATCTATATATGGTTATGTTCTATTACAATAACCGGTTTCACCCAAACATCCTAATGGATCCATATAATTGACATTATGTGAAAATATGTTGAACACCATCATGCTGTGATGATGCTAGTGAATGTATACTATTTGGACCAGAAATGGACTAATAAATGATGAAGAAGGTGAAACCCATTCACAGTACATAAAGGCATCTAAATATGAAAAATGATATAATCATTCAATCATTGATGACAAAACTAGTTTAAGGTTGTAGACATGGTATTTCAATTCATATCAGCACATAATAAGATCATGATATTTGGGATGAAAATATTGTTATACCCTTGGTACATCAACTCGTTCCTAATTAGTAATCATGTTAGAGTTGTGGCCTATCAAATAGAACTTCTAAAACAATGTCTCCAGAACACAATGTAGTCTATATATCCCTCTAAACGAATAACACACTGTATATATAACATGTATCAGATTATGAGGTGGTGCATTTTTTGAATGATTTCTCTTACGAGGAGCAGCTAGTGAAGGTTGTGGATCATAAGATATTGTTTGATCCCACATGACCGCTCAATTTGTCAATGTACTATGGTGGAACCATATGTATGAAGATTAAAATGGGAACTTGAGGAAGTGGTTAAGGAGAAGTTCCCACACATATTTACATCCAATAATGATAAATGAAATTACAATTTTCCAATTTTATAACGGGTGAATAATGTAACAACTCAGAGTTATATCAATGGAAATTCTACCCTGATAAATATTTTATAAATAATAAATAAATTAAAATAAAAAAAATTAAAAATAATAACATTATAAATTATAAATGATTGAAATAAGTGGTCTTTTTAAAAGATAAGCACCATATACTGATAAATAATAACCAGACCTATGGAATAATAATACAACCCTTAATAATAGTAAACCAGACAATATAATAGTATCCTCAACAATAAATGTATAAAAAAAGTATAGTCCTCTAATAAACTAAAATATTATATAATTTTGTCAGATTATAAGTAACAAAATATTTTTAAAAGAAATAATTAACTATATGTATTTGTGTAATTTTTAAATATATAATTACAAGATTATAATTAATATAAGTATTTAAAAGAGAAATTATTTTCATAAAATTAACTAATAAATTAATGGTTTTTATTTTATGAACATAGAATAATTTTATGAGACCCAATTCAATTTATCAAAGTGTTTTAAAAATCAGTATGAATTATAATAGTATATTTTAAATATAAAATATTATTTTAAATATAAATAAAATTTCATATATTGATAAAAAAAATTAATAAAATTGAGTAATTTTCATTATTATATACATCAAAAAAAATTTAGAGTGATTTTTTGTTATTTTTATGAAATATATGAACTTTTGTTGAATAGTAAGATATAGTAATATATGGTATATATATATTATAAGTTAAATACACTATTCCTTGAGTAATAGAAAATGTATAAACCATAATATATAATTAATCATATCTATTTATGGTAATTATTAGAGGAATCATAGCTATTTATTTTCATGAGGAAAAATAATAAACTAACAACTAAAATAATGAGAAAAAAATCTATCCTCCCCTACAAACCCACCTCTCAACACCTCTCTACATCACATGACTATAGTTTTTATCCATGTCCAAATTATTCTCAAATCACTTAATACTCCCATCCCACATGACCATGATCCATTGGACTCATCAAAATATCAAAACCATTTTCTTATGGAGGTTATCGAGGAGGATAAATTGAAGAGGAAACATCATCTTTCTATTCGTTTAGTTTATTTTTAATGTCCATTTAATTTCTTATTTTCTCCAGACCTCCCATATCAAAATGGTATAAAAACTAAATTAAATTACATATATTATATTATTTTTATGATAATGTAACAATGCCAAATAAAACCTCTTATCCTCTAACTTTTATTCTATATTGTAAATGTCATCTATGAGGTGATGTTTTATCACCTTCAAGGAAGAAAACATTTCATTTTCCATCACCAACTTCAAGTATAGTTATAGAACCATTATAATGGATGAAAAAGGTTATAAAATTTCATTCATAAATTTTTAATCTTCTAGAACTAACATATTTAGAAAATACTATATGATAAAACGAAATAAGTACATTGTTCTCAAAAAGCGCAAAAAATTAACCCAAATGATTATCATTAACTATTTATATAACTAATCCTCAAAATAAAAAATATATATATGAAATATGACATATATGAAATATCTTTAATAAAATATTATTTCATTTATTTTTATTTACAGTCACATTTCAGATATTCCATTCATTTATACAATTGAACCGATCAAAAAATGATGAAAATGAACACTTTGGAACGATAGAATTAATCATTATAACTCCTAAAAATTGAAATAAATGAACATAAATAATTATAATAATAAATATTATTTTATAATATTTTATTAATTAATTAGTCGATTTAATATGATTATATAAGACATTATGGCCATTTTCAAAATCTTTTCAAATATATAGTAAGGGTTTTCCACCGAACCTCCATTTTTTTCCTTCGATCATGATATGCATATTTTTAACAAAATAGAAATATTATTAATTTTTATTTACATATTCTAAATTATATTTATATGTTCCAAAATCACATATTTATAGTATATCATACTTTTTCCAATGTAAATACATGTTTTAAAAAGGTTACCCTATCATTTCATCGTGATAAGAAATCTCAATTCAAGGGAACATTCCAATTTCATTCTAGTTTTTAAGTGGACTCCCTATTATATCAGATGAATACAATTTGTTTAAATCCCTAATTTTTTAATGATAACAGTATTTTTTCATTACTGGTCTTATCAAAACAAATATAACTTGATTTCATTATGTACTCTTCATTATTTTCCTTAATCTGTTCAATGATCTTTCATTTCCAATTCCACCTAAACACTATTTTTCATATTTTCACATAATATTGATATAAAATAGAATTATATATGATGATGTTCACTTATTACTACATGTGTATGATTTAAATACTTTCTTTCATGGATATCATTATGATATTTCCTTATTTTATGTATTTCGGCAAGATTATGATACCCAATTCATTCCATGTATAACCCCTATGTTTATTTATCTTTCATTATGAACTATTATTCATGTGGAATAGATATTCATGAACATGGTAATACGGGTGTTTCTAGATTGGGATCTAATGCATTAAGGAATTCTTTGAATCATGAGACTCAATGTTAAACAATGACTGAACGTGATTCCTTTATGGGACTGTATCCACCCCGTCTTTACAGATAACCTTGAATCATGTTTACATAATGTTATGTGTTGCCTACACATTAATATAATACCATGGATATATGTTCACATTTTATAAATGTTATTCATCCTTATGATTATTCATTTTTCATGAATTCATGCAATCATGCTATGCATTTCAACCCATGTGATATGTATTACTTTTATTCATATTCCTTTACTAGAATTTCTAGATCATCAATTTTATTCATGTATTCCACATGTTATACTATATTGATATAAGGTTTGTAATTTTCGTAGTATCTCATTAGGATAATTAAATAAAATAAGTTTTTATTATGGTTTTATTATTTTTAATTATGTATCTTTTCTCAATAAATCTAGACATTATAATCCTTGGATTGTAAATTTGTGATTAATTATGCATAAAATCGTGTAATGGTACATTTAAGAGGCTATGGTCACTATTAAATGGTAGAATAGAATCATCCACCACCTAAACATCAGCCTCCACCTCTGCCAACTCCACCTAATTAGGGGTCTCTCTCACCTCTATTGGGAGATCCCTAATCCCGATGTTGTCTCTGTTGTGGCAGTCCATCACCTATCTACTTATTATCCTCATCACATCTGGTTATATAGTCCCACATTATCTAACCTCACCCATAATAATAAAATCAAAAACCCTCTCTAGAATTTCAGTGTGGTTTTCACTGTACTTATGCTATATGACCATGTTACTGAGTCCGATAATAAAAGAATCTCAAGCAATGATATGATGATGATTGGATCCTACTAGATATTATAGATGTATTAGTATTTTGACACCCACTTCTAGCTCTAACTGCCGAACATATATCAGAAAAATTGCTCTGTATCAATATTTCATGCTTCAACACCACAATATTTGTGGGAAAGAAAGAACACCCCACAATGGATAGTATCTCTGATCAGAGTCCCTTTTCCAACATCAATGCATGAAAGTATCCATGGAGGATATTTTAATAGGATTGTTAGGAATGGTCTATAAACCTTATATTATACTCATCCACACTCATCACTCCTTGTGGTGGATCCAAAATCTCATGAACCCAAAATGAACACAAATATGAATGGTATTACTCCTCATAGAACCACTTCTAGAAGATAAGCAATGATAGTTCAACACATCATGTATCTATGTAACAATAACCCACAATCAAAATGCTTCTCAATGGAAAAGGATATATTCTAGAGAAACAACATAATCTATCAGGGTCTGAGAAGCCCTATGATATGATCAACCAACTATAACCAATCATATACTACCTGAGGATCTATCTCACCTTGTAAGCTTAGTGGTTTTGGGAAATGGAACACGTGATGTGTGTTAATTATGTGTGCATCCTTTTCCATCACTTCTAGTAAGATACACTACTAAATTTTTGTAGATTCTTATTTGTTATCACCTGGTAGATCAATACCATGTGATGGAAAAAAAAGGAGTCCTCATCACTCATCACATCCTATTCATGATCCATAAAAATTCTACTAGAAAATTATTCTTGAGGAGGCATCCTGAAACTTATCATGACCTACCATGATAAAATGGGAATATATATTTAACAACGGGGAGATGATTCATGAAGGACAATGAATTTTTTAATCCTATATGATTTGTGTACCATTAATCCCTATAATAAATGTCTCAGTATTCTGTGTTTATAAGTAGGTGTTCAAGGTCTTGGTGAATGGATATATTGGACACCCTTATGATCACTCAATTACCTATCTTGAGATCTTTACTGGAGTCACATTGATAATATTTCACTATTTTCATTCAATTCCTCATTAGAGTACTAATCTATGAAATGGAACACTAAAGGAACTAATCTGTTAACAATATGTCATTATCTGACACTAAATAGGGCTAAAGCCACAGATACCCCAATACCACATATATATTCCATGGGTGGAGACATTTTATGAAAGTAATAGTCTATAAGGGAGGTATTTTATGAATGTAATTGAATTCATACACCTTGCCATCTCATTTCAAAAGTACAGAAGAGTAATAATAAAATGATACAACAACTTTAATGTAAAAAAAGAATGTAAAATCCCTAGGATGTACATGAGTATGTCAATTAAAGCTGAAATGTAAATTGGATAAAAACATGAAAAAATTGTTATTAAATGGAAATTGAACTGCTGGAGCGCCCAACTATTTATCTATAAGATATGACAACCATATGTGGTCGAAAGTATCCAATATCCCAAAGCTCATCTGATGTAACTATCGACCAATCCAACATCAGTATAAGAAATAAAAAGTGTGGAAAAATCCCACATAGGTGTTAGTATTTACATACCAAATAGGATTCCCCAAAAGATTAATGGGGAGATATATGAAATATAGTATGAAATGAAAGATAGAATATAGTAATCAAGATTCAACTAAACCCAATGTGAGAGAAATCGTAACCTTTTCCAATCATAGGGGGATCAACACAGATGTAGGCGGACTACATGTCAAGTCATTACCACCCATTGAAATATATTATTCTCATCCAAACCACAATATATAAAAATGGAATACACATGTCGTACCCTCTGTTTCCACACAACCCATGGAAAGGTAGTAAAAAACAAATTTGAGGATTAATAATTAAATATATATTCTCAAAAAAATATTACAAAATGACTGAGAAAGTGGATCTACATATAAAACATTATCACATGAAACGATTTCTAAAAGGTTTCGTAGTTATAATAATGATTACAATAATACCATGAATCTAACTTATAGAATCCATCCAACTAAAGCTAAACCTTACCACTATGTTGAATATTTGACGGAAAAATCTATAGTTAGATGACTAATTATCTAATACAACAGGAGGATTCAACATAGTGTTTTGATACATGACCCGTTCACTATTCAAATATGAGCAGTCCACTCTAATAGTTAATAGAGGATCGACTCCCTTTACAGAAGGACGTTCCCACTCTATGGATATTTGAATGCCACATACCATATTCCAACATGATTGTGGAACTCTAATAATAAATAAAGAACACATGCCCTACCCAGTAGGAGGGTTCAAATTAGTTGACAAATATAGGGCCCACACCCTATTCCAACAATAGGGTTCCACTAAAAATTTCCATTGAGAACCCATGCCCTTCCCAATAGGATGTTTCCACTTGGATAGTAGAGGACCCATGCTCATCCCAGTTAATGGATTCCACTCTACATGTTTTTAGAGGACCCATACATTGTCCACCTATATATTTCCACTATAGTCATCGAGGAACCATTCCAATACCAACTTGAGGGTTCCACTTGGAATTCATCTTGTTGTCCTACATGATTACTACTGTCATTTTTCATTGTATAAATAAGAACCATGCTAAAAAAATCTGATATAACCAATAAAAATTCTCAACTAAGTGAATCATCAAGTTCATTGGGTAAAAAATCTAAGGATATAGTAATAAAATTAATTAAAATATGAGTATAAAAAATAGATATATGAGAGTTTCTGTTTTCCTCCAAAGGAACCAAGGGGCACACAGCTTCTAGGGGGATCCACAAAGTGTATTATCCCACTAAATCACATAGTTTTTTACCTAGAGGTACACAAATCATGATCCATTTAAGGATACATAGAATTAAGGTGATATAAATTTCATTCCCATATAACTCAACGTCCCACCCATGTGCTTGTACCTATCTATTTATATGTCCCATGTCTATGTAATTTACTAAATGATTGTCTACTATGGTACATAGTGTGTTGAGTCCTTCCTATGACCATGTAATCCCTAAGTACATGATGTGTCCTCTAGAATGAGGTCACATTGTTTTTGGGGGAACCACTTTGAGATTGTTATATATATTACACTAATACTCTAGCCACCACTCTAAGGAACAAAAACTCCTTGGGTTCCTCAAACTACATGGAATAATGTGGAGATTTTTTCAAAAACCTAGATCCATTATCCATGATTCAAATATAGTCATTCCACCCTATATCTGACCTCAAAATCAACTTAAATAGTTGGTTTTGACTGGATCTATCATTTTCATCCACTTGGTGGCTGAAAATCATTTCTTCCAGTCCTCAATGGTTAATTTTACATCGTACATGCCTATGATCATTATGAAATTGAAGATTTGTTCTTAGATCCCAAAATGATCATCTATATCAATAAAATACCAGATATATAAAGCATTGACTAACCCATCCCTATCATATCATGTTATAATGATTCTTGGGGTCCGATTGGGCATAGTACTACCCTTAAATGTCAATCCACAACCATGGGATCTAGGAAGTGATGAATGTGAAGAAATTTAGGGTGAAAGGAACAAGTACAATTATTTACTGATCATTTAACAGGGTAGTTGGGTAAATAGTAATGAACCCGGATATAAAGGGTCGAAAATACAAAAAAAATAATTTAATATCTAATGCATGAGAGAAAAAAATGCAACATTTGGAGCAGTTTAAAGGAGGTGACTGATCTGCTCAATCCGTTTAATCAAATTTGCCATAATCCATGATTAGATAAGTCCTACATGGATATTGTAAAGTTCACCATCAAAGATATTACCCACAAATGAATGGAATATTATGTATCATATAATGTTCTATGATATTCTCTCATCCAGAGTTTCTTCATCATTGGAGGTGATTCAAAATTAAATGAGAGGAGTAAGAATCTCTCAACAATTCAAGGAATACGAGTCCATCCCCATGTAATTCTCCATATTGATAGATTTAGAGGTAAGATTATTTGGTCAAATGAATTAGATAAAAACTGTAAATAATTATTTAATGAACTAAAAAATACTTCTGTGGGTGATATATTTATATTCTACACATCGACCCATTTTATGTAATTCCTAGGGTGAAAATCGAGTCCCAAATTCAACTATGGCCACCAATTTCTGATACTAGATTATATTCAATATTTATCCAATTTTCCATAAGAAAATATTCATGTGAAATCTGAAATATATTTAATATTTTTATGATATAATTTCATGGAACACAGGGAAACAAAATCTCACGGCTTATCGATGACTATTTCGAAAAATATATTTATAAATATTTTAATGTCATCAACAAAAATAAAACAACTCTCTACATCCACAGATGAGAAGATGAGGTCCTTAAAACATCAATATAAAAAATATTATGTGTTTCCCCAAGAATACACTATTTTAAAATTATTTTATGATCATTTCGTAATAAAATATATACTAAAACATTTATTCATCATAGTTAGGATCATTTTTTAATATATCAATTTTAAAACTCTGATTCTATTGTTTCTTTTTTAAATTTTGGTGTCATTTTTTTATGATGTTATTATATATTACATGATAAAGGAAGTGAACAGATATTATTTAATGATTCTATTAAGGAACTAATATAAATTGAGTTTATATGAAATAATTATTGAGTATTATGTCTAGTTATAGAAAATTTCATTGATGGGTAATTTAATATGATGAGAGGGTATATTAGATGATCCTTCAAGGATTGATGTTATTGATCATTATTAATGATAAAAAGAGGTTATTAATATTCTTATTAATAATTGGATGGTGATAGGAAATCAATGTATTTTGGGTTTCTTTTCAATGTCTGCATGTCCGATAATCATGTTTAGTTAGAAGCGATCCATGTTCTATTAGATTGAAAAATGTGAAAATAAAATTTGGACTAAATAAAATGTTAGTTTGTGAACAAAATTTCATATTTCCCTATAGTATAGACTTTTTTGATCAATTTTGATGATTTATTTAAGTATGAAGTATTAGTCATAATGTATAATGATATAATGATAATTTATTTCTCAGAAAAATAATAATTTTTATTTTAAATTTTACAACACATGATATGGAAGTATGAATAGTAAATTTTCCATTTAAAATATGGATGAATTAACATTATAGAGAATGATGGGATATATGTATTTATATAAATATCATAAAGGATTGATTTAAATATTCACACATAAATTTTTAAATATGTACCAAATGAAAAGGTTTGAGATGATTAATTATTGGGAATGATAAATACATTGCTACCATATAAAGGAAAACAAGGTGACATGTGATCTATATCAAAAAGAATATACATAATTTTCCAAAATATAGATTGAAAAAGATCAAATAATTATGTATTATTAAAATATTGATATATAAATTAGGATGAACATGGATACATTATAAAATTATCAAGTGAATATTAATCTATGTGATGATAAATGATGATCAAAAGTAAGATGTGAAAATTACTATGATGGTGAGGAATGTTCGTTAGTTTAAATATTATTGTGATGAATGATATGGTTATGTAAGTATTAATCTATCCCAAAATACCAGATTTAAAAAAACAGATATTGGATGAGTCATAATTTCATCATCACCTGTCCATAATTCATGTATGATAATTAATAGAGTTCTGAAAGTGTGTTTATAGAGGGACAATATGATATGGGATATTTCAAGGTATGTATCTTGAACCCTATTCTGTCAGTATATTATGGTTTAGATATAGAAGTCTAATAGGATAATACAACCATTATAAAATAAATAATCAATTGAAAAAAATATTATGGATTTAATCATCTGAATCCCAAAAAATATAAAATTAATAATTGTATTTGGGTAGTATATTATCAAATTTTGAGTTAAGCACATTTCTCTATATTCAGAATATAATTTTATATCATTTATCTTTTTAAGGAAATATTATTTTTACTGGAGTACTATAATATATTGTATATTATTATAATCTATGGTTTATCCTGATGTTCTAGAATTTTTTTTTCGTGATTAAAAATTGAAGATGAATTTTGTCATAACATATCATCCACAGAAAGATAATAAATTTGAACAGACAACTCGAACCCATGAATATATATTTAGAAAGTATTCTATATATTTCAGTGGTAGATAGGATAAAAAAAATTCACCTATCAATTTTTCAAACAGATATTTGATTCAATAAACCATTCATATGGTTCCACATCATTCCCATTATTAGAAATATATCTCGAAATATTACATATTGGGAAATAATTAAAGAAAAAAAAGATCATAGAAAATTCACACACCCATTATGCGGGACTGAATGTTAAATATTTTATAAATCATATTTAAACTACTGAAAGTTTACATGAAATATTTTTCTACTATAATGAGTGATAACTATAGTTTGATATTGATTTAATTGTTTAATGATTAATATCTCATTGGATAAATTTTACTATATTTTGAATGAAGGGAATGTTGAGCCCTATATACATTGGACATTTTGTATTTCTAGATTGTTTTAGGATGATATCTTATTACTTACAGCTTCAAAAAAAATTCAATGATGTTCATGATGTGTTACGCATATATAATATGAGGTCGTATATACATAATACTTATCGTGAACAAAAAATCTAGGTTGCTTAAATTGGATCATGATATTTTTTATGAGAAACAATCCATATCGATTTTGTATGGAAGAGACATTGTGTTGTGGAAAATGAATACTCACATGGTCAATGTTTGTAGTGAAACCATAAATTTTTTCATGCATTATAAAAACTAAAGTATGCAATTATATGATGTTTTCTAATTTTAATGTAATATAGTGACATAAATTTCATGGACAAATTCCTGTAATACGGTCTAAATTTTAAACAATATATTTTAGAATATATTTTTATTTAATTCATTCAATTAATATGATATGTTATAATGGCTCCAAATTATATCAATCAATTTTCAATTATTGTAGTAATTTTATAAAGTATTAGTAAGATATATTCACATAGAGTATACAATACATTAATTATAGATTAATAATAAATGAAATAAGAGGTATTTCTGGATATTGATTAACATTGACCAATAAAATAGTGACATTCCATATAAAATAAAAATTTTACCACTATGAATAGTAATATAGCCAATAGAATAGTATCTTCGCCTATTAATTTATAAATAAAATTCGTGTATCTTATAAGTGAAAACATGATAAATATATATTGATAAAAGTAACATGTTTTTAAAAAATATAATAATTTACTTGTTTTTTTCTATTCAATAATATTTAATTACAAATTTGTAATAAATATAAAAATTTAAATGAAATTTATTTTCATAAAATATATTCTGAAATTGATTATTTTCTGTCATATGATTTTAAGATAATTATATGTGACCTTAATTGATTTTTCAAATTGTTTTAAAATCTATTATTGTTTTAATATTGGTATTTTTCAAATAAATGATGATATTATTTAAAAAATAAATTTATTATTATTTGAAAATTATTTTTGAAAAATGGAGTCTAATTTTGTATTCTACACATAAATTTGTTTTATGATTAATTGTTTATTTTTTCTAAAATAGTTGATATTTTTGGTAAATAGTGAAATACAATAATTATTGTTATTTATAAAAACCAATTATTGAGTAATAGATGATGTATCCGTGATGTAATCCAATAATATAGTGAAATCATTACATATTTTAATATATTTGGTGACAATTGTCAATTTATTTCTAGTCTAACATGAAAATAATAATCAAATGTATAAAATATTCAATAAACACACCTCGACTCCAATATAAATACCACCCCTCACAACCTCCTATCCTCACACTTTCCATGATTTGATACTTGACCAATTTAAACTCAATACTCCTAAAAAGACCCTCCCACAAATCTATGAGTCTTTTTTATCAAAAAATTCTAAAATCAATCCCTATATAGATGTTGTCCTGGAGTATAATTCATGATGTTAAAAAACCACTTTCATTCCTTTTTTTCAATATATTTTCATATATTTTATAATCCTATCCTAATATACCCAATTAAAAGTTATATAATAACTCCATTATATATAATATATTGTAATTTAATTATTTTGATGGAAAATTTAATATCAATTCTCTTACCCTTTTTCTTTTATTATAAACATGAAAACCTCGTCTGAGGGGTGCCAATTTACTGCCATCATGGATGATTTTATTTCTTTTATCAATTAAATATTCAATGATATTCATAAAATAAATAATTAAAAAGTATTATAATTTTTTTATTACACCTAATATAATGTTTTTTTACAAATATATATACATTTATTTAATTAACAAATGAAAACTAAAGCGTTACGATCAAAAAACCGGACAAAATTATCTAAAAGATTACAATTAATGTTGTATCTACTGAATCATCCACATATATGGAACCAAAATAAAATATAATACAATTATATATTCATTATTTTCATTAATTACCTATATTTTAAATTATTATGATTTAATTATTTTTTACATGATCTTTCATATACTTTTAATAGTAAACTAATCATGAAAATCAACAAAAAGAACACTCCAAATTGATGAAATTGTGTCTCATTACTCATCATAATGGAAATAAATGAACATAACAAAATTATAATTAAACAAATAAAATTTTAATATGTTATTAATTAATTAATTAATTAATATATGTTCATTATTCCAAACATTAAGATCATGTGCAGAACCCTTTCGGACATAAGGTAAGGGCTTCTTCTGAAACCCCCATTTATATTCGGGTTATGTGTTGTCCCTATTTATTAAAATAGAAAACTTATTTATTATATAATACATATAAATTAGTTTTATATGTTCTAAAATCATGTCTCCATATCAATTAATCTTTATTTTATGGGGAAATTCATATCTTACAAAGTTAATATCTCAATTATCCCAAATACACAAACATGATTAAATGGAACTTCTCAATGGCTTACCAATATTAATGTACATTCCATAATATATTTTAGTACATTATTATAGTTTTAAATTCACTAATTTTCTCATAACCAACAGTTTTATCTACATGTTTTATACTAAGAAATATGACAAATAAAAATGATTTTTTTTTCCGAAATAACTCATATTTACAATGTAAAAATGTTATTTCCCTTAAAAAATTGTCGATGATTTTAAAAATATTTTCATCTATTTTCAGACCTCTTTTAAATAAAACGATTTTTATAGATTGATATTTTATGATTTTCATTTATGATATAATTATAAATTCATTATGATCTTTTTTTATTATGGATGTTCTATCTTGATACTATTCACTATTCTACATAGAATGGTTAGTGATTATGTTTATAGATTGGGGAATGTTTTTTCAGATTTATTATATATATGTTTTTTTATTTTTAACTACATTTATATTAAAAATTAATTATAATTAGAAACCTATTAAGGGGGGAACTCTATATCAACTCGATGCATCATTACGTCTCATGTGTCAAAAGAAAAATGGAATTGGATGATGCCTCAAACATTTAGTTTTAGATGTCCTGGCCGATTCTTCGACAAAATATTTATGAGGTTTAGCATTATTAATTCTCTCATTATGATAAAATTAATCTATAAATCTTGTTATTATTTTACAAGTATAATATTCATGATTATGTTTCATGTAATTGGTTATATGATAATATTTATAAAACTTTTCATCATATCATATTTTACTCAAGATAATGTTGTATTGGAATGCCTCTTACTTATTCACCATTCTTTTTTGTTTATGTTTATGAATGCTTCCATTGCATTGTTTCAAATTAATATGAAAATGATTATCATCATCTTTTGTTTTTTATTGTTCACTGGGATGAATAAATTCATATTATAAATGACTTTAGAGATAATCTATGATTTTTTTATGTCACCGATGATGTTGATATGTTTTTTATTTAAAGATGGCATTTAAAACTTATTTTTTATACATTTATCAAAAACTAATAAAATCCATGATCCATTGGTATTTTAATACCTATTTATCATAGAAATGTGATAGACTAAGGCACCGACATGGGGCTACATGGGTTGTGGTATTTCTATTTGTATCATAATTTGTTTAGTAGAATCCTTGGAAAAAATATTTACAAAACATAGATTTTGGAACATATCCCTAAGAAACAAATTTATTATAATAATTCATGAACATTTTATAAATTTTGTAAGGAAGAGATTATATGGGTCATCATTAAAATAAATACCTAAATGGATATTATATGTGGATGTGGAATAGGAATATAGATACCTTGGGGTGAAAACATTGACAAGGTGTCCCAGACCTATCTTTGGGTAACCAAATTCACAAAACGGGTCGTATTGTGAACCTAGTTTGACTCTCCTAGGGGATATGCATATAATAATTCCCATTATCAGTAAAAATCATTATGATGTATTTAAATGAAATTATTTCACAAAATAAAACATTTTTATGATTAAGAGATTATTTATGCATTAACTTCCTATTTAGGTAAAGTGTTTGTACAATTAGATATTATGAAATACGATTTATGAACTAATTTGTTGTATTCTATTATTTATAAGTTCATCCTAGTGGGAATAATTCCTATCGTATCAACACGTGTATCCCATGTATGTATTTTCCCCAATTAAAGACAATGATGTTTGTTCGGGAGTTACAGTTGGTGCTGAATAACATATAACTATAGAGGTATAGCATACTTAGGTTATGAATGATAAACAAAGCTGTATGGACCATCCTAACCCAAAACATGGATGGAAAATGTTAAAATAATTCATGAGATAATAATTTTCATCTTTCAATTGTACATCAACCCCATTTTGTAGCTAAGCAGTGTATAATATCCTTAAAGAAGGTATTTCTCTCTTTGGAATTTATTAAAAGGGATAAGGTTGTAATGGGTTATTATTGTCTCTTTCGTGATGTGAATAATAAGTGGTCATTTATTCAAAATAAAATGGTGGTGTAACACATCTCAAAAATGGAATTGAAATATTTTAAGGAAATTTTCATGGAAAATAAATTTCCCATGCGAACAGCAAGAAATTATAGAGATATCATTCTTCAGACTGAGACTTAAATAGGATGAATAAATTCCCATATAGGAATCAAACTTTGCATTGATATCATGTAATTCGTAATAATACCTAAACAATTAAATTATAAATAATTATCGATTCATTGATGGGCTAAAACCTCTTCGATGAAGTCAACTGGTCTCCCAATCTATATATTCATATGAATATATTGTCTCATACACTTTGAGGACAATGAAGAAATTATCTATGTCTTATTAAATTAAGTTTAAACAACAATATAAGATGGTTTTTGATGAATGTATTGATAGTGTAATAAAAAAAAGATATTTTCCAACATGAAATACATGTCGATGGAAATACCTTTGTTCCTACTGAAAAGGGAAATGAGTGTGTTTCATGTGTTGATAAAAAGTCATTCTTGAACATAATTTTAAGGGAAATAAATAATCCTACAATGTTTATTGCATGATTTTTTGGGATATGGGACACAAAACTATTGATTTTCTTATGGGTCAGGGATACATTCCTTATATATTGACAGTGGAGGAAGGCCAATCTTATGTTATCACAATTGTGGAGTTTTAAGTTCATATTTATGTGGTGGAAAGTACATATAATGTTTCATCAAACACAACTAATTAATTATTTCATTCTTGATGATCACATTATTTAATTTTTTTTATATTTTACCAAGATAATTAGAAATATCCATTTTTATGTATTAAAGTGGGTTTGGGTCCAAAGTCCTAAGGTAAGTATCAATTCAATAAAGATGTGTAGGTCAGTCACAATTATGACAAAATAGTTCTTTAGTTGAAAACCATATCATCATACCTATGGTTTATATTAATATAATCATTGGTATATACTATCATTAAATATAATATTAGAATATATATTTCCAGGTGAAATATGTAATATTTTTTTAGGAATACATATAATACATTGTCTTTAGAGAAGAAACATCATTATATGGTTCTTATTCAGATCCTACAATAGTATCACTCTTGAATAAAATGATTCTGGAGGAAGATAATGATTAATAAATGGAGGAAGAAAAAAATCATCCCAATTGAGGATTAAACTAACATTCCTGAATACATTGATGTCTTTCAAAATATTTCAACCGGACAACCTCTGGAGTGGGAAATTGAGTTTTCTATAGATTTAATCCCAAATAAAAGGCCAATATGAGTGACTCCATATTGAATTAACATTGTGGAATATTTGGAGATGAGTATAAAACTAGAGGAGTTGGGTTATAAGGGGTTTATAACAAATATTTTTCCACCTTGGGGAGCCACTATTCAAATTGTCAAAAAGAAATAATGATCCAGGATTCATTGTGTTTAATATATAGAAGTAAATGTTCCTTAAATAAAGAACATGTATCCTCTGCCTCAAATTTATGATTTATTCATTCAACCCCATGCTTCTAAATATATTTTTATGAATGAAACTCATTATCTATATCATCAATTTCATGATAATAATAACTATAGTCCAAAGATGTAATTTCAAAGCTTGTTTGGGTATTATGAGTTTACATTAATCCCCTATGGACATATTAATTCACCCTCTCTTTTCCATTATCCAATGAGATATGATTTCCTAGAATATCATGATGATTTTTTTGGTATTGGTTAATGACATATTTTTATACTTCAAAATCAATGTAGACCATGAGAACCACATGACGAGTGTTATAAATACACTTAATTGAAAACTGTTATGTGTGATGTTTACCAAGTGTGATTTTTTCCCACATTTACATTGTTTCCTTGGCTATCTATTCACCAATGATGGAATATTAGTTGATCATGTGATGTCAATGACTATTCAGAGATGGAAAACACCAATGAACATAATTGAGGTATGTAATTTAATTGGTTTATAAGGTGACTACCAATGTTCCATTCATAATTTTTACTGATTAATGAAGATGAAAACCATGATTACTCATGAAGTGGATATGTTGTAGGGAAAAATAATGTGAGAATGTGTTTCAATAATTGATGAGGTTGTTAATGAATGATGCAATATTTACTCTAACATTAGTTAATAGTGGAGTTTTTTATTAGTGATTCATTAATTAAAGGACATTGATGTTCCCTTATGCAGAATGATAGAGTTGTTACCTATGAGTCAAGGTAGTTAAAAACCCATCAATAGAACTATAAAACTCATGATACTAAGTTAAAAGATATAATATAACTATAAATATATAGAAAACTTATCAATAGGGAAAATGATTTGAGATATATATAGATCAAAATAGCTTGAGATATACCTTATAATAGAAACAACACCACATGAGGAAAATGAGATGGATCAAGCTACTCAACAATTATGATTTTCAAATAAACTTTTACCCACATATGTAAAAAATGTAGTTTATACATTGATCCAAAAGGATCATGTAGTTCTAAACAAAATGGTGACTATAAGGGGTATACTGTTCATGGATTTAGTGAAGAATCATATTGTAAATATCAAGGATGGAGAAAAAAAATTAAATTTTAAATTGGATTCTAATCCATAAATATTTGAAGTTATTCAGAATTCATATTTTGAAGATGATAATTTTCAATGGAAACTTTGTGTTCTGAATGATGGGATGTTGATTGTCTTCATGTATAGGGATGGAATTCTGAATATTGTGAAGTGGAATTTTGTTACCTTAATAAATGATCTAGAAAATTGAGTTATTTGATGATTCTCAAAGATAAAATATCATTATTCACCTTGGTTAAAATAATATGAATAGATATTGGAATGAAAAATTAATGGTTGGATAAGATGAAGTGAGGAGTTTATGATTACGTTTTAATATGAGTTATCATTCAATAAGTGAAGGATGAAATAAAATATCCATGATGAATCATGCAACCTATACCGATTTCTACATTTAAGTGGGATGATATTACTATGGATATTATCACAATATTGGAAACAATTCCAAGAATAAATGATTTAATATCAATGATTGTTGATCTAATTACAAACTATCACATTTCCTCTATAAGATAGGAAAATCTACAAGGGAAACTAGTCCAAATCAATATTAATAAAGTTTTACGACTTCACGGAGGACATATTTTAATTTTACGTAAATTTCAACCCCGATGTACATTGAAATTATAGAAAATTCATCAGAAATATTCAGATACTTTGCCTTATTTGAAAATTTCATATACATATCAAAATTATTGGAATTTATAATGATAATTCAAAACATTATATAATATGTTGAGATAATTATCACTTGAAATTAATGGTACGTTGGATCAGTATTTTCTTTTGTATATTTTGTCATGAACAATTGTTTTTATTTGTGTATTCAAATGGAACTATATGAAGTATTGTACTGAAATAGATTCCATACACCAACAAGTTTGGATGAATTCGGTGAAAGGAATCTTGTATCCCTAGATCATATATAGGAATCAAAGGAAAAAATGAATACTATTCAAACACATATCATTGTAGAGATATATAATAAAAAGATATATGCCATTAAATGGAGGAACTATTTGGAGTTTCATGTGGGAGATCATGTTTTTATGAATGTATTTCCTAGGAAGGGAGTCATAAGGTTCGTTAAGAAATAGAAACTGAGCCCCAAGTACATAGGAAAATTTTAAATCATTGATATAATTGGGGATTTGGTTTATCATTTGGATATTCAAAAAATCCTTTCAAATTTTCATGATGAGTTCCACATATATTTGATAAAAAAGTACATGATAAAACCATCACACGTTCTAACTTATGATGAAATAGAATTGGAACTGGATTTATCCAACTGTGAATAGACAATCAATATTCTAGAGATTTAATAATAAGTTTTGAGGGATCTGACAACTAGTTCGGTAATGTTACATTGGAAAAATCAAAAAATTGCAGATGAGATGTGGAAATTAGTTGATGTTATGATGGAGATCTACACAAATGTTTTTATGGGGTGACATTCTAGAAATTTCAAGGGTGAAATATTTTTATGATTGGAGAATGTAATATCCCAAAATTTTATCAATGAAAGTTAAATTGTTATAGTTATTTCGTATTGTATGAATCACATAAAATAAAAAAGATAATATACTACAAACTATATAAATTAAAAATGAATTAATTAACAGGTATTTATAGAAGTTAACGAACCTATAGTAATTATGTAGTAACATCACCATTAGAATTGTAGTGTGGCCATTAGGAATTGTAATATAACCAATAGAATAGCAGCTTCTCCTATGAAAGTATAAATTAAAATTTTGGAATCATGAAAATGAAAATATGATTTTTTTATATCTTGATATAAGTAACGAAGATTTATAAAAGAATAATAAATTCAGTGTTTGAATTTCTTCATTTAAAAAATAAATAATAATAATTTAATAATTATTATTACAATTTAAATGAAATATATTTTCATAAATCATATTCATAAATTAGTATATTATTTTCTAATGAATATAAGATAATTTTATGAGACCTAAATTAATTTTTCAAATATTTTATAAACACAATAATAGATTTAAAAGTTTTTTTCAAATAAATGATAAAATTATTTATAAATAAAATTTTCCATATTTGGAAATTTTTTTAATAAAATGAATTGAAATTTTTAATTTTAGATAATGATAAATGGTTAGGGTGATTTATTGAGTTTTTTCTAAAATAGTGTTATTTTGGTGAATAGATAAATATTGAAAATTTAGGTATTAAAAAAACATGAAATATTGAATAATTGATGTTGTATGGATAGTGTATACCCCTAATATCAATTTATCCATAATTGTTTTAATATATTAGTTGATTCATATAAAAATATTCACATTCCTGAGTTAAAAATAATAAATAGACGTATAAAAATTCAAAAAACACACCTCTCCTCCTCAAAAAATATCATCGCCCACCACCTCCTATCATCACATATACCAAGATATGATATCTATACTATTTATTCACAATAATATTAAAAACCCCATACCCCATGTGTATAAGACATTTTTCACAAATAGTCAAAAACTAGTCCCCTAATATGGGTTCTCATGGCGTAGAATTCAAGAGATCAAAATCATTTTTCTAATAAATCATTTTCATTAATTTTTTTTATATACATCCCTCAAATATCCTATCCAATGTGATAAAATAATTTCAGAATAATATAAAAATTTTATTATTATCACGTGAATAGAATATACTGAATCACGTGTCTTCTTCTTTTTATTTTATTTTAATGATAAAAACATCATCATAGTGGTGGTGATTTACCGCCGTCAAGGATGACGTGTTATAATTTTTCAATTCACCATCATGGATGGTAAAAAAATATATAATTGATGAACCATATTATTATATATGTATTGAAACTTATTTACTATTTCAGAACAAATATATATACCAAATTTTTAATATATAAAAAACTAGTTTGTGATGATAGAAATGAAAAAATACAAAATAAACCAAAAAATTATAGTTAATGTTTGGTATAATGAATCATCCTTGTATTTGGTTACATAATAATATATAAGAAAATTTATCCTTCTGGATTTTATTTAATAGAATTTAATTTAAATCCTTCATAATTATTTCCATTTTAAATGATAATCTATTTATGTGAAAATTTTACAGATCATGAATAACCATGAAATGAACATTCCTGAATAGAGAAATTGAATATCATAACTCATATAAAAATACATAAATCAATTTAATAAAATTATAATATATAATTTTTTTTAAAAGGTTATGATTTATTTCACTAACATGTATAGTTTTAATATCTATAAAATTATTTGCAAGTGAAGAACACATTCAATCATATGGTATGTGTTTCTTCCCAAACCTCCATTTTCATTCGGGTTGTGCATTATAAAAATTTACACAAATTTAATTCTTCATTTATTCTATATAAATCTCCTAAATATGTTTTATATGATCCAAAATCAGGTATCTATATCATTTCATCTTCCTTTTATGGGTATATACATGTTTTATATGGTACCCATCTCAATTCATCCAAATTCGCATGCCTAATTAAAGGGAACTTCTCGATTTCTTACCCATTTTCCAGTAATATAAATAATATTTATTAAGACACAATTATTTTTATAATACCAGTTTTTTTCATAAAAATTATATTCTTTAATTTATTTTTTATAAAAAAATAGTGAAAACTATGAATTATTATTCCAAATAACTCTTCATTGCAATGTAAAAAAGGGTATTTCACTCAAGAATTACAAGATGATTTTATTAAAGTATTTACATCTATTTCAACCCCTTTTTTGAATTATATTATTTTTATATATTTACCTATTATGATGATAATCTACTATAATTTATTACATGGTATATGATGATTTTGATTATGGATGTTCGTTCCTGATGCAATTCACCATACTACAGAGAATAGATTGTGATTATGGTTATAGATTGAAGAATATTGTTTATATTTATTATGTATTTGTTTTTTATGATTAATCTCACTCAAATGGGGAATTCATTGGACATAGTATATGATAGCTGGGGATGATATATTCACTCTATGCTTTAGTAGGTCTATTAGTAAAAAAGAGAAATAGATTTGGTCAAGTCCTTAACCATTTATTTTCAGATGTCTTGTTCAAGACCTCAATGATATTATTATAATTTATGAAATTATGAATTACCTCATAATGATATAATTAATTGATAATTCATGTGATTATTAGAGTATTTGGATATCTATGGTTTTGTTTCAAGTGATAATTTATATTAATTTTGGTAAAATGCTTTCCATGTTATGATAATGATAATAATTTACTGTAATTTTTTAGTAGATTCACCTTCCATTATTGTATATGTTTATTATAGCTTCCACTATCAAATTTAACCATATTGAGAATATGATCTCACCACTTCTTTTGATTTTTATCCAAATATGAAATGACGTATTTTATTAATGACTTGAATATATACTCTAGGATATTTTGTTGGTACAAAAAAAGGATTCTTTGTTTTCTTACATTCATGATATTTTTTAAGAATTATGTTTTTATCAGGTTTTCCAAAACTATTAATTCTTTTGGACCTTTTGGATGTGAACCCTTTATTATAGTACCAAAGTAAAATCATTATTTTTCTAAATCAAGGCTACTAATGTTTCAGTCATTACATACCATGTGAAAGAATAAATCGTGAAAAATGTGATTACTTATTATATATTATAAAATCAATCAATTTTTATGGTTTTTAAATGATTTCATATTTTACAACAGAAATTATATTTAAAATATGAAATACTATTGACCCAAAAAACATATCTAAGCTATTTTTAATGGGAATTTTATTTTCATATTTTTATTATTTTAAAATTAATTTTGATTATTAAAATATATGAAATTTAATTTAAATATATATAAAATTATTTTATTATCTAATAATTAGTTTAATTTAAAAATCAAATCATTCTTAGGTAAACTTATTTTTTTATCACAGAGATTGTTTTTTATGCATGATAAATGATATTATGAAAAAAATAAGTAAATAATTATTTTTTGATGAAATGTCTTTGTTGAATGTGTTGATAATATATTCAATATATAATTTCGTAATTAATCTAATGGTATATACATATAATGTAATTGGATTAAATTCATTTTTTGGAATAAATGAAATTTCCAAAAAAATTATATGTTTTCTGATTGAATATTTTTAAATATATATACAAATTACAGCTATTTATTCATATTAAAATGATTAAATATTTTAAATGAATATAAATAAGAAATTTTAATGATAAAATTATTTTATTTCATAACGAATTGTAAGCATTTTATAAATTCTTTTACCATGGAAGTGATTAAAATGGTTAATGTGTAATTAATTAAAAAAATATGGGTTAAATGGTCTTTAAAAAGATTTAAAAAAATGATTGTATTTATTTTTGATCAATTATCTTCCCATATTATATCTTGATCTAATTTGTAGTATTATTCCATCATCATTTACTATCTAAAATTTTAATATTCATTATTATTACAAGTTTTTCTCACACATCACTTATAAAAACCCATTTTCACCTATCTATTGTATTCCACAAATGATCCCTATATATAGATGAATATTTGTCCAAATACTCTCCCCAAATACATATTGATTTTATTTTTGTTTTCCACTTCCTAGAAGCCCCATTCAAGATTTATTTTCGGGTTTTTCAAAGAATGATACAAAAAGAAGAGGAATACGTTTCAAATGATCCTTTTCATATTCATTATTATAAAAAATATAAAAAATGATCTATGACCAAGTAGACAAGATCGATGAATTATATTTTCTACAAATAAGTGAATTTATTATAATTGAATACTCATTTTTTATATCCATCCCGTTCATTGGAAAATGATATTGTAACTCATGTGCAACTGTCTATTACCAAAGCCATAATGTGATATGTTCATTTTTTCATCTCATATATACATGTTGGGAAATGAGTGAAACCTTAATAAATATTTATATTGTTAATGATATATTTAATATTATGTTATGATGAATTATTAATTAACATTTTCTTATACCATCCATAGAAATGTGGAAACACCACTCTTGGGTATGTATACACTATCTTCTCCCCAAAGTGAAGGAAGTAGTTTTTTACAATAAAATAATGTTTATAAATAAAAAAGTGTATATAATGATAAAATATAATAGTTATTACATTTATATGATTCTTTATATGATTGACCTATCAAGATGGTGAAAGGGACGAATCCTTCATACTGAAACATTAAAGGAAAATGATTACTTTTCATCCAAATAGTTATTTAAATGAAGAATGATTAATAAAATGGTAACTAAAAATTATAAGAGAATTATATATAGTAATATTAATATAAATATATTTTTTTATAGATTTATTATAAATATATATTTATTATATATGAGAATTTAATGCATAAAAAGAAATAAGGGACCTACGGTAAGGGACTATGTCACAAATTCATTTGTTTTTATGAATGTATTTGTTAAATTTTTAGAGAGGGAAATTATATGATCTCAATATTATAAACCCTATATATTTAATTTTATAGTAGTTATTTTTCTATTTATTTATATATATATATATTTTTATGAAATAATTTTTTATTTCCATTAAATTTCATTATACTTTAAAAAATAATATTTCAAATGTTTTCCATACAACACATTTTTGTCATTTTAAAAAACAATGAAAATAATTGTATATATTATCATAAATTGAATAAATTAATTTTAAAACCACAAAAAATATTTATTGATGCATCATATAACATTTTATAGGTTATTTCCAAGGAAAAGGTTTTTTAAATATTTTGTTGGTGTTTTTAAATGATATTGGAAAAAAATATTTTATGTATTTTCATAAAAATAATTTGATATTAATCTAATATTATTATTTATATATTAAATTATGTTTTTTATAATATTACGATCAAAAATAAAAATGATCATATGATATTATACACATTAATTAATTATATGGCCTATGATGATGAAATTTTAATGGATTTTTTCTAATAACAATATCTGTTGATGGGTTAATTAAGAGTTGTTTGAATTACGATTTGTTAATAATGTTTTCTGGAAGAAAGTTAATTATAATGGTTTAATTATGATACTATTAATTAATAAATGTTTTTATAATACAATCCAATTAAATATTCTATATTTCTTATGATTTTGTGATGATAAGATGACCCTAAACTCAATTTTTTATCCACCAATTATGATATAATGGAATAATGAATGATTTTATGATAATATGGTAAACTTTTATATTGTTATAATTATTTTATATAAGGGACTATGATATTAAATTCCAGTAGTGATTTTTTTAAATATTGATATCACTTTTGATTATATGGACTTGAATCTGAAGTGAACCTTTTTCTATATAGGTATATTCCCAAAATGATTATCCTGGGACAAAACATTAGTATATAAATTATTTAATTAGGATTGATAAGAATAAAATAGGTGACATATTATACTATTATAGTCATGCGAGTGATCGTTGAATAATGATATAGTGGAATTTGGAGTAAACCCAATACACCATGGGGATGTGTCCAATATAATTCACATAGAAGCAATCCTCTACTAAGGAAACAATTTTATATTTTTTATGGATCTAAAAATAATTATTAGGATTATTATTTGTTTTCATGGATCCAGAATATATATTTAAGGTTTTAGTCTCACAATATTATCATATAATTTTTTATGATAAAGGAATATTTCACAATTTTTTATAAATGATCATTAATTTATTATGTGTATCATTTAAAAATTATAATCATGTTACCATAAAATTTTTATTATATTATACTAAAATATAATAATTCATTAAAACATCATATTTTTCCCTTAAAAAAGTATGATTTCCCTTTCTTATGTAACCATTATCCTTGGTTACGAATAAACGTTTAAAGTATGGTATATATGTGAAGGGTGTTATGTGAGAAGAACATTGTTTAATATTTTTATGATCTTTCATGAAATTAGTTGATTATTTTACTAGTATGAAATGAGAATAAATATTTATGCTTATGAGGAATTAATAATAATGAGATATATTGAATATTCATCTAAAGTAATGTTATGTTAAAATAGGCATAATCATGTTGCAGTGATGAATAATAAATTATGAATATATATGATTTACTATAGTAAAAAATATTGATAAATTTGTTAGAATTGGTATTTAGTCATTATATTACATCACACCACAATATAAATATCAAACCATAGTAATTTTAGACCTTCAAAAGAGTAAGAAAATATAGTTAATAAATAAATATTGTTGTTTCATTAGGAATGTAATTTTTTTAAACATTCATGAAATTTTTAACAATTTTTGATATTATAGTTCTTGAATCCATCATTTTTTATTTGTAGATATTTTTTACCTGGATTTTTCTAAAATTCAGTTAATAATAATCATTACATAACATGATATATCTCATTAAAATATTTTCAAAATGAAGAACATGATGTGAAATTTTTTTTATCAAATAATTTTCCTATATTTTCTTACTATGTGATTAATTTATTTTGTTATATACATTTGAAATCATTTTGTTATTTTAATATGAGAATTTTTGTAGTTATTTTTGAAAAAAATTAATTTAATATTCATGGAGTAAAAGACAATGGGTGGAGTAGGATATTATTTATTATAATGTTATGAGATAATCCTACATTGTATAAATATTTATTGATAAAAGATAATGAATTTTAAAATAGAACAATCATATAAATTTATATTAGGATTTTTGGATGATATAAACAATTTATTTTTATTTTATAGAAATATGTAAAAAAAGATTATTATTATCATATCATGTTCTAAAGGTATGAATAATATAATAATAGAATAATTCATCGATGTATTCAAATCACTAATTGGGAGGATAATTCATTTAAAATCACAGAAATATATGTTGAAGTGTGGAAGGGGGAGTTGGATTAACGTTGACCTAATAAATTCAATAAATTAGTAATTAATATCAATTATACTCTTAATGAAGCAAAAAAATAATCTTTTTAAGTTTATATGGAAGATAATGATTATATTCTATTAGTTAATAGTTAATTTCAATTTGTTTAAAAATATATATGGTATAAATATGGATATAATTCGAGCATCACATCTTGAAATTAAGTCATGATGAGTATTAATAGCCTATTCTGATAGACATGTTGCATATGTGTCTATAAATAGCTCAAGGTATGCTTATGTCTGTAAACTAATAAAATATTCCATAATGTGGATCATATAAGAGAATAAGAAGATGTTAGAAGTGGGAGACTAAGAAATCTCCCTAAAATATTTTAATGGTAGTGCACCCAAGAAAAGAGAGACCATAGAAACAATTTATTAATACTTTGATACATTTCTTATTTGAGATCTATTGAAAAAGAAAAATGTTGGTGGACCATGTAAAATGCGTATATACGTATGAAATATACTTTTATTTAAAGAAGGGGGAAATCATAAAAATGGGATAATAATAATAATAAATTAAACTTTTTATTGGAGAGATACTTTCACTAACACCTCCCTCTAAAGAAAACACAATGAGGGGAGGTTGATAATGACCAATCGTTTCATTCCTCTACAAGGACCACATATGGTGACAAACACCAGGGGTATAGAAATATCACTACATGGGAGAAATTAGACATCAAAAGAAAACACGATCGAAGATAGAATGAATCATCCCCAACATATCAATTACATAATATAAATGTGAAACCCCAACCATATCACTTTCAAGTAATAATATAGATAATACTGTTTAAATCCTTCATATTAAATACCCAAAAATAAATCTAATGCAGTGACACAATAACAGTGAACGATCTGAGCTACTACAGTATAACAATGAATAAAAATCATCCTTGAAAAATTAAAACATTTTTATATATATTGTGTGAGAAATCTAGTATACTCAGTAGGTAAGCCAACCATCTCTCATGAACATTTCAAAAAATCATACTAATGCACCTGTGAGAAAATATTGTAACAAAACAAAACATATCTGGGTATAATAACCATCGAAACATTACGAATTCATCCTCATCAAATAACACATGTCCATTAATATAATATATGTTAAAGCACATATATTAAAGGGTACCCCGCTCCATATTCCAATTGATTATCTTCACTAACATCAGAATGAAAAACATCACTATGCTCCCACCTATTCTGAATGTACAACATCACATTCCTCTTGCACAGACCTAGGACTCACAAGTCATCCTACCCACACAAACATTAGACTCAAAAAAATCCTACACACAGACACTGCTTTTCCTCATAACTCATTTTTCATGCAGACACCAAGTCCACAAAAACCCATCATATCTCATCTGAAATACACATGTGAAATCACATCATAACTCATCCTAAATACTCATGGGATACCAAGTCACAACTCATCTTGAAGACACATGGGATACTAGGTCTCATAATATTATTATCGAAGAGTCTAGGTCTATCATTACATGATATGGGGAGTATAGAATAGCAGGTGGATAGATTTACATCCCTCCAAAAACTAATATGTCTGTAAAGACACCCCATGTGTAACGATGTTGGTGTTTGGTACATAGTTCTCAACATGGGTGGAGTGAGTATAAAAATTAGAATAACATAAATGTTTATATATAATCTAAGCCATTAATATTTCAATATATGGGTTCTAAAAAAATATAACCTTCTCATAACTCTTTCATATTTCATGCCACATCTAATGGAATTTTTTAGCCTCTAGAGTAGTTATTTATGATGGTGAATATCCATGATAATATAAGGTGGATTCACATTTCCATCACATTTAACACCCATTTATTTTATTATTTAGCATCAACTTCATTTAGCCACACACCCATCATTAATTTTTCATTAAAAATTTTGAATCCCATTAACCATAAAATCCCATCCAATTTAAAACATAATTAAACATTCATTTATTCAGAAACTGCTCACAAATCTCAAACAACATAAACACAAATATCTTGAAACTGTTCATCCACAACATCCTAACGTTAATTCACAAAATGAACAACCCAAAAACTACCACCTCACCATCCCTAAAGCACAACCAACTAACTATCACCTTTCCATCCCAAAAATATGGTACAAAAACCATCATTTCCACCTGCCCCAACCACACATCACAACACATCATGATTATTTTACAGAATTTAAAATGGTATTTTATAACAATACATTATATTTTCGGGATGTCATCTAAAAAATCATAATCCTATGTCAAAAAATTTATAATCCTAATATAAGTGGTCATCCAATTCCCATTTTATTGTTATATGAATCTGATCAGAACCAAAGTAGAAATCAGAACACATATATCCATTATAAGAAAATTTCTTAACAACCACAATTTTTAGTGAGGAATTATGCCCTTAAAAACCATAATATCAAAATATTATTAAAGTTGTAATAGTTTTCAAAAAACCCCATTACCCATTAATTTCAAATAAACCAATTATTTATCATTGATTAATCAAACACAATAATAATCCATATATTAAAAAAAGTATACCCCACCCTCAGGATACACAATAAAGAGAAATAAGGTAAATTCAACCTCAATAAATCATTATTGACTCATTGCACACTGTAGAGTGAAGAAAAACACCCACAAATCAAAACAGAACCTAACAGAACCATAACAAACATATAGATACCATCAAGATACATCCCAAACACACAACAAAAACAACACCAAAGAACCACAATGAATTCCAAATAACGACTGAAGGAAATAGGTGAGAATAATAGGGGAACTCACAATTGATAAAATACAAGTTCCCAAGGATAGATCCCTATAAAAATGAATTTCCAAACACTAAATAAGAAGCTCATTGAATGACCAGAACGAGTGAAGATACAGTAGACATGTTTTTTAAAGAATGCCCAAGGAAAAAAAACCATTAAAAAACTATATCATTAGGTAATACACAATGTGTAATACCATTTTAAGTCATGTAATACCATGATTCTAGGTTCCGCCGAATAATGTGTCACAATTATAATTTTTAACCTATTAATTATAAACATTGAGGCCAGACCTAGAAAATCTTGAATCAAACATTAATGTAGTTTAATACATTTACATGACTTGTATTTCATATTGCAGGTCCATTGCACTACCACCAAAGTAAGGATTTGAGGAGTGGAGAATATACCGTTATATCAGATACCTCTCAAATGATACTCATTCTCTAGAATTAAAAACCAAGAATAGATTGAAAGGGGTCCTGAAAACACACAATAAACCTCTAACAAATATTTGCATTCCATGAATGCAACCCCTGTCTAAGAAAGACAACCCAAATAGCCAAAAAAACACACAACCTAACCTTAAACTGCCTCTTCTCACACAACTAGACTTCCACATCACCACTACAAAAATATCTCAGACTCCATGAATCCTAGAACATAACCCATATATATATTAAACCACTTCATCCTTGACACATGAATCATATAATTTTTTCTTCCATGTGAATATAATATTAGCACTGGGAACCACTGACTCTTCCAAATAGTCTTCATGGCATCACAATTATTGCATACCGATTAAGAATCAGGTCCCACCCATTTCATATGTAAGTAAATTATCCCACATCACACCATATATATAAAAATATGGAAAAATAATATTATCAAACAACGATGTTCAAATATCACAACACAAAAGAGAACAGAGTAACATAAAATTCAAAACAACATCTAGTATCTGGCATGAATCTGCGTCTCTTTCTCCCACGTACAATCCTCAAGGTTAACATTCCTCCACCACAAATGAACCATGAAATAGTTCTTCCACACAGAACATTCTACTTCTGATCATAGTTATCTAATAGACGAAATACAAATATTTCCTAATCCTCTATATCCAACTCTCCCAAATTAAGAATATGGGTGTAATAGTGAAGATACAGACGAAGAGGAGAGTCATTGAAG
Source organism: Viscum album (assembly GCA_963277665.1). Taxonomy (NCBI): domain Eukaryota; kingdom Viridiplantae; phylum Streptophyta; class Magnoliopsida; order Santalales; family Viscaceae; genus Viscum; species Viscum album. Next base: position 90,714,956 of record OY728121.1, on the reverse strand, counting down.
ACATCATGGATCCTCTCCAACTATGGTGGAACTATCAACCTGTAAGTCACTTCACTAACTCTCCCAAACTCCCAATGGGGCCCATAAAACATTTAGAAAGATTACTCCACAAGATAAACCTTCACATCCCATGTTGTGGTGAAGCCGTAAATAACAAGTGGTCCGCAACCATGAACTTCAAGTAAATCCTTCTACAATATGTTTAAGATGTCTCTAGGTCATCCACATATTTAATCCTCTCATGGATAATATAGAATTTCATTGTCATTCCCAACACCATATCATGAAAAATAGAAGTTCTGTCCTTGACCTCTATCAAACACAATAGAGTATGATGCAGTCCCCATAAAAGAATAAAATGGGACCATGCCAATGGAAACTAATAACTATAATTATAATAATAATATAACAGATAAAGGATTCATTTCCAAGAACCACTAGATCTATGATTCACAACCACAAGGTATCCTATAATGTCTAGATATTTTGTTTTGTCTTCTAATCTTTCTGGTGGTGGAATATACTGCTGAGGTGTAACTGAGTGTTAAATGTAATTTGCAATCCCATCCATACTCATAAGGTAAAATGTGAATCCCAATCCATGAATATGGAAATAGGGACTCAATAAATCCATTCTCGATGGTTCCTATACCTCTTAGACAATGCATACATTGTTCCTTACTCTTTTATTTCTATAAAGTAGTCTGATTTTGTTATCAGATCCACTATGACCCATATAACATCATATTCTCTCTATTGGGTAGGTAAACATGTGATAAAATCCATCGCGAGTCCATATAATTTCCACTTAATAACATCTAGGGGATGAAAAAAACCACCAGGAACACATTGATCTACCATTACATTCTTGGAAACCATGCAACTTTCCAAATGATTCACCACATCCTTTATCATATATTCCCACCAATACTAAATCCTCAAGCCAGTATGCATATTATAATGAATCTGTAGTACAACATAGGGTGAGCTATGAACTCATAAAGGTCACAATCATTAATTATAATAATAACATATTACCTTTAACCAAAAAAAATCTATTTCTGACCATCCTCTCACCAATTCGGGCATCACCATGTCTTGCACAATCAAATATAACCTTTTCTTCCGAGTCTCTCCACTGATACTCCTACAAATGTTGCATTACAGAATAGTTAACCACCATCTAAAACAAATATTCTCTACTATCATATACCCATTCATCTATTTAAAATTTTACAAACTCATCCATTGTTCTCAAATCATCCCCAGACTCTCAAAAAACAACCTACCATAACATCCTTCTCAAAGGGTCAACCCAAAATTCGCCAATTTTAGTTGAAGGAGATCATAAAAATTAATATCCTAATTAAACTTTATCACCCTCTACTATCACATTTTTAGATCATGATTAGAAAATTTATACATATTAATCTCATGATCTGTGAAGATAAAAAGGGATCCCCAATGAGAAAATGATGCATCTACTTCTGTGCGAACTCAAATTATTCTTACATTATATCATTGGTGAAAATGTTATGCTCTTGGAGATGTAAAAAACATGACCCATAAGAAATCAACACCTACCTCTACGTCAAGAAGCATCCCAAGAACAAATGGTAATCATTATAAAACAACTGAAACATTAACCCCGACTCAAAAAACCCAATCACTAGAGCACTAACCAACATTTCATTCAAGTAACTGAATGTATATTGATAGTGAATCCTTCATAGAAAATATTGGACATTAAAATTCCATGATTTCACTGGAGCATAAAATCAAGATAATTCTGGAACAATTGCCATATAATAGCCTACATGTCCATGAAAACTAGGAACTACATCCATGATCGTGGGAGCTACCACATGAACAACTACTTAATCTATTGAAGTGTCAACTACCAACCCCTGCAAATTCACCACATTCATGAAGAAACAGCCCACTAATGTCAAATACATACAAATGGAAACCATTAAATAAAGCTGGTGTTGTTTACAAACATGTAAGACCACACTAAGATTCTTAACATTCTCCACCTATAACATTTAGTAGATCAATATATCATCATTGATCCTGCTAAGGAAATGGTCCAATAAATCATAGAACATGGCTATCATAATAGCCATGAAAAATGTTTGTGAGTTCAAAAAACCAAATGAAATAACAAAAAACTTGAAAGTCCCATTCCTGCATCTGAAGGTGATATTCGGGATACATCACCCCTTCACACTCAACTAGAGATATCTAGTACACATTTCGATCATAGAAAACCATCTCACTGATATCTTTTAGTTTGATATTTCATATTTCATTTGAATAAGGTAATTATTTTTGAACATCAGTATATTCAACCTCTAGTACTCAATTCAGAACCTTAAACTCTCATAAATATATTTGGAAAAAACACGAGGGAACTCATTGATGGCACACATGTCTGGATAAAACCATTCAACATCAGATCATCTATTTGAATCCACAATTCCCAAAACTCAAAAGGTTCCATCTGATTATGATACATCCATGATGGAGAAGCATGAGGCTATATGTCTATCTGAAACCCAACATCATGTAGTTGGGGTAAAGTCACAACCTCCTTGTGTAAATCATAGATGAACTACTGACAGACCTTATGAAACTAAACAATTACAGTATCCACTGATTCCACTAAAATCTAATAAAACATCGAATGTAGAGTATCCACATGCCGAATTCCCACCTTACTACTCAACTCTCTGAGGAAAACCACATGTTGACCATCCACATTTGAAAACATGAATCTCCTTTACAAGAATTATAAAATATAAGATATAGAATTCAATATGTCGATGGTGAGAATGACATCGTATGGTGGAATCTATTTCAAAAATTTATAGCCATCAGATTAATCATACGTCTAATAATCTATGGACCCTCTGGAACTGCTATCTCCATGGTATGGGAATCTCCATGCCCAACTCCTCCACCTCCCTAATGACGACCTCCTCCACAGTCATGCTAAACACAGGGTCTATGAAAATAGGGATCATTGTGAGGATGACCTCTTCCTTATCCATCAACCCATTGAGAAGAATATTATTACTTCCCATGCTACTAAAATGGCCTCACTGGTAACTACAACATTGGCATATGATGATCTTGTCTGCCTCGAACAAACTAAGCATCGGTATCAGGTTGGTACTGGTCTTGAATATTGTCTCAAACATCCTAGAAGTATGCCATATTCCCTAAACCCAAAAGGATGGAAAAGGAACCAGAAGGTTTGAAGAGAAGGTTCTATGGATGACTTCTGGCTATTCGAAACCATAATGGTCAGGGCTCTTGAGATTTGAAACTGAAAAATCTACACCACATAGAACCCTTCTGGATCCCTACCTATAGATAACCTCCTCACGAGTGAATATTTTGAATCACCTATTCCTTCATATGAGCTTTAATGTTTGTTCAAAATGTAAAAAGTGTTATTTTATAATCTATAGACTGGTGATGTGACTCACCATGACTTCTCGCATGATACTGCTCATCTAAAAAATGATTTCATACAAAATAAAGAAGTTAATTGAGAATGATTCTCATATCTTGTACTAAAATTCCCCCCTTATGATGATAAATAATAACCACCCGATTTAGTAAATCCATTGTCGATGAAAGGAACTCATCTCTAAAATTCTTCTAGAAGTCAAACCAAAAAAATCCCTTCCTCCCTCAGTTGTCCTACGTACAACATCCAACTAAAGTGCATCAACATGAATCTAAATTACATTAAAAGGAACCTAGTACCCCATCGATCCGATGATAAATCTAAAAAATAAGGGAATTTCCTCTATCCAACTCTCTATTTACACTTCTAAAACACTATAATCGCACTTCCCCAACACATTCCACTGGATAGAACACATCATTATTTCCCACTAATCATCATCATTAATCAGATCAACCCTAAAATGATCAAAAGGACCAGGAAATTGAACCTCAACTTCTTGATCCTCACTTGTATGATTATCTTGATCCATATCTGAATGTGAAAAATATATATGATAATCCTGGTGGTGATGAGTTTTATTAAGACCTATTTTAATTATATTAATTTTTTTCATTTTTTTACAATTATCAAAAGCACCTAATTAAAACAGGAACTTAAGTCATTATGACGAAAGTAATTCTCCAAGGAATCTAAATTCCCCCGAATGGCCCGAAAACCTTCTTTTTTTATTGATTTTTGATAGCCCCCTATTCACGGGATGAAGGGGTAACCCTTATAAGGACCGTAGTCTCATAGATTACAAGGCCAGCAGGCTTAGGAAATTAGATGACCAGATGGTCGTAGGGAATTCATCTAGACTACCTACAAGGAACTGGGCCTCCTAAGCATCTACGTCATGATAGTATATTTCTATCATCACATAGCCATCTGGCTAGGCTTCCTGTGCTACCACAGGTTGGTCGCGATGGCATAGACATACCCTCCCATTATGAAAATCAATTTGTCTCTACTCTAGTGAGTGAACCTACACGGAATCCTCTTCTCGGGCTACTCAATTTTTATAGAGTCTTCCTGGGGAAACTACATATGGATCTAAGGCCATGAGGTGGCTATAAGGCAATTAAGGTGGCCCAAAAGCCCTACTGACCCAAAGTCCTGGGAGTCACGAAATCCAAAAGGACTCCACGTCCAAACCAATGACCCATGGTGAATAGTTTCATCCCAAAAATTACCGAACAATACTTGCTACAGGAAAAACTATAATTCCTAAAATTGTACTCCCACTATGTATGTTTCAACTATAGTACCACACAATGTACAATCTACAACAATACTACTATTTTCCATGCTACAGTAAAGCTACAGTACTGGGAAAATATTCCTCTACCAAGTTTTGAACCTGGGTCTCGTGGATGCACATAAGGATACCTCACCAGCAGGGATGAGCCTCATGTGCATATGTATTTATATTACATCTAGCCTCTTCGCAATTGGATTTTTGATATGTTCTGAGTCTAATAATTGGATCAAAGGGGCCCTAAAATCCAATTTTCAAGCCGGTCCCACTGGCATAAATAATTATCGAATTTAAACAAGAATTGTTTCCATATCACCTCCTGAAAACATGACAGTTTATAACAATAGACCATATCATATCACGCAACCATCACATATGAAACCACCATGTCCCGACCCCCTCCCAGAAAATATAAGTCTTTGTGGGGATAGATATATTGACCCCCTGAGTCTCACCTCTTGTAGGAACTAGGTTTTCTATTATCACTAAAGCTGTAAAAATATCACATAATGGGTGGAGTTAACCTATACTTGTAATCAAGATCAATGAATGAATCAATCATCCAAAAAACCTCCAAGACATAATATAAAATAGGAACCCATATCATCCCATATTCATCTATAACTAGAATTGATACAAATAGAAGTCTCCAAAATAGATAACCAAAAGTATTGCTAAATATGCAACAGAACAACTATCAGGGATCTAATATATTAAGGTCCAACACGGTGTATGGAATACTATAAGAAATATAATAATAGTTTTATATAAGTATGGATATAAAACTTTTATACTTATTATGAAAACCAACAAACTCTCATGTACATGTGGACAATGAATAGTAATACACCAGTGGGAAAATAGCAGAACCAAACAACACATATTAAGGTATACTATCCATTCTATCCTAAAAAATATATAATCACTAAAAAATAAACATCGTTTAATATTATATAATGTTATACTTGTCTATTATAGGGTAGGAAGACAACTTTACAACTGATTGTCCTCTCTAACAACCAAATGAAAAATGTTATGGTTCTCAGACATATTTTGAATATGACACATCACGTCTCTCCGACACACACCATGTACTCACAACACATCTCTCCTATACACACATTTTTTACACGATACTTCCTTTCAATAAAACCTTGGTCCTGATAACACATACGACCAACACACGCTTGGCCCCCACAACACATCACATCGTATCCCAAATACATTTGAGAAAAATATCATAACTCAACCCAATGGATCGTAAAACACCCAATCACTAATCCTCCCAAAATCACATGGACATTCACAACTCAACACATATTTCCTGATGATTATTGGTTTGTTATCTCTTAAACGTGGGAGAATGGAATTGAGTGTTTTCATCCATCCATCCTCTAATTGGCATGATGGGAAAGACAGTAATCGTGTGACCATTAATGTGTTCTCTACATATTTCTCCACATGTGTGTTGTGTGTATGAAAGTTTAAATAACATACATGTAGATATATTTTATCATACACTTAATCCCAAACTATGAGTTATCCAATAAACTATCCAACACACAACGTATTATCCTTTGATGCCACCTTTATAAGTATTTATTATTTTGATGCAACAATCATTTCAAAAGGAATTAGCCCTAAATAATCTAACAAGGCTTCACAATTCCTCCAAATTTTACACCCATTCATTTTATTATTTAGTATCAACCAAACAAAACCTAATTGAATTATCCATTAACAAATTTCCATCCCAGTAGCCAAACCAACCCATTTCTTTTCAAGGATTAGTAAAAAGTTTTCAATTCCATCACCAATAAGTCCTCTAGCACAACATAACCACACATCACATGAAAACAGTCACCACAAAGGACTTATCCTGGCCTCCCAAATATCACAGACCACAAACTATCAACTCACCACCCAAAAGCAAATCACACTAACCATCAGCCACACATGCACCAACCACACATCACAACACCTCATCATTATTTTAAAAATTTAAAAGGGGGAATTAAGTATATTTCATTGTATTTTAGGGATTCCATCCAAAAAAATAAAAATCCATGGGGAACCAATTTATTAAGAAAATATAAACCATTTTCCAAATTCAATTTGTAGGGTGATATCACAATAATAAAAACCAATTAAGAAATCATGACACAAATATACAATAAAAACAAAGCCCCCAACAACCCGAATTTCTAATGGGGAATCAAGCTCGTAAAATCCAAAATATCATAGTAGTATTACTATTTTAAAAGAAAGTGAAAGAAACCCTTTACAATTCAATAAAGAAAATAATTATATATATTAAATAAGCCAGCATAACCATAACACATATATAAGTAAAAATGTAAACCTCTCTTGTATGGTGCACAATAAAGATAAAATGAGGTAAATAGAACCTAAATGAATAGTTTTTGACCATTTGGATGCTCTATGTAAAATAATAATGCACAAAAGCCCAAACATCACCATGTGGAACCATTATAAAGCCATAATGCACCATGATACCATCACGATGATTCCCAAAAACACCACACAAATCTTACCATACAATTATAGTAAAACATGATGATGAATGGAATGAAATGAGTGATAACGAGTGGAGAAATCACCACATATAGAAGGTAGGATACTATGGATCAATACCGTTGAAAGGAATCTCCAAATGCTGAAGGATAAGGTTATGGGACACCGTGGATGACTGATGAGAAACTTACCATAGGTTTTTAGAAGAACTTGCCTGACCGAAACCATTAATATAGTATAGAATTGATGAATTACGTAGTGTGTAATCCCATTTCACGTCGTCTTATCTCGAGAATCAAGAATTCACCAAAAAATGAAACTTATTTTTATTTGACCATGATAATATATACATTGTAGTTAGCACTATGAAATCTTAGAAACCAAATATCATGTCATGTAATCAACATAACTGATGTTTTTTTCATGCTGCAGTTCTGCTGCACATCCAAATTCAACAAAAAACACTAAAGCCCGTCCTAAAACACACCCAACAAACAAAAACAATAATGTAGTAGAATATTATGGAACATACAATTATAGATACCCTAATTCACACCTTATTTTATGTTGATTATTCATATTATATTTAAAATGTTGTATCATAAAATAAGGATTTTTATTTTTGATTAACATTTTAAATATTCTTAGTGGTTTTTTGATACATAGATTCTCCGATAAATCCCATAGAAAATAATTCAACTATCATTACTGGATTGTAAAATATAAAATAATAATTATTATTGGATATGGTTTATTTAATTACATAATATGTGGTAGGAGACTCCAAATTATGAATGCGTGATAAATTATTGTGTGATTGAGAGAAAATTAATTATCTGGTATGTGGTTTCTCCACATTAGAAATCATGGAGACCAATTGATTTTTCCTATATAAATGAATTATTCAAGAAGAATTATGTAAAAAAATATTGGAGACAATTATATTATTGATTTATACCTTAGGATAAAATTTAATATAAAGAAAAAAATGAGATATTTATTATTAAATATTTTAACAACATTGTATGAGGTAAAAAGATAAAGAGAATGATGAGTATGAATAATAAGAAGTAATAAAATACCTATATAAGGTAATTTATAACCACTGAAGACATAAACACACATTATTTCAAAATATTTCTTATTTATATTCAATTATCACAGAACATGGATGTACTGTTTTACTATATATATAATAAATAAAAATATAAAAATTATATTAAACAAAAAATAACATCTTAAATATAGAAAACATAATTAAAATTTAATACTACAAAGAGTTTGAATAACTCGAAAAGATATTTGTAGACAACATGGGACAACATTGGGAAAATACGATTGGGAAAGAGTGATCTAAAATTGGAATGTGAGTTTTGTTATTTAACTTTCTACGATGATTCCTAAAAATATATTGGTGATATTAATTTTTTAATTGAATAGAATGTGTGTTCAGTAATTTTGGATTCTATATTTATTATTCCTTATATAATTACGGTATTAATTAAATAGAATTTTTTATAAGTTACATACCATACCTCAATGATTTTACCCTATATAATCATGATAGTAAAATAATTCTAATGGGATGCATGTTCATTATTCACCATCCCTTTTTTATTATTATCCTTGATTCATGAAAGCATTAACATTATCTAACCCATATAGAATATTTGTGATAAAAGTAATATTGATTCCTTTCCCATGAATACAAGTATTGTACTATGAATGATATTCATATATATTCTAGAGGTAATAATTATAATATTGAAAAAATTAATGTCGTGCATTGTTAGCTCACACGGTTAGAAAAAATGTATGCTAACCATGTACCTTCTTCTGTCTCAAGTGGTTTTCCCACCAACTGGCCCACATGGTTAGACAAACCATGCACCAATTTTAAAAAACTCCACCACCTCTAGATACACAGTTACATGGATTTTTTTAACTCTTTCCATTAACCATACTAAAACAATGTGCACTTAGAAAACAAACCAATCATTACCAAACCCCTTCCCTCTATCCCAAACAATACCCAACCGTTCTACATACATAAAAAAACATGTCACATACCTCAAAATAGGGGTAAAACATTATCCCATACATTGTCTTTTCCATCCACAATATATATAACACTAGTATTTTTTCAGCATATCATAGGACATTTCATGAAAAAATTTTGTCATCATTTATGTTATCCTCCTAATTCTAAACGTGTTTCCATAATTCCAAAACTAACTACATTCTTTTCCCCTGAATTAATTAATCATTCATATAAATAATTCAATATATAATGTCTTCCAATGAATCACCACTCTCTAGGTAAACATTATCAAAATTAATTTCAAATCCATATTCTAACTGATACCTTTAAAACTATGAGACATGAAGAACTTTGTACACTACACTAATCCATGGTTGAAAATCCAACAGATATTCCACATCTAAAACCCACTCTTGTTTCTCAAAAGGATTAATAAATATTGGGAATAACATACCCAATTCTAATAATCGATGTTGTCCTAATCTCAGAGGTATTCAAAAGAACACATGGTCACCTGAAAGGAATGAATACATTCCTCGATGATGGTCTATATACAATTTCACATTACATTGAGAAATTTCCATTATTTTCCTAATCAACATGATCTTCTCTCTTGTCTCTTGGACAAGGATCATCCCTACCAACAATGATTCTCCTATTCCCCCTATAATAAAGTGAATGGCATGGATACCCAGAAAATGCTCGATATCGGGCAATATGTATTAGGGCATGATTAATGTTATTGTAGGAGAACACAACAGTAGGAAGGTGCTCATCCCATGCTCCAGCAATATCAATCACACAAGGATAGAACATATCAACCTAGGTGTGTATCAACCTCACAGATTTCCCATACGAGTGAGGGTTGTACACCATACTCATTTCCAACATAGTTCCAATAGAATATTATAAGGATATCAAGAAACAAGTGGTGAACCATGGATCTCTATCAGATAAAATTGAAATGGGTACATCATGTCTCTTTACCACCTTAATTGTATAGATTATGGAAAAATCATCCACTATATGAAAATCATGAATTGTGATGTAGTGAGCCAATCACCAATCAACCATATGGATTCATGTTTCCTAGATGTTATTTGGAGAACTGTATAAAATGAATCACTATTTACTCCCATTTCCACACTGGGAAAGGTAAATACTAAATCATTCCTTACGGTGGCAGATTCTATACACTGACATTCTAACATTCCGAGTATCTTCAAAAAATCTATGCAATATTCATTTTCATACCAACACACCATAATTGTGCTTTAAACACTGAATAATAATTCTATATTTGAAGACGAACTACCCATATAGAATAATAATAAAAACTAAGGAGTTTCCCCTGAAAATCTATGGGTTCAGCCATCTAATTAGGAAAGAACAACACTGAATTCTTGTCGAGTTTCTAGCCCTCAATTCTCTCATCACCATTGAATTTCAACCACACATGCAAACACTCTCAATTAAACCTCTACGCATATATAACCAAATTAATATGTTTGGAACCGACATGATGGAAAATTGATCTTCTATATCAGCTCGATCATCACATTCCAACCTCATTTTGGAAATGATCAAAATGAACCACTACTGATCTGATGTATGTTTCACAACATGAGATTATGAATTCATACACAATGCATCTGTCAACAATTTAATTATAATATTTGTGTTCATAATGTCAAAATAAATTATCTGGAGATACTCCATCCATCTCCTCTCCCTATAATTCAAATATCTCTAATTAAAAATAAGCTTCAATCTCTTTTGTTCTGTATAAACCATGACTATATCACTGAAGTTATAATAACACAATTTTTAAAATCATAAACCACAACCACCAACTCCAAATCATGCTTCGTGTAGTAATTATCATGAAACATTAATTTTTTTCATCCAAATGGATCCACAAGATTACACTACATGAGTACACACCCAAAAAAATCGTAATGTATCATAATACAGCAGATACCCTTTCCATATTTTTAGAAAAATCACGATTGATGATGTGGTATAAATTTTCATAAGCTCTTAAAATATTTTTGGAACTACTCATTCTATTGAAATCGATAAATATTTCTTGTCATAATTGTCATCAGTAAAGATAATCGTCAGAATTCATGGAAAAATCCTCGATAATACCCCTCTAGACCAAAGAAGATATGAATCAATTAATCATTATTTGGAAGTTTCTATGAGATAGAAGCCAAAATATTTTCCATATCCAATTAAATGACCTTTTGGAAATAATATGCTCCAAAATAAGTACCTATTGTATAAAAAATAACTCTTTGATAATATACCAAAAACTGATGATTTTTCATGATTACCAACACTACTTCCAAGTGTTTTTTATAATCCATAATTTTCATGAATACAACAATATATCATCTATGAATACCAAGATTAATGAACCCAGATGACACTAAATTAAGAGATTCATGATTTCTATGGACACAATTGGTCCATTCATATGAAAAAAGGGAAAAAGAAAACTTTTAATGGCCATATAAACATCTTAATGATGTTTTTGGAATATCCTCTATCTACACGCACAACTAATTAATAAAACTGGCACAACCCAAAGGGATAAAACATAATCTTATGGAAAAAATGACCTAGAAACCAATCCAAAAGAGATTATCTGATAATAGCTTGATCATATACATGATTCTAATTTTACTATTTGGTGGGATAATATTCCTTGAAATTGACCAATATAATATGTCATGTATGGAAAATGTCTAAAAGTAACAATTATTACTATTAAAATTCAAAAATATTTATAGTATGTCAGATGATACCTAGATTCATTTAGAAACATTATATTTTAAGGTGAATCCGTTTTGATTATCATGGTAATTTAAATTTTTATTTTCTAGATATGATATAATTACATAAAAAATGTAATAAATGATAACACATTGATTATTTAGTTAATAATTAAATAATATAAATGAAGCTTAAAACATTACAAGTAATGTCAATTTAATGAAATATTATCTTCCACTATTTTGGTATATTAATAGTCCCATTTAAACATATGTGAACTTAATAAATTTTAATAACAATTGTTTTTTTATATTTTAAATTAAAAAATAATAATTTCATAATTGACATAAATATAATTTTACATTGAATGATATTTTATCAAATCAATTATAATTAACAAAAAACTTATCATATTCCTTGTTATTTGTATGAGTTAAATACTATAAAATATTTTCCATTAATGGTAAAATTTTACATTTTTGATGAACATATTGAATTAGATATAGTAAAAATATTATTAGAAATTATTAGTTAAAAAATGATTTTTCACTTTTCATATGATTTTTTAAAAATATATTTCCATCACACAATGGATTAAAAAAATTTTAAATTAGTTTTCATCTTTTACAATTAGTGGGTCAGATGTTTTTTATATTTCTAACATTAATTTACTCATAATGGTTATATTAAATAATTTTGAAAATAGTTTACCTTAATAAAAACCAAAATGATAAAAGTTTGGAAACATTGTTGTTATGGAACAAAATTATAAAAACATACTTAATTTTGTGGTTTGGTTTTTTTATTAAATCACCTTTAATCCATTATTTTTTCAATTTTTAACCACATTAGGTAAGAGAGACATCATAATATGGTTTACTATTTACTAATTACATTAATTCCAACCATCCGCCTCTATAAAAATGCAGTCAATTTTCCCATTTCTCACACACCACATGCCACATTGGATTGTCCAAACCCTACCCAAATAATCTAACAATAACACTACTCTCACCCTAGATTCTACACTTTTGAAAGGAATACATCCATGGTATCCATTAACGTAAAATTAATTCAGTATTATATAATAAAATTTATATCATAAATAAAATTTAATTTTTTTTGTATTAATGGATCAACCAACACATAATTACATATCCCTAAAATGTGAAACAAAACTATCATTTGTTCTTGGAGAACTACCACATTGTGAATTGATGTCCTTATTTTTTCCATTACAAAATTTCATGGCCAATAAATATTATGGACACATATTTATGATATGATATATATTAATTATCCATTATTATAAAATTTTTATTTAACACATAACTTCATAAATTACTTTTTTTCTAAATAAGATAAATAAATTCTTGGACATATGAACATATACCTCCTCAAAGAAATGTGATTTGTTCACACTGTTCATGGATTAAATTTAGGATGAGTTTTGTATAATTATATGATAAATATTAAATGATAATTCATATTTAATTACATTATATACACACATATATTTAATTAATGTTATTTCATTCAATATGACATGAAAATAGGAACACCGTTCTTTGAAACAAACGACCTACCGTCTCCATGAATTGTATATTTCATTTCATACTTATATATTTTCTAGATGAATATAGATTCTTATATACTATATATATATATATCATAATTATATTATGTTTTAAATTATGGAATTATGAAAATCATGATCTATTTAATTCGATAAATATTAACATATCATAATGTATATGAATAACAAGGCAGATATTACATGAAACAAAACAATAAATGGATTTATTAAGAAATGATTATTATAGGATCATAATAAAGTAATATAATATTATAGATATAATAATAATGTTTTTTGGAAGATGTATAGTACAATTATATTTATTTTACGGGTGAATTTAATATGTACTGATAAATTCAAATCTTATGTTATGGGTTTTTTCTCATATCACTTTTATTTCGGTGAGATATATGCAATATTTTTCACTCGTTTATTTTTGGAAGTGTATATACTACCCATGAATGTATTATATGATTTTTTTACTAAAATAGTGGGTACTTATATATCCATTTGTTTTATTATTTTCACATGGTTAATGGTTCAAAATTTACAAATTGGTAATAAAATTTTGAATAAATTATCCATCATAGAGACACATGTCGTCTCATTGACCTATATTTTTCAAATATGTGTATATACGACAAATTGGAATGTTATATCCTGAATATCCTTGTTTTCCAGATATTATGAGTATCCAATAACGTTTTTAGTTCATGGTTATTATTATTAAATTGTTTCAAGGTGGTATGGGAGACTTCAAAATTATTCAAGATTATATTCCTCAATAAATGATTTTAATAATTATCTAAAAAAAATTCCATCTAAAATAAAATATTGAATATATTTTTTCATTATTATTAATAGAATTAAATAACATCATTATTATTATTTTCATTAATAGTACATAGTTTTTATAACATATTTCTTATGAAACCCTTTTCTCTTCCATGAATTATACCATTATAAAATGCTAATAATCCCCACATATTTTTATAGGATATTATAAGATTTAATTATTATAAATACTATAACGTTTCCCAATATTACTATATTACTAATTGTTTACAATATCTATTTGACGTAATGGTTATGATATATCATCTTCTGCATTGTTTTATGATTGATGTTTTATTATTTTATGGAACATGGATGTACGATATTATTATGTGATAGCTGGGACATATATCTATGTCTAATGATTTGGGTAAAGATGTATATATCATGAGTAGCACAATGATAAAATCATAAGAGAACTATATTCAGAATGATATGGATGTAATGAGAAGTGAACTCGATTCAGTGTGGTAGGGCTAGAACATGAGGTGAACCCAATTCATAAATACATTGAAGTAATGTAAAGTGAACACTGTTCCATAATAATTGGATGGAATGGTTAGTGAACCCAGTATTTTAAAGAAATATTTTCACTAATAAGGTGATGTGTGTGAACCATATCCACCATTATTGTTTCTAGGGGGAACTCGCACAACCAACATAATCTTGGCAATGATTCCTTTATTACCATTAAAATTATATTTTATGTTAATTTTTCTTTTAGTAATTCAATGTATTGTTCAATTGTTATGATTTCATGGATTATTTTCTCTATTAAATTATGAGTAATGTCTCTTGAACTTCCAATAATTATGATATGGTTCAATGTTACATTCTTTGAAATTGTGGGAATGATATTCCATGCTATTTTAAGTTTATAATAACCATATTCTTATGTTATGATTATATACATTCTATTATTTTTACCATTTCCATGAATCTAAGATCACCCCTTTCTTATGTTTTATTTAAATATTTTATGATGGAATTTATTATGAAGGAGCCATAAAGGGAAATTTTTTTAAGGGAGATTCTTATGATCTTTCACCATATTAGAATATTTTAATACAACATTCAAAATAAATAAAAATATTATGATAAGCTAGAATGTATTATTATAATGTGATGAATAATAATCTAAAATGTTCTACATTACATTTATATTAAGTATGTTTATCTATAATATATCACATTTTATTCCATATAGATTTGATATCATATTAGTAAACGAATGACCAAAACCTATTATGAGATGAACATAATAGGATTAAAAGTTTGGGTCTAAAGTTGACAAGATTCAATGATTCATGTGATTAGGATATCAATAAATCTATAACAAGTAGTATTTTAAAAATAAGGTTAATACAATTGGAAGGACCAAGATCACATGGTGACTCTTTATCATATTTTTAGCCTACTCTATAGGTCTCTCCAAATTTGGATTTTCAATTATCCTTTTCGTACTCTGAAATTGAAAATTTTCTTTTATGTTAATCCACATTAAATACTATTATAGGTAATTTATATAAAATAAAAAGATATTTGTATCACCATACCTTTGTTCAATACTTTCTGTTGTTATTTTCTCCTCTATCTATGGGATTTTCCATATATTTCAATATTACATCACCTTTGTAGTTAGTGAAAATTAGGTAACATATAAATTTCTATTTTGATTCAGTATATAGAATTATGGAAATATTCTATATGAATGAGGGGAATTATTTTTTATTTCAAAATAGAATCCAATTTATTTTTTTCTCATATGGTTATTACCAAAATTTCATGTAATATTATAATTGTTCCACTCTTTGGTAATTAAAATCAATGAGAAATTGTTTTTATAAAGATGAAATACAATTTCCCTTTTAATTAGAAATTTTTTTATTCCAAATCAATATATAAAAATTATATAAAAATATTTTTAGAAAAATCCATAAATTTCTAATGGAATTTTACCCATGTTTAAATTTTTACAAACATTTTTTACCAAGTCTTAATATTTTTTCCAAAAAATGTCCATGTGGATTTTACCGAAAACGTGAATGGAATATTTATTTTAACATGCATAGAATGGATGTAAATTTTTTTTGTTAATTGAAAACCAATGTTATAAAGATTATTATAGTTGTTTCTAAAATTAATTTGATAGAAAAAAAATTTCAAAATTAGTTGTGAACATTATTTTAAAAGGATATATTCAAAGTGAAAATGTTATTTAATTTAATAATTAGTTAAATGATATTTTTGTGGTTTTTATATTCATCATGGACATCGACACTTTTTTAATCATATGATCCAATTGGTATATGATTTATTTTTATGATAATACTTATTTTTTTAATGGATTATTATATTTTCAAAAAGTGGTTTACAATTTTATCAAGTTTAATAATATTACTATAGATGATCGGTGAAAATATATTCTGATTAAGGTCTCTATTGAATTTTTTTATGTAATTATTTTTAATATGAATAATTATATAGACTCTATTTCAAAAAAATTCGATGATGAATGTATATAAATTATTATGTCATTCTTGGGGAAGTATTATTGATATCTAGTTGACCATTGATAGATCTGATAAGAAAAATCATTCAACAAAAACAGATAGGTATCAAACATAAGTTATGAAATTACTTATATAAGGTCTTTATATTATTTTTTAAATATGATAAATTATTAATTTTTTCATTATGATAGTAGTTATTAATGTCCATGGATATATTTTATTAGTTGAAACATAAAAGAATAACATTAACGTTGATGTGATTATCTATATGGATTTATATGATCATCATTATTCATTCCATATTATGATCAAATTGTTGATTAAATTCTATATGTTGCAGTTATTAACATTTCCCTATTGATTATGATTATGTATTATTGATATCCACCACTTTATGGTGACCTTTAATGAGCATATGATCTCACAAATTTATTATGTTTTTTAACCTAGGATACAATAAATTGATTGGAAATTGATATGAATGGATTTTATATGGGGAAATATGGTGTTTTCATTGAATAGACATAGTGTTTTTTTTCATTTAGAATTTTAATGGTATTTATGTATCTAGACTACTAATACTACTAAATTATTTATTCCATTACGATGTGATTATGTATATCCTATTCCTTTGTAATAAATTAGATATCTGTATTTGAATAATAGGTCCATGGACTATTTAGTTGGAATCAAATGCTATATAGTGGAATCCATGGGAACCATATTTAGGAAAACATATATTAGTGAATATAACATTTGGATTATATTATATATATGATTATGTATATGATAACTTCCAAAAATTCTAGTATGGTAGGTATTATTTGATTTTCATATAAATACATTATCACGACCCGTCCTCGGGGCCCATGCCGTGACTACCCCAAGCCCGCCTTCCATAGGCCAGGGGCTGGTGACTAGCACCAAAGGCGTAAATCCTGATAACTGGGAAGGCATTGCCTTTATAAAAGAAAACAAGTACCACCGAGTAAGCAAGCGGAAAAAGTAAACACTATGTACAAGAGAAGTGCTGAAAAGTAAATGGGCCAGAATACAAACCCAAAAGAAAGTACAACTACATCTGAACAAGTACAAAAGAAAAGACAACAGCTGGAAGGATGGAAGCGGCTCCTGAGTCATCCTCCTCGGATCTTACTTGAAGGGTAGGTACAGATGGTGCATCTCCTGGATCGTCCACCACGGATCCTACCTGAAGGGTAGGTACAAATATCCTCCACGATGCCCTCTCCCTTCAACCTCCTCCGGGTGTTGTCTCGTCGCGATTTCCACCTCCGGATACTGACTCGTCGTGTAGTCCACCTCCGGGTACTGACTTGTCGTGTAGTCCACCTCCAGGTACCGTCCAGTCCTCGAACACTCGGCCTCCGTCAGAACTGCTGTCGTCTGCAACCAACACAACGAGGTACTGGAATAGCCCATGTCGGGGTGAGTATAACGATACTCAGTAGGGACCCCGAGACCCTCAAGGTCTCACTAAAACCAACAAGGGTAACCATAAAGAAGATTTCAACAGATAACCTCTACTTAGGTATATACCCATTCATATACCTAAGTTATCAAGTAACCCATCTCAATCCCGAGGAAACATAGAGATTATGAAATCAATGGATAACCACTACCCAGTTATATGACCATACATATACCTATGTTATCAAGTAACCCATCTCAATCATGAGGAAACGCAAAGGTTAAATACTCAGCTCAAACCTGGATTTTCATTATCAAAACCGTAACTGCTGAAGAGCTCCGTCTCTGGAGTGTACAGCAGTCCTGCCATGACTCCGAGTAACTTCTCACTTACCAAATACTGCTGTGGTACTCCTCCTGTCGAGTACTGCGGGCCAGCCACCCAAACACATTAGTGCTTCCTGCCGGGGTATGCCACCCAAACACAGTAGTGCACACCCCTAGTAGCCTGCTGTGGTTCTCTCCGGACGAGTACCGCGGGTCTGCACTGTCACACAGGTAGTGCT
Source organism: Viscum album (assembly GCA_963277665.1). Taxonomy (NCBI): domain Eukaryota; kingdom Viridiplantae; phylum Streptophyta; class Magnoliopsida; order Santalales; family Viscaceae; genus Viscum; species Viscum album. The sequence continues at coordinate 90,695,904 of OY728121.1, read as the reverse complement.
CTGTCCACCATGGGTCTGCACCTCACAAAGTAGTGCTCCGCCCACTGGGCTAGTCGACTCACTCCAAGTCGATTCGGTCAAGCAGTTGTCAGGTCTCAGTCGGCTACACGGTCTCCTTACTCCGCACGTTTTTCTCTAGCAGGGTCCGCTCCACGAGTTACAGGTCGATACTCCAAGTATCTCAAAGTCCCACGATGAAGTATCTCAAAGGACCGCCTCGTCATAGGGGTCTTAACGCAATAGACGGCGCGTCAATCGGACGAACGGTCTATGAGTTATTAGTCTTTTCGTCCCAGGGGCCCGGTTGGTTTGGTGAGAGAACCAACCCGGCCGTATCTCAACTGTACCCCGAACTCTCATAGGGTATACTCATAGGGACTGTTTCTCAACGTGATCACCAACACCGCTGACGGTTCGTCAAACAAACATCCAGTCTGAAAGATATCAGTTTTCCGTTCCAGGGGCCCGGTTGGATTTTGGGTGCAATCCAACCCATCCACTATCCAACTGCATCCAAAACTCGGGCGATGTATGCCCAAATTTCCTTCTCATCAAGAGGAAAACAACGACATAGATGGCGCGTCAATTGGATGCCCGGTCTGTGAGTTATTGGCTTTTTCGTTCCAGGGGCCCGGTTGGTTTCGTGAGCGAACCAACCTGAACACACTCCGACGGTATCCAAACCTCGAGCGGGGTGAGTCAAAAGATCCGTCTCACTTAGAGGAAAGCAAAAAAGTCGACGACACGTCAACCAGACGTCCGGAGCTCAAGATATGACTATTTCTGCTCTGAGGGCCCGGTTGGTTTCGTATCTGAACCAACCCGGTCGAACCCAAAGTGTTCTGAAACATTGAGTGCAATATACCAGAACGACCGTCTCGATCCAAGGATCGCATCTCCGCTGACGGCGCGTCGTTCGGAGGCCCGTAGCTCAAGATACGGGTAAAAGACCGAAAATGGTATGAAGACGGGGGGTCTAGGCCCGGACCGACCCGGCCCGACCCCCCCTGGGTCGGCCCGGCCCGGCTCGGCTCGGCCGAGCGGCCGAGCGAGGGAGCCGCGGGGCGCTGCCCATGCGGGATGAAAGTGCTGCGGCCCCACCTGGGGCCGCGCTGGATCCGCAGATGCGGCAAAGCCGCCTCCTGTGTGTGCTGGACACGTGCGGCTACGACATCAGCCACGACGGCCCAGTCCGGAGGCGCTCCGGGGCGCCGCCGGCGACCCGCGCCGCCGGTGGGTTCCGCGGGCCACCTGTGTTGCTCCGGTGGTCCGATTTTGCTTCTGTCTATGCCACGTTCCTCATCGTCCGACAATCCGCACGTCAATTAACAAAATGTGTTGCCTTCTAGGTTCTCCGGCGCGACGCGATGGCGTCGCACCCCTTCGTCGTGGCCCGACTCCATCCGCGGATGTCTTCGGGTTTCTCTAACGTGGCGTGACAGCGCCGCACATTCCTTGCCGCACGTTTCCGCGTGGTGCGATGGCACCATGCCATCCCCATTTCAAACCACAAAAGAAGCCCACAAGGATAAAGTGGAGGGTCGGCCGTGTTTGTGCGGTCCAGCCCCCTCTCGTTAATTTATAGAAAAAGGACATATTTCACGACGATCGTCAAGGTAATAATCATGAACAAATTAAATAATAATTCTAATCATCAATCCGCATGAACGAACGATCTGCGGATCAACCCGGAATTGGTTGGTCCGCACTCATCATTCTTTTCTCAAGATAAAAGAACACCAAAATAAAATCCCCTACCTGAACTTCATCGTCGGACACGATATCGACCGTCGCAGAAGAAAGGGTCTCCGCGTCGCGGAAGGGTGTCACTGTCGTGCGGTACTCGACGTCGCGTCGACCAACTCCGAGGATCGAGAACATACAAATTTAATTAATAATAATTAAATCCATGTTGTCGTTATAATCCAAAAAGAATTTTTAAAAAAAAGAGCGCAACCCCCTACCTTGTCGTCGTCGATCGAAGGTTGTCGCAGGGTTGGATCGTCGCGGAAGAAGCGTCGCGAAGGGAGATTCGTCAGTGTCGCGGTACAAGGCTTCGCGTCGTCGATCTCTGCAGGTTTGGAGTTCTTCGTCGCCTTTCATCGAAGGCCGGCGTTCTTCGAGTTCCTCACGTTCTTCGCGAAGGAGGAAGAACTTGAGGTTTCTGTCAAATCATCTCAACGAACAACACTTAAGAAGAATAGTGTTGGTCTTATTTTATTATCATGCCAACAAAAGAAAAAAAGATAAGTTAAGTAACGACCCATTAATTCGTAGAATTAATTCAACGAATAAAAACTCCCAATTAATTGGTGCGTTAAGAATTTAAGAAAACGCGTCGGTTGACTTTCATAATGACGGGTTTTCACGGGCGCGTTACATAGCGGAAAAGAAACGGTGGGGCTCATGTGAGCCCCACCTCACAAATATCCTACCAGGAGGGTAGGATATTTAGGGTTCTACCCTATCCACTTCAAATCAGCTTAAGCAGCTTAATGTGGATTTTAAGTGGCGAAAATACAAAATAAAGTTTGTCGCAACAATTATTTTATTTCTTAAATTTAAGCCCAAAAATTAAAAACCACCCCCGAGCAAACGCAACTCTGGAAGAGGCGTTTCTAAGCAAATACCGGCACTGGTATTCCATCGGTGTCCTCAGAATTCGATTCCAAGCACCGGTTTAAAAGATATAATAGCCCGCTCGTTCGTCCACTGAGCGTACTCGAGCTAAACTTTGGAAAATGATTCCAGGCACATTGGGCCTCAGAATCAGGTGCCGTCAGAAACTGCATTCTTGTAAAATTCCAAAGAAAATTTAGAAAAAAATTTCATTGAAATTTACGGGCCCTTACATCACTCCCAACTAAGGGCTTTACGTCCTCGTCATGCTTTAAAACAAAATAAGGTTACAAAAGCGGTACTGAGCACGTATCTAAGCCTTCTACTCCCATGTGCTCACCTGGAGGTTCCCTTGCTTCCAAAGAAAGTGCACAAGAGGAATCGACCATCCTCCAAGGATCCGCTCCTGTCGATCCTCGATCACCACAGGAACCTCCGTTGTAGTCACCTCATCGCCATCGTCCAGCTTCTCATGGTCAATGATATGCGAAGGGTCGAGCACGAATCTCCTCAATTGAGATACGTGGAGGTATTCGTGCACCTAGTGCAACTGAGGTGGATGGGTCAAGCGGTAAACCACCCCACCTACCCAGTTGAGGACCTAGAAAGGTCCGTTGAACCTCGGAGATAACTTGCCACCTTGGACACATCTTCGTAAACCTCATCGAGGTGAGACCTGTATAAAGATGTGATTGTCATCCTCGAACTCATGAGGCCTCTAACTCCTGTTAGAACTGAAACTCAAACGACTACTGCCACGAGGGTATGGTTGATCGACTCAAGAGTGATCGATCGCACCCTCCTGTGAAAGAGTTTATCCTGTGCTGCCTGGGGTTTCCTTTTTGCCGACCAAGGAAAACCCATCCCGACGTCGTAGTTAAACCACGACATTTTTTTCTAATACCTTCAATTTGTGTATGAACTTTGATTGCCCAGTCCATACTCAAACCAACGTCGTAAGGCCTTGACACTGCCACCAAGAGATTCCAAACGAAACTCTCGCCTCGAGGGTCTGACCACACTGTCGGCATAAGTGTGATTATCGAGTCTCCTCCCAAGGTATCTCCAGACGTGAGGGCCATGTCCATGGTTTAGTGGAAACTCTAGGTCTGGGACAAGATTTGTGAATGCGAGGAATGATTCATATCGACGTCTATCACTACAACAACTAGTATTGGTCACAGACTATCCCTTAAATCATTTTTAGAGGCATTGGGTCACACTCTTTGACCGCATGCAGCCACACTCTTCCTCCGCCCTCCAACACCTGAGCCTGGCGGGGATAACTAAGGCGGGTGGTTGTAGCATGATAAGATGTGAACCACCTCATGCTGCTTTCCTAGCTCTGCCTCCACGTCTGCTACTTCGCAGACTCATCTATCCTTTAAGATTCCTATTATGGAAACATTTAACATGCCCGAGTCTCCTTGACTGGCGCCGGTTTCCTATTTCTTACTACATTGTGCAGTCTTCATCCGCTCCTGGATGATCTTCACCTTCTTTGCCTATGATCTGAAGAGCTGCTAAAATTTCTCCTTTGTCGAAAAGAGAAACTCGGTCTCATCCCTTGAATGAACCACACCCATTTCCTAATACAATCAATCCTCACATTAATGATGTATTCATGCAATGGATGACATCGTAAGGGCTCGACGTAACTACCAAGAGATCCAACTGTCACTCTTCCCTCAAAGGGTCAAGTCACACTGTCGGCATCAGTGTGAGGTCACTGGGTCTTCACTAGTATAAATATCGAATGTGAGGGTCAAGTCAACAGTTTTTACCAGGACCACTTAGTATCAACCAAACAAAAGTACAGGAAATAAAACATAGATAAGTGTCTTTTTATTATTTCAGCTCATAGTACAATGACACAAATACAACAGGAAAATGGAACTAGAGTACAAGGGACGTATCCAATAGTTCCGCTCCTGTCCACCTGCTCCCGGAGCTCTACTGTCTTGTCCACTGCTCGGCTGTTATTCAAGCACCCACCGCTACTTCTGCCTCGGTGGCTCCTCCAAAGCCTGCGGATCAACTGTACGAGGAGTCGGACAGTCACGTTCCAGGTGACCCTTTCTACCACATTCATAACACTTCCTACTCCTCGTACAGCTGTCTCTGGCCCTCATGGACCTCTGCATCATCTGTCTACTGCCCACAGATGACTCAGCTACTGATCGAAAAACACTCAGCCAAGGCAACAGCTCCGTAACACGCTCGGGGTGTAGAGCTACTGGCACAAAATCCACCCTTCAGAAGGTCTCGATGTCTTCCCATGTGAAGGTCATCCCATCGCAAAACTGGAACAAGTGGCTCCACCACCTTCCTGCAACTTCGTGAAGAAGCCTGGCAGCAAAGATCACCATGAGGTCTGACGGTGTCCCCACAAGCCTGAAGACTCTCACCAAAGCCTCCAGCCAATCCTCAGCCGCCTGTGGGTCCGTCTCTCCCCAGAACCTGGGTGGCCTATGGTGCTAGAACTCGTGCAGCGCGCTCAAGTGGCGTGCATCGCCTACTGCTGGTGCTGGTGTCATCGGTGGCCCAACGTATGGTAGTACCGCTGCTACCTCCGCTGCTGCCTCAACTACAAGAGGGCCCTGTACTGAAGCCTCATCGCTTGACAGGATGTTAGTACGTACATCCCTCTAGGCTATAGCAGGTCGTCCGAGAAAAGGAATCATGAAAGAAACATCGTGACACGGTCAAACGATTATTCCTGGTGAGTTGACCTGGTTTGAGCTGATATTTAAATAAAACTTCTGGAAAACACACATGCAATCAGTGTTTTCATGCACAAAGTCGGAAATCAGTTGTCATTGTCCTGGTGTATGGATACGTCGGCCTCCCTGAACAACACTGGACTCCCTGAACTGAAAACCACACATGGTACTCATAACACTATTGCTTCACAGAAAGAATATATCAGAGTTATAAGTTCTGTGGTAGAACTGACTCCTCTGATAACAATTTTCATGACCCGTCCTCGGGGACCGTGCCATGATTACCCCAAGCCCACCTTCCATAGGCCAGGGGCTGGAGACTAGCACCAAAGGAGTAAATCCTGATAACTGGGAAGGCATTGCCTTTATAAAAGTAAACAAGCACCACAGAGTAGGAAAGCGGAAAAAGTAAACACTAAGTACAAGAGAAGTGCTGAAATGTAAATGGGCTAGAATACAAACCCAAAAGAAAGTACAACTACAACTGAACAAGTACAACAGAAAAGACAACAGCTGGAAGGATGGAAGCGGCTCCTGAGTCATCCTCCTCGGATCCTACCTGAAGGGTAGGTACAGATGGCATAGCTCCTGGATCATCCACCACAGATCCTACATGAACGGTTGGTATAAATAGCCTCCACGACGCCCTCTCCCGTCAACCTCCTTTGGGTGTCGTCTCGTCGCGAATTCCACCTCCAGATACTGACTCATCGTGTAGTCCACCTCCGGGTACTGACTTGTCGTGTAGTCCACCTCCGGGTACCGTCCAGTCCTCGAACACTCGGCCTACGTCAGCACTGTCGTCGTCTACAACCAACACAACGCGGTGCGGGCATAGACCGTGAAGGGGTGAGTATAATGATACTCAGTAGGGACCCCGAGACCCTCATGGTCTCACTAAAACCAAAAAGGGTAACCACAATGAAGATCTAAACAGATAACCTTTACTTAGGTATATGCCCATTCATATACCTAAGTTATCAAGTAACCCATCTCAATCCTGAGGAAACACAGAGATTATGAAATCAACGGATATCCACTACCTAGGTATATTCCCATACATATTCTGAAGTTATCAAGTAACTCATCTCAATCATGAGGAAACACAAAGGTCAAAGACTCAGCTCAAACCAGGATTTTCATTATCGAAACCGTAACTGCTGAAGAGCTCTGTATCTGGAGTGTACAGTGGACCTGCCACGACTCCGAGGTACTGATCAATAACCTAATACTGCTGAGGTACTCCTCCTGTCGAGTACCGTGGGCCAGCCACCCAAACACAGTAGTGCTTCCCGCCGGGGTATGCCACCAAAACACAGTAGTGCACACCCCTAGTAGCCTGCTGAGGTACTCTCTGGACGAGTACCGCAGGTCTGCACTGTCACACAGGTAGTGCTCCATCCGCCATGGTTCTGCACCTCACAAAGTTCTTCTTCTTCCACTGGGCCGGTTGAATCACTCCAAGTCGAGTCGGTCAAGCAGTCGTCAGGTCTCAGTCGGCTACACGGTCTCCATACTCTACATGTTCGTCTCTGGGATGGTCCGCTCCACGAGCTACAGTTCGATACTCCATATATCTCAAAGTCCCATGAAGAAGTATCTCAAAGTACCGCCTCGTCATAGGGGTCTCAACGCAACATACGACAAGTCAATCGGACTCCCGGTTTGTTAGTTATTAGCCTTTTCATCCCAGCGGTCAGGTTGGTTTCGTGAGCAAACCAACCCGGACGTATCTCAACTAAACCCCGAACTCTCATAGGGTATACTCATAAGGTCCGTTTCTGAAGGTTATCAGCAACGCCGCTGACGGTTCGTCAAACGGACGTCCAGTCTGAATGATATCAGTTTTCCGTTCCAAGGGCCTGGTTGGATTTCGGGTGCAATCCAACCCAGCCACTGTCCAACTACAACCAAAACTCAGCCGAAGTATGCCAAAAGTTCTGTCTCATCATGAGGAAAACAACGAGACAGACGGCGCGTCAATCGGACGCCCGGTCTGTGAGTTATTGGCTTTTTCAATCCAGGGGCCCGGTTGGTTTCATGAGCGAACCAACCCGACCACACTCTGACGGTATCCAAACCTCGAGCGGGATAAGCCAAAAGATCCGTCTCACTTAGATGAAATCAACAAAGTCGACGGCACATCAATCGGACGTCCAGAGCTCATGATATGAGTGTTTTTGCTCTGAGGGCCCGGTTGGTTTCGTATCCGAACCAACCCGGCCGAACCCAAAGTGTTCTGAAACATTGAGTGCGATATACCAAAACGACCGTCTCGATCCAAGGATCGCATCTTTGCTGACGACGCGTTGTTCGGAGGATCGTATATCATGATACATTTAATAGACCGAAAACGGTCCGAAGACGGGGGGTCTGGGCCCTGACCGACCCGGCCCGACCCCCCTGGTTTAGACCCGGTTCGGCCCGGCCTGGTCCGGCCAGGGTGCGACCCGGCCGGTCGGCCCGGCCCGGCTCGGCTCGGCCGAGCGGCCGAGCAAGGGAGCCGCGGGGCACTGCCCCCGCGGGATGAAAGTGCCACAGCCCCGCGTTGGGCGGCGCTGGATCTGCGGACGTAGCAAAGCCACGTCCCATGTGTGCCGGACCCGTGCGGCCGCGTGTCTGTTGGCCGCCGTCGCCGCGACCTCAGCCGCACCGGCTCCCCGCGCCGCCGGTGGGTTCCGCGGGCAACCAGAGTTGCTCCTGTGGTCCGATTTCTCTTCCGTCTGCGCCGGAGCTCCTCCCGGGACCTGAACTTTACTGAAAAGCTTTCAAATCGCCCTTGCGGCCCCGTTCATTGTCGTCTAACAATCCGCACATCAATTAACAAAACACGTCACCTTCGAGGTTCCCCAGCGCGACGCGATGGCATCGCGCCCCTTCACTGTGGACCGACTCCGTTCGCGGATGTCTTCGGGTTTCTCCGACGTGGCGCAACGGTGTCGCGTATTCCTTGCCGCACGTTTCTGCGCGGTGCGACGACACCATGCCATACCCATTTCAAACCACAAAAGAAGCCCACAAGGATAAGGAGGAGGGTCGACCGTGTTTTTGCGGTCCGGCCCCCTCTCGTTAATTGATAGCAAAAGGTCATATTTCACAAAGATCGTCAAGGTAATAATCATGAACAAATTAAATAATTATCCTCATCATCAATCCGCATGAACGAACGATCCGCTGATCAACCCGGAATTGGTTGGTCCGTGCTCGTCGTTCTTTTCTCAAGATAAAAGAACACCAAAATAAAATCCGCTACCTTAACTTCGTCGTCGGAATCGAGATCGACCATTGTAGAAGAAAGGGTCTCCGCATCGCGGAAGGGTGTCGCTGTCGTGCGGTACTCGACGTCACGTCGAAAAACTCTGAGGATCGAGAACATACAGATTTAATTAATAATAATTAAATCTCTGTTGTCATTATAATCCACAAATAATTTTAAAAAAAATAGCGCAACCCCCTAACTTGTCGTCATCGATCGAAGGTTATCGCCGGGTTGGATAGTCGCGGAAGAAGCTTCGCGAATGGAGATTCATCAGCATCATAGTACAAGGCTTCGCGTCGTCGATCTCCGCGGGTTCGGCGTTCTTCGTCGCCTTTTGTCGAAGGCCGGCGTTTTTTCTCGTTTTTCGAGTTCTTCGCATTCTTCGTGAAGAAGGAGGAATAACATTAGGTTTCTGTCAAATCCTCTCAACGAACAACACTTAAGAAGAATAGTGTTGGTCTTATTTTATTATCATGCCAACAAACGAAAAAAAGATAAGTTAAGTAACGAAGAATTAATTCGTAGAATTAATTCAACGAATAAAACCGCCCAATTAATTGGTGCATTAAGAATTTAAGAAAACGCGTCAGTTGACTTTCATAATGACGGGTTTTCGCGGGTGCGTTACTTAGCGAAAAAGAAATGGTGGGGCTCGTGCGGGGCCCACCTAACAAATATCATACCATGAGGGTAGGATATTTTGGGTTTTACCCTATCCGCTTCAACTCAGCTTAAGCAGCTTAAAGTGTCATTTAAGTTTCTTAAAAATAAAATAATGATTGTCGTACCAATTATTTTATTTCTTAACTTTAAGCCCAAAAATTAAAAACCACACCCGAGCAAACGTAACTCCGAAAGAGGCGTTTCTATGCAAATATCGTTGATGCGATTCCATCGGTGTCCTCAGAATTCAATTCTGAGCACCTGTTTAAATGTTAGAAAAGACCGCTCGTTCGTTCACTGAACGTACCTGAGCTAAACTTCGGAAAATGATTCTGGGCACACTGGGCCTCGGAATCTGGTGCCGTCAGAAACAGCGTTCTTGTAAAATTCCAAAGAAAATTTAGAACAAAAATTCCTTGAAATTTATGGGTCTTTACATACATCCCTGTTTAGATAGAACATGTTGATGTGGTTCTGCAACAGATGTTTCGGGGGGTAATAACTATGAAATGTTCATGTCTGTATTGGCTATAGTGTTACCTTGTACCTGAAAATTAAATATGATATGAATTGGTTTGACACTCACATGGGATAATGTGTTTAAAATTAATATATATTTTAAAAATAATTATGATGAATTAGAAAATATTTTTATGATTTGGATAAATACATTTTTATAATTATGAGATTTAGAATTTTATGTCAAAATTTGTGTTTCGACCTTCACATAATTTGTTTTTATTTTTGAAATCACTAATAATTTATTCTTTAGAATCATAACCGCATATATTCTTTTTCATCATAATTGCATATGTAGTATTTTTTTGTTACCACATGTATTTTTTTTCATTGAAACAACATGTATAGTTTTGCATTGTAACCACATATAATATTATACTTCATAACCACATAATTTTTTTCATTGTAAGTGCATGTATTTTTTTATCGTAACCATATGTGTTATTTTTCCTCATAACTACAGGAAATGTATTATATCTATGATATAAATTGTAACCATTGTATGCATCGTACCCCTGTTATGCATCGTACCACTGTTATACATCATAGTAATAAAATGCATTCTACTCATGTTATTCATCGTACCCATGTCATACATCATTATCATGTTATGCATCATACTCATGTTATGAATCATACCAATGTTATTAATCATACTCAAGTAATGAATTGTTATCATGACCTACAAAAAAACTACATACATGATTCACATTATCCATTTTCTTATGATTTAAATATTTATAATACTCATTGTTTCATATTATTTTACCTATTATTTCCAAAAAACATGATGTGATGATCCGGCTTCATCATGTTGAGGGAACAGATAGTGAAGTACCCTACCCTTACTGTAGATGAAGATAAGGTAATGAACCTTGAGTCCCACATTAAATAGTCCCCAAAGTGGAGAATAACAATAAGGGTATAAAATCTCACATAATTAAGAAGGAATTTTAATTTTTGATAGAATAGTATCATAAGATACGATGGTAAGTCCCATCCACAACAATGACTAAAAATATAATTAATGCTAAAAAATCCTTTCCCACATGCATGTTCAAAATAAAAATTTACCCAATATAGGAAAAATCTCCTATAAATTGTCCCAAAGGAAAATAAACTAAGAAACAACAATAACTACAACAATTCATGAGATAGTAAAGTCCATCACGTCCTCAAAGTACTCCTGGAATCCAAAAAACAATTTTACATACATACGATGTGAATACATGTATACTTAGTAGGGAAACTAAAGCAACTCATGCATAGGTGAGGTAACATATTAACATCACTATAAGAAAATTGTATAACCTGAAGCACCTACAAAGTAATACTAACAATCCCAATCTCACAAAGTTACACTCACCGAAGTAACACAAGTAATGTAAAGTAATAATATAAGAAGATCGACATTTGGGTACACCTCACTACTTCCCCACTGGTTAAATGATTATTCATAACGATTGGATGTCTTTACACTACCACTCCTCTCACATGCTGTCCCATTGCCACAAAATTCTCGCTCACACCGGGGCCGCAAAATGCACAAAACCATGCGAATAGTCATCTGGGCTAGAACAACCACACGCCACACCCGAAGACACTTGTGCCTCATCCCTAATATACTTCGGAAAATATACATGGCTTGCATACACCTGAGCCCCTCATCCAAAAAAACTCTTTCTCGAAGAATCTAATATTGTGGTAAGACTAAAGACATTACACTCTACTAAGGTACTCTTGAGCTGCAAGATCCCTATAGTGGGTGTCAGGAAGAAATTCAGTAACCAACCATCTGTCCTCCCACTGGGATGTTGAGAAATACACCCTCCCCCATGAGACGGGGGTGTTTGGATCATGGTTCTCAAAAAGGGTGGTGTGCATATAGAAATTATGAGGATCTTAATATATATATGTTTGTGTCTGTGTGTCTGTGTGTAATAAAACACTCAACCCCAACCAATAGGTTTCACACGAATAGACAACAAGCCCATACAATCATCTATTCTTCTACTAACCCTATATGAAAATACATACAACAACTACTATCAAGTATAAACACAACCCATCAATGTTAAATTGAAATTTATTTTCTTAAGTGGATTCAAATTAAATAATTACAATAATACCAGGATACTAACAACCTTAACCACAACAAGGAACAAACAAAACCAAACTGTGGTCCCACTACAGAAAAACATAATACTAGACTTAAAGTCCCATTGAACAATAGAAAAAACTACACTTGTCATCCCATTGCACAAAAACACAAAACTGTACTTGCAGTCCCACTATACATCACCATTAAACCACTACCAACTACCATTCCTCAATGTGATACCCCACAATCCTTCTCTCAAAACCCAACCCTACCGCCTTATTTCCTGAATGGATCCCTGATGTAGTCTAAATCTATTACAATTTCACAACCATCCCGTAGTCCCACAACCCAACGTCACATCAAGACCAATACAAAACAAAAAATTTAGTTCATATGCCTATAAATTCATCCATTCCAAAATCAATCAATCTCTCTAATTGAGACACCAAAGAATGAATGATAGTCAAACTACCTACAGGTTAATCCACTATTAAATAAATAAAACTCTAATATCGAGACACCAACACACAAAGGATAGACCCACTTCCTATAATTATATTCAGTCCTAATTTGATCAATATCTTGTACTTTGACACCAACACAACTTCCCCATGTACCACACCACATTCCATGCCCATAGATCCCATTCCAGAACCAACAACAGACAATAAAACCCCCCAATCCAAGTGTATTTATATTTAACTGATAAGGTTGTTTTAATTTCCACTTTAATATACCTGAGGTTATAAAAGAATAGGTTTGATACTGTGGTTTTCCTTTATTTTATAGAGTGTACATGATTATTCATATATCATGTTACATTAGTACATCAAAACATCACAACCAAACTGAAGAAGACTGCTATAAAAGAAAAGACCACCAATGACCTTTATTTTTGGAAGTCATATATCCTTAAACGCCATATGATAATCCATGATAACAAAATAAAATAGATGACCACATTATACCAAACCCTAACCATTATTTTTATGCATGTGTTATGTTTCCATCATATTAAATCCATGTTTAATTATCACGTTAATAAGTGTTTCCAGCCGTTACCTATAAAATCCCATTAATATACCCAAAAAACAAGGTGCACAATTAATGTGAATAAAATGAAGTCCATACTAGTTGAACAATTGATCAAATTTCGTTCTAGCACAAAGAATAGATGATAGCGCGACATGCCAGAAGAACTCCACCAAGGTCGCGAAATTAGGGATATAACACATGCTCATGTCTCCTCTCAAGAATATGTATCAAGAAATACCACGAAAAATGAAAACGAATAAGGAAGAGAGGACACCATCTTAAAATGTTTCCAAATACTAAAATGAAGGATGATTTTTCAAGTAATTTAATAGTGAATCATGATTTGACCACACAGCATGGTGATTTCACACATTAGAATAAATTGATATTTAATAATTCATCTTGGAAATGGTGGGGATAGATCAAAAGATGATTGTGAGTTGATAGATTAACATTAAATAGAGGAAAAACATGTAACATGGATGATAAAGGGAAAACTCAGAAAATTCGGTGGGGGGTGAAATCATTTTGTGAGACACTGTAACAGTTCCATTGTAAATGGTGTGGCCATAACAGTGTGACAATGACTTTACGACCATAATGGCGCCACCATAAATTGTGAGACCATGACAGAGCCACCGTAGTCGGTTCTGCATTATTGGGGCCACTGTTTTGATGGAAATTATTGGTTGAACTATGTTTTTGGAATGATCCAACTATGACCCCAACAAACACTACAAACACTGAATTTTTATGAAGAGAAGTCCCATAGAAAACTATGACATTACATGAGATAACTATCAAGCTATTCTTCTTCTCTAGAATAAAAAAACAAACTAGAAGAGATAGAGTGAAAGCAACCACAACTTAAGATACTGTTCAGGGGTAAACGTCCATATGTTCAAGACTAGAGGGTAAACCTCAACATATTAGAACACCTATCTGACATCTATATCCTAATCAACTGGGGGGACACTAAGGCCTCACTCCCTTAAGACATCACAAAAACACCGAAGGTCACACATTCCAGACTCTTGGATTAGGGAGCTCTTTCCTCCCTCCAAATGATATTATCTTCTTTGGAGCGGAAATGACTCAAGTGCATGGGTTTAGTAGAATTAACATTAATGCATCTTGATATGTGATTTGGTAATACCTTCCCACAAATGAGTACTTCCCACACACATAGAGAGAACAAGGGAAACAACTCATCTCTTAAAAAAGAAGACCAATAATTCATCACATGAAAACATAAAGTAAAAACATAATAGAAAAACTAAAAATTGTTCGGGGTATGGGGAACACATTTGGTCTACTCACTACCATGTACTATCATTGAGGAAATAATACCTCTAGAGTACATATACCAAAGGAATGGTCCTTCCATGAATCACCATCACGTTATGATCCTCGATTCTCACTATTCGCTCCACGAATGTTGCGTCATCCCCGATATCCAACTATCCCCATTCAAATACGTATGTGTCATCATGTAGATACCACTGGTGTTGAGATACTATGAAGAAATTTTTGATCTTATCTAACAACGGTAGAAATTATATCAGATATGCCACCTCACAAACTCATCCAAACACCTCAAAGGGTCCGATGAACATGGGAGAAAGCTTGCCCCTGCAAAACCCCCACTATCCATGTTGAAGGGAGACCATAAAGAACACATGGTCCCTAACCTCGAACTCTAAGGGCCCCCTCCTATTATCACCATATGACATTTTGAATTCCCGAGTTTCCATCATCCTCTCGTGCATGACCTGAGTCTTCTCTATAACACTACAATCTTCCGCGATATGCTACTTCTTAATAATTTAATAGTGTTCGATGTACGCAACACCATGTTCCAGAGCATCATGACCGATCAAAGTAGCTATTTAAAAAGTGGTTAAGAATAGTATTGACAATATTTTTATTTTTATATATCCCATATAATTTTAACATTCATATTTGGTGTTTCGTATACATAACATGTTCGAAAAATTCAATTTCTCTGATAAAAGAAGTATTTGTTAAAAATGTAGCATTTCTGTCTTTTAATTGAGAACATGTTTTAAATCCAATATTTGACACATTTATATATTAAAATTGATGAAATAAAATTATTATTTATAATGGGAACATAAAATATTTTTTTGGATAAATATATTGTACTTTTTTGATATCATTAGTATTTTGATGAAAAGTGAAGATACTAAATTTTTATTACAAATAACATTCTAATCAAAATAATTTATAGAGATCAATTATATATATTCCTAGACATAAATTATAATTATATTAATTTTTTATAATTTAATATATTTTATATCATTATAATTGTTTTTACACATAAATTGGGCATAAAAAACATGTCAAAATTTTGATGGTTTTTACTTAAAAAAATCACTTTTTGGTTTTGACAACGTGAATTAATTTTAAATTAATTTCTGCCAACTCTATGATTTGAATTTGGAAAATTGGATTCCATATATTAAATCAGGATTTCCAAATTGTTTATATAGGTACCTTTTATTTTTTTGACCTTGTGAATAGAAATATCAGTAATTTTTTTATTTACCATAGTTTAAGGATAAATCATGTAAATAAGAGTAAAAAATAATATTATAATAATATAAAAATACTCTAAAACATGGAATATCCATATTCATTGAGATATATACAACCATGGAAATAGTTAGGCCGATTTTGTGGAATTTGGGGACCACATGGGTCTGATAATGACATTTTATAAGAATTAATTTAATGTAAACATAATTATACCAAAAACATATATGTTTTCTTAAATAAATATTTACACATGGTTATATGAATGATATCATTGAATGTAAATATTAATTCAAAATATAAAATATTTTATACATCATGGTATATTATTTTTGATATTTTGACATTAAATAATTCTTTTTTATTACACAACAATGGTGTAGTCTTTCCTTATTAATGGTGGAATAAAATAAATGATATTATAAATATTAAAATAAGTATAATTTTTAGATTTGATGCCATAAAATAATTTTATGAATTGAATTGACATATTAGGTATGTGTTAATTTCTTATTTTCTACGAAATTGTGATTTTATGTCTTAAAAATCAATTACTAAATAGTGTCAAAATTGATATAAATGAGTTTTTAAAACAAGGAATATATTATTAAATTAAATAATAGTCCTGAAAATATATGTTTATACAGAATTACTTATATAACTATATAAATGTCATTAATGATCCACTTATGGTTTTCTTGTCATTTTTTACTAAATATAGTTACCATATATTATTAAAATGCCTGAAGACATGGTAAGAATTAATGATTTTAACTAAGTGTTATTGCTAAAAGATAAGGATACTTTTGCAACCTAAACATGTATAAAACCTATTTTCTGGGAATTGTTTTAACCAAAAACATCTTATCATTTAAATAAATGAGTTTGGGAATATTTTAAACCAAAAATCAATGTACAATAAAATATTATTTCATGCTCATCTTAAAGTGCCCCTCACCTATCTTATAAAAAGGGAACCTCCCTTCCTTGTTAATTAACATCTCCAAAGGCCTTTGACCATAATGACATTTTATCAAAATATTTTTATTTAAGTTTAATAAATAATATAAATAAATAATGAGTTTATGATATGTTTATAAAGGTTATAAATTTATAATTTTGGCTCATTTTTCTCATTATAAATTATAATTATAACCCTCTCGAATTAAAACAAAGTGTTGTCTTATTCAAAAATATTTTTTTAACTCAGATTTAATAAAAATTATTATTATAAAAAACTAACAAAAACATGTATAGATAAAATTTATTGATGAGAATAAACCCTATCCCATCATATATTTTAATAATTTCCCATTTTTATGATTTATGATTGAGAATTAATTTTTTATAATTTAATCTGTTCTAATATTCCTGATGTTCCCATCACTACAATAATAATAGGGAACCTCTTGTCCCACTTCATCACCCAAATATGTGCCTTATATATAAAAAACCGAGTATTTTATCTATAATATTACTTATTATCATTAATGAGGTCATTATCTTCCCAAATTACAAAACCTATAACACTTTAGGGGACATCTAAAGGTGTCTTTTCATGTAAGTGGTAATCAACGAACCTGATCAAATTATTTTGTACTCATCATTTAATCTACTAAATATATAGTATTTATCATAAAATAACAATCTGTGTATCATATATATTCTAAAATTCAATTATAAAAGTGAAAACCCCATTATAAACACACTTCCATATCAAATGATAAGAGAATGTATTCTTTGTGTATATGTATGATATATCATCTTTACATAGTGATAAAATTATTTTTTTCAAAATAATATATTATGGATGAGTATTATGCATATATTAATGTTAATGTATTATATTAATTAAAAAATATGTGTTTATTGAATAATAATATCACATAGATCTTATTACCATCAAATCCTTTGAGAAAGGATAACGTCACTTGTGTGTACGTGTGTACTACCCCCTCCACCATGTGTGGTTATACGTTTTTCATTTAAATTAAACATTAATTTAAATTTGGATGAATTTTATTCCTAAATGTTAAAAATATTTTATAATAATATTTTTATATAGGTTGTTTAATATTTAATTTTTTTAATTCGATCCATTAAAAATGAAAACATTGATCATTAATACATAAGACCTACCATATGAATGAATAGTTTAATTAAATTTTCTACCTATAACATTATTGCATGAATATATACTAATATGATGAATATATAAGATATTAATATCATTATAAATCTTATATAGATTATGTATCCACGATAAAATTAAAATTATTAGAACTACTATAATGTTATGATAATAATAATAAAAAAATGTTGACAAATATAAATAACATTTAGAACATGAAATTGTTGACATTAGTGGATTACGAATAGTAATAAGGGAAATGTATTGATATTTTACGTATGAAGGTGACTATTTTATAGAATTATTATAAACCATGTTTATTATACATGAGTTTATAGGGATTTATTAGGTATGATGAACTTAATGAATTGGTTTAATTCAATATCACAGTAATAATCACGATTGATTATGTTTATATATCTATTTTGAAATATTTATCATCTATATCAATTTTTCTAAAAAAATTAACAATGTAAAAATTTACCACTTATTTTTTAATTTCATTTTTACCCTTGTTTTAATTGTTTCAAATTTTATTTGTAAGGAATATTCATGGAATTATCCAAATGTGGTATGTTTTGACATTAATTAAAAACAAGTTATGCTGGTAATTTTCATAACCTATACATAATGAAAATGTTTTCCCAATCTAATGAATAAAATTTTAGTTGAAGATTACATTACATGTTAACATGGTTTATTTCAATGAAAATTATTTCCATTTTAATTGCAATAGATATTAAAAATAAATGATATTCATATTGAATGAAAATATTACTCAATTATTATTCCAAGTTATATTTCAAAATAAATTTCCATATAAAATGTAATTATCGGCTATTAATTATTTTTTAATATGGATATGATCCAAGGATATAATATTTCTTCATTCACTGGATAGTTTATGTATATGATTAAATGATGAAATATTTTTAAAACACGTTTCTTTTCAATGGATTATGTTCGAATGAAATGTTTATAAAACCTTTTTATTTTTGATGGTTTATGTTATGAAAACAATTTTTTGAAACCCATTATTATTAACATGTTTTGATATGATTAATTATTAATGATTTAAAGGAAGTCATATATTTTAATTTAATCATGGAACAAGAGGGACCAATATCTCCCTCCAATGCGTTGGATAAATATTGATTTATAATCAGATAAATTGGACTTGAAGGGGTAATAAACATTGTTCATTAAGAAAATCATTACACTATTATGGTAATGGTAGTGATACTTCACTAATTTTATGGTTTGGGTGTTGAATCATTTCAACAATGACTGCCTTGGAAATTATCTTCACTTCTTGAGAAATCATTATCTTCTTTTGTTTTTATACCCTAATCCCAATTATTAGATTTTTTTTGATATAATGGTTCTTGTTATCGGGTTCCATTATCATTGTTGTCTTGTAAATTAAGAATATTTATTCAATGAAATAATATTATAATAACTGATATGAAGCATATGGTTTTCAAAAGTTCGGGCCACATTCATTTATCCCTAATCACATGTTATTAATATGTGATCATTTACATCTCCCTTATCAAACCTTACTGAGAATCCAAGATCACCTTTTTCTTATGATTCCTTACCCATGGTTATGAATAAATATATTATGTATTATTTTTCTACAGAGGGTTCAAATTATGGATAAAATAGCTGGATACAAATAATTTAATTATGAAATAGTTTTTTGTGATTTCATGTTTCTAATGATACTAGGCCAAAATGATATTTTGAATGGTTGATGTGATATGTATTTGATATTCACCTATTAAAATATAAATACTATTTTATGATATATATTATTGAATATAGAAACTCTTAAATAAATTTTTTTAGACCATTATATTCATGGGTCAAAAAAATTTAGTCATAACCCTATGGATATGTTTGTGTATATGATAGAATAATAATGTTTTGGAAATAATAATTAATGACCTTTTTTAAAAATATGGTTACAAATTATAATGTTTCACGAATTAGATATCCTATATATATGATATTTCATGATTATTTGGATTCCCAACATGATTATTATTTCCCTGACTATAATGGTTTGTTTATTTATTTTTTTGGAACTAAGGGATCCTCGTTAATTCTTTCATAAAATGGAATAATTGTCAACATGAGACTCCCAATAGCATAGTACCCAGAATGTAAATCCTAATGAATATCTATAGTCAACTATCATGTTATATAATTAAATTAATATAAATATTCAAGCATCATGAAAACCTAATATGTGGAATATGTAATTTCATGATACCATGGAAGAAATGACGCATGGAAACCAACATGTTATGATTTTCGGAATGAACACAGAATTAAATTCCTCAATGAAATGACCATATGTTTTATATATTGTAATGAAGGAATTAGATAATGTAATTATTGAGTAAATATGATGAATTTTATGGTGAAAATGATGTCCATCCTAGAGTAACATGTATTGTTAAATTTCTCATGCATGGGAATACTAGAGTTATTTGAGCCAATTACGTAATCAAAGGGTTTAGTTGTATAAAAATGAATGACCTATGAATTGAAAGGATTTAATAGTTTTTGTGTTGTTTTTATGAATTATATTATGGAATTAAAATTTTAATGATATTTTTTTTATATTAATCTTGAATCATCGTAGTGTTATTACATAATATCATTATTTTGGAGTTTATATCAAATGTAAAATGTATGAATACCCATGAAAAGTTACAATGATTAGTTGGGTGAAAGAGATGATAATCCGTGATGGGATAATAATAGAGACCTTGAAAACATGAATGAGTTTTAATTATAAACTAACATGGTTCATCCATATATGATTAAAACTATTATATATTTTTATTTATACAATATATTAAATTGTTTATTTTCGTAATTATTGAATAATGAATTTTATAATTTCATGAAGAATTTGGTTACCATCATGGGTATATATTTTGGAGGTTGAAATTCTGATCAATGAAATATGACTATTTATTATATTGTATTTAATGGAATTTTTTAGGGACAAATTATGTTATGAACCCCTCCCACAAATGATTAAGAAATGAAGGTAGACATTTAACAAAACATAATTCCCACATCACATAGGTCATAGGTCAGTGACTTGAATTAAGAATATTAATATATCATGAAATGAGATAATTTACAATAAATAATAATATAGGATCATTATATAAGGTTAATCATCCACAATGAACTCCAATACATAAAATAAATACTGAAATTGAAACCATATCACAATGAATGATTAAATAGAACATGTTTGGATAAATGTCTCAAAAAAAAATACCCAAATGAAATTATAAATTTATTATGAACAAATTTTCCAATGGTATGATCTATTAATGTCCAATATTATCCATATAGTACTCTTATAATACTAGATATCGATTTATATATATTGGGTATGATAATAAAATATTTTTAGTGGGGAAAAAGTCACCAATGTGCATATCGAATAAGTATATTAACTCACCCGTGAGAAAATTACAGAACCAATATCAAATAATTAGCCCAATTAACCATCCAATACTCATAAAGTGAAACTTACCAAATACTATAAGACAAATGTAATAAAATAATAAGATTCATATCAATATAGGTTACCTCACATGACAGTCCCACTATTTTTTTATTCACCCAACCCAATACCATATATCTTAGAGATTATATCTCTTCCAAATAACATAAAAAACGTCCTCAGTACATTTTCACATCAAAAAAAATGAATAGACACCTATGAAACTATCCCGTAGAATGGTCACATCACATCAGACCCGCATACACGTGGTCCACCACCACAAAACACAATCACACAAAATCTTACATATAGACACTTGGGCCACTACCCCATTGAATTGTCCAATAAAATTATGATTTTTGCCACCTGGTCCACTAATTTAATGCACAAACACTTAATATCTACCAAAAAAAACCTAGTCCACTACCCACATAATAGAAACCTCAACTCCTGACCAAAGACACTTGGGTGACAACCTCAAAACATAGTCATATCACATCTTGAATGAGACACTTATGCCACATCCCTAAACAATTATCATAACAAAATTTAGAAACTTTTACATAGTTATAGGTTATTTATCAAAAAAAATTACTTTATAAAATGGCAGAATGTCACATAATTAAATATAAATAATTCAAAACAAAAAATTTTAAAATATTATGTTGAATTGCTAAATTTTTAATGATTTAATACATATGTTAAGTAATATAAATTAAATGTATTGATGATATTCATTTAAAAAATAAGTATATGTATCAATTACAAAAATTTAATAGTTATAAAGTAAATATAATAATTATTCTAGTAATTCTACTCTAAAAGTGTTTTGGTTAAATATATTGGTTAATATATATATATATATATTTAATTTTAAAGACTATTTATATTATTTTGTGTTTGAATATAAAGAATATAATTTTTTTTGACATGTATACAAATTTTAACCATTCATTTGTTGAATATGGAATAGTTATAAATGAATACAAAATAACATTAAGCTTAAACGTTTTTTTTAGAAAACGGGTTTTTTGCATAAAATATTTTATCATAAAAATTTATATTAAAAACTATTAATTTATTAATTAATGAAATTACTATATTATAATTTCACTAAAATACGTCTACATTATTCTGATGGTTTTTATAAGGTATGGGTTGGTAATTTAATATTTTTTATTTTTGAATATATTTATATATATATTTCATAGAAATTTAGAAGGTAAATTACAACTGATTTATACCAACTAAACGAACTTATTTTTATAAAATGTATTTCATATTCGAATATATCATAATTTATTAATTTTAATAAAAAAAACATAATTTTTTCCGTATTGAAAACCTACTTGGTTAAAAATCATAGGTAGGGGTAGTACGATTAAAAAGCGGGATAATGTAAGAGATATGTATTCAATTACACGTAAGGTTATAAGAAATATGTTAGGATTATTGGATGAAAACATTACCAATCTAATATTTGAATCATTTTTTATTTTCCTACTCCTCAATGGAATTATGGTTACAATATTTTAATTTTAAGGGAATATGCAATTGTTTCACTCCCCAAACATATAAATCCTCACATCCGCATTTCACATCTTCAGACCACATAAGAACATTATCACGACTAAAAAGAAAAACAAAAACTTTTCAAACACCCTTGTCAATGAAATATAGGTATTTGTCTTGAAAAACACATCCCATAATAATTAATTGTTTTCGATGGAGATTTCCCAAGGGGTTTATGTAAGTTCTTATCTATCAAGACCCATCCGCTGGGGCCCATGCTGTGATTACCCCAAGGCCACCTTCCATAGGCCAGGGGTTGGAGACATGCACCAAAGGTGTAATTCTCTATACTGGGAAGGCATTTCCTTTATAACATGTAAAAACTCACAACCAAGTACACAACAAGATACCCACACAATTAAACTATATAACAAAAAGAGTGCGGAAAAATAAAATTGTCCAGAATTCATGACCAATAGTAAATGTACAATAAAATAAAAGTACAAGTACAACTGAGGAAAAAGGAAAAATAGTTATTGAGTCATCCACTAGGGTTCCTTCTTGAAGGGAAGGTATAAATCACCTCCTCGACACTCCATGTATGTTTATCTCCTACGTGTACCGACACGCAGTATAGTCCACCGCTGGGTACCATCCATTCCTGGTACTCTCAGCCTCAGTCAGAACAGTCTGTCATCTTCATCCAACAAAACAATGTGTGGGAATATCCCATGCATGGGTGAGTATAAAGATACTCCGTAGGGACCCATAAGACCTCAAGCTCTCACAAAAGCCACAAACGATAAACAAAAATATAATAATTCAACAGATAACCCAACATTGATATATTCCCATATATATACCTATGTTATCATGTAATCCATCTCAATCATGAGAAAAACATAGAAAAAACTACTCAACTAAAACCCGAATTTTATTCTAGGGGTTGTATCAAGTAACATTTCTAACCCTGCGCAACTGGAGAACTGCTCCTCTCTTGAGTACAGTGGGCCTAGAGTGTCAACCATATGCACTTCCCTCTAACCTTGTACTACTGAGGTACTCCTCTAGTCGATTACGGTGGATCTGCTGTGCCACTAAGTCCACTCCCCACCATGGGTCTGTCACGTAACCAATAATTCTCTCCCTCATAGACTACTGAGGTACTCCTCCTGTCAAGTACCGTGGTCTGTCGATACACTATGGAACTCCTCATTGTGGGTCTCTCGTGAGACCAAGGAGCTCAGCACTGGGCTAGTTGAGTCACTCCGAGTCAAATCAGTCCGCACTCATCAATTCTGAGGTAGCTATTAGGTCTCTGCACTATTCTCGCTCGTCTTTGAAAGGATCCGCTCCACGAGCTACTGGTCGATTCACCAGCTATCACGATGTCCAACAATGAAGTATCTAAATGGTCTTCCACATCATAGGGGCCTCAACTAAATAGACGTTGTGTCAATCAGATGGTCGATATATGAGTAATAAGCCTTTTAGTCCAAGTGGCCTGGTTGGATTCGTACTCGATCCAACCTAACCACTCACAATTGTAATCCAAAACACTGTGGGGTATCACTCAAAGGGACAGTCTAATTCCAATTTTTTTAGCACCACAGAAATTTCGTCAAATGGTCGACCGGTGCCAAATTTTTTTCCAATAGAGTGTAAATGGGTCATAGTGGGCCCAGGTCCGGTCTGACCCAAACCGACCTGGCATGTGTTGATCTGGTTCATGTCGACCCAGACCGACCCCGACCCATGATATGGCTCGGTCTGCTGGGAGGTCCAGCATGCCGTGAGGGCCACGAGGGGACGTGGAGCCTGTGAGTGTCGCGGGGGTGCTCGAGGGTGAAAGGCCGGTTTTCCTGAGGTGTCGTGGGGGCGCGGTGCCGGATCGGCCAGGGTGCTACGGGGGCCATGAGTTGGATCGGCCAGGGCACCACGGGGGGCGCTAGACGATTCGGCCGGGGCGCCAAAGGGGGAATGGACCGGTTCGGCCGGGGCACCATGGGGGGCATATGAATGTTCAGTCAGGGCCCATAGAGTGTGTGGGCCAGTTCGTCCCGGGCGCCATGAGGGGCTCAGGCTAGTCTGGCTCGGGTGAAGGCAGCTAGGCCCGATGCGGTGGGTTGGCTCGGTGGGTCGACACAACGGCAGTTCAGTGGAGGCGCAGAGCGGTGGAGACGCGAGGCGGCGGAGGCCGTGGGGGCCATGCTGTGATGAAGCAGGTGGTGGAGGCCACGAGCGGGGGTCGCCGCATGTGGAAGAGAACTGTTGCATTTGTCTCCTTACTCGATTTTGAAGAACACAGCAATGAAGAACATCATAGGGGTCGGGGCATGTTAGTTTGGAATGAACCCTCCACCTTTAGAGTGGTAGAAATCAGTTCATAAAGAATTAAGTAATGGACGTCAACCATGATCTTATCCAATTTAATTATTCCCAATCCTACATAATAGAAGAAGTGAGTACATGGAATGTGATAAAAAAATAACATTAAACACCTACTTCTTTCTCATAATGATGTTGTGCAATATGTTAGTACGGTAGTCGATTCTCCATATATGAGGACATCCCACCTGAAAAGAAGTCCCGAGGAAGAATCGTGATGTGAAGCTCGGCATTCTTCATTGGAAATATTCGTTTTAAGAACGCATTATTCTTTCAGAGAAGTAGTTCATCATTGGAGAGATTTTCCTCCAAGGCTCCACCAAAAAGAAAAATGGCCAACTGCAGTGTTTCCCACAACATTATTTGTTGGAACCAATTCAAATTATCCTAATAAAACCCCTAGGGTGGTATATTTAATTAAGGTGGGTTAGCATAATTAATGTAGAGCTAATCAAGAGGCTTCTCCACAATATGAGGGAGTTGACAGGTTTCCCCCCCATTAAGAGGGGTTGGGTGGTCCCCGATCCCAATAAATCTAGTAGTGGATGTTTAGTTCCGGCGGCCCCACCCATGAACATATACATGGTTGGTGGTTATAAAAATATAAAATAAATCATGTGTTTTTTTATTGCCACAAAACACCAAAAACATTCATTCACCCAATAACATCTGTCGTCGAGGTGAAAGTTTCCTTAAGCGATTATCGATGCTGTGAGATCAATGGTGCCCTCAGATTTCAATTCTGAGCACCAGTACAAAATATAGAAAAAGCTTATCATACATTTAATGAATGTACCCGAAAAAAACATTACAAATTGATTTCGGGCATATCAGGCCTCAGAATCACACGCTGTCAATTTTTGCGGACATGAAAAATTCCCATTTAGTTAAAAAAAAATTACATGGAAATTTCGGGTCATTACATTATTAGTATTTTAAAATAATCATTCATCTTATATCAAATAAAAACCATATATAATAATTTTAACCTTAAAAAAATAGTTTATATAGAATACTAAATTTTTTTTTATAATGTTGCAATTATTTTCTATAAAATTTCCATCCATGATAAGATGGAGGTGTTGAAAATGAAAAAATACAACCTTTCATCTCTATAAGATTGATTATTCATTTTTCATCATCAACCCTTATATATGGATATTTTTATGTAAATAATATATATATAGTATATAATTTAACGAAATATTATCTTAGAATGATATATTATTACATAAAGTTCATCTTTTATCTATATTGGAAAATGAAAATGTGACCAGAGATTACGTAGAGACTATAATGTCTATAATGTTATATAATTCCTTTTTCATCATATAATTACATGATATTTTATGAAACAGTTGTATAATGCGAATATATATGATATTTATGAACTTTTAATGATTGGTATTGACGATAAAACCTTGATCAACTGGTATGTACGAGAATAAAGAAACTAAAATATTAATGTCATACAATACATTTAACATCAATAATATTGATTTTAGTGGATAATAATTTATAATTGGGTAATTAAAAATTATAAATAAATTCAAAATTGATGTATATAAATAAAAAAATTTCTTTTATAAAATTTTTAGAATTAATAATTTATTATAATGAAAATTAAATAACATATATAGATATTTAGAATTTATGGTTGTTGTTTATGTAAGACCGTAACATTTTATTTGAATTAATTACGTTTCTATTTATATATTAATAATTTTATATTAATAGTATTAAATCCACAAATATTTTATTCTACAATAGAATTTTGTTTTCTTATTAATCCTCAGTTCCATTTTTCCACCACGTGATACTCAAAAATAATTACATAATTTTTTTTTATTATAACCAACTATATCTATTATGTATGGTTATGAATATTTTTCCTCAATATAAAAATTTAAAAAATATATTATGGATTATTTTATCATCATTATCATTTTTAAATGGGTTAAAATAAAATTTATATTATATATAAATGAATAAAATGAATCTTTATATTTTTTTCCACATTTCATTTTTTTTATTTTAAATGAGAGTTAAAAGAATGTTTTCTTTTAAAAAATATAAGAAATGAATTTTTTCCCCAAAATAAAAACAATTATTCATTTTGAATCACCGTACTATAGTTTCCTTGTTTTATTAAATGATAAAAATCTTTATTGGTATATAAACTTGTAGATTTAAATTTTTTCTAAAACAATTGTACATTCCCATTGTTTTCAAAGAATTTTACAATTTGTTTTTAAAAGTTTATTTCATCTTTGTCAAATATTTTATTTATTTTTATTAAATAGTTATATTATATAATTATATAATCCACCATCACTTTTAACATAGCTTCTTAAATTACATACTAAAATATCCCATGAAACCTATTTCATTTTAAAAGGTAACTAAGTTGTCAAGGAAACATAAATTTTATGCACTTATGGAAGCCACATGAATGGATTACAATTTTTTAGTGGGTGTTGATTTTTTAAAATTACAATTCATTAGATATTTTTTTGAATATCTTATCATTCAAAGGAGATGGTATTATTTATTATTCATACAATATACTTGTTGATGCGGGAAATAATGTTTGTCTGACATACAAAGGGATGCTTCTAATAAAAAATGATCCTATATTTTAATTGATTCTAATAATAATAAATTATATATTATAATAATTGGTGATGGTATCAACAGAAAATATATTATGTTATGGGATATTGGTATTGATTTCCTATCCATATGATTATGAATTGATATTCATTTGATTAAAAATAAGTATATGACATGACCCATTATGTTATGATCTATGCATTCCTAGGTATGATACACATGTGTTATGAATTAAAAAAATTCCTACACACATTTCTCTATCATATTCTCACTTATGACCTTTAAGTGATAACTTCTTTGTTTACCCTTAGTGGGCATCTAATCTCACTATTTCATAAGTTCCTATTTCCCCAAGATAAGAAGACATTTTTGATGTATGATATATCTATAAGGGTATTTTATAAGAAGTATTTTCTCAATGATTTTGATGATCTGTCACAAAATAATTTAATTTTGTTTATCTTCTATAAAGACATTAAACGATTACAATTATTAGGTGTGTATATTTGTGATATATAATTATTTCATTTCAATTTATGTAGTAGTTTTGTATTTAATTATTGGATCACCTCAGTTTATATCAAAGAAGTGATTAGTTATTTCTAGAAATTCAATTATGAATAATATAAGTATCAAACCCATATCAATCTTAGTGAAACCAAAATTTATATTGGATGAACCTGAAGATTCATAATATGATATTAATGTCTCATATTTTAGGATATATTATAATTGATATTATTATATCATGATTTCTAACACTGATTAATTATGGTCAATTAATTAATTTAACCTTTTGGTAATGGTTATTATCTAGAACAAGGGGGACTATTTTAACAATAAATGTGATGGGAAATAAAATGACAAACCCTAGGATTAATAAAATGCAGTGGTAAATGTAATGAAGAATCTATGGGTAAATTACTGAAAAAAAGAATTCATGCAGTTAATAATAACATTAAACATATTGATTTTATCTATATTATAAGGAATAAGAAACATTTCATTAGGTACATTATGCTAAAATTGTGACATTTTATTGGGACCAATGGTCCAATAATTTCTAAACAATGTATAAATCTTGGGGAATGGACATTTTATATATAGTGTTTGAATAATTTGAAGGTGTTTTAGTCATCTCCCACTTTCATGGTGAAGTAGATCAATGGATTAATCTCATCCTAAAGATAAGGGAAAAAGATTAAATTAAATCCATTGATTATGAGTTTATTATGGGGATATTTCTCAATATATACATTCATCAAATTTTTTTACAAAAATATAGATGGACATGTTATAGTTGATGTGGAATCATGATGATTCAATGAGTTCATGTTATTTTGACACTATAATATATTTAAGGTAGACATATCATTTTCTAATAAAACATGTAAGAAAAATAGATTATTATTATACTAAATCAAAAATGGAGTGTCCTAATAGAATTACCTAATAGAGAATTTGTTAACTTTGTAGAAGTATTTTTATGTGATCTATAGGAGGTAAATAGATGCTGGGAACTATCAATATTCTCATAGATTTTTTAAATTAAATGGAAGATGATGTTTCAATAGAACTCAAATAATTAATCAAAAAATTGAATAGATATATAAATAAAAATACACTATATTTATCAAAACATTCCCTTTTTCAAATGAATTATTTGGGATGGATGATGCTTTACATGTGGGTGAATGGGATAATTATCATGTGACTATTGAGAAAATTTGAAAATTTCAAACAAAATATTAGAGGATAGTAATTTTAAAACTAATTATATAAATAATTTTAGATGTATGTATATCATTAATTTTGTTAATAAATTTCCTAATAAATTGGATAATGAGTAAAGTATATATCATCGATCTCAAATGAAAAAAATATTGAATAATTTTCAATCACATTATATAGTGTTGGTAAAGAAGATGATATGTTCAATGGTACACTTATCATCCAATCATGAACAAATTATTTTAGGTGATTTATTAACACTATTTAATATCAATAAAATTATCAAAGTCTATTTATTCACAACATAAATGGTTAGATTTTGATATATTTATGAAAACACCTAATGTTGTAATTTTTAAAATTCTAATGTTATAGGATAGCTCTAGAAGATGATTGTGAGAATACAATTCTTCAAAAATTATCTTTTCACACTATAGTAAATTTTATGTTATTTTTAAAATGGATTGGATCTCTCTACATATATTCCATATCAATTTCATAGTATGGTAATCCACATTTGATATTCAAAATAAACACATTATTGTATATTGGTGAAATAATTAAATTAAAATTATAATGTACATTGATTAAATTATATGGGTATGAATACCTATACATGAGGATAATTTATTGGAAATTGTGTTGGAAAATCTCAACATAGGAAATAGTCATAATATTTGAGAATATTCCAATGTATTTCATTAATCGATTCACAGCCTTTTCCCGAATCATGATTGTGAGGGTTCAATTGAATATACATCTTCCGCTACACAAATTTCAAAGGATATTTAAAGAATAGCATCAATTGGGTCTTAGTTACATTTAAATAATATCATGGAAAATGTTATTATGGGATTCCCCTACCCCAATGCATTCACAATGGGTTCACTAGTTCTTTTTGATATTATTAAATAAGGCTCAATGAATTTTTATATTGAATATACATAACAGGAATATGTTAAAATAAATTAAAAACATCTTATACAACATGTTTTTGACATGTTTATTCAATTTTATATGTATAAAAAATTAATATATTTTCCTTCTTTATAAATACTTTTAATTGAGGGTATAAATGGTAAAAATACCAAAGAGAGCCTTTCATATGAGATATATAAATTATTAATATTTAAAATTCCATTTTAACCTACCTATCCACCTAATACATTAATGGATTTAATGAAATAATATTTGGAGAGTACCTTGATCAATATTTGGTATTCATAACATATTGTATTGAAATAAATTCTATGAGAAAAGAAGATAATCAAGAACATTTCTTTATTGTGGTCCTGACATTGATTAAAAAAGATTCACGAAAAGTTTCTACTTTGTGAATATTGGATATCAAAATTATCATTCATGGGATAAAAAAATAGTAGTGGTTATGTCATTGGATCCTTCAAACAAAAATGTTCTTCCTGGATGTCATTAACAATACTCTTTGTCTAAGATCCAATGTTTTCTTATATTAGTTGGATAATATCTACACATTATGTGGATATTTCAAACTACTATAACATCCACGTACTAAGGAAATATGATAGATAGTTTGGTTCATTTAGAATATTGAATTTGAATATAGTTTAATATAACTAATTCTATTTTTTTAGTTCACATGTTTTCACAATACATTAACATAATATGTCTTGTTTCCACAATTTACTCCCAAATCCGGGATAGCCACATGGCCTTATGTTAATCTCCCATAATGACATAATATTCTAAATTATATTGTGTTCCTATGGTGTGACCATGGAGAGACTATTCCATAATCACAAGAGTTTAGATGAGTGGATATACAATAATAGCTAAGTACTAGAAGTATTAAATCAATCATATAATATCTAACATTCAAAATAATAATAAATTAATAAAATAATATGTAAACTCAGAACCAAAATTAGTATCAATAAATCCATTTCATGGGTCTAATAATAATCCAAATAAATATAACTAAACCTTACATTTGACAAAATGATAAATGTTTCAAAATTATACCATCTATCAGCATGAGCTTCAACTTGATCCTTTACTCATCTAATTCTAATTATATATAAAAAATATAAGGTAAAATTACATTATCCATACATGAGACATATAATCATTCTAGTTAGCCAAAAAAGCCATGAATAAGGTGTGAGATACAATAATTGTATGTATCCACCCAATGATCTTAATCAATTCAATCAATTATAACATTATTAATTAAGTGTGTATGTGGTGGTAGAATATGTAAATTCTAATGTATGTAAACATACAAAAAATTTTAGGGTTCACATGGACACCCATCATCTTCTACCATCATCAACCATGGTCATAAGGAAATTGAATAAATAGTCAGTCCTATATAAATTTATATTCATGTTATTTTAATTAATCAGTATTACTTATTCAATTTTACTAATGACATGGAAGTTATACTAGATTCACTCGTAAATATATTTGATCATTG
The DNA here is from genome assembly GCA_963277665.1 of Viscum album. Lineage (NCBI taxonomy): Eukaryota > Viridiplantae > Streptophyta > Magnoliopsida > Santalales > Viscaceae > Viscum > Viscum album. The sequence continues at coordinate 90,664,058 of OY728121.1, read as the reverse complement.
ATTCCTAAAAAATCAACAAATCAATTGTAATACAAATACTAAATCAATGAATGTTCTTTTACATGGATGAATATCGATATAAATCAATTCTTTAATTAATAATTTCAAAACATGATCTAATCCTTTGAATTCCTTATTCAGAATGTAGGTATCACTCAAGTTATAACATGAATGATGCACCTTAGAATCCAAACCAATGAATTCCTCATTGGAATCATGGTATTTCACTATGGGTGGTATAATGTAATTGTTGTCGAGTCCATCTTTGGAGGCCCACTAATGGATCCCATCTCTCACTCCTAGAATATATAATAAACTAACCTCTATGTTCATCCTTTAGAACCCATAATGAGTCAACAAATGACTCGTGCATATACTTAATTAGACCTATAATTTCATCATTTAATTATACCAAGAGGAAATGTGTCACTCATGTATATAAATGTCAACCCCATGAGTTTATCCTTGGTAGCCCACTAGGGTGCCAATGATCAACATAGGCTTATATATGGAATAAAAAATATGACTTCACCCATTTATTTCTTATATAAAACAATTCATCACATATATAATTTAATTATTCAATAGATAAAATTTAAATATGTCAAGGACATCACCATGATAACATCACTGAAACGGCACCCTAGTACGAGGATGAAAGAATAGTATAATCCTAGAATGATTAGCTTTAATATTATCTCATGCTAGAATCATCAATATTAAAAAAATACATGAATAATGAAGGAAGAACATGATCATATTTCTAACACTTGGTCATCCATCCCCTTTCATTAATCTATTCATTTTACAATTTCATTAAATTTAATAACATCCCAAATATTGTGGGTAGTGTCTCGCTTTAAAATATCTAATTCATATTCCACCCATGATGGTACAATTAATTAAAAAATTCATCCATGTTGTGGTTCTATTTGAAGGTTCATGCCCTTTAATTATTCATCAATGAGTACCATTTATTCCATAGGCTATCCCTATCAATTTTAGACAATGATTTAATTTCATTTCGTGGGATTCTCCCATTATGAGGGTTTGGATGGCCCCACCTATAGGAATTCAACATTCGAGGGTTTTAGGATTGGGTGGTCCCCACCACCATAACCCATGTGGGAGGTTTTTTATCAGGTGGTCCCCACCTTCATAACATTCACATTGGAGTTTCAAATAAAGATAAAAATTATAAAAAATGTTTATTTTACATTTTCCATGAAAAAGTGAAAAACTGTCTTTCACCCTCGACCTACACCGTCGAGGTGACAGTCTCCTTAAGTAAATATAAGCACTGCAAGTTCAACGATGCTCTCATATTTGAATTCTGACCATTGGTTTAAAAGTTAAAAAACCCCACTCATACATTTACAGAATGTACCTTAAAAATGATCATAAATTCAGTACGGGCACACTGGGCCTCAGAATCACACGGAGTAAATTTTCATTGACTAGTAAAATTCCAATATAATTAGAAAACATTACATGTAATTTCCTGTTATTTACATTCTCCCCACCTCAGGGATTTGCATCCCCCTATTCAACAACACTAACTATGGAAAAATGTGTGGGTACTGAGAATGAATCTATGCCTCCCACTCCCATGTGCTCTCTTGGAGGTTTCTGTGATGCTAGCTAACACACACCAGAGGAATCGACCACCACCAAAGGACCTAGTCCTAGGGATCCTCAATATCTACTGGAATCACAGTAAATGTCAAACCATAATCGGTATACAGCTCCCCACGGTCGATGAATTGGGAAGTCTCATCCACGTATCTCCTCAGCAAGGATATGTGGAAGACGTCGTGCACCTGGTGCAACTGAGGTGGAATAGATAAGTGGTAATCTACCTCGCCAACACTTCTGAGGACCTAGAAGGGTTAGATGAACCATATAGATAACATTCCACCTCATCCAAATCCCTATAAACCTCATCGGTGTGAGAACCATAGAAAGATGTGGTCACCATCATCTAACTCTAGAGGTCTTCGTCTCCTGTCGACATAAGACTTATGCCTGCTCTGTGCAGTCTTGATCCACTCCTAGATGATCTTCACATTGTCTGTGGTAGCCCACACCATCTCTGGACCCACTAGTTCTAACTCCCCTAGGTCAGTCCAGCTCAATAGTGATATGAAAGGGTCCCCAAACAATATCTCAAAAGGTTCCATCCCAATGGTGGAGTAATAGCTTTTGTTGTATCAAAACAGCACCAAAGGCAAGTGATCCTCCCAACTGCGACCGAAGTCGATGATGCAAGAACGAATCATTTCCACGATGATATAAATGGTCCACTTAGTCTGACCATCCGTCTGAGGATGGATGGATGTGCTTGAATGAAGTTGCGTCCCGAAAGCAACCTGCAACCCCTTCCACAGATGGGAGGTAAAACATTCCTCATGAATGGAGAAAATATTCAAGGGTACTCCATTCGGGAACAAAATATTATACTAATTGAGGCACCCCAATCTCTATACAGAACCCTACTCTCATTTCTGTATGAAATGGGCCAACTTGGTGAGTCGGTCGACGATCATCCAAATCGATCCATAACCCTAGTATGCGCATGTAAGTCCTATAAAAAATTCCACAGATCTCCAATCCCACTTCCACTCTTGGACTCCTAAAGGCTGAACCATGCTTGTTGGTACCTGATGCTCCGCCTTCAGTTGATGACAAATGTGGCACCATGAGACAAACTCTAAAACTGCTTTCTTTATTCCAGGCCACCAGTGATATCTTCCGAGATCCTGATACATCATTACCACTCATGGATGTACTGCTAGAGGGGATGTTTGGAACACCCTCAACACTTCCCCCCGAAGTGACACTGGTACCATTGCACGTCCTAAGAAAATTATTATGTTCTCCCCACATTTAGAAAATCCATAAGATTCTTACCCTGTGGATATCTGTGCACGTCAAGCCTCATAGTCAGTGTCCCCACAATGTGCCACCCTTACACAATGAGGAAGTGGGGGAGTGACTTTAAGAGACTAAAGGAAATATTCTCCATCTCGATCTACAAAGGATATCTTCAAAGTGGCCAACTGCTCCGCTGCCTTGCCTAGTAGTTTTATACCGGACCTCCTGATGAGTGTATCTCCAAAAACATTCCCCTTCCTAGGAGTATAGACTATCCCGATTTCATTGTAATGGAGGAACTCAAGCCAACATCATTGTATCAGGTTCAGGTCCTTCTGAGAGAAGATATACCTGAGAATATTTTGATCCTAGTAGACTGTAAAATTCTCATCCATAATATAATTTCGCCACATCTTCAAGGAGAATACCGTTGCTGCTAACACCATGTCATGGGTAGAATAGTTATATTCATGTTGTCTCAGCTGTCAAAAACCTTATATGATCACTGCTCGCTCCTACACAAGGACACATCCAATCCCAATCAGTGATGTGTCGTAGTAAACTGTCTACCCTATGCCCTCCTCCAGTAGCCTCAAGATGGGAGAACTAGTCAGCCTCTACCTCTTCTCCAGAAAACACTACTGGAATCTCCTTGAGCACACGAAGGGCTTCCCCTTCTACATCAATGCTTATAGTGGTGCTATAACTCAAGATTAATCTAGTACAAATATTAGGTAGTATCTGGCCAATCCCAGGTAACTCAGTACCTTCGTCACACTCCTGGGTCTCTCCCAAGAAAGTACCGCATCAATCTTCACTGTATCTACTGCAACTTTAGCCACCGAAATGACATGCCCTAGAATGTGAACCTCTCAGATCTAGAAATAGAACTTTAAGAGAATACCATTATGCTGGGGCTCTTGGAGTGTTTCCAGTACTACCTACCAATTCTATGCATTCTCTACCTCAGTAGTCGATTAGATCATAATTTTGTCGATGAGGACTACTAAAAAGTGATCATGGTATGCTGAATGATCTTGTTCATGTGTCCCATTAAAACTGCTGGAGCATTGGCTACACCGAATGGAATTACCATGAACATTTAATGGCCAAACCAATATCTGTAAGATGCCTTCTACACATCCTCGTCTCATACTCTGAGCTGGTGATAGCATGATCTGAGGTCTGTCTTCATGAACCATCATGCTCTTTTCAGCTAATCAAAGATGTCGTCAATCCTTAAAAGTGGGTACTTGTTATTCATGGTCCGTTAGTTATGGCACCGATAGTCAACACAAAGTCTCAAGCTCCCATCGGCCTTCTTGGAGAACAAAATAGGGGCTGCCCACTGAGAAACACTAGGCTGAATGAATCCCTTCCACTGCAAGTCCTCCAGTTGTATCGGCAGCTCACGAAGCTCTGCGAGAGACATCCGATATTTTGGTGTAAATATCAGTGTCTTCCTGGGGTAAAAGTCAATGTAAAAGTCCACCATTATAAGAGGATGTATACATGGCACATAATTAAGGTAGACATCCACGTATTGGTCCACCAATGGAGGATAAATCAGACTCTCCACATCATCTGCTCCTAGGGAATGACTAGACAACTGATGAGTGATTGGCTGCACTCTCATCCGGGTAAATCCATACTGTACTACAAAGGATCCCTTCTTGCTGGTGAATGTAAACCAGTTCCCATCAATGCGGACACACCGCACATTGCACCTAATATAGTAAATCTGAGGATGGACTGTAAATAACCAGTCCATAACCAATATGACGTCATAAGGCCTTGATGATGATACTGGGAGATCACATCTAAAACTCTCTCCTCCAATAGTAAGCTCGCACTACTGACACTAGTGAATAATCATGTAATCTTCTCCAATTGGATTCTTTAGCTGTAAGTATTGACCAATGGATCCATTGGAATCTCTGAGCTCTTAATGAGGGTAGTGGCAATAAAATAATGAATGGAAACTATGATATATGTATTTCAGCTAAGGTGGAGTAGACATAGATCATACCTCATATCATCTACAGAGCACCGGGATCATTGGCATCAGCTGCCTGGTGCTGTGCTCGCCCCTATCCTCCTGCTCCCTCTGTTCAGTGTGGACCAACTAGTGGTGGTGGTGGTAACATCTCGAATCGTCGCCCACCGCTAGTTGCATGACCATCTACTCTACCACATCCGTATGATCCCTAATAAAATCCTCTGTAAATCCCATGTCTCTACCTGGTTGGTCCATCGATAGTATTCTGATCATCTGTATGGTGGGTCGGACAGTCACGAGCCATGTGAACCTTCCCTCCACAACCGTAACACTGCCCGCTCCTGGCATGATTGGCTCTTCCTCAGGATCCCTACACAGCTGAATTTGAATCCTATGATCATCCACATGTAGGTTTAGTCTTCTTGGACCTCTGTGGCATTTGTCTACTACCAGCTGCAGAAGAATCATCTATGTGATGAATAGAGGTGGGTCTCACTGTTGTTGACTGCTCACCAAGGAAACTCTACACTAAGAGGTCTCTCTCCAACACCCATTCCAGCGTTGGGATGATAAAAGAAATCATTGAATCATTGATCTCTCATCTGAGTCCCATATCAACGGTCTAGGCCATGAAGAATGGATCTTGTATCATATCAGTGGATTAGTGTTAGAGTTCAGAGAACCTCGCCGAGTACTGAGCCACAATAATTCTTCCCTAATGCAGATGATTTATCTCTTATATGCACCATGCAAAAAGAGTCACTAGAACAAACTCTGCACAAAATAGGCTCTAAACGTCTGGTCGGGGAAACATCACCTCGTCGTGAATTCAAAGCATCATGCTCCACCATCCTCCAGCTGCTTCCTGCATAAGACTGATGGCAATGATCACCATGAGATCGGTTGGTGTCCCTACCAGTTGTAAGACTCTCACCACGGACTCCATCCATTCCTCAGCCACTTAGGGGTCCGTCTCTCCCCTAAACCTCGGTGGACTCCCATACTAGAACTCATCCTACAAAGTCATGTGGCAGGCACCCTCTACTGCTGGGGATAGTGCCATCGGTGGCCCAATAGGTAATGGTACCGCTGGTGCCACTACTAGAAGAGGGCACTCCACCAAGTCATAGTCGCTAAGTGGGCTATCACTGAGAACTAAACCCTAAACCCTAGTTAGTTTTACACATGGAGGCATCATGAGATGAAACAGGTGTGCCACAATCAATAAGTTATAACTCATGTGTTAACTCTAAATATCACAAAAAAAACTTTTGAAAAAACACAAACAATCTATGTTTATGTGCACCAAGTCAGAAATCAGAAGTCAGGGTCCTGGTGTATGGATACATCGGCCACCGCAAAAAAACTTGATCCCTTAAAATGAAAACTACACTCACTACCCTTAACAATATTGTAATTAAAAAGAAATATCAGAGTCTAATGGTCTACAGAAGAACCGACTCCTCTGATACCAATTCGTCATGACTCGTCCCCAGGGTCACATGTTGTGACAACCCCTTGCTCGCCTTATATAGTCCAGGTGTTGGTTACTAACACCGAATTGCTTATTCCCTATAACCAAGAAGGAATTGGCTTTATATTCTATAAACACATGCAACCAAGCACACACAGAGATACGAACACAAATTGACTGTGTTGCAAAAAGAGTGCTGAAATTAAAATGGGGATATAATACATGTCCAACAGTAATAGTACAAGTACAACTAAAATGAAATACTATGGAAGAAAAAGAAAGGTAGCTACCGGGTCTTCAACCGATGTTCCTACATGATGGGTAGGTACTGATCGCCTCCTCAACACTCCATGTCCTCAAGTCACGTCTACGTACCGTCATACCATATGGTCCACCTTCATGCCTCGTCTAACCCTAGTACGCTCATCATCGATCAGCAGTGTTCTTCGTATACACCAAACACAACATGTTGTGGGAATACCCCGTGAAGGTGTGAGTATAAAGATATTAAGGAGGGACCCCGAGTCCCTCAATGTCTCACGAAATCCACCAACGATAATCCACAAGTCTTGAAATCAACTGACAAACCTAAATTGGTATATGCCCATACATATACCTATTTAATCAAGAATAACCATATAAATCATGATGAAAAACATAATGTTCATCTAAAATCCAATTTCTAAACTATTCCACAAAGAATGGAATAACATGAATGTAAGTTACAAAAAGGTACTCCACAAAGAAGAATACCATTAAGGTATTATAACAAAGGAAATTACAGCTCATGTATGGACTCAGCTTACAGAAGGTATTTTTTTGGTATAGTTGTACTGATTATTAGATGTAACAACTGAATCATCATACTCTATTAGGATGCTCTACTGCTGACCCACATAGGATCGCTCGATGCTGACCCACACAAGATCATTCGGTGCAGACCCACACAGGATCGTTATTCATTCATCAAAACAAAACCAGCTACTGGGTTCCTGTACTAAGCTTTCTCTTCTACTGGAGGGTCTATGTCTCAAGCCACTGTTTGATACAAAAAATATCATGAAATACCACGAATAAGTATCCCAAAGGTCCTCCATGTAATAGGGGTCTCAACACAATAGACGATGTGTCAATCGGATACCCGGTCTGTGAGTTATTAGCCATTTTGTCCTGAGGACCCAGTTGGATTCATGCTCGATCCAATATGGTCATACAATAAACTTATCCAAATATTTAGTGGTGTATACCAAATGAAATGTTTGGATCCATGGTTTCCAGTATCATTGAAGGTTCTTCAAACAGACACCTAGTGCCAATGTTATGTCCAAAAGAGCATATAGGGTCGAAACTAGTGTGTGTCTGGTCCGACCCGGCCTACATTGGGATGTCCGGTCTGGAAGCTCGGCAAGGCCGGTGCGGTGTGGCCACGGGCTAGAACGAGGCGGCGCATTGTCTACAAGGGCGGTGAGGGGCCACAGATACCATGGGGTGCCGAGGATGCTCTGGGGTGGAATTTGGAGGTGTAGGGGAGGTGAGGCCATGGGACAGTGGAGACCGCAGGGAAGTGAGGTCGTGGGGCGGTGAGGCTGCGGGGGCCACAGAGGGCCACAAGGCGGCGAGGCTATGGGAAAATGGAGGCCGCGGGGGATGCGGTGATACAAGGCGGTGGCGGTAGTGGAGGGCCACATGGCGGTGAGGCCTCATGGGCCGTAGAGGGCCACAGGACGTCAGAGTCCTCGGGCAGCAGTCCGCCTTGGCTGTCCGTGTTGGGCAGTTGCACGCCATGCCTTCGTCTTCTGCCATCTTGACTGCCCGCCCTCCATTTTTCACCTTCTTCATGATTGGCCAAGGTGATGGTCGTGGTTCTCATGTTCCATCTGTGCCAAACACCGACACCAATTTTCGTCGCCATTGCAGAGATCACACAAAAGAACCATAAGGTTTATGGAGTGGCCAGAGTGTGTTTATTTGGCCCATTCCCTCCAAGTTAGGGCGGTAGCATGAAACACAAGGGGTGTGATTCAATGTGAGAGAAAAATAAACATTGATCAATTTAAAACACACAACAACCTTGATTTCATGTTAACGTTGGAAGGGTTGAAGTCGGCGATGTCGGTGTTTCCCCAATAGTGGGTTCAGTATCATTGAAGACGTAGTATGTTGGTTTCCTCCAAAAGGTTCTTCCGATCAATCTCGGGGTGGGTTTCCATATTTTTTGATCCCTAGTGGATGTTCTTCATTGGGAAGTGTTCTTCGTTGGAGAGGGTAAAAGTTTCTCCATCTGCTTTCCCAACACTTCCCTCAAAATAAGAATATCCAATAAAAATTAAATAAGGTTTTACTAATTTAATTTTAATTTGAACCATTAATAAAGATGTGTTGGAATAATTAATGTGGAGTATGTTCAAGAGACATGTCTACATTAAAGATGGAGTTTAAGAGTTTCTTCCCATGATGAGGGTTCGGGTGGCCCCACTATTAGGAATTCAAAATTAGGGGGTTTTAAAGTTGGGCGGTCCCCACCAACTTAACCCATGAAAGACGGTTTTTTAGGTGGTCCCCAACTTTATAACCTTCGAGATGAAGGTATCCTTAAGCGAATACTATTTCCTGGAGTTCAATCATGCCTTTGGATTTCAATTCTGGGAACTGGTTTGAAAGTATGAAAAAACTGCTCGCACATTTACTGAATGAACCCGAAAAAATTTCAGAAATTCATTCCAGGCAGACCATGCCTCGAAATCAAGTTCCATCAATTTTTTCGTACTCATAAAATTCCCATATAATTAAAAAAAATTACATGTAATTTCAGGTCTTTACACATCCAATGGTTGCTCATACCCTATTGATTCGCAACGGATAGTAACTGAAGGTAGGTAGAAAACAGAGATTCACCCAACAATGACTCATTCACCAGTAGGTCATCAATAACTGAGTCTTAACAGTGACCTGTCCCATGGTGAATCGCAACGGTTAGTTTCTAGTGGTGATTGAAAATGATGACTCATCCTAAATTTACTCATCAAACAGTGAGTTTTCCAATTGTCACTCCAGAAATGGTGAGTTATTTAATGGTATGTATCCTAAAAGATATTCATCCAATAGTTTTTCCTCCATCAGAGATTCATTTCCATAGTATTTATAATTTCTGTTTAACTATCAGTTTTCCTAGACTGTCCCCATTAACATATTATTTGATATTAAAATAATTTAAAACTATATTAAAATGGATTAAAATCTATTTCTAGGTATATAGAACATATAAATAATTTCCTAAAAGTCTCAAAGACTTCTAAATATCCAAATCATGTGGTCCTAGTCAAGATCCATCTTTAATGGCATTAAAAACTATTCATCCTATTCAAATAGGATCTATCAATTCGAAACATGTGATTCCTTCTTCTCTATGAGTTTTCCATTTCACATGATTTTGTAAGTTCCCATGAAACTTTTGAGTAGTCATTTTTTTATGTGGCATTTAGGATCATATTTCTTTAGGGAAGTCTGCCTTCTACATGCTCACCCACTGTTTTATGCAAGGAGAATGTGTTGATCATCTATTGCTCATGGTAGATATATCATCCTCTCTATTTTATTAGTGTATCATGTGTAGTGGGTTTATGAATGTAATATTGTTGAGGATTGAATGATAGAACATTAATAAAGACAATAAAATCAATTTAATGATCAAAATTGGTGCTAGGAAAAAGTGAATTGTGTTCTTATTTGTTAACAATTGATATTGTGTTTTGTATTGGTTTTATGAATTATAAAAATAATTTCCATTTATGTTTTTTGAATAAACACCTATTATGTATTACGAATTTATGTTTATAGTCATATATTTATTGACATTATATATGAAAATATGATTATCCACTTATACTCAGTTAAATATATGGATGCCTAATGATTGAACTGGCTTTGTGATAACCCTTTAATTATCATAGTAAAAATAATAGATATGTGTTTTCTAAATATGATGACACATTTCCTTGTTTGGTGTGGCTATGTTCTATGTGTGGGGTGGTTTAGGTGGTGTAATGGATTATCGGTTTGAGAGATTGAATGATTGTGGAATGGATGGGTAGTGTTCGATCATTGGGGATTCATGATTAGGTTTTGGTGTGCTTATGTTTTTGGATGTAATGGTTGTGGTGTTGATATATAGTAGGGTTGTCAGGTTTGGTTGTGATGATATTTCTTGCTAGGGATGGTTTTGTGTTAAGGATTTTCTTTTTGAGAGGATGGATTTTGTGTGAAGACAATGAATAATGATTATTCCATTAGCTGGTAATGGTGTAGAACAATGTGGAAAGCTGAAGTGAGTTTCTTTACTATTGTTCTTTTGATACACTTCACGATTTACACTGTGTGGATTTTTGCATAATTTGGTTTGTAGTTATTCATGTATGGATGGAATGAATAAATGTATTTCATAATAATGAATAATAATTAGATAAATGAGTTGGGTAAGGGTTATTTTTTGAGTTATGGCTAGTTGCGAGGAGACACTCATTTCTCAACTTATGAAGTGACTGTGGGTGGAGTTGATAAATTTATTTAGAGGTACCCAAAAAAATGGATTTCTTGGGATGGTTATTTTTTTGGAATCCCCCATTGGTTGGGTTGTGTGTTTCATACCTATATATATACTTTCACATCCTTTTTATTTTCGATACGAACCCCACCTTAGTTTAGCACTATGTTTTGATCACCTCCGTAAACATGGGGGATGGGGTCCTATCTCAATATCCTGATGAATGGATGGATAGTTAGATATTGGATATTTCCTTCTCCCTCTTCATGGAATTGGTATCCCAAGACACTACATCCATGTTGGGGTGTGCTTGTGAGCCCCAAGCCTCTGTGGGCAAGGAGTGATTTCCATGGTGTCTTTGAAATGAGGTGTGGTTGTGGACCATGCATCTATATTCATGATGTGTTATGGTTATGGACTAGGTTTCTATGGGCTTGATGTCTTGGGCATCGTTATTCATTGTTACGGGAGTAACTTTAAGTCCCTGGTGGGTGTAGGAGGGACAAAATGTGTTCTTAACAAGAGGGATGTGGTGAGCGATACCCAAACAACGATGTTTTTTTATAAAAATTTACATGGAATGTATTAAATTTGGATATCTCCTTGGTGATATGGGTATGGATAGAATAAATTCTAAGGTGCTATGGGATTTTCTATTTTCTCACTGCAGTATTAGTAATCTTCTCCCACTTGTGCACTAGAAGATATGGTTTTTTTAATAAGAAAACTTGTATGGTAACCTGATGTTATATAATATTTTCATGTCTATATAATGATTACGTGGATCATTCTATAATTTAATATCTCATACAAGGGGATTTTTGATGTGGTTTTTCTTAACTTTATTCATTTTGTACATAATTTGGAGTTTATTATACACGTAACTGTTTTATTAAATTAGGTCGTGGGATGGATTTTGGATTTCATTTAAATATGATTGGATTTTTTTTGTGGTCGTTAAATCTCTTCCCTCTATCATGGTTACTATAAAATTTGTAATGGCTCCAATTTTGTGAGATTTGTATACAATTGGGGCAGGTCGATACTCATGTTTCTACTGGAGGCGGTTCTCATGGTTTGTTATTTAACTTTCTTCATCACGAAAAAGGAAGGTAAGGTTACATTACCTTCCTTTATACATCTTGAAGTAGGAAATCCATGATAAATGACCTGTTATTCTTATTTATATTCCAATAATTATTGTAATACCACACGTCAATGTATATTTTTTCCTTATAATAATTGATCTGTTTTGAATCCCTTGGTTTATGTTTTGGATTATTTTTTCAATGAACCATATATTATGAGTTATGTTCTTCTGAGTTTTATTCTTTTATATTCTATGCATGATTATTTTATCCGTTTCATATACTCATATTATTCTCACATATGATTCATTAGTGATATATTCCACGATTATCCTTATTGAGAATCTGGTATCACTCATTGATAAGTCTCCATTTCTAAATGATTTAATGAATGTTATTAATCTAAAAATATACAGGAAATGGTATTTCTTTAGAAGAATGATTTCGTACAGATGAAAGACATTTTAATAACCTAGATGATTATATATAGGGTCTATAGATTCAATAAATATATTATGGTTTGGTGGACTGCTTCTTTTTGAGATGTCAGAGTAATTAATTAAATAATGTAATATTTCTATATATAACACCTTGTTAACCTCATATATTCCTTGTAGGCATGGCTTCTCTGACATGAATATGTGTTAATTTTAATATCTCCTATGTTATGTAATTTGTTTTCATTTTTAATGATTTATTATATTTCATTTATCTTATTTATGTATTTATATAATTTCCACTATTTTTTATCTCATTGATAGAATAGTACTATCTCTATAATGCATCACTATAGACCCTCCCATCTAGATTATAAAATATAGAATATGAAGAGGTTCTATTTTAGTCCTATAACACCACCGGTTCAAAAACTATTAATTGTTGTCCAAAAGGGGATGTTTCACATGGGGCCTTTACTATTTCAAATATGTGTCGTGTTTCCTAAATTATAACATAATAAAAGATAAGGATAAATTTTATACATAAATACCAGAAATAATAAGTCAACAATATTAATTATTGTATAAATGAAAAAACCAATAGACTACATACCAATACATATCAATGGGATTGAACTAGATCATTTTTCCCCATAACAAATATTACACATTAAATAATCCTAAATACATCAATATGGAATGACTTATATATTTCTCAACATCCTCAATATATGATGCACAATAATTTAGATCATTTCTCCATCAAATACACCTTTTAAATCAAATCTTCTTGATTAAATATAGTAGATAAATACTATTTCAATTTATTCATGTATAAATGTAATTGAAACATCCTCCAAAAATACCCATAACATATATAAGTTTAATCAATAGAAGGATGTATTGTATAGTGTTCTTTGACATATAAATATGAACGTGAAAATTGATTATCCATTTTAAATACTGTATTAATAATAAAATCCTATAGTTTTTTTAAAATAACTCATTTATTTATTCAATGAATTTATTTTAGTGTAAATGTTATAAATATTAATCAAATTCTAAAAAAAGGTCGAATATCAATAAAAATTTTAATTTTTTGTTAAAAATTAAATTATAATATGTTAATCGTGATTTTTTTGAACATACAATGCATTGTTTTCCACATTGATAAACTTGAAAATATTATAACAATAAATATCAATCAACTTCATTGTCTTCAATAATGATACATATTCTACCATTTCACTTTTACAAATTATGTACATAAAAAAACATGAATTCCTTATTACCCATAACAATCTATATGTGTAATGGGTTTATCAATCTCATTTATTCAATAACATCAAGTGTTGAAAATATCGATTAATTTCCTATAAAAAAATTTAATTGTGCATTATTTATTACTACAAAAATTTTACAATATGTGAAAAAATCAAAATTATTCATTAACATATCATATTCCTTATCTTAATTTTCTATGAAAATACTTTACATAGTTTAATTTTGACAAAAAACATGGTTTACCTTAGGAATGGAAGGTAATTTAGTAGTGAATAAATAATGAACATGATATTATTATTAATATTTGAATTCATATGTTTTCCTTGAATTTAAACCCCATATAATATCTACAATGATTTTCCATAGTTATTATTCCCATCATATGAAACTCCATTTACTCTAAAATTGTATAGTATAATAAGAATTTCATTATGTCCATGGTCTTCCTGATTTTTATAGTGCATAATCTATGTTGAATTCATAAATATATTTCAATATAGTTAGGAAAATAATCCTTTTTTACTAAAACATAATAAGTTATCATACATCGAGATGTTATTAATTATCCAATAAAAATAAACTGGAATTAAAAATATTCCATAAGAGATTGAATAGAAATTCAATAAAATATCTACAAATAATTAATGTAGATAATCAATTTATTATTCCATATAAAAATAATTTTAGTAATTTTTCCATTTTAATCAATAAATATGTGTAAAATGTAATACAAATTATATATTATAATATAAAAATAGGGGATGGTTTTATAGAACAAACTACAATGGCCATGTAATATGTCTCACACCATTTATTTAACAAAATGAATTAAAACCTTCTATGAAAATATATAATTTTACATTATGGATATCCATGGAGAAAAATGATATTCTCTGATTAAAATAATTCGATTTTAAATGATTTAAAATTTTCTATTCATTTCCCAATTAGAGTGTGGAATTAATTGAATAAATCATCATGTGGATATCTAGGGGTTCACACTTCAAATATATTGTGATTCACATATGGTGCATGTGATATCTATCGATCGCCTGATAATGATGTTTAGAAAAATTCACTATTGGGTATATTTTTACATACAATGGGAGATATCCATGGGAGAAAATAATTCACAATAAATGGAAATAAAAGAGTGGATGATTTTTATATTATACTAAAATGACATATGGTATGTATCTAATTCAATTATTATTATATGTAGTTTTTTTGGAAAGTGGGATAGTTTAAAAGGATGTAATTTGGGGTTTGGAAAAACAAAAAGATTATAATCAGTGTTGATATCATGTTTAGTGTAAGAATATTAGATACCTCGTTCCATAAACAAGTGGCCTATAGAATAGGGAGCATGGTTGGGGAATCGATATAGTATGTACAATTAAATTTTGTTTCTCTAGATCCTGTTAGATGGTGCTGAAAGTACGACCATCATAGGATTTTTCAAACAATTTTGTGGAAAGGTGATATAGGTATTTTGGATTCCAAATGGATTGAGCGATCAACATTATTGGTAACATTTTCAAAAACCATTCGCCCAATCCATGAACATGATTAAAAAGATGTGTTTTTACCTTTTTCATGTCGCGATGTAATTTTTATATCGTTTCATTTTCTCCAACATTCAAAAAAATCATATAGAGAGGATGAACTAGTAGTCTCTGCAACATCCATGGGTGTTTTAACATTGATTCAATGTTTTCTGGATTGATTTTGAGTATGAAAAACTACTATGGGTATTCATTCATCTATGTTTCATTCCAATTTTAGGAAAATGTTTAATGTGATGGTTTACCTCATTTATAATCCCTAAAACACTCTTATCCGAAAAGATTCTATGTTGCAATGTTAAGAATGTTTTCCTTTGTATTAAGATATAAGTTTGGATGACTGATTATTTTTATTAATGATGTAGGTGGTATACCATATTTTAAATATGAACATAATTATTTGGAAGTGTATGACGTTGTGTGTATGTATACACTTATTGTTTTTTAGTTTATTTTTTTCAAGAGAAAATTTTAGGCGTTTGATAAATGTGATAATACCTTAACATTCATCGTAAGGTTAATCTGATGTTTTACCTACTTTATACGTTCTTTATTTTAGGAAGAGTATTAATTTGAGGTTTTACCTCCATTATGTGTTTTAATTATTATGTGGATGTGGTTTTCATAAATGGAAAAATGATGTTTTGAACGTAGGTCTTGTTATGAAAGTAGGTGTTATCCTCAATGTGATTTGAAATGGGGTAATTCATATTTGATTTTCAATTTTTATTTTAAATTAGGTAATGGTTCCACATTTTGTTAATGTACCTGAATAGCTATTTCACAATTCTATAAATGGAAATTAAAGCATTGTTTCATGGTTTTGGTTTTCAACAGAAGATGCCAATTTTTAAGGGTGTCTTGAGGTTGCTTCAAATAGGGTTTGTTGACCTATGTGTTTTATTTGTGATTAATTAAACAGAAATGAGGATGAATTTAATGGTTTTATTAGCTTATCATTAAGATTTGAATGATTTATAGAACTTAATGAGTAAATGTGTTGAGTGATTAATGAATCATGTATATGTGGGTATGTCTTCAGGGTGGTGTGTTGGAATGATACTCTACTCCCGCAGGGTAGGCTAGAATAATTTGATAGGACCAGATGATGTATTGTATGATTGGGATGTTGAACTGAGATACCTTATCATTAGGTTGGTCTAGACTAATTCATTATTTCCTAATGATGTATAGTATGAATATGACATTGGACCGATTCTCCTTGTTATTAGTGATTCTAGAATAATGTTATAGGTCTAAAAATTTACTGAATCGGTTAGAAGGTTAGACATAGGGTATAATCTCCAAACATTTATAAATGGAATTATGACATGAAATGGTGATCCATGGTAAGTAGATAAATTGAATTTATCACTGAACACCACTTTTCACATAAACTATGTCAACCCTTATTCGATGTCCTAGTATCATGGAATTGAAGAAGTTTTATAGGTATTTTAGATTAAAATATAAAACATACATGATAAAATAAATGATTAACAATTTTTTTAAATTGAATCATGATTCTTTATTAGGAATATTTATTTACTACATCATGATATTCTACAAACACTTTTGTTTATAATGTTAATAAATTTATACACTTATGTATGTTTCCTTCTATGTTGTACACCCACACCTCTTGCGCCACCATGGTACTTGGATATCGGAAAATATTCTACTCTTCATCTTGTATATGTTCACTATAGGGACCTGGTGTTTGGTATGTACATGGGCTGATGGGATGGAGCTTGGGAATTTAGGTCTGATTTTGGACACAGGTCCATGTTCAGGATCATTTACGGTTTTGGTAATGATTATTTTACTTATAAGATTTCTTTACATTAAGTGTTCACATAACATGGGTACATTATGATTTAGTTGGTTTATATTTTGATTAAGTCTCCCACTATAGTTCCAAATGGATTCATTTGGTTGATGTATCCATTGAAATTATTATTTATGTGGTTTTACTATGATATGTGAAAATAATTTCACATTATAACTTTTTTGGACACTCATTCTTAGATATAATTCTTTTGAATGTGATGATGAATGCTTGAGATTATGTGGAGACCTAGCTCGGGGGACTATTTATAATGGATATCATGTTGGTTTCTTAAAATTAAATAGGAGAATATTTCTGCTGTATTACTATATTAGGCATGGTAGACAAGAGACTAGGATCTTGACAAGGATTTGTAATGAACTTGTTGTTGCATTCCTATATCCACACATTTGAGGGGAAAACCCATGTTTTCTGTGGCGGGAAATGATATACTATTATTTTAGTTTAATACTGATTGTTATTTTCATATTGAGTGGTTTATACAGATGTGATATAATAAAATTATTATATTTATCTCGTTGGATGACCATGAATTAAAAGGTGTGTGTGTTAATATATAATTCTAGGAATATGTGACTGATTGGTCATCTGAATATTAATTGTGATTCATAGTTCATTGGGATTCATTTCTCATAGTGTAGTTTTATTTCATGATTTTATTCTTTTTGTTCTCTTTTAGAAATGATAGAAATTTAATTTTTTTAATTCGGTATCTGAATTTAATATGGGCATTTTTTGAAATATTTGTTTTTTCAAAAGGTTTTAAAATGTGAATATTTTTTTACTATTCTAATGACAATTAAGGAGGATATTTTAATTATTGGTACTTTATTAACATTGGAAATGGGTTTCCCTAGTGTTCATATTGGAACCTATTTGTCAGCGGTTTGGGAATTAAAGGTGTCATTGTTATGATATAATGGGTTACATGCTATGATGACTTGATGAGTATGATGGGCTGAATAATATACTTTATTTCATTTTCTATTTGGTTGCCTTATGACAATGAGGTTGTGGGAGTTTTTCATAATGTATATGTTGTGGTTCTATTGGGATGAGACATTGAATGAACTTTTTTGTACCCTACTGTTTGTATTTGGCTAATAATGTTGATTTATATAGGTGACTATATTTTTAATATGTCATTATGAAAATGGTCACCTTCTGTGCAAAAGATGGTGAGCATCAGAATGGTGATAGGAGTTCTGCTAGTGAATAGTTAAATTTTAGCGGATCGATGTGTATGACGTAGAGAGAGAGAAGATTTGAAATTTTCATTACCTTAATCTATTTTAGGGTGTTTGTTCTCTTTAACCATTGAGGTTGTCTAGAGGGAGGGGTTGTCCATATTTTTATTGATTTTGGGTCTATATAGAAAAGGTGTACATTTTGGTCTATGAGAGTAGTGGACATAGGGAGATTTCAATAATCAATTATTCCATGTGGGAGTAGTTGCAAATTAAATGGGTTTATAGATTCAACGTGAGTTATGGTTATTCCCTAGTTTTCTTGGGATTTGAGGGTATCCATGAGATATTTTATCATTATATTGAGGGTGTATTGAAATATGAAGCATTGGTGGGTTCTTCAATGTTTGAATCGATGAAATGTTGATGCAATTGATGGTTGAAAAAATTCACGGTTATTCCATGGAGTATTTCGCATGGTGGCACATAAGTGCATTCAATTTTCATATTGTCTATTTTGAGATAGGAATTATCAGTTGGTTGTATGACATATTAGTTCTATTGACGGTTTATTAAGGGTGAAGGTGTAACACACCAGGTAAATAAATAATATGACATTCTCATATTTATCCATATTTTTGAATAAAATATTAATAATACTTTAAATGGAATTCTATGCTCGAGGGCGTACCCAATACGCAACAACGAGTTTGTTTGAAATCTTACGTTGCACTCTAAAAATAAAATAATATTATTTTAAAAGGTTGTTAACACCTAGTCATTGTAATGGCAGAAATGAACGGAACTAACTACAAAATGATTATATAGGTTTGTCAAATATTTTAACTTTTATCCAATAAATGTTGGATGCTTAAAATCCAAATGAATCCAATTTTATGAATAAATCTTATAATATTCCTTAAAAGGTCGATTAACCGCCTTTTGATGGAGAACCATTTGTAAATATACTTTTGAAAATTTTATATGTTGTATTTGACAAAATATAATCCTTCTTCAAAATCTGGACATCAAAATTTACTTTGTGTAAAATTTTGTTATTTTTCCGATAAAGATCATTTTTATTTAAAATATTGCATTTTAATTCAAAACCTCCTTTTAATATGATTTATTTATATGGATTGATTATATTTTTAATTTATATTAGATTGTATTTAGAATATATTTTTACCATTAAATCTAATGGTGGTCATTGGAATTAATTTCACTTTGAAATTGGACTTAAACTAGTGTCAATCTTTTAATAGATATTGTTTCTTAAAAACACTCTATTTGTTTTGATTGCATGAATTAATTATTAAATTAATTAATGAAACATATATTTTTTGAATTTTGTAAAATTGACACCATTTTTGAATTCGAAATATCAAATATAGCTTAGGGTGAATTTTTGTTATTTTTCTGAAAAACTTCAATTTTTGATGAATAGTGAAACCACTAAGTGGTAGTTTAAAAACTGATTATTCGTTTAAATGAAACATTACCACTTCTGTGTTATGAATTTCAAAAATCTGACATCCATGGTTGTCATTAGGATGTAAAATGTGGTTCAATGGGATTAAAATAATTTTTTAGTGAATAGTAACTTTTATGGTTTTAATCGCGATTAGAGGTAATTAGTGTAATTTAAGGTAAGAATAATGTTTTAATAATATGAAATGACCTAGAAACATGTCCTACCCTCATTGGATGTGTCATGGCCGACCAAGAGAATCCATGGTTCAACTTGGGGACCCCATGGATCCACTTGGTTTTAAAAATGACATAATTAACTTTTTATTTTAAGTTAAAATAAAAATGTCACAAGCATGAGTTGTTTTACTAAAACAATTTTTAAAAGGGGTTATAAAAGCCATATTTTTTACTATAAAACTTAATTAGAAAGATAAAAAGATTTCCTACATCATGATATTTGTTTTATAATTTTTAGACATTAAATAAATTAAATTATTTATGACATCATGATGATGCAGCGATTACCACATTAATAAAGGATTTTAATAAAATAAAAAGATAATGTTAAAAATATAACATAAACAATTAAAATACCTATTGGATGAGTATATTTCGAACCTTTACCATATTATCATAGAAATAAATCAATTTGGGACCTTTAAAATCCGAATCTCATTTGAAAATAAAGTAACATTTTGTAACATTCCAAGAGTGCCCCTCCTCTCCTCTTATAAAAGTCCCCCACCTCTACCACCTTACCCACACCTCTCAAGCCTTTGGCTCGGCAAAACCCTACTCATCTTGTCTCTCCACATCCCTCTCTTACACCTAGGAGCCTCACTTTGGGAAGAAGTCTTCCCAAGGAAGCCTTTGATCTCAAATCAAGAGAGATAACTGATTTTAAGGTAATTCCTTCACTTGTGTTATTTTGTTTTATTTTGCTTCTCCAACCCCCTAAACACTTTTTATTCATTTCTTTTGTAACAACTCCAGTATATTCAATATAATATGATTTTTTTATAAGAAGTATTCCAGCTACACTTACACACACCTACATCTAATGGTTAATGAGCATACTGTTTCTATGGATGGTGAATTTAAGCCGCACGAAACGATGATTGTTCAATATTCTTTTAACACCCTCAAAGGTGTCCATTAAGATGAAACATTATTTATATATGATATATAATATGTTTATATTTTACTTAAGCTTCTGTATTTTTCATTTATGGCATACCTTTATGGTTTCCATTATGGTTAAACACAATATCTTCATTTTAGGAAGTGCGAACTACCACCCCCTCAAAGTGATTTGATTCGTTAATACCATATGTGGTATGTATAAAGGATAGAGTTAATGATATTAAATATGAAACCATACTGTAATTATAATACTATTATGTATCATTATGTTTTAATTCCATTAAATAAGAAATATAAATGGAAGTAGCGTTCATGCGTACGTATGGCTTACCGTCTCCATGAACAGTGCATTTCATTTCTTACCTCTAAATGATATGTAATATTATAAATGCTTGTATATAATGGATATATGTGATATATATGATATCTACATAATTAATATAATTCTGGATATAATATATATTTTACCACATTAATAACTTGTAATTATAAATAGTTTATTTTTGACTCAAGTAGCACTGATCTACAAAACGACCATTATTAACTTAAATAATTACATAGTGTTCATAGCATGGTAGTAAGTGATATAAAAGGAATAATTAAAATGAAAAAGTTTCTTAAGAAATTAGAAATTAGCTCAAGTTTATTATTCAGGAGGTTAAATAATGATCAAGTCAAGTCTGACCCGAGGTAAGGGATCCTACCTCCCTCGTTCTTTTTAAGTGCACTCTTTTATGTCATTCCTTTTAAGCTCATATTTCTTAATATTGGGATGTTATTTTATATTAAAGTTACTATAATTTTTTTGTTAATTTGATGAGAGCCCCTATTTTCTCTCATCAATCCATTTTGGATGTTTTAATTGGCGTCGTTAGGCTGCCGAAATTTCGTAAGGGGATTTTTATCTCACATTGTGTTTTCGTGAGATTCATGCTACGTTTGCCAATATTTCCATTAGAGTGGTGTATGTACTGTAATTTATTATAATCTTTTTGTAACATACTTTATTTTATGAGTATTTAAATAATTGGTGTATAGTCCTTCTTTCATGGGGTCTACGTTTCGAAAGTTACCCAAATCAGAACGGGAACCTTTCACCCTCCTCTTTTTAAAAGACTTCTTTTGTTATGTCTTTTAATTTTCATCTTATTATGTGGGGATATGTTATTATATATCATAATTTCCATAAATATTATTTCCAAGAGATGAGATACCCTTTATCTCTCTCATCAACTCTTTTTCTAAAATTTGATGTGACGCCATTAGGCTTTCAAGGGAACTTCTTAACCCAATTTCGATTTCTTTGGGTTCAACATATAGTTATTGAATATGTCATACATTGAATATGTGTTAATGACCTTTGATTATTTTACACTTAATATCCACTTATATTGGGTGTAATTATATTTTTCACACATAATTATGAGACTGATTTATCCTTAATTTAAGGATACCATCTTTATAATGGATTTCATCTCAATTTACATTTCTATTGAGACATCATTGTTGTTATGCACAAATTCACTCTTATATGGTGTATATACTGTACTTTGGAATATTATATCATGAATACCATTATTCTCATGATATTATAAAGTTTTGATTAAAAGTTATTCCTCAATTATTGTATTCAAGTGTCTCTCATTTTGTTAAAAACCCTTTAACTAAAATATCGTTTTAAATATTTTAATGATTTAATCTTATAAATATTTCTCGTTAATATCCATGTTTTCAAAATGGTTTTAAGGATTTATTTATATGGATATTAATGGATTAAAATGTTAAAATCTTCAATGTGGTATGGGACACATTTATTTAAAAATCTTTTTATTAAATGTTTTAAATGATTTTCAAAATGGTTTTTAGAATGGATTCATTATTTCAATATCTTAAAATGATATATTGTTATTGCAATGTGGGAATGTTATCTTTACTTTATGCTTTAGTTATGTGCTATGATTATGTTATGGTTATTGGGAATTGTTATGAAGATGGGTGGTTCCGTGATAAACTAAGTGCGGGTGAGCCCAATATAGCTCTCCAATGCATTGGGTAATGCGAAGGAGTTAAATGTTAAGGTTTCTACGAAAAGATTTAGGGAATATACTATGATGGGTATTCCAAACATAACCAAGAGGGTTACTCCCTCTGTAAGAATGTGATGAATGCCTCAAGTTACCATTATGTCTTATGATTTATATGATTTATTCATGATTTTAATAGGTATGTTACAGTGATTATGTTTTTTGGGTAAAGTATTATTTCATTCTTATGTATATATGTACACATGTTTCCTTTCCATAATTTTTTATAACCCTTACTGATCATTTTATGTTCATCCCTAGCTTTTGAGATGATTTTCACAGGTCAAGGGAATGGTACACGATATGATGATAGTGTCAAGGAAGTGTCAAGAAAAAATCCATGTTTTATTTTAAATATGTTTCCGTTGATGGGAATAATGAATACTATCTTTTATGTAACCACTTTGTTTAAATGTGGAATGTAATGAAAGTTTTTTAATCTAACTCTCTAAAACTCTAAACCTGAAAAGATCATCAATGTGTAATCTTGTAATAACTCATGATTAAGTAGGGTATAAGGTTGGGGCCTTATAGTTTGTATCAATGTTCAGTTTAGATAACTTTAGAGGTTAGAGTGTTGTTTAAGAAAAAGTGACAAGTTGTGTATAACCACAATGGTTAGTATATTAGATGGAGTCATCATTTTTTTAATGATAGAATGAGTTTGAGATAACTTGGATAAGTATACCTTGGTGGTTATATTCCTCTTTTTTAATTTTTGATTTTACTGATATACTCACACTGACCTTTTTGGTTTTAGTAAATGGCTGGATCTAGCAGGCACTAAAGTAATAGTGGATTTGAAGAAAATTGTGACGGTTTTATGAAAGGACAAATAAATGATATGGGAGCTGCAATGAGAACTCTTGTGGTTTTCCTCAACCAACTATCTGGATTCATGATTGACCACCTGAACTTTAGTGATTTTTATAAGGCATCGTATATGCGAGAAACAAATCCCTATGGAAGTTCAGCTAATAATCATAAAGTTAAGTATGTTCAAAAACGTATGTGTCTAATATGTGGAATGAAACAAATAGGAAAATGTTTCAAAGGGACAGAAAGATGCAATAGATGTGGAAATGAATGTCATAATGCAAGAACCTATCATGGAAAAAGGAAGCATCTAGTTGACTATTGGAAAGGGAAAGAAGTTATTTCTGAAGGATCAATTGAATTTTTTAAATGTGGTGTGCATGGTCATTATGGAAACAAATTTCCTACTAAGATTTTTCGGGAATGGGGTCACCAAGATCGTACAAATATTCATTTAACAATACCTAATGCCATTCCGATTGAGGATGAAGAAACTGACAATGAATAATGAAATGTATGGAATATTTCTTAACATATGTTTTCCTATTATTGGAATCTTAGGATATGATTCATGATTTTTTTGTATGAAAGAAGTATTTCAGAATAAGTTGAAAAGTAATGGCTAATAGATCATGAATGATGTTGAATGAGTAAGAAGTCATCATATAAGGGATTCAAGAGTTATGGTAGATTTTAAGATGGTGAAATTATTAGATGTATTATGTCTCTTTTGATGATGGGGTTACATAAGAAGACTTTTTATAGTAACCCTGATGTTTGATATACAAAAATATAATTCAAGGAATAATTATCCTTTCTTTTGTGGATTTAGTGATAAAGAACAATTTAGGTTTATATGATCATTTAATTTGAGGAAATTACTGGTTAATACATTTTGGGTTGCAAAATGGAAGTTATCAGATAATCTTTGTGGTCAAAATATGTTATGGTTATTTTTGATGAATTCATCTCTTTTTGAGGAATGTTATAAAATTATATACTTTTTGAAAAGGGACAACAAGCAGGCCGTGTGACATCCCATCGCGTCGGACGAAGCTGTGAGAATCGAACCCACAACCAAATTTCAACTGGTATTTATCACCTACCATTGGACTATGTGAAGTCCCTGGTTAGTTTGAATGATTCTTTTTAGTTAGATGATTTTATGAATTAAGAGTATGTTAATTTATTGGTTATCAATGGAAACTATTAGCCTATCATGGAGGATATGTGATTAGGTTAATTACTTTTCAGTATGAGACTGTAAGAGTAACTGATGTTATTTTGGAGAAAAATGTTAAAATTTATCTTAGGAGACTATGTGATTAAATCCTTCAGAGAATTGGGTTTCAATCTTAGTTTGGTTTACATTGTATAATTTTATGGATAAATGTTTATCTAATGGTCTTTGTTGAACTATGGGTTTTAGTTTTGGTTAAGGTCTAAAGTCATGGGAAGTATATAGTTCTCTTGTGTGGATTAGTTGATTCTCTATAAGTTTATTATATCTCTCTTAATGTGAACAAGTCATCCTAAATACTCGTGTTTTGGAGAAAATATGATTTCATGTAAGAAATCTAGTAAAATTTGAAAGTAAAAATTACAATTAAGTTTACTTCCTTATGATTTATTTAATCTCATAAAGAAATTCCTCAATGAAAAGTAACTTAAAACAAAAATGTTGTATGTTAATTTTTCCTACTGGGGAATCAAATACCATTTAACCCATCACAAGTTTGTGATTTTCTTGTTGTTAACTTTCTCCTAGCCATGTTTACTATCACTCTCCATTAGAACATTACCCTTTGTTTTTTACATCATATCCATGTTTTCATACTTGGAATCCTAGTATGGGTTATCTCGGGTGACATTTGTACTTCTCTCCCATTCTTTTAAACTGATAGTTTTACTTACTCCTGTTCCTATGTGGGATTTTCAATGATGCTTCCGAGCACAATTTGAAAATTATGAGGACACAATTCCCAAAAGGGGGGAAGGATGTAACACCCCAGGTAAATAAAGAATATGAAATTCTCATATTTATCTATATTTTTGAATAAAATATTAATAATACATTAAATGGAATTCTATGCTCGAGGGCGTACCCAATACGCAACAATGAGTTTCTTTGAAATCTTACGTTGCACTCCAAAATTAACATAATATTATTTTAAAAGGTAGTTAACACCTAGCCGTTGTAATGGCTGAAATGAACGAAACTAACTACAAACTGATTATATATGTTTGTCAAATATTTTTACTTTTATCCAATAAATGATGGAGGCTTAAAATGCAAATGAATCCAATTTTAAGCATAAATCTTCTAATATTCATTAAAAGGTCGATTAACCACCTTTTGATGGAGAACCCTTTTTAAATATACTTTTGAGAATTTTATTTGTTTTATTTGACAAAATAAAATATTTCATTTGAATCTGGACATCAAAATTTAATTTTTGTAAAATTTTGTTATTTTTCTGATAAAGATCATTTTTATTGAAAATGTTGCATTTTAATTCAAAACCTCCTTTTAATCTGATTTATTGATATGGATTGATTATATTTTTAATTTAAATTAGAGTGTATTTATAATATATTTTTACCATTTAATCTAATGGTGGTAATTGGAATTAATTTCACATTGAAATTGGACTTAAACTAGTGTCAATCTTTAAATAGATATTGTTTCTTAACAGCACACTATTTATTTTGACTCGGGAATTAATTATTAAAATAATTAATGCAACATATATGTTTTGAATTTTGTAAAATAGACATCATTTTTTAAATCGGAATATCTAATATAGCTTAGGGTGAATTTTTGGTATTTTTCTGAAAAACTTCAATTTTGATGAATAGTGAAACCACTAAGTGGTAGTTTAAAAACTGATTTTTCATTTAAATGAAACATTACCACTTCTTTGTATTGAATTTCAAAAAATCCGACATACATGGTTTTCAGTAGTATGTAAAATGTGGTTCAATGGGATTAAAATAATTTTTTGGTGAATAGTAAGTTTTATGTTTTTAATCGCGATTTGAGGTAATTAGTGTAATTTAAGGTAAAAATAATGTATTAATAATATGAAATGACCTAAACACATGTCCTACCCTCATTGGATGTGTCATGGACGACTGAGACAATACATGGGTCAACTTGGGGACCCCATGGAGCCACTTGGGATGGAAAATGATATATATAACTTTTTATTTTAAGATAAAATAAAAATGTCACAAGCTTGACTTGTTTTACTAAAACAATTTTTAAATTGGGTTATACAAGCCATATTTTTGAATATAAATATTAATTACAAATATACAAAGATTTCATACATCATGATATTTATTTTATAATTTTTAGACTTTAAATAAATAAAATTAGTTATGACTTCATGATGATGTAGCGATTACCTCATTAATAAAGGTTTTAAATAAAATAAAAAGATAATGTTAAAACTATATCTTACACATGTAAAAGACCGATTGGATGAGTATATTTCGAACCCTTACCACCTAATCCTAGAAATAAATCAATGTGGGACCTTAAAAATCCGAAACCCATTTGAAAATAAATTAACATTTTGTTACTTTCCAAGAGTGCCCCTCCTCTCCTCTTATAAAAGGCCCCCACATCTACCACCTTACCCACACCACTCAAGACTTTTTCTCGGCCAACCCAAGATAATTTTGTCTCTCCAAATCCCTCTATTACTCCTAGTAGCCTCACTTTGGGCATAATTCTTCCCAAGGAAGCCTTTGAGCTCAAATCAACGAGAGATACCCGATTTTAAGGTAATGTCTTCACTTGTGTTCTTTTGTTTTATTTTGCTCCTACAACCCCCTAAACTCTTTTTATTCATTCCTTTTGTAAAAAATACAATATCTTCAGTATACTAGGATGTGTTTATAAAAGTTATTTTAGATACACTTACACACACCTACATCTAATGGTTAATGAACATACTGTTTCTGTGGACGGTGAATTTCTGCCTCACGAAATGATGATTATTCAATATTCTATTAACACCCTCAAAGGTGGCCATTAAGATGTCACATTATTTATATATTATATATAATATTTTTATGTTTTACTTACGCTTGTTTTAATTTTCATTTATGTCATATCTTTATGGTTTCCATTATAGTTAAACGTGATATCATCATTTTAGGATGTGCGGACTACCGCCCCCTCAAAGTGATTTGATTCGTTAATACCATATGTGGTACGTATAAAGGATAGATTTAATTATATTATATATGATTCCATACTGTAGTTATAATACTATTATTTATCATTATGTTTTAATTACATTAAATAAGAAATAGAAATGGAAGTAGCGCTCATGTGTACGTACGACTTACCGTCTCCATGAACGATGCATTTCATTTCTTACCTCTAAATGTTATGTAATATTATAAATGCATGTATATAATGGATATATATGATATATATGATATCTGCATAATTAATATAATTCTGTATATAATATATATTTTTCCACATGAACAACTTGTAATTATAAAGAGTTAATTTTTGACTCAAGTAGCAATGATCTACAAAACGACCATTATTAACTTAAATAATTACATAGTGTTCATAGAATATTAGTAAGTGATATAAAAGGAATAATGAACTTGAAAAAGGTTCTTATGAAATTTGATATTAACTCATCTTTATTATTCAGGAGGTTAAAGAATGATCGAGTCAAGTCGGACCCGAGGTAAGGGATCCTACCTCTCTCTTTCTTTTTAATTACACTCTTTTATGTCATTCCTTTTATGCTCAACTTTCTTATGATTGGGATGTTATTTTATATTAATGTTACTTTAGTTTTTCTGTTGATTTGATGATAGACCTTATTTTCTATCATTAATCCATTTTGGATGTTTTAATTGGTGTCGTTAGGCTGCCGAAATTTTGTAAGGGGATTTTTATCTCACTTTGTGTTTTCGTGAGATTCATGCTACATTTTCCAATATTTCCTTTTGAGTGGTGTATGTACTGTCCATTATTCTACACTTTGTGTAACATAATTTCTTTTTTGAGAATTTAAATCAATGTTGTATAGTCCATCTTTCATGGGGGTACATTTCAAAAGTTACCCAAATCGGAAAGGGAACCTTTCACCCTCCTCTTTTTAAAAGACTTCTTTTGTTATGTCTTATAATTTTCAACTTATTATGTGTGTATATGTTCTTTTATATCCTTATTGCCATAAATTTTATCTCCAAGAGATGAGATACCCTTAATCTCTCTCTTCAACTCTATTTTCTAAAATTTGATGTGACGTCGTTTGGCTGTCAATGGATTTTCTTAACCCAATTTCGATTTCTTTGGGTTCAAGATGTAGTTATTGAATATGTCATTCTTTGAATATGTGTGAATGACCTTTGATTATTTTACATTTAATATCCAATTATATTGGGTGTATTTATATTTTTCGCACATAATTATGAGATTTATTTATCCTCAATTTTAGGATACCATCTTTATAATGGATTTCATCTCAATTTACATTTCCATTGAGACTTCATTGTTGTTATATATCATTTCACTCTTATATAGTGTATATACTTTAATTTGGAATATTATATCATTAAAACCTTTATTCTCATGATATTATAATTTTTTGATTAAATGTTATTCCTCAATTATTGTATTCAAGTGTCTCTCATTTTGTTAAAAACCCATTAACTAAAATATCGTTTTAAATGTTTTAATGATTTAATCACATAAATATTTGTCATTAATATACATGTTTTCAAAATGGTTTTAAGGATTTATTTATATGGATATTAATGGTTTAAAATTTTCAAAGCTTCAATGTGGTATGGGACACTTTGATTTAAAAATCTCTTTATTAAATGTTTTAAATGGTTTTAAAATTGGTTTTATGAATGGATTCATTATTTAAATAACTTAAAATGTTATATTGTTATTGCAATGTGGGAATGTTTTCTTTAATTTAAGATTAAGTATTGTGCTATGATTATGTTATGGTTCTTGTGCATTATTATGAAGACGGGTGGTTCCGTGATAAACTAAGGGCGGGTGAGCCCGATATAGCTCACCTATGCATTGGGTAACGCAAAGGACTTAAACATTATGGTTTTTTCTGAAGAGATTTAGGGAATATACTGTGATGGGTATTCCAAACGTAACTAAGTGGGTTACTCCCTACGTAAGAATGTTATGAATGCATCAATTTACATTTATGTCTTATGATTTCTATGATTTATTCAGGATTTTATGAGGTATGTTAAAGTTCTTATGTTTTGTGGGAAAAGTATGATTTCATTCATATGTATATATGTACTCATGTTTCCATTACATAATTTTTATAATCCTATTGAGCTTTTTATGCTCATCCCGTGCTTTTAAAATGTTTTTCACAGGTCAATGGAATGGTACATGATATGATGATAGTGTCAACGATATGTCAATAAAGAATCCATGTTTTATTTTAAATTTGTTCCTGTTGATAGGAAAAATGAATACTATCTTTTATGTAACCACTTTGTTTAAATGTGGGATGTAATGCAAGTTTCATGATCTAATTATCCAAAATTCTAAACCTAAAAAGATCATCAATGTGTAATCTTGTAATAACTCAAGATTAAGTAAGGTATAAGGCTGGGGCCTTATAGAACAGTTGAATTTTTGTTAGATAAGAATAGGGGAACTATAGAATTATTTTACACTTTTTTTCGAATTGAAAGTTGGGCTGTGAATTGGTCAAGTGGTTAAGATTGTATTTCAAAATATTTAGGGTGTTTTATAGGAAAATTTTGAATTCCTTCAGTCTAATGTGGAAGATAAATTAGGAGTAATGTCTAGTTATGTATACTAGTGCATGTGGCGAGCTCTTATGATGTATGACACATGGAGTGTAGATTAGGGTTTAGTGGGAGGTCCTAGAAATGGTCAAGGAATCAAGGTTAATATTGAGGTATATTTTTCAGTTTTTATTGGTGAGTCCTTGTTCCATTTGGTATGTCTAATAATTTGGCTCAAAATTAGTGAATTTTGTTATCCATGAGATCGCAATTGGAACCATCGATATTGTGTGGTATCATTAAATTTTTTATTATATGAAGTTGTATTCAATAGGTTCATCTTTGTGTATATCCATACTCAAAAAAATCATTCCCAATATGTTTAAATAACATATGGTACACTACGAGAGAATAAGTTATATGACGAGCTATATAATTGTTTTTTTCATTAGATCTGATGGGGCACCACATGGTGTTTTTCTTGATTGTGCAGTGTAAGTGAATTTTTGTGGTGGGGTTGTACAACAATCCACCATCAAATTTTATTTATATGGTTGTTTTTGTGGTATAGAAATATAAAGGATCTGTTATTCGAACACAAAAATAGGAGATGGTTAATGTTTCATTTTCCCTCCAATGTGGTAGATATGGCCATTACCACATTTTTGTATCTATAGAGATGGTAGAATAATCAATGGTGTAGAAAATCATATGGTTGATATGGAGAAATAGATACTCCTAAGGTGGGGAGTGTTATATCAGTCTTGGATATGTGGGTAAAATAATAGATTTGATGTGGTGGAATATGAACACAAAGGTGAAAATAGTCTTTACATGCTCAGATTACTCATAAATGATATGTGGACATTAAACATGATAGTATATTGATAAGATAATTTGTGTTGTAACTATATGGTTCACAAATAAATCCATTTTCATTATTTCAAATTAGTTTCAGGGTGTTATATGGAGCATGATAATAGTTTTGATAGAATTTGATGCCAAGATGCTGGAGTTTCACAAGATGTCATGGATTGAATCTAGTAGGTTCTTCAGATGATGGTAGTATTTCATAAAAATGAAAACATATTGGAAACATAATGGGACAATGTTTTAACATAATATAATGTATGTCAAAATGTTGGGTTGGCTGAGGTTGACATGTCATGTATGGGTAAAAAGAGAGTGATGTGGTTAGTTATAATTCTCATTCGATGTGTGTTTTGTAATGATTAATGTGTTTCAAAAATGGAAATGGGGTTGTAGGAAGAACCAAGTTTTCTATAATTCAAATATTTATAGATGAATAATCCATTACTATTGATTTTTTGGTTAGGAATACTAAGAAATACTAGTCATCTCGCTAGTGGTAATATGTGATTGGTGAGTTGGAAAATGTGTGGGGTGCCTCATTGATTCTTCAAATGGATGTTATAGTGGTATTTTAAATTGGTATGAGTTGAAAACCGACAGAATATGGTCGTTATTAGCCTAATAATATGATGTGGAGAACTTTTTAGGGTAATTGGTTAGTTTTTAACATGACAATTATATTGGGTTTGGATGAGATTGTGAAAAATTCATCTTGGTATTTAGTTTTTGAAATAGTTATTGGATCTTGTTTTATTAGGTCACATTATTGAGATGAGTTTTGTCATTTTATTGGGTTTTTAGTGTTCAGATATGGAATGTAGATATTAGTAATTGATTTTTAGAGTGATGTATGTCGTGGAAAGTGGTTGTAAGTCATATTTTCTTTACGATGATACTAGGTTTGGGTCGTCATCACGTTTGGATTGAAGGAATGGTGGGTAACATGGTACAATGGGTTGTTATTCATTATAGGGAGAATTATAATCGATTTATACTGATTATATCATCCATTGTAATTTAGTGATATCTTGATGTTTTCTAATGCATCATTTTCTGTGTCGTTTCTTTTCTTCCCTCATGCAGTTCATGTGGTTGGTATTTATCATCTGGTGTTGATGATGATTCATCCATTGAAGAGTTTTGGGTTCATTTGGAGGATATCAAACGTAAAATCCCTTAAGATAATATTGTTCCTTTAGTAAATGTGTTATGAATCTAAGGAAATTTTTATGCAGAATCATGGGATATTAAAAGTTGATATGTCTGCTTGATGTTTCGACAATATGTCTTGTTAGCATAGTGATATTGCGGAATGCATCTCAAGGAGGAGATGTAATAATGTGGGGAGGTTTTATGATCTTGACCATTAGATAAAGTACATCTTTTAAATGTTTTTTGGTTTCTGTAATTTTTCATGTTAATAGGACTTGTGACATTGGTTTTAATGGGCTTAGGGACATGAAAAAGAAGGAAAAGTGGCCAATATTTTTGAAGAGACTATTAGGAACATGATTAGTTGTAATTGAGAACAATAACCATGTTAACTATAGAAATGGGTAAATAGTCAGGGAAACCATATGAGGTATCTCAGGAGACTGTATGGCATGATCTCCCCATGGACAGTGGAT
Organism: Viscum album; assembly: GCA_963277665.1. Lineage (NCBI taxonomy): Eukaryota > Viridiplantae > Streptophyta > Magnoliopsida > Santalales > Viscaceae > Viscum > Viscum album. The sequence goes on along the minus strand of OY728121.1, from coordinate 90,630,967 downwards.
AATGGATGGCCAGAACACTATTTTTCAAACTATGTGGGTGGTTAGGCTATCATTGTGGCTAGGATCCCTCAATGATTGAGGGAACTGCACGGTGGGTGCATGGTCTAGAAAATTATGTAGCTAAACCATATGCCTCATTAAAAAGTTTATTTTTTCCACCCCCCCAAAACCGACATCCTACTCCATGGGTGATTCTCCCCTGATTCATAAGATATTTTTGTGGTGTTTTGTGGATATTAGTTCTCTATGTAATCCTTCAACTCAGTTTTGTTACATTATATTGCTGACGCATTCAATGATGTTTTCCATACCATAGAGGCCATATAAACCTATTTTCGAGTATATTCAATTTTTTATGTTAATGGTTGTTTAGGATTTGATAAATGTACATGTTTGGATGAGTGGTTGTCTTTGAACATGAGGTAGGTGGTGTACACGATATTTTTTCATGTCCATAAATATTTGAAAGTGTATGTGTTTATTTATATTTTTTATAGTTATAAGTATAAATATATTCTAATATAGATTTTAATTTGGAACATAGATTTATGTGTGATAAACCTGAATATTATTATTGGGTTCAGTGATGGTGTTAGACAAAACCCATGTCTCTGGATGTGGTATTCCCTACCATTGAAAAAAGAGAAATGAATTGGAAAATTCTGGGATATGGTAATTATGATCATGAATGCATTTTGAATTTCAATTTGGAATGTGGGAATGTATTATAGAATTATAGAAAAGGAAATATTTTTGGATTTTTGGATATACCTAAGAGGATTTTGAAATGGTTCAAATGGCGGTTATTGGATTTTTACCCCGTTGCGGTTTTCTATGAATGAAATGATTTTTTGAATGTGGGTAATGTTCTAAAAGGATTCCCTTTCATGAATGTTATTTGAAAATTTTATATACACAATATATATCAAATAATTATTTTAAATGATGGTTTTCTCCCCAATCTAGAGAAAATTATTGAATAGTAATTTTAGTGGTTTTAAATTAAAAAGAACGAATTAGATAATTGTTTAGATTATCAAAGGATGACCCATCGTTTAATGGTATTCATCTTGTTATGATGGAAATTGGTAGAATATCAATGTGATTAATGATGTGATAAAGTAATAGGAAATGATGAAAAGCATGTACATATGATTGGTTTATCATGAAGAATTTAATAAGTTATGGAAAGTGATTAATAAATGTGTAGAATGGTTAATATATCACACATATGTGGGTAAATGGTTTGGATGGTGTATTTTACTGAGGCACGCCTCCCAAGAGTTGGTCTAGACTTATACATTATGCACATTGATGTAGTAGATGACTAGGATACTGGAATATGGATCCTCATTTTTGGGTTACTCTAGATTGATTCTCTAGGGTCCACTAATGTATTTTATAAATATGATGTTGTACATAAGATGCTCATATTTGGGTTAGGATGAACTATTCATGTAGGCCCCCCTGATGTATTTCATGGGTTAGGAGGTCGAAATTATGATATATGCTAATAAAGATTCGATATGGTAAGATAACCTAGACCGAGACTCCAAGGTAATTTTATTAATTTTGTTTATTAGTAAACAACCCATTTGGAATAAAGGAATGTTACCCATTTTTTAAAGATTAGGCTCTCAGTATAGTGAATGATTGTTAGTTAGGCTGGATTACATTATATGACCAAGAGGGTAAAACGGTTGATTTATAATGATTTAAATGTTATACATATTTCTTTTGTGGACCTATTAATGTAATTAACCTTGATTTTCTAGATGAACTATTGTACAGACTTTTTATAGATTTTGATACCATTGGTGGTGGTCTATAGTGTTGAACTCACACCCAACATATGCTTCCATGGAGCTTGTGTAACTGGAAAGACTCTACATGTAATCTTTTAATGGCATAGGATTCCCCTACTCATCCCTCGGGGCCCAGGCCGTGACTACCGCATGCCCACCGTCCCTAGGACAGGAGATGTTAAGTTACAACATAAAGGTGTGCCCCTACAACGAGAAGTAGTTTCCTTTAAACCTATACCAACACACGTAGTAGAACACAACAAGATTAAACCACGAAGTAAACCGCTATAGTAGAAATAGTGCTTTAAATAAAGGGGCAAGAATACAGGGTCAACTATAAAAGTACAAGTACATCTAAAAGGTGCAATACCACTGATAAAGGGAAAACAATTCATGGGTCATCTTCTAAAGATCCTACAAGAAGGGTAGGGCCATATCTATAATAGAGAACTCCATGTCTGCTCGTCTCCTCTAGGTACCAATTGGTCTCGGCTCCCTCAAATCTAGATCAATGTTGTACATCGTCTACATAGGACACAAAAATGTGAGATTGAAGCCTGTGCATGCGTGAGTATAAAAATAATAAGTAAGGAACCAGGGAACCCATAGGTCTCCTAAGGTTCCACATTGGAAAAACAACAAAGAAAGGCTCAATCACAAATCACGAAGAAGTTAGCTACTCTACTTAGGTATATTCCCATACATATTCCCATGTTTTCACGATGTACTCGTCTCATAAATAAGGGAATGATATCACATAGGTAACATCAAGATGGTAAAAGAACCACACATGTATCTCCATGAAGAAATCACTATGAATATAAAGGATGAAACTCACACCGGAGATCAGTTTAGCTAAAGGAATGAAGGATCATCAAATTTTTGAACTCCTCGGCTATTGGATAACACCTCCTCTATCGAGTACGGTGGACATGAATAGTCATGCAGATCCGCGTACCTCAAATCTTGAAATGTTTTGGTACTCATCCCTGATGGCTACCGTCGACATGACTGTTCACACAGATCTGCTTCCCACAGTAGGCCTACCAGGTCACTTAGAGCTGCTTCCCGCCATTTAGAAACGGAGTTAATCCTTTGGTCATTTACCTTGGGTTTTCCGAGTCACACTGAGCTGCTCCCCACCATGGGCCTACTAGGTCACACAGAGCCGCTTCCCACTAGGCCATCGTAAAGCAGTCTTCTATTATTAGCCAAAAACATGGATTTGTACGTAAACAATTTTGGAGAACCACTCATAAATCCACTCACCGTGTAACACCAAAAGAGTTCATAGTATGTTATGTCATTAAAATAATTTAATATCACACGCTACACACAACGCCAAGTTCAAGCGCACCCCAAATTACTAAACGAACCGTTTAAAAAGTGGTTATGAATAATATTAACATAATTTTTAATCTCATATAACATATATAATTTTTACATCAATATAATGAATTTAATATACATAATATAAGAAAAATATAATTTTTTCAGATAAAACAAGTCTTTTTTTAAAAAAATGCATTTTTATAGCCTTAATGGAGAACCATTTCTAAAACTAATACTTGAAACTCTTATATATTAAATTTCATGAAATTGAAATTTTCTTTAGAATAGGAACATAAAATTTTAATTTATATTAATTTATGGTACATTTCTTATACTTTCATATTTTGATGAATAGTGAAAAATAATATATTTTAGTTGAAAACAACTTTTTTAATGGATATTAATTATAGTGATAAATCATGCATTATAATGGATTTTAATTATAATTAGATTATGTTTTTATCATTTAATACAATTTAGGTCATTGTATGTAATTTTTCATTTATATTTGACATAAACACATGTCAATTTTTTGATAGTTTTCAGAATTTAAAAACTAACTATTTGTTTTTAATAACGGGGATTAATTTTAAATTAATAAATGAAACTTCTATGTTTTTAAATGGTTAATATAGACATCATTTTTTAATTTGGAATATCAAAATTATCTTAGGGTAAATTATTTGTAATTTTCTGAAAATTTTCAATTTTTGAAGAATTGTGAAAAACACTACGTTAATATATAAAACCGAATTTTTATATAAATATTTAGTAATTTTATTTAAATTTATTCTATTTCAAAATAGATACATAATACCTATATAAGATAAATTTAATTCATTTCAGTCATTTTATAATAAATTTTTATATATATAATTTTATGAAACATTTTACCATCTTTTACCCCCCATCTAGGAGCATTTGCAAATTTGTATAAAACATAATTTTACCACTTCTGTGAGTTGAATTTTAAACATCTGAGAGACACAGTTAATATTAGTATGTAAAATGTGGTTCAATAAAATGAAAATAAATTTTTTTGAATGGTAACTTTTGACTTTTATTTACCATGGTTTAAAGTAAATATGGTACTTAAGGGTAAAAATGATATCATAATTACCTTAACACATGTCATAATTCGATTAGATAAGTATAATTCTACCAAAAATAATCGTAGGAATAAACTAGGATCCTCTTTGGTTCATTTGTATTAGATTTGGACAGTTATTATTATTTTATATAAAAAATAGTTAAAAGAGTTAAAATAGAACATTAATAACTTAAATATTTTTAATATTAGGTTATACATAAATTAAATTAGACTATAAATATTCATTAGTAAGATAAAAATATTTCTTACATATTTATATTTTATTTTTGTTTTTTATACATTATATAATTTAACTTATTTATGACATAAGGATGATGTTGTAATTACCTTAACAATGAAATATTAAAATAATTGTTATTATAAATATCCATATAAATGTAATTTGAGACTTTTTATAAATTAAAATAATTTTATAATTTAATATTACATGTTAGTATTGAACATGTGAATTTTTATTCATTAATAATTTTCTTATGACTTTATCAAAAATCAATTTTTAAATAATGTCAATATTAACATAATTGAGTTTTTAAAACAAATACTATATAATAGGATGATATAATATTCTTAAAAATAAAAGGTTACTCTAATGGGACTTTATAATATTATATATATCATTAATTAACCTATTGGGGTCCTCGTGGAAGTTTATTGTATGTTTATTAAACAAATAATATAAAAATACAATGAGACATGGTAAATGTCAAACTATTTAACTAAGAGTTAAATATAAAAGATAAGGTTAATATGATGATATAAAACCATCTAGAAACAATTAGTTGACAGTTTTTCGACCCATACCTACCATTTCATTTAAATAATTCATTTTGGATCACTTAGAAACCGAAAATTATTTTATTATAAATTAATATTTCAAGCTTTTACTAAAGTGACTGCCATCACTCTTATAAAAGGGAACTTCCCCTTATCTTAATTTCACACCTCCCAAGACATTTGTATCTAAACAAACCTACCCAAATATCCTAAATTCATAATATAGGCCTTACATTGGTCATAAATCCATCTATGGAGCCCTTATGATCCAATCAAAAGGATGAACCCGAAGAAGAGGTAAATATTTCACCACCTCTTCAAAGTTCTTTTCTTCTTCCACATCCTATTTCATTGTTGTTTACATTAAAAAATAAAAAATCCAGTATCTTATATATAATTTGATGTTATTAAAAAAATTATAAAACAATATTCTATATTCTATCCATCCTAAAAATGACAATGTCACCATACGTGCGTACTTAAGGATTATCGTCTCCACGTCGTGGTGTAGTTTTTTATTCAAACACTTCATTATTTGGATGGACATAATAATGAGTATAAATGATTTATTAATAAATATAACATGTTAATGAATCATTATATAAGATATACCATCCAATTAAAAATGATTTCTCCATCAATATAATTATATTGTTGCTCGTGCGTACGTACGAATTACCATCTCCACGACGCAATGAGATTCATTTTCACGTTCACCATTCAACAATGAATATAAAATATATATCATTAATAAGTATGAAATATATGACATAATAAATCTACTGGATATAGATAGATATAAATAGATGAATATATATATATATATATATATATATATATATTTACTTAAATATATCATATTCCCTCACTTTTGATCAATATTATATGAAAACGGAAACAACGTTTATGATCACGTACAGCCTACCATCTCCATACAAGGTATTTTTCATTTCATATATACATCAATTAAAATTATTTATATTATAAATAAATATTATATATAAATCCTGTTTTATTTTATGGATGTATTTAAATCATGATCTATGTGAGTTAATCAAGAGTAACAATTTTAAACGTGTACGATAAAAAATTATATTATTACACGAAATGTTAATTTCGAATGAAAATTGATATGAAACAAGTAGTATAAATTCATAAATGAATCATATATGATATCATAAATATTAATATGGTTCTATTATAATTTAGTAACCTACTACAGTCATTATACAAGAGGTTAAATGTACCCTCGATTAAAGGAATGTGCAAGGTAAGGGTTAATTTCACAATCTCATTATAATCAGAGGTTGTTATTACGTAATTATCTACTGAGAAATATTTATTATCCATATCCATGTTTCATAAAATTGTTTTCAATTTGATTATTTTTAAGGGACATTTTTTCACTAAAACATCTTTTAAATGGTTTAAATATTTATTCTTCTGAATCATTCTCATTAATTTACATGTTTACAAAATATTTTTTAAGGATTTATTTATATGGACATTAATGTTTTTAAAATGTTAATTCCATTAAAAAGATTGAAAGTGGTATGAGACACTTTGATTCATAAATAAATTTAAATTTATTTCTTTTTAAATTATGTGACTTTTATATATTTTATGAAAAAGGGATATTTCTCTAAATTATTTTTAAAAATCATTTTAATCTATACCAACATCCATTGATGGATTGTAAATTTTTTTGAAGTTGATTTATTATAAAAAAATAGTCCATATTTTATTGAAGGTTTCATGATATGTTTTACTATGGATGTTTTATTTTTATAGAATTCATGGTTTATTGATATGTTATTGACATTTCATATGCTTGTTTTAATAAGAAATATTATGTTATGTTTAAACCTTTTCATATGTAGAATGCATTGGACTTAGTATGTTATGGATGGAGCTCGCTATTACTCCTCACTGCATCCGTAGGGCTCATGAGACAATCTATTTTGTTGGAAGAATGCCTTGACAGAATCCTATTTGTAGTCTTGGCATAAGGCCAGGATTATGTGGTTATGAAGTCTGGCATTATGAACTTCGTCATTATGAAAGTGGATATTGATATTGCTCGATATTATTCAACTAGTAGAATATCTATAAGAATTAGTAAATGGAATTATCTGATTTTATCATGGCCATATTATTATAACGTTTTTGTTTAAAAATATATTTTTTAGTATAATACATTCCCTTAAATGATTATGTTTATTTATGAATGTTTCTGCTACATTATTATCCTTACTGAGCATCTGAGCTCACCCCTTTCTATATTTTATTTTTAAAAGAATGTGAAGAAGTATTTTATGATTTATAATAATGGTTAAGCTAAGGGATTAATGATGTTCTAAAAGGATAATTTTTTTTTGTGTTTTATTTTCTAATGTGTAATGTAATTTTCATGTATGTAATCAAATTTTCAAGACTGCTAAACTGATAAGTCTTTCGGGACACGATTCTTTGTAATAATGGAAATGTATTAAAATAATTCTCTGAGTCCCATAACTAGGTCCAGGGCATTACAGTTGGTATCTGAGGAAGTTTAGCAACAACCGTGGAAATAGATTTAGATAAACTCTGATTAGAGAAAATTATGCTAAGATAGACTTTTAGTATTAGTATAGAAGAAATTCCTAGAATTTTGGTAGTGTAGAGATTTTTTGTATTTTAATAATAATATATCCCTATCTGGATAAGAGGCAGGTTGATGAAATTATGGCATAACTGTACCTTGGAGTGAAAACTCCAACAAGGAGTTTTTTTCTTGACCCTGGGTATCCTAGTTCATGACAATGGGCCTTGTTTCACTATTTGTTATGACACTCTTGGAGGATATGATTTGGATAATTCATATTTTATTTACAACACATTATGAATGATTTATGGGTAAATACTTCCTCAATGAAATTATTTTATGATTATTCATTATATGCATAATCTTTTCAATTTACATTAGGTATTATACAATTTTTTAATTATGAAATACGATTCATAAACTAACCTAGTGTATGTCATTGTTTAGAAATGGTGCCCAGTAGATGGAATTATAACTCCTACAATACGCATGATCCAAAGAGTATGAAGTTCCATATCTTCAATGGTATTAAGCCAATATATAGAAAGGAAATAGTCTCCCATGTATTATCACCATATGAAGATATAGTATCATGTGTTATCAAGATATGTATATTATTGTATGAGTCTTATTTCATTGAAGGGAAGCTAGAGAAGAAAAGGACGGTAGAGAGAAAGATAAAAAACAAGGGGAAGAAGGATTTTCCCAAAATTTATAAATGTGGAAAGATTCAACTTGGTAAATTCTACAAGGGAATGTGAGTTTGTTATAAGTGCATTTAAAAGGGAGACTGAGTATGTTATTACAAGGGTAAGAAAAAAGATTCAAATGTACAATGCATCATTTTCAGGGAGTTGGGACACAACTAAAATCAATGTCTAAATCTTCAGTGTATATCCTAAAAGTTGTTATGGGATAATAATCAAGTTATGATACTACAGAAGGTGAAGAGGAATGATTAAGAGTTCTTATATGGTTATTAATGTATTGTTCCATTTTAGTATTTTATTAATGATGTACATGTTATAAGAATTATAGATTATATAAGGGTTGTACTGTAGTACTATTTCATTAAACACATTAGATTGTGTGGAACCAAGAAAAGTGAACCAATAGCGGGTAAATTTTTTGGAAAATATCTGGTTGATAGAAAGATAAACCTTAACAAGATTTTTAGACCGAGGTAGTGAATTTTGTATAAGATATGATTCATTTTGATTAATTATATTGGTTATTATTAATATCCTTGGAACAGATTAATGATTTTTATATTCCATCATTGTTGGAGTTTAAAACATTTTTGGATAGAAAAACTATATCCCATATTCTATAAGGAATAAGGTATCATGAATGTAATCAATAATGTTTTACAACAATTCAGGGTGTTACAATGCTTTAAATGAATACATGATAATGGTATTCACATGTTATTACGTGGGAAAAAGGATCTTCATTGTGTTTACCATCCTTATAAATTTCTGAATGTGAGATTGGATAAAAGTTATTTGGATAATTCAAAAGGATGGAATATATTATGTTTGTCATTGGATACAATTGTTAAGGTTAAATGATTTCATGAGATTATTTTTGGAATGTCATAAAAAGGAAAAACCAGAGGTCAGACAACAACCTGTCACGTCTGGCAAGGCTGCGAGATGTGAACCCGCAACTGAAGGGTGACAAGGGGGGATCACCTTCCACTAGAACAGATGATGTCCTAGTTTTAATAATGTTTTTTATTAAATAGTACGACAGATGAATTATAAATTAATTATTTTTGGAACCCTATAATATTATGATAAATAGAATTTTTTGATTTCTATTATCATTTGGAGGGAATGATGAGATTGTGGTAGGAATTAGTTGAAGGATGAAGACATAATTGTCATGTATATATATACATAAATATATATTCTTATTATTCTATGAGTAAATTAATTCTTAAAAATTTGGGATGGGATCTTAAAACCCAAAATTTTTTGTCCTAATACCATATGTTTTTTTGAACTGATGATATTTTACATCATCATAGATTGATGGAATTGAGGCCCTAAATTTTACACTTGCTTGTGATTGATGACCTCAATCACTCCCTATAAATATTTACAATTGTCATCCAATTATGTGTCTCTAATTTCCACCAATGTTCTACCAATCGTGACCATAATTTTGTAGTGACTTTTTCATTTCCCTTTCCCTCTTATTAAGAATTAATTTTACTAACCCAATTTTTTATGTGGGTTTTTCACAATGGTAATTTTTTATTTTAACCATTTATTTTTTAAGAAATTTTTCATATTTAGAGGATGAAATTTATTGATGTAGGGGATAATGTAACATTCCAAGATTTCATAGTATGTTATCATATTAAATTAATTCAATATCTTACGATACACACAACACCGAGTACAAGTGCACCACAACATAATAATCTAACCATTTAAAAATATATTATGAATAGTATTAACATCATTTTGAATCTTATATACTCTATATAATTTTAAAATCCATATTATGTGTTTCCTATAAATAATATAAGAAAAAAATCATTTTTTCAGATCAAAGAAGTATTTTAACAAATTAATGCCTTTTAATGGAGAACCCTTTTCAAAACCAATATTTAACACTATTATATATTCAATTTAATGAAATTAAACTTTTCTTTAGATGCAAGAAATAAAAATTTAGTTTAGATAAATTTTTGGTACTTTTCTGATATCTTTCAAATTTTGATAAATAATGAAAATACTATGTTTTAAATGAAAATATCTTTTTTAATATAAATAATTTATAGTGATAAATTATGAATTTGAATGTTTTTGATGTATAATTAGTTATATGATTTTCATTTAATACAATTTAGTTCCTTATAAGTAATTTCACAGTAAAATTTGACATAAACATATGTATATATTTCGAGAGTTTTTACTTTTTAAAAACCCACTATTTGGATTTCACCATGAGAATTAATATTAAATTAATAAATGAAACTTATATGTTTTTATTTTTGTAAAATATACTTCATTTATTAATTTGGAATATCATAATTATCATAGGGTATATTTTTGGTATTTTTCCAAAAACAATAAATTTTTGATGAAAAGTGAAAAACATTGCGTTACTATATAAAACCGTCTTTTTATATCAATAATTAGTAATTTTATTTTATATTTTTAGGTCAAAATAGATACATAATACTGATATATGTTCAACATAATTAATTGGAGTAATTTTATAATATGTTTATATTTATAAAATTTTATCGAACTTTTTACTCTATATTACCCACCTTCTACGAGCATTTAAAAATTTGTATAAACTGTAATTTTACCGCTTATATGAGTTGAATTTTGAAAATACGAAAGACACAGTTAATATCAGTAATTAAAATTTGGTTCAATAAGATGAAATTAAATTTTGGTGAACAATAACTTTGGACTTTTATTTACAACGGTTAAAAGTAAATAGTGTAATTTAGGGTAAAAATGATATCATAATTACCCTAACACATGTAATTATTCTATTGGATAAATATAAATCAACAAAAAACAACTTTAGGAATAAATATGATACTTTTTGGTCCTCTTGGATTAGATTAGGATATTTATTATTATTTTATTTAAAGAAGAGTTAAAAGAGTTAAATTCAATGTTTAATAACTAAAACATTTTTAATATAGGGTTATACATAATATAAATTCTAGAATAAATATTAATTAGAATTATAAAAAGATTTCCTACATAATAATATATTATTTATAATTTTTTACATTAAATAATTTTATTTATTTATGACACAATGATGACGCATTAATTACATTAATAATGATTATTAAAATAAATGATCCTATAAATATCCAAATAAATGTAACATTAGACTTTTGATGAATTCCACTAATTTTATGGGTTAATATGACATCTTATGTTTGAGAATATAAATTTATTTCGAAGTAATAATGTTGTTATGACCATATCAAATATCATTTGTTAAATAGTTGCAAAATTGAAAAATTTCAGTTCTTAAAACAAATACTATATTATTTTTTGATATAATATTCCTAAAAATCCAAGGTTCGGAAAAAGGGCCTTAATAATATTATATTTTCCATTAATGAACCTATTGTGGTTCACTTGTATGTTTATAGTATGTTTATTAACCATATAATATAAAAATACAAAGAGACATGGTAAATGTCAAACAATTTAACTAAGAGTTAAATCTAAAATATGAGGTTAATATGATTATATAAACCTATCTAAAAAATATTGGTTCAGAGGATATAGACCCATACACACCTTTTACTTTAAATAATTATTTTTGGAGCCATTAGAAACAAGAAATTATTTTATTATAAAATATTAATTCAAACTTATTCTAAAGTGACCATCACCTCTCTTATAAAAGTGAACGTCCCCTTCTCTTAATTTCACTGCTCCAATGCATATTGGCTCAGAAAAACCCTACAAAAATATCCTATGAACATTCCTCCCTTCATCCTATAGGCCTCTCTTTGGTCATAAATCCTCCATATTGAGTCTTTTGATCAAATCAAAAGTAAGAAATCGAAAAAGAGGTAAATATTTCATCACCTCTTTCAAATTCTTTTCTTCTTCCACATCTACATTCTTTATTTCTTCAATTGTAAAATAATAACTCACTCACTTATATAAACTGAGACGTTATTATAAAAATTTTACAACCATATTAATTATACTATCCATCCTATAAATGACAATGTCCCAATCTGTGCGTAGGTACAGATTACTGTCTCCACGTCATCGTGTAGTTTGTTATTCAAACACATCATTATTTTCATGGGTACAATAATGAATATAACTAATGTAAATAATAAATATAAAATGTTAATTATTTTTATATATTATATACCAACCAATTACATATGATTTATCCATCAATATAAAGATATTGTCACTTGTGCGTAAGTAAAGATTACCGTCTACACGATGCGATGAGAGACATTTCCACATTCACCATTCAAAGATTATTATAAAAAATATATATATATATATAATATGTATAACATATATGAGATAATAATTCTAATGTATATATATATATATATGTATTTATGTAATTACATATATCCTATCGACTTATTTCGATTCAGTACAATATGTAAACGGAAACAACATTTAGGCTTATATACGTCCTACTGTCTCCAAAAACGGTGTATTCCATTTCAAATATATGTCTATTATAAATTTTTATATTCAAAATATGTATGAAATATTAATCATGTTTTATATCATGTAATTTTTTAAATCATGATCTACATGATACAATCAAGAGTAACAACTTAAAACATGTACGATAAAAAAGCAATTATTAACCTAAATGTTAATTTAACATGGAAATTATTATTAAATGGGTAGTGTAAAGACATAAATGAATCATGTATGATATCATAAATATTAATATGGTTCTAGTATAATATAATAACATACTATGGTCTTATTACAAGAGGTTAAACTTACCCCCAACTCAAGGAAAGTGCAAGGTAAGGGTTAATTTCAGATTCTCATTTTTATACATGGGTGCTTTTAAGTATGTATCTAATGGGAAATATTTATTATCCATGTCCATGTTTCATAAATAAGTTTTCAAAGGTAATATTTTTAAAATAATTTTATTTTACTGAAAAATCATTTTAAATGTTTTATATATTTAATCTTCTAAATCATCTCATTAATGTCCATGTTTTTGAAATGGTTTTTAAGGATTTATTTATATGGACATGAATGATTTAAAAATGTTAATTTATTTCAAATGTTTCAAAGTGGAATGGGACACTTTGATTAAAATATTTCCTAAAATTTATTTCATTCTAAATTTTGTGAATTTTAAATATTTTATGAAAAAGGGATATTTCCCTCAATGATTTTTAAAAGTAATTTTCATCAATATCAAAATCCCTTGATGGTTTTTAAACTTGTTTGAAGTTGATTTATTTTGATACAAATATTTAATATTGTATTGAAGTTTTTGTGATCTGTTTGACTATGGATGTGTTATTTTTATAACATTCATGTTTTATAGGTAATGTATTCACATTTACTAAGTTAGATTTCATACAAATAAATATGTTATGATTAAATCTTTTCATTTTATGAATGAATTAGACTTAGTAAGTGATGGGTGGAGCCTGCTATAGCTCCTCGATTCATCGGTGGGTCTAATAAGACAAACTACTGTCTAGTCATAAGGCCTTGACAAAAAATTATTTGTAGCCTTGTCACAAGGCCGTGACTAAGTTGTTATGAAGTTTGGAATTATGAATTCAAGCATTATAAAAGTAGCTATTGAAATAACATGTGATTATTTGAATAGTATAATATCCATGAGAATAAGTAAAGGGAATTATTTTATTTTATGTTTTCCATATTATGATGAAGCTTATGCTTAAAAAGAATTTGTTTTAATAAAATAAATTTCCTTAATTGTTTATGATTATTTATGAATGATTTCTCTATATTTTTAGCCTTACTGAGCATCTGAGTTAACCACTTTCTATGTTTGATTAGTCCTAGGATGTGAAGAAATATTTTATGATAGATAAGCAGTGTTATGATAATGGATTAATGGCATACTATAAGGGTCATATATGTTGTGTTTTATTTTTTAATGTGTAATGTATCATTCATGTATAAAATCTATTTCCCAAGACTGCTAAACTTATTGGTCATTCGGGACTTGATTCCTTGTAATCATGCCAGCGTATTAAAAAAATTCACCGACTCCCAAAATTGGTGTCATGTAGTTACACACCGCATCATGATATACATGGAAGTCAACACAATGTATGTAAAATGTTAGGTCTCTTTTAGATAATCCCATAGCCCCAAACGACTCATCAGTCAGATGTATAGTTTTCATGATACATGCGTTTTAGTGCTGATGGCCCGGTTGGATTTGGGTTCGATCCAACTCGGCCGCTCCCTAACATTCGCCCATCGGATCATGGTTTGGTGTCACCCGTCCCCTCTCACTATGATCATCTCCATCCTCTATGGTTCTGGCATCCTGGTGCCCCTTCAACACTTCATTGTGGTGCGAAGTTGTGCTGGTACCACCCCCCATGATCCATATATAAAGGAGAGGGGGAGGGTAAGTAACAATGTGGGGAATAAATGATGACTCATTAACTAAGAACCTTCCTAATTTCCTACCATCATTGTTGTCTAGTATTGGTAGGTAAAGCCATTTATTTTCTTGACACATTGCTGGCCCTACACACCACTTGTCCATTGGAGGAGAGGAAAGAAAAAAAATTTATTTCATTTATTTTAAAAAGCCTCAAAATGCATCTTTTTCTCTAGTACTACTAAGGTCAATGTAATGTTACCCTTAAGAGAATCCCAGTGCTATGGATTCAATAGTTCCTTTTGTTTTTAATCCTAGAACCAGTTAAAAAGTTACAAAATTTCACTCATGCATATACCGAATGTACATTAAAAAAGTTCAAAAAAATAATTAAGTTCACCGTATTCCTCTGTTGGTAGAGGTTAGGCTACGCCTATGGAGAAAATTCCCAATGATATCATAGGTTCCTCTGATTTTCAATCCAAGAAACCATTTTGATGTTATGGTTTTTACAATAAAATAACTTTCGCTTATTTATTTTATTTATGGCGAAAAATAACTTTCACAGGTAGCTCGAGAAGGCCAATGTTAGTACCAGCCTATGGAATGCACACCCTAATGAGTTCATTGGTGTTCTCGGATTTTCTATCCAAGTTACTGTTTGGGAGTTATAGGTATTTGAAAAACAAAATAAGTTTTTTTAATTATTCTATTTATGGTTATGCCATTTTCAGGTTTTCTCACAGGAGCCACACGCTAACGAAACATAAATCACTCCTAGGGTAAACCCCCTATCTTGAACCCAACATTTCCCGTGGATTTCTAATCCTAGAAACCTTTTATGTTTTATTCCAATTTTTCAGGAAAACATCTTACCCACACTAATTAATATTTATCCAAAAATTGCTGGATAATTCCAGGCACACCGAGACTCAGAATCAGGCACCATCAGAATTTGATGTCTCGAAATTATTCCATATAATTAATTTTTTTAAAGATATTACAAGACATTACATTCTCCCCACCATAATGAATTACTCCCCCAAAATTCATGACAAATGAAAAAATAAGATGGTACTGAGCACTAATATGAGGCTTCTGCTCCCATGGTCTCTCCTTGAGATCCCGGTGCTGTCCTCCAACATTCACTAGAGGGATCGACCATCCAAAAAATACTCAATCCTGTTAATCCTCTATATACAATAGGCACACCATAAAAGCATCCCCATCATCAAAATCTATCACTAAATGTAGCAAGCGTGCAATGGATCAAACATTCGTCACCTCACCTATGAAACATGGAATTTATTATGAAACTGGTGCATCAGTGGGGAATGAGATAAATGGTACGCCTCCACACCCACACTGTTGAGAATCCGGAATCATCTGATAGACCCCGTATATGTCTTTCTTCCCTGACCAAACCTCCGTAATCTTTGTCAGGGTAAGACCCATAGGATGATATGGTATCTTTCTTTGAATTTCAAGGATATCTTTCTCCTGTCGGATTAATAATTCTACAGGATATTTGAAGTCTTAACTTGCTGGCATGTGAGACACAGTGAAACAAACTCGGCCACTTCTTCCCTTGTCCCTGGCCACTAGTATTGATGCGGGAGGTCCTGTTACTTCTTCCCCACACCAAAATAGACAGTTTAATGGGATGTATGGATTCCCCTCAACAACTCCTCCCAAAGAATCATAGAACCATGGTGCATCCTCTGAAGAGGATGACGTTTTCCCCAATTTCAGAAAAAACCTTCAAGAGACCATCCTGAGGATACCAGAGCATGTCGGGACTCGTAGTCAACATCTCTTGTTATGCCCCATGAATTTTCAAATTAATTGGGGGAGTGACAGTCATATACTAGAGGTATGTTGCCCCATATTTATTCCCGGAAGGATATCCGTAGCTCAACTAGCTACTCTGATGCCTCACTCAGTAGTTGTAGACCAGTCCTCCTATTGAGTGTGACAGCCACCAAATTCCCCTTCCCCATAGTATAGACTATCTAAATGTCATATTCCTAGTAGAACTCTAGCCATTTTCACTCTCTCAACTAATGAAAACTCTGATGGCACTTCTTCGTCCATAAGAAAGCCTCCCCCTTTATTCTTCAAAGATGAAAAGGGTGATTCTACCCTAGAGAAGTCCGATTAAATTCTCTATTAGTGACCAGCCAAAGAAGAAGTACCTCCCCTTTAGGGGATGTAATCCTAGAAATATATTTTGAAAATATGTACGCACAATCTTCTACTAATATTGGGAACTGAAAACTCAAAACACATGCTGCAAGATGGGTCAAGCTGGCTAACTCAAGAGTGATCAGTTGCACCCTCCTATGCTTGAGTTTATCCTATGCTTCCTGGGGTTCCTTTTTCACTGACCTAGGAAAATCCCACTTTAACATTATTGGTAAACCACAATGTTTTTTCCCTAATACAGTCAATATGAGTATGAATTGTTGATTTCATGTCCATAACCAAACTAATATTGTATGGCCTTGATGCTACCACCAAGTTGCTCCAGCCGATTCCCCCACCTCAAGGGTCAGATCACACCATCAAAAAGTGATATTTTTGAGTGTCATCCCAAAGTTATCTCTAGACATATGGTTTAAGTCACCAGTTTATCTGGGAACTCTAGGTCTTGAACAAGATTCGTTGAATGAAAGAATAATTATATCAATTTTCTATTAATATGATAGCTAGTAGTAGAAAAAGAACGTACCTCTAATAATTCCTGAAGCCCTTAGGACAATGTCATTGAAAAACTATATCTACTCCCTTCCCCTTTCTTCTAGCTCCATGAGCCTGGTGGGAACCACAATGAGGGTGGTGGTTGTAACATGTCACAATGTATACCACCTTATGCTACTATCATATGTCCACATCCATGTCATCTTCCCTAAAGACACATCTATCTCTTTCACATCCTCTTCTAGAATCATTTTTCACACCCTTGTCTCTAATACTTGTGTCAATTTCCTACTTTCCCACTGTTAACAATCACTAGTTGCATCTGACATGTTGTCATGATGAATTTGTAGAAACTCTAGTGAACAATCATTCCTTGGCACTTAATGTAAAGATACCCCATTCTACGAGGAAGGTTCTGAAGCTTTTCCCTTGAAAAATAATCATCTTCGGAAGATTAGGGTAATATAAATGTTGTTATCCTTGGGTAGTGCAACGTAGAAGGCTCTCTATTATGACCACCATCTGATCGAATGGTGACCTGGAAAGATGGAAACTCATCCACCGCATCAATCTAGTTCGTATCCGCATCTGAGTCGGGCTCCCTTGGAACCTGAGGGGTACCTGACAGAGAAACATATGTGAGTCAGTAAGCCTACACTTGTCCTCTACCAGTACTAGTGACTGTAAATGTTGACCAATGTGAAATGTTATAGATGGCACACTTCCCAAAGGTACCATCTCATGAAATGTTCCATGTACTAAATCATCATCACCATGCATACCATCCTTAGGGTCACATATTCATAAATACTAGCTTCTAGGATGGTCATATGATCTTCTGTTGTCCCTACAAAGTGGAGAACGATATCCCCATCCTATCAGTTGTCCTTAGATTCTTGGTGGTCTATCATTACTCAGAACCCTGAAGCTCTATGCTGTTGAAACATGTGAAACATGATCAGTCGGTGTCCTCCAAATGCTTGTGTGGCTGGTGGCATCTACACCAAGGCCTCATTGCTCGATAGTCCATGATCACGTACCCTCTTAGATATCCTAGCTGGATATCCACACGGTGACATTCTAATAAGTAATAGGAGCACCACTATCATTTAATTATACCAATTGATCTGACTCCAATGAAATAATAAGAAAAAATCTTCAAACAAATATGGAATCAATGTTTTCGTGTACTGAGTCAGAAATTGGAATTGATGATCATGGTGTATGGATACATCGTCTGCAGCACCAACAATAAATTCCATTGACTAAAAACTACACTCATAACACATAACATTGCTTCTACATTGAAAATATTAGTGTCTAATTTCTTCAGTAGAACTGACTCATCTGATACCACTTTGTCACAACCCTTCCCCTAGGGCATGTGCCGTGACTACCCAAAGCCCACCTTCCATAGGCCAGTCGCTTGCGACATGCACTGGAAATGTGTATCCCTAAAATGGTATGTCATTGCATTTGAACCTATAAAAAACAAAGAGTAGAATGCAACCATATGCAACCACGAAGTGAACTATAGTAGTATAAATATTGCTAAATGTAAAGGATCTGGAATACAATCCCAACTGTAAATGTACAAGTACAACTGAATGTTACAATACAACTGAAAAATGGAAAAGAACCCCTTGATCATCCTCTGTGTTTCCTAGATAAAGGGTAGGTATAGATTGCCTCCACAACACTACATGTCTGCCTGTCTCCTCTGTGTACCTTCAGGTCCCTGGTCCCACAAATCTCGATCACTGTCGTACATCATCTTCTCAAGACAAAACAAGGTTCGAGAGAAGCCAATGCAGGGGAGAGTATAATGATAATCCGTAGGGACCCCCAGACCCCATACATATCCAAATGTTCCAAGAAAAGAACCACAATGAAAGGCTCAATCACAAAGCATGAAACAGTCAGCAACTCAACTTAGGTATATGCTCATACATATACCTAATTTATCAAGATATACTCATCTCATAAATTAGGTATGGATATGATATAGGTATCAACATGAAGGTCAAATTACAACAAAATTATCACCACAAAGAAATAACTGCAAAAGGTAAAATCACCACACATGTATGACCATGATGATGAAGGACTCAGCTCACACTAGGTATCACTTTAGTTGAAGGATAAAAGGATCATAAAATTGTCAAACTCCTTGGATACTGAAAAATACTCCTCTATAAAGTATAGTGGTACTGTCAAGTTACAAAAAGTCACTTCCCATTAATATTGAACTACTTTGGTGCTCATCCCTGATGGGTACTGTGGCCATGCTGGGTCACACCAAGCCGCATCCCACATTGGGCCTGCCGGGTCACACAAAGACACATCCTACATTGGCTGAAATGATATACTCTTCCTATCATGTACCATGAGTCTACAAGGTCACACATAGCCTCTCCTCACTGTGGGACCATAGGATCACATAAAGCCACATCTCACCGGGCCATCGTCAGCCAGTCTTCAGGTCTTAGCAATCCGCAGTGTTCTGTACATAGTATTATTTGGAGAACCTATCCATTAGCCACACTCCATTATTTATATCCATACAAGTCACAAAAATTTATTCCAAAATATTCTTTTCTTTACGAGAGTCCCAGAGCCACAAATAGCTCGTCAATCGGATGCACGGTTTGCAAGACAATGGTGTTTTAGTGTCGAGGGCCTGGATGGATTTGTGTTCGATCCAACCTGGAATTACACCAACATCATCCAAAACACAATTTCAGTATCTCAAATGAACCTATTTTTCCTGAGGATCCCAACTCCATGGATGGTGCAACAAACGGATGTCTTATTCTCATGATATTTCACATTAGCTGTTTATGGGGCCGGTGTGGCCCGGGTCCGGTCCGACCCGGCCTAGGATGGGCTGACGTCCATGTCAGCCTTCAAGGTGGCAGCCTGGCCAGCAATGGAGCACCCTGCAAAGGATACCCGCATGGGCCTCCCACACTGGATGCCCGCATGGGGAGCCCTGCTAGCAAAGGGGTAGCCGACAAAGGGCGGCCTACAAGTGGCGACCCGCAGGGGTGGTGGCCCGCTTGGGTGGTGTCCCAGTAACGGGTCCACCGTAGCCAGTGCGGGGGTTTGACCCCCGGTCATTCTAACACCCAAATGGCCCAGATTCCATACATTTTTAAATGCAGTTGTGCCATGTGGGCACTGCTCGGTCACCGTACAACCCGCCGATGGTGTGGGTTTGGCCTCTACCAGGGCTTCTGTCGTAGCTTCTTGGATGTCGATGGCGTGCTATTCACAATGCCTCCTCACTTTAATTTCATCAGTTGAACCTCTCCTCCTTCCACAGTCGGACAACGCACAATCCACCACCATCGTCCGATGCGGCGGACGAGCCGCGACCCTCTACACACCGGCATTGCGCGATGGCGCGCAACACCTCCTCCATGGTCGGATGCTACAATGACTGTTGTAACTTTGTGCCATTTCCAACTCATGCGGCATCAATCAATGTGCTATTCCCAATGTATCCAGTTTGTGTCACTATGCAGGAGGTTATCCATGGAGGCACAAGGATAGTAGGATAGCGGAGGGGACAGACCAGGTTCATTAGGACAGCGCCCTCCATGTTAGCTCGTAAACATGAGGTGTATTAAGGGTGTAATATTCAATTGAGTTAACAAAAAACAAAACCAAAAAAAGACACCCCTCAAAAACCTCCTGGAAAAACGAATTAATTTTGTATCAATCCGTTAGTTGGTTAGTCCGTGTTCTTAATATTATTCAAGAATGTGGAAGAGGAAATCATTAAAAAAGTGAGAATTAATGAACCCCCATTGTCATCAACCCATTGGAGAACATCTGCGTTTGAAGGTGGGTTGTGTTATTCATTCCCACACCAGGTTCCCAATAAAGGCGCTTGTACGTCACCCTTTGGTTCATGGATCAGGGTCACCCATCACCTCCCATTACGATCTACTCCATCCTCTTAGGGTTCGACATCGTAACGTTCCTTCATCACTTCGTTGCTTTGTGAAGCTATGCTTGTACCTCCCCCTAGCTCTATATATATAGGAGAGGTTGAGGGTATGTATCAAATTTGGGAAATAATGGGGGATCATAAATTAGGAACCTTCCTAATTCCCCAATGATGTGGTTACACAGGGTTAGAATGTCAAGAAATTTATTATGTTGAAACATCACTGGCCCCACAGAACTCTTATCCGTTAGAGGAGAAGAAAGAACACACTTCTCATGCTTTTACTGAATGTACATTTAACAAATATCAATAAATTTAATAAGTTCACCCTCAACCCGAGATGGTCGAGGTTAGGCTCAACATGAGGAGAACAGGCATCAGCAAACTCAACGGTGCCATCAGATTTTCAGTCCAAGATACCGTTTAGATGATATAGATTTTACAATAAAATAATTTTCATTAAATTATTTTATTTACATCCAAAAACACACATTAACTGGTGGCCCGCACTAGCCAATATTGGTATCTACCATAGGAAAGCATACCCTCACGAGTTCATTTGTGGTCTCAGATTTTCATTATGAGTTACCAATCGTGAGTTATAATAATTTGATAAATTAAATTATTTTGTTTTTATTTTTTATTTACTTTTAATCCTTTTTTGGGTTTTCTCATTGGAGGCCCACACCGAGTAAACAGAAGTCATGCCTAGGGTAATCCCACCATTAGAAAATGTAGCAGTGCCTTGAGATTTCTTATTCGGGTAACCATTTAAGAGTTGTTCAACAATTTCAGGAAAAATGCTCATGTGTGATAATTAAAGCATAACAAAACATTGAAAGATCATTCTGGGAACTCCGGGACTTGGAATCACACGCCGTCTGATTTTAGGGTCTTGATATAATTCCGTATAATTAGAAAAATTATACATAAATTTTGGGAAATTAATTTTGACAAGGTCGTGGTGCTTGGATTGTGCATGGGAAGATTGGATGGAGAATGAGACATTTGGGTTAGTTTGGGACTCATGTATGTGTTCGGGACATTTTATAGTTCTGGTATTATGGTTTTATTTTTCAGGATATTGGACTTGAATTGTAGATATCTAAATTTAAAATTATATTTTACCATGTTGATTGATGGAATTATTTTTTCATTTATTTTTGAAATGATTAATTTGTATGGCATATCTACTAATTTTATTTATGACGTGGTTTTAATTTGATATGATAGTATAGTGTAGTTAATTAAAATTTCTAGAATAGTGATGCTAGTCACCAACATCTTGGATATGGGGAGGTTTACCTGAGGTCATGTGGTGACCCAGATCACGACACTAGTTATAGAGGCCACTAGAATATGTAATTTCATTTGTGTACTGAGCACAAGTTGGAAGGGACATCCTCTCTATTATAGGTATCTTATCATCTAATTTCATAGATCAATTATGTCCTACACTGAGGGGGAGGTTTTTGTTCCAATTTGTATTTCTATTTCTAAACAATCTATTACATGGATTGAATATTTAATTGAGTGAATTGGATGAGGTCATTACTCATTGAATGTCATGTGTCCCACATGTGGAAATGGATGTTAAATCAGAAACCTAAAAACAAGTGTGAGTAAATGTCCCTATTGTCAGATCATTGATATATTGTATCAAGTAACATTGGAACAACCAAAATATGAGGCCAATGATGTTGAGAGAGATGAAAATTTAATATTCATCACTATTGTGTGGGTGAATCATAACTATAACAATTTTTTTTTTGAAACATTAATGTGATAGAACTTCCATTTCACGAAATGTAAATAAATATGATTTTTACAATGATAACATAAATGTGTACATAATTGTGTATTGGGGGAGGGACCTAAAATAAAACAAATTAATAATTTGAAGATACAACCCATAAGTTGATAGATAATTTAGTGGGAAAGATCTCATTAATTACATGTAAATTAACTATCATATAACAATGATTTTGTTTTCACAGTTTCTGATTAGTGAAAGTCCCATGAATAAAATTATTTATTATCTTGTAATTTTTCAAAGATAATGACTAGAACTAAAATAATGATATTATTTTTTTAAATGTGCTTTTTCAATGATAGTTTATGAACAATTAATGTTCCTATGGGGTGAATGGAATTGAAATATGTATATAAATGTAGTTATTAAATATAATGAAAAAATATGAGTATAATTATTGATAATGTTGGTTATTTTTATGTAAAACTTATATGTAGTTTTGGAGAAACCATTCAAATGTTATCTAAAGAGTGTATATCGATTTTAGTGATGATAATTAGTTTGATTGAGGGTGTTATTGAATGAGTTGAATGGGATAATTAATAGAAAGTGAGTCTAATGGTTATATTCATAATTTAACAATTTAAAATTATATATTACATTAGAATCTTATTAAATTGGTTTGAATTTTTTTAACAATTCCAGTAATTATATAGAGTTGTGATGAGGTGTTTTTTAGTGATTAAGAATCCCCAGGATTGATTCAATTAGTCCTACAATAATATTGATGAAAATAAGGAAATCATGATCTGGAAATGAAATGATAAAAAATTCTCTATCTCAGTATTTTTATGCCTTATTTTATGATCACAGAAGAAATTTTAATTTTCAAAATAAAATACCAGGTCACTAAAATACTCTGACATACACATATATGAAATTATATGCATTTGCCTAAAATTTTATATTTATAAACTTATTTATTGAGTTTTTATGTATATTGAATATTTTATAATAATATTTAGTATTTATAAATAAATTTCATAAAACTCATAAGACATTTGATTTTAGTGAATAGTACGGTTGTCATGGACCAATAAAGAAATTCATGAAGCATTTCATCTAGCCCAAAATTCGTTACACAATATCCTTGTAATAATATTAATGTCTTATAAGAATCAATATAACTTTTAGAAAATTGATAACACTGAGATCATTGAAATACATTTATAATGAGTTGTATGATAGAAGTACAATCCTTTAGTTTTAATTGAAATTATCAAAACTAGATAATTTACATAATTAAATATTAAATAATTAATTAATAATTGGTATGTTGTGATTCATTGTGTCAATCATCATAAAATTGTGATTGTGGTTAAAGAGAATAATTGGTAGGTGCCAATACATATATATATAATATGATAAAATATGAGAAATAATATTATAAATCTAATATAATTAAAATAATGAAATTCCCTAATATATATATATGGAAAATAAATCTGATATTATTTTAAAGAATATCATTGTACTAATTATGGAAAATGAATATGTATTTATCCTAGAAATGAAATTTTTTAAATTTTATGAATTTGATGAATTGATTTTTAATGATAAATATTGTGTTGATATTACATTTGAACAAATTATATGAAGAATTGACCACCCCAAATATTATTTTGTTGTATAATTTTCATAAGAAAAATTATATTGATTTTTATTGATATCTCTAGATATATTTTGACTAGAATGTTATTGATCCATATTATATAATGAAATGATATATTTACAAGGAAATGGGAAAAATGAAAAATGAAAATGGAAAAGGGGATTTCAATTGTACTACTGGAGATATGAGGTCGAGTGAAAAAGGAATATCCAAATCAGTTTAATAAAATACATAAAAATTTATTGGTAGGGAAGTGGAGTATATTTAGGTACATGTTGTTCCGTGAATTTTTATTTGTTATCTGGAATTAAAAATCCTAAAATATTATAAAATTTAAAATATCAAAAAATGACAAAAAATATAACAGGTGGAGCTTGTAATAAAAATCATTGGATTGGAAGACTATCTTGTGGGTGTAAGATAACCGATCAATATAAGGATATAATATCTTCAACCTAAATGTACTAACACATCTCTTATAACGATGAACAAATTATATATCAATAATGAAGTATACGATGAGTTTTAACACGTTCTTTAGATAATATACAATTATTTGATGTAGAACAAATAGATGATGAACAACTATTGATAGTCTATATTCTAGATATAGTGAAAAAGAAACAAATTTGAGTATGTTATGATAGATCATGACCTATTCAATCAAATTTACATTATCTTATATGTTCAGCATTTCTAATTAAGGATTTACTATATAATTGATTATCACATGAGCTGATTTTTTTTAAAATTTAGTGTATATATTTCATGAAGGGTCATAAATTTTTTTCCTACCAGTGACTATGTTTTTTCTCCATATAAAACAATAAAAATAAATGCAAAGAATGTGTCTGAGGAACTATATAAAATAATGTTAATTATTTGGAATCAAATGTTTACTACAGTTTATCTTTAACTATTCTTAAATGATGACCATTAAATATGGGTTGTTCTATTTTATGAAAATAAATCATTCCTTTTATTCAAATATAACTCACAGTTTGATTTGGTGATTTTCGATGTGTAATTTATCCATGTCTTGATGGCCCTGGAATATACTATACACTAAATGTATTGAATAATAATGTGATGGTATTAAGTTAATATTTTATCATTCGGAGTGATTTTGTTTCTATGATTATTCTTATGAACATTTTATCTTAATAAAAAATGATAAAAACCTGGAGTAGGTCTCACACATTTTGTCTTACCTTTTAAAAACACCATATGCTTCCAATTACATTTTTATTTTCTTTCTTTTGTAATTTTTATATTGTTTAATTTTAACATATCCATTTAAATGAAATTGAAACCATGGATTAAATTCCATTGGTTTTGATTATATTATATGATATTTTTTAATTTAATAATATGTAATGGCAAACTAGATTAACTATCAACATTGTTGATTGTAAATATCTTATGGTCATATCAAGTGGTACACTAGAAATGTATTCATGTCATATTTATTAATGTCTTTATTTTAAATGTTTTTTTAAAATTCTAATGCTAACATTTTCAATGTTTTTAGAAGGGTAATAAATGGTAAATTCATATTTCAAAACTCTTAAATAGGATTTTGAGGTCACAACAACGATTCATAGAAATATGATGAAAAGAGAGGACATCAACAATTCAAAAACTTGAAAAGTAATGGTTAATCAAACACTACATATATATAATCATTATATTATATATTATAGTAAATCATTTGAAAATTATTACTCAAATTAATTAAATTCATAATGACAATGATGTGTTTTGTGAAACACTTAGTTCTTTTTATTATAAAATATAGTGTTATATAATGAATGTTCTAATGAATGTTTTTAGAAATATATTTAATTTTTTTGTCCTATATGTTGAAATTTATCATCTTTATTTAGTTGATAAAATAATAGAAGATTACTTGTAGACATTTTTATTAAATGTAACCCCCTCAAGAAATTATAAATTTTAAGGAAGAATATAACACAATTTTCAGTGAAAAAATTTATCGACTTGATGATAAACTAAAAAAGGATAATTTTTAGATAACTAAAATTGATAATTTTTTTATAGAAGATATATATTCATTTAAGAAATTGAATAAAGTTTCTCTTAATATCAATAAAAGGTTATTGGATGTTAAAATTTAAAAAAATTGGATAACTCATGTTGGCGCAGAAATTTGTGAAGAAGAAGAACAAGAAGGATGTCCCAGGGCAGCCTTGAGAAGACCTTTCATGGAGCACCATGGCCTTGAACCAAACATGGATCAAGGATGTGGGGTTCTCTGAGAACCACTTTGACTTTCACGAGCTCACTACAAAGTAAGGAGGTGGGCCGCCCCATAAACCCCTTGGACGTTCGCGACCCTACCACAAATCAAGGAGGCGGGACGCCCCACGAACCCCTTTGACATTCGCGGGCCCACAAAGGATCAAGGAGGCAAGACACCCAGTGAACCCCTTTGATGTTGATGATCCCACCGTGGAGCTAGGAGGCAGGACACCCCACAAACCCCTTTGATGTTTGTGAGGTCGTCTTGGATCAAGGAGGTGGGATGCCCCGCCGACCCCTTTGATGTTCCCGACCACGCAGTAGAGCAAATATACGAGATGCTCTATGGACGAATTTCACATTCACTAGCCTTCCACGGAGTAAGGAGGTGGCCTACTCCACAAAATAATTTTATGTTCACGAGCCTACCACAAAGACAGGAGGCCAGATCCTCTACGAGCAGATTATTCATCTACGAGCTGCTATGGAGGAAACTCTGTCTCCACGCCACGTGAGCTTAGCTTCGCAGAACCTCTTGCCTATAAATACATGGCTCCCCTCGAGCCCAATGTACGAATAATCAGACCATTCACCTTCTAAGCACTTAAATCATGATTCACTTCCTTATATGCGATCCATGATCACCCCAAGGTACTTTTCCATTGCGAAAGACCTCCCCCTTTGCATTAAATCAAACCCTCTTCCAATAAGGATGCCATTATCGAATCCAACAGGCCTTCAAAAATGTATGGTATCCCCACGGGGATTCTGGTCAACAGAAAGCATTTATGCTTCGAAAAAAACCATCCATACACATGAGAGCGTCATGTTTAGGTAGGGTCACTGTTCTTCGTGTATCACATTGATTCACAACACCTTGCTTCGTGAGACATTGCATAGTAAATTCCTTTACACATCGCAAATCTTCTCCTATATGCACCTATAACCCATGCATAGGCTAGGCCACTTCACTTCTGGAATAATACCCCATTATAAATCCCATCAACTACATGTATCACCAATGCTCTACAAGACATCTATATATGAACTCCTTGGCCTTGTAACTGCTTTTCCGATGCAATCCTCCAGGATTTCACTAAGTAGAAAAAAATTCCCTTAGGTTGTGCTTCACATAGTGTTTCTTCGCCTCATTATTTTTCAAATAGGAAAGTTAATGTCTATTGATTCATCGAATAGTCACACTATTGTGGACCCCCAATGGGATCACCTCTCGAAACCCACCAGTCACAGCATTTTCAATTCCTTCCTCCCCTCATGGGTGGCCAGTTATATGTTAAGTAAGTCCTAGGAGTGTTTTGAAAAACCAAATTTTCCAAGCTGTAGGATGATGATCTACCATTCACCATCGTCCTCAGCACATGACGTTAAACTGTGCCCTCAAACTATGTCTTGCACATGGGGTTCCCTATCTCTGTCATTTTCTACACCCAGTAGTATCCGCAGGAGTCAGATCATTCCTCACATGTAATGACATCCTCTTTATCAGAGAGTCATCCATTCACAGGGAAAGGACAACTGTCATAGTGTAAGACCTAGAATTTTTTATAGGAGGCAACACCCCTTCTCCTCATCTCTTCCTGGGTTCCAAATCCCTATCCCGATGGGAATTGTCACCACCCGAGCCTACATCTTGGAGTGACCCCTATTTCATCTTTGGGATGATAACCACGCATAAGCCCCTGATTCCACTTGGGGATTCAAACCACAAGTAATACCATGTTTCCTCTTTGGACCACCAACTACATGTTTCCCCTATACACTTCCCATGGTCACATATTTTGTGACATGATCATCATGTCTTTGTTGCCACTTGTTTCTCACACCGAGACTGACTCATAATGGTTTAAAGAAAGCATTGATCATGAAATCTTATCTGGGCAGCCATGAGTGTAAGCACCACCCTCACATGAACTAAGAGGTATTTGATCCTTTCCAAGGCGATTTATGTAGGAATCCTACCTCAGGTTCAATCCCACCACCAATTGGACCAACCATCTTCATGTCAGTTCGCCAAACCCAACCTGAACTATGTGGTCTTTTTTCCTTGCCATGGAGATGTACGTAGGAAGCCTCCCTGAGTTTCATGCCCAACACCCATTGGTCCCAAAAATCTTAATGTCGGTTCACCAAAACCAATATGAACTACGAGTACTTTGATCCTAAAAAAGGAGAGGTGCGTAGAAAGCCTCCATGAGGTTCAAGCCGACCACCCATTGGTCCTGACCATCTTCACGTCGGATAACAAAACCCTACTAAAACATTGGGGTATTTGACCTTTACCCCGGCGAGGTACGTATAAAGACCCCCTAAGGTTCTTGCCACCCACCCATTGGTCCCTACCATCTTCACGTCAGCTCACCAAAACCAACATGAACAACGAGGTCTTTGATCATGTCCAATGTGAGGTACGTAGGAAGCCTCCCTGAGGTTCAATCCCACCACCCATTGGTCCCAACCATCTTCACATCAGTTTACCCAACACTACCTGATCTGTGAGGCATTTGATCCTTTCCAAGGAAAGGAACGTAGGAAGCCTCCCTGAGGTTGAAGCACAACATCTGGTCACTCTTACCCCCTTCACGTCGAATCACAGAAACCATAATGAACTATGTGAGTTTGATCCTGTCCAAGGCAAGGTACATAGGAAACCTCCATGAGGTTCAATACCAACAAACGATTGCTCCGAACGCCTTCAAATTGGTTATCCCAATACATTTCGAACTACGCTGACATTGATCATTGTCAAGGCATTGTACATTTTAATCCTCCTACGGTTCAAGCCCAATGACCATTGGTGTAACGTCCCGGGTCCGGGTGCCACACAACAGGTTCCCTGATCACGGTTCGCCACGTGACCTCAAGCGCATTTCCCCAAACACCAGAGGCTGCCGACTAGTAGCGAGGGTCCATGTCTGATAGTAGGGAAACTATGCCCTCATATGTCAATGTGTAGTGCAGCGGAATACAAAATAAAACACACAACAATCAGTGTAAATAGTAAAACATACACAACTGAAATAACAAACACTAGTGGATATAACCAAATGTATA
The DNA here is from genome assembly GCA_963277665.1 of Viscum album. Taxonomy (NCBI): domain Eukaryota; kingdom Viridiplantae; phylum Streptophyta; class Magnoliopsida; order Santalales; family Viscaceae; genus Viscum; species Viscum album. Next base: position 90,600,846 of record OY728121.1, on the reverse strand, counting down.
TATAAATAATTATGCTACATGTCTCAAGTTCTATGAAAATAGAAAGAACATTTTATACATCAATACAGTAAAAAAAAAGCAATGTACTGCAAAACAAAGTGAAACAGCTGGCAGCGGCATCGTGAGCCTAGGCTCGATCCCATGCCCTCCTACTCCATAGCAACAATCAAGTACCTGTATAGGGAATTTTTCCCCTATCCACACCTGTGGAAACGTAATCAGTTTGGGCTGAAAGTCATGACCCAAACAGGGTGTGAGAGAGATATCTCAGTAGGCACTCACCAAAGGCATGTGCTCAACAGTGTGTAAAACATGCAACAAGTGTACAATAGTAAAATTCAATAAACTAATAAGAACTAAAAAGTAACTAACATACCATTTATATTTCCATTTAATTACTCATTTATTCCATTTAATTTAGTAACATTCTGTGCTCAACAACACCAAGCCCTCAGGCCAACCAGTAACTTTCCCTCAGGCTATTATATTGAACCACACCCTCAGGCTATACAAAATATCGCCCTCAGGAATTTCCCTCAAGCATATCAGAATATTTCCCTTAGGCATACGAAGTGTCGCCCTCAGGCACAGAATTCAGGCCCTAAAGCACAAAAATGTTTCCCTCAGGTGAAATAGAACATTACCCCCAAGCTAATACAGTCACACCCTCAGGCTATAGCAAAACACCGCCCTCGGTCATAAGTAATTGGGTCGTGCCCAACCTATAAAAAAGTAGTAAACAAGCAAGTCCTCTTGAAGAAATTCTACAATTACTACTTTAAAGGCATGCCGTCAGGTATCCTGGCCAAACAACTAAACAGTGGAACACAACCTCGGGGTGGTTCCGGATCCATGAAATGATCCCATCCCACATTTTAATATCATAATTAAATACCTAATCAATTCTAGGTGTTTAATATAGCAACGAACTCGGCCACACGACACCCCAACATGGGTTTGTGGGAAAAAAATGAGCAAAACACATGACAATTAGAAAACTAAACACCAAGGCACCCACCTTATATGCCAATGAGTGGTATACCCGAACGTCGACTCCAAAAATGCCCAAGAATGGCATAAATCTGTGTGGTTCCAACGAGATCGTCTGAGGCAGAAACTGATTCCAGATGAACACTTGGCGGATCTTTAAAAATTTGGCCTCCTCCTTTGGCTCCAAAACAGCTCAAATGCCTCTTCTACCAAATGAGGAGGCTACTGCCTGTTTTATGCTGAAAAAACAAAGTACACAGCGTGTACGTCCATGTAAATGATGTGTTCTCTTTTCATTTAACTGTTCCTCTGGCGGCACCACCACACTGTTCATCTGTTGGCAAGATTACACTACATGTACTCCTGAGTACACGGCGTGTACTGCCGCCTAACTGGTGGTTTCTCCACCACCATACTGTTTTGGCCTGTCGACTAACTACACAGCGTGTATGGGACCACTACATGGTGTGTAGTCAGTTCCTACACCCTTCGTCACCGACATGGCTACACGCCCCATGTACTCATCCCCACATGGCCAAAAGTACATGGCATGTGGAAAACGTACACGATGTGTAGTTCCAAAAATTAGTATTTTTCACCATTTTCCATATTTTCTTAAAAATATTTAAGAAAAAGGGGAAAGAAGAAGCTCGTACCTCAAAAATAAGAACCAGGTTCTTACAAACTTCCCCCATTATTGCAATTCATTCCTGAATTTCTCTTCCAAGGGTGGAGAAGATATAGCTCAGAACATCTCTGGCCACTGAGCACGTACGTCGGCCTCCCACTCCCAGGTCTCTTCCTACACTCTACAATTCTACCATAGGACCCATACGAGAGGAACTGACCGGCCTCAGAGAACCTTCATGCTACTATCCACAATACGAATCGGATTCTCCTCAAAGGATGAATCCATCTGAAGCTCAACCTCCTCTAGATGAAAGGTGTGAGATGGGTCTGAATGATAGCGACACAACTAAGATATGTGGAAGACGTCGTTATGGATTCATATCGTTGCGGTAACCGAAACCGATAGGAAACCAGCCGAAACTCTCCAGTATCTCAAAATGGCCCCAAATACCGCAGTGAATGTTTACCATATATTCTGATCCGCGTGTGTCCCAGCCTCGACGAAACACGCAAGAAAACCTGATCCCCGACCACAAACTCTAATGGTCGTCTTCGGTGGTCACCATATGATTTATGACGAGACTGTGCGATAGCCATCCACTTCTTAATCAACTGGACCTGCACAGAAGTATCATGTATGAGACGTGGTCCCACTAAAGCTACCTCACCCGCCTCTAACCAGCACAAATATGATCAGCATGACCTACCATATAAATCCTCGTAATGTGCCATCTGTATATTTTCGTAGAAACTGTTATTGTAGGAAAACTCTACTAGGTGTATATGCTTCTACCAAGAGCCCCCAAATTCTAGGAAGCATGCATGCAACATGTACTCAAGCACCTGTATCGTACGCTCTGACTCGCCATCAGTCTTAGGGTGGTAAGCTATGCTCAGAAGCACCTCTGTACCTAGTGCCCTCTGAAAAGTCTTCTAGAAACGAGAAGTAAAACAGGAGTCCCTATCTGAAACAATAGAATGAGGGACCCCATGAAGACATACGATCTCTCGGATATACATCATTCTGAGATCGTCAACATAGAAGGTCTCCTTGATCGAAAAAAGTGATCTAACTTCGTGAGTCTGTCCACAACAACCCACATGGCGTCATTGCCATGAGGTGACCTCAAAAATCCAGTCACGAAATCCATCGCGACATCATCCCATTTTCACTCCGGAATGGATAACTGCTGTAACATTCCAGCTGGTCTCTAATTCTCCGCCTTCACCTGCTGACAGGTGGAACACCTCGTAACAAAACCAGCTAAATCTATCTTCATACCCGGCCACCAGTACTGACGTCTCAAGTCACTGTACATCATGGTAACCCGGGGATGAACTGCCCAAGCTGAAGCATGAAACTCCCACATCATCTCCCCGCGTATATACCATGGAAGCCATACGCGTCCATGGAAACACAAAACTTCTTCATCGCCTATCGTCCAACCAGGAGGAGGGACCACACTTGACACCGACTCCCGTAGAACTAGGCCTTCCGAATCAGATAGTTTTATCATCCTCACTCTATATAGGAGGGTAGATTTCACAGCTAACAAGGAAATATAAGTCTTCCCCTGACTATCGTGCACCTCCAGATGCATCTCAGAGAACAAGGCCATAAGCTGCCACTCACCACTGGCTTCCTCCACTGCATGTATCTGAGTCTTTCTGCTCAGTGCATCGGCTACTGAATTACCTTTACCAGGTGTATAGGCAAGCTCAAAATTGTAGGATTGTTGGTACTCGACCCACCTTCACTGTCTCAGATTCAAGTCACGCTGTGTAAAGATGAACTTGAGACATTTGTGATCCGTGAACACCACAACATTTTCTCACAATTGGTAATGTCTCCAAAAACACAACTCATGAACAACTGTGGCAAACTCGAGATCATGGACCGGGTAATTCCTCTCATGCGGCCTCAACTGCCGAGACCCGTACGAAACAACACGGTTGCCCTACATCAACACTGCTCCCAGCCCAATTCCAGATGCGTCACAGTAAACTGTATATCTCTTCCCCTGCATAGGGAGTATCATGATTGGTGTTGATGTTAACCTTCCATGCATGTCATGAAAAGTTGTCTCGAATGCTTCCGACCTGACGAACATCACACCCTTCTTAGTCAGACCCATCAAAGGCGATGCTAAGATGGAGAAGTTTTGTATGAAACGTCTGTAGTAACCAGCCAGCCCTAAGATACTCTGTATCTCAAACATGTTCTTAGGATGCTCCCAGTAAACTACTGATCTCACCATCTCTGGGTCTACATATACTCTTGCCTCAGAGATGATATGTCCTAGGAAGTGAATCTGGTCCATCCAAAAGTGGCACTTTGAGAGCTTTCCATATAGTCGATTATTTCTCAGTGTAATCAACATGGTCTCAATATGGGTGGAATGGTCGTGTCGAGTGTGAGAGTACACTAATTTGTCTTCCATTAATACTACCACAAAAGAATAACGATATGGATGGAACACATGATTCATCAGATCCATGAAAACTGTTGGCCCATTCGTGAGTCCAGACGGCATAACCCTATATTCATATTGACCATACCTACTCTTCAAAGCCATGAGAGGTATATCAAATGGTCTAATGTGAAACTAATGATATCCTGAACTCAGGTCAATCTTCGATAACTCTCATGCTCCACGAAGCTGATCAAAAAGATCATCAATCCTCGGTAAGGGATATCGGTTCGTAACCGTCAACTGGTTCAGCTTCCGATAATCCACACAATGTCTGATAGTACCATCCACCTTCTTCGCAAAAGTACCGGAGAAACCCAAGGAAAATTACTGGGTCGGATAAAACCTTTTCCGGTAACCCCTCTAACTACCTCATGAGCTCCTGCAGCTCAGGTGTAGCCATCCTATAAGGAGTAATGGACACTGGTGCTGTTCTTGGCACAAGCTCAACAGAGAAATCCACCTATCGCTCCAGAGTTAGACCTGAAAAGTCATCCAGGAAGACATCCATGAAACGATCAACCACATGATGGAAATTTTTCTGACAAGTCCCCTGATCATCCTGATATAAACTTTCCATCTGGGTTGTGACTCCACATTGCCCACAATGTTCTGGTCCAGCTCGACCTACCACAACATCCAATTCTCTCTTTTATAGAAACTCTCCACCCTCTTGTGACGTGAAACACACTCTGCGACGATAGCAGTATCCAATGGCTCGAAAGGGAACCAACCAATCCAATCCGAGAATGAAGTCATAAGTTTTCATCTCTAAGACATATAGTTCCCAAAGAAAGTGACACCCACCAACCTCAAGGGGGAACTCCTTTCACTGATGCCCACCAGTCATTCTAGTCCCCAATGGAGTGTGTAGCATCATGATATCCGAAAGAAGTAGAAACACAGTGCCCTAGGCTCTTCATAACGAGTAAAAATATGAATCTATGTGTATCCCCCATATCGAAAAGAGATGAAGATAAGACAGAAGAAACTAGAATAGTACCTCTGACTGTAGACGGTTCCGGATCCTGCTCCTGCTGGGTATGTTGCACTTCATAAGCCTGCCCAGTGTCACAGCCCTGCGACAAAGCCTGGCTACCCTGAGCTGTCTCGCCTTGCGGCCTCTAAGATCCTGGTGTCTGGCTACCACGACCACGACCACCATCTCTGCCTGCATTCCCTGATGTATTCCAGTTCCCTGACTGGTACGAAGCTACTGGTTCTGCTCCCGCATGTGGAGTCTGCATAGAACCCCTCCCACTAGCCATCGGTGGATACGCCCAGCAAAATATTTGTAGATGACCCATCATGCCGCAAGCTCGGCACTCAACTGGGTCTCTTGGACACTGTGATCTCTTTTTCCCCTCTCTAACACACTGTCAGCACCTAATCAGGCCACCTGAAGAAGTTTCCTGGCTGGTACTGCCACCCTGAGAGAAGTCCATCTGTATCTTCCTCATGACAAAATAAATAGTACCAGTAACTGGTGATGAACCGCCCTAGACCACACCTCTAGCTACCCACAGTTTCTTCTCGGAAATCAATTCTTGGTTCACAATAGCGTGTACTGAAGGCAACCTAAAAACATTCACCAGTTCTCTAATGTCATAACGAAGACCATCCTCGAAAGGTCTGGCTCTCAACGTCTCATCACCCATCAGTACGGGTGAAAAATGATGAAGCTCCGTAAAACAAACAGAGTAATCCATCACCAACATAGTGCCCTTCTACAGATTCATGAACTCTCAAGCTCTATCAGCCCTCAACATATTTGGGAATAAGAAATAATAAATGACTTCCTAAAAATATTCCCTTCCCATGCCCCTGTGATGCTCTGACTGGGTGGTAACATCCCACCACCTCTTGGGGGAATCACGCAACATGTAAGTCGCGAGATTCACCCTCCTCCTTGGAGGCGTCTCAAGATGCTCGAAAATAGACTATATCGATCCTAGCCCAGACTCTGCATCCTGTGGTCAGTCATCCCTTGAAAACGTAGGTAAATGCTACTCCTGAAATATACACGTCAGCTCAGCCATAGATGTGGCAGCCTATTGTGCCCCAGGAAAGGTCTGCATGAACCGCATAAAGCCTTCACGGAACTGCGCCTCCACGCCTGTGTCTGGTATAGCAGCTGGTGCCGCATCTGGCTCTGCTGGAGGATCCACTGGTAGCCCATGGCCCAACATTTCTGGAGTATAGTTGTCGCCGCTCTCATGGGGAACAATGCGCGGTCATCTAGGTGGCATGACACTACAAGGTTAATAGCACGCCTTAAATCCTGATTTATCAAAGACCGATTATGAAGAAACCAAAAAGGGAACAGGAGGGAGAAGGCTTTCCAAATTAGCGAAACAAGACTACACGGTGTGTATACTGACTACACAGCCTGTACTTGAATTCCCTTCCCAGCCCGGGTCCTTCTACACGGCTCCTATTGAACAAAACTACATGGTATGTACATAATCTACACGGTGTGTATGGTGTTATTTTACAACTGCCCTTGTTGTTTGTGACACGGCCGACTACTCGTCTTGATGCAACATGACATGTTACACCCGCACACAGCATGTCAACAACCCCGTTTCCCACCCACATGGTTAGGTCTACATGGTCTATCCTCGGACAAGACTACACGGCGTTTCCCACAGGTACACGGTGTGTTCAAGGAGAGGTGACACCAACCCGTGTTTGTTAGTTACATGGTCGAGTCCCCATGTCACAGTACACGACATGTTCATCATTAACACGACGTGTTCTGTACAGGAGGTCACCGAACCGTGTTGTTAGTTACACAGCCGGACTCCGGGTCACCACTGCACGGCGTGTACAAAAGCTACACGGCGTGTTCTCCCCAAGCTCTTCCCTTCCCCGTGTCGCCGCAAACATGGTTTGTGAAACGGGAAGAGACTAAACGGCGTGTACTCGGGGTACACGGCGTGTACTCAAAAAGTACATTTTTCTTCCTGAACAGAAGGCCATATATAGATTCTTTATAGTTCTACATGGCGTGTATACTGGGTTTCTGGATAGTATGCCTCAGAAACTTATCCGGAACCCAAAAACTTCCACAAAACAACACCTAAGTTCCAAATTCAGATCCATGAGGGCCCATACTCCCCACGATTTAATATTTGACATCTTAACTGTGTTATAACAATATAAACAGTCAATGATCTGCCAAATTCCGGTCAATGGGGGCCTATACTCCCCAAAAACCAATGTTTGGTGTCCATTCTTTTAACAAGATCACACAATAATACCGTATCACATAGCAGGTATTTATCAAAGCAGCTATCACAACAACATGCTTTACTAGAACAACAATTATTAAAACTACATGAAATTTCTAATGCACCGACATGGAATGGAACTATGCATGGCATGTGATATCTAGCATGTTCCTATATTATGAATGAGGTGTAATACCCTCATCTCATCGAGTTGCAACTAAATAGAACCCACAGATAAAATATAACCAGCACAATACAAGTGTGTCACCCAATGGGGAAATCAAATCAACTGTAAATTGCAAAATCAGAAAACTTGCAATATGAGGTAAATTGGATTTTTCCTGTACACAGGTTAGCTACGCCCAGGAACAGCTTATTACCAACTACCATTCATTATATCCCTGACTACGGCTCCAAATAGTAAGTCAATGAAAATAACCCCTCTTATACAACTTTGTAACGTCCCGAGTCTGGGTGACATGAAACAGGTGCCCCGATCCCGGTTCTCCACTTGACCTCAAGTGAATTTCCCCGAATGCCGGAGGCTGCCGACTAGCAGCAAGGGACATGGTCATATAGTGGAGAAACTATGCCCTCATTTGTCAAAGTGTAGAGCATTGGAATACGAAATAAAACATACAACAAACAACGGAAGCAGTAAAACATACACAACTGAAATAACCAACAGCTGTGGATATAACCAACAATATATATAAATAATGATGCTACATGTCTCACGTTCTAAGAAAATAGCCAGAACATGTTATACATCAATAGAGTACAACAAAAAGAAGAGTACAACTAAAGAAAGAAAAACAGCTGGCAGTGGCATCGTGAGCCTAGGTTCGGTCCCATGCCCCCCTACTCCACAGAAATAGTCATGTTCCAATATTGAGACTTTTTCCCCTATCCACACCTTCAGAAACGTAATCTGTTTGGGCCGAAAGGCATGACCAAAATAGGGTGTGAGAAATATATCTCAGTAGGCACCCACCAAAGGGCCATGCTCAACTGTGGGAAAAACATGCAACAAGTGTGTAGTAGTAAAATGCAATAAACTAAGAAGTACTAAAAATCAATTATCTTACAAGTTATATTCCCATTTAATTACTCATTTAATCCATTTTATTTAGTAACATTTTGTGCTCAAAAGCACCAAGCCCTCAGGACAACCAGTATCTTTCCCTCAGGATAATATAGTGAACCACGCCCTTAGGCTATATAGAATCTCACCCTCGGGCATTGCCCTCAGGCATATCAGAATCTCTCCCTCAAGCATACGAATTGTCTCCCTCAGGAACAGAAGTAAAGCCCTCAGGCACGAAAGGTTTCGCTTAGGCGAAATTGAATGTCGCCCCCAGGCTAATATAGTCATTCCCTTAGGATATTGAAAAACACCGCCCTCAGGCATAAGTAGCTGGTCCGTTCCCAACATATAAACAAGTATTAAACAAGAAAATCCTCTCTAGGAAATTCTACAATTACTACTTTAAAGGCATACCCTCGGGTATCCTGGAAAAACATCTAAACAGTGGAACACACCCTTGGGGCGGTTCTGGATCCATGAAACGATCCCAACCAGAATTTTAATATCATAATTAAAAATCGTAATCAATTCTAGGTGATTAATTTAGAAACGGTCTTAGCCACACAACATCCCAACATGGGTTCGTGGCACAAAAAACGCACAAAACACATGACAGTTGGAAAACTAAACACCAAGCCACTTACCTTATACGCCAATGAGTGGTATACCCTAACGTTGACTATTGAAACACCCGAGAAGGGCGTAGATCCATGCGATTCCAACGAGATCGTCCGAGGCGGAAACCAAATCCATATGAACACTTAGATGATCTTCAAAGGTTCAGCATCCTCCTTCGGCTCCAAAATGGCTCAAATGCCTCCTCTTCCAAATGAGGAGGCTACTTCCAGTTTTGAGCCGAAAAAACAAAGTACATGACGTGTGCTTCCAAGTACACGACGTGTACTCCTTTTATTTAACTGATCCTCTGGCGGCACCGCCACACTGTTCTTCCGTCGACAAGATTACACGGCATATACTCCTGACTACACGGTGTGTATTGCCACCCAGCTGGTGGCTGCTCCACCACCTTACTGTTTTGGCCTGCCGACTGACTGCACGACGTGTAAGGGACCACTACACTGTGTGTAGTCAATTTCTACACCCTTCATCACCGACATAGCTACAGGCCATGTGTACTCATCCCCACACGGCCAAAAGTACAGGGCGTGTTGTTCCAAAATTTAGGATTTTCCCCATTTTCCATATTTTCTTAAAAACACTTAAGGAAAATGGAAAAGAATAAGCTCGTACCTCAAAAATAATAATCGGGTTCTTACAATTGGTTCTGACTCCCCTTCACGTTGGACCACCATTGTCCCACATGAAATTAAAATTAATGCACCACATTCAGTCCTGCACGTCATTAAACATCATTCATTATTCCCAATCTACAGGGAATTTTATCCTTGTATCGTTGACAAGGTACATTGGAAGCCTCCTAGTGGTTCGAACACCAACAAGCGGTATGCCGTTGTGACCCCATCCAGTGGTAAGACGTTGTGACCCCATTTAGTAGTAAGACATTATCAACCCCATTCGATAGTAAGCCACTGTCAGGGTGAACTATGAGGACTTTGATTCCATACCATAGGTATACATAGGAGGTCTCTTCAAGACTCAAGACCAACATCACTATCGTCCTCGAGTCGACTCCATCTGATTCTCCACCCACATCACTTAACCATACATCACCCATTTTGGGTCTTACCCGGGTCGCCGCATCCCTATGGGATCATGCCACATCAGTCCCCATTCCCATTAACAACAATATGGTAGTTATCAATGAATTAGCCCAAACATTGGTGTTCCCTATAAAGGTTTTCTAACCTGATCCGCTCTAGTTAGGGTTCTGATCAGTACGATCTATCTCCACTAGACGTTAATCCTATGGCATAACCTGTATTAAACATATGAAGCTAAGGAAGACCTCATATAAATGCTTATGGAATATGATTCCATGGATCTGATGTGGTATGACTCAATCATCCTAGTCCACGAGAAATGCTATTATATGGGGATGAAACCCAAATGTTCTAGTGTTACAATGTACAGACATGCCAGTGATGTCCAACGTGACTAACCACCCGACTAAAGGTTGTTTCCATGACCAGACCTCTCAAAATGTCCCAACAGATGTTGTGTAATTAACCAGTGTCCTTGATGATATAACAATGGGAAGAGTTTCACGAACAATGTCTTAAATCATTATGGGAGACCCGGACTAGGTGACATGTTTTGAGGAGGATTCCATCGAAGGAAGAAATGACATCCCATCATCCCATTTCGATCACGGAGCAAACATCCTAGAAACTGGAACAGATGATTCCCACCATTGGAAAGAAGGAATGCGGGAAAACAAATAGCGTTGTTGTCCTCGAACAATATAGACACATGCGCCCCTGAGAATGAATCAGAAACTGAAATGGTGTACCTGACGTGAATTTATTCTCCTCCATGTGGATATTAATAGTTTTTGAGAAATCAGTTAATTAGAGTTTCACGAGATCGAACTATCAAGTATCGGGTCCCGCCATGCAAAAAGGGGGACTGGCGTGAAACTCACCAGAAGTTGGGGCAATAAAATTTTTAGATGTCCTGGTCTGTGACATTGTTAGCATGGAACCATATTACCAGCAATGAAAGATAGAATGGCATTAGTGGCCTGTTTTTCGATTCCATTCGTTTCGGCACTAATGGGTGAATCTCCCTACTTTTTAGGAACCAAGCTACTATAGGAATTTGATCTACCCCCTCCCACCAATGCAGGGGCAGGGGCAATGCCAATGCGGCAGTTCCATGTGGCTCCACCGCTTCGGCGACAATCTGTACACCTATAAATGTCAGGGTCCCATGCCCTATATCCCTATCTAAAATCAATAATCAGAGTCTGATAAACAAACTTTTATTCAATTAAGAGGAGGAGGGGGTCATCAAAACCTGGGATATGGCCCGATCGGATCTGGAGGCCTACATGCCTCGCCACCAACACCACCCCCAAGGGGCGTGTAGGGATACACTTCTCCCCAATCCAACATACAACCATTTTGGGGGCCTCTCTCTAGAATGCCTTGATGAATCATTTCCCTATGCCGACAAGGTAGGATATGTGCTGGGCAGCTCGTTCAGGATCCCTTTTCAGGGTCCCCCATGGAGGGAGCCCACTAGAATGTGCCGAAAATTATACCTGGTCCCACGAGTCGAGGAGCGGGTATGCCATGCCTAGCACCGTTGACCTTAGTCCGGTTGACCAGACACTAGCATCAGGCATAGGCCAATGAAGAAACCCGCTAAGGGGAATCAATGTGAGCAACTACTGTGGCACAGACCCCCACCAATGTATATCATCAACCACTTGCGTATTTTGAGAAAGGTAACTTGTATATCAGGCCCGGATTGAGGCCCCAAACACCCCACTGGAAGGATGGGTAGACTCTCCTGGCCACTCATGTAGGTAATAGCCACCGTCAGTAAGGAGGCCCTACCCATAACACCACCATGGAGAACATAGGTTTTCACCGCATCCAGGCTCGACATTGAGGTCCGTCTCATGCTACGCTTATTCCGAATAATGGACATCCCGACAATGGTGACACCCAGTATGGAAGCCTATCTCATTCTCATTACATTGGTTATGGGATCATCCCACATTCAACCGACCAACGGTGTGTGGAAGTTGCACATCTGGTAAATCTCCACCTTGGGGGACCACCCCATGCTCCTACAGCAGCAGGTGATGGTCCTCCACGCCTCAGCAACCAGTGGGGTGAAAGCCAGCCACACCTCACCAGCATCCAACACAGAGGCCCTACACTTGGTATACTCGACCAGTATGAGGACCTTACACTCATGGATGACTTCAAGGTATACCTGCACGGGGGACCCACCTGTGCTCCTATGGGATCGAGCGGAGGTCATACCCACTCCAGCACACCCCAATGTGGTCCTGCCCATATCCCCTTTGATATTTTTCATATTGATCCTTGTAATTTGGCTTTCTCAAGCAGAAGCCCTCTCCATCCCAGCACCTATACAACCAAATGTCCTTCTCATGCCTGAAATCAACAATGCCCTGAAGAACTATCCCAGGATAGGAGGGTGGGTCGTCACTAACATAAAAGGAACACTGAGACCATTCAGACATATATAAAACCATTTTTCTTATCATATTCTGAATTCAAATACGACTCAATGATGGAACCCTCGCCCAGGTCCTCCAGGTCCTGGGCTAAGGTAGGAATAAGACGCATCGGCCTAGTACTCCCAGAATGTGAGGTCCATCGGATTCCTGCCTCCCTTCATTGGTATATCTAGGAGGATGAAAACAGGGAAACTCCACAGGATACGTCTCTGAAATCACCCCCATTGTTTCCTGAATCACTCTCTAACTCGACTAGTGATCATGTAAAGAAATTCTGGGTACCAATGGTGGATGAACAGCAGCGCATTCCATAGCCAGTAGCCCTAGTCCCTGCACCAGTAACAACGTCCATCAGAACATCCTACCTCGAAATTGTGGCTAAGTCGATACACTCTTCGGAGGACAGACCGAGATACGACAATTTGTTAGCTAGCTCTATGTACTCTCCACCAGGAAGCCTACTATCCCAATGGTCAACATCGGTACCACTACCTGTTCCTCATTCGGCTCCGGTTAACGAGTGGTGTAATGAAGGGCCATACCCTGAATCCGAGACAAGGAGCATATGGAATAGCTAGACTGTGGACCACTTCCTTGAGATATTTTAGCTCGTGGGAGTACCAAATTTTTGTATGCCGGATTCGATCACCATAGAGTAAGTTGAGTGTTTCCATAAAATCATCTAGGATACATACTTCTGCCTCCATCACCAACGAGTGGATTATCTGAAGTTCCAAGCACATTTTGATGACATTGGTGAGCAATGTTGTCTGGTTGATCTGTCTGAACTCCATGTGGCTCAGTGCTATGAGTAACCAGGCCGCCGTAAGTCCCTCCAGCAATGATGCATCCAAATTTTCAAGGTACCCCACAATATTATCAAAGTGGCTTCCCCCTTGTGAAGATCAGTGGTTGGGGAAATATGCTGCCCTCCACTTCTATCCTATCTGGCAGCAGCCAGAATTGCTAGGTGTTATTGAGGACATGCACCCATGTAGAGGCTCGGTCAACATGGACATCCTATTGGAAGAGGATAATGAGATAGATATCCTTGATGGGTACCCCCTTAAGGCATTCCACACCAATTGGCATGACTTATCACTGGCCCCACAGACCACTTGTCGGTCGGAGGAGATGAAAGAAAATAAAATTATAAAATTAGTTTATTTAATATTTTTTATAAAGTCACAAAACTCAAAATTTTCCCCAGACCTACTATGGTCAATTTAAAGTCACCCTTAAGAGAATCCTAGTGCCGCATATTCAAAAGTTCCCTCATGGTTTTAATTCAAGCACTCGTTCGAATGGTAAAAAAAATTTCTCATGAGTTTTTCAAACCTACCATAAAAAAGATCAATAAATTAAATACATTCACCCTCGACCCTCGCTGATCGAGGTTACGATTCAAAAATGATAACACACCCAACATATTTCATAGGAACCCTTATATTTTCAATGCATGATTCCATTTAGATGTTATGGATTTTATATAAAAATAATTGTCACTTAACTATTTTATTTACGAACAAAATCTAACATTCACTAGTGTCTTTTGAATGCCAATGTTAGTATTAGCCGAAAAAAATCATATCATCCAGAGCTCAGCGGTGGTCTCAAATTTACAGTATATGTTATCATATGTGAGTTATAAGAATTTGAAAAAGGAAAAAATTTTATTTACTTATTATATTTACGGTTATTCCATTTTCAGGTTTTCCTACAGTAGCCTGCACCGACTAGAAATAAGTCGCTCCTATGGTAAACCTGCTATCATGAATTCAATGGTGCCCTTGGATTTATAATCCCTGCAACTGTTTACATTTTGCTGCACCTTTTTAGTCAAAAAACGTACCCGCACAAATTAAAGCATAAAAAAATATTGACAGATCATTGCGGGCACTCTGGGCCTTCGAGTCACGCGCCGTCAGATTTTGCGATCTTGAAATATTTCGTTAGAATTAAACTAATTATACGAATATTCAGGGACATTACATTCTCCCCACAATAGTTAGATATGTACCTGAAAGCCAAAACAACGGATAAACCAACAAAAGAGGGTACTGAGCACTAAAATGAGCTCCCGCTCCAATGTGCTCTCCTGGAGGTCCCCATGCTACCATCGAACTCACAAAAGAGGGAACAACCATCCACGAAAGACTCATTCATGTCAATCCCCTATCACCAGCAGAGAATCTGTAAAATTCACCACATCATCAAAATCTAGATCTCCATGTCATTAACCTGTAAATGGATCATGCATGCATCTCCTCAATAGTGACACATGGAAAACATTATGAAATTGTTGCATCTATGGGGAAAGTGATAGATGGTATGCCACCTCACCCACTCTGTTCAGAATCAGGAAAGGTCTGATGGACCCCGTAGATGGCTTTCCACCGCGGCCAAACCTCCATAATCATCGTCAGGGTGATACCCATAGGAAGACATGGTCTACGTCCTTGAACTCCAAGGATATATGTCTCCTGTTGGCATAATAATTATAATGGATCAATCAACTCTTTAATTGTTTACTAGTGAGGCGTCATGATATAAACTATGCCACTACATCCCTCATCCCTGGCCACCTGTATTGATGCTGGTGGTTCTGGTACTTCTACACCACTGTAGGATGTACCGTTAAATGGGATGTATGGATCCCCCTCAACGCTACCTCCTAAAGCATCACTGGAACCATGGTGAATACACTGAAGAGGATGACATTATCCCCACCTTTAAGAAAACCTTTATGAGACCATCCTGAGGAAATCAGAGCATGTTAGGAAACACAGTCAACATCCCATGCTCTACCCCCTAAATTTGTAGATGAATTTGGGGAGTGAAATTCATAGACTAAAGGTATGCTATTCTATATTATCCATGAAGGATATTTGTAGTGTGACTAGCTAATATGGAGCCTCACTCAGAAGATATAGAACAGACCTATTACTGAGTGTGTCTTCCACCATGTTCCCCTTCCCCATAGTATAGACTATCTCAATGACATAGTCCTAGAGGAACACTAGCCACTGTCACTATCTCAGCTCCTAAAAACTCTGATGACACTTCTTCGTCCACAGGAAATCCTTCCCCCTTATTTTTATAGTCTTACAATGTGCTGCTACCCTAGGGAAGTCTGGTTGTAATCTCTCGTAGTGCCCAACCATATTATAAGTCCCTCCCCCTTTGGGGAGGTAATCCTGGAAACATATTTTGAAAGGATGTCCCCAGAGCCTTCTACTACTGTAGGTAAATAAAAACTAAAAACTCATACTGCCCCAAGGATATTTCAAGACGACTCAAGAGTGATCGTCCGCACCCTCCGACGAATCAGTTTATCCTATGATACCGTGATTTCCTTTTTCACTGACGTAGGAAAATCTCATTCTAAAGATGTAGGTAAACAACAAACTTTTTTCCTATTACATTCAATATGATTATTAATAGTTGATGTCCATCGAATCCAAAACTAGCATCGTAAGGCCTCGATGCTACCACAATGATGTTCCAACCGAATCTCTCGCATCTTGGGTCAGATCATACCATAAGAAAGTGCAATTTTTTATTCAATTCCTAAAGGTATCTCTAGACATAATGTTCAAGTAAACGGTTTAACTAGAAAATGTAGGACTTGAAAATGATTCATATAATGAAGGAATGATTAGTTCCAATGACTATTACTTCGCCAACTAGTAGTTAAAAAAAACCATACCATTAATCATGTCGGGAGCCCTTGGGTCACATTACATGAACCCATGTAGCTACACCCATCCCCCTTCCACTAGATCCCTGAGCCTGGTGGGGTCCACATTGAGGGTGGTGGTCGTATCATGTTGAAAATGTACACCACCATATGCTGCTCTCATAGATCCACATCGATGTCTGATTCCCTACATATTCATATGTACCTTACTCTTCCTCTTCCCGAAACATTTTACACACCTAGGTCTATAAGAATGGTGTTAGTTTCTTGATTTCCAACTTTTATAATTCATTAGCTGCATCTACTCAGCAAAAGAAAATTCAACCATGAAGGTTTTCTCTAGAACCCAGACACAAGTATGAATGCATAGAGGAATACTACAGGCTTATATGTTCCTAGACACACCTCTCTCGGAGGTCTGAGCCCTGAAGCACTAACCATACAGTATTCAACGAGAACCTGGAATACTCGATATGCCTCGATGAATACTCTTCTACTGACATGTTATCCTATTGAAGCTGTAGAAACTCTAGGAAAATCTAATCTATTAGCAGTTTATGTCGCGAGACCCCCTTCTCTGAGGATGTTTCTCAATATTGCCCACAGAAAAAGTCAACTTTTTGCTAAATCGGTGTAATATAAACCATGTCATCATCATGTTGTACAACATAGAAGTCTCTCTACCATGACCAGCATATGATCGAATGGGGCCCTGGAAAGACAGAATCTCATCCACTGACTCAAACTAGTCCTTATCTGTAGGTGAGTCAGGATCGACTTCGAACCTTAGGGGTATATGATGCGGAAACATAGGTTAGTGACTATGCCTACATGTGTCCCCTACCGGTATAACCGGTTGTAAGTGCTAACCAATGAGAAATGGTATTGCTAGAATACTACCCGAAAATACTATCTTTGGAAATAATCCATGTACCAAATCCTTATCCCCATGCTAACCATCCTCATGGTCACATGCTAATAAATACTACCATCTAGGGTTACCATCTGATCTGCTAGTGTCCCAACTAGGAGGAGAACTCTAGAAACATCCTCCAGCTAGTCCTTAGCTACATAGGGATCTGTCTCACCCTGGAACCGCAGAGCATTGTATAGCTAAAACTCATGCAATGCACTCAGTCAGCGTCCACTAATTTCTTTTGCACATGTGGCATCTTCTACCTAAGGGGTGGTGGTTCTACTTGTGCACCACTTGAAGGTGGTAAAACCGTAAGAGGGCCCTGCACCATTGCCTTATTGCTCGATGAGCCATATTCACGTACTCTCTCAGGAATCATAGTTGGATATTTACGTGGTGGAATCCTAATAAAGAATAGGAATGCCAATGTCAATAAATTATACCTAGTAAGAGGAATCCAATGAAATCAAAAGACAAACTCTTCAAAAACACATGGAATCAATGTTTTTGTGTACTTAGTTGGAAATCAAAATTCAAGGTCCTGGTGTATGGATACGCCAGACATCGAACCATCACTAGACACCCCAAACATAAAACCACTCTCATAACACTTAACACTATTGCTACATTGAAAAGATCAGAGTCCTAGTTTTTGGGTAGAACTGACTCCTCTAATACAACTTTGTCCTAACCCTCCCCCCAACACTAGTGCCATGAATACATGATGCCCGCATTAAATTGTCCATGGGTTGGCGGATAGCACCAGAATTGCATATCCCTAAAATTGTAAGGCATTGACTTTAAACATATAAAAACACATAGAGTAGAACAAAAAAAGATGCAACCCTAAAGTAAACTGCTGTAGTTTAATGAGTGTTGATAGTAAATGGGTTGGAATACAAGGTGAACTGTAACTTACATGTACAACTGAATGGTACAAGATAAGTGAAAAAGGGAAAACAGATCCCAGGTCATCCTATAAGGAAGCTACATAATGGGTAGGTATCGATCGCCTCCATAGAACTCCACGTCCAACTATCTCCTCTGCAAATCTCCTGGTCCCAGCTCCCTTAAATCTCGATTGATGTTGTACATCGTCTACACAAGACTCAACATGGTGCGAGAGAAGCCCATGTAGGGGAGATTTTAATGATACTATGTAGGGACCCTGAGACCCCTTAGGTATCCTAATGATCCACGAATGAAAAACCACAATGTAAGCCTCAATCAAAAAGCACGAAGCAGTCAATAACTAACATAGGCATATTCCCATACATATACATATGTTATCAAGATTTACTCATCTCATAAATGATGGAGGATATGACATATGTAACCCCACAATGATAAAAGTACCCAAAAGGTATCACCACAGTGATATCACCCCAAAGGTAAAATCACAACACATGTATGAACACAAATATAAAGGGCTCAACTCACAACAGGTATCACATTAGGTATAGAATATAAGGATCATAAAATCGTTGAACTCCTAGGGTGATGAAGAAAACCTCCTCTATCGAGTATAGTGGGCCTTCTGGGTCAAACCTAGATACATTTAACTAAGATAGAAATGTTGTGGTACTGATCCCTATTGGGTATCGTGGGAGTACCGAGTCACACAGAGCTGCTTCCCTCCATTGGCATGCTGGGTCACACAAAGCCACATCCTAGATTTTACAAACTAAGTAACTCTTCATATCATGTACTATGGGTCTCCGAGGTCATGAATATAATCTCCTCACTATGGGCCTACTGGGTCACAAAGAGCCACTTCTCACTGGCCATCGTCAGGAAGTCTCTAGGTCTCAGCCAACCGTAGGGTTCCCTACGATGTCTTCATGGGAGAACCAATTCATAAGCCACGCGCCATATCTTGATATCCATCGAAGTCTCCAAAATTTATTACAATATATCTTCCTCCTCAAGAGAGTCTCATAGCCGCAAACGACTCGTAATTCGGATATACGGTTAGAAAGAAACAATCATTTTAGTGTCGAGGACCTGAATGGGATAGTGTTTGATCCGACCTATATTTACAAAAAAATTATCCAAAAATCAATTGGAGTATCTAAAAATAACCTCCTTGTACAATGGATCTCAACACCATAGATGATTCATCAAATGGGCTTTCTGTTCTAATGATATGTCCGTTTAACTATTTCTAGGACCGGTGGGGCTCGAGTCCGGTCCAACCCGGTCTAGGATGGGCCGACGTCTAGCCCAGCCCGCATGATGGCGGCCTAGACAGAAATGGGGTGTCTTGAAATGGAGGCCCGCAAGGGACGCCCATAATGGAGTCCCACAAGGGATGCCCGACCTGCAATGAGGCGGCCTCCAATGGGCGGCCTACAAGGGGCGGCCTGCAATGGGGGCGGTGTCCTGGTAGGGCGATGTCCCGCTATTACGGCGACCCGAAAAGGGGTACAACCAAGCTGGTTAATTTTGTGTTACTCCCAGTCATTGAATCTACCGAACGGCACAGAGGCTATTCAGTTTGTGATGAGGCATTGCCTCATGGGCGTCACTCGGTCACCGTGGAACCCGCCAGTGGTGCGGGTTCGGCCTCTTCCACTACTTCGGCCATGGATTCTTGTCCATCTGTGGTGCGTGGTTCACCCCTACTACTTATCTATGGTGGTGCATTAGTCATGATTCCCCTCTTCAAATAGTTGGATGAAGCACCAATCATCTCCTCCGTCCACCGTGGAAGATGGGCCGTGACACTCTACAGATCGGCGGCGCGCAACGACGGGCCGCACCTCCTCCCCTGTCGGCTAGTACCGGCCGCTCCGATCACCACCGACGAATTGTGTCATAGCCTCCCCTTGCAGTGTGAATAGACATTATATTCCCAATGTAGCCAGTCAGTTTCAATGCACATGAGGTCATCCATGGAGGCACAAGGATATCAATATAGCAGACGGTTCGGGCTGGGTCCCCAAGGCCAGCGCCCTCTGCGTTAGGTTGTAAAAATGAGGTGGATTAAGGGTTTACTAATCAATTGAATTAACTAAAATCAAAACCAATCAATGATATCCTGCACTATCCTCCTGAAAAAATGATTTAATTGTGATTCAACACATTAGTCAGTTATTCTGAGTTCATTGTATTATTCAAGAACGAGGAAGTGGAAATAATTCCAAAAGTGAAAATGAATAAAACCCCAATCTTGTAAACCGATTTGAGAACGTCCTCTCTTGAAGGTGGGTCATGTTATACATTCCTATTATAGGTTCCCAATGAATGTTTCTCATACATCTCCCTTCGGTTGGTGGTTTGGTGTCACCGGTCACCTCCCGTTGGGATCTTCTCCGTCCTCTAAGGGTCCGGTGTCGCAGTGCTGCATTAGAACATCCTTTCATGGCGAAGCTATGCTAGTACCTCCCCCATGATCCACATATATAGGAGAGGTGGAGGGTAAGTAAATATGTTGGAAAATAATGTTGTCTCATAAATATAGAACCTTACTAATTCCCCAATGATTTGGTTTCTTACGGTTGGTAGGCCAAGCAATTTATTACATTGACACAACAATAGCCCCACACACCTCTTGTCTATTTGAGGAGAAGAATTAAAAGAAAATAACAAAATAATCTCATTTAATTTCTTTTAAAAATTCAAAAAACATAACATTTTTATCACACATACAGCGGTCAATATAATGTTTTGTTTATGATAATCCTAGTGTTGCATATTCAACAATTCCCTAAAAATTTTAATCCGAGCACCGGTTAAAATGATTGAAAACACTGATCACGCATTTAATGAACGTTCATTAAAAAATTTTCAATATATTAACTATGTTCACCCTCGACCCACGCTGGTCGAGGTCAAGCTCCACCTAAGAAGAAAATTCCCCTACAAACTCAACGGTACCCTCAGATTTTCAATCCATGTTACCGTTTTGAAATTATAGATTTTTACAATAAAATAATTTTCATTTAATTATTTGATTTATAGCCAAAAATACATTCCATGGGGCCCCGCACTGGACAATGTTAGTATCATTATATGGAATGCATACCCACACGAGTTTAGTGGTAGTCATAGATTCTCAATATGAGATACCATTCATGAGTTATAAGCATTTGAAAAACAAAATAATTTTATTTAATTATATTATTTACTATTTGTCCATTTTTGTGTTTTCTCACAGGAGGCTCACACCGACTAATCTTAAGTCTCGCCGAGGGTAATCCCTCCATCAAAAACACAATGGTTCCTTTATATTTCTGATCATGGAAACCATTTAAGACTTATTCCACTTTTTAAGAAAAAATTATTATGTGCGCTAATTAATGCTTAACAAAACATTGACGGATCATTTAAGGATCTCCAGGCCCCGGAATCAAATGCTGACATATTTCATGGTCTTGAAATAATTACATATAATTAAAACAATTATTTGTGAATTTTAGGAAATTACACATGGCAAGGTCTTTATTTTTGGATAGTGCTTGTGATGATAGGATGGAGCATAAGACATTTGGGCTAGTTTGGGACCGAAGTCTGTGTTTGAAATCTTTTATAGTTCTTCTATTAGGGTTTTAATTTTCAAGATTATTGGACCTAAGTCATAGATATCTCAATTGAACATTTTATTTTACCTAGTTAATTGATGGAATTATTTTTTCTTTTATTTTTGAAATGATTAATTTGTATGGTGTGTCTGTTTATTTTATTTATGATGTGGTTTTAATTTCATAAGATAGTATAGTGTACCCATTTATCATTTTTAGACTAGTGATTCTAGTCAACATCATCATGAATATGGGGAGGTTCACCTGAGGTCACGTGGAGACCGAGGTCAGGGCACTTGTTATAGTGGCCACTAGGATAAAGAATTTAATGTTTGTACTGAGGACTGGGTTTGATGGACATTATATATATTATTGGTTTCTACTCAATTAATTTTATAGATCACAGATATCCTATATTGATGGGGAGGTTAATGTGCCACTTTTTGTTTAGATTCCTAAACAATATATTACATGGATTTAATAAAGAGTCGTGTGAACTGGTTGATGTCTTTACTCACAAAATGTCATGATTCCCACATGTCGACACAGAGGTTAAATATAAAATAAGAAAAAGAGTGTGATTAAATGTCTCTATTGCGAGACCGTTGATATATAGGATCGAGTGACATAGGAATAACAAAAATATATTGTCAGTGATGTTGTTAGTGAAGAAACTTTAATATTCATCACCTGTGGGTGGGTGAATCATAAATATATAAAAATGATTTTTGTGAAGAACTAATGTGAAGAAACTTCCATTTCATGAAATGTAAATAAATATTACTTTTACAATGATAACATAAAAGTGTACAGAATTATTTATTTGGGGAGGGAGCAAAAATACACCAAATTAAAAATAAGAAGATACAACCCATATGTTGATAGATTATGTAGTTGGAAATATCTCATTAATTAAATTTAAATTAATTATCCTATAATGGTGATAACGTTTTCAGAGTTACTGATTAGTTATAATCCCATAACAAAAATTATTTTTATTCATGTATTTTTCGAAGATAATGAATACAACTGAAGGAATTAGAATATATTTTTTACAATGTTTATTCAATGAGAATTTATATACAATAAAGGTTCAGATGTGGTATAATGGAGTTGAAATATGTCTTTAAATGTAGTTAGTAAATATCATGAAAAAATATGAGAATAATAATTCATAATGGTTGATCATTTTTATAAAAAAACCTAGATATTTTTTGGGAGAAACCATTAAATTGTTAAAAAAAAGTGGATATAGATTTCACTGAGTTTAA
The DNA here is from genome assembly GCA_963277665.1 of Viscum album. Classification (NCBI taxonomy): domain Eukaryota; kingdom Viridiplantae; phylum Streptophyta; class Magnoliopsida; order Santalales; family Viscaceae; genus Viscum; species Viscum album. The sequence continues at coordinate 90,577,887 of OY728121.1, read as the reverse complement.
TTAATTTGATTAAGGGTATAATTGAATGAGATCAATGTGATTATTTAAAGGAAGTAAGTCATATGGTTATATTCATAATTTAAAAATTTAAAAATATATATTACATTAGAATCATATTAAATTGGTTTGAATTTTTTTAATAATTGAAATGATTTTATAGAGTTATTAGGAGGTGTTTTGTGGTGATTAAGAATACCCTATATGGATTCTATTAGTCTTAAAATAATTTTGATGGTAACAAAAAATTCATGATTTGAAAATGAAATAATAAAAAAAATTATATATTATTATTTTTATGGGTTATTTAGTGATCTCATATGAAATTTTAAAATCAAAAACAAATTAACTGGTCACTAAAATACTCTGACATACACTTATATTAAATTATATGGATTTGCATAGAATTTTATGTTTATAAACATCATTATTTATGTTTTATGTATTTTTTATAATTTATAAGACTATTTCGTATTTTCAAAATATATTTCTTAAATCGCAAAAAATATTTTATTGTATAGAATAATAAGGTAGTCATGATCCTTTACGGAAATCGATGAAGCATTCCATCAGGCCAAAAATTCAATACATAATAATCAAGTAATAATATTAATGTCTTTCAAAAATCAATTGACCATCTAGAAAATTGATAATGGTGAGATACTTGAAATAGATTTGAAATGAGTTGTATAATGGAAATATTTTCCTTTAGAGTTAATAGAAATATTCCAATCTACATAATTAATATGATTAAATATTCAACAGACAATAAATAATTCATTTGTTATGCTTCATTGTTTCAAACATTGAAAAATTTTGTTTGTGGTTAATGAAAATAATTGGTAGGTGACAATACATATATATTAGATGATAAAATATGATTAATTATATTATCAATCAATTTTAATTAAAACAATGAAATGCTAATATATATATATATATATATGGAAAGTGTATCTGATATTATTTTGCAGACTATCATTGTATTAATTATTGAAAATGAAAATTTATTTAATATGGAAATGTGAACATTAGGATTATATTATTTTGATGAATTTATTATTAATGATAAATATTGTGCTGCTATTTCAATTGAAAAAATCTATGAAGTATTGACCACACCTAATATTTTTTCATTTTATTATTTTCAAAAAAATATTTATTTTAATTTTTTATTGATATATGTTGATATATTTTTACTATAATGTTATTGAGACATCCTATATAATTATATTATTGATTTACCAGGAAATGTGAAAAAAATGAAAAATGAAAATGAGAAAGGGGATTTTTATTTTACTACTACAGAAATGAGGTTGAGTGAAAATGTAATATCTTGATTAGTTTAATACAAAAACATTAAAATTTAGTGGAAGGGAAGTGTAGTATATTTAGGTAAATGTTGTTCTCGGAATATTTATTTTTTATCTATAATAAAAAATATAAAAAGTTTAAATATTTTAAATATAACAAATGAAATAAAAATATAAAATGTGGTGCTTGTAATAAAAAACATGGGAATGGAAAACTATCTTGTGGGTGTAAGATAACCAATCAATATAAAAAAATATCTCTAAAATAAATATTCTAACACATATCTTATAATGATGAACACATCATATATCAATAATAAAGTATAAGATGTGTTTTACCATATTCTTTGGATAATATAAAATTTCTTGACGTAGAACCAATAGAAGAAGACCATCTATTGATTTCCTATATTCCAGATGTAGTTAGAAAGAAACCAATTTGAATTTGTTATGATAGATCATGACTAATACAATCAAATTTACATTATCTTCTATGTTCGGACTTTCTAATTAAGTATTTACAATATAATTGATTATAACATGACATGAATTTTTTAAAAAGGTAATGTCTATATTTTTTTAACATATTAAACAATAATAATAAAATCAAATAGTGTGTTTTTGGAACAATATCAAATAATTTTAGTGATTTGGAATCAAATTTTTATTGTCGTTTGTCTTCAATTATTTTTAAAATGAGGACCATATAATATGTGTTGTTCTATTTTAAAAAAATAAAATGTTTTCTTTACCGATATAATTCACAATTTGATTTGGTGATTTGGTATGTGTATTTTATCCTTGTATGATGGCCTTGGAAGATACTCTACCCACAATGAATTATATAATAATGATATGTGATGAAGTTAATCTTTTCTTATTCCGAGTCTTACTAGTGCAATGATTTTAATGAAATTTTATCATAGGATAAAAAGGAAAATAACATGGAGTAGGTCTCATAAATTATGTATAACATTTTAGAAACACCATATTCTTCCCTTTACATATATATATCGATTCTTTTGTACTTTTTATATTGTTAAATTTTAAAATATAAATATATATAAAATTGATACCATGGATTATATTCTAATGGTTTTGATTATTTAAAAAGGGATTTATTTTAATTTAATAATAGGTAATGGTAAACTAGATTCACTACCAACAAAGTTGAATATACATATCTTATGGTCATATCAAGTGTTATCATATAAAATTTTCCATATCATATTATTTAATGTATTTATTTTCTATGTTTTTTTAAAAATGATAATTCTAACATATTCAATGTTTTTGAAAGGGTAATCAATGGTAAATTCATATTTCATTACTCTTAAAAAGTATTTTGAGGTCTCAATAATGATTCATAGAAATATGATTAAAATAGAAATCATAGAGCTTTGAAAAAATTTGAAACTAATGGTTAATCAAACAATACCTAGATATAATCATAAAATTATATATTTTATTAAATCTTGTGAAAATTATTACTGTAATTAAAAATATTCATGAAGATGTAGTTGTGTTTAGTGAATCACATGGTGAATTTTATTCTTAAATATAGTGTTATATAATTAATGTTGTAATAAATGTTTTGACAAATATATTTAAATTTTTATTGTCCTATTGGTAGAAAGATAAAAACATCATTTAGTTGATAAAATAATAAAGCTTAATTGTACATATTTTGAGTATATTTTACCCCCTCAAATAACATATAAATGTTAATGAAGAATATACAACAATTTTCAGGGAACCAATTTATCAATTTGATGATGAACTAAAAAGGGATATATTTGAGATAACAAAAATTGAAAATTTTATTCTAGAAGATACATATTCATTTAATAAATTGAATTAAGAATCTATTAATTTCAATAAAAAACTCATGGATTTTAAAATTAAAAAAATGGATAAGTCTATATTATAGGCGAGTCAAATGAACTAAGATAAGATTAATAAGTTAAAAAATATGTTGTAATTAAAGGGTGATAACCCTTGAATATTATAACTTCATTATCAATATGAAACGACTAGATTTTTAATTGAAGATGATAAATTATGATATCACACAGAAGAATCTCCTTAATCATTAGAGAATGGATTTTTTTCTAGTCATGTTTCTGAATGGATTATTTCTGTTATGAAAAACCAAAATCGTGTAAAAATATATTCATATCCTATAAAGATAAAAAAACTACATGGTATTGGAATTGGTAATCTACTATAAAGATACATATATTTATAGTGCATCTATTTAAATGGATACATTAAGTCTAATGATTAATTCTATACAAGTGACGGTGAAAAAAATATTAGCGAACCAAGGAATGTTTCCATAGATGATTTAGGAAATTAAACGAAGATGTTATATCACATTGGAAATCTAATGTAAGGTGAAATATTACATAAAATTATATTTTAATAGTCGAACATACGTTTATACCACAATTTATGAATTTCGAAGAATATTCATTCAATAATATATGTTTTTTTATATTCTTAAAAAAGGAAAAATATTTTTGGCTCTATAAACCAGTGCATTCTAGATGAAGAGGATTAATTATAGTGTAGAAAATATATTGAAAATGAAAAATCCTTCTTTATGAAATCATATAAAATAATATGAAGAATAATATTTCAAAAAGAAATTGTTTTGAATCCAATTCAATATACTATGATGATTATAAGAAAATTGTAAAATGTAATGAAAAATGTTAGCATGTGTCAATATAAAAAAACATATTATATCGAGAAAATAAAACTTCACATGTAGTTGAATAAAATGCGAGTAATGAAAAAATTCATTCCATCATGACTAATCTTAAGAAATGTGTTGATCCAGATACTGTGCAGAAGTCGAAAAATAAGTCCCGAGGGGATGTATGAGTGAAGAATTGATTATTCTAATGTGGAATAAACTTCCACATTGTGGACTATTAAAAATTATATATGATTCTAAAAAATAAGGGAAAAATATTCAATAAATTATGAAATAATAAATCATATAAAGGATTATAAAAATATATTTAGAAACAGGAATCATTGATGATGTTTTTTTAACAAATTCTAAAAAATGTTATTTAGTAGATTGGTAAATATATATCTATAATGTGAAACCATTTTGGACATATGAATGATAAATATATGAAATTATTTCAAGAAAATGATGAGTTATTGATAAATAAATTAAATAATAAATAAATCAAGATAATAATATTATTACTATAATGTGGGATCAATCATTTTGGTTAAAAATTGTCCCTGAACAAAGGTAGTTTTGTAACATTTATCCATCCTAATTTAAATTTCAATGAAGCTGGAGAAATAATGAAAAGTATTAGTTTAATTATATTTACTACGTAATGAATGCTAAAAATTATATTACTAAACAAAAATCTAGAAATAAATATTGTCAACCTAACTGTTTTAAATCAACAATTGAAAAGAAATTGTACAAATGAAGAGTTTCATTTTTTTTCAGATATAAATAATAGTGTTTTTGTGATAATATTTGAGCCTCAACCATATTTCTCTAAATAATTATTTGATGGATACATTCCTTATTACTATAATTCATTCATATTTATTTCCATTTACTAGGAATTAAAGGTGAATAAAAAAAGAGATAACATATGAATCTTTTAATTAAAAAATATTTGGAATAATAGTAAATCTTGTAATACATTGATTGTTGTGTACTTATGGAATGTTATATTAATTATCTCAATTTGTATCATATATTTAATTTCATCATAAATTATTTCATAATATATATTTGATTAAGAAGACCATGTATAAAATGTATGAATACCATATTTGGAGTAGATTCTGAAATGAAGTGAAGCTTCAAAAAATATAATCTTGTATGGAAATTCATGGATAGAATATACAATGAGAAATTAAATGAAAAGGCATACTAATAACATTTCCACAAATAATGTGACTTATAAATAATCTAAATATCATTATAGAGGGATTTATTATTTTAAAAGTCTTGTAACATACATTCACTGGAATTAAATTCATTAATTAATTAAATTTAAGTGTAGGTTTATAAAATCATGAAAAAATATCGTTGTTCAAACACATAAAAGTGATGTTAGTAGTGGAATATTTTGTTTAATGTTATATACATATCTTTTTATCTATTTTGTTCAATCATTTATTTTATACATGGTATGAAAACATTTACATTGTTTTATTTAATTGATGTACAATTCAATATAATATTTTTGTTCTGCCCCTCTCTCATGGAAATATTGGATTCCCTCCGTAATGGGAGAACATGGAAACCAAATTTGGGAAATTAAAGAATTAATATTTTAAAAAATTGATGAATATTGATACAAATTATAAGACCCTAAATCAAGACAATTATATAAATAACGGGGTGATAATAGTCAAATATATTTTTTACTTAAAATATGGAGGATTTTGAGAACTTATTAGAGAATGAAATATACTAACATTAAATATTTTAAAGATGTTAATGTTATTGGAAAAAACTCCAATGGAATATTGATGATCCTAAGAGTTTTTTGGTCTACATTAATAACATTGATAATGTCATTATCTATAGCAAAAAAAATTTAGTTGATTGAGGGAGAATCTATTTAAACCAAAATATTATGTTTCCATCCATAAATTGATGGGTAAATTAGTGATATATTTTCATTTTATGTAATGTGATTAATTTTTATTATCTCATAGAAAAAGTGTTTTAGATTTATGACTTTGAAGGAAAATGAAAAATTATAACATTATTGATCTATTATTTAATAAATATAATGAAAATTAGTTGTTGAAATATAAAAGTGTTATCTATAATAGTTTGATGATAGTCATGTTAAATAGGTTAATGTACCAAATTAGGATAATAGAGTTGATAGTTGGATGATAAATTTTTTAAAAATAATATGTAAATTTCTTAAAAAATGATGAATGATGTTTATTGATTTCTAAAATGATCGATGATTTTTCTGGAGAACATTCCATTTATTATAATAAAAAATTATGTTGGTATTATTGGATAGAAGAAAATTGGAAATGGATATAATTTATTGTGGATAAATAAATTATTTATTAGTAGTAAATTTAATTGTAATAATAATTATTTATGTATAAAATGCCTCAAATTTCCATAGAATCAAGTTAATTTGGTTTAAATGAATATAGATATCATGTAAAATTTTTTAAGCTATTATTTGGGGATTTCATGTGATTAAATTGAATTGAGTTTTTTTAAATACTCGATGATTCATTTTAAGAAACTCTATAATTCTTTGGTAGATATTAATAAGTTAGAAAATTTTATATTAAAAAAATTGAAATTCATTATTAGTAATCTTTTTATATATTCTAATTTTCCTTATACAGGTCATGAATTATATATATTTTTGAAAATTATTTAAAATACATTATGGACATTCAAATTTCATTTAAGATGATTATATAACATCTTAGTGATTTTATAGGCCTTTGTTAAAATATTATACTTATTTTCAGTGAGTTTGTTACACATTCATAATATGAATAATTAAATTGGAGTTATTTTTTAGAAATAAAAAATAAAATAAAACATTTTAATGAACTTTTTAATACATTTATATGATTGGTGAAACCATTTTTTTATTTAAATATAATAGATTATATGTATATAAATATTTTTTATTTTCTAATTACCACAACAATGAAGTGAATTTATACATTATTCATTATAGCTAATATAGGCTAGTTATATAGTTGTATTTAATTAAAATAAAGTAGGAAATTATTATTTAATAAATATAATTAATATTTACCAACTTTTATTTAGACGTATTTAAAAATAAAATCATAATATGTGCATATGTGTAGATTACTGCCACCATTGTGTTATAAAATTCATTTTAGTCACCGTTTTACATTATTGTTATAAAATAAATTAAATTGTGTTAATAATAATTTTTTTTGATATTATCATTAATTAGATGTTGAAAATTATATCACGGTGTAAGGATCAATTTCATCAAACTAAAATATGCATGGAAAACAAAACCACTAACACAAAATTATTTATTTTAATATATAATTTTAGAAAATGGTTATTTTTATTATAATAAAATGATATGTTGTAACAGAAGAATGAATATGGTTATAGTATATATTTATAATAAAAATAAATTAATTATATAGGAGGTTAAATCAAGTACGAATCAGGTATGATATATAATATGAGGTTATGTTACAATTTTATATTTTATCAAGATGTTTTATACATGAACATCTCTATTAGAAAATTATGTGTGACATATCAAATAAACACCATATTATTTATTCATATTTTCTTATTCTATTATGTCACAATATTATTTCCCCCCATATATTTCATAATAATAATGAACAAAGGAATGTTTTAAAAAATGGGTCTTATTTTTCATTTTTAATCGAGAATATATTTCATCCTTATACTTGTTGATTAAATTCATTAACAAATTTAGTTCGTGGTAATCAGATGATTTATTAAATTATTTTTCAAAAATATATAATTTTATATTAAATATATTAATTGATCCACCATATATATTTTTTATACTGGTTATATTTTTATTTTACCAAAATTGTGAAAATAACATTTTCATTAATGTTAATTAATTGAAAATACATTCCAAAAATCATGTCTTTTATATGTCATAGTTATTATTTTATGTTTTCCAAAGTTTTCTATCCAAATATTATTCCTATTATTATGGTAATATCATATTTTTAAAAATAAAACGTGTAAATTATTTTTTCATTAATTTATAAAAAATAATTTTTAGACATTTAAAAAAAATTGACTTAATAAATATCAAATAAAGATAATTATTTTTGAATTGGATTATGAATCTAGGATACCATTCAATTTACCTCCTCTAATGTTGTGTCATGATAAATTTGTATGATAATTTTTTGAATCCTATTTCATTAAAATGTTATAAATAAGCTACAAATAAATATTGAATATTTATAAGATCTTCTAAAAAACCAAGTTATGTATTTTCATTTCAGATAAGAGATCAGAAAAAGTAGTCCTCTAGTGTGTTGGGTAAATCATATAATGTCATCTGAGGGTATGAATGTTATTAGAGAGAAAACCCAATCAATAATGGGATTCAATCCATTTTGATAATTTGAATGGTGAGTAACCCCAATCCCATATAAACTCAATCCACTATGATGATTTTAATGTGCAATGAACCCTTTCTATTGTGGTACTAAATACAATAAATTATTATAGTTATTTTATTTATTTTTTAATTTAAATTTTTTTATATGATTATTATTATTTTGAAAACTTATGGTTTATGATTATAATATGATCTCCATACTCTAGATTTATTATTGATGTTTATTCACTTTTATAACTCTTATATTTTGATATGAAACATGTTTATTCAGTGAATCTTAATTAATTGTCTGTGATATATGGCGTATGTATTTTTATGTTATGATCATATTTTCATTCCTTTTTATTTGTAGATACTCTGTTATGATCATATATTAATATCTAACATGATTAACCATATTATGAATATGAGCTCACCGTTTTTTTGATTTTATTTCCTCTTGATACAAATGTAATTATTACGTACCATATGATTATTAAAGATAATATTTCAAATGAAATATTTTTGAGATGAGTAATATAATTTATGAAATAATACAATTATGTTTATATTCAAATTATAGTAATGAAAATTCATTTTGGGACATTATTGTGATATGTACTTAATATTCATCTAAAATGTTGTGACATTTATTTATTTAATTCATAGGTTTCCATGATGGAATCCAGGTAGGTTTTATTTATCATTATATATTATGTTTTGAAGATTAATAGGGCATAAGATGTGAAAAACTATATGAAACAAAAGAGATATTTTTTAGAATAATGTGTCAATGTTTGGAAAAATGGTATCACAATTTCCGAATTCATAGGTTGTATTTTGAAGACCATATGGAAATTAAAACACATTTATTATTTTTGATATACAAAAAAATACATTGGGATTCATTTAATGGATGGAACATAGAGTAATCACATGTAAAATGATTATGATTTCCAATGTTGTTACTTTCCTCATAGATAAGGATATGGAAAATGTAGTGATATATATTTTTTATGTCTATGAATAGAAAAATAATTTCATGAATGATTAGTCACATGATTCTTGTTGAACACCTAAATAAAAAAATAAAGGAACTAATCATCATTCTGTAATTTATATAGTTACAAATATCATCCATTAGCGGTATCTATGATCCACTTATTTCAAATTAATTTATCAATATAATTGGAAATACATGATCAAATATCATGTTGTTGGAAAATGAAATGACTGTTTTATTATGTATTATTCATATTATAAAGATGATAAATAATGGAATGTTTTAAATAATATATGTTATCATAATAAAATTTAATACTTCGAATGGGGAGTTTATAATATGTTATTTTACAATAATTTTTATCCTCAAACTATTCATAATAATCTATAGATAGAATACAAAAATCATTTTTAAAAGGATTACAGATCATGTAAATCATATATGGAAAATTTCCCCATACATACATTGTACTGTTCCTGATATATGTAGAATAAAAATTATTAAATTATTTTAATATTTTGGAATAATATATAAATTTTATGTTAAATAATTAACATTGTCTGATAGGATACACCACAAATAACTTGGAGTTTATCTGGAATCTTACTTTTCACACAACATTGTGTTATACTGAAAAATAATACAATAATAACATTATTATTTTAGAAGGTAGTTAACACATAGACTATGTGTTGATTTTAATGAAATTAATTTTAGATATTACGATTTATATAATTTTTTAATGTTTTAGATTTATAGAATTAATTTTAGAGGATTAAAATGAGACTTAATCTGATTTTATGGATAAAAAACTCTATTATTTTTAAAAGGACATTGTACTGCCTTTTGATGGGGAACCCTTTTATTTAATATATTGTTTGACTTTTATATATTATATTTTATAAAATAATAATTTTATAGAATTAGGATATCAATATTTACTTTGGTTGAAATTTTACTTTTTTCGTAGAAAAAATGATATTTTTAAGAATAATGAGAAATGCTGCATTTTAATTAAAAATTTCATTTCCATCAATTTTATTTGTATAGATAGATAACAAATTTAATTGGTTTTAAAGTGTAATTGGATTAATTTTTTATCATTTAATCCAAATATAGTTATTGTATGTAATTTAACATTTAGATTGTATAAAAACACATGTCAATCTTTAGATAGTTTTCATTTAAGAAAAACACGCTTTCGGGTTTTGAAAACATGAATTAATTTTTAATTAATTTCATCCAATTATTAGTTTAGTATTAGAAAAAATGGATTCGATATTTGGAATCATATGATTCAAATTGTGTAAATGGGTACCTTTTATTTTTTGGTCATTATGAATAGTAACATTAGTAATTATTTTATTTACATTTGTTAAAGGGTAAATTGGTTAAATAAGGGTAACAAAATATATTATAATAATATAAAACTAACCTAAAACATTTCATAATAGTCTTTAATGAGATATGTCTGACCATGGAAATCATTTTGATGATTTTGGGACCCCATGGAGCCACTTGGGAGTTATAATGACATGTAATAAGAATCAATTTAATTTAAAGAGAAATATAACATAAACATGTATCGTTTATTTAAAAAATTTAATATAGGTTAATTTAACTAATAAAATTGAATAAAAATAGTAATTATAAATATATAAATACTTATAAGGTCCTGTTATTTAATTTATAGTTTTTATACATTATATAAATAAATTTATTTATGACACAATGATGATGTTGTTATTACATTATCAATGAAAGAATCATATAAAATATATAATAATATTAAAATAAATTTTAGTTGAATATTTTGATTCAAAAAAACAATTTATGGATGATATTGAAGTATTGTATTTGTTTTAATGTCATTTTATTGAAAGTATAATATTTTTATGAATTTAACAAAAATTATTTATCAAATAGTGTCAAAATTGACATTAAAGATTTTTAAACCAAATTATATTATATTGAATGATATAATAGTCCTTAAAATATAATATTCTTACAAATAACTTGTATAGTTTCAAAAATAGCCTTAATTATCCAGTTATGCTTCTCTTTTAATTTTAATGTAACAATAGTAATTCTATATGATTAAATACCAGAATACATGGTAAGAGTTGTTGTTTTTAACAAAGGGTTTAATCTAAATTATAATGATAGTTTTGTGAACTAAAAATTACTAACACACATTGGATCGGAGGAATTATAACCATAATCATATTATCCTAGAAATATATCACTTTGAATCTATTATAAATCAAAAATTATTTTATAAAAAAATAATATTTCAAAATATTCCAAAAGTGACCCTCCTCCCTCATATAAAAGGACACCACCTCTACCCATTTACACACACCTCTCAAGCCCATTATCATGTCATTATTATTATCAAATAATAAGCCAAAAAATATATCCCTTCCTTTTTAGGCCATACCATGTACAAAAATAAAATTTTGATATCTTTTTGGACTAAATTATAAAAATTTATGATTTAGAGGTACCATATTCTCTCAAATTCATGTCCATTATTTGAATTCTCAACTAAATATGGTATTTTAATTATATAATTACATTAAAAAAATTATTCAAAATATACTAGGGTTTTCTAATTATATGGATTCTAATTACCCTTATAGACACCTCTATCTAATGGATACAAACATATTGTTTCGGTGAATGAGGACTTACTACCTCACGAAATGATGATTGTTAAATTATCACCTACCACCTCTCGTGGTTACCATTATGAAGAAACTATATTTATATATGATATATATTTTATATATTGTGCCTCTATTATTATTTAATTTTTATGTACAACAGACCATTTTATATTCGATAATGTGTAAATACGATAATTTAATTTAGGGAAGTGTCAACTGCCACCCACTAGAAGTGATGTGAATCATTCATTCCCATCATGGAATGTATAAAGGATTATGTAAATAAAGTCATGAAATATATATAACATATATATTATACTGTTATTATAATATACCAATGTATAATTTATTTTTCACTACATTAATATGACAATAAAATGAATGTAGCTTTAATGAAAACATACAGCCAACCATATCCATGAATGGGGCATTTCAATTCAAATCTCAGGATGTTATGGATAATTATGTATACATATATATTATATATATAAGATATATAAATCTGTAAAAATATTAACGAGATAATTGGCTTATTACCACATAGATAATTTTCCAGAAAACAAGTTCATTTTTGACCCATGTAATGAACTTTGACAAAACATTCGAAATGAAATAAAATAATTAACTAATTGATATAACATGGTAATAAGTAATTTATGTTAAATAATAAAATATAAAAAGGTAATAGAGGATGTATGTATTTACCTATATTAATTATTTATATAATTAAAGAACTAAGAAGACCAGTCAGATAAAAGTTAAGGGAATTTCTAAAAACAATTTCCAATCATTGTGTTTTACATATACTTTATTGATTATATTTTTCCATGATTTTGTGTTGAATCATTTTTAATTAATTATTTTATAATTTACACATTGAAATGTGTTTATATATTGCTTCAAAAAATAATCAACCCATTGATAATGTCTAAAATCATTTATATAAACATTGTAAGGGAACTACTACACCGAAATTCCATTCGTTTAGTTAATCATATTTTTATTGAATATGTCTTCAAATGATTATGTCAGGAATGAATTTTTATAGTCTTTATTTTTTTTATAATTGATATATATATATATATTTGTTTATTAAATAGACAAAATGGATATATATTTTAACAAAATAATATTTGTGTGTTAAATCATCACTATATCTCAAATCATTCGGTTAAATAGCCATGCCATTGGTTTTTTTCTATGAATATTTATGAATAACCAATGATATTTTGACACTAAATATCCACTTATATTAGGTGTATTTTTTTCACACAATTTTTTTTATTGATTTATCACTGATCAAATGATACAGTCTTTATTAGGTATTTCGTCTAAATTTAAATTCCATTGATACTTATATTTTATTATTCACAAATTAACATTTATACAGTGAATATACATCACTTTTACATATTATATCTTGAATCCCATTATTTTTAGGATATTATAAGTTCCGTATAATGTTATTCTTTATTTATTATTTTTATGTATATCTCAATTGTTATGGGAATCATTAATTAAAACATAATTTTAAATATATTAAATATTTATTCATTTAAATCCTTGTATTTCATTTCCATGTTTTCAAAATGGTTTTTTAGAAATTAAATATATATACACTTGTGTTTTAAAATGATATTTTATTTCAAATGTTTCAAAATGTAACGGTACACGTTGATTCAAAATTATCTTTTGTAAATTTTATAAATGGATTGGGAAATGGACTGAATATTTAAATATCTTGATAAGATTTATTGTGATTGGAAATAAATTTTTTTGATTGGAATTTTGATAGTTGGAATCATTAATTTATTATAATTATATAATTGTACTTGGAAATTTGATGAGTGGTTATGTGATAAACAAATGACAGGTGGTCATGTGAGAAAAAAAGAAGGGTGGTTCTGTGATAAACTATGGACGAGTGGTTACATTATAACCTCATATGAATTTTGTATGTATGTTTGGTTTATGGATATAAAATTTAGTGATATGTGTATATGTTGACGTTATGGTTATTCCATTTATGTATGTATATGTCCTAAGTTACCATTATATATTTTATGTTGCATTATATTTTCTTTATTTTCATCATTTGGTTACAAAAAAGGTATGTAATGAGCTTATATTCAGTGAAATGATTTTCCTACTTCTTAAAGGTGAAATGTATTACAGTATGATAATATATTCATGGTTTACATGTTTTGGAAACACTGTCTATTTTTGTGTTTTATGTAACCCTTACTAAGAATTTTTTAGCTCATCCCATGTTTTGAAATGTATTTCACATGACATAAATGAAAATAGGGTCAATTATGGGATAAAGGGAAATTCATTCTATTTATACAGGAAAAAACCCATATTTATTTTTTTAAAAAAAAATTTTGGAAAAAATGTATTGTGAGTAGGATTGAATACTTTTTAAATTTATTATGTTGTTATACATGTGTTATGGCATAATTCTCTAAATCTCAATACAAAAAATCCTAAATGTGAAATAAAGTCAAATTACACACCTAAATCAATATTATGTATTGTTTACGGTCATGTCTAGAAGATGGTATCATAGGAAATATTTAGTCATATTTATGGATTTTGAATCAAGGATAACACTAGGGGAAGTATCAATGTCTATTCATTTTGTTAAAACCTAATTTTATAACATTTTCAGATCGAGTAATGTTGGTTAATAATGGAACGAGGATGATATCAAACCACATTAATATCTATTCTTGATTACATTTTATCAATCAATATTGAAAATTAATTTTATGATGATTGGAAAACTTATTTCTAGCATTCATGTCACTTGCAAGAATTTTTTTGAGATATCAAACACCTCCAGTATATATCGATACCATTATGGATCATGGGTTGTATTTAATCAAGTTATATTTTCCTTCTATTCTCATATCATCATGAAAGGTAAATTTATCAAGGAAATTTAAAATATTTTATCTTATCACATGATTTTGAAGCATCATAGTATTTTTTAAATGTTTTTGAAGAATGAGAACCTGAGTAACCTACTTATATTTTATTTTAAAATACATCCTTTCAGCACATATATATGGTTCTTTAAAAGTACCATTTATTGAATGATTCAACTCAGAAATGGTCCTAATGTTTTATAAAAATAATGTTTTATCAGATGTTTTGAAATAATAAGTCATAAATGATTATTTTTCCAAACTATTTTTTGTCAACACCCATATAAACCATGTTGTACATTGTGTATTTGGATAATGGATGAAAATGATACTAAATGATCTATAAATCATTATTTCAATTCGTGGACCTTATATTTTAGAGAATGAGATGATGATGAAACTAGGTTGACACCATGATCAATGAATGATGTCATTAATACTGGTAATGGTTTTCTTTTATCATATGGTGGTGAAAAAATTTCAATTCATATAAGAATTCATGAATTAAAAATATCGGTCATTATGAGTGGGTATCAAAACAAGATGTAAAATACAACCATTGAAGTTAAAACATGTTAGTGTTATTTTTGAGTTTTATAAAAACAGAATATACACAAGATGGGTGATAACCCATCACATAAACCAAGGCCACAAGAATCAAAACCACAACTGAATGGCGACAGGGGTGCAATGCCTACCAATGGCCTACATGAAGTCCCCGATTAGATAACTTGTTAATTTTAGATAAATGATTTTATTGATAATGAAAATTTTGACTTTGGAATATTACGTGTTCTCAAATGGATATTATTAGTATAGGAAAAATATTTGGGAAATACATTAAAAAAGTTTTTTTGGAAGACACTCACTCTTTTGTGAACACTATATAACTAATGTAAATATAATACTACGGGATTTCATTTGAAGAGAAATTATTGAATGTTAATTTGACTGAATATATTTCATTATATTGGAAGTGTGTTGATTTGGGTTATTTATGTATGTGATTAACCTAACAATGATAGTATTTGATTAGTTTGATTACTTTTCATTATGACACTTTTTTATTATTGATGTAATTTGGAGATAAATGGTATGATTTATCATGGTAGAGTATCTGATCATATCACACTGAATATTGGATTTCAAACATAGTTCATATTTTTTTTATTGAGGTATTATATGCAGAATTATTTTATTATTGCTCTTTGTTGAAAAATGTGTTTTTTTGAATTTACGAGTCTTAGAGTTGTATTTATATTTATAAAATATTGTTATTTTTGCGGGATTACCTGATCTTGTAGTAACAATTATGGGTTTAGTTATTGAATAATAACATTGGAAATATATGGTTCATTGTTTTTGGAATATGTGATTCTCTATATGTTAATTCTAGTGCTTCAGGTGTGACCATGTCTTCTTGAATACTCATCATCTGGAGAAAAGATGAGTTTGTAGTATATATATTATTAAAGGATGAAACATTACATGATAAGTATATATGTTTCCTTATTTTTTTAGTCAAGAACATAAATAAATTCTTCATTTTAATGAAAATGGATTAAAAAATTGTTTTCTGTTAAATTTTCTTACTGAGGAATCAATAACCATTTAACACATCACATGTTTGTGGTTTTTAGATTGTGAACATTCTCCTGATATTGTTTTCTATTACACTCCATCAGAATAAAATTGTTAGTGTTCCTTCCATATTCATATTTTCCTTCATTTAATCTTAGTATGTGTTATGTGGGGTTCCATTTATACATATCCTTCATTGGTTCAAGGAGATATTTTTATTGAATCTTATTTCATATGTATGATTTTCAAGGCCATTTCTTAGCCCAATTTGAGAAATTACAATGACACACTTTCTATATGTGGGGAATTATGAAATGAATCAGGTACTTATAGAATAATACATTTTCATCTATATTAATATTTACAAATAATATATTAATTTTACATCTAAGAGTACAATTTTTTTTGATAGTGTTCTCGACCCACAACAACATTATCCTTAGAAATCATATGTTTCACACAATGTTGAGTTATTTAAAAAAATACTACAATAATAATATTATTAATTTAATTGGTAGGTAATAACGATTATTTTTATTGTAAAGAATGAATAAAACTAACTATATTATGACCTCACATATTTTTTAAATGTTATTACATTTTTTCAGTGAACTTTAAAGGCTTAAAATGAGAATTAATATAATTTTAAAAACAAAATAATCTAATATTTCTAAAAATGCCATTTTACAGTCTATTGGTGGAAACCCATTTGTTTAAAAAAATCATGTTTATTTGTATTATTTTATAATATATAATTCTTCTTTACAAATGGGACATCAAAATTTACTTCAGTTGAAATTTTGGAAATTTTTTGATAAAATCCAAAATTTTATGACTAATGAAAAATGTTGCATTTTCATTAAAAATTATCTTTTAATATAATTTATTTATATAGTTCGATTGTAATTTTAATAGGTTTTATTGTATAATTTGATTAGTTATATATTATTTAATCCAATTATGGTTATTCGAAATAATATCTCATTTAAAATGGACATAAACACATGTGAATCTTTTGATAGTTTTTTACTTCTTATAAACATGCTTTCTGGTTTTGACAATGAGAATCATTTTTAAAAAGATTTTTCCAATACTATAGCTTGATTAAGGAAAATATTATTCCATAATGGAACCGTATCATCCAAATTTTTAAAAAAAAATTCTTTTATTTTTGGGACCCCATGGAGCCACTTGGGAGTTATAATGAAATGTAATAAGAATCAATTTAATTTAAAGAGAAATATAACATAAACATGTATCTTTTATTTAAAAAATTTAATATAGGTTAATTTAACTAATAAAATTGAATAAAAATAGTCATTATAAATATATAAATACATATAAGTCCTGTTATTTAATTTATAGTTTTTATACATTATATAAATAAATTTATTTATGACAAAATGATGATGTTGTTATTACATTATCAATGAAAGAATCATATAAAAGATATAATAATATTAAAATAAATTTTATTTTAATATTTTGATTCAAAAAAACAATTTATGGATGATATTGAAATATTATATTTTTTTTAATGTCATTTTATTGAAAGAATAATATTTTTATGAATTTAACAAAAATTATTTATTAAATAGTGTCAAAATTGACATTAAAGATTTTTAAACCAAATAATATTTTATTGAATGATATAATAGTCCTTAAAATATAATATTCTTACAAATAACTTATATAGTTTTAAAAATAGCCTTAATTATACACTTATGCTGCTCTTTTAATTTTAATGTAACTATAGTAATTCTATATGATTAAATACCGGAATACATGGTAAGAGTTGCTGTTTTTAACAAAGGGTTTAATCTAAATTATAATGATAGTTTTGTGAACTAAAAATTACTAAAACACATTGGTTTGGAGGAATTATAACCATAATCATATTATCCTAGAAATATATCACTTTGAATCTATTATAAATCAAAAATTATTTTATAAAATAATAATATTTCAAAATATTCCAAAAGTGACCCTCCTCCCTCATATAAAAGGACACCACCTCTACCCATTTACACACACCTCTCAATCCCATTATCATTTCATTATTATTATCAAATAATAAGCCAAAAAATATATCCCTTCCTTTTTAGGCCATACCATGTACAAAAAGAAAATTACGATATGTTTTTGGAATAAATTATAAAAATTTATGATTTAGAGGTACCGTATTCTCTCAAATTCATGTCCATTATTTGAATTCTCAAAAAACTATCGTCTTCTAATTATATAATTACATTAAAAAAATTTATACAAAATATACTAGTGTTTTCTAATTATATGGATTCTAACTACCCTTATAGACACCTCTATCTAATGGATACAAACATATTGTTTCGATGAATGAGGACTTACTACCTCACGAAATAATGATTGTTAAATTATCACCTACCACCTCTCTTGGTGCCCATTATGAAGAAACTATATTAATATATGATATATATTTTATTTATTTTGCCTCTATTATTATTTATTTTTTATGTACAACAGACCATTTTATATTCGATAATGTGTAAATACGATTATTTCATTTAAGGAAGTGTCAACTGCCACCCCCTAGAAGTGATGTGAATCATTCATTCCCATCATGGAATGTATAAATTATTATGTAAATAATGTCATGAAATATATATAACATATATATTATACTATTATTATAATATACCAATGTATAATTTATTTTTCATTACATTAATATGACAATAAAATGAATGTAGTTTTAATGAAAACATACAGCCTACCATCTCCATGAATGGGGCATTTCAATTCATATATCAGGATATTATGGGTAATTATGTATACATATATATTATATATATAAGATATATAAATATGTAAAAATATTAACGAGATAATTGGCTTATGACCACATAGATAATTTTCCAGAAAACAAGTACATTTTTGACCCATGTAATGAACTTTGACAAAACATCCGAAATGAAATAAAATAATTAACTAATTGATATAACATGGTAATAAGTAATTTATGTTAAATAATAAAATATAAAAAGGTAATAGAGGATGTATGTATTTACCTATATTAATTATTTATATAATTAAAGAACTAAGAAGACCAGTCAGATTAAAGTTAAGGGAATTTCTAAAAACAATTTCCAATCATTGGGTTTTACATATACTTTATTGATTCTATTTTTCCATAATTTTGTGTTGAATCATTTTTAATTAATTATTTTATAATTTACACATTAAACTGTGTTTATATATTTCTTCAAAAAATAATCAACCCATTGATAATGTCTAAAATCATTTATATAAACATTTTAAGGGAACTACTACACCCAAATTCCATTCGTTTAGTTAATCATATTTTTATTGAATATGTCTTCAAATGATTATGTCAAGATTGAATTTTTATAGTCTTTATTTTATTTATAATTTATATATATATATATATATATTTGTTTATTAAATAAAAAAATGGATATATATTTTTAACAAAATAATCTTTGTGTGTTAAATCATAACTCTATCTCAAATCATTCGGTTAAATATCAATGCCATTGGTTTTTTTCCATGAATATTTATGAATAACCAATGATATTTTGACACTAAATATCCACTTATATTAGGTGCATTTTTTTCACACAATGTTTTTATTGATTTATCACTGATCAAATGATACAGTCTTTATTAGGTATTTCGTCTAAATTTAAATTCCATTGATACTTATATTTTATTATTCACCAATTCACATTTATACAGCGAATATACATCACTTTGACATATTATATCTTGAATCCCATTCTTTTTAGGATATTATAAGTTCAGTATAATGTTATTCTTTATTTATTATTTTTATGTATATCTCAATTGTTATGGGAATCATTAATTAAAACATAATTTTAAATATATTAAATGTTAATTCATTTAAATCCTTTTATTTCATTTCCATGTTTTCAAAATGGTTTTTTAGAAATTAAATATATATACACTTGTGTTTTAAAATGATAATTTATTTCAAATGTTACAAAATGTAATGGTACACGTTGATTCAAAATTATCTTTTGTAAATTTTATAAATGGATTTGGAAATGGATTGAATATTTAAATATCTTGATAAGATTTATTGTGATTGGAAATAAATTTTTTTGATTGGAATTTTGATAGTTGGAATAATTAATTTATTATAATTATATAATTGTACTTGGAAATTTGATGAGTGGTTACGTGATAAACAAATGACGGGTGGTTACGTGAGAAAAAAATAAGGGTGGTTCTATGATAAACTATGGACGAGTGGTTACGTTATAACCTCATATGAATTTGGTATGTATTTTGGTTTTATGGCTATAAAATTTAGTGATATGTGTATATGTTGACATTATGGTTATTCCATTTATGTATGTATATGTCCTAAGTTACCATTATATATTTTATGTTGCATTATATGGTCTTTATTTTCATCATTTGGTTACAAAAAAGGTATGTAATGAGCTTATATTCAGTGAAATTATTTTCCTACTTCTTAAAGGTGAAATGTATTACATTATGATAATATATTCATGGTTTACATGTTTTGGAAACACTGTCTATTTTTGTGTTTTATGTATCCCTTACTAAGAATTTTTTAGCTCATCCCATGTTTTGAAATGTATTTCACATGACATAAATGAAAATAGGGTCAATGATGGGATAAAGGGAAATTCATTCTATTTATACAGGAAAAAACCCATATTTATTTTTTAAAAAACAAATTTTGGAAAAAATGTATTGTGAGTAGGATTGAATAATTTGTAAATATATTATGTTGTTATGAATGTGTTATGGCATAATTCTCTAAATATCAATACAAAAAATCCTAAATTTGAAATAAAGTCAAATTACGCACCTAAATCAATATTATGTATTGTTTACGATCATGTCTAGAAGATGGTATCATTGGAAATATTTAGTCATATTTATGGATTTTGAATCATGGATAACACTAGGGGAAGTATCTATGTCTATTCATTTTGTTAAAACCTTATTTTATAACATTTGAAGATCGAGTAATGTTGGTTAATAATGGAAGGAGGATGATATCAAACCACATTAATATCTATTCTTGATGATATTTTATCAATCAATATTGAGAATTAATTTTATGATGATTTGAAAACATATTTCTAGAATTCATGTCACTTGCAAGAATTTTTTTGAGATATCAAACACATCCAGTATATATCGATACCATTATGGATCATGGGTTGTATTTAATCAAGTTATATTTTCCTTCTATTCTCATATCATCATGAAAGGAAAATTTATCAAGGAAATTTAAAATATTTTATCTTATAACATGATTTTGAAGCATCATATGATTTTTAAAATGTTTTTGAAGAATGAGAACCTTGAGTAACCTACATATATTTTATTTTAAAATACATAATTTCAGCACATATATATGGTTCTTTAAAAGCACCATTTATTGAATGATTCAACTAAAAAATGGTCCTAATGTTTTATAAAAATAATGTTTTATCAGATATTTTGAAATAATATGTCATAAATGATTATTTTTCGAAACTATTTTTGGTCAACACCCATATAAACCATGTTGTACATTGTGTATTTGGATAATGGATGAAAATGATACTAAATGATCTATAAATCATTATTTCAATTCGTGGACCTTATATTTTAGAGAACGAGATGATGATGAAACTAGGTTGACACCATGATCAATGAATGATGTCATTAATACTGGTAATGGTTTTATTTTATCATATGGTGGTGAAAAAATTTCAATTCATATAAGAATTCATGAATTAAAAATATCGGTCATTATGAGTGGGTATCAAAACAAGATGTAAAATAAAACCATTGAAGTTAATACATGTTAGTGTTATTTTTGAGTTTTATAAAAACAGAATATACACAAGATGGGTGATAACCCATCACGTACACCAAGGCCACAAGAATCAAAACAACAACTGAATGGCGACAGGGGTGCAATGCTTACCAATGGCCTACATGAAGTCCCCAATTAGATAACTTGTTAATTTTAGATAAATGATTTTATTGATAATCAAAATTTTTACTTTGGAATATTATGTGTTCTCAAATGGATATTATTAGTATAGGAAAAATATTTGGGAAATACATTAAAAATGTTTTTTTGGAAGACACTCACTCTTTTGTGAACACTATATATCTAATGTAAATATAATACTATGGGATTTCATTTGAGGAGAAATTATTGAATGTTAATTTGACTGAATATATTTCATTATATTGGAAGTGTGTTGATTTGGGTTATTTATGTATGTGATTAACCTAAAAATGATAGTATTTGATTAGTTTGATTACTTTTCATTATGACACTTTAAGAGTATTTGATGTAATTTGGAGATAAATGGTATGATTTATCATGGTAGAGTATCTGATCATATCACACTGAATATTGGATTTCAAAAATAGTTCATATTTTTTTTATTGAGGTATTATATGCAGAATTATTTTATTATTGGTCTCTGTTGAAAAATGTGTTTTTTTTTGAATTTAAGAGTCTTAGAGTTGTATTTAAATTTATAAAATATTGTTATTTTTGCTGGATTACCTGATCTTGTAGTAACAATTATGTGTTTAGTTATTGAATAATAACATTGGGAATATATGGTTCATTGTTTTTGGAATATTTGATTCTCTATATGTTAATTCTAGTGCTTCAGGTGTGACCATGTCTTCTTGAATACTCATCATCTTGAGAAAAGATAAGTTTGTAGTATATATATTATTAAAGGATGAATCATTACGTGATAAGTATATATGTTTCCTTATTTTTTTAGTCAAGAACTTATATAAATTCCTCATTTTAATGAAAATGAATTAAAAAAAAATTTTCTGTTAAATTTTCTTACTGAGGAATCAATAACCATTTAACACATCACAAGTTTGTGGTTTTTATATTGTGAACATTCTCCTGATATTGTTTTCTATTACACTCCATCAGAAAAAAATTGTTAGTGTTCCTTACATATTCATATTTTCCTTCATTTAATCTTAGTATGTGTTATGTGGGGTTCCATTTATACATATCCTTCATTGGTTCAAGGAGATATTTTTATTGAATCTTATTTCATATGTATGATTTTCAAGGACATTTCTTAGCCCAATTTGAAAAATTACAATGACACACTTTCTATATGTGGGGAATTATGAAATGAATCAGGTACTTATAGAATAATACATTTTCATCTATATTAATATTTACAAATAATATATTAATTTTACATCTAAGAGTATAATTTTTTTTGATAGTTTTCTCGACCCACAACAACATTATCCTTAGAAATCATATGTTTCACACAATGTTGAGTTATTTAAAAAAAATACTACAATAATAATATTATTAATTTAATTGGTAGGTAATAACTATTATTTTTATTGTAAAGAATGAATAAAACTAACTATATTTTGAAGTCACATATTTTTTAAATGTTATTACATTTTTTCATTGAACTTTAAAGGCATAAAATGAGAATTAATCTAATTTTAAAAACAAAATAATCTAATATTTCTAAAAATGCCATTTTACCGACTATTGGTGGAAACCCATTTGTTTAAAACAATCTTGTTTATTTGTACTATTTTATAATATAAAATTCTTCTTTACAAGTGGGACATCAAAATTTACTTCGGTTGAAATTTTGGAAATTTTTTGATAAAATCAAAATTTTTATGACTAATGAAAAATGTTGCATTTTCATTAAAAATTATATTTTAATATAATTTATTTATATACTTCAACTGTAATTTTAATAGGTTTTATTGTTTAATTTGATTAGTTATATATTATTTAATCCAATGATGGTTATTCGAAATAATATCTCATTTAAAATGGACATAAACACATGTGAATCTTTTGATAGTTTTTTACTTCTTATAAACATGCTTTCTGGTTTTGACAATGAGAATAATTTTTAAATTGATTTTTCCAATACTGTAGCTTGATTAAGGAAAATTATATTCCATAATGGAACCATATCATCCAAATTTTTAAAATTTTTTCCTTTTATTTTTGGAATTTTTGAATTGTAAATTCAGTAATTATTTTATTTACAATGGTTAAAGGGTAAATCTGGTAAATATGTGTAACAAATTAATATAAAAATATTATTAAACAACCATAAAAGGTTCATAATCCAATTTTAAGAGTTATTTCCAACCATGGGCATCCTTGGGTCGATTTTGGGACCCCATGGATCCACTTTGGTTTGATAATGACTTGTTATAAGAATTAATTTAATGTAAATAGAAATATAATAGAAACATATATCTTTTTCTAAAATAATGATTTTATAGTGTTATATAACTGATTTTCTTTACTTCAAATATTCATTAGAAATATGAAATTTTTTACGTACATCATTGTATTTTGTATTCCATAAATAATTAAATTTCATTAAGACATAATGATGATTCAATGATTACCATACTAATGAAAGATTCAAATAACTGTTATTATAAATATTAAAATAAATGTAACTTCAACAACTTGATTCCATATAATAATTTTCTTAATGATACTGACATATTTTTTTTGAGTTAATGAATTTTATTAAAATGAATCATGTTTTTATGACTTTAACATAAAAAATCAATTACATAATAGTGTCAACATTGACATAAATGATTTTACAAAATACTATTTGATGATTGAATTTCAACCCATTATAATCTTATCCTATAAATATATCAATTTTTATCTATTATAATTATATATTTGTTGTATAATAATATAATATGTCAAAATGTTAATAATGTGCCCTTCCACCCTCTTATAAATGTCTACCACCTATACCCACATACACAGACCTCTCATGCCCCTTGGCACATCCAAATTATGATCAAATAATCCCCCAACATCACTCCATTATTCATAGAGTCCTTACCTTGGGCATAATGAAATTAAATAAATCCATTTGGTATAAATCCATAGAAGTTACCCAATTTAGTTGAAATGACTTCTCTCAAGTTACATTTTTTATTTTCCTTCTCCACTCTATATGATCATGTAATTATATGTATCAATAAAAAATAGTATCCTCAATATAATTCGATGTTTTTATGAGAAATATTCTAACTAAAATAACACAAACCTCCCTCTAATGGATAGGAAAATACTTTTTCTCTATATGGTGAACTAGTGCCCCACGAAATGGTGATAGTTCAATTTTATCCAACAACCTCTCACATTGGTGATTACGATTGAACTGTAATTATATATGATATATATTATATTTGATATGTCTATATTACTATATAATTTTTATTTATATAATAACTTTATGATTTCAATAATTTATTAATATGATAATTTAATTTGAGGAAGTTTGGACCCACCACCTGGAAAAAGTGATATGACTCATTCACGCCATACATGGTTTTAAGAGAAGACTGTTTTTGCGTGTTAGACACACTATCGGAAAAATCATCCCCTTTGACATAAAATTAATATCATATTCATATGTATTAATATAAATCAAGAAGTATTATTCTATAAATAACTGGGTCGTTACATAGGGTACTTATGTTTTCCCACATACATGGGTTTGAAACTCCCACTCACAATCTCATTTCTGAGGCTCCACTCTTCCATGTCTCGTGATTAAAATTATTTATTAGTATAAAAATATGAATGTAATGAAAAGTTCAATAATAACACATTGTAACATTTAGACACAGGGCCCGAAATTCGGTGAAATGAGATTATTTTTCATATGACCATAGGCACTTCATCCCATATGCTAGAGGTAGCTTAATAATAATGAGGGTCAATTATAAATCATGGGGAGTCAATACCAACATTGACTGAGTAATACCACTATGGAAATAAAAAATAAATTACAAAATTATATAATATAAGATGAAGAATTATAGTATCAAAAAATGAACAAAACTGGAAATACAATATCAAAGCTAAACATTATATTTGATATACTAGATTATGTGACATTTGTCAAAATGATGATCAAAATGCATAGACATTGAAAATTCCCAAGATGATCCCAAACCCCTTATGGTTTCTATAACCATGATCCATCCTAAATGAACCATATAACACCGGGAACATTCAATTATCATATCCATAAATCATGATTTCTATTTCGTAACTGATTTGGAAGCGTGGATACAATGTTAGTATAACTCAGTTGGCCACCACCAATGTCATCTAAAAAATAACAATTTTGTAAAAAGTGCATGCATTTATTTATTGAATGAATAAGGGAAATAAAGTAAAAAATTCATAAAAATTCCAATAAAACTTATATAACCACATATCATTGGGTTTCCTAAGGATCCAAGAACTCAAAATACTTTCATTAACCCATGAAAAAGTCTGAAATATCCCCTAGGGATATCAAATATGTGAATAACATTAATACCATCCTCATTTTATTTACAAAATGAATTCGATTGATCTAATTCATCATTTCAATTCAGAAATGATTGTAATAATTAAAATTCATCATTAAAATTCATATATGAATTATATTTTAACAATCTTCATTTTTTAAAATGTGAATTCCATTATTTCAATTAATTATTTCAGTTCATTCATTAATTCAATTTTTAACTTTCTTAATTTTAACTCACACATGAATTCCATTATTAACATTAATCATTTCAATTTAGATATGTATTCCATTATTATCATTCACCATAATTCAATTAATTAAATGTACATTTATTTAATCATATAATTTACATCAATTAATTCAGAAAGTAATTAATCCCATAAGTCCCATTAAATAAATAAATATATAATCTTTAACCATACCCCTATTAATTGATTAGAATATTGATTAATCTTCTAAACCATATTAATGAATTAAATAATTAATTAATCATATCATTCAAATTTATTATCACAAAACCCACTAATATTTACTTTAAAAACGAATTATGCAATTCAAATAATATAAATTTTTCTATAGTTAATTTTTTAATTAATTATTCCAAATCAATGACCATAATTATATTATCCACTCTAATTAAATCATTCATCAATTAGATATTCTCTTTCAACAATATCAACTACTCCATTATTAATTATCAAATTATTATACCAATTCACAATCCCAATATAAAAAATTTTAAAACTCCATAAGCTAATTAATTCAACAAATTAATTAATTCAATCAAGAACTTAATTTTTTTTCATC
This sequence comes from Viscum album, assembly GCA_963277665.1. Lineage (NCBI taxonomy): Eukaryota > Viridiplantae > Streptophyta > Magnoliopsida > Santalales > Viscaceae > Viscum > Viscum album. The sequence goes on along the minus strand of OY728121.1, from coordinate 90,550,084 downwards.
TAATATAAATTCTAAAATTACATACACATTATTGAAACCCTGGCATTGGGATTTGAATAATATACAACTAAGATCAAGATTGGTGATAAATTGCTCACTAATAAGAATCACCAATTTGAACTGTACCACAATAAATAACAAAATCTAGATTAAACTCCTATATAAAAGACTCAAGTGAATCAAGAACTAAAAAACCTCGAACCAGATCTAGATATAATAGCAGATAAACATCCTTATATTATTCAGGACGGGGATAAATAGAGATAGATTTTAATACGAAGTAATCACGTACCTGGAAAGGTGCATATCATTAATCTACACTTTGATTCACCATGAATGGAGTTCATGATGTCTTGGAATACATCTAGGTACCCAAAAAATGATAGAAAATTATTTTGTACTAGTGGGGGTACCTTTTTGGATAATATAAGGTTAGGGTATTATAAATTCTAAAATTATGGATAATTAATGCCATTTGACTATTTTTCAATGCAATTCACCTTATCAATGTTTCAGTTCTAGGGGTGGAAGGTTTGATTATGAGTAATCTTGACATGAAATCCCACTATATACAAGGTTTCATGGTTTTTTGGTCCAGGGCACACAGTTTGGGAAAACAACGAACCAATCGTATAGATTCCCTCCTCCATCTAAAATTCTCAAATTTTCTCCCTAACACACATTGCGGTAAAACCAAAATAAAAAGTGGTCAAAACATGGAAAATGAATACTTCCAAAAAATCCAAATATATCTCAAGAAAAGTTCAGGATCATACACATGGACATGGTATTTGTTCATTTTTTATGGTTGATACATGTGTTTGAGAACACAAGACCATGCGTGTTATAAACCACATTTCCTGGAGACGTTGCAATGTGGCTTGAGATAAAAGTGGTATATGATATATGGATAATTTGAAGTATTTTTTAATACTATTAATGATATGGATGTGATATTTTTAGGTAACCCAATTGTGGGGTTATCCCATGTATGAGGATAAAGGTGATATGTGTTGTACAATAGATGATTCAAATTGAGATTTATATATGGTCAGTGATAATTAATGCTTCAAATTAAAATGTAGATTTCGTATATATTATGGATGAAGATGTTTGACCACCATAATATGGGTTATGTATTGGTTTACAAAGGGTTATATTAGCTGTTCCTTTACAAATATAAAGGGGGTCCTAGAAAATTAGATCAAAAACATGTTCATCACAGTTTAATAATTGTGGTTTTATTGAAAGTCTTCGATTGGTTGGACATTGAATTGTAGTCCATGTAATGAGTGGCATATAATTGTATAGATATAATAAAATAAATATGTATGAATTATTCAAATTGAGTATATAATATAACATTGTTAGGGTTTATTTTTTTTGATATCAATCTTCATCTGCTGGAATATGACTCACATTTATTACGAAGATCATACATCAAAGTGACAATATGACCATTACATTTTTCTATTATTTTTGGAAATTTAAACTGGGGAGATCTATTTTTAAATATTAAATTCGATACACCCTTAACTTGTACATTTGAATTATAATCTAGTGACATACATGATAGATATTTTTTTGCAACATATGAGATCTATTCTAGAATAATTGTCAGTGTGGCTCCATTTCATGGAATGTGAAAATGTATATGGGTGTTTTTAAGGAAATGAATGGTTGTGGAGTTTTAGTTGGGTAAGATACATGATATTTGGGGAGTGTAAATAACTATAAAAGATACTACAACATGTTTTCTATTGATTATACTAGCATATATTATTTTTTTAGAAAATATGTATTTTATACCATGAATCCTATTGTTTTTAGATGTGTGTGAGGTTATATTATGTTTATGTATATCTTAGAAGCCACTAGTTTACCCTCCATAAATAGAGTGTGGCCTTGGGATGTTAGTGGGATCCATCAAGGACCTTTATTGGGATGATATCAGATATGTTTGAGAAACCTAGTTCGATTGAAGAATAAAATTATGGTGAAGACCCTAAAAAATAATTCATATGGTTTTTAGAGGAAGAGTGGATCTAAAGTATGTTTATGTTAAATTTTCATACATTAGTGGATGCATCGAGGAATGTCCCACATGTGATATAGTTCCTATAAAAGATATGTTTAACCCAACACAGGTTCATGTGAACAATATGTATTTTAATAGAGTCAAATCATAAGTGGGATGAGTTATGACCCCATTTTGAAAAAAAGTTGAGTTTATAATAATGACATGGATTTAAAAAACATATAATAAGTGAATCATAATATATATACTCTTATAAATGATTAATTTTTAAAAGAAATTTGTTTTGGTATTAATTTATAAAACAAAAAAATGCATTTACTAAATGGCATAACTATTAGTATTATGTTTTCATTATTGTCATATATTTTACATGTAGTTTAATATGATATCATTTGACATTAATTCCGTCTTTTTATAAAGAAATAATTGATCTATTAGTGATAAAAATCATTACAAACAATAATTTTCAAATAGAATTTTTTTCAAATACAATTATTTATAAAAATACAGATACAAAATACCTATATATATTTATATATAAACAAATGATTTATTAAAAAAATGAATATTTATAAATCAAATTAAAGTTAACATTAAATTATTATTATTAAATAAATACATACATACAGACAGACATGCATACATAAATTCATACATACATACATACATACATACATACATACATAGACACACATTCATACATACATACATACAAATAAACAAACAAACAAACAAATATACATTTTGACAAACATTCCAACACACCTAAATATATTCATATACATAAATATAAATATATATATATATATATATATATATTGGGTGTGTATCTGTTAACAATTTTCCAATGTTTTGTTGGATTACAAACCTGATTAACACTCTAGTCACTGGTGGTGTGGGAAAATAAATTATCACATTGTTAGTTTGACAGACCCATTATTAATATATTTGTATTATAATCATATTTAATCGAAAATAAAATTGATTTAATTTCAAATTCATTCAAAATAAATTTTTTTAATATTTTATAAAATATAATATAAATGAATAAAATCCAATTTAAAAATATAAGTATTTAAGATTTATTAAAATATATCTTATGTATTAAAATAATTGGAAAATAATGTCAAATAGCGGATTAATAAAAATTATTCACCAGATTATTATACCAACACCTCAAGGATCACCTTCCTTTTTCAGAGTCATTCACCCTTCCTAACTCATAGTCAGAAGAATCCTCAATTCCCCCCACAACCATCACATCATGATCATCCTCCCATAATGATCGATTATACTCCATGTTTCTAATCTATTCAATATTCTGTGGATTAAATTCTAAATCATTCATGAGGATTAAAATCATAACACATTATTATGGAGGGATAATATGTTGTTTATATGACTATTTTAATAATAGGACACCTCGATTGTTTTTTTGGTTTAATATTGTATTTTTTAGAAAATGATACTTATTAATAGATGGAAATCATGATATTTTCCTTTTGTATTTCAACATTTTCCACTCAATAATGCATACATTGTTAAATAAATCGCTATGTTAGTGTAAGAGGAGTACTTAGTGAGCATCCTTTATGTAGATGGAGAATCAAACACATGTGAAAAATGTCCATTATTCACCCTCACATATAATTGCTGACATTATAATTGTATGTTGAACAATATATCGATACTCAAACATCTGTTGTAAGGGCTTCAATGAATATTCCTAATTGTTTCTATATGAATATATGGTCTATGGAATGTATATTCAATGAAATTTCATAATCCCATAGAAAATGTGTATTCTACTAATTTTTTACAGTCTTTAGAATAATGATTCAAGTGTCTTCTTATTCATCAAAAATATAATACAAGGATTTACTAAATAATATATTTGAATAATTCAGTAGTGGGAAAATTATTTTTTTGTATAATTTGTTGATCGTTTTTCAATTTTTAAATGTGGGCCACAATGATAGTTTGAGAATAACAGTTTTCCACATATTCTAATACATTGGATGATAATTTAATTTCAATATCATAGAAGCATCATTTCATGATTTTATTTCATCCCTAAATTGTACTTTCAGTAAAATATATTTCATTTTTAAATTGTAAATAAAATTATTGGGTCCTTCCCCTCATAAATGGGACCAATTTAGAGCCTTATATTTGATAAAATATGTATATGATAGAGGAGTATTTAGGACACATATTTGATTCAAATATGATAATTTAGGGGTATTGTTGTTTGAATTTCATAAATATTATTCATTACACAATAAAGAATCATCTTTTTGTATTCCATTATTTAATTATTATTGTAGTTTTATCACATGGTTCATAGTGTAATGTCCTGGTTTCGGAAGCCACCCAGAGGTGCCCCGTACCCGGTTGGTCAGATTGCCTCAAGAGAATTTCCACAAATGCTAGAGGCTTCCGAATAGAAGTGAGGGCATCAGGTGTGATAGTGGGGAAATTATGCCCTCATTGGCAGAGTACATATTGGAAGAAAATAAATATGCAAAATAGGAAACAGTAATAAACAAAAATATAATAGCGGAATACTAAATCAACAAACTGGAGAACAAATGTATATATGAAATGATTCAAAATACAACTCTAGGAAAGCAGCCAAACGAGTCAGAATGCTGAAACACCACAGTACCAAAACAAGTACAAAAGAAAAGTAAACAGCTCCATAGTATCACAATCCAATGCTTGGTCCCATGCTCTCCTGATCCAAGAAATCATGTTCCAGAAGTCGAAGGGATATTTCCCTTGTCTATACCTGCAACAACATAGTCTCCTTGGGCCCAGAAGCATGTCCCAAACAGGGTGTGAGATAAAATCTCAGTAAGAATTCACCCGAAGGTCTTTTCCTAATAGTCAGTGTGTAAATGGAAGGTAAAAGTACAATAAGAAGTAAACAACAACATCAAGCAATAAGCATTAACAGTTAGCAGTGAAACGGGATGATACATAGCAGAAATCAATTCACAACAGACCAATAGCAGTGAAAAAAATAGGTAATAAGCCGGAAACCCTCTTGGAAGTACTCGCAGCCATCCCCTCTAGTCCTATTCAAGAAGTACCACAACCCTCTAGGAAGTGCACTCAGCCTAACCCCTCTGGCTTGGTCATACAAATTTATGAGACTCTCTGGGGAATATCACTCGGTAAATTCCCCTTATAGTCTACGGTTGACATGGACTCTCTTGAGGAAGATAACGTGGTCTAACCCTCTTAGCCCCAAGGTCTAGGGAATATCTGAGGAAGCGCACTCGGTCTATCCTCCTGTAGTCTATAAAAACCAAGACTCTCTGGGAGCTCACTCGGTCCATCCCCTCTGTAGTATGTAATGTCTAAGACTCTCTAGGAAGCTCACTCAGTCTATCCCTTATAGTCTATATCAACAGGTTCTCTCAGCCCCGTGCCGGTCAGTTCAAAATAATTATATAAGGCCAATGTACAGCTATAGAGCTACTTGGATATCCTAAGTACACCTATAGAGCTACTTGGCTAAACAGTCTACAAGGAAACAAGCATAACAAAAGTTTCACTACAACCTATAACCGCAAGGCATGGAAAAAGGTGAGACAGCCAGAGGAAAATGAGACCCAATGGTCGTAAACAGAAAAATGAAAGGTCAAACATATCCAATCACAACAAATTATCCCATAACATGGTCAAATTACATCAAAACAAGAATACATTCAAGGCAAGAAAGCATCAAGGAAATAAAGGTAAACATGTGATACCCCGTTCACGAGTATCTATAGAAATTCGTACATAAACTCAATGATTTTGAACTATATGGTACAAACCACCTACCTCAATCCTAGTAGATCGATATACTTGGGCAACAACAGCTGATTCTCCATATAGCGTCATAGATCTGAGAAAATTCATAAAACGTTCAACAGTAGATAACATGAGAAGGGGGAATAATTGGAAAACAAGGCTCAAGCAGAAGGAAGAACTCACTGCTACACATCCAACACAATCGACCTTGCTAGAATCAGAGAATGAACAAAGAGGTGGGAGCTCTGGGATGATCCGCTATACAGGTCGCTCTCAACCGAACCAGACCTAGAAGAAGTTGAATATGTCGATGATTTGCGACCCCAGTCCGTTTAGTGAAAAAAAGAAATGTACATGGCGTGTATTTTTAAAGTACATGATGTGTAGTGGGTCTTTCCACACTCCGCCAAAATTGGCTTCCACGTCACCCCTACACACCGTGTGTGTGGCCCGGGCACGGCCAGCACACAACGTTGAGCGGGAAAATAGTACACGGTGTGTACTCAGAATGTACACGGCGTGTACTTGAAAAGTTTCCCAGAAACTCCAAATATTCTCAAAAACTCTAGAAAAGGAAAAACATACCTGAAACGTAGATCCGGGTTCTTAAAAACCTCCCTTCTTAATGAAATTTGTCGGCGAATATCACTAGATGGGCGTAGAAGAAGGATCCTCGAACAGCTCCGGCCACTACGATCAAACCTCGACCTCCCTCTCCCAACTCTCGTCATGTACTCTCCCATGCTGACATAGCACCCATACCAGAGGAACAGACCGGCCTCAGAGAACCTTCGTGCTGAAATCGACAGTCCGGATAGGATGCTCCGCAAACAACGCATCTGCTTCCAGCTCAACCACCTCGACTTGGGAGACATGAGATGGTTATGATAAGTAATGTCAGAGCTGAGAGACGTGGAATATGTCATGCATAGCCTGGTACCTCTGAGGTAGTTGTAACTGATAGGTAACTGGTCGAACTCTCTCCACTACCTCAAATGGCCCGACGTACTGTGGTGAAAGCTTACCCTGTCTCTGAATCCTCTAGTACCTTAACCTCGGTGTGACACGCAGGAAAACCTGATCACCGACCTCAAACTCCAGAGGATGTCTCCGCGGATCAGCATAAGACTTCTGTCAAGACTGTGTTGTAGCCATCCTCTTCCGAATTAACTCTATCTGAGGTCCCAGCAAATCTGTCTCTCCTGCCTCCAGCCAGCATAAGGGTGATCGGCATGGCCTACTGTACAAATCCTCGTATGGTTCCATCTGAATGTTCTCCTAAAAATGTTGTTATAGGAGAACTCCAAAAGAGGTATATGCTTCTCCCAAGAACCGTGGATGTCAAAAACGCAAGCTCGGAGCATATCCTCAAGCACCTGGATTGTGCGCTGGGACTGGCCATCAGTCTTGGGATGGTATGATGTACTCAAAAGTACATGTGTTCCCAAAGCCTTATAAAGTCCCTGACAGAACTAATAGGTAATGCGCACATCCCTGTCTAAAACAATGGAGTGTGGAACTCCATGTCGATGTAAAATCTCTCAGATGTACAGTCATCCCAGATCATCAACACTGAAGGTTTCCTTGATCAGCAAGAAGTGTGAAACCTTTGTAAGAATTTCTACGACAACCCAAACAATGTCACTTCCCCGAGGTGACCTCGGTAACCCAGTCACGAAGTCAATTGTGACATCGTTCTACTTCAACTCCGGAATTGGTAACTACTGTAAAAGCCCTGCTAGTTGATGATGCTCTGCATTCACCTGCTGACAAGTAGAACATCTCATGACAAAACCAGCAACATCCTTCTTCATACATGGAAACCAGCACTGGTGATGGATATATCAATACATCTTGGTGATGCCAGGATGAACTGCCCAAACTAAGGAATCAAAATCATGCATCAGCTCCTCGCATAGCCTTCTGGAACCCATACGAGTCCCCGGAAGTGCAAGATCTCATCCTCTCTCACTATCCATCCAGGGGGAGGGTCCCCTCCTAACACACTCCCCCACAGGACTAAGGCCTCTGAGTCTGATAGCTTCCCCATTCGTACTCGATCAAGAAGTGTAGAGTTAACAGCCACACAAGATTGGAATGTTTGTCCATGACTGTCATGCACCTCCAGATGCATCTCAGAGAATAGAGCCATAAGCATTCACTCACTGGTGGACTCCTGAATTGCCTGAATCTAAGTTCGTCTACTTAACACATCTTCCACTGCATTACCCTTTCCCAGTGTATAGGAGAGCTAGAAGACAATGGACTGAAGATACTCGACCCACCTGCGCTGTCTCAGATTCAGATCATGCTGAATGAAGATATTCTTGAGACTCTTGTGGTAGGTGAAAATTACAAAGTGATATCTCAGAAGATAGTGCCTCCAAGGGCATTGGGCGTGAACAAGTTCTGCCAACTCCAGATCGTGTGTCAGGTAGTTCATCTCGTGTGGCCTCAACTACCGAGACCCATATGCAATGACTCCATCTCCCTGCATAAGTACATCTCCTATCCCGATACCAGAATAATCATAGTATACAATGTACAACTTTCCCGGATCTAGAAATACTAGTATCGGTGCTGACGTCAACCTCCCCTTAAGCTCTTGAAAGGATGACTCAAAAGAATCTGACCATAAAAACATCGCCCACTTCTTGGTCAGACATGTCAACGACGCAGCTAGGCCTGAGAAGTCTGGAATGAAGTGTCTATAGTCTCTGGCTAGCCCTAGGAAACTCCGCACCTCAAAGATGTTCCTTATATGCTCCCATGAAACTACAGCTCCCAGTTTCTCTGGGTCCACTAACACTTCTTTCTTTGAGATAACATGACCCAGGAAGTGAATCTAATCCATCCAAAAGTGGCATTTCAAGAGTTTAGCATAAATCTGATGCTCTCTTAGTGTACTCAAAATGATCTCAAGATGTGTGGAATGGTCGTGTCGAGTGTGAGAGTACAACAAGATATCCTCCAAGAAGACCACGACAATAGATTACATGTACGGATGGAACACTCAGTTCATCAGTGCCATGAAAACTGCAGGCGGGTTCATGAGACCGAACGGCTCGAATTTATACTCGTAAGGACCATACCTACTCCTGAATGATTTCATAGATATATATGATGGTCCAATGCGCAACTGATGATAACCGGACCTCAAGTCGATCTTTGAGAACACCAGGGATCCTCGATGCTGATCAAAGAGGTCAACGATCCTCGACATGGGATACCGGTTCTTGACCGTCAACTAATTCAGCTTCTGATAATCCACACAAAGATGAAGGTTACCGTTTGATTTCTTTACAAAGAGGACAGGATAACCCCAAGGAGAAGTATTGGGTCAGATGAAACCCTTGGCCTGCAACTCATCCAACTATTTCTTGAGCTCCTACAACTCAGTTGTAGCCATCCTATAAGGAGGAATAGACACCGGTGCCCCTCCTGGAATGAGCTCAATCGAGAAGTCTACCTCACACTCTGGAGGTAAACCTAAGAAGTCTTCTGGAAAGACATTCCAAAAATGATCCCCCAATGGAGGAATGTCTAACTGTGAAGTCCTCTGGTCATCTAGATAAAGAATAGAAATATGGGCTGTAAATTTCCCTTGCCCATGATGCTATGGTCTAGCTCTACCCGCTTGGACATTACACTGGCCTCTATGAAGGAAGGATCTTCCCTATGTTGATACGAAACTCACCCTATGGCGATAGCAATCAACCACTACCTGGAAGGGAACCAACTAGTCCATACTAAGAATGACATCATAGCCCTTTATCTTTAGGAAATAGAGGTTCCATATAAAATGACACCCCACAACCTCAAGAGGCCCCTCTCTACACTGGAATATTCTAGATGTCCTCATTCCCAATGGCTTGTCAAAAGAAAATAAGTCGGCATCCGAAAAGATATAGAGCCCAGGGCTCTCCACAAATACAATAGAGATAAATCTATGGGAAGAACCAGTATCGAAAAGAGATAAAGATAAAACTGTGGCTACTAGGATCATACCTAAATCTATAGAAGGGTAGGGATCCTGCTTATAACGACCCATACTTTACATACATTGTTAATACTTCAAAATTGAATCACACTTATTACAACATATGACAAAACCACAAAGGACCGTATAGGTATAGTGTCTTTACAAACTGGGAAACATAAAAAACTGGTTCATAAATATTCTATAGTGTCTCCCATTTATTTCATCATATCTAGGGTCCCTTTTAGCATATTCTACTTAATATCCATCTTCCTGACCTGGGGAAAAGAAAACATAAAAGGGTGAGCTCAAATTCTCAGCAAGGGCATATAAAGGAAATAAAAATCATATCATATCTTTTTGAAAATCATAACCTGCAAACGAGATCATAATATCTTAACATGGAATAAATCATAGAAGTGAAAATGAGATCCCCATATTCAAAACATGAAACTTGAAACTTTGTGGCATGCACACATAATCATGGAAAATCATTTCTTGTTAGTCATGACTCATTGCCAAGACTATCTTAGTGGACAAAGTCCCTTTCTGAACCGAGTCACCCTCGTTCCAGTCCTGTTCCACTGAACCGGTATAACCTACCGTTCCAGCCATGTCTATCTCATGAGAAATAAAATCTTTACCCAATGCATTGGAGGGAGATATAGGTCCCACCCATCTTATAATTAATCCTTTCTTATGTGTGCCACATAATCATAAACCATACATCATAGCGTAACCCATGTAATAAAAATGGGATTCTTAAACAACATGACATCATAAAACAATTCATATAAGATAAAGGAATTCCTAAAAATATTTTCATCACAACATAATCAAACCAATGTAATAATAGGGATAAAAACAGAACACTTTTATTATCTTAGATGGAAAATAATTTTGATAAAATACATGAACTCCATTCTTGAGAAAAATATCCTTTCTACTTCAAAAACATTTTTCCTTTCTTATCATGTCATACAACTTTAAAATAAAAGAAGTTGATTAAAAATAAACTTGAAAACTTTTAAAGGAAGTTTCTTGGAAATAATGTTTTAAAAATCCATTCATGCCGTATAAGTTAAAAAAAACATTCTTCGTACTTTTGTCGGAAAAGTCAAAAACTACCTCGTACGAAAAACGACAAAAGATTCCTTTCATATCTTTTACAAAAAAACTTACCGAAGGGTAAAATTGGATAAAAACTGTTGTAGAAGGATGTGAATAATATTACATATTGAGGGAACATGGATGTGGATGATAAAATACACCCCAGTAAATACTTACGAATAAACAATCTCGGATAAAAATGAGATTGTGATATTTCCCTTACCTTAGGTCCGATTTGATTTGTGCAAGTCTGAAGCTCCTGTATAATGGTTTAAATAATGTAATTGACTTATTCCAGAATCATAAATACTGATATGATATCATATATGGTCATATTATTATCTTCTTGTTAGTAATATTTCGTTGTTACTTGTTACTCGGGTCCTTATTGCCTTTTGTTCTTATGCGTGTTTTGCCGAATAAATTCTTATTCTTATTTTAAGGTTATAGATACCTTATATCCAGAATGGTATTAGTGTAACATATATCATATTTATTCATTCAATTAATTTATATAATTACTATTTAATGATGATCATGTAGAACGAGTCGCATCACATCGTGGAGACGGTATTCCGTACGTACGCACGAGTGATGATATCGTTCCTATGATCGTGGAATTGTATTGGAGTATATATATATTATTTCAGTATCAATATTAAATTATAATAATCATAAATAGTTACTCATTAATCCATTATACCCATCCTTGTAAGGTGATGGTGTAAAATAGATTACACTACGGCGTGGAGATGGTATTCCGTACGTAAGCACGCGCGGTGATTTCATTTTTCCGTAGGATGGATAGAAGGTGAATTAGGGTTGTTTCATATTTATAATAACATATCAGTATTTAAGTAATACTTATGTTATTACTTTATCATGAAACAACTAAATAAGAAGAAGTTGAAGAAAAAATAAATTGAAAAGATCGGTAATGGATATTACCTCTTCTTTGGAACGCCTCTTTGAATCCTCCACTTAGGGAACTACGATTGGTCTTTGAAGAAGGCCAGGACCTCTAGGATTATTCTAGGGAACTGGAGAGGAGAAAATTTCAGGGGTTGGCCGAGCTTGGGTGCTCAAATTGGTGTGAGGAGGAGGGGGAGGAGGTGCCCTTTTATAAGGGAGGAGAGGGGCACCTTAGGAATATCTCAAAATATTATTTTATATTAAAGTCAAAATCGGTTTATAATGGTTCCAAAGGGTCTTATTTCGAAGCTAAAGTGGGGATGGGTCGAAATACTATCAACCAATTGGATTTAGACAAGTTTATTGTATTATTTTAACCTTATCAATTAGATTTAACTCTATGTTAAATAATTTAACTTTTACCGTGTCTTTTTGTTTTCTTTCACTATATGGTTAATACACTTACTATAACATGCCAAACGAACCCAAAATTGTTTATTATTAATATATATATCCTTATCTAAGTCATTTGGTCGAACCTTAGATTTTTAGGAATAAAATATCAATTAATAATATAATATTTGATTTAAAAACTATTTTTTGTCATTTTTGACACTATTTGATATATGATTTTTGTGAAAGTCATAAAAGAATTATATATTCGAACCAAGTTGATTAAATCAACAATAATATATCATAGTAACCTAGAAAATTAGTTTAATTCATAAAAAGGCTCAAATTACATTTATTTCGGTGTTTATAACATCAATTATGTCAATATTTCATAAATAAGATAATTACTGCATCATCGTTGTGTCATAATTAAATTAAATTATTTAATGTCTAAAAATTATAAATAAAATACCATTATGTAGGAAATCTTTTTATATTTCTAATGAATATTTATTTTTGATTTTATCATATGTATAACCCAATATTAAAAATTATTTACTTATTAAACATTGATTTTAACTATTTTAACCCTTCTTTAAATAAATTAATAATAAATGTCCTAATCTAGCCCAAGTGGGCCAAAATGGTCATATTTTATTAATAAGGTTGTTTGTGGTCGAATTACACTTATCCAATAGAATTGGGACATGTGTTAGGGTAATAGTAATATCATATTTACCCCTATTTACTATTAACTGCGGTAAAAAAAGTAAAAAGTTACTATTCACCAAAAAATTATTTTTATCTCATTGAACCACATTTTACTTACTGATATCAACCGTGTCTGTCAGATTTTCGAAATTCCATTCACAGAAGAGGTAAAATTAAGTTTTATGCAAAATTCAGTTTTTAACATACCACTTTGTGGTTTCACTATTCATCAAAAATTGAATGTTTTCAGAAAAATACCAAAATTTCACCCTAGGCTAATTTCTGTATTCCGAATCCAAAAATGAAGACCATTTTGAAAGATAAAATTTATAAAATTTCAAAAAGAGGTTATTACTATTCATAACGGCTAGTTTTAATAATATTTTAATAGCATATCGTTGTTTAGTGAAACTTGGTGTTGCGTACGACGCAAGCTATCGAGGAAGGTCATGATTGCGTGTAAAGTAAGCCAAGCAAGTGTGTAGTGAAAGATTCCTTTGATGATATATAAAAACAAAATATTACTCATAAAAATCTCGGGTGTTACATTCTACCCCCCATAAAAAGAATTTCGCCCTCGAAATTCGTCACTTTGTAACAAACAGATGAGGATACTTCTCCCTCATCATATCCTCAAGCTCCCATGTAGCTTCTTCAAGTTGGTGGTTCCTCCATAAAACATTCACCAATCGAGTGGTCTTGTTTCGTAGGACTTTTTCACTACGATCCAGAATCTCTATCGGTTGTTCTCTATAAGAAAGATCTTGCTCCAGCGGTACAACTTCTGAGCTGAGTACATGTGAAGGATCGGGTATGTACTTTCTCAGGAGAGATACATGGAACACATCGTGAACTTGAGAGAGATTCGGTGGAAGCGCCAATTGGTATGCTACCTTTCCAACACGATCCAGTATTTCGAAAGGACCGATATATCTAGGGATCAACTTCCCCTTCTTTCCAAATCTCATAACCCTCTTCCAAGGAGATATTCTTAAGAACACTTTATCACCCACTTCAAACTCTAGGTCTTTTTCTTCGGTTGTCGGCATAAATTTTCTGTCGACTCTGAGCTGCTCTTATGTGTTGTTGAATAGATCTGACATTTTCTGCCATTTCATCAACGAGATCATGTCCTAATAGCTTTCATTCCCCAACTTCATCCCAGCAAGTTGGAGTCCTGCATTTCTTTCCATAGAGAGCTTCATAAGGAGCCATCTGAATACTGGAGTGAAAGCTATTATTATAAGAAAATTCCACCAATGGTAGGTGTTGATCCCAACCTCCTTTGGAATCCATAGAGCAAGCTCTCAACATATCTTCTAGGGTTTTAATTGTTCTCTCAGACTGACCGTCTGTCTGGGGATGATAAGCAGTGCTGAAACTCAACTCTGTATCCAGAGTATGCTGAAGACTTCGCCAGAACATCGAGGTAAATCTCGGATCCCGATCAGATATAATAGAAAGTGGTACTCCATGCAATCTTACCACTTCCTTTACATATATCCTGGCAAGATGATCTAGAGAGAAATCCTCTCTAATAGCAATGAAGTGTGCAGACTTTGTAAGACGATCAACTATGACCCAGATATCATTATTGCCTTTGGATGTTTTAGGAAGTCCTGTGACAAAGTCCATAGTGATGTTTTCCCATTTCCATTCGGGTATGGGTAATGGTTGTAACACGCCCTTAGACTTTTGTCTCTCAGCTTTAACTTGTTGACAAACCAAGCATCGAGAGACATATTCAGCAACATCTCTTTTCATGCCATCCCACCAGAAGTACTCTTTCAGGTCCCTATACATCTTCGTGCTTCCAGGATGAATAGAGAATGATGAACTATGAGCCTCATCTAGAAGCTCCTTGTTTAATTCGGGGATGGGAGGAACACAAACCCGATTCCTGAACTTTATTATCCCATCACAATCAAGGTTGAATTCAGGAACATTTCTCACCTTCTTTTGTAACTCTACATCTTCTTTCTGTGCCTCTTTAATCTTCACATGTATAGATGGTTGAACATTCATTTGAGAAAGATAATATTTTTCCCCTTCCATTATAATTCCAAGATCCATCCTTTGTAAATCGATAAATATTGGATCTTTTGTGATCCTCATAATGGATAAACTAGCATGTTCTTGTCGACTTAATGCATCTGCCACCTTGTTTTCTTTCCCAGGGTGGTAATGGATTGAGCAGTCAAAATCCTTAATCAGCTCCAACCATCTTATTTGACGCATATTCAGCTCCTTTTGTGTGAAAATATACTTTAAACTTTTATGATCAGTATAAATATCACACCATTCACCATAAAGGTAATGCCTCCAAATCTTTAATGCAAAGATTACAGCAGCCAACTCCAAATAATGTGTTGGGTAATTTTGCTCATGGATTTTCAACTGTCGTGAGGCATAAGCTATCACCATATCATTTTTCATAATAACACACCGCAATCCCTTCTTGGATGCATCACTGTAGATCACAAACCTTTCTCCACTACAAGGCAGTGTGAGCATAGGTGCACTGGATAACCATATTTTCAACTCCTTGAAATTCTCTTCACATTCCTCTGTCCAGACATACTTAACTCCTTTCCGAGTCAACTAGGTGAGTGGATTAGATAATCGTGAAAAATCTTTTACAAAACATCGATAATATCTAGCCAAACCAAGAAAACTTCGAATCTCAGTTACTGTTGTTGGTCTTGACCATCTTTCGATAACCTCTGTTTTTGCTGGATCCACAGATATCCCCTCTTTTGAGATTATGTGACCCAAAAATGCAACTTTTTGAAGCCAAAATTCACACTTGGTAAATTTGGCATAAAGCTTCTCCTTTCTCAGGGTCTTCAATATAATTCTCAAGTGATCTTCATGCTCTTCCTTGCTCTTTGAATAGACAAGAATATCATCTATAAAGACTACCACAAATTGATCAAGATAGTCTCTAAAGACTCTATTCATTAGATCCATGAAGATAGCAGGGGCATTAGTAAGACCAAATGGCATCACTATAAATTCATAGTGTCCATACCTTGTACGGAAAGCCGTCTTTGGTATATCCTCCCTTTTGACCCTTAATTGATGATACCCTGGATGAAGATCAATCTTGGAAAAGTATTGAGATCCTCGTAGTTGGTCAAATAAGTCATCAATGCGTGGGAGATGATATTTGTTCTTGATAGTGATCTTGTTAAGTTCTCGATAATCAATGCAGAGTCTCATTGATCCATCTTTCTTCATAAAAAACAGAACAGGTGCTCCCCAAGGTGACGCACTAGGGCGTATGAATCCCTTAACAAGATTCTCTTGGAGTTGCTTCATCAATTCCTATAACTCAATTGGGGCCATTCTATAAGGTGTCTTTGAAATAGGCAAAGCACCCGGTACGAGTTCTATTGAAAACTCAACTTCACGATTTGGTGGAAGACCCAGTAATTCCTCCGGAAAGACATCATCAAACTCCCGTACGATGGTCATATTCTTAATCTTAAGTTTCTCACCATCCATTTGAGATAAATAACCTTCATTTAGTGGAATGAAGACCCATAAGATGGAATGAATTTCCACTGGAAGGTTATATTCATCCTTGCATTGATAGATGATCGTAGATTGATCTGGAATATGAAATGTGAATTCCCTTCTTTGGAAATTTATATGAGCTCCATGTAGAGAAAGCCAATCCATGCAAAGAATCACATCAAATTCCACTAAAGGAAGGATCACAAGATTTGCAGGAAGCACTTTCCCACAAACTTCGATCGGAGAAGAATTATAAACTTTTGATGCGACTGTTGTGCCATTAGGTGTTTTCACAGCTAACTCAACATCTAATTGTTGAGGTAATACAGTGATACCCTTAGAAAATTCTTTAGAAATAAAAGAGTGGGTGGATCTAGAATCAAATAAAACATTTGCTACTTTAGAGTGGATGGTAAGTGTACCTTTCACCACTTCGTTATCGTACTCCACATCGCTGATAGAAATTGCATGTGACTTTCCTTTGTCTTTAGCCTTAATATTTTGTTGACGTCGACCATCATCATCAACCCTTGGATTTGGGCATTGATTGGCATAATGACCCATCTCCTTGCACTTGAAACATTGAAGTGTAGTAGGTTCATTCTGTGTATCCCTTCCTTTGTTTGCATCATTAGACATCTTCTTCCCATTATCGCGACATTCAAATGCCTGATGACCTTCCTTTCCACATTTGAAACATTTACTTGTCCCATTAAGACAACTCCCTCTAGGTTTATTTCCACACTTTGAGCATAAGGGAAAGCTCATCTTCTTTTCAGTGTGCTCTTTAGATTTTCCTTTGAATTCCATCTTCCTCTTCTTATCAAACCCATGTGACTGATGGGTTACTCCAATCCCCATCTCAACTTTGAGAGCACATCGAACGATTTCCTCATAGCTATTGAAGTCCCTTATGGCTAACACCCTTCGAAGACTTGGTTTTAAGCCGCTAAAGAATTGATCGATCTTACTCTCAGGTCGGATAAGAATACCAGAAGCGTACCTTGCAAATCTTGTAAAATTTTCTTCATAGGTACCAATAGATTCATCATCCCTTTGCTTCAGTTCAAGACACTCTTTCTCCATATTTGTTCGCAGAATATGAGGGAAGTACTTATTAAAAAATAAGTTCTTGAACTCTTCCCATTCCAGAGACTCAATTTCATCCCTTTGCCTCGTATTCTTAATAAGATTCCACCATTGATCAGCATCTCCTTCCAAACGATACACTGCTAGAAAGAATTTATCATGTTCAGAACATTGAAGAACTTAAAATATCTTTTCAGTAGTACTAATCCATTGTTCAGCAACTAATGGATCAGTAGACCTGCTGAAAGAAGGTGGACACTGCCTCATGAAGGATTCAACAGAATGTTGCTCCTTCATTTGCTCGTTTGGAAGTCCTGCATGATTCATAGCTTGAGAAAGTTGTGTGAGCATGGCTACAAGAGTTTTCATTCTAGCTCCCATATCGTTTGGTTGCTTAGGGGGACAATCATTGCATTGCCCATCACATTCTGCATTAACACGGTTCCTTCGGGTTCCAGTCATTGAATAAAACCAAGAAGAATAGTGTGAGCAACACTAATTATAATAGGAAAACCACATAATCAAGAATAAAATTACACACTTAAGGTCTTATCCTTGGGTATTCGTGGCCATTTCTAAAACACTAAGATTGTGTTCTATGCTTAGACTTATCCTTAGTGTTCTTACAAAGACTTTCACATCCAAGTTTCCAAAGGTAGACTATACCTTTCCTCTGATACCAACTATAACGACCCATAATTTACATACAGTGTTAATACTTCAAAATTGAAGCACATGTATTATAACATATGACAAAACCACAAAGGACCGTTTAGGTATAGTGTCTTAAAAACTGGGAAACATAAACAACTGGTTCATAAATCTTCTATAGTGTCTCCCATTTTTTTCATCATATCTAGGGTCCCTTTTAGCATATTCTACTTAATATCCATCTTCCTGACCTGGGGAAAAGAAAACATAAAAGGGTGAGCTCAAATGCTCAGCAAGGGAAAATAAAGGAAATAAAAATCATATCATATTTTTTGAAAATCATAACCTACAAAAGAGATCATAATATCTTAACATGGAATAAATCATAGAATTGAAAATGAGATCCCCATAATCATAACATGAAACTTGAAACATTGTGGAATGCACACATAATCATGGATTGTCATTTCTTATTAGTCATGACTCATTGCCAAGACTATCTTAGTGGACAAAGTCCCTTTCTGAACCGAGTCACCCTCGTTCCAGTCCTGTTTCACTGAACCGGTATAACCTACCATTCCAGCCATGTCTATCTCATGAGATATAAAATCCTTACCCAATGCATTGGAGTGAGATATAGGTCCCACCCATCTTATAATGAATCATTTCTAATGTTTTCCACATAATCATAAACCATACATCATAGCGTAACCCATGTAATAAAAATGGGATTCTTAAACAACATGACATCATAAAACAATTCATATAAGATAAAGGAATTCATAAAAATATTTCCATCACAACATAATCAAACCAATGTAATAATAGGGATAAAAACAGAACCCTTTTATTATCTTAGATGGAAAATAATTTTGATAAAATACTTGAACTCCATTCTTGAGGAAAATATCCTTTCTACTTCAAAATCACTTATCCTTTCTTAACATGTCATATGACTTTAAAATAAAATAAGTTGATTAAAAATAAACTTGAAAACTTGTAAAGGATGTTTCTTGTAAATAATGTTTTAAAAATCCATTCATGCCGTATATGTTAAAAAACATTCTTCGTAATTTTGTCGGAAAATTTAAAAAGTACCTCGTACGAAAAACGACAAAATATTCCTTTCATATCATTTACAAAAAAACTCACCGAAGGGTAAAATTGGATATAAACTGTTGTAGAATGATGTAAATAATATTACATATTGAGGGAACATGGATGTGGATGATAAAATACACCCCAGTAAATACTTCTGAATAAACAATCTCGGATAAAAATGAGATTGTGATATTTCCCTTACCTTAGGTCTGATTTGCTTTGAACGTGTCCGAATCTCCTGTATAATGGTTTAAATAATGTTATTGACTTATTCCAGAATCATACATATTGATATGATATCATATATTGTCATATTCTTAGCTTCTTGTTAGTAATATTTCATTGTTACTTGTTACTCGGGTCTTTATTGCCTTTTGTTCTTATGCGTGTTTTGCCGAATAAATTCTTATTATTATTTTACGGTTATAGATACCTTATATCCAGAATGGAATTAGTGTAACATATATCATATTTATTCATTCAATTTATTTATATAATTACTATGTAATGAAGATCATGTAGAACGAGTCGCATCAAATCGTGGAGACGGTATTCCGTACGTACGCACGAGTGATGATATCGTTCCTATGATCGTGGAATTGTATTGGAGTATATATTTATTATTTAAGTATCAATATTACTTTATAATAATCACAAATAGTTACTCATTACACCATTATACCCATCCTAGTAAGGTGATGGTGGAAAATAGATTACACCACGGCGTGGAGACGGTATTCCATGCGTACGCACGCGCGGTGATTTCATTTTTTCATAGGATGGATAGTAGGTGAATTAGGGTTGTTTCATATTTATAATAACATATCAGTATTTAAGTAATACTGATGTTATTACTTTATCATGAAACAACTAAAGAAGAAGAAGTTGAAGAAGAATGAAATTGAAAAGATCGGTAATGGATATTACCTCTTCATTGGAACGCCTCTTTGAATCCTCCAGATAGGGAACTAAGATTGGTCTTTGAAGAAGACAAGGACCTGTAGGATTATTCTAGGGATGTATAGAGGAGAAAATGGCAGGGTTTTTCCGAGCTTGAGTGCTCAAATTGGTGTGAGGAGGAGGGGGAGGAGTTGCCATTTTATAAGGGAGGAGAGGGGCACCTTAGGAATATCTCAAAATATTATTTTATATTAAAGTCAAAATCGGTTTATAATGGTTCCAAAGGGTCTTATTTCGAAGCTAAAGTGGGTATGGGTCGAAATCCTATCAACCAATAGGATTTAGACCAGTTTGGGTTTTATTTTAACCTTATCAATGAGATTTAACTCTAAGTTAAATAATTTAACTTTTACCGTGTCTTTTTGTTTTCTTTCACTATATGGTTAATACACATACGATAACATGCCAAACGAACCCCAAATTGTTTATTATTAATATAAATATCCTTATCTAATTCATTTGGCCGAATCTTAGATTTTTATGAATAAAATAACAATTAATAATATAATATTTTATTTAAAAACTATTTTGTGTCAATTTTGACACTATTTGATATATGATTTTTATGAAAGTCATAATAGAATAACATGTTCGAAACACATTTATTAAATCAACACTAATATATCATAGTAACCTATAAAATTAGTGTAATTCATAAGAAGTCTCAAATTACATTTATTTTGGTGTTTATAACATCAATTATGTCAATATTTCATAAATACGATAATTACTGCATCATCGTTGTGTCATAATTAAATTAAATTATTTAATGTCTAAAAATTATAAATAAAATACCATTATGTAGGAAATATTTTTATCTTTCTAATGAATATTTATTGTCGAATTTATCTTACATATAACCCCATATTAAAATGATTTACTTATTAAACGTTGATTTTAACTATTTTAACCCTTCTTTAAATAAATTTATAATAAATGTCCTAATCTAACCCAAGTGGGCCTAAATGGTCATATTTTATTAATAAGGTTGTTTTTGGTCGAATTACACTTATCCAATAGAATAAGGACATGTGTTAGGGTAATAGTAATATCATATTTACCCCTATTTACTATTAACTGCGGTAAAAAAAGTAAAAAGTTACTATTCAACAAAAAATTATTTTTATCTCATTGAACCACATTTTACTTACTGATATCAACCGTGTATGTCGGAGTTTTGAAATTCCATTCACAGAAGCGGTAAAATTAAGTTTTATGCAAAATTCAGTTTTTAACCTACCACTTAGTGGTTTCACTATTCATCAAAAATTGAAAGTTTTCAGAACAATACCAAAATTTCACCCTAGGCTAATTTCGGTATTCCGAATCCAAAAATGAAGTCCATTTTGAAAGATAAAATTTATAAAATTTCAAAAAGTGGTTATTACAATTGATAACGGCTAGTTTTAATAATATTTTAATAGCATATCGTTGATTAGTGAAACTCGGTGTTGCGTATGACGCAAGCTATCGAGGAAGGTCGTGATTGCGTGTAAAGTAAGCCAAGCAAGTGTGTAGTGAATGATTACTTTGATGATATATAAAAACAAAATATTACTCAAAAAAATCTCGGGTGTTACACTGCTCCTGATGGGTCTACTCCATAGCAAAGGACTGGCCTGCAGCGCGGCCATGCACCCCTGGCTGACCGCTCTGAGCTAATCCACTCTACTGTCGCTGATGACCTGGTGACTGACCACCATGGTCACGACCTCCACCTCGGCCTGGACGGCCGAAAGAACTCCAATTCTCTAACTTCTGGGAAACTGGGGAAGCATCTCCAGAATGTGGGGTCATAGAGAACCCCTACCACAAGCTGAAGGTGAGAAGATGTGACAGAAACGCTTAAGATGGCCCATATTGCTGCAAGACTAGCACTCCATCAGATCTCTCTAGTACTGAGGTCTATTATGCCCACTCCTACTGCACTGGTAGCATACAAACTGGCTTCCATAAGACACATCCCGAAAACCTCGATCTCCTCGAGAAGACTCTCTGCGACGCTTTCTACTATCCGTAGGAGGAACACCAGCTCTGGATATCGAACCGCCCTAGCCCACTGCTCCAGAATATCTCAGATTGCGTTCTGTGATCAGTGCCTGGTTGACGAGGGAGGATATAGAAGTCAACTAGAAGATATTCACCTGGGAATAGATATCATGCCTAAGACAGACCTCAAACTTCCTAGCAAGGAGCAACTCATCTTCTTCTGGGATCGGTGTGGAACGCTGCAGCTAAGTGAAACGAGACGAGTACTCCATAATAGAGAGAGTACCCTACTGCATACTCATAAAATCCCAGTCTCGATCGGCCCTCAGGGTCTCCAGATAGAAGTAGTCATAGAAGGTGCATCGAAACTTGTCCCAAGACATATCCTACTGACGCCCAGACCGTGAGATAACCTCCCACCACCTCTTGGTGGTGTCCCAGAGCATATAAGTTTCCAGCTTTACCCTTTTCTCTGGAGGGATATCTAGGTGCTCAAAGATGGTCAGTGTGGCCTCTATCCACGACTTTGCAGCCTGAGGTCCTCCATCCCCTGAAATATTAGGAGGATGCTGCTGCTAGAAAACCCGCATCAATTCAGCCATCGACGGGGCCGGAGGCGGTGCTCCCTAGAAGGTTTGCATCATCCTCAGGAAGTCCTCCCTGAACTGAGCCTCGGCACCTGCAACGGGTATGAGAGTTGGTGACAAGGCTGGCTCGACTGGGGGATCGACAGTAAGTCCCTGATCAGCCATATCTAGCGTCTGATCACTGCATGACGACAGATGTACAACTAGAGGACGTCTCGGAGGCATAGCTTTGAAAGATCAAAAGTATTCCTTATATCAGAAAAACAAGGACATAGAACACAAGAGTACAAAATTGGAACAGGGGAAGAAAACACACAAGTTTACAAAACACGACTACATGGTGTTTATAAAAACTACACAACATGTCTTCTGATGCCACTGACATGGGCGTGTACCCCTTCCCTACAGGTCATGTAACAAATCAAACTACACGGCGTGTTGACACAACACACAGCGTGTACGTGAAGAATATTTCACTACCGAGTCTCTTTTCAATGCTAACTCACATGGTAGATAATAACTTCAGACTACACAGCGTGTTCCCTAGGGACACGACGTGTACTAGGCACTGACTCGACAGCCCGTGTAATTGGTTACACGACCATCTACACGGGTGGACCTTACAAGGAATGTTCCGAATAAACATGTCATGTATAGAAGAAGGTGACCCATCCCGTGTTGTTCGTGACACGACCATGTACCTGGGCATGTCTACATGATGTGTTCCAAAAGCAAAACGGTGTGTATAAGAGAAGGTCATGCCGGTCCGTTATGTTCGTGACGCGGCCGGGTACTTGGACAAAACTACATGGAATGTTCCTTTACAACACGTTGTGTTATACTCAAGCTTCTCCGACCTGTATTGTTAGTTACACGGCCGGGTACAAGTCTCTATACTAAACGGCGTGTACATACCGTACACAACGTGTTCCTGAAGTTATTTTCACGACACCATGTTTCTGCTCACACAGTCAGTGACACAGCTTGAAAACTACACGACGTGTATCCAAAATGTACATGTCGTGTATTCTGGGTTTTTCTGGGCAGTAGCTTAGAAACTGCACAAAAGCCCAGCCACACAGAAAATAAGGAAAGTAGGTGCCAAATTCCGATCCGTGAGGGCCCATAATCCCCACGAATCCAAGCTTGTCATCCCCTACAGTCATGTAAAAGAGAAACAGGATCATGATCCACTAATATCTAATTCAAGAGGGCCCATAATAGCTCAAGAATAAAAATATGGGGTTCATTTAACAAAGTTCAATACAAACAATTCTCTAACAAATAGCAGATATTCTATCAAGCATCTATCACAACATCATGCATACTCAATAAAACACCTATCACAACATCATGAAATCGGTAATGCACCCTAAATGGAATGGCATGAATGCGTGGAATGTGATATCTACAAGCGCATATATGATGCATGAGATGGAATGCCCTCATATCATCAGGGTGATGATAGAAATAGGGCCGTAATATCAAAACAATCATAGTACAAAGCATGTGAATAACTCTAGGTGAAATCATATCAACCGTAAAATCTGAAAACCAGAAAATTGAAATAAACGAGGTAGTATGGATTTTCCTTGTACACGGGTTAGCTACTCCCGGTCACAGCTTATTACCAAGTACTGAATCCATCCTATCCCTGGCTAATGTCTCCAAATTGTAAAGCATGAGAAAAGAACCTTCATCTGATACCACTTTGTAACGTCCCAGTTTTGGAATCCACCCAGAGGTGCCCCGTACCTGGTTGGTCACATGGCCTCAATCGCATTTACCCAAATGCCAGAGGCTTCCGACTAGTAGCGTGGTCATTGGCTGTGATAGTGGAGAAACTATTCCCTCATTGGAAGAGTACACAGTGGAAGAAAATAAACATGCAATAGGGGAAACCGTAATAACCAACAATATAACAGCAGAAGACTAAATCAACAAACTGGAGCACATATGTATATATGAAATGATGCAAAATAAAACTCTAGGAAAGCATCCAAATGAGTCACAATGATGAAACACCACGGCACTAAAACAAGTACAAAATAAATGTAAACAGCTCCTCAGCATGGCAAGACAATGCTTGGTCCCATGCTCTCCTACTCTAAGCAATCAAGTTCCAGAAGTTGAAGAGTGCTTGCCCTTGTCTATACTTGCAACAACATAGTATGCTTGGGCCCAAAATCATGGCCCAAAAAGGGTGTGATATAAAATACCATTAAGAATTCACCCGAGAATCTGTGCCTAACAGTCAGTGAGTAAATGGCGGGTAAAAGTACAATAAGAAGTAAAACAACAACAACAAGAAATATGCAGTAACAATAAGCAGTGAAACAGGATGATACATAGCAGCAATCAATGCACAAAAAACAAACAACAGTGAAACAACAGCTAACAAGCTGGAAACCCTCTGAGAAGTACTCGCAACCATCCCCTCTGGTCCTATCCATGAATTACCACAACCCCCTGGGCAGTGCACTCAGCCTATCCCCTCTGGATTTGTCATATGAATTTATGAGACTCTCTAGGGAATCACACTCGGTCAATTCCCCATATAGTCTAGGGTAGTCAGGGAATCTCTTGAGGAAGATCACACGATCTAACCCTCTTATCCCCAAGGTCTAGAGACTCTTTGAGGAATATATCTCGGTCATTTCCACTTATAGCCTCAGGTATACCATTGACTCTCTGACGAAGCTCACTCGGTCAATTCCCCCTCTAGCCTGGGAAGGTTCATGAAGATATTCAAACAAGGTAAGTCTCTCTGATGAAGCACACTCGGTCTATCCTTCTGTAGTATATAAAAACCAAGACTCTCTGGGAGCTAACTTGGTCATTCCCCTCTATAGTCTGTAATGTCTAAGATTCGCTGGGAAGCTCACTCAGTCTATCCCTTATAGTCTATAGCACCAGGTTCTCTCATCCTCGTGCCAGTCAGTGCATAACAATGCTATAAGGCCTAAGTAAACCTATAGAGATACTTGGATAACTGAAGTAAAACTATACAACTACTTGGATAAACATTCTACAAGGTAACAATCATAAAAAAAGTTTCACAACAACCTATAACTGCAAGGCATGGAAATAAGTGAGACAACCAAAGGAAAACGAGACCTAAAGGTCATAAACAGAACAAAGCAAGGGAAAACACATCCTAGAAAAATAAATTATCCCCTAACATGGTCAAATTACCTCTACACAAGCACACATGCAAGGCAGGAAAACAACAAGGGAAAAAAGTTTAACACACGATTCCCCATTCATGGGTATTAGTGGAAATTCGCACATAAATTCAATGACATTGAATTGTAAGGCACAAACCACCTTCCTCGATCCTATGAGATCGATATACATGGACCACGATGGCTGATTCTCCCTAGAACTTCATATATTCTAATAAAACGCACAGAACGTTCAACCATATATAGCATGAGAAAGAGAAAGAATTGGAAAGCAAGGCTCAAGCAGAAGGAAGAAATCACTACTGTGCTTCCAACACAATCGACCATGCTCGAATAGGAGAACGAACGAAGAGGCGGGAGATCTGGGAAGATCCGGCTGTGCAGGTCACTATCGGAAAATCCAACCCTAGAAGAAGATGGATATGGAAATGAGGCATGACCCCGGTCAGTTTAGTGAAACAAAAATAAAAGTACACGGCGTGTATTTTTAATGTACACAGCTTGTAGTGGGTCTTTCTATACTCTTCCAAAATCGGCCTCCACGTCACCCCTGCACACCGTTTGTGTGGCCCTGACATGGCCAGAACACGTCTTCGAGCGGGAAAAGAGTATACGACGTGTACTATGAAATTACACGGCGTGTACTTCTAAATTTTTCCAAAAACTCCAAAAATTATAAAAAACTCTAGAAAAGGAAAAACATACCTAAAATGATGATCCGGGTTCTTACACATAGAGGCATTCAATATGATCCAGTTTAATTGATGTTTTTAGGTGATTTCATTATTGTAGCAGAATTTTCCTATTGGTTTCTTAATTTTATTAATTATTTTATATACCAAAATTTTCCTAGGGAATTCATTTTATTCCTAATTATATTATTGTTTTGGTTCCAACACATAAAGACATATAAAACAAGTATGAAATAATATGCATAAATTATAAAATCCATGAAATATTTAATATAATCATTTCTAATAAGGATTTTGTGATATTATTACAATATCTTTTTATTTATGGATTCCAATAAAACTTCATTATGTTCATGGTATGTCCAACTTATTGAAATGGTATTTTAGTAATCCATTATAGTAGGAATGTTGATGTGATTCCTGACATCAATCTTCATTCCAAATTTTAATGTCATCATTTAATCCAAGTATCAAAACATTGAATTATTTATTAGATCTCGATATATATTTATTAATTTATGTAAATTTTTAAGTAATAATAATTAATGATATATACAATAATTTTCATTAGTTATGGAATTAATTTTTATATTCTCCACTTAACTTTAATGATTCATTGAGTTATGATATATTTTCAATGTTGATTATATTTTTCTATTGTTTAATTTAATCTACGTGGATTTGGAAATTTGATACTTGGTGTTTTTAATTATTATAAAATATTGAACGGATACATATATTTTTTATCTAGCCTATAAATATAATATTATAAATCCCATAGAAATACAAATGAAAACATTTAAGCAGTGACATTTATGAATTTATGTGTCCATGATCGATTTATTCAAAATATTTTTATTGATTTGGTAATGGAATTTCAAAATAAAATTTAATAAATCACACATGTGACATTTAATTATGTTCAATATGTGATCAAATATTATGGAAAATCATTAAATGAGATGGAATTTAATTCTTTTAATTATTCCATTGAGGTAATCATTTTTCCTGGTTTTGAATTCATTATCTATTTTAAATAATAAAATAATATATTTTAAAAAAATCAGTTATTACACATGGATAATTTGAGAGATTTCCAACTCTAATACAATGATCCTAATGAATCCAAAGTAGGTATCATTAATTTTTTATATCATTTCCCATGAAGAATCCCTGAATAACTTTTCAAGAGGCCACTGATTCCTGACTTTAAAATCAAATGTTGAAAAAAAATATTGTAAGCGATGATAGAGAATTTTTTTTGAAAATAGGAAGATGTGTGATATTTTTGGAGAATATAGAATTTTTTATCTATGATTTGACTATACCAAAAAAACAATAGTTTCATAGTAATATCATTAGATATCCAAATAATTGTTTAAGAAATTACATTAATAGTCCCCAATTGAATAATAATTCTTTGTCAGTGCCTTACCTTATCATAAATTTATCCTCCCCCAAAACTCCATGTATATCAACACTCAATGCCCCAACACACATGAAATTTCACATGAAACACTAATCTAGAAAAAATATCAGAATGCATCATGTACACGTTTACCAAATATTATCCCAAATCACATATCCCTTATATCAATTCCATGAAAAAACTTATAATGTCATCCTATATAAATATGTGCTATATGACTGACTTCCATCCTCTAGTCCCTTTAGAGAAAATTATTTTCACCACTATAATTACATCCTAAATACCCCTATAACAAACATTCCCTCAATCCCATATAATAATACCATTACCAACTAATCATAACATCAATGACCACACATTTAGTTCCCAAGTATGATTGCTAATATGAATCATTTACCATAAATTTCAACAACTTCTATACCACATTATGATAGAACAATATTCCACTTTATATAGCTCAAAAAATATGAATGAAAATACTATGATCTAATTAACTACTCTACAACCACATTCAACAAAATTCAACCATATAAACAGTTGGAAATAACATCATAGAAGATATAAATTAGGATTTTTTGTGGATTTAGATAAAATTGTTACATGAATATCATCATGAAAAGGTCCTATATAGAATAATATATAAACATTATTCTATATTTTAAATCGAAAAATCATATCATGTACTCAAATTAGAAATCACCAAACCCAGCCATCATGGAAATCATTATGTTTATTTTTCTACCATTTTTATTGTGATTAATGGCCCTCTACTGGAGCTCCATATTAACGTTATTTATTTAATTATTGTATTTTCACTATATTCATTTTTTGGTATTTATTAATAAAAAAATCATAATTTTCATGTTAATATATTTCTATTATAATTTAATATAAATAAATTATTTCCATTACTGTTAAAAGGGATAACATATCAATGATGATAGAAATCATTAGGTCAGTAGTGTATTTATTTTTTTGGAATGATTATAAAATTTTAGAGCATATATTTCAAGGTGAATATATTTAAATTAAATATAAAAATGAATTTTTATTATTTTAAAATAAATACATCATTTCATTTTATTTCATCCTTCTAATAACTGATTCTTGAATTATTTTTTAATCATATACTAGTAATAGAAAAATTCTTGGAATAATCATTTTTCAAAGGAGTGAAATAATAACAAAAAATCTATTATTTTACTTACATGGTTTCAGTGATATACTATTATAATAATTGAAATTATCTTCATAGTGTATTTCAATTTAATTATAAACCAATTAGTTAAATTGTGGAAATTCTCCCTACTATGAACAGATTTTAAATCATTTTTTAACCAACAATATTCTCATTTTTAGTTTTAGATAAATTTATTTTAGTAAAATAAACATTAATTCTATTAGATTCATCAATACATAAGTGATTGTTATGGTAAATCATGTATGAAATCAACTGGGGATTCATGGTGGAGTTAGTTTGATTAATCAAAATAAACATGTTAGGGACATTGTGGTTTTGAATGGGGGAGACCATATTTCTATAGTGTTGGGACCACTATTAATACTAATAATAATTTTTTTGGGTACCAGAATATAGATCATTGAAAATTATATTCTTAGTGGAGGTTTCTTATCATAGATGACATTGTGATGGAAATTATCATCGGGTTCAGTTTCCCATGGGACATCAAAATGGATATAGGGTTGTACGAAATTGTATTGGTTAGAAGGTGGGGACCTATTGCTAATAAGGACACATATCATATAAGATAATAAATAAATTTATTAATTTACTTGGGAATGAATGTTGACTACAATTATTTTTTGATTATTTTATTTATGGGGTGATCCTTGTTTTTGTTGTGATTCGTGGGTGAAATAGTGTTTTGTCACTTATTTCAGGTGGTAAAACCATATTTTATATTCTAATTTAAGAGGTTAATTTTTTTTATTAATCCATGTGAAGATCCATTTATTTAAATAAGATACTATGAATAAATTAACTTTATTCTATGAATGATGTGATTGAGAAGGACCCTATGTGTAGGTCATTTAAAAGATATTGAAATTTCGTATTGAGTTTCCATAGATGAAATTTATTTTCATATAAATTTTCAATGTTAAAAGGATCCCTATGAAATATTAGTTCCCCTAGTGATTATGTTGTGGTATAATAGAGAAAAATATTTTGATATAAGTGAGTGGGAGATACTTTTATGCGACATGTTGTTGGTGATGGTATCTATGAAATACAAATATATTTTCAGTTAGAATATCGACTATGAGCTGATTTAATGTGGGTATTTAATAAAACAACATTCCTTTTAAAAATTTTGAAAACAATTTACATTTTCTTGAATGAGTATTTTCTAGTTTGTATTTAAATAATAGGGGGCCATAAATAGTCCTAATGTAATTTTATGAAGATCGCGTGGGATGGAAGTTGAAAATTATCATGATGTATCCATTAATAGAATGATGGTTTGCTTCATGAATTGAATGTTATAGAGTGAGTGAAGGAATCCCATTCCCAAATAACCATAAAGTGAGATAAAATTTTATTTCATGAAATCCAACAATGATTTTCGTTTTTTTATTATTTTTCATGTGGTTTATATGTATTAAAAAGAGTATACATCTCCCATATATGTAGCATTACATGATGAAATTCCCACATGTTTATCTCCCCTTCATGTATGCGATATCCTCCTTTAATACACCATATCACTAGCCATCAGTTATTTCGGTAGGATGGAGGAAAACATATTAATTCTGCCTTATAATTTTTTCCATTCTATTTCCTCAATTCCATATCTTATGTAAATGTGGTTTAAACATAATCAAGGGTAATCCTATAAATTTAAAATTTATATTAGAGTAAATCATATTAAATGGTTATAATATAAATTTTTACATATTCATTTACAAGGTATGTTGTGTTTATCAGATATCACTCAATTTTCTCACCATTTTCTATTATGCGTGTGATGTAAAGTCATGAAGGTTTACCTCGTAATTGACATAAATATATGAATTAATATAGGGATTACATAAATATAAAATTGGACCATTCCAAAAACAATGATTATTGCACCAGTGGTTATAGTATGACCAGTGTCCACCCTTGGGGTTCTCCTTACATTGGGATGCGACTTCTTAACATAATTGAGGACCCAAAGGGATTCATTATTTTTATTTTATGATGCTATGCATTTCATCATGTCATTCACTACCAAATGATGTGTGACGGAATTTAATATACATTAGGAAGTTAATTTGAAGACACGTGGGGTTTATAGAACATGATTATTGACTCATGTGAATGGTCGTTTATCAATTTATTATTAACAGTTTTTTCACTATGATCCAATTACATTGTTATTTTTTGATTGATTTTTTAAATAATTAAGGGTTCTATGAGTGATTCAATATTCTTGATTGAAATGATAAATTGTAATGGAACGGGGTTTCCCTATAAGTACCATATTCTAAGTCCATTTAAAATGACTCTATGGATTCATTGGTTTTCGAATATTCATTCATTTGTTGTAAATTTTATTTTTATGTTGTTGTTATATTATAAATAGTGTTTCTGATATATTTTGGTTTTAGTTGTTATGGGGATATTACCCCTAGGTTTATATGATGAAAAAATGTTTTTAGATATCGTTGGGAATTCCCAAAATGGATCAAACCAGGAAACACATTTTTTTAACTAATTAGGAAAATCACCCATAGGTTCATTCAATGAAATATCTATTGGAATTACATTAGGACATGTAACACATGACCATAAAATTGGACATGGTTTGTTACTCTATGTTAGATTCCACAAAAGGAATGGTTAATGATTCATGGTTTACAATTATATGGTGTATCCCCCTTGGACCAAATATAATTTACCATATTGATTTCCTTTATGTTTATCCTTAAAGTAATTTGTGCTATTAGATTGAGACCCTGAGAAAAATCTCCATTGGTCAGTTTTTTTATTAGTTACTACAGATTGATATATTTTGCTCTGTAATAATATTTAACGGTATATTATTACTCTTATTGATGAATTTGAGGATCAATGATGATTTATTTATATATAAATTCCATTTAATTATTTTTGGAAATTAACACTCTTATTATTTATATAAATAAATAGTCATATTGATTCCATTGGTGGATGCCGATTTACCTATAGTGAATCCCATCACAAGACACTGATTTGTATGTTAGTAGACCACCATGTTATTTAGATTGGACTAGGTAATCTTTTCGATGTTATATGCATAATTAGGAAAATTAGATGTTTCTCAAGAGTTTGTGACCAAACTATTAATCAGGTATATTTTAGGTGTATTTCTAGATTAATTTTTTTTTATTTTGGGATTTAATTTTTATGGATAATATTTATGTATATAATATTGTATTATAAAATTGTTTCATTTAATATGGAATCGATGACATTTTAATGTTTATTGACACATTCTTTAATGTCATTTAACATATTATTTATACTTATTATGTATCAAATTGTTATTATTTCTGCTATTTTTTACACATAAAAAATTTATTGTCTCCCTAACATACTGCCCAACACGAAGTAATTTATTTGGACGCTTCATGAAAAAGTTGAGGTGTTCCTGAGGTCATATGGTGAACCAAGATGCAAACAAATTCTAGTGTCATATGTCCCTAGATATAAAAAAAACATAATAAATGTGTGGTAAAAAAATATAAATGGAAATCAATTTGTCCTAACATAATCATTTAGATGTATTTTTTTAAAAACCCATATAGATTATTATATTTTATTCAATTTATTTTGATCAAAAAAAATTTCAAAAAATTACTATATAAGAACACGATATCTCAATGTAGACATCTTATTCCATGGGAAAATACTATTATATCATGAAATAATAAAAGTAATCTAATGATCATAAAATTGTTTTAAAAGTTAGAAATAATAGGGAGAAAAACATCTCACTAGAAATTATATGTCATGGCTCCCCACAAAGTTAATCATCACATTGTAGGTTCTGAATAATCACCCATGAACCTTATTGGTATTGGTCATACCACATGTGTACACTTCAAATTTTTTGAATAATGATAAGTTATAATCGTTTTCATCAAATAATCATCCCATGTAACATTTTTTCATGGGATAATCCTCTCATATTTAATTGAGGTTGGGATAATTCTCTAGTAATCCTCTATATTTGAAGAATCGGCATGTGGACACTTGGTGTTGGGAATAAACTCTAATGCACAATTTTTTTTTAAACCACATATTTAATCATTTATCATCATGAGATTTTCACATTAGAAATTAAATGAATAGTTACATAATAATAAACCATTCAATCATATATATATATATATGTATTACTGTTGAAATTAATAATTTATATTTTTATTAATAATCTATGGAATGAAAAATGATTTCCATATTGTTTTATGGTGGTATTTGTAAAATTTATCTCATGAAAATAAATTGTTTATACCAAAAATTTCATCACAAAAAATATTTTTGTATACTAACATTTAGAGTTTGTGTTATAGAAAACATTCTATTGAAATGGGTCATTTAAAGATTTTGGAAAATAAAATATCAAATGAAAGAGGTTCTGGAAAATAATTTTATCTTATGTGTAAATAGAAATATCTGGTCACATTGAAAGAACATTTTTGAAAATGTGGAATAAAATAATTTGATATCATTTATAGTCTAAAATAACATTTAACAGATAAGATTTCAATAAGAGATAGTGATTTAAAAATTTTAAATTGATAAAATATAGAAAAAATTACATTTTTAGAACGAATCTTCTGAAACGAGTTCAATAAAATAACAGAAATGATACGAAATGGACATGAGAAATAGCTTTGATGAAATATAATTTTTAAAAAATAATAAAGATTGGAAAATTAAAATAAAGATATGTTTTTTAAAAAGGAGACATGAAATATTTCGAAAAACATTAATCTGGAATACGAATATTTATTAATAGATCCTTAAAATGATGAAATTGTGATCAATGTAAATGCGGAGTGGATTATAAATCATTTTATTTTTAATGTTGGGAAATCATTCCATGCATTAAATGATATAGTTAATGATGGAATTAATATAAAATGTGAATTAAAAAATCATTTTATAAATATGATTATATAAATATTAATTTCATATGTGATAATATATAATATGGTGTCAAAATATAATGGAGAACAGTTATGGGAATGTAAAATACGGAAATGGATGGGAAACCATCTGTAAAGAGGATATGAAATATGGTTAATATTTATATAAATTTATGGATATGAAATTTACCAAGGATTATAATTTTAATGATTTGTGTAATTTTTAATATTGATAAAGATAATGTTCTATGAAAAATTATTTTTTTGGAAAAACCATGACTGGACCAAAGAAGAGTAGTATGACACATTATAACTAAAAAAATGGAGTTGTGTTACAAAAAAACAATAAATATTTTGTATTTTTTGATTGAATATCCAATAAAATAAAAATAATGTTTTTTCTCTCTAATGAAAATTAATTTCATTACATGGGAAAATAAATTCAAATTTTGTCTATTTTACATTAACAAATATATTAATGTTTATAATATGAAATAAAACTCATTGAAATAAATTTGAGATAAAGAACCCCTATCTTATATTACAATATAAACAAATTCACACTAACCATCATTATAATAAAAATAAATATATTAAAAAATTTATCTAAAAAAGTATTTATATATATTACCATTTATAAAATTTAATTTTTATCTAATTTTTAGAAACAATTTATCTAATTATTTTCTATTTCCGTCTTCGAATTACACAATCCAATATTTCATGTGCAATACTATTTATGTAATGTAGTTTCTAGTCTATTTTTTTAGAAAATATATTCATGATTCCTATTTTAACCCTGATACCTGATCCATGTTATTTCAATGAGTGATCCTATCCAATTTTTATTTTGTGAAATATAATGGTATGTTTTCTTTGAAAGGATATTGATAAAAAAACATTTCAGACTTTCAATAATCAAAATGTGATATATTAATTATTATATTAAATATTGGTAAAAAAATTCCATAATAAATATTGAACAAATGTAAATTATTAAAAAAATATTAAATCATTATATAATACATCTTTTAAGTCCATGATATAAATATAATAACATATTTTATGAAGGTTTTATATTTATCCTAAATGTGTGCATGATATAATGATTTAATTAGTTGGTTAATATCTTATATAACATTAAAAAAATATTTTTAGAATAATACAAGTGTCATAAAAATAAATTACCTTTCTGTAATAAATTAATAAATCTCCCATGTTGGTTAGTGAGAAAAAAATTGGTCATTGATATAGGAGATAGACCACCCATATAGACAAATGAAGATACAATTTCTCAATAAATGGAAAAAATGATGGTATATTGTAAATTATAATTTGATAATCGTTATGAATAAAAATTAAAAAAAAACTATTTTAAAATATATCATATTTATAAACCATGATAGGTTGTGATGAATTACTCAATACATTAATTTAAGGTGATGGTAGTCTGCACATGGACAAGGTAAATGTTGTATTGTTTTTCAATGATGATTAAATTAATTTAGAAACTATTTCTATATTAAAAGAATAAATTTATATTATATGGATAATACAATTTTCCATATATTATAATGGAATTAATATGTTAATAAGGGAACTTTGATAATGACAATGATATTTAGTACATAATACATTGACAAGAATGGTTATTTATTTGAAATATACTTGAAAATGGAGGAATTATTAAATCTATATTCTATCAGAATATATTGATAATGAGAGATTTTTCATGGATGAAAGAATTGATAGTCTTTCATTATTAAATAATAATGTATTAGTGTAGTCTGATTTCTTTGATCTAATCCTCAATTACATGGGATGAAACATGTACTTTTAATTAAAAAATTATTTATAGTAATAACAAGCCACTACTAAATAGTGAATTGATCCAAAATAAAGAAATAACATAATATTGGGTGAACTAATGTTTCGAAACCATATACCAAAAATATTTACAACTATTTTAAAGATGATTCTAGTTTCATTTATATTTGTTTATTTTTGTAACCATTTTTTTTACAATGATATCTAATTTTTACTCAAGTAACATATATATGATTAAAAATATAAATTGAACCCTCAGCCTCATGAAATAAAATCCTCGAGCTATGATATTGGTTATTTAACCATATGGTTTTTATATAATACTTGGCTCTCATTCATAGAACACGAAATGATATTTTCCATAAGGGTAACCTTCTAGAGAAATGATTATCCCTGATGGCATGAGAACATGTTCAATCCTTGATATTTTTTGTCTCTCTCAAAAACCATGGGAAACATACGAGGAGGACAAAAAATTACACTAATTTTATCCTGGAAGGATTAATATTTGTGGTTCTTATCATTCACCATAAATTAATGAAATGTTCACAAATTTTATATGAATAATACCACACAATATTTTATGATCCACTTATATTAAATTATTACCATCAAACCCCCAATAAATTGAAATCACCCTCATCATGGACCCCACCCTTAAATAAATTTTTTCCCTTGAATATTCATCTTTGAATTTTATCTGATAACATTTTCACTAACCTGAAATCCATAGGCCTGATCCGTGTAATCTTCCTACTTGGGCCACCAATAATACTTGGTTACATTCCAAGAATATCACATTATATTACAAACATTGGTAACATATTAGATTAATTATTGAACACAAAAGATAATAAATTTTATTTATTTTCTCTTTTCCATAAATTAAACACATGATTGGAAAATCATAGGAGGTATCCCAAACAAAATCTAATCTAAAAATGTACACACAACAACCGTGTTCTTATTTGTGAGGCTCTAGAAAAGAAGGTTGATCATTGTTAACATAGGTCATACCACATTGTAATTTAAAGATCATACAACCATGGGTTATATGATGTAACAAAATATTGATGGGATTAAGATGTTTTTGAACCCCATATAGTATGATTTAATGTAAATACATGCCAAAAATATAATATAATTTAAATTGTTCAATATATTGAAGAAAACACTTTATAGTTGATTTTAATTTTAATTATTAAGTTTTCATTTTCATCGAAAACATTACTTAAAAATTAAATAGTCACAAAATATTTTTCTACATGTGAAAAAATATTTCAAAATTATTGACATAAAATATAACACTTTTATTTTTTAGATAATAAAGTAGAATCATTAACAAAAAATCCAACTCTAAATAACCATTCACCAATAAAATTGTTGTTAAAAGTTGTATTCATAAGAATATTATTATTTTTAATATGAAATTTCAATTAGTATATAATGTTATTATGATTATGTAAAAATGGAAATACATTCTATTAGATTTAGTTTTTAAAAGGGGGGACAAGTTATTTTTAATATATATGAATTTAAAATGTACTTAGTGTAATATATTACTTATATTTACAAAATTTTATCAATGTAATTTTTGAATTCATCATCATGTTATAAATTATTATTTTTCATTATAAATATATATTTATATATATAACTATATTAGTTTAAATTTATGACATTACAGAGTGATGATAATTTCATAGAAGAGACAGTAATACATAAATGCTTTTATTTTTACCATTTACCTAAAACTATTTTTTTTTAATAATAGATAATAAATAAAATTTTAAAAATTTTGATATGTGTAATTCCATATTGACATCAATTTTTCTATATTTGAATTTTTAATATTTATTGTATTTATATATATGTATATAATATGGATATTTATGTGGAATATATAATAATTTTGATAAATTATTCCTCAAGTCATTATGTGTTATTAATCATAAGTTGTATTCATATTTTAATTGATTATAATATTTTTTTAAAAATATTAGCTAAATTTCATTAATGTTTTATAATAAATTATAAACTGCCAATCATTGTAGTTTGATTTTTCATTTCGATGTTGTTATAAAATATATTATATATTTTAAAGGAATTATACTAGAAAATTTTATGAAATTACAACTATAATAGTGAAAAAACCATTACTATGATACATTATTTTAATGTACTAAATAGATACTATAAATTAAATATTATAAATTTCTCAAGGATATTTATTCCCTTCAGAATTTTTATATGAAAGGGTGTCTGGTCACATTTGAATGATAAATGTTTAAAACATGTCATAAGGATTATAAAAAGGTTAGTATGTAACCTTCACATATATTCCCCTATGTAGAGAAGGTTCAGTTATATTAGTTTTTCATAAGTGAAGGTATTATGATATTTTGTCATTTAGAATGAAATATGGGTACCTTTTGACTCATAAAAATTGAATACTCCGGATAAAATTTACAATACTCAGGATTTTGATATTCTAGTTGTTATATTTTCATTGGTAATATAGATGTATTATATATTTGGTAATATTTTGTACATATATGATGATCATAAATAATTGATGTGTATATTCACATAAAGAGTGTAAAATAAATTATAATGTCCATGGTTGGATCCAATGATATATTAGGAAAAATCAACACATTACCACTATGCGATTTTAAATATGGTGGATGGTGATCTAAGTATGAAGGATTTTGTTATATTATCCCTTATGAGGATAAAAAAAATATCTAATAATTTGGTATTTTTAGTGGATGTTCATTAAAATAATGACATATTTGGGGGATATTATGTATCTCAAATAATTTTTGAATTATTGAATTTTATTAGGATTAATTTACCATAGAAGTAGGATTTTAATCTACAAATAATGTATGGAATATTTAATAGTTCAAGTGTTATTATTTTGGAGAGAATATATTTTTGAAGAATATATGTTTCAATTGAATTAATAAGTTGAAGAATGACCTATAGGATGAATAAAATAGATCATTATTCTCTATACAACAAGTAATAATAAATATGTATATTGATCTCAATGGAAATTACCTATTGGAAAATATAAAGGAGGATTCTAAAGGATATATATGTTGAATATAAGTATGTAAGAACTCTATCACAAAAAATATGATGACTAATGGTATATTTCAACCGTTCCCCATACCAATATATATAAATGGTAAAAAAATTATTTCATCAATATAATCACTATTACATATAATGACCAAAATTCCTATTAGGTTTCATTCCATTAAAATATAAATATTATCATACAATATTTCACTCTTAAACAACATTCAAGGATATACATTAATCATGATAATTGTAATTATATTGTACCATTATCAGTTGTATCTAATATATATTGAATGTATACCTAAAATATCAATAGAATTCGGAAGTAGGTTCTGAATATAGAATTGACTAATAACACAATATATCATCCTCGGTTATAAGTTATCATAGAGAGGACCATTGAAACCAAAGATTTTAATATGTAATGTTATATGAATTAATTATTAAAAAAAACTATTTTCTTTGATGGCATGTGCATCAAGACACATCATTATATTTTTTCTTTTTGTTAAACACCAGGTTAGGTGTGTGTTATATGTAACAATTGGATAGCGTGCATTATATAAATCACTACAGTTTATGAAAACTGTGATATATTATTAATGTGGCCATTAAATTTTATTTTTTATACATTGTAATAAGAATATTAATGAATAAACTTAAAATATTTAGTTTAATAGTTCAATATTGAGATAAAATATTAATATTAAAATATATAAATTTCGATAAAGACTTTATCTATTTCCAAATACTAAATTATAATAAAAATTATTTATATTTATGTTGTCAACGATAATAAAATTTATATTTTAATCTTTTAGAAATTAATTTTATAAAATAACCTTTTTTAATTCATAATAATAAAAATTATTTTAGTGTGAATTTTGGGGATTTATCTGATAACATACAATGTTTAATGATTACTAATAAATACAGAGAATTAATCGAAAAATAAAATTATTATAATTTATTTATAATTATAAATAACTTTTTAATTTTTTTATTATGTTATTAATTCAATTATACATCAATTACTTCTATATAAGTAATTTTAATCAGTATAATATTGAAATTTAATATATTAAGTTTGTTAACATTTGATCATTTTCACATTAAAATCAAAATTTCTAATGACCATTATATGATTAATTAGAAATAAATTTATTCTTATTCTATGAATTATGATAGGAACAAATAATTTCTTATTAGATGTAAGCATAATTTATATATTCTAATATGGTCAAATTATATTTTCTCCAATTTTAATACTGAATGAAATTAAAATTAAGTTAAATATGTTTCTACATTGTAGTAATTAAAATAACATATCTTGTAAAAATGACTTAATTTTTTAAAAAAACCCATTTTATGGACATATTTATTCCTTATACGATATTGTCTTGAGAATGAACCATAATTGGAACAGGGTGACATTGAAAAAAATAGTTATAAATCGTTATTTAAAAAAACTATAACTGTTCCTCTCACCTTAATTATACAATTCCAACCAATACCCATATATCAACATAATCCAAACTAATTAGATTGGATAATCCATACCCAAATCACATTCTAACTTCCCTTATCTCACTCTAGATGCCTTATTTTTTAGGGAAAGTCATTCAATGAATACAATTTATAAAACAATAAAATGATACCCAAATAAAAGCTAAAAATAAATTATTTTTATATCATTCTTATATAATATACTTAATATACCCCATACATATATATGTTTTCATATTAAGGAAAAACAAAAAAACAGACATTCTAAAATCAAACTAGTAATCAAACCATTGTTTGTGTGTACGGTGGACTACCGCCTCACGAACTGATGCCATTCATTTTTACTTTAACACCTTCTGAATAATCGTAATAATGATTGATATAGAATTTATATTCTATATATATGATATTAATGATGTAATTTTTTTTAATTTTTATATCACACGAAACGTCATGATATACTTTTTGTTTGAATACGATTATGTCATTCAGCTGTATCGAGAAATACCACCCTGTGATGTGATGTGATTCATTCATGATTCCCATGGAATGTATTATGATTTAATTTAATAAGAATATTACAATATATGTGACCAGAATAATAACATATTTTTCATATATCTTATTAAATTATTCCATTCAATACGTTATGAAAATTGAATCATGGTTCATGTTTGTATACCATTTATCATTTCTATGAATTTTTAATTTCATTTCCAATAACTAAATTTTATGGATTGATATAAATAAATATATAATTAATAAATATGATATTTATTTCATGGTTATAATTCTATATTTTATTGAACCATTATAATTAAATGAGGACAAAAAATTTAATAGATCAAAACATAGGCAAACAATAATGTGGTTATTACACAAAACATAATTTTAACATGGAATTTCACGTAAACAGTTATAAAAAAGTCATTTTAAAATCAAATATGGTATTCTAAATGTTAATATGGTTCAATATTTTATGAATAATAAACTTATATTTTTTATAGAGTAGGATTAAATGTGTATGATTGATGACAATAATTAAGATCTGTGATTTACGACCCACTGTTACTTTTCCTATGACAAATTTCATATTAACTACATGTTTCTTTTATTTGGTGTATATAAATATATTGAATTGTAATTATTAATTGTAAAATGAAAACTATTTGTGTTTAAATAATTATTTTATGGTCTATATTTTATTAGTATTATGTCTCAAAAGTAATCGAACCAGTATGGGATGATTTTCTCACTTTTCCTTCTCTGAGACGTATGTTGTGTTCTGTGCCTATATTCATTAAAACGGTGTATATAAAACACTATATAAATGTAATATAAATAATTTATTAATCCTAATTATTTTTTATGATTCATTAAATATAATTACATAATGAGGATTATGAATCAACATTCCTAGTGAAGAATTGTTTTTATTTTTCTATCTCATCATTTTCCAGGATTGTATATGATTAAATCTCCAAATTTGAAATATCTTGTTAAAACACTCACGAATTAAATATATTTTTTTGTCATATATTTATTAATAATATATACATGTAATTTTTTAATTTTTACATTATTTGATATATAATAATATTATGATATTAATTTTTAATAAAATATTATATCATTTATCTCTTCAGACATTGATTGTTTTCTCCCAAAATCATGGTTTGTAAACAAATAATTTTTTTGTTATAATATATTTAATATTTTTAAAATAAATCTCTATACACAGTTTATTTTTTCTAATCATTTTGGAATAAAACTTCTAATATTTCCCTAAATATTCTAATTTGGTTTTTAGATAATGTGTTAATGGAATCATGATTTTATAATTTATGTAATGAACATAATATCTTGATATCCTGAACACTCATAAATTTAATGATAAATTTATATTTTTAAAAAATTTAATTTCAAGAAAAAAAAAGTTTTCAAAAAAAAATTATTATAAAAATCAATATTCGAAGTGGAATTGATATTTCCCTCATAAAATAAATTAATATATCAATCAAAATAATTCTTCTTATAAGATTAGATATGTTGGTGTCACCCATACGTTAATGGGGTTATTATCCAATGATTTCATTCATATAATTTTAATAATTTTTTTCTAGGTTAATTACATGGTTTTTATGAAAACTAATTTTCTTCCATGGGTTTTATAATGTTGAAATACATAGGAATACATATTCGTTTAAAGAGTTATTAATTGATGAATTTATTATGAAACCTATATGTTTTACACATATAATGATATGATGAAATGTTTATGATACCAATTTTAATTCCAGAGTTATGATTTGACTATGATTATGATCTTTTGGAACACATAAATATGGATTTTATTATGAGATGGTTGGGGCATATTCTCTCCCCAATTCCTCAGATAATGGTTGATATATATTATGAGATATACACAGGTGGAATAAGGATTAATCCCAGAATAGTAATAGGAGGGTAATGTGGAGGGACCAGAGTTCAGTTTTAAATGAATGGAATATTGAGTGAACTCAAAAAAATAAAAAGACATTTCCTACTCT
The DNA here is from genome assembly GCA_963277665.1 of Viscum album. Lineage (NCBI taxonomy): Eukaryota > Viridiplantae > Streptophyta > Magnoliopsida > Santalales > Viscaceae > Viscum > Viscum album. The sequence goes on along the minus strand of OY728121.1, from coordinate 90,506,822 downwards.
AATCTCCAATGTAGTGAGCCTTTACCAATATGAAAATGATTTTATTTGCATATATATCAAAGAGAAATCCATTATTTTTGAAATATTTATATTCTTATGTAAAATTTTCTTTAATTAGCATATTATTCATGTATTATGAATTAGAAAACAATATTCGATGATTCAATATTATGATCCTTGATATTTTGGGATTGTATTTTAAATTGTATTCTCACATTTTCGTATATTAATGATGATGTTTTTATTATTTATGACCATTTTTATAGTTACTGAGAATCTGAGATTGGTAATTCATAAGTTTCCTTTCCTCTATTTATGAATATTTTTAATATGTATGAAATTTCTATGAATAGAAAAAGTTATTATAAAATATTGGGTGTTGAAATATCTCATTTAATAACCATTTTTTATATTTCCATGATTTCAATGACGCTAAACTATTATAATCCCTATGAAAGGGTTTATATGATTGAATTAGTATTCATTAAAAATTATGTGATATATATGTGTGATAACTGTGGGTCATTATGGACAATGTCAAATTATATGTTTATTTAATAATTGTGAACTAGGATGATAATTTTTTAGTGAGATCCCTACATAAATGTATCCGGATATTTCTAACGATGATTTAAATAATATGAAATTTATTGGGAATTTTAGTAAAAGATAAGGTGATATTTTTCTATAAATTCAATCAATCTGAAGATACTAATGATAGACGATTTTATGGGAAAGATGTAAATACGTGTAAAAACCCTAAAAAATGAATTGGGAAAGACTCTATTAGTAACTGGTGCATGACAATGGTAATTATTGAACACAAGATTAGACTCTCTGGAGGGATATTATTTGGATGTTCAAAAACATTATTTGAACCATCACAAATGATTTAAATAAAATATTTCTATTAATAACCAACAATAATCCTATGGTTTCATATATTAAAGATGGATTACATTTTAATACATCTCATAAGTTGGTTTTCATGATTATGTGGTTCCCCATCATGGCTATTATTTATTACACTATGATTTTTTTCCTTTGTAAATAGATGAAACTTGAAGGGGCTACATGAATTATTATTACAACATATAATAAAATGATTGTACTCATGAGAATCCAAATACTATTTGAGCTTGAGTTAAAAATATCATTGCAATCCCCAATCAACTAAATCAATCTACGATTCGGGATGGACATAAAAATGAACAAATTTAGGTAACAACATGCTACTGATTTCTTCATAGAAAAAAATTCAAATAATGTTTTAATGCAACTGTTTTTCAACTTGTTTTCAAAAAATGTATCAGAACTATTGAAAATGTATTTCCCAATATCTAGGGTTTAGAAGATGAAAAGTTCATTTTTTTGTCTACCATTTGAAAGGTGAATCAAAACAGTGATGTAAATATATAAATAATTTGAGTCAAAAATATATAATTAAATCCTTCGATTGGAATGAGTTCATGAACATATTTTTGAGAATGTTCTTCATTCAAGTTCTTTAAATAAATATGGATAATATGTTCAATTATTTAATTCAAATGTATGATGAATATATTAGTACCTATGAGTGAAATTTTATATGACTATTGTGTAATTATTTAGCAATTACAAACTAGCATTAATGTAAATTTGGTCGACATAGTAGTGTCCTAAAACCAAGTCAATCAGGTGCATTATCCATAAGATACTTCTTGTATCAATATGGATAATATTTAATGTGATGATATGTTGGAGATGGAGGATGGATTTAAATACCATTGATATTATTTATTCGAGATAAGAAAGATTAATTTCAAATGAAAATATCCAATGCAGGTAGAGAATGGGATTAAGGTTCCATTAATCTCTATGTTTGGGTTTAGGAATGGATGATTGTAATGGCCCAGACCTCTATGGTCCATTACTTTGTGAAATGTTGGTGTTGGAGGTGTTATGGGAGGTCAAGGGGACTTATTCCCAACACTTTTCCAATTTTCCAGTTTTGTGAATAGTGTTTCCAGTTTTATGAACAGTAACAGATCGGTCTCACCGATCGGTCTGACAGATCAGTTTCACAGATCGGTGTGACAGATCGGTTTCACAGATCGGTTTCACAGATCGGTTTCACAGATCGGTCTGACAGATCGGTTTCACAGTTCGGTTTCACAGATCGGTCTGACAGATCGGTTTCACAGATCGGTTCCACAGATCATTTCATAGATCGGTGTGACAGATCGGTTTCACAGATCGGTTTCACAGATCGGTCTGACAGATCGGTTTCACAGATCTATTTCAAAGATCAGTTTCACAGATCGGTTTCACAGATCGGTTTCACAGATCGGTATCACAGATCGGTTTCACAGATCGGTTTCACAGATCAGTGTGACAGATCAGTTTCATAGATCGGTTTCAGAGATCGGTTTCAAAGATCGGTTTCACAGATCGGTTTCACAGATCGGTGTGACAGATCAGTTTCACAGATCGGTTTCACAGATCAGTTTCACAGATCAGTGTGACAGATCAGTTTCACATATCGGTTTCACAGATCGGTGTGATAGATCAGTTTCACAGATCGGTTTCACAGATTGGTGTGACAGATCAGTCTCACAAATCAGTTGCACAGATCGGTTTCACAGATCGGTTTCATGTACAGTAACGGTGGGTGAACAGTGTTTCCAGACTCCTACAGTTTTTCCCCTTTTTACGTTTCCTTTGACGTAAAAATCATTTAAATCCTTATTTTAAGGGATCTTAAGGCCTATTCAAATGCCATAAATCCTATATTAATTATTCTTAAGGCTTGGAATGTTTTACTTGGTCAAACCGCGTGGGTTAATGCAACCCGTTTTAAATGGAGAATTAACCAGATCATAAACCGTCACCTCATTAAATCTTAAAAAGTGATGAGATATCATTCTACCTTTTTCCTTCCCTTTGTTCTCAACTAAGAGGTGCTAGAACCTTTCAATCCTTTCGTAGGAGTTGCACAATCAATCTTTACTCCTAGGATTGGTTCTGCTTTGTTTTGATGCAACCAAGCTGTGTCGATCAATCTTCCACATAAGTTGTCGCGAGAGAAGGATTGTGGCCTGCCGTGTGGATAAAGGACGTCATGAAATCTTCGAGGTAGGGGATTCATGGCTTCTCTAATTGTATATGTGCAATTGTAGAATTATCATGATTTATCCCTTTGGATCACAATGAAATTTACCTAAATACTTGAACCGGATTAAAAGAATTGGTTGATCGCATGTTGTTTCTTTATACCGTGATAACGGTTTGCCTCATGTTTTCCTAGATATAGTGATATCTATGTTTTCATTGATTTGTTGTTCGTTCATGATAGAAATTAATAATGAACATAAAGCCGGAAATTAATTGTTAATTAATTGGCTAAAGATAAAGAGGCATGTAAAATAATCTGGTTATTGCCGTTGTTGTAGTTCTAATTTGAGGATAATCAAATTAGGGAAGTAAGCATGGTTATTTAATTGTGATAGCTTACTGATTAGGTATCCATGAATGGAACCTACGAATAACAAATCTGTTAATTCAATATGGATTAGAGAACAGATTATGTGGGAATTTCTAAAAGGGTTCTGAGTTACCCTCTTGTTTGATAAAGGGTCAAGAGCCCATGATGTGATGTTTGTTTTCCTGCTGCTTGTACTGTAATATGAGCCTGGATGGTTGTTGTGATATGTGGAGGCATGGAGTCCTTATGGTTATGGAAGCAGATGACGCCTAGAGTGGCGAGATGCATCAGTTTATGCATGTGGGTGTCGGGGAGGACACCAGGGGTGATGGAATGGGATGGATGTGGTCGCTGGTTGCTTACGGTTTTTCTTGAATGTTAATCTGCTTTGCTTTTCCCCACTGCTCAAGGCAGCTGGTCTTGCTACCCTTCTTCCGGAGGAGGCGATGATGCGCGGGGTATGCCACGTGCTTTCCGTGTTTAGCCTCTCGAGGGAGAATGGGTATATGCTCTTTCTATAGGCGGCAACGACTCGACGAGAAGTATATCTATTCACTGTGTTGAGCCTCCTTTGTGTTTAGAAGCATAGTATGTTTTTCTAGAATGCCTGGGAATGTGGAAAAGTAATTCTGTAATGAATGCTTGATTAAATGGTGAAAATCCATGGGGATGGAGATGCTGGAATTTAAAGGTAATGTGAATCTTAAAAAGGAGCAGTTGTTTTTGAATGTGATGCCAATTCTGTTTAATGTGGAGTCATTCATTTTTAATTAATGTTTAAAGAATTAATTAATGTATAGTGGAACTGATAAAATGAAAACAGATTAATCTAATAAATCTCTTCAAATGTTTGTGTGCTTATAGGATACTTAGTCTTAGAAGTAGCATCCTGGAGTCTGAGAGACGTTAGCTGCAGTTGTATCTAAGACTAGGTAATGCCCATAGTGTGGATGTGAGTTACATATACATTCTTTACTTTTTGTGTTTCTATACGCTACTCCACCCTGTCGGTAAGGGCAACTGACACCCCGGGGATTCTGAGCCCTGGGGGGTGTTTTCCCCAACATTCTGATGGGAGGTTGAATGGCTGACTACCCCCTTTGGCTCCGCTCTCTTCTCTTGGTAGATAATTGTGCCATGAGGCACATCGGTTAGTTACCCCATATATGTGTGTAGAAGGCTGTAATGGCTTGTGGTTATTCATACACATATATTCTGGATATAGTATCCTACGGACTACTATAGGTGTAACATGTATAGGCTATGATGGCTTGAGGATCCTTACTCGGCGTATGGGATGTAATGGCTTGAGGTATTATACCCGACGTATGATACACGTTATGCGAGGTGTGGTGGCTCCCTGAAATTACCTGGTTACTTTTGGTTATGAGGACGGTGTGGTGCTTCGCCCAGGTGTCTGCGGGCAAGTCTATGTGGTGCACGATGTGCAGATTGTGGAGCTTAGCCCAGGTGTCTGTGGGCAAGCCTTGGAGAGAGATGCACAGGACGTATGTCGTTGGGGCAAAGCGGAAAACTAGTGGGGAAGTAGTAGCGGGGTACCCTTGATATTCTTTACTATATTCCATATTCTTGTATGCATTACTTGGTGAGAGTAGCCATGGTGAGGTTGGGAACTTAGTATACCTATTTAGATAACGAGTTAGTTTCCCTTGTTGTTCACTGGGCATTAGCATGCTTTCATTACTTTTTCATGAGAGGCTTGGGGAGGATCCTACTATGTATACTGTTATACTCACCCTATGTATGTATAAACTGTTTTTCAGGTCACTTGGAGCAGGTTGGAGATCAAGCTGGTTACTACTAGCTTGCGGTTGGAGGAGGAGTTGTTCGGGCTTGTGGTCGCTGCCGTTTTACTTTCTTTTGGGTACTTTTAGTTTTTCCTTTCAGTTGTAGTACTTTTACATGAAATTTCACATATGTACTTGGGTTTCATTTATTTTTCAGTTATGAGTTGGAGTTGGTTGGAGTCTATTCTATCTCTCTCTTCTGCATGTGTTCTCTTAGAGGGTAATGCCTCCCATTTGTGTGTGTATTATACCCTCGGTGCTAGTCGCCAACCCGGGGCCTACTGGAGGCGGGACTCGGGGGTCATTATCTCCCTTCTCACATTGCCGGCCCAGGAGGGGTACACTTTGTGGGGAGGGGGTCGTGACAAGGATGTTTTCTTAAGGGGAATAAAACATTTATATGACTGAAAGGGAAGGTCATCAGGAAATTTATTTCCTTGTTCGTGGGAATAATTAATTTATTAATTATAATAAATTTATAGCTATATAGAATAGACATACCCAACATAAATTCATTAATTTTATGGATAATGTTAATTAAACTAAATAATTCCCAAAAATTCGTGTTAATTATGATAATCAATTGTCAAGTAAAACATGTTTTGACTTTTCCAACAATCATTTGTTTTGGATATCGAAAATCTCACATATTGTAATAACATATATTGTTTATCATGAATGTTTTTAACAATCTTAATCAGTAATATTTTTTTTCATGTCCTTATGAATGTCATGTCAGTTATTTATATACATTGTTTATATGTTGATTTAAAATCATAACCAAGTCATGAAATTCATTGTATATAGGAATAGTAACCTAACTATGTATTGTATTATAATCAGATTCGTAACTGGGTTATATAATGAATAGTAATCATGAATGATAAAAAATATATATAATGTATCATAATCTCAGGTATCATGCATCATAATCAGGTTAAGTACTACGTTGTATTTATAAATCGTAACAAGGATAAGTACAGAATCATAATCATGTATGGTAATCACAATATCGTAACCAGGTTATGCATCATCACCTTATTAGGCATCATACTCTTATTATGTACTGCATCCAAGAATCATCCCCAGGTTGAATATTGTGCATCCTAACCATGTTAAGCATCATACACAGATTGACTATCGTGCATCGTTACCAAGTGATGAATCATAGACATTTGATAATTTTAATCATTACTCATTATTATAAGGATTATCCGAGAAAACATGTTACGTATTGAACTTATGAAATGCATTACACGCTCATCATAACATCAATATCGATTTCACATATTTCATACAAGTTGTTTTATACATTTTTACTTAATTCTATCTAAAAAGATATCACAATGTTTGTTATTTACCAATCTAAACAATGTCATTTATTCTGTTTTGTTTTGACCTTTGTAATTTTAGGATTCCATGTCCCTCTGAGTTTTTTTTGGAGAAATATGATAGTTGGATAAAATATAATATTTGGAATCTGATTCCTATAAATAGGAAGTCATTCAAACCAGAATACACATCATTTTCCAATATCTATTTCTAGAGTGTGATGATGTGACATCTCTATTATTTCATGTGAAAGTCTTGAAGATACTATAAGTGAAGAGGTTGTTCCATGTTCTTATATTTCTATAACTTTCTTTTTTCTTATTTGTGTGATAGATCATTTTGATAATGATCGAGGGATTCCAGGGATAAGAAGGCGTGAAGACGATCATCATATCGAGATCCTTCAATTTCATGAAGGACAAGAGTTCTAATTACGTTTTTAATCAAGGAAGTCAAGGGATATGAAGACATATATGCCAAAAATAATATCGAGGGATTACCATGGTGGTGGTAAGATAGATCAACTATCCCAGCTAAAAGGATACTATTCTCTTTGGGTTAAAGGTATTGTAATAAATTTAAATTTCGGAGGTTATTATTATTAGAAATGGAATAATATTGAATTATCTTTCTTTTCATATAAATTTCAATTGTAATTTTTTGAATTATTAATCTTTCATTACATATTGTATAGGTTGAATCTATATACTATTTGGTATAATCATTTACATTTGTACACCCTTGATCACTGTATTCAATCCAAATACATTTGTTTTTGACATTACATATAGTATTACATCACATCTTAGATTTTCCATCGGATCTAAGACCTATATGGCTGACAGATTGACTGCAAATATTATTAGTTTGAGGTCACATAAACTATATTCGTTCATAATTGTTTTAAATACAATGTTTTTAATCCTACAATTCACCCCCTTCCATTGTTCTATATAATGTTAATATACATCTATATTGTGATCCGAAAATTATTATCATAGGAGGTTTCCATAGTTTATTATTATTTTATTAATATCATCTGAAAATAAAATTGTATAGCTATTATAATTTTTTTAACTATATACTACACCAACGTGTGAAGTGGTAAAGTAATGTTTTATAAGAAAACATGAATGAATATTGGATCAATTGAAAACAAAAATCCAACTAGACCACCAAATTTTGATGTGAATGATTATGAGTATAAGAGGGATCAGATGAGAATATTTCTTATTAACACTAGATTGGAAACCTTTATCATGCTTATTGTATGTCATAAAATTCCAGATAAGGAAGTCAGTACCTTCACTAATCATGAGAAACAAGAATGTCAACTTAATTTCAAGGTACACAACACATAGTTATATTCCATGACCAGGACTACAAATAGTTAAATATCATATTTTGAAGAAGCTAATTGTATATGGAAGAAAATGGAAGTCCGACTTTTTGTTACATCAAATGACTTAGAAACATGAGGGGAAATGCTTCAAGCATAATATTGTGGATTTCATACTCCTTGAGGGGAACGAGTATGAAAGGTGAACAGAAGGATTATTACAATCATCAACAGTCTACAATCCTTGGGAGATAAAGGTATTGACGATTTGGCACTTCTACCGAATATTATTGATATTATTCCGAACGTGTGGGAATAAAAAAAACTGTTATTGATGAAAATAGGAATGTTACTCAAATAACTCTTGATGAGTTATTTGGAAATATACTTCTGCACGAGACTAAAATAAAAAGAGATGTAGATTTAAATAAAAATAATAATGGTAATGGGGGTGTAGATTTTAATACTACTAAATCTATGACACCAGAATGTATAACAAGATCCAATACTAAGAATATTGTTGCTACATCAGAATCAATTGATAGTGATCACTCTGATAATGAAAAAAGAAAAGATATAAAGAATCAACAATCTGAATGAAACCAGAAAAAGTATTTCATGTCAACGACAAAGTACATTATGAAGGAAAATAATACTTTTTGTGCATGTGGTGGTGGTTTAGCAGAGGAATCCTCATATTACGAAATTTTTGGTCAGAGAAATATGGGACTCATGGACAAACTACAAATTCAAAATCATTGGTACATGTAAAGTAAAAAATGATGAATCCCATACTAATTTATATTTAAAAGAAAATTACTCTAAAGAGAATCATCCTTACCCTTTAGATGTAGAATCTTTCGTAACAGTTGAAAATTTACATTGACTGGAAGATGATTTCGGATTTTCCAAATTACATGATACCAAAAATTCAAAAATCATGAATAACCATGATAAGGAAAATTCAAGAATATCTACTCTTAAAAAAGAAGTATCAGATCATTCAAATTATCATGATCATAAAACACTTTATTTTGAAAATATATCAAAGTATCCTATAGAAGTATGTTCTGGGAATGAAAATATTTAAAATGCACTGAACAAATATATTTAGAGAAAAGTGTTTTTGAACCCAAAAATAATTCCAAAACTATTTCATGGGGATAATGATAATATAGTCATTACACTACAATCAGAAATCCTTTCTCTTACAGAAAAATAATCAAACATTACATATATTTAGGAAAACATTGATAATATATATTCTCAAATTCATCATTTAAGGAATTCTTCTGGATTTGGATACAGTCAGTCAAAACTTATTTTAAGTAATAACTATTTTTTTCCTCAGAATTTCTCATTTTTTACCAAATTTCAATGTTGTGGAAAATGGGAAAGATGTTGTTCTCTTAATAAAAATCAATCATTAGGATTTCATAGAACCCGTTTTGAAAAACCAATTTAGCTTCCAACAAATTCATTTATCTAATATGTTCGGATCCAAAAAGGAATGAGTTACCAAAAAATCATTGGTTCTTTTTCAAAATAATATGAAGCATACCAACAACAGTAACATTTGGTATATACAAAATTGTTGTTCTCGACACATGATGGGTACCACATATTTATTTGAAATGATTATTGATATGAAATAAGGAATAGTGAAATTTGGGGATAATGCTCAGGGAATGGTCATTGGTATATGTAATATTGTTCTTTTAGGAAATGGTTTAATTAAAAATGGTTTTTTTTCAAAGATCATATGCCCAACCGTATAAGAATAATTCAATAATTCAATGACGGTTACCTTGTGAAATTTAGGAATTATAAATGTTTAGTCAAAAACTCCAGGGATGAATTCATTCTTTCTACCCATAGGCATGAAAATTTATACCATATCAATATAGAATAATATATGATCCAAGACGTCCCTTTATTAGGGTCAATGGAAGAACATGCATTGTTATGATATACAAGGTTTTGAAAATGCTAAATATTGAACGTTTGTAAACAATTCACGAAAATAATTTCTAATGATCTACAAGATCTTAGGCTTGATTCTTTAATGGATTTTCACCCTTGTTAATATGGAATGAAACAAAAAACAATATTGTAACAATCCATGAGGTTTCAACCTCTAATGAATTACAGTTAGCTCACATGGATCTCTTCAGTCCTACACAAAATATAACTATTAGAGGAAAATACCATGTATATGTTTTAGTTGATGACTATACTAGATTTAAATTTGTCTATTTTCTAACAATGGAATCTAAAGGCTTTTAAACATTCAAAACAATTAGATCCCAAGTTAAATATTAGAAAAATATACCATTGATATCTATACGTAGTGATCATCGTGGAGATTTTCAAAATTACAATTTTGAAAAAATTTATAGTAAGAAAGGTATTATTCAATAAATTTTATATCCGAGAACCCCTCAGACAAATGGTGTTATTGAAATGAGAATCATATTCTTAAAAAAATAACTAGAAAAATGTGGAGTGAATACTAAATTGCTAAGAATTTTTGGGCTTTAGTTATTAGTACTGCATGTTATAGTATAAATCATGTTTTAACTAGAAATATTTTAATAAAACCCCTTAGGAATTGCGAACTGGAAGCACCCTAATGCTTCATACATCAAATTGTTTGGATGAAATATATTAATATTGAATAAAAAAGAAAATTTACATAATCTTTCACACAAATAAAACGAAGGAATCAATCTATAGTATTATACAACTTGTAAGGATTATTGAGTTTTGAAAAAAAGCTATTGTACTGCTGAAGAAATAGTGCATTTTAAATTTGATTAAACTGACCTCTTTATTTATTAATAATCCAAAACTACATTAACAAATGTATTTTCACAAAATGATAATAAAATTTGACCGAGAACAATTTTCAAAGGAAAAATCTGAAGAAAATTTTTCTGAAACATTTAACCCAGAGGACATTCAATCATATGTGGATGAGGATATTTTAAAAAATCTAATTCAATTGTTTCTTAAGAATCATCTCAGTGATAATATCTTTGTAGATATAAATAAACCTGTGAGGACCAGAAATTCTTTGAGAAATTAAGTAGAATATATTTCATTTATTTCTCAATTTTAACCCAAAACATCTAATGAAACCCTAGGTGATGAAGAATGGATTATGGAAATGAAAGATGAACCATATTAATTTGAGGGGAATCAATTCTAGAACGTCAATGAAATACCTAAAGGAAAAACAAAGAATGGAGTGAAATAAGTGTTCAGAAACAAATTTGATTAAAATAGAGTCATAGTAGGAAATAACAGAAGAATTTTTGCTAAAGGCTATAATCAATATAAGGGAATACACTATTAATAAACCTATGATCCAGTAGCTATACATGACTATATTTTATGTCTATTATACTTTACATCATAACACAATTTCAATCATTTTAAAATGGATGTATTATGTGATTTTCTCAGAGGTATTTTTCAAGAATACATTTTTTTTAATCAACAACCTTGTTTTTTAGATCCAAAATATCCTAATCATGTTTTTAAAAATACCAATGCATTGTATGGCTTTATCCCATCCCCATGAGAATTGTATCATAGAATGACATGTTTTCTATTGAAAAATAATTATAGAAAATGTGTTGATGACCCAACTCTTTAAAAAAATGGAAATCCAATATGTCTCGACTGTCCAAATTTGTGTTCATGATAGTATATTTGGCTCAACTCACCAATCCATAATGGATTCTTTTGAGAATATAATGAAATATGAGTTTGAATGGAGTATGATGGGTTAGTTAACATTATTTTTAGGTTTTCAAATATCTCAAAAACTAGAAGGAAACTATGTATCCCAACATATGTATATCAAAATTCTAACTAATATTTATGGATAAAACAATATGAAAATTATTACCACTAAAATTGGTACCTAAATTGATGTTGATTTTAATGAAGCTGGGAAACCAGTGGATAAAAAAACATTTATAGGTATGATAGGATGCTTGTTATACTAAACTCCTAGTCCAACAGAGATAATATTTTCTGTTTGATTTTGTGAAAGATCACAATATTATCTAAAAAAATCTCATCTAAAATCAGGGAAATTAATTATTCGGTACTCAATGGGAAATAGAGATTTAGGAGTATTCTATTCTTCTGGAAAATATTTTGTTTTGAAATGTTTTTTAGATGCTGACTTTGGTGGATGTATAATGGATAGAATGAGTATATCTAGACCATGTGATTTTTATGAAATTCTATTATTTCATTGTCGTGTATGAAAAATCACTCAGTAACAGTTTTAACTGCTAAATCATAATATGTAGCACGTATAAGTTGTTGTGGTCAGGTGTTTTGGATGCAACACACACTCACTGGCTATGGCATGAGTTTCTCAAAAACTTTAATACTATGTCTAATTAATAGTACCATTGCTCATAGTAATAACCTGGAAAATAAAACACATGAAAAACACATCGATATTAGGCATCACACTCTTAGATATCACACACAAAAAAGTGATACTATTTTACAATCTATCAGAATGTAAGAACAACATGAGGACCTTTTTCAAAACACATTATCTTTTGATGGATTTAAATACTTTAAAAAAATGAGGAATGATCACATTAAATTAATCATTCAAATCTATTTCTTTTTTAAACTATCTCCATACAATGAGTCACTGTTTTTTCAATGGGGGTTATAAATTTCGTTTTATTTTTTTCATAGTTTATCGGTTTCTCTGTTTTTATAGTTTATCTCTCTCACTTTCTGTTTCAGAGTTTATCAGTATCATAATTTTTTTAGATAATTTTTTTTTCACTTTTTGATTTACAATTTTTTGTTTAACTTTTTGTTTTACAGATAATGGATTTTACTATATTGTTTTCTTTAATATGTTTCTGAATTTTATCAGTTTTATGTTTTGGTTTATGTTTTTGTGATATTTCATTAATTTATTGTTATTTAATAATTGGTATTGGATTACCTTGTCGGTAAAAAAATGTCAATATCGGTACACGACTGTTGTTGGGGATTATTCTATCAGTTAGAAATAGTCGGTGCCAGCCTTTTTAATTTTATTGGAATTATATTCTTTACTTTTTTCATTTATTAAGGACAATACACTGATACCATAACATATATCCCATTACTCTAATAGATACATTGATCTATAATCTTAATTTGATTGTTTTAATGGTAGTTTGTCATTTTATTCATTATCATCAAAATTAGTTTCACTCTGAATATGATATTATTTTAAAAAAAAATCACAACAGACTGAAATCATTCAATTCCATTGGTTCTCTTATATATATTCTTGACCTTCTATTTCAATTGAAAGAAGATACCCCACATCAATTTCATCTATGTTTTCTAACAACACAAGCTAATCTATAAATAGTCAGTAATGACATATCGATTCTCACCGTAGTATTTGTAATTTTTGGTATTCCTAGCATTCATATTCAACAATTTCTTCAGGGTGAAAGAAAGACTTTAATGTCTGAGTCATCTATTTCATCCCTGAACGAAATTCCCCCGATGATTTATCTTCCATGACATTCCATAGTGAAAGGTTGGTATCCTGATATTTCTATGAGTCTTTTTATTCTTCATGGAAGAGATTAATATTTTTTCTTTTATGGGAATCAATTTGAATGTAAAGACCAGGTTTTGAATAGTATCATGTCTATCATGATGATGTGTTACAATTTAATGAATGTGTAGAGACAAAAAAGGATCATAAGATTTCATTTAATATTTATTACAAGACATAAAAAACTTATTCAAGATAAGAATCTATGTTCATGGATGTTCCATTTGAGGGAGATGAGTATTATCCTTCTCAAAAGTTACCAAAAGCTGAGGGAACCTTCAATATGTCGAAATCTTAAGAAACTATTTATGAAATTCATGTGGAAAAAATGAATGTGAGTTGTATGTCTGGAGATAATTGAATTATAGTCCTTTGGATTCAAGGGTTTTTTGTTCCACAAAAAGGAGATAAAGAAACTTTTAAAGATTCATTTGTGTATGTGCTTGAATTCGTGGATAACATGATGACATTTATCATTATGGGGATTATTTTCCAAACAATTAATAATTAAAAATCCAGTGTTATAAAATTTATACTTATGATTTTCCCTCGATTATTAATATGTTTCGGATAGAGTGCATGGGTTTGTGTAATATTTCAATTTATTCAGATACTACATTCTTCAATGATCCCTTAATTTGTAAGTATATGATAAGTGGGCTCAAATTTCATTTTCAATCTAATTTTAAAAAGTTTGAGAATGATCTGGATATTGAGAATTAATAGGATGATGCTGAAGTAAGTGAGAAACCATCCAAGTCATCTATGTCTTATTCAAACAAATGAAATGTAGTTAAAGCTACAACTCGATACCCCTCAATGAAATGATAGGATGTATCTGATGAGGTTTTTTTGAATCGAGGAAGAAAAAGATAGAATTGAATAAAGGGGATCCCCAGTTTGTATAGGATTAAGATGATGCATTGGATTTAAAAGTAAGGTATGAAGAAGTCATGAAATAATAATGGAGAAAGAAGATATCAAATAAATGAATGGCCGATGAAATTTATATTGATATTCTTCTATAAATAGCTATGTAATTAATATCTGGAATTGAAATAAGGGATCCATCTGGTGAAACTCAATCGGTTTCAGTAGGAAATAGAATGGGGTAACATGTTTTTGAAAAATCAGCTTCACAAACTCCTCCAAAATAAAATGAAGAACAAGAAATAGAACCAGATTATTAAGTTCATGAATAACATTAACATGAAGAATGGGTACATGAAAAAATAGTTGTCAATGTAAAATAAGATATAAACTAGAGAAGTCATACTGCAGAGTCATCTGATGTAAACTCTCTTGTTTTTCCATCTCCAGATCCTTAGCCGTCAAAGATAATATCTCCAAAGGATTCCTCTAAAATAGTCTTTCAAATTTATTATAATGATGTATAAGAAGAAGATGCAGAAGAAGAATAATTAAATAAGATTTTGAATTATCCATCTCATGTAATCGACATTCAGACTCATTTTGGTTATCATACACAATTCACTGATGACACAGACACTAAAAGAACAATTATTGTGAAAGGGTTTCAATACATTGGTCATGCCTTGAATATACTGGTGATTTTGCTTCCTTTTTTTACAAAATATGAGGATAGATTGTAAATTCATTCTAATTACCATATATAGAGAACAAATTATCTCATTGTTCTGATAGACATATTTCTATGTCTTGAAACTGAGTTTAAAATTTTCATGGAACATGTTTTTGAGCTCAATAAGTCTTGTAATAAGTGTTTAAATTGGTATTATAACATTGATGAAAGTATTAAGAAACATTTAGACAAGCATGACGAATTTGTACACTGGGTAACCAAACTCAAATATCATTATAAAAAATTGATAGATGATTTGAATGACAAGCTTCATGAATTTAAAACACCATTTACCACAAAAGGAGCATCCTCAAAAGAGATTTATATTTTAAGGAAAAAGTTTAAATATGATTATAATGAGGATGTTTCACTATAGATTTTTTATCTTTGTGAATTCCTACAACATCTTATTGGATGATTTCAATAACCAAGAAACAAGACAGAAGACTCAAGATGTTATTAATTAGATTCATGAAGAACAGCTTTGGAATCACAACAACATTGTTTCTAAATATGATGAGATGTTTAGGGATCTGTGAGATGCACTTGACAAGATCGTGAAGGATGGAAAATAGTTCATGAAGAAAAAACTCTCATTTTATAACCATTTAGATAAAAAAAGGGAAATGAATGACAGTTAAACTCTTGTTGTAATAAATTTTTGTTTCAAGTAACAAATATTGTTTTGTACTATGTTTCTATAACATTTTTTTGGAAATAAAATAATTACCTTACTCTTTTAGAAAATCACAATGGGTGATAATATGTTTGAAATGAAAATTTTTTATTCCTGATTATGGGGGAATTGTTACATTAAAAATTATGGATAATATGATCCCTTATGAGTGGTTTAAACCAAGGTAGAAATCAGTCATATTCACTAGTGTTATTAATCTCAGGGGCATATATTATTTTACTGTATTTTATATTTTTTTTTTGTTTTGTTTTATGGTTTCCAAAAAGGGGGAGATTATTGAGTCAAAACATGATTCTAAATTTCCATCAATCATTTGTTTTGGAAATCACAAATCACACATATCGTAATATCATTTATTGTTTATCATGTATGTTGGTTTAAAAATCATAATCACATACTATGTTTATCATACCCTTATGAATGTCATGTTTTTTATTCATACACATTGTTTTATATGTTGTTTCATAATTGTAATCAGATAATGAAACACATCGTAGTCTGGAATTGAAACATGACTGTCTATTTTATTATAATCAAAATCATAACCAGGATAAATACAAAATTGTAATCTTGTATCATAATAAAGATAATTATTGTATCATAATCCCATGTATCATGCATCGTAACAAGGTTAAGTACCACATTGTATTTATACATCGTAATTAGTTTAATTACTAAATTGTAATAATGTATCAAAGTCACGATATCGTAACCAGGTTATACATCAACACCAGGATATTCATCATTCTCTTATTGTGTACTGCATCCAATCATCAAAACTAGATTTAATATTTTTCATCGTAACCATGTTAATCATCATAACCATATTGAATATTGTGCATCATTACCATACTACGAATCGTAAGCAGGATATAATTTTTAATTGTTATGAATTGTTATCATGATGTTCCAAGAAAATAGGTTATGTGATGCACTTAAGAAATGCATTACACTCTTATCATAAGTTCAATATCAATTTATGTATCTCAAACTATTTCTTTAATAATTTTACACACACTTCATTATAACTAATACGATGTCTTTGAGTGGTTTATTTTCCAATCAAAATGATGTCATGTATTTTGTTTTGTTTTTACCATTGTAATTCTTGGTGTCCAAGTCCCTCCATGGTTTCTGATGAAATATGACCAATGAAACCTGAAGCCTATAAATATGAGGTCATTAAAACTAGAATACACAACTTTTTCCACTATCATTTTCTAGAGAGAGATGATGTTAATTATCTCTTGCTTCATGTGAAATCCTTAAAGAAAAAACAAGTGAATAGTTGGCTAATTGTTAGTGTATTTCTATAAGTTCTTTTTTACTTCCTTGTGCGAACGATTATTATGATAACTATCTAGGTCTTTGTGGGACAAAAATACATGTGTTGGTAATAATATCGAGGGACATTAATTGCTTGAAGTACATTGATGCTGATTACCTTCTTAATATAGGACCTTCGGGGATAGGAAAATAGTTGTTCCGATCATCATACCAAAGGCTTACCAAGGAGGTTGTAAGATAGATCTTCTATCCTATGATAAAGGATTCCATTCTCTTTGCATTAAATTAATTGTAATACTTTTACATTTCTTTCTAAATTATTATTAGAAAAGTAATTGCATTGATTCATCTTTTATTTCATATTAATTTTAATTTTTATTGTTTCAATTAGGATTTTTTCATTACATACGATATTAGATTATTCTATATGCTTTATGTCATAGTCATTTACATTGGTATTACCTTTATAATTGTATACATTTCAAATAAAATTGTTTTTACATTACTTATAGTATTACAACACATCTTAGTATTCCATCAGATCCAAGACCAAAATGATCTATTGTATTGACTGTGAATTTTATTAGTTTATGTTATCTTAAATAGTGTTCTTTCTTATGTGTTTTAAATACAATGTTTCTAAAACTAAAATTAAACATTATTTTTTATTGTCCCTTTTAATATTCATATAAATCTATATTACAATCCATCATCAACATCAAAAACATCTTAATATGAGGGAGAATTGTAAATCACAATCAATCTCAATTTTTTCATGGTTTATAATAATGATGTTTTGAATGATACATTTACCATCAAATCAATATATTCTAAATTCTTATTTCAATCATCATCTATGAAATAATTCATATATAAAGAATTTTTTATTGTTTCATGATACAAAAAACTAAATATATATCGAACTATTATTAAAAAAACCCTAATAGTATGATGGTTTCATATCATTTCAATGATTCCACTACGGTTGATGTTTTCTGGAATGTAATATTTGATATTTTTTCATTTCCTCCACTACTGTGTTCTGATGTAATCATAGTCATGGATTTTATTTCTCTATATATATCCAACAATAATTGAGGAAGCTAAAAACTCATGATTTATATTAAAATATAACCTATGATCATCTATCAATATGATGATAATATTTAGATTCTAATGTAGATCAAATATATGTTATGGGTATTCATTCCCATTCATAAAGGGTGTTAATCTCAAATGGATGGGGAGAAACTCTAAATATATGAAATTATTATTTATTAAGAGTTTTTTGATTCATTTAAAGGATAATTTCTATGTATTTTACCAAAATGCGATGATGAATTTTTAAGAGAACCCATACCAAGAAGCACACTAGTTTCAATGAACATCTATATAGTTTTCTTGATTTGGTTATAGTAATTGAAGAAGAAAGTCCAAGATAAACATGACATGTGATTCATTTGTGACTGTGTGTCACCATAGGGTGCACCTAATATCATTTTCAAAAAGAATAAATGATCTATGAGACTCTACATAGACTGTTGGGAGTTGAACATGGTCATAATTAATAACAATACTCCTTTCACTAGTATTGATGAATTGATTTATCAAATGCATGATGCTCAAAACTCTCCATGAATGACCTTCATTTTGGATATAATAAATTGAGGGTTATGATGTATGATATCACGTGAATGACATTAAAATAATAGTATGTAAAATATGAATATTTTGTGAGTTATTTATATATTATTATTTTCCTCCAATCTATATGTAGTTATGTAATCGAGTCTTTAAATATTACATTAATTGTTTTATAGTAGTCCTTATAGACATAATTTTAATATAATAAAAGATTATGGTATAAAGAGAATATCTCATTATACTTTTAAAAAAGAAACTATGTAGGATTAAAATATATTAAAAATAAATAAATCTTGATTTTTTTAATGAAAATGTTTTCATTTTTAGTTAATATAATATTAATATAGGTTATATCACAAGATCAATCAAAGGCATAGTCTATTTAGTGTTGGCCTAGACCAACCAGGATGATTATGGCCAATAGTTTAATTCAGATAAAAATATATTTTCTATGTATTGTGAATAATTATTCATTGCTATTTAATCCTTTCATATTGTTCTCATGTAAGGGATCCAGGTACCACAAGATAGCTAAATTTGAGAAAAATTCATGAAACATATTAGAAGAGTAGTAAACAAAACAATCCAGACATTACCTTATTGTTGTTAAGGGGTTTTCATTCACATTTATATATCCTATAAAGTATTTGTATATGTTACAATGAATAATTACTTTGTTATAGCATATGGATCATGTAAACTGATGAGTCTTGAGAAATGTTACTGAATCCTTATTTGGAATTAGATGCTGTAATTTTTCAATTAATGACATGGAAAGACTATCCATTTTGAGGAATCTATGTTACATATACTTATCATAAATTATTGTGGATTATATTACCATAAAAGGTGTTGAATATGTTATAAATAAGTAGGATGAAGTAGAATGAATACTACTATAGATCAATACAATACCACCTTAGTAAAGAGATCATGGTGTAAGTTTCATTTTGTTTAAATCATCATGATAGCATATCCATGATAAGGATTTTATAAATCCCATATTTAACGAATTTTAAATTGTGGTTTGCGAAAAAATATGTTATGGTTAAAAATATTATCCCTCCAATTTAATGTTCACTCAACTTTACATGTAATGAATAAAGTGGTGCAAATGGAAGATGTAGATATTCAAGAGAATGGTCTAAATGTTCCTGATATTGAAAATTATCATGATGGAATGATAATATTTTGTGACCATGGATGTGATCCTTCTATAAAAAATAAGAAAATGATTATATGGAAGAATCTCATTGTTCTTCATTCAGTATTCATCCATGATGAATAGAGATGTGAAGAGTTTTGAATGAAAACATCAGGTTGGATGAAATGAATTGGGATATCGAAGATTTTGTAGGTCAATGATTGGTTTTTCAGCATGATAGGGTAAAATAATAATTTATAAAATGATATTCATTCCATTACAAATAGTAGAAACAAAATGGGAAAATATTAACATGGAATGTATTGTTGGACTCCACAAAAATTATAAAGAGAACAATGTTATATGTGTCATAGTTGTTCATCTTAGAATTATGGAACACTTATTCTCCATTTTATAAGACATATATATGGTTCATATTCCAATAATATAAAATAAGGATGGGGTATGGTTTCATGGAATAAAAAATTACATTATATCTGATAGGGATATGATGTTCACCTCAATATTCTAGAGAATTCATCAGAAATATCTTGATATAGATTTGAGATTCAGTTATTGTATCATCCTTAGAAACATGGTCATTCCAATATAATAATTAAAACCATAGAGGATATTTCTTGAAATATTTATTTTGGTTTAACATGTTATTAAGATAAATATCCTTCTAATATTCAGTTTCCAAACCAAAATATATTTAACTAATCAATCGAGATGTCTACATATAAAAACCTCTATGGAATGAAATGAATTGCTCCAACATGATGGAATTATGTTTTGAATGTTTGATTTTAGGATTTGAGATAGATTATAAAATGATAGAGATGGGTTGTTTACTTTTTTATCACATCAATAATGGTTATAATAAAATGAATGTTTATGTTGATAACAATACATGAGATATTGAATTTATTTTTGGTGATAAAGTGATTATAATAATTTATCCATTTTATAATATTATACGATCTAGGATGAAATAAAAACTTATCTATGGGAATATCGATACCATTAATATTATTGATTGTATCTGGACCATATTGAATCGGTTTCATCTTCCATATGTCCTCCCTCATGTTTTTGAGATGTTCAATTTATCACTCTATATCATGTAGGTACCTAACACATCACACATATTGAACAATGACGGCATAAAATTGGATAAAAATCATTCATATAAGGAAAACATTGTGATGATTCTGGATAATACATAAAATGTTCTGTGAAACTAGAACACTCTCCTTGAAAATGTTTTGTAGTGAAACTTCATGTTTAAGGATGCTATATAAGAATTTGAGAATATGATGTGGATAAATTATAATCATTTTTGGTACTATTGTGATGAACTAAAATGAATAAGTTCGTTTTATTACCCAAAAATTTCTAAACCCTTTTTTATGGTTATATTTTGAACTTATACATTATATGATCATGAGTTTATCAGTATTTTGAACTAGTTTCTTGAAAAAAGGTTGGTGGGTTTAAGTCTTCCAAAAAATTAAATGTGTACCACTCAGGTCCTTATAAAAGGTCACCCATCTCCCCATATATTCACACATTAAAAACCAATTTGTTTGGTTACTCCCTACCCAAATCACATCCCTCTCTTGATCATATTATCATATAAGACATATTTTGCATAAAAAACCATACAAGGAAGACTTTTAGTGAATACATAAGGAGGATACCCAAGGAAGAGATAAAATCTAATTATGTTTATAAAATTAAAATTTAATAAAATCTTTATAATTTTTTTTACATTGATGAAAATATAATTATATACCTACCCACATGAAATCATAAATTGGGTTATGTAATCATCATTAGTTTCAATGAAAGATTACCACCTCACCAAGAAATGTTATTTGTTTTTCCATTACCACATTTTAATGAGGGGAATAATGAATAATTTACATTTCATATATTATATAAATGAAATATTTTATTATAATAGGATTTTTTAATTTATACATCATAAATAAATTCATGATTTGCTTTTTGTGGAAATACGATAATGTGGTTGGTGTATACAGTGGACTACCGCCTCTCGAAGCATTATGATTCTTTCAAACTGTACATGAAATGTATTAACAATGTATTTATTAACCATATCTGATATATATGACATAATAATTGGTCTGGAGTGATAATATATTATATATAATTTTTTCAGTCCACATGATAAGAAAATTCAAACATCGTTAATGAGTACGTATGACATAATTTCTTCATGAATGATTCATTTCATTTCCATCAATAAACTTATGGATAACTGTAAATATAGATATATATATATATATATAACATGATATTTATATCATGGTTATCATTATTTTAATTATGAAACATTTTTCAATTTAATAGAAGAATCAATATATGAAATAAAAGAAAATGTGAAAAATCACTAATTACACAAAACATTACTATAACCTACAAATATTAATAAATATGTAATAAAATGTAATAATCAAATTATAACATAGGATATATTTGAAAAAGGTTCATTGATATATTTTTAATATAATTATGTTTAAAATACATGAAGTTTCAATGAGTATGACATATGTTAAAACATAAGGTAAAGGTTATCTATCATAATTTTATTTTCTGTTAAAAAAATTCCATATTCACAACATGATTATTTTATGTAGACCAATGACTATGTAGTAAAATTGTTATCATTGATATATTTAATTGTATTTAGTTTCATATATCAATTTGAAAATATATCTTTCACGTGATTTATTTTTTAGCAACTATCTAGTAGATAATACATTTTTGTCTCAAGTAGCCTTATTTGATGCATATATTATGTTCTAAACCTGTATTCATCCATAATGTGTATATAAATACCATTATACAAGTAATATAAATAATTTTTTCATCCTAATTTTATTTTAATATTAATTATATTTTATTTTTCTGTGTGTCCAACAAATCAATCTTACTAATGATAAAAGGACTTTATGTTATGAGATCAACATTTATCGAGATTGTTTATGATTAACTATCCAATGATCAAATACCTTGAAATACATGTCATGAATTATCATGAATTTAATTATACATTAGTTAGTAATCAAATAATTTTATAAGGGTACCATCTTACAACATTTTGGTATCTAAAAGATTATATGAAAATATTTTCAACAAATACTGACATTATTTCTCACATTAGTCTGAAATCTATTTTCTTCAAAAACCATTTATGTTAAATTATATAAAAAATTATTAATTACAATGTTTTTATTTTTAGGAAACATTTTTACCTTTTTTTAAATGATCAGATGCTTCATTTCATTATCCAAACAAATTATGATAATATTTTACCAAAAATTTTAAAGGAACATTTACTTTAATGTGTATGACATGAACATAATTTTTAGACATCATGACAAAATATTTATTTAAATATTTATTTATATGTTTCCAAAGATATAAAAAATGAAAAAACGTTTAAAAAAGTTTTATAGTTTTTAATGTTATTTTTAATAGAAATGATATTTTCGTCTCGAAAATGTTTACATGAATGATCAAAATAATAATGTATCACATATGAAATTTTTTGTTTTCACATATACCTTAATTAGGATATTGTTAAAGGATGCTAATCATATAATTTATATTAATTTTTAATTGTTTTTTAATATGTTTATGAATCCTTTTTCTCTTCCTTGTGTTATTCTATGTGGAAATGATTATGAGACCATCTTGTTTTGTGGGATATTCTTGGATGAAATGATAAGAAATACCCCTCTATTCCAAAAGATACAATAGGATAAATTTTTAATGATACAAAATTCTTTTCATAGGGAATGTTGTGATGAATATTAATGATCTTTTAGAAGAAATTACTATGAAAATAAATTTAAAATTTGTATTCCCATTTCTCCCACAAATGTATTTTGTAATTATTTATATATCGCTTGAGATATATATTTCTTGAATGTAGAGTTAACCTAGTATAGTGTGATATTTCTGAAATAGAGAGTGATCCTAGTTCAGTGGGATTTCACTAGAATGTGGAGTTATCTCAGAATGATAATGGCCATCAATAATTATGATGGTTTATAAAATGATCCTTGACCGATATATAAATGACTTTATAGGATTTTGTGAATTCCACTAATCCATGGTTTATTCCATTGATATTTTATTCATAATCATGATCTGTGATTATGTTATTACTTATCTATTATGAAATTCTAATATTTAATCCATGATTCAATATTTTTGTCATTGGTATGATTTTTATTCTCTTAGAATGTTTTGTTCATGTTATCAAACTCATATGATCATGTTATTTTTATGTATCTCCCTTATTTACACTTATAGAGCACGCGATCTATCCCATTATTATATTTCCATTACCCACATTTTAAATATATATTTTATTTATAATTTTATTATTTGTGGGGGTAGTAATGAACTATTTAGATGGATATGAAGTATCTCACTTATGAATCAGTATTTTTGTATCTAGGAGAAAAAATACAGTAAACTATTATTATGCTCATTCACGTGTTTATGTAATTGAATGAAATTTTTTCTAAAATAAAGTATTATTTATTCATGTTATTATCCAATCACCATATAGATGATATTCAATGATCAATATATATTTATTTTAGAGGTTTTTTCGATATATAACATACTGTTGTTCATTTTTATTTCAACAATATTATTCAATCGATAAATAATAAGGATCTTTATGTAAAATTCAGTAGAAATAAGTGAATAAATTCCATACACTGTGATAATGTTAGAGGTAACAAATATTGGGACATATGTATATGAGAAAATGGGAGAGAAAGTATAATCCATTTTGAATCCCATCAAAATATATTCTAATAAACACAAATGATATCCTAATAATCCATACATAGATCAATAGTTCATTGTTGGGGACAATGTATTCCTATGAATAACTCAATAGATTAATTTTACAAGGATTGGAAAGAAATAGAGGATAATGACCATATATATTTTCCAAAATATGATTTATTATCATATTATGGTGATACAAAATTATTGATAGATTCCACTGATCCCCTAAAATCATAAAAATATCTTCCAAATATATCAATTCAAGATATAAAATCATTTTGGTAACTTTTTAAAATTATGAAATATTATTGCAATAGACCTTGATATATAACATCAATAATAACTAGGGGAGAATTTGGATCAATGAGTTAACATGATACATGAGAAAAAAAAATAGATTCAAATTAATTTTGAAGATCGATGAATTTTTTAGCTATATTAGAACCAGAGGTTGTAATATGGTATATGAAAACTCAATTGTTTCATAAGAGTAATTTAATTTCATTGGAATAATTTGTTTAAGGAACTAGGAATATATCATCCCAAACATTTGTAATTTATTTATCTTACATAAATTATATGTCTTTGATAAGTTTTGATGAACACAATTCCCAAAATAATTAGGAAATTATTTATTGAAAAATTAAAATTTATGAATTATTACATTTTAAAAATAAATAGATAAAACAAATTACTTGTATAATATTGCAATACATATTATTGAAATAAAAATTATTCTATACAGACAATATTTAATTATTACGTTGAATAATGAAATTTTTTTTTCACCCCCAATATATTAACATATTTTAATTTTTGAATAAAATTAATCTTTTTTCTCACTTTCTCTATCTGAAACATTGTATTAAGTATACACTACACACAAGACTAAGTTATCTTTTGTGACTCACAAAATTTTGTATTATTTCCTTCACATGGAGTAACTATTTTTAATAAAAAGTCTAATATATTATAAATAATATAAAATAAATAATTTTTCAAATCAAAATTTTATAATTTTCATTCAGTAAATTTTTTCATATTTTATTAACACATTTATTTTTTAATAATAGTTAAAAATAATGTATTTTTTAAAAAAACTGACAATTCATATAAATAATTATTAATGATTAATTATATTATAAATATATTTTCAAATGAAATTATTGATCCACTATAAATATATGAACCCAATTTTGGAATGTAGAATCATTATTATGTTGAAATTTGATATAAAAACTTATTGAACTACTGAGACTTTTTAATTTGAGAATCACATATCTCGCCATGTCTGTGGGATTAGAAATAAAATAAATTTTCCATCATATATGATTTAAAATTTTCAAAATATAAAGACATTATTTTAATAAATTTAATATTTTTTGTCTAAAAATTCTGGAAAAAGGATTAGTAAATATGAGTAAAAAATTATATTTATTGTTGTCAAATTATTCTTATCAAGGGACTAAACAACAATCATAATGGAAAAAATGACATAAATACATTTCCAAAATATATTTTCATCAAATATTTCAGAAATAACACTTATTTATTCATATTTTATATTTTGTTGGAAAATTATTTCCTAAATGTTCCCTATATGATAAGCTATGTGAGGAAAAAAGACAATAGTCATTCATCACAACCTTTAAAATTTACAAAACATTTAGATATGTAAAAAATATCATATTTGTGGTTTTACATATAAATTATAAATAAAAATATCTTAATATATAATTATAATTTATCATTAATTTTTATAGACGAATTTTTAATATAAAATTTTTATGAAATTCCAACATAGGGATTAAATAGTTATTAATCGCCTAAAATAAATGACACAATAAACAATAAATGTGTGGATAACTGATTGAATTAATGGATTTAATTATTTTTTCTATTAATATTAAATTTTACATAGATGTGAACATTAAATATTTTAATTAAAAAAATGTTTTAAAATTTTTAAAATTAAATTGATTAAATCGGGTCAAAATTGACGTTGATGTAAATTAATAATAAATTTATAATTTATTATACTATTTTAAATTAATAAATTTCTTATATACTTCCATGAGATTTTTATGGATTAATAAAAATTTAATATTTAATATAAATGAACTAATTTTTATTTTATAATTAACCTAATTACCCTTTTATGACTAATATATTCTCAACATAAAGCATGTTAATGTATTGTTATTTGCGTGTTTCAATCCCTTTATTTAAGAATAATTTCCATCAATCATGAGATTTTTATTTTTAAAATTTGATACCATATTCATAAATATTTTTATTTATATTTTCTATTAAAACAATCATTAATTTATTATTATTAGTTTATTTATATTGGTTTCCAATGTATTTTCTTTAAATAAACCCAAAATGATAGAATTGGGAAAACATAGAAGTAAAGGAAACTTTTTTTATTTACAATAGTGTCATTCCTCCTCCACTATAAAGAGGCCTCATCTACATCCACTTCCTTAAAAAATCTGAAGAATCATTTTATGGACCCAGATCTACCATGATATATCCCAAACATCCCCTATATAAACTAAGAAGCATCACAATGGGTATAAATCTATTCATGTAATCCGATTGCTACAAACCAAATGGTGTGAACCGAACAAAAGGTACCACCTCCATCAATATCATTAGTTTTATTTCATTATCAATGATTTAAATTTTTATTATTCCATTATTATATAATAAAAAAATACCATCAATATAATAAGAAATTTTTATATAAATATTTTTACTAGAAATTACACACACTTCTATCTATTGCGTAATGAACATACCGTTTATCTGTACAACAAACTGCCACCTCACAAAATGATGTCATTCATTTTTCCACTACCACCAGTCATGTTTGGTAATTATGATGGAACCAATATTTATAAGTGAAATAAATGATAATACTAGATAAATAATTTCAATTAATTATTTTATGATGAATACCATTATAGATTTCATTTAGTGTAAATTTGATTACAACATTTTGGGATGTGTGACTACGACCACCAAAAAGGATGTGATTCCTTCATGCTATACATGGAAAGTAGAAATGTTTTTATTAATTAATAATATATAAAATAATTGAAATCTATATTGTATTTATGAAATAATTAAATTCATAAAATAATATATATCATTTTCATTGTTACCGTTTTTATCCACCAAAAAAGATGATAATGTCCTTTTTGGATGTGTAAACTACTGCCTCCTCTACAAGAAGTAATTCCTTTAAAATCATGATAATTATATATATAAGTATATATTATTAAATATATTGTATTTATTATATAATTATATGAATGTAAAGATATGTGTTACTAACCTTATTTCTATTATGATCATTGAAAATGGGATAATTATTCATGCGAACATACAACATACTATCTCAATGAATGTAACATTGGATTATTTTTCATAATCATATTTCATGATAGGTTTTAAAAGAATAATTTATATAGATATACAATTATTATTTAACAATAATTATTCTTTATGTGTTTATATAATGACCCCTTTGACCATAGTTGACCTCCAAAAGTCATTTTTACACATGAATCAGATATGGTTAACACAACATACGTAAAAATAAATTTTTATGTGTTGATATAATAACATATAATTAGGGAAATAAATGTAAATAAAACATTGAAAATGTTTTCATTATAAGTAAATAATTAATATATGATTATTAATTTGGATTATGTAGATAGATGTGACAAGTCATAATAAATGTAAGTGATTTCATCTCAAGTTACATTCCATTGAGTTTTATTTGATGTTATCCACCAATTCACATTTATACAGTGTATATACTATCCTATGACATGTTATATTTGGAATATAATTACAATTAATATACTATATATTATATTTAATGTTATTTCTTCAAGGGGGTATTATTCGACTGTTTCAAATTAGAATGGGATAAATTAGAATATTTGATGATTATTTTTCTAAAAAATGTATTAATGTTATTTAAATAGTTTTTATATTCATTCACATCAACAAAACATATTGTTTATTATCATCTATTAAGGAATTATGGATAAAAATGTGTGTTTTAATCAATATGAATGATTTATTACAAGTAATGTTTTTTACTTATAAAATTTATTCTTCGATATATAAGGAATGATATGGAATCATATGGCACAGTTGGGGACTATTTATTGAAATCCCATCAATGAGTCTATAATCCCATGCGATGTAATAATGTTGTAAATCTCATTTGAGTTTGTAAATATTTTATTAAATAATCTCTAGTGAAAAATATTAATAATTAGGATAATATTGACCAAACCAAATCTATTTATATCTAGTATGTTATAAAACATATTAATAAAGTTATTGATAAAAATGGTACCATGTACCTATGAATCATTACATTCCATAATTATGAATTTACATAATTTGGACTCTATTTATATTTATCCATGATAATATTCATTGACATATATATCAATGAATTTAATTTTCTATTTAATTAACTAAATGGAATTTGTTTTCAGATAATTATATTTCCATATTGATATTTCTTTATATGGTTATTTAAATGGAATTTGTTATTAGTTATTTAATATTCCATGATCATTATTCCCATCAATTCATTTTTTCTATGACATTACATACCCATATATAGCGTTTGAGATCACCATTTTTAGGATTCCTTTCAATAGTTTATGAAGACGAATACAAAGAATGAGTATGAAGGATACATTTTATAGAATGTTATTATTTATAATGTTTATCTGTTCTATTTACCCATGAATTATGTGTATCATTTTTGCAATCATTCTTTCAAAAAATAATTAACAGATATGACCTTCTGGAATATATTCCTTATAATCATTCGAATATAATAAACTAATGCCCCATATTTTTACTTATAAGGTCTTGGTTATACAGTCGGTACCAATGAAACATTATATAAATCCTTGGAAATTAAATATAGAAAACATATATTGAGGAACATAAAACTGAAAAAAACATTGAGGATAAGTATAAAATAACATCATTGAATTTTGGTATGATATTGATTTTGTGGTAATTACCTGATATACATCCTTTTCTAGATAATACAGGATTAATTGGTTCTATAATTTATGTAACTAAGAGTAACAACTCTGAAAAAATGTGTTGGGCCTCACTGGGTATTACCCCCTACAAAACAATGTGGTTTATTCGGCACTACTTTGGAACTCCTACAGTATATTATTAGAATAATTAAAATTTATTATATATAACCATGAATGATTTTAGTAGAAGTTGAACCTGAATAACCTAGGATAAACATATTGTTTTTTATTTAGACGATGTAGGATCCAAGATTTATGGATGCTATAGTTAATCATTGTTGATTATGTTGTTTTCATTTTGGATAATTTATACTCACAATATAATTTCTATTTTGGTAAATTGATGGAACCTAATAGAACTAGGTAAATATAAAATTTCATGAAAAATATAATTATGAGAAGTTATATGTAATGATAACTGTAACGATGATTGTTGAGATAAGACCTCATTAGTTTTCACATAACTTGACAGACATTGTGTATAGTAACCAAATATTAGATGCCCTGAAAAATAGAAGGAAGGTGTTCACTGAGTGTCTGGTTAAGAAATACCATGGAGGAATGAATATTCAGT
This sequence comes from Viscum album, assembly GCA_963277665.1. Lineage (NCBI taxonomy): Eukaryota > Viridiplantae > Streptophyta > Magnoliopsida > Santalales > Viscaceae > Viscum > Viscum album. The sequence continues at coordinate 90,476,388 of OY728121.1, read as the reverse complement.
ATCCTCTATGTCATAAATGTGTAATGAGTAAGCCATGTGAATGTTTTAGAGGAACAATAAGTTGTTTGGTCTGTGTAAAATAAGGAAAAAATGAATATAGATACTAATGAAAAATGAAGAGTTTAGTTAACTCAATTGATGTGAAAAATGTCACCACTAAGGTATCAATTATGGAAATATTATTTATGATTGAATTTAAATAACATTAGGAAAATTAATTTCATGAGTGGAACGTTCATGAATAGAAAAAAAGGTAGTACATGTAATGGTTATATTACTACTGATGATGAGACTACAGGTGAAATGTGAATGTAAAGATGAATTATTTCGTAGGATGAAGTGACTATGTTAATATATTACAGATTCCGTAGAATAATCAATATGTTTTTTTTTGTTTTTGGATTGAGGAATGATAAATTATGGAATATATATGAATTTTAATAGGAGTACTTTTTCATTAAGGATTTGAGATCAAATGCTGAATGAAATAATGAAAATTTATTCACTAGAATGTAAATGTACATATATTTGGATTGAGGAATTAGCCATTATGTAACATATATGTATTTCAATAGGATTAATTTTATTTGGATAATGTATTGTTAGATATATTTGAAATACTTTGGAAATGAGTAATTTTTTATGGAAAAAGTGGTTTACACAGTCAATAATATAGTTTAAATTAATATATTATTTTTTGAATATATCTTATACCATGTGTATTATTTAATGAATAAGAAGAATTCATGATATTAATAATATTTTATAGTAATTCCTGGTATTTCCAAAATTAAATGATTATTACATGATGATTAAAAGCCAAATCATGTTATTTGATATGCTTATTTTGGAAACTCAATTACCTTTATTAAAATGTGTTGGATAAAAATCTCTTAGAAATGTCAACTATTTATGATATGGTTTAATTTTTTATTTGAATTTGGTTTTATATATTAATGTATTTCATCACAATATTGATCATGTTTTTCTAAGATATGACGATATAATAGTTCAAGGAATAATAAATTGAAATGATTATGATTTTAGAAACAGATATATACTTATATTATTATATTGTGAAAGAAATTAAGAAATTTAGAATAAATGGTATTGAATAAAAAAATTTGACATATTATCACCCTTTTTATGATATTAGTGCCTATTTTCAACCCTCTTGTTTACTGTATTATGCTCAATAAAAACATATAAAAATGTCCACTATCACTCTCCATCAAAACATGATTATTTCATTTCTCTTCCATATTCATGATTTCAATAATGATCTCATATTTTTATTTCTTTTCATTCTGGTCACATTTCCATTTCATTGTTATCATTATTAATAATACGTTTCAACAAAACTTTTTATTATGTGATATTTTCCGCATTAATTTATTTTGAAATATCAAAATCATTATTATTGAGATCATGATTAAATTAATACAATAAAATTAAATTGATGGGGGGAAAATATGACACCCAATGAAATTAAAATATGTACACTTTTGAATAACATTATAAATTTCTCTAACATTCATTATATAAAATTTTATGATATGTATACAGTACACACAAAATGTATTTTTCTTGGGTTACACTTAAGATCTAGTTTTAATACCTTTTAATGGAGAACTAATTTAAATCCATTTTTAAAAATATTATAATTTAATTCTTCAATATAGAAACTTTTTTTCAATTTGGAATGTAACGATTAGATATAGTTGATTTTTTTTGTATATTTTAGAAGATTAATTAGTTGATAAATAGTTAAAAAATACATATTTTTTGAGAAAAAACATTTTCATTTAAATAAATATAAATTTTATATTTTATTTTCCGTTAAAATAAAATAGAACAATTAAAAATATATTAACTCAATTTAAGACATTGTAATAAATTTAAATTGAAATTAGATATAAAACAATTCATGCTTTTTCACATTTTTACATTTAAATCCTATTTCCTCAACATGTTAGCGAGTTTAACATTAAACACAATTTCCCAATTTCTGTGAATTTTATTTTTAAAATTGAACATACACCTTTTTAATCTGTATAATATTTATATGCAAATATGATAAGAAAATTTTGATCACAAATATTTGGGAAACTAATTAAAATTAATTATGCTGATTAATGGAAAATTAATCCTAATAAGTTACAAAAGCATAATCTTTAGTGAAAAATGAACTAGACAATTGTAAAAAATCATTTAGAGGGAAATAATTCGACTATATACCATATTGGTTATAATTTTAAAGTTCATTCTATTAATATTTCATGAATGTTCCATATATGATAGATTAATAATGTAAAAAAGAAAAAATGAGAAACTTCCTAACATTTAAAATTTATAAAGCATTATGATATGTAATAAATGACATCATTAGTTATATATATCATTTGGAAATATAAAATAGATATTTTTTCACATTAATTTATTATAATTTTTTTATATTGGTTAGTTATTTAAATACATATGATACACCAATATAGTGATTATATAATTAATAATCATCTAAAAGAAATGGTAGTATAAATATTAAAAGTGTAGAAAATTGATACATATTTTGTATTTAATTATTTTTTAAGATGAATATATAATTTTACATTGATTTTAACATAAAATATGTTAATTACAATATTCATTTGATATGTTTAAATTAATTTTTTTATTAATTTCATTAATGAAATATATTTTATCTTATAAAAAATTAAATATTATAAATCATTTATAATTAATATACATCTTATAATTTTAAAATTTATTTTTACATGTTAATAAATTTTAAATATGGTCTATTAATAATCCAATTGATATATTATAATGATATTACTATTCCATAGTTTGTAAAAAAATTATTAGCATGTTACAAGTTAGAATTATATTTTTGTGCATTGCATGTGAATTTTTTGAAATTATTTTCCAACGCATAATGGATATTTATTTTTAAAATTATATATAATATTTATAATTTAGTTTATATATATTTTTATATAATTCCTTCTATAATTTCTTCTTAGTAGGTGAATTATAAATGTTAGGAAAATAGTGTCATTAATAAAAACCAAAATGACAAATTGGTGAAATGTATTATTTATGAAAAAAATTAACAATAATATATTATTTATTAATCATATATGTTTTTATTAGAAATTATTCTCCTTTCAAAAATAATTTTTTTATTTTGGATTCACATTAGGTAAATGATATCACTGATTAATATATACATTTTGGTATTTACAATAGTGTCACTCCTCCTCCAATATTAAAAGTCATCATATCCACCAACATCCACACAACACTCATACAACATTTTACCGAAAAATATATTCTAAAATAACTCCTAAAATATCCTAAAATAATCCTAGATTAATAACATTGGAAAAAATCCATGTAATCCTTTTGGGGAATACCAAAAGTTGTTACCTGACTAAGAGGTTACATCCATCCACATGCTCATTAATTTTATTTATTTCTCCACTAATTAGATTAATATTATTACATGAACAAGATAAAGTTATCCAATATATACATAAATTTTTATATATTAAAAGTTCTAAATACACATAAAAACATTTCTATTTAATGGGTATTGAACTTCCTAATTATTAGTATGGAAACTACCGCTTCATAAAACGACATCATTCATTTTTTCCTTACCACTATTCATGATGGAGAATTATGATTGATACAATGATTATAAAAGACATATATGATACATAGTATTTATTTATTAATCATCATTTATTTTATAACACATACTTTTATATTTTTCTTTTTGGGTAAATACATTACAATTGTTTCTAAATTTGTGGACTACTGCACCCCCCAATGATATGTGATTCGTTCACACTCTAAATGGAAACTATAAATGATTATTTTAATTAATATGATGTAAAATACATGATATATATAGAATATTAATTACATAATTATGTTTATGTAAATATAATATATCAATTTCATTATTAACCTTTTTTCAAACCGAAAAGGGTGATATTATAGTTTGTGGATCTGTGGACTACTACCACATGTTCATGACGTGATTCCTTTAAAATAAAAATATAAAAATATACAATTATATACTATTAAAAAAGATAGTATTTATTTTTTAATGACATTTATAGAATGTTAAACTCTAAATACCTTCATTTCATAGAGATTTTGGAAAAATGGAAACGATGCCCATGCATACATACAAAGTACTCTCTCCATGATTGAAACATTGGTTCATTTTTAATAATTGTATTCCATAAATGTTTTCAAAATTATATTTATTTTTTGAAAATAATAATTATTCCACTATTATTATTCAAAATATTTTTATAAAATGACCCATTTAACCATAGTTAACATACTGAAGTCATTTTTAACATATGAATTGAATGCACTCAAAACCCCATATGTAATGATAATTATTTTAGAATTTATATAAAATGTTTTGTTATGTGAAGTAAATGTATTGATAAAAATGAAAAAAATTATGTAGAATAAAAATAATTAATATAGAAAGATAATTCCGTAATATAAATACACAAATGACGATTCGGGCTCTTGGTAATGGATTTCCCTTTTATTTACATTTAATAGAGGATTATTTGTTGTTATGAAGTAACTCAATTTTTCATAGTTTATATATTTTCCTTTGATATTTTATATCATGAATTTATTTAATATAATTATATTATAAGATTTATTTAATTTTATTCCTTATTGGGGATTATGATTCAAAATTTTCAATCTTTTATGGAATAAATTGGAATGATTAAATATTATTTTCCCCAAGAATGATTAATTAAACATTAAATGATATTTCAATTCATCAATTTCAATAAATATTATTGTCACTTGTGATCCATTGTGCATTCTAATATAAATCCATATTTTCATTCAATGTGGAAATTTTATGGTGTGGTAAAATTCATATTTATTTATCCTATTATTCAATGGATGAGTAATGCCTTGGAATCATATGAAACAGGGTGGGGACTATTTAAAGTAAGTCCCTTAATTCATTGATTGTCTCACGAGATGAAATTAGGTATACAAAACCTTTACTTTTGTAACCATTATGTTATAAAAATTATTCTAAATGGTCTAAATATTAGAGATATGGTTGGCCAATAAATTGGTGTGTAGCATTATGTTTTAAACTTTCTTGTGAACGATCTTGACAGAATATATACAATGTACCTAGGAAACATAGAATTGTATAACCAAGAAATTCCCTTATTTAGACTAAGATAAACTTTACAAAGGATTTTTTTGTTTCGACATATCAATGGATGAATTTATTATTTAAATTCAAAACATTAATGGATTTTTTTCTATTTTTTACCTTTCAGTATTCATATTTGATAACCTAGTTTATTTGGTGGCACATGTTATCAATAATTTACCTTGTGATGTTGATAATTATCATTAATTTAAAAAAATTTATTCATTACATATGATTACTGAGAATTTTTGATCACCCTTGTTATGTTTCCTTTACCTCAGTTACAATGTAGAATTAGTTGAATGAGTTTCAAGGATGTGGTTTATTTAATTTTATTATTTATCTTTATTGAAGTTTATAAATACCAATGTATTATGGGTATCATGAATGTAATAATTTATTCAAAAATATCTAAACTGATCGGTCCATCATGATTGTATTCCTTGTAATCATTATTATGTAATAAAATAATACATTGGCTATGGGCTTCTAGGGTCTAGGGTTAATTTTTTTTATTAATATAATTTTTCAATTATATTGTTTCAAAAAAATTTAAATTAATTATATAAGTATAAAATTCCTATCAATACATAAACCATGTGGTTAGGTAATGGTATAAAATTTTAATGCTATTATTTAATAAAAAATTGAGAGACAATTTCTACCCAACATGGATTTATATATAATTTTCATATCAATATCTAATTTAACATATCTTTATTATAAATTCTATGATATGTTTTTATTTATAATTTAGAAAATGTATGATCATTTATACCATAATTTACAAATTTTAATAATTTTTGATACAATTTTTTATATGTAAAATCTTATATTTTATTCAAAAAAATTCTTTTCTTACAATGAATATTATCATAATAATTTATATTAATCCAATATTATGAATAAATTCACCAATATATGATTAGAATATATTGAAAAACTTAATTAACATTCTACAAATATTTTTTCTATGAATTAATGATAATAAAATCTTTTGTTTGTTTAAATTTTTTGATCATTACAATTATTTTGATGAGTTATCTAAAAAGATATTATAAAAAATATGTTACACCCATAGGTATTGAACCATGTCAAATTGATTCAATATTTGTAATTAGATTAATATATATTATATAATATGTTAATGTTAGTTCTTTACATGAGGAATTGTAAGCCTTGTAAGAATCTTTTTACCATAGTATTGGTGAAATTGATTAATGCAGTGTTAAAACTAATATATAACGATTAAATTTTGTGTAAAATATATATAAATATGATTATATAATTTTATTTAGACCTAATATCATATTATATTTGAAAATTTTCACATTTTCAAAAATTTTAAATAAAACACGTTATATAATTTTTATCATAATCATATTTTGAAGGGTTAAACTCCCCTAACATATATAAGGGGACCCCATATTCCCCCATATATGAAACTCTTATGCACAATAACTCAGAATAAATATACCCAAGTACCTTCCCAAAAACAATAATCATGATAATGAGGTCATGCTATTTCCCAAATTCCCATCTAATAAAAATTAATGTGTTTTTAAATAGAGATTATCCAGTGAATTTGTATATGTACATAGTGATATTTTCCAATCCTATATAATATGAAATATCCTTAAAATCATACATAATAATACTATAATAATTAATTTTGTAAATTTAATATATTATATAATTTTTTGAAATTTTTTAATTTATTTTCATTCTCATTAAAATATAATTGGAAATCAAATTTTCACTATAGTGTACATCTGAGTTACCTAATCTATGAAATTGGGCAATTTAGTTTTCATCAAAACCTCCAAAGTATTGTAATATATTTTTGTAATATATATATATATGAGGTTGTTATTATTTATCTTCCATTATTTTAATCAATTGACTAATGGTGTCCCCACCTGTGCGTACGTGCAGACTACCACCTCCATAATGATTTGTAATGCATTTTAAATCTCTAAATTTAATGGTTTTTAAATGTTTATATATTGAATAAATATTAAAAAATTATAAGAATAATAATATTTACATTAAAACCATACCCATGGTTATTGGTCAAAATTATCAAACTAGAACATGCATTAAAATTTCACCAAAATACAATGAAATATTTATTTAAATGAATAATATTTAAGAAAGAGATAATTTGAAATTATAAGAAAATGATAATAAATAATATAGTTTTGATGAATTATTTATATATACATTAAATTATTAATAAATTATTATACACATGTTTATAGAACATACTAAGACTTTTAAAAATTATGGAATAGTTATACGATACAAATTTGATGTTTATGAGTACTATTTATGTTTCATATTACATAATGAGGAATTATATTTCATTTATCCCATAAAACCAATTTACATTTATCCTATAATGAATTTATGTATTTCTTCAGTTATACATTATATTTTACTAAATTAGGAATTCTAAAAAACCAATAGAATTATTCATAAAAAATATAACTAAATTATATTTTTAGTCAATAATAAATTTCACTAATGTCAATGTTCATTAAATATAAATTTAAATTTATATACATAAATTATGTAGTAAATTATTTTTAAAATTTCATTAAATATATATTAAGTTTTTCAAAAATTAATCTTTATTATTTTTTACAAATGGGTTATATTTGATTTTTAAACAATCATTAAAATATTATTATTAAAAAAATTCTAATAAATGTATTTAACCAAAATATTTTACGTGAATTTATGAAATTATTTTTTACCAATTTACATTACATTATATTAATAATATATTTTACCTTTAAATATGAATTTTATTTGAAATAATTTACCAAAATATAATGATTTTATCTCTTATTTTTAAAACATAATTTAAATAAATTTATAGAAGATTTTTTTTTTCAATCAATGTTAACATCATTTTTGGATTTTTACGATTCATATGAGTTATGATGTTATGATAAAACCAAAATACATAATTTGGATAGATTATTATGTTGATATTAAATGGATGTTTTTATGGACCCTATTTCATCCCAATGGGTAAAATAACAGATGAATAAACGAAGAATGATTTTATGTTCTCCAAGCACACTTATTTACAGATTTCAGTATGTGTAAGCTGAGGAAATCTATAAATGTCTATAATTAAATGTTCAATAATTGGTATGTAATGTTATAACACATATGATAATGAGGAGAAAAACCAATACATTATGGTATTGTTTCCACTGTGATTATGGGAATGAGAAGTGAACATAATTATCAATTGGACTTATTCAACTCTCATTGGAGAAATGAGGTGTGAATACATTCCATTACATGAATATATTAAATGTGATATGAAATATTTGAAGTGTTATGCGAAACATAAAATTAAAATATATTTATATATTTCATCCAAAAATATATGTCTCTTTATTATTTCCTGATATTATGGATCATGATTGACTATAAAAGACATCACACTCTTATTCTACTATTTAATGTTTTGAAAAATAATTAATAGTTGAATCGTGATTTTTGATATATTAATTTTGGTGTATCTTTCGGTATATTATGATTAAATTATCATTTTTATCTCTATTTTATGTATACTTATGATAATTCAGCATTTTATCCAATTACTATGACCACATAGTATCTATTATCATCATTATAATGTTCTATTTTCACCTTGATTTGAAGAATTATTTTGAGGAGTATATATATATATATGATAGTCTGTGGGAGGAAGTTTGAAAGTGATTATAGAGAAATTATATAGTATATATTGATTATGTATCTATTCACAAAATTAACTAAAAATTTCTTCCAATTTTAGTTTCTATAATGTTATTTAGTACGATATTATAATAGTTATTTATTATTTATATTTTATTATACATCCTAATAAAATTTATCATGGTTCATTTTAGTTTGCAGTTTCATTTCAATCTAGTTATTCAATAAATTATTTACGTATTGGGGAAATATCATTTAAAATTCATTGGGTGTTACATTCTTCTAATATAAAATAATTTCCTCTTTGAAATTTCCATTCCTTTTAAATGATTTCATTAATTATGGTTCATTATGTCTTTGATTTCAAAATTCATTTCCGAAAATATAATATTCATCTATATATCTATAACTAGGTGAGTGTTCATTCATTATATTACTTTATATATGTTATAAATTATATATAATAGTTTCCTCATATTTTAAAATTTTAAATAGAGTTATACAATATTAGAATTCATTATATATGATTGTTGAGGTATGAAATTAATCTAATGTGATACATATATCAAATCATGGACTTGGTAGAGGTGAAGTTGATGTTAATGGTAATAAGTTATCTTTCCTTAATTGTTATTATTTTTTAGGGGGCTAATGTATCTAGGTCTCATCATACCATGAACCAATAAACCATATTGCTCTCCCATAGATATCATTTAATGAATAACTATTATATATATAAAATCACTTGATGAATTCATTTATTATCTATAAAACTATTATGTCTTCTCAGAGTAGTATTAATTCAATTTAATTTGTTTGAATCTTCTTAATTATGTGTTTTAAAAAACATAATATGATAAAATATCTATATTAAATTTATTTTATTATATTTAAATTTTTTGATCACATCCCATAAATAATCTAATTTGGTTACATTTGAAATCATGGATTTAAATTTTTTATAGATGGGGACTTGACCAGTGGAAGGGGTAGTTCCCAAATTCAAATGAAATCCATTTAAAATGATATAAACATAACTTCTATTATATTAATAATACATTTAGATCGACCATCAGAATTGTTGTCATATATATTTCTAATTATCAGAATAATATTCCTTTATTATTAATGAGTAATATTGATATTTATGGAGAACCATAGATATCAGTTAATAACATTTGAGTGCATTAATCCAAGAAGGCCAACCATATTCATTTCATAAATCACATAATGATGATTGATTAAGAAATATTCTAATATGACATGGAAATGATATAATTATTAGAGGAAATAAATTACTACACAATTGATATTATATAATTTTTCTTTATTAGATAGACTTATAATGAAATCCTTACAGATATTGTCCAATTTCTAAATGGGTAGGTGTAATGGTTGTGACATTTCATTATAACTATTTCATTGCATGATAAATTTTTCCACATAAAAATAATTTTGAAATAAATTCTTCCTATATATAATATTTTTGACAATATAAATAGGGTTTTAGATCACTATATATATATATATATATTACTTATAGGATGAATATCTAATGATAATCTATTTTCACCATGATATAGATCATTGTTAAATTATCATATTCATGAAAAATAGATTCATTTAAATGACTCTAATAATTACATAATTTCAATATTGAACTCCTGAACACTTCTAAAATAAATCATAACATGATATCCCACCATATTCATACGTAATTGTTTCATGGTTTTTTGTTGGGCAGTCATTTAGATAAGAAAGTATCTCTACAATTTCATAATGATTTCAGGGAATATTTATTGCAATTATAATATTATTTGGTATAATTAAATGATAATTTTTTATAATAAATAATTTTCCATTCAATATAGAGCATTGATTTTTTTTTCAATCCTATGGTAGTAATTTCTAGATCCATCGTAGTATTTGGTCAATTAAAATAGTCATTATTGGGGAATGATTATGTCCTTTAATTTAAATATATACATTAATGTATTATGATAACTATATAATAAAAAATTAGTAATATAGTAATATTTCAAGGATATAAGAAAATTAAATATTAATTTTTAATTATCAAAATCTTGTATCATGTAATTTTGATGATGGATCGTTAATTAATGTGAAGCATAAGATACTACAATGTCATCCTTCCTAATAAAACATACCAATACCATTATTTATGAAATCATGTATTTTAAAAATTATTATATAATGTTATTAAATGTTTTTAAATGTTAAATTAGTAAACATATCAAACTAATATTGGAATTTTCATTAGAGTCATATGTATACAAGAACATGATTCCCATTTGAGTTATTTGATAACTATGAGAAGCATCTCAAGAAATGGGTAAGAGTATATTTACAATCAAAGATTACTATGGAACTCAATTATTTTTTCTAGGTATTATAAAATCTCATACCACCTCGATATTTTATGAATACATATAAATATACATTATTATGGGATTACATGACCCATAAAGGATAATTTCATCAGCCAGTTTTCAAACTTCAAAAATTTAGTGTATAATTTATCCTTTCTAAAGGTATTCAAAAAATTCTATAATTAGCTTCAATATCATAATTTATAATGGAATATATGATAATTTAATATTTTTGGAATACCACAATGTGATCAAGGTAGTTTCTATAAAAATAACTATATATGAGAATGTAACAAGGGTATTTTTTAGTCCTAATCAACTTAATAAAATTTCAATATGTATATATCTTGTAAGATGAAATAATTTTAGTACATAAATTATTTTCAAACACAATTTTTAATATCTACATTATAGTAAAAAGATTATGAATTATTGATCTCTTAATAGATGATTGAATAGGTAATAAATATGAGGAATTTAATATTCGATTTATATTTTGATCTTATTATGTTAAAGATATTAATATGAAGTTATAATGAATGATATTTTATTATAATAATGTTAACTTATTCAATATTTGGTATTTCAATTTTGCATATATATGACAATTATCAGGATTATATTTAATTTTATTCTCTAATTACTCTAATTCAGTCGAAGTCCTTCTATAATGAAACATTAATATAGGAATATTATATGTTATATTGAATACCCAACCTCAAGATTTGGGGGAGGAAGAGAAAAATATTCTATTAAAAAATTTCAATGAAAATATATTAACATTTTATGATTTAATTAAATATATATTTTTTATTTAACTTCATATATATATTGTGTTATACAAAACATGGAGTTTTAAAAACCCATTATATGATATTTGTAATACTACATAAACACGACCATTATAATGTAGATATTTTTCATCGGGATATGAATAATAATAAAATTAAATTAAATATAATGAATAATTTTTTTATATAAGGAAAATATATTGATAATAAACAACCAAATGTTTAGTAAATTCGTTTCATTAGATGAGAATACATTATCTAAGAATGTATTTTTTTTTAATTTTTTAGAAAAATGATAATTTGTTAAAAAACATATAGGAAATTTATTTTAGAACATGTATTAATTTATGGGTGAAAAATTTTATAATTATCTAATAATATATATTTGGGGTTTTTCCAGAAAATAAAAATTGTATAATGAAAAGAGAAAATATCATTTTTTTTATTGATGATATTAAAAATAACTTATGTGGATATATTATGTTATCAAGTATTTAAAAAACTAAAATTAACTCAGTTAAATTTAAATTTATCAAATATATGTAATTATAATCTATTTCATAATTAATTATAATACAGATAGTTTTTAATTGGTTTTTAATTTTCACGGTGGAAAATTGATTTTTCTTCACATATCCAGGATTAATCATAAATATTGTCAATAATATATTCAGATAATAATTTGAAAAAATATATTATATATTTATTGGATATGAATAATTTATACTATATAAATAGGAAAAAATAATTTTTGGTCATAAATTTTTTTATATGCAAGAAAAAAATTTGCAATAGTGAAGGTCAAACAGTGTTTTACACAATGCATGTTCTTCTATTAAATTTAATAATTCACACTATTTGATCAATATTTAATAAAATTTATTTTTATTTTTTGTAATTTTGGCTATAAATTATATATTAATTCCCATTTATTAATTCATAATGGTTTAATTACCTAGGTAAATAAAAACATAAACGTTACAATGATGAAATATAAAATTTTAAAACTAAATAAACTAAATAAACAAGGAATATATATTTTAAAACATTCATTTCATACAATGATGGTGAATGATTCATGTAGTGGAACTGATTTCACAGTGTGAAATGGTTCTCAATTGGGGATAATGGGTAGGAGTGACTTCCCATAGAGTACTAAGGAAGCAACATTAAAAGTATTAGTTTCATATAGTTATGTTTTTTAAGTAAGGTGATGGTATCATCTGGAAGGTAATGGTTAAGATCATTGTTGAGATCCCCCCTAACAATACACATTAACCTTGCGTCATGATTCTTTTGATCACCTTGGTCGATGTGGTACATTGCTCTTCATTTATTGGGGATGTTTTTTTGATTAGATTGGTGTTCTAAGAGGTCTGATGTAACCAATGTTCTGTTGAGAGCCTCACCTACTATAAAATTATAATAATTAATCATGATTCTACCACTCACCTTGTTAGGAATGGTTTTGTGGAGTTTAAAGATGTTTTTGGATGTGTGGTTTGAGGTGACAATGGTGGACACTAATGTGTCACATGTGAAGTGTCTGTTATTTCTGAAGGACCCCGGGACACCCTGAGAGGGGAGGGGTGAATCAGGGTGACCACTTTTTCTTCTAAAGTGATGGAACTTGTTCCCACGTTGGCAGGAACTTGTTGAACCTGTATGATGATTATGATCAGAAAGCAAACATTCACATGCACAGAGAAGACACAACCCTTTTTACTTGGTTCACCACTAAGGGCTACGTCCAAGGAGCATACGCCGACATGTTGTCGGTCGTACCAAAATCTACTATGCTTCACTAGCGGTAGATTACAATAGTTTGGGTACAGTTACTCTGACCCAGGCTCACTGCCTTTACAAAGTTTCTAGGGATAGCGCACTGCTCCCCTCGGGTCACTCCCATTGACTCCCCCTGGCTCACTGCCGTTGGTGAAGTCCCACTCAGTTTATAGACGTGAAGGTCTCTTCATCAATTTCAAGAGAATGCATCTTCAGTTGTATGTAGATGCTCTATTGAAGTCTTATTCTCACCAGAAGCAGAATATCACTTTTCCTCGAATGTATCAGGTAGTCTCCAGGCTTTCGTGCAGCTCCAAACAGGCCGACGGGCTTTAGAAAAACCTGGTGCGCTTCTCCATGCCGGACGCACAAGTCCCAATATGGCGCGCAAGTCCAAACTGGCGCGCAAGTGTCACCAATTCACCTGAGCGATGCTTACTTCCTCGACAACAAACTTGCGCGGTCCACTTCCTTTCACTCCCAAACCGTCTTGGGCGCACTGTAGACAACCGGCGCGCAAGCTCTACATGCGCGACCAAACTACCACCTGCGCGACTCAACCACCTGCGCGACGAGAGCTCGAACAATCTCTCAGCCTTGAACTCCGTCAGAAATGAGGAGGGGTGGTCCAGTATTTATAGGAAAACTGGACCCCCTGCGCGTCGACGCGCAAGTCCCTCAACGGCGCGCAAGTCTTGTCTTCAATAAACTCTATCGCGCAACTCACTTGCGCGACCCAACCAACACTTGCGCAACCTTCATTCCTTATCCAAATTTTGATGTTCTGATCCTCAAAAACATATGGCGCGCAAGTCTTTTATCCTCCAAGAGCTCGGCGCGCAAGTACCTTTTCCAAAAACACTTTACTTTATTGGCGGATTTTCAGGCCCAAAAATTTGGAAAACATTGGGAAACGGCGCCACCTACACTACTGTTTTCTGCTTGAACGGTATGATCTCTTTGTTGGTACACATCCTGAACTTCCACTGAGGATTGACAACAAACACAAACCATACGCCAAATCATGATTTGAAGACCCTGGTTCCAACAATCTCCCCCTTTGGGTTTGTTGGAAATCAGAATAAATTCAATAGATCTCCAACCATGAGCAAACCCAAAACGCAAGAATCAACTCAGCCAACACTCTAAGTCTACGTGAGAAATGGTCGGTGTAGAAAACAAGAGGGGAGACTTGAATTGGGTTCCGGTGTTTTGAAATTCTCCATGACGCCCGATGTTATCCTTCTTATACTTCTCATTATAGAAGAATTTCGTGCCTTGAATTTATGCCTTTCTCCCCCATTGACAATAAAACCAAAGACCGAAAAGATGTTCAACATTCAGCTCAAACCATACTCCCCCTGAATAGTATCTCCCCCATAATCCTGCATCACAGCCATAAGCAGATAAAAACAGTTAAAACAAACGGGGAGAGGGGATTTCCGGAGCCTCCTTATGCAGTAGGAGGTGGTCGAACACCGAGGTTTAACCGATCCTTCTCAAACACAGCCGCTGACAATGGCTTGGTTAGGATATCAGCCACTTGCTCTTTAGTTCCAACATTATCCATTTTAATCACGCCTTGTTCAACCTTTTCATTGATAAAATGATACCGTATTTCAATATGTTTTGTACGAGAATGGTGAACCGGATTCTTCGTAAGATCAATTGCACTTTTGTTATCATAATAAATTACCATTGGTTGCTGCACCTTATCACCAATATCTGTTAGCTGCTGCACCATCCAAAGAAGTTGAGTGCATGCTTTTGTGGTGGAGATATATTCAGCTTCAGCAGTACTAAGAGAAGTACTTTCTTGTTTCTTGCTCAACCAGCCAACACATTTCTGCCCAATATAGAAAGCTCCACTACTAGTGGACTTTCTGTCTATCACATCACCCGCCTAGTCAGCATCTGAAAATGCGGATAATTCACTATCCCTGCCTGCAGCAAAAAATAACCCGAAGTTATGTGTACCGTGAATGTATCTCATGATTCTTTTTACTGCCGCCATATGTTCCCCTTTTGGATTACTCTGAAAGCGGGCCGCAAGGCATGTTGCAAAGACAATATCTGGCCTTGTCACCGTCAGGTACAGTAGGCTTCCAATGATCCTCCTATATATGGTGGGATCAATAGAGTTCCCATCCTCATGCTTTCCAAGTTTAGTTCCAGCTGCAATCAGAGTTGACATTGGTTTGGAGTCTTGCAGATTGAACTTCTTTTGCAGCTCTCTTGCATATTTTTCCTGAGAAATGAATGTGTATTCCTTCTTTTGAATCACTTGCATCCCTAAGAAATATGTGAGCTCCCCAATCATAGACATTTCAAATTATGATTTCATGTGGTTGGCAAATTCATCCACTGATTTCTGCCTGCTGCCACCAAATATGATATCATCAACATAGACAGGAACCATGAATTGATCTTTTGGAGAATTCTTCACATAGAGATTGTGATCAACTCCGCCTATTTTGAATTCCATCTTCATGAGATATGAATCTATCCGTGAGTACCAAGCCCGTGGTTCCTGCTTCAAACCATATAGAGCTTTCTTTAGTTTGCAGACCTTTGTTTCATCGGTACCCAAGAAAAATCCCACCGGTTGTTCAATGTAGACTTCTTCTTCGAGTACACCATTCAAGAATGTTGTCTTAACATCCATTTGATATACTTTATATCCTCTTTGGAGTGCCATGGAAAGGAAAAGCCTGATTGATTCCAGTCTAGCAACTGGAGCAAAGGTTTCTTCAACATCAATACCTTCAATCTGGGAGTATCCTTTACATACCAGTCGTTCCTTTTTCTGATAACACTTCCATGTTCATCAAACTTATTTTTGAAGATCCATTTGGTACCAATCACATTGTGACCTTCGGGTCTCTGGACAAGATCCCATGTCGGATTCTTGTCAATATGATCTAATTCATCATTCATGGCTTACACCCAAGATTTATCTTTTGCAGCTTTTTCGAATGAGGATGGCTCTACAACTGATAGAAATGCAGATTTTGTGGTATTCCACATCCTTCTGGTTTGAGTGGGTGCACTCCTATCCCCAATTATGTTGGATGGATCAATATCAGCTCTTCGATTTCTCCTGCGAGGTTCAGTAGTATTCTCTTCAGCCATAGTTTCTTCTTCAGATTCTTCTTTTGAGTCAACATCATTATGTGATTGATGAGTGTTTTGAATGGCTTCCTATATTTCTGCATTTGTATTTTCTTCACGTTCACATTCTTCATGACTTTTTATCGCATCAGCATATGACGTCGGTGAAGCATTTGTGGTTTTCTCTTCAATTATCTTAACATCATTGCTTTCCATAATCTTTCCCAAACGCTTGTTGAAACATTTGTAGGCTTTGCTGTTCATTGAGTAACCGAGGAAGATTCCTTCATCTGCGTTGTCGTCATATTTCCCCTGATTTCTTTCTTTGTTCCTGATGAAGCACTTACTTCCAAAGACACGAAAGTATTTTAGAGAAGGCTTCCGCCCATGCCACAATTCATATGGTGTCTTTGTCTCACCCATATAAAGTCCTGTTTGATTCTGAATGTACACTACAGCTTGAACAATCTCTTTCCAGTAATTTCGTGGAATACGACTCTCAATCAGCATAGTTCGTGCCATGTTGTTCACATGTCGATTCCTTCGTTCAACAACTCCATTTTGTTGTGGAGTTCTCACAGTAGCTACCTCATGTTGTATCCCGTGCTTCTCCAGATAATTTTCAATTTCAATGGACGTGTATTCTCCTCCATTGTCACATCGCAACACTTTGATTGTTCGTCCAGTATCATTCTCGGCGATTCGCCGATATGTTTTCATGCAGTCAAGGACTTGTCGTTTCCGGTGAATGACCATCACACATGCCATTCGATTGTAATCATCTATGAAAAGGACAAAGTACCTTTCTTCATGAGTTCCGGCAACATTTATTGGACCACAAACATCTGTATGAATCAGATCAAGAAGGTGAGATGCCTTTTTCTTCATTGGCCGATATGAACTGCAGACCAGCTTCCCACGAATACAAGCATCACAGGATTTTTCACGCTCACACTTCAGGTTGGGGATGTCCATGACAATTCTCAATTTTGATATTTTCTCCATGTCTTGTTGATTGATGTGTCCCAATCTTCGATGCCACAAATTGTATTCTTCTTCAACAGTCATGTAACATACATTTTCTTCACTATCAACCTGATAAAAGTTTCCTTCTGTTCTGCATCCTTTCATAAGTGAATTGCCGGTTTTCCCTTGATGGTGCAGCCTTTCTGATTAAAAGTAACTATAAGTCCTGAGTCACAGAGTTGACTCACACTAAGGAGATTATGGCATAGGCCATCTACGTAAAGGACTTCAGTCTTCTTTAGTTCTCCATTAGCTAATTGGGTACTTCCACTACCTTTGATTTTCAGAGCCCCATCATTACCAAATCTTACTGTACCATCAACATTCTTTATGATATTCATTAGTAGGCCGGCATTACCTGTCATATGAGATGAACAACTGCTATCCAGAATCCAGGTACTATTGTTCTTTGTAGCTTGAGGGCTACCTCTGCAAGGTTCGATTTCTCAATCTTCTTCCTTTCCTTCCATGAGACATTAGATTGACTATATAGGACTGATGGCCTTTCAACTATCTCTTCAGCATACCCAGGTTCATTATAGTCAAAGTCTTCTGTGAGAGGTGAGAACCTGTTTAAAAGAGCAACACTGTCTTGCTGATGAGACTTGACTTGTCTTGAACTTCGGTATGAGGTGTCTATGTATCTTCTCTGCCTGCAATTAACGGCCTTATGACCAAAGTTAGAACAACGAAAACAATATCCATAGAAATTATTTCTTCTATGAGAATTAGGATATGAGATTGTTCTCCTTTGTTGAGCATCTATATCTTCTCCATTCAGATAGCTTCTTGCCTCTTCACAATAAGACATGGTATGGCCCAGATAGCCACAGAACTGACACTTCATGAGAGGAAATGTCTTCTCACTTGAATTTCTCCTTATACCTTTCTCCTTGGGAGAATAGTAAGACTGTCTGTCATTTTTGAATGTTTGAGGATAATTTTCAGGTCTCCTTTTAGTTTGGATTGGGGGTTACTTTTTCAGCACTCTAGGTAAAATTTCATCATGTTCAACTTTCATCTTGTCTTTCTTTTGGATCTTTTCACTTCCAGCAGTTGATGACTCAGCCTCACAGCCAATTCCACTCTTTCCCATGCAAGAAGGTCTTTGATCACTCAAGACTTTTCCAACCCCATCTGAACCACACTTGGCTCTTGCAAGTAATTCTACATCTGAGAATCTTCCGAACTGTATTTTCCTCCTTGATTCTTTTGGAACTGATTTTGTCTCCAGTTTACTCCTTAGAGTAACTACTTCCTCCTCAAGACCCTTAGTAGTCTTGGATTTTTCATCCAGTCTGGATGTGAGGTCATTGATGACCTTTTCCTTCTCTTCAATTCTCAGCATCAGATCAACTGCATCATCATTGCTTTCAATTATTTTAGACTGTACCTTCACCAATTCTTCCAGTCGTTCAATTTCAGCTTCATGTTGATCAACATATTCAGTTGATTCTTCTACAATTGATTTCCACTTATTGCAGCTCTTACATTTAATCTTAATCTTACTAACTGCATCCTTAAGTTGCATCTCAGGATCTACACAAGTTCTCAGTGGTTTTTCTCCATCAGTATCTTCTGACTTTTCAACAGTGGCCATCATAGAAGCATGGTTCCCAGTTTTGAATTTTGGTTCTTCTTCATCACAGAATTCATTGTCATCTTCTTCCTCTTCACAGACAAAACTCTTCCTTTGCCTTTTCTTACCAGATTTGAAGTCACCCTTTTTGAAGAACCTTCTTTGAGGATTCTTGATGTTTTCATATTCACTGTCATCATCATTGATATTCTTCAAGCACTGAGAGTCAATATGCCCAACTTTCCCACAACGGAAACATGCGAGAGGTAACTTCCCTTTGAATTTCCCTTTCCCCTTCTGGAACTTCTTTGCAATGAGAGAAGGAATTTCTTTCTCTTAGTCATCATCACCACTACTATCCTTTGAGATTTTCAATTTATCCATGGCCTTGAATGCCATTTCCTTGCTCACCCGAGTCGTAGCATCTTCTGGTTTGACTCTCATTTCATATGCTACCAAACTGCTCAGTAAGTCATCTAGAGAAAGTTTGGAAAGATTTCTTTCCTCAAGAGCTGACACCTTCGCATTATAAAGAGGTGGAAGTCTTCTTAATATTTTATTTACAATATCAATGTCTTTGATTTCTTCTCCTAGACCCCGAATTTCTCCAACCACTTCAGTAATTCGATTGAAGAAAGAGTCTGCATTCTCATCTGGATGCATCTTCAGATCATCAAACAGATTGTGTAGCACTTGTAGTTTCGCCTCCTTCACTTTGCTATCACCTTCATAAATATTCTCAAGTTTATCCCACATAGATTTTTCTGATGTGCAATTCATCACCTTCAGGTAGATCTGATCACAAAGGGCTGCAGTGAGAGCATTCTCTGCTTTAGCATCTGCATCAAGAAGTTTCCTGTCTGTTTCAGTCATAGCCATACCTATTGGATCAGTGAATTGTATTCCTTGCACAGTAGAAAAAATAACTTCCATTCCAAGAGATCTTAGATGAGATCCCATTCTGTTCTTCGAGATCTGGAAATTGCTTCCATCGAATGGAGGGACTCCCCTGACATTGACCGCGTTTTCCATGACGAGGAAGGTCAGATTCAACACCAACAACCTTTACCCTCTGATACCACTTGAAGGACCTCGGGACACCCTGAGAGGGGAGGGGTGAATCAGGGTGACCACTTTTTCTTCTAAAGTGATGGATCTTGTTCCCATGTTGGCAGGAACTTGTTAAACCTGTATGATGATTATGATCAGAAACCAAACATTCACATGCACAGAGAAGACACAACCCTTTTTACTTGGTTCACCACTAAGGGCTACGTCCAAGGAGCATACGCCGACATGTTGTCGGTCGTACCAAAATCTACTATGCTTCACTAGCGGTAGATTACAAAAGTTCGGGTACAGTTACTCTGACCCAGGCTCACTGCCTTTACAAAGTTTCTAGGGATAGCGCACTGCTCCCCTCGGGTCACTCCCGTTGACTCCCCCTGGCTCACTGCCGTTGGTGAAGTCCCACTCAGTTTATAGACGTGAAGGTCTCTTCATCAATTTCAAGAGAATGCATCTTCAGTTGTTTGTAGATGCTCTATTGATGTCTTATTCTCACCAGAAGCAGAATATCACTTTTCCTCGAATGTATCAGGTAGTCTCCAGGCTTTCGTGCGGCTCCAAACTGGCCGACGGGCTTTAGAAAAACCTGGCGCGCTTCTCCAAGCCGGACGTGCAAGTCCCAATACGGCGCGCAAGTCCAAACTGGCGCGCAAGTGTCACCAATGCACCTGAGCGACGCTTACTTCCTTGACAACAAACTTGCGCGGTCCACTTCCTTTCACTCCCAAACCGTCTTGGGCGCACTGCAGACAACCGGCGCGCAAGCTCTACTTGCGCGACCAAACTACCACCTGTGCGACGAGAGCTCGAACAATCTCTCAGCCTTGAACTTCGTCAGAAATGAGGAGGTGTGGTCCAGTATTTATAGGCAAACTGGACCCCCTGTGCGTCGACGCGCAAGTCCCTCAACGGCGCGCAAGTCTTGTCCTCAATAAACTCTGTCGCGCAACTCACTTGTGCGACCCAACCAACACTTGCACGACCTTCTTTCCTTAGCCAAATTTTGATGTTCTGATCCTCAAAAACATATGGCGCGCAAGTCTTTTATCCTCAAAGATCTCGGCGCGCAAGTACCTTTGCCAAAAACACTTTACTTTATTGGCGGATTTTCAGGCCCAAAAATTTGGCAAACATTGGGAAACGGTGCCACCTTCACTACTGTTTTCTGCTTCAACGGTATGATCTCTTTGTTGGTACACATCCTGAACTTACACTGAGGATTGACAAAAAGCACAAACCATACGCCAAATCATTCTTTGAAGACCCTGGTTCCAACAATTTCTGGTACTCCAGGGAGTTATTTATTCTGCATTGTCTTATTGGTAATATGAATATGTGTCCCTAGATGCTTCATCAATTTTGATGATGTGTTTTAGAGAGTTTTTTAAATTTAAATATTTATTTTTTGCGATAGATCATGAATATGTTTTTCCAACAATTACATTGTCATGTCCTAATAATTATGATATTGTTTAGTCACTGAAAGTGGCTAATAATAATTTTTAATATATTTATATTCATTGTTTCAAAGTCCATAAACATTTTTTAGTGCATTTCATAAATAGAAATTCATTTCTCATCTTAAATGAAATTCATGTTTAAAATGAAAATTTGGGTCCAATCATTAATTTGTTTGTGGACAACATTATATTCATTTTATTAATTTGAAATTTTGGGATATGAGTTATCACTTTTTTTGGAACATTTTATCTTTTAGATCCGATGGATGAATCCCAAAAGAAGATGGAGAATTTTGTGCCTGAAGAAAGAAACATGCTGGAAAAGGCATAATGGGTCTAAGGCTCATCAAACAAATGTGGGGCCCAGAAACCAAGCCCAATGAAGCCCAAATTTATACAGTAGAAAGATACAGATATGTGGATAATTTTATTCAACTGTGGGAAGAGCTAATTCTTATTTTTTCATGATGATAAATGGATCTGAAGTTGAGATTTAAATGGTGAACCTAACATTAATGCACAAAAATCTTTCCCACTATTTCAACCATAACATCCAAAAGGATGATCCAAATTTCCGGAATTTTTTATAGCTTATATTAGACACATGGACGAACATATGTTATATTTATGACACCTTTGTATTCGGCCGTATGTAGTGTCAAACGCACACGTAAAAATGGAGGATGAATCTGGCTGGTTTTGTGGTCAACTTTGTAACGTTAATTTCCTTTTCATTCTTCACCCTCCTTTTGAGTCTCTTAATTATTGGGGGGTGAATTTGTTGTTGCGGGTGGACATAAGGCTCATAATATTCCTATATAAGGAGCTGGTGGTGAATGGAATAAGCATCTAACATTTTTATTTGAATCCATGTTTTTCTTTCAATTTTAATTTCCCGCTTTCGTTTTGTAATGGCATCGTCAATTTCTCTAATGTATGTTTTTCATTCACATTTAGTATTTTAATAAAATTTATTCTTATTCACTTATAATTTTACTTTTTTTTACATGTTGATACCATTTAATTGATGTGTGAATTTATTCATACCCACACTTGTGAATTCATCACACAACCGTGGAGTATTAATTTTGAATAATGTTTTTCTTCTTCAATCCCGCTTCTTTAAGTCAACTACCCGCTTCCATTGATATAATAGAATCAATGGAGGGATAAACTTTTATGGGTTTATCCTAGGGAGTTGTATGGGCTAGATTGAATGTTATTTGATGTTCTTAAATTTGTAAATTTGTTCTTTATTTTAAGAGTTCCTTTCTTTGATTTATCTTCTTCTTTGTCTTCACCGACTTTAACGAGGACACATTTTAAGTGATAGTACGATCCAATTCATTGGAGTGCTCATTTAATTGATCCTCTAAGTGAATTAGTGATTAGCGTTGAAATTGTGTATGGATTAAATCAGAGAATGATATTGAGGAATTATTTCATTTAATGGATACCTTTTGAACCGATGAACAGAAAATAAAATGAAAAACAAATACATCCAATCAATCCTAAGAGACAACCTAGGATCAACTCACTTTAATTAGTTGTTTTAATTCAAGTAATTTTATTGGTTTTGTTCTTTATTTTAAATAAATATTTCTTTAAATCAATCAACACCATAGTTAGCCACTTCATGGATAATCCTGCATCTAATCAATGTCTCAAGGTTTCTTCTTTGGTCCCTTTGGATTCGACCCCTACATGTACTACATCGACCGCTTTTACCAGTAGGGTAAATTTGGGCACAAAAAAATTTTGGTGCTGTTGTCAGGGACCCATGTAAGTACCTTAGACACTCATCTTCTTTTCTCACCCCAAATTCTGTTTTCTCATCCTAATTTCTCTTCTCTATTCCCTTATATTTTTCTGCGTGTCCAATGTATCCCAAAAACAACTTTCAGTCAACTCCAGTGGATTATATTCAACAATACTCATTAATATACCAAGGGTATAATCAAATGGAAAATCAATATTTTGAATAAAATCATATAGAAAATTTCATTGACCAAACCATGATTGAATATAATACACCAAATGAGATCTACAATCAATGGGATGCTGATTGTTTAAAGGATCAATTTCCATACCTCTCGAGGAAGATTGAAGAGATCAAACATAAGGAAGATCATGATGTCCAAACATCTATCAATCCTAATTCTGAAAAAATTCTTGAGAATTTGTGTGATAAAATGGATAAAATGAATTCAGAGGTTTAATCTTTCATATTAGAATTATAATGCTTTAAGACTTTTGAGGAACCCGTTCCCACTCAAGATGTTCTATACTCATCATTGATAGATGAATATTTTATCCCAAAAACATCCCATGGATTAAAAAAAGAATTAACCTTCGGATATGGGATAACTGAAAAATATCAAGGAAATGATGATGGGTGCTTAAATCAAGGGGAAACTGATTTTTTATATTCACAAGAGGGAAACTTGACATTGTGGATGGAGAGTCCTGAATATTTCTCCATTGATGATTTTTCAAAAACACAAATCACTGAACAATTGGGAGAAATACCGAACATTGAGCCCATTCCCACACATCAAATTAAAATAGACACTTTTGGGAATGAAACATATTTTAAAACAGAACCAATTATTTCTAAATTTTTTGGAGAAGAAACTGACTTTCATTCAAATTTACAATATTTATTAGGAAATTGCAATCGACCAGAACTCAAAACCATTATCCTTCCTTACCTATACAAGAATTACATCATAGGTGATAAAAATACCTTGTAGTTTTAGTTCTTTCATCTAATGAAGCCAATAATTTTGGAATGGTCATTGATGTATTAGAAAAGAATATAAGTTCAAATCGATCAGCCATTTCAGATATTCCTTGGATTTTACCAATCATTGTTGAAAATAGGATTTTAAATGAAACAAATTTCAAAAAAATAATCAATCAAAATCTTATTGAAGTGGAAAAAGATGGGTTAATTAAAATGCTGAAATTTGGAATTGGATAAGTTGGGGGGTAAAAGTCGATCCAACGACGTTAATAAAAAGCGCTGCATGGGAGGAAACCCATGGTTTTCATGTTTTCTAATCATTTTGAATCATTATCTTTTTCATATAATAAATTACCATAAGATGTTGACCTATTCTTATTTTATGAGTAAGGATAGGTATGAAAGGGGAGTGCCATATTCATCCGTGTCACGTGGTGTGATCTCTGAGTAATACCTTACGCAGAAAATATAAAGAAGACAATGTATCAGCAGTTTATTTTGTTTTGTTTTATTTTTATGTTTTTATAGGTTAAAAAAATAAATGGACATGCCGTAAGTCATATGGAAAATCCATTCACCACCATCCAAGACGCTGAGACTCTAATCCAGGATTGAAGGGAGACTATGGCATGCACTATCATCATCAACCACCTGGTGACTTAATTCCATGATTATCATTTTAAATTTTTTCTTTGAACTCCTCTCCTACCCCCTTGTAACTTTTCTTTTCTTTAAACACTGGGGACCGTGTTATTGTAAGTTAGGGGGGATAAAAAATGAATTTTTTTTGAATAATAACATTCATGAAAAGAAAAATTCCATTAACCTTGAACATGATAACACACATTGAAAACTCTAAAATTGGATATCAAATAATTTAGTTTGCCTTGATTCTGATTTTAATGCATGTTTAAGTTCATGAGCATAGTTTTTGGAAAGTGCGGTTGTCCGATGTGATTTTTCCAAGTTTACATTTTCATCCTCTTAATAAAAATGCCACAACGCATGTCTTCTAGATTGTGGGTGTAAATTTGAGTTCTTGGGTCCCTTTTATTATAGCATAGGGTTCTGGGGTCAATTTTAGTTTAATTTGAGTATTCCAAAAAAACAAAAAAAAATTGAAAAAATAATGAACACATAGAGAAATGTTTTGTCCAAATGTGTGGCGTCCGGCACTTGGGGATCGTGACTCCATAGTTGTCTTGCCCAGAGTTAGGCTTTATATCTCTATTGTAGAGCATGAAATTGACAAAATAATTGGCGTCCGACACTTGGGGATCGTGACTCCATAGTTGTCTTTCCCAGAGTTAGTCTTTTCATATCTATTGTGGTTAAAAAAATAAAAAAAAATCAAAAAAAAATGGATACTAATCTTAAGGTTTATTTTGATTCCCACCTAGTGCATCCATTTTTTCCCCTTGAACAATAAAATGGGCCCCTTGTCTTTTATGATGCACAACACATTATCATGCTTAATTGGAATTGGATGAAATGTGGCGATAAATTTTAACAAAGGAATGGGCTTGGGCTTCAGATATGCTTATGGACCTAACTTGTTTTTAATGATTTTGATGGGTTTCCATAATTTTTTTTGATATTAGATATTTGGGTGAGCAATGTGTATTAAAATGTTTTTGGAATAGGGGATTTGAATTTCATATTTGTAATTTATTTAGCTCGGGACTAGAAAATCCCAAGTTGGGTGGTGTGATTACTCACTGAAAGTGGATAACATTAATTTTTAATATCTTTATATTCATTGTTTCAAAGTCCATAGACATTTTTTAGTGCAATACATAAATAGAACTTCATTTCTCATCTTAAATGCAATTCATGTTTAAAATGCAAATTTGGGCCCAATCATTCATTTGTTTATGGAAAACATTATATTCATTTTATGAATTTGAAATTTTGGGATATGATTTATAACTTTGTTTGGAACATTTTATCTTTTAGATCCGATGGATGAATCCCAAAGGAAGATGGATACTTTTGTGCCTGAAAACAGAAACTTGCTGGAAAAAGCATAATGGGCCTAAGGCCCATCAAACAAATGTGGGGCCTCAAAACCAAGCCCAATGAAGCTCAAATTTTTACAGTAGAAATATAAACATATGAGGATCATTTTATTCAACTGTGGATGGAGCTAATTCTGATTTTTTCATGATAATAAAGGGACTTTAATTTGAGATTTAAATGGGGAACCCGACATTAATGCACAGAAATCCATCCCACTATTTAGACCATAACATCCAAACGGGTGAGCCAAATTTCCTGAAATTTTTATATAATCTATAAGACACAAGGACTAAGATATGTTCTATTTATGACACCTTCGTTTTTGGCCGTATGAAGTTTCAAACGCACACGTCAAAATGGAGGTTGGATCTGGCTGGTTTTGTGGTCAACTTTGTAACGTTAATTTCCTTTTGATTCTTCACCCTCCTTTTGACTCTCTTAATTGTTGGGGGTGAATTTATTGTTATGGGTGGATATAAGGCTCATAATATGCCTATATAAGGAGCTGGTGGTTAAGGGAATAAGTATATAAAATTTTTCGTTGAATCCATGTTTTTCATTCAATTGTAATTTCCCGCTTTCGTTTTGTAATGGCATCGTAAATTTTTTCTAATGTAAGTTTTTCATTCTCGTTTAGTATATTAATAAAATTTCTTCTTCTTCATGTTTAATTTTCCTTTTTTACACCTTGATACCATTGAATCAAATTGTTAATTTATTCACACCCGCACTTGTGAATTCATCACACAGCGGTGGAGTGTTCATTTTGATTAATGTTTTTCTTCTTCAATCCCGCTTCTTTAATTCAAATACCTGCTTCCATTGATATAATAGCATCAATGGAGGGCTAAAATTTTATGGGTTGATCCTAGGGAGTTACATGGGCTGGATTGAATTTTATTTGATGTTCTTAAATTATTATACTTGTTCTTTATTTTAAGAGTTTCTTTCTTTGATTTATCTTCTTCTTTGTCTTCACCGACTTTAACGACGACACATTTTAAGTGCTAGTACGATCCAATTCCTTGGAGTGCTCATTTAATTGATCCTCTAAGTGAATCAGTTATTAGCCTTGAAATTGTGTATGGATTAAATCGGAGAATGATATTGAGGAATTATTTCATTTAATTGATACCTCTTGAACCGATGAACAGAAAATCAAATGAAAAACAAATACATCCAATCAAGCCCAAGAGACAACCTAGGATCAACTCACATTAATTAGTTGTCTTAATTCAAGTAATTTTATTGGTTTTGTTATTTAATTTAAATAAATATTTCTTTAAATCAATCAACACCATAGTTGGCCACTTCATAGCCAATCTCGCATCTAATCAAAGTGTCTCAAGGTTTCTTCTTCGTTCCCTGTAGATTCGACCCCTACATGTACTACATCGACAGATTTTACCAGTAGGGTAAATTTGAACGCAACCAGATATTATTTTATATTTAAAATTCTAATATCACATAAAACATATTTAATCCATTCCTTGGTAATATGATAATGTCTCTCATTTGTTCGACAGACTATTGCCTCGCGAAGTGATGTGACTTATTTTTCACCTAAAAATACATAGAAATTTTTTTGTATATGTTTAAACAAAAAATTTGATATATATTAAATAAATATAACTATTTATAGGGAATATATTATTTTTCTATTTTCAGAATTTGTTGAGAAAACTGAAACAATGTTCATGCATATGAAAGGACTACCGTCTCCATGAACACTGTCTATAATTTTGTATTTACAAAAGGCATGGATTACTATATGTAAATATAAACTAATGATATAGTATATTTCATAATTTTTTAACATTCTAAATATGAAGGAACCATTCCTATGGTAAATTGATCAATAATTTCAAATGTGAACATATACATGAAAAAAATGCAATTAGTACGTGGAATTTTATTTTAACAATGAATTGTTATCAAACTAGTAATAAAATATCATATGTAAATCATATTGTTAGGATATATATATATATATGTATGTATGATTCTAGAATATATGAATTATAAACTATTTTTTTTAAACTTGATTTTTGAATTTGAATGGTGAATGTACAGTCTTATGGAATGAGATTTTTTTCTCAAATTGTATTTTAGGACATCAGTTATTTTATGAACCTATATTCAGTTATGAGAAGAATATTATTCTGTATATAAATGTTATATAAATATTATCAATCTTTTCAGGATAATTAGTTTTTTAATTATTATGTTTTTATTTAATAGTGTTAATAATTCAAAATATACAAAATTGATAATTGGTTTATGTTACAATCTCATTATTTAACATGATTTTATTAAATTAAGCCTTAAATCAAGGAATATTATGATCTACATATAATGATAATAATGTATTTTATTATCCTCTATATATATTTAAATATTAATTTTTTCCCATCAATTTGTTCCCAGAAAAGATTAAAATTTTCGAAATAATTTTTTTAATTATTTCATTTATTAATGTTTTTGTTCAGAAACACTATTTCTCCCATATCGTAGTTTTCTAAAAATTGATTTTTTACATTCTCCAATGGATTTATTAATTACATTAATAACCATTTTTTACATTTTTACTTTTTAATGAAATATGTATTTCCTTATAGAGACATGGATTTATAATAATTTAATGGAAATTCAAAAGGAATCATTATTTTAACATATTTGGAATGAGCATAATTTCCCACCATATTGACATTTTATTTGAATATTCATGTATAATTTAAAAAAAATTAATGTGAAATTATTTTCATAATGTTTTGTGAACATTTGATTTAAAAGTGTTATTTTTCAATTTCAAATGATTATTTTTCACATGAAAATATACAAATTCTATTTCAAAATCAATTTTATTCTATGATAACATCATTTTATGTTACATAAAATTTACTAGAGATATTATCCAAGGATATTATCTTCATTCATTTTCTATATGTTTTATTTAAAAAATAGAGGATATTAATGAAACTTATTTCTTTTCCTTGGGTTTTGCTCTGATGAAATCATTGTAAAGCCCATTTCCATTAATGGGTTATGATATGTTAATAGTGTAATAATGTCTATTTATTTTCAAGGGGTTTGATATGATAAATGTGTTATGATGTCTATTTATTATCATTTTTTATATTATTATCAATGCATTATGATCATATGGATAAAATATAGATGTATTCCATTATATTACAGGTGAGACCTATATCACCATATAATGTAGTGTGTAAATAATTATATATCATTAGATAATAAAGTAAAACAAGTTAATGGGAACGGCCTAAAATGGGAACTAGGCTGATGGGATTTATCCGTAATGGGAAAAATAATGATGACCTTTATTCATAATGTGTATCTAATGATAAGGTCTAATACACATTGTTTGATGGTCCTAGTAGACAAACATGTAAAATTAAATATTTTCTATATCTATGTTGCTGACATCTTTTATTATATATGATACGTAAGAGATGAACATTTGAAGTTGTTCATGATCACATATCCATATTCTTATCTGATGCTTCCATATGATTATAAGAAGATATCTAACTTATTTTCCCCTACTTCTCATAAATGATAAAAACATTTATGCTTTATTTACCCATGGAATAATGAAAGGATTTATGATTTTTATGTTAATTAAAATTATAGAATGGCATGTTCTTTTTAGGATACCTTGTAGATAATTCAACAAATAAAATGATTTTTTAGCTAGTCTATAAGGGAAGTAAACAATAATGGTACATTATAATATATTTGGAATACATGTTAAATATTTATCTCATGTTATGTCATATTTGTATATGATATTCTTTGGTCATCATAGTTTGTAGTAGTGGAATGAATTAGTTAATCATTTGGCACAATATTGTGAAAAAATACATGTGATCCCTATGGATATGTTTATGTATATTTCAATCTACAAGACCATGGATAGTTTTATGTATGTGAAAAATCATGAAATTACATTAATTTATATAATGATTGGTCCCCTATAATTCCCTCCCTCACTTTATAAAACATTTAAATGAGGCTCTGGAACTATTCTATATAGGGATAACAAATATGATATGGGAACGTTAAAATGTACTTGATCTCCACATGGTGCACATCAATGGAACGTACGTCAATCCTAGATCGAATCTCCTAGGGGATATGTTTTGTAAATTTACATACTCATTATAGAACATCAAGATGGATTTTAATATATTATGATATTAAATGATTTAGGTTAAACCTATAGTGTCTTAGACAGAATAGCATGTGTCATTATTTTTACATTATATAAATAATTTTCGTGATTGTGTGGTTCCCCACTATTATTAGTGTGTCATACAGTTTCTTTATTTTGATAGAATTGGTGGAACCTAATGTAAACATTATAAATCAATTTTTTATATAAGATGAAATAATTTTCTATCTATGCTACCAAATACTATTTATAATGGGATACATAATATTTTTATTTTTCTTAGAAAATATTTTGATATCAAGAATCATGCTGAGATTACAAATGATAAAATTAGGGATTGATGTTCAATTCAATTAATTATGATACACCATTCTACCACCTTTTAGTTTCCCTACTAACCCACTAGTGCATAATAAATGTATTTGTACTATTGAGAATTTATTATCTATTCACAAGTGATCAGAACATGTAATGATTATCCTTTTTATTTATCATTTGGAAAATTAATTTGACTAATAGTGGAACCATATTATTAATATAATGAAATTGGATGAAATTTAAACTCTATAATAGGATATAATTATAGAAACAAACGATTTGTGACATAGCTAGTATGAGAAATTTTTGATAATGTTATATCCAATCAGAAACTCATATGGTAGACACCGCATCATTAGAAAAGATATGATAATAATCACAAGACAGATAATTAATGAACAGAGTGGTGGATAAATTTTTCAATGAATATATCCTTGGATAATAATAATAATATTTGTAAATAATGGAATTATAATCTCTAGATATATCATACACTTTGAAATTAATCACCACTTCTCAAATGTTCAATTACTTTTTCTGTGACCACGAGAATAGGGATGCCTTATATGAAAATATAGTCACACAAGGGAATAAGTATACTAATTTTTAATACCACTATAATGAAATTTTAATGGTGAAATTAATTTTAATTGGGGAATAATGTGACAGAAGATGATTTTACAGAATATATTATTTCAATTAAATTTAAATTAATATATAGCTTTTGTGATACACAATACCTATTTTTCACTAACCTCTATATAAATTTTATATTATTACATAAAGATTAAACATATAACACTATGTTACACATGGCATAATGAGTATGAATAACCACCTTTTAAATATTAATTAAAACATTTCTATATATTAAAAACATACTGAAAGAACAGAACATAAGTGTTAGTAATATATATACATTCTTTGAAAATAATTTTTTTATAAAATAATTTTTTCAATTAATATTTAGAAAAAAATTTAAATGTGTTCTGAATTTTTTTAATAGGGATTTGAAAAAAATAAAAAATAGAATAAATATGAAATAATTAGTTCCAAAGGAATATTTTTTATTTTTCTAAAAACATATATTTTTTCATTGTTAAATGAATAATATTTATTTTTATTTAATTATTCTATTTATATAAGGAATTGATAAGGAGCCTTTTTGGAACATGGTGTTAAATTTTCCACAACTTTATAATTGAGCCCAAGAAATCGGGTTCATGGTTTTCTTCGAAAATGTTTTTTGACCAACCGTATTCTCTAGATTATTAATTAGGAACATCATCTTGAAGATGAATTCATTAGAATTATAGACTCCTTTTATTGTATGGAGACAATTTTTGACTTTTTTGCCTCATATAGAATTAAATGTTTTCATAATCAATTGTTTTCTATTACCAGTGAGGAAATATGTGAATGGTGATTTCCATATTTCAAGGTGGATTGGGAACCAATGAACCATAATTATTTTCATGGATATTTAGTTATAATTCTGTTGTCTATGTATAAGATCGATCATTATTGATATAGTCTCACCTTATACATTCTAGATAGTCATGGATAGGACTATATGACTTCTTCTTTTCATCAGACTCTTATAGTTCTATCTAGGATATGGGGTTATATATCAATGTACATTGTGGTTGGGTGTCATTTTACCCAACAAAAGAATAATTTAAAATTGGTAGTGTTTGATTGGATAATAAAATCAGGTTATTGTATACCAATTTTTGATACATCCTAGGTAAAATATTTACAAAATTTATTTTGGAAAATTATTGTACATTTCCAAATAGTTCTATATTCTATAGTCAATAATATAGACCCCGATTTTAATTATATATTTTTGGTAGGTCTTTAGGAGAAACAAGGATTTCAGTTACATTTGAGTTTGTAATGACTTCTACAGATAGATGGCTAGACCGAAAGAGCTATATATATTCTTAAGGATATTCATCAAATATAAATTAATTATATTATTGAGATTGGGATGAAAACGTGGGTATGAATGATTTTTCTTATAACAATAGTCACTAGTGCATGATTAGAGTGGACCCTTTAATCGAATTGTATGGTACAGTTTGTATGTCTTTGTTGTGTATGTTAGAGATTTGTGAATAGTACGTAGATCGATCAAGCTTTTCTGAAGAGGTGATGTGATATATTTAGTTGATTAATTAGATGAATTTGATTGAACAAATCTAGAATTATTTTATTGATGATCATTTCATTTTTTCCATTGGAATATTTGGTGGGTGACCATTTGTTTTTCAATGTTTCACAACATTTGGGTCATCAATGAAAATGGATGAAAAGGAAACATACTCCTCATTTTGTGGTACCATTTGAGGTTATAGAGGTTGTGGGAAATTTGAATTACCATTTTGGACATCTTCCATAATCCATTTTGATATATAATAAGTTTCATGTTTCCCAGATGTGAAAAATTAATTATGATCTGCATCATGTGATGATCACGAGTGATCATAAAGTTGAGCCAGAAATATAAGTGATTGGGAATCAAGTTAGAATAGTTATATTTGATTCCAATGAACATAATTAGAGGATAATACATTTGATTTGAGTGTTATTTCATTGAGGTTTTGATACTAAAGGTACATCAGGTAGAGTGAAAAAAATAAGAAACATGTGGCCTCAACATTTTTACATCACTACAAAATTGGGCTTTGGCGATTGTATTTTCATTGACTAGAGGTAGTTTAATCATCTAACTAATAATATAGTGGTGTTCATTTACATTTCCTCATATTTCATGGTTTTATTAATATAGTTGTGGTTTATTTATATTTCAAGGATTATTTCTATATGTAATTTTTAGAGAATTTAGCGATTGTTTCTTGTTTATTTAGAAGTTATTTTTAAAAAAGTTATGGTTTGATATAAATTAAATGAAATCCACTCCCTTAGAAAATATTTTCTATTATTTCTTAATGTACATTAAACATATATATCACTAAACATATCATGATTAATTTATTTAGATATTTCCTTGAAAACTATCTCTAAATCATATTTTTATAAAAATATTTAATAAAACTCCTTAAATTTTAAAAAACTAACATATAATAACACTATACATGTATTTATGACAATTGTATCATAATGACTTATTCACTAACAGTCATATATAAAAACATCTGTAATCATCATAACATATATCTCAATCAACCCAAAAATATGCCAACCAATACCTCAGTCATATAAATATATACATATAAAATATGTCAAAAAATAACACATGCCCAATATACCTCCACGTCTCTAACTCCACTGCATCTATCTACCTCAATATCATGTCATCAATTAAAATAGACCACATTATATCATAAAATGTAACAAAAAAATAAAATTAAACACAATAAATCATAATTATAGTAGGGTAATTTACAAATAGTCATCATACCAAGGAAACTAAAAAATATAAAAACTAACATTTAATGAATTTAATTGATTAAAATAGTTAAAAACATGCCTAATTTTAATATATACCACATTATATAATAACCAGATCATTTATGAAATTGAATGGGAAAGATAAAATTAGAATAATATATTCATAATGTTTCACTTAATGTTTTTTATTTTATTAATAAAATAGAATGAATTTTAATATAAAAAATATCTTATAATTTAAAACACAATAAAAAATTTAAATTTCCAATTTATGATGTGATTTAACACATGAAACTCAAATGATATAAGTTAATATTAAAAAATATTTTTAAATTGACCTATAATTTGTCTAAATTTTACATAATTAACAAATATTAATGAATTTCATATCACAACATGTCCAATATTTCACAAAATACTCAAAATTTATTTCATAGATTTTATGCCAATCAGAGGTCCTTCTATATGGTTTTAATTGGTCCACACATGTCTTGTTATATTAAAATAGTAAAAATTCATTTATATACATCTCTAGGGATTTGTAATTTATAATTAAATTTCATTATTTCATAAATTTAACTGTCCAATGTACAATTATTTTCCACTTATTTTTTTCCAATCCACATTATTTTATTGATTTTAACCCCGACACACCCCCAAAACATGTTCTATATGGGTTTTTTACATTTATCTGGTGTTTAATGTGTAATTACTACCACACCGCATGTCATATAGACATTATTTCTTTCCATACACATTAAATACAACTTGTAAGTGGGTTTCTCATGATTTTCACATGAATGTTACCTCTTCTTATTATTTTGGCCACTCCACACAAGTTTTTTTGTTTTATAAAACTATATATTCATTTACGGGAATCCTGGGAAAGCAATTATTCATAATGATGCAACGTCAAGTCCTAAATTTCGCAATTAAATCTATGTTCATCTTCAAATAATTTTTGGGTAATATGAATTCATTTTCTTGGTTTTGACCACTATTTAAATATTTTTAAGGGATTTTGAATCAATGAGAATAGTGTACCAAGTCATCTTGAAAAATACACATATCAAATTAACATGTAGTCTATGTGTACAAGTATAGAATAACATAGTAGTGGCATTCCATGATTTCACATCACATTGATGTCGTTTTCTATTTTTTTTAGATCCATGTACATTTTAGTGTTTTAAAATATTAAAATCATTTTTCACCATCCTAATAAAAAGATATTTTGGAATAGTTTGAAACAGGTTCCTATATTTAACATTTCAATATATTGTCATTGTCCATTGATTTAAAGGCATCTAAATGTAATTTCCCTATTTTTGATCAATTGAAACATGTTTTAAAGGCTTTTGTACCACTAAAAAGTGATTAAATTGTATTTCAAACCACACCACATTCATGTAGATTTGTTTTCTATATTACACATAATAAATAACTATCAATGGGTTTTAAAATGATACCACATTCATATAATGTCATATTCTAATGTTTTTTCCATTATGAGCCTGTTTTTGTGTTTGATGCTCTAAAAACATGTTTACATCCATTATAGACAAACCATAATTCTGAATTAAATTTCCATAGTTGATACATTTCAAAATTAAATTTTTTTTCATTGTCCCCTATTTTCATTGAATCCTACAACTTATTAATGTTTTTCCTTGAGTGACAATTTTATATGGAAAATGTCTATTTCTAAATGATAATGGAATAATTGATACATATTGGAAACATCATGTAATTGATTCTGGTGAAACATAGTTCCAAACATAAAAAAGGAATTACAAATCAATTTACTAAACAATCAAAATAATCCAAATGTGTTTCCTCGGTTTGGAGTTTTCCTATTTTCATTTTTACTAAAATTTATGTTAATTTTTAGTAAAAAGAATGACATAAAGTCATACTAGACACAACATGCATTATATTGATGTGTGTCTAGTCCCAAAAAGTCCAAATTCATGTATAGATTGTATTTATAAATAATCAAAAACAATCCTAATTCAATTTATTCATTTTGTGTATTTCACTTATCTTTTTTCTTAAAATGTTTTTATTAATTTTCAACCATCACATTGACTCATACTAGTAACATCATATTTCAGTTTTGGGTGAAACCAATTCATACATGACACAAATTATTTTTGAATAAATTCAATAAATTATATAAAAAATATGTGTTTATTTGATTGGTTTTAATTGAGGGACACTTTTTCAACTAAATTGTAGATTTTAAACTGATAACCAAAATCCTTTATTAATAATGAGACAATCACATATCCGATTGAATTGAGAATAAATCCATCACCTAAAAAATGATTTGAGGATAATTTTCCTAATGTACCAAAATAATAGGAATGAGTTCTCTTGGCTTTTAGTATGTTAATTTTATTTTAACTAATATTGATTTCAACTTTTAAAGCATACATTCACTCATATAGGACACATTGTGTGTCAAATTGAGTTGCTACTAATTTTTTTCCGGCCCTAAATTAAATATAAATAATTTTACTAATGTTCCAAAACCATACAATTGTGATTTAATTTTTTTTATTTTGTCACAGTTTAGTTTTTTAAAAATGTTAATTTAAACCAAAAATAGCCTCTTTGAATTATCCGAGACATGGAATCTTCCATTTTTCCATGATATTGATTCTTATATTGAAAACAAATATTCATGAATACATTTTATAAATTATCATGTAAATCAGAGTGTTATTTCTCATTTTTCATTAAGTTTCTCTATTTTACTAAAAGTATGTTTTCAGTCATATATTTTACACTATGTATCATACTAGAAACATAATCTATAAAAATGTGGTGTGTATTATACTTAAAAATCAAAAATTACATATGGATCATTATCATAATGTCTAAAAACAATATGAAAAATAATTTTCTATTTTCAGTATTTCAGTAGTCTTTTTAAAAAACCTAATTTCAATTTTAAATAAAAAGAATAATTTTTATTAATATCAGTCACATTATGTTTCAAATTGAGTTACCTAATCCCTAGGCTTCGCAAACTCTCAAAAAATCCAAACTACAAATTTTACTATAATACCCGTTTACTTTCATTATCTATCTTCCAACACATCATAATGATATTTTGTAATTTTCTGAAAAAACATCCTCATTTATTAAAAATAAAAGAGTAGAGGAAGTTTTTTCCCCAATTATATCATGAGAATTCACTACAATGGCAACATTATATTCATACAAACTTCATGATTTGAATAATGAGAATTGTTTTTATGGATAATAACATAGAATAAATACGAAATTTAGGTTGTTTTATAAATTATTACAATTAAAATCAGGGTGACATTAGAATGAAGGAACAATTTATATCATTTTCAGTCTTGTTATAGATTGTTGTAAGAAAAATATGAATTATAAAAATATCTATGATAAATTAAAATAAATTAATATTAGATAAAAATGATAAGGATAATAACATGCCAATAGTATATAAACTAGTGATAAAACTATTTAAACAATTAGAATTAATTCGAAACACATCATGATATTAATACAAAATAAATGTTTATATATCCCCTTAAATAATTCTTCATATCAAAAATCGAACTTAACAATAACATTAAACAAATTTATCTATGATATCACATCAAAAAAATTAAACAAAGAGGCAAACAATAACGATAATTTATTTAAAAAAATCTCACCCCATTGTTAATGATCAAAACAAATATTGATATTTGGGAAAAATTAAAACCATACAACGAAATATATTTGAAACCCCATATTGTATTTATAGTTACAAAATAATATTTTTCATAATAAAAGTAAATTTCCTCAAGAATTGTATGTGATCAATTATTCTTAAAATTTGATTTATGAATTTATAAGAAAAACACCACAATTTATCCCATTATAACCATAGAATACCCAAATAATTGATATCATCATTTCATCCCCAATAATAAAAAAATTAATTATATATTAAAAATATTATTTATACTAATGATGAAATAATTTTTATTTAATCAACACAGTGAAATTGAACCACCAACCATTGATGATGAATCCAATGATGGGGGAGAATAAGAAGTCATCCTGGACATCAAGGGGAGAGGAGGAAAGGGGTATGAGTCTGAATGGGGGAGGGGGGACTATCGTTAGGGATAGTGTGGGGTGTAGTGGAAGATATATGTGAGTGAGATTGTGGGAGAGAGGGTGAGGTTGGAATGTGGGTGAGGGGTGGGGGTGATAATGGAAGGACTCAGATTTTATGATATAGAATGGGAATGTGGGTGAGGGTCAGTGGGCGGTTAGAGGGAGTGGGTAGTAGGTGGTGATTGTGGTAGAGATGGGCATAGAGGGGCTATGAGGGTTGCTGAGGGGATGTGAGGTAAAACAACTGGTGAAGGGAGAAGTTCTAGATATGGGAAGTGGATGGGGTGTCTCATAAGGGGGTGGGGGGTTTATAAGAATGGTAAATATTAAAATAATTTTTTTTAAATATTTTTAATTAAATATCAACAGTGTTATATATTTCAAAAAATAAAATATAAATAGTTGTGGTTTAAAAAATCAATGTTAATAAACCTCTACTATGTCATTTTTTTGTATTTCATGGAGACATATTGATAATGTTTGTGGGGGAACAGATACATTGTTTGTGATCTTTTAGCATCCTAATCATTTCTTTAGGTAATAGGTTATCAACTTTTTTATCTCTCTTTTTTGGGGTCTTTTTTATGCCGGATTCAAGTGACATTTTGAAACATGTGGAGGGCTATTTGGATCTGTAAGATTAGTGAACGAATTTACCAAACTGTGTAACTTCCATGGTAAACTATGGAAAACCTAAAAGTTTGGTATTCATGGATGGAATTTTTTTGAATATACCTGAACCCACCAAATTTATGTTGTGGATAATATTAGATGATCATGTGGTAAGGGTGCTCTGTACAACAATTTGAGCATCCCTATCATGTTAATCATGCCTTTAATGAATTTATTTTGGAAGGATTAATTAATAATTCTTAAACCCATATTTTATCACTCTATCAACCCTTAATCAGAACATAATGTCTTTACACATATTTGGATTTCCCAAGAACCCATTTGGACTCTTAATAATACATTATTGGGTGGATAAATGCATTGGGACCATTTTTTATTCCACGTTTGTAAGAGATTATATTTCATTTCTTCCCTTACACTCCCTCCATCTATGATCCTTAGGGTTTATCACATCATCTAGTTTTTTATTGATATTAAATACATTTCATTGGAAATGGAATCTAAATGTTATATATTTATCAATATTTCCATATTTCTTCATTTCCTTTTATCGTTGCTTGTGTGGTTTTTTGTGATCTTTGTATTAATGTAGTTGGTTCCATTTATGACTATTAAATTGTATAACAAATGAGTTTTTTATTATTATAATTGATTTCAATTAAAATATAGATACCATATTTGATGAATAGTTGTATTTTATTTGAAGTTACAAGGATATTTGTGGAAAACCCCCCATTTCCAATGGAATTAATTAAATTTTATTTGAAAATTGTTGAGTTGGGAATTTTATTTGTAAAAATATAGTGTGATGGATCTTATAATAGTATTATATAAATGAATCCACACATATATTTTTTATTGGAATGTGTGTATAAATATTACAATCATCACTAATATGAAATATGTGAGGATTCCATAATATTGAACTATTGTACCTTTTGTAAGATGACCATGTCCTCTATTGTTATTGTTTATATATATATATTAGATTTTTTTAAAACATAATTACTCATTGCTATTTATTTATATAATATTTCTTATATAAAATTTAATTATTATATTGTATAGTATGTTTTTGATAAATTTAAGTTAAAATTTTTGTTATTTAAATATGTCGTTGTACCATCGGGCCTATTTTATTTAAATTTCGAATCATCATTGGGATTATATATACTATAATATTATTATATAACCCTTGGTGTGACCCTAATTGTAATTTTTGTCACACCCTACCTTTTCCCTAATATATTTTTTATAATTCATTATTCAATTATTGAGAAAGGGGAATGTGTCACTTGATAATATTAGTTATTGATATTTTGTCTCTGCATTATGTGTACATTGATACATGTGTTTTTAATCATTTCATTCTTGTACTTTTTATTTTTATAATGTTTACGTTTTTATACCATCTTTTTCTTATAGTAATATTTTATTTTTTTTAATTTTATTGTATAATAATGATATCTTATTATTTCTGTCATTCTTCATTTGGAATTTTTTTTACTACATTATATTCTTTGGTGATGGGTTATTACTATTAATGATTGGGGATAATAAATTCCCATTTTGCGATTCTTGTCCAAGCTCAGGTTTCAAGGTACGCGGGTATCTATGTCAGTTCATGACAAATTAATTTGACAACAATTATTCATGATAAAGTTGAAGATTGATAAATGATACAATTTCATGAGTATAAGTTTTTAAACATGATCATGATTAGGAAAATGTATCATATACACTCTAATAATGATATAATTTATCAACATCATGGAGATCAATAATTTTCATTTATTGACATTTTTCCTAGATAACATAAAATAGTTTTAATGAATGAGGACATAACCATGAAATTAATGTATATACATTGTGAATATATAGTGATTCCATTTATTATAAATAATAATCACAATATTCTTGTATCTAATGAGTAATGTCTTTAAAGATTACATTTATTAGTTTTTTTAGTCTTTATAGATGATATTCTTGTCTATTCAAAGAGAAAGGGAGACAATGAACATAAAAAATAAATATTACCAAATTCCCAATGTAAGTAGCTGAAATATTAAAAATTTACAATGTGTGATTCCTGGATTTATAAAATTTCATTTATGTTTTCAAATATCTCAATGGAAGGTTTATTGATAGATCCATCAAAGATATAGGCTATTGAGTATTGGATTAGATAGACTATAGTTGGTTAGATAAGTTGTTCTCTTTGGTTGGGTCGATATTATTATTTTTTTATGGATAACATATCATGAATATGAAATAAAAATATCGGTTCACTTGGATGGGAATTATGATTCTTTGAAAAGTTGATTGTGAAGAAAATGACCAGGAATGGAAGGAATGATTAGTCAATAGAACCAATCTAACATAACATGATAGTGGATCACAGTTTTTAATATATAGTTATTCATCCATAAAGGGATTGGTATGAGATATATGCGAATAATTACATGGTGATAGATTATTATTCATTAATATTTATGTTTATTTATAAGACATACCAAAATCATGATTTGGATTTAGATGTAGTAATTTTTCCATTAAATAAATGGAGGCATGATTTGTATATAGAAAAGTGTGATATATATATATATATATATATATATATATATTTTGTAATATATTTTCACCCTTAAGTATTTTAATAATAAATAGGGATTATTATTATAGTTTATTATATATTATGACTACACAAAACATAACCACCCTAGCAATGAATTCAATTTGGATGGTGGTTTTAGTGGAGATGATCATTGGAGCTTATCCATGATGAGGAAAAAATACAATATTTATCGATTTTAAAAGGATTGAAAAAAATATGGATTGAAGTGGATAAATATTATCTTCCTCAATTTAATTTTTATATATATATATATATATAATGATTAAAGTGGAAGAAAAGGAAGAAGAATTGTTATAAAAATTTCTCGAAATATTCATGGGGTTAACCATGATTGTAATTTAATGTTCTTGTTGTAGAACCATGCATTTTTTATCCATATAATATTTTAAAACAGATTTATAAGATAAATTACATCGTTATTCATTCTATATTCTTCGTGGAATTACAAATCTGTAAAAAGGATTGAAATACTATGTCTGTTGGGATAGAATCAAGAGAGATATTGTAGAGTTTGTATATAGTTGTTTGGTATGATTGAATTTTAAGGTTGAGAGACAAAAGATTATGGATATTTTACATCCATTAACCATAATAAATTGTAAATGGGAAAAATCACATTGTATTTTTTTATCAGAATCGAAGAATAAGTAATGTTCACAATGATCAATGAATTGTAGTCAATTTCCTTTTAATGCCATCAGATTTCATCACTATAAGAGAATTATTATCTCGTTGTTAGTGTGAAAGAATATAAATAAAATCATTTGTACAGATTCATGTAGTACCTATAACATCCATGTGTTTTGTGAAATATTTATTTGAAATAAACTTAAAATTTTATATTTCTTGTTTTAAATGCAACAACGATTTTATTTGATAGAATGTATGACATGTCATTCCGAATTTCAACAATCAATGAAGAAACATAATTTTAAATATGATAATTATCAAAACACATAGAGGAGAGGGTGTTAATATTATAAATTTCTTTATTAAATACCCATATAAATTTACTTATCGATACAATGTAATTTAGAAATTATTAGTAAATAATCTATGATTTTTTCATCAAAGGGATTATATTTTTCAAAAATATGTTAAATTCAAAAAATTATATTATTGGTTTTTAAATTAAAATATTATAGAGATTGAGGAAAAATTATATTATAAAATTATTTTCATTTTTTAAATCATTATAGGAATATTTAATTAAGTTTATATTTTTTTTATTTTTCAAGAAATATTGATTTTTCGGTGAATGTTGAAAATATGTTTTCTACAATCATTTCCATTCTATAAAACAATTAATTTTAATTTTAATTAATGTTTAAAATTAAAACATGTAAACTTCATTAACATTTAAATCATTAAATTACATTTCAATGAACATTATATATTGTATTATTATATGTTTATATATAGTTTTATAAAAATTATTAATTTTTTTAATGTACATAATGTTTCTCAATTATAATGAATTTAAATAAAACATAATAAGGAACGTTTTAAATGAAATTTATATATTATATATCAATATACCTTATTGTACATACATATATTTATCACCATTAGGCATTGAGTAAATATTAAATTATTTTGTTATTATAAATAAATACTCTTATCGAAAACCCACTTTTTATCACATTTATGATTTATGTTTAAATTTCAATTTTTCATCTTTTAAAAAAAAATAAAAATTTTATTTCAAAAAATATTTCCAAAATTATATTATATTCAATTTTTCTGAATTTTATATAAAGGGACATTATTTTAAGAATAAAGAGAAATAAAAAATGTTATTGAATAATACATTTTTATTTTTGTTATTTATAATGATAAATTTTATTTTGAATTGGTTTTTTTATAAAATTTTGTCATTTATATATATATTAATACAATTTAGTTCAATTTAATCAATATCAAATTGAAATGGGATATAAAAATTTTGTAATTTTTTTTTCAATTTCTCTATCAAGACTAGCTTTCCCAATTCCTCAACA
This sequence comes from Viscum album, assembly GCA_963277665.1. NCBI lineage: Eukaryota > Viridiplantae > Streptophyta > Magnoliopsida > Santalales > Viscaceae > Viscum > Viscum album. The sequence continues at coordinate 90,432,128 of OY728121.1, read as the reverse complement.
TGATTAATATTAAATTAATATTTTCCAGTTTATTGAATCAGATTTTTAAAAATGTATAACAAGTATTGAATTTGATTAATTTATATTTTCAAAAATGTGAAAGATAAATTTTTTTAAAAATCATTAGAATAAACTATATAAAATAGTTACCTTGGTTATGATGAAAATTAGTTTCCCTTGTGTTAAAATAAATTATTCTCTTTTAAATAAACTATATTATTTTTTGAAAATATATTTTATTTATATATTATACACTATGATTTATAAAAATATATAATAATATTTTTTGGTTATTTTTCAAGATAAATACAAGGTTACAGCTCTTAATTTTACAAATTTAAAAATGTACCACTCACTACGCATATAAAATGACAGAACTCAACCCTCATCATTGCACCTTCAAACCATTTTGGTTCATAAAATATCAATACAATTTACATCTTAAAATAATTATTATAATAATTGAATCATTATTTTGGAAAAATATCCCACCTAGTAAGGCATTTGGTGAAAATATATGGAGTTTACAAGAAGAAGAATTAAAATTGTGAAAATTTCATTTTTTTTAATCCTCCACGTGCATCAATTATTATTAAAAAATTATGATATAATAAAATGATTATATAAAATATAGTTATTTTTTTAATTTTCTAATGACCTTCTACCATATCGAATTCATCAAAATTGGTTAAAATTGTTTCATTTGTTTTTTTGGGGGGACTACTGCCTCACTTACCAATGTCATTTGATTTTCCAATACAAACTCTCACATATGGGTATGATGATAGATATAAATTATAAATACTATATTTATAACATTATTATACATATTTATTCATTATGAAAATTATAAATTTTTTAATTTCCATTAAATAATGTATACAATTATGTTGTTCTTGTGTACGATGGACTACCACCTCACAAAAAAATGTTATTAATTTTCACTAGTCTTTTAAATAGAAGTTAAAAAGGATAAATATATTAAATATATATTAGAGTTTAATTAAATTTTATATTCATGACTTATTTATAATTCTGAAATGTCAATTTATCATTCAATTTCATATTATTTCCCCCCATAAAGGATGATAACGTCATTCATGTACATGTAGACTACCACCATCACAATTCAATGTGACTCTATTGACATCACCAAAACATAATAATGAAATTTAAAAATATATTTGAATAATTTCTATTTTTATATGACTATAATTATATAATTATAATATATTAAATACCATTTTAGACTAATCATTGAAAAATTGATACATTTCTCACACATATGTTTGCCTAACCATCTATATGATTGAAAAATGCAACATTTCTTCAAACAATATTTCATTATTATTTTTAATATTATTATTTATATATAAAAATTATACATATTTCATCATTATTTAAATTTACATGATGGATCCAAGATCAATTTATGAGGACCAATAATAAAGATTAAAAATATATACGAAAAATAAGTTATTACATAAAATTAGACATTAACATGGAATTAGCATGAAAGGGTAAATAAAATAATATAATTAAACAATATATGGATTGATAAATATTATTATGGTTATATTAAATAATTATAATAATAGTATTTTAATTTTATAAGAGTTCTGAATGAGTTTGTAGGATGATGAGACTTACAGTAAGGGATTTAAGCCTCACTTTTTACATCGATTTGAAAAATGATAAATTGACTTTATATGAAGATTATGTAGTGTATATACATTTTGTGATTTTATTTTATAATTATTATACTTTTATTTATTGGGATATACATATCCAATTTATTAATTCTCTTACAAGGGGTTTATAGTTCAATATTTACGAATACAGTAATGGATTTTTGTCTTAATTTACATTTTATGGTACACGTGTTATGATATGAACCAGTCCTTATTTAATTGGTGTTTATATAGACAATTTCACATGTAATATAATAAATTTATGTATACTTACGATAAATTATGTTTCTACTGATATTATATCATGGGGGTTATGATTAAATGTTACCAATGTGGTAATGAATTTAGGTTACAATATCATTATTTGTTGGGATTGTTTAATATTGTCTTTATGGAGACAAAACCATATAATAATTCTCCAAAGACACTCAATAGTTTTATTCACTTTTGGTTATTTCATCAGAATATATTTTTCCCATCATTTACCAATCAATGTATCACTTCAATGTACTTCATTAAATGTACTTATATTTCTTATATTTCTATCCTAACATCCCCCTATAATTCCCCAATAAGCATAAACAAATTTTGGTATAATTTTGAGTTGTCTCGTGGGGATAAAGGAGGATGCATGATTTAGATGAACAATTTTCTAAACCGTTCACAAAAGCTATACGCCAATGTCCAGCTCATTAAAAATGATTTACATGAAATATTTTATATCTAGGGATTTATCCAAACATGATCATTTCCTCCCACATTCATCATTTTAAGCCATGGATCCCCCCAAACACCTCAAACCCTCCTTAGAACACCATTTTGAAGGGAAATTTAGTTGAGGTACTTCACACAATATTTATTGCGTGTCTCTCCTTTTTAGTTCCCCCACATTCCTTGAATTTTACAAAAAAGCTTTTCCCAAATGCCAATGGGGTAGGGTTTAGACATTAGGTTTTATCTTTGGTTTTTCTTGTTCAGTCCTCTGATTTTAGGCTCGATCAACCATTATTGAGGTGCGATAGTTGTGTGATTCCATTTTTTCACAAAGGATTCAACGGTTTAGCAGTTATCGTCAGAGATTCCATGTGTATGAAATCCTTGTGACTTAGATATATGGGTATATGATATTTTCATGTTTATAAAATTTGATTATTGGGGGAAAATTTGGTTTTAGTGGTTTTTGTAAAGAAAATGAATTTTATGTGCCAATTAATGTGAAATTGGGGTTTTTCATTGAAATCTTATATTGGTTCATCTCGGGATTCTCTATAACTACATAGATTGTTTTTTAAGGAATTATGGATTAAAATAATACTTTCAAAGTTTATATACTTTTTTTTCTATGAAAACGTTTTATATGGGTGTTTTTGATGTATATGAATTGTAAGTGCCTTGTTTGTGTGAAAATAGAGGTCTTACAATGATGTCACTTCATTGTTCATATAGGGTGGCCCTATGACTGATTGTTTGGTTTAATTGAAAAAAAATTGGGCTTCCATTTCTGTTTTTGTGACTTATATGTGTGCACAAGGTGTGAAAAGTGGGGATATCAAGCACTTTTGGTGCAAAATAATGTGAGATTTTGAGAAGTTGTTTTATTGAAAATCAAAATGTTTTGTTTTGTGATTTAAGTGGTATAATGTGTGTATGGATACTGTATAGTTTTTATGACATTTAGTGAATATTTATATGAAAATATATTTATTTAACATTATGAAATTGATTGTGAACAATAGTGGAAGCCCAACTACCTAGGTGGGTGTATATGTACTAGTATGATTGTTTTCGGGATGTGAATTGTTCATATTTCACATATCATTTTGGATTAAAAAACTCAAACTATAATTTTTTTGTGATGTTTTTGGGCTGGTAGGTTATGGTTATGTTCCCTACTAGAGGCTCATGTATGAGAAATGATTGTGAAATGGATATTATAAACCGACGTATTAGGTATATAGGGACGAAGACTATCTAGTGCCGAAGGGTGTTCCCAGTTTTGGGGCACATTGGATTTTTGAAAAGTTAACAAATTTGTGTGCATAACTATATGAGGTTCCCCAATGGAGAATTACCAGCCATACAGTCAGTGCATGATTTGGATATGTGTGATAAATCCATGATGTACCCTACTACATGGGTAAAATTCAAATTTCAATTTAATAAATTGTTTTTTACCAGACTTTTCCTCTCATCCCTTCATTGTAGTAAGGATTTTCGTCCCACCAAGGATTATGAACACAAAATTAATCCCCCATTGGGATTTTTATCTTTCTCCATCTAGAGTGATCAGTTTCCTTCACCATATGCTCATATTGTCTAGTCAAAGTAAAATCAATATTCAGCGCACATCTATTCCTTGGTTCCTCAAATTATCATTGCACTATCATTGTGAGAGGTATCATTGCACTATTTTGGACGTTTCTCTAAATCATCCTTTAACCGTTATAGCTTGAATCATGGGATGATATCATATGTATAGAGTACTAAGACCATGGGGTACTATGTCTACTCTTTTACTCCTAATTTTTTTTGTAGTTTTGGTGTTTCAAAATTTTGATTCTACCTGAAAAGATTCATATTATCATTATTAAAACATATTAAATTAAATAGGATTTGTTTCCATTCCATTGATGGACTTTTCTTATTATGAAACCCATTTATAGGGTTTCCACGTTACACTTAGAAATACCAATGTGTGTTCCTAACCCAAATAGAATACATTACACTTTTTAATAAAATATGTTAGAATTGCATTTTTGGTGTTTAGAACCATGATTATTTGTATTAAATTGATAATGTAAGTATATATGTGTGTTGAACCATTAATTGTCCCCTATTGATAATTATAGATTTTGGACATAATTATTTCGCTATGTATAGAGCCATATTACTTATGGATACTTGATTTAAAATTTAATTGAAATATGCCTTATTTTCTAAACTTCTCATTTCATGTTACATGAGTACTACTAATTATAATGGAATTCTTATGCCTTGTGCTAAAATATTACACATCATACATTATGCATTTCTTAGTGTTATTGTACCCAAGTTACCATGTTTATTCCAAGTGAATTATGTAAATTCTTTATGATAAATGATGATTATTAATATCATCTAAAATTTATGAACATATATAATTCCAGAGATCGACACCTTATTTTGTGATACAGGATAGATATATTGAAATTGTTTTACTGCAATGTGATACAAGGACAATTCTGATAGCATTAGATTTTCAAATTCCATTGATGATATATTTTTATGGGGAATGTGGATTACATATACCTTCCTTATATTTATTTGGTTATAAAAACTGAATTATGATAATGTCATTGTTTAGTGGCTCGACCTATATGAATATATATTAATTATTGTTATATTTTTTAATGGAAATGAATTTTATGACATGTAATTTTAAAATGCTTATGAAATTTAGGTTCTACCTCAATCCATGAAATAACTTATTTAGTGATTATTTCATTTCTATATGAAGTATGATATTTTTTTGATTGAATTTTTTGCATGTTTAATTGGAAGAAATGTGTTATTGATAATAATTTATCTGTAATGTAGTTATATAGGCATATTAAATTTAGATATACATTGATTCTTGCCTTCAAATATGCCTTGGAAACACAGTTAAGTTGACATAGGCCTAGAGGGAAGACATTTGTGATGTATTTCATTGTGTGGTGCTTCAGCTACATCATGATATATAATTATTATTATGCTATTTTTCTAATTTTTTTATTCATTGTGTATACTCGATATATGAGGAAATAATATCCCCACTAAAACACTCTACGACTTCATTACTAGTCGGAAGCCTGTGTCATTTAGTGAGATTGACTTGAGGTCATATGGCCATCCGGGCTTGGAGCACTATTATATAGAACCCCAGACTACATTGCTACTACGTGGTATCAGTTGCATATTATGTTTTTCATACAATTTTTTCGTTAGATATCTAAAAAGGATATAGGTATTTGGGCATGAAAATATTCTTAGATGTAGCTATCCCTTGTACATGGGATACCTGAATATCCGAGGTTGGGATCTAAGTTATTGATTATGACTTTTACTATTGATATGACATCACTTTTGGGTGACAAACATGTTTTCTGATGTTATGGTTATTTTTTTAAATAGTGATTTATACTACATTATCCTAATGATATTAGCAAGAATGGACTGAAATACATATTTTTTAATTTTTTATGGATAATCCTCCATTTATTGGTTGAAGGGGATCCCATACATGACCCGTAGGCCCAAGGCCCGACTTAACCATAATACATGACCTGATGGTCCAGAGGCATTCCATTACCAAGAGATGACCCATAGGTCTATCCCACTTGAACTACCCCTCCCCATCATCTACGTCATTGATCACTTAGCTCCCCACCTTGCATTAATGATTCGCTAGAATTGCCCCGAACAATGCTCCATTGTGCATGGTCCCGATGGCAACTACCATACCCTCTCATTCTTCCAATCCTGTTAGCTCTACTTCTATTGGCTTCTACTCTTGTTGATCTGATCCTCTTCTGGGGCATGTTTTGTGTGAACTGGGATACTCTATGCTCTATGTGTCCTGATGGCGCTATGGCCCGAAGGCCATTGATGACCCCAAGGCCCTTGAATCATGTAGGCCCAAACTAGTGGCACGGAGGCCAAAATCGGGCAAATAGTTCTGACCTCTATAGTACGAAAATGTTACTACTACAATACTACTAGAGGGACTTCTACATGGACTGCTATAGTACCCCCGAAATTCGACTCCACTGGGTTTTGAACTTGGGTCATGTGCATGCCAAGAAGGATCCCTTACCACTTGGGTACGGGATAGTTGGCAGCCAAATTTTATTCGCGAATTTAATTACATGAATTATACAAGGAACAATATGAAGTGAGTATAAATTAATATTTCCATTCCACATCTATATTATTTTTTCTCATACCATATTCAGGTAGTTTATGATATTCCTAGTTGATACATCAGAATGGATATTTTTTGTTTGGAAAATGAATAAATGTTCCAATTTACCTTGTAGGTATATGTTATAAAATTTATTTAGTATAAATACCATTTCATTTATATGGTGTATGGGACCTTATAATTTGGCATGGTGATCTACCTAAGTAAAATCATGGAAAATTGGATTGTATGAATAAATAAATTTATATGAGAAAACCTGTTAAAATGATATGGAAAACATAGAGGGGAATTGTGATTCTTTTACCATACCCTAGCTTGTGGATATATCACATGTTTCTAGTTATGTTCTATGTTTTAATCTACATATCTAGACCAAAATAAAGGAGAATTATATATATTCTATTATGATCAGGGATGATTTTTTTACTTCCCTTATTAATCATTTTACTTTCTTCTATGCCATATCTTAGGGGGACTTGAAAGGGACATTTTCTTACTTATTTTGTAACACCCTGGGTAAATAAAGAATATGACAATTTCATATTTATCCATATTTTTTAATAAAATATTAATATTACTTTAAAGAGGATGCTATTCTCGATGGCGTTCCCAATACGCAACAACGATTTTCCTGGGATTCTTACGTTGCACTCTAATAATAAAATAATATTATTTTAAATGGTAGTTAACGCCTAGCCATTGTAATGGCGAGAATGAAAAAAACTAACTACAAAATGATTATATATGTTTGTCAAATATTTTTACTTTTTAAAATAAATGTTAGAGGATTAAAAATGCGAATGAATCCAATTTTAAGCGTAAACATTATAATATTCTTTAAAAGGTCAATTAACCGCCTTTTGATGGCGACCCTATTTTAAATCCACTTTATGAAAATTTTCTGTGCTATATTTGACAAAATAAAACTCTTTATTAGAATCAGGACATTAAAATTTAATTTTTGTAAATGATTTGAATTTTTCCAATAAAGTTCATTTTTTAATGAATAGTAAAAATGATGTATTTTAATTCAAAACCCTTTGTTAATCTAATTTATTTATATGATCAGATTATCTTTTGAATTTTTTTTAAAGAGAAATTCGAATATGTTTTTACCATTTAATCCAATAGTGGTCATTGAATTAATTTCACTTTGAAATTGGACATAAACTAGTGTCAATATTTTAATAGATATTGTTTCTTAAAAACACGCTATTTGTTTTGACAACAGGAATTAATTATTAAATTAATTAATGAAACTTATTTGTTTATAATTTTTTAAAATAGACATAATTTTTGAATTTGGAATATCAAATATAGGTTAGGGTGAATTTTTGGTACTTTTCTGAAAAAATTCAATTTTAGATGAATAGTGAAACCACTATGTGGTAGTTAATGAAATTGATTTTTTGTTTAAATGAAACTTTTCCACTTCTATGATTTGATTTTCATAAATCCTAAATACATGGTTTCCATTAAGAAGTAAAATTTGGTTCAATGATATTAATATAAGTTTTGGTGAATTGTAAATTTTAAGTTTTATTAATCGTGATTAAAGGTAATTAGTGTAATTTAACGTAAAAATAATATTTTAATAATATGAAATGACCTAGACACATGTCCTACCCTCATTTTATGTGTAATTTCTGACCAATAAAATCCATGGGTCAACTTGGGGACCCCATGGAGCAACTTTGTTAGGAAAATGACATAAACATCATTTTATTTAATGTTAAAATAAAAAATATCACAAACATGAGTTGTTTTACTAAAAAAAATTAAATGGGGTTATACAAGGCATATTTTTAACTATAAATATTCATTATAAATATAAAAGGATTTCATAAATCATTATATTTTTATTATTATTTTTAGAGATTAAATTACTTAATTTCTTTATGACACAATGATGATGCAGCGATTACCTCATTATTTAACGATTTAAATAAAATGAAAAGATAATGTAAATTTCAAGAACTACACATGTAAAAAACCTATTGTATGGATGGATTTTTAACTCTTAATACCTCATCCTAAAAATTTAAAATTTTGGGACCTTTAAAATCCGTAAATGATTTTATAATAAAGCATCCTTTTATAACATTCCAAGAGTGCCCCTCCTCTCCTCTTATAATAGGCCCCCACATCTACTACCTTACCCACACCTCTCAGACCTTTTTCTCAGCCAAACCCTGCCCATTTTGTCTCTACACATCCCTCGCATCATCATTGAAGCCTCACTTTGGGAAGAATCCTTTCCAAGGAATCCTTTGAGCTCAAATCAAAGAGAGTTACCTGATTTAAAGGTAATGTCTTCCCATGTGTTCTTTTGTTTTATTTTGCTTCTCCAAACCCCTAAACACTTTTTATTACTTTTTAAAAAAACAAAAGTATATTAAATATACTAGAATGTTGTTATACGTAGTATTCGAGCTACACATTCACACACATCCTTCTAATGGTTAAAGAACATACTGTTTATGTGGATGGCGAATTACTTCCTCACGAAACGATGATTGTTCAATATTCTTTTAACACCGTACAAGGTGTCCATTAAGATGTCACTATATATATATGATATATAATATGTTTATGTTTTCCTTAATCTTATGTATTTTTCATTTATGGCATACCTTTATGGTTTCCATTACGGTTTAACGCAATATCTTTATTTTAGGAAGTGCGGACTACGACCCCCTCAAAGTGATTTGATTCATTAATGCCATATATGGGACATATAAAGGATGGAATTAATGGTATTACATATGATATCCTACTGGAATTATAATATACCATTATATCATTATTATTTTATTCCATTGAAAACAAAAAAAAAGAAATGAATGTAGCGTTCATGCGTACGTACGACTTACCGTCTCCATGAACGGTACATTTCATTTCTTATATCCAAATGTTATGTACTATTATAACTAAATATATATAATTGATATATATGTAATATATTACATGTAAATGATGTATACCATTCTCTAATTATAATATATATATCCCTCATTTTATTTTAATTCCATTAATATGACAAAAAATGAATGTAGCGTTCATGCGTACGTACGGCCTACCGTCTCCATGAACGGTGATTTTAATTTTTTATCTCCAAATGCTATGGAATAGTATAAAATTAATACATACTGGATATATATGATATTTAAAACATCAATACTATTCTGGATATGATGTACCTATAACTACATGGAAAATTATCTTCCAACAAGTTCAATTTTTACTCATGTACCGAACATCGACCAAAACGTCTGATATGAACTCACTTTATCAACCAATTATTATAACATTATAATATGTGATATGAACTGAATAATAATCATTAAAGGAGGTACTTAAAAAATTATAAATTGACCAAATTTTATTATTCAGGAGATTAAAGAACGATCGAGTCATGTCGGACACGAGGTAAGGGAACCTACCCCTCTCTTTCTTTTGAAGTACACTCTTTTATGTCTTTTCTTTTAAGCTCATATTTCTTATGATTGGGATTTTCCTTTATATTACTCATACTGTACGTTTTATGTTCATATGATTAGAGACCCAATTTTCTCTCATCAATCCATTTTGGATGTTTTTATTGGCACTGTTAGGATGCTGAATTTTCGTAAGAGATCCGACTTCTCCCTTTCTTTTTATGTACTCTCCTTCATGTAAATTGTTTTAAACTCCTATTTGTTATATTGGGGGTTGTTATTTTATACTCCTATTGTTGTAAATTTTATGTTAATATAGCGAGATACCCTATTTGATCACATCAATCCATTTTTGGAAGTTTTAAGTGGCGCCGTTAGGCTTCCGAGATTTCGTAAGTGATTGTTCATCTCACTTTTATTCCCGTGATATTTATGCTACATTTTCCACAATTTACTTTTAGTGGTATATGTACTTCCCAATATTCTAATCTTTGTGTAATATAAACTCTTTTATGAGTATTTACATCAATGTTGTATTTTCCTTCTTTGATGGGGTGTATATTTCGAAAGATACCCATGTCAGTAAGGGAACTTTTCACCCTCCTCTTTTTAAAAGACTTCTTTTTTTGGGTCTTTTAATTTACATATTGTGATTTTGAGATATGTTCTTATATATCCTTATTGTTTTAAATTTTATGTCCAAGTGATGAGATACCATTTTCTCTCTCATCAACTAATTTTATGAATTTTAATGTGACGCGGTTAGGCTGTCAAATTTTACCAAGGGAACTTTTTAACCCAATTTAGATTTCTTTGGGTTCAACATGTAGTTATTGAATATTTCATCCTTTGAATATGTGTGAATGAAATTTTATTTTTTTTCCACTTAATATCCACTTATATTGGGTGTATTTATATTTTTCACACATAATTTTGAGACTAATTTATCCTTAATTTAATGATACCTTCTTGATAAAGGATTTCGTCTCATTTTACATTGAGACTTCATTGTTGTCATTCATCAATTCACTTTTATATGGTGTATATACTGCCCATTGGAATATTATATCATGAATACATTTATTCTCATGATATTATAAAGTTCTGATTAAATGTTATTCCTCAATTATTCTATTCAAGTGTCTCTCATTTTGTTAAAATCCCGTTAACTAAAATATCGTTTTAAATGTTTTAATGATTTATTCATATAAATATTTCTCATTAATAAACATGTTTTTAAAATGGTTTTAAGGATTTATTTATATGGATATTAATGGTTTAAAATGTTAAAATCATCAATGTGGTATGGGACACTTTGATTCAAAAATCTCTGTATTAAATGTTTTAAATGGTTCTGAAAATGGTTTTTAGAATGGATTCATTATTTCAATATCTTAAACGGTTATGTTTTTGTTGCAATGTGTGAATGTTATATTTCCTTTACGATTAAGTTATGTTATGTGATTATGTTATGGTTCTTGGGAATTGTTTATGAAGACGGGTGGTTCCGTTATAAACTAAGGGCGGGTGATCCCGATATAGCTCTCCAATGCATTGGGTAACGCGAAGGAGTTAAACGTTAAGGTTTCTCCAACGATATTTAGGGAATATACTGTGATATGTATTCCAAACGTAACCAAGAGGGTTACTCCCTATGTTAGAATGTTATGAATTCCTCAAGTTACCTTTACTCCTTATGATTTCTATGATTTATTCATGATTTGATGATGTATGTTAAAATTCTTATGATTTATGAGTAAAGTATTATTTCATACAAACAATAATGTTTTCTTTTCTTAAATTTATATATCTTACTGAGATTTCAATGCTCATCCCATGTTTTTGAAATGTTTTTTAAAGGTCAAGGGAATGTTTAATGATATGATGATAGTGTCAAGGAAGTGTCATGAAAGAATCCATGTTTTATTTTAATTATGTTTCCGTTGATGGGAAAAACGATTACTATCTTTTATGTAACCACTTTGTTTAAATGTGGAATGTAATTAATTATTTGTGATCTAATTCTCTAAAAATCTAATCCTGAAAAGATCCTTAATGTGAATTATTCATTTAATTCAATATTAAGTAAGTTTTAAGGTCGGGGCCTTAAAGTTGGTATCAGAGGTCGGTTTAGATAACTTTAGAGGTTACGGTATTCTCTAGGAATAAGTGACATTACCATAATGGTTAGGATATCAGAAAGAGTCCTAGTTTTAGATAAAGTGAATGCGTAAGTATATCTTTGTGTTTATCTTCCTCATTAGTACATGATGGTTTTGTTGATATACTCACACTGAAATTTCTGTTTTTAGTGAATGGATGGATCTAACAGGAACCAAAGTGACAATAGGATTGAAGGAAACTGTTGTGGTTCTCTGATTAAGAGACTAGATGAAATGGGGGATTCAATGAGGAAACTTGTGGTTTTTCTAATCCAACTATCAAGGAGTCATGATCAACCACTTTAACCTTGGTATGTTCTGTAATGCATCATGTACGAGATGACCAATCGATGGGGAAGTTCAGATAATAATTATAAAGGTAACCATTAGGGTTTATATGATCCTTACATTTTAGGTAATTATGGGTTATAATATGTTATGATGGAAAATGAAATGCATGTGATAAACTTGAGGATAAAATATGTTATGATTATTTTTGAATATTTTATCTCATTTTGGGGAATGTTTTAAGATTTATATAGTTTTGAATAAAGGACAACACGCAGACCGTGTGACAACCCGTCATGTCGGAAAAAGGTGCGGGAATCAAACCCCCAACCAAAGTGCAACTAGTATTTATCGCCTACCACTGGACTACGTGAATTTCTTGGTTTGTTTGACTAATTATTTTTAGTTACATGGTTTTAGGAATCAAGAAGAAGTTTATTTTGGGTTATCTATGGAAATGATTAACCTATCAATGGGGGAAATGTGATTAGGTAATTACTTTTCAATATGAGAATTTCAGAGCAACTGATGTTATTTGGAGATAAAAGTTAATTTTTACCTTCTAAGACTATGTGATTAAATCCTTAAAATATTTGGGTTTCAATCATAGATTGGTTTACATTGAATAATTTTATGGACAATTGTTTATTGAATAGTCTTCGTTGAACATTGGGTTTTTTTGGACAAATTTTGGAGATTAAAAATAGATTTTTTTTATAAAGGATTATACTTTTGTGGATTATCTGATCTCATACTAACAATTTTGGTTTTGGTTTTTGTCTAAAGACATGGGAAATATATATTTCTCTTTTGTGGATTAGTTGATTCTCATGATGTTGATTATAGTACTCTTAATGCGAACAAATCTTCCTAAATACTTATCTTTTTGATAAAATATGAGTTTGATTAAGGAATCTAGTAAAAGTTGAATGTATACGTGACAAGTAAGTATGTTTCATTATGATTTAGTTAAGCTCAAAAATAAATTCATCAATGAAGAGTAACTTAAAACAAAAATGTTGTCTGTTAACTTTTCCTACTGGGGAATAGAATACCGTTTAACCCATCACATGTTTTTTATTTTCTTACGGTTAACTTTCTCCTAGACAAGCTTACTATCACTCTCCCTCAGAACATGACCCATTGTTTTTTCCTCCATTAAAATGTTTTCCTACATGGAATCCTAGTATGGGTTAACTCAGGTGACCTTCGTACTTCTCTTTCATTATTTTAATGTGATTTTTTTACTGACTCTTGTTCCGATGTGGGATTTTCAATGAAGTTTCCATGCCCAATTTTAAAATTGCGAGGATGCAATTTCCAAAAGGGGGAAGGATGTAACACCCCTGGTAAATAAAGAATATGAAATTTTCACATTTATCCATATTTGTTAATAAAATATTAATATTACTTTAAATGGGATGCTATGCTCGATGGCGTACCCAATACGCAACAATGTGTTTCTTAGGAATCTAATGTTGCACTCTAATAATAAAATAATATTATTTTAAATGGCAGTTAACGCCTAGCCATTGTAATGGAGGGAATGAATATAACTATCTAAAAAATGATTATATATTTTTTTCTAATATTTTTACTTTTGAAAATAAATTTTACAGGATTAAAAATGCGAATGAATCCAATTTTAAGCGTAAACATTCTAATACTCTTTAAAAGGTCGATTAACCGCCATTTGATGGAGAAGCTATATTAAATCCACATTTTGAAAATTTTATGTGTTATATTTGACAAAATAAAATTCTTCTTTAGAATAGGGACATCAAAATTTACTTTGTGTAAATTTTTGGTATTTTTCCGATAAAGTTCTATTTTTTAATGAATAGTGAATAATGATGGATTTTAATTCAAAACCCTTTTTTAATCTAATATATTTATATGATTAGATTATAGTTTGAATTGTTTTTAAAGTGAAATATGAATATGTTTTTACCATTTAATCCAATAGTGGTCATTGGAATTAATTTAACTTTGAAATTGGACTTAAACTATTGTCAATCTTTTAATAGATAATTTTTCTTAAAAACACGCTATTAGTTCTGAAAGCGGGAATTAATTATTAAATTAATTAATGAAACTTATATGTTTTGAATTTTGTAAAATAGACATCATTTTTGAAATCATAATATCAAATATATCTTGGGGTGAATTTTTTGTATTTTTCTGAAAACATCAATTTTAGATGAATAGTGAAACCACTAAGTGGTAGTTAAAAAAACCGATTTTTCGTTTAAATGAAACTTTTACACTTTTGTGATTTTATTATCAGAAATCCTATATACACGGTTTTCATTAAGAATTAAAATGTGGTTCGATGAGATTAATATAATTTTTGGTGAATAGTTAATTTTAATTTTTATTAATCGCGATTAAAGTTAATTAGTGTAATTTAAGGTAAAAATAATATTTTAATAATATTAATTCAACTATACACATGTCCTACCCTCATTGGATGTTTCATGGACAACCAAGACAATACATGGGTCAACTTGGGGACCCCATGGAACCACTTTGTTAGGAAAATGACATAAATAACGTTTTATTTAAAGTTAAATTAAAAATGTCACAAACATGAGTTGTTTTACTAAAACAATTTTTAAATTGGTTTATACAAGTCATATTTTTTACTATACATATTAAATATAAATATATAAATATTTCCTACATCATTATATTTTTATTATAATTTTTAAAGATTAAATAAATTATTTTATTTATGACACCATGATGATGCAACAATGACCTCATTATTTAACGATTTAAATAAAAAGAAAAGATAATGTATCATATAAGACCTACACATGTAAAAAACCAATTGGATGGATGGGTTTCGAACTCTTATTACATTATCATATAAATATTTAATTTTGGGACCTTTAAAATCCGAAAAGCATTTTATAATAATGTAACCTTTTATAACATTCCAAGAGTGACCCTCCTCTCCTCTTATAAAAGGCCCCAACCTCTACCAACTTACCCACACCTCTCAAGACTTTTTATCAGCCATCCCCTGAATATTTTGTCTCTACACATCCATATATTCATCATTGAAACCTCACTTGGGGATGAATCCTTTCCAATGAAGCCTTTGAGCTCAAATCAATGAGAGTTACCCGATTTAAAGTTAATGTCTTCCCTTGTGTTCTTTTTTTATTTTGCTTCATCAAACCACTAAACTCTTTTTATTACATTTTTTGTAACAAAACCAGTATATTAAATATACTAGGATGTTTTTATGATAAGTATTCTTGATACACTTTTACACACCTCCGTCTAATGGTTAAAGAACATACTGTTTCTATGGATGGCGAATTACTGCCTCATGAAACGATGATTGTTCAATATTATTTTAACACCTTCAAAGGTGACCATTAATATGTAACTATAATTATATATTATATATATATTATTTTTATGTTTTACTTAATCTTCTGTATTTTTCATTTACGGCATACCTTTATGATTTCTATTATGGGTTAACGCGACATCTTCATTTTAGGAAGTGTGGACTACCGCCCCCTCAAAGTGATTTGATTCATTAATGCCATTTGTGGGACATATAAAGGATGGAATTATTGGTATTACATATTATATCCTACTGGAATTATAATATACCTTTATATCATTATTATTTCATTCCATTTAATATAAAAAAATTAAATGAATGTAGGGTTCATGCGTACGCACGACATACCGTTTCCATGAACGGTACATTTCATTTCATATCTCCAAATGTTATGTACTATTATAAGTACATATATATAATGGATATATATGTAATATATTACATATAAATGATTGTTATCATTCTGGAATTATAATATATATATATCTCATTTTATTTTAATTCCATTAATATGACAAAAAATTAAAGTAGCGTTCATGCGTACGTACGACCTACCGTCTCCATGAAAGGTGCTTTTAATTTTTTATCTCCAAATGATATGGAATAGTATAAAATGAATACATACTGGATATATATGATATTTAAAACATCATTACTATTCTGGATATGATGTACCTATAACTACATGGAAAAATTTCTTCCAACAAATTCAATATTTACTCATGTACCGAGCATCGACAAAAACGTCGGATATAAACTCACTTTATTAACCTATTATTATAACATTATAATATGTGATATTAACTGATTAATAATATTTAAAGGAGGTCCTTAAAAATTATAAATTGACCAAATTTTATTATTCATCATATTAAAGAACGATTGAGTCATGTCGGACACGAGGTAAGGGAACTTACCCCTCTCTTTCTTTTAAAGTACACTCTTTTATGACATTCCTTTTATGCTCATATTTCTTATGATTGATATGTTCTTTTATATTAATCTTACTATAATTTTTATGTTCATATGATGAGATACCTTATTTTCTCTAATCAATCCATTTTGGAATTTTTGATTGGCGCCGTTAGGCTGTCGAATTTTCGTAAGAGGTCCAACCTCTCTCTTTCTTTTTAAGTACTCTCCTTTATGTCAATTCTTTTAAGCTCCAATTTGTTGTGTTGGGGGTTGTTCTTTTATATTCCTATTGTTTTAAATTTTATGTTAATCTAGTTAGAGACCATATTTGATCTCATCAATCCATTTTTGGATGTTTTAAGTGACGTCGTTAGGCTGTCGAGATTTCGTAAGAGATTGTTCATCTCACTTTTATTCTCATGAAATTTATGCTACATTTGCCACCATTTCCTTTGAGTGGTGTATGTACTACCCATTATTATAATATTTTTGTAATATACTTTCTTTTATGAGTATTTAAATCAATGTTGTATTGTCTTTCTTTCATGGGGTGTATATTTCGAAAGATACCCAAGTCGATAAGGGAACTTTTCACCCTCCTCTTTTTAAAAGACTTATTTTGTTGGGTCTTTTAATTTACTTATTGTAATGTGGAGATATGTTCTTATATATCCTCTTTTTTTAAAATTTTATGTCCAAGTGATGAGATACCATTTTATCTCTCATCAACTATTTTTATGAATTTGAAAGTGACGTTGTTAGGCTGTCGAATTTTACCAAAGGAACTTTTTAACCCAATTTCGATTTCTTTGGGTTCAACATTACTTATTGAATATGTCATCCTTTGAATATTTTTGAATGAACATTGATTTTTTTACACATAAAATCCTCTTATATTGTGTGTATTTATATTTTTCACACATAATTTTGAGACTGATTTATCCTTCTATTAAGGAAACCTTCTTGATAAGGGATTTCGTCTAATTTTACATTGAGACTTCATTGTTGTTATTCAACAATTCACTCTTGTATGGTTTATATAATTCCCTTTGGAAAATTATATCATGAATCCATTTATTCTCATGATATTATAAAGTTCTGATTAAATGTTATTCCTCAATTATTGTATTCAAGTGTCTCTAATTTTGTTAAAATCCCTTTAACTAAAATATCATTTTAAATGTTTTAATGATTTATTCATATAAATATTTCTCATTAATATACACATTTTCAGAATGGTTTTAGGGACTTATTTATATGGATATTAATGGTTTAAAATGATAATATCATCAAAGTGGTATGGGACACTTTGATTCAAAAATCTATTTATGAAATGTTTTAAATGGTTTTGAAAATGGTTTTTAGAATGGATTCATTATTTAAATATCTTAAAAGGTTATATTATTATTGAAATGTGGGAGTGTTATCATTCCTTTATGTTTAAGTTATGTGATGTGATTATGTTATGGTTCTTGGGCATTGTTTATGAAGACGGGTGGTTCATTGATAAACTAAGGGCGGGTGAGCCCTATATAGCTCTCCAATGCATTGGGTAATGCGAAGGAGTTAAACATTAAGGTTTCTCCGATGACATTTAGGGAATATACTGTGATGCGTATTCCAAACGTTACTAAGAGGGGTACTCCCTACGTAAGAATGTTATGAATGACTCAAGTTACCAATATGCATTATGATTTCTATGATTTATTCATGATTTGATGAGGTATGTTAAAATTCTTATGTTTTATGAGTAAAGTATGATTTCTTACATGGACTAATGTTTTCTTTTCATACTTTTATATCCCTTACTGACCTTTTTATGCTCATCCCATGTTTCTGAAATGTTTTTCACAGTTCAAGGGAATGTTTAATGATATAATGATACTGTTAAGGAAGTGTCAAGAATGAATCCATGTTTTATTTAAAATATATTTCCTTTGATGGGAAAAAGTGAATACTATCATTTTTGTAACCACTATGTTTAAATATGGAATATAATTCATAATTTATGAACTAATTCTCTAAAACAATAAACTTGAAAAGTTCCTCAATGTGAATTATTCATTTAATTCAATATTACGTAAGGTTTAAGGCCGAAGCCTTATATATTTCCTTTCCTGTCATGAATCTGTCAGAGGTGTTTTCTTGGAAATTGTATAGCTATGACATTGTGACGTCCTCTTGTCATACTCCAAGAGTGATTATATGACCATAATCTGAAGGTATTGGGACCTAATCGACCTGTTATAGCTATTTTTGAAACTCCTTAGTATCCTCCTATTGATATTCTGCTGGGTTAGGATGCTCATTTCAGGTATGGATTTATTAGGTTAATGCAGTTAAAATGGGGTTTTCTCATTCTTGCCCCGACTATGATAGAGATAAAATGGGACATTCAATAGAAAAACCTTCCCACCTTCTTAGGGGATGGTAGAACTCATGTTACATAATCATAGATTGAGGCAATGATATACATATTCATCAATCAGGAGATGCCTCCCCTGTAAAGTGTCAATCTTACTCCCTAAATGCTTTGTGAATCAGCCATGTATTGTTGGATGTCATTTCATAGTCATTTATATATTGTGATAGGGTATGTGTACAATTCACACAAAAATCATTGATATCCTAATTCTATAGACTACGATAGAGGATTTATCTTGGATGTTATTTCATCATCAGTATGGCACTATGTTTTATCTTTAGTATTAATCTTGTATCAATGAGATTCAACATTTCTCTCAATATATCAGAGGTGACATTTTGACTACTATGAATCATTTTGAGGAAGAGATTAGATATTCTCACCACAAATAGGAGAAAATCATTTGGTTGAAATTAAAAATATAAATTTTGAACCAGACCTTCATTTCAAAGATGAAAGTCAAAGGAGATTATCATGTGTGCTAGGAATATTTAGTTTTGTATCTGTGTGATGGTTCTTCAATAGTAGGGTGCACATTTTTGAGAGAGCCCTCAGGAGTGTTTCTATATAGGTGACAAATACTAATAGTTATATATTATTTCAACAATTAATATGTATAGGGAACATCAAATATTAGTTCACAAGGAACCCAATTGAATTCCATGTTTGTTGAAGGATGGGTCATATTCATCTATTTTGATGTTCTATCCCTCTAGAAGACAGTGGAAATGATCTGTAAAATAAGCACTATCAGGTGTATGATCCGCAACACCATGTTATCTGGGGAGTGTTTCATGTTCTAGAAAATCAATTAGAGGTAAAAGAGGTTGTCGCTGAGTTAACCAATCCTGAGATCATTAGAAACATTAGAGTGGATCTGCTCAAGGTAATCAAGATAAATCTCAGGATCATGGTTCATTCCATATGTATTCAGTGAATCAAGTTCCGTATGAGTATATTCTAGGACAAAATACTATTTAAGGTACTATTATGGTAGCCTATGGTTTAGTTTATACCCATTCTGACAGAGTTATATCACACTCTATTATATCTACTGTGATCCTTGAATGTATTGGACTTCTGATCGAGAACATATGTATTTTCATGTCTCTCATCACTCATCTAGTTGTTAGAACAGAGATAATATGTTACTGTAATGAGTTCCCACTACGGAGAGGTGAGTACCAATTCATATATAATATCTCAATCCTCAAGATGACTTACTATGATATCATTTTAGGTATAGACTAGATAGTTCCTTATTGTGAATAGTTGGATTTCCATCATCGTTGAGTGCCATTTCTTTCACCTAGTGTAATAATGTATATACAAAACAATAAATGGAATTTCCAATAAGATCTAGATGGAACCAATAGAATTGGTCTTGGTATTTTGAAAAACTGTAATTAATATTATTTATTAGATGCCAAAAAACACAGAATATGGATTTTACTAAAATTGTGGATTTTTTCAGGGACATATTCCTTGAAAAAATTTCTATCTTACCACTTCAGATTGGGCTAGGGATTCCCATGGATCTAGGTAATGTTGTGTAACTAGTTTATATTCCTCTATATATTATAAAATAGGCATAGGTATAGGAACCCCAAAATAATTTTCTTGAGTTTTAGGATAATGGATTTATAAGACCCAACATATCATCTTGGGGTTCACCAATCCTTTTCTAATAAAATCCAAATAGAACACTATGGTTGTGTGTAGATTATAAAATGTTTTTCCAAATTATGTTAAAGAACCATTATTCCTTTACACAGACAGATGACCTCATCAACTAGATTTTTGGAGAAAATATTTTCATTATGATTTATTTTTGGTTGAGCTATCTACATGTTCATGTGAGACAATCATATATACCGTTTTCAATGTTCGAGAGAAGGTATGACTAATAAGAGTATTTGGTACTTTCAGTTAGTCTAACAAATTCCCTATTGGTCATTATGGAGATAAATAATTACTTTTTCCACCCATATAATCATATTTTCATGATAGACATTGTAGATGATATCTTGGTGTATCCAAATTACATACATGACCATGAAATCCATCATGATATCGTGATGAGAACACTTAGGGGGAATAATTTATATGTGAATCTCAGTAAATTCCACATTTGTATCGACGATGTTATCTTCCTGGGTCATATAATGTACTAGGTAGGTGTATATGTTGACCTTGAGAAGATTATCATTGTGGTTTTCTAGTAGCATCCCTTGAATGGTTTTTTTATTCAATGCTTCTTGGGGTTACTGGATAATTCAATAATTTTATTCAGGACTTCTCCTACTTATATGTTCCTTTTATGACCCTCACTAAGATGGAAGTGCTGTTTATATAGTATAAATCTTGTGAGAAAGATTTTAAATTGTTAGAGGAAAATAGCACATCATCATTGATTATGATTACATGAGGTCTAGGGAGATGTTATGTTGTTTTTTAATGCTTTTGGAATTCGGATCGGTGTATTTTTAATTCAAGGTGGTCAAGTTGTTTCTTAGGGACCCCACATGTTGTTGCCTCATTAGTGTAACTATCATATTCATGACCTCAAGAAATCATATGTTATTCATGATCTTTATTTTTGGAGGAATTACATATATTTTGAGATATTCCTTATTTGAATGGTTTATAAAATTATTCAATACATTTTCACATAGCAGTACTAGAATACTATGCAGTTCAAGTTTGTAGAATACTTGAACATGATTTAAAATTTCCTTACTTATACCCTTGATAATGGAAATTTAGTTGATGGTTATTTGATCTTGAAGATACAAAAACAAGGAATCCTTGTAGCCAGTAGTGTGTATAAGATGATAGATTTTTTTTATATGTTCCATCTATAGGTTGAAGTGCAACATTGGAACGTAATATTAAAAGCTCTATTAGTGATATACTCTATTATATAATGATTTTAGATGATTTAGTTTTCATATAATAAAGGAATCATTCAAAGGGGGAGTATCAATGGAGATATTCCACCTCTAGATCGGTTGTTGATAGATGTGACACCAAGCCCTATTGTGGCCTAAAAGTGTTCCTTATAATATAAAGGATGTGTAGATGAGGGAATCACATGCCATTGGGTTTTCAATTCATCCTTGTCCTAGAAACGGGTATCAAAATATTCATCATAATTACTTAGGGATGGGTATGATGAAGAAGATATCAGGATTCGTTACTATGTACTCTACATGTCAGCCTGTGAAGGTAGAGTACCTACAACCTAATGGTATTCTACATCCTCTATCCAGTACTGCGTGGAAATGAAATGATTTCACATTGGACATCATCATTGGATTTCTAGGAACTCAATAGGGTAGAAATGGAGAATGGGTTATCAGTTATATGTGGACCAAAGTCTCTCACATCTTTTTTATTGGTGATATATACTCTGTTGATGAGATAGTTATCCATTACATCCGATAGAATGTGTGACATCACTATGTACCACTTTATATCATTTTTGGAACAAGATACCCATTTCACATAATGATTTTTTATGTGTATTCAAAAGGAAGTAGGTTAATTGTTCATCTTGATCAATATATATCACCCTCAGACAGATCAGAAATCTGAGAAGATGATTCGGTTGTTAAGGGATATGATTATGGAATGTATCCTTGACATTGTAGTATTTTGGGAATGTGTATTCCTATGTAATAGTTGTTATATTAAAACATCATTTGGGAAAAAATCAGATGGATCAGTATGAGGTTATATATGGTAGTCATTGTCATTATCCATTATCATGGTTTGAGGAAGGGGAGGTAGATCTATTGGGAACATGTCTCATTCAGGAGACTTCAAATAACATACAACTGATATTGAATCATATTGGTAAATATATTTATAGGAAGAAGTATTATACTAACCATTTTCAGAGACCTTGTTAGTTCCATGTGGTATATTGTGTCATTCTACATGTATTTCATCAGTTGGGTCATAAAAAATCAAGAGAAGTGTCATGTTATTATTGAGGTGTATCAGGTAGTTCAAGATATTGGTGGGATTTGGGATGGTATCCTATTGGCTACAATTCCTATAGGTACCATGAAATCTATGACATATTCCATATGTCTCATAATAAATAGTATTGTACAGTCTAATCTCAATAATTTGGCCTTGATGAAATAGAGCTTCAGGTGGATTTGGCCTTGAAGAAGCAAACAATTTGTATCATCAATAGTAACATAAATGTTCAACAAGTATGGTAAACAACTTTAGTCTAGGTTCTATTGTAGATCATACATGTTTAGGATGATACCTCAGAGCATGTGACTGATGTGCCAAACTAGTGGATGAAACTCCTTTCAGATGACATCATACCTCACTCATAAAGGCATCTCAACTATGTGTTGTTTTATGTAGGGGATATCATATCATCTTAGCATTATCTAAAGGTAATAACCATTAAATTGGGGGAATTTATAAAGCTAAGGTCAAAATCTATATAAATTAAAATGAAAGAAAATTAGGCAATGAAAAGAGGGGATAGAGTCATAAAAAGCATCACTGTCCTCATTAGAAAATCAAATCTATGTTTTTTCTAATATTAGCTCCAATATACATCTCTTATTCTGTTATGTCAATCCAGTTTATCCCTCAACCACGCCCACACCCATAGCCACGACCTCTAGAATATCTCTTTTATAATATTTTTGATTCATGGAGGAGGCTTTCAGGGTTAGTGTCATTATAATCAGTTTCAACCATTGGTTTGGAGTCTACATTATTAGTAGTCCACTAAGCACTTCCATGTCCCCAACCACAACTCTGAGGATGACAACCTCGCTTCTATGTTTTCTTTTGATTCCATGTTTTTTATGGTTCTTCCAATTTTGACCATGTGATGTAATTGGATTCGGGACCCATTATCTTATACTCATGTTCATCCTTTCTCACCATTCTATTATTGATTTTCCCATGGAATTCCTGTACCTTCATGCTAGCATCCTATTTATAATGAGGGGAAATGGAGGATTCATTACCTCTCACGATCTTCTTATCATTTGACGCTACAATAATATCAACATTGGAGTCATGTATTAGAGGCACCTATTCTTTGAATTGATAAGTACATAGAGTCTCATGAGGTACTGAAATTTAATTTTATTTTGAATTAGAAACATCAGTTTTCATGACAGAATTCACATTCTCTAATGATTTCGGAACCATTCCTTAATGGTGGTCAGAATAACTCATGCTTCGTAAATCATGTAACATTTTTATGAATTCACTAGAAACAACGGGCTCACCATGAAGATATAAAGAAGCCACTTTGGAGTCAAGATGATTTTTTAGAAAGATACATAATGGTATATCACAATCCCCATGGATTTTGGCCTTTGAAATCCATGAATGTACCATCTCAAATCCTTCGTTATGAATCAAATTTTCATTTAAAAATAACCATGTGTCCATGCCTTATTTCCCAATCCACATCTCAATGGATTTAATCCTCAATATTATATTGATTCTCCACATCCCAAGTCTCTCTCCATGAGTTGGGATCCAATGATAAAATACCGTATTCTGACATGTTCTGTTAAGTGGAAGGCACATGAGTGATTCTATTATCAATACCATTCCCACTCATTTCCCCACATAAAGTCCCATATTTGATAAAATCATTAACTAAATACTTCTATCATGCTAGTCATTAATATAACTATCATTTCAGTGGTAAATAGATAATTCATTCATGGGACAATTATGACCCCTCATTTGATCCAAACCAACAGAATTATTAATCCTACAAATATTAGAAACATGACCGTATATCATTTATTGGGAGCCTTGCATGTTCATGTGTCATAGTTCAACATAATGTTTTATTTGAAAACAAAAACCAATGATATCAAATATCCATTAAAAATGAATTGGTAGTTCCATAGTTATGTCCCCAATATTAAAAAAGATAATGGAAATATGATCACTGGACAAATGAATTTCATATAATGGTCCAACATAATGGCCATACTGAGATCATTCAATCTCTTAGTCCAATTTAACTGGTTTCCCCACTGGTGAAGATATATCATTCAATATTTAATGATTCTAGAAGAACCAATTCAACCCTATAATATAAATTCATTAATGGGTAGTTTTGTTCTTGGATGAGTGTGAATATGATAGAGGATCCCATTCTTGTATTATAAGAAAGCCAGGCTTAAGAGAGATTGGGTTGATTCCCAAGAGAGAAATTTTCCCTATTCTGATAGGAAAACAATGTGTTAGAGTCCCTAACAAATTTAAATAAGGATCTAGTCATCAAAGAACTAGTGTTGATACAAGTAATTTTTTAAATAATCATGTCACCATAGAGATTCCTTCTAAGGAACTGAGACTCCGGCTAGAAGGGAGAAGAATCATTCCTCGAGGCACACTTCAAATAACATAGGTTGTTATTCAACGATAGAAACATACCAATTTATTGAGATACTTCTATTAAATTAAAGAGAAGCATCCAGGGAAACTGAGAAGAACCTATTAAAAGAGATGTTGGGATTTAGAGGGTCACACCCCTAAATCTTTTATATCATTACTCTGTTCATCGAAGAGAATTTACGGACATGACTGTCATTGTTATCTCTCTACACAATCATCACAGTAATAAAAAATACCACCTTATAATTGAAATATAAATCCATATTTTCCATTGATCAGATACACCAAAACTCCCTAGAAATGTTGAATTGTCTCCCAGACTGTTCCCCACCCACTTCTCCTTATTTTAAAATTGGTTGATTAATTCATCAAAACTGATATTAATTTGAATCCTATGGGGATAAAAGAGGTCTTTCGGGAATTAGGGGTTTTTGATGCATAGCACCAAGAATTCAGGAAATAAATAACGCGCACCAATTTCTTAATTGAGTGACCTAGGTTGTAGCACCGTGTGGTTAGTTTTAGGTCACTAATATTATTTATATTCACATTATTTTCATTACTAAAAAACATGTTCCTAATATTTGGGCATAACCCACTAATAAATAAACCTTCCACATGGTTGGTGAACTAATTATATAACCTTGAGAAAATTATATGAATGATAATATATGGGTAAAATACAAATTTAACATTAATGAAATATTTTTAAACACTTGTTTGATCTCTCCCACTCATTCCACTTAAGATTTTCTATCCTCTATGGAACTTCAAAAAAACTTAATTCCTCTATTATGTGTTTTCCCATTCACCATATATAGTGAAATGTTTCATTAACCATCAGAATATACAGACTCCTCTTGACAATCACCCTCTTACACAAATCTCTATTACTTGGTTCCTCCTTTTGTCATTGCACTAACTTCATGGAATGGAAGATTTTCTTATTATTGGAGGTTTTGATAAATCTTCTAATTTCACTCATTTTAGGTTGAAGCAAGGGATGATATCATATTTGTGGAGTACAATGACAATGAGGTAGGGTGTCTACTATTTTTCATATGGCTCATTGCATTTTTGTAATTGCACCATTATGATGTTAGATGTATAAAATCAAAGTTTCTTTGTAATCATAGAATAAATTATCCAAGAATGTTTTCTATGACCATAATGAAAATTTGTTATCGGAAAATCCATTCATTGGGTGTACACATTTCCCTTGTTCATTGCGTTGGGGTTTTTCCAACCCAAATGGCCACAATTTCCCTTTGTTTTAAATTTTGGAATAACATTGGTGGTGTGTGGAAACATGGATATATAATATAAATTGATTAAGTTAATTAATAATCATTTGGAATGATGGATTTTGACCCTCATTATAATTACTAATGTTTTTCATAATTATTTGGCCTATGCCTACTGCCTTTTACCTTTGGCATAATTGATGTCTGATTTAAATTCAATATGAATTAAATTGTAAATTACTCTTTTCATGTAACATGAGTGACTTTCCTCAAACGGAGATCCTTATTCCCTGTTCAAAAATCATAATCATCGTGAAATATTCCATTGATGGTGGTATTGTATTAAAATTCCCATCTTTATTCCTTGTGTATTATTCTAAGGCCTTATGTTAAATTCTTGTGCTTAATATCATGTTACATTTATAATCATATATCACACCAAATGATATTTCATTTCCTTATCCTCATTTCATAAGAAATTTTCATGGTTAGAATGGAAAGTGATACCTGGTCATGAAATATATAATGATATGATCAAAATTCATTAATGAAATATTGGAAAGAGGCATGATGATGCCCTATTAATTTCTTATATTTCATTGATTTGAAAAATTGATTCATGAATATTCCTTTGATTAGTGGCTTGAACTGTATGACTGGACATATTAATCATGTTAGATTTTGTAATGGAATTTCATGTGATAAAATTAATTTGAATAAAACTTGTGACTTGTATCTTATACATGATACCAGTATTTCTCTTATTTAATGATTCTTGACTTTCTATAAAAATTGTTACATTGTTGTATGGATAAAATTACATTGCATGGTTAATCAGAATAATTTTTTATGATGATTAATTTTTTTTCGTAATATAGTTCTATATATATTTTGACGGGAGATATTAACTTATTCTTTCTCTGAGATATCCTTGGCAACATGGTTCACATGACATGTGCAGGGAGAGAACATGGGATTCATATAAATGACTCATGGATAGACTCTCCATGCTTGATTGGTCTTGACCAGTACAACAAGGGTGATTCTTTGGCTAACCAGAAAATGTATTCCCAGGTGAATTATTATACTCCAGTTTGATATTGGTTCCCTTAGAGAGAAACTATGGATAAACCTTTTAGGTAGAAGGATTCACCAGGATTTGGGTGATACTCAGTACCATTTTGAGATACTTGGGATAGACTCAGAAGTTATCAAACATCATGGAAACACATAAGAGCCCGTAAGGGACTCCTTGTACATTCTCATTTCTATTGGATATTAATATATGTTCCTGTTCAGATACATGGGTTTCATTTGGATCACATTTCATGGGTATTAGGATCCACCTCGCGATTTGAATGATTCTTTTGATTTCAATTTTGGATTGACTGGAATTCTTATTCGTATGAGATGCATCTGTTACTTTTACACTAAGCGGGTTTTTATATTCTATGGTGTTTCTTGTGTACACTTTTTCATGAATATGAAATGACAAGGATATGAGACCCAAATATAGAGAATGATCATGGGGGTATGCTTTTTTAGTTTCATTATTTACATTGGAATATTATATATATATATATATATATTTACCTAAACAAGTATCTTACTCAGACATCTAGTTTAGGATGAAGAATGTGGTGTTGTATGAGTGTGCTCTTAGAAAAACAGACCAAGATGAATTTGTTTATCTAATTATAAGACTATCATTTTTTATATATGTTTCACTTTTATAAATTACATCATGAAGTTGAATGGTCTAGAAACTGTGATTTCCATCATACTGAGATTAATATCTCACAACGTTCAAGGTATTATTTTGGTACATCAGTATAAATGGTGCTCATTAATATGGATAAATAAATGTGTTCATCTTCTAATAATTGAGTATCTTGTGGTTTATAATGGAGTACTTGGAGAAGAGTATTGACCATATGACTTAGTCGATGTAGTGAATTTCTATGACATTTTATAGTTTTGTTATCTTATAGTATTTAATTGTTACTATATTTCCCCTACACCCTCATTTTTCATAGATAAGTGATATAATCAAGAGATTTATTCTATCTGTTTCCATTATTCAGATTTTTACAGTTTCATTATTTATATGGTATTTACAATGATTGTTATTCGGCTAGTATTTTCTATATATTCTTTAATCCACTGTTATTTTGTTTTTTTTCTATTGCGAAAAAATTTATATAGGAGGGTATAGTATCCCCAAAACACTCTGTAGTCCCTCGCTCCGATTCTTAAGTCTTTGGTATTCATAGAGTCATTTTTGAGTTCTTATGGCCAACTAGGATCTGTATATTGTTATGTGGCAACAAATACCATGACACTATAATTATTTTCATTCTATTTTGAAATTATTTGATGTCAAAATGGTTTACTGTATATATATGATCCAATGATACAATAAGAATTATTCCATTGGGTTGACTGTTTTTATGAATACAAGTTGTATATGTAACCTTTTACTTTTCCATTTATTACTCAATGATTAAATGTTTATGATTCTTATCTCATTTAATGGATTATTGCATTATAATTATGATATAAAGAACATTTATTTAATTTTTGTTTTTTATGATAGATTTATTATGTATCTGAATTCATTTAAAAGGTTCGGATATGAATAATATTTTTTGATATTGTTGTGCACAATGGTTGATTTTCATATTGGGATAGGTGGTACATGTATCTCCCATCAGTTCATTGGGTAAATAATTATATATGAAATTATAAAAGTGGTAAATAAGTTGATGGGCTTGAAATACAATGCAAAATAAGCTGATGGACTCAAACTATAATGGGATGTAGGCCAATGGGTTGAATCCACAATGGGAAACAAATTATGAGGATTGATACCCTATGACATATGGTATTGGTATTTAATATTTAAAATTAAATTAAATCCATACCTTTTTAGATTCAAGAAATTTATGACATGAGATTAAGGATTAGGAATTATAATTATTTAAATATTTTATGAATCATGTATTTTGGAATTGTATGGCTTAATGAAATGAATAATTTTTATGTTCTATTATTAGTTGGGTACGAAATTATTATTATTTTTCCTGATATAAAAATATTTTATTGTCTTATAATTTTACATTTTTATTGAATGATATCATTCATGTTTTACATTACAGATAATTTTATCTCACACATTCTCAAGATAACTTTCCCCAAGATACGAGAATCATATTTATATAGGGTATGATTATGAAATGGATAGAAGGGTAATTTTAGTCTTAAAGATGTTGAATATCATTTATTTCATAATATATTTTTTATAGAGAATCCAAATTCAGTAATCCATTATGTTACTTGAGATTGAATTTCAAAAATAAATTCAAAATACAACTACAAACATATTATATTTATCCACTAGAATATTGCATCTTCACACTCATACAATTGATATTTAATTAAAAAACTGTTTTCCCATAATTAATTATGAAAATTAAAACATTTTAATAATTTTAAAAAATTATATATTCTACGTAATTTTCATTGTTATTTATGGTCATTTTGGAGTCCCTAGATTACAATAGGATGTATGTAAGATGATATATATATTCACTTTTTTGGTAATTAATTTACACTATATACTAAGGGAACCAATCCATTCCATGAATAATCTAAAATTTCACTCGTTGGAGTTTAATGATGTTTTTTCGAAGAATCATAAAATAATACATTATGATAGAGGAGTTATTGATTTATGGTGTAATCATTGCTCCACTAAAAGTCCTCAACAATACTTCCACACCATACTACATGGTTTATGAATTGTTATCACTAAAAAATTCATTAAAAATATGGGGTATATTTTTAATAAATTGATAAATTTCAGGACAAATATTGGATGTTATGTATACCTTTCACCACTATGTTTTCATGACCATCATTTTAATAAATTATTTCATAGCCATTATATATCTCAATTGTATTTATGGGATTATGACAATTTTATCTTTTTTATCCCTATATTTTGTATTAAAATTTCATTTAATTCATAAAATTATAAAAATTGAATAATTTGAGGTGGAATGGGGAAATATTTTGATAACCCCGTCTATTGGTTTCATTAGTAATCCACTTTATAAAATTTCATCATTTGTGTTTTCTAATCCCTTAAGTTTGATATAAAAATAATTATCCTATTCATTGAAGAATATATTTTCTTTATTTAATCCTACTTGTTAAGAATATTGATGTATTTCTTCCATCATTGGAAATATCATTTTTTCCAAAAAAATCATTTTTTTTGACTTTCAAAAAAAATGTTGAATAATTTGTTTTTTTAATATTATTTTTAACCTTTTGAGTATATGTAACAATATCATCATTGATCCCAATTTTACAAATATATTAGGAATTTCAAAGACCCAGTTTTATACTTGTAAATAATATATCAATTTTTTCATTTTACACTTAATGATGAAAAGAGAATAATTCCATGAATGAATTATGATGTTTTATTCACCAGAAATAATATATTATTCATACATCTACTTAAACATAATAAAGTATCTTTTAATATTCATTTAAATTTTTTTGGTA
Source organism: Viscum album (assembly GCA_963277665.1). Taxonomy (NCBI): domain Eukaryota; kingdom Viridiplantae; phylum Streptophyta; class Magnoliopsida; order Santalales; family Viscaceae; genus Viscum; species Viscum album. Next base: position 90,400,677 of record OY728121.1, on the reverse strand, counting down.
ATACATTTTGTTTATTTTTTCATAATCCCCTCTCATTTATTAGAGTCGATGTTATCATTCGGTATTTTATTCATAAGGGGAGTAAACTATTGTTAAAAATCCCATTACAAAAGAAAAATAAGATCATATTTCAATTATCTCAGATCTAGAGAAAACAAGAAAACATTTTTTCTTGTATTTATGGATTTATATTTAATTAGTCTATTAGAAAACCCCCTACTAACGTTTGTTTTCCCACATTATTGACTCTATGGAGATTTGTTGCATCATTTTATCATTTCGAATTTTAGTATAATTCATATCATTGGTAATAATTTAGTATAGAGGCTTGAGCACAACCATTTGATTTTTCCTTCTATATTCCATCCTATCTAATTGATCATTAAGGTAATCATTTTTTCCCTTTCATTAATTTTTAATTTTATTCATCCATGATTGAATAGTTTAGTAAAATGGAATTTTTTATGTTATTTTCATGAATTCGTATAAGAGTAATAAATCATATTATATATAAAGAAATTCATATATAACCAAATTTATGGTTTCATTAATTAAATGAATGATATTATCAGATCATCTAACATCACTATTCTTTCCTGAAAATATTCTTAAGGACATACATTATTAATCTTCAAAACCAAATAAATTATAATTATATAAACAAAATCTTATACAAGATGAGGTGAACCCATCCCAATATACATAGATATAACTTCATTTGACATTAATATTCATTATATATGATAATAAACCACTACTATGACATTATAGGATATATGTTTTTAGTTATTAAATATATAAAAATAATAATATTCAATATATTCTAAAACTCTAATAAATTTTCCACTATAAATATCATTTTTGACACCAAAAACTTAATAACGATTATTACAAAATGTGGAATAGAATTCAGAGAAATATGGAGACAATATGATAATTATGGGAAACAATAATATAAATCAATTAATGATTTAAGTCCCCAACCTTTCTGAAGGTATTTTTTGGATTATGTATTGATTTTTGACTCTTTCTTTTAGATAAATTGGTGTATATCATGATTATGTGTAGGATAGGGGGTGTGTCTGGGGTACATGACATGATAGTGGAAGAAAAAGTATTTTCTTTGCAATTTTCATGGTTTGCGAATAGTTTGTAAAAACTGTGTGGTACATCCTAGGTAAATATACATACATGGATAGAGGCTTCTGAAAATTCAGTGCATAGTTATGAGAATAGTGTGAGAATCAACAGGAAATGTGTGCATGGTGCGTTTTTCATGTTCTGGCTCAATCAATATTTTCACACAATTTGGAAGACAGTGCGGGTTAACCATGATACCCAGAAAATATTGAGTGAATTACAATCATGCTATTCCTAGATTTAAATACCCAACTCATAATTCTCTTATATTCCACTCCTGATAACCCATGTGATGATCTTGGACAACACAAGCTTCCAAGAGGTGGTTCTCCTTCAATTCATGGCCATTTGGAGCACCATTGGTTGCAGATCAAATCCCCGGGTTTGTCTAATCTCCTCCATGCTTCTACATGTTTATTAGAGATTTCATAATTATCCCATAACATTCTTAGGCACTAAAACCCACTTTATGCGTAATATTTAGGATGGAGATTCAATGTATTCTCAAATATATATCTAAGGCCATGATGAAGAGTGTGTTCAAAATTGGATTTGAGGAAGTTGGTCTACATGTATTGTCCCATAGTTTAACTATAGATTTATCCATGTATGTTGTGTTCTTCTTTTCCCCTAATTGTGTTCTTGGTCCCATTTGAGTGTTTGTTATAAATGTGTGACTAAATAGGTTACTGAAACCCTCATTGTCCTTATGGGATTTGTATGGGAATATTTGACCAATTTATGGCTATCCATGGGGTTTTTTGACTGTTCCAAACCTAGAAAATGACAATGTCACATATGGAATTAGTGCCTAATAACATAGAGCCCATGTTGAACATGTTAGTATGGTTAGATTTATTGAACACAGATTTTTCATGTTTTTCCTAAGTTTGAAAATGGCATAAGTTGTTGTTTGGAATCTCTTAATAGTTGGTTAATTAGGTTTAATGGGACAATTCCAAATGGTATGTGGATTAAACTAAAGTTCCAAATAGGACTAGTATATATGAAATGTGAGCATGATGAATTGGAAATGGATTTTGAATTGAGAACAGTTAGATGGTAGCATAAGGGAAATACATAAATATAGAATGATTTAATCCCTAGGAAATCATGGGGAATAAATAATATGTTGAATGTGAATAATTGATTGTGTTGTGTATTATAAGAGTCGATCCTAAGATACAGAAGGGGTAAATTCTTTTGAAATTATGAATGGGCTATGTGGGTTAGTACATGGTAATTGATGAATATTGGCTATGTATGTGGGATTTATGAACACATATAGTGGGTTACTGCATGAGAATTGGAATTTATATAAATGGAAATGAATTGAAAATGGTAAATGTATTAATGGGTCATGGAATAGAATATATTCCCATGTTTTGGTTATGTATTGTGAATTATAATAGAAATTATTTTTCATTGTTGTGTTAGGGTATGGTTGTGGGGACATGACAAATAATCAGGTGAACATGAATTAGTAGATTGGGATATTTACTTGAGGATCTAAAACAACTGGTAGAGTTAGACAAAGGGTCAAAACTAAACCCAGAATATGGAAGGGATATGGTAGGGGGTGGGGGCTCCATTCCCCTAAAAATATCATTCCACATGAACTATGGAATCCGGTTGAGGATAATGTGTTGATGTGATATGTGAATTCATATTGAGATAGGAACATTACATATTTTCCCCCAATCATTATGATTGATTCCCTCAGACTCTTGTGATGTTGAAATTATGCATATCCAATGGAACATTTTATAAAAATGGCATATGTAGTAAAGATGATATAAATAATAATGTTGGGATAAATGATAATAATTAATAAAATGAAACATGAGAATATAATAGGTCATGATTTTTCCTTTGTTAACATTCCAATTATATTAATCTTTAATGCACTATCAATTAGACTGAATATTATGTTGACACCGTTGGTCGTGGCCTAATAATTTTCATTCTGACACCCTGCTTAGACTGTCGTTGGATACCCAAGTAGATTGGTTGGTTACAAGGTAATTCAAGGTAAGGTCCCTACACTAGGATGTTGAGTTGGGCTTGGGATGAACAAGGATAATGACTGATACATAGAGTCGGGACCCATTTGGGTAGTTGTCCATTTTTTTGATTTGGGATTAATTAACATGCACAACTATAATGTCATGACATGGTTGTACTCGATTTGTGGTTTATACCTCATATGGGAAATATTTTTCTATGTTTGATCATTAGTGGTGGATATTATTCCACTATTTATATTATTTCCACTACAAATTACTCTGGTAAATACCATATAATATCCCCGTGTGGCTCATTATACCCTTATCGATAGTCGGAATCATCTCGCATACGGGGAGGCACACATGAGGTCTTGTGATGACTCAGATCAGGGCACTATTTTAGTGGATTCCAGGTCGGGGATGTTACAAAGTTGTATCAGAGGTGTTATTTTCAATTTATTAATATTAGTTGATGGTAGACAAGAGATTAGTTATTTGATGAAGTTGGTTATGAGCTAATGCTTGGGATTAGCTAAACCATACATGAGGAAACACCCAACTAACCATAGATGGGAATTGTTGTTATATATGGTGTTATTATAGTTGATTTATATTTCAACATTTTCCAATTAACATGTAGTGTGATTTTACTGATTTATCACATTTTTATCACTGTTGGAATGATACGAGGTTGTCTGATCATGCATCATTTAATATAACTAATGATATAGGTGGATGCATCATTATAGGCACACACATGAGATGGGTGTATGAGGAATAGAGGGTGGATTTCATTTTACTTCATTGACTAAATTACATAAAATGATACATAATAATGGTAATTCATGAGGGGGAGTTAATAGATTATATAAAATTTCTATAGAATATCATGTATGACGAAATATTGTGACCATGTTAAAATTTAGTGGTATGATAAACTGTAAAGTTTGATTTGGTATCTCAAAGTGAATAATTACATAATTATGGTAATATTGTTAATAAATTTTTCCTAAAGAATGTTGTAAATGAGTTAAAATGATTATTTTAATAAGTTTCCAAATGGAAATGTGTATAAACTGAATAGATCAGGTTGTAAAAGATAAAAATTATTTTGAAGGGGTGTGGAAAAAAGACTTGTGGTTAATTAAATTGGTAACCCAATGTTGACCCTGACCCATATTATGTATGGCAGAGGGTAGAGTTCAAAGTGTGAGGATGAACCTTGAGAATCAATATTAAGAGTGTTTTTATTATGGTTAATATCATGGTACCTTTTAAATATGTGTGTAAATAATATCAAACATTCCTCAAAGCGTTACGTGAATGATATGTTTAAAATGAGAATGATGTACTTCAATGGTGGGAATCACTTGTGTGGTTGGTGTGTCCATTGTATGTGTCATATGGGTACTGAGAGTGTGATATTTTTACTCATTAGATATGGAATGTGAGGCCTTCACGGTTATGATGTGGAAAAGGTTGTGCACTTAGGGAACCCTTGGTGGGGTTGTGGAGATTGGTTTGGTAGGCATTATTCGGTACTGTGAGTGAAGAACAATTCATGGTTCATGACTATATGGAGTTCATGATGGACCTTATAGATGGTGCCAACATAATGGTGACCTAGAGAGTAGAGACATTGTGATATGTTTATTGAATCCCAAAGAGGATGTTTGGCTCGTAGTGATAACAAATATGCATAAATATGGTGTATAACTAATAATTGATGGTAGTTTGGTGTGCTAGACATTATTTTAATTTTATCGGGATGGAGAAAGTTCCATCCATGATAATTGCATTGTCCATTTCAGGATAAGATTGGTTTGGAGAGAGAAACAATATATTATCCTAGTTTGGAATCTTATATTGGATGGTGGTATTATTCAACCTTCAAGTTAACCTAGTACTATTGAGTTTAGTAAATTCTAATGTGGATCCCCTATTCTTTATTAAGGGAACCCTAGTTCTTATTATGGGATGTAAATTATCATTAATGGGTTGAATCATATGGATACCTCACTCACTAGTTCGAATGATGATTAATGGATGACTCGAGGACATTTTAACGTGAAGCGAAAATGTTAGTGGAAGTGTGGATATATGCCTTCTCTCGATGGTGACAACGATGTGAGAGTGGTCGCGTAGCTGAAAATGTTTTTATGAATGATTTGGTTGTTGGGTGATATGTAGAGGATACCATTGGGTTGATGAGACTGATGGGCCAAGATACATGGTTAGGTATGTATGTAGGAGATGGGCTATACCGATGTTATAGATTATTTTTGAGATACCATTGGTTTTAATAGTGTGGTTGACTATTGTGCTTCTATTGTTTTCCTGTAGGACACATCATAAGAATTCGAGTTATATATCGGATGTAATGAGAAATGAATCATTGGTTCAAAACTTCTTCATGGTATGGTTGTGGAGAGATTTTAGAACTTGGATGGAAATCACACATGAGTGGTGGAAGTTATGATTTAATGAGATGCGTTCTGTTTGGAATCCCTCAATCCATGGATGGTCTTGGTGTCCCATAGATCAACATTATAAATGAATAAATTGTGTTTGTGTTCTCCAACCTCTTCTCTGTGAACCTTAAATAGTGAGAATCCTTCCCAATATCATGATATCATCCCCATTACATTAATAATCTCATGATTTACACTAAGAGATATGAAGGTGATTGGGTGGGTGAGGGATGTCATGGTGTTTACGTCAATGGAAATAATATGTGTGGAGCTCGATGAAGACATATACCCCCTATATTGCTTGGGTGCGGTCCTAGGAATGGACCTAATATCGACAAAAATCATGGATGTTGTTCTAATATGCTGGGAGCATGAATTGGGTGACGATAATTTTATTTTTTTGAGAAAATCTTGTTATCCATGTATCTGTTTTGGGGATCATCTTGTGATCTATTATATGAAATGGTTGTCGAAATCCCTCATGAGTGTAGTGGTAACAACACTACAAAGGATGGGAGAGATAAGTCAATCCTGGATAAGGAGAATTAAGAAATGATTCAATATAGTGGTATCATGATGCTAATGATGAACCTGTAAGGTGTATGATAGGTCCATAGAGAGGAATTGTGGGACTTCGATGTGGTGTCTGATGAGAAAATTATTGGAATCAGGCTCAGGGTGGTACCAATTGAATCTTTTGATCTCTATGATGAGTCTTAGGAGGATGTGGATGGATATGAAAATGGGTTGTGGAAAGTGATGTTGGGGTCCTTTAACTCAAACAACGTTCATGGTTATACTCTGGTAATATCCATTATGAGGTTTTGGAACATCGTGATGTTGAGGAAAACTCGTCCAAGTGATCTGGTGTCATGCCATGCGTGATGCTCATTAATGTTCTAGAGGGAGGTAATTTCGTGATGATGTAATTCTATAAGAATTCATGGAACAACCACTGTGGGTTTTTGGGATGATAATGACATGATTCATGTTTGAAAGAACCTTTGGAAGGTGATAAGGGTGTAGTAGAAAATAGAGGTTCCATGTAAACGAAGATTATTGACGCAACAATACCAGGTAAATGGTATGTTGATGATGTGATCAGAGACTTGAGTTGGATGGTCATGAGTAGTCACCTTTCGGGTGAGGCAGCATGTTAGAGGGTTTTGGAACGGTCTTGATAGGCCATTATCTAAGAGTTTGGGTTGTGTTTCAATGTACAGTTATGGAGTGTAATCATCATGAAAACATTGTATCATGTAAACATTATATAGATTTTAGTATAATGATAGCTATATAATTAAGAATTTTAAATATAGTGATATTTCAAGTATATAAAAACATAAAATATTAATATCTAATTATCTAAATATTGTATCATGTAATTTTGGCGATGGATCATTAATTTATGTGAATCATAAGATACTACAATTTCATTCTGCATGAGAAAACATACCAATACATTTATTGAATAATACTTGTAATTTAAAAATCATTAAATATTGTAGTAAAATGTTTTATATGTTAATTGAATAGACATATCAAAATATCATTGGAATTTTCATTAGAGTCATATGTATATAAGAATATGATTCCAATTGGAGTTATTTGAGAGCAATGAGAAGCATCTTATGTAATGGGTAAGATTATATTTATGATCAAATATTTCTATGGAACTCCATTATTTTAGTTTGTATTATAAAATCTTATACCACCTCGATATTTTAAGAATCCATATAAATATTCCTTATTATGATATTACATGTCCGATAAAGGATAAGTTCTTCAGGTAGTATTCCAACTTCCAATATTTAGTGTATAATATACCGTTTATGATGGTAAATAAAAAATTATAAAATAAGCAACACTATCTTAATTTATCATGAAATATATTTTAATTTCATCTTTTTAGAATATCACAATCTGATCAATGTAATTTCTAAAAAAGTTATTATATTTGTGAATATAAAAATTGTATTTTTTATTTGTAATGAAATATATCAAAATTTAGTATTCATAAATTTTTTAAGATGATTTTATTCAGGAATATATAATCTTTTCAAAAACATTTTTTTATATCATTACTATATTAAAACATTACAAATTATTGACCTCTTCATAAATGATTGGATATATCAAAAATATGACGGATATAATAATGGATTTTTTTTTGATCTTATTAAGTTAATGATATAAATAAGGAGTTATATTGAACCATATTTTATTATAATATTGTTAACATAGGCTCTCTTAGGTATTTTTATTTAGGGTATATATAAAAATTAACGAGATTCTATTTAATTTTATTCTCTAATTCCTCTAATTCAGTCGAAGTCCATCTATAATGAGACATTACTAGAGGAATATAATATGTTATATTGATTACCCAACCTTGTGATTTTGGGGGAGGAAGAGGGAAATAATATATTAATAAATTTTAATTAACATATATTATCATTTTATGATTTAATGAAATATTTTTTATTTTATTTTATTTTATAAATTGATTTTGATATACATAAAATTGATTTTTAAAAAACCAATATATGGTATTTGTATTATTACATAAAAAATACCATTATAATACTGATATTAGAAATTGGGATATAAATAATAACAATATAAAATTAAATATAATGAATATTTATTATATATGAAAAATATATTGATAGTAAAGAATATATGTTTTTGTAAATTCATTACATTCGTTGGGAATACATTATCTATAAAATTATTTTTATTGATTTTTAGAAAAATAATAATTTGTTTTAAAACATATTGAAAAGTTATTTTAGGACATGTACTAATTTATGGATGACAAATATCAGAATTATCATATATTATTTATTTGGGGTTTTTCTAGAATATATTAATTGTGAATTGAAAAGAGAAAAAATCGGTTTTTTAAATTATTTTTATTTGAAATAAATTTTATGGATACTTTTTTTTCATATATTTAAAATGATAATATTACCTGAGTTAAATTTAAATATATCTAATATATGTAATTGTAATCCATTTCATAATAAATTATATTATTGATTGTTTTTAATAGTTTTGTAATTTTCTCTCTGGAAAATAGATTTTTCTTCACCTCTCAAGGATTAATCATAAGTACTATCATGAATATATTCTCATACGAATTTTATATCATATATTATATGTTTATAGAAATGAATAATTTATACTATATAATAAGGAAAAATTAATTCGTGGTCATAATAATTGTTATATGAAATAAAAAAAGTTGCAATGGTGAAGGTCAAAATAGTGTTTTACACGATGCATGTGCTTCTAATAAATTTAATATTTCACACTATATGATCTATATTTAATGAAATTTATTTTTAATTTTTTTTAATTTTGGGTATACATTAAATATTTATTCTCATTTTTAATTCATAATGGTTTCATTAACTAGGTAAATAAAAACATAAACGTATTAATGATGAAAAATAAAATTGTAAAACTATATAAACATAACTGTAAAGGAATTTATTTTGAAAACATGTTTTTCTAAAAATGATGGTGACTGCTTCATGTAGTGGAACTGATTTTTCAGTGTGAAATTGATCTCAATTAAGGATAGTTACTCGAACAGTCTTCCCATGGATTCCTAAGGAAGAAAAGTTAGAAGTTTCAGTTTCATATGGTTGGGTTTTTGAAGTAAGGTGATGGTATCATCTTTAAGGTAATGGTTCACATCATTTTTGAGATCACCAACTACAATACACATTGACCTTGCATTAGGATTCTATTGACATTAATTTTATTCCTATTTACATTCTTTTAAGAAACAATTGTTTACATTTGACTTTAATTTTAAATACATGCTTCTATATTGGGTTTGTGTTTGTCTTCAATTTCTGGTGATAGTGAAAAATTTGTATTCAATGTTGTGTATGTTAATTGTTTATCCTTGATTTTAACACCTAAATGATTTTCATTTTCTTTTCAATTCATATACTGTCAATTTTATTTGTTATCATATCAACATTCATTTTTTGTGAAAATCTATTGACATTGTGATATACCATTCATCACATGACCACTTTCTAAATTCCAAATTTCATTGGCATGAGCCTTACTGCTTTTGGTTCGAAAAAGAATAATTTCTTCATTGCTGACATAAGTGCACCGTTAAAAATGGGAATACAATATTAGATGTGAAAGTGGATACACATTCCAATATAAAAAGAAATTGTTCTCGGTATTACCATATTTTATTGGGTTAAATTTTTTTATATTTTTAGGCATCCTTCCAAGTGTTTGTAGATAATATCTTATCCCCAACAAAAAGTATAGTTAGCTTTATAATACCCATTCTCTTGTTTGGAATGGTTATTAATTGTGAAAGTAGATTTAACATACATTTTATAACAAATTTATTTAGAAATTTTAATATTATGATTATGATATAACCACTCATTGATTCTTCAATAAAAAATGTATTGTAAAATATGATTTTCTTCAATTATATTTATTTATGAATGTGTATTTATGATTTTCATTAGTCAATAAAAAAAATTTGAGTCGCATTAATTATAATGACCATGGAATGGTAAAAATATAAGGTCACCCAACATATCAATTTTTGTTTTCTCAATTTACTTATTTACAAAACCTCACTATTGATATTTCCAGTTTATGTTATTTTAAATATTTGTTTTTGATGCCTTATTTTTTATCAGTAAATAATAAGAATTATAAATCTTATAACCTGACAGATGATCCATCAACAACATGAGTTTACAGGGGATTGATTATGTGTTTTGTTTTAGATATGTTTAATGAGGTCAATTACACATTATTGAAGTTTATTATTTTTATTTGACTCTAGTCTAGTTATTAATCATACACACATGTCTACAAATAAATAGTATTTTATTATTACTTACAGTCACAAGTAAGGGAAAAAACTATTACAGTTATTAGTCATAAATATTATTTTAATTTATTATTATAGTCCCTATAAAGGAAAATTGATTTATTCGAAGTTATTAAATTTATTTTCAAAATATTGAAGTCATTTTTAATGGATTTTCATAACTCAATAAGAATGATTACTTTCTTACTTTTCCAAATTTCTTATGTATTCACCCAGTTAACATTGATTCTTAAACATGCTTCTAATTTATAATGATGATTATGTTTTTTTACTAAAGTTCAATAATTATTTTACATGAATAGAGAAATATATGTATCATTGAACTACATCCATTTTGTACCTCAAATATCTATTATATCAAAATAAATGATAGGTTAGTGGATTTAAGAAAAATGGATTAAACCATGTATAGAGAAAATGAGAAGTTCAACATTTGAAACATCAAAATGATGATAATAGTTTTTGGTACATTCAAAATTGGAATAATGAAAAATTCTTCATACATTTCATTCCTGGACATGTAGATTAAATATTTCATAACCATGTAGTATTTTTCTCACTCTATTATTTATTTCTATTTTTCATTTTGTTCTTATTACTTATATTTCTTTTATTATATTTTTTGGAAAACTATGCAAAGATAGTGATTCTAAATTAAAGCCAATTCTGATGATTTAAAATGATTCTAAATTAAAGCTAATACTGAAGAGTTAAAATCTTGTTATTGTGTTTTTAAGAATAGTCATCCATGATTTAAGAAGAAAGTGTCACCGACTAAAATATAATCAAGGATAGCTGAACACTCTTCATTTATGGTATAAAATTCCGAATGTTTTATAAATTCTTTGAATCATGCATTTATATATTCATTAGATAATACATTTCCTTATTTATGTGTGAGTCATATTTTGTTAACGCCACTAACATATTCATGTTTCTGTTTAAATACAGTGAATGTGCTGCTGCAAAAAAAATCCATACCAAGGTAATTGTTTTAAATATAATGTCATAACATTGTTATTATCTCAATAAACATAAAACAAATAAATGTATGTGTTGTGACACAACACACACATATATTTGACTGAATATTCCTTGAAAAATTATGTCGTGTTGGTTCTGATCTTTAAAAATTAGGAAATATGTGGAATCATTGAATTTCGTTGATGTAAAGCAAGTCATGATCGTTAAAAGGTACTGAAAAACTAAGAACACAACAAATCATTGTTTGTGTTGACTGCTAAGGGTCTAAATGATGTTGTGAAATCATTGTTTAATTCTAGGATGATGGAAACTATGAGCTTCGGTTTGTTGTTGTGAAGAAAAATGGGTATCAAATCCATTACACCATTGTATATTCAACATGGTCCAGGATTAGATGTTGTTTTGAAATATTTTAGAGTAGTTGAGATGACTACACTATTTTTATATTCTAATTTCATGGACAGTTAAAAAATATGGATATATTTATTTTAGATCACTATGTTTTATCATTCCAATTCCATGTTCAGTGAACAGATTTAGAAATATTAATTTTAGATTATATCTCCTACAGTTTTGATACATATTTATAGTTCGATTCAGATTTTTGACATACTAATGGGTTTATGGTTGTAGTTTCATATTCATATTTTTTGGGATGCATATTGACTATTTCAAGAGAAAATAAAAATTGAAATTTTATAATGGTTTATGGTAAATGAATGCAATATTTTATCGGATTGAAAAATGCGAAAGAGATCAATGTGCCCTCCTTTATGAATCAATCATTGTTAGTTGGTAATTTCTCATGCTGATCATTTTGAGGATCTTTGGTAATGGTAGAAAATAAAAAGTGGATCTATTTTCACTCGATGTGTGGTATCCATTCGAGGGGCTCTTGGATTCAGTGAGGAATTTTCCCCCATCAGTCGAGACTGAGGGGTCAGCGGTGGTAAACATGAGAATTGATTGGAAGGAGACACATGAGGGTCACGTCTGAAAGGTGTTCCTTCCTAGGATGAAGTAGGAGGTGGTGAATGTGGATGTTGAAGAGGATAGGATCCAACAAATAATTGTGGAGAGGAGTTGTTAGGAGGATAAGAACAACAATTGGAAAATGGTGGAGTGCGGTGGGGGGAGGTTCAGGCTGTCATAGAATGTGAAGGCAGGGGAGGTGAAGGATGTGATGGAGAAAATGGTGTTAATAGTGATGGTGTTGATTGTGGAGGTGAAAATGTGGGATGCAAAGGCCATCACTGATATATTATGTTCTCTTTTAACCAAGGAGAGAAATGATGTAGTTATCCCATTGACAAAAACTTCCCAATTATTACCAAGGCTAATGATAGAAACAATGATCCTTCGAGACTTTCCAAAGTTTTGCTTTTTGATTTGGAGTGGATAGTGTGTATCTATTCCACAGACTGCAGTGAGATTGGGAATGTAGGATTGAAAAATTTAGGGAAGTGGAGGAGGGGAGGAGAATAAATTGATGGATTGAACTTCCTTTCATGGGATTTCCCCAAATCCATTTGTTTCATGCTTCAATTTCTCATGTAGTTCAATCTGGAAGCTTCTAGAAATGATGAATAACACTACACTTCTGGCTTAAAGTTTTCATCAATAGTGTATCACCCTTTCACATCCCTTTCTTCGTCAAAGGTAACCTATCACCTAGTCAGTTTGATCTTTTGGAATTATAGTTTAGTATTCAGGTGGATTCATTTTTTTCATCATCAACGATTCCAAATTTGAAAGGATTACTTCTTCATGGGAAACTGGTTTTTTTGTTTTGATTGGTGGAATTGCAGGATCAGGTGAAAGAGATACTACATGAATGGGGGATATGAAAGGAATGATGGAAGGGTTTCTAGACCATCTCCCAGGGTTGCTGGATAACATCCACTATGACGGCGATGGCCGATTTTGGATCACACTCTCCATGGCATGTCCTTTATTCAAATAATTGACTTTTCCAATTGAAACGATTTCATTTCAGGGGATGACATGGTTTTGGGGGATGGCGTGCAAGCACCATCATATGTGGAAGGTGATTACGATTTTGGAGTGGCGCGGGCTACGACTGACGTTTGATGGGGCACGATGGTGTGGTCGCATTAGATGTGGCAGAGGGGAAGACCCACGATTACTTGTAAGAAGTCGATCTGACCATGTTTATTAGATCCTTAATTCTTTGGGATCAACTCAAATGTATGACGAATAGGTGACTTGGGTTGTCTTCCTTTGGTCAGTTTTATGGGAGGGGTGTGGTGAATTTAATCATTGGAATTTTTCTATTCAGATGATTTTTCATTATTATATAATTTGTTCATTTATTTATTTATTTATTTATTTACCCCATTTTATGATGGGTGATATTTTTGGTTGTTTGGTGTAGATCATAGAGTTGAAGGTTGAAATAACATCGAGTTGAGGTTCCTCACTGCTATTTTTCATGACATGATTTGCTTCTTAGAGTGGCCTACATGGGGGTGATGTCAGTTCTTTAGTTGGAGAAACTATTCTCTAATCATGGAGGGTATTGGCGGATTGTGTTTAATATATGACATACCATTTTTTAATTTTTCTAGGTGGGGTTTTTTGTTTTTAATATCTTTTTAGGGATCAAACAGCATCAACTATGCATTGATCCACTTTGTATTAAATTTCATTATTAATATAATTAATCTTTTTCATGTTGGAACATTCTTTAAAACCATATTCAGGTTGATAACTAATTTTGTTGTATTATATATGATAAATTAATAAATATAATATGAAATTTTAATAGCCATAAGAATTTAGAATTATTATTTAAATGTAATTTATTAAGATATGTTATATATTGAAAATATTATTACCAACAGAGAAATTTGTCATACGAATGTATTGTTAAACTCTTAAACCAACATATATATAATATGTTTGTATTAATATAATTGCAACCGAACTATTTTATCTGTCGAAATAACATTTATCGACAGAGTTATTAAGGAAGTTTTACTGACAGGGAAATATGTGTTGGAAAATGTTTTACCAACAGAAAATGGATCTATACCAATAGATATGACCTTGTTGGAAAAAGTTAAATATTTTGTAGTGCCTTATTTTTATCATATGATTTCATATGATTATAAAAATATATATACTTTGTCTTCCCCTAGTTATAATCAATGATTAAAAATTTTTATGTTTTATTTACCCATGTAATAATGAATGGATTTATGTTTTAAATGTTAATGAACATTATGAAATGGGATGACCTTTATGGGAGAACTAGTAGATAATTCACTAAATAATAATATTGTTTAGCTAGTATATAAGGGAACTAAAAAGTAATGGTAAATATTAATATATTTTCGATACATATTAATTATTTATATCAAATTGTGTCATATTTATCTATGAGATTCATTGGTCATCATATTTTCCACTAGTTGAATGAATTAGTTAACTATTTGGAACAATGTTGCAAAAAAAATAGTGTCATCCCTATGGATCTGTTTATGTATATTTCAATCTAAAATACTATGGATAATTTTATGTATGCGAAAAATCATGAAATTACAGTAATGTATATAATGAGTGGTCCACTATAATTACCTCTCTCACTTTATACAACATTTTAACGAGGCTCTGGAACTTTTGTACTTAAGGATAATAAATATGAAAGGGGAACATTAAAATGTACTTGATCTCCACAAGGTGCACATCAATGGTCCTTGCATCAATCCTAGATCGAATATCCAAGGGGATATGTTTTTGAAAAAACCATACTCATTATTGATATTCAAGATGGATTTTAATAGATTATAACCTTAAATTATTTAGGATAAACCTATAGTGTCTTAGACAGAATAGAATGTGTTATTATTATTACATCATATAAACTATTTTCATGAGAATGTGGTTCCCCACTATTATTATTTCTTCATACAATATGCTTTATTTTTATAAGATTGGTGGAAACATAAGTAAATATTATAATTCAATTTTTAATATACGATGAAATAATTTTCTATCTAATCTACCATATACTATTTATGATAGGATGCATAATATTTGTGTTAAGCTCAGAAAACATACAGATTTCAATAATCATGCTATCATTCCCAATGATAAAAATAGGGAATGATTTTCAATTAAATTATTTAGGAGACACCATTCTACCTCCATTTAGTGGGCCTACCGACCCACTTCTATTTAAGAAATGTATTAGTACTATTGAGAATTTATTTTTGATTCCCAAATGATCAGAACATGTAATGCTTATCCTTTTTTATTTATCATTTGGAAAGATAATTTGACTTGTAGTGGAACCATATTGTGAATATAAGTAAATTAGAATAACTTGAAACTCTATAATAGGATAAAATCATAGAATCAAATGATTGGTGAAATAGCTATTAGACGAAATGATTGATAATGTGAAATCCATCCAGAATCTCATATGGTGGACACTGAATTGTTAGAAAAGTTATGATGATAATCACATGTCTGATAATTATTGTGTATAGTGGTGGATAGATGTTTCAATTAATATAGCCTTTGATAATGGTTATGAGATTTGAAAATAATGGAAACATAATCTCTAGATATACCATACACATTGAAATTCATGGTCATATTAGGATATTATCTAATCACTTGGACCTAATACCAAACATATATATGGTTTAATATTTATTTTATATATCTCTCCTGGGGAAGCACATGCATAATCCATCACATCTAAGGAACTCAGAGGTCATAGCACTTGAGACATATATTTCTTTTATGTGTTAACTAATTGTGATTGTTTATCACATTGATATTATTATAGGAATCACCATTTATCTCATTTTTAATTATTTGTTTCTTGACCACTAGAATATGGACGCCTTATATGAACCTAACATCGCAATTAGGCATAAGAATCATCATTTTTTACACCACTATAATGGAATTTTACAGTTAAAATTAATTTTAATTGAGTAATAATGTGACATATGATGAATTTATAGAATATATTATATCAATTAAATATAAACAAATCTATATATTTTGTGATTCACAATACTGATTTTCACTAACCACTTAATAATATTTATATTATTACATAAAGATTAAACTTATAACCCTTTGTTACACATGTAATAATGAATATGAATAACCGCATTTTAAATATTAACTATAACGTTTCTATATATTAAAAATATACAAATAGAAAAGATCATAAGTGTTAGTAGAATATTTATATTCCTTGAAAATAATTTTTTATAAAAGAATATTTTTCATTAATATTTTTAAAAAAAATTAATTTTGTTTTGAGTTTATTTATATGGATTTGGAAAAAAATTAAAAATGGAATAAATATGAAAAAAATTAGGTCTAGATTAATATTTCGTATTTTTCTAAATATATATACATTTTTTGATTAATGAAAAATATTTATTTTTATTGAAAGATTCCTTTAAAATAAAGAATTGATAAAGTTCACTTTTGTTTTAAAAAAGTTTGAAATATAAAATTAGATAAATTATAATATAAATAAACTTATATAGTCCATCAAATTTAATTTAATATGGAATTATTATACATAATATTTTTAATATGTTGAAAATTTTTTCATTGTAAAACTGTCATTTCATCACATCTTCCAACGTAACTATAAATTATTTTCTTCAGTTAATTTGAGTTCAATTTGTGAAAATTGATTTCATATTTTGATTAAAAATAATTTATGTTTTATTTTTTGAAATAATTATTTTTTATCTCCATATTAATAAGGAAATTTCAAATAAATTATAGTGATTATAGTAAATCTATGGCATGGTGGGTTACCTGGTCATATGTTATAATATATTTTCTACAAGCAAATGAATATTATATAATAAATTTTATTTTAATTTCATATTGAGTTGGTAAAAATTATATTATAAGTGTAATATAAATTTTATTTTATGGATACATTAATTTTCTAAAAAATAATATAAAAACTATCATGGGAAGAAATTATATTATTAAATTTTGTATAAGTAATCAAAATAGATAATTATGTTCGAAACACATGTTTCTTTTGTATTGGTGTCTTTGATCAATGATGTTATCCATCAACTATATTCTTTACCAATTATTAAATTAAATAGTGTTATTACAATGGTTTTAGTAATTTATAATTTCAAGGAAAATTGAATTTCCATGATTGCATTCTTTACACACAACACATAGGATATATAGTGTTACACACAGCACAATGTGTAATGTAATTGAGCCAAACTACTAAAATTATTTTGTAAATGATACCAATAAAAAATAGATATTAATCATAGTGATATGAATATCAATAAATTATATTCAAATATTATGTATATTGATTTTATTTAAACAAAACATGCTGATAAAAATACTTAAATTTTTTTACAATGACTTTATCAATATTTAAAATAGTATATTACATGCATTTAATTTTACCATTTTTTTGGAAAATAATAAATAAAATTGTAGTAAATAGATTAATTTTTAAAACAATATCTGTTGAAATTAACAATTTAAAATTATCTTTTTGTGATTTTTTGTGATTTCTAATAAAAGGATAAATTTTCAGTGAATTGTGATAAATATAGTATTTATATGGTCCGTATTATTTTATTTTGAATAATATATAATGGTTGTTTTTTTAAAAAATGGGATTGAAAATAAAATTACTTCAATAATATATCAATTAATAAAATCTAGTTCATTGAATGTTTTTTAATTTTGAATATTTATATAAAATTGTTTTATACTTTTGATCATTTTCTGTTTTGGAAATTGCTTCCTTGTTGCATTTAGGGATTTAATTATATGTAATCATTATCTAATTATTTCAATATAATTTTTATTAATTTTATAGATTTTTATAAACATCGTAATTTATATTATAAAATGACGTAATAATAATTTTTGATAATAAATTACATAATAATTAGAAAATATTTATTTTCCATGGTTATAGTAAAAAATTGATTTTATGGGGTTAAACAATAAATAAATTAATGTTAACAGTGTCCAAAATGGTATTAAAACAAAATTGGGTTGACATATATAAACTTTATAATGTATAGGATCTATAATTATATATTTTGGATTGTATTTCATTCAAATAATGTGGGATTACATTTTATTTCATAAAATTACAAGTGTGTCACTCACCTCAATTATAAAAGGCATCCAATCACATATCCGATTAAAACATTATAAAATTAGAAGATTGAATTGTAACTACACAAATAAATTACTTATTTTTATTCTACCATCTTATAATAATTTATCTATTCAAAAAATACATCCCATTGATCCTTTTTGCTGAATTCAAAATGTTCTTTTATGAAGTTAATATAACACCCCAAAGAAAGGGTTTTATTTTATTTATTCATCCACCTATTAATCATTTCATTATACCATTAATATATAATATCATCTGGTTTTTAAATGCTAATATACGATTTTTTTCTTATTGTAAAAATAAAATAACATTTCTATTTTTATCACATGGTTAAAGAAGTTATCATTCTGTTGTATGACAAACTATGTCCTTTTGTATTGTTGTTATTAATTTTTCATCACCACAATCCACATCATTATATTATGATAGATTGAAAGCTATTATAATTTTATAATATGAAATTTTTGAACTTAGTTAATTATTATATCACATTGAGCATCAAACATTATATTATGTTGTAATGTGATAATGTCGCTCGTTTGTAAGGATGAATATCACCTTGGTAATATGTGATTTACTATTCATTTTTAAATCAATTTACAAATTGGAGACAACGTTCATGAATAAGTAAGGAATACCATATCCCTAAAATATGAATTTAATTTTCTATATCTAAATATTATGGATTTGATTACACTCATATGTACTAAATACGTATGATATTTATATCATGATTATGATTACGCAGGTGATTTAACCATTATCATTGTTATATTAGAAAAATATATAAATAAAAACAAACATGAGAAGAAAAGATGTTATTAACAAAAACCAAACATTAACATGGAATTGTTAATGAATGGGTAACAAAAATTCATAATAAAATAATATATTTTTATAATATATTTATTTAATGTACGGTAATAAATTTTTGAAAAAATTAAATTTAATATGCCAGATGTTTTAATGTTTATGACCAATGTTGAGACTTGAGGATCAATATTTTTTTCAAATTTTATTTTATTGAGATGTAGGTTTTGTTATAAACCGGTGTTATTTTATGAGGAATTTCTACATACATTCGATATTTTTTTCAATGAATTTTTTTATCTCATGAGTTTTTATGTTTTGTTTGATGTAATTCCTTCATAGTACTTAGAAGTTTTAGCTACAAAGGTGGTAATGATTTTTGTGACAATATCATCATTTATCATTATTGATTATGATTATATTACCAATGATAAAATCATATGATATTTATATAAATATTATCCTGAATTTTATTATCCTATTTTTCTTTCATGTATTAAAATTCCCCCCTTCATTTTCCACTATTTCTATACTAAAAATTTAAAAATAATAATTTTAAAAAAAATGAATTTATTTATCTCTTCGGTCAAACCTCAATTTTTTTCTAAAGAAATATTCTCAGAATGTGTTTTTTAAAATAGTTTTTACATTTTCCAAAATATTTTCAAAATGATATTTTAACCATTTTACTTTTATTTCAATTTGAAAATAAATCTTTGTGTCGTTTTCTGAAAAATTGACATTTGGATATTTTTAAAAATGTGAATAGAATCTTGTGTCTAATGTGTATGTAATATAAATAATTATCTAAAATAATAACTAAAAATGTAATAATCTATAAATTTTAATTTTTCATGTTTATTTTAAATTAAAATGATATCCATAATTCATTATTTTTTATGAATTGTAATTTCAATGAAAATTATCTTCTTAATGATACATTCTTGGATAGTTAGCTTTCAAAATTATTTTCTATCAAAGATGAAATTATTTAATATAAGTTATTTTCTACATGGGGTAATATAATAATAGAAATAATATTATTTTATTAAATGTTTTACTACCAGCATATTTTTATGAATCCTACTTCACTTCAATGGGTCATTCAATGATAAAATTGATATTAAACACCCTTATTTTGGAATGGATTATTCTATGATGATATAATTATTTTTTAATGAAATATGATCATTATAAAAATGTTTTAATATGATTTTGGTTTTTATAAAACCCATATTATTTCATGCTATATGATAGGTTGTTTCTTTAATGATCATGTGCCACACATATATATGATTTTATTTATTTTATTTGTGGGGCTTATATCCCACTCCAATTGGTTGGGAAGGATTTATATATCATGAGATATCTATTAATGGAATATATAGTTAACATGGTTTTGGTTGTTTAATACCATAATATGAAAATAATGTGATAAAATAATGAGAACGGTTATTGTTTGGTGAGTAATCATATGACATTGTGATAGACAAGGATGTTATCGTTGATTTCTAGGGAAATTTTCTCTGTAATTATGTGTACGAAACTTTTATATGTATGATGCCAATGATATTCTCTCATAGATCCTGTACTTTTATTTCTTCATGTTTAATGTATTATGAATTACAAATATTTATGTCATGTCCCAAGTTATGATAATTAATATCCAAGGAGTTATTTTCAAAGGTTATTATACTGTTTTGATAAAATTATGTTCATGATATTCTAATATATCTTCCATGATGAACCATACTAGGCATCAGATGTCACCATTTATTATATTACATTTCATTATGATATGAAGACGTTTAAAATTTATGAAGTAGATAAGAATGATGATAGCTATGAAGATCATTGTAGGAGAATATATAGTTCACCATAGAACTAGTTGATTATCATTCCATGTATCAAAAATAACTATACTAATTTAATTTTTAAACATGTGATTTCGAAATTTAATAAATTTCCTTAATTAAAGAAAGCATTATATATGAAAACAAATAAGGTTTTTCTATGGTTTTTCTCACACGATCGGTTTATTTATCATTTTGAATAAGGATGATAAAACATTATTGATATCTCTTATAAAACATATAGAAATAAATCTAAGGATGATTAAATATATATGAAAATATCATGTTATTTTTTATAATGATAAAGAACGTAGTCCCCATGATATTTAATCACCCTCTATAGAAAACATTTGAATTTTTAACTTGCATTGAAGACAATATTAGTAAAAAACCAAAAAATTCAACATTGAGTCGGACTTGAATTTTTCCTTGTTCTTGATAGTTGTCCTCAATCCATTCCAAATTTGATAGTCCATAGGCATATGATTTAAAAATAATTATAGTATATATTAACCATCATAAATTAATTAATTTTATGATGAGTATGAATGTCATAAGATGAAACTATATTGTAGTAGATTAAAAACAAGGTGATTGATTTACATATAATGTTAGTGTTTTTAAATTATTATGTGGTTCCCCAGACAAATTATAATTTCTTACAAAATACTATATGATTTTATTAAATGGATTGAACCTAATGAAACCATGTTATACCATTGTTTTATGAAAAATTAAATTATTTCCATCCTGAGAATATATATTATGGGATCTAGAATAATAATATTTCTCTTCTATAACCATGTTACATTATCAATATATTAATTATTTTAAACATAAAAATGTGGAATAGTGTGAACATTGTTTCATTGAGTAATTTAGGAGTTATTAGGTATCTTCTTGTTGTGTAATATCTAGTTTTATAGTTGATGATAAATAAATTTGAACCATAAAAAAGAAATTTTCTATTCTCTAATGTTCAAAAATTTTGAATTAATTTGGTATATTTATAAATTTGGTGGAAATAAAAATAAATGGTTTACTAAAAAATAATACAATTGAGTAGGGTGAAATTCACTCAATATCTTGGAAGAAAATGTTTGGATCATTTATTAAGGGTGAATGTGAATTTTTTATGGGTATAATTTAAGGTCATTTGGAAATAAAAAAATATTTTGATGTGACAAAGTTAGTGAACGATGAGAATATAAGAACATTTTCTCAAAATGAACAACCCATACTATAGTTTTTCAAAACAATGAGCATTGGGATTATATTATCCAAAACCCCAATACAATGGTTAATTATGATGATCTACATGAGAAAACTCATAATCAAATAGAAAAATCTAAATCACATGTGAACCCAATTTAATATAATTGGTGAATAAAAATGTTGTGAATAGAACAATTATCATTACTATATAAATTCTAATAACATATTTTACAATGGATATAAAAATTATTTCATATATTATTAGGTTGATAAGGGTGTAAATTTTCAACCAAACTATTAGATGTAATATTATAATTGAAATTCCACAATGGAAAAATGATGACATCTCAAGTATATGATTCTTCCATGGTAGATGATTATATGAATGTGATTACATAAAATAATTTCTTTTATCCTTTTGTTGAATATAATGTTATATTAGGCATGTATTAACATTATATAAATACAACCCATGTTAATTTTTATGAAGTGTACGTCACTTATGATATTAAAGATAAACTATTTATCATCTATCAATGAGAAGATAAATATAAAAATAATATGGAAATCGCATACATTGTTTGGGTTTTGATGCATTCTCTAGAGAGAATATTTTCTTAAATAGTTGAGGGGAAAATGATGAAAGACCTATTTTATTAGAGTTTTTTTATATATTTTATGAATGTTTTCCTATCCTTCCCAAAACATGTGATGTTTATTTCATAATAATACATATAACTCATTACACACAAATATAAATGATTACCTATAAAATGGAACCAATTTAGTTATTGGAATTGAAAAAGAAACATCAAGATATCATTGAAAATTAATTTTATAACATTCTGTTGCTTTTTTCATTAATAACTCATCTGACTTTTGGATTTATCTTTTATTCGGATTCATTTAAGGATTATTTGGATGAAATATATAAATTTTTTTAGGTTTCATGGGACAAAAAAATCTTGCCCATGATTTTCCCAAACCAAGGACTGACCATGTGTAGTATGTAAAAGTATAGTGAGGATTTATATTGTTGGAACATGGTTTTAAAACAATGTACCCAATTATTAGAAACTATTCATCCAATTTATGGGTAAAAATGTTTGGTTGCACAAAATGAAAAATTGTGCAGCCCTACCCTGCTAACAGTGAAGGTAATACATTATTTTTCTGAAACTTTTTAAAAAATACCAAAACAACTATTTTATAAACTGCATGTCCCTAAAACATTTGTTGTCTTTCATGTTCTTTGAAGATCCAATGAATCCATTTTATATCCTGGAAACCTATTCCATGGTAGATCAACTCACAAAGGATTCCATTTTATTCAAATATATGTAGAGATCTCCCCACATTACTTCACTCTTAATATCTTTATCACTCTTCCATAGGGATTTACATAGTCTAAATCATAATGGATCTAAAATTCACCCTACTAGATCTTGAATATGTTTGTTTCAATGATCTCTATATATTTACTTCTTCATTTTATTTTCCAACACCTCGTGTGCTCATACGTGATCTTAATGTCAAGGAATGTGGTTCAATCATAAATTTTCAAATTGTAAACCAATAAATTTACAATTTGTTGGTATTTAATAAAATTAAATTATGGAATTTTTATTTGTTGAAAAGATATATTTCATTTGACTATATATGGAAATTTGAGGAAAACATAAAAATTATAATTGAATTGGAAATTATCTTGTGATTTTAAATTGATGGAATTTCAAATTTTCTATCAAAATGATTTTAAGAAAAAAATCCTTAATTATTTTAATAAAAAAATGTTTGTGTCTGTCATGAAAAATGTAATGAATGGATTAAAAACCCGTGTTTGGGTTTTAAAATATATATTAGAATACTAAAATATTATGAATGAGGATTATTTGTTATTAATGGGTTTAATATAATTTCTCCATCATTTATTTATTTATTGAATCACATGCTAGGATAGGTATTTAGTAGCTTATTTGGGAAAAATCATTAGGATAGTGATTCTGGTACAACAGAATGACCTTGTACTATTCTATCAAAAACATATTTCTGTGGATATTATCATATATGGGATGTTGAGGAGTCATGTTCCTTAAGAATCATAGGGATGTGTGTATTCATATTACCATGATCACTCATATGGGAAGTGTGAGGATCTCATAACTCGAAACTATATAACCTCTTGGAAGATAATCATGTTGGTTATTTTGATTATTTTTATTTATATATTTAATTTATTGTAAAAATTATTTACACATTCCTGTGATTTATAAAATGTTTATTGTGCAATTTTAATTAAACCATTATATGAAATGTTTCTATTAATTTAAATTAAAAGCATGTTTTGTTTGAAATTTTCATTATTATATCCATTCATGTTTTATTTTAATATTTAATTACATATTTCTTTTAATTATATTATCATATTTGTTTTGAACAAATAATTATATACTACTAGTATAATTACATAACAACATTGAATTTCCATTTTTTTGTCTGTGGATTTGCTTCATCAAGCATTGATCAAGGAGAAATCACCACATAGAGGTGGAAGTCATTGATCATTTGGTCTTGGATGGCTAACTCCATTTGGGCATGGTTTATTGATATTTTATTTTTGTTACATTTTTATTTTATTGAGTGAGGTAATTTTATTCATTCTTGTTCTTCATGAAATGTCTCCTTTTGGATTTTTATTTGACCTTATTTATATTTGAATATTTCTTCCACATTTCTTGTGGAAATCCATTCCAAAATTATGATGTATGATTAAAGGTGACAGTCGCCGACCCATTATGATTAGGATCAACCATTGAGCAAAGTGAGTTCTAGATGTGGTATTAGGGTACTAGTGTAATAAGACCGATTTGTGACAACATTGAACCAGAATAGCATTTTTTGCATCTTTGTGTGAGGTTGATGTACAGTTTGAACAAACATTTAAATCATTGGGATGTAGTTAGGAGTGAGTTTCAAGATATATCACATTATAATGACACTTATGTCAGATTGGTGGTTTATGAATGATTTTATATGTGTTAATTCTTTTAATTTAATTACATTTTATTATGTTAATTTAAATCCTAATATTTTTTTCTATATTGTGGGACATTTTTACATAATGTCTCATCTTTGGGTGTTTATTTGAGTAATATTATAACATCATATTATTCATATTTTGTGTAGTATCATTCTTATGATAAAATTTTGGAATCAGATCTAGTAGGAATATTCTAATGTACCACAATGAGAAAATAATCCCATAGAGAAGAATCTAGTTGTTGTTATCATAGATTTGGTGAATGTTTTGGGATAGGATCAAAGAAAGATTCATATTCAGGTTCCAAATATGGATGATCATAGGGATTGAGTTTCAAAATAAATTTTAGGGGTTACTTCTCCCAAATCAACATTTATTCCAGCTCTCTAATGATCATCAACGGTCTGGTGATTGGTTGGGGAGAATTGACATTTTGGTTGATTTTTTTGTGACACTAAATACATTCAAGGTAAAATGTTCCACCTTCAGGATTGAAGGACCTATAGGGAGATAGTGGTAAATAGTAGTGTCAGTGAAGAAGCTTGAGATCATAGTGTAGATGGAGAATAAATTTATTTTCATAGACAAGATTTATCAAGAGTCTATGTTTTTGGATATTGATATAGTGTTTTGAAAAATCACGATGTATTATAAGACCATGACAGTGTTTGAGAATTTCGTTGGTGGGAATGTGTAATTTTAACATGAGATTGCATAAAACATGAATTTAACAACATGATGGATTGAGATGAGACTATGATATTATTTTTTTCTATTGCCATTACTGATGAAAACTTCTTACACAAATTTTCTAAATATATTGTTCATGGTTCACCATAATTTGGATGTAATGTTTTGTTTGATGAGAGTTCATTTTTCTCCCAGTTAATCTTTTGTTAGTTCCTAAAATGGAATTCAAATTATTGACTATTTTCAGGGTGGTTATCAATAATTGGGTTCTTCTAGACATCATATAATTTATGTTAGAGGCCCTTTGATTTTATAAATTTTTTGAATGTTTTGACTCTCAATGGATTTTTTCACTGAGGCACCCAATATATAGGGTACATTCATATTCTCAGGACACTTTTATAAGTTATAACTTTTCTATTCCTCTGAAAAATGTGTCAGAAGTCATTATTACAAAAATTACTCTATTGAAAATATATTCTTCAGGAACTAAGGGTTTCTAGAAAAATGAGTTTGGAATAGAGCTTCTTCTGGTAGTATAATAGTTTCATAAGGAAGTAGATACAGTTTAGTGAATATTAGTGGATGCATCAATATTTCATCATATTTAGTGACTAATTTATTTTATAAAGGTACATATCATTCATTCATTTCTTATAATTTTGTAATGATGATTTCTCATCCAAAGTATATTTATAATTTTATGAGGGATATAAGTACACCCATCAAAATAATGTTATATGAGGGTCTCTGTTATACTACTTGTTTGTTCTCTTTATCAGATATTTATTTGACATGGGATTATCAGGTTATCAACATGAAACCACGTGACATCATTTTTGTGGTGGACTAGATCATTTCTAATAATTCATGAAATTGATTTTATCATTTAAGATTCTACATTATTGCACCTAATTGGGTTTATATATCATTAAGGGAGATTGTGACCCAATTTCAAGAAGAGATATACCTTATTATCCATAGATGGGAAAGTAATTTTACAATTTTATTATGACATGTGGAAGGAAACATAGTGTGATGATCTCCCTCCAATTTTCATGGAGTTTACCTAGGTTTCCCATTCTGTCAGCTCTGGTTTTCCACTAATAAGGGATGTAGATATTTCATTCCTTCTATTACCTATTACACAGACACTATCTATTCCCTCTTAATGCATTTCCCTATCTAAAAATAAATATTTTATGACTACTTTGAATGATCTTTTAATGAAAGATTTATGTTGTTGAGTATGCAATATTTGTCATGGGCAGTTCCCATTTCTCAGAAATATGATGGGTAATGATGGCTTTGTGTTAATTACTAGAAACTCAATAAATTTATAGTAATGTGAAAGTAAATGGTCCCATAAATGTGTGACCTATTGGACCAACATAATTTGGGGAAGTGGGTCTCAGTTTATGATATTTTATATGGTTATCAAAATATATGAATAATATAATTTTAATTTTGTAAACAACTATTATGTTATGGTATATCAATTATGAGTACCTTGCAAAGGAAAATTGTCTTACTAATTCCCCTTGAGTCTTTATAGTAATGATGAAGTGGTTATTCTATGAGTCTGTTGATAATTTTGTGGTGGTAATTGTTGATGAACTACTTTTTTACCATATGTATGAGGTTGAACAAGCCTACCATCGGAGTGAAATAATTAAATTACTGAGATATTATGAGATTTATGATAAGATATAAAAATTTCATTTATCGACTCTAGGTATGAAGATATTACGACAAATTGTTTTAGAAAATTGAATCTCATTTGATCCTGATAAGGTGAAAGCTATTATGGTATGAGATAAATGGTAAAATATCAATATTAAAAGGATTATGGGTTCGTATAGATATTATCTCTAATTAGTAAAGGATTTTTTGAAGTTCACTTCAATGATTTCCTCACATTTAAGAAAGGGAGTGAATTATTATTAGAAGGAAAAGTTTCATATTTTGACTTTTGAGATGACAAATAATTTGAACATTATTATAGTGTCTACTCCTCTAGAGACCTCATAGGTCCATGTGGTACATTCTGACGTATCTGGTTTGGGTTTTTGAAGTGTTATTATAGAGGGAGACCACATGGTTTCCTATAGATATTTTCAGGTTACGCCACGTGATAAAATTCCACATCCCATGACCATAATGTTGTTGCTATGAGGAATATGCTTAAGAGGTGGGAATATTTCATTTTAATTGGACGGTTTACAAGGTCTTGATACAACAAAATCATGATTTATATATAGTTTTAAAAAAATTATTGATTCCAGGACAAAGGTGATTGGCCGATTTCTTTTCGTCTAATGATTTAAATAATTAAAATAACTTGAGGAATGGGAATGTCATTACATTTGGGTTGAGAAGAAGATTCAGAACTAGGATGATTAATAATCTTCCAAATTGTGGAACACAGTGTTAAATTTTCCACAACTATATTTTAGAGCCCAAGAAATAGGTTTCAAGGTTTTCTTGGACAGTGCTTTGTTGACCAATACTATTCTCAAGATTATTCATTAGGACATCATATTGAAGATGAATTCATTAGAATTTTAGACTCTACGATGGGGAGACCATTTTTACCTTTTTTCCTCCCCATATAGAATTCAATGTCTTAAAAATAAATTTTTTCTATTACCAGTTTCGAAATATGTGAATGGTGATTTCCTTATTTCAATGTTGATTGGGAAGCAATGAACCAATATTATTTTCATGGATATTAAGTGAGAATTATCTTGCCGATGTATAAGATTGATCATTATTGATTATGTCTCTCTTTATTATACATTCTAGATGGTCATGGATATTCCTATTGGCCTTCTTGTTTTCATCAGCCACTTATAGTTGTATCTTGGATATGGGTGACATATCTATGTACATTGGTATTGGGTTTCATAGTACCAAAAACAAATAATTTAAAATGTGTTCTGATTGATAGGATAATGAAATCTTGTGATTGTATACCAATTTTTGATACATCCTCTCTCAATGATTTAGAATATTTTTTTTGGAAAATGATTGTACATTTCTAAATAGTTCATATTATATAGTCAATAATAGATACCCCCATTTTAATTAAAAAAAATATAAGACTTTAGGAAAAACATGTATTTTAGTTACATTTGAGTATATAATTACATGAACAGATGGATAGCTTGACAGAAAGAGCTATACATATTCTTAAGGATATTATTTATATCTATATTAATGATATTAGGGATATTAGGATGAAATCTTGTGTATGGATAATTTTTCATATAAAAATAGTCACTAGTATATGTTCAGAATAGACCCTTATAGGGAATTTTATGGTATAGTGTTTATATCTTTTTTGTGTATGTCATAGATTGATGAAAGGTCCTTAGATCGACCAATAATGCCTGAAGAGATGATGTGATATGTTTAGTTGATTAATTATATGATTTTGAATGAAAAAATCTAGAATAATTATTTTGATGATCATCTCTTTTGGCCATTGGAATATTTGGTGGGTGACCAGGTGTTCTTCAATGTTTCATAACATTTGGTTCATCAATGACATTAGATGAAAAAGAAACATATTCCTCTTTTTGTGGAACCTTTTCAGGTTATAGAGCATTTGGGAAATGTTTATTAAAATTTAGAACATTTTCCATCATCAATGTTGATATATAATACATTTTATGTATCATAGATGTGAATGATTAAGTATGATCCACATCATGTTATGATACCGAGGGATCATGACGTTGATCCTAAATTATCAGTGATTGGGAATCTAGTTAGCACATTTATATTTGATTCGAATGAACATCATGGGGGGATAATACATTGTATATGAGTGTTATTGTAGTGTGGTTTTGATACTCATGATACATCAGGGAGAGTGAAAACAAATTAGAAATATGTAGCCTCACCTTTTTTATATCACTACAAAATTGGGCTTTGGCGGTTGTAATTTCATTGACTGGTGGCAGTTTGAACAGATAACTAATAATATAGTGGGGTTTATCTACACGACCTCATACTGCATGGTTTTATTAATATAGTTGTGGTTTATTTATATTTCATGGAGTTTTTATATATGTAATTTTTGGAGAATTTAGCAATAGTTTCTGTTTTATTTAGCAGTTATTTTAATAAAATCCGTTGTTATATTAATAAAATGAAACACAGTGCCTTAGAAAATATTTTATGTTATTTATTAATGTCAATTAAACATATCAACCACTAATCATATCATATTTAATGTATTTAGTTATTTCGACAAAACCCATCTCTAAACTATATTTTTATAATAACATTTAATAAAACACAATAAATATTGAAAGACCTAACTACAATACCTCTAAACATGTATTTATGATAATTGTATCATAATTACTTATTCTCTCACATTCATATATAGAAACATCCATAATCATCATAACATATGTCTTAGTCAACCCATACATATGTCAACCAATACCTCAATCACACATATATATATATACGTATTAAATATGTTAAAAAACAATTGTTACCCAATATACTTCCACATCACTAACTTTACTACATCTATCTGCCTCAATATCATCTCATCAACTAAAATAGACCCCATTATATCATCATATTTAATAAAATAAAATAAAATAAACATAATAAATCATAATTATAGTAGGATAATTTACAAATATTCATCAGCCCATCTAAACAAAAAATCTTATAGAGTAAGCTTTATAGAATTTTATTGATTGAAATAGTTAAACACCTGCCAATTTTTTCTATCTATAACATTAAATAAAAACCATAACAATTATACAAATCAATTGGATGGATAAAATATTATTAATATATTCATAGTGATTCACATAAATTGGTTATTCTATTAGTCAAATAGAATGAATTTTAATATAAAAAAATATCTTATAATTAATTACTTTATAAAAAAAATAATTAACTAATTATGATGTGATTCAACACATTAAACTGAAATAATATATGTAAATATTCAAAATTATTTTTAAATTTACCTACAAAGTGTTTTAATTTTACAAAACTAACAAATATTAAGGAATTTCAAATCACAACATGTCAAATATTTCAAAAAAGACTCAAAATTTATTTCATGGATTTCATGCCAATCTAAGGTCCATTTATAACTTTTTAACTGGTCTACACATGTTTTGTTGTATTAAAATACTAAAAATGCATTTATAACCATCCCTAGGGATTTGTAATTCAAGATGATATGTCATTGTTTCCTAAATTTCAAAGTTCAATTTACAATCATTTTACCCTTATTTTTTCACGATACCAAATCATTTTACTGATTTTAACCCCCACACACCCCCAAAACATGTTTTAAATGGATTTTTTACATTTAGTAGCTGTTTAATGTGTAATTACTACCGCACTGCAAGACATATATACATTATTTCTATCCATACGTATTAAAAAACAACTCATAAGTGGTTTTCTCATGATTTTCACATGAATAAGGGAACGTTTTTTTATTTTGGACACTGCACACAAGTTTTGTTGTTTTATTAAACTATAAATTCATTTACATGAATCTTGGGAAAAAAATTATTCATAATGATGCAACGTCATGTCCAAAATTTCACAATTAAAACTATGTTCATCTTCACATAATATTTGTGTAATATGAAATCATTTTCTGTGTTTTCACTACTATATAATTATTTTTAAGGGATTTAGTATTATTGAGAAGTGTGTACCTAGTCATTTTGACAAAACCACAGATAAAAGTAACATTTTGACTATGTTTACAACTGAAAAATAACATTATAGTGTCATTACCATGATTTCACATCAAATTGAGGTCATTTTCTATATTTTTAACAGATCCATGAACATTTTAGTGTTTTAAAATAGTAAAAACTTTTTCAACCATCCTTAAAAATTATTTTGGAAGAGTGTGAAATAGGTTCCTATATTTATCAATTCAATATACAGTCATTTTCTATTGATTTTAAGTCATCCCAATGTTATTTTCCTATTTTTGATCTATATAAACGTGTTTTTAAAGTCTTTCTTACCTCTAAAAAGTGTTTACTATGTATCTTAATCAACACCACAGTCATATAGATGTGATGTCTATATTACACAAAAAAAATAACTATCTAGGTGTTTTAAAATGATTCCACATTCATTTAATGTTAGACTCTAATTTTTTTACCATTATGTGCCTGTTTTTGTGTTTTCATGCTTTAAAAACATGTTTATATCCATCATATAAATTCCGTATTTCTAAATTAAATTTCAAAAGATGATACATTTCACAATTAAATATATTGTCATTGTCCCTTAATTTCATTGAAACCTACATCTTATTAATTTTTTTCCTTGAGTGATAGTTTTTGATGTAAAATGTATATTTTAAAATGGTAATGGAATAATTTAAACATATAGTAATCATCATGTAATTGATTTTGGTGAAACTTATTTCTATAAATAAAAAATTAATTAAAAATCAATTTACTAAGGAATCAAAAAAATCCAAATGTGTTTCCTCTGTTTTAAGTTTTCTGTTTTTCTTTTTTACTAAAATTAATGTTAATTTTAATTAAAAGGAATGACATGGAGTCACACTATACACAACATGAATTATATTGAGGTGTGTCTAGTCTCCAAAAATCCAAATTAACGTATGGATTGTATTGCTAAATAATAAAAACAAACCTAATTCAATTTATTTGTTTTCTGTATTTCAGTTATATTTTTTATTAAAATGTATTGTTTAATTTTCAAACAAGCATGTTGACTCGTACTAGTCACATCATTTTTCAGTTTGATGAGAGACCAATTCCAACATGACAAAAATTATTTTGGAATAAATTATATAAATTATATAAAAAGAATATGTGTATATTTTATTGTTTTTAGTGAGTGACACTCTTTAAACTAAAATGTAGATTTTAAACTGATAATAAAGGCCTTGATTAATACTACGAAAATCGCATATCTGATTGAGTTGAAAATAAATCCTTCAAAATAATAATTATTTATGGATAACTTCCCTAATGTACCAAAACAATTTGAATGTGTTCTCTTGGATTTTAGTATGTAAATTTTATTTTAACTAAAATAGATTTCAACTTTTAAAAAAAACATTGACTCATAAAGGTCACTCTCTGTGTCAAATTGAGTGGCTACTAATTATTGTAGGCCCTAAATGAAATCTCGATAATTTTACTAATGTACTAAAACCATAAAAAAAAATTCACTCTTTAATTTTTCCACCATTTAGTTATTCTAAAATGATAATTTAAACAACCAAAAGCCTCTTTAAATCATACCAAATTTTTCCTCTACCGGTTTTCCATGAGATGTTTTCTTAAATGTCAAAATAGATTTACAAATAAATTTTATAAATTATTAAGTCATTCTGAGTGTGTTTTCTCATTTTTCATTGAGTGTAACTATTTTAAATAAAATGATGTTTTTAATCAGATAATGTACACTATTAGTCATATCAGGAACATCATCTATAAAAATGTTGTGTGTATTAATCATACAAATTAAATATTACTTATCAACCATTATTTTAATGTATAAAAATAATATTAATAAGACTTATCAATTTTAAGATCTTCAGTAGACTTTTTAAAAAACCTAATGTCAAATTTAAATAAAAAGAATCATTTTGAGTAATACCTGGCACATCATGTATCAGATTGAGTTACATGAACCCTAGGATTCCCAAACTCTCAAAAAAAATCAAAACTACAAATTTTACTATGATTACATTTTACTTTCATTATCTAAATTCCAAAACATCATATTGAGTATTTGTTATTTTCTGAAAAAACATTCTCATTTTCTAAAAATATAAGAGTAGAGGAAGTTATTTCCCCAATTATATCATGATAAGTCACTATAATGGAAACATGATATTCATACACACTTCCTGATTTGAATAATTAGAATTGTTTTTATGGTTAATAACATTGAATAAATATTCAATTTTGGTTGTTTTACCAATAATGAAAATGGAAATCCAGGTGACATTAGAATAAATGAACAATTTATATCTTTTTCAATTTTGTTACAGATAGTTGGAAGAAAAATATGAATTATAAAAATATATCTGATAAAATAAAATAAAATAGTATTAGATAAAATGATAGGGATAATAACATACCAATAGAAGATAAACAAGTGATAAAACTAATTAAATAATTAGAAGTAATTCAAAACACATCATGATATTCATACAAAAAATGTATTAATATATACCCTTAAATATTTCTTCATATCTATATTCCAAATTAATAATGATATTAATCAAATTTTACCATGATATCACATAATAAAAAAGAAATAAAGAGACAACTAATAACAGTAATTAATTTTAAAAAAAGAAGACCCAATTGTTAATGATCAAGACAAATATTATTATTTGGGTAAAAATTAAAACAATGCAACTAAATATATTATAAACACTATATAGTATTTATTGTAACAAAATAATATTTTTCCATAATAAAATTATATTTCCTCATGAATTGTTTGTGAACTATTATTCTTAAAATTCGATTTTAAAATTTGTAAGAAAAACCCCATAATTTATCACATTGAAACACATGAAAACCCAAAT
This sequence comes from Viscum album, assembly GCA_963277665.1. Lineage (NCBI taxonomy): Eukaryota > Viridiplantae > Streptophyta > Magnoliopsida > Santalales > Viscaceae > Viscum > Viscum album. The sequence goes on along the minus strand of OY728121.1, from coordinate 90,365,804 downwards.
AATTGATATCACCATTTCATCCACAATAATAAAAACAATTTAATAATATATTAAAAAAATTAATTAAACTAAATCATGAAATCATTTTTATTTAATCAAAATAGTTATATTGAACCACCAACCATATATGATGAATCAAATGAAGGTGGAGAATAAGAAGTCATCATGGACAACGAGGGGAGAGAGGGAACGGGGTGAGAGGATAAATGGTTCGGGGGGAAATTCATTAAGGATAGTGTGGGGTGCTGTGGAAGAGATACATGAGTGGGATTGTGGGAGAGAGGGAGATGATGGAAAGTGGGCATGGGGGTAGGGGTGAGAATGCAAGGACTGGGAAGGTATGAAGGATAAGGGGAATGTGGGTGAGGGACAATGGGTGGTGAGAGGTAGGGGGTTGTGGGTGGTGATTGTGGTAGAGACGGGCTTAGAGGCGCTATGAGTGTTGTTGAGGGGATGTGTGGTAGAACAAGTGGTGAAGGGAGTAGCGCCAGATATGGGAAGTGGAAGGGGTGTCTAATGAGGGGGGTGGGGGGTTCTAGGAGAATGGTAAATATTAAAATAAAAAATATATATATTTATTTAAATTAAATATCCACAGTTTTATATATTTCAAAAAAAATATCTAGTTTTGGTATTAAAAATCAATGTTAATAAAGCGCCACTATAACATATTTTTTTGTAGTTCGGAAGACATATTGATAATTTTTTGGGGGAACAGATACATTGTTTGGGAAGATTCAGCATCCGAATAATTTATTCAGTTAAAATTTGATGCCATTTTTTATCTCTCTTGTTTGGGGTCTTTTTAGGTGAGATTCAAGTGAAATTTTGAAAACATTGTAGGTCTATTGGGCTCAGTATGATTAGAAAATTAATTAACCAAACTGTGTAACTTCTATGGCATACTATGGAAAAGATAAATGTGTGGTTTTCATGGATGTAAAATAGTTTTAATATCCATGAACCCGCCTAATTTTTGTTGTGGATCCTATTATACAGGAGTGTGGATAGGGTGCTCAATACGATAAACTGTACATCCCTATCCTGTTAATCATTCCTATAATGAATCTTATTTTGGAAGGATTAATTTATAATTCTTAAACCTCTATTTTTTCACTCTTTCATAACTTACTCAGGAAAGAATGTCTTCACACGTATTTGGATTTCCCAATAACCAATTTTCACTCTTCAAAATATATTCTTAGGTCGATAAATGCATTGGGACCATTTTTTAATCCTATCTAGTAAGAAATTGTATTTCATTTATTCCATTGCACTCCATCCATATCTGATCCTTTGGGTTTATCACATCATCTAGTATTTTATTACATTGCATTGGAAATGGAATATAAATGTTAAATATTTATCACTATTTCATTATTTTATCATTTCCTTTTATCGTTGTTGGTGTGGTTTTATGTAATCTTTGTGTTAATGTGGTTTTTTCCATTTATGACTAGTCAATTATATAAGACATGAGTTTTTTATTATTTTAATTGATTTCAATTAAATTTTAGAAACTATATTTGATACATAGTTGTATATTATTTGACGTGACATTTAAATTTGTGGAAAACCCCCCATTTCCAATGGCATTAATTTTTTTTCATAATAAATTTTTTGTATTGTGAATTTTATATGTAAAATCTTAGTGTGATGGATCTTATAACAGTGGTATATAAATTTATCCACTATTATATTTTTTAGTATGATGTGTGTATACATATTATCATCATCGCAAATATGAAATGCGTGAGGATTCCATAACATTGAACTATTGTACCTATTGTAAGATGACCATGTCTGCTATTATGATTGTTTATATATATATATATTACATTTTATTAAGCATAATTACTAATTCCTATTTATTTATATAATCATTTTTATATAAAAATTATATTACTAAAGTGTATAGAATGTATCAATAAATAAAAATGAAAAGTTTTTTTAATTTTATATGTAGTTGAAACTTCAGGAATGTTTTATTTAAATTTCGAATCATGATTGGGATTATATATACTATAATATTATTATAGAACCCATATTGATACCTTAATTGTAATTTTTTCACACACTACCTTTTCTGTAATAAGTTTTTATCATTCATTCTTCAATGGTAGAGAAAGGGGAATGTGTCAATTGATGATGGTAGTTGTTGATATTTTTGTCTTTTTATTTTGTGTCCGTTGGGACATGTTTTTTATAACATCCTTCTAGTACATTTTCTTTTTATAATTTTAGTTTTTATACCATCTTTTTCTTTTGGTAATTTCTCATTTTTCAAATTTTATTGGATACTAGGGATATATTTTTATTTCTCCCATTGTTTGTGTGGAATATTTTTACCACATTATCATGTTTGGTGATGGGTTATATTATTAATTAATGGGGATCATAAATTCACATTTTTCTATGCTTTTCCTAACTCCGGTTTCAAGATTCCTAGGTATCTATGTCAATTCATGAAAAATTAATTTTTCCCCAATTATTCATGAAAAAGGTGAAGATTGATTGATGATACACATTCTTGAGTATCAGGTGGTAAACAAGATCATGATGAGGAAAAAGTATCATATACACACTAATAATGATATAATTGATCAACATCATGGAGATCGATAATTTTCTTTTATTGACATTTTACTAGATACTACAATACAGTTGTAATGAATGAGGATATACACATGAAATTAATGTATGTACATTGTGAATATATAGTGACTCCCTTAATTCTTAATAATAATCATAATATTCAAGTATCCAATGAGTAATGTCTTTTTAGATTAATGTTATTAGTTTTTGGTTGTCATTAGAGAGGATGTTCTTGTATATTCAAAGAGAAAGGGAGACAATGATAATAACAAAACATTATTACCCAAAACCCAATGGGAGGAGATTAAATATTAAAAATTTACAATGTGTGATTCCTGGATATAGAATATTTCATTTTTTGTCTTCTAATATCTAAATAGAGGTTTATCGGTAGATCCATCAAAGATAAAGGCTATTGATTATTGGATTAGATAGACTATAGTTGGTTAGATAAGTAGATCTATTTTGTTGGGACGATATTACTATTTTTAGTGGATAACATATCATGAATATGCAATACATAAATAATGTGTTTAGTTGGATGGGATCTATGATCCTCTGAAAAGATTATTGTGAATAAAATGACCAGGAATAGAATGAATAATTAGTCAACATAATGTATCTAACATAACCTGGTAGTGGATCATAGTTTTTAATAAATATTTATTCATCCATAAAGTTATTGTTATGAGCTGTTGGGAATAATTACATGGCGATATATTATTATTCATTAATATTTAAGGTTCTTTCAATGACATACCAAAATCATGGTTTGGACTTAGATGTAGTAGTTTTTCCATTAAATAAATAGAGGCATAATTTGAATATTGAAAAGTGTAATTTATATATATATAACATTTATTATATATTTACATCCATAAGTATTTTAATATTAAATAGGTATGATTATTATAGATTATTGTATATTGTGACTACATAAAACATAAACACCCTTGGAATGAATTCAATTTGGATGGTGGTTTTAGTAGAGAGGTTCATGGAATCTTTTATATGATGGGGAAAAAATCCGATATTTATTGATTTTTATATGATGGAAAAAAATATGGATAGAAGGGGGAAATAATTATCTTACATAATTTAATTTTAATATATATATATCAATTTGATGATTAAATTGGAAGAAAAGGTAGAATAATAGTTATAAAAACTGCTAGAAATATTCATGAGGTTAACCATTATTGTAATGGAATGATATGGTTGTGGAACCATGAATTTTTTAATCCATATAATATTATAAAAAATAGTTATAAATAAATTACATCATTATTCATTCTATATTCATCGTGGAATTTCAAATATGTATAATGGCATGAATGAGTATGTCTGTTGGGATGGAATCATGTGAGATAACGTAGGGTTTGTATTTAGTTTTTTGGTATGATTGAATGATAAGGATGAGAGACAAAAGAATATAGGGATTTTATATCCATTAACCATAATATAATGAAAATGGGAAAAATCTAATTGTATTTTTTCATCAGAATCCAAAAATAAGTAATGTTCATAATGTTCATTGAATTGTGGACAATTTCATTATAATGTTATCATATTTAATCATTTGTAAGAGAAAACATACCTCTTGGTCAGTGTGTAATAATATTCCTAAAATCTTTTGTAAGGATTCATGTTGTACCTATAACATCCTATTATTTTATGAAATATTTTTCTTAAATAAACATAAAATTTTATATTTCTATATTTAAATGCAACAACGAGTTTCTTTGATAGCATGTATGACATGTGGTACCGAGTTTCAACAATCAATGATGCAACATAATTTTAAATATATCCATTATCAAAACACATAGAGTGGAAGGTATTAATATTATAATATTCTTTATTAAATACCAATATAAATTTCCTAATCAATACAATGTGATTTAGAAATGATTAGTAAATAATCTATCATTTTTTCATTAAAGGGATTATATTTTTCAACAATATGGTTTATTCAAAAAATATATTATTGGTTTTTACATAAAAATATTATAGAGATTGAGGAAAATTTTTTTATTAAAATTATTTTCATTTTTGAAATCATTATTAGAATATTTGTTTGTGTTTAAATTTTTTTGGAAAATATTGATTTTCCAATAAATAGTGAAAATATATTTGTATAAAATCATTTATTTTCAATAAAATAATTAATTTAAATTTTAATTAATGTTTAAAAGTAAAATATGTAACCTTTTGTAACATTTAAATCACTAAATTACATTTCAATGAACTTTATATTCTGTATTACTATATGTTTATATATAGTTTTAAAAAAATTATAAATTTTTTTATGTACATAATGTTTCTAAATTATAATTAATTAAAATAAAAAATAATAACTAATGTTTTACATAAAATTTATATATTATATATCAATAAACGTTATTGTACATACATGTAATTATTACTATTAGATATTGAGTAAATATTAAATCATTTTGTTCTTATAAAAAAATAAACTTATCGAAACCCCACTTCTTAATCACGTCTATGATTTTATGTTTAAATTTTAATTTTTCATCTTTTATAAAATTTATTTGAAAAAACTATTTCAAAAAACTATTTTCAAAATTATATTATATTCAATTATTCATAATTTTATATAACATGTATTTATTTTAAGAATAATGTGAAATAAAAAAAATATAATCGAATAAGACATTTTCATTTTAATAATGTATAATGATAAATTTTATTTTTAATTGGATTTTACATTAAATTAGTCCATTTATAAATATATTAATTCAATTTAGTTCAATGTAATAAATTTCATATTGAAATAGGATAATATTGTTTTAAATTATCGATATTTTCTCTATCAAGATCAGCTTTCCAAACACCTCTGCCTGATTAATATTAATTTAATATTTTCCAGTTTATTGAATTGAATTTTTAAAAATGGTTACCAAGTATTGAATTGGATTAATTAATATTATAAAATATGTGAAACATAACTTTTTATAACAATTAGTAGTGAAAACTATATAATATAGTTACCTTCGATAAGGTTAAAATTAGCATTCCTTGTTTAAAAATAAATTGTTCTGTTTAAAAAAAAACTAAAAGTATATTTGAAAGTATATTTTATTAATATATTATACAGTACGATTTATAAATATATATAATAATATTTTTGGTTGTTTTTATTATAAATACATGGTTACACCTTTTCCTTTTACAAATTTACAAATTTTCCACTCAGTAATCAAATAAAAGTCCACAGCTCACCTCTCATCATTGCACCTTAAAACAAATTTAGTTCATAAAAAACCAATCCAATTTAATTCTTAAATTACTTAATATCAACATAGAATCATTATTTTGGAGAAATATTCCACCTAGTAACACATTTGGTGAGAATATAAGGAGTTTACTAGAAGAATACATAATACTTTGGAACTTTCATTTTTATTTTTTAGTCCTCCAGGGGATTCGATTATTCTTTATCATTGGTGATATAATAAAATGATGATATTAAATTTAATTAATTTTTTTAAAAAAATTCTAACTACCTACAACCATATCGAATTCATCACAATTGGTAAAAATTGTATCATTTGTTTGTTTGGGGGACTGCTGCCTCACGAACCAATGTCATTTGATTTTCCAATACCAACTCTTAGAAATGGGTATTAAGATAGATATAAATTATAAATATTATATTTATATCAGTATTATACTTATTTTTTCATTATGAAATAAAAAAAATTAATTTCATTTCAATAGGGTATACAGTTATTTAGTTCTTGTGAACGATAGACTACCACCTCACAAAAAAAATGTGATTCATTTTCACTAATTCTTTAAATAGAAGTTAATAAGGATAAATATATTAACTATAAATAATATAGATTCATTAATTTTTATATTATTTACTTTTTTATCATTCTGAAATGATAATTTATCATTCAATTTCATACAATTTTTCTTAATAAAGGATTATAACGTCCTTCTTTTACATGTAGACTACCACCTTCAGAATTAAATGTGACTCTATTTACACCACCAAAAAATTATAATGAAATTTATAAATATATTTAAATAAAAACTATGTTTATATTACTATTATTATATAATTATAATATATTACCTAATTTTTTAGACTAATCATTGAAGAATGGAAATGTTTCTCAAACATTTGTATGCCCAACCATCTATATGATTGAAACATTCAACATTTCATAAAAAAATATTTCATTATTATTTTTAAAATAATGATTTTTATATAATAATTATTCATATTTCATCATTATTTACATTTACATAATGGATATATGGTCAAATATATGAGGACCAATAGTAAAGAGTCAAAATATATACGAAAAATAAGTTATTACCCGAAATGAGAAAATAATATTGAATTGTAAATAAATGGGTAATAAAATGATATAAATAAACAATATATGGCATGATAAATATTATTATGGTTATATTAAATAATTATAATAATTATATATTAATTTTATAAGACTTCTGAATGAGTATGTTGGTTGTTGTGACTTATAGTAAGGGATTTCTACGTGACTTTTTTACATCCATTTGAAAAATAATAAAATAACTCTATATGTATATTATGTATTGTATATACATTTTGTGAATTTATTTTACGATTATTCTACTTATTGTTATTGGGATTTACATATCTAATTTATCAATTCTCTTCCTCTGGGTTTTCATATGAATATTTACCGAAGAGGTAATGGATTTTTTTTAATTTACCTTTTATGGTACATGTGTTATGTTATGAACTAATAATAATTTATTTGGGGTTTATATAGACAATTTTACATGTAATATAATGATTGTTTTTGTAATTTTGATAAATTGTGTTTCTATTTATATTCCTTCATGGGGGATATGTTTAAATGTTACCAATGTGGTAATGAATTTATGTTACAATCTCATTATTTGTTGGGATTTTTTAATGTTGTCTTTACAGAGACAAAATAATATAAAACTTCTCCAAAGAGAATCAATAGTTTTATTCACTTTTTGTTATTTCATCAGATTATATTTTTCTCATCATTTACTAATCTATATATCACACAAATTTTCATCATTAAAGGTACATATATTTATTATATATTTATCCAAACATCACACTATATTTCCCATATAATCCTCAACAATTTTTTTTGGTATTTTGAAATTTTTTGTGGGGAGAAAAGAGGCTACATGATTTACATGCACAATTTGACAAACCATGCACAAAAACTGTACTCCAATGACCAGCTCTTTAAAAATGAGTTAAATGACATCTTTTACGTCTAGGGATTTATCCAAACTCAATCATTTATTCCCCCATTCAAAAATATCATCTATGGATCCTTCTGAACACCTCAAACCCCCCTTGGAAATACATTTTGAATGGGGGTTTGGTGGAGGTACATCACACAATCATTAGTAAGTGTGTCTCCCTTTTAGTTCAAACCCATTCCTTGAATTTTCATCAAATTTTCTTTCCCAAATTACCTGGGTGTTGGGCATGGAACCTAGGTTCTATCTTTGGGTTTTCGTGGTCCAATCATATGATTTTAGGCTCGATCAACCATTATTGAGGTGTGATAGTGGTTTTATTTCATTTTTTCACAATGGATTCAATGGTTTAATAGTTATGGTAGGATATTCCATGTGTATGAAGTCCTTGTGACTTACATATATGTGTTAATGATGTTTCTGTGTTTATGAAATTTTATTATTGGGGAGAAAATTTGTTTTAGTGTTATTTGTAATGCAAATGAGTTTTAATTGCCATTTTCATGTGAAATTGGGGTTTTTCATTGAAATCGTATATTGGATCATTTCAGGATTCTCAACAACTACTTAGATGATATTATTCAAAGTAATTAGGGATTAAAATTATTTATAGAATGTTTATATCCTTATTTGTTGATGTGAAAAAATTTTATATGGGTTTTTGCGATGTATTTGATTTTTATGTTCCTTGTTTGTGTGAAAATGGATTTTTTACAAAGATGTCACTTCATTGTTCATATGAGGGTGCCCTATGAATTATTGTTTGATTTAAATGAAAAATTATTGGGCTTCCATTTCGGTTTTTGTGACTTATATATGTGCACATGGTGTGAAATGTAGGGATATCAAGTACTTTTGTTGCAAAATAATGTGAGATTTTGGGAAGTTGTTTTATTGAAAATCCAATTTTTTTTTGTGTGGTTTAAGAGGTATAATCTGTGTATATCTACTGTATTGTTTTTTATGATCTGTAGTGGTTTTTTATATTAAAATAGATTTATGTAACAAGATGAAATATTTTGTGAAAAATGGGGGAAGCCCGACTACCTAGGAGGGTGTATATGTACTAGTATGCTAGTTTTCTGGATGTGTATTGTCCATATTTCACATATCATTTTGGATAAAAATATCTAACTAATCAATTTTGATCATTTTTGGCCCACTATTTTAGGGTTATGTTCCCGACAAGTGCCTCATGCATGAGAGATGATTGTAAAATGGATATTATATACCAGGGTATGAGGTATATAGGGCCCGAGACTATTTAGTGCCTAGGGATGTTCCCAGTTTTGGTGCTCATTGGATTTTTGTTGTTTAACTTTGTATTTGGGTGTGTTTGGATGTAAATTATAGTAGATGAAATGTCTTATTCAAATTTTTAACATTATAAATGTTTTATTTTGAAAATAGTTTACAATTTAAAGATTCATTTCTTTGAATTTATAGCCACTTTTATTATCATATTAAATCTAAATGCTTTTCCCCATATATTGCATACTCGATGAAATATATGGGTGGTATTAAATAGGACTTTGTATCAAACCCTACTTACACACCTTGGGTGTACGTATACATGTTTTTTTTGAATAAGGTAAAGGTAATGCCTTGGGTGAAGGTGGATCGGGTTGTTAGTCCCCTCCTATAGAGCAGTGTTGTGGAGACGGTTTGAGGCTGATATAGCCTAGTCGTGTGATGTCTATGTAGAAATGATTCATATATTTTTATTTATGTTTGGACCTATTTTAATTTATTTAAATCCATGTCTTTTTATCTTGTTTCTATTAATGATTTATTGGAATTAAAATTTCAGATTAATATTATTGTTTTTTTAAATTTTTTATGCTTTCATACTCAAGTATATAATTCCCAATCCAAATTTATTGATACATGGGAACCTGAGCTAGCTCATGGGGATAGGGAACATCCTATGGGCATTGTCCTGGGCGGGATTTGTTTCCAATATTAGTGGTGACCAAATTCTGTTTGTGAAAAATGTTACAAGAGGAGGGTAATGTTGTTGGTTTATATTACTATTTTGGGATGAGTTGGGATTGAAAAAAGATAGGAATGTCAGGGATCGGGGTTTATATGATGAGTATGGTGCCTGGTATTTACCTCTTAGGGCATACCTTGAGTCACCAGGGGATGTTGGAATTGTTTTTTTGTCTTCAATTCATGGTGAGACATGTGAGCTGCAAACCGCACAAGTACATCGGGCAGGGGTGGAGTAGTTGTTTATTTTTTTACTGTATTTTGTTTATATTATTTAAATTATATGTCTTTGATTAAAATTTTCAGAATTGTTTTATTTCATATTGTTTTTGTGATTGTTTTAATTTTTAGAAAAAATCCTCCATAGAAAGCTCCCATGCGCCCATGGGAATAATCCAAAGAGAGTTTTACACAATGATTGATCAGAGGCTACTCCAGGTTGTTGACTGGGCTATCAAAAAATTGTGATAAGGACCAGATCATGTTACAATTCATGTAATTGAATAAGAGATAAGTCTTATAAAATGCAATGCTTAAGATATTCTATAAAACAAGAATCCTACTTGTTTAGGAATCATAGAACTGCATGATGCTGAGGAATGGATAGAGAAGATAGAGTGCATGTTCACATTCATGGATACACCAGAGGATATCAGGGTGAAATGTACTTATTTTTTGTTGGAGGGGCCCAGCCGTAAGTGGTGGGAGTCCGTACATCAATCTGGGATGAATGATCAGATGTGCTGGGGATATTTCAATGTTGTCTTCAATGAACAGTACTTCCCTGATGTCTTGTCTTATTCTAGGTCCCAATAGTTCCTGGACCTTGTTTAGGGGAATATTTCATTGATGGGGCTTTCCAACCGTTTCAATAATCTGGTTCGCTATGCCCCTTAAATTGTCTAAACTGGATAAGCGAAGGCCCAGAGGTTTGAGAATGTCTTGTGACCAGAGGTATACTCTTAGGTATTCTTGTCCAACATAGGGACCTATACTGAGGTCATTGACCTATCGTGTATGGTGTAGATTAAATATAAATATAGGGTGGGTTTTTATGGAACTGTATCAGTAGAGGGAATTGAAAAATTTTCTGATAAGAAAAGGAAGCAGGAGGAACAAGTGAAGAAGGGTGGTGGTAGCTCAGGCTACTCTACCATGCAGCTTTCATCTATGGCTTCTGAAGAAAGATAGGTTATATGCCACCAATGTGGGACTCCAGGGAACATAAGACTAGAATTCCCACTTCTACTGAAGCCCTATTATCATTGTGGAGTTATAGGTCACTCACAACTCTTTTGTTGGGTGGCATGCCCATTTCAGAGTGGGGTAGGGTCATTGTCTTCAGGAGGAGTTCCATCACCGTGAGATCCATTGAGGTTAGGTGGTCTCGATTCCATGGTCGTTGTGACGGGGCTGGCTCTTATTCTGGAAGATCTATATTAGGGAACACCAATAGACTAGCGGTCATCCTCACGTAGATATCGGAAAACTCCAAGCGGTGGATCAGGAAGTATCAGGATCAGAGGCATGACCGTCGACATTATGAGGTACCATTTTGATCACATCATCATAGCATCTACTCATTTTGATATTGGTGCCACTATTTCAATCATTTCTGCGTTTTTTTGGACATGATTAAATTTCCACCTGAGTTTTTGTCTTTTTCAATGGATTTGTTGACACCGCTAAGAATGAAAAAGTAGGTTCTCAGGTTCCCATCTTGTGCGCTTTCCATGTCAGGGATTGAGAAGGAGTGGGAACTCATGGTCATTGATATAGATCATTTGAGGTGATACATGGAAATTATTGCAAAGTAAAATTATAGGCACAGATTGATTGTTATAAGATGTAGGTCTGTTTCACAATAACTTATTGGAGTCGTCAGGTTTTTTGTGGGGAATGAGTTCCTGGATCTAGTCATACAGGACCTCCACTCATAGAGTTGGGATGTCTAATATTCTAGTTATCGTCTCTCACACATTAGGACAATGGTCTTTCCCTTGAATGTATAATACCACAGGCAGTGAATGAGCTCCCAAAGATATTTTCGATTGATTTTTCATGTTTTTTCCCAGTGATGGATGTGGGGTTCATGATTTACCTGGCACCAGGCACACATTTATTATCTCTTCCCTCATATCGTATGGCCCCTACTGCTGAGTTAATTAAAGATACAACTGGAAAAATAAGAATCCAATGGATTTATTCTCTTGAGTGTCTCTCCTTGGGCCGCTCTTGTGTTATACATGAAAAATGAGGATAGATCCCTCCGGTTGTGAATTGACTACCAGATGGTGAATAAGGTAACAGTTGACATCAAATTCCCATTTCCCAGAATATTTGATCTATTTGATCAGTTAAGGTGGAAAATTGGATATCAAAAATAGGCATCCATTCGGGATACCCTAAACTCAGGGTAAAGAGTTAGATATCCCAAAGACATCCATTCGAAGGAGGTACAACCACTTTGAGTATTTGTTCAAGCCCTTTGGATTGACTAATGCTCTATCTATCTTTATGGATACCATGAACAATTAATTCCATTGGTATCTATATTCATGTTGTGGTTTTATTGGATGACATTATATTATACATTATATCTTAGGAGGAACACAAACATCAGTTGAGGATCGTTTTGGTACCTTGTAGGATCATCGCCTTTATGAAAATTGGTCCAAATGCACTTTCCAGATCAAGTATGTGTGATTCATGGGGCATGTAATCTCAATGAAGGAATATTCTGTGGATCCCGAGACAATCTGTGAGGTCATGTTATGAGAAAAACCGAAGAATGTGTCCGATATCCATAGTATCATTGGCATGGCTTGTTATTATTGGCAATTTTTTCGGGATATCTCTCGGTATTCTTCACCGATGACCGCACACAACCGGAAAGTGGTGAAGTTGGTATAAGGTCTATAATGTCAGTAATCCTTCGATGAGTAAAATATGTAGTTGACTACCACCCCCATAAGGATTTTTCATATGGGCGATAGGGGTTATGTTTTCTATTGTGAAGCTTCATGTATGGGTCTTGGGTGAGTCCATATGTAGGATGGTCATGTGGTGGCGTGTGGCTCTCACCAACCCAAACCACATTAAAAGAAATACCAACCCATCACTTGGAGTTGGCAATTATGATTCATTCCTTGAAGACGTGGCGTCACTACCTCATTGTGTAGAAGAATGTGGTTTACTATGAAAAGAAATGATGGCATATATCTTCTCACAGAATGAACTAAACATGAGGAATCGTCATTTTGATTGAGTACTTTCATTGGGTTAACATTGAAATTGTCTATACCCCAGGAATGGGTGATGTGTTGGATGATTCCTTGAGAATAATAATTCCAATGAATAATTTGAGGATGTCTAGGGATGAGTGGAATCTAATGGAACTTTTTTCTCAGATTCATGTAGAGACCAATGAGAAAAATGGGGGTGTGTTCATGGAGAAATTTTACATGACTCCATTTCTGGTGGAGCTAATTCATTAGGATCATCCTAGTTATTAGTTTTAGTAGTGGTTGAAGAAGGCTTTTCTTGGTGGGGAGATGTCCAATTATTTGTTATCTTCTCATAGGGGAATCTTTTTCTTCTAGGGACATTCGGTAGAGTCGTTATCTCTATAGAAGGTGGTGATGGAGGATAGCCACTACTCATAGTGCATTGTACGTCTGGGTGCCACAAAGAGGTATTATGATGTGTGACCACAGTTTTGGTGGCTTGGAATGAGACTAGAAATCATCTACATCATGTTGAAATGCTACACAAGCCAGCAAGTGAAATCATAGCATCAAAGGCCCTCAAGTTTTCTCAATCCATTACCCATTACATTCTGGAAGTGTGACATGGTTTCCAAGGAATTCATTGTTGGATTACCTCATATACCTCAGGGAATGAATTCCATTTGGATGGGGATTGATTGTCTGACCAAATCATTCCACTTTATCCTGATCAATGATACAACTAATGTGGAGGAGTTGGTTCATTTTTATCATCAGGAGGTTGTGAGACTCCATGGTGTGCCATCAGCAGTTTTCTCAGATTGAGACCCATGTATCACTTATTAGTTTTAAGGACTACTAAGGGCCTTGGGGAAACATATTATGATGATCAAGACATACCATCCTCAAAAGAAGGTCAAACAGAGTGGGTGTTTCTGATTTTGGAGGACATGTTCTGTGCGTGTGTTCTTTACATTATAGGTTTAGGGGATAGACATTTGAGATTAGTTGAGTTTTCATATAATAACATTTACCAATACATTATTCGAGTGGATCCTTTTCATGTGAACTATGATCAGCCATGTCGTTCCCTCCGATGATGGGCTAAGGTAGGTGAGACTTCACTATTTTGGCTGGGACTTGTGCATGATTCATTTGTGAAGGCCATATTTATCTGGAAACACTTTTCTTTAAAGGTGGAGCTTCAGTAAAATGAAAAAAGTAAATATTATTTAAAGTAAGAAATTGCAGATGTTAAAAAGGAGGGATGAGAATATAGACATTTACAAGAAGATGAAGCAAGGTGTCTAGTATCTCTTCAAGCCACGTTATGTCATGTCCGACCCAAATATTGGAGAGTCCATCTACAACCATATTCACCTCCAGATAGGAGTGGGTTTCAATGTATTTTATAGCTTGGAGAGAATGGATACAATTCATCCATTGTGTAGTAATCAACCATCCATGCTAAACCACCCCATTCCAAATGGCATGCACTACGGTAGTAGAATCACATTCAGTCCACAAGTTCATCCAAACATTGTGCAAGGGGATAGAGATAGCATGGATAATTCCTAGAATTTTGGATTCCATGGAGGTTTCAATGTTGTATCCTCCGAAAAAGAACCCAAAGATCTGACCAATGTGGTTTCTGAAGACAACTCCACAACCTATGAGACCCATATTTCCTTTAGAGGATCCATCCACGTTGATTATGGTCAATCAAGGGAGATGTGGTCTCTAGAAAACCTCAAACTTGTGATGTGCATGACTAAATATGGCATTAATCCGAAGAGGCCTTAGAATCATAAAATCATCCATAGTGTTGTTGAAAATCTCTATCTGAATCAATACAGCTTCATGGATAGAAACTAGAATTTTCATTTTACCTGCAATAATGTTCACTGAGAAGTTATTATGATGGATAGAGTTATTAACATACCAAATTAAGTGAATAAGATCATCAAACACTGTAAAAAAAATTTTGTTTATTTTTTTTCGAGATATCCATATCAACACGATGTTTCAGCAGGTTATTAAGAGAGTCAAGAATCAGCCATATGCAATCAAAGATGTAAAAAGTATAATTCAAAAGTGTGGTGGATGATGCACAATACTGAAATATGTTATTACAAGGAATTTTATTTTGAATGGTGGCATCAATACCTTGATTTTTCAGTTGGTGACATGGTATTCTTGAATGTGGCCCCTCTTCTGGGTCATCATTGGTTAGGGAAGAAAGGGATGATGACACCATGTTATGTCTCCCTTTTGAGATCACCGAGCATATAGGTAAGTTGGATTATTGGGTTTCCTTACCATATCAGTTGAAATAAATCCATTATTTCTTCCACGTCTCCCAATTGAAGAAGTACAACCCAGACCCATCCCATGTTCTGAGTTGGGAAGAGCAGTCGATAGAGCCTGACATGTCAGTTTTTGAGCAGCCCGTGCAATTAGGGGACTCCTAAGAGAAGGTGAATTGAGGGAAGTCTATTCCACGGGTATGAGATCATTAGATGTATGGTAGTGATATAAATGAGTCCCGTGATGTGATGTAATGGGTTGTGGACAAGTACCCATTCTTGTTTTCTAATTAATCATCTAGTAGACTTTCTGGGACTGAATGTTTTCTTGGTGGGGAGATTTTTCAATCCTATGTTAATCATTTAAGGTGCATATATTTATTATGTTTTTATCCTAACACCCCCCACAAGACCCCTATAATCCCCCACAAATCGTGGTGGCATTTGGAGATGTTTAGAGGTGATACTGGAGGGCGCACAGTTTTGGTGCACAATTTTCCAAACCGTGCACCCTAACTCTGCACCCTCATCCAAATAATTAAAAATGAGTTAAAGTATTTTATTTTCCCTAAAAATATTTATCATAACTTTATCTTTTCCCCGGATGCGACAATATCATCCATGAAATCTTCCCAATAACTCCATTCCCTCAATGGAAGTCCATTTTAAGGGGGATTTGGTGGAGGCATATCAAACAATCTCAAGTAAGTGTATCTCTCTCTTAGTTACTCCCCTTTTCAAGAATTTTATTCTCATTTCCATGATTTCCCATATTAATAAGGTGTAATTTTTTGACCCTAGGGTTTAAATTTTGGTTTTTAGGGTCCAATCATCTGATTTTAGTCTTGATATACCTTCCATGAGGTGCAGTGGGGGTGAGATTTCATTTTCGCACAATGGATTCAGTGGTTTAACAATTTTTTAACGTGATTCCATGTGTATTCAATCTTTCTGACATGGATTTCAATTTTTATGATATTAAATTGTTTATCTCATTTTATTATTTGTGAAAAATTTGTTTTAGTGGTATGTGTAATGAAAATTAATAATAATTGCCATTTTTCATGTGAAATTGAGGGTTTTTCATTGAAATCTTTTATTAGTTCATTTTGAGATTCACAATAACTAATTAGTTGATTTTGTTGAAATGTATTAGGTCTGAAAATAATGTTTTCAATGATTATCTCATTTTTTTGTTGTAGCAAAAAATTGTGTTAAGGGTTCTTGTTATGTATATGAATTCTAAGTGCCATGTTTTGAGAAAATGGAGGTTTTACAAAGATATTACTTCCTGGTTGATAAGGGGGTTACCTTTGACTAATTTTTTGGTTAAATTGAAAATTTATAGGGCTTCCATTTATGATTTCATGGCATATATGTGTTCACATGGTGTGAAAACTGGGGATTTCAAGGAGTATTCGGTGTCAAATAATGTGAAATTTTGTGAAGTTGTTTTTTTGAAAATCAAAATGTTTTGTTATGTGTTGTATGTTTTATAATGAGTATATATATATAGTGTTGTATTTATATGAACAGTAGTAGAGTTTTTATATGAATATGGATTTATATAACATGTAATTTTTTTATCCCAATGGGGGAATCCCGGGTACCTCGGTGGGCAGATATGTATTAGTATGCTATTGATCTGGACAGGTTTTGTCACTGTTTCACATTGAATTTTTGATAACGACAACTTGCATTAAACTATGTGGATGATTTCAGGGGAAAACTATGTTATGGTTATGATCCCTACGTGTGTCTCATGAATGTGAAATGATTGTGAAATGGATATTTTTCACCGAGGAATGAGGTACATAGGGCCTGACAAAATCTAGTGCCTAGGGGTGTTTCTTATTTTAGTGATCCTTGGATTTGTGGTATTTAACCATGTATAAGGGTGTGTTTGGATGTAACATACCATATCTAACATGAAAAAATCAATTTTTTTAAAATTCTGAATGTTTTATTTTGAATTCTAGATAAAATTGAATGTAGCATTTCATAGAATTTATCACCGTTTTTATTACATATTAAAACATCATGATTTTCACCATGTATTGCATACCCTTTTGAATCCTTTGGTCATATATTATTGATAACAGTCACAATCCCTAAAAACACCCCTTAGGTGTAAGTAGACTTGGTTATGTTTGACTCGGTCATAGGAAATGCCTTGGGTGAGGGTGGTTTATGTTGTTTGTCCCCTCCTATGGCACAGTGTTGTGGAGATGGCTCAGGGGTGATTACCCAATGTTGTGTGGTGTCTTTATGGATGATATTTTATAGTGGTTGTTTATATATGTACCTCTCGTAGTTTATTGAAAACCATGTATTCATATTTGGTTTTTGTTATGGATTTTTTGTCTTGAAAATATAAAATTTATATTATTGTTAATTTCTAATGATTTATGATATCATAATCATGTAAATCATTACCTAAACAAATTATTAATACCTTGTAACATGTTCCAGACCTTGGGGATAGGGAATTCCATTCAGGCGATATCATGGGCGGGATTTGGCTACAGTGTTAGTGGCCACCAGATTCGGTTTGTGAAAATAGATACATAATAGTTCAAAATAACATTTATTATGATAATTGTCATTATTTTTCCATTTATTCAAAAATCCATTTTATGCCGCCATTTATTAATAAAAATATTCTAAAAATGTTTTTATTTTTTTAAAATAAATTTTAATTTTAATTTTTTCTAAGTATTACTGTTTTCAATAAATTTATAAATAAATAGGCATACAACATTCGAAAAAAAACCAATGTGGATTCTAGAAAAATTAGGGAAACTATTTTTTTAAATATGTTCAATAATAATGGTATTTCCCACTATAGTGAATACAAAATGACCCAATTAAAAACATTTATTACATAAAATATCATTTCATGTAAATTTTTTCTTTACTATTTTATATCAAATAGAATTTTAATTAAATTTGGTCAATGTAAAAAGAATGTAATTTTTTTTGTTTCAAAAAGTTTCTTTTTCAAAGTGGTATAACTATTTCTATCACAAAATTCATTAAATATCTTTACAATATTCTTATAAATAATTTCAAAAATATTCTCCCACAAAAATATTTCCTGAATAATTTATAATGATTACATTTAAAATACATTTTCAATGAATTTTTATTTTCTATAAGAATCATTATATGTGATAATTATTCCAAAAGGAATATTTATCTAACAAGAAAAGCATTAAGGATAATTATATTTTACTGGGGATATTAACTGATGATTGCATTATTATTAATGATCTTGATGGATTCTTTGTATAATGAATCTATTTTTATGAAACCCATTTATTTTTCCACAGGTTATATCAGGATACAAAATTTATGAATCCCAATGCTTTTTCCCTAGACTATGATATGATGAAATGATAAGAAACCTATCAATTTTCTACATGTTATAATATAATGACATGTTTATGAAAGTAATTTACTATCATGGTTTATTATATAATGAGTTATTTATATTATTGTTACATACATACATATTTTATTCATTAAATCATGGGTGTGACATATATATCACCCTAATTAATTTGGTAATAATTTATATATGATGAAATTGACGTGACAATAATGGTTATATAACCCTGTTTTGTAATTTATGTTTTCTTATATGGTATACTTTATAGTGAATCAAGACTACTATGATGGTTTAGAGAGTAAATCAAACATAATACGATTTCCTATTAAATTCCCCTTGATGACTATGTAAATTATTTTTTATTATTTTGTTTATTCAAGAATACAATATCATATGCCAATTTTTTCCCTCAATTATCATGTTATTTGACTTCATTATGATTCATGTCTTATTAAATTCAAATCATTATTCAATTAATACTTATTATTAACATTAATATGTACGTTGTGGTTTTCCAATGATATGTCTCAGTTCTCTTAACCTTATTCTCATGTTATTCATACATATCATGATACATTTAATCTAAATTACATCTATGATCACCCTTTATTATGTTACCTCTCACCAGGTTTTGATGAAATATTTTTATATAGGTTAACTAATGGGGATGAATAATATGTGAGATAATGGAGAACTTTCTTGAATTGTGATGATTGTGTTCCATATTTCAAAATTTCATAAATATTTATAGTACCTAGGCATGTGTTTATGTAATAAAATGAATATTCACCAAAATGAAGTTGTATCCAAATTTTTTAATCATTGGTCACTATGGTCTGTATCATTGTAATGTTTTATCAATCCTATGGAATCTAATATGAGAATGCTTTACGAGATAAATAGGGATATTTCTAAGGAAATTTGTAGAGTTTCTTATATGTATTAGTCTATGGATGAATAAATATTTTGGGAAATGTACCTAAATTCTATTATGTATATAAAAAACCTATAAAATATTATATAATTTTATATATACTAAAAATTTATGTGGATATGGTAAAAATTTAGTTAGGATTAATAAATCTAAAAGGGTGAATTGGGATGGACTAGATTCTCACCCAGTGAATGAAAACGATACATGCAGCACACCCGATTGGACATAACCATGTGATATGGAATAAAAATTCATAAACTATTTATATTGAATCATGAAGTATATAAATAAATTGCTAATATGAATTACCTATGATAATCCTATGGTTTCTTATATTAAATATATGTTTTCATGATTTATACAACCTTTATATTTTTTCCTGATTATTTGGCATCAAATTAAGATTGAAGTCCCTAATATGATGATGACTAGTTGTCATCAGTGAAGGGAACCAAAAAGAATTATATTAATTTCAAATTTGATGTATAATTTTCTGATGAGAATAAAAATGGGATTGAGAATAGAGTAAAGGATGTTGTGATTATCTTTATTCATTTATTGCAATGTATGATTAACAACGATAACCATATAAAACTCTATGACTTCCGAATGAAGTAAATAATAATGTTCTATAGTGGTTATGTTAATTGAAATGTGGGAGGCCATCAGAATTAGATTTATATATAATAATAATGTTGGACGAAGTACTCAGTTGAATGTCATTGAGGGACGAGAAGATGTTTGGACCCTAGAAAATATGGACACAATGAAAGTAATTATAGATGGAATGTGATTTTTTAACTTAGTGGATAATAATAATGGTGTCCCAATGAAATCATAGATTTCTAAATGCTTAAAATGTGAAAATTATAGTAATTAATAAAACTGATGAACTAATGGGACGTTACCAGATGAGAATTAGCAATGTTGTATGAGTAATGGTTTTTCTGCTGATAGGGATGATTCTTCAAATGGCATATAAAAGGAAGGGGTATTATGGAATAATATGATGAAACATTTTAAATTGGTTGAGATTGAAGTTGTATTATTAAATTATTTATGTATTATAATTTAATAATTATCAAATATATAAGTATTTTTTAGTGTATATATATCATTAAAGATACGATTAAATATGTTGAATGACACAGATGACATAAAAAAATTTCATAATCTAAATAGTGAAATTTTGATTAAGGGAAGATAAACATAAATATATTTATGATTTAGAAAAAAATTATGTTTAGTTTGGATAAGGATATGATTAATAAGAATAATGTATATTGGATAGTATTGATGAAATTGGAACTGATCTATGATTTCTAGAAAACATGATTTATTTTTCTTATTCGTGATGTCTATATAATTCGTGGAAATATGGAATAAATTCATAACTATATGTTTTAATTCAATGAATATGGAAAAATGTATATGTTATCTTTGTTTTATTATTATTATTGGTAATACAATGTTTCAAGATAATAGATAATGATGGTACATAAATGATTGTCTTGAAAAACATGAGAACTTCTTTGTGTAGTTTATGAGATTTGTGTTATTTTTATAAGGATACATTTAGTGACCATATTTATAAAATTACCATTTTGGATGGTCAATAAGTATATCTATTTATAAAATGGATTACTATGAACATTGGTGGTCATATTATTGATTACTTTATTGCATCACTATGTGGATATTTATGTAAATTTGATAACCCATGCTAATAATTTTTCAGTGATGATAACTATTGAGAGGTAGAATAAATTATAATTATAATGATTGATCATATGATCCATCATTTATTCATAACTAACAAATTCACCTTCATTTATTGGAGTAATAGATGAGGATATTAATAATCATTGAACAACCAAATGATAAAATTGTGCTTAACAAATGTAATAGTATAAATAAATTATTTATTCTCATTAAAATTTGAAATCATTACGAAATTCATATTGAAATGATATCTATTAATGAAATCAATTCTTTTTATATCAATGAATTTTTTTATTCCACATTGTATTGTGGTTTATTTTCATTAACACATTTTTGATCACCCACTTTCATGTCATCAATTTTATATATCATTATGTATAATTATTTAATAATTTATTGAATGTCAAAATAAACACATCCTCTTTAATATCCCCAATGTGGAATCCTATTGATCCGTTATTTTATTGTAGAATTTATGTTTCCAATGTTACCATTTATGTGTTGTTTTCTACACATTTGTAAGATGTGGGTTTCGATGAATGGATTTAAAAATTGATACATTGGTTGACAAAGATAAATATTGAGGTTGGAATTCATTTTTATGGGGAATAAATGAAAAATAACAATTTTTTTGGAAATATTGTTTCCATATAATTTTTTTTAGATAGACTGTCTTTCACAGAATAATGAGTTTATTTGTTTTCATCAATGATAGACAAACCGAGTTATAAGGAACTATGAAATATTATTATTTTAAATATTACAATTATAACCTATACATTAAATAGTAATGTATGAATATTATTTACTATATTACTATATAAAAATATAAAGGTCATACTCAAAACCTTAATTTATAAATGTTTGGTAAATACTAAATAAATTTTTATTAAAGAAATTATAGTCATTGAATATGTGTTTATTGATATATATGATAAAATATTATATTTGGGTTATAGATAATTTTTAGTAAATTAATTTCATTTTATATATTAACAACATAAAATTAACATATTGTTAAATTTTGGTATTCTTTAAAAATATATCGATTTTACTATAAACATTAAAAAATAACGATTTTTTTAAAATACCTTTAATTTTTAATAAATTAAATACACAAAACACTAAATACTATTTTAAAATTAAATAATTATTATATAATAATACGCAATTAAATTTATTTTATTTTAATAAACATTAAATAACAATTCATTATAATGTTTTTGGGCTTTAATAGTGGTTTTTATGAAAACTATATTAATGCCCATAATGCTTCCGCATATAAATTAATTAAAATAATAAATTGTGATAAATTTTATAAACAAATTGATAGATTATATTTAAATGTGTTTTAATTTTTATTAATTGAATTATTATGAATTGATATTAAGTTAATACAAATTCTACTTGTTCTCCAAAAAAATACACTTCCTGAAATCTGATTTTTTTTCATATAGTCTACAGTTTTTTTGTTAATCATATTTTTTTAATATTAAATTTTTTTTAATACATAAATAAAAATTTTAAAATTATCATAATGTCATAATTATATAATTGTGAATTTCTTATAATTTTCTAAAAATAATAATTTCTTGAATATTATTGAAAACATAGAATCTTAATTGAAATTACATTTTCATTTAAATTATTTACCAAGATAAATTTTATTTTAAATTTTATTAATAGTAAAATTAGATTAATTAAAAATATATTTATCCAATTAAGGTATTTTAATTTAATTTATAATTGTTACTGGATAGAAATATTGTCTAAATTTTTTAATATTTCCTTTGGAACCCAATTTTATTGTAGTGTCTACATGATTAATATTAAATTAAAATATTATAATTCATTAAATTGAATTTTGAAAAAAAAATTCCAAATATAGATTAAAAATATATTATATTATATAATAATTTAAAATTGATTTTAAGAAATGGTTATTAGTGATATTTTTTCAAAATAATTACCAATATAAAAGTAAATATCTGATTATTCAAGTAATAAAATTAAATGAAAATGAATAAGATGAACTAAAAATTATCAAATATTTTTTTTAAATATTTGGAACCTATAATGTCAATTCATATATAAAAATTAATTTTAATCCTTATTTCAACAGAACAAAATTTTCACACCTTTCTCAATTCACAATCATACAAGTCATTCACTCACCTCACATATAAAATGACAACCACTATATACCCTTCTTCACAAATTCAAAAACTTTTGTGTGTGAAAGTAAATATATAAATAACGTCCCAAATTCCATAATATCATATTAGAATAATTATTTTTTTAATAAATTCATCCTAGAAATGCATTAGGTGGAATCATAAAATGTCACCAAAAAATAATTAATGTTTCTCAATGAGAGTTTTTAAATTTTTTCTTCCTCCACATACATAAATTAATTTTATATCCTGATGATATATTATCCTCAGTATAATAAATATGAATTTTTTTATGTAATTCCTGTGACAAAAAACTATCCCCAAATACGTCATATTGTTTATGAAACTGTCATTAGTATATACAATAGAGTTCTGCTACATGAACAGATTAAATTTATTTTCCTTCAAAACTTCTCCCAACTGGGAATGGTGACAGATATAAATTAAATATTATATACTTTTACCTTTAATAAAAAATGTGAGTTTTTATTTCAAAAATATTTTTATTCATTACATTCTATAATTTATCTGATAATGTTTCTCATATGTTTGGAAAAATATCACTTTTTGAAGGGATGGAATACATTTTAACTAATTATTTATATAGAATATAATAATAATACAGTAAATAAATATACATAACATACATAATATAAAAATTATATTATTGACATATTTATCATTACTTCAATATAATATATATTTCTATTTATATTCTTTTTCAATCAAATAATTTTTGAAACATCGTTTGTTTATGTGTGGACTACATCCATCATAATGCGGTGTTACTATCATTTCATCAAAAGAACAAAATGATATATTTTATGTACATTAATGAAATAATATTGGATTTATTATATAGTTATCATTATATAATTATAATTAATTTCATAACTCTATTCTGTTTTTATAATTGAAAAATGGGATTCTTACTCTGGCATACGTACAACCTACCATCTCTAGTTTTATACCATTTGTCATTTCTAAAAACCATATTTCTTTATTCATATTAATAGAAAAATTGATTTATTAATATTAAAGGTAATTTTTTATTCATTTTATTAAGGAACCCTAAACAACATAATTGGGGATAAATCAAATCAAATCATATGTAATGAAACAAAGTTATTATTAACGTAAAAAAGGAATTAACAGGTATTTATTAATAAATATGTAATTAATGGGATAAGTAAATCATATTTATTAACATATAAATATGTATGTTTCTGTAATCAAATAATATAAAAAATATATTTATTATAAATTTATTTTAAGTAGCTATAAGGATTTATTGACATATAATATGAGATTTCCATATAACTTTTTTACTTCTCCGAGAAACATGTAATATTATCAATTTATTTATTTTCACTGGTATATAAATTAACCAAATATATATTTTATTATTTATCTATAGAAATTTATTAATATATATATATATATGTGTTTAATTAATAATATAACTTTCATGGGTTTTACTTTTCAAATTATACTAATGTAATAAGGGATTTTTTTCGCAATATACTTCTTCAAGTTATATGTTACATTATGCCCATATGTTATTATATTTTTTTTATATATATCCATTTTAGTAATTAATATTATGAATTTTTTTCTCATTATATATTATGTTTCATTTACTGAAATTATATCACATGCATTATGTTTAAATGTTACTAATATGGTAATGATTTTATGTTAAAACCACATCATTTATTGAGACTTTTTATGATTTGGTTTCAAATGAAAAAATTATTATGATATATCTCCCAATAAACTCATGAATATTTTTCTCCTATATTTTAATCAGCAGAATTAATGTTATCAATTCGTCTTCATCTATTTAAATTCATATGATACGAAAATTTTATTTCAATAAATCATGCCTTCATTTAAATTACTGTTTAACGAATTTTATATTGAAAAAAAAATTCAAGAAAAAATTCATATCATATATTAAAATTTTTGTTAAATTATTTCATTAGGTAATTTATACCCATGCTTTAATTTTTACGTAATGTTTTGAATATAATAATCATATGTTTCTAAAAAAAACATATTTCACTTTTACCAACAATGGGAAACAAAAATTTACTTTTAATATGGATGACATGAAATTAATTTCTCACTATCAGGACCGATAAATGATATCCAAATTCCATTAAATATTGTAAAAGGAGCATTAATGAAAATTATTTCCCTTATTATTTGTAAATTTTTTATATTTAGTTATTTTTTTTAAAATGAATTTTTTTTTGATAAGGATTACTGATATAAGAATTGTTTCATGATTGGGAATGTGGTCCAATGTAAAAAGTATTATTATTTGAAATAATGGCTTGTTTTTATAATGATGTAATGTTTATGAAACTTGTTTCATTTTTTAATTATTATAACATGTTATAAATATAATTAACCCCATTAACATTCAATATTTTATGATATATCGAAAAGATGAAATGATTATAAACATATTCAGCCTTTAAGAGGTTGTGATGAGATGAAATGATTTCAAAACCCATTTAATTTGACAGATTTTTATACAATGCATGTTTTATGATCTTATTGTATGCATACATATGATTTTCATAATGTGACATGTGGGAACTATATCTTCACCCATATAATTGGGTAATGGTTAATATATCATGAGGTAGGTAGGCCTAGAATTGGTTGTAAAGCTGGTTCCGTATGGGAAAATATCTATTATGATAATCATAGTTATGAACCTTGAATACATTAATGGTCTAGAGAGTTAACCAATTAAATATTTCTGTCCTTGGAGGATGGGTGTAAGCGGTCCATGTATAATCCCACAAGTGCTGCACGATGGAGAATCTTTGCAGTGTGGGTTCTAAGAGCGCTCCTGAGGAGCTGAGTAGAAAATAAGAGCATGTTAGTATAGTGAACATGTTATGAGGTGGTACCATGGAGGTAGTAGGAGTAATCTGAGTTTCTTCTGCTGTGACTTGATTGATAAATCGTGAGAAAACATCATAGAATTTCAATGTGGTAAAAGGATTTAAACAGAATGAACTGATATTCAACATTGATACCTTAGTGACATGTGGTCTACCATATGATCAATTGTGAGATTGATCCCGCACATCCAATCCATCCATATGATCTTCATGGTTCACATTTGAAGTAGGTCCATCCAATATCTTCCACTGAGTTTCTATTCAACCTCCAGAAACCCTAATGCACCTATGAACTAAGAGATCCAGCCGAATTATGATCTCGCCACTCCATACTCCATTTGAGCTTTGGTCAAGGTCATTCTTATCATCTGGATTCAATGATCACATGCATGGAATTACATTTTAAAAAATGGGAATGAAATGAAGTTAGAGATAATGGATGAAGAAAACTATGTTTCAAAGGCCACATGAGTTCACCATATCGTTATGCGGGTTTGAATATTTTAAAGAACTGATGATCTTGGTTATTCAAGTTATAATCCTGAAGAGAATACCGTGTATATTTTTGAGGTGGAAATATATGATCTTTACATATAAATGGAGACCCACCGATTCGAGAAAGAGATACTTCTTTCTAACCATTCTAGAACTCATTTTCTGGGAAACAAAATTTCCACTATATTTAATGTTTAAGAAGGGGAAAGAATTAACCGTGAACCATTCTAGGTTCGCGAAGAGTTTTCCCCATAACGAGATGGTTCTCAAAGAGGAAATGGATACCAATTTGGTTAACATAGAGGAAGATCTGTGAACCACATCACATTCGTGAAGAGAAGGATATATATGTATGTCTCTGGTTTTCATGGTATGGAACCACAAACCACTTCGTTACACAGGTCATAGGTCCCACCCACCATTTTGTTATTGTGAGTTAATGGTTCCACGTACCGGTATGGTTCATGAAGAATATATGTTTATCCAACATTGGTTGGTGAATTAGTGAACCGAGAACCATTCAGGGGTACCATGTACCACTTGGTACGTGAAGGAAGCCTATTCATCCCTTGTGCATGGAGAGGTCATGAATCATCATGGATCATAGAGGAGGCAATGTGCATAAGGGAACTCCTTACATAAGGCATGTAAAACGAGAATAAAAAACACCTTTACATTCCAAATAATAATAATAATATTGAATATAATCAATTACATATAAATATAAATAAATCAATGTGAATAGTGTGTCTTGAGAAAGGGAGAATATATAATGATCATTGTGATGAGAAGTGAATTCATATATTTTTGTGCATGATTTGAAGAAGAACAAACATAATTTAAATGGAAAACCAAGCCAGGTGGTTTGAAAAGAAATGAAATGGAAGGGGAAAGAGGTATATTTTAGTGCGTAATAGAACCATACCCATTTGGGCCAACACACAACAAATTTGAAGATGGTGTACATACATGAAATTTTTGTAGAGAAAAATAATATACCAAGCGTGCACTTGTGAAATGAAGTGAATAGGAAGAGAAAATTTAAAATGTTACATGCATGGTGACATGAACACATGGAATAAGAAGGGATGATTCTGATAAATCCAAGTGAGCTGATTTTTGGTGTTTAAATAATCATAAAATAATTTTTGATTTTGGCCAAGAATAATAAGAATCCATAGTACATTTGGTTGTTTCCCTAGAGAATAAAATTGAATGTAATGATCATCAAATATATACCTCAATTAATGAAAATTCTCATGTTAAATAGGAGATAAAGACTTTCATGGATATCTATTGAGGGGACCTTCACTTCAATAAGCTGATTGTGACACCTCCAATATAGTGATATGGAGGGAGTCAATGGAAGTGATCCCGGGGAAGCAGTGAGCTATCCCTAAAAATTACTAAAGGCAGTGTGCCTGGGATAGAGTGTGTGTACAAGAACCATGTAATCCAAACATGTTGAATAATAATGGAATTAGGTACGACCAGAAACATATTGATGTATGCTCCTTAGATGTAGCCCGTAGTGGTGAACCAAGAATGTTTTGTGTTACCCTTTTTCATTTTAATGTTTTAATTATTGCACATATCAATCATATAGTGTTATTTATGTTCATACCAATGTGGTAACAAGATGAAAAAAATATAAAAATGTTTCATCTAGATTCACCGCCTAGGTGACATAGGGTCCTTAAATATTTATCCAGGGGAATGACTTACATATGATAGAAACACCTTACTAATTCTATTCGGAAGGGGGTGTGAATTTTTTCCTATGTCAATAATGGTGAGCATTCTTTATAAAAGTTCAGTTATCTTTGAGTAGAAATCATTACCCAAAACGTTCGTGATATACATGAAAAAGAAATAGAAGAGGTAATCAATGATGTGTCAGATGACCAAATTAGTTGCAGAGTATGGTTCTCCTTACCCTTCCTATAATGAAGAAATATTATGCATGGAATCTAATGATAAGGTGGATCAGGATTATACCAAATGAATGGAAGACACTTCTATATCATTTTTATGTGATAATGAAAAACAAAGAACCTATATGAATGATATTACTGAAGAAAGAGTCGATGCTATTTGCATAATATTTCAATTTATACAGACTGAGATCACCCGACTTGGAAGAGACGCAGATAATTTGGAGGAAGTCCGATTAATGAAAGTCTTTGAATATTATACGCACTCCAGAAAGAGTTAATACCTTCACAAGAAATAGGGAGTCAATAAGACTCTAGAAGAAAAGATCCATGCATTTAAATATGATCCTAAAATGGTCACTAAAGTAAAGGCTCTAAATTTTGAAGATCCATCGAATAAAAACAAAGAGCTTGACTGGTTGTTATAATGAAAAATTAAGTTAAATGAATATTGGGATGAAAGATTGAAAAAGACATGTGATGAAAAAATTATATTGATTGAAGATCAGAAAATCATACTCAATATGGAATATCAGTAATTGGAATCCTAGTTGACCAATCCTGAGACGACACATTTTGAGACCTCACAAATGAATGAATCAGTAGCTACTAGTATTCAATTCTCACTAGAGTATTCTAAATCCAAAGGGAATCCAACATGTGATAAGAATATAATGACTTCACTTATTGATCTATCACATGATTCTATGAATGTGGAGGTATGATCCATACCAACTTCTACTATTGTTTCTAAATATTTATCTACTAATAGTTAAGGTTGGAAGAAAAATTATGAACAATTATGGGCGAGGATAGGTGAGGAGAAGAAACCTACCGGAATGGATATAGTGGATATGATGAAGAAGCTGGAATATGATTCCCAAAATAGTGCACATCACATTAAGAAGAAGGCCCAACAATATTATACTGATGATCTCAAGAAGACAAGATATGTGGGTCAATGTTGGTGTTGCAACAGATTTGGGAATTGTGCACTGGATTGTTTGTAATGTCCATTAATCAAAATACAATAGAGAATTCCATAGAATAAGATGCCACCTCAATAGATCTAGTAGCATATGTATACTACAAAATGATTTTGAATTCTTGAAAACATATGTGATTTATGCAATGGGAGTGGTCATATGAAAGGAGCATGCTTATTTCAACACATATCCAGAGCTGAAAAGATCATAATACCAAAGATGCTAGATAAGAGAGAAGAAGCTACATTGGGAAGAAATAAGAAGAATAATGCAATATAAACATCTCCCAAGAAGACTCTACTATGGGTTGGTGAGAAGTCCATATATTTAAAATCCATGATGTAAAAGAGTGGTACATCCAAAATAATTTCTAAAAATGGTGACACTCTGAAGTTAACTTGTGGACATTCTAAACATACTCCCATTGTTCCCATATGAATATTGGTTACATATCCTAAAGTCATGGAATGAATGATAATCAAATGATTTACAAAGGATAAGGTAAGTGCAATAGTAAATAAGATGATTCCACATGATGACAGAAAAGTCTTGTGTTTGAGGTTCAACAAGGCTGGTCACACTATTAAGTATTGTAGTGCATTTAATCAATCCCAAGAATCATTCCTCAAGATGATGAGATTTTCACCAGGAGATTCTAATGATTTGAAAGCTCATGAAGATTGAATAATAACACACAATTAAAAGGAAGAAATATTGAGATCCAAACCACCAAAGTCAAAACTAAAAATCAAATTAGCATGTATGAGGAGTAGAGAAAATAGAGCATCTTGGTTGAAAAAAATGATCTCATCCTTCTTTATCATATTGAAGAAGAACGAAGAAACCACATAATTCCATTAACACTTCTGGTATTATACTAATATTACTAGGAATTTAAGGGGATGATATCACTCAGGGGGAGAAACTAATATGTGTTCCCTCAAGGGTGAGAAACATGCAAAAGATGTCAGAGTTTTTATCTCAATTTGTTTCAACATCATTTGGTATTAAATTCAACTACTCTAAAGAGTGTATAAAGATCATTTAATTGGCATTGGATTTTCCGGTTGAAAATCTCAAATAAAATTTATTATCTTAATCCACAAATGAATGTGGAAAGGGACTTGATGACCATTACATGAGTTCTCATTGCATGATGTATTATGATCTTGGGATACTAGACAACATTTATGTATAGATCAAATCCTATTTATTCTTCATCATGAAATGATCATGTATACTTTTAGTGAAATGATTGATGGCACAATTTATTATGTAGGAACATATACCCTATCTACCATAAAAATTGTATTTGTTTTCAATAAGAGGGAGATAAAGTGAAATTAAAGATGAAAAGTTAAAGGGAAAGAGAATATATAAGAGTATAATTTAGAAAATGATGCTATCACATTAGAGAAATTTCAATTATTTATAATAAAAACAAATGTGGAGAATGTTGGGACCACTCAGTTTGTGAGGATCGTATTTGTTTTCCATGATCGTCAATGGAAGTCAATTATTATAACATGAAGAATGAACTATCTTATGTAAAATGGAGAATTGAAACCATATTTTGGTTGAGAATGATCATATGTTTCATATACGTGTATCAGGAGTGATACATTTTCTACAACAATTAAGGATGTATGGATGGTTTTTTGGAAGGAGTAAAAATAAGGAGAATAAGAAGTTGTCGAGGATGTTTGGAATTTTATATATGTAAACACTATGTTTTACACTATGTAGTTATTTTACATACATGCCCTTACCAAAAATGTGGGGAAGCCATATAGAATAGGTTAGGTCGTCACCTCCATCACATGCAGGACCCGAGGGGTCAACCGCGCTTGAGGAAAGCCTTTTGGGACATCCCGCAGGAGGTAGGGTGTGTGTGGGCCTTGTATACACCAGTAGGTTCCCCATGGTGGGGAACCCATGTCACATGGGTGCTAATAGTGATCCCAAGGAGTAAAGTGGACTCTAAGAGCACACCCATAGGGTGAACCCAGTACAAAGTGGTATCGTGTAGGGAGGTGGAGTAATCTGACCCACTACTACCCCGTCATGAAAGTTAAACTATGAGAAAACATCCCAACCTTTCGATGTGGGTCATGATTTTATAGATGTTGAACAAATATCTAACCCTGATCCACCATCAACTTGTAGTCTATCATCTGATAAACCGCGAGATTCATCCTGTGCATCCAAGACATCCATATGATCTCTATTGTTCAAAATTGATGGACGGTTATCTGATCTCCTCCACCAGGGTTTTTCTCAACATCTGGACACCCCAATGCACCTGAGAACTAGGAGCATAAGAAAAATAATGATCTTCCCACTCTGGCCACCCATTAATATATGGTCATACAAGTCTTGATCATTTGGATGCTATGATCACATGCAAGAAAATACATTTTCATCCATGCGAATGAAACAAAGATTGAGAGAAGGGATGATGCAAAAGAGGTTTCTAAGGCCACTTTTGTTTGGAACATTTCTAGGAGGGTTTGTGTTATTAATGAACTGTAGATATCAATTATTCATGGAAAGATCATGAAGATCATGTCATATGAATTTTGGAAGTGTAATGATCTGTTCTATACTTATAAAAAAAGTTCCACTGATTCCAGAAGTATTTGATGCATTTAAACTGTTTAAGAACATATATTCTGAGAAACAATGATTCTTATATATATGTTCAATAAGGGGCATTCATGAACTGTGAACCATTCAAGGTTCATGAAGAGCTTTCTGTGTTCCAAGATGGTTCATGAAGAGTATCCATATACCTATTTGGTTCATGAGGAATAATAGCCTATAACCACTTCATGTTTTTGAAGAGAGGGAGTTCAACGTACCTCTCAGGTTCATAAAGAACAGAACAACATACCACTTCAATACAATAGGTCAGGGACCCGTGAACCATTTTTTGGGTCATGAGGTAACGGTGCCGCGTACCAGTCTAGTTCAAGAAGAAGTGATGTTTCACATACTTCTGGGTTTGGTGAAGAAGGGAACTGAGAACCATTCAGAGGAACCATGAACCACTAGGTACACAAAGGATTACTGCGCATCCCATGTCTAAGGAGAGGCTCTGAATCATCCTGGTTCGTGGAGGGTACATAGTTTATAAGAGAACTCTTTTCTTATGTAGTGTAAAAGGATATCAATAAACACCATGCCATGGCCAAAAACATACATTGATGCTTGAATAAAATCACATACATATAAATATAAATATATCACTTTGAACAGTGTGTGTTGAGAAAGGTAGAAGAAAGTGTGATCATGGGGATGAGAAGTGCCTGAATATATTCATTTGCATGATTTGATAAAGTACACACATAACTTCAAAGAACAACCTATCCAGTGGTAGTAAAATAAAGTAAATTAAAGGGGAAAGTAGGTCATGTGTGTGATTAATGGAACCATACCCATTTGGTCCTACACATAAGAACGTTTTAGTCGATGTGGATACCTAAATATTTAGATATAATCATCCTAAACAGATGGTGGACATGTGTAATGAAGGGAATATGATGAGAACATCTAAATTTTCACATGCATGGTCACATGCACACATGGAAGAAGAAGGGAAGAATCTGGTGAGGCCAAGTGGGATACCTTTCAGTGTTCGAACAATAACAAAAAAAAATTTGATTCTGGACATGAAGAATAAGAAGCCTTATTACATCAAGTAATTTTACTAGAGAAGAAGATATAATATAAAGAGAATAAAATCTAGAACAAAATGCATGAAAAATATCATTCTAAATAGGAGACAAAGTCCTTCATTCCTCTCTATTAAAAGACCTTCATGTACAAAAACTGAGTGTGACCTCTCCAAGGAAGTAAGCCATGCGGATTCAATGGAAGTTATCTGCGGGAAGAGGTCAGAGATCCCTAATATTTTTTAAAGTCAGTGTACCTGGGATAGAGTTATTTTACCAAACCCTGTAATCCACACTTATTAAAGAATAGAAAAATGACGTAAAACTGACAACTTGTTGGTTTATGCAACTTGTACGTCGCCCTAAGTGGTGAAAAAAGTAAATGTGTTGTGTTTTCCATTTTCATTTTAATGTCTTAATTACTAAACATATCCATCATACAAGTTTAATTAATATCTTAC
Organism: Viscum album; assembly: GCA_963277665.1. Lineage (NCBI taxonomy): Eukaryota > Viridiplantae > Streptophyta > Magnoliopsida > Santalales > Viscaceae > Viscum > Viscum album. Next base: position 90,331,718 of record OY728121.1, on the reverse strand, counting down.
CATTGTGAGAACAAAATCCAATAAATGAGGGAATCAAATGACACCCTGATTTACCCCACCCCTCCCCCCTCTCATGGTGACCAATGGTCCTTCATCATAATTTTATATCATCCTCATATCAATGGTCACTCTGAGTGAGAAATTACATACCCATAGGATATAATGAGATCATTTTCAACGAATTAAATGGTGGCTTGGATCAAAACCATCCAGTAGTTTGGTTTTCATAAAACAACAAAATTATAAGAAGAATTCAGATGGATCCTTATGTAGAATTGTAATAAAATATTCATATAGAAATGATTTGAATGAATAATGTTGGAGAAAGAGATATATTGAGAATTGAGATAGTTTATATAATGGTATAGATAGTTATAAACACTATGAAACATATCAGAAAACCTCAAGGATAGCATAATGTTTTTTATTACAATATTTAATGTGATCTTAAATTGGATTATTGTAACAAGGATTTTCAATAAATATCTCCACTGATGAATGTAATGATATTTTCAAATAAGGGAAAAATTGCATAGGATTATTAGGCCCATTTATACTATTATCAGTATCATGATAGTTGCCAAAATTTTGGCACATATAACAATACTCTATCATTTCCATGTAGTGTTCCACGTATCTCCCCTATGGAAGAAAAAGCCTAACAATTAATATGTACTGAACTCAGATATTTTACTACTAGAGAGTAATAATTCATATGAGTTATGGTCATTAGAGATTCTAGATTATAAAGATAATTTTCTATGAAAAAGTTCCACTCTCTTATCAACGGCTTCGTGTAAAAAACACATGTTTGAAGAAGTTATGTGGGATCTTGAGAAAATTATGAGGTATATATACCTTTCTTTTTTTAACATATTGAATAATTTAATGGGGAAAATAAATTTAATGTTGGATATATTTTGACACCATAACATTTCATGAATTTAATTTTATTTAATAAATTAAATATCTTTGATATACATAATTACATGAAATAATGTCCTTTACATGAGAGTCATTCAACATCATGTTTTAATTAACCGTAACAAAATATAACAGTTTTATTCTCAATAAGACTATTATTATCAATATTTTGAAAATATATTTATAAATATTATTAAAAAATCAATCATTGGGTATTTTTGTTTTATATAAAGAAAATATATTGATAAAAATATACAATTTCCGTGAAAGTCATTATATGTTATGAAAATAATCTTTTTGAAAAAAATTAATTTATTATTTTATATAAAAATTAATTTTTTCACTCCCATAGAATATAAATATATATAAAATATCATTGTCTAAATTATATAATCTAAATTATCTTAGGGTGTATTTTTAGTATTTTCTTACAAAAATTAATATTTTAAAGTGGAGTGAAAAAATTGGTTTTTATAAAGTCATTTTTCCCATTATATTTACAAGTATTGGTTTTTATAAATTTGTTTCAAAAGTTTATATATTTCAAATATATTTAAATTATAGATATTTACATTCATTTAATTAATTTTACATTCAATCTAAATGTAAAATAATTTTATTCCGTTGAATGTATTCTTTTTGAGAAAATGATTTCTGGTTTGGTATGATGGTTTAATGTTATATTTAAAATTTTCACTTATGTTAATTGAATATTGAATAATAGATTCCATATTTTAAACATGAAAAATTTATATTATCCAATTAGTTTATATTAATTTTTTTTATAATGAATTTCTCAATTAATAAAAATTATTTACTTTGGTTAAGGAAAATATGGGTTTTCCGAGGGTTAAAAACGTCAATTGGTTCATAGACCACAAAACAAGTAAAATACCAATTTTAGGCTATATTTTGACCTATTATATTTTACACTATACAATGGTGCATTTTAAGAAATTTGGTATGAGGAATATGTGTATGAAAATTTTTTATTTCAAAAAATAATAGTTCTCCCAGTAAAATCACTTATAAAAGGCCACAAACTCTACAGTCAAATAAAATCTTGATAAATCCATTGGTTTTGGCCACATAATTCCCAAATAACATAATTATTTACCAATTATTATTCTATATTCCATACCATGTTCAGAAATCCAACATATGTATCCTTTCACTACAAGAACAATAAGTTGTCCGAATAAGATGTAACACCACTCACCATGTTTTTTATATTGATACTTCCTCCAGCTACATGAAATATTATTAAACCATTATGATACAATAACATTTATATCTTAAATATAAATATTTTTTTGGTTATGTTAATGACCTAAAACCATATCCTCTTTTATCAAATGGATATGGAATAAACATTTCTGTGTACATTGAACATTCTCCTCATAAAATGATGTCATTCATTTTTCATCACCACCTCTCATAATTGGATGTATAGATGGATTTAATGTTCATATATTATATTTATGATATTATTATAGTTATTTAATTATAAAATAATTTATTAATTCATATTTTTAGTTCGATTGAAATGTGAAAATGTCTCTCATGTGTATCAGGGACTACAATCTCATGATGCAATATGATTATTTTATACTTTATATGGTATGTAATAAAGATGGATATATTGGAAAATTTTCAACAATATACAATAAAAATTCTTATATCTTATTCATATTGTATTTTCCATTCATTTTTTTCATTCCTTCGATAAAATGTAAATAGTTTTCAAGCATATGAACAACATACCCTCTCCATCAATAATGTATTACATTTTCCATAAATAAATATTATATATTATTTATAAATAAATTTTAATAAATATATAATATATTAATATCATTATTTAAATTACTGATATTATGTAACAATGATCATATTAAGAAGACCGCAAATATAATATATAAATATACTTTAAAAACCATTCAGTTATTCAATGAACAAATCCATTAACATAGAATTTATTATTAATGGGTAATAAAATATCATAAGAAAATAATATATTCTATGATATATATTTTAGTAATTATAAAATATATTTATTTTAAAACTATAATTGTAATACAAGAGTTTTTATGTTTTATGATTGATGTTTGTACTTTTGGTATGTGACTCTTCTCTCAATTTTAATTCTATTAATCATATATTATGTTATGAACCAATATTATTTTATGAGGTGTATATAGATCCGCATTGACATGTAATATTTTGAAACTATTTATTATCATGATATTTTATGTTCCCTTTGATTTATTTATTCATGGGGAATACAATTAAATGTTACCAATGTGGAAAATATTTTATAATACAATCTCATCATTTATTAGGATTATTTATGATTATGTTTTCAGTGATAAGATGTTATGATCCATATCTCATGATACTCATGAATTATCATATACAATAATTATTTAATTATAATACCTATTTCACTATAATATTCTACTATTTATATAGTCAATATTTAGAATAAATCAATTAAATAAAAATTATCAGTATTTCGACCATCAGTCAAAAATTCATTCTTAACCTGAAACAAGGTTTTCTAACAGAGTTTTAAAAAATGAGGTTAACATTAATTTAAATATTTATTGATGTAATTTCTAGAAAATTTTTTTATATAATAATAGTTTTCTTTCCATAAAGTGAAAGTTTGGATTTTACGAAAAATGTGGAAGGAATCATTGTTTTAATGTGTACGATATGTATGTAATTTTTTGTCTTCATGGTCTCATAACTATTTAATTCTTCCATAATAAAATGTAAATGTTTATTTTAAAATAAATTAATATATTAAATATTTTACGAGTTTAATTTTAAAATTGAATTATTTATGAAATTTTTTCATTCCCATTCAATGTTAATATTAATTTAGTTTTTTGAATCATTTTCTATCCAAGATGAAATAAATAAAAATACTTTTTCATTATTAGGGATAATATAGAAATATACCATTATTATACATTATATTAATAGATTAGTATGAAAAGAATTATATTAAACCTTTTTTCATCCATGTGTTATAACATGATAAAAATCCTATGAAAATTACTTATTTTCCAACGAGTTATTCAATAATTAGATGATTTTTAATATGTTCTATTTCTATAGGATATAATATAAAGAAAATATTTTGAAACCCATTTAATTATATGTCTTATTATGTGATAACTATATAATGACTATATAGAACACTATCTATGAGTTTCATTATGTGATGGGTGAGACCATAATTTCCTTACAATATATTTAGTAATGATGTATATCTCATGATATATATTAGACTAAAATGCGGTGTGAACCGAGTTCTATTATCGAATTTTTTAAAAAATAATTCTTATGAATGAATGTTCAAAACGATGAACATTCTGGGATTGAACACATTCCACTATGATATACTTGGTAGTTTTCCATGTATACTATGAAAATGATTTTCTATTATTATTTATATGACACAATTATATGTCATTATAATTTTTTATGCACTCAAAGATCATGATCATTAATTACATTATTATTCTTGTCCAATTAACATGAAACCATTGTTATATGACTTGTGATTATTAACATTGAAATTTAGGTAATGGTTATAAATTTTTTATTCCCATTGTTTTCATTCCCTTATGTTCTTATTATACATAAATATTTTACTTGTTTACTTTTATAGAAAATTTCATCACACTATTTCATATATTTCATATACCATGATATTGAAGAAATATATTATGTAAGTTATGATAAAGAGGGGATCAGTTTATAATGAATATCTTTCATGAATATAGAGTTTAAAAATGAACATGTAATATATTTCTACATGTTTAATAATGTAATATAACTTTTGAATCCTCTGGAATGTGATTATGTAATGTAATGTCATCATTAAAAATGATATCATATGTAAATATATTTGAAATCATTGGTCTCCATTCAAGGGGATAGAGTGTCATCCCATTGTTTAATAGTTTTGGATATTTTAAGAATACCACTCCTCATATTATAATGGTCCAGCTACTCATCTAACATATTCACACATTTTATACCTCGTTTCTCTACAAAATCCTTCAAAAACCCATCCCCAAAATCTTTATCCATGATATAGTGATGATTCTAAACCCTAAAATAAAGACTTATTATACTTAAAAAGAGAAAAATATATTTTCCTTTTTCATTCCACCTTCAATCATGAAACCATTGATCATCTGTATGGAAGACTACCACCTCATAAGTTGATATACTTTTTTTCAATCACCACCACTCACTCATGGATTTAATGTTGGATTTAATATTTATTTCAAATATTTATTTTATTTTTAATATTATTTATTTTAAATATCATATATGAAAACTCTCATTCCAATATATTGGTGTACGATATCATCGATTCAGTTTATTACAAAATACAAGCTCTCAAATCATTGTGAATCATTAATAAAATTAACTTTTCAGGTAACCTATTATGATATTTTATTGTAAATATTATAATATATGACAAAAAAGATATTATTTAATGGCTATATATTTTTTATAGTTATTTTATTTCATCCATAGACAACATCAAATCAGTGTTCGTGGGTATGTATTACCTACCGTGTGCATGAATGATGTAATTCATTTTAAATCACTAAATTTAATGGATTACCATAAAAAATATAAACAAATTTAACATGATATATATATAATGGATGAAAATTTGAGTTTATTTCACCTTCATAAAAGTTAAAGTATCTAAAATAACAAATCAAAATATGCCTGAAAAATATTTCATTTATTACCCGTAATGTGATATTAAATTGAAATTGTTAATAACAGGGTAATAAAAGACCATATGTAAATCTTATATAAATTGATATATATATAATTTTTATTCGATTATATATACAAGGTAGACGTATATTTATTATAAATGTAGTTTTATCATGTAAAAATTATGTTATGACTTATGGCGAGGGATTTGAGTCTCAAATTTAATCTTTATGACATAATGAAGTTATATTCTTTTATGAGGTTTATAAACATCAGCTTTGGCATGTTATACTAATAATATCATTTTTAATGATATTTATTTATTCATATTAGGTTATTATTTAATAGGTATTAATATTTAAATTATAAAAATGTTGTAAAGGATTTATATTAAATACCACTTTATTATTAAGATTCATTATCATCTAATACATGAAAATGAAATTGTATGAAAAACTTCTAAAGAACATAATTGCAATTATTTTATTATTATCATTCGTATATGATACTATTTTTACTCTAATTTATCATTTATAATGTAGTAAATATACTAAAAAGTGATTTTATGAAAAATCATCTTCATTTCTGTCCTCTATCCAAAACCATTCTTCATTTATATCCTTGAATACAAGAAATTATTCCAAAAATAATTTTCAAAATGTAAATAATTTATTATGTACACTATTATAAATATTTTATTTTCTTATTTTTTTTAAATATTAATAATTTTCTTGTTTTCCAAATATGTCTTGTTTTTCCATTAAATTGATTTTAATGGAATCATAATTTTAACATATAAGGAATGAATCTAATTTTTTCCAATAATGATATTATTAAATATTAATATTAAAATATATTCTATAATGTTAATGGTATAATAAAATGGTTTTTAAAATTTAATTGTGATATCATTTTTTCATAAATGTTTTTTTCAATGTGAAAAGTTTATTTCATCATGAAACATTCTAAAAGATATTTCGAAATCAATATAATGTCATGGATTTATTCAAATCTATAAACCATTATTTTTTTATATTTCATAAAACATCCATTAATTTGAATAAGAAGTGATTAATGGAGGTCCCATGGTAAAATATTTGTCATTTAATTCCCAAAGCACAGAAATTGGGAAAATTACGCTGGTTTGCATGGTTTTCAAAACCACGAGACATGGGGAATATGGATATGAAAATAGTTGTATATATTAGAAAATGGTATGATATATGATTTGAGAATAGTTAACAATGATGTGTGCTTAACTTTGTGAGGATCCCCAAGGAAGAATAACCATACACACAGTCAGTGCATGATTTCGATATGTGTGAGCATGCTATGTGGACCCTACTGCATGGGTAAAATTTAAATTTAAATTTAATAAAACATTTTTAACACAATTTTCCCCATGTCCTTTCATCGTACTCAGGATTTTTGTCCCACCAAGTATTATGAACTTGACATTACTCCCCCACTGGGATTTTCATCTTTCTCTATCCAGCGTAACAAGTTTCCTTCACCATAAGATCCTATTATCTCTTAAAGGTAAAATCCCTATTCAGTGCACATCTATTCCTTGGTACCTACAATTTTCATTGCACTATCATCACTAGATGTATCATTGCACTATTTTGGAGGTTTCTCTAAATCATACTTTTAACCATTTTATGTTGAATCAATGTATGATATCAAACGTGTAAAGTGTTACGACTATGAGGTTCAATGTCTCCTCTTTTGCCCATAATTTTGTTTTAGTTTTGGTGTATCCCAAAAGTGATTCTATACAAAATGTTTTAGATAATCTTTGTTATTACATATTAAATTAAATGGGATTTGTTTCCATTCCATTGATGGACTTTTCTTATAGTGAAACTCATTTATAGGGTTCCCACGTTACCCTTTTCTATCCCAACGTGTGTGCCTAACTCAAATGGAAGACATTAAACATTTTTATAAAATATGATATAATTATATTTTGGTGTTTGGAACAATTATTATGTGTTTCAAATTGATAACGTATGTTAAGATGTGTGTTGAACCATTAATTTTCACCTATTGATAATTCCAAATTTTGGACATAATTAATTTTCCTATGTGAAGAACCATATAAATTTTGGATACATGATTTTATATTTAAATGAAATATGCCTTATATTCTAAACTTCTCATTTCATGTTACACAAGTACCATTCCTTATAATGAAATATGTTTCCATGTGCTAAAATCTTACACATCATGCATTATGCATTTCATAGTGTTATTTTACTCAAATGACAATGTTTATTCTAAGTTAATTATGTAAATTCATTATGATAAATAATTATTATTAATATCATATAAAATTTATCAACATATATCATAACAAATGCTAACACCTTATTTTGTGTTCCATGATAGATCTATTTAAATGGTTTGACTGCACTGTGATACTGGGTCAATCATGATTGCTTTAGATGTTGAAATTACATTTATGATATATATTTATGGGGAATTTTGATGACATATACCTTCCTTATATTTATTTGATTATGAAAATTGAATTATGATTATGTCATTGTTTAGTGGCTCAACCTATAAGAATATATATGTATGATTGTTATATTTATTAATGGAATTAAATTTTATGACATGTAATTTTAAAATGCTTCTGAATTTTATGTTATTCATCATTCTATGCATTCACTTATTTAATGATTATTTCCTTTCTAGATAAATTTTTACATTTTTTGGATGGAATTTTATTGCATGTTTAATTGGAAGACATGTGGTATTGATAAATAATTTACTGTAATGTAGTTATATATGTACATTAACATTAGATATACATTGATTCTTTCCTTGAAATATTCTTGGCTACACGGTTCACTTGACATAGGCCTGGAGGTAAGAGATTTTTGTTGTATTTATTATTGTGGTACTTCATATACTACCTGCTATATCATTATTATTATTTTATTGTTATAATTTTTTAATCATTGTGAATACATGATATATGAGGAAATTTTATCCCCACTAACACACTCTAGGACCTCATTACTAGTCGGAAGCCTCTATCATTCTGGGATATTGACTTGAGGTCATGTGGTTATCTGGGCTCGTATTACAATTATATTGCACCCTGGAATGGGGTGGCTACTATGTGGTATCAGTTGTATATTTTCAATTTTCATACTATTTATTCATTAGAAATATATCATGGATATAGGTATTTGGTCTTGTCCTTGTTCTTAGTTGTATCTATCCCATGAACATGGGATACCTGAATATCCTTTGTTGGGATCTAAGTTATTTATTATGACTTTTATTGTTCATATGACATCACATTTCGGTGACACACATTTTTTCTGATGTTATAGTTATTGATTTCATTAAAATGATTTATTATACTAAATTATCCCAATGATATTCTATTTAATGGCCTGAAGGACATATTTTTTTATATTATTATGGATAATAAACCATTTATTAGTTTAAGGGGAACCTATACATGACCTGTAGGCCCAAGGCCCTTGGCCCTACTGACCTCCAATACATGACCTGAAGGCCTAGAGGAATTACATGCCCAATACATAACCCGTAGGCATATACATCATGAACTACACCTCCCTAGTTTCTACGTCATTGATCACCTAGCTCTCCAACTTGAATTTTTGATCCCCTCACATTGCCTTGTACAAAGTTTCACGGTGCATTGTCCTGTTGGCAGCTGTCGTACCCTATCATTCTTCTAATCTAGTTATCTATGCTTGAGGTGGCTACAACTCTTGATTCTCTAATCTATTTCTTGGGAATTTTCTGTGGGAAATCAGCTACTCCATACTCTATGTGGCCCGAAGGCCCTGTGTCCCAAAGTCCATTGATGACCCGAAGGTCCATGAGACCTGTAAGCCGAAACTGTTGGCCCAAAGGCCCAAATTGGGTGAATAGATCTGGATGCTATAGTACGGACCAGTAAATGCTATGATACTACTATAGGGCCTGCAATAGTAACCCAAAAATTCCCTCCACCTGGTTTTGAACTTTGGTCCCTTGGATGCCAAGGAGGATCCCTTACCACTAGGGTACAGGCTCGTTGGCAGCCAATTGATTTTAGGGAATTTAGTTACATGAATTATACATGGAACTCAATAATGTGAATTGACATTCATATTTCTGTTCCACATCTATATTATGTGTGCACAAACCATTTACAGGTAATTTATGCCATGCCTAGTTGATAGATTAGAAAGGATTGTATTTTATAAAATGTATAAGTGTTACAGTTTACCTTCTAGGAATATATTATACAATTTATTTAGTGTATAACCCTTTACAATTTTTATGTTGTATGGGCCATTATAATTTGGGATGTTGATCTACCTAATTAAAATCATAGAAAATTTGATTATATGAATAAATAAATTTATATCAGAAAAACATTTAAAATGAAATGGCTAACTAAGTGGGGAAATGAGATTCTTTTACCAAACCCTAGCTAGTGTATATAAGACATGTTTCTAGTTATATTATATGGTATTACCTACATACCTTGACCAAACTCAAGGAGAATTCTATATATTTTATTGTTATCCTAGAGGATTTATTCCTTCCCTTATTTATAATTTTACTTTCTTCTATGCCATTTCTTTGGGGGACTTGAATGTAACATTTTATTTCTGATTTCCTATTTGTGTTGTGTGCTTGGAAATAGTATAGATATGGCATGGTGACATCATCATGGGGTACTCCAAGAGGGTTTATATGAGGTTACTCTGAAGGGGTTGGGACCTAATCCTCCTATTTTATCTCATTTTGTAACTCCTATGTATCCTCTGATTGATCTTCCACTAGGCGATGATGCTCAGTTCAGGGATGGATTTATTTGCTTTATGTAGTTAAAATAGGGTGTTCTCAGTCCTACCATGACCATGATATATATAAAATGGGACATTCAATAGAAACATCCTCCCACCTTCTCTGGGGATGGTGGACCTCTTGTTACTGAATCATAGATAGAAGCTATGATATACATCTTCATCAATCATGAGATGCCTCCCTTGAAAAGTAACAATCTTTTTACCTAAATACTTTGTTAATCTTCCATGTATTGTTGGATTTCATTTCATTATCTACTATTTATTGAGATAAGGTATGGGTACACTTCAGAAAACTTTAATTGATCTCCTCATTCTATATACTCTGATAGAGGAATTATCTAGGGAGTTATTTCATCTTCAGTTTGGAAATATGTTATTTCATTACTATTAATCTTGTATCAACGAGATCCAACATTTCTCACAATCTCTCTGGGGGGACAAGTGGACTAATATGAATCATTTTACGAAAGATATTGGATTCACTCTGTGCTAATAGGTGAAAGTTTTTCTGTTGACATTAATTATATATATATTGAATGAGACCATCATTTCAAAGAAGAAACTCAGAGATGATTTTCATATGAGCTAGGAATATTTAGTTCTACATATATGTGATGGTTCTTCAATAGTAGTGTGCGCATTTTTGAGAGTTCACTCGGGATTGTTGCTATCTAGTTAACAAATACTGATAGTTCTATATTATTACAACAATTAATATATATATGGAACATCAAATATCAGTTCAACAGGAACCCAATTGAAATCCATTTTTATGGAAGGATGGGTCATATTCATCTATTTTGATGTTCTCTCCATCTAGAAGCTAGTGGAATATGATCTTTACAAGGAAAACTATTAGGTGTAAGATCCACAACACCATGTTAACTAGGGAGTTTTTAATGTTCTAGAAAATCAAGAAGATGCAATAGAGTTTGTGGCTGAGTTAACTAATCCTCGCATCATCAGCAACATCAAAGCGGATCTTCACAAGATTATCAAGATAAATCTCACGGTCATGGTTCATTCCATATGTATGCAATGAATAAAGTTCCATATTAGTATTTTCTAGGCCCAAATTTAGTTAAAGGTACTATTATGGTAGTCTATTGTTTAGTTTCTACCCATTTTGATAGAGTTACATCACACACTATTATATTAACTGTGACTTTTTAATTTTTTGGACTTGAGATCAAGAACATATGTATTTTAACGTCTCTCAACAATCATCTTGTTGTCAGAACCGAAGTAATATGATAGCTTAATGAGAACCCACTCAAGAGCGGTGATTACAAATTCATCTAAAATTTGTCCATCCTCAAGATGACTGACTATGATATCATTGTAGGTTTAGACTAGATAGTTCCTTATTGTGCACAGGTGGATTGCCATAATCATTGACTGACCTTTCTATCACCTAATGGCATCTTGTATATACAAAACTGTTAATGGAATATCCAATAAGATATATATGGAACCAAGAGAACAGGTCTTGGTATTTTGAAAAAATAGTTATTAAGATTCATTATGAGATGCCAATGAACATTGAATATGGATTTTACTAACATTATTGATCGTTTCAGGGGCATATTCCTTGGAAACTTTTCTTGCATACCACATCAGATTGAGTTTGAGTTCTCCATAGATCTAGCGAATGCTATGAAACTAGTTTCCATTCCTCTGTATATTATAAAAGAGGCATATGTATAGGAACTCAAAAATAATTTTCATGAGTGTTAGGATAATGGTTTAATAAGACCCATCATATCATCTTGGGGTTCACCTATCCTTTTATAATAAAATACAAATAGAACCTTATGGTTGTTTTTAGTTTATAAACAGTTGAACCAAATTATGTAAAAGAACCATTATCCCTTTACACTGATAGATGACGTCATCGACTAGATTTTTGGAGAAAATATTTTCATTGAGATTTATTTTTGGTTGAGCTACCATCATGTCCATGCGAGACAATCATATATACCATGTAAATGTTTGAGATAAGGTATGACTAATAAAAGTATTTGGTAATTTAATTTAGTCTGACAGATTCCCTAGTGGTCATTATGGATATAAATAATTAATGTTTCCTCCCATATAATCATATTTTCAGGATGGTCTTCATAGATGAAATCCTGGTGTATCCACGTTACATACATGACCATGAATCCAATCATGATATCATGACGAGTACACTAAGGGGGATTCATTTATATGTGAAGCACAATAATTTACATATTTGTATCGATGAGGTTATCTTCTTGTGTAATATTATATCCTATGTAGGTGTATAAGTTGATCTAGAAAAGTGTATCATTTATGTTTCCTAGTAGCATCCCATGAATTGGTTTTTTATTCAGAGCTTCTTAGGGTTGTTGGATAAATCAATAATTTTATTTAGGACTTCTCATACATTGATGTTCCTTTTAAGACCCTGACTAAGAAGGAAGTATAGTTTATATAGTATGAATCTTGTGAGAAATATTTTAAAATGATAGATAAAAATCACACATCTTCATAGATTATGATTCCTTCAGATCTAGGGAGATGTTATATTGGTTATTATAATGATTTAGGAATTTGGATGGGTGTATTTTTTATTCAAGGTGGTCATGTTGTTTCATAGGGACCCCACATGTTGTGGCCTCATGAGTGTAACTATCATATTCCTGACCTCAAGCAATCATATGTGGTTCGTGATCTTTATTTTTGGAGTCATTACATATTTTGTGAGATAATCCTTATTTCTATGGTTCATAAAATTATGTAATACATTTTCATGAAGCGTGACTCAAATATGAGGTAGCTCATGTTTTTATAATAGGTGAACACGTTTTACAATGACCATGCTTATACCCTTGATATGGGTAATTTCGTTGATGGTTACTTGAGAATGATGATACAAAAACAAGGAATCCTTGTCACATGTATTGATTAGAAGATGATAGATTTGATTTATATGATCCTTCTAAAGGTTGAAGAGAGACATTGGAATATAGTATAGAAGACATATTAGTGATTTACTCTACTCTATAATTATTTCATATGATTTAGTTATCTGATATTGAAGGAATCCTTCAAAGGGAGAGTATAAATGACGATTATCCACCTCTTATATGGGTTGTTGATAGAAGTGAGACCAGGCCGTATTGTGGCCTACATGGGTTCCTTATAATATAAAGGATGAGATGATGAAGGAGTCCCATGCCATTGTTTTGTAAATTCATCCTTTTCTTAAAAAGGGGTATCAAAATATTCTTCATCATGACTTTTGGATTGGTTTTATGAATAAGATATCAAGTTTCATTACTTGTTGCTCCAAATGTCAGACGGTGAAGGTAGAGTACCGAAAACCTAATGGACATCTAAAACCCATAACCAATATTGAGTGGAAATTCAATGATGTCACATTGGACATCATCATTGGATTTCTGAGACCTCATTGGGGTAGAAATGACTTATGGGATATCATTGATTTGTCGACCAAAGTTTCTCACTTCTATTAGATTGGAGATATATAATGTGTTGATGAGTTAGTTAGCCATTACATCTGATAGAAATTGTGACTTCACTGTGTACCACTTTCTATCATTTTTGAAGAGGATACCTAGTTCCCATCATGGTTTATGAAGGGTATTAAAAATGAACTAGTTTAATTGTTCCTCTAGATCAATATATATCACCCTCAAACACATCGACAGTCTGAGAAGATGAGTCAGTTGTTATGTGATATGCTAATTGAATGTATCCTTGATATTGTAAGTTCAATGGAAAGTATATTCCTATGTATTACTTTTCCTATTGCTACATAATTTGTGAAAAATAAGATGGATCAGTATGAGGCTCTTTATAGTAGTATTTTTCATTATCCATTATCTTAGTATGAGGAAGGGGAGCTATCTCTATTGGGAACTTTTCTCGTTCTGGAGACTTCAAATACAATACTACTGATTTAGAATCATATAGGTAATCCTATTTATAAGAATAATTCTTATACCAACCATTTTCAAAGACCTCTAGTGTTTCATGTAGTATATCGGGTCTTTCTACATATATTTCCTCAGTTGGGTCATTAAAAATCAAGAGAAGTGTCATGTTATTATTGTGGTATGTTAGGTAGTTCAAGATACAGGTTGGTTATGGGATGCTATCATATTGGCTTCTATACCTCTAAGTTCCATTAAATTCCTAACATATTCCATATATCTCATTATTAATAGTATTATACAGTCTAATCTCATTCATCTGGCCCTGATGACATCGATTATAAGGTGGATTAGTCCTTCAAGAAGTAATCAATTTGTATCATCAATAGTAAACTAATGGTTCAATAAGGATGGAAAACTACAATAGTGTGAGTTATATGGAAGAACAGATGTGTTTAGGATGAGATCTAAGAGCATGTTACTGATGTACCAACTACTGTATGATACTACTTTCGGAGGACATCATACCAGCCTCATAAAGAAAACTAGAGTATGTGTTTTTTTATGTAGGGGATTCTGTATCGTCTTAACATTATCTAATGGTAAAAATCATTAAATTTGTGGTATTTTTTAAGGAATGTTCGAAAACAATTTAAATTTAAATGAAATAAAATTAGGCAATGAAAAGAGTGAATGGAGTCATACAAAGAATAACTACCCTCATCAAAAAACCAAATTCCATGTTTTTCCTAATCATAGCTCCAATCTTCTTCACTTATTCTGTTATGTCAATACAGTTTGTCCCTCAACCATGCCAACACCCATATCCATGACCTCTAGAATATCTCTCTTATAATATTTTTTTCTTGATGGAGGAGGATTTCTTTGTTAGTGTCATTATAATCATTGTCAACCATTTGTTGGGAGTCTACTTTATTAGCAGTCCCATAAGCACTTCAATGTCCCCATCCATGACTCTGAGGATGAAGAGCTCACTTCCATGTTTTCTTTTGATTCCATTTTTTTCTAGTTCTTCCTATTATGACTATGTGATGTCATTGGATAAGGAACCCATTATCTTATACTCATGTCCATTCTTTCCCATAAAAGTATTATTAATTTTTCCAGGGACTTCTTTTACTTTCTTGATAGAATCCAATTTAAAATGAGGGGAAATATATGATTCATTAACCTTCACTATATTATTTTCATTTCATGCTACAACAATATCAATATTGGAGTCAGGTATTGGAGGCACCTGCTCATTGATTTGATAAGTAGACAGAGTTCGACGAGGTACTGCGATTTCATTTTCCATTGAATATGAAACATTAGTTTTCATGACAGAATGTGCATGCTCTAATTATTTTTGCTACCATTTATTCATGGTGGCCAGGATAACTCATTCTTCATAAAGCATGTAAAATTTTTATAGATTCACTAGAAACAACGACCTCCACATGAATTTCTGAAGAAGTGACTTTGGATTCGTGATGATATTTTATAAAGATACATAATTTTATATAAAAAACCTCCAAGATATTGGCCTTTGAAAACCTTTAAAGTACCTTGTCAAATCCTTCGTTATCAATCACATTTTCATCACATTTTCATTTAAAAATTACCATGTGTTCATGCCTCATTTCCTTCACATATCAATGTATTTCAGCCTCACAATTATATTTATTATCCTAATCCTATGTCTCTCCCCATGATTTGGGAGCGAAATATAAAACAACTTCATCTACCTTGTTCTTCTAAGTGGATAGCACATGATAGATTCTATTATCAAAACTTGGCCCACTCATTTCCCCACTGAAAGTTCGATATTTGTGAATATCATCAAAAAGAACACTTCAATAATTATAGTCTTTAATATATCTATCCTTTCACTAGTAAAAAAATAATTCATTCACTGGAAAATTATTACCCCTCATTTGATCCAAACCAATAGAATTAGTAATCCTACAAATATTAGAAACATTACCATATTTCATATATTTGGAGCATTGCATGTTCTTATGACATAGTTCAATATAATGTTCGATTTGAAAAAAAATTGATATTTAGTAGCCATTAAAAATGAATCGGGAGTTCCATAATGAATTCCCCAACTCTAATAAAAATCTTGTCAATATGATCACATGACAAATGGATTTCATCGAATGCTCCAGAATAATGGCCATACTGAGATCATTCAATCACTTAGTCCAATTTAATCAGTATCCCTACTGGAACAACTATATCATGCAATATTAATGTATTCTAGAAGAACCAATTCATTACTGTAATATAAATCCATGTATATGTATTTTTTTATTGGATGAGTATGGATCCGATAGAGGATCCCATTCTTGTAGCCTATGAAAACCATTCTTAATAAAGATTAGGTCGATTCGCAAGAATGAATGATTTTTTGTTGTGATGGGAAAAAAATGTGGTAGAGTCCCTTATCAATTGAAATTAGGTTCCGGTAATCGAAGAAACAATGTTGATGCATGTAATTTTTTAAATAATCATGTCACCATAGAGATGCCTTCTTAGGAACTGAGACTCGTGCCAAAAGGGAGAATTGTAATTCCTCGAGGAACTCTTCAAATAACATAGGTTGTTCTTCCATGATAGAAATATACCAATTTATTGATATCCTTTTGTGAAATGGCCCAACAATCTTCAAGGGAAAATGAGAAAAATCTATTAAAAGAAATGTTGGGCTTTAGAGGGTCACACATTGAAAAAAGAAAATATCATTTTTCTATTCATCAAAGATAATTTACGCACATGAGCATCATTATTATCTCTCAACACAGCCTTCAATGTAATAACAATAAATCTTTGGTATTGAAAAATAAATCATTATTTTCCATTGATAAGATATACCAAAACTCCCTAGAAATGATGAAGTGTCTCCGAAGAGTGTTCCCCACCTACTTCTCCTCCATTTAAATTGGTTGTTTAAATCATGAAAACTGAAATTAATTTTAAGACAATGGGGGAAAAGAGGTCTTTAAGGAATCATGAGTTTTTTTGAAGCATAGCACAAAAAATGCGGGAAATGAATAATGTTGACCATTTTCAAAATTTAGCAACCCAGGGTGTAGGAATATGTGGTTGGTTTTAGGTCTCTAATATTAGGAAATTTCACATTGTATTCGTGGATAATAATAACATGTGCCTAATAGTGTTACGTAACCCACTGAGAAAAAACCTTCACCATGGGTGGTGCACATTTTCTATAACCTTTAAAAAACTATACGAATGCAAATGTGTGGGTAAAATACAAATTTAACGTTAATGAAATATTTTTAAACACACTTTTTATCACTCCCCCTCATTCCACTTATGATTTTCCAACCTCCATGGCTCGTGAAAACAATATACATCCTCAATTGGGGGTTTTCACATTCACCATATATATTGATTTGTTTCATTAAGCATTAGAATCTAAAGTCTCCTCTCAACAATCACCCACATACACCCTCAATTACTTGGTTCCTCCTTTTCTCATTGAAACAACTTCGTGAAATGGATCATTTTCTTATTATTGGAGTTTTAAATAAATCCTCTAATTTCTCCCATTTTAGTTTGATGCAATGGATGATATCTGACATGTTGAGTATTATGAGAATGAGGCAGGGTATCTACTATTTATCATGTTGTTCGACGCATTTTTCGAATTGCACCATTATGATGCTAGATGTATATTTTAAAAAATGATTTGTAATCATATAATCAATTATCCATGAATGTTTTCTATGACCATAAATAAAATTTCTTATCGAAAAATCCATTCATTGGGTGTACACATTTACCTTGTGCCTTCCATTGGGGTTTTCCAACCTTAGTGGCCACAATTTCCCTTTTTTTAATGTTGGAATACCATTGGTGGTGTGTGGAAACATGGATATATGATATAAATAGATGAAGTTAAGTAATAAGCATTTGGAATGATTAATTTTGACCCTATTTGTAATTACTAATATTGAACATTATTATTTGGCCTATGTGTACTACCTATTATTTTTGGCATAATTGATTTCCTTTATAAATTCAATATGAATTACATTATAAATTACACTTTTAGTGTAACATGAGTGACTTTCCTCAAAAGGATATCCTTATGCCTCTTCCTAAAATCATAATCTTTATGAATTTTTCCTTTGATGGTGGTATTTTATTACAATTCCCAACATTATTCCATGTGTATTATTATACGGCCTTATGTTAAATGATTATGTGTAATATCATGTTACATTTACAACCATATGTCACACCAAATGATAATTCATTGCCTTATCCTCTATTCATGAGCTATGATCTTGGTTAGAATGAAATGTGATACCTAGTCAATAAATATATATTGATATGATGAAATTTCATTGACGGAATATTGGTTAGAGGCATGTTGATGCCCTATTAATTTCATATATTTCCTAGATTTTTAAATTTTCTTAATGAATATTTCTTTGATTAGTGGCTTGAACTATATGACCAGCCTTGGTAGTCATGTTAGCTTTTGTAAATGAATTTCATGTGATAAAATACAGTTGAATAAATCATATGACTTGGAACTTATACCTCGTACCAAGATTTCTATTATTTAATGCTTCTTGACTTTCTATAGGAATTGTGACATTGTTGTATGGACAGAATTTCATTCCATGTTTAATCAAAATTATTTTTTATAAAGATTAAATTTTTTGGAATATTGTTCTATATATAAATTGACTTGAGATATTATCTTATTATTTCCCTATGATATCATTGGCTACATGGTTCACCCGACATGACCGGGGAGAGAACATGGGTTTCATATAAAGGAATCATGGAGAGACTCTTCATGCTCAATTGGTCTTGACTAAAAACAATGAAGGATATTCATTGGATAAACATAAATCGAATTGAAATGTGAATTATTATACTTTAGTGTGATATTGGTTCACTAGGAGAGAAACTGTGGATGAACCTTTTAGATAGATGGCATCACCAGGACTCGGGTGATACTCAGTACCATTTTAAGATACTAGGGATAGAATCAGAAGTTATCAAACATCATGGAAACACATTGGATCCCCTAAGGGACTACTTGGACAATCACAATTCTATTGGATATTATTGTATGTTCCTATTGAGATGCATGGGTTTCATTTAGATCACCTTTTATGGGTATGGGGATCCAATTCACGATTTGAAGGATTGTTTTGATTGCAATTTTTGGTTTGATGGGATTTTTTATTCTAATGAGATGCATCAATTACATTTACACTAATCCCGATTTTATATTCTGTGTTGTTTCTTGTGTTCACATGTTCACGCATATGAAAAGACAAGGATATGAGACCCCAATATAGACAACGATTTTGTGGGATACGATTTTTTGATTCCTTATTTACATTTTCATACAATATATAAATATATATTATTACCTAAACAAGTATCTTACATAGACATCTAGTTTACGATGATGTAGGAGGTGTGGGATGGGTGTCCTCTTAGACACCCAGACCATGATGAAGTTGTTTATATAATTACAAAACTGTCATTTTTTATATCTGGTTCACTGTTTTATATTACATCACTAAATTGAATTGTCTGGAAACTGTGTGGACCATCCTACTGAGATTAATATCTCACAACCTTTATGGAATTATTTTGTACATTAGTATACATTATGATCATTTATTTGGATAATTAGATGTTTTCATCTTCTAATACATGAGTATATTATGGTTTAGAATGGAGTACAAGGGGAAGATGATCGGCCCTATGATTTTGTCGATATAGTGGATTTCTTTGAACTTTTATTGTTCTGATATATTGTAGTATTTAATTGTTATCATATTTCCCCTATACCAAAATTTTTCATAGATAAGTGACATAATCAAGAGATTTATTTAATTTCCTGTCATTATTCACCTTCTGATAGTTTTATTATTTATTTGGGTTTTCCAATTATTGTTATTCAGCTGGTGTTTTCTTTATATTGTTTAATCCACTATTTTTTCTATTGTGGAAAATTGATATAGGAGGGTATAGTCTCCCCAAAAAACACTATAGTCCCTCACTTTTAGTCATAATCCTTTGGTATTCATGGAGTCATTTTTGAGTTCATATGGCCATCTAGGATCTGTGGATTGTTATATGGCACCAAATACCATGACACTGTAACTATTTTCAATCTATTTTTAAAAAAGTATTGTTACAAATGGTTTATTATGTCTGTGATCCAGTGATATAATATGAATTATTTCATTGGGTGGACTATTTTTATGAATACAAGTTGTTTATGTAACCCATTACTTTTCCATTGATAACTCAATGATGAAATGTTTATGGTTCTTATTTCATTTAATAGGTTATAATATTATAATCTATTATGAAGGACATTTATTTTTATTTGTTTTTTTATAGATGCATTGAGAATCTAAATTCATTTAATTAGATATGATACCAAGAATAATTTATGAAATTGTGGTACACAATGGTTGATTTTCATAATGTGATTGGTGGTACATGTATCTCCCCTCAGTGCATTGGGTAAATAATTATATCTACAGATTCAAAAGTGGTAAATAAGCTGATGGCATTTAACCACATTGGAAAATAAGCTTATGGGATCAAACTATAATGGGATGTAGTCCAATGGGTTCAATAAACAATGGGAAACATATTATAAGGATTGTTACCCTATGAATAATGGTATTGGTATTTAACATTGTCAAATAAAATTAAATACATAACATTATGGATTCAAGACATTTATGACATGAGATTAAGGATTATAAATTATTATTATTTAAATATTTTATGAATAATGTATTTTGGAATGGTAAGGCTAAATGAAATGATTAATTTTTATGTTTTTTTATTGGTTGAGTATAAAATTATAAATTTTTTTCATGATATAAAAATATTTCATTATCTTATACTTTTATATTTTTATAGAATGGTATTACTCATGTTTGACATTAATGATAATTTTATCTCACTCATTCTCAAGCTACCATTCCCCATGATATGAAAAACATATTTTTATATTGTATTATTACGAAAGGTATAAACATTTAATTTCAGTATTGAAGATGTTGAATATTATTTATTACATAATATTATTTTTTACATAGAATCAAAATTCACTAAAACATTATGTTACTTGAGGCTGAATTTCAAAAATAAATTCAAAATTCATCTAAAAATATATTATCATTATCCAAAATAATATAGGGTCTTCACACACATACAATTGATATTTAACTAAAAAAATGATTTCCGATAATTATTACGGAAAATTAAACAATTTTAATAATTTTTAAAATTTATATATTATACGTAATTCACATACTTTTAATGCTCATTTTAGAGTCCCTAGATTAAAATAGATTATATGGATGATGATGTATGTCTTCCCTTTATTGGTAATTAATGTCCATTATATACTAAGGGACCCAATCCATTCCAAGAATTAACTAAAATTTCACTTATTGTAGATTAACAATGTTTTTACAAAGAAAATTACAATAATACATTATGATAGAGGAGTTATTGATTTAGGATGTAATCATTGCTCCACTAAAAGTCCTCAACAATACATCAACATCGTTCTACTGGGTTTTTTATTTGTTATCAGTATAAAAATTTTCACATATGAAATATGGGGTAGATTAATTATAAATTAATACATTTCCAGACCTATATTTGATGTTATTTATTAATTTCACCAATATGTTATCATGACCATCATTATAAGGAATGATTTCATATCCATTCTAGTTCTAAATTTCATTTATGGGTTTATGTCTTTTTTCTCATTGTTACCCCTAGTTTTTGGATAAAAATTTCATATAATTGACAAAATTATAAAAATTATATAATTTGAGGTGGAATGGGGAAATATATTGATAAACATATCTATTGGGTTCATTAATAATAAAAATTAAAAATTTTCATCATTCTTGTTATGAAATCCTTTATTTTTTATATAAAAAATCACCTATTCACTGAAGAATATTTTTTATTTATTTATTTCTACTTGGTCATAATATTGAAATAATTTTTCCAACATGGGAAATATAATTTTTTCCAAAAAAAACATTTTTCATTTCACATTTAAAAAAGTTATTCAATAAATGGTGTTTTTAATATTCTTTTCCACCTTTTGAGTAAATATATATATATCATCATTTATCCAAATATTATTTGTAGAAAAGGAATTTCAAAGGTTCGGATTTATACTAGTAAATAATATATATTTTTTTAGTTTTAAGGTTAATGATGAAAAAAGAATAATTCCATCAATGCATTTTGATGTTTGATTCAGCAGAAATAATTTATTTTTCATACATCCACTAAAACATAAAAAATTAAATTCTAATATTCATTTAATTAGTTTTGTTAATATATTTTTTGTATTTTTTTTCAAAAACCCCTCTCATCCATCAGAGTCAACGTTCTAATTCGGCATTTTATTCAAAATGGGGGTACACTATTGTTAATCCTCAAATTCCAAAAGAAAAAAAATTATGATAATATTTTCATTATCTCCGATCTGGGGAAAACTGGAAAATAATTTATCTTGTATTGATGCATTTATATTTCATTAGTTTATTAGAAAACCAACCACTAATGTTCATCTTCCTACATTAAATGACTATATGGAGAGTTGATTCATCATTTTGTCATTTTTAATTTTAGAATAATTCATATCCTTGATAATAATATAAAATATTTGGTTCAGGATAAAAATTATATTTTTCCTTCTATATACAATTCTATATAATTATTCATTAAGTTAATAATTATTTTTCCCTCTAAATAATTTTTAATTTTATTTATCCATGTTTGATTAGTTTAGTAAAATGGAATTTTTTATGTAATTTTCATGTATTAAGTATAAGAGTAATAAATCATATTATATATAAATCATTACTTATATGACCAAAATTATGGTTTCTTTAATTCAATATATGAAATTATCGGTTCATATAACATCACTATTAGTTAATCAAAAGATTATTAAGGAAATATATTATTAATCATCATAACCAAATCACTAATAATTATATAAACAAAATTTTATACAAGATTAGGTTAACCAATAACAATATACATGGATATAACTTCATTTACATTAATATTCATTATATATTATAATAAATCACTCTTATGACATTATATGATATATGTTTTTTTTGATATTAAATATATAAAAAAATATATCCAATATATTAAAAAACACTAACAAATATATAATATAAAGATCATTTTTGGCACCAAGAACATAATAATTTTCATTAAAAATTGTCGAGTGGAATCCAAAGGAATCTGGAGACCATATGATAATTATGGGTCACAATAATAGATATCAATTAAAGATGCGCAGTCCCAAATTTTCTTAATGTATGTTTTTGATTAAGTATTGTTTTTGTCCTCTTCCTTTTGAATAGATTTGTTTATAACATGATTATTTGTAGGATAATGGGTGTTTCAGTGGTTTAGGACATGATAGTGGACGAAAAAGTAATTTCTTCTCAATTTTCTTGGTTTGCGAATGGTTAGTGCAAACCGAGCGGGTCATCCTAGGTAACTGTAAAACCATTGAAAGATGCCTATGAATGTTTGGTGCATGGTTATGAGAGTAAAGTGAGAATCCTAGAAAAAAATTTGAATGGTGGGTTTTTCATGTTCCGCCTCAAACCCAATTTTCCCACAATTTGGAAAACAGTGTGGGTCAACCATTGGGCCTAGAAAATATTGAGATGTTTACAAATATGCCGTTAGTATATTTAAAAACCCAACTCAGTATTCTCTTATATTCTACTCCCAGCAACTCATGTGATGATCTTGGATGACCCAAGCATCCAATAGGTTGCTCTCCCTCAATTAATGGCCATTTGGAGCACCATTGGTTGCCGATCATATCCCCGGGTAAGTCTAATCTCCTCCATACTTCAACATTTTGATTAGTGGTTTAATCATTCTCACATATCCTTCTGAGTCAGTAATAACCTCTTTTGGGTAATATTTTGGATGGATATTCAATGGATTCTCAAATATTGATCTATGTCCATGATTAATAGTGTGTTCATAATTGGATTCGAGGAAGGTGGTCTACAAGTATTATCTCATATTTTTATTCTAGATTTAACAATGGATGGTGTGTTCTTCATTACCCCTAATTGTGTTCTTGGTCCCATTTTAGTGTTTGATAAAAGGTGTGTCTAAATGATTTCATGAAACCTACATTTTATTTATTGGATGTGTATGGGATGATTTGACCAATTTGGGGCCAACCATGGGGTTTTTCTACTATTCTGAACCTAGAATATGACAATGTCACATATGGAATTAGTGCCTAATATCATATAGACCATGTTGAACATGTTAGTAAGTTTATATTGATTGAATATGTATTTTTCATGTTTTTCCTAGGTTTGATAATGGCAGAAGTGGTTTTTTGGAATCCTTTAATAGTGGGTTAATCAGGATAATGTGACTGTGTCGAATGGAATATGGATTATATTAAGGTTCCAAAGAGGACTACTATATATGAAATCTGAGCATGATGAATTAAAAATGGCTTGTGAATTGAGACCTATAAGATTGTAGCATAAGGGAAATATATAAATATAGAATGATTTAATCTCTAAAAATCATTGGGAATACCTAATATGTTTAATGTGAATAATTGATTATGCTATGTGTCATAAGACTCGAATCTAAAATACAAAAGGGGTAAATGCTTGTGAAATTGTGAATGGGCTATTTGTGTTAGTACATGGAAACTGATTAATATTGGCTTTGTATGTTGTATTTTTGAAAACACATAATGGGTTAAGGTAAGAGAATTGGAATTTAGATAAATGAACCTGAATTGAAAATGGTAAATGAATTAATGGGTCATGGAATAGCAATAATTCAAATGTTTTTGTTACGTATTTTGAATTATAATGGAAATTATTATTCTTGGTTGTGTTAGGGTATGGATGTGGGGACATGAAAAATAATCATGTGAACATTACTTGGTAGAGTGGGGTATTGACTTGAGGATCTAAGACAACATGTACAGATAGACAAAGGCTCTAAACTCTACAGAAAATATTAAAGGGATAGGGATGGGGATGCGGGTTCTATTCCCCTAACAATATCATTCCACATTTACTGTGGAATCAAGTTGAGTATAATTTTTTGATGTGATATGTGTATTCCTATTGAGATAGGAAGTTTACTTATTTTCCCCTAATCATTGTAATTGATTACCTTAGACTCTTGTGATTCTGATATTGTGCATATCCAATGGAACATGTAATAAAATGTCTTATGTAATGAAGATGATAAAAAAAATGATGTTGGGGTAAATGATAATAATTAATTAAATGAAACATGGGAATATAATGGAACCTTATTTTCCCTTTTTTTACATTACATTTATATTATTCTTCCATGCACTATCAATTAGACATAATATTTTGTAGACACCGTTGTTTGTGGCCTTCTAATTTTCGTATTTACACCTCGATCAGACTGTCGTTGGGCACCCAAGTAGACCACTTGGTTACAAGTTAGGACATGGGAGGGTCCCTTCACTAGGATTTTGAATTGGTCTTGGTATGAACATGTATTAGGACCCATACATTGAGTCCGGACCCATTTGGTTAGTCACCATTTGTTTTTATTTGTTTTTATTTCAATTCCACACCTATAATGGCCTGACAAGGTTGTACTCTATTTGTCATTTGTACCTTATTTGGGAAATATTTTCCTGTGTATGATCATTAGTGGTTCATATTATTCCACTATTTATATTTTTTCTATAATGGATTACTCTCTTAAATGGTGTATAGTCACCACGCGTGGCTCATTATACCCTTACCGATAGTAGGAATCCTCTGGAATATGGGGAGGCACACTTGAGGTCATTCGATGACTCGGATATGGGTACTATTTAAGTGGATTCTAGGTCAGGGATATTACGAAGTGGTATCCGAGGAGTTATTTTTTCTTTATTAATATTTGTGGATGGTAGATAATATATTTGGTTTTTTAGTTTTTGGTTACAAGCTCATGCTTGGGATTAGCTAACCCATATATGAGATAACACACAACTCACCATAGAATGGTATTATTGTTCTTTATGTGTGTTATTATTGTTGATTGATATTTCACCATTTGATGGTTCACATGTAGTGTTATTTTACTGATTTATGAAAATTTTATCACTGTTGTAATGATACCAGGTTGTGTGATCATACATCATTTAATGCAACTAATGATATAGGTGGATGCATAATTCCAAGCACACACATGATAAGGGTGTGCGAGGAATATAGTTTAGAGATCATTTTACTTCATTGAATAATTGATTATAATGTTTTTATGGAATATCATGTATAAAGAAATATTGTGATCCAGATAAAATTTTGGGTTTTGATAAACTATAATGTTTTATTTGGTTTCTCCAAGAGAATAATTACAATATGATGGTAAAAGTTTTAATGATTTTTTTCTAAAGAAATTCTTAAATGAGTTTAAATTATTATTTCAAAAAGTTTCCAAATGGAAATGTGCATAAAATTAATATATCAGGTTGTAACAGATAAGAATTATTTTGAAGGGGTGTTGACGAAATAATTGTGATTAATTAAATTGGTAGCCCCATGTTAACCCTGGCCCGTAGTTGGTATGGTAGAGGGTAGATTTCAAAGTGTGAGGATGAATATTAAGATAGATTATTAATAGTGGTTTGATTAATGTTAATATCCTGAGGCCTTTTACATATGTGTGTAAATTTTATTAGTTATTCTTCAAAGATTTAGATGATTGATATGTTTAAAATGAGAATGATGTAGTTCAATGGTGGGAATCACATGTGTTGTTGGTGTGTCCTATGTATGTGTCAAATGAATAGTGACAGTGTTCTATTTTGAGTCATTGGTTATGGAATGTGAGTCCTTTCTGGATATGATGTGGAAAAGGTGGTGTGTTTAGGGTACACATGGTGGGGTTGTGGAGATTGGGTTTTTTGGCGTTGTTCGGTAATGTGATTGAGGAATATTTCTTGGTTTGTGACTATTCGGAGTGCAAGATAGAGCTTATAGATGGTGCCAGCATCACGGTGGCCTAGAGAGTAGAGACATTGTCAGTTGTGTTTTTAATCCTGAAGAGGATGTTTGGCTTGTAGTTCTGATGAATGTTTACAAATTTTGTGTGGAACCAATAATAGATTGTTGTTTGGTGCGCTAGAAAACGTTTTAATTGTAATGGGATTGAGAGTATTCCATTCATGAGAATTGCATTGTTCATTTAAGGATATGTATTTTTTGGATAGAGAACCGTAAATTTTCAGAGATATGAATCTAGTCTTGGAAGATGGTATTATTCAACCTTCATGTTGACCTATTAGATACTTTGGAAAAAGATTATAAATCCTTTTGTTGTTTTTCCCACATGAGGATGTTCTTGAAATTGATAGTGGGACTCAGAGTGTTGTGTGGTGTAGGATTGGCCTAGAAGGCTATGTGGGATGTTTAATGGGTTATGGTACGACTTATGTTGTGTTTGTGGGATGAGTGTTTCGTAAAATCATTGGTGACCTCATGGGAGGTTAGACCAGCAATGCAAGTACCATGGAATATGAAGCATGAGAGATGCTCTAGAGGTCATGTCGACACATACCAAGAACTCTTGAGTTTAGTAAATTGTATAGTGGATCCCCGTTTCTGTAGTATGGGAACCCTAGTTCTTATGATAGGATATAAATTCTCATCAAAGGGTTGAATCATATGGATATTTCACTCACTAGTTCGAATGATGATTAATAGAGGACTCGATGTCATTTCTACGTGAAGAGAAAATTGTAGAGGAAGTGTGGTTATATTCTTTCTCTCCATGGTGACAACGATGTGAGAGTTTTCACATGGCTGAACATGTTTGTATGAATGATTTAGTTGTTGGGTGAGATGAAAAGGCTACCATTGGGATGATGATACTAACAGGACAAGATACATGGTAAGGTAGGTATGCAGGAGATGGGCTATACCGATGTTATGAATTATTTTTGAGAGACCATTGGTTTTATTTGTGTGGAAGACCATTGTGCTTATTTTGTTATTTTATAGGACATATTAGAATAATTCGAGTTTTATAGAAAAAGTAATGTTTCCTGAAACATTGGTTCACACATTCTTGGTGTTATGGTTGTGGAGGGATTGTAGAACATGGTTGGAAATCACACATTATTGGTGGAGGTGATTTTTTGATGAGATGACTTCAGTAGGGAATCCCCCAATCCTTGGATGGTCATGGTGTCTCATAGATCGACATTAGAAATTAATAAGTTAGTGGTTCTGTTCTTCAACCTCTTCTCATTGTACCTCAAATAGTGAAAATCCTTTCAAATATTATGATATCATCCTCAGTACGTTGAGAATATCATAATTTACACTAAGAGAGATGAAGATGTTTGGTTGAGTTTGGGATGTCATGGTGATTATGTCATTGGAAATAATATGAGTGGAGCTTGCTGAAGAGATATACATCCTCCATGGCTTTGGGTGTGTTCCTAGGGATGGAACGAATGTCGAAAAACATCATGGATGTCGTTGGAATATGTTGGGAACATGAAATGGGTGGCGTTGATTTTATTATTTTGGGAAAATCATGGTATCCATTTCTATGTTTTGGGGAACATCTTGTGATCAATTATATGAAATGGTTGTTGAAATCCACCATGAGAGTTTTGGTAACAGCACTCCTAAGGTTGGGAGTAATACAGTTGTCCTGGATGTGGAGGGTAAAAAAATTATTCAACATAGTGGAGGCAGGATTCTAATGAAAAACTTGTAAGGTGTATGATAGTTCCTTAGAGTGGAAGTGTGGGACTTCAATGTGGCATCTGATGAGACAATTACTGGAATCAGGCTCAGGGTGGTACCAATTGAATCTTGGGATCTCTGTGATGAGTCGTAGGAGGATGTGGTTGGTTATGAAAACAGGTGTGGAAAGTGAAGTTGGGGTCCTTTAACTCCAACAACGTTTGGGGTTAGACTCTGGTAATATCCATTATGAGGTTTTGGAACATTGTAAAGTTGAGGAAAACTTTTCCAAGTGATGTAGTTTCATGGAAACCGTGTATCTCAATGATGTCTAGGGGGAGGTAATGTCGTGATGATGGAATTCTGCAAGAATTCATTGAATGAGCTCAATGGGTTTCTGGAATGATAATTTCATGCTTCAAGTCAGAAAGGTTGTTGGGAAGGTGAGAATTGTGTTGTCAAAATTGTAGGTTCCATGTAACCAAAGATCTTTGGGGGAACAATACCAGATAATTGGTTTGTTGATGATGTGATAAGAGTTTTGAGTTGGATGGACATGAGTAGTCACCTTTTGGGTGAGACAGAAAGTTAGAGGGTTTCAGAACGGGGTTGATGGGTCAGTAGCTAAGAGTTTGGGTTGTGTTTAGATGTACAATTGTAGAGTGTAATCATCATGAAAGGTGGTAGGATGGGCCGGGTATTTTACTTTGTTTGATATCAGTTTTGGTCACCGTTAATGTTTGAGAAAATAGAGTAAAATGATTCCAGGTGATTTATGTCTGGATATGTGCAAAGAATCACACCGTTGTTGTTCCAGTGGGTTCCACTACAATGATATGATGATATGTATGATATTTATATGTTTTTTGAGTGGGGAATTGTTTCCTATGAATTCACTCCAATGATCTAGTTGGTGGGTTGGTTGAATATGATTCATCTCTTAAGAGTTTTAAATTCTAGTTTGGGATGTACTGAGGAAGATATGTTGGACAATTCGGTGCAATTGATCCATGTTTGCTGGTTTTTATGATGTGAAGCTAGAATCATGAAACATGTGAATGGGTAGGAAGAACTTGTGGAATGATCTCTTATTATGGATTTTAGTTGATATTCAGAATAGTGGCTCTAGGATGATCCATTATTAGGTTGGGAGGTTGTAAAGTCCCATGTGTTCTTAAGGAATGTTTTTTGTTATGTTTTGGTTTCGGACTCTTATTTTTGGGTGGATAAGTGGTTACCAAGTTTATTTGAAGAATTTGGGTTGTTTCAGAGTTTTGATACATCCATGAGGAAGAGGACAAAAATTTTGGTCTTGTTTCATGGTTTTTCCATACTTTATCGCAATCATACAAATCATCACAAGTATACATGCAGGAACGGATAGAGGCTTACACACGATTATCCATGGATAAGAATAATGAGTTGTAATCCATTGAATCCAAGATGAATGACCAATTTGAGTTGGTGGATCAAACACGTCTTGGAAAACAATACGTGTAAACTGTGCATCCTAGAAACATTGAGAGAATCACAGAAATTCTATCCTATAATTATAAACCCCAAATAGGGTTTCTCCTCCATTACACCCCTACAACCGTAGTGATGATCATGGATGGAATTTTATTCTAATAGGTGGTTCTCCATCTAATATTGGTTGCTTGGAGTGACATTTACTGTAGATCAAATCCTTGGGAAGCCCAATCTACCTAATAAATCCTCAATTTTATAAGGGTATTCATCCTCCTCCCATCTCCATTCAATTAACTAAAACCCACATTTTTGTGTAAGATTTAGTTTGGGGATTCAAGGAATTCCTGAATTCATATCCAATTCTAGGATTAAGAGTGCTTTCATCATCAAATATGAGGTTGGAGGTCTACTAGTATTGTCCAATGGTATTATTCCAGATTTGTTCATGGAAGTTGTCTTCTTCTTTTCCCCTAATTGTGTTCTTGGAACATTGTAGTTGTTTCATAAATGGGTGTATAAATGATTTCTTGAAACCATCATGATCCCCATGGGATGTGAAGAGGAGGATTTGTCAAATTTGGGGACACCAATGGGGTGCTATGTCCTTTCAGATCCCTGAAATTAACAATGTCACATGTGGAATTGATGTGTAATATCATAGAGGTAATCTATAGAATGATAGTATGGTTTGATGGATTGAATATGTAATGTACATGTTTTTCCGAGGATGGATAATGGCTTAAGGGGTTGTTTGGAATGACTTTGTAATGGGTAAAATGTGTAAAATGGGAATGTGTCTATTGGTATATGAATTATATGGAAATTACAAAGAGGACTAGTACATATGAAATCTAATCATATTGAATTAGAAATGGATTGTGATTTTAGAACATGTAGATTATTGTATACTGTAAATTGATGAATATGGAATGTGTTAATTGAAGTAAAATCACGGGGAATACCTAATGGGTAGAATGTGAATGGGTGATTGTGTTATGTATTATATGATTCAGACCTGAAATCCATAAGGGGAAAATGACACTGAAATGTTCAATTGGAAAATTGGGTTAGTACATGGAAAATGGTGAATATTGGATATGTATGGGTGTTATTGAACACACATAAAGGGTTATGGTAGGATAATGGTAATTTGGATAAATTGAAATAAATTTTAATTGTGAAATGTATTAATCGGTTATAGAATAGCATTAATTCTATATTTGGGTTATGTATTTTTAATTATAATGGGTTTAAATATACTTGGATGTGTTAAGCTATGATTGTGGAGAATTGAAAAATAATAATTTTATAAAGATTGGTAGAGTGGGGTATTGACTTGAGGATCTATGCCCATGGGATTAGTAAGAATAAGGTTCTAAACTCCACCAGAAAAAATGTACGATTTACAAAAGGGGATGAATGCTCTATTCCTATAATGGTTGCATTCCACTGGATTGAGGATTCATCGAGAGAATATTGAATTGATGTGATATGTGTATCCAAAATGAGAAATGGACTTGAATTATTTTTCCATATGAATTATTATTGATTTCCATTGATCCTTTTTTATATGATATAATTTATATCCCATGGAACATGTGATCAAAATGGCTTATGTAATCAATATGGTATTAGAAATGAAGTTGGGATATATTCCCCAATTAAGATAACTAAAACATTTATATCTAATGGAGCCTTTTTTTCCTTTGATTTACATGATATTTATTCTATTCCTACATGAATTATCTTTTACACTTGATATTTATTTTATAAAATATATATGGTGGACTACTGTGTTTGGTACTAACACAGTGCTTGGGCCGCTATTGTTTACTGAAGCAGATCACTTGATTATAGGTCATGAAACAGGAAAGGTCCCTATACTAGGATGTTGAGATTGTATAGAGATTTACTTGGATAATGACCTAGACCTAGTGTCAGACCCATTTGTGGAGATGGCCATTTGTTTTAATATTGGTTTTATCCACATTCACTACTATTATGGAATGACATGGTTGTATTCAATATTTGTTTTTCAACTCGTCTATGAATAATTTTCTTATGTATATTCATTATATGTAAATACTATTTTGAAAATTTACATTTTGTACTGAAGTGTATTACTCTGGTGAAGAGGGTATAGTCTCCTGACATGGAACATTATACCCTGGCTGCTAGTCACCAACATTTGGTGTACATGGAGGCACAATTGAGGTCATGTGATTACTCAGCTCGGGAACTAGTTTAGTGGCTTACAGGTCTGGGATGTTATAAAAGATCCCAAGTGACCGTAGTATGAACATATAGATATGACAATATAATCCCGTTATATGTATATAATAGAGTATTATCATGAACATTAAAACATATATCATAAAACATGATACATAACAAAATTATTTTAACATGACATAACACTTCATTAATTGGAGTAAAAAACCCCAAGATAATCAGGAGAATCCCTGAATTCATAAAAAAGTTATTTTTTATAACATATAATTATAGAAAAAATATATTATATAATTGAAATCATATAAGAAGTATAATGTCCAATCTATTCATTGAACAATGGAACATTCTAACCAACCTCCAAAAAACATGTTTACTTGGGATACCATATCACAACAATTAATATAGTGAACATGAGAAAATAACTCATAATATAGAGTGAAATCAGGTGATATAAAAACACAATTAATAAAATATAGGGATATAATTGTTCCACATATCACATAATGATAATATATGCATTTAGTTTCATAAGAACATAAAATCATAGAAAATTTCATTATATATTAATTTACTTATGAATAAAATGAAATTCATAAAATAAACTATAAAACATTATCCTAATACATTTTTTAAAATATGTTATATTGTGTTATTTTAAACTACCCCTAGTAAATCATAAATAATAATAATGTTTGTTATAATTGATCGAAATGTTATTGTAAGAGCAATAAAATATACAAGTTGTCAGAGTAGTAAAAAAGCATTACAATTTTTATCCATTTTTTAAAATATTTTATAAATAATTGGAATTAATATTTAATTATAAAATTATATATACATGGATATAATTTCTTTAATATAAAATAAAGACCATTTTGTCTATTTTATTCTAATTGAAAATTTTAAATGATATTCCATACGATTCTTGTATATAATGTCAAAGTCATTAAAAAATTACTCTCATAAAAAATGTTAAAAATATTCTTTTTAAACATTTGTGAATATTGTTAAAATAAATATAATGATACTAGAAACCATCAATGAATTATATACAATAACATCTAATTAATAAAATGATTAATACATGTATGGATGTGAATGATTCTAAAATGAATAAATATGTATGGTTAGATTCTCATTCTAGTATCACATTGGGTGAATTATGAAGAAAATGTTGAGTGAAATGGAAGACAATTATATATAACCCTTGGAAATAATAGGGGAATAATATTAAGAATGTTGTTTAAATAAGATTCATAATATTTTCCATTATCGACGTAATTTCATTATGATATCAAAAGAAACATGGGTCTAGGATGAAAAGACATACTAATTATTCTAACAATCCATAAAATAGAATCAACATCCTATATAATGGACATAAATATATTATTAATTTATTTAATAATAATATTAATATCAATTGAAAATTTATATTTTAATAATATAATAATGAATTAGGGGAGTAACCATTGGTTTTTTTCATGATATGTCTATAATATTAATTATTTATCAGCATGTTTCATAATGGGTGTACACATATTTAATTAATACCTTGTTCATCCATACAAGTTAATTATATGTTTTTTATTCATTTTTTAATGTAATATTTAAAATATTATATTCATTTGATGGCATTAATGGGAAGGGTTTTCCATAATGAAACTCATTACTATCATTTTAAGGAAATTTTTTGATATCCATGAGTTAATTAATAATGATGGTTCAACATTATGTCATTATTTCATAACCACGATTAAGGAATTTAATGCTTTATAATATAATATATTTTTATTATTAATGAATTTATTATTATTCAAGTTTGAAATATTTATATTTGTTTAAAATCATTTATCTAGGTTGTTGAACAAACCAAAACAAGAACATGATATAATAATAAATAAGTTAGAGTATATAGTTATATAATAGTACTATCCATTAAAAAGAAGAATAATTATTTTGATATAACATCGTTAATATTGTTTATAAAATTTATATGGCTTATATATGGGATGGTAATTAAAAATAATATGGAAGATCTTTGATACTGTAATTACGAATTCTCTCCTTCTGAACACAAGTTCCATTTCAATAAACCATTTACACATTCAACATGAATCCATATATATTAATATGGTTAATTAGAAATTTATAGAGGGGTGTGGCTATATATTAGTGATATAACAAAATGGTTTGAGTGGTTTGAATAGTTATAATAGGGTTCTATTAAAAGGTGAGTTTTGATAGTGACCTCCATGAAAATAAATTCTTAATGCATGAGAATTTCCATATATTATTTTCATGTGATGATTAGGAATTTAAAAATCATTTAATTTAATTCAATTTTAAATAGGGAAATTCTATGTAAAAAGGTTATTCCTTGTTATTTTTGACATAATTTTTTTAATAATAATTCATTGAAATGTAAAATAAGATAACTATTAATTCATTAGATTTTTTTAAAATAATTTTTATGTTTTTTAAATAGAAATTATAAAATTTTACTCTTATGAGAAAAAAACCAAATTAATTATCTTTAATTGAGTATAATATTTTTTTAAGATTAAATAATTTTATAACATCCTATTAAATTTAATTATTCTTTTTCTATGAAAATAAATTTTTTCTTTGAATTTGTATATAAATAGATGATCTATTAATATAATATCATCATATAATTATTTGATAGTAATAATATCTAACTAATTAATATATATTACTATTATAATATACTATAATTAAATAATATAATTTTTTTCAATTTTTATTATTATCGAATTATATTATATTTTATTATTTTCTGAAAATTTTACAACATAAATATAAATATTTGGTAAAAGAACTCTTAACCACCATACATCCAATAATCGTATTTACAATGAATTTATATTTATATCAGTCAGATTTCATTCCACCATATATCATTACAAACAATAATATAAAAATTTATTGTATTCGTTTAATTTACCTAATAATTTCTATTATATTTTTAATTATATTCCTTATTTTTAAATATGAAATTATGGTTATGATATTCAAAAACATTTGTTTGGAAAAGGATTATTTGAAAATTATACATTTTTAATTAATTAATATATGATTTTCGTAAAATATGTTCGTATTCCATTACAACAATTTATTACCTTTTTCTTACATTGTAATAATTAAACTCAAAAAATAATTCTTGATTTGATTTATTTAAGGATTTTTTGTGAAATATATAATTGAAAATAAAATTTATTAATGGAATTATAAAAAATAAAATTAGAGGGTATTAGATTTCCCAATTAATTTATTCTCTATCTCATTATACATGTAAGTCGACTTGTCCCCCACACACACATACAAAGGATCTTATACCGTATTTATTATTAATGTGAGGCTATATGGGTGTATTTTTTGGTAGTTTTTTTGCTGGATTAAATATACCTAAATGATTGTTCAACATATTTAATATTCCCATGATAAAAAATCATGCATTAATGGTGAAGAGTATTTCCTCTTAATTCACGTGGTTACAATTTATTACAAATATCATTGACTTGGATTGGTGTCCTTTTTGGTTTCTCATCATCCACTTTGATTTTTACTAACACATT
The DNA here is from genome assembly GCA_963277665.1 of Viscum album. Lineage (NCBI taxonomy): Eukaryota > Viridiplantae > Streptophyta > Magnoliopsida > Santalales > Viscaceae > Viscum > Viscum album. The sequence continues at coordinate 90,295,152 of OY728121.1, read as the reverse complement.
TTTAATGACCCAAGTAAATAAAGAATATGAAATTTTCATATTTATTAATATTTTTTAATTAAATATTAATTTTACTTACAAGGGGATTCTTTGTCTAATAGAGTACTCAACAGGAAACAACATGTTTCTTTGAAATCTTACGTCACACATAACATTGAGTTATAACAAAAAATAATATAATATTATTATTTTTTAATTGTAGTTAACACCAAGCCATTGTGTTTGTAGGAATTTACATAAATAAATAAAAAATGATTACACATGTTAATGACATAAAATAAGAAGGATTCACTTTTTAATAACGAAATACATTAATATTTTCTAAAAGGTTGATTTAATGCCTTTTTATAGAGTACCCTATCTAAATCAAGTTTATTTTCACTTTTATATATTCTATTTTACAGAAAAAACATTTTCATTAGAATCAGGATATAAAATTTTTCATTCGTTAATATTTTGATATTTTTATGATAAAGTTCATTTTTTATGAATAGTGAAACATACTACATTTTAATTCAAAACTACATGTTAATCTCATTTATTTATATAGTTAGATTGTAATTTTAATTGGTTTAAACTATAAATGGATTATATTTTTTCCATTTAATCCAATCTTTTTTCATTGGTTTTAATTTCAGATTGAAATTGGACGTAAACATATGTCAATCTATTGATAGTTATTATTTTATTAAAAACATTATTTTTGGTTTTGACAACTAAAATTAATTTTAAATTAATTTCTGCAATGTAGGTGTTTTGAATTCAGAAAAATGGATTCCATATTTAGAATCATTATGCCCACATTGTTAATTTTTTTATCTTTCATTTGTGTACATTATTAATAACAAATTCATTAAATATTTTATTTACCAAGGTTGAATGGTAAATCTGGTAACTAAGGGTTAAAAATATTTTTATAATAATATTAAATTACGCTAAAAAGTGTCCTAATTGAATTAGATGACACATGTCCATCCATGGGAATTATTAGGTAGATTATGGGACCCCATGAAGCCACATGTATGTGAAAATGACACTTTATAAAAATTAATTTAAAGTTAAGGAAAATGTAATATAAACATATATTTCTTAGTAAAAAATTATTATACTATGTTATATAAGTGATATATTAAACAATAAATAGTAATTAGAAATACAAATTGATTTCAAACATCATGATATTTTATTTATAACTTTTAGACATCGTATAAGTTAATTTATTTATGACACTATGATGATGAAAAGATTAAGTGACTAATAAATTTTTTAAACAAATAAGATTATTAATATTAAAAATATGTTATTTTAATCATATTTTTTATCGAAGAATTTAATCGAGATTATAATTTGTCATATTTGAATTAATGTAGTTTTTTGTAAGGAATATAGTTTTTATTTATTTTTTTAAATGTCTTGATATGGATAGTTTATAAATTGACATAAATGAATTTTTCAATAAATAAATATTTTAATAAATGATAAAATAGAACTAAAAATATTATATTCACCCAGGAGATATATATTTTCATACCAATGCCATTGAGGAGAAATTTTGGGTCCCTTTTTATTTTATAGTAAACATATTAACCATGTTGTATGAATTTTAAGGAAGAAATTGTAAAAGATAAATAAGTTAACAAAGGGATAAATAAAAATGTAAGTATTAAAAAATATCCAAAACCAGGCCAATTCTTATTTAATGATTTTATTTAGAATTATAATCAAATTATATTCTAATTTTATTGGTTTTTGTGCTTTTGAAGATGAAAATAAATTTATAACTAAATAGTGCATTCAAACATTCCTAAAGATCCCCTCCTCCTTCATATAAAAGGCCATCAAATATAAAACATTACTCACTGCTCTAAAGCATCTAGAATCATCCAAAATATTCTCCAATATACTCCTAACATCCATATCTTCTTCCAAGAATCCTTATATTTGGCAGAAGGAAATTCAATAATGCTTTTTTGTTCAAACCAATGTGAGTTACTTTATTTAAATCTAATTCCCCCTCTCATGTTTTTTCTTATATTTTCCTTCTACACACCCTTTGTATTATTATTCATTATTTACATAAAAATAAATTTATACTCAATATACTAGGTTTTTTTATTATAATGATTCGAACTATATTTATATACATCTCTATCTAGTGTATATGAACATAATATTTCTATGGCCAGTGAACTATTACCTCACAAAACAATGATTGTTCAATCATCTACTACCACCTATCCTGGTGGGAATTATAATGGATATGTAATTATATATTATATTTATGATATATATTTTATCTATATTATTATTTAATTATCATTTATAACATAACCTTATTCTTTTCATGTTGTACAAATATAATAAGTTTATTTGAGAAAATGTGGACTACTGCCCCCTCAATGTGATATGACTCATTCATACCTTACATGGAACATATAAAGGATGGTGTTAATTAACCATTGAAACATATATGTAATATGATTTTATATTGGAATAACAACATAATAATGTATCATTTTGTTTCCATTAATTAAAAAACAAAAATAATTAACTAAAAGTAGAAATAATGCGTACGTTCGGCATAACATTTCCATGAACGGTACATTTCATTTTCATATATAAAAATAATATGGACTTTTAAAAATACATATATAATGTATATATATGATATAATGATATTTAAATCATGAATAAAAATCTATAAATGATGTAATTTTTACCACATGGACAATTTGTAATTATAACAAGTTCATTTTTTAATCAACTTCTAAACATCGACAAAATGTCTGATATGAACTCAAATAATTAATTAATTTTTTTATATTTGTAATAAGTGATATAAAAGTAATAATAATCATTAAAAACACTTGGAATAAATTTTAAATAAACATTATTTTATTATTTAGGAATAATAAGGTACATACGTGATGAGTCAGACTCAATGTAAGTGAACTCATTAACCCAATTTCCATTATTTGGGTTAAAATTATACTTCTTTATTATTTAATGCTATGATTATGAAGGAAATATGTTTTTTTATCATATCTTATATATATACATGCTTTATGTTTACATATATAAAATACACACAATTGATGTATTTTATTTACAAAATTATCATTTAAGGGAACCGTAATCCCCTTTTCTTTTAGTAAAAGACTTCTTTTTAGATTATATCATTTAACTTCCATACTCTTATGTTAGGTATGTTGTTTTTATATACTTATTTCTATATATTTTTTGTGAAATATATGATATACCTTTTTGTCTTTCATTAACTCCTTTTCTATGTTTTTATGTGACGTTGTTAGGCTACCGAATTTTCGTAAATGATCTTCTTTACCCAATATCAATTAATTTGTTTAAACTTCGACATCATGATTATATCATGCTATGAATATGTTGGAATGACCTCATAATTGTTTTAAATTTAACTTCCACTTATATTGTGTGTATATATTTTTGAAACATAATTATTTCATTGATTTATCCTTAATCTAATGATACAATATTTTTAAGGGACTACATCTCAATCTACCTTCACTGACACATATCATGATATTTTGCACCTATATTAACATATAAGTTGTAAATTCAACCCTTTTTTACATATAATATCATTAAATTCTATATTTTCTGGATATTTATAGTTTTCATCGATTAAATTCTTTAATTTTTTTTTATTCATGCTTTTCTCAATTGGTAAATGATTCTTTAAGTAAAAGATTGTTTTAAATGTTTTAATGATTTAATTTTATAAATACTTATGTTTCATTTCAATGATTTAAAAATGATTTACTTGATATATTTATATATACCTGAGTGTATTGGAGTGTAAATTCATTAAAAAAGTTTCAATATGGTATGGTACACTTTGATTCCAAACTCATGTTTTTGAATGTTTTAAACGGTATGACTGTGTCAATATCATGAACTGAAATTTTTTTATTACAATGTTAAGATGTTATCTTTCCAATATTATTCTTTTATGTGTTAGTATTATGTTTGGGTTCTTGGATATTTTTTATTTATAAGGGTGTTCCGTTATAAACATAGGTCAGGTGAGCCTGAGGTAGCGCTCCGATGCATTTGGTAACATGGTGGAGGTAAATGCTAATTTTTCTTCTAATAGATTTATGGAATATACTATGAAGTGTATTTAAAATGTAACACTCTATGTTTCTATGAAATCAACAATGTAATTATATTATAGATGCAATAATTTTCCGCTGTGATTTATTATTTCTATGTATTATTCATAAATCTCATGATTTCATGATGTATGTTATAGAGCATATGTTTTGTATGAATTGACGAACTGATTTTTTCATTCTTTATTTTATAACAGAAACTATGATTTTTATGATCATACAAAGTTTTTTAAATTTTTTTTCAGATGGTAAATGGATGGTTAATAGAAAGGGAAAATTCAAGAATATTTATACGGAGAAAAAAATTCTTTTCTTTTAAAAATCTATATTTTATGAAAAAATGGATACTATGTAGAAGTGTCTACTTTGTAATATTTGAGATGTAATGTAATTGTTATGGCCTGATTATCTTAAACTAAAAACCTCAAAAGATCCATAATTTGAATTATTAAAATAATTCAAGATTATTTTATGTTTAATGATTGGGCCTTATTATTGGCATCAATGGTCAGTTTATACAACTTTAGTGATTAGGAGGTTTTTCATAAATAGGTTTTATCTTTATATCTACTCATTAAATTAAATACTTATTTATTATCCTTTTCAGATCTTCTAATCTCTATTATAAATGTAAAAATGATGATCTCAAATGACATAATAATCTCTTCCTGATGACTTACTTGCAATTATTATTAAAATGTCACATCAAGATGATTCTGAAACAATTTCTAACATAGAACTCACATGAAAGCAATTTATTGAGATATCTGACACCACTGATATACCTATATACCATCATGGATCATGGGGTTTATTTAATCAAATTCTATTTTCTTAGTATTCTCATATATTAACGAAATATAAATATTATCAAGGAATTTTAAAATATTTTACCTTATTAGAATATTTGGAATCATATTTGGATTTTAAAAAAGGTACTGAATAAGGAGACCCTTCTGTAACATATTTATATTTTCTTTTAAGTTAGTGTATTTCAGCACATACATATGGTATTTTAAATTGAACATTTATTGATTGTTTCTACTCCAACTAGGTCTGACTGTTTTATAAATATCCATTTTTATACGATGTTTTGAAAATATATTTCATATATTATTATTTTCTGAAACACTTTTTCTGCGGACACCCATAGACCCATGTTGAATGAGGAGTATTTGGATAAAGGAAGCAGATGAATTTAAAGGATATCTAAATCATTATTTTAATACATGGACCATCTATCTACATGATCGAGATGATGATTAAACTAGGGGGACACCATTATCACAGTTTATTGTTCTTTCTATGGGAATAGTGTTATTGAATTGAGTCAAAACATAAATATATGTAAGGAATCATGAATTTATATATTGAGTTCAATATGATTAATGATGAAAATGAGAGGTATAAGTCAACCATTGTGGTTAAATCATGTTAGGGTTATTTATGATGGTTATAAAAAGGAATAGAATGAAAGACGAATGTAAACCTACCATGTCTAGTAACACCATATGAATCGAACCCACAACTGAAGGGAGACAAGGGCACATTTCTTACCACTGGCTTACATGAATCCATTGGATATTATAACTTATTAATTTTAACTGAATGATTTTAGGGATCAAGTATTTGTTGATTTGGTATAATATTTTCTATCCAAGGGATATAATTATTATAAGAAATTGATTTGGTGATTAATGGATAAGGGTTATTTTAGAAGAAGTTTGCTATTTTTGTAACACTATATATCCATGAATATATAATAATTTGGGATTTCATTCGATTAGTAATGGTATAATTTTATTTTTGATGAATATATTTTTTAATTATAATGATATAGCGATTTTGGTTATTTATGGAAATGATTAACCTATCATAGAGAATATGGGATTAGAATAATCACATTTCAGTATGAGACTTCAATAGTAGCCTGTGTTATTTGCAGATAAATGTTAACATTTAGGTGTAAGAATATGTTATCAAATACTTTTTAATATTGGGTTTCAATCATAGATTGTATTATATTGAAGGAATTTAAGGAAATTTTTTTAGTCAATGATCTTTGTTGATCTTTGGGTACTATTTTTTCAATTTTGGTGATTAAGAGTAGTATTTATTTTCAACCTTTTTTTGGATTTTATGATCTTGTAAAAATGATTTTGTAATTTTTTTAATGTCTAAAGGAAATGGAAATATATATATCATTTGTTTCGGATTATGTGATTATCAATCACTTTATTCTCTCACTTCGGGTGTGACCAAGTCATCTTGATTACTCATTATTTGGAGAAAAGTGTAGTTTTTGGTAGATACTTATTAAAGAATGAAACTCTACATGAAAGGATAGTATATTTATGTTTCCCCTTAGTTTGTCTCATAAATAAATTCCCCAAAATTATGAAAATGATGTTAAAAAAATCTTTTTTCCATTTACATTTCCTTCTAGGGAATCAAATATTGTTTAATCCATCACAGGTTTGTGATTTTCTAGGGTATATCATTATCTTAATAATGTTTTATATCACTCTCAATGAGAATTTGATACTTAGTTTCTCCTCTGAATCAATGTTTTAATACATGATATCTTATTTTGGGTTATCTCATTTAACCTTTGTAGGTATCATTATTTTTACTAAAGTGATAGTTTTTTTGAGTCTTTTTCTGATGTGGTACTTTTAATGATGAATTGGAGTAGTGTTTTAAAATTGGGAGGATACAATTCCCCAAAGGGGGAAGGATATTAAATCCAAGGTAAATAAATAATATCAAAGTTTCAAATTTCTTAATATTTGTGAATTATATATTAATATTACTTTTAAAGGGTTATTGTGTATGATAGAATACACAACACACAACAACGAGGTTTCTTTGAAAATTAATGTTGCACATAATGTTGAGTTATACCGAAAAATAATAATATATTATTGTTATTTTACATTGTAGTTAATGAATAGCCATTATATTGGTAGGAATGAATATAACTAACTACTATATGATTACACTAGTTTGTTAAATGTTTTTACTTATTTCCAACAACCATTATAAGAATATAATAAGAATAATTCCTTTTTTAGCATAAAATACTATAATATTCGTCAAAAGTTCGATTAACTGCCTTTTGTGGGGGAACCATATTTAAATCTTGTTTTTTCAATTTTATATGTTTGATTTTACATAATAAACTTCTTCATTATAAGTGGGGAATCATTATTTAATTTTTGTAAAATTTTTATTTTTTTTATATAGCTCATTTCTTAATGAATAGTTAAAAATAATGCATTTTAATTCAAAACTACCCTTTAAACTAATTTATTTATAATGATATATTGTACATTTAATTGGTTTTAAATAGTAATTCGATTATATCTTTAGCATTTTAATATAATTTTGATCATTTTATGTAATTTCAAATTAAAAATAGACTTAATCAAAAATCAATCTTTTGATATGTTATTATTTCATAAAAACACACTGTTTAGTTTTTACAATGGAAATTAATGTTAAAATATTTTCTGAAACTTATTTTTTTAGAATTTTGAAAAATTGAATTCATATTTGGTTTCTAGATATCAAAATTATGTCAATAGGTATCTTTTATTTTTAGGCATTATAAAATGTAGCATAAGTAAATATTTTATTTATTGTAGTTAAATGGTATACCTGGTAAATATGGGTAAAAAATAACATTATAATAATACTAAATTAACCTAAATTGTGTCCTAACCATATGTGATGATTCATATCTGACAACGAGAATCCTTGGTTCGATTTTGAGACACTATAGAGACACTTATAATTGAAAATTAAACTTTATAAAAATTAATTTAATGTAATGGAAAATGTAACATTAACTTATATCTTTTAGAAAGTCATTTATTAAATATTAAAATATAAGCTATATTTTTTACTATAAATTTTAATTATAAAGATAAAAATATATCCTATATCATTGTATTCTATATATAATTTTTAGACATAATATGAATAAAATTATTTATGAATCAATGGTGTTGTAATGATAACATCATTAATGAATGTTTTAAATAAAAGAGATTACAAATTTTAATATAAATTTATTTTTATTCTTTTTATGGAATCCAATAATATTATAGATTACTATTAATTTTTATATTTTAATTAATAAAAATTTATCCGAATGATTCATGTTTTTATGGATTTTTAAAAAGTTTTGATTTCAATATTAATTAAATTGACATAAATGATTTTTAAATAAATTAATATTTATAAAGTTCTAAAATAGTTATAAATTCATGGATTCAGAGAAATAAAATATATGATGTAACAAATGTCATTAATGAGCTATTTCGGGATGCTGGAAATTGTATTCTATATATATTAACTATATAGTATGAATATAAAATAAGTCATGGTAAAAGTTATTTAAGATAACAAAGGGTTACATAAATAAGATAAGGATTAAAAAATATCCAAAACATTCCATATTATTATTGGATTATTTTATTTCAACTTATATTCTTCTTATCTTATAATTTAATTGTTTTTGATTATTTTGGAACTGAAAATCAGTATATAATAAATTAATATTTTCAAACATTCCTAAGGAGACCCTCCTCCCTCTTATAAAAGGCCACCACCACTATCCCATTACTCACACCTCTCAAAACCCATGGCTCGTCCAAACAATTCTCAAACAAGATCCCAACATCTTTATCATCCACCTAGAATCCATACGTTGAGAAGAAGGAAAATCAATAATTCCTTTTGGTTCAATACAATGGGAGTTACACGGTTTATTGGTAATGTCTTCTCTCAAGATATTTTCTTTTATTTTCCATATCCACACACTATTCTCTAATTGTTTTTTATTTACATAAAAACATAGGTATCCCCAATATTCAATATTTATGTTACAATAATTATACTAACTACTCTTACACACACCTCCATGTAATTGATACAAACATTCAATTTCTGTGGATGGTGAACTACTACCTTACAAAATGATGAAAGTTCAATATTATCCTACCACCAGACATGGTGAAATTTATTATGGAAATATAATTATATATGATATTTATAATATTTATTTTATCTCTATGAATATATAATTCTAAATTATAACATAAATTTATTCTTTCCATTTTGTATAAATATGATGATTTTATTTGACGAAGTGCGGACTACCTTCCCCTAAATGCGATATGACTCATACAAAAAATATGTGGAACTTATAATGTATATTGTTAATGAACTTATGTGACATATATAAAATGTGATATTTTATTGGAATAATAATATAACTATTTATCATTTTGTTTTCATTCCTTTAAAATTGAAAAGAAATTAACTTAACATAGCATTCATGCTACGTAGGGCTTACCATCTCCCTTAACGGTGCAATTAATTTTAATATATATAAATGATATTGAATATAATAAATAAATATATATTCGATATATATGATATATATTATATTTAAATCATTAATACAAATCCTTGGATAATGTACTTTTGACCACAAGAACAATTTGAAAATTTAATAATTTCATTTTCTACAAACATTCTAAACATCGACTAAATGTCCGATATGAACTAAAATAATTAACTATTTGTTGTAGATAATTAATAAGTGATATAAATGGAATAATAATATTTAAAATTTTCTTAATCAAGTTTAAATCAACTTCAATTTATTATACAAGAAAACACGGATCATACTTGATGAATCAGACTCAAGGTAATGGAACTCCCTAACCCAATTTCAATTATTTTAGTTAAATTTCAACATCTAGATTATGTAATAATATGATTATGTGAAAAATAATTTATTTGGTCATATATTTTATTTATAGTGTATATATATATGTGAACTTATTGTTTATATAAAAAATACATCTATTTTAATTACCAAAGGAACTTTTAAGGGATCCTCTCACCCTCTTCTTATAGTAAAATATTTTTTTATTATATATTTTAATTACCATTATAATATTTAGGAATATGTTCGGATATATCCTTTTTGATGTAAATTATTTGCCCATGTGATGATATAACCTTCGATCTCTCATCAACTCATTTTCATAATATTTATGTGACGTTGTTAGACTACCGAATATTCATAAGGGAACATATTAACCCAATTTCTATTATTTGATTTAGTCATATACATATTAATTATATTGTGCTAGGAATATGTGTTAAAGTACTCTTAATTGTTTTACACATTATATCCACGTATATTTGGTGTATTTGTTGTTGTCATACAAAATTATTTCATTGATTTATCTTCATTCTAATGTAACAATAATTGTAAGGGACTATCTCTCAATCTCTTTTCATTGAGAAATATCAAGATATTGTGCAGAAGTATTATTTTATATGGTGAACATTCAACCCCCTTGAAATTTTATATCACTAATTTATATATTATCCTGATTTCTATAGTATTATTTTATGTTATTAATTAATAATTCTTTATTCAATATGTTCTCAAGTTGTAAATGATTCATTAACTAAAACATCATTATAAATTTTTAAAAGATTTAATTTTCTAAATAATTCTCATTCATATTTTTTTAGTAATTATTTTGAAGATGTATTTTTATGGAAATGAGTTATCTGAATTGTAACTTCATTTAAATGATTCAATGCGGTATGATTCAATTGGATTCATATCTATTAATTTTTTATGTTTTAATCGAACAGATTATATAAATATCTTTAACTGATATTTTGAGAATGCAATGTTGAAATGTTATCATTCCTATGTTATTGTGTCAGGTTCTGTGATAATGTTATTGTTCATGGGAGTTGTTTATTTATATAGGTTGTTCTGTGATAAACCTAGGGAGGGCGAGTCAGAGATAGATCTAAAATGCATTGGGTAACGTAATAGAGTTAAACATTATTTTTTCTACTAAAATATTAAGGGAACATATTGTGATGGGTATTCAAAATGTAACTCCCTATGTAGTTATGAAAGATACAATTCTAGTATGTTTTGGATGCAATTATTTTCCTTTATGATTTATGATTTCTACGTGTTATTCATAAATCTTATGATTATATGAGGTTTGTTAATGAGATTATGTTTTTTATATATCGATGAAAAACAGTTTTAATTATTTATTTTATAATCGTTACTGTGATTTTTATTCTTATTCGTTGTTTTGTAAGTGTTTATCATAGGTTCTAAGGACAGTTAAGAGAATGGAATAATTGAACAATATTTATATCAAGAAAATAATTCTTGTTTTATTTTAACTGTTTTTATTTTATGAAAAAATGTACAATGAGTATATGTGTCTGCTTTGTAATTTTAGAGATGTAATGTAATTATTATGGCCTAATTCAATAAAACTCGAAAAATTAAAAGATCCTCAATGTTAATTATTAACATAATTCAAGATTATTAAATTATTAAGGAGAGGGAATTATATAATTTCATATTTTTATTGGTCATGGGGAATTCTATTGAGTCTGTTTTTAGACATCATTTAATGATCCTTATTTTGAAAGTGTTTTGTCAGTTCAGATAATGCACATGATTCATGATGGTATGGGATGACATATAACATTATTGTATTATACAAAATTGACGTCTCATTATTCCTCGTATTGTGTTAAGGAACCTTGTGATTCATGAGGTTGGTGGTGAATAATAAAAATGTTCTATGAATGGGGAGTACATACACAATTATGGAAATTCTCATTGCCTTATGTTTCAAATAAATTTCTAATATATTATTACCCATATATTAACCACACGTGATGTACATGTACATATTATCTCATTATAGTATTTTATTCATCATAGTGTATTTTTTTTGTTTATATATATATATATATATATATATATTTGAATACTAACTTAATTATTGTTTCTCTATTTTATTAGTGTCATATTTGTTATATGTTATTATAATATAAGACAACCCATGTCATGATATATTCTTACTTAGTGGTAGTCATCATACTAATAGAAATTGTAGGTGGGATTAGGGGTACACTCTATATTGAATTAATCGAGGTAAGGACTATGTGTGTTGGGTTCTGTAAGAGTAGTGGTAAATATAAATGTCCTTTGGTGGGACTTTTTTGTTAGTATTCTTGTGAGGATTTTTTTGAAAATATTGGTAAATGATGATATGGTGTTTTATGTTTTGTTTTCAGGATATGGAAGATAAAATTATATTTTATTTTGGAATATAATTTTTATATTACATAATATACATGAATGATGAACCATAGATTTGATCCAAAATTTTAGGGTACATGCATGATTATACCAGAAACATATTACATTTAGTCGTAATCGTTCATTTTTCCTATTCCCACTAACCAAGATATTATATTTTCCTTCTCGATTAATATTATGAAATTATTAGTATGATATACTAATTAATATCTCCTTATGGAGACATCGATTTGATGTGGCAATTAATATTTATACATTTGAATATAAGGATACCACATTTTGGTGGGTTGCATCAATAATTAGGTCAAGATACATAAATTCCTTTAAATAGAAGATATATTACATTATTATTGTTGGTGTGAACGGGTTTATATGGATTTTTTTCATTTAATATTTTATGGGCTAGAAATAATCATTGATTTACATGTGTCTACGATTTTTAAAACAATTAATTGATTGATCCTTATGAAATAGGTAATCTGAGGGATTATAGGCCATACATTTATAGAAATATTATGAAAACACAAACCAGATATAAATTATTTCATTTTAAAAATTACTAGATATTGAGATACACAAGGGAATGATACAACATTAATATAACTCACAGTTGATCTAATATAATAGACAACAGTTTTCAAACATTTACTAAAAACCATACTAATATAGGTTATTTATTCATTTTTGTTGGTGGTGTAACCATGCGTGAGTAAATGAAGGACCTGGGTATTGAACGTTTTTTCATCTCATGTTTTGTAACACCCAGACCACAACCGTGAGATCCAAACCAGACATCCAAATTACCTTATCAATGGATCTAGAAGCAAATAAAGATACCAACTTGTAGGGAGGTTCAATTTCTGTTTGTGTAGATATTATACACATCGTATCATTTCGTTGAATAAATAATAAATGCTAATTAATATAATAAAAAGGAGAGTATTCGTGAATAAAAAAATTTATGAAATATAGTTCATGCAATAATAAGTTGATAATAAATTTGAAAATGAAACGAGATAATAAAATTGTAATATTTAAATTAATAAAAAAAGTATTGTGATACCTAGATTCTGGTATTGTATAGGTACCTGCTTCATACTCCTCCAATAAACTATCCTTAAAGAGACATTATCCCTAGAATATCACCATATGAATAAAGAATGCATGCACATCTAAATTCACTTTCATGTTGTGAGTAATAAAATTCCTTTGGACACCACAAATTCATCCTTATATTATGTGAACATATATAACAACCAATGAAATTCATAATAAAAATGTGTATCCTAAATAACAGTCAAACAATCAAGTAAAGAAATTTCATGAGATAACCAATATGTTATAATCAAATGATAATATCTTCTTTAACTCTAATATAGAAGGATAATCTAATAGGTTTGTATGGATCTGATGTAGCCATATGGATATTGATAATCAAATTTACAAATAATATATTCATTGAGTTTTCAAAATGCTTCCCAGTATCTTCAAGGTAAAGGTAGTATTGATATGTTACTCATTATCTACATGTAGTTTTGTGTTATTGACATGATAGTATTATTAACTTCAAATATTATAAGAAATTTTATTAGTAGAAAATTGGATCATGTGGGTTGATATTATTGATGATTAAGGGAGTTCTGACTAATAACGATCTTATATTCTGGGGGAATAAAATAAATAAATGATTACTAATAATTCCTTCATTTTTTATTATAGATATGGATATAGAATTTACTGAGAAACTACTTTCACATAGAGTGTGACATAACTCATCTCATTTACTAAGGATCAATCTCTAGTCTCTTATAATATAATCATTGTCCCATGGAATATAATTATTTTCTCCAAGAAAGCTAATAAGATAATTTTTCTAGAGACACAATATCTATATGGTGTATTGAGTTTCAAAATATTAATAATATCCATGTGTTTCAATGTGTCTTAGGATACAATACAAGTCCACAATGTTCTATGATCAACATAATTTCCCATCATGCCCCCTTATATTGGGCAATCAAACTCTGAAGACCACATGCAATGTAAATTATGCATAAAACACCCAAAGGAAGGTTTCTAAACTATAAAAAATAAATTGTTATAAAAATTATCATCAAATAATTATATATATAATTTGACACACAAAATTTTTATAAAATGTGTTTTTCAAAAATAAATATTATATTTTGATAACTTATCTTGGACACAATATCGCGTTGAAATGAAATGAAATATTCAATTAATATAATATTATTTAATATAAAATTTATCACCTAGTCATTGTTTTGGAGAATATGATTAAGTCAAACCAAATTAATAAAATTATATTTTAAAAAATCATTAAAATAAATTCATTTTATATAAATATGATATAAATTCAAATAAAAATATTTTAATATTAAATGAAATTTTCTTATGAAAGATTATTTTTGTGCATGAAATGCATTTTTATCTATTTAAATAACTGAATCACCATTTTAGAATTATATTAATGGAAATTATATTTTCTATATTTTATAATTAAATTATAATTATGTTAATATTTATACAAAGACTTATATAATAACAAATGAGTATTATGTTTTAAAAATGTTTTCCAAATAAGTGGGTTCATTCCGTTTTGTCCAATTATGTAGGAATATTTTTTTCATCATTTAGAATGTTAAAATTTAAAAATAAAAATCTCATTTCTTAATATTTACACATCAAAATTATCATTTTATGAATTTAATTATTTTTTTGAAAAATTAAATGTTTTGATGAATACTAAAAAATAATAATTTTCTTTAAAAATTGTGTATTATTTTTGTGTTTTTAAAGAGGTAAATAATTTTATAAAATGATATAAATATAATTTTAAATTCACTATATTATTATTAGTCATGTAAATTTTTTAGATTTTAGTTCAAATTAAATTAAAAAAAGTTATACTTTTGAGAGATTTTCACCATGGAAAATAGTTTTTCATCAAGTCTAACGTTTTAATTTTATATGGTTTTATGAAATTTATATGAAATTAATTAGGTAAAACTGAATAAATATTTTAAAAAATATTTACTAAAAAATAAGGATTTATATTTAAAATTTTTCATAATTTATTTTAATATTGTAAAAATTAATCATTTTATTTAAGGTGAAATATGGTTCTTCGTGTCACATGTGCTTGTGTAAAAATTAATTTTCCCTCAAATAACATTTTTTTATTTTTTAAAAATTTATATTCCATGGGTTCTAATTATAAAATAATAATAATTTATTTTATATTATTAATTGAAAAATCACATTGAAAAATAAATAAATTTATAGTTACCGTGGTGAAAACTATTATGGTAAAATTATGAAAACATCAACGTTATAGAATAAAATATTTAAAAAGTGTTTATTTTTTTATATATTATATTTTTATTTACCATATCATCAATAATATTATGTAATTATATACTTGTTAGTAATATGCAGTGAGAGTTACTTCTAATTATTTAATTGTTTTTGGAATTTATAAATACGTGTCTCCTACAAATGGTGGTTTATCTTAAACATTGCAATTTTCATCATAATGATCTTTCTATTCACCACTTCTCATACCCATTTATTTCTTGTATTAATAATTATAATGTGTAAAAAAATTATATTACATATACTAATAATTTATTTTGTTTATTTAATAACTGACATTTGTCACCACTTCCATAAAATGGGAAACAATAATGGTGAACATGTGTACGATTAAATACTGCCTTGCGAACTGATATAATTTGTTTTTCATATCCACAAATAAATTATGTAACATTTGATGGTTATTATTTTATGTATTATATTTTACATATAATCATTCTTTAATATTTTTAATATTACATATACCTTCATATATTTCAATACGTTATAAAATGATAATGTTTCCAATAAATATCTTTTGACAGCCTTCTCCACAAAGTGATGCGAAACATTTTTCATTTTCTTTTAACATTGATGATAATTAATAAGTATTTGATTAATTTTAATAATATATATTACATTATAATTATTCATTAATTTTTAATAAATATATTTATTTCATTCCATCCAATGAGAAAATAAAATCATCGTTCATCTCTACATAGAATCTACAATCTGGATAAATAATACAATAAAATCTAATAATTAATAAAAGGTGATAAATAATGAATAAATAATATATTTATATCTTATTGAACATTTTTAATATGATAAAAAAAATATCAATTTAAAATCAATGAGGTTACCAAACAAAAATTCCAGAAAAATAAATCAATTATAACCTTGAAACATATTTGATTGTTGAATTCTTGTTGAATATGTGATAATAATATATAATTGACTCATATTTTGTATGATAAAAAATGATAATGTTTCTAAAATATATGTATAATTAAAAAATATTTTTAATAACTTAGATTGATTCATTATTTTAATGAATTCAATAATAATTTTCTGGGATTTCTAGACTCCCATTTATTTTGTGGAGTTACATGATATATTCAAAACTCATTAATTTTGTGTGGTGCATATACCATACATTTGGAATTATATATTATAAATTAATTAATTACTATTATATTTAAATTATAATTTGATATAATTTTACATTTTTTGTTGTAATAAAAAGATAATCTATGTGGTTATGTATTTTTATCTCACATTTTTTCATGAGACAGAGGCCATATTGTCCACCTATTTCTATTACATGAAAAACATAAAAAAATGAGTTTATCGTATGATTATTTAAAATATTATTATGTTTATTTAAATATCGATTTAATTTTATTTCATTCATATAATTTATTAATAAAATGTAACTAATTATGTAAGATTCTTGTGTTACAATCTCATTATATGTCATCATTGTTTATGATTTTTCTTCGGATGATGAAATATTATAAACAACATATTAATAACATACTTTATTTTATAAAAATATATCAATTTATAGAGAATATATTTTTTCCATTTTTTTATTTCTTTTAGTACATACAATTCCAAATGAATGTTTTCTTATTTAACATAGATATTATTTATCTCTTCAATCAAAAAATATTTTTCTATTAAATCAATATTTTCAACATTTTTAAAATATTGAATAGTATTATTTTTTAATTTAATGATTTCACATGATATTATTTTCAAATTTTATTTAATGGATAATTATTATAGTTTTCGAAACAAAAATCTATTTTATTTTTCGTACAAAAAATGGGAAATGAATCATTGTTATAATTTTTCCCACACGAGCCATTTTTCTATATCGTAAATTGTAAATGATTAAAGGATTCCATTAAATATTTAAATGAACATTTTTAAATGTTACCAATTTCTCCATTATTGGAAGATTTGTTTTTAAAAATGTGGTTTTGACATTGAAAATATTTTTTTCCTCAAAAATGTCTGAAGTGATGTTTAAAAAAAATTAACTATTTAGAAATCTATTAATGTTACATAAGAATTACGGGGTACATGATCAAATAATATAATCATTATAATTTATTTTTATAGTTTATAATTATTATTACAAGATATTTATGAAACTAATTCGTATTACATTTGTTATTGTGTAATGAAATATTACAATTTTTATGAAATCAGTTTCATTTCCAAGTGATACATTATGATGACAAGATGTTATATCATTTAAAAAAATTTCCCTCATGTTGTGATATGATTAAATTTTTGACTTTTTAGGAAACCTATTTCCTTAAAATGTGTTAAATAATTCATAAATTCTCATGAAAACCATTGATTTTCATTATATCTGATATGATGAATGTTTTATAGTTTTTTAAAATCATATAAATTCATTTTATTATTTAATGGGTGGTTCCATTAACACCCTATTATGGTGTTTATGTTATAACCAATGACAGTTTTTGTATTATAAACAATTTTTGATGTTATTTAATAATAAATGATGTGTTTTTATGTTACAAAATAATGTGAGATGTACCTATGTCTCCTTAGAATAAATTTTGTGATGGATTTTATATCATTATAGAAATAAGAACAGAATGAAAAGTTTAAATAGTTCTGTGAGAGACTCTACACAATATGACTGTCCTCAGAGTGATGCTTAACTACAATGATGATCTTGTCAGGGAAAAAAATCTACTATCATCTCCATGTAAAAGATCCTTGATTTATTAAGATAATTTTTCTTATATTATGTATTCTATAAAACAATGCCTTATAAAAAAATTTTTCTCTAATGTAATATACAAATTTATTCATTTATAATTCATGTCTTATAAACTATAATAATTTTAGCCATTACTCATGTTAATTATTCTCAATATACTTGGGTATATTATTTATAATTTATATTTAGAAATCATCCCCTTATTCTTATATAAGTCTAATATATGATCATCAATTGGTGTTTGACATGTTTTCCCATAATAATCAAATGTGATCAAACATTTATATGATTACTTTCCTTAGGATAAGATATGGGGTTTTATGTAGGGAATGCTTAGAAAGAGTACTAAATAAGGATATATTCGAGGGGTATATTAATGACCATTCAAGAAATAATAAGGAATTTAATCTATTAACCTGATACACTAAACCATTATTTCACTTAGTGTGTATGTTTGATATATATGCAATAGTCATGTAATTTTAATGAATGAAATTCATTGATAATTTTACATAAAACCCTATGATTTGAAAAATAAATTTAATATTCAATTCATGAAACTCTGATTCTCTTGAAGACATCACTTTTTTATAACCTATCTAGTAAATATATGTTTACTACCCCTATGAAGTGAATTTAAAAAATATTAAATACGTAGTTACAATCACTAAGTTATTTATAGTGTAAAATGAAAACATAATTTTTTGTAGAATAGTAACATTCCCTTATGAATTGTTATGTTACCCATATAGATTGTGAAAAAATCATTGTGAATAGTAAAATCTCTTATGATATTATATATATAGGATTAAAGTGAATGTACGATGTCCATGTATTCTTGAACTAGTAAATAAATGTTTTAAAAAATATATATTTCATATAAATTGTGAATTTAATTAAAAATTAAATAGTCATATCTATAAATTTATTTTTTAATAATGGGAATCATTTTGGATTCGACTCATCTAAAAATGGTTTGGGTGAATTTTTTGAATTTTTCTAAAATAAGTGAATTTTTTTTAATAGAAAAAGTCAATAATTTACATTAAATATACATTATCCATTAAATTCACAATTTATAGAAACATGGATGATGTAATTACACTTGGTTCGAACTCACATGCAAATATTACATTAATGGGTTTAATGAAACAATATTGTTTGTTGTGTTGTGTGAAATAATAAAATAATGAATAAGAAATTAAAAAATTACTCCCCTCCTACAATATAAACACCCCATCTCTCACTTTTCTCATCACTCCTCTCAAAACTTCTGCCTTCTCCAAATTCTTCCCATATCGCCTCCCAAGATCCTACCCCACGACCAATATCCCTAGGTCTCATAAAAATAAAAAATCATCTTCACTTAAGAGGCTCTCAAAGAAGCTTAATTCAAGAGGTAAAATTCATCTTTTCTTTTCATTCATTATCATGTTCTTTTGTTCACAATGAATTACCTATATCCCCTCATTAAAATGTCAATAATAATATAATAATATACATGTATGGTAATTTTATTATACTAATTGGATAATTCATATTTATCTCTCATTTCAACCTCATTTATGCTAATAATGAAAAATCCTCTAAGATGTGATGATTTTTCACATTCAAGAAAGACGATGCTTACAATATGATTTACCTTCTTCAGATATGGTCATGAAACCATTTTCATGGTTTAACCAAACTATTATATATTTATTTTATCTTATGTAATTTTATATAATCCTTATGCACTAATGATGTAAAATAATAATGCATAACAATGTAATTCAGAGAAAATTTACCAAATTAAGCCTGAAGTTTGTCCTTAGTGTTTAATATAATGATTCACCATCAATAATAATGAAAAAATGTAATTTATAACCATGTAATAGAATTAATTATTATTAATAACACATAATATTAATTCTGGGTTTCAACTCCCATATCATGTGAACTACCATACTTTTTTATAAGTGAACTGAACACACATATTATAAAAATGATCACTCACAAAAAACGAAAATGAAAACCATATCCCGTTTAATAGGACATGAATGTAAATAATAATATTATAATAAACCAAATAAATGTATAATTTGTTATTTAATTTTTAATTAATTAACATAATTTTGTTATTTATGTCACTAAGATAAAATTAAGATCACACATAGATTTAAGGTAATGGATCCTCTCTCTCACCTTTAATCAATAATTTCCCCTATGTTGTGTACTATTATTTTTTATTCCAAATGATATGGTATGATTTTTCACAAACCAAATAATTCCCTTATGATATAAAATTGTCTGGATACCCGTTCACCTCTCATTTATTCCTCATAACAACATAAGTTTCCATAACGATATGTTTGTAAGTGATTCTTCATCCCACTTCCATTTTTGTGACATATTATATATTCGGTACTACTAATTGAATATAGTGTATGTATACTACCAATATTTCATACCAGGAATCAATTTATTTTCATTATATTAAATGTATAATTTCATGATTATTATTTTTTGGGTATACGATTCAATTGACTTAAATGTTTTATGTATATTCTAACTAATCCTCCATTATCATTCAGGATTATCTTATTCTATACTAACCAAAATGAAATTACTATTTTTCCCTATGTACTCCTCATACATTCATTTTGAATGTAATATATATTTTTACCAATCATAATCAATCTTTATTATATAGGGAGTTAAATTTTTTAGAAGACTCTTTCAAAAAAATTTCATAAATACAAGCTCAATTCATGGCACATCTAATATTCATTCCAATTAATATGTTCAATTTATAATATATATTAATAGTTATTTATGTTTCCCAAATCACATATTTTATCATGATAAATTTATTTATGTTTATTTCTAGTTTCATGAAATCAATAATTCCTTTGTTCGTTAAATTCCATTAATATTTTCATTACAATACAATAAAATGTTATATTTATTAAGTTTCTTTTATAACTATGATTGAATGATTTAATCTCATTAAGACACTATTAATGCTGCAAATATAATTTCAATGTCCTTTTATTTTACATTCTGGGATTTAATTTTTTTCATTATTATTTCATGAGAAATACATATGATATTCAAAATGAACTCTTCTTTCCATTGTAAAAATGAATTTTCTCATCTCACATTAGATTTTAAGAGATATAATCCTTGTTCAAAACTTATTTCTGGGTTAATGTGTATGTACATCTATTCGATAAAACATATAAACATTCTCCTTGTTCTCATGATATTTTATGGTTATAATATTTAAATCCATCAATGTGGTTTGAGACACATTGAAATGTCTAAGGATTATTTATCCAAGGACATTTCATTGGTATCATTTAAATGTATCTTCGTCTATGTCAACATCCAATGTTGAATCTGAAAATTAATTTAGATTTATCTCCTATTATATTAGACAACATGTGTTACTGAATGTTTTAAGATTATTTTTACCGAGAATTCCCTATTTTGAAATAATTCACCATACAACTCAGAATGGATAGTGTATATGTTTAATGATTGGAGAAAGTTATGGAAATTTCATGTGTTGGTTTCAATAAGAATGTTTATGTTCTATATTATTATACCCTTTCATTTGAGGACATTATTGGACATAGTAAGTTTTGGTCGGGCCCTGCTATATCCCCTCAGTACATTTTTAGGTATCATGAGTCAAAAAATGGTGATTCATCATGGACATGACAAAATAAATTTTTATGATCTTGGCATGAGGCCTTACTGGTGTTGTTATGATATCATGCGTTATGCATTCCCCCATTATAAAAATTATATTTACAGAACTTTTGTTTATTCAACTAGTAGAATACTTTTATTTATGCAATAATGTGGAATTATTAATTCATCTCGTATTCCTTTCATAACGTGTTTAATTTCATTTTATGTGAATGTGTTTTTAGTTATTAACCATGCCTAATATTTAGATTTATCAAATCTTTTGCTTCATTTATTACCCATACTGATCATTTTAGATCACCCATTTCTAATTTTTTACCTTTACATGTTATAAATATGATTATAATATAAATTAATTGATGATTTAATCTAAGATATTATTGCCTTTTCTATTGAATTTTTTAGGTTTTTTTTAGTTTCCAGTTGTAATTTTGAACTCATGTATTTATATTGTTTCCAAAACTACTAACCTATACAATCCTTCGAAGTTCTAATTCATTTTATCAATGAAAATTTAATAAAATAAGGAACTGAATCCGAGCTTCTTGGGTCAGGGAATTATAATTGGTTTCAGAGGATCTTATGTATAAAATGTGGAAACTAGATATATAAAGAGTATAGTACTGAACATAATCCAAAATAGACAATATATATATCAATAAAAGTACATCCTAGAATTAATTATGGAATAGACTATATGGTTTATCAAGAAAATACACAATTTTCATGATACCGACAAGTAGAGAAGGCTTTGGAACAGATGTATCTTGGGATGAAACCTGAAAACACCTCATTAAGCTAGACTCGAACATGAATTTTTGCACAAAAATGGGCATTGTTGCACTCTTTGTTCAACACTCCTAGGGGATATGATTTGGTAAATTAATATGAATATAAAAAACCATTATCATGTATTTATTCCACATATATAACTACTGTATTCGCTTCTAGGATTTATGATGCATATATTCATTTTATATTTTATATCATGTTTAGAGTTATATAGACTTCATAATATTGTGAGCTAATATTTTATATGTAATTGTTTAGAAATTTATCCTATAATATGGAATGAGAACATCAACAATTACCATGATTCAAATAGTAATAATGATCATATCATTAATGGTCTTAAGCCCTCATTTCATGGGAATATAGTCCCTAAGTATCATCATAAAATGACAAACTTTATCATGTGTTATTGATGCATGTAACGACATCTCTGAGTCCTATGCATTTGAAGGGAAAAAAATATATCGATAGAGATAAATATAGATAAATGGATGAAGTGAATTAATGGTTCTCCCACATGTGTTAACTATAGAAGGAATCAATGGGGTAAATTGTTGAGGAGAATCAGTGTTTTTTATAAAGATAGAGAAAAAGGATACCAATTATGTTATTGTAAGGTCAAGAAAAAGGTTTTTATTGTATAATTCTTTAAATACAAGGATATGAGACACTATGAGAATCATTGTCCTATGATTCAAAGGAATACACCACAAATGATGTTACTGCATAATGATCAAGTCGTGATACTTTCACATAGGAAGCAGAATGATCAATATGTGTTTTAAGAATCACGCCATTTGAATATTTTATAAACAATGCACTGGTTATAAGAATTATGTAATATATGAGGATTTTACTACAGTACGTTTTCATTAAGTATTTGAGAGATTATGATTAATTGTACTAAGGAAAATTTACTTAGTAGCCAGTCAATCTTTTGGAAAAAATATGGTCATTGGATAGTCATAACTTATTATGTTCATAATACTTAGATGTCAATTTCATTATAGAGATATGATATATATATAAAAATACAATTTTATAGTACTAACTTATATGGGAATGATTCTAAAGTATTATACCATGATATTTTGGAATGTTAAACAATTTAAGAAATGATTTAAATTGATAATTGTATGAGTTGTTAGAGTTTAATGACATCACATGATGCAACTTATACGAATAGAATATGTTCATGAAGGTCATGTATCAATCAAAGGATAATATCTTGTTTATGAAATTTAAACATATATTTGTACACATATAGAGTGGAGTAATCCATAAACTATATGAAACGAGTTTTAAATTTTATTCTTTTATCTTAAACTCTCATAATATTTATCAAATTTTTCAAAACTATTGTTTGTTGTTTTTTGGTATTCTACATTCATCTAAACCTATTTTATATCATTACGAATTCATATTATGGTTTTTTATATTCCTAGTTTTTCATTTCCAATCATTGTCACTTTATTTGAAAGGATAATTCATTCAATATTTTAATATATTATTATTATTATTATTATTTTAAACTTATATTTGACTATAACATTTTTGAGGAGGATATATTATTAACACTATTTCTATTATGGGTTTTTAAACAATTAAATTATCAAGTAACAACCAATAACAGACAATGTAAAATATCAAAATTCGAGGAAGAAATTTTAGTATGGTGGGGATAATATAACACAACACGATTTTTCAGATAAATTTAATATATAATTAATGAAATAGTATGTATTTCCAAAACAACACATTTATAAAATATCAAGTAAACATAATTATACTGCCCCTATGATTTTAATTTTGAAAACCTGACATACACGGTTGTGATCGGTTAGTTATTTAACGTCTAATATGACCACAATTTATTTTTAAAATTGTAACATACCCTTATGATTTTTAATGTCACCCCCATGAACAATGACATACCATGATGAATAATATCCTCACATATGATATTATATACATAGGATTAATGAATGTATGGTGTACCTTTTTTTTGGAATATGTAAATAAATTTTTAAAAAACAATATTTCTCTTGTAAATTATGATTTTAATATAAAATTTAATTAATAATAACTATAAAATTAGTATTCGAAAATGGAATCCATTTTTTGAGTCTAATCGTAGAAAAAAGGATATGGTGAATTTTTTTATTTTTTATGAATTTTTTGATTTTTTTTATTTGGATAATACAGTAATTTAATATATATATATATAGTAATAGAAAAATTAACTATTCATATAATCATGATGATGAAAGAACACTTGGTTATAACTCTCATAAACTTATTACTATTATGGTTCACATGAATGAATAATATTTTTTGTCTTGAAATGAATAATAAAATAATTAATAAGATATTCTACGATTACTCCTCTCCTCAACTTAACCCCCCCTCCTTCATCTATTAAATCCTCTATATCCTTGTTCCTTCTCCATATTCTACCCACATATCATCCGATGATCCTCCCACATGGCCAACATAACTTGGTATCTAAAAAATACCTCATAATCTTACCAAAAGAGGCTCTCAAAGGAGGTTAATTCAAGAGGTTAAAGTCCTATTTCTTTCATTCATTTTTATGTTCCTTGTTTTACATTATTTCATATACTCAAATATTCAAAATTTTAGGAAAACTAAAATACAATACATGTACAAGAATTTCATTTTGCTAATGGGATAATTAATCACCATCTCACCTTTCCCCCTCATTTTTGAATAAAATGAAACATCATCTGAAAAGTGTTGATTTATCACATTCTATGATGACGATGCTTTCAATTTGATTTATAATCTTCATCTATGGACAACAAACCATTATTATTCTTGATCTATAATATTATATATGTATTTTATCATATTTACTATTATGTAATCAATATGATATAATTATTTAAAATAGTAATACAAAACATGGTAATTTTGAGAAAATATCCAATTTATTTCAAGTGTTTATCATAAATGTTTAATATATGGTTTCAACAACACTAAAAAAATGAATTATATAACCCTTTAATATTATTATTTTTTATTAATAACATTTAAAATAAATTCCAGATTTCAACTCCGATCTAACATGAAAAACAACACTCATTTATACATTGGATGATCAAGATTATAATGAAAAGGAGAACTCTCAAACCATGAAATTGAATCCCTTATCCAATAAAAAGAGACAAGAATTTATATAATAATGTCATAAAGAATGAAAAATTTATAACTTATTCAAAAAAATTAATTAATGACCATAAATTGGTTATTTAGGTTATTAAGATCAAAAGAAAAACTACCTCAGAATTAGGGTATGGGAACCACTCTCTCACTTTTATTCAAGAATCCCACCTATTGTGTTTAATTTTATATATTATTACTAAGGATGGGGTATGTTTTGCAACCTCCCTCATAATTTACATAAGGTATATAAATTACATAATTTCCCAACACCTCTCATTAATGCTTCACAAGATCACATATTTCCATGTCGAACTGTTTTTAAGGGTTTCTTCATCTCCCATCTATTTTTTTGTAATATTCCGAATTCATTACAAATTCTATTACATTGTGTATGTATAAATCCCATAGATATTTCATAAAATTAATCAATTTATTTTCATTATATTCCATGTATCATATAATGATTAATAATTTTGGGGAATATGATTAAATTATTTACAATGTTTTAATTATTTTCTTCATGAACCTCCATTTTCATTCGGGTTGCTCTTATTCTATAATAATCATAATGAAATTATTATTCATTAAAAATTACTCATCAGAAATTCTTTTTTATTTTTATGTATATTGGTACCAATCAGAAAGATTCATTATTTTATGGATAGTTAAATGTTTTAAAATAGGCGTTCAATTAATTATTCTGAAATGCAAGCTCTATTTAAGGATCTTCTCTAATTCTTTCCAATTTTCAGGTTCACAATATAATATTATTAAAAACGTATTTCTCATCCAAAAATAACACTTCTTAACATGAAAATTATATTTACATAAATTTTTTGTTTTATGCAAAAAATCATTTCTTCGTGATTCAAAATCCATTAATATTTTCCTTAAAACAAACTAAAACGTTTTTTAAAAGTTTCATTAATAACACATTTTAAATTATTTCTCATCGATAAGACTATATATATTTTTAAAATAAAATTTCAATTACCATTCCTTTATCTTTCAGGGGTATACATGTTTAAAATCATATTTCATGACAAATATAGATGATTTTCCAAAATAAGCCTTCTTTCAAAATTAAAAACGATTTTTCTCATCTCACATTAACTTTTATCGGATATTTTTATTTTCTTCACCACATATTTATTAATTATATTTTATTTAATTAACTTTGGTTAATCATATCATGTTTATCATTTTTATGATGGTATTCCAAAGGATTGTGATTAGAATGATTCAAGGTGGTATGGGACAGTTTAGAATTTTTAAGGATTTTTTTCTCAAGGATTTTTCAATGGTATCATTTAAATGTATCTTCATAAATGCCAAAATAATTTATCGAATCATGTACATAATTCATTTTAATCACCTATAATATCATCAACTATGTTTTATTGTATGTTTTATGATTATTTTGATTGAGGGTTCACAATAATGAAACCATTCACTGTATTACACTAAATGGATAGTGTTTATATTTAATGATTGGGACATGTAATTTACATGTCATATGTAAAATTAAATATTAATATGTATGTTTTATATGTTTATACTCAATCATATTAAGAATTAATTAGACTTATTGACTGTAAAATGGGGCTCACTATAGCCCCTCAGTGCATTTGTAGGTCTACATAGACATACTACGGTCTTGGCATTAGGGCTAGAAAATATGGTTATTTTTTGTCTAGGAATGAGGCTTTTATGATATGGTTATGATTTCCTGAATTATGAATTCCCTCTTAATGAATATCATATTTATAGTTCATGTGGGTATTCCACTAGTATAATACCCATGTTTATACTTAAATATGTAATTTTTTATTCTTCTCTTATTCCTACCATAATGTGTTCTATTTTATTTTTAAAGGTATTATTTTTATTTATTCATCATTCCTTTTGTTTATGTTTATGATTATTCACTATATTTCATTCCATTATTGATCATTTTTTATGACCCATTTCATATGTTTTATCCTTATAGTTTTCAAGGATGTTTATACTTTGAATGAATTTTAGGGGTAATATAAGAGAATATAGGATTTTATATGGAAGTTAATTTGTTGTTTTTAATTTCAAGTTCTATTTTTGAACTATTGTATGTATATTGTTTCAAAAACAACTAAATTGATCAGTTCATCATGATGCATCTTCCTGGTATCTATTCCTGTAACACCCCGGGTAAATAAAGAATATGACATTTTCATATTTATCCATATTTTGTGAATAAAATATTAATATTACTTTAAAGGGGACTCTATGCTCGATGGCGTACCCAACATGCAACAACGAGTTTCTAGGAAATATTATGTTGCACTATAATAATAAAATAATATTATTTTAAACAGTAGTTAATGTCTAGCCGTTGTAATGGAGGGAACGAACAAAACTAACTACAAAATGATTATATATGTTTGTAAAATATTTACAATAAATGTTAAAGGATTAAAAATGCGAATGAATCCAATTTTAAGCGTAAACATTCTAATATTCTTTAAAAGGACGATTAACCGCCTTTTGATGGCGATCCTCTTTTAAATCCACTTTTGACAATTTTATGTGTTATATTTGACAAAATAAAATTCTTCTTTAGAATCGTGACATCAAAATTTACTTTTTGTAAATTTTTGGTTTTTTTCCGAAAAAGTTCAATTTTTAGTGAAAAGTGAAAAATGTTGTATTTTAATTCAAAACCACTTTTTAATATAATTTATTTATATGATTATATTATCTTTTCAATTGATTTTAAAGTGAAATTAGAATATATTTTTACTATTTAATCCAATTGAGGTCTTTGGAATTAATTTCACTTTGAAATCGGACTTAAACTAGTGTCAATCTTTTGATAGATTTTGTTTCATAAAAACACGCTATTTGTATTGACAGTGGGAATTAATTATTAAAATATTTAATGAAACTTATATGTTTTTAATTTTTTAAAATAGACATCATTTTTGAATTCAGAATATCAAATATAGCTTAGGGTGAATTTTTTGTAATTTTCTAAAAAACTTCAATTTTTGATGAATAGTGAAACCACTAAGTGGTACTTATAAAAATTGATTTTCCATTTAAATGAAAATTTTCCATCTTTGTGTTTTTAATTTAAAAAATATGACATACGTGGTTGTCATTAAGAAGTAAAATGGGGTTCAATGGGATTAAAATAATTTTTTGGTGAATAGTAAATTATTATGTTTTTAATCGTGATTAGAGGTAATTAGTGTAGTTTAAGGTTAAAATAATGTTTTAATAAAATGAACTGACCTAGACACATGTACTACCCCCATTGGATGTGTCATGGCGGACCAAGAAAATCCATGGGTCAACTTGGGGACCCCATGGAGCCACTTTGGTTGGAAAATGACATAAATACCTTTTATTTAATGTTGAAGTAAAAATGACACAAACATGAAATGTTTTAATAATACAATTTTTACGTGGGGTTATACATGTCTGATTTTTGACTATAAATATTAATTGGAAAGATAAACCGATTTCCTACATCAAAGTATTTTTTTCATAATTTTTAGACATTAAATAAATTAAATTATTTATGACATCATGATGATACAGCGATAACCTCATTATTTAACGATTTAAATAAAATGGAACGATAATGAAATATCTAAGACCGTCACATGTCCAAAACCAATTTGATGATTGTATTTCGAACCCTTATCACCTTATCCTCTAAACACATCAATGTGGGACCATTAAAATCCAAATCTCAATCTAAAATAATGTAACATTTCCTTACATTCCAAGAGTGCCCCTCCGCTCCTCTTTAAAAGGCCCCCACCTCTACCTCCCTACCCAAACTAACAAAGCCTTTGGCTCGACCAAAACCTGCCCATTTTGTCTCTCCACATCCCTATATAACTCATGGAAGCCTCACTTTGTGCAGAAGTCTTCCCAAGGAAGCCTTTGAGCTCAAACCAAAGGGAGTTACCCGATTTTAAGGTAATGCCCTCACTTGTTTCCTTTTGTTTTATTTTGCTTCTCCAACCCCCTAAACTCTTTTTTTAATTTCTTTTGTAACAACTCCACTGTATTAAATATACTAGGATTTTTTTTATATGAAGGATTCGATCTACACTTACACACACCTTCGTCTAATGGTTAAAGAACATATTATTTCTGTGGTTGGCGATTTCCTGCCTCACGAAACGATGATTGTTCAACATTCTTCTAACACCTTAAAATGTGGCCATTAAGATGACACTATATTTATATATGATATATAATATGTTTATGTTTTACTTAAGCTTCTGTATTTTTCATTTATGGAATACCTTTATGGTTTACATTATGGGTAAACGTGATATCTTCATTTAATGAAGTGCAGACTACCGCCCCCTCAATGTGATTTGATTCGTTAATACCATATGTGGTATGTATAAAGGATATATTTAATTATATTATATATGATACCATACTGGAATTAAAATACTTTTATCTATCATTATATTTTAATTCCATTAAATATGAAATAGAAATGGAAGTAGCGTTCATGCGTACGTACGGCTTACCGTCTCCATGAACAGTACATTTCATTTCTTGTCTCAAAATGTTATGTACTATTATAAGTACATATATATAATGGATATATATTTAATATATTACATCTAAATAATTTATATAATTCTGTAATTATAACATATATATATATCTCTCATTTTGTTTTAATTCCATTAATATGACAAAAAAATTAAAGTAGCGTTCATGCGTACGTACGGCCTACTGTCTCCATGAACGATGCTTTTAATTTTTATCTTCAAATGCTATGAAATAGTTTAAAATGAATATATACTGTATATATATGTTATTTAAAACATCAATACTATTCTGGATATGATGTACCTATAACTACATGGAAAATTATTTTCCAACAAGTTCAATTTTTGTCTCATGTACCAAACATCGACAAAAACGTCTGATATGAACTCATATTATTAACCAATTATAATAACATTATAATATGTGATATGAACTGAATAATAATATTTAAAGGAGGACCTTAATCAATTATAAATTGATCAAATTTTATTATTCAGGAGATTAAAGAATGATCAAGTCAAGTCGGACCCGAGGTAAGGGATCATACACCTCACTTTGTTTTTATGTACCCTCTTT
Organism: Viscum album; assembly: GCA_963277665.1. Classification (NCBI taxonomy): domain Eukaryota; kingdom Viridiplantae; phylum Streptophyta; class Magnoliopsida; order Santalales; family Viscaceae; genus Viscum; species Viscum album. The sequence goes on along the minus strand of OY728121.1, from coordinate 90,263,861 downwards.
TATGTCATTCCTTTTAAAGCTCATCTTTCTTGTTATTGGGATATTATTTTATATTACTCGTACTGTAATTTTTATTTTCATATGATGAGAGTCCCTATTCTCTCTCATCAATCCATTTTGGAAGTTTTGAGTGGCGCTGTTAGGCTGCTGAAGTTTTCGTAAGAGATCCAACCTCTCTCTTTCTTTTTAAGTACTCTCCTTTATAACACATCTTTTAAGCTCATCTTTGTTATTCTGGGGGATGTTATTTTATATTCCTATGTCTTTAAACTTTATGTTAATATTATTAGAGAACCTATTTCCCCTCATCAATCCATTTTGGAAGTTTTAAATGGCGCCGTTAGGCAGCCGATTTTTCGTAAGGGATTTTTCATCTCACTTTTATTCCCGTGAGATTTATGCTACATTTGCCACAATTTCCATTGATTGGTGTATGTACAACCCATTATTATAAACTTTGTGTAGTATAATTTCATTTATGGGTATTCACATCTTCATTGTATGACCCTTCTTCCATGGGGTGTACGTTTCGAAAGATACCCAACTCGGTAAGGGGACCTTTCACCCTCCTCTTTTTAAAAGACTTCTTTTGTTATGTATTTTAATTCACATACTATTATGTTGGGATATATTCTTTTATATCATTATTGATGTAAATTTTATGTCCAAGTGATGAGATTCCATTTTTATATCTCATCAACTCATTTTTAGAATTTTGAAGTGATGTCATTAGGCTGTCGATTTTTACCAAGGGAACTTTTTAACCCAATTTCGATTTTTTTGGGTTCAACATGTAGTTATTGAATATGTAATCTTATGAATATGTTTGAATGACCTTTTATTGTTTTACACTTAATATCCAATTATATTGGGTGTATTTATATTTGTCACACATAATTTTGAGATTCAATTATCCTTAATTTAAAGATACCTTCTTTATAAGGGAATTCATCACATTTGACATTTCTATTGAGACTTCATTGTTCTTTTACACCAATTCACACTTATATTGTGTATATAATGTCCTTTGGAATATTATATCATGAATCCATTTATTCTCATGATATTATAAAGTTCTGAATAAATGTCATTCCTCAATTATTGTATTCAAGTGTCTCTAATTTTGGTAGAACCTCCTTAACCAAAATATCGCTTTAAATGTTTTAATTATTTGTTCTTATTAATATCAATGTTTTCAAAATGGTTTTAAGGATTTATTTATATGGATATTAATGGTTTACAATTTTAAAAGCTTCAAGGTGGTATGGGACACTTTGATTCAAAAATCTATTTATTAAATGTTTCAAATGGTTTTGGAAATGGTTTCTTTTTTAATGGATTCATTATGTCAATATACTAAAATGTTATATTGTGATTGAAATGTGGAAATGTTATGTTTCCATTATGCATGTTTTATGTGATACGTTTATGTTATGGTTCTTGGGCATTGTTATGAAAACGGGTGGTTCCGTGATAATCTAAGGGCGGGTGAGCCCGATATAGCTCTCCAATGCATTGGGTAACGCGAAGGAGTGAAATGTTAAGATTTCTCCAAAGAGATTTAGGGAATATACTGTGGTGGGTATTCCAAACGTAACCAAGAGGGTTACTCCAAACGTAAGAATGTTATGAATGCCTCAAGTTACCTTTTATGTCTTATGATTTCTATGATTTATTCATGATTTGATGAGGTATGTTAATGTGCCTATGTTTTATGGGTAAAGTACGATTTCATTCTTATGTATATATGATCTCATGTTTCCTTTCCATATTTTTTATAACCCTTACTAAGATTTTTATGCCCATCCCATGTTTTTTTGAAATGTTTTTCACAGGTCAAGGGAAAGTTAGATGATATGATGATAGTGTCAAGGAAGTGTCAAGAAAGAATCGATGTTTTATTTTAAATATGTTTTTGTTGATGGGAAAAATGAATACTGCCTTTTATGTAACCACTTTGTTTAAATGTGGAATGTAATGCAAGTTTCATGATCTAATTCTCTAAAACCCTAAACCTGAAAAGTTCCTCAATGTGTAATCTTGTAATAACTCAAGATTATGTAAGGTTTAAGGCTGGGGCCTTATAGTTGGTATCAGAGGTCAGTTTAGATAACATTAGAGGTTAGGGTATTCTCTAAGAATAAGTGACATTAACATAATGGTTAGGATTTCAGAAAGATTCCGAGTTTTAGATAAAGTGAATGAATAAGTATATATTTGTGTTTACCTTCTTCATTAGTAGATGATGGTTTTGTTGATATACTCACACTAACATTTCTATTTTTAGTGGATGGATGGATCTAGCAAGAACCAAAGAGACATCAGGTTTGAAGGAAACTGTGGTGGTTCTCTGATTAAGATACTAGATAAAATGGGGGATTCAATGAGGAATCTCGTGGTGGTTCTAGAACAACTATCAAGGAGTCATGATCAACCACCTGAACCTTGGTATGTTCTATAATTCATCATGTATGTGATGACCAATTGATGTGGATGTTTAGGTAATAATAATAAAGGTAACCATTAGAGTTTATATGATCCTTACTTTTGAGATAATTATGGGTTATTATATGTTATGATGTAAAATGAAAGGAATGATCTAAACTTGAGGTTAAAATATGTTATGATCATTTTTGAAGATTTTTTCTCATTTTGGGGAATGTTTTAATAAATATATAGTTTTTTAAAAAGGACAACACGCAGACCGTGTGACAACTCGTCGCGTCGGACAAAGCTGCGGCAATCGAACCCACAACCAAAGTGCAACTGGTATTTATCGCCTACCACTAGACTACGTGAAGTCCCAGGTTAGTTTGACTATTTCTTTTTAGATAGATGATTTTAGGAATCAAGAGTAAGTTTATTTTGGGTTATCTATGGAAATGATTAACCTATCATCAAGGATATGTGATTAGGTTAATTACATTTCAATATGAGAATTTAAGAGCAACTGATGTTATTTGGAGATAAAAGTTAATTTGTACCTTGGAAGACAATGTGACTAAATTGTTCAAATATTTGGGTTTCAATCTTAGTTTGGTTTATTTTGATGAATTTTATGGACAAATTTTTTATCGAATGGTCCTTGTTGAACTCTGGGTTTTGTTGGACAAATTTTGGAGATTAAGAATAGGTTTTCTTTTTATTAAGGGTTATCCTTTTCGGGATAATCCGATCTTGTACTAACCATTTGGGTTTTGGTTTTGGTTAGAGTCTAAAGACCTGGGATGTATATAGTTCTCTTTTGTGGATTAGGTGATTCTCTAGAAGTTGATTATAGTACTCTTAATGCGAACAAGTCTTCCTAAATACTCGTCTTTTAGAGAAAATATGAGTTTGATTAAGGAATCTAGTAAAAGTTGAAAGTCAATGTGACAAGTAAGTATGTTTCCTTAAGATCAAAAATAAATTCCTCAATGAAGAGTAACTTAAAACAAAAAAATTGTCTGTTAACTTTTCTTACTAGGGAATCGTATGTCATTTAACCCATCACAATTTTGTGATTTTCTTATGGTTAACATTCTTCTAGAAATGTTTACTATCACTCTCCATCAGAACATGACCCTTTGTTTTTTCCTCCATGTCCATATTTTCATACTTGGAATCCTAGTATGGGTTAACTTGGGTGACCTTTGTACTTATCTTTCTTTATATTAATGTGATTGTTTTAACGACTCTTGTTCCGATGTGGGACATTCAAGGATGTTTCCGAGCTCAATTTTAAAATTGTGAGGACGTAATTCCCAAAAGGGGGGAAGGATGTAACACCCCAGGTAAATAAAGAATATTGTTGAGCCCTCTGGAAGATTGTTGATTTCATGTCTATGACTGATGTTTTAATAATCACAAATCATCACATATCATTAATGCTTAATCTGGTTTGATTTCTCATAAACTTAATTACTATCGGTGAATGAATCTGTTATCATGTTTTTGTCTCTGCTTATTGACTTATAAGTATTTTGGAAGTCTTCTGGATTCAACAAACATCGGAAGCACCGATCCAATGTCAACGGACATCGAAAGCACCGATCCAATATCAACAGAAATCGGAAGCACCGATCCAATATCAACAGACATCGGAAGCACCGATCCAATATCAACAGACATCAGAAGCACCGATCCAATATCAACAGATATCAGAAGCACCGATCCAATATCAACAGACATCGGAAGCACCAATCCAATATCAACAGACATCGAAAGCACCGATTCAATATCAACAAACATCGGAAGCACCGATCCAATATCAATGGACAACGGTCGCAACGATCCGATATCAAAATGAGCCACCGATCATCTGACTCACCGATCAGATGACAAACAGATGCTAATCAAATGACTCACCGATGCAAAATGACTCACCGATGCAAAATTACTCACCGATGCAAATGACTCACCGATGCTGATATATCTGAGTCACCGATCATTACTCACTAATGCTGATGACCTACCGATCACTTGATTCTTCAATAGTCATAAACAACTGTTTGAATTTCTTTATCTTTATCTTTATTTTATCTAACCAACGTTCATATTATGTATATTTTAATGCTCTGTCAATTAATTAATAAAGGTTGTCGGATATCATGAAACCGTACCTCATACCTGTGGAAAGGAAACTTTTTCTGTCTTCCGAAACACGTGACATAAATACAAGAAGTCTCTGCTGAAGAAGATAGTGGATGGAAGAACACAAGAAGAATATAGAGGAATGAAAGAAGAGGAAGAACCAAGAAATACAGAACCTCATACACAATCAAGCTTACTCAAGAAGAGTTCTGTGCATACAAAAGAACATTGAAGAACTTCATCGACTACATCTCACTGCCTTTGAACTGGAAGCATACGACACTCTTCTTCTCAAACAAAAACGAGAAGAGGACTCAGAATAAATTCTAAACAAATACAAAACAGTCCAGAGCTACACTGAAATCACTAGAGCCATTTCTAAACTCTATAACACTGCTCTGTGATACATTTGTTTTACATCTTGAGCAGTGTGTGTTATCTGCTGTATTAAACACACACACTGACTCCTGTACATTCACTGGAGGATCTGTAAATTCTTAGAAAACCTTTTTACACTTCATTTCCGACTGTGGATAGTGGTAGAGGTGGTGTGAGACCTGTACAGCTCTAAGCTGTTGTTTGTTTCCCCACGCAGAACTGTGGTAGAGGTCTTGTGACCTGGATAGTGTGTTCAGTGTTGTTAACCCCGATTCAGGGTGTGGATCATTTTTATATAAACTTTTGAGAGGACTAAGTCTCGTCTTGAGACTGAACCTCTTGGTTAATTCTCTATGTTTGTAGCTACATACTATATCCATACTACATATTTATTTCATATTCCGCTGCTATAACTTTGAAATATAATTTCTCTTCAAAGCTACTTTGATAGTTAAACTCGCAAGTGTTTATATTTATTATAAACCAGTAAATTAGTTTCAAAAGTTAATTTAATCATATGATTAAGTTAACTGAGAACTAATCAATCTTTGATAAACAAATTGAACCTTTATAATCTGTATAAATTCACTACAGTTTAATCTAATATTAAAATAGGGGGATTTTAATAAACATTGTTTTTTAACAGAAAATTTTAATTGGAACTCAATTCACCCCCATCTTGAGTATCCACTCCGACCAACATTTGGTATCAGAGGTTGGAAAATATTTTTTAAAGTACCCTAGTTTTCAACTGTGATTTTAGTTGTATTTTAATGTTCTTAAAATTTCTATTATTTCTAAATTTTTATCTCTTTAAAATTATTTTTGTTATATCATGGATAATAGACTTGAGGGTTCTGCTACTAACTGGCCACCTTTATTTAATGGAAAAAAATATGCTCAGTAGAAACTTAAAATGAAAATTCATCTAGAAAGCATGAGTTTTGATATTTGGACTGCTATTGAATCTGAATACAAAATTCCCATTACTGATAGATCTACTTGGGATGAACCTACAAAGACTGCTTACAATAATAATTGTAAAGTTATGAATGCCTTGTACTGTGCTCTAGGAGATGAGGAATTTAATGTAATTTCTGCATGTAAAACAGCATATGAAATTTGGGATACCTTAGTTGTTTCTCATGAAGGAACAACTAATGTTAAGGAGATGAGATTGAATACCTATACTATTATGTATAATAATTTTAAGATGAAGCCTGATGAACCCATTTCTGATATGTATCTCAGGTTCAATGAAATTTTCAACACAATGACTTCTCTGGGAAAGGACGTTCTAGCAAAGGAACAAATCTTGAGAATTTTGAGATGTCTACCTAAAAGATGGAGAGGAACCTCTGTCTCCATTAGAGAATCGTGTGGCATTGGAGAACTGCCTGTCCAGGAACTAATTGGTAAGTTGATGATGTATGAAGAAGAACTCAAGGTAAACAAAGAAGAAGAAGATGAACCTAAATGGAAGTCTATTGCCTTCAAGACTACAACCTCAATGAATAAGGATAAGGAAAAGCCTCAAGCTATCAATGAAAGTTCAAGCAGTGAGGAAAGTGAGAATGATTCTGACAGTGATTCTGAGATGGCTCACATTGCTAGAAGATTTAAGAAATTCTATAGGAAGAAGAAGTTTTTCAAAAAGTCAAACTACAAAGGCAAGTATGATAACAAAGGACACTGGAAAAAGGATTGGAAAAAGTCTGATAAATTAGATGAAGTTGTCTGTTATGAATGCAAAAGAAAAGGACACATAAAAGCAGACTGTCCAACGCAGAAATACCGAAAAAAGTATGAATACAAGGATAACAAGTACAAGAAATCCATGAAGGCTACTTGGAGTGATTCAGAAGACAACACAAGTGAAGCTGAATCTTCAGACTCTGAAAGGAATCGAGTCAACATGTGTTTCATGACAAACACTTCTGAGGTAACATCATAAACTCCTACTTTAAATTCATATTATTATGGAGATGATTCTGATTGTGATAACATGTCTAAATCTGAACTGTTTGAAAATTTTGATATGCTTGAAGAAACCTGTAATGATCTTAAAGATAAATATAAAGGTTTAAAGAAACAACATGTGTTAAGTGTTAAGTATAAATCTGATCTGGATATAGAAGTAGAAAATAATGCTCAGTTTCTTAAAGAGAATACTGAACTAAAATTGTCTAATGATCAACTCAGAAAAGACTTAGAGAAGTTCACAAATGGCAATAATACTCTAACACAAATGCTAGGAAACCAAGTTGCACCTAGATAAACTACTGGTATAGGATACCAACCTGGACAAAGAAAAGTTTCCAAAACTAGATTCATTCCTAAATTTGGACAGAAGATAGTTAATTCTAGAACTTCATATGTCTCAACCAGTTATATTCATAGTTATGGATCTAAAAAGGTTTATCATTCAAAGAATGTTAATTCTACAAATTATATGAGACCCATTAGACAAATATGGATACCTAAAGTATCATTGGCTAACATGTCTGGACCCAAGAAGATCTGGGTACCAAAATCATCTTCCATATAAATCTGTTTTGTAGGAGACCTGCTTGAAGAGATGTCACAAGAATATATGGTACTTAGACAGTGGATGTTCAAGACATATGTCAGGAGACTTTTCATGTTTCAAGATCTTAGTAAAATTTGATGGAGGCTTTGTCACTTTTGGTGATAATTCAAAAGGAAAAATCATCAGCTTAGGCCAGATTGGTAACACTGATTCAATATTGGTTTCTGAAGTTTTATTTGTCGATGGACTTAAATATAACTTGTTAAGAATTTCTCAGTTGTGTGATGATGGTTTTTATGTGAAATTTAAAAATGATTCTTGCAGTGTTTTTAACTCAAAAAATGTTTTAGTATTTTCTGCTTTAAGAAATGAAAATGTTTATGCTGTTGATTTAGATTATTTAGCTAAGCAGAATATTCCTTGTTTAAATGCTTTTCATAAAGAGTCTTGGCTTTGGCATAGAATATTAGGACACTGCAATGTACACTCTCTTAGAAAACTTTCTAGGAAGAGCTTAGTTAGAGACTTACCCAAACTTGAATTTCTAGCAGACAATGTTTGTAATCCCTGTCAAAAAGGAAAGCAACATAAAGTTTCTTTTAAATCAAAGAAAGAAGTGTCAACTTCTCAACCTTTCGAGTTGGTTCACATGGATTTATTTGGACCTTCTAGAGTTTCTAGTTTGAATGGGAAGCACTATGTATATGTTCTTGTAGATGACTTTTCTAGATACACATGGGTATATTTTCTATCTCACAAAAGTGAAGCTTGTTCTTACTTTGTTAAATACTCCAAGTCTGTAGAAAATCATAGTGGACTCAAGATTAAGACCCTGAGAAGTGATCATGGTCGTGAGTTTGAAAATCATGAGTTTGATTCTTACTGCTCAGACAATGGCTATAGTCACAATTTCTCTGCCCCTAAGACACCCCAACAAAATAGTGTAGTAGAGAGAAGGAATAGAACCCTGTAAGAAATAGCTAGAACTATGCCCAATGAATATGAACTGCCTATTTACTTTTGGGCTGAAGCTGTAAATATAGCTTGTTATGTCATTAATAGAGTCATGATCAGACCAGTTCTTAAGAGGTCCCCTTATGAGTTGTGGAACCATAGGAAACCTAAGGTTAACTACTTCAATGTTTTTGGCTGCAAAGTCTTCATTATCAATACTAAAGACAATCTTGACAAATTTGCATCCAAGAGTGATGAAGGAATTTTCCTAGGTTACTCTATCTCTAGTAAAGCCTATAGAGTTTTCAATAAAAGAAACAAATGTGTGTAAAAATCTGTTCACATCAAATTTGATGAAACTGATCCCCGTGAACCTAAAATCTCTCTTGAAGATGATCTCTCTGGTTTGAATCTCAATGATAAAGACAATGGTCCTTTAGTTAAAACATCCAACTCTGGAAATTCTCCAGAACCTGCTTCTGTTGAACCTCAATCTGTAGATGAATCTGAAATATCTAGCCCTATCTTTTCAAGACCATCTAGGACTCTAAAGAACCATCCTTTAGATGCTGTTGTAGGAAATCTTGATAGAGGAACACAGACTAGAGCTTCTCTAAGAAATCAGGTTGAACATCAATCTTTTATTTCACAGTTAGAACCTAAAAATATCAATGATGCTATCAATGATGAATTTTGGGTAATGGCTATGTAAGAAGAACTAAATCAATTTGAAAGAAACACAGTCTGGAAATTAGTAGAAAGATCTAAGGACATTTTGACCATAGGCACAAAATGGGTGTTTAGAAACAAAGTTGATGAATCTGGAAACATCATTAGAAATAAAGCTAGGATAGTTGCACAAGGTTACAATCAAGAAGAAGGAATTGACTATGAGGAAACCTTTGCACCTGTATCTATATTAGAGGCTATTAGGATCTTACATGCCTATGCATCACATCTGAATTTCAAGCTATATCAAATGGATGTCAAAAGTGCATTTCTAAATTGTTTTATTGTGGAAGATGTTTTTGTAGAACAACCACCTGATTTTTTAAATCCTCATTTTCCAAATCATGTTTTTAAACTTTCTAAAGCATTATATGGTTTAAAACAAGCTCCAAGAGCTTGGTATGAATGGCTTTCAAACTTTCTTATCTCAAAAGGATTTATAAAAGGAGTAGCTGATCCCACTCTTTTTATAAAAAGGATTTCAAAAGATGTATTAATAGTACAAATCTATGTTTATGATATTATTTTTGGATCTTCTAAAAATTCCTTATGTACTGATTTTTCAAAGATTATGAAAAATGAATTTGAAATGAGCTTAATGGGAGAGCTTAAGTATTTTCTTGGTTTTCAAATTTTTCATACTAAAGATAGAATTATTTTAAATCAAAGTAAATATACAAAGGATCTTTTAAAACGTTTTGGATTGGATAGTATTAAGGAAAGTGATACACCTATGAGTACTACCTGTAAATTGGATACAGATGAAGCTGGGAAACCAGTGGATCAAACCAATTACAGAGGTATGATTGGGAGCATACTCTATCTTACTGCTAGTCGACCAGACATTATGTTCAGTGTATGTATGTGTGCTAGATTTCAAGCTAATCCAAAAGAATCACACTTACTGGCTGTTCAAAGGATTTTTAAGTATCTTAAGTATACTGTAAATTTAGGTTTGTTTTATCCAAAAGGAAAATCATTTAACCTAACTAGCTATTCAGATTCTGACTTTGATAGATGTAAGTTAGATAGGAAGAACACATATGGAACATGTCATTTGCTTGGAAAATTCCTAGTATCATGGTGTAGTAAGAAACAAAACTCAGTTGCATTGTCTACTGCCGAGGCAGAATACATAGCTACCTGTAGTTGCTGTGCACAAATTCTGTGGATGAAACACACTTTATTGGATTATGAATTTGATCTTAAACATGTTTCAATTAATTGTGACAATACTAGTATAATCAATATATCTAAGAACCCTGTGTCTCACTCTAGAACTAAGAACATTGATGTCAGACATCACTTTCTAAGAGATCATTATCAAAAAGTTGATTTTTATTTAAAATTAATTAGTTCTGAACATCAATTAGCTGATATTTTCACAAAGCCGTTATGCTCTGAAAGAATGAAATTTATTAAAAAAGAGTTGTGTATGATCAATCTGTGAAACTGATTTGTGAAACCGATCAGTGAAACTGATCTGTGAAACCGATCTGTGAAACCGATCTGTGAAACCGATCTGTGAAACTGATCTGTGAAACTGATCTATGAAACTCTTCTGTGAAACTGATCTGTGAAACTGATCTATGAAACCGATCTGTGAAACTGATCTGTGCAACCGATATTTCATACTGATCTTTTTTTATTATATTGTAATTAATTAGTAAATTTATTTTATACTTTTTATGGGAACCCTAAATGATAAAATAAATGATACACGGCTATTTATCTTCCCTAAACCTTTGACCTTTCATTTCCCGCCGAACCTTTCAACATATCTTCCCCTCTACTTCGAACCTTTGAACTCCTTCCTTCCCAAAATCCTCGAATGGCTAAGAAAAAGAGACCAAGAAAAGGACCGGATAGCCCTGTACATTCAAAGCATGCTCGAGGCGAGTCGAGTAGTACCTCTCAACGATCAGTAAATCCGAACCGGGAAACTCGGATTGTTGCTGTAGAAAGAGAAGTCAGCTCTGCGTTGCTTTTGTCAAGTAAGTCACTGTTGCTGCAAGTTCTTGAATCGCAAGGATGGATAGACTGGTTTTCTGAAAACTCTCGAATAGACTACCCGAAGTTGGTACATGAGTTCTATATGAATCTGGATATCACTTTAGATGGTGTGGAGGCTTCCAGGATGTCATCTGTGGTAAAAGGAAAGAAAATATCCTTCTCATCTAAGCAGTGGGCTGAGTGCTTGAATGTACCTCATGAAGGTCGGTATGAGTATTATGCTTGGAATATTTCTCCAACATCTGATTACTTCTTGTACGAATTAGCTCTAGAGCTTCTGACTGGAAATAGAGAGTCATGGAGAATCACAGCTTCAGAATTAGATGGTTAATGTAGACTTCTTTTCAAGTTTATTCAGCACCAAATTTTCCATAGGAGAGAAGATTTTGCTGCTGTAAGGTACCAGGATGTTTTCCTGTTGTTTCTTCTAAAAACACATGAGAAGATCAATTTGTGTAGATATGTGATGGTGCACATAGCTGGAATGGTAAAACCGTCCAGGAAAGCCACTGCCTTGTTTTATTCAAAGATGATATCTACCATGCTCAAGAATCTAGAATGTATTGATGAAGATGATGAAGTTGATGAAACAGATCATACCTTCTGTCTCAACAAAGAGATCTGCAAGAGGATGAAAATCAATTGTAATCCATGGAAGAAGTGCTGGGTTGCAGATGAAGATAAATTTTATAAAGCCTACAATCCCATAGATCATGACAAGAGGCCAAAGGATTTGAGAGACCCTGGCTTGAAACCAGATGAGGAACCAGTTTATTCTGATGATGATGACCAAGAAGAAGGAAAGGATGAGGCCACCAAAGCCCAAGAGCAAGAAGAAGCTGCGACTGAGGAAGGAAGTATGTCATCTCCTGATGATAGGAGTGATCCTGACACTGCTAGTCCCAAGAGAAGAATAGAATTTGGACCTGCTAGTCCTCCCTTAGCCCTACCAGAATCAGAACCCATTCTTGGTGATGATGAAGATTCTGATACTGAAGAATATCACAGTGAAGCTTCTGAGAAGAGTGATGATGGACGTGTTGATGATGCTGAGGCTGCTATTGATGGTGATAACAGACCAGTGGATGGTCTTTCTGAAGATCAAATAGAATCACCTCAGTCAGAACAAGAAATACATATCAGTGGCAAGGTTGATTCACCAAAAATCAGTAAAACAGCAAGCTATGAGAAACCAAAATACACCAAGTCTGCTGCTGTTTGGGATGAATACCCTGGTTATGCTGTATTGGGCTTAGAATATTCATGAAGAAGAAGAAGCAATGCCAGAATCTACTGCAGCTGTGAAGAGGAACCTCCCAAGAGAAGCAAGGTCTGTTCCTGTTGTTGATCCTACAAATGTTAATTTACCTGGTTCTGGAATCTCACAAGCTGATCTTAATAAGTTTAAGATTGAATTGCTAACTACTGTGAGAACCATAATTAGAGAAGAAATTTCTAATGCTCTTACTCAAGTGTCTCTACAAGTTTCTGAAAATTCATTGGAAGCCTTCTCACAAAGAGTATCTAATGCTGTGAAGCCAGACCTGGCCAATACTGGTGAACTTATTGGCAGGCACATAACCTTTTTGAATCTGACTATGAAGGATCTTCACACCGGCTTGGTATCTCTATCCAGCGAATTTCGATAAACCATCTCTAGTATGATGGAAGTTTTGAGAAATTTGATTGAACATCTCAACAAGTCTGACCTGAGAAAGTTGAAAGCTGAGTTCACTCACATAGTTGGCCAAGCCAGTACAAGCAAGGTAACCAAGATCACTACCCGTGAGCTAGAAGCTCTAAGAGAAATTGTGCATGATGAGTTAGCTGCTGTTAGACAAATTCTTGATTTAGAATCTTTGAGGAAGATGAAAGAGCTCTGTGATAACAGTCATAGGATGGCATTGGTGTATTCATCAGATGCTAAGAAATCTCTGCAAGAGATCAAAGAGAAAGTTGATAATTACTTTTCCAAGATTTATACAAAGCATGAAATGGCGGAAAACTTCAAGGTGTTGGCAGAGAATCTGAAATTACCTCCAGTCACTCAGGCCTTCAAAACTCAAGTTCATCAGTTGCAAGATTTTACCCCTTCCATGGCCCAGTTCATGGAGAATAAAGATGATTTTGAAAAATCTATGAAGTATGGGGAAGAAGTCAATCAGGACTTCATTCATCTTTTGAAGCCCTATTTGAATGCACCGGCCACTGCAAAAGTAGTTCCTACTTTTGAACCTCTCCGTGACACTGATGTTGCTCCAAATCAGTTATCTGTTGCTCAATCTCTATCTCAGTTAAGACCAGTCCCTCAGCAAGCTTCTCAACCAGCTCCTGTTTCTCAACAACAACTCTCTATGGCACCTGCTCCTACACCTGCCCGAGTTGTCCTACCACCACTTCAGATTCGCCAAGTCCAGCCTGCCTCCAAGCCTTCAAACTTACCCACTATTGATCCCAAAGACAAAGGCAAAGCCCCTTTGTATCCCAACAAATAGTTGTGTATTGTTTTTGATAGGGTGAACAATGTGATGCTTGTAATATTCTGTACTTTATCAATTTTTTTTCCTCTCTACTCTATGCTGACTGCTTTTATTTTCACTTTCACTTATATATTTTTCCCTCCTTTTTGATTATCCCAAAGGGGGAGAAGAAAAGGAATGATATATGGGAGAAGAGAGATATATGGGGGAGAAAAGATGTATATCTCTAAGGTGAGGAGAAAGATCTATATATATATGAGAGATGTATCTCTCTCAGGGCGAGAAATCTGTATAATATATATGGGAAATCTGTATAATATATATGAGAAATCGGTATAATATATATGGGAAATCTGTATAATATATATCGGAAATTTAAATTAAGGGGGAGATTTATATATCTCTTTATATGTATTTTCTCTATGGTATAATTCGCATTATGTTTTTATTTATGATAAAGATTTGTGATTATCAAAAAGGGGGAGATTGTTGAGCCCTCTGGAAGATTTTTGATTTCATGTCTATGATTGATGTTTTAATAATCACAAATCATCACATACCATTAATGCTTAATCTGGATTGATTTCTCATAAACTTAATTACAATCTGTGAATGAATCTGTTATCATGTTTTTTCTATGCTTATTGACTTACAAAGTATTTTGGAAGTCTTCTGGATTCAACAAACATTGGAAGCACCGATCCAATATCAACAGACATCGGAAGCACCGATCCAATATCAACAGACATCGGAAGCATCGAGCCAATATCAACAGACATCAGAAGCACCGATCCAATATCAGCAGACATCGGAAGCACCGATCCAATATCAACAGACATCGGAAGCACTGATCCAATATCAACAGACATCGGAAGCACCGATTCAATATCAACAAACATCGGAAGCACCGATACAATATCAAAGGACAACGGTCACACCGATCCGATATCAAAATGAGCCACCGATCATCTGACTCACCGATCAGATGACAAACCGATGCTGATCAAATGACTCGCCGATGCAAAATGACTCACCGATGCAAATGACTCACCGATGCTGATCTATCTGAGTCACCGATCATTACTCACTAATGTTGATGACCTATCGATCACTTGATTCTTCAATAGTCATAAACAACTGTTTTAATTTCTTTATCTTTATCTTTATTTTATCTTACCAATGGTCATATTAGGTATATTTTAATGCTCTGCCAATTAATTAATAAAGGTTTTCGGATGTTAGGAAACTGTACCTCGTACCTGCAGAAAGGAAACTTTTTCTGTCTTCCAAAGCACGTGACATAAATACAAGAAGAATCTACTGAAGAAGATAGTAGACGGAAGAACAGAAGAAGAATATAGAGGAAAGAAAGAAGAGGAAGAACCATGCAAGACAGAACCTCGTACACAATCAAGCCTACTCAAGAATAGTTATGTGCATACAAAAGAACATTGAAGAACTTCATCGACTACATCTCACTGCCTTTGATCCTGAAGCATACGACACTCTTCTTCTCGAACAAAAACGATAAGAGGACTCAGAATAAATTCTGACCAAATACAAAAGAGTCCAGAGCTACACTGAAATCACTAGATCCATTTCTAAACTCTACATATCTGCTCTGTGATACATTTGTTTTACATCTTGAGCAGTGTGTGTTATCTGCTGTATTAAACACACACACTGACTCCTGTACTTTCACTGGAGGATCTGTAAATCCTCAGCAAACCATTTTACAATTCATTTCCCACTATGGATAGTGGTAGAGGTCGTGTGAGACCTGGACAGCTCTAAGCTGTTGTTTGATTCCCCACGCAGAACTGTGGTAGAGGTCTTGTGACCTGGAAAGTGTGTTCACTGTTGTTAACCCCAATTCAGGGTGTGGATCATTTTTATATAAAATTTTGAGAGGACTAAGTCTCGGCTTGAGACTGAACCTCTTGGTTAATTCTTTGTGTTTGTAGCTACATACTATATCAATACTACATATTTATTTCATATTCTGCTGCTATTACTTTGAAATATAATTTGTCTTCAAAGCTAATTTGATAGTTAAACTCGCAAGTGTTTATATTTATTATAAACCAGTAAATTAGTTTCAAAAGTTAATTTAATCATATGATTAAGTTAACTGAGAACTAATCAATCTTTGAGAAACAAATTGAACCTTTATAATCTGTATAAATTCACTACAGTTTAATCTAATATTAAAATAGGGGGATTTTAATAAACATTGTTTTTTTAACAGAAAATTTTAATTGGAACTCAATTCACCCCCCTCTTGAGTATCCACTCCGACCAACAAATATGAAATTTTCATATTTATCCATATTTTTGAATAAAATATTAATATGAATTTAAAGGGGATGTTATGCTTGATGGCGTACCCAACACCCAACAACGAGTTTCTTGGGAATCTTACGTTGCACTCTAATAATAAAATAATATTATTTTAAATAGTAGTTAAGGCATAGCTGTTGTAATGGCAGGAATGAACAGAACTAACTACAAAATCATTATATATGTCTGTAAAATATTTACAATAAATGTTAGAGGATTAAAAAAGCGAATTAGTCCAATTTTAAGCCTAAAAATTCTAATATTATTTAAAAGGTCGATTAACATCCTTTTGTTGGGGAACCTCATTGAAATCCACTTTTTTACAATTTTATTTGTTATATTTAACAAAATAAAATTCTTCTTTAGAATCAGGACATAAAAATTTACTTTGTGTAAATTTTTTGTTTTTTTCCAAAAAAGTTCAATTTTTAATGAATAGTGAAAATGTTGTATTTTAATTCAAAACCTCTTTTTAATCTAATTAATTTATATGATTAGATTATCATTTGAATTGGATTTAAAGTGAAATTAGAATATATTTTTACTATTTAATCCAATAGCGGTCATTGGAATAAATTTCACTTTGAAATCGGACTTAAACTAGTGTCAATCTTTTAATACATTTTGTTTCATAAAAACACTCTATTTGTATAGACAACGATAATTTATTATTAAATTAATTAATGAAACTTATATGTTTTTAATTTTTTAAAATATTCATCATTTTTGAATTAGGAATATCAAATATAGATTAGGGTGAATTTTTGGTAATTTTCTGAAAAACTTCAATTTTTTATGAATAGTGAAACCACTAAGTGGTACTTATAAAAACTGATTTTCTGTTTAAATGAAAATTTCCATCTTTTTGTTTTGAATTTCAAAAATCCGACATAAATGGTTTTCATGAAGAAGTAAAATGTGGTTCAATGGGGTTAAAATAATTTTTTGGTGAATAGTAAGTTATTAAGTTTTTAATCGCGATTAGAGGTAATTAGTGTAGTTTAAGGTAAAAATAATGTTTTAATAAAATAAAATGACCTAGACACATGTCTTACCCTCATTGGATATTTCATGGCCGACCAAGAAAATCCATGGGTCAATGTGAGGACCCCATGGAGCCACTTTGGTTGGAAAATGACATAAATACCATTTATTTAATGTTAAAGTAAAAATGACACAAAAATGAAATGTTTTACTAAATCAATTTTTACACAGGGTTATACAAGTCAGATTTTTGAATATAAATAGTCATTGGAAAGATAAAAAGAGTTCCTATATCATAGTATTTTTTTATAATTTTTAGACATTAAATAAATTATATTATTTATGACATCATGATGATGTAGAGATTACCTCATTATTTAACGATTTACGAAAAATGGAAAGATAATGTAATATCTAAGAACTAAACATGTCCAAAACCTATTGGATGAGGGTATTTCGAACCCTTATCACCATATCCTCGAAACACATCAATGTGGGACGATCAAAATCCGAAACTCATTCTAAAATAAAGTAACATTTCCTTACTTTCCAAGAGTGCCCCTCCTCTCCTCTTATAAAAGGCCCCCACCTCTACCTCCTTAACCACACTCCCAAAGCCGTTGGCTCAGACAAAACCTGCCCATTTTGTCTCTCCACATCCCTCTCTAACTCCTTGAATCCCCACATTGGGCAGAAGTCTTCCCAAGGAAACCTTTGAGCTCAAACCAAAGGGAGTTACCCGATTTTAAGGTAATGTCCTCACTTGTGTCCTTTTGTTTTATTTTGCTTCTCCAACCCCCTAAAATATTTTTATTCATTTATTTTGTAACAACTCCAGTATCATCAATATACTAGGATGTTTTTATAAGTATTATTCGAGCTAAAATTACACACACCTTCATCTATTGGTTAAAGAACATACTGTTTCTCTGGTTGGCGATTTTCTGCCTCACGAAACGATGATTGTTCAACATTATTATAACACCTTCAAAGGTGGCCATTAAGATGACACTATATTTATATATGATATATAATATGTTTATGTTTTACTTATGCGTTTGTATTTTTCATTTATTTCATACCTATATGGTTTCCATTATGGGTAAACGCGATATCTTCATTTAAGGATGTGCGGACTACCTCCCCCTCAAAGTGATTTGATTCGTTAATACCATATGTGGTATGTATAAAGGATATATTTAATTATATAATATATGATACCATACTGGAATTAAAATACTATTATGTATCATTATGTTTTAGTTCCATTAAGTATGAAATAGAAATGGAAGTAGGAGTCTTGCGTACGTATGACTTACCATCTCCATGAATGGTACATTTCATTTTTTATCTCAAAATGTTATGTACTATAATAAGTACATATATATAATGGATATATATGTAATATATTACATATAAATTATTTATATCATTATG
Organism: Viscum album; assembly: GCA_963277665.1. Lineage (NCBI taxonomy): Eukaryota > Viridiplantae > Streptophyta > Magnoliopsida > Santalales > Viscaceae > Viscum > Viscum album. The sequence continues at coordinate 90,245,444 of OY728121.1, read as the reverse complement.
GAATTATAACATATATATATCTCTCTAATTTTTTTAATTCCATTAATATGACAAAAAAATTAAAGTAGCGTTCATGCATACGTACGGCCTACCGTCTCCATGAACGGTGCTTTTAATTTTTATCTCCAAATGATATGGAATAGTATAAAATGAATATATACAGGATATATATGATATTTAAAACATCAATACTATTCTGGATACGATGTACCTATAACTACATTGAATATTCTTTTCCAACAAGTTCAATTTTTTACTCATGTACCAAACATCGACAAAAACATCTGATATGAACTCATATTATTAACCAATTATAATAAAATTATAATATGTGATATGAAATGAATAATAATCTTTAAAGGAGGACCTTAAGAAATTATAAATTGACCAAATTTTATTATTCAGGAGATTAAATAATGATTGAGTCAAGTCGGACCTGAGGTAAGGGATCCAACTCCTCTCTTTCTTTTTAAGTACACTCTTTTATGTCATTCCTTTTAAATATAATCTTTCTTGTTATTAGGATATTCTTTTATATTAATCTTAATGTAGTTTTTATGTTCATATGATGAGAGGCCCTATTCTTTCTCATTAATCAATTTTGGATGTTTTGAGTGGCACCGTTAGGCTGCCGAATTTTTCGTAAGTGATCCAACTTCTCTCTTTCTTTTTAAGTACACTCCTTTATGACACTTCTTTTAAGCTCCTCTTTGTTATGTTAGGGGATGTTAGTTTATATTCCTATTTCTGTAAACTTTATGTTAATATTATTAGAGACCCTCTTTCCTCTCATCAATCCATTTTGGATGCTTTAACTGGCGTTGTTAGGCTGCCGAGTTTTCATATGGGATTTTTCATCTCACTTTTATTCCCGTGAGATTTATGCTACATTTGCCACAATTTCCATTGAGTGGTGTATGAACTGCCCATTATTATACACTTTGTGTAGTATAATTTCATTTATGTGTATTCACATCTTCATTGTATGACCCTTCTTCCATGGGGTGTACGTTTCGAAAGTTACCCAACTCGGTAAGGGGACCTTTCACCCTCCTCTTTTTAAAATACTTCTTTTGTTATGTCTTTTAATTCACATACAATTATGTTGGGATACATTCTTTTATATCCTTATGGATTTATATTTTATTTCCAAGTGATGAGATGCCCTTTTTTCCTCTCATCAACTCATTTTCTGAATTTTGAAGTGATGCCGTTAGGCTTTCGAATTTTACCAAGGGAACTTTTTAACCCAATTTCGATTTCTTTGGGTTCAACATGTAGTTATTGAATATTTAATATTTTTAATATGTGTGAATGACCTTTTATTGTTTTACACTAAATATAAACTTATATTGGGTGTATTTATATTTTTCACTCATAATTTTTAGATTGAATTATCCTTAATTTAAGGATACCTTCTTTATAAGGTAATTCATCGCATTTGACATTTCGTTTGAGACTTCATTGTTGTTATGCACCAATTAACTCTTATATGGTGTATATACTATCCTTTGGAATATTATATCATGAATCCATTTATTCTCATGATATTATAAAGTTCTGACTAAATTTTATTCCTCAATTATTGTTTTCAAGTGTCTCGAATTTTGGTAGAACCCCTTTAAACAAAATATCACTTTAAATGTTTTAATTATTTGTTCTTATTAATATCCATGTTTTCAAAATGGTTTTAAGGATTTATTTATATGGATATTAATGGTTTAAAATTTTAAAATCATCAAGGTGGTATGGGACACTTTGATTCAAAAATCTCTTTATTAAATGTTTTAAATGGTTTTGGAAATGGTTTCTTTTTGAATAGATTCATTATTTCAATATACTAAAATGTTATATTGTGATTGAAATGTGGAAATATTATGTTCCCATTATGCATGTTTTATGTGATATGTTTATGTTATTGTTTTTGGGCATTGTTATGAAAAAGGGTGGTTCCGTGATAAACTAAGGGCGGGTGAGCCCGATATAGCTCCCCAATGAATTGGGTAACGCGAAGGAGTGAAACGTTAAGGTTTATCGGAAGAGATTTAAGTCATATACTGTGGTGGGTATTCCAAACGCAACCAAGAGGGTTACTCCCAACGTAAGAATGTAATAAATTCCTTAAGTTACCTTTTATGTCTTATTATTTCTATGATTTATTCATGATTTGATGAGGTATGTTAAAGTGCCTATGTTTTATGGGTAAAGTACGATTTCATTATTATGTATATATGAACTCATGTTTCCTTTCCATATTTTTTATAACACTTTCTGAGCTTTTTATGCTCATCCCATGTTTTTTTGAAATGTTTTTCACTGTTCAAGGGAATGGTACATGATATGATGATAGTGTCAAGGAAGTGTCAAGAAAGAATCCATGTTTTATTTTAAATATGTTTCTATTGATGGGAAAAATGAATACTGTCTTTTATGTAACCACTTTGTTTAAATGTGGAATGTAATGCAAGTTTCATGATCTAATTCTCTAAAACTCTAAACCTGAAGGGATCCTAAATGTGTAATCTTGTAATAACTCAAGATTAAGTAAGGTTTAAGGCTGGGGCTTTATAATTCCAATGTAATAAAATAATGCATCGACTTGGAGCTTCTGGGTTCAGGGAATTACATTATATATTCGATCTTATATAGATTCCATGAAAAATGTTGGAGTGTAGGTTGAGAAAAAATTAGGGATATCCCTATGTATATTTCTATGGATATGATTATGGATTAGTATAATAATTACTCCACCTATAGAAAATATGTAGGAATTTTTCTAAAGGAAATAATTTTTGGTTTCTAATAAACTATATCCATTTATTAATATGACTTATTGACAAGTATCTATCATAGTCAAACATAAGTGTAATAATTCAATGATGGGAATATTGGAATTTGACTCAGTCAACACCTAATTCATGAGAAAGGAATTGTTTGTAATATTTGTTTGACACACCTGAGGGACATGTTATTGATATTCAAAACTTATTATGAATAATAAAAATGGAATGGAATAGGTAATTTCTATGATTTAACAGGGATAAGTCTTTGGTTGTATAGATTATAAACATGTACATTTATTTGGACATCAAATTAATAATTTATTGGATTATTTGGTTTCATGCGTTTAATTTTATTATGATAATATAATTTATGGTATTAGTCAATGGAGGGAACCTTATGGAACCATGTTAATATTTAATTTTATAGGATATTTTTTAGTTAGAGAAAAATTTGATGATATCTCGAGTAAATTATTTTGTGAAAATTTAGATCAACAATAATAATATATGATTAAAAAATTAACCTTAACCAAATATAGAACTCACTAATGAATTAAAGGGTTTATACCTCTAAGAGATCATGCGGTGGAGAAAAACACAGATTGATGATTCAGTTTCATATATGGGAATAATGTGGGATGAATCACTTTAGGTATAGACTACGAGGAACATAAATTTGATTTATACAAGGTGATTAAGATAATGATGAAATTTATTTACAAGGAAAATGAAATATTTTTTAACTAATTTGATTAGAATAATGTATCCGCATAGGTATCATAAACATTAAAATTTGAAAAATCTAAAATGTTTGTGAATTATGTAAATTGTAGTTTTAGTAGGAATGTTTGTGATGATTATATGAAATGTTCAATGAATAACGGTTTTTATATTAATGATTAAGATACTAAAAATAAAATCTAAAAGGTGGAATGAGATGCTAAATAACATAATGAACACTGGTTAATGATTTATGAATGAATTTAATTTGATTAAAATATTTATGATTTGGAACTCTTGAATTATTATATATAAATCATGAAATATTTAAACGTTGTTCCGTATAAATTATATATTATGGATTTAGAATTACATGTGGAATACTAATTTTATTGAAATTTTATATTAAAAAAACTCATGATTCAGTGAAATATAAACCATAATATGTTCAGAATTTTATGATAATGTTGTTTAGTTGAGATAAAGAGATGATTTATATTTATAAATAAATTTCATAGTAATGAATAACAAGGAACAAATAAATAATTTTATGAAAATGTGGGTTATCTTATCAATGATGGGTTTTATATTTTAATAGTATTTTTCATATTTATTAAATAATCAATAATTTTTTTTAATTAATGTTAAATTATATTTACTTTCACTATGGTATTATGATATTTCAGGTTATTACCATATCTCATTATAATATATGACCAAATTATTCACATATTTTGTGTATATTAATTAAGACACCTTTATTATATTTTGGGGATTAATGTTATGTTTTATTTATAAATTTGGTGACCATAATTATTATTTTTCTGTTTTTGAAGTGTTTTCAGGTTAAACATGTGTAGAACAATTTAGGATGTTCATTGGATGAGGTTTTATATGTTATTTTTTTATTTTATCATATTTATATTTTTTCCATATTGGATCATGCATTATATCCATTTTAGTTATAATATTAACATGAGAATGAAAGAATGAATTATTAGTTCATTATGGTCCTTATGATCTATTTAATGTTCATTTAAGTTCATCCTTCATAGGAAAAAGGTAAATCATCATTTCATGATATAGGAGATGAAGTGGAAATTGATTAAAGCCCAAGTAGAGGATGAGATTATTCTTATACAATGAAAAAAATATAATAAGTACATTTTCATTGGAATATTTTTATAAATTTTAAAAGGTTGATTGAAAGTGAATTTTATTCTTATTATATCGATTTCTAATGATTTGGTGGTACATTAGAGCCCCATTAGTTTATGGTTTTCAATTTATTTACATTTTCAATTCGATTTAAATTATAATGAATAATGATGTAAAATAATTTATTTTATTGGATGTCTGTCTTCCCCCTTCCGAGTAATGTTCTCTGATTTGTAAACCTATATATGGGTCATTCGAGATGATATTCATATGTATTATTTGTATCTTTTTAAAATAACTATTTTCTAGTCCACTGTATGCTGTGATATTTCATTAAACTTATTTCAATTTGTAAAACAATTAATATAGAAATAACGTTTCAATTTCTATGAATAAATTTCATTATTGGGGTATAATGAAACAACATATGAGTTTATGAAATATATTTTTATTTTTCCCAAATCATATAAAATTTTAATTTTCCTTATTATAAGCAACAAAGAGTTAATACGAACAATGATATACTATTAAAATATTTTAATTTAATATGACATTAATCTCCATGATGTTGAATTGGAAGATATTAATTGGAAAAAATGTATTTTTAATTCCACATATTTTACACATGGATAAAACAAATTCAGTTACTATTAGTCGGTTATTAAAAAATAAATATCAATTAAAATTAAATGTAATTCTTTCTATGAGAGTTTTTTATTTTCTATAAAGGTGTTTTTATCATAATATAAATAATTAATAAAATATAAAGAAATATTTTAATTAAATTTATATATTATATATGTATATACATATTTTACAATTAATATAAATTTTTTCTAATAATAATATAAGAAAAAATATAGGACTATCCATAAAAATGTCTTTTTTCTAAAATATTTTTTTCTTCATGTATGGTGATATTTTAAAAAAAAAATCTAAATTCATTATAAATTTATTTGGAATGATAATATTATTTTCTAAAATATAAATTTAAATATATTTATTTTGTTAATTTATTAGTTTTTTCTAAAAAATAAATTATCTGTGGAATTGTATAAAAGTACTGATTTTATTTAAAAACACCATTTTCATTTAATGTACATACAAAGATAAATATTTTTGAAAAATGGAAAAAATTAAATTTTTTTAATTTATATTAAAATTATTCCAACTTGGGAATTTGGTATTAATTTCATATAGACGATTAATATAAAAAAATTATTCATTTGGAATATTTTTTTCATTGCAACCTGTTTTTTCAACATGATTGTGCATTAAATTTTATATTAAATTCTTCCAAAAAAGGAACTGAATTTGGTAAAAGAGATTCCATTATATTAATATTAATATGTTATATGATATAATATTTTAAAATTAATTTTATTTCCAAATAAAAAGTACAAAATAAATACTAATAACCATATTTAATGTCTAAACTGAGTTGTGCATGTTATATGCATTTGTGTTAAAAGAAATTCCACATAAATTTTTTGTATAAATTTTTAATTTAAATTTATAATCATTGGTCAAAAATTAACTATTAATAACATTATATTCTTAGTTATATTGGGTAAATCACCCTAGTAATTAAATTATTAACAAGTTACTATTGTGAAAACTAAAATTGTAAAATAATGAAATCATTAAGGATATGGAATAATATGTTTTAAAAATGGTTATTTTTAGATTTTTAAAAATACCATATATTCCCTAAAATACATTATATAATAATTCATCTGTCACATGGTGTGAGATTTACATAATATTATTGAATAGTTTTTGTTACATAAATAATCCCACTACTCAATTATCATTTTTCCCTTACTCCCCTCATTACAACACACGTGTATAGACCATTGGATCATCCAACCCATGTAAAAGGTTATAAAATGAATTTTTATACACGTTCTAGTTCTATTGGTCTTCCCAAAATACCTACATTAGTTTCCCATATAAGAGATCCAAAGGGGGTTTTCTTATTAAATGAAACAAAATTCAATATGATCTTTCTCATTACATAATTTACTACCACATTAAATAAATACATAATAATTACAACATATTATTTAGATTAAATAACATATAGTATGATGTAATTATTATAATTAAATAACCAATATCCACATCTACATCCATCAGTTTGGAAAATAAATTATCTATCTAGTGTACAGTGGACTACTGCCTCACGAATCGATGCAATTATTTTCCATCACTAGAACTCTTGGATAGAAATAATAATGGATTCAATATATATATTTTTTCATGAAATTATTATAAATTTAAAGTTATAAAATCACATAATCCATCTTTCATTCCAACAGTTTATAATATGATTATATATCTCATGGGTATTTGGGGACGACTGCCTCAATTAAGTAATGTGAAAATATAGTTTTTATATTTTTACATGAATGTAAAAATTAATTAATTGATTAATATGTATAATATATATGTTATAATAAATTTTCCCAAAATGTGAATTTAGTTTTAAATTTATTTCATTCAAACAAACATTAAAATGCATATAATGTTTATTAATTTGTAGAACCTATTTTCAATATGAATAGTGTATTTCATTTTCATCTCACGTAGTTATGGACTATTTTAAATATATATAATGAATTTAATTTATTTTTTATTAATATTTAAATAATTAACAAGATGGATCCATGATTAATGATAAATGGACAACGTTAAAAAATAAAAACTTTTGTGAAAATAAAAGTAATTATTACCCAATCCCAAATTTTAACAAGGCATTTTTAACAAAAGAGTGATAGATGGTTGTTATTAAATCATATAAGCAATGATATATTTGATTATAGTTCATAAATATATTTATTATTCATAAATATCTATTATATTATTTGTTCTACCATGTGATCTGTATTTCAATACATAAGTTAATGGATTTCTATTCTCTCGTTTATTTTCGGAAGACAAAAGCCACACTATAAAATATTTTTTTTAAATTTATTCTTCTACACTATTTAAAATTTATACGATGGAAATAATTAGAATCGAGGTTTTTAATTTTCAATTTTTTTTTATTCTTCCATGGATCTTACAATTCCAAAGTGTTTAAATAATAAAATTTTTTATAATCACATTTCATTATATAACACACAAGATATATTCACCCATGATTTATTTATTTGCTGTATATACATACCATGATTATATTTTAGGATTATTAAAATTTATTTAATTCTAATTTTTATATCCATAAATGTTTTATAATTCATGGGGCTCATTTTTCAAAATTAAAATTTTTGAAAGGGTTTTATGTTACAATCTCATTATTTATTGATGGTGTCTATGATTATGCTTCAATGATACAATAATATGACCTAACACTAAATAAAACCTTTAATTTTAAGATCATATGATTATTTTTAGATAATAGAATACTTACTTTCATTCATTTCACATTATGAGAAAAATATACTAAAACAATTCGTTATTGTAAATAACATTATATATCTCTTATATCAAAAATAATTTATCTTATAACAAATTTTTTTAACAAATTTTGGAATAATTTTTTAACGTATAAATGAATTTATTTTTACCCATTAATGAAATTTTTTTAAATAATCATTCTTTATATTATTTTAAAAATATGGTATGTTTTTAAAATTCATATAAAACTTATAAAGGTATATTTGTTATACCATATACAGAAAAAATATTATTTCTTTGATCTTGACCAATTAGTCTTTCCAATATATTTTTTATGTTCATTTATTATTTTCAATTAAAAAGGTTTCTAAAATTTTTTATGAACAATTTTTTAACTGGGATCATCAATTTGAAAATTTTATTTTCATGGATAATATTTTCAGAATATCATTCTAAATCATTTTACATATACGATAACTTCATTTAAATTTACATGAGATTTTTTGGGTTAATGATTTAATGATACCATCCTTATCCTTTTTAAAATTTTATACAATTATTTGGACTTGGTTTTAATGAAATCACATCTTCTTCCAAATTTCATGATATGATGAGATAATAAAATTTTTATGAATTATATAAATTTACCATGAGATATATTATGATTAAATGTTGAATAATATATGAATCATATTTCCTTACCGGGCCTGGGAATCTTTGCATAGGACAGCTAACTGACCTGCCCTGCGAAGGTGGAGTGCTGATATCATGACATGTGCAGGGGAGGAGCAGTTCAAAGTTTTCTTTTCTCGGAGATTCCCTCTAAGACCTACGGGTCAAGTAATTCTCTCAAATCCTTTGGGAGTTTTATGGATTCAACCTCGCCCCTTTAAAAGGTGGATAATCAAAATAACAAAATTTGAGAAATTCAGGCCCTATCGACTGATATGTCATTACCATTGGATATTCTATGATGAGATGATGGAATGTTTATAAAGTCTTTTTTATTTATATGTATTATTCAGTGAACAAATAAATATAAAACCAATTAATTATAATAGGTCAAAATATAATGAATGTGTTATGATTTTCTACAGAACAGGTATACGATATTAGTTATGTGTATTATGGACTCATAATAATCCATTAATGTCAATTATTTTTTTTCATAGTAAGTTGATTACATTATAAAACAAGATTATGGTTATGTTATAACAAAAAAATGTTAGTTATATTATAAACTGTGAAGTTTGTGACCTATATCTCCATGTAATGAATATAAAAAAGATTGTTATTTCATCAAGAAAATAAGAATGGAATGAAAAGTATCGCCAATTTAGTAAGGACTTTATCCACTATGATTTTTTGGAAGTAAAAAATCACTACGGTGAATTTTTTGGGAGTGAAACCAATCCAAAATGATTTCATGGATATAATCATGGACTTTAAAGAAACAATTTATTATGCTTTTGTGTATGAAAAAAACTATGTCTTACAAATATGTTATATTATCATTTTTTTCACATTAATTTAATTATGATTCATGTGCTACAAACATCCAAATATTTATTCGACAACTCATTATAATGATCTTAAAATAAAATGGGCATCAACTATGTATGTTATATTTATGATTTTATAACTATATTCGTATATTATATATTAATTTTTAAATTATTTCAATTCACATATATTTACACATATTGAGTATCTCAGTTTACCCTTTCATATCATTCCATTCCCAATGTTATGAAGAGAGTTTATATATATTTTATTTCTATGAAATTTAATAAATTGGAATATCTTTCTGAGAGGCATTAAACATATTTTACTAAATAATTTCATTTATACATTGTCTCCAATTGAAATAAAAATTTATGGTCATTATGATATATTTTTTAAAATGTTTTGAATATTAATTTTATAACATTATATAAAAATATTTTAACATTAAATACAATATAACCATAAAAAATTAATTAATATAATGTTATTCTAATAATTTTATGGAACTTAAGGACCATATATTGTTATCTAGATAGTCTACACACCCAAAAGAAATCACCACAAAGAGTAAATATAAACCTCAGTTACAAATGAACAATACCATGGAAATATGTGTATAAGATATCCCCGAAAAGAAATTAACATCCTAACTTAATGACATTCTGTAATAACCTAAATGTTTATAATTGAATCATTACACCGATCTCCAATGTATATTAATAAAATCAAAATATTTTCCAATGAACCCTAGGTCGAGTTAGAATTATATTATTTACAAAAATAAATACAAAATGGCATGATATTACAGTTTCTATCTTTTGGATATTCTATAATAAATATTAAAATCCCATTTTATTCTTCAGGATAAATTTAATTTTTAATCATTATATTAATTATTAATCACCTGTACTAAAATATTCAGAATAATAAAACATATATTATTTATTAAATAACAAGAAGACACATAAAATATATATGGAATAATTTCCCATGATGTATTTGGTTCTATATAATATTTTTGATAGGGTGAGGTTCTTTCAGAGCTAAAAACTGGATGAATAAATAAAATTGTTCAACAAGGGATTAAAAATATATAAAAAAGAATTTATTTTCATATGAAACAAAAACTGATCACCAAAAAAAAATTATGTAAAAATAAATTCAATAATTCAATCAATATACATATTAACAACATTTAAGGCCACAACATAAAACAATTATTTAATTTTTCCTTCAAGAAGTTCATAATTTCTATATTTAATATTATTCAAGGATGTTATTCACATTTCATTAACATGTTAGGGAATTAATATCCACAATTTTAATCATTAAAAATAGTTAGGAATGTCTTAAAACAATGTTCTATATAATAATTAGAGAAAACAAGGATTTTGAAGTGTTTTTCTCCAAAATGGGTGTTTTATATAGATATACTAGTAAAAAAATATATTTCTCATATGTTTCATGTTTGGGTATTTATATTACCCTTAATTAGGTCATCTTCCAAGACTATCCATTACAAATTCATTAGTATATAGGAGCTAACAATATGTACAATACCATTATGAAACCTTTATACAGAATTATATAACCTTAGAAAACTCATAATTACCCCTATTGAGTGCCGAACTACCCTTAAATAACAATTATGTTACCCATGTGATGTGTAAAATAATTCCACCATATCATTTTGTATATAAGTAAACACATATCATTCCTTATTAGGCCATTCAATACACATATTATTCTTATTCAAATCCTATTTCCTACCTAATATTTAAAATGAAATTAATTTTTATTAATTTTTCACAATGAAGGAATATTAAATGTTTTTAAATTATGGTATTAAGGACATTTAATGATTTATAATGGTAAAACTCTTCCCATATTTAAACATATCATCCTCATTACTTGTCTCTAATGGTCTACCTCAACAAATATTTGGCCACTAATATCAAACGTCTGACTCATGTCTGCACTACTCCTCAAAGATTCATCAATGTAATCATATGATTTGGATGAGTCATACCATAATACGTTTAAAATTATTCTATATATAGTCAAAAATATAAATTAGTTTATCTTCATAACATTTTTTATGATCTCACTAAATATCCCCAAATTCGATGACATGTGTAAGATCATGTTTGTTCCTCTATATCAGAGACAAATAAAATATATTATAAATTCCTTAGTAATGTGATGGTTGATCTAGATACCATGAAGATGTTTCCAGACACGATGTAATCATGATAGGTCCATAATAATAGGGGTCTGCAATTCAATTCTTTTATAAAGGTATATGGAATACCTAATATGTAACTCTTTTGAAATCCAAATCATAATAAGAAAACTCTAATGGTATCCCCCAATGGTTAATATGTGATATCATCATACATTGATAGGTGATTCCAATATATTTATTGGATTTAATATCATTGTTGTCTATTTAACCAAATTGATCTGGAAACCCACTTCATAACATTCCATATTCCAATACTCCATTGAAATACATGGCCTCACATACATAGCCTCATAAGGTTCAACATAATTTATTATTAATATTATTTTATCTGACCATCCATATATATGATCATGTTATATTGTTCTTATTTTATGTTGAATCCCTTGGATCCACTATAATCCCTCCCAGATCATTGATAAAAATCGATCATACCTATGAGGTATAATCATGAAGGGAACTCCAAATATGAATATGAATTTATTTATTTACAAATGTCCTAGATTATATACTATGTGTGTTTCGAAAATTGTTATAAAGTTATCATACATTATCATACGATCAAAAATCACCCAAAAAAATATTATGATTCCCCACGGTCATTGGTAAGCCCATCAAAAATTTCATTATGGAACCATCCCATTTCACCATGGTAACTATATGAGGATGGGGTATACCACTAAGATGTCTATACATAACCATTACCCTATAGAAGGTAATGCATTATGTAACAAACCTAGTGATTTCCCTTATTATATGATCCCACCATAACTATCATTAAATGATTTGGTAGATTTCTTTCTCAACACGATATTCCATCCATGTAGAGTAATCAATGTCCCTCAACATCTCTTATATGATGGATTTATAGAGCAGTACTCATCCATAAAAAAGGATTGCATTATCATAATCCATTGACAGCCCTAATACGAGGACACCACCAGATAATTTTTCATACAATAATGAACTCTTTAGTTTAATATATGTCCCATTATTTACCCATGATTCCATAGAATATGTTACTAATAATGGATTACATTTCATAGATCCACGATCCAATGAATCATATATACTACAATTTTCCTAAAGCCAAATTAGGTTCAATTGATGATAAGAAGGCTTCACACTATTATTTTGGTAAATATTAATTTTATATATAATATAATATACCGAAAAACTACCTTTTTGCGATTTATAATCCATATAATTGTCAAATTCATGATGATATACTAATAAGTTTATCTATTTCATCTTCTAGTGCCACCATGTGATGATGTAGTGGATTATATTTTGGAATCTATGGACAAAAAACCACTCATAAAATAGATTGGTCACAACCACATCTTATCATAAACCCGAAATACTATATAATGTAAATTAATTTTATAGTTATACTCATGGGGTCAATGATTTTATGAACCATAACCTACTACCATCATTCTCTACATTCATACATTTATAGTACCAATTTCATAAGAAATAGTGTATTTTCCTTATCTGATCATGTGGTAAAAATTTATCCATAACAGTATTTTAGTAAACCACTTCTCACTATTGTGAAATTATTATTCTAAAAATTATATAATTACATCCTTATTTGTTATTGTAGTTATATCTATGGAAATATATAAATGGAATGTATAAAATTATAGTAAAATACTTCTATTCCTAGGAACCAATTGATATAAAATTTGTTACATGAATGATTCTACGACATAACTACATCGTAATTCTCATATCCAATAAACATATATATCTTGGGAAATGCATAACTGAATAAAATCATCGTCGATATTAATAATATACACAAAAATAGTTTATCCCAACATAAAAATTCATAAAGAGTACTCTTGACCATCTCAATATATATATATCATGTTCTTCACTTGTCATTGAGTATATGAGCATGTTTTCAATCAAGACCGTGGAGAATTAGTATAGATAATACTGAATTATTGGGTTCTCAAAATACATAACATTCCCATATTAGTGGTCTATCAAAATATAATCACAACATACTAATGACTCACATAACTGCATCAAAATTTGTTCTTCCAGAATTCCATTCCTCCAACACACAAATCATGGTACACTGATCACTGATCAGAAATTTCTGATCCAATGATCTCCCCAAAACTTGTTGGAAAGATAATTAATTCAGGGAATGGTATTTATTTTATCTTAATCTATTTTGATCATTAATTATGGATATTTTTAACGTCAAACACGATCATTATCTTTCTTGTAGAATTGTACAGGTACACCCCATGGTGATGCACATGGCATGATAAATCTGTTTTCCATCAATACCTTGAGATACTCATAGATTTTTATTATATCATATTGTACTATACGACATAGGGGTATTGAAATTTGATAGAAAACCAAAATGTGTTTTATATTATCTTAAAATGTTAATCCCTCATGGTCTCTATTAGGCCAAATATTTTTAACATTATTTAACACAATACATAGAAAGCTGAAAGATTGCTATTTACTAAAGGGATGAATACTGATTATTTTTAATGTCATTGAATATTCGACCGCAGTTCTAAATTCAGAATCCTATAAAAATGGAAATAGTGTTACTGATAAATAGGAATTGATACAAGTACAATTGAGCACATCTGGTGGCATGCTCGCCAATATAATGCAACATGGATGGTGGTAGAGAAATGAGCATCATCATTTTTTTATGAATCCAATGCCACATTGATTATATCCCATAGTGAAATTTCAAGGATACATCTTCGATAATTTGAAGTGATCACTTCGGGAAAACAATATCCAATTGGAAAAATCCAAATTAGACTATGTCATTATAACATGTTTCTCTTTAGATTAAACCAAAAAGTCATGGAGTATCCATCAAACCAATAATAGATCTCTCTATACATTAAATTTTTTTATAATAATATTATTAAAACATATAATAGAAAATTATATATTCTAAAATTAAATGAGAAAAATGATATATCATAATATAGTAAAATAAAAATATATCAAAAACAATGAATATATCAAAAATAGATCACTTACATCAAGGAACTAATTTTTTTTCACAAGTATTCCACAAAAAAATTTCCCTATATATGGAATTTGACCCTATGTGACTAATTAGGATTCATGAATACTCCAAAAATAAAAAAAAAGAAATATAAATAGACCCATGGTAACTTGGTGGGTCATTACACATGTTCTTGAAAGACACATGGAGACTTCCCAATGAAATTACAATGTCACATTCTCTTGATACAATGTATTTTTTTCATAAAAGGAATTATCGAACTATACTATAGAATTTTTTTAATTCCATATCATAGATTCAAATTAATGAAATAGTGTTCCACATAATTTCATGTGTATCTCCACATATACAAGTGGATGTAGACTTCCAATGATATTATATATTTTATAATGTGTATACTATACCCATAGTGTTATTTCATAGAACAAATAATAAATATTAAACAATATAATAATAAATAAGAGTAATCATGTTGAGTAAAATTCATATATGAAAACACATATATGAAATTTCCAACCAAAAATTTTATAGACAGGGAGTTTCCACTATGGTTACACGGAAGATGGATTAGATGAGGGCGTATTTTTCTAATAAAATAGATGACTAGGTATAAAATGTGAATAAAATTCAAAAATTAAATTTTAGTATTCATAATTAATTTGAGTTACTTTCTTCAGGTAGTAGTATGCAGTGTGGGGAGTGTAATGTATGTATGTCAAGATTGGAGGAAACGTTATTCCTAAATGATATTGGATATCTAGATAATGAATGTTGGCCTTGAATTTAGTCCATAACATGGAGAAGTGGTCGACATTTATGTGGTCGGGTTGGGAGCCCCTCTCATCATAGAATTCATAGTCATTCATGAGATAACATTTTTCTTTTCAATTAATTTATGTACTAAATATTACATATTTTTGATTTTATTTATTATTTCAATAATAGCGGCTTCTTTATTAAATTTTTTTAAAAAAAATGTTAACTATTGGTTTACATTTAAATGTATAATTTTTATTAAAATAATATTTTAAAAAAATATTATTTTATATTAAATTATGATTAATTATATATTACAATTAAAATTTATGATATTAAATTACGAATAAAATTTATTAATATTATCATATAATCAAATATTTTAATTCAAAAAATTTAACAAATATTTCATGATAATTGGATATATAAAAATGAATTATGTCTGAAATTATAAATATAATAATATATGATATATGAATATTTAATGATATAAATGAATATAAATTCAATTAATAATAATAATAATAAATTAAGATAAATAGACAAAAAACTAGATATTATGTAAGCAGGGTCTCAGGAGGTTGATCATAAGGGTGCTAATCAAAAATGTTTTCTCGATTGGGTTTTCTATAGGAACCTAAGGGCTTTAATTTATACCAAAATTGATGGGGTAGTGAGGCGCATGAATGTTCAAGTGAAAATATTAGATTTTCAATCGAGGGATGTACATCGTTGGGTAGAAAATAAATGGTATATTTGACCATGGACTATGGGATTTGATTTTAGGAAAATGAGCAATGGAGTGGGGATTAGAATTTTTATTGACATCTATACGGACAGACTAGAGAAAATGTGTGGATTGAATAATGAAGAAGGTTAAATATTTTTATTAGGAATTTGTTTTGTTGAATAAAATAGAAGAGATATAAATTTATTTTGATCATTTATTTAAATTATTACATTTATGAATATATAAGTCCAACCATTTCATTTTATCATTATTTTGAATACTGGAATTCTTAATTTTCCAATGTCTGGTAATATAATTGATAGCGTGGAATTAATTATAGGTGGTCAGTGGGAGAATATAAGGTACATTGAAATTAAAATATTAATTTTCAATATTTATTCATTTATTTATAATTATAAGACAATAAATGATATGTTATACTAATTTTTTTAAAATTTATTTTTTATAATAAAATTATTATATAAATAATATTATAAAAAATTTAACTTTTTAAGAAACATTTCATTTCTTAATGAAAATAATCTAATCTATCTGGTAAATATAAGTATTTTTTAAAAAAAATCCAAAATATATGATTCATTTTTGAAAATTTTTACATAATATTGATTTTTTTATATAAAATTATTTTTACTGAAAAAATATTATTATATAAGTAATATATTTATAATGTTAATATATGTTATATTTTAATTTATATTTACTAGTGAATTAATTATAATGAATTTTTCAAAAATTGACCATAATTATTATTTATTTTTTCTTAATAATTAAATAATAATTTGAAAATTATTAATATTAAATGTCTTAAACATTATTTTATAAATAGTTTCTTATAAAATAAAAATGATTACTAGAAATAAATTTACTAATTTTATAGCATATATTAATTGTAAGTATTGTATTTCAGTTATAATATTTTTATAATATTTGAAACGATTATATATAAAAATTAATATAATTATATTAAAATAGTTTTTATAGAATAAAAAATGAAAATGAAAATTAGCATTTTCCCATATTTCTAATACATATTTCTGATGTTTAAAAAGAATTGTTTTCCAAAGGGAAACCTCACTAGTAATTAGAGGACCCACTAGTATCAATTCCATATGAGAGGAATCTACCCAAGCCTGATCACACTAGGTGTCATTGTACTGTAGTGGTTCTTTAGTAGAGTAGCGCAACTTCAACAAGGAAATAAGTCAATGTTTAATTCCACAATGATATTGAATTTGTTAGATAGAATTACAAAAAGGATCCCATGTATAAGGCATGTTATTCTATTTTGGGAAGTGTATGTAATCATTTGATATAAAAGGAAGCACAAGGTCTTCATCATTTTCTGATTTTGGTAAAGGGAATGAGTCATTATCCACTCAATACTTAAAACAATAGGTATAATCCCAAATTTCAACTTGATATGACTTGAATAATCCATATCATTCCAAGATATATTCATCATATGATTGAACCACCCTTATAATCTTTTGAATGGAATTTCTTCTTTAGATTTCATCATTATCCATAATAGTTTCGATATTCCATGAATCATGGCCCTATTCATGTTAATGTTTGACAACAGGGGAATATTTTAGATTCCCAAAAAATATATAAATAAATGATACATATAATCCTAATAAATCAATTATAAAATATAACAACAAATTGGAATATAGAAAAATATAATAAATAATTATATATGCTTGCTCGAAAAGCAATATACATGGACCACATGCTTAAGAAATGATAATTTCTCATGATTCTTCCTTCCATTTTATATAATAGTATGTCATTTCCCTAAATATGGGTACCCATTTATATTTAAAAGGTGGAAAACTTTTCATAGACCCTGTAGTTTAAGAGAATAAGTTAGAATATAGAAGATTTAATGAAGTAGAAAATAATCCATTTTCCCTTCATGATTTTAATAAATCTCCATAATGGATAATTTTAATATTTCAAAAAATTCCTTATTATATTCATGTTTTATATATTCAACACCCCATTATTTAATAATGGGTATGTTATTTTAAGGGCTCTAATTTATTTTTAGATAAATTTTACGATTTGCAATCCATAATTTATGATTAATTTTAAATTAGTTCATGTAAAAATAATTCTTATACAATAGATCATATTTTATATGTTTATCATTTTCAACAATATAAAATTAGAAAAAAATAACGATTGATTATTTTGGAACACTTATTTTAATGGTACTTGATCTCATGTTAATATTCATAATTAGGACTGTTATTATTCTATATGAAAAATGAATTTTAATAATTATGAAATTTATCATTTTATATAAAAAAATTTGTTCATCCATTAATTTCAATAATATAGACATGGGTATATTAAATGATTGTTTAATGTAATGTAATTTAATTTTATAAATAAATTTCGGATTTTATATACACTTCATGTGTTATTATTTATAAAAAAGTAGGTCTTTCTTCAGGATGAAAATGAATATCCAATAATCATATGGGATTTTAGAAAAAACGTGTTTTTATCAATCACGTAAGTTATAATATTTTTATTGAATTAAAATTTTTTATGGAAATTTTGGACATGATTTTAATGGGTTATTGAGGGGAAGGGAAGCATCATTAAAAATGATTTACTAATATTTGAAAATGGGGAATCCAATAAGATGATATGGTATAGGGAGTGACTCAAGAACTCAACTGGATATTTTCATATGAGTCATACTACCAAGTGAACACCTGAATTTTCATATGGTCATCAAATTATGAAAACTAATCCATAAGTGTTTTATTTTAAAATTCATTAAATTGAAAAATTAAATAGTTTTTCAAATATTATTTTTCATATATAATTTCAAAATTATAATTAATTTTTAAATGGTTTTGGAATCAATTTTTTATAAAAACCCCATCATATTATATTGAAATATATATTTGACCAAAATTATATTTCATTTGATATAAAATGGATTCAATAGAATTATAAATGCAATTTTTAGTAGTTCTAAAACACCTTAGTAGACAATTTTATGCAAATCCAATGTTCCTAAAACAGGTTTCACTAGTATATGAGAAGTTATTAAATGCAATCTTCTCATAAATATTTACTACAATTGATGATAAATAGTTAGTTTATATTATTTTTTTGAATACTCAGAAATGATACATATCATTGTCTAATTCTCAAGAACCATTGCTGGGAATGCTTCCCAGATGGATTGTGATATGTGTATTTTTCAATTACTTATAAAAAATACATTGTATATATTACTAATAAATTAGAGAGTTCACATTATGGTATTTACATTTGGTACTAGGGTAACATTATATGAACCCTTGGAAGTTATGTATATTCTATTGAGAAAAAATACAACTTCGTGATATAATTTTCTTTTCATAATCTTGGTAGTTATTTTCCCTAATACGTACTAGTTTTTCTTAATTCAAATGATTGAAATTCAGATGCAAGGTATTTATGACGATCATATTGCAAAGGATGAATTCATTTGGAGATAGGGGTATATTGCAATCCAAAAATAAATTATAGATTATTAATATATTCTAATTAAATGTCATTTTGTATAATTTAAATAAATTAAAACAAATTAATATTTTATGTGTAGTAAATTTTTTTAAATTATACATTAATACCTTTACTGTAATGGTGGAATATTAATATATGTATATATATATATGAACTTTTAAATCATGTGTTTAATGAAATAATGTTTGAAATTCATATGTTAAAATATATAATTTAGATTAATTTTAAGAAATAATCTTTTATTTGAAATTATAATTCTAAAATATAAAAAAATGTTTCATTTCTCATGTGGTATTATTTTTTTAAAAATAATATTTGATATAAATATAATTATTTTATTATTTCATTAATATAATGGCCCAGACCTCTCCGGTCCATTACATTGTGAAAATTTTGTGTTGGAGGTGTTCTGGAAGGTCAAGATGACTTATCCCCAACACATTGCCAATTTTCCAGTTCTGTGAATAGTGTTTCCAGTTTTATGAATAGTAACAGATCGGTTTCACAGATCGGATTCACATATCAGTTTCACAGATCGGTTTAACACATTGGTAGGTGTATAGTAACGGTAGGTGAACAGTGTTTCTAGATTCCTACAGTTTTCCCCTTTAGACGTTTCCTTTGAGTGAATATAAATTTTAAGCCTTATTTTAAGGACTCTTAAGGCCGATTCAAAGGCCATAAATCCTATATTAATTATTCTTATGTCTTAGAATGTTTTACTTGGTCAAATTTCATGGGTAAATGTGATCCGCTTTTAATGGAGAATTAAGCGCATCTCTAACTATCACCCAATTAAATCTTCAAAAAGGAACGAGATATCATTCTCCATTGTTCTTCCTCTTTTTTATGGGCAATGAGATGCTAGAACCTTTGAATCATTCCAGAATGAGTTTCACACTCAAACATTACTCGTCGTATCAGTTCCGCTCTATTTTGATGCAACCAAGTTGTGTCGATCATTCTTAGATATAAGGTATGTTTATCATCATTCTTTCAGGGATAATCATTTCTTGTTCACCTTTCCATATTATAGCATGTAATCTTCATGCTTCTAATGGGTTTTTCTTGGTGTTTGGTTGGTGTTGTCGTACCGTGGCATCCTCGGGTGGATGGAATTGTCACGAGAAGAGGATTGTGACCCGTTGTGTGGGTAAAGAACGTGATAAACTATTTCAGGTAGGGGATTCATTGATTCTCTAATTGTTTATGTGCAATCATAGAGTTAGCATGATTTATCACATTGGATCAAAATGAAATTGACCTAATTAAATATTTTAACCAGATAAAGAAATTGTTATCACTCATAATTTATAGCCTCATGTTTTTCTAAATAATTTGATATCTAGGCTTTCTTGGTTTAGTTGTTTGTCCTTGATGGAAATTGATAAAGAATGTAAAGCCAAAATTAATTTATAGTTAATTGGCTAAAGATAAAGTGGCATATAAATGAATCTGGTTGTTTCCATTGTTTTAGTTGTTCTTATTATATGTTAATCAAATTTGTATAATAAGCATGTTAAATCTTTTGAGATATCTTACTGAATATGTTTCCTAGAAATGGAACCTACGAATTGAATCTATTAATTCAAGAGGGATTAAAGAACTGGGTGGCTGATAAAAGATAACAGATGGACGGTTTCTTAGTTACCCTCATGTTTGTAAGGCAGAGTGCCTTGTGCTTTAGAGCCATGATTGATCATTTTGTATGAAGGCCGGATACCTTGTTAAAGGGCCAAGACCCCGTTTGATGTGATGATTTATTTTCTACTACTTGTGCTCTGATGTGAGCCTGGATGGCTTTTGTGATATGTGGAGGTAGGGAGGCCTTGTAGTTATGCCAGCGTATGGTGCCTAGATTGGAGATATGCATCGGTTTATGCATGTGGGTGTCGGGGAGGAGACTATGGATAATGGTATGGGATAGATGTGATGGATGGATGTTGGTGGTTTTGTTTGGTTGTTTATCTTGTTTACTTTTCCCCACTACTCAAGGTAGCTGGTCTTGCTTACCCTCCTTCCGAAGGAGGTTAAGACACATAGGATATGCCACGTGCTTTCCGTGTTTAGCCTCTCGAGGGAAAATGGGTCTTTTCTCTTGATATAGGCGGCAAAGACTCGACGGTTAGTATATCTACTCACCATGTTGAGCCACCTTTGTGTTTAGTAGCATAGGTTGCTTTTCTAGAATGCCTGGGAATATGGGAGAGTAATTTCCGTAATGATAGATTGATTAAATGGTGATAATCCACGGGGATGGAGATGCTGGAATATAAAGGTGATGTTGAATCTTAAAAGGAGTAGTTGATTTTGAATGTGATGTTAATTCTATTTAATGTGGAATTGTTCATGGTTGATTAATGTTTAAATAATTAATTAACATATATTTGAACTGATAAAAAGGGAATGAGGTAATCTAATAAATCTCTTCAAATGTCCGTATGCTTATTGGATACCTAGTCATAGAAGTAGCAGCCCAGAGTCTCAGAGAAATTAGTTGTAGTTGTGTCTAAGTCTAGGAAATGCCCATAGTGTTGTTGTGAGATAAAATATATTCTGTACATGTTGTGTTTCTATATGTTACTCCACCCTATCATTAAGGGAAACTGACACCCCAAGGATTCTGAACCCTGGGGGGGTTTCTCCAACATGCTGATGGGAGGTTTAATGGATGACTATCCCCTTTAGCCCCGCTCTCTTCTCTTGGTAGATACTAGTGCCTTTGGCACAACGGTTAGTTTTCACCATATATATGTGTAGAGGGAAATAATGGCTTGTGGTTATTTCACACACATATATTTGAGATATAGTATTCTATGGACTATTATAGGTGTAATGTGCATAGGCTGTGATGGATTGTGGATCCTTACTCGGCATATGGGCTGTGATGGCTTGAGGTATAATACCTGATGTATGATACGCTTTTTGTGAGCTGTGGTGGCTCCTGGAAACTACTTGGTCACTTTGTGAGAATGGTGTGGTGCGTATCCCATGTGTCTGCGGGCAAGCCTTTGTTGTGCATGTGGTGCAGATTGTGGAGCATATCCCAGGTGTATACAGGCAATCCTTTGGAGAGAGATGCACATGACGTATATCGTTGGGGAAAAGAGGAAAACCAGTGGGGATGTAGTAGTGGGGTACCCTCGAAATTATTTACTAAAAGATATATTCTTGTATGTGTTGCTTGGTGAGAGTAGCCATGGTGAGGATGGGAAACTAGTATACCTGTTTAAGTGACGAGTTAGTTTCACTTGTTGTTCACCATGCTTTAGCATGCTATCTTTACATTTCATGATAGGCTTCGGGAGGATCTTACTGAGTATATTGTTATACTCACCCTACGTATATATAAACTGTTTTTCAGGTCTCTTGAAGCAGGTTGGAGATCAAGCTAGTTACTACTAGCTTTTGGTTGCAGGAGCTGTTTGGGATTGTGGTCACTGCTGTTTTTCCTTCTTTTGGGTACTTTTAGTTTTTTCCTTTTTAGTTGTAGACAATTTGCATGGAATTTCATATATGAACAAGGGTTTAATTTATAGTACAGTTTTGAGTTGGAGTTGATTGGTCTCCATCTTATCTCTCTCTTATGCATGTGTTCTTTTAGAGGGCAATGCCTCCCATTTGTGTGTTACTATACCCTCGGTGCTAGTCGCTGACCCAGGGCCTACTGGAGGTGGGACTCAGGGGGTCATTATCTCTCTTATCACATTGCTAACCCAGGAGGGGTACACTTTGGGGGGAGGGGGTAATGACAGAGTCGTATTAGAGGTCTAGTTTAGGGATATGATAGAGTTCATAGTTACACACATTTGAGGTTTCATGGGTTGGTAGGAAAACGGTGTCATTCATATTTAGTAAGTGAGGTAAACACTAGATACCAGTTGAGACATAGCCATTTAGGGCCCCATATGATCTGATATACAGACCATTAAGTTTACAATGGATACTAAACAAGGTGATACTAGTTGCAAGGTAGAGACGTTGGAAAGGATCATGCATCATTCTTCATGTGTCTGTGTTTGAATGGGTAGACCTTGGGATAGGTTAACATAAAATGAATGAATTAAAACAATAAATTAATTAATCTTGATTCTTCCATATTCCATGATTAGGAGCTCTAACGGTTTGTTATTTTACAGGTATGGCTCCAGGCCAACGTCCTTGTCAGGTTTTCATAGAGGATGTTCTACAGGCTTTTCCACAAGATCTCCACCGGGTAGTGGTCAACGACGATGACACTTGTAGGAATACACTCTGAGAGTTTCAGCGCCAGAGTCTGTAGAAGTACGAGCGATCCGTTTCAGATACAGTCACGAAATACTAGTTAGAGGAGGTTGAGATCGGCTTCAGTTCGATTCGTGCGGGGAAAGTGCACTGGGTGGCCTTGGTTGTGATGATGCTTTATAGAGAATCAAGGCAGTGGTGGATCTTGTTCATCGGAAATCGTGAGGAGTCAGTGATCTCATGGTAGGAGTTTCGAGACAAGATTAGAGTTGAGTTCCTTTCCTCGACCACGAAGGCTTCTATTCATCAAGGGATTCTTACCCTTCAACAGGGGAGCTCCAATGTTCAATAGTTTGGAATCTATTTCATGAACCATCTATGTTATGCTTCAGACCTATTACCAGATGAGGAGGCCAGGGCGAGGCATCTCGAGGAGGCTTTGCCTCCAGAGATCCAGTGCCAGGTCACCCCATTTATGCTGAAGACCTATCTTGAGGTGATGGTGAGGGCAGAGGTTGTTGAGAGGACTTTTTCCAGGACCAGATCGTCATGAGAGCTGAATTTTCATGATTCCTCATGAAGCAGAACTGTAGTCTGAGGTTCTCAGTTTTCAGGGTAGAAGAGTTTCTGTTCACTGAGGGGTAGGTCCCAGCCCATTCCATCTCGTTTCTCCAATGGCAGCAACTCTCAAGACTATGCCAAGGGATCAGGTGCTTGTTTTTCTTGTGCTGGTCATGGCCATCACCACCAGGAGTGCTCGACTTTTCAGAGCAGTCATCGTGAAGCGAGCGCACAACTCTAGGTTCCTCCGTTGAGGTAGTTCCAACCGAGGAAGCAATAGCAGGTTGCACCACATTTAGATCACCAGAGGGTAGATGGGGTATATAGAGGACAGCCCCATGATGCTCCCCATCCTCAAAGAGAAGAGCACAACCATGGTGGTGGTCATCATCGGGTTAAAAGAGGTTGTGGAGGAGGTCGAGGTCAGCTTCATGCTCTAGCGCTGCCAGCTCCAGGAGAGCTAGACGTCGTCCGAGGTACCCTTGGCTTGTTTTCTACCTTGGAGTATTCCTTGTTTGATTTAGGAGGGGAACAGTCCTTCATATCACCAACCCTTGTCCATACATTGGCACTTGATGTAGTGAGGCTTCCAGTGCCTTTGGCGTTGACTACGCCAGTTGGTGGTCTAGTTGACTTGTTTGAAGAATGTAGAGACTGTGAGCTAGTGTTGGGGCAACACAGCTCTTGGGGAGATTTCCTGTGTTTACGAATACAACCATATGATGTCATCCTCGACATGGATTGTTTGTATTTGGTGTAGTCTATCATGGATTGATACAGGAATATGATAATTTTCATTGATGCAGATGGAGAGAAAGTGGAGTTTTTTGGTGAGCGAGATCATCGGATGGGTCATAGACGTGTTCCATCCTTATCCTCCTTGATGGCTGAGATGATTCTATGTTCTTCAGAGGTGGATCAGGTGGATTTTCCTAGGGTTATGGAGGAGTACCCTGATTTCTTCACAAAAGAGGTCATAACATTACCCCCTCAATGATATATCGAGTTTGGGATCTAGCTACAGCGAGGAGCGTCTCATATCTATATGTCTCCGTATTGGATGGCCCCTTCTGAGTTATGAGAGATACATATAAAACATGATGGTCTGTTTTAGTGTGGTTTTGTTCGGCCATATTTGTCACTTTGGGGTGCACCAGTTTTGTTCGTGAAGAAGGCTGACGGCAGTTTGTGGTTGTGTGTCGATTATCGTCGCTTAAACAAAGTGACAATAAAGAACCTCTTTTCTCTTCTGCGGATTAATGACTTATTCGATAAACTAAATGGTACAAGTTGGTTCTCAATGATCTACTTGCGGTCATGATATCATCAGATGCAGGTTAAGGATGAGGATATCCCTAAGACTGCTTTCTGTTGTCGTCATTGGCATTATGAGTTCGTTGTAATGCCATTTGGCATGATGATTTCGCTAGCTGTGTTCACGGGATTGATGAATGCTATGTTCCATGAGTTCCTGGACAAGTTGGTGGTGGTTTACATCAACTACATCCTTGTGTACTCTACATCGGAAGAGGATCATGCAGAGCATCTACGATCCATTTTGGGAGTTCATCGCCAACATCAGTTGTTTGGGACGTTGTTTAAGTATGATTTTTGGGCTCGAGAATTCTGTTTCCTGGGGCATGTTGTGTCCCAAAAGGTAGTATCTCTGGATCCTTCTAAGATAGAAGCAATTGTGTCTTAGGAATCTTTATTGACAGTTTCAGAGGTGCGACGTTTTCTTGGTCTCACAGGCTATTACAGGATGTTTGTAGCCAATTTTTCACGGGTTGTTACTCCTCTAACAGCTCTGACCAGGATGGATCAGGCCTTCGAATGGACTTATCAGTTCCAGGAAGGCATCGAGTATTTAAAGGAGAGGTTAGTAAGTGCTCTCGTTCTTTATCTTCCAGTTGAGGGAGCCCAGTTTGATGTTTTCTATGATGCTTCCCATTTGGGGATAGGCTTTGTTCTCATGCAGTAGAGGTCAGTTATTTCTTATGGGTCTCAACAGTTGCGTCACCATGAATACAACTATGCCACCAATGACCTTGAGTTGGGAGTCGTGGTGTTTGCTCTAATTTTGTTGATACATTGCCTCATTGGTGAGTACTTTGTGGTTTTCACCGATCATAAGGGTTTGAGGTATATTTTTTCCAGTCTGACTTGAACATATGACAACATCGGTGGATGGTGTTCTTATAGGGATACGACTTCAAAATATCATATACACCTAGAAAATGGAATGTTGTAGCTGATGCGCTGAGCCGAAAGTCACGTAGTGATGCTGTGCGTCAATCCGGTGATTCCTTGAGAGTAATAGAGGAACTGTCAGCTTGGAATCTTGATATGGAAGAGGTTGGAGGTAAAGGTTTCCATTTCCAGATGACGGTGCAGTCATCCCTGATGTAGATGGTGAAATATCCCAATTGGGTGATGAAGAGGTGGATGTTTGGAGAGACGGAGTTTTTTATGGTGACGCCCCTGATGGATGGTCGGAGGAAGAAAAACATCGAGTGTTGTATCATGGAAGTATTTTTGGTCCCTTAGCGATGCGCGAGATGGTTCTCTGAGAGTTCCATAGTTCGCCCTTATCAGTTCATCCTAGTGTTCCAAAGATGTACAGATCCTTGAGGATTCAGTTTTGGTGTCCTAGGCTGAAGCATATATTTGCGGTGTTTGTGTATCGGTGTTTAGTACACCAGATGGTGAAGGCTGAACACCGTGTTCCTGGTGGTCTTCTCTATCCAATAGATATTACTCAGTAGAAGTGGGAGGACATCTCAATGGACTTTGTTACAGGTTTACCTAGAGCTCTGGTAGGACATTATGCTATTTGGGTAGTAGTGGATCGTTTAACAAAATTGGCCCACTTCATAGCGATCAAGGAGTCGAGATCAGTGGAAGTTTTGTCGAGATTGTATCTAGAGGAGGTGGTGAGACTTCATGGAGTACCTAGGACAATCATTTCTAATCGAGATCCTATTTTTACCTCGAGGGTGTGGAGAGGTCTCCAACATGCTTTTGTCTCTATGTTATGCCTTATCATTGCTTTTCATCCTCAAAAAGATGGTAAAACTAATCAAACCATGCAAGATCTTGAAGACATGTTTCGATCTTCTGTTCTTGATTTTGTAGGTTCATGGATGAGGCACTTATACTTGGTAGAGTTCGCATAAAATAATATTTTTCACTCTACCATTGGTGTGGAACCTTTTGAATCGTTGTATGGTCGGCCTTGTCGTTCTCCGTTGTGCTGGAATGGGGTTGGAGAGTCAACAATTCTTGGACCGAATCTATTGAATAATATAGCAGAGATAGTTCAGGTGATTCGTGAGAGGATGAAGAAAGCACAAGATCATCAGAAATAATATGCCGATCAACGGAGGAGACCCTTGGAGTTTAATGTTGGGTATCATGTGTTTCCGAAGGTGACTCCCCATAATGGGTAGTGAAGGTTTGGTCATAGAATTATTATTTCTCGCCGGTTTGTTGGGCCATTCGAGGTGTTAGCTCATGTTGGAGCTGAGGCGTATCGAGTATCACTTCCCCCATAGATGATTCGGGTGCATGATGTTTTCCATGTATCATAGCTTCGTCATTATCTTCTTGACTAATATCACATCATCAATTGGGGAGAGATCGATATTGAAGATGATGAAACCTTCGAGGATAACCCCGTGGAGATCCATGACCGAAAGGAGAAGGTGTTGTGTGGTCGTTTGATTCCCTCGGATTGTGTCATGTGGCGACACGGTGTCATGGAGGAGAGTACCTGGGAACGTGATTCACAGATGCGTGTCCAGTACCCAGATCTATTTTAAGTTGTTGTGCTGAGTTTTATTTGATCCTTTCATTTATATACCTTTGATGTGATGTTATTCTTGAATTGTTTGGATATGGATTGTTTGTTCCCTTGATCTTGGATGTTGTGGTTTTTCCCATCTTTAGAAGAACTCATGGTGGTTTTCCCCTGAGAGGTATCTTACATGGTGGTCGTTCGGACCCCTCACTTCATTAGGTAGGTTTTAAATTCTCGACGACGAGAATGTTTTGAGAGTTATCTGATGTATTGTCCCTGACCTCTCTGGTCAATTAATTTGTGAAAATGTGGTGTTGGAGGTGTTCCGGGAGGTCAAGATGACTTATCCCCAACTCATTTCCCATTTTCCAGTTCTGTGAATAGTGTTTCCAGCTTTATGAACAGTAACAGATCGGTTTCACCGATCGGTTTCGCAGATCGGTTTCAGAGATTGGTTTCATAGATCAGTTTCACATATCGGTTTCACATATTGGTTTCACATATTAGTTTCACATATTGGTTTCACAGATCAGTTTCACTGATCGGTTTCACAGATCGGTAGGTGTAAAGTAACGGTAGTTGAATAGTGTCTTCATATTCCTACAGTTTTTCCCCTTTTTACATTTCCTTTGATGTAAAATACATTTAAAGCCTTATTTTAAGGACTCTTGAGGCCGATTCAAAGCCCATAAACTATATATTAATTATTCTTAAGGATTGGAATGTTTTACTTTGTGAAACCATGTGGGTTAATGTGATCCTCATTTAATGGAGAATTATGCGCATCTTAAACCGTTGCCCCATTAAATCTTTAAAAAGTTTCAAGATATAATTATCCCTTGTTCTTCCTCTTTGTTATCAGCTATGATATGCTAGAACCTTTCAATACATCCCGTAGGAGTTGCACAATCAACCATTACTCCTCAGATCAGTTCTGCTCTATTTAGATGCAACCAAGCTGTGTCGATCATTCTTCGATATAAGGTATTATTATCATCATTCCATCTGGGATAATCTTCACTTGTTCACATTTTCATATTATAGCATGTAATATTCAGGCTTCTAAAGGTTTTTTCTTGGGTTTTGGTTTTTGTTGTCGTACCGTGGCATTCTCGGGTGGATGCAGTTGTCATGAGAGGAGGATTGTGACCCGTTGTGTAGATAAATAATGCGAGGAACTATTGGAGGTAGGGGATTCATTTCTTCTCTAATTTTTTATTTGAAATTGTAGATTTATTATGATTTAGCCCTTTGGATCACAATGAAATTGACCTAATTAAATATTTGAACAAGATAAAGAAATTGTTATCGCTCGTATGTTATTGACTTGTGTTTTACTAGATAGTATGATATCTATGCTTGCTTGGTTTAGCTTTTTGTCCTTGATGGAAATGGATAAAGACTGTAAAGCCAGAATTATTTATAACTAATTGGCTAATGATAAAGAGGCGTATAACTAAAGCAGGTTGTTTCCATTGTTTTAGTTGTTCTAATTTTATGATAATCATATTGGCATAGTAAACATGTTAAATCTTTTGAGATAGATTACTGAATAGGTTTCCAGGAATTAGAACGTACAAATTGAATATGTTAATTCAAGAGGGATTAATAAACTATTTGGTTGATAAAATATAACGCATGGTAGGGTTCTTAGTTACCATATTGTTTGTAAGGACGAGTGCCTTGTGCTTTAAAGCCCTGAGTGCTCATTTTGTATGATGGCTGGATGCCATGTTAAAGGGCCAAGAGCCCATTTGATGTGCTGATTATTTTCGTACTGCTTGTGTTGTGATGTGACCTAGGATGGCTGTTGTGATATGTGGAGGCAGGGAGGCCTTGTGGTTGCAGCAGCGTATGGCTCCTAGAGTGGCGAGATGCATAGGTTTATGCATGTCGGTGTCGGGGAGGACACTAAGGATGTTGGTATGGGATGGATGTGATGGATAGATTTTGGTGGGTTTTTTGGTTGTTTATCAACTTTATTTTTCCCCATTTCTCAAGGCAATTGTTCTTGCTTACCCTCCTTTCGAAGGAGGTGAAGACACACGGGGTATGCCACGGGCTTTCTGTGTTTAGCCTCTCGAGGGAGAATGGGTCTATGCTCTTGCTATAGGCGGAAAAGACTCGATTGGTAGTATATCTACTCACCATGTTGAGCCCCCTTTGTGTTTAGTAGCATAGGTTGCTTTTCTAGAATGCATGGGAATATGGGAAATCATTTTCTGTAATGAATGTTTGATTAAATTGTGATAATCCATGAGGATAGAGATGTAGGAATTTAAAGGTGATGATGAATCTTAAAAGGAGCAGTTTATTTTGAATATGATTCCAATTTAGTTTAATGCGGATTTGTACATGGTTAATTAATGTTTAATGAATTAATTAACGTACATTGGAACTGATATAAAGAGAATGAATTAATCTAATAAACCTCTTAAAATGGTTGTATGCTTATAGGATACCTAGTCATAAAAGTTACAGCCTAGAGTCTGAGAGATTTTACTTTCAGTTGCGTCTAAGACAAGGAAATGCCCATAGTGTGGTTGTGAGATATAATATATTATATACTTTTTGTGTTTCTATACGCTACTCCACCCTGGAGGTAAAAGAAACTGACACCCCGAGGATTCTGAGCCCTCGGGGGTGTTTTCCCCAACATTATGATGGGAGGTTGAATGGATGACTACCCCCTTTATCCCCTCTCTCTTCTCATGGTAGATACTAGTGCCTTTGGCACAACAGTTAGTTTTCCTATATATGTGTGTAGAGGGCTGTAATGGCTTGTCTTTATTTCATACACATATATTCTGGATATAGTATTCTATGGACTTATATAGGTGCAACATGTATAGTATGTGATGGCCTGAGGATCCTTACATGGTGTATGGGATGTGATGGCTTGAGGTATAATACCTGACGTATGATACACGTTATGCAAGTTGTGGTGACTTTCGAAAACTACCTGGGTACATTTGGTTGTGAGAATGGTGTGGTTCTTAGCCCAGGTGTCTGCGGGAAAACCTTTGTAGTGCATGTGGTGCAGATTGTGGAGCATAGCCCATGTGTATATGGGAAAGCCTTTGGAGAGATATGCACAGGACATGTCTGATTGGGGAAAAGCGGCCAACCAGTGGGGAAGTAATAGTGGGGTACCCTTGATATTCTTTACTATATGCTATATTCTTGTATGTGTTACATGGTTAGAGTAGCCATGGTGAGGTTGGGAACATAGTATACATGTTTAGGCGATGAGGTAGTTTCACTTGTTGTTCACTATGCTTTAGCATGCTTTCTTTACATTGCACGAGAGGCTTAAGGGAGGATCCTACTGAGTATACTGTTATACTCACCCTACATATATATAAACAATTTTTCAGGTCACTTGGAGTAAGTTGGAGATCAAGCTTGTTAATACAAGCTTGTGGTTGCAGGAGCTGTTCGGGCTTGTGGTCGCTGCTGTTTTTCCTTCTTTAGGGTACTTACAGTTTTTCCATTTTTAGTTGTAGCACATTTTCATGGAATTTCATATATGAACATGGGTTTCATTTATATTCTAGATTTCAGTTGGAGTTAATTGGTATCTATCTTCTCTCTATCTTCCGCATGTGTTATCTTAGAGGGTAATGCCTCCCATTTGTGTGTTACTATACCCTCGGTGCTAGTAGCCAACTCGGGGCCTACTGGAGGCGGGACTAGGGGTCATTATCTCTCTTCTCACATTGCATGCCCAGGAGGGGTACACATTGTGCGGAGGGGGTCGTGACCTTTAAAATATGATCTGTCTAAAAAAAATTATTTCTATAGATTTTGAATTTATTAGAAACAATTAAATTTTATTAAATGTTATATTAAATATAAGACAAATATAAATCAAAATAATAAATCCATTTTGAAACTAAATGATTATCATTAATAATTTTATGTTTTTATTAATATATAAATTTAAAAAAGTTTATATTGTTCATGAAATTTTATATTTATATATTACAAAAATTATATTTTTGAATATAAAGAAATTATGGGAATTAAAATTTAACATATTAAATAAAAAATTAATATTTAAATTTTAAAATTAATAATATTTTAGAATAAATTTTTTTTGACATTTTTATTTGATAACTTAACATACAAAAAATTATAAAATATGAAATATTTATTATATTAATATATGAAATTGGAATATTAAAATATATATAAGAAATATATTTTAATTAAAATAAGAAGAAAAATAAAATATGATAAATGGATCAATGATTTGGAAAATGGGAATGGGTATACTCATGATGCTGAGTAGAAGGGTTTCAAAACTATAAGTGGTCATGATCATGTATTCTCAAGGAACATCGTATATTTAATTTCAACCAATGTAGACAAGAGAGTGGAGTTTAAGAATGGTCGAGCACTACGATTTGATCATTGGATAATGGTCGATCACTAATTGGTTGAAACCTAATTGGATATTGGACTATATATTATATTTTTAGTCCACTTATTCCCCCATTCGAACTACCAGTAGAAACCCATGAGTAATGTTTCAACTGTAGATGTCCCATTCGTTGATGATAATTTCCATCTTTAGTGAATCATGGCCTATATCATGTTAAAATAATACTTCATGGGAGTCATAAAGATTTAAGAACCAGGAAAAAATGTTTTCCAAATAAAATCCTAAAAATTGAATTAAAAATTAAATACAAAATTCGGTAGGAAAAAAACAATATGTATTATATTTATATATAAATATTACCTACAAGAATTATACATGAATCACATGATTAATAAATCCATATTTCTGTAGATTCATGATTTTGTTTTATACAAAAATAATCTGTGTCTATAAAAACATGTCTCCCTTTTTATTTCAAGGGTATATAACAAATTAGAAGTCTTGGAGAGAATGAGAAATGAGAGAAACTAAAATAATGGAAGTAGGATAAAATAATTCAATTTTCATTAAATGATTTCAATAAATAATGTAATGAGATAATTTTAATATTTTCACAAATTTCGTTTTACATAAATGTTGTATATTTAAAAATACAATTTATTTTAGCAATGTGAATTTATTTTCAATGTTTTCATTTATTTTAACTGGAGTTTCATTATTTTTATGAACATTCATATAATTAATTTTCTATAATATAATATAATGATATTTTCTAGAAAAAATCAATTTTTAATGTTTATATTTATTAATAATGATACAAAATTACAAAAAAATGTTTTTATTATTTATCTCTTATTTATAAGGTATTTTATTTCTTGTTAATATCCATAATGAGGAATGTTAATATTTAATATAAAATTGTTTTTTAATAGGGGTTTAATATATCATTTTTCATGAAAATTTATTTTTTTATCACCTAATATCATTCATGAAGGTATTCAATAATTCAGTGAATGTTTCATGAAAATTCCTTTACTTTTATTCAAGACTTTTTTTATAATTCATTAATGTTTTTTTATTTTTCAAAAAGTAATTATCTATTCATAAATAAATATTTTTCTCTAAAACATTGGGTTGTTTTCCTACATGTGATATTGAAAATGAAATTAATGTTTCTTCATAAGAATTACCATGAATAAAAATTAATGAATAAATTTTATATTTTTAAATGTTTTAAATGGATAAATACATGTTTTTTAAATTGATATTTTATTAAATTCATATTCACAATGATAATAAATGTTTTAATGTCATAGGAATGTATTTTTCCTAAAAATCATAGATTTTTTTTAATGAACAAATATTTTATCAATAATAAAAGGTCAGTATATTTTATGAATCTTATTTGAAGATTATTTTATCCTAAGATAATATTTCTAATGCGTACATATATTATTTACAATGAAAATGGACTTTTGATAATGATGAAATATATCAATTTAGGAAAAAATTGATTTTTTCACCAAAAATTTAATTCAAGTATCTCAGGTTATATTTAATGATTGTTTGATTTAATGTTTTACAATTTTATAAAATAATTTTAGTTATATATATATATGAAATTCATGTTTATGTATTTTTTTTAAAAAATTATTAAGTTGTTTGGAAAAAAATTAATTCCTCATAATAATCATGGATTGTTTTTAAAAGTAGAGTTTTCATCAAGATAATAATTTATTAAAGTATTTTATTGTAATAAAATATTGTTTGAAATTTTTTGAAATGTTATTAATGGCTCATATAGGATAAGGTAATCAATATTAAAAAAAGTCATTACCAAAATTCAGAAACTGGTTCGGAAATAAGGTGATATGGTTTCATGAGTAACATATGCCTCAAGTGGACATATCTCTACTGGTGATATTCTCATGTGGACAAAAGTTTTTTCATATTTTCATACAATTATAAAAATTATCACATAGATTTATTATTTTTCATTGTTTTAAAAGGAGAAATCAAAAAAATCAAAGACAGTTTATTGGAATCTATTTTTAAAACGACAAATATTTTTCAAAAGATGTTGGAAACAATTTTTTATAAAAACCGTATATTATTATTTGTAAATATATATATGATATCAAATAATTTTTATTTGATATAAAATATTTTAAATGGAATTATAATTTTATATTTAATTTGTTTTAAAACCCCATATGGAAAAAATTTATTCTCATCCCATGTTTATAAAAATCATATAACATGTTTCTCAGAGGTTCCTAAATGTAATTATTCTTTTAAGGAGTTAGTTCTTAGAAAGATAATTAGTTATTTTCATTTATTTTTTTAAAATCTCTCATAAATTATATTTCATTATTCAATTCTGAAGAACATATTATGGAAAAGGTCAGTAGTTGTATTTTAATAATATATAATTGATCATACATCATTAATATAAAATATATTATATATGTTCTTAATGAATCAAGATTTACGAGTACATGTCATTACATTTAGTACTATAGGAATAGTATAATCAACCATGGATATTAGGTGTTTTCATTTGTGAAGAAAAATAAATCTATGTGATAGATTAAATATTTTAACATCTCTGAAGTTATGTTACCATAGATGTTCATGATGTTCAATATTATGCGGATAGAAATTCATATGATTTTTATCTATGATGAGAAAATTGAAAGGGGATAACTCATTTTGGGTGGGAGATTGTTCAGATCTTAAATTTTATAACATATAAAAGTACATTTTAGCTGTATTATTTTTATAATAATAAATAAATTTAAACTAATATATATTTTACGTGTTGTTAATTATATAAAATTATGTAATAATTCTCTTACTATAATGATATATATATATATATGAAATTTTAAATCATAATTACAAAAGTTTTCTTTTAAATCATATGTTTAAAAAGATAACTAAAATTAATTTCATTAAATAAGGTTTCAATTTAAATTTAAATAAATTATTATTATTGAATATTGTTTTCTCATGTGGTATTATTTCCTTTAAAATTTTCTTAATAAAAATATATTGATGTGATTATTTTTAAATATATATTATCTACATAAAAAATGAAAATTTTATTTGAAATATTTATCATATTATTATAAATAATTAAATTGAATGAATTTTTATATTGAAAAATATAAAAATATGATTAAATGTAACAAATCAATATTTAAACTACATGATTATCATTACAAAGCTTAATTAATAATGAACATATAAATTTAGAAAAAAATATTTCCATTATGAAATAATATTATCAATTAATATTAAAGTTTATTTAATTCACAAAAATTAATTATGGGAATAATAATTTAACAATTTAAATAAATATATGATTTATTAATTTTAACCATTAATCATATATTTGTATACAAAATTGAAAATTTTCTAAATTTATCATTTTATAATATAAGAAATATAAAATTTTAATTACATAAATATACAATATTGGGATATTAAAATATCGATATAATAATCATTTTTTAATTAAAATATAAATAAAATGGAAGTATGATAAATGGATAAATGATTTCGATATGGGGAAATGTTGTTC
This sequence comes from Viscum album, assembly GCA_963277665.1. Classification (NCBI taxonomy): domain Eukaryota; kingdom Viridiplantae; phylum Streptophyta; class Magnoliopsida; order Santalales; family Viscaceae; genus Viscum; species Viscum album. Next base: position 90,209,007 of record OY728121.1, on the reverse strand, counting down.
TTGGGATGATGGATATAAAGGATTTGAACCTAGAAGAAGTATTGTCCATGTATCCAATAGGATCCTGAGGGATTCAATTTCAACTGTAGCTGATGGGCGTGTCGAGTGTAGGAATAGTCGGGAACCGATATATGAAAATCGGTAGAGGGTTCAACAACGATGGGTTGTAACAAATTTTTATTTTTGACAATATATTAGGGGATCTAGTATAGGGAATCCAAGTGTGGAAATTGGGATCGAGGAAGGTATCGACTACGAGAGAGGGAGACTATAATTATGGGGAGGATCGAACACCAAAGCTTATTCAATTTAGAGATTAGTTGTTTTTCTTTAGAAAAAATATAAGCAAGTTAATTTACATTTGTTCTTTTAGGTAAATTAGTACACTAAAGAATATAGAAGTCCAACCATTATTGTTATTTCTATTTTTGAAGATGGAAGTTTGGATAATTCTTAGGTTCAATGTATGATTTTCTATGGAACAATTCACATTATAGGGGGGGGATGTGACATCCAAGTAATGTCAAATGAAAATTTTATAAAAATTATAAAATATTACTTTATATAAGAAATAAATAGTATTTTTATCTTGATGAATATAAATTAATATATTCTTAAAATAAATATATTTTTAATAAAATAATGCAAAATCTAAAAATCATTTTTACTATTATGTTTTAATATTTCATTTTTTGATATATTTGTTTTTACAAGGAATTAATATTTTAATAAAAAGAATATTTATTAAAATGTTTCAATGATATCAATATAGATTTATAATTATTTCTGGATAATTTTTAATAATTTTCTAAAACAAATATTCATTATTAAATTTTCATGAAAATATTTATTTATTTCATTCAAAAATATTATAATTATATTTCATTAACATTATTATTAGTAAATTTTATATACTAAATAAATGTGATTAATGAAATAAAACATTTGTTACATTTAGAGAGAATTATTTTAATTATAGTTCTTATCTTGTATAATGGGAGTTTATTAATGAAAAAGAAAATATTATGGGAGAAAGATACAATCATCGAACAACCAACAACCATAATGAAATAGTTGTGGTGTTGATGTTCATAAACCCATATTTCAAACTAAATGTATCATGAACCTCTCTATTCAAATGGGTTAATCTATGGATGTAAATTAGTATGACATTCCATGCTTCTTGGAATAATAAATGATCCTCATGTTGATCCATGAAATATATGTACACTCCTTTCATTCCATTATCAGATATGAAGCAGGCCACTACAGGTGCATCAAAGAAGCATCACGCTCTGGGATCAGCAACTATTGTCAGGAGTTATTGTAGCCTAGGGGTAATTCCCTATGTTTTTGGCTTCATGGAATTCCTACAGAAGATTTTGGACAACCAGGATTATGTTTTCACCAAAAGAGGTCCCTTACGAGACTCTAACTGATCCTTGTGTTTCAGATGCATCATCATAGTAGGTACCTCGTGAAATCTAATGCATAAATTATTTTCACGACCCGACCGCCAGGGCCCGTATCGTGACTACCCTTATTCCGCCTTCCATAAGCCAGGGGTTGGTGACTTTCACCAAAACCCTTAATCCCTAATTTGGGAAAGCATATTCATTATAACTATAAACAAATACATCAGAATATAGAAGTGGAATAAAAACACTACATAAAACTGTATACAAAATAAGTGCTAGAATGTAATAAGCGTCGAAAATAGAAGCCCAACATGAATGTACAAGTATAACTGAAAGAAAGTACAACTAAACAATGTAGAGTAGCTACTAGGTCTTCCCCTGGGGTTCCTACCTGAATGGTTTGTATAGGTGGCCTCTTCATCACTCCACGTCCGTCCATCCGCTCCTTGTATGGTAATGCCAAGTCTTCCACCTCTGGGTACCATCCATTCCTACTATTCTCTTCCTCAATCAGAAAAGTGTGTCTTCTGAATCCAACACAATGAGGTGTGGGCATAGCCCATGCAGGGGTGAGTATAAAGATACTCAATAGGGACCCTGAGACCCTCAAGGTCTCAAAAAATCCATCAACTATAAAAAAATGTATGAAATCAACAGATAACCATTAATTAGGTATATGACCATACATATACCAATGTTATCCAGTAACCCATCTCAATCACGAGGAAAACACAGAAGAAATTGACTCAGCTCAAACGAGGATTTTATTCAAGGGGTAGTATCATGTAACATCCCTAGTCACACTGTCGGAACCTCGGATGACAGTGTACCCCTCCTCTATCAAGTACAGTGGGCATGTATCGTCACACAGAGGAGCTTCCCACTATCCTTAGACTGCTGAGGTACTCCTCTTATCATGTACCATGGGACTGCTGCGTCACATAAAAGCACTTCCCACCATGTGTCTGTCGTGCTCAGACATATGTGCTCCCCATCGTAGCATGCTGAGATTCTTCTCCTATCGAGTATCGTGGGTCTGTCGTACTCACACAAATGCACTCCCCACCATGGCTCTACCACATTACACATAGGCACTCTCACTGGGTGAGTCGAGTCACTACGAGTCGAATCGGTGAAGCAGTCGTCAGGTCTCAGCCAGCTACTAGGTCTCTGTACTCTGTCCTCTCATCTTTGGAAGGATCCGCTCCATGAGCTAATGATCGATACTAAAACTATCATGAATTAAAATATAGAAGTATCTCAGTGCTTCTACTCATCACAATTGTCTCAACACAACTGACATCGCGTCAATCAGACGCCTGGTCTGTGAGTTATTGGAATTTCCGTCTTGGGGGCCCTGTTGTATTTTAAGTTCAAACTAACCCGGTCATACCCAATTGTGTTTGTACCCGATGATGGGTATTCCAATAGAATCGGGTCACTCTACTCATTCTGTATCCATAGACGGTTCGTTGATCGGACACTCGTATCCCATGTTATGGATGAAAAGGTGAATTTTGGTCAAACTATTTTGGACTGGGGTCCAACCTGGTCCTTGTGTTTTACCTGGTCTGCGGTTCTGACCCGTCTTGAGGGGGCGGCATGGCCTGAAGGCAGCCCTAGTGCGAGGAGGCAGCTCGGACTAAGGTGGCAGCCTGGCCCTTACTGGTTCTGGCCCTGCGGCCCGCGTGGCCTGGCTGGCGGCCTGTTTGGCCTATCTGGTAGCCCGTGTTGCCTAGCTGGCCAGCAGCTGAGCGTGCCCGGCAGGCCTCACCCACACCGTGTGTGGGTTGGGGGGGGGGGGGGGTTCCACGACCCCATGTCACATGGAAAGAACTGGTGCGAGGGTACAGTTCGGTAACCCATGAAACCATAGAGGGTCCCACCTTGTTTGGCTGGCCGAGCGGTCAGCCAGTTTGTTCTACCGGCAGACGGGCCAGTCGGCCGCGGTTGCTCCTCCACCATGTCCAGCGAGGCTGTGGAATCTTCCTCCACATGGCACAATGACACCGAGCCCCTTCGGTGGCTTGACGGCAGCCCGTGTGTACCGCCAAGGCCAAGGGATGCGGTCTCCTCCTTTGCACAACATGACAGCACCGCTCGCTTCCGGCAAACTGCTGGCCCTGCGCCACTGGTTTCTTTCGCTACTGGCCTGACGTCATCTGTCTTTGCTCCGCCTCTCCCAATGGTCCACCAAATGAATATGCCAACAAAAAATAATTTTTTAAGCTTACCCATTATTTAATTACTTTCCAAAACATTCAAAAGATATCAAAATAAATAAATATTGATACATTAATAAATTTTAGTGGATTGGCACATTTATAAGGGGAGTTCAAGGTTTCTGCCCACTTATGGAGAGTTCACGGGGGTTTAAAGCATGCCTGGTCCCCACCTCTTTAATTGATAAGATGTGTTTAGACTTTCGGTAGGCCCCACCAACATATCTATTCATGGGAGGTTATGGTGTGGTTTCCCCACCTCTAAACTCCTCCTAGAGGTTTTAACCGCCAAATAAAAATAAACTACAAACCTATTTTTATTTAATTTTGTTCTTAAAAACTCTAAAAGTTAAATTTTATTTTCGACCAACTTTCATCATGGTGGACGTCTTCTTATGTGAATACTGCCACTGCGAGTCCAACGGTGCCCTCAGATTTCAGTTCTGAGAACCAGTTCAAAAGTTATAAAACCCCAATCGCATGGTTACTGAACGTACCTGAACCCAATTTTAGAAATTGAATCTGGGCAAACTGGGCCTCCAAATCAAGCACTGAAATTTTTTTCAGACTCGTAAAAATCACATTAATTTAAAAAACATTTCCATGGAACTTTCGGGTCATTAAATTCTCCCCACCTTAGGGATTTATGCCCCCATATTCTATAACATGAACTAATGGAACAAATGGGGATATTGAGAATGCATTTGAGCCTCCCACTCCCATGTGCTCTTCTGGAGGTTCATGTGCTGTCAGTGAACTCGCACTAGAGGTATCGACCGTCCACGAAGGTACAACTCATGGAGATCGCCAATCTCCACTGGAACCTCCGTAATAGTCGCTCCATCATCGATGTAAAACCCTTCATGATCTATGATGTGGGAAGGGTCATTCATTTATCTTCTCAGATGAGAAATATGGAAGGCGTCGTGGACCCGTTGCAACTGAGGTTGAAGAGATAAGAGGTAAGCCACCTTGCCTACTCTCCCAAGGACCTAGAACGGTCCATTGAATCACAGAGATAACATTATGCCTTGGAAAAATCTCCATACACCTTATCGAGGTGAGACCTGTAGGAAGATGTTGTCGCCATCATCAAAAACCAGATGTCTCCCCCTCCTGTCAACATATGACATCTCTGTACACTGTGCAGTCTTCATCCGCTTCGGGATGATATACATCTTCTCTGAGGTAGTTTGTACCATCTCTAGTACCACTTGTGCTGACTCCCCGTGGGTTTGTCAAGCAAAGTGTCAATCTGCATGGTCAACCATACAAGGCCTTAAATGGTTCCATACCGATGGTGGAGTGATATTTTTATTTTTAGGAAAACTATACCAATGTTAAGTGATCCGCCTATCTGCGACCAAAGACAAGGAAACAAGCTCGGAGCATGTCCTTGAGGGTTTGAATGATCCACTCCGTCAAGCCATTGTCTGAGGATGGAAGGCGGTGATCAACCGAAGCAGTTTCCCGAAATCCTCCTACAGCCCATTCCATAGTAGGGAAGTAAACCATGTGTCATGGTCGTATACAATAGAAGAAGGTACTCCATGAAAACGCACAATATCGTACACATAGAGGCATCCCAATATCTCTACGGAACCCGGATCTCTAATCAGTAGGAAGTGGGATGATTTGATGAGTTAGCCAATTATCACCCATATTGAACCCTGAATCATGGATGTACATGGATGACATGTCGCGAAGTCCATCGATATCCCATCCCACTACCACACTAGGAGCTATAAATGTTGAACCAAGCCTACTGGTACCTGGATCTCTACCTTCACTTCCTGTCATGTGAGGCATCGTGAGACAAACTACACTACTGTATTGTTCATACCTGGAAACTATTACTGTCATTGAAGGTCCTGGGGCACCGTCTCCACTCCCGGATGTACAACTAGAGGGGACGTGTGAAATTCCATCAACACTTCCTCCTAAAGTGACACTAGCACCATTGTACATCCTCTAAAGAGGATGTAATGCTCCCCACCTTCATAAAATCAACCAGGTGCTTCCCTATGGATATCTGAGCATGTCGTGTCTCGCAGTCAGCCTCCCCAAGCTGTGCATCCCTAACTCGCTGAAGATGTGTTGGAGTGACTGTAAGAGAATGTAGAAAGGCTGATCCATCCCAATCCACAAATAATATCTGTAAGGGAGCAAGCTACTCTGTCGGATCTCCTAGAAGTTGTATACCAGATATACTACTGAGTTCATCTGCAATAATGGTCCCATTACCAGGCATATAGACTATCTTGATGTCATAGTCTAGGAAGAACTGAATCCATCGCTGATTTCTCAGGTTTAGGTCCTTCTAAGAGAGGATATACATGAGACTCTGGTAATCAGAGTACATTTTAAAACACTCACCCATCAGATAGTGCCGCCTCAACATCAAGGCGATGACCACTACTGCTAACTCCAGATCAGTGGTAGCATAGGTGTAATCATGATATCTCAACTACTGAGAACCATATTTGATCACCACTAGCTCCTACATCAGGACACCCCCAAGTCTAATCCCTGATGCATCAAAGTAAACTATGTACTCTTGGAGTGTGTCTAGTACTACCTGCATATGGTAGGCATACTCAACCTCAGTAGTCTAGTTGATCAAAATTTTGTCGATAAAGACCATGAATAATCGATCGAAGTAAGTCTACAAAATCATGTTCATTAGACTCATGAACACTTCGAGAAAGTTAGTTACGCCATAGGGGAAAACCAAGAACCCGTAGTGGTCTTACGGACAACTGAAGGCTGTCATCTGCAATCCTCGTTTCGAACTATGAGCTAATGATATCTGGATATGATTTCTATCTTCGAGAACCACCATTCTCCCTTTAGCTATTCAAAGAGGTCATCAATCCTTGGGAGTGGATATTTGTTCATCACGATCACCTCGTTTAGGTGACGGTAGTCAACAAAGAACCTCAAACTCCAATCTGACTTCAGGGAGAACAGAATAGGGGATGCCTAGAGAGAAACACTAGGGCGGATGAATCCCTTCCCTGTCAAGTCCTAAAAATCTACCTGCAACTCAAGAAGCTCAGCAGGAGCCATCCAATATGATTAAGTAGATATCAGTGTATTCTTGGGGTACACGTCAATATAGATGTCCACCTCTCTATGAGGAGGTAGTACTGGGAATTTGTCAGGGAGAACATCTGCGTAATAGTTCACCACTAAAGGATAACTCGAACACTCCACATCAACTGCTCCGAGGGTATGCTAGGCCAACTAATGAGTGATTGGCTACACCCTATTCTGAGTAAGTCTTCCCTATGCGGCAAAGGCTCCCTTCTCGCCAGTGAAGGTGAACCTGGTCCCATCCGTGCGGACACACCACACTTTGTGCCTAATACTGTCAATCTGAGCATGGAATGTAGATAACCAGTCCATACCCAAGATGACGTCGTAAGGCCACGATGCCACTACATGGAGATCCCAGACGAAACTATCATCTCCTAGAGTAGGATCACACAACCGGCACAAGTGTGTAATCATCGAGTCTACTCCCGTAGGAGTCTCTTGCTGTATGTATCGATCCAATGACTGTGTCGGAATACCCGAGCTCCAAATAATGGCAGTGGTAATGAATGAGTGACTGGCTCCTGTGTGTATAATAACTTCAACTAAGGTGGAGTAGACAAAAATTGTACCTTGAATCATCTCCAAAGCGCCATGGTCATATTCCTCAGTTGCCTAATGCTGATCTATCCATTTCACACATGTTCCATGTGGTCAGGGTGGCCCTCCAGGTGGTGGTGGCGGTATCACCTCGTAACATTGTCCACCGCTAGTTGCTCGACCAGCTCCTCTTCCACATCCACATGTGCCCTACAGACTGCCTCGATTGAATCTCTTAATCTACCTCGGAGGACCCTCAACTATCTGATGATCATCTTGAATGGAAGTTCAGATAGTCATGAGCCATGTGTCCCTACCAACGGCTTGAGTAATAGTGCCTTCTCCTGGAATATATTTCACTACCCAGGGTGCCCCTCACATCTGATCCTGAGTCATGCGTTCATCCACCCATGGGTCTTGTCCTCTTGGACCTCTGTTTCATTTGTATTCTTCCAGCCGCAGAAGACTCCACTACATGTTGACTAGTTGTGGGTCTCACTGCTGGTGACTGCTCAGCAAAGAAACTCTCCACTAGGTTGGCTCTCTCTAACGCCCATGTATGCGTAGGGATGCAGAGGGATATCATCGATGCCCTAATCTCTCTCTTGATCCACTACATGAAGGACATGGCACTGAAAAATGGGTCTCACACCATATATGTGGAGTAGCACGAGAGATTGGTGAACCATGCTAAGTACTGAGCTACAGTCATGCTACCCTGCTGTAGATGTTGTAGATCCTGTATATGTACCCCTCATTGGTTCTATGGAATAGACTATACCTGGAACAGGCTCTCGAATTTTACCTAGAGTATTGTCGCCTCATTCTGGGCCTGGTGCATCAGGCTCCACCATCCTCATGATTCTTCCTGAAAGAGACTCGCTGAAAGGATCACCATGTAGCCTAATGGAGTCCCTAATTGACTAAGGCTCTCACCATAGACTCTAACCAATCATCAGCCGCCTATGGGTCCATCTCTCCCCAGAACCTGGTTGGCATCTGGAGTTGGAACTCATGTAATGCGCTCCAGCTGTGTGCATCATCTGCTATTGGGGCTGGTGGCATCAGTGGCCCAACATGAAGTGGTACTGCTGGTGCCTCTAGTGGTAAAGGGACCTGCACTGAGGCCTCATCGTTCAGTGGGTAGTCTGAATGCATGACTCTCTGGGATTTAATCGATCGTCTGTGTGGAGGCATCCTGAATGAAATAGATGTGACCCTGTCAAATGATTATACTTGGTGAGCTGACCTGGTTGAGATGACATAATGAAAAACTTTTGAAAACAGACACGCAATAACTGTTTTAATGTACTGAGTGGGAAATCAGAAGCAAGGGTCCAGGTGTATGGATACATTGGTTGCCCGCACCCACACGGGACTCCCTGAACGTAAAACCACACTTAGCACCCATAACACTACTTATTCAATGAAAATAATGATCAGAGTTCTTTGTTCTCCGATAGAACCAAATACTCTGATACCAATTTGAAATGACCCAACCCCCGGGGCCCGTATCATTACTATCCCAAGCCCGCCTTCCATAGTACAGGGGATGGCGACAAGCACCAAAGGAGTAAATCCCTAAACTGGGAAGGCATTTCCTTTATAACTGTAAACAAACACATCATATTACACAACTGGAAGCAAAAAAACTAAGTAAAAATGTATACAAAAGAAGTGTTGGAATGTAAAAGGGGATGGAAATACAAACCCAATAGGAATGTACAAGTACAACTGAAAGCAAGTACAACAGAAGAAAAGAAAAGCAGCTTCTGGGTCGTCCTCCAGGGTTCCTACCTGAAGGGTTGTTACAGGTGGCCACCTCAGAAATCCAAGTCTGTTCGTCCACTCCATGTACCGTCTTTCAGAGTCATCCACCTCTGTGTACCATCCAGTCCTACTACTCTATGCCATAGTCAGTGTTGTTAGACTACTGCGACCAACACAATGAGGGGCACGCATAGCCAGTGTAGGGGTGAGTATAACAATACTCTGTAGGGACCCCGAGACCCACAAGGTCTCACAAAATCCAACAAGGATAAAACACAAATTATGAAATCAACGGATAACCATTACATAGGTATATTCTCATACATATACCTAAGTTATCTAGTAAACCATCTCAATCATGACGAAAACACAAATGTCATTGACTCGGCTCAAACCAGTATTTTATACTAGCGGTAGTATCAATTTATATCCCCAGTCACTCTTTTAGAACCTCGATTGATGGTTTACTCCACCTCTATCGAGTACAGTGTGTTGACCATGTCACATAGAGATGCTTCCTACTATCATTAGATTGCTGAGGTACTCCTCCTATCGATTATCGTCGGTCTACTACGTAACACAGGGGAGCTTCCCACCACGGGTCTGTCATGATCACAAAGAGGCACTCCCCATCACAGCCTTATGAGGTACTCATCCTTTCGAGTAGTGTGGGTATTCCATGCTCACACAGAGGAACTCCCCACCGTGCGTCTTCCACATCACACAGAGGCACTCCCCACTGGGCTAGTCAGGTCACTCCTACTCGAATCATTCAAGTAGTCATCAGGTCTCTGCAAACTACTGCGTCTTTGTACTCTGTCTGATCGTCTCTCGAAGGATCCTCACCACAAGCTATTCGTAGATTCTCGAACTTTCATGAAGTCCCATGTATAATTATCTCAAATTTCCTCCTTGACGTATGGGTATCAATGAAACACACGGTACGTAAATCAGATGCCCTTCCTGTGAGTTATTGGCATTCCCGTCCTGGGGGCCCGATTGGATTCTAGGTTCAAACAAACCCGACCATACCCCAAATGTGCCCAATCCTCATGTGGGGTATTCCAAAAGAACATTATCGATCTAACATTTATGTCGCTATAGACGGTACGTCAATCGGAAAACCGTAGATATTGTTATGGGTGAAAAGGTGAATTCCGGTCAAAGGGTTTCAGACTGGGGTCCGACCCAGTTCGCGGGTACAACCCGGTCTGCGGGTCCGACTCGGACTGAAGGCATGGCTCAAACTAAGTGGGCGGCCCGGACGGAGGGCGGCCCGGCCCGAGTAGGCAGCCTGACCTGAGGGGGTGGCCCGACCCACGCTGGGTCCGACCCGCTCTGGGTCGGGCCCCCGCTGGGTCTGGCTCGGTGGCCTGTGTGGCCTAGCTGGTGGCCCGCGTGACCTAGCTGGTGGCCCGTGTGGCCTGGCTGTCCAACGGATGGTGGCATCTTGTGGGGCCCTCCCTATCTATGTGTGTGGGGGGGGTGTCGCACCCACTGTCACCCTAATGGAATCGGTGCTAAGAGCTGGTTCGGTAACTCATGAGACCAGAGAGGGCCCCGCATTTTCTGGCCAGGTGAGCTGCCAGCTGGTTTGCTCCATAGGAAGCCAACGCAGCCGACCACTATTGCTCATCTGCCGTGGCCAGGGTGTCGTGGCTTCTTCCTCCGCGTGTCGCGGCATCGCCGCACCCCTCCGGCGGCCTGATCGCTTCCCATTTGTACTGCCTCTTCCAAGCGATGTGGCCACCTTTACGCGACACAATGACATCACGCCCTTCCAACGACCTAGTTGCCATGTGCCGCTAGTTTCCTTCACAGCAGGCCTGACGCCAGTCACTTTTTCTCTGACTCTCTTCTGGCAGCACCGTTCAACCGCCACCGTCGTCAACAATATTGGGAAAACAGAGGGGGTCGGGCCGTGTTCTTGCAGCCCGCACCCTACGACATATGGTGATAACTATTGGAAAAACATAAACCATGTTTTGTACATTTAAGGATGAAAAAAATTTTAAGCGTAATATCGTATACTTAGTATTTTTGTTCATTGACGATGTTGTGGAAAGGTATACATCATTCGATGATGTTAGATAAAAGATGAAGAAGTCGAGGATGACGTCGTCATTGTTCTACAAGGATGACAATTCCATTTTTTCCCCGGTTGAAGATCCTTCATCGTTGGCGGATGAGGTGTTCTTCGTTCAGAGAATTAGTTCCTATAATCCCTTCCAACCCCTCTCCCAATGCTCCTCCAAAATAATATGACATCCAAAAATAATGGGTTAATCTAAGCCTTTATATAATTGTTGTCCAAAATATTCAAAAGATTTCAAAATAATTAATTAATATTTCATTAACTAATATGAGTGGATTGGCATATTTATGAGAGGAGTTCAAGGGTTCCCCCCACTTATAGAGAGTTCAAGGTGGTTTAAAGCCTATTTGGTCCCCACCTCATTAAATGATAAGAGGTGTTTAGTCTTCTGGTGGGCCCCACCACCATAACCTCTCATGGGAGGTTATGGTGTGGTGGCCCCCACCTCTAACCTCCACTTGGAGGATTTAACCACCAAATAGAAATAAGCTAGACAGATATTTTTATTTAATCATATTCTGAAAAACACTAAAACCTAACTTTTATTCACGACCAGCTTCTGTTGAGGTGGATGTCTTCCTAAGAAAATATCGGTGTTGTGGGTTTAACGGTGCCCTCATATTTCAGTTCCGAGCACCGGTTCAAAAGTTATAAAATCTCACTCACACGTTTACTGAATTTAACCGATCAAAACTTCAGAAATTGATTCCGGGCACATCGGGCCTCGAAATTGATTGCTCTAAATTTTCATGGAGTCGTAAAAACCCATGTATTTAAAAATAAAATTTCCACTGAACTTCAAGATCTTTAGAATTATTAAAAAGGAAGGAAAAACATTTCACTTCATTCCTGTGGAAAAAGCGTTGAAATAGATCACTAAATTGAAGCTAAAAATGAAAAACTATCCATATAGGCCAAAATTTTTTCTTTAAAAACTAGAAATTTATAAACCATTGCATATTAGCATCGACCAGAGAAGAGCAGAAATCATAAGGTTAAAAAAATTCGAATTAAAATACCACAATTAAAATTTAAAAATAATATTAATTTGAAAAATAAGATGCAACTAACACAAATATAAAAATAGGATTCTTATCAGAATTCTTTTTTAGAAAAAAATAATATTTTTTGGAATTTAATTTTCTGCATCGATTCGTTCAGACCAAATAGGCAGTTTTCAATCAAGAATTATCATCTCTAAACATATGGTATGTCCTCTTCGTCAGATCACATAGATTCTTCTATTTTGAGAAAGAAATGCATTTCTTTTTGAAATGAAAATTCCAGTTCTACTAATCTATTAAAAAGTGGTATATCTCTATCTTCTAAAAATAAGAGAATTGAAAATGGTAGTTTTATATTATAGATAAATTACATCAAAATTAATATATAGGAAAATCAATATTTATATATGGAAAATAAGTGTTAAAATATGATCAATTAAAAGTTTATTTTACTTTTAGTTAATATATATATATATGTAAATATGATTAAAAAACAACGCTGAATGGAAACCTCATCCATAAATGGTGAACCCACTAGATTGAAACCCGAAGGAGTGGTATCTTCTGAATCTATCCCACATTTGGGGAATTATAGTGTGGTTTCATATAAGTGGAATGGAGCATCCACCACATGAATTCATGTCAAATTTTATAGCCTCTACGATAGTTGATTGGTTTTGTAGAATTCGTTCTAGGAGCCCTTGTATGAGGCCCAATATTTTCTTCTTCTAAGTGCAATGAACTATTTGATATAAATGGACTTGGATGGTCTTCATGTTTACCAATGTGGGACATGATAGTGATTAATTATTAATATGAACATTCAAACACCAAATACATTCCATTCCATCATTTTAGTATGATATCAATAATATATATCATTTGAATTTAATTTATTCGTCTAGTTGAACTACCAGTAGAATCCCTTGATTGATATTTCATCTATGGATGCCCCCTTCCATGATGATAGTTTCCATCAAAATTAAATCATATCACAACTCAAGAAATAGTTTTAAAACATGGGAGTCATAGTGATTTTCAAACTTGGAAAAATGTATTATTAGTAAAATCCTAACCATTCAATTTTAAAAAATGATGATAAATTTTGTAAGAAAAAAATATAATATATAATTGTAAATAAACATTCTCTATAATAATTATACTCTAACGACATGATCAATAAATCAATAATTTTCTAGATTCAATCTTTGATTTTATATAATATTAATTCATATCAATGAATATATGTATCACTTCATATTTCAAGGGTCTATAGTGATTTAAAAACCACAAAATGAATGAGAATAAGAGATTACATAAAATAATGGAATAAGTATAAAATAAACTAGTTTTTATACAATTATTTTAATAATTATGGTTAATGGAAACTTTTAATATTTATATAATTTCATTATTATAGAAATGTTATATCATTTAAATCACATTTATAAAAGATAGGTAATTTTATATTCAATGTTTTCATTTATTTTAATGATAATATTAGGATTTTAATGTCAATTTTAATGGTTATTTTTCTGTAATTTCATTTAAAAATATATTTAATAAAAACAATAAATTTTATAGGGATCATTTTTTTATAATGTATAAAAATAATGATATATTGTTTTTTATTGTTTATTTTATATTTTAATGGTATTTTTCATTATGATAATATTCATAATGAGAAAGTTTATTATTTTATATGAAAATTTTTTAATAGCGATAAAATATATCATTATATTTGAATATTTATTTTATTATACCGTAAGATAATTCATAGAGGTATTGAAATATTATTTTAATGTTTCATGATATTTCATGTAGTATTATAAATTAATTTTCTTTATAATACATTTATGTTTATGTTTTTTTTTGAATAATTAATTATCACTTCTTATTTAAATGTATTTCTCTTAATATACTATGAATTTATTAAAATATCATTTATATGACATATAGAAGTTATAAATTCATTTCATTGTAGGTAAATATTGTATAGTATATTTCTTAAATGTTTTTAATCATTTGCTGATGATAATGGTATAGCCTTTTAAAAAATTCATAAAATTTGGATGTGGTGTATCAAAAGAGATGATATTGTATGGGAGTGAACCCATATCCTCATTGGGATTTTCACCTACATGTTATAATACTAATTGTTGGTAATTATTTCATAAGGATTTCCTTGTTTTAAAATAGTCAATAATTTTAATATTTTCATATGGTCTAAAAGGATACATTATTTTTTTTCAAAGACGTTTTTTGAAATGTATTTTCAAAATGATAATTTTTTTTAATGATTTGGAATGTATTTTTCTTAAAAGCCCTTGATTATTATTTTGAAATATATTTTTGATGTAATTTTTTTATTTTATATAAAATGATTTCAAAATAATTTTATTTGTGTTTTTCACTGGTTATAACACCACTTACTGGGATATATTTTTTTGATTCCATGTTTATAAAATATTTTCATTAGTATATTATATATTCTTATATGGATTTCTTCATATATAGATATAATTCATACAGTTAAAATTAGTTATTTTATATTATTTTGGTACAACTCTCCTAAATTTTATTGTTTTCCCAGAAAAGTCTATAACCTAAACCAGAAAAGGTCCTATTATGTATCTTACATTGTTTATTTATTAATTAAATACTATTAAAAAATACATATTATGCTTTAGTACTAAATCTAGTTGTATAATTTCATATGTATTAATATTCCATTAATGGAACGATCTAGAATACATTAGAGATTATGAATTCTTAGTTCATGAAAAGATAAATCTATGTGATATAATTACCTTTTAAGCATCTAGGTAATTACAGTACATTTATGGATTTTTAATAAATTCTATTGATTGAAAATTTTCATTTTATGATGTATAAATAGAAAATAGTTGAGGTATAATTAGTTTATGGAAGGTACAGAATCTAATTCATGGTAAATTTTAGAATATAAATTTTTTTCATTAAACACCTTGTTTTAAAATATAAATAAAAAAAATTATATTATTAGTGTTGCTAATTATTTAAAATTATCTAATAATACCTTTACAATAATGATGATATCTTAATATTGAACATATTGATTATTATTTTAGGATAAATTTTTATTTCACATATAATATATTAAATAAATTATTAATATTAAGTTAATCAAATTATTTTACATTATTAAATAATATTCACAATTATAAACAATGTTTCTTTTTTTCATTATATATTTAAAATAATATTTTAATATAATTGTATTTATTTGATAATATTTGAATTTATATATTTATTCAAATAGAAGATAAATTTTTTCCAAGTATAATTAAAATTATTAAAAACAATATAATATAACTACATGTTATATAAAATACAATTCAAACACGTTTTAATATAATAAATTGTTTTTTAATTTAAATTATTATCATTAAAAAAATTAATAATTTGGAAACATATTGTTTACTGAAATATATATTTGTTTCCTGAATTAGTAAATTTAAATTCTGTTAATAATTATTTAATACAATAAAAAATTTGGAATTAAAAAATAACACATTAAATAAAAAATTTATTACTTTTAAAAAGTAATCAAATGGATTTTTACAATTTTGGAAATAAAAATTCTGGATTATATAAAATATAATAAAATAAGGTAGAAGATATTATAAGTATATTGAAATATGAATTTATAAAATTAATATAAAATATAATTTTACCATTTTAAATAAATTAAAAAACTAATGATATGAATATAAATGAATAAAAACAATTGTATAAGGGGGAAGGGGTTATCAGTAGGATTTGTTGAGGGGATTCAAAATAAGAAGAGGTCTCGATCATGTTTTTTGGTGGATCCTGATATACTCTATTTCACCCAATGAATACGGGAGATTTGAGTGCATGCAAGGATGAACATAGTGATTTGATCATCGTAGCAGGGTCGAGCAGTGATGTGTCAAAATAAAATGGGATGTTCAACCATAAATAAGGTTTTGAGATTAATGGAAAATGAACACCAAATCGGGAATCGAAGTCACTGTTGACTACCATAGAGGGAGACTCAAATGATGGCGATGATCAAACACTAAAGGTGTATTGATTTTAACAATACAAGTTAGTGTATCAATTTATTTAGGGTGTACATATATGGTTTAGTAGTGGCATGTTTCCCTTTTCTTCATCAATATTTATTTGAGGTAATGTTTACAATATATATTTACTTTTCTTCATCACGTATGACAAGATTTTTATTTTAAAATGAAATCAAGATGCTATTGTAAAAAAATTAATTAGAATTTCAGTATAATATAATTATTTTGGTATTTTATTATTCATCTTGTGATCTCTATTCCATTGTGGAATATATATTATGCTTCAGTAAATTGAAAACATTTTCTGCATTTTCTAAAACAATTTCTATTAGAACGACCTAAAATTTCAACATTCATGTTTATTATATTAAATATCAGTGACGACATAAATCAATGACTAGATATTAAATTAAATAATTTTTGTGGACATCAATTATGAAGAAGCATCTTGAATCAATCTGAATCAAATAGATAAAATAACCAAATGAATCAATCAGAAGAACATGTTAATTAACCATTCCTCCTAAATCCATTCCTGTTGACCATTGTTTTGTTGTTGTGG
The DNA here is from genome assembly GCA_963277665.1 of Viscum album. NCBI lineage: Eukaryota > Viridiplantae > Streptophyta > Magnoliopsida > Santalales > Viscaceae > Viscum > Viscum album. The sequence goes on along the minus strand of OY728121.1, from coordinate 90,192,209 downwards.
TATACATACAATATAAATATATATATATATATAATGAATAATCAATTATAAAATAATATATATCTATATTGTTGAAAAAAGGGATATATATATATATATAAACTAACATTCAAATTGAATCGGTATAATACCTCTTAAAAGATATGAGTCTTCTTTCTATATCAAGTAGAAATATTCGTACAATGACAATGTTTTCATTATTTTGAATATATTTAATTTTATACAAAACATTATTCTGTAAAAAATTTAATTTTTATATAAATTATGCTTTTTTATTATTTTTATTTTAAACACCAAATTTAGGTAATTTCATAGATTAATTTAATTATACATGAGAAATTTTTTGTTGCAAAAGTTCATAATTCCAAAAATATATTTTCAAATGAAATAATTTCACTTTCCAAAATAAATGATATCAAAATTTTGTTTTAAAATTATTTTGCCTATTTTTTATTAGGGGAATGTAAATTCATTGATTTAATTTTAAAACCATAGATTTAGGGGAATTTGATTTTTATATATAAATATAAACGATAATTTTACCAATTACTTTTTTATATTTAATTTTATTCTTATTATTATTGATAACATCTATAAATGCTGTTGACATTTTTTCATTTTATTACAAACATTATCCTTCAATTTTTATTTAACTATGTTATATTCCTTATATTTAATTACTTTTTTGTTTGTTTAGATTACTCTTAGTTATTTGAATATTCCCAATATCGATCTATTTTCAATAAATTAATATATTAAATAATTATCATATTTGAAAATATTATAATTTGGGTTCTGGATTGATTTTGAAGCAGCTAAGACTGAGAAAAGAATATTGTCAAAATTTGATTTCAAAAACGTTTTCACATGATTATCAAACACGGTAATGAGTAATGGGGACTAAAACCATAGTGTCAATGAAATGATATCCTAATAGTTATAATAATAATAGGACACATGGTTCATATGTTATCTTACATGTTTCATTTTTATTATTAAAATAATATTTTCTTTCAAATTATTTTTATTAACAAATTAAAATTTTTAAAAATAGATAATTTGGAAATAAATGTAGAAATGATGAGTTTTGTTGGAAATAGTATTGGAAATTTTTTTATATAAAAACATATATTTGATATAAAATGATTTTTTAAAGAAATAAGTATTTAGTAAATTATTTTTGACAGGTTTGGAAGAAATTATAATGTTTATTTCTTCATAGAAAGAGGTATCAAAGATGAATACAATTGGTTAATTGTATAAATATTGTTCAACTGATTAATTTTATAGTTTTATCAAATTATACAAATCCTATAATGTAAAATGCCCACATTTTTATATTGAAATATTCATTTTTAGTCATGTTTTAATCCAAAGAATAAATTCCATGTTTATAGTAAATAATCACATTGTGCATGATCAATTGAGTACATTAATACTTATTTTGAGTTTTTACAACTTATATTAAATTATCCTTTGTAAATAAAGTACTTCAAGAACATTATTGATTCTATTAGATGATTAATTATTTATATGGGATATGTGGTATGGTATATGGGATAATTTTTATTATAATATCAATGACATAATAATCTCACTAAATGGAGGGAAGTGATCCCCCTTTTATTGGATATAAATTGATAATTTTTTATAAAAGAATGTTACATTTCTGGTAGTATGGAAATTGAATTAATTTTTTATGTAAAAATGTATTTGAAACATGTATTGAAATCTTTAAAACATAAAAATTTTATTATATAAGTTGTAATTATAAAATTAATATATTAAAAATATTTAGACATTTAATTATCCATAGTAAAACATATTAATATTAAATGAAATTTAACAATGTAATTTGTTTATTATTAAAAATATGAAATGTCCAATGATAAACAATTGATGTTATAAAAATCATAACATGGACTCTATTTATTTTAAATACATGTATTAATATGTGAAAAAATCTTTTTAATATAAACCGTATATTGTGTTTCAAAATAGTTGTTGTTGAAAAATGTTTTTCTGATCATTAGGTTTTCTTAATGTCATATAAATGTAATTCGAAATTAAATTGACAGTAATTAATTTTATAATAAGGAAAATAATAAATATATTTTTTAAATTTATATTATATCCACACAATTAAAATATAAAGACTATACATAGAAAAGTATAATTCTTTAAAAAATAATACTTTTACCATGGTAACATATAATTACTTTAGTATCCAAATTTACAATCAGAAAATTAATATTAAATTATTATATAAAATTAATATATTAATATGAAAATAAATTGGGTTTAATTTAATCAATACCAGTGATGAAAAATAATTTTTAATATTATTGAATAAAAACTATTCTTAGATAAAAATATCCAACATGATTATAAATCATTAAAAATTGAATTTATAAATAAAATAAATAATTATTATGTGATAAATATTATATATAATATATATATTTTTTGAAGTGAAATGTTTCCTTAAACATTTTATTCATTATATTTTTCATATATTTCTCTATAATTAGTATTTTTTCAGAACAGACCATTACAATATTTCAAAAAATCCATTATTTTAAATATAAATAAGAAAATTCACCCCAAGATAATAATTTCACTCATAATTTAAAAATAAATTTAGTATAATAAAAATAAAGTTTATAAATTTATAAATTTATCTTATAAATAGTCAATATAATTAACGATATTTTTATAGACCATAAAAATTATTTTTCATTAAATATGAAAATCTGAAATTTCTAAAATTAATTGGACAAATAAAAAATTATATTAAAAATTTATTGATAAGATTATATTAATTAGTAAATAAATAAATCATTATAACGATGTAAAATTATATTATAAAATCTAATTTTGTACATAGAATGAAATTTAACTAAGTTTTTATCAATAGATTTAAAAATATAGTTACTTTATGTTATAGCCTCTATATTTACACATTTTTTATAATTGAAAATTTTTATTCAACAAAATATATTTATTTTAAGTATGACATTTCTTGGAAACATTTCTATTGAGAACTCATGTTTAATAGAAACATTTGATCTTGTAAGGACCTCTGTGTTGGGATGTATATTATATGTATTGTTCTTAAATAAAAATCTTATAGAAACACCATTAATGTTGTGGAAAAATTTACTCCCTCATGAGTTGGACATGAATCCTATCCCATCACATTAGTCTTATAGAAGAAATTGGATTATTTTCAATTGATGTTGTATGACGGAATTCAAATGGATTTAAATTATCTGTTATGTGCATTGGGAAGTAATTCCTTTTGGGAATGGAATTATCTGAATTGATCTTATATTGATATCGACCAGTGAAAATATGTTGATTAATGTAAATAGTGTTTCCATCCATGGTAGATTTATACCATAATATTTTAGACTATGGGGCATTACCTTTAGTGGAGTAATGTATTATGGTGGAGTGATTCAACTCAGATATATTTTATTTTCATTATTTTTGTGTAGCATCATTTGATTTCCATTTTAAGGATAATTTTCTATGGAAAAATAGGACGTAGTGGTCTATATTATCACCCATTGTGAAATATCTCAATATTGAGTTCATTGGTTTATTAATACATTATGTAGGATAAAATATTATTTTTGTCTAACAATGAGATCACTAAAATGTTTTTCTAATTTTTGTACATTCCAGAGCTTGGTGGTTAACCTCATGAAAATCCAAAGTTATATTAAAGGAACCAAAGGAAATCTAAATATTTATATGAAGTGTAAAAATGATGTTCTAGGTCGTCTCAATTGTTATTATTCTGAATTATTTTAATTATTAATGTAGTCTCATATGTGGTTACCCTATCTATGGTTGCATCTAAAATGTAGTATTAACACTAAGAATGGTAAATTTTTCGACTGTATAATGACTTTTTATTGATTTATTTCTTTTAAAGATTAATTAATTTATAATTTTAATTTAGTTAATCAATCCTATTATTATTTTTATTATTAAGACCCATCAGATTTGAAATATAAACCTATTTCAGTGGACATGAAGGGTTAAAAAAATTTATCACTATTATAAACCTAGAGATTCTTGGTGATAGATGTATCTTCTCCCTGACAATAGAATACTGCTGTTGGTGACCATGTGTACAATAATTCTGATGAATGGATCATTTTGTCACATCATTGGAATGGGTGTGACCATTAATCATCACTGAGGACTTGATTTTTTCATGTTTATTTAATACATTTTCATTGAAATATGCACATTGATTCGAGATTATTTACTCAACAAATTAATTTTTATCCAATATTTTTATTAATTTATTATTATTATTTTTTCTGTTTTTTTGATTCACCTGTGTATTCATTGATCATTGAACCATAGAATGAAATCCTTTTCTACAATTATGATTATTGATACACATAATTAGGGATTTGGTTTCCAAACACTATTAATTTTATAGAAATCATTTATCAAATAGATTAATGGTTATACAATTTTATTTTTATATAATTTATCATTATCCTTATTTTTTAGTAATGTGAACTCGGTTGGTAATAATGATTTGTGGAAGATTCAAGAAGATATCGAATCATTTGATATTGGATCAAAAATTGAAAATTATTCTTAATGTTCCCATATGAAGTTATGTCCAGATGATGATTGAACAATTTGGGAGCCATATGATTCTATTTCTAGTAATTAGTGGCCACAAAAAAATATTGATCCTTTTACATCATCAATAAGGGCTATAGAAAATGGTCTGGAAATGAATTGACGCATTATTGGTGAGTGAAGTTGGATATTTGGGAAATTTGATGAATTTTGGTAAATAAATATGCAACAAAATGTGTATTTAATATGAAAAAAACATCATGTATATCATGTTATATTATACATAAGGTTTTTGAGTGAGTTCAATATAGCATTGCATGTTCCCTTAAATTATATTCCATATACCACTAGTTGGCCTATATAGTGTTTAAAGGTATTACATGCCAATGATATTGATTTTCCTAACCAACCATCAAGATTTGGAATACTTTTATTGTATTAGTGGAACATGATATAACTTTTCATGATAATATATTCTACTCCACCAAGACTGACACAATTTTTAGTCAAACCATTATTCTATGTTGTCCATCCATATATTCCATGTAGTTTTATAGTACATGATATGCCACAACATTGGGAAAAAATGTTGGGCACTATATAAAACATGTTTTATACTATTTCAAGGGATAATCCATATCATATCCACATTTTTTATATTCATATTTCTGAATGATTGTTTCATATATTGAGTATTTCCAATACAATTTGATTGGAAATTTTTTCTATTACATAATGATTTATAAGAGTAGAGATTTTAGTAGAAAAATATATTTATTATTTGTTAGTTTATAATGGATGGTGTATTCATATTATTTATAATTAACTCATCTTACAAGTATTTTCATATATACCCTTATATACCCATGTGTGGGAATCTCTATATATGGGTCGGTTTATGGAATGTATTATTTATTCCATAAATAAGTGAGAAAATAAGATCTTCTATAAAATTCAAAATTTAGGTTATGGTATCCTCTTCATTTACCTACTAGGTGAGATACCCCATTTAGGGATCATTCTACCTCTACTAAGGTGGTTGATTTCGTGTTCTATTATCTCACTTCCATTTATTCTGGTGTCCAAGTAGAAGATGAAATTAATCAGGCGTGTGTTCTTATTCCAGACTATTTATTACTCATGCAGTTACCAATAGCCTATAATATGAGATGTATTGCAGTTTATCTAATTCATTATTATTATTATTCCTTTTGATACTCCATGAACCAACAGTTAAAAATAAAATATTTGTAATATTTCATTACATTTGAGATGTTTGTGACATCTATATATTACTTCATGTTATATTGTAGATTCACATGTCTGGTTTTTCCATCCACTCTAATATTTTTGTTAATATTTCATAAAACTATAATTGAGATTAATTTTTTTCCAATATTATACGTTATCTTCTTCTTGGTCACCACTCATACTAAGAGTAGTGGAATGTTTTTTACATAGTATTATATTATTGTATTAATGGAATCCTAATTGATATTAATATAATCACCCATGTAACTTCATTACTCCAACACATTATGTGTTGATATATTTGAAATATAAATTTCATTGATTACATTTATTTATATAATAATGTGGTGTCATTTTCCTAGTAATCTCATCATGATTGAATATGATGCATAATAGAGAATTTGAATCATGATGGCATTGGTGGACAATGTGACTAGAGTTTTACCAATTAACATTTGAAACATGGATAATATTATTTATCCATTTTGATTCAGAGTCTTGTCAGTTGTATTAAATTCTAGTATATATACCTTTTGGGAAGTATTTGTATAATAAAAATCATGAATGAATTGCATATAGTACAATTTATTTTAGTTATTAAATACCTACATCCTACTATAAACTGGACAATAAATTTTATGGAAGATATTTTATTATATTATGTTATAGGATCTATCCTCTTGTGTTGATAGATGTACCTACATTATTTTAATAACCAACACTGATCTAATTGATGGTGGGATTTGATAAGTACTCTCAATATACTATCATCCATAGTGGGTACATAATGTGCAATGTTATGTAAAAATGGTATTAATGTGGCCATTACTAATGATAATTCCAATAACAATTGATCATTTCAGGGATTTTTTGGGAATGAATGAAAATATAATTATGGGGTTATAATGTATATTTATTGGAGACATGATACCACATTAGTTGTTACAACAGATTAATCAATGTACCCGAACTATGATAACTTTATTGATGATTTATATATATATGGTATCAATATAATGATCATGTATGTTGTTACAAACATAAAACAATATATATTTATGATCATTTAGTTTCTTCCTATGTCACCCCATTTTGATAATATCCTATTTATGTGGTTTCATCCAATTAAATAAATTCTTATACTAACTATTAACATTTTCGTTACATGTGTTGGGTTGTGATGATCGGGTTTAGATTTTATTCCATAATTGAACATGGTGTTGTCGGCTCTGGAGTAGATTGATTAATTACATTTGGTATAATTATTTCCATTTAATTCAAGGTAGATTAATTACCATTTGTATGTTGTGTAGAGTTCTTATACAGTGTATGATAGTTTTTATTGAAAATTTTGACACTACATAGTGGTTGATGATGTTTATTATTTAATATGATATATATGAACCCGGTCCTCCAATGTTATCTAGAAACAATGAATTATGATTCCCTACAGCTCAATAGTATTCTATTTAGATGTTGATAATTTTTCAGGATCATTAGAAGGTACTATTAGTAGTTATGTGGTGATATTTATATAATCATGTAAAAATTGGAAATCAATAGCAAGAGAAGATTATAAAACAGTTCTCTACGATGATGCATAGTAGATGATTTTTACCTCTCCATTGGGTGGATTGATCACAATTTGAGTTTTCATCAAGGATCCTATTTTTTTGAAATGTTTTATTTCAATTCATATTCTATGGTCATTATTTAGAGATTTGTGTTTCACAATGGATCATTGAAGGAAAACATTTAGGGGTACGACAGTTATTTTTGGTCACACGACATTTATTAGAGTCAAATAAGTTACTATAATATTTTTATGAATCCAATAACTATATTAACTATAATAGTGGGAGTATTTTACTTTTTTATGTGAATGAAGTATTAGTGGATCTAAAGAAATACCATGATGTAATGATTTTTTATGATATTTTGCACCCCAAAATTAAAACACTATTACAGAATAATGCGTTTTAGTGGTGATTGGGAATATGAAAATGAAATATTCTCTAATTTCTAGCACCTAGGATTAATTTCATATCATTTTTTTGTGTATTATATCTGTGATATAGGATGAAACATGTCAAATATTCATAAGTCCAGACATTGGAATAAGTAATTTGTTATATGATTCTCGAATATTATTTACAGTATCTCACACATGTCAAGTGGATATGAGGAATTATTTATCAATTATGTGATGAAGTGATATAATTATGGAGTAAACACATTACTAAAACTAAAAACATTAGGATATATAATCAAAGGCTAATGTTTTTTTTTCTCCCCTTCTAGTTGGATGAGTTTGTTTGTGGTGAAGAACGAAATATTTTTAGATAACCGATAGGGATGAAAATGAGGAGATATGGTACCCACATCTACAATAAATGGATACTCATAACATTTTTGTGAGTTTTTAAATATTGAGTATATGAGGATTTTTCTTGGACCATATTGTGAGTGTCCCACCTCATGTAACATCCCATGTTTTTTAAAGTGAAAATTATATTTGATAGCATACTAGATGCATAACAATGAACCCAAAAAAGAAATATTTATTTAAAATTTACCATTATAATATAGCCAATAAATTTACTATTACGAATAAGGTTAAAAATTTATGAAAAATATATAAATCAGGTACACAATATTAAAATATTAATAAATTTCTCAAAAAAATCCCTCAATTTTTTGTAATGACTTTTTATTCATGAGAATATTTTTTTAAAAAAATTCACTATTATTAATTTTTTTGATTAAAATATTATAATTTTATTCTTGGTAATTGAGATTTTTTGGATAAAATTATTTTTTTTAAATTTGGTATTTAAAAATAAACTAAGAATGAAATTTTGTTATTTTTTGTAAAATATAGTTTTTTTTAAATAGTGATTTTTTTATAAATTCATTAAATTTACCTGTGCAATTATACATTTATTTTTATTTTAAAGTGGAATAAGTGCTATTGGGATAAATTGAATCTACCTAATTACATTTAAATCATATATATGGTATATAATAAAATATGTTAATTTGTAGGAATACAAATAAATTTTTCTAAAATATTTTTAAAAAAAATAATGATATATATTATAATTAAATTAATATAAATAATTTAAGAAATATTTAAATGAAATTTATATATTAAATGTCTATATTCATGGATTTAAATATATGTAATTTTTATTAATATCTATACAGTTAAATTAAAATAAAATGTGTCTTTTTAGAATATATTTATCAAAAAATAAATTAATTTGCGCTGGAAGGTTTTATAACAAATAAAATTCATTGAACTCTTTGAATCGATTTGAATAAAAATGATTCAATATTTAAAATTACCATTACTAATTTTAGGTAACATGGTCTACATAATTTTTGATGAATATCAATTTTACTATATTAAATATTTATTTCAACGGTAATTGAAAAATATTTTATTTAAAGGCAAAAACAATTTAACAATTACTAGAATCAATGTAACAATAAATGTATTAATAAATGTATTTTAATTTATATAATATAATTAATGTATTTTTTAAAATTTTTAAATTTCTAAATAATGACCATGATAAAAATAAGAATTAGGATTTGTTAGACAATAAATTTTAGTTGGGGATATATATATTCATAACAAAGAAACTAATTATAATTTAATCAATATTTTGTTAAATAATTCATAATTAAATTAGATTATTAAATTTTTTATATTAAATATAAATTATAATATAATTTTTATGACGATAAATTATGTTTTTATAAGGGATTAAAACCTATTTTATAAAAAACACCATTATTTCTCAATAAATTTTGATTTTTTTTAACAGTAAAAATTACATTATTTGAGAAATTGTTTTTAATAGTTAAATAATTTGTTAATATGAATAATTAATTTATCAAATAGTGATTTTTTAATAATTATCTGAGGTAGTCCAATTTTGAGGTAAAAATTAAATATGCTATAAATATAATGTTTGTGTTATCATATTATAATTGAGGTTTTTCCTTCAATAAATGCGATGAGCATCCGAAAATGCAATAGATTTGCATCATCATGGTGACTATTGACCAAAATGGGGAAAACCAATCGTGGGATGTTGAGTCACATCACACCAAGAGAAAACTCAACTTGTTGAAAAACCCTAAGGGATTTATTTCCTCGAAGCGCACAAGGGGACTGATTTTTCAAGGAAAACTCTATGAAATCATCACATTGAATGAATCTAGATGATGGTCATTTCACAGTCGAAGTAGATTCAGAGTTCCAATATTAACATTAAAAAATGTTTAAGTATTCGGGTATGAGTCACATTTCTTATATCAAAGGAGATAAACCTTGTTCGTCCATGGATCATAAATATTGGATTGGTCACATTTGGGGTTATTCTGAATGGATGTTTGTTCTGATTGGCAATGGGTACATCCACATATCTCTAAGCTCGGAATATGAATCAAATCGTGTCCCAAAATATGGTAATTTTTATCCCAAACATGGAATTATTAGATTATCTGACTGTGATTATGTATTTTACAAACATACCTATAGGAATACTATGGCAGTAATCTAGATGAGATTACATGATGTAAACTATTTTTTGGGGATCCCAAGATCTTAATTGACATAATTTCTTGTATTCATAAACCCTTAATGATTTATCAATGGACTCTAAATTCTGATCTTGAGCTATATGCTTGAGTTATGGTTGAGGTCAATCTAGAATCCAAACAATCAGATATTATTTCCTTCAATGTGAGTGACTATAAAGCTGAGGTATTAATAGAATATGAGCACAACCCTCCATTCTATGAGCTCTGTAAGATCATTAGGAAATCCTTTTTGAATGAATGAGTGATAAAAAATCATGTGGTGAATACTTTGGAAGAGGATAGACTCAGGTTAGAAAGAAAAATAAAGAGAAGGCCGCATCCCTGGAGAAATATAAGGCAACGGGGAAAGATGGAAAATGGGTGAAGAATGCATCTATCTTGGGATAGACATCGAGTGTTACCTAGTCTGAGATAGTTGAAAGAGATTCCTATCATGATAATCCAATCATAGAAGAGATTTAAATTATGGTTATGGACACCTATGATTAGCAACAATCTGAACTTATTGATGAGGATATAGGAAAGAAACCCTCATAAGATGTTGGACACCTTTCTTTGCATGTTGTGGACTCATAAAAATGGTGTGATTCACCCTCTCCTACAGAACCCGAGAACAGTTTCAATAAAAGTGGTGTCTCATCTGATCCTTTTGAGAACTAGTTGAGTGGAATCGCTTAGGGTATGAACTTTGTCCATCTTCCAGTGGTCCCTGCTAAATAACTAGGCAACCACATGATTGTTGATTCTGGATAGAAGGTCACAACATCACTAGATTATCTAACAGGGTGTGAAGCTACTCCTACTGCAACTCTCGATATCCCAAGGATATTATCTAATCAACAATAGTGTGGGGGAAAATCTAAGAAAAACATATTTTTAACAAGACAATCCCCTGGGAACATTGTAGGTATTTCTCTTCTGATGCCTGCAAATACGAAGTCACAAACTTGGTTAAATAATTCTAATGTTTTTTCTATGGCTATGGGCCACAATGTTACTCCTGCTACTATTTTTTTCAAGTACATTAGGCTCACACAATGATTCCATTTTTATTGATTCTACAATTACTTAAATGAAAAATTCTAAATTAAATTTTATGCCTCCAAATCATAGTATAGTGGATAGAACATTAGAGGAAAAAATCTGAAATAAAACAAACTGCTGATAATACTGGTTCTTTTAATATATCTATTGTATTATCTATGAAAAAACATGTATAGATAACTATCCCACCATCTTCTCATTCTATCCATTGATAAAGTATGAATAAGGGCTTAGGTGGTTGAAAAAAATGGAGTGATAACTCCAAATGCAGGTTCCAATTAATTGTTTCTTTTGTAATTGTCTGTGTATTGCTAACCCTACGACATATATTGTCTTTAAATATTTTATTTTAGACAAGAGAAAAAATTTCTATTGTTATGCCAAAAATTAATTTTATTTATTGAAATTATTGCATCATAGTTCTTAAGGTTTTAAATTCCTTGGTGCTTGAAAATATGGCATGACTACTGAATCCATGTGGATCTATTATCATACTTCCTTGTAGTCTATCAATGAATTAAACGTTTCTGAGGAAATGTTCACCTGTGATATTTACTCTGATGGTTTACACTCTTCTTTTCCTATGATAAATGTATTAAAATATATCAAGATAGAAATCCTCTTTGTTAGGATCATAATACTCTCAGAAAAATTATCAATGTGCCCTAGATTTTGATTGGGGATTTCAATGAAATTCTTAACTCCACTGAATAGATGGTACAAGTCCATTCTCATAGATATTTAAGATAATTAAATTCAATAATTGAGGATTCTGATATTATCAAAATCAATCCCACTGGTTCTAATTTCACTTGGTATAGAAGCCACAACAATAGAGTAATGGCTAGAAAACATGATAGGTTCTTCACTAGTAATCCAACTACTAATAAATGGGACACCATATTGAGTATTACTCTTCCTAAGATTAACTCGAATCATCATCCCATTATTGTTATTTGTTTCACTATGATTTTTAAACCTTATCTTCCTTTCATATTAAATAATTATTGGACTCAGGATTTCAATTTTACTAACATTATAAATTTTTTTTGTAATGCATAGGTAATCACAATGATGATTTTTCTTGCATCACTAAATTAAGACACCTTATGCAATTTATAGTGGGTTTTTGTAAATCCAAATCTAAACAACATGAAAATGACATATCCTCTCACAAAACAGAGATTTTTCAAATTAACACCTCCAATACTAATGTAGACTTCCCTTTGGATACTCACCTAGAAACTTATACCACTCTGATAGTCAACTCACTTTTGATTCTAAAAGTTAACATGCAATATAAAATCTTCAAAACTAAATGTTTTTCAGATGGAGATAGAAATAAAATGTTCAAAAATTCTCACCAATGAATTATAAAATTTGGTAAACATTTATATTTTATGATAGACGATGACTCCCTCATTGATATTAAGGAAGCTATTGCTAATAATTTTGTCTCTTATTTTTACAATTATTTCATTGGTATTGCTGGTATCAATGATCTCCTCCCAAAAAAATTTCCCAGTGAGGTGATAGGAGAAGAATATTATTATATTTTAATCATACCCCATGATCATGTAATTAAATAAACTGGCTTTAGCCTTAATCCAGATAGTGCACCAGGTCTTGATGATTTTAACAATGGTTTTTACTACATTGTTGGGAAAATATTCATTTAAATGTTTGAATAAATTTCAATGATTTATTTTACAATGGTATTCTTCCGCATGGATTAAATGAAATATTCCATACTCTTATTCCGAAAGTAGAAAATTCCTACGGGATTCATCTCTTTTGTCCTATTGTCCTTATTAATACTATTTACAAAATTATCTCTAAACTCTTTGTGAATAGAAATTATACTATTTGAGATTAAATTGTATCTTGGAATCAATATGGTTTTATCAATGGTAGGTCTAGAAATGATTACATATGTCATTCCTCAAAATGAACTATCTTCTTTAACAAAGTCACTAGAATAGGTAATGTTTCCATTAAACATGGAATTAGGAATAATTTTGACACCATGGATTGTAATTTCATTTTCAAGTATCTCAAAAGCATAGATTTCAATGACCGTTTTACTGATATGATAAGATAGTTTTTCAATTCGGCTTCTTTATCTGTTCTAGTCAATGGTGTCCCTAAGGGAATTTTCAAATGCTTCAAAGAGTTAGTAATAGAGATCCTATTTATACCATTAAGATTTTCCTGGATGAAAATTACTTAAACAGATTTCTCACTCAACTTTTTTATTATCAAAATAGGATTTAAAATACTCAGGCTTATAGATAAATAAATGTTCCCAAACATATTTTATATGATATTGACGTTATATTGTTCTCACATGCTGATAAAAATAAAATCCAAATTCATAAAAATTCCATGTATAATTAAGAATAATTATCTATTCAATCTATAAGCTAGAGCAAATCATTTTTGTTCTTAGGAAATTTTTTTACATGTAACAGGAAAAGTAATAACATTAATTAATTAGGTATCAAGGGAGGATCAATCACCTTCACATATATTGGTGTTTGTATCCTCTTGGAAGGCCTAAATCATGTAACTTCAACAGCATTGTTGATCAAATCACTATTCAACATTATTCTGGGAAGATTAAATCTCTATCTATGGTTGGAAAAAAATTTATTTTAAAATCTAAAATTGTTTCCAAAATAGTCTACTCGATGATGGTGTACAAATGGTGGTCTTGTCTCCTATATAAATTTAACATTTTTATTAAAAAAAATTGATTAGAAGAAAAATTGATAGAAATCCTATGATAATACCCTAGGATATATGATGGAAACAATTTTACAAGGGTATACATAGATTTAAAAATCATAAGCTCTTTAATGATGCTCTCCGGGCATGGATGAACTGGAGATTACATCATAACAACTCTGATTCCACTATTTTCCTCAATAAATTACTCACCACAAAACATATGAATGGAAATTTGAACTGCATCACTTCTTCCATATGGTCGTCCTTTAAGAATTATTTCCCCATCATTATGAATTACTCTAGAGGGATGGTTATTACTAATTCATCGATGACTTTTTGGCTTCACAACTGGACTGGTGCTCTTTTAATATTTATGATACCTCCCAATTCTCTTCATATTAATACATGCTCTGCCATAAGGGATGATTTTAATTCTCCCAAAAATAGTGTTTCTCATAACATTATTCATATTATTGAAAGCTACCCCTTCTCCAATAATGAGGATTCTATTATTTGGGAACCTACTTATAATGGTGTTCATAGTTCCAATTTGTTTTTAAATTGAAATTTCATTAGCTCTAATTCTCACTTATGTTTTTGGAAATAATTTAGAAAATAATTGATTAAACCCTTGATAATTCCCTTTCTTGGAATATTATTCACAATAGGGTCCCCACTGATGTTTGTCTGTAATCTTTTCGGATATTTCATTGATCTATATGTCACATGTGAAACCGACATAATGAAGATATTAATCACCTATTTATATCTTCTTCTACTACTGCAACTCTTGATAATTACATTCTTGATATTTTTTATTTAAAATACTTACTTCATGATTCTATTAGATTTCAATTTCAGCCTTGTGTTGATTTTCAATCTTCTGAACACATCAAGAATCATTTCTTTATGAAATTACTAAGATAATCCATTTGATATGGTCAGATAGAAAAAATATTCTTTATAATAACTTCGGATTTAGCATTAATGTTGGTAGGACCAATATTATCATTTCCATTCATTATTCTTCCATGATTTATAAAACATACTATAACAAAACTTTTTGTGATTTGTAGATTGTTCACTGACTCAAGATAGCCAGTTCGTACAGTCATCCTAGTCACACCTTTGAGGTATTTTGGCAGGCCCCACCTCAATGATGGATCCTAGTGATCTTCAATGGTTCCTCTAAAGTCATATTGGGTCCTATTGGATGCAGTGTTATTTTCAGGGACTATCTTTGAAGGTGTCACATATTCTTTTCTTGCGGGTGTTATTCAACATTGTCTTTGGCAACAGAAATGATAGGTGTGATCCATTCCCTTTAATTTTATAATCAAAAGGGTTGGAACAATATTTGGAATGAAAGTGATTTCACCACTATTTTCCAAGCTATTTGGAAATGGGTGGTGCACCTTGTGCAGCATCATACATCTCGTTGGATGAATTCTCTTGATTCACTCATGGAAAGAAAATACATTTCCACTCATGCCTGTCATGAAGCGAACATGGTTGATGATGGCCTAGCCATCAAAGGAGTCCATAGGGGCATTACATGACTGGATGATTAACATGGAGATTTTATACCTTTAAAAGAAAATGATTATAATAAGATTACATCATTCAGACTCATGTAATATGTATTCTCTTTATTCAATTAATGGTGCCTTGGTTTTTTACTGAGTCACCACCATTAAAAATACATTATAATTACCCAATTATAATATAATAATTACAATAAATGGTATAGATGAAAAAAATATTTATCACCTTGAAATTATTTTTTTATTTAATTTTATAAATTTAAAAAAGACATTATGAATGCCCTATAACCAATATTATATTTTACTGTGATAAAATCAATTCATCATATACATGAATAAATTCCAAATATACAACGGAAATATTTTAATGATTTCAGCACATGTATTTATTAAAAATGTAAAACCACGCCTCTTTTGTTGAAACTATGGGAAAAAAATTTGATTGTTCATTTTTTTGTGTACATGATTACATAGATTTGAAAACTGTGTTCAAAACATAATAAATATATTTTATTTATTTTTTATATAATCCCACACAATATCCCTTTCATTTTCACTGAGAAACCATGGTTCATGTTCTTACTATACCCTTGCATCTATAGAGTCCTCAAATGTGATGTTAATCTCTCATGAATCTCCGCCAATGTTTTGGAATCATCATCCTCATGTAACCGATATACCTCTCTTTTATTCCGAACGAACCCCTTTTAGGACATGCAAAAAATTACCCTTTGTTCATGATTGGGTATGCTTTTCAACAACCAAACAGTTCCTTTTTTATATCCACTTGATTTCTGAATCATTTCACTCCCATTAATCCCTCTCATAAACCTTCATCTGTAACTCTTCTGTTGCTGAAATTGTCTTGCATTTTATGAAAACAAAAGTATATGACCTTTATCTCCCCTTTTGAATTACAAATACTTATTTGAAATAATATTTTTTAATCACATTTGGATATAATTTTATGTTTGAAAAAACATCTCATTACTCTTAATATTATTTTTTATTTATATATCAGTTATCCCGTCTCATTCTGACATTTACATATTCCCTTACCATGCCAAAATTTAGCAACATATCCTTTATTTCTCTTCTTTATTCAAGCATAAAAATTATGTAATTGTCTGTTTTTTTTCAAATTCATATGTTTGGGATATTATTTTTCCATATAAATACTACATATATTTAGATATCATAATTCTTTCATTCCCCATTCACTATCATGTAACCATTTTATTACTCAATATGTACAACTAATATTTTGACAAAATTATAAATGAAATGTTCAATACCATGTTTTTATTCAAGCACCCTCTATGTTATATTATAATTATTTCATAAAATTCATGTTGAATTATGTAATTAAATATAATTCATATTATTCTTTTCATTTCCATGTGATTATATACTCTAATATTTATCATTGAACTATTTTATGAATCATCGTGTACTTGGGTAATTATTTTGAAATGTGATGATTCTTTTCCTTGAAAACCCATTTTATTTTTGATAACATAAAAATGTACATTAAAATGTATTAATTTAGAAATACCAATACATATTTTAATGGTGAATTCAATTTAATTATTCTACACACCTTGATTGTGGAATTAAATGGGATAAAATAAGATTTTATGACATATGATCTATGTCTAACACTTGTGAATATATATGGAATGATTATGATGGTTGTACCAAGATTGTGTTCCAATTCATTTAGTAATGTTTTAGTATCATGATATTTTATGTATAGTGTATGATAGGTTATCCTATGAAAACTATGTTATGATTTCATGGTTTTTATCTGTAACATATGTTTAGGATGTTATGATTAATTTTTTACCACATTAATATAATTATTTTAAATTCTAAGGATATATCATGTATCATTGTTCATGTTTATAATTATTACTCCTTTTTCTCTAATTAAAATTAATATTGTATAACATTTATAACATTCATTATTTTATTATTTGTTTACTCCCTTACAAAGAGTTATATCTATCCTATCTATTATTTATTTCTAGAACATTTTCCTGTGTAGATTTAAAATATATGTAATTTTAGAAACACACTAATGAAGTTATAAATAATAAATTTATACCAATGTATACTGTTTTCATTTAAGGTACCTATTTTCCAAATTATTGTATATTTCCTCAACCACTAAGAGTTATTATATATAATATTATAAAATAAATCATGTATTACTTTTTAATAAAGACACATGTTTTCATTATTTTTATCAAGGGTATGATTTTTTATTTTTTGATTAGGATTTTGAAACTCTAGAAAAAGCCTTAGGTATAATATTAATTATAATTTAATATACCTAATTATAAGTAAAGTATATAGTAAGTTGTTTCCTATAATATACAGAACCTGTCACTTCTCTTTATTTCACATTAATATATGATTTATTAAATATGATTACATTAATGAAAAACTATAAGTTCTTGATGTATAGTGTATTTGGTAATTTGGATAATCAAATAATAATTAAAAATAAGAACATTCATCTTTATCAAAAACTTCTTTAACATTCATTCAATTAAAACTTCTTGGAATAAAATGTGAACATACAAAAGATGTGGTTGAGATACACAACATAGTAAGGTAATAACATGGAATAACATGAAGAAATTAATAGATGTTAGAAAAAAAGCATATCAGTAGTTAATAAATGGGACATTAATAATAAGGTATCTTGAACCATGATAATCATAAGAAGAAAAATGTGGGAATAACATAAAACACTGCATCAATAATACAAGTTAATGATAACTGTAAAGACTTCATGATGTAAAAAGTTCCATAAAAGAATAATTTTCTATACCTATCTAAAAATAATGTATTGTGAGACTAAACAATTCTAAATTAAATGTAGCAATATATACTTCCTTGTGCACATGTCACTTTCATTTTATTCTCGTGATTATCTATTATGTATATATAATAATACATGGAATCATTTATCATCAAATTTTATGCCCATCACTTGGACTGTAGAATATATAAATTTACATACCATATCAAATATGTATAATTTTATAATGTTTAACACCCTTTATTGTAAATGGGTATTTTTTTGACTACAATATTTTTGGGCATTCAAACAACATGGTGAAATTTAGACAACATAAGGACATCACGTAAAAATTTAAAAAAAAGAAATTGATCAAAGATAATGGTGGCTCTTGTGTTTGGGAAATAAAATGTTTAGTAATGGGGAAATTTGAATACATTCCCAAAATTAGTAATTGGAACAATATGGCATAAAATAATAAAGAATCTATAATTATTAATAGAGTGTGAAGATTTCATACTTGATTATGTGATTTAAAAAGTGTGGGAATAGATTCAAGAGATCATGGGATCCACTTGAAGGACTATAGGGAGGGGAGGTAAGAGTAATTATATTGTTGAATGAAATTTAGTGATAATAATATGAGGTTGGGTTATATAGGAAATGATGTGGGATTTTTTTATTATTTCTCAAACATTTGGTTAGTAATCTCTATAATAAAATAACAATAACCACAAACAATACCTAATTTTTTCACATTTTATGTGTCCAGTGGAATAGTTTTTAATATATATGTAAATTTTCCACCATTAATAAAATAATACCATTTTTATGTTGATGTGATTCATACTCTTATGGAAATAATTTTAAAACGATGAAAGATATTAAAAGATTTGGAGAATTCATAATGCCTTTATATAATTAATCTATTTGTCATAAATTCCCATTATTTTAATTAAAAACATATATTTATTCATCTATACCTATTTTATTATTTAATTTATAATTTTATGTTCATTATTATAACATTATATAAAACCTTTATTAATACAGTATTTAAAATTTACGGAAAAATTCCACGATGTCATAAAAATATGAAAAATAGAAAATTGTATAATTTCATCAATATCATTCCAAAAAAGAATCATTTTATATAAAAAATTTCAAAATATTTTAATTTTAACTTTTAATAGAATATTGAAAATTTTTATGAACTATTAGATATTTCGACAATTATAATTTTCAAACCAGTATAAAAATTACATTTGACTTCATAAAAATTATGTGACAATATATATTAAGTTAAAAAAATTGATAATAAAAATTAATTAAAATATTAATTCTTTAAAAATCATTAAATTTATAAAAACAACTACCTCAATTTAATTTGAATATTACCCAAAAAAATTATGTGGATTTGTAGTATAATTAAAAAATCATGATATAAATTATAAATAAGAGGAGAAAAATATATACATTATTCTATAAAAAATTTACATAAACTTATCACCAGGAACATGACTAAAATCACAACAATAGGAAGATAAAACCATATGAATAAGTTTTGTGACAGTGAGTCATTCATGGGGTAGTTCAACTATATGGTTTAGGCCATAAACATGACGATCATGAAAATCTATCATAAATAGTGTTTATAATACATATTTTATTGGATATAATATTAGGGATTGGTCATGGGAAAATACCATCAATGAAATCTCCCTCAAATGTTCTGATAAATTGGATTATATGATATGATTCTATTGGAGGAGACCACCACATCCTTTGAATTACATATGTGGATTTTTTAAAATAAAATATCTATTGTAATAATTGGGTCATTGTACAATAGATATATTATCAACAACAATGATACATACTGATCTTTAAAATTCAAATGGTTATCATAAAAAAAATATGTGAATCTATATTAGGCATCTAGTTTTTAAAATTTCATATTAAATTAATTTTCAAGATGAATTTTAATGTATAATAGTTCATGTAATAAGTGTTTTTCATCTTAATTAATATCTCTTGAAAAATAAAATATCCCAACATTTAAACATATGGTGGTACCTTTATTTCATAAACAATTATGCTTAGAATGTTTCTTCTTCAAAATTTTGGTTTCACATTAACACTTTGAGTTGGTCAATTTTCATATTCCTAATAACTATTTCTCCATGATCTTTGAACTCATATGGATGATCCTTATAGAAAACGCCATTCATCAGTGGTAACACGTTTGGATTGAGTATATGTGAAGGTTTTGATTTCTAATTTCTCAAGAGATATATATAGAATATATCATATATGTGAGATTGGTTTGGTGAGAGTTCATGTCAGTTGGCCTCTCCTCAAATGTGACATTGGAACACTAAGGGGTTGTTGTTTAGTGGACTCCTTCATTAATTGTAAATACCATGTATTTATTAAAAAGATATCTATGGAGGAATACCATGTCTATAACATTAATCTATATGTCTCATTGGAAATTCTAAATATATCTTTTTTTCGACTTTGAGATGCCTGGATTTGTGTAAAAATAGTCCAGCCTTTCCACCATTTTGACAATCATTTCCTAACCCATATGTCTTGGTTCATAAACATCATCCCAACAATAAGGTGTTCTGTTCCTATTTCCATAACGGGATTCATAAGGATCCATTTGTATACTCTATTGGAATCTATTTCCGTATGTTAATTTGACCATATTTAGATGTTGGTCTCATCTTAATGTCAAGTATATAGAGCATTCATGAAACATGCTATCCATTTTCTAATTATTATTCTCTATATGGAAATAATTTGGATGATGATAGGTTGAACTGAAGCTTATCATAGATTTTATATCATATTGGGGGATTTACTAGAACATAGAGGGGAATATCAGATCTCAGATAGATATAATTAATATTGTTCATGCATTCTTCCGTAGAACAAATATAATGTATATACACAAAAGTATATCTATTTTTTTGTAATCAAGTTTTGATAAAGTGAGTTATATTTTAATTATTATTCAAAAGATCCCAAATAAAATTTCCTCCCCAAGAATCCTATAAAAATATGTTGATAATGTCCTTGGTGATGCATTCCCATTTCAATGTTTGTATAGGAAAAACTTGAATCATCCCCCTAGACCTCTACCTTTTATCAATAACATTTTTACATTCCAGACACATTCATGTATTTTCAGTAATCTCAAACTTCATATTTTCCCACATGTAGTTCTCTTAGAGATCTCGATATAATTTTTTTTGGGTGAATGGAGAATGACAAACTATGTATATCATCCAACAATACCTTCTTTAACATGTTATTTTATACTAATCATAGTCTTGACCCAAATATCTCAACTCCTTTTTCCATATCATTGATGTCATTTGGTTTCCATTTCATTATAGTTTCATACTTCTTATGAATTCCCTCGATATCCTTTTTATCATATTTTAACCTATCTAAAAAGGATGGTTGAGGTATCAATTTTTTAATAATTGATGATTTGCCTTTATGATTCAAATGTACATCTATTCTATATATAATGAGATATGATGCCTATAAATTCTAATCAATTATATAAATCTGGGATCCTTTGAACATAGTTCCCCCTTCAAGTTATTTAATTTCCCATGATGGTAGTGAATTAAGAAGTCATAGTTTGTGACCTGATCTAAACATCTTCTTTGGAACATATTAAGAAATTTTTTTGGTGAATTTATACTTGAGTATTTAGTGGTGTGTATATACTTCACACTTCTCCCCAATGAGATAATCCTTCCATATTTTAAAATTGAATATCACTATATTCCACAACAGATCATTCATTATGATGTTTGGATCATGAAAATTCCACTAACCTGAGGATTAGGGTATGGAATTATCATATGGAATTAAAAAAGTATCTGAATACATTTTTTGAGGAATCATTGAATACCAAGAAAAGGACTCCACTTATGGGAAGTATGATCACATGTGCAGTGATACACCTTGTTTTTAGTTCATTAATAGTATCTTCTAGTTCATCAATCAAATTAAACATGACCCCTTTTGAGTTATATTGGTTAGAGGTTTTGAAAATCATGTAAAATTTATCACAAATTGATGATAATACATAGCTAAAATTATTTAACATATGATATCTGTTACATATGTTATCGTCAACCATCCTTGATTTTATTTTATTTGTTATGTATCCATAAATATATAATTTCTTATGAATACATTCCCCTTGAATGAAACTTAATTAAACCAAAAATATAATTTGTATACCATGCATAATTAAACTCCATTCACAATTTCATTATCATAGTGCTCATATTCTCCTCACGCTCCAACATGGTTTTGAAGAATATTAAAATATCATCTATAATGATTTAAAAAATAATTTTGTTAAAAATTATAAAGACTCTATTAAAATGATAATTATGATTTTTGTAGAATTATTTTTTCCTAATGATAATATAATGAAATAATAGTTCTCATACCACTTATGAAACGTATTCTTTAAGATACCCTTCATATTTACTCTATCATAGTAATATCTCAAACATATAGCTACCTTGGAGAAGTAATGTGATCCTTGCATCTGATCAAATCGACATCACTCAATATCATATGATATTTGTTCATTATCATGATCTTTTTTATCTCTCAATAATCAATTCAATGATTCATTAACCCATCCTTATACATGATGCATAATACGAGTGCACGCCATAATGAATCACTTGGGTGTATGAACCCATTATCAAAATTCTCATGTTGTTGCTTCTTTAGATCTTCATGTTCCATAACATCCATTATATATGTAGGAAATTATAATGGACACTCCTTTGGTATAGGATCTTTTGAAAATTAAATCTCCCAACGGGATGGCAGGCCCTGGAATTTCATAGGATACACATAAGCATATTCCCTCCTAATAGTCTTCTCATTGGGAACAAATTTTTTATAGACACAGTTATTTTATCAAGATAAACTAGCACATAGAGAAAAACATCTATTATTGATATGTTTTT
The DNA here is from genome assembly GCA_963277665.1 of Viscum album. Lineage (NCBI taxonomy): Eukaryota > Viridiplantae > Streptophyta > Magnoliopsida > Santalales > Viscaceae > Viscum > Viscum album. The sequence continues at coordinate 90,168,582 of OY728121.1, read as the reverse complement.
TTAAATTATGATCCATCAACCTCCATGAACATTAACATAATTGGGGTTGAGTCAGAATATAGAGAGTGAATTCATTATTGAGAAACTTTATTTTGGATCTATAGAGGGAATTCCAATACATAATGAAAAATCAAATCAATATACAGTAAGGTTTTTATGAAAAGGTTATCTAGGAATTTATTCCCACAAAATACGACAAGGATAATCTCATATTCTCATGATTTAAAAAGTTAACCATTTTTAGTTTTCACAGACATCTCAACTTCCATGATTTCTGGTGGTATTTAAATAATTTTCATAATATTTATTTATATGAAGCAATTAATATATCCAAAATCAAAAAATTATTTTTATATTCGTGACTGAATAATTACATTACCTATAGAAATATCATCTTTATGATCTTCCTTAGTAGTTTTTATTGTAAATTCCACCCCTTCATATTAAAGATGGCGTTTGTTCCCTAAAACCCCTTGGATTTGGACCATGGATTACAATGTATCGTGATTCAATGAAATTGAATTGATGAAAAGTTCACTGAGGGTATATTAGAGAATTTATTTCCCACATTTTCATTAGTGGATTTCTATTTTTGGAAACTGCTAGCATTGTACCCTTACATACTGGTCCTATATTATTTCATCATTATACTTAGTCAATTTTGGGATAATTCGTTCTACACCTTTGAAATGTAAGATTTTGATATTTCTTGTCACCATTAGATATATCAATATGATATAAAAAATTAAACTCCAAATTACATATATTATCATTTTGATACTCTATTGATTGACCAATCATAGTTTCATCTATGATGGAATAATGGAAAATTTCCCCATATCTATCAATGGCCTGGATCACCAATTTGTTTTTGTAGACTAGGTTTTTTCCGTACAAAGAAGACATCAACATTGCATTCAGGGGTGATGACAAAGTCAGGGGTGATTCATACAAGCCTTGTGATGTTTTCCTCAAATTCCTTGTTAGAGTTATCTTATTTTTTAATGAGGGAAAATAAATCCATCTCCATTTTAAGATGGAGATTGTGATAAAAATATTTATGGAAAATATTTATCTAGATTTTCTACCAACTAATCACATTGATCAAATCCATAGGCATCATATTCATTATCAATTTCCACCACTTATAGGATTCATGCTCCATATTTGAACATCAAAGGGAACCTTCTCTTTGTCAAAAAATTGAATGATATTGAGGACATTCCCAATGTAGTTAATTCATTGTTCCTTGATTATGGTATCTGATGATCCATGGAATGTTGGTGGCCTTTTCCCATTAATCTCTCAATTTCATATTTTTTTTATTATTAGTGGGACTTGGGTGGTCCTCCTAATCAATGTCTGTATTCCAAAGCCAAGTCAACTAAGTGAGTATCATCAAAACATTAGTGATTTACTCTATCATTAAGGTGGACATCTCATTGGGTCATTAATCAAGTTGCCTATCAAAACGACTATTTAAAAGATTCCACTTATTTACAGACATTTTTTGAATAAAGAGATAATTAAGGATGATTATTTCAAAACTATTAGACATGAAAAAATGAGTTCAATAATATTAAAGAGATCATGTATAAATAACATTTATTTTCTTAACATATTTATTTATACACATAAATCTTTGTTATCCATGATATAGTTGTTTATATATACTATTTGGGGTATTTTTCCCCCGATAATTTTTTAATGATATTATGAATTTATCAAAGCATGTTCCTAAAGAGTTGAAATCAAGGTGCATTATGTATCTCGTTGTCATGTAGATGGTTACACCATTCCAGGCCCACCACATATTTTCATGAGACTGCATTTTGCCAAATTAAACAGGGAACAATATAATTCAAGAAAAAGTGACCAAATTAATTTCATTATCATTCTTATGTGTTCTAAATAGGTTATAATACATGTAATCATATATCAAAACATTTTATTTCAATAATAGGTAGTATATAATAAATACATATATATCCCTAGAAATAGTGGTATCTTTGTGTAAATGTGAACAACTATAATTGGAAATGGTTGTGGTATTCAATATAGATTTATTTTTACATGGAAAAATATTGGTGAAATTTTGGAAGCATATCACTGTCACATAGAAATTCCAAAATATGGATGATAAGAGATAAAGAGGCCTCTCGATATATGAATATCAAATGGGAATTAATTGAGACCTAGAAAGACATTTCCAAACATTAGGAAATTGAACTGTAAGGAATATAATAACAAATAAATATAAATTACTAATATATGTTGAGGATCTCACACAATATCCATTCATCTTGTAGGGTGACAAGGTTCCTTACACTATTGGTAAATGAGGAAAAAAACTAGTTCTAATGGTTTATTGTGTCTAATGGTCGCAAGTAGGTATGTAAACCTCTTGGAATCTCTTCCACCTCACGAGGAAATGAATTTTTCCTAGCTAGGCCTCTCTTAGTTATTTTATATTCATGGTGAGGGCGATCCATAATTTGGTTGACTGAAAATGGACAAAAAATGTGGATTACATTTTTAGAAATGGAGAGACGGTGATGATCCTTTGCATTAGTACGTGATTCCAATTTCATTGGAGGAGCTTCATCAGAGCATGGAAGAAAATGAAGGACACTATATTCGCGATGCAAGATTAAGGATGTGATTCAATGAGTTTTTTGGTAGAGAAATGGGAGCATGTGTGGATTGGAATAGGAAATGTGAGTATATATCTTTAATATTTATTAATCATCAGTTTATGAACCAGTACTATATAATAACCCACACAAAAAAATCTCATTGTTTTGCCCAAATGAATTTGATTTTCATTCATGTCTATTTACATGATCAAACATCATAAAATAAGAAATGTTGTTAATTAGAGGTGAGTCATACACATATGGAAATTACTTTAAAACTATCCAATATATTAATAGTATTGATGGATTTATAATGGATTTATAATAAAATAAAAGAAACATAAAATATAAATATTTTAAAGATAAAATATATATCAGTTAATTGATATATTTTACTGTTTTTATATATAACATTGGGTACTTTATTATGTCATAATACACAATGTATATTTATATTATATTTATTTATTAACTAAAAATATAAATATGTTATAAATTTAGGAAAAAATTCACTATTATATAATTTCAATGTCATGATTCAAAATATAATATTCATTTTATCTAAATAATTTTCTAATTTTTTTTTGTTTTCACATTTAAAATAAAATTTAAATTTTCTATGATGTGTTGTGTTCTTTTGATAATATGTGATGTAGAACCCTCATAAAAAATTAGTTTGATATAATAAAAATTATAATATAATTTATATTGACTAAAAATTATTTAATATTAAAAAAAATTTGAATAATTTTATTTCAAAAATCCATTAATTCAATAAAAATAGTTTCCTTAATTGAAATTTAATATTATAAAAAAAATTATTTCTTATTTATTGTATCAAAATTAAAATTATTTACAATGTAACAATAATAGTATGAAAATAAGTCCTTTATTGTAATAAAAATTATGTACATAGTTATATCACATGGTCTCTTTATACATATAACATTAATAAACCTGAAAACCCCTTTATTTTTGTTGTGCATGATGGTGAGACTATCATGGTGTAGATTGACACACATGATTTGGTCTGTCATCTCGATGATCTGTAACTTCTCACATACATTTTGTATCTAATGATTATATTGAAGGATCTCATATTGTGATTGACCAAGGTAAAATCCCATTGATTCCATCTATATTGAGAGCTCTGATAAATGAGATCCAGATGCTATGATCCAAATAGATGAGGTCATCACTTCTGTTGTTTGTGTCAATTCTATTTATTAAAATACTATATTAATATTAATCAAAGGTTCATAGTTCAAAGTATATATTATCAATTCTAATGACTCTTAAGAGTATTTTAATAAAATATTATATTATAAATTAAAATAAGTTCATGTGATTTATATATCCATGTTTCATAATAATATTTTTAATTAAATTACATAGGAAATTTTTATTTATAACATTTCTGGCCATTAACAAAAATCCATTTCTAGATAATACACATGGATTTGATCTAGCACATATAGCTCCAATGGTAAATATTGAAAGCTTCATATTGATCAAAACTTCATCAGGAATTGGTGAGTAATAAGTGGACCCACATCATACCTAGTTTGACACTCCTGAGAGATATGCACTGGTGAATTCACAAATCATTACACACCATTATTAAGGAAACATGAATAATCATATCAGACCGTGTTCAAAAATATATCCTAAATAAAAAAAATTAATCCATTAAATTAATAAGTAAAGAAATAATGATCATTTTGAGAATAACCATTTAAAAGTATTTTTTTCAATTATGTGTTTTATATTTTTAAATTAATTATAAATAATAATCCATCTATTCGATTAAAATGTATAAAAATCGGATGAACCGATTAAATAAAAAATTTAATGGGAAATTTGATGTCATCCCAAATGTGATGTATAAAATTATGAGAGCTCATGTAAGACATCATGAGATATTCCCAACACGTGATCAAAAATCATAACAAACAAATCAATCATAATTAGAATAAAAATATACTAAAGAATAGGATAATAATGTATCAATGTGGTTTAAATAATAATCATGATAATGGAAATAAAATATTATTTCAGGCATGTCACCAATATGAAAAATGACATCAAGGAAAATTCTGAAGTGGAACTTGAAGGTGTTTTATGTGTAGAAAAAATATGGAAAAATGTACCTAGAATCCCAAAATGAAGATTGTGATTGAAGGGAATAAATTAAATCATATAAAACCATTTTTTTCACAATTAATTATGTGTGTTGAATAAGAGAACTATTCAAAAAAACTTCTATAATCCAAGGATTATATCCTCGACTAAGGAATTATTCAATTTAAATCATTGAAGACTAAGGATTATAGTTATTATATATTGGTATTTGAGAGATATGTTGGGGATGTATTATATAAATTAATTTATATATATATATATATAATAATCATGTATCATAAAATTATTGATCCATGGTATTATTTAAATCATTATTTTAAACATATATTGATGTGTATCCATAACCTAAAAAAGTGATTTCAAGAAAAATTTATATATTTATGAAACACCTGCTTGAGGAAATAATAACCATTAATAAATGTTTTATAATGGGAATAACCATGTTAATTTATTGAGGGTATATCAATGTCCTATATTTCGAATAATTAATATCACTTATTATGATTTATGTGGTGGAATTTTAACCGTATTATGGATTTTTTTGAAAAATGATTTATATGATTTTTTTTTAATTTGAGGTGATTAAACATATTTATTGGTATTTATTATTTTTCATTACATATTTTACCAATTAGTTTAAACATAAATATAATTTTATAGTAAATATATTATGTTTTCAGAGTATTAAACTGAAGGGTATAAGGCTACCATTGAGGATAAAACATTTTTTAATGTTTACTACTATTTACATTACTTGGGATACAGGAGTATATATTTATGTAATGGTAAATTAAATCCCTAGTGATTTATTGTGAATTTTGAAGATTTATGTTTTTTTGATTAATATTTTTTATATTATCTTAATTAATTATATTTTTTTTATATTATGTAACGATTGGATGAATATTCAGATTAATCATTAGTTGATTTGGTGATCTATTAGATGATTAATATAGTAAATCAAGATAAAAAATATTCCATCAAATCATAAAGTTAGGATAAATGATTTTATTATAATGAAATTTTATGAAAGGATAAAATTATGTTGATCATGTATGTTATATGTTCTTATGTTCATATTCAAGATGATAAATTAATTACATTACTCTATGATAAGAGTAATGAAAAAAATAATGTTTTCATTTGATGGAATTCTCACCCATATGAAAATTATTACTTTGTGTTCATTGCCTTCCTTTTATCTCTGTTCTCTATCAATCTCTAATAGTTAATGGTCGTTACTTATTTTTTATCAATTCATATATTTTTTGCATCCAAGAAATTTTATTATATCTAGAAACCTAGTTTTGTTATAATATTCATAATTCCCTTCCATGTGGATGTTTTATTATAACATTTTATTATATGGGTTTTATGAATTGGTATTATAAATTTTCGAACAATTCATACAAATATAATCAAATTGCGGGGACCAGAAACATTAATGGGTGGAAATGTAATGCCACATTATTTTAAAAGGAAAATTATATTCTGTAGTGTATGTTATATGAAACACCAAAACCCAAAAAAACAGTGATTTTTTAAACATGACATTTCTATCATAGTCATGAAATTTGAAGGTAAAAATAATATCATTAATTTTATGAAATATTCATAAATTTTATACTCAACATAAATGAAATTATAAATTCTTATAAAAAAGATAATTAGTTTTTAGAAATAACTATTTTTTCATCAAAATATTTTTTCTTCAAAAGATCAATTGATATTTTTATAAAATTTAATAATTAAATATATATAATTTTTGAAAATTATATTATAAAATTATGTTATATTTTGAAATTTTCATATCATAGTTAAATTATAGTGGTTTTTTTATTTTTCAATAAAAAGATACACTTTTAATTTAAATTTAATAATTTCAAAGTACCATTGTTATTGTAATTTTATTCCAATTTGAAATAATAGTTCATTATATATTTTTGATTAAATTAATTTTAATTTAACGAAATTTAAACAATATTTATGTATATGTTTCATTAGTCCTAAAGCACATTATTTCGAATAAATTTTATAATGAATAAGGATTATCTATTTTAATTAATTAAAAATAAAAATAATGAGTATTTATTTAAATTAAAACTTTAGATTATAAATCTATTATTATGAATTGGAATTAATGATATTTATATTACTAGTTCTAGAGTTGATGTAAAATCATCATTTCCAGGAATTTTTTTTATTAAACTAATTACTATCATGCTTGTATGTTTTGTATTAAAATAAATTCATCAACCAATATGAATATATTTGGGAAAATGGTTTGAAAATTGTTAATCATAAAAAATAATTTGAGGTAAAATGTTCATTTTAATTTTTGAACGATATAAATAACATCCATAGTAAATAATTATTGTGAGTGCAAAATACAAATTTGTTAATTTAGGGTAAATAGAAATTAAAAGAGGCTAGAAACAATTTAATCTATTAGACTGATTTTTTTAATTTAATTTATTAATTACTATATATTTTTTTAGATATTTAATATTAAATAACTATTCTGACATAAATTCGAATTTTAATGCCTTAAAAATACATTGTAATCTGAATAATACACAGTTTTTTTCTAGAACCTATTTTTTTATAAATAAAAAAAATTATATAAAAAATACTTCAATTAAATAATAATACTAATTATTAATTTTAAATTGTAATATAAATTTGTTGACGTAAAATGAAATATTTATAATAGTTTGATAACTATTATTATTATAAACATGGATTTTTTAATAAATATCGATTATTGTTATAAAAGTGAAAATACACATATTTATGAAATTATTTGTATAAAATAAATATTATTTCTAGAATGAACATGTCATATATATTAAATGATTAATTTTTAATAAAATTTATACTTTGACAAATTTTCATGTAAAAATGATATTTGTTATAAATATATGATGTGTATTATGACATCGTAATGAACCCATGTATAGTAATTAATTAAATAATGGGTATGCATGACCGAATATATGTTTCCCATTAAAAATAATTTTATTTTATGTTATTTGATAAATTTTTTAAAAAATTTATGAATCCCAAAAAAACTATATTATAATTTATGTTTTTAAAATGAATTTTTAATTAAAAGTACTCTCTTACACATAACCGATTGGAAATATTTAAATAATTTTGGTCCTCGAAGTTATAAAATATTCATTAAGAACCATTTTTTGAAGAAATAATTATAAAAACTCATTTTTTTGGTTTAGGATTTTTTTACACAATCATATAGAGTCAAAAACATTTGTTTTAAAAGTATGAAATAACTCTTCATTATTTTTATTTATAATCAAACCCAAGTTCCAGTTTTTCTTAACTAAAAAAATATAGATAAAATTATTAATCTATCCTAACCACACAATTATATTCTCCATGTTACCTAAATCTATCAATAATCTCTTCCAAATCATTTTGAATCACCCTCTAAAAGTGTGGGAACCCACTCTGTTTTTTATTTAAGAACCTCTTTAATGTTTTGGATGTTATTATCAATTTTTTATTTATTGTATATGTTTTCATTAATCCCTCATACATACCGGCTATTCTTCCATGTTAATACTTCCCCCATTTAACTCTCACTAACCCCTCAAAAGAACATTTTTTTCTATCATGTTAGGCTACAAAATTATCATATATGTTTTCATTCCCATTATTGGGGGACTTTATTTTAAGTTTTTAGTTCGAGATCCTTCATTGTAATTATCCATTTTAATTAATATTGGAAAAAATTTTGTGAAATTATGAATTTCCCTTCACATAAAAATGTATTTTTTTATGATTTATCATATATCTCCTACCATTTTGACAATTAAATATGTTTTCACCATGCCCCAATTTAATTAGTGATCATCTCATTCTCATATTTATTATACCAACGTATATTTGTAATGCATTTTATTAAATTTCCAAATGATAAATTATGATGTTTAAATATATCCTTTAAATATTATTTGATATAAAAAATGTTTATCTACCTTGATAAATATCACTAATCCATTTTATGAGTATTTATGGAATGCAGTTTTGTTTACAAGATTATCCTGTGATTTTTCGAGGCTCTTTTTTTCATCAAGAACCCTCCATGGAATATGTATATTAATAACAAAACATAATATTATATTATGTTCATAATAATCCCCCATACTATCCTTTTGACTTCAATTTGATGATATTATCCTTTGTCCCCAATTAAAACATTTTATAAATCATCACATGCTTTCCTCATTATGATAAAATATCATAGATATTTTCAATGAAAAAGCACTGTATTGTGAATACCTTCTATATTTTCACTAGAAAGAAATTTTCCTAGAAATAAATATGCATTATATATTTTAGAACTTCATTTATTAATTCCACACACATTGATCACTTATTTAAATGTGATGAAATGTGTTCTTTTGTTATATGATCGTTGTGGAATACATATAAATATACATGATATGATAAAGATGGTTTCACCGAGAATGGTAGCCAAGGAATTGGGTAATGTTGTAGTCTCATTAGATTCATTGTCTCGTGTTAAGGTATTATCCTAAGAACATTTTTTTGATATAATTTTTGATATTATTGAATTAGGATTAATTTTTCATGTTTAATTTTTTTCCACCTTCCCATTTTGAAAATACGTTCATGTGATATATCATGCTCGTTATTCCTATTTATAATTATCACCCATTTTATGGCCCATTTAAACTCTTATTGTCTAACATGTAATAAATTAATAATTTAATGTTTTTTGATCCGTAACTAATTTTTATATATCAAATCAATCTTATGTATGTCCCCTAGTTATCCACTGAAACTATATATGATATGTAATTTTAGAATCCTTTTAAGAACTTTTAACTAATATTTTTACCAATGTATCAAGATGTTAGGTTATATACCTAATTAACCAATTAAACTATAATTATCAATGTTATGGGTTTTATTAGGTATTTAATTTTATTAGAAATATTTAATAGTTATTTATTAAATACAAGAGTTAACTTATCTAATATTTACTGAGTTGATATGTATATATATATAGATGTTATGATAGCTGTCCATCTGTTGGAATGTGTGTCTCCATGGATGATATTTTGTTTTGGTATTCACTTCTTACAATTGATTTCCTGGGTGTTCAACCAATTGAAAATGCTATTTTTTCCAATTAAATTTTCTAAATCCAAATGTATAGACTTATTTCAACCATATTTAATATTAATATAAAATATATGGTAATTTTTTTGTCATTTTTCTAGGAAGTGACTCTATCATTTTGAATTAATTTTTCAATATATAGGTTCTTTCCCAGAGGTTCTTCTACAACAATTGTGGATGGAATCCTAATCTCCTCACATATAAACACATCAATACCAATTGTATAGTATATTACCAACCAAAATAACATCCTTACTTCCCATATAATTCCTAGAGGAGATTATTTGATTGTTAACCCCCATATGAAGTCTTTAGTTGTAATCCTAAATATTTTGGCTAAAAAAGCGGTACAACCCTTATCCATGTTTTCTATAAAATCATAAGGTACATTAGAATAATTTTCAACTATGATTTTATGACAACATCAGTATCATAAATATAATAATTTTTCATTATTTTAATAACAATGAATAGCCGTATTTATTCCTATGGATTCGTAGACTTAAAATATGGTTTCTGGACCTAGACATCATTAAATTATTTATCATGATTGATCCCTCATAGTAATGGTTCATGAAGGTCATGATCCGCGTTTTATTTAACTATGGTATGGAATTCTGAATAATGAAGTTGATTTGGAAATAAGTATGATAAGTTACAAAAGAACCTTAATTGAAATTAGTTTTATGGATTCATCTATATCTTGAAAATTCTCTCATGGAATGCGAATTTATATCCTCAATAAATTGATGTTGAAATACAAGGGAAAATTTTAAATCCATTTATGATTACTTTACAGGATAATGATTTTTATCCAATTTATTTTTTCTTATATATGATTCCTTAGAATTATATCATTCATCCTCTTGTTAATTTTGATGATATCTTATCCATGGAAATACTCTATCTCTATTTAAATGTAATATGTAGTGTCCTGGATGGGAATTCATATTTGATTTGTTTAAAAAACAAATGATCACCGCTCAAAATGATGATAAATATGAAAAGAAGATGTAAATATCATCAATTTTAGTACATTTTATTCCCATCAACAATTATGTTTATCTATGATGGTTATATAGATACAGAACATTGAATTTATTCCTATTTTGTGATAGTTTTTTCGAAGAATTTCTCAATGTGGTATTAAGTATACTTCCAAATATCGATGATGATTTTTCATTATTAGTCGATTGAAATGCCAAATAATTTTCATATAAACCTAACAGAATAACCCCCTTTTTGTTTTTGGAATTAATTATTCCCCACTAAGATAATTCCATAATATTATTGAATTTTTATTAGATTGTCATGATGGTGTAATGATCATCATTTTTACATGAAGAATTGTAGATCAATTTAAATCATCATGGGTAATCAAGAATTAAACATGATAAAAAACATGAACAAGTATCATTTACCAAATATTGATGAATTTTTTGACGAATTACGCTTTTCAGAATAATTATATACGAATAAACTTCATTAATTTTATCATTAATTGAGGGTAAAAAAATATGATATAGCAATGAAATCATTTCAAAAAGAAATGTTATATAAGAATATATAGTAATTCCATTTGATGTTTTTATTTCCCCAACAATATTAATTGATTTAAAAATTATTGTCTTTATAGCATACCCTGATTAATATTTTTGTAATTTATATATAAAATAATATATAATATTCAATGAAAATGATGTTCATTAGGATAACTTGATAGTTATGATGAATACATTGGGGAAGCAATTTTTTTCAAATATTTATCCTGTGTGAATTTTATCAACAGAATGATTTATTTTTCACTTTAATCTGTTGATTTGTTATAACTAATGATCCATAATTGAATAATATTAATTAATATTGACAGAAACAAAACACTTTGATAATGATTCAATGTTTTCATTGTTTGATAGGATTTTATCAATGGTTTGTGAAGAATTTCTCAATTTTCTCTGATCCAAATACAAATTTTAATTAGAAAAGATTTGTGTCCCTCAAGGGAGATGATTTTTTTTTGAAATAATATGGATCTAGTTTCCATATTTTTAAGTGAACATGTTTTTATATTACCTTATAATGGAGAAGGGTTTGTAATCTATAATAATTCATTTATAATGTGACTTGGGTGCACCCTAATGAAAAATAAAATTTTGATATCCAAGGCCCTAGGGAAATTTATGGTTCATGAGAAATTTTCCCAACAAACTATTTGAATTTTGATGCTAAAATTTTTCAACTAATAATATAAAGAAAATATTTTTAGGGAGAAAATTGTGAACTATATATACAATGATAATAAATTATTATTATATATATTCACGTAGAATGAGTTAGATATTCACTAGAACTGATGGCTTGAAGTGATTGCAGATTACAACCTGTAAATACATTTCCACAATGGGAAATATGAAAGGGTTCCAAATTATTTGATTCATAATTTTCAATCTTGTATTTCAATGAAGTCATTCACAAAAAATTGAATATTTATGTATTTTAAAATGGTAGATTTGGAAATGATAATGCAAGTGGATAAATAATATATATATTAAATGATTATTAAACCATATATCCAATTTAATATTAAATAGGAGTGGATATAAGATTTATTACAACAGATGAAGGTGATAAGATTTCATGAGTTAAACAATGATTGTTATGGAATGATATGGTTTATGAACAATACATGTTTTATGTCCATCCATGATTTGATAAATGAATCATTGGAGGAAGCTAATGGTTATTCATTATCTATTCATCAGATATTTACGATGATATATATAGATTTCAAAGTATATTTCTAGTTGATTAACATGAACAAAGATATTGTGGAGATTGTATATTTTTTTTGTTTTTTAACAATTAATAGTTAAAATTAAAAATTCTACATATATGTTATAACCATTATCCATACTATGATGGAAGTTGGAAGACATAACCATGGATTTTTTTCATTGGACTCCCAAATACATCAATGTGGATAATTATACCGGTTTATATTTTATCATCTCAAAAAATCAATACACTTCATTTCTATGAAAGAATATTTCTTTATAGAACTTATTTAATGAATATAAATTACTCATTTTGTAAGGATTCATAGAGTGAAAATTTCAATATCAGTTGATTGGGGATAGAGGTGTACCTCAATTATATTTAGTTTTCATCATTAATCTATTGAAATAGAGTTTAGTTTTAGAATAATATATCACCTTCATAATGATATAAATTGGGGAGAACCATTGAAACCCTAGAAGATATGATAATATCTTTTTTATGGATTTCATTTGTATATGTGATCAATGAATTCATGTAGTCGTGTTTCATAGAAAACATATATTACACTCACTAATTCATAGGTATCCTAATAATGAAATTTATGAATTGAATTTTAAAATAACCCTGTGATTATATTAATAAGGATAAAAACCTATACTGGGACCTTAGATCCTTGAGTAATGATCAAATAGTTTTAAAGTCATTCAAAATTACATAATAGAATGTCACAGTTTATATGAATGAAAAGAATATAATATTTAGTATAATTAGGAATATAAAATTATTTAGAAAGGTTCGCTTTTATATATTCCAAGGATGAATGTTATTAAATTCAAAATGAAATGAAATACTAGACCTAGGAATGTTGTACCTTTTGATATTATTTATTGATTTTGGAGTTTTTTTCATATTTAATGATTTTACCACTAAACATATCTAATTTCCATGTTGTCCTCCATGAAACCCTCTGTATGAATTACATATCAATTCCTTCATATTTGATGAATTTAATGGATCTAAAAATATTTAATGATATTTAATGTGAATAATACCTAGTATAAATCATGAATTCTAGAGATAATGTACTATAAAAACAAGTCAACACTCCAAAATAGTATTTTCTAGAGAATTTAGAAATAAAAGAACATATGTGTGAACCTGATGATGTGTCGAGGAATAAATATCCTCATATGTTAGTAATAGGGAGATGAAATATAAAGTGACAATTTATTTTAAATGGGGGTAAAAGGTAACAATCCAATATTTTATAAAGTATTATTTTTGAAATAAAGTTTATTCATTTGAATTATGGTATTTATCGAAATACTATGTTATAATTAACCACTGTATAATATTAAAAAACTATTATTTCACGTGATAGTTATTGTCTTATAATTTAAATGATATTTGTGTATAAGAATATATAAATTACGAACAGCATACACTTTATACATAAATTCATTGGTTCTAAACTAATTAAAAATTAAATTTTAAATACTCACTATTTTTGGGTTATTTTAATAAATTCAATATACTATATATTCAATAAAATGTATTTTAATTCATCAAAAAATATATCTATTCGTGGAATTGAAATAAATCTAGATATATGACTTAAAATTCTCTTTTTTGTAAAATATGTATTTTCACAATGTTGACAATTATTTGAAAATTTAATTTTATTTATATAAAAAACATATATGAAAAAAATTAAACTTTTCAACTAACTTCCCAAAAATGTGTTAAAGTTAATAATTTTTAATTTACCTAAATGATTAGAAATTCAATGAATATTAAATAAATATAGATTCTATAATTCCCCGACACTATATAATCAGAGTCAATGCTTTATTACACAACATTGGCATGATAGAAGGAGTCATGTCCCAAATTGCTGATTAGTTTAGTATCCTTGGATGTAATGGATTCATTCGATTTTTTTACTTTGACTCATGAAATAAAAAACCACAACATTTTTCCCCATTTAACACACCTATATCCCTTATATTATTCCATCAGTTGAACCATAAAATAATTCTTCATATCATTAGATAAATAAAACATAGAAAGGGGTGATCTCAGAAGCTCTCTATGGATAACAATATGGCATAATTTCATAAATAAGCATTATGATTTAAGAAAATGTATAAAACTAAAACTAAATCATTTTAAAATTAATCATCTGAAAAATATGGAAATGATAAAACAAATAATTCTCATTACTTATTGACATGGATGTTATACTAGTCGAATAATCACACGTATTATCAATTGATAATTTCATAATGATGGAATGTATAATAACGGACATCATAGACACATAGTCAAGGCCTTGTGCCAAGACTATAAATAATATTTTTTCAAGGCCTTGTACCCAGAGACTAGTTTGTCTCCTGATTCCTAGCGATGCATTGAGGAGCTATAGCGGGATCCTCCCGTCACTTACTAAGTCCAATGAATTCCTCATATAAAAAGGTGGAAACATAACCCAAAATTCGTTTTAGAACTACCATATGAAAAGTTAGAACATTTACCATAAATAATGAATGGTATAAAGTTAAAACATCCATAGTCAAACATATCAAAAAACCTTCAATACAATATGGATTTTTATATCATAATAAATCGACTTTATAAAATTATAAAATCCATTAAAGGATGTTGACATTGATGGAATCAAAACTATTGGAGTGAAATATATCTATATATTTTAAAGTCATTTAAATGTAATGTAATTATAAAAAAAACATTTAAATTGATAATATTATAATAAATTGAATGTGAAGCTTCAAAGCTGTTATGACATTGGAGAATAAATGCACCTTCCGTATATGTTAAAAAACCATTCATACATTAATTTGTCGAAAAGTATATAAAGTACCTTTTTTGGAAAAATTCTAAAATATTCCCTTCAAAACATTTTATAAAAACTAAAATAAGAGTATAAATGAATATATCCCATAGTATAGTAAATTGTAAAACTTTATTGAAATAAATTTTTATGGAACACATATGTGGTTGATAATGTGATCCCCGTAGACACTTACGTAAAAACAACCTCGGAAAATAATTAGATTGTGAAATTAAACCTTAAATTATACTTATCCTTGATTGAGGGTACTATAACCTCTTTTATAATAGTTAAATAATTGTTATTAAATTATACAAGAACCACACACATAAATATGATATCATATATGATCTTCTATTATTTCTCTATTAAATTTTTTTTAGTAGTATCATAGTTTCGGTTGTTTCCTGATTCGTTTTTCTTATATGATTTGTTACATAAGTAATATTTTTTATGGATAGGATGTATTTGATTCATATATGGAATGACATAATGTTATTAATATTATTTTTAATAATCAAATGTAAATTATTCTTGAATAGTTAGGATTGGTGATGATTCTCATCCTGTTCGTGGAGACGGTAATACGTACATATGAACGGACGCTTCTTCCATTTCATTTTTTTATTTTAAAAGGAATAAAGACCAAATTTTTCCTAGTAATATTATTATTGCAGTATAATATAATTTATTATATAAATTATTTATGTTCAATGACACAATACTTTAAAAGTTCCATGTTTGGTATGAACGAGTCATATTACTTTGAGGGGGCGGTAGTCTGCACTTCCTCAAATGAAATTATCACTTATATACAACCTAAAAAGAATAAAGGTATTATATAAAATAGAATTACAGAAGATTATATAGAAACTAAATATCATAAATATCATATATATTAATTTTTCCGTCATAATGGACACCATAAGAAGTGGTATTAGATGATTGAACAATCATCGTTTTCTGAGGCAGTAATTCGTCGTCCATAGAAACATTAGGTTTTTTACCCATTAGATGGAGGTGTGTGTAAGTGCAGTTCAAATATATCTCATAAAAAAAACCTAGTATATTTATTATACTGGTTTTGTTATAAAGTAATGTAATAAAGAGTGTTTAGTTATTTAGAGAAGTAAAATAAATAAAATGGTCTTAACAAGAGTTGTTAGCTTTAAATCGGGTTACTCCCTATGGTTGGAACTAAAAAGCATCCTTGATGTTCCTTATGCCTATTTTAAGGCCTCAATGTGTAAGATTTGTATGTTTGAAGCATAAATTGGAAGAGTATGGACAATCCAACGGGCTTGAGAGGTGTGAAAAAGGGGATAGAGGAAAGGTCTTTTTATAAGGGGGAGGAGGGGCTCTTTAGGAATGTTTGAAAATATCATTTTTTTATATAAAGATATTCAGTTTCTAAATTTCAAAAACTATTTAATGTCAAAAAATAAGATGACTAATGTTTGATATAAAATAATCCAATATGAATTGGACCGGTTTTGGATATTTTATTAATTTTTATAATCTCATTTATTTAAATAAATCATTAATGACGTAAACACTACATCATTATTGATTGATAATTTTTTTTGATGTCTACAAATTATAAAAAAATACCAAGATGTAGGAAATTATTGTATATTTCAAATTAATATTTGTAGTATAATAGATATGTTATATAACCCCTTGTTAAATTCTTTTTACTAAAAGATAAATGTTTATTTCATTTTTGTCATTACATTAAATTAATTATTATAAAGTGTCATCAATATCATGTGGCTCCATATGGTCACAATATATACCCAAGGATGCCCATGCTATGACTTGTATCAACCAATAGGAATAAGACCCATGTTATGATAATTTAATATTATTATAATACTAATTTTTTACCTTTATTTACCACATTAACCCTTTAACCATGGAAAATAAAATATTTTATGAAGTAAATATTCATAATGTATAAAAATAAAAGATACCTATATACATATTTTGGAGTTACTAATTCCACATATGGAATCTATTTTTCAAAATTGACCACACATAAGTGGCAGAAATTAATTTGAAATTAATTCACGTCGTCAAAAAAAGCGTTTTTTATGAAATAATAACTTTCAAAAGACTGACACTTATTTATGTACAGTTTAAATTTTAAAATTAAATCCAATGAACTATATAATATTAACTGATAAAATATAATCGAATTATACTTTATACATACTCAAATTTAATATTTATCCCTATAAATTATTTTGATAAAAAAATTAATTAAAATATAGTATTTGTCACTATTCATTAAAAGTTTAAAGTTTTCCGAAGAGTACCAAAAATTGTCTGAAACTAAATTTTTATGTCCTGGTTCTAAAAAATAATTTTCATTCATTAAATTTTATATTTAAAAGTGTAAAATATATGTTTTAAAAAAGGTTTTCTAATAAAAGTTGGTAAAATTTCATTTTTTTTAAAAATTATTCTTTTATCTGAAAAAATGAATTCGATCCTATATAATGATTAAGAAACATGTTACATGGATTCAAAATTTATATGTAGTATATTAAATTAGATATTCATTTAATACCATTCATAACAGCTTTTTGAATGACTTTTTTTTTATTCCATGGTGCGCTTGGATTCAGTGTTGTGTGTAGTGCATGTAATTAAATTTCATTGAAGAGATAATTTACTAAGAAATAATGGGGTGTTAAATTCTCCCCTCAATCCATAAATTGTTTCCTAGAAATTTGAATTTCTTCACTGAAAATAAATGTTTATAAATAAAAAAATCTTATTGTGGAAAACTGACATCGAAAATTGGGTTAACGAAATTTATTCTTAATAAGAGGGAAAGCGAAATGAAAAAGACACCACTAAATTATGATCTCGATTAAGAGAACATTGGTAGAAATTAGAGACACATAATTGAAGTTAAAACATAAATATTTATCTCAAGTGATTGAGGTCATCAACCACAAACAAATGTAAAATTTAGGGCCTCAAAGCCATAAATCCAGGATGATTTAAAATATCATCGGTTTAACAAAACTTAAGGTATTTCGATAACAGATTTTTGGTTTTAAGATCTCATCACAAAATTTTAATAATTAATTTATCCATATAGTAAGAGGAAAAAATATACATAACAAGTAGAGTTTCATCCTTCAGAAAATTCATACCACAAACTCTTCTTTCACTCCAAAAGATAATTGAATTAAAAAATATTTTATTTACCCTAATCGTATAGGGTTCCAAAAATAATGATTTTATAACTAATTTGTCAGGATATTTTAAAAAATTACATTATACAAACTAGGATATCATGTAGGTTAGTCTTAGGTGATACACCCTTTTCTCCCTTCGATTGTGGGTTCATATCTCGCGGCCTTGCCAGATGCGACGGGTGGTCGCTCAACTTTGAGGTTGCCCATTTTATGACAATCCAAATTAATCATAAGATATTTATTAACCATAATTATACTATCAAATTTCAAACTAAATCTATTCCAACCTTTATAATTATCCAAAATACATCTATCCAAATTACAATCAAAAATTAATAAAGAAGGTCACATAATATACATGTGAATACGTTCATCGGGTATTCCAATAAAATGTGGTAATAATATGAATTGAAAAAAACCATATTTGAATAGGTATTTACTTCTTTATTCCTTCTATAAATCACAGAAAATCGGATATACTCCTTATATATAAAAATGTTGAAATCACCAACAATAATGGAATAAAAAACCATTAATTAGTTCCAAGGTAGTCAATAATATCGAATATAATTTATCCAAATCAGTCATCTATTATTCCAAAATCAATACCGTAGTAGCAGGACCATATTAATGTTTAGCTTTCATTCCACCATGTATTTTTCCAAATGTTTAACATTCTATTGAGTCACTTCTCTTGGTACCACACAATCTAAAATCCATAATGAAATAGTACTGTAGTACAATCCTTATATACTCAATAATTATTATATCATGTATATTGTTGTTACAAAACACAAATGAAATAATTCTTTAATATCAACATAAGAACACTAGTCATTACTCTTGTTCGGTGGTAATAACATAACAAGATTATTATCCAACAACATAATTTTTGGTATACTCTGCCGATTGGATCATTGATTCGCATAGTGTCCCAACACCTTGTAGTTGAAGCATTGTACATTTGAAACCTTTTAATTACCCATGAAATCATGTACATGGTGTCATTTTCTTCCACAATTGTATCAAACTCTCATTCCCTTCAATCATTTACCAAGGTGATTATTTCTATATTTATCACATATGGGGAAATATTCATTCCCTTATTCCCTTTATATGTATTTCTCTCAACCATCCTTTTCTTCTCTAGCATCCCTTCAAATCCATAGGACTCAAGGAATTCTATAATTAACATATTGACACATTATACTATTTCTTCATATGATGATAATAAGTGGGAGACTTATTCCATTCAAATTGATGTTATAATACCATGAGAGATATGATATTTCATACTCTTTGGATCATGCGTATTGCGGGAGTTCTCATTCCATCTATTGGGAAACATTTTTAAACAATTAAATACACTAGGATTGTTTATGAATCACTATTTATAAATCCAAAAATTTTGAAAACCTAACATAAATTGAAAATATTAGGCAAATGATTTATAATAATAATAAAATGTTTTCATTGACGAAGTATTTACTCATAAATCCATTTTAATGGATTATAAATAAAATTTGAATTATCCTATGCATATCCCCAAAAAGTGTCATAACTAAGAGTGCATTAAGGTAACGGTCATGTACAAGGATTCCCCGGGTCTAGCTCGAAACTCCTTGTAAGAGTTTTCACTCCTAGGTACATCTGTGTAGAGCCACCTGTACCTACTCGTATCTAGATAGAGATGTATTTTTTGGATGTTTCAAAAAAAATTGCACTACCAAAATTCAAATAAGTTCTTCTATACTAATCCTCAAATTCTATCTTAGGGTAATGTTCTATAATTCAAGTTTTTCAAACTCCAGCTTCCATGGTTTGTAATAAACTTCCCATGTTACCAACTGTAATGCCCTAACCCTAGTTACTCAATGTCGGTGCATTATTACATAGAATTGGCATGATACAAGGAATCATGTCCTGAAATAATGATTAGTATAGTAGCCTTGGATGTACTAGATACATACATATGTTTTACAGTACATGTTGAAAAAAAACATCAACAAAATTTTGTCTCCTTTGAATACACTTATATTACTTAGATTATTCTTACAGGTCAACCATAAAATACTTCTTCACATCCTTGTAGAAAAATTATGGGCTGAGCTCAGATGCTTAGTACGGAATACAATATAGTGGATGATTCATAAATAAGAAAAAACATTTAATGAAATGTATAAAAATAAATCAAAATCCTTTGAAACATAAAATTTTGCTTAATATGGCCATGATAAATCAAATAATTCCATTTACATATTTCCATTGATATTCCACTAGTCCAATAATCACATGAAATATCAACAGCTAATTACATAATTATGGAATGAATAATGTCAGACATCATAACCACATTGTTAATTCCTCATGCCAAGACTACAAATAAGATTTTGTCTAGGCCTTGTGCCAAGACACAAGTATGTCTCATGAGA
The DNA here is from genome assembly GCA_963277665.1 of Viscum album. NCBI lineage: Eukaryota > Viridiplantae > Streptophyta > Magnoliopsida > Santalales > Viscaceae > Viscum > Viscum album. The sequence goes on along the minus strand of OY728121.1, from coordinate 90,147,359 downwards.
CCTATTATTGAATTGAAGATAAATAGCGGGCACCACCCATCACTTTCTAAGAATAATTCTTTCCTCATATGAAAAGGTTGAATCATAACATAAACATTCATACTAAAACATGAAATCAAAATTTTAATTCATTAACCATAAACATAGAATGGTAAATGAAATAACATATCCTTATTCAAAAATATAACAAAACCATCTATACACTATGGAAGATTTGTATCATAATAAATCAACTTCATTCATGTATAAAATCCATTATTTTAGTTGTACATAGATTAAATCAAAACTATTTGACAGAAATATCTCTTTCTATTTTGAAATCATTTAAAGTCATGTAATTATAAAAGAAAGCATTTATTTTTAAAATATTCATAAAATCGTCTATGGGAAGCTTCAAAGGTGGTATAACAGTGGAGAATAATTTCACCCTTCATATCAGCTAAGACATCATTCATTTCTTTAATTTGTCATAAATGACATAATATACATTGTATGGAAAATGAGGGAAAGTTTACTTTCAATACATTTTATAAAATTTTATACATGGTTATATATGAATTTAACCCATATTCTAGTAAATAGTAATAATTCATTGTATTACATTTTTCTGAAACCATGATGTAGTTAATAAAGAGGTCTCATTAGAAACATTCATAAAAACAACTTTGGATAATAAAGAGATTGTAAAATTAACCCTTAGCATGCAATTTTTTTCGAGGCTACATTACCTTATTGTATAATAGATAAATCATGGTTATTAAATTATAAATGTGCCACCTACATAAATATGATTTCATATATGATCTTCTAATATTCCATTGTTAATATTATTTTAGTAATATCATTGATTCAGGTTATAATAGATTCATTTTCCTTTATATATTTTGTTACATAAGTCATATTTGATATGGATAAGATGATTATGATACATATCCAGAATGATAAAATGTTCTTAAATATTATTTTTAATAATCATGTGAATATTATTTTTGAATGGTTATTATGGGGAATGAATCTCATTGAGTTCATGGAGATGGTAATCCGTACGTATGAGCAAATGCTACTTACATTTCATTTTTATATATTAAAAGTAAATAAGGGAAAATGATACATAGGAATATTATTATTCCAGTATAATATAATAGTTTATTTATATTATGTATGATCATTAACACCATCCTTTTCATGTCCCTTGTATGGAATGAACGATTCAAATCATTTTGAGGAGGTGGTTGTCCGCATTTCCTCAAATGAAATTATTGTATATATAAAACATAAAATAGAATAAATATATGCTATAAAATAGAAATAAATAAGATTACAGATAATATAAATATTATAAGAATCTTATATAATTACAGTTCCATCATAATGGCCACCATAGGAGGTCGTAGTAGAATATTGAACAATAAATGTTTCGTGAGAGGGTAGTTCACCGTCCATAGAAACATTATGTTCTATACCCATTAGAATGAGGTGTGTGTAATTTGATTTCAAATAATTCTCATAAAAACAACATATTATATTTATGATACTATTTTTATTATAAAATTATGTAATAATTAGAGTTTAGGGGCTATGAGATGTAAAATAAATGATAATACTAAACAGGATATGTTACATTTAAATCGTGTAACTCCCATTTATTTTAATAAAACGATCCCTTGAAATGTATTATTTATAAATTAATTATTCTAAGAAAAATATAGGGATTTATGTAGATTAATTAGGTAAATTTTGGGTGAGCCAATGAGCTTGAGAGGTGTGAGAAATGGGTTAGAGGTGAAATCATTTTTATAAGGCGGCTGAGGGTATCATTAGGAATGTTTTAAAATATAATTTTATTATATAATTATCTTCAGTTTATAAAGCTCCAAAACACATTAACATAGACCATAAAATGATTCATTTTTGAAATAAAATCATCCAATAAAATTTGGAAATGTTTTGGATATTGTTTTAATTTTTATATACTCATTTATTTAAATCGTTCTTTAAAGAGGTAAACACTGCATCTATAAGGTGTCATAAATAATTTAATTTTTATGATGTATATGAATTATTTAAAAAATACCAAATATTTAGGAAATCCTTTCATCCTTTATGTTAATATTTATAGTCTAAAAGATAACTTATATAACCACTTGTAAAAATTATTTTACTAAAAGATATATGTTTATGTCATTTTTGACATTACATTAAATTAATTAATATAAATTTTCATTATCTCAAGTGGCTCCATGGGGTTCCAAAATCCACCCAATGATTCCGATGGTAGGAAATGTTTCAACCAATATGAATAGGACACAAGTTAGTGTTATTTAATGTTATTATAATAATATTTGTTTACCCTTATTTACCAGATCTAATGCTTTACAAAGGTAAATAAAATATTTTCTGAAATAAATATTCATAATATATTAAAATAAAAGGTATATTTTTTCCTAATTTGGACCTCCTGATTCCATATATAGAATCCATTTTTCCAAATTCAAAACAAGGAAGTGGACGTAATTAATTTATAATTAAATCTTGTGGTAAAAAAAGCATGTTTTTATGAACTAATAATTATCAAAATATTTACACTTGTTAATGTCCAGTTTAAATGAAAAATTACATCCAATGACTTAAATAATATTAATTGATAAAAATAAAATATAATGATACTTTAAAACCATTACATTGTATAATTTCAAAATATAAATAATTTCAATTAAAAAAGTTCTTTTTAATTAAAATTTTTTACTTTTCACTATTTATAGAAATATTGAATTTTTTTAGATGAGTAGCCAAAAATTATCCAAACCATATTTAATGTCCCACTTAAAAGAATAATCTAATTTCATTAAATTGTATATAAAAAATACTGACTCAACAAGGTTTCCTTATGACTTTTCCATTCCTTCTTATTTTGAAAATCACAAACACTCTATCTGAAGGAAAATTTTTCCCCCTATGTTTTTTGTTGTTAAGGAAAATTTTCCTTCAATAAAGAAATTTTCATTCCTCACGAAAATATTATTGTTACCCAGTTTTTATTTTATATGGGAAATTTTTCTTCCCCAATGATATTTATCCTTAACCTATTTTCATTGTTTGTGGCATAATTTCTGTTATCCTGAATCATTTTCACTCTAAATATAAAATTTAGTTTAACATCTAAAACCTCATGATATTATAAATACTTGGACATCGAATATTCTGTTTTGAGGATCTAAATTCAGATTCTGAATTCCATGAATTCTGACTCTGAACTTTTTGAGTTAAGACTCTGAATTCTCTGAATTCAAACTCCAAACATTCTGAGTTCAGACTCCAAAGTCTTTGAATTTAGACTACTATTATTATGAGTTCCAACTCCAAATTCTATAAATTCATCATGCACATTCTTATGAATTCATACTCTAAATTTCCTTGAAATCTAAACTGATAAATTCTATTGAATTCTGGTTCTGAATTCTTTTGAAGACAGAATCAGAATACCTATGTATTTCATACACCGAATGGTTTTTTGGTTAGAATCTAAAATTTTAGTTTTCCTTACACTCCAAATAATGAATTTGTTTATGTAACATTTTTTTTTCTTACACTTTTTATAGTTATAAAATGATGTAATGATTTCTGTTTCTAACCAACCGTTCTTTGAGTGACACGTGTACATGTCCCTCCAAAATTCAAGGGAAAAATAAGACCGTTGGAGGAGGGATCCGACCATTTATGATGTTATTATAAAGAGGAACACATTTTAACAAGCTCATAACACATTGATCATTCTAGATATTACATGATACGTATGTGATTTCTAGATATATAGACTATATTACTTTGTGTCGTCTAAAAATCATGTCTCGAATTTCATTGTGAGACTCTGAATGTTGCTGAGTACATTCAAGGGCTTCTTAGGATAGGAAGAAAGAGGTGCAGACTACCTTGATGTTCATGGGCTTACAGGGATATCAAGAAAGACTAAGATATTCATATCGAGGGATTACTGTGGGGTGGATAAGACATGCTTTCTTGAAAGTATATATCACGGGACCTTTATGCTAGGTTTTTTGATACCCTTCTCTTTGGGTTATATGATTTACTACATGTTACTTGTATTGTTTCAAGTTTTCTGTTGCATTCTAGTTGTTGAGGAATGTGTAACTATCTTATACATTCTTATACTTGTAACCTGGTTATTATGATTCTATATGATTTAAGTTATAATCATTATCTATGTAAAATTTTCATAAGTTTCATTTCTGAAACCATATTTCATGAATTATGAATGTTTATAGATCTTAGAGGTCATGTGAATTTACCTTGTGTATCTTCGTTAAATAATATCATATTTAGAAGTTACAAAGAAATTTTTTAATGTATAAAATTCACCCCCTCTTGTATATTGAGAATCAACATCATTTTTTGATACTACAATCAGTATTATTTCTGTCAAATAATTTGTATCAGAGGAGGTTTCTAAAACACTTATATTCACATATAAGGTTTCCTGGTCAAGATTTTCATTATTATATATTTTATTTTATTAGGTTATTTTTATCCTTGTTTACCATAAATTATTACTAACAGGTTTGTGTAGAAAGATTTTCTTTAACATGGTAGGATTTAATGTTGTTTCAATTGAAAATCTTAATCCTACTAGACCACCTATCTTTGATGGGAATGATTATGAATTTTGGATTGTTCTTATGAATATTTTTTTTATTAACATTGCATTAGATAAAATTTTCATGCTTGTTGGAGGTTATAAAATCCCTTAAAAGAATGTTAGTACATTCACCAATAATGAAAAGTGTGAATATCAACTCAATTAAAATTCACGCGATACATTTTTATGATCCATTAAAAAAATATTAATCTAGATTTCATCTTGTGAAGAAGAAAATTGTATTTGGAAGAATCTAGATGTGACACATTTTGGTACTTCAATAGTTATTCAAAATAGAAGATCCATTCATAGAACTGAATATCATGGTTTATGCATTCCTTATGGAGAACCTTTATGAAAGGAACAATAGAGATTTATGACTATTTTCAACAGCTTAAAATCGATAGGTGAAAAAGGATTAGATTATGAAGCTATTGTAGACAATATCATAGACATCATGCCTATGTAATGGGAATCCATGATGACAGCTATAGATGAAAATAGGAATGTTACACAGATTTCTCTTGATGAACTTTTTGGAACTCAACTTCAACATGAAACCAGAATGAAGATAGATGATTATAATATTTAGAATAATAATGGAAATGGTAGTGTTTCTTCAAATCTTATGAAATACAAGACTAATGACAGAGTTACAAGATTAAAATCAATGAAGGTTGTTATACAATCTGAATCTAGTGGATGTTAATCTTCAAAAAATTAATTAGACGAACATTCTCGAAGGATGGACATGATTTTTGGACAAAATAACATTCAATCATGATAAAAGAAGAATGATTTTAAGGACAATAATTTCTCTGCTATCACTTGTTATGAATGTAAAAGGGTTGGACATATAAGACCAGATTGTACTATTCTTAAGAGAAAATTTACAAAAGAAAAGAATTTTGAGTGGAATAGAAAGAATTACTACAAGGATATGGATAAGAAATTCATGAAAGCTAATGAATCCTAGTGTTCCAATGGTGGAGACTCTGTTGAAAAATCATCAGAGTATGAATCCTCTGGATAGATGATTCTTGGTTTAATAGCCAGACTACATATTGGTAATCATTATTTAATGGAAAAGGTACACAATTTTGAATATATTACCAATGTAACATTGAATTCTAACCGTATTGATAGTAAACATTATGAATCCTCAGATGAAGAATCTCCATCTGATGATGATAATACTTTACCTACCTATGAAGAAGTTTCTAGGTTTTCTATGCTTCTTGAGAAAGAAAATTATAAAGTCAAGAAAAATCATGATAATGAAAATTCTATTATTTATATTCTTATTAAAGAAATATCATATATTTATAATGATCCTGATAAGAAACACATTTATTTTGAATGTATTTCAAAAAACATTGAGGATGTTAATTCTGAGAAGGATAAACTTTCTATGAAACTAGAAAAAGTAATTTCTAAGAAAAATGTTTTCGAGCCTAAAACCACTGGTAAAACTGATGTTTTTAAGGATAAGAACATAGTTATTACACTAAATTCCATAATATTTTCCTTGAGTAACTCATTGTAAAAACATACCTTAGGTATGGAAAACTTTGATAAAATGTATTCTCAAATTCTTCCTCGAAGGAATAATTCTGGATTTGGTTGTACTTGCTCAAATCCTATTTTTAGTAACAGTTATTTTGTTCCTCAAAGTGATCATTTCAGCAATATTTGTCAGTGTGGTGGGAATTGGGGAAAAAATTGTTCCCTAATAAAAACTCAGTCTTTTGGTTTTCATAAATCAAATTTTTCAATGAGAATGCAGATTCATAAAATTTTTCTTTCTGATGTTTCTAAATCCAAGAATGTTTGGGTTCTGAATGTCTAACTCTCTTATTTTACGGAAAATAAAGATAATACCAACATAAATACAAGGTACATGGATAGTGGATGTTCCCAATATATTACTCGTAACGAAAAAATATTTGATAATATTATCAAGACGAATGGATGAAATGTAACATTCAGAGATAATGCTAAGAGAGAAATTATTGGTATAGGTAACATTGTTCTTCTGGAAAAAATGTTGATTTCAAATGTTTTATTTGTTAAGGGTCTTAATCCCATCCTCATTAGCATACGTCCATTATGTTATGAAGGTTACCTCGTGATTTTTCAAATGACATGTTCTTAGTAATCAATTCCATGGAAGAATTTATTCTTTCTACCCATAGGCAAGAGAATGTTTACACAGTAAACATAGAATTACAAAGGAGCCAAGACCTACCATGACTTAGTGCAATGGAAGATCATTATTGGTTGTGGAATAAAAGGATATGACACTCTAACCTTAGGAACCTATGAAAACTTTCTATGAAAAGAGTATTTAAGGATCTACCAGCGCTATGATTTGATTATTCAAAAGTTTGTGATCCTTGCCAGTATGGAAGGAAACATAAATCATGTTTTAAATAAGTTGGTGAAGTCTTAACCACTGATTCATTATAGTTAGTGCATATGGATCTTTTTTTAACACAAACTGGATGAATTAGAGGAATATATTATGTATTTGTCTTAGTTGATGATTACACTAGATTTACATGGGTCTATATTCTAGCCATGAAATCAATGGATTTTTCTTATTTCAAAAGTTTAATAGACCATGTTAAAAATTAGAAAATCATTCCTTTGATAAATATTCATTGTGACCATGTAAAAGAATTTCAAAATTATGATTTTGGAAATTTTTTTAGTAGAATATGAATCACACATAACTTCTCAACACCGAGAACACCTCACCAAAATTGTGTTGTTGAATGAAAGTATTGAATTCTTCAAGAGATAACGAGAACCATGTTGAGTGAATATTCAGTAGCAAAACATTTTTGTGATGAAGTTGTAATTACTGCTTGTTTTATTATAAATCTCCTTTTTATTAGACCATTTCATAATAAAAATCTATATGACTTATAGAATGGTAGAAAACCTAGACGTTCCTACATCAAGTTTTTTGGTTGCTAGGTATTCATTCTGAATACTAAAGATAATCTACACAAATTTTCATGAAAATCCGATAAATGTATTTTCTTAGGCTACTCAACAACTTCTAAGTCATAGAGTGTTTTCAATAAAAATACTTATATTGTTGAAAAAACAGTAAATGTAAAATTTGAGGAAACTGGTCCTTTTTTTAAACAACCTCAACCTACATCTTCAGATGTGTTTTCAAAAAATGACTATCAACCTTTGTTAGAACATTATTTTGATAAGGAAAATGTAAATTAAAATATTTCTGAAGCATATGCCCTAGATGATTTCATACCCTATATTGATGAATAGGTCTTACAAAACCCAAATCAACTTTTTCTAAAGAATCATCTCATTGATATTATCATTTTTGATATAAATTAACCTTTAAGGACTAAAAGTTCCTTATGCAATGAAGTGGAACATCTAGCATTATGTTCCCATTTAGAACAAAAAATCACTGATGCAGCTTTGGGTGATGATGATTGGATAAAAGCTATGAAGGATGAGATAAATGAATTTGAAAGGAATAAAGTATGGACATTGATTGAAATAACTAATGAAACATCTGTTCGTAGAGTAAAATGGATCTTCCAAAATAAATGTGACGAAAATGGAATCCTAGTAAGAAATAATGATGGATTGGTTTCTAAAGGCTATAATCAAAAAGAAGAAATAGATTATAGAGAAACATGTGCTCTTGTAGGTAGACTTGAATATATTTGTATTCTACTTGCCTTTGCAGCATTCTTCAATTTCAATCATTTTCAAATGGATTTTAAGTGTGCATACATTAATGGTTTTGTTCAAGAAGATGTTTTTGTTGAACAATTTCTTAGTTTTGAAGATTCAAAACATCATGAACTTTTTTAAAAACATTCCAAAGCATTGTATGGACTTAAACAGGACACCCGAAATTGTTATGATATAATTACATGAATTTTTCTTCAAAATAATTATGTTAAGGGAAATGTTGATCCAACCCTTTTTCTAAAGTAATATAAGAAAAATGTTTTGATTTTTCAAATTTAAGTTGATGAAATCATATTTGGATCATCACAGAAATCTCTAACTAACTCCTTTGTGGGTCTAATGAAATATGAGTTTGAAATGAGTATAATGGGTGAATTAATGTTTTTCCTTAGTTTTCTAATTTCTCAAAAACAAGAAGGAATATATATATCCCAACATATTTACAGTAGAGGTATTCTTAAAAACTATGTATATGGCAACACTAAGAGTATAAGTACTCTCATTGGTACCACAAATTCACTCGATCTTGATGAATCTGGGAAACCCGTAGACCAATCATCTTTTAGAGGTTGGATATGAAGTCTACTTTACTTGACATATATTCATCCAGACATAATGTTTTATGTATTCTTATGTGAAATATATGAATCCAGTCCTATGTAATCTCATTTAATGTTAGTGAAAAGGATTTTTTGCTACTTAAAGGGAACCATGGATCTATGACTCTTTTACACTTCTGGAAACGAATTAGTTTTTAAATGATATTCTAATGCTGACTTTGGTGGATTTAGAATGGATTGGAAAATTACATCTGAAACATGTCATTTATTAGTAGATTCATTAGTTTCTTGGTCATTAAGATAGAAACACTTAGTATCACTCTCCACTGTTGAAGCTGAATATGTAGTAGCTGGATGTTGTTGTGCTCATGTGTTGTGGATGTAACACACACTCACAGACTATGGTATGAGTTTTACCAAAACACAAATTTTGTTTAATAATATAATGGATATTTCCTTAAGAAAAAACCATTAACATCACTCTCATGCAAAACACATAGATATTAGGAATCAATTTATTAGGGATCACACACAAAAAGGAGATATCATTCTTCAATTTATTGAAACACAAGATCAATTTGCTGATATTTTCATAAAATCTTTACCATCGGATATATTTGAATACATTAAAAAGAAGTTAGGAATGATAATTGTAAGGTAATAATCCTTATTAACTTCTTGTTAAAACCCATTTCCTTATATTAATGAACACTTTTTCAAAGTGGGGTACATTTTTTTGTTATATTTCTAATTATTCGTAGTATAAAAAAAAATTCGCAGTCTAAAATTTTTTCGTAGTCTAGAACATTTTCATTGTCAAAATTATTTTTTCGTGGTCTAATTTTTTTTTCATTTTCATGTTTTTTTAACATAAAATTTTCCAAATGAAGATTATCTTACTCAAAATCTTTCGTAATGTTGATTTTTGTAGTTCAAAATTTTCATTATAATGATGATTTTTGTAGTTCAACAACATTTAGTAATGACAATTTTTGTAGTTCAAAATTATTCGTAATGATGATTATTTTGTAGTTCAAAATTTTTCGTAATGAAGATTTCTGTAGTTCATAAATTTCCAAAATGATGATTTTTTGTAGTATTAAATTTTTTAATGGAAATTCTTCATCGTTTTTTTTTGTAATGAAAATTTTCATAGTTAGAATATCAATAATAAAATTTTCACAGTTTAAAGATTTTTTGTAATCAAAATTTTCGGAATATAAAGATCTTGATGACAAATTATCCGTAAAACAAATAATCTACCTAGGAATCCAAAAGGAATGTTTCCTTTCTTAAATTTTCATAATAATATTTTACATGTTGTTATATTCATCTGCATTGAAATTTTTTGTATTCTCTTTTCCTTTAATCCGAATGTTTGTATTAAAAACCATAAAAGATCTCAATCCATCCAAATTTATCTTAGGTTTTTTAATTCTTCAGATCCAATCAGATGGTTTTTCAACCATGGTATTTTGTATGGAAGCTGATCCTTCGCCTCACATTCCTATATAAAGCAACCCTGATGGTTGTCCCACATTGAAACTCAAAATTGTGTGTGTTGATTCTCTTCCCTCCTATATAATCTCGTTCTGAACTTCTCAGATCTTTCTTACTTACGAATGTCTGTCGAAGTATCCTCTCATAATGATATGTCAACTGTCAAACCAATATCTGAATGTCAGATATACAGAGAAAGATTAGTGTATCCGATGTTTTTTGCAATGTATGATTCTATTATCTCCATGAATATAATGTTGAATGTGTGGGAATGTTCTTTCCATTCAAAACAAAATGCTCAGGATTTGGTATATCTAGATTTGTTAATAGAATTCTATCATTCAGTAATTTTCTTCAACAAAGAATGTAGGAGTATGTTTTCATTCAAATGTTATGAAAAGACATATTTACTTTCTTACACCAAGGTTCCAATCTTTTTTGGTATTCCTTATGAAGGGGATGTTGAGTTTTGTACTCATAAGCTGCCTAATGAACAAGGAAGTATTGATAAGGTGAATTCCATGGCTAGCCATGGCCTCTCAAAAAAATAGACTCGTAAGATTCTTCACCTGACTTCAAATAATCAGATTCATGAATTCTGGGTTCAATGATTCATCATTCCAAGAAAAGGAGACAATGATAATTTTAAGAAAAGGGATATGTACATTCTAGATTTCATGGTAAACCTATGAAATATAAACATGGTAAACCATATCATGGTTAAGATTGAGAACATGAAGAATAGATATATGAAGGCATGTATTATTATGTATGAAACCATTCATTCAAAGATAAATTTTCAGTGTCTATAATACTTCAAAAGTCCCTGCAAATACGAGTCATGAAATTGGAAAGACATGTTTCTAAGTGTTCACTCTTTGAGAAAGAATAATGATTGATTTTACATATAATCCAAATAATAATATGACATTACTAAAGAGGAAGTTGAAGTTATTTCAAAGAAACAGGTGGTGGTTGAGACCATAGAAATGGTGGAAGGAAGTGGAAGTTGAAGGATGTCGAAGAGAAGGTAAAAACTCCAGTTTCTAAGGAATCCTCTACCACACCACCAAAGCCAAATAAGAAAAAATACTATCCTAATGAGGTTGTCGCTAAACTGAGAGAAGTTAAAAGAAATCAGAAATAAGGGGAGCCTATGATTGGATTTGACCCTGCTAATGAAAAATCCTTGAATGAAAAAGCAGCTGAAGAGCTTCAGATTGAAGAGAAATAAAAGATTCAAAATAAGAAGTTATCTGAGGCTTAAATTATTCAATCACTTCTGAAGGATACTGATAATGATTCTGAGAATATTCTGCTACGCAAATACTTCATGATAGAATAAATACTAGAGACTCTAAGGAATAAGTTTATGACTCCGAAAAAAGACCATGAAAAAGAATTAGGGGAAAATGAAGTAGAAGAAGGAGGAGGAGGAGGTAGTGGTGATACTGATGAAATGATAAAAAAAGTAAAAGATTTTCATGAGAATGAATGCCCTTCTAACAAATTATCATTCCGAACACCTCAAGCCAAATCATCAAATCCTGATACTCCTGAGAAGGATGAAGTGAAGGCAGAAGAAGAAGTAGACACATGTCACGACCCGTCCTCGGGGCTTATGCCGTGACTTCCCCAAGCCCTCCTTCCATAGGCCAGGGGCTAGCGACTAGAACCAAAGGCGTAATTCCCTATAACTGGGAAGGCATTGCATTTATAAAAGTAAAAAAAACACCACGGGGTACAAGAGGAAGTAATACACTATGAACAAAAGGAAGTGCTGAAAAATTAAATGGGCCGGAATACAAACCTAATCGAAAGTACAGCTACAACTGAACAAAAGTACAACAGAAAAATACAATAGATGGAATAGTGGAAGCAGCTCTTGGGTCGTCCTCCTCAGATCCTACCTGAAGGGTAGGTACAGATAGCACAGCTCCTAGATCGTCCACCACGGATCCTACCTGAAGGGTAGGTAGAGTTAGCGCATCTCCTGGATCATCCACCATGGATCCTACCTAAAGGGTAGGTACAGATAGCCTCCAAAACTCTCTTGCCCATCAACCTCCTCCAAGTATTGTCTCGTCGTGAAGTCAACCTCCTGATATTGACTCGTCATGAGGTCCACCTCCGGGTATCGTCCAGTCTTCAAAAACTCGGCCTCCCTCAACACTGCCCGTCGTCAGCAACTAATACAACGAGGTGTGGGCATAGCCCGTGCAGGGGTGAGTATAACAATACTCAGTAGGGACCTCGAGACCCTCATGGTCTCACTAAATCCAACAAGGATAACCACAAAGAAGATCTCAACAGATAATCTATACTTAAGTATATGCCCATACATATACCTATGTTATCAAGTAACCCATCTCAATCATAAGGAACCACAAAGATTATGAAATCAACGGATAACCACTACCCAGGTATATGCCTATACATATACCTAAGTTATCAAGTGACTCGTCTCAATCATGAGGTAAACACAAAGGTCATAGACTCAGCTCTAACCAGGATTTTCATTATCAAAACTGTAACTGCTGAAAAGCCCCATCTCTGGAGTGTACATTGATCATGTCACGTATCCGAGGTACTACTCACTAACCTAAGACTGCTGAGATACTTCCTCTATCGAGTACCGCGGGTTATCCACCCAAACACATTAGTGCTTCCAAACGGGATATACCACCCAAACACAGTAGTGCATCCCCCCTAATAGCCTACAGTGGTACTCTCTGGACGAGTAACACGGGTCTGCACCCAAACTGAGTAGTGCTTCGTCCTCCATGGGTCAGCACCCAAACAAAGTAGTACTCTGTCCACTGGTCTAGTTGACTCACTCCAAGTCGAGTCGGTCAAGCAGTCGTCAGGTCTCAGCCGGCTACACGGTCTCCATACTCCGCACGCTCGTCTCTAGGAGGTTCTTCCCCATGATCTACTTGTTGATACTCCAAATATCACAAATTCCCACGAATAATTATCTCAAAGGACCGACTCATTAGAGGGGTCTCAATGCAAGAGATGACGCATCAATCGGACGCCCGGTCTGTGAGTTACTAGCCTTTTCGTCCCAGGGGCCCGGATGGTTTCGTGTGCGAACCAACCCATTCGTATCTCAACGGTACCCAAAACACTCATAGGTTATGCTCATAGGGACCATTTATAAACGTGATCACCAACGCCGCTGGCGGTTCATCAAACAGACGTCCAGTCTGAAAGTTATAATCTTTTCCGTTCTAGGGGCCCTGTTGGATTTCAGGTACAATCCAACCCGGCCACTATACAACTACAACCAAAACACAGGATAGGTATTCCAAAATTTCTGTCTCATCATGAGGAATCCAAAAAATTCCATGGCACGTCAATCATATGTCGAGAGCTCAAGAAATAAGTGTTTCCGCTCCGAGGGCCTGGTTGGTTTCGTATCCGAAACAACCTGGCCATATTCAAAGTTCTCCGAAGCCTTGAGTGTAACATATCAAAACGTCTGTCTCGATCCAAGGATCGTATCTCAGCTGACGGTTCATCGATCGGAGTTCTGTAGCCCAAGATATGGGCAAAAGACCATAGGAGGTCTGCGAATATGGGGTTCGGGCCCGGTCCGACCTGGCCCGTTGCCCCCTGGGTCGCCCCGAACCGGGTCGACTCGACCCGGGTCTGGGTGCGGCCCACTTGGGTGCGGCCTCACACAGCCTGTGCGGCCCGGCCAGGCCTGGGTGAGGCCTGGCCCGACCTCGGTGTGGCCCGGCCCGGCCGGGCGCGCTCGGCCTGGCCTGCATTGCCTGGCGGCTCGACCGTAACAGCCGACCGGAAGGGGTACGGGGGGGTGGCGTTTCCCCCCGCCTGTTCGTGTAACCTCAGCCCCCATGTGGGGGGCCACTCCTGTCGGCCAGCCGGGGGTTATGCCCCCCGGCTTTCTCGGTGACCGGCCGGCCCGGCTGGCCGGCCGTGCTACAGCCGCAGGACCCCGTGGTCCCGCCCTCCTGCTCTGGTGCCGGCGGCCGGAAGCCGGTCGCCGCTCTCAGCTCCGACGCCACCAAAGGCCGCGGCCTTGGTCCGTTCGGCGCGGCGGGACGGCGCCGCGTCCCTCCGCCGCGGCCCCGATCCAAACATGGTCTCTTCCAGGTTCTCAGGCGCGGCGCAACGGCGCCACAGCTTTTTCAACATCAACGGCGCAGCGCGACGGCTCTGTGCTTCTTCGCCCAATATTTATTATTTTTCACGCGGTGAACCTGCACCACGCTGCCTTGTTCATGCCGCAGACAAATCAACAATCAAGGGGGGAGGAGGGTTGGACGTGATCGTACGGTCTGCCCTCCTCCCATTTTTGCGATATCTGGCGGCTCAAAAGGGATGATAAACGACGAAGAAGTATTCAGGAACAAAATGAAATAATCCCACTACCTCGAAGAAAAATGTTGAACGATGGTTTGTCGTGGAATTGCATGTCGTGGAAGAAGGCACCGCCGAAGGATGATCGTCGCGTCAAAGAGAAAAGATTCGTCGGTGTCGAGTTGTCGATTTTTGAGGATACGACGTTCTTGTCGACCTTCGTCGGAGGTCGGCGTTCATTGCGTTCTTCGCGTTCTTCGTCGAGGAAGGAGTGCTTCCAGGATTTGAGTGATTTCTCCCCAGCCCTCTCGCACAACGAACCCCTTTAATAAAATCAAACTTGTCTTATTTTATTAACACACAAGCCAGGCGTTTTGAAATTCAAAATTTGAATAAATCAATTAATTGAATTAATTGAGAAGTTTAAACCACCCAAAGTAATGAGGCGTTTAAACATTAAGTTAAACGTAAGTGTTGAATCTCAATTAAAGGGGGGGGGGGTACGGGTTTGTTACCTAATTAAAGGTGGGAGAGGTTTCGAGGATGTTGAAAAGGTGGGGATCATGGGCCCCACCCCACAAATATCATACCTTGTGGAGTAGGATATAGTGGGTTCCACTTCAACCAATTAGCATAGGTTAAAAAACTTTAAATGAAATAAAATTGGTTGCACCATTTTTTTTATTCATTTACATAACCCAAAAATTAAAATAAACACACCCGAGCAAACAGAACTTTGGAAAAGGAGTTTCTATGCAATTATGGGCTCTGTGATTCCATCAGTGTCCTCGGATTTTGATTCCGAGCACCGGTTCAAAAGTTTGGAAAACCCGCTCATTCGTTCACTGAAGGTACCCGAGCTAAACTTCGGAAAATGATTCTGGGCACACCGGGCCTCAGAATCAGGTTCCATCAGAAACTAGTTCTTGTAAAAGTCTATAGAAATTAAAAAAAATCCATTGAAATTTCCGGGTCATTACATTACTCCCACCTCAGAGATTTGCATCCTCGTAAATATTTTAACACAAACTAGGGATACAAAAGTGGTACTGAGCGTGCATCTTAGTCTTTTGATCGCTTGTGCTCACCTGGAGGTTTCCGTACTGCCAATGAAAGCCAACATGAGGAATCGACTTTCCTCGTAGGACCCACTCCTGTCAATCCTCAACCTCTACTAGAACCTCCATGCATGGCGCCATGTCATCATCATCCAACTCCCTGAGGTCGATGATGTGTGAAGGATCATGCACGTTCCTCCTCAGCTGAGGTACATGGATGACATCATGCACCCGGTGCAACTAGGGTAGAATTTTCAAGCGTTAAACTACCTCGCCTACCCAGCTGAGGACCTAGAAATGTCTGTTGACCCTTGGAGATAACTTGTTTCATCGGCCACATCTCCATAAACCTCGTCGAGGTGAGACCCGTATAAGGTCGTGATCTTTATCCTTGAACTCTAGAGGTCTCCTATTCCTGTTTAGAACTGAAACTCAAAACTCCTGCTGCCACGAGGGTTGGGTTGACAGACTCAAGAGTGATCGGCCAATCCCTCCTATATATGAGTTTATCTTGTGCTGTCTATGGTTTCCTTTTCTCCTACCAAGGAAAACCCATCCCGACATCATAGTTAAACCACAACCTTTTTTCCTAATACCATCAATTTGAGTATGGAATGTGATTGCCCAGTCCATACTCAAAAAAACATCGTAAGGCCTCGATGCTGCCACCAAGAGATTCCAACCGAAACTCTCACCTCGAGGTTCAGACCACACTGTCGACGTAAGTGTGATTATCGAGTCTCCTCCCAAGGTATCTCAAGACGTGAGGGTCAAGTAAACTGCTTACTGGAAACTCTAGGTCTGGGACATGATTCGTGGAAGGAAGGAATGATTCATAACTTATTCTATTACAACAACAGCTAGTAGTGGACACAGACTATCCCTAGAATCATTTTTAGAGCCATTGGGTCACACTCCTTGACCTCATACAGATGCACTCTTCCCCTGCTCTCCAACTCCTTGAGACTTGCAGGGATAACTAAGGTGGGTGGTTGTAGCACGTTAAAAATGTACACCACCTCATGCTGCTCTCCTAGCTCTGCCTCCACGTATGCTGCTTCACAGACTCATTTCTCATTAAATATTCCCCTTCTTGAAACATTTAACATGCCGGAGTCTCTAAGACTGGTGCTAGCTTCCTACTTCTTATTGTACTGTGAAATCTTCATCCGCTCCTGGATGATCTGCACCTTATTTTCCTATGATCAGTAAGAGCTGCTAAGATTTCTCCATATCCAATAATAGATCCTCGGTCTCATCCCATGTATGAACCACACCCATTTCCTAATACAGTCAATCCTCACATGAATGATGCATCCATGCCATGGATGATGTCGTAAGGCTTCTAAGTAACTACCAGGAGATCCAACTGTCACTCTCTCCTCTATGGGTCGAGTCACACTGTCAGCATCGGTGTGAGGTCACTGGGCCTCCTCCAGTAGAAATCTAGAATGTGAGGGTCAAGTCAACATTTTTTAACCGGAACCTCTCAGTATCAACCGAAAAAAGGACAGGAACGAAAACATCACAAAGATATGTGTCTTTTTATTATTGCAGCTCATAGTACAAAGACACAAATACAACAACAACATGGAACTAGAAGTACCAAGAACAAAAGTAATCCACTAGTTCAACTCCTGTCCACCTGCTCTTGGAAATCTGCTGCCTTGTCCACAGCTCAGTTGTTGGTCAAGCACCCGTCGCTGCTTCTGCCTCAGTTGCTCCTACAACACCCGTGGATCAACTCTGCGGGGGGTTGGATAGTCACGTTCCAGGTGACCCTTCCTGCCGCATTCATAACACTTCCTACTCCTCGTACGGCTGGCTCTAGTCCTCTTGGACCTCTGCATCATCTGTCTATTGCCTACCGATGACTCAGATACTGATGGAAAATCATGAGGCAAAGGAATCTTCTCCTGAACATGCTCGGGGTGTAGAGCCACTGGTATAATCTCCATGCTGAAGAAAGTCTCAAAGTCTCCCCATTTTAACATCATCTCGTCAAAAAACTAGAACAAGTGGCTCCACCACCTACCTGCTGCTGCCTGAAGAAGGATGGCAGCAAAGATCACCATGATTTCTGCTGGCATCCCCACTAGCCTGAAGACTCTCACCACATCCTCCAGCCAATCCTCATCCGCCTGCGGGCCCATCTCTCCTCGGAACCTGGGTATCCTCTGGCACTGGAACACGTGCAGTGCGCTCAAGCGGCGTTCATCGCCTACTGTTGGGGATGGTGGCATCGGTGGCCCAACGTATGGTAGTACTACTGGTGCCTCCGCTGGTGCCTCAACTGCAAGAGGGCCCTGTACTGAATCCTCGTCGCTCAGCAGGCTATCAGTACGCACATCCCCTTGGGCTCTATCTTGTCGTCCATGGAAAGGCATCCGGAATGAAACAATGTGACACGGTCAAACAATTATACCTAGTGAGATGAACTGGTTTGAAATGTTTTAATGGAAAACCTTTGAAAACACGCACGCAATCAGTGTTTTCATGCACAAAGTCAGAAATCAGAATTCAGGGTCCTGGTGTATGGCTACGTCGGCCGCCTGCACCAACACTGGACTCACAAGACTGAAAACCACACTCGGTAATTTTAACACTATCGCTTCACAGAAAGAAAATATCAGAGTTATAAGTTTTGCGGTAGAAATGAACTCCTCTGATACCAATTTGTCACGACCCATCCTCGGGGTCTGTGCCATGACTTCCCCATGCCCACCTTCCCTAGGCCCGGGGTTGGAGACTAGCACCAAAGGCGTAATTCCCGATAACTGGGAAGTCATTGCCTTTATAAAAGTAATCAAAACACCATAGAGTAAAAGAGGAAGTAATACACTAAGTACAAAAGGACGTGATGAAAAACTAAATGAGCCAGAATAAAAACCCACTCGAAATTAAAGCTCAACTGAACAAAAGTACAACAGAAAATGAAAAAAGCTGGAAGAATGGAAGCAGCTCCTGGGTCGTCCTCCTCGGATCCTACCTGAAGCGTAGGTACAGATAGCACGGCTCCTGGATCGTCCACCACCGATCGTACCTGAAGGGTAGGTACAGGTAGTGCAGCTCCTAGATCGTCCACCACGGATCCTACCTGAAGGGTTGGAACATATAGCCTCCACAACGCTCTTGCCTGTCATCCTCCTCCGAGTATAGTCTCACCGTGAAGTCCAACTTATGATACTGACTCGTCGTGAGGTCCACCTCCGGATATCATCCAGTCATCGAACACTCGTCCCCCGTTAGCACAACCTTGTCGTCTGCAACCAACACTACAAAGTGCGGGAATAGCCCGTGTAGGGGTAAGTGTAACGATACTCAGTAGAGACCCTGACACCCTCAAGGTCTCACTAAATTCAACAAATATAACCACAAAGAATATCTCAATAGATAACTTCTACTTTGGTATATGCCCATACAAATACCTAAGTTATCAAGTAACCCATCTCAATCATGAGAAACACAAAGATTATGAAATCAATGGATAAACACTACCCAGTTATATGCCCATACATATACCTACCTTATCAAGTGACCCATCTCAATCATGAGGTAAACACAAAGGTCATAGACTCAGCTCAAACCAGGATATTCATTAAAAAAACAAAACTGCAGAAGAGACCCATATCTGGAGTGTACAGTGATCCTGTCATGACTATGAGGTATCGCTCACTAACCTAAGACTGCTGAGGTACTCCTCCTGTCGAGTACCGCGGTTCAGCCACCCAAACACAGTAGTGCTTCCCACCGGTGTATGCCACCCAAACACAGTAGTGCATCCCCCCTAATAACCTGCAGAGGTGCTCTTCGGATGAGTACTGTGGGTCTGCACCCAAACTGAGTAGTACTGCATCTGCTATGGGTCTAGACCCAAACAGAGTAGTGCTTTGTCCAATGGGCTAGTGAACTCACTCCATGTCGATTCTGTCTAGCAGTCGTCAGGTCTCAGCCAGCTACACGGTCTCCATACTCCGCGCGCTCATCTCCAGGAGGGTCCACTCCCTGAGCTACTGGTTGATACTCCATCTATAAAAAATTCCCTCGAAGAAGTATCTCAAAGGACTTCCTTGTCATAGGGTTCTCATCACAACAGATGACGCGTCAATTAGACACTCGGTTTGTGAGTTACTAGCCTTTTCGTCCCAGGCGCCCGGTTGGATTCGTGTGCGAACCAGTCCGGCCGTATCTCAATTGTACCCCGAAATCTCATAGGGTATGCTCATAAAGATCATTTCTCAATGTGATCTCCAACGCCACTGACGGTTCGTCAAACGGACGTCCGGTCTGAAAGATATTAGTTTTTCTGTTCCAAGGGCCCGGTTGGATTTCGGGTACAATCCAACCCGGCCACTATCCAACTGTAACCAAAACTTAGGAGAAGTATTCCAAATGTTTGGTCCCATCAAGAGGAATCCAAAAAAGTTTATGGCACTTCAATCGGATGTCCGGAGCTCAAGAAATAAGTGTTTCTGCTTCGATGTTCCGGTTGGTTTCCTATCCGAACCAACCCGGGTGTACTCAAATTTATCTTAAACCTTTTTTGTAATATACCAAAATGACCGCCTCGATCCAAGGATCGTATCACAGCTGACAGTGTATCGAGCGGAGGTCTGTATCCCAAGATATGGGTAAAAGACCGTAAGAGGTCCGTGAATAGGGGGTTCAGGCCCAGTCCGACCTGGCCCGTTACCCCCTGGTTCAGGCCGAACCGGGTCGACCCGACCTGGTTCCGGGTCCGGGCAGCTTGAGAGAGGCCTAGCCTGGCTGGCGCGGTCTGGCCCGGCCTACGCGGCCCGGCCTGGCCTGGGCACGGCCCGCCCTGGCGGCCCGGCTTGGTGAGCTCGGCCTGGCCAGCGTGGCCAGACGGTTCGGCCGTTACGGCCGAGCGGAAGGGGTGTAGGGGTGCGCACTGCCCCCCCGCCTGTTCATGTAACCACGGCCCCCATGTGGGGAGCCGCTCCTTTTGGCCAACCGGGGGATACGACCCCCGGCTTTCTCGGTGACCGGCAGTCCCGGCTGGCCGGCCGTGCTGCTGCCGCGGGACCTCGTGGTCCCTCCCTCTTGCTCCGGCGATGGCGGTCAAAAGTCGGTCGGCACTCTCCGCTCCGCCTCGGCCAAAGGCCACAACCTTGGTCCGTCTGGCGTGGCATGACGGAACCGAATCCCTCCGCTACAGCCCCTCTCTGGCCACAGCCTCTTCCAGGTTCTCTGGAGCGGCACGACGGTGTCGCGTCTTGTTCGACTTCAACGGCGCGGCGCGATGGTGCCGCTCTTCTTCGCCCAATATTTATCATTTTCTGTGTGGTGCACTGGCACTGCGCTGCCTTGTTCGGGCCAGAAACAAATCAACAATCAAGAGGGGAGGAGGTTCGACCGTGTTCTTACTGTCCGACCTCCTCCAATTTTTGCGATATCAGGTAGCTCAAAAGAGACGATAAACAACGAAGAAAGTATTCAGGAACAAAAAGAAATAATCCCCCTACCTCGAAGAAAAAAGTTGAACGAAGGTTCGTCGCAGAATTGCACATCGCGGAAGAAGGCGTCGCGGAAGGAGGATCGTTGCATCGCGGGGAAAAGATTCATCGTCATCGCGTCGTCGATCTCCGAGGATCTGGCGTTCTTGTCGACCTTCTTCAGAGGTCAGCGTTCTTCTCGTTCTTCGCGTTCTTTGTCGAGGAATGAGTGCTTCCAGGCTTTGACTGATTTGTCCCCAGCCCTCTTGCACAACGAACCCCTTTAATAAATCAAGGCTTATCTTATTTTATTAACACACAAGCCAAACGTTTTTAAATGCAAAATTAGAATCAATCAATTAATTGAATTAATTGAGAAGTTTAAACCACCCAAATTAATGAGGCGTTTAATCATTAAGTTAAACGTAATAGTTGACTCTCAATTAAAGGGGGGTGCAGGTGCGTTACCTAATTAAAGGTGGGGGGTTTCGAGGAAGTTGAAATGGTGGGGCTCCTATGGGCCCCACCACACAAATATCCTACCTAGTGGAGTAGGATATAGTGGGTTATACTTCAACCACTTAGCTTAGGTTAACGAACTTTAAATGAAATAAAATTGGTTTCCCCATTTTATTTTATTCATTTACTTAACCCAAAAATTAAAAAAACACACTTGATCAAACGCAACTCCGGAAAAGGTGTTCCTAAGCAATTACCGGCGATGTGATTCCATCAGTGTCCTCGGATTTCGATTCCGAGCTCCAGTTCAAAAGTTAGGAAAACCCACTAATTCATTCACTAAACGTACCCGAGCTAAACTTTGGAAAATGATTCTGGGCACACTGGGCCTCGGAATCAGGTTCCTTTAGAAACAGCATTCTTTTAAAATTCCAAATAAATTAAAAAAAATTCTTGAAATTTTATGGTCTTTACAACACCCATCCAACGAAGAAAGCATAAATAATGATTTCATTCACCTATAGGATGCTGAGGTAGGAGCTAAAAAGTATGAATTTGATTAAGAAAATATCGTTCAGCTATATGAGAGTGAACATGAATCTCCTAATCAAGATGAATCCATTACAAAAGTTGATAACGGAAAACATGTAGTATTTGATACAACGTCCCAGGATGTTGTAATGAAGATATATGTTGGTGGTTCAGTGAATATGAAAGCTGCTGATAATGAAAAAGAATACTCACTAAGAAAAATCCCGGATTCGAAATTTTCCCCCCTTGGACATGATTTTTTTGTCCAGTCTGTATAGAAACATGATGGGACAATTCCAATATTTCCAAGAACATGCTTGAGATTCCAGATGCTTCAATAAAATGTAAACCAAAAATCAAATTCAGTATCCATGTTAATGTATTATTCCATAAAACATGAGGCCGATTTCAAAACCATTTTCATAATCTAAAAAACCCGAAAGATCTTGAAATAAAATGACTATCTGGTCAAAGAAAACTATAAAAGAGATAATAATTCATGATGAATTCCTAGAATAATTCATGGATGCATTTGACTCCGAATATGTGAATATCAAGGATCTCAAAAATAGTTTTTAGGCAATGCTAAATATGGAACAAAATTCTTGGATGTAAGAGGTGAAAGATCTGAATGGGATGTTATATTCAGTTTCTTAGAGTTGGAAGAGGGAAATAGATCTTAGAATCTAAGTTGAGGAAAAATTTTCTAAGAAAGAGACGTTCATAAAGGACCAGTAGAATCTCTTAATATAACATCCCACCTCTTTATCACATAAACTTTCATTACATTTTACAAAACCGAGGATCTTTAAGGTTTAGTGTCTTGGAAACAAGGAAATTTAAACATGAAAACATAAAACATTCTTCTAAAACACTTGAAATGATTCTCCTCATGTTCATCCTAGGTTCATTACTAAATCAAATAACCTAGGAGCATACATCAAAATAAAGGGTGAGCAAAAGTCCCAGTAAGGAAAACAAGAGAAACATTTTACATGTGAACTTGAGATACTTCAATAAGGTCATGAAAAAGAACTTTAAGGCATGCGAATGAAATAAGGAGGCATATCTTAATAAAAATAACATTTTTCATAACTTGAAAATGTGGATAAATCATTTAACATAGACAATCATGAACATATCACCAAGGTCCATCCCCAAGGAGTCATTTGAAAATTACCAAGGTTATTCACCAAGGTATCATGAAAATTGTAATCTCTAGTGGTTATATCATTACCCAATGCATTGGAGCGCTACCAGGGGGCACCCTTAAATTTTCCTTTATTATCATGTGAGACACATATATCATCATCAAACATTTCATAAATAACCCATATAGCATAAAATAAATGGGTTTAATTTCATAATCATAAAGTTTTAAAAACTGCATTAAAGACATGATCTTTACGTCACTTTAAACCCACGGAAAGGGAAAGAGGGACTCATGTATGTAAATACCAGAATTTAAAATAGAACATTTTGATATATATGTGAATAACCATGTAGAAATAAGAGCTTTGAGTATTCATTTTATAAGGTAAAATAATTTTGAGAAAAGAGAGAGAGGCATTTTGAGACAAAAATTCTACAGCACAACGGCTACGTTACAGGGTTTTAGAAGACGTTAAAAAGAGAGGGGACATGGGTAAAACAATCATAAATGACCCATAAAACAGTAGAGGGACAGAATATAAGGGATTTAATAACATGGTAATTAAATTTGAAAATATACCATATGAAATGAAGAACATGAAAGGAAGACACAAATAAGATTTCTCTTCTGAAAATTCGGCAGCCTAACAGCGTTACATAAACTTCAACCAAAAATGAATTGATGATGTCAAATAGGGTCTCTAATCATATGAACATAAAATATCAGTATGATAGATATATATATCATACCCCAACATAATAAAAAGTAACATTCAAGACTTGACATGGAATTAGAACTTTGAAATGGATAAGGGTGAAAGAATCCCTTAAAAATTCGGCAGCCTAACGGCGTCACTTAAACATCAACAAAAATGAATTAATGAGATCAAATAGGTTCTCTCATCATATGAACATAAGAGTCCAGTATGATAGATATAGATATCATACCCCAACATAACAAAAAGTAACTTGAAAGAATTGACATGAAAGTAGAACTTCAAAACGAGAAGGGTGAAGAACCACTTAAAAATTCGGCAACCTAACGGCGCCACTCAAAACATCAAAATACTGAATTGAAGAGATAAAATGGGGTCTATCATCATATGAACATAAGATTCCATAATGATAGATATAGATATCATACCCCAACATAACAAAAAGGAACTTGAAATAATTGACATGAAAGTAGAACTTCAAAATGAGAAGGGTGAAAACCACTTAAAAAATCCGCAGCCTAACGGCGCAACTTAAAACATCAAAATACTAAATTGAAGAGATCAAATGGGGTCTCTCATAATATGAACATAAGAGTCCAGTATGATAGATATAGATATCATACCCCAACATAACAAAAAGGAACTTCAAAAAATTGACATGAAAGTAGAACTTCAAAACGAGAAGGGTGAACAACCACTTAAAAATTCGGCAGCCTAACGGCGCCACTTAAAAATTCAAAATACTGAATTGAAGAGATCAAATGGGGTGTCTCATCATATGAACATTAAAGATCAGTATGATAAATTTAGAGATCATACCCCAACATAATAAAAAGGAACTTGAAATACTTTACATGAAAATAGATCTTGAAAAATGAGAAGGGAGAAAGAATCTGTTACAAAAATTTCAGCATCCTAACGGCGCCACTTAAAACTTCATAAAACGAAACAATAAGAGTAAGAGGGTATCTCTCATTATATGAACATTATAAGGGCAGTAAGAGGAGTATAAAAGAATATCCTCCAACATAAGAACATGGAGCATAATAGGAATGACATAAAAGAGATTACTTGAAATTAAAGAGAGAGGTCGGATCCGTTACCTTAAAACATAACTCTTAAAACTCAAAGGTTGGGACCTTGAGGGCTTGGGGGCACCATGGGAGGACTTCCTGGGAGGTAATGAGACTAGAACATCATTGGGGGAGAGTGGGGAGTCGAATGGATGAGAGGATGGCTTGGTATTTATATGGAAAGTGAGGGGACAAGGCATTAATGGCAAAGGGACACCTCATTAGTGGTTTTGGAAAAACCATGGGCTTGCCCATGGTATTTGCCCATTGTATTGGCCACATGGGACACCTCATACCTTATCTCACTATTAACAATTCGAACATATTGATTACAAACATAATGCATCATTTAATGATGTCATTAATCACCAGTAACTTAAAAACTGTATTTTCACTATTCATCGAAAATTCAACTTTCTCGGAATAATCCCAAAATTTCACCTTAACCAAATATCAATGCTCTGATTAAAAATATGAACTCCATTTTATAAAAATATTTTTCTAAATATTTTTAATTTAATTTTTAAATAAAAACACTATTCACCGAAAATTCATTTTTTCAGAAAAAACCCCAAAAAATACCATAGCATAATATCGGTGCTCTGAGTTCAAAAATGAAATCTGTTTTATGAAAATAATTATCTAAATATTTTTAATTAAATTTTTAATTAAAAAACACTATTCACCCAAAAAAACAAATACTTGAATAATAATTTATGAAACCGTTATTTAACCATTTTATTGAATCACATTACTTAATCAAGGTGCCTAGATTATATTAATACTTTCTTTAAGTGATATTACTAATCCATTTGGACACAATACTAATCCTAATCATAAAATCACTATTCATAATTTACTATTCATCAAAAATTATGTTGATCTTATTAGACTCTAAATTTCGTACTGAACATAATTGTAGAAGACCATTTTTCAAAAATCATTACACATTTTTAGTTATTTAAGGTTTACACAACCATTTTTAAAATATCCTTTTCCTAAAATTCATCAAAATATGCATACTATATTTATCCGGGCATTTAAAAATTCATAAACTTCATCATAAGAAGAAATCCCAATTTTTATTTAAAACAATGGATTACACAAGGCAGTTACGGTCTCCTTACATAGCCCCTTATCACACCAGCATAGGACCTAAGTGTAAGGTGTGCTAAGGTGATAGAATCTGAGGGAGGCTCGTCCAACATCACATGAGTAGTAATTTCTATCAGTTTGAACTTCTCGCGAAGGCGATCCCTTTCTAGCTTTATACGATGAAGTTCAGCTTGGGTTTGGTCCAGAGCAAGGCCAGTGGTGCTACCTCTTTCCCAAGTTCTGTTAGATGGGCTTCGATTGGTCCAAGAATACAAGGTGAGGCCATCGAATCTTCTTTCTATATTAATTAACCAAGATTATTTGTATTTAGAGACAATAATCAAAATGATTAGTTTCCTGTGGTCATATTGACCAATGGTCATATAACAGTAAAAAACCAACAATATCATTTTAATTATACTCATGTTATCAAATGAAACATTTTTGTTGAGTATAAAAATAAAATAACACATAATATTAGGAAACAAGATTTATTCAAAATTTCGGGTTGTTACAATCTTCCCCCCTTAAGAAATTGCGTCCTTGCAATTTTATAAAATTAGGTTTTGAAATTTCATTGAAAGTCCCACATCGGAAAAGGAGTCAGTAAAACTATTACTTTAAAAGAAATAAAGGGAAGTACGAAGGTCACCCAAGTTAGCCCACACTAGGCTTCCATGTAGGAAAACATGGACATGGAGGAGAATACAATGGGTCAAGTTCTGAGGGAGAGTGACAGAGAACATGATTAGGAGAAAGTTAACCATAAAAAATCCCAAACTTATGATGTGTGTAAACGATCTTTGATTACCTAGTAGGAAACGTAAACCAACAACGTTTTTGTTTTACATTCCTTTTCATAATTTTGAGGAATTCATTTACAACATAGAAAAAAAACATAAGGAAATATATCTACCTTCATGTAGAGTTTCACCCTTTAATACTTTTATACCAAAACTACTCTTTTCTCCCAAACGATGAGCATTCAAAACTACTTGGTCTCATCAAAACACAAGAATCATCTTCTAGAGAATCACATAATCCACAAAAGATTAACTATCTATTCCTTCTATCTTTAAACATTATCCCAAAAACAGCAAGGGTAAGGTTAAACAACTCTTCAAAAAGGAATAATCCCATAGGAATGGAAACTAATTTTAAATCTTCAATGTTCCATGGTAATACCCAAATTTCATCATAGACCATCCCATAAATAACGGTCCTTAAAATTCCTCAAAATAAACCAAACTAAGATTGAAACCCAAATTCAAGAAGGATTTGATAACATAGTCTTCCAAAATAAACTTCATTGTTCATCTCCAAACAACATCAACCACTCTGAACATATTATAACAAAATTATCTAAACTAAACATATTTTACCCAAGAAAGGTTAATCATTCCCATAAGTAACCTAAATTACTATAAGTCCACCATAAATTCATCGATTCTTCAAAATATAAGTCAACCTTACTCCTCAATGAAAATACCGTAGTAATCTATTTACCTTGATCATATAGGGTCCCTAAAATAGTGAACGTATTCCAAAATAATAATCATCTTTTAATCCCCTAATCACCTCTGTCGTATTAATATGACAATCGTCTCATTTCTTATCACATTGGTTTTTGGGACATGTTCTTCCATTTCCCGCCATTAACTAAGAAAAGAAACTATAATTAGGGGCTTATTTACTTAGCTAATAATCATGAAAAGGAAACTTTAAGCATAAAAGGATAAACATGAAGAATAAAAGTATATCCAAACTTGTGATCCCCTAGGTTCCAATCTAGGTTATCCATGATCATATATTCTTATGTGAATCTTTATTTTGTTTTATCCTTGTTCCTTTAATAATGGTTCATACTAAGCTTATGAATTTACCAAAGCATATCCCTCAGGAGTGTCGTAACCAAGAGTGCAGCAAGGCCCATTGTCATGTACTAGTTCCCGTTCGAGTCTAGCTCAAAGCAGTGTTTTCAGGTTTTACCCCTATGTACATCTGTGCCAGAGCCACCTCTACCTGCTCGTTTCCAGATAGGGATGTATTTGCTTGGAAACCCCTTACTCAATACTCACCAAAATACCAGGAAGATTTCTTATATTTAAACTTTTCTATAGGGTTCTTCCTAGATTTTTCATATCCTAATTTCCACAAATAACTAAACCATCCTTTGATACCAACTATAACATCCCACCTCTTTATCACATAAACATTCATTACATTTTACAAAACTGAGGATCTTTAAGGTTTAGTGTCTTGGAAACCAGGAACATTAAACATGAAAACATAAAACATTCTTCTAAAACACTTGAAAGGATTCTCCTCATGTTCATCCTAGGTTCATTACTGCATCAAATAACATGGGAGCATACATCAAAAGAAAGGGTGAGCAAAAATCCCAGTAAAGAAAACAAGAGAAACATTTTACATGTGATCTTGAGATACTTCAATAAGGCCATGAAAAAGAACATTAAGACATGAGAATGAAATAAGGAGGCATATCATAATAAAAATAACATTTTTCATAACATGAAAATGTGTCTACATCATTTAGCATAGAAAATCATGAACATATCACCAAGGTCCATCCCCAAGGTGTCATTTGAAAATTACCATGTTTATTCACCAGGGTATCGTGAAAATTGTAATCTCTAGTGGTTACATCATTACCCAATGCATTGGAGCGCTATCAGGGCGAACCCTTAAATTTGCCTTTATTATCATGTGAGCCACATATATAATCATCAAACATTTCATAAATAACCCATATATCATAAAATAAATGGGTTTCATTTCATAATCATAACGTTTTAAAAACTGCTTTAAAGACATGATCTTTACGTCACTTTAAGCCCACAGAAAGGGAAAGCGGGTCTCATGTATGTAAATCCCAGAATTAAAAATATAATATTTTGATATATATGTGAATACCCTTGTAGAAATAAGAGATTTGAGTTTTCATTTTATAACGTAAAATAATTTTGAGAAAAGAGAGAGAGGCATTTTGAGACGAAAATTCAACAGCACAACGACTACGTTACAGGGTTTTAGAAGACGTTGAAAAGAGAGGGTACATGGGTCAAACAATCATAAATGACCCATAAAATAGTATAGGGACATAATATAATGGATTTAATAACATGGTAATGAAATATGAAAATATACCATATGAAATGAAGAACTTGAAAGGAAGACACAAATAAGATTTCTCTTATGAAAATTCTGCAGCCTAACAGTGTCACATAAACTTCAACCAAAAATGAATTGATGATGTCAAATAAGGTATCTAATCATATGAACATAAAATATCAGTATGATATATATAGATATCATACCCCAACATAATAAATAGTAACTTTCAAGACTTGACATGGAATTAGAACTTTGAATGGGATAAGGGTGAAAGAATCCCTTAAAAATTCAGCAGCCGAACGGCGTCACTTAAACATCAACAAAAATGAATTGATGAGATCAAATAGGTTCTCTCATCATATGAACATAAGAGTCCAGTATGATAGATATAGATATTATACCCCAACATAACAAAAAGTAACTTGAAAGAATTGACATGAAAGTAGAACTTCAAAACGAGAAGGGTGAAGAACAACTTAAAAATTCGGCAGCCTAACGGCGCCACTCAAAACCTCAAAATAATGAATTGAAGAGATCAAATGGGGTCCCTCATCATATGAACATAAGAGTCCAGTATGATAGATATAGAGATCATACCCCAACATAACAAAAACGAACTTGAATGAATTGACATGAAAGTAGAACTTCAAAATGAGAAGGGTGAAGAACCACTTAAAAATTCGGCAGCCTAACGGCGCCACTTAAAACATCAAAATACTGAATTGAAGATATCAAATGAGGTCTCTAATCATATGAAAATAAGTGTCCAGTATGATAGATATAGATATCATACCCCAACATAACAAAAACAAACTTGAAAGAATTGACATGATAGTAGAACTTCAAAACGGGAAGGGTGAAGAACCACTTCAAAATTCGGCAGCCTAACGGCGCCACATAAAAGTTCAAAATACTGAATCGAAGAGATAAAATGGGGTATCTCATCATATGAACATAAAAGATAATTATGATAAATTTAGAGATAATACCCCAACATAATAAAAAGGAACTTGAAATACTTTACATGAAAATAGATCTTGATAAATGAGAAGGGAGAAAGAATCTGTTACAAAAACTTCGGCAGCCTAATGGCGCCACTTAAAACATCATAAAACGAAATAATGAGAGTAAGAGGGGATCTCTAATTATATGAACATTATAAGGGAAGTAAGAGGAGTATAAAATAATATCCTCCAACATAAGAACATGGAGCATAAAAGGAATGACATAAAAGAGATTACTTGAAATTAAAGAGAGAGGTCGGATCCCTTACCTTAAAACATAACTCTTAAAACTCAATGGTTGGGACCTTGAGGGCTTGGGGGCACCATGGGAGGACTTCTTGGGAGGTAATGTGACCATAACTTTGTTGGGGGAGAGTGGGGAGTCGAATGGATGAGAGGAAGGCTTGGTATTTGTAGGGAAAGTGAGGGGACAAGGCATTAATGGCAAAGGGACACCTCATTAGTGGTTTTGGAAAAACCATGGGCTTGCCAATGGTATTTGCCCATGGTATTGGCCACTTGGGACACCTCATACCTTATCTCACTATTCATAATTCGAACATATTGATTACAAACTTAATACATCATTTAATGATGTCATTAAATACCCGTAACTTAAAAACTGTATTTTCACTATTCATCGAAAATTCAACTTTCTCAGAATAATCCCAAAATTTCACCTTAACCAAATATCAACGCTCTGATTACAAATATTAACTCCATTTTATAAAAATAATTTTCTAAATATTTTTAATTTAATTTTTAAATAAAAACACTATTCACCGAAAATTCATTTTTTTCAGAAAAAACCCCAAAAATTACCATAGCATAATATCAGTGCTCTGAGTTCAAAAATGAAATCCGTTTTATGAAAATAATTATCTAAATATTTTTAATTAAATTTTTAATTAAAAAACACTATTCACCCAAAAAAAACTAATACTTGAATAATAATTTATGAAACCGTTATTTAACCATTTTATTGAATAACATTACTTAATCAAGGTGCCTAGATTATATTAATACTTTCTTTAAGTGAGATTACTAATCCATTTGGAAACAATACTAATCCTAATCATAAAATCAATATTCATAATTTACTATTCATCAAAAATTAAGTTGATATTATTAGACTCTAAATTTCGTACTGAACATAATTTTAGAAGACCATTTTTCGAAAATCATTACTCATTTTTAATTATTTAAGGTTTACACAACCATTTTTAAAATATCATTTTTCTAAAATTCATCAAAAATATGCATACTATATTTATCCGGTCATTTTAAAATTCATAAACATCATCCTAAGAAGAAATCCCAATTTTTATTTAAAACAAGGGAGTACACAAGGCAGTTATGGTCTCCTTACATAGCCCCTTATCACACCAGCATAGGACCCAAGTGTAAGGTGTGCTAAGGTGAGAGAATCTGAGGGAGGCTCAACCAACATCGCACGAGTAGTAATTTCTATCAGTTTGAACTTCTCGCAAAGGCGATCCCATTCTAGCTTTATATGATGAAGCTCAGCTTGGGTTTGGTCTAGAGCAAAGCCCAGTGGTGCTACCTTTTTCCCAAGTTCTGTTAGATGGGCTTCGATTGGTCCAAGACTACTGGGTGAGGCCATCGAATCTTCTTTCTATATTAAATAACCAAGATTACTTGTATTTAGAGACAATAATCAAAACGTTTAGTTTCCAGTGGTCATATTGTCCAATGGTCATATAACAGTCAAAAACCAACTGTATCATTTTAATTATACTCATGTTATCAAATGAAACATTTTTGTTGAGTATAAAAATAAAATAACACATAAAATTAGGAAACAAGATTTATTCAAAATTTCGGGTTGTTACACTTAAAGCTCAGGATGAAAAAATCAAAGCCATAGAGAAGAAAACAGAATATCAGGATCAGCATCTCAAACATGTAGATGAGGATCACAAGGAACTCAAGAAACTCACAACCATAGTGATGAAGCTGATAAAGATGGAGAAGGAAGGATAATATTGTTCAATTCTGATAATTTTTTGTTTTCCTTAAATGTATAAATTTTACCAATCATAATGAAATTTTGGGTTCCTCTTATATTTTTGGTTGTCTTGTGAAAATATTTCAGGTTCTATACTTTTATTTCCTTTCCCTTTAATCCTTTTTGAAAATCACAAAGGGGAAGAATGGAATGATAAAAAAGAATACTATGTAAAAGAATAAATTCCCCTATGTAAGTGGGAGTTGATTTATGTGGTAGTTCTTATCCATGAAAATTTTCTTATGCAATAAAATGCTAAGTCACAATCTGGAAATCAAGAATATGATCCTCAATTTTTCCAAATCTTAAGGGGGAGTTAGTCATATTCATATTTGTCCATGTGTTATGGGAGATATGTTTTATTTTCAATGTTTAGAAAAAACATTTCTATGTACTTATATTCATTTTTTGTAATGATGTTTGTGCTTTCCAAAAATGTGGAGATTGTTGAGTAAACAATGTTTCCTTACGACATTCCCATTCCTTCTTGTTTGGAAAATAAAAAACACTCTATCTTAAGGGAAAATGTTTCCCCTATATTATATCATGATAAGTAAAATTTTCCTTCATTAAGGAAATTTTTCATCCTCAAGAAAATATTATCCTTATCTAGTATTTCTTTCATACGGGAAATTTTTCATTCCCCAAGGAAATTGTTCCTTACCTTGTTTTCATTGTTCATGGAATAATATCTCTAAACCTAACTCATTTTCATTCTATGTATAAAATTTGTTTTCGTATCTAAAAAATCTGAATCTTATAAACACTTAGACATAGAGTATTCTGTTTACATGATCTGAATTCAGATTCCAAATTCTCAGAATTCAGACTCCGAACATTATGAGTTCAAACTCAAAATTATGTAAATCCAAACTCTAAACATTCTGAGTTCAGACTAAGAATTCTTAGAATTCAGAATCCAAACATTCTGAGTTTAGACTCCATATTCTATGAATTCAGACTTCGAATTATTATTAATTCAGAAATCAAATTTCCTAGAAATTCAGACTCCGAAAATATATAGACTTCAGGTTCTGAATTCATTTGATGATAGAATCCAAATACCCATGTATTCAATAAACTGAATGGTTTTTTGTTAGACTACTTACTTTTTCCCCTTACACTCTGAAAAAATAATTTAGTTATGTAACCATATTTTTTCTCACACTTGTTATATTTATAAATCAATGTTGCACTTTTTTTTCTAACCAATATTTCTTTGAGTGACACATGTACAGGTCCATCTGAAACTCAAGGAAAAAATATCACAATTGGAGGTGGGAGTCGACCATTGAATATGTGCCTACTAATAGGAGCTCATTCGAATGATCTCATAACACATTGATAAATCTTTATATTACATGTTGTTAATGTGATTTTTGGAGAGAGACTTCATTGCTTTGTGCCTACTAAACATCTTGTTCAAAATTTCTTCGTGTGACTCTGAATGTTGCTAAGTACATTCAAGGGATTCTTTGGGTTGGAAGACATAGGTGCTGACAACCATGAAGTTTGAGGGCATGCAAGGATTGCAAGACAGACTGTAATATTCGTATCGAGGGCTTACCTTAGTGTGGTTAAGACATGATTTCTTCAATGTATAAATAAAAGTACAATTATCCAAGGTTTTTGGATTCCCTTCTCTTTGGGATAAAATATTTACAACTTGTTACTTGTATTGTTTCATGTTTTCCACTTCATTTTGGTAGTTGAGGAATGTATAACTATCTTATAAATTCTTATACTAGTACTCAAATTAGTAGGATTCTATATTCTTTATGGTAGAATATTTATCTTGGTAATCATTTCTTATGTTTCATTTCTGAAACCATATTTCCAGAATCAAGAATGATTACAGAACTATGAGGACTTGTGAATTTACCTTTTTAACATCATTAAATATTTCCATGATTAAAAGATCCAAAGGAATTTTTTATTGTATAAAATTCACACCCCTCTTATATATTGAGAATCTACATAATTTTTTTGATACTACAATCAGTATCACATTGATCTAACATAAAAATGTAAAATATTTGTTTTAAAAATGGTTCCTCATTAAAAGGTGTTAATTTATCATATTTTGAAAAATAATTCATTTATCTGAAAAAATGAATGTATTCTTATATTATGTCTATGAAACATATAATATGGACTCTAAAATTATAAGGAGTATATAAAATTTAAATTTCAGTTAACACTATTCATAACTACTTTATGATCGACTATTTTGGTATTTCGTGGTGCGCTCAAAGTCAATGTTGTGTGTAGCGCAAGTTATTGAACTTCATTGAAATTATAACGTACTATGAAATCATGGGGTGTTATAGATTTTTATTAAAAATGAACTATTTTTAAAATAATATAAAATGTTACATTTTTTTAAAATGGATAAAAATAAAAATAAGTTAATTCATGTAATTTTTAAACCATCTCTTATAATGAGATTAAATTTCATTTTTAAATGTATGAATATTTGTTTTAAAGATATGAAACATTTTATTATTAATTTTTTTTCATATATACTAGTTTTATTTAAAATAAAAATCCTTCAAATAAATGATTTTAGTTAATAAATATAAATTCCATATTTTTAGAAAAAGATTAATTTTTATTTAATTAGTATGAAGTAATATTTTTCAACATTAATTTCATAAATAGTAAAAATTATTTATTATGGATACGGTGAAAAGGATTTTATGGGGTGTAAAACCAAATGAAAATGGGTTTATTTCCAGTTATTCTTATAAAGTCCTACAGACTATCCCTATTAATACATTATTCATTCTAAATTATTAGTATATTTTCATTTGGAATAATATAATATTGGAATAACTTTGTTATTTAGAATTCATTAGTGAAATTTTCATGTCATTTCCATGAGGGTTCTCTACACCATTAATAAAAGGATATATAATATCTTATAATATCTACACATATAGACCCTTTATTATCAAAACCATAGAAAATCCCTTACATAATTTCCTACCCTTTTCTATAATACTTATTTTGATTATGAATCACCCTTAGGATTTATTTAGGTGTAAACCTAACAATGAAATTTACAGAACTATTATTGTGCTTAACCAAGCCTTTTTATTTCATTTGTTCTTATACTGTAACATCTGAGTTAAATAAAGAATAAGTCATTTTCCATAATTATTCATATTTCTGAATTAAAAATTAATATTACTTTAAATGGGATTTTATGCGTGATGGCGTACCCGATACGCAACAACAGGTTTCATTGTAATCTTACGAAGCACACAAATAATATAATATAATTATTTTAAGTGGTAGTTAATGCCTAACCTTTTTATTGGCGAGAATGAATATAACTAACTACCATATGATTATACAGGTTTGTTAAATGTTTTTACATTTATCCAATAATATTTAGAGGCATAAAATGTGAATGAATCAATTTTTAATCATAATTTACCTTAAAAGGATGATTTACCACCTTTTGATGGAGAACCCTCTTTAAATAAAATTATAGTGACTTTTATTTGTTTAATAATTTTTTTTTAAAATTTGGGACATCGTAATTTACTTTGGGTAAATTTTTTTAATTTTCTGATAAAATAAATGTTTTATGAATACTGAAATATACATTATTTTAACTCAAAATATCCTTTTAAATAATTTATTTATATGGATATATTATCATTATAATTGGTTTTCAAGTGTAATTATATTATCTTTTTAAAATTTAATACAATTTTGGTCGTTGAAATTAATTTCAAGTTGGTATTGGACAGAAACTTGTATCAATCTTTTGATACTTATTGTTTCTTAAAAACACTCTATTAGTTTTGAAAACAACAATTAATATAAAATTAGTTAATGAAACATATATATATTGAATTTGGTAAAATAGGAATCATTTTTTAATTCATCTTATGTTTAATTTTTTTTTGTTTTATGAAAAACATTAATTTTTGATGAATAGTGAAGCTACTAAGTAGTAGTTAAAAACAGACATTCTCATTTAAATGAAATTTTACAACTTCTGTGAATTGAATATAAAAAATCCAACATTCATGGTTTTTATTAGTAAGTAAAAAATTGTTTAAAAAGATTAAAATAATTTTTGGTGAATAATATCTTTGGACTTTTATTTACCGCGGTTAAAAGTAAATAAGATAATTCAATGTAAAAAGAATATTATAATAATAAAAAATATCCTTAACACTTGTCAAATAAGTATTAGATCAGTCATTTAAGATCATGGTCATCTTTTGGTCGATTTTTGGACCAATCTTTCCACTTTTGAGTGATAATGAAACATTGTTTTAATTAACTTAAAGAAAAGGGAAAATTGACATAATCAAATATCATTTTATAAATAAATATTTTCATGGGGTTATATAAGTTATAATTTCCACAATAAATATGAATTTGAATGATAAAAATATTTTCTACATTATAGTATTTTTTTTATAATTTTTACATTTCGTATAAATTAAATTATTTATTACTCAATAATGATGCAGTGTTTGCATCATTAATAAATTATTTAAATAAATAAGATTACAAATATTAAATAATTATCCAAAAAGTGTCTAATTATTTTTGGATGATTTTATTTCAAACCTGAGTTGTCTTATATTCATATTTAATGAGTTTTGGATCTTTATAAAATGATGATAATTTTATACCAAAATAATATTTTCCATCATTCCTAAAGAGCCCATCCCCCCGCTATAAAAATTTATAACATAAAAACCATTCCAAACACCTCTAAATCCCTTTGTCTCCTACAAAAACTACCTAAATAATTTCTCACGATCCCTATCCTACTCCTAAAATCCTTACCTTAGGTAGAAGGATCTTCAAGAAGTCCTTTTGGTTCAAACCAAATGGAGTTACCCAAATTAAAAGTAAGAGTTTCTCTTCAATTATTTTCTATTATTTTACATTTACAACCCTTAATTTTTTTATTCCTTTATTTTATTAAAAAAATATCCACAATATACGATGATGTTTTTATGAAATGGATTTGAACTATACATACACAGACTGCTATATAATGGGTGAAAAACATATTGTTTCTGTGAATGGAAAACTAAGGCCTCATGAAACGATGATTGTTCGATTATCTCATACCGCCTCTCATGGTGGCCATTAAGATGGCACTATATTTATATGTGATATATATTATGTTTAGTTTTTATTTATGCTTCAGTATTTTTCTTTTATATCCTACCTTTATGGTTTCCACTATAGGTAAACACGATAATTTCATTTTAGTAAGTGTGGGCTACCGTCCCCTCAAAGTGATATGCCTCTTTAATGACATATGTGGTATGAATAAAGGATGGAGTTAATGATATTATATATGATATTATACTGGAATTATAATATTATAATGTATCATTATTTTTGAATTCTATTAAAATAAGATATATAAATGAAAGCTGCTTTCATGCGTACGTACGGCATACCGGCTCCATGAATGGTGCATTTCATTTCTTATATCCAATTTTATGTACTATTATAAAAACAAGTACATACTTGATATATATGATATATTTGATATCTAAATCATGAATATCATTCAGGATATAATTATCTTTTGACCATTTGAACAACATGTAATTATAAGAAGTCCATTTTTGACTCAAGTACCAAATATCGACAAAATGAATGTTATAAACATAAATGATTACAAAGTGTCTAAAAGATGGTAATATGTGATATAAAATGATTAATATACTTGAGAAAGGTTCTTATTAAATTAAAAATTAACTTTAGTTTATTATTCAAAATATTAAAGAACAAACAGGTCAAGTCGGACATGAGGTAAGGGACTTCATGTCAATCTCCTTTCATTAAGGCATGTCCTGTTTTAATACACGACTTTATCTTATACGATGTATAAACACCTTTGACTTTTCATTTCATTCAAAGGGAATCCGTTACTATGATGTGTTTTACATAATGTTAAAAAAAATTCTTTTTAACATAAGTGGTGAAAACAACCATTCCAACGACGTGATTACTATTTGATCGTTGGCTTCCTTAACAAGCCGTAATATTTATAAATGGAAAATAAATACCATATAATCTTTTATGTATTTTGGTATTGAAAATGTTTTTGATAATAAATTTTTTATGTCAAATATTTATATGATATATTTTTATTGATATGTGGAAATTTTACTTTCCATTATGTTTTATTTATGTGTTACAAATAGGATACAATTCTTGGGCATTGTTACGTATATGGGTGGTTTCGTGATAAATCTAGGGTAGGTGAGCCCAAGATAGGTCTCCAATGGATTGGGTAATGTGACAGAGGTGTGATAACTACAATGTATGTATGATATGATTTCCACAAGTTACCTTTATGATTTATGTTTTCTATGGGTTATTCATAACTGTTTTGATTTATTTAGGTATGTTAAAGTGTATATTTTTTTTATGAAATGATGAACTAACGTTTTATTTCATTATTTTATAACCCTTAGGGAGCTTTTTATGATCATCCCAAATTTTGAAATGTTTTTCAAAGGACGTAAAGATGAATACGATCAAGGATTGGATCTACGAAAAGTCATGATGTCTAAAACATCGGACTAGACATGACTTTTTTTCCAGAGTTTTTATTTTATGAAAAAAATGGAATCTGAGTAAAAGTGTATGTCTTGTAATTTTTGAGATTTAATGTAATAGTTAGAGCTTAATTATCTAAAAATATAAACTTTAAAATATATTCACTATAAATTATTCATTTAATTCAAGATTATGTAATGATTAACCCTAGGTCCTTATAGTTGGTATCACAGGTCAGTTTAGATAACATTAAGAGTTAGGGTATTGTTAAATTAATATCCATAAATTAATTTATGTTAATATTGAAATGTTATTTCATTTACATATTTCCATGTTACTTCGGCTATGATAGTTCTATGATTATAATTGTTTTCTAGAGAGGAAACATGGAGGCTTTATTGGGATGACATCAGAAGGATGAAAACCTTCGAAATCAGCAACCTAAGATGGTTAAAATCGGAACTGAAAAGTTTTTTGTAGTGATGGTACAATAGACTTAGGCTATATATGGTGGTTTTATCCATTAGCATGATCATCCAGATCTACAACAGAGGAACATCTCATTATTGGAGTATTTCACGAGGCAACATCCCCCATCATTCAAAGGATCATCTGACCATGTGCCTGCAGAAGGGTAGATTAAATATCTATGGAAATTTTTTTATGTCATGTTCTTTACAAAAAATAAAAATATTATTCTTGTTTTTTACCATTTTGAAGGTGAATCTGATTAGTGGTGGTTGATGGTGAAAAATATCAAGGATAGTAAGGAGTTGGATGCTCTTTATTGGGTATAATTCAATGGTATTTTTCTTGAGAAATATTTTTCCTATGGTGCTTCATCGTAGGATGTAAAAACAATTCCTAGAATTGAGGAAGGAGGATGACTCAGTGGCTACTTATGAAGAAAAATTCACACGGTGGGAAAGGTATGCTACAAATTTGATATGGTATCTTGATAGTAAAATCAACTATTTTTACTAAAGAGTAATTCCATAATATCAAAGATCTTTTTCTAAGCATGAGATCAAATTTTATGAAAAAACATTTTTGTTGTGTGAAGAAGATGGAAATGGAGTTTACCAATGATCTTGTTTTCTTTGAAAAAAAATAATAATAGGTTGATGTGGCAGGTGAGTGGGAAGAACTCTTAAAAAATTATGATGGTAAGGAAAATAAGTTTTTATTTTTTGAAAATTGGGGAAAAAGAAAGATAGGGAATGTATTTTGAATTGAGTTAAGTGCTACCGATGGGGTAAAATCAGACCTAAGGATCCTAATTGTACAGAATAATATTAGGTTAATGGTAAGAAAAAATCAGAATAACATTCAGTAAAATGTTTTAAGTGTAACGAACTCGGTCATTATGAAAATGAGTGTCCAACATAGAACATTACTGAGGGATATCATCTAGACTACAAGCATAAAGGTATGGTGAAATCCATTGCATCTAATTCAGCAGATGTTAGGCAATAAAATTATGTAGTATTAGGTATATTGTCGGTTTGATTAGATTACACCAATTTTTTGTTTATTTCGGGGTCTACACATTCATTCATTTTTGAGATGTTTTCTAGAAAATTGGGAATTCCATATCCAGTTATGAATCTTGAACTTATGGTAAAAACACATGGAGGAAATGTTGAAACTAAAAACAAATTATAATAACCTTCTTATCCTTGTGTGCCAAAATAATCTACCTACAAACCTTATTGTTTTTACTCTAGTTGATTTTGATGATATATTGGATATGGATTGGATTTGTATTTATCATGATATGATTGAATGTATATCTAAAGAGGTTTCTTTTTGAAATGATGTTCAGTTTGGGTACAAGGATGAACCCATTCTTTTTCTAACATATCAAGAAACTGAGAAACTAGAAAATGATGAAAATGAATGTTACCATTCACATATTTTTGAAAATAATGAAACTGTTGAAATTAATGATTTGACGGTGTTAAATGAGTTACCTTTTATTTTTCATGATTAATTTCCTAGTATTATACATGATCAAGATGTTGAATTTACTATTAACTTAGTTCCTGATGTTAAGCCAATTTTAAAACCCCCTTATTGAATGGCTCTAATTGAACTTGTAGAGTTAAATAAGCAATTGCAGGAGTTATTAGATAAAGTTTTCATTTGACCTAGCACATCACCATGGGTTGCTCTTGTATTGTTTGGTAAAAAGAATGATGGTTCAATGAGACTTTACATTGATTATAGAGCATGGAATAACATCACTATTAAAATCAAGTATCCCTTGCCTTATATCGATGATTGTTTGATCAGCTCCATGAAGAATAGTATTTTTCAATGATTTATTTGAGGTCGGGGTTCCATCAGTTGAATGTAAAGGAATCATGCATTATGAAAAATGAATTTCATACTAGATATGGTCATTATGAATATGTCTTTATGCCTTTTGGTTTATCTAATGGACCTGCTGTATTCATGGATTTATAAATAAAATATTTCATGAGTTCTTGTATAAGTTTGTGGTTGTGTTCCTTGATGATATTTTGGTTTATTCTAAAAGTGAAGATGATCATGAAAGTCATTTAAGGGTTGTCCTGCAACCCATAAACTAAAATAATCTATTTGGTTAGTTTAGCAATTGTGAATTTTGGTTACAAAAAATTTATTTCCTCAGTCACATTGTTTCAATAAATACTCTAACTTCTGATCCTACTAAAATATGTTTATGAATAATGGCCAAGACCCACAAATTTAAACGAGATCCATAGTTGTCTTTGTTTTGAATGTAATTACTGCATGATTGTTGAAAATTTTTCACAGTTATCTAGTCCACTAACTAAGTTAACTCGAATAGTTGTTTTGTTCAATTGGTTAAAAGAATGTGATGGTTGTTTTTAGTGATTTAAATGAGGATTGGTAAATTCCCCAATTTGGGAAATACCTTCCAGAAATTGTGGGTTTGTTATTTACACGTTTCTTCATTGAAAGGACTTGATTGTGTCCTTAGTCTGAATGATCACCTAATATCATATGCTTCACATTAGTTGAAATCTCATGATTTAAATTACACTACACATTATTTGGAATTAGTTATTGTGGGGTTTGCATTAAAAATTTGGAGGCATCATATGAATGAAGTAAAATGTGAAATATATACTGACCAAAACTGTTTGATGTATGTAATCAACTATAATGAATTGAACATTAGTAAGAGGAGATTGTTGGAATTAATCAAGGATTATGACTGCACGATCCTTTACCATCCGGGAAATAAAAATAAATTATTTGATTTTTTGAATCAAAAAAATTAATTCTTTATTATCCACATTACGTTTGGAATGAGATCATTTAGTTTTTTATATGATAAACATTAGAAGAGAATTTTTTGGTTCAGAAAATTATTTCATTTTGTTTCAGGTGGTAGTGAAATCATCTCTATCAGAAAGAATAATGAAAGTTCCAAAAAATGACCATGAGTTATAGAAAAAGGTAGAGTTGGTTAAAAATGGTAAGATGCATTAATTTAACATTGATAATGATTGTGTTTTCAGGTTTGGAAAGTTATTATGTGTGTTGTGTGATTCATAGTTGAATAATGTGTTGTTTGGTGAAACTTATAGTTCTTTATTTTCAGTTCATCATGGAAGAACTATGTTATACAAAGATGTTCGTGAGTATTACTGGTGCGATGGAATGAAAAAATATATTATTGATTTTACTGTGAAGTGTTTGACATGTCAGTAGGTCAATGTAGAGTGGCAGGTACCAAAATGGATTCTTTAGTCATTACTGGTGCTAGAGTGGAAATTGGAAAATATATCTGTTGATTCATTGTGGGATTACCGTATACATCCCAAGTTAATAATCAAATCTGGGTTATTTTTGATCAGTTTACTAAATCTACTCATTTTTTTGCAATTCGAGATACTTTGTCTCTAGAACAACTTTTTTGGTTGTTTGTTAAAGATATAGTAACGATGCATGGTGTTCACTTCTCCGTTGTATTTGATCATGATCCCAGTTTTACTTCGATCTTTTGGAAATACCTTAAATAGTTTTTGGGTAATAAATTAAATTTTAGTACAACTTTTCATCTACTATCAGATGGGCAGTAAGAAAAAACTATTCAGACCATGGAAGATATGCTATGTGCTTTTTCACTGGATTAAAAGAAATTTTGGGACCAACTTATTTATTTGGTTGAATTTTCTTATAGTAACAGTTCACATTCTTCTATACAGATGGTAGAATTTGAGGCATTATATGGAAATTTGTGTCAAACTCTAGCTTTTTGGGATGAAGTAGGTGAAAGGAAGCAGATGGGATCAGATTTGGTAGAAGAGATGGCAGAAAAGGTTTAGTTGATTCATAAACACTTGAGAACAATTCAGAGGAGACATAAACGTTATGTGAATAATTGGAGAAAGGATCATTCTTTTCAGGTATGTGATCAGGTCATTCTCAATATATCTCTATGGAAAAGTGTGTTTCATTTTGGTGGGAAGGGAAAGTTAAGTCTGAGGTTCATTTGACCTGATCAAATCCTAGGGAAAGATTGATCAGTTGCTTACAAAGTGGCTTTACCACCATGTTTATCCTAGGTACACAATTTTTTTCATGATTCAATGTAGATAATGTATATGCCAGATCCATATCATGTTATAAGTCCAGAGGTAGTTCTATTTGAAGATTCCCTCTCTTATGAGAAACAACCAGTCATGATTCTTGACCGTGTAGAGAATGTGTTGAGGAATAAGGTAATTTATCAGGAAAATGTTTTGTGGAAAAACCATATGGTTGAAGAGGAAATGTGGGAATATGATAATGCTATGAGTGATAAATACCTATACTTATTTAATAAGTGAATAAAATTGGGAGGTCCCAATTCCCAAAAGGGGAGATGTATATAACATCACAATTAAATAAATAATAATACATTTTCCATAATTATTCATATTTGTGAATTAAATATTAACTTTACTTTAAAGGGTTTGATCTGTTCAATGGCATACCTGATACGCAACAATGTTTATCTTAGAAATCATACGATGCACACTAA
This sequence comes from Viscum album, assembly GCA_963277665.1. Taxonomy (NCBI): domain Eukaryota; kingdom Viridiplantae; phylum Streptophyta; class Magnoliopsida; order Santalales; family Viscaceae; genus Viscum; species Viscum album. The sequence goes on along the minus strand of OY728121.1, from coordinate 90,103,268 downwards.
TAATATAATATTATATTTCTAAATGGTAGTTAATGCCTAGCCGTTGTATTAGCGGGAATGAATATAACTAAATAAAATATGATTATACATGATTGTTACATGTTTTTACATTTAACCAATTAAATTTAGAGGCTTAAAATGTTAATGAATCTAATTTTAAGCATAATTTACCATAAAAGGTTGGAGTACCACCTTTTGAGGGATATCCCTATTTAATTCTAGTAATATTCACTTTAATACGTTATATTTAATTTTTTTTAGCTTTGGGAAATCATAATTTACTTTCTCTAAATTTTATCGTATTTTTCTTAATAAATACATTTTTATAAATAGTGAATATATTGTATCTTATTTCAAACGTGCTTTTTAATCTAATTTAATAATAAGTTTAGATTATCTTTTTAATTGGTTATAAATTTTAATTATATTATTCTTTTCCCATTTAATCCAATGTTTGTCATTGGAATTAATTTCACTTTGAAATTGGACATAAAAAAGTGTCAATTATTTGATAGTTATTGTTTATTAAAAATATAATACTTGATTTGACAACAGAAATTAATTTTAAGATTAATAATGAAAATTTTATGTTTTGGATTTGGTAAAATATAAATCATTTTTGAATTAATAATTTCAAATATATCTTAGGATGCATTTTTTTAGTCTTATGAAAAACTTCAATTTCTGATTAATAGTGAAACCACTAAGTAGTAGTTAAAAGCTGACATTTACATTTAAATGAAATATTAACGCTTCTATGAATTTTTTTTCAAAAATCATACATACATGGTTATTATTAATAATTAAATCAATGTTCAAAAAGATGAAAATAATTTTTGATAAAAAGTAACTTTTGACTTTTCATAACCTGGTTAATGGTAAAATAGGGTAATTTGAGGGAAAAAATATTATAAGAATATAAAATTACATTAACACATGTCCAAAACGTATTGGTTGAGTCATTTACGGTCATTGACATCTTTGGGTCGATTTGGGGACCCCATGGAGCCACTTGGGAGTGTTAATGACAATTTATTTTAATTAACATAATGTAAAGTCCCAAATTTCAAAAACAAATATATTTAAGTAAATCAATTTTTACATGTGGTTATATAAGTTATAATTTAGACTATAAATATTCATTGTTAATCTAAAAATATTTCCTACATGATGGAAAATATTTTATAATTTTTATTCTTTAAAAAAATTAAATTATTTATGATACAATAATGATGGAGTGTTTACCTCATTAATAAATGTTTTGAATAAATAAGATTACAAATATTAATCAAATATACAAAACTAGTCCAATTCTTAGTGGATTATTTCATTTCTAACAATAGTCTTATTATATTCAACATTAATGTGTTTTGTAAATTTATAAACCTAAGATAAGTTTAAAATAAAATAATATTTGAAAACATTCTAAAAGAGCCCCTCCTTCTCCATATAAAAAACCCTTACTTCTACCCCATTACCCAGACCTCTAAATCCCCTTTTCTCATCCAACCTCTTCCCATATATTCTCAAAAAATACATCTCCTCCTCTTAAAAGCATTACATTATGTATAAGGCACTTCATGAAGTCATTTTGATTCAAACCAAAAGGAGTTACCCAAATTAAACATAAGAGTTTTTCGTATCTTCTTTTATTTTATTTTACTTCTAAAACCCCTAAATTATTAATTTTCCATTATTTAATTAAAAAAACTATGTCCACATTATACTAGGATTTTTTATTATAATTATTATAACAACAATTACACACACCTCCTTCTGATGTGTGAAAAACATATTGTTCCTATGAATGGAAAAATAATGCCTCACGAAATTATGATTGTTCGATTATATCCTACTGCATCTTTGGGTGGCCATTAGAATGAAAATATATTTTTATATGATATATATTATGTTTATGTTTTCTTTATTCTACTTTTTCTTGTTTTATATCATACCGTTATTGTTTCCATTATGGATAAACACGATAATTTCAATTGAGGAAGTGCGGACTACCGCCCCCTCGAAGTGATATGACTCGTTAATTCCATATGTGGGACGTATAAAGTATTGTGTTAATGATATTACATATTATATTATACTGGAATTATAATATACCTATGTATAATTATGTTTTTAATCCATTAAAATAATAAGTATAATTTAATGTGGCATTCATGCGTACGCACGACTTACCGTCTCCAAGAACGATGCATTTAATTTATTACATCATAATGTTATGTATTATTATATATACATGTATATACTGTATATATATCATATACGTGATATCTAAATCATGAATATAATTATGGATATAATGAACTATTGACCATTGGAACAACATGTAATTATAAGAAGTCCATTTTTAACTCAAGTACCAAATATCGACAAACCGAACGTTAGTAACTTAAATGTGTACATAATGATTATAACATGTTAATAAGTGATATAAACGGAATATTAAACATGAAAAAGGTTCTTATGAATGTATAAATTAATTTATATTATAATTCAAGAGATTAAATAAAAAAGGGTCAAGTCGGACACGAGATAAGGGACTTCGTCTTCATATCCTATCATTGTGGCATATATTTTTTAATACAAGACTTTATTTTATATGATGTATAAACACCATTGAATATTTATATCATTCTAAGGGAATCTTTTTCTATAATATTTTTTACTAAACAACAAAAAAATAATGTTTCTTTTTAATGTACTCGATGACAACGACCATTCTGCCACCACGAGTATTGTTTGATCTTTCGCTTTTTCAACAAGCCGTAATGTTTTTAAATGGAAAATAAATACCATATACATTTTTATGAATTTTGTATTGAAAATTCTATTGAAAATTTATTTTTTATGTCAATATATTTAAATGATATATTTGATTGAAAGGTGGAAATGTTATCATTCTGTTATGTTTGTTTTATGTGTTACAAATATGGTATGGTTCATGGGAATTGTTATGTATGTGGGCGGTTCCATGATAAACCTAGGGAGGTTGAGCCTGAGATAGCTCTCCAATGCATTAGGTAGCATGAAAGTGGTAAATCTGAATGTTTATCCTAAGAGATTTTGGGAACATACTATGATGAATATTCCAAATGTAACTCCTTATATAGCTGTGATAGATACAATGTAACTATGATATGAATTCCACAAGTTACCTTTAAGATTTATGTTTTAAATGTTTTATTCATAAATTTTATGATTTTATAATGTATGTTGATGATCTTATGTTATGTATGAAATGATGAACTAATGTTTTCATTCATTTTTTATAACCCTTACGATGTTTTTTATGCTAATCCCATGTTCTGAAATTATTTTTCCAGTACCTAAATATGAATACGGTCAAGTATGGGATCAAGGAAAATGCATGCTTTCTAAAACATGGGACTAGACATGACTCATTTTTTCAATAGTTTTTATTTTATGAAAAAATGGAAACTGAGTAGAAGTGTCTACATTGTAATTTTTGACATGTAATGTAACATTTATTTCATAATTCACTAAAACTATAAACCTAAAAAATCATCAATGTTAATCATTTAATTCAAGATTATGTAATGTTTAAACCTGAGTCCTTATATATAAATACATAAAATAATCATCAATTATTTATGAAATATTTACATTATTATCATCTATATAAATATATTTTATTACCATAAATTAATATCTTAAACCCATCTCCTCTTCCATCAAATAGTAAATGAAATAGTCCATCATTTCTATGGCGGACTACTACCTCACATGAAAATGTAATTTATATCCCATCAAAACCTCTCATTATTGGAGTTAATGATTGATTAAATTTTTATATATAATCGTTGTGAAATTTTTATTCCCATATAATTATTATATCAAATCTACCTTCTAACTTACAATTTGTTTAAAAATGATTATGTAACTCGTTCCTACTTGTGGACAACAGCCTCCACGAAGTGAGGTGTAAAATTTTTTTATTGGAAATTATGTTAATAAGGGTATATTTAATGAATATATATTATGAATATTCTGTAATAATTATTATTAAAAGATCACTTAATGATTAAATTTCTATCATTTATCAAATGAGAAAATGGAATCACTTTTCTTGCATATGTACAACCTACCAACACTTTGAATAGTGAAATTCATTTTTCTAATTGTATATTTTATGGAAGATAATACACAAACTTATAATTATTATATTTTATATTAATGTAATTATTGATATATTAACTGTTATTTAATAATAATATGTTTACTTGTACAAAAAACTTCTAAAACATATAATACTATAAAAATGAAGAAGTTATAACATGGAACATTGATTTTTACAAATAATTCATGATGGACGGTTGATTAAGGGGTATAAAAAAATAATAATTTATATGATATTAAAAATAATGGTTCTATAATAAATTTATAATATAAATTTATTTATTATTCATTATCTTTTAACATATATAAATAATTTCAAGACTAATGTAATGGTTTTTCATCTAATTTTTATTTTTGTAGGACATAATCCATATTCAAACATGTTTCTTTGGGTTTGGTTCTTTACTAATAAATAATATTTTTTTATTAATTTTGTTATATATACTATGATATGTATTTAACAATATATGGTTAATTATTTCAGGATGAAAACTATTTATCTATTAATATATGGATACACATTTTCTGTAAAAATATCAATGTTTATTACTATTTTATATGATTATGCTTATAATTATTAAATTTCTGATTTATCTCATAATAAAAACTATATTTGTATTATCATCAGGTTATTAGATGACAATTAATTTATTCCATTTATTTACCACTCTATGAATAAAATATATGGAGAGAATATTTTTAAATAAAATAAAATTCATTTCCCTCTTTTTTCAATTCTCATTTTTCATCCATATCCATTCTTTCTAAAATAAATTTAAAATCATTTACTAATTTCAAAAAAAAATTAAAAAGGTTTTTATTTTAATATTTATAAAATTATTCTTCTTATAGTTAAAAAAATATGATACGTATAAATATTTAAAAAATGACAAAGGAATCATTGTTTTATGAATAAAAAATGACCAAAATTGTACTCCAAAATTTCCACTCTATTTTTTAAACAATATGTTATATATTTCCCATGTTATTTTCAATTATACATATTTTTATGCTAGTTTTTATATTTTTTTCATATAAAATATTTATTTTCTATGCAAAATATGAACTTTCCTCACAGATATTTTAATCATAATTTAATGGAATTTTTATCTATAAATGGAAAAACACATATTTCTAATTATTCACTAAAAGATATATAATCAATGATTACCAGAATTTTTATTTCATGAGACAGTATATGAAATTGATAGAACAATGTTTTTGAAACCAGTTTTTTTTTCATTATTTATTATATTATAAATCTTTTGTGAATCCCCTTTTCTTTTTCATTGGTTATGATATATGATGATAGATATAGGATCATATAGAACCCAAATAAATATATTATGTTTACCTGAAATTTGGTCCTAGAATTATATATCACTCCCTTTTATTAAGAGAATTAAGATAAGTCATAAATAAAAATCTTATGGGTGAAGTTGATTTCATATTCACTATATCATTGGTGAAGCTATTTTTTAAAACATTAAATTAATTGTGGGGCTTAGATTCATGTTAATTATTTTATTAATTTACTTTTATTTTAAGAATATGTGGTTTATTAAAAAATTATTTCATGTCAATAATATTATGGTAGGGCATTATTTCATGTCTGTAAAATAATGGCCGAACTGGTATCTATTTATACATGCTCATAATATTATAATCATATTTTCTTTCAATATAACTATGTTTATGTTTTACTCTCGTAGATTATATTCATATATTTACATTATGATTCATGTATTTTTCATCTACAATATTTATAACGTGACTCAATAATATAATCTATGTTAAGATGGTAATGGTATTAAAATATTAAACTCATGTTCATATGTACTTATTATCATGTTATGACTATGTGATCATTGATATCACACCTTTTTACCCTTACTGAGAATATGAGCTCAACCATCATTATGTATACATTCCCCATATTCAAAATAATGATTTTATAAAGGATATGACTATATTGAGTAAAAAAGTATCATATCATTGTGAGAGTTGTTGAATATCAATTATGAAATAAAAGGATTGTACATCTAATCATTAATGATACTAAACCTATATGTTCGTAATGATAATTTTTCAAAATATTTAAAAAAAATTCAAACAGACTAAAAATAAATTTTTAAAATTCCCAGGTTGTTATATTTATTAAATAAATAATTTCAATGAATACTTATAATCATCTATGGATGATGATAATTGAATTGATATCCGAATTAAGATATAGGATTCCTAATATATGTTTTGAATAAATATAAGGATTAATGATCATGTTTATCTTATTAATTAATCTAATAAATATTTTTACTAATTATTATATTTGGGTGGAAGAGGAGATAATGTGTTTCTAGAAGTGTGTTAAATATTTTATATCTTTATGCGATAATGTGGGACTTAGTAAATCACTCCATTACATGGAGATTTGTTCATATGAATTTCATTTTATTTGAAATCTATTAGGAAACCCCTTTAAAGGTGGAGTTAAAAGCAATTCCACCATATATGGCTTAAAATGAAAACATATATAATGAAGAATATATATTTATGTATAAATTTTGTTTCATTTGGTGGGAAAATAATTATATGGTGTTGGATTTTTCATTTTGAGGCTTACCGAGGCATGCCTAGCAAAAAACGTGATTTCTGTTTGATTGTACTAAAAATAGACAAGAGATTATATAATTATTAATGGTTTTGTATGTATACTCCCTTGGTATTTGTCTTCATGTTTATCATAGAACTCTGATAATTTCATACACATCTTATATGATCGATGATATATGGTTTCTAATAATGTATATTTTAGATTATTATTAGTCTAGATCATTTTTTCCAATTAAATTATAAAATTATTCTAAGGTGGGGGTAAAATTATATTTATTTATTATTGATGATAAATATATAAATTTTTAATATCTTGTAATTTTGGGAATTATAATTTGTAAAAACCAATATTAACTCTAGAATATAACCAAAAACAATAATTCAATGGATATATCGATTAATTGATGTGGGTTTTTATATTGAAATGATATTAAATTATATAATGGGTGTGATTTAAATTCAATAAAAATATTTTTTGTGAATAAATGATATTTTTGGATTCTTCTCTTCTAATTTAGTCAAAATGTTTATAAATAATTAGAAAAGTAAAAAATAATGAAAAAGATAGTGTGTCTGTATTAAAAATATTGGTTTTAGCCATGGATAAGTGTTTAATTGACTGACATGAGTTGTTTTTAGTTGTTTACATCATTTGTGGATTAGTTAAATAACATTATTGACAGAATTAATTTACTGAATGTTTATATTGATTACAAGTACCCAATATAAGGATATAAAAACACAGTTCTATATCACCTCATATGCTAGAATCTGTTTCTCGTTGGGAAAATCGTAAATAGTGGTAATGGAGAGATTGGATCTTAGAACTGATGATGGTCAACTATAGGTTGTGATAGGGAAAGTATAAAATGAGATAAGTAGCTTATGTTTCTTGATAATGAGAATAGATGAAATAAATACTTTCTGTCGAAATATGGAATTTTTTATTTTTCATTGATTTATTCTTGATGGAATTTGGAATGGATTAAATTTTCATTTTACAAATCTATATTATGTTGAAAAATTGATTTAGATATGTTAATTCAATAGAAATTTATTAACATACATGTAATCCCTCTATAACAATTTAGATTATCTTTCATGGTTAGTTTATGAGTAGACAATGACTAATTTTTTATAACAAATTTTATTATATTGATTTTCTCACTCTAATAATCATGTGAGAATCATTATTTTATGGGTGAGTATATGATCCAATAACCATTTTCAGATTCAATTCATGATCTATTCGATTATTGTGTCCATTTATATAGTATGAATGAAATAACATATAAAAGGAAAAATTGATTATCATGTAATTATGCACTATGAAAGGAATGGTTTTTTGGATTCACGAATTAGTAGTGACATATGGGTAACTGTTAAATAATGTCGGGTATTTTTCATTCATTTTGTTGGGATCAACGGAAATATATTGACATCTGGTTTCCTTACATCCATGATTGAAGATTTGGGAAATGTTTGGCAAATAAATGGGGTGATATTGGTAGACTCAGTGGAAATTGTTTTTTAACAAGAAGAATATTTCTAAAATCACCACCTATTAGAAAAAAATACAAATAAAAAAATACCATTAACTAGAATACTGTAGAAATTATGTTATCATAGGGAATTAAATATCTAAGGATGTTTCTTGATGTAACACCCCGACCCTAGTTACCCAGAGTTGGAACATTATGAAATAACATTAGCATGATCAGAAAAGATAAAATCTTGAAAGACCTATTAGATTAGTTGCCTTGGAAACACTATATATATTCACAAGTATTATATTAAATCATTATGTAAAACAACCACACCAACATATTGTCTTAATATCCCCTCATACTATCCCTTCAGGTCATTAATACAATACTTCTTCACATCCTGGTAAAAATATATCATTGAAAGGGGTTAGCTCAGATGCTCAGTAAGGATAACAATATAGTTGAAACGTTCATAAATAAGCATAAACATTTAATGCAATATATAACTAAAACAAAATCCTTTTATACTCGAACATCAGTGTAATATGGAAAAGATAAAATTAAATAATTCAATTTACATATTAACATGGACATTCTTCTAGTCGAATAATCACATGCAATATCAATAACCACTTTCATAATGATGTAATGCATAATGCCAGACTATCATAACCACATAGTCAAGGTATAAGGCCCCGGCCTTAAACCATACTTTATATTAAATTAAATGAATAATTAACATTTAGGATCTCTTCATGTTTAGAGTTTTAGAGAATTAGGACATAACTATTACACCTCAAAAGATTACAAAGTATACACTTCTACAAAGTTTCCATAGAATAAAAAACTCTTAAAAAGAAATATGTCTAGTTCCATGTTTTATATATCATCACTTTCCCTTGATCCCATCCTTGACCTCATTCCACATTATGTTTGGTGAAAAACATTTCAAAAAAAACATAGGGTGAGCATAAAAAGCTCAGTAAGGGATACACAAAGAATGAAAATTGTTAGTTTATCAAAACAACAATTAAACCAAGAATACTTTATCAAAGTAATACATTTCACCTTTATGAAGTAGTAGAAACTCTTCACTAAATAAAAGATCATTACTTACCCTTTTGTAACCAAATGATTACCATAAAACCCATATAAAGATCACATAACATATAAAGGTAACTTGGGACATAAACATACTTAAATTGAATAACCATACGGTCGACTTCCACACATATCACTTAATGGAATAGCCATACGTCCAAATTCCATACCCAATGCATTAGTGGTTATAACGTAACCACCAGTCCTGGTACTCACGGAACCACCCGTCAAATGTCCAAGTACCATTAAAAAAATTATAAGACATAAAACAAATATAATGGAAAGAAAACATTTCCACACTTTGATCACAATATATCACTTAAATATATTGACATAAAAAATCCATTATAAAAACCATTTTCAATACCAAGATACAAAAAAGAGTATATGGTATTTATTTCATTTTAAAAACATTACAGCTGGTTGAGGAAGTCAAAGACCAAATAATACTCGCGGCGACAGAAAAGGTCGATGTCACCGCGTACGTTAAAAGAAACATTACTTTTTGTCATTTAATACAACGCTTAGTATAAAAAGATTCATTTTTGAATGAAATTAAAAGTCAAATGGTTTTATAAACCATATAAAAGAAATTTGTGTATAATACAAAATATGCCTCAATGAAATGAGATTGAGACGAAGTCTCATACCTCGGGTCTGACTTGACTTGATCGTTCTTTAACGTCCTGAATAATAAACTTGAGTTAATTTAAAAATTCTGAAGAACCTTTTTAAAGTTCATTATTCCTTTTATATCACATATTTCCATGTTATATTATGTAATCATTTAAGTTAATAATGTTTGTTTTGTCGATATTTGGTTCTTAAGTCAAAAGTGGACATCTTACAATTATGTGTTGTTTTTGTGGTCAAAGGTTCATTATATCCAGAATGATATTCATGATTTGGATATCATATATATCATATATAACCAGCATATACATGTATTTTTAATATTACATAATCATTTAGAGGTAAGAAATGAAATGCACGGTTCATGGAGATGGTAAGTCGTACGTACGCATGAACGCTAATTTCATTTCTATGACATACATTCATGGAAATAAATAATAATGATATAAATGTATATTATAATTTCAGTATCACATCACATATAATAACTTTAAATCCATCCTTTATGCGTCCCACATATGGCATTAACGAATCAAATCACTTTGAGTGGGTGGTAGTACGCACTTCCTAAAATGAAGATATCGCGTATACCCATAATGGAAGCCATAATGGTATGAAATAAATGAAAAATAAAGAATCTTAAGGAAAAAATAAACATATTATATATCACATATAAATATAGTGACATCTTAATGGCCACCTTTGAAGGTGTTAGAAGAATATTGAACAATCATCGTTCCGTGAGGCAGAAATTCGCCATCCACAGAAACAATATGTTCATTAACCATTAGATGTAGGTGTGTGTAAGTGTATCTAAAATTATTATTATAACAACATCCTAGTATATTGATGATACTGGAGTTTTTACAAAAGAAATGAATAAAAAGTGTTTCAGGGGTTGGAGAAGCAAAATAAAACAAAAGAACACAAGTGAAGACATTACCATAAAATCGAGTAACTCTCTTTGTTTTGAGATCAAAGGATTACATGGGAAGAATTCCTCCCAAAGTGAGGCTTCTAGGAGAAATAGAGGGATGTAGAGAGACAAAATGAGTATGGGTTGACCGAGCCAAAGGCTTGAGAGGTGTGGGTAAGGAGGTAGAGGTGGGGGCCTTTTATAAGAGGAGAGGAGGGGCACTCTTGGAAAGTTATAAAAGGTTACATTATTATAAAACGATTTTCGGATAAAAAAGGTCCCACAATTATAAATTTAGAGGACAAGGTGATAAGGGTTATAAATCCACCCATCCAATTGGTTTTTGACAATTGTAGGTCTTATATTTTCATTATCGTTTCATTTTATTTAAATCGTTAAATAATGAGGTAATCGCTGCATCATCAGGGTGCAATAAATAATTTAATTTATTTAACGTCTAATAATGATAAAAAAATATCATGACATAGAAAATCTTTTTATCTTTCTAATGAATATTTATAGTCAAAAATTGTACTTTTATAACCCCATTTGAAAATAGTTTTATTAAAACAACTCATGTTTGTGACATTGTAATTTTAACATTAAATAAAATGATATTAATGTCATTTTCCTACCAAAGTGGCTCCATGGTGTCCCCAAGTTGACCCATGGATTTTCTTGGTCGTCCATGAGACATCCAATGAGTATAGGAAATGTGTCTAGGTCATTTCATATTATTAATACATTATTTTTACCTTAAACTAAACTAATTACCTCTAATCGCAATTAATAAACATAAAAGTTACTATTCTCCAAAAAATTATTTTAATCCCATTTAACCAAATTTTACTTCCTAATTAGAACCATGTATGTTGGATTTTTAAAATTCAAAACACAAATGTGGTAAAATTTCATTTAAACGAAAAATTGGTTTTTTATGTACCACTTAGTGGTTTCACTATTCATCAAAAATTGAATATTTTCAGAAAAATACCAAAAATTCACCCTAAGCTATACTTTATATTCTTAATTCAAAAATAATGTCTAGTTTAAAAAATTAAAAACATATAAGTTACATTTATTAATTGAATAATTAATTACCGTTGTCATAACAAATAGCGTGTTTTTATGAAACAATAATTATCAACAGATTAACATTAGTTTAAGTTCAATTTCAAAGTGAAATTAATTCCAACGTCCAATATTTAATTAAATAGTAATAATATATTATAATTTAACTTCCAAACCAATTCAAAATAGAATGTAATCATATAAATAAATTAGATTAAATAGAGTTTTTGAATTAAAATACAACATTTTTCACTATTCATTAAAAATTGAACTTTATCGGAAAAATACCAAAAATTTACAGAAAGTAAATTTTGATGCCCCGATTCTAAAGAAGATTTTTATTTGGTCCAATAGAATTTATAAGAGTGAACAAAACTATATTTATGGATGGGTCACCATGAAAAGGCGATAAGTGAACCTTTAGTGAAAATAAGAGTATATATTCCTAAAATTGAATTCTTTCCGTATTTTAAGACTTTATCTTTTATTGGATAAATATAAATACATTTAAAAAAACATATATAATCATATTTTAGTTATTTCTATCCATTACTGCCAATACAAAGACTATGTGTTAACTACTATTTAAAATAATATTATTTTATTACTAGTGTGCAACGTAAGATTTCAATGAAACTCTTGGTTGCGTATCAGGTACGCTATCGAACATAGCAAACCCATTAAAGTAAAATTAATATTTAATTCATAAATATAAATTAAAATGAAAATACTTTATTCTTTATTCACCTGGGATGTTACATCCTTCCCCCCTTTTTAGAATTGCATCCTCACAATTTTATTCACGTATCAAAATAAGTGGGGGTATTTGTCCCTCATAGCATTTTCAGATTCCCATGTTGCCTCTTCAACCATATGGATTTTCCATAAAACCTTTACTTGGTGAATTACCTTTTTCCGCAACACTTTCTCTCTACGGTCAAGTATCTGGACTGGTTGTTCTTCATAAGAGATATTCTCTTCCAACTGAACTTCCTTTGGGCCCAAAACATGAGATGGATCTAGCATATACTTTCTCAACATCAAAACATGAAAAACATTGTGTACCTGAGATAAACTCGGAGGCAAAGCCACTCGGTATGCAACTTATCCAACTTTCTCCAGAATTTAATATGGCCCAATGAACCATGGACTCAGTTTTCCTTTCTTACCATATCGCATCACACTTTTCCATGGTGAAACTTTGAGAAAAACATGAACACCTACCTCAAAAGATAGATCCTTCCTTCGGTTATACACATAACTCTTCTGCCTACTTTTAGCTGTTCTCATGTGTTTCTGAATCAACTAATCTATTTCTTCCATCTTTTCTACCAATTATAGTCCTATAAACTTCCTTTCACCCACTTCATCCCAAAAAGCTGGAGTTCGACACCGTTTACAATATAATGCATCAAATGGAGCCATCTGAATACTGGAATGAAAAATGTTATTATATAAAAACTCAACCAAAGAAAGATGTTGGTCCCAACTTCCCTGATAATCCATCAAACAAGCACGTAGCATAACCTCCAATCTCTAAATTGTTCGTTCTGACTTCCCATCTGATTGAGGATGAAAAGATGTAGTAAAATTTAATTCAGTACCTAATGACTTCTGAAGGCCCATCCAAAAGTTAGAAGTAAACCTGGGATCACGATCAAATACCATGGAGAGAGGAAATCCATGTAACCTGACTATCTCTTTAAGATAAAAACTGTAAAGTTGATCTAGAGAGAATGTATCCCGAATAGGATGGAAATGAGGAGATTTAGTCAAGCGATCAACAATAACCCATATTGCATTATTACCTCGATATGTCCTCGGTAATCCCAAAACAAAGTCCATGGATATATTTTCCCATTTCCACTCTGGCACTGGTAAAGGCTGATGCATTCCTTTAAGAAACTACCGCTCTTCTTTAACCTGCTGACAAGTCAAACACTTTACAGTAAAATCAGAAATATCTCTTTTCATTCCATCCCACCAGTAATACTCCCGCAGATCTCTGTACATCTTAGTGCTGCTAGGTTGAAATGAAAACGGGGAACTATGAGCCTCATATAACAACTCACCTTTCAACTGTGAATCACAAGGCCCACACAATATCTTCCCAAATCTAAAAACACAATCATTATCAATGTTGAATTCAGGTTACATACCCTTTTGAACCAGCTCTACCTTTTTCTGCAACTCACTTTCTTGTTTTTGTGCTTGCTTAATTCTGTCTGATAGGGATGATCTCACTGATACCTGAAAAAAACAGAAGAACATCCTACACCAACAACTTCTATGCCAAATTTCATCAAATCAAAAACCAAAGGATCTCGTTCCAAACGTATCATGGTTAATGAATAATTACTTTTTTGACTCAAAGCATCAGCCACTTTATTTGCTTCTCCAAGATGGTAATGAATTGTACAATCATAATCCTGGATTAATTCTTGCCATCTCCTTTGTCTCATGTTCAATTCTTTCTGAGTGAATATATACTTTAAACTTTCATGATCAGTATAAATTTCACACTTTAATCCATACAAATGATTCCTCCAAATTTTTGGAGAAAAAAACAACAGCAGATAATTCCATGTCATGTGTAGGGTAATTTACCTTATAAGTTTTCAACTAACGTGAAGTATATGCAATTACCTAATCATTATGCATAAGGACACAACCAAGTCCTTTCAATGAAGCATCACTGTAGATAACAAACTCACCATTCCTGGAAAGAGGGGCCAAAACTGGAGAATTCACCAATCTTCTTTTCAACTCCTGAAAACAATCATCACATTCTTTTGTCCAGATAAACATAACTCCTTTCCGAGTTAGCTTAGTCATTAGACTAGATAATCATGAAAAAAATTCAAAAAACCTTTGGTAGTAACCTTCCAAACCAATGAAACTGTGGATATCGATTACATTTGTGGGTCTTGGCCATTCTTCAACAACTTTTGTTTTAGAAGGATCAACAGTTATGCCATCTTTTGAAAAAATGTGACCAGGGAAAGAAATTTTTTGTAACCAAAACTCAGACATGCTAAGTTTTCAATACAGTTTCTTTTATTTTAAGGTTTGCAAGATAACCATTAAATTTCATTCATGATCCTATTTAATTTTAGAAAACACCAAAATATCATCAATATAAACATCCAACATTTTTCACCTGAGTCAACTGAGCAATCACTACAACAAACTATTTGGTTCTGATTCTGACAATCTCAGGATAATGATTTGAAAGGTCATTTCCCTCTGTATGCCTTCCCAAAAAATCTGTTTTGTTTCCTCTATTAAAAAACCATTCATAACATAGAATTATCTTAGGTGAAGAAACATGGTAATATTCAAATGATATATCATTTCAATCATACCATAAATTAACATATAATTTAACAATTTTCTAACTCCTAAAGTTTTCTAAACCGACCTTTGATACCAACTATAAGGCCCCGACCTTAAACCTTACTTAATATTGAATTAAATGAATAATTCACATTGATGATCTTTTCAGGTTTATATTTTTAGAGAATTAGGACATAACTATTACATCTCAAAATATTACAAAGTAGACACTTCTACTACGCTTCAATAGAATAAAAAACTCTTACAAAGAAACATGTCTACTTCCATGTTTTATATAGCATGACTTTCCCTTGATCCCATCCTTGACCCCATTCCACATTAATTACTGTGAAAACCATTTCAAAAAAACATGGGGTGAGCATAAAAATATAAGTAAGGGATACACAAAGAATGAATACTGTTAGTTTATCAAAACAACAAGTAAACCATGTATAATTTATCAATGTAATTCTTTTCACCTTTATGAAGTATTAAAAACCCTTCACTGAATAAAATATCATTACTTACCCTTTTATAACCAAAATATTAAAATAAAACCCATATAAAGATCACATAAAATATAAAGGTAACTTGGGACATAAATATACTTAAATGCAATAACCATACGGTCGATTTCACACATATCACATAATGGAATAGACATACGGCCGACTTCCATACCCAATGCATTGGAGGTTATAATGTAACCACCCATCTTGGTATTCATGGCACCACCTGTCATATGGTTTATCATTAAATCCACCCTTCAAATGTCCATGTACCATTAAAAAATCATAATACATAAAACAAATATAATGGAATGAAAACATTTCCAGACGTTGATCACAATATATCACTTAAATATATTGACATAACAAATCCATTATAAAAACCATTTTTATTACCAAGATACATAAAAGAGTATATGTTATTTATTTTATTTTAAAAACATTACGGCTTGTTGAGGATGCCAAAGACCAAATAATACCCGCGGTGGCGGAAAAGTTTGTTGTCACCGCGTACGTTAAAAGAAACATTCCTTTTTTCGTTTAGTAAAACTTTTCATATAAAAAGATTCTATTTTAATAAAATTAAAATTCAACGGGGTTTATACACCGTATAAAATAATGTTGTGTATAATACAAAATATGCCTCAATGAAAGGAGATTGAGACGAAGTCCCATACCTCGGGTCCGACTTGACTCGATCGTTCTTTAAGGTCCTGAATAAAAAACTTGAGTTAATTTATACTTTCTTAAGAACCTTTTTCAAGTTCATTATTCCTTTTATATCACTTTTTTCCATGTTATATTACGTAATAATTTAAGTTAATAATGTTTGGTTTGTCGATATTTGGTTCTTAAGTCGAAAGGGGACTTCTTACAATTACATGTTGTTCGTGTAGTGAAAGGTTCATTATATATAGAAAGATATTCATGATTTGGATATCATATATATCATATATATCCAGCATATACAAGTAATTATAATATTACATAATCTTTTAGAGATATGAAATGAAATGCACCGTTCATGGTGACTGTAAGTCGTACGTACGCATGAACGCTACTTTCATTTCTATGTCATACATTAATGGAATGAAATAATACTGATATAAAGGTATATCATAATTCCAGTATAACATCATATATAATTACTTTAAATCCATCCTTTATACGTCCCACATATGGCATTAACGAATAAAATCACTTTGAGGGGGCGGTAGTCCGCACTTCTTAAAATGTAGATATCGCATATACCCATAACGGAAGACATAAAGTTATGAAATAAATGAAAAATACAGAAGAATAAGAAAAATATAAACATATTATATATCAAATATAAAAAATAGTGACATATTAATGGCAACCTTTGAAGGTGTTAGAAGAATATTGAACAATCATCGTTTTGTGAGGCAGAAATTCGACATCCACAGAAACGGTATGTTATTTAACCATTAGATGTAGGTGTGTGTAAGTGTAGCTCAAATTATTCTTATAAAAACATCCTATTATATTGAAGATACTGATTTTGTTACAAAAGAAATGAATAAAAAGTGTTTAGGGGGTTGGAGAAGCAAAATAAAACAAAAGAACACAAGTGAAGACATTACCTTAAAATCGGGTAACTCTCTTTAATTTGAGATCAAAGACTTCCTTGGGAAGACTTCTGCCCAAAGTGAGGCTTCTAGGAGTAAGAGAGGGATGTGGAGAGACAAAATGGTCAGGGATTGGCCGAGCCAAAAGCATTAGAGGTGTGGGTAAGCAGGTAGAGGTGGGAGCCTTTTGTAAGAGGAGTGGAGGGGCACTCTTGGAAAGTTATAAAAGGTTGCATGATTATAAAATTATTTTCGGATCAAAAAGGCCCCAAAATTATAAATTTAGAGGATAAGGTGTTAAGGGTTAGAAATACACCCATCCAATTGGTTTTTGACAAGTTTAGGTCTTATATTTTACATTATCGTTTCATTTTATTTAAATCGTTAAATAATGAGGTAATCACTGCATCATCATGGTGCCATAAATAATTTAATTTATTTAATATCTAATAATTATAAAAAAAATATTATTATGTATAAAATATTTTTCGCTTTATAATGAATATTTATAGTAAAAATCATTACTTTTATAACCCCATTTAAAAATTGTTTTAGTAAAACAACTCATGTTTGTGACAATTTAATTTTAACATTAAATAAAAAGATATTAATGACATTTTCCTACCAATGTGGCATGATGGGGTCCCCAAGTTGACCCATGGATTTTATTGGTCGTCCATGAAACATCCAATAAGGGTAGTACATGTGTCTAGGTCATTTAATATTATTAAAACATTATTTTTAGCTTAAACTACACTAATTACCTTTAATCGTGATTAATCAACTTAAAAGTTACTATTCAGCAAAAAATAATTTTAATCCCCTTGAACCACATTTTAAATCCTAATGACAAACAGTTATATTGGATTTTTGAAATTCAAATCACAGAGGTGGTAAAATTTCATTTAAACCAAAAATCGGTTTTTTAACTACCACTTAGTGGTTTCACTATTCATCAAAAATTGATGTTTTTCAAAAAAATACCAAAACATCACCCTAAGCTGTATTTGATAATCCAAATTAAAAAATGATGTATATTTTAAAAAATTCCAACCATATAAGTTAAATTAATTAATTTAATAATTAATTCCCATTTTCAGAACAAATAGCGTGTTTTTATGAAACAATAAGTCTCAAAAGATTGACACTAGTTTAAGTCCAATTTCAAAGTGAAATTAATTCCAACGACCAGTATTGGATTAAATGGTAAAAATATATTCTAATTTCACATTAAATTCAATTCAAAAGATAATATAATCATATAAATAAATTATATTAAACAGTGCTTTTGAATTAAAATACAACATTTTTCACTATTCATTAAAAATTAACTTTATCGGAAAAATACCAAAAATTTACACAAAGTAAATTTTGATGTCCCGATTATAAAGAAGAATTTTATTTGGTCCAATATAATGTATAAGAGTGACCAAAACTATATTTATGGACGGTTCGACATCAAATGGCGATAAGTGAACCTTTAGTGAAAATAAGAGTATATAAGCCTAAAATTGAATTCATTCCTTATTTTACACCTTTATCTTTTATTGGATAAATTTAAAAACATTTAAAAACATATATAATCATATTTTAGTTATTTCTATCCATTCCTACCAATAAAACAGCTATGTGTTAACTACAATTTAAAATAATATTATTTTATTACTAGTGTGCAACGTAAGATTTCAATGAAACTCTTTGTTGCGTATCGGGTACTCTATCGAACATAGCAACCCCTTTTAAATAAAATTAATATATAATTCATAAATATTAATAAAAATTAAAATACATTATTCTTTATTCACATGGGATGTTACACAAGGGCTTGTGCCAAGACTACAAATTAGATTTTGTCAAGGCCTTTTTCCAAGACACTATATTGTCTCATGAGACCTACCGATGCATCGAGGAGCTATAGCGGGCTCCACCAGTAACTTATTAAATCCAATGCATTCCTTATATGAACTAGTTTAAACCTAACATAAACATTCATATTAAAACTAGCATATAAAATGTTAATACATTATCCATAAACCATGAATGGTATGAAGATAACACATCCACTATCAAACATGTAAAAAAACCATCAATACAATATGGAAGTTTTGAATAATTATAATTCAACTTCAAATAAACTTAAAATCCATCAAAGGATGTTGACATAGATGAAATCCAAACTATTTGAGAGAAATATCTCTTTTTTAGAAATAATTTAAAATTCACATAATTATAAAACAAATCATTTACTTTGAAAATATTTATATAATATTTTATGGGAAGCTCCTACGATTTTATAACGGCGTAAAATAGCCGCACCCGCCGTATAAGTTAAAAAAATTCATTCATACCTATATTCTTTCGAAAAGGTTAAAAAGGACCTAGTTTTGAAAATCAGGGAATGATTACTTTATAAAATTCTTATAAAAACTAAAACAAGGGTATAAATGTCTACAAAACATTTTCTGTAAAATAGTAAGAATTATTTGAAGTACAATTTTAAGACACATGGGTGTTGATGATAAAGATGTCCCAATAGATAATTAGGTATAAACAGCCTCATATAATGAAGAGATTGTGAAATAAACACTTGGCTTTTACTTTTCCTTGTTTGAGGGTAGGATAACCTATTGTATAATGGTGAAATAATTGTTATTAAATTAGACAAGAATAATATACATTAATCTGATATCATATATGATCTTTTAACATTGCATTGTTAATAATATCATAGTATTATCGTCGTTTCGGGTGTTAACTTACACTTTTTATTTTATATGTTTTGTTACATAATTCGTGTTTGTTATGGGTAGTTTTTATATTATACATATACATACTGATATAAATTCCTTAAACATTATTTTTAATCGTCAAATGAGAATTATAATTGTATTGATATGATGGGGAATGAATCTCATTGCGTTCGTGGAGACCATAGTCCGTATGTACGCATGAGGGACAATATCATTATATTAATATTAAAATAATATATAATTGGATGGAATAACATATATATAGAATCATTTTCATATTATAATTTTTATTTACATCTATTACCCATCATTATCATACCCATCCAAATAATAATGAATTGAATAATAATTACACCCTGATGTGGAGATGATAAGCCGTACGTACGCACGTATGGTGACATGTCATTCAATGGATGGACAGACTACTGAATATGGTAGTACCATATTTATTATAACACCATAGTATATAGGATATACCAGATTTATAATTCTATAATGGAAATAAAAAAGAAAGAAGAAGTTGAAGAAGAAAGGAACATGAAAGAGGGTGGTGAAAACATTACCTCTTCTTCGGGTTATTCCTTTTGATTTGATCAAAAGGGCTCCATAGGTTGTATTTCTGACTAATGTAAGGATACAAGGATGATTTCATGGAGGATTAGAGAATATTTTGGCGGGGGTTTGCTGAGCCAAAAGGCTTTGAATGGGTGAATTAGTGAGAAGGGGGAGTTCCCTTTTATAAGAGGGGTGAGGGGCATCTTCGGAAAAGCTAGAAATATTATTTTATAATAAATTAATATTCGGTATCTAATGGATAAAAAATGTATTATTAAGAGTTTAAGGTGATTATGGGTCTAAAACCACTCAACCAATATGTTTTAGATAGGTTTGTGCCACTATACTAACATTATCATTTTGATTTAACTCATAGATAAATAGTTTGACATTTACCATGTCTCTTTGTATTTTTATATTATATAGTCAATAAAATTACAATAAAATTACAAGAGACCTCCATGTGGTCCATTAATAATACACCTAACAATATATAAGTCTTTTGGCCAATAATTATATTTTTGAAATAGAATATCAATTAATAATATAATATTTGTTTTAAAAACTCATTTATGTCAATTTTGACACTATTTAATAATTTATTTTTGTTAATGTCTTAACAACATTATTAATTCAAATAAAATTCATTTAAGCCATCCTATCATTAAATAATAACCAATAAAATTAGTGAATTCCATCGAAACTTTAAAATTATATTTATTTTAACTTTTATAATACCAATTATTTGATTCATTCATTTATAAGGAAAATATTGTATCATTATTATGTCATAAATAAATTTAGTTATTAAATGTCTAAAAATTATAAATAAAAAACCATTATGTAGGAAATCATTTATCTTTCTAATGAATATTTATAGACCAAAATATAACATATATAACCGTAAGTAAATATTGTTTTTCTAAAATATATATGCTTATGTCATTTTTGTATTTACTTTAACTTATTTAATATAAATTTTCATTATCACTTACAAGGGGATCCATGGGGTCACAAGAACGACCCAAAGATGTCCATGGTCGGACATGTTTCAATTAATAGGGTTAGGACACGTTTTAAGGTAGTTTATTATTATTATAATTTATTTAATTTTACCCTTATTTACCAGATTTACCCAATAACCATGTGAAATAAAATATTTACCGAAGTAATTAATCAAAATGTATAAAAATAAAAGTTAATTATTTACACAATTTGGGCCTCATTATTATAAATATGTAATCCATTTTTCTAAATTCAAAACACAAAAGTGGCAGATGTTAATTTCAAATTAATTCCCGTTGTCAAAACATAAAGCATGTTTTTAAGAAATAATAAATATCAAAAGAATGACACTTGATTATTCTAGTTTAAATATGAAATTAATTCTAATGACCAAAATTGTATAAAATTGTAAAAATATATTCTAAATATACTTTAAAACCACTAATGTTCATAATTAATCACTGTTAATTATTCGATTAAAAAGGTTGTTTTTAATTAAAATCTAGTAATTTTCCATATTCATCAAAATATGAATGTTATCATAAATGTACCAAAAATCTACCCTAAGATACTTTTGATATTATGAATCCAAAAATGAAGTCCATTATGAATTATAAAATGTATAAAACTTCAAAAAATTTGTACTACTATTCATAACTGCTAGTTTGATTGGTTGTGGTGTGTTAGAACTCGAAGTTGCGTACAACGGACGCTAATGTATTAATAAAAGAGAAGAATATCGTGGAATCATGGGGTGTTACATTCTCCCCTCCTTCAAATAATTTCTTCCTATAAATTTTTAGAATACTACTGCATAAAAAGATTCGGGGGGTTCTTCATCATATGTTTCTCGGGTTCCACGTTTCTTCTTCCATCTTATGGTTTTTCCATAGAACTTTTACCAGACAAGTCGTCCGGTTTCTCAGCACTTGTTCTCTTGTATCAAGAATCTTGAGAGGATCTTCACATTAAGACAGATCTGGTTCAAGTTCTAATTCCTCTTTGGTGAGTTCATGCTTTTGGTTAGGCATGTATTTTCTCAATAGTGATACATGGAACACATCGTTAACATTTGAGAGGCTTGGTGGCATTGCCAAACGGTAAGCTAAATCCCCAATGTTTTCTTGAATTTTGAATGGTCTGATGTACCTGGGACTCAATTTTAACTTCTTACAAAAAATTTATAACACCCTTCTAGGGAGATACCTTCAAAAAAATGATCTCCTACATGAAATAAAAAATCCATCCTTCTGTTGTCATTGTAGATCTTCTGCCTACATTGAGCTGCTTTGATGTGGTTTCGGATTTCCTTCACCTTTCCCATCGTTCCCTCCACCAGTTCTGGGCCTACAAGTGTCCTTTCACCAACGTCATCCCAACAGGTTGGTGTGCGAAATATCTTTCCATATAACGCTTCATATGGATTCATCTGAATTCTCGAATGGAAGCTACTGTTATAGGAAAATTCTACCATAGGTAAATATTGATCCCACATACCCTGAAAGTCATTTGAGCAAGATCTCAACATGACTTCGAAGGATTGAATAGTTCATTCGGATTTTCTATCATTTTAGGTGTGGTAAGCAGTGATGAAACGAAATTCTGTATCTAGGTATTTCTGAAGACTTTTCCAGAATCTGGATTTAAAATGGGGATCACGATCTGAAACAATTGATAGCGGTACTCCATGAAATCTCACAACATCATTAATATATAGTCTTTCTAGACGTTCAAGTGGTAAATATTCCCTTATAAAAAGAAAATGTTCTGCCTTGGTAATCTGATCAACAATGACCCATATGGCATCGTTCCTTCTAGGAATCTTTGGTAGTCGCATGACAAAGTCCATCGTGATATTATCCCATTTCCACTCAGTTATAGGAAGAGGTTGCAATACTCCAACAAGCTATTGCCTTCCAGCTTTCTCATTTTTGACAAACCATACATCTTGACAGAAAATCAGCAATCTCCCTCTTCATGTTGTCCCACCAAAAATATTCCTTAAAATATCTATACATTTTGGTGTTCCTAGGGTGTATATAGAAACTGGAACTACGAGCATCGTCCAATAATTTCTTTTTTAGATCAGCTATATCGGGAACACAAAGTCTCATACCAAATTTAAAAATTCCATCTTCATACATAAAGTCACACAATCTCCCATCATTCACATCTTTATTCATCTTTTGAAATTATGCATCATCGGTCTGAGAACTCTTTATCCATTCTATTAAAGATGGTTTGGTAGCCATTTGAAAAAGGATTTATGCTTCACCTTTCATTGTTATTCCAATATACATCATTACTAGCTCCATGAAAATAGGATCCCATTTGGCTCTCATCTTGTTCAAAACTCCAAGATCCTTTCTTCTCAATGAATCTACCACCTTATTTTCCTTCCTCGGGTGGTAGAGTATTGTGAAATCATATTCCTTGAGTAGTTAAAGGCATCTCCTTTGCCTCATTTTGATTTCTTTCTGTTAGAAAATATACTTCCAACTGTTCTGATCAGTATAAATCTCACATTTTTCAACATAGAGATAATGTCTCCATATCCTCAATGAAAATATTACAGTAGCTAACTCATGATCATGATTAGGATTGTTCTTCTCATGCATTTTCAGCTGTCGTGATGCATAAGCAATAACCCAGTCATTTTGCATAAGGACACATCCAAGTCCTTTCTTCAATGCATCACTATAAATAACAAACCCATCATTCCCCGATGGTAGAGTCAATATATGAACATTGACTAATATTTTCATAATTTCTTTGACCCTTTACGTGTGAGCTTTGTCAATGGGTTAGGCAACTGAGCAAAATTCTAGACGAAACGTCGATAATAACCCGCTAAACCAATAAAACTGCATACCTTAGTTATACTTGTTGGTCCTAGACATTCTTGGATTTCTTTTATCTTAGAATCATCAATAGAAATTCCATCCATAGAGACATTATGGCCCTGAAAATAAATCTTCTGAAGCTAGAATTCACACTTGCTAACCTTGTAATGTTAGCCTCATACATTGTGACATTCTCATCCTTCTTTTGCCTCAGACTCAGAAATTTCCATTCCATATCTGCTCGATGGTAAGAAAGAAATTGTTTTTATAATAAAATATCTTTTAACTCCCTCTATTCCATATTTTATGCTTCATAATATTCCATTGTGTTTTGAATCAATGACCACCATTGATCAGCATCTCCAGTGAGGTGGTAAACTTCAATTAAAACTTTTTCCCTTTCACTACTCCCCAAGGCATGGAATATATTCTCTAAAGAATTTATCCATTTCTCATCTACTAGTAGATTTATACTCCCATTGAATGTTGGTGGTTGTTTCCTCATGAAGCGATCTAAAATTGATCCTCCATGCTGTGGATATGGGTGCTCCATACGGGGAAGGTTATTATTCATAACCTGAGTGAGTTATCCTATTATGGTGATTAGCTGATCAGCGCCAGTTGCAACACTAGCTCCACTATAATTATCTTGAGAAGGAGGTAAATCCCGACATGGAGTGTGTTCATTGATATGGTTTCCATTTCTTTCACAAAGAGCCATTTTTAAACAATGGAATACACTTTATTAGTTTATGAATCGAAATACATAAATCCAAACTTGTAAAACACTTAACATGAATTGAACAGTTTGTGGATATAATCCATATTAATAAAATCTATTTTCATTGAGGATGTATAAACTCATAAACCCTTTATAATGGATTATAATGAAAATGATAATTATCTTAAGCATATCCCCGGGAGTGTCATAACGAAGAGTACAACAAGGCCTATTGTCGTGCACCAGTTCCCTTTCAAGTCTAGCTCAACGTGGTGTTTTCGGGTTTTACAACTAGGTACATCTGTGAAAGAGCTGCCTCTACCTGCTCGTTTCAAGACAGGGATGTATTTCTCAGAAAACTCACAAAATATCTACAATACCAAAATTCTGGGAAGTTCTTCTATACTAATTCTAAAAGTCAATCTTAGGTCTATGTGATATAATCAGAGTTTATCTAAATATAGATTCCAAGGATTGTACTAAAAATCCTCTGATGCCAACTATAACGTCCTGATCATAGTTACCTAGAGTCGGTGCATTATTACATAACATTGTCATGATCACAAAACATCAAATCTCGAAAGACCGATTTGTTTAGTAGCCTTGGAAACACTATATATATTCATAAGTCTAACATTACATCATAAAGAAAAAACAAATACAACAAAATCTTGTTTTCATATCCCCTCATACTATCCTTATAAGTTATTCATAAAATACATCTTAATATCTAGGGAAAAATAAAACATTGAAAGGGGTGATCTCAGATGCTCAGTAAGGATAGCAATATAGCAGAAACATTCATAAATAAGCATAAACATTTATGGCAATGTATAAATAAAAAAAAATCCTTTTAGACTTGAACTTCAGCATAATATGGAAAAGATAAAATGAAATAATTCCATTTGATTATTCACATTGATACTCTACTAGTTGAATAATCACATGCAATATCAATAACCACTTTCATAATGATGGAATGCATAATGATCGACTATCATAACAACATAGTCCAGGCCTTGTGCCAAGACTACAAATAAGATTTTGTCAAAGACTTGTTCTAAACCACTAGTTTTTCTCATGAGACCTTCTGATACATTGAGGGGCTAAAGCGGGATCCACCCATCAATTATTATGTCCATTTCATTCCTTATATGAACAGGTTTAAACATAAGATAAACATTAAAATTAAAAATAGAATATGAAATGTCAATACATTAACCATAAACCATAAATGGTATAAAAATATCACATCCAAAATCAAACATATCACAAAACCTTAAATACAGTATGGATGTTTTGTATCATAATAAATCAACTTCAAAAAAGCTTAAAATCCATCAAAGGGTGTTGAGATAGAAGAAATCAAAACTATTTTAGAGAAATGTCTCTTTTTATGAAATCATATTAAAGTCACATAATTAAAAAAGAAAAAATTTAAGTTGAAAATATTCTTATAATCTTTTTTGGGAAGATTCAATGATTTTGTAACAGCATTAAATAGTTGTACCCGCAGTTTATGTTAAAAAAAGACATTCTTACATTAATTCTGTCGAAAAGCTTAAAAAGGACCTTGTTTGGAAAACAATAGAAAGATTACTTTATAAAATTCTTATAAAAATTCAAACAAAGGTTTAAATGACTTTAACACAAAGTCTGTAAAATAGTAAGAATTATATGAAGAACATTTTTATGAATCATGGATGTGGATGATAAAGATGTCCTATTAGATAATTATGTATAAACAATCTTGGATAATGAAGAGACTGTGAAATAAACCCTTACCTTGTACTTTTCCATGGTTGAGGGTAGGTTAAACTCCTTTATAATGGTGAAATAATTTTTATTAAATTATACATGAATCATATACAATAGTATGATATCATATTTGATCTTTTAACATTTCTTTGTAAATAATATATTAGTATTATCGTCGTTTTGGGTGTTAACTTACTCATTTTATTTTATATGTTTTGTTACATAAGTCATGTTTTTTATGGATAGGTTGTATCATATTCATATATAGAATGTTATCAAGTCCTTAAACATTATTTTTAATCATCAATTGATAATTATAATTGTATAGATATGATGGGGAATGAATCTTATCACGTTCGTGGAGACGGTAGTCCGTACGTACGCACGAGCGACAATATCAATATTTTAATATTAAAATAATACTTAATTGGACGGTATATAATATATACAGAATCATTATCATATTATATCTTTACTTACATAAATTACAAATCATTATCATACCCATCCATATAATAATGTTTTGAAAAACAATTACACCATGACGTGGAGACGGTAAGCCGTACGTACGCATGTATGGTGACATGTCATTCAAAGGATGGATAGAATACTGAATATGGTTGTACAAGATTTATTATAACATCACAATATATATAGGATACTGGAGTTATTAATCTATAATTGAAATAACAATGAATGAAGAAGTTGAAGAAGAAAAGAACTTGAAAGAGGGTGGTGAAAACATTATCTCTTCATCGAGTTCTTCCTTTTGATATGATCAAAATTGATCCATGTGATGTCTTTCTAACTAATGGATGGACTCTAGGATGAAGTTAAGGATATTTAGAGAATATTTGGGCAGGATTTGGTCGAGCCAAAAGGCTTTGATGGTGTGAATTCGAGAGAAGGGGGAGTTCCCTTTTATAAGAGGGGTGAGGGGAACCATACGAAAATCTATAAATATTATTTTATAATAAATTCATATTCGGTTTATAATGAAACCAAAGTGGATTATTTAAGTTTTTAGGTGGTGAATGGTCGAAAATAAATCAACCAATAGGTTTTAGATAGGTTTTGGTCAAAATATTAAATTTATCTTTTTGATTTACCTATTTGTTAAATAGTTTGACATGTATCAGGTCTCTTTGTATTTTTATATTATATAGTCAATAAATTTACTATAAACTTCCATGAGACCTGATAGTGGTCCATTAATAACACACCTATCATTATATAAGTCCTTTGGACGAATCATAGATTTTTAGGAATATAATATCAATTAATAATATAATATTTGTTTTCAAAACTCATTTATGTCAATTTTGACAATATTTAATAATTTATTTTTGTTAAAGTCATAAAAACATTATTAATTCGAATAAAATTCATTTAATCCATCCTAAAATGTAATATTATCCAATAAAATTCGTGGATGTCATCAAAGCATTCAAATTATATTTATTTGAACTTTTCTAATACCAATTATTTGATTATTTCTATAATAAAGAAAATACTGCATCATTATTCTGTCACAAAAAAATTTACTTATTCAATGTCTAAAAATTATAAATAAAATACAAATATGTAAGAAATATTTTTATCTTTATAATGAATATTTATAGTCTGATATATAACATATATAACCCTATGTAAAAATTGTTTTTCTAAAAGATATATGCTTAAGTCATTTTTGTATTTACATTAACATAATTAATAAAATGTGTCATTATCAATTAAAAGTGGATCCATGGGGTCCAGAAATCGTCCCAAAGAATACCATGGTCGAAAATGTGTCAATTAATAGGGTTAGGAATCGTTTTAGGGTAATTTTTTATTATCTTAATATTATTTGTTTACCCCAATTTACCAGATTTACCCTTCAATAATTGTAAATAAAATATTTACCGAAATAATTATTCAAAATGTCTAAAAATAAAAGTTACCTATTTACAAAATTGGGACCTCCTGATTCTAAAAATGGAATCCTATTTTCTAAATTCAAAATAAATAAGTGGCAGAAATTAATTTAAAATTAATTCCCACTGTAAAAAAAGTGTGTTTTTATGAAATAATAACTATCAAAATATTGACAGTTGTTTATGTCCGGTTTAAATGTGAAATTACATACAATGACCAAAATTTTCTTAAATTTTAAAAATATATTATAAATATACTTTAAAACCACTCAAATTAATAATTTATCACTATTAAATATTTTGATTAAAAAATTTGTTTTTAATTTAAATTTAGTAATTTTCACAATTCATCAAAATATGAAAGTTATCAGAAATGTACCAAAAATTCACCCTAAGATAATTTCAATATTAAAAATCCAAATTTGAAGGACATTTTGAATGATAATATGTATAAAACCTCAAAAGGTTAGTATTACTATTCATACAACTAGTTTGATTGGTTGTGGTGTGTGTTAGAACATGATGTTGGGTACAACACACGCTACTGTATTATTAAAAGAGAAGCATACCATAGAATCTTGGGGTGTTACATTTGATAAACTTCAAACTATATAACACAAAAAAAATATGGAATATACGCGAAAATATTACTCAATGTTGGATTTTACATAAACACAATGTGTTTTATAGTGAAACCCTATGTATTTGACAGACACAACATGAGTGAAAGTGGTATATAAGGATTTCAACCCATTTTGAGAAAGAAAATGTTGTATAACCAACACACCATGTGTGTTGATATTTATATCATTAAATTTTTGGAAAACATGGATAGAATACTACTTTGGGGTTATATATACTATAACCCACAACACGTGTCATTTATTGCTTTAAATATTGTGGAATAACATATATTTTTTTCATAGTACTCATATTTAGGAAACTGGGTATAAATTATAGATATTTAAATCATTTATAGTTTTATTATTATATTTTTTCAACTCTATAATGTTACAGATATGTTTCCATACATATAGTTTAAATTTTTTTTCTTTGAATTTTTTATGGGTTCATGATTTATCATAGTCAAATGTGTATAATGACCCAATATATGTGGTATGGTGTCTTATACTTTTTATTTCCGTATTATTATTTAACATCTTGTTGATTTAAATATAGTTCATGTAATTATTATGATAGTCAAATAGTATGAAATCCACTATCCCATTTAAATGTTAAGGTCATGAATTCCCTAGTATATCATGGAATAGGATCCCTTAAAATCATTTTTGTTTCTATATATGGATCAATACCCCCTAATATACAGGGTACAAGGTATCCTCTATTGATTTCAATAGGTATCCTCAGGTATCATTCTATTTTCTCATGGGGTGAGATCATCTTTATTTAAATCATTAAAAATTTTGTAATGAATATTATATAGATGCTTTCAATTTCCAGGTTTAATCAAATTTCTTAAAAAAAGTATTGATAGTTTTACATATATTGGGTGTTTTAATAAATACACTATATTGATGGAATAAATGATAAATTCTTCCATCATGTAGAAATTCTGATTTTGTAGAGACTATGAAAAATACATTGGATTCAATAAATATTGTAGCAGTGGAAATCAATTAATTTTTTGGACTTATTCGAGGCATGTGAATCCCCATGAACCCCTTCTAGGACATCATTAATTGATATATGACTAGATATATTATTTTAAATACATTTATTTTTTATACATTGAACATCTATAGTTTTTTATGTGATCATGAACCTAACTTGATATTGATGGGATAATTTCAACATCAATGTATTTCATTTATACATCTTGTGTTAGATCATATTTACTTTTTCCAATACTAATAATTTATATTAAGATAATTCATCTTTATTATGGTGTGATTTAACTCTTATTTCTCCTCCTGATCAGCACAAATATATTTATTCTTCATGAATTGTGTCATGTTTTCAATGACATTTAGTGAATTATATAGAATATGTTTATTCAATATTTTTAGAGTAATTGTTCCCATATATATTTTTTCTCTAAAGATAATAAGGAAAATAGGATATTATTAGCTTTGAGGTAGAGATAATGTGTCTTATCCAATGACTAATCATGTATCTACTTAGTGAAACATTATATAACATTATGATTTTGGGTTGTAGTGGTGGCTAATATAACTAGAATGTGATATATGTGTTCTAATAGTGTGGATGTTAATCTATGAGCCTCATATTTAGGAGATATTTCATATGTAATATTTTACACTAAACTCATATTATGTGGTTTACTTTTAATTATTTTTTAAAGAAAAAAATCATTATCATTTAATTATATAATTTATATGTATAATAGAAAGATTATATATTATAATTTGTGACAATGATCTGTTGTTACATGTTTTTAAATGGTAAGTCCTATCATTTTGAGCGATATTCCTACTGTGTTCTTGTTAGTGGAAAATTT
Source organism: Viscum album (assembly GCA_963277665.1). NCBI lineage: Eukaryota > Viridiplantae > Streptophyta > Magnoliopsida > Santalales > Viscaceae > Viscum > Viscum album. Next base: position 90,071,831 of record OY728121.1, on the reverse strand, counting down.
ATTAATGGGGGTGATTTTGTTAGGAACACCAATCCTACATCCATTATAGGAAATCCCCAAGGTGTTAGGATGTGATAAGATTGTATGAAATTAGGTTTCCCTTGGATCAAAAATTGGTTTTTTGATAGTATGATGAATATTATATGTATATAATAAAATTATTCTAGGGGTCTCTAGAGTTGGTAATTATACATGGACACTAATATAGGTGCGTTAGTTTATGTATCCTTTATCTAAAACACTAATAATATAATCAAACCCCTAAAAATATGATGAATTCATTAACTGTATATTCTTGTTGATAAATTGAACATACATAATTTTGTTGTGATCATTCATTTCATTTCTCCGTATGCCTATCCTCTGGTGATAAAATCATTCAGTGATAACAAAATAAAATAAAAGAATCTATCCATTTATATTATGCATATTTAGTTTGTAGGATTTCGATGAGGTTATTAATGTAAATATAGATTTATTCCAATTCATTGTTTGTTATCGGGAGTTATTTTCTGATTTTAATTGTGAAATATAATTACCATGTGAAATGAGGAATATTTTCTCACCTTCCTTATCTATGCATTATTTTTATGTATTGTGCGATTGTTTTGTTTAGAATGTCATGACTACCCATGTTTATAAATCATTTGTGATATAGAATTTTTTACATAAACTTGATCATTCAATTATTTAAATCATTTTTCTTCTGGTAAACTCATATCAATCTTATTTATACAATCATTAATAACTTCATCATTCAATATATAAAATATAACAACTAAATATGATCATTTAGGGGGTAAAATTTCATTAGTAAAACATGTAATTCAACAACGAAACCATGTATGGAGTATGATAATTTTTTCTCAAATAGATTGTAATAGAGGTTTTTGACCATTAAATTATGCAATGTAGAAATGTTCGATTGTATACTAAGGACCACGAGTTTGGAATTTTATTTATAGTAATGTTATATGATGAAATTATTGAATTTAATGTATCCTTTACAAAATATTGGATAATAAGTTATGATTCCAGTACTTGATTTGATGCCGCACCACATCAACGAGATTTACCAGTTGGAGTGATAGTATTTTGGGAATCTTTGGTAGATATTCCTCTCAACACTATGAATAAGACCACAGTCCCATGCCCATGTGCTTTGGGTACACAAAATGTATAACCCATTTACTCTTCCAGAATTATTTGAAACACTATCTTATTTCATAGTGGAAGCACATTCCTGGGATGGTTCCTAGGTGCTCGATCTATAACTCCTATATGAGGTTGATCAATCGCTATTTGGTTTATTATGATGATATTTTTTTCCTACGCATAGAATAAATATTAGTGAAATATTAAAATCTAATTTCTCCATAACACCTCATGAAACATATTATATCTGATGATTTTTTAAGGCATAATCACCTTAATTTTGACTAATGAGTTATTATATTTATCATGAGATTTACTTCAAATTCCCATGAAATAATATTAGATAACCATCACTCCATCACAAATCATCACCCAATCATGAAACACCAATAGATATATTGTATTATTTATTCAATTTTGTAAACAATATATCATTTCAAATAATGGTGTGACTCATGTTATAGACATAAATAATAGTGCAAAAACCATTAGCGTTATAAACTTAATGACATAAAAATAACTATATTAAATGAATAATACTTGAGTATATTGATTTATTTTTTATTTATTCAATCATAAAATATATATAAAAAATCATATGATGATTTTAAACATTGATACTTCATCAATTCAACCTATACCATTTTTCCTTTCACTATCATCATCATCATATTGACATCAATGAAATAATTCTATTTCATTTTCTACTATTTACATAAAATTTAAACAATTCACAATAAATACCAATCATAAAAAAAATTCTTCTTCATGGATTATTTTGGAAGACATTATATAAAACTCAAATTCAATAGTAACTATATATAGTCATAATAATCATCTATATTATTTTTTTGAGTCAAAATGATAATTAAGTGAGTATTATAAAAAAACTTCTCATCCCTTTATAAATTGATCCCATTATTCAAAAACCAACCAAGTCATAAATATATCCCAATGTTTAAATATTTATATCCCTAACCCTCCTCCATAAAAATTTGGACATCTATATTTTCAAATAGATTATTCCATGGTGACATAAGGGGTTGTGTAATAGGAGGCATCCAAAAGAAATAGTAATACTCTCAACGGATGGTTTTAGGAAATATTCCTCTAAAACCTCTAAAAAGATTCCATATATCATGAAAAAATTACCCCAGTATAAAATAAGATTTAATGTTATTTTTAATTTATGAAACATCAGAACCCCATTTTTTCATATTAAAATTAAAAAAAACATATTGTGGTGGGTTTATCAACATCGGGGACATTGTACATCATTTATCTCAATAAAATCCACCGATTTTTTTATAAATATTTTCATATTTAATTATGATTCTAATAATTATAATATTACATATTTCACATTCTAAAATATTATAAATTTAAAAATATTAATTCATTTCATTGTGGTAAATATGACTAAATAAATGAACTAATTGTATAATGATAACATTTAAACAAATTGAATAACCCCTCTGTCAGATCATGGATAAATAATTATGATCATTTAAATATTGTTAAGAACATTAATATTTTCTCATTTAACTTTTTTAATGTTTTCCCCATTTTACAACGAAAAATTATTTATCCAAAAACTAATGTGACATTGGAACCATGAAAAGAGTTTTGTTGGGATAATAACTATATATAAAATATTTAAATCAAATGAAATTATGTAAAATAAAAACATAAATATAATAAAATTTAGTTGAATTCGGTATACAATTATATGATTATAATATATAATTTATTATTCCTGGTGTTATTTGCATGTAAAAATGAATTTTGAAAAGAGCATAGTAAATTCTAAAAACTACCAATTTTTCTTTAGGTTATGAATTATCTATATCCCCATCACATTGAATATATATTTAATTATTTTAAATTTTAAAATTTGTTTTATACTTTTCTCATATATATACCACTATATTATTATACATTTATATTCTACGAACATACAATAACGAGATGTTATTCTCCCATGTCATTCTTTTCTTTAAACATGATTTAAGGTAACTTTATATTTATTATTTCATGTTATGAACCATCCCAACAATGTTTCGAATCATATGTTATATTATTTAAATACATATTTTTAATATATAACAATCCAATCACACATAGGGTTTTATGAAAATATTAATGTAAATACAGAAATTAAAAATTCCATACAATTTTTAAAAAAAGGTAGTTATATTTTTTGAATTATATAATCAATTGTCTGTCCATCAATAAGTGTTTTTTATGTTTAAACTATATATGAGAAATTTCATATTTATCCAATTTCGAACACTCCAAATACTAAATTCCACATCATATTTTTAATCCCAATGATATATCCTTTTTATTTTCTTAAAAAACATAGAACCCATTTCATTCAATGAGTATTTTTATTATTTTGCCTTATTTTTCTTTCCTTATTTGGAAATCATATGCATACACATTTCATGATCGATTTTCATAGATCAGAATAAAATTTTCATGTTTTATGAAAATATTATCATGTAATATCTATATGATTATGGAGTAATCCTATTTTATTCTGGCAAAATTACCAACATGAATTGATGTTCTAGAAGTGATCCATGAATTATGCATATGATTCCTTGTATTGTGATGTTTCCAATTATTTTTATTACATGTTCTTTTATTCCGTGCTCTTATGATTCCTTGTTGATTATTTCATGATTTCATGATAATAATCATGAACCATGAATTAAAAAATGTATTATTCCATTTGAATCATATTTTATGATCAATTTTCATTGTTATTTTTTATATAGATTTGAGAAAATGGATTTTATTTATGTAACATTCATGTTATAATTTTATTTTCTATATGATCTACTAGATTAATGAGAACAGTATAACATTAAATTAAATATTTTTTCCTTCTAAATGATTTATGTAACTTTTATTCTATAAATGAAGGGTCGTTGGACCATTGGATATTGTTTGTTTGATATTTATGTTAAAACCCATTTAATATTATGAATAAGGATATTCAGTCACAATAATAGACAGAGGATCATCATGATAGATGGTCAATAATTTTATGGTGGTGTATAGTCACCCAACAAAAGTGACATATAGATGATGAGTGACTTACACATGGGCCAACTGATTCTATTTCATTGTGTTGGTGGATAGAAATTATATTTTTGAAGAATTTAAATCATGTTCTATTCCGTTGAAGAATATCATGGATTTAATGTTGTCATGATTTATAGATAAGACAGCACTCTATAGTGTTTGGATGAAAAAAGGTGGAATACCCTTACACAAAACATAAATTAATTTGGAACAATCGTTGTGTCACATAGTTCCAATAAGAGCTACATATTCATAGTGAGTTTAACATCAAAAAACTAGTTGTGTTAACATACATGTGTTCTAACCCAATTCGACCAACATATCATACAACGTGAGTACAAAACCATACATTAATTTTTCATTAAATTCAATGCGGTCCACAAGCAGATGTTGTGTATTGGTGGAATATTATTCAATAAATTGTGGTTATTTCAAAGTACTCCACCAAGATAGAAACATCGTGTATTCAAACCTACACACCATGTAATAGGACCTTTAATTCCATATACCGTTTATGGTTTTATCTACACTCCACATTTGGGGTAACATGTTCTTTAAACAGTAGTACACATCTTGTACATATTGTTGTCATGGTTGTTTCAATATATCCATTCTCATGACAAGAATATTGGTTTTTGAGTTTCATATCATTAATTATTTTCCATAGTTAGTATGATATTTCCATTTTCCATCAATAAAATGTATTGGAAGATAGGTGATCTAAGAAATTTATTCTTATTAACATTGCATTGAACAAGAAGGTTAATAGGAGAAAAAATAATATATTGAACTCATCATATAGGTTGGTCTAACAATCCCCCTATATATATACAGGAATTTGATCCTTTATAAACAAGTGATTTTATATATAGGTTTTGGTATCCCTCCCCACATAAACATGAGGAATTACATCTTCTATTTCATTTAAGATTAAGGGACAGGTATCCAACCACCTAATTTTCTTCATGATCCTTTTTTTGTATTTCATATTAATAATAGGTTCATGTATCCCAACATATACACATGATATTAGATCATATATATCATCATATAGGTTGGGTATGGTGTAATCCATATTTATCTAGGGTTTGAGATCCCATAATTTTGGGTCATACTTCCTTGAATGAGTTTTCTTCATGTGATGTATGGAATTTCCCATTTTTTTACTATGATTATATGCTGAATGTTGTTATGGGTACATTATTTATTTTATTAATTATATAATATTAATGGTCGAGAGTATGTATTATTCCCATGAATTATGAGAATGCATAAGTAGGGAGTATAATACCCTCCATTTAATTTTTTCATAATTTATTAGTGGGAATGGATTATAATATGGGTATTATTCAACTAATGTGACTCCTTACGAACTATTTAGTGGAATTTCATATGAAACGTACTATTGGTTATATACTTTTTGAATCCTGGACATTTATCTACTCACTCAATAAATAGATGGTAATGATATTATGGCCCTCATGGGTCTGAGATTTAGTAAATGTGGATTCAATAATAATAGCACGATCTTATAGTTGTTATTCATATCTATGTTATCACTCCCTATTATTTATCATGTTACACATTAGTAAATTTATTTTTGAGATTTCATGGTACCCAATTTCCACTCCATTTTCCTCATGGTTTGTACTCAAAGTAAGAGTTATTCAAAATTATTTCCTTGTTATTATGTATTGTTTTTTAGCTTCATCATTATGATTATGGATATACTCAACAATATATAATTATTGTATCAAAAAATGGTACGAGTTTGTCCTTGAATAAATTATATCATGGAATAGATTCTATGAACTTGTTTATTGACTTATTAAAAATAACATTATTACCCTATATTTTCCATGTGTGGTGATAATGGAATTTTTATCTCATCAATGAAATAAATTACGTATATTTTCTTACCATATTATGAGGTATATATACCTGTTATTTTAGCATTGTATTGTATATTGGTGGTGTGTTCATATGGGATTCTATAAATTATGTCTATAACTTATGTTATATGTTTTTACTCAGTTGTAGTTAAATTTCCATATATTCCCTACAGAATTATTTGGGTTGTATCAATGGCCTAATACTAGCCCATGTGGACCCTGGTGGGCATATTTATATAATGTTTCTACAAAAATCATGTTATCCTTGTAATATTTCTTTGAAAAATTGTTTACGTAAATACTGGTTTTTGGAACATATAGAAATAATGTAATGGATGTTATCTATTCTCATATAAGATCAGAGAGACCCTTATTGTTGACATGAAATATTTATGAATTTTACAAGTATAATATATAATGATTTATGTCTCTAATATTTGGGGAAACATTTTAGGGTTAAATATTTTATTATACTAAAATTATTCCAATACGATAATAAACGGAATGATCATTCTATGTCATCACATCTTGACGTGATCTAATACCTATGGGTAGGTCATATCAAATGAAGTTATGTCCCAATGATAACTATATCATTTCATAGGTAGGGTTATGATATTCTCATTCATTTAAAAATACAATTTCATCATTGGATGATGTGTGATTTGGGGTTGATTCAAGGATTGATTTGAGAAATATCAAATCCATTTTATTTCCCGAAACATTTCATAGTGCATGAATATAGTATATAATTTTCTCCTTTTATTTGAGTCACTCCATGCAACTAGTTGATTGATTTTTATAAAATTTTATGAAATTTATTTTAAAAATATATTTTTACATTTTCCTAGGAAAACATAGAAATATATAATTATTACATGGGGAATATGGGATGTCAATGGTATTATTATTTGTTCGTTTTGTGGTGAACGTATTGATAATAATATATTCGTCAGTGAGTCTAAGGGGAAATATTTTTTGAAATGTTCATGATTTTATGAAACACCATTTATTTCGATGTCAACTGATTGAGAATTTGACCATTAAGAATCCATATTCAAGATACCCTCTTGTAATGTGTGTATATTATCAACGCCCACGATTGTACAATTGTAAAGTCTATATATAGGGATCAATGTTGATATATTTCATTAATCTATAGACTCCATTATGATAAATCCTTTTTAAGTGTTTATTGACGGTGAATTTCTGGGAGAGAGCATCTATATTTGGAAGATTCATCAATCCACTCTAATGGCTATTAAATTGGATAAGATTTAATTCAATGTATTGTTTTGATAATCCAATTTTTTTGAAAATAAATGGAATCTATGAATATATTCATGTCACACTAAGTATAAAAAGAAGTATGATTCATATATTATCTTCATATAATCTATTTTTGGTTGAAATGGATGCTAAATATTCATATAGATCCTTTTTTTATAGATTTAATGATTTTTGTGGAAACCATTTTTAATCCAGCTAGTTAGGGGACATACACTATAACTGAGTGTTATTTTCTCATTTCTAGTTATATTAATATATCCTTTATGATGTGATATGTATTTATACAATCCCTCATTGTAGATTATATGTGATGTGTTACCCACCAAATTAAAAAATAATTAGGTATCACTAGTTTCATGATATTGTTGAAATTGTGTTGATGAGGCTCGTTTTGTTTATAATAGTATGGATGATCCACATTATGTTTTATATAGAGCTTATTCTTTGGATAATATGTTAAATTAATATTCTCTTGAAATCATAGACTTTATTTTTATGATTTTGGTTTTGGTGTCACTTCAAGTGAATGATGAAGAATACAAGATTTCTAATAGGTGATCCACTAAAAGGGGGTGGTATAAACCCAAGGATTAATGTAATGGATTCTATTTAATGTTAAAAAAATTTATAGATAACCCACTTATTATATTTTTGGTTTAAAATTACTACATTACATTATGTGGATTCCAAGTGGATCATAAAAAACGTTTAGGAATTTCCCTTTTCATAAAATGATAGGGTCTACTTTTCAAAAAAATTATGGTAGTGAGATCCTTATTTTATAATAATAATAACGGTATTCATGAATAATGATTACAATAGAGGATAATTAGATTATATTTTTCTTTTGTTTTAATTTAATCATTCACATATTAGAGGAGGAGCATTCTACTGGTTGGATGTGAGGGTTTGGATTTATAGATTAGGGACATCTAATCCTATTGTGAAAGGGTAATGCTTCACACCTTTGGATTATGGTGGTTTCATGCACTATACCAATGTAATTGATAATACAAAATTTTTATAATTTCAATTTTTTCATTATGTACTAGTGACTTTCCCCTAATATCATAAATATATATATTAAATAATTTGGGAGAATGTAAATCAATTGACATGATTATTTTATATCTCTTGAAATAATTCTCAATCCAGTGATGTGAAACCTACTAAGATACCAATCTAGTTCTGACTGGTCATTTAAATTTATCTCTAATATAATCGGTTTTGTTGTATCTAACACATTTAATTTTTTATTACTTGATAGGGGAGGATGCATTCTCAAGGGGTATTGGTTTTTTATTTCTCATTATTCTGGTATCAATTTATTTCAAAAAGTAATATAGGAGAACCATTTGAATGTTCAGGGTGTTACTATTTAGATTTTCCACGATTAAAATACCCCATAATAATATATTTTAATGTATATAGATAGGTCTCCTAATATTCTTGACATTCCCATAGGTAAATTTTTTTACAATTTGATAACCAAATAATTGGGTTTTCCAGGATTATGGTTTTGATACTATTATAGTTCCACATATAGATGGGGGTTCCAATAGTTGTTTTTTCTATTGTATTGGAAGGATTCTCATATATCTCTTCTACCTCATTTTACTAACATTGAGTTTTATTTTTAAATTGTAGGTGATGTAGGATGATTGTATATATATCTATTATAGTATGTGGTTATATGATACTTCTTTTGATTTTATTATATAATGAAAATAAAACTAATAGGGTTGTCATACCGATTGATTACTATCACTGGGAAACCATTTGGAATACCATTTAAATGAGGGGAGTAAATGACTGCCACTATATTTGTGCTTCATGGTGAAATCATCATTAATAAAAGGTGAAGGATTATGGATTCTTTTTATTTTCTATGGGAGGTTGATTTTATATTGTGTATATACTTTGGATGCATTGGCCTTGCAATGAGGACATAGGGTAGAAATGTGATTATTCTTTATTTTTTTATATATATCTTCTCACACTATGACCCTTTATTTTTCATTTTGGAATGACCCTAGGTAGAGTATTGTGAGAGTAATGGTCTCTGTTGAAAAAGGAGTGGATCATCAGAACATAACCACACATGGCGATATATGAAACCATGGTTTTTAATAGATCAACATTATTACAATTATCCCACAAGGTGGGGATTATTTATTTATTTTTTTACTATTTTATTTATATTTTTGTCATTGATTAAATGTTTTTTTCTCATACCATTATTTTCATTACCAATTTATATTGATTAATTGGATGGGAAATGAGTTATTTTATATTGATATTAAATGTGTTTGTTTATATATTTTTAGAAAATTGATCAATTTAATAGTATGAGATTACTATCATATATACCAACATTTATTCATTAATTTCATCCTTCCCATAATTTATAACATATTATTATTTTAGTTCTAGTTATGATGGTGATTTCACAACCATATATTATTTGGAATAATGATCAGATATCTAGACATTATCAGAAAATTTTATTCAAAATTAATGAAATGGAAAAAGGAATGATCGTTGTGTCTTAGTGGATCAATAAATAATGGAGGTGTGACATATTCATGATTAGTTACATTTGAGGAAACTATAATCTCACAATGGTGGAAACAAATATTTTTTAAAAAATTGATGGATGGATATTTGCATTCAATGGAATTTCAACCTTGAATGATTCGTTATTTAAATAATTAGGAATAATTGAATGTATAATCTAATAATTGAATGATATTTGAGAGTGAGTGGATAATTATTATTCTAATATCATACTATATAGTGTGTAGTTTCATATAACACTTACCATGTATATTGTGAGAAGCAGAGCCTAGGGTTTTAGGGTGAGTTAAATATATCACACCATGTCATTCATGGAAATTTCTATGTACCCATTTAATTCATATTTATGGTGTGTTTATAGAGTGAATGTCTTAGTGGATAACTATTTATACACACTATATAGGTGGTTACCACATATAATATAATGGTGAAAAAGAACATATGTAGTTTTTGAACCTGGTACATATGATGAATTGACATACATGAGATGTTATCCAAAATCAACTGTGTTTCATTGTAAATATCATGTAATATAGTGTTCAATTGAAAGACCATTCGAACAATCTTGGTTTACACACCATATACAATGTAACACATTTCATTTACTCCATCAATACATTATTGTATAGTATATATTTTAGTTCAGATAAAAGGTTTGTAGAAGTAAACAGTTGTTCCATTGTGATTTTTATCATTGGAAATAATAGATATTACCCTTCATTATTTGCAATGTGAGAGAGGTTTTAAATGTATTTTATTCTATCTATGAACAGATAACATGTGATTAATATTATGATTGTGAATTATTATGCTCTATATTGACTCATTTATCCCCATAATTACATATTTTTTGATATCTTCTATCTTTAGGTCCATTATTGAATGATTTATGTATCCCCAATATGGTCAAATTTGTAGGTTCTAGTATGTTAGCATATGTTGTTGGATAGTTATTCCACACATTACCTGGGAAAAAATCCACAATATCTGGGTTAATTTACACATTTTGATTTGTATCCCACTAGTTCCTAGGGCAATGGATCATATATCACATCCTAAATATTGGGTCATATATATTTCTATTTATTTATTTTTATACGATCTTATATATCCCAATAGAGAATTCTCTATTAAATTATCATCTAATGAAGAGTGAAATTTATATTTTATATAATATTTATTATTAAATAAATTTTTGAATATTCATATATTTGGTTATAAATTTATGTTTACGTATTGATGGAATGAAGGAGGCATTATTCCCAATATTGGTGAGTGTGTTTTATGGTATGTTATCTCCCCTCTATTGTTTATAGTAGGTATTTTGATAATTTAGTGGGAAAATAATGTTTCTTCTTCAAGGATTGTCACTCCTCGAGAACCCCTTGGTGGAAATTGGGATTCAATTTATAGAAAACTATTCACTTTAGACTTCACATATAATTCACAACACTTTTCTGGTATAGATGACTATTAGATCATGAACTACATGGGTTTGAGAAGGGATGAAAAAATATTCATGATTATCATGAACAATTATGGGGTTTGGTAATATCTAGCATAACAATTATTTCCACTAATAATTTTACTATTTTGTACATAGAACTTTGAGCTAACACAGAGACATTTTAACCCATTTTAATCCTCAGAAAAATAGTCAAACGAAGATTTGGGTACATTTAATTATTTTTGTTTTTGTAATGGTTTCCTGCCCTTCTTACTAGATATGTTTATACTAACACCATCATGGGACTTCATCCCACATCTATTCTGTAAGTGCGTAAAATTCACTTGTTTATAGATTTACTTTTAAATCATGACACTATAGTTGTTTTCACATGAGAGACATGATGATTCTTGGAGATTTATTATTGAGAATTGTGAATATTTAAGGATTCATATATCAATGTTATTGGAGTGTGATTATTGGGTACATTCGTCTTAGAATATCTTATTAATTATTTAGTTTTAAATAATATTTATATTAACTATTTCATTGTATGAAATTTACAGGATTTACATAATCATTCTCCCCCATTACTGGATTGGAAAAATTATGGATTAATATATATACCCTTCTATTATTTTTTGATGTAAGATGAATTATAGAGTTTTTTATGGGTTCTTATGTGTCACGACCCGTCCTCGGGGCCCGTGCTGTGACTACCCCAAACCCGCCTTCCATAGGCCTGGGGCTGGCGACTAGCACCAACGGCATAAATTCCGATAACTGGGAAGGCATTGCCTTTATAAAAGTAAACAAAACACCACAGAGTACAAGCGGAAGCAAAACACTAAGTACAAAAGAAAGTGCTGAAAAGTAATTGGGCCAGAATACAAACCCAACTGAAAGTGCAGCTACAACTGAACGAAAGTACAACAGAAAAAGGAAAACAGCTGGAAGAAGGAAGCAACTCTTGGGTCGTCCTCCTCTGATCCTACCTAAAGGGTAGGTACAGATAGCGTAGCTCCTGGATCGTCCGCCACGGATCCTACCTGAAGGGTAGGTACAGATAGCCTCTTCAACGCTCTCTCCCGTCAACCTCCTCCGTGTGTCATCTCGCCGTGAAGTCCTCCTCCAGATATTGACTCGCCGTGTACTCCACCTCCGGGTATCGTCCAGTCCTCGAACACCCAGCCTCTGTCAGCACTGCCCGTCGTCTGTAACCAACACAACAAGGTGCGGGCATAGCCCGTGCAGGGGTGAGTATAACGATACTCAGTAGGGACCCCGAGACCCTTAAGGTCTCACTAAAACCAACAAGGATAACAACAAAGAAGATCTCAACAGATAACATCTACTTAGCTATATGCCCATACAAATACCTAATTTATCAAGTAACCCATCTTAATCATGAGGAAACACAAGGATCGTGAAATCAATGGATAACCACTACCCATGTATACACCCATAAATATATCTAAGTTATCATGTGGACCATCTCAATCATGACTTAAACACTATGGTCAAAAGTCTCAGCTCAAACCAGGATTTTCATCAACGAAATCATAACTGCTGAAAAGCTCTATCTCTGAAGTGTACAGTGGTCCTGTCACGACTCCGAGGTACTGCTCCCTAACCTAAGACTGCTGAGGTACACCTCCTATCGAGTATCGTGGGTCTGCGGCCAACTACCGGGTGCTCCGTCCACTGAGGGTTTGTCGCCAAATATTGGGCGCTTCCCCTAATAGCCTGCAGAGGTACTCCTCCTGTCGAGTACCGTGGGTATGCGGCCAACTACCGGGCGCTCCGTCTGTCATGGGTCTGTCGCCAAATACCGGGCGCTCCGTCCACTGGGCTAGTTGACTCACTCCAAGTCGAGTCGGTCAAGCAGTCGTCAGGTTTCAGCTGGCTACACGGTCTTCTTACTCCGTACGCTCATCTCCGAGAGGGTCCGCTCCACGAGCTACAGGTCGATACTCTAAGTATCACAAGTCCCACGAAGAAATATCTCAAAGGACACCCTCGTCATAGGGGTCTCAACACAATAGTTGGCACGTCAATCGGACGTCTGGTGTGTGAGTTACTAGGCTTTTCGTCCCCAGGGCCCGGTTGGTTTCGTGTGCGATCCAATCCGGCCGTAACTCAACTATACCCCGAACACTCATAGGGTATACTCATAGGGACCATTTCTCAACGTGATCACCAACGCCGCTGACGGTTTGTCAAATGGACATCTGGTCTGAATGATATCATCTTTTCCGTTCCAGGGGCTTAGTTGGATTTCGGGTACAATCCAACCCGGCCACTATCCAGAGACAACCAAAACTCGGGAAAAGTATGCCAAAAGTTACATCTCATCAAGAGGAAAACAACGAGACAGACGGCGCGTCAATCGGACGCCCGGTCTGTGAGTTATTGGCTTTTTTGTTCCAGTGGCCCGGTTGGTTTCGTGAGCGAACCAACCCGACCGCACTCCGACGGCATCCAAACCTCGAGCGAAGTAATCCAAAAGAACTTTCTCAATAAGAGGAATTAAACAAAGTCTACGGAACGTCATTCGGACGTTCGGAACTCATGTTACGAGCATTTCCGCTCCGAGGGCCCGGTTGGTTTCATGTACGAACCAACCCCGTCGAACCCAAATTTCTCTGAAACCTTGAGTGTAATACACCGAAACGACAATCTCGATCTAAGGATTCCTACGTAACTGACGGTGCATCGATCGGAGATATGTATCCCATGATATGGGCATTTGAACCAACTCAGTCCGAAAATAGGGGGTCTGGGCTCGGCCCGGCCCGACCCAGTACCCCCTGGATCGGCCGAACTGGGTCAACCCAGCCCGGGCGGCAACCCAGACCAGCTCCGAATTCCGGCCCGTCGCGGCCGGCGCGGCGGCGCGGCCGGCGCGGCTTGCGCGTGCGGCCAGCGTGGCCTTTGTGTCGCGCATGACAAGGGAGGGGTGTTGCCCCTCCTTTATGAAAATGGTGGCCCCTTTAATTGGGGCTGCTTGAAATCCAGCCAAGGGAATTAATTCCCTCGGCTCCCCCTCGTCTGGCCGGCCCGACCTGGTCGGCTGGTTTCTGCTCAATGGGACCGGCGATGGCCGGTCCACTTCCTGCTCCGTCACCAGTGGCCCGGTACCGGCCGCCGGTCACCCTGCTCTGCCGCGGCCCGGAACTGGCCGCGGCGTCTTTGGTATTCTTCGACGCAGCGCGATGGCGGTGTTTTCTTAAACTTCTTTCCATGGCACGGCGTGACGATGCCGCGCGTTTCCTTTCGCTTGATTCGGTGTGGTGCGATGGCACCACACCTTCCCGAACCAATCCACAAAGGAATCAATCATAAAAAATTAAGAAGGAGGGTCGGCTGTGTTTGTGAGGTCCGACCCCCTCACGTTTTTCGATATCAAGCGGTTAAATCCAGAAAGATCAACAAGTTGGTATTCACGAACAAATAAATAAATAAAACCCCTACCTCGGTTCTGGAATGGTTCACGTTAACGAGCCACGGAAGACGAGCGTCGCGGAAGTCGGGCATCGTGGAAAATGAACGTCGATTCCATTTTCATCGAGGTGCGTTCGAAGAGGAAACTTCATTGGAAGAAGTCATCGCGTTCTTCATTGAATAATGGTGTTCTTCACGTTCTTCGTCGATGCTGAAGAAGAAGAAGACTTTAAACATAGCCCTTTCTCTCCCATGTCTCCACCACAAGAACAACTTACCCAAAAATAAAATAATCCACCCACATATTTTATTAACCCAACATAGGTTTTGAATTTCAAGAGTTTGAAAATTCAAAACCCACATTTAACTAACTTAAGTTATTAACATACGATGTTATAAAATTAATGAGGTCATAAGTTATCAAAACATAAATGGGGTGTTTAGAGAGGTTAGGAAAGTGAGGGGTTAGGCTCGTGTGGGTCCCACCCTACTTTATCCTCTCAAGGTTGGTTATCACAAGTGGGTCCCACCCCCAACATCCTTACTTAGGATAATACTACCAAGTGGGAAAAAATAAAAATTGTTAATTTTTATTTTCAACTACCGCAAAAATTAATAACACCCATCGTGTAAACGCAACTCGGAAACATGAGTTCCTAAGCAATTATCGGCACTGCGGTTCCATCGGTGCCCTCAGAATTCGATTCCGGGCAACGATTCAAAAGTTAGAAATTCCTGCTCGTTCATTCACTGAATGTAGTCGAGCTAAACTTCGGATAGAAATTCTGGGCACACCGGGCCTCAGAATCAGGCACCGTCAGAAACTGTGTTCTTGTAAAATCTAAAAGAAAATTTAGAAAACAATTTCCCTTGAATTTTATGGGTCTTTACATTACTCCCACCTCAGGGATTTACATCCCCAAAAAGCTTCATCACAAACTAGGGATACAAAAGCGGTACTGAGCACGCATCTGAGCCTCCCGCTCTCATGTTCTCACCTGGAGGTTCTCGTACTGCCAGAGAAAGTACACCAGAGGAATCGATCGTCCTCGTAGGATCCGCTCCTGTCGATCCTTGATCCCCACTAGAACCTTCGTGGAAGTAACCCCATCGCCAGTATCCTGCTCCTCATGGTCGACGATATGCAAAGGGTCGAACATGTATCTCCTCAGTTGAGATACCTGGAAAACATCATACACCTAGTGCAAAAGAGGTGGATGGGTCAATGGGTAAACCACCTCGCCTACCCAGTTGAGGACCTAGAAAGGTCCGTTGAACCTTGGAGATAACTTGCCTCCCTAGCCAAATCTCTGTAAACCACATCGTGGTGAGACCCGTATAAGGATGAGATCATCATCCTCGAACTCTAGAGGACTCCAAGTCCTATCAGCATAAGGCTTCTGTAGGCCCTGTGTTGTCCTCATCCGCTCTTGGATGACTTGGACCTTCCCTAGTCTCAAAAGAGATGCTATGATTTTTTCTTTTCCGATAAGAGAAATCTGGTCTCATCCCTTGGATAAACCACATTCATTGCCTAATACAGTCAATCCTGACATGAATGATGCTTTCATGCCATTGATGATGTCGTAAGGCATCGACGTAACTACCAAGAGATCCAACTGTCACTCTTGCCTCCAAGGTTCTAGTCACACTGTCGGCATCAGTGTGAGGTCACTAGGTCTCCTCCAGTAGAAATCTCGAATATGAGGGTCAAGTCAATAGTCTTAACCGGGACCACACAGTATCAACCAAAAAAAAGGACAGGAAATCAAACTTTACGAAGATAAGTGTCTTTTCATTATTGCAGCTCATAGTACCAAGACACAAATGTAACAACAACAAAACTAGAAGCAACATAATCAATAGACTACAGGTCTGGAGCTAGTCTCTCTCCTGTCCATCTACCTCTGGAGCTCCATGACCATAGGTCTCAGCTGCCTGAAGCTGAGCTCTCCCATGTCCTCCTGTCCCCTGCGGTCTGCCCTAATCGAACCTCTGCCTATGCCTGGGAGGTTCTTCATTTAACTGCTGGTCATCTTCATGGCGGGTCGGACAGTCATGTGCCATGTGACCAATCCCACCACAGGAGTAACACTGTCAACTCTCAGCACGTCTGGCTCTGACTCCAGCACGGTTTCCCCAAACAACTAAACCTGAGTCGTGCAGTCAGCCACCGGTAGGTCTGGTTCTCTTGGTCCTCCGCGTCATCTGTCTACTGCCTGCTGGAGAAGACTTTGCCGCAAGCCGGCTAGTGGTGGGTTCTGCTGCTGGAGACTGCTCAGCAAGGAAACTAACCACTAAGAGGGCTCTCTCAAACGCCCCTGTCTGCGTCGGAATGCTGTGAGAAACAACAGAAGCTCTAATCTCTCGCCTGAGCCCCTGCTCGAAGGTTCGAGCCCTGAAGAACGGGTCTCGTACCATATATGTGGTGTAGCGCGAGAGGTTTGTGAACCTCACTGAATACTATTCCACTGTCATGCTGCACTGCCGCAGCTGAAGTAGCTCCTCTATATGCACCGCTCAAAGGGTGGCTGGTACAAACTCTGCCCGGAACAGGCTCTCGAAGTCTGCCCAATGAAGTGTCACTTCGTCATGTATCGGGAGCATCGGGCTCCACCATCTGCCTGCTGCTGCCTGAAGAAGGCTGGGAGCAAGGATCACCATGAAGTCTGTCGGCATCCCCACTAGCCTGAAGACTCTCGCCACAGCCTCCAGCCAATCCTCAACCACCTGCGGGTCCGTCCCTCCCTGGAACCTGGGTGGCCTCTAGTGCTGGAACTCGTGCAATGCGCTCAAGTGACGTGCACCCTCTGCTGCTGGGGCTGGTGGCATCGGTGGCCCAACGGGTAGTAGTACCACTGGTTCCTCCGATGGTGCCTCAACTGGAAAAGGGTCGTGTACTGAGGCCACGTCGCTCGGCGGGCTGTCAGTACGAACCACTCTCGAGGCTCTAGCTGGTCGTCCACGGGGAGGCGTACTGAAAGGAACAACGTGACACAGTCAAACGATTTATACCTAGTGAGATGACCTGGTTTGAGATGATATTCAAATAATACTTCTGGAAACAAACACGCAATTAGTGTTTTCGTGCACAATGTCGGAAATCTGTTGTCTGGGTCCTGGTGTATGGATACATCGGCCACCTGCACCAACACTGGACTCCCTGAACTGAAAACCACACTCGGTACTCTTAACACTATTTCTTCACAGAAATAAAATATCAGAGTTATATGTTATGCGGTAGAACCGAATCCTCTGATACCAATTTTTCACGACCCGTCCTCGGGGCCCGTTTCGTGACTACCCCAAGCCTGCCTTCCATAGGCCAGGGGCTGGCGACTAACACCAAATGCGTAAATTCCAATAACAGGGAAGACATTGCCTTAATAAAACTAAACAAAACACCACAGAGTACTAGAGGAAGCAATACACTAAGTACAAAAGAAAGTGTTGAAAAGTAAATGGGCCAGAATACAAACCCAACTGAAATTGTAGCTACAACTGAACGAAAGTACAACAGAAAAAGGCAAACAGCTTGAAGAAGGAAGTAGCTCCTGGGTCGTCCTCCTCAGATCCTACCTGAAGGGTAGGTACAGATAGCGCAGCTTCTGGATCATCCACCACGGATCCTACCTGAAGGGTAGGTACAGATAGCCTCCTCAATGCTCTCGCCCGTCAACCTCCTCTGTGTGTCGTCTCGACGTGAAGTCCGCCTCCAGATACTGACTCGCCATGTAGTCCACCTCCGGGTACCGTCCAGTCCTCGAACACTGAGCCTCTGTCAGCACTGCCCGTCTTCTACAACCAACACAATGAGGTGCGGGCATAGCCCGTGCAGGGGTGAGTATAACGATACTAAATAGGGACCCCGAGACCCTCAAGGTCTCACTAAAACCAACAAGGATAACCACAAAGAAGATCTCAACAGATAAACTCTAATTAGGTATATGCCCATGAATATACCTAAGTTATCAAGTAACCCATCTTAATCGTGAGGAAACACAAGGATCATGAAATCAACGGATAACCACTACCCAGGTATATGCCCATACATATATCTAAGTTATCAAGTGACCCATCTCAATCATGAGGTAAACACAAAGGTCAAAAGTCTCAGCTCAAACCAGGATTTTCATCAACGAAACTGTAACTGCTGAAGAGCTCCGTCTCTGAAGTATACATTGGTCCTATCACGACTCCTAGGTTCTGCTCCCTAACCTAAGACTGCTGAGGTACTCCTCCTATCGAGTATCACGGGTCTGCGGCCAACTACCGGGCGCTCCGTCCGCTGAGGGTCTGTCGCCAAGTACCGGGCGTTTCCCCTAATAACCTATAGAGGTACTCCTCCTGTCGAGTACAGTGGGTCTGTGGCCAACTACCGGGCACTCCGTCCACTGGGCTAATCGACTCACTCCAAGTCGACTCAGTCAATGAGTCGTCTGGTTTCAGTCGGCTACACGGTCTCCGTACTCCGTACGCTCATCTCCGGGAGGGTCCGCTCCACGAGCTACAGGTCGATACTCCAAGTATCACAAGTCCCACGAAGAAGTATCTCAATGGACCGCGTCGTCATAGGGGTCTCAATGCAACAGTCAACGCATCAATCGGACGTCCGGTCTGTGAGTTACTAGCCTTTTCGTCCCTAGGGCCAGGTTGGTTTCGTGTGCGAACCAATTCGACCGTAACTCAAATATACCCCAAACACTCATAGGGACCTTTTCTCAACGTGATCATCAACGCCACTGACGGTTCGTCAAATGGACGTCTGGTCTGAATGATATCAGCTTTTCCGTTCAAAGGGCCCGGTTGGATTTCGGGTACAATCCAACCCAGCCACTATCCAACAGCAACCAAAACTCAGTCTAAGTATGCCAAAGTCTTGTCTCATCAAGAGGAAAACAACGAGACAGACGGCACGTCAATCGGATGCCCGGTCTGTGAGTTATTTGCTTTTTCGTTCCAGGGGCCCGGTTGGTTTCGTGTGCGAACCAAACCAACCACACCCCAACGGCTTCCAAACCTCGAGCCGAGTAAGACAAAAGATCCGTATCACTAATAGAAATTCAACAAAGTTGACGGCACGTCATTCGGACGTCTGGAACTCAAGTTACGAGCGTTTCTGCTCCGAGGGCCCAGTTGGTTTCGTGTACGAACCAACCCGGCCAAACCCAAAGTTTTCCGAAACCTTGAGTGTAATATACCAAAAGGACCGTCTCGATCCAGGAATTTCTACGCAACTGACGGTGCATCGATCAGAGGTCTGTATCCCATGATATGGGCGTTTGAACCAACTCAATCTGAAAATAGGGGGTCTGGGCCCGGCCCGGCCCGACCTAGTACCCCCTGGATCGGCCGAACCGGGTCGACCCGGCCCGGGAGGCGACCCGTCCTGACGACCCGGCCCGGATCAAAATTCCGGCTCGGCCGGCAGCGCGGTGGCGCGGCCTGCACGGCCAGCGCGTGTGGCCAGGGCGGCCTTTGTGCCGCGCATGCCAAGGGAGGGGCGTTGCCCCTCCTTTATGAAAATGGCAGCCCCTTTAATTGGGGCCGCTTGAAATCTAGCTGGGGGAATTAATTCCCCTGGCTCCCCCTTGTCCGGCCGGCCCGACCTGGCCAGCTGGTTTCTGCTCCACGGGACCAGCGATGGCCGGTCCCCTTCCAGCTCCATCGTTGTTGTCCCGGAACCGTCCGCCGGTCACCCTGCTCCACCGTGGCCCGGAACCGGCCGCGACCCTTGACGTCTGGTGCGGTGCGACGACACCGCGCCCCTCCGATGCGGCCCCGCTCCGGCCTCGGTGTCTTTGGTATTCTTCGACGTGGCGCGACGACGTCGCGTTCTTAAACTTCTTTCCACGGCGCGGAGCGACGGCGCCGCGCGTTTCCTTTTGCTCGATTCCGTGTGGTGTGACGACACCACACCTTCCCTAACCAATACACAAAGGAATCAATCCTAAAAAATTAAGGAGGAGGTTCGTCCGTGTTTGTGCGGTCTGACCCCCTCGCGTTATTCGATAACAAGCTGTTAAATCCATGAAGATCAACAAGTTGGTATTCACGAACAAATAAATAAATAAAACCCCTACCTCGGTTCAGGAACGGTGCACGTTAACGAGCCGCGGAAGACGAGCATCGCGGAAGTCGGGCGTCGTGGAAAACGAACGTCGATTCCGTTGTCATCAAGGTGCGTTCGAAGAGGAAACATCGTTGGAAGAAGACGTCGTGTTCTTCAGCGGAGATGTTCTTCGTTGAAGAACAGTGTTCTTCACGTTCTTCGTCGATGTTGAAGAATAAGAAGACTTCAAACGTATCACTTTCTCTCCCAAGTCTCCACCACAAGAACAACTAACCCCAAAATAAAATAATCCACCCACTTATTTTATTAACCCACCATAGGTTTTGAATTTCAAGAGTTTGAAAATTCAAAACCCACATTTAACTCACTTAAGTTATTAACATAAGATGTTATAAAATTAATGAGGTCATAAGTTAACAAAACTTAAATGGGGGGTTTAGAGGGGTTAGGAAAGTGAGGGGTTAGGCTCGTGTCAGTCCCACCCTACATTATCCTCTCAAGGTTGGTTATCACAAGTGGGTCCCACCCCCAACATCCTTACGTAGGATAAAACTACCATGTGGGAAAAATAAAAATTGTTAATTTTTATTTTCTACTACCACAAAAATTAATAACACCCCTCATGTAAACGCAACTCCAAAACAGGAGTTCCTAAGCAATTACTGGCGCTTCGGTCCCATCGGTGCCCTCGGAATTCGATTCCGGGAACCGGTTCAAATGTTAGAAATTTCTGCTCGTTCGTTCATTGAACGTACCCGAGCTAAACTTCGAATAAAAATTCCGGGCACACTGGGCCTCAGAATCAGGCGCCATCAAAAACTGCGTTCTTGTAAAATCTCAATGAAAATTTAGAAAAAAAAATCACTTGAATTTTACTGGTCTTTACATTATGGGATAATATATCCTATGTTTTTCTATAATCCTTCATAGATATAATCATGAAATTATACCCCATTTTATGAGGGATTAAGGTAAGACACTAATCCTTAATACACCCAAGTTATGTCCTTGGTGGTTCGTTATTTTAGTTTTTCATAATAGATGTTTATTATACAGATATATTTTTATGTCTGTTTTCACTTGGGGACATGAGGTGTAGGTTTAAACATTGATATTTTTATAAAATCTAGAAAAATATGGTTTCATGGATTGGGATTACATGCTATAATATTTGTGCATCTATGAAATATTTTTTGGGAGTATCTGTATTAATTAATTTTATATTTTTTAATTGCATATGATCATTATTGTCAAATTACCATAAATTAATACAAATTGTTCTAAACTATATGGGTTCATTCTATCTATAATTAGTGTTACCCATTGATTTAAATATTTATCCCAATCATGGGGTCATGAAAATCAAATTCCTTCATAATAGGAATTTGTATTTTTAAATATTTGATGATGAGTCTTTGTTTCTAAAATTTCTGTATGATATGTCGATTCCGCATGATCAGAATCACTTCTCCCCCAATTTTATCTTTGTATATTCATTCATATAATGAATATGGTAAATTTAACTAATTTAGATGCTACTACACATATTTTTGAGATACTACATGCATATTGAAATAAAATTTCATCACAAGCTTACATGGAAAGGCATATTATATAGTGGTAGAGGTTTTGATAAATGATAAGACCCTCAATTTTTATCTTGATGAATCATTGGAACTAATGATTGTAATTTTTCCTTTGAGATACTCACACAAAACTATGAGAAAAAAACATGTTATATTAGCTTTATTGAACTACGTGTGGGATATTATACCATATTCTTTTGAGCATTATATATATAATGAATATTTTTTAAAAGGATGACAATGTTTTCATTGGTTGGTTTAATCATGTTTGTTTAAAATAAATACGGATAAACATTTAGAGTTGTTTTTTATAATTTATTACTATAATGTGGTAGATTTCCAAATTTTTATAAAGAAAATTAGGGGGAATGATTGTTTATATCATTCATTATTTATTATATCATTATATATGTTTCATTCACCTGATTAATCATTAGTATAATCGGAATTCATTAGAGAGATTCAACCCCTTATGTGAAAACATTCATCTATTCACCTGAGGATTACTTTAGTAGATCGTTATGCAGAAATCCATGTTAAGTATTTGGTTAACACTGAAGACCTCTTAGTTGTGTCCCCCATTGATTTCCATGGACCGCATTGGAGGTGATCCATAGTGTGAGATTTATTTGGGATAGAATATTCACTTATCCTCTACTATGAAATCCACCTTTAGTTTATTCCTAATAGTAACATTGTGAAAATTTATAGTTAACAGAGACAATAATCTTGGGTGATTATTAGAGTAAGAAAGTAGTAGGTGTCTGTCAGATTTATATTCTTATTTGAATTCATTGACACTACTATTGGTTGAGGTGGACTTGATCAATTTTCCATTTATTATATTATTAGTATTTATAGATTTTCGTGGAACCAATAGACTAAAAATATAAATATTTGGGTAATCCACTGATGATGAATATCACCATCTCTCCCATTATTTTTAACCGATTCTATATATTCTGCTCAAAAATTTCAATTTTGTGATAAAGTTATGTTTTTTTAATAACAGTGATGGATATTCTACCATATGGGAAGTGATACTAGCTATCTATTTGGATATTAATGCTACTAACTATTAGTTGGTAGTTTTATATTTTTCATTTTGTTTGTGGATTTGAATTATAATCCTATATATATTTATGAATATTAATGTTGATTCAAAAGTAGGTCACTAGGTGACTATGGGTCTAGGGTTTGTGTAGATATCATATATTATTAAATGGATGAATTTAACTTTAATGAATGGAATATTAACCCCCCAAATCGATCATATGGATTTTGAAATCCAAATATATTATTTTGATTGTTAATGGTGAAGTTATTTTTCAATAAAATAATACCATTAAATTTACATGAGAATATCTACCAAACATAAATATCACATAGGATGGGATCCCATTACATTTTTAAATGTTAACTGTGGTGATATTGAAATAGTGGAGGGTGGTGAGATCTGTGTGTGGATTTAGTGACACGTTGTTAGATGATTCATTATAGAGTTCAATTTTTTTGTGGTTATAGAGTGAATGATTGATATGTCTTTAATCATAAATCAATATTTTCTTATTTTCCTTGGAAGTCATGTTAATTCATTCGCATGATAATTCACATATGGAGGAAACAATAAAACTATTCTATTTTCACTTTTTTATTATTAAAATGTAGAACAATATATACATCCAACAGATCTACTAAATTAAGGGGGGTGAGGTTATAAATAATATAAATATATTTGAAAATATAAAATTTTAAAACAAAAATCTGTTAGTGAGAATGAATATAACTATTCTATGAATTCAGCAAGATATTTTCATTATAATTTGTAAATAATAATTCAGAAAAGTTTACTTGAATGTACAGATCCAAAATTAAATTTTCTTAGGAGAAACGTTCACTAAACAACAGTATAAATTTGTATCCATATGATATGATGAAATTTTCTTGGGAAGGGGAGGAATTTATTTATGTTGGATGCATGAATAACATAATATATTATAATGAAATGGTGTAAATTTCCTTGTTTAATTAGTTAAAAAATGTCATATTCTAAAATTAAATAAGTGAAATATTCAAAGTGAATAAATCATAAAACATCACCAATTCCCCTCTAAAAACATTCCAAGGATATGTTCTCTAAATTATTGAATATATGAGATTCATTGTAGAAGAAAAAATCTGAAATTTAATTGAATTAGTTGAGGATAAATATAATATATTAAAATATATAAAATTTATAAAATAAACGAAAAACATTAAAACTGAATATCAATAACTCCATGGAATTAAACATAATATATTTATTTATGTTAAATAAGTGTTTTTGGTTTCCTCAAATTATGTATTCTAAATGATGATTCATGTTTATTCTAGGGAATTATATATCCACTTATCTATTCATTATACAATATTTTTATCGATAATTTGATCATTTTTTTTCACAAATCACCATCTTGATTAGACAAATTAATCAATAGTTATAACTAATATTGATGAAAAAATATCTTTCCTGAAAAAATATTTGAATTACCATGCTATAGTGTCTCTTGGATTTATATCCTAAAAATGGATTAATTTTGAGTAGATATATAACATATATTTATATCTTTTTTCCATTCATCGATATTATTTTATAATTTCATATCATTTTGACATTTAGTCTCTATGATATACATTCATACCTCCAATTCATTAGAAACAATGAATTTAATTTTAGTCTCAAATTGTAATATTCATTTGGATGTAATATTTTCGTGTTTCTAGGTTAGACCATATTAATTAAAAATATCCCCATGATAATGTAATCCCAAAAAATAATATTTTTTTATATTAGTGTTGATAATTTATTGAATTAATAAAATTGAATTTAAAAATATAAATCTTAATTATTTTTAAATATAATGTACAAAATATTGCATAAATATAATGATGTGAAAATTACAATTAAGATTAAATACTAATGGTATTTAAACAACTAATTATAGAAAAAATACAATTAACATATGTGTTTTATCATAGAGGTTTTGGAATAAAAAAATTTGTGTTATGATCGTTGTTGTTGAGGGAGACACTTCAATCCATCGATTTATGACACTGGCCAAATCTATAAAATTCAGTGAGAAGTTCAATATATTTTATGGTGTTGATTTAATAACATTTTCATTCAAAAATAAAATTGAAAAAATCCTGAATGGACTCCTAGATCATAGAGAGCGTGTCACTCACTTCAACACATGAGTTCTGATTTTATTTGGATACATTTATACAATGTTCTAATGGGATAACATAATAGATGTTATTCTAATTGACCATGGTACATATATAACCATTCATAAAGAATCAGATTTGGTATATCCACTATAAGTAAACCATTTCTTTAAGATGGAAAATGAGGCCTTCAATAGAGTCTATGTTTTTTTATTGTTTGTCCAGCTGTTATACATTATTATGGAGTCTATAGATCTATAAAATATAATTAATTGAGATTATTAACTAGATATTGTAGTAAATTAGGACGCGGGATGATATATTGAATAATTTTTCTATTGATGGTTGAGTTTTGTACAATGTATTCTGTGTTTTAGAATAATAAATGAGAACACAACTATGATATACTCAACAACATGTGATAGTTTATTTTAGATTGATGTACAAATTGAGGATTTCTATAAATGTTTCTATAGAAATATTTGGTTAAGGATATTCATTAACATGGTTTTGTATATAGTAATGATATTTAATATTTTTTTTATTAGTGATTCACAAGGAGAATATGTGAATTAAATAGAGAATGCATCCTTGTATATTCTCATTTGTTGGTTTTGAATTTAGTAAATTGATTAGTGTTGGGGTATGGTGTAGATAGTTTTTTTCATGAGATGCCTATATAAATTGTGAATTTAATTGGGGGATTTAAAACTCCTTTATCATTGACATCCATATTATTGGAATCCTTCTCATATATATTTTATGAGTTCTTGTATAATGTTGACCCCCATTGTATACTGTATTTTATATTTTTACTAATTTTTGGTGCAAAGGTATCACATTTCTCGTCATGGAATAATACTTATTTTTTTTCTCATTATATCTAGTGGGTTGGCTAGAGATAGTTTCATTTTAAATGATTGTTATTTTTTTAAGATAGTAATGTATATAGTCTTCCCAGTAATAAACCCTCCCAAATGAAATAATTATTTCCAATGATGGGGTTTTTTAAAATGTTTAGTTTTTTGAAATCTAATAGTTCTTTTCTGCAGTTGATTGCAGTTTATGGAAAATTTTGTTATTATGTGAATGATGTATTGTTTTCCATTTATTTTGTTTACTTTTAATTTGATAATTTTTTTATAAATGTAATCATCTTTTGGAAAAAATATAAAATTCATCGGAGTAAATGACCTCAAAAAATAGATGACTGTTTAGTTGATTCATTTGGGTGCAGTTTATTCAAAGCTTATTTTGGTGTAATAGATTATTTATTATAATTTCCTTTATAAAAATAAATTATTTATAAAAAAATATCAAATTTTGTACATGCATGATCATAGTGAAATTATTTTATAAATTAAACATTGCGTTAGAAGGTAAAATGAACATTGTGGATATATTAATTCAATTATATTAATAAAAATTATGTTAGTATTTTTCGTAGTAAGAATCTTATCTATTATATATAATTTGTGAATTATAAACAAAAAAAATATTTATTTAAATAAATTTTTGAATAAATTTTTTCATGATAAACAGTATTTATTATTACCAATTAAATACAAGGTATGAATTATCAATTGGGTGACTATACTTTTGGTATTTAAATAAATCATGTTTATGCTAGAGGATAGGGATGATCTATTTGGTGAAACACTTTAATAAAATGAATAAAAAAATATTGATACAGATGAAAGAATAATTTTTAATTGTATTTATCATGTCAATATCCTCTTTTATTTGTAGTGAGGATTTCTTATAATTGATTTTCCACGTTTTAGGTGAATTTCAACCGTGGATTTATCATTTATTACATAGATTATCATTTTCATTATAATTTGATTTATAATAGTTGATTTTCTTTTCAATTATTTTATTATTAAAATGAACATGTTTTGTCATCAATTTTCACATTGAAAATCGATGGATGAGTATGTGAAAACTATCATTATTTCTCACATGGATTATTTATTTTCTGTCTCACACAAATCAAATTGTGTTAACAATTATCCTATGGTTGGATTCGGGATTCAAGTTAACATTTATTATTTAAATTATTATAAAAAACCTAGACCTTTTTTGGATGTCTAGATCCATAATAATGTATTTTTAAATAAGAACATTTATTTGGAGGCACTATATTATAATGATAGAGAGGCTTCAATAAAACATAAGAATTGTTGTACTAGGTGAAGGATTAATTCCATTTGTTGTGATTGATAATATTTCTGGAATATAATGTGAATAAATCTATTCCTGATTGAGTTTCATATAGTATTGTGTTTTTAAATGAATAATTTTCCATTATAAAATTATAAATAAGTGAATATAAATTCATTTATGGGTGACAAGGTGATTCTTGTTCAAAAATAAAACAACACGACATATTATTCATATGAATACATGTGATATGTCTTAGATAATATAATAGGGTATTAATAGTAATTTTAATATCACACCAATATTGAATCATGGTAGAAACTAGTTTACCAGGAGGTATATTCAAGGTGTGTCCAATGAGTGCTTGACGAAGTAACTAACTGTCTTTATATGTCTTGTGGTGGGGACAACATTCCCTATAAAGGCATATCACAATATATGATTTGGTCTTATATGTTGAAAAACCCACATAACCTATAACACCATGTATTCTAACATAAATTCTATTTAGAAACTAAATTAATTATATGTTGGGAGGTTATAAATGTACATACTTGTTCTCTAGGGGTATACAATTAGAAACCTATAATGCATGTCATATACCCATTCAAGACCCTATTCCTTGTCATATATGCATACATATGAAATCTATATTCAAATTTGAATATCATATGAATTGAATCATATATTGGGTAAAGTTATTTTTATTATTCGAGTTGATTTTTTATCTTGATGAAACTAAATATATCAAGTTTACTTTTTACCTGTTTGTATATATTTTAACGGATTTTTATTATGTAATTAGATTATTAACATCCCCCATTTAGACATAGGTATCTTTGCAATTACCAAATATATGGGATACTGTATATGGGGTTTAACTATATAAAGAATCAAGTTTCCATCAATTGGGATCAGGTCCAGATCCTCTACTCACCCGATGTGTGGGTTAAATATACATCCCTTAATTTGGGATTGGGATAATATATATAATGATTAGCATAAAATATGGATAGAGAACCAAATATGTTTTAGTGTTCATTAGTATCAAACAATACCAATATATGGTCTCATATATCCCTATGTCTACTATTGGATAAATGATCATCTATCTTGAAGTGGAACTTCCTAAACAATAGTCTATTCAAATATATCTTGTTTTTTTCTTTAATATTATAATGATATAATATCGATTCCGAACAATCTATGCCTTTATTGGATAGTTTTGTGAGTAGTCTATTATTTATTATATATTTGAAGTATATAGATTCTACAATTTTTTCATTTTTTGATTTCCCATGAACATACTTTGATTTCATTTTTACCTCAACATAATTATTTTTTACGACGACCAGACTAATATTTTGAAATCTCATAGATTCTTCTGAGTAATCATATAGGGTATGTAAGTACTCACCCTTTCATTTGTTTCTTTTCACATATGTATCCTGTCATAGGTTATAATATTATTTTTAGAGGGGATATTTGTATTATAGTTTATTTAGAGAATATTAATACTTGGTGATATTTTTACTTGATTATTATTGGATTTGAACTTTAATAGGGGGACTTACTCAAATAAGTTGTTAGGTATCATTTCCTCATTATTTTAGTAGTGAGTTTTTTAATATTATAATAGTGTTTATTTAATATATATTTTTTCCATTGAATTGTTCCACACATTTTGATTTCAATGGATGATGATTAAATATTTAAAAAATTTAGTATTATATATCAAAATAGTAAATATTTATAAAATTCGTAAAGGTGTTCATAAAAATTGAGTACATTTGAATAAGTCCTCAAATATTGATTTTTATAGAGACTTGGTATATTTAAATTATCCATATAGTATTGAATGTTGGATTTTGATGGAACATGTGTCCTATCACCATTTAAGTGGTTTTTTTTGGGTTGGGTCATGACCTATATTAATATGAGTTTTCTTAGTCATAAATGATATTCATAAATATTTTTGTGTGTTTGAATGTAATTTTATTGAAAAAATATTAACGTATCTCAATATTATTATTAATGGTGGGGATATTGTCTATGGGGTAATTTTAATTGCATCAATGGGCAATTACACTAATTACCTTTTTATTGATACAAATTTTCCGGAAAATAGTTTCATGGAATCAATGGTACATTGAGAAATTGTGATAGTGATAATTATTTTTTATATCATTAATAAGTCATGTCCCCACAAATTCTACTTAAACCACATCCAATATTTCATTACTATTATAAGGCCTCGGCCTTAAACATTACTTAATATTGAATTACATGAATAATTCACATTGAGTATCTTTTCAGGTTTAGAGTTTTAGGGAATTAGAACATAACTATTACATCTCATATGATTACAAATTAGACACTCCTACTAAGTTTCCATAGAATAAAAAAACTCTTAAAAACCATGTATAGTTCCATGTTTTATATAGCATGACTTTCCTTTGATCCCATCCTTGACCCTATTCCACATTATGTCCTGTGAAAAACATTTCAAAAAAAAACTTGGGGTGAGCATAAAAATCTCAGTAAGGGATACACAAAGAATGAAAACTATTAGTTTTTCAAACATCAAGTAAACCATGTATACTTTATCAAAGTAATACCTTCACCTTCATGAAGTAGTAAAAACTCTTCACTGAATAAAATCTCATTACATACCCTTTTATAACCAAAGGATTACCATAAAACCCATATAAAGAACACATAACATATAAAGGTAACATGGGAAATAAACATACTTAAGTGGAATAACCATACGGCCGACTTCCACAC
Source organism: Viscum album (assembly GCA_963277665.1). Taxonomy (NCBI): domain Eukaryota; kingdom Viridiplantae; phylum Streptophyta; class Magnoliopsida; order Santalales; family Viscaceae; genus Viscum; species Viscum album. The sequence continues at coordinate 90,041,117 of OY728121.1, read as the reverse complement.
ATATCACTTAATGGAATAGCCATACGGCCAACTTCCATACATACTTAATGAAATAGCCATATGACTGACTTCCATAACCAATGCATTGGAGGTTATAACATAACCACCCGTCCTAGTATTCACGCACCACCCGTCATATGGTTTATCACGTAACCATCCGTCAAATGTCCAAGTACCATTATAAAATCATAAGACATAAAACAAATATAATGGAAAGAAAACATTTCCACACATTGATCATAATATATCACTGAAATATATTGAAATAACAAATCCATTATAAAAAAACATTTTCAAAACCAAAATACATAAAAGAGTATATGGTATTTATTTAATTTTAAAAACATCACGGCTTGGTGAGGAAGCCAAAGACCAAATAATACACACGGCGACGGAAAAGGTCATTGTCACTGCGTACGTTAAAAGAAACATTCCTTTTTGTCGTTCAGTAAAACACTTCGTAGAAAAAGATTCCTTTTGTATAAACGTAAAATTCAAAGGGGTTTATACACCATATAAAAGATAGTTATGTATAAAATGAAATATGCCTCAATGAAAGGAGATTGAGACGAAGTCCCTTACCTCGGGTCCGACTTCACTCGATCATTCTTTAACGTCCTGAATAATAAACTTGAGTTAATTTATACTTTCTTAAGAACATTTTTCAAGCTTATTATTCCTCTTACATCCCTTATTTCCTTGTTATAAACATTATGTAATCATTAAGTTAATAATGTTTGTTTTGTCGATATTTGGTTCTTAAGTCGAAAGTGGACTTCTTAAAATTACATGTTGTTCATGTGGTAAAAGGTTATTTATATCTAGAATGACATTCCTAATTTGGATATCATATATATCATATATATCTAGAATATAAATTTATTTATAATATCACATAATCATTTAGAGGTAAGAATGAAATGCACCCTTCATGGAGACGGTATGCCGTACGTACGCATGAACACTACTTTCATTTCTATGTCATATTAATGGAATTAAAACTAAATAAAAGGTATGTATATTTTAATTCCAGAATTATATTAATCATTTAGATGTAACATACAACATATATATCCATTATATATATGTACTTATAATAGTTCATTACATTTGGGGATAAGTAATGAAATGCATCGTTAATGGAGAGGGTAAGCCGTACGTACAAATGAACGCTACTTTCATTTCTATCTCATACATTAATGAAAAGAAATAATAATGATATAGTGGTATATTATAATTCCAGTATAAAATCATATATAATAACTTTAAATCCATCCTTTCTACGTCCCACATATTGCATTAACGAATCAAACCTCTTTGAGGGGGAGGTAGTCCACACTTCCTAAAATGAAATTATCGTGTTTACCCAAAATGGAAACCATAATGGTATAACACAAATGAAAAATAAATAAGCATAAGGAAAACATAAACATAATATATATCATATATAAATATAGTGACATCTCAATGGCCACCATTACTAATGTTTAAATGAATATTGAACAATCATCGTTTCGTGAGGCAGAAATTTTCCGACCACAGAAACAGTATGTTCTTTAACCATTAGATGTATATGTGTGTAAGTGTAGCTCAAATTATTATTATAAAAACATCCTAGTATATTTAAGATACTGGAGTTGTTACAAAATAAATGAATAAAAATAGTTTAGGGGGTTGGAGAAGCAAAATAAAACAAAATAACACAAGTGAAGACATCACCTTAAAATCGGTAACTCTCTTAGATTTGAGCTCAAAGGCTTCCCTGGGAAGAATTCTGCCTAAATTGAGGCTTCAAGGAGTAAGAGATGGATGTGTATAGACAAAATGGGAAGGGTTTTGACGAGCCAAAGGCTATGGAAGTGTGGGTAAGGTGGTAGAGGTGGGGGCCTTTTATAAGAGGAGAGGAGGGGCACTCTTGGAAAGTAAGGAAATGTTACATTATTTTAGAATGAGTATCGGATTTTAATGGTCCCAAATTGATTTTTTTAGAGGATAAGGTGATAAGGGTTTGAAATCCACCAATCCAATAGGTTTTGGACATGTGTAGCTCTTATGTTTTACATTATCTTTCCATATTATTTAAATCATTAAATAATGAGGTAATCGCTGCATCATCATGGGGTCATAAATAATTTAATTTATTTAATGTCTAAAAATTATAAAACAAATATCATGATGTATGAAATTTTTTTAGCTTTCCAATGAATATTTATTTTCAAACCTCTGACTTGTATAACCCCATGTAAAAATTGTTTTAGTAAAACAACTCATGTTTGTGACATTTTTATTTTAACATTAAATAATAAGATATGAATGTCATTTTCCAACTAAAGTGGCTCCATGGGGTCCCCAAATTGTCCCATGGATTTTATTGGTCGTACATGAGACATAAAATTAGGGTAGGACATGTTTCAAGTTCATTTCATATTATTAAAACATTATTTTTCCCTTAAACTACACTAATTACCTCTAATCGCGGTTAAAAACATAAAAGTTACTATTCATCAAAAAATCATTTTAATCCCATTGAAACGAATTTTGCTTCTCAATGAAAACCATGTATGTCAGATTTTTGAAATTCAAAACACAGAAGTGGTAAAATTTCATTTAAACGAAAAATCAGTTTTTATAAGTACCACTTAGTGGTTTCACTATTCATCAAAAATTGAACTTTTTCAAAAAAATACCAAAAAGTCACCCTAAGATATATTTGATATTCAAAATTAAAATATGAATTCTATTTTACAAAATTCAAAACATATATGTTTCATTAAATAATTTAATAATTAATTCCCGCTGTCACAGCAAATAGCATGTTTTCATGAAACAATAAGTATCAAAAGATTGACACTAGTTTAAGTCCGATTTCAAAGTAATTTTAATTCCAATGACCACTAATGGATTTAATGGTAAAAATATATTATAATTTAACTTTAAAACCAATTCAACAGATAATCTAATCATATAAATAAATTAGATTAAAAAGAGGTTTGGAATTAAAAGACACCATTTTTCACAGTTCATTAAAAAAAATGAACTTTATCAGAAAAATACCAAAAATTTACACAAAGTAAATTTTGATGTCCTGATTCTAAAAAAGAGTTTTATTTGTTCCAATAGAATTTATAAAAGTGACCAAAACTATATTTAATGACGGTTCGCCATCAAAAGGCGATAAGTGACCCTTTAGTGAAAATTAGGGTATAAAAGCCTAAAATTGAATTCTTTTCGTATTTTATGCCTTTATCATTTATTGGATAATAGTAAAAACATTTAAAAAAACATATATAATAATATTTTAGTTATTTCTATCCATTCCCGCCAATAAAACGGCTATGTGTTAACTACCATTGAAAATAATATTATTTTGTTACTATTGTGCAACGTAAGATTTCAATGAAATTCTTTGTTGCGTATCGGGTACGCTATCGAACATAGCAACCCCTTTATAGTAAAATTAATATTTTATTCATAAATATTAATAAATATGAAAATTATTTATTCTTTATTTACCTGGTATGTTACAACTATATTGACCCATCTGGTAGACAACCTTCTAGGTTTTTTAGGGAGTTTTTAGAAGTTGAAATATAATCTATGAGTCTTTAGTTTAGTTGGTAGTTATCAAGGTGTATCCACTGTGTGTGTAAATGGTAATCCATTTTCTTATTGAGAAATTACCAGACCCACATCCCACTATGTGTTCATATGCATATCTCCTTGTTGAGTATCTAACAATCCATATAATTCGAGTCTACTATTCATATAAATAGAGCACACAATTGAATTTTTAGTAATATAGGAAACCTTTGATCTAATGAGTGTTTGATAACAATGTATTTGTTAAAATAAATGATTTATTGGTCTTATATTAATAAATTATTTTTACCACAACTAATATATAACGGTTTTCAGGATCCATCTTACTCACTTTATAATGGGTGATTAGTCAGGCGTAGTGAACAAAACTCATTATGAGGTGCCATTCCCATTGACATATTTCTAATTGAAGTGTCTATATATAATAAATGGGTACCATGATACATGAAGTGTATGAATTTATGTTCATACCTATCATATGGTACACCCACAACCTAGTATGTGTTCTATTACTTTGGGAGAACATGTTTTAGAGGGGAATACAACGTGGTTTCCAAGAAGGTCTACATTCTATTGGAATTCATGCCTAAGGAATAGTGTTTGTGTAGAATTAGTGTTATAAATATTCATAGTTGAAGGGAAATAGATAGTATGTGTAGAAGAGATTTCCTAAGGAAAAATAAAATCAGTTACAAGTGATTCATGGAATGTATTTCTATTATAGAGACAAATATAATTTCAATCATGTAATAAAACAAGAGAATCCATAGCTCAGGGGGAAAATAAGGGATGTAGTTATCTAGGCGATGGGTGTATATTCTGTTTTTGAGTTGAGGGTCATCTTGAATGAGTCTTCCAAACATGATTTTGTTTCCTAGATAGAATGATTTCAGATTGTTAATAGAACTCTATATATTAGATTCCGGCTCGACCAGGGACCCCAGCAGATTTTATAAAGGTGGTCTTTTATGAGATGGACATTGTAGAGTAGTTGTAATAAATCAATTTTTAGGAAACATAGAAGGTCATAACTGAGACCGTATTATACTATATTTAGTAAAATGTATTCAAAAAATGTCATTGAGGGTTGGTTGGAAGGAATAAATTTATTTTCCTTCAATATTGAAATATGATCAGAAAGTGCATGACATGATTCAGGGTGAAATATTTTTATGTAGTAATATGATCTTAGTAGTTATATACTAAGTAACATGTAATTATTTTATTCCCAAATCCAATGTTATAGAACAAGAGGATCCTTTAGATTCACCAACTAGACCCTAAAAAATAACTCATCTTCCTACATAAAATAAAATTATTATTATTGATATCATGTACTGTAAATTCAAACCTATTAAAGATATATTCTCATGGAAATAAATTTTTGAGGTATATAATCTATTTTATAACATCCATTATATTGAATAATAATTTATAGTTCAAACACATATAGTGCTGATTCATAATAGGAGAGTTTCCATTGAGTAGATGGGTTAGTATTCATCATCATGGGAGAGAGCTATTTTCAATTTATACAAATGGGGATTGTGTGTGGGGTAATATAGTCAATCAATCAAAAATTATTGTGTTTGAATCATGTTTCACTAGACTCTTTAGTTTTTCGTATCCTGGTAGTGGTGGATGAATACATAGTCCAATATAATGAGGATATAAAAGGAGTATACTCTCATACGTATGTTGACATTTTAATCACGTTACGCCTAGGGAAAAAACCAATATATTTTTCATCATATTAGATTCCCCCCATTGATAATATAGATTCATAGCTGTATACAGAGGAACTCTAGTTGTATTAATTTATTTGACATTGTGAATCCCCCTAGGCGTAATTGGTGTCATTTCCTTGAAGGTAGATGTGTGTTGCAGGATTTTCAGTGGATGTAACTTTTTGAATTAGTACATAGTGAAGAAAAAATTCATTTAATGACTATTTTGGGCCAATTTTACTATCAAATGTTTGTATAGTGGTTCTCAACGTTCAATATTGTTTCTATCTATCTCAAGTGACATGTTTTAGTGAAGGATATTTTGAATATGACATAATGAAATGACAATGAAAATTACATTTTATTAGTGATTTATTTCAGCATTACAGGGGAATAAATGTTATCATGGGTCTTATGAAATAGATATTTTATCCCATTATATATTTTTTAGAATTTTAATTCATTGAAAACAAATATATTTATTAAATATCACATTTTTAGCATAAAAATAATCTACGGATATTCTTTGACATTCATTACGATAATCAAAATTATTGAGATCTCTCTAAGTATTAGTTCTGGAATGGATATATCTAATGATGGGATAATATTATTTTAGAGAATATAGTTCTTATGAGAATAACAAATTTTTCATTCATACAATCATTGGATTCACCAATGGCCCTATACTTATTGAATAGTTCCCTTCGGTCATTAGATTGATAGTAATGGTTTTTGGATGCATTATCGTTGATACAAGGACATTTACACCACCAACATATAATTTGAGTTATTTTTTTTGTCTTAGTGGAGCTAGATGACATTTAATTTGATTATATAATGAATTTGGGACTTTTTTAGTTTTATAATATTACATTTGTATTCATATTTTCAATTTTAATTTTATGTGTTGTGGTATAGTTTTAGTTACCTTTTAAGGAAGAATTTATAAGTGATTATATAATGTTTTTGTGAATTATATCCACATGAAAAACTATGTGACCCTCTTCTGGGAAGAGGAAGTGTAAGTGTTCCCTCATAATATATTTAGTCATTGCGTTTTTGTAAGAGAGTTTCATTATCACTTTGAAACAGATAGTCTCAATATTATAACTAATTATATAGATGTAAAAATAAAATATATTATTCGGATATAGTTCTAAAAATATTATGATGTTCATATGGTATATATATTTTTAAATATAAACATGATAAATAATTTCCCTAGAGGAATTTCCTTTAATAATTTTATGGGATAGGATTCAGAGTATTTTTCCTTATTTTAGTTCCTTTTTCTGTATATTTAAGTAGTTTAATACCACATATTAATGGAATTACCAACCCCCAAAATCTTATTCATAATATATTATAGTTGAAACTAATATTAAATTATGAATATGTTATTTATGACTATATTTACCCATGAAATACATGAAATTGATATTACATTAGGGGAAGCATTTTATCCTTAGTTGATGACATGTGGTAGTCTCAGTCATACTATGTGAGGATGGGGTGGGAGGTAAATCCATGAATTTGATAAATTTGTATATAATTGACTAGATAATATGTACTAAGAACATTGAATTATGTTTTCAAGGTAAATAATGATGATTACAATTGAAAACAATCTTTTTTATTTCATCTCATATCTACTAGTTTAAGCTCAGAACAAGGACCCAATGTGTATGGATGAAAAAAATTTAATTTATGTTGTGGATGTGAGATTTTAATCAATGTTATTTTTTATGTGTGTGGTTGTGATCATATAGTGGTCATTAACCTATATTATTTATTATCGGTAAACTGTAAAAGTCAACTGATTTAATCAATATTTAGTCATAGAGTATAATTGGTATCTTGGGGCATATTTCCACATTGGTGGATATTTATTATTCTATTTTAGAGTCATAAATATTCCACATCCATTATTCCCTACTCATGGATTAGTTGTGGATTGTTTTATTTGAGTCATTGGTGCCAAGACTATGATTATCTCACCCATACACCCTAAAAATGATATTAATACAGTGATAAAAATTAATTTTCTTGAGGAAATTCTATGTGACTGGGTGATATGCATCTAAAATAAATAGTAATATCATTATAACTTAATGGAGTTCCCTACCTGTAATATCTAAAATTATAATCCTGTAAAGGCAAAATTTTATGCCATGAAACATAGAATATTCAAATAATCCCTATACTATATGGTGTTTTGTGATTCCTCATTAATGTGGCTAATGGTGTTCTGAGTAATTATAAACAACATAAAAATTATTTTGCAATATATTTTGGCTACATCAATATATTAGAATTTATATATGTATTAGTGATAGAGACCATTATATTTGGGGGAGGGTGGACATTTTTGGAATTTGATATCGCTTTTATAATGATCATAATGTTTTTCATTGGGTGGTGTACTATACCAAATACATTTCTAAAATGTACAGATATATTATAGACAATAGACGATTCCTAAAATTTGGAATTTCCCATATAGTTGTACATGGTTTATAAGTTCTTATATTTTTAGATCCTAAGAATATATATATATATGACCTAATAGATAACATTGAGTTATATATGATTCACATAAAAAATGATGGATCCTTTTGGAATACCATATGAATATTGATCAGATATATAGAAGAATATTTTGTGTATAAGTAATGCCACTAGTTAATTTATTTTAGTGCCATGGAATCCTATAATAGGGATTGTGGGAGAAAAAGATCTCTATATTCCCTTCAAACCGTCACATTTTATAGAATAATGATATTTTCTGAATGAAAATCATTGAATCTAGGGAGAGCTTATGAATCTATTTTTCAATAATGATTTCATATAATATCTCATATAATATTAATTTTCTCATTCGTAAAGTTTTTTATTAATTTAGATCATCACATAACACCAACGTTATTTTAATAAAAATAATATATTATTTAATAGTATCTTCCTTTAGTATTATTATATAACACCATTTCATATGAATAGAGATATTTAGATGAAAAATGAGACATCATTTGGTTTTGGATCATGGGTTTTATAATTTAGGGGTTTTTTATTTTAATTCGGGGATTATTAGTTTTGAAAACAATATCTTGACATTTAACAAAAATATGAAATTTATTTTAATTAAAATAATTTTTTTTAAAAATATTTCAGAAAAACATCAATAATTCCCTAATTAACATCCAATATTAAAAATCCATATCGAATCCCACATAACCACATTATTTTGTGTGTAGTCATTTATAAATAGAACATTACACGAGATCGAGGTAAAATTTCATGATCAATGGACAAAATCCATATGAATCCCCCTAGAAAATGAATATAATCATTTTTATTAACAAATTTTTCTATTTTAGATGTAGATAATTTTTATTTATGGATTTTATTTATAATTATGTGGTTTTTTAACAAGTAATGATTTGAATCCTTTTTTTACATCAATTTATTATGGTTTAAAAAATTATTAATTTCCTAATTGGTCTAATGTTATTTGGTTATCATTAATTTTATCTATATTATATTTTTACTGTTTTGATTAATGTATGGTATCTCAATGGATGATTTTTCTAATAATATTTATTGTGTATTTTATATTATCTTACTATTCATCATGTTTTCATCACATGAATAATTTTGGGTTTTGGATTCAACATTCTCATCTCATTTAAATTATGAAAGAATCAATGGTCTATCATCATTTTTTAGATTTAAGAAAGGATGTTGTTTGTAGAAAATTTATATTCAACTAAAGGAGGATCCCAATGTCATTGATTCATGACATATTTACTAAGAAAAATCATATCCCTAATGAGAGTACCCATGGGTGGATATAACAACCATGAATAGATAAATGTATAAAGGGTCACAGTTGACTGGAATTATATTAACAAATTTAATAAAATCTGGTTTAATTGAGTGCATTTTGAATGAAAATGGGCGATCAAAACCTATGATTGGATGAAGAGATTCCTTGTCACATGATTATTATGTAATGGCCAGAAGTATTATGAATAAATTTCATGTCGCAATTAAATTTAATGTATAATTATAAAGAATGGATATTGGAAACACATGCACATCACCAATTTCATCATATCATAAAATAATTTAATGACCATTATTCATATATACAATTTATAGTAAAGCCACTAAACAATTATCACATGATAAATATAAATATAGGGTTTCAAAAAAACAAATTAACAATGAAAGAGGAGGTGATGGATTCAACACTACGATTGTACCCCATGTTTCCCACTAATCAGAGCTTTTTTGGGATATAGAATCTCTATAATTGTCCCTTGACCAATCGAATGTTGAGATCCAATAATTTAAGAAATAGGAAAAATATTTATGGGAGATGTTCAAGGTCATCTAGATCACAACCCAATCCATGAATGCTGAACCACCCAATAAATGTCCAATAATCACGAACAATGCCCTTTAGGTGTTTTCTTATGTATCAATTGGATATATATTATGACACATGAAATATTAGTTTATATTTTATTGTACACATAATATTTAATATATTTTCAACCTATTATTGTTACTTTTTAATTTATTTTTATATTGACTCAATAAATCGTAATAGTATTATTTTTCAATATTCAAATTAAATTAACTAATTTATTTTTATAAATTAAAGGATTTTTAAATTAAATAATATTTAAAATACTGTTATGATTAAATTATTTCTTTTAAAATATTAATGATCATATAATTTTTATGTGGACCAATGTAATTTTAATAAACGTGATAAAATTAATATTATAAGAACCAAGTATTTCTAAATAAATGACAATTATTTTTAATAGATAAATTAAAAATACTTGTAATATTAATTACATAAAATAAATATTTTTTTTGTAATCATGACATTAAAATTACTGAATGATAAATTTTTCATATTTTTCGCTAAGTATTGAATTTTGGTGAAAAAATTAATTGTTGTATGGATATAATTATTATATTATGACATTAAAACAACCCAAATGTGGTGTAATAATAACAATAAACTGTATAAATTATAAAATATATTCTATCTCATTAATATGTGTAGATTTTATATTTATTTAAATTGTTTTATAAATCCATTATCAATACTACAAAACTATTTATATATTTAATGGTTTTAAAATCATTAATTTAAAAGTATCAATGATCTCCACATAAGAAGGTGGATTATTTTATTACCTATGGACTATGGATATATTATATAATTATAACCACTCCCATTTGAAAAAAAATATATATGGGGAAAATCCTGGTATGGAATGTGGTTTTGGTAATTTTATTACATATGGTCAAAAAGATAATTAATAATGAAATCCTCCCAATTTCTTATATAAAACCACCTAATATATCATTTCACTTATCTCAGTCACCTTTGAGAGCATTAATAATCTTCAATCCACTATATATATTCCTCTTAAGGTTCCAATAATATCTCATTAATGTCCTCCAATGTGTCAGGAGTCACACAATCAAGTAAGGGTCGTTTTCCGTTCTCCTCTTCGTTAAAGTGTCTTTATTACCTTATGTATTTTATACACATTTATTTATGATGTGATAGGTTATTTTGTATCCATATTACTTCCAATTTTTTCCAAGTGATTATATACCAATTTACCCCGTATAAAATAATATTATAAATATTTGTGATATATCCTTACGCTGCAAAAAAAATCACCATGATTTCGCAAGCGAAAAAAATTGTGCGGTGAATACCACTCCCAATTCATATAAAGTGTATCCACGTTAATAAAATTATAAAATTATGAATTGGTAATTACTTTTATCTATTTAACCCACCAATAACAAGAAATAAAATATTGTGATGAATGAATTAAGGTTGTTTCATCTATTTTGTACAATTAAGCATGAGAATGAAGTGAAATCAATGGTTGCACAAGTAATTATAATGCGCTCTAAATAATTGACTAATGTTTAGTCTCATTTGATGTAATTTTGGTAATGGGAGTGAACCATTTTCCATTATGGAAATTTTTCCATCATGCTTTCTTAGAATGTATCCATGAACTATGTTCATTATGCATTGTTTTTTATGTTGTTGCTACATTTTCCATGTAATTATTATCATTCTATATTTTTCCATGTTATTCGGGTGCCTTTTAATCCACAATTATTTGAAGATTATATTAAATGTATTAAATTATTAATGTTAATGTGTGTTTATTCTATTACTAGGCATTATTGAACACATAATTCTTCTGTATGTCCAATATTTATCGCATGATTCTTAAAAATCCATGGAATATACTGATCACGTTAAGGTAGATTTCAATAAAGTTCTTGTTTTCATGATTAATTGGTAACATAATAAAACAAATTAAAATGAAACAATATTCCTATATCCCCTAAATTTTATTAATTTTATCCTTATATTATAAATCATTTATTAATGTGAAAAAAGAGTACGATTTTTATAGGTTTAACATGAGGAAAAGAGTAGTTATTTTGGGGGTAAGTATTAAAAAACACCATAGAAAGCCTAAGGGATAGAGTATGTATAAAAATTTAACTATATTTTGGTAAGAATACGTTAATTTTTTATCAATAAAATAAAAAACCATTCCAATATACTATAAGTGGATTTAGTTATTGTAGAGATATATCTAGGTTAATGACTCATACATGGTGTTTTAGGCTTGACATAGTGTAACCTACTACATATAAATGGACCTTACTACTATGGGGTTTGACACTCCTATGGGATATGATATTTTAAGTCCATATTCTTATTAGAAACCATTATTAAGGGAAAAAATAACCATAATAATGTATGTTATGAAATAGATCGTGGATAACATATATCAAATCCTATAAATTAATTCGTTAAGGAAATAATTGTAGTTAATATGCCACCACATTAATCTTACTATATTCCACCATTATGTTTTTAATTATTTAAAAATATTTTTCCCAACTTTTCTTGTTAGTATATCCAATGTATGGAAATATGAGACATCGGGTAAAAAATGAATGTTAGGTTAAATTTTATAACATCCCTAGTGAGATTACCAAATATAAAGGAGATATAATTAAGAACAATATGGTGATACTATATTAGCCTAAATAGATGAGGAATACAGTCATAGATTAGTTAAAGTTCCCAAAACCCAACATGTATTAAAAATATATTATTTATTAATTTATGCGACAATGGACTATGACTTTCAACGGGTTGATAAATCCAATAATCATAAAATAATGTGTCAACACAATTTAGAATATATTCTCCACCCTTCAATGTTCCAATGAGGACAAGGTTATAATGGATATTTATAATTTGGTTGTGGAAGATTCTTATTGGTGGAAATTGATCAATAAAATAAATCAAGATAAAGAGTTAAAAGATATTTGGTGGATGTAATTCTTGAAAAATAAATTCAATAAATATTTTTCATATACATTAAATATTTAAATGGACAGGTATTTAAATGACCTCATGTAACAAATATGTAGAATCTATTAGTGAATACATGTACAACATCACAAGAGATTCACGAAACATCTATAAAACATTTATTATACCTGAATACATCATTCACCAATTATTTTGTGGGATAAAACCTAGCCTCAGAAAAAACCTATTGATTTATAACATTGATAGATATGAAGAAATTTTCCAATGAGCAATCACCATTGAAATGGAGTAAAAATACTCTCAATGTTATTACAGGGTTAATGATTTAATGTGGTGTTTAATTATTTTGTTCTCATGGATAAATCTAATGATACTAAGAACTTTTAGCATCCCATTTTTTCAATGGTATGGGAAGAAGTACCCAATAAATTTACTAAGGGGAATGCTTAATTGCTTTTGGTGTGGGAAAAAAGGGCACCATGATTACAATTGCCGATAGGATAAACCATCTAATGTGATGGAGGAATAGCATGCCCCAGTCAACCATAATTACATTGTTCATCGCTACATATTCATGTTACCATGGAACTTTCCAAAAAAATGCACTAATAAAATGGTTTTTTGTGATAACCAATAACCTCTAAGGCAGTAAGAAAAGTATTTTTCCATCACAACTACTAAGGTGGATCCCAATTCTAGAAGGGGTGATAGATACACTTGTTATTCATTCAATAAGTGTGAATGTAATTATTTATTTTGGTTCTAAACATTCCTATTTATCAAAGATGTTTAGTAGAACTATTCAAATACCACCATGAAGCATGAAAGTGGTGTTATCCTTGAAAATAGAGAATGTGGAAATTATTGAATCCTAATTATATATATCCTCCCCTATAAAAATTTTTGGGATGAAATTCCCTAATAACTTTGTAATACATTGGTCGAATTTTATGCAATACTAGAAATGGATTACAATTGCATATATAGATCCTACATAAATTTTCTTAAGAGGGAAATCACTCTCTGTATTTTGAATCAAACTCAGTTCTATTAATGTGCTAGGAGGATGATGAATACCATTTATTATGAAAAAATCATGAATTTATATTTTTTCCCTATGTGAAAAAAAATCATGATAAAACGATTGAGTCTACGGAAAGAACAATCAATGATTACATTTTCATTCAGGGGGAATACACCGATGTATTTTTATAGGAATTTCCTAGCCTTCCTTCTACCTGAGAGGATAAATATTCAATTCAACTTATTCTTTTGGAATTTTCATTATACAAGAATCATTATAGAATTTCTACTTTTTAATACTAAGAGATGAAGAAACAACTATATGAGAATTTAGATAAAGGCTTTATAAACCGACGTGCTTCACCATGGGGTGCACTAGCCCTCTTCATTAAGACGGGGGATGGGTTAATGTGTCCTTTCATTTATTATCATTAGCTCAACCAGATCACCTCAATGAACTAAAATCCAATTCCATATATTGATGACTTATTCTAATAGATACTTGGAGAACAATACTTCTCCAAAATAGACTAGAGATCAGGATATTACCGAGTTAGGTTTAAGAAGGAGGGTTCCCCCAGACTACTATTCATACAAGGTGTAGGCACATTGATTTCATAGTGTTGTATTTCATGATCACTAATGATCCATAAATAATTAATTATTATAAGTATATAGACATTATTGAATAACTCAACATGTTTTTGTTCGTCTTTATAAATGATATTTTCATATAATTCAATCCCAAGGAGGAGAATGAGGAGCATCTAAGAACAATTCTAAATACCATGTTATAGGAGAATATTTATGAAAATTATTCAACTATGAGTTATGGTTGAAGAAACTCTCAGTGTTGTGTCATGTTATCTATATCATTTGTACATATATAGATCCATCACAGACATAAAAAATCTAAGGATGTTGGAGGACAAAATTCATGATAGATATCTATAGAGTCCATTTGTAATCTCGGTAGTGTCACCAATTTTTATTAAATTTAGCATAATTTTCAAACACACTTACAAATATATCTCCGAAGGGCGTCAATATTTCATGGGATGATGAATGTGAATAGGAGTTAATGGAATAAAAATTAATAATTATCACTCCCCCTATAATAATAATACCCACTAGTGGAGATCCTTTCAGGTTATTCAGAGCATCATTGAATAAGGGAATGAGATATGTGTTAATGAATAATTAAAATATCAAAGACTATTATTCAATGTTGTTGAATGAGGTCACACAAAACTACCCAATGCATTATTTGGTGTTGTATGTAGAAATTATGTCTTTGAAAATATTGTTCCATTATTCCTGTCTGTAAAATTTTGAGATATATAGAGATCAAAAAAGTATCAAATATATATTAATACAGAAAAAGATGAATATTTTCCATAAATTATGGTTATACCTTATTATGGACTAGTAATGAACAATTCACTAACATCACGGGATTGTGAAAAAAGTTGAATAATCTCTTTGAAGAAAGGATCTATAAATTGTATCTTTTATGAGAATTGAGAGGAATCTTATCTACTTCGATTTTTAAAGTTAATGATTGGAATCATAAAGGAATGAATATCATCAATACTTTCTAAAATTAATCATCAATAGTAAATTATTTAGAGGTAAATGAATTTTAATAAGATGATGCATGAATTCAGAAGAAAGTGGAAACTATTAGAAAAGGGAAATCTTCTTATCTCAATGTTATTGAAAATGGATTCAAGAGATTTGGGTCATGACTATGTGTAAAATAATATCATTAAATCAAGAAGAAAATTTTAATTATTATCATATTTAATCATTATCCATTCCCCTAGGAGTTACAAATATGTATTGAGATCTCCAAGATCACTATTTTTGGGACATTATGAAGTAGGAGACCGTTGAATATACATCAAAATTCATGGTATGATAGAATGTTAAGGGTGAAATTAAAAATATTATGTGGATGATGAAATAATTTCACATACAGAGATGGAAATTAGAAAAATACATCATGGACATTATTAGGATAAATCTAAATACATCCAGGGGAAACAATGTTATATGGGTTGTTGTAGATCATCATACACTGAAAAAACAGAATATCAAAATTATAGAGGACTTCTCACAATATCAACATTAATTGATATATATATAATAATTGATACGGATGAAAAGAGTACCACTAAAAATTTTACCATATCGAGATCTGAGATTCGACTCCAAATTTAAGAAAAGTCTTCAATATGTTCTAAACAATGAGCTGAACTTCATATAAAATATCACTCGGAGACTGATGCCTAATTTTATTGTTCAATTTATACAATGGATGAAATGTTGCGGCAATGTTCTGTGGACATTAATGGAGGATGAGACCAAAATATACATCTGGTTGAGTTCTATTACAAAATCAGATTCCACTAGAGCTTCCAAATGACTTCCTATGAAGCCCTTCATGGTATGAGGTGTAGAACACCATCATGTTTGAAATATATTGGGGAAAACTATTATTTCATTAAATGGTTGAGGAAATAGCGTTAAATTTAAGGTTATTCCACTATAGATCAAGCCCGCTACGAGTCGAAAAAATATTTATGCTGAAAATCATCAATGATACATAGAGTTTGATGTTAGAGTAGCCGTATTCTTCCACATAACACTGCAGAGGAATGACATGATATTTAGTAATGTGGGAATTATTATCCCATGATACGTCATCCACATTATGATACATGATCACATCAAAGAAATGTCTTATATAATTTCACACCCACATATCATATCCCATGTACATGGTTTATTCCCTTTATCCCTATTGAGGAAGCACATATCAGACCATGCTCATGTACTCAATCTCGAGGTGGTACCAATGGAGAATTATCCATCCAATGAAGATGAGGTGGTGAATATCATAGTTTGCAGAAAAAATGTTCGATAGAAAAATACATTGGATCTAGTTGAAGTATTATAGAGAAACAGCTAGATTAATAAAGCCACACACTAACCAGAGCATTATATGAAACAAAGATTCCATCATTTGTTTTGTTATTGGAATGTAATATTTTCAAGTTGAAATTTCTAATGGGAAGAAGATTCTATTGACCTTAACTGTTAAAAATAAAATTCCAATTTATGATTAATTAAATGTATTATTATGAAATTGGGATATAGAAAACACATTCAGTTAGTTGATTTTATTATATCATAATATAATTAAATTATCATTAAGAATATTTACCAACTATAATATATAGTTTGAATAGTTTACACATTATTAATATATGTTTCATCTTTTAAAAAAATCAATTGACATAGAAAAATGAAGTTATTTCCTCAAAAAATAGGATTGTTCCATATGAACCCCTTTTATTTAATCATTCATGGGTGATAACATCATGGGGATTTTACATGACATGTCCCAAGATGACATCAAAAAACATAATCATGTGAATCGCTAACTATGAGAGAAGTCCAACCTCATTGAGATCAGAACACGAACCATATATATTGAACCACCCCATAATATTAAAATTGTACTGAACCTTACCCTTAGGGAGTTTTCTTATTTATTAAATGAATATGTATAAAACCCCACTAAATATGAGTATTTATATTATTATTTTTATAACAGTTAACATATATTCATCATATTATTTTTAAATAAAAAATGAATTTTTGAACAATAAAACACAACTACTTATTTCTGTTAAGATGAAAATTCAAATAATGAATTTATTTAAATGAGTCAATGGGTTGTGGTAATTAATAAAATCTTATTTAAATGTTTATATAGAATAATTTTTATTAAATATAAACAATAATTATATTTTTATTAAATAAAATTTAATGTTTACGAGGGTACAAAAAGTAATATTATCAAAACACGTCATTTATAAAAATATGTACATTATAATTTAAAAGAGAAAATTGACATATTTATAAAAATATTTATATTAAATGAATAATATTTTTTGAATCAATACATTTAAACTCTCAAATGGTGAGACTTTCAAAATTTTTGGAGATAGTTGAATTGTTAGGTAAAAATTAAATATAATATAAATATACTTAGTGTATTATTAAATCCTAATAACCTTCTAGTGGTGTAATAAATACAATAATATTTTTCCATTAAATATATATTTATTATATTTAAAATATTGGTATTTTTTTATTATTTTATTAAATATATAATGAAATTATGAATCCTCTAAAACCATTAATATATTTCATTGCTTTAAAATAATTTATTTATGAATATGACTCAACTTATGTTTATAAATATTGTTATATAATTTTTCAATCCTATATATTTAAAATATTGATAAACTCTCCCATTTTGTTTAAACCATGGGATGAAACAATGTGGGGGATTTTGGTTTTGGTTTTTTTATTATGTAATGTCAAATACTTGAATACTAAATAAACCCCCACTATTTTCCAATATAATCCCACAAAAGCATGCATTTCACTTCGCTCAAAATGCATTGAGAATTAAAATAATACTCCCACTATTCTATATTATTCTCCTATGGTTCCCATTAGCACTCATTAATCACCTCCCATGAATTTAGATTCACACACTCGTGTAAGCTATCTTTTCTTTATCCTCTTTATTTAAGAATTTTATTTAACTTATATTTATTATCATCATTTTAATATGAATTGATATGTTATTAAATCTCCCTTATACATCCATATTGTATTTAAAAATGATTATATACCCACTTATATCATATCAAATCATTTTATTAATTTTCATGAGATGATATTATTCAGTTGAATTTTCACCACAATTTTGCATGCATAAAAAATAGTGTTGTGAATTCCATATCTATTTAATATCATGTGTATAGACCTCTATTAATTTGTAAAATTATTACATGTGACTCTTATGTATGTATTATACACTCTTTGATTGTGGAATAAAATATTAGGATGAATGAATCCATGTGGAACACATAAGCATGAGAATGAAATGAAAGTGACTAGTGTGACTAGAATTATATAGAGATTCAATGAATTGTGTAATATTGATTCTCATGAGATGTCATCATTGGAAATGGAGTGAAAATGACTCGATAGTGGGAAATTCTACATCATTATGTTTTCTCAGTTATACTACACTTTTGTTTATGATGAAGAGTTTATGTTATTCTCATATTTCCAATGTTATAATTATCACATATATCAGGACTTATTATTCATGTTTCTTTTATGTAACCATGATATTACTACTATATTACATTTATTTACTTCTTCATTCCATTCCATGATTATTCCCTTTTTATGATTTATATATAACCCATTTTTATATAAGACCACTGGTTATTCCAAACAGTTTTAAATGACATGGAATATTTTGATCACGTTAAAGAGGTTTTCAATAAATATGATGTTTTCACTATTAATATTTTTATGATATGTACCTCATTCTCAAATACAATAGAAATCTATGTCAACCATATTATATTA
The DNA here is from genome assembly GCA_963277665.1 of Viscum album. Taxonomy (NCBI): domain Eukaryota; kingdom Viridiplantae; phylum Streptophyta; class Magnoliopsida; order Santalales; family Viscaceae; genus Viscum; species Viscum album. The sequence continues at coordinate 90,021,887 of OY728121.1, read as the reverse complement.
ATTATACTATTATGTATTAAATCATTTATTAATTTTAAATAAAGAGATGGTTTGTTTTATTGTAGTGTTGTGAGGGCACATGTTTGAGTAAAATATCACACATCATATTATTTATTGTGCATATTTTTTACCCCTTGTACATGTGTGTGATGTGTGTATGAAGTACAAACAAAGTTTACTGTTTGGCCTTATATACCACGTAGGTCATGAACAAATGCTATTTAATTATATAAAAAAACATAATTCATAGTTTTACATTCAATGAACCCCACCAATATAGAACTACTGGGTAGTATAATAGACACTATAGGTGGGTAACTATTTCACTCCATGTATTGCAATAGTACTTGTTATAGATACAAGTATAGGGATATGAATATTTTTTTCAATATAACACATCATATTTTATAACCGTGAAATATTTCATCGAACATTCCGTTGCTCAGGAGTATGAATTATGAAATATTACAACTTATCCTAGTAATTTATAAATATTAACAAATAATTTGGACTTATATTATACATTAGGTATATAGATGATATGTAATTTGATTAGTTTAATCTCTTTCATATAATATAAGCAAAAAAACTAGTATATGTTTAGCTATTACAACATTAATATAACACAGATAAAATTTCCTAATGAAAAAATTCATTGATGATCTGTGGATATATATATATCATTAATAGAAGAATGAATGTTCCCCCCAAGGGTTCTAGTATCAGATAATTAATATTATCCTATAAATATATATATCTATCTGACCATTACATGATGAACACATACCTATATATTCAAACTAGTTTATATACAGTCTTATAGAGTTTTCCTATTTCGTAGAATGATTAATTCTCTTTCACAACAAATAGTTAGGATCTTATATCCATTTGATTATCCTAATGAATGAGATCATCAATTTTTATATTGATTACTCATGATAGAGGAGTCTTATATAGTTTCATTGGATTATATTTATGATTTAAATGAATTTTTTGGTATTTATAGCATTTAATTCTATTTCATCCTTGTATATAGATTAGTTTTATTTTATAATAGAATGTAAACAGAAAAAAATTCCATTAAAATGTGTATTTTTTATGGTATCTATATTATCATTTTCCTTATCTCTATCTATATTTATTACTATTATAGGACATATTATTTTATATATCATTATAGAATTTCCATAATCTTAGAGGTTTTTTATATACACTCTCTTAAATGAGTTCTTTTTCCTGTATGTATGGAATATTAGGTAGTTGAATTATAGATATGTGTGGCTTTTGGTGGGAATGTTTTGTCTATATAATAGTGGTACACGGTGTTGGGGATAAATGGTATTTTTTAGATTTGGATAAGGAGATGGTAAATTTATTAATTTGGATGTTAGGATGGGTTTTATAATTATTTAGACATGTATTATCCAATATAACATTCGTATTGTGTATTTTTGTGGACATTTGAATCTAAGAGTTATACAGAAGCATTTATTTATTGCCTAATACACTCATTCATAATCTTACATTATAATCGATGTTTTATATGAATTATTTCTAAATAGAATCATTATTATATGTCATATTATATCGTGTTTCATTCTTATAAATTACTTGTTAATAGGCCATGGTCTATTGGAAGTGGGATATCAGTCACACTCTTTCCGAATCACTAACTATGTGGGTTCATAGTGGAATATGTCATTCCTGAGTATTATCAATATAGATTATTCTTAGGATATAGTGTATATATAAATGTTTTGGGATGATTTGTTTTGGGTTATTTAGAAATTGTCTAAATTAATCATGATGTAATATATTATTATTGTGAAAATAGTGACAGAGATAAGGAAATATCAATTACCTAGGAATCAGATGATATATGATACCATCTTTTTTCTAGTGTGTCTCTCACTTTGTTTTTCATTAATTTTTCATTCTTGTGATTTTTTACCATATTTAATCCATGGTAGTTTTTATTAATCTTGTATTGAATTCCATTAAAAAATTATATTTTAGGTGGTGAGGAAACCAAAAAAATTGAGTAGGATAGTTGTGGATGTACCTTTGGGACAATGAGTTAAATTGGTATGTTTTTGAATGAATCAATGGAGTCTAAGTATAAATGGGTCATTTTTTATCCAGGTTTATTGGTTTTTATAGAAAATTTAAAGGGGGTTCTAGTTCTTTATAAGGAAAATTGGATAAAAATGTGTCTAATATAAATTGACATTCCATATAAATTGATTACATATCATCTTATGTTCTGTTGTTTTTAATAATCAGATAAGGTGATTGGTTTTTCAGAATATCCTACTATAGAATATATGATGCTTAACTACATTAAACATAGTTTAATTCCCTATTCTACTATTTTAGAGTATGTAGTGAAAATTATTTTTAAGTTCTACTTTTTTGACACTTCTCCTCTAGACCCTAGGGCGTCTTCCACATGAATTTGGATTGAAAACATACTATCAAGACATTCCAATAATGTGTTCAATCCTTGGTAAGTGGTATTGGTTATTTATTTACATTATCTACCATGTTTCATAATCCATTGAGATATAAACCCCAGACTATGTATGTTTTTTGTTTTCATTGTGATTATTTTTTATCAAGGGTCCACTTTTATATCATCCACAACTCCTTCCACTTTAGCCTTTACAATTTGAATCATTGTGCTTGTCGACAGTTAATGTAGACGGTTCTGAATCATACCATTGTTGTTTGATATTTATTATGTATATTAAATATTTTGATTTATCCAATGTTATAAGTTGTTTAATTAATAAAATATTTAATTTATGAAAAAAATGCATGAATATTTTCATCCAATGGTAGATAATTTTCATGAATTTTTCCTAAGGGTTATATGTATTACTACCCATGAGAGAGAACATTTTCATGATCGAGTTGATTTTAGGATTTGAGTCACTTTCAATATCTCCTAACATATTTGTAAAAGTTGATAGAAGGAGTTAGAAGTTTTGTTGGATGATATAGAAGATAAATGATTCGTAAAGTCTAGTATATATCATTGGGGTTCTATAGTTCTGTTTACCAATATGTATGAATTTGTTTGCACATTTTTCTTGACTATTATTGGTTGAACTAGATGACTATCATGAACTGATATCTAATTCCTTGAATATATGATCTTTTTGGTTAGCTGAAAGGTGATATGATCAATATTAGATCATATAATCACAAGTTTAAGGGTGAGACCATCAAACATATCATAGACTAAATTTATGATATGTAATCTCTTGAATGGATTTGTTGTGATGCCATTTGGGTTGACTAATACACTAAAAGTAATCATGTCCTTGATGAATAAGTTCTTTCGTCAATTTATGGATTGATTTGTTGTGTGTTTTCAATGATATCATAGTGTACTCCATGTTAGTATATGTCATTTACCAATACATTGACATCATCCTATGTACAGTGTGAGAATATCAACATCATGTAGAGCTAATCAAATATAGTATCTGGATAGATAATGTTAAATTCTTGGATCATTTTCTCACAATGGAAAAAGTTCCAGTGGACCTTAAGAACATTCCAACTTTATATCTTGAGAATTAACCAATAACATATTTGATATTACATGAATTATTTATTTTTTATGTTATTATCTCTGATTTAACCAATGTTTCCCCCATTTGGCATCATCATGTCTCGGATGACCAGGAAATGGGTGATTTTTGTTTTGCCTCATACATTTTAGATATCATTTCCAGTTCCCAAATGTAGGATGAAATCAGCACCAAACCTCAATTTACCAATGTAGGGTAAATGATATACCATATAATATGATTAATCCAGATAAAGAATTAGAGTAGTTATAATGTAGGATGATCAATATGTTTCTTATGGGTCTAACCAACTGATTACACATTAGAGGGATTACCCTACTCGGTATTTGGATCAATCAATAGAGTTCAATGACCTGACATATTTGAGGAAATCTCTCAAGGGTGAATGGTTTTTGGTATACAACAACCAGGAGATCCTTAGGTATATATTTTCTCAATGAGTTATGAACCATTATCTAATGTGGTGAGTCGAGTTTTTTTATTCATTCGATATCAGTAAGGAATTACACCAGTAATTTTCAATGTCATTTCTAATGAATTGACCTGAAATACATATAAAATTGAAGTATAAGAGTATTGTGATTAGTAGTGGACGATTTCATAGAATTCATACAATAATCTAGATGTCAATGAGTCCAAGTTTCATTATATTTGATAGAGACATCAGTAATACCCATGTTTTTGTGATTGATCTTGATAGAGTAATTGTTTGATTATGAGGGATACGTTCAGAGAGACAAATTATAAGTTTCTAAGACACCATAATGATGGTCTCATGGTAGAGTAAACCCTATTCGTTTCTGTGAGTTAGTAGTTGTTCCATCAAAATTTTGTGAGGATATTAAAATATTTTTCATCATCACTATATTTAATAATAGTTGTCAAGAATGTAGTAGGAGTTAGAATGCCCTTGGGGTAGATCGTTCACTTTTCAAAAGGTGAATGTTTATAATTTGAGGTAAAATGGTATTTTTCATCCTTTTCCCATTCTTGAGTGAAAATTGGATAATGTCACTATGGAATATTTTTTTGATAGGATAAACCATTGAAAAATGTAATAATACTACTATATAGTTGATATTTGAAATACAAATTAATGTATCACACTTATTACTTATCATGGTGATCCACACAGATTAGTATCTAGGATGTATTATCATTATTGGGTGGTTGGGTTGCATGGTGGTCCCATGGGTACATTTTTAGAAAGATATAACCTATTTACAACACAGTTTTGTTGGGTATTTAGAAAGATCTAGGATAAATGGTTATTTTTATCATATCTTATCATCCTGAGACTGATAATCAAACTATGTAGACTATTCAAGTTTTGAAGGATATGATATGAGCATGTTTCATGGATTTTCACAGTTTAATGGAGAAACATATAGAATACATGGAGTTTTAATATAATAATAGAATCAGGGATTCAATGATAATTTCACCTATGGAGGATCTGTAAGGATGGCCATGTTTTTTTCATCTTTATTGGATGGAGGTAGGTGATTGAGAACATTGTGGTCCTAGTCTTATGCATGTGACATCGGAGATGGTTCATGTAATTATACATTGTTTCGTGACCACATAACATAGGAAGAAGTCATTAGTTTCTCCTATTGATGTCACCTAGATAATGGAAAATTCATATCTAGAAATATTTAATTCAAGCACATAGTTTTGTTGGGACATTTGAGAGAGTGTATAGTGTTGGTCTGTTGGAAAAATGTTTATCCATCATAAAGGCCTATTATTTCAGGGATAATTTGTGTTATGTATCAAATATTTTTGGACTTCACATACTACCTTCTAATGTGATATATGTTTCAGAAATCAAGATTAGTGTTGATGTTTCCTTTTATGATATTTATATACGGGGTGTGGATAGAAGAAAAAATAAATTTGGGGTAGGTCTATACAATTGGTTTCTTTATATTGGCATCATGGAAGATTTTAGGTGAAGATCTTGTAGATGTTGTGTGATTAATGAACATAGTTGATAAAAATTTTCCTAATTTCCTCACAATGAATCTTGGAGAAGCTTGGTTATTCGCTATTTTATGGTGGGGATGTTGGAAGGTACTATATTTTTTCTAGATCTTATATCTAAATGTTTTTGTCAATTTATCATCTTTATATGTTATTCCCTATACCCAGACCTTGTTTTTAAAGGATCATTATGGATATATGTCATTGAATAATATCAATATTGGGTTCTGAGGAAACATGTTAAAGCCGAAAATGATCTATCTGGAGTTCCATGGTTGGTATATTGAACTAATATCCAGATATGTATATTTGTTTTAATTAAGGGATTTTGATTATTATTGGATAATATGTTAATATAGATTCATAGTATGTTGAGATTGTTTAACAGGGGTTCTAGTTTTTTATGAGTAAAACAGGATGAAAAACCATCAACAGATCATTTCCAAGTAATGTAAATCAATGCGCATCTTGTAATTGTGTGTTTTTTATCAAATTCAGTTGAAGTAATGGGTTTTCACCATATCCCACTATTTAAAATTACTTTAGATGTACCAACATTACCCATCGCGAAATTCCTAGATCATCTATTTTAATGTATAGTTTATGGATTATTTTTCTATTAATCTCATTGTAGTATTATCCTCTTAACCATAGAAAATCCTCTATGCAAATTTGGAGTTCCATCATAGAATCTAGAATGGTCTAATTAAAAATTTAATCCACAATAATGTTTTTGGGTAGGTAATTCCATTTTATCCTTTGTTTATGCAACAATTGTTTTTTAATCCATTGATATTTAGCATTTTATTCTTTTATCATGATAGATTATGATTTAGGATGCACTTGGTGATCATACACACCTTCTTTCTCATGGTCCTTTTCATTTTTAGTGTTGTATTCTTCACTAATTAAGGTAGGGGTATACATATTTACTCCACCATATTAAATTTTACCGTTCTGGGAACATTTTTGATGAGGAAATGTAATATATGCCTAATTTAATTAAATAATAAATTGGATTATTATATGGAGACCAATTTTTCAAATGTTCTATTGATCTATATTAGGAATACACATTGGATGAGATAACCATGAATATAATTTAACTCGATTATGGATTAATGTGTCCCTATAATGAAATGATACCCATGGTGATTTCTTAATATAGAATCCCAATGATATATGTTACTTCGTGTTGATTTGAATATTGTTCATTTATAATATAAAAGAAATAGGTAAATTAATGACTAATGGTAATTCATATGAATAGCCAATGATGATTATGATGTTTTATTGTGATATCCAATCTATTATTACATTTTTATCCTAGTTAAAATTCTTATTTATTAGAAATGATCTTTGAACATGCACAATTATAAACCATAATCATAAAAATGTGTGCACACATCCTAGTCACATGATGTAATTCTTATAGGGCATTGACTGAGATGATGTATTTCTTGTATTGAGTAGCTCATCCATGTCACATGATGTAATTCTCATTGGGAACTGAGCTGAATTCTATAATACATATTGGTATTTTACCTAGATTATTTTGACTATACCAAAGTTATATTATTGTGGTTGGAATGGTTTTGAGGCATTCTGATGGATATTCTTACATTATTATATAATATACTTCTTTACCCTGGTTATATGGTTGTGATTTTCATTGTTTTGAGACATTCCCATTGTTATTCTGTCATGGAACCGAAGCCTATTTTTTCTTTTATTATTTGCAAAATTAAATAATACATAGATATATCATTTTATTCATTACAATTCTTATGAGATTGATATATTTAGAAATAATGGTGTTTCCTAACTATGTATACCCCCACATTATTAGGCTAATCATTAGTAATTTGAGTAGATTATGTATACTAATGTTTAGAAAAGGAAAATTGTCCTTATTGTAGACTGTTTCTTGATGGTTTGGAATGGGTTTGGTGGTGGGACAAAATGGGGTTCAAGATAGGGTAATTTTGAGATTTATTGGATTCTGGTTTTGTTTTATTGTGTTATTTATAAAATAATATCTGTTACGTTCCAGAATTTCGTTTAATAATTCCTACTATTATTTTTTGGATTATTCAGTTCAATGTTTTTGTTGGAATCCACTATGTTTGTAATCTGATTTGTTTCATATAAATTTTTTATTTATACTATAATGAAACTTATACCCATGGAAATTATCTACCAACTATAAATTTCACAACCCCATTACAAGTCATAATCCTCTAGTGTATAGGGTTTTGTGCTTAAGTCTTAAATACAACCATTATTTGTTACGTAAGAGAGTATAAAATCTAGGGATTTTATGTATATAATAATTGATGACACATTCACTAGAGACACTAGTTTTGTGGAAACAACATTAAATATATAATATAGTAATTGTTAATGTATTTTACATTCCCATCTGCTATAGTGTCTCCAGATATGTGCTTTTGATAGTAGTCTACCTTATATAGTTTATGGATCCCACTACAATGAATACTATCTTAGATTCAAATGCATGGTCTATGGAGTACTATTAAAATATTAATTTTTTTCTATTGGGGTCTATTCATGATTGAATCCCTATGGTTATGTAGATAGATTTTCCCCTATAAAGAGATGAGTTTAAGGATAAATAAATTTTTTAAGATCATTATATCACATGTTTACCTATTATGTTAATAGAATTAAGGCTTGCTTATAGATTGGTACCTAAAATATATGGAAAAAAGAGATGAATGTTTATTAAATTATAATGGAACCCGATAAAATTTATACTTGAAACCATGTATAAGATATTTTTAATTACTATACATTAGGGATTATTAATTACCATAAAATTTTTTAATATAAAATAGGACATGAAATTATAATGAAAAACATATTTAGAACTAGAAACCATCATGCATGACCATCACCCATAATAACCACCATTAGAATAAAAAATCAAAATGATAATGAATACCAATAACAGAGAAATCTTGTTTTTGATATTGAAATTGAATAATAAGGAAATTGGATGTGATTCATAAGAAGTGGATACAAGATAAATAATTTTTGTAAACTATTATTTGTAAATGGATTATGATCCTTATAAATATGTCTATTTCATAAATGGTCATGGAAAAGAGTATTTTTACTAAAATGTTTGTTGTATATACATGCATCTAAATGGTATACTATAGTTTATAATTTCTAAATGGAATTGTAAGAAAATTATTTTATAAATAATAAATATGAAAAATATATTATTAAATTAATATATTTTTTAATATGATAAATTATTAATAATAATATCATGATTTCATAAAATAGAAAAAAATTATTTCAATATCTGTTTATTGATAAAATTAAAAAAATTACACAAATATTTAAAAATATTTATATATCAGTTAAGATCATATTAATATTAAAAAATATTTTTTCTAAAAACAGTACATTTCATGTGTGTTGTATTTGTTAAGAGAACTTAATATTTTGTAGTTAAATGATGAATATTTTATTGTTGATATAAGAAATAATTGAATTGTTATTATATTGGGTTATCAAATTATATTTTTTTTATAGTGAAATTCAATTTATTTTAAGTTCAAACTAAATAATTAGAAAGATTCCACCAAACCAGCCACCACTTAGTCAATTCATAATGTAACTGATTTGAAATATGATTGAGAACCCATAATATAAAAGGAACAATTTTTCAAGTTTCAATTATTTATCAATTCAAATTTATAAATATTTTTATTTTAATTTGATAAAATGAAGATAATTTATTAATTAAATATTTATTTCTTATAAAATGGTTCATTTTTCTGGAATTTTTATTAAACATTTTATTTTAATGGTTAAAAGAAAAAACATATCCTTATTAATGATATTGTAAATTTTTTATGATAATTATATAAGAAAAACATTACATAGAATTTTTATAAGTATATATTATTTATTTATTGAATAAAGAAACAAACTCTAAAATATTACATTTATCAATGAAATTATATCCTTAAAATTTAAGGAAATAATTACAGTTTAGTCCTAATAATTTTTGTTTTTAAATATATTAAATTATAAATTATATTTTGAAAATCCAATTTCATATTATATATGAAAAAATAATAATTTATTATTTTTATGGTAAATAAGTTTTTTTAAATAACTATATATATTCATAAAATTTCACAAAAATATTAATTTTAGGCAAAAAATTAAAATTATATATTAAAAAAATGTAAATATTTTTTTCACTAATAATACAAAAACAAAGAGCCCTTGATATTGTATTTTACTAAATTAGTTAAATATTATAAATCATCATCTATAAATTAATAAATAATTTAAATTTTTTTATAATATAAAATTACTAAACACAAGAGAAAGTGGAGTTACTATAATAATTGTAAATTATGGTAAAGGTGTTTTAAAAAATTTGAAAGGTTTTGAAAATAAAAAAATTGAATGAAATTAGATAGTGGATAGATTCATGACATTATATCTTTCTCCAGACCATTATTTGGAAATTTTGTTTACTTTTTCAATGAATAAGGAAGTGATATTAATGAAAAATAATATTTTCAAAAAATTGAACTCAAAAATTATAAAAAAAGCTCACTTCATCCCAATTAATCAAACCTTTACAAATATTTATATCAAAAAAAATAACATGAGTATCTCCCAAATACCATACACATTACCTTCATTCAATTTTCACACCAATACACAATGTTAAGTACCGATAATTTGTCATGAAAATGAGATATTAAAAAGATGTGGTTATACTATCAACCTAACATTTGATGTTCTTAGTAAATTATAAAACCAAAAGTACACTCAATCCATTATTTTATTTAAAAAAATATTTTTACTATAATAGTATTTATAGAAATTAACCCCATGATATATACTAGAAAATTGTAGCCAAAGGAAAAACCCCTGACCATTTATTAAAAAAAATTAGACTTCAAAAAACAATAACTACATACCCATCACAACTATTAGAGATTATAAAAATCAATAAATTCCCAACCACATGGTAAAAATTATCCTCTTCAGTCACTGATTTCTACTCCAAACATTCATAATGCATGAGTAAATTAGCATACATTCATGTAAGATTCAACCGCTCTAGTGAGAGGAAATCATTAGTAGTTTGTATACCTTTATTGAACATTGATACTGCCCCACCTTCTTTCCTGATAGAAGATCTAGTGGTCATTGTATTTGGAAGGTAGGATTAATCCTTCCTCGACCCTCTTCATGGAGAAGTAATCACATCCTATTGGTTCCCAGATAACATCTTCTACCACATAGACAATTTCACTCTATTAGTGTCTAACTATGCCACCATCACGTTCTTTATCACAATCAGAAAAACCCCCCAATTTTCTAGGGATCTGCATTTCTTGATACTACACTAACCATACTTACTGAAACTGAACGTTCCTGTCAATCATAGCAAGGCAATATGGTAGCTACCCCCTTCCTAACATGAACATATCCCATCTTTCCATACTATACTCATAGAAAGTTCCTCCTAATTCTTAGTCTACATGTTGGCACTATCATGAATTCGAAAAATCTCCTCCTCAACCACATGTCTCAACCCATGACATCGATTTCTTGTGGGAACTATGATCTTCACACCACCATCACCACTAACCTGGACACTACACCCATAATCAACAAACTCTGGTGCCCCCACATTTATACTAACTTTACATAGAGTAGAATCATTCTCCTTCACTATAGTGTACCACCTGCTATCCTCAACAGTAGAAAAAACAGACCCCTACCATCCATTAATCACATAACCACTTCTACTCTCCTTCCACTGATTATCCACAACAACATCTCCCTATATCTTGTTGTTTCCAACAGGACCATGAACTTCCTGTTGAGTAGGGGCCTATGGCTACAGCTGATTATCTCCTTTATTCACATGTCCACTTGAGGGACATGCCACACCACCACTAGTATCACCATTGAATACAGTTTCCTTTGCTCCATTCCCCAGTTCAAATCAAGTCTTAGCTAATTCAACACAGCAGAAACCAGTAGATGAGAAAAATATGTTTCCAGTTTTTCCAAAGTGATTGCGACCTGAGCTCGCATAGCAGGTGCCTTGGGATTGACCAAAGAAAGACCCTTATGGATGTCGAGCCACTTCCCAGGACCTGTTGACCTCCTTCTTGTGGTTCCGGAATAAAATTTTTACCCTATGTGCCCCAATTTCTCACATATTGAGTAATAGTCAGTCCATGATTTATAAACTATAGATTTCTTCCATCTGAATTATTCATCTACCGAAATTAAAATCCATTCCACTGGAGGTCGCGAGACATCCACCTCAACATAGAACTATAGGTTGATCATATTACTCATGGTAGACGTAAAAACATTAGAACATAGGAACCATCCACTGAGATCCCAAGAATAGGAGTAATTTTAGGGTCTTGAAAGGGTAAGTTATGTTGGGGAAGACATACCCAAATCAGGATGGATGTTGCATCATGATTCCTACAAAGATCGATTGTCCATTGAGAGAGAAAAAAATTTAAACTGTTTCATTGCTGAGGAGAACTGGACCGTACTCAAATCAGATCTTCAAACGAGGCGAATCAGTTAATTAGATTACAATTATCCAAAAGGCCGGCAGCCCCACGATCTCGTAATTCTCATTTTCATAAAACTAACAGATAAAATCATCAATTGACGGCCGCCAAATGTTGAATCGAGCCACCAGCGTCTACTCCAAGTAACTTGTCTCATCAGATAACTCTGACTCCGAGAGCTGGATATGAGGGTTTCCTAGTTGGAGATCAGGCCCCATCGGGTTTAACGCAATACTCAATAACTCTGAAAGATATTTAGGTTTGGTAAAGGATACAAATTTGGTCTGTGACCGCTGAGGTGGAAAATTCAAACCATCATCCCCCTCCTGCCTCTAAGAAGGGGGTGATCCTATTCAGAAAATCTTTATGGACCCATCATCGCACGTGTCATGCAGAGCCTCCCCTATACTTTTTACCATATTTATATACTATTTTAGTAGTGGAATATACATTTTATACCTTCCTCAAAAATAAAAATGAAAAATTAACATTTCATCAAGTGTATATGTGGACTAGCTCCTCAGTGAATGGCTTATTTAATTTTTCATCACCACCTGAAATGCAAGCATCAAATATATTATATAATAATGAAATGAAAATTTATAAGACTTATATATTCTAAAATTGTAATTATTCCATTACATAACTTCACCCATTCAATGAAAAATGATACCATCATCTATGAGAGCATAAGTAATACTGCCTCCATGGAATGACATGTTTGGTTACACATTTACATATTACATTGGAAAACACAAAAAAAATCAGTATATAAAAAATATATTTGAAAATGAATTAATCAATAATTTTTCTAATTAATTTAAAACCATTAATAGAAATATCATGGTTTTTTTTAATATGGACCTATTTGAGAATAAAACTAAAATATATATTAGAATTTGAATAAATAAATGTGATAGGAAATAAACCAATACAATTTGGAAGGTCATTATGTAATATCACCACACATTCAACCTGGGTCATCAAATTTGAAATGTTATAGATATATTTACTAAACACCTAGGAGAAAAATAAGTGTTTACAAATGATATCAATAATAATTTAAAAAACAAAATAATGAAAAAATAAAAACTAAACAGAGTGTAAAAATTTATGTTAATGTTTTTAATGAATATTTTTTAATATTAATGATGTCAATTGATGGTACAGAGTGATTTTTTCTATGAGGTAAGAGATATTACATTCCATACTAATTACATTTCAGTTATATGTTCTCTTTCATATTTAAACTATTATTGAATAATGTTCTCCTTAATATTTGATTTACATAAATATAAATTTTAATGTACTTTATAATTATAAGGTTGAACTTTTACATATTTCCCATAAAATTTTACACATTAAATAAACAAGATTTAATGGGAAATTATTATTTCCTACCTCAAGTAAATAATAAACTAGAAAAAATAAACCCCAATTATTAAAAACTAGAAAATGAATATTTTTTGGAGAACCCTCATGAGTAAATTATACATTTAGTAGATAAAATAATTTATCTCATTCCAAAAACAATTTATTACCTATTTTATAATGTATGACCAAGTTTTTCATTTTTATTCTTTATTATTTTTATACTCCTCAAATAATTCATACACAAGAAATAAATTGTCAAGAAAAATGACCCATTTTCAAATAGGACTATCTGAAAATAAATTATTACAAATTTTTGTCGAATTAATCATTATTTATCATTTGGTATTTCTGTGAATAAAATTTCTTAAATGAACTTATTTATCATGTGTTTGATTAAGATAAATGGTTTTCTATGGTTTTATTTCCACATGCAGCACAAACATGTTGGAATTAATTTATATTATGTAAGGCCCCAAAATTTTAATATCATACAATTTATTGGGGAAAATATTATATATAATAATATTCTACAAAAGGGACTATGCATTAATCCTAATCCACCATGGGAATTTTTATACTTCCTGATGATTGATTCAAGAGAACCCATTAATTTATGATTTTTGGAAATATCCTATGTATTTTTACATGTTCAGTTATTCCATGAAATTTGGATTTGGTTTTTTTATTCCATGTTTCAATTCATATGCTCAACTAATTTATGATATCATTTTATTAAACTTGACACTCATGTTAGCCTTTATTTCACTGATTATTCTATTATAGTTGGTATTATAGAATGGTCCAGTGATTTTTTATGACTAGAATTATAGAACATAGGTAAACACCCTCAATATAATCCAATTAATTTGATAACATCATGAAATTTTGTTAATTTTTTATGTATATCTTTTTTCGTAGAAATTATAACCCTACATGGATACTATAAGTAGATGGACTATTTGGAAAATATGTTCCTTGGTATTGTAAACCAAATAGTGTTGTATAAGATAATAACTCAATCACAACCTATTTATGGTATAATAAGACTAATTGAAAACCCTATTTGACACTCCTGGTTGATATTTTTTGGTAAATAATATTTTTTATGTTCCATTTTTCAGGATTTTATTAGGAATTACATTATAGATTATGGATAAAGATGTAATAATTAATATTATATTTAACCAATATATATTTAGGTTTAATTTAATGCTAATGTTATCATTTTAATATGTATTTCATTTCATTGATTATTTCATCATAAGACCATTCTTTACCAATATGTAATGATGTTATTTGTTCTACACCAGCATTCAAAACGGTGGGATTTAGTAATTCATTATGCTTGAAGAAATCATTATTAAAATGTGTTCTATAGAAAATATATAGTTTTCCAAAATTAGATTTTCCATTCTACATAACTTTCAAAATTATTAAAGAATATACATCACCCATCATGTAAAAAAATTATGGTAATACAAAACAATGGGAGTTTCTCAATGGATGAGGAATATGTTTGACATATTATGGAGGGAATCGAGTGAAAATATCCCCTGGATAAAGTATGTTATCAATCCAAATTATTTTAACTACAATGGTCTCCCTATATATCCACTACAAATTAAATGATTAATATTTAATAAATATTTCTCAATATATAATTCTATGAATTATTTTAAGGGATTGTGATTATAATCGATTAGAACAATCTCCTACTCTATGAGAATAATGAAAAGATTATCATTTACAATTGTTTATGTGGATAATAATTTTTATGCGGTGTCATGTACACTTAATAATTAATCTATATTTTGGGATCCCTTATTTCCTATAATTGTTCTTCAACTCTTATCTATTGAAATTAAACCCCTACTTGTTTAATTATTTTATCAAAATCATATAAATAATTTTAATGGCTTGTGTGATAATAATTATTTTGAGTATTATAATACATCTAATAGATATATTTAATGTGGTTTTGGGAATTTATTTATATATTATTAAAGAAAAAATTATTGGTTATAATAATTAAGTCAAATTTCAAATCAACCAATGATATTTTATCGATCAAAGGATGATTAATTATACTATTTTATATAAAATGGTTGAAAAAATTCAATATTATAGATAATCCTATTCTGTGGAATAATATTTGTTCTATATGTTTTAAGTGTTTTAATAACATATAAAATTATTCCTTGAGTCATGAAACAATTTTATTTACCATTAGATATTTAAATTACAATGTGATAATTAAATATTTTGAGGTAAAATTTGAATAGATGGTATATAGTTTCCATGGTTGAAGAGACATTAGTTCATACCTTAAAGTTTAATGAATTGTTATCTATTATTTTAAAACATTTGATAATTTAATGAAGATTAGTCAATTTAGGATTTTAATTTTGATAATGATATAAAATTTAATATAATGGAACATTAAAATTAATTCAGAAGAATTATGTAACCATATATAATGTATTCATACACATCATTAAATATTACACATAAGATCCACTGTATTGATTCCTATATTTTGTAATGACCCCAACCCTAGTAGAACATAGACAGTTACATACATTATTACATTGGTAGTAAGTAAAGGAGATCTAATCCCAAATGACTTAATAGAAATGTATATTTTTAAAACTAGATAAAAAAATATGAATGTGAAAACTAAAATGGAATACTGCATTGCAAACCCGTTTTGAGACCCCCCATGTTATCCTATATTATCCTTAGATGTTAATCATAATAGAAATAATCAAATTCTATAGAAAATAAATCATATGAAAGGAGTGAGGTGAGAAACATGGTAATGGTCAATATCTAAGAGAATATATCGTAAATATACTAGAAAAAGGAAAGTAGATAACTAAAATCTCAAGGCATTAAAACTTAATCATGAGAATAATATTACAAGAATAAATGATGATCCAATTATTCCATATAAATAATAAAATGAGAATGAAACAAAACTATTGATAATAAACTAGTCAAATAAACACAAGTATTATCAATTACTATCATCAAAACGATGGAATATACAATGTGTCCAATTATAAGCATACAAATAAGGCTTCGTCTATGTCACCATAATTAATAAGGCAAGACTTCCACAAATACCAAAATAAAATAGTGTTATGAGACATACTAATTGATTGATGGGTTATATTAGTCATACCCTATCACATACTATTTCCCATTACATCCCCATATAAAACATTTGAGTAACAATAATCATGTTGATTCATCTAGATTATCACATATAAAATGTTAATAACTTTCCCCAGAAAAAAATCATAATCATAAAACATCGAGTTTAATATGATAATAGGTATAAAATATCCCATACACACTCAAATTTATCCTTAATAAATAAATATTGTATTTTTATGGTGTCAAAAAAATCATTATATATTATGAATAAGATCTAACAAAAAGGGTTGACATTAATTAAAGTAATCAAATAAAATCATTTATATATTCTTGTGAGAATTACCAAATTAATTTGAAATAACATATTTAAGATATATAAAACATTCATTTTAAAAATATATCATTGAGTATATCTATAGAGACATTTATAGTATACCTCAATAACATATGGGGACATGAAATTGGGAATATTTAGTCATGCCGTATACATTGTAAAAAATTATTTCTAATAAATTTTGAAGAGAATCCATTAAAATGTATTTTCAGAATAAAGTGAGTTTTATGAAAATTTATCTATTTTGTGTATGATATGTAAATAAAATAATAATAGTTTTAAATACAATATAATATAAGGAAAAATATGTTTCACACAAAATCAAAGCTTTAAATAATCAATGGAGTAGATGTTTAAACAAAATAATTGAAATTGGGTTAAGAATTCCCATACAACATTAAAATAAGTAGATCCATATGCACAATATTATTAATGATCATAAAATAAATGATAGGATAAAATAAATATAATAGATTCATTATATCATAAATTAATGTGATTTATATACACTACAGTCAATAAATAAGGGTTGGATAATTAATATATCCCATATAAGTAAAAGATAGACAAGAAACATTTACCAGTTGAAATTAATCGAAAACCATTTCACCTAAAATTAATTAAAATCAAGTAATAAAATTATTATAATTAAGATAAATAAATTCATGATATAATACATCAATGGTCAACATACATACACACACATATGAAATATGTGGTGAATAAGGCATATCTCACAAAAATAAATGTCAGATGATAAATCCCTTAAGTAATGTCCAAAATTTTTCTTCACAATTATTAAATGTATTAGATAATGTTGTTAGATAAATTAATTACATAAGTAAAAATAAAATAACTATTTTTTTGTTATTATAATTTAATCCCTTTTATGAGTTATAATGATATTTTTTTCTTAGAGTGTTCATTTCATGGTTTTATTGTCGGTTTCATTGAGTTTAAATATGGGAAATCTGGTCCAATGGGAATAACATATTTAGAACTATATTTAGTAAGTATTATTGGAATTAAATTTGTTTAAATAGTCTCATATATAATTATTTATATGATATTAGGATGATTCCTCAGATATAATGTTGATCAGAAAGTCATATTTCATTTTTGGCGGTTTTTTGACCTACACTATTTTCTGTTATTTTATTAAATAACAAGACTATATATTGTTAATATAAATTTCTATTACATATAATTTTTATATAAAGATATTAATTAACAATATCTATGTTTTGAAAACCATACTTGTTGGTGATAATGGAAAATTAGGACTTATTATCTATCAGGGCGATGAATCGACAAATTAGTGGAGACGATTGGATTTTCAAAATAAATGGAGGGAAGGGGGATTTTATTATGGATAATCAATTAGAACAATAATATTTAAGTATATATATGATACACGGGTTACACATCCAAATTGGATAGAGGATGATCGCAGAGGATAACAAAATAAAATGTATTAAGAAACAAAGAAGGAGGATTTTACCTCTTGAATATTTTCTAATTGGGTACATTTGAAAGAAAATATTATTTTGTATATTTGTAAAAGAATTAGGTCATATATGTGGGTAGTTTATTAGGAAGTAAATTAGACTAAATTTCTAGAATTTTTATTTCTTATAATCTATGATGAGAATGGATGGTAAGGTGTGGTATTTATAGGGTAGGAGAGGGGAGTATTTTTATTATTTTATTCATTAATTTATTATTTTGGATCAATAATATCAATAGAATATATTAATATTAAAGTATAATGTAAATATTAAATTGGATTTGGAATTAATTTTTTAAAAAAAATTATAAATGACTAAAATATTCATGTATTTATATTAGAATGTTAAATACCATAAATTATCATATATCACTAGTCATAAAAATTAAAATATTCTAGAAACAAATCCAAAAAAATAACCATCACCATTTTCCAACATGTTGATATCAAAAATAGACACCATTTTATGACATTAATATTTTATATATGATAAATTAATTTATTAAATAAAAACATATTTTTTTTGAATAACACCGATATTATGAAAGATTGAAAAGTAAAATTCTCATAAAATTTTATTATAATTATAATGAAGAAAAATTGTAATTTTTAAATCAATTTCTAGAAAATAAATTTCATTTTATATTATTATATTAAATATAATTAATAATTTCTATTTCCCAAAAATAACAACACTTAATTTTACATTTTTAAATAATTTTTTTACATATTTATTCTTAAAAATATTTAATATTTCCATTTATGAGATAACTAAATATTATTCATACTTACATAGGAAAAATAATTTTTTAATTTCCAAATTAATTTTCCAAATGGTGACATTACTATTCCAATAGTCATGTAAATATTTAATATTATATCACATTTCATTTTTCTCGACATTTTTTACACCATAAGATATTTTAAAATTTTATTATATATAAGATGATACATTTAAGGGGTGTTATGTTATTGTCTCATTTAAAAATATTCTACATAAAAAAATTTATTGGGTATTACCTTCTTAATAGATGAAAGTGGTTCTTCATCAAAGTATTGATAGGTTCCCATGTTACATCATCCATTTTATCATAAATAGACATTTACCATACACCCATAATTTGGAACTACGGGGAATATCCTATAAAACTATAGGAGTATGATATACCCATAGTTCGGAGAACCATGGGATCTTAATCTGTTCATATAGCTCTAAGTTATATCCACAGTTTGAAATAGTTAATTACATTGTTATGAACTGTGGTAATAGGTGTATATACCATGTATGTAACAATATGCCAATGTTTTTGAATCCATGGATATATGATTTAAAATAATAATAATCCCCCTGAATTCTAACCCAATATCACCATAATAGAATCCAAGTACGTATTCACTACACCAATTTTTATTATTAGTATCAAAATATATATTTACTTATATATATTATTTTAAACCTTGAATTATGATTGATAAATGCTACAATAGTTATTCACATGGGATATTTTTTCCAACTCATATGTGGGAAAATTTATATCCATAGTATACAAAAGTCGTGTCTATAGGGATGACATATATAGATTGTTCTTAGAGAACTGTGGGTAAATTTTTTAAACAAAAAAATAAGGTAGTTTTGATGATGAACTTTGGGTATAGGTACTAATAAAAATCCAATGCACAGAGTTATTCAAAAACTATGTGTATAGGGGTACCTATAACCTATGTTTTTGGAAAACCAATGGGTATTGGTCCTTAAACAAACCCTATACCCATGGGTTTTTCAAAAACGTTTGTATAGGTCTATTGTAAACCTTGTACAAATGATTTTTTGAAAAAAATGGTTATAGAGGTGACATATTAATACTTTTTCTTCAAAACCATTGGTATATACATATTTTCCAATATATGATGATTTTTATAGTTTTTCTTCAAAACCATTGGTATATACATATTTTCCAATATATGATGCTTTTTATAGAGACACTTTACTAGTCAAGCCATCTGAATTCTCAATACTTTCTCTCCTATATAATGAATCTTGATAGCCTCTTCACTGTAAGATTAATATCGTTCAAAATCTATTTCTTCAAATATCAGTATATCTGTTTGGTTTTTTAAAAACTTATTTAACAAAGATATGTGCACATATCATGTACATAAGAAAGGATTGGTGAAATCACCAAATGATAAGTATAAATCCAATAATTTCATTAATTTCGATTTTATTTATATACTAGGGGCATAGATTCAATTTCATACTGATCCTTCCATTGATATAATTTAAATATGAAATGAATTCCCTCATGAAAATTCAAATCCATTCCCTGTTTTTCAACATAACAGTCATGGAGAAAATTTTCTTTTTTATTTTGACCACAAATAGTCTTTACCTTTTTCATTGTATCGTATATAATATCGGGGCCAATAATCTTCCTTTCAACAGCTTCATCCTATCATGTTGGAGTAAAAAATACATTTTCATATAATGCTACCTACGTCACCATTTGAATAGCATAATGTACACAAGGATTGTAGTAAAACACTACCAAAGAAAAATTATGATCAAATATGTTTTTATATATAGGTGAGCATGAAATAAACTTGTCCACAAATGAATGAATATTCCTTTCAGACTATTCATCTATTTGAGGGTGATAAGATTTAAATTAATGAAGAATAATGCCCAAATGCTTTAGCAATCTCTTCCACAATGTTGATGTTAAATGGGGATCTAGATGATAAAAAATCTATATAGGTGCACTATGATGTCATAAAAATTCATTAATATACTATTGATCAAGGCATTCTATTTGAAAATCCTCATTTATAGTGAAAAAATAGATGATTTTGAATTTCGATCAACACATTCCAATTTTGAATAATTGTTTCTTATAGTATTTGGTTATAATAGGACAAATCATATGTAACTTCATCCATTTTCCATGTTGGATTATTTTGAGCTTGCAAGGATCTGCTAGAATATTTCCATTAATCCATAACCTATTGAAACACTAAATATCCGGATACATAATTAGAAATTTTCCAATTCATAAAATCATACAAATAATGTTCCTTCAAATATCTTAACATATTAGTGAATCCTAGGATTATAGTTACACTCAATGTCTTAGAATCATATAATAATTCCATTTTTAGCTCAGGTATAGAGGGAACAAAAAACCTCTTCCCAATGTTCAATATACTATATTCACATACAAATTCTAATACTTTAATATTGTTCACATCAATAATTTTCTTCTTTAAATTACTATATTGAAACTAATAACTTTTATATCTTCCATTAAATATTTGTTTTCATTCATTTCAAAATATACTATTTTTTCACCTTCTATGATAATTCTAATATCCTCATTTTCTATATCCATGTAGAAAGGATCCCTGTCAATTATTTTTATAATAACCTGATGACCCCTTCATTAAAAATCATTTTCTACCTTATTTCCCTTCCATGGGTGGTAGTGTATTGAACAATATAATATTTGAGTATCCTTAAACATAAAATATTCCTATTTTTTTTATTAATGTGATTAAATATATTTAAATATTTTTTGATCTGTAAATATCTCACATATTTCACCATAGATATACTATCTCTGTATCATCAAAGAAATTACTATAGCTATTAACTCGTAATTATATGATTGATAGTTATTTTCTTTTGTTTTTAACTTCCTTGAATCATAGTAAATAATGATATCATTCTACATTAAGAAAACCAAAATAGTTTTCATTGAAGAATCTATATAAATCAAAGATACACCTTTTCTTGATGGTAAATTCATTATTGGAGCATTCATTAATATCCACATGAATTATTAAAATAATTTTTAAAATTCCATCTTCCAAATAACAATAACCTTTTTATGAGTAACATTTGTTAATTGGTTATCTAATCAATAAAAAATATGAATTACACACCAATATAAACCTACTAAACAAATGAGACTATGTATCGGGGTTATATTTGATGGTGTTGTTAATTTTTTGGTATTCCTTTTCATCGCGAGATCAACTATGATTCCATAATTTTTGACATCATGTCCTTGAAAAGAAAATATTTTAAGCCAAAATAGAATATTTATAAACATAAATGATAACTGAATTTGTTTATGATTATCTAAAGTAATATTTATGTAGTTTTAATGGTCCTAATATCCTTTGTATTGCACAAAGACATCACCAATAAATACAAAAATAAAATATATTCCTTCAATACAATATTCCTTATCTCCATAAAAATAAACAATGATTTAGTCAGAAAAAATAACTTTTCGATGAACATGAAATTTACTTACCATGTTCAATATGATTTATTTGGAATATATTCCTTTATTACATACAATATATGATATCCATAATGAATATAAATCTTTTAAAAGGTTATTCCCTCGGAATATGTCCATATAACATATCAACGATATGAAAAAGATACATTTTCATTTTCATAATAGAATAGATATCCCCATAGGGATTATACAACCAAATAAATCTCTATTTATTCTTAATAATAACAGCTAGACCTCCCCATGGTGAAACAATAGGAAATACAAATCTTGTTCCATATAAATAATATAGTTGCTTCTTTAAATCTATTAACTCCACTATGGACATTTTATAAGGAGTATTTGATATATTTACTAGAGCAGGGAAAATATTAATATAGAACTATTCATACCACTCTAGAATATGTCTGTTAAATACTGTTATATGTACATAAATGTATTCAATTTATAATCAGTACAACCCCAAATAGAACATTACATTTTCCATCAGTTTGTATAATGTTTCATTCAACTCAAGAAATCTAATTTAGATGATTTTTTAGAGGTGGATCCAGATATGACTCATATGATGAAGTCACCCATATAAAGGCAATAAATTCATATCATTATCATGAATCATACTCTTATTTCCTTTTCAATAAATTATTTTATTAAAATATTAAAAAAAATCATAGCAAGGATTAGATGAAAATCAACCATAAGTATGATAATAAAATAATCCGTTAGTTCATTTTTTTGGTGTCGTAACCTAAAAATATTTGTTTATATTTATTAAAATACGGTGTCCACTAAGACATTAGATTAAAAACACCCTTATAATTTGAATTGTAAGTATCTATTTTTTAGTACTAACTTGGAAGATAAAAAAGAATGTCAAGATTCAAAATCAACTAGGGAATTAGATTAATTTGTGTTGATGATTAATATACCCACAACCACATCATTTGGAACTTTAAAAACAAATATTATGATTTTATAAGCATATTCTTATTCCCTGATCCTTTTCTAGGGAATTTTTCCTTGTTGTCTATGAAAATCGTGTACTTAGTTGACCATATACATATTGTTGAAGCATTTCATATATCCAGAGTTATTCATTCACTTTTAATCACATAGAAGTTGGCCTTTCTCTACAATCATTTCAAGTCAACTATTCCCAATAGATTTATTACATGGAGTTAAATTCCATATTGATTTCATGTTATAAAGTGTGTTCCCCAATTTTTCATTTTTTCATTAATTCCTTTTCTAAAGTACTATGCCTCCCTTTTCATATCATGCTTCTCATAGAAGCCATATGGCCTGGAAAATTCTGTCAACCTTTTGATGGAACACTATACTATATCCTTGTATGATGAGAATGTCTTGGAGACTAAATCTGTTCATAAAATTGTCTTTATACCAATGGAGAAACTATAAATATGGCTCTTTGGATTACATATGCTATCTATGAAATTCCTTTCTATACTTTTAATGTTTAATTCATAAATTAATATGTATTCATCAACTTTAGGTCTTGGACTCAGTAATTTAATCTCCATATCATCACACTATTAGCAATGTAAAATATTTTCTAATAAAAGTTCGTTATAATCTAATTATTCAATATTTTCAATTTCATCATCATCCATTGTGTTTTTAATGAATAACCTCCATTCATCTATATCTACAAAGATATAATGATCTACCAAGATAACCATATTTCTTTTATTACTTCCAAAATTGAGAAATATATTCTATGAGTAACATATGGTTTTATAAACCAAAAATGGGTTTTTATTCCAAATTAATTATTGTGTTTTTTTGAATAAAGATGTCTAAAATTGTTACAATGTGTTGTGGAATGGGATTTTCCATGCGAGTAATATAATTTATCATAACCTGATTATGTATCCCTAGTATAGTTATGAGTTTTTCATCTATAGTTTTATTTCTAACTCTAATATCATTATCATATATGGGATAGCAATCCCAACATGGAATACATTTATCTATATTATTTCAATTCCTTCAACTATCGACCATTTATAAATAATGTCGTACATAATATTAGTTTATATAATTTTAAAACAATTGAAACACATAATATATATATATATATATAATAATAATAATAAAAAGCATAGGCTTGGTTACCATGGAAATATTATCAATGCCATTTGTAGGGTTTTATTTCCATAATCTATCTTATTCTAAATCATATTTCCAATGTTTATACTAATCATTCTCTGAAACCATCAGTAAAGACATTGACCCCATAAAAAAGAAGTTTGTGCCAAACTTTATTAAATTGGTACGAACTAGAAGAAATTATTCCCCAATGGAATGAATTGTTTAGTTTTATAATACAAATAGAGACAAATAATAATATGAAATATCAAATATAAATATGATACAAAAAATTTATTTCCACACCCTATGATTATTTCAATTTGTATTTATTATAATTAATTTATTAATTATGATATTTTCACATCAATAAACACTAAACATGTATTTTGGTTATTATATAATATCACAATTTTTATATTACGTTATGTCTAACACTACATTATGGTTTCACATTATGAAACATTATCCAGACATCTATTTCAAACTAAATCGAATATCCATGAAACATCATTATATTGTAATAATTATTTAAATGTAATGTAAATAACATAACCATTAAAAATAGAAATATGAATAGGAAAAACTACTTTTAAAATATAATTCAAAATATTTTAATTCAAATAAAACATATTGATAATGTAAACCCTAATTTTTTGGTAAATTCGTTAAATGTTTAAAAAATACAATTTTCTTAAATGAACAACATTTTATTCCCTTCATCAAAAAATTATATAATTAATTATAAACACTAATAGAATTTTAAATTTAAAAAATAAAAATAATTTCAAATTTTTAATTTAAAAATTTACATTGTTTTTATTTTTAGTTTTTTCTATGGAAGATTCAATTACTGATAAATAATGAATCATAAAATATTGTTGTTAAAAGCTATATTTTTTATATAATTATTATTTGTTAAATTGTTTTTTACAATCGAAATAGAAAAGTTTTAAATATATTAATACACAATATATAATTTGAATCATATTAATATTAATATTATATATATAATATTATTGATCTATTGAACATTCATTTTACCTACCTTTTTACCATGTTTTTGGGATAAGCATTATGCAACAATTTTCTGATTTTGTGGATTGAATTTTGGGAAACATAAATTATAAAAACACATCGGATTTTAAAAAATTAAAACATGATTTATTAAATAAAATAAAACCTAATTAAACCAAAATTATCAATAATTATAGTGTAATTGGGAAATATGTACCTTACATTACAACTTAAACCATTGAATACAACATCATTATTGAAATCTAAATCAAAAAATACCACACATAAAATGGCATGGGTTTGCATTAAAATACATAATAAATGGAATATCTATAAATCCTAGTAAGAAAATAATCATATAATAATGTAAAAAATGTTATTAAATAGCCATTTAATGATGAATAAATTGAGTCGGAATCATTAATATCAATGATAAGACATAACATAGAATGATAACATAAATGCAACATGGGAATGAGGAAACAACCTAAAATACTGCAACACAGGTCAAGGACATATACAAATAAATAATTATTAACAAATTCCAATAAGGTAATAAGGTTACTCTCTATCCCAAAAAGATGAATCATGATACTTAACATTACCCAATTCATTATAGTTCTATATATGTTTGGGGAAACCATCACTTTCATTTCATTCTCATAATGATGTGATAAAAATAGATCATAGAACATTGATTCATGTGTCATAATATATTATTTCATGAACCTAGGGTGTGGAATAAATACATGTAAATACTCAATATTAATTAGTATATGTCTATTAAAATTTACACCAATGATAGAAATTTGGTATGGTATTTACTACACAATTGATTTTGCATGGATTCCTACTGTGGCATTTTGGCAGCATAATAGCGAAGTGAAAATATCATTAGAAGGAATTAATGAGATGGAAATGTGTTTTTAATCATTTATAAATAATAATTAATGTAATGGGGATGGTGGAAAAAAATATCGCATCATTATTAATTAAAAATTACAGGGCATATAATTAAGAATATTATTGAATAATGGGGAGAAAGAGATGTTCTCTTATGACATATTTTCAGCCTAACAATTTCCCTGAAAATTCATAAAATTGGTTGATGAGAATGAAAAGAGACTATATATTTGGACATAAAATGGTCTATAATTGTGACATGGAAAAAAAATATCCCAATATTATTAATAGGATAATATATGGAATAACATAATAATGTTGCATGAATAATTTGGATAAAGGAAAGCTCCCTTAATTGATTGTGTGACTCTAATAGCCTAAAATGGGATACATGAGAACTTGTGGAGTCTCAAGAGGATTATAGAGAGTTTATTGTAGATTAATGAAATTCTCTAACAATTGGGAGTGAAGGTAACTGGGAATTTTGGTGGGTCTATATAGGAATAGAGTGGTATTTCTTCAATATTTTGGTTTTTTACTCTACAAAATTAAATATTCAAAACCACAAGTCATAGGATGTATTATTCCAATATATTCTGAAATAGGGGAGTTAATTTAAATATTTAATTCTAAATTGGGTTGAACATATTTAAAAAATTCCCTTGCTTCTAAGTAGGTGAGTCACACTATTATATAATAGAATTAACACTTCTAAAATATATTAATTATTTTGGAGGAATCATATTGTATTAATAAAAATAATAAAGTTAACATAAAATCACATTAAATAAACATAAAAATATCTATTTCACCGATCATAACAATTAATTTTTTTAGGACATCATTTTTTGTTATGATGAGGCCATAAAACACACCGTATATTTATATGGTATTTAATTTTTTCCCAAAAACATCGACATTCTCATAATGTTATGAAAAATTTAACATTTGATAAATTTGGCATTCCATATCCCAAAAAAATATTTATATTATCTAAGACAAATTTTAAATATCTGAATTTTCATTTTTTGAAATAATATACAATATTTATTTAAAAGGAAGGTTTTTTGAAATAATTTTGGTAGAAATATACTAAATCATTACATTTGACATCATTAAAATTATATGATCATTTATATGTAATAAAAAATATTATAAATATACAATAAAAATGGAAATTATTTCAAAAAATTATTAATTCATGAAAATAAATTTCCTAATTAAATTGAATAGTACCCAAAAATAATATTCTCATATTAATATATCCAAAAAAATCCATTTTTCATTAAAAAAAATATACATAATAAATTTTATAGATCCATTATACTTATCCATTTAATTCACTAGATTCTTATCTAAGCGTAATGTAAGCACCAATGAGACATTCATGGGGTCGTTCAGAAAACTAGGTTTGGACAGCAATCACAATGTTCTTGAACATCTATCATAAATGGTTTCGCTCATGGTAATTTTATCTGATATCAGCCAAGTATTATTATAGGTAAAATCTCAAGGATTTTATCTCCCTTGGAAGGAATAATAAATGGGCTTCATATGGTACAGTCCTACAGGTTGAATCTATCACATCAATTTTTTTTATCAATTCGATTTGGTAATGCCCTACATTTATACTAACAATGTGATCAATTTTTAGAAAAAATTTATCATTGATAATGATTCTTAATAGTTTTTTGAATCCAATGGGATGTATTAAAAAATGATCATGTGTTTCTTATAAGAATATTATATAATAAATAATTAATTCAAATGGTAATTTTTTAACAGTTTTGGTCGTTAAATTCTTCCCACATGAGAAATTTTCCCCTAGAATGTTTCATTTAACCGCCTTAAAACTGATGATTATAATTCTTCCTCATCACTTCCTTTATTCCCCACATTTCTTATAAATCTTCTAGTTTCTATATTGAACATTGACAAGGTGAAATCTCTTATTATGTATAAATTTTTCTTGGACATCTATCATCTTCGTCTTCCTCTCCTAATATGAAATATAATTTTATAATGGTACCACCTATGGTTTGAGTACATGTGATGGGTCTAGAATAAATATACTCAAGAGGGATACATAAAATATATCCTGAACTACATAGGTTATGTGAGAGTTCTAGTTGATAGGATACCTCTTTGATGCGATCAAGTTTATCATAGGGGAGAACATATCTTGGATATATATTTACCTTCTTCCCAAATATCATCACTCTCTTCCATAAAGATATGCAGTGGAATACATTATATCATTCATCAAAATCAATGTATCATCAATGATTCTCAATATATCCCTTTTTCATCATAGAGACTCTTTGATGTGATACTAAATGGTCTTAACCTTTTCTATCATTTCTTTGACCCTTTCAGGATATAACAGGTTTTGTTCCCAAAAATCATCATAGAATGCAACTGAAATGCACCACTTCACATAATGATCTATATAGTGATTAATTTTGATTCTCTAGTGTAAATTGTATTTGTTAGAGAACTCAACCAAAAGATAATTTTCATCCCATAATTCTATTGTGTATGTTGGTTATGCTCTTGAATGGAATTGTAATGTATTTGTAAGATAATCCACCAAAACACATATATAAATATTCCATATTTATGACTTTGGAACATCAGGGACAATGTCCATGGGCATGTATTCCCATTTCCATGTAGTTATGGGCAATGGTTGTAACATCCCCTTGGTTTTTTTTCATTTCCTCTTTCACTTGTTGAAATTATAGACATATTGATATATATTCTACGATTTATTTCTTAATATTGTACAACCAATACTATTATTGTAGTTATTCATACATCTTTGTGCTTCATCGGTGGATGGAAATATTTAAGCTATGTACATCATCTAACATATCCTTCTTTAACTAAGAATATGACGATACACATTTTCTGGGACCAACAATCACATAACAATCATTGATAACAATAAACATGGAGGATTTCCATTTCATTATATATTCATATTTCTTTTGAATTAGCACATCAATTATTTCATATTCCATTAACCACTTCAGAAGAGATGGTTGAGAATTCATTTTGAAAGGATTTATGATATTCCTTCCCTTATTATTCCCTTCTCCAAACCTTCCAAATATATGAAAATTTTATCCTTCTCAATTATTATCATTGAAAAAATTATTGTATCCTTTATCCTTAGAGAATATTCCCCCTTATTGGATTTCATTAGATGGTATTGGATTGAGCATTCATAGTCTTTGATTTGATATAAAAAATCTTTATTGTTTATATTCAACATATTTTTTGTGAATATATATTTGAGGGATTGGTGATAATTATAAATTTCACAAATCACCACAAAGATATAAATCTGGTAAATTTTCAAATATAAAAATAATGATTCCAAATCCAGATCATGAATTGGGTAGTTCCACACATTAACCCTCAACTTCCTTGATGCATAGTCTATGCCTTTGTCATTTTTCTTTAACAAACCTCCCAAGACACTTTTTGATGCATCGTGGAATACAAAAAAATGTTACCCAAATTAGGGAAGTGTAAGAAGAGGATTTTGAAAAGCCTCAATTTCTGATCCCTGAATGTCTCATATCATTAATCATACCCAGACAAACATTTTATCCCATTACTGTTATATTGTTAATATGGTTTGAAAATCATGATAAGATTCAACATAAATCTTCCATTATACCTATATTACATGAGGAAACTATAGATAACTATCATAGATATTGATCTTGACCATCCTTAAACTGATTCAATAAATGAATGGTCTAAAAATATCCAATTTATAATGATGATATGTCCCATAATACTTAATTCCATCTACCAAAACTCACATTTGATGTCCTCTGTCTAAGGATTATATATTCTAATAGTTTATTGAACATTTATTATACACACCCCATGCCCTTAATTAGACATAGAGTATATTAAAAAAAATATATGTATACTACAAATTATTTTTGGAGATACCTAAAAACAATACTTTCAATGTCCATTAAATTTTTTGGAGAATTAGTGAGTCTGAAAAGCATGAATATGAACTCATAGTCTCCATACCATTAATGAAAATCTTTCTTGAGGATATCCATATTTTTCACCCTAACATTGAAATATCCCGACCACATATCCACCAGGGATAATTATTCTATTCTATGCAGATAATAAAACCAGTAATAAATATGAATAATATGATATAGGATCTCTATCATGGTCTTGTCGAGATCACAATAATCGATGTTGTGGATCATTGTCCCAACCTTCTTCTTGAGGAAGTACACTACTTTCCTACATGGTAAATAACCTAGGAAGATGAACGCTTTAACTATATTTTCCATTAATTATTTTTAAGATCCTCAAGATCAAAAATAATTATTTCATTTTTTTTGGATTAAAGTAATTCCTCGGGTAAAAGGTCGATTGAATACTCTACCTATTGGCTCGACGGAAGACTAGGAAATTCCTTTAAAAAACATCATCATTTTCCCTCAAAATGTGAATGTCTTCAAGGATAATAATTCCTTAATACACAGTCATTTAAGTAATATATTCATTCTCATAGTGATATATTTTCAATGCATAATATATTGGTGATAATGAAAATTCCTCTTATAATTGTATTTTTATCGAATCATGAGATGATTCAAAATATAGTGGTTTATTTACTTCTCATGAAAACTAATGATGGCTCAATAAAGGGAAAGTCGTTTCATTCTAATAATTGTATCATATATCACCAATGGGAATGTGAATATGTTTTCTGGGAAATGCTTCCAAAATATATTAAAAGTGGAGGATTTACAAATTTGTGATACCATAACTCCCCCATTTTCCATTTTCACCAAAAGCTCTACATCCATGGCTAATGGTGGTGTTTGTATAGTTCTAATAAGAATATTAATGTAACATAATTCATAAAACTAGAATACAAATATTTGTTTTCTATTAATTAATGAATTACAAGAGTACGTTTCACCACTTAATTTTCAGGATTCTCTTTAGCGGTACTTATAGAAAATGAATTACCATACATCCTTAGTGATTTTTTGTTATCTCTGAAAACCCTTGGAAAATGAATTAGTTATAAAAAGTCCATGGTTCTTTCCAGTTTAAGAAATAACAAATACTATGAGAGTATACTAGAGATTTCATTTCATCCATCATGGTAAATATTATAATGTTTTCATAAATAATGCTTGGAAATAGAATGGGGACTCATCAATATTCCATCATCATAATCAAAAATCATCTAAAAATAATGTTGGTAACATTGGATCATATAACATTCATGGAATATGAAACATAAATGTATTTTGTAATAAACGATAAATATATTAAAATATATGAGGTTTATTTCTTTAAGAAAAATACCATTTTCATATTTGTTTAATGTATTTGAATGTTAAAAAATAGTTATAATTGTTTCTAAAACAATTTTTTTATTATAATTATCTTAGAAAATTTTAATGTATGATTCTATTAAAAGGGTATCCACGATTTTGGGAAAATAAAATCAGTTTGTATATTATATTAAAATAAATTTGATCCCACCTTTTGTAAAAAGTACTATATTTGGAAATAAATATGAAGATTCATAATAGACCTTTTTAAATAAATTAAAATATGAATAAAAAAATATAATAAATCATTGGATAATAATACACATGTTCTTTAAAACAATTTCTATAAAATATAGAGATAGGGGAAATATTCCTAAAAAATAGGAAAAAATGTCAAATAACCTCAAAAATATACATTAAAACATTAGAGTACATTGAGAGAGGGAAGTGAAATCGAAAAATTTAACATATAATAATAATTAGAGTATAAGATATTCTATATATTTTTTAGAGTTATATTATATATTATTATGAAAATTTTTTAAGGATAAAAATTAATGGTAAAAAATTTAATGTAGAATAATTAACATAAATAATTAATGATATGATCTCTATGTAATTTTAACCACCCCCTCGTTCAGATTCCACATTTTTCATATACATCATATCCTGATATGTTGGTTCTACGAGAAGAATAAAAGCTTACGAATGAATGTATTGAGTATAAAGCTTATTTGGAAATGTATTTTCCATAATATATTGAATAATTAATTTTTATACGGGATACTATGATAATCCCTTTTATAAGAAAGTGGAGGGACACACCGGTAATTGGATAAAATATTTTTATAATATTTTTTTTGAAATGGGAATATATTATCGTATCAATTTATTGAATGTTTTTATAATTTCTAAATATCATTAAATATTAATATTTAGACATTTTAATAGGGAATGTTTTCCATTATTTCATACATTATCCCCTTTTTAAACCTATTTTAACACTAAATTGGTGATAATTTTTTAATATTTATCGTATTCATTATATCCAATATTGATTATGGACTCAATAAAATATCCCTACCTGAATATTCACTATATAGAATCAATTCGTACACAATTCCATTTCAATATGTTGCAAATATTTCCTTTAAAATATTTTTACAAAGAAAATCAAAATATTTTTTAGAAAAACAATTTATTAAGTTTAGATTTTGATATAAATTCATTACATTCCATGTAAAGTCAATTATATGAATTTTAAAATATTCTAAGGAATAAATAATATAAATATTAATTTCGAATAATTACTCAATATTTGTATTTAAATTTATTGTCAAACATATACATTTCCCACATTAAAATAGTCTAATTAAACTAACACTTCATTCCTTCCAATGATTTTATCACTGTTTCTGACCATTCGAAATCTAATGTATGATTATATATTCATAAATTATTAATAAATTTCTTTTAAAATTAAATTTTCATTTTCATTTGCATAATCTTCTATTATATTATTAATTACACATAGAAAAATTAATTTCAATTGAAACAGACGACTTATTATTGTGAAATGATTTTATGGAAAAAAATTATTAATTATGATATACTAATTAATATATTGTAATTAAAAAAAAGTATTTATATATATATATATTCAAGAATTCTGTAAATGATATTTATACATAAAAATCCATCATCTAGTTTATAATGACAAAATACGTAATGGTTCATTTTTACAAACGGTAGAATGAAATTTAAGTCATTGGTTACTACAAACATATTTCAAAGAAATATATATAAAATATGTCAATGTTAAATCGATTGAAACATATTTCTAGTGGTTACCAGATCATCATTATTTTTAATGGATACATAAATGGTAAACATAAATTGTGAGTTTATGAATGACAATATTTCCCCATGTGATTCACTTAATAGTTAATCTTAATTTATGTTTTATGTCATCATCTTCATAGGATGAATGGTAGGATTGGGAAAACTATTTGTAGAAGCACTGATGATTTTCCATTTATCCCTTGGAATGGTATATCCAATAATGGAAAAACGTTTGTGGATGTTAGATATTTTTTTCTGAGTGAAGAGTGTTTTTTTGTATCTTTTTATTGATGTGTCGAATTTCACAAGGATATGGTAGAGTACTGGATCACACGGGTTTGGACCAAATATTTTATATTCTCTAGAGGGATATTTTTCATCCATCAATAGACATTTTGATTGGGATTCAATGATCACTGTGATTTCGTGATGGCATTTGGGTTTCTATTTACCATTATACCATATAGTTAAAATATCATTTTGTTTGGGATAAGCGTTTAGAAGATAGCTTAGGGATCATTCATGTTTTGGAAATAATTTGGCTTCAATAGGTACCCAAAATGGTTGAATATATCCATAATGAACTAGTTTTGTGGATATATTTTATGCACAAACACACTATATTCATAATATGTGAATAATTAATTTTCTTGAGGTATATTAATGGGTTTAATGTCAAACAAGGGTTGAATAATAGTTTCCCATTTTCACTAGGCAGAGATCCCATACAACAATTTACATTTATAAACTATTGGAAATAATAAATTTAACGTCTTTCAAATCTTACCTTTAAGTCCATACCTATTATGGATGGAGATGGGAGATTTGTTTCTCAAGTGTGTGAAAATATATTTCTTGACAACAATTATGTTCTAGTGGATTCAGATTAGGATGCTGATAGATCTAAGATGATATTTATTCAAAATGGACCATCAGTGGTGGACCTTATAGTTATATGAAATATAAAACATGTTAATGAGTGTCTCACAATAGATATGAATACATATAATATTTTTGGATGTTATAATATCCTTAAGATTCAATGGATTGTTCTAGATCATATATACCTTGGGTTATGTATTGTTATACATGGATTTTCAATTATGTATAAACATGGTACACAATATAAATCATTTATAATGCTTTAGGTGATTTATTAATTACCCCTCACATAAAATTAACTAGAGTGAGAGAAACATCGAGAGTGCATCCACTATTTTTGAGAAATCAATATTGATTGAGGATAGATAGGTATGATAATTTAATTTATGATATATTCAACTTGTGCCTATACATTTTCAACATTGGATCCTCCCGGAGATCTTTTGATAGTGTGGGAGCTATATGTGAGATCATTAATGTCGCAATTTTTGGATTATTACATTTTCCATTTTAAAATACATGATGGTTGTAAAGACTTATTTAATATAGTTTATCTATGTTAAAGCATTAAAATATTTTTAATGAATTTTATATGTCATGTTTGAGACCTATCATATTTTTTATGGAATTATTAATCATGGATATTAATGTCTTATATATAAAAATAATTTTTTATTACATTCCCTAATAATCCTAAGAAAATAATATTCTTTAGAATAGTCTTGGATTGGAATAGTGAGTCCCTATTTGAGATTTTAAACTGGGGTTCACACTAACTTGTTATAATTCATATACCATCTAGGGGAACATGTTTTTATCCTTCATTGGAATGATATTTTTTAGTAATTTAACTAAAATAATTATAATAATAATTTCTTAATAATTTTTTAATACTCTAATTACTACCAAATTTAATCTCATATTTTTTAATCACTTACATTAGTAATAATTAAAAATTATTTTTAGTGGATTCATAATGAGATCGACATAGTCTGTAATAAAGAATCATTTATAGGATCAATAGTAAATATTGATAGTAATCTCAAATGACACTGATGATGATTTGTTATTATCTACATGATAAAAAAAATTATTTTAATTACATGATATTCATTTATTTTCTTTAACGTTATGTTATTTTCATATAATTATGTATATCATTGTCTCCGCTCTATTTTTTTGGATCCAGAAATTAAAATTACCTTATTGAAATTGACTATATATGACATCATAATCATTATGTATAATAATTTTTAATTTCTAAAATTCATAGTGATGCTCAAAACAACAAAAAATGATAAAAACATTTATATTTTATTTTTCATTCCACCATCATTCTTTTCTCCACACTCATTGTTATATTTTGTTATAAATGTGATATTTATTTCCCAATTCAAATTTAAATTGAATATATAGACCATCTATACTATCAACATTCAATAACAATTAGTGAATAAATCATAATGATATTAGCATGATAGTGGTTCATGAATGCAATGTCGTTTTAAATCTTTCTTAGGAAACAACATATGATGTGATTATAGTTACACCCATATGTAGATTGATATCATGACCGGTAATTAGGAACCTAAAATAACACTAGATTCATTGAAAAAATATAAAAATAGAGATTAATGAAATATTGTGTTCTATTTGATGTGATGACAGTATATTTATTGACATTTAGAGTAGTTTTTTTTAAATTGTATAGAAAACAGAACAATATAGTTAATAGTTTGGATGAATTCACATTGAGTAACTCAGTTTTTGTTGCATCTGTTGTTTTTTATGATTTAAGTATCACATACCAAGTGAGTTATGTATACACCATTTACCCCATATGTAATACATTATATAATTTTATGGGATTATATGATAAAGTGATTTTTTTTAAATCATGATTGTTAGGACAATTTATTTAATACTAATGCATCATGAAGTAAGCCATGGTGATACTGGATAAGTACCATACGTTCGTTGACACATCATCTTGTGTAAAACATGATGTACATATTTAAATTTTATTCTATGTTGTGATCTACAGTATAGTCATTGTAATAATAAAGTGACACAAATTTTGTACCATATTTCTCACTTCATATAGTTCTTCATGACCTTATTTCAAGGAATATAACATTTCTTATAACTCCAATTTGGGAAACATAATAGAATATATAGATAATTTTCCAAATATAATATATTAGAATTATTATAATCATCATTGGGTATAAAGAAATATTGTGATATGTATAGATCAGTAACAATATACTCAGATAGGTTATGATTATCAGTTCAATTATAGAGATAAATTCATTTATATCCCCAAGATAAAGAATGGTCTTCCACCATTTAGTATGGAATACAATATGATATCATTAGTTCATATAAATATATACACAAATCCCATTATTGATTCAGTTCTAGGATACTCATTATAATATAAATTTCTAGGTAAATAATCCCACAGTTACGTTGGGGATGGGATCCTTTTTGTAATTTCGTGATAATTCTAAAATCGGGACTTTTATTGAATAACATGTATGGAAAAAAACACCAAGAACATAAGGGAATATAATATCTTACGAATTTATAATATTTTTAATATGATAAATAGATTAAATATATTATACATATTTCAATGAAAAATACAATGATTTCATACTTCATTGCATTGAATGAGAATCTTTGATGGCTTGCATTATACAGAAGTCTGAATATTACCGAATATTATTAATATTATTATTTGATATGTTTATTTTTATCTATATTGTTGTTTAGGAAAATGATTAACAGAAATATGATAATATATAGTTTATTTATTTTTTTATAAATAAATTATAAATGAAAAAAAAATTAATTTAAATGAATAATTTTTTTTTAAAAAAACTACTTTTAATTCCACCACAAGAATTATGCCTAATAAATTATTTTTATTTAATAGTAGATAGTGGAATTATAGAAATAAATATTTTATTTATTTAACCATTTTATTTACATTAGTTGAAATTATTCTATACTCACAATATAATAACAATCCATATATTACACAAAAATGATACATTTTAATAATGTCATTATTTCCACATTTTAATCGAAAAACTATTTGAAATATACATTTTTAAAATTTTTAAATTTAATATAAAAAATGAAACTAAAAAAATTATATAATAAAATAAAAAATATTTTAGGATGAAATTTTGGTATTTTTTGTGAAGTCTTATTTATTTTTGAATATTGAAGAATATTGTATTTTAATTGAAAATTTATTTTTTGTCTGAAAAAATTATAATGTAAAAATAAATTTTAATTTTGTTTTATTTTAAATTACATAAATTAGAAAAACATTAATCAAATTTATGTATTTTAAATAAATTTATCTTTGAAATTGGATAAATAAAATTTCAAATTGCTTTATATTATTAATTAGAAACACACAAATGTCATCGCGTCTACAGGATTAATATAAAATAAATTTTTAAAAATTATATGTTTAGAATTAAAAAAACGGATTATATATCTTTAATAATCATATTTTATATTTTTGAATACGTCTAAATTAGTTTTTGAACTAAATTAATAGTGAATATAAATAAAATTAAGTACTGTGATTAAGAAAAAATTAGCTTAATGAATGAAAAATCCAATAAATTAAGGGGAAAATGACATATTAACATTTAATAAAGAAATTTTTTGTCCATATTCATACACAATTGTATAATGAATCTAATTTTATCTATTAAGGAAGCCTCACGAAAGGAACAAAAGTGGGGAGAAAAAATTCATTGTAAATATTGACAGTTGTGTCCTCACCCTCCACGATAAAATTCCAGTCACACTCCCCCATTTCTTCCCCCATGTAATGAAAATTGGATATTAAAATTCCAGACTAATTAATCTCCCAGAATCCATACCTAATACAAGAATTAATAAATTATCAAAAATATAACAAGTGAAGTATTTTTTTATAAACAAAAAACGAGCTACATGAATAGAAGGAAATGTTCATTAATGATTTATTTTGATTCATTACATATCTTACCCTTGAATTATTTTTTATCATTATTTAATCATGAAGTATTTATCACATATATAATAAGATTTTTTATTATATTTTTTAAACCAAAATTTCAAATACATACATCAAATTTGATATACAATTATCGTTCATGTGTACGACAAACATCCGCATTGTGAACCGATGTCATTCATTCGTCCAATACTGCCTATCAATGTAAGAATAATGACGAATTTATAGTTTATATAAGATATATTATATTTATAATGACTAATTTCTTATTTATTTATTATATAACTCATACTTTCATGCATTACATTTTGTTGGAATACAATAACATCGTTTGTAGACGTGTGGACTGCCGCCTCTGGAAAGTAATGTGATTCATTAACGCAATAAATAGAATGCATAAAGGTGGATTTTAATTAATATATTCGCTATATATGATAAAATTATTATAATTTAATTGTAATATAATGATATATCTGTCAATTATTTTTCAAATATGATAAAGAAAAGGATGTATCATTCATAGGTTTGCATAGCCTACCGTCCACATCAACTGTGCATCACATCTCCTCCCAATAAATTCATGGAATTATTATAAATTAACATATAATGAATATATATAATAATACAATCATTTTTTTAATATTTTTAGATAATTAAATCATGATTTATTCAACATTAAATACAAGTGACAAGTCAAAACATACTGAAAAATTGGGTAATTATCTACTAAAATTGTGAAAATAAATATTAATTATTAATATATATATATATATATGATGTTATAATTATGAGTATAGTTATGTAATATGTTATAACATTGTTTAAAACCATTATACATGATGTTAATGGACGTTTAACCAAATGAAAATTCACTGTTATGGATTTCATATCAATTAACATTCCCTTGAGACTTTTTTATTACTATTAGAAACTATTTATTGTAGTGTATATACATCAAAATTTTCATTTAATTAAATTATTCCCTAATAAATCATGGTAATTTTAGTTTCAAATTTAACTATCACATCCAAATGGGTTTTGAGTTGTAAATTACTATGTGGTAAAAGTTATCTTTCAAATATCACATTTTTTTGATTTTTAACATTACCTAGAAAAAATCACATCTTTATGATAATTTTTGTTTAAAAAATCATTTTATATATACATATTCTAATTCAATTGATATCATTATTATGTAAAACTTGTAATATATTTACATATAGTGTTCAATTTGACAATTATATTAAATGTTCAGAAATTCACATCTTTTAAATAAAACATATATTTAATGATAATGATGGTTGATCATTAATTTAATCGATTATAATATATATTAGTATTCATTGTGACCACACTAATGAGGTTTCTGTTTGATTAATTAAAGAATCCTGAATAATTAGTAGTCTCATTAGATGATTTAGTTGGAAAATATAGTGTATTCAATATTTTCTTGAGATTAAATCTTGACGGTAAAGGTACTATGTTCTTGGGAAACATGATATCAAAAAAATTATTCAGTTCATTAATTTATAATTAAGTTATTTAAATTAACCATAATTTTTTTCTTTTACATATATATGGACTTGTTCGATTATGAGTAAATTTATTAAATGGCATGTGATTCAGTTTTCTACTTTTCCATATTTATTGTGTTGTATGGAGAAGTTAATATGGAATCAGGCCACTATTATTTAATATTCCATGAAGATTATGACAATTGATTCATTATTTATTCCATTTTACATACCCTAAAATATAGTTTTATAACACCCTTGTTTTTTTATTCTTAGAATATAAAGAATAAATATTTGAATAATCATTCAATGATAAATTTTATTATTCTCTAGGATGTATTAAGTTAGAATGTATATTTGATAATGTCATATGGGTATATTATAACTAATTGTGTTTTTAAAAACATCTAATCATATTGGTCCTTTCATATTTTATTCCATTAATTCGTTCCAATGTAATAATTTAAGGAATTGGATCTAGTATTCTGGGCATAGGGAATTACCTTTGTTATCATAAAAAAGAATTTTACAATCTAAAAAAACTCAAGTTAGAAAAAAAATATTAGGGAATATAACCATATGGTATAATTTGATGATATTAACATATGAAAATCCATAAATTTATTAAGGTATAGATTTTGGGGGATTTCATTGCAATGAATGTCTATATTGATACTTCAAGTGGGAATCATTCTGGAACAAATATACATAGGGGTAACAACTTTAAAAAGGTGTGTCGGGCATGACTCTAGCATGAACTGGTACATAAAAATGGGACATAATGTCCACATAGTTCCACACTCATGGGGGATAAACCTAGGATAGTTAACATTTATTAATAAAAAATTATCATGGATTTGAATGTACAAATATCCCCAGTGAAATAATAATTATGTGAATGAGAATAGATAAAACTAAAAATTTCAATTTATGTTTTTTATTTCAATAATTTATTGATTATAAATTATGTTACATATTGTTATGAAATAATATTGTACATTTTATTTTTCGGAAATCGGTCATTGATGGAAGAAATGTATCAATAGTCAATGAAAATATAGTGGTTTCCCTACTGAAAAAGTTGATATAGAAGTATTGGAACTGAGAATTTTGGGGATATATTTGTGTAGTGTAATTAGTAATAAAAAACATGCTTATTCAAATTGATTAACCTATTACACAATGATAACATCCATTGTTGGATTACATTATACAATATAAGCCTTATCCCATTATAGAAATACTAATCCAATGGTTGTAAATTAGTGGAATACAATTGCAGTGAAGTTATTTATGAATTAGTAATTTCTGAAAAGGTAATGGTTACACTTTTAGTGTATATTCTAAATTGAGATGTTGATCAATGGTGGTCATTGATACAGAATACTAGAAAATAATATAAATAGGACTCATTAAATGGAATGATTTTATGTAGAGTTTTTTGATAAATACTTTCCTCATGTGAAACAATATAATAATAAGTAACATTTCATTATTTAGAAAAATTAATAAGAGAGTGCTTCAGATTATGAATATTCTTTTACATGGTAATTAATGTATTATATAGATTCTATACACAAAATGGACTATAATATTGACCAAATTATAAAAGTTATTAATTCAAAACAGCAATGATTGTTGGTGTATAAAAGGTTTTATTTATATGATAAAATATTTTTATATGCCATTAAGATAATGAAATTTTTTTCAAAATATTAATGATTATAACAGAATAAAGTGAATAAGAGAAAGGATGACCAAATATAAGAAAAATAGATGAAGGAAAAATATTATTTCTCTATGTTTGATAGTTGTGCAATGAATATCCTTGGAACACTCTTGAATGGATTAAGATATTTTTATAATTATAGAGAAAAGGGTCACCACAAAAATACATGAAAAGGGAAAAATGAAAATAATCTAATTAGTTTTACAACTGTGTAGAGATGGAAAACCCTAAAAACGAATTCCCCATTATTCAATAGTATATACCTACGTACCACCTAATTGACCGGATTCATGATTTTTTTTGAAACATATGAATTGTAATAATTATGGTGATTATATGCATGGATCTATAAAATATCTTATAAACATATTTTATTGATGAAGATTTCATCATATGAAATATGAAATATATAAGTATTGTAAAAAATATCAATTTCATTAAATTTTTGGGAGAATATGTTAAATATTTCATAGAAACTAGATTCAGTAGAATGTTAAAACATATGGTTAAGGGAAATGTCACCATTAATATGTTCATAATTTTGATTAAATGATGCTTGGATAATGACATGATGGTTTTGAATAAAGAAAAATTTATATTACAGAATACCATGAAATTTATTATTGATTTTTTACAAATGTGGTTTATTTAATCATTGATGGTGTTTAAAATACATTTATATTTAAGGAAGACATCCATTAACATGTGTGTAAATGATGGAATGAGGAATAATTCAGGATTCTATTAATGTTTTATGGAAAGAAATGTTATTACCATGTTTTAAGAGAATACATGGTTATGGAATTCACATGTTAGGATTGTAAAAATTATGATATGATTCATGTTAAATAATTAATAATTATTTTTTAATATTATAAAATCATTGAACATACTTCTAACATGTGGGATCATAATATTTTGTAATTTTAAACCATTTAAGAAATTTTCTATATTTATCATGGGAAAACTTTTTACATAGAAATCTATTACATAACCATATAATGCAAGATATTTTAAAAGAAGAAGTATAAATAGACCAATAAACAACCAATGTATTAGATTTTTCATTTTTCTATTGAAATTTATCATGTAAGTATATTTCCATATATTCAAATAGAGTAAATGAATCCCTCAACGCCAGGAAAATGAACATGAAACAAAAATTAGGTCATATTATCATAAATTTTAGGATATAAATTTCTTCTTTCTTAACTATGATTTAAGGCTATTTTCCATCAAATTAAGAAGAACATGTTTTCTAATACTATACATCTGAAATAGTGATTTATATTTTTCTTCCATGTCAATGTTCTTTCTAATGTTCTTATACTCGAAATACATGATCTTCAGTGACCATAATATTTCATTCCCATATAATTAAGAAAATATAAAATTAACATTATTTATGATATAGGGTTTTCATAAATATAATTTCAATATTTCAAATACCCTATTAGCATGATCAATTTTATTTTGTGAGGGTTGAATTTAATAAATTATATAAGAGTGCAGTACCCCGAAAATTAAAATAGTACCTTATGTTAGATGGTGTGGAAAAAACACATCATCAAGAATTTTACGGAATATAATATATCGAGATATTATAATATGATTTATATTTAAAAAAATTAATCTATTATTTATATTTCAATTCATACTGCATTTATTTTATCTTGCATTACACAGAATGAGTTATATTGATGTCTTTCATTGCATGCCTGACCAAATCATATTGAATACTATTAATATTATAATTTAATATGGTAGTTATCTATATTATTGGTGGTTATGACATTATTTAAATAACATA
The DNA here is from genome assembly GCA_963277665.1 of Viscum album. Taxonomy (NCBI): domain Eukaryota; kingdom Viridiplantae; phylum Streptophyta; class Magnoliopsida; order Santalales; family Viscaceae; genus Viscum; species Viscum album. Next base: position 89,977,844 of record OY728121.1, on the reverse strand, counting down.
TAACCATATATATTATAATTAATTTATTACCAAATAACTATAAATTTATATATAATCCAAATTAATATAAAAGAAATGACTTTTTATAAAAAACATATATTTTATTCAACCAAAGTATTTAGTCTAAATATATTAGATTAAATAAAATTAGTGAATTATATTAATGAAATCTATATATTATATATTAATCCAAATTTTTTTTAAATTAATCCAATATCCTTGAATTCATAAGATAAGAAATTAGCTAATTTTATGAACACAATCTATATTTTATAGAGGATGTTTTGTGATCTTCTAATAAAGAATGTATTATAAATATAAATTTTCCATAAATTATAAATTTAATGATTAAAAAATATATTAATTTTTTATTTATTATCATAAATATTTTGATATAGTTATTTTATTGTGTTTTTTCATGATGTTTCATTTTTTGTTGAAAAGTGAAAAATAAATGACTTTAATTGAAAAATTCCTTTTTCTATCAGTTATTTATAATGAAAATTTATATTTTAAATTGTTTGTAAATTAAAATAATATCAATTATGCATGTATTAATTAAATTTAGTACAATTTAATTAATTTATATTGGAATTTGATATAAAAATAACACACTATTTGTAAAAATTTTACATTAAAAACATGATATGTCATCTCATCTACATGATTGATTTAAAATAAATTTCAACCGCTTTTATCTATGAAATTTTGAAAAATTGAGTCCACATTTTTTATAATAACAAATTAAAATTTCTAAAAATTGTAACAAAACATTCTACCAAAAAAGTTTCTGGATGTAATTAAACAAAATTACAACGATTGATAGGAAATTTTGTTTAAAAATGGACTAAACCCTAATCAAGATTTAAAAAAAAATAACCATGCCAAAAAATTATTATATGGAATAATTTCAACCCTATAATTCTGTGGATCAATGTTTCAAGTTATTGAAGCCTATTGTTTTGTGAAAACTTAGGGAGCACAAAATTATTTTATAAAATGTCTAGTGTGTCCTCTCCAAACACTATAAAATGGCACTCAAATTCCTAATTTCTTCACCCTTATATAGACCATTTCCTCGTTAAAAACCTATCAAAATAATATACCAACATACCTAATCACATCCTAGAATCATCACTTAGAATATAAATCCAACTAATAATGACTTTAACTATAAATTTAAAAATATTTTCATGAATTAGTGGAATTATTTATCAATTATATCTTTTGATTAATTTACACTTCCTACCTTTAAATTATTTTTATATAATAATTTTAAAATGTTCTTTTTGTATTTAATTTAGTAATGTGATTGTAGGTTTATTGGTCTACCTAAACATTCACACACATCTATTAAATGGGATATATAGTCATCATTCCTCTGTACAACAGACTACCTCATCACGAAATGATGGCATTCATTATTGAAATACCAACATAAAATGTAGGAATATTTATTTAATTGTAGTTTGTGTATGATATATATGATATTTTTATTTATTATTATATAGTTCACATATTACTGATTTTATCAGCATTCAATAATGTCAGAATGATATAACATTATTTGTGGATCTGTAGTCGAAAGCCTTCTCAATGTGATGTGATTCATTCAAACAATACATGGAATGAATAAAGGACTATGTTATTTAACATCTATGATATAAATGATAAAATATTTATTATCAAATTACAATATAAACATACATAAATATCACAAAATATTCAAATATGAAAAATAAATGGATATGGAATTTTATGCGACTATATGACCTACCGTCTAAATGAACAATGAATGTTCATTCATGTATCAATATATTATGGATTATACTATATATATTATTATATTTATATTATGATTTATATTCAAAAAAATTATGACATTGTGATTTATTTAATTGGAATAACATTTAAATAATAAAAACATACTTGAAAAAAAGCTAATCAACAAATGAACATGTGAAAATAATGAGCGTTTATTAATAGAAGGATAATAAGATATCATAAAAAAGATCATATATTATATTATACATATGATTATGGTTCATTTATTAGTACATAACCTTTATAAAAACCATATACTAGACATTAATGTATGTTCACCATAATGGACAAACATGGTAATGGAATTCATTTCAATTTATTCTCTTTGAGACCTCTATTTTATTAAACACCAATTAATATTAATCAATGTTCTATGCTAATAATTTTCAATTTTTTATCATGATTTATTCCTAATTCATGGAATTTTTATATTCACTATGAATTATCTCATATTCCAATTTTTGACATGAACAATTCCACATAGTAGAAGTTTTCTTTGCAATATCACTTTCTTTTGTTATTTATATCATTATCACAAAAAAATTATTTCATTATTATAATTTTTATTTTAAATTATTTATTATTAATATATAATCTCATTCAATGTATATAATTACATTAAAAACTATATTCCATTTTTATATATCGTATTTACTATGAATATTATTTGAAATGCTGATAAATTCACATCTATTTCTGAGTATAGAAATTTGATGATAAAGAATGATTTTCATTAATTATATTTACAATCAGATAACTGTGGAATTCATTGAACATAAACTATGTGCATTCAAGATCGGATAATTCATTCCACTATATACATGGATAGTATAATAGGTTAAATTAGTTGGCCAAATTAGAGTAGTTTAAAAATTAATTAGAATAAATTTTGATGGTAATTGTATCATGTTTCTAGGAAGAATGATGTCCAATAATATAATATTACCATAATATATAGATTTCATTTATAATTTTTACACATGATATTTTTTATTTTACATGTCATTAGATTTATTTAATTATAAGTTTATTTATTAAAGGAAATTTATTTATTTATCTACCATTCATTATTAATTATACATAATCGAGATATGTATATGGAATTTGTGACAAAATATTTACCTTTCCATGAAGATTATGCTCCTCAAATATATATTTTTTATTTTTTACTTAACCTTACTAAGAATTTGATTTTAATATTATTTAGTTTCATCTTCCTTGGAGATGAATAAGAAATCATTGAATCATATTTCAATGATGTAGTTTGTTAGTATTTATTTTATGTTGTGTTATATTATTTATATAGAAAAATAAGATGGTCATTCTAAATGTAATATGGACTATCAAAACATCTAAAATGATTGGTCATTCATTATTTTAACTGATTTAATCATTCTAATGTAATAATGTAATCCACATGCTACTGGATTCAAGGTAGTGGTGTCATAGTTTTTAAACGGGTTCATTTAATAACGAGGTTAGGTATCCCCCCATTTTCATATAGTGAAAAATACCCTCTATCAACCCGATGTTTCTATATTGTATCAACCAATATCAATGATGGAATGAGGCACTCTATACATTAGTTTAATACCCACAATGGGATGTATTCTTCTGAGCCATGTAATTATAAAATTATAATTACCATGATAGTATATGGGGTTTTTGGCAGTTTTTTGTTTTTGATTCATTATATAAATAATAATGACATTGGGGAAGTGATACGAAATTTTCATAAGAGTATAGATCATTGATAAGAATATTTGACACCATGTATTAATAAAGTAGTGCTGTCTTTTAACTAGAAAAAAATTTTAGGATTGGAAATGATTTTTACTCCTCATTAACACCTTCACGGCCATCATGATATAATTTATTATTGTATGAATACATTGGACTTCATGGATTGTTTTCCACCCAATGAATGAATATATTATTTTTATAATATGACCCAATTTTTTTTATATATGAAGGATATAACATTAGTTAAATACCATAGCTGTGTTGTTGGTTATTTATATATATTATATCCCATCATGTAATTCACTAGGATAACCTATAGAACTATTATTTTGACACTAATGTGGTGTTTGGTTTTAATTTTTCACAATTAATATTCACATCTCATACAAGAAATCTATAAAATGATGTGTGTTTTTTTTTGACTTTTGGGGTATCTGAAATGGAATATTTATTCTCAGCCTAACATGTAACTAGTTCCCTCTTGATATTTGTATTTGAATATGACTCAATAGTTTAGATATTATATTTGTAGACATAGAGATATAGTGAATTGTTTGATTCCACTAACTAGGAATAATTTGTGAAAAATTATGAAGCATTTATATTCATGATGGAGGTGGTGACCATAGTGATTGGAGTGTCTTCAATGAGTCATTTCGATATAAATTTTATTAATAATGCTTTTTTTGATTCAATTTGGATGAATATTGTACCTTGTATTTATATTTTAATATTTTCTTGTACTTGAATTATCATTTATGAATTTTGTATAGTTCGTCTAATTATAAGTATCTTTGGAATATATTGGTTTACCATAAGCTTTTAGTATGGTATTTTCGATTTATTGAAGGATGATTCCTCCAATGTTTTGTGATATTATTTTTTGTTTAATGTAAATATAACATATTTTATTATGATTGAGAATTAGATGGAACTATTATAATATATTTATATCCAACATGGTTTCAATTTTGGTTGGATATTTTTAGATTTTCATTGGTGATGGTTTTCCTCTGGTTGGAGTATGATGATTATTGTCATGTATGGACTAGTTTGGTAATACATTGCAAAGATGTTAATATGGTATTCTATTTTGATATCATAGAAAATAGTCTAGCATAAGTGTGATTGAAAACATATCCATTCATTGGGACATTGATATCCTAATAGATGGCCTTTACCTTTGGAGATTCTCTTGATTATAGATTAATGTTTATAAATTATTTATAAATTATTTATGTTATGATACTTTGTGTATTTTCATTGTATCCACATCCTTATATTACCCAAACCTTATGGGTTCATATAATTATATGAATATTTATACATTGAGACACTATAATTTTTTTTAAGGTAGGCCCATGATGATATTATGGAAGAGAAAAAAATTTATGTATATATCAAGGCTCGTGGTCCATGCATCTTATTTTCGTAGATTATTATTGTGGGGAAATAGTGGAGGTATCTATTTTATATATATTCTCAATGAGAAAAAAAATTAATTAGTGGATATACATTAATATAATAATAAATGTTCTTGATTATACTGATGATTAATAATAAGAATGTGAATCCATGGTATATGTGCACTACTGTAGTTGGCCTAATAATGAAACCACATTTTTCATAGATATCGAGTATTTTTTAATTTTCATCATATGATTGGGTAAAATTTATTTCATATCGATATAGATTTTTAGTGATAAATATTAAAAATGCATCTCATTGATTGATGAAACATCAACTACATTATTTCACTCGGGTATGTGTGAGATAATGTATTCAATATATAAATGGATTGTTCATTCATTAAAGTTGTGGAATAATTTTATATAATGGGTAGACCATAAAGGATTAATGAAGTACATATTATATGGATTTGATTTTGAGATTAGTTTTTTTAGATTTTTTTATTTCAAATCATATGATGCTTCATTTACTGGGATATGATGGTATTTTGTGGAGGAAGTGCTGAGAAATATTTTTTACCAGTCATGAATAATCTAAATTTTGAATTTTTAGACTCCCTATGACCTATTTATTTTTTTAAAATATCAAATTCAACTAGACATTCTGACCATGGAGAAATTATCCAATGGGATTTCTAATTCCTGGTTTTGGTGATTTCCCCTAGATGTATTCAGTGTGAAATTTAAGGTGTGGAAAACCCATAAGAAAATAAATGAATTTAAAATATTACATTCTAGTTTTCATGCAGTTGATAATTATAAAATGGTAGAATCTTATTAATAGATAACCATTGCTAAAATGAACAGCACATTAGTTTATAGAACATGGGGTTATCCCTAGAGTTTATTAGACACATTAATAGTATTATTCTTCATATTTTATGTCACATGAGGATTATATATTTAATTTAACATATTTAATTTATTAGTTAAATATATATGTGTATATATATATTTAGTATAATTTTTATCATTCATATATGTAATCTATATTCAGTGATATCTCTAAGGATATATATATTATTTATTTTGAATAACCCAAGGGAGAGGAGGAGGATATATATGATCTTTTAAGAAAAAACAATCGATCAAAGGAATGAAATTGAATTTTCAATGATTATAATAAATTAAGCCTTGTATATATAATCCATCAAAGCGGAATATATATTTTTGGATGCTTGAATTTTTAATTATTTAATTTCCCTATTTTAATATAATTTTCATATTGGGATAAACATTCTATAAATGGTAGATTATTCAAATTTCCCATTTATTTTGATTAATTGGGTTTGACATTATGTATTTGACTATTCCAATAAATATTATATGTTATTTTATATTAGTTAGATATTGATTTATGAATATGAAACAAAAATATTTTATGCACATATTGAATATTTGTTTGGTTATCTCCCACCATTCATATCATGTTTTTCATCATCCATTATATGGTCTATTGAATATATCCATCTATTAAATTCAAATTTAGATCCATACACTAGACCATGGGTTGTTGTAAGGATCATCAATTAAGTCTATTGACAGAAGAATGATCATGGTTAAGTGGTTAATTAGGATTTTAGGGAGTTATAAATACTTCAAGAGTAGTGACATGCTTGGTGATAGGGGAATACTCATGGGTGGTGATGGATTTAATTCCCTGAATACAATTGTTATAGATTTAAATGTATTATTGTTATATCTATGATATGAGATATATATTAACAACAAAAATCTGATTATATTGAAATTTGAAAATTCAATTGGATTTTAAGGTAATGTGATGAATTTGTATGAAAACATGCCCAAACATCATATTTTATAGATAATTAAAAGGATTTTATTTTGGGTGTATGTTTTCTAAGATTATAGATGATTTTAAATATCTCACACTATTTTTTTCATGGAACATTTCATGTACCCCCTTGCTGATATCATAGGGTGTAAAAAGTGTACATTTTATGGTGACCATCATCAAAAACATGTCGTATAGGTGGGTTCCCTAGAATATAAAAATATAGAACATGGAATATGTTACAGTTGAATACTCTTGTTACACTGAATGAAAAAACATGATATTTAGTCCAACATATATTAAATTTTTATGGATATTTCACCCCATGTATTATATTTGTAGAAATTCATACTATTGCACAGGGAAAATTTTTCTTATACCAAATAAAACACACATTTTACTCATTCTAGACCATGTTTCTTTTTATTTCATATTTTTTTAGAAAATTGATTTTCTATTATGAATATCCTTTAAATTGTTTTTTTACATACAACGTGATTTTCTAATTCCATTTTAATACAATTATGATATTTGATGTGATATAAGTAGTTTATAGTAAATAACATTGGATAATAACTGATCTATTGTATAATCCTAGTGATTCAAAAAATATATTCCCCCGGTCGAGCTTAGTAACCCCCCATTACAATTGAAATTAGATATTATATCATTAGGTATACTATACAAAATGTAATGTATCCCATTATATATTTGTTTTGAGATACTCTATCTTATCCCATGGGTGCCACCATGTATCCACCCATATTATGTAGGATTCAAGATACTATATATTGGGGGTATATTATTTCATGCATGTATTGTAAATAGTTTTTCTATTAAATTATACCCTATAAGTATTTTTCCAAAATGTAATGTCCATTATTTTTTTATTTAAGGGTATTGTAATATTACACCTTATAATATTTCCAGATATTTATATATGGTCATATTAATGAGATGTTATCCTATTTGAAGTAGGCTCATCAATGAACTCTAATCCTATTTCTTAACCATAATGGGACATAATGTCTCTTGAAATGTTACATAATATAGTGATCTAAATTATTTATAGTTAATGAATAGATAAATATATATTTTAATAGAGTCTAAAGGAATCCCTATGTAAAAAATGTAAAATGTACACCAAAATTTGACCACATAGAAGTTATCTTATTAGACTATTGATTTTGGAGGGTAACGTTTACCATTACGAATATCCATTGGTTGATTTTTTAGGGAGATCCAAAGTAATAATATTATATTTTATATAAATTACATTTTTTGTCTAGACATAGATAAATATTACGAAATTACTTTTTATACTAAATTGAGTATTATATTGGTATACTAATAATATTATTGTTCTCAAAATGTGAATATTTCCCTAGGAGTTGTGTTCATTTTTCTTACACCTAAAATTTCATTTATGTTCCATTTTATGTCGTAAAAATAATTATCATAATGGATAGATGTTATTAATTAATGAATTTACTGACTGTCAAAGCTAAGGTAAGGATGCAGGAACCATTTTATGTATCCTCTTTAGGGTCAGATGATTTTTATCATTTTTGAAAACCCATTAAGAGGAAGAGTATGTCGTAGATATTTCATTGTATTATAATTGAAAAAATTGTGGTCTATGTCTTTAGTGTCGTAGAAGATAATATCATGTGGTCATGTAAATGAAATTGAATCAATGGATATTCACTATCAATTTTGGACTTTTCTATTATTGACATTCTAAATTTTTATAAATTTCATGCTTGGTCTCAATGTTCTTTACAAATCTGATTATTCACATAGCAAATAATTTATGTTAATATATTTTTTATGAATTATTTTATATTTACATTACCATCGTTTATTCATTAAACATTTCATTGATGACTAACAGACTTGTATATAATGTAAGTCATTGATAAATAATTTGATGTTATTGTTTTTTATTTCATCCATTAATAACATGATCATTATCATCCTATGTTATGGATATAGAGTTGAATTTAATAGACTTATATGAATTATGATTAAATATATGGTTGTGTGATTTTAGATTGGACTAGAAATTCAGGATGGAGTCAACTTGTTAGAAAATTTGGTTATGATGTATAATTAAAAGTATGTATGTGTTGTTTCTCACCTAGGAAGCGACATATGGGATTCTGAAAATATTTGAATTAGACAGATGATTATATATATAGTTATTTTTGGATAGATATCAACATCATGTGAGGTACATGCCTCAGAAAATTTTCAATTCATTAATTGTGGCATTGATATTGAATATTGTGGGGTTTCACTATAGTGTGTGGAATTTGGGTGGGATTCCATGATACATGATATTTTGATATAAAGAACAACATTATGTTCCCAAGGTGATACTATTATAATAGTTGAAATGTGAGTTAGTTTTCAATAGATATTTTTTTCATGGTATATGATGTATAGAAACTAGCTGGATGAATGGACTGTACATAGTGTTCATGTATTGATTTCTACTTTTCCTAATAAGCTTTGTTTATGCTAAAAACACAATGTGTATTAATGGAACATGTCTCATGTATTTGACATCAAAACAAATTCCTTACCTTTACTCACATTCAAAATAGTCGAACATACAATCCAAAAAGGTTTCCCTTACAATATTTGAAGTGTGTTAGTAAATGGTAATGGTAATGATCAAGGAAAATCAGAAATAACCAATAAAGCACATCATATACCCTATCTAAACCTTGTTTCATGGAATATAATTTGTCTTGGGAAATATATATTCTCCATGAATTATATATCTTGTTTTCTTTTTTATATTATGTGGACTAGTGGACTTCTCATAATCACTAAGGATGAGACAAGAGGTGATATGTGTAGTTTATTTTTTCTATCTATAAAATAGTTGATGATGAAATATATAAAAATAGTTATTATATTGTAGCGATCCCACATGAATTTTTTTGTATCCAAAAATTACCATGTTTATAGGATTCTCATTCATTATATCATCCATAAATAAATACATGTTTCTGATCAGGTACAAGTTATGTGATCTCACATCTCATCCAAAGGGTGGATTCTAGTTTCCATCGTCATTAACCTTGTCATAAGATATTCTATATAAATTCAGTCTTATATATGGTTTTTGGTATATAATATATTTCATAGGCCTTAGGATCCTCTATCATAACCATCAGATATTATCAAGAATCATCATGTGTTAACACATGTAATGTGATCCCCTATATTGTGGTCAACATTCTTCAAATTAGGTATATTTGGATGTAACATGGAATTTTTATCTCCTAATTACAAGGTAATTATGTCATTTTTGTATTATTTGTTTTAGGATATGGTTTTGATAGGAAATAGTATCATTTATTCTTTAGAACATATAGAATACCTCATTAGCTTCCATGCTTTCTTCAAATTATTCTAGCATTGTTTTTTGTAGTTATAATTGATATGTAGTGTGGGTGTTTTCAATTTTATGGTTCATTATCTACTCTATGGTGTCATAAAATAGGACGTGTGAATGATAATCATATTTAGAATTTATACACATTTCTCCACATCGATCATGTAATATTCTCCATGATATTTTAAACCTATTCCTACAGTGTTTATGTAGAGAACTGAAGCTTTACGTACATTGACATTACATTACATTTGTGGAATACTTAGTACATAACAAAAACAAACACACAAGGATCGTAATAGTTTAGTGTTTTTGGAAACTCGGAATATAATCTTCTAATCCTGTTGAAAGATCTTAAACATCTCCCATAATGATCTTCCTTTTTTTATACCTAAAACCTTTCTTTATATCTTGGGGAAAAGAAAACATAAAAGGGTGAGCTCAAATGCTCAGTAAGGGTAAACAAAAGAAATTATCAATCAAATCATAAGAACATAACATTTTGAAAATCTTATCCTGCAAAAGAGATCATAATTTCATAACATGGGATAAATCATGGCAGTGAAATGTAATCACAATAATCATAACTTAAAACATGAAACTTTGTGGCATACACACATAATCATAGAGAATCATTTCTTATTAGTCAAGACTCATTGCCAAGACTATCTTAGTGGACAAAGTCCCTTTCTGAACCGAGTCGCCCTCATTTCAGTCCTGTTTCACTGAACCGGTATAACCTACCATTCTGGCCATGTCTATCTCATGAGATATAAAATATTTACCCAATCCATTTGAGGGAGATATTGGTACCACCCATCTCATAATGATACCATTCTTATGTGTGCCACAAAATCATAAATCATACATCATATCGTAACCCATATAATAAAAACGGGATTCGTAAACATCGTGACATCATAAAACAATTCATATAAGATAAATGAATTCATAAAAATGATTTCATCACAACATAATCAAATCAATGTAATAATAGGGATAGAAACAGAACCCTTTATTATCTTATATGGAAAATAATTTAGATAAAATACTTGAACTCCATTCTTGAGGAAAATATCCTTTCTACTTCAAAAACACTTTTCCTTTCTTAACATGTCATAAAATTATAAACTAAAAGATGTTGATTAAAAATAAACATGAAAACTTGTAAAGGAAGCTTCATGGAAATAATGTTTTAAAAATCCATTCATGCCGTATAAGTTAAAAAACATTCTTCGTACTTTTGTCGGAAAAGTCAAAAAGTACCTCGTACGAAAAACGACAAAAGATTCCTTTCATATCTTTTACTAAAAACTCAACGAAGGGTAAAAATGGATTTAAACAATTTTAGGTGGATGGAAATAATATTACATATTGATGAAACATGGATGTAGATGATAAAATACACCCTAGTAAATACTTATTAATAAACAATCTTGGATAAAAATGAGATTGTGATATTTCCCTTACCTTTGGTCCGATTTGCTTCGTAAGTGTCCGAACCTCCTGTATAATGATTTAAATAATGTCATTGACTTATTACAGAATCATATTCATTGTTATGATATCATATATGGTTCACTTATGAATTTATATTACCCATTCTTTTGTAAATTCCATGTTAAAGAGCGTTTTGGGTAAAATTGTTTCATTTTTCGTTCGTGTTTTGACTTGTAATTTATTCATATGATTGCTTAGATCATAATTACATAATTCCAGAATATAAAACTTGATTTATATATATATATATATTCATAATATATATAATAAATCATTAAATGGAAAGAAATACACCGTTCATGGAGACGGTAGGACGTACGTACGCATGAACGCTGTTTTCGTTCCCTTATTGAATTTAGTGGAATTAAGTAGATGACATACATATATATACAAATAAATCTAGTAGCTTTATAATGTAATATATTTCATTATTATTTATTATATATACTTTATAATCATTCTTAAATGGTTAACATGGAGAATGAATCTCATCGCGTCGTGGAGACAGTAGTCCGTACGTACGCACGAGCGATGATATCATTTCCATAATTATTGAATTGAATTGGAGTGGATGATAGAATATATCAGAATCATTATGATGTTATAATAACTTTTTATAGTTATTATTTACACCATAATACCCATCCATGTAAGGTGTTGGTGGAAAAATAGATTACACCACGGCGTGGAGACGGTATTCCGTAAGTATGCACGCGCGGTGATTTTGTTTTCTATAGGATGGATAAATGGTTAAATAGGGTTGTTTCATACTTATAATAACATATCATTATGTGAGTGATACTGATTTTATTACTTCATAATGAAACAACCTAAGAAGAATAAGTGGAAGAAGAAATAAAGTTGAAAGAATCGGTAACGGAAATTACCTCTTCTTTGAAGCGCCTCTTTGAGATCTCGACTTAGGGCACTAAAATTGGTCTTTGAGGAAGACCAGAACCTCTAGGATGTTTCTAGGGAAGTGTAGAAGAGAATTTGGCCGGGGTTGGTCGAGCTTGAATGCTCAAAGTTGTGTGAGGAAGAGAGAGAGGAGGTGCCCTTTTATAAGGGAGGAGAGGGGCACCTTTGGAATAACTAAAACTATTATTTTATTATAAAGTCAAGTTCGGTTTTAAATAGCTCGAGATTGATTTATTTCGTGGATAAGGTGGGGATGGGTCGAAACTCTCTCATCCAATAGAATTTAGACAAGTTTAGGTTCCTATTTTAACCTTATCATTTAGATTTAACATTAAGTTAAATAATTTTACTTTTACCGTGTCTTCTTGTGTTCTTACACTATAAGGCTAATAAACATACTATAAGAAGTAAAACGAACCCCAAGTTGTTTATTATTAATATATATAACCTTATATAATTCATTTGGCCGAACCTTACATTTTTATGAATAAAATAACAATTAATAATATAATATTTTTTTTAAACTATTTTATGTCAATTTTGACACTATTTAGTAATTGATTTTTTTGAAAATCATAACAGAATGATAAGTTCTAAAAATGTTAATTAAATCAATAATAACATGTCATATTAACCTATAAAATTAGTGGAATTCATAAAAAGTCTCAAATTATATTTATTGGGGTATTTATAACATCAATTATGTCAATATTTCATTAATAAGATAATTACTCCATCATCGTTGTGTCATAACTAAATTAAATTATTTAATGTCTAAAAATTAAAAATAAAATAAAATTATGTAGTAAATCTTTTTATCATTCTAATGAATATTTATAGTCGAATTTATCTTATGTATAACCCCATATTAAAAATGTTTTAGTAAATAAACTTTGATTTTAACTCTTTTAACTCTTCTTTGAATTAAATAATAATAAATGTCCTAATCTAATCCAAGTGGGCCTAAATGGTCATATTTTATTCCTAAGATTATTTTTGGTCGAATTACACTTATCCAATAGAATTTGGACATGTGTTAGGGTAATAATAATATCATTTTTACCCTTAATTACCCTATTTACTTTTAACCGTGGTAAATAAAAGTAAAAAGTTACTATTCACCAAAAATTATTTTCATCTCATTGAACCACATTTTACTTACTGACATCAACCGTGTCTCTCGGATTTTTGAAATTCCACTCACCGAAGTGGTAAAATTACGGTTTATGAAAAATTCAGTTTTTTTAGCTACCACTTAGTGGTTTCACTATTCATCAAAAATTGAAAGTTTTCAGAAAAATACCAAAAATTAGGCCTAAGCTATATTTGATTTTATGAACTAAAAAATTATTTCTATATTACCAATTCAAAAAATATCAGTTGCATTAATTAATTGAAAAATTAATTCTCGTCGTCAAAACAAAAGCCCTGTTTTTAAGAGATAATAACTATCAAAAGAATGGAACTTGATTATAACTGGTTTAAATGTGAAATTATATCCAACGACCAACATTGTGTTAAATTGTAAAAATATACTCTAAATATACTTTAAAACCACTCAAATTAATAATTTTTCACTATTAATTATTTTGATTGAAAAAGTTGCTTTTAATTAAAATTTAGTAATTTCCACTATTCATCAAAATATGAAAGTTATCCGAAAATTACCAAAATTTCACCCTAAGCTAATTTCAATATTCCGAATCCAAAAATGAAATCCATTTTGAAAAATAAAATTTCAAAAAGTGGTTATTATTATTCATAACGGCTAGTTTTAATAATATTTTAATAGCATATCGTTGTTTAGTGAAACTCGGTATTGCATGCTACAAACGCTATCAAGGAAAGTCGTGATTGCGTGTAATGAAAGGAAAGTCAATGATGTGTGTTGTGCAAGCTCCTTTTGGTGTAGCGTACAACACAAGACATTAATGAAATTAAAAAGAATATTTTTCATAAAATCTTGGGGTGTTACATTCTAACCCCCTTAAAATGAATTTCGACCTCGAAATTCGTCGGGGTTATAAATGGTTTACTATTCGAAAGTTTCTTTAATAGAAACCCACATCGTAAAATGGAATACCAAAACCAATCTTTAAAAACAAAAGTATGAAACATAACGGTTACCCAAATAAACTAATCACTGGGTTTCCACATAGGTGAAAATATGGATATGGAAGAGAAATATAACCATCATGTTCTGATGGAGAGTGGTAGAGAACATGGCTATGGAAAGGATAGCAATCACAAATCCATAAATATGTGACGATCTAAGGTACCATATGATTAATCAGATATAAGAGCACTAGGAAAACATTTTTGGTTTTCAAGATCATTTCCCTAAAGTTGATGGAATTGGAATTAGAAGAAATACTTTCGTGATTTTGGTATAGTCTCACTGTTTGTCGTTCTTTGTACAATTTCTACTTCATCTCTTAAAGAAATGAAGTTGAATTTGTCATTCGTGATGTGTTAGCAGATCATGTGATAGAATGATGGGTCATTCCATCTGTCTCAAAAGGTTAGAAAAGTTATCAAAAAATACATAAGTCCATCTATAGTGAGATTAATGATATATGGTTCCTAAAATGAACTTATACTTCATATATCACACTGCTTAATATAAAAAAACTAGTTTCTACTAAATAGGGACTTCCTGTAGGCCAGTGGTAGGCGATAAAGGCCAGTCGCACTTCAGTTGTGGGTTCGATTCCCACATCCTTGTCCTACGAGATGGGCTGTCGCCCGTCCTGGAGGTTTTCCTTTTCCTAAAACTACATTACTATAACATCCCATCAATAATATCGAAAATCTTCTATCCTTAAACAATACTAACTTATGTCCAACATAATCCATTCTAATCTTTAGGCTTATCCATAATACTGCAGTCCACTCTCATAACATAGTGAAAACGATTACGAGAGATTTAATACTATCATTGATCCCCATATATCATAATATATGTCTTGTTGGTCACATTCCAAACATTCAAAGGCCTTAATCACGTATTCTCTTGAATACCCATTGAACCATAGTGAAAACATGAATGCAGTTAAAAGTTAACTCTTTCCACATACCAAAATCCAAAAATTCTATATACTCAAACCATGATATAACCTTCTCCTTATATCAGTCATGAGCTCATGAATACAATCAAATACCTCATTGTCTTATTATTCCTTCATTATGCGCATATCATCTACTTTACAAAAAATATCTTAATAACATTTCATGGTTACTAGTACAATTAATCATACTCTTTAAAAACTTAGGAAGGACAATATTGTAACAATCCTTAGATGTCTATTTATTCCATAGTACCATGAGATTACTTATACAACATTACACTTGATAAACATGTAATCATTCCACTACATTCTTAAACCATTGACCGAGCTTCAACAATCCTTTCATCTCACATATCATTTGTAGTCTCTTCATCATCATCCACATAAATACTACCCATACAACCATACTGATTCTCTTCATGAGACATTCCCTTAGGGCATATGTTTGTATAATGCTCGTACATTCCACATTTAAAACATTTAACCATTGTTTATATCATAGCAATACCATTATCCTCATCCATGGTGTTAACTGAACCTTTTCCTTTGCACTTACTGGCGTTGTGTCCTTCTATTCCACACCCAAAGCATCTTCCAGTTCCTTTGAAAAATTCTCCTTGATGCCTCTTCCCACATGATTTACATATGGGAAATTGAACTTTCATTCCTCTATGATCATCATGAAACTCCATCTTTCTCTTATTAGCCGAGTCAGGAAACTTACCAAATTTTACTTTATTGATCATATTATGAGATTGCTGATTCGGCATAATAATGATGTTTAGACTTCCAAATCCCATTTCATTTGGTTTCTCATGAAGAATATCATTCCATTGTCCATCATATCCTCCATTATCGTGAATCATCTTGTTTCCAGCCATTTTCTAAAACCCAAAAAGAATAGTGTGGGAGGAAAAAATCATGCTAGGGAAAACAACATAATAAAGGGGGAGTACCCTCAATATCTAACATCTTAGGTTAAATTCTAATATCGTTAGCGTAATTCTAGTACTATAACCTATACGTATACTTAACCTTAGAGACATGCTTAGTAATACCTTAGAAATATCTCTAGGGATCTCACTAACGTTTTCGCATCCTAGTTTCCAAAGGTTGACTAAACCTTTCCTCTGATACCAACTGTAGAGACATGAAGCTTTAAATACATTGAAATTACATTACAATTGTGGAATACTTAGTACATAAGAAAAACACACACACAAGGATAGTAATAGTTTAGTGTCTTTGGAAACTCGGAATATAATCTTCTAATCCTGTTGAAAGATCTTCAACATCTCCCATAAAGATCTTCCTTTTTTTATACCTAAAACCATTCTTTATATCTTGGGGAAAAGAAAACATAAAAGGGTGAGCTCAAATGCTCAGTAAGGGTAAACAAAAGAAATTATCAGTCACATCATAAGAACATAACATTTTGAAAATCTTAACCTGGAAAAGAGATCATAATTTCATAACATGGGATAAATCATGGCAGTGAAATGTAATCACAATAATCATAACATAAAACATGAAACTTTGTGGCATACACACATAATCATAGAGAATAATTTCTTATCAGTCAAGACTCATTTCCAAGACTATCTTAGTGGACAAAGTCCTTTCTGAACCGAGTCACCCTCGTTTCAGTCCTGTTTCACTGAACCGGTATAACCTACCATTCCAGCCATGTCTATCTCATGAGATATAAAATCATTACCCAATGCATTGTAGGGAGATATTGGTCTCACCCATATCATAATAATACCATTCTTATGTGTTCCACAAAATCATAAATCATACATCATTTCGTAACCCATGTAATAAAAACGGGATTCGTATACATCGTGACATCATAAAACAATTCATATAAGATAAATGAATTCATAAAAATGTTTTCATCACAACATAATCAAATCAATGTAATAATTGGGATAGAAACAGAACCCTTAATTATCTTAGATGGAATATAATTTTGATAAAATACTTAAACTCCATTCTTGAGGAAAATATCATTTCTACTTCAAAAACACTTTTCCTTTCTTAACATGACATAATAATATAAACTAAAAGAAGTTGATTAAAAATAAACCTGAAACTTGTAAAGGAAGCTTCTTGGAAATAATGTTTTAAAAATCTATTCATGTCGTATAAGTTAAAAAAACATTCTTCGTACTTTTGTCGGAAAAGTCAAAAAGTACCTCGTACGAAAAACGACAAAAGATTCCTTCCATATCTTTTACTAAATACTCAACTAAGGGTAAAAATGGATTTAAACAATTTTAGGTGGATGGAAATAATATTAAATATTGATTAAACATGGATGTAGATAATAAAATACACCCCAGTAAATACTTACGAATAAACAATCTCGGATAAAAATGAGACTGTGATATTTCCCTTACCTTTGGTCTGATTTGCTTCGTAAGTGTCTGAACCTCCTGTATAATGATTTAAATAATGTCATTGACTTATTACAGAATCATATTCATTGTTATGATATCATATATGGTTCACTTATGACTTTATATTACCCGTTCTTTTGTAAATTCCATGTTAAAGAGCGTTTTGGGTAAAATTGTTTCATTTTTCATTCGTGTTTTGACTTGTAATTTATTCATATGATTGCTTAGATAATAATTACATAACTCCAGAATATAAAACATGATTTATATATATATATATATTCATAATATATATAATAAATCAGTAAATGGAAAGAAATACACCGTTCATGGAGACGGTAGGTCGTACGTACGCATGAACGTTGTTTTCGTTCCCTTATTAAATTGAGTGGAATTAATTAGATGACATACATTTATATACACATAAATCCAGTAGCTTTATAATGTCATATATTTCATTATTATTGCTTATATATACTTTATAATCATTCTTAAATGGTTAACGTGGAGAATGAATCTCATCGCGTCGTGGAGACGGTAGTCCGTACGTACGCACGAGCGATGATATCATTTCCATAATTATTGAATTAAATTGGAGTGGATAATACAATATATCAGAATCATTATGAGGTTATAATAACTATGTATAGTTATTCTTTACACCATAATACCCATCAATGTAAGGTGTTGGTGGAAAAACAGATTACACCACGACGTGCAGACGGTATTTCGTACGTACGCACGCACGGTGATTTTGTTTTCCGTAGGATGGATAGATGGTGAAATAGGGTTGTTTCGTACTTATAATAACATATAAGTATGTTAGTGATACTTATGTTATTACTTAATAATTAAACAACCTAAGAAGAAGAAGTGGAAGAAGAAATAATGTTTAAAGAATTGGTAACGTAAATTACCTCTTCTTTGAAGCGCCTCTTTGAGATCTCCTCTTAGGGCACTAAAATTGGTCTTTGAGGAAGACCAGAACCTCTAGGATGTTTCTAGGGAAGTGGAGAAGAGAATCTGGCAGGGGTTGGCCGAGCTTGAAGGCTCAAAGTTGTGTGAGGAAGAGAGAGAGGAGGTTCCCTTTTATAAGGGAGGAGAGGGGCACCTTTGGAATAACTAAAAATATTATTTTATTATAAAGTCAAGTTCGGTTTTAAATATCTCCAGATTGATTTATTTCGTGGATAAGGTGGGTATGGGTCGAAACCCTCTAATACAATATAATTTAGACAAGTTTAGATTCCTATTTTAACCTTATCATTTAGATTTAACAGTAAGTTAAATAATTTTACTTTTACCGTGTCTTCTTGTGTTCTTACACAATAAGGTTAATAAACATACTATAAGAAGCCAAAAGAACCCCAAGTTGTTTATTATTAATATATATAACCTTATCTAAGTCATTTGTCCGAACCTTATATTTTTAGGAATAAAAAACCAATTAATAATATAATATTTGTTTTAAAAACTATTTTATGTCAATTTTGACACTATTTAGTAATTGATTTTTGTAAAAATCATAACAGAATGATAAGTTCTAAAAAATTTAATTAAAGCAATAATAACATGTCATATTAACCTATAAAATTATTTTAATTCATAAAAAGTCTCAAATTATATTTATTTGGGTATTTATAACATCAGTTATGTCAATATTTCAATAATATGATAATTAATGAATCATCATTGTGTCATAACTAAATTATATTATTTAATGTCTAAAAATTACAAATAAAATACAATTATGTAGGAAATCCTTTTATATTTATAATTAATATTTATGGTCTAATTTATCTTATGTATAACCCCATATTAAAAATGTTTTAGTAAATAAACTTTGATTTTAACTCTTTTAACTCTTCTTTGAATTAAATAATAATAAATGTCCTAATCTAATCCAAGTGGGCCTAAATGGTCATATTTTATTCCTAAGCATGTTTTTGGTCGAATTACACTTATCCAATAGAATTTGGACAAGTGATAGGGTAATAATAATATCATTTTTACCCTTAATTACCCTATTTACTTTTAACCGTGGTAAATAAAAGTAAAAAGTTACTATACACCAAAAATTATATTCATCTCATTGAACCACATTTTACTTACTGACATCAATTGTGTCTCTCCAATTTTTGAAATTCCACTCACAGAAGCGGTAAAATTATGTTTTATGAAAAATTCAGTTTTTGTAGCTACCACTTAGTGGTTTCACTATTCATCAAAAATTGAATGTTTTCAGAAAAATACCAAAAATTAGGCCTAAGCTATATTTGATATTATGAACTCAAAAATGATTTCTATTTTACCAAATTCATAACAGATCATTTGCATTAATTAATTTAAGAATTAATTCTCGTCGTCAAAACAAAAGGCGTGTTTTTAAGAGATAATAACTATCAAAAGATTGACACTTGTTTATAACTGGTTTAAATGTGAAATTACATCCAACGACCAACATTGTATTAAATTGTAAAAATATATTCTAAATATACTTTAAAACCACTCAAATTAATAATTTATCACTATTAATTATTTTGATTGAAAAAGTTGCTTTTAATTAAAATTTAATAATTTCCACTATTCATCAAAATTTGAAAGTTATCCGAAAATTACCAAAATTTCACCCTAAACTAATTTCGATATTCCGAATCCAAAAATTAAATCCATTTTGAAAAATAAAATTTCAAAAATTGGTTATTACTATTCATAACAGCTAGTTTTAATAATATTTTAATAGCATATCGTTGTTTAGTGAAACTCGGTATTGCGTACTACACATGCTATCAAGGAAGGTCGTGATTGCGTGTAATGAAAGGAAAGTCAAGGATGCGTGTTGTGCAAGCTCCTTTTGGTGTAGCGTACAACACAAGACATTAATGAAAATAATCAGAATATTTTTCATAAAATCTCGGGGTGTTACAGTTTATTGGAAATATATTTCATTTAATTCACAATGAATTCTAGTGGTTGAGAAATTTTTTTGTATCCTTCATTTTACTTCAACCAATAAAAATTTAATATTATGTACATTGAGATAAAATTATGTCCATTTTTCATTTATCTTCCCCCTAGAGAGCATTCGCATCCAAATGAGGATTCATAATTGATATGGTGTCGTTTATGGAGCAAGTATGATTTTTTGGGAGAGAATATCTTGTGCTTTATGAATATATATTATTGAGAATGATGATTCGTGTTGGATTAGGGGACCATTTTTTCATGAGTATGTTGTATGGAATATAAAACATGGGGTATATTATTTTTTATTGTTATTTATATTCATGTTCATTATTTCTTCCCAATGTTATAACGATATAGATTGTACTTGAATTTTTTGGCCCATCAATTCATTTTTGTAAATATAATTTGATTATATATATCGTACTAATTTTTGGAGATTTTTTTTGTGTAATAGTTGTATTATTTTTTGTTGTTATAGGTCATACCACCAATTATATAGAAATTTTTTAATTGGTGATAGTCAGTTGGCCATAACCTATTCGAGTTGTGAATTTTCTAGATTTATCATCCATCTTCGTGGCCTTGTGGGGAAATAGTCAACTAGGTTTTTTAAAAAAATAATGTGTTCCTAATTTTCCCAAATGGGAAATATATTAATTAGGATTTTATTTCCAAAGACCTCCATATGTGATGTTTGTAAAATTACACTAGTGGAGGAAATTGGAAAATTATACAATGTGTTCGTTGGTTATTTGGTGTTTGGTATAGTATTTGGCAGAGAAAGTATGATAATGTAGAAAGGTTAATTCTAATGAAAAATATTTAAATTTTAAAAAATTAATTTTTTCCACCCATTTGAATTTTTTTATATTTTTATATATCCATAACAATGTGTTGGATGAAAAAAAATTACTGAGATTTTATCCAATTTCGGGGGTTTTCATTAGGTGTAAAGGTAATTTCATTAACTACTTGTAATATAATTTATATTCCATTTTTTTGTATTAATGTGTTAATATATATGTTTTATTAATGGATTTATTTTTATTTTTTGATTATGGAATCAATTTCCAGTGAAATAAAATCCCTACTATGTGACCTTCAAGAGATATATACATATTTTCATCTCACATTTCTAGGGAATGGTGGAGGAGATGGAGGATATTAATAGTGAGAAAAATTCATGAGTGGATGTGAAATATTCTATAGTAAGTTTGGACATGGTATGATGGTTTTCATATAATGAAATTTAATCAATGGTGATTTTATATTGAAGTTCGATTTTTTATGATAAATTTCAAGACTTATATATGAATTTCATAGAAAATTTTTTGATTCATTAATCATATCACAAATCTTATATATAATTGATTAAATTAATTGAAAAAAATAGAATTATCTATTTCCAACATATCAATATATTATTTATAAATTCTCAAACATGTGTTATTTATTAATGTATGAAAAACATTCATTAATACATAATTTCATGATATCATTTTTTTCTCATTCATTTTTTGCATGATCATTGAAAGGATTTGTTTTCAGAAAAAAAAAATAGATATCAAAGATGGGTTGTAATTATGATTGAATAAATGGTTTTCAATATTGAATTCAGAACATAGATGTAAATAAATGAAAACATATAGATAGTCGGGTGACAATTTATAAATAAAATCAAGATGTATATTATCACTTAAAAAATGATTTATATGTGTCTAGAAACATATTTGAGTGATAGAGGTCTCTGTTTATTGATATTAATGTTTGGATAAAGACATATAATAATTTTTTATCCTTGATTTGGGCATTGGGTAATGTTAATGTAATTAATAATTGAGATATTGGGATAGAAAATTGTTTTTATGGTGGCTGGTGGAATATAGTAAAAAATCTATACTATATGGGGTGTAGTATGGAAGAACAGAAATTATGTGTCATAATTTCAATAGAACATAATATTTTATAGATAATAAAATATCACACAAACAATGAGGTTTTATCCAACAAATCGGGTTCCAATATTTATACTACCAAGTGTGTTTATGAATTATAAACCTAGGTTGTGATTTAGACATACAATCAATGTGTGTTAAAAATAAACTTTATGAATTGGTATACAATGAATCATGTTAGTGTGGTGCATGGAGAGTACACCACATATAACAACAGACCCTCTAATCCAAAATACATGCCATTATGGTGTCCCTTTCATGTATTGTAATGTTCTAGTACAATGATAGGATAATTCATAAGGGTCACATTTCATCTCCCATATAAGACTCACAATATTTTCCTTCCATATCATGATATGTACACTATATCCAATTTTGAGACTCACATTTATGAATAAGAGAATCCTTTCTAAATTATTATTATATATTGAAATTTATGTTTTACCTTTTCTTCCACAGTGGTTGTTATAAAAGGGTCAATTTCAGAAATTAATTCATCTCATAATTATAATTATGTTAGTAGTGGGTAATTGATGAATTATCTAAGCACACACATCATTTGGGTAGTCTTTGTTACCCCTTGTATTAATTAGTATGGGATCCTCTATCTGTAAGTTTGTTTATATTTATTTTTATGAATCCTTCTTATAAAAATGGATTGAAATGTCATATATATTATCTTATAAGTAGTGTTAGGTATACCCCATATACCATCATGTCAGATAATATATCCATCGATCTGTTTAAAGATATTGTCAGTGCCCTCATGTACCAGGGGAACTATATTCTCTATATCATCATTGTGGAGAGTTTATGTATCCCACCACCATTAGTAGGGGAATGGGATCTTATATTTATAAGTTATTATCACTCTACATTATTATCAACTTGTATGGTCTGAAATTTAACATTGTGAGTTTTATATGATTTCTTAGTTTTTTTATTTTTCATAGTTCAAGTGACTGATTAATAGTATATTATTGAAGGTTCAAAGGATGTGGTACTCCCTCAACTAAAAATACTACATTCTTAGTGAGTAGGATCTACTCATTAGAATCCTGTTGGGGGGATAATAGATGGAATTTAATAGGTATATGAGAAATTCAATGACTGTGACGACTCATGAACAAATTCATAATATCTGATATGTGATGTATAACTATTTATCTACTTCACACGTCATGGAATTATCAATAATTTGAGAATATATAGTATCTCATAAGATTGTATCCCTCATGGTTTGGAGATTGGATAACTTTGGCTTCCAGGTATTTCACTGATACTCTTACTGGTTGAGCATATGTGGTTTGATCATCCTATTACCATTTGGTAACTTTTAGAACAAATATATTTAACCTATATTTGTATATACTTTTTTTTCTTCTTCATTATAACTATTCATTAATGTTGTTCTTCTGAGAGAATTTATTCTCATTATACTACAGGTTTTTGTGAATACGATACAGAATAGTTATATTTAACCATGAATGGTCATTTATCTCACAGAATTTTGGACTATATAGCCAAAACAGACACACAATGAAGGAAAAGAGTAATGTACTGATGAAATTAATTTTTCATATATGATACAAAATGATTCTAACGGTAGAATAAGAATCATGGTGATTTTTCGGTGTGTAAATGGCTATTTAAACTATAGTCCCTTCTATGGGTACATAAAACATGGAAGATATTAATGTTCCTTGGGATTAAGAGAATTGTAATATTTTATATTTTTTTAACATATGGTATGTTATGATAGTTATTTTCCAATGCATTCATTTAATTGAAAAAATTTATATTTATTTATTACATATTAATACTACATGTATTATGTACTATCTTTTTTGTGGAATATTTTTAATCACACATTGATATGGGTTATTGAAACCCATTTGGGAGATCTAAAATCCTTATTATAGTGACCAACCCATAGACTATTGGAATTTGGAATGGGGAGGAACTCTCTACATATTATGTGTTAGGGAATTAGCTTGATATGATATATCATATCCATATGATATAAAAGTACGTTTTCATAGGTATATATTTTAGTGTTATTGGTTATGTGATTAATAAATTTAGAGGAGAAAATACAAATTTTTATGGGATTCTTGAGTTAAATTACAAAACCATTGAGACCAATATATATGTAGCAACCAATGTCACAATTTTCCAAGGAAATAATAAATTAATAGTTGTACTAACACATTGTTCATTCATTTTTGGGATCATGATATTTTTTTCAATGCTCATATATAAATAATTTATGATATTAAATGTTTCATACATTACATAACGTCTAGATATACTATAATCCTAGTATCCACATCATTTCAAATTAATGGTAAAACTATCTGATAACGAACTCATTATAGAGGTAGGGTAATGATAATATTCTATATTTTATTTTACAATTAATCTACTAAATGGTTGGAAATGAGGTGTTTTTTATAGAAACTATTTGATATATATTTATACTATGTGATATGTGAAAATATTTTCCCCCTTAAGTTATTAGTATTCTTCTACTTGTACATATGATTGTTTACGTTCAGCGGGATTGGACTACTCATCATTAGATATTATGATTTTCATTTCTTCTGATCGAGATGACATATATCATTTGGTGGTTGGAAATATTCTTAATTTAGGGATTTTAGTCTCCATATGGATCACACAAAACCATTCTAGAGATTAATTATTTCCATGTGGTCCTTAAATGAAGAAAAGATCCATTTTAGGGTAATGACTATTTTCTTTAACTATAAATGGTTCTCTACTACAATCATTAGAGATTTATACTTTCTTAGAAACACACTGTATAAAGAAGGATATTTTTATTTCTACTGGGTGGTGTGATTGTGTAAAAGTTTTCATAGAGGCCAAATTTAGGAAATGATATTTATAACAATGGAATTTCAATTTTCAGTTTTCTGATTTACAAATGTTCTTAATCTATGTGGTAATGAAAAAAATGTTTTTATAATAAATTTATCATTATATTTTTTGAATAAATATTTCCATTTGAATTGGATAATTTTTAATGGCCTTAAAATTGAAAATAAGATTACTAAAATATGAAATCATAGATATGCTCGATCCCCCAAAATGATTTCACCCATGAAAAACACTTTAGAAATGATTCCAGATATTAGTAATGAATTAATTATTTATAAAATGAGAATATATTTGTATATATATAAGTGAAAATATACGTGAAATATATCTGAATGAAATGATTTGTATTTATATGAGTGTAGAATAACATCTTACTATTAAGATATAACTAATTGAGTTGTCAACTTTCCACTATTATATTAACCCTTCCATTAGAATAATAATATATCTAGTATGAATCATAAAATAAACATTAGAATATAATCCTAAATAGTTTATTTGTAAAATAATATCTAGTTTTCATATAAAATGGGTATATTATATACTTATAACATGGTAAATTTAATTAAATGGTTTTAAAATTACCAAGTAAGTGTTATTATTTAAATAAAAGTGGAATTTGGTAATAAAACATTGATAATAAATATAATGATATAAAATGAAATTTGACTCCAAAAAATGATACCAGATCTACAATATTGAATCATTTCATGGAAAAGGTGTAATTCAATGATTAATTTTTCTATTAGACTTCGAAAAATAGGTGAATTAATAAAACACACAATTAACAAATATATATTGTTGAAATTCACATCCACAATAATAAGGAGTAATCCATAACAAATGATTATATTGGACTCAGTCCATCTCCATTTGAATGACATGTGAAGAATCAATAATAATTACTAGAAAATATCAAAAAATCATGTAATTAAAGATGACATGTATGATTACCAAGCTTCTGATCAATAAGTTGGTAGGTTTATTTTCATTTCTTTTATAAATTAACAATTGATAATGAATCAAAATAACAAATCTTTACTACCTTGATTTGGAGTGCTCATTAATGAAGAGGGAAGTGGGGTTATTGTTTTATTAGATCCGATAATTATTTTTCACATCGATCACTAATCCATGATTTGGTTGATGGTCATCTCTGAGATGTCATCCAACACTCTCTATATGGGTTCTACAAGGACTTGAGGGTTATATGGATAATCATGGAATTTCATCATAATGGTTTACCAAAATACATGTCAGTCATTGAATCAATGAAATAAAAAATAATATTATCTATTTAATTAATTTACTCATTTCCTTTCATGTTATGCACTTTCAACAAATTCCTTAGATCGATAATATATTTAGTGCACCATGTGTAATGCCATAGTTTTTAAAATAATGGTGTCGTCATATTTATGATATGGGATCCCTATTTAGAAATTATTCGACGTTTTAAGAAAAATTGGTAATTTAAAATATATATATAATTAATATTATTTTGTCATTAATTCTACGAACACTGAGATGCATAATTAGACCCCATCTTAGCTCATGGTCTTGAAAATAATACATACAACATTCATAAATAATATATTAAATATTCAATTGATTGCATAGTAAAGATTTTTTATTTTTCTAAAAGCCCTATAAATGTGAAATTATAGACCACATTTGGTAAAGGCACGATAATATGTAACGAAAATTTGTGTTACCAAGTTTGTAGGATAATTTAACCCTTGTAATTTTATTTTAAAACAATGGTGAAACTGTTTTACAATATACATGATAATAAATTTTAACTCCTTTATCGATTCATAAAAGTAAAAAATTACATTGAACATATTAAATTGTTGATATTATTATGTTTCATAATAATGTGTCCATTTTTCATTATTCAATTCATATAATTGGCTTGATATAAGTTATAATTATTCCCACATATGTGATGAAATATCCAGTTTCCGAAATAAAAATTCTAAAAATTATATAAGGATATAATATCATAATTATTAATTTAATTTATTCAAATGATTTATAGTAGTAAAATTATAACATACATGATATAATATTACATTAAAAATATAAAATATTACTTATTCTTGTATATTATTTAAATAAAAATATAGTTTTCAATAAAAATTTGTATTTTTAAATAATTATCTAAAAAAAATCTGAAAAATTGAAAAATACAGCGAAGATAATTTTTCTATTATAATTAAAAAAATTCTATCAGTTTTTTATACTTATTATATAAATGTATTAATTATTAATTAAAAATTATGTGTACAATGTAATAGCAATTTTTATTTTAGAAAAAAAAATATAAAATAATTCCTTTATTTTTAACACATTTTTTTAATAATTAATTAATATGTAATCATAAATATGTATTAACCATGTAATTTTCATAAATTGGATATTAATATTCATTCCCTCATGTTTGTTGGATTTTTTTTACAATGTTATATTATATGAATGTTAATTTACACTAAAAATGAGGAATTTAATTACTATAATAGAATATAATGAAATATACTTACTTGAGATCATAATATTTCATAAGTATAATATCGTCATGAGGATGTGTCTCGATCAACATCCAATTCATTTATTATACCATGAAAGTAATATCAAATAATGATTATTAATTCTTGAATAACAATAAATCATCATTAATGGATTGTTAGATCGATTAAATAGTTATAAGTCTTTATGAGTATCTCTATCTATTTTCATAACATAATACGGTTATCATTATTTATCCAATTAAATAGACTAATATCAAATCCATAACAATAACACCTCTAGTTCATTATTAAAATTTATTCCTAAAATTTTTCATGTAAAATAGTGATATACTAACAAGAACATCATGTAGAAAAGTGTTAGTTGCAATAGTCTTAACACCAATTGGTTAAGGGTTCAATCCTTGTATGCTTCTAGTTTGTGACGGGTTGTCACCCCACAAGTGGGTTGTCCTTTTTCTAAAATAATGTCTATATAATTCTTATAACATTACCAAAAATTAATAACCCTTAATTACATTAAAATAAAACATAAGATAACCAGAAAAGGTGAACATAAAATTTATTCATTTTTCACACAAAATGTTTGGGTATTTTTCTTAACATTACACTTTATTAAGTCTTATACTGTACCAATTCATCATTTTCACATATATTTATCCAATAATATCCTCAATCTCTGTAAAATTCAGTCACACTATACATAATAAGCTGTTATTGTGACATTAAAATTACAATCAATCATATACAAATAGATTGATAATGGACTCGATTACTATTATATTAATGAAGTCATATATGATTCTAAAATTCATCAAAATTCTTTTTTGTTTCTTATAACCAAAATACAATTAATTAAAATACTCTTATAGTTTAGTTCTTAAATATCAATACATAATTACATAGTCTATTTTATTTCAATAAAATTGTTTACATCATCCAGGGGTATCCTTTATAAGAGTTATGTGGAAAAGATCATTCCTCGATTCTCTGCATTTAAGACAACATATTCTAAATTTATCACTAGGATGATTTTTTTCCTTTTGCCCTACTCATAATTTTTCATTGAATAATAATTAATTGTAAAATTTATTTTCTATATGTAGATAAATTTCACATTCCTTTGAGACCCTTTATTTGGTTCCTCTTTCCACATTTATGAGATGATGTATATTGAAGTTTATTTACTCCATTCAATCAAACACTTGAGATCTTTTAGAAATGCATCATACACATACTTAGTGATTATTGTATATGGTTAAGTTATATGTTGTTAATCATGTTTCTAGACAACTAAATATAAATAAAAACAATATATTTCACTCTAATTATTATCTCATTTTTTTACTAATTGAAAAAAAAACATTTTCCATCCTATTCAACTTAATAGTGATTCCTTCATGTGCTATCCACTGATTGAAACCAAAAATAATAGTGTGATAAAAAATTAAACATACCTAGAGAATTATTTAATAATTTTTGGTATGTATAAATCATAAAATATTTTCAATCTAAGACATCATAATTTTTTTATGTTCATTCATTGTCATTATCTATTAAAATAATTGATAGTGGTCTGAATGAAATATGAAATATAAAAGGGTATCTCTTGTGAGTGTAAAACTAGGTTCATAGTATGGACCATTATCATGTACAATTTAACACTAATGTCACGAAATATTATCTTTTTTAGTGTTATTACCCCAATGTATACATATTTTAGAACCACATCCACTTGTAGTATCTAGAAAGGGGTGAATTTTTAGCTAAAACCCACAATATCTATTATACTAAAACATAACTATTTTACAATATAATATTTTTCAATATATATCATTGGGCTATGATATATTATAATTTTTCCCTATATCTTATTCCCAAGGATTTTACAAAATATCCTCTAATGATAATTATAATGACCCCAAACCTAGTAGGCTAGAGCTACTGTCTATATTATTATATTGGAACTAGATATATGATGTTATATCCTAAAGGAATTATTATTTTTTTCGTATTTTGAGTAATATAAAATTAAGATTATCATATAACATTTGAATTGAGAACATTACAATATTTGTTTATAGAATATCGTTATTACCTCTTGAATATTCATTGAAATCAATCATAGTGCACATCCTAAAATATTGGGAATTGAAAAAATTAAGGATGAGCACAAATTATTAGTGATGGTAAATTACATGAGTTGATATCAAGAATAAATAACCATTTTCCTCATGGAAAAAGATGTATCTGAAAAATAATTACATTAAATAATTTTACAGTCATGATTTGATAAGGTGTAA
This sequence comes from Viscum album, assembly GCA_963277665.1. Classification (NCBI taxonomy): domain Eukaryota; kingdom Viridiplantae; phylum Streptophyta; class Magnoliopsida; order Santalales; family Viscaceae; genus Viscum; species Viscum album. Next base: position 89,947,062 of record OY728121.1, on the reverse strand, counting down.
TAAATATGGAGTAATTATTAACAAAAAACACATTATATTTAATATATAACACAGATATCATGATTCGATATCAAATAATAAGAAAAAAAGGAAAATTAATTTAGAAACATTCCACTTAATCAATAACATATGTGTTATAATAGTAAATTCTAAATAAGTATATATTGGAAAATACATAAAAAATAATGTCATTTTATCTTTAAACAGAGAATAAGAATATATCTTGTCATACTATCATTTTGAAAATATCATGGATACTAATATAAGAATTTATATTGATGAAAATGCTAAATTATTAGACTTCATGATCTCAAGCATCAAAATTACACTTCTATAAAGACCATTCAGAATACAATTTAAAATTGATGGGCTGAAATACACAATAATTTTAATTTATTAAGCCTATATAACTATTTCATCTCATGATATTGTTGATGCATCGAGAGGATATCAATAACATGTCCCCACATACCTCCATATGTCCAAATAATTCCATATATATCAAATAATATATGTTATTCATTGACAATATTCTTTATTAATCAATATCTATATCAGGAAAGTAATATAGATTATCCAAAATAAACACATTAAATTAAATAATAGTAAATGAAAAAACCCATATTTAGAGATGTCATAAAATTTATTTAATAATTATATTGATTATAAATAATATGGATATTTTGGGGAAACATAATGTGGTTTGATGATAATAAAGTTAACATTTCCAAAGAAATTTATTGATTATAATGATTAATAATGTATGAAAATATCGATACATTCCATGTCCAAGCTGATTTTTAATCCATTTTGAATCGTATGAACAGTAAATGGTTCATATTCATGATAAATATAAATATAATAAAAATGTTACATAAAAATGTATTGTCGGAAATAACATTTTATCATTTTAAAAATGTCTTTTAATAAAAATTAAAAAAACACTAACACAAATTTTTTTAAAAGAATAAAATTTTAAATATAATAAATTAATAATAAAAAAATGATTTTTTATGATTTTTTAAAATTTCGTTCATATCATACATCTCAAAAGATTTATTACATTCACATATTTTGTAAAACCCTAACATGCATTGTATGATAAATTAAATAAAGATTACTTTAAATTATTTTATTCCAATTTCAAAAATGTGTAAAATTTCAATTAATAAATAATATTTAGAATGGTAAATTATATTTTAAAACATATATAAAAACAAATTTTTGGAATGAAGAAATGTTTTTCAGTTGAAGTGAAGATATTAAATAATTATTTTCCCTAAAATACTTTTCTCAATCATTATTGGGAAGAATGGGATAAAAAATTTAATATTTCAGGATAACAATATATAAATGTAGATTGTAATATATTTTAATGGTTTTATTATTTAATTATAAAATTGTTCATCTCAATGGAAATTAATTCATATATTACACTAAAATAAATAATTTTCTATCAAAAACCCTGAAAATGATAATGACAATGATTCTGTAATTAATAAGATATTATATTATGTGTAAGAAATTAAAATCATCAGTATACAAGTGTAATTACCTCATAATAAATTAAAAATTCATCATAGATATAATCATATAATTTCCAATATAATTATGATGTAATAGAACACAATTGAATGACATTTAGTTAAAAAATTCTTTACCGCATGGTAATTTTTTATTCAAATCCATCGTGTTCAACCAATTTGTATTAAAATAAATCAATAAAATAAATTGTGAAATATTCATTATAACTAATAAATATGGGGAACTGTATTTAAAATATAAAATAAATAAATTTGGAAACATTACAATATGCATCCATGAAGAGAAAATGAGAAGAGTTCCTTTACCTCACTCTTCATTTTGGTTAACAAATTATTAATATATTATATAATGATTTTAATAAATTTAATAATATTTTAAATAAACATAATTATATTTTAAATATCATATATTATCCATATATATAATTTTTGTACCGATTTTAAATAATATTTCATTAATAACTTTGGTTTGGGTGTCAATGGTTGTGTTTTCTCATGAATGTTTCATCATGGATGTTCAAGTACATGAAAATGGTTTTTTAAAATATAATCTCTAAAATTTTAATAATTTCATAAATATAATATTATTTATTATATACACTATAATTACCATTTTTAAAGGATGTTTGAGGAAAAAAATCACATTACTTTCTGAGATTGGTAGGACATACGTGCGCGTAATTGATTATATCATTCCCCTAACAAGTGAAATATTGTTGCATCTAATTATCTATGGTTTTAACATAATTTTTTTCATGTAATATATATCCCATATATTATCTATATTTATCATTATTACATTACATGAAAATAAAAAGTGAATAGAAATTAAATCACTTAGTGAAGTGGTAGTCGACCACACACACGAGATACATTATCATATTTAAAAAAATAATAATGTAAGAAGGTATAATTGAAATTAAAATTACATAATAAAAATAATAATATCTTAATTATAATATATACATATATATTATAAATATATATATCATTATATCCCCCTTTAAAAATATTTATGTAAAATGAAATATATCAGTTCATGAGTAGGTAGTATGTCGTATAGAAGATCAATGATTTTTCCCACTTCATGGAAGTGAATATGATTATAGGAAGTTAAAAATAATAAATAAAAAATAATTAGATGGAAGTTACCTATGAGATTATATTATAATAGTTTATTTATTCTTGGCAAATGTGGAATAAAAAATGATCTAAAATACCAATTTAGGATGCTTGCCAATTCTTATATCAAATTCATTAGTTTTACACCAAAATACATAATATTTGTGATTTTCGATAAAAATCCTAGAATGATATTGGTATGATATTATGAAATTGATATTGGAAATTATTGGGTGAATTAAATGGATTATAAAGAGATAATTTTGGAGGAGAGTGAATAGACTTTAATTAATATGGGAGATGAAAGAAAGGAAAATTTAGAAAATAATTAATTTAAAAAAAAAATTAATCAATAAATAACCTCCATATTAATCATTATAGATTCATAAATTTTATATTGTATTAATATTATCATAAAATAGGGTTTTCATAATTTTATATATCATTTAAAGTCTTATATTTATAGCTTAACATGCGGGTAAGTGTGTTTTTAACTTAGTTGTGGTAAATAATTTTTACTAATTTTAATTTTATAAATGAAAAAAATAATGTTTCCATATTATAATATATGAATTCAGATGATTGAAAATAATTAATCCATATTACCAAAAAAAACCATTTATTGATGTATTTATATTCAATTTAAACGTATACCCACATGTGTGATGAAATAGAAGGTTTCCAATAGAAACATTCTCATGTGTATAGAAGGATTAAATATAAAAAATTAATATGAAATATATTAAAATGAAATAAGATAGTTAAATTATAACATATGTGAACTAATTTAATATAGAAACTTATTTTTAATAATAATTTAAAGATATAAATTATTTAAACATAATGGTTGACTTGAATAAAAATCAATATTATCAATATTCAATGAAAAAAATCATTTCGAAAAAAATCACAAAAAAATTATGAAAAAAATTATTTTATTTAAATTTATAAATATTTTTCTATTTTTTAAAATTAGTTTTCTAAAATTTGTCACAATTTATTTAAAATTATTGGAGAAAATTTTGACTAAATCACCTTCTTGATAGAAAACCAATTTTTTCATAAAATATTTCTATTTCCTTCAAATGATATTTATTATTATTATTAACAAATAGATAATAAATAATAATTTTACAAAAATATTGTTATAATAAATTAGTTACTAATATCCAAAACCACTTATTTAATGGCTATGTTATAATGATATTATATAGTATGGTTAATTTTAACATAGTGTTGTATGTTCTACAAGCTATCAAATAGGTTATTTTTCTATAAATATATTCATGGGATGTTTCATATCTATGTTTAATATTTGATAAACTATTGAGTAAAATCTTCTTCATATAAAATAATATTATAATTACAACGTGATGAAAATATGATGGTGATAGAAATAAAATTGGAAATTAGATTATTGATGAAATGGTTGAGATTGTGTGACTGATTCAACAACTCAAAATGGTATAAAAAAGTTGACATGAATGTTATATAGATAGTCATAAAATTTATATGGAATTTTTTGTTTGTGACTTTTTTTTTTTGAATTTCTCCTTGGTATATGGTAATGATATTTGGATGTAATGGAATCCCAATCCCAAGGAATTTCATTCGTTTGAAAATTTATTTTCATGTCAAGTTGGTAGAAAATCAATTAGGACCTCCACCAAACCTCTTTCAAGCCCATGTTGTGTTCCAAGTATCAATCCTAGGGATGTAAACGCCATACCCATAATAAATACCAAAATAGTAGGTCATACCACTAGATAGTGAATATTATTCTAATGAATAACATGTGGATATTAAGGATCATTTATAGAATGTTCTATTAAATAGGAATGCTTACATAGTAAATGTTGTTTTTAAATAACTAGCTTACGTAGATATGTGGGAGCTAAAGGATTTAATTATGAAAATGTTTCCCAAAGTATTTTTTTAATAATTTATTTAATTTTTTTGGTGGAATTAATTTTAAAGTGGTTACTATGTAACATGCTTATATTTAATGAAAATATATGGTAAATTAATTTTATTTTATAGATTTCACAAATTCCATACACGGAAAACTTTTAACGAAACTAAACAAACTATGAAAATGTAATTAAAAATATCAGTATTTATGTGTACATATTAAAATAAAATGTGTTAAAATAATTACATAAATTTAGAATATACATTTCTTACAAATTTATATAAAATAAATTTTTTAGTGACAACTAAATCATAAATAAATATAAAAATATTAATTGAACCCTTTCTAAGATATAAAATTCATAAAAATTGTAAATCTAATTAAATTTATAGAATAATATTTTTAATGGTTTAAATTAATGTTATATATTATATATTCAACAAAATGGGTATTATTCAATTTAATTGATTTTTAGAAATTAAATTAGAATTAATCAAATTTAGTCTTAAAAACATTATGTTTTATAAAATGATTGTTTTTCTCATTTTGGGATCCTATTTTAAATAAATTATTATAATATTTTATATAATACACATTAACAAATAATACATAATTTTAATATCACAATTTCAATATTATCATTGAGTGATTTTATTAGATATTTGTACATATATAAACTTTTTAGTGAATTATTAAGAATTAAAATGTATTTAACTTCAGAAAAAAAATTTGTCGCATCCGTTGGTCTAAATTAAAATGTATTTTTTTCATTTATGTGAATTTAGTTTTTAATTTTTTTAATAAATGTCTGATAATAAAAATATTTATTATATAATAAGTCCAAAATAAATTTTCTAAAAAATAATAACAAAAAAAGTAAAAATTATTTAACGTGTTAAAGGTAAAAATGGGTTTAGGAGGGGAATAAAATAAAATGATATTGTGTAAAATTACCTAGAAACACTTAAAAACCCTATTTTATGTAAATATTTCCAACTTATGGAAATAAATTACAAATAATATCTCATTTAGATACATTTTTATTTAGTATTTCGGATACACTATATTATTTTCAACAATTGAATGTGTGTCCTCTCCCCACACTTATAAAAGGAAACCCCCTCTCCTCTCCACTTTACAAATAAATAATCATTTTTTCTAATAAATACCTAAAAAATTATTTTATTAATTTATATAATACTATAAGAAATATTATTTTATTATGTCCTGATATTTTTTTATGTGAAAATATGAAGTGGTCCTCAGAAGAAGACATATAGTCTTTAATCCTAAATTATAATTTTATTTTTTATCCACCTCAATAAAAGTTTAATCAAATATAAAAATATAATAACAATAGTATATATAGTTCAAAAATGTTATATATTTTTTAATTTAATAAAATATTACCATCTCAGTTTAATCAAATTGGAAATAGAATTGTTAATCATGTGTATGGTGGAATACCACCTCAGTAACCGATGTAATTAATTATCCATTACTACCATTGAAGAATATGTATAATTAATAAATTAATATTTTTATAAAATAACATTCATATTCTTATAATTATATAATTATAAAATAAAAACTAGATTCAAGCCCTCAAACTCGTTGGAATACCATAATGTCGCTCATATCCATAGAAAACTACTGCCTCGCGAACCAATGGGATTTGTCTTCCATTTTATTTACAAGGACGGTCATCAGGATATATTAAAAAAATTATATATTATTTTTAATATAATTATTCATTATTAATTATAATATCTCATTACTTCTTAGTTTCCATTTTATGTGTTATACCATAATGTCGCTTCTGTTTTTAGATAACCCCCGCCTCTTTAAGTGATGTGATTCATTTTTCACAAATGATTTTCATGGAAGGTAATCTGTATAATGATAACTAATATTTGTGAAACATATGTAATAAAAGTTATTCAACTATTTTGATATAATATTCATCAATATTTTGATTTATATGAAAAAATGGAAACAATCCTCTTATACATATATGGCAAGCCATCTCTATTAATGTTGTGATTCATTTTATGTATATATAATTTATGTATCACTATAAAATCATATTCAAAGAATATATAATATATTTAAATTTTGATTAAAAAAAATATATGACTAAACCATGATCAATGTTAATGGTTCAAAAATAAAAAAAATTAAAACATAGAGGGAAAAAAATTATATATTACATTAAACCGGATTTTAATGAGGAATAGTTAATAAACGGGTATAAAAAGACCAAAATAATAAATATTTTGAAACATATATATATATATATATATATTTGAATAAATTATTTTTATAAACATATATTTATATTATTTTATGTTCAAATTTCTTTTAAGGAAGTCAATCTTTAAGGTAATATATTTTCATCCCACTATTATTTTATATGAGACACATGACATATTCACCATGTTTTTAATTTATATAGGGTATATAAATGTAATGAATTCACTTTATAATTATTTTGCTATGAAATATTTTAATTTTATTGTCCATTTTATTATCTCTCTTTCTTTGTGTTTGTAGTTCAATGTTTAACAAAGCCCTATGATATTTTTTACTCAAATTTCAATCGTATGGAAAAAATTTATTTTTACACCTATCTTATTTTATGAGGGGTGTATAATACCCAATTTACATGTAATATAATCAATACACTTTTATTAATGACAAATAAATGTTTATTTTTATGTTACTCTTTAATGGTAATTAAGATTCATATGATACCAATGTGGTGTGGGTATGGTGTTACAATCACTTTGATTATCGATATTGATTTTGATTTTGATTTTGAGAATGAAATACTATGTTTTTTACTCTATAAATTCTGGAATATTATGTTATGGTTATATGAAGATAACATATTTCTTGATTCATTTCAAACTATTTATGAACTCAATCTTCCAAAAGAATATTTTTTTAAGAGAACAAAAAAAATTTCACTCATCAGTCGAATACGATTATTCATACATATTTTATGATTTCTAAAGAACATTCACAAAATGATTCTGGAATTATAAAAATTGCATCTATTTTTTATTTTTACCTTTGATTCACATTATAAAAAATTGTTTAAAATAATTATACATGTAATTTTTAAAACCAGGCCTGTATGGATTTTATAGAATATTTGATAGGAATAATTGATATAAAGTATACTATATAAAAAATATTTCCCTCATTCATGACCACCCATTGTTTTAAGGCTACCATTATAATTATCAATACTGACTTTTAATAAAATTCATGTGTCGAATTATTTTAATTTTAATATTGAATTTCAATATCTAAATTTTTGTTTCCTATAAAAATGATTAAAATGATCCTTAATTATTCATTTGATGTTTTCCCATGTTATATTAAAATATATGGATTCAAAAAATTTATTAAATTTATAATGATATTTTCGTGGAATAATGGATATATACCACATCAAATTCTTTATGTGATCTTATAAAATAATTCTTCATCTAAGATTACATTCATAGATGTTACTAATTATTTACTAGGGATATGATTTAGGGATACCATTAATATTATTTAATTTAATGGTGTACTTTTGATATGAAAGTACTTTTATGAAACAAGTTTCACTACAATGGATTACACATAGGAAAAAAAATTATGAAACAATATTAACATTCCTTGGGATATTATAATATTAAATGATGAAATATTTATAATATCTATTTATATTACATAGTTTATGATATAATTAAATGTTTATGAGACCCATACATTTTCATATCTTCTAGTTAGATGAATGTTTTGTAATATTATGGAACACATTTGTGAGATTTTAATTTTGGGATGGGTATGACCTATATAACAAAACATTTCACTGTGTAATTAATTCATATCTCAGGATATTATAAATAATTTAATAGGTAGTGATCATAGTTTAGAATGGGTCTTTATCCCCAAAAATAATAATGGGAGAGAACCTTCATAACTAAGATCATTCGTGGAGTGAAGCCATTCCTCTATTATTGTCTTTGTAATTATTCTCAAATAATGAGGAAATAATTTTATATGATAAGTTGAATTCCAATATTCTATGTCTTACAGAAATTTTATTATCTAATGGTTCATATTATTTTATTTCATTATGATTCATGTCTTATGAACTAATCATCATAATTCTAGGTATCATGATTTTTAAAATTGATCTTCAGGGAATTATTTTCATATTTTATTATCAGGATATCATAAAATAATACTCAAATTAGCATTATATATTACCCATTATTACAATTAGTGAACATATAGGATAACCCATTCATGTGTTTCTTTTACCTAGGTTTTGATTATTTTTATTATGTTTTATATGTCTATAAATGGTTCTATTTTGAAGGTTCAATGTGGGAGACTATATATAAAACTTTTGAACGGGTTTTATTTAATTCCATTATTCTAATGTAATTATAATTTTAAGATCACCATTAAAGTGTATCTATAATGTAATGATTAATAATCTAAAAATATGTTATATATATTTATTAAAAATTGGGCCTCTATACAAGAATTTATTATTTCAATATAAATATATGAAAATATCATATTGAAATTTATCATTAGAATTAAAATGTAATCAATATGAACTAATAATAATTCAGATGAGAAATACATTCTTATAATGAGTTTCCATTTTATTTAAACTACATAGGACTTATCACTCATTAAATGAAGCTAATATACCCAAAAACTGATGTCAGGCTTCATGTAATAACATTTTGAATTTAGTCTGATTGAGATAAGAGATTTTCCTCTATGTTTTGAATGATTATCCAACATGTTCTCAACACTAATTTGAATGTCTATAAAAATTTTCACCCATGAACTAATTTTTAAATTCAGTGGAATATGTATACAATGGGGGTTATGTTTAGATCATTGATTGAAAATATCAATGTTAAATGGGATATAAACAACCAAATTTTTCCCATTCATAAAAAAACATTTATCTCGTGAATTCAAATGGCTTAATATGAATCTATCTATTTGACAATAATTATAACACATATTTTCATAGATGAATATGGGGAAGAAAATATTATGGGACCTAAAATGGTTGAGGAAATGGTCGAAAAGGGAATGACAATTCTTCTTCACATAATTGAATCTCGATGGTAATAATGAAAAATTATAACAAATTACTGAGAAGACCTAGACTATGATGTGGGAAATAAATTATGCCACCATGTATATCTATAAAATAGATTCATTATATTTGGTAAGAAGAAAAATCTATATCGTCGGGAAATAATTCCATTTTATAATCTAAATCACTCAAATGTGATTTCTATCCACAAAACTCTGACTAACCATTTTTTTATTTCATGATGTTATCCCAGTATCCCTCTTAGTGAAATATATCTCAGACCTCACACATAACATAAAATCATATGTGGTATTACTAGAATATAATATATAATATGAGGAGTGTATAGTGAATATCAATGATCATAAATATATATTTTTACCCAAAAATATAACCCACATACTCTATTTACTATGGTGAAACCATATGTATGGGGATAATACATCGGAACTAAATGAATTACAACAGAAGAATTAAAATCAAATTACTTCATAGTAGGATGTAAAATAAAATTTCATTTAGGGAAAATACATAACGAAGGATGAAATCAATAACCCAATATTATATCATTGGAATCTCCCTTGTGACGTGAGAAAATTAGTAAAGAACATAAGCTAAATGAGAAAACCAAAAATATTTTAATACATATATTTAAAAACTATTTACTGAATAAATATCACCATAATAATTTATTATATTTTAATGGGATAAAAATAAAAAATTAGATAATAAAGGAAAATTTTGATCTAATCAGTCCCCTAGAATAACTGAACACATGGAAAATACTATTTAAATAAAATATAATATTTGAAAATAAATATATATATTGAAAATTATAAAAAATAAAATCTTGAAATAAATTATATATGAATTAATAATTTATGAAATTAGATTAATTTAATGAATGTTGATATCATATATGACAACTTCAAATTTTTCGATGGGAATAGTCGTCATACCTTTGAACTAATAACTGAATAGTCATAACAGTAATCAAACCACTATAAATAAGAAAATTACTATTATGATAATATTATAAGATTTGGATATGTAAAATAATCATTACATATCATATAAAATGAAAATATAATATATTAATAATATTCTATAATTAATTAAATGATTTCAAAATGATAAATCATATCTTTGAGTACTTTTATGTCATCAATATTTAAATTTCACTTGTATAATAAATATAATAATGTAAATTTATTTTTTCTTTCGTAAAATGTTTTTTTAAATGTTTTTTTGTTTTATAATACATAAAATATAATTTAATGTGACTATAAGAAATTTTACAATGTTTTAGAAAATTGATGATCATATTAAAATTTATATTTATTCAATTAATCAGGAATATATTTAATAATTAAAATAACTTTATTTTGAAAACTATTGTCAAAAATAGATTTATTGTTTTGTAATTTATTCCTCAAATAAATCGAATATTTTTTTTAGTTTTTTTAAAAAAAAATTTAATTTTTTTGAATATTGAAATATAGTAAAATACAATATTTTATATTATAAGATAAATACATGATGTTGTTATTAATGTAACTTTATATACCCATTAGTGATAACTAATATTAATATTTTAATATATATAGTCACTAGATTCATTTATATTGATAGTGTTTGTCGAAAATAATAAAAAATGAATATAATATTAAAAAATACAATATCCCCCCTTAGAAATACTACACATAAACCCTCTTAATACTCACCTTATATGTCTTAATGATTTAGATAATTAACTAAAATTATCTCTACAATCCATTCCCATTGGGAATTTTTCATGTAGTCCCATACATTGACTAGTCCAAGGAAACTTAAGTGAATGTTTAAGAGGAGGCTTCCAAAAGTGAAGGTAATACCCTCAACCAAACCTTTTATTTTTCTCATCCTCCACACCCTCCAAAAAATCCTCTAAAAGTGGAATCATAACTCAAGTATCATATATATTTTTAAATTTTATTATGTTAATGTAAAATATAGCATGCATCATCATCCATTTTCATCATTTTCTAAAGAAAATATATCTTCAGTATTATATTGGTTCAATACCTCTATTTGTGATATGCTTTTCATTTCCACTACCAGTTTAATGGATTCATTGAAATCACATATAATGGTTCCAAGGGACTAATATTATAAATTATAAATATATCAAATTATATAATTAAATAATTAAATTTTTTTCTATAATAATAATTATAATTAAGCAACATTGTGATTGTAAGTAAAATAACCAAAATTAACTAACTATATAACGGTAACAATTTTACTAAAATAATCATCCATGTGTCACAACCCATATGCTTATTTTGTTATATTTAGTTTTCTCCAAGTACATGAAAACCATTTCAATTATCCTTATGTAGTTGTAACATTTTTTTACTATATCATCTTTAATTATCCACATTTGATCAAACCATTGAACTATGAAATGAACAGTCACGGAAGATAAAAATAAGGATTATATGTCCTTGATATAGTAATAAATGAAATAATTAAATTTAAATAAAAAATAATAGATTTAAAATGTTCTAAAATAATAAATTAATGAATCTAATTTTATTATATATGATATTATTTGTAAGTGTATAATGTATATGGACATATGGTAGGGGATCATTTAAACCATCCCTTTTACAGGTTATGAATTTTTTATCACCATCTCAAATTATCTCTCTATTTCATGTCTTATATCTCCTCAAACATCAATATATATTAGTCTTACATATATACCTCTCAATTTACCCCTTCCATTGATAGTTTAATAAATTCCTTAAGTTCATTTCTCAATTTTTTTATTAAAATAGTATCCCAATTAAGGGTAAATTTTTAATCCATAAACATTGTTTTTTCTCGAATCAACAAATTATTTTTATAATATTTATTATCTAATTATATATGAACATACAAAATATTTAATTAAATATTATATTTTAAATAATTAATAAATATCCAAAACATATGATATGTGGAAGGATTACGAAATATATCACATTAAATGGGTAATTCTTATATTTATTCCTTCTGATAATGTTTCATTATGTGATACATTGATGGATGTATCTATTATTATGGGTGAACCAAGAAAGATCTCCAATTAATTATGAAATTTAGTTTCTCTTGTGGATAATTTTGTATTTGATTCAATTGGAAACATAATCAATGAATCGACTCATTCCACAATGTGATGTGGTATTATAAATTAGCCTTTACATATATATTGGTCATGTCTCAGGTTTTTCAACATTCCCAAGTCTTAATAATATTAATATTCCATGTTATTTTTATTATAATTATATATTTTTATTTAGTAGACATTATTTTTTATTATCTTGTATTCCATCTACCTCATATGACATTGTGAATATTCATGGTTCCTAAATTTTTGGTTTTTATAGAACACCCCCATATTTTATGTATTCACCAAGTAATCATATATATTTTATGGATATGAAAATTATTTTTGAGATCATTAATTTGAATAAAATTATGTTCAATTTTAGTTTAATTTAATATTTTCTAAGTCTAGTATTCTAAATAAACTAACCCTCACAATATTTGGTATATTATTTTTGGATGTTTTGTTTTCAAAAATCATGAAATAATATATGTAAAATTCAAGGGCTTCTATACCGAAATGCTTTTAATGTTTTTTATATGATTAATTATTTTTGAAATTTAAATAAAAAAAATTGGTTGGGACTCTATGGGTGATTATTAATAGTCATTATTAAGATATTATGAAACATAACATATTCATAGGTCCCCTAAGTTATATTTTACAGATATGGAAACATTAATAAAGATAAACTCCTATAGTGACTTTTTATCAGTTCTCCAAAAAATGGGATCCCATGTGGTTCAATAGATACACTGTCACATTTATTTAATTAATTCAAATGGACACTCCCATGATGCAAACTTCATTGTAAACAATACTAATTTTTTTGTTTTTTGAGTTATGTGATAGTTTTGGGAGTTGAATGATATTCCCATCCTATCACGAGGCAACAAAACATTGTTAGTTTTTACTTTCAGAAGGACTTATACAACATTAAAAATAGGAAAAATATTTTTGATATCACTGTGTTTTGGCGTTATCTGTTGTATGTCATTGAATGATTTGATTTCATTTTTTGTTGAATCAAATACTTTTCGATGTGGGTGTGTCTTGTCCTACCTATATAATATGATCAATATCATGATATTATTTTATAAAAACCTGATATTATTGGTACGTCCTCTAGTGTATAATGAATTAATATCAACCATTATGTAGATTTGATAATACCTCTTATGATGAATATGGATATTTTTGAGATATATTATAGTAGATAAGTGGTTTTATTGTTTTGACAATTCTATAAAATCATTACCCATTTCTCGTGTTATAAGGTGTTGGAGATTTAGTAGATTATGTTGGTTTATTATTTTTGTGGTAAGGGCACCCCCTAGGATAAATAAGTATATCCAACTAACATGATTCTATAAAATAATACAATATAATGATAAGAAGGGATATTATGATATATTTTATGATATTGCAGAATGTACAATGCGCGGGTATTGTAGCATGATTGTACAATGTAAATGTACTATAGTAGAACTATACACACTGCGTCTATTGTAGCAGACAACATAACAGTTACTATAACGGGTATTGTTCAGTACTGTAGCAGCTGGAACTATTGATCTTAGGCCATTGGTTTGGGCTTGAATTCCTTAAGGATTTCGAGCCACCCAAGCCTTCGAGATATTATGGATTTTGGCCCATCATTAAGGCCTTAGGGCCAACTCAATGCCTTTGAGACACATGCAGTTTCCACATACAGACAACAACAAAAGAGAATCCCCAGATGAGAATTTAGAGGAGGTGCACTCACCAAAGCAGATTCAAATACATTTGTCAGTTTGAGAGGGTATGGCTTTGCCATTGGGACCAGCCTGTGTTTGCACGGGAAGCATAGCATGACAGCCATGCGAAGGTGGAGAGCTACTATCATGATGCAGATGGTGGGGAGGGGTAGTTCCATGAAAATAGTCTGGTTAAATTCCCAAATACATTTTGGTCATGTAATTTTCTAAGCCTACGGCCCAAGAAATCTCTGATCCTACGGTCCTTTTAAGGGCTCCCCCTCATCCTTTGAAGGGGGTAATCAAAAATCAATAAAAATGAAGGCCTTTGGGCCATTCGGGCTTAGTGATGGACAATATTTAGGGGGAAAAATGGATCATCCTTTGCATGGGTATATTATATGAAATTGTGATCATAATAATTAATTTGATTGATATTATAAAATTGGATTGAAACCCCCATTTCAGAGCATGTGGCATATGAAGACCACATTATCATGAGCTGATTGGGTGTGGATATAATTATTTCAATATGCATTTTCCTTATTCTTACTATGTCAGTGTTAGATATATAATGAAATCTTGTATTATGTGATATTTTCATGGTATCAACTTTTGATTTTGTGAGATTTGATATCCATAGTGGGAGCTTGAAAAAAATTGTAAAGTTTAGTTACCGTGTATTGAGTCACGTTGTGAAAAGACCCAAATGAATATAGAATTTGGGGTTCCAATACATATTGATTTAGTAAATTATATTCATTTCCCAGAGCTTGTAATTTGTTTCACTATTATCTAATAGTGTGTAAATGATATCCTCCATTTTTTGAGAGAGTTCATGGTATTTTGGGGTTCAATTTAAAGATTATTTATTGTTTAACTTCCTCTAATGTAGAGACAATGTTATTTCCTTAAGAAGGGAACAATGTCACTCAATTCTTTGGTGGAAATTTTTTTTCTTGGTATTATCATATAGGATGTAGTGATGGAAAACATTAAATAAATTACACAAATAGAGAATAGTCCACTATATATCATGTTAATATAAGCATTTAGTATGTAACCACCACCCAGATTCTGTTTATATGACATGGGGGAGGACATATTTTTGGGAAATTATGGTTTTTGTAAATCTAGAATATAATAAATTTGGGTTTAAGGAAAAAATAGTGGGGTAATAATAATAATAAATAAAATCTACTTTATATTTTATTGGATGGGATTTTTGGTTGAGAAGATGCATGTTTTTCAATTATTTTTATAATTATTCTAATTTTCTAGTTATTTATATATGTATATTTCATTAATGAAAAAAAATATATTTTATATGGTAATATTATTCATTAGATGTGTTTTTATTGGAATAATATACTAAATGAGATAACCTATGGTTTTTTTATTAAATTTTTAGAAGATGCATGATTTCCCCCATGGTAAAATCAATTGTTACAAAACGTTGTCAAAAGTGTTTAAAGAATATGTGTTTTGGATCAAAATGTTTATATCAACATAAACTTTTCTGTGTGCTGTTATGGGATTTGGAAAATAAATAAATGTTTATGTCTTTCCTAGTTGTATTGTACTCATATGAAATCCATGAGAAACGACATTTTATGGTGGGTAGTGAAGCAATCTTACTACATATATCCTTAATAAGAAATCATTCTTACATGAACGTTTTCCAATTGGAGATTCATTTCAGATCATGTGTTGAGATGCCATCATAGAATAGATAACTATTGGGTGAAGAGGCCTTAAAAGTGTCAAAATCGGATTATTCATGTTTCGAAATAATCATTCTTTGGATAATTCCAAATGCATGTATCATCAAGAATGGAAGAAATCATTTCCATCAATGAATGTTGTGGGGTTTGTTCTCTTAGATACCAAAAATTACAATATAATATAATTTTGTGTGATTTTTGTCTGTTTTTAGACACATAATTTTTTTTAATAGTGGATATCATCTATTGTTTTCATTATTGATGACTAAAAAAGTATATGGTTCATATGAGGTTGTTATCCAATTTCTCCCTATTTGGAAATAGAAATAAATTTTGTTCCATATAGTGATAGGACCACACACAAATAAAACATTATATTTTCATTATCATTCAATTATAAGAAATTATTCCAAAGGGTCATTTTCTTCTAGAGAACATTATATACCCTCTCGCAAAGCGAGTGCAGTAATACACTCACAATAGAGGATTAATATAAATGATAGATTATGCAATGTGGTATATATTTTTTGAGTGTAAACGATCAGGATGAAATGATTATATATCCTTAAAATATTATCATATATAGAAACTGGGATATTGTCTTCATAAAAGACATGATGTTTTCACTATAAATTTTGTTAGTTTCATTCTCATCTAGAATTTTGGTTGGATTCAAACATGGGTGGATTATGAAAAGGAAATAATTGATTTGATTATTTTATTGATTAATTATTTTAATTATAGAATCTCGTGTTACTTCTTTATTAATCTACTTATTAGTTTTTTATAGTCATATATCCTTATTCTCATAGGAATAAACCCTGTGGGAGGTAGAGTATAATGATCATAGTGGTGACCACAAATGATAGGATGATGATACCATGTATAGAAAGTATTCAATTATTATATAATGTTGGATCATTTAAGGAATAAAAGAAACCCGAATTCACCCTCTTGGTAGATAATTTTTCAATTTGGGTCTCTCCGTTTTAAATTACATTCCAGGAAAGATTGAATTATTATTACTAATCACTATATTTTCAAGGCATATTGATTTATAATAATGGTTTTAAAATGAATTATTTTATTTTTTATGAATCGACAATTCATTAATTTTTCAATGAACCCATTACTGATTTACAATTAAGATGTGACCATTATTGATTTATAAATTATTTTTATTGGTATATTTCATTTATTATTCATGATATCATCAATGACCTATGATTTATAAGGTTATTTGATTATCATGAATAGATTAAAATAGGTAGCATATTATTATTTTATGTGATTTTTTTTATTAAAACGTGAATTTGAGGTGACCAGATAGATAATTATGTGATGTTGTATTATAAAAGTAATTGTGTTGAGGATTCCTTAAAAAGAATTTATTTATGTGTGAAATATATATTTTCAGGTATATAGAGGATTAAATTTTGGTTGGTGGTGGGTTGATATTGATTGGTATTATTTTTATATAAATTAATGTTGTGATAGAATATATTCAACGTGTTAATAAAATCATAATTATAAGTGAAATAATTTTTTCTTAGTAGTTAAATGAATTAATGTCAAAAGACAAAATAGGGTAAATGTTTCATAGAAGAAGACATGTGTTTTAGCTGGGATACTATTCTAGTTATTGTTTTATGGTGAGTTAAATATCAATTATAATGAGGTATTATTTGAATATTAGTATGCCCATAAAAAAATTTGTAGATTTCACATCGACTACATGACAAGGTTATTGTTGCGCCATTAATTCTTGATGATTCAAAAAAAGACATCATATACCTATAAAAAATGACTCAAGTAATAATAGTTTTTTCTTTTATTGACTATTTGGACAAACATACAAGGTAGTCTATAAAACACATCAATTATGTGGAACATGAAATCCATATTGTCCATTTTTATTCAACAAAAATATTTATTAGGGATCATAATCTATTTTACATATATAAAACACCATTTCAATAGAAAGACCTATTTTTTCATATCAATGTTTGGATGATGATTTTTTGAATATTTTTAGGCTATAATGACTATTTCTACACATAGAATTTGATTTTTGTTATTATCAATTATTTAATGTATATGACATTATCACATTCAAGAAATTTAAACTCGTCATCTATTGGTTGGGGATAATGGAGGATATGTGTAGAACTATTGGAGAAAGCGAATCATATAGGTAAGATAATTATTCATTATGGGCACTCATTTTCCTGATTATATGTCTACATTTCAGTGTAAATGATGTTTATGTTATCCTTTATTTTCTTATATAAATTCGAAATTGTGGAATTATCATCACTACATGCATCAATCATAACTCGTAATATTTTTAAAAATATTGGTTAGATATAGGATGGATGGAATGATGTTCATTTTCATGACCTATAATGGATAAGAATATGTAGTTTATCCATCCTAGTAATTCAATTGGATAATCACCACATCCAAGACCTTTTATAAGAAATTGTTTATAGATTTATTATTTTTCTTCAACACTCGTACAATGTGTTTTTATGAATATTTTCCTTATGGTTATATAATAGATTATTTGTCATCATACTATGTATTATTGAACTCACCACTTCAAGAGATCTTTTCCCACCCATGTTGTGTCAATGCAGAAGAAACACATGATCAAAGTGTTCAGTGGTAATATAGAGGTAACGTGGCTTGTATGTATTTATACATGTTAATGATTAGTGATGAATTATTGATCATATTGATTCATGAACGGGAAAGTGACTACAATGAGTGGATAGTAAAGAAAATGAACATGCATCATGGATGATTATCTCATTTCATTCTATTTGAGAGTCCTATAAGGTTATTAGTTTTCCATTGTATTTATCTTATGAGATGGACATATTTTGTTTATAATCATTGAATTATATTATCTATATATAATGAAAACTACGATTAACTATTTATAGATATAATATAACACCGATTTTTGACATCCCTCTATGTTGGAATCCTCCACTATAATTACTATATGGTGTTCACCCCATGCTATAGTTAAGTCACTACTCACCCTGGAAATTGGTAATTTACTTCCATTAATTTTTGTTTATGATATTTTCTATATATAGTATAATTAATAAATAATTTTTCTATGATAGACCCAATATTTGGGACATGATGTATAATATTGGGTTGGCTGGTCACTCCCATTACAAAGGTGTCTTACTGCAAGGTACATGTTTGTCACTGTAGTTCATGTATTTGTATGAGTTTCAATGATGCCTTAATTTTGATAATAATCCAAAATTTTATTGTAAATATCTAGGATTATCAATCAATAATAATTGTTTTATCGTGTCCTGAACAATCATATATATGGTGTTGAGTGTGAATATCTATATGTCGGTCTTAGTAGGGTTGGGGAAATGGGATAACTATCCTTTAGAAATTGAGGAATCCTTTATTGAAAACATTTTTCTTCTTGAATATAGACATATGAAACTTGATTATATTTTTAAAAAATGGACCCTGGTGTGATATAACGTAAACATTTATTCAGGTGTTCCTTCTATAATTGAGATGTGATTGGGTTCCCTTGTACCTCCGGGGTCATCTCTATTTTATTTGATTGTGTTACTCTGATGATGTTTCATGGCTGATCAAGGATCCAGATATCACAATATACCATTTATGAATATTTAGAATGATTATGACTATTAATATAGTTGATAATAGTCATTATTTAAATATCTCATGTATATAATGGATATTTTGAATGGAGGGGTGAAACAATGGTCCATTTTTCTCTTTAAAATAATAGATTTAAATTCATGCACATAGAATACTTCCAATCTAAAATAAACAATATTTTTATCTCATATAATAATTTGTATAATGTAAAAATAAATATGTTTTCATATATAAAATAATATATTTTTTATAAAATTATATAACAAATTCATTGATGTGTTATACACACCAAAGAGGGATTGTCCACTATAATGAGTATCATGTTACAATGTGTTTGCTGTATCTCAAACCTCAAAATAATCATCTCATAGTATAATCTCATTTATTAACTTCAGATGAATTGTTATAAAATATTATCAGTATAATCATAGATTCATATATTGAAACCACTTCCAACCAATAGTCCATTTATTTTATGAATATCACACCATGTATATGCACTTATTACATTCATCAATATTCTGAATTACATTAATGATATACAAAGGAAAGATAGTGAATCAATGAATCAATATCCATATTAAAAATATAGAGTATATAAATAATCTAAAATTCACCATGATCAATACATGCATCATGTCTCTATAATATAACAAATACATTTCACTAAAATGAGATCTTATCAAATTGACTTATAAAACCTATTCACAATCACAAAATTAGATGAATCATATATCTGAATAAAGAGAGTATATTAGGCTCTATATATCTTCTTCTTCCTTAATATTACATTTTATTACATCTAATTTAATCAAATATTTATTTCCATAACAATATTCATTAATCAAATTTGATACAAAATATTTCTTTCCTTCATTTCTATATCATATCCTCATTTTTTTCATTATTGGGATTTACATAATTTTTATTGGAAAAATTCACATGAAATCAGAAAAAATGTTAGGTATCCTTATTTTATTCTTTATATTTAATTAACCCAAAATTATATTAACTATATTTTGAATATAATAAATCTGATGAAAATTTAGTACCCATGAAATTAATTAATATTTATCTCAATTTTGCATGTATGTGTTTCCATGATTTCATTACATTTTGTCCCTCCATGTATGATCTCAGATAACAGTTTAGAAAATATCATATACTAACTTCTTATTTTTTATCTATAATAATATATTATATATAATTGTTACATGAATTTCTCTCTTCTCAAAACATTCCCATAGTATCTATATTAAAGCTATAAAATATCATAATAATTTAAAAATATAAATATTTATGAATTATAGAAATACAAAAATTAATCTTTTCAAAAAACTATAATCATGATGATATTATTATTATAATAGATTCATATAGTACCACATCATATAAAAAATACCTAGAATAAAATTTCATTATTCATGTACACCATCAAATAATAATATTAGAGTGATGGTTTGTTAGTTGTGTAGACCATCATCTCCATGATGTAACATATATCATTTTCCATCAAAAATCATACTATATTTGGGGATTGTATAAAATAATAAATATTACATTTTAATGTCATTAATGTTATTATTTGAAAAATTAGAGAACCTATTAATTATTTTATATAAAAATTATCATCAAATATTCAGTCATTAAAAAAAAGTGTACTAAGAGGATAACAATTTTAAAATCTCATTTATTCATATCATATCCTTTAATTATTATTATTTTTTCATTTTATTATTATCTATAAGAACATTATATAGTAAATAAGATCATTATTCCCTTTCTATAATGATATTTATCAAATCCACCTTATGATCCTCTATTGAATAATTGTTCTTACATGTTATTGATTTTTTATCACCCTACATGGAAATACTATGTATTTGAATCATGAATGAAAATGGGAACATAATGAAAAATTTAATTTGATATAAATATATTTATTTATCTCTTATATTTTGAATGTTTAATATTAATATTTGATTTATTAATTAATAAAACACACTTATATCATTAGGTGTCGCTGAAACTTGTTTATTATAAATTTAATATTATTAGTAAAATACTAAAACAATCATGGAAGTGATTTTAAACAAAATAAATGTATATAATTTATAATAAAATTGAAATTATATAACCAAAGAGAAACGATATTGGGGATAATAAATAATATTAACACTACTATTATGAAACAAGTATAAATAATCAAAACTATAAAATCACTATGTATAAAATCTAGATAATTTCATTACATAATGACCATTTAGAAATTTTTTGAATGAAAATGAATATGAATAATGTTAGGGATTAGGTATTATTGATAGATATATTTTTCATAAATTATAATGAATTATGTTTTTGGTTATCAGGATGAGAGGAAAGGATTTTCCATCTACAATTACACTATGTGACATATATTTTTTATCAAGAAATTATCTTAATTTTTAGTTTTATATAACTCTTATTTGAACATTTATTTTATTCAATTATATTATTCATTTTATATGATGATCATTTTTAATAAATATCTTTCAATATGTTATGATTCAATTTCTACATAAAACATTATTGGGCGTTTTCTCTCCCAATTTACATTTATTGGGACTCATGTTATAACCACCAAATATTTAATTTTGTATGTCATAGACTAATATGGAATGATTTTTCCAATTTTACTCATTAAATTTCATTCATTTAAATTTAAATAATGTCATCCATAAGTCATATTCAATTATTTCATTAGTTATCTTCTGGATGGGGGAAAATAATCCAATGTAATGAAATATTTTGTGGTAATCTACTAGAAATAATACCATTATTGATACAATAATGTGTTTTTGGTAATATCATAGATGGAACTAGGGGAAATCACTCATAAATGGGATGGTTGACCACATAATTAATCATATCTACGATTCATGGTGAGATCTATTAATACTAAAATCCTAGTGAGATGCCCATAAGAGATATACTTTGAAATATTCAAATTCTTTTAGTGAACAATGATACAGGAATTTTCATACTATATCCTAAATCTCTAAAAAATTCAATATATTGATTCTAGAGACTATCATCCACGAAAATAATAAAGAATATACGGTATATTCTCCAATGTATTTATTTTATAACGATTCTACTAATTATATTGATTATACATAACGAAATCCATGATGATTAATGAATTACTACCATTAAATTCACATTATTATTAATGATAATTACTCTAGTATCCCAGATTTGATGTCTAACAATATCAAAATTCCAATTTATAGATGCAATTATATATTGAACGATATAATAATATATCTGTATTAGTAAACAATATAGAAACAAGATTCCCATAGTACATTTAATGACAAAAAATAACACATTTTTTAACAATATCATTATTACCTTGATCATATAATTGCATATCATTATGAGTACAATTTTTTTATTCCTAGTAAAATAATGAAAATAAGGGTGATCTCAAATTCTTGGTAATTATAAATTATATGTGAAGCTATCATTATTAAGTATAAAAAACCGTGAAAATTTAAATAACAATACACATATTCCAATTATATAATTTGACCGGATTAATAAATATTTTATTTTAAATTACTAAAAACACATTCAATTTAATCAAAAATATTTCTATAATCAAAATATAATGAATAATCAATATGGAATGATAAATAATAGAGAAAACATGCCATTAAATCAATAATCTGAATTTGAAATGCTTCTATTGATAATATAATTGGAGAAATTTCATATAAAATAATACCAAAATTCTCAATTATATGAATTATTTATAATTGGTTTTAGGATCACCTGAATCATGATAACTATTTTATCAATACATTTCTCAAGGATTATTAAAAATGATTGATATTTATACACGAGAAACCCATTTATTGGAGGAAAGAGAACTAATTGTTTCATGTGACTATAGATTCATCAAGGGGATAACCATAAATATTCATCAAACAAATATTCATTCCCAATATATTAATCATATATTGAATATTCTATTTCATTTATGAAGAATAATCCTTAATAGAAAATTATATATCGAAGAAGTAATAATGATTTACACTGAAATTCTTACTCAAATTAATAATGAAATGAACCTTAATAAATTATCCGGTCAAATTTATCATGAACTATTCATAGAAGTGATAAGTATGGTATCAATGAAAACTATACCTCGTTTATTTATTTCAAAATAATGTTTTATACTAGGGATTAATAGAAAACCCATAAAATATAAATAAAAAATTTTCATGAAAAGAATAACACTTATATATTTTCAATATTTAAAATATTAAATTTTCAAAATAAATTTATTTGGAATTTATCAAATTAAATTACAAATAAATATATAAATCATTTACTGGCCAAGATTTATCAAAATTTAGTTCACACATTACATGTAAAAACATTGATTCATTTTAGTTTCTCATAAAAATCCAAACATGAGTTGTTAGTAAAATGAAATCAACATTCCTTTAAAATAATTTTTTAGAAATAAAAAAATAGATAAAAGTATCTTTAGTAAATATTTTTTTATTATTATTTAAAGAGTTTAAATATATTCTATAATCGGGGATTTGGATGAAAAGTATTTATTACTGATGTGAGAAATGAAGTTTTATTTTATTAGAAAAATTATCACATAATTTTAGGTAACAAATGATGGTAAAATAGTAAACATAAATTGAAACATCATGAATAACCATATAATAAGAAAACTACATCGATTTATTATCTAAATATTAATTAATATCCTTCAATGTAATTTTAACCCTAAATAATCAATATTAAAATATAATTGTGAAATAAAACTTTAAAAATATTTTTATATTGATGTCAGAATTAATAAATGAATCGACTATATATATCAAATATAAATTAATATAAAACATGTATAAATACTACATTATATATTCAAATGTAATTAAATACATAACATTTGACTATTAATTAAAATGAATAAGTAATATAACCCAAAAAAATAAATCTATTTTTAAAATGATTTAGCACTTAGTTATTTTCGCATAAAAACCCTATAGTAAAAAAATTAAAAAAAACATGAATGAAATTATTTATATTAATTAATAATTTTATAACTATGATTTTTTTTATATAATCAATTTAATTTTTTTACGTGAATAAAATTACATTATTCCCCAATAAATGGATATTTAGATAAAGTCCCTTACCTCATGATTCCTTTAGGATGAACCCTATTTAACCTCCATCATAACGGTTAAATAATTTTATTAATTTATTATAAAACCATATTAATTTTATTAATATAATATATTATAATAAAATTTCATCTTACCACCTGTTTTGTAATAATATTTTTTTTGTTATTTTTGGTTTTAGTTTCCATGTTTTCTCATGCATGTTTTATCATAATATTTTAATTTAATGGTTATACGGTATAATTAAATCATCTAAAGAATTATATTAATGTTATAAATATATTTTTATTTATTATATAATTTTTTATAATATTCATTATAATCTATTTAACTCCCCATGTTTCCTTGGTACACTTCTCTTGGAATAATACAATAGTGTGTGATGTACACAACACCCAGTTCAGGCGCACCACAACATACCAAACTAGTCATTTAGAAAGAAGTTATTAATATCAATAACCAATTTTTTAATTTTTATTATATCCCATATAATTATAACTTTTTTATTTTTGGATTCTTATTAATAATATAAGGAAAAATTCAATTTTTATGATAAAAGAAGTATTTTTCAAAAAAAATGAAACTTTTTTTCCTATTAATGGAGAACCAATTATAATTCCAATATTTTAAAATTTTATGTGTTAAATTTTATAAAATTATATTCTTCTTTATAAGTGAGACATAAAAAAAATCAATTAATTTTTGGTGTTTTTCTGAAAACATTCACATTTGGATTAATAGTGAAAGATAAGAAATTTTAATTGAAAACAACTTTATTAATCAAAATAATTTTTAGGGCTAAATTATACATTTTTATGATTTTTAGACTAAATTATTATCATTCAATCTAATTGTGGTCATTGGATGTAATTTCACAGTTAAATTGGACATAAAGAATTATAAATCTTTTAATAGTTTTTACTTCTCAGAAACCTGCTTTCTGGTTTTCACAAAGAGAATTAACATTAATTTATCTAGTTTAAATTATATGTTTTGAATTGGGTAAAATATATTTAATTTTTTGATTCAGTGTATCAAAATTAAAATAGGGTCATTTTTTGGTATTTTTATGAAAACATTCTATTTTTGATGAATAGTAAAAAACACCCCGTTGTTGTTTAAAAACTACCATTTTTATTTAAATAATTATTTATTTTATTTAATTTTTTTTGTCAAAATAGTTAAATAATTTATATATTTTTTCAATGTAATTAATTGATGTCATTTTATAATAAAATTAGATGTATAAAATTTTATTGAAATTTTTAACGTCTTCTACTCACATTCTAGGGACGTTTCCAAATTTGCATAAAACATAATTTTACTACTTATGTGAATTGAATCTCAAAAATCCAAGTGACACAGTTGACATTAGTAAGTAAAATATGGTTCAATAATATTAAAAATAATGTTTTGTGTAAATTAACTTTTGAATTTTATTTACACCAGTTCAAAATAAAAAGGGTAATTAAATGTAAAAATGTTTTTATAATTACAATAACACATATCAAAATTCTATAAAATAAGTTTATTTTAATAAACATAGGCCATAGGAATAAAATATGATAATTTTTTTCCACTTGGATTAGATTAGCACATTTATTATTGTTTTATTTAAAGAAGTTTTAAAAGTGTTTAAATAATATTTTAATTACTAAATCATTTTTAGTATATAGTTATATATAAGATAATGTCCACTATAAATATTAATTAGAAAGATAAAAATACTTATGACATCGTGGTATTTTATTTATAATTTTTAGACATTGTATAATTAAATTTAATTATTATACAATGATGATGCATCATTTACCTTAATAGTTTATGATTAAAATAATTTATATTATAAATATTAAAATAAAACTAAATAGAGACTTTTGATCCATTACACACTTTTTATTGGTTAATATTACATGTTAGCGAGGTTCAATGTATTTTTTGGAACAAATTAGATTGTTATGAATTTCTCAAAAACCAGATCTTAAATAATGTCAAAACTCACATAAGAGAGTTTTTAAAACAAAAACTATATAATTAAATGATATAATATTCCTCAAAATATAAGGATCGGCCAAATTACTTGTATAATAATATATATTTCATCCATGAACCACATGGGATTATCTTGAGATTTTATAATATGTTTAATATCCATATAAATAAAAATAAAAAGAGACATGGTAAATGTTACATTATTTTACCAATAGTTAAATCTAAAATATATTGTTAATATGGTGACAAAAACCTATCTAAAACCTCTTGGTTGAGAGATTTTAGACCCAACCGCACATTAGGATCAAAATAAATCCTTTTATATCCATTATCAAATGAATATGTTTGTATAATAAAAAATTATTTCAATGTTTTCCTAAAGAGACCCTTAGCTCTCATAATAGAAGGATACATACCCTTCTATCAAAATCACACCTCCAAAGACAATTTTCTTTGCCAAAACCTTCTTCAATAACCTCCAAACTACCCTAAAATCATCCAAGATGCCTTATTTTGATCATAAATCCATCCAAAGAGCCCTTTTGGTCAAATCAAAACGAAACACCCGAATAATAGGTTTTTATTTCATCACCTCTTTCAAATTTTTTTGTTGCACAACCTCTTTCTTTATTGTTTCCATACCAAAAAAGAACCCATTTACCTTCTACATAATGTGATGTTATTATAAATATGGTACAATAATATTCATTATTCTATCCATCCTATGATGTAAAAAGTAACCATATGTGTGTACGTACGGCATACTGTCTCCAGATCGTGGTGTAGTATATTATCCACCACTAAACTATTTGGATGTGTATAAAAATTATTATAATTGATTTAATTAATAATTATCTAATGTTAATGATTCTATATATAATATATATAGTACAATTGCATATGATATCACCATCAATAGAATTGAATTGTTGTTCGTGTGTACGTACGGATTACTGTCTCCATGAACGTGATGATATTCATTCCAAATCAAAACCATGGAATAATAAATATAATTTAATTATTAAAAAATAATTTTGAAGAACAGAAAAACCTTAGATATATGAATCAAATACATCCTATCCATAACAATCATGACCTACATAAAAAAACATATAAACAAAAACAATTCATTTAACTCCTAAAACAATGATACTAATGAAGTATTATTAATAAATCAATATAACAAGATCATATATCATATAATATTTATGTATATGGTTATTATATACTTTAATACCAATTATTTCACCATTATATATGCGGATAATGTATCGTAAACTATGTAAAAGTTCATGTTAAGGGGATTTCATCTCATGTTTTATTCTTGTGAGATTCCTACTATATTGCCACTTTTTCGTATTTTGTGGTGTATATAATTCCCCTAATTGAATTCCATTTGTAATATACATTAATAAATGTGTATTTAAATATTCATTGTATAATCCTTCTATTATGGGGTGTATGTTTTTTATGATTCCAAATTGGAATGTGAGTTTCTAATTTCTATTTTAATTCATTGAGTTTTACGCAAACTTCATGGATTATATTAATCCATGGTTATGTGTGAAATCAGTAATTATTTATTTATGTAGTAATTTACAATCCAATTTATGTTGATATACTTTTGATACACATAATCTCTCCATTGATAGATTCTCATGTAATCGACATGATCTTGATAAGAGTAATCTTAACTCAATTTCAAATCACTGAGTTAAACATCCATGTCACGACCCGTCCTCGGGGCCCGTGCCGTGACTACCCCAAGCCCGCCTTCCATAGGCCAGGGGCTGGTGACTAGCACCAAAGGCATAAATCCCGATAACTGGGAAGGCATTGCCTTTATAAAAGAAAACAAGCACCACAGAGTAAGCATGCGGAAAAAAGTAAAAACTAAGTACAAGAGAAGTGATGAAAATTAAATGGGCCAGAATACAAACCCAAAAGAAAGTACAACTACAAATGAACAAGTACATCAGAAAAGATAACAGCTGGATGGACGGAAGCGGCTCCTGGGTCATCCTCCTCGGATCCTACATGAAGGGTAGGTACAGATGGTGCAGCTCTAGGTCGTCCACCACGGATCCTACCTGAAGGGTAGATACAGATAGCCACCTCCACACTCTCGCCCGTCAACCTCCTATGTGTTTCGTCTCGTCGTGTAGTCCACCTCTGGGTACCGTCCAGTCCTCGAACACTCAGCCTCCGTCAGCACTGCTCGTCGTCTGCAACCAACACAACGAGGTGCGGGCATATCCCGTGCAGGGGTAAGTATAACGATACTCAGTAGGGACCCCGAGACCCTCACGGTCTCACTAAACCAAAAAGGATAACCACAAAGAAGATCTCAACAGATAACCTATACTTAGGTATATGCCCATACATATACCTAAGTTATCATGTAACCCATCTCAATCATGAGGAAACACAAGGATTGTGAAATCAACGGATAACCACTACCCAGGTATATGCCCATACATATACCTAACTTATCATGTGACCCATCTCAATCATGAGGTAAACACAAAGGTAAAAAGATTCATCTCAAACCAGGATTTTCATTAACGAACCCATAACTGCTGAAGTGCTCCGTCTCTGGAGTGTACAGTGGTCCTGTCACGACTCCAAGGTACTGCTCACTAACCTAAGACTGCTGAAGTACTCCTCCTGTCGAGTACCGCGGGTCTGCGGCCAACTACCGGGCGCTCAGTCCGCTGAGGGTCTGTCGCCAAATACCGGGCGCTCTCCCTAATAGCCTACAGAGGTACTCCTCCGGTCGAGTACTGCGGGTCTGTTGCTAACTAACAGGCGCTCCGTCCACCGTGGGTCTGCCGCCAAATACCGGGCGCTCCGTCCACTGGGCTAGTCGACTCACTCCAAGTCAAGTCGGTCAAGCAGTCGTCAGGTCTTAGTCTTCTACACGGTCTCTGTACTCCGCTCGCACCTCTCTGGGAGGGTCCACTCCACGAGCTACGGTTCGATACTCCAAGTATCTCAAAGTCCCACGAAGAATTATCTCAAAGGAATGCCTTTCCATATGGGTCTCAACGCAACAGACGACGCGTCAATCGGATGCCTGGTCTGTGAGTTACTAGCCTTTTCGTCCCAGGGGCCCGGTTGGTTTCGTGTGTGAACCAACCCGTCCGTAACTCAACTATACCCTGAACACTCATAGGGTATACTCATAGGGACCGTTTCTCATCTTGATCACCAACGCCGCTGACGGTCCATCAAACAGACGTCTGGTCTGAAAGATATCATCTTTCTCCGTTCCGGGGGCCCGGTTGGATTTCGGGCACAAACCAACCCGGCTATAACCCAACAGCATCCAAAACTCAGTCGGAGGATGCCAAAAGTTCCGTATCGTCAACAGGAATGCAACACAACAGACGACGCGTCAATCGGACGCCCGGTCTGGAAGTTATTGGCTTTTTCGTCCCGGGGCCCGGTTGGTTTTTAAGTTAAAACCAACCCGACCGTACTACAACTACGTCCAAACCTCGAGCGGAGTAAGGAAAAAGATCCGTCTCCCTTAGAGGAATCCATCGAAGTCGACGGCACGTCAATTGGACGTCCGTAGCTCAATATATGAGTGTTTCCCCTCCGAGGGCCCGGTTGGTTTCGTGTACGAACCAACCTGGCCGAACCCAAAGTAATTCGAAACCTTGAGTGCGATATACCGAAACGACCGTCTCGATCCAAGGATCGCGTTTCCGCTGACGGCGCGTCGTTCGGAGGCCCGTAGCTTATGTAATGGGCAAAAGACCGAAAATGGTCCGAAGACGGGGGGTCCGGGCGCGGGCCGACCCGGCACGACCCCCCTGGGTCGGCCGAACCTGGTCGACCCGACCCGGTCCAACCCAGCCGGACCCGGTCCGGTCCAGCCTGGGCACGGCTCGGCCGGTCGGACCGGCCTGGATCGGCTTGGCCGAGCAGCCGAGCAGCTCGGGTGCTGCGGGGCGATGCCCCCGCGGGTTGGATGTGCCGCGACCCCACGTGGGGCCGCACTGATTCAGCGGACGCGGCATGTCGCCGCATCCTGTGCGGGCGAGCTGAACCCGCACGGCCGCGGGTCCGCCGACCGTCGCCGCTGTGGCTTCAGCCGCGGCAGCCCTATCCGGCGCCGCGCTGGGGCGCCGCCGGCAGCTTTTACGGGCCACCGGAGTTACTCTGGTGGTCCGTTTTCTTTCTCGTCTACGCCGTTGCCTCTCCTGGGTTCCGTTCATCACTATGGGATCATCAAAATGCCCATGCATCAAGTTTTTTCATCGCCTGCCAAATCCGCACAACCACGAAGAACGACGGAGGGTTGTCGGGCCGTGTTCGTTTGGCCCGCACCTCCGCGTTAGAATAATAACAACGGGAGAATTATGAAACACATGAAACAAAAATTTTAATAAATTAAGATTGTTCATATGAATCCGGTTCATTAATTTTAAATTAAACGTTCATGGGAATATAAAAGAATTAATCACAACAACCCCTACCTCGTCAAGTCGTCACACGCGGGTTCTTTGCGGATTTGATCGTCGTGGAAGGAGGTGATCATCGCGTCGCGGAAGGCGTCGCGTCGTCGCGGAAGGGAGTCGCGTCGTCGCGGAATACGGTGCGTGTCGATGAACTCTGTGGTTCAAGAACAATAGATTTAATTTTAATAATTAAATCTGTGCGTTGTTAAAAAGCCCAAAGGAGTTTCAATAAAGAAACGCGGAATCTCTTACCTCAAATAGAAGATCGAAGATTTTGTTGCGGACGAAGGAACGTCGCAGAAGAACGTCGCGGAAGAGGAAACATCGGCGTCGCGGCACACGGCATCGCGTCGTCGATTTTTGCAGTTCGGCGTTCTTCGTCAGAGGCCGGCGTTCTTCGAGTTCTTCACGTTCTTCGCGTTCTTCGTGAAGAAGGGTGAAGGCACAAGAGTTCTGTCAAAAGCCTCCCTACGTGTAATCCTCAAGATATGGCGTTGGTCTTATTTTATTACTACGCCAACGGATTTCAAACCAGTTAAGAAACAAAAAAGAGTTAAGTAACGACCCATTAATTCGTAGAATTAATTCAACGAAATAAACCGCCCAATTAATTCAATAAAGAAAACCGCCCAATTAATTGGTGCGTTAAGAAATTAACAAAACGCGTCAGTTGTCTTTCATAATGACGGGTTTTCACGGGTGTGTTACTTAGCGGAAAAAAACGGTGGGGATCGTGTGGGACCCACCTCACAAATATCCTACCAAGAGGGTAGGATATTTCTGGATATCACCCTATCCGCATTGAATCATCTTAAGCTGCTTTAAGTGGCTTCATGTGGCTTCCAAGCGACTTAAGTGAAAAAAAATAAAGTTTGTCGAACAATTTATTTTATTTCATAACTTTAAGCCCAAAAATTAAAAACCACACCCGAGCAAACGCAACTCCGGAAGAGGCGTTTCTAAGAAATTACCGGCGCTGCGATTCTATCGGTGCCCTCAGAATTTGATTCCGAGCACTGGTTCAAAAGTTAGAATAACCCGCTCGTCCGTTCACTGAACGTACCCGAGCCAAACTTCAGAAAATGATTCTGGGCACACTGGGCCTCAGAATCAGGTGCCGTCAGAAACTGTGGTCTTGTAAAATTCCACATAAAATTAAGAAAAAAAATTTCGTTGGAATTTACGAGTCTTTACATTACTCCCACCACAGGGCTTTACGTACCCGTAAAGCTTCACCACAAACTTAGGGATACAAAGGTGGTACTGAGCACGCATCTGAGCCTTCCACTCTCATATGATCACCTGGAGGTTCCTGTGCTGCCAAGGAAAGTGCACATGAGGAATCGACCGTCCTCCTAGGATTCACTCCTGTCGATCCTCGATCCCCACAAGAACCTCCGTAGATGTCACCCCATCGCCACCGTCCAGCTCCTCATGGTCGATGATATGCGGAGGGTCGAGCACATATCTCCTCAGTTGGGATACGTGGAAAACATCGTGCACCTAGTGCAACTAAAGTGGATGGGTCAAGCGGTAAACCACCTCGCCTACCCAGCTAAGGACATAGAATGGTTCGTTGAATCCTCGGAGATAACTTGCCTCCCTGGCCACATCTCCATAAACCTCATCGAGGTGAGACTCGTATAAGGACGTGATGGTCATCCTCGAACTCTAGAGGCCTCCATGTCCTGCCAGCATAAGGCTTCTGTCAGCCCTATGCCGACCTCATCCGCTCATGGATGACCTGGACCTTCTCTAGTCTCACAAGAGCTGTTATGATTTCTTCTTTGCCGATAAGAGAAATCTGGTCTCATCCTCTGGATGAACCACATTCGTTGCCTAATACTGTCAATCCTGACATGAATGATGCATTCATGCCATGGATGACGTCGTAAGGCCTCGACGTAACTACCAAGAGATCCAACTGTCACTCTCACCTCCAAGGGTCGAATCACACTGTCAGCATCAGTGTGTGGTCACTAGGTCTCCTTCAGTAGAAAACTCGAAAGTGAGGGTCAAGTCAACAGTCATAACTGGGACCACTCAGTATCAATCAAACAAAAAGGATAGGAAAGAAAACTTTAAAAGAGATGTTTCTTTTCATTATTGCAGATCATAGTACAATGACACAAAGCAACTACAGATAAAAATCAACAAAAATAGATGCAACAGGATTAATAGCCTCCAGGTCGGAAGCTAATATCGCTCTTGTCCATCTGCTTCCGGAGCTCCATGTCCATAGGCCTAACCTGCCTGAAGCTGAGCTCTCTCATGTCCTCCTGTCCCCTGCGGTCGGGGTGGGCCTCCTGGTGGTGGTAGTGGCAACATCCCGATGCGTCATCCACCTCCAGCTGCACGACCAGCTCCTATGCCATGGCTGCCTGCTCCTTGCGTTCCGCCCTGATCGAACCTCTGCCTCTGCCTCGGAGGTTCTTCATTTAACTGCTGTTCATCTGCATGGCGGGTCAGACAGTCACGTACCATGTGACCAATTCCTCCACAGGAGTAACACTGTCCACTCTCGGCATGTCTGGCTCTGACTCCACCCCGGTTTCCCCACACAACTGAACCAGAGTCATGTAGTCGGCCATCGGTAGGTCTGGTCCTCTTGGACCTCTGCGTCACCTGTCTACTGCCTGCTGCAGGAGACTCTGCAGCAAGCCGGCTAATGGTGGGTCCAACTGCTGGAGACTGCTCAGCAAGGAAACTATCCACTAAGAGGGCTCTCTCCAACACCCCAATTTGCGTCAGAATGCTGTGAGAAACAACAAAAGCTCTAATCTCTCGCCTGAGCCCATGTTTGAAGGTTTGGGCCCTAAAGAACGGGTCCCATACCATATCTATGGAGTAGCGCGAGAGGTCTGTGAATCTCGCTGAGTACTGCGCCACTGACATGCTGCCCTGTCGCAACTGAAGTAGCTCTTGTATACGCACCGCTCGAAGGGTGGCTAGTACAAACATTGCCCGGAATAGGCTCTCCAAGTCTTCCCATAGAAGGGTCGCCTCGACATGCATCTGAAGCATCAGGCTCCACCATCTGCCTGCTGCTACCTGAAAAGACTGACAGCAAGGATCACCATGAAATCTGTCGGCATCCCCACTAGCCTGAAGACACTCACCACAGCCTCCAGCCAATCCTCAGCTGCCTGCGGGTCCGTCCCTCCCTAGAACCTGGGTGGCCTCTGGCACTGGAACTCAGGCAGTGCGCTCAAGCGACGTGCACCCTCTACTGCTGGAGATGGTGGCATCGGTGGCCCAACGGGTAGTAGTACCGCTGGTGCCTCCGCTGGTGCCTCAACTGGGATTGGGCCCTGTACTGAGGCCTCTTCTCTTGGCGGGTTGTCATTACATACCCCTCTCGGGGCTCTAGCTGGTCGTCCACAGGGAGGCATCCTGAAAGAAACAACGTGACACGGTCAAATATTATCCCTGGTGAGCTGACCTGGTTTGAGCTGGAATTTAAAAACTTCTGGAAAACACACATGCAATCAGTGTTTTTGTGCACAAAGTCGGAAATCAGTTGTCAGGGTCCTTGTGTATGGATACATCATCCACCCGCACCAAAACTGGACTCCCTGAATTGAAAACCACACTCGGTACTCATAACACTATTGCTTCACAGAAAGAAACATCAGAGTTATAAGTTCTGCGGTAGAACCGAACTCCTCTGATACCAATTTGTCACGACCCGTCCTCGGGGCCCGTGCTGTGACTACCCCAAACCCGCCTTCCATAGGCCAGGGGCTGGAGACTAGCACCAAAGGCGTAAATCCCGATAACTGGGAAGGAATTTCCTTTATAAAAGAAAACAAGCACCACAGAGTAAGAAAGAGGAAAAAAGTAAACACTAAGTACAAGAGAAGTGCTGAAATATAAATGGGCCAGAATAAAAACCCAAAAGAAAGTACAACTACAACTAAACAAGTACAACATAAAAGATAACAGCTGGAAGGATGGAAGCGGCTCCTGGGTCGTCCTCCTCAGATCCTACCTGAAGGGTAGGTACAGATGGTGCATCTCATGGCCGTCCACCACAGATCGTACCTGAAGGGTAGGTACAGATAGGCTCCTCCACACTCTCGCCCGTCAACCTCCTATGTGTGTCGTCTCGTCGTGTACTCCACTTCCGGGTACTGACTCGTCGTGTAGTCCACCTCCGGGTACTGACTCGTCGTGTAGTCCACCTCCGGGTATCGTCCAGTCCTCGAACACTCAGCCTCCGTCATCACTGCCCATCGTCTGCAACTAACACAACGAGGTGCGGGCATAGCCCGTGTAGGGGTGAGTATAACGATACTCAGTAGGGACCCCGAGACCCTCAATGTCTCACTAAACCAACAATGATAACCACAAAGAAGATCTCAACAGATAACCTCTACTTAGTTATATGCCCATACATATACCTAAGTTATCAAGTAACCCATCTCAATCATGAGAAAACACAAGGATTGTAAAATCAACAGATAACCACTACCCAGGTATATGCCCATACATATACCTAAGTTATCAAGTGACCCATCTCAATCATGAGGTAAACACAAAGGTAAAAAGATTCAGCTCAAATCAGGATATTCATTAACGAAACCGTAATTGCTGAAGAGCTCCGTCTCTGGAGTGTACAGTGGTCCTGTCATGACTCTGAGGTACTACTCACTAACCTAAGACTGCTGAAGTACTCCTCCTATCGAGTACCACGGGTCTGCGGCCAACTACCTGGCGTTCCGTCTGCTGAGGGTCTGTTGCCAAATACCGGGCGCTCTCCCTAATATCCTACAGAGGTACTCCTCCGGTCGAGTATCGCGGGTCTGCTGCCAACTACCAGGCACTCCGTCCACAGTGGGTCTGCCGCCAAATACCGGGCGCTCCGTCCACTGGTCTAGTCGACTCACTCCAAGTCGAGTCGGTCAAGCAGTCATCAGGTCTCAGTCGTCTACATGGTCTTTGTACTCCACTTGCTCATCTCTGGGAGGGTCCGCTGCACGAGCTACGGGTCGATACTGCAAGTATCTCAATGTCCCACAAAGAAGTATCTCAAAGTACCGCCTCGTCCTAGGGGTCTCAACGCAACAGATGACGCGTCAATCGAACGCCCGATCTGTGAGTTACTAGCCTTTCCGTCCCAGGGGCCCGGTTGGTTTCGTGTGCAAACCAGCCCGGGCGTAACTCAACTATACCCCGAACACTCATATGGTATACTCATAGGGACCGTTTCTCAACGTGATCACCAACGCCGCTGACGGTTCGTCAAACGGACGTCTGGTCTGAAAGATATCATCTTTCTCCGTTCCAGTGGCCCGGTTGGATTTCAGGCACAATCCAACCCGGCTAAAACCCAACTACATCCAAAACTCGGGCGGAGGATGCCAAAAGTTCTGTATCATCAACAGGAACACAACGTAATAGACGACGCGTCAATCGGACGCCCGGTCTGGAAGTTATTGGCTTTTTCGTCCTGGGGTCCCGGTTGGTTTTAAGTTAAAACCATCCTGACGGTACTCCAACTGCGTCCAAACCTTGAGCGGAGTAAGCCAAAAGATCTGTCTCCCATAGAGGAATCCATCAAAGTCGGCAGCATGTCAATCATACGTCTGTAACTCAAGATATGAGTGTTTCCGCTCTGAGGGCCCGGTTGGTTTCGTGTACGAACCAACCCAGCCGAACCCAAAGTAATCCGAAACCTTGAGTGCGATATACCGAAATGACCATCTCAATCCAAGGATCACATTGCTGCTGACGAGGCGTCGTTCGGAGGCCCGTAACTTATGTTACGGGAAAAAGACCGAAAATGGTCCGAAGACGGGGGGCCCGGGCCCAGGCCCACCCGGCCCGACCCCCCCTGGGTCGGCCGAACCGGGTCGACCCGAACCAGTCCAACCCGGCCGGACCCGGTCCAATCCGGCCTGGGCGCGGCCCGGCCGGTCGGACCGGCCAGGCAACTCGGGTGCCGCGGGGCGCTACCCCCGCGGGTTGGAGGTGCAGCGGCCCCGCGTGGGGCCGCACTGATTCAGCGGACACGGAATGTCGCCGCGTCCCATGCGGGCGAGCCGGGGCGCCGCCGCACCGGTGACCCGCGCCGCCGACAGCTTCCGTGGGCCACCGGAGTTGCTCCGGTGGTCCGTTTTCCTTCTCGTCTGCGCCGTTTCCCCTCTCGGGTTCCGTTCTTCACTGCGGGATCATCAAAATTCCCTTGCGTCAAGTTTTGTCGTCTCCCGCCAAATCCGCTCAACCACGAAGAACGGCGGAGGGTTGACGGGCTGTGTCCGTTTGGCCCACACCCTCCGAGTTAGAATAATAACAACGGGAGAATTATGCAACACATGAAACAACAGTTTTAATAAATTAAAATTGTTCATATGAATCCAGTTCTTTAATTTTTAAATAAACGTTCACGGGAATATTAAAGAATTAATCACAACAACCCCTACCTCGTCAAGTCGTCACACGCGGGCTCTTCGCGGATTTGATTGCCGTGGAAGGAGGCGATCGTCGCGTCGCGGAAGGCGTCGCGCCATCACAGAAGGGCGTCGTGTCGTCGCGGAAGGGCGTCGTGTCGTCGCGGAATACGGTGCTCGTCGACGAACTCTGTGGTTCAAGAACAACAAATTTAATTTTAATAATTAAATCCGTGATTTGTTAAAAACCACAAAGGAGTTTAAAAAAAGAAACCCGAAATCTCTTACCTCAAACAGAAGATCGAAGATTTCATTGCGGACGAAGGAACGTCGCAGAAGAACGTCACGGAAGAGGAAACGTCGGCGTCGCGGCACACGGCGCCGCGTCTTCTATTTCCACAGTTCGGCATTCTTCGTCGAAGGCCGGTGTTCTTCGCGTTCTTCGCGTTCTTTGCGAATAAGGGTGAAGGCACAAGAGTTCTGTCAAAAGCCTCCCTACGTGTAATCCTCAAGATGTGGCGTTGGTCTTATTTTATTACTATGCCAACGGATTTCAAACCGGTTATGAAACGAAAAAGAGATAAGTAACGACCCATTAATTCGTAGAATTAATTCAACGAAATAAACCGCCCAATTAATTCAACGAAGAAAACCACCCAATTAATTGGTGCGTTAAGAAATTAAGAAAACGCGTCAGTTGACTTTCATAATTACGGGTTTTCGCGGGTGCGTTACTTAACAGAAAAGAAACGGTGGGGCTCGTGCGTGCCCCACCTCAAAAATATCCTACCAAGAGGGTAGGACATTTATGGATAGCACCCTATCCGCATCGACTCAGCTTAAGCTTATTTAAGTGGCTTCAAGTGGCTTCCAAGCGGCTTAAATGATATAAAATAAAGTTTTTCGAACAATTTATTTTATTTCTTAACTTTAAGCCTAAAAATTAAAAACCACACCCGAGCAAACACAACTCCGGAAGAGGCGTTTCTAAGAAATTATCGGCGCTGTGATTCCATCGGTGCCCTCAGAATTCGATTCCGAGCACTGGTTCAAAAGTTAGAAAAATATGCTCGTCCGTTCACTGAATGTACCCAAGCCAAACTTCAGAAAATGATTCCGGGCACACCGGGCCTCGGAATCAGGTGCCGTCAGAAACTGCGGTCTTGTAAAATTCCAAAGAAAATTAAGAAAAAAAATTTCCTTGGAATTTACGGGTCTTTACAATCCAAAGTCTTCAGTGTTTTTGTTACAGGAATATGCGTGAATGTCCTTAGATATATTTATATTTATTATCCAATTATATTGATTTTATTTATATTTCCCACACATAATTATTTCATTGATTTATATTTAACCTAAGGATACGTCCTTTATAAGGGATTTCATCTCAATTTACATTCCATTAAGACTAAATTGTTGTTTTGCACCAATTATCTTTTATATGGTGCGTATATAGTACAAAGACATAATATATCATGAATAAATTTATTCTCATGATAATATTATATTTTCATCAGTTAAATTATTTGTATTAAAAAAAAATTCATTTGGTTAGGACCACTATCTAAATTATAATTTTAAATGTTTTAAATAATCATTCCTCTAAATCATTCCCATTGATGTCCATGTTGTTAATTTTTTAAGGATTTATTTATATGGACAAGAATTTTTTAAATTTATAATTATTTTTCATAATTCCAAAGTGCTATGGGATACATTGATTCAAAAATCTATTTTTAAAAGATTCTTCATAAATAGTGAGACTTTAAAATGCTTTCAATAAAAAGGGGATATTTCTATCAAATAGTTTTACATATCATTTTCATCTATGTAAATATCGATTATTATTCATGATTGAGGTTGGTTAATTTCAATAAAATCTTCTATATTATATTGATTGAGTTACGTTTGACTATGGAAGTGAAATCATTATACCCTTCATGGTTTGTGATAAAAATATTGAAATTTCATATGCTAGTTCTAATAGGAATGTTTAGATTATTTTTCAACATTTTAGTATGACAATTTCATTGGACATAGTTAGTGATGGGGGGAGCCCGTTGTAGCTCTTGATGCATTAGTTGGTCTCATGAGACACACTAGTGTCTTAGAAAAAGGTCATGAAAAAATCTTACTCTTAGTCATGGCACAAGGTCTTGACTATTGATTGTGATGTCTGGAATTATGCATTGCATTATTATGAAATTAGCAATTGATATTACATGTGATTATTTAAGTAGGAGTATACCCATGTGAATAAGTAGATGAAATTATTTGATTTATCATTTCCATATTGTGCTGAGTTTTAATTTTAAAAGACTATTGTTTTAGTTTTATACATTCCCTTAAAAGTTTATTCTTATTTATGAATGTTTCCAGTTTATTTTTATCCTTACTGAGCATCTGATATCTCCACATTCTATGTTTTATTTATCCCAGGTTTTGAATAAGTATATCATGATTAAGCTGTATGAATAAGTTATGGGATATGAGGGTATTCAAGGAGGACACAATTTTGTTTTCCTTTATTTCATGATGTGATGTAAATCTGATGTCTGTATCTAGTACTTTCTAGGATACTATTCAAATTGATCATTCAAGAAATTATATATTGTGATCAGGCTAATGAGATGTAATAATGTGTGGACTATGGGTAACTATGGTCAAGGCATTTCAATTTGGATATGATGATGTTAAGTACAAACCTAGGAAAATATATTTACAAAAACACTAAATATAAAAATTTACCCTAATATAGACTCTGGGGATTAGTATACAATATCATCAAAAAAATTTGGTAATGTAAATATTATGGGTGTTTTCCAAAACATACATCCATGTATGGATACGAGCTGGTAGAGGCAGCTCTAGCACAGATGTTTCTTTGGGTAAAATCTGAAAACCTCATTTGAGCTAGACTCGAACAGAAATTAGTACATGAAAATGGGCCTTGTTGCACAATTGTTTATGAACCCCCTGGGGAAATGCTTTGGATAATTCACATTTTCTTTAAAAACTGATATGATTGATTTTATTATAATATTATAATTATTAAACTTGGTTAATCCTATTGTGTTTTAGAATGAAAATAGGGTGTGATGGTATTCTCTAAATGATTTAATAACTATTATTACTCATACAATGCTATCTTGTTTTAGTCAATGTCTGGATACCAATAAATTAATAGTAACATTGAACATGATATAAAGTGTGGGCTCAGTGGTGGAAATAAGTAGTGAAATGGAATGTTGATAGGTGTAAAAGATATCATGTTCATGTTGAATCAATTTTCCAAAGATATGATCAAAACCATATATACTGACCTAATCTTGGACTCATCAAAGAAGAGAATGTTGGTAACTGATATGATCTACAGTAGTGTAGACCATGGAGAAAAGAAATATTGATTTTCATCATGCATGAAATGTAAAAGGGGACACCCAGGAAAGTGTCTCAATGGAAAAACGAAATGCTTTATGTGTGGTATAGAAGGACATAAAGTAATTAAGTTCCATGGAAAAATTAATAATACTATAAAAGAAAATATAAATGATAAGGATAATCTTTTGACAATAATTTTCCATAAATGTAGGGGAACTGGGCATTACCCGAGTGAATGTATTATTCTATAGGATAACCTCTTGGTTAAGGAAGATCTTATGTTGAAATAAATGGGTGGAGAAATGTTTAAAATTACTAGAGATTTATTTTGATGGGATTACATTGGAATAATTTTCCCTTGTATGTGTAACTCTATAGTTTATTATGTGAAAATTCTATTCAAGAATGAAAAATATTTATTTTGCAGAAATAGTTTTAAATACCCATTTAGTATTATATGATCCTTAAATTTGAGGCAATTACATGTTATTTAATCTTATGACTAAAATCCAATGTATGAGATAACATTTGTGGATAAATTATGTTATGGTTATTTTTTGGAATTTATCACATTTTATGAATGTTATAAAATATATTATTTGAAAAGGGACAGCACGCAGACAGTGTGACAACCCATCGTGTCTTACAAAGTAATGGGAATCGAACCCATGACCAAATAGAGACATGGATTTATTTTCTACCCCTAGACTACTTGAAGTACCTCGTCAGTGTGATTAATTCATTTTGTTTAAATGATTTTATTGATCAATAATAAGTTGATTTGGGATATTATTTTTTATCAAATGGATATCATTACTTTAAGAAAATGATTTGGTGACTATGTGATTAATGTTATTTTTGAAGACGTTCTCTCTGTTGGGAACACTATATGCCTAAAGAAAATATAATTCTATAATATTTCATTTCAGGATTAATGTTGGATTTTATATATAATTTTTATTGGGTATTTATAGAGAATTGGTTTATTTATGGAAATAAGTAACATATCACATGGAATTTGTGATTAGATTATTTACTTTTAGGTATGTTACATTAATAGTAGTCGATGTTATTTAGAGATAAAATTTAACTTGGAAGACTACATAATCAAATTATTCTGAGTTTTAGATTTAAATGTTATAATGGATTATATTGATGGATTTTAAGGACAATTTTTTATTGAATGTTATTTATTGAAATTTGGGTATTGTTGGTTTAATTTTAGAAATTTATATTTGTATTTCTTTCTCTAAATATTATCCTTTTTGGGGATCATCTGACCTTGTATAGACCATTTTGGTTATTTTTAATCTCAAAATACAAGAGAAATATTAAGTTCAAACTTTTTGTATTATGTGATACTCGATAAGATGATTCTTTCACTTTAGGTGTGACCAAGTCATCTTGAATACTCGTCATTTGGAGTGAAATATGATTTTGTTTTAGAAATTAGTCAATGGATGAAATTCTACATATCATGTTTATTTTCTTAATATATGAAGAAATTAATTCTTAAACCTTTCTGAAAGGATCTTAAACCCAATAATATATTATCCAAACACATTACATTAATCATCATAGATTTATGGATTTGAGGCCCTCAATTTTCCATTCACTTTTTTTCATTGATGACCTAAATCACTCCTTATAAATATTTACATTTTTTATCAATTTATAATTAACACCAATGTAATCCTATTAGATGTCATAATTTGTTGGTAAATTTTTCATTTGTCTTTCCCTCTTATTTAGTATAAATTTTATCAACCCTATTTCCGATGTGGGTTTCCACCAAGTTATTTTCAATTTTTTGACCATTTATTTACGATGTACAATTTATAATTGCGAAGATGCAATTTATTGAAGGAGGGTACAATATAACGCCCCAAGCATCCACGATATGC
Organism: Viscum album; assembly: GCA_963277665.1. NCBI lineage: Eukaryota > Viridiplantae > Streptophyta > Magnoliopsida > Santalales > Viscaceae > Viscum > Viscum album. The sequence goes on along the minus strand of OY728121.1, from coordinate 89,903,761 downwards.
TTCCCTTTGAATAATACAATAATGTGTGATGTATGAAACCTAGAATTCAAGTTCACCATGTCCTATCAAACTAGTCATTTTGAAATTAATTTTGAATAGTAATAACCATATTTTTAATTTTTTATATATCCCTTGTAAGTACCCAACCATAAACATTACATAAACATGAATTATTTCAAGAATACAAGTTGAGAATATTTTCAAGTTTATATTTTTAGAGAATTAGGCCATAACTATTACATAACAACATTAATATTAAATGTAGACACTACTACCCAATATCCATTTTTCATTAAATAAAATCTCATAAAAAAAGAAACATGTCTAGTTCCATGTTTTAGAAAACATGAATTTTCTGTGATCCCATCCATGACCCTATTCATCATTATGTCCTATGAAAAACATTTCAAAACATGGGATGATCATAAAAAGCTTAGTAAGGTTTATAAAATAATGAAAATAAACATTAACCCATCAGTAAATAAAAATCAATGAAACCATACATTTCAATCATAACAGATCTTACGAAATCATATGATTTATGAATAACACACACAAATCTTCAATCATAAATGTAACTTAAGGAATTCATAACATACATACATTGTATCTTTCATAGATACATAGGGAGTAAAATTTTAAATACGCATCAGATTATATTCTCTAAATATCTTAGTAGAAACATTAACGTTTACATTCATCACATTACCTAATTCATTGGACGACTGTCTCGGTCTCACCCACCATAGTATTATCACGGAACCTCCCATATACATAAACAATGCCCAATTACCATAGCATAATCATAATACATAACATAAGTATAAGGAATGAAAAAATTTCCACATTAAAATATATCAAATCGAGATATTGAAATAAACAATGCTTTATCAAACCAATTTAAAAACATTTTAAAATATTTGATAAAGATATTTTTTAATCAAAGTGTCCCATAATACATTGATGATTTTAATGAATTTTCAATTGAAAACTTTAATTTCCATTAAAATAAATCCTGTAAACCATTTTTAACCCATGGAAAAACATTATAAATATATAGGAGAATAAATAATTAAAACATTTAAAATGATATTTTAGTTAAAGAGTTTTTAATAAAATGAGAGATTCTTGAATTAAAATAACTGAGGAATAAAGTTTAATCGGAACTTTATAAAATCATGAGAATAAAGGGATTCATGAAATAATATTCAAAAGGACATTATATAAACCATATTAATTCGAATTGGTGCATAACGATAATGATTTCTCTATGGAATGTAAATTCAGATGAAATCCCTTATAAAAACTGTATCCTTAGATTAAGGATAAATCAATTACATAATAATGTGTGAAAAATATAAATACACTCAATATGATTTGATATTTAGTGTAAATAAATCATAAGAAATTCACACATGTTCATTTTAATACAAAACCAATGACTTCGATGTCTAAGTCATTGAATGGAAATTGGGTTAAAATTACTCTTATCATGCTCATTTCAATGAGTGGAGAATTTATCAATGGAGTGATTATGTGTATCAAAAGTATATCCCCTCAATAGGGAGTGGAAATTAAAACATAAATAAATATTTATTTATTCAACACCTAATCATATCATGACATATTTAACAATTACACGATTAACCAAATGATTGGAAATTTGGATAAAATGTTTTCTTACAGATTTTGTAGCATACGAAACATACAACCCATAAAAGAAAGGTCATAAAATGAAGGTTTTAATACCCATAAATTGAAGTATAATACACAATGAATAAAATCATGGTCAGTACATACCCAACAGAAAAGGAAATAGTGGAAAATATAGCATGAATATCACATTAATAAAAATTGAGATGAAAATACCTTACCATGTTGTAATCTATCGAGACATATGACCAAAAGTTAATAACCACCAAATGATTCATAGAATAACATAAAAATAATTAGAATCGTGATAATATATAACATATGGAAGTACAAAATACACCAAATGCAATAAATTAGTGGTGAACAATGTAAATCTCATGAAATTAAAAGTGATATAAGAAACCCCCTTACCTCATTTCCGACTTGACTTGTTTGTTTTTTGTTCTTCCTTTAATTCGGGTAGCTCCTCATTGGATTGAACCAAAAGGACTTCATAGAGTGCATTCAGCATAAGGTAAGGATTCTAGGAGGAAAATATTGATCTTAAGAGCTTATTTGGGTAGGGGTTAGACGATCCAAGGGCTTGAGAGGTGTGAGGAATGAGTTAGAAATGAGGGATTTTTATAAGGGGAAGGACGGGGTTCTTTAGGAATGTGTGAAAATATTATTTTATTATATAATGAATTTCGGATTCTAAAGGGACAAATATTATTAAGGTAGAAGATAAGATTACTCATGTTCGAAATAAATTCATCCAATAAGAATTGGACTTGTTTTTCATGTTATTTTAATATTTATAATCTTATTTATTTAAATCATTTATTAATGAAGTAAATGCTCCATCATTTTTGTGTCATAAATAATTATAATTATTATATGTCTAAAAATTATAAAAAAGTACCATGATGTATTAAATAATTTTTTATTTTCAATCAATATTTATAGTATAAATGATAACTTATATAACCCCATATGAAAATTAATTTATTAATGATATTTGTTTGTGTCGTTTTTGTCATTACTTTAAATTAATTTATATAAAGTGTCATTATCACTCCCAAGTGGCTCCATGGGTTCCCAAAATTGAACCAAGGATTCCCATGGCCGGCCATGACTCATCCAATAAGGTTAGGACAAGTGTTAGGTAATTTTGTATTATTATAATATTCATTTTTCCTTGAATTACCCTATTATCTCTAACAGTAGTAAATTAAAGTCAAAAGTTACTATTCACCAAAAACTATTTTCATCTTACTCAACCACATTTTTCTTCATAATAACAACAATTTACATCAGATTTTAAAATTTCAATTCACAAAAGAGGTAAAATGTCCTTTAAATGAAGAAGTCGTTTTTAACTATTACTTAGTGGTTTCACTATTCTTCAAAAATTGATGTTTTTCTGAAAAATACCAAAAAATAAACCTAATAAATATTTGATATTCCAAATTAAAAAATAATTTCAATTTTATAAAATTAAAAACATTGAAGTTGAATTATATAATTTATAATTAATTCCCATTTTCAAAACAAATAGTGTTTTTCAGAAACAATATCTGTCAAAAGATTGACAATTGATTATGTTTAATTTGAATGTGAAATTAATTCCAATGACCACCATTGGATTAAATGGTAAAAATATAATCTAATTAAACATTAAAACCTAATTAAAAGATAATCTAACCATATAAATAAATTATATTAAAAGGTATTTGGGAATTAAAATACTTTATTTATTTGTATTCATCAGAAAATGTATTTTATCAGAAAAATACCAAAATTTTACCCAAATAAAATTTTGATGTCCCTATTCTAAATAAGATTATAATTTTTTTCGTTGGAAAATATAAAAGTGACAAAAAACCTGATTTAATGAGGTTTCTCCATCAAAAGGAAGAAAATCCACCTTTTAGTGATTATTAGAGTATTAATGCTCTAAATCGAATTCATTTCATATTTTTATCCTCTAATTTTTTTTGGATAAATGTGAAAACATTTAAAATTCATGTATTAGCTTATTTTAGTTAGTTATGTCCATTCCATCTGTAACACCCCAGGTAAATAAAGAATATGACATTTTCATATGTATCCATATTTGTGAATAAAATATTAATATGACTTTAAAGTTTACGCTATGCTCGATGGCGTACCCAACACGCAACAATGAGTTTCTTGGGAATCTTACGTTGGAATCTAATAATAAAATAATATTATTTTAAATGGTAGTTAACATGTAGCTGTTGTATTGGCGGGAATTTATAGATTTAACTAAAATATGATTATATATGTTTTTAAATGTTTTTACATTTATCCAATAAAAGATAAAGGCTTAAAATACGGAAAGAATTCAATTTTAGGCGTATATACCCTAGTTTTCACTAAAGGTTCACTTATCGCCTTTTGATGGAAAACCATCATTAAATATAGTTTTGTTCACTCTTATACATTCTATTGGACAAAATAAAACTCTTCTTAAGAATTGGGACATCAAAATGTACTTTGTGTAAATTTTTGGTATCTTTCCGATAAAGTTCATTTTTTAATAAATAGTGTAAAATGTTGAATTTTAATTCAAAGCCTCTTTTTAATCTAATTAGATTATCTTTTGAATTTGTTTTACAGTGAAATTAGAATATATTTTTACCATTAAATCCAATAGTGGTCGTTGGAATTAATTTCACTTTGAAATCAGGCATAAACTAGTGTCAATCTTTTGATACTTATTGTTTCATAAAAACACGCTATTTTCTCTGACAGCGGGAATTAATTATTAAATTAATTAATGTGAAATATATGTTTTGAACTTTTTAAAATAGACTTCATTTTTTAATTCTTGATATCAAATATATCTTAGGATGAATTTTTGGGATTTTTCTGAAAAACTTCAATTTTTGATTAATAGTGAAACAACTAAGTGGTACTTATAAAAAACTGATTTTTCCATTTAAATGAAATTTTGCCATCATTGTGTTTTGAATTTCAAAAATCCGACATACATGGTTGTCATTAAGAAGTAAAATGTGGTTCAATGGGATGAAAATACTTTTTTTGTGAATAGTAACTTATTAGGTTTTTAATCGCGATTAGAGGTAATTAGTGTAGTTTATGATAAGAATAATGTTTTAATAAAATAAAATGACCTAGACACATGTCCTACCCTCATTGGATGTGTCATGGTCGACCAAGACAATCCATGGTTCAACTTGGGGACCCCATGAATCCACTTTGGTTGGGAAGTGACATAAATATCTTTTTATTTAATGTTAAAGTAAAATTGACACAAACATGAGATGTTTTACTAAAACAATTTTTACATGGGGTTATACAGGTCATATTTTTTACTATAAATAGTCATTGGAAAGACAAAAAGATTTCCTACATCATAGTTTTTTTTATAATTTTTATACATTAAATAAATTAAATTATTTATGACATCATGATGATGCAGTGATGACCTCATTATTTAACGATTTAAATAAAATGGAAAGATAATGTAATATCTAAGACCTAAACATGTCCAAAACCTATTGGATGAGTGGATTTCGAACCCTTGTCACCTTATCCTATAAATAAATCAATTTGGGACCTTTAAAATCCCAAAAGCTTTTGAAACTTAAGTAACCTTTTGTATCTTTACAAGAGTGCCCCTCCTCTCCTCTTATAAAAGGCCCCCACCTCTACCACCTTTCCCACACTCCCAAAGCCTTTGGCTCAGACAAACTCTACTCATTTTGTCTCTACACTTCCCTATATTACTCCTTGAAGCCTCTCTTTGGGCAGAAGTTTTCCCAAGGAAGCCTTTGAGCTCAAACCAAGGGGAGTTACCCGATTTTAAGGTAATGTCTTCACTTCTGTCCTTTTGTCTTATTTTGCTTCTCCAACCCCCTAAACACTTTTTATTCATTTCTTTTGTAACAAATCCAGTATATTAAATATAATAGGAGATTTTTATAAGAAGGATTCGATCTACACTTACACACACCTACATCTAATGGTTAAAGAACATACTGTTTCTGTGGATGGAGAATTTCTGCCTCCCGAAACGATGATTGTTCAACTTTAATTTAACACCTTAAAAGGTGGAAATTAAGATGACACTATATGTATATATGATATATAATATGTTTATATTTTCCTTAATCTTCTGTATTTTTCATTTATGCCATACCATTATGGCATCCATTATGGGTATACGTGATATCTTCATTTTAAGAAGTGCGGACTACCGCCCCCTCAAAGTGATTTGTTTCGTTAATACCATATGCGGTACGTATAAAGGATATATTTGATGATATTATATATGATAACATACTGGAATTAAAATAATATTATGTATCATTATGTTTTAATTCCATTAAATATGAAATAGAAATGGATGTAGCGTTAATGCGTACGTACGGCTTACCGTCTCCATGAACGGTGCATTTCATTTATTAACTCTAAATGTTATGTAATATTAGAAATGCATGAATATACTGGATATATAAGATATATATGATATCTAAATCATGAATACAATTCTGTATATAATGGATATTTTTCCACATGAACAACTTGTAATTATAAAGAGTTTATTTTTTTTGACTCAAGAACCAATGATCGTTAAAACGACCATTATTAACTTAAATAATAACACATTGTTCATGACCTGGTAATAAGTGATATAAAAGGAATAATGAACATGAAAAATGGTTCTTAAGGAAGTAAAATTAACTCAAGTTTATTATTCAGGATATTAAATAACGATCGAGTCAAGTCAGACCCGAGGTAAGGGATCCTACTCCTCTCTTTCTTTTTAAGTACACTCTTTTATGTCATTCCTTATAAGCTCATCTTTCTTGTGATTGGGATGTTATTTTATATTACTCTTACTATAATTTTTATGTTCATATGATTAGAGACCCTATTCCCTCTCATCAATCAATTTTGGACGTTTTGAGTGGCGCTGTTAGGCTGCCGAATGTTCGTAAGAGATCTAATCTCTCTATTTCTCTTTAAGTACTCTCCTTTATGTCACTTCTTTTTAGCTCCTCTTTTTTATGATGGGGTATGTTCTTTTATATTCCACTTTCTGTACATTTTATTTTAATGTTATGATATACCCTATTTGATCTCATCAATCCATTTTTTTGAAGTTTTAAGTGGTGTCGTTAGGCTGCCGAGTTTTTGTAATAGATTTTTCATCTCACTTTTATTCCTGTGAGATTTATGCTACATTTTCCACAATTTCCATTGATTGGTGTATGTACTGACCATTATTTTACTCATTGTGTAATATTCTTTCATTTATGAGAATTTACATCAATGTTGTATTTTCCTTCTTTTACGGGGTGTATGTTTCGAAAGATACCCATATCGGTAAGGGAACCTTTCACCCTCCTCTTTTTAAAAGACTTCTTTTGTTGGGTCTTTTAATTTAAATATTGTTATGTGGGTATATGTTCTCATATATCCTTATTTATGTAAATTTTATGTCCAAGTGATGAGATACCCTTTTTTTGATGTGACGTCGTTAGGCAGTCAAGGGAACTCCTTAACCCAATTTCGATTTCTTTGGGTTCAACATGTAGTTATTGAATATGTCATCCTTTGAATATGTGTGAATGACCATTGTTTATTTTACACTTTATATCCACTTATATTTTTTGTATTTGTTTGCCACACATAATTATGTAATTGATTTATCCTTAAACCAAGTATACCGTCTTTGTAAGGGACTTCGTCTCAATCTCCTTTCATTGAGACAATTCTGTTTTATACAGAAACTTCTTTTATACGGTGTATAAACCCCTTTGACTTTTACGTTTATTCAAAAGGAATATTTTTTATACAAAGTGTTTATTAAACGAAAAAAGGGAATGTTTTTGTCGTACGTATGCGGCGACAACGACTTCTCCGCCGCCGTGACCATTATTTGAGTTTCGGCTTCCTCTACAGGCCATACCATCTTTTTAAAAGAAAAATAAATACCATGTTTTACTTTTATTTTATTTTGGTATTGAAAAAGGTTTTCATAATGTATTTATATCAATGTGTTGTATTTATATCTTGTTATTGAAAGGTGGAAATGTTATGTTTCCTTTATGCATGTTTTATGTGATAAGATTATATTATGGTATTTGGGCATTGTTATGAAGATGGGTAGTTCTGTGATAAACTAAGGGCGGGTGATCCCGATATAGCTCTCCAATGCATTGGGTAACGCGAAGGAGTGAAACGTTAAGGTTTATCTGAAGAGATTTAGGGAATATACTGTGGTGGGTATTCCAAACATAACCAAGAGGGTTACTCCCTACATAAGAATGTTATGAATGCCTCAAGATACCTTTTATGTCTTATGATTTCTATGATTTATTCATGATTTTATATGCCTATGTTTTATGGGTAAAGTGTGATTTCATTATAATGTATATATGAACTCATGTTTACTTTCCATATTTTTATAACTCTTACTGAGCTTTTTATGCTCATCCAAAGTTTTTGAAATGTTTTTCACATGTCAAGGGAAAGGTACATGATGTGATGTTAGTGTCAAGGATGTGTCAAGAAATAATCCGCGTTTTATTTTAATATGTTTCCATTGATGGAAAGAATGAATACTGTCTTTTATGTAACCACTTTGTTTAAATGTGGAATGTAATGAAAGTTTCATGATCTAATTCACTAAAATTCTAAACCTGAAAAGATCCTCAATGTGTAATCTTGTAATAACTCAAAATTAAGTAAGGTTTAAGGCTAGGGACTTATAGTTGGTATCAAAGGCCGGTTTAGATAACTTTAGAGGTTAGGGTATTCTCTAAGCATAAGTGACAGTACCATAATGGATAGGATTTCAGAAAGAGTCCTAGTTTTAGATAAAGTGAATGAGTAAGTATATCTTGGTGTTTATCTTCCTCATTAGTATATGATGGTTTTGTTGATATACTCACACTGACCTTTTTGGTAATAGTAAATGGATGGATCTAGCAGGCACCAAAGTGACAATAGGTTTGAAGGAAACTGTGGTGGTTCTCTGATTAAGAGACCGGATGAAATGGGGGATTCAATGAGGAAACTCGTGGTTGTTCTAAACCAACTAGGAAGGAGTCACGATCAACCTCTTGAACCTTGGTATGATCTACAATGCATCATGTACGAGATGACCAATCGATGTGGAAGTTCAGGTAATAATTATATAGGTAACCATTAGAGTTTATATGATCCTTACTTTTGAGGTAATTATGGGTTATTATATGTTATGATGGAAAATGAAAGGCATGAGATAAAATTGAGGTTAAAATATGTTATGATCATTTTTGAAGATTTTATCTCGTTTCAGAGAATGTTTTATGAATTATATAGTTTTTGAAAATGGACAACACGTAGACCGTGTGACAACCTATCACCTCGGACAAAGCTGTGGGAATCGAACCCACAACCAAAGTGCGACTAGTATTTATCACCTACCACTGGACTACGTGAAGTCCCTGGTTAGTTTGACTAATTCTTTTTATTTATATGATTTTATGAATTAAGAGTAAGTTGATTTTGGGTTATTTATGAGAATGATTATCCTATCATGGAGGAAATGTGATTAGGTTAATTACTTTTCAATACGAGACTTTAGGGGCAACTGATGTTTTTTGGAGATAAATGTTACGATTTAACATGGAAGACTATGTGACTAAATCCATCAAATATTTGGGTTTCAATCTTATATTGGTTTACTTTGATGAATTTTATGGACACATTGTTTATCGGATAGTCCGCGTTGAACTTTGGGTTTTGATGGACAAATTTTGGAGATTATGAATAGATTTTATTTTTATAAAGGGTTATCCTTTTCTGGATTATCTGATCTTGTACTAACCTTTTTGGTTTTGGTTTTGGTTAAAGTCTAAATACATGGGAAGTATATAGTTATCTTTTGTGGATTAGGTGACTCTATAGAAGTTGATTATAGTACTCTTAATGCGAACAAGTCTCCCTAAATACTCGCCTTTTGGAAAAAAAATATAAGTTTGATTAAGGAATGTAGTAAAAGTTGAAAGTCAAAATGATATGTGATTATGTTTCCTTATGAATAAATTACTCAATAAAAATTAACTTAAAACAAAAATGTTGTCTATTAACTTTTCCTACTGGGGAATCGAAAACCGTTTAACCCATCAGAAGTTTGTGATTTTCTTATCGTTAACTTTCTCCTAGACATGTTTACTATCACTCTCCCTCAAGAACATGACCCATTTCTTTTTCTTCTATGTACATGTTTTTCTACATGGAATCCTATTATGGGTTAACTCAGGTGACCTCTGTACTTATCTTCCATTATTTTAAAGTGATTTTTTTACCGACTCTTGTTCCGATGTGGGACTCTCAAGGATGTTTCCAAGCTCAATTTTAGAAATTGTGAGGACGCAATTCCCAAAAGGTGGGAAGGATGTAACACCCCAGGTAAATAAAGAATATGACATTTTCATATATATCCATATTTTTGAATAAAATATTAATATGACTTTAAAGGGGACGCTATGCTCGATGGCGTACCCAACACGCAACAACGAGTTTCTTGGGAATCTTACATTGCACTCTAAAAATAAAATAATAATATTATAAATGGTAGTTAACATGTAGCCGTTGAATTTGAGGGAATGGATAGAAATAACTAAAATATGATTATATATGTGTTTAAATGTTTTTACATTTATCCAATAAAAGATAAAGGCTTAAAATACAGAAAGAATTCAATTTTAGGTGTATATTCCCTAGTTTTCACTAAAGGTTCACTTATCGCCTTTTGATGGTGAACCGTCCTTAAATATAGTTTTGTTCACTCTTATCCATTATATTGGACCAAATAAAACTCTTCTTAATAATTGGGACATCAAAATGTACTTTGTGTAAATTTTTGGTATCTTTCCAATAAAGTTCATTTTTTAATAAATAGTGTAAAATGTTGTATTTTAATTCAAAACCTATTTTTAATCTAATTAGATTATCTTTTGAATAGGTTTTAACGTGAAATTATAATCTATTTTTACCATTGAATCCAATAGTGGTCGTTGGAATTAATTTCACTTTGAAATCAGGCTTAAACTAGTGTCAATCTTTTGATACTTATTATTTCATAAAAACACGCTATTTTCTCTGACAACGAGAAATAATTATTAAATTAATTAATGTGACTTATATGTTTTGAATTTTGTAAAATAGACTTCATTTTTGAATTCAGAATATCAAATATAGCTTAGTGTAAATTTTTGGGATTTTTCTGAAAAACATCAATTTTTGATGAATAGTGAAACCACAAAGTGGTACTTATAAAAAACTGATTTTTCCGTTTAAATGAAATATTTCCATCTTTGTGTTTTGAATTTCAAAAATCTGACATACATGGTTGTCATTAAGAAGTAAAATGTGGTTCAATGGGATAAAAATAATTTTTTTGGTGAATAGTAACTTATTAAGTTTTTAATCGCGATTAGAGGTAATTAGTGTAGTTTATGGTAAGAATAATGTTTTAATAAAATAAAATGACCTAGAAACATGTCCTAGCCACATTGGATGTGTCATGGCAGACCATGAAAATCCATGGTTCAACTTGGGGACCCCATGGAGCCACTTTGGTTGGGAAATGACATAAATATCTTTTTATTTAATGTTAATGTAAAAATGACACAAACATGAGATGTTTTACTAAAACAATTTTTACATGGGGATATACAAGTCATATTTTTTACTTTAAATAGTAATTGGAAAGATAAAATGATTTCCTACATTATAGTATTTTTTTTATAATTTTTAGACATTAAATAAATTAAATTATTTATGACATCATGATGATGCTGTGATGACCTCATTATTTAACGATTTAAATAAAATGGAAAGATAATGTAATATCTAAGACCTACACATGTCCAAAACATATTGTATGAGTGGATTTCGAACCCTTATCACCTTATCCTCGAAATAAATCAATGTGGGACCTTTAAAATCAGAAACGCTTTTCAATATAAAGTAACCTTTTGTAACATTACAAGAGTGCCCCTCCTCTACTCTTATAAAAGGCCCCCACCTCTACCACCATACCCACACTCCCAAAGCCTTTGGCTCAGACAAACTCTGACCATTTTGTCTCTAAACTTCCATATCTTACTCCTTGAAGCATCACTTTGGGCAGAAGTCTTCCCAAGGAAGCCTTTGAGCTCAAAGAAAAGGGAGTTACCCGATTTTAAGGTAATGTCTTCACTTGTGTCCTTTTGTTTTATTTTGCTTCTCCAACCCCCTAAACTCTTTTTATTAATTTATTTTTTAACAACTCCAGTATATTAAATATACTAGGATGTTGTTATAAGAAGGATTCTAGATACACTTACACACACATACATCTAATGGTTAATGAACATACTGTTTCTGTGGATGGTGAATTTCTGCCTCCCGAAACGATGATTGTTCAACATTCATTTAACACCTTAAAAGGTGGACATTAAGATGACACTTTATTTATATATGATATATAATATTTTTATTTTTTCCTTAAGATTCTGTATTTTTCATTTATGTCATACCTTTATGGCTTCCATTATAGGTATACGCGATATCTTCATTTTAGGAAGTGCGGACTACCGCCCCCTCAAAGTGATTTGATTCGTTAATACCATATGTGGTATGTATAAAGGATATATTTAATGATATTATATATGATACCATACTGTAATTAAAATACTATTATGCATCATTATGTTTTAATTTCATTAAATATGAAATAGAAATGGAAGTAGCGTTCATGCGTACTTACGGCTTACCGTCTACATGAACGGTGAATTTCATTTCTTAAATCTAAATGTTATGTAATATTATAAATGCATGAATATACTGGATATATATGATATATATGATATCTAAATAATGAATAAAATTCTTTATATAATTTATATTTTACCACATGAACAACTTGTAATTATAAAGAGTTTATTTTTTTGACTCAAGAAACAATGATCGTTAAAATGACCATTATTAACTTAAATAATAACACAGTGTTCATGACATGGTAATAAGTTATATAAAAGGAATAATTAACTTTAAAAATGGTTCTTAAGAAATTAGAAATTAACTCAAGTTTATTATTCAGGATATTAAAGAACGATCGAGTCAAGTCGGACCCGAGGTAAGGGATCCTACTCCTCTCTTTCTTTTTAAGTACAATCTTCTATGTCATTCCTTATAAGCTCATCTTTATTGTGACTGAGATGTTCTTTTATATTACTTTTACTGTAATTTTTATGCTCATATGATGAGAGACCCTATTCTCTCTCATCACTCCATTTTGGAAGTTTTGAGTGGCGCCGTTAGGCTGCCGAATTTTCGTAAGAGATCTAACCTCTCTCTTTCTCTTTAAGTACTCTCCTTTATGTCACTTCTTTTAAGCTCCACTTTTTTTATGATGGGGGGTGTTCTTTTATATTCCTCTTGCTGTAAATTTTATTTTAATGTGATGAGATACCCTATTTGATCTCATCAATCCATTTTTTGGAAGTTTTAAGTGGCGCTGTTATGCTGCCGAGTTTTTGTAAGGGATTTTTCATCTCACTTTTATTCCTGTGAGATTTATGCTACATTTGCCACAATTTCATTTGATTGGTGTATGTACTGACCATTATTTTACTCATTGTGTAATATTCTTTTATTTATGAGTATTTACATCAATGTTTTATTGTCCTTCTTTCACGGGGCGTATGTTTCGAAAGATACCCATGTCGGTAAGGGAACCTTTCACCCTCGTCTTTTTAAAAGACTTATTTTGTTGGGTCTTTTAATTTAGATATTTTTATGTGGGTATATGTTCTCATATATCCTTATTGATGTAAATTTTATTTCCAAGTGATGAGATACCCTTTTTTTGATGTGATGATGTTAGGCTATCAAGGGAACTTCTTAACCCAATTTCGATTTCTTTGGGTTCAACATGTAGTTATTGAATATGTCATCCTTTGAATATGTGTGAATGACCTTTGTTTATTTTACACTTAATATACACTTATATTTGGTGTATTCGTTTGTCACAAATAATTATGTAATTGATTTATCCTTAAACCAAGGATACCATCTTTTTAAGGGACTTCGTCTCAATCTCCTTTCATTGAGACATATTCTATTTTATACACAACCATCTTTTATACGATGTATAAACCCCTTTGACTTTTATGTTTATTCAAAAGGAATCTTTTTTATACGAAGTTTTTATTAAACGACAAAATGGAATGTTTTTGTCGTACGTATGCGGTGACAATGACCTCTCCGCCGCCGTGACCATTATTTGAGTTTCGGCTTCCTCTACAAGCCATACCATCTTTTTAAAAGAAAAATAAATACCATGTTTTAATTTTCTTTTATTTTGGTATTGAAAATGTTTTAATAATGTATTTATATCAATGTGTTGTATTGATATCTTGTTATTTAAAGGTGGAAATATTATGTTTCCTTTATGCATGTTTTATGTGATAAGATTATGTTATGGTACTTGGGCATTATCATGAAGACGAGTGGTTCCGTGATAAACATAGGGCGGGTGAGCCCGATATAGCTCTCCAATGCATTGGGTAACGCGAAGGAGTGAAATGTTAAGGTTTCTCTGAAGAGATTTAGGGAATATACTATGGCGGGTATTCCAAACGTAACCAAGAGGGTTACTCCCTACGTAAGAATGTTATTAATGCCTCAAGATACCTTTTATGTCATATGATTTCTATGATTTATTCATGATTTGATATGCCTATGTTTTATGGGTAAATTATGATTTCATTATAATGTATATATGAACTCATGTTTCCTTTACATATTTTTATAACTCTTACTGAGCTTTTTGTTCTCATCCCAAGTTTTTGAAATGTTTTTCACGGGTCAAGGGAAAGGTACATGATGTGATGTTAGTGTCAAGGATGTGTCAAGAAAGAATCTTTGTTTTATTTTAAATATGTTTCCATTGATGGGAAGAATGAATACTACCTTTTATGTAACCACTTTGTTTAAATGTGGAATGTAATGCAAGTTTCATGATCTAATTCTCTAAAAATCTAAACCTGAAAAGATCCTCAATGTGTAATCTTGTAATAAATAAATATTAAGTAAGGTTTAAGGATGGGGCCTTATACCATCCATTACAACATCTAGCTATTATATACATTTTAAAATAATAATGGTATATCTGTGCAACATAATATTTCAATGAAATCCATTGCTGCGTATCGGGTACGCCATCGAACATATCATCCCGTTTAAAGTAGAATTAATATTTAATTCCCAAATATAAATACATATGAAAAATTTCATGTTATTTATTTACGTAGGATATTGCATTCTTACCTCCCTTTTGGGAATTATGTCCTCAAAATTTTTAAATTGGGCTTGAAAACTTTATTAAAAGTCCCACAATGGAAAAGTATCAGCAAATCCATCACTTTGAAATAATGAAATAAAAGTACAATGGTTACTAGAGATAACCCATACTAGGATTCAATGTAGGAAAACATGGATAAGGAAGAGAGAAAAAAAGTTCATGTTCAGATGCAGAGTGATAGAAAAAATGATTGAGAGATAGTTAACCACCAGAAAATCACAAACATTTGATGGGTTAAACTGTTTTTGATTCCCCCATTGGAAACGTTAACAGACAATGCTTTTGTTTTATGTTACTTTTCATAAATTGACAAATTTATTTAAGAGATTAACTAAAAAAATAAGAAAACATACTTACTTTTCATGTGGACAATCATCCTTTAATAAATATCTACCACAAGAACATCATTTCTCTAAACGATGAGTATTCAAAGTGACTTTGTCACTTTTAAAGTGCTAGAATCGACTTCTAGAGTAACACATAATATATAAAATATAAACTATATATTTCCCTTGCCTTTATACATCAACCAATACAAAAAAATTTAGTACAATATCATATAATTCCAAAAAGGATAAACATTTAAGAATACAAACTCATCTTAATCTCTAATTTTTTTTTAAGAATACCCAGAGTTCAACAAAGAACATTCAATCAATAAATATCCATAAATTTTTAAAAGCAACAGAAACTATGGTTGCAACCAAAAATTTCAAAAGTATTTGATCACATAGTCTTCCAAAAATATCATAACATTTTTCTCCAATAACATTGACTACACTTAAAGTCTCATACTAAAGTGTAATTAACCATTCACATAATCTCTATGATATCTTAAACTTTTTCATAGATTACCCAATATCAACTTATTATTGATTAATAAAATCATCTAACTAAAAATAATTAGTTATACTACCTAGGGACATCACGTAGTCCAGTGGTACGTGATAAATCACAGTCGCACTGTGGTTGTTGGTTCGATCCCCGTAGCATTTTCTGACACGACGGGTTATCATGCTATCTACATGTTGTCATTTATCAAAAACAATATAATTTTATAACCTTCCCAATAAGATATAAATTCATCCAAAATAACTGTCAAATATTTTAACCACAAAGGTTATCTAAAAACATTCATTTTGCATCCCAAAATGTATTAACCTGTAATAGCCTCAAATTCAAGGATCATATAAACCCAAATGGTTCATTATAACTATATCCACAAAATAAAAGATAATTATTCCTTGAATAAAAATTTAATATACACACATCAGGGTTACACATACTATAAAATCTCATCTCATGTAATCCCTTCATCAAAAGTGACTTAATTCTTTTAAGAATTTCACCATACAAAAATATACAATAACACTTGTATCCCTTATATGTTGACTTCTTACACATTCAATTTTCTTCTTGATCTATTAACCATTCCTTTAAAAATTAATCTGAAATACATCTATCCTTCAAAAAAACCATGAATCATATCCAATGATTACATAATATTGTATCATATATTAGGAAATAATCCATACCATTCATTGGTTATTGTAAGTTTATTTATCCTCAATCGGAATGGAATTATGTATTGGTAAATATATATTGGTACTATCCTGGTGATCCCATTCCCGAAACATCTTCGTAGGACATCTGTTTGTATATTGACCACTGACACTACATTAAAAACATTCAATTGATCCCTCAGACATAACTTCTTTCCCTTTCCTAGAGTCATCTAGATGCTTCCTTTTTCCATGGTAGGTTATTTCATTATTATCTTCATTTTCCATATCTATATTATCTTCTCGTCCCATTGAATAACTTTCCTTATTAATATATTCCACATCCTTGATAGATATTTTTTTTTTAAATACATTCCTTTATGATAGTTACCTGATCTTCCATAGGGATTTTTTTCTCGCATATACGATGCCATATAAAAATCTCCATGGTTTAGGTGGTCAATCATGACTCCCGATAGTTGGTTGTGAATAACCACAAGAGCCCTCATTAGAGCACCAATTTGATTCAGTTGCTCATTCAGAAAACCATCCTATTTTTCTTCACATCCATTGTTACTTTGGTGCCTGATAGATCCATCCAATTACTAAAACCAAAATGTTTAGTGTGAGTATATCTTTAAAATTGACATATAATATCTTATTAGGTGCTTAAATACTGAGATACACTTATTCATGTTATCCTAAACTAATTAACTTTATCTAAAATTGCTATGACTCTTTCTAAAATCCTAACTATTATGGTAATGTAACTTATGCTTAAAGAACACCCTAACCTCTAACATTATCTAAACCGACCTCTGATACAAACTGTTAGGACCTGACCTAAAACATTACGAAATCTTGAATTGTATCAAGAATTCACATTGAGGATATTTTCGTGTTTTGAGTTTTAGAGAATTGGGCCATAACAATTAAATAACAACTTGAATATTATATATAGATTCTAGTACCTAGTATCCATTTTTTCATAAATAAAAACTCATAATAAAAGAAACATGTCTAGTTTCATGTTTTAAAAATCATGACTTTTCCTTGATCCCATCCTTGACCCTATCCATATTTATTTCCAGTGAAATAAATTTTAAAACATTTCATGAGTATATAAATCTCAAAAAAGGTTATAAAATCATAAAAAGAAATATTATCCCATCAAAAAATACAAATAAATTAAACCATACTTTTAAATAATAACATTCCTTGCAAAATCATAAGATTTATGAATAACACAGACAAATAATAAATAATAAAGAAAATGTATGGAATTCATAACATAATTACATTGTATCTTTCACAGCTATATATGGAGTCAAATTTGGAATACCCATCACAGTATATTCCTCAAATCTCATATAAGAAACATTAACATTTTCCTCTGCCACATTACCCAATCCATTGGAGAGCTATCTCGGGCTCACCCACCATAGGTTTATCACCGAACCACCCATATACGTAAATAATTCCCAATAACCATAACTTAATCATAACACATAATACAAGTATGATAGAAGGAAAACATTTCCACATTCCAATAAATCCAATCATGATATTGGAATAAAAAATACTTTATCAATCCAATTTGAAATCAATTTAAAAATATTCATAATGATATTTTTGAATCAAAGTTTCCCATAATAATTTGATGTCATTAATGATTTATAATTTTAAAACATTCGTGTTCATATAAATAAATCCTAAAAACCATTTTTGAAACCTGGAAATTAATGATAACGATTTACATGAATAAATCATTAAAACATTTTAAACGCTATTTTTGTTAAAGAGTTTTTATCAAAATGAGAGATCTTTGAATACAAGTAATTGAGAAATAACATTTAATCAAAAATTTATAATATCCTGAGAATTAAGGGATTCATGATATAATATTCCAATGGACAGTATATACAACGTATAAAAGTGAATCGGGGCATAACGATAATGAATTCTAAATGGAATGTAAATTTAGATGAAATCCCTTAAAAATGGAATCCTTATATTAAGGATAAAGAAATTCCATAATAATGTGTGAAAAATATAAAGGCAATTAATATGATTTGATATTAAGTATAAGTCATATATAGAAAATTCACACATCTTCTTTTTAATAAAAACCCAATGACTTAGATGTTTAACTCAATGAATGTAAATTCAGTTAAAATTACTTTTATCAAGTTTATATCGATGACTTGAGAATTTTTCAATGGACTGATTATGTGTATCAAAGGTGTATCCATTGAAAGGGGAGTGGAAATTCTAACATAGATAAATAAATAGTTATTACAAACATAATCATGTCAATGAATAAATATTAATTAGAAGATTAACCCAAGGAAAGGAAATCAGGTTAAAAGGATACCTTACTGATTTGGTAACTTACAGAACATGCAACCCCTAATAGAAGAGTCAAAAAGTGAAGATGTAAATACCCATAAATTAATGTATATTAAACAATGAATACAATAATGGGTAGTACAAACACCAAAAAATTGGAAATAGTGTAAAATATAGCATGAATCTCATAGGAATAAAAAGTGAGATTAAAATACCATACCCCATTGTAATCAATCGATTTGTATGACCAAAAGTTAATAAACACCAAATTATTCACCGAATAAAATGAATTTTAATAGAATCGTGATAATATATTCCAAACGGTTGTACAACATACACCAAATTAAATAAATTAGTGGTGAACAATGGAAACCTCGCGGAATTAATTTGAGATAAGAAACACACTTAACACGTGTCTGACTTGACTTGTTTTTTCCTTGTTCTTCCTTTATTTCAAGTAACTCCCTTGGGTTGGATCCAAAATGACTTCATGAAGTGCCTTCTACATAATTTAAGGATTATATGAGAAATAGGGGGATCTTGAAACATTATTTGGATAGGGGTATGGATGAGTAATGGGGATTGAGAGGTCTGAGGAATGGGTTAGATGTGAGGGATTTTTATTTCGGTGAGGATGGGTTCTTTTGGAATGTGTGGAAATATTATTTTAACTATATAATGAATATCTGTTTCCTAAAATCCAAAATTCATTATGGTCGATGATAAGATGACTGATGGTCGAAATAAATTAATCCAAGAATAATTGTACATGATCTGGATGTTATTTCAATATTTATAATATTATTAATTTAAATCATTTATTAATGAGATAAATAATACATCATTTTTGTGTCATAAATAATATTATTTTTTTGATGTATAAAATTATTAAAAAAATCCACGATGCAGAGAATAATTTTAGAATTCCAATGAATATTTAAAGTCAATATTATAACTTATATAACCCCATGTAATGATTAATTTAATAAAAGATATTTGTTTGAGTCATATTTGTCTTCACTTCAAATTAATTAATCTAAAGTGTCATTATCACTCCCAAGAGGCTCCATGGGGTCCCAAAATCGACAAAATGATGCCCATGGTCGACCATGACTCATCAAATAAGGTTGGGACAAGTGTTAAGGAAATTTTTATTATTCTAATATTCTTTTTATCTTAAATTACCCTTTTTACCTTTAACCGTTGTAAATAAAAGTCAAAAGTTAGTATTCACTAAAAAATTATTTTCAACTTATTGAACCAAAATATACTTAAAAATAACAACCACGTACGTCATATATTAAAAATTCAATTCACAAGAATTTTAACATATCTTTTAAATGAAAAAGTTGAATTTTAACAAATACTTAGTGGTTTCACTATTCTTAAAAAATTGATGTTTTTCAGAGAAATACCAAAAATTCATCCTAAGATATATTTTATATTCTGAATTCAAAATTTTTTTCTATTTTACAAAATTCAAAACATATAAGTTGCATTAACTATTTTAAAATTTATTCCCATTGTCAAAACAAATAGCGTGTTTTTTTCAAACAATATCTATCAAAATATTGACACTTGTTTATGTCCAATTTCAAAGTGAAAATAATTCTAATGACCACCATTATATCGAATGGTAAAAATATATTTTTATTACACTTTAAAACAAAATAAAAACATAATATAATCATATAAATAAATTATACTAAAATGGAAGTTTTGATTTAAAATAATGTATTTTTCAGTATTCATCAAAAAAATGTATTTAATCCGAAAAATACCAAAATTTTACCCAAAGTAAATTTTGATGTACCGATTCTAAAAAAATTTTTTTCAAATGGATCATATTAAAGTAAAAAAACTATATTTAATGAGGTTTCTCCATAAAAAGGTAGTAAATCGAACTTTTAGTGAATATTATAGTATTCATGCTTAAAATCAAATTCTTTTCTTATTTTGAGCCTCTAATTTTTTTTGGATAAATGAAAAAACATTTAACAAACATGTATAATAATATTTTAGTTAGTTTTTTTCATTCCCACCAATACAACATCTACGATTTAACTACCATTTAAAATAACAATATTATATTATTATTGTGCAACATAAGATTTCAAAGAAATCCATTGTTGTGTATTAGGTATGCCATTGAACCTTGGATCCGCTTTAAAGTATTACTAATATTTAATTCAAATTTTTTAATAAATATGAAAAATATCATATTTATTATTTACCTGGGATGTTACATCTCATTTAATTTTAACATTCATCTTTGTTGTTTCTTAGATATAATATAAGGATAAATTCAATTTTTCATATAAAAGAACTATTATTAAAAAAGACCAGTTTTCCCACCTTTTAAAGGATAACCCTTTATAAATCCAACATTTGACACTTTTATATATTCATAATAATGAAATTAAATTCTTCTTTAGAATCTGGACATAAAAATTTAGTTTTGTATAATTTTTTTGGTGTTTAATGATAACATTCATATTTTGATGAACAATGAAAGATACTAAATTTTAAATGAAAACTATATTTTTAATAAAAAAAATATTATAAAATTATACATTTGAATGGTTTTTATGTATAAACAGACTGTATTTTTATCATTTAATCCAATGATTGTCATTTTATGTAATGCCACTTTTAAACTAGACACAAACAACTATCAATCCTTTAATAGTTTTTACTTCCCAAAAACCGGCTTTCTGGTTTTGAAAATGGGAATTAGTTTTAAATTAACTAATTCAACTTCTATGTTTTTAATTTTTGAAAACAGACATTTATTTGATTTGGAAAATCATATTTACCATAGGGTGAGATTTGTTATTTTTCTGAAAACATTCAATTTTTGATTAACAGTAAAAAACACAAAATTATTATTTAAAAACTGACTTTTTATTTAAATAATTATTTACATTCCTAAAATTTATTTTATGAAAAAATAGATACATAATACCTATATTAGATTACTGTAATTCATCAGAGTCATTTTATAATAAAATTAGATGTATAATATATTATTGAATTTTTTTCCTCATTTACCCACCTTCTAGGCACATTGGAAAATTTTCATAAAACATAATTTTACCGCTTATGTAAAGTGAATTCAAAAAATCTGAGAGACACAGTTGACATCAATAAGTAAAATTTTGTTCGATAAGATGAAAATTATTTTTTTTTAATTGTGACATTTGAATTTTATTTCCCATAGAAAAAAGTAAATTGGGTAATTAAAGGTAACTTTCTTTTTATAATTACCCTAACACATGTCATAATTATAATGTATAAGTTAATATCAACCAAAATAATCATTGGAAATAAAATATGATCCATTTTATCCACGTGATTTATATTACGAGATTTATAATTATTTTATTTAAATAAGAGTTAATATTTTTAATTTCAAATTTTAAACACTTAAACATTTTTTATATAGGGTTATACAAAAGTTAATTTACACTATAAATATTCAATATAAAGATAAATATGATTTATAAATTCATGGTATTTTATTTATTATTTTTAGACAATAATAATTATATATATTTATAACATAATGATGATACTGTAATTACCATATTAATAACTGAATACAATAATTGATATTATAAATCTTTAAATAAATTAAAATTGAGACTTTTGATGCATTCCAAAAAATTTCAAGGTTAATATTACATGTTATTGTTGATTCAATTTATTTTTATCTTGGGAAATCTGATTGTTAAAACATTCACAAATACCAAATACTAAAAAATGTCAATAATGAAATTTTTGATTTTTTAAAAAGCAATAATATATTGTTAAATTATATAATAGTCGTAAAAATAATTGTTTCTTTCTAAAAACTAATATAATAATATATAAGTCATTATAAATTTTGTACAATTATTTTCATTATACTATCCATCCTATAAATGAAAATCTGACCATACGTGTGTACATACAACCAAACGTCCCCTCGTTGTGGTGTAATTTTGTATTCAATACATAATTATTTAGATAGATATAATAACGAGTATAATTGATGTAATTAATAAATATAACATGTTAATGATTTGATATATATGATATAACATTCTATTACATACGATTTCACCATCAATAGAATGGTATTATCGCCCGTGTGTACATACAGATTACCTTCTTTACAAACTTGATTAGATTCATTCCCATTCGTAACCATTCAAGAAAATATAAAATTTTAGGAATAAAAAATAACGTTTAAAAAATAATATAATTTTTTATATGGATCAAATACATCCTATAAATTATTAACATGACTTATTTAACAAGACATATAAATAAAAACAAATCATTTAAAACATGAAACAATGATTTTACGGAAATATTATTAAAAATTCAATTTAAAAAGATCATATATGATATAATATTTAGGTATATGGTTATTTTATAATTTAATAAAATTATTTAACCATTATAAAGGAGGTTAACATACCCATATCTTAGGAAATTTACAAAGAAATGGGTTTTCATCTCACATCGTATTCCCATGAGATTTATTCTATATTGCCACTATTTCCTTTTGTGAGGTGTACATACTGCCCATGATTGTATTCCTTATGTAATATACTATAATTTATGGTTATTTAAAACTTCATTGTATGATCCTTTATTAGTTGGCTGTATGATCTATAAGTTACCAAATCGGTACGGGAAATTTTAATTTCGATTTCCACTCATCGAGTTTTACGCAAACTTCAATGATTATTTTACTGCATGATTTTGTGATAAATCACTATTTTTTTATTTAGGTAGTAATTCCCACTCCCCATTGTGTGGATATAATTTTGATACACATAACAACTCCATTGATAAATTCTCATGTCATCGATAATAACTTGATAAGAGTACTCTTAACTCAATTTCCATTCATTGATTTAAATATCAACGTCACTGGTGTTGTTGTAACAAGAATATATGAGAAGGTACTGAGATTTATTTACATTGAATATCAAATCTTATTTATGATATTATTATTTTTCACACATAATTATTTCATTGATTTATCCTTAGGGATTTCATCTCAATTTACATTTTATTGTGACTTCATTATTGTTATGCACCAATTTACTTTTATATTGTGTGTATAATGTACATTGACATAGTATATCATGAATCCCTTTATTCCCATTATATTTTAAATATTTTTATCACCTCAATTTTTTGTATTCAAACATCTCTCATTTGGTAATGACCTCAAACTAAAAATTCATTTTAAATGTTTTATAGATTTATTCATCTAAATCATTCTTGTTATAGTCCATGTTCCAGAAATGGTTTTAAGGATTTATTTATATAGATGATAATGTATTAAAATTAAAATTACTTTTAATAGTTTCAAATGTGTTATGGGACCCTTTTTTCAATAATCTATTTTTAACAACATCTTTATAAAGAGTGAGACTATTAAATATTTCTAAGAAAAAGGGGATATTTCTCTCAAATAGTTTTATAGGTTGTTTTCATCTCTGTCAATATCCATAATTATTATTGATCAAGGTTGAATTACTATAATAAAATCTTCCATATTGTATTTAATGAGTTATGTTTGACTATGGATATGCTATTTTTATAACATTCATGGTTTGTGGATAGAATATTGAAACGTCTTATGCTAGTTTTAATACAAATGTTTAGATTATGTTTAATCATTTTTATATAAAGAATGAATTTGAATTAGTATTTGATGGGTGGATCCTACAATAGCTCCTCGAGGCATCAGTAGGTCTAATTAGACAAAATAGTGTCTTGGAACAAGGCCCTAACAAAATATTATTTTTTAATCATCGCACGAGGTCTTCACTATGTGGTTATGATGTCCGACATTATGCATTCCACCATTATGAAGTTAACTATTGATATTACATGTGGTTAGTCGACTAGTATAATATCCATTTGAATAATTAAATGGCATTATTTTATTTATATGTTACATATTGTACTATTGTTTAATATTAAAAATCTTTTGATTTATTCTTATACATTTCCTTAAATGTTTATGATTATTTATGAACATTTCCACTATATTCTTATCCTTACTGAGCATCTGAGCTCACCCCTTTCTATGTTTTATTTTGCCCAGGATGTGAAGAAATATATCAAGATTAAACTCTAAGAATTGGATGTGGGATATGAGTGTATACAAAGGGGAGACAATATAGTTTTTCACTATTTAAGGATGTAATATAAGAATTATGTATTTATTTATTACATTCAAAGATACTAAATTAATTGGTCTTTTGGGGAAAGATATATTGTGACCATGCCAATGATATGTAATAATGAACTAACATTTTGTAACTGGGGTCTGGGCATTAAATTTTACCCTATAAAATTCCATGTTTAGTATATTTGAAAAATGAACCACATAAATTCACGAGCTAGTAGTCACCCATACACACGAGAGACATTATGGCATTTTAAAGGAAGTCAGATTTATAAAGTTATATGTTATATTAAAATTAAATAAATATAATAATAACTGATATATAATAATAATTTGTTAAATCAATCATTATATCCATCCCTAAATTATGGTGATGGAAATGAACAATAATAATTCGTGAGGCGGTAGTCAAACACACGATCGACGATTTCATTTCCATTTTTATAGAAGAAGATATGAATATTTTTTATTACAAAAACATTATAAAATATTAGTAAATGTATGATACTACTGTTATTATATTATCATTAATAAAGTATAATTTAAGTAGTTGTTAAATGAAATAATATGAAAAAACACATTTATGACTGTTTTCTCTTCTATAGGGACCTTATTCAGGATTTATCCAAAAGCCAAACTAGAAAGGAATTATCAAAAAAAATAGCACTAATGTGTGCTTATTAGTTTAATGAAGTTAATTTTTTAGTTATTTCCCAATCAAAATGTATTTTTTTTTGTGATGTAGGTAGGATTTCGGTGGAATTTGATAAGTGGTGGAGAGGATATACATGTAATTTATGAAAATATTCCATTACACCAATGTTCTCCTTCTTCCAAAAGCCTTCAAAATGGAAAATTATAGTCCCTTAAATGTTTTAAGGTTGTTATATTGACATTAATTTTTTTTGAGAATCATTATGTTTATTTTTACACTTGATTGATAGTTTAACACCTCTATTAATAAGTTTCACAGTCATTAATATAATTAATTATTTGTTCATATATTATTCATAATGTTCATTATTAAATTTGACATTATTAAATAATATAATTTATTTTGAAACATTTATCCTATATGGAAAATTTCAATTCAGTGAAGTGGAATAATCAAATGAAATGGTATTCCCACCGAAAGGACAAAAATGCGGCATTCCAAATAGAAAATAATCATAAGTATATATGGTCTTAATATCAAAATTTACCATGAAATTGGTCAAAATTACATAAGAATTTCATATAGTAATATATTATAACTAATTTTACGATTAAACCATTTTAAAATTTAATATAAATGGGTGATTTATATAAATGAAATTTTAGTCATAAATAAAACCAAGTGTTTTTCCCTATTAATTGAAATATGATTCATATTAGTAATATTTTAAAAAAAATAACCATATGTTAATTTTAATATTTTTATTTCAAAAATTAATTTAATTTCATCAATGATGTTTTATAATGGTTATAAACATTAATTTTAAATTATTCATCAAATGGAGACTATCATGAATTTTTTAAAAAGATACTTTTTTACAAAAATTTCCTTTCTTAATTTTGAATAATTCTTATATTATTAATAAAAATTATTTTACCATGATATAATTAATTTTCTTATAACATTTTATAAAGTAATAATTAAAAAATAGTTTATACATGTATATATTACTACAATTCAATTAGACTTGGGGTTGTGTGTTCTCAAAGCTATTTATAAGATTAAAATTTATGATATATATTCTATGTGTTGTTTAATATTAGTGTTGTTTGTATCATATTCCATATAATCTAATTTTCATCATTAATAATTATATAGTTTCAAATTCTCTCCATACTTAATAATTTATGACAATCCAATATTATAATTCACTCAGAAATTAAGGTTTTGATATTTTATAATTACATTGTTGATATCCCATATAATAAAATGTCAATATAAAACATCCCATTAATTAGAGAGAAAGAGAATTTATATTTTCATATGTAATAAAAACTGTTATAGATAATATGTAACTCAATATTAATAGATTTTTATACAATGGAAATGTGATAAAAACGTAAATTATTACAGATAATGATAGGGGTCATTGATCACACGAATTCATATGATTAAAAAAATGGTATATACCTTAAAATAGTTTATTTATGACCATTTAAATGACAATATGATTAAGTTTATATAATTTTAATAGGATATATTTTATTCTCATGATGATTTACTTAATTTTTGACGTATTATTATATTATCAATGAATGTTTTTAAAAATTAAAAATTCATATATTTCTATTTCAAATATGAAATTATATTTTTTGGTTATGCTTAAATAAATTTACATGTCATTGCTTAATCCATATAATGAAAAAGTGAAAATGATTTATTTTTTCCTATATTAATAAATATTACCTTAAAAAGATCAAAAGATCCATTAAAGAGAGTAATGTCTTTGATTCTATCTCAAACTATTTTCCAAAAAAAATATCCATAGTATATTATATAATATGGTACATTACTCAATAAATCTAAATAGTACCACCAATGTCATATTATTTACATTTATTCGTGAAATAATATATGTAAACATAAAAACATATTAAATAGAACACCACATGGCCTTGATTAACTGTTAAACCCGTATTGTCCATCTAATGTGGGTTCATACCCCACATACTTCCTAGATGCAATGTACTGTCACCCAATATGTGGATTTTCCTTTTTCTAAATCAATCATAAGATATTTCCTAGGAAATTTAAAAAGACTAATAATCCCTAAATAATTAAATATCAAGGATAATATAAACTATAATGGTTACCATTAACAGTAAAAATATTCTCAAAAAATGTATTTTCATTCTTCATTAATTTTAAAACTAAAAATGAAGTAAGCTAAGTAGTTGGATTAAAAAAAGAATTTTCCAAAAATATTTTTAATTATGTGACATTTCTACAATGAAATAATAATGGATGCTTAATAAAATAAACATTTTATTAACCTAAAACTCATAAACATCTGAGGGTATCTATACCTCCTATGAGAATAATGATATTTGTTATTCTAAATTTAAACACAATCATTATATGTTTCATAGTTCTTATCACTGAAATTCGAATCAAAATATACTTCTACAATTTAATTAATGAATCATAATAAATAAGGAATACAGTTTTTTATTTCAGATTAATTCTATAGAGGGTCTAAGTTTTATCCTATAGTTATTGAAATTTAAATGGATAATTCCCAATTTCCCCAAATTTATGATATTGAACTATATTTGGATCCATAGGATGGTTTTTATTCCTTCCTCTATATTCTTCAATTTTATGGGTAATTATTTCCTAGTTGTGTTATTTTCCACACATAACTCATTTTCATATTAAATTCGGGCACCTTCCTAAGTGTCACTTTCACTATTTTGGAAATCAATGAAATATATTCAGCATTCATCTATTGAATCTGTCACTCTTTATCTAGGAAAACACAGTAATTCTCATTGCGGGAGACTCTAGAACTTATTTAAAGTATAATTTTGTAATCATGGGTGGGGATAACTAATTTGGAATTATATTGATAACATTCATTCCTGACATCACCTAACTTCATTATATATAGTCAATATATTATACTTCATAGTCAATGTTAATACGATTCCTTCGAGTTCCATCAATAGAATAAAACCAGAAATCATTGTGCGAGAAACATTAATAACCATTGGAAATGGAATATCCCTAGGCGAGTCAAACAAGGTGCATAGTAAGTTCAGTTGTTTTTCACCTAGTTATGATAGTGTTTAGACTAATATAGCTTTTTGAGTTATGAACCAAAGTTATATTTTTTCTAGAGCCACTTCCTTTTATAGAATCCATAGTGGTGTTTCTTTAAAAGAAAACCCTCTTAATTGTTACCTTTTAAAAACAATATGATGTTCTTCTATACATATCCTCAATGTATATCATAGGTTTATATTCCCTAATCTATTATTTCCTAAATCTAGATCTAATATTTTCTACTGAACATTTTCTAACATTTAATATAATTACAACAACCCTAGTAAGATGGAGAATGTAAATTTATTTAATATAATGGAATAACATACATGGAATCACATCATGAATGACTAAATAGTTTCCTAGTGTCTATAAACCCAAAAACACTTTGACACCAATATAAAATTTTCTAAAATTTTTTGTACATTTTATAAAAAATTCAATAATCCATCAATAATATCCTTTCATAACATTCTTATCAAACTTATAGGATTATAGGGAATGAATACAAAAAAAGGTGAAATTAAATTATCATTATGTTTTAAGTATAAATGAATTAACATTGAATTAATCAGAATCATAATGGTAATGAAAATAAATTAAAACATATAAAATATAAATATAATGACTATAATAATCAATATCAGAAGTTAAATAACTCAAAAAATCATTAATTCAATAACCAAAATATATTTACAAGAAAGTACATAAAGAATTAATATGATAATTTAATTAACTATAAAAATTTAATTAATTAATAAAGTAAGAATAAAATTTGACTAGAGATAATATCATTGTGAAAATATCATGGATAATAATTACCAAATTATAAATTAAATAATTTTTTAATTAGGTGATGTCATGACAGAACTCATCATTTATCATCCACCATCAAGACCATTCTCAAGAGAGTTTAAAATTTCTGGGTAGGTATACCCCAGAATATTATTAAACTACGGCTATCAACCTATTTTATCTGGTTATACTATAAATTCATTGAGGGGATATATATATATTTATTTATTTATTTATTTAACTATACCTAACCCATATCATCATCAACAATACATTCCTCATATATATAAAAATCAATTAAATTTAATGATTAATATTCCTAATGGATATGATTCAATATCTAGTAAGAAATGCATATTAACCATAATTTCCGCACTCATTCAAACAAAATATAATGTTAAATATCATAAATAAAAATGATATATTTAATAAGTGATAAAAATGTCCATGATAATTTATATTTTTATTTAGTTTAAATTTATTTTTAAATGATAAAAATAAATTGAATATTTCAAGGTAATTGTAATTATTACAATAATTAATAATGATAGAATATATCAATAGTGTTTCATATTAAATTGATCCTAGAGAAATAAATAATAACAATATTCTAAATATGACATACAGACATTGGATTATAATTAAAATAATTGGTTCATGTCTCTGATGATATGATACCATAAAAATTCCATTTAAATTTTCATTAGGAAAAAAGTATTTTTTCATTAAAAAACGTATTAAAAATAAAAGATCAAAAAATATTTCAGAAATAATTTTCAATGAAAATAACCATTCAATCATATAATGTATTCTATGAAAAATATTTGAACCATTATTTCTAGAAAAGTTATTCATGTCATAATCATTATGACAAACATTACATTAAAATTTTAAAAACAAATACAAATAGAGATTAGCTATAAAATGACCTGATTATTACTTTAAAGAAATTTTAAAACACTAATACATAGAATAAAAAATTTTAAATAAATAATTTTTAAAATTTTCAATATAATTTGATTTTTTTCTGAAAACATAGATTTTGAGGAAAATTATTTTTATCAAAATATATATATGATTTTAAATATAATTAAAAACATTTTCATAATTGATTTATTTTCAAAATAATGAAAAAAATGAAATATTGAATTATAAAATAATTAATAACCTTAAGGTAAAAAAATTCATGTTGTTTATTATCTAATGATAATATTTTTCTTCATGTGGTAATTCAAACATAAACAATCACCATTGAAATGAGATTTTAATATCAACCATTATAAGGATCATAATATTGAATCTATAATTAATAAATGGGTATATTATTTATAACATAATTAATTACAAATAAATTAATTTATATATAACATATTATATTAAAAATACATTAGAAATTTATTCTATGAAATAAAAATCCATCTAAGAAGTAATATATCCCAATTAAATGAAATTATGTCATGATACTCATTATCAATCAGAAATTTTAAATTCAAATATCCATTGGGGAAATAAGTAAAATATATAATAACTTGAAATATTATATAGTAATGATATTAATTGTAATTTTTGTAGTATATACAATAGATAATATAAAATTGGTGCATGATATTACAATATTCCAGAATGAAGGGAAATTGTGATGAAGTGCATTACCCCATCATTAATTTTGCTTGAATTTAAATTAATCTAATTAATAATGGTATTTTTCATATTATTAATTTATATCATAAACATATTCATATTTATTACAACATATGTGATCCTATTTTAATATTTTATCACCTATTTTTAAATAATATCTCTTTATTTTCCTTATTTATATTTTTAATTACCTTTATTTATCATATATGTTTTGTCATGAATGCCATGGTTGATTTATATATGATATAGATCAAAACAATTATATATTATATTAATTTTATGAATATAAAATTATAATTATATAAATTTTTAATATCATAATTTAAATTTTAACATAGATATTGGATCACTATTCTTCAAAAAGATGATAGGTCATACGTAAGCATGAGAGAAATCATCACTACATTAACGGATGAATGTGTAAGGGAGTGTATGATTATTTTCTTTTATAAAAATATTGTGTCATATATTACACATATATTAATTAAATATATCTTTATTACATTACATGTAAATCCTAAGTGAAATATGAATCATGTCAATTTTTTAGGTTGATGTCTATCATACAACTGATAAACCTTATTGTATTATAATATAAAAAAGGTGTCTTTGAAATATAAATTGAATAAGTAATAAAATATCATAAATATAATATATATGTTTTTAATCCATTATTATATCCATACATTAATATTTGTGATATAAAATGAATGACATCGGTTCACAAGGTAGTAGTCTATTGTTAAAATGATTGGAAATTTTGGTTCTCATATGATGGAAAAGGAGAATGTTCTATGTTATTAAATTAAAAACCATAACTTATTATATTTTAGACACTATTGATATAATATTATCATGATTAAATATTATTTAGGGAATGTGGATGAAGAAATAAATGTAAACTCTTGTTTTAGGATGTTACATCTTCTCTAGGGAACATCTTTTGTTTTCCACCAAAATACTTCATATGATATCACAGTGGTCAAAAAATGTATATATTATTCTTAAAAGGGAGTATAGATGTTCTTTGGTCAGATCATGGCTGAACCAAAATGCTTTTTATGTATGAATAGGGAAGGATTGTCTGTGGACATTTACAAGTTGAAGAGAGGAATCAGTTAGAGATTTTTGTATCCTTTAATTATACCCACATTATTATCATCACCAAATCATAAAAGATGTAAATTTATTGAAACATATATTTTATATGTTCTATATATCGAAATAATATTTTTGGATAATTTGGTTGGTCATTTTAACAAATATATTTTTAGTTTAATAGCCATGAAAATTATTTTTTACCATTATCAACATATTAATTTTTTGATTATTTTCTTTTCATAATGGTGAAATTTTTTTTTCCAACATGGATGTAATAAATTATTAAAATTAAAAATATTAAATTAATTTTTTCAAATGCAATTGAAATCAGTGTAATAATCAAATTTACAATCATACACAAAGACATGATGAAAAATCAGATTACTAGAGAGAAAACACAATTAAATAAAAAATGTATTTATATATAAATTTATTATTTAATTGAATTCAATGACATGAAATAGTAATATATTAAAATATTTGGATAAATTATTTATATCAAAAATTAAATGTAATTAATCATTTTTAATTATTAAAAGGGAAGGTTTTTTTCAATTATAATATGTAATTCTCAATAATAGTAAAAATGTTGGATTTTATAAAATTATAACAAATTAAATCTATGTTAACATTGAAACTATTATTTCAAAATATAATTTTATAGTATAATTTATTTTAAAGTTTAAAATTTTAATCATAAATTTTGTGTGTAAATTTTGAATAAAATTTCATTCCAAAATTTATTATATTTCAAAAATAATTTTGTCTTCTTTTAAAGTATATGAATTTAATTTTTTACTAATATATACTAATAAAAAACAAAATATAGATATTACTACAAATAAACACTAATTTAGTGGATATATTATAATATTTTCCTATATTACTATTTATTTAGACTAATGAAAAATGAAAAAAAATTTATTTGTAGTGTTTTAAATTATTTCATTATTTAGGAAAATAAATATTATATACCTATCCAAATATTAATTTTTTTTGTATTTTGGATTCTATATATCCGTGGATTCATTTAATTCTACAAGACCTAATGAAAAATCTAAATTTTTGATGCCCAAAACCAGCTCACAATTTGGGAATTAAAGATAATACACAGATCTGGAGATCCTTTATGGTCAGTACAAATATATTTATTAGTTTCCCCAAATGATATACAATTTAGAGTTCAGTCATTTAAGATACCTCATTAAAACACTAATAATGGCCGACATGTGTGTGTGTTTTTTTCAAATATACTATGTCATGGGAAAATAGAGACATGTAATATAGAGAGCCTATAAAGGTATATTAATTTAATGAAGTTAAATATGAATAACTCTTACTACAAATATTTAAATAACCTAAATTTTTGAGTAGTCCTGAGAAAGTAATTACTTAACAAATTTAATTATGATGTCTATGTATGAATCATCAATTTATTGTTTCAAAACCATGAAATCATTTAGAGAACAAATTATGAAACCAAAAATGTCCTTACTCGACAATAAAAGTAGGTGAATGCCTCTGTTCCAAACCATATGGGGCACCATGGAGTAGATCTCCACCAAATAAGGCTATCTATTTCAAATTTGTCCCAAATTTCTTATTTCAACATCATTTTTATGGGTTTCATTACTTTTTTAGATGTAATTTATATTTATAATAAATTTCTTAATTCTTAATATTATTCTACCTAATTATTCACTATATTTTAATTATTCTTCCTTACTGATAATAATAATAAAAGTAATTAAAATTATTATTGTTATTATAATTTTTTTTCAATTTTAACACTACTTAGAATTATTCATTTTATTTTCTTTCTTATTTTAATTTATTTTTTCCCTCATATTCTTCTCTTATTTATAATTTTAACCTGATGACCTCATACCTTAAAAAATGATGGGATAACCCAAGTACTATCTACGGGATGTAAGTTGAAACATTATTTATTCTATGATTAATTTCTTATGTTTTATTGTGTTTATGATGAGAAAGAGTAATAGTGAATGAGTGTGGTGATCATACCCCATGACACTAAACACAATTTCTTTTCTATTTTATTAAAAAATATTTTCTCTCCCTTATACGAGAAACAATTACTTCATATGATTTATTTTAGCTATTTAATATATGAAATGTAATACGATGGAGATATGTCTTAGATGGTGTCACACTCAAGATCGAGGTGTACCATTGACCTTGATAATATGAATTTGAGGATAAAGATTGATAAATGAATTATATATTTCACACCACAATATATATAAATTTCAATTCATGAATGAGATCTCAAAAATGAATTACCAAACATAATTTAAACACTTATGAGTAGAATGGTGCAACCCACAAACTAAACCATAATGTTTAATATAATTCTCCATTAATTTTATCAGTTCACTACATGTTAGTTAAATCATCTTTTTAATTCATTTACACTATGAGAGTAAATAATAACAACAAAAAATAAATAGTTTATTTTTAAAATATTAAGTGAGAAAACAGCTGAGAAATGTTTTCATGTGACATGACCCTAGTCATCCTCTCTTCTGCATTAAAGAAATAATTTGTTTTTCCAACATTATATGACATCAATTTATTTAAACTATCATTGTTTCTATGGAGATAATATCTTAATTAAAATACCTTCTCTACTATCACATTATTGACAGTTTTCATTGTTTTTTTTTTAAAAATGCTTCCATGATGTTTTCAAGCGATCATTCTTTTAATTCATGGAACAATTACTCGCCTGTGAATGAAAAATAATCATATTATACACTGGAGGCCCTCCTATAGAAATTTTTGACACATATGATAATGGTGTGATAATTTATATAGGAATAAAAACATGGATACCAAATAATGAATTGATGTCCATGGTCAATGAGCTCTGAACAAACCTTCATATATTCAAGTGTAATAAATATCAACAATGGTTTTTTTCCAAATCTAATTTAATACATCCCCAATATTGAGGCCTTCTCTTGCAATATCAGTATCACATACTTTTTACAAACCATATTAATGGTGACCATGATTATATAGACAGAATCAAGGATGAAAAATAATTACCTTCTGAGCAACATGTCGGTGATCTACAAGATCTGGAAGAATTTTGGAACATTTATGTGGTACAACATGATATTCACATTCATTAAACATTATAAAAACCATCACCACTATACTCATCGCTTTCAATTGAAGATTAGGAAGCCTATAAATAATATAATTTGAATTAAATATGGAGTATCCTCAAAAAATTCCTCCACCCATTAAGACCAACATCAAGAGTCAATTACTGCTGACAAATTGATTGAACCTGAACAAACTAAGGTAGATGATCCCTCATTGAACACATTTTCTGATTTAATTAAGTTTAGTTTTTTTATAACACTTTAAGATTTTAAATTTATAGATTTTGTTAATCCATGATTTAACATAAAATAATTTGATGAAACTAAACATGCACCAATTGAGGAACTGAAGAACATCCTTAAATTTATTGAACATGAATATTAAGAACCCAGGAAGTTGGGGATGATGAATCCTCGATAGAAATTTCTCAAACAGAAAGGAGTTATTAGTATTTATATTCATCACATTTAAATTCTATTGAGATAAAAATACATTCCAACCCACCTATTAAATTTTGAACTCACAACATCCCTATAATGTCAGCACTGGAAGAGGAATTTGATTCACAAGTAGGTGTTGATGAAACGGTGGTTCTATTCTACATCCTACCCCCTCCAAGAAATTTTTACTACATTGTATAGGGAATGGATCTATAGTACTATAAACATGGAATTATAAAAAATAAAAAAAATATGTTGGAGATGGGAAAATAGACTTGCAATGGATGAAATCTAGGAAGCTCTAACCTCTACCATATTATGGATAATAGATAGTACTTACCTTCTAGATGAAGAAAGAATTAAGGTTCAACACATTGTATCATACCAATATTCATCTTTTAAATTATTTATACTTCAATCCTTTTTAATCATAGGAATTTAGATTTCAAATTTAGTCTTATGAAGTAGTCCATCATAAATCCCACTCCCTCTTTTCTTTTGGTTATTAAATAAAATGATAATTGTGCATAATTGAATAATTTTAGATGTTAGGGTCATGATAGAATAAGAAAACACCAACTATCCATGGTTCAATGTAGACTAATATGTATTTCAAAAGGATTTTCCATTTTAATTATCATATTATAAGGTCCTTCTATTTTTTCCCATTTCTGATCTTAGTATTAAACTAAAATTGCACAACCATGCTAGAAATCATATTTTACAAGAATTATCTAGAAGACATGTTTTTCTTAGGAATATAATTATGTCATGTATTATATTTAAATTCAATGAAATTAAATGATTATATTGTGTAATTTAATTTTTAAAGTAAATTATGGATATTTATTTGAGGACTCATGATTTGATTATATAGTTTTATTCGTGTATATGAAATTTACCAAGAATTTTTTTGTCATTGATTTTCTTAAATTAGTGTGAATTGATTTTTAATTATTATTAATTTCATGAGTGATTTTCCCCAATAAATGTTTGTATTATTGATGAGATATATAGAAAATATACTTCTTATGTGTTCTCAAGAATACTTCATTAGTGATCATGGATCATGACAGTATATAAATTTGTTTATTTTAACCTTTTCTAGCTTTGATTGTGCCAAAATGAATTTATAATGATTGAGGAATCTTTTGAGAAGAAATTATATTTAAATACCACAATTATATATATCCTTATTTATCCCATATAGACCTTGAATGAAAATTAAATTGATTATCCATGTGTCTATAAAATAATATTCATTATTACCCTACTCTTATTTATTTTATGATATTTTAATTCTAATGTGTGGTGGTAAAGGGAATAATGGTAAAAGGGATTATTTAAATTTTAGGGATGATGTGTGGGGATTATTATTATGGAATTGTAAAATATTATATAATCATCCATTTTATTATATTTGTTTCCCCTATTGAATTTAGAAAAAAATCAAAAAAGAAAAAAAATGGGAAATTTTTTGTGATTTGGGTAAACCCAAAATTATCATTACTATACTATATAATTTTTATATTTCGTTGTTATTTGGTGGAAATAAGGTTTATTATATTAAAAATTAATTTAAGAAAATAAAATTATTCTTTGAAAAATAAAAAAAAAGGTATTAAATTAAAAAAAATATATATTCAAGGGAGGGTATATATCATTGATTATACTTAAACTAATCACAATCTTTACTTGGTTATTTTTTGGGGTGTTTGGAGTTGATGTTATATGACTAGGGTAATTTCATTAAACATTTAATTTGAATATAATTATGTATTATTTAAGATACAAACATCATCCTTGATCTTTAATTTTTTTAACATCAAGTCCTACGAACGATAGGGATTAGGTGTATATAAACATTGATTAAAAACTATCATGATTTTATGTACTCTTAGTGTTTATAATGTGTTTAAAGTTGTTATTTTACAATATTATGGATAAATATCATTTTCTAATGATATGAGAATTATTCTACATGAATTGGATCATGAATAATGAGGGAAATTATTGAAAAAGTGAGGTTGATCAAGAATTGGAATGTTTTATAATAATGAATTCAAGAGCATGAATTAATGAAAGGAGAATATCTATTAGTTATATATAGGTAAAAGTAAAATACATAAATTGATAGTTTCATTAAAAATGTGGAAACATATTTATATTTTATGGGTAATTTCGAAATTTGATTTTATATTTATTATTGTTTAATTTTATTACATTGAAATTTGAATATTGATATCATTGGCGCCCTCTAATTTTCAATGTTAAATTTTAATGATTGATGAAAATAATGATTTATATATAGGGGAACTAAAAGAAAAAATATATTCCAAAATTTTACATTGAATTGTTATGTATTCAATCCCAAAAAAGTGTTATTTTTTGTTAATTCTAATATTTTAGTTTTCTAGTGGTATTTTTTCCCAATCAGAAAAATCATCTATTTTTAATTTTTACTATTTTAAATAATTATTGTATTTAGGTAATCAAATATTCTATACACATGAAAATGGTTTATTTATTAATTGATAGTATTTTATAAATATTTGGATACAATGAATTCTTTGGGATAAAAAGCTAAATCCACCATTTGGAAGCCCAAACCCAGCTCACATACTATTCCATAAAAATTATTTATTGATCTACATAATTTTCATTGTGGGAATATATAACTTTTTTGTACTATCCAAATGAGAATAAATTCAGATAAAAGATGTGTCTTACATTTTTTAACAACATTCATGATGACAACCACAAGCTATTTGGCTATTTTCAAGGGAATAAATTCAGGGGAAACTAGAAACCTAAAATGTGGAGATTCAGTTTGGGTTGATTAAATTCTCAGAGTGAAATTGGTATCACTATCAATACACATGACCATATAGACTAAAATATGGTGTAGGTATGCTAATGACATTAAATAACAACATTCATGGAGGTTTCAACACATGGATCGTCCATTTTTTTGGCTAAACAATTGAAATCTTCCATCTGACAATTTATGGAACAAAAAATTCATTACTAACCTATAAAATATGGTTAAAAAATCCTTCACAAACCATCAAGGGCATCATGGGGGAGATCTACCCTGAGGGAGGCCATCTTCTACCTCCAACTCCCATATTTCGTTTTAATCTTTTTTTGTTTTCGTTAATTTTTTAGATTGTAATTGTAATTATATTCATAATAAATTAATTATTTATAAACATTATTCCACCATTTTTTTCTCCATAATTTAATTATAAATATTTAATTATAATAGTTATAAAAAAAATTGTTATTATTGTTATTATTATTCATTTAAAATTATTTATAAATTGCATATTTTATTTCTTTTATTATTTTTATTATTTTATTTATTTTATCTCCAATTTTCATATCATTATATCATCACAAAATAGGGACCAATTACACTAATAAAAGATGATCTAACAGGAGGATTATCCTGGCAGAGGTATGTGTATATTCCATTTATCATTTACTTATTTTATTATTTTATATCACGTTTATGATGAAAAAGAGTAATAGTGCATGTGTGTGTCAATCGTCCACCATGAAACTGAACTCATACTCATTTCTATTTTTTAAAAATATTTTCCCTCCATTATAGTAGATAATGTATCTTTATATGATATGGTTTAGAAATTATTTAGATTAAATAGTATATGATTGATTCATGTTGTATACGACATCACACTCTCAATCAAGGTATAACATTAACATTGATTGTAGAACGAGGTTGAATTAATATTGAAAAATGAATTTGATATTTCACACCACAATATAAATGGTTTATAATTCATTAATTAAATTTCAAGATTTAATTATAAAACATAATTTAAACAATGAAAAGTAGAATGGTGGAATCCAAATTCCAAACCATAAATTCCATGTTCATTATTCGATAATTACATTTTTTTCATTACATTTTAATTTTATATACAATTATATTCCATCACATTAGTAGATTAAATAATACCAATAAAAATTATTTAGTTTATGTGAATTAGATTACATGGGTAAAAACATAAGAAATATACTCTTGTAAGGTGATCTATGTCACATTTTATGTGGAATTAACAAAATAATTTGTTTTTCCATGACCCATGTGTGGGATGCATCATCTATCAATGAAAATGTTCTTCATCTATAATTTATAAGTGTTACATTATTTTATTAAAATATATAAAGATGAAGTCTATATTTCTCAATATATAGATACCAAATTAATAATCAAAAGGTGTTTCCATGGGTAATGGAATGAAAGATCATATATAATATTAATGTCAATGCAATGGACTTAACTAGGTGGTGGGTGGGGCATGAAATTTTATAGGCCCTTTATTCATCTATACTTATCATGAAACAAAATGGTTGGGATTTTTATTTTTTTTTAATTTCATAACATTATCAAATTATTAGATGGAATCATTGACATTTTTTTTTTGATTTTAGGCATTATGAATTCATATATTATTAGTAAAATGATTATTTTTATACTTATTTTCAGTTTTTTATGATATATAATTCCCTTGAATTATAATTAATATAGATTCTTGTGGTTAATTTATTATTCCCATACCACATATCCTATGATTATGTTATGTAAGATTAAACTGTATTCTAATCATTATTATGTATAAGAGATCAAACTTATTTTTTTCCATTCCGAATTAATCATTTTGGAGGACTACGTTAATCTTTAGTAAATGATAGAATGACTAGTAATGTTCACACATGATGTGTATATATTATTAGTATTTTTCTTCTATAATGAGTAAATATATATTATCTTCCAATACTATAAATATATTTTATTCTTCGATATCTATTTTAATTTTTACTAATAACTTAATCTAAAATCCATCAATGGATTTTTGGAGGCCAGGTTATTATAGTTGGTAATAGATGAATATTTATTTAATCTTTCGTATTAGACATATAAGAACATTGTGAGAAATAATATGTAATGAAAAAATACCCCAAAATTTATATGGAACACTCTTGAGAAAATTGTAGGAATTATATTTTACTAATCAGCATCATGACCATTCTATATGAATTCCATTATAATAACATGTTGATTAATATGAATAATGAAAACAATATATGTACTAATATTAAATATTATTATATTACCCCAAAAATATTTAATATATATATATATAATACATTATTAGGTCTATAAAAATTTTGAGGAAGGTTTAACATTAAGTTGAAATAATATATTTTAGATAGAGTGTCCCACAGATCAGAAAAATGTTGTAACTATGGTGGAATATTTAATAGGGAAATAACTTATAGTATTTTGTGGAACTAATAATCCATTATTAATTAATAAAATTTTTATTTCCATAAATAATATCTTCCCAACTTTTCACGTAGGGAAAAAAACTATTCTCACTATAATTATATTATCTAAAGGAGAACCAGCCCAATTATGGTCACTAATTCAAAATAATAAATTTGAAGAAGAGACCTAGTGCAAGGAATAAGGAACTTTTAAGAAGTTATAATATGAAAAATACATTCTCATGAGAAATGGTCATTAATGGAAATTTAATTCATCTATTTTAAAAAAATATATGATAAAAATATAGTTGTATAGGATGATATCATACCATGTTTTGTTGACTTGATACATACAATGTATGTAAACCACAATGCAAGATTTTCTATTACATTATTGGGTTGAATGTAAAGACGCTTAAATTTCAAGGAAATTTTTTATATTAATTTTCTTTGGAATTTTACAAGAACGCAGTTTCTGACGGTGCCTAATTCCGAGGCCCGGTGTGCCCGAAATCATTTTCTGAAGTATGGCTCGGGTACGTTTAGTGAACGGACGAGCGAGTTTTTCTAAACTTTGAACCGGTGCCCAGAATCGAATTCTGAGGGCACCGATGAAATCACAGCGCCGGTATTCTCTTAGAAACACCTCTTCCGGAGTTGCGTATTCTCGGGTGTGGTTTTTAATTTTCGGGCTTAAAGTTAAGAAATAAAATAACTTTTCGACAACTTTATTTTATTTCACTTGAGCCACTTCGAAGCCACTTGAATCCACTTAAAGGCGGCTTGAACTGAGTTAAACCGGATAGGATGCTATCCAGAAATATCCTACCCCCTTTGTAGGATATTTGTGAGGTGGGGCCCGCACGAGCCCCGCCGTTTCTTTCCACTAAGTAACGCACCCGCGAAAACCCGTCATTATGAAAGTCAACTGACGCGTTTTCTAAATTCTTAACAGACCATTTAATTGGGCGGTTTATTTCGTAAATTAATTGAGCTGTTTCTTTTGTTGAATTCATTCAACGAATTGATGGGTCGTTTCTTACCCTATTTCGTGTGTTGGCATAATAATAAAATAAGACCATCCAATTTCTTTTGGAGGATTACTCGTTGAGAGAGGATCCTTGAACCTTCAGCCTCCTTCACGAAGAACGCGAAGAACGCCGAACACTGAAATCGACGACGTGACACCGTGATCCACAACGCCGACAAAGTTCTTCTACGACGTCTCTTCCTCCGCAACAGATCTTCGATCGGCTGCTTGAGGTAAGAGTCTCGGACCTTCCTTTTTATCTCCTTCGTGGTTCTTAACCAAAACACGGATTTAATTAATTAAATTAAATCTGTTGTTTCATGGTGCCTTGAGTTCGCTGACTCAACGTCTTGTTCCGTGACGACGCGACGCCCTTCCGCGACGACGCGACGATCTCCACCTTCCGCGATGAGCAAATTCCGCGAAGAACGCTCACGCGCGACGTCCAGCGAGGTAGGGATTTTATATTTTTTTGGAAATACCCCTCCTTATATTCCCGTGAACATTCTTTAAAAATTAAAGAACCGGAATCAAAGAAACAATTTTATTTTATTAAAAGTGTTGGTTCATGTGTTGAACATTTTATTTTCTCCCATTTATTATCTCTAACGCGGAGGGTTCGGGCCAAACGAACACGGCCCGACGACCCTCTGACGTTCTTCGTTTTGTGCAGATTTGACGGGCGATGACGGAACGTGCCGCAACGGATGTTTGATGTTTCCGCAGTGAAGGACGAGTCTCGGGAGGAGCAACGGCACAGAAGGGATGGAAAACGGGCCACCGGAGCGACTCCGGCGGCCCGCGGAAGCTGGCGGCGGCGTGGGTCGCCGGCGGGCGGCCGGAGGCGGCGGCGCCCCCCGGGTGTCCAGGGGGGCACCCCGCGGGTGTCGCGGGGTTTTCACGCGCCAACCCCTGGTGTCCAGGGCGGCACACCGTGGGTGTCGCGGGTTTGTCACGCGGCACCCCCCCCCCCTGGGTGTCCAGGGCGGCACCCCGCGGGTGTCGCGAGGTTGTCACGCGACAACCCCGGGTGTCCAGTGCGGCACCCCGCGGGTGCCTCGGGGTTGTCACGCGACAACCCCGGGTGTCCAGGGCGGCACCCCGCGGGTGCCTCGGGGTTGTCACGCAGCGCCCCCCGAGTGTCCATGGCGGCACCCCGCGGGTGCCGCGGGGTTGTCACGCGGTGCCCCCGGGTGTCCAGGGTGGCACCCCGCGGGTGCCGCGGGGTTGTCACGCGGCGCGTCCGGC
Source organism: Viscum album (assembly GCA_963277665.1). Taxonomy (NCBI): domain Eukaryota; kingdom Viridiplantae; phylum Streptophyta; class Magnoliopsida; order Santalales; family Viscaceae; genus Viscum; species Viscum album. Next base: position 89,860,238 of record OY728121.1, on the reverse strand, counting down.
TGTCTGGCCGACACCCTGTGGGTGCCGCGGGGGTGTCACGCGGGGCGGCGGCTCCCCCCACATCGGGCCGCTCGGCCGCTCGGCCAAGCCGAGCTGGACCGGCCCTGGCCGAGCCATACCGGTCCGACCGGGTCGGACCGGGTCAGCCGACCCAGGGGGGGGTCGGCCCGGGTCGGCCCAGGCCCGGACACCCCCGTCTTCAGACGATTTTCGTTCAAATGCCCGTAACATCAGCTACGGGCCTCCAAACGGCTCGCCGTCAGCGTCAACGCGATCCTTGGATCGAGACGGTCGTTTCAATATATTGCATTCAATGTTTCGTAATACTTTGACTTCGGTCGGGTTGGTTCGTACACGAAACCAACCGGGCCCTCGGAGCGGAAATGCTCATATCATGAGCTACGGACGTCCGATTGACGTGTCGTCAGCTTCGTTGGATTCCTATAAGTGAGACGGATATTTTGGCTTACTCCGCTCGAGGTTTGGATGCTGTCGGAGTGCGGTCAGGTTGGTTCGCTCATGAAAACCAACCGGGCCCTTGCACGAAAAAGCCAATAACTTCCAGACCGGGCGTCTGATTGACGCGCCGTCTGTTGCGTTGAGTTCCTCTTGATGATACGGAACTTTTGGCATACTCCGCCCAAGTATTGGATGAAGTTGGATTTTCGGCCGGGTTGGATCATACCAAAAATCCAACCGGGCCCCTGGAACGGAAAGGCTGATACCTTTCAGTTAGGACCTCCGTTTGGCGTGCCGTCTGTTGCGTTGAGACCCCTATGACGAGGCGGTCCTTTGAGATACTTCTTAGTGAGACTTCCTGATACATGGAGTATCAACCTGTAGCTCGTGGAGCGGACCCTCCCAGTGACGAGCTAGCGGAGTAACAGCAGACCCTTGGCGGTGGAGCGCTTGGTTGTAGCAGCATACCCTTGGCGGTGGAGCGCTTGGTTGTAGTAGCATACCCTTAGCGGTGGAGTGCTCGGTTGTAGCGGTAGACCCACGGTACTCAATAGAGGTGGTGCGCATGGTTGTAGCGGCAGACCCGCGATACTGGAGTCGAGTGTACGGAGTGCGGAGACCGTGTAACTGGCTGGGACCTGATGACTGCTTGACCGACTCGACATGGAGTGAGTCGACTAGCCCAGTGGACGGAGCGCCCGGTATTCGGCGGCAAACCCATGGCGGACGGAGCGCCTGGTAGTTGGCAGCAGACCTGCGGTACTCGACTGGAGGAGTACCTCTGTAGGCTATTTGGGTGAGCGCCCGGTATTTGGCAGCAAACCCTCAGCGGACGGAGCGCCCGGTAGTTGGCAGCAGACCCGCGGTACTCGACAGGAGGAGTACCTCAACAGTTTTAGGTTAGTGAGCAGTACCTCGGAGTCGTGACAGGACCACTGTACACTTCAGAGACGGGGCTCTTCAGCAGTTACGGTTTCGATAATGAAAATCATGGTTTGAGCTGAGTCATTGATCCTTGAGTTTCTTCTTGATTGAGATGGGTTGCCTGATAATTTCGGTGTATGTATGGGCATATACTTATGATAGTTATCTGTTGAGTTTTCCTGTGTGGATTACGTTTTTCTATCCTTTGTGGATTCTGTTGAGTTTTCCTGTGTGGATTACATTTCCTTTCCTTTGTGGATGGTGTTGAACTATCCTGTGTGGATTTACTGTTTACTCTCCTTTGTGGATTATGTTGAACTATTCTGTGTGGATTTATTGTTTACACTCCTTTGTGGATTGTATTGAGCTATCCTATGTGGATTTTCTGTTTACTCTCCTTTGTGGATTGTGTTGTGCTATCCTTTGTGGGTATACGTTTTTCTTTCCTGTGTGGACTGGGTTGTGCTTGGGCTCGGACGTTGGAGCTGAACGAGAATTGACGACATAGGTATATGTATGGGCATATACCTAAGCCGTGCCAGATGTTACTTCGTGATTGTATCTTTCATCTGTGGTTGATCCTTTGTGGATTTCAGGAGACCTTTGGGGGTCTCGTGGTCCCTACTGAGTAGATTATACTCACCCCTACACGGGCTATGCCCGCACTTCATTGTGTTGGTTGCAGACGACGGACAACGCTGGTCGAGGCTGAGTCTTTCTGAGCGAGACGGTACCCGGAGGTGGACCTCACGAAGAGAGGATACCCGGAGGTGGACGTGATGACGAGACGGTACCTGGAGGTGGACATTACGACGAGACGGTACCCGGATCTGAGGTGGCCATCTGTACCTACCCTTCAGGTAGGGACTCTAGAGGACGAACCAGGAGCAGCTTGACACCTTCCTACAGTTTTGTCTTTTTCTTGTACTTTACAGTTGGGCTTGTATTTCCGGCCCCCTTTACTTTCAGCACTTCTGTTGTACTCAGTTTTCTTATTTTTTACTTCCGCTTGCACTCTGTGGTGTTTTGTTACTTTTATAAAGGAAATGCCTTCCCAGTTATCGGGATTTACGCCTTTGTTACTAGTCGTCAGCCCCTGGCCTATGGAAGGTGGGCTTGGGGTAGTCAGGGAAAGGGCCCCGAGAACGAGTCGTGACATATTGGTATCAGAGGTGGTCGGTTCTACCGCAAACTCTGATCTTTCTTCTATGTGAAGCAATAGTGTTTAGCGTATTGAGTGTGGTTATCGGTCCAGGGAGTCCAGTGTTGGTGCGGCGGCTGACGTATCCGTACACCAGGACCCTAACTTCCGATTTCTGACTTAATGCACGAAGACACTGATTGTGTGTGTGTTTCCAGCAGTTTTTAAAAGTCAGCTCAAACCAGGTCAGCTCACCAGGTTCTTATCATTTGACCATATCACGTTGTTTCTTCCAGGATACCTCCCCGCGGACGACCAGCTAGGGTTCTGAGGGTTGAGCGTGGTGACAGCCGCCCAGCGACGAGGCCTCGGTGCAGGGCCCCTTTACAGCTGAGGCACCGGCAGTACCTCTACCCGCCGAGCCACCGATGCTTCCAGCCGCTGACGATGCACGTCTCTTGAGTGCACTGCACGAGTTCTAACGCCAGAGGCCACCCAGGTTCTGGGGAGAGACAGACCCGCAGGCGGCTGAGGATTGGCTGGAGGCTGTGGTGGGAGTTTTCAGGCTAGTGAGGATACCAGTAGACCTCATGGTAATCCTCGCAACGAGCCTGCTGTACGTAGCAGCAGGCCGATGGTGGATCTTGATGTTCCAGGTGCACGAAGAGGCATCACTTCTATGCACAGAGGTCCAAGAGGGCCAAACCTACCGGTGGCCGACTGCACGACTAAGGCTCAGTTGTGCGGGGGAGCCGGGGTGGAGTCAGAGCCAGGCGTGCCGAGAGTAGCCAGTGTTACTCCTGTGGCGGGATTGGTCACATGGCTCGAGACTTCCCGACTCGTTTTACAGATGAGCAGCAGGCGGTAGAGGGACCTCCCAGACAGAGATTCGGCCACGGTGGTCCGCAGGGTACAGGCGGACGAGGCAGTGGAGCTGGCCGAGTAGCCGATGGTGGGAGACACTTCGAGGTGTTTCCACCACCACCACCAGGAGGTCCACCCCGACCGCAGGGAGTTGGTAGACATGGTAGAGCTCAGCTTCAGGCAGCTGAGGCCTTCGATCGTGGAGCTCTGGGAGCAGTTGGACAGGAGCAGAACTAGGGGATATGTCTTTTGTTCTTCTAGTTCCTTGTTGCTGTTGTGTAGCGTCCTTGTAATATGAGATGCAATAAAAAAAGACGCTTACCTTAGTGATGTTTTCCTTCCTGTCCTATTTTGCATTGTTACTAAGAGGTTCCGGTTTAGACTGTTGACTTGACCCTCACTTGTGGGACATCTACTGGAGGAGACCCAGTTACCACACACTAATGCCGACAGTGTGACTCAACCCTTGAGGCGAGAGTAACAGTTGGATCTCTTGGTAGTAGCGTCGAGGCCTTATGACGTCATCCTTGGTATGGATTAGTACCATCCATGTCGGGATTGACTGTATTAGGAAAAAGAATGTGGTTCATCCAGGGAATAGGACCAGATTTATCTTATCGGAAAAGAAGAAATCTTGCAACTCTTGTGGGACCTGAGATGGTCCGGGTCATCCAGGGGCGGATGAGTACAGCTCAGAGCCGGCAGAAGCCTTATGCTGACAGGAGGCAGAGACCACTAGAGTTCGAGGATGACGACCATGTCTTCTTTCGGGTCTCACCTCGATGTGGTTTGTGGAGATTTGGCCGAGGCGGCAAGTTGTCTCCATGCTTCATCGGGCCTTTCCAGGTCATCAGAAGGATTGGCGAGGTGGCTTATCGCCTGGCTCTACCACCTCAGTTGCACCGGGTGCACGATGTCTTCCATGTATCTCAGCTGAGAAGATACGTGCATGACCCGACGCACATCTTTGACGATGGGGAGCTAGACGTGGATGGTGGGGAGACTTTTACGGAGGTCCCGGTGGGGATAGAGGATCGACAGGAGCGGGTCCTACGTGGATGATCGATTCCTCTTGTGCGCATTAGATGACAGCACGGGAACCTCCAGGGAGCACATGGGAGTGGGAGGCTCAGATGCGTGCTCAGTACCGCCTTTGTATCCCTAGTTTGTGTTGAAGCTTTACGGGGACGTAAAGCCCTGTGGTGGGAGTAATGTAAAGACTCGTAAATTTCAAGGAAATTTTTTTCTTAATTTTTTTTGGAATTTTACAAGAACGCAGTTTCTGACGGCGCCTAATTCCGAGGCCCGGTGTGCCCGGAATCATTTTCCAAAGTTTGTCTCGGGTACGTTCAGTGAACGGACGAGTGAGTTTTTCTAACTTTTGAACCGGTGCCCGGAATCGAATTCCGAGGGCACCGATGAAATCGCAGCGCCATTATTCACTTAGAAACGCCTCTTCCGGAGTTGCGTTTGCTCGGGTGTGGTTTTTAATTTTCGGGCTTAAAGTTAAGAAATAAAAAAAATCAACAACTTTGTTTTATTTCACTTAAGCCACTTGGAAGACACTTGAAGCCACATAATGGCGGCTTGAACTGAGTTGAACCGGATATGATGCTATCCAGAAATATCCTACCCCCTTTGTAGGATAATTTTGAGGTGGGGCCCGCACGAGCCCCACCGTTTCTTTCCGCTAAGTAACGCACCCGCAAAAACCCGTCATTATGAAAGTCAACTGACGCGTTTTCTAAATTCTTAATAGACCATTTAATTGGGCTGTTTATTTCGTAAATTAAATGAGCTGTTTCTTTCGTTGAATTAATTCAACGAATTGATGGGTCGTTTCATACCCTTTTTCGTGGGTTGGCATAATAATAAAATAAGACCAACCAATTTCTTTTGGAGGATTACTAGTTGAGAGAGGATCCTTGAACCTTCAGCCTCCTTCGCGAAGAACACGAAGAACGCGAAGAACGTGAAGAATGCCAAACCTGGAAATCGACGACGAGACGCCGTGATCCGCGACGCCGACAACATTCTTCTACGACGTCTATTCCTCCGCGGAGGATCTTCGATCGGCTGCTTGAGGTAAGATTCTTGGACCTTCCTTTTTATCTCCTTCCTGGTTCTTAACCAAAACACGGATTTAATTAATTAAATTAAATCTGCTGTTTCCTGGTGCGTTGAGTTCGCTGACTCAACGCCGTGTTCCGCGACGACGTGACGCCCTTCTGCGACGACGCGACAATCTCCAACTTCCGCGGCGAGCAAATTCCGCGAAGAACGCTCACGCGCGACGTCCAGCGAGGTAGGGATTTTATATTTTTTTGGAAATACCCCTCCTTATATTCCCGTGAACATTCTTTAAAAATTAAAGAACCAGAATCAAAGAAACAACTTTATTTTATTAAAATTGTTGGTTCATGTGTTGACCTTTTATTTTCTCCCGTTGATTATCTCTAACGCGGAGGGTGCGGGCCAAATGAACACGGCCCGACGACCCTCCGCTGTTCTTCATTTTGTGCAGATTCGACGGGCGACGACGGAATGTGCCGCAACGGATGTCTGATGTTTCCGCAGTGAAGGACGAGTCCCAGGAGGAGCAACGGCATGGACGGGAAGAAAAATGGGCCACCGGAGCGACTCTGGCGGCCGGAGGCGGCGGCGCCCCCCGGGTGTCCAGGGCGGCACCCCGCGGGTGCAGCGGGGTTGTCACGTGACAACCCCTGGTGTCCAGGGCGGCACCCCGCGGGTGGCGCGGGGTTGTCACGCGGCACCCCCCCGGGTGTCTAGGGAGGCACCCCGCGGGTGCCACGGGGTTGTCACGTGACAACCCCGGGTGTCCAGGGCGGCACCCCGCGGGTGTCGCGGGGTTGTCACGCGACAACCCCGGGTGTCCAGGGCGGCACCCCGCGGGTGTCGCGGGGTTGTCATGCGGCGCCCCCCGAGTGTCCAGGGCGGCACACCGCGGGTACCGTGAGGTTGTCACGTGGCGCCCCTGGGTGTCCAGGGCGGCACCCCGCGGGTGCCGCGGGGTTGTCACGTGGCGCGTCCGGCTGTCTGGCCGACACCCCGCGGGTGCCGCGGGGGTGTCACGCAGGGCGGTGGCTCCCCCCGCGTCGGGCCGCTCGGCCAAGCCGAGCTGGACCGGCCCTGGCCGAGCCAGACCGGGTCGGCCGACCCGGGGGGGGGGGGGGGGTCGGGCCGGGTCGGCCCGGGGCCGATCCCCCCCCCCCCCCCCCCCCGTCATCGGATGGTTTTCATTCAAATGACCGTAACTTGAGCTACGGGCCTCCAAACGACTCGCCATCAGCGGCAACGCGATCCTTGGATCGAGACGGCCATTTCAATATATCGCACTCAAGGTTTCAGAATAATTTGATTTCGGCCGGGTTGGTTCGTACACGAAACCAACCGGGCCCTCGGAGCGAAAACGCTCAAATCTTGAGCTACGGACGTCTGATTGACGTGTTGTCAGCTTTGTTGGATTCCACTAAGTGAGACGGATATTTTGGCTTACTCCGCTCGAGGTTTCGATGTCGTCGGAGTGCGGTCAGGTTGGTTCGCTCACGAAAACCAACCGGGCCCTTGGAACGAAAAGGCCAATAACTTCCAGACCGGGCGTCCGATTGACGCGACGTCTATTGCGTTGAGTTCCTCTTGATGATACAGAACTTTTGGCATACTCCGCCTGAGTATTGGAAGAAGTTGGATTTTCGACCGGGTTGGATCGTACCAAAAATCCAACCGGGCCCCTTGAACGGAAAGGCTGATACCTTTCAGTCAGGACCTCCATTTGGCGTGCCGTCTGTTGCATTGAGACCCCTTTGGCGAGGCAGTCCATTGAGATACTTCTTAGTGGTACTTCGTGATACTTGGCGTATCAACCCGTAGCTCGTGGAGCAGACCCTCCCAGTGACGAGCTGGCGGAGTAGCAGCAGACCCTTGGCGGTGGAGCGCTTGGTTGTTGCATCATACCCTTGGCGGTGGAGCGCTTGGTTGTAGCAGCATATCCATGGCGGTGGAGCGCTCGGTTGTAGCGGCAGACCCACATCACTCGATAGAGGTGGTGCGCATGGTTGTAGCGGCAGACCCGCGATACTGGAGTCGAGTGTACGGAGTGCGGAGACTGTGTAACTAGCTGGGACCTGACGACTGCTTGACCGAATCGACTTGGAGTGAGTCGACTAGCCCAGTGGACGGAGCGTCCGGTATTCGGCGGTAGACCCACGGCGGACGGAGCGCCTGGTAGTTGGCAGCGGACCCGCGGTACTCGACTGGAGGAGTACCTCTGTAGGCTATTTGGGTGAGCGCCCGGTATTTGGCAGCAGACCCTCAGCGGACGGAGCGCCCGGTAGTTGGCAGCAGACCCGCGATACTCGACAGGAGGAGTACCTCAGCAGTCTTAGGTTAGTGAGCAGTACCTCGGAGTCGTGACAGGACCACTGTACACATCAGAGACGGGGCTATTCAGCAGTTACGGTTTAGATTATGAAAATCCTGGTTTGAGCTGAGTCATTGATCCTTGTTTTTCCTCTTGATTGAGATGGGTTGCCTGATAATTTCGGTGTATGTATGGGCATATACTTATGAGAGTTATCTGTTGAGTTTTCCTGTGTGGATTACGTTTTGCTATCCTTTGTGGATTCTGTTGAGTTTTCCTGTGTGGATTACGTTTCCTTTCCATTGTGGATGGTGTTGAACTATCCTGTGTGGATTTACTGTTTACTCTCCTTTGTGGATTGTGTTGAACTATCCCGTGTGGATTTACTGTTTACTCTCCTTTGTGGATTGTGTTGAGCTATCCTGTGTGGATTTACTGTTTACTCTCCTTTGTGGATTGTGTTGTGTTATCCTGTGTGGGTATATGTTTTTCTTTCCTATGTGGACTGGGTTGTGCTTGGGCTCGGACGTTGGAGCCGAACGAGAATTGACGACTTAGGTATATGTATGGGAATATACATAAGCCATGTCAGATGTTACTTCGTGATTGTATCTTTCATCTGTGGTTGATCCTTTGTGGATTTTAGGAGACCTTTGGGGGTCTCGGGGTCCCTACTGAGTAGCTTATACTCACCCCTACACGGGCTATGCCCACACGTCGTTGTGTTGGTTCCAGACGACGGACAACGCTGGTCGAGGCTGAGGCTTTCTGAGCAAGATGGTACCCGGATGTGGACCTCACGACGAGATGATACCCGGAGGTGGACGTGACGACGAGACGGTACACGGAGGTGGAAGTTACGATGAGATGGTACCCGGAGCTTAGGTGGCCATCTATACATACCCTTCAGGTAGGGACTCCAGAGGACGAACCAGGAGCAGCTTGACACCTTCCTGCCGTTTTGTCTTTTTCTTGTACTTTACAGTTGGGCTTGTATTTCAGGCCCCCTTTACTTTCAGCACTTCTGTTGTACTCAGTTTACTTAGTGTTTACTTCTGCTTGCACTCTGTGGTGTTTTGTTACTTTATTAAAGGCAATGCCTTCCTAGTTATCGGGATTTACACCTTTGGTGCTAGTCGCCAGCCCCTGGCCTATGGAAGGCGGGCTTGGGGTAGTCACGACACGGGCCCCGAGGACGGGTCGTGACATTGAAGCCAAGAATATAGAATCTTGTTAGTCTCAAAAATCATTAATTAATATATTGACATAGTTGCATGGCCATTTTAATAGAAATATAGTTCCCCCAAACAAAATTATTTAAATTAAATTTGAAAATTAGGGGTCTACTGAGAATCAAGGTATGAACAATGTAGCAAATGTATGTCCATTGAATTATAAAGTAATAAAATTTTATTCATTAGCGTGTATGAAATGAAACAACATCTGTGCAGGGGAATAAAATATCCCAATATGTTATAATATATTTAATATTTTAATAAAATTAACCCATTATACACCTTCGACTTCATGTGATATAGAGTTAGCATGTTCTATTAGAAACAATTAGTTTCTTCGATTACTTGTGTTGCACGCAAGACAAAGTTTTACAATAAAAGAACCTAATAATATAGATATATTATTTAATATAATAATCTATAATCTATCTATTAAATTAGACTATATGAATAGTATTAAATAACTTATGGAAATATATGGTGGAAGTAATTGGTTATAAATTAATAACAAATTAATATAAGAACCAATTGAATATAATTGTAATGTTTTTTATAATAACTATTTTTCTGCTCACGAGTTTGTTTTATCCTAATCAATTAAATTAATTGAAATTATTTAGTGATATTAATTCCATATATTTATATTATATTCAATCCAATATTTTTGACATTCATGTATTAGTTTAGATAAATATAAGAGAATAACAAACCCAATATTATACATAAATACCAATATTTATATAAAAGAATTTTTACCTATTATTAATGGATATCCTATTTTAAATATTTTCTTTTAAACCTTAATAAATATTATATGTCAAAAAAATAATAATTTTAAATTATAATAAAAAATTAATATAATGTGAATATTAGGTATTTTTCGTTGAAGTTCAATTCTTTGATGAATAATGAAAAATAATTAATTTTATTTGAAATAATATTTTTCATATAATTTTTTAATTTGGATAAATTTTATATTTTTTTTTAATATTAAATTTAAAAAAATTTATAAAAATTAATCCTAATCGTTTCATTAGAATCGATTTCACTTTTAAATTGGATTTAAAAACATCTCAAACATTTGAATATTTTTACATTAAAAACATGTACTTTCATCCCATATGTGTGATTAAATATTAATTATTGTCTACCACTTATGTGATTTTTATTTAGAAAAATATATTTAATATTTTGAATCACAATAATTTACAATTTATAATAATGTAAACATATTTTTTAACAAAAATATTGATAAATGTATTTAAATTTTATTACAATGATTAAGTGAAAAATTGCCTTATAAAGGGACTAAAACTAAATCTTTAGGGAAAAAATGACCTATAAACATGTCAAAAATACTTTTGAGGGAAATTTAAAGATGCTATATTTCGTTTTATATATTTTGAACCATTTTTTAGAGACACATTAAATTAAATTAACTCAGGTATAATTATTTTACTAGAAATCTATAGGAATACAACTTTTCCACAAAAAACAGCACTCAGCCATACCACTTATTCACACCTATTAAGAATCTATGTCCCAAACAATATCATACAAAATAGATAATAAATATATACATCTAAACATAGTAGCATCTTTTTGGGATGAATTATATCAATTGAATCCCTTTGGTGGAAACCAAAAGGAGTTCCCAAATAATTGGTCCCATCCTTATTGGATATCTTTAAATTTGTATTCATTCTCCACCTCAAAAAATCTTTTTATTAAAATATTATATAATAAATCAAGAATTAAAAATATTTTTATTTTTTATTATTATATTTTATCTATATAAACTTACACACACATCCATATAATTTGTAATGAACATATAATTTACATGAAAGATGAAATACCACCTCAAAGAACAATGTTGTTCATTTTTTCATTTACCACCTCCCATGGTTGAATATTTTGAAGTAAACACAGTATATAATTGATTTATATGATATTTATAATGTATTTAGTATTAATTAATATTTATAAAACAAAAAAATAATTCATTCTATTTTCTGTAAATACGATAACATCGTTTGTGCATGTGTCAACTATCAACAAATAATGAAATGGGATTCATTTACACTATACATGGAACATATAATGGTGGTTTTAGTTAGAAAAATTATAAATATTTAAAATAAATATATTAAATGAATTATAATATACATATAAAAAATATACATTTCATTCCATTAGTATTATATGTAAATGAAATCAGTGCTCTTTATGTGTATGACCAACTGTATACATTAATGGTGGATTTCATTTCTTACCTCTAAATAAAATGGATTATTAAAAATAAATAACAACTAAAAATATATGATAATTATTTCATGGTTTACATTATTATATTATTTAATCATGATATAATAAATATAAACATCTAATAACAATAGAAACATACTCAAAAAATATGAAATTAATAAATGAAATACTAAAAATAATCAATCTTTCCTAAAAAACATCCATTAGGAAATTATAAAAATATCATATATTAAATAAAAAATAATAATATGGATTATTATTATGTTTTTAACATGTTTAAAACCATTTTTATAGTTTACAATGTTAATTCACATAAATGTAAATGCCTCGTAATTTATATTTTTCTCAATTTTTACATCTGTGAGATAAATATCATATTCACCACATACTTATTTTGTGTGGTGTATATACTTAATATCTAGGTATATTATATCATTAGTTGTTTTATATTTCGTGGTATTTTTTTATTTCAATTTTAATAATTTCATTTATTTGTATTTGAAATAAAATTTACCAACTGAAAAAAATATCTAACAAAATTTATTTTCATTGGGATATATAACATCCATGTGGTCTTTAATATTCTAAAATTATGCATGCATTAATTTTTAACAATTTATTTTTGTATATACACTAGTTTTATATTAATTTTTATTTTACCCACATAATATATTTTTCAATTATTTCTCACCTCAATGTAATGGACTTTTCAAGGAGTTACATCATAATCTCATTTAGTTTGGGATTGTTTATATTTGAATTAATGTCAACGAAAACTATTGGTTAATTTTTTATTAAATCCATCATTTCTCATATACTCTATTTTTATGAAAATTTTCATGTAAAATTTCCATATTCCACTCTTTTTTACATAAAATGAATTGGGAATTTTTTTAAGTAAACCTAATATATTTTATATTCTTAGTCAAAGAACATATTTTCTTCAAAAAATAATATTTTCTAAAAAGGGATTCAAAAATTTTTTATCCTTCCCAAAATTATTTAATAAAAACATATTTACTATTTTTATATATATTAATTTTTTAATGGAATATATTTAACTCTTTCCACATAATGATCTTTTCCATAATTTTACCCTTCAAAAGGAATATATTTTACCTTATACGACATATATGGGTTTAACCATGATCATTTCATGGAATATTCCTTCTAATGATTAATGTTTTTATTTTAAATACATTTTAAAAAAAATTATTTTTAATGAAATTGATTTTCAGATGGTTAGTCAAAATAAAAATTATATTTTAGAAAAATATTTTTAAAATACCTTTTTTATAGAATTTTCATTAATCAATGACAAAAAATATATATATGTACACAACTTTGGATTTGATTTATTAATACCATACAAATTATTACTTGTGATGTTTTAGAATTTATTTTTCTAAGGATAATTTTGAAATCCAATTGATTAATTCCTTTTTATTCCCCAGGAAACAGTCAATTTCCTATAATCCATGAACATTAAATACACCCTAATTTTATAAAGCATTTGTAATGTATATTAATATTACCTAACCATATGTAATTTATACCAATGGTGTTTAATTATTCAATTATTTGATTGACTATGTAAATATTGATTAATCTATATCCATTACACAATATGTATATTTAATAAGGAGCATTGTTTGTGTAAATGCATTATACCTTTACTAAATGGGTTGGAGATTAGTAAATGAATGCCTTATGGTTTGGGTACTTGTTAATGAAATCTGTGTAGGTTTGGAACCATTTTAAGTAGTCACCAATATGAAAATGTATCCTCTTGTGAAAAAATTAGTTGGGAACAAAACATTCCTGTTTGTATCCAAGAAGAATAGCTGGATTTATTCCCATTGATTTAAATTAAATTAGGAATGTTCTAGACAGTAAAGTTAACATGTTCTGGGGAAATATAAAATCCACAAATTATGAATTTTCAACATTTTGATTCAGTTATTATTATCCTTGATATTATTATTTTGACATTATCTATTGTTTCACTTACATTATTAGTTTATTGATTACATGTATTTTATGTTCATCTATTTTAAAATCCATGTTATTTGTGAACATACATATCTTTTTATTAATTAAATAATATATTTATTCAATAATTTCTTATACATATATATTAATCTCAATAATTACTTATTTTTACCGCTACACACGACCCTTACTATATTTTCAGATCACCCTTTTGGGGTCCTTTCCCTAGTATTCCAAAAACTATTCTGAGAATATAATATGAAGATAAAATGGATGCATTAGATATTTTATACTTTAAAAAAAATTCTAAATAGTTTATTAATTGTTTATACTATGCATATGTATGTATATTTTTTACTTAAACTACTAAACACATAGGTTGTTTGTGATTTTATTCCATTCCATCATTCAAATGTAATGGTAGAATAATCCGGTTCATGGATTTTTGGTGTTGGATATCTAAAATTAATATCAAAGGATGTATAATGTCAACCTTGGGAACTATACTTCGTAAAACAATATTCGTAAACATAATACTCTAAGAAACTTTTAGGATACGTATAGAGGACCATCCTAAATTTTGGTAGGGAAATGATTATAAGCGTCATACTAGTATTTCATCCATATCTGGATACTATAAGTGTGTGTGGTTCTTAAATAGATGTACCTTGGACTAGAAACTCAGACATGGTGTGTCAAACCTATCTCAACTTTACCTAGTACATGACAACAGGCCTTACTGTACAACTATTTTCACACTCTGTGTGGACATAATTAGGATTCATAAAATTTTCAATAAAAAAATTATAAATAATTTGAATAGATAATTAAAATTAATTCATTTTTTTAAGGGATGATAGGAATATACTTATATTAAAATAAAATAGATTATGAATTTATGTATTGAGTATGTTTTAAATACCCTAACAAAAATGTTTTTTATTGATTAACCATATTTCAAGTAGATCCATTATAATTTATAGAAACACTATCGGAATTATATTAATCTAGTTATCTAAATGTAAAACCCATATTAAGTGATTACCAATCATGTCTGGTAAGACCATGGTATATGTAACATTGACCACAGGTCAATAATGGCTTCACGCCTACCACTAACCTACATAATATCTTATGTAAGGCCTCATTTTTTTAATTAAATAATATGATGACTGATTATTAATGATGAAATAGAAGTGTTAATTTTTGTATTTATATATTTATTCATAGACCCTGTTTTATTTTGATAATAGTTAGAGATAAATAGTTATGCAATACACCGTTATTTGGCCTTCAAATCTATTAAATGATTATTTTACTACTTTAGAAATCAATATTAATTTATGGATAACCATTTCATAATGAAATGTATTAATATGAAAATAATTGAAGCACAACCAGAGGATGAAATAGTATTTATAAAAATATTTCAATTATATATATTAAATTATATTCATAGTTAGTAAAATAATTACACAAAATTAATAAAATGACTTTCAATCAAAAAAATTCCTAATATAATATTTTTTTGAATCAATGGTGTTTTGAATCATAATATATTTATGGGATTGAGGACCTAAACATTCCAATCATCATTCACTTGTTTTTAATTGATTACCTTAATCAATAAATTTAAAAATTATCTCTTTTACTACATGTATGAATCCCTACATTCCACTAATATTCTCAAACCTATAGACATAGTTATATGTTAGTACACGTGAAATTTTCTATAACATTATCTGTTAGAAGGATAATTTTTTATGAACCCTTTATATAATGTGGGATTTAAATAGTGGAAATATAAAAAAACATTACAAATATTGAGATTATATTTCCAACATCCAATTTATCTAAGGTGGAATGAATGTAATTCCTTGAAATTATAAAGTAAATTTTTTTTATTCAATTGCATATTTGACATGCAACACTATGTGAGTTAGGTAATATAATATCTATAGATTATGTATTATATTTATAATTTTCGTAAAATTACAAATTAAATATCATTCTAGGCACATGATACTGAGTAAGAATGGGTGTAATTCAATAATGAGTTAATTAGTAGATGTGTGTTAGACATAATATTAAGTCGTACCAAAAAACAATTTATTAAAATAACTTTAATATTGAATTTAATTAGATATAACAATGTTTTTGAATAATAGGTTAGGAATAGAATTAACTAACCCTTGAAAGTATATGTTTGAATTCATTGGTTAAAAATTAATTAGAAATTAATTTAAGATCCAATTGATTTTAATGTGAATGTATTTATAAAAACTATTTATGCTAACAATGTCATTTTATCCAAATATATTAACTCAATTAAAATTAGTGAGTGATATTAATGTACAATATATATTATATATTCAGTAAACTATTTTTTAGATTCATTGAATAGATTTGACAATCATAGGAGAAGAACAAACCTAATATGACACATAAAAACATATATTTTTTAAAAAGAAATTTTACTGTAATTTAATGATGGACCTATTTTAAATATAAATTTTGGAAATTTTATATATTTTAAAAGTAAAAATAATGTTCATTTTTGAAAATTCAACACAATAATTGTTTTTGATTAAATATTGTGTATTTTTTATTGATGTTTATTTTTTAAAGAATATTGAATATTCATATTTTAATTCAAAACATCGTATTTTATTATTTATTTGAATTTTTAAATATTATTTTCTACTACTTTTAATGTTTAATTAGAGAAATTTGATATCAATAAATCCATTTTAGGATATTGAAATTAATTTCACATTGAAAATGAATATATTATCATCAAATTCATTTAAACATTTTCACTTTAAAAGAATGCACTATAATCTTGTCTATCAGATTAAATTTTAATTAATTTTCCCACTTCTGTAATTGGAATTTAAAAAATATATTCTATATTTTGAATAAAAATGATATATAATTTATAATAAGATAATAATTGGTTTTAATATGAAATATTAGTGATGTTATTTGAAATTATATACAATGATTTAGAGAAACATTAGTATCATAAGAGAATAAACCTAAAACATGTGGGACAAAATGTCCTATACACTTGTCCAAAACCTAGAATCTGGTCATTTTTCATTCCTATACCTCCTTGAATACATTATTTCTATTTTTTTTATATATACTATATAGAAAAGACTTTTTTAGAATTCCCAATCCAAAAATATACAAGAATTCCTCTTCTCCTCCACATTTAAACAGAACTCATCACTCCCACATTTCACCCATATAAATCCATTTTTTCTGAAAAAATACATGAACTGATAGATAATTAAAATCCATTCCCTATACCTTGAATCATAAAATTTTTCGTAAATCATTCCTTGGAAGAACTTTGATGCAGACTAAAAGGACTTTCCCAAAGAAGAGGTAGTATCATTCCTTAAACTCCTTTTCATTATTTTCATTCTTCATCCACTAAATTATTATTTTAAATTTTTATATAATAAGACTACTATACTATGTGAACAGAGATTTTTTAATTGTATTATTTTTACCTAAACTAACACACACATCAATCTAATGGGAAACAAACATGATCATTATATGAGCAATGAACAACCACATGACAGAAGGTTGTTGTTTATTTTTCATTTAAAACATCTCAAAGTTGGGAAATAGGATTTATATGGTTTTAATATATGATATATTTTAAAAAAAATATGTATGTATTCTTCTTAGATATTTATATAATAAATACCCATAAAAACCATTTTATGTAAGTACGATGGAATCATTTGTGGAAGTGTAGGACAACACCCCCTCAAACATTTTTAATTAGCTCACACATGATGTTCCTAATTTGTGTATACATTTTGTTACATTTTATCACATTTTCGAAACATGTTTTCACAAGATAAAAGATATTTCTAAGATATAATGCTATAATTCGGTGATCATAATTCATTTTAGGTATTTCCATGACAAACACACAAATCAGGGGAATGTTGGTCAAAATTCAAAACTGCACCTCTTGTACATTGTGATACACATTGTGTACCAGAACCCCGACACAGATTGGAATGGCCAAGTACATGCCCATGTCACCAGATGCACATCCATTCTATGTACCTACTATAAATGACATGTATCCTCTTCTAGAAGTGGTCGGTGACTGAGAAAAATTTTACACGTCCATGTTTCCAGATGACCTGTACACGCCATGTATATCAGTCTACATGGAATGCATTCCCTTTTAGTTGCAGTTGGTGGTTGATGAATGAGAGAACATGCCATGTATGGAAGTTATACACACCGTGTACCTCCAACTATCAGGTGTGTCATGTTCCAAGTCATAGAAGGCGTGTTAGGTCACCCACCAGTGGATAATAATATGGAAAAGCGCGTTGAAAAGTGTACACATCGTGTAATTTCTGGTCGAAGTCATGTACTCTTAAGAAATATAAATGGGTGGAAGGAAATCCAATTTTAGGAGTTATTCATTCATTTCATTCATATTTCATTCAGTTCAAAGGGATAGCCCTCTAGGTACGGCATATAAGAGAACTAGAGAGAGAAAGAAGTTGAGAGAAGAGATAAAGGAAGGTTCTCTCATGAAACCTTCCAAAACAACTTCTTTACAATGATTTGAAGAAGATGCATCCATGTAAAACAAGTTATTAAATTAATATATACTCCATCTGTAGTTAAATTCCCTATGTGTTGGGTCTGAGGACAAATGAAAGTTGTAATTAATCAATTGTGATGTTGTAATCATATTGTTCATATTTTGTTCACAATAATTCTTTATTAAACCATTTCAAATATCACTAGAAATATCATATCAAACCAAGAAAATAATTTATAGGGATCCATTTAGGAATTATGGTTTGAAAATCAATGAACATTGCGTGTTTTAATCATCTAAAAAGGGATAAAAATAATATATATTAAATGGAAGAAATTTTCTGACCAATGAATTTGACTTTCATTGATCAAAAAGAAACTACCTAGACCAAGGGGGTTATGTTACATAAATTATCCTAGAGTTGGGAATTATTATGAACAACACCACCACATAAGCAAATAGATTTAATAACAGCCTCCTAAAATCCACATCCCTAACTCATTTTTCCCCAATTTTAAATCAAAACTGAATTCTTGTTTTGTTCATTATACATTATGTAATTTGTTATGAAACTAATATCCAATCACCTTTTTCATCAGAACATTATAAAAAATGGCTCTAAATTCAGTAAACTTTATTAAATCATGTACAGAATAGATAATAATCAATACATAAATAACTCCTTCTCATTGTGGATCGACCACTTACTGGTACTATACTCATTAGGGTAATTCAATTTAGATAACTAAAAATAACTCTTCTATAGTAACGAATTAAAAATTTTGGGGTTGTTTTCTGGGAACATAGAGTTAATTTTTTTTAAAATCTTGTTGGTATCAAATATAATGAAATTAAAAATTAAAAATTCACAAAAAATAACTTTTTTAACCCCATTTTTTATATCATACTTCTTCCTCATTTATTCTTGGTGTGTTTAGTGTTGTACAGTTTTGTAGATGTATGAGCTAAAACCCTACTCATTCCAAATTCTATAAGTTGTTTGAGCTTCCCCTATTTGACCCAAATATAAAATGGGCACTTTTGAAGTGACGACATACACTCATGGATGATCACAACCAAAAAAATCACATAGCGCAAAATGAAGAGGGATATCCAGCTACTGTACAAGGATATGGACAACCAATTCACCCGAATGACTACTGAAACCAGCAAGCACCACTTGCTCCAAGTTATGGCCCGCAACAGCTCCTACAGATCCAAATGGAGTGGATTTCATACCTACATCATGGTCAGGGGCCGTACATTTCCCCTGAGGAGCAGAAACATCTTCTGCATCGGCCCCCTCATCATCCACCTCCACGTCATACTCTCTTAGAGTACGACCTTCAATCAATTCATGGAGCTGACATAGGCATCATCCGTCTACTACTCCATTCCCAACACATCATGATCAAGCCTATTATCATGCATCTGATACAAAACATAGTTCATTTCGGTGGCCTACCAAGTGAGGACCCCAAGGCCCATCTCCTTAATTTTTTGTAGTTTTGCGACACTATCCACTACCATAGAGTGTCCACAGACACCGTTTGGCTTCTCACCTTCCCCTTCACTCATTGGGATAAGGCAAATGGATAAATAAAAGGATTTTCATAGTATTCTATCCTCACCTAGAGGAGCTATCCTCGAAATTCCTATGCAAATATTTCCCACCTTCAAATATTGTAACCTTGTGGAACCAAATACACAACTTCCATATTCATGTCTTGGAGTCATTGTACGAGTCCTGGGAGATTTCAAAGGAGATAATGTGTAAATTCCCACACCATGGACTCCAACTCAGGATGTAGGTCCAGACACTCTATAGAGGACTAATGATGAATAAAAAGTCCATGGTGGACACTGCATCTAGAGGAATGGTTATGTGTATTTTCCATAAAGAGATTTTAGATCTACTTGAAAAAATGTCATCAAATAGATTCTGGTGTTATTCCGAGAGAGGATCACAAAAACAAGGTATGAACAATATTGATGCCACTATTATGCTTTCTTCATAGTTGGAAGTTGTGTCCAAATAGATCAAATCACTAAATCTAATGGTTTCTTCCCATGTACATGTTGTGAACCATTCAGTGTGTAGAGAATGTAGTGATAACCACATCATGGGAGCATTCTGAGGACATACTGTCATCCCTTCAATGAGTAAGGAATTCTATGTTTGTCATAACCAAGGGTCAAACTAGTACTAGCAGTCCCAAAACCCAGCATGTTGTAATCACCAAAACCCAGGATGGGGCCCACAACAGTAGAATCCTCAACCTAGTGACCGCCTAGCTATGGTTAGTTCATGTATCAGATCCATTATCCGAGTCAACAGTAGCCCCATCGGGGCTCTTACAAGTAGAAAGGGTATCGAAACCATCACCTGTAGCAGTCGCGGCAGCCACCGCCTAAATAGTTCCACAACCCCTCAGTAAGAGAAAACCTCATGATTTGAGGATTTGATGAATATGTCTATATCTACTTCTAAGACCAGATTCCAAAAAAGAGGCTTCCACTCAAGGCTTGGAGATTCAAATAGTCAAGGTGGAAAACCAACCCTCAGGGAGGCAACCCAGTACACCACCTAGTAACACTATGATGAACCCGAGGGTGGAGGCCCATTCTATCAAACTATAGATTGGAAAGGAGCTACAATAGAAGGAACTAGCACAACCGGGTTAACCAAAACCCCCTACCGATGATGATGGCATAGTTACAGACCCCTCATTGTCTAAAATGCAGATGAAATGATGCTTCCCAGTGCAATGGAATGGAGGTTTTCAAAACCATCGAGCCCTCCTTACCATTCCCAAAGAGGATAAAGCAGTGAAAACTGGACCACTGGTTTGGAAAATTCATGGAAGTGTTCGAGAAGCTACACATCATCATTCCTTTTGCAAAGGAACAGATGGAGATGTTCACATATACAAAATTAATGATGGAGATCCTCTCAATAAAAAGAGAGATGTAGGATCTAGGCACCATTGAATTGACCAAGGAGTTTTCATCATTCATACAAAATTTGAATCCTCCCAAGCTCCATGATCCATGTAGCTTCACTATACCATGAACTATTAGACCATGTGTGATTTGGAAAGCCACTTTCACTGAGGATCCAACATCAACATCATTCCCTTATATGTTTTAAAGAACCTAGGGCTCAACTATTTGAAGCCAACTTGAGTATCCCTTTACCTTGCAGACCGATCCATCAAATATCTGAAGGGGCTACTAGAGGACATGCTGGAAAAGATGGGGAGGCTAATTATCCCAACAGATTTCATCAACCATGACATAGAGGACGACTATGAGGTTATTCACATTTTGGGAAGGCCTTTATTTTCCATTGGTAAGGTATTGAATGAAGTACACTAGGGGGATCTGATTTTCAGTGTAGGAGACGAAATATTCTCTTAAAATCTCCTCAAATCCATCAAGAAAGCATCATTATCAAAGAATGAGGGATACTATATAGTGACCACACGTGTTGATCACTTGAATATAAAAGGATATGATTTGTTATTTTATTTCCCCTCAGATGACTTAGTATTTCTCGACATTCCAGTTGATGAAGCACCAGAGGACCTGCAATTCCTAGAAGTCCATGGCAGACACTACTGGATGTGTGCTGTTTTTCCCGACATTCTAGAGCGGGTAGAGGTACAACCAACAATACCTTTGTTTTTAAATATTCCTACACTATAATTTATGCCTCTTATATATTATATGAAATATGGGTATTTGGGACACCATTACTCACTTCCCATAATAATTAGTGCATCACTGGCATAGGAGCATAAGGATGCACTTCTGCAGGATCTGAAGTGGCGGAAACAGGCTACTGGGTAGACAGTTGCAAACATGATGGGAATCATCCCTACCATTTTCACCCACAAGGTGTTTCTCAATGAAGTAGTGAACCCACCTCGACATCCACAGCGATTCTTGAACCCCACCATGAAGGTAGTTGTGAAGAAAACGGTAATCAAGTTTCTAGATGTAGACATCATTTACCTTATCTCAGATAGTCCATGGGTGAGTTCCATTCAAGTGCAACCCAAATTGGGGGTTTCAATGTGATTTCAAATGAAAAAATGAGCTCATTCATATATGCATTGTCATATGTTGGAGTGTCTATGTGGATTATAGAAAGCTGAGTGATACCATGAAGAAGGATAATTTCCCCCTGCCCTTCATCGATAAGATATTAGAGAGACTAGTGGGGCACAAGTTTTATTTCTTCCCTAATGGCTATTCATTATACAATCAGATTTCCATTGCTCCATAGGATCAAGAGCATAGAAAATTTACATTCTTTTGTGGTATGTTGGATTAATGAATGGTGTTCAATAGCATGTTCAATGCTACCACCACCTTTCAGCGATGCATGCTAGCTATCTTCCATGACATGGAAGAATAGAGCATCAAGGTTTTTATGGATGATTTTTCCGTTTACTGAAAATCATTCACCACATTCATGTGGCACTTAGAGATGTTTTTTGAATGATTTCAGAACCCTAACCATGTTTTGAACTTGTAAAAGTGTCTTTTCATAGGGCGAGTTGCATAGTCCACAGACATAGAATCTCGATGAAGGGGATAGAGGTGGACCCGACAAACATAGAAGTCATTTCACGACTTCTTATTCTGACATCCATTAGAGCCATCCACTACTTGCTGGGGAAAGAAAGTTTCTAATGGCAGTTTATCCGTGACTTATTGAAGATAGCTTAGCCCCTCCGCAACCAAAAGACCAAGGATTCCATTTTTGAGTTAGATAAGGGATTCATCATAGATTTTGAGAAACTCTAGTAGCACCTGGTGGATACCCCAGTGACTATTGCACCCAACTAGGAGGATAAATTTAATGTAATGTGTGATTCTAGTGTCCACGCAGTGGGAGTATTCCTAGGATTCCAGTTGGGATGAATTTTCCGACCCATATATTAATCTAGTAAGAAACTCAATGAGTCACAAATGAACTACACTACCACAAAAAAGTAGATATTGGTAGTGGTTTTATCTTTTTACTGGATATGATCATACATAGTGAAATATGATGTTGTTGTTTATATTGACCTTGCTGCACTCAAGAACCTACTGAACAAGAAGGATATGTAGCCATGCCTGATCTATTGGGTACTCCTCCTATAAGAATTTGATCTGGAGAACTGAAAAAAGAAGGAGGTCGAGAATGTTGTTTCTAGTCATCTCTCCCACCTAGAGCTACCGCGTTTAGAGAAGAATGGTGATCAAGATATCTAGGAGAATTTCCCTAATGATCACCTCTATTTAGTCAAATCATCACCTAACCATAGTACACTGATATTTCTAATTTCTTTGGTTACAGGTTACATCAACCCCTCCTCTCCTTCCAGTACAGGAAGAGGTTTCTATTTGATGTTAAGATCCTCTACTATTATGATCCGTTGGGGATGGGTTGATCTGACATTGCTTCCTCGAAACTAATGTTCATGGACTACTGGAATTTTGTCATGGCTCGATAGTTGGGGGACATCATGTTCCTGACCGTACTATAGAAAAGTTCATGCAGTCTTGGTTTATCTATCCTACCATGCATAAATATGTATGATCTATTTTTTCTCATTGTGATTGGTGACAAAGAACTGGAAATGTGGGGAATAATGTTGAGATACCCAAGAACCCCATCTAGGAGGTCAATATCTTAAAAAATTGAGGCATAGACTTCACAGGTCCATTTTCCCCATCTTTTGGGAACACATACATCCTGTTCAATATCGACTACATCTACAAGTGTTTGAAGCCACTGTAACAACAAACAGAACAGCCATGGTGGTCGTGGACTTTTTAAAGAAACTCATTTTTAGTAGGTTTTGTGTTCCACATGTATTGATCACTGATAGAGGGACCCATTTTGACAAAAAAACTAATAAAAGGATTTCTGTTGATGTACGGAGTGAAGCATAATATGGGGATGCCATATCATCTCTGGTTTAGTGGAGAAGTGGAGCTCTCCAACCGTGTGCTCATGTAGATTTTGGAGATAACAGTAAACAATTCAAGAAAATACTGGTTCAAGAAGCTTGTAGATGCTTTGTGGGCATATCAGACCACTTTCAAGATGCCACTTGGGTTGTCCTAGTTCCACCTCATCTATTGCAAGCCATGCCATCTACCAGTTGAGTTGGAGCACAAAGCATAATGGGTCGTCATGGCCCTGAATTTTGATCCAATGAAATTCAAGAGAAGAGTAAGTTCAAACATTTAGAATATTATGAAATGCGATTGGTGGTGTTATATAATTCCAAGCTGTACAAGGAGATGATTTGATAAATCCATGACCAGATGATTTAATGAAAATAATTCCAACCCTGTGATCATGTACTTTTTTTATCTCTCATCTTCGATTATTCCCAGGAAAGATAATGTCAATATGGTTGGTAGAATTCTGAGTCATATGAGTATTCAACCATGGAGCCGTAGAAATTGATGTAGAGGATGGTCAACCGTTCAAGGTGAACAGACAATTGCTGAAGACTTACCATCACAAGGAAGACACAGTGGGAATGCTCTCCACCGTACATCTTTGGTATGAAATGGTATGTCAGTCGAGCCAACGGCCTAAAAAAATATTATTCCTGGGAGGAAACCTAGAGGTTACTCACTGTGTACCCCCTATACAAACGAGGTGTACTAATTTTTTTCCTCATTATTTGAACGTTTATAAATATATAGATTAACTAAGTAATATACAGGGATGAGGCCGGTGTTGATGGAAAAATAACTAGTGTTTATCTGATCCATCCTCGGTTGGAATCCCACCATAACTACCTTCGGCACTGGGTTCCTCCTTTTTATACTCATTTTGTCTTACATGGAGTCTATGATATTTTTCATTATAAATATAATTTTTTTTAAATATAAGAAAAAACATGATGGGGATGGATCTGGTTGCTAGGTTCATAACTCGATTCCAATTAAACCAGTTTCGAATCCTGAAAATAGTCATATTTCATTCATTTTTCATTTTAAAAAACCCTGATGGAATGTATACCAATATACGTCGTCTTCACCATGATGTTATTTATAAACTAAAAATATTTTCAAAATAATAGAATGTATGCAGGTGATGTAGGCAGATTGGCAGAGTCTCGGCCCAAGATCCAAATGACCCCTGTTCTAACTTGGATAATCTCCCTACTTTATCAGTTTTTGTCAAATTAAAAACTACATGTCATGCCGTAACTCCATCCCGGGTGGTTTTTATCCTATAAATTATAAAAAAATAAATTCATAAATAGGAGATGTTGTAAAACCATTGTCCCAGTGGTTGAGGGATTCCTTCCAGAACGGTTGATCGGCAGTTCGAACCTCGCCACCATCTCCGAACCAAAGGTTGTACTTATTTTTTCCAATTTTAGAACAAACACCATTTATTTCTTGATACATAACATTTATATATTTATTTTTATAAAATTATATATATTTATATATTTATTTTAAATTTAAGTATTAATATTAATTGGATATTGTTTTCTATAATAACTTTGATATATACAATCATTCAATATATATATATATATATATATATATAATACACAATGTGTCTCCTAGAGTACACAACATGTACTCTAGCTATAAGAACCAGAAACACTATGCGGATACACCTCGTGTCATGTGGTTCCCCCCACCCACCTCGTTATTTTCATCTCTTAGACGCCTCACAACATCCCTACATCAAATTAATCGAATTTTTCTCTCTCTGATTTCTTATACATTGTGATCCTCACATCTGGTATATCGTTCGACTGTCTTTATTTACTACTTTTCGTAGTATTTAGGGTTTTTTAAGATTGGCCTCTGGTTTGGCTTCCTTAGTACATGAGTACGGCATGAATAACTCATGTTGTGTACTTTTGGACACAGCCACACACTGGACAATTGGAAATTTGAAATTACACGGTGTGTATGATCGGTACACACCGTGTATAATCCAGAATCATGCCTAGGTACCTCCATTACACGGCCACACACACCATGTTTACATTAACGTCGTGTATGTTCGGTACACGCCATGTTTCCCATTTTCTCTAGGCTAACCCATGTCCATAATTCCACATGGCCATGTGGACTAAATTCTTACACACTTCATGTTGTACATTCACACAGTGTGTACTTAATTTTTTTGGATCTACTTAGGTAGTGGCTGATTATTTGAAACACAGGACTAGTAACCAATTTTCACATACACAACTTTCATGTTTGATACATTCTGTCAATCCTTTTTTGACTAGTGACATACCCACTCAGTGTGTCTATCCAACGAACATGGGATGCTAACCCATCTTACACAACATTCCATGTGAACTTGATATACATGTCATGTTTTTATATTTTTATAGTTTTTCTCACATTTCATTCTTTTTTCTTTTTCATTTATTTTTTATTTTTTTTCTTTTATTTTATAGCATATGGCTGACGGGGACCCTACGTGTCAGAAGCGGCTCGCCTCATCAATTGTTGGTGAGAGGCCCACTTTTCACCAGATATGACTCCGGGCTGCGATGACACCAATCTTGATCTTCCCAGTGTATTAGCCTCCTTTGTCGGACATATTACAACCACTCACAACAACAACTAATGACCATCCTAGTATGGCGCATCCACCATCCTGGACGCGGCCTCCGAGCCCCAACCTTTCTTCACCACCAGCTGCCACACCTCCTGATCCCACCTCCAGAGCAGCTATTCCTTCTCCGACTTCCACGTCTAGAGGGCCTTAGTCTACAACATCCAATCATCCACCTGGGCTATCCCCTGCTCCATATCCTTTCCTGGTGATTACATTTACTAACCTGGTCCATGACCGAGTGCAACCCTTCTCTTGTCATCCAATCCCGTTGAGCAGTGGTTATATGAATAGTAGAGTACCTCAACAGATGGTTATTGGGGAGAGTTAAAGGTTCTCCTCAGGAACACAACATTACACATGATCTTCAAATAAGTACTCCTATTTTCATAGAATTTTTTTTGGTGTTTTATTATTCCTTTTATTTTTACAGGCCTGAGTACCAGGAGTCACCTTGACAAACTGTCTTGGTGGTCCGATTTCATCTGTGTGGTTGGCCATTTTCCCTTAACATGAATAATATTTGCTGAAGGTGTGGTTTTTATCCCCATCTCGTCACTCCACCCCTTGTCTCAACACTGACCTAATAAAAGTGTTTTGAACTAATCACCATGTGGTGGGATATTGTTGGACCTGACCACTAATACCCCCACATTCCAGAAGTGTACCATTATCATTGACCCTATCCTCTATTTCAAACACCGGTGCTTTATCTCCATCTTGTTTCCCCTCCATGAGGATAAGGTAGTTCTGACTGTCCATGACATAGATCTCCTCACCTGTGTCATCTATCAGGACTACATGTACATACCTTACATTGAGATCCTCCTTCTTGCATGAAAATCGATCATTATTTTGCAGATGCATTTATGTAGGATAAATCATCTTCTAAGGGGACCCCTGACTGGTTTTTCGGGACATTTTTTACGTTATATTTTTTTTGATATTTTATTCCAGTGTTCTATTTTGAATTCCTGGAGTTTTCAACCTCCAAGACTGTCATAGTTACCCGGGCATGTTTTGGGTTGTACTTATCCAGTTCATCTCGTCTTTCTTCACCTAGACATGAGGGGAGTATTATTTTCTCAGCTTTTATTTTTATCTTTTTCTTTATAGTTTTACTTCTTCCATTACATCCCCTCATCCTGCTCCACTATTGTTTACCCACCTCACCTACTCCACCTTTATGTGGCACTTGGGGGACCATGTGCCATATTTAGTGTGGGGGAGCCTCTCTAACTACACCTCTCTTTTAAGGTGAGGAATATTTTTTTCAATTATAATTGTAAATAATAAAGGCACAGTTGATAATTTTATAAGTTTCATGCTTATTTTATAATTTTACCAAATTATATTAATATTATTACTGATATGGTTGATTTTCTAAATTAAATTCATGGCTATCTACATTTATTATAATATTCATTTTTTTCATTCCATAACCTAATTGACCCATTATCATTTTCACATTTTTAGAGGTATTATAAAATGTTTTGACATATTCTTTCATATACCCTCATTCATGGGTAATTATTGGAGTATTCATAACTACTATATTTTTCACATTTTTCACTTCAAAACAATAATATTTTTTAGTCTCATTAATATTATTATAGAAGTTTATTGTTTTTAAACCCCTTTGACCATGATACCTATACTACATATGATCTTCATAAACCCTTATAAATAATGAACTACATTGATAAGAAGCTACATTACACTACTATTTTCCCTTACTACCCTAATTATATTATAATATTTCATGATTATTCACATTGATATTTAGAGAGGGAAATTGGGTTTGTTTTGGTACATATTGATGAGAGACCATGAAATTTTTTGTTGGGGAGTATGTCACTTATAAGTTGGGTAAAATGGTTCCATAGCCTACTATGCATTGTATTCTTGGTGGCCCCTTTATTGTTCTGGAAAAAATGAAAAATAATGACTATGTTCATTTATTACAGTGTATTGATGGTTTATGGAACCATTTTGGAAAATAACTATCATGGTGAGGATATACATTTTAAGATAACATGATTTAGGATGGAATTTCATGACCTCTAATTTTTTAATATATTTCATTGTCATTTAAGAATTTAGCCACCTTTTTCAACCCACTATGATTATTTTTCACATTATTACCTACCAACCCTTAGCCTCAGAAACATTTGAACCTTGATAAAATCCATAATGTTCTTTGTAATTTAAATTTCTATTGTAGAGAATGAATACACTTGAAAGCCAATGTATAGAGTTCATATATTTAAAATTGAGTACAAATCTGATAAAATTATCTTGAGTGATGAGAGTAATATTTTCTAGTGAAGTAAATCATGATGTGGAATGTGTAATGGTGAAATGTTGAACGATGTGCATAAAATAGAATGGATTTTTTAGAATAACACTATAATGGATGAAAGAATAAAATATCCATTAGAAATTGAAATATGTTTGTGCGCCTTTATGAAGTACTTTTTAATGCCTATAGTATTTATAAGTATAATTTAACTTGATTTCATCCTTATTTGGAATATGGATACTATCGATTCGATATTGAGATTTTGCTTAAGGGCAAGCAAATGACTATGCGAGGTGAAGTTTTATGTTCCTAATTTGTGTATACACTTTCATAGATTTTATTAAGCATTTACAACATGTTTTCACCAGATAAAACATATTTTGGAGATAAAATTACCAAATTTGATGATCATAATTCTTTTTAGATATTTCCATGACAAAGCCACAAATTGGGGGAAAGTTGATCAAAAATTCCAAACTACACGATGTGTACTTTCATATGCATGTCGGGTACCAGAACCCTGATAGAGATTGGCCAAGAAAGTACATGCCCAAGTAAACAGAAAATCATAAACATTGTGTACCTAATATTCACATCATGTATCCTCATCTAGAAGTGGTTAGTTTCTGAAAAGATGTCTACACAACCTTGTTGCAAGATGAACATTACATGCCTTGTACATTAGTCTACTTTCCATGTATTCAGTTCTATAAGCGGTTAGTGGCCGATGAAAGAGACAACATGCCTTGTATGGAAGAGTTACACATCGTGTACCTCCACCTACTTGGTGGTGCTGTGTTCCATGTCAAATAAGTCTTGTTAAGTCACCCACCAGGATAAAATTAGATGGAAATTTGTGTTGACAAGAGTACCCTTCGTGGAATTTCTGGTAGAAGTCGTGTACTCCTAAAACCTATAAATAGGTGGAAGGACCTCCATGTTTGGTAGTCATTAATTCATTACATTAATATTTCATTCAGTTCAAAGGGAGAGAACTCTAGATATGGCCTAAAAGAGAAGAATACAGAGAAAGAAGAGGAGAGAATATAGAAAGGTAGGTCCTCCAGTACTACCTTCCCGATGACATTCACTCCATGGCTTTTATGAGGATGCATACAGGTACTAAAAGTTATTCCATTAAAATATACTACATGAGTAGCTTACCTTACTATATATTGTTGATTTCGACATATGAATGTTGTAATTTATCTATTGTGATGTTGTAATCGTATTGTTAAACTTTTCTTCCTCATAATTCCTTATTAAAACTTTTCAAATGTAACTAGAAATCTGGTATCAGACCAAGAATGGTATTTCAATGGATCCTTTACAGAATTATGTTTAAAAAAATCAATGAACATAGGGTGTTTTAATTGTCTCAAAAGGGATTAAATTAATATAAATTAAAATAAATCAATTTTTGAACCAATGAAATTGACTTCCATTGATTTAAACTAATTTACCCATACCAAGGGGTTCTGTTACCTAAGTAATCTCAGATATGTGAATTATTATTAACAACAAAACCTCATAAGAAAATTTATTGAATAAAAACCTCTTAAAATCCATAGCCCCGGTGCATTTCCCTCCAAATTTGCATTAAAACCAAATTCTTGTGTTTTTCTTTATTGTTTAAGTAATTTGTTATGATGCTAAAATCTAAACACCTTTTTCATCAAAACATTAAAAAAATACACTCTAAATTTTGAAAACATCAGTAAATCAAGTATAAACTAGAAAATGAAGACAAAAATAACTACTTCTTCCTTTGGATCGAACCCTTACTGGTATTATAATCATTAGGGTAATATAATTTGGATAGATGAAAAATAAAACTTCTGCAGAAATGACTACCAACAATATTCACAGAATGTATAAAGCATTGTTTTATTAATCCTATATGAAAAATTTTATATAAATAAAATTTTGGAATTATAATATACATATATATCATTAATATTTCATTTATTTAATATTAGAGGGATATAATAATAGTGTTCATGTTTATGTACGACCTGTTGTCTCCATGAATGATAGATTTAATTTATTATCTTCAATTATTGGGAATTATAATAAATACACAATATATATGATTATTAATTCCTTGTTTATAGTTTTTATATGAAGAAATATGGATTCGATTAATATTGACCACATGATACAAGTTAGAACAGACTGGAAGAACTTGGAAATTAACATCATAAATATTGAAAATAATGAATATTTATTAACAAATGTGTAGTAAGTTATTATAAAAGGATCATATATGATGTCATAAATTTTAATATGGTTCTCTAATAAGTTATTACTTGTTTAAAATCCTTATAATTGAGGTTAATGGATGTATTCCTGAAATGATGCACATGTTAATGGATTTTAATCCAACATTTTTCATCTACAAGATAAATGACATAGTACCGCTAAATATTTTTTTGTTGTATAAATATTGATCATATTGATATATTATATAATGAATTTCACTATCTTCATGGTATTTGAAGTTTAAATTTGAATATTTTTTTACAAATGGGATTTGAGTAAAATGTTTCAGAGTGGTAATGAATTTCATAACATAATTTCATTTCTTTGTGTTGTATTGAATCATCGTGGTCGTCAATAATGTATCATTGGGTGCGAAATAACTTTTTACTATCATGTTTTTTATTTATAATTTTTATGTAGATTTATGGTTTACAATCATAACATATTTAGTTATTTATTTCCATGTTAATGTTATTTCCTTTTCAGGGGCCTGCATCATCATTTTATTTTTTTCGTGATTATACATACTTGAATTTCCATCAATCAAAATTATTGTATAGTTGTTATGAAAAAATTGATTTTTTAAAATATATCTATTATTGATTTTTTATGAAATAATATCATTTTTTAACTCCATTTAACTTTAATTTTTTGGAATGGGTTTTTTTATAAAAACTGACATCATTTCTCTTATTAGTCAGAGAACCTATTTTCTTTTAAATTTAATTTCTCGTAAAAAGGGTTTAAATTTTTTTAACATTCACAATATTATTTATTAAGGATATTTGTACCCTTTTGCCTATTAAATTCTTTTCAATTGAAGTTTCTTGTCATATTCATACATGGAACTTTGATTACCCACTAACTTATGAAACTAATGTTTTTCTACATTGTACTACATGAATGAATTTACCAGATTTCATTTCATTGAAAGTTATATTGCATGATTAAAAGCCTTATTTATAAATAAAATATATTAAAAAGTTATTTTTAAAGAAAATGTTGCTCAAAAAAATCTTAATAAAAGGGTTATTTTTCTCATGAATATTTTTAAAATATTTTTTTAAAATATTTTCATTCAACAACTACAAGAACGAATATTTCAACATAAAATAGATAATTATTTTTGATACCATCCTTATTCTTCCATTAAATGGTTTATGATTTATTTATACAAACATAATATTGAAATTGTATTCCATGATTTATTTCTTAGTCCCCTTGAAAAATTCAATTTCCTTTGATCTGTGAACATTAAATCTCACCAAACAATCCATATCATTTATCTTGGATAAGTTTATTTCTTATACATTGTATCATTTTAAATATGGTTTTCACCTTGAAAATTATTTGAGTAACTGAGAAAAAATTGTTACATATGAATCCTAAACTCAATATGGATATTTGGTAAGTGACTTTTCTTATATATGTTTTTTGGGAATGAACTATTTCAGTTTGGGAATAGTTAATGCAACACTGATGGGATTGAGACCTTTTAATGAACTCTCTATGGGATAGGGACTATATAATGTAAGCCTCACGATGAATATATTGTCAGATGAGGTGAAAGTATTTTATAAAAAACCCTTCGAGTTTGTTTCCATTCAGGATAAATGGGTTTCAACAGATACAATTAAATTGTATTGTGATATTAATTCATGGTAATGTTACCATATGTTTGTGAAAATTGATATCAAACAATTTATAATTTAATCCCTTTGGATTAAATTATTATTATG
The DNA here is from genome assembly GCA_963277665.1 of Viscum album. NCBI lineage: Eukaryota > Viridiplantae > Streptophyta > Magnoliopsida > Santalales > Viscaceae > Viscum > Viscum album. The sequence goes on along the minus strand of OY728121.1, from coordinate 89,827,466 downwards.
CATGATATTATTTTATTTACATTATCTCTGGAATGGTTTTAGTTATCAGATTATTTATTACATGGATTGTTTGTTTAGATATAAACATTTGAAAATTGTTTATGAAAATCAATCTATGTTTAATTATTACATGGCTTGTGTATTCAATTATTACCTTTCCATGTAGTATATTTTCATTGATTCATTATTGATTCTACTGTACATGACCCTTACTGCACATTTTAACTCACCCTTATTTTGTTCCTTTCCCAGGGATTCCCTAACATGTACTGGGAATTTTACCAACAAATGTGTAAGATGGAATATATTTTTTATCCTTGAAAGAATAATAATTATGCTTTAATTAGTGTATTATTCTATAATTCAAGACTAATTTATGTATATAGTGTACCAAGTCAACTGAACTATTTCTCCCTTAATGATTTAATTCCTTTAAATCATGCTAATATAATAGTAGAAGATACAAAATCATGAAATTAAGGGTCATCTTCCGACAATAAGAAGGCTAAAAGGTGGAATCAGTATATGTTAAAAAAAATTAACTATATATAAAAGGGGACTAATTAAATCCAATACCACTAATATCAATGTAATTTACCTTCAAGTGTTAAAAGGTGGAATGGAAATGAATATATGATTACCAAATCTTAATTCAATGTTCATTATGACATGGATATTGATTATTTACTCATAGTTTTCCCTTGTTTTAATTGATTATATAAGGCCCCAGCCTTATACCTTACTTAATACTGAATTAAACGAATAATTCACATTGAGGATCTTTTTAGGTTTAGAGTTTTAGAGAATTATATCATAAATCATGCATTACACTCCCCATTTAAACAAAGTGGTTACATAAAAGATAGTACCCATTTTTTCCATCAACGGAAACATATTTAAAACAAAACATGATTTAATTCATGACACTTCTTTTATACTATCATCACATCATGTACCTTTCCCTTGACCTGTGAGAAACATTACAAAAACATGGGATGAGCATAAAAACCTCAGTAAGGGATATAAAAATACGGAAAGGAAACATTCGTACATATATACATAAGGATCAATGAAATCATAATTTACTCATAAAAAATATGCATGTTAACATACCTCATGAAATAATAAGATTTATGAATAACTCATAGAAATCATAAGACATAAAGGTAACTTGAGGCATTCATAACATTCTTACGCAGGGAGTAACCCCCATGGTTACATCTGGAATACCAATCATAGTATGTTCCCTTAATCTCTTCAGCAAAACCTTAACATTTAACCCCTTCGTGTTACCCAATGCATTGGAGAGCTATATTGGGCTCACCCGCCCTTAGTTTATCACAAAACCACTCATCCTCATAACAATTCCCAAGAACCATAACATAACAGTATCACCTAAAACATGCATAAAGAAAACATAACATTTCCACATTTCAATCACAAGATATCAATACAACACATTTATATAATAAAAAAATTATGAAAACCATTTTCAATACCGAAATAAATGAAAAGTAAAAGATGGTATTTATTTTTCATTTTAAAAAAAGTTATGGATTGTAGAGGAAGCCGAAACTCAAATAATGGTCACGGAAGCAGAGAACTCTTTTCACCGCATACGTACGACAAAAAAACATTCCCTTTTTTCGTTTAGTAAACGGTTCGTATAAAAAAGATTCCTTTTGAATAAACGTAAAAGTCAAAGGGGTTTATACACCGTAAAAAAGAAATTAATGTATAAAACAAAATATGCCTCAATGAAGGGAGATTGAGATGAAGTCCCTTACCTCGTATCCGACATGAATCGATCGTTCTTTAATCTCCTGAATAATAAAATTAAGTTAATTTATAATTTATTAAGAACCTTTTTCAAGTTCATTATTCCTTTTATATCACTTATTACCATGTCATGAACACTATATAATTATTTAAGTTAATAACGGTCTTTTTAACCGTCATTGGTACTTGAGTCAAATATAAACACTTTATAATTACAATTTGTTCATGTATCTGTCATATCCATAGTTATATTAATGATTTAGATATCATATATATCATATATATCCAGTATATACATGAATTTATAATATTACATAACATTTAGAGATATGAAATGAAATGCACCGTTCATGGAGACGGTAAGCCGTACGTACACATGAACACTACTTCCTTTTCTATTTCATATTTAATGGAATTAAGACATAATGATACATAATAGTATTATAATTCCATTATGGTATCATATATAATATCATTAAATCTAACCTTTATATGTACCACATATGGTATTAACGAATCAAATCACTTTGAGGGGGCGGTAGTCCACACTTACAAAAATGAAGATATCACGTTTACCCATAATGGAAACCATAAAGGTATGGCATAAATGAAAAATACAGAAGCTGATGTAAAACATAAACATATTATATATCATATATAAATATAGTTACATCTTAATGGCCACCTTTGAAGGTTTTATATGAATGTTGAACAATCATCATTTCGTGAGGAAGAAATTCTCCATCCACGGAAACAATATTTAATTTAACCATTAGATGTTGGTGTGTGTAAGTTTAGTTTGATTAATTATTATAAAAACATCCTATTATATCGAAGATAGTGTTGTTGTTACAAACTAATGGAATAAAAATAGTTTAGGGGGTTGGAGATGCAAAATAAATCATAAGAACACAAGAGAATACACTACCTTTAAATCGGTTAACTTGTTTTGATTTGAGCTTAAAGGCTTCCATGGAAAGACTTCTACCCAAAGTGAGGCTTCTAAGAGTAAGAGATGGATGTGGAGAGACAAAATGGGTAGGGTTTGTCTGATACAAAGGATTGAGAGGTGTGGGTAAGGTGGAAGAGGTGGGGGCCTTTTATAAGAGGAGAGGAAGGGAACTCTTGGAAAGTTATAAAAGGATACTTTATTATAAAACTATTTTCGTATTTTAAAGGTCCAAAAATTATATATTTCGTGGATAAGGTGATAAGAGTTAGAAATCCACCCATATAATAGGTTTTTGAAAAGTGTAGGTCTTATATTTTACATTATATTTTCATTTTATTTAAATCGTTAAGTAATGAGGTAAATGCTGCGTCATCATGGTGTCATAAATAATTTAACTTATTTAATGTCTAAAAATTATAAAACAAATATCATGATGTATTAAATCCTTTTATCTTTATAATGAATAATTATTGTAAAAAATATGACTTTTATAACCCAATTTAAAAATTGTTTTAGTAAAACAACACATGTTTGTGAAATTTTTATTTTAACATTAAATAAAAAGTTATTAAAGTCATTTTCCTACCGAAGTGGCTCCAGGGGGTCCCCAAGTTGACCCATGGATTTTCTTGGTCGGCAATGACTCATACAATAAGGGTATGACATGTGTCTAGGTCATCGCATATTATTAAAATATTATTTTTACCTTAAATTACACAAATTACCTCTAATCGCGATTAAAAACTGAAAAGTTACTATTCACCCACAAGTTATTTTAATCCCATTGAACCACATTTTTCTTCTTAATGAAAACCATTTTTGTCTGAGTTTTCAAAATCAAAACACATAAGTGGTAATGTTTCATTTATACAAAAAATCAGTTTTTTTAACTGCCACTTAGTGGTTTCACTATTCATCAAAAATTGATGTTTTTCAGAAAAATACCAAAAATTTACCCTAATCTATATTTTATATAATGAATTCAAAATTGATGTCTATATTAAAATATTCATAACATATAAGATGAATTAATTAATTTAATAATTAATTCCCACTGTCAAAACAAAAAGCGTGTTTTTATGAAACAATATGTATCAAAATATTGACACTAGTTTAAGTCCAATTTCAATGTGAAATTAATTCCAATGACCACAGTTGGATTAAATTGTAAAAATATATTCTAATTGTAATTTAAAACCAATTAAAAATATAATCTAATCATATAAATAAATTAGATTAAAATACAACATTTTTCACTATTAATTAAAAATGATCCTTATCGGAAAAATACCAAAAATTTACACAAAGTAAATTTTGTTGTCCCGATTCTAAAAAATAGTTTTATTTGGTCCAATATAATGTATAAGAGTGACCAAAAATATATTTAAAGAGGGATCACCATCAAAAGGCGATAGTTCGACCTTTTAATGAATATTAGAGTATATATGACAAAAATTGAATTCTTTTCTTATTTTAAGCCTTTATATTTTATTGGATAAATGTAAAAACATTTAAAAAACATATATAATAAAATTTTAGTTATTTATATTCATTCCCTCCAATACAACGTCTACGTGTTAACTACCATTTAAAAATAATATTATTATATTACTAGTGTGCAACGTAAGAATTTAAAGAAACTCGTTGTCGCGTATCGGTCATTCTATTGAACATAGCAACCACATTAAGGTAAAATTAATATTTAATTCAAAAATGTTAATAAATATGAAAATGTATTATTCTTTATTTTCCTGGGATGTTACATGCTTCCCCCCCCCCTTTGGGAATTGCGTCCTCGCAATTTTATTCACTTATCAAAATAAGTGGGGGTATTTATCCCTCATAGCATTTTCAGATTCCCATGTTGCCTCTTCAACCATATGGTTTTTACACAAAACCTTTACCTGGTGAATTACCTTATTCCGCAACACTTCCTCTCTACGATCAAGAATCTGGACTTGTTGTTCTTCATAAGAGATATTCTCTTCCAACTAGACTACCTCGGGGCTCAAAACATGAGACAGATCTGGCATATACTTTCTCAACATCAAAACATGAAAAACATTGCGTAGCTGAGATAAACTCGGAGGTAATGCCACTATGTATGCAACTGATCCTAATTTCTCCAGAATTTCATATGGTCCAATGAACCTTGGACTCAGATTTCCATTCTTACCAAATCGCATCACACTTTTCCATGGTGATACTTTGAGAAAGACATGATCACCTACCACAAAACATAGATCCTTCCTCCGGTTATCCGTATAACTTTTCATTCTGCTCTAAGATGTTCTCATGTGTATCTGAATCAACTAAACTTTTTATGCCATCTCTTCTACCTATTCTAGTCCCATCAGCTTCCTTTCACCTACTTCATCCCAAAAATATAGAGTTCGACATTGTTTTCCATATAATGCTTCAAACAGAGCCATCTGTATACTGGAATGAAAACTTTAATTATATGAAAACTCCACCAATGAAAGATGTTGGTCCCAATATCCATGATAATTCATAGAGAAAGTACGTAGCATATCCTCTAAGGTTTGAATTGTTCATTCTAACTTTCCATCTGATTGCGGATGAAAAGCTGTACTAAAATTTAATTCAGTACCCAACAACTTCTGAAGGCCTTTCCAAAAGATGGAAGTGAACCTGGGATCACGGTCAGACACAATGGGGAGAGGAAATCAATGTAACCTGAATATATCTTTAAGATACAAATGGGGAAGTTGATCTAGGGAAAAAGTATCTCTAATATAAAGTAAATGATCAGATTTAGTCAAGCGATCAACAATAACCCAAATTTCCTTATTACCTCGAGGTGTCTTCGGCAATCCCACAATGAAGTCCATGGATATATTCTCCCATTTCCATTCTGGTACTAGTAATGGCTAAAGAATCCCTTTCGGTAGCTGCCTCTTTGCTTTAACCTGTTGACATGTGAAACACTTCACAGTAAAATCAACAATATCCCTTTTCATTCCGTCCCACCAGTAATACTCCCAAAGATCCTTATACATCTTAGTACTTCCTGGATGAACTGAAAACAGAGAACTATGAGCTTCACATAACGACTCTCTATTCAACTGTGAATCACAAGGCACACACTATCTTTTCCCAAATATCAAAAAAAATCACTATCAATGTTGAATTCAGGCAACTTTACCTTCTGAACCAGCTCTACCTTTTTCTTCAACTCACCGTCTTCCTTCTGTGCTTGCTTAATTCTATCTAATAGAGAAGATTTCACTGATACCTGAAACAAAAAAGAAGGAAATCCTGCACCAACGACTTCTATGCCAAAGTTCATCAAATCCTTAACCAATGGATCATGTTCCAAATACAACATTGTTAATGATGAATTACTTTTTCGACTCAATGCATCAGCCGCTTTATTTTCTTTTCCCGGATGGTAATGAATTGTACAATCATAATCCTTGATTAATTCTAGCCATCTCCTATATCTCATGTTCAATTCATTCTAAGTGAATATATACTTTAAGCTTTTGTGATCGGTATATATTTCACACTTTACTCCATACAAATGATGCCTCCAAATTTTTAAAGCAAACAATAACAGCTAATTCCAAATCATGTGTAGGGTAATTTACCTCATGAGTTTTCAACTATCGTGAAGCATAATCAATCACCTGACCATTCTACATTAGGACGCAACCAAGTCCTTCCAATGAAGCATCACTGTAGATAACAAACTCACCATTCCTGGAAGGTAGTGCCAAAACTGGAGCATTCACCAATCTTCTTTTCAATTCCTGAAAACAATCATCACATTCTTTTTTCGAGATAAACATAACACCCTTCCTAGTTAGCTTAGTCATTGGACTAGATAACTGTGAAAAATTTCTAACAAACCTTCGGTAATAGCCTGCCAAACCAAGAAAGCTACGAATCTCAGTTACATTTGTGGGTCTTGGCCAATCTTTAACAACCTTGGTTTTTTCAGGATCAACAGTTATCCAATCTTTAGAAACAAGGTGACCAAGGAATGAAATTTTTTGCAACCAAAACACACACTTTCTGAATTTGCCATTCAATTTCATTTCTTTTAAGGTTTTAAAAAATAACCCTTAAATGTCTTTCATGCTCCTTTTTACTTTTAGAAAACACCAAAATATCATCAATGAAAACAACCAAAAAATTATCCAAGAACTCATGGAAAATACTAATCATAAGGTCCATGAATACAACAGGTTCATTGGTTAACCCAAAAGCCATAACTACAAATTCATAATAGCCATAACTAGTATGGAACCCAGTCTTCGGTATGTTTGCTTCTATTACTTTCAACTGATGGTACCCTGACCTCAAGTCAATCTTCGAAAAATACTGAGCTCTCTGGAGCTGATCAAACAAACCATCGATATGAGGAAAAGGATACTTGTTCATAATTGTAATGTTATTCAATGCTCTATAATCAATGCAAAGTCTCATTGAACCATCTTTATTTTTAACAATTAATACAGGAGCACCCCATGGTGATGTTCTAGGTCAAATGAAACCTTTATATAATAAATCATGCAATTTCTCCTTCAACTCTAAAAGTTAAATTTGAGACATTCGATAAGGGGGTTTTGAAATTGGCTTAGCATCATGAACTAAGTCAATAGTAAACTCAACTTCCCGATCTGGTATTATTCTAGGAAACTTAATAGGAAAAACCTCAGGATACTCATTTACCACTGGAACATCATTAATCTGAATAGTTCCTTTGTTTTTGACATTATGTGAAAGGTAACATTCATTTCAATCTTTTACTTGTTTCTCAGCCTCTTGATATGTTATCAACAGTAAGGGTTCATTCTTATACACAAACTGAAAGTATTTCTGAAAAGAAACATCTTTAGCACTACACTCAATCTTAGCATGGTAAATAGAGAGCTAATCTATACCCAGGATAACATCAAACTCTACTAGAGATAAAATAATAAGGTTTTCAAGAGGGTTCATTCCACGGATAAGGATCAGAATATTCTTATAAAATCGTTTTGCCTCAACCTTTCCCCCAGGTGTTTTTACCACAAGATCAAGAGTCATTTCTTGAGATGGTATTCCCATTTTACTAGAAAAGTTTTCAGAGATGAATGAATGTGTAGGCCCCGAATAAAACATCACACTGGCATAATCTGAAAAAACAATGTACCTGATACCACTTCATTTGATGGCCCAAAATCTACTGAAATAGTTGCAAAGGATTTCACCACCACTTTCTGCATGTAGTCTAACTGCTTCCCATCACTCGAGCTCTTTGCCGGACACTCGTGTGCATAGTGACCCATCTCATTTCACTTAAAACATTTCACCAACTGTAAATAAAATTTGGTCTTACCATCACCCTGATCTTTTTCAGTGAAATCACGATCCTTATGTCCCATCTGACCACATCGGTAGCACTTTCCAGAATTTAGAAGAAATTCCCCAGCATGCCTTTTACCACATTTATCACAAACTGGAAACTTAGTTTTCTTACCTTCAGACCTTTTTGAAGAATTCATTCCTTTCTCCTACCACCTCAGTCTCTTATTCTACTAGTTGTTATAGAACACTTGATCATCGGAAAACTCCATTTCAACCTTCTCATTACATCGAACAAGCTTTTCATAACTCTTGAACTCGCGAGAAGCTAAAGCCCTTGGTTATTTTGGCATTAATCCTGATAAAAAATGTTTGATTTTCCTATCAAGGTCTCGAATAAAATTTGGAGCATACCTTTCCAATCGAGTGAACCTTTCTTCAACGGTAGCCACTGAATCTTCCACTTTCCTCAATTACAGGAATTGTTTTTCCAACCTAAGTCGAACATCATTAGGAAAATACTTCTCAAGAAACATACCTTTGAATTCATCCCAGTCGAGAGCATCAATATCATCAGCGTCCCTGATATTTTTAACCATCGACCACCACGGATCTGCTTCACCCTACAAAAGGTAAATATAAAGACTATCCTTTTGATTATCTGAACACCTCATGACATCCAAAATCTTCTCCATTGCTTTAATCCAACCATCACCTAGAACAGGGTCAGATGATCTTCTAAATTATGGGGGATGTTGCCTCATGAAATGTTCCTCCACTGACATGTTCCTCTGCGGTTGATCTGGCTGATCTCGTGCATGGATACCACCACCATTTATCGCTTGAGTCAACTGCGCCATTACTACAACAAAATATTCAGTTCCAATTCCAACCATCTCAGGATGCTGATTCGGAAGTTCATTTCCTTCTGTATTACTTCCTATCACTCCTTCCCTATTTCCTCTGCGGAAAACCATTCTAAAAAAACATGTCTCAGATGAAGCAACTTGGTAATCTTCAAATGCTATATCATTTCAATTTCACCATAAAAAATTATTTTTGGATAATCGTTTAATAGAATTATAACTCCTAATGTTATCTAAACCGACCTCTGATACCAACTATAAGGCCTCATCCTTATAACTTTCTTAATACTAAATTAAATGAATAATTCACATTGAGGATCATTTCAAGTTTAGAGTTTTAGATAATTAGATCACAAATCATGCATTACACTCCACATTTAAACAAAGTGGTTACATAAAAGATAGTACTCATTTTTTCCATCAACAAAAACACATTTAAAAAAAACATGGTTTCATTCATCACACGTCCTTGATACCATTATCACATAATGTACATTTCCATTGACCTGTGAGAAACATTTCAAAAACATGGGATGGGCATAAAAATCTCAGTAAGGGATAAAAAATTACTAAAAGGAAACATTATTAGACATATAAATAAGAATCAATGAAATCATAAGTTACTCATAAAACATAAGCACATTAACATACCTCATGAAATAATAATATTTATGAATAACTCATATAAATCATAATACATAATGGTAACTTGAGGCATTCATAACATTCTTACGTAGGGAGTAACCCTAATGGTTACGTTTGGAATGCCCATCACAGTATATTCCCTAAATATCTTCAGAGAAACCTTAACATTTAACCCCTTCGAGTTACCCAATGCATTGGAGAGCTATATCGGGCTCACCCACCCTTAGTTTATCATGGAACCACCCGTCTTCATAACAATGCCAAAGAACCATAACATAATCATATCACATAATATATGCATAAAGGAAACATAACATTTCCATATTTCAATCAAAAGATATAAATACAACACATTGATATAATAAAAACATTATGAAATCCATTTTCAATACAAAAATAAATGAAAATTAAAACATGGTATTTATTTTTCATTTTAAAAAAAATTTATGGCTTGTAGAGGAAGCTGAAACTCAAATAATGGTCACGGCGGCGGAGAATTCATTGTCGCCGCATACATATGAGAAAAAAAATTCCCTTTTTTATTTTACTAAATGAATCGTATAAAAAATATTACTTTTGAATAAACATAAAAGTTAACGGGGTTTATACACCTTATAAAATAATGTATTGTATAAAACAAAATATGCCCCAATGAAAGGAGATTGAGACGAAGTCACTTACCTCGTATCCGACATGACTCGATCGTTCTTTAATCTCCTGAATAATAAGATTGAGTTAATTTCTACTTGCATAAGAATCTTTTTCATGTTCATCATTCCTTTTATATCACTTATTACCATGTCATGAACACTATGTAATTATTTAAGTTGATAACGGTCATTTTAACGATCATTTGTACTTGAGTCAAAAATAAACTTTTTATAATTACATGTTGTTCATGTATCCATCATATTCAGAGTTATATTCATGATGTAGATAACATATATATCATATATATCCAGTATATACATGCATTTATAATATTACATAACATTTAGAGGTATGACATTAAATGCACCATTCATGGAGACGGTAAGCCCTACGTACGCATGAACACTACTTCCATTTCTATTTCATTTTTAATGGAATTAAGACATAATGATACATAATAGTATTATAATTACAGTATGGTATCATATATAATATCATTAAATCAATCCTTTATACGTACCACTTGTTGTATTAACGAATCAAATCACTTTGAGGGGGCTGTAGTCTGCACATCCTAAAATGAAGATATCGCATTTACCCATAATAAAAACCATAAAGTTATGCCATAAATGAAAAATACAGAAGCTTAAGTAAAACATAAAAATATTAAATATAATATATAAATATAGTGACAAATTAATGGCCACCTTTTATGTTGTTATATGAATGTTGAACAATCATCATTTCGTGAGGCAGAAATTCGCCATCCACGGAGACTGTATGTTCTTTAACCATTAGATGTAGGGGTGTGTAAGTGAAGCTCTAATAATTCTTATAAAAACATCCTATTATATTGAAGATAATGATGTCGTTACAAAATAAAGGAATAAAAAGAGTTTATGGGGTTGGAGAAGGAAAATAAAACATAAGAACACAAGAGAAGAGACTACCTTTAAATTGGGTAACTCTTTTTGATTTGAGCTCAAAGGCTTCCTTGGAAAGACTTATGCCCAAAGTGAGGCTTCTAGGAGTAATAGAGGGATGTGGAGAGACAAAATGGGCAGGTTTAGGCCGAGCCAAAGGCTTGAGATGTGTGGGTAATTTGGTAGAGGTGGGGGCCTTTTATAAGAGGATAGGAGGGGCACTCTTAGAATGTTATAAAAGGATACTTTATTATAAAATGCTTTTCGGATTTTAAAGGTCCCAAAATTATATATTTCTAGGAAAAGGTGATAATAGTTCTAAATAAACCCATATTATAGGTTTTTGAAAAGTGTAGGTCTTATATTTTACATTATCTTTTCATTTTATTTAAATCGTTAATTAATAAGGTAAACGTTGCATCATCATGGTGGCATAAACAATTTAATTTATTTAATGTCTAAAAATTTTTAAAAAAATATCATGATGTTGGAAATCTTTTTATGTTTCTAATTAATATTTATTCAAAAATATGACTTTTATGACCCCATTTAAAAATTGATTTAGTAAAAAAATACATGTTTGTGACATTTTTATTTTAACTTTAAATAAAAAGTTATTAATGTCATTTTTCTACCAAAGTGGCTCCATGGGGTCCCCAAGTTGACCCATTGATTTTATAGGTCTTCCATGACCCATAAAATAAGGGTAGGACATGTGTCTAGGTCATCTCATATTATTAAAACATTATTTTAACCTTAAATTACACTAATTACCTCTAATTACAATTAAAAACTTAAAAGTTACTATTCACCAAAAAATTATTTTAATCCCATAGAACCAAATTTTGATTATTAATGAAAACTATGTATGTCTTATTTTTTAAAATCAAATCACAGATGTGGTAATGTTTCATTTAAACAAAAAATCGGTTTTTTTAACTGCCCCTTAGTGGTCTCACTATTCATCCAAAATTGATGTTTTTTCAGAAAAATACCAAAAAGTTACCCTAAGATATATTTGATATTCCGAATTAAAAATTTATTTCTATTTTAAAAAATTCATAACATATAAGTTTCATTAATTAATTTAATAATTAATTCTCGATGTCAAAACAGAAAGCATGTTTTTATGAAACAATATGTATCAAAAGATTGAAACTAGTTTATGTCCAGTTTCAAAGTAAAATTAATTGAAATGACCACAATTGGATTAAATTGTAAAAATATATTCACATTGTACTTTAAGACCAATTAAAAATATAATCTAATCATATAAATAAATTAGATTAAAATACAACATTTTTCACTATTAATTAAAAATGAACATTATCGGAAAAATACCAAAAATTTACACAAAGTAAATTTTGAGGTCCCGATTCTAAAGAAGAATTTTATTTGGTCCAATAGAATGTATAAGAGTGACCAAAACTATATTTAATGAGGGTTCTCCATCAAAAGGTGATAGTTTGATCTTTTAGTCAATATTAGAGTATCTATGCCAAAAATTGAATTCTTTTCTTATTTTAAGCTTTTATCTTTTATTGGATAAATGTAAAAACACTTAAAAAACATATGTAACCTGTCACATACATAGCTTATTTTAAATGTATTTTTATTTTAATTTCTATTAATTCTTTGTTTTGGGGGGTTTCCAAAGTTTTTATGGAGAATAGGTGAGTTTTCATGAATTGGGCCAAACCGTGAGCCCAATTCCAGATTTAAAAATAAATTTTGTTTCTTTTATAAATTATTCATTTTTTAATATTTTTCACTCATTCCAACTCCTAAATGTCCTCCCCTAAAATATTAACACCGCAATTAAAATTTGGAGCCTTTGGAAATCCATAATCAAGGTGTATATGGGTTTTTATTTAAGGGATTGGGCCTGCCCGAAAGCCCAATTCCAGTTTTAAAAATAAAATTTGATTAGTTAATAACTTATTCATTTTTAAGGGGTTTTCGGTGATTCCAATCCCCAAACAGGCCCCTTGAACCCAGCCGTGCATCCAATATCCTCCCACACCCGTTTCAGCTCATTTTCATCGCGGTTTAGGTCGAATGTTGTTAAGAACTCAAATTTCGGGCAGATTTATAAAGGTAATTTGTTTCCTTCATAACTCCTTCGATTCTTACTCTTTTTCCCCCATTAAAATTCCTAAATGATCTACCTATTCTTTTTAGAACCTACCTTGAAGTTTTGAGTATTTGTGAAATCAGATACTGGTATTTTGGGGGGTGATTTCTACAAGATATTTTATGTATGTTGTTCTCCTCCTTTCTTCTTTCAATTTGTTTAGGGTTACATCAAATTTAGTTAGGGTTTCTTCCATTATAATTGTGGTTCCTAATGTCCATGAAGTAGTGTTTAAAATTTAAGGTTTTATATTATGTTTTATGGTCTGAAATTCTGGTTTTAGGTCTGGTTTAGCTTTCTTGAGGTGCGGCGGTGGTGCGTTTGAGTTTTCGCACAAAGGATTCAAGGGTTTCCTTGGTTTTGGTAGGTGATTCCATTGTGTATGAAATCTTTGTGAATTGGATACTGTTTTTATGGTATTTTCATGATTATTAAATTTTATTATTTCTGAAAAATATAGTTTTAGTGGTGTTTGTATTTAAAATGAATCCTAAAGGCCAATTTCATGTGAAATTGGGGGTTTTTCATAGAAATGTATTATTAGTTTAATTGGGGCTACCCTATAAGTAACTAGTTGATTTTATTGAAGTATAAAAGGGATAAAAATACTTTTTTAAATTATTTTCCCTTGTGTTTGTTGCTGAAAAATCTGGTTTTAATGGTGTTTGTGAACCACATGAAATTCTAAGAGTTGTGTTGTGTAAAAATGGAGACTTTGCAATGATGTTGTTTCTTGAAATATATAGGGTTGCCCTAAAAATGATTTTGTGTTTTAACTGAAATGTAGTTGGATCTCCTTTATGTTTTGGAAACTTAAATATGTGCACATAGTATGCAATTGAGGTTTATAAGGTGTTTTGTGTCCGAAACACTACGAGATTTTTGAGGAATTGTTTTATAAAAAATCTAAGTGTTTTGTTGCGTGTTTTAAGTGGTATAAAATGTGATAGCTACTGTATTGGTTATGATTGACCAGTAATGATGTTTTATATGAAAATTTATTTATGTTTCATGCTGAAATTGATTGAGCACAAAAGCGGAAGCCCGGGTACCTAGGTGGGGAGGATTTGTACTAGTACGGCTAGTGGACCGGATGGGTTTTGTCCCTGTTTCACTTAGCATTTGGATAACGACAACTCTAAATAAACTATGTGGATGATTATTGGGGACCACTAGGTTATGGGTTTGTTCCCTACTAGTGGCTCGTGCACGAGAAAGGATTTTTCTATGATTACTTTACACCGAGGTACGAGGTACATAGGGCCCAAGACAACCTAGTGCCTAGGGGTGTTCCCAATGTTGTTGCTCATTGGATTTGTAGTATCTACCCATGTCTTAGGGTGTGTTTGGAAGTAAATTACAGTATCTAACATTTCTATTTTAATGTGTTAGTATTCTAAAAATTTTGGATTGAAAACTATTTTCAATTAGAGGTTTCATTTCTTGAAATTTGAACACTACTTTTCCTTGCGTTTGAAAACTGCTTGCTTTTTCACATTGTATTTCTTACTCTCTGGAATCATTGGGTGGTATCCTACTGGGATTAGGCTCACACCCTACTTACACCCCTTGGGTGTAAGTAGACTTGGTTATGTTTGATTCAGGTAAAGGAAAGGCTAAGGGTGATGGCGGTTCATGGTGTTAGTTCCCATTCTTGGTGCGGAGTTATGGAGATAGCTTGGGGGCGATGACCCCTTGTCGTGTGGAGTCCTTGGGGCTGTCTTAATGCTATAATTATTTTTATTTGGACCACTTGTATAATATTTAAACCAATGTACTCGGTTCTGGTTTTCACTTAAGTCTTGTTTGGCTCAAAAATTTCAGATTTATATTATGGAATGTTATTAATGTTTTATGCTTTCTTACTTGGGTAAATCATTACCAAACCTATATTAATGATACCCGGGAACTTGTGCCAGCCCGTGGGGATAGGGAACGCCCTTCGGGTCATGTCACGGGCTGGGTTTGGTGCCGGTTTTGGCGGTGACCAGATTCGGTTCGTGACAAAATGGTATCAAAGGAGGTTCTCTCTTTGGGTCATGTTATTTGGGGAAGAGTCAGCATAGTCTGGAGCTAGGATTTTTTGGACTTGAAATTTCAGTCATGGGTAGTGTGCCTGGCCAGCACACCTCATGAAGGGATTCAAGTCACCATGGTAAGTATGGATTTATTTGAGTGCTTTGGTTTTCTTGGTTTAATGATGACTATGGGAAATGAAAAGAGAGTTGGGAGAATAATCTCAGTGAGCTCGCAGGGCCTGGCAAGCCATGTGGAGCCATGGATATTTCCCTAGAATACTCTCTGTGACGGCGAAGTGATTGGAATATGGCTGCCAACCATATGTCCAAGTCACCCACCGAAACTAGTTTCCTCTTGCATTTTTTGTGCTTTAGTTTTGAAATCTTAGCACTTTGGTTTTAAGGTGACATGGTTTTAAGAAGCATAAAGTTTTTATGAAATGATTTTCAAATAAAGAGGGAATGGTTTGGTTTATGAAATGGCGGAACTGAATTTTCAGAATTGTTTTGAAATGTAAAATGGTGTGCTTACACCTCTTTGAAAGTAGGAACTATATTGAATTTGGTTTTGAAATGTGTTTCCAATAGAGTTTTCTAAACAATTAGAGTGTGTTTTAATGGGATGATATCTTTCGAAATTGATGTGAATAAATTGAAAGTGAGTTCTTTTCTAAATGGTTGTGTCCTTATGAAATGTTTTGTAAGATGTGAATTGGGATTTCGATCTCATTGTTAGCAGTTTTGAGAAAAAGGTTGGGTTGGTTGACCATTTTGTTTTTGAAAAGTGGAAGGAAGTTTTGTTTTACCCTTTGGTATTTCCATGAGTGACCACATGCATGGGGTTATAGGGGATGATGGATGGTTGATGGCACGACTGGATGAGTGCTGGGATGGATATGAGGAGGGTGCCCAATGTGGCACAAAAACATGCATGTGTGAGGCCCATGGGGTACCATTGGTGGATACGCTTACTGCTAAACCGTTTGTTTTCAAAGAATTGGTTTTAAAGAAAAACATGATGTCTTGATGAATAGTTTGGTATGATTTGTATTATGGGTTGTTGAAAATGTTGATGTTGTGGGATGTTTTGAGTTCAAGAACCCCTTCTGTTTGAACTGTGTTTTGGGTTTGTGTTTGGTCGGTAAGCTGTGTTGCAGGGATGGTTAGTGGTCTCTTTTGAAATTTTTTTTTGGGATGCCTTTACGGTGGTTCCCTTCATGTGTTTGGATCTGGTTTGTGGCATGTTTTGACCAATGGACAAGCTTGGTTGGGTCCTTGGGTTCTCTCATTGGATAAGGTACGCCCCCATTATGGGTTAATGCACAACTGAAGTGCAACCCGTTTTGTTTCTCCATTGGAAAATCCTCCAGTTGATCAATATAAATAATATTTTATCGAACATTTCTTTTATTGAGTCTACACCCATTCATTTCGTTGATTTGTGGATCCTCTTGTAGTGGGATAGTGCTTGGGGATGGTTGAAAGAGACCTTAGTTTCTTAAGTTTCCTGATTCACCAAAGGTGGGAGTGTTCTTTCGTTGTTAGTACAGATGAGTGTCTTGATGGTGTCTAAGAGGGCCTCTGGGTTCTTTATAGTTTCTTTGAAGAAAGAGTTATTATTAAACAACCAATTTTGAGATTTAGGTCATGATATGATATTGTGTCCACTTTTTGGACTTATCTGTTGTTTAGGGACTTTGAATATGGTCTCGTTCCATGTATTGTTTCTATCAATCGTCAGGGTCATGTTCGGTGACGCATTGTGATGTTGTGTGCTCTTTTGACCATAAAGGTGAAGGTCACACAATCCTTTAAGGTTCCATGTTATGTTGGGATTGTGTCTACCTTTGGAAAAACATCAAATCCTCTATCTTAGAGGAAGGTGTTTATACGTTTCTTTCCCTTCTATTGTTTCTCACCCAAAGAAACAAGGTGCGATGTGTGTGCATCTTCTGATCCCTTGTTTCAATGAAATGTTTGGTTTTGGTAAAGTGGGTTATGGAGTGTGTTATGTCTTGATAAACCCATCAGGGTATGCAGTGTAGTTGTTTGTGGCACCGAAAGAAAAGTTCCACATATGGGTTTCAATAGCCTAACTGCGTGGCCGAAGATGCTTCAATATTTTGAGCTCCAGCCATAGGTCCCGGAGAGAAGCTGGCGCGTAGTCAGGGGAAAGACCAGTGTCGTTTAAAAACTTGTACAAAGTCCTATCCTCAGTATGAAAGATAGGAACAGTTTAAACCTATGGTTTCATCATCTTCCTTCTGTTGTTCTCATTCGGTGGAAATAGGTAGAGGGCCTTGTACCCATGTCATCGCCTAATGTTTTTCCCTCCCACGTTGGTTTCCATTGAGTCATTGGAGAATGATTGGAAATTTGGCTTGAAAGTTTGAGCACACATTTTGTGCATGATTAGTAGTGTCAGTGTGCTGGGAATCCACGTTCAAATAATGATCAGCATAGTTAGTTCATGGTTTCCCAAACCGTGCGGTCTGACCCTGCACCCTTTCCAAATCTTAAAAAAAAAATTGGATCTTTTTGTGTCAGCCCATGCTGGTTAGTTAAGATGGTTGGTTCTTGTGGTGGGAAGACCCACTGTGGGTATCATGTATATTATTTTGTAAATTTCTAATTTATGTATACCCCTTGTACTAGGGAGTCTGTTTGGGCCTCCCCCTATTAGTGTCTTGATTCTGTCTCGGAAAAAAAAAATTAAGTTGTCTCTTATGGTGGGGAGCCCATTTGTGTCTCTTCATATGAGTAACTCATATTTTTCCTTGGTTTTGTATGGGAAGTAGGTATTATCATTTAGAGATATATAACTACCTACATCTTTATTTGGTAAAAATTGATATTGGAGAGTGACCAATGGTTTAGTTATAGTAGGGCAAGTGTAACCTTGTTCGATGTTGTTGTTTATTTGGGTAAATTGATTGAGTATTGTTCTGATTGTGTTTGAGGAGTTTTCATTTGGGATAAAGCATGAATGTGCTTAATAATTTCAGAAAAGTGGTGTATGTTTTGGCTGTGAGAGTATTCCTTCCTTCATTGATCACTGGAGGTGTTATGGCCTTTGGGGGAGAAACCTGGCAAGAGAGTACCTCTTGGTTTCTCAGTTGAGTTTGGTTGTTGCTTTGGCCTTACTGTGACTTTCCGGGGTGGAAAGTTTTCATGGTGGGGAGAATTGTCACATACATAGCTTATTTTAAATGTATTTTTATTTTAATTTCCATTAATTCTTTGTTTTGGGGGGTTTCCAAAGTTTTTATGGAGAATAGGTGAGTTTTCATGAATTGGGCCAAACCGTGAGCCCAATTCCAGATTTAAAAATAAATTTTGTTTCTTTTATAACTTATTCATTTTTTAATATTTTTCACTCATTCCAACTCCTAAATGTCCTCCCCTAACATATTAACACCTCAATTAAAATTTGGAGCCTTTGGAAATCTATAACCAAGTTGTATATGGGGTTTTATTTAAGGGATTGGGCCTGCGCGAAAGCCCAATTCCAGTTTTAAAAATAAAATTTGATTAGTTAATAATATATTCATTTTTAAGGGGTTTTCGGTGATTCCAATCCCCAAACACGCCCCTTGAACCCAGCCGCGCATCCAATATCCTCCCACACCCGTTTCAGCTCATTTTCATCGCGGTTTAGGTCGAATGTTCTTAAGAACTCAAATTTCGGGCAGATTTACAAAGGTAATTTGTTTCCTTCATAACTCCTTAGATTCTTACTCTTTTTCCCCCATTCAAATTCCTAAATGATCTACCTATTCTTGTTAGAACCGACCTTGAAGGTTTGAGTATTTGTGAAATCAGATACTGGTATTTTGGGGGGTGATTTATACAAGATATTTTATGTAAGTTGTTCTCCTCCTTTCTTCTTTCAATTTGTTTTGGGTTACATCCAATTTAGTTAGGGTTTCTTCCATTATAATTGCGGTTCCTAATGTCCAGGAAGTAGGGTTTAAAATTTAAGGTTTTATATTATGTTTTATGGTCTGAAATTATGGTTTTAGGTCTGGTTTAGTTTTCTTGAGGTGCGGCGGTGGTGCGTTTGAGTTTTCGCACAAAGGATTCAAGGGTTTCCTTGGTTTTGGTAGGTGATTCCATTGTGTATGAAATCTTTGTGAATTGGCTACTGTTTTTATGGTATTTTCATGATTATTAAATTTTATTATTTCTGAAAAATATAGTTTTAGTGGTGTTTGTATTTAAAATGAATCCTAAAGGCCAATTTCATGTGAAATTGGGGGTTTTTCATAGAAATGTATTATTAGTTTAATTGGGGCTACCCTATAAGTAACTAGTTGATTTTATTGAAGTATAATAGGGATAAAAATACTGTTTTAAATTATTTTCCCTTGTGTTTGTTGCTGAAAAATCTGGTTTTAATGGTGTTTGTGAACCACATGAAATTCTAAGAGTTGTGTTGTGTAAAAATGGAGACATTGCAATGATGTCGTTTCTTGAACTATATAGGGTTGCCCTAAAAATGATTTTGTGTTTTAACTAAAATGTAGTGGGATCTTCTTTATGTTTTGGAAACTTAAATATGTGCACATAGTATGCAAGTGAGGTTTATAAGGTGTTTTGTGTCCGAAACACTACGATATTTTTGAGGAATTGTTTTATGAAAAATCTAAGTGTTTTGTTGCGTGTTTTAAGTGGTATAAAATGTGATAGCTACTGTATTGGTTATGATTGACCAGTAATGATGTTTTATATGAAAATTTTTTTATGTTGCATGCTGAAATTGATTGATCACAAAAGGGGAAGCCCGGGTACCTAGGTGGGGCGGATTTGTACTAGTACGGCTAGTGGACCGGATGGGTTTTGTCCCTGTTTCACTTAGCATTTGGATAACGACAATTCTAACTAAACTATGTGGATGATTATTGGGGACCACTAGGTTATGGGTGTGTTCCCTACTAGTGGCTCGTGCACGAGAAAGGATTTTTCTATGATTACTTTACACCAAGGTACGAGGTACATAGGGCCCAAGACAACCTAGTGCCTAGGGGTGTTCCCAATGTTGTTGCTCATTGGATTTGTAGTATCTACCCATGTCATAGGGTGTGTTTGGAAGTAAATTACAGTATCTAAAATTTCTATTTTAATGTGTTAGTATTCTAAAAATTTTGGATTGAAAACTATTTTCAATTAGAGGTTTCATTTCTTGAAATTTGAACACTACTTTTCCTTGCGTTTGAAAACTACTTGCTTTTTCACATTGTATTTCTTACTCTTTGGAATCATTTGGTGGTATCCTACTGGGCTTAGGCTCACACCCTACTTACACCCCTTGGGTGTAAGTAGACTTGGTTATGTTCGATTCAGGTAAAGGAAAGGCTAAGGGTGATGGCGGTTCGTGTTGTTAGTTCCCATTCTTGGTGCGGAGTTGTGGAGATAGCTTGGGGGAGATGACCCCTTGTCGTGTGGAGTCCTTGGGGCTGTCTTAATGCTATAATTATTTTTATTTGGACCACTTGTATAATCTTTAAACCAATGTACTTGGTTCTGGTTTTCACTTAAGTCTTGTTTGGCTCAAAAATTTCAGATTTATATTATGGAATGTTTTTAATGTTTTATGCTTTCTTACTCGGGTAAATCGTTCCCAAACCTATATTAATGATACCCGGGCACTTGTGCCAGCCCGTGGGGATAGGGAACGCCCTTCGGGTCATGTCACGGGCTGGGTTTGTTGCCGGTTTTGGCGGTGACCAGATTCGGTTCGTGACATAACCATATTTTAGTTATTTCTATTCATTCCCGCCAATACAACGGCTACGTGTTAACTACCATTTTAAGAAAATATTATTATATTACTAGTGTGCAACTTAAGATTTCAAAGAAACTTGTTGTTGCGTATCGGGCATGCTATCGAACATAGCAACCCCATTAAGGTAAAATTAATATTTATTTTGCAAATATTAATAAAAATGAAGATGTATTATTCTTTATTTACCTAGGATGTTACGTATTATATATCATTATAGTAATTTATATCTTCCTTTTATTCCAAAAATATAATATATTTTCAAATCATACTAATATATGAATTATTTAAGTAGAAAAAATGTGAAATCTATAACAAATAAATAATTTATTAGGTAGATCCAACATTGATAAATGAGAAATTGGTTTCCTAAAATATGATTATTATAAATATGGATTATGATTATATTATTGTTTTTATAGATTGAAATTAAATGTGTAATAAAAATATTATTCATTATAGAATAATATTAGAATTTATAATGATGATATGGAAGCTATTTCCATTAGTGATGGAAAAAACATAACATAATTCATATATTGACCATGTTCAAGTATCTAGTTGTCATATGGTTATGGGTAGAGTGGAATTTCATGAACAGTTTTGGGATAAAATAGATATTTGAATAATATAGGGTGTAGATGGTATGAATCTTCACTTTTGGTTTTTTAGAATAATTATAGGTTCATTCATCAGTGTATTAATATCAATTCTGTAACGTCCCAGTTCTCGAAGCCTCCTAGAGGTTCCCCATACCCGGTTGGTCACATGGCCTCAAGAGAACTTCCCCAGTTACCAGATTTTACCGACTAGCAGTGAGGGCCTTGGGTGTGCTGGTGGGAAAATTTACTTACATTGACAAAGTAACAAGGTGGGAATATTCAAATAATAATAGCAGAAGCAATAAAACAAATAATAAACAAATAGTTAAATTAATAAACAAATGGAGTACAAATATATATAAATGATGCACAATACATATGTGTAGGACTACTTCCAAAAAATTCACAATGCTAGAATATAGTAATCATTTAATGTACAAATAAAAAGCATGTAAGTAGATCCACAACATCGCATGCCTCTGCTTGGTCCCATGCTACACAACTCCATAGCAATCAAGTACGTGAAGTATAAGGGAATATGTCATTATCTCTAACTGTAATAATATAATCTGTTTGGGCTAAAATGCATGACACAAAATGGTTGTTTGATGAATCCCAGTAGGCAACCACCCAATGATATGTGCCTAACAGTCAGGGAATATATATGGCCGACAATAAGCAAAATGAAGCTATACACAAGGAAGTACACATAGTAACAGTCCTAAAATTTCAATTTCATTCATTTTTATATGAAAATAGAAACCAATGAAAAATCGGTAACCCAATGGGAATTAATCATAGCCTAACCCCTATAGTTAAATCAAACAAATCCAAGAAACCCTTGTGGAAGTACACACAATCTGACACCACTGGTTCTGTTTTAGCAAAGAATCTTTGAGGAAGCACTCACATGCAATTCCCTATTGTGGTCTCATATCGGTATCTAATATGCACTCTAAGGAAGAACTCATACTCAAACTCCCCCTATGGCCCATATCTAGGAAACTACAAACACTCTGAGGGAGCACAATGTTTATCCCCCCTATGTTCTCACAACATAACAATAAAATAGACACTCTGGTGAATCCCTCAATATCCATTCTCTCTATAGTGTACTACACCATGTTCCCACAGCCCTGTATAAGTTAATCATTCACAAATGATATGTGGCTTCCAAAGTAAGCATCCAGAACTACATGGCTATACAGTCTACAGTATCTCACATCATAACATGTACATTAATTCCAACATAAAAAACACTAGGCATGGAAGGAAAAGCATCCTAAGAGGCAACCTAGACCAAATGGAAAAGATATAAAAATATGGGAAAAGTATCCATAGCATGGAAAAGTTAACCCAATTCATAAACAATTAACCTCTATGCAAACAAACATTTAGTATCAGGAAATAACAACGCTAAAAAAATAAACACACAATACCCTAAATAATGTATTGGGCACTTTTTCACATATAACTCATAGAAAAACTACAGAATGGAGAAACCACCTACCTCGGCATCATGAGAATGACATACGTGAACATCAGGCATTGAATTTTCCTATAATTTCATATATCTACAAAAACAATAAAAATGTTCAACTGAGGATAACTCATGAAATAGGAAAAACCATGAGATGAAGTTCATGAAGAAAGGATAACTCGCTGATGTGATTCCAATGCAACTGACTGAGGTCCAATCATAGAAATAATGATGAGTCTTTGGGATCAATGAAAATTTGGGTTCTACAATAAATTTAAGATGATATGGGTGAAGAAGAAGAGGGTTATGTTGATTAGACACGACCCTGGTTTGTATAATTAAATAAAAATAAATTACCCTACATGACCTTTAAATGAGCATGGCATGTACATGCCTTATCCAGCCTCCACATTAGGCGGCCTCCAGGTCCCCACACAAGACCATGTACTCGGCCATTACAAGGCCAGTACACAGTCACACACGACAACTAGGTAAACGATGTGTACTTATAAGTACATGACGTGTTCTCCTAAAATTTCCAAAAACTAATTTTTTCATTAAAATAACATAAAAAAATATTCATAACTACAAATATGATCTGAGTTCTTAAAAACTTCTCCCATTATAAATCAACCCCAAATTTCCCGATCCATGTGGAATAGTGGAAAATCCTTGAACAGCTCTAGACACTGTGATCGTACATCGGACTCCATTTCCCAAGTCCTATCATGTACATGCCTGTGCAGCCATTGCACTCACACTAGAGGAATAGAACGGCCACTGATAACCTTCATACTTTGATGAAAAATCATTATAGGACACTCCTAGAATGATGTGTCTAACTCATGCTCAATCTTCTTGGGTTGGAAAAAATGATACTGGTCAGAGAAGTAATGATGTAGCCTAGAAACATGAAAGATGTCATGTATAGCTCGGTACCTCTAAGGTAATAGCAGCAGATATGTAACAAGTCCAACTCTCTCTAAAACCTAAAATGGCCTAACGTATCTTGGTGAATGAATAAACAATCTCCAAATACTTATGTGTCCCAGACATTGTCTGAAATATAGAAAAACATGATCACCGACCTCGAACTCCAGACATAGTCTATTTTGATCAACATAAGGATTCTATCATGATCGTGTAGTATCCATTTTCTTATGAATCAACTCTATCTGCTCTTGGGTCTCCTGGACTATGTGAGGTCCCAGCATAGCTTCCTCTCCTAACACCATCCAGTATAAGGGTGGTTGGTATGGCCTACCATACAAAGTTAGAAATGGTGTCATCTGAATAGTTGCATGGAAACTATTATTATTGGAAAACACCATTAGCTGTATATAATTATTTTCTCTATATTCCTGGTATTTGATGAATAAATTTGAATATTTTTTACAAATGTGATTTGAGTTAAATTTTTCAGAGTGGTAATGAATTTCATATAAAAATTTCATTTCTTTGTGTTATATTATATCATTGTGGTCGTTAATATTTTGTCATTGTGTGCAATATAACATTTTATAGTCTAGTTTTTTATTTAAAATTTTAATGTAGATTTAAATATTATAATCATAACCTATTTATTTATTTACACCCACATTAATGTTATTTATTTTTCAGGGATCTACAAAAAACATTTAATTTTTTTGTGATTGTTTATACTATAATTTCCATCGGACAAAATTATTGTATTGTTCTTATGAAAAAAATTGATTCTTTTAAAATATATTTATTACTGATTTTTATGAAATAATATCATTTTTTCAACTCCATTGAACTTTTATTTTTTGGAATGGGTTTTTTATAAAATCCAACGTCATTTCTCTTTTTATTCAGAGAACCTATTTTCATTTAAAATAAATTTCCCCTAAAAAGGTTTTCAATATTTTTAAAATTCACAATATTATTTATTAAGGATATATTTAGACTTTTTTCTATGAAATTTCGTTCAATTGAAGTTTCTTGCCACATTCATAAATGGAACTTTGATAACCCTACACCTTATGAAACTAATATTATTTTACCTTGTAATACATGAATGAATTTACCAGATTTCATTTCATTAAAACATATATAGAATGATTAAAAGTCGTATTTATAAGTAAAATATATTAAAAAGTTTCTTTTTATGAAAATATATCTCCAAAATTCAAAAAGAGGGATATTTTTCTCAAAAATATTTTTAAAATATTTCTTTATATTATTTTCATTCAACAAAAACAAAAAACCAATATTTCTACACAATATTGGAAAGGATTTGTTGATACCATCCTTATTCTTACTTCATATGGTTTATGTTTTATTTATCCAATGATAATATTGAAATCCTATTCCATGATTGATTTCTTAGTCCCATTGAAAAAACCAATTTCCTATGTTCAGTGAACATTGGATCTCCCCTAAAAATCCATATCATTTATCTTGGATAATTTTATTTCTTAAACATTGTATCATTTTTAAATATGGTGCTCACCTTGAATATTATTTGAGTAACTGAGAAAAAATTGTCAAATATGAATCTTATACTCAATATGGCTATTTGGTAAGTGGCATTGTTTATATAAATTGTTGGGGAATGAACTATTTTAGTTGGAGAATTTTTTATGAAACTCTTATGGGATTGAGATCTTTTAATGAACTCTCATTGGGTTGGGGACTATTTAATGTAAGACACTTGATGAATCTATAGTCAGATGAGATGAAAATATTTTATGAAAAACCCTTCGACTTTGTTTCCGAGAGGGATAAATGGATTTCAACAGATACAATTAAATTGTCTTGTGAAATTACACCATTGTACTGTTACCATATGTTTGTGAAAATTAATATCTAAAAATTAATAATTCATTCCTTTTGGATTCAATTGCTATTAAATATGATATTATTTTATTTACATTATCTCTAGATTGGCTTTAATTATCAGATTATCTATTACATGGAATGTTTTTTAGTTATTAACATTTTAAAAAATTTATGAACATCCAACTATGTTTATTTATTACAAGTCTTGTGTATTCAATTAATACCATTCCATATAGTATATTGTCATTGATTAATTATTAATTCTACTGTACATGACCCTTTCTGCACATTTTCACTCACCCTTATTTTTTTCCTTTCTGAGGGATTCCCTAAATTATACTGGGAATGTAATGAAAGAAAGTGTAATATGTAATATATTTTTTACCCTTGAATGAAAAATAATTATTTTGTAATTTTTGTATTCATCTATTATTCAAGACTAATTTATGTATCTATTTTACCAATTATACTAAACTATTTGTCCCTTCATGATTTTATTCCTTTTAATTATTCTAATATAACTGTAGAAGATACATAATCATGAATTTAAGGGTCATATTCCTACAATAACAAGGATTGAAGGTGGAATCAGTATACGTTAAAAAATAAACAGTAGATAAAAGGGAAATTATTAAATCCAATGCTAATAATATCAATGGAATTTTCCTCTACATATTAAAAGGCAGAATAGAAAAGAATATATGATTACCACATCTTAATTCAATGTTCATTATGACATGGAGGATGGTATATTGATTATTTACTCATACTTTTCCCATGTTTTAACTGATTATATATCATGATTGTAATTTATATCTTCCTTTTATTCCAAAAATATTATATATTTTCAAATCATGTTAATTTAGGGATTATTTAGGAAGACAACATGGGAATTTCATAATAAATAAATCATTTTTAGGTTGATCCAGCTTTGATAAATGGGAAATATGTTTTTTAATACATGATTATTATACATAGGGTATATGATTATAGTATCATTATTATAGATTGAAATTCAATTTTATAAAAAAATTCATAATAGAAGAATATTATAATTCATAATGATGAGATGGAACATATTTCCAATAGTGATGGAAACATCATAACCTAATTCATGTATTGATCATGTTTACGTATCTTGTTGACCTTTAATTATGGGTAGAGAGGAATATCGTGAACAGTTTTGGGATACAAATGATATTTGAATAATATAGTGTGTTTATGTGGTATGAAACTTCATTTTTTGTTTTCTATAATAACTATATGTTCATCCCGTAGATTATTAAGATCAATTCTCTAACATCCCAATTCTTAAAACCGCCTAGAGGTGCCCCGTAACGGGTTGGTCACATGACCTCAATAAAATTTCCCCAATTTCCATAGGCTATCAACTAGAAGTGAGAGCCATGGGTTTTCTTGGGGGAAAATATGCACACATTGGCATAGTAACACATTAGGAATATACAAATAACAATTTCGGAAGCAGTAAAACATGCAATAAATAAACTGCAAAAATTAATAAACAAATGGAGTACATATATATAAATGATACATGATACATATGTATAGGAATGATTCCAAACAATTATCATTGCTGAAATATAGTTATCATACAATGTAAAAAAGAAAATCATGTAAACAGATCCACAGCATCACATGCCTCTTCTTTGTCCCATTCTACCCAAATCTATATCAATCAAGTAGGTGAAGTCTAAGGGAACTTTCTATTATCTATACCTACAAAAATATAATATTTTTGGGCCCAAATGCATGAACAAAAATGAGTGTGAGACGAATTCTATTAGGAAACCATCCTATGACATGTTCTTAAAAATCAGTGAATATATATGGAAAACAACAATCAAACTGAAGCAGTACACAATGAAGTACACATAGTAACAGTTATAAAATTTCAATTCGATTCATTTTTATATAAAAATAAAAAACAATAATAATTAGGTAACCCTATGGGAATTAATCATAGCCTAACCCCTCTAGTTCAATCAAACAAATACACGAATCCCTCAGAAATGTACACATAATCTAACTCCTCTAGTTCAGTTTTAGAAAAGACTCTCTGAGAAAGAACTCATTGTCAATTCCCACTTCTGGTCTCATATAGGTATCTAATAGGAACTCTGAGGAAGAACTCAACATATAATTCCGATGTGGCCCATATCGAGGAAACTACAGACACTCTGTGGGAGCCCAATGTTTATCCCCATATGTTCACACAACATAACAATAAAACAGAAACTCTGGAGAAGCCCTCAACATCCACTATCTCTATGGTCTACTACACCATGTTCCCACAGCCCTGTGTATGTTAATCAATCACAAATTATATGTGGCATCCAAAGTAAACGTACAGAACTATTTGGATTTATAGTCTATAGTATCTCACAACATAGAATATAAATTCACTCCATCATAACAACACTAGGCATCGAAGGAAGAACAACATATAAGGCAAGCAAGACCAAATGGTCAAAATAGGAAAACATGGGAAAATCATCCATTGCGTGGAAAATTTAACCCTATTCATTAACAATTAAACTCTATCCAAAGAAACAAGGCATATCAGGCAATAACAGGGCTAAAATCTATAAACACGCAATACCCCGAGCATGGTTTTGGTAAATTTTCAGCATATAACTCATAGAACAACTACGGAAAGGACAAACCACCTACCTCAGTGTCATGAGAACAATATACCTGAACCTCAAGCCATGAATCTTCCTATAATGTTGTATATCTACAAAAAAAAATTCAACTAAGGATAACACATGAAAGATGAGAAATCCTGAGATGAAGCTCATAAAGAAAGGATAACTCACTAATGTGATTCCAAATCAACTGATGGAGGTCAAATTTTAGAATGAATGGTGAGTCGTGTGATGAAATAATATCAGCGAAGTACATTCACTCTTAGATGAAATGGGAAAATAAGTAGAGGGTTTTGTCGATTAGAGTTGACCACGGTTCATTTAATGAAATTAAAATAAATAACCATGCATGATATTTAAATGTGCATGGAATGTAAATTCCTTAACCAGACTCCTCATTAGGTGGTCTCTAGGTCACCACACAAGACCATGTACTAGGCCATTACACGGCCAGAACACAATCACCCATAGTAACGAAGTACACGATGTGTACTTATAAGTACATGGATTGTTCTCCTGAATTTTCCAGAAACTAATTTTTTTCATGAAAACTACATAAAACAATATACATGCCTAAAAAGATTATCTGGGTTCTTAAAATCTTCTCCCCTTAAAAATCATCACTGGATTTCCCTAACAAGGATGCGTAGTAGAAGAATCCTTGAGCAGTTCTAACCATTGTGATCGTACATCAGCCTCCCCCTCCCAAGTCTCATCTTGTACACGCCCATGTGGCCATTCCACTCATACTAGAGGAATAGACCGGCCACGGATAACCTTCACACTTCGATCAAAAATCCATATAGGTCGCTCCTAGAAAGAGGCGTCTGCCTCAAGTTCAATCTTCTTGGGTTGAAATAAATGATATTGGACTGAGAAGTAACGATGATTCCTAGAAACGTGAAAGATGTCATCTATTACCCGGTACCTCAGAGGTAATTGTAGTAGATATGTAACCAGTCCAACTCTATCCAAAACCTAAAATGGCCTAACATATCTTGGTGTAAGCATAACTTATCTCCTAATCCTCATGTGTCCCAACCATTGTGTGACACATAGAAAAACCAAATCTCCAACCTCGACTCAAAACATAGTCTATGTCGATCATCATAAGACTTCCATCATGGGTGTGAATTATCCATTCTCTTATGAATCTACTTTATATGCACTGTGGTCTCTTGGACTATGCGAGGTCCTATAATAGCTTCCTCTCCTACCACCAGCCATCACAAGGGTGATCAGCATGGCCAACCGTATGAATCCTCAAAAGGTGTCATCTGAATAGTTTCATGTTAACTGTTATTATTGGAAAACTACACTAGTGGTATGTGTTTCTCCCAAGAACCTCCAAAATCAAGGATTCTTTCTTTGATCTTTTCCTCCAGCACCTAAATTTCATGCTCGGACTGGCCATTCGTCTGAGTATTGTATGTTGTACTCAGAATTACCAGTGTACCCAAAGTCCTCTATACTCCCTGCTAGACCCGATAAGTAAAAGATGCATCCCTGTCTGAAAAAATGGAGTTTGGAACCCTGTGTAGATGTAAAATTTCTTGAATGGACAACCTTCCAAAATGATTAACACTAATTGTCTCCTCGATCGGTAAGAAGTGAGTAACATTCATGAATATGTCAATGACAATCCAAATAGCATCATTCCCTTGAGGATACCTCGGTAAATGTTTCATGAAATACATCGTGACAACATTCCACTTCTACTCAGGAATGGGTAACTACTGCAAAATCCCTGTTGTTCGCTGATACTCCACATTCACCTGCTGACAGGTGGAACACCGCATGAAAAAACTAGCATCCACACCCTTCATTCTTGGCCAATAATACTTCCAGTGCCAATATCGATACGTCGTGGTGACACTAGGATGAACAGCCCAAACTAAGGAATGAAATTACCATATTAGTTCCTCACCCATGTCTGTTGACACCCATACATGTCCCTTGAAATGAATGATCTCATCCTTTCCTATGGTCCATCCTGGAAAAGGGTCTTCTCCTATCATACTCTCCCATTGGACTCGGGATTCAGAATCTGATAGCTTCCTCATTTACATTATATCAGGTACATTAGATGTAACAAATACAGATGAAAGGAATATTTTCCCTTGTCTATCAAGGACCTCCAAATGCATATCAAAGAATAGATCCATTAGTTTCCACTCACTACCGGCATCCCGAATTGTGTGTAAATGTGTAATTGTACTCAATGCATTTTCCACATCGTTGCCCTTCTCAGGCATGTAGAAATTCACAAAGTCGAAATACTGATGTTACTCATCCCACCTTCAATGTATCAGATTCAGATCACACTGAGTGAAGATATAATTGAGACTTTTTTGATTGGTGAAAACCAAAAAATGCTCTCCCAACATATAATGTCTCCAATAGTGTAAATCATGAACAACTGCAACATCCTCGAGTTCTTCTGTTGGGTATTTCTACTAATTTTTCCACAACTATAGAGATTTGTACGCAACGACCCCTTCTTCCTATATAAGCATTGCTCACAACCTGATACCTGATGCATAAAAGTACACATTGTAGATCTTTCCTGTCTTTGGAAAAACTACTATCGGTGATAATGTCAACCTTCATTTCAGCTCCTGAAAGGATGACTTGCAAGAATCTGACCACAAGTACTTCACACCCTTCTTATTCAGGACCTTCTATGGCATTGTTAAGCAATAAAAGAATTGTGTGATGTTTCTGTAGTAACCAGCCAGTCCTAGAAAACTACACACCTCAAATATGTTCTTCATATAATCCTATGAATCTACTGCTCTCAGTTTATCTAGGACTAATAATACTCTTGTCTCTGAGATTACATGACCTAACAAGTGAATTTGGTCTATCCAAAAGTGGAATTTTGAGAGAATAGAAAATAACTGATGCTCTCACAGTGTACTCAAGATGATCTCAATATGGGTGTCATGGTTTTTTAGAGTGTGGGAGTACAACCAGATATCAGCCAAAAAAATACTAAGATGAAATCCATGTATGGATGGAATACTCGGTACATTAGTGCCATGAAAACAATAGGCGCGTTAATGATAACGAACGACATAACCACATACGCGTATAGACCATACATGGATCGAAAGGTTGTATGAGGTACATTTGATGGTATAATGAACAATTAATGGTAACCATATCTCAATTCAATCATCATGAACACTCGGGCTCCTTGAAGCTGATCCAATAGATCATCAATCCTAGGCAAGGGATATCATTTCATGACCGCCAACTGGTTCAGCTTCAAATAATCACCCAATTTTAGAGGGTATCGTCCTCCTTCTTCACAAACATGAAAAGGGAACCCCAAAGAGAAGTACTGGGTTCGATGAAACCCTTTTCCTACAACTCCTCCAACTACTTCTTGAGCTCCTTCAACTCTTGTGTAGCCATCCTAAAAGAAGGAATGGACACTTGTGCCTCTCCTGGAACAAGATAAATAGAAAAGTCTACCTTTCAATCGGGTAGAAAAGCAAGAAATTCTTCTTGAAGGACATCCTAATAAAATTGACCATTGGAGGAAAGATTAACGTTGAATTACCTTGGTCATCAAGATACATTCTAGCAATATGGGTGGTATCTCCTCCCAAGCCATGATGCTTGGGTCCCATTCTGGTCCCTTGGACATCCCATTCACCCGTGTGAATAAATAATATCCCTTTTGGTGAAGTGAAACTCACCCTATGTCGATAGTAGTTGACAGTAACCTAGAAGAGAACTAACCAGTCCATTCCTACAATAACATCATAGCATGTAATCTCTAAGACATAGTGGTCCCATAAGAAGTGACACCCACCAATCTCAAGTGGGTGCTCCTTGTGCAGACATACAATAGATGGTTTCCCCATCAGAGTGTCCAGCATCAAGACAACAGAATAAGTAATGATATAGAGCCGAAGGATCTCTATAATTGAAACATATGTAATGCGATGGGAAGCCCCTATACCGAAAAGTGAAAACGCTAAAACTGAGGCAACTAGGATAGTGGCTTGAACTGTAGAGGGTCCAGGATCCTGCTCCTGTTGGGTCTGGTCCACTACAAAACTCTTGCTTATACAACAGCCCTGTGACCCTACCAGACCACCCTGAGCTAATTCACACTTATTTCACTGAAATCCTGGGGACCATGACCTCCACCTCGGCTTAAACACCTATAAGAACTCTAATTCCAAGATAGATAAATAACTGGTGGTCCATCTCCGGGACGAGGGGTCATATAATAATTTTTGTCACCAGCTATCATTGAGAAAATCTAACAGAACCGCTAAAGGTTCCCCATCTTGTTAGAATATCGGCACTCTACAGGGTCTCTCGGGCAATTTGGCCTCGTATTCCTTCTCTTCCTGCAATGGTAGCATGCCACCTGGCTACTAGAATATTTCTCTTACCATTATGGATCTTTACGCATTGACATCCTATGGAGCTTATTGATTTAAGTAGGATACATTCCAATCCTGGATGTCAATCCACCCTGGATCACAACTCATGGTAGCATGCCACCTGGCTACTAGAATATTTCTCTTACCATTATGGATCTTTACGCATTGACATCCTATGGAGCTTATTGATTTAAGTAGGATACATTCCAATCCTGGATGTCAATCCACCCTGGATCACAACTCTATAATCTCTCAGATTGATCCATTTGATCAGCACCTGGTTGACTATAGATGTTGTGGATTTCAACAAGAATATGTTCACCTGAGATCATATGTTGTTCATGATACCATCCTCAAAATTAGATTCCATTAATATGTCAACACCCCTTGGAATGGGTGTGACGCTCTAAAGCTCTGTGAAGAAAGATGAATAATCCATAACATAAAGAGTACCTTGCTCCATACTCATGATTGCTTGGGCTTGATCGGCCCTCAAAGTCTCCAGGTAAAATTAATCATAGAAGGCATGCTATAAATCATCCCATACCATAACCTGTTGAAATCCTTCCTGTGAGATCACATCCCACCCTCTCTTGTCAGAGTCCCGTAGCATTAACGTAGTGAGATTCACACTCCTCTCTGAAGGCGTCTATAGATGCTAGAAGATAGATAGCATTTCTTCTAACCATGATTTTGTAACCTATGGTCCTCCATCCCCTATAAAGGTGGGAGGATGGTACTTCTTGAAAACCTATCTCAACTCAACCATAGAAGGAGTAGGATGCATAAATCCTTATAAGGTCTGCATGAATCTCATGAAGCCCTCTTGGAATTGTGCATCAACACCTATATCTGGGTATTTCCTAATATTATGCCTTATAAACTCTACAAAAACCTATAAAAACACTAAAACGATTAGTCATGTGCAAAATTACAATCAGTATCGGACCATACTCCCCAAGAATCAAATCCTGGAATCTTATACATGTCATATACAAACATAAAAATCAACGATCCACCAAATTTAGTTTCATGAGGGCCCATTAAACCTCAAGAACCAATGTTTTTTGTTCTATCAAATGAAACCGTACATAATTTAATACCCTATCAAAAATAATGTATTCAATAAAGGAATTTATCACAATAACATGAATATCTAACACAACTTCTATCACAACAACATGCAATAAGCAATGCACCCAAATTGGCATGGAAGAAAATCATGTAATGTGATCTCTATCATGTTCCTATATGATTAATGAAATGGAATACCCCAATCTCATTTAGTTGCAACAAAAATTAAACCTCAATGGTATCAACAATAATAGAACAAAACATGTGGATCACACAACAGTGAAATCAAATCAACTGTAGAAATTGGAAAATCAAAAAAATTACAATATACGTGGTATATTGGATTTTCCCTATACATGGGTCAGATACTCTCAGGCACAACTTATTACCATGTACCAATTTCCTTCCAATCCCTGGTTATATGCTCCAAATAGTCTGTCAAGAATAAAATCTAATTCCACTAAAACAACTTTGTAACGTCCCAGTTCTGGAAGACGACTAGAGGTTCCCCGTACCCGGATGGTCACTTGGTATCGAGAACATTTCTCCAAACACCATAGGCTACCGACTAGTAGCGAGAACCATGGGATTGAAATTGGGGAAACTATGCCTTCATTGGCAGAGTAAAGCAGCGGGAATAAATAGATACCAATAGAGGAAGCAGTAAAACCTTTAATCAATAAACATTCATTGTAATAAACTAATATAGTACATATATATAAGTGATGCATGATACATATGTCATGAAAAGCAGTCAAACAAGTTACAATGTAAGAATATAGTACTAAAGAAATGTCAAAAAAATGTAAATATCTCCATAGCATCGCTAGCCGTAGCATTGTCCTATGCTCCCCATAGGAACTCTGAGGAAGCACTCAACGTCCAATTCCCCATGTGGCATGTATCGAGGAAACTATAGATACTATGAAGGAGCACAAATACCATCCCCCCTATGGTCTCGCAATTTAATATCAAAACAATCATGTTGGAGAATCCCTCAACATCCCTTCTCAATATGGTCTACTACATTTGGTTCCCACAGCCCTATGTAACTTAATTGTGCTGAAACGATATGAAATAGTCAAAGTAAACCTCATGAAATACTGGGGTAAATAGATTACATTAACTCACAACATATTGGATTATTTTAATTCATCCATAACACTCTAGGCATTGAAGGAAAAGCATCCTAACTAGCTAGCTAAGGCCAAACGGTCAAAACAAGAAATCAAGGGGAAAACATCCAAAGCATTGAAATGTTAACCCTATTCATAAAAATAT
The DNA here is from genome assembly GCA_963277665.1 of Viscum album. NCBI lineage: Eukaryota > Viridiplantae > Streptophyta > Magnoliopsida > Santalales > Viscaceae > Viscum > Viscum album. The sequence continues at coordinate 89,792,092 of OY728121.1, read as the reverse complement.
ACCCTATATAAAAAAAAATTCATAACAAGGAATAATATGGCTAAAACCCATAAACACGCAATACCCCGAACAATGTATTGAGCACTTTTGCACATATAACTCAGAGACATACTACAGAAAGGCACAAACCCCCTACCTCGGAGTCGTGAAATCAATATACATGAAACACGAGCCTTAAATATCCCTATATATACATAGATATACACAAAAATTAAAAATGTTTAACTTCAGATAACTCATGAATGCTGTGAAATGAAGAGATGAAGTTGAAGAAGAAAAAAGAACTCAAAGATAGGATTCCAACAAAACAGATAGAGGTCAAATCGGAGAATGGATGACGAGTAAGGGGCTTAGTGAATATTCGCATCCTATAGTAACTGCTATATGATATAGGTGAAGAAGTATAGGGTTTTGTTGATTAGATGTGACCCTGGTCCATTTAATGAATGAAAAATAAATTACACTTGGTGTTAAGTACATGATGGGTGATTTCATTATCCAGCCTCCACTTTAGGTGGTATCCAAGTCAACACACATGGCCACGTACTCAGCCGTTACACATCTAGTACACGGTCACCCGCAGAAACTAGATACATGGTTTTTTATTATTAGTACACATCGTGTACTCCAGAAATTTCTAGAAACTCGTTTTTTTCTCAAAAACACTAGAAAACATGATTCATACATGAAAAGAAGATCTGGTTTCTAAAAATTCTCTATTGAATTAATTACTGATGTTAAGTCTATAACTATAAATCCTTATAAAATATTACCAATAGAGTTGTCAGAGTTGGTGAAATAGGGACTTGATTAAAAATATACCATATTAATATTCTATAGTGTTTCAAAATATGGATCACATGTTTAATTCAATGAGAAGAATGGTGGGATATGAGATTGTGTAATGATTACAGATATATCAATTAAATTACTACTAATGATATGTATAATATCTAACAATTTGAAATTTATTTAGTCATCTTCAAGGAGATCAATATTTTTTAAGGAACAATCTCTCCTCTCATTATCATAATTTATTATTTTAAAAGGATGATATACTGAAGACATGATTCTGAATAAGTTACAGACCTTATGATTTTATGGTAATTTATTTTATATTGAAAAATTAACCATCTATGTTTTTTATATATCTTGTGTAGAATATTCATTGATTAAATGTATAATATACATATGGGGATTAATGATGATATCACTATGTACTCTATGGGTTATGACGTGAATGAGAATCTTCTAAAAATATATATATACAATTAGAAATAACATAATTACCTAGGATGTGTAGATATGGTTTTTTATTTCTTAATGAGTATAAAATTCAAGAAAATATTGTCTCTAATGACTATATTTGCATTGTAACTAAATAGAAAAGGGTAGTTAAATATTAGTTTCCACCAATGAACATATCAATGATACAATGTTTCCATGTCTTATAAGGTTATTGTATGTAAGTTTTTCTATAATATTTCTAGATAACCAAAATATTAATCGAGTAAACACATAAATTTTTTAAATTCAATTTGTCAAGAGAAGACATGTATTGTAATAAGGGAGAAAAAGGATACATAATAACATACTGGTATTAACACAACCATAATATAAGGAATTATTTTTAATTTATAGTGATTCCTTAGTGAATGCACTTGGTTTTATCAATAATCTGAATGATTTGGTTCTTTCCATTATATCATGGAAATTGAAAATCCTTTCACAAAACTCTCCAACTAATTTCATTGGCAAATAATATATAATATTTTTTTTTAAAAATATCTTATAACTATTTAATTAGGGGAAATGAAACATCATAATCAATAGATAAGTAACTATTTTGTTTTTAAAGTGTTTATATGATCCATCTAGACCAACATGGAATAGGTAATGACTAGATTGTTAAAATAAAAGTAATTTAACTATAAAGCCAAGTAAAATAATGATATATTGGTGTTTAATATATTTTTATAGAGGGATGAAAAGAATTTTTAAATTACGAAAAATGTGTATAGATTCATAGTATTCTAATATGAGAATTTTTGTGGAAAATATCCATTGTAAATTAAGAAACCTCTCCCAATACCTATTTATATGTAAGAGAATGTAACAAAATAAATTATCACTAGAATCCAAATAAATACACAGATTGATGATTTAATATGGTTTATCTTTGATAATCTCTAAAGGTTTTCTTGCATCACAGAAATAACAGAAGAACTAACACATCATCACCATTCCTGAAAATATATAAATGTAATCATTGTGCTTCATGGGGAACCCCTACCAATTTTATATGATTATTTTTAAATTTTTAAATCATAATTATAGATTTTTTTCAATGGTATAATAAAACTAATATACTTTTGAGCACCACCTATGATCTCCATAATATTTAATAGTCTGAATAAAATATCCAAATGTTTAAAGACATGTTGATCTAATGATCCCTTGATAATTATTGTATATTGGATTTTTTGTATATTTTATGGAATTTCTATACATCTTTAGTGTTCATTATTTCATCTATATGTCACCATAAAAATCACTATTTGGGAATATGATTCTTACTCCATACCACTGGGATGATATTAGATAATGAATGATAGTTGGTCTGGAGCATGTGGGGGAGATTACTATTAATGTATAAACTATTCAAGACTAAAATAATGTATCCTAAAAAAATTGAACAAATATATGAATACTATATGGAGAAAATTTTAATATCATGTTATAGATCATGTATTTTATATTATAATCACAATGGAATATAGATCAAATATTTTTGTTGAAATGGGTTGTTAATCACTAAATACATTATGCCTTTTAAAATAACATAAAAATCATTTTTATGGATTATAGATTGGATGTTCCAATAAACCATTATAAAATGAATGATGTTTAATAAATTTCATTACAAAAAAAATACTTACATAATATGACACATGATTTCAATTAATAGAAAATATATCGGTATCTTGAATTTTATTATAGTAAAGAGCCTATCAATATTGTTATCATAAGAGTAAAAGCACTGCGAAATCTAACAACGTGATGGGTGAATGTCTAATAGAGAAATCATAAAGTAGAGGTGAAATCATATGATCTTAAAGAATCTAGAATATATGAGTCATCTTCTTTTTTGAAAATAATATTTATATACCACATTTTTAATCAGGAAATTAATTATTATGTGTACAATGTAACAACATATAATCCACTATTGTGTGTAAACACCATATCATTGTCTATCATTCAACATTCACTGTAAAGTTCCTTTATTGGTGAATTTGTTTTTAAAATAATTTTATAAATTGAAATATAAAAAACTATCTTAATTATTTTATCTAATAGTATTTATAATATAATATATTCTATGTTTTATTTATTTATTACAAGTTTTACTCTTCCTTGAAATGTTGTTTTTAATGAAACTTATAATTTATATGATTTAAACAATATATAAGGCTGACCATGAAATTTAAATCTCATTATATATAATGATATAGGTATTTTAAGATTAAAATTGTTCATTTTTATATATTCTTTTATTTTAGGAAAACTATATTAAACATTTTTATGACTAATTAAAAATTAAAACTAATATTAAAAATGGTATTTGGACATTTCCATGAATTAAGTATTTTTGGAGGTAGATTTTATTCCAGATTTACATAGAAGACACACATAATTTATTTTATTTATGTACCTCAATTTAATATATTCAAATCTGTATCTAGGATTATATTACATTATATATAATTTAAATTAAAATACATTTTATTTCCCTAAATATGGTTTTATTCATTTCATTATATATATATATATATATTAAATTTTCCCAGTAATAGATATTTTCTTTTACAATATGGTTATAAAATTTTAAATATAAATTTTTATTTTAGATATTTGGGGGTGTTATAAATTTTGTCATTTTAATTAATTCATATATTTAAAATGTAATTACAATAGTAAAATTTTAAATTTGTAAAAGGAATTTTACATATCAGGAAAGGCTATATAATGTTATAAACATGATAATAATTGATATATTGAGGTTTATCATGGGAATAAATTAACCAAATTCATTGTTTTAACCTTTTTATTCCCCTTTCCATTTAATTGTGAAATAAATTTATTAACATTCTGTGTGTATTTCCAAAACAATGATTCTACTTACTTGAAAAATGGTAACATAATCATTATGTGAATAAACCCTTGCTTTTAAATTTTTACATGAAAATATAGATTCATCCTTATAATATAACATTCAATTATTTTATGAATATGATGTTGACAATTAGATTGCATAATGACCTCATTTCTGGGGAATCTTCCATGTAAAATGAAAGCCACTAACAAGATTACTATCAATTAAATTACTTTTTTCATAATTATCAATGTTAAAATTTATAATATCTACACTAATATATTCATACGATTATAATTTATACATTTTAGTGTTGAAATATTTAATTTATTATCATTATTTAATAATATTTCATATACATTAATAAAACATGATTGTTGTTTTTGTATTGTATATAGTACCACTTCCATGAGGTAACGTCAGTTATTTTCCATCACAGCCATAAAAACATGATATTAATATGGTATTAAATGGAATGTATGATATTTTACTGTCATTATAATTTTTTAAATTATATAACATATTTTTGACATGTTCAATAAACCATCATTATTTATTTAATCACTTTAAATCATTGTACTATAGGCATAACTATTTACTAAAATTATTTTATTATTCTTATATTCATTAATTATTATCATAAAAAATTATAAATATTAATTATTAAACTAATTAATACTATATATAACCATTATTCTATTGTAATAATTAAATTATTAGAAAATATCCTTATAATAATTCATTAAATCCGTGTATCATCAGGTTTTGGTTAGATTAGAATTCTATAAAAACAATACTATGAATTTGTATCCCAATATTCTTTTAGAAAATAATATGATAAAATTATTTATATATATATATATTTCCCTCATTAAATGTTATATCAATATTAAATACACTGAATAAACACACACACTCTCATTTCCAAGAATCATCAAAACATTATTATTATCAATTTTTTATTCTATTATAAGGAATATAACATTCATAAAAGGGATTTGAAACATCATAAAATTTTCTAAATCATTCATAAATATAAATGAAATAACTCACTAATGATGAAACATGGAAAAAGTGTGAAAATTATCACCATAGTTTTAAAGTGAGTACAAACTATAAAAAATACATACTCCAAATGTGGAAAATTGGAGGAATTAATATATAGAGTGAATATTTTTTAAATTTAATTAATGAAAATAAATAGGATTATTGTTTTTTATTAAGGGATATTGATATATATGACAACTATATATGATGTTAAAATCTATTCAAGGAAGTCTGGACCATAGGAAAGGATTTTCAATATCAAATTACTCTATTTGATATTTTTTATTATACCAAAATTTCATTGATATTGAGTAATTGATTACAATTTAGGATGATCAATCATGAAATAATGTTAATAAAGGTATTTTAAGATAACAATTTCCATCAAATTCATTATGATATGCCATTATATCTTACAAATCAATATTAGATGTTTTTCCTCTTAATTGTATTCTTCATGAATCATGTTATAACCACCACAAATTTTCAATTGTGTTGTCCTTATGTTTCAATTATTGGATTATTACAATGATAAAAATTAAATTTAAAATAATGAAATCCATTTACTGTTATAAAACTCGTATATACCTTCAATTATATAGTTAGAAACTCATAGGTGGAAAAAATAAAATGTTTTTTGTATGGTAAATGTGTATTTATTTTTTTATAAAATACAACTCTATCTAGATACTAGAGAGTCGACATAGATGAATCTTGGATTCATCATGGTATAATATACTAAATAAGTATTATTGATAATTCTAACTGTCATCACCATATTGGATAATGTGTGGGGCTATGACAAGCCATCTGGTAAGACTCTCAGGGGAAATGTTTTGGAATATTCACAAACTTTTAATGAACCATGATGATAATATTTACTAAAATTTCATTGATCTCCTATTTATGGAATATATTGAACAAAAAAGAAATATTACATGGATAATCTAGCTCATTTAATTTAATTTCAATCCTATATATCATTTATAGGGTTACTGCATGTTATTTTTATGATATCACGTGAATTTCAATTTGGTTAAGTGATGTTCTACTAGAGAACAAAATTATTCTATAGAATGGGGTAATATTTGATATCTATTTTTTAAATTATATAAGGAATACTATTTTATTCATTTAGGGTATCCAAAAATAATGTTATGAATGTTCTTGATAACAATTATTCTGAATGCATTGGACTTAATCAGACAATAAGGTGTTGGGTGGGGGATGAAATTAAATTCTTAATCAATTAATTGAAATGACTTATGAGATAAAACATATTAGTTTTTTGTGTTTGTAACATTCCATAATGAGAAATGTTTCTTGTATAATGAAAATAGCATAAGTTTTTTACATCTAAAATAATTTATTCCATCAGTATATGATCATTGATTACTATAATTTTGGTTTTCATTTATTATCATATCCATAAATTCTCTCCATTATAGTTTATTGTAAATTCGTTTTATTCTATTAGTAATTACAAGTCATGTATCAGTAGTTTATTTCTTGTCTGATTCCATTTTATGTTAACCCGAACAATTAATATATTATCATTATTATTTTATTGTATTTCCATATGAAATATAGATGGGGAATATATGATTTTTTTGGAAATTGTTGAAGGGGAAATATTGTTCATATAAATTTCCCATTTTGTTAATTATATTTAAAGATATAATTTATAAATGTGTATTATCTATCAATGAAAAACTAATATTTAGACCCACAAAATATTTTTTTCATATTTTAACAATAATGTAATATGAGTAATATCTATTTTTTCAGTGTTTACGATATTACATGAAGGGATAGAGAGTGAATGTTCTACCGTTTGACTGACCTGATTGATTAGTATCATTCCATATCTGTATTTTTGATTTCTAGTCTATGATGGTAGTTTTAATGGTTCATCCCTTATTCTAGTTAATGACTATGTATTAGACAAAACACTAGAACAGATAATATATAGATGGATGAAACCATCATAGGTTGGTGACGAACTTGCATAGGTTAGTGGTGTGGGTGTTTTACTTATAGTTATTTGTAAAATATATAATGTATAATCAGTAATATCCATATTCAATGAGCTATAGAAAAATAATGTATATTATTTTAGACATCTGATGAAGAATGTGGGAGGGCCCATATAAGGTATAATGGTGGTCGTATCAGGGTGAATTCTAGTATGGCGTGATTTTTTTTTATTTAATGGGTACCAAAATTATCTTGAGTTCCAAATTTTAATGTTGGTTTTAATATAACAAAAATGGAAAATACAAGATAAATATGTCATATTTAAATGAAACATATGGTTTGCAGATGCATTGTTTGATGGAATTATGGGATTATTATGGTTGGATGAAATGAAATTGTATCAGATTTTTATTGTAATTCACAAGATGAGTCATAATGGTTCCACGAGAATTGCTTTCATTTTTATAGGTTTATTGGGATTCATGGAATAATAATGATCAAATATAAAATTCCTATAATCTAATTCACTTAGATGGAATGAAATTTTAAGCGGGGTTATATATTGGAAAAATGTGGATCCATTGACCAAAAAATTCTATATGACTATATGCATGGCTGCGTAATATTTTGTAAAAATACATTGTTTTGTGATTCTTATAGAGATCGGCATTCTTTTTCCACTTTTATGATGAAACGTCTTGATAATTTGGATTGAGTAATGATGGTTAGTATGTATTTATGAAAATATTATGTATGAATGGATTTTGGATACTCAAAACACAACTAATTGTAAAATATTATTTCTTCTTAGTATATTTAAATTCAATAAAATTTTGATAATATCATTGTCCCCAGGATTTGATGATTACTCTATTTCATGAACTATTTGAGTTTTATAGTTTGGTAAATTTTATTTCACATTTAGTATTTATTATATTAATAAAATTTTTTATAACACCCCAGGTAAATAAAGAATATGACATTTTCATATATATCCATATTTTTGAATAAAATATTACTAATAAATTAAAGGTAATTCTATGCTCTAGGGCGTACCCAATATGCAACAACGAGTTTCTTTGAAATATTACGTTGCACTCTAAAAATAAAATAATATTATTTTAAAAGGTATTTAACACCTAGATGTTGTAATGGAGTAAATGAACGGAACTAACTGCTAAATTATTATATATGTTTGTCAAATATTTTTACTTTTATCCAATAAATGTTGGAGGCTTAAAATGCAAATGAATCCAATTTTAAGCATAAATCTTCTAATATTCATTAAAAGGCCAATTAACTGCCTTTTGATAGAGAACCCTTTTTAAATAAAATTTTGACAATTTTATATGTTTTATTTGACAAAATAAAATGCTTATTTAGAATCTGGACATAAAAATTTACTTTGTGTAAAATGTTGTTATTTTTCCGATAAAGATCATTTTTATTGAAAATGTTGCATTTTAATTCAAAACCTCCTTTTAAACTGATTTATTTATATGGATAGATTATATTTTTAATTTATATTAGAGTGTATTTGGAATATATTTTTTCCATTTAATAAAATGGTGTTCATTGGAATTAATTTCACTTTGAAATTGTACTTAAACCAGTGTCAATCTTTTAATAGATATTGATTCTTAAAAACACGATATTTGTTTTGACAGCGGAAATTAATTATTAAATTAATTAATGCAACATATATGTTTTGAATTTTTTAAAATAGACATCATTTTTTAATTCGGAATATCAAATATATCTTAGGGTGAATTTTTTGTATTTTTCTGAAAAACTTCAATTTTTGATGAATAGTGAAACCACTAAGTGGTAGTTTAAAAACTGATTTTTCATTTAAATGAATCTTTACCACTTCTGTGTTTTGAATTTCAAAAATCAGAAATACATGGTTGTTATTAGGATGTAAAATGTGGTTAAATGCGATTTAAATAATTTTTTGGTGAACAATGACTTTTATGTTTTTAATCGCGATTAGAGGTAATTAGTGTAATTTAAGGTAGAAATAATGTTTTAATAATATGAAATGACCTAGACACATGTCATACCCTCCTTTGATGTGTCATTTCCGACCAATACAATCCATGGGTCAACTTGGGGACCCCATGGAGCCACATGGGTTGGAAAATGACATAAATAACTTTTTATTTTATGTTAAAATAAAAATGTCACAAGCATGAGTTGTTTTACTAAATCAATTTTTAAATGGGGTAATACAAGTCATATTTTTGACTATAAATATTCATTAGAAAGATAAAATAATTTCCTACATCTTTATAACTTTTTATGATTTTTATACATTATATAAATTAAATTATTTATGACATCATGATGATGCAGCGATTACCTCATTAATAAAGGATATAAATAAAATAAAAAGATAATGTTAAAAATATAACTTACACTTGAAAAAGACCTATTGGATGAGTATGTTTCGAACATTTACTACCTTATACTATAAATTAATCAATGTGGGACTTTTAAAATCCGAAACGCATTTTAAAAATGAAGTAACATTATGTAACTTTCCAAGAGTACCCCTCCTATCCTCTTATAAAAGGCCCCCACCTCTACCACCATACCCACACCTCTAAAGCCTTTGGCTCGGCCAACCCCTGATCATTTTGTCTCTACACATCCCTCTATTACTCTTGGAAGCCTCAATTCGGGCATAAGTCTTATCAGGGAATCCTTTTAGCTCAAATCAAAGAGAGATACCCGATTTTAAGGAGGTTAAAGAACGATCGAGTCAAGTCGAACCCGAGGTAAGGGATCCTACCTCTCTCCTTTTTAAGTACACTCTTTTATGTAATTCCTTTTAAGCTAACATTTCATATGATTGGGATGTTATTTTATATTAGTCTTACTGTAATTTTTACGTTCATTTGATGAGAGACCATATTTTCTCCCATCAATCCATTTTGGATGTTTTAATTGGCGCCGTTAGGCTGTTGAAATTTCGTAAGGGGCTTTTTATCTCACTTTGTGATTTCGTGAAATTCATTCTACATTTGTCAATATTTCCTTTTGAGTGGTGTATGTACTGTCCATTATTATACTCTTTGTGTAACATAATTTCTTCGTATGAGTATTTACATCAATGATGTATTGCCCTTCTTTCTTGGGGGGTACATTTTGAATGTTACCCAAATCGGAAAGGGAACCTTTCACCCTCCTCTTTTTAAAATACTTCTTTTGTTATGTCTTTTAATTTTCATCTTATTATGTGGTTATATGTTCTTATATATCCTTATTGCCATAAATTCTATGTCCAAGAGATGAGATGCCCTTTATCTCTCTCATCAACTCTTTTTCTAAAATTTGATGTGACGCTGTTATGCTGTCAAGGGAACTTCTTAACCCAATTTCGATTTCTTTGGGTTCAACATGTAGTTATTGAATATGTCATATTTTGTATATGTGTGAATGAACTTTGATTATTTTACACTTAAATCCACTTGTATTGGGGGTATTTATATTTGTCGCACATAATTATGAGATTGATTTATCCTTAATTTAAGGATACCATCTTTATAATGGATTTCATCTCAATTTACGTTTCCATTGAGACTTCATTGTTGTTATGCACCAATTCACTCTTATATGGTGTATATACTATACTTTGGAATATTATATCATGAAGCCCTTTATTCCCATGATATTATAATGTTTCGATTAAATGTTATTCCTCAATTATTGTATTCAAGTGTCTCTCATTTTGTTAAAACCCCTTTAACTAAAATATGGTTTTAAATGTTTTAATGATTTAATCTTATAAATATTTCTCATTAATATCCATGTTTTAAAAATGGTTTTAAAGATTTATTTATATGGATATTAATGGTTTAAAACGTTAAAATCTTCAATGTGGTATGGGACACTTTGTTTTAAAAATCACTTTATAAAATGTTTTAAATGGTTTTGAAATTGGTTTTTAGAATGGATTAATTATTTCAATATCTTAAAATTTTATATTGTTATTTCAATGTGGGAATGTTAACTTTCCTTTATGCTTAAGTTTTGTTCTATGATAATGTTATGGTTCTTGGGCATTTTTATGAAGACGGGTGGTTCTGTGATAAACTAAGGGCGGGTGAGCCCGATATAGCTCTCCAATGCATTGGGTAACACGAAGGAGTTAAATGTTAAGGTTTCTCCGAAGAGATTTAGGGAATATACTGTGATGGTTATTCCAAACGTAACCAAGAGGGTTACTCCCTACGTAAGAATTTTATGAATGTCTCAAGATACCTTTATGTCTTATGATTTCTATGATTTATTCATGATTTTTTGAGGTATGTTAAAGTGCTTATGTTTTGTGGGTAAAGTATGATTTCATTCTTATGTATATATCTACTCATGTTTCCTTTAAATACTTTTTATAACCCTTACTGAGCTTTTTATGCTCATCCGAAGCTTTTGAAATGTTTTTCACAGGTCAAGGGAATGGTACATGATATGATGATAGTGTTAAAGAAGTGTCAAGAAAGAATCCATGTTTTATTTTAAATATGTTTCTGTTGATGGTAAAAATGAATACTATCTTTTATGTAACCACTTTGTTTAAATGTGGAATGTAATGCATGTTTTATGATCTAATTCCCTAAAACACTAAACCTGAAAAGATCCTCAATGTGTAATCTTGTAATAACTAATGATTAAGTAAGGTATAAGGCTGGGGCCTTATAGTTGGTATTAGAGGTCAATTTAGAGAACATTAGAGGTTAGAGTGTTGTTTAATAAAAAGTGACAAGTTTTGTATAACCACAATGGTTAGTATATTAGATGGAGTCATCATTTTGTTTTTTGAAAGATAGAATGAGTTTGAGATAACTTGGATAAGTATATTTTGGTGTTTATCTTCCTCTTTTTTATTTGATGATTTTACTGATATACTCACACTGACCTTTTTGGTTTTAGTAAATGGCTGGATCTAGCAGGCACCAAAGTAACATTGGATTTGATGAAAACTGTGACGGTTTTATGAAAGAACAACAGAATGATATGAGATCTGCAATGAGAACTCTTGTGGTTATCCTCAACCAACTATCTGTAGTCAAGATTGACCACCTGAACCTTAGTGATTTTTATAAGGCATCGTATATGCGAGAAACAAATCCCTACAGAAGTTCAGGTAATAATCATAAAGGTAAGTATGTTCAAAAATCTATGTGTCAAATATGTGGAAATAAACTCATAGGAAAATGATTCAAAGGGACATAAAGATGATATAGATGTGGAATCGAAGGTCATAAAGCAAGAACTTGCCATGGAAAAAGGAAGCATCTAGTTGACTCTATGAAATGGAAATAAGTTCTCTCTGAAGGATCAATTGAATGTTTTAAATGTGGTGTGCATGGTCATTATGCAAACACATGTTCTACGAAGAAGTTTCAGGAATGGGGTCACCAAGATCTTTCAAATATTCATTTACCATTACCTAATGCCATTCCGATTGAGGATGAATAAACTGACAATGAAGAATGAAAGGTATGGAATATTTCTTAACATATGTTTTCCTATTATTATAATCATAGGATATGATTGATGATTTTGTTTGTAGGAAAGAAGTATTTCAGAATAAGTTGGAAAGGAATGGCTAATGGATCATGAAGAATGTTGAATGAGTAAGAAGTCATCATATAAGGGATTCAAGAGTTATGGTAGATTTTAGGATGGTGAAATTCTTAGATGTGTTAAGTCTCTTTTGATTATGGGGTTACATTAGAATAATTTTTATAGTAAACCTAATGTTTGATATACTAAAATTTTATTCAAGGAATAATTATCCCTTCTTTTGTGGAAATAGTTATAAAAAACCATTTCGGTTTATATGATACTTGAATTTGAGGCAATTATTGGTTAATACATTTTGGGTTGCAAAATGGAAGTTATCAGATAACATTTGTGGATAAAATATGTTATGGTTATTTTTGATTAATTCATCTCTTTTTGAGGAATGTTATAAAATTATATTGTTTTTGAACAGGGACAACACGCAGACCGTGTGACAACCCATCGCGTCGGACGAAGCTGCGGGAATTGAACCCACAACAAAATTGCAACTGGTATTTATCGCTTACCACTGGACTATGTGAAGTCCCTGGTTAGTTTGAATGATTCTTTTTAGTGAGATTATTTTATGAATTAAGAGTAATTTGATTTTATTTTGGTTATAAATGGAAATTATTAGCCTATCATGGAGGATATGTGATTAGGTTAATTACTTTTCAGTATGAGACTGTAAGAGTAACTGATGTTATTTTGGAGAAATATGTTAAAATTTATCTTAGGATACTATGTGATTAAATCCTTCAGAGAATTGGGTTTCAATCTTAGTTTGGTTTACTTTGTAGAATTTTATGGATAAATGTTTATTGAATGGTCTTTTTTGAACATTGGGTTTTAGTTTTGGTTAAGGTCTAAATACATTGGATGTATATAGTTCTCTTTTTTGGATTAAGTGATTCTCTAGAAGTTGATTATTGATCTCTTAATGTGAACTAGTCATCCTAAATACTCGTATTTTGGACAAAATATGAGTTCGTGTAAGAAATATAGTAAATGTTGAAAGTCAACATGACAATTAAGTATGTTTCCTTATGTTTTAGTTAAGCTCATAAATAAATTCCTCAATGAAAAGTAACATAAAAAAAATGTTCTCTATTAATTTTTCCTACTGGGGAATCAAATTCCGTTTAACCAATCACAAGTTTGTGATTTTCTTATTGTTAACATTCTCCTAGACATGTTTACTATCACCCTCCATCAGAACATGACCCTTTGTTTTTTCCTCCATATCTATATTTTCATACTTGTAATCCTAGTATGAGTTAACTCGGGTGACATTTTTACTTCTCTCCCATTCTTTTAAAGTGATAGTTTTACTGACTCATGTTCCGATGTGGGATTTTCATTGAAGCTTCCAAGCCTAATTTTAAAATTGCGAGGACGCAATTACCAAAAGGGGGAAGGATGTAACACCCCAGGTAAATAAAGAATATGACATTCTCATATATATCCATATTTTTGAATAAAATATTAATAATACTTTAATGATAATGCTATGCTCGAGGGCATACCCAATACGCAACAACGAGTTTCTTTGAAATCTTACGTTGCACTCTAAAAATAAAATAATATTATTTTAAAAGGTAGTTAACACCTAGCCATTTTAATTGTGGAAATGAACGAAACTAACTACAAAATGATTATATATTTTTGTCAAATATTTTTACTTTTATCCGATAAATGTTGGAGGCTTAAAATGAAAATGAATCCAATTTGAAGCATAAATCTTCTAATATTCATTAAAAGGTTGATTAACCACCTTTTGATGGAGAACCCTTTTTAAATATACTATTGACAATTTTATATGTTTTATTTGATAAAATAAAATCCTTTTTTATAATCTGGACATCAAAATTTAATTTGTGTAAAATTTTGTTATTTTTCCGATAAAGATCATTTTTATTGAAAATGTTGCATTTTAATTCAAATACTCATTTTAATATGATTTATTTATATGGATAGATTATATTTTTAATTTATATTAGAGTGTATTTAGAATATATTTTTACCATTTAATATAATGGTGGTCATTGGAATTAATTTCACTTTGAAATTGGACTTAAACTAGTGTCAATCTTTTAATAGATATTGTTTCTTAAAAACACATTATTTGTTTTGATAGCGGGAATTAATTATTAAATTAATTAGTGCAATGTATATGTTTTGAATTTTTTAAAATAGACATCATTTTTTAATTCATAATATAAAATATATCTTAGGGTTAATTTTTGGTATTTTTCTGAAAAACATCAATTTTGGATGAATAGTGACACCACTAAGTGGTATTTTAATAACTGATTTTTCGTTTTAATGAGACATTACAAGATCTGTGTTTTGAATTTCAAAAATCCGACATACATGGTTTTTATGAGGATGTAAAATGTGGTTCAATGGATTTAAAATAATTTTTTGGTGAATAGTAACTTTTTAGTTTTTAATCGCGATTAGAGGTAATTAGTGTAATTTAAGGTAAAAATAATGTTTTAATAATATGAAATGACCTAGACACATTTCCTAACCTTATTGGATGTGTCATGGCCGACCAATAAAATCCATGGGTCAACTTGGGGACCCCATGGAGCCACTTGGGTTGGAAAATGAACTAAATAACTTTTTATTATAAGTTAAAATAAAAATGTCACAAGCTTGAGTTGTTTTATTAAAACAATTTTAAAATGGGGTTATACAAGTCATATTTTTTACTATAAATATTCATTAGAAATATAAAAATATTTCCTACATCATGATATTTTTTTATAATTTTTAGACATTAAATAAATTAAATTATTTATGACATCATGATGATGCAGCGATTACCTGATTAATAAAGGATTTAAATAAAATAAAAATAAAATGTTAAAACTATAACTTACACTTGTAAAAGACCTATTGGATGAGTGTATTTCGAACCCTTACCACCTTATCCTAGAAATAAATCAATGTGTGAACTTTACAATCTGAAACTCATTTGAAAATAAAGTAACATTTTGTAACTTTCCAAGAGTGCCCCTCCTCTCCTCTTATAAAAGGCCCTCACCTCTACCACCTTACCCACACCTCTCAAGCCTTTGGCTCGGCCAACCCCTGCTCATTTTACCTCTCCAAATCCCTATATTACTCCTATAAGCCTCACATTGGGCAGAAGTCTTCCCAAGGAAGCCTTTGAGCTCAAATCAATGAGAGATAACCGATTTTAAGGAGGTTAAAGAACGATCAAGTCAAGCCGGACCCAAGGTAAGAGATCCTACCTCTCTCTTTCTTTTTAAGTACACTCTTTTATGTCAATCCTTTTAATATAATCTTTCTAATGATTGGGATGTTCTTTTATATTACTCTTACTGTACGTTTTATGTTCATTTGATGAGAGACCCTATTTTGCCTCATCAATCCATTTTGGATGTTTTAATTGGCGTCGTTAGGCTGCTGAAATTTTGTAAGGGGTTGTTTATCTCACATTGTGTTTTCATGAGATTCATGCTACATTTGCCAATATTTCCTTTTGAGTGGTGTATGTACTGTCCATTATTCTACTCTTTTTGTAACATACTTTCGTTTATGATTATTTACATCAATGTTGTATAGTCCTTCTTTCTTGGGGTGTACATTTCGAATGTTACCCAAATTGGAAAGGGAACCTTTCACCCTCCTCTTTTTAAAAGAATTCTTTTGTTATGTCTTTTAATTTTCATCTTATTATGTGGGTATATTTTCTTATATATCTTTATTGCCATAAATTTTATGTCCAAGAAATGATATACACTTTATCTCTCTCATCAACTCTTTTTCTAAAATTTTATGTGATGTTGTTAGGCTCTCAAGGGAACTTCTTAACTCAATTTCGATTTCTTTGGGTTCAACATGTATTTATTGAATATGTCATACTTTGAATATGTGTGAATAACATTTGATTAGTTTACACTTAATATCCACTTATATTGAGGGTATTTATATTTGTCTCATATAATTATGAGATTGATTTATCCTTAATTTAAGGATACCATATTTATAATGGATTTCATCTCAATTTACTTTTCCATTGAGACTTCATTATTGTTATGTACCAATTCACTCTTATATAGTGTATATACTGTAATTTGGAATATTTTATCATGAAGCCCTTTATTCTCATGATATTATAAATTTTCTATTAAATGTTATTCCTCAATTATTGTATTCAAGTGTCTCTCATTTTGTTAAAAACCCTTTAACTAAAATATGGTTTTAAATGTTTTAATGATTTAATCTTATAAATAGTTCACATTAATATCCATGTTTTCAAAATGGTTTTAAGGATTTATTTATATGGATATTAATGGTATAAAATGTTAAAAGCTTCAATATGGTATGGGACACTTTGTTTTAAAAATCACTTTATTAAATGTTTTAAATGGTTTTGAAAATGGTTTTTAGAATGGATTAATTGTTTCAATATCTTAAAATGTTATATTTTTATTGAAATGTGGGAATTTTTTGTTTCCTTTATACTTAAGTTATGAGATATGATAATGTTATGGATCTTGGGAATTGTTATGAAGATGGGGGGTTCCGTGATAAACTAAGGGCGGGTGAGCCCGATATAGCTCTTCAATGCATTTGGTAACGCGAAGGAGTTAAAAGTTATGGTTTCTCTGAAGAGATTTAGGGAATATACTATGATGGGTATTCCAAACGTAACAATGAGGGTTACTCCCTACATAAGAATGTTATGAATGTCTCATGTTACGTTTATGTCTTATGATTTCTATGATTTATTCATGATTTTATGAGGTATGTTAAAGTGCTTATGTTTTGTGGGTAAAGTATGATTTAATTCTTATGTATATATGTACTCATGTTTCATTTTCATACTTTTTATAACCTTTACTGAGCTTTTTATGCTCATCCCAAGTTTTTGAAATGTTTTTCACAGGTCAAGGGAATGGTACATGATATGATCATAGTGTCAAGTAAGTGTCAATAAAGAATCCATGTTTTATTTTAAATATGTTTCTGTTGATGGTAAAAATTAATACTATATTTTATGTAACCAATTTGGTTAAATGTGGAATGTAATGCAAGTTTTATGATCTAATTCTCTAAAACTAAAAACCTGAAAAGATGCTCAATGTGTAATCCGGTAATAACTCAAGATTAAGTAAAGTATAAGGCTAGGGCCTTATAGTTGGTATCAGAGGTCAGTTTAGATAACTTTAGAGGTTAGAGTGTGGTTTAAGAAAAAGTGACAAGTTTTGTATAACCACAATGGTTAGTATATTATATGGAGTCATCGTTTTTATTTGAATGATAGAATGAGTTTGAGATAACTTGGATAAGAATATCTTGGTGTTTATCTTCCTCTTTTTTATTTTATGATTTTACTGATATACTCAAACTGACCTTTTTGGTTATAGTAAATGGCTGGATCTAACAGGCACCAAAGTAACACTGGATTTGAAGAAAACTGTGATGGTTTTATGAAAGAGCAACTGAATGATATGGGAGATGCAATGAGAACTATTGTGGTTATCCTCAACCAACTATCTGTAGTCATGATTGACCACCTGAACCTTAGTTATTTTTATAAGGCATCGTATATGCGAGAATCAAATCCCTAATGATGTTCAGGTAATAATCATAAAGGTAAGTATGTTCAAAAACCTATGTGTCAAATATGTGGAAGGAAACACATAGGAAAATGTTTCAAAGGTATAGAAAGTTGCTATATATGTGGAAATGAAGGTCATAAAGCAAGAACCTGCCATGGAAAAATGAAGCATCTAGTTGACTATAGAAAAGGGAATGATGTTCTTTCGGAAGGATCAATTGATTGTTTTAAATGTGGTGTGCATTGTCATTATGCAAACACATGTCCGACGAAGAAGTTTCGGGAATGGGTTCACCAAGATCGTACAAATATTCACTTACCAATACCTAATCCCATTCCGATTGAGGATGAAGAAACTGACAATGAAGTATTAAAGGTATGGAATATTTCTTAACATATGTTTTCCTATTATTGGAATCTCAGGATATGATTCATGATTTTGTTTTTAGGAAATAAGTATTATAGAATAAGTTGAAAAGTAATGGATAATGGATCATGAAGAATGTTTAATTTGTAAGAAGTCATCATATAAGGGATTTAAGAGTTATGGTATATTTTAGGATGGTGAAATTCTTAGATGTGTTAAGTCTCTTTTGATGATGGGGTTACATTAGAAGACTTATTATAGTAACCCTGATGTTTTATATACGAAAATTTTATTCAAGGAATAATTATCCTTTCTTTTGTGGATATAGTTATAAAGAACCATTTGGGTTTATATGATCCTTGAATTTGATGAAATTACTGGTTAATACATTTTGGGTTGAAAAATGGAAGTTATCAGAATACCTTTGTGGTTAAAATATGTTATGGTTATTTTCGATGAATTCATCTCTTTTTTAGGAATGTTATAAAATTATATTGTTTTTGAAAAGGGAAAAAACACAGACCGTGTGACAACCCATCGCGTCGGACAAATCTACGGGAATCGAACCCACAACCAAATTGCAACTGGTATTTATCTCCTACCACTGGACTATGTGAAGTACCTTGTTAGTTTGAATGATTCTTTTTAGTTAGATGATTTTATGAATTAAGAGTAAGTTGATTTTTTTTGGTTATCAATGGAAATGATTATCCTATCATGGATGATATATTATTAGGTTAATTACTTTTTAGTATGAGACTGTAAGAGTAACTGACGTTATTTTGGAGAAAAATGTTAAAATTTATCTTAGGAGACTATGTGATTAAATCCTTCATAGAATTGGGTTTCAATATTAGTTTGGTTTACTTTGTATAATTTTATGGATAAATGTTTATTGAATGGTCTTTTTTGACTTTGGGTTTTAGTTTTGGTTAAGGTCTAAAGACATGGGAAGTATATAGTTCTCTTTTGAGGATTAGGTAATTCTCTAAAAGTTGATTATAGCTCTCTTAATGTGAACTAGTCATCCTAAATACTCGTATTTTGGAGAAAATATGAGTTCATGTAAGAAATCTAGTAAAAGTTGGAAGTCAACATGACAATTAAGTTTGCTTCCATATGTTTTATTTATGCTCAGAAATAAATTCCTCAATGAAAAGTAACTTAAAACAAAAATTTTGTCTGTTAATTTTTCCTACTGGGGAATCAAATACTGTTTAACCCATCATAAGTTTGTGATTTTCTTGTTGTTAACTTTCTCCTAGAAATGTTTACTATCACTCTCCATCAGAACATGACCCTTTGATTTTTCCTCCATATCCATATTTTCATACTTGGAATCCCAGTATGGGTTAACTTGGGTGACATTTTTACTTCTCTCCCATTCTTTTAAAGTGATAGTTTTACTAACTCCTGTTCCGATGTGGGATTTTCAATGAAGATTCCAAGCCCAATTTTAAAATTGTGAGGATGCAATTCCCAAAAGGGGGGAAGTATGTAACACCCCAGATAAATAAAGAATATTAAATTCTCATATTTATCAATATTTTTGAATAAAATATTAATAATACTTTAAAGGGAATGCTATGCTCGAGGGCGTACCATATACGCAACAACGAGTTTCTTTGAAATCTTACGTTGCACTCTAAAAATAAAATGATAATATTTTAAAAGGTAGTTAACAGCTATCCCTTTTAATGGAGGAAATGAATGAAACTAACTATAAAATGATTATATATGTTTTTCAATTATTTTTACTTTTATCCAATAAATGTTGGAGGCATAAAATGCAAATGAATCCAATTTTAATCATAAATCCTCTAATATTAATTAAAAGGTTGATTAACCGCCTTTTTATGGAGAACCCTTTTTAAATATACTTTTGACAATTTTGTATGTTGTATTTGACAAAATAAAATCCTTCTTTAGAATCTGGACATCAAAATTTACTTTGTGTAAACTTTTGTTATTTTTCCGATAAAGATCATTTTTATTGAAAATGTTGCATTTTAATTCAAAACATCCTTTTAATCTGATTTATTTATATGGATAGATTATATTTTTAATTTATATGAGAGTGTATTTAGAATATATTTTTACCATTTAATCTAATGGTGGTCATTGGAATTAATTTCACTTTGAAATTGGACTTAAACTAGTGTCAATCATTTAATAGATATTGTTTCCTAAAAACACGCTATTTGTTTTGACAACAGGGATTAATTATTAAATTAATTAATTCAACATATATGTTTTTAATTTTGTAAAATATACATCTTTTTTGAATTCGGAATATAAAATATATCTTAGGGTGAATTTTTGGTATTTTTCTAAAAAACATCAATTTTTTATGAATAGTGAAACCACTAAGTGGTAGTTTCAAAACAGATTTTTCGTTTAAATGAATCTTTACCACTTCTGTGTTTTTAATTTCAAAAATCTGACATACATGGTTGTCATTAGGATTTAAAATGTGGTTCAATGGGATTAAAATAATTTTTTGGTGAATAGTTACTTTTATGTTTTTAATCACAATTAGAGGTAATTAGTGTAATTTAAGGTAAAATTAATGATTTAATAATATGAAATGACCTAGACACGTGTCCTACCCCCATTTTATGTGTCATGGACGACCAATACAATCCATGGGTTAACTTGGGGACCCCATGGAGCCACTTTCATTGGAAAATGACACAAATAACTTTTTATTTTAAGTTAAAATAAAAATGTCACAAGCATGAGTTGTTTTACTAAAACATTTTTTAAATGGGGTTATACAAGTCATATGTTTCACTATAAATATTCATTAGAAATATAAAAATATTTCCTAAATCATGAAATTTGTTTTATAATTTTTAGACATTAAATAAATTAAATTATTTATGACATCATGATGATGCAATGATTACCTCATTAATAAGGGATTTAAATAAAATAAAAACATAATGTTAAAACTATAACTTACACTTGTAAATACCTATAAAATGATTATATTTCGAAACATTACCACCTTATCCTAGAAATACATAAATTTAGGACCTTTAAAATCTGAAACACATTTGAAAATAACGTAACATTTTGTAACTTTCCACGAGTGCCCCTCCTCTCCTCTTATAAAAGGCCCCCACCTCTACCACCTTACCCACACCTCTCAAGCCTTTGGCTCGGCCAACCCCTGCTCAGTTTGTCTCTCCACATCCCTCTTTTACTCCTAGAAGCCTCACATTTGGCAGAAGTCTTCCCGAGGAAGCCTTTGAGCTCAAATCAAGGAGAGATACCCTATTTTAAGGAGGTTAAAGAACGATCGAGTCAAGTCGGACCCGAGGTAAGGGATCCTACCTCTCTCTTTCTTTTTAAGTACACTCTTTTATGTCATTCCTTTTAAGATATTCTTTCTTATGATTGTGATGTTCTTTTTTATTACTCTTACTTTACATTTTATGTTCATTTGATGAGATACCTTATTTTATCTCATCAATCCATTTTGGAAGTTTTAATTGGCGTCGTTAGGCTGCTGAAATTTCGTAAGGGCCTTTTTATCTCACTTTGTTATTTCGTGAGATTCATGCTATATTTTCCAATATTTACTTTTTAGTGGTGTATTTACTGTCCATTATTCTACTCTTTGTGTAACATACTTTCTTTTATGAGTATTTACATCAATGTTGTATAGTCCTTCTTTCATGGGGTGTACGTTTCGAAAGTTACCCAAATCGGAAAGAGAACATTTCACCCTCCTCTTTTTAAAAGAATTCTTTTGTTATGTCTTTTAATTTTCATCTTATTATGTGGGGATATGTTCTTATATATTCTTATTGACATAAATTTTATTTCCAAGAGATGAGATACCCATTATCTCTCTCATCAACTCTTTTCCTAAAATTTCATGTGACGTCGTTAGGCTGTCAAGGGAACTTCTTAACCCAATTTCGATTTCTTTGGGTTCAACATGTAGTTATTGAATATGTCATTATTTGAATATGTGTGAATGACCTTTGATTATTTTACAATCAAAATCCACTTATATTGGGTGTATTTATATTTGTCGCACATAATTATGAGATTGATTTATCCTTAATTTAAGTATACCATCTTTATAATGGATTTCATCTGAATTTACATTTCCATTGAGACTTAATTGTTGCTATGCACCAATTCACTCTTATATGGTGTATATACTGTACTTTGGAATATTATATCAGGAATCACTATATTCACATGATATTATAATGTTTTGATTAAATGTTATTCCTCATGTATTTTATTCAAGTGTCTCTCATTTTGTTAAAAACACTTTAACTAAAATATTGTTTTAAATGTTTTAATGATTTAATATTATAAATATTTCTCATTAATATCCATGTTTTCAAAATGGTTTTAAGGATTTATTTATATGTATATTAATGGTTTAAAATTTTAAAAGCTTCAATGTGGTATGGGACACTTTGATTTAAAAATCTCTTTATTAAATGTTTTAAATGGTTTTGAAAATTGTTTTTAGAATGGATTCATTATTTCAATATCTTAAAATGTTATATTGTTATTTCAATGTGGGAATATTATAATTCCTTTATTCTTAAGTTATGTGCTATGATTATGTTAAGGTTCTTGGGTATTTCTATGAAGATGGGTGGTTCTGTGATAAACTAATGGAGGGTGAGCCTGATATAGCTCTCCAATGCATTGGGTAACGCGAAGGAGTTAAACGTTAAGGTTTCTTCGAAGAGATTTAGGGAATATACAGTGATGGGTATTCCAAACGTAACCAAGAGGGTTACTACCTACGTAAAAATGTTATGAATGCCTCAAGTTACCTTTATGTCTTATGATTTCTATGATTTGTTCAGGATTTTATGAGGTATGTTAAAGTTCTAATGTTTTGTGGGTAAGTTATGATTTCATTCTTATGTATATATGTACTCATGTTTTCTTTCTATACTTTTTATAACCCTTACTATGTTTTTTATGCTCATCCCATGCTTTTGAAATGTTTTTCACATGTCAAGGGAATGGTACATGATATGATGATAGTGTCAAGGAAGTGTCAATAAAGAATCCATGTTTTATTTTAAATATGTTTCCGTTGATGGGAAAAATGAATACAATCTTTTATGTAACCACTTTCTTTAAATGTGGAATGTAATGCAAGTTTTATGATCTAATTCTCTAAAACTCTAAACCTAAAAAGATCCTTAATGTGTATTCTTTTAATAACTCAAGATTAAGTAAGGTATAAGGTTGGGGCCTTATATTTATTCTCTAATGTTATAATGTTTTTATATCCTAAATAATGATTTATATAGAGATTCGTACTTCACGTTTTAGTTTGTAATGTTCAATTTATCGTAATTGTGTTATAAAAATCATTATAGTACTAATTTTTATGATGATCCCTTAGATGGGAAATTATTTTAATTAGATTTTTGGATGTGAATTTCTAATAAACTAATCACATTTTTATATATTGTATAAAATTGTAATTTTAAATCTACTCTTTAATGATGATAAATTGCGAGAGGGAAATGTCCATGTGAAATTATTCTCTGACATACATGGATGATCATATCTGATGTATGGAGCAGTGGTGATAAAACTTGGATGTTATCATCATGCATTAGATATTTTCCATGAGTTAGTGTTTTTTTATTAATATTTTTTTGTAATATAAATTTTATACCTTATAATAAATATTTTATCTAAATAATTATGTATAATATTTTATGTCATATTTTATGAGCTACACGATGAGTTATCATGGGATTTCGGGAATCAAGGATTCATGGTATTGATATAAAAAATATTAAACATATTAATTCATGGATGGGGTATTTTTGGAGATTATTGAATAATTACCAAATATATTATTTGATCAGAAATATGATACCTCTAATAAATCTAAAACAAAAGTGTTTCATTAGGTATGATATAATCATTATATGTGTTGTGTGTTTATCTTGAGCTCAATTATGAATTTAAAAAATGTAAAATTATTTTAAAATTATTATTTTTTACTCCAAACCCTAATAACATCAATAATATAAATCTTCAATAGATGAACTATGGATAGCCATATGAGCATAGAAATTGAGAGAGGGTCCATTGTAGGAGTCTTCTTCGACGATCATTAAAATATTGTATCTCTATGACTGGTGTGCCTAAATGAGTTTTAAATATCTCTAAGGACATAGACATGTGACCAATCATAATTTTAGATCAACCTAGACTCTATGTAGTGGAATTTTTTCATTCTTTAATTCCCCATTTTACTATCTCATGATCAGCATTAATTAATTCTTCAAACAGATTATTTCATGAGTCAGTCATTTTTTGGAGTATGAATTTATCTTCATAAGATTTGGAAATTAAGTTTATTTTATAATCCATAATCATTAATTTCTTTGAGGTAAATAAATTATGGTCATCCCAAGAAAATGGTCGAGGCTCACACCTTTTGTTATATTCTATAAATTTCATTGAAAATTTGTCTCATATTTTGTGAAAATAATTTATTTGGATGACAGATTGAGTAATACATAGTAATCGACTAATATGGGACCGTTATTTTGAATTGCATATCGATGTAGTGAGATCAAGATTGGGACTGATGGAATGATCAGGGTTGAACAGGTAAGAAGGATCATAGTGAATGGATTGGGATTTGTGGATAATGGTTTTGAATTACATCATATATGTGAGGTGATATTTGATGAGTCCTAAGTGGAATTAGTGGATAGAATCTAGACCCCATTGATGAACTAGCTTGGTGATGACAATATATTTGATTATTATTGAATTTTGAGGCAGAAAAAAAATGTGTTAGTAGAATTAGTTGTACTATTTGAATATCCATTGGGTTTTGGAAAATTACCCTCTACAACAAATTTACTCTGAAGAACACATGTTTTTTAACCCTAATTATGGGAGATCGGACGATAGAAACATTATAATATCACTCACAATTTTCAATGAACCACACTCTAGGTCAACCACTCTTGGAGACTCTACATGTTCCTATATAGTAAATGAACATGTTCATATCAATGTATAATTGAACAACAAGAGTAATATGGCTAAAAAAAGTTCACAAACATTTCTACAAAACAAATCATGACTAGGTACCTGAGTACAAGCATAGTACCTGAACAAAACATGAGGTACACAATCATGGGAAAAAGTACATAGAAAAACAACCCATAGAGAAGAAACTTCATGTAATAACAATACACACATTGTACTTTCTACCATGTAGTTTTTCCCCTTTTTCATTTCAGTTTGAAATACATTAGCTAATTTGAATTTCACCAGTCTTATCCAATTGGAGTAAAATGAGAATGCACATAATATAAATAAGTTGTATTTCCCCAAATCCAATTAGTCTTAGATAGAGTTTAGAATTCAATTGATGTAACATGTGATGTGATCCAATATAATTCATTATTCTCTCCAAGTTGGGGTTTGAGGAATCATAATGACCTGTATAAAGAGGTGTACAATTTCATATATATAAGTTTATTCATTCAATGTTTTATTATACATAATAAGACATCAGTGATATCCGTTTTTTTACCGATCTCATAAATGTTATATCGAGTTTCTATTAACTGAATTTCACGACAAGTATTACTTTTTGGATGATAATAATTAACATTTTCTCGCTCATGGAGTGAGTTATCCTAGTTGTATGATTCACATCATGATGAATCATATATTTAGTAGTTTTATTGTGACCTCTTTTATATTTGTTTATACATTTATTATATATTGGTTGTTCTAATTGTATTATTCCTCACATCCTTATTGACATATCTATATATCGATACGAATCTTGATTTCTAGATAATTTATGCAACATAATTATAGGCTATCCTATTGGGTATTTTCATATAATCTCATGAATATGATCATCCCACAATTTTCACAACTAGTGTTGATGAATGACCATTTTGAAATTTCCCTGGAGTAATAAGACCTGTATGAAAATTTTGATCTTGACAGAACATGGTCTGTACCAGATGTTTCAATTAACATTAGTTGACAAAATTATTTTATGTTTGGAGTCCATTAAATTTTAGTTTCCCTATAAATTCATATCTATATACCTTATATTAAGTCTGAAATGAAAATAAAATCTATATAGATGTATTAATGAATTTGGAATGTAGTTTTAATTTTTCATTCAACCAAATTTTTTACTATTGGGTATGTTAGTGTGTATTTATGTACCTTATTATAAGGAATAAAATGTAAGTGATATTTTATATCATCACATGTTTTACATTCCAAGAAAATTATGAGTGGTATTGGTTTTACAAAATAGGATTATATTCATCTAGGATTCTCCCATTTGTTATGTAAATGAAAAAGTGGTATTAGAGATGGTTCTTCAAAAGACCCGTGTTTTGAGGTTTTCCATTTATGAGGATCATTTGGAAACTTTTGAAAATTTTCTATAGAGTATATAGTTTTTCACTTAGTATAAGAAAATATAGCATTAGAGCATCATTTCACTAATCAATTCCATAGTAATATAATAACTGTCTTTATTACTCAATATGTGTAGGTCATAGTTAAATAGATAAATTTAGTAAATTAATTATTGTAAAATTCCAGGTAAAACAAGAATAAGACATTCTCAATAATTATTCATATTTTTGAATTAAATTTTAACTTTATATTAAAGGGGTTGATATGCTCGATGGTGTACCCAATACGAAATATCGGGTTTCTTTGAAATCATATGTTGCACACAAGTAATATAATAATATTATTTTAAATGTAATTAATGCATAGTTTTTGTATTGGCAGGAATTAATAGAATTCACTAAATTATAATTATAATTGTTTTTAATTGTTTCTACATTTATCCAATAATATATAGAGGCTTAAAATGTGAATTAATATATTTCTAAGCATAAATTGTCCAATATTCATTAAACGGTGGATTTACAGCTTTTTGTTGGCGAACTCGGATTAAATCTAGTTTTGGTCACTTTTATATGTTCTATTTAACAATATAAAATTCTTCTATATAAATGGGACATCAAAATTTTCATTGGGTAAATTTTTATTATTTTTCTGATAAAATTCATTTTTTATGAATAGTGAAAAATACTTTATTTTAATTCCAAAGGGCCTTTTAATATAATTTATTTATATGGTTATATTATATTTTTTATTGGTTTTAATTTTTAATTATATTATTTTTTTACCTTTTAATCCAATGTTGGTCGTTTTAATTAATTTCAATTTGAAATTGGACATAAATAAGTATCAATCTTTTGATAGTTATTGTTTCTTAAAAACACGATATTTATTTTGACAGCGGGAATTAATTTTAAATTAATTGTTAAACATCTATGTTTTGAATTTGGTAAAATATATATCATTTTTTAATTTGGAATATCATGTATATCTTAGCCTGATTTTTTTGTTTTTTTCTGGAAAACATCAATTTTTGATGAATAGTGAAACCACTGATTACGAGTTAAAAAATGACATTTTCATTTTAATGAAAATATTACAATTTCTATGAATTTAATTTAAAAAATCTGAAATACTTGGTTGTTATTATAAATTAAAATTTTGTTCAATAATATGAAAATAGTTTTTGGTGAATAGCATCATTTGACTTTTATTTACCGCAGTTAAAGGTAAATATGGTAACTCGATGAAAAAATATTAAAATAATAAAAAATACCTTAACACTTGTCCTAAACTTATTGGTTGATTCAATTACGACCATGGGAATATTTGGGTAGATTTGGAGGCCCCATGAATCCATTTGGGAGTGATAATGACACTTTATTTTAATTAACATCAAGTAATGGAAAAAATGACATAAACAAATATATTTTTCTAAATAAATTTTTAAATGGAGTTATATAAGTTATGTTTTAAACTATAAATAATCATTGGAAATCTAAAAATATTTCCTACATTAATGTATTTATTTTATAATTCTTAGACTTCAAATAAAATAAATTATTTATGACACAATAATGATGCCGTATTTACCTCATTAATAAATGATTTAGATAAAAAAGAGTTATTTTGGAAAAATATTTGTATAAAACCATATGTGAAGTAAGATATTATTTTCATAAAAATATGTTTTATTTTATAGATATATTGGTTTTATACAACATATTAGAGATTTCCCTTGAAAATAGGTAAGAAATTGAGATATTCTCTTGAATCGAGCTTGTATTTCGGAAACAATTTGAAAGATACTTTTTAAAACATGTATCTAACCCTAAAATAAATAAGGATTATATTTTGTGTACATATATAGAAAAATCACTCAGAATTTATGATGCGTATATAATAATAAATAATAATTTCCTTGAGGTAATTTACAGAATGAAAATAACCCGAATGGAAATGGAAGTTCGGGTGGAAAAACCCTTACCTTAAATCCGAATGTGTTACCCTCTTGAACATAAAGTCCTGGAATATAATAGTATACATATCAATATATTATTTCAGAACATAATAAGAAAGTATTTATTTTATCATAATTCTGTTTAGCTCATTTATGTTATTATTTATATGTTAATATATTGAATTCTGTCTTTCCGGAGTGTTTATTTTATTTATTTTCATAATCGGTTCAATTGTTTTAAAGTAAAGAAGTTCATGTGGAATGGTTGTAAATCTACATAATTGAAGTTAAATATTATTTATAAACATCTACAATTTTTAATTTTTATTTCCATTATTTTGTTACATGGAATGAGGATGAATCATTAGATGACAACAACTTCGATTATTTGGCAGTATTTGGATTATTATGAATTACTTTTTTCAAATGATTTAATAATATGTACATAAACTGGACCCTGAATATTAATTAGGTTATGATACATGTATTAAAGTCTATTTAAATAATTAAAATTTTTTCATTACCGGTAATGAAGGAACATTGAAGAATGAAATTTCGTCATCCACGAAGTTTATAAATTGGAACCTCATGGACGTTGAATTCATTTATAAAAATAAAACGGAGTAAGAATATTGATGAAGCTTCTTACATTCACAAGATATTATTCCTGTATATATATTATAATTTTGATATCATTTGTACAGATGAGGGGATGAGGGAATATTAAAAACAGATAAATTCAAATGAAACTACAAGAAAAAGAAAGGTGCTTTACCTCTTCAAATAACATCCTCGAGGACCTCCTTAAGAAATGGGATTTAGGTATTTTGGAAAGAAAAATTGATTCCTGGTCGTGGGGAGTGAATAGGTAAGGGTATTTGGTCAGATCATTGGGGATCTTCATGTATTATAAGAGTAAAGAGAAGATGGAGTGGTGACTGGTTTTTATAGTGGAGGAGAGAGGTAAATTTTGAATATTTAATTCATTATTTTATTATTTCCCTCAAGACAACCAATAATGTTGTTTTGTGTGACCCATAATAGTAATAAGTGCATGTGTGTTCGAACCAAGTGGGCTTAATTCACTTTTGATGTCATGAATAGTTTATTTAACTGATAATTTGTATATATGGTATTTTATCGTATTTCGTTGTTCATAAAAAATTATAGAATTTCAAAGAAATCCCAAAAAAATTACCCCTACCATTTTTTGATGTGTAGAGTGAAAAAATGAACTAAAATTTTCAAAATTAAATTTATATATATTATTAATTTAATTTATAAATAAATTCATAGTTAATTCTAAAAATAACAATTTTAAAGGTGCAATTAGTTTTATTTCACATTGAAAAATTAATTAGGATCTCATTATCTTATTATATTAAGAAAATAGAATAATATCATTATTTACTATTCAGAAGGGTCATATCACTATTCATATTATGATTCATAAGGGTATGTTACTATTCACCCATAACCATGTTTGTTCTAATAGACACAAAATGAGATACTCGTCACAACTCTAGATGACCGTTATTCGAAATTCCAAACATAATAGAGGAAATTTTATGTTTAATGGATAGATTATAAAATGCATTCCGTATTTATTTTCAAAATCTTGGGGTGTTACATTCTCCCCACATTAAAAAAATTTCATCCTCAAAATTGCATTTTACAATTTAGGCCAAAAATAGTTGGGGGTACTTTTCTTTCATTGCTTCCACCAGTTCCCATGTTGCCTATTCGTACTTATGGTTTTGCCATAGTACCTTGACCATATGTGTAGTCTTGTTGTGTATATATTTGTCTTTATGATCCAAGATTCTCACTAGCTGCTCCACAGAGGGAGGATCTTCCTCCAACTATACCACCTCTTAAGAGAGTACACGTGAATGGTCTGGTATGTACTTCTATAAAGAGGGATACAGGAAATACATCATGCACTTTCGACATGGTAGGTGTATGTTCCAGTCAATAGGCCATAGGTCCAACTCGATCAAGGATCTCAAAGGGGACGATATACCTATGACATAGCTTTCCTTTCTTACAAAAAATTGTGACCTTCTACCAAGGAGATATGCGTAGAAAATCCTCATCTCCAACATTGAATTCAAGGTCTCATCTACAGTTATCTGCATAACTCTTCTGTCGACTTTGGGCTACCTTGATATGCTGTTGAATAATTTTCACCATCTCTACAATTTCTTTATCCAATTCATGTCCTAGCACCTTTCTCTCACTTATTTCATCCCAACACATTGGTGTTCTACACATTTTCCAGAAAGGGATTTATATGGTTCCATTCAGATGCTCGAGTGGAAACTATTGTTGTATGAGAATTTAACTATTGGGAGATGTTAATCCCATCCTCCTTGGAATTCCATAAAAAATAATCTCAATATTTTCTCTAATTTCTAAATAGTTTGCTCAGATTGGCCATCATTTTGAGGATGATAGGCTGTACTGATGTTTAGTTCAGTGCTTAGAGCATGCTGGAGACTTTTCCAGAACATTGAGTTGAATCTTGGATCATAGTTAGATACAATAGATAGTGGTACTCCATGTAGCCTTACCACTTATTGGATGAATATCTGTGCTAGTTGATCCAATGAGATGTCCTCTCAAATAATGATGGAGTAACCAGTCTTTATAAGACAATCTACAACAACCCATATTGCATTGTTTCCTCTGGATGTCCTTGGAAGTCCAGTGACAAATTCCATGGTAATGTTCTCCCACATCCATGTTGGAATGGGTAGTGGTTGCATCGTCCCCTTGAATTTTTCCTCTCAGCCTTCGCGTGTTGACATACCAGGCACATTGATGTATATTCAAAAATATCCCTTTTCATATTGTCCCACCAAATGTTTTCTCAAAGATCTTGATACTTCTTTGTGCTACCAGGGTGTACAGATAAATAAAATCAATGTGCATCATCTCATAGTCCCCTCTTTATCTCAGGAACAGAGGGAACACAAATCCTCTTCCTGAATTTAAAAATTCCACCTTCAAATATGATGTCAGTCAACATCTCGTCATTTACTGCATTAATTATCTTTTGAAATTCCACATAATTTGCCTAAGAACCTTTTATCCTCTCCATTAAAGAAGGTTTGGAAATTTTATGAAGAAGTAGTGATGTGTTACCTTTCTTAATAATTCTCATATCCATTATTACTATATCCATGAACATATGATCCTTTTCAACTCTCGTCTTATTCAGATTTCCATGGTCCTTTCTAATCAAAGCATCTACTACCTTATTTTCTTTCCCTGGGTGGTAGTGTATTGTGAAATCATAATCATTGATTATCTCAATCCATCTCCTTTGTCTCATGTTGAGTTATTTCTATGAGAATAAATATTTCAAACTCTTATGATATGTATATACCTCACAATTTTTTCCATAGAGGTAATGTATCCAAATCTTCAGAGAAATGATTATCACTGCTAACTCAAGATCAAGAGTTGGATAATTTTGTTCATGAATTTTTAGCTATCTACATGAATATACAATTAGTCGATCATTATGTATATGGACACAACAAAGTCCTTTCTTTAATGAATCACTATTGATAACAAAACCATAATTTCCCAATGGTAAGGTTGGGATCGAAGTGTTAAGTAACCTCCTCTTAAATTCTTCAAAACATTATTCACATTCCTTTTTCCATACGAACTTAACCTCTTTTTGTGAGATCATGGTAATGGGGTTTGCTAATTGGGCGAAGTTCTATGAGAAATGCCGATAATTACCTACTAAACCAATAAAACTACATACCTCAGTTATGATCATTTGAGTAATCCATTATTAAACAGAATTTGTCTTCATAGGATCTACATATATTACATCCTTAGAGACAATTTGGCTCAGAAAGGAAACTAATTGGAGCCAAAATCACCCTTTCTAAACTTACCATATAATTTATTTATTCTATGTGTCTTCATAATAGTGCCCAAGTGATTTTCATGATCTTCATAGATCATAGACTATACTGGGATATCATCAATAAAAACCACTACAAAGTCATCAAGATAATCCATCAAAACTCTATACATTAGATCCATGAAGATAGATGGTACATTAGTTAGTACAAAAGGCATTACTGTAAACTCATAATGTATGTACCTAGTTCGAAATACTATTTTTGGAATGACATCTTTCCTCACAAGGAACGGATGATATCTAGATCGAAGAAAAATCTCATAAAAATATTGTGCTACATTAATTTTCTCAAATAAATCATTAATCTGTGTCATGGGATACTTATTCTTTAGTGTAATGGCATTGGTTTCTCTATAATCGATGCACAGCCTCATGGGTCTATCTTTCTTCTTGACAATGAGGACAGGGGCTCCCTATGGAGAAACTCTAGGGAAAATAAATCCTTTATAACTCAATTCCTCTAGTTTTTTCTTTAGTTCCACTAACTCCACAGTTGCCATTCAATAAGGGGTCTTTGATATGGTCCTTGAACCTAGAATTAATTCAATGGGAAACTCTATTTCCCACTCTGGAGGATGTCTTGGTAAATCCTCTCGAAATACGTCAACATATTCATTTATAATAGGTACGTCCTCAATCTATAGATTCTTCACCTCATCCATATTTATTTCATTCCCTTCTTCCGCAATAATTGCATTCAGTAGACCTAATGGGAGTGGATCTAGATGAGAATAACATGATGAGGATTCTTTTCTAAAAATAAGGGGTTCTACACAATTCTATAAAATTGTAACTTCCTTGTTCATGAAATAAATCATCGCATAATAATTTGATATGTAACTGATACCAAGAATTATATCATAATCAACCATTGGTATGATGATAAGGTTAGCAGCTAAAGAATATTTATTTGTCACTAGGGGGACTAATTGACACAGCTTTTTTGAAATGATACATCCACTAAGAGTTTAGAATGATAACTCCTATATTAAATTAAATTGGACTTATCTAATTTTCCTTGAAAATAAGAATGATATAAATGAATGCGATGATCCATAATCAAAAAAAGTATTGTCTTAGTTGGATGAAACAATCTATGTACATGCCACCACTTTGTTTGGAAGTTCAACCTCCGCAGTTGTCAACGCATAAGCTTGGCCTTGCTCCCATGCTCTTCTTTTGGGAACATCTCCCTAAACTATTGAACATTAATTTTCATAATGTCCCATCTCCCTAAAATTGTAGCACAGTACATTGGTTGCTTCATTTTCCCCTTATAATCCCGAGATAGGTGGCCTTTTTCTCCGCACTTGTAATAGACTCCCATTCCCTTCATGAAACTACCACGGTGTTTCTTCCCATAATTACTACATGATGGAGATTTCAGTCTTCCCTTCCTCACAATTTCCTTATTTCCATTCCAATATTTTTTAGGTTCCCTTTTCTTATCTTTCATTCCTTTAAAGTCATAAGACTTAGAGAATTCATTTTATGTCTTGATAGCACTTGAGACTATATCTTCATATGATTCAAATCATTGGGAGACAAGATTCCTTCGGAGGAAGGGTTTTAAACCATCAAAGTTTCGATTAATTTCACTTCTTAGAATACTTATATAGTCCAAATCATTCCTTTCCAGCCTTGTAAAGTTGGCTTCATACTTGGCAACATTTTCATCCTTCTTCTACCTCATATTCAACAATTTCCACTCCATATGTACTCATTGTTCAGGAGGGAAATTTTTTTCTAAGAATATTACCTTAAAATACCCCCATTACATCACTCCTTTGTGTTTTGGAAAAAACACTACCACAGATCTGCATCACATGTTAGATGATAAAATGCCATGACAACCTTCTCTCTTTCATTACATTCCAAAGCTAGAAATATCTTCTCAACGGAACACATCCACTACATTGCTACAAACGGGTTTGTAGTCCCCTTGAATGGTGGAGGTTGTTGTTTAATAAAGTGATCGAACATAGGTCCTTCATGTGGTGGATATGGATGCTCCATAAAATTAAGGTTATTATTCATAACCTGAGTATGTTGACCCAGTATAGATATGAGTTGCTCAGCACAAAAGCCAACATCATTATCTTGCATCAGATGGAAATCCATATTGGGGACAAGTCCATTCATGCAGTTTACATTCTTTCCACTTCGCGTCATCTTTAGATAATGGCATAAACTATAATAGGTTATTAATCATAATGTATAATCTTAACTTAACAAAATACATTGCAAAAATTGAGATCATATTCATGGCTAATCCCATATTCACAAAAATGGTTTCTGTGAGGAAAATTTTACATTTCAATCCCTCATAACAGCTTGTAAAGAAAATGTTAATTATCCTAAGCATATACCCCATGCATAGCATAACCAATAGTGCAGTAATGCCCATTGTCATGCATGAGTTCCATTTTGAGTCAAGCTCAAAGCTATGTTTTTGGGTTTCACCCATTGAAACTTCTATAATAGAGCCACCTCTACCTGCACATATCCAGAGAGTGATGTGTTGTTCGAAATACCCACATAATCTACTCCATACCAAAATACTAGGATGTTATTGTATATATATCCTAAAAGAATAACATAGGGACTATTTCCTAATTCTATTTTTTCTAAATCTAGTTTCCAAGTATTCTACTAAACTTCAACTGATACCAACTGTAAGGACCCGGCCCCAGTTACTCGGAGCCAGTGCCTTATTGGTTACATTGGCATACAAACAATTAATAATCATCCCAAAGGATCTAGTAGTTTATTATTATTAGAAACAAGATACATACAAAAGTTCATCATTACAACTTGAATTGAAAAACAACATAGAAACTTCTTAGGAAACTTCCATAACTCCTAGGTTATTTCAGCATGTCATTCATAATAGAATTTTTCTTGCCCTGTTGAAAGTAAACATAAAAAAGGAGTGTGCACAAACGTACAATAAGGGTAAGAAATATAGTGGAAGATAACATAAACATTATATATGGTGAATAATGGAAAACATATGCCTTTATAAATAAACATGAACATTATATGGTTGAAATATGAGTTGAGTAAATAATTCCATAACATAACATAATCATGGGTATTCTAGTAGTCAAATAACCACATGAACCATCAATACTATATTCATAATGAGGGAATGCATAATACAGGACTACATATCCATACTTTCAAGGCCTCACCTGACTCTTACTATGTCCAATACATTCCTCATATGAATGTGTATAAACATAAATAACATGTAAATTCATATTGAAATTAATATATGAAATGAAAATAACTTTCCACAAACATTAATCATAAACATTAACCATTTGGGGTAAATTGGTGAATGGATTAATGATAACACATCCACAACCCAAATAATCATAAAACATTAAATTGAATATGGTTGATGATACCATGATGTATTAATCCAAATAATACATTAGAATCTGCAAGTGTGTTGAAATAGAGTTAGACACTCTTATAAAATCTTCGAGTAATTCATGAAATAAATACTCTTTTACTTTGAAAAGAATTGTTATTTTGGAAAAATCATTGTATAAAATCATAAATGAAAAAAGATATTATTTTCATAAAAAATGAGTTATTTTATATATATAATGTTTTCCTAAAATAGATTAGATATATCTCTTGAAAATAGGTAAGAAATTGAGATATTCCCTTTAATCGGTCTTATAATTATGATACAATTTGAAAGATAATTTTTAAAACATGTAAGTAACCATAAAATAAAGAAGGATTCTGGTTTGTGTTCGTATATAGAACACATACACAGAATTTATGATGAGTATATAATAATACATAATAATTTCATTGTGGTAATTTAGACAATTAAAATAACCCGGGTAGAAATGGAAGTTCAGGTGGAAATATGATTCCCTTAAATCCAAATGTGTTACCATCTTTAATAAATGGTCCTGGAATATGAAATTATATATATAAATAACTGATTTCAGACCCTAATAGACATGTATTTAGTTTATCATAATTCTGTTTAGTTCATTTATGTTATTATTGATAAGTTATTATATTTAATTCTGTCATTTCAGAGTGTTTATTTCCATTATTTTCATAATCAGTTCACTTGTTATTAAGTAATGAAGTTCGTGTGGAATGGTTATAAATCACCATAATTGAAGATACATAATATTTATGACCATATATTGTTTTTAATGGTCATTTTCATCATTTTCTACATGTAATGAGGATGAATCACTAGATGACAACCACTTAGATTATATAGAGGTATTTGGATTATTATGATCTAGTTTTTTCATATGATTTAATAATATTTACATATACTGGTTCCTGAATATTAATTTTGTTATGATACATGTAAAAATGGTTTCATGACCGGTAATGATAGTGAAATTGAAGAATGAAACTTCATCGTCCATGAAGGTTATAATTTGGATTCTCATGGATGTTGATTTCGTTTATAAAAAAAGGGAGGGAGTAAGAATATTGATGGTGGTTCTTCCATTAAAATGATATAATTCCAGTATATATATGATAATGGAGTTATAATTTTCATTTGTAGAGAGGAGGTGAGGAGAGGATAACAAAATAAGATAAATTCAAATGAAACTAAAAGTAAAAGAAAGGTTCTCTACCTCTTGAAATAACATCCCCGAGAACCTCATTAATTGAAGGGATTTTGGTCATTTCGTACAACCAAGAACTTCTTGGTCGTGGGGAGTGACTAGGTAAGGGTATTTCAGAATATTTTTGAGGAGATTAAAGGCTTAGAGGAGTGAATAGAAGATGGAGTGGTGAGGGGTTTTCATAGTGTAGGTGAGGGGTAAATTTTGAATATTAATTCATTATTTTATTATTTCCCACAAGAAAACCAATATTGTTGTTTCATGTGACCCTTAATAGTAATAAGTGCATGTGTTTTCAAAACAAGTGTGCTTTCATAAATTTTTATTTCATGAACTGTGAAATTAACAAATAATTTGTATATACGGTATTTTATCGTATCTCACTATTCATCAATAATTCTAGAATTTCATAAAAATACCAAACATTTACCCCTACCATTTTTTGACATGTGGAATTCAAAAATGAAATCCATTTTTCAAAATTAATTTTCTAAATATTATTAATTTAATTTTTAAATAAAGTCATAGTTAATTCAAAAAATAAGAATTTTAAATCTCCAATTAGTTTTATTTCACATTGATAAATTAATTAAGATCTCATTATCTTATTAACTTAAGAAAATAATATAATACCCTTATTTACTATTCATAAGAGTCATATTACTATTGATAAGGGTTCACTAAAAATCATGTTTCTTCTAACATACTCCAAAATTACTTACTCATCACAATACTAGATGACTGTTTTTCGAAATTCCAAACACAGTAGAGGAAAAGTAGAGTTTAAAAGTTAGATTATAAAATTAATTCAATATATATATTCAAAATCATGGGGTGTTACAGAGCCTCTATGACCTATTCGATTAGTTGATGGTGCTGATATGAGTATATATGATTGGCCTCATTATATGCAATCACAAGTACTAATTTCAAAAACGGGATATTCCAAATATGGAAATATGATGTCTCTGCAGAATATATGATTACATGCTGACTCTTTTTAGAATAAATAATTCCAATGCAATATACATGGGACTCATGAAGTAGATCATTTATTCCTTCTTAGATCACTTCTTGACTGTCTTAATTTACGACATTCTATTGTAACCTATATTAGATGAGGTGGACACAATACACAAGAGGATGTTCCAAAAAAACTACCTTTTCCTCATGTTTGTGGGATTTTCCAACGTAACATTTATGGGTTTTAGAGTTCCATATGTAGATATTAGTTATCTCATAATTTGGATCAGTAGTTAACCAAAGGAAGGCCGAGTTACAGCTAATTTTTGAGAGACAGAAGAGTGTGTAAAATATGTGAAGATTCCATATGATGGATGGTAACTAGAATAGATTTATTCCTAATATATCCAATATATATAAACCATTTTATATTTCTACCTAAAATGGATATCTAATCATTTGGGAAGAGAGGTATTGGTAGGCATGTACAGAGATGCAATAGAGATTGACGAGCACCACAAATAATGTGACTACAAGAGGAAGGTATTGAGTATGTGGTGTCATAAAATATCTTCAGAAAAAAATAGGATGTGATCTGATGAATAAACATAGAGTGATTTTTTATCATCCTAATCAATATTCCCTCATGTGAAAAACAATAGCGCCCACAATATTGAAAAAAATTAGTGGTCTTCACCCAAATTATATGATACCAATACCGTCTGGGTGGGATATTCATATTTTATTTAGACCCCAAGAGTCTCAAGAATATATGTTTTTAATAAATTGTCTAAAAATGTGATATAAGTGGTATCTAAATTCCCTCAAGGATTATGAATTCTAGATAGTCCATACTCTCGAGAAGGGGTACATGGTGATCAATTATCTCAACAAAAGACCTTGTTCATAGTTGTTGAGAACGTATCCAGTGTAGTTTTCTATATTTTACTTTTACTTAGTGTATAAGGATGTTATTAATTACATTTTTATGTTGGATGTTACCTCTTAACTTCTTGCTTCATATTGTGGAGGCTCATCTTGGAGATAATGATTTTGAGACCATTAATATTCTATTATCCAAGGGATGTAATCATAATTTATTTTAATATGGCGAGGAGTACATAAATATTTTCAAGGTGTGGATTTTGGTATAAATATTATATTTATTGAGTATTTTTGTAGGTTTAATGTATGAAATTTTTCAGTACATCCAGTTGTTGAGAATATGTACTAATACCATTGTTGTAAATTTTTCTAGCAAATATTTATGAAGTACGTAGCTGGGGGAGGATGATTACCTAGTTCTAGGGAGTTTGGATCATATATTATATGTACTCTAGAGTATGTGGGAAGGTATATATATTGAAATTATGTCCTGGATATGGTAATTTTTAATAGGAAATAAGTCCATGTATGTGATTTTAGAACAACACAAAAAGTCATCCCATATCATTGATATCTGAGAGAAATGTCTATTATAGATATTGGTGAGCCTTTATGTATATTAGATAATATGGAACAGAAGTGTTACCTCAATGATCATTACATAAAACATTCATCAGATTATTTTATGATTATAATAATGATTTTGGAAGGCCTTTGGTACTCAGTTAATTTTAACCATAATGATTTTCTCCTACTTTAATAACACAACTAATCTATCTATTCAGATATAATATAACATGATTTTTCTTTCATATTTGAATTTGGATACACTTCATATGATGTCATCCTCTTGGTGGAGTTTTCATATAGAAATAGCAACAAAAGAATCATTTTCGTGGAAAAAATTGAAATGATTATATGGGAGACCATATGCCTCATTAATGTGTTTAGATATTCTAAGGGAACTATCTGACATTATCCCGTAGATGGAGCTGATGATGAAAGAGAAGGTGCAATTCAACTAAAAGCATATGAGGACTACACATTTTAAGATCCTAGGTAATTATATAAAAAGTAAATTTCATATTTATTAATAGTTATGAATTAGATATCTATTTTACCTTAACAAGGATGTTATTTAAAACAACATAATCAATATGTGAAAATGGATTTCTTCGAAACCTTATAGTGCTCGGAAGATTGAGTTATAACAAAAAATAATACATTATTGGTGTTATTTTTTAAATTGTTGTTATCACATAGAAATTGTGTCGGTAATAATGAACAAACCATACAATATTATTTTTACAAAAGTTTAATAAATGTTTTTAATTTCATCTAAAAAAAGTTAGATTCTAAAAATGGTAATTAATACAATTTTCGGCCTCATATACTCAAATATTTTTAAACGTTAGTTTTACAACCTTTCGATGGAAACCCCTTTTTAAATGTATTTGTTTATATTTATATGTTATATTTGATAAAATAAATAATTTAATACATTCTGGGACATCAAAATTTATTTAATTTTAATTTTTTTTATGTTTAAGAATAAATCGTGATTTTAATGAAAAGTAAAAAATAATGCATTTTAATTCAAAACCATCTTTTGATCTAATTTTATTATATTGATATATTATCCTTTAAATTGGTTTTAATTTATAAATAAATAAATTTTTAACCAATTAATATATCATTTTTTTGTGGAATTAATTTCACAATGAGATTCATTATAAAATCTATGTGAACATTTGAATGTTTTACTACAAAAAAATGTTTTATTATTCCGTCAACAAGATTGGTATTCAATTAATTTCAACAAATTGTTTGTTTTGAATTTGTTAAAATAGAATCCATATTTGGAATTATAATTTCCAAATTATTAAAATTTATCCCTTTTATTTTTCAACATTATAAATAGTAACCTTAGTAATTATATACATTCCCCGGTTAAAAATAAATCAGATAATTAAATGTAAATAAAATATTATAATAATATAAAACATAACTAATAATACTCCAAATTTAATTGTGTGAGTTTATAATGACCATGGTAATCCTTGAGTATATTTTAGAACCACATGGAGCCGCATGGGTGACATTAATGTGTTTATTATATTATATTCAAAGAATAATCTTTTTGGTTAAACTTCTGTTTTTTAAAAATAATGTTATTTAACATGGGATTAAATAGCGGATATCTTATACTATAAATAGTCCATAGAACTATAAGAATATTACCTACATAATGGTAATTAATTTATAATTTTTATGAACTAAATAAATATATTTATGTTTGACCTGATGATAATGCAGTAATAGATCTACTAAAGAAATAATAAAATAAATGATATTATAAATTTTCAAATAACAATTATATGACATAATATATGAAATTAAAGTATTAAAAAAATTATATAACATGTTTGAAGTATATTAAATGGTTTGGTTTGATGTTATCTCAATGTTTGGATTTTATTTAAAATCAATAAAGTGAATAGTGTAAAAATTGGAATAATTTATATTTTATAAAAATAATAATTTATTAAATAAATTATAATTTCAAATAAAATTTAAAACATAAAATTGA
Source organism: Viscum album (assembly GCA_963277665.1). Lineage (NCBI taxonomy): Eukaryota > Viridiplantae > Streptophyta > Magnoliopsida > Santalales > Viscaceae > Viscum > Viscum album. Next base: position 89,749,988 of record OY728121.1, on the reverse strand, counting down.
CTATAATATGGTCATAACGATAACAAAAAGTGTCTAATTATGGGAAATGGTCACTATATAAGAAACATTTATTGCCTATTTATATTTAACATTTTGTTACCAAATTTAAAATTAAAAATGAATAACAAATTGTAAACCAAAAAGAGAAGTTTTCAAATAAAATCATATCATGTATAATTATTATTGAATGAGAGGATATATAAAAATTTTATTCCTATTTTCTACATTAGTCATGTCGGAGTATTTTGTATTAAAATTTAATTTAAATTTATTTAATATTTTAAGAGTTTCCATGGCTTCCCATCCACTATACTATAAAATAGTACCCACTATTTTCTAATAATATATTATTAATTACCCTTTATATCATCCATAACCTACATAAATCACTTAATAGAATCCATACCCATATTATTTAGTGCTTATTTTACCCATAACACCATTCATATAGGTGTTAAGGTGGTCTTCAAAGGAGATCAACTCATGAAGAGGTATCATTTTCATTTAATATATTTATTTTATTTATTCATTGACTTCATTAAAATCATATTAATCTATATAAGATAATAAATGCAATATAAAAAATAAAAAAAGATTTTGTTATTATAATATCATCATATAAACACATCTTCGTACCATCAAATGGGAATGGAATTAATCAGTTGTGTGTTTTTGTGAACTATCACCTCTATGAACCAATATAATTAAATTTTCATTAAATATATCATTACTGATTATAATGGTTTAATTAATTATCATATTTGATATTAATTACATATTATTTTTTATAAAATAGTAATATAACAATTAGGTTCTAACATTCCATATGCATAAATATGATAATGTCGTTCATGCGTACGTGTGAACTATGACCTCCATGAACCAATACGACTCATTTTTTATTCAGTATATTACTTGTATGATATATATAACTAAATTATAGTGATTATTAATATTTAAATGATCTTATGATAATTCATGAAAGATAAAATAATACATTACTTTTTTCCTTATCGATAAATGAAAATTTTAAAATGTCATTCATGTGTGTGTATGGCTTACCGTTTCCATAAATACAACGTTGTTAGTTTTTCAAAACCACAAATCATGGTTTGATTTATATTTATAATTTATTTATTAAAATCATAATAATATCATGATTATTATTCTAGAGTTGATGGATTTATGACCATAAAGACTAGGGACATCAAACAATGTTAATTTTTTACTGATTTTCTGAATATCGACAAATATTCCAAAATGATCATAAATAATTATTTAAATTTTATAACACTACAATAAGTGATATAAAATTAATAATAAATTTTAAAAAATGTTCTCCAAAAAGTATAAATTAACGGGAATTTATTATTCATGAATACAAAATTTGTACATGATGAGTCGGGACCGCGATAAGGGACTTTATCTCAATCTCCTTCTATTGAGTCATATATTAACAATATACCACACTTTATTATATAAACTTTATTATTAATTTCTTTTACATTCAATTCATTCCATGTGTTTAAAAATAAAACATTTTATACAAATAATTTTACATTCTTTACAAAATGGAAAAATGTATGTTTTCTTAACTTTTGCAGTGAGAACAACTTCTCTTTCGTCATAACTATTACTTGATATTAGGATTCCTCAATAGATATAATGGTTTAAAAAGGAAAAGAAATACCATATTCATTTTTATGGTGTTTTGGTATTGAAATTACCTTTTAATGTGAATTGACTATTTTTTAATATTTAAATGATTTATTATGATTTCAAATGACATTTTATAAGTGAAATGATGATATTAGAAAAAATTTATGTGTCATTATTATATAATGGTATATTTAAGTTTGATGAGTGTTATAGTGATATACCAAATATTATTTATTACAAGATAATCCAAATTTGGGTGGTTTCGTGATAAATCAAGGATGGGTGATTATGTTATAACTACAAATTTATATGGTAAGGATGTCGGTAGTTTGGCTATTCCATTTGTAAAAATGATTTGTGTGGTTGCCGACTATATGGTTATTCCATTTATTTATTATATTTTTCAATGTTAACATAATATGTTATATTTTTATTTCTAATGATTTTAAGGAAATATTTTTATTAAGAAAATGGTAAGCAATGTGATTATATTTAGTGATGTGTATATAAAGATACTAAATGGTGAAAAGTATTACATTATGATTTTGTATTATTGGTTTAAATTTTTTTCCATGACTAATAGTTTTCATTCAGCGGGTATCATTTACTGAGTATTTCAGGATCATTCAATGTTTTGAATGGATTTTCATATGATTTAACGATGAATAGAGTCATGGATGTGATTAGAAAAAAGTTATAATATGTAAAAATGAATTGAATCCATGTTTTGTTTCAAATGTTTTTTTATTTTATGAAAAAATGGATAGTGACTAGAAGTTTATAATTTGTAATATTTACTTGTTATGTGGGATTTATGGCATAATTCTATAATGTTATAAACATAAAATGTCCATTGATCTAAATTAACGGCATATTATTAGATTAACACAATATTATATATTATTTAATAATGGTACTTATAAATAGATTCTGAGGTCGGTTTAGATAACATTAGGAGTCAGAATATTATAAATAGAATATCCATAAATGTTTTTTTAAATTATAATAAAATTTAAATATAATAGAATTTGAATATTACTATGTTGCTTCATCCAATAAATGTATATTCAGAATGGTTTCCCTCATAGTAAACAAGGGACATGTTCTAGTAAGTAATAAAGAAGATAACAACCATCGAAGTCGGTATCCTGGGAAGGTCATAAATGGAATGGAATAGTTCATTGTAGTGATGTATCAGTTGACTCGAGTGCTAAATAGTGGTGGAGTCTATGCATTAGATCAACCAAATCAAGAACAATTGAATATGTCTGTAGAAGAGTATTTAATGAGGCAATGTCCCTTATCATTTGGAGGATTATCCAGTCCATTAAAAGTTGAATGGTGGATTAATGCACTAGAAATGATTTTTGATGTCATGGTGTGTTAGAATAATCAAAAGGTTAGCCTATCTATTTATCATCTTGAAGGTTAAGCCTGTCATTGGTGTTCAGTAGACATAAATATCACAGGATGTGAAAAGGTTTATTCCATGGAATATAATGAATTTAATAATAACTTCATTGATTAATATTTTCCTTAGGAAATTCGAAATAGGTTGGAAAATATTTTTTTGGAATTTAGACAATATGAGGAAGATTTAGTGGCTACATATGAAGAGAATTTCACTAGATTTTCAAGGTACATCCCAAATTTCATCCAGGATATATTTAGTTTGATAAATCTATTTTACTCTGTTAATAATGAAATATCGAAAGGAATTACATTCTCATGAGTTCAATTGATATTAGAAACTTTTCTGATGTGATGAGTAGGGACAAATGGAGTTTTATTATGATCATATGTTCTTTGAGAGAATCTTAAAGATGTGATCCAATTAAGAGGAACTAGAAATAAATTCATCATATATTATTGGAGGTAAGAAAACTAAATTTATATCAAGTTAGAGGTTTGGTAAAAATCATCATGGAGAATGTCTCTCAATGTTAGGGAAGTGCTTATGATGTGGTAAGACTGTGCATATTGATTGTAAATGCATGGGAGATGATCAGAAGAGCAATGAAAAGTCAGTTGAATGATTTTTGTTTTATGAAATGAGTTCGGGAATTATGACTATGTGTTTTTAATGTTGATTTCCATGGGTGGGAACCAACAATATCAAAAGTACATGGGTGAGGAAAAATTATTTTATAGAACTATGATTGAAGTGGGACCATCTAATTAAGTGGTGACATTAATGTTAATAGATTTATCAAAATCTGACAATAATATATTGGCATTGGATCTTCATAATCATTCATTTAGGTAATCATTCCTAGAAAATTTGAAATATGATCTCATTAATGTGATATAAAGCTTTTGGTAAAATCTATGGATGGGAGTTTTAAAATAACCATTATTTATGGGAATCTCCATATTATCATTTTTGGGATGGTTTTTCTTTCAAATAAGGTCAATCAACATATAGTTGAACATGATATCATTTTGGAATGAATTGGATTTCAGTTTATCATGCTAAAATAGACTACAAATCCAAGACAGTTTACTCATTGATTTATACCTCGGAAAACATACCCAGAATCTGAGAAATTGATTAAATATTGTAGTGAATGTTATATATCTCATGTTATTAAAATAAATGAATGAATAATGATTACTAATATACCTATAGTGAATGAATTTATTGATTTATTTATGATGAATTTTTTGGTATCGTTCCTAGTCCTGAGGAAGAATTTAATATTGATTTACATCTAGATGATAAGAATATTTCTAAATCCCCATATAAAATGGATCAAGTTTAATTGGTGGAATTGAAAATACATCTACATGAATTGCATAAAAATGGTATCATTTGACCTATAACTTCTCTATGGGTGCTCCAGTTATATTTCTGAAAAACAAAGATGCTTCTATAATACTTTGTGTTGATTATGGATCCTTTTAATAACATCAATATTAAGAACAAGTATCTACCTCCTCATTTCAATGAAATGTTTGATCAGATCTAGGGAGATTAGTGTTTTTTGATGATTGATATGAGGTATGGGTACCATAATCTGATGGTGAAGGATAATTACATTCCTGAGATAGTGTTCCGAATGATATATGGGAATTATGAGTCTATATATATGCCCTTTGGATTATCTAATGCACTTTATATATTTAGAAATATCATTAATGGAGCCTTTCATTAATTTTTTAGATCAGAATTTGGTGATGTTTATAGATGATATTTTAGTATATTTTAAAAGTCAGGGGGAATATAAATGTCACGTATGTAATATTTTTTTGCAGATCGTAAATGAAAATAAACTATATGCATAGTTTACTAAGAGTGTTTTTTTATTCAACTTGTCTCATTACACAGTCATATTGTTTCAATGTATGGAATAACTATTGATAATTCAAAAATACAAGTTACCAAAATGTTCCCAAGACCTACTAATATCACATAAAATCGTAGTATTCCTGGATAAACAGGTTTTTATTGAAGATTTTTTGAAATCATTTCTCTTCCATCTAGAAAGTAACTGTGTCAATACATAAGATACCTAAGTCCATTTGGATGAGAATGTGGTTATTTTTTTAGGAACTAAACATAAGATCAGTAAATTCTCTTATTTAAGCCCAATATTTGAGGAATGGTGGATTTTTTTATCTACAATTATTCCTCATGGAAAAAACATAGTTTTTTTATAATGTTTAATGATCATCTAATTTCTTATTCTTCACATTATTTGAAATCCAAATAGTTAAATTAACCTACACATGATTTGAATTTATCTTCTATTGTTTATTCATTAAAAATTCAGAGGCATTATATTTATGGATTAAATTGAGAAAAATATATTGATGAAAACATATTAGTGTATAAATTCACTCAAAAAAATTAAATATGAGATAACATATATGTGATGAATTAATCAGGATTTATTATTTCATGAATCTTTATCGTCTAAGAAATGAAAATTATGTATCTAATGCATCAAGTTGAATATTTAATGCTATATTTCTCATGTTATGTTAGAAATGATATTGATTCATGATTGATTTGAAAAATATTTAATAGGATGTTTTTAGAGTATGAAATTCTACTTTTTTTGTTATATTTGGAACTGTAATCATAATTATCAGATAGAATTAAGCAAGAATAGATGGAAGATATTGAGTTTCAAAAAAAGTAGAATTAGTTGAGAAGGGTATATTACCTGACTTTAACATTGATGAAGAATGCATTTTATTTTTTGGAAATATATTATGTGTACATTTTTATTCATAGTTGAAGAACGACTTTTTATGAGAAGCACATAGTTCTATTTTTTCAGTTCATCTGGGTTTCATATTGAATTACAGAGACCATTGGGAGTATTATTAGTGGGAATAAATGAAATGGGATATTTTTTACACTACCATGAGATGTTTGATTTGTCAATAATGTAGAATAGAGGTTTCTGAATGTTGTAAATTGGACTTTTCCTATTCCATGATGAAATGGGAAAATATATCCTCGGATTTCATATTGGGATTACCAAATACATATTGAGGAAATAATGCAATCTGGCTTACATTCAATCAATTAAAAAAATCTACTGATTTTTCCCTTTTCGAGATACTCTATCTCTAGATAAACAATATCAGTTGTATATTATTGAGATAGACATTTTACACAGATTTTCCTTCTCCATTGTATTTGATCATGATCACAATTTCACTAATTTATATTGAGATGGCCTTTAAAACATGTTGGGTATTGAATTAAATATATGTACATCTTTTCATACTTAATCAGATAGCCAGATAGAAAAACAATTTAGATGTTAGAGGATATGATACATGAATCTTCAATCATATTTTCTGATAGAACAAAAAATTCATTTTCCTATGGAGTGAAATCACCTATGAATCAATATAAGGTACTCCATTTTTTCAGGTTTCAATATTAAAAAAATATATATGCTGGATCCAACTAATGTTTTGAGCCCAGAAGTAGTTCAATTGGAAGAAAATATTTCCAATGTGGAACACCAATTTCTGATTCTTGGCCATAGAGAGAAAGTTATGCGGAATAAGGTTATTCATCAGGTTAAAAATTTATAGAAAAATAATATAGTTTAATAGGAAACAATGGAATCATAAACTTCTATAAGGGAAAAATAAACCCACTTATTTGATATGTAAATACATTTGTGAGGTTGAAATTTTCAAAATGAGGGAAGGATGTCACATCCTAGGTAATTGTAGAATAATAAATTTTCATATCTATTAACAACTAGGAATTAGATATCAATTTAACACAGACATGGACACTATGTCCAATAGAGAAATCGATATGCAATAATGGGTTTCACAGAAAACATATGATTCAAACAATAATGTGTTAGACTGAAAAATAATACATTATTAGTATTATTAATTTTAAATGGTAGTTATTATGTATTCGTTTAATTGGAGGGAATGAATAGAACAAACTATTTAGGGTTTACACATTTTTATTAATTTTATTTATTCCATTGAAAAAAAAATTCTGGCTTAAAATTTAAATAAATCAAATAGTAAGCATAAAATACATTAATATTTTTAAAAGGTAGTTTTACCGCCATCTGATTGCGAACACATTTTAAATCTTTTTTTTTTACTTTTATATGTTCTATTTGACAAACTAGAACTCTTATTTGGATGTGGGACATCATAATTCACTCTTATTAAATATTTTGTATTTTTCTAATGAAATTCATATTTTAATGAATAATGCAAATTATTGCCTTTTTATTCAAAACTACCTTTTTCCAAATTATTTATTTGGATAGATAAACCTTTTATTTGGTTTTAATGTATAATTAGACAATATTTTTATAATTTAATACAATTAAGTTAATTGGAATCAATTTCTGAATGAAATTGAATATAAAAGCTATGTGATCCTTTGAATGTTTTACAAATGGAACACGTTTTCTTATTCTGTTGATGAGATTCAATTATAATTAATTTCTATTAATATTTTTTAATACATATATATGGATTACATATTTATAATCATATGGTTCAAACTGTTTAAATATGTCTCTTAAATATTTGGAAATTATGAATATTAACATTAGTAATTATTATTTTTACCACAGTTAAAGGTAAATCGGGTAATTAAAGTTTAAAATAATATTATAATAATAACAAACTAATGAAATTGTTTTCCTAATTTAATTTTATGACTTTCTTCGAACAATGATCGTCCATGGGTCAATTTTTAGAACTCTTGGTGAAATTTTTATTACATTAATACATTTGTAATATTCTATTCAATGAATTGTTATTTTTGTTACTCTTCTATTTTTAAAAGGTAATTTATTTTAATATGGAGTTATACAAGGGATATATTTGACTCTAAATAGTCCATAAAAATACTATTATATTACCTATATAATGGAAATTTATTTCTGATTTTTAGATGTTAATTAATAATGTTTATTTCTGACATAATGATGAAGCTTTAATATATTTATGAAACAAAAAATATAATAAATTATATAATAAATATTCAAATAAATATCATTTTATATTATTTATGTCATAGAATCATTTTATAGGTGACTATGACATGTTATAATTCTATTCAATGGTTTTTTACGATGTTATCTCTCATTTTGGATATTCATTAAATTCAATAATGTAAATAATTTCAAAAAAATTACATTTATTATTTTATACAAATAATAATTTATTAAATTATATAAAAATACTAAAATATTTTAAAATTGAACAGTGGATCAAATACTACCTATAAGTTAATAAAACATACATTTGTATGAAATTAACCTCATATAGATAAAATATATAGCCTCTTAATATTTTGGATGTTGTTACCATAATTAAAATTAAAACAGATTAATTAAGGGTAAACAAAAATGATACAGTTTAAAAAAAATACATAGGTTTCTAAAAATTATTGAATGATTGGATATCGAAGAATAATCATCTTATATTTCAAATAATTCATATTGGAGTCATTTGGATTAAAAAATAAATTTATGTTAATTTAATATTTTAATTATTTCCAAGGGTTCCTCTCTAATATCCTATAAAAAAAGTACCCACTCTTCTTCAATACTCACACATCATGTACCCATGTATTCATCCAAGATCTACCTAAAAACATTCCTAAAATCCCTCCCCACATTATTTAATACTTATTTAAGGCATAACACCATTCGTTGAGATGCTAATTCATTTTTCAAAGGTGATCAATTGAAGAAGATGTATTATTTTCATTATTTATTTCTATTATATTTCTTCATCCACATACTTCAAATACTCTTCATCATAGATTAAATAGGAAATCAATTTTTGTCAATATAAATATATTTTATTATGATAATATCATCACCAAAATCCATATCCACATTCATTAAATTGAAATTGAATTAATCATTCACGAATTCGTGTGAACTTTCACCTCCACAAACCGATCTAATTCATTTTTCCAAAGAATCTATCGAGACAAGATATTATGATGGAATTTTTAGTAAAATTTGATATTAATGACATATTAATCATTCTATGATATTAATAAATTAATTATGTTCTTAATTTCCTTGCGCATAAAAATGATAACATTTTTTGTGCGTATGGGTGAACTGTCACCTCCAAAAAGCTACGAGAATCGTTTTTATTAATTATATAACATGTATTATATATATAAGTATATTTAAATTATTAATACGATATTAATGATTTTATTAAAATTATTTTAATTCAATATAATATGTAACTTATTCTCATAATGATAAATCTGAAATGGAAAATGTTACTCATGCGAACATACAACTTGTTGTCTACATGAATATGATGTTGTTAATTTTTAAAAACCGAACAACATGGATTTATTTGACCATATAATTAATTTATAAAAATTATAATAATTTCATTAATATTATTTTGGATATGATGGACTTATGACTAGATGGACTAGTGATATCAAACCATGTTCTTTTTTGACTCTAGTATCGAATATCCACATAACGTCTGACATGAAAATAAATTATTTTGTAAATTTCATAACATAGTAATAAATTATACTATATGAATAATATATCTGAAAAATATTCATAGGAAAATTATAAATTAATTTTTATTATTATTCAAGAGTTAAAAATGTATACATGACGAGTCAGACTAACGGTAATGAACAACATTCCAATCTCCATTCATTGAGGTTTATTTTGATAATATAATCCACATTATTTTAAACGTTGTGCAGTTAATACAAGTAAAATTTAATTCATTTCAAGGGTTTATAAGTGAATATTTTTATATATTTCATTTTTCATTCATTAAAAAAATACATGTGAAGGGTTGTTTAATGAATGTGGAGACAAGGAATAATCTACCACCTTAAAAATTATTTTAAATTAGGATTAAACTGTATGACATATTGTTTTGAAAATTAAATAAATACCTTATTCAATTTTAGGATGTTTTGGTACTGAATATGGTTTTCAAAGTGGATTGACAATTTCAATATCTTGAAATGATTTCTTTTGCATGAAAATGAAAATTTATGAGTTAAATGTTGATAATTGAAATATTTCATGAGGTATGAAAATATAATTGAATATGGGCATTTGAAGTTTTCTAACATGATATACCAAAGATGGGGGGTTATAAGATAATCCAAAGATGAGTGATTCTATGATAAAAAATGGATGGTCAGATTTTTTATAACATCCAATAAATTGGGTATAGAACTAAGTCATATGTATATTCCATATGTAAGAGCGATATGTGTGGATGTCTTCCAAATGGTTATTATATTTAACTATGCTTTTTTCGAAGTTTCCATTTTATTTTATATGTTGATTTCTATTGATTTTAATTTAATATTTTTATTAAAAATTGGTAATCAATTCGCTTATATTTCATGAAGTATACATAATACTTCTTATTGGTGAAAAGTATTTAATTATAACAAATTATTAATGCATTACATGTTTTGACAAGACATATATTGTTTCTTCTTTTTCAATCAATTTTTGAGATTTTTGTGCTCATCACACATTTAGTAATGTTTTTCATAGGATTTAATGATTTATAGATTCATGGATGGGATGAAGGAAATGTTATGAAGTTTGAACATGAAAATAAACCATATTTCATTCTAGTTTTTTGGGAAATAATGTATTCTGAGTACAAGTGTCTAATTTTTAATATTGAGTTGTTATGTTTGTGTTATGGATAAATTATTTAAACATCTACACATGAAGGGATCCTTGAAATGAATGAATATAATATAATTGGATTAACTCAATATTAAGTAATTTCTAAGGATGGAGCTTTATAGTTGGTAACATTGGTTAGTTTGGATAACATTAGGGGTTATAATATTGTTAATATAATATCCATAAATTATTTTCAACTTATGGTAAAATTAATCTGAAACATAATTTTATAATTACTGTGATTCTTCATCTATGATATGTCCAATCATTACAGTTTCCCATAGAGGAAATAGGGCACATGTGCAAGGAAAACATGCACAAGAAAACAACTACCAAATCAGCATATTGAGATGGTCATAATAGAATTGGATTAGTTTGTCGTAGTGATGGACTAGTTGACATATGCGATAAATTAGTTTGGTTTCTATGAATGAGATTAACCAAATCAACTACAATGGAATATATCAGTAGTAGATCATTTCATGAGGTAACAACCCGTTTCATTAAGAGGACCATCTGACCCTGTGAAAGTTATATGGTGGATTGAAGAACTGGAAATGATTTTTGATTTAATGTCGTGTTTTGACAATAAAAATGTTATTCATTATAATTATCATTTTTATGGTGAGGCTATTCAATGGTGAACAATATCTATAAATATCAGTGGAAGTGAGGAGATATATTCCATGGAATTGAATGAATTTAAGAATAACATCATTGAGAAATATTTTCCTAAGGCTGACCAACATAGGATGGAAAATATATTCTTGGAATTGAGATAAAAGGGGGTAGATTGTGTGGCATTGTATGATGTAAATTTCACGACTCTCTCAATGAACATCCCAAATTTTAGCATGGAAATTGAGAGTAATATAAAAATTTTTTACTCAAAATTGATGATGAAACATAAAATGGAAAAATTGAGTTTTAAGATGATCACGTGTTCCATGAGGGAAACTAAATGAAGTGATCTAGTTGGTATGAAAATGGGATATCATTTATCAAAGAAGATTAAAGGTAAGAAAATATAATTTATGTCTTCTAATATTTATGGTAACAAGTATCATGGGGACTATCTCTAAATTAATGGTGAGTTTTTATAATGTGGTAAGATTGGTCATATTAATCATGACATCGATGGAGATGATATGGTGCGCAATGAAAATTAGTCGGTATAATGTTTTAGTTTCAATGAGTTTTGTAATTATTCCAATGTGTGTCTAAATTAATTTACTATGGTTGGAAATAATAAATACTGAAAGCATAGAGGATTTTAAAAATAATTTTCTACTACTATGGTTTATTTGGAAAATCAAATAAATTTTATAATGGTATGTTATGGGTTTTATCAAAATATGTCAATACTATATTTGACTCTGCATCTTCAAATTCATTCATATACCAGAGTGTCACATTTTAACAAGAAATACCCCATCATAAATCTGATATAGTACTTTGGTTAAAAAATATAGGTGAAAGTATTAAAGCCACCATGATTTATAGGAATCACCCATTTATCTCAAGAGGAATATTTTGTCCTTTAAATCATGTTGAACATCCCCTGGTGGAATTTGATATCATTTTGTACAAGGACTGGATTTGATTTTATCATGAAAAATTAAATTAGAATGATATGATTTTTCATATTAGATGATTTCATATCTTTAAAATATACCAAGAAGTGGAGAGATTGAATAAATATGGTTGTTAATTTTATCTAACTCATGTTGATGAAAAGAAAGAATTGGTTTTGATTAGTGACATCCCAATAATGAATGAATTTATAGATGTTTTCCTAATTAATTGCATAGTATTTTTCCTAATCATAAGGTTGAATTTAATATTGATTTAGTCACTAATGATAAGCCTATATGTAATCCCCCTTATCAAATGGATGAAGTTGAATTGGTTGAATTGAAAATAAAAATTACAATAATTTCTTGAAAAATGAACCATTTTTTCTAGCTCTCACAAGCAGAGGCTCATGTTTTGTTTTTCAAAAAGTAATATTGTTATATAAGATTTTTTATTTATTATAGAGACTTGAATAATATAACTATTGAGAATATGTATCCATTTTATTATATCGAAGACTTGTTTTATCAGATCCTGGGAGTTCAGTATTATTCAAAGATTGATTTGATGTCCCGATACTATCATCTAATGGTCATGGATGATGGCATTCCAAATAAATAATTCATAATGATTTATAGTCATTATAAGTATGAATTTATTCCCATTGGTAATGTAATACACCTGATGTATTTATGAATATCATGAATGGGGCATTTCAGTAGTTTTTGGATCAGTTTGTGGTTGTGTGTGTAGATGATATTCTGTTATATTTCTAAAGTCAATATGAAGATGAAAGTAACTTATGGGGTTTTTTGCATAAAATAAATGAAAATAAACTATATTTAATGTTTATTAAGAGTCTATTTTTGATGCAACATATTTCATTACAAGGTTTTATTTTTTCAATGGATGGAATAACTATTTACCCTTATAAAATAAAATTTGATGGATAGTGGAAAAGACCTACCAATATCACTGAGATTCAGAGTGCTCAGGGATTTGTTCATTTTAACTGAACATTTGTTGAAAACTTTTATCAGTTTTCTAGATACTATCTATGTTAAAACTTAAAGATTTATTTTCATCTGGAAAAACGTGTGGTGATTGTTTTTTAGGAATTCAAAATAATATTGTTAAATGATTTAGTTTTGACCCTACCTTCAAGGAATGGTGAATTTGTTATCAAAAGTGATTATTTACTATGAGGACATAGTTTTTTTAATTCATAATGGTTAGTTAATTACTTACTCTTCATGTCATCTGAAACCTCATTAGATAGATTACCCTACAAATGATTTGGAATTAGCATCTATTGTTTTGGAGTAAATCATTTGGAGGAATCATTTTTATGGCATAAAATGTGATATATATACTAATCACAAAATGTTGAAGTATATATTAAAAAAAAATCAACATGATATAGAGGATATGGATAGAATTAATCAATATTAAGATTTCATGATTCATTACCATACATGAAATGAAAATAATGTTGTCAATGATTTCAATTGAAAAATATAATGGTACCTTAACCTTGTTACATTTGAAACAATATCCATTTGTAATAGTGTAGATTATTTTTTGATTGGATGTTTTAATAATTGAAAATTAATCTATTTGGATTCTTTTGGTAGTGAAATCAGGTTTTTTCAGATTTAATTGTGAAATTATAGAGGAAGCAAATGAGTAATAGATAAAGTTTGAATTGGTTTAGAAGGGTATGTTATCTGAATTTATAATTGATAAAAATTATGTTTTGAGGTTTGGAAAGAGATTATGTATAAATCAAGATTCACATAAGAAGAAAATTTTTTATGAGAATATCATAGTTCTCTATTTTTAATTAATCTATATAGCACTAACATGTACAAAGACCGATGGGGGTATTACTCGAGGGATGTAATGAAAAGAGATATTACCAATATTATCCTGTGATTTTGATTTTTCAATAGGATAATCTAGAATATTAGTTATTGAAAAGGATACATCCTCTTTATCCAGTTCCAGTGTGGAAATGGGATAACATATTCATTTATTTCATAGTGGGATTATTAAATACTTCTCATGTTAACAATTAAATCTGGGTTACAATCAGTTGATTGACTAAATCTGTATATTTTCTTCATATTCTAGATACTATGTCTCTAGATAAATATTATCCACTATATATTAAAGAGATATTTATGTTACAAGCAGTTTCCCTATCTATTTTATATGATCATGATCAATGTTAACTTCTAACATTTGTATAGGCCTCTAGAAGTCATTGGGTACTAAATTAAATTTCAATAATGCTTTTTATCCTTAATCTGATGGCATGTTAGAAAGAACAATTCCGATTTGGAGGATATGAAGCATTCATGTTAAATGGATTACGAGGGATATTGGGATTAACATATTTCTTTGGTTGATATTTCTTATAATAATAGTTACCATTCAAGTATACATATGGCACCATTTTAGGAATAATATTAAATGTGGTGCTAAACTCTAGATTTTGTTCATGAAGAGGGTGAAATGATTTTGATGGGAGAAGAATGGGGGGGAAGGGTATAGAAATTTTAGTTCATTCATAGACACATGAGTAAAATACATAGATAGAAGATTATTACATAGATAACCAGAGGAAGGATCATTATTTTGAGGTAAGTGATATTTTCTTCCTCAGCGTATCTCCATGGATATGTTTGATGTTTTTTGGTATAAAAGGGAAGTTGAATCTACAATTCATTGGACCCTATAGAATCATGTTCAATATTGGATCAATTTCCTACTGAGTAGATTTTACTTTGAATCTATCACATGTACACAATGTTTATCATGTTTTACTGTTATCAAAATATATTCCAAATAAAAGTCATGTTTTAAGTCCTTATGTTTTTCAGCTGGAATAGAATCTTTCCAACTAGGAACAACCAATCCAGATTCTAGACCACATAAAGAGAGTTTTGTGGAATATGGTGATTCATAAGTTCAATGCTTTTGGGAAAACCCATTTGACTGAATAGGCGTCAGAGGAATCTGAAAATTTCATACGAGATAAATACCCCCACATAATTAATAATTTAATAAATTTGTGACGATGCAATTTTCTTAAGGGGATATATGTAACATCCATTGAAATTTTAGAATAATACATATTCATATCTATTAATATTTGTGAATTAGTTGTTAATTTTACCTTAAAATATATTCTATACATAATAGTGTACTCAACAAGAAAAATTGGTTTCTCTGAAATATTATTTGTCACAAAAGACAGAGTTATACCAAAAAATATTACATTGATACAATTATTATTACTAGACTATAGTTATCTCATAGTTTTTCATTTTTAGGGAATAAAAATAACTAACTATATTATGTTTATATATATTTATAAAAAAAATTACAATGATGTAATAAATTTAAGAGTGTTTAAATGAGAATAAATGTAATTTTACCCATAATATACACCAATACTTTTAAAAGATCATTTTACTACCTTTTCATAGACAAACCGTTTTAAATATTGTTTTTTAAATTGTATATGTTATAAATGGAAATGTGATTTATTATTTTGAAGTGGGATATCAATATTTACTTTTATTTACTTTTTTTTATTTTTCTAAAAAAATTCTTATTTTAATTAACAGTTAATATTACTGTATTTTAATTCAAAACTGCATTTTCTTATAATTAATTTATATAGTTAGATTGTCCTTTAAAATGGATGTAAATTATAATGAAATAATTTTATTTATCATTCAATTAAATATACATCATTGTAATTATTTTCACAACGAAATTGAATATAAGAACTATGTGAACTTTGGTACATTTTACTCAAAAAACATGTTTCTTTATTCTGTCGACATGATTGAATTCAAATTCATTTCTGAAAATACACTATTCTGAATTTTAAGATATGGATTCCATATTCAGAATCAAAATATCCAAATTAACTAGATCCATACATTCTATTTTTGGAAATTAAAAATATAATATTAGTAATTATTTTTATTACCAAGGATACCTGTAAATTGGGTAATTAAATTTAAAAATAATATTATAATGATATAAAAATACTATAAAACATGTCTTAATTTAATTTTATGAGTTTATTCCTACCAATATCATCATTTTTTATATTGTTGGGCCACTAGGAGCAACATGGATGCCATAATGCTTTTATAATATTATATTCAATGAATAGTTATTTTTTAAAACATTTTCTAATATGTAAAGTATATTAATGAAGATTTATAATGGGGATATACTCAACTATAAACCATCCTTATATATTTAAATATATTAACTACATCTTGGTAATTTATTTATAATTTTTATGAACTAAATAGATAAAATTTATTTATGACACAATTATTACACAATAATATATTTTTTAAAGAAATACTCCAATAAATGATTTTTTAAATATTAAAATAAATTTTATTTGACATTATTTGTCCCATACACGAATTTTAGAGTTGAATATGACTTGTTATAATTATATTAAGTGGTTTTCCTCAATTTCTTCTATCTTTTTGGATTTTCATTAATTTCAATTAAGTGAATAGTGTCAAAATTGACATAATTACTATTTTATAAAAATTATAATTGATTAAATTATTTAAAAATCCTAAACTATTTTAAAATTAAAAAGTGGATACAATAAGTATTTTATTTAATAAATCATCCGATTATGGGAAACTTACCCCAAATAATAATAAAATATCTCCACTTAATATTTGAAATGTTTTTACCATAGTTAAAAACAATTGATTAATTACAGGGAAACCAAAAAGGTAATGATTTTAATAAAATACATACATGTATAAAAATTATTGTATGAGATTAATTCAAATGATCCACATATTATATTCTATATTACACATGATTGAGTCCATTGAAAATAAATTCATTTGTATTAATTTAATGTCTTGAGAGTTTCCAATTGTTTCCCTCCCCACCCTTATAAAATGTACCAACTCATTTCTGATACTCACACTTCAGGAACCCCTTTATGTCCAATATCTCCCTAAAACCTTTCCTCAAATACCTCCAACTATTCTTGAGGCCTTATTTTATGCAGAACACTTCTCCCAGATGTGTGAAGGTTTTCTTCAATGGTCATCAACCAAATAATTGTTATCGTTTTCATTAAGTATTTAAATATTATTTCTTCCCCCACATACATCAAATATTATTCTTACCCTAATAAATAATAACTCTAGTATCCTCAATATATAATGATGTTATTATGAAAATATTATCACCTTAATCCATATCCACTTCCATTAACTTGGAAAGGAGATAATCGTTTGTGTGTACATATGAACTATCGCCTCCACGAACTGATTTAATTCATTTTTCACAATATTCTATCATGAAAATTCATAATGACAGTTGTGAGGGTAATATTTTTTATTAATGATATATTAATCATTATAATATAGTAATATTTAAATTAAATTCTTATATTCTATGTGCATAAAAATGATAATGTTGTTCATACGTATATCTGATCTGTCACCTCCACGAAGCAATGACACTAAATGTTTTCATTATAGAACTTGTATGATATATATGAAGATATATTTAAATTATTAATATCAAATATATGATATTTTGATCATTCTAAAAAGATAAAATAATTGTTAATATCTTTCCATAATGATTAATGAAAAATTGAAAATATTACCTATGTGAATGTACAACATACCATCTCCATAAATATAATGTTTTATAGTATCATAACCAGAAAATGTGGTTTTATTTATAGGTATAATTTATGTATAAAAAAGATAATAATTTCATGAATATTATTCTAGGGATGATGTAATTATGATCGCATGGACTAACAATATCAAATTATCTTTACATCGGACACGAGTATAGAATGTCATCATAACGTCGGATATGAACATACATAATTATGTAATTTTTCTATAATGGTACTAAGTGATATAAATGGAATAATAAAAATAAATATAGTTCTCACGGAATTATAAATTAACCAATGTTTGCTATTTAACAATATAACAGTTGTATGTAATGATACGAAATCACGATAAGGGAATTCATCTCAATCTCTTTAATTGAGACATATTTTGATAATATACACCACCTTCATTTATACGATGTATAATTAATCCATTTTTCATTAAATTGAATCAACATGTTTAAAATTGAATATTTTTATTTGAATTATTTTAATTTCATTATAAAACAAAAAATGGAATGTTTTTTACTGAATAAGATGAAAAAAACTTCTTTGACATCATAACTGTTATTTGACAATTGGCTTACTCTATAAGCCTTATTGGTTTTTAGATAAAAAAATACCATATTCCCAATTTTGTTGTTTTTCTATTAAAAATAATTTTGAATTTTTGTTGACTATTGGATTATATTGAAATTATTTATTTAGGTTGTAAATGAAATTTTATTAGTGAAATATTGATAATTACAATCTTTTATGTGTTATGATTATATAATGGTACTAATACATATGATGAGTGGTTACATGACAAACCAAATAATGGTGGATAAGAGAAAACCAAAGATGGATTGTTTCATGATAAATGAATGATTTTTGGTTATGTTATAACCTCTAATACATTAGGAATGGAATATGGCCATATATCTATTCTATTATTAGGATTGATTTGTGTTGAATTCGACCATATAGTTATTATATTTAAGGATGATCTATTATAAAGTAACCATTAAATTTTATATGTTTCTTTATATGGATTTTATTGCGATTTTTTAATTAAAAACTTGTAATAAATGATATTAAATTTTTTGAAGTGTATTACTACTTTTAAAAGTTGAAATTTATTGCTTTAACATAAATTATTATGTCCCACATGTTTTTTCAATAATAAAAGGTTTCATTGTTTGTGTATACATTAGTGATATTTTTATGCTCATCCCAATTTATGAATGTTTTATTACAAATGGATTTAATAACGAATATAGTCATGTATGGGATGATGGAAAAGTTATGAAATATAAACATGAATCAAAACCTTGTTCCTTTTTATATTTTTTTTTTGTTTTATGAAAAATGGTTACAGATTAAAAGTGTCATCATTTTAATAATGACTTATTATATAAGAGTTATAGAGAAAATCTCTAAATATATATATATACCTAAAAAGATACTAGATATGAATGAAAGTCAACATATTGTATTAACTCAACATTATGTAATGTTTAATTATGGGGAATTATACCCATTACCTTTAATAGTCTTGTATAGATTGATTAATGTTGAAATTATAGTTTATTGAGGGAGACATTCTGATTCCAAATGTCACACTTCAATAAGGACTGTGGGATTTTTTTCAACACAGAATGGTTTCCCTATTGTTCATTGGAATATTTTATATATTATATAAGGGTGGCGACATGTATTATCACATATCTGTACCACCACATTTATACTGGGTACAAGATGTATTCCACATGTCACAATGGAGGAGGTATATATCTAACACATCACAAGTTAATGATTATATTCACATATAAACTGAAGATGTAGCCACCATTATAAGGTACCTTAGATAAATTATTTACTCTTAAGAGAGTATCCATCATGGTTTACAAATTACCTAGGTGCAATTAGAGTGGTTTCATGATAATCCAATGGAAATCACATTTGAACAAGAGAAATAAATTTTATCTCAGTGACCTCTTAATATTTGTAGCTTTTCAGGGATTAATAACATCGAGGTTGGGAGAATTTAATGCCATTATTTTTCATGTAATTTTTTTGAATACTTTATGGAATCTTTTAGGGAAAAATAATTGAGATAAAATAAGTTTTTGGGTCCTGAGGTGGCTGAATATTGATATAAAAAATAATATATATATTATATCAGGAACATATTGTTTTAAATAATAATGTAATATATATTATATAGTGTATAAGATAAAAAATATTATACCAACATAAAACCAAGAATGTTCGTTTTACCCTATGAATGACATGCTCATTCTAGGCCTCTGGGACATGGCCCCAACATTATCATGGGGAGAATAATAGTTAAATTAATTATTTGATTTAATAATTTTTTATTAATAGGACAAATTCTAATATCCTTTAATGTAGAATTATTATGGATAATCCATATGAAAAAATGAATAACCAGATATATATAGTGATTTCCTATTTGAGAATAATTTTTGGATAACCATCGATCGATCTTGTCTACACAATCATTTCACCCAAAGGATAATATTGATCTCTCTAACAACATCGTAGTGTAATTGAAAATCATGAGTGATCAATAAATAGTTGATTTTGGGATATTTTTTGTTTTCGATTACACATTTATTTATCTTATGATGAACATGGATTAATTCCACTAAAAATCATCATATTGACCATGTGTTATATGTAAATATTTTTCTCCCTAATTTTTTTAATTGTTGTTATTTGATTATTGTTCATAATGTATTTGTGAAATTTATATTTATTGATTCCAACCTAAATAATTAATGGGGTTCATTCCTCTAGAAGCATGTGTTCATTTCTTCCACAATTCATCCCGAATACATCCTAAAAAAATTATTTAGTCGGTGGAACCAAAAATACACTACAATTGGTCCTTGTTAAATCGTTTATAGTAACAATAGATTTATAGAATGGGTTTGGGATTTTGAAAGGTGATAGAATTGCGGTGTGGAAGCGATAATGGATGGAATAGAAGGGATTGGAATTATTGGTTCATGGTTTTTTATTTTGATGGAGTCATGAGGAGATGGTGAATGATTATGGAGTAGATTTGGTTGTTGTAATCTAGCCAGGGTTGATGGAACAAATCACTCGAGGCTATATCCATGATATCCAAATGATTTTTTTAGTATAATCAATGTTAATATTATTTTCATCTATTCCATTTTATGTACTATCAGGTTCTGGAAAAATTATATATACAAGGATTTTATTTTGAAACACACACACTTTTTTCTACCCTAGATACATAAAAAATTGTTTTGGGATAATTAAAACATCACACACCATGTGGTACTTCCATAATGCCATGTGACCCATCCCTGGAAACACAGTTTGTACCGTAAGGGTACAAAATCATGGAAATGACCATGTACACTATCATTTTCAGAGTACATTAGCTTGGATTAGTAGATGGACCTATTGTGAATTCCAAGACACAACCACATAAATTTGAATGACCATACTACATAAAAATGGTCGCATGTACCCAATCATAGTCTAAATTTTAGGGGAAGACCCAGGTTATAGACAACACACTATTAACTAATATTACATGCTATGTACATTCACTAGGGTAGTTTGATTCCATCATTATCTTCATCATACACCTATTTCATATGGGCTTTTCCATTGTTCCATCCCCTTGATTGTAAAATTATGCATGAATTTTGGAGAATATGATGTCATCCGTTTGATGAGATTATTCTCTAAAAGAGACTAGGAATCCCAATATATAAAATTGTGTTTAATTCACCATCATTCATTCCACATCCCTTAGCAGGGTATTCAAATCATCACAACCATCATACACAGTCGTATGATATCCTACTTAGATGGTAATATAGGTATGGTTTGGAATAGCCTAGAGGAACTAGGTTTGATCCCTTATCCTCCACCATGATCAACAATGATCCACCAAGTACATCTTTGTAGTACAGCCCTCCATCTCTGACATATTATATGATCTTCATATGTTTTATCAATACCTGGGTGTGAGTTTTTTAGTATGGGATTTAACTTGAATCCATGAGTAGAATCATATTACTATAAGTATGGTTAATAAATATTTTAGAAAGGGTTTCCATCATTTGAATATCAGATTTAATTTAATATTAGTATGTATCATATCTGGATTGAAATATCTCAATGATGATTATATGAATACACTCTTGATGATTTATTTTTTCGATTTTGGGGTATCCTACTGGGTATTTTTATACACACCCTAGGATGGTTTCTTCCAACACATGATGGGGTTTGTTCATTTGAAATAACAATCAACTAATCCATAATATTTCACAGATTAGGTGAATCATAGGGATCTTCACTGACCATGGATCACACTAGATATTAGATATAATAGTTATCCCCTATATTCGTAAGAGTTTGTAGTCATTTAAATTTTTACGTGGTCTTGTATGAGGCCTTTCATGCATTCCTATAATTTTTTTGTACAGTTAATGTGGCATATATACTTAGTCATGGTCGTCTATGTCAATTTTATTTTATCATTCAGCATAGTTTTTTATGACAGTGTGTGTGTGTGTGTTTATAAGCACCTTAGTCAAATCCCACCAATGTGGGTGGAATGTGTTATTGGTGATCTTTTCTAGCTCGTGTCCTATTATATGTAGGCTTGGGGTGTCACTCATGCCTTATTTTTATATTAGAGAGTCCCAGTGGGTCATTTCATATAACACAATTTTCTATCTATATCACATATATATAGTTTCTATTAGCTGGTTATTGGACCATGGTAGTGATTTTTTTTGTGAATGTTGAGTTTTAGGTTAATAATATGTTATTTAATTTGGTAAAATTTATCAGACATCATTTTTATATAGATCCCATGATGTAGAGTTACAATTTTTTGATAAGGGAAGAAGATAAGGTCTAAATATAGTGTTAGATATAAAAACATAGTCTCTAGGGAATGTAATATATGACTCAGTTTAATGACTTATATTGGGACATACACTTTGTGTCAGGTTTATGGGATGTAAAATAAATTTTTTTGGATTACTCAATATAAATGGATCATTTTTTTACATCATGGTTCCTCTATATTGAATACTCACAAATTGTTCTTGATATTTTCCTTTTCTTTTGGAAGCCCACCACAATATAGAAAGAGGTAAAAACTATAGTTTGGAATGAGGGGTATATTATATGTACATTCTTATAAAAGGGGTTCTATGTGTTTCCATGAGATCATAAATTAAAAAAAATACAAAAATTTAGCTCAACTATTGGCACTTATAGTGAATATGATAAGGGTATAAGGAAAACTAGAATCAATTCCATCTCAATGATTGGCACAGCAAAGACTATGTCATTGTATGAGAAGGTCAGACAATCAAGATACACTCATAAACTATTATTTCCAGAGAAGTATATAGGTTTAAAATATATTCTAGATGATATTCATGAGAGGATTGTTGTACATACTACCTAAAATATATATATAATAGTATCATTTATCACAGTGGCCAGCAATTTGTTCATAGGATGTAATAATCCTTGAAAAATAAAATGTCTATTATCCATTAAATCTATCACAACACTAAATTAATCAACGTAGGGGATATGCATACAATTTAATCATGAAATCAATTTCATGGAACACCCCATCATCTAACCTCTGAATAAAATACCATCAACCATATGAATAAATTATTGAGAACCAAAACCTCACTCATCCTCATAATAATTTTAAAATACAAATTCATTACCTCTTTGGAAGATGGATAGGTCATGGGTTTCAAGACCCTGACAGAGTATCTAATTAATTTATGTTTATAGATGGATACTTGAACCTACACATAGGTTAATATAAGTCTTTGTAATAAATATGTAATGTTTTATTATTTATAATTACAGAATTACCTCATACATCAATGCGGTATCAATTCATTGATAATTTGGAGGAATGTACCCACATACATGTGTCTTTCATGTATTCCTAATGGTAATCCTCTAGGTTGTGATGATGAAAATAGTAATTAGAGAATAAATTATTATAAAAACTTATCATAATTGCATTCCAAGTGGATCAACAAGGGGGGCCTCCTCAAATTTTACTGCTTGATATGTGATTGAAGATGAGTTTATTTAAAAAAAATATTTTTTTCCCATTTCATATAATCTATTATCTTGGGTATTATAAAATTATTTAAATGTTCATATGATCATTCAATTCTGTTTGCATTATATTTTTTAGACTGGGCCACTCGATTAGAAGTTCTATGATTTTAGGGTATTTTTATGGGGATGATGTTCTGTTTAATTTATTTGATATTATCTTTGAAAAATAAGTATTGAAAATGATAATCAGTATTCATTGGTAATGGATCAATTTATATTATAAAATGTGATTAGATTTGGGTGTTACCACTAATGATGGGGTAGAGAGTGGTGAATAAGTATCACAATGTTTATATTTCTTATAATAGAGACAGTAGTTATCATGCAATTGTGGTAGGTTATTAAAGGGGAGATAAAGTGATCATTATAGGGAATTTGGGCTTGTAATATTTTCTTATGTCAACATGGGTTGCATTAATGCACTGTCTAATCATTTTTATGATATTTATATTATTCAAATATGATGAAAATTTAAAAATCATTTTTATCTTGTGTTTCGAAATCCTCCTTCCATATATGACCATGAATCCAATTCCTCTATTAAGTTCTATATTGGAGGATTTTTGAGTAATTTCATACACTGTGTTGTGAAGAAATTCACATAGAGATTTATTTCCTAACATCACTAGTGTTTATGAGGAATCTAGAAATTCAATTTGTGTTTGGGTGTGGTATAAAATGACTGTATCAAATTATAACCCATTTAATGTCTATATAATGGTGGGTACAAAACAATCTATCCAAATTCCACCATTAACAAGAACCGCTTTTATTTTTATTATATTGTTATTTTGTTGAATTCATTGGCTCCAATTATGTAACATTAATTCCTAATAAATATAAATTTTTAGTGTACATGCTTATACTGATTTTTCTATTATGTTTTTATGTTTACACAATATTGTTTCTCTAGGGATGCCAATATGTTATGTTGTTGTGAATAAATTTGAATGTTTTTTTATAAGATAGTTATGTATCAAGCCAATATAGATATGGGGAATTAATAAATTCCCTAAGTCTCTTTGACAATGACGTGGTTCTATATAGCTATTTTTTGAGAGATAATTTGTTGTGAAACATATATTTTTTCAATTTTTGTGGATGGGATGTGATTAATAGTTTGGACATTATGGTGATCTAGATTTTTCCATGTTGAGACATTTCTATATATTCAGTATTTGGAGAAATTGGAACTCATTATCATTAAAACAACAAATACATTATAATATATGACCTCATAGAAATTATATGATTATCTAACTGAATTTTTTATATAGTTATTACCCATGGTCAAATCCATCATAATCAGGTATGTGTGGTAGGACCAAGAATAATTTTCATAAATTACGTATATAATAAATTTTTATCATGTTTTTGTTGTAATTATTATATATTTTAATGGAATCATTGAATTATGACATATATCATTTGGTAGTAACCAAAATGATCATTTTACCATATTTTTTGTGATAGTTTCATTCAATATGGGACACTAAATTGATATACAATCTAATTGAAATGATTTATTATATTAGATAATCCTATTTATTAATATATTATTTTTTATGCGAACTTTTATTAATTTGTCATAATTATATCCATGTTTCTTGTTGTCAATGTGGTTAATTTTTTTTAAATTTTAATTACTTTATAGAGAGGTATATGAGAAGGATGATCTTAGTGATGATGATGGGGGATCCACGGAATAGTACTGGATATGTAGTGACATTTACGATCAAGACCATTATTATAAAACATATTGAAGTAGAGAATACTATTCCAGGAAGATAAAATTGTATATTACCATATTTGAACATTATTAAACAATACAAAAAACGTATTCAAATTAAATTTATTAGTATTATATATTATGATATGTCATATGCTCGCATATTTTTTTTAATTTAATGAATTTCAACATTCCCTCAATGGTATATACATTTTTTATTCAATGCTCAGTGGATAGGAATGTATTGTGAATCATTAATTTTTTGTTATCATTTCTAATCAGAAGCTACCTCTATACAGAATGTTTTAATCATAGGAATATTTTTTATCCTAATACATAAATTTTGGACTATATTGACAGAGGATTGAAATATTTGATAATGAGCTATAGATTTGAGTTCGATAATTGAGGTTATTATTTTCATGGGAAACAAATGCTAATGGAGGATCTATAATGGATATATGAATTTAATAATGTGGTTTCCTAGAACGATTTTATGAATATATATATTTATATCATTGAAGAGTTTGTTTCTTTCCAATAAATATTTAAAATCAACCATTGGACAAATAAAATCATTGAATTATTTATTTTAAGAATATTCATTCACGATCATATATATGAACCCTGATCCCAGTCTCTTTGAGATAGTTCCATACTTAATTAAATTTGAATAATTAAAAAGGAATCCTTATCCTAATGGAAAAAATTTTTATATTGTTTTGAAAAAAAATACATACTTTATCAGTAAAACATGAAATGAAGTACAACATAGAAACTATATTGGAAACACCTATATACTCCAAGATTATCCTTGAAATTCAATCAATATATAAATCCTTTCATATAGGGAAAAATAATCATCTGAAAGGGGTGAGCTCAGATGCTCTATAAGGTAATGTAATAAAGAGAAAGAATAAATATAAACCATAAGGATACATTAATAAATAAAAACACTAGTTATTAAAAATATGACCATTACATAGAAAGAATAAAAGTGGTTAAATAATTCCATATATATGATCAGGGGAGAATTAATCTAAATCATTTCTATTATACTAGTTGAATAATCACATATAATATCAAAATAATAATCTCATAATGTGGGAATACATAATTGGGGACATCATAATTATACCATAATGGCTTTGGAAAGACCCTATACATAATCAGGTGATATGTTCTCCCATACCCAAACTATTAGGTCTCATGAGACCATCCATTGCACCGAAGGGCTATAACAGGACCTACCCGACACATACAAAGTCAAAATATTTCCTCATAAGGATGGGGTGAAACATAATCCACAAATACATTAATATTGAAACGAACATATTATATGTAAATAACATTCCTCGATTACTAAATATAATCAATAACCATTATGGTTAATACGATGAATGGTATCAAGATAGCACATCCATAGTCTAACTAGTCATAAACCATTATGTAATAAATGTTTGATAAAATCATTAAATATCAATCCACATTATTAATAAAAACTAAGAGTCCTATGTAAATATATGAAACTAAACTTTTAAAATCATCAAATAATTCTTTAGAGAAATACTCTTTTTAACATTGAAAAGAATAGTTACTTTGGAAAAAAGATTCTTTAAATTCAGAAATTAAAGAAGATATTTATTCTAGATAAAGGATGTTATTTTTTAAAAAAAATTATAAAATATATTATACATGGTATTAGAATATAGATACGAAATCATGAAATTTCATTTAGTTGTTTCTATGAATCGGGATACAATGAGAATGGAATATAAAAAAATTGTTTTCATTATAAATTAACGATGAACTTCTTATGGAATCATGACTTAAGAATGTATAAAACTAATATAAATGAAGTATATAAAATTATTTAATATTTAAATTGGAATATATAGAAATAAATTATTACCCAATTTTAAATATAGATTTTGGATGAAATCCATTACCTATGGTTTGATTTTTCTCTATTAATATTAATAATGTTTTGAATAATATAATTAAACATATTAATTGAACAATAAAAAACCATATATACATTTATTTTACATAGTATAATTTATTTATGTTCATTTATGGCCTCTATTATGATTTATAAGATTCAATTTAATTGCTCAGGATCGTTTGTTTCATTGGTCTTCACTATCTGTATACTTGTATATGAGTGTGAAAATTATTTGGAAATGTTATAATTTTCTAGAATTAAAGTTATATGAAATTTATTATCATCCATAAGTGTAAATTATTTTATATATAATTCTGTTATATGATATGATTATGAATCATTAGATAATACATCTAGTGGTAATCATTTCGAATATTATGATAGATATTTTTCATAACGAACTCATTTGGTTTTATCATTTGGTATTATGTAAATATGTTACATTAAAAACATAATAATTTTTTTAATATATATTATAGAATTTTTAATATTAAAACTTGTTTTATTACAATCCTTGATGGAGAATTTGGAAAAATAAAAACTATCTTCAATGAAGGTTGTAAATGCGCACCTCGCAGACGATGATTTGATTTTTAAAACAATTGATATTGAGAATTGACTTTGAGGAACTATATTTCATTATAATGATATCATTACAGTATATAGATGATACAATAGTAGTTTTTTTTATTTTCACATATGAGGATAGGATCGAATACTTCAAAAAAACCTAATATTATATTACAAGGAAAAGGAAGAGGATTTTACCTCTTGAATACTCCTCCTTCAGAACCTCCTTAAGGGAATTAGTTTTGGTATTTTTTTAATACCAATATATCCTACATGATAGGGAGAGTCTTGGAAGGTTTTTATGGAAATAATTTGACAATTCTACATGCATGAAAGGTTTTAGGAGAATAGTTTGTGAGGGTGGTATTTATAATGGAGGGGAGGGGTGTTTTTGAATATTTTATTCATTTGATTATTATTTTTCCTTAAAACTAGGTATAATTATAGAATTGTCATCAATTTTGTTAAAATATAGAAGACCAGTTCAATATAATTGTTCATACATTATTTATTACTCAAGTAAAAATGTATTTAACTTATAATATATTTATATTTTAAATTATCTTATTTTACTGTTCACAAAAAATTAATGTATTTTAGAAGAATCCCAAAATTTCCCCAATCCATATATAGATGTTTATAATTAAAAAATTAACTACATATTATGACATCAGTTTTCTTTATATAGGAAATATAATTTTTAATAAAAATAGGCAGCTACTAGATAATTTCATTTTTAAAAATTACAACTAATTAAATAAAGGTCCATAAGATTAACTAAGTTCTAATTAAATAATCCTGAATTTATATGACATTGAAATATTTCTATATGAATAAATTTTTTGAAAAATATTTTTATTTTAAAAAATTGTATTAATCATAAAATGTAAATTTAATATTTATTACTTACCAAAATACAAACACATAATTAGTAATTTATAAAATATTAATTTTTTATACTATGAAATAATTTTAACATATTTCAATTATAGAATGAAATATTTTAATTTATACATTCATTGGGAAGATTACTATTATATTATTTAGATTACTGTTCATAAGGGTTACATTTTGATTTCTATGTTCCTGTAAATATTTCATTAGTATAGGTTGTTTATCATTAGGAAATACAACCTATTTCCACCATTATAAATTTGTAATGTGTGTATTGTGTTATATAAGTAATTTTAGGTGATATATACTATATTAAAAACATACCAATGAAAATATGGTTGATTGAATTATGGGATGTTACATTCTCTCATCCGATAAAAAATTCATGTCACGACACGTCCCAGTGGGGCCCGCACCGTGACTCCCCAAGCCCGCCTCCAATAGGCCAGGTGCTGGTGACTAGCACTGAGTATGTATATTACTAACATGGGAGGCACTGCCTATGTACATGTACACATGCACATATCTCCAAGCCCACAAATGCTGAAATGTAAAAACCACTAAGGAACAAAATTCATGAATACAACTAAACCAAACCAACAGAGTATGATAGAAAGTAATGTACTGAAAGTAAACTGGGCCAGAATACAAGCCCACAAAAATAAGAGTCTGAAAACTGTAAAGTCCAAACTGTAAACAGAAATGGTACCAGAACTGCTGCTCGTAGTCGTAGGAATGCCTCAGCCTATAGGGAACTCAGAAAGCTCGGTCATGTCCTGGTCCTCCCTGGAATCTGCCAAAAGGATGATCGTCTGCACAAGACACGACACGTGCGGGAAAAACCCGTGCAAGGTTGAGTATAAAAATACTCAGTAGAGGACCCCGAAAACCACAAAGTAGTACAAAAAGTAAAGGAACAGTCATTTATTCATATTATATGTCTGCATAACAAATATCACAAACCAGATATACTCAATACCCTGGCCCGCGGTCTTGAGACAAGTCGCACAACTGCATACCCTTGTTACAGATTCAGTTCTATGATTTCATGAAGCACTTATTCTGGTAGAAAAAACTCCACGAGTCTCATAGCTCTGATGATGTAAAACTGCAATGTACTGTTTGTTGGGAAACGCCATGGGAGGTAGATACACTTATTACAGGAGACACACTCCTGGGTGGATAGATCAAGGTAGATAGACACACTCATTACGGGAGACACATTCTTGATTGGGAAAGATCACGATACACAGATGAGGATCACTTCCATGGCCATGGAGGATACCACGATCATCCGGAATTTTCCTACTAGGTAGAGGATCAATGCCCGATGGAGTTGGTCACGTCGATTTCGGACTCTACCTAGGGTCAAGAATGGATATAGAATCTCGATACAAGCCTCTCGGATGGATTCCTGACTCTATCACAGAATTTTATACTAATGGGATCATACTCTTGTAGAAGGAAATGATGCCTGACCTTTAGGGGAATGAGAAGAAGGGGAACTAAACAAAACAAAAGATGTCCAAGTTACAGTGAACAAGCTGACCATGCAGTTTTCAAAAATGTACACAACATGTAGAAAATTTACATGTTATGTAGTCTGACCCCAGGTACTACCCCTGTAGAATGGCCCATGTCATAAGGCTGGTAAGGTATAAAACTGTGTACACGTCGTGTAGTATGGTATACACGCCATGTCCGAGTGACTGGTGTTAGCTCCGTTTACACTGGCCATGTGCCTGTACCCGATCATTAACCTATGTACACTAACTCGTGTAATCGGTACAAGTGATGACCCACATTACATGTCATCGCATGTCCGTGTGATGGAGTACATAGTCGTGTACTCCATATTGTGTCTGTGTATCCATGGGATACACGCTGAGTCCCGCGTAGCTGCCTCTGTCATGATGTACATAGAGTGTTCTAAAGCCGTGTAGATCATCCTGTGTCCGTTTACTTCCCAGAATACATGCTCAGCTTCACGAAATGTCTAACATTCCGTGTGAACAGGGTCACATGCTGTTTGATTCCTCTCTATCCCCAAAAATCCTAGAAACCACAACCATTACTAGACGGTAGGTTATTCGGATGTACATGCCGTTTATTATGGAAATTTTCAGAAACGCAAACCTCCGCCATCACACCTTCCGTGATGGTCCGTTCATCAATCCTCCCATCCGATCAACATGAAACTCCCAGGTTTTGGTTGCCTCGACACCACAAAGATGATTCTGTTGTTTTCGGACCACCGATCAGCTCTGAAAACATGCAACGATCCATCTGCGCAAAGAACGATCAAAGAACAACCCTTCCCGACCCGGTCTGATTCATCATTCTCCATCATTATCACACATCTACAAGGTCATTGTGGTGTAAAATATTCCATTTGGGATAGTTTCATCACAGAACAGATGTGAAATGATCCGTTGATCATCGCCCCATGAAGAACGTGAAGAACGCGTGAAAGAAAAAGGGGGGAGGAGATCCAAAGCGAATCGAGGAACGAACCTCCACCATCATTCGTCATGGCATTGATATTCTCCCGTTAGTAGTCTTAAATAGAGCAGAATCAAACAACAACAAATCATCTTGGATGAATTCCTTATGTCATCCCAAATTAAACCCTCCCATAACAATGTACGGATCTGCAGATCAACTTCTTCTTTTTTGATCTGTGTTCATTGTTTTAAATCAAAAATGAGAAAAGAGATTTGAAATAAAAACACCTAACTCAAAAAGGGATCGATCGCTTACGAAGATGTTTTGCTACTGCCATCATCGAGATCCTTCAAATTTTTTGGCATAGCAATTTGCGGCTTCGATCTTTTGTCCTTCATCACCAAGAGTTCTCTCTAGTATTTCGCTAAATTGTTTTCCAATGATCGACATTCGATTATCCCAATAAAAAGGGAAATGTGTTTTTTCATTAAAAAATATGATGTAGTATTGATGAGTCCAACTTTCAATTCTTGAGTAATTATGACATGGAATTAATTAAGGAAATAGTTGCCCTGTTGTCGCGCTGCAGTGAATATTTCCAAAAATAAATAAAATAAACCTTGTGAATTTATTTTAGTTTATTTCAATTAAAACGTCTGAAAATTAACTTTTTCCCTCGACCCATGATGGTCGAGGATAGGCTCATTATTAGGTAATTTTTTCGTCCCGGGTGCAATGGTGCCCTCATATTTTCAATTCAGTAATCCATTTGGAAACTCCCATAACCGTGCACAAGTTCTGACTCACTTAGCTAAAAAAAGTTCAAACCACCATTCTCAGCTCACTAGGCCTCGGAATGATGTGCCATATTCACGCCCTGTCTCAAAATAATTCCATATAATATTTAAATATAATAATAAAAATAAAATCGGATACATTACATTCTCCCAACCTTGGAGCATTACATCCCCGAAAAACCAAAAAAAAATACTAAAAAAGATGTTGGTACTGGAAACAGATCTGGGCATCCCGCTCCCACGTGCTCTCTTAAAGATTTATGTGCTGCCACCGGACGTGCACCAAGGGAATGGATCACCCATGAATGATCCTCTCCTGCTGATCCTCAACCTCCACAGGGTTATCAGTAAAGGTCACTTCATCCTCGATGTCCATCTCAACCCAATCGATAACGTGCGATAGGTCATTCACATACCTCCTCAATTGTTACATGTGGAAGACATTATGTACCCAATGCAACTGTTGCGGTAGATCGTGGTCGTAAACCACCTCTCCAACACTATACAGTATCTGTAAAGGTCTGATGAACCTCAGAGATAGATTTCCACCTTGGACAAATCATTATAACCCACATCGAGGTGAGACCCAAAAAAGATGTGGTCTCCCTCTTCGAACTCCAGAGGTCTCCATCGTCTATCAGCATAAGACTTCTACCCGCTCTATGTAGTCTTCATCTACACCCTGATAATCTGCACCTTCTCGGTGGTAGCTCACACCAACTCTAGACCCATGAGTGTTGACTCTCTGGGGTTGGTCTAGCAAATCATTGACCCCCAAGGTCTCCCATTCAAGTACTGGAACGGTTCCATACCAATGGTGGAGTGGTATCTATTGTTGTACAAAAAATCTACCAGTGGTAGGTGGTCCTCCCAACTATGACCAAATTCCATGACACAGGCTCGCAAAATATCCTCTATAACCTGAATGGTCTTCTATATCTGACCGTTTGTCTTGGGATGAAACGTTGTGCTCAAGCGTAGCGGAGTCCCAAAATCGTACTGCAATCTCATCCACAAAGGGGATGTGAAATAGGTGTCTCTTTCCGAGACTATTGTGGAGGTGATTCCTTGAAGCCGAAATATCTCCTGCACATAGTGGCATCCCATTCATCTATGGAACTCTACTCCCTAATAGCTAGAAAGTGGGCTGACTTGGTGAGTCAGTCAACGATCACCCAGATGGAAACATCCCCCTTGGACGTCAGTGGTGTGACTGTCACGAAGTACATCGATATTCCATCCCACTTCCACTTTGGAACTTCCAGGGCTGAGCTAATCCCACTAGATCCTGGTACTCAGCATTCACCTGCTGGCAAGTATGGCATTGTGAAATGAACTCTACTACTACCTTATTCATGCATGACAACCAGAACTATCTTCAGAGATCCCGGTACAACTTTTCCTCTACAGGCTGTACTACCAAGGTGGATGTATGAAACCCCATCAGGACCTCCTCCAACAATTCCACTAGTACAATAGTGTGTCCTCTGAAATGAAGTACATGCTCCCCACCTTGAGAATATCCATGAAGAGCATGTCATGTGGATAACTGAGTATATAAGGACATAAAGTCGATATCTCCTAGTTGAGCCTCCCTAACCCGTTTGTAAGAGTGGAGGAGTGACAACCATCGAATGTAGGTAAGATGTATCCTATCCTTCCATGAAGGATTACTACAACGTGTCTAACTGCTGTGTCACCTCACTCACCAGCTGTGGGCTTGACCTACTGCTAAGAGAATCCTCCAACTTGTTCCCCTACCAAATATTATAGAAGATCTACAAATCATAATCCTGGATGAACTTTAGCCAACTACTCTACCAAAGATTTAGATCCTTCTATGAGAATATGTACATGAGGATCTTGTGGTCAGAGTAGATGATAAACCGCACACCCATAAGGTAGTTTTGCCACATCTCAAATGAGAAGACTACCACTTCCAACTCAAGATCTCGGGTCTCATAATTCTGCTCATGTGGTCTAAGATAGAATGAACCATTAGCAACCACTACCTACCTCTGCATCAGGACACAACCAAGACAGGTCCCTGATGTGTCGCAAGAAAACTATGTACTCAACACCTTTCTCTGGGAATCTGATGATTGGAACGCTCGACAGACTCTATCTCAACCTCTCGAAAGCCTTCTTGAACTTATCTATCCACACAAAGGGTTTCCCCTTCCTGGTCAAGCCTGTCATCAGTGATGATATCTGGGAGAAATCAGGAATTAATCTTTAGTAATATCCTGTCAACCCAAGGAAGCTCCACACCTCTATCATGATCTGAGGTGGCTCATGTGTTAATACAGCCTCCACCTTGGCTGGTTCTATAGTTAATCCATCTGCTGAGATGACGTGTCCCATAAAGTGGACCTCTTGAATCCAAAACTATCACATTGAGAGCTTCCAATAATGCTGGTGCTTCAGAAGTACATCTAGAACCTTCATTAGGTGTCTCGCATGATCCTCTTCTGAAATTGAGTAAAAAAGGATGTTGTTGATGAAAACTACTATGAACCGGTCCAAGTATGACTAGAAGATCTCATTCATCAGTCCCATGAACACTAAGGGGAATTTTGTCATGCCGAAAGGCTTCACCATGTACTCATTATGATAGTAGCATCATCTGAACGTCGTCTTTGGTATGTCCTCGTCCCGCACTCATAACTGGTGATGGCCTGATCTATGGTCCACCTTCGAGAACAACTGTGCCCCACATAGATGATCTAAGAGGTCATCGATCCTTGGTAGTGGATACTTGTTCTTCACCGTCACCAGGTTCAGGAACTACTAATCCATGCACAACCTCAGACTCCCATCTGCAGTCTTGGCAAACAAGACTAGGGCCGCCCAGAGGGAAACGTAGGGTCTCACGAAACCCTTACTCTACAAATCCTCAAACTGCACCCTCAGCTCGCGATGATCTACAGGAGCCATCCGATATGGATATGAGGAAATAGGTTCCTTCTAGGGGTGTACGTCAATGCAGAAGTCAATTTATCGACTGTGAGGTAATCCTGGAACATTTTTGGGAAATACGTCGTGATACTCCGCCACTACTGCTGGGAACAGGGAGCTCACAACACCCACTTATCTGAGGGCTAGGCTAGGCAACTCATGAGAGATTGGCTACACCCTCCTATTCTTAATCTCATTACGCGCTGCCTGGGATTCCAATTCTCCATGAAATTAAATCCTCATTCCATCACGGTGGACACACTGCACTCATTGCCAAAACCAGTCAATCTGGGAATGGGCCGATGATAAGCCATCCATACTGAGAAAGACATCGTAAGGCCTCGATGAAACCACCAAGAGGTTTCAACCAAAACTCTCACCTCCAAGGGTATGATCACACTATATGCAAAGGTTCATGATCATCGAGTCTCCTCCCGTAGTTTTCTTCGAGCATAAGGATTGAGTCAAAGGATTTACACGAATATTGAGGTTTCCTACAAGACATTTGGTTATGAAATAATGATTGGAATCTGTGTCTATATTTATGAAATTTAAGGTAGAAAAGACCCATAACATTCCTTTAATCATCCATAGAGCCCCTGGGATGTATGCCTCGACCGCATGCAGTTGTCCCCATCCATGTCCCCCAGCTCCCTGAGCCTGGTGCAGACCTCCTAGGCGTGGTGGTGCAAGTAAGTGAAAGCCTCTGCCACAACCTGTAGCTCTCCCTACTCTTATGCCATGTCCGCTGACCAATGGGTCTGTCTACTCCACTATCTGCCTCTGCCTCAGTGGCCCATCCACTGCTTCCCTGTTAGCAGCTCGACGGGTCGGGCAATCTCAAGTTAGATGAACCCTACCATCGCATGTGTAGAATCACTTCTCACTAGGCTGACTGGATTGAGACATAGAGACATGGACTATCGATCATCTATCTTGTGTCCTCATATGATGTTTCCCACATCCAGATCTCAATGTCTGACATCATCTCCCCGCTACTGGTGTCTCCGCACCTGTCTGCCTGCTGCTGACTGTCGTCGGCTTTCTCTGCTCCGCCAAGAATCTATCGATTACAAAGGCCCACTCGAGCACTCCGGTATAAGTCTAAATGTATAGTGGCACGAAACTATATCAAATGTCACATTGTAGACCTCTCTCTATGGTCTGAGATCTGAATTATTGATCCCTGACCATATCCATCTAGTAGCTAGCGTGGTTGGTGAACCTCAATGAATAGTCATCTACTGTCAAACTTCCCTCCTAGAGCCAAAGAAGCTCTTGGAGGAGAATATATCTTAGCATAACTGGAGTGAACTCCTCCCTGAAGAGTTGCTCTAACTCAATCCACGAAAGAGTATCCTTGTTGTGAGTCAGTGTGGTCTAACTCCACCATCGTCTCATCAAACCCTGAAGAAGGCTTGCTCCTAGGATCCCCATTTGGTATTCTGGTGTTATCACTAGACGGAAAACTCTAGTCACGGCCTCAAGATAGTCCTCAGCCGCCTTAAGGTCAAGCTCGCCTAGGAACCTGAGGGGTCACTCTCTCTAGAACTGATGGAGTGTGATAAGCATGTGCTCCTCATCGGTCGGTACTGTAGGTACCACAGGCTGCTCCACTTGTTGTGGTATAACAGGTGCACCACCTGGTTGAAACTTCTGTATCGAAACCTCGTCACTGAGGGGTTCTTCCTCATGATCATGCTACTGAATCCTAGCTAGTATGTGTCATGGAGGCATCCAGTAAAGAAAAAATATGAGGCATGAGTATATCTTGATAGCTGACACAAAGGACATGGAAAACACAACCAATTCCTATATGATGTATATACCTCTCTTTTATTTCCCTGCAACTAGTGTTTTCATGTACCAAGTCAAAAAGAAGGTTATCAGAGTCCTGGTGTATGGATATGTCGGCCACCGTACCAACAGTAGACTCCCCAGCCTGAAATCCGAACTCAAAACAATTAACACTGTTTCCCAAAACCCATCCACAGAATCTTTGTCCCATGGTAGAATCGACCACCTCTGATTCCACTCAGTCACGACCCGTTTCAGTGGGGACCATGTCGTGACTCTCCAAGCCCACCTCCAATAGGCTAGGGGCTTGTGACTAGAACCGAGTAGGCATATTACAAACATGGGAGGCTTTGCCTAAGTACCTCCTCACACACACACATCTACAAGCCCAAAAATACTGAAACGTAAAAACCACTAAGGGACAAAATGTATGCATACAACTAATCCCAAAGAAATAGAGTATGACAGAAAGTAAAGTATTGAAAGTAAAATGGGCCAAAATACAACCCCACCAAAACAAGAGTCTGAAAACTGTAAGGTCCAACCTATTAACACAAATATATTGGGATTGCTGCTCGTAGACGTAGTAATGCCTCAGCCTGTAGTGAACTCTAAAATCTCGATCTTGTCCTAGTCTGCCCTGGACACTGTCAAAAGATTGCTCATCTGCACAACACACGACATATTCTAGGAAAGCTAGTGCATGGGTGAGTATAACCATACTCAGTAGAGGACCCATAAAACCACAAAGCAGTACACAAAGTAAAGGTACAGTTAGTTATTCATAACATATGTCTACAGAACATATAGCACAAACCAGATATTCTAAAAACATAGACCCACGGTCTTGAGACAAGTCGCAAAACCGCATACCCTCGTTATGGATTCAGATCTAAGATTTCATGAAGTACTCATTCATGGAGAACACGCTCCATGAGTCTTGTAGATCTGATGACGTTCGTCTGTGAAGTACTGTTCATTGGGAAATTCCACGAGAGATATATACACTCATTACGGGAGACGCACTCTTGAGTGGGTAGATCACTGTAGATAGACGCACTCTTTACGATAGACACACTACTTAGTGGGAAAGATCATGATCCATAGATGCGGATCACTACTAGAGCCATGGCGGATACCAAAACTCATCTGGAATTCACCTACTAGGTAGAGAATCGATGCCTGGTGGAGTTGGTCCTGTTGATGCTGGACTCTAACTAGGGTCATGAATAGATAGTGGATCTCAATCTAGGCCTCTCGGATGGATTCCTGACTCTCTCATAGAATGTTTTGCTAAAGGGATCACACTCTTATTGAAGGAAATGATGTCTGCCTATCAGGGGAACGAGAAGAAGGGGTTATAACCCAAACAATAGATTTCCATGTTACAGTGAACGAGAGGACCATGTCGTTTTCCAAAAGTACACGACATGTAGAAAAGTCACACACCTAGTTTCCTGACCTTGGGTTCTTCCCATGTACAATGACCGGTGTTGTAAGGCTGGTCATGTAGAAAACTGAGTACACGGCGTGTAGTACGGTGTACACACTGTGTCTGTGTGACTGGAGTTGGCTCTGTTTACACTATCCATGTGCCCGTACACGGCCATCAACCCATGTACTCCAACCCATGTAATCGGTACACGGGGTGACCCGCATTACATGTCCTCGACTAGCCATGTGATGGAGTACATGGTCATGTACTACATCTTGTGTCCATGTATCCACAGGATACACACTGAGTCCCACGTAGCCACCTCTCCCATGTTGTACATGTTGTGTTCTAAATCCATGTAGATCATCCTGTGTCTGTGTACTTCCAAAAATACACGCTAAGTTATGGGGAATGTCTATCATGTCGTGTGACCATGGTCACATGCCGTGGGATTCCTCATTGACCTTTGAAACCCTAGCCTCTGCCATCTGTACTACACGGTGTGCTCTTCGGAAGTACACGCCTTGTATTCTGGAAATTTCCAGAAATGCGAACCTCCTCCATCACACCCTCTGAGATGGTTTGTTCGTCGATCCTCTCATTCAATCTCCACGAAACTCCCAGGTTTTGCTTTCCCCGACAACACGAAGATGATTCTATTGTTTTCAGACCTCTAATCTTCTCCTAAAACATGTGACCATCCATCCGCGTGATGAATGCTCAAAGAACATCCCTTCTTGATCTGGTCTGATTCATCTTCTGCCATCGTCATCACACCTCCGCAATGTCATTGTGGTGTCGAATCATCGATTTGGGATCATTGCTTCGGAGAACGGATGCACAACGATCCATTCGTCATCGCCCCATGAAGAACGAAAATAACACACGAAAGAAAAAGGGGGGAGGAGATCCAAAGATAATCTAGGAACAAACCTATGTTTTGGTTCATCACAATGTTGATCCACTCTCGTTTGTATGTTTAAACGGAGAAGAATAAAACAATAACAAATCAACATGGATCAATTCCCCAAATCATCCCAAATAAAACCCTCCCAGAAGAATATATGAATCCTTAGATCAACTTGTTCACGGTTGATTTTCATTCGTCGTTTAAAATAAAAAATGAGAATGAAGATTTGAAATTAAAACCACTACTTCAAGAAGGGATCAATAGCTAACAAAGAGTTCATGCTACCGCCGTCGTCGAGATCCTTCAACATTGTTGGCTTTGTGATTCGCAGCTTCAATATGTCGTTGTTCATTGTGAGAGTTCTCTCCAGGGATTCCCCTCAATCATTTTACAATGATCAATGGCCGATTATCCCAATAATAAGGGAAACATGTTCTGGAATTCAAAAATATTTTACGGTATTAATGAGTCTAACATTCAATTCTTGAGTCATTATGACGTTCCACTAATTAAGCAAGTAGATTCCCCATCGTCGTGCTACTGCAGATATTTCCAAAAAGAAATAAAACGAACCTTGCGAATTTATTTTATTTTATTTCACTTAATACGTCTAAAAATTATCTTTTTCCCTTGATCCGTGATGGCCGAGGTTATCCTTGTTCATAATTAAAGTCGTTGTCCTGGATGCAACGGTGCCCTCAGTTTTTTAATTTGGGCATCTGTTTGGAAACTGCCATAGCCATGCACAAGTGTCGACTCATTTAACTAAAAAAAGTTCAGACCACCATTTTGAGCTAACTGGGCCTCGGAATGATGTGACGTCTTTGTGATCGGTCTCGAAATAATTCCATATAATATTTAAAAATAATAATACAAATAAAATTATAGTCATTACATTTCATCCACAATGTTACCAGAATGTTACCTCGTAAAATGATTGGGTTATATCTTCATCATATGTTACTCAAGATCCCACATCAACTCTTTAATTTTATTATTTTTCAATATTACTTTTAATATAGAATTAATCTACTTCCACAACACATGTTCACTAGTTTCCAAAATCCAGGTAGGATCTTCACATTTAGATAAATCATGATCAAAAACTAATTTATTATATATGAGGAAATGTGTTGGGTCAAGAATGTACTTTATTAACATTGAGACATGGATAACATTGTTTAATTTAGTGAGGATAGTTGTAATCACAAAAAAATAATCAACATCTGAAATTCTCTCCATCATTTTAAAATGGACAATGTACCTAGGTATCAATTTCCTTTTTTTCCCAAATCATTTAACACCCTTTCATGTGGATATGTTCAATAAAACAACATATTTGACCATAAATTCAAAATCCTTCCA
Source organism: Viscum album (assembly GCA_963277665.1). Taxonomy (NCBI): domain Eukaryota; kingdom Viridiplantae; phylum Streptophyta; class Magnoliopsida; order Santalales; family Viscaceae; genus Viscum; species Viscum album. The sequence continues at coordinate 89,708,867 of OY728121.1, read as the reverse complement.
TCAATTATTGACATAACAGTTTTTCATTCATTGGGCTGAATTGATAAGTGTTTTAATAGTCATTACCTTTTTGATTGGTTCCTCCACAACCATTGGGCCTACAAGAATAAATTGACCAACTTCATCCCAATATGTTGTTGTATCTCATCTCATTACATGAAATTCATTATATGGCGCTGTTTTAATAATATATTGTAAATTGCTGTTGTATGAAAACTCTACATTTGATAAATATGATACCACATACCAGGAATATCAGGTGATGGTCATTGCAAATTGAATCCTAATGTTTGGATCTCCATTTGTAAATGTATATCAGTTTGAGGGTGATAGGAAGTACTAAATTGATAAATAGTATAAAATAATCTATGAATAATTTTCAAGAATTTTTATGTCAATCATGGATCAGGAATAGAAACAATTGATATTTGTTCTCCATGAAGTCTTACAAATTCATTAATATAGAGTTGTTAAGGTTGATCCACTAGCATCCTCTCTTATAGTGTGTAAATGTAATGATATAGAATGTTGATCAACAATTGCCCATATTTGATCATTATTTCAAGATGTTTTTGTAATACAATGAGAAAATCCTTTTTAATGTCATCACATTTCAACGTATGAATAGAAAGAGGTTACATGAATCCTTGAGGATTTTGTATTTAAGACTTCCCCTATTAGCAGACTAAATATCAAGATATATAATCTGTAATTTCCCACATCATGTTATCCCACAAAAAAATTTACTTCAAATATTTTACATCATAGTGATACTAGAGTGTATGGAGAAATTAAAACTACGTGAATCATCTAATAACTCCATATTCATCTAATGAATAGATCGAACACATAGCATCCTCCCAATTTTCAGAATTACAACCTCAGACACGATTACAAGAAACATTCCATCATTCATTGTGTTTATTTTCACTAGAATATTCAAATCATCAGTGTGATAACAATAAATTCCTTTTAATAATGATGGATGAGGACCCAATTAAAAACATAGTGAATTTTCACCTTCTTGGATAATTCCCATATTGATATTAATTAGTTATATGTACAAAGGATCTCTAAAAATCATCATTGTATTCATAACACAATGATCCTTCCTACTCGATGCATATGAATCCTTATTTTCCTTCATAGGGTTGTATTTATTAGATGAATCATAATCCTTTATTATATAGAGTCATCACGTTTTCCTCATGTTCAGATCATTCCAGGAGATTATATATTTCAAACTATTATAATATATATGCATCTCACATCTTTCACTATACATATAGTGTATCCATATCATAAAATAAAAAGTTATAGTAGCTAACTCATTATCATGAGGAGTATTGTTCTGTTAATGATTGTTTAACTACATTGATGCATAGTGTATAACAATATCATTCAGCATAAGGAAACACTAGAGTCCTTTCCTTGATGCATACCTATAATTCAAAAATACATGATTTTTTTATGGTTGATCTATGATCAGATCATTCACTAATATCCTCCTCAATATTTTAAAAAAATATCCACATTCTATTTTCCCTAAGAACATAACCCCATCATATGTAAGAATTGTTAATAGGTCTGCTAATTGGGTGAAGTTATGAATGAAATGTCGATAACAACCCACAAAACCAATAAAACTATATACCTTGGTTATCTTCTTTGGTGTATCCAATTTGAGAAACGTTATTGACTTCATAATATCAACATGATTCCCAAATTTGAGACTATATGTATAAGATAATATACTGATTGAATCCAAAATCCACACATTCTTAACTTCCAAAATATTTTATTTCTTCTTGTTTTCTTCAAAACAATATGTAAATGATTCTAACAGTCTTCCTTGATTTTTAAGTATACCAATATATCATCGATAAATAGACCAAAAATTTAAACATGATATTACATGAAATAAATGACCATTAGATCCCTAAAAAAATAAGGAGCATTAGTTAGTCAAAAAGTAATTACTGTAATCTCTCAATGCACATTCCTAGTTCGAAATGATATATTTGTAATATCTTTCTTATTCAAAAAAAAATTTTAATATCGAGATTGAAGATAACTATTTGAAAAATATTGGGCTCCATGATGTTGATCTAATAAATTATCAATTTGTGATAGATGATAAATTCTCATTATCTTAATCAAATTTATTTCCCTATAGTAATATATATCTTCATGGATCCATATTTGTTCATGAAAAAGTGAATAGGGGCACCCATGGAGAGTCACTATGGTGAGTAAATCCTTAATCACTCAATCACTCTAGTTGTTTCTCAGATCCACTAAGGCCATTCTATAATGATTCATTGATATATGCCTTTCATTGGAAATTAAATAAATCTAATACTCGATTTTCTACTACATGGGATGCCCATGAAAATCCTATGGAATTACATTGACTTATTCATGATGAATTGGTAAAACCTAAAATAAAATATATCATTTTTACCCATATAAATTATTTTCTTTTCCATCCCATTAATTTAATTCAATTGAGATACACTGGGTGGATCTAGATTATAATCAAATGACACGGTTTCTTCTTTAAAGATAATGGATTCTACATCATTCCCAAAAATTGTATCTTCTTCTTAAAATATATTTTTACATCATATTTTGAATTACAATCCATATCAATAATTATATCTATATCAATATTTTTTATAATAAAAATTTAGAAAATAATGGTTGTATATGTAGTATAAACGTGCCAAATTGTCACATATTTGTTGCAATGATACTAACCTTTTTTGTTTTGACCGAAAACTATTTTATTAAATAAAATTTGTAATGTCGATTTTTCTTCGTAAACTAGGTAGATATAAAAGAATGTGATAATCCAGAATCAAATAATGCATTATCTATGTTTGAGTAAATGATTAAATTACCTTCCACCACATCAATTGTAACTTGAACTTCAGTAGTTGTGACTGCATAAGCTTGGTTGTTCTCCCTTTTCCAAAAATTGGGGAATGCTTTATTGATGTCTGGAATATTCATGTTCATAATTTCACACCTATTTAAAAAAAATTCAATGAATATTGGAAGATTCATTCATTGAATTTCTATCATAGGCTTCGTGGACTTTTCTTGCACACTTTTAATAGACTTCCATTCCCTTCGGAAAAATATCGGGGTGTTTTTTCCCACAAATAGTTCATGTTGTAATTTAAACTCTTCCCTTGTTCCACATTTCATTATTAATTTTCCGATTTGTTTAGTATTCATCTTCTTATATTTCATTACATTAAAGCAATATGACTTAGAGAATTATTTTTCATTCATGATAACACATGAGACTATATCTTCATATAATGAAAACTTTTGGGAGACCGCTGACCTTCAGATGAATGTTTTTAAACCACCAACGACTCAATAAATCATGATCCTTGTATTAAATATATAGTCTTCAAAATTCCTTTTTGACATTGTAATGTTAGATTCATTCATCCTAGTTTTTTCATCCACATTCTATCTAAGACTCAATAATTTAATCTCCATATATTCTCACTATTCATGAGGAAAAATTTCATGGAAAATTTCCTTCAAATTACTTAATTCCATATTTTAGATTTCATTATCCTCCATTATGCATTAAATTAGTTACTACTATTTATCCTCCTCTACTATTAATTGGAAATAATCCATGACAATCATCTTCCTTATGTTACATACCAATGAGGGAAATATATTTTCTTAGAAACTTATCCATTACTCCAATTCAGATGTGTCTATCGTCCCATTGAATGAAGGAGGAAATTATCATATGAAGTAGTCTAAAATTGATCCTTTGTATAGTGGATATGGATCCTCCATACAGATATGATTATTTTTTATATCTATAATCAGTTAATGAATTCAAGTTATATGTTTTAGAACACCAGTTTTAGATACAATATTGACATCATTATCTTGTATAGGAGATAAATCCATACATCTAATATGTCCATTGATACAGTTTTAATTACACCCACTAGGATCCATTTATAAATTATGACATACACATTATTAGTTTATAAATCATAATCATTTATAATAATCATAAAATATAACTAAATAAATTAAACTTTTATGCATAGCTAATCTCATAATGTTAAACATGGTTTATATGGGGGCATGTTAAATTTTATGTCCATTATAATTGCAGGTTTATAAATTGTTACTTATCCTATGAATCTCCTTTGGGTGTTTCAATCCAGAGGCACAATAAGCCCTATCTTCATGTACCAGGTGACCCATAGTTAGTCCTGGGACCCCTTGATGAATTAGTTTACCCTTAGTAAATCTATGCCAGAACCACATCTACTTGAAATATCTAGACATGGATGTATTCCAAGGAATATCCTCATAATATATTCCTTACCTAATTTATAGGACGTTAATTTATTGTTATCCTCAAATTCATTATAATTTTTTTTCATTTATACATTTTCTCTAAGTATATTTTCCATGGTATTAAATAATATTCCTTTGATACCAACTATAAGGACCCTTACCCCCAATTACATGGATTTGGTTCCATAATTTATTACATTTGAATAACAAAGGAGGAAATAATATCCCAAAAAAAATTTAATAGTATCATTGGAAAACAAGATACACAAATATGTTCAACATTACAACAGGAAATGAAGTAAAAAATAGTATCTGTATAGGAAACCACCATAAAATCATAAATTATCCTTTCATGTCATTCATTATATACATCTTCTCTTTAGGGAGAAAATAATCCAATTAAATGGCTAAGCTCAAATGCTCAATAAGGGTAATTAATAGATTATAATCATAAAAATAAACCATAAGTTAATATGAATGACGTTAAACACTAGAGGTTAAAACAGAAACATGATAATAATATGGAATGAATAAAAAATGATTAATTAAATCCAAATGAGTGATCATAGAAGAATTGCAACACCCCAGGTAAATAAAGAATATGAAATTTTTACATTTATACATATTTGTGAATAAAATATTAATATAACTTTAAAGGGGACTCTATGCTCGATGGCGTACCCAATACACAACAACGAGTTCCTTTGAAATCTTACGTTGCACTCTAATAATAAAATAATATTATTTTAAATGGTAGTTCACGCCTGGCTGTTGTAATGGCGGGAATGAACAGAACTAACTAAAAAATTATTATATATGTTTGTCAAATATTTTTACTTTTTACAATAAATTTTTGAGGATTAAAAATATGAATAAATCCAATTTTAAGCGTAAACATTCTAACATTCTTTAATAGGTCGATTAACCACCTTTTGATGGAGAACGCTTTTTAAATCCATTTTTTGATATTTTCATATGTTATATTGGACCAAATAAAGTTATTCTTTAAAATCAGGACATCAAAATTTACATAGTGTAAATTTTTCATATTTTTCTGATAAAGATTGTTTTTTAATGAATAGTGAAAAATGTTGTATTTTAATTCAAAACCAATTTTTAATCTAATTTATTTATATGATTAGATTATCTTTTTATTGGTTTTAAAGTCCAGTTATAATATATTTTTACCATTTAATCCAATATTTGTCATTGTAATTAATTTCACTTTGAAATTGGACTTAAACTATTGTCAATCTTTTAATAGATATTGTTTCTTAAAAACAAGCTATTAGTTTTGACAGCGGGAATTAATTATTAAATTAATTAATGAAACTTATATGTTTTGAATTTTGTAAAATATACATCATTTTTGAATTAGGAATATCAAATATATCTTAGGGTGAAATTTTGGTATTTTTCTGAAAAACTTCAATTTTTGATGAATAGTGAAACCACTAAGTGGTAGTTAAAGAAAATGATTTTTCATTTAAATGAATATTTTCCACTTCTGTGATTTGATTTTCAAAAATATGACATGCATGGTTTTCATTATGAAGTAAAATGTTGTTCAATGAGATTAAAATAATTTTGGTGAATAGTAATTTTTAAGTTTTATTAATCGCGATTAAAGGTAATTAGTGTAATTTAAGGTAAAAATAATGTCTTAATAATATGAAATGACCTATACACATGTACTAACCTCATTGGATGTGTCATTTACGACCAATTCAATTCATGGGTAAACTTGGGGACTCTATGTAGCCACTTTGGTAGAAATAATGACATAAATAACTTTTTAATTAAAGTTAAAATTAAAATGTCACAAACATGTGTTGTTTTACTAAAACAATTTTTACATGGGGTTATAAAATTAATATATTTTAATATAAATATTCATTATAAAGATAAAATTATTTCCTACATCATGATATTTTTTTTATAATTTTTAGACACTAAATAAATTAAATTATTTTTGAAACCAAGATGATGCAGCGATTACCTCATTATTTAACGATTTAAATAAAATTGAATGATAATGTAAAATCTAAGACCTACACTCTTCACAAACCTATTAGATATGTGGATTTCGAAACCATATCACCTTATCCTCGAAATATATCCTTTTGGGACCTTTAAAATCCGAAAATCATTATATTATAACGTAATATTTTATAACATTCCAAGAGTGCCTCTCCTCTCCTCTTATAAAAGGCCCCCACATATACCACCTTACCCACACCTCTCAAGCCTTTGTCTCGGCCCAAACCTACCCATTGCATCTCTAAACATCCCTCTCTTCATCATTGAAGCGTCACATTGGGCAGAATCCTTTCCAAGGAAGCCTTTGAGCTCAAATCAAAGAGAGTTACCCGATTTAAAGGTAGTGTCCTCTCTTGTGTTCTTATGTTTTATTTTGCTTCTCCAACCCTCTAAAATCTTTTTATTACATTCTTTTGTAACAAAACAAGTATCTTCAATATACTAGGATTTTTTTATGTGAAGGATTCGAGCTACACTTACAAACACCTTCGTCTAATGGTTAAAGAACATATTGTTTCTGTGGATGGCAAATTACTGCCTCACGAAACGATGATTGTTCAATATTCTTTTAACAACTTCAAAGGTGGCCATTAATATTTCACTATATTTATATATGATATATTATATGTTTATTTTTTCCTTATGCTTCTGTATTTTTCATTTATTGCATACCTTTATGGTTTCCATTATGGGTAAATGCGATATCTTCATTTTAGGAAGTGTGGACTACCACCCCCTCAAAGTGATTTGATTCGTTAGTGCCATATGTGGGACGTATAAAGGATGGAATTAATTGTATTACATATGAAATCCTACTGTAATTATAATATACAATTATATAATTAAAATTTAATTCCATTTAATACAAAAAAAATAAATCAAACTAGCGTTCATGCGTACGTACGGCATACCGTCTCCATGAACAGTATATTTCATTTCTTATCTCCAAATGTTATGTACTATTATAAGTACATATATATAATGGATATATATGTTATATATTACATCTAAATGATGGATATCAATCTGGAATTATAATATATATATCTCTCATATTGTTTTAATTCCATTAATATGACAAAAAATGAAAGTAGCATTCATGCGTACGTACGGCCTACCGTCTCCATGAACAGTGATTTTAATTTTTTATCTCCAAATGCTATGGAATAGTATAAAATGAATATATAATGGATATATATTATATTTAAAACATTAATACTATTCTGTATATGATGTACCTATAACTACATCAGAAATTATTTTCCAAAAATTTGATTTTTACTCATGTACCGAACATTAACAAAAACGTCTGATATGAACTCACTTTATTAACCAATTATTATAACCTTATAATATGTGATATTAACTGAATAATAATATTTAAATTATGTCCTTAAGAAATAATAAATTGACCAAATTTTATTATTCAGGAGATTAAAGAACGATCGAGTCATTTCGGACACGAGGTAAGGGATCCTGCCCCTCTCTTTCTTTTTAAGCACTCTCTTTTTTGTCTTTTCCTTTAAGCTCATCTTTCTTATGTTATGAGAGGTTCTTTTATATTCCTCTTACTGTACTTTTTATATTCATATGATGAGAGACCCTATTTGATCTCATCAATCCATTTTTGAAAGTTTTAAGTGGCGCTGTTAGGCTACCGAGTTTTCGTAAGGGATTTTTCATCTCACTTTTATTCTCGTGACATTTATGCTACGTTTTCCACTATTCACTTTCAGTGGTGTATTTACTGCCCATTATTATACACTTTCTGTAGTATAATTTCATTTATGGGTATTTACATCTTCATTTTATGACCCTTCTTCCATGGGGAGTACGTTTCTAAAGTTGCCCATGTCGGTAAGGGAACCTTTCACCCTCCTCTTTTTAAAAGACATCTTTTGTTGGGTATTTTAATTTACATATTGTAATGTTGGGATGTGATATTCAATATCCTTATTGATGAAAATATTATGTCCATGTGATAAGATACCCTTGTTATCTCTCATCAAATCATTTTCTATATTTTGAAGTGACGTTGTTAGGGTGTCAAATTTTTGCAAGGGAATTTCTTAACCCAATATTGATTATTTGGGATAAACTTGTACCCCTGGAATATGTAATTCTATGAATATGTGTGAATGATCTCTGATTGTTTTACACTCAATATCCACTTATATTTGGTTTATTATTTTTTCACACATAATTACGCAATTGATTTATCCGTAATCCGAGCATATCGTCTTTGTAAGGGACTTCATCTCAATGTCCTTTCATTGAGGCATATTTTGTTTTATACACAAATTTATTTTATATGGTGTATAAACCCCTTTGACTTTTAATTTTATACAAAAAGAATCTTTTTCTATGAAGCGTTTTACTAAACAAAAAAAGGAATGTTTATTTTAACGTATGTGGTGACAACGACCTTTTCCGCCACCGCGAGTATTATTTGGTCTTTGGCTTCCCCAACAAGCCGTAATATAATTAAAATGAAATAAATACCATACACTCTTTAATGTATTTTGGTATCAAAAATTATTTTTATAATGGATTTTTTATGTCAATATATTTATGTTATATATTGTGATCAAATTGTGGAAATGTTTTCTTTCCATTATATTTGTTTTATATCTTATGATTTTATAATGGCACTTGGACATTTGACAGGTGGTTATGTGATAAAACATATGACAGGTGGTTTCATGAATACCAGGATGGGTGGTTACGTTATAACCTCCAATGCATTGGGTATGGAATTCGGCCGTATGGCTATTCCATTAAGTGATATGTGTGGAAGTCGACCATATGGTTATTCCATTTATTTATGTTTATGTCCCAAGTTACCTTTATATGTTATGTGATCTTTATATGGGTTTTATGGTAATCTTTTGGTTACAAAAGTGTATGTAATGAACTTTTATTCAGTGAAGTGGTTTTGCTACATCATAAAGGTGAAAAGTATTAATTTGATAAAGTATACATGGTTTACTTGTTGTTTTTAAAAACTAACAGTTTTCATTCATTGTGTATCCCTTAATGAGATTTTTATACTCACCCCAAGTTTTTGAAATGTTTTTCACAGGACTTAACGTGGAATAGGGTCATGTATGGGATCAAGGGAAAGTCATGCTACCAAAAACATGGAACTAGACATGTTTCTTTTTAAGGGTTTTTATTTTATGGAAACATAGTAGAAGTTTCTACTTTGTAATCTTTTGAGATTTAATAGTTATGTCCTAATTACCTAAAACTCTAAACATGAAAAGATCCTCAATGTCAATTATTCATTTAATTCAATATTTAGTAAGGTTTATGGTCGGGGACTTATAGTTGGTATCAGAGGTCGGTTTAGATAACATTATAGGTTAAGGTATTCTCTAGGCATAAGTGTCATTACCATAATGGTTAGGATTTCAGAAAGAGTCCTAGTTTTAGAAAATGTGAATGAGTAAGTATATCTTATTGTTCATCTTCCTCATTATTACATGATGATTTTGTTAATATAATCAAACTGACATTTCTGTTTTTAGTGAATGGATGGATCTATCATGCACCAAAGTGACAATAGGTTTGAAGGCAACTGTGGTGGTTCTCTGATTAAGAGACTGGATGAAATGGGGGATTCAATGAGGAAACTCGTGGTTGTTCTAAACCAACTATCAAGGAGTCATGATCAACCACTTGTACCTTGGTATGTTCTATAATGAATCATGTACGAGATGACCAATCGATGTGGAAGTTCAGGTAATAATTATAAAGGTAACCATTAGGGTTTATATGATCCTTACTTTTGAGGTAATTATGGGTTATTATATATTATGATGGAAAATGAAAGGCATGAGATAAACATGATGTTAAAATATGTTATGATTATTTTTAAAAACTTTATCTCGTTTTGGGGAATTTTTTAAGAATTATATAGTTTTGGAAAAAGGACAACACGCAGACCGTGTGACAACCCGTCGCGTCGGACAAAGCTGCGGGAATCGAACCCACAACCAATGTGCGACTGGTATTTATCGCATACCACTGGACTACGTGAATTCCCTAGTTAGTTTGACTAATTCATTTTTAGTTAGATGATTTTAGAAATCAATAGTAAGTTTATTTTGGGTTACCTATGGAAATGATTAACCTATCATCGAGGATATGTGATTAGGTTAATTACTTATCAATATGAGAATTTAAGAGCAACTGATGTTATTTGGATATAAAAGTTAATTTGTACCTTGGAAGACTATGTGATTAAATCCATCAAATATTTGGGTTTCAATCTTAGTTTGGTTTACTTGTGGTCTTGGTTGAACTTTGGGTTTTGCTGGACAAATTTTGGAGATTAAGAATATATTGTCTTTTTTATAAAGGGTTATCCTTTTATGGATTATCTGATCTTGTACTAACCTTTTTGGTTTTGGTTTTGGTTAAAGTATAAAGACATGGGAAGTATATAGTTCTTTTTTTGGATTAGGTGATTCTCAAGAAGTTGATTATAGTACTCTTAATGCGAACAAGTCTTCCTAAATACCCGTCTTTTGGAGAAAGTATGAGTTTGTGTAAGAAATCTAGTAAAAGTTAAAAGTCAACTTGACATGTAAGGATGTTTCCTTAAGATCAAAAATAAATTCCTCAATGAAGAGTAACATAAAACAAAAATTTTGTTTGTTAACTTTTCATACTGGTGAATCTAATACCGTTTAACCCATCACAAGTTTGAGATTTTCTTATGGTTCACTTTCTCCTAGACATGTTTATTATAACTCTCCCTCAGAACATGACCCTTTGTTTTTTCCTCCATATCCATGTTTTCCTATATGGAATCCTAGTATGGGTTAACTCGGGTGACCTTTATACTTCTCTTTCTTTATTTTAAAGTGATTGTTTTACTGACTCTTGTTCGGATGTGGGATTTTCAATGAACATTCCAAGCCAAATTTTAAAATTACAAGGACGCAATTACCAAAAGGGGGGAAGGATGTAACACCCCAGGTAAATAAAGAATATGAAATTTTCACATTTTTCCATATTTTTGAATAGAATATTAATATAACTTTAAAGGGGATTCTATGCACGATGGCGTACCCAATACGCAACAACGAGTTCCTTTGAAATCTTACGTTGCACTCTAATAATAAAATAATATTATTTTAAACGGTAGTTAATGCCTAGCTGGTGTAATGGTGGGAATGAAAATAACTAACTACAAAATGATTATATATGTTTGTAAAATATTTTTACTTTTTACAATAAATGTTAGGAGATTAAAAATGCGAATGAATCCAATTTTAAGCGTAAACATTCTAATATTCATTAAAAGTTCGATTAAAAACCTTTTGATAGCGAACGCTTTTAAAATCCACTTTTTGACATTTTCATATGTTATATTGGACAAAATAAAATTCTTCTTTAGAATCAGGACATCAAAATTTACATTGTGTAAATTTTTGGTATTTTTCCGATAAAGTTCATTTTTATAATGAATAGTGAAAAATGATGTATTTTAATTCAAAACCTATTTTTAATCTAATTTATTTATATGAATATATCATATTTTGAATTGGTTTTAAAGACCAATTAAAATATATTTTTACCATTTAATCCAATAGTGTTCATTGGAATTAATTTCACTTTGAAATTGGACTTAAACTAGTGTCAATCTTTTAATAGATATTGTTTCTTAAAAACACGCTATTTGTTTTGACAACGGGAATTAATTATTAAATTAATTAATGAAACTTATATGTTTTGAATTTTGTAAAATAGAAATCATTTTTTAATTTGTAATATCAAATATAGCTTAGGGTGAATTTTGGTGATTTTTCTGAAAAACTTCAATTTTTGATGAATAGTGAAACCACTAAGTGGTAGTTAAAGAAACTGATTTTTCGGTTAAATGAAAATTTTCCACTTCTGTGATTTGATATTCAAAAATCCGACATACATGGTTGTCATTAAGAAGTAAAATGTTGTTCAATGACATTGAAATAATTTTTGGTGAATAGTAATTTTTATGTTTTATTAATCACGATTAAAGGTAATTAGTGTAATTTAAGGTAAAAATAATGTTTTAATAATATGAAATGACCTAGACACACGTCCTACCCTCATTTGATGTGTCATTTTCGACCAAGACAATCCATGTGTCATCTTGGGGACCCCATGGATCCACTTTGGTAGGAAAATGACATAAATAACTTTTTATTTAAAGTTAAAATTAAAATGTCACAAACATGTGTTGTTTTACTAAAATAATTTTTACATCGGGTTATACAAGTCATATTTTTGTCTATAAGTATTCATTAGAAAGATAAATATATTTCCTACATCGTGATAATTGTTTATAATTTTTAGACACTAAATAAATTAAATTATATATGACACCATGATGATGAAGTGATTACCTCATTATTTAACGATTTAAATAAAATGGAAAGATAATGTAAAATATAAGACCTAAACTTGTCAAAAACATTTCGGATGGGTGGATTTAGAAACCTTATCACCTTATACTAGAAATATATCCTTTTGGGACCTTTAAAATCCAAAAATCATTATATTATAAAGTAATATTTTATAACATTCCAAGAGTTCCCCTCCTCTCCTCTTATAAAAGGCCCCCACCTCTACCACCTTACCCAAACCTCTAAAGCCTTTGGGAAGGCCAAACCCTTCCCATTTCATCTCTCCACATACCTCTCTTAATCATTGAATCCTAAATTTGGGCAGTATCCTTTCCAAGTAAGCCTTTGAGCTCAAATCAAAGAGAGTTACCCGATTTAAAGGTAGTGTCCTCTCTTGTGTTCTTATGTTTTATTTTGAATCTCCAACCCTCTAAAATCTTTTTATTCCTTTCTTTTGTAACAAGACAAGTATATTCAATATACTAGTATGTTGTTATGTGAATTATTCGAGCTAAACATACACACACCTTCATCTAATGGTTAAAGAACATATTGTTTCTGTGGATGGTGAATCATTGCCTCACTAAACGATGAATGTTCAATATTCTTTTAACACCTTGAATGGTGGCCATTAAGATGTCACTATATTTATATATGATATATAATTTTTTTATTTTTTCCCTAATCTTCTGTATTTTTCATTTATGGCATACCTTTATGGTTTCCATTACGGGTAAATGTGATATCTTCATTTTAGGAAGTGCGGACTACCGCCCCCTCAAAGTGATTTGATTCGTTAATGCCATATGTGGGACGTATAAAGGATGGAATTAATGGTATTACATATGAAATCCTATTGGAATTATAATATTCCTTTATATAATTATTATTTAATTCCATTTAATATAAAAAAAAGAAATGAAAGTAGTGTACATGCGTACGTACGGCTTACCGTCTCCCTGAACGGTACATTTCATTTCTTATCTCCAAATGTTATGTGGTATTATAAGTACATATATATAATGGATATATATGTAATATATTACATCTAAATGATGGATATCATTCTGTAATTATAATATATATCTCTCTCATATTGTTTTAATTCCATTAATATGACAAAAAAATGAAAGTAGAATTCATGCGTACGTACGACCTACCGTCTCCATGAATCGTACTTTTAATTTTTTGTCTCCAAATGATATGTAATAGTATAAAATGAATATATAATCGATAAATATTATATTTAAAACATCAATACTATTCTGGATATGATGTACCTATAACTACATTGGAAATTCTTTTCCAACAAGTTCGATTTTTACTCATGTACCGAGCATCAACAAAAACATCTGATTTGAACTCACTTTATTAACCTATTATTATAACCTTATAATATGTGATATTACATGAATAATAATCATTAATGTAGGTCCCTAAGAAATAATAAATTGACCAAATTTTATTATTAAGGATATTAAAGAACGATCGAGTCATATCGGACACAAGGTAAGGGATCCTACCCCTCTCTTTCTTTTTAAGCACTCTCTTTTTTGTATTTTCCTTTAAGATCATCTTTATTATGTTAGGGTATTATCTTTCATATTCCTCATACTTTACTTTTTATGTTCATATGATGAGAGACCCTATTTGATATCAACAAACCATTTTTGGATGTTTTAATTGGCGTCGTTAGGCTACCGAGTTTTCGTAAGGCATTTTTCATCTCACTTTTATTACCGTGACAATTATGCTACCTTTGCCACTATTTCCTTTGAGTGGTGTATGTAATGTCCATTATTATACACTTTCTGTAGTATAATTTCATTTATGGGTATTTACATCTTCATTTTATGACCCTTCTTCCATGGGGAGTACGTTTTGAAAGTTACCCAAGTCGGTAAGGGAACCTTTCACCCTCCTCTTATTAAAAGTATTCTTTTGTTGGGTCTTTTAATTTAAATATTGTAATGTTGGGATGTGTTCTTATATATCCTTATTGATTTAAATTTTATGTCCATGTGATGAGATACCTTTTTTATCTCTCATCAACTCATTTTCTAAATTTTTAAGTGACGCCGTTGGGCTGTCAACTTTTTGCAACAGAACATCTTAACCCAATTTTGATTCTTTGGGATAAACTTGTACACCTTGAATATGTCATTCTATGAATATGTTTGAATGATCAATGATTATTTTACACTCAATATTCACTTATATTTGGTGTATTCTTTTGTCACACATAATTACGTAATTGATTTATCCTTAATCTGAGGATATCGTCTTTGTAAGGGACTTCATCTCAATCTCCTTTCATTGAGGCATATTTTGTTTTATACACAACTTTATTTTATACGGTGTATAAACCCCTTTGACTTTTAATATTATACAAAAAGAATATTTTTCAACAAAGCGTTTTACTAAACGAAAAAAGCAATGTTTATTTTAACGTACGTGGTGACAACGACCTTTTCCGCCACCGCGAGTATTATTTGGCCTTTGGCTTCCCCAACAAGCAATAATGTTTTTAAAATGAAATAAATATCATATACTCTGTTATGTATTTTGGTATTGAAAATTATTTTTATAATGGAATTGTTATGTCAATATATTTAAGTGATATATTGTGATCAAATTGTGGAAATGTTTTCTTTCCATTATATTTTTTTTATGTCTTATTATTTTATAATGGTACTTGGACATTTGACGGGTGGTTACATGATAAACCATATGACGGGTGGTGCCTTAAATAACAGGACGAGTGGTTACGTTATATCCTTTAATGCATTGGGTATGAAAGTCGGACGTATGGCTATTCAATTAAGTGATATGTATGGAAGTCGACCGTATGGTTATTCCATTTAAGTATGTTTATGTCCCAAGTTACCTTTATATGTTATGTGATATTTATATGGGTTTTATGGTAATCTTTTGGTTACAAAAGGGTAAGTAATGAACTTTTATTCAATGAAGAGTTTTTACTACTTCATAAAGGTGAAAAGTATTTCTTTGATAAAGAATACATGGTTTACTTGTTGTTTTGAAAAACTAATAGTTTTCATTCATTGTGTATCCCTTACTGAGCCTTTAATGCCCACCCCATATTTTTGAAATGTTTTTCACAGGACATAACGTGGAATAGGGTCAAGGATGGGATCAAGGTAAAGTCATGCTACCTAAAACATAGAACTAGACATGTTTCTTTTTATGAGTTTTTATGTTATGGAAACATATTAGAATTTTATACTTTTTAATCTTTTGAGATGTAATAGTTATGTCCTAATTCTCTAAAACTCTAAACCTAAAAAGATCCTCAATGTGAATTATTCATTTAATTCAATATTAAGTAAGGTTTAAGGTCGGGGCCTTATAAGAATGAATGTTAACCATTCATATTCTAATAGATGAAAAATCATAAGAAATATCAAATAATAATCTCATAATGAGGTAATTCACAATGAATGACGTATTAATCATACTATCAAGGGAGAAGCAAAGAAAAAATACAAAATCGTGTAAAAAATTTTCCCATACCTAAACTTGTTTGTCTCACGAGACATACTGAGGCATCAAGGTGATATAGTGGGCCCTAAACGACACTTACTATGTCAAATTATTTCTTTATATGAATGTGGTTAAACATAATCAACATATACATTATCATTGAAACTAGCATATGATGTGTAAATAACTTTCCCCCATCAGAAAACACAATCACTAACCATTCATAGTATTATGGTGTATAGTTTACTGATAGAACATCCATAGTCACACAAATCATAAAAATTTAAATATAATATGGTATATGATATCATAAAACATAATTCCAAAATAAACATATGAATCAACAAGGGTGTCTAAGTTAATGAAAATATTATTATAAAATCATTTATGAATTGTTGAGAGAAATAAACATTATATATTTCAATCAAGTGTACAACTGGAAAAATCATTGTATAAAACAATAATTTAACCTTGATAGTTTTACGTTAATAAATTTTTTATTTTATAATAAATTTGGTATCATAAAATTCATTATATATGGTACATTAAAATCGGTATGAAATTGAGACATTTCCTTTAATCGGCCTTGCGAATCAAGAAGGATTGACAACGGGACATGAAAAACATATATTTCATATATAAAAAAGTTGAACTGATCTAGAAACAATATTTTTCAATATATAATAATAATATAGTATAATAATATTAAAATATTTAAAAATTTCATTTTGTATATTGGGTGAAAGAATAACCCAAAAAAAATTGTAGATCAGGAAGAAAACAGTTACATTATTTTTGAATGTGTTCTGAATTTGACATTAATGTCCTCATAAATCATACTAAATCAATTAATTGATTAATTAATATCATATTATATATTTATTTTATTTATTATAATTTTTTTTATTTTTTTTATTTCCATTTTCTGAGTTATAAGATAAAATTAATTGCTCATTAGTGTTCATTTCAATGGTGTTCACGATCGGTATACCTGTATTTGAGTATGGATGTTTAGGTGGAAAGGTATAATTTCCAATAATTGAATTTATACGATATTTTTGAGCATAAATAAGTTCAAATGTTTATATATATATATCTAGGTTATGTAATATTAGGATAAATCATTAGATAATACTTTTTGTGAAAATCATTTGGATTATTATAGTGGTTGTAGTTAATGACAAACTCATTTTGTTTTATCATTTAGTATTATATAATCATTTTACATCCAGAAAAAAATAATTTATTTTATAAATATATTATATTATTTTTTTTAATAATTTTGGCTTCATTACCATATATGATGGATTTATTTAATAACAATACTCTGTCATTCACGAAGGTTGTAAATTGACAACTTAGAGATGATGATTTTATTTTTAAAATAAAATAAATTGATAAAGGAGTTTGAGGAATGATATTCAATTAACATGATATCATTAAAGTATATCTATTATAATTAATTTATCATGTTCATTTGTATAGGGAAGGTGAGGAGATAATATTAAAATAAAAGAACATGAAAATAAATTAAATGGAAAATGAATCAGATTCTACCTCTTGAATACCCTTCTTTGAGAACCTCTTTATTGGGGTTGATTTTGGTATTTTGTTTCATAAAATCAACTAGATGTGGGTTGATGATTGGGAAGAGTATTGGGAAAAAAATTCAAGGCTCAATGCAAGGAATGTGTGTGGACAAGTGGTGGTTTTTATAGTGGATATCATGGGTGATTTTTGAATATGTTATTCATTTGATTTTAATTTTTTCTCAAGACTGTGAATAGGTTGATAATTATCATTAATTATATTAATATAATGACGGAGATTTCAAGATATTAATTCTTATACCAAAAATTATTCATGTAATTTTGTATATAAATTATAATTTATTTATACCGTAAATTACCCTATTTTACTAATCACAAAAAATTTCATGTATTTTATAACAATCCAAAAAATTCACTGAAACAATTTTTTCGATGTGTAAAATTACCAAATGATTTCTATTTTGTTAAATTTAGTTTATAAACATAAAAAAAATATTTATATTTTATTCATTATTTACTCCTAAAATGCAGTTTTGAAAATTATAATGGATTTTATTACACTCAAAAAAAATAACTAATGTCACATTAAATTATACATAGTTAAAAAGAAATAAAATGTTTTATGAATAAATTTAATGAAAATAAATTTTCTTTTATATCTTTTTTTAATTAAAAACTATTAATTAAATATTTATGACTTACAAATGTTAAAACACATAATTAGTACTTTCCAAAATATTTATTTCTATATAATATGATATTATTATATAATATCTTAATTTATAAGATGAATATGTTTTATCTATACATTCATTTGTGAGGATATGATCCTATTGGATGGTTTACTATTCATAAGTGTCACAATACAATTCATAATATGATCTTACTATTTGATCAGAATAATTTCTTTAACATCTATAAATACATCTTATTTAAATCATTCTTCATTTATAATGTTTTAATTGTGTTATAAAATTGATTTTATGTATTCTATACTCAATGAAATAAATATAATAAGGAAAATTAATTGATATAATTTTGGTTCATCAAATCATAGGTGAAAAAAATAAAAAACATAGTGATTTAAATAAATACATTAATATTTGAAAAAATCTGCAATACATGTAATGTAGTAAAAAACTACATTGTGTATACCTTTATATCTAAAACATCTTGGGACTATATTAGAAAAAATATCAAATTTCCGGTTATTATTATGTATATTTCCATTATAATTATATTATATATCATTGAATACTATAAAATGTATAGTTATGAATAAAATTTCATGTTGTGAGTTTCTGAATTTCCATTTTAATTAGGATTTGATATTTCATTGATGAGGGAGAATGATTTAATTTTAAGTCAGATCCCATCATGGAATTGTTTAATCATTGTTTTATTTATAATATCTATATAATGGGATATTCTAAAATTATTTTCAATCTAGATAAACAAATTTTCAGCATCTAATATTTGATGTCATGTTGGATATCTATTTCATTAAACATGATCTTTAAACAATCCATGCATCCATATATTATTGTGATGTTATTGCTTTCATGGATAATAACTAGAATTTACAGAACATCCTTGTAATTTCATAAAGAATTGATTGGTTTAGGATATTTGAATAATCCTTCCTTTTAATTCTTCTGGTTACTCATATGTCTGGGGTTCTATTAGAGAACTTGTTTTCATGTTTTCTCTATTTTCATTCTCTATGTTACCTATAATACTAATAGATTGAATTACATTGTTTTATTTTATTTTTATCTATTTTATTTGGGGAATAAAAATAGGAATATTTATAGTCTCCCATATACAATTCATATTACAATGCATGTTTTTTTAATATGATATATATTTTAATAGGTGGGATGTGTAGATATAGAGTTAACATGGTTTTATCTGATAAAACTCTAAGTAATTATTTTAAATATATTACTTAGCATTAGAATTGGTTATAGATGTTGTGATAGATTCATCTAGTTTGTGATTTATGTTCAATTATACCATCAAATATATTTTAATTTTTTTCATTTGATAATATTATAAGAATTACTAATTCACATTAATTTCATTATTTAATGTACATGTAATTTCATTATCGGTAATATATTATAAAATTACTTGTCAATTATATATACTTTGATGAAATTTTGTGTTATTTTATGTATATGGTATTTTTTTCTGGATAATATATTATAATTCCACCAATTTTTGAGATATACTAATTTTCTGTTAGTTATAAGACAATCCAATTTGATGTCATCTTAGCATGGAAATATTCTCCAACCTCTAATTCAGGAATTTCCCCATTGGGTCTGATCATGTTTGAGTGTTAGTAAATAATTATTTCTAATGGATGGAGTTTGAATTCTAGGGGTCATGAGATGACTGGTTTAAGAAGAAAAATCAATTAAATAAAGAGGTAATGGCCATTTTATATTATTACACATGACGGAAGAATATTTGAGATGTTAGATATATCTATTCCCAATGTCTCTGACTATGCTATAGTAACCCATTATTATTTATGAATAATTGTAAGGTACATGTATAGTCATAAAATAATCATGTATTTTTTTTAATTTACATTCAATGTCAGGACATCCATATATTCTCTAGAAGTTTACGTATAGCCATATTAAAATAATAGATAAACCATCTTGTAACTAGCTTGCATTTAGAGGGAGGTTCACCATGATCACATTCCTATAAATATTAATTTTTTTGACTAGATTTCATGAAATAATGAATTATTTCAAATATGTATTAGAAATATATCAACAACTAGTTACCTATTGATGGTTCACTCCAAATTATTATTAAACCATATTTTATATAGATATTATAGTGGTTATTATAATGTTTGACAAGACTACCCAAAAGTTATAGTTTTTGTCAGCATTTTGATGGTTGATTCCTTGTGGCCTTTCATGGAAGGATAAATTGTTAGGATAATTAAGTGTGGACATATTTTCATACTCACCTTTTTCAATCATGAAAATAAATTCACTAATTATATGTCCATTATTTATATGACCTCCATACATTTCCCCATAAGGAGTCATGGTGTGATTATTATTTTCTCTGATTTGAGATTTTATTCCTTTATTCTGGCGGGATTCATTGAAATCTATCAGATGTAGAAATATTTATTATAAGATAATGAACTCTATAATGATTATTAATAATATTTTTTTGAATGGGTATACCTCATTTACCAAATGAGGGGTTTTCTTGGAATGTTTTACAACAAAATAATTTAACTCTGAGTTTCATCTATAAACTCGAGGGAATAATATTATATGATTTTTCATGCATTCCTATGTCAAAACATTTTTCATATTCAGTCGAGATAGTTTTTAATGATTGGGAAACCTAAATAGAGATTCCGCCTTTCTATTTAATCATGTTATACATTCACCAAATAGTATCGATAGTCATGTCGCAGAAAGAAATCCACATTGAGGATTTTGAGGAAACTAGATATATCCCTGTAACAGAATATGTTGAATATTGATGAATTATATAATATTGATTCTGTATAGTAGGAGAAATATCTATTGGATTAAATTGTATACCTCTTTTATAACCACCAAATATGTTATGCTCTCTTTTGGTGGGAGTGTATATCGTTGTAGATACAATGTTTTCTCGCTAGAGGCACCTAAGGTAAGGAATTATATGGATTATATTTGATTATAATTAATCATTATCTTTCATAAAATAGAGTACATACTAATGTTATTCTATCTATTATTATTGAAATGTATTTTTGGGAGATACATATTTTTATTAAACACCATGAATAACACTATGCTATTATAGGAATTCATCTGATAATGATCAATATTTTCCTTCCCTTTCTTGTGATTTTGGTTAAATTATTGGTGAATATTTAAATCTATTTATAAATGAGTGGAGTTTAGACTATATTTGTGAGTGATACACCCTCTACTATGTAGACTGAATATTAGATACTCTATATGATAATATAACTAACGATAAACAATCTATTTCAGATATTCCACTATGTCTAATGATGTGGATATGATTCGTATGAATTTTGAAGAAAACAATTCTGTTCAAATGGTAACTAATATTTTTCCTCTATTGATAGGATAATGTACACATTAAAATGAATTTCTAGTATGAAATTATAATGATTATGAATGATACAATAAATTATCATACAATATTTGTAGGCCAAGTGATCTAAATTCTCCAATTTGAGCATTAAAGGTAATCAAATCAGACATGGCGATATTACCTAATACCTACCCAGAAACTACCATATAAATAATGAATTTTAATAGGGTATAATCTATTTTTATGATGAAATTCTAACCATAGTACCTTTGTGATGTTGATGTCATGGATTTTAGTGATTTTATAATAGAAAATATTTTCTGTGGCTTTTTTCACTTCTTATTAGTTGAACATATTGCTGGGTGACGATGAAGGTATATAAGAACAATTTTATGGGTTTCAACCATCACACCAAAAAGATTAGGATACATACGACCCTACTCGTAATAAAATATATTAACAAAAAGATAAAGTACATAGAGCATCATAAGAGATTCATTCTATAAAGACGAGTATAAATCACAAGTAGTTGACCCACTATTTTCCATGTTGTGGGGGAATTCACTACCGTAATGGGGTTATTTTAGTGATTCTACTTTATGAAATAACTACATGTTTCATTATATTTTTGGTTACATAATGGTGGAAATAATTCCATATAAGTCCTTACATGAGAATTTTTTTCTTCTTAATCTTGTATTAGATGTGGTGATGGCTGATCAATTTACTTACCACTTTAATAGATAATGTTCCTCATAAATTTGTTCCTATAAATTTAAAATAATTTTCTCCGCCACATGGAATACATTACAATGTGAATTTTAATGAGGTATTCTCAAGAGGATATTCTTATTCATCACACTAAAGGAGAAATCATACATTCTAGAGATAATCGAGTAAGGTTAATTTAATAGTTAGGGCTATCTAACTTTTATTATTTTGTATTTTTTCCTCTAAACAAGATATTCATTAGGGTTGTGGGTATTGGATGAGTTTAGTGATTTGTTAAATGTTTTTCCATACTCATTCATGAACTATAGTGAACAAATAACTATCCATATCCTGAAAAATGGATGAGATTATCTTATAGATGATGATATGAATGAGTGATTAGAATATATGATTTTGAATATTGTTAATTAGGTAGATCTTGTTACACTTATAAAACAATACAGTCACCAAAATTATTGTTTTACCATGGAAGGTTATGGAAGTGTATATGATCATAATTCCATAGTGTATGTGGATATTCAGTTTCTTAATATCTGATGAGGAATGTATAAAATCCCATAGTGTAACCCTCTTCCACATTTGGATTGATGTCATATGATCAAAATAATAAATAATAATTAATATAATGTACTTAAATTCCCCTTGTATAGATAACCATGATAATGAAATTCCATTATGAATTATTTAAATTTTTTTACAATTGGTGGGAAGGTTTCTAGATGAAGATAAATCATCACCATTGATGCTTAAAAATACATCCCTAGTGTAGATGAATTGTTATAAAACATTGTTACACTATAGAGATAATGAGTTTGTGACTTTGTGAAATAAAATAGTTTACGGTTTTCATAATGTAGTATATTTAGTTTGTATATGTCATGGTAAATCAGGAAGAATGAATAACTTTTTAGGATTTTTGTTTATATTCTTGAGTATTCAATATGATACTCATTATTTTGTAGCCACATTTTTTCATAAATTTTTGGTTAAAAATGTTTTATATTGTGGAAGATGTAGATATCCGAATTTTTGAAATTTAATAAATATCATAAATTTTATTTTTGGAGTTATTGTAACCATTTTAGGTTTAAAATTATTAATTTACATTATGAAATTCCTCAAAAAATGTAAATGATGATCCCATTATTATTAATGTTTGATGTTTTCTCCTGATTTATTAAATCATGACATTTTATTCAGAGAGGGTTGTTTAGAAAATTTTTTGAATTAAAAATAGAAATACATTAGCCCAAAAACCCACATCATGGATATATGATTGAATACATTAAATGGATCATGTTATTAAAAAATGGTCTTATATTTTCCGAAAAAAATGATTGGTTTAACTTGATTGTGTTGTTATGTTATCATGTTCTTAGAATCTTGAGTGTTTTCAATCACATTTCTAATTATTATGAATATTAATTAATTAAAATTATTTATTTTTTTTGTGAAAATTCTTATTTTTTTAAACATATTAATTCCAATTGTACATTTCTCATCTATTAGAAATATTTTTTTCCATCTTTCAAAAGTTATGTATTTATTATTGCCGATTTCCTATTTTTCTGATCATTTTCATGCATGTATTGATTTATTATTAATGAAATCAATTTTTTATGGCCCATTTATAGAGATGAAAGATTTTAAAAAAATTATATGAATTTAACATTTCCATTTTATATTCATTCTTTTTCAAGGGTGATTGATAATTGAGAATGTAATGGTCTTTTTTTATTATCTCCTAATTAATTATTTCTTTCTCTGATAATTTTTAATGAGATTTTCTAAAAAATATTGGTAGGTCGGTGATTCAAATTTATATGATTGGTTTGAATCCTAGTCCAATACCTGTAGTATGTGTAATTTTTTTTTAGATAATAACTGTTGTTGATAAAGAAAAATACATGGATGGTGGTACATCACAATAGTAGGGAGGTGTGACTTCTTCTAATGTAGTGATGTGTGAGGAGATATGGAAAAAACTTATGGGTGGGTGATGTATTCTATTTCAAGAAATTAATTTATAATTATATGTATATAGTGACATTACACACGAGATTATGGATTAAAAATACATTATTGTGATAATAATTATAAATAAATAGATGGGAGTGAGATATTAGGGTGATAATATGGTTTCTATATGAATCCCAAATGAAATTTAATGTTATTAAATAGAAAATTCATCATGTATGTATGATAATAAGACAAAAAGGGATTTTTAGTGTGTTAAATATCAGAATCCATTTTATTCATAGATTATTCAATATTCCACCGTAGTCAGCTGCATATAATGATAAAGTAGTACAAGACTTGGTGTATTACTAGCCTGACACATCATATGGTTGGGAAAAAAATTGATGTAATAGTGGAACATCACCCCTGCTATATTGGTATATTTAATATACCCACATGGCCTAAAAACAATGTAATTTGTTATATATTTCATGTATGGGTCCCTTTTGTTGTAATATATAGTACAAACATATATTCTTATTACCGCTCAGGGGATTTATTTATTATTCAACATAACAATTTCTATATACTATCTCTAGACCAAGGGTATTGTATTATCCTATTCCATATAACCCCTATGTGGACATTTAAATAACTTATATTGTATTTTTTATATTTATAATTTGACTAATGAAATTTTACTGACGTCATAAATGATACTAGAAGACACACTTCATCTTTACTATCATTAGAGTGAGATAATATATGAGGGTGGTTATGAGAAAAGTGAACAGATAATTATTATCTCCTATGTATAATCTCATATCCATATATTACATTGGGTATCTGATCTACTATCTGAAGGTAAAATATTTATAGAGCCACATATGCGATATGGGATCAAATGTGGGTTCATATTTCTCATCTAATATATTTTTTCATGTATACCCCAAGTAAAAACTTTATAGGATAATATTTAAAGGGTTTTGTTTAGAGATTGGTCCATGAATCCTTCATGTAGTTATAGATTGTGGATCCTCTATAATCACCTAAAGGAGGTTTTAAGTATTTCACAGTTTTCCTTAGTGTATGATATATATTATCTATTGGTTGAACACTATCGAATGAGTTTTATTTTGGAAAGGAAATGAATTATGTTTTTTTTAATTAATGTTATATATGGTTTAGTTGGATAGTTTAGTCTAATGATTTATAATATGGTATTCATTGGATAGAGGATGTTGTATTTTCACAACAACAAAAATTTTCAAAAGTGGTAACTTGACCCCCATCAATTAATTTGGTGGTAATGTAGTAATTAAAAAGGTTAAGAAATATGGGAATCTTTATTGACTTTGTCACATAAGTAACAACATGGTTTCCTTATAGATTTCATGAATAACTGACTATTTTCTTCATACATTGTAGATATATAACGACTTTCAGAATCCACAAATTTCAATGGGATTCTGAACAAAAATTGTTATATATATGATGTAAGTAACAACAACTTATTTATATAAAACATATATTTATTTAACATATTAGTTTTGAATAATGAAAATGATTTTTTATGAATTGAATTTCACCTCTATTAAATATTTTACATATAGTAATATCATATTATATAAATAATAAGTAACACATGTTGGAAACTAGAAATATTTTTTTGAAGGATAATTTATAGAATAAATATAGACATAAAAATTTAGAGAATTATAATGGTATAAAAATAGAATATTGGAAAAGTATAATATAAAATTATGGATTTTCTCGATATCCCTAAATGAACATACTCATGGAAAACAATATATAAAGAATAAATATTATTTGTAATGAACTATTATTTTTGAAAATAATAATAAATATAACCATGAGAGAATATAGATGTGAAGGAATAATTAGTAAAATAATTGATATTTATATAATGTAAGGAACATATACGATCACAAACAATATGACTACTAGAAATTTAGTATAAATTTTAATAATATAAACCATACAATTATAATAGTATCCTCACTTATAGAAGTTTAAAATTATTTTTATATTTCCTATAAAATTGAAATCATAATTAATTATATCATATTATAATAAAATATATTATATAAAAAAGATAAAATATTGTTGTCTATTTTTTAAAAAATCTATATGATTCACTATAATTTTTTTAAAGATATATATTTTGGAATTAAAATTTACATTCATAAAATGTTTTAGGAAATAACTCTAAATTTTAATATAATCATAAAATAATTTTATAAGACAATAAGTAGTTTTTCTAATTGATAAAAAATATTCATAAGATTAATGCTTTTATTTTACAAAAAAAATTAAATTTATATAAAAATAAAAATAATAAAAGATAAAGTAATATTTTAAAATAATAGTCTTTTTGAATACACAAATTTAAAATTTATTATGTGGAATATTTTTTGTTTTTATAATATTGTATAATATTAGGGAATATTTAAATGCATTAATATAAAATATTTAAATTTATAATAGAAATACAAAATTACATACATTAGGGTGATGTAAGAAAAAATTAATTCAAGTTCACATATAAAATTTATACTATATAGTCACAAGAATCAAAAATATTGGATCATGTGCTGAAAAATTGTGATATGTTGAATACAATAAAAAATACCCACCCATATCCTCCCCTTAATAATACCATCTCACACAGACCTTATCCCCACACCATATAATCATGGGATTAAAAAAACATTCCCCACACTACGCTAATACCTATATTCAATTATAAAGTATTTTTAACAATTAATTCAAAAACAATTTATCCATAAGTGGATTCTAATGGGGAGACATCAAAAGGAGAAGTTAGAACACCCAATGGATCATTCCTTACTTCATTTATACTTATATATCATTAATTCCTCTTTATAAATGATGTTGTAATAACATAATTATTTTAAATATAATTTATTTTTCTAAAATCTATGTAAATTCCCATTCCTAGATATAGAATGAATACTAATGGCAACATCATAAAAACTTTTCTTCAGTTCACTACCTCTATGAAAGGTTTTAAATGACATAAATAATTATTTTGTGTTTTTTTATTATTCTATAATTATTATATAGAACTAATATTAACAAAAACGAATCTAGATAATGATGTTCGTAAAAAAAACAAAATATATACCTGTAAGACATTACTATTTCTACTAAATGAATAAAACATATATTAGAAAACATATCGATATTTGGGAATATCTAAATATTTAAAACTACATTAATTTCATTTAAATACACTTCTGGGTTTTCATTATCATTGACAAAGCCATCAATAAAAATACACATGTTGTCAAATCTAGGAACTATGAAAAAAACATAATATAAAGAGAGAAATTAAAAATCATATCACATTATCATGGTTTTAATTGAACATAATATATTTATAAAAAATAAATTATATATACATAAGGTTCTGTATTATAAATTTAATGAATCAGTTTTTAATATCAAAATATTATGTGAAGATGAAATGAAATTCTGTACCTACGATAAGGGAAAACTCTGAACCATTTTATTTTTATTCGGTTATAACATATATTTATATAAATCTATTTACATATCCATTTTATATCATGAAATTATTAAAATATATTTTATATTACCATACATATATAACTATGACCTTATACCTTCCTTTTATAGGTTTATACATTTCTTATGTTTATTTCTTAATTTTAAATATAAAATCATTCGTGATTAATGGGAGGTTTCCTATCTCCTATTAAAATTACATAATATTACCATTATTTATATAGTTGGTTTTATTATTTCATTAAATAAAGTAATAATTTTGGGAATTCAACTCTATGTTTCCACTTATTTGGAATGAAAATAACCATGTTCATTATTTCGTCAAATGTTTTTATTGGATTTCATAAAACACCATTTTGAAAGACCATTTCTATCATAATTTCTATATCCATTATCATAAAATATTTTTTCAAATATACATAATTTTTATATCACTGATTATTTATTCAGATATGAATGTCTAAAATATTTACTACCTTCTTATATTAAGAATCGTATAGAAATATACCTTGAATATGATGTCATGCATGATTATCTATCCCATTTCATTCCATGGGTATTTGTTAGGATTACTCCTTATGGTTGATTACTATATGTGAAAAAGATATGTATATACATGTTATTTTGGGTTTACCCCTATATCACTCAAATTCATTTGGTAATTCTTCTATCTTATGGACAGATATGTTTGGGATTAGGGATTAAACATGTTCAATGTTGGCACTATGTCCTCGATGTGATGTTGTGTATCTTATAACCCTAAAATTTTTCATATTCCATTTATTATATTAATTAAATATTCCTATTTTACAATGTCATATGATTTTTTTAATTATTTCATTATCCCATACTGTTAGTCATGATAATTTATTTTTATTATATCCTCTTACGCATTGTGAGACACATGATATGCTTCTTGATCATGTTCAATCACTTAATGATAATTCTTTATTACCTATATTTTTATATATTCCAAATGTTATCCAATATTGTTTTGGGAGATTAGTAGTATTTAAGAGTTCATTTTGAATATTAAAATAATGATGGATTATTTTAATTTCATTTAAATGAATTTTAAATTGTGTCTTTTAAGGATTTTCAGCCTCTATATCTTTTGGTACTATTTATATAATATTTATTATAAAATTAATTTAATTATTTTCATAAATTAAATAGGACAGAAATGATTTCATAAGATAATGGTCTGGTTTTTTTACATTTATTTAAATTTTATATTAGTAAAAAAAATTATTTATAATATGTGTAATTAAATATCAGGATATTTGGTGAGGTATAATCAAAGTGGTTACCATGATATTAAATTCATGTCATGATATTTCAAGTTGATAAGAATGTGGCACATATTTATCTAAGTGTAATAAAATTTAAATTGATATTTTGGTATTAACACGACCTATACATGGTGTATGATAAAGATGCCTTTCTGTAACGTCTCAGTTGGTCACATAGCCTCAAGCGCATTTCCCCAAATGCTAGAGACTACCGACTAGAAGAAAGGGCATTGGGTGTGATAGTGGGGAAACAATTCCCTCATTGGAAGAGTAACATACTGGAAGAAAGCAATAGAATAAGAAGAAGCAAGAATAATCCATAAAAAAGTAAACAACAGAAGTCTTGAAAATAATAAACTGGAGCACAAACACATATATATATATATATGAATGATGCATGATACATATGTCTTTGAAAACATCCAAAAAAATAACAATTTTGGAAGACCATAGTACTAAATCCATGTACAAAAGAAAACAAGTAACAACTCCACATCATCGCAAGCAATAGCTTGGTCCCATGCTCTCCAGCTCCACAAGAAATCAAGTACCTAAAGTATATGGGATCTTTCCCTCATCTATACATGTAGAAATAGAATCTGTTTTGGCCCAAAAGCAAGGCCCAAACATGGTGTGAGACTAAATCCCAGTAGGCATCCACCATGAGATCTAATCCTAATAGTTAGTGAATATATGGTAGGCAACATGCAAATAAATGCAGTAAACAAGGATGTACCGAAGGTAAAAAAATTCACAATTTCAATGCATTTAGTATCATATATCATGCAACAGCTAAACAAAGCTGGTAAACACAAACAAATTACCCTCTAGAAAGTACTCACAGACTATCTGCTCTGGTCATACCAAGAAACACAAGCAACACTCTAGGCATTACACTCAGTCTAACCC
This sequence comes from Viscum album, assembly GCA_963277665.1. Lineage (NCBI taxonomy): Eukaryota > Viridiplantae > Streptophyta > Magnoliopsida > Santalales > Viscaceae > Viscum > Viscum album. The sequence continues at coordinate 89,678,462 of OY728121.1, read as the reverse complement.
CTATGGTTTAGCCTATGGATAGACTCTCTAAGGATGCACTCACTGTCAATCCCTCCTATTATCATGCATCTATATCTGAAGGCTCTCTGGGGAAGTACACAATGCATATTCCCCTTGTGGCCCACGTTGAGGATCTACAAACACTCTGAGGAAGAACTTACGTCAATTCCTTTTATGGTCTCACATTGTAAATAAAATAGAAACTCTAGAGAAGCCCTTATATCCATTCTCCCTATGGTCTATACACTAGATTCTCATGGCCCTGTGTAATCCATGAAAGTATAGCAATGCATATCAGCCAAGTTCAACCACAATAACTACTTGGATAGAATTATACTGAATATCATCATATCAGAACAATCACACAGTCCTACAACTAGGCATTGGAAAATAAACAATAGCTTAACAGGAAAACTAGACCCAACAGTCAAAATAGGCAATCATGCATGGGGAAAAACGTCCAATGAATAGTAATTTACACATTTCACATCAGTTATCATCAAATAAATCATACAAGAATAGCATGAAGACAATAACGTTAAAAGTGTAAACTCACAATACCTCGTTCATGGGTATTAGAGGTGTTTGAAGGTATAACTCAAATTAATTCAACAGAAAGGCACAAACCACCTACCTCGGTGTTGGTAGATCAAAATAATTTAGTCTCAGGGCTTGATTCACCATAGAATGAAGAAGATCTACAATTACTTTTAAAAATATCAAAAGAGGATAACATGATAAAGAAGAGGAATTGGGATACGAAGCTCCAGCATAAGACAGAGCATACCCAGGAAATCCCAATGCAGTCGACGATGGTTGAATCAGAGATCAGATTCCTGATCGAGGGCTCGGAAGAAGGTCACAGCCATACAAGATCTATTGTCTGAACAAAAGAAAGAATAATACACTTATGGAAATTAGACGTGACCCATGTACATTTAATGAAAAAAATAAAGTGCAGATCATGTACTTTGGAAGTACATGGCATGTACTTGTTGTCTCCATACTCTATATTATGCGGCCTCTAGGTCACTCCCACGTGGTCATGTTCCTGGTAGCTACACAGCCAGCACACAGCTACCTGTGGTAAACGAGTACCCGACCTGTACTCAAGAAGTACACGGTGTGTACTTCGAAAATTTCTAGAAATTAATATTTTTATCATAAAATAAAAAGAATATAGAAAACATACCTTAAAAGAAGATTAGGGTTCTTAAAAACATCCCCCATTAAATAAAATTTTCCCCGAATTTTCCTATCATGGTGGCGTAGAATAAGAAACCCAGAACAGCTCCGGTCACTATAATTGTACATCTACCTCCCTCTCCCAAGTCTCGTTCTATAATCGCTCGTACTACCATAACCCTCATACAAGAGGAACAGACTGACCACTGAGAACCTTTATACTTCGATCAACAATCTAGATAGGATTCTCCTCAAAATATTCACCCCCATCCAACTAATCCTCCTCAGGTTTGAAGACAAGGGATGGGTCTACAAAATATCATTGATGCTTAGAAACATGGAAGATTTCATGCACTGCCTGATACATCAGAGGTAACTGCAGCCGATAGGAAAATGACCCAACTCTCTCCAATACCTCAAACGGCCCGATGTACCTCAGTCAAAACTTACCCTATCTCCTAATCCTATTGTGTCCCAACCTTGGTTTGACACGCAGGCGAACCTTATCCCCAACCTCGAACACTAGAGGTCATCTCCATTGATCAGCATAAGACTTCTGTCGAGACTGAAAAGTAGCCACCCCCTTAAGAATCAACTCAATTTTCTATGTGGTCTCCTGGACAAGACATGGTCAAATCATAGTTTCCTCTCCTGGCTCCAGCCAACAAAATGCTGATCGGCATAACCTATAGTACAAATTCTCATTAAGTTCCATGTGAATAGTTTCTTGCAAATTATTGTTGTAGGAAAACTCCACACGAGGTATGTTCTTCTCCCATGATCCTCCAAAATTATGAATACATGATCGAAACATGTTTTCATGCACCTGAATCTTATGCTCGGATTGGCCATCTATCTAGGTGTGGTAAGTTGTACGGAAATGTAACTCTTTACCCAAAGCCTTCTGAAGCCCCTACCAGACCTGATATAAAAAACGTGAATATTTTCCTAAAACAATGGAGTGTGGATCTCCATGTTATCACACAATCTCACATACATTCAACTGTCCTAGCTCATTGACATTGAAGGTCTCCTTGATTACTAAGATGTTAGGAACCTTGGTGAGTCTGTCAATGAAAACCCAAATGGCATCATTCCTTCAAGGAAACATTGGTAAACCTATCATAAAATCCATCGTGACATCATTCCACTTCCACTCGGTAATGGGTAACTATTGTAATAGACCTAATGGTTTCTGATGCTCTGTCTTCACTTTCTCACAGGTGGAACACCTCATGGAGAAACTAGCAACTTATGTCTTCATACCTGGCCTCCAATACAGATGGTGTAGATCACGATACATCTTGATAAAACCATGATGAAATACCCAAACTAAGCAATGAATTTCCAGCATCAGCTCCTCTCGTATGTCTGTGGGCACCCATACGCATCCTTGAAAACGTAAGAACTCATCCTCACCTATGGATCATCCCGGAATAGGGTCCTCTCCTGAATCTCTATTTTGTAAGACTATGCATTAGGAATCAAATAACAAAATCATTTATACTCGATCAAGAATGGTATAGGTAACACCTATAGAAGAAATAAACACCTTCCCCTATCTGTCGCGCACCTCCAAATGCATCTCAGATAATAGAGCCATATTCTACCACTCACTGTTGGCCTCCTGAACTGCCTGTATCTGAGTCCTCCAACTCAACGCATCAGCCCCAGTGTTTCCTTCCACAAGTGTATAGGCAGGCTCTAATTTAAAATACTGAAGGTATTAAACCCAACTTCACTGTCTCAAATTCAGATCACACTGAATGAAGATGTACTTGAGTCTCTTGTGGTCGTTGAAATCCACAAAATTTTATCCCAGAAGAAAATGTCTCCAACAGTGTAAGGCATAAACAACTACATCTAACTCTAGATTGTGGGTTAGGTAATTCCTCTCATGTGGCCAGAAATTCTGAGAGTCATACGCAACAACTCTTTATCCCTGCATAAGCACATCTCCATGCCTGATACCTGATGCATCATAGTAAACAGTACAGCTCTTTCCAAACATTAGAAATACTTTTATTGGTGTTCAATTCATTCTCTCTTTCAGATCCTGAATGGATGACTCATAAGAATCTGAAAACAAGAACATCAAACCCTTCTAAGTCAAACCCGTCAGTGGTGCTACTAAGCGTGGAATGTCCTGAATGAAGCATCTATAATTTCCAGCATGACATAGAATATTTTGAACCTCAAAGAAGTTCTTTTTATGTCTCAAGAAACTATTTCCCTACCATTTTCTAGGTCTATTGACGCTCATGTCTTAGAGATAACATAACCCAAGAAGTGAATCAATTCCATCCAAAAGTGGCATTTTGAGAGGTTAGCATATAACAGATGCTCTCTCAATGTACACTAAATGATCTCATTATGTTTCGCATGGTTGTGTCGAGTGTGAGATTAAACCAAGATATAATCCATGAAAACTATCCGAATGGTATAAAAGTATGGATGGAACACCTTGTTCATTAGTGACACGAAAACCACAGGCGCGTTCGTGAGATGGAATGGCATAACCATATACTCATATAGACCATACCTACTCCGGAAGGCTCTGAGAGGTATATCAGACGGTCTAACGCACAACTAATGATATTGGGACATTGATTCAATCATCAAGAACACACATGATCCTCCAAGTATATCAAAGATATCATCAATCCTTGGAAAGGGATATCAGTTGTTGATCATCAAATAGTTCAACTTCTGATAGTACAGACAAAGTATAAGGGTATCGTCTGCCTTTATTGCAAACAAAATAGGCAAACCCCATGGAGAAGTACTGGTTCAGATGAAACCCTTTACATTCAACTACCCTAACTGCCTATTAAACTCCTATAACTCTAGTGTAGCCTTCCTATAAGGAGTAATAAACACCAGTGCCACCCCTGGCACTAGCTCAATAGAAAATTCTACCTCACGCTCTGGAGGAAAACCTAAAAAGTCTTTTGGGAATACATAACTGAAGCGATCCCCTACAGGAGTAATGTGCATTTCTCAAATCCCCTAGTCGTCCGTATATAGAATATAAATCTTGGATGTTACTCCTTATAACCCATGTTGTTTGGGTCCCACTCGGCTCTCATGGACATCACATTCTCCCTTATGACGAAATGATTCTCCCTCTAGTGATATGAATCTCACCCTATAGTGATAACAATCAATGAGTTCTTAGAAGGGAACATAAAAATAAATTTTGATAATGGAATCACATCCTATCATCTCTAGGTCATAGAGGTTCCATAAAAAGTGACACCCACCAACCTCTAGAGGGAACTCCTTGCAATGATGTTCACTCATCATTCTAGTCCCCAAAGGAGTGTCTAGTGTCAAGATATCAGTAGAAGAAAAGATGAAAAGCCCAAGGCTTCCCACAAAAGAAACAGATTTAAAGATATTGGAAGCCATTGTATCCAAAAGAGTAGAAGCTAAAACTAAGGCAAAAAATATCGTACCTCAAAATGTAGATGGTCTAAGATCCTACTCTTGTTGGTTCTGCTCCACTGCATATTTCTGACATGCATCGCGGCCCAGTGACCCTGTCTAGCCACCCTGAGCTGGTACACCCTATTGTGGTTGAAAACCAAGCAACTGGGTACCATAGCCCCGACCTCCACCTCATCCCGAATGGCCGAAAGATCTCCAGATCCGAAAATGGTGAGAAAATGGTGGTCCCTCTCTTGAACAAGGAGTCATAAAATATTTTATGTGACTATATACTGGTGAGAATATCTAACCAAAATGTTGAAGATGGCCCATCTTGTCACAAGATTAACACTCCACTGGGTCTCTCGGGCCATGTGGCTTTGTATGGCCACTCTTCCTACACTGGTATCCCACCACCATACTTCCATAAGAAGTATCTTTCCTCCTTGGATATCTATGCATAGACTCCCTATGGCACTTCCTGCTATCAGAAAGAGGAATACCAACTCCAGCTGTCAAGCATCCCTAGTTCACAACTCCAGAATATATTAGATTGGACTCCGTAATCATTCTTGGTTGATGATAGAATTCATAGAAGTCATGTTGAAGATGTTCACATGCGACTGTATGTCATTCCTCAGACCATCCTCGAACTTTCTTTCCCATAATAGATGATCACCTTTTTGAATTAGCGTGAAATGTTGTAGCTTAGTAAAGTGGTAGGAATACTCCATAACTGAAAGAGCACCCTGCTCCGGACTCATAAAATCTCAATCTCGATCATCCCTCAAAGTCTCTGGGTAGAAGTAGTAATAGAAGATATGTTGGAACTCCTCGAAGTCGAAACATTATGGTGCCCCGCCTGTGATATCACGTCCCACCATCTCTTGGAAGAATCCCAAATAATATATGAAGCGATCTCCACCCTCCTCTTAGCTGGTTTGTCCAAATGCTGAAAGATTTCCAGCATGGATTGTATCCATGACTCTACAGCCTGGGTTCCTACATCCCCTGAGAAGGTTAGGGGATGCTGCTACTAAAAGACCCCTGTCAAATCTACCATCAACTAGGCAGAAGGTGGTGCTCCCTGAATGGTCTCCATCATCCTCATAAAGCCTTCCCTAAACGGTGCATCAGCACCTACATCTGGTATAATAGTTGGTGCCAAGACTGGCACAATGGGAGGATCTACATGTAGTCCCTAATCAGTAATATCTGGTGTTTGATCACTACCCTGCAACGGGTGTACAAATAGAGGACGTCTCGGTTGCATGACTCTATAAGGTCAAACGCACACCATTGATCAAGATTATCATTGACAGACAACCAAAAGTATAATAAGGTAACTTAAGAAGGAAAAATTCATGTTTTTTAGTACCCAACTACACGGAATGTATGTCCCCTACATGACATGTTCCCAGAATCCAAACGCATGGGCATGTATTACTTCTAGAACTGGTCGTGTAACACCCCATATGCATGGCGTGTTCACCTAACACACGACGTGTACATGAATCCTCTTCCCCTACCCGAGTCCTTCCATATGGCTAAGCCACACGGTTCTCCCTAGAGCGAGACTACATGGCATGTTTGATCCAAACACATCGTGTACTAAAGGAACCTCATCGACCCGTTTTGTTAGATACACAGCCGGTTACATGGATCACACTACACAGTCTTTTCCAGGTGGACTTGGCGTGTACATGAAAGGATAACGCAGACCGGTGTTGTTAGTTACATGACTGAATATATAGGTTACACCACAATGTGTGTTCCAACCAAACACAACATGTACTAAGAAGATTTTGTTGAGATTTGTTGTCTGTGAAATGGCTAGTTACACGATTCTACGAAATGACATGTACATCCTCTAAACGGTGTACCTTACCAATGATTCCAAACCCCATTTCCCCACCCACCCAGTCTGAGACACAGTTAGAGGCTACACAGCATGTACATACTATAAAATACGTTTACATAAGAAACATTGTTTCTTCCTGAACAGAAGAACACATGGCATGTAGTCAACATTACAAGTCATGTATTCTAGGTTTTTCTGGACAGTAAGCCTCAGAAACTGCTCCAGAACCCAGAAATCACTAGAACAGACCTCATAGTGCCAAATTTGGATCTGAGAGGGCACATACTTCCTACGAATCAAATCTTGGCTTCTCATACATGTTATAAACAAGGTCAACAAGTAAATAATCCACAAAATTCCAGTTAATAAGGGCCATAACACCTAAAGAACCAACATTTGGAATTCATTCAAACAGAACCATAAAAAATGATACCCTATCAAATAGAAGGTATTTTATCATGGAAATTATCCTGAAAACATGCATCTCTTGAAAAACATCTATCACAGCAACATGAAATTTCTAATTCACCGTATATGGAATGGTAATAATTCATTACATGTCATTTCTAGTAACTGCCAAAATGATGCATGAGAGGGAATACCCTCCTCTCATCGAGTTGCAATAGAATTTGAACCTAAATAATGTTAACAATAATATCACATTACATGTGAGTCACTTAACATTAAATATCAGATATTCTTTAATCATTAAAAACAAGAAATATTGCAATAAACGAGGTAGATTGGATTTTTTACTGTACATGGTTTAGCGACACCAGGGAACAACTTATTACTAGGTACCTATTCCATTTTATCCATAACTATAGGCTCCAAAATTTAAGTCAAGAAGAAAAAAAATTCCTCTGATACCACTTTGTAACGTCCTGGTTCCAGAAGCCACCCAGCGTCGCGCCATACCCAGTTGGTCACGTGGCCTCGAGTGCATTTCTTCAAACGCCAGAGGATGCCGACTAGAAGCGAGGGCCTTTGGTGTGATAGTGGGGAAATGATTCCCTCATTGGCAGAATAACTCATTAGAAGAAAGAAATAGAAAAGGCAGAAACAGGAATAATCTATACAAATGTAAACAACCGAATACTGGAAAATAATAAACTGGAGCACACACAGACACATATATATATATAAATGATGCATGATATATATGTCAAGGAAAAAAACCAAAAAAAATCACAATGATGGAATAAAACAGTACTAAACTCATGTATAATAGAAAGAAAGTAACAACTCCTCGGCATTTAATGCCATAACATGGTCCCATGGTCTCTAACTCCATAGCATATCAATTACCTAAAGTAAAAGGGTGATTTACCTTATCTATACATGCAATAATATAATCATTTTTGGCCCAAAAGCATGGTCCAAACAGGGTGTGAGACTAAATCCCAGTAGGCAACCACCACTAGATCTGTGTCTAATAGTCGGTGAATATATAGAAGGCATCAAGAAAATAAATGCAGTTGACAAAGAAGTAACCATGGTAAAAAATTCAAAGTTTCAATGCATTCAGTATCATATATCATCCAATAGCTAAACAATAGAGGTAAAAAAAAATTGGTAACCCTCTGGGAAGTACTCAAAACCTATCCCTTCATTTACTATCTAGCAACAAAATCAACCCTCTGGGATGGACACATAGTCTATCCCCTCTGGTACATCTTATTTATAGACTCTCTGAGGAATCACTCACAGTCAATTCCTCATATAGTCATGTATCAGTAACTAAAGGCACTCTTTGGATGCACTCAACATCTATTACCCTTGTGTCCCTCTTTGAGTATCTATAGACACATTGAGGAAGCAATTACATCAATTACCCATATGGTCTCACATAGTAAGTAAAATAAACACTCTGGAAAATCCCTTACGTCCATTCTCCCTATGGTTTGTACACTAAGTTCCCACAGCCCTGTGTAAGTTAAGAAATTATAGCAGTCCGTATAGGCCAAAGTAAACCTCTTGAACTAATTGGAGAATAGTCTACATCATATCATTATATTAGAATAATCGCACCATCCTACAACTAGGCACAGGAAAGTAAAAAGCATCCTAACAGTCAAACTAGACCCAACAGTCAAAACAGGAAATATTCCATGGTAAAAAACATCCACAGCATGGAAATAAACCCTATTCACACCAGTTACCATCAACACAAGAATTCACTCATTGGAAGCAAACAATTAGGCTAAAGCGGTAAATGGACAATACCCAGTTCAAGGGTATTGGTGTTTTTTCACATAATACTCAATGAAGTTCAATAGAAAGGCCCAAACCACCTACCTCTGTGTTGGGAGATCAATATAAAAGAGTCACAAGTCTTGAATACACTTATAACAATGAATATCTACAATAACGTCTAAAATGTTCAATAGAGCATAGATTGAGAAAGAAATTAAATTGGGGGATGATGAACAAGAAGAAGAGAGAGCATAGTGAGGCGATCCCAAAGCAATCAAGGTCGGTCGAATCAGAGATCAGATACTCGGACTGGGTCTCGGAGGAAGATCATGGCTGTATGGGAGCTCTCATCTGAACAAAACCTAAAAGAAGACCTTTCTTGTGATTAGACGTGACCCCGGTACATTTAATGAAAAAAATTAAGTACATGACATATAAATTGGATGTACACTATATGTACATACCATTTTCGTACTCTGCTTTAGGTGGCCTTTGTGTCAACCCCACATGGTCGTCGGCATGGCCGCTACACGGCCAGCACAAGGCTACCTGTGGTAACCGAGTACCAAGCGTGTACTTTGAAAATTTATAGAATTCACCTTTTTCTAAAAAATGACAAGAACAAGGAAAACATAACTAAATAAAGATATGGATTCATACACAATCTATAGACATATTTCTTCACCCCAAGGGAAATATTTTGAAAAATAAAAAACTCTTTATGCTCTATTAAAAATGACATGATTATATTACTAGGTTATAAAAATTAATTTAAAAAATCGTTATATTTCACCTATACTGAAACCAAATGATTCATAAGATGAAATATACCATTTTTTTAAAATGTATTTCATATATGTTACCAATTTTTCCATTTATATGATAACCATATTCTCTATTCCCATCCCCAATATTATTTTGGGAAGATTAACAAAATAAATACTGAATCAAATAGGGAACGTTTTTTCCATTATCTAATCATGAACTCCAAGTTTACTCTATTATTATATTTTTTTCACAATATTTCATGTGATGAATGGATAGTATAAATTTTCATAAATGTATTAATATATAGGTGTTTAGATATCAATGAGAATAAAAAATATAGATATTATTTCATCTGAAGTATATCGCGCCACACTAATCAATTTAAATTTCCAAAATCACCACTGAACAATTTTTGTGCTTATTTTAAGAATTTTAATTGATATTAGGAATTGTTAGAATATAATAGTAAAAATATATGGTCAACCATTATGGGGAGCTCACTCCACATTAAATTATCCATCCTCAGATTACGTACAAGTGTAATGAAGCGATGAATTCTCATTTCCAGTCCTCTTAAAATTTTCTAATATAATATCATTATGAGAAAGAAGATATAACATCAATGATTGATACAAAGGATGAAATAATTCTAAAGGAAATTATAATTATTTGCGAATATAGTGATGTATTTATTAATTTGTTTACTAGTCATCCTCCTTACCTATAATTTGTTTTCTAAATTGAAGATATATGTAGAAACCCACCAATACCTATTTATCCGTACATAATTTCAACAATTTAATTATTAAAAACTGATGAATTCATAATATGAAATCTAAATAGGGTTTTTATATGCCTTAGTTTATCACCATGGGGTGCACATGTCCTCAAAACCTGGTTAATAGATGGGAAAATGTAGTTATGCCTTGATAATCACGGATTTACCTAATTCATTATTTGGAACATATATGTCATGGAATTTACAGATTAGTTGTTGTATTAAATATGTTTTCCACTATACTTATCTATTCTAGACCATCAATCAAGATATCCCTATTTAATGTTGAAGATGGAAGATATTCCCATGATTTTTTTGGAAAATGGATTGACCAAAAAAATTTCACAGTTACTCCCTTAAAATTAATAGTTCACTTGTATTCATCAGGGGTTAATGAAAATTTTATTTTGAAATTTAATATAAAAAAAAATTAGATATATTTATAGATGATATAATGATATATTACAAATACAAGGAAGTTAATCTCTATATTATTCTAAAGATATTACAAATGAAGAATATTTATGTAATGTATAATTAATGTGTGTTCCTGATAGATGGATTTTCATTGTTGGGGAATGATATCTTAAAAAATATGATATATGGGGTCCCTTAAAAGAGAATTTATATTGACCAATTTCTTATATAATAGTACAAAATATATATATTTATAAGGAGAGAGGTTCCTTGTAATAGTTGGGTATAGTAGACAACTTTTTATAAGATTCATTATATTGTCAGACCAACAAACAAGGATGACTCAAATTGTAGTAATGTTTTTCTTTACTACTGAATGTAAATATAGGATAAATGAATTATAAAATCCTTATAAATATAATAGTTATGAAACTACCCATGTGTAGTTAACTTTTTATGGTATATAAAATTGGATTAATGAATGAATTTAGAAATGTATTCATTAAGAAATAAAATGGGATATCATACACTTCAAGGTAATTGAATGTTAATGAAGAAGACTGTATAGCACATTGTCTAGATTTTGATATGGTAATTATCTAATTTAATATTTTGAGGTATTACCTCTATTGGTGAATTATGAAATATATTCTAATAATATGAGACTCAAATAATGTTTCATATATATGGGTAATTATTTTCACCAATAATGATTGTTAGAGTTGATCGAGGACTATTATATCTCAATAATTTAACACAGAGGGAATAAAAATATAGTTTCATAATTGATATGATTATTGTAACCAGAATATGTATACATGATAATGACTGAATATTATTTTACCAGATTTTATATGAAAAGGATGGATATATGAATTCTAATTAAAGGAACATCACAATTCCTTTCATAATTTATTGTTCAACCATTCCTTATAAGGATATTACTGATCTATCGAAGGGATGATTAGGAAGAAAAAATGATTATGTAAGCAATAAGGTATTGTAAATCCCTAGTATTCTATATTGATTAGGATAATTTTTTACAATTTAGGAGATCAGAATATATACTATGAAATCATGAGATAATTAATGAGCTAATTAATGATATTCATACATTCATATCATCAGAAAAGACAACAATACTAACATATTTTGATATTACATCTTTTGATATGAATATTCAATAAATTACATAAACACCAACATGAGGATGATAATGTTATTGTTACTTTAGTGAGTAGACAAAAATTGTTTTTATTTCTTAATATGTCATCATAAAATCCCAAAAATATATTCCCACGTATTAATCATATTATATATAACATATAAAAATCCTTTTATCATTAACATGGCAAATTAATCATTAGTATTAGTGAGTTCAGATTCTCAGTAAGGGTAAACATGAGATATATCAACATGTCATGAGAATAAGAGTATGAGAACACGAGAATCACATCTTAAAACCTATACTATACATTTAATAGATCATAAAAATAATTCATTGAATGAAAATTTATAGTTCATATGAATTAAATCTTATCGTAATGAGTAGAAATTAGACAAAATAACATAACATTAAAATACACATTTATTTTTGGAATACTCAAAATCCAAGAAAATAATTTCCATAACAGTAAAACATTAAAACCATGTAATTCAGTGATGAATTATTTCACCCCCAACACCCTCATAGTAGTCAAAGTTCACTCACAAGACTATCATAGTTGGAAAGATAACATATTAAACTATTTTCACTCCCAATTCAAGTATCATTTATCTCATGATATATCAATTATTACCCAATTAATTGGAGAGAGAAATAATTATTTGCCCCTAAATAATGATAATAATAACAGTTTTATACAAATGATCATAAAACAATAAACATATTAGGATTCATGAAATAAAATAGGGTTCATAAACATTTCGTCATATCATAGAATTAGGAAAATAAAATGATTCAAAAAATTCTATCATACCATTACCCATGAAAATAAATGTGTTTATTATGAATTTTATTATATTATAATCCATAGAAGATAAAAATAATTCATAAATTTTTTTTCAACATAATCATAATCCATTCATAGGAATTATAATATTTGGGTCTTTGAATCATATCCCAAGTAAATTAGAATTTACATCAAATAATGTCTTCATAAATAAATTGATTTTGAAAGATTAATAGAAACCCATACTGAAGAAAATTTTCTTACAAATTTGATTATAATTTTTATAACATAGATTATTTTATAAATCCATTAATTTGAAAATAACTGTTGAAACTTGTAATGAAACATTACAAAATATTTAATAACATTAATGAAGAAAATTTACTTTCTATTTTATGAAAAAAAATTATTAAAACATTTTTTTACTCTTTTATAATATAAATTATCTTTGATATGTATAAATAATTATTTAATTAAATTTATTATAATTATGGTGGGAAATACCATTTATGTCATAAACTTTAAAACATTATTCCTATATCATTTTTGGAATGTGGGAACATGTATTTTTTGGAAAATGAGATTAATATTACATTCAAAAAAAATTCAAATGTAAAAGATTGGTAAATATTTTTATAAACATCCAAAAAGTAATATTATAAAAATTATGATTATTTTAAAAACAAATTATACTTTTTGAAGAAAATGGGGGTTTGAATGGAGAGAAAAATAAAGAATATTTTTCTAAATAAATTCCCTTCTAGCTATTTTGTGCATAAATATATGAAAATGAAGGGAAAAATTATTCACATGAAATATAAATAGAATAATAAATATTAAGATTTCCTTGAGTTATAAATCATGTTATTTCATCATCCTAAACAAAAGCATATATAATCCAGATAAATAATGAAATTGTATCATAATAACCATACAACTTCGGAAACATTAAATGAGATTCCCCGTGAAGTAATATCAATCAATGAAACATAAAATATAAATATAATATATAAATTCATTATATTACATGTAAAAGTGGTTTCAGATTCACCAAAAATTAAGATTAATGCATAACATAACGTACGGCCCAAAGAAGATAAAGTGATATAAAAGTACCATATCACATTGGTACATTTGAAACTATAATGCATGTGAAAGCGGTATCTTCAAATGGATATGTTAATATAGATACATTTATATATTAGAATAATAAAATACATATTTGGTAAAAATATACACCACATGAATGAATAAAAAGTGTAAAGTGGCATTTTTTCACAAAAAAATAAAAGTGAAATAAAAATACCTTACAATTGAGTTAATGTGTTGATTTACAATACATGTTAATTTTTACCATCATATAATACATTTAATACCAAATTTATAAGTATATTCATGAAAAAATTTCAAATTGTAGTATATGTAACACACAAAAGAAAATTGTGGTGAATATGGCATATGTCTCCGAGAAATAAAAGAGAGATTATAAATCCAATTCCATAAGTCCTGACTTCCTTCATAAAAATATAAAGATACTATATAATAATAATATTAATTTTAATTATTTTATGAAACCATAGTTATACATATCATTCTATATATTGTTTACATATGTCAGTTTATTACCATTTAATAAGAATTTGATGTTAAAGTCACATTTCAGCCCCAACTACTCTATTTTTTATATATGTATTGACTTATTATTGGTTAGTCATTATATGTTGATCATTTCTCCATAATATACACAATATTATCCATGATATAAATATCATATATATTCAGTATTTACATAATTATAGTAGTTCATAAATGCTATATAGAGAGAATTAAATACACCATTCATGAAGAATGTATGTTTTATTTATACGTGAACATTGTTTCTATTTTCTACATATATTTAAATAATGATTGTAAAAAAATTAATTACAATTATTGAATATTTTATCTCTAAAATATGTCACAAGATTCAATTAAACATTTCCTTATTATCATAAATGTAGTGATTGAAGAAATCATATCGCTTCATGTGGTTGTAGTCCCATAAATACTGTATGAAGACTATTGTCATCCCATATAATTTTATGTAAGAATATAAATATATATAATAACAATTATATAAATATAATGATATCATATATTTCATACGTAAGCATTTAATCCATAATTATATATAAATGTGAGTGTTTATATGGAAAACTAATATCATTGGTTCATGAGGTGATAATATATCATACAAACGAGTAATGATTTTATAACATGTTTGGTAGATGAGGAGATGTATATAGTTCATTATTTCAATGTAAAAAATATCATTATATTTAATATACAATGGTTATTTTATCAAAATTTTATTATAATATAATTATGTGCAAAAATATATATAATAAAATGCTCAGTTAGGGACATTGCCTCTTCTTCAGACAACTAATTTTAGTTTGCACAAAAAGGATTCAGATGATGGATTTATAGAAAAAATAATTCTATTATTATGATAGGAACTAATTATTCAAATTATTTTTATAGTTTTTTTATTGAGAAATGGGTCTTGTACCTATGAAGATGAGTGGGGAAAGGGTGTAATTTTAAAGCGAAGTGTGTAATACACTTGTATTTCTTTAAAAAAATGGTATACTGAAGTGTTTAATATGAATCAAGGATTACATAAGTTCAATTATAAATTCATTTAGATTAATTTCCTATATATAATAAAACTATGAGTTTTGGACAACATTTAGATCATTCATAACCATTATCAATTAGTTTAATCTCTCATAAACCATTTTTTACTTCAGATCAAATGTTTTTTTACTATTTTTACTATTAATTATGATCAAAAATAATTTGATAAAATTAAGGAATATAAATTAATCTAATTAGATATATGAAATTCTTTTTTTCATATTACATTTACATATGATCAAATAAATAATATAAGATTAATCATGTAGAAGTGACAACATAGAATTTACTGAAAGAGAAAATGCTCAAAATATTGAAATGTTATCATTTGAAAACATAATATTAAAATGATTACAATGTACTAAATTGTAAATATATATATATATATATATATATGAACGAATTTTTATTTTAAAAAAACAATATTTATTTTGCTTTTATTAAACGATTAATATAAATTTCAATTTTTAATAAATACAATTAATTTTTAATATCCATGATCACATTTAAAATACAATAAAAATATGATATATTCACCAAAAGATAATTTTTTAAATAATTTTTGAAATATAATTTTTTTTCAAAATTAATTTTTTAAATGTTTAGTAATTGGTTTTAATAAATTTCTGGAAATGTTGAAAAAGCAGTTTCTATGATAAATAATTTTCTCAGCATAAAATTTTATTTTTTTCTTCTCTCTTGTTTAGAAAAAAAATTGATTAATGTAAAATATATTATTTAAATATATATATATAAATATATATCATCAATATAATTCACCAAAACTATTTTTATTAATTTATGGTGGTATAATGTATTATTTAAATATATATATATAAATATATATTGATCATGTTTATTTTTTTCACCATCTAATGAATCATTCATGAGAACCATCGTACTTAGTATGGGGTCTATATTTCTACCATTGTAGTAAATACCTTACATAGTACGGTGTCACTTATAGTGACATTGTCTATCTAAGTGGTCTTCCCCTATGAAGTTGGTGTGGATGGATTGGGTGTCTTAAATAGTTTTATGTGATATATTCCAACAATAAGTCCCATGTATTTGTTAAATACATTGAACTTATTTGATATTGTTATAATTTTTTCCCAAGAAAATAGATTTCTTTCCATCTATAACGACCTATCCATTTTCCCAAGAATGTTTGACACACATGGAAATGTGTGGGTTTCCTATTTTAGGATTAATCATATTTCATTTTTGATACAGTGACACATTTTATTAATTTTTTATCTTATATTATAATAATGTTTTATTATGTTTTTTAATTTTTGTTTTAATATATTGTTTTGATACTAAATTTAATGTGAAACATTATTGTGTATTTTAGAAGGAATGTTGTGGTTTTATAATTGGGTTGTAATTAGATTATCATATTTAATGAAAAGGTTTGAAAAACTAAAAATTATATATTGACATGGTGGTTTTTTATTATGAGATTCTAAATGGAAAAAATAAATCCTAATTTGAATTTCAATCATGATGAAATCATATATATTTTGAATGGAATTGAAATGCCTCACTGGCGGGATCTGAGTAGGCTTGGTTATTCTCACACCAGGAATATACCATTTAGAGTATAGAACTCATTATTTTCATTTCATGTTCCCTATTAATGGTATCTATTAGTTATTTGGTTTGTGGGATGTTTATTTATGGCTTTCTTGGTATATAAATCCTATCCATAGGTCATTAGTGTAACACCCCAGGTAAATAATGAATATGAAATTTTCATATTTATCCATATTTGTGAATAAAATATTAATATGACTTTAAAGGGGACGCTATGCTTGATGGCGTAACCAACACGCAACAATGAGTTTCTTGGGAATCTTACGTTGCACTCTAATAATAAAATAATATTATTTTAAATGGTAGTTAACATGTAGCCGTTGTATTGGCGGGAATGGATAGAAATAACTAAAATATGATTATATATGTTCTTAAATATTTTTACATTTATACAATAAAAGATAAATGCTTAAAATACGGAAAGAATTCAATTTTTGGCGTATATGCCCTAGTTTTCACTAAAGGTTCACTTATCACCTTTTGATGGAGAACCGTCATTAAAAAAAGTTTTGTTCACTCTTAAACATTCTTTTGCACCAAATAAAACTCTTATTAAGAATCGGGACATCAAAATTTACTTTGTGTAAATTTTTGTTATCTTTCTGATAAAGTTCATTTTTTAATGAATAGTGTAGAATGTTGTGTTTTAATTCAAAACCTCTTTTTAATCTAATTTATTTATATGATGAACTTTATCAGAAAGATACCAAAACCCATTTAATTAAAATGGAAAGATAATGAAACATCTACAAACTACACATGGCCAAAACCTATTGGATGAGTGGATTTCAAAGCCTTATCACCTTATCCACGAATTCTATCAATGTGGAACCTTTTAAAACCGAAACACATTTTCAAATAAAGTAATATTTCTTACTTTCCAAAAGTACCCCTCCTCTCCTCTTATAAAAGGCCCCCACCTCTACCTAATTTCACACACTTCTCAAGCCTTTGGCTCGGCCAACCCCTGCCCATTTACTCTCTCCACATCCCTCTCCTCATCCTAGAGGACTCCCTTTGGGCAGAATCCTTTCAAAGTAAGCCTTTAGGCTTAAATCAAAAGGAGTTACACTTTTAAAGGTAATTCATTCTCTCATGTTCATTTGTTTTATTTTGCTTCTCCAACCCCGTAAACTCTTTTTATTTACTTCTTTTGTAACAACACCAGTATCTTCAATATACTAGGATGTTGTTATAAGATTTATTCATGCTACACTATCACACAACTACATCAAATGGTTAAAGAACAAACGGTTTCCGTGGATGGTGAAATTCTACCTCCCGAAACGATGATTGTTCAATACTCATTTAACACCTTCAAAGGTGGCCATTATGATGTCACTATTTTTATATATGATATATAATATGTTTATGTTTTATTTATGCTTCTGTATTTTTCATTTTTGTCTTGCCTTTGTTGCTTCCATTATGGGTATACGCGATATCTTCATTTAAGGAAGTGCGGACTACCGCCCCCTCAAAGTGATTTGATTCGTTAAATACCATATGTGGGATGTATAAAGGATGGAAATATGATATTATATATGATATTATACTGGAATTATAATATACCTTTATATCATTATTATTCCATTCTATAAAATACGAAATAGAAATTAAAGTAGCGTTCATGCGTACGTACGGCTTACCGTCTCCATGAACGGTGCATTTCATTTCTTACCTCTAAATGATTATGTAATGTTATAAATGCATGCATGTACTGGATATATATATATGACATATATGATATCTATATAATGAATACAATTCTGGATATAATAAACATTTGGCCACATGAACAACATGTAATTGTAAGAAGACCACTTTCGACTTAAGAACCAAATATCGGCAAAACAAATATTATTAACTTAAATGATTACATAATGTTTGTGACATGGTAATAAGTGGTATAAAAGTAATAATGAACTTGAAAAAAAGTTCTTAAGGAATTATAAATTAACTCAAGTTTATTATTCAGGAGATTAAAGAACGATCGAGTCAAGTCGGACCCGAGGTAAGGGATCCTACAACTCTCTTTCTTTTTAAGTACACTCTTTTATGTCATTTATTTTAAGCTCATCTTTCTTATGATTGGGATGTTCTTTTATATTACATTTACTGTAATTTTTATGTTCATGTGATTAGAGACCCTATTCTCTCTCATCAATCCATTTTGGAAGTTTTGAGTGGCGCTGTTAGGCTGCCGAACTTTCGTAAGAGATCTAACCTCTCTCTTTCTTTTTAAGTACTCTCCTTTATGTCACTTCCTTTAAACTCCTCCTTGAAATGTTGGGGGATTATCTTTTATATTCCACTTGCTGTAAATTCTATTGTAATATGATGGGATACTATATTTGATCTCATCAATCCATATTCGGAAGTTTTATGTGGCGTCGTTAGGCTGCCGAGTTTTCGTAAGGGATTTTTCATCTCACTTTTATTCCCGTGAGATTTATGCTACATTTTCCACAAATTCGATTGAGTGGTGTATGTACTGCCCATTATTCTACTCTTTGTGTAATATACTTTCGTTTATAAGTATTTACATCAATTACCTATTGCCTTTCTTTCATGGGGTGTATGTTTTGAAAGATACCCAAGTCGGTAAGGGAACCTTTCACCCTCCTATTTTTTAAAAGACTTCTTTTATTGGGTCTTTTAATTTACATATTTTTATGTTGGGATATGTTCTCATACATCCTTATTGATGTAAATTTTATGTCCAAGTGATGAGATACACTTTTTATCTCTCATCAACTCATTTTTATGTGATGTCGTTAGGCTGTCAAGGGAACTTTTTAACCCAATTTCGATTTCATTGGGTTCAACTTGTAGTCATTGAATATTTCATCCATTGAATATGTGTGAATGAACTTTAATTGTTTTACACTTAATGTCCACTTATATTGGGTGTATATATATTTGTCACACATATTTTTTAGATTTATTTGTCCTTAATTTAAGGATACCTTCTTTATAAGGGATTTCATCACATTTGACATTTCTATTGAGGGTTCATTGTTGTTATGCACCAATTCACTGTTTTATGGTGTATATACTGTCCTTTGGAGTATTATATCATGAATCCTTTTATTCTCATGATATTATAAAGTTCTGATTTAATGTTATTCCTCGATTATTGTATTCAAGTGTCTCTAATTTTGGTAAAACCCCTTTAACCAAAATATCTTTTTAAATGTTTTAATTTTTTGTTCTTATTAATATCCATGTTTTCAAAATGGTTTTAAGGATTTATTTATATGGATATTATTGGTTTAAAATGTTAAAAGCTTCAAGTTGGTATGGGACACTTTGATTCAAAAATCTCTTTATTAAATGTTTTAAATGGTTTTGGAAATGGTTTCTTTTTGAATGGATTCATTATTTCAATATCATAAAATGTTATATTGTGATTGAAATGTGGAAATGTTATGTTTCCTTTATTCATGTTTATGTGATATGATTATGTTATGGTTCTTGGGCATTGTTATGAAGAACGGGTGGTTCCGTGATAAACTAAGGGCGGGTGAGCCCGATATAGCTCTCCAATGCATTGGGTAACGCGAAGGAGTGAAACGTTAAGGTTTCTCCGAAGAGATTTTAGGGAATACACTGTGATGGGTATTCCAAACGTAACCAAGAGGGTTACTCCCTACGTAAGAATGTTATGAATGCCTCAAGTTACCTTTATGTATTATGATTTCTATGATTTATTCTTGATTTGATGAGGTAGGTTAAAGTGCCTATGTTTTATGGGTAAATTATGATTTCAGTATTATGTATATATGAACTCATGTTTCTTTTCCATATTTTTATATCCCTTACTGAGCTTTTTATACTCATCCCAAGTTTTTGAAATGTTTTTTTCAGGTCAAGTGAAAGGTACATGATAAGATGATAGAGTCAAGGATGTGTTAAGAAAGAATCCATGTTTTATTTTCAATATGTTTCCGTTGATGGGAAGAATGGATACTATCTTTTATGTAACCACTTTGTTTAAATGTGGAATGTAATGCAAGTTTCATGATCTAATTCTCTAAAACTCTAAACCTGAAAAGATCCTCAATGTGTAATCTTGTAATAACTCAATATTAAGTAAGTTTTAAGGATGGGGCCTTATAGTTGGTATCAAAGGTCGGTTTAGATAACTTTAGAGGTTAGGGTATTCTTTATGCATAAGTGACATTACCATAATGGTTAGAATTTCATAAAGAGGCCTAATTTTAGATAAAGTGAATGAGTAAGTATATCTTGGAGTCTGCCTTCCTCATTAGTACATGATGTTTTTGTTGATATACTCACACTGACATTTATGTTTTTAGTGAATGGATGGATCTAGCAGGCACCAAAGTGACAATGGGTTTGAAGGAAACTGTGGTGGTTCTCTGATTAAGATACTATATGAGATTGGGGATTCAATGAGGAATATCATAGTTGTTCTAAACCAACTATCAAGGAGTCATGATCAATCACTTCAACCTTGGTGAGTTCTCTAATGCATCATTTACGAGATGGCCAACTCGATGTGGAAATTCAGGTAATAATTATTAAGGTAACCATTAGGGTTTATATGATCCTTACTTTTTAGGTAATTATTGGTTACTCTATGATATGATGGAAAAGGAAAGGAATGAGATAGACTTGAGGTTAAAATACGTTATGAATATTTTTGAAGATTTTATCTCGTTTTGGGGAATGTTTTGAGAATTATATAGTTTTGGAAAAAGGACCACACGCAGACCGTGTGACAACCCGTCGCGTCGGACAAAGCTGCGGGAATCGAACCCACAACAAAAGTGTGACTGGTATTTATCGCCTACCACTGGACTACGTGAAGTCCCTGGTTAGTTTGACTGATTCTTTTTGGTTATATGATTTTATGAATTAAGAGTAAGTTGATTTTGGGTTATGATTAACCTATCATGGAGGATATGTGATTAGGATAATTACTTTTCAATACGAGACTTTAGGAGGAACTGATGTTGTTTGGAGATAAATGTTACGATTTAACTTGGAAGACTATGTGACTAAATCCTTCAAATATTTGGGTTTCAATCTTATATTGGTTTACTTTGAAGAATTTTATGGACAAATTGTTTATCGGATGGTCCTCGTTGAACTTTGGGTTTTGTTGGACAAATTTTGGAGATTAAGAATAGATTTTCTTTTTAATGGGTTATCCTTTTCTGGATTATCTGATCTTGTAGTAACCTTTTTGGTTTTAGTTTTGGTTAAGGTTTGAAGACATGGGAAATGTATAGTTCTTTTTTTAGGTGCTACTCTAGAAGTTGTTTATAGTACTCTTAATGTGAACAAGTCTTCCTAAATACTCATCTGTTGGAGAAAATATGAGTTTGTGTAAGGAATCTAATAAAGGTTGAAAGTCAATATGATAAGTGATTATGTTTCCTTATGAATAAATTCCTCAATAAAAAGTAACTTAAAACAAAAATGTTGTCTATTAACTTTTCCTACTGGGGAATCGAAGACCATTTAACCCATCACAAGTTTGTGATTTTCTCGTGGTTAACATTCTCCTAAACATGTTTTCTATCACTCTCCATCAGAACATGACCCTTTGTTTTTTCCTCCATGTCCATATTTTCATACTTATAATCCTAGTATGGGTTAACTCGGGTGACCTTTGTACTTATCTTTCTTTATTTGAAATTGTTTGTTTTACCGACTTTTGTTCCGATGTGGGACTTTCAAGGATGTTTCCAAGCGCAATTTTAAAATTGCGAGGACGCAATTCCCAAAAGGGGGGAAGGATGTAACACCCCAGGTAAATAATGAATATGAAATTTTCATATTTATCCATATTTGTGAATAAAATATTAATATGACTTTAAAGGGGACGCTATGCTCGATGGCTACCCAACACGCAACAACGAGTTTCTTGGGAATCTTACGTTGCACTCTAATAATAAAATAATATTATTTTAAATGGTAGTTAACATGTAGCCATTGTATTGGCGGGAATGGATAGAAATAACTAAAATATGATTATATATGTTCTTAAATATTTTTACATTTATACAGTAAAAGATAAAGGCTTAAAATACGGAAAGAATTCAATTTTTGGCGTATATGCCCTAGTTTTCACTAAAGGTTCACTTATCACCTTTTGATGGAGAACCGCCATTAAAAATAGTTTTGTTCACTCTTAAAAATTCTTTTGGAACAAATAAAACTCTTATTAAGAATCGGGACATCAAAATTTACTTTGTGTAAATTTTTGGTATCTTTCTGATAAAGTTCATTTTTTTTAATGAATAGTGTAGAATGTTGTGTTTTAATCCAAAACCTCTTTTTAATATAATTTATTTATATGATTAGATAATATTTTGAATTGGTTTTAAAGTTAAATTAGAAAATATATTTACCATTAAATCCAATTTTGGTCATTTGAATTAATTTCACTTTGAAATCAGACTTAAACTAGTGTCAATCTTTTGATACTTATTGTTTTATAAAAACACGCTATTTGCTCTGACAGCGGGAATTAATTATTAAATTAATTAATGTGACTAATATGTTTTTAATTTTTTAAAATAGACTTCATTTTTGAATTCGGAATATCAAATATAGCTTAGGGTGAATTTTTGGTAATTTTCTGAAAAACTTCAATTTTTGATGAATAGTGAAACCACTAAGTGGTACTTATAAAAACTGATTTTTCATTTAAATGAAATTTTGCCATAATTGTGTTTTGATTTTCAAAAATCCGACATACATGGTTGTAATTAAGAAGTAAAATGTGGTTCAATGAGATTAAAATAATTTTTTGGTGAATAGTAACTTATTAAGTTTTTAATCGCGATTAGTGGTAATTAGTGTAGTTTAAGGTAAAAATGATATTATAAGAATGTGAAAACACCATGACACTTGTCCTACACCTATTGGGTGAGTCATGGCCGACCAAGAAAAGCCATGGGCCAACTTGGGGACCCCATGGATCCACTTTTGTTGGGAAATGACATAAATTACTTTTTATTTAATGTTGAAGTGAAAATGACACAAACATAATATGTTTTACGAAAACAATTTTTAAGTGGGGTTATACAAGTCAAAATTTTGATTATAAATCATCATTGGAAAGATAAAAAGATTTCCTATATCATAGTAATTTTTTATATAATTTTTAGACATTAAAGAGATTAAATTATTTATGACATAATAATGATGCAGCGATGACATCATTATTTGACGATTTAATAAAAATGGAAAGATAATGAAACATCTACAAACTACACATGGCCAAAACCAATTGGATGAGTGGATTTCGAAGCCTTATCACCTTATCCACGAATTCTATCAATTTGGGACCTTTTAAAACCGAAACACATTTTCAAATAAAGTAATATTTCTTACTTTCCAAAAGTACCCCTCCTCTCCTCTTATAAAAGGCCTCCACCTCTACCTCATTTCACACACTTCTCAAGCCTTCGGCTCGGACAAACCCTGCCCATTTACTCTCTCCACATCCCTCTCCTCATCCTAGAGGACTCCCTTTGGGCATAATCCTTTCAAAGTAAGCCTTTAGGCTTAAATCAAAAGGAGTTACACTTTTAAAGATAATTCATTCTCTCATGTTCATTTGTTTTATTTTGCTTCTCCAACCCCCTAAACTCTTTTTATTTACTTATTTTGTAACAACACCAGTATCTTCAATATAATAGGATGTTTTTATAAGATTTATTCATGCTACACTATCACACAACTACATCAAATGGTTAAAGAACATACGGTTTCTGTGGATGGTAAAATTCTACCTCCCGAAACGATTATTGTTCAATACTCATTTAACACCTTCAAAGGTGGCCATTATGATGTCACTATTTTTATATATGATATATAATATGTTTATGTTTTATTTATGCTTCTGTATTTTTCATTTTTTTCTTACCTTTGTGGCTTCCATTATGGGTATACGCGATATCTTCATTTAAGGAAGTGCGGACTACCGCCCCCTCAAAGTGATTTGATTCGTTAAATACCATATGTGGGATGTATAAAGGATGGAAATATGATATTATATATGATATTATACTGGAATTATAATATACCTTTATATCATTATTATTCCATTCTATAAAATACGAAATAGAAATGAAAGTAGCGTTCATGCGTACGTACGGCTTACCGTCTCCATGAACGGTGCATTTCATTTCTTACCTCTAAATGATTATGTAATGTTATAAATGCATGCATGTACTGGATATATATATGAAATATATGATATCTACATAATGAATACAATTCTTTATATAATAAACATTTGGCCACATGAACAACATGTAATTGTAAGAAGACCACTTTCGACTTAAGAACCAAATATCGGCAAAACAAATATTATTAACTTAAATGATTACATAATGTTTGTGACATGGTAATAAGTGGTATAAAAGTAATAATGAACTTGAAAAAGGTTCTTAAGGAATTAGAAATTAACTCAAGTTTATTATTCAGGAGATTAAAGAACGATCGGGTCAAGTCGGACCCGAGGTAAGGGATCCTACAACTCTCTTTCTTTTTAAGTACACTCTTTTATGTCATATATTTTAAGCTCATCTTTCTTATGATTGGGATGTTCTTTTATATTACATTTACTTTAATTTTTATGTTCATGTGATGAGAGACCCTATTCTCTCTCATCAATCCATTTTGGAAGTTTTGAGTGGCGCCGTTAGGCTGCCGAACTTTCGTAAGAGATCTAACCTCTCTCTTTCTTTTTAAGTACTCTCCTTTAGTCACTTCCTTTAAACTCCTCCTTGCAATGTTGGGGGATTTTCTTTTATATTCCACTTGCTTTAAATTATATTGTAATATTATGGGATACTCTATTTGATCTCATCAATCCATATTCGGAAGTTTTATGTGGCGCTGTTAGGCTGCCAAGTTTTCGTAAGGGATTTTTCATCTCACTTTTATTCCCGTGAGATTTATGCTACATTTGCCACAAATTAGATTGAGTGGTGTATGTACTGCCCATTATTATACTCTTTGTGTAATATACTTTCGTTTATAAGTATTTACATCAATTACCTATTGTCTTTCTTTCATGGGGTGTATGTTTTGAAAGATACCCATGTCGGTAAGGGAACCTTTCACCCTCCTCTTTTTTAAAAGACTTCTTTTATTGGGTCTTTTAATTTACATATTTTTATGTTGGGATATGTTCTCATACATCCTTATTGATGTAAATTTTATGTCCAAGTGATGATATACACTTTTTATCTCTCATCAACTCATTTTGATGTGATGTCGTTAGGCTGTCAAGGGAACTTTTTAACCCAATTTCGATTTCATTGGGTTCAACTTGTAGTCATTGAATATGTAATCCATTGAATATGTGTGAATGACCTTTTATTGTTTTACACTTAATATCCACTTATATTGGGAGTATTTATATTTGTCACACATATTTTTGAGATTTATTTGTCCTTAATTTAAGGATACCTTCTTTATAAGGGATTTCATCACATTTGACATTTCTATTGAGGGTTCATTGTTGTTATGCACCAATTCAATCTTATATGGTGTATATACTGTCCTTTGGAGTATTATATCATGAATCCTTTTATTCTCATGATATTATAAAGTTCTGACTAAATGTTATTCCTCGATTATTGTATTCAAGTGTCTCTAATTTTGGTAAAACCCCTTTAATCAAAATATCGTTTTAAATGTTTTAATTATTTGTTCTTATTAATATCCATGTTTTAAAAATGGTTTTAAGGATTTATTTATATGGATATTAATGGTTTAAAATGTTAAAATCTTCAAGTTGGTATGGGACACTTTGATTCAAAAATCTCTTTATTAAATGTTTTAAATGGTTTTGGAAATGGTTTCTTTTTGAATGGATTCATTATTTCAATATCCTAAAATGTTATATTGTGATTGAAATGTGGAAATGTTATGTTTCCTTTATTCATGTTTATGTGATATGATTATGTTATGGTTCTTGGGCATTGTTATGAAGAACGGGTGGTTCCGTGATAAACTAAGGGCGGGTGATCCCGATATAGCTCTCCAATGCATTGGGTAACGTGAAGGAGTGAAATGTTAAGGTTTCTCCGAAGAGATTTTAGGGAATATACTATGATGGGTATTCCAAACGTAACCAAGAGGGTTACTCCCTACGTAAGAATGTTATGAATGCCTCAAGTTACCTTTATGTCTTATGATTTCTATGATTTATTCATGATTTGATGAGGTAGGTTAAAGTGCCTATGTTTTATGGGTAAATTATGATTTCAGTATTATGTATATATGAACTCATGTTTCCTTTCCATATTTTTATATCCCTTAATGAGCTTTTTATGCTCATCCCAAGTTTTTGAAATGTTTTTTTCAGGTCAAGGGAAATGTACATGATAAGAAGATAGAGTCAAGGATGTGTTAAGAAAGAATCCATGTTTTATTTTCAATATGTTTCCGTTTATGGGAAGAATGGATACTATCTTTTATGTAACCACTTTGTTTAAATGTGGAATGTAATGCAAGTTTCATGATCTAATTCTCTAAAACTCTAAACCTGAAAAGATCCTCAATGTGTAATCTTGTAATAAATCAAGATTAAGTAAGTTTTAAGGCTGGGGCCTTATAATTAGGGTGTGGGTTGATCTTTTCAGGATTGTTTCTTTATACCATTGTATCAACCATTAGGACAAATATAACTTATTTTTTATTAATGTTATTATTCTCCACTTTTATAAGTGAATTATATTTATTAATTATTCACGATGTTTACATTGTTTGGTATGTTTTTTATTATTAATAAGTAATATAAGAACCATGATCAGCCAAAATACATTTGTTTCTAACTGGGCATCAAAGTGGGATATGTGTGGTTTCAATTAGGTTTATTGAGAGTCAATTTATTTGTGAATGATTATTTATGCTACCCTTTCTCTAACTTCCCACCTATTATTATTGGTAATATTCTTTGATTCAATGTATGGATCTACATGGTTCATTCATTTTAGGGTTACAAGGGTTAGTTTACGACATCATTAAAGATGAAAATACCATATTTCTTTTATGAAATTTATATAATCGTTTTTTTAAATACACAATTGAACAATGGTTTTATTTTCTAATAATTATAAGGAAACAAAATAAATAAATAAATTGTGATATGTTCCTAAATCAAAATTGTTATTTTGATTGGGTTTTTCAAACCCTTAGTGTTATCTTTCTCATACTTTACTACATCATGAAAGATAGTATGTAATTTTACCCTATATGTTACCTTACAAAATATGAATTCCAAAATACCAATACACATTGGTGTTAGAATGGTGTATTGTGAAATTTGAACTATGTGGTTAATGTGGAAATTATTAATTCGACGCATATCCTAAGGGTAAAAGTAGTCTCTTTTCTATTATCAACTCATTAGCATCGTTAATGACATCCATCAATATCATATATTCTATGGATTTAATTTTTATATAGAACCTCTTCATATTATTGTGATTTATTTTTCAAATACACTTAATACTATTGGAATATTACTTATAAATATAATGATGTTCCAATTTATATAATTTCAATATGAATCAAAAAATCCATAAATATTGGATCCTATAAAATAATCATTATGGATTAAACATCACAATCATTCTAATTATACGAATTTAAAACATTGATTTATATTCTAAGGGGGAATTTGTTATTATACATTATTAATTATTTAAAAACCCATTAAATTATGTTAATATCAATATAAGAATATTTATTTATCATGAACTCAAGATTTATATATATATATAAATATATTATTCTTTATATATATTTTTAAACAATTAAAAGTTTTTTGTAATTAGTTATGTGAATAGATAATTGACGATTATACTATTATTGGAGTGTTTTCGTTGTTCTTTCTGTGAAATGATTCTTTATATGGATAGAATAATATTCATAAAAAATTAATGATGAATTGAAAAAAAAATGTGTAATGTAACATTTTTAATGAATCTATTAGAGATGAAAACTCATTATTAATGATTTTTGCATTTTCTTTTATTATATTTATATATATTAATTGGATGATTAAAGGAGTATATGAATTTAAATGAATGAGTAAATCTCAATTATGGGAATATTTAAATAACTATTTTTATTATTTTAACATATATATATTTTTTAGGTCATGAGATGTTATTCTAAAAATTAAATTTTAATTATTTATGTAATGTATGGTCTTATATGTTTTTATATAATAGTTTGTATAATTTTTAAATTAAATTTATTAAATTATTTTTTAATGAATGAATGATATTTTTTAGATAGTTGTTTATTATATAATTTTATTGTTAGGAAATTTTATTTACAATGAGATATTTACCCTAGTGTGTTACTATAATGTGAAAAATAATAGTTGATTTTTAATCATTTTCTATAATTTTTTATTTAGATACATGAACTTTTAGGATTTTAAAATTTTATATGGTGTAGGGTAGTGTGGTTCACAAATTTGATGACCAAATTGTTCATTTATTAGATATTTTAAAATTGGTCTAATTTTCATATTTTTTTTAAATCATATATATAAAAAAGAATAACATGACTCAGATGACCAAAATTAGGATTATATTATAGTTTATGGTTTTCCAATGGATATCAGGCATGGATATAATATTTTAAGATGGTGAATTGATTAATGTTTCATTTCAATACCATTATTTATTACTATTGTTTTCTAGAATAGTGAATTATATTTAAAAATTAATTAGATGATATTTTATAATGTTAATTTAAATATATATTGACAGTGACATATATGAAGAAAGATGCATTCGGTTTTATATATAAAAAATATCGATAGAATGGATGACTTTTTATTCCTAGTTGTGTTAGTGAAGATGTAATATTTTGTATATTTTACTTCAAAATTGAAGACAACATGTAGTCTCCTAGGAGAAAATTTATTTTATAGGAAAGATATGAATATATAATTTTTTTGAAAAAATTACCTTGGTATTATAATTGTGAAAGACTATAATATTAATGTATTATTTACAGGTATTCAAAATCCAAAAATATGAAACTATTTTCACATTAATGATGTTATTTGAAAAAATATATTTTCAAATAAGAATATGTTTTTAAACACTTATTAGGATATTTTGCGGTGGATAGGTTTTATTAAGAGGTGGTATGCATGTGTTTTTTTGGATTTGAGTATACATATAATATTGAGTATAGATTGATTATTTATAGGTTTTTTTGTTCTTGATGTTATAGCCTTGGGATTGATTTTCCAAAATTTACAATGTGTATGAAAATACTATATTTTCTTAAATTTTATATATAAATTATAGAAGGATTTAAATTTATTTATTAGTTTTATATAGTTTATTTGGATTAATTTTTTATTTTATATATATTTAAATTTTATTTATATTTATATATAATTTATTGAATTTTAAAACATAATTGGTAAATTTGGCCTAAATAGCTGGATATTATTGATTATTTATCATTTATAAAAATTAATTTTAGGGTCATGATTTTTACTTCGTTTTGATGTCATATGTTGAATGGAAAATGGCTTTCAATGGTCATAATTTAAACACGGGTGAAACTAAAATAAATAAATTATTATTAATAAACAACATGGGTATAAAACATATCATGTGTTTGAGGATATAATTAAAATGTGTTCCCAATGTATCCTCGATTACATAATGTAAAAGGAACATTCACACCGATAGATACCTCTCAATTGTAGTGAGCATATTTTATCAATAAATGTTGTGTAAGGTATGATCCAAAAACAAAATTTATGTGCTAATGTATCCCAACATTATAATCCATAAAAAATTGTTATTCATATGTATTTCATGTATATTCCATAAGTTATTTTTATTAAAATACTGATTTCTATCCAAATTGACAGTATATTCTCCTTAGGAAACTATTTTGGTTGTGATGCACTATATTTTAATGTTAGAATGATGTATTATATGTATGAACCAACAAAAAATATAATATTATTTCCATAATACATCAATTATAAGGGGTCCTCAAAAGGATGCATAGAATTCATTCTTGAGATAATTCAAAATCACTTCAGATGTTGATGCTACATGAGTTTTACAATTCTTTCTAACAACTAACATTGATTCAACGTTATATTAGATGTTGAAAATTTATTAATCAATATTCCAAATATGAAATTAAATAAACAATTAAAAATAACAGATTACCTTTGAATATTAATTGATATAAGGATTCATTGAAGAACCAAATAAGTAATTTGATGTTAGTTGATATTATCTATTATCCATGTGAATGATATGCTCTACTATGATTCCTTTATAGAACAAAGTTTTCAATATTTATGTTGATTACAAATGACTTTTTGGTGTTGATTTAATATATATCAAGAATATTACTTACTAAATTCGGTTTTTCATGGAATTATATAGTGTTTGACAGAAAACGTGGATAAAAGTGATGAATTCATAATTCATAAAATGTCCCACATTGTCATATATAAAAAAGCCCAACAAAAAGGATTCATAGTGTTGAACCATGAAATAATAGAGTGAACATATATATATAACATTATTCTATATCCTATATATGTGTCTAATAGATAAGTCATGATGAATTATTAATGTCAAAATAAACTAAAAGGGATAAAAATTGTGGGGGTGATGAACACAGGTGTTATAAAATGAAAATTTTGTTTTATTCCCTGAACACACCTATGACATTATTATGATCATTATTTATAGGAATAAATAATTCTATGGGCACTTCCTCAAAAATTTTATGGTTAAATACACTTATTTATGTTGTAAATGGCTTGGTTATCATAAAAACAAGCCAATTTTCTATGAATTAATTATCATCCACCTATTATATACCCTTAACAATCATGGTTTACATTATGCCACATATTGGGAAATAATGTTTTCTGGGGGGTGTGATTTATTCCGAAAAAAATAATATATGTGGGGTTATCTGGGTAATTGATCAACAATGGAAATCACTATATGACAACCTACTACTACATTATTCTCCCTCATATATTTCTTTTTATTTCATTTCTTCTAATCCGTAGTTATCTTCCTTAAATAGAAGGTACAAATGTTACCATCACATGGTGTGGTCAGGGTTGTTAGTGAACTAAAAAGGTTGTTTTAGAGAAATTTTTCTATTCTTGAGTTTGTATGATTGTATTGAATGAATTATCATTTCATTATTCTTCTTTCCCTATGCTTAGTTAAGATTTTAATAATGAATGAAACTATGTTAGTGTAAAATTAATTAATTCTATTTCTGTTTTTCAATGATCCATATCATGCTCCACCCATTTTCTATATAATTACAATAAAATATAATATTTATGGGTGGTGGATCCTCTTAAATCACCAGTACTTGTGAGAAATTTTGACCAAAATTGTTGTTAAATATTGGATGAAAATTCCCACTAATTGATTTGCATAATTTAACAATAGGACCCTATATAATTCCCTAACAATAATAATTTGGTTACACCAATTTAAGATTGAGATGAGGCATATCCTAAATATCCCCATCCATTAAATGGAAAGAGATGAATAATTGGATTGATATATCTCTATCCAGTCAATATAAAATAATTGTAAAAAATTAGAAACTAGGATATAAATTCTTTTCATATATCAGAGAACTACATAAGAACCACTTCTAATCTATTGTTTTAAATGAATAATTTATCCAAAAATCCATGTTCTAAATTTTATCAATTCATAACCAAATCACTTCATTATAACATCAACATAAAAATATTGATAAATCATTTTGGTTCAAATACTCTTCGAGAGAAAAACTTGGTTTAACCACTAGACA
This sequence comes from Viscum album, assembly GCA_963277665.1. Lineage (NCBI taxonomy): Eukaryota > Viridiplantae > Streptophyta > Magnoliopsida > Santalales > Viscaceae > Viscum > Viscum album. The sequence goes on along the minus strand of OY728121.1, from coordinate 89,645,743 downwards.
GTAACTAGTTTATTGTTTTCCCTACCTAATTACATGAAATAATTAAACATGGTTAAATTATTGGGAATGATATTAACAAAAACATTAAATTGAATTATCCAAAAATCAATAGACTCTCAAATTTATTTCTAAACTGAAATTGAGGGAACAAAAACTACATTAACTAACATAAATTTACAAGTAGAAATTGAAGAAATAACCCATTCAGATTCAATTGAATATATTTGTATTAAATATAAACCATTCTAGATGGTAGGATATCCAAGAAACCCTTATTTATATTATTGCACTATAATTTTCTAATCCTATAAACAAAAATGATATTATTTCCACACATAATGACTATGAATTTCTTTTTAATATGTTTCATATCCTCCAAGAAATTAATTATCTTATAGGAGATGACCAAAATCTAAATATTAATGAAATATAGTAAGTTTAATTGAGATTTAATAATATATGTTTTGGTGAAGACCAATTAATGTGGAGTTATTTCACATTATCATATAATGGTTTGACAATGTAATGATTGTACATCTACAACTAAGGGTGGCCAGGGATTGGGAATATCTCTAAATACAAAAATATAGTGATTATTTTCCACATATTGTCACATGATAATAATAAACAATATTTACATAATATTCTAATAATTTATATATAATCTCTTTATGTACTTGGAATTCATTAGGAATCTCTATAAAATATACAGACATCATGTAATGGAGGAGAACCACTACCTTATCATCATCCACCACGAACTACTCATTGATGATTAAAGTTATGGATGATTCCTCATCCATATGATACACAATACTAAAGTAACTATAATAATACAGGGTTATTATTGAGGAGATTGTGAAACACATAATACAATTTGCATGAGAGGTAATTCAAGAAGGGAATCCATGTGGTACAAACATCTTATTGATCTATTTAATTGAATCCAAGGACGATGATCTCACAATGATATCTTGAAATATTATATTATGAAATAATGTATAAAATAGTAATTATCTCATGTATGTGGATTATGTGGATCCCCTTATAAATTTATTAACCAGTTTCCAGAAGTAAATGGGACAGATACCTTTGACTCGCCCCTTTGTAGGTGAAAATTAAATCACGTTACACTTTAACAAACCAATGTGTTAACAAAATATGGAAACTAAAAAAATTTGCTTATATTTTTCAATCCATACCAGTACCTGAATCACCACATTATAGTCATTACAGTTCCAGTAACCATTATAATTATAAAATCAAATGAGCATCGCTTATGATATTAATAAAACATTACACCACCACCTTTCTAGAAAATGGCCTATGAGAAGTATTCATATAGTGCGCTAATAATTAAAATGCATCATCCAATTTCAGATGTTGTAGAAATGGATGCATAAATACATTATAATATAGAACAATTTTTATGTTTTATGAAATTTCATACCATGAATCCATGAAAAGACCAGTGAAATTAGATATGAATCCCTAATAGAAATTCATTGTGATTAAAACATGTTGTAGAAAAGTGCTACATCAAACTGAACCAATTATTTCTAACAATTATGAGAAAGTTTATAAATCATATTCCACCCATACTAGTGTATATAATGTGAAAAAGGGAATAAGTGAGAACTATTATTAGAAAATAATGACTGGAAAAGCCCTAATGAAGAGAAAATATATATAATAAGTTTATTTAGAATCCAATTATAGCTATATTAATTAAATCAATGAAGGGAAAATGAGAAATTAAAATGTGAAATTCATGAATCCATACAGAAGGTTAAAAGAAATATGTATATATTAGATGGATTTATAAAATTGATCACCTAAAAGAGTATTAGGTTAATAGAATTCAACTTAGTGGAAATGATAATATAATGATAGGGATAAGAATATAAACACTAATCACACTGACAATACTAATAAAATGGAATGATCCATGAAAGTATAAATTCTATTAACTATTGGAAATTTAAATTAAATGTTGAATAATGGGATTTCTTTTATTCAATAAATATTATTCCTAAATCAATTTTTAATGCATAAATATTCAATAATTAAATCCTTTATGAGTGGTTGTATAACAATGAAATTATTTCACCTTATTCTAATATGGAACTGTATAAGACTTACACATTGGGGTTTGAAGACATACATTTTTGGGTGGACATTTATTTTCTCACTTCGGATGAATATATTGGACATTCTAGTCACCAATCATTTTCGGGAGGTCATTCCTAAAGTCAACCAAACCCATCATCAATTTCCATTAAAGTACAAAAATAATGAAACATGTAAAAAATATAGTTTTATTGAACATGATTAATGAATTGAATTACTCATCAAGAAATAATTCCACTTTTAATATCCCATGATGAATGTATAAATCCTATTGAAGATTCATGTTTTCATCACAAATTTATAGCATTAGGAGTGAATTATTCATTTTGAAATAGAAAACCCCCAAACAATAAAAAAATTTAATGTCCAAATAAGAAGTTACAATATCTTTTCTCAATAATTTAATAAAACAAAATGACATGATACATGAGATATATGAAATCGAATTAGAAAATATCAAATCAATATCATCTCTAGTACAACACCCAAATCAAGAGTTGAATCCACTTCCAAATGTTATAAATTATGTATTCCTTATTGAGGGAGAGAAATTTTCATTGATCATTTTTTATAATCAGTATGAGACCAAATAATATACTATAACTAAAAATTAAAAATCTTATTTTCAAGCATTACGATGGCGTTTATGTTATTTCTCAGGAATAAACCCCAATGTTTTCTCTTATATAATCTTTTTAAAATGTGATTCTCGACCAGTGAGATAACCAAAGAGAAGACATAGTCCTACCATAAGGGTGGTTTTAATGAAATAGATTTAATAAATTATTATAGGCAAAAACATTTATCCAATATTATATTCAATGTCATATATCGCAATCATTAAACTAAAAAGTGAAACTTTTCTCAACTCACATAAAATTACAAAAATTAAATGATCTCTATGAGAGTTAAAAAATGGAGTGTGTTTATATAATTGAGAATATTGTATCATGTACCCTAAAAATTCCAGATTCCATTTATATTAATCAATATAATTATTGATACATTTGTAAGTAAAAATATTTACATATTTTTTATGGGTTTTCAGGATACTTATAAGTACCAATTGCACAAGAAGACCAAGTGAAGATGATATTCACCAGTAAAATTGGACATGTCTCCTATAATAGGTCGTCATTTGGGGCTTGAAACTCCCTAGATATATATCAATGGTGTAAGGGGTGTATTTATTGAGATCATATTGATGATTTCATGGAGTTATTTTTTAACTGCATTTTTTCATTTTTTAATTCGATAATATCATTTCTAATTAGGAAAATGATTGGATAATACATAATGACAAAAATATTTATATAAGCATTGAAAATTGAAGTTTTATGTTTGAATAATGAATACTTTAGGTTCATATAATTTTATAGAATGTTATTATTATTGATAAATTAAAAGTTGAAATTATACATTCCATTCTGTAAAAACCTTGCTTAAAATGTGTTATATCGTTTTATAGATATATTTTATTTTGTATAATATTCAACAATAATTTATTAATATATATACACATTTATCAAGAATACATTAAAAATAAATGACTTTAATGGTGATGATGTAAACATAAAATCATTTTATGAAATTATGAAACGGTTGATCGGAAAAAAATTAATATAACAACCCAACTAGGAAAATCCTTTTGAGGTAATCAGTGATGTCCTTAAGAAATAATTTCTATTTTCACTCTAAAAAATAATTACTAGAATACTAAACATCGTTGCATATTGTTCTAGTAAATTGGGTTCTATACTGATAAACTACATGACTAATGAAAATGATTCCATTGCATTCATTTTTTCTCTAGAGAAATATATATCATATCTTATTAGTAATATTTTTATTATTTTATCTTGTAATGGAAAACATAGGTACATAATAATGAATGATGAGTCAAATCCAAGGATTGTAAAATGAGTGATTCTTTTAAATGTATCCAATATGAAAATAAAAGAAAAAAGGGGTAAAATAAAATATCCCACTATCTTAATAGAATACCCATAACTATAGAAGATGATATTCTGGGATATAACCCACAAAATGATAAACTTCATATTAAAAAAAAAATTGGATATTTAAGGAGGGGAAATGTGGTACAGTAACATTGTCAATCATTTAGCCACATCTATAGTACCATCTCATATAAACACCCATCAGAATCACAAACATAAATCTAACTATATATTTTGGGTTTATGAATTCAAAATACTCTAAATGATATTCACTAATCAATTAATTATAATAATTTTACATAAAAGTTGCATTGAAAAAGGTTTTTGAATTCTTCCCCCACATTATCTTTTGGACGCCATTTGGTTCATTATTTATTGTTAGAGACATCATATAATCTTGATTTATCGTCACACATTATTTATATATGAACATAAATTTTGTAATACATTTGAAAAATGAATCTTTTTTAGAAATATTTCAAAAAATAAATGTGACACCAAAAACCCATTTTCCATATATGATATTTTTTATGTTTTGTGAATACAATTCCTTTAACAATGTCCAATTCCATTTATTAATTATTATAATATCTTATGTGTAGACTATTATTCATAATGGTTGGATTAAAAATCCACAAAGACTGATGATACTAATTATATAAGTGATTTTATCATGACTAAACTATTCTACATGTTTTTAGTAACGCAAAACAACATGAGTGTTATAACACAGTTTTTCACTTAGTTATGGATCCATTACAATTCAGCCTAAAACATTACATTGGACCTAATATGGATGCCTAATGATTTATTAATGGTATCAAGGGTGTCGATGGTATGTCTGGAGCAAAGAACCCATATTTTGGGGAAAACAAGACATGTTACATGGTTAGCACACGATTTGGATAACCATACATATATAAATTTCCCCCCCAAACCCCAAATATCATAGTTTTCACATGTTCGTGTAGCATAACTATGTTAGTTCCCCTTCAACCTAGGTATCCATGAACGGTTTGTGCATGTTTTTTCAAAACTTGCAACCAACCATGGATAATCTATTTTTCTCGATAAATTGCCCTTTTTCATAATGTTTTAATTAGATCCCTACTTCTTCCCTAATACAATAACTAGAGGGATTAGACCATTTATATCTAAAATTGGAGCTTTTTAAACCCCAATGATATGGATTGAGAGATCTACTAAATGTGGTATTCAATCAAGCTTCTTTTCCTCGGGGTGGATGCACAATGGTAAGTACTCATGGCTGTTTGAACACATTTCCACTATTTCTCTTAAACTAGGTATAAAGATGTTAGTATATTTCCTCTCTTCATTAATCTAAAAAAGTATTAGTGAAATAAAGATCGAGGAAGGTATATTCTTTCTTAGTTATATGCATGGACTTAAGAAATTTGAACCAGATTATGTTCAAGAACTAATATCCACTACCTCAAATAGATTTTCTCATTGGCCAGCTATGTTGAGATAGGGTATTCTATACAATCGACATGTGATCGAGTTGTCATAATGTGTGAGTTAGACCATTAGATATACCAAAAATAGCTTTCAATAGCTGGTATGGTCTATATGTGTACCTTTTTATGTTTTTCAGTCTTATAAAAGCGATCTCATTTTTCATGTATCAGATGAATTGCGGTTTCTACCCCTATTTGGACCCTTTGTCATTGTATTTGTGGATTACATATTTTCATATTCGAAAACTCATCGAAATCATTCTGAACATCTTCAGATTATTTTGAGTACACTGAAATAGGTTCAACTTTTTTTTGGTTGTTATGTTCCACGTATGTATCAACAAATCTCTCTTATTGGGGAATATTAAAAAAGAATCAAAAGCATTTGCTGACCAAGAAAAGGATAGTGCAATAGATTAATAGGATAATACTAAGCACATATTTTACATGACGAGTTTTTTGGGGATATCTGGTTATTATAGGCATTTCAGACAGGGTTAATCTCTCCTTGCATCTCCTTTTACTGATCATACAATGAGAGATATCATGTTCATATGGTCAGAAGAATGTGAGAAATTATTTCGAGAGCTGAATGGGAGGCTTTTTTTCCACACCAATTATGATTCTTACAAAGTCAATAATAGGTTATTGCATCTTCTAAGATGTGTCATACATTTTCCTAAGAGTGATGATGTGGGATGATACAGTCCTTGGTTATGGATCTCAACAGTTGAGTCCTCATGAGAGACTACCTTGACGCATGACCATTATCTAGAAGAAGTTGTCCATGACATATGTTTATAGAGACATTATATTTTGGTTGACTATTTTGTGGTGTACAACAACCAAAATAGCCTAAAATATATCATTTCTCATAGTGATGTGAACCAATGATGGCGTAGGTGGGTCAAATAACTACAAACAATTGATTTTGAGCATTCTTATATTCTTCAGAATAACAATGTCGGTGCAAATACACTAATTTGTAAATCTCAGGAATAAGTAGTATGGGAATCCAATGAATAATGGTTATTAATGGCCCTATATTATGAGATGGATATATAGTTTCAAGATGGTCAATGAGGAGTTGTATCTCTTAAATTTGACAGTAACGCCTTCTCTCCTTGGAATGGTAAAGGGTAAACAATAATAATAACTTAATGTATTGGTTCTCTATGATTGTATATCAGGAGAAAACATGACTTCAGATTCATCCATGGATAGAGAAGTTATCTTACGTCAATGTAAATGTATTTGGGTTCCTTCCGATTTGAGAGAGTAGATGAATAAAGAGTCACATGGCTTTCAGTGGGAAGTTCATCTAGTTATCTTGAAGTTGTGTTAAGATGTGGGATGATTGTATTAGTTACCTAGGATGAAATGTTAGATAACATGATTTATCACCAGGTGTTCCACCTATTAGCAGGTAAAGGTGGATCCCTAGAGACCTTATGTCTTTCTACAGCCACATCAAATCCCTGAATAGAAATTTGATGATGATTCCATGGATTTCATAATCAGAATACCAAGATCATCGAGGGGTACCAATGTTGTATGGGTATCCATTGACTAGCAAACATAATTATCACCCATAATTCCTATTCGTGATATATTATCAGTTGATGACATAAAAATATTGTATGTCCAAGTGATCATACAACTTAATGGTGACAATCATACTATTGTTTTATATAGGGACACTCTTTTCATGTAACAGTATAGGAAGGTATTCCAATAAGATATTGGAATATAGTATCTTCTACGAAAAACATTTCACCTTCATACTAATGTATTTTTAGAACATATTGTACATGTTCTATAGGGTATGCTTCGAGCATGTGTACATGCTTTATATGGTTCTTGGAAGAAGCATATCCCTCTGGTCCTATTCTCCTATAACAATTTATTCCTAGAGAAAATTCATATGGATCCTTTTGAGGAATTTTATATTATTCCATGAAGTTCACTCATGTCCTGGCTAGAGGTAGGTGAGGAATCCATACCAGGTCCCTCCCTCATTCAAGATACTTTAGAGAAAGTTCAGTTGATCCAAAAGAATATGTCTACATCTCATTCTGGAAAAATTCATATGATGATCTCTAATGATTATTTCTAGAGGTCATGGTTGAGGATTTTTGTTTCCTTCATGTATTTAATAGTCTTGATCATAGATGGTTAGAGAATCAAGGGATATTATCCACTCATTACGTGGGGTCATTTTAGATTACAGAGAGAGTATATTCAATAGCCTATATGTTGACACTACTTTACTGGTACCATTCCTTCCATTATTTCATCCTTGATTAACAGCTTCAAAAGTATCAGTTCGACCCATATCATTACTTTGATATTTAGCAAGATGAGTTAGATGTTATTCTACCTTTGAGGAGTATCTCGTACGCATCGTTGACTAGAGAAAAAGTGTTCTATTAGGAATTTATGTCCCTATTGTACTGGTGTTATGGAAGCATGGCCACATAAAGGATGAGACGTTTGAGAGGGAAGATGACATAAATGCTCAAGGTCCTGAATAGTTCTCAAATTAGGTTTGAACACCACTGGAAGGTGAACTCATGATGAGATCTATTAAGAGGGGAGGATTGTAAGAACCTGTTATTTCACTCATGTAAGTATACCTAAAATTTTGGTACATATCTTAACCTTATACCTACCATGGATTCCTAATCAGTTAGTAATGGTTATTAGGGTGTCTAGGGAATGTTCAGATCTCAAACCCATATTTTGTAGAAAACATGCCATGTCGCACAATTATCTCTCAATTGGCGCACAATTTGTCTAACAGTGTAGATGGAAATTTATGTAAAGAACAAAATCTCATAGTTTCCACATGGATGTCTGGCCTGAGAGTGAATTTTTTTGTTCAATCTAAGTAACCAAGAAGGGTTTTTATATGGGTTTTCAAACCATGTTGAAAAATCAAGCATATATAATTTTTCTGGGTAAATTTTTATTTTCCCCTTAATGATATAATTAGATCCCTCCTTATTCCCTAATTTGAGAACCATTAGGATTAACCTATTTATCTCTCAAAATGGAGCTTTTTTATGTCCAAATTTCTGTATTGATAGAAAGCCTTCTTCTGAGATCCAATCAAGATTATGTTAGTCATGTTGGATGTGCAATGGTATGTACATGAGTCTGTTAGAACCTTTCTCTTTCTATTTTCCTCTCAACCTACTTATCAAGGTGTGAGTGTTTTCCCATTTTCTCAGATCTACATCGATATTATCAAAATAAAGGTCCAATACCAGAGTAGTAGGGTTGTCCTTGTCAATGGTGGGAGGTATATAACAAATCCCTCATGTTCGTTGATTTTAGAGTTTGTTTTCTAGGGCACCCCAATTTCATTAGGGTTTTTATAGCATTTATATGCCATGATTATAGTCATTATAACCATATGGATATTTTCATTTGATATATTTGATTAATTAATAGTGGTTACTTGCACTCCATTATCCAACCTATATAGTATTTTAATACATAATTGGGATTTTAGTATTTTACATTTTTTGAGCCACCGTATGGGTGTGACTTTTAATGAACCTTATAAGGGTGTGATTTCCAATATTAAATGGCTAGATCTATATTGTGAATTGTATAATAGAATGTAAAATGCATGACCACCACTTAACCCACAAATGGTATGTTCATTAATTTATACTTAAATGTGAAAAGTAAATGGGAATGTATACTAACTATATGAATTGAATGGATTAATTGTGATTGATTAATAGGTTACCTATCCGTAGCACCCCTTACCACATTAATGGAAGGTATAAGAATGAATCTTAGTTATTTAATATGCCTTCAATGGAATAAAAAATGGATGTGTGCTACTAGGCCTTGTAAAAATAATGAATGGAAAGTATTAAACCAAATAGACTTATTTATTATTAATGGTTTCAATCTACATGACCTTGTCTCAAAAATTAAAGGATAATCATGAACTAAATTAAATATTGATAGAATTCATAATCAAACAGCAATGGCCTGAGAAGAGCTCAACATTGATTCTGATCAGATAATTCCATGAGCACTCGGAAACTCCATTCTGATTCAAGGATATGGATTTAATAGGTGTAGACCCACCAAGATCCCTATCCTTTTATATACTTTAGATTCCCAATATGAAACCATGGGATCCCTTGAATATCATTGCAGAATTCCTAGGATACACTCCTTGGATCTGACGTTGATATGTATAAGCAATGGTCAAAACCCATTGGACCATGTCATTCCATAGTTATATTTTAGCATGGATAAACTCCATAGACTTAATAATAATCTCGTTGTGGAATTCCTTGGACTATGATCCATAGATTACAGATATACACTATGATGTGAGACAGTTATTATAGATTTGGAAACCATTAAGGTCCATGTTGTTTTGGTTATTACCTTGCAAATTATCTATTAAAGATAATTACATGTTTCCTTGTTAAATATTGTAACATTTACTATTTCTAACATGTGACTTATTTATAAACATGTAATAATGAATTAATGGACTAGTAATGTTCAGACATCATCAGAGGGTTGAAGTAGGTACTTGGTTATTTAGTTACACTATAATGATTTACATTATATATGCATTCTTGCAAAATATTACATTTATATTAGAATTTCAAGAAATTATAGACTATATTGGTGGTGACCCAAAGAGACAATCTCAGACTTTTCCAGGTGCCTTTTGGTACTCAGGGTAGATTACATGGTTGCATGTTTTGATAAGTGGAAGCATGGGGTTTAAAACAATTAATTTCTTGCTATTTTTGATGAAGATTGACAGAAGATCCCTAAAATGGATATCGTGATGTTTCTTATAGTCATTTTATTTGTATTATAATTATTTAGAACATGTTGTTCAGGTTTTCTTGTATCCATGTTTTCTAGTTTTCTAGTGACATGACATATAATGAGTTTTCTGATGATATTATAGTTTTTTTTGTTATTCTATGTATTGTATCTATTTTCCAATGTTCATTCTGTTTACTTGTATTTATTCCTATATTTATCTAGGTTTACACTCATCCATTGTGTTACTCTTTGGTAATGAGGGCATAGCCTACCCACAGGCACATCCAAGCCCCTCAATGTCAGTCCATAGCCCCTAGGGTTCGAGAAGTTGTGAGTGAGGCCATGTAGCCCATCAGGATCAAAGAAAACATTAGCTAGAATTTGGGTCCCATATTTCAAAATTATTTATCCTGGGACACACTTATAAAACAATAAAATAAAGTAATTTCATTAAATATACAGCTTTAATCATAAATAATAAACCTCATACCATTAACAGTCAAATGTATATGAAAATATTTCAAATAATGAAATCAAAATAAATTAAGAATAGTTAGACAAACCCAAGAGGAAGGACTAGATCCTAATATTAGAAGATATCCTATGGGATTATATGGACCTATATATATAACCAACAGATATGAGACAATACATCTTGAATTATGGGATGAGTTACATCCTCCATTTGGAATTTAAAAAAATATCCTTCTAAGCTATGAGACTTATAAATGTGGACATAGATAGTGATTTGAAAGAGATTATATTGTAGGGACATGAGGAGGACGAAGTATGTAGAGTGCCTTTGGAGAAGCATATTATTTATTATTAAATAATATTTATATAAAATGAAAATATTATTCTAACAAGAAGCTTGATCCCTTGAGATCATGTGCTATTATACGAATCCATACAAAAAATTATTTCTCATAAATTTTATTCAATATGTGAATGGAATTTTATTATTAATCATGTATAACCTGTTGGTTCCATAAATATCACAATAGAATGAGGAGTATGCTTATTCATTATAAATGGGATATTTTTGAAAAGGTATTCTTGGACCACACCTCAAGAACCATTATAATAGGTTACACTTCTTCAACATGATTACAAATGAATACCTCCAATTTATTAAATTTCCTTTACATTTCATGAAATGTGGTAAGAATAATTTAAATATACATATATTATTAATCAATTTGAATTCATTCTAGACATATAAATAATACATTTAGATGAACAATATCATTCCATATTCTATTTCTCTAAAATTTCAAATTTCTTAGTTGATCGCATAATATTTAAAAAAAGTGCTTTCGAGAGGAAACCAACATTTTTTACCTTACTCCTCTATTTAGGGGATTCCTATTTTAGAATAGTTGAAAATGTCTACATGTAAATTCATTTTTATTTTTATATTATATTCCAAAATAATGAACAAGATAATACAGTGAAGAAGTACATATTACACAATGCAAAAAAATTATTTTTAGACAATCTTAGTGAAATTTATTCAATTAAATCAGAATATGCATCGTAACAACTATAGAATGAAATTTTTGATGGAAAAACCTAATAAATACAACATGATGAAACATTGAAAAATGGATAATGTTTTTAAATTATTTATTTTATTTTTCCACAATAGTTTAAAAATATATTTTGGAGCATTAAAAGAAAATATTTCTTTCCCATAATTTTCCTTGTTGCATTAGTTGACTTACATATGAGAAAATAATTTTCATTAATATTATGATTCCATTTTTTCTATTTTAATGTTTAATATATTGAGTTAGAAAATTGGGGAGTATAAAAATTATATGGACACATATGGTGTTAAATTTTATGAAACATGATTTTGAAAAATTAATTTATTTGAGTAAATTTTATTTTCAAAAAAAACTTATTACAATATAATTCCTAAAATTTATGTGGATTGATTTTTTATTAATGAATTAAAAATGTAATTATCCTAATTCATGTACTCCATTCCCTAATGGATTTTTAAACATTATACATTATATATTTTCTATATTATATTTGGTGAATGGCCTTGTGGAGTTACACCTGTAGAAAATCCATTGAAACTTATCAAAAATAAAATAAATAAAACAACATTTATACTGATTATGTAATTTTTAATTTTGATTATATATACTTTTGAAACAAATTAATAATCCCTTATATTGTATTTAAAATCCATTAATTGCCTCACATGTAATGAGCCACATTATAAGACATTTATATCTATTCCTACATTGTTATAATTTTGTAGCATTATATGTTAATTTGTATGTGTGGGAGAGATGGTAGTCTTTGTTGATGGGATGTATTATATTTCATGTAAAAATGTGTGGTGTTATTTTGGTTGTTGGGTAAGTATCATGTCACATTATTTGAAATTCTATTGATTTCCCGCTATAAAAAATGAAAATATAAGATGTGTTTTGGAAAATAAAAAATCACTATTATCATAGTGATGATTTTATAAAATGTGGCTATATGGGGGATGTGATAATTTTTCATTAAATACATTCAAAATATAATAAATAATGAAAATATAAAAAATTTAATAAATTAGAAATTCATTCATTACACATGAACTGATAAAGGCCTTATTCGTTATTCTTTGATGCGGGGGTTGTCATATTATAAGAGAAATTTCATTGCGCATTATGTTATATATCACTCCGTATTACATATATACAACCCTTTTATTTGATACTATATAATTTAGTCATAATTACCCAATAATATTACTCATCAATGTCCTTATAACCATTATTAAAGTTTCCCTATGATTTTTAAGGAATAATTTTTTCTAAAAGTGGTGAATGGTGATCCTCCAGATGCATTTAGATAGAGAAAATTTACTCATTACTAGATAATAGATATACCTAAATATGTATAATGATTTATAACAGTAAATAATCATTTATTATATAAATCATGAGATTGTATTATTGGTAATAAAAACTTATGATATATGAATGAATAAAAAGATTAGATCCATCATTTTTCAATTGGAATTAATAATATACTTTTATTGGTTATTATATATGAAGAATATGAAGAATGGTTAATTTTTCAATGTGTAACATGAATGTTTGGTCTCCAATTGATAATAATTTGGTTACACATCATTGTTATTTTAATAGTGTTCACATTATTTTCCTCTTTAATTTCAACTGTGATTAAATTAGTCAGGATAAGAATATAATTTTTGTGGAGGAATTTATAGAAACCATATTAAAATTATTATTTTAATGGTAAAATATATTTTTTTGTATATTGATAGTATTTTTTTATACTAATTGTGTGATATATGGTGGGACAAACAGTCCAAATGAAAACCATCATCAATGTGTAAAATTCATAATGTAGAAAGAGTGTACGGATTTTCTATAGGAATAGACCAAACTCTAAGGCTCCAATGAGATGAAATCAGATTAAATGAAGAATAAAATACTATATAACACAATTTTAATTCAATGTTTTGTGGTTTTTATATATAAAATTAAAAATTCACGGTGTCAAAATAATCAAAAAGGGAAAAAATTAGTCTTGTTGATGGACACAAGTTTCATGGTGTGATACATGTGTTTCTCAATGTGGTGTTCCTAGAGACTTTTTTCATTTAAATTATTTGTTCAAATTATTCAAGGTATAATTCCATGATAATTTTGTGGTGTAAAACAAATATTAATAGTGAAAAATAACTTTTCAGGATTAGAAATAAGTATATTTGGTGAGAATTAATTCTCAAAACCATATTTATGAAACATTAAATCATGAGTAAATTTTTTCCATTTAGTATGATATTACAAAACCATAGTGGTGGAATTTATTATTATAATTAAAATTAAAAAGGGATTTCAAATGAAATCAGTCGGAATGTTTAATCTTTGGAGAGTATCCCAATACTCTATTATTTTTCCTAATTTATTTCTTTTCCTTTACATTCTTCTATTCTTATGAATCCTTCCATCTTCTCAATCGAAATATTTACCCTTTATTTGGTGGCATAATGGTTGTGAGTTACCATGAAATTGGTTGGTTTGAAATATTTGTATATGATTGAGTTTGTATTCTTGAATTGAATAAAAAATATGTTCTTTCTTATAATTTCATGTTTCAATTGTTAATTCTGTTTTTTATTTGACTTGAATTATGTTAGGTTTCAATTATTTAAATTGAAATTAAATTGTATATGATACAGTTCTACCTACAATAAATTATTATATGTTTATTATGGAATATATTATGGTTGGAATGTTAGTTATCAATAATCACAAACATGGGAAATGAATTGCGAATGAAATAGTTGTTAATTTGGGGGAAATTACAATTTAAATTATTGCCAACATTTTTAAATGGTAGCTTCCACAATGCCTCACACATAGGGATGAGGGTATAATGACTTGATTAATTTATTTGGAAAATCATTACCATCACCATCGGGTAGAGGAGATATAAGAATCAGTAGATGAGTCAATCTCTTACCAGTCAACTAAAGGAAAATTGGTAAAAATTAGAAATAAAGATACCATTACATTATATCAATCGAAGACTAAACTAATCATTTATTTGCAAAATCTATTTAAAATCATTGATTTGGTATATTTTTTATGTTCTATGTCTCTCAAATAGAACCCAAATCTTTTTTTCTAGAATATTTCTTTAAATTTTTAATACAATTTACACTACACATTGTGATACTACCTAGGGTTAACAACTATAATAAAAATTAATAATAATTTTTTCCACACACCACGATGGGAATTCATTAGTACCTTCATTAAAATTAAGGGATAAAATTTTTATATGGTTCAATTGAATATATATATATATGACAGATTATGAGATAAGATATTATATTATTTACTTAATTTTGTTAGGAATGTTGTGCTACGATACATGATGATTAATAGAAGTAAAAACCCAATCAAGAGTGAAAATATTAATGTGTAAAATACTATTGATCTCACTATAATGTGGGAAAAAATATCATATTGTTAATAAGTGGATGCATAGAAAATACAAGAAAATATCAAATCCCTTGGCCTAGGTAGAGAAAAATCACACTAATAGCTTACTTGTATCTGACTAGTTCAATAAAATTATTAAATAGGGAATTATTTGTGGATTGATGAACATTACTATGATTATGGGATAATTCAGTATTGACCATGCATAGATTTAATGATAAATCACTTCGATGCATTCAATTTTATATTTTACTATTCAATGTTTATGTTGACTACTAATGGAGGAATTGGTTATTGATGTTAATAATATATGACATTGATCATAATTTTCCTTAAATTAATTTAATTATTTCTTATTAATAATTATACATATATTGATTAATGAGGAATGTACTCTAGATTGTGAATGTGATGCATGTGTTGAAAATTTTGAAGTAAAAAAACTGGTAAAATATGTTAATTAATTCAGTTATTTCATGGTTAGTGTATTTTATGACACCCTCACAAGCGTAATTGAAAAACACATCAGTTTAAGAACTAAAATATGGTGGGTAGTCGATAGAAATTTAGTGTCTTGGTATCACCAGAACCAATAGGAAATTATAAAAATTAACTAGATATTTTATTCACAAAAAACCATATAATGACCTATAATAATATTAAGTTAGCCATCATAATGATTAAGATATATTCCATAGAAAATCATGGATCACATTAATTCCACTAACAAGGTTACAAGTGACTTTTAGTTGTGTTTTATTTTTTATTCATTACCATAAAATTGAATAAAACTATATGGAGGTATTTTTCATTAGGATTCAAATATAATTATTTTTAAACATTAAAACTATTAATACATTTACAAAATCATTTATTTTGTCATTTATCTACTCCACTAATAGAATATAATTTCTACTAAAACAAAGTTGACAAAACTACAATCCATATGAATATGACTCAGCACACACTCATATAGGGTTTCACATTATACAGGGTGTGTGATGATCCAGAAAGATAAATTTTTACAAGAAATAATCTATTCCACTTCCAGGGGTAGGAGCCTATATTAAAAATGTTTTAGTGCAAAATTAAAAACATTTATATTATCCAAAAAATTAAAATATTATAAAATAATAAAACACCATAATATACATCAATGTTATTTTTAATTTAGTAAATTATAATTTTTTTAACTTTAATGGATACAATTTTATTTCTACCTAGTAACATTTTTATTTCCCTTACAATTAATTTCAACGATTAAATTATTTCTGAAATGATCATTATTTCTATGTAATATGGTATTTTAGAGAATATATGTATCAGATAATAAAACATTACACATTATTATGAAAATATGACATATAATATCCGTTGAAATTTATAAACAACGTATTAAGGGTAATGAAGATAATGAAGCGGTCCAAGAGGTTCTAGAAAAAAGAATATAGACATTAAAAAGAACCCAAGGTGGAGACATACAATCCAAAAAATCCCTCTTTTACCACATTAAAATTTGTATGAATTATAGAATATGAGTATTTTTTTAGAACCATCAGTATAAATTGGGATATTTAATGTAAAATTATAGTTATTGTGATGAAACATTATTCAATTAAGCCACTATCATACCATGTTGATTCTCTCATTACTAAAAGTCAAGGTCTAGCAGATGTGTTATGGTTATTTCTAAGGAAGATATAGTAACCAACTACTTGAATATATTTTGACAATACAGTCAAGATAATTGAAATATAAACCCAATAAAATTATCTATTTAACTGAAAAAAGTATTATGATGTGAATCAATTATTAGAGAAATTTAAATAAGTGTTCATGATTTCAAATTTTCATACATACAGGGTTAGTCTATATTGTATTATGGAATCCATGTATGAAAATGATATAGAAATGGAAATAAAATACATTTCATAAGAATATTTTTTAAATTTGAGTACTCTATTATTTAATTTATTTAAATTTTATATAAATATATAATTATAAATTATATTTTCATTAAATTCTATAAATTTTTTTGTAAAGTGTGAAACATGTCTTCTCGGTGGGGTGTGGGGGTTATTGATTACATCAAAAAAATTTGAATCAGTATTTCAACATGAATAATATTATTGAGAAATCATAAAAACACAATATTTCCAAGGACCAATTAAAAGGAACTGTCCTTAATTTTCAAATATTTTTTAAAAGATATATTTTATGAAATCAATGTTAAAAATTCTCTCACTATATTTTAATAATTATACTACATTATTTGATAGATGGTAAATGATAAATCCTCATAGAGACAACATAAAAAATCCTAAAAGTGGCATGAAATGGAGTAAAACGAGGATTTGGGATCTATATAGATGTTTCTGAATATACTGTATCATTGCAAGGCATTATTAGTGGATGGAAATAAAATAAGAGTAATCAACTAACTGAGATCATTGTATCAAACATTACGCTATTAACCCAAATCATATTATGTTTTTTAATTACTATAGAATATAATAGAATATAGTGCATAGGATCCATCATGTTAGTAGTCCTCATAGAATATATTCATACATGAACATTATGATTGAGGTTCCCCAAACATGAAGTCTTATATATAGTTATAAAACACATTATTTAGAAACATCATCTGAGACAAACAATTATATATATATATATATATATATAATATTTTCCT
Organism: Viscum album; assembly: GCA_963277665.1. Lineage (NCBI taxonomy): Eukaryota > Viridiplantae > Streptophyta > Magnoliopsida > Santalales > Viscaceae > Viscum > Viscum album. The sequence goes on along the minus strand of OY728121.1, from coordinate 89,627,676 downwards.
TCCATTAAACATTAGATCTTATAAGTTTTCCTAATACCATGAATTGAATGCTTAGTTAGTTTGAGGATCAATGACATAATAAACATATTTTTTGAAAGTTGTGATTATTTCTCCAAAATGGTGATTTAATATAATACATTCAAGTGTTGTCCTATATTATATTCATATTTATATCCTGGTGAATGGAAACATAAAAATGGGTGTTCTCAAACTCACCATAACTAAAAATATAATCCACATTTCATCATTCCCATTATTAAAAATGTTATATGAAAACTAGATAAATTGGAAGAAAAAATTAAAATATTTTTTATAAAAAGTTTATAACAATTTCATAGTAGAAGAGGGATCATTTAACATTCAAATATTACTTCAAAATGGTGAAGTTAACAATGTAGAACAAATTTCATTAAAAATAATATTTGATAACATGTCCTTGAAATAACTAATGGATAACATAGAGGAATTTAGAGGGGTGGATAAAACATTTAATTTTGAAATGATAGAATAATTTATAATATATTTCACTTATTCATGTAAAACCATAATCATTAAAAAATGAAATATAACATCCATTTTTAAAAGGGAAAATTGATAATGTTATTATCAAATGAGATAAAATATTATTTTTTTATAAATATAATTGAGAAAAATGGATATATGTGAATAATATGGAAAATAAGGGAAAACTATTGCCAAAAATGATATAAATTATTCTTATGAATGATATAAATTTTTAATTGACTGAAATCGATTATTGTAAATGCATTTTATTAAAATGTATTTTTCATTATAGGGTAAAATAATTTACGATGAAATTAAATCATAATGTGTATGAAACCATGGATTGAATAATGTTATTTTGGAGATGAATTATAACCCACAAATGGATATTTGAGTTGTCAAAATACCATATGAATTTTGTAATAAATGATTAATAATAATACTATATTGATTTCATGAAATGAAAATTCATACATTGTTAAATAGATGATATTTAACATATTTGTAATGAATTGGAAATTTAATATACATTTTAATGGAAAATAATATATACAATATAAAAAATGTATGCGAGTATTTTTATTGAGATAAAGAATATCTTACATCATTGATTTCATTCAAATTGAAAATCCATTAATGGATGATGATGAGATTTATATTTACTTTACTTTTTCAAAAAAAAATTATAAAAAATGTATGTCCAATATATAGACCATAAGAATTTAATAAGTGTTGAATACTCTTCATAGATCAAAAAAGAAAAATTATGATGTAAAAACCTTTCATCCTGTATGAATTTATTATAGATGTCTATTTAACAATGAAAATAATAATATTATATATATTGTAAATTAATATAATAAAATATTACATATATATATATTATTTTATATCAAATATTTGTTGAAACATGTGATACAATTATTAAAATGTTTTAACCTAAGGTGGTTATATGAGTTAGTTCAATTGATTTCTATGATACTCCAATATTATGTCGATTATTGTAAAATGTATTTGAAAAAGAGGTTCGTAATATCATGAATTTAATAGGAGAATGTATTTTATTGAGAAGTTATCAATAAAATTATAGTGTTTCACTTGATATTCCAAATTGGAATCAAATTAAGAAACATTCATTGATATTTTATATTTAGTATATAAAAACCAATAAGAACATTTTTATTAATATCAGCTATAGAATTTGAAATATTTTTGTAAAAAATTATTTATAGGTACATTAATATTATTTTTATACATAAAATACATTTCTATATTAATTATGTTTTTATTATTTCATAAAATAGAACATATAATTCCAAGTGGTGTTAGTCACGATATATCCATGAATACCTCTTCCTTTTTAAATTGGTTTTAAGGGAAGGTATAAATATGTTATTTCATTGTTTAAACATCATTTCAAAATTTTTATAATTCTTATATTATACTTATATCATATGTTAGAGTGGATTTAATGATGAATATAAATAAATTAGTGAAAAGTTCTTGGTTGAGAACATTGCATCTCCTTTTTGTTTTTCGTCTATGGATTACACCATAAGCATACATATAAAGGTATTTTGGAAATAAAAAGTCCTTTAAAATGTTATATTGTGTTTAGAAGATTATATTATTTAATTTTTCTAGATATAAATTCTTGTAAAGGTTCGATTAATGTTAGGGAAATGATATCCATTTATAAGTGAAAATAGTAAAACTATTATAAATACATATTATATTTTTAATGATGGAATGCAAATATTCAAGGATCAATTTCTATAAGTGTAGGAAATAATAAATATTTTGGGATATACTATTGATCAATCCACAACCTTTCATCATTTCATATGTTTTGAACATATTTAATGACTTTTACAAAAAAAATTACCATATTCATGATTCCTCTAGTATCTAATTATTATTCATATCATTTAAATATCCTCAAAAATATAATTTATCCCATATTACTAATTTTTATGTACTGAACATTAATTTAATCTTTATATAATAGAATTAATTTTCTAAATATTTGAAAACTAACATTTGAATTGAACAATTTTATATATAAACAATCATGTCTAATGAAATATATTTTATTTTCCATCATTTTTTATTTTTTCTATTTATTATTTTTTTCCAGTTGAATAGTTTTTATTATATCTATTTATATTTTCAAGAAAAATATATTGTTCTTTATATAAAATATATTACTCAAATTTATTAAAAAAATAAAAAATATTAACAATACAAATCTTTTTAAATAATGGTCTTACTATCATAATTTCAATAAATTTTAATAATAGAATTCATACATTTCATCAAAAAAAATTAAAATATAACTTATTAATTAATAAGTTAATCGATGATGAAAAATATTAAATCCCTTATTTGATATTTAATTAATACTATTCATTGCCACATAATTTTAATATAGGTGAGAAAAACTATTTTTTAGATAAAAATATTATGTATGCATCCAAAAAATTAAAAATTAATTTTATAATTTCAATAAATTATTTTTAATGATTTATTTGACGTTAAAAATTAAAAATTTATATTAAAAGGTCTAATAAAATTAATCCATTTTTTATTTCAATAATTCCATTAAAGTGATGTGTTGGAAAAATGTTGTTTACACTATTCAAAAAAATACTATTAAATTTCTAAAAATATCAACCATTCATCCTATGATATTATTCAAATGATAAACATAAAAATGGACATTATTTGATCAAAAAAATATTATACCTTTATAATTTAAAGTCTATTTTAATTGAGAAATCTTTTTACATAATAAAAATGCCCTCATATAACATTACGTGTTTTAGTAATAGTTCTTTCTAAATTCTAGAATAAAAAATTATAACATAATAGTTATATTGTTGAAATATGATATATTTGAGCAATATAATATTTTAAAAAAAAATATTTAATATTTTGGTACAATATAAAAAAACTGCTTAATATAATATTTATTTTTATAAATAACCCTTATTAAAATTAAATTGTACTAATTGTTTATCTTCTAGATGAATATTTTCATAGTGAATTAAAATAATGTTAATTACTATATGTGTCGATTAATATATTATATTATTATTATTATTATTTGTGATGACCCAGACCCCCCTTGGTCCCTTCCTTTGCCAAAATCCGGATCCTTAAGGGGTGTCGATCGGTGAGACCGATCAGTGCGACCGATCGGTGCGACCGATCGGCGGAACCGGCCGACGTCACCCGGCCTTGCCAAGTTGTTCAAGTAACGCTCCTTTTTCGCAAATACGGTTTTAAACCCTATTCTGCCTCATTTAAAAAAATGTCTTAAAGACCCGAAACGTGCACAAAAGTTTTAATTAAAATACTGAATCGAATCATGAGTCGGTTTAAACCACCCAGCGCCTTTAATGATGAGTCAAGCCGCGTGGTCAACCCACGACTTCCACGACTTACACGGTTCAGCGTTTTTATCTCAACCGCCCTCGGCTCTTATAAATTAAGGGTTAGGTCGTGGTTTCTCTCTTCCTCGATTGTGGCTCTTCTGGTGCATCGGGCGCGCCGCGTCGTTATCCGTGAAGTTCCGCCTCCCCCCCCCCTGACATAAGTGTTGGTCGTCTATCAGCAAGTAGGTAATTTCTCTCGTCTCTCAATTTTGTGTATCATGCGGGGTGGGCGTTATTTTGTTCCTATGGAATTGGTTGAACCGAACCTTAATGATGATAATAAACGAAGTTCTAAAGAAAGAAGGGGAAGGGGTTGTGATCGTTGTTTATGCTTTATCTTGTGATCATCCTTTTTAGTTGTGCTGGTGTATGTTTTTATGAAAATTGAGGCAGTTGGTGGTTGTTTTATGTGCACTGATGAATCCCCTCGTGATGTTTTAAATGGGTTGCTGAAATTGTGAACTCCTGCTGTGAAATTGGTTAATCAGGTATACCCGGATGAATAAGTTGGAAGCACCAGGATAAACCCTACTATGTTAACTCTAGGTTAGAACACACAGGTTTGAAATCACGGAGTGTGTTAAGTCTTTTAAATCTGAAATTACCCGGTGGTTGTGTGAATTTTGGGATGGGATTCCCTGTTGGTATGGTTTCGGTGGTTGTGAGTTTGAGACCAGGTGGGTACTCGTTTATATCACAAATTGGGGAGAGATCCTCTGTTGACAGAACCGGGTGTGAGTGTTTTGGTTGATCCATGCTTTTGACGCTTTCCTTGGTTATGCTTATGGTAGTTTCCCAGTAGTGCTTAAAATTAATTGAAAATTTTAACTGAACGTGAAACAAGAATGGGATGATAGGTTTTGATGGCGAGAGTCGTGACTTGTGGCTCGGATATAGTGGTGTTATGTTCCGTAGGCAGGTTAGAAAAACCTAGACTTGGGTGAGTGCTTGTTACCTATATCTATACTTGTAGTTTTGTGTTTCTTATTCACGCCCCACCCAAGTTGAGCACTTAGTGCCGAACACCCCCATTTCATGGGGGAGGGTGTTTTTCCCAACACTATTCTTAGTGGCTGGTTATTAGCTCCTTTTCTGCTCCCTTTCCCGGATAGCCCAAGTATCTTCGGGCAGGCTGTGATGGCCTGAAGTCCATTATTAGCCCAAGAACCTTCGGGCGGGGTGGTGTGGTGGTTGTCCAGGTGTGTGCGGCAGGTGGTTTCCCAAGTGTCTTCGGGATGAGGCCGAGGTGTCTTCGGGCGTGGTGGTGGTTGTTCTGGCCTAGGTGTTTGCAGGCATGGTTACATGTGACAGTTGTGGCCCAGGTGTGTGCGGGCGGGATTCAGCAGTGGGACTACATGCGGTTGAGGCCCAGGTGTGTGAGGGTGGGATTTCGGCAGTGGGACTGCGTGTGGTTGTGGCCCAGGTGTGTGCGGGCGGGTGTGGCAGTGGGACTGCGGTGAGAATGGCGGGATTGGTCCGATGCGTAGGATGTCTCAATAACCAGTGGGAAAGTGGCGCGGGGTACCCAAACATCGATGTGCTCTTATTATATATATTACTTGACTTGCGTTCCTTGGGGAGTGAGCCTTGGTGAGGCCTGGGATGGATAGTTTTCCTTGTTAGGTGTTTGGTTTTCTCTTTTTCTCACGGGACTTTAGTACGTTCCCCCACTTGTGCACGAGAGTCTTGGTTTTCCCTACTGACTGTACTTGTATTCTCACCCTACGTATATAAAACTGCTTTCAGGTTTCCAGGAGGACTTCGAGGATCACGCAGGACCTTACTAGCTCGGACTTTTGGAGCAGTTTCAGTTGTTGTTTTTCTTTATGGTACTTACCTTGTAGTCGCCTTTTTGCACTTTGTCGCTTTTACTTTTGAAACATGCATGTGGGAATGGTTTACTTTTGGCTTTACTTTTCTTTCTACCTTGGTGTTGTTGGGTTTTCTTCTCCTTATCTCTCGATCCTATAAAATAAAAAGGGTAATGCCTTCCATTTGCGAGAATTTTATATACCCTTGGTGCTAGTCGCCACTCCGGGATCTATTGAAGGCGGGTTTCGGGGGTTATTATCTCTCCTTCAAATTAAAGAAGGAAGGGCCTGACAATCTACTAACCCTTCCCTCCTTTTGGTGAAGGCGGGTCGTGACATTATTATTATTATATTTCTCATCTAATGTCCCATTGATTTTTTTGGTTTTCTATTTCGTGTGAAAAAAATTATCATCCAAATTATAATTTTAATGTAAATTATTAAGTAAAATTTTGTGGCAATAAATTATCACCCTTAAATAAATTGCACCATAAAAAATTTATTCATCCCATACTAATATGAATAGATAATGATATCTAAATGATAGGAACCACTTCTATATAATACAATAAGTGATCTATCACATATTATCAAAGGTAAGACTACAATACCATTTGTCTAAAATTGTCACGCCACATCCCAAAGGGGACCACGACATGACTACCCAAGCATCCCTTTAATAGACAAGGGAAAGATGACTAGCATCAAGAAAGGAAATCATGGTCATGGGAGACCATGGCCTATGTACATATTCATATGCACACTTCTCCAAGCCTACAAAATGATGAAATGTAAAAACAATCATAAAACCCTATACTGACACATCTAATCTCTTAACCAGAGTATAACATGAAGTAAAATAATTTAAATAGAGACAAATAAAAACCTTGAAAAAAGATTCTATAACCCAAGTCAAACACAATAGTAAATACTGGAACTTCTGTAAGAAAAAAAAGAAACCTAACTCAGTTTACCCATTCTAACTATGATCCATCTGGTCCTTGTCTACCTTGGACTCTATCAAATGGTTTATCAAATAAAAATGATGTGAAATGTGTGCAAAAATACCATCCATGGGTGAGTATGACAATGCTCAATATGACACCCAAAAACCCCAAAACCTATAACAAGGAAATACACACATATTTGCATTGTTATATGTCTACAACAAATATAACATGGATATCTATATATATACAAAAATAAATACTATCTTGAGGTATGACACAACCATAGTATATATTCCAAGGATTCTTGCTAGAATATTCCACAATTCATTCATTCCGGAGAACAAACTCATGACACTAATAGCACTGATGATGTATATCCAAGAGGTACTACTTGTTGAGTCGCGTCATGATAATGAACAGGTTAATTCACCGAAGATAATGTGATATTAATATGAGGATCACATACATGTCCCTAGGGTGATTCAAACCACAATATATGTATTAACCCTCTACGTAGAGGACTAACGCCAACGTAATTTTGGTCATGATGATGCAATTAACTCCCCATACGGTATAAAGATGAATAGGGGATTTCACTATTGACATCATAGAGGGATTCCAATAACTCTATCCAAGAAGTCCTATAGAAGAGATCATATTCCTAGGAGTATGAGAAAATTATATACCAACCTTTATGGAAATGATAACTGGAACAGACCCTATTGATTCTTGTCTCAGATATATAGGAAAAGAGATCCATTCCAAGAATAAAAGTGTACATGGTCTATAGTATGATTCACCCACCATGTCTCGTGACCCAGGGTCTTGCCCATGTAAATATCCCATGTTAAAAAGTTGTGTCTATTATGTAATAAACTTCATGTAGGCTATCCATGTAGTCTACCTATGTTCCAAAAACATATATATTTCTTGTATATTTTCTTATCTACAAGTACATGGATTATCCCATGTACTTGGTCCAGGTTGTTTCTATCTGGGGGAGTACACGACATGATCCAACCTATTTAATACACTCTATATATTTGTGTTTTTTGCTGTATAGGTTGAGTCACCATGGAGATACCACACACTGTGTGATATGGGTCACACACAAGGTGACAATTAACCTTCCCCTAAAAACCCTAGCATCCCACAAAATTTAAATTTTTTTTAGGCCACTATAAGGAAAAGTGGTGAACCAGAGTTCACAAAATATATGTACCGCAATTTTCTGAAAGAGATCAAAAACTAATTAATCACAAGACTAAGATTATTTGAATTAGACAATCTATATAATTCCCACTATAGAATACTAACCTGGGTATCTAGATCTTTGATGATAAGCTCTTCAAGGTGGGTTTTCATTCTTTTCAATGCCTAAATTAATTCCTATGAGTTGATTTTTCATTATTTGAAACCCATGGATAGGATTTGGTATTTTTTTCCAACCCTAATTCTTGATCCTCATTGGCGTCAAATTGTATCCTTCTTTTATATATTCTTCTAATCTTCTATTTTATGGTATTAACATGGATATCTTTCTCCGTTATTTCTTCCTTGTAATGGTGGATGAGCTTCAATGACACCCCATCCCCTTCTTCCATCACTCTTATTTTCTTAATTTTTTATCCACATTCCTCATTTTATGAGGAATTTATTTCCTTGTTTCCACCCTTATTAGATTAACTAGTTTACATTATACTTGGGAAGTGTGAATATTCAATGTGTTTCATAGGATTTTTCCCTTTACTACAATACATTTCCCTAAATCAGGATTTCCTTTTTTACCATTCTTTGATCTAGGTCTAGGAAGACCATTCCTTTGAATTTGTTCCACGCTATTCACTGAGATTTGGATAAAATCATCATCACCTGAATAATTTTTCTCTTGAGTCAACATTGGTTCTTGATCCTCCAGAACATCCAAACAATTTCCCATCCCAACCAGTGAGCATCCATTGAGGGGTCCCTACCTAATTGAAGACTCCACATTTCCGGCATTATCCTCCAAGGTAGCCTTCCTCACAACACACACAACCATTATATAGGCTAATAATTTAGTAATGAGTGTGTTTAGCTATAAGGTCCCAAAACCCTTCCACTCTTCAACTCCCTACAATGAGTTCCCATCACATTTACAAAACTTCTTGGTGGTACTGGCATGTTTGGGCTAGTGTGCTGCTCATATCCACATCCCATAAATTTTAGTTTCTTTTCAATGTCATCCCAGTTCTGACCTTGATATCCACCGAGTCCTTGGACATCACAGACTGTGAAATTACCTATATTTTCATCAGTAGTGCTAGCTAAAACAAGATTTCTCACCATATCCATACCCTCCCTTTCCGCTCCACCAACCTGCACTGCCTCCACTCCACCCACCTACAAGGGGATAATACCTAAATCATGCCACAAGCGGGAAGATAGATCCACTACTCACATCCCTATATACATTTTCATAGATCTCTTCATTGAAATTTGAGGCACTATATAAGAACATAATATGAGTAGATCCCCTCCGGATGTATCCTCCTATAAATCATGATATATAATGGGTTCCAATTCCTCTAATGTTGTCCCACAATCCTCCTCTGACCGACCAAAACACCACCATCTCATTCTAACTAGTACTCAGTACGGTCAACCTACTCCTCAAACCCAACAGCTTTTCAAGAGATAGGAATTGTTCCTTGATGATCTTTGGGACTGCGGTGGAAGACAAATATTATATAACATAACTGATTAAATTCCAAGAAAAATGATGGCCATGACTCAAAGTATACCCTTTGTTTTCATCTAAATTCTTCTCCAACTGAGATCCATGTCCATTCCATTGGAGTCTTTGAAACATAGATCTGAACACAAATATGAGGTGAGATTTGTTTTCAAAACACCAAAGTATGAGTATTAGAGCAGAAATACCATCCTACCACATTTTTCAACATAAACAGAATCAATGGATCCTGGAATGGTAGGAGAAGATTTGGGATATATACCCACACCCTTGTCGATGGCACATCAAATTTCATGTTGAACTCAATGGACCAATGAATGAGGTAGAAACTACATACATTGAGAGCACAATGTGTGATGGATCTTGCAACAATCAGATCATCCTTTGGGGGATTCTAATCATTATATGGTGTGGATCGAGAATAACCACAACTGCATGTTCTTGATGAACCTGGGATTTAAAAAAATATATGTTGTAGGATTCAACCGAGGGTCTATGGTCCATGAAACAAGGCTCAAGAATCATCTTATTATGATCTAATGTAGAATCGAATTCCTTCATGGAAAGAGAGAGTTAGGGAGATCCATTTTGGTTGTTGGGGATCTTATGGAAAATGGGAACCATAGGGAAGGGAAGTTCTATGTTAGGGTTAGTGAATGGGAGAATGGTCTAAGGACCATTGGGTTCTGCGGATCTCGGGTCTACAATTTCATATCAATGTTCCATGAAATGGTTGTACAACTATTGAATGATTAAGATAACTCGAGCAACTATCCATATGAAGAATGACTATGAAATAATCAGAAACCAAATGTTATTTCTCATTCTAAATCACTATAGAATAAACTAATCCCACAATGATGTCAAAAATGGATCATTCTGTTCATTGAAGGATTCTATTTTATCAAATAAATAAATGAAGGGTAATAATAAAACAAAAACACATTCCCTTATCGACTAGGATTGATCACTAATGATGAAAAAAACTATGTCACATTTGATGGTGAGATCCTTCAATTTTGTGGAGATTCAATCTACGATCAATGATCTCAATGCCTAGTCTATAAAAAATCCATATAATACCCCAAAATAATACACCAAAAATATGAGACATTAAATTCTCCACAACATAGGGCTTTACATTTCTAAAAATCTTGAAAAGTGGCTACAAAATTAAATGAGTGTACTGAGTAGTAATTGGAGTCTCCTACCCGCATGTTCTCTCATGGAGATTCCCATGATACCACTAGAAATAGTCTATTGTAATCTATCACCCCTGTGGTATCATCTTCTACTGATCCTAGATCGCAACTGGGTACACATAAAAGGATTCTATATACTTGATTTTAATCTATCCCCAATCAATGATGTGCGATGCACGTACATTGTCAAATGTGACATGTGGAAGACATCTTATACCCAGTCTATTTACTAAGGCAGTTCTATGTGGTACAATGCCTCTCCAACTCCACACAATACCTGGAATGGGTCCATGAACCTCATAGATAGCATTCCACCCTAGTCAAATCATCATAATCTATGTCTATGTGAGAAATGTAGGAACACATGGTCTCCTTCATCAAAATCGAATGGAATTGTCTATCTATAATCATATTACTTCTGAATGATTTGTTAATTCTCCATCCACAACTAGTTGTTATTCACCTTTTATGTTGTATCTACCACCATCTCCAAGCCAATGAGTGAGGACTCTCCTAGGACAATCCAATAATGTGGTGACCCTTATGGTCACCCATAAAATACCTTGAATGGTTCCAAACTGATAGTGGAATTGTATATTTTGTTGTACTCAAACACCAACATTGGTAGTAGATCCTCCCAACTATTACCATAGTCCAGTAATCATTATTGAAACATATCCTCCAAATCCTAAACGGTCTACTCAGTTTGGCCATCGGTTTATAGGTGAAACATTTTTCTCAATCATAAAATATTCACAAAATCCTCATGTATTCCCTTCCACAATTGGGATGTTAAGAAACAATCCTGATAAAAAAAATATCTGATGGTACTCTCTAGTGTAAGACTATCTCATGAATGTAGAGGTGTCCTAAACTCTCTATTGAAATTTTTTCTCATATAACAATGAAGTGGGAGGACATTGATATTCATTCTATGATCAATTAGATGGAATTGTGTCGCATCCACATACCTAGTATGACCAACATGACCAACATATATATATATATATTCACATCCAATATAGCACCTCAAAGGATTTAGAAAAACCCTCTAGAAATTGGTGTCTGTCCTTCAATTGCTCACAAGTAAGGGATAAAGGGAAAAACTCTACGACCCATTTCATTATCCCTTGCCACCAAAACTGACATTAATGGTAACAGTAATTATTTTAAACAGACATATTTATTTCCAAATGATATTTTTTAAACTCTTTCCAAACCTCCACATGCTATGTCACTGTTACCATCATGCATCATATGAAAAGAAAGACGTGATCCACACCTTTAAGGAAACAATTAATAGAATGTCCAATTGATGTATATATGTGTAGGGTATCATAGTCTATATCCTCACTTTATTCCCCCATAAATTTTTAAAAGAGTGGAAGGGTAATAACAATCAACTGAAGGTAAGATGATTTATATTCATCCATAATGGAAAACGACAAAGAGGTCAACAACTCTGATGCCATATTTAGCAACCGCACATAAAATAAATTACTAAGAGTATTTTCTACCATATTCATCTTCCCAAGAGTATAGAAAATTTGAACATAATAATCCTAAAAGAAATCTATCACTCACTAATGTCCCAAATTGAGATCATTCTGAGAGAAGATATGCATGAGACTCTGGTAATCAGAGTAGATGATGAACTGATCACCTATTCGGTAGTGTCATCACATCATCAGAGAAAATACTACCACAAATAGATCAAGCTCATGGATCGCTTAGATCTAAACATATTGTCTCCATTTCCAGGAACCATAGGAAATCACCACTTTCCTCTACATAATAACACAACAATGTTCAGTTCTTGATACGTCGTAGAACACTACATACTCAAAACCCTCCCTAGAAATAATAATTTGGGAGTGCTCATAAAACTCTAACTCAATAATAAAAAGCCTACTATAACCTATCATACCATTTGAATTGATTTTCCTTTTGAGCCAAATTTTTCATGGGTGCTGATATTCTTGAGAAATAATGTATGAATCTTTAATATTTTATTGTCGTCCCATTGAAGAATCACAACTCCATCACACTATTAGGTGGAACCCTCATATGAATGAGTACATCATTAACTACCTGAGTTTCCTTTTCACCAAAAATAGGGAACCTAGTTCCATCACTATGGATAGACCACCCCTTTCTCCTAAAATAATAAATATTGGATTGAACATTATATAAAAAATTACATACTATGAATTACTTTATAAGGAGTCGACGATGGTACCAAGAGATTCCAAAAGAAACTCTCACCTCCAAGAGTCATGTGAAACTATCCCCTCCCATTTCCTCTACCTCCCTGATCCTTGTGTGAACAACCTGGGGTGTGGTGGTTATAACACATTAAAATTCTTTCATCCTCCATCTACTCTCCCAACTCCGCTACTATGTCTAACACCATACAAACTTGCATGATCCTACTCCGTTCTCAGCATCGGTGGCCCATCGGCATTCCCTCTTTAATAAGTATAGTGCTTCAGAGAATCTATGGAGATATGTCCCATGTCACCAAATGAGTAGAACCACCTATGTCTAGAATGACTAGACCAACCATGTAATCCCTGAACTACAGATCCTCTATCTTTGTACCTCCTCAAAAAATGGTTTAAAAATCTAGGTTTCTAATACAGATATCATCTCCCTACATCCAACGCCTATACTCCTGATTTCCCATTGTTGAAAATCGCTAATTTTATCTTCTCATACAATATGATCTTGAGTATCATATCTCTGTGTAAAACCACATCATAAGTTTGAATACATATAGGAATAACACTATAACACTATCTTGAATTTCCCTCTAGGTAGATCACTCAATGGTCTGATCCCTAAGTAAGTGATATCTAACTATATCTCTCAAGTATATAGAGATGTTGGTAAACCTCAAGGAACAGAAAAATTCCATCATGTTATACTTCTAGAGTTGTAGAAGCACTTAGATTTTTAAATCCATCAGCATAGCGGGAGAGAAATCTTCTCTAAAGAGGAATTTAAAATATTACCACAAAAGAGCCACCTCATCGTATTATTTATTTCCAATACCCCACCATCAGCTTATTGATCTGTGAAGAAGGTGTCCTAGTAGGAAACCCATATGATTTGTTGGTGTCCTGACTAGACACAAAACATAGGTCATCACCTCAAGTCAGTCCTTAGTCGACTGTTAGTATGGCTCACCTCAGAACCTATGGTGTCTCTATAACTGAAACTCATGAATAATTATCAACATGGGCTCCCCATCTACATGTATTTGGGATACTCTGTAATGATATACATGGGGTGTTATGAGTGGTGCACCAGTTCGAGTTATTATCTCAATAAGTAGTCCTTGTAACAATGCATCTTCAATGTAGGGATCATCCTAAAAATAATCATGCATAATCCTAGTTGTATTATGTTGTAATGGCATAATGAAACAATCAATATGTATCATGGTCAATGAGTATAACTGGAGAGTTGACTCAATGATATGAATAAACCCATTCCAATATGATTTATAAACCATTTTTTTCATGAAACTTGTGTTATCATGTACATATCCATAACTAAGGTTATCAGAGTCCTATTGTATGGTCACCTCAGTTACCGTACTCACACTGGAATCCATGACCTGAAATCTGAACTCATATCACGTAAAACTATTTATCAAAAAGAGTCTCATAGACTCTTGGTTCTAATGTATAACTAATCCCCTCTAATACCACTATATCATGACCCATCTTAGAGGTTCTAATTTTCTGAGTCCAAAAGAATTCCTCCAATAGGTTATGGTTTGGAAACTACCACTGAGAAGGCATATCACTGACATGAAATACATTAAACTAAGTACATGTTATGGTAATTATGTTATATAACCTAGGGGTGGTCGTGGTGAATCAGGGAATAATAGATTAAAGTTGAATCCCCTTTAGATCTTGTTTCATTATTAAACATAACACTCTTCTATCTCTTTCTCATTGAAATCTATGCAAAAAAATCTCACATGAGACACATCAATTTTTCTTTGGTTACCCTCTCTAGGGTATGTCCAAGGATCACACAATGATGATGTTCTTGTGTACCAAATATATTAAGGCTCACTTATAAATTACAAGGTTTAAGGTGGATCAATTATATGGATAGGATCACTACCTTTACATGATTTTTCCTCTTCTCAAAGCATTCCCAAGGATCACCCTATAGTCACATTATTAGGGTCGCTATTAGTGGAAAGGATCAATGTATTTCCCTTACTTTTATCACTTCTCTTAGAAGGGAGCCTCTCATAGGATATGGAATTGAATGTTTATTAGTTTTCAATAATGCATTCATCCTCAATTGTATATAGATTCCATGAAGAAGTATTATTTTCACCCATATATTAAATCCACTATTCTTTGGGATGTTAATTTGTAGTAATTAATTTTGTGAAATATTTTATTCCCTTCATGAACTTATTCTGGCCCATTGTAAACTTCATTGCAGCGCATGGAATGAGTACATCGTGGATTGCCTTTTTCATCTGTGGACCGTTCTGGATTCACTGATGAATTCATCATCCAAATATTATTTCTCCTCCAAGGAATGCCGATGTCTCATGGATTTCATCTCTTCTATGGACACTTATTCTTTTGTGGGATAAAGAGCCCCGCAAAACTACTTCTGAGAACTATCTTTGTGGATCTCTTCTCATTTTACAAAATCCTCCTTCTCAACCTCTTATCCTTCATAGAATCCATTCTCACGAACACTATCAGACATCACTGAATTATTTCTACAAAAAAGATGTTTTCCTATGAAAATCATATCTCATCATAATGATGGGATTATCTGTCCATTCATATTAAAATAAATTTGAAAAAACCCACTAATCAATTTTACTAAAATATTTGATCTAGTGAAATTTCAGCTTGAATTATGTTATATAGTATTTATTGTGCACTAATACCCTACAAAGGATGACCTATACTATGAATAAATCCTTCTTTGTCTCTTTAAATGGTTTCCTCATATCCATAAATAATGGCCATATAATGAATGAAACACTGCATCTCGACCATATGAAACAACCTTTGTTAGAACAAAAAATAATTCCACAAACAAAATTTATTCCAAGAACTATTTTGTTTATGGTCATCATATTTCCCTTCAAGGTCCACATTGTTCTAGTATACAGAAATATTACATTGTTGAATTTCTATTGTCATTTCGCAAACAACCATTGGATAACACTTGTAATATACACAACCTTAAAAAACTACTTTTATAAATGTGATATATACTCTTTCACAGTCATCTATAATTTTCAACAAACACAATAATACCCAAACAATCCAAGAGGACACCTTGAGGGACTTTTTCCAAAAAATATCCCCTTTCTGTTTGTTGAAAACACTTCATATTTTGATTCAACGTTAAACCATATGGAATCTTTAAAAGAAATTATATTCTTCTGTAAAAGGTAATGATAAAAAATTTACTCAAAACACACTCTACCCCCACATGATCAATGCTTGACATGATATAAAATAGTATAATAAAAATATCATAAATGAATCACTTCATTGCATTCCAAATCATCTCATATGCAATCAGAATTAATATCATTTGTATATATTGGCCAATCACCTTTAGCATAATTATTTTTAATACTCCCGTTATGTCACTTCTCACCCTAACTGAATCAAGTCCCCCTATCTCACTGGTCAACCTGGTATCTTTAACTCCCCCTAACTCAATGCTCAACCTTGAAGCTTCTCAACTATATTGATTAAGACATTCCTCCCCTTTTTAAATCCACTATATATCTCCATTTTAAATGAACCTAAAGAAAATATGATTGTGGTATTTAATAGAGTAAATACCACATATTATCACATTATTGAATGAGATGCCATACCTTAGGGAAAAGGGATACCACATACACACTATCTTCTGTGTAGGGAGTCCAATTATTACCCAGATCCAGTGGATTCATATAAAATGGATTGTTGGATATGTCCATTGTCAAAATGTCCATAATATGTAGTTCTTTATGAACACAATCAAATTTCAAAATCCAGTGCTCCTCCCCCTTGATGAATTGATAAATGATTTTAATTTAATTTTTTCATTGAGTGATCAATTTTATTTTTGAAGAGATTTATTGGAAATGAATTAAGAAAATGTATCTCAATCAATGAGTACACTTCTACTCCCATATCACTAAGATGAAACTTCCTCCATAATAATTGTGTACACACATAGGATTTCATAATATAAAGAGCTATTGTAGTGCTTAATGAAATTAAATGTTGTTTCTTCTTTATATAATAAAGAAACAATACACCAAGAATGAATGTAAACATGGATGTTTATTTTCTATCTTCTGTTAATCCATCCAAATCCGCATTAGATTTTCCAAGTAAATGTTTTTGAGATTTTTTATTTTATAGCAAGCCAAAATCCATTATGATCTTGATATATCAAAGTATACATTTCATTCAAATGAAATTAATTTCTTTGGGATTTATATTATATTGTGATGATTAACATGTGGAAAAAGCAATATCTAGTAATTCCATTGTTATGTAAAACATGCTCCCAATTATCTTCCAATATTTGATGACATTAACCTCTTTTCTTTCATCATCCAATTATAATTGTATTTTCCTAGCCAATGGAGTTCGCAGAGCTTTGGAATAATCCATACCAAATCTTCTCAAGACCTCCGTTCAATATTTTTATTGAGAAATGAATGTATCATTCTTTATTTTCGTTAAATCTAAACCGTAGAAAAACATCACTTCACCAATAATTACATTTGAAACTCATAGTTCAGGATTTCAATAAACTATATGTGTTATGCTTTATATGATTTCCTAATTATTCGGGCATCGAAAAACATCAGCACTATTATCCTTTTATTATATTCACTATTTAAATACATATTTTAAGGAACTCCACCATGAAAAAAACTGAACTTCTTCAAAAACATATCTATACATTAATACCATGCTCTTGGTTCTTTCTTCAAAATATATAATTTCTTATTTAGATGAAAACTCTTTTCTCATCAACGTTATTGATAAAAGGATTTGGATTCTCAATATAAACATCTTGTTCTAGGACCCCATTCAGAAATTATGACATGACATCCATCTGGAAAACATTAATATTTATTTTCATAGATACAGCCTAGAATAATCTGATATCCTATAGACATGAAATAAGGGAAAATTTTTCATCAACATTGATACCCTCAATATGTGAGTACCATTTTTACAACAATTATTCTTTTTTTAATATCGTCATCATGTTCACTCATGTAATTATGAAAGACCCATTTATAACCGATCACTTCTGGTATATTAATCTCTACAAAATATCCAATGTATGATTATTCTGAATTTTTTCAATCAGATCATTAATATCCTAATCCCAATTGTCATCTCCTGTTAAATCATAAAAATATTTAGAATCTATATGTGATTAAAACGATGCTTTCTATAGTTTATTCATTCTCCATGTCAGCACTGGAAATGTATGATCCACAATTATGTACATCCTTTCAAATTTACATATTTTCTAATTCCATTATGTAGATAATAAGTTCTTCTCGTGCCTTTCATTATCTGAATCGTCATATGAATTATCTGCTGATACTAGAGATTCTCATTAATTTATTATGTCTTCATTATTATCCTTCCAATATTGAGAATGTATTTTCTAATCATTTTTCTCATTATCTATTATATTTACACAATGGATTTGAGAAAAACATCACAGCCACTTATGGATGAATTTATATTTTTTTTATTTTTTTATTATCCATGAAATGTACCATTATCTCCAACGGATTAAAAAATCATGTGATTCTACTTATTGGTAATGAAGCACAAACTTCTAATGACACGAAAGTAGTTAAATGTTGGATTCATTCCATAGTATATCTCATATGAATTCTTCTCTTATTTAAAACATAATAAAACTCTGATTGATTTGTAGACTGATTTCATCCCAACATCTTCCAAAATCATATCTGGAAGTTATTTCTCAATGAGAACTATTCAGGAACTATTTATGATAATTTAGGTTCTTCTCATAACTACTGCATTCTATTGTGGTGTTCTTCCTACTAATACATGGTGCATTATCACATGTTTTCTATATAATCCTCTAGTTGGATATTTGTGAACATGGTTCCATTATATGTTCTAATATTCTAGATTTTCTAAAATATCATTTTTTATCTTCCCGTCGATATCTTGTAATGAAATTGAACACCTCTAACTTGTGGGTGATGATCGATAACCACACCATTATACTAAAATAAATAATTAACAAAACATAGTACCTCATTTAATCAATATATCATGATGAAATAGGTCTAAAAAAATCAATATGTACAAGAAAAATAAGTATTGTAGTCCTTTTATCATTTTCCATGTATTATTTAGAATGATATTCTCTTGTGGTGAGGTTTAAAAAATAGTAGTATGATCATGGGATGACCTACGGAGAACCTGAGCAGCATTCTATTTCCCTATATTTTCTAAGGATTCTTATCTCAAGTGCTCAATAAATTAATGGAATTAACTTAATTAATAATTCCTTTGAATTAAATCGCAAATCTTCTTGTCCACTCAAAAGAATAATATTTCCTTGGTTCACTCTCCCAAAAAAATAATTGCACCATATTTTCCATGATGAATCGTAATTCTTTTGAAAATATTATGGAATATCCTAAGTCACACAGTTGACTGAAATTGAGCATGTTGTGACTAAGACCTTTAATAACTAAGACATCAGCATATATCATGTATTTTCCCCCACACATGTATTCTCCCATGAAACAAATCTGCAAGCCTTCATCCATACATAATATTATGATTCCTTCCATATTACACCAAATTCTGACCATCAGAACATTTTTTATATCATATGGAAGGTGTATGCACATTCAATGAACTATATTCTAGTGCGATTTGATGCCTTAAATGCTATATCTATAACCACTTCATGAATGTATATTTTTTTTATGAGCCATGTTTTTACATCATTATAGATTCTTATTGAAAACATTTATCTTACATGAAGTATATTGGACCAGCTGTATCGTTTAGTGATCCAAATCGACATTCCATTTTACACTCCTTTGATGATACCTTTAGCTACATCATATGAACACATTTATTTTAAATTGGTACATTGTTTAGCATTGTTGATGATAAATATCTTTCCATGTTCCCAAATCCTCTACACCTGAAACATTTACAAACAAATGTTTTAATGGAATATTGATCCTCATATTTTTTCCTCTATTGGTCTTGTTCCATTGATATCTCTTTTCTATAGAAAAATATTTTATGACCATCCCATGTTTCCCAAACAATAAAATCTAACACCGGGTTAATTCTTGTGTGGAAATACTATATTACTAGTTCTCCCTTGGGATCCGTGAGTCTTCTATTCATACCTAAATCAATCTTCCACCTCATAGTGGGATACTATGTTCTAACATCAACCATTTCAGATTTCATTTTTCTATCAAGCCCCATACATGTTGTATCAATCTGATTAATCATTTTCTTTTGTGGAAACTCCATTTTCTACTTCCATATTAAAATAAATTATTCTATTCATTTCTATGTTTTCTATGTGAATTTATTTTCTATATCCAATAGTTTCTCATGATATTTCACTTTTCATCACATACTTCAAGCATCCTATTTAATAACATTGATGTGTTTCATTTGATCTTTACAAGTATTAGTCAAACTATCAATCACCCTTTTATGTTCTTCAATTTTTAGTATGTACTCAGAGTCATTATTTTTTCTTTTTGGTGTTAATGGCTTCAGTTTTTCAATTTATTAATTTTTATCAGAATTATTTTCTTTATGCTGCTACAAATATATAATGATTTTAATTACAAGCAATATTGTTGGATTTATTTAGGTTGGATCTCGAAACATATATCTCTTCAATGGAATATTATAATTCAACTTGAATATCATCCCATCCTTCTATTTCCTCCTCATTATTTTCACTTTCATCAATTATTTTTGAATTTCCTACAAATTCCACTATACCATCTACTTCATGATCCTTATTTTCATACAACACATTCACATCAGATTCTACTAATCATTAGTAAACATTTGAAAGAATATTATTGTTTTTTGAGAAATATTTTAATCACTTCTCCTCATTTTTGACATTGGATAAATACTTCATTTAGGAAATTTCATCATTGTATTTGCTGTCATCTTCAAAAATCATAAGACACATTTCTGAAAAAAATTACAATATTACCACATAAAAATCATGAAATTTAAAGTTTACCATTGATTGTTACTCTTATTATTTTCATATTTTCTTAGAGAATCAACATGACAACATCCAAATTTTTTCCTCCTGACTATCATCAATGTATATGTTTTTCATGAACATGAATTCCACTCCATTATATGTCCCCTTTTCTACAACATCACTATCATCATTTCTCATATCATATGAAACTTTTATACCGGGCATGTTATACAACATTATTGCTTTTAGATCATTATAATCCAATACCAAAACATTCAAATTAAACCAATGTACACTTTTTTCCCAATATAATCTTTATAATCCTTATATATTCAATATTTTCACCAATACCACACATTTCATCAATAAAAAACATTTAACCAACAAAAGAATGTATCAACATAATCATTAGGGTGCATTTTGAGATCCTCATACTTATTTCATAGAACATTTATCTTTTCATATCTTACTTTTGTGTCACCCTCATAAATATTCAACTTTTTACAAATTTCATGTGATATAATGCAAGATATAACCATCATATAAGTATAATATTATAGGGATACCCAAATATAAGTGATTCCATTTGTAATTTCATCTAATTCCTTATTTTTAGCTTCTGATAAAGCACTTCTATTGATACAAGATGAAATTACGTGCATTGATTCTGCATAGACATCCATTTGTCATGATCAAATGTATTTATTCATCCAATTCATCCACAATTGAAAAATTTTCCCATCGAAGATCATAATGCGATTATGATTGACAATATCCATTCATTATACTAAGAGATAACAACACTATTTGTAACATTCCCCCTAATACCAATTGTTTTATAAATTTTGTTATATACCCTAAGGTAGGTAAATCAGCATATAACTAAGTAAAATAACATCCCATTCATATCATAATTAACTATTAAATGAAACACTCATATCTCTCATTATCATTGAAATGTATGAAATGAATTTAAATAATTCTGAAGAAATATAAATTTAACACGGCTCCCCTCACTTTGCTAAGTCCAATGTGGATAAATGGTTTATCTGAAAATGTAAAAAATCTAATAATTCTCACTACCAATTTAAAGTATTTGGGCTAAATCTGTACTATACTGAGGCTCACAAGTTTTTTAATATTTAGGATCTTACCACTTCATTCCAAAGGGGAAAATTATCTGTCTCTCTCTCTGGATTACATCCAGTGGAAAGGATCAGTCTCTTCCTCTTACTTTGATCACTACCCGTAGAAAGGGTCCACTAATAGTTTATTGAAATTATGATCTCTTCATTTTCATTAATTCAAGAATCCTAAACTATTGATAAATGCTCAGGCGATGTCATGTTTTCACCTGTAGATAAAATCCACTTTCGTCATACCATTAGTTTGTGGAAATTTTATTTCTATTCCACATTTCTCCCTTCACAAACATCTTCATGTCCTTTATTAATAGCATTCCACTGCATGGTGTATGTGCTTTTCGAACATACTTTGTCTTTCCCAGAATGTCCCTACTTAATGGACAAATTATTCTTCCATTAGCCAATTCTCTTATACAAACAATTGTTGTCCCACTAACTACCTCTCCAACATAGACACTGCATTATTTTAAGGCTTTTGATCCCTACCAAACCTCTTCCATGAACTGTCTTCATAGACAACTTCTAATTTCAAGAAATCCACCTTGTGAACATCTTGTCCTTCTCAGAATTCTTCAACGTGAATACTTTCAGACTTCACCATATTTATCCTATAGGAATGATGTTCTATAATGTAAAATCACTTCCACTGTAATTATGTGATTATCAGTTATTATACAAGAAAATATATGTGAAAAATTATCTAATCCATTTTACACAAATATTTGATATAGTACAACCTTCAGTGAAAACTATGTTATGTGGTCCATGTATCACATTTATCTTTTATCATAGCTAATATCTTCCGTGAATGAATCCCATTTGGGGTAATATAAATAACGCATCTCAGCACCAAATAATGACCGTCCCAAAGTCAAAAATATCCTCTCAACCACAAAAGATTAATTTTCCATGACCTAAAATCTTCTCATGAATAACATTTCATCGAAGAACTATTTTTCATTTTCGGTCCTTGTAGCACCCTTGACAGTCTATATAGTGATTCTATGAAGAAATTTTCCTTTTAAAATTTAATTTTCCTTTCCTCAAATCTCATTTTTGGTCATATCTCTTTGTCAACAAACATAATCACATTCAAAACACTAGGATGATATCTTGAGGTTTTTGTTTCCAAATATTACATGTGCACACGCAAACATCTCCAAGCCCCCAAAATGTTGAAATGTTAAAATAACTAATCATCCTTGAATACATAAATATAAAATTTTAATTAGAATATAAAAGGAATAAAAATAAATTAAATAGGGAAAACTATAATCCCACAATAAATATTCTATATCACATTTTCCTCTTAAAAGTAAATACTACTACTATTTTCAGGTAGACACAGGAACAAACCTTGGTCTATCAGGTCTCACTAAGAACCCTTTGATCCCAGTCCACCTAGTAATCTATCAAAAGGTTGATCATTTTCACAATACATGATATGTGCATGAATGTCCCATCCATGGGTGAGTATAAAAATACTACATATGACACCATGAAACGACAAATCATACAATAAGGAAATACAATCAACTCTATGGATGTATATTTCTACATCACATATCACAATAATTTCAAGATTAACTCAACAATAACACATGTTCTAAAGGGAATTAACAAAAATAGTATATCAGCATAAGATTTCATCTTGAATATTCTATAAATAACTCATCTCAGGAAACACACACACGACATTGATTGCGCTAATGATATTTATTTGATGTGTACTACTCGTATGGTCTCATCATGAGAATGAAAAACCTGAAATTACCAAGCTAACATGATACACAAATGAGGAAAACTAAAAATTCCATGGTCTGTCACAAAACAACACAATCTATAATAACCTTTCATATAGTGGATCACCGCCCGCGTAGTGTTTTTCACGATGGTACCATGAATGCCATGTATGGAATAATGATGTATGGGTCATCCCACAACTGGACTATCAGAAGGATTCCGTCAACTCTATCCAAGAGTTCCCCCTAAAGAGATCATAATACTAGGAGTATGACATGATTCCAAACCAAATTTGTGGGAAAGGATAAGAGGAACAAACTATAAACAATCTTTACCATGATATAGAGGACAATAGATCCATTCCATGTAAAAAAGAGTACACAATGTGTAGTAGGGGTCACACACTCTGTCCATTAACCTCGAGTCTTAACCTTGTAAAAATCCATGGTCATCAAAACATGTCTATGTAGTACTACATGACACGAGGGATAAACATGTTGTCTTCCCGTTTGTTATTACATGTATCTAAACTATATACATATTCCTATGTACTAATATGTGGCACTGCCCAAGTACTTTGTCTAGGTCGTGTCTATGTGACGGAGTACACGGCATGCTCTAACCCATGTAGTCCACCCAATTTCCATGTACCTTTAAATGTAATCACATACTCACCTTGGAGAGACCACACACCTTGTTCCAGGGTCCACAATCTGAGTGATACATAAATTTCTCCCATAACTGACAGTGACACAAGGGGGCCCACATATCATTTAGATCTGACATACAAGAAGTTTAGCACAACATTTTCTAGAATCCCATATCTTTATTTGGTGTGCCATATACTTCATCAAAACATTGATTCGGTGACCACCTTACATAAGATTCATGAAACAGATTCCAACTAACCTCTCCATCAATGATCTACAACATTCGGACCTTCATTTCGTTTGATAATCAATATTATATATCGTTCTTTGTTTCACACTGAATAACATCAAAGAAAACAAAATTTGGTTTCATCTATCATTTGAATCATCACCTCTTACACTTTCATAACACATCCATGTAATTCTAATCCCAAATCTATGATTTTAGTTCTTTATTCCCTAAAATGGTCGTGTAACGATCGATTTAGTGGGTTAAATCTAGTCATAGGCCAAAAAAAATTGCTTGAGAAAAATGATGAAATAGGGGATAAAATAAACCATCAATAAATATGAATGGACCTCAATAAATGATCATTTCTATCCCATTTAATTTCCAATAGATAGTAAATTGAAATAGTCAAAAATGAAAATGATATTTCTCTTGCAAATCCCTATAGAATAAACACATCCCACATGACAACTATCCATTGGATGAATATATTCATTGACTGATTTTTTTTTCATTTCATAAATCAATAACATAGAATAATAAAATCAAAATAGTTGACCTATATCATTTCTAATCGGTTGATGAGGAATAATGAAGTTTCATCATGTTCAATGGTGAGACCCATCGTATCCGAGTTGCGTCAATCACCGATCCATGATCTTATCACCATTAAAAAATATATTTCTTCAGTGGTCTCTCCATGGTCTTTAGGGTTATTAGGACAACACAATAATTATACAATAACCATCTATTTAGATATGTGTCAACCTTTGCATCAACAAAAACTAAATTGAAATAATTTAATTATTTATTTTTTGAATTTTTACACATGCGATGACTTTTCTACGAATAACCCACACCAACTATTGTTAAGAAGTACTAATCATAAACATATAATTTTAGACTAAATAGATCCAATAGATTTCTGATCTAGGAACCCATATATATGTTATTTTATTTTTTTTACAAAACTATGCATGTTTGTTATATTTAATATATTTTAAACATTTATTATAAGAACATAGGTCCTCAGAATCATGAATACTCTCATCACTAACTCTTGAAAATAATCCATATAATACCCCAAAATAACACTCTAAAAATAAGAACATGGGAAATATATTCTTATTTAGGTTTTTTTAGACATACCATTCAAAATAAAATTTAAATGATATTATTACCACCAAAATATTAAATCCAACAAGGTTGTTATTCAATTTTCTCAATTTATATTATTTATATTAAAAATATATAATAATATGTCTTCTAAAATAAAATCATACGTTTAAACTATTATATTTCCATTTCTAAAATGATATATTTTTTATCAACCTATAATTGCATATGTTCAACCTATTAAATCCATGGATTTCATCCATTTATATTTCTAATATATATGTTCAAATCCATCATATTTTTCATAAATTTAATGTTAAATTTCCAATTACTAGCCTATTGGAGTGCCTAGTGGGGTCTGTATCTTAGGCCCATTAATTGTGCATCGAGAAAAGATTGAGATGATACATTACCAACATTTGTTGGGTGATTATACACATGTTGATCTATTACATATCTATATCATATTTCTCGAATATTGGTAAGGATATAATTTTAAGGAATCCACAAAAACTATAAATTAACAATACATCTACATGTTATCATATACTTAGAACAATCCTTATGGTTTTTACAAATATTTAATTATCTAAATCCCAAAAATAACTAAACTAATACAAAAAAATAATTAATCTATATTGTGAAAACATATTAAAGGCCCATGACACATACACCTATATCGGGTTCTATAATTGATTTTTAGAAATAATATTTTATAAAACTAAGTCTATACATATATTTATTTTACCTATTTTTTTAAACATTAAACAAAATATATATTTTTAACCATATAAACAATGATTTAGTGCCATTGGGGATCATCTACATAGGAAACATAATTTTTTATATATGATAACACTTGTCCATAATTGTTACATAATATACAATCATATAAAAATATCATTATTCTCATATTATAGTCTTTTGGAATAGTAATATAATGAAACAGTGATGTCAATCCAATAATATGTGAAAATCAACTAAATATCACCACCAGTTTAATCATAATCATATAGGAAATTAACTTCTAGTGAGAAATATATTATTATTTTGATATCATAACAATAATAGTTCTATTTATGTAATGGTAAAAAATGTAATATTAAATGAAAAATCATATTCTATTATAATTGATTTTGAGATACTAATCATGATCCAAGATGAATAATAATTGGATATCAGAATACTTTTTTTCCTTCAAAACATAAAATGATAAAAAAAATTAGGACAAAAATTATCATAGAAAATATAGAAAAATAACATTTATGTATCACATGTAGGGAACAACATGTGAACTAATATTCTAGTATCACATTCTCACATAAACCAAGTGAAAAATGATTCATGATTAATTTTAATTCAAAAAACATCTATGCATTTATCCCAACAAAATTTTCACACAATAATTAATTTACTAATGTGATATTAAACCATAAAATTGAATATTCAGATCAAATACTACCACAAAAAAATCATCCATATATATTTGTTTCCCATGGAATTATCCAGCCATCGATTCATAATGTATCTGTTGAATTAGAATATGCTTTCAAAACACTTCTAGGTGGAATCCTAAAAATTATCCAAAACAATGTAAATATTTGTTACGATAGATTTAATCAAACCAAAAAATTATTTCAAAATATAATTTAGATTATGATTCACTAAAAATATTATACATTTAAATATTTATTTTAGAGAAAATGAGGATAACCGGAGGGAAATATAGAAAAAGTTATTTCAATTAAATAAATCATAATAGAATATGTTACAAATAAAATAAAAAATTCTTTCTTCAAATTGTGAAGTGAAAAAAAATTAAAAAAAATTAAATTAAAGAATATACAATATTAGATCCATTAAATAATTTTCTGGTTATAAGAAATAATGTAGAGTATATGATAAACAATTTGATTATACACGGTTGAAATAATATTTGTATAATTTTAAAAACCATTCATGAAAACCTAATAATTTAAAAGTGATAGTAAGATATACCATATAATAATGTAAAATTATAATTTAAAGGTAGCTTTAGATGCAATATAATGGAGTTTCAAAAAATAATAGAGAAGATTACTGGGTATAGAAATGTGGACATAAAGGAGAAAACATCAATAATGTGCTCATGAGTTATTCTCAATAAAAAAGAAACTCTTTCGTAAAAAAATTATAAAGGTAATGTATTTATAAAAATAAATTTTACCTAAATAATATTAAAATAAACTATGAAGTATAATCTTAATTTGTATTAAACTACTGGAATAATAAATAAGTTCATCTGATGGTATTTTTACTCAAAAACTGATATTTGAGTTACTAATATAACTTGTGTAATTGGTAACAAATGTATCATAAGAATATGTGATTGAGATAAAATAATTGATTAAAAATTATAATGAAAAGAAATTTACTTATCATAATTTTAATAATTATTGTAACAATTACCCAATATAAAATGTGATTTTCTATGAAATTTCAATCTTCTATAATATAATTGAATATTAAGATAATGAAGCACTAAAAAATTATCTTTAGAAAATAAATCACTTAAGGACATTGCCATCAACATTATATAATCTAGTTATTCCACCTAGAATACAATTATACATTCCTAGTGATCATTTTGGATTAGCAATTTAGAAAATTATGAAATAATTCTTACAAAAAAATCCATGTTAAATATGGGTGTTAATAAGTCATTATCCATTTTTCCATGAAACTGATTTTTTTATAAGACATGAATTCTTTAATTAAACAATCTCCACAACATTCATCTTGGTTCATTTTTTCCTCTTACCCATCCTTTAAACCTATGAAGAATATTTGGAATCATTGGATGAGAAAAAAAAAAGATCACTATGGGACATAAAAAAGAAGGATTGAAATAGTTTTTCCATGAATATATAAAAACATATGATATCATTTTCAAAAATACATACTTATCATCAATATTTTATCATATACATATGTTGTGGAAACAAGATATTTCCACAAAAAATAGAAAACATAAATAAAAACAATGATTTTATTTGAGAAAATAATAAATTAATATTGTAACCCTCACATATACCATATTATTTGTAACCCTCATGGCCACCTTATTGTGTAACCCTCATGGCTACCGTATGATTTAACCATCACGGCCAACTTATGGTGTCACCATCATAGATACACTTAGATTATCCATATGGACAACCTATAACATAAAACAACCCAATGAATTGGTGGGAGATATAGGTCCCACCCTTATTTATAAATTTTGATGAATTACCAGAACATAATAACAAAACATTAATACATTCTCTATAGAAACCATCCTTATGAATTTTGGAAAATATAATTTTGAATGATTACTTTTAATGAAAATTTTTTATCATTGAGTTTTTCTTAATTAACATATAATAAAACATTGTTTATAATGGTTTGATGAGGGTTATAAATATATAATAGAACCAAATTAATTTTTTTAATTACATAAATAGTCTTATTATAACATTTTTCACTCATCTATTAATAATATTTTATTATTTTCACTGTTTTGGGTTCATTTATTTCATAGCATCCAGGTTGTTTCATTATGGATATTCATTTAAAATGATGGGGAAACAAAAGAAGTGTAATGATATCTTGATAATATGATTCCATAATTATAAATGATACAATATATCATTGATTCACATATGATGATGATTCATAATATAAAAAATTAATGATTACAGATTGGATATTTTTGGGGTGCGTCATCCTACAATCACAAACTTGTTTTTTATTTAATTTTATATAAATAAATGAGTTCTAATATAGTAATATATTAATTATATAAAAACAAACATATTTCTTACCAAATTAATTTTTTTACCAGCTGTAAATGCGGTAATGGAAAATGAAAATAAAACATCCATGATGGCGTTGAATTGACACGTCATGGTTGATGCTTTAATTTTTTATAGTTAGATGAGAGGTTTAGTGGTTTGAATATTGATATTACATTAAGAGAATAGAATTTTAGTGTATATAATATTCTAGATATATCATGTATCCTTTTGTATTGTATGTGATGATAGAATAACAAACGAATTGAAATCGAAAATAAAATAATAGAAAAGGATAAAAGATTATTATTCTAAAATTATTCTACTTGAGAACCTCCTTAAGGAACACGGATTTTTTAATTTTTGTGGTACCCATAGGACGTGGAAATTTTAAGAGACATGGGAATGGATTGGGCCGAAATTAAGCTTGTTACAAGGCATTGAGGTGGTGGGAAAAGATGTGGGGAGAGGTTATATTTATAGTGGATGAGAGAGGTGTTTTCTCATTATTTTATTCAATAGTATATTATTTTCCTCACAAATGTGAATAGTTTGATCCTTATCAATAAATATATTAATATAATGATGGTGACTTTTAGATTATCATCATTGAATAAGGAATTGACAAATGAATAGTGTTTTTACCTTACATTGTCCACATACTACAAATTATTGTATTTTATTGTTCCCTAAAAATCCAACTATTTTTAAAAAATCCCAATCATTCACCCAAACCATTTTTGAATTTTTATAATTAAAAATTAAACTCCATATTATGAAAATAAATTTCTAAATATGAGATTATTAATATTTAATTAATATCAATATTTAATCTAAAAATACCAATTTTAAAATTATAACTAATTTTATGGAACATTGCAATATTAATTAAGGTATCATTAAATTATCATATAATAAAAAAAATATTATTTTGTGGATATATTTTATGAAAATAAATTTCAATTTAAATAATTATATTAATTTTTATATTGTGAAAATATATATTTCATTTCACAAAAATATTAAAAATTAATTTGTCAATTTTATAACATTTATTTAAACATTCCATAATAAAAAAAATAAATATTTTCACTTATAAGATATATAAATTTTACTTCTATTTAAGCAAGGTTATAATTTTTTACTCTATATTTCTTAATTTATAAAAATATCACTTATTCAATTATAAATTGATAATAAACATAACAATTTAATTCAATACTAAAAACAAATTATTTTATCAGTACCTTGGTATTTACATTCTTATAAACATCTGGAAATGGAATCCTCAAAATTTTTTATTTACTCATTAAAAAACTAAGGGTATCATTCCCTCATTACATTTTTCATATTCCTTTGTTGCTTTTTCTCCACAAAAACATAAACTACTAAATAAAATTATTCCTCAATACCTTCTCTCTATGATCAAGAATCTGAATATCATTTTCCTCTTATGAAATGTTTTATTGTTGATAAACTAATTATTGTCTCAAAAAAAGATATAAATATGGAACATATATTCATAACATCGAAACATGAAAACAATGTGTATAAGTGAAAAATATAGAGGCAACAAAACTCGGTAAGAAATTGGTCCAACCGTCCCTTGGATTTCATAATTTATAATGAACCATGGACTAAGATTTTATTTTCTTACCAACACGCATTACACATTCCCATGATTTAATTTTAGGAAAACATCATCACTTACCCTAAAAAAAATTATTTCCTATTTTTATCTACATAACATTTATTCCCACTCTGATCTATCCACATGTGGTTCTAGATTATGGTATCATTTCCTTACACTTCCTCAATAAATTGTGGTCCCATCATTTTCATTTCGCAAAATTCACCCATAATTCTGGACATTGACACCACATTCCATATTACAGATCAAAAACCTACATCTATATACTAGAATGAAAATTGTCATTATAAGAAAAATAAAATAAAATAAGATGTTGATCCCATCATCCTTGGTAATCCACTATTCATTCTCGAAGAATATACTCTTATTTATGAATAGATTTCTCTAAAATTCCATATAATTGTGGATGAATGGAATTGATGAAATTTAATTCATTTCCCAAAGACATCTGAAGGACTTTTTCAAAGTAAATAGTGAACCTGGAATCACAATCAGATTCAATGGAGATAGCAACTCCATATTACCAGACAATATCATTGATGTACAGTCTCAAAAGGTGATATAGAGAAATGTTGTATCAAATTGGATGAAAATGTGTAGATTTATATAGGTGAAAAATATTAACCCAAATTAAATTTTTACATCAACAATTCATTGTTAGAACTACCTAGAAATCCATGGATATATTTTCTCATTTATACTAAGTCGCTAGAAAAGGATTGATAAAACCCTTTGGTAGTTGTTTCACTATATTAACATATTGACATGTAAAAAATTAATTATAAAATTCAAAAATATCTATTTTCATTCCATCCCACTAGTATTTCTCTTGAAGTTCGTTCTATATCATAGTATTGGAATGATTAATTGTTAATGGATAACTATGATCTTCATGTAACAACTGTTTTTTCAATTGTGAATTATAAGTAACACATAATTTCATCATAAATCTAAATATACTTTCATTATAAACATTAAATTCATGAAATGTACACATTTCACAAATTGTACCTTATTAATATTCATTTACATCCTTTCATTCTTGAATAATTATTTATGAAAGAGACGACTACAATGAAACCGAAAAAAAATATTGTGATTTCCTTCTCCACAACTTCTTATCTAAAATTAATCAAATCATAAACAAAGGGTTCATGTTCCAAACGTAACAGGATTAAGGATTCATTATGTTTTTCAATCAAGGAAACTTACACATTTTTTCTTTCCCTATATGGTAATTGGTCATCCAATCACAATACTTTATCAGTTCAAGTCATATTCTCTACCATATGTTCAACTACATCTATGTGAATATATTCTGGAAACATTTATGGTTAGAATATATTTCACATTTTCTTCCATATAAATGATCCCTAAAAATATAATATGTATATACTAGATTAGCTAATTCCAAATCATGTCTAGGAAAATTAAATTCATGAGTGTTTAGTTTTCTATAAGTATAAGAAATTACCTAATCATTCTGCATCATAACACAACTGAGTCCCATCAATGAAGCATCATTATACATTAATAAATAACCCTTTCTGGATGGTAGTGTACAAACTAGAGCAGTCAACAGTATTATTTTCAATTAATGAAAACAAACATCACCTTTTTCTATAAAAAAATATTGCACCCCCTTTTCATGATAACATACTAAAAGGGCTATATGCCATTCCAATTTTTTTTAAACTGTATGTAATAGCATCCAAGAAAACTATGAATATCAGTAACATTTGTAGGTTTTGACCAATGTTCAACCTCTTTTGTTTTGGTGGGAACAAATGTTATG
This sequence comes from Viscum album, assembly GCA_963277665.1. Lineage (NCBI taxonomy): Eukaryota > Viridiplantae > Streptophyta > Magnoliopsida > Santalales > Viscaceae > Viscum > Viscum album. Next base: position 89,594,610 of record OY728121.1, on the reverse strand, counting down.
TTATCCTTATTTACTATGATCCTATGAAAATTAATTTTATTACAAAAAAAAGTCACATTTTCTATATTTCCAATATAACTTATTTTAATTATGTGTTTATAGAAAAATACTTATATGTTTTTCATTACCATAATATCTTTTTTTAACCAAAATATCATCCAAAAAACACAACAAAATTATTATACAAATATTCATAAAAACTTATATTAATAAGATGCATAATCATAGATGGAGAATTTTCCAAATTCAATTAAATAAAAACAATCAAATAATGCCCATATAAAATAAAAAAATATGATTTTTGAAATTTCATCCCCCTTCACCTTCATTTGATAGTACCCGAATCTCATGTCAATCATGTAAAAATAATTACCTCCCTACATCTTATCAAATAAGACATTGATATGAGAAAATTTTTACATATTCATAAAAGTAAATTTACTAAAATCTCTATAAACAACGAAAATTATCATTAAACCATATTTCTTTTTAGTGAACAAAATACAAGAACCCCTTGTTTATGTTCTAGGATGAATGAATCCATTATTTAGAATGTATTGTAACTTCTTTTTCAATTCTAAATGTTCTAGTTGATCCGTTAGATAAGGGGATATTGAAATTGGATTAAAATTGATAAATAAGTAAATGGTAAATTCAATGTTCCAATCATATATATCATTTTAAAATTAATCATGAAAAAAACTAGTTATTCATTTACCACCAAAACGTCATTATTATGAATAGTTCCCTTGTTTTCAAAAAAATTTCAAGATAAATATAATTTTTATAATTTAAAAATTTATTATATTCTTATTATTCTATCAATGATAGGGGTAATTATTTTATACAGCCAGAAACTATTTCTAAAAAAATAAACTCATTTATTCTAAAATAAGCCTTAGCATGATAAACACAAATCCAATCCAAACTCAAAATCATATTAACCTCTAATAATGAAAACATTATATGGTTTATTAGAGAATTATTTCCATATTAAAAAACAAGAGGATTCTTATAAATATTTTTTAGTAATATTTCCCCTTTTAACCATATCCTATTGATTTTTTTGGGTGATATTTCCAATTTACCATAGTATTCATCAAATATAAGGGAATGTGTAGACCCTATATAATAAAAAGTAGAAAAGTATGAGTAAAAAAACAAGGTATCTGATACCACTTTAAAGGATGGTTGAAAATTTATATAGGTATTTGAAAATGATTTTACTATACCTTTATACACATAATCTGGTTTCTTTCCAATATATATATCTTTCGTTGTGTAGTTATTTTCATAATTACCCATCTAAATAGATTTAATAATGTTTACAACATTCTTATTTGAATTATAAATACCATTACCAAGTTCTTTTTCATTGATATATTAGGCCATATGTCTACTCATACCACATCAAAAATAGTTATTAGATTTTTTAATGATTTCCCATGATTATTTTTTTCCAACCTTCCACAAATAAAAAACTGTATTTTCATACATTCAGATCTATTTGATTGATTCTTACCCATTTCAAGACATTTGAATATTGTCTTCTGCTTTTTTTATGTTTATGTTATCTTAAAAAACCTCCATTTATATACTCTCATCCCATTGGACACGTTTCTCACATTCATTAAATTCATGCGAGTATAATTACCTTATGCATTTTGGATTCAATCCTGAGTAAAAATGATTCATTTTTCAATCAATATCTAAAATAGGATTTAAAGAGTAACTGACCAATCGAGAAATTTTTTTCCCACATTACCAATGAATATTATAATATTTGTTATAATTCAAAGAATTTTTTCCCATCGTATGTCGAATTACCATAGTAAAATATTTTTCATGAAACTGATTCATAAATTCATCCCATTCCACTACATCGATCTCCTCGCTATCTTTGAAATTCCCGACCACTTACCACCACTGGTTGGATTTTATTTCAAAACAGCTAATAGAATGACTATTCATTTGATTATCGGAACACCACATGAGATCAAATATAATTTTAAGGGATTTAATCCATCCAACAATTGCCACTGGGTAAAAAGACCCACTGAATGAAAGTGGGTGTTTCCTTATTAAATGTTCCACTATCATCATGTTCCAATGTGGTATCCTCGTTTTTTCTCTTGCATAGATGCGTCCTCCAATTATAGAATGTTTAAACTAATCCATTACTACAAAAAATATCTTCATTACAACTCACAACATTATGAACGTCATATTCTTAAGGATATAATCATCTCAGGGCCTTCCAATTTCATATTCTCTCTTTCTTATGTGGAAAACCACTATGAAAAAACTTTTCATAGATAAATAAATATGGTAATCTTAAAATTATATATCATTTAAATACAAGCATAAGGAAATAATAATTTTTGGTATTATATTTATATCATTTTATCCCCTAAAATTATCTAAATCATGCTCTGATACCATCTATAAGGACCCTAATATAAACATTATGTAATATAGTTAATTCAACTAGAATAAAATTATAAAATAAAAAATATCTATTTAGTTTAGAGTTTCAAAAAATTAAGACATAATTCATACAATACAACTCACAAGAATGAAACTGTTACTACTAAAATAGTAATAATTGTTTTCATGAAATATTTGTTTTAATAAAACATGTATCCTTCTGTGAAATATATTAAAAAATTTCAAATTTGATTCTTCCTTTCCCTTAAACATTCATAAAAAATGATAAATGCATATTAAAACATTGGATGAACAAAAAAATGTCAGTAAGGGACTGAAATGGAAGGATAGAAAAAATTATTCCATGAATACATATAAACATGTGAAATCATTTTCAAAAATGTATAATTCTCACCCATGATGTCTCATACACTTACTTTGTGAAAATTATATATACACATAAAACCTATAAAATGTAAATAAAACCAAAAATCTATATTGGGGAATTAGTTACATAATATTGTAACCCTCATAGATGTCATATGCTTTGTAACCCTCATGGTTACCTTCTAATGTATACCTCACAGCTGAATTATGATGTAACCCTTACAGATTCCTTTTGGTATAACCATCGCATTTACACATGGAGTTACTATATAGTTTACCTCTTACATAAACATACATGAGGATTTATATTTAGATATAGGTTCCAACATTAATCATATAAAATTCCCATGACCTGGAACATAATAATAAAACCTGAAAATTTGCATCATAATGACACTCAGTTTGAATTTACAAAAACAATTAAAAGAAGATTTTTAATGAAAATACACTTACCTAAAGATTATATTATGTCAAATGAGTTCAATAATGCACTATAATGGTTCAAATATTTTTATTAATATATAAATGAACTATATTTATATTTATAATTAATTATATGATCTTATTATAACATCCTTACAACCATTTATTAGTAATTGTTTTCTTATTTTCATTGTTTTGTGTGTATTTATTTCCTGGTTTCCATTATTATTTAATTAAGAATTATCTATTCGAATGGAAGAATAATAGAGAAGTGTAATTAAATGTTGAAAATATGATTCCATAGTTATTAATTATATTGTATTTAGTTTTTTTTAAATGAGTATGATTCATTAAATAAAACATTAATGACAAAACATTTCTTCATTTTCGCTATGGTTGTCTTACCATCATAATATAGTTTCATTTTATATAATTTTATGTATATAAATTAGTTCCAAAGGATTAATTCAATTATAATATACCCATTAAAATAAATTTTGACCATATTAATTGTTTTTTTAATATCGTTGAAGAAGGTAATGGAAAATGAAAATATGAAGTCCATGAAGGTGGTTAATCGACACATCAGAAATGATGCTTTCATTTTTTAGAATAAGAGGAGAAGAAGAGAGGTATGATGGTGTAAATTCCATTAAAACAATAAAATTATTGTACATGTAAGATAATAGAGTGACCATGTTAACTTAGACATGTGATGTGAATAGAAAATAATAAAATAATTTTATTTGAAAATAAATTAATTGAAAATGATTGAGGATATTACATATTGAATTTTTCTACTTGATAACCTCATCAAGGAACATGGTTTTAGAATTATTTTGAAATCATCGGGTATTGGACATGGGGAAGTGTCTTGGAAATTTAGTTTGGTATAATTTATACATGCTACAAATATTTTTGGTGAGACAAGAATAGGCAGTGAGTGATGGTATTTATAGTGGATGACAGTGATGTTTTCTCAATATTGTGATCATTATATTATTATTTTGGCTCAAGAATAAGAGTAGAATGAGAATTCAAACTAAAAATATATAAATAATTAAGTTTAGTTAGTGATTATTTTAACTAAATCATAAAAAACTAATGGAATAGTGTATTTGACTTATACTAAATATATATAGTAAATTACAGTATTTTACTATTCAAAAATAAATCAATTATTTCATAAAAATCCAAAAAATTAAACCTAAAAATATTTCAACTTCAATAATAAAAAATTTAATTTTTTTTTTATAAAATTCTATATATGATAATTTTATTTTTTATTTAAAATTATTATTTAATAAAAAAACTGATATTATGTTTATAACTGATTTTATGAATGTTTGAAAACTTAATTAAGGAATCAAAAAATCTTTTTATAATTATAATATAACCAAACATTTTTTTATGGATCCATTTTATAAAAACAAAATTTTCAATAAACCAATATATTAATTTGAAAATTTTGATATAGTATTTGCATATCACAAAAAAAACCAACAATAATATTATCATTTTCAAAACATTTAATTACATATTCAATTATATAAATTTAATATACATTCACATATAATATATATAATGTTTACTTATAATTCCATAGGTGAGGTTACTATTCAAATAGTATAGATTCCTTAATTTCAATAAACACCACTTATTCTATAACAAATTTTTCGTGAATATAATTATTTATTTATAGAAAAATAATATTTTATAAGTACATGTGTCATTACAAAACACAAGATGGGTATAACCTGAGATGTATTTTAAAATTAATTATATTGGATGAAAAAATATGTAAAAAATTTAATTTAAAATTTATACACTACAAAAGGAAATAAGATTTGAATATAATTCATATCTAAATATAGAGAAATATAGTTGGAAAAAACCCTTACATTACTTCCTTATTCATTATTTGTTTGGGAAAAAATTTGAAATAATAAATTTATTTCTCTAAAATAATTCCCAATAAAATTTCTCATATAGATTTGATTTTATATTATCTAATTATCATCAAATATTATTTATTTGTTAAATGTTTTTAACTTCTATTTTTTACTTAAGGTGGTTCAATCGATTTATCTAAAATTATAACTATACATTTATTGTGGTCTTAATTTTAATAAAATAGAATCATAATATTTATAATTTAATTTTTTTATTTTTATTATTCTGTTACTAATAAAAATTATGTGGCTTCAAATGTTTTCCCATAATGGGATTATATTAATAAAGGCTCCTTGATACGGTGGATTTTCAACAATAATATTACTTTAAATTATTATTCTAAATATCACATATAGAATGTAAAATAAAATAAATGAATAATATAAATAATATGATAAATAAATTTTTTATTCATTAAATTTATATTTTAATCCATCCATGTTAGTAGGTAATGGAATATGTAGAACAAGACAATCATGTTGGTTGAATTATATATATACGATTGATGAAGTATTATTTTACAGGAATGAATAAAATTATTATTTCATTATTATTATAATGTTAATTAAAAATAATAACATAAATTTAATCATACATTTACATATTATAATTACTTCTTCAGGGTAGATAAATAAATTAATTAAGGGAGCTTAGTTGCGGGCATTACATCACCTTTAGGGTATTCTCTATTGGGTTATGCCATAAAGATATTTTACTCTGAAATTTGGAAAGAAAATTATTCAAGGAAGTGTTTATATGGATTATGAGTGAAAATGGATTAATATATTTTGATAATAAATTATAATTGGTGTAGAAATATGGTAGTTTGATCTATATTTATAAGTGAATAGAATTGCACATTTGTGAAAACAATTAGTTTTTCAAAGAGTAAATGACAATAATATAGGGTGGATGGAACCAAATGTGTTATGTAATTTAGTGTAAAGTTGTATAATATATATTTTTATCTCAAATATACATTTTCATACATTATTTAAACATGTCAAGCTTTGTTTTCCACTTGATTTTTACATTTTACCATTCTGGGTTATACATTGAAAACTATTTCCCAATCCAGTAAATTATAAATAATTTCAAATATAAAATAACACATATTGAACAGTTTATATGTTATTAGAATAAATATAATTTCTATATAATCTTATTTAATTTATAAATAACATAAAATTTCCTTTTATATACACAAATAATATATATTGAAAATATGCCATTGGGAAAAATGATTAATATACAATTCAGTTCACTTAATCATATTTAGTTTTGTTTACCATTTTTTAGAGTGTTAATATATTTAAATATTTTTGTATAAATAATATTAATTTTTATTTTAAAAAATGTATCATTTTAATTAATGAAATATTATTGAAACAATGATAACAAGATAATTTATTCAATAAGATATTTTCACCATTATCAATGTAATTTTCATCAATCATAGTAATAATATTTCTTTTCAAAAAAAATATTAAATTAATAATTAAAATTAAAATTATGATATAAAATATGTACTCTATTATTTTTTATTTTATTATTAAAAATAATTAAAAAGTAATATAGGAGAATAAAAACAGTTTTTTGAGTAAAATATTACTTAGTATTTGAAAATGATAAACATGGGTTTCATAAATTGAACATAGTATTTTAAATTATTTAGTTTAACTTTTAAATAGATATATATTTAAAAAAATATTCAATAATATTGATGTCCTTTTTGTATTATGATAATGTCATAATGGTATTGGTATTAGAAAAATTGGTATTTTTTATTATTCACCAATAATAATTTATTTTAGGAAAATATAATAATTTCAACAAAATAATAATAATAATATTTTTAATCCTAATATTTAATTCATTTAATCAAAAAAATTATAAATTTATATTTTAACTAGAAATAAAAATGAAAAATATCTTCTCTTCAATAATTTTATTTTCAGATATTATGTGTTCTTGTTACTATTCCATACCCATTACTAAATAAATTAATTTAATATATATTAATTAATATATTAAAATTATATAAATTCATTCAAGAAAATATTTAAAAATTACTTATTTAATATATTAGTATAAAATGATCAACACATGACACATGCATTTTCTTGAGAAAAAAATAATATTTAATATTAAATCATAGTAATTTTTAATACTTATTTTTTAAGAACATTAGTGGGTTAATATTTTGTTATTTACATGGAGTTCCATGATATATATATATATATATATATATATTAATAATGATCATTGTGTGACCCGACCCAACAAGGCTTGAGCTGCGACTCACCAATCCCTCCTCAAATATGCTAAGGGATAGCGACTTGGGTTGATTAGGCTATCAAACACATGGAAGGACTTATCCTATCATACCTACACACATCCACCAATATAAAAATAAATGGAATAATTTCAAAGATATATATATGTAATTTGAAATAAGTATTCTTGTGGAAATCAATCCCAATCCAGAGTATCAAAAAAATTAAAAAAATGGAAGATAAAGGTCACACCAGAAGAAAATTGTAATAGTTCCCAACCTGTTCAGATAGAGGGGATTACTATCAAACTACCACTAGTATGATCCGCATTATGGATCAAACATAAATCATAGGTTAGTGTAGATCCTATTTTTTCCTGTTTTGGGCCCTACTAGGTATCCGTCGAAGGACTTGTTGTATGCACAAGACACAACAAGTGCGAAAAAGCCTATGAAGGGGTGATTATAATAATAATTAGTAAACACCCCAATACCCCAAACCAAAATAGGAGAAACTTATATGATTGACATAACTCATCCCAGCTATGTGGGACCCAAATGATATAGAAAAATCAACTTGATACCATCTTCGTTTGAAAGAAACTTGTTAGCTCGACGTCCCTTACATGTCAACCAAAACAAACCTACCACATGGACACAAAGAACATACCCAAATAAACTTTGTTATTTGTCTTATGGTCACGACCATATACTGACCACGATGAACAACTCTAAGTTCCAATGCCACACTTGAAATGGTCTCATGAGGTAGTAATATATTAGGAAAAAATAGGTTATGTAAGAATCCAGATCTTATTTTCTTGTATAGATCTTGTTTTTTGGGTGTTTTGTAGAAAAAGGGGAGATTTTGGAAATTTTATAAGTACACAATGTTTATTTATGAGTAACACATAGTGTAAATATTTGTCATGAGTAGTTGTGTTCTGGCAGTATAACAGCCGAGACATGGTTGTGCGGGCTGACTTAGAGATCGCCTAAAGTTAGGGATGGTTGAGGCATGCACACGGCATGTACATCAAATAAAAACACCATGTAATTTTTCTTTTATTTTATAAATCACACAGGGGTCGGGTCTTATCCCACGAAACGCTTTCTTCTTCCTTTGTCTTGAATAGGAGAGAAATGTGCGGCTGATCGTCTTTGAGCGCCTCTCGTTCCTCTATCTGAGCTCCGATCGAGGAGCCACTTTGTGAGTTGGAATCCCACTGGTGAGTCTTACCTTCTTCTAGTGTCTCACTCCCTAGTTTCACCTCTATTTTGAGTTATTCGAGGATAAGGGTTTTTGATGGATTTTTTATCCATGATTTTCTATTCTGATTCAGAGGATGCCATTTGAGAGTGTTCTCCATACAATGTTGAGGTAGGTGGTTTTCGCCGTCCACTTTTTATATTTGATTTTTATATTCCAAATTTATGATTACCCATGTTTTGGTTATTTCTGGTTAAGGAATTTAACCCTATTTTATCTTCCTTATATTTATTGAGGGATTAATGGTTGTTTTTGTCGTCTTATTTGGAATTTCATGTTTATGGAACACCCCATGTGTGTGTTTCCTTGTTTGTTTGTTTATGTATGTTTGGTCAAGGATTCCTATAAAGAAATCCTTATTTCATTTCCTTGCTCGATAGGATAGAATTGTTTGAATTTTGATGCTTGTTAAATTCTTGTGAAATGCATTGGATTTGTTTGTCCTAGTAGTAGTTGAGATTACATTGGGTTGATTCATATTGTCCATACATCATTTAATTGAACATGTTTATGAGAACCTGGTGCAGTTTGACCATTTTTTGAATTGACGTTGAGTGCTTCATCAGAGTGTCAGTTATAAATTACGCTATGACACAACAGGGAAGATTGACAGGATGTTCTCCCTCACAGTGTATATAATTTATGTTATGAGTCCACATGGGGAATTTTCATTGAGTGCTTCCCCAGATAGTCTATAGTTGTTGTAGAAAGGCCATAGAGGGAATTGAAGTTGAGTGCTTCCTCAGAGTGTTGTTTCCTATTTATTGCATTATTTTTCTAGAGGGGATAGATTGTTTGATAATCCTAAAGGGTTAACATAAATATTTAATGTTTGGGACATTTCGTCCAAGAAAAATCAAAAGCATGGATTCATTCATGATAGGTAGTTTTCGGAGATACCTATTTGTGATACATACTTGATTAAATGATCAAAATTAAATGCTAATGAATGTAAATGGAATCTGTAGTATTGTTTACTTTTCTGTACTCCTAGTTTCTTTGCTACATTTCCATTATTTCATAATATATATACACACACACTCATATATTAGCATGATCTTGTGGTGGTTTCCTACTGGGGTTCAAATCACAACCTTTTTGGGTCATGCTTTTGGACCTAAATAGATAGTATGATTTCAGGTATAGATAAGGGCAAGCTCCCTTCTTTGTCGGGTACTTCAATGATGAGGAGTTAGAGAGCAAGGGACAAAGCTGAGCGTTGCGATGCTGGTGGAATTTAATTAATATGTTTTTTACTTGGTTTTGTACTAAATTTCTAAAATTGTGACTTCTTTGGAAGAATTTCTAGACATATATGACATGAATAATTATTATATAATTTCATTAGTTTTTTATTTACTTTCATCCTTCATCTATTTTAATTTTTTATTGTCTTTTTCATCCACTCCTATTATTTTTTATTCCATTGTGTATGAAATTACAATGAGGCAGTAGTCTCCCCACTATCACACCCAAGGTCCACGTAGTTAGTCGGAAGCCACTAGAATTGGTTTAAATGGCCTTGAGTCCATGTGACCAACCGTGTAAGGGGAACCTTTGGGTGGCACCTGGTACTGGGATATTGCAAAATGGTATCAGATCGATTCTTTTATTCTTTGACTTTCTATTTGGTGGTTATGGATAGGGACATGAAAGAATAGTTTTTTGGTAAAAAGTTGTTCCATGGGGTAGCTAACCCATGTATAAGGAAAATCCATGTTACCTCGAATATTTCATTTCCTCTGGTTTTTCAATTTTTACACTTGATTTGATTTCACTTTTGGTTTATCTACATTATTTTTGATGTTATGATTTATATTATTGAGTTTCTATTTCTATTAAAACCCGATGAGATGAGGGTATTCCATCTCATGCATCATATAATAACATAATAAGGATCACATGTCATGCACTCTTGTTAAGACATTTTGGGTGCATTAATTATTGGGTGTTGTTGTGATAGATGTTGGGGTATATATGCATGTTGTTGTGATAGATTTCATGATATAATTCTTTATATTTTTATAGGGTAATGGTAAATATAATGTTTCATTTGAATGGGTTCCAAATTTTGGTCCCTCAGGTGTTATGGGACTTCATGGATCAGAATTTCTGGGATCATGTGATTGATTGAACTATTATAATTTATGATATAAATTAGTATGATGACAATATTCAATTCTTGGGGGGTGTATGGGACCCCATTGATCGTAATTTGGCACTTTCAATCTTTTTCTATAATTTATCAGGATCCTAAGTAGTTTCTCATTATTACTATATAGAAAAACCTAGAACACACAGTGTGTGATGTTAAATACACGCCATGTATACTTCTACTTGGGAATAAAAGTGTTCTCTTAAATACCTACCGTGTATTGTATGTACATTCCATGTTTTTTTAATAGTTTGAATGAATTTATGTGTAGAGACACGAGGTTGGGAAATATTGTGTGGAACACGTCGTGTACTGAATGTACATGTCATGTTGTAAAGGTTATGTTTCTGTTTTTGTGACTAACAACACTGGTCAGTGAAAACCTTGTAGTATACATAGTGTCTCAAATATACATGGCTTGTAGTGTTTTTTTAAGAGGATTGTGTAGTTTGATCCAAGTAAGAGTACTTTTGTAGGGGGAATATACAAGGTACATGTCGTGTTTAAAGGAGAACACATCGTGTGTATGGTTGTTACGTGAACACTTTTGGCAGAAATACACACCATATTAAAATCATATGGGAACCCACCATGTATTGATATACATGTCGTGTATGCTAGTTTTGAAAAAAAAATGATTGTCTTATTTATCCTATTCCATTCATTCACATCTATATTTCATTCCATGATAATATTGTACCCACATGTGCGCTTGACCTTGCAGAGTCATGCCACCAATATATCCTCTAGTAGTATTCCAGATACAGGGCAACGACTAGACAAAAAAATGGTAGATCAGGGACTACCAGTATACCCTCCCATCATTCCTATATTTGAACCACATGTTATAACAGACATGGGAGCTGATGCACAATTCCATGAAGGCTTTATGAGGAGAAGGCATACTTTCTAGGGAACACCGCATCCATCCCCATCTATGGAAGAGTTGATCTGGATTATTCAACAGCAAAATCCTCCCACATTCTCAGAGAATAGAGGATATTAGGATATAGAGTCATCGTAGGAAACAATGTTGTCTATCATAAATCATCTCTAGACCCCTCTAGAGAAGAGGGTGAAGATCTCTACATACTTGATATGTGATTCATCCAAGAGATGGTGGTATTGGATATCATAGGCGGGATGCTTGTGGGTTATGGCTTGGGATGAGTTCCACCAGACCATCTATGACTACTTCTACCTGAAGACCATGAGGGCCGACCATGACTGAGTGTTGATGAGTCTAGAGAAGGGTGAACACTCAGTCAAGGATTATTCTTCTCGCTTCATAGAGTTACACTGCATCACACCCATTCAGGTGGGTGAAGAGTTATTTCTAGTGAGGATTTTTTTGGATGGTCATAGGTATGACATATGATCTCAGGTGAATATCTTTAGGTGGACTTCCATATCTTCTATAGTCAATCAAGAACTGATCACTAAGCACAAAATGATGGATTCTAGAGCTGTAGGCCAGGGCAGTTCAGCATCCATAGTAGGTACCCTTCTGACTAATGGCAGGAAGCACCGTAGGGATTCTACACTTGGATATCTGAGTAGGATGGATTTTTTTCATGTATCTAGGTGGTGTGCTAGCATAGCCGAAATGGATGACATAAAAACCATCAGTTCCTGAGAGACCGAGTTGAGTTCCAATATTTTGGCTTGATGGGACATCATCAACATTTCTGTTACACCCTCCTTCCAGCAGCTAGTGATGGAGGATCTATTTCGAATACATGTACAGGTGCAGAACCACCCGTTCCACATCAGACATGGGGCTAAAGTTATTCACGGCATTCCGATCGAGTTGGTTGACGTGGTCGTAGTGGTCAGACAAAAAGTTTTTGACAGTAGGATGGATATGCTCAGGGTATTCAGAAAGGGGCACAGGGTTGTGGTAAGGTCAGACTTTTTGAGTGGAGCAGACCAAACATGAGCACAATCACAGACCCTCTAATGTAAGAGTTACGATTCTAGTAGACTCAGTTTTTGCTTCTTCACCTTTTCATACAGGGGCTTCACATAGTTTCATATCTATTCCTCTTGTGGAGAGACTTGGGCTCTGTATCTTTACTTCTATTCAAATCATGGTGATTGGAACTCAGTTGAGGACTATAACGGCTAGTGTAAGTTAGTGCCAGGATTTCCCTATTGAGGTTTGTCAATGTCACATCTTAAGGTACATTTATGTCTTAGAGATAAAGGGCTATGGCATCATTCTCATAATTGACTAGTTAGTTCCCTTCCAAGATGTTATCAATTTCTTTTTCATTAGGGTGAGTTTCATGTCACCAGAGGGGGTATTGTTACTACATAAGGATGAATGGGATGTCCAGGCGAGAAGAGTTGGGCATGAGCATCATGGGTTGAAAGGAGTTATATCCTAGATTGCTTGTCTGTATCTAGTTGACCAGGGTACTTCACATATGGAATTTCATCTAGTGGTTGATAATTTCTAGTATATCATTCGAGAATAATATTTGTGGTTGCCTCCAGAGTTAGTGGTATACTTCTCTATTGAACAATTTCTAGGGTAATCACTAGTGTCCATTCCTCATTATAGGATGGCTACAACAGAGTTCTAGGAGCTCAAGAAGTGGTTGATGGTGTTATAGGCAAAATGTTTCATCTGATCCAGTTCTTCTCCTTGGGGTTATCTTAACATTTTTGCAATGAAGGTGGATTGTACACTAAGACTTCATGTGGATTATCAGAAGATAAAGTAGTTATATTTTAGGAACTGATATCCCTTGCTGAGTATTTTTGATCTCTTTGATCACCGTCAGGGAGCCAGAGTGTTCTCTATGATTTACATGAGATTCGATAACTATCATTTGCATGTTAGACCATCTGATATATCCCTTATAGACTTTTGGCGTAGGTATTTTGTATAATAGTATGTGGTTATGCCGTTCAGTCTCATGAATGCACCAAAAGATTTTAGTGCACTGATGAACCGAATGTTCTATCCTTACATGGATTCTTTTGTGGTAGTCATCATGGGAAATATCCTGCTATACTCTCACACTATACACGACAATTCTACCCATCATCAGATCATTTTGAGTTCACTAATACCGCCTCAGTTATATGCTAAGATCTCAAGATTCCACTTTCGGATGGACCAAATAAACTTCTTTGGTTATGTTATCTGAGAGATAGGATTATATATAGACCCATAGAAAGTGAGAGAAGTAGTTTCCTAGGAGCATTCAAAGAACTCCTTTGAGGTATGAAGTTCTCTAGGTCTGGCTAGTTACTACAGGAGCTTCATACATTTCTTTTCCTGGTTAGCAGCACCACTGATGGCCTGACTAAGAAGGGTGTGAAGTACTCGTGTTCGGATTCTTGTGAATCAGACTTTCAGGAGCTGAATGGAAGGTTGACATCAACACCAATACTAGTATTTGCAGTGCTTCTAATGAGTTAAAACATTTAACGTGATGCATCATGTATCGAGCTGGGTGTAGTGCTTTTTCTTGGGGAAGGAGTCATTGCGCACTTGTCAAGATAGTTGAAGCCACAATGGAGGATTTACCTAACAGGCGATATCAAGTTGGCTGCAGTTGTTCATGCCTTGCGTTGTTGGAGATATGACCTTCTGGTATATCATTTTGTGGTGTACAGTGACCAAAAAAGACTCAAGTATATATTTACCCAACGTGACCTGATTTTGAGGTAGGGAATGTCAATTTAGTATATTTTTCACATTGACATTGAGCTTGCCTACATGCTTGGGAAATGAATGCAGTGGCTGATTTATTTAGAAGGAGGAATGAGATACATGTAGTTCAGGAGGCCAGCAGTGAGTGCATTATTATGGCTATGTTCTCTAAGATGCATTTTTTTGTGCATGATAGAGAGGGGATATCATTTCCTTCATCTGTAGTTGTCACCACTTCTCTACTGGATCGGGTGAAAATAAGGCAGCTTTCAGATTCTGAAGGCTTGGTCATATGGGAGAGTGTATCAGGCGAGGAACCTACTCCTTGGTGGACCATATGTGAGGATGAGATATTTCACTTCCATGTATGTGTATAGGTGTCAGCAGACATACCTGAGGATATGATGTGTGACTTTCATACATCAGTTTCGGCAGTTCATCCAAGTTTCACGAATATGTATCCATATTTTAATCATTATTATTTATGTCGAGGTATGAATAGGGACATTGCATGTTTTTTGATTTGATGTTCCACCTGTCAGCAGGTGAGGGGATAGAATTAGTGACCAGGCGAACTTTTACAGCAGTTACCCATTCCCAAGTCGAAGTGGAATGATGATGCAGTGGATTTCATGATTGGGTTACTACGATCGCCCGGAGGGAATAATGGGGTTTTGGATCTCATTTATAGTCTCAAAAAGGATTCAAACTTCTTACCGATCAAGGAGTCTTTCATTTTTGATGTCCTTGGAAGGTTGTAGATCTGGGAAATTGTACGTTTTCTTGGTGTTTTGCTCTCTATCGTTTCTGATAGATATGCATGTTTTACTTCTTGTGTCTGGTAGGGATTACAGAGGGATTTGGGTACACAGGTACTTATGTGTATGTTTTACCATCCACAGATAGATGGTCATTCCGAGAACACAATTTAGGTGTTGGAGGACATTCTTCGAGCATGTGACCTTGATATTTGAGGTTCTTGGGGGAAGCACATACCTTTGGTATAGTTTTCCTACAATAACAATTTTAATGAATCAATTAAAATGTCACATTATAAGGATTTGTACGGAAGGCCAATCCAATTATCCCCATTTTTGGATGGAGCTTGGAGAGGAAGATACATTGGGACCTCGTCTTGTCCAGGAGGCCACTGGGTAGGTGGAGTTGATTTATAAGAGGATGACTACTAAACAGTCTCAACAGAATTCATATGCTAATCAATGGAGACGACCTATGGAGATCGAGGATACATGGTAGGTTTTCTTACGTTTCACACCGAGGATTGGACACAGGAGGATAAGTATACATGGAAAGCTTGCACTATGATACGTTGGACCATTCGAGGTGTTGAAGTGAGTCAGATTAGTTGCCTATAAGTTGCAGTTACCTCAGAGGTACTGATTTCTGCACGACGTCTTACATGTTTCTTAGCTACAGAGTTACTTCTATGATTCTTCTCACATTTTTTCATACAAAGGAGGTTGAGTTGAATTTGGATGCATCCTTTAAGGAGCACCCTATATGGATTGTGGATCACAGCGTGATGGTTCTCCATGCGTGGTTTGTTCATCTGGTACGGGTGTTGTGGAATCATGGGTGAGTATATGATGATACTTGGGAGGGGAAGTCTGATGTGCGATCGTAGGGGTTGGAGCTATTTGGGGATTCTTCTTCTCCACCATATTAGGGAAATTAGGGGATTAATTTATTTAAAAGGAAATGTTTGTACAATCCTGGAACTTCTTTTCATGTATGGACCTTCTTTTCATGTATTTTTTAGAAAAAGGGGATATTTTGGAAATTTTATAAGTACACGTCATGTACTTAGAAGTACACGCAATGTACGAGGTTGCCATGGGTAGCTGTGTAATGGCTATGTAACGGTTGAGAAATGGTTGTGTGGGGAGACATGGAGACCTCACAATGCAGGGGCTGGTTGAGGAATGTACACTATGTGTACATTAAATGAACATGCCGTGTACTTTTTCTTTTATTTGATAAATCTGAACAAGGTCGCGTCTAATCCCTCGAAACGTCTTCTTCTTCTTGTGTCTCGGACTGGAGAGTGATTTACGATAGATCTTCTTCAATCTCTGGTTATTCCTTTGTTTGATCAGTGATCAATGTGTCGATGGGTGCATTGGAATCCCACTAGTGAGTCCTTTCTTCTCATAGAGCCTTTGTAATTGATTTCTCCTCTCTTTAGAGTTATTCGAGGTTGAATATTTTTAACATTTTTTAGATATATGATGTTCTAGGATGATTCAAGGGTATATGTTTGATAGTGTTCTTCTTAAAACGTCATGGTAGTTGGATTTTTTCCTTTTGAAGTTGTTCTTTGAGTTTTATATGCCAAAGTGTTGATTACCCATGTTTTGGGTATTTTAGGTTAAGGAATTTGAACACTATTTTGACTTCCTTAGATTGATTGTTGTATTAAGGGTTGTTGTTGTATTGTTATCTGAAATTTCATGTTTATGGAACACCCCTGGGTGTATTTCTATATTTGACTATTTAGGGCCATTAGTCCCAATTTGCCTATGAAGAAAACCTTGTTTCCTTTCAATTCTTGATTGGATGGAACTGTTAGAATTTTTCTGCTTGTTAAATGACGTTGATATGAATTGGATTCATTTATCCACGTATGAGATGATATTAAATTGGGATTCATGTTATTGTTCATGCATGATTTAATTTCATATGGCTATGAGAATCTTGTGTAGCTAGACCGTATGGGGAATTGAATTTGAGTTCTTCCTCAGAGTGTCTATTATATTTCACGCTATGAGACCACATAGGGTATTAATAGTGAGTTCCCCCTCCGAGTGTCTATAGTATACATTACTAGACCATGTGAGGAACTGATGTTGAGTGCTTCCCCAGAGAGTATGTAGTTGTTATGGATAGACCATAGGGTAATTTACGGTGAGTGCTTGCTTAGAGTGTCTTTGAATATTTATTTCTTTATTTTTTTAGAGGGTTAGAGTGTGTGAGCTACCCAAAGGGTTAACTTAAATACTGAATGTTTGTGACACATATGCAAATCCAAATCACAAGCTTGGATTTGGTCCTACTAGGTAGTAGTATGAGATACATGTTTTTGATACTTGATAAAATGATGAAAATTAAATGATAATTAATGTAAATGGAAATTGTAGGATTGTTTACTTTTGTTTACTCTTAGTTTCTTTGTTGCATCTCCAATATTACCTACTATATATATAATCAATGACATATAGGCATGAATCATGTGGTGGTTTTCGACTAGTTTTCATCTCACTCTCTGTTTGGTTAATGATTCTATACCAAATAGATTATATGGTTGTAGGTATAGATAAGAGAATTCTCCCTTCATTTTTTGGTACCTGATTGTTGTGGTGCTGCGGAGCATGAGACCAAGATGAGGCTCACGATACTGCCAGATTTTACTTTCTTTCTTTTTCACTTGGTCTAGTATAGTATTTCCAGTATTGTGACCTATTTGGCTCTTTTCTATGACATATGTGACATGCATCATTATTATATTTGTGATTTAGTTGTTTATTTACTTTCAGTCATTCACTGTTTACAAATTTTATGGTATTTTGCTTCATTTACTGTTTATTATTTGTTATTCCCCTGTGAATTATCTTCCAATAGGGGAATAGTTTCCCCATTATCACACCCATTGTCGTCACTGCTAGTCGGCCGCATCTGGAATTCATGGAAATGTGCTTGAGGCCATTTGTCCCACTTGGTAGGAGGAACCTTTGTGTGACACTTGGAACTGGGATGTTATGGGTTCCTTTCTAAAACTATACATCCTTGATGCCTTGTAAAATTATCACGGACACATCATTGGATCAAAGAAAATGATTCATCCTCACCATCCTAGATGCCATTCAACTGAGAGATGATTATCGATACATAAAACATAAAAAAGGAACAACCCAACCAACCCTCATGATACCTATCCTTGAGAGTGTGCTCAATGGATAATGTCACACCAGAAGTCACCCGGTGACTAAACTAACTATAACTACTCTGGTATGGTATCCCTCCCACGAAAAAATTGGGGTCACACTAGCTAGAAACATCGATCACAGAAACAGTATTGCAGATAATCAAGAATTTGGAACAACCTTCCTTGTATAGCATCAACAACTATATAGAGTTGGTCATGCCAATTTTGACTCAACATAGTTAAAAAAATGAGGACTATAGGGAATTACTCGACCCTACTGGTGGAAAATCATGGTAGACCATAGAAGGAAAAAACACATCTCGATACTCATCTCTGGGGGTTATCACCTTGTGCTCATTATGGCTTCTAATCCCACTAGAATAGCCTCTTAGGAATTGGATTGATGCCCGAGTAAATATTGGTAACACTGATTCCACGAAGCCTATGAGGGAAAAAATAAGGATGTGAGGATCATGGTGGCCTCTTGAGGCAACCACACTCCAAATCGGGTGAGTCTAATATCATATTGTTTTTAGGAAAATCACTCTATAAAATAAATATGTGAACCCGCCCCCTAATAGGATTTAGGAATAACACTCTGAGAAATGTCAAACCACTCTCTAACACAATTGTGGAGTAACACTATGCTACATTTATGCAAAGTAGCTGAAGAGGGGTCAGTGTCCAGTGAATAGGACATGATAATGAAAACTGTCATAGAGAATGTTACAGGGGGACCTACTCAACCCAACCGGTCATGACACCATCACAAGAGACTTAGGGGCCCACTCAACCTAGGTAATCGAAAAATATCCAAAAGAGACTAGGGGGCCACTCAACCCAGTCGCTCAGCATCGCTAACCCATGCAACCCTCAAAACACCACCTATATGTGGCAACTCGCAAGCCCAAACTGAGGTCTCCATCATTGTCTATGTAGAAAAATACCTAGGATAGTCTAATTTAGATCCAAAATAATAACTATGAAGGAAGATATATGGGAGGCCGAATATTTCATGATGATCCTCAAGGAAAAAAACCTTCAAAACCAAAAATACTAAATTAAACCTTTTCAAAGTCCTCTATATATCAATAGCATCTGTTGGCGCCAAAAATATGGCCTGAAAGGAAGGAACGAAAAAGACAGTCGGCGCGCTGCCTCGCGAAGCACAGCCGCGAAGCACAGCCGCGGAGCCCTTCCGTGAAGCCCCGCCGCGAAGCGTCCCGCCCTTAGCGGCCCCGCGAAGCTCCGGAGGCGGTAATCCTCCGCGAACCGGTTTGACGTTCGCGAGCCGCCGCGAAGCCCAGAAGGCGGCGCGCGAGCCCTGCATCGCGGCGCCCCTTCCCCATAAATACTCGACTCCCCCTGAGTCCCGGAGACGGAGAACCCGACCTTTCGGCTTCTCCTCTCCCGAATCGCGAAGCAAGCTTTGCCCCGGGAATCATGAGCTCCGCGAGGTATTTCTACTTCGCGAGACGACTCTGATTTGTTTCGTCCTGAGCCCCTCTTCCGAGAGGGATGCCCTTCGCGAAGCCCAAGGGCGTTCGCAAAGGAAGGGGATTCCCAAGGGAACCCGGGCAGCCGCGGAGCACTTGTGCTTCGCGAAACACCCAACCCATGCTAGTAATCCCTATGCCAAGGCAGGATAACTATGCATCGCGAAGCACATTGCTTGGCAGGACCCTGCTTCGCGAACCACTCCTTCTTCGCGAGGTAGTGCTCCGCGAACACTGTTCCACTTCGCGAAGCACCACCCACTCCCACCTATGCCCCATGCTAAGGCCAAGGCACCCCACTTCGCAAAGCACACTCCTCTGCTTAGCGATCCCTCCTCCCGTGCGACCCTCCAGGTTTGCACGATGTGATTTCAAAGTCCCATGGACAACACCTCCCGTAGCGTTGCTTCGCCCAATGCTTCTTCGCATAGGCACGCTAACGGCTATTGCTTCTTCGCATAGCCACGCTAACGTGGACCCCTCGATGGCTCCTCCCTCGACCCCCCTCTACCATGGCCTTACTGGTACCTTCCCTTCCCCAAGGACCAGAGGGTACCAGTTATGTAAGCCCTAGGGGTGTGGAGTGAACCCACCTCGTCCGAGCTGCAGGACGTTAAACTGCCAAGCACCGCGTCCTCAACACATGACGTTAAACTGTGACCCAACCTCGTCTCCCTCACGAAGGGTCCCCCCCAGCTCGAGCATTCATTACACCGCTCGTCTCCACGGGAATGGAACTCTTCCGCACATGGAATGAGATCCTCCTTGTCGGAGTGGTGTATGTTCGCAGGGGAAGGGTCGCCTCAGAGCGTAAATCCCTAACCTTTGGTACGGATGATTGCACCCGTGCATCTCGGTACTCCCCCACTACCAAGGTCAGTGGGGAACGTGATAGGGAACGAGGCACCTCCCATTGTCGGACCAAGGTCCATCTTTCCCGCGCTTTGTCGCACCATGGGCCTCCATCCTGGAGTAAGTCCCAACACCATGGGCCGCTCAACGCGTAAGCCCCTCTTCGCTTCTCACAGACGCACCCTTCACGACGTGATCGTCAGGTCCTTGCAACCTCTTGTTTCTCACACCGAGCATGAATCACGTGGGCTTAGAGTGAGCACCGACCCTGACAAACCCATTTTGAACTACGAGGTCTTTGATCCATGTCAAGGCATGGTACGTAGGAAGCCTCCACGAGGTTCAAGCCCACCATCAGTGGACCAAGGTCTACTTTCACCTGAACTACGAGGTCTTTGATCCATGTCAAGGCATGGTACGTAGGACGCCTTTATGAGGTTCAAGCCCACCATTAGTGGACCAAGGTCTGCTTTCACGTCGGTTCACCGGCGAAACCCATTTTGAACTACGAGGTCTTTGATCCATGTCAAGGCATGGTACGTAGGAAGCCTCCACGAGGTTCAAGCCCACCATCATTGGACCAAGGTCTACTTTCACCTGAACTACGAGGTCTTTGATCCATGTCAAGGCATGGTACGTAGGAAGCCTCCACGAGGTTCAAGCCCGCCCGTCGCTCATTCACGTCGGGTCCCATTCCAGTCCAGCGGTAAGCCGTTGTGACACCTGAACTACGAGGTCTTTGATCCATGTCAAGGCATGGTACGTAGGATGCCTTTATGAGGTTCAAGCCCACCCGTCTTTCACGTCGGGTTTCACCCCCGTCCAGAACGACGTTAAACTGCACCCCGGTCCAGCGGTAAGCCGTTGCGACTCCCCACCTGAACTACGAGGTCTTTGATCCATGTCAAGGCATGGTACGTAGGACGCCTTTATGAGGTTCAAGCCCACCATCAGTGGACCAAGGTCTACTCTCTTCTGAACTACGAGGTCTTTGATCCATGTCAAGGCATGGTACGTAGGAAGCCTCCATGAGGTTCAAGCCCACCATCAGTGGACCAAGGTCTACTCTCTTCTGAACTACGAGGTCTTTGATCCATGTCAAGGCATGGTACGTAGGAAGCCTCCATGAGGTTCAAGCCCACCATCAGTGGACCAAGGTCTACTCTCATCCGAACTACGAGGTCTTTGATCCATGTCAAGGCATGGTACGTAGGAAACCTCCACGAGGTTCAAGCCCACCCATCACCCAATTCACGTCGTGTTCTACCTACGTCCAGTATGACGTTAAACTACATCCCGGTCCTGTGGTAAGCCATTGCGACCAAACCCTTCTGAACTACGAGGTCTTTGATCCATGTCAAGGCATGGTACGTAGGAAGCCTCCATGAGGTTCAAGCCCACCATCAGTGGACCAAGGTCTACTTTCACGTCGGTTCACCGACACCCCCCCCCCCCCCCGTCGCTCTTTCACGTCGGGTCTCATTCCAGTCCAGCGGTAAGCCGTTGTGACACCTGAACTACGAGGTCTTTGATCCATGTCAAGGCATGGTACGTAGGACGCCTTTATGAGGTTCAAGCCCACCCGTCTTTCACGTCGGGTTTCACCCCCGTCCAGTATGACGTTAAACTACATCCCAGTCCAGTGGTAAGCCATTGCGACCAAACCCTTCTGAACTACGAGGTCTTTGATCCATGTCAAGGCATGGTACGTAGGAAGCCTCCATGAGGTTCAAGCCCACCATCAGTGGACCAAGGTCTACTTTCACGTCGGTTCACCGACACCCCCCCCCCCCCCCGTCGCTCTTTCACGTCGGGTCTCATTCCAGTCCAGCGGTAAGCCGTTGTGACCTCTTGAACTACGAGGTCTTTGATCCATGTCAAGGCATGGTACGTAGGAAGCCTCCACGAGGTTCAAGCCCACCCGTCGTTTATTCACGTCAGGGTTCATTATCGTCCCGCATGACGTTAAACTGTATCATTCGAACTACGGGGACTTTGATCCATGTCAAGGCATGGTACGTAGGAGTCCTCCCAGAGGTTCAAGCCCAAGTCTCTTCGGACTAAGGTCCAGCTTCACGTCGGTTTACCGGCACCATCCCGAACTACGCGGACTTTGATTCCCTGCCACGGGGATACGTAGGAAGTCTCTTCAAGACTCAAGCCCAACTTCACTGTCGCCCCCCTGCGATGGTCCCATTTCATTCTCAACTGTCTCTGCTAGATGTTAATCTTGCAACATACCCTGTGTTGAACATGGGAAGCTGAGGAAAACCTCAGATACGTGTCTATGACATGTAATTCCCTGCGCTCGATGTGGGATGCCTCGGGCTTCCACGCCCTCGAGAAGCCTTATGATTGAGGATAACAGACAGACATGCCAGGTACCCCAGCATCCAGACACGCTACTGATGCCTCAAACGTGATTACTCCCCTGACCGAAGGTTGCTGCCCTGACTGGACCCTTTGGAATGTCCC
Source organism: Viscum album (assembly GCA_963277665.1). Taxonomy (NCBI): domain Eukaryota; kingdom Viridiplantae; phylum Streptophyta; class Magnoliopsida; order Santalales; family Viscaceae; genus Viscum; species Viscum album. Next base: position 89,571,287 of record OY728121.1, on the reverse strand, counting down.
GACAGAAGCAGTGTAATTAACCGGCGTCCATGGAAACATGACACCGGGAAGAGTTTCACGAACTACGTATTAAATCTATAAGGGAGACCCGGACTAGGTGACGAGTTCTGAGGAGGAATCCACAGGAGGAAGAACCGACATCCCATCATCCCGCTTCGATCAAGGATCAGACGTACCTGAACAAGGAACGAATGTCGCCCGCCTTTGGAAAGCGGGAATGCGGAGAAACAAAGTCGCGCGTCCCCCTCCCCCGCGGACGGATGCGCGCGCGCCCCGGCGAAAGCGTCGGAAACAGAAATGGTGAACCCGACGTGAAATTCTTCTCCTCAGCATGGAGATTAGTAGCGTTCGAGACACCAGTAGATTGACGTGTCACCGGATTCAGATATCCGTTGCCTGGTCCCGCCAAGTAAATGGCGGGCCTGTCGTGGAACTCACCAGAGGTCGGGGTAGTAGAACGTGGGGCACTCCGCTCTGCAGCGTGTTGGCGTGGATCCTTCTCACAAACATGGAGGATGGAAGAACGCTGGGGCACTGGCTGTCAATCCTTTTCCTCTCAGTACTGATGAGTTGATCCCTTCGTTTGCCAGGAACCAGGTTGCTATTGCAGAGATGCGGTCACCATCCGCGCCTCGCCCGCGCAGGGGCAGGGGCAACACCACTACGGCCACTCCACATGGCGCCGCTACCGCCACGACGGCTGCCACGTCACGGGATGCGGGACGTCCACGTCCCCTTTCCCCATCAGAGGTCATCCAACGAAGGGTGATCAACAGCCTCGTGCGCAGGTATGAGGAACAAGGGGTCATCCCGACCAGGGATATGGCCCGTTTGGACATGGAGGCTTCCAGGCCCCGCCGTCAACGCCGCCCCAACAGGCCGCGCAGGGAGCCTCCGCTCCCCACCCAGACCTTCAATCGTTTCGGGAGCCTATCCCCGGAACGCCTTGACGACTCTTCGCCTTACGCTGAAGAGGCAGGTGTTGTCCGGCTCAGCCCGCTCAGGGCCCCGACCCAGGACCCCCAGGCGAGAGCTCCCGTCCGGTCACGTCAGCGCCGCCGTCCGGCCCCGCAGGAAGAACAGGCAGACTATGTCCCTACACCACCTGCACCGGCCCGCCTGACCCGACGTCAGCGCCGGGCCCGGGCTGAGGACGCTCGCCTAGCTGCGTCCACATCGACAGCTATAGTGGCCCGAGCCACCGCCGACGTACATTATGAAGCCCCCGCCTACATTGAGCAGGGGCACCCCTTCGCCCAACCAAGATTGAGACCCCAGCCGCCCCATGGGCAGGCCGGGTTGACGCTCCGGGTTGCAGGCCCCAGTGATGATCGCCGCGAACTAACCCGCGATGATGCCACCCCGTACGGAGGTCCTCCCCGTACCACTACTCCACAGAGCGTGGGCCTTCCCCGCTCCGAGGTTCGTCGTGGAGGCATGCCTCGTGCTGCCCCCATCCTGCAGGAAGACCTGCCCCGGGGCAGTGATGCTCAGCGCGGAAACATTTCCCGTGCCCGCTGTACAGAGTATGAAGTCCATCCTTTTGAAGGCACCGTCCATCCGGTCCTTCGACGTGGGGGCCCCCCCTACGTCCTCTCTGCGACTGGCGAAGATCCTTCTCGCCCCAACAACTCAAGGAGTGAAGGTCAGCCCCGCTCCACTCGCACCGACCATGGAGGCCTTCCCCATGCTCCTGCCGGTTCCAATAGAGGCCCCGCCCACGTGGGTACTGTTCATGGAGGTCCTCCCCATGTACCCTTTGATATTTGCCCTGGTGCCCCCGGCACCCCGGCTGTCTCAAGTGGGGGCCCTCTCCGCCACGGCGCTAGTGCCGCCCCAGGGCTGCCTGATAGGGGTCAACCCTGTCCCGAAGAGGCACCCAGGGGCAGAAGAGCGGGTCGTCGCCACCACAAGAAGAATCCTGGGAAGGCCCAGGGGGGTATCAAACCTGCCCGCTTCTCCGATTCGGAAGCGGAATGCGATTCAGCGATGGAACCTTCTCCCAGCTCCTCCGTATCAAGGACTGGGGCAGGAACCAGACGCGTCAGCCTCGTTCTCCCGGAATTTGAGGTCCATCGGATTCCCGTCTCTCTCCGCAGGTACATCCAGGAGGAAGAAATCCTGGGAATTCCGCAGGTTTCGACCGCGCAGTCACCGCCACCGTCACCCGAAGCGCCCTCTACCTCTACTCGGGATCACGAGGAGCTGTTTTGGGAGTCAACGGTGGTAGAGCCACGACATGATCGGACACCGGTAACGGCAATTCCCGTACCCGAAGCAGTGGCTGTTAGCCCGTCCTATCGTAACATCGTGGTCAGGTCACCTCGCTCTTCAGAGGGGGGCCCAGAGTACGGTGGCCAGTCTGCTCGCTCGCCGTATTCTCCACCGCCGAGTTTGCTATCCCAGAGGTCCGTCTCGGTACCGCTACCGGTCCCTCAGCCACCCCCGGTTGATGAGTGGGGAAATGTAGGGCCGAACCCCGAGGACGAACCCAGGAGCTTCTGGAGTATTCTTGCAGCGGACTACTTCCCAGAGAAGTTCTGGCCCACGGCGGCGCTAAATTTTCGCGTACCCGAGTCGCTTACCCCTGAAGAAGTGGGATGCTTTTGTCGGACCCTGTGGGCGACGCACTTCCGCCTCCGTTGGGAATGGGTAGTGTACCCCAGGAGTCGAGAGCACTTCGAGGAGATTGGCAAACAGTGCCGCCTAATTGATGCAGCGGCGCTCCTTGTGGCCCAGCACCCCAAGTCGCCCGGTCACCAGAGTGCCCTCCAACGAAAATGCGTCCAGAGTTTCAAGGCACTCCGCAAGATCGTCAGGGAAGCCACCCCCCATGTGCAAGTCCGTGGTTGGGGACGCTATGCCGCTCTCCTCTTCGACCCTATCCGACGACAGCCCGATTCGCTATGCGACATTGAGGATATGCCCTCAAGAGGGGTCACAGTCCACATGGCCGACGTTGTGGATAAGGAAGATGAGCTTGAGTTCCTTGATGGGGACTTACCATCCGAAGGCGTACCGCCACTGCTCGACCCATCAGGGAGAGTCACCCGTCAGCAAAGGAACCTGCTAGGCCTCCCCGTACCCACCGAGTCACTGGCACTCGGTTGAAGCACTGGCAAGGGTAAGGAGCATGTCGGGATAGTCAAGCACTCCGATCCATCCGCCTCCGTGCAGAAAACGGACGAAGACCCTGAGAAGGCCACGTTGCGCCAGCAGCTTGCTGAGCAGAAGAGGCTGGTCGACGAACTCTTGGCTGAACGCGCCGCAGAGCGACGACCCGACTACGGTAATCCCAGGCCAGGACAGCAGGGGCAGGAACAATTTCCCCCCGGTGAGACGCCTCCGGGCAACCCTGATCATGCTACTGCCGCGGACAGGGCGGAAGCCGGAACGTACGGCAAGAGGGCGCGATACGTCTCGCCAAACCCCCCTGAGCGACGGGGCAATCTGAAGAACCCAACCCGGGTTCCCCCGGTCGCCCAACAGGTCGTCCAACCAGTCAACCCGCGAGCAGCAGAAGCCGTCTACCGTGTTGAAGAACCTGGCAATGCGCTTGTGGTTAGGTACCCCCGTCAAGACAGGGACCCCCACCCGGAGGACCTTATTGCGGCACTCACAGCCCACCTCGAGGCGTTGGAGACACGGCAGGTGGCGGTCCCACCGGATGGCAAGCCTTATCCCGCGTGGGTGGATGATATGCCCGCGCCTCCGGGTTTTGGGAACCCCACTTTCTCGCCTTTTAACGGGACAGGGGACCCACCCCAGCACTTGGCTCATTTCTCTTCCAGGTGTGGCCCCATGCTGGGGACCCCGGCTCAGCAAGAAGCCGCTAAGCTCCGATGTTTTGTACAGACGTTGGAAGGTCCGGCATTCGTCTGGTACAGCCAGCTCCCCATCGGATCAGTGACCGGCTGGGAGGATCTTCGCCGGCAGTTCTTGTACCAGTTCAGCTCCACCACGCGGAAGACCAGCATCGCGGACCTCTTTAAGTGCAAACAGAGGCCTGATGAGCGGGTTGCAGACTTCATCGCCCGGTGGAAAGGACTTACGTATTCCCTCGATATGCCGCTGACTCAGGAGCAATTACTGACGATGTGTGTGGGGAACGTAAAGACAGAGCAGGTACCCTCCTTGATTACCCAGAACTACCCTGGGGGGTTCAGAGACTTCTCGGATAAGGCCCAGCGCCTCGAGGAGGCCCTGCAACAGGCTAGTCAGGCACGTTTGCTGCCCCCTATGATCCCAGCCAGGAGGGCCGCCAGGGCTGAACCCGCCACAGTGGCTCAAATAGAAGCCCCGAGGCAGCTGGAATTGTTACCGGCGGCACCACCCCCGCAACCCCGCAGAGGTCCTCCACCTCAAGCACAGGCTCCTGCCCAGCAGCTACCGCCTCAGAACCGACAGGTTCCCCCGTGCAACGCACCACCGCCACCTAGGCGAGACAACCAGGCGCCGCCCCCTCGGCAGGCCCCTCCGGCCCCTCGACAGGATCAGGCCCCCAGGGCCCCTTACCCGGAAAGAAAGTACCATACCTATTCGTTTAACGAAAATCAGGTCCCTGGTTACTTCCGAAGTGCTCTAGAGCAAGGGATCGTGCGTCTGCCTGAGTGCAGGAGGCCGGCAGAGGCGCATCTCACTGATCACCCCAACTACTGCCCTTATCATCGGATCCTGGGGCACACCCTCAAGCGATGCTATGTGTTTAAAGACTGGCTTCAGGACCAGGTCAACAACAACATAGTCAAGTTGGGCCCAGTGCCCGCGCAGGTGGCAGGCGTCTTTGCGGGATCGGAAATCGGCAGTGACAGCGAGGGTGAGTGGCAGCGGGTCCCTAGCCGCGGGTCCCAGAAATACGACAACTGGATGGCTCGAAAAACTGTCGTCCGTGCCCAGGGTATCATCCGGGCACGCCTGAAGCAGTCGGAACCTTCAGAAGAAGTAGTTGGCGCCTCAACATCGTCTTCACAGTCGACCTCTGCCCAAAAAGGCAAGCAGCGGCGACGCAAGAAGAAGCAACGTGCGCCGCCAGTGCCGTCGTCATCCCGCACTCTCGGCGACTTTATGCCTCCCGAAATGGGCATTCCCCCCAGAATCCGCCCAGCGGTGGATGACTCTTCGAGTGACAGTCAAGGGTGCGCTTCGGTTAACACCGTGGAGCTGGTAAAGCCCTATATGACCCTCGACGAGGGGGAACCCCAGGCAGACCGCCCCAACGTTCCCAGCCGACGTCGACGTCAGCGGAATCGCAATCGCGCCGGTCACCGAGGTATGTCAGCAGGCACTTGTGACCAAGCCGTGCACGCTACCGAGACCAGGCAGCAGGCTCAGCGCAGATCTCAGCACGCGCAGACCCATCCAGCGCCCTTGGCTCTACCTCCACCGCCGTTCGTGTTGCTGGATCAGGGAGAGCCGCCTCGTTCGTATCACAGCCAGTCTCGCCCGGCGACGGGCCAGCCCCCGCTGTTCGATCTTAGCCCGGCGACTACTCTCCAGGCTTCTACTAGCAGGCAGCAGGATGTACCCAGTGCTAGCCGACCGCCAGTTCAACCAGCAGGACCCGCTATGCCTCCAAATGCCGAAAAACCCCCTGTAAGCAGAGGTTCGCGTTTGGCACGCAAGTATGATGTCCTAAAGCACCTGGCCGGCATTCCAGCGAGGCTTTCCATCCTTGAGGCCCTGCGCTTGTCATCCGATATGCGCGAGGCACTTGCCGAGGCCCTAAGGAGCCCCCTCCAGTTCGAGACGGAAGTGGCAGCCGCGGAGGCCTTCCATACCGAGACGATTGAAAACGCCGAATGTCAGGCGGTTATCTCGTTCTCTGGTGAAGATGAAGACCCCCCTATACAGGGGCACATTCGCCCACTGTATATCACTGGCCACTTTAACGGTGTGGAAGTCCGTCGCTGCCTCGTTGACACGGGTTCCGGAATCAATCTAATTCCGACCCGGACGCTGCGAAAGCTGGGTTTTTCCGAAGGTGATTTGACTCCCTCTGACCTCAGGATTCAGGGGTACGACAGGACAGAGCAAACCCCGGTCGGCAAGATCCGTCTGAAGACCCAGTTCGGTGGCTTAATTGCCAGCACCGAATTCATGGTTGTTTCTCAGGACACCGCCTACAACGCATTGATGGGCAGGCCATGGCTCCATCTGCATGCAGCGGTTCCCTCATCGTATCACCAGTGCCTTAAGTACTCGCTCAACGATCGAGTAGGCGTGCTCCAAGGAGACGCGTCCCCTTTCGCTTCTTGTGAGGCTCGCTATCTGGATGCGGGTTATTACAAAAGTAAGGACAAGCAGATCCTGGTCAGCGAGGATGAGCCCGCCCCAATCACAAGTGATCCCTGGGCGAGCATGGACGACGCCTACATCCTCCCGATCCACCGGTTGGAGGCCACGACCCCCGACATGGGACAATGTTTCGTTGTTTCGGGTACGCAAGGAAGGCATGTTCCCGCGTCCAAGCGACGGCGGAAAATCACCTCGTACTCCTACATCAACCAGGCTTGGGTCATCCCGGAATCTCCTACCCCTGTACGGTACCGGGATGTCAAGCTCATGACAACGGCGGTGCGCCATACGTGTCTATTTCGCCGGGCCGGAATCAACCGACTCTGGCCGACACGTCACCACTACTTTGATATCATCAAGCGTGGCCCCTTAGGCCGAAGGCCAGATGGGATAGGGTCAAATGCATTCATTGCTATGGTCTCCACGACGAGTGAGTCTCCTGATGTGATGACCGCTGCTGCCCAAGCCGGCACCAGCTGCCCCTCGGGTCTTGAGAGCCCGGAAGTACCTTCCGTCGCGGGAAATCCCCCCGCGGCTGGGGAGGAAGACTTGGAGGATGCTCCCCCAGCCTTTGAAGAAGGCGTCTCTACCACGGTCGATGAGCTGGTACAGGTGAACCTTGGTAGCGAGGCAGATCCAAGACCCACATTAATCAGTGCGGCCATGTCCCTCGAGGAGCGGCAGCAGTATGTAGACTTCCTCAAACAGCACCGCGATGTGTTTGCCTGGAGTTACGATGAGATGCCAGGGCTGGATCCCCAAGTGGCCGTCCACCGTCTGGGCCTCCCAGTAAAACATCGTGGGTTTAAGCAGCCACCCAGGAAAATGCACCCTTCCCATGGCGCTATGGTTGAGGCCGAAGTTGATAAGCTAATCAAGGCAAACTTCGTCAAAGAGGTCCAGTACCCCAAATGGCTCGCCAACATTGTGCCAGTCAGGAAGAAGAATGGGCAGATTAGAGTCTGCATCGACTTCCGCGATCTCAATCGCCACTGCCCAAAGGATGACTTCCCACTCCCGGTGACAGAGCTGTTGATTGACGCCACGGCCGGGTTCCAAGCCCTCTCTTTCATGGATGGGTATTCCGGGTATAACCAGATCCGGATGGCCCCCGAAGATGAGGAGTCCACTGCCTTCAGGGCTCCCCAGGGCACCTTTTGCTACCGGGTAATGCCATTCGGTTTGAAAAATGCAGGTGCCACTTATCAGAGGGCCATGCATCGCATATTCAAACCGATCCTCGGGACATTGGTGGAATGCTACGTGGATGACCTTGTAGTCAAATCATATCAGCGCCAGGACCATCTCAAAGACCTTGAGAAAGTGTTCGGTTTCCTCCGTTCCCGTCACCTGAAGATGAACCCACTGAAGTGTGCCTTCGGGGTCACCTCCGGGAAGTTTCTGGGCTTTGTTGTCAGATACCGAGGTATCGAGATCGACCCGGAGAAGATCAAGGCCATCAGCCAAATGCCTCCCCCGAGCAACATTCGGGAGCTTCGAGGCTTGCAAGGCCACTTAGCCTATATACGCCGATTCATTGCGAACCTGGCTGGCAAGTGTAAGCCCTTTTCTCAGCTCATGAAGAAAGGCGCCGCCTACGAATGGGATGAGGAGTGTCGGATCGCCTTCGAGGAAATCAAGCAGTACCTGCTCCAACCTCCGGTCTTGATGCCACCCGTCTCTGGAAAGCCGCTGGTCCTTTACGTGACCGCCCTGGAGAGATCCCTCGGCGCGCTGCTCGCCCAGAAGAATAACGAGGGCACTGAGAACAGTCTCTACTATCTCAGTCGCATGCTTCTCGATACGGAGGTCAGATATTCCCTTATCGAAAAGAGCTGCCTTGCGCTCGTCTTCGCCGTGCAGAAGTTGCGACACTACCTGCAACACCACGAGGTGCAATTGATCTCTCGGGTGGATCCGCTGAAGTACATCCTGAACCGCCCCATGCTGACCGGCCGGCTAGCACGGTGGGCGGTGATTCTCCAGCAGTTTGACATCAGGTTTGTGCCTCAAAAGGCCGTCAAGGGACAGGCATTGGCAGACTTTTTAGCTGCCCATCCAACCTCCGCGGATCAATCCCTGGACCTGGATTTTCCCGACGAGACGATCCTCTCAGTCGATCACGCTGTCCCGTGTTGGCAAATGCATTTCGACGGCGCCTCCCGGAGCCCCACTGGTAGAAGGATCAACGACCCCAAGCTCAATAGAGTGGGTCTGGGTATTGTTTTCATTACCCCGACGCAAGCCGTCCTGCCGTACTCCTTCCTGTTGTCAGAAGGTTGTACGAACAACGAGGCAGAGTACCAAGCTCTCATCACCGGCCTCGAGTTGGCCCTTGAGATCCATGTACCCCATCTACATGTGAAGGGAGATTCTGAACTGGTAATCAAACAGGTTAATGGCGACTACGTCGTCAGGAAGCCAGAGCTTGCACCGTTGCTGGAGTACACCCTCCTCCTAATGGCCCAGTTCTCTCCTCGGCCAGAGGTTACCCATGTCCCGCGGTCGCAGAACGGCCAAGCGGACGCCCTAGCTGGCTTAGCCGCATCGCTCGCAGAACCCGAGCAAGATGATTTGGTCATACACGTGGCCCACCGTAGAGTCATTGCTCCCGTCACCCAAGAGGACCGTGATAGCCTACGGGTAAGTCATCTCACCGCCGGACCCTCCGTATCAGGAGTCCCGGGTTCGTCAGACGCAGTGGTTGAAACGACCCCCGATTGGAGAGCACCTTTTGTCGATTATCTCCAAAATGGCCAGCTCCCGGACAACCGGGCTGAGCGCGAGCGAATCCGACGCCGCGCACTTCAATTTACCCTCCAGAGCGGCCCCAGTCTTGAGCAGACCCTCTATAAACGGAGTTTTGATGGTGTCCTCCTCCGTTGCATCCAAGGAGCAGAGATACCTCAAGTTATGCAAGAGGTTCACGCCGGTTCCTGTGGCACCCATCAAGCTGGGCCGAAGCTGTCCCATCAAATCCGGAGGCTAGGGTACTTCTGGCCCTCCATGATCCACGATTGTATTGGATACGCCAAGAGATGCCACGCGTGCCAAGTGCACGCCAACTTATTGCATCGGCCGCCAGAACCCCTCCACCCCACCAAGTACTCTTGGCCATTTGCGGTATGGGGACTCGATGTAGTGGGACCGTACCCGCCGGCAACAGCCCGCCAGTGTAGGTTCATCCTGACTGCTACAGACTTCTTCTCCAAGTGGGCAGAAGCAGTTCCGCTCAAAGAGGTCAAGGCCCGTTCCGTCGTCGACTTTGTGAGCTCCAACATCATCCACCGGTTTGGGGTCCCTCACGCCGTCCTCACTGACAACGGCACCAACTTCCGAGCAGCTGAATTGAAGAAATTGTACGCTAAGTACGACATCCGGTCAAACCATACCTCCCGCTACCACGCACAGGCGAATGGACAGATCGAGGCATTCAACAAGACCCTCTCTAACATTCTGCAGAAGATGGTTGGTCAGAACAAGAAGAGTTGGCCGGACAAGCTCCCCAACGCCCTTTGGGCTTACCGGACGACGACTCGCAACTCTACCCAGGTGACCCCATATTCCCTGGTGTATGGAGCTGAGGCCGTCCTACCCATTGAGATCCATCTGCCGTCGCTACGCACGGCAGTTTATGATCACCAGACATCAGATGAGGTAGCCGAGATCCGTCTAGCTGAGTTAGAGGCACTGGACGAGAACCGGCTTCGTGCCCTGCACAATCTGGAAAGGCATCAGGACAAGATGGCAAGAGCTTTTGACAAGAAGGTTCGTCTCCGCTCTTTTCTACAGGGTGACCTGGTGCTGGCCCTGCGAGCGCCAATGATTCCCGGTAGGAAACCGCCCAAGTTAGAACCCAAATGGGAAGGGCCTTATATCATCCATAAGGTTTACCCCAATGGAGCATACTCCTTGGTGACCACAGATGGAGAGCGTATAACCCCCCCCCCCCCACCAATGCCAGATTCCTCAAGCGATACTTTGCCTAGGGCAAAAGATGGTCCTGCATGACCCTAAACTGCGAGAGGGTCCTGCATGACATTAAACTGCATTGGTCCTACATGACCCTAAACTGCGACTTGGTCCTGCATGACCCTAAACTGTGAGAGGGTCCTGCATGACATTAAACTGCATTGGTCCTGCATGACCCTAAACTGCAACTTGGTCCTGCATGACCCTAAACTGCAAGAGGGTCCTGCATGACATTAAACTGCACTGGTCCTGCATGACATTAAACTGCACTGGTCCTGCATGACCCTAAACTGCGAGAGGGTCCTGCATGACATTAAACTGCATTGGTCCTGCATGACCCTAAACTGCGACTTGGTCCCGCATGACCTTAAATTGTATCTCCGTCCTCACTGCAAGGCGTTAAACTGCAAGTCAGTCAGTTCTTCCTGACCGAGGCTCAGCCTCAGGCCCCTCGGCCTCTTTGGGCCCCTGGCCCCGTCTCCACCGAGGTCTGGCCCCAGGCCCCCCTCGTTTCTCTCCGACTCACCCTCTTACGGGATTGTACGGTACAGTGTAGGACTACGTTCTCACATCGGGATCATGTACCATGCCGCACACATCCCCGAACGAGATGCCCCTCGTCCCGCATGACGTTAAACTGCATGTCAAGAACTACGTACGGCTTGATTCCCATCTTCATGGGATACGTAGGAACGCTCGGACGCCTTGTCTCGAGCCCAGCCCCAAGCTTCTCTCTTCCACTATTCCCCCTGGGAATGGTCTCCTTGGAGGATCTTTGTGTAGCAAGGCGTCGGCTTTCTTGGCCCCGCTCATGCAACCCCACTCACGCAAAGATTGTAAAGGTCGCACCATGCGCCCACTCCCGTTCTTCTACCCTCCCACGTCCTCACCGCATGACGCTAAACTGCATGGCCTTCAAGAACTACGTATGGCTTGATTCTCATCCTTATGAGATACGTAGGAACGCCCGGACATTTCGTCCGTTGGCCCAGCCCAAAAGCCAAAATCTTCCCCTCGGGTCAAGACACGGCAGGGTGCACATTTTTGCCCCGACCCACGCCGAGCAAGCCTCGACCCGGCTGCACATTCCCCCCTGGAGGTGTTTTCCCCCTTCGTGGATGGATTCACACCCGGAGGGGCCCCCAAGAACGGCCTGGATACAAAGCCCAAGGGCTCTCCTACCGATACGGGCCAACGCCCCTGAGGGTTTCTCAAGCAACAAATCGAAACAAGTCCCGCGTTGCGAATTTGGTCAGCGGTCGACGCTCATTTGTTGCCCCCATGCGGGTCACCATAGGAACGCTGTGTTTCGAATATGGTCAACAGTGATTCATTCTGCCCCATCCTGAGGTGACAAACTTCCCCAGGTGGTGCCAGTGATCGGGCCCACAGCCCAGGATTCCTCACCCGGAGCGTACGGTGTGGTGTAGGACTACGTCCTCATTCACGTCGGGATCATGTACCATGTCATACGACTCCCCTTCCGAGGCTCAGCCCCAGGCCCCTCGGCCTTTCCAGGCCGCGGCCCAGGACCTATCTTATAGGATTGTATGGCATGGCGTAGGGCTATGTCCTCAAGTCGGTTTTTCGCCATACTGTACACCTTGCTTAGGGATATGTTATTCCCCTCCTCGTCCGGTATGACGTTAAACTACATTTCAAGAACTACGTGTGGCTTGATTCCCATCCTGATGGGATACGTAGGACCACCTGGATGTCCAAGATCCGGGTCCAGCCCCATTCCTCGGGAATCCTCATCCCATCTTGGCCCCCTGGCCTATCCTTCCTCCATGAGGGGATCATATGGTGCGGTGTGGGATTATGTCCTCATTCACGACGGTCTCGTGATGACCACGCCATGCTCCCACCCCCTGCTGATTTGTTTCGTCGATCCCTCTTTTTCGGCGGTTCTCCAATGTGCTTAAGAGTACTCTGGTTCATTACCTGGAATGCCAAGCTTTACTCGGACACGTCCGCACCCGCTTTCCAGGCTTTGCGTATCCCCGCATCAGGGCTTTCACCATCTTTCACACCCGGAGGGACCCCCAAGAACGGCCTGGATACAAAGCCCAAGGGCTCTCCTACCGATACGGGCCAACGCCCCCCAGGGTTTCGGACGACAAATCGATAAAATCCCGCGTTGCGAATATGGTCAGCGGTCGATGCTCGTTTGTTGCTCCCACCTCAGGCTAACGCGATACAGACGCTGTGTTTCCTTCATGGATAACAGTTTTCCTCTGTCGTCACGCCAACCCATTAAGCCCAAATGCCGGGTACACAATTCACACCCTTCATCACTTCATCGTGTCCAAGTAGAATTTCGGGACTCTTGGTACCTTTCCCCCGTGCACGTTTGCGCGTTTGAGGAACAAGCTACATCAAAGGTGTCCTTCGGAACTCTCTGCTGACTCCCCTTTAATGGATGCCCCAAGTATTGCGATAAGGATCCCCCCCTTGTTTCCCACACCGAGTTTATCTCACGTGGGCTTAGGGATTGGGTTGACCTCTGTGCTTGCTCGGGAGTTGTCACCACCCACGGTCCGAGATCTAAGACCATAAACTAAGACTCTCATCTGGAACTACGTTCAAGACCCCTTGTCTCCGAACCCAGCTCGAGTTCAGCAAATTTACCCCTCTAATCCTGCCTTCAGGACCCTGATCACAGGACTGCGTGGCGCAGTGTAGAACTACGTCCTCATTCACGTCAAGTACGCAACAACTGCACCACGCACGCCCCCATTCTGAGGTTCAGTCCTCCTATCCCCTGTCCTGCATGACATTAAAAGGCACCCTTTCAGAACTACGTGTGGCTTGATTCCCATCCTAATGGGATACGTAGGACCACCTGAATGTCTAAGATTCGGGTCCAGCCCCACCTCGGGGAGATCTCCTGATTTCCCGGTCACCTAGGCCACTTGGTCCATCCCTCTCCAGCAGGGGGTGCGTAGGTATGATACAAGGTTGTGGGCATCATGCCCCCCTTCCCCTGGGAATCTGCCATCTCTCGATCACCCTCACGGTTGAGTCCCTTGGCTCCCTGTAGTGGTTCACCCATGTATTGAGAGTACTCTGGTCTAGGACCAAGAGTGCCAGATTCAACTTGGTCAAGTTCCTTCCACTTGTCAAGCTTCGTGTTCCCCTCTATTCGGACTTCCATCATCTTTCACACCCAGAGGGACCCCCAAGAACGGCCTGGATACTACGCCCAAGGGCTCTCCTACCGATACGGGCCAACACCCTCCAGGGTTACGGACAACAAATCGATAAAATCCCGCGTTGCGAATATGGTCAGCGGTCGATGCTCGTTTTGTTAGTCCTCATTTCAGGCTAACGCGATAGGATGCTGTGTTGCGAATATGGTCAGCAGTAATCCCCTGTCGTCACGCCAGCCCCTTCAGTCTTTGAATTTTGGTTGCATGATTCACATCATTTTCCACCCCATCATGTCCGGGTGGAATCTCGACACTTTTGGCGCTATCCCTCAGTGCACCTTTGCATGTTAGGGGGACAAAGCTGCAATCTGGCGCCCTTTGGGGCTCCCATGGTCCGAGCTCTAAGACCATAAACTAAGACCCATTCGGGACTACGTTCAAATTCCCATCCTCATGGGACACGTAGGACCGCCCAGACGCCCTGTCTCCGGGTACAACCCATTCAGGAAGCCAGTCTCTCTCCCTGTTTTACCTCCGGATGGCGTACAATTTGATGTGGGATCATGTCTCTGTCAAATGTGTTTTATAAACACTGCGCACATTTCCCGCCTAGCATCGTCTCTGCTACGTCTGCGCTGCATGACGATAAAATGCATGCTTGGTCCTATCATACAACCTTAAACTGTGACATTATCGTCCTGGCCGCACGACGAAAAACGGCACCGCATTGTGGTGACCTCGCTGTAGAGGACATCACGTTGGGTACTGGCCACGCGCCATGCCATTTGTCAACGCCCATCACGTCTTGATTCTTGTGGCGACATCACGACCTACAGTCCTAGGCCTGTCGCTTCACAAAAAAAACCCATTCACCTCAAAGAACAAACAAGATACATCAAATTCCGCTTCGTTTAGTGCAAGGGCCACGTCCGCACTTCCCCTTTCCCCTGGCACTGGTACCTTACCCTGCCACCTTCCAGAACTACGTATGGCTTGATTCTCATCCTTATGAGATACGTAGGAGCGCCCGGGTATTTCCCCGCGGGCCCAGCCTAACCCTGGTGTTCGGTCCCTCGACTCGAGCTCATTCACGTCAGGTTGTGATGTTATGCGTCCCCTGATCCCTTTTTCCAATCCATGGTTCCGAATTCTATGACCATAAACTAAGATTTCCCCAAGGGAAAGGAATCTGCTCCCTCTCTCTAATACGTTTCGTTGACGTATTCAGATGTGTTTTGACAAAAAGCCCGAAGCATGGGATTTTCACAGGGACATTCCCCTCATCCCATGACCAAGCTTCGTGAGCTCACTATTTGGATCCTCATCTTCTTCCACATCCAAAAGGACCCTCAGACGACGTGGATACTAAGCTTAAGGGCTCTCCATGAATGCTGGACCTAAGGGCCCTACAATCGTTTCGGGCCAACGTCCCTGCGGATATTCGACAACATTTGTGACACGGTCCCGTGTTTCGAACATGGTCAACGGTCGACCCTCATTTGTTTGTCCCCATTTCAGGCTAACGCGATAGGATGCTGTGTTGCGAATATGGTCAGCAGTAGTCCTCCATCGCCACGCCGTCACCATCGTGATCCAAATCTCGAGCGTCATGATTCACACATTTTCCACTCCCTCATGTTCAAGTGGAACTCCACTATACTCGGCTCTTTCTCTTCGCGCATCTAGATGCGCTGAATGATCGTGTTAGTGTCATTGGGCCGGTAGTCACCGAGCATCCCTTTGCCCCAACCTGCCCCTCTCTGCGTCGGGAAATTCCCACCACTATTACTTGTTTCCCACACCGAGCACGACTCACGTGGGCTTAGTAGTTTTTGGCCGGATGTGTACCAACACGGTTAGGCTGCTCCTCGTCCAGTACGACGGTTAAACTGCGCTTCCAGAACTACGTGCGGCTTGATTCCCATCATCACGTGGGATACGTAGAGACGCCCAGGCATTTCGCCTAGGGTTCAGCCCCATGGAATCACAAAATCTTGTTCCTCCTCATTTCCAGCCCTCTGGCCTGACCCCTCGGGGAGAACTATGTAGCTACAATTTTACCCTGAACAAGTTCAGGATGCCCCAAGATCCCATTGGGAAGCGATAGATCCCCTCGCCAGAGAGGCCCTGTCCCAAGAAGGAATGATCCGTGATCAGGTCGATGCGCCCATCTGGCGTGCTCCCTCCGTGGTGGTGCAACTACCGAGGTATTGGATTATGTTTGAACAAGCCACCACTCCATGTTCCACACTTTGCGTGTCCCTTATTCGGACTCTCGTCCTCTTTCATGTCTGGAAGGACCTCCTAACAGTATGGATGTCTGACCTATGGTCCACCAACTGTCTCGGGCCAACGCCCTGAAAGATTGATCGACAACATTTGTGACGCGGGTCCCGTGTTTCGAACATGGTCAACGGTCGACCCTCATTTGTTGTCCCCATTTCAGGCTAACGCAGTAAGGATACCATTTGTCCGCCACAGTTAGCGGTTGTCCTTTATTGTCACGCCATCCCCACAGTGTTCCGAATTTGGGCATCGTGATTCACACTTCCCATTTTCACCTGCTTGAACCGGTTTCAGCGCCCCTGGTGTATGCCCCGATCGTGCATAAGAGCACGTTGGAGAAATGGTAATTCGGCTATCCTGGAAGTTCCTCCTCCGATCAAGCCTTCCCCATCTTTCGGGAATATGGACTGGTTTGAGGGAATTGTCGTCAAACGTCCCGCAAACATTGCAGGGGATGCAACAAGGCAATTCAACAGTGGAAATCGTGCGTACTACGGAACTCAAAACAAAGGAGAAAGAAAGAGTTGGAGCACAAAAGTGTTAATAAAAGCTTCTTCCGTGTTCGCTACAATACTCGGGGGTTGACTTCCCCCATGGACGGGTTGACTCCGTCAAAAGAGCGTTGCAGCTCCGCCACCCGTTGGCTTGCGGCGTCCAGAGCCTGTTTGCCGCTGATTTAACTCCCGCTCCTCTTCAGCAGCGGCGGGGCGTAATCCGTCAACCCTGGCCCGGGCCCTTTCCACCTCGGCCTGGACGACAGCCATCCTTCCAGAGGTCTGCTCCATATGCTCCTCAGCCTCTGCCAGCTGGGCCTTCAATCGTAAGACCAGCTCAGACTGTGCATCGAGAGTGGCTGAAAGCTCGTCGGCCCGGATCTGCATCTGTTGGACCTCGCCTTCAGCCTCCTGGAGCTTCCTGATGCTGGTCGCCTTCCTCCGCTGCCATCCCACGCTCAGCCCACGATCATGCTCCCGGATCTTCTCATCCATGAGGTCTCGGATGAGCGCGTGAGGGCGTTGGGCATCCACTCCCCCAGCACACAGTTCGCGCAACCGTGAGCGGAGCCTATTCATTTCGGCCAGCCATTGCACTTGGGGAGTGTCCCTGATAAAGCGCGTGATCAGCTTCCACGACCGGCGGCGGACTATGCTGCTTTCTTCCTCATCAGAGGCTGTTTCATCCCAATCTGTGCGGTCAGCGGGCTCGTACACAGGATATGCCTGCAGGAATTCCTCAGCGGGATCCGCATCTGGTGTTGAATCTGGTACGACACCTGACGCCGGCACAGGCACGACAGGACTGGGACTGACCGGTTGATCCTCTTCCTCGGAGTCCACCTCGATGACTTCAGGTATGACCCTACTGGTGGTCCCGCCAGTGATGGTGTGCGCCGTAGTTGGAGGAGGTGAAGGGACTATCGTCACCATCACCGGCATGCCCCTGGGAGGGACGCCGCCAGACATCCCAACCAGCCTCGCCGCAGCAGCCCACGCCAGTCGGAGAACTGTATGACAGAAAGAGACATAAAATTTAGTCGACATGGCCCACGTGTGGCAACAAAGAGACCGGTGGAGGAGACTTACGAAGATTGACCTCCGAGCGCTGCTCCCGGACCGGTACCGATGGGACTCCAAGACGAGGCCCCCCGTATACTGTTGGAAGGGCTGGAGAGTCCAGAGGAGCCACCTCAGACCCCCTGGTCCCACCAGATGCAGAACTGGACGCAGCCATAGGCGCGGGTTCTGAAGGTCCCGCATCGTCACCCGCCAAGGAGCGAGAACGAGGCCTACGAACAAGTTCCTCCTGCATGACCCAAACATTGGTAAGAAGTCCGTAGGGATTCAAAAAAAAAGGGGGATTGTAAGAAGAGAAGTTCGGAATGTTACCTCGAGAGCCTCCGCGAAGTCGTCGGATTCTGAGCTTCGGTCTCCGACCTCGCCCTCCTCCAACGGGCTCCCTCCTCCAGCCTCGTCCCCCTGAGAAGAGTCCCCTGATTCCTCCGGCAAGGGGAAGCGCTCCCTCAGATCGGCAGCCGATGGCTGTGGAGGGGACCGTCTGGTTCAACAGTACCCTCACCCGGTCTGTCATTGGGCGAGGGGCACCACTGGAGTGGATGTAATCCTCCAGCTCGTTCAAGTATTGCTCCGCCTCCGCCGGAGACACCATGATTCCAGCCCGGACTGGGCCTATGCCCGGCAGTCTCATCCCGAGGCGATTCAGGTGGGCCCACATCTCAGATGGGCTGAGGAATTGCCGGTTGACGTCCCAGACGTCCCAAGCTTCCGGAAAGATAGCATCTTCTGCCATGTCAATGTGACGCAGCCGCTTCCCCGGAGCCTGAGCGGATACCCGACGGAATCCCCTCGGTGGCCGCCCCTCCGGATGACCTTGCTCTCCCGGAACCACCGGATCCGCCACTGCTGCCATACCCTCGGCCGGTGCGGGTCTCTCTGCCATGGCAGCCCCGCTGCCACGGGCGGCCCTAGCTGCCCTCCGACCCCGACCTCGAGATAAAGGAGGCACACCGTCACCGACCCGGATTGTTGGCTGCTTCAGCATCTCCCCAGGATAAGCGGCCTCCCAGCTAATGGCGTACTCCTTCACTAAGCCAAAGGCGGCGGTGGGTGGAGGTAATGTGATCTGCATCTTTCCATCCTCACGTGTGAACATGAGCCACAGCTGCCTCATCACACA
This sequence comes from Viscum album, assembly GCA_963277665.1. NCBI lineage: Eukaryota > Viridiplantae > Streptophyta > Magnoliopsida > Santalales > Viscaceae > Viscum > Viscum album. The sequence goes on along the minus strand of OY728121.1, from coordinate 89,552,889 downwards.
CGGGTTCTCCTCGTGACGCACCTCCCAGTATACCTGCGGGGTCAGCCGCTGGAGGCACCGGAACTGCCTCGCAAAACGGTGTGGGGTGTACGGTTCACAGATCGGCTCACGATCTATCCGAGCCACCAAAACTCCACCTCGGAAGGCCAGGAGGTAAGCCCGATGCTCTTCCGTTCCCCGTCCATCATCAATAAGCCTTCCCGTCGGCAGTGGAAAGGGATGAAAGTTGAACTCGTCCGCCCTCCACACCCTATTCAGCACCATCGGAACGGCCAGTTTGAATGGGAAGCTCCCAACTGCGTTCAGGATGGAAGGGCGAAAGTCTGATCCCGGCGGCGAAATGGGGTTTGGATACTCGTAAATCCCCCTGATGTGCGCCGCGATCCACCCATACAGGAGGTGGAAGGGCCCGCATATTCTTGGCGGCTTCTTGCCCTCGCTGATACGTCGCAGCATTCTGTATAGCTTGGCGAGCATCGGGATCCCCAGGTTGATCCGCTGCCCCATGGCCAGCATCGACGCCATGATGAACGAGCTGGGCCGTACCCCCATGCTTGTATCTCTCACTGGTAGGATCCACCCGCATATGAGAGCCGCGATGAACGCCGCCAGCCTAACTATTGGCTGTTGTTCGGTGCTGACGCTGAATCCCCAAGTCTTCCATTGGCTGTCCTCCAAAACCCGCCAATACGAGTGCCCCTTACCCCGCTGGGCTGCCCTCGGACAAGTTCGAGGCCTTGGGGGGAACTCCCGATTCTCTGGAAAGTTCAGGAAACACTTGAACCACCTCTTGAAGTGGACGTCCCTCACGGCCTCCTTGTCCTCTCCAGGGACAAGCGCCATCAGCGCTGACGCCAGCCGTGGCATTTGCTCAGCATCCCCCCACGCACTGATGACGGGGAGGAACTCGTCGTACATGGCCCCCAAGATCGGGACCCCAGAAACTTGGTGGACATCCCACAGGCTGATGCCCACATCCCCGTGATGCAGATGAAAAGTGTTGGTCCTGGACGACCATCTACTCAGCAGTTCCGGCATCAGCTGCTTTGGCTGGTAAATGTGGAACTGGGAGGCCCATGCCGCCTCGTACAAACCCACTCTCCTCAGCTCAGCCTCGAACTCCTCGCATGAGGCGCCTACCCAGTAGGCCCAGGCCCAGTCGTCGGTAAAATTGCCGCCCTGGCGCAGGTCCCACTCATCGGACCATCCCTTCTTCGGATCCTGCAGAGCCGCCTTCAGCACGGTGCGGTAGAGAGGAGGGGATGTCTCCGGTTGCAGTGGCCTCCCGTCAATGTCGTTCACATGATTGTAGAGACAATCGGCGGTGACGGGTGTGAAATCCTCCCGCGCGTGACCATCGGCCGCCCTGAACCATTGGTGTTGGCACGGTGTGCTCCTGAACCAACAAGCTGGTTCATCCCTTCCCGCCTCAGGGATGAAGACGTCATCCCTCAGCCCGAAGCCGTACAACGGCAGCTTTTTGCACTGTGGATAATCCTTCTGACCTTCCGACAGCAGATCTGTCAGAGAAGTGTGGTCTGAATGGCTGCGAACCATTTCCCCCAAGCCTGGACGGTTGGCCATCTCATCCCGGCGAGCAGCATCTGCGAGCACTCCCAGCACAGCTTCTTGATGGGCCATCCTTAATGTCGACCCTTAGAAAAGTTTTTCCCCCTGGATCGCGAAGCTCGGACGCGGAGCTCGGACGCGGAGCTCGGTCGCGAAGCTCGGCCGCGAAGTCAGATCGCGAAGATAGGCCGCGAGACGAAGCCGCGAAGTCTGGCCAAGGCAGACAGAGGTTCGCTTGGCGCGGACGCGGAGTCGGAGACTCGCGGTTCGCCGCGAAGCTCGATTCGCGGAGTGCAGTCGCGGAGTACGCGGAGCTTCGCCAAATCGAGAGCGCACAAAAAGACAAGACGCGTGAAGACAAAAGAGGGCGGACCCCCTATTTATAGGCGATGACCTCGGAGCATCGCGGCGCGCCTCACCCGCGCGAAGCATCGCGGCGCGCCTCACCCGCGCGAAGCATCGCGGCGCGTCCGGATCCGCGGCCCCGATGAGCATTGCGGTCCCCCTTCGCGATGACGCATCGCGAACCACCGACAGTTTTTGGCGATTGTCCCTCAGACTTCGACCCTTCGCCCTCCGCGGCTCCAAGTCTGAGGGGGGGCATTTGTTGGCGCCAAAAATATGGCCCGAAAGGAAGGAACGAAAAAGACAGCCGGCGCGCTGCCTCGCGAAGCACAGCCGCGAAGCACAGCCGCGGAGCCCGTCCGCGAAGCCCCGCCGCGAAGCGTCCCGCCTTTAGCGGCCCCGCGAAGCTCCGGAGGCGGTAATCCTCCGCGAACCGGTTTGACGTTTGCGAGCCGCCGCGAAGCCCAGAAGGCGGCGCGCGAGCCCTGCATCGCGGCGCCCCTTCCCCATAAATACTCGACTCCCCCTGAGTCCCGGAGACGGAGAACCCGACCTTTCGGCTTCTCCTCTCCCGAACCGCGAAGCAAGCTTTGCCCCGGGAATCATGAGCTCCGCGAGGTATTTCTACTTCGCGAGACGACTCTGATTTGTTTCGTCCTGAGCCCCTCTTCCGAGAGGGATGCCCTTCGCGAAGCCCAAGGGCGTTCGCAAAGGAAGGGGATTCCCAAGGGAACCCGGGCAGCCGCGGAGCACTTGTGCTTCGCGAAACACCCAACCCATGCTAGTAATCCCTATGCCAAGGCAGGATAACTATGCATCGCGAAGCACATTGCTTGGCAGGACCCTGCTTCGCGAACCACTCCTTCTTCGCGAGGCAGTGCTCCGCGAACACTATTCCACTTCGCGAAGCACCACCCACTCCCACCTATGCCCCATGCTAAGGCCAAGGCACCCCACTTCGCAAAGCACACTCCTCTGCTTAGAGATCCCTCCTCCCGTGCGACCCTCCAGTTTTGCACGATGTGATTTCAAAGTCCCATGGACAACACCTCCCGTAGCGTTGCTTCGCCCAATGCTTCTTCGCATAGGCACGCTAACGGCTATTGCTTCTTCGCATAGCCACGCTAACGTGGACCCCTCGATGGCTCCTCCCTCGACCCCCCCTCTACCATGGCCTTACTGGTACCTTCCCTTCCCCAAGGACCAGAGGGTACCGGTTATGTAAGCCCTAGGGGTGTGGAGTGAACCCACCTCGTCCGAGCTGCAGGACGTTAAACTGCCAAGCACCGCGTCCTCAACACATGACGTTAAACTGTGACCCAACCTCGTCTCCCTCACGAAGGGTCCCCCCCAGCTCGAGCATTCATTACACCGCTCGTCTCCACGGGAATGGAACTCTTCCGCACATGGAATGAGATCCTCCTTGTCGGAGTGGTGTATGTTCGCAGGGGAAGGGTCGCCTCAGAGCGTAAATCCCTAACCTTTGGTACGGATGATTGCACCCGTGCATCTCGGTACTCCCCCACTACCAAGGTCAGTGGGGAACGTGATAGGGAACGAGGCACCTCCCATTGTCGGACCAAGGTCCATCTTTCCCGCGCTTTGTCGCACCATGGGCCTCCATCCTGGAGTAAGTCCCAACACCATGGGCCGCTCAACGCGTAAGCCCCTCTTCGCTTCTCACGGACGCACCCTTCGCGACGTGATCGTCAGGTCCTTGCAACCTCTTGTTTCTCACACCGAGCATGACTCACGTGGGCTTAGAGTGAGCACCGACCCTGACAAACCCATTTTGAACTACGAGGTCTTTGATCCATGTCAAGGCATGGTACGTAGGAAGCCTCCACGAGGTTCAAGCCCACCATCAGTGGACCAAGGTCTACTTTCACCTGAACTACGAGGTCTTTGATCCATGTCAAGGCATGGTACGTAGGACGCCTTTATGAGGTTCAAGCCCACCATTAGTGGACCAAGGTCTTCTTTTACGTCGGTTCACCGGCGAAACCCATTTTGAACTACGAGGTCTTTGATCCATGTCAAGGCATGGTACGTGGGAAGCCTCCACGAGGTTCAAGCCCACCATCAGTGGACCAAGGTCTACTTTCACCTGAACTACGAGGTCTTTGATCCATGTCAAGGCATGGTACGTAGGAAGCCTCCACGAGGTTCAAGCCCGCCCGTCGCTCATTCACGTCGGGTCCCATTCCAGTCCAGCGGTAAGCCGTTGTGACACCTGAACTACGAGGTCTTTGATCCATGTCAAGGCATGGTACGTAGGATGCCTTTATGTGGTTCAAGCCCACCTGTCTTTCACGTCGGGTTTCACCCCCGTCCAGCACGACGTTAAACTGCACCCCGGTCCAGCGGTAAGCCGTTGCGACTCCCCACCTGAACTACGAGGTCTTTGATCCATGTCAAGGCATGGTACGTAGGACGCCTTTATGAGGTTCAAGCCCACCATCAGTGGACCAAGGTCTACTCTCTTCTGAACTACGAGGTCTTTGATCCATGTCAAGGCATGGTACGTAGGAAGCCTCCATGAGGTTCAAGCCCACCATCAGTGGACCAAGGTCTACTCTCTTCTGAACTACGAGGTCTTTGATCCATGTCAAGGCATGGTACGTAGGAAGCCTCCATGAGGTTCAAGCCCACCATCAGTGGACCAAGGTCTACTCTCATCCGAACTACGAGGTCTTTGATCCATGTCAAGGCATGGTACGTAGGAAACCTCCACGAGGTTCAAGCCCACCCATCACCCAATTCACGTCGTGTTCTACCTACGTCCAGTATGACGTTAAACTACATCCCGGTCCAGTGGTAAGCCATTGCGACCAAACCCTTCTGAACTACGAGGTCTTTGATCCATGTCAAGGCATGGTACGTAGGAAGCCTCCATGAGGTTCAAGCCCACCATCAGTGGACCAAGGTCTACTTTCACGTCGGTTCACCGACACCCCCCCCCCCCCCCCCCGTCGCTCTTTCACGTCGGGTCTCATTCCAGTCCAGCGGTAAGCCGTTGTGACACCTGAACTACGAGGTCTTTGATCCATGTCAAGGCATGGTACGTAGGACGCCTTTAGGAGGTTCAAGCCCACCCGTCTTTCACATCGGGTTTCACCCCCGTCCAGTATGACGTTAAAATACATCCCGGTCCAGTGGTAAGCCATTGCGACCAAACCCTTCTGAACTACGAGGTCTTTGATCCATGTCAAGGCATGGTACGTAGGAAGCCTCCATGAGGTTCAAGCCCACCATCAGTGGACCAAGGTCTACTTTCACGTCGGTTCACCGACACCCCCCCCCCCCCCCCCCCCCCGTCGCTCTTTCACGTCGGGTCTCATTCCAGTCCAGCGGTAAGCCGTTGTGACCTCTTGAACTACGAGGTCTTTGATCCATGTCAAGGCATGGTACGTAGGAAGCCTCCACGAGGTTCAAGCCCACCCGTCGTTTATTCACGTCAGGGTTCATTATCGTCCCGCATGACGTTAAACTGTATCATTCGAACTACGGAGACTTTGATCCATGTCAAGGCATGGTACGTAGGAGTCCTCCCAGAGGTTCAAGCCCAAGTCTCTTCGGACTAAGGTCCAGCTTCACGTCGGTTTACCGGCACCATCCCGAACTACGCGGACTTTGATTCCCTGCCACGGGGATACGTAGGAAGTCTCTTCAAGACTCAAGCCCAACTTCACTGTCGCCCCCCTGCGATGGTCCCATTTCATTCTCAACCGTCTCTGCTAGACGTTAATCTTGCAACATACCCTGTGTTGAACATGGGAAGCTGAGGAAAACCTCAGATACGTGTCTATGACATGTAATTCCCTGCGCTCGATGTGGGATGCCTCGGGCTTCCACGCCCTCGAGAAGCCTTATGATTGAGGATAACAGACAGACATGCCAGGTACCCCAGCATCCAGACACGCTACTGATGCCTCAAACGTGATTACTCCCCTGACCGAAGGTTGCTGCCCTGACTGGACCCTTTGGAATGTCCCAACAGAAGCAGTGTAATTAACCGGCGTCCATGGAAACATGACACCGGGAAGAGTTTCACGAACTACGTATTAAATCTATAAGGGAGACCCGGACTAGGTGACGAGTTCTGAGGAGGAATCCATAGGAGGAAGAACCGACATCCCATCATCCCGCTTCGATCAAGGAGCAGACGTACCTGAACAAGGAACGAATGTCGCCCGCCTTTGGAAAGCGGGAATGCGGGGCAACAAAGTCGCGCGTCCCCCTCCCCCGCGGACGGATGCGCGCGCGCCCCGGCGAAAGCGTCGGAAACAGCATCCCACCATTGTGAAATATGATGAATAACACTCATAATGGACAACTCACATTTCCAAATCTAACTTCCAGGGCACAAAATAACCAAAATATATAACATGGAAAAAGTATGTGGTGTGTACTTTAGAGTACATAGCGTGTAAAATAATCTATCCTCCTAGCCATGTTCTTTTAAATGAACAATGAAACATGGGTTCTTCTTGTGAAAAAATAAATGACATTTACATCAAATTTCACTACATGTACTATTCAAAAACCAAATTTTGTGTTCTTTTTCACAAGAAATGAAAAATGGAAATTTGATTCCACATGGACTATATTCAGAGTACATGAAATGTACATCTAAAAATTCCTTCTTCCAAATATTTAAACAAAACACTGCATGTGTGACTGGTTTACATGGTCGTGGATGGGAAAATCCAATATCATTTCCTTGCAAATAACCTGGATCGCCCTTGTCCTCACCGAAACACATAGATCAACCCATCAGGGGTCCCTATTAGTTTTCTAAGGGATATATAACATTAAAAAATGAATAAAAATGGGGATTGGTACTAAAAACAAAAAAATATACTTGAGGGATAAATTTTGAAGCTTTGGGGTTGAATCAGAGCTTAAATGTTGTGGTTGACTGATTGAAAAGAAATCTCCATCTAGATCTGAATCCAATGAAACCTCATTCACTTGATCTAGTCTTTGGGTTGACCATCACCAAAGAGTTAGAGGGTTGTTGGATGAGGCATCCTACATGTAAAAATGGGGTAGAAAATGGGAGGTGATATTTGTTTTAATTTTATAAACCAAATATCTTCTTAACACCCTGGCCCAACTCGCCTCTGACCCATCACCCAGCATTGACATAGTTTATGTCATGCCTAAGGTAAATGCAATGTTCTAAACTCAATAACTAACTTAGAAATATGATCCAGGACTCTTCTCATGGTTTAACAACATTTCAAATGAAACAATGAATGATTGATAAAATATTATTTATATATATATAATCACATCGCTGAGGCCCATCAGCCCTTGGAATCCAACATCGATTGATTCCCTTTCATGAAAAATATTATTAGGAATAATAAAAAGTCTAAATGGGGAAAATAGAGTCTCTATATCCTCCCACCTCAATGCTTTTCATCCCCAAAATTTAAAATCCTAGGGACATTGGAAGGGACTTGAGATCTCAAATTTATATCTCATGCCAGTGAGCTCACTGGAGTTTCCTATGCTATAATAAACACAGACTAGGAATAACCACAACATCATAAAAAATTGATAAGGATTTGAAACCTCAGATGTTGCCTGATGCCCCTTCTAACAAACTAATCCCTCCACTTGATCTAACCAAGAAAAATGCCTCATTAATGAACAGCCAGGGCCACCCTCTTCAATCTATTTCCACCCTAAAAGTTCCCCAACAAACCTCATCCAAACTCCAAATTTTCTGTTCCAAAACTTACACAAGGTCAAGGAAAAGGACACCTTATCACCCTATCCCACCACGTCAGTAGTTCCATCAACAAACCACATATGTTTTACACACTCCCCACCTTTATTAAAATCCATCGCAAACATTCCCAAATGGATATCCCATCACACAAGACATCTCAAGAAAACCTCAAATCCTCATGAAAAATGTTCCATTCACAAGGATAAATGACAAGGATGCCCAAGTGTATACACTAGGATTTACATTCCCTGATGAAACTATAGAAAACACAAGAAACTAAAATTGAACTCCCAGGTCGAAGGAACTCATCCACTACAGCTCAACATAATCCTCTTTGGGAGACACTAACTCACCAACACAGTTTAATATCACACCTCAAGGATGGAGAATTTTCCTCAAAAGCTCTATCTCATACTCTAGTGGATAATGACTAACAATTAGGATCTACATGTGGTATACTGAGGATAATATTATATATGAATCATTAGTAAACACTACTAAGGAAAATATAAAAAAAATGAATATAATAATATATTAGAATTAAAAAAAACTAATACCAAATTAAATATACAACATGTAATAAATTATACATAACATGATTGAAAAAATAATAAATACAAAAATAGAAAACTCAGGTAGGCAGCCCGAGTACCTAATCAACCCAACGCTCCTCTAAAAGTTGTAGTCCATAAAATGTAACATCCTAGAGGACCAATCAAGGAACCTAACATGTAACCAAGAGATTTATCTATGTACAAATTCGTGGAATAAATAGGTTTTCTGTATAACATATCAGGAAAAAACCAATGGTATCTAACATAAATATAGTCTATTAATAAAAATTGAAATAGTTTTTTGTTGTTATAACTAAAGGATGTAGTTCAACGATGAATATATATGAATGTCGGGATTTTTTTCATGAGACACCATGCCAACCATACTTATATAGGTCTAATATTGAATTTATATGATCATTTAAAATATTATTAAATATACTCTGACTTATGTTATATTACTAAGGCATCCTTATACAATAAATAACAACACATGGATTCATATTTAATTATGGACATCATCCTGATCATCTTATCAATGGAACAAAGAGATGCATCCCCATAATTTCATTAAATAATAATGACGTACATATTGAATTACTTAAAAAAATAGTGATGATCTCCATGTCAAATTAATTCAATAATAATTTTAAAAACTAGGTATAATGAATTTATTAATTTATAAGGAAAAATATGTAAAAATTTTAAAAATTAATTGTCCAATAACATACGGGAAATAAAAATTAACACCATGCAAGTTAATGATGAACCACATTCCCAATTATTAAGATAAATAATAAGGAGCACCATGTCTTATAATGAGGAAATTCATTTTTAATAACTCAATCTATGTAATATTTAGGTTTATGTGAAACATTAATTAATAATTTACACATCACACATTTTAGAATTCCTTTGGAGACCATTTTTAGAATATTTTGTCAATGTCCATGTAACAATAAAGTCATAACTGTTACGCAGGAAAATTACATTTAATAATTATTTAATTTTCAAGAGAGTATCATAAAATAAAATTTAGTATCAAAACATACATATAACCTTGGTTTTATTAGATATAATCTAACACACGAAATGAGGTGTTTTGTAAAATATGAGAAACATTATAATTTGAAATTTTTGATATCAAATACCCTACAAGGTGGCTCAAACAATCTCCTAAACCATTGAAATAATCACATGAATCATAGTCATACTTGAAGAAATATAATAATATGAGACTCAAATTTAATTCAATTCCATTTTTTATCTAGTTCCATGCTAAAAAAACTCAAAAAAAATATGTAATGTGATATTACCATTCAATTTAATGTTAAATAAATTTAATCATCTTGTTTCATAGGAAATTAAACACACATTGAGAGGTCATTTAAGTATAAAAATAAGACAATCAAGGGTCCATCATACACACACCCAAAGCGGGGGGGGTGCATATTTTGGTAGACTACCTCTAACCATGTCTATGGTTTTTCAGAACCACATGGTTATCATTTTGTAATTTAATTTATTATATTTGATAATTTAGAGGTACTTATCGGAATAATTTCCAATTATATATACAAATTACCTTGTATACAAGTGTTTATTTTAGTGAAATGTAATCAAACACATACCTTATTACAAGGAACCTTCCCTCACCCAATATCATACTTTTTTAGGAAAAATGGGAGAAATCTATAGGAGATACAAACAATCGATAGAGATCTAATGCAACTGAGATGATTTATTTAGGTCTCATAATAGGGAGAAACATAAAGTTCAATTTGGAGATCATGTGTCTGTTTGAGCAGCTACATTGAGTGGGATGATATACATTAATAAATAAAAAAATAAAAAAATTGGGGTAATATAGTAAATTACTACTTCTTAATGTTTTGTAATGTTTGGAAACATAGTTTGGATTACCACGAACTAACAATGTTCACCCACCATTCCATGTAAAATATCCAATCATGGATAGCTAAACTATCTAACCAACCAAGTATAGTTCATATGGAGATATAATAAAAAAATTGACCCTATCACTTGTCTAAGTGAATTGTTAGACAATCCCTACATTGTATGTGTGCCTCACCTATAATAGTTTCTATTTATTTCAGAATGGATATCTTGAATAAGTAATATGGATTTACAATCAATGTGACACCCGTTTATGGGTATATTTTTTTAGGTGAATATCTAGACCTATCCAAAAATATACCATGTGGGGATTTTTTGTATTCGTTTTCCTTCATTAAAATCCATATTTCTATTCCCAATGCTCTAGAACCTCAACTATGATTCTGAGGTAACTCTCACTCCGTAAACACTACATAAATGAAATTATGTATTCCTACCCTCATAATTAAATTTGGAATAAAAATTACTGTTTTACCCCATCCACAAAATCTAAATTTAAATTCATTATTATTATTTTTTCCAGTTCAAAAAAAATGTCTTTAGAATAATAGAAATGTATCTTTTATATTTATATATTATTTATTACATTATTCGATATTTTTCTGGATTATTATAGTTCCTTATATTGTTACATATTTTTTCCCACTAGTTTTAGATTTTATTTCTAATGGAATATTATATCTATTATTGTAGAACGATCAACTAATCAATGGAAATGGGATTTTAATAAGAAATTTATTTAATTTAGTCATCTGTAACATCATACATTCTACCCTATTTAAATATTTCCTTCATTTAAATTTATGCTATATAAATATCCATAAATTTCTATTGGTGATTTTTCAATATTTCATCATCTAGATCAAATATTTATTGGTAAAAATTGTAATCCATTCATTTTAATTTCACAAGTTGATTTTTATAATTCCCTAACACTCCCCTAATATTAACAAGGATATGGATATGATCATTATTATAATATATTTTATATTATAATTATATTTAATCATTATTGATTACTAGATTTTGGTCAAACATATACATCCGAAATAGATAGACATTTAAAACATCATTTTCTATAGTGTGGTTTTGGTAATAGTTAAATGTTATTTAACAACTCTAATTATGCCTAAATGTTCAATTTGACTATTTTACCTTATATAATGATTTCACTTCTTAAAATAACATATAACACCTTTATATGGTGAATCTTTTAATATAAAATTACTCAAATCCACGATTTCAGGGTCTATCATGTGATTATTATCAACATATATTTTCTTTTTTTTTAGTTATCTTAAAATGATTTTGGATGGTTCAAACTTTTACTATTCTCGATTCAATGAGTTCTGTATGAACATTATTTTAATCCCTATCATAATCCTAGAAGGATGGGGGTCACATATTATTCCATATAAGGACATGTGTAATATCATTTATAAAATATAATGGTCATTATTATTGTGCACAAATACCCCCAATTATATCTTTTGGTTATATGTTCTGTGGATGTAATGTAGGAATGGTATCAATGTGTATTCTAATGTTTTCATAGTGGATTTAGATATTCCATTATTTTTAGTATGATAGTTAGTTCTCAATTGTATCTCTATGTTAATAACCAATTTATGTTTCCATTAAAATATTGATATTAAATATGTGTCACAATTAGATAATGTTTACAGAGGTACACAATTAAGACTCATAAAATCATTGTTATAATTCCACAAATTAGTAAATTGTTAGATTATCCATTATATCAAGAATAGTTGGAGTATTTTATAAAATTAAATATATAAAATCAATCCTATTATATTATTAGGTATCCCAAATCCAAATTCTATTTTGAAACATTAAAACATCATCATTGGTATAGGGGTTGTTTTAATGAAACCATTCATGCATTGTATCATTGCTATTACATGTTTCCATATCATGAATATTAAAATATGGTTATAAATTTTACACTTCATATTCTCTAACCAAAATTTATATCTTAACACCATATATTTTATAATTATACCCTTGGTTAATGGAAAATAAGTTTTTGAAATTTATCTTGAAATAAACTATTTAGATAAAGTATGGATGGAGCACATAGTCTATTCCAAAAATATCATATAAACCTTTTAATGTATGGTGATTACTAATAATTAAGGGACATAATAATTTAAAAAAAACTTATCATCACATTGGAACATCTTTATTTACTCATGTAATGATGGGTGTAATTTTTTTATTGAAAATGATTTATTTTTTCCCATATCTGAAAATTTACATTTCTGAAACAACACAATCATTAAATATAGTATCATAGTCTATAAAAATAATGTATATAACTCCATTATCCTTCAAACTCCATGATGTAGCCACAGTTTTTTCGTACAATGGGTTGATGTTTATCTAATTTTCAATGTCTTTATATAGTTACAATTGTCTCTTTTTTCTCTTATTGATAAAATTTACTGTGAACATACACATCAAAATTAGATGATTGGTATGTAGGTAAAATCTATAAACAGATTGGGAGCATCATTATATCTTCAAGGAAAATTTTACTTTTTCAATTGAAAAATTATAGATGGGATTGGTTTTCTCATTTGTTTTAAACTACAATGGTTTATAGTTAACATCCTTATAATTTTTCATTATTACTCACCAAAAGTAAATTTTTTGATGCATAATTATTTATTTAAAATCCTTCTTCCCCTAAATATTACATTAATATTGGATCATTTATCAATTAAATCATTATTTCATAAAAAATTTATTCACATTTCAATTACCATTCATATTTTACGCCTTAACATGTTTACATGGTTTACATGTTTTCTCATATGGAAATATTTAGAAAAAATTAGTAATTGCAACCTAGTCATCCATGGAATTTATTTACAATATTAATATTCATTGGATTTCGATATTATTTTACTACCATGACATTGGAAGGATCAAAAGATATTTTATCCTTCATGATAATGTATATTTGAATGGAAACATACATGAGTGAAAATTATAATTTTAATAAAATCACAGGCCTCTAAAATATTGTAGATCATATCCGAAATTATTCTAATAATCATCACAGATTTTTTATTGTATCGTGTTTTTGTCAATAAACTGACTGAAATATGATTTTAAATTAAAATTTGTGTCGACGCCCACATGAAAAAACATAGTGATACCTGAAGGATACTGAATATGGTGGAGACCAAGGGGATCCCCTGGAAACCTTAAATTCCATATGAAGATAAACCAGTCTATCCGAGATAATAAGATCCACATCTGGACTCCCTACACAAGAAAGTGAATCAGCTGAGAAGTTGACTTCCCTCCAAATATGATGAACCATCTGACCACAACTGGTCTCTATTGAGATGCTTCTAATAAGGTATATTAGATCCCAATGTGGGTTGCATTTCCCCTGATGAATTCTGACCAAAACCTCAGAATCCAACTCAACCTCCATCACATGAATATCAAATCTCTTACCAAGCATGAATTTAGTGTGATGTTCCATCACTTCCATAGATATGGTGTAGCCCAGACCCAAAAAAATCATTGATCCTAATACAAACCTATCCCCTTGAGTCCGTAAGATGCCCCCCGTCCCTCATCTATCTGTTAATATAGGACCCATCCACATTTAGCTTCAATCCATTGGCAGTAGGGGACCAACTAATCCACCTCTTATTGGATCTTCCACTAGTGAGAGGTATATAAATAATGTTACAGATGGTGATCATGGTCCTTGCCCCATTGAGTAGATATCTTGGATATCAGATCATCATCATCATTCTCATCTGAAGGAGATGATGCATGTGTTGGGACCCCAATCTATCATTTTCTGAGCCTCCCAAAGCATCTAGAATATAGAGATGAGGATAATTCACTAATCCTTGATTACTATTCCCTTATGCTCTGCACCCTGGAACAATGTTGAGATGAAAATAAACATGAAAATATGACACTCAATGAAATGTTGATAAATAATGAAAAAGGGCCAGTGGAATGCTGGATACTCTATCTGGATGAAAATGTGAATAGTTGATTTAGGTTTTGGATAAGTATAGAAAATGCATTGAGAATCCTTGGAAATACCCTTCCATTGGATGTTTTAATCTTTTGGGATCACCTAGTTTCTCAGACATCATATAAGGAAGTACATTTTTTAGGATGTTTGTTGAACCAAATCATGGAAGCCTACTCATCCGGCTCGGCCACTGCATGATGCAACCATCTGAAATCCCAAGCAGAGAAGATTCCCCAACTCGAACCAATGAATGAACACATATCCACCTCATCGTTCAATGAAATACTCTCGAATTACTCCAGATGATCCTGCGTGTATATAGATTTCACCAAAACAGGATGACATTTACCCTCACTAAAGGAACGTGTGGGAGTAGGGAATCCAAGGAAGAATAGCTTCTCCCCAGCACAGTTTGAACTCCAAAATATTAGGTCACCCTTCCCAACAATCAATCAAGATGAAACACGAATATCATCCAGAACTGGATTCATACAATTCACCAATCTAGTGTGCCAAGATCTATAAGACTCCCCATCCCATTGATTACCATTTCTGGATATGAAAAAGGATGCCTAGAGAGACTCCCCTTTAACAACATTCCATGCTAGCCAAGATTTCTTATCCTGCATGGATTATCTAATGCCCCGTAGGCCAACACTGCCTTTTTTAATTAGCTACACCATGTGACTCCAATAGGCCCAATGGAATTGGCCAATTTGATTTTCATCCCAAAAAAATCTGCATAATCTTCTCCAGATTGTCAATTGTTCCTTGAGGAGGTTCAACGAGTTATAGAATATGCATCAGAATGGAGGTTAGCACATTTTTGATCAACACGACTCTCCCACCAAAGGATAAAAATTTATTCTTCCAATAAAAGATTATCCCCAAGAATCTATTGATGAGGTTTTCAAAAAAGGATATTTTAATGTTTTATAATGATAAAGGAGTCCTGAGATACATTATAAGAAACTCCACTCTTTGGACTCCGACTATGTTAAGGATATCACTCCATCGCATACCTGAACACTTGTTAGAAATAAACACTTCGCTTTTTCTTTGGTTGATACAATTTCCACTTAAACATCCATAAATAGACCTGATCTCCATGATACTCTAAAGAGATATATTCCATCCATTAATGAAGTTAAAAACATCATTAGAGATAATAACATGGAAAACAATACTCATTACATCATGGTTGAGATACATAAGTACATTTCCTTCCCCCATGCATCTATGAATATTCTGGGAAAGAGCATATAGGGATAAAATGAAGAGTATGGGTGATAGAGGGTCTCCTTGATGAACACTATGCACAATTTTAATGAACTCCAAATCATTCCCCATTAATTAATTTGAGATCCATGTGGGGGAATCACGTAAAACAAATGATGCAAAACATATCTTGAAAACCAAATCTCCTTATAACCCGAATAATAAATCTCTATTCAATTTTGTCATATTCTTTGTCAATATCATCTAGGATAATGTCATTGGAGGCAACTAATATTTTGTTAATATCATTAAACAATTATTTGGAAATTCCAACTGTCCCAAGGATGCAATGACCGTTAACAAACCCATGTTTCTCTTTTGATACCAGCCTTTGTATGACACCATTAAACTTTGTGGCAACAAGGAATTCAAGAATAATGTAAGAAACATCACAAAGAGTTATGGGTCTATAGTGATTTACGGTTGAAGGATCCATTATTTTCGGGATACAGACCACTCTATAAGCACATCCACTCTTACACAACATGCCTTCATGAAAGAAGACTGGAATGGCTTTAACTACATGATAAACCATGATGTCTAAAGATTCCATATAGAATGTCTTCAGGAATCCATCCGACCTTAGTGCACTGTGATGATTCATCCTGGAAACAGTTTCCCTAACCTCCTCCTCGCTTGGTATAGCCACCAAAGGCATATTATGAGAGCTCTCCACCATTGATGGAATGAACCCCATAAAGACCACCTCACCACCATCCGCACGGTTGCTTGGATCCCTGAGAAAATACGCCCCCACTAGCATCCCCTCAAAGTGCTCGGGGGCCAACATACCTACCACATTCACATCCAAGGTAAATGTCCCACTTCCTAGACTGAGATTGAGTTCAAGAATTTCTTCTCCTTTAAACAAGCCTAGAAGAGACCATTTTTATGATCACCCTCTGTTAAGCATCATAATGAAGATTTTTTCTTATGGGCCATCTCCACCTCCAACAGTTTCTCAGCTAGAAGAATTCTATTATCACATAGCACGGTGAAGGTGTTCTCATCCTAACTATGTTGAAGATACTCTTCTAGTTTATCAATTTCCACCTGTATACTTTTCACACCAACATCATCTTTATGCATGTTCGCCAACTAATCTTGAATGTTCTTCTTGAGTTACCTTAGTTGATTGGAAAGGCCAACCCAGAATCTCCAATCCTCCGGATGATTCCATGAGGATCTTATCATCTCCATGAAGCATTCTGCCTGGTCCAAACTACTTCAGTAGAAAAATGTTCTCATGGCAGAGCATCCCCTTTTATGTTCGACAAGCAGAGGAGCATGATCAGATAAGGACTGAGTCAAATGTTTAATTGTATCTTGAGAAAAAGACTCCAACACTTATTGGTCAATGAAGCATCTATCAAGGTGGAACAATATGCAGTTTGATCCTTTGCGGGTTTTTTGCACCAGGTAAACATCTTTCCAACAAATCCCATATCCATAAGACCCATGGAGTATTTTTTTTTTTTTTTTGAAGTCTTGCATGCCTCCGTTAAGCATAGATGTTCTCCCCTCAACTCAGAAATATCCACAATTGCATTTAAATCGGCTCCAACTAACCATGCAAGGTCACCTGCGTGAAAAGAGTCCGACAAGATCCAAGGCACAACTCTCCCATGAGGGATGATACTTCCCTAAATGATGGAAAATAGAACCTCAAACCCCCTATAGAGATTTTAGTGATGGCAAATTGAGGCAATTGACTGATCACCTCAACATGGATGTTATCCTTCCAACAAACACAAATATGGTTGTTCTCTAGAGATCCATGAAAACTCTTCCCAAAACACAGTTTTCATGAAATATTAGGAAGCTTACTTGGGTCGTGCAAAGTTTCAAGGATTACAGCTAAAGAATATATATCCCGGCTTAATAGGCAATGAAGGCACGCTTATCCTGTTCCCCCAATCCAAGGGCATTCCAAAGGATCCTGGAAAACATTATGGGGAGGAGATTCTGTCCTTAAGGCTGGAAATACATGCGCTTGAACTGGGAAGGAACAAGCCAACCTCTTTCGACCTAGAACCAGTAATAGTCCCAGAGGTTCCCCCTACCAGCGTAGGCTTCTTGGGGGAGAAAAACATCTTAAACGGACCCTCTACATCTTCATGTAATGAAAACCTATTTCTCAATGAAGGCGAGTGGAAGCATGGCTCCCTCTCCTCCGGGAAAATAGAATCAAGAAGCATTCTCTAAAGGGAACCCCTATATGATTGGGTCTCCTTAAGAACACCCTCGCAGGCCGACTATTTTGGATACATACCCTTGTGAGAGAATGCAAGGCCGATGTTATTGATCAGGGAGCGCTGAATGAAGTCTGGAGAGAGCTGCAAGGGGATCCGAAAGGGCATAGATGGCGGTGTTGAAGCCCTATGAGGGTGGGGTTGAAAACAAGCCAGCAAAAGAGGAAACGGTAGCCGGAAGAAACACGTGGCTGTTAAAGACAGTTGACAACTCCATCAGGTCCTCCAGAAATGACGAAGAGCCTGAAAAAGGGCCAACACTGTTGCAAACCGAGTCAAAAACAGCGACCAGTGCATGCGGAGATTTTGAATTTTAAATACCCGCATCACCAATGGAATCATCCACACGCAGCACCTCCAAGTGAGATGGTCCATCAACCCGGGCCGTCGGCACCACCGATTCAGACACACGGGGTTTCAGATTGCTCCTTCGACGAATCTCCATGGAGTGCCCTTGAATACCACAACCAACACAATACCATGGAGGAGCTTGATAAAAGAGGTTTTCCCCCCACTTGAAACCATCTCCCTAACGAATTGGCATGCGCAAAGGGAAGCTAACAGAGATATCCAATTGCACACAAATACAGGGGCACACAGCAATTTGCAGGCGATATTTGTATTCTTCAGAGCAATGGAAGGATCACAAGGAATCACCCACAGACCTTAGAATCACCGATTTCGGGAAGGGCAGCGAAAGTCTTGGTAACTTGATCGAAACCGCTTCCAAACAATATTCCTTGCCAAAATGAGAAACCATGGTCCAGCGGGACTATGATAAATGCTACGATCCACAACAACATGCTTCACTAGCCTAGACCTAAACATTGTCTTCCTAGTTGAAAAAATGGATGTAGAAAGAAAACCTGGACAGATTAGAAACTGTCGCCGGTTGTTGAATGACCCAGGAGACGATGATGGATTTGAAGATGCTGGGAGACGCTTTGCTATGACTGAAACGCCCCTCTAGAGAGAGCTTGTGATGGGAAGCTGCATCTTGAATCTCATTCTCTGAGAACTCCCCTGCCCAGTTGGGATCCAGACAGATCTGTGGAAGACTAGGGAGAAGATCTAGTTTTGAGCACAAATTATAGGCCCATCCAACATTTTACAAATAGAAGAGAGGCACCCCATGCTGTAACAATGGGGAGTCCGAATCCCATAACCATAACTCCCATTGATTTTATTTTATCTTTCGTAATTCAAATAGCGGGACTCTATATGGTGGATAATATTTGGGGTTTTCATCTAGTATGAGTATAAAAAAAGACATAACATCATATGTAGGTTGATCTATAACATTTTTCATTAGAAATAAAATATGGAATTTACACATAATAGTTATATCATACATTGTTATGGTAGAGTTCAGTTAAATAGATTATGTATTCTCTTCATCTACTCCCATAGTTACATTAATATAAGTTATAAGGTGATATTCCAAAAAACTACCAAGACTATGAATTTTCCCTTTGAAATACATAGGATTCTATTAGTCCATCAAATATTGAAATACTTTTGTCAATATAATAATTTCATTCATTATACATTGAAGGTAAAATACGTCAAGGATCCTGTAAAAATCTACAATAGTTATACTGATAGGGTTTGATACTAGGTAATACATATTGATCGAATTCGAAACCCTAAAATATATTATTTCCCTAATATGATTTTCGCAAGGTTTTTATGGATAACAATTTTATAATTGTATCACATGAGGATTTTATGTAATTTGAAAACATGAAAGTTATAAATGCCTTTTGAGATATAGAATGAAATATTGAATAAGCTAAAGTTCATGTAACAATTAAATTTCCCACTATCAAACAATTGAAAACATCAATATCAATTAATGTAATTATATATTATTGTCCTTGAGCCCTTAACCACATCTAATGTATAATCACATGTTTATGTTGGTTTTTTTAAAATTGTGTTGTAGGATTTTAATTGAAAATTGGATATTTTTTATCTCTATTTCAATTGAACTTTTGATCCTGATGGTATACATATCCATACATATTGAAAAAAAATATTCGATTTATGAAATTCCCAGAGTGTTTCTTCCCACATGTTTTAAATGTTGGAAACTAATCCATTCAATTCTTCTATATTTCCATTTATCTCTACATATAGTTGTAAATTTATATATTCTGGTCATTATTTCATATAAAAATTAATGACTTATAAAATTTATTATTTGGTTCACTATATGATGATATTGTAACACCCCGCGATTTTGGGAATTAATTTTTATCGAATTAATTTAATCTTTCTAATATATTTTATTTATCGCAACACAGAAAACATTTTATTTTATTTTAATGCACTATGTTTGTATTGGGTTTCAAGCAATGCCACATTTTTCATGCACTACAGAGGACATAAATTTTATCATTCCCCATGTAGAACATCGAGGATAGATTATGCTACACACAATGCTGGATTTCCTTGATGCATTTCAAAATACGCAAGATCGAGTTATACCAAACAATTATAAATCATTAGAATATTATTATTCATTATGATATAAAATATTCGTAAAATCAAAGATGATAATATTAACTAATATATGAATATATATTTATATATGTAGTTGAAATAATTAGTTAACTATTAATTAGAAATGAATATAGAATCCAAATGAATATAAGGTGATCAATTTTATGAGATACTATTTTTATGTGAAAATGATGATTCATCAAAATAAGATAAATTAATTACTACTAGTGAATGATATTAACTAAATTTATATGTTATATATTAAAAAAATGTTCTTGATATTCATCCAATTAATTTTATTTGCATAATATGGGAACAAACATTATGTTACAATAAAAACCAATATGGTTATAAAAGAAGTTTAAGCTCCATTTAATGCTGAACAAGTTTTAAATATAAATTTTGGCTCCTTTATAAATATAATATTTCAAAATAAATTTCACATTAGAAATAAAGACATAAAAATTAGTTTAGGCTATGTTTTTTGTACTTTTCTATGATGTTTCATTTCTTAATGAATAGTGGAAAAAACTAAATTTTAATTCAAATATATTTTTTCATCTAATTTATTCATAAGTACAAATTATATTTTTAATTAGATTTAAAGTTAAATTATATTAATTTTTTCCCAATTACTATAATGTATGTAATCAGAATCAATTTCACATTAAAATAGACCGTAAAAACTGGGAAAACTTTTCAACATTTTTACATTTATAATTCCAAGTGTCATCCCAACTACATATTTAATTTTAAATTATTTAACGCCACTTCTATTCATAGAATTTGGAAAAATGGATTCGATATATGGAATCTGAATCATTTATAATTTCTAAAAATTTCAACTACATTTTTGTAGAAAAATATCAATGAGTACAATTTAAATTAATTAGAGCGAATAGGGTAAAATTAAGAATAGCGATGAATATACCTTAAACCTAAGGGCCCAAATAATCTTTCCACGTTCACAGAACTGATTGGATGGAAACTAATTATCCCTAAACCTTCCATTCTTGAGTTTGGTAAGTTTTGGAAAATTTTCATAGGTAAAATCATCTTTACACATAACCTGATTTCAAAAATACCAAGTGAGATCTTACCTCTTCTACAAAATGAAACTACCTCTCCCACTTCCTCACACCTCTCAAACCACTTTGGTTCATCCTAAATCTTCCAAATAAGTGTCCCAGTGTCCCTAACTTCCTTCTTGAATCCTACATTGGGAAGAAATCAATCCATGGAATCCCTTTGGTGAAATCTAAAAAGAGTCATCCAAATAAGAAGAAGTTTGTATGGGCACGATGAAAGCCAAGACATAGGGGAACATAATTTCATCTCACTTTTTATTTTAATGAGATACATACCATGTTCACCACTTGATTATTTTTTCTGTTGAATTAAATACTCATGACTGTTTTCTATGATTGTTATACTTATATTTTTGGGTATCTTCTTATCGAATTGAGGATCTCACTTTCATTGGGTTTATGTATCAAAAGATACCAAATATATAAAGTAATATTTTCTGTATTTTTCATATTTGAGACACATACCATGTTATGAACCTATAATTCTCTATAAGATGTATATAATTATTTTTACATGTTATATCATGAATCTCCAACTTTTTTGGATATTTTAAGCATCATTTAATGTTATTATTTCCATTCTAGTGTGATTTAGAGTTACCAAATTGGTAATGTCTAATAGCTACAATCTAACCATTTATAGATATTATATATGATTATGCTATCAATGATGAAATATTATGATACATATACCATGAACACTAATTATATTTCATACCATCTGGTTAGTCATGTTAAATCAATGTGATGCTACAATTTTTCTACTCATTGATACATAAGATGATCAGGAAATTGTGATTATTAAATTCTGACCATACCTCTCTCTTATGTTTGAAATCTGTATTTCTTCAAAACCATTTTTTATAAAAAGTTTCCAAAAATCATTCTACTGTTTTTATATGATCATTAAAAAAAATTAACCTTGTTTGACGTTTTTATGACATAAGGTTCTTAAAAAAAAGCATATTGTCATTTTCCATCTGAAGAACATTTCTAAACATTTTATAGTGCAATAAGAATGTTCAACATGTACGTATTTACATTGCTTCCTGATCATAATTCCATTGAAGATCACTTTAGAAGAAAAATAAATAAATTTTAAAAAATAATATTTTTTTCCTAACATTATGAATTTTTTTTTATTTTTGTCTTCAATAATTAAGGTTTTTTAAAAATATCATTATTTAAAATTATTTTTAAATATTATATTTAATGTTTTCAATTAATTTTAATGAAATGGTCTTCAAAATGTCTTAAACGTTTTTTATATATTTTAAATATATTTTAAAATAATTTTTTATGAAAACTTTTTCATGATTAATTTATAATATTTCAATGTATTTCCCAAGAATTTATTTTAAATTGTTTTGAATCGCTGTTTTAATGTTTTCAAGGGAAATTTTTCTAAATAATTTTTACCTTTATTTATATGTGAACAATGTATAAAAAAATGTATTTCAAAGGGTATTTTGTTTTTAAAATCCCATATCAATGAATAAAGGATGCATCCCTCAATTAATTATATAAATTAAATGGTAAAAATTTATTTATAAGAAAAATATTATTTGTAATATTTTTTATGAAAGGTATTTTCAAGGAAAAGTTATCATCATTAAGAAATTATCCATGTGATCATTCAAAATAATTATAAATCTATGATATAATACATTGAGATAGTATATTATTTTCTAGGATATGATATAGGAATACCATTCAAATTCATTCTTGAGAGGTTATTGTTTTGATGTTTGCGACACCCCTTCTTCTTTCACATGTTATATGCTTTTGAGAACCGTTTCATTTCACATGATAATATTTGATCAACTGAAACCTATAAATTTTACATCCCTAATAATATTTTGTAATGTTATGATGGCCATTTTATTTAATGGGTTATGATATGATGTTTATGAGACCCATATCTTTTAATTGGGTAGGATATGGTGCAACTTTTATTATCTTATGGCACATGTATGCATGTTTTTTGTGTGATGGTTGTAACCTATATCTCTTTCCAATGAATTGAGTAATGTGAAATTATTTAGTAGATAAGGTGGTTACATGAGAGTGAATCATAACCCCAAAGCATTAGGTTATATGGGATGGTATCCCATTCTAGGAACTAAAAGAAACTTAAGCCAAAAACTAGAGGGTGCACAGGTGGATATCCCAAGCCAGAAACAAGTGGGTACATGGGAAGGAATCCCAAGACCAAATAAGGTACAAGGGTTTTATCAAAATCTTAATTTATTAATGGTATTTATTGGTATCTATGACATATTATTATTTTTGATTATTTATATGCCACAATTTTCATGTATTATTAATATGATACACTTATGATCTTGTTCCCATTATGATTAATTTCTTATGAAAATACTTTATTTATGCCATGATTTATGTTTGTGATCATTGATATGATTGTTATGATCTTCTAATTTATTTATCAAATCATTATATCACTGTGATCATGTTTATTCATACATATTTCCCTTTTTTACCCACACTGATCATCTGAGCTCACCTATTTTTATGATTGAGTCACTAGGATTTGAAGAAATATATTATGTATAGTGTGTATAAGAATGCTCAATGTCATGAAAATCCTAGTTGGAGATAATTTAGCTCACTCGTGTATCAACTTTTACATTTCCATGTTTCCAGTGGCACTAATCTAATACAATATTTAGAAATCTATTTTTGAAATGTTTTATGTATTTTGAAAAAAATGGTGTAATGTCTAAGTTCATTAGGACTAGGACATTATATTTGATATCAACGGGAGGAATAGTCATCCATTGGAAAATAGGATAATAGTATTTAATGAGATAACTATGTATATTTCTAAGGATATGTATAGGGATGTCTCTAAGGATAAGTATAAGCGTGAGTTAACAATTTGGAAATTGACGTTGAATTTTGCTAAATGATATAGTGAGTGGTCTTCTAGAAGTACATCACTTCTTGGATAATTTAATTGTATTTGGCCCATACACAGTTGTACATAGGGTTATAAACTCTAATAAGGTCTATCGGGCTTTACATAGTATAAACAAGTTCATGATAACGATCCTTCCTACGCACCTAGTTTGAGGCTTATGAGGGATATGAACTTGAAACTCACAAACTTTTTTTAACCATCATAAAGGATTTAAATTGAATATGACTATGAATAGCCTCAGATAAAACTTTCGTTTCATCGATTAAAAATTATTTGCTGTGATTTAGAAATCCTATATAAAATTATTCATGATTATGTGGTTTTAATTTATGATATATATATTTCTCTCTTTTTGATTTATGGTTTTAGTCAGTGGATTGAACCAGAAAGAAAATGGTTAATATAGGCCTTTTCAAATGTGGAGAGTATGTGACGTAAGAAAACTGATTTTCCATGTGGAAATATCTTAAAGATAGTCTAGAATGTGGAATGATTATTGGTTATACATCTGAAGATAAAGAGACAGAAAACATCATGTGAATGGTTTGTGATGTTCTCACAGAATTGTTTACATTAAATAGAACATGCATGATTATATTGCTGTAATAGATCCTTAAGACAATATTCATATTTCATATTATAGGAATGTGGTATTAAGTAATAAGTTGATAAATCCTAATAACTGTTTAAGATTCATTTTGGATGAATGAAGTATTTATTTTTTTGAATTTAAAGATTATGTTATATGAATCATGAAATATATTTTTATTTTTTGTATTAGTTTTCATTAAGGATTGAGAAGGATATGTTGATTGGTGATTAAGAATTATAAAAATGAAATTTTTATTAATGGAAGGTGACCAGTAATGTTATCTATATTTTGATAAAATAGTGTTTATCTTGAATGAAGTGATGATTTATTTGGATAAAGTAAATTAGTCTATATTAATAACCTTAGAACCAATTAACGATTTGTTTATAATGTAGTCTAAGTCATCATGGATGATGTTTATAACTTCTCAGAGTTAATGAATATATCATGTAAAATTTATAACAAAGGAGAATTCATATTTTCAAAAAGGATGTATAGTAATTTAGGTTTTTTATCATGGTTCATGTGAATATACGATGAAGATATTTGTATTTTTGGATTGAAACATCCATTATCTACATTATAATATTTGGGAGACCAATAATATGTTGATATCATGAAGTTATTGATGTTTTTTTTATTGTCATATTAAATATAGGTTAAAAGGATAACAAAAAATATATACAATGTGAAATATTGGGGAACAATGATAAGCTAATTTCATGAACTTCCTTCTAATGTTTTCATTCTTCCACTTTCTGATTAGTTATATGGTTAACCATTTGTGGAATGATAAAGTTAGAATTAAGAAGAAGATTTTGATATTAATGTATTTTCACACCACATAAGGATTTATTCATATTGGATAACCATATCTAACAACGTTTTATTGATGGTAACTGAAGAAATATGGGATGACTTATTATGGATCTCATGATATGTTGTTGCTTTAGGAATGAAAATTTCACTAACCTTTTTGGAGAATGTTGTGAAGTGAAAACTGGCCAAGACATGACAAAAGGGTATTAATTTAATCATCAAATGGAATAAAATATAGTAAGTGTAACATGAAATTATAAATATTCTATTCTAGGAAATAAATCATTAAACTGAAAGGTTTTCCTAGTTCCATCTTTTTTTGTTGAACCAAATTTTCCCAATGATAATCGAAGATTTATAACTTTGTGATTTTAAAAATTTTACTAAACATGTTCTCTATTATTCTACATCATAACTATATGGTTATAGTTTTCTTCAATTTCCATGTTTTCACTTCCCACCTATGTTCTCCTATGTGGGGTGTTATTGATGAGTTACTTTCGGTAACCATTTCTATTCATGATTTCATTTAAATAAATTATGTTTTAGTTTTTATCATTAAAATATGGGTTTCTATGAATGTAAATATCATGTATTAATCATTTGATAACCCAAAATAATATTGAGGGAGAAATTAATCTTATGGGTGTTATAATGTAACCCCCCGATTTTTTTTTGAATTGTAATTTATTTTATTAACATTATATTTTTGATAATTTTCATTTCACACGTCGTTGAAAATATAAAATTTTATATTAAATCATTATGCCTAGATTGTGTTATATGAAAAACCAAGTAAATAATGCACTACATGAAAAAAAATATTAGTATTCGCTACAGAGAACATCGAGTATATCTTACATTACAAGAAAGACTATATTTCCTCGATGGCTTACATGGAACACAAAAACATGTGTTACGAAACAATAATATATTTCCAAAATTTTATAATTTATTATTATAAAAAAATCCAATGAATTTAATATTATAGTATTAAAAAAACATATGAGTATATATAGTTGAATTAATTTGTTATTTTTAATTATAAATGTATATATATACCAAATTAATATAAAGAGAATGAACTCATAAAGGCAATTTTATGTGAAAAAGATGATTAATCGTAATAAGATAAATTAATTACTACTAGTGAATAATTTTAATTAAATTAATATGTTAAATATTCAGACTCATATTTTTGAAATTTCTACGACTGATTTTGTATGGAAAAGATGAGAACATACCCAATATTACACATAAAACCTAAAATACTATAAAAGCAGTTTGGCTTCCTATAAATGGAGAACCTATAATAAAACTAAATTTTGAATCATTTTAATAACAAATATGGTAGAATAAAATTCATAATTGAATGAAAAATATAAAAATTAGGTTAGGTTAAATTTTTGGTATTTTTATTTTCTGTTTCATATTTTTGATGAATTGTGAAAAATACAGAATTTTATTTCAAAACTGAACATTCATGTAATTTAATAATTATGATTAATTATATTATAAATTTGATTTAATTTTTAATTTTATAAATTTATTATCAATTAATCCAATATATTAATTTTAATCAATTCCAATTTGATATTAACTGTAAAATCAATGAAAATATATGAATCTTTTTACATTAAAAACCAGCAGCATCGTCCCAACTACGGTATTAATTTTAAATTAATTTATTCCCTTTTTTCTTAAAATGTAGTAAAATAATACCATATTTTATATCTCAACAATTAGTATTTTCTAATAATGTCAAATTAGTTTCTGAACAAAAATATTAGCGAATGATGTTTAAATTAGTTACAGAGATTGAGGTAAAAGTGTGAATAAGAGGGAATAAACCTTAAACATAAGGGAAAAACTGAGTTGGCTATTTTTACAACACCCATTGGCTGGAAATTATTCGACCATGCACCTTAAATAATTGATTTTGGTTGGTTTTGGAGGACTTTTAATTTGAAAAAATGTGGTTACACCAAACTTATTTAAAAAAAACATACTTAGTCTTTTTCCTCCCCTATAAAAGGCCAACACCTCTCCCACTTACACACACCTCTCAAACCACATAGGTTGAACCAAGATGAACCTGATCCACTTTACAACATCTATATCATCCACCTTGAAGCCACCATTGGATTCAAATCCATATAATGAAGGTTCCTGGTGCAGCGTAAGCGCGTGGGTGGATGTACCCACATGGCTTTTTTTTATTAGCAATGATCAATCTGGGATCAATATGACAATAAACGCCAGTCTCCATGGATCGAATCACAGAAAAAAGACAAAGAAGACAGTTTGTCTTGGAACCAAAAACATGGATCACTATAGGTTGATTATAATTAATTTAATTAATTATAAAGAAATACCTTTTGGGTGTTCTTTCTTAGTTGATGTTCTTGATCACGTTGTCTATGTGATCCATCGTTGCGTCATACAAGCCAAGTGTAGACTCCCTCTAGTGGTGATCCACACATGTGCCTCGTATCTCCAGACGTCACCAAAGGATTCTCCGGGTGCTAGCGTGGAGAAGCATTTTCTTGAGTTCTCCGCCTTAGATTGTCTTGATCCGATGGAAGAGGATCTCTCTTGGTCTTGAGAGTGTTCTTGGAGGAAGAGGTTCTTTCGGCCTTGAATGAATTATCTATTATTGTTGTGTCTCACATGGGGTAGGAAAAGAGTTGGGGTTGTGAGGATATTTATAATCAGGTTTGAGGTTGTAGAGTTATGAAAATAAATAAACGCGTTACGTTTTTTATTTTTTTTCATTGACTCTTATTTAAAACCCCCTTGTCGAATAATTAATTCCTTGACATGTGCCCACACTGATTATAGTAAATATCATTTAAAACAATATTATATCCTCAAATTCCAGACTGGAAAAACTACACGGTGTGGATTAATAAATACACGGTGTGTACTTGTTTTTCATTGAAAACTACACGGCGTGTACATTCAATGTACACGGCGTGTATGTCTTGTTTTCATTTATTCATTTCCTTTCCATAAAGAAAAAGACGCGTCGTGTAATTATTAATACACGGCGTGTACTTGTTTTCCATGAAAAACTACACGGCGTGTAATCTTTAATACACGGTGTGTATATCTTGTTTTTCATTTCCTTCTTACTCTATCATTAAAACGAGTTAGACTTCCTTGAATAATTATTAAATCACGTACGGGAATAATCATTATTCTACTTGAGATACTTGAATACACTTAGTGTGTGACCCTCTAGATCTCTTTCTCATTGGCATTAGGCGAGCTTTCTTAATGTCCAAGATTATTGTCTAGCAACGGGTCAAGGCACCCAAGAGAAAGAAGTTGACGACGCATTGTCGTATCACCTCATACGAATGCTTACTGTGTAATTTAATCCCTTTGTCTCGATATCTCATCAAGAAGGTTTCATGGCAGTTTCATAAACCTATATGCTTGATCTATCATTCTTTGACTACCTGAAATAAACTCGTCATTCACACCATGGCCATGGAATTTAATGTGACAGTTCTATTTCAATCAAAGGGACAAGATATCAACTTCCATAATTGGAAGGGACAAATCCTTCCTCAACTTATCCATTAACAACATGTCACTCGTGACGCACCCAACGTACCCTACTTCCTGCCAACTATCTACATGACAGTTTTCGTCAGTAAATCTAAGTGCGCGAGTCATGACATGAGTTAATGATAATCTTCCAGTCTAAGGACCGTTACACATGCTCATTGATAACAATGTCTGATGACACCAAGACATGAAAAATATCTATTGGCGGGTCTGTTCTCATAATCTCCCATCTTGGAGATTACCAAGTGTGAACTCCGTGAGAGAGAGTCTTGTCTTCTTACAAGTACTCGCACATGACGGTCTATATAGTATGTGTCCTATCATAGTACGTCATCCAACCATAGAACTTTTTTTAAGAATATTTTTATATCATTTCAAGGTTCTCATCATAGCAGGGATCTGCTATGACCTTATCAATGAAACATATAATCTGGGACATTATTATATTATAGTTATGCAGAACAATGAACAATATATAATAAGTGAACAGTCATGTAATCAAAGTACAAAACATTTGGTTTTTAGGACACCAACCCTTACAAACTCCCACTTGAACTAGAGCCAACTGCCTACGACTTTTAGTCCACTAGACCTCACATGATGATCATGTTTCTGCTATGTCAAGGATTTAGTCAAGGGGTCTGCCATGTTGTCTTTTGTGGAAATACTGCTCACTGGAACATCACCTCTCTGAGAAAAATCCCTCAAGAGATGATACTTCCGAAGTATGTGCTTTGTCTGCTGATGTGACCTTGGCTCTTTTGCAAGTGCCACCGCTGTAGTATTATCACAATAGAGTGTGATAGGATCTTTACTACTCAGTACTACATCCATATCTTAGACGAAGCTTCACACCCATACTGCTTCTTTAGCTTCCTCAGAAGCTGCAATATACTCGCACTCTACTGTAGAATCTGCCACCACACTTTCCTTTGAGCTCTTCCAGCTCACTGTACCTCCATTCAAACTAAAGATGTATCCAATCTGCGACTTCCTGTCATCTTGATCAGTCTGGAAACTAGCATCTACATGTCCTCTGATGACTAGTTCCTCATATCCTCCATAAACCAGGAACATATCCTTAGTACGCCTCAGATACATAAGGATAGCCTTGACTGCCATCCAATGGCGGTCTCCTGGATCATCTTGATATCTGTCTACTGCACTTAATGCATAAGCAACGTCTAGGCTCGTACATAGGGTAGAATACATGACTGACCCAATCGTGGATGCGTAAGGGATCCTTGCCATTCTCTTTCTTTCCTCATGTGTCTGAGGACACATTTTCTTAGAAAGATGAATTCCATGTGACACTGGCAACAATCCCCTCTTGAATTGTTCCATACTGAATCACTTCAGTATCTTGTCAATGTATGTACTTTGACTCAGCCCCAGAATTCTCTTGGATCTATCACGATGGATCTTGATCCCAAGAATATATGCTGCCTCGCACAAGTCTTTCATGGAGAAGGATTTATGAAACCATGACTTAACTGACTGTATGGTAGGTACTTCATTTCCAATTAACAATATGTCATCAACATATACTATTATGAAAACGACTGCACTCCCACTAATCCTCTTGTAGACACAAAGCTCAAATTCGTTCATAACAAATCCAAATTCCATTACAGCTTCATAAAAACTAATGTTCCATGATCTTAATGCTTTCTTTAATCCATAAATGGATTTCTGCAACTTTCATACCATGTGGGCATCCTTTAGAGTCACAAACCCTTCAGGTTGTGTCATGTAGACATCTTCCTGGAGGTTCCCGTTAAGGAAAGATGTTTTGACATCAATTTGCCAAATTTCATAGTCATGGTAAGAAGCAATGGCCAATAGGATTCTTATGGATTTTAGCATCTCAACCGGTGAAAATGTTTCATCATAGTCAATTCCTTGACGTTGTCTAAATCCTTTTGTAACCAGTCGTGCCTTGTAGGTGCTGACTTTCCCCTCCATATCCAGTTTCTTCTTGAATACCCATTTATTACCAATAGGATTTACATCAACTGGAGGATATACCAAAATACAGAATTGGTTTTGGTACATGGAATCAATTTCAGAATTCATTGCTTCTTGCCACTTGGCAACGTCTGTACCTTCAACTACTTCCTTGTAGGTAAGAGGATCATCATTGTCAACCAATAAGGAGTCACCATACTTGGTGACAAGAAAACCATATCATTCTGGTTATCTCACCTCTCTCATGCTCCTACGCAGTTCTTTTGTCTCTGGAACATATTGTTCTTCCATGGGCCTCTTTGGAATCTGTTCTTGTACCAACTCATGTGTATCTTGAGCCTTGACTTCATCGAAGTCTATCTCGCTCTCACTATCTCTTTTGGAGATGTGCTCCCTCTCAAGGAATATGGTGTGTCTTGCCACTGTAACTTTTTTTGAGGGGTGGTATAGGTAATATCTTCTTGTTTCCTTGGGATATCCTATAAAGATACACTTTGTGACTCGAGGTACAAGCTTGTTACCTGAAGAGGACTTAACAAATTCTTCGCTACCCCACACATGTAAATTCGATAACATGGCTTTGTGTCTACTCCGTAACTCATATGGAATACCATTTATTGATTTAGTTGTTACTTGGTTTAGTATGTGCGCTGATTTTTGTAATGAATATCCCCAAAAGGATAATGGAATACTCACATGTCTCATCATTGATCTCACCATATCCAACAGGGTGTGGTTCCTCCTTTATCTTACACCATTCCATTGTGGCGTGTAAGGAGGAGTGAGTTGAGATAAAATCACAGACTCCCGTAAGAAATCAATGAAGTTATGATTAAGATATTCTCATCCTCTGTGTGAGTGGAGTTTCTTAATCTCCTTACCAAGATGGTTCTCAACTTCATTCTTGTATTCTTTGAACCGATCAAAAGAATCAGACTTATACCTCATTAAGTACATATATCCATATCTACTAAAATCATCAGTAAAAGTTATGAAGTACGAGAACCCACCCCTTGCTTCAACTGGAAATGGTCCACACACATCTGTGTGAACTAATTCTACAAGATCTTTAGCTCTTTCACTTTTCCCACTAAATGGGGCTTTGGTCATTTTGCCTTGTAGACATGCATGACATACACCAAGTGGTTTTAATTCGAAAGAATCTCAATACCCATCTTGATTTAATTTTGTCAAACGTTTCTCATTGAAATGCCCTATCCGGTGATGCCAAAGTTGGGTGTGGTATGATTCATGTGAATTAATTTTGTTATCGATTTCCATTACTTGGTTTGTGTAGTCTAACACATAAAGGTCGTTATATAAATCTGCTCTACCAAAACAAATGCTATCTTTATAAAAGTAGCAACATTCATTCCCAAACATGAATATGAATCCATCAGTATCTAATCTGGATACTGAAATAATTTTTTAGTAACAGAAGGCACATAATAACAACCATTCAAAACCAGGACCATCCCAGTAGGCAATGTGAGGTGGTAGTCTCCGACAGCTACAACAGCGAGTCTGACACTGTTGGCTGCTCGTAGATCCACCTCACCTCGATCAATATTTTTGAATCTACTTGGTTCCTGTATTAGGATACAAATGTGAGAACCACATGCAGTATCTAATACCCAATTAGTAGAAACAGATAGATTTCATTCGATAAAAAATGCACCTAAAGCTTCCCCTTGCTTCCTTGGATGCGTGTGGTTTTTCTTCCAATGGCCCTTCTTGCCACATGCAAAACAAACAACATCCTTTTCCTTTGGCTCCCCTTTGATCATCATTTTATTGGAAGGCCTTAAAGAAGCTTGGGGTTTAAATCTCTTCGCCTTCCCTTTCCTTTTATTCACCATAAGGACATAAGGATTTTCACGCTTCATGTCATTATCTACTTGGCGAATAAGGATAAGAAGATCAGATAGAGACTTCCCAATGTTGTTCATGTTGAAATTAACAACAAAGTTTGAGAAGCTCTGGGGAGTGATGCAAGAATGAGATCGGTGCCCAGTTCTTCGGGGATTTTAAACCCTAGAACATCCAAGCGCTCAATGTAGCCAATGAGCTTGACTACATGAGGCCCAGATGGGGAACCCTCTCCAAGCTTGCTCTAAAATAGAGCCTTGGAGATCTCAATCCTTTCCTGTATTTCTCTCTCCTATTATAGACCATGGAGGTGCTCGAGCATGCTATAGGCATCCATGTCTTCATGAGACTTCCTGAGATCACTAGAAATCGATGATAGAATCAAACATTGAATGTCGAGAGCACCATTCAAATGTTGATCATAGACCAGGAAATCTTCATCACTTTCCCCTGGGGAAGGAGAATCAGGAAGTGAGGACTCTAGCACGTAAAACATTCATTCAAGGCGTAGGATAACCCGAAGGCACCTAAACCATTCCTGAAAGTTACTGCCAGTGAGGATATTGTCATTATCTAGTATTTATCATAGAGAAAATGCGGCTGATGAGTTTTTCATCTTGATTCTACAATTTAAAAGAGCAGATTTATTATTACTTTATTTATTACAATTTATGAGAAATAATGAATTAATTAATTAATTCTCCCACTATTTTGTCAAGTACCAATGTCCCTCACCATTGAACTCAGAATGTCCAGTTTCATTGACATTCTAGTGGAAAGGATCCATATTTCCCTTCGCATAACCCCAACAAGGGTTGGTCAAGCTATTTTATGGTATTTTGGTTGACAGGTTTTTGCCAACTGTGAGCTTACCGTTCCTTGATCTATTGAGTGGACTCCCCAATCCTGAAATCCTGACTTGGATTTCCTCAACTCTTGCCTCCAATATTACATCAACTCTAGAAAGGGCTACTTCTATTGATGTAATATGGTTAAGTCAACTGGAAACCTTTCATAAGGGATTAATTTATAAAATTATGTCTCTCAACAAGGGTTGGTCAAACACATAGTTTTACTGAGTCTTGCCCTTAATTAGGTAACGGAAGGCATGGTCTGACTTAATATGGTATTGAAGGATTTTAGTCTTTATGCATAGTTTTTCATTATGACATGCCTGTTAATATTAAGTGATTCTTTCTTAAGTTATTAACCATGTTCTAATAATGTTTACGCATATTCCGGTTTTTATTTTATTCCATCTTTGCATGCTTGTTCATTTTATTAATTATGTGATCGCGACAACACATACATAATAAATAAACCACGCAATCAGACATAAATAAAATAATATGGCATGATCATGAGCTTCTATTGGTTAGCTTATCTAGAGGTTTTGATAAGATAACCCTGGCCTAGGGAAAACACCTTGAACCTGTTGGTTCGTGTTTTTCAGATCCCACCTGTCCACCTTTGTATCTTCTTACGTCGGTTTCGCATCGGCTTCGGGATTTGAACCATCTCCTCTGGCTTAGGAGATCCTCCATTACATGGGTTTACATTAAAGAAACCATGGGTATGCAGGCCCTATATTTTATTAGAAGAAGTCACACATGCCAAAAAATTTAAATTAAATAAATTTAAATGAAACCATACACATACAAAGGGTCTTTGGTCTAGCTCCTGATCATCCATAGTATGCAACGACATTTACGCATATTTAGAATTCAAATTCTTTTAGTCGTTCTTTTATTTAAGATAATATGCGCTCGAATTCAATTAATTATGATCTTATAATTAATCAATTCATCATCTTAAATTCCTTTCTGAATTTCCTTGAGATTCTTCTCATCCATATTCCTTGTACAGGTCATTGTATATTGGAGGAAACCTGGTGAAATTCCATTTGTAGAATGTACACGGAGTGTAGTTTATAATTACATGCCATGTATTTTTCTTTTCACCCTTTTTCCAAAGTACACGCCGGAGCTTTGGCGTGTTTTCTGTACATTGAAAATTTAGGAGTACACGGCATGTAGATGAATCATATATGGCGTGTACTTCCTTGTTACATGGTAACCAGACTGGCGATCCTGTGTACGCGGTACATGGCTTATCTTTGTACACGGTTTCACCTAGGCTGGAACGGACTACACGGCTTGTTGCTCCAACATACATGCTGTGTATTCCGGTTTCCACACACCATTCAATTCTGGTCAACACAGCGTGATTAAAACTTAGGAATAATAAATTCACACGATGTGGTTTGGAAGACCAGTGCAGGTTCGTTGAACCTAAGTACACAACGTGTAGTTTTAAGTACACACCGTGTAATCCCATGTTGTACAGACAGAAAGAGAGGCTCCTCCAGATGAGTTCCTCATTTTTATTTTAATCAAAATTAAAATTAAAAGGGAGTTTCTGTGATATGAATCGAGAAACGAAGGAGGAAGAACAGATATCATTTATTTATATTTATAGAATGATTTATTTCGAATTGAATCAAATATAAATGCGTAAATTATCAACAAAAATTAAATAACTATAATCAACATTGTAACCTCGCTCTGATACCATTTGAAGGTTCCGGGTGTAGCAGACGTGTGTGGGTGGATGTGCCCACTTGGATTTTTTTTTCATTAGCAATGATCATTCCGGGATCAATATGACGATAAATGCCAATCTCCACGGATCGAATCACTGAAAAAAGACAAAGAAGAAGGTTTGTCCCGGAACCACAAACAAGGATCGTTACAGGTTGATTATAATTAATTTAATTAATTATACAGAAATACCTTTTGGGTGTTCTTTCTTCGTTGATGTTCTTGATCACGTTGTCGATGTGATCCGTCATTGCGTCATAGAAGCCAAGTGTAGACTCCCTCTAGTGGTGATCCACACGTGTACCTCATATCTCTGGACATCGCCAAAGGATTCTCCGGGTCCTAGCGTGGAGAAGAATTTGCTTGCGTTGTCCACCTAAGATCGTCTTGATCCGATGGAAGAGGGTCTCTCTCGGTCTTGAGAGCGTTCTTGGAGGAAGAGTTTCTTTCGGCCTTGAAATAATTCTCCAGAATTGTTGTGTCTCACATGGGGTAAGAAAAGAGTTGGGGTTGGGAGGATATTTATAATCATGTTTGAGGTTGTAGAGTTATGACAATAAATAGATGTCTTACGTGTTTTATTTATTTTATTGACTCTTATTTAAAACCCCCATGTCGAATAATTAATTCCTTGACATGCGCCCATGCTGATTATAATAAATATCATTTAAAACAATATTATATACTGAAAACCCCGACTGGAAAAACTACATGGCGTGTACATTCAATGAACATGGTGTGTATATCTTGTTTTCATTTATTCATTTCATTTCCATAAAGAAGACTACAAGGCGTGTAATTATTAATACACGACGTGTACTTGTTTTCCATGAAAAACTAAATGGCGTGTAATCGTTAATACACGGCGTGTATATCTTGTTTTTCATTTCCTTATTCCTTCATCATTAAAATGATTTAGGCTTCCTTTAATAATTATTAATCCACGTATGGGAATAATCTTTATTCTACTTGAGATACTTGAATACACTTAGTGTGTGACCCTCTAGGCCTCTTTCTCATTGGCATTAGGAGAGCTTTCCTAAAGTCCAAGATTACTGTCTAGAAACGAGTCAAGTCACCCAAGAGAAATAAGTTGACGACGCATTGACGTATCACCTCATACGAATGCTCACTGTGTAATTTAATCCCTTTTTCTCGATATCTCATCAAGAAGGTTTCATGCCAGTGTCATAAACCTATATGCTTGATCCATCGTTCTTTGACTACCTGAAATAAACTCGTCGTTCACACCATGACCATGGAATTTAATGAGACAGTTATATTTCAATCAAAGGGTCGAGATATCAACTTCCATAAATGGAAGGGAAAAATCCTACCTCGACTTATCCATTAACAAATGTCACTCGTGACACACCCAACTTACCCTGCTTCCCGCCAACTGTCTGCGTGACGGTTTTCGTCAATAAATCTATGTGTGCGAGTCATGACATGAGTTAATGATAATCTTCCAGTCTAAGGACCATTACACATGCTCATAGATAGAAATTTCTGATGACACCAAGACATACAGAATTGCTATTGGTGGGTCTGTTCTAATAATCTCCCATCATGGAGATTACCAAGTGTGAACTCCCTGAGAGAGAGTCTTATCTTCTTACGAGTACTCACACATGACGGTATGTATACTATGTGTCCTATCATAATATGTCATCCAACCTTAGAAGTTTATTTAAGAATATTGTTATAGCATTTCAAGGTTCTCATCATAGCGGGGATCTCCATGAACTTTTCAATGCAACAAATATTCTAGGACATTATTATATTATAGTTATGCAGAACAATGAACAATATAAAATAAGTGAACATTCATGTAATCAAAGTACAAAACAGTTGTTTCTTAGGAAACCAACCCTTACAATGAATCCAAATGGTTTAAAACAAAACGATTTACCTGAATAAGTGGATGTTTGAGAGTACGATATAAGAAAAGACATAAGGTTAGGGAATTAGATCTCACTTTTTATTTTTCTGAGAAAAATACAATGTTCACCACTCTATAATATTATGTGATGTATATAATACTCATTAATTTATTATATGACTATTTTACATAAATTTATGGGTATTTAATCGTCTAATAGATTATCTCTCTTTAAAGAGGTTTATATTTCAAAAGTCACCAAATTGTAAATGTAATTTTGTTGCAATTTTTCTTCATTGAGACATAGGGAAATCTATGAACCTATAATTCACCCAGATTTTTATATACTTCGATTATATATTATATCATTAATATCCAAATTTTATAGATATTTTAATGTTAATTTAATATTATTGTTTCAATTATTTTATGATTCAAATTTATCATATTAGTAACGGTTAAAATCTACAATCTCACAATTTATCGAGATTTTTTATTATTACACTCCCACTTATGAAACATTATGATCCATATCCCATGAAATATCATGAGATTTCATAACATGTGGTTATTAATTTAATTTAACATTTATGGTACCAATATTTGAATCATTGGCAACTTAAATAATCAATAATGTTTTTTAAGAACGACTTATATCATATTTCTCTTGGTTTGGAAATATATGTTTCTACAAAACTATTTTTTATAATTTTTTTTCCAAAAATATTTTAATCGTATCCTCTGATATTTAAAATAATGTTTCCCATGATTTACCTTTTAACAAATGGATTCATAAAAAATAATCATCCGATCATATTGTAATTGAGGAACTTTTCAAAATAATTTATAGTGAAAATGTAATGTTTGGAATGTACAGATTTACCCACCATCCTAAATTTAATTTCATTAAATATTCAATTGTTAGATTACAATGTAATTTTTTAAAAAAATTCCATTATATCCTAGAAAATCATTTTTATTTTTCATTTAAATATGAAATGATTTCAAAAATGGTTTTTTATTTTAATAAATTTTCAATAATCATTTTATAAGTTTTCAATGTATTTTCAATGACGTGTTACTAAAATAATTAAAAATATTTATTTATATGTTTAAATTTAATTACAATTAAATGGTTTTCAAACGTTCTAAACATTAATTTATATGTTTTTGAAGTGTTTAAAAATAAATTTTTTATAAAATACTTTCAAGAATATTTTATATGTTTTGAAGGAAAAAGGATATCAAAATAATTTCATACATTTATTTTATGTTTTCATATTATTTTCAATAAATATGGTTTCCAAATGTATAAGTGTTATAAAAATAATATTTCAAATAATAAAGGATATTCCCCTAATGAAATGTTTGAAATGAATATGTAATGATTTATTTACTGGAAAATGATTTTTTGAAATGGTTTAATAAAAATGATTTTTAAGGAAATATTATATTCCTTATGAAATATTCAATGTGGAATTTTTGAATCCTAATGAATATAAGATTTAATACTTTGTTACATTTTATGATTTACTATGAATTTATCTAGGAATATGATTCATATTATTTCTTAA
Source organism: Viscum album (assembly GCA_963277665.1). NCBI lineage: Eukaryota > Viridiplantae > Streptophyta > Magnoliopsida > Santalales > Viscaceae > Viscum > Viscum album. Next base: position 89,513,784 of record OY728121.1, on the reverse strand, counting down.
CTGGGTTTTGTTTTGATGTTAGTAATACCTGTTCTTCTTCTTTGGTTTATAGGCTTTTGAAAACTATTTTTTTACATGTTATAATTTGATGAAATTAAGCCTATCTCAATTACATTGGTAATAATATTTTAGATTGTTATGATACCCATTTCATTTCATGGGTTATGATTTGTTTTTTATGAGACCAATATATTTTTATGTGTTTGGATATGATGCATGTATTACTATCCTTTGGAACATGTATGCATCATTTTATAACGTGACCGGTGGGACCAATATCTATGTAATATTTTTTGAGTATTGATAAATATTTTATGATCTAAATATGTTACATAGGAGGGAATACGTAGCCTGAATCAAGAGGTAATATTAAGCCAGAAATAGGAGGGTATACAACTAAACATCCCTTCACCAAAAAAGAGGGTACACAGGAGGGAATGCCAAGAATAAACCATGTAAATATGTTATTATCCATATCCTAACATATTGTGATGGTCTTGGTAGGTATCCTTGAAATATGATTTTATATTTTTATGTGTATTACCAAAATATCAAATCATGTTCTTATGATCTTATTATGATTATGTTTTTATTATGATTCATGTCTTATGAACATCCAATCATTATTCAATGATTCATTTTTTTGATTTCTGATATTTAGGGTATGAGATTGTAATATAATCATCACATTATCATACCATTATTCCCATGTTTATGAATACATATATCCCTTTATACCCTTACCGATCATATGACATGACGCCTTTTATGTTTTCATCCCTAGGATATGAAGATATGTCTTATGTATTGTGTATCTAATAACGGTTATAGTATTGAAGATCCAAGTGGGAGATAATTTATCTCACTAATATATCAATAATTATGTAACTATGTTTCCAAAGGCACTGATCTAATAAGGTATTTGGGCATCTAATTGTTTAATGTTTTATTTATTCCAGAAATATGATATAATATCTACATATGTTAAGACTATGTATTTATAGATACAATAACCCCATATATTTAAATATATTGAGTTAGTAACACACTTTAATTTTATGGATATATCCCTTCAATGATGCGATCAATAAAATATATACCACAATTTGTCTTATAAAAGAACTAATTTTAATCTCAATCTAAAAAACATTTCCCCCAAACTTTTATCTATAATTTATTAATTTCCATTCCATATCATGCATCTATCCATGAGGAAATAAATTTTTCAAAAATGTCATAACATAGGATATTAATTCCATAATAATTATATCCACAATATCAATGTGAAACAATTAATTTAAAACCAATGAGCCACATCCCCCGTAGATAATATAATACCATGTATTCCTTATACATTTCACTAAGTCCCAATGTAAGGAATTTTTAGGGGGAATTATATTTTATTTAGATAATAATAGTTAACTAGGTCCAATAAAGGATATAGGCTCTTGCATCATAAAATATATCATTATTTTTAAACCATATTGAGGAGAAATATGATATTTAACAATGTAATTTCATTGATAATAACCTCAATCTACTATATTAATATAGTCAAAATATTTTAATCTTTAACATCATCATTATTAACATTATAAGGGTGGAAATCCCTATATTGATTAGTAGTGTTGATTTTTTTTCATAATATCCATTTAGTATTTCTTATAGAATGAATCATATAACATATTTTCTCATATATAAAACATTGAATTACATGATTCCTATTAAAATAAATAAGAATAGAAGCATGTTTTTATAGAGTATTCATAATGATTTATTTTTGATTTTCATTATTTTAAATATAGTATATATTGTTTTAATTAAACATTCTAAGATAAGAACTTTAACACTCACTACTCATGTTCCCCAGAGCTAAAGGTAATTTAATTAAATTGTGAAAAAATAGAGATGAAATTAATATAATAGAATGTTTTTGTTGTCTAATGTGAGTAGATTCAATCTGGATCCACATTTCATATTTGGAAATGTAAAATAAATCAAAAAAATCATTTAAAAGAATATTATTCATCCAATAAAATATTTAAATAATTCAATGTACACTTCTTGTTATCTCTTCGATGAGGGAAATTGTGAAGGTGTGATATCAGAGACTTTTTAGTGACTAATGTAAAATATAATATACCATTTCATAATAAAGGCCTAAATAATAGGATTTAAATAATTAAAGAAATAGGTTTGGGATGATAATAATACATCCAAGGAATTTAAAATAAAGTTATTAAATAATTCAATAAAAAAATTTAATCGAATTCATCATGGTGACAAACATAATTCTAGAAATTATAATTTCATTTTTAAGGCCTCAACCAAGAACTCATAACAACATACCAAACAGTCCATGTACTAAGACCTGTCACACTATATTGTAGGCATACAACATTTATAGTAAAAAATAATTTCATATGAGGCCTACAAATTAATCAAAGAATTATATTATTCTAGGCACCATTTATAACATTATAATTCAAATGCATCAGTTATATGAAATATGTTATCTAAAAATACATTTCGTAATGTTCACTTGTAAGATTTGCATATACCTATATTATTGTTCAATTAATTTCTATTCTTATTTAATGGGTATATGGATTTTTAATTATTCTTATATTAATTTAATTATAAAAAACATCTATGTGAATATACTTAAATATAAATGTAAATATGGGATAGAAATTGTGAAATGGAAATAACTCTTAATGAAGAGGTGTTAGGGTGAGATATATTAAATTTATATATATTTTTACAAGAATAAAACAAATTCAAGAAATTATTGGAGGCTACATATGTGATATATAAATTCCATCTAAAATACTATATATTGGATATTTATTTAAAATTGAGTGTCTTATAAGGGTAGATTAGTAAGAGGCAATTATATTTTATTAATACAATCATAGATTTCTTATAATGAAACATTATATAATTACATGGGTAAATATAAATGGATTAAATGTGAATTGTAAATAAAAATGTATATATTTGTATAAAAAAAATTAATTTGGAATTTATATTAATAAATATTATAAATTATACTTGTATAACCTTATAAGGGTTTATTTCTAAAAATATAAATTAAGATAAGTGTTTTGATAACCCAACCCTTTCTAAGTATCATTAGAAACCTCTTAGGGAAATCATTGAGTAGAAAATTTATATAGTGTGAGAAGCCATTATCATACTAAGAGTCCTCAAAAATCATCTAATGATAGAAAAATAGTGAAAAACCAAGCTCACTCTTTTTTTTGAAAATATTTGAAGTATGCGTTCTTAGTCATAGAAAATTATTGTGAATTGTTAATTAATTTATTATAATAATCCCATAATCTTTTTTCATAAAATAAAAGAAAATGAAATTATTTAGGATTCAAACAATTATATATAACATATTAGAAAATGAATTTTTACACTTGTATGATTAATAATCACACACGTTGATATTATATTAACATTACCCTAGAATATAGTTTTTTATTAATCATTAAATATCTTTAAAATACAAAAATATATGTTAGATATTGAACAAATATTTCATGGGTTTATAGATAAATGTTTTACAAAGAATTATAATATTTTAATGAATAAACCTTTATTTTTTGGGAAAACTCTTATAATATTCATTATATCATTTTTAGATGATAATAATCTTATACTTTTTATTTTACAATAAAAATGTATTTCACTATAGACTAAAAAATACTCAATTCATAGAAAATATTGAACTAATGAGCATTGGATAAAATTCAAGTATTTAATAACATTTCTTTTCTAATAAATATATTTAAAAAAATTTGTAAATAAGTACAATTTTTTGTTTAGTTCCTATTTAGGTGATTGTATTTTAATTCATAGATTATTATACATTAATTATAATTTATATCTATATTATAAGTAATAATAATTTTATGTATATTATTGGGTACATGTATGATTAATATATATACTACCATTAGAATGATATAATTTACAATTATTAGCTTCCAATGGTAATTATACCCTTCAAATGGTCATATAACTCCATATATATGTACTTTAATTTTAAATAAAAATTATTTCAAAAATTAATATTAATAAAAATAACATCTAAATTAAAATTAATATTATTTCAATCAATATATCAATATATCTTAGATATATTTCATTCAATAGAATGTGTGATCCTTTGAATTCCAAGATTCTAATGGGGCCTTATATTTTTTGGGCATTCTAATGTTTCTTAATATTTTTAGTATTGAATTATGACTGTATGAGTGAGAATATTTTTTTTTTATTTTTTTATAAATTATATTATATTTATTAATAAATATATTTAAATTTAATGGATTTTATTTAATTTTTATTATAATAATAAAAAATAATATTAAATTAATTTTCTCGACATTATCATTAAATTAGAATAAATCCTAACAATAATATTTCGAAAAATGAAAATTATTATTACCATATAACATAATATGAAAATGATTTATTAAAATATTATAATAATTTTTAAAAATTTTACTTCTATGTTTAAGGAAAATTAATTTTAACATATTTATATATAATTCCAAGAAATATTTTTTTTGTAAAAGTTCATATTTAATTTAATTGATTTATTATTAGGATATATTTATCAATTAAATTTATTCCAATTAATTTTAAATTATTATGATCATTAAATATTTATTTATATCACAACAAAATAAACAAACAATATCATTTTATCTTGTTATAAATAATTAGACAATATAGTCCAAAAATAGTTTTCATTTCACACTATATAAATATTTTTTTAATGTTGTCCATTGGTTTAAAAATATATATTTATTTTGAAAATACCTTAATATAAATTATAGTATATTATTTTTATATTTTTTTTCAAAAAATATCATTTTATTTATAATATAAAATAGTTTTTAATAAGTGATGCCACTAACAGAATTGATATTCTCACTATTTGGTTGAAAATTATTTATTTCAAAAATGTCCCAAAAGCTAATATTTTTTAAATACGATCATATTAATAAAAAGAATTCGTTATTTTTTCACATACTAAAATTTATTTTTTTTATTTTTATTTATAAATATATATAGAAAAAAATCGAATCAGAAAGAAAAAAACTTGTATATTATTTTTTATTCTTCTTGTTTGATATATATCACTTACTAAAATTATTATTCCCATGTTAATATAAAAATAAATTATTCCTTAAAGATTTAAATATTCAAAAATTGAATTCATTAGTTTAAAACAAACAGTACTATGATAGATTTTTAATTTGATATTTATTTTTCATATACATAAATATTCATAATCCAGTTCATATAGTTATTTGTATCCATTTATCTAAAAACACCATAAAACAATATATATTTTTATGATTTCTATGTTTCATATGCTGAATTCTATCAAGAATAGTTATTCTTAAGATAATATTATATAGAAAACATTTGGTTTGTTACATTATTTCCCATTATAAAAATTTTATCCTCACAATTTAATTTACATTTACTTGCAGGAACATCAATTGTTCGAGAGATGAATATCGTTTCTCAATATAATTCCCTTATGATATTTTATCATCAATATCATTTGGATAAATATAAAAAAATAATCTTCCCAAATCAATTTAAATGATATTTAAATAAAAAATATTTAATATGTCCAGTGGGAAGGATTTAGTTTTCTTATTAGATAATTTTTAGTCTGTGAATAAATAATATAAGGTCATAGTTGATATAGATAGTTTATCCTCTCTTCTTGAATGTAATATTGAGTCATATTGAATATATATTCAATTTCAATTAATAGCTCTATTTTTTATAGGCAGATGTTAGGATTTTTATAATGTCATTTTACACTAACATAATAATCATAGATCTTAGTGTTTTCCTTCATATAAATTTATATAAGGGTGGTTTCATGATGTTAGAAAAAATCAATGAAATAACTGGATTAATAGTATGATAATATTTCTATATTATTAGTGTACAGTGTAACCCAAATATATTTACAACTATTAACTTCATCGAAATTCATTAAATTGGGTTTTCCTTACAACCTTGTTCTTAGAGGTCGTATACTTCATCGAAATTCATTAATGTATTCTTCACATTGTACACATGGGTTAACTACTTGTGTACCTTCATTAAAATAGGATAACCACCCATGTACCTTTTAGGACAATGGTAACTCACATTTATGCACTTTGATCAATCAAATATAAAACATATCCCAATGAACAAAGGGGATATATAATTCCAGGACCATTAATAACAAAATGAATACCATATATTGTTAGGCCACACGATAACAAAAGAATTCATGATTTTATAGAAGATCATATATCCAATTAGAATTAAATGGGATTCCTAAAAATATTCTAAAAATATCATAATCATATTCCATTAAGATAAATACCTGTGATGGAATAATAAAATACTACATATGGTGTAACATGCGTAACATTAAAGGATGTAGAAAGAAATGAAAATAAATTTTTGGAATTAATTATATTAATCAATGTTTATAGTAATAATTAATCAAATTTTAATTTTCTATGATTTTAGAAATTGTGATAAATATTAAATAATTTATGAAGAAATCTATTTTTTATTGAATTACTTTGGTGAAAAATCAATTGATATGGATGATGTTAAAAATTTGTTCATTTCACACATTTATCGAAATAATCCCCTGTGAAAAAAGAATAAAAAATTCCATCTATAATATTACAAAAATTTAAATAGAGTAAAAAAAACCCTTGATAATTATTTTTGAAATGAAAAAATATATCTATAAAATGAACCATTTAATAAAGACATAGAGGATGAAATTTATTGTGAAAAACGATGGGGTGGGGTATGATTCAACAATAAAAATTAGATCAGTTAAGAAAAATTATACTGATAAAAGACATTGAAATACTAAATAAAAAATATATGAAATGAAAATTATTATTTATTGGTGATATAGTTCACATAATTTTTACCTCGGATAGAAATTAACTCATAATATTATTGACTTAAAACATATTTTACAATTAACATATATAGATTTATGAAAAAATAAATATATTTCCAATAATAAGTAAATTGATGTTGATTTTTATAAATAAACATAATTTCATAAAAGGTATTATAAAATTAGTAAATAAATAATTATAAAAATAAAAAAAATGAAACATATTTTTAATATGGAATATGGGTTAAAAATATTATGTTGAGATGATAAACATTGAGATTTTACCTATATTCATTGAGTCAAATTATCATCCAATATAAGATACATTACCATACTAAGTAAATATTTTATAACCAAATTTATATATGTTAAATTTTAATTTAATCGATAACAATAATTCACAATAATTTTATTAGTTAGTTAATCTTTATTTTCTTCATTAGATGTTAGAAATTTCAATTGTTTTGAACATGTTTTATAATTGAGACATCAAATCCCATTATTATATATAATATATATAGAAATAATTTAAATTATATTTAACAAATTTCAATCCAATTATATTTTAATTCACATGTTCATATGATGGAAACAATATTCATGGTTTCTGATAATGAGATACATAATGAACTTGTTTTGGATATTTTACCGAAACTATTGAAATAAATGATTATGATAGTTAATTCGGAGGTCACAGTTTGTGAACCATATTCATGGAATATATTAACATGATATATATTATATACTTATCAAATATAGTATAGAGCCGAAAATGTATGGAAATGATGAAAAAGTGAGCACAGGTCACCATGAAATTATTAGCCCACATGTATACTCTAATGGAAATTTCAAATTTTATAATATGAAAACATGGATGAAATTGAATAATATTTTTAGAATCATGAAAATTTATGTAATATAAAATTTATTCAATAAAAAAAATGCTATCAATCCATGTATAGTGGTTCTATAAAATAAAACCTTTCACTCATGGAGGATGTATTATTCACCAAAAATAATTGATGATTTAATTTTTTGATTGGATCTGAGAGATATTAATAATAGATATTAAATTACTATAAAAACATTTATTTTTTATAATAATTGTTTTATAACTACATAATAATTTTTATAATATATTTTGAATAGGTTTCATTAAATACATAACGATGGAAAAGATATAGAGTGGTTCATACTCACTTTGATATATTGAATATTATGTTTAAGGATCCTTTAAAAATAGAGGACACAGGGATATTTCATGTAAAAAGTGTTTTAAAAATGATTATTAGGATTATAATTGAGGGTAAATAGAAAGGGTTTGATGATGAATTATATGGATAGAGTGGTTTAATGATGCTAGAATTGCGATCCTTTTATAATATAAAAAGTGTTACTCAGATTGGGAAATATATTTTATGTAGGTGTTACGTATGGGATTGCATGAAACTTAATCGAGTATGGTTGGGAAGGGTGGTGAGAAAAGTGATTATATGATTAAAAACATTCAATTGTCTTATATAAGGAATAATTTTCATGTAATCATTAAAAAATTGAGACACTAATGTTTCACATTTACATCTTTATTAACATTGATTAAAATTAGTTATAGTAATTATTTACTACTTAAAATATAATGTGGTCCCTATTACCTAATGTCTTCCTGATGATTTCTGTAACATCAGGGACCTTCCCACCAGTTTCCCCGCAGACATGTGGTCCCCACCCTGGGGCACACCCACATGCCCAAATGGGTCATATGACTAATGATTTTCCTCACAGGCAAACACATGTCCTTTCTAGTGTGCTTTGAGCTCACTCACACACACCCTGGGAAACTTCCAAGAAGGTCACCCATCCTAATCACTACTCCAGGCCAAGCACGCTTAAAAGAAATATATTACAAATTTTTTGGGTGTTCTAAAACACTTATATGAATAGAAAAAAGTTCATAGGATAGCGAGGATTCATTCTTCAAACTATCTCAATTTATGAATGTTATTCAACTGACATATCCAATAAATTCTGTTAAAAACAATCATTGGTCAGTATTGTGGTCAAAATTTCAATGACATAATTTTTTTAGATCCACTCTAAAAATAGGAAAATCCATGTTCAATGGTATTTTTTATGTTTTATTTTATCCCAATTTTATATTATAAATCATTTATTAATATTTTTTTCCATACTATTTATAGAAATCATGTAATAATAGACGTATACAATAAATTTTATCACATAAACTTCAACATCCTCATGTATTTCATTATCCATTGATATTGTGTTCATTAATTAGTAATAAAATATTATCATCTTGCACAGTGCTCGATGAAATTCAATTTTCGTTTAATATAATGAACCAAAATCATTATCCTATGAACATAATCATCTAACCCAATTGATCTCTAGTATCACCTTGGATTCCATCCAAAAAACAACACATATTATTACCCACCATATTCACATATAAAAATAATTATTTCCACTATTTTCCAATAAATTATATTCATGTTTTTTCTGTTCACAAAAACACACAAACTCTATAAGACTTCTTAATAGGATGCCAAAAAGTACATTATTATACAATAATCATTCCGAATATGGAGTTCTAATCATGTATTCTCTAAAAACAAATGGTTCAAAATTTTTATATCGGTTGTAAAATTTATTAATTTCAGATCCACGTTTCTTGGAATTTGATACCCTCCCCCTCAAATAAAAAAAAACCATATTCTGGTTCCCAATACACAACCCCAGAAGTTATTCTACACTTCAGGCTTAGTATTGGATATGATACAATTTTTCAATACTCTACATCATCAGGGATGAACCAAGTAATCTATATCTATATATATCTTTTAGAAAACCTGTTTTCTTTCTATTACAAGACATGATACATCCTACTACGATCAAATAACAACATAATTAAAGTCCCCATAGGAAAATACATATTCCCCTAGTGAATTATTTCCTTAAATAAAAACAATTATAATCATATCTGGAGGTGGTCTATCCTAACACTACTCCAAAAAAATACATGACACTTGATTTAGGGTTATAAAATGATTTTTGTTCCATGATGACATGGGTTCTAGTATTTATCCTTTAAAGCCACCCTTTTTCATGGCTATTACATCATGATTCATGATAAAAAAACATAATCATATAATATAGAAGTAATCATTCAATGTAGAGTTTTCATTATGCACATAATCATCATAATCAACCTTCATTATTTAAATAACTACATTTAATAATGGAAGTGAAAAATTAAATAAAATTATATTTATTGTATTTAAAAAAATATTATATTCAATTCTTGTTTGTGTCATTATAAGGGATCTATTTGTTACTAAACTACATAATATATGTAAAATATATTATAGTATCATGTAGTTATTATTTAATATTGGATCCAATGGATAGCCAATATTCTATGACATCAACCTATTTTCCATCATCAATACCTTGAAATTTAATTCAAAAAACTATCAATGTTTTCTTAACTATGGAATGAACTATTCAAAATATTTTATATACAAAATTAGAGAAGTTAGATTATGAGATACATAATATATATCAAGTGGTTTCTAAATTAAAACAATGGAAATATGATAACTCATTAATTATAAGTATCTGAAATGTTAAACTCTGAAATTATATATACCAATCACCTTCTTCATTGTTTGAACCTCCAAAAACAATTCCTCAAAATAAATGAAAATTAATATTATAATATAATTAAAATGTTTTATGAAAAAAAAATTATGTAAAATTCAAAAACAAATTGAAACCCAATGCTGGTTGATATATTACATAATTTATAAAATGTAAAAGATATCAAGAATGATGAAACCGTTTAGAAGACATAGTGAACTATTCACATATATACATTACATATAATATACCTTCAATTATTTACAAAAAAATACACATATTCCTCCACTACTAATATAGTGGAAAGGAAAAACAAAAAAAATATTTTTTAGATACATAGTAAGAAGTATCATAATGTTGTTGTAAAAATAACCTAACCATGATATAAGTGATTCGGAAAGAATGAATGAGAAATAAGAATCCATAATCAACTATAAATGATGGAAATTTATATCCCTATGAATATATGATAAAATGTGTAATAATAATAATCTCTCTCACTATTATGGAATTTATAATTGAAAAATATCAAAAACTACTATCATGAAATTGAGATGAGATACATATCTGATTATCGGAAGTTGTATACAAACGAAACTAAACAGTTTTTTTCTCAGGATTCAAGCTAATGAATTGAGTGGATAAGTAATTTTAGGCCCCACTCATCATATAATTAAGACTAATGGATTGATTATAAAATGTATCATGACCATTATAACTATTCATCAATGAAAAAGTTATTCTTTAATACATATATAGCATTACATTTAGATTTATGAACATCAAATAATTACCCTTTCAATATAATAATATTAATAACTAGGAGAACATACATTAATCAATATGGAGGACATGGTTTATAATCAAGTAAATAGATAGTAATATTATTAATGATATATATTTTCCATGGAATCATTAATGTTTTTGGGTTTTCCAAGGAATATTGTACTTGGGTTAAATATATAGATTTGGTAGGAGAACATGGAAATCAATGGAAAAATCATTATTCAGTTATTATTAAGAGTGATCAAATAATAAAAAACACAACCCACAAGAGTTTCTCATAATGTATAATGTATTAGGCCATGTAATCAAGAATTTTCATGATGATTGATTCAATGATCATCCAATATTTTTGAGAGCGATTACTTCTAGGTGAATTAGTTCAACAACCACATCTAGATTCATGTATCATGGAATAGATATGTTTTAAAGGAAAATTCACACATTTTTAATTTATTATTAATTCGGATGAGTTTTCTACCAAGGAGTAAGATAATATTGAATCAAAAAATTATTACTTAGGGGTAAAAATCTGTACATTTAAATCACAAAAATTTACTAAATAATGTAGAAAAAAAATAATCCATACAAATACTAGAACAACACAAATTAAAATCAGTGAGGATTATAATATGAGTCCCAAAAATGATAAGTTTGATAAGAGTATAATTATCCATTCTATAATAATTTAATCTTAACCACATAGATGATAGGGATTAAAAATGATATGAAAATACCCTAAAAAGTTATTTCCAGATGTATCATCTCTAAATGGTATTATATACACCACATAAAAACTTAAGTTATTAAAACATGATATTTCTAATTAAGATAAATTTTAGAGTGAAAACACATAACATAGACACATTAACTATTTTATTAATAACAATACTAATTTTGTATTCTAGTCATAATATTCCAAAATAGTCATCATCTAAATAAATTCTACTAGTTTTACACATTAAGTGTTTATGAAGTTGATTATATATGTAATTTGTAAAATAGTTATTTCCATATTATTTATTCATAAAATTATTGACAATAATATAGAATTAATGATACTATTATGAATGTCTTATATTAAATATTTTTTTAAAAACCCCTTTCATGAGTGCACTAGTGTTTATTTTTCATGATGAAATTGTTAATAAGTATGTTTCATTGATTCTTGACAATTAAAGTATGTATTATTAATTATTGAATTCAATATTTATATAACATCTATAAAATAAAAAATAATCTTATAATTACACATTCATATAATTTTATATTTTATATTTTTTTCCCAATGGAAATTCACCATCAAAATTCCTAGTATTGCTCATGGGTTAGTTTAAGTAAAACCAAGAATGAATATACCCTAATTTAATGAATGATCATTATTTTTTTTAATGAACACTATACTAGGGGAATAATGATCTCATTAACTATTTATTACGGTTATTAATAATAATTATAATTCAATAGAAGAATAAATAACTAATATAAAACTATTACACAATTTAAAAAATAAATATCCTATTAGTACATTTATTTTTAATGGTTAAATTAATGATGATCATTTTTAGATCATATCATTAATATGCTCTAGAATTTAACAACATGGAACCTTAATGATACAATATATATCATAGTTATCAGTTCAAATAAATGCTTATATACTTCTTTTTTGTAATATAATGAAAAATGAACACAATAAGTTGTGAATGTATTAGTCCTCACAACACATGAACAACTGTTTTGATTTTATTAATGAATGGTAAATCTTTGTAAATTAATATAATACCATAACATTTTTAAATTAATATATATAAATTCCAAAAATATCATTATATTAGTTTTTATAAATATGGTTGAGTATAGATAATAATGAATTAAACTATGTGGTTGATATAACTCATACAGGGGACTTGAATATTCACTATAAGTCTATACTTAAAAGGAATCCTTATGCTGACTAATGATTACCATAGGATTTTTTTTATGTTTTATGTGGTTCAAAAAGGATCAAATTTTAATATTTTCCAATGATTAATTCAAAAAACATTTTACTCTTGATGTATCCTCCTACCCCACCACATTGGTTTGAGACAGAGAGGGTTTCACTACCCTTAGGGGACATCCCTATGACAATAAAGTTCGGAAAACATTCCAATGAATTTAAATAATATTTTGGAATGATTTTACCATTATATATAAAGTACCAAAACAACAAAAAAAAATCAATACTCTTGAATGATTCATTATTGAACAAAAAAATGAATGATATATCAAATAGTAAGAGAAAAAAACATAGTGATAACTAAATCCAATAAAAACAGACTAAAGATCAATATAAAACTAACTCAATGATTTTTAAGTGTAATCTTGATAAATAATTCCCAAAAAACATAAATATCCAAATCCACTTTATATACCCATAATATCAGTATAAATTTATAGGCAAATAAGATACCTTATAATTAAATATATCACAATAAATGATATACATAAATTCCCCTCATTTCTCAAGAATGGGTGCATATAAACATATTATGATTATCATAAATACATACTAACACATTCCACTAGAGAATTATCTAGATAGAAAATTTTATATATAAATATTTAATATAAATTAGACTATATATCGACACCAAAGGATGTTACATGAAAAAACATTGTCTTTAAATCATTTCTCATTTAATTGGCATACCAATTACCATATTTTATGATGAAATTTGATTTCCAAAATTTCTGATGCCATAAAAAAGTTATTTCCTTAAATATTCACAAAATGATTTCCAAATAATTTTGTTAATATATTTTAAACAATCATAAAATTTAATTTTCAATAATGGTGGAGATTAGTGAAGCCACATGTTCACAACTGTTGGTGAAAATGAATAATAATACTATGATCATATATATCTGACTGAGAATATTATTTTCATAAATATATCCAACATTTCCCCACCATGATAGTCAATGTGGAATAAAGATATATCCACGGTTGATAATATATCATAATTTAGGTGAGTAAAACCAGAGGAATTGTGGAGAGAGAGAGATAGAGAATAACCAATACCTATTAGTGGATATAGATATTTAATACACATTAATGTAACCAATTATCAGTTTGGATCAAAAGGAAAAAACTAAAGGGGAATAAGAGGAAGGGGATTTGGAAACCTTTGAATAATAGCTGATGAATGTGGATTCAGAGGCATTAAATCGAATTAAAATAATTTTTTTTAATTAACTAATCCCTATCACTTGGTTAGGTTGTACAATGTGGTTAGGTGTTTTCAATCCATGAGGTGATGCTTCTAGAAGAAACAACCGCACGAAATTGGCTCACATGGATTGCAAAAATGTATTCAATAAATGATTTTACCCTCTTTCCATATTCATGGATTCCCCAAGGCACTGGAATGGTTTGGTGAAATTGTGAACTAATATTTCCCCTACCAGTGACCCCCAAAACTTATTGCACATTTTCATAGAGTTGGTTCATTTTTTATATGAACTGTGAAAAAATATACACATATAGAAACACAATCAATACATATTGAAATGACTATTAAAATATAATAACATATCCAATGAATTATAAATAATTTCCATATATATAACCAAGGGAAGGAACCTAAATCATGGGGGTTTAAATTATTTACCGTATTTTAATTTTATCCATAAAACATATAAAATTACATTTTTCCTATATGATTTAAGGATAGTCTCCCAAATTTTACATCTCTCTCACCCATATTTCATTATTTATCTAACCATGTTTCTATAATACTCAAACAAAACAACATATTTTTAAAAAAATTATTATCAATTGTGTATCCAAAATCCACACTGATACATGAATCAATGTAGAATCAGTTGAAGAAAAAAATGGTCCATTAAAATCACATGGACATGATTATGATGTTATATCATCAATTGACGCATATTAAAAAAATTACAAATAATTAAACATTTTTATTAAATCCAACTAATATACCACATCATCCACCTATTCAATTATGACAAAAGAAACCATTTATTATAGATAAAGTAATCCATTCATTCCAAAATAATTATTACCTACCCAATAAGAGATTCATAAATAAAATGATAATTACCCTTAAATAATAATTGTGCATGATGATGATCCACATAAATTTTTTGACGGCTTTGAGGCATCTTCATTTACTTTTGAATCATCTGAATCATCTCTAATGTTACTCATATATATTACTATTCATGATAGATGTAACCTAATCTATTCCACCATGATATGTGGAGGATTAGAAGGATGGATATATTATTATTTTAAAGTAACTAAACAAATAATTCATTGATAATAATTTTTTTATGTGAACACCTCTAATTTTGAGTTCTTTTACAATGAGGATAAAAAATCTATCACACAACACCTAATAATGTCATATAATATAATGGTCTTTTGTTTATTATTTCTACCATTTTGACTTTTAAAAACAGTTCTTTAATTATGATATGTTCCAAGGAATTTTTATAAGGAATTCTAAATTCTAAATGTAATCATGGAATCCTGATCAGACCATATCAAAAATCAAACCACATTATTCTTCAAAAATCAACTAATTTATATTTTTGAAAAATTATACAACATATTGGATTCCTGGATATGGTTGATGTGGGAGGAAATATTGAGTTAATCTATAATACCTTATATAGTATCTTTCTACTGAACATTATAACAGTTGTCACAATATATATATATATATATATATATATATATATATTATTTCTCCCATTTATGCTTGGGAATTGGAAAAAAATGAAAAATATCATATTTTTCATTGGTGATCCATCCTTGACCCGCTACTATGCGAGTAACATCAATGAAAAATATTATACTTTTCACGTCATTCCATTAAAGTAAAGAAATGATCTCATCCCATTATAAATATTCTATATTTTGTTATGAATATCCCATATCGAATGGTTGTAGGTAGAAAGAAGTTGTTCATGAAAACTTATAGGAACTATAATCCAATTTATCACTCATCCCATACTGATCTATAGACCATTTAGTTTTTACCTCAATGATATAAATCATGGATTAGAATTATGAATTTCCCCAACCCATGAAACCAAATTAGTGTCAAAGGTGACTATTCATAAATGTGTATACATACATTTATATATAGAAAGAAAATACATATCAAATATAATAAATATATGCTAAAATTTATTATATGATACTTTACCTAGTTGGTTATATGAAATCATAAACAATAGAATCTACCATAGAATTACCTTATCTGATTTATAAATCTAGTAGCTGTCATACAAATGAAGATATTACATCCATTTAGATTTACTTTTTTTATGTCTCACTCTGAGAAAATTTATTTGAATATCGTTTTATATATATACATTTTAAATTTATTGTCTATAAGATAATGATCCCATGTATTTTAGGAATGAACAACATCAACCTAATCCAAATCAAGTGTTGTGTTGTTATTCTTATGCACCATTAGGTTTTGTGTACCATAATTAATAATCTGATATCCCTATGTGAGAGAATATCCCAACAAAGATTTTGATTCCCCCCAATAATTTCCAAATCTCTGTATATAGAATGGAAATATGGGGATATTTTTTGATGTAATCCAATACATAAATTCTAGGATATATTTCTCACACCAATTGTTGTATCTGAATTGAATTAAATTTTTGGTAACTATGTAATTGTTGAGGCTAGATGTGACAAATCATGAACCAACATTCCATTGTATCATTCTAATCCCAGAAACTACATATTATAAAAACATTACTGGTGGTTTCCAAGATGTTATAGTATATATCTTGATAGGATCTATATTAACATGAATTTAATTAATTAAATTACCATCATGTCATATCTCATGTATCAAATTTTTTTATTTTGAAATGTTATCATAAATTCAATATACCTTAATTTTTCCAACAGTAGATCCACTTTTTCATCATGATCCACTTTAATAATATTCTATACCCAAAAAAATAACAATGAACACCCACAAAAAAATCTAAATAACTCTTGAAAATATAATTAATCAAGTCCATTAAAAAAAGTTCAGTCATTAGAAAAAAAGCATGAACACATACTCATAATGGATTTAGATGATCCAAAAATCTATTTTTTAAATATCCTACATTATAACTAAATGTTGACTATTCTATGGTAATAAATCATGTTCCATGAACCATGAAACAATCAAAAACAAATCAATAATTTCATTAGTGTAGGTTTTAGGATACCAATTATATATCATATTTTTTTGAACATATAATAGTTGAAAAATAGGAAATGACCTTCAAAATCATTCATTAAAATAATGGCATGTTCTCCCAGTCGGGACATTCTCAGTTGAATGAATCATTCGCTTTCATACACTTATAGGTAAGGAATTAATTTCATTAATTACAACGGTTTCACCCAATCATATATTAGATAAATTAGATGTGTCCTTGGTAGGAGATAAATAGTAAATTCCACTTATCTTTTATATAGAATCCTATGGATATTTTCTATTAAAATAACCAAAAACATGTCATATATGGTTGGAAGATCTATATTTCCTATTTCATCCACTTATGAAAAGGTGATTGATTCTAAATAGTGAGATATTTTTCAAAACACTAGTACCAATGGTCCTCCTCTTCTTGTGTCGACTTCCCGACTTCCAATAAGGATATTTTAAGCACCATCATATGATGTGAAATAAAAATTTCGAGCATAGAAGTTGGAGAGGTCATTAAAAAATATCATCCAATCCATACCCAAAATATAATGATAGATATCTACATAAAGGATATTGATGTTACATAACCATTATTACCTAGTGATATTCATTGTACATGATGAACACTAAAAATCATTCCACACTCATTTTCCAATGAAAATTTTCAATTTCAAATCATGAGGAATCACATCAAAATATAAACCCATAATTCAAAATCATATTAAGTAATAAAATATTAGAATTGAATCATATAAAATATATGCATACAAAAATGAGAATTCAAAAGAATCCTACATTGCACTATTGAATGACATGTTTAGTCATCTATGATTACTTACTCAACAATATCTAGCTTCATACTAACTATTCATGGATCTTTATTTCCCTTTTCTGATTTCCTTATATAACGTGTAGGTTTGATATCATAAATACCATAAATCAATTTGTTATGAGGATGGATGCTATCCTAATAAGATCAACCCATTAAAATAGAGGATATATGAGAGACATGTAATGCATTATTAGTTCAAAAAAATTGTATTAATTAAATAATAATGATAGGGATTTACCATTTTTTTAATATTTTATCATTATATATGTAGTTTCAAATATATAAATTGAGATGAACAATGAAAAAGAAACCAAAAACATAAAGTATTACTCTTACATCCAAGAATAAAATTCATAGAATCTATTTTATAGTTCTGAGATGATCCACTACAATAGATGTAGGTTACACTCTTACTCTAATTCATAGTATTTGTGATCCAAAATATCCCACAGTTATAAACCCACCCCCTATAAATGGATTACAAAATTTTTCCCTTTTTTCTATATTTTCTCAATTTACCATCTCTATGTAATCTGTAATATCTTGGATATAAATGGTCAAGGGAATTTTTAGTCATATTCTTGACAAAATGATTCATCCATTCAAAGATGTAATTATATCTAATTAAAGTTCAAAGTGAAATTTCTTCATTAAAATTTCCCTATACATTGTCATTATGAGATTCACTATCATTATGATGAATAATGTTTTTGTTCTCCTAATTTTAATGTTGTGGGGATATACCTTTTTTTTAATAATTTTTCAAAATAATCTTTTATAATTCCATTCCACACATAAACATGAAACATTAATTCCCAACATTAGTGTACCAGATCCCCTAGAACTACATTAACTACATGACATTCATATCATCTCATAATCAATGAAATAAAAAATTTCATTCATCTAATAATATCAAACATCCTCTTTCCTTTGTTTAAAATACCTTAAATGATGAGTGGATTGTAATTTTGAAACTGGATTCTCTGGAAAAAATTTGAGGTCATAGTTTATTATTTTGCTATCCATGGATTCAAAATACTTATTAATTCTATAAACTAACCCTTAGATGACATATGGCTCTATTGTAACCACTTTTTATGTAGCCTATTATAGTTTATTTCAATAATGTCTACCATGTATCATTTAAGTTAAAATAAATAAATATATCCTAGTTGACACATACTATAAATTGATCCACAGACACATTTATAATTAAAATTGGAAATATGAATTAAATTTCCCCTTTTTAAAATCCACAAAATATTACAATGTTTACAATTTTCAATAAATCCTGAAATACCAAATGAATAATATAATCCTTTTGGTATGTCTCAATGCTAATGTAAGATAAGAAACACTAATTTAATAAAACCACAATGATGTCACAACAACATACCATGAAGTGTATTAAAACACTTTGGTATCCAAACCACCTCGGTAATAGTTCGTACAAAAAAAGGATATGTACATATATATTTTTAAATATAAAATTAGATGATCCTTTATACTAGCCACGATCATAAGAGAAAGATAGACTAAAAAAACTCAAGTTCCATTTTTATGATCTCACCATTTATAATTATCATCATATGTGATAAGGTTCCACTATATATTGTTTACATACCAAATTCTTCAAATGATATATATTAAATCTAATGGAATCATTGAATATTTGTGGATAATTTTTTTTATGGAAAAAAATGAAAAATTAATAAATTAACATTTAATCCCCCTATATGAAGAATGAAGGAAAAACACCAAACAAAAATATATATCAAAAAGTAAGTTAAAATATTATCGTAAATATAGAATCTAAAGAAGATAAAAAAATATGAAAATTCAACTTTATAACAAGATAAAAAATTAGAATCCATACAAACTATGAAAAAAAAAGTCCAAGATTCAACTCCGAAATTCATAACCAAGTTATTAGTAGAAAACAATAGGAAATATAATACCTTTATTTTACATGAATCTCAGTTGACCACATTTTCAAACAGAACATGGTTTCCAACAAGTGAGTAAGAATAAACTCATTATGATTTCACAAAATTCAACCCATCATGTTCCACTAGACATGAAATGATAATAACAATTTTTATAAACTATTTTAATAATATGTACATAGTTTATAAACAACCAATTAATGATCCATGAAAAATATTAAAACTTTATTTTAATTATTTATTATTCTATTTCAATACCCATTCCTTGTTTTTACATGAACACACCCATGCATTACAATTTATAGTAACATAAAAATGATTTTTCACTAATCAATCCATCTTGTCATCAAGTGGTATTCAATCACTTTATGGACCAATAAAGGACACCACATATTATGGCCCACATCCTAGTACCATAATGACACATGATGTTTCTATATGGTCACTTCAATAAAATTGAACATAGTCGAATATTATAATCATAATTTAATTAATATTTTTTTGTTACATATGGACTTATAATTCTTGAAATTATTTCATCAAAAAAATTCCATTCATCAAAATTTTAATATAATTTTTTTTAAAATCATTTACAAAATTTGGATTTATGAAATCCATCCAATTTCCCATAAAATCCATGGATATAACCAGAATGGATTTTATCATTAACAAAAATAGTATTTCACAATAATTTCATGAAAATAATTTAATCATAACTTGTCCTGCTTGTTATAGTGTGTTGGATATAAGAGAGGATCCACCTACCTGAAATTGGTTGGTGAAAATTAAGAACAGTACTAATATCTTCTAAATATAACCTTGAATATTATTTTCATTAATACATCCAACAATATCTCAATAGGGATATCAACAAGAAATACAGATCTACCCCTTAAAGAATATATATCATAATAATGGCATGATAAACACATTGGATATATGTAGAGTGCTATAAATGATGATTTATTTAAATTTGAATCTTATGATTTCAAATTTTAAAAAATATTTCTTCCAATTTATTTTTAATAGGTATGGAATAATAATTTTAATATATTAACCCATAAATATGTATGACTATTTTGATAAAAATAAAATTTTATAACTCTAATTTAATGGTTAATTTAAAATTATCAGGGATAATGATTCAAAAAAAAATTTAATTATGAAAAAAAATAATATATAAATTTTTTCCAGGAAATCCATAACATACTCTCAGTTGAAATATTCATGATTCCGTGAATATAAAAAAATGTATATTTTATTAATGTATTCATGGAATTAGATAGAGATTTTTTTTATAGGATTCCTATTTTCAAAAGATTTATTAAAATGGATAATTATTTTCTAAAATTCATATTATATTATATAAAACTTTCTCTAAATTTATATTTTATAATTTTATATTTATAATTTATAGTTTTTTTTATATTAATGAAAAACGAAATTTCTACTCAAAACATACCTTATTTTAAGAAGATAAGCAATTAAAACCAAGATAGTTCTAATATAGTGAGATCAAAAATAAGGTTTGGGAACTATAAACAATCATTAGTCTATATCCCCAATTATATAAAGTATTTCAAAAGGACTAATATAACTAGGGATTTACCTCTACTTCATACCAATTCATTTATCTCACTTTTTAGAAGAGACATTCAATAATTCATGATATACTTATTAAAATAACAAGCATCTCCTTCCATATTAATGATTGAACTTTTTTTCCTTCTTTAGGAAGCTTTAATGTTATACTAGATTGTTCATAAATTATCAGTCATCTCCTATAAAAGATCACGTCCAACTAACCATCATTGTCAAACATCATACTGTAATTCTAAAGTGTGATGGATATTCGCATTGAATGATATATATGGTTATATCATTATTCATGAATTGATGATTTTTATTCAAATTCTACTAAATTAAGTAACTGATATGACATAAAATATAATGAAATTGAATATGATATTTTAAAATCATACAATGTATTGATAGTTCTTCTAGATTGTCCACCAGGCTCTGGATGTTAGGTGATGTATAAATTTATCACAGTTTCAATATCCCTTTGATGAATCTTCCATATGTTTGATGTCAACCAAGGTTCACGATATGATATTTTCGGTAGGGGTTCAACATGAATAATTTTTATTTCAATAATGTATATTCATTCAGGGAACTTATGAGTTATATTATCTCTTCATGCTACTGAATGAGTTGAAAATGTATGATAATAAATAATGACATATATAACCTCGTTCTTCATTGGAATATTTTTATGTCATGTGATACTATATATTGAAATATTTTAAGACATTTATAATTTTATAGGATGGTTTTCCATTAATCAGTAGTGATGTTTCATTTTATCCTCCAACCACAAGAATATGGAGATTCTAGACACTAATTCTGCGATTTTCCACAACATTCTAACCTATAAAAAATATTCTCTTAAATACATATGCATCATTCTTCTATCCAGTTGTATATATAAATTATATCTACGTGATTCATAGAGAATATAATTCCACAATTCAAGAATGGATATAACACATAACATCATCTCAACCATCTAAACTCCATCTCCAATGATAATTTCTATTAATATATCATTATGAACTATAGAAACCATCCAGTGTATGTTCTCGAAATCTAACTGGTAAATTCCTGTCATTTTTAGTATGGATTGTTTTCAAATTACCATGAAAAATAATGATGACTCTCACTACATAGAAATAAATATAACCACCATTGCTATATATCACAATATGCAATTCGTTTTAATCTAATTCTTTGGAAATCGACATAACATATCGTTATTATCTAATGCACCACAATGCTCTGATTCCCAGTTTGTTAATGTATGAAATAATCACCGTTCTTGAGATTATACAACAAATTTCACTTCCTAAATTAGATTTCATTTTATGATATGATATAATTAAAACAATTTTGGTTTGTATATATATCAATTATTTTTTCATATAGGCGGTGACTACTTAATATAATTTTAATGATTATTTCTTATAGCTCAAGGAATCATGTCTGATAATTATGTTCATATATTTTTAATTTCCTTTATTCATATTAAAGATCCCTATACTTGTGTATAATGTTAAAACCATGTAAATTCATCAATGAATAAAAATAAAATAAATATCATTCCTCAGATGATGGAATGATTAATACCACATAATGAATCAGTCACTAATTTAACTATTCAGAACGTTCCAAAACTATTTATTTTACTTATGAATTAATAAAAATTTTATATTTACATGGATAATAGTTTGTATAAGAAGGATTTCTTCAACACATTACTGATGGTAATCATCTAATCCATAGAAACATCCAAAGTCAATTATATTCATTAGTGTTTTACATTAATTGATTAATTTTTTCATGGAACAATAAAATTATATCCTATATAATGAGAAAATATAAGCAGTAAAATAAAATTTATTTAGATATATTTAATAAATAATATACTCTCTATGCAATTCAACTTTTCTAAGGGCTAGAAGAATTATTTTTAAATCATTATCAAGAACTATATAGGTAAAAGAGTGCATTAAGATATCACCATGGAATTTTTTTTAAAATTTATCAACATACTCATTGAATAATATATTGAGTAGTCCAATAAGTACATAAGGGTAATTATTATATCCTAAAGGATGTACCATATACCCATAATGTAGATTACATTTTAGAAATTAAATCATTGATATATCATCATTCATCTCCATAAGTTAAAGATGACCAAACTGGGGAAAATTTATTGAAATGTATTAGTATCCATGAAATTATTCAAATAATTCATCAATATATGAGAAAAAATTACTATTTATAATAATGGAATTAATATTCCAATAGGGAATATGATTCCTTAATAGCTCAAATCCAGACTCTTTTAACTCCAGAAACTCTATTGGTTCCATTCTATAGTTACTTTTTGATATTGACATTCATTTGGAATTATTTAAACAGGCAGGAAAAAATCATGCTATGGTGAATCCCAATGTAGTTATTTTTGGAAAAAATCAATTAATTTTTATACAAAAGGGTCATCATATAATGGTAAGATATATTTTAAATCTATATATTATTCTAAATATCCCCCTATACAAATTATTTATTATTAATGTTCTTATGGGTGAAGATCCAAACATTATTTAAATGATAAATTTTCCCAGTAAATAAATTATTCTCCACCTCAACATCAAAAATAATATTCACCTTCTCTTGGAAATAAATATTTTTATAATACCCTATAAGAAAATCCACGGGAATGATCATATCGAATCTAAACTAAAATAAAAAAAATCCATTTTACAAATAATAAATTCCCATGAAACATAATTAGAACACCATACCATATATTTTTGTGATAATACTTTAACTCTATGCCATTATTAATAACTCCCATCCTATGGAATAAGTGAAATAACAATTTATTTTTGGAAAACATCTTAGATATTAAGGGTTTTTGTGATAAAAAATCCAACACATCATTACCTAGAATTTAGATAATTATAATGTAAATTACACATAAGCATTATAAACACTGAAATTAACTATGGAAGTCTAACAATATCGGTCATTCTACATTGTATTTGTCTAGTGGAAAAATTCTAAATATTTGGGGTATTTGTTTCCTTAATATCCATTCTCCATATAGATTATTCGTTGAACACCCATATCATTCACATTTCCACTTCATTGGTGGACACAATTATATTTTTTCTATAATTGAAACAAACCCATGTTCCATTCCTATAATCCCAATGATGTTTATACCTATTGTTTTCACATGTGAATAATCCAACCCATTCCCTCATGTGAATTTCCACATTTTCAATCCCATGATTACCATTTGAAGTCATATTATAATGTCAACCCTTCAACACTTATGTCCTAGAGAACTCATTTTCAATAAAAAAGTGACTAGTTATTATATCACATTAAGAATAATAGTCATGAGAGAAAAACACATTAAAAATTAAATGTATTTCTAAAAAATTGAATGAACAATCTTGTTTTTTGGTTAATTTATTTTTTACGAATAAAATAATGATAAACCCTTAAATTTATCCTCAAATTCAATAAATTTTTCCAACTATTGTATATAATTGAGGAATAAACCTTCTTCATCAAATTGTTTCTCACAAGAAAATTATTTTCATAGGATAGTACTAAAAGTTTCAACATTAGATGAAAAAGATCATATTTTTGACTTTAGTGTCTTGAATTAATGACCATCATTGTTCTGAGTCTATATTTGGTCACTAGTCTACTATAATGGATTTTTCATTTTTACTACTTTCCATAGTGATAAAGAACATATAAAGAGATATGATCATGTTTACAAGTACAAATGGATTAGTAGTTCCCCTAAATCGTGGAGGTTTTTTTTCTCATGAAATGGTCAAATATTGTTAAACCTTATTGTGGATCTATAGGTCACTCAATATAGGAGAGGTTGTTTTTCATAATTATACTAAATTAATCCAATATGGATTTAATATAAGTAGAATCAAATATTGATTCATTAACATGATCATGGGTAATATATTTTTAATGACTATGGATGTTTAATTAGTTTCAATTACTCTCGGTAATAGAAGTATTTCTATAATGGAATCCACCTATTGAGCTCATGATGTTGAATTGATTGATATAATTCTTATTTTGTTTTATATTTCATTACATATAAATATTGAGTGATATTTATTGTACATATTTTTTAATTTATGTTGTCTGTAAATATAATCTATGTGTTCTCCATTAATATTACTTGGATTCCATTTGTTACATCATTGAACCAAGAAACCTTGTACATATAGTTATATTACAATATTGGTACGATGAAAATAATTTCTTTAAGGATTAAAAAAACAGTGTCCTTGGAATAATAAATAGATATATAATTTAAATTATATAAAATAATATAAAATAATAACATACAAAGATAACATTATTAGAACATCGATCATTCCAAGAAAATTATGCATGCCCCTCTACTGGGATTCCAAATGAAAAGAAAAAGAAAAATAATGATCTTAATAAATCTGTATGTAGTTTCATAAAAAATATCATTACAAAAAATTCATATGGAATTATTGATATCAATAAAATAAATTAACAACATAAATTCTCAATCTATTTAAACTTAAGGAATTTTATATCAATGATAATAAATTTAAACATGGATTACCATTATCATTGATCTTAGAAAAATAGAATTTATAACACATAACATAAAGAATTGTTGTCAATTCGATTATATATTAATTATATTATCTTATGGTTAGATTTATGCACAAAAACATAACTTAATTTGTCATTTGAGTCTTATTGATGCATCCCATGGAAATATAATTCTTCCCCAAAACTGCTACTAGGTTTAACCCAATCAATTCCCCATAAGAGTCATAAAAATCATTATTACTATTTATTTAGTATATTATTCAATAATAATACATAGATAGTGATATATTTTTATATAATTATAACAAATACATCCCCATATAATAGAATAATATGGATTTCAATGGGAAAGCCACATAATCATGTTTAATGTCATTGGGTATCATAAATTTAATAAGTATTACTATAATCAATGAAATATAGAGGAAAGGGAACCTTCACTATGATTGTTTATAAATGGATGATATTATTCTACATTAATATATTTCATTGGTAGGATCCCATGGAAAGGGAACGAAAATTAATTCATTATGTTTCATTAATAGGAATCGAATATTCCAAAGTATATTACCATGAGCATGTCCCCATTTGGCAGTCCTAGGTCCAATCTTCATGCATTAGGGTAATCATTGGGTCTATGATCATCCAATACATTTAAATGATATTACACATAAGTCCATATAATAGAACATATTATCCACCTTCTTTTATCTAGTGAAGGAATTTTTTTAGTAAATTACATACAATTTTAAATTACTCGAATTTATGATATTTTTACAACTATGGATTATGTTACTCTTGAATAAAAAAAATATTATAGTAGGGTAAAACATAAACTTTTAAGCCATATAATATTCATTAGTAATAAGGGAAAATTTATATAATGTAAATTGAATAACAAAACAAAATTAAATTTGTGGTTGTTTTAAGATAACCCACATATAATGAAAATTGAATAACAACACCATTTATTTCTATGGTGTGAATTCAATCATAAACTCATAAATGATAGGGATTAAAATTTATCTATACATAAAATGAATAAAAGTATATCTTAATATAATAGGTTAAATAGGTATTATATACACCAGGTAAGGATAATTATATTCTTAGTACGAAATATTTATCAGAGACATGGATTTGATATGAAGAACTATTAAATATTTTCATATAAAACGTGAAACTAAATTAACCACCTATATTTAAAGAAATATAGCATAATAACATAATTAACAACCAATTTACTTAGAAATATTCTATCAATTAAGGAATTATCTTCATTTTTTTCATTCAGTGTCTGTAGTATTCATAATTTTAACTAGTTTAATAATAATAGAGTTTTAATTAATTATTATTCCAATTATTATCATTATGAAATACAGAAATATAAAATACCAGATAAAATACAATAATTTATGATGTTTTAAATCCATTTCATGTGTTCATAGTATTTATCATTTAAGATAAAACAGTTAATGAGTACGTTATATTTATTCTTCATGATCTCAGCGTGTCCTCATAATTCATGAATTAAAAAATCATATAACAACTAAAAAAATTCTAAAACTATTTATAAATATATAATGAAATAAACTAGTAATTTTTTCCCATAGTCATTCATGATAAAAAGTCATAGTATTAATCATGTAAGTTGTTAAACCAACCAAAACATGAACACACCGTAAATAAATTAAGGATTATGAGGTGGTTTTGTTTTTATATAATTTGACCAAGATAATAATGATTATAATAAGATATTATTAATGTGGTATATCAAAATTATAATAAAATAGGAAATGATTTATTGGATCTAAAACTCTTATATAATTATTGTAAATGACCTTCCTCTTGGTATTATTATTTTAAATAATTAAAAAAGAAGTGGTCTTTTTTGTCATATAATTAATAGGATCTATAATATTTCAAAACCAAAATACATATTCATATCATAAATCTTATTTATTATTTAATACCAAACATATATCCAGAGTTGTTAGGTGGTGAAGGAAAATTAAACAGGTTATGTCTTGGAGGTTGTAGTCTACACAATGAGAGAACAACAATTTTATATTTCTTATTCAATGAGGTATATGTTTATATAATTATAATAACTATATATAATAATATTATAATAATTAAATTAGAATTATATAAATAAATTATCATTTCAAGAATAAATTTTAATGATGATATTTGAGAAGTAGTCTATTGTTTTTATAATACTCATGCCTGCCACTTTATTTTTTCATTGGAAGTCTCTTTAGATATTAGGGCTATAGGATATCTACATCATAACTCATAGTATTGAATTTGGGATAGGGTTCATGTTTGGAAAATATTTTATATTTTCATGTATATATTCAAATATTACGCAAGTCATGAAGTGGTGAAGATGTTACCCTTTTATAAACAAATAGATGAATAGGTTTGGAAATACCCATTGAATTTTAACAACTTAATTTCACTATGAAGTTACATTCAGTTAAAGATGGAAACATTCATATAGTGGGTGAAATTTTATGAAAAAAACTACTCAAACACTCATTTGGAAACATTTTTTTCCTTTTATCCCTTAGTAAATGTCTTTTTCCAATTATCTTTGCAACTCAAGTAACTAATGTTTATCTATAGTAATAAATTTTTATGATCATTGATATTATTTACCTGAATAAATAATTTGGAAATCTAATTTCAAATTTTTACACAAATTTCTGAAATAAAATATCATTCTATATAAAAATATAATTTTAAAATATAATCAACTAAACATATAAATCCTTTTTTAGTTTTAGAAATACTCATCTTTAAATTTATATGTAAGTTAAAATTTTCATTAATAATTATTTTTATAAAATAAAATGAAATGTTATAAAATAAATAAAAGGTATTATGCTTCCAAATCATGAAAAAACCAAATAACAAATAAAAAATTATTTATTCAAATATATGAAAAAACCCAAATTTATTATATTAAACATTTTTATTGGTTATAAACATGTTTTCCTTAGGTTCTCTTGGTTAAAATAATTTTCAAAAAAAAATTATATTATTCCTAAAAATAATATATTATTATATAAATAATTATTTGTGTTTCTAGTTCATCAATATAAATAGATTAAATTGTACAATTTACATGTTTTGTGAAAACATTATATTGTACTAAAAACTTTATTTTGTAGAAAAATTTTGTAAAATGCGTTCTATGATAATTTTGATATCATGAGACGAAAAATGATGTTATTTTGGTCAATATAAATTTAAAAAATAAATAATCTATATATGGTCACGTATAAAATTACTATAAAGGGAGCGTTTCAGGATAATTGAAGATAGGTTGTTTTCCAACATTAGTATAATCAGGGATGTTAAATTATCCTCATATCCTCCTCACAAAAAAATGTACATTTTATTTTTGGATAGTATATAAAATGTATATCCAATAGTTAATTCTTCAGATTTTAAAATGGCTTCATGATTAAAAATATCTTTTTCTGGTCTTCAATTTCATGTAATCAATCCACTAGTTTGATGTACAGAAATTATTATTTTAATTGATTAATTAATTCTGATATGACAAAATTTCTGAATATCATGGTTATACTTATCACTATATTGGAAATTGATAGATAAACCATCTCATGATATGAATCATGAGAAATAATTTTTTCTACATTAGTCTATTTAACTTTATAAATCACTTTAAATACCTATCATTACATATATTGAACAACATTACAATATCCATTATGTTATTCATAGAAAACACACTAGGTTTGGATGAAATTTTAATATTCCCATCATGTAAAAAAATTCAATGTTTTGATTATTTGGAATTTAGTAATAACATTTATGGATCATATAGATAATATTTTAATGACTTGATGACTCATCAAAACTCATTGGTATACCGATGATATACATGGTTTTTATTATAGTGTGTTGATTCATATTATGTTCATTAGATCCATTGAGTAACAAATTATTCTTTATTATTTTATTTTATACATAATATTGAATATTTACTTCTATCCATTGATATTTATAACTTTTTTTCATTATCGTTGTCTCAGTTAGAATCCTATAAAACTACACTTGTCCCCCTAATTTCACAATTTTGAAAACATGTTTAAATAAAATATTCTCACTAGTTTTGGCATTTCTATCACTAAATTTCTCACGACCCATCCTTAGGACCCGTGATGTGACTACCCCAAGTCCGCCTTCCATAGGCCAGGGGCAGGTGACTAGCACCAAAGGCGTAAATCCCAAAAAAGGGAAGGAATTGCCTTTTTATAATGTAAAAAAACAGAACAGAGTACGCAAGTGAAGTAAACACTAATAAAAAACTAGGTACAACGTATGTGATGAAAAGTAAATGGACCAGTATACAAATCCAACTGAAAGTACAATAAAATTGGAAGGAAAGTACAACAACAGTAAGTAAAATAGAAACACTGAGTCGTCCCCTAGAAATACCACCTGAAGGGTGGGTACAGATAGTCTCCTCCGCTCCTACTGTCCGGATGTCTGCTCCGAGTACGTCCCGCCAAGTGGTCCACCTTCGGGTACCACCAAGCTCCACAAGCCTCTGCCTCGATCAATGCACTTCATTTTCTGCATCCAACACAACGTAGTGTGGGCATATCCCATGCATGGGTGAGTATACGATACTCAGTAGGGACCCCAATACCCCAAAAGGTCTCTCAGAATCCATGAAGGATAAACCACAATGGACAGATACAATCATGAAGTATCAACTGAATATACTTAGGTATATGCCCGTACATATACTTAAGTCATCAATTACAGAACGAATCCTACTCTCAAGACCAAGTGCAACCCAGTCCACACAGAAAAACACATCCCAATCCACACAGGAAAGCCCAACCCAGTCCAAACAGGAAATCATGTCAATCACATCGATTAAAATGATTGAAGTCAAGACTCAGCTCACACATTTATACACTTATTATGGCGATAGAGATGATCAGATGTAGCCATTGATTCATCTAAGCAATCAGACCAACATAGGATACAAGACCAGCTAAGATGTCGGACCCCCACAGAATACAAGACCAGCTGCTCTACCGAACCCACACAGGATAAAAGTACAGAGGTCAATACTACCGGACCCACATAGGATACATGAAAAATAGTCATCGCCGTCGAACCCACAGATGATTCCAGTACAGTAGTCGTCGATGTCGCAACCATCTATAAGGTTCCCACACACAACATGCTCGATTCCCGGAGGGTCCGCTCCTCGAGCAATAGATTCAATACAACAACTATCACTAATTTTAGAGTTGATTTATCCAAAAGTTCCGCCTCATCAAAAGAAACCCAATGCGATAGATGGTACGTCAATAGGACGCCCCGTCTGAGAGTTATTGGTTTTTCCGTACGAGGGGGCCGGTTTGTTTTTAAGCTAAAACCAACCCAACTGTATTCCAGCTGCATCCAAAACTCAAGAGGAGTAAGCCAAAAGAACCATCTCATCTAGAGTAATTCAACGCAGTTTACGGCACGTCATACGGACGTCCGGTCCTTATGTTATAAGTGTTTCCGCTCCAAGTGCCAGGTTAGTTTTGGGTTCGAACCAACCCGGCCATACCAAAACTTTTCTGAAACCTTGAGTGTAATATACAAAAACTACCATCTCGATCCAAATATTCCTATGCGTGTGATAGTGCGTCGATCGTAGTTCTATAGCTCATGTAATGGGAAAAAGACCAAAAATAGTCTGAAGTGGGGGTCAGGGCCCGGTCCGACACGGCCCAACCCCCCCTGGGTCGGCCCGAAACGGCCCGGCCGGGGGGGGGGGGGGCACTAGCTCGGCCCCCACTTTCCGCGGACACGGCGTTAGGGTGGTGCTGAGGCTCCCCGGGATCCCGCGTGGCCGCGAGATCCGGCCCTCGCTGCCATGGCTTCAGCAATGGCGGGCTTCTGTCGGTGTCTCACTGGGGCGCCGCCGCCTCCAGGCGGCCGACCGGTGCTAGCCGGCGCCTCCATCCGCGGGCCCCCGGAGTCATTCTGGTCATCCGATTTTGCTCTCGTCTGCGCCTGAAGTCATCTCGGGACCCGTACATCACTCTGAACGCCTCCAATCTCCATTTTAGTCTCACTTCATCATCACCAATTAATCCGCACATCATGAAAAAAGTAGCGGTGGGTTCAGACTTGTTTGTTAGCCCGCACCCACCATATTAGTGGATCAAATCATCTTTCCATAATTACACACCATGTCGAGGGTATAAACCACATAAAGAAATTTATAAAAATTCCCCTACCTCAAAAAATGAAGATGAACATCTGTGTCATAGTAGATGGTGTCAAGGTAGATGACGTCGTAGTAGATGGTGTCACAATGAAAGGGTTCATAGGCGTCATCAGAGTGCGTCGAGGAGGAAGCATCATATCCTC
Source organism: Viscum album (assembly GCA_963277665.1). Classification (NCBI taxonomy): domain Eukaryota; kingdom Viridiplantae; phylum Streptophyta; class Magnoliopsida; order Santalales; family Viscaceae; genus Viscum; species Viscum album. The sequence goes on along the minus strand of OY728121.1, from coordinate 89,480,724 downwards.
TCTTGTCGCAGAGAAGAGGATTTTTGGCGCATCATTGTTCTTCGAGGGACCAGTGTTCTTCTTCATTCTTCATCGGAGGCCAGTGTTCTTCCAAAACCTCATGAGTTATCCCTTTCTTCCCCGCACAACAATGATCTCCTCCTTAATAAAAAAATACTTTCCTCCTATTATTTTATTATACACGCAATGTAACTCTCCCAAATTAAATCACCATATTAAATAAAACGTGATTACAATTAATTAAAGAGGGGGGAGGGATGGTTCCAATTTATTAAATGCATTGGCAGTTAAATAAAAAGGGGGAAAGAGGAAGGATCCTCATTAAATTATGGGTTGAGATAATTTAATGGATTGTGTTGGAGAGATTGGCATTTAATGGTGGTTTTCCAATTTAATGTGGGTTTCTTAATGAGATAAGAGGAAATTAAATGGTGGGGCTCATGTGGGCCCACCTCTCCAACATCCACACTTGGGTAGTTAGGTGGCTATGGGCTCCACCATTAAATACCCATGGGAGAGAATAACCTCCTAATAAAATAAAAATAGTTCTGACAGTTTTTATTTACTTCTTAAATAAACCACCAAAATTATCTTCTCCTCCATTGAGAACGCAACTGTGGTAAGGATCGCGTTATGAAATTGTTGGCGTTTCAAGTTCAACGGTGCCCTCAGATTTTAATTCCAAGCACCGGTTCAAAATATAGAATAACCCGCTCATTCGTTCAATAAATATACCCGAGCTAAACTTCAGAAATTGATTCCGGGCACACCGGGCCTCAGAATCTAGTGCCGTTAGAAGCCACATACTCGTAAAATTACAGAGTATTTTTTTTAAAAAAATAACTTGAAATTTCCGAGTGTTTAAATTATTCCTACATCAGGGATTTTCATCCTTGTAAAGCAACAACATAACTAGGGAAACAAATGAGGGTACTGAGCACGCATCTGAGCCTCTCTCTCCCATATGCTCTCATGGAGGTTCATGTGCTGCAAAAGAATGCACACAAGAGGAATCGACCACCCACGTAGAACCCACTCCTGTAGATCCTCGATCTCCACCGGGACAACCACAAAACTCGCCCCATCATCGATGTACAACTCCCCATGGTCGATGATATGAGTCAGTTCAGGCACATATCTCCTCAGCTGAGATACGTGGAAGACGTCGTGCACCCAATGTAGTTGAAGTGGAAGGGACAGGCAGTAAGCCATCTCGCCTACTCTGCTGAGGACCTGAAAAGGCCCGATGAAGTGTGGAGATAACTTTCCGCCCCGATAAAATCTCTGCAACCCACACTAAGGTGAGACCTGTAAGAAAATGTGGTCTCCATCCTCGAACTCTAGTTGCCTCCTCCTCCCATCAGTATAGGACTTCTTTCTGCTCTGTGCAGTCCTCATCCGCTCCTGGATGATCTGAACCTTCTCTGTCGTAGCCTAAACCATCTCTGGTCATACGAGTGCTAACTCCCCAGGGTTAGTATAGCATAGAGGCGATCTGAATGGTCGACCCTACATTGCATCATAGGGTGCCATCCTGATGGTGGAGTGGTAGCTATTGTTGTACGCAAACTCCACCAAGGGTAGGTGATCCTCCCAACTGCGAACAAATCCAAGGAAACATGCACGGAGCATGTCCTCGAGTGTCTGAATGGTCCTCTTCATCTGGCCATCCGTCGAAGGGTGAAAGGCAGGGCTCAGGCATAGCTGCGTCCGAAAAGCCACTTGTAACCCCTTCTAAAGCCAGGAAGTAAAGCGAGCATCTCGATCAGAGATGATAGATGATGTCACACCATGAAGCCGTATGATCTCTTGAACGTAGAGGCATCCTAAGATATCTACTGAGCCCTACTCTCTGATTGGTTGGAAGTGGGCCAACTTGGTGAGTTGGTCCATGATCACCGAAATGGATTTGTGTCCTCTGGAAGTACATGGAAGCCCCATCATTAAATCCATGGATATCCCATCCCACTTCCACTTCGGGACCTCTAAGGGGTGTACCAAACCTGGTGGTACCGGGTGCTCCGCCTCCACTTGTTGGCAAGTGAGGCATCAGGAAACAAACTCTGCTACAACCTTCTTCATACCCAGCCAACAGTACTGTCGTCTGAGGTCCTAGTACATCTTCGATACTCTAGGATATACCGCTAGAGGGGAAGTGTGGAACTCCCTCAGCACCTCCTCCTGTAGTGCAACTGGTACCATGGTTTGACCCCTAAATAAGATGACGTGATCCCCGCCTTCAGAAAATCCATTGGGTGCCAGCCCTGAGGACATATGGGCACATCGTGCTTCACAGTCAACGTCCCCACATTGTGCCTCTATGACCTGCTGAAGTAGTGGGGGAGTGATTTTGAGGGACTGTAGATAGGATGCCCAATCTCTACCCATAAATGATATCTACAAAGAGGCTAACTGCTCCATCGCCTTTCCAAGTAGCTGAATACCTGATCTCCTGCTGAGAGCATCAGCCACAACGTTCGACTTTCCAGGAGTATAGAAAATATCAAAGTCATAATACTGGAGGAAATTGAGCCATCACCGTTGTCTCAGGTTCATTTCCTTATTCGAGAAAATTTACCGGAGACTCTGGTGGTGAGAGTAGACTGTAAATCACTCTCCAATCAGATAGTGTCACCACATCTTCAGGGTGAAGACCACTACTGCTAACTCCAGGTCATGGGTAGCATAGTTCTGATCGTGCGACCTGAACTGTCGTGAACCGTAAGCGATCACTACTCGCTCCTGCATCATCAAACATCTGAGTCTGGTCCATGATGCATCGCAGTAAACTATGTACCCTACTCCCTCTTCTAGTAGCCTTAAGATGGGAACACTGGTCAATATCCGCCTAAGCTTTTGAAAGATCTACTGACATCTATCTGACCACATGAAGGGTTTCCCCTTCTTTTTCAAAGCTGTGAGTGGTGCTGCAACTATGGATAAGTTTTTCAGTAACCTCTAATAGTACATAGCTAGACCTAGGAAACTCCACACCTCCGTCACGCTCCTGGGTGGCTCCCAAGAAAGTATCGCCTCAACCTTCGTGGGATCCATCGCAACTCCCACCTCTGAGATGTCATGCCCCAAGAAGTGAACCTCTCGAAGCCATAACTGGAACTTCGAGAGCTTACCATAATGATGGTGCTCTCAGAGTGTATCTAGTACAACCCGTAAGTGGTAGGCGTTCTCCTCCTCGGTGGTCGAGTAAATCAGTATGTCGTCAATGAAGACTATGACAAACCGATCGTGGTTGGGCTGGAAGATCCTATTCATGAGACTCATCAACACAGATGGAGCATTTTTCACACTGAAGGGCATGACCAAGAACTCATAGGGGCCATATCGACACCTGAAGGTCGTCATCTTTACATCCTCATCTTGAACTCAGAGCTGATGATAGCCTGACCTGAGGGTTATCTTCGAGAACCAACATGCTCTCTTGAGCTGATCAAAGAGGTCTTCAATACTCAAAAGAGGATACTTGTTCCTCATGGTCACCTAGTTCAGGTGATGGTAGTTGATACACAGTCACAAGCTCCCATCCTCCTTCTTGGTGAACAGAATTGGAAAAGCCCAGGGTGAAACACTGGGTCAGATGAAACCTTTCCACTTTAAGTCCTCCAGCTATACCCGCATCTCACGAAGCTCGGAGGGAGCCATCTGATATGCTGGAGTAGATATTAGGGATGTACTGGGGTACATGTCTATGTAGAAATAAACCTCCCTCTGAGGAGGTTGTCCTGGAACATCGTCAGGAAAAATGTCTGCATACTGATCCACCACTACATGAAAACTCAGACTCCACACGTCAACTGCACTTAGGATGAGACTAGAAAACTGACGTGTGATCAGTTTACCTCTCCTCTGCATGAGCCCATCATGTGCTGCGAAGGTTCCCTTCTCACTAGTGAAGGTGAACCTGGTCCCATCCGTGTGAATACACTACACCATGCGCCTAATACAGTCGATCTGAGCATGGACTGTAGATAACCACTCCATTCCCAAGATGACGTCATAAGGCCTCAACACCGATACAAGAAGATCCCATCCAAAGATCTCGCCTCCATGAGTAATCTCACACTTCCAGTCACGAGCCATGTGGCCCTGCCCACCGCATGCATAACACTGTCTACTCCTCGTAAGGCTGGATTTGTGTCATCTGCTCCGCACAGCCGAACCCGTATCCAGAGGTCGCCCACCTAATGGCCTGGTCCACTTGGACCCTTGTGTCATCTGCCGACTTCCGGTTGTAGAAGACTCCGCTCTGTGTCGTCCTCTGGTGGGTGTTGCTACTGATGGCTACACGGCGAGAAATCTCTCCACTAATAGGGATCACTCCAGCACCCCCGCCTGTGTCGGGATGCTGAGCAGAATCATCAAAGCTCTGATCTCATGACTCAGTCACTGCTCAAAGGTCCAGGCCCGGAAGAATGGGTCCTATACCATATTTGTGGAGTAGCGCGAGAGGTCGGTAAATATCGCCAAGTACTGGGCTGCTGTCATGCTGCCCTACTACAATTGTAGTAACTCTTGGATGCACAACGCATAGAGGGTGCCTAGAACGAACTCTGAGAAGAAGAGGATCTCTAAGTCTGTCCAAAGCAGAGATGCCTCGTCGTGCACTTGGAGCATCAGACTCGACCATCTACTTGCTTCTGCGTGCAGGAGACTCGCGGTAAGGATCCCCATGAGGTTTGATGGTGTCTCTACCAACCTGAAGACTCTAAAGATTGCCTCCATCCAATCCTCAGCAGCATGAGGATCCATCTATTTGTGGTACCTGGGCGGCCTCTGTCTCTAAAACTCATGCAAAGTGCTCCAGAAGCATTCACACTCCACCGCTGGGGCGGGTAGCATCAATGGCTCGGCGGGTAGAGGTATTGCTGGTGCCTCGACTGTAATGGGGCCCTTCACCGAGGCCTCGTTGCTCTATGGGCTGCCATCTCGCACGTAACAAGGAATCATGGCTGACTGCCTTCATAGGGCCATCCTAAAAAGTAACAGGTGTGCCACGGTTAGTACAGTATACCTGGTGAGATGACACAAAGTAATCACAAAGAAAACTTTTTAAAGGAAACACACACGCAATTAGTGTTTTCGTGCACAGAGTCGGAAATCAGAGGTCAGGATCCCGGTGTATCGATACGTCGGCCATCGCACCAGCACTGGACTCCCTGGACTGAAAACCACACTCAATACTCTTAAAAATATTGCATCATAGAGAAGAAATTATCAGAGTACTGAGTTCTATGGTAGAACTGACTCCTCTGATACCAATTTGTCACGACCCATTCTCAGGACCCATGTCGTGACTACCCCAAGCCCGCCTTCCATAGGCCAGGGTCTGGCAACTAGAACCAAAGGCATAAATATTGAAAAATGGAAGCCATTTCCTTTTTATAATGTAAAAAAACACAACAGAGTACGCAAGTGAAGTAACCACTAAGTAAAAACTGGGTACAAGGTATGTGCTGAGAAGTAAATGGGCCAGTATACAAACCCAACTGAATATACATTACAACTGAAAGGAAAATACAATAACAGTAAGTAAAACAACAACACAGAGTCGTCCCTCTGAAATCCCACCTGAAGGGTGGGTTAAGATAGTCTCCTAAGCTCCTCGGGTCCGACCGTCTGCTCTGAGTACGTCCCACCATGTGGTCCACCTCCACATACCACCCAGCTCCACAAGCCTTCGCCTCAATCAATGTTGTCTGTCGTCTACATCCAACACAATGTAGTGCGGGCATATCCCATGTAGGGGTGAGTATACGATACTCAGTATGGACCTCGAGACCCCCAAATGTCTCTCAGAATCCACGAAGGATAAACCACAATGGAAAGATACAATCAAGAAGTATCAACCGACTCTACTTAGGTATATTCCCATACATATACCTAAGTCATCAATTACAGAACGACTCCAACTCTCGAGCCCAAGTATAACCCAGTCCACACAGGAAAACACATCCCAGTCCACACAGGAAAGCACCACCCAGTCCACACAGGAAAGACAGTCAATTACATCGATGAAAAAGATTGAAATCAAGACTTAACTCACACAATTATACACTTCGTAAGGTGGTAGATATGATCAGATGTAGCCACTGATTCATCTAAGCTGTCAGGCCCACATAGGATACAAGATTATCTAACCTGTTGGACCCACACAGGATACAAGACCAGCTGTCTGCTGGACCCACACAGGATACAAGTACAGAGGTAAATACTGCCAGACCCACATAGGATACAAGAATAGTAGTCATCGCCGTCGAACCAACAGAGGATTCCAGTATGGTAGTCGTCGATGTCATAGCAAGCTCTAGGGTTCCCGCACACTGCATGCTCGATTCCAGGAGGGTCCACTACTCGATCAAGAGATTCGATACATCAACTATAATTATGTCCCGATTTGAGGTATTCCAAAGTTCCTTCTCATCAAAATAAACCCAACACGACAATCGGATGCCCGGTCTGAGAGTTATTGGCTTTTCCGTTTCAAGGGCCCGGTTGGTTTTTAAGCTAAAACCAACCTGACCGTACTCCAGCTGCATCAAAAACTCAATCAAAGTAGGACAAAAGGACCATCTCATCAAGAGGAATTCAACGCAGTTGACGGAACATCATATGATCTCCCGGTCCTTATGTTATAAGCACTTTCGCTCCGAGGGACCGTTTGGTTTCGGGTTCGAACCAACCCGGACGTACACAAACTTTGCCGAAACCTTGAGTGTAATATATCGAAGAGACCTCCTCGATGCTAGGATTCCTATGCATCTGATGGTGCATCGATCGGAGGTCTTTAGCTCATGTTATGGGCAAAAATACCAAAAATGGTCCGGAGTGGGGGTTTGGGCCCTGTCCGACCCTGCACACACCCCCCCCCCCCCCCGGGTCGGTACGGCCCGGTCTGAACGAACCACCCTGGCCCGACCAGGGTAAGGCGGTGGTTCTTATAGTGAGCCGAGCGGGGGGCGCGGCCCCCTGATTCCGTGGATGCGGCGCCAGGGTAGCACCGCGGCTCCGCTGGATCCCGCGCGGCCGCCGGATCCGGCCCTCGCCGCCGCGGCTTCAGCCACGGCGGGCTTCTGCCGGTAGTGTGCCGGCGCACCGCTGCCTCCAGGCGGCCGACCGATGCAGGACGCCCTCTCTGGCTGTAGGCGCTGATGCGCCTGCACCCCGTACCACCAGGGGCTTCCACGGGCCATCAGAGTCATTCCGGTGGTCCGATTTTTCTCCCATCTGCGCCTGCGGTCATCTCAGGACCCGTACATCCCTACGAAGTCCTCCAATAGTCATTTTGTTCCTGCTTCGTCATTTCGAATTATTCCTCACATCAAGAACAAAGTATCGGTGGGTTCATACTTGTTCATTAGTCCACACCCACCGCGTTAGTGGTTCAAAACATCACCCCATAATTACACGCCATGCCGAGGGTATAAATCAAATAATGAAATTTATACAAATTCACCTACCTCAACAAATAAAGACAAACGTCAGCATCATGGTATATGGTGTCGAGGTAGACGGAATCGCGGTAGACAGCGTCACAGGGAAATGCTTCGTAGGCATCGTCGGAGTGCGTCGAGGAGGAAGCGGCGTCTCCCCTCTTGTCGCGAAGAAGAGGATTGGTGGCACGCCATTGTTCTTCAAGGATTCGGCTTTCTTCGTCGTTCTTCGTCGGAGTCCAGCATTCTTCCAAAACCTCAAGTGTTCTCCCGTTCTTCCTCGCACAACGATGCTCTCCGCCTTAACAAAATAATAGGTTCCTCCTATTATTTTATTATACACGCAATGTAACTATCCCAAATTAAATCACCCCATTAAATAAAACGTGATGACAATTAATTAATGTGGGGAGAGGGAAGGTTCCCATTTATTAAACGCGTTGGCAGTTAAATAAAAATGGGGAAAGAGAAGGACCCTTATTAAATTATGGGTTGACATAATTTAATGGATTGAGGTGGAGAGATTGGCATTTAATGGGGGTTTCCAATTTAATGAGGGGTTATTAATGAGATAAGAGGAAATTAAATGGTGGGGCTTGTGTGGGCCCCACCTCTCCACATCCACACTTGGGTAGTTAGATGGCTATGGGCTCCACCCTTAACTACCAATGGGAGGGAATAACCTCCTGATAAAAAAAATTGTTTCGACAATTTTTATTTACTTCATAAATAAACCCCCAAAATTATCTTCTCCTCCATTGCGAACGCAACTATGGTAAAGATCTCCTTAAGAAATTACCGAAATTGCGAGTTCATTGGTGCCCTTAGATTTTAATTTTGATCACCGGTTCATATGATAGAATAACCCGCTCATTCGTTCACTGAACGTACCCGAGCTAAACTTCGGAAATTGATTTTGGGGACACCGGGCCTCAGAATCAAGTGCCGTCAAAAGCCATAGACTGGTGATATTCAAAAGGATTTTTTAAAATAAAATTCCTTGAAATTTCCAGTTCTTTAAAAAATTATACGTTCTCCTAGATTTCCACAATAAAACAAATGTCACTATTTTTAATAATATTTATATAATTTTATGAAAACACTAGAATACATCTGTTTTTGATTGGTGGATAATAAATTTATTTGAAAATCCTATACTATTATTATTTTCATTCATCTCATTATTAATAAAAATTAACATTGTATAATAGATTTAATGTAATAAATAATTTTATTTATGTCATATCATATATCATTAATTTTTACTTTAATTATTTGGATATAATAATGGAATAATAGTACTATAGAATGACATTAAGGCTTGTTCCTTACAATATATTTCCAGTAGAATAATTTATAGAAGAATTTTTTTATCCATGTGTTTATTGATTCATTTCCTCCACCCATCCAAACCATTTAGTTTTATAATTTAACCGATGAATAGTGGTTCCTTATCCCATGAATAAATAGATACAACTTTACATAATTATAAGTTAATTATTTACCATTATTAGTTTTCAGTTTATAATTTTTCATTAAATATATCTTATATCACCTCTTTAACAATGTTTAATACTATTAAACAATTTATATTTTTTGATGTCACATTTAAAAAATTTTCGTCCAATAAGAATCATTAGATAAATCATAAAACATCATTCCATCCAATTATACATGTGACATATTCATTAAAAACTAGTGTTCAGTAAATCATATTGTATTTTTTCCTTATTTTCCATCAGAAAATAATTATTATCAATAATAATCCCTTTTTAAATGTATCTATTGTGTGAATATAATAATGTGAGAGATTTTGGGATATCATGTGGTAATTTAATTTTCAATAAAACTTCCCCTGTCTTTATTTCACATGAGACCAATCCTTCAATATCATAATATAATATCAACATCCATGGATGGAAAAAAGACGTCTTCTTACCCGGTAATGTGGTAAATATTTCACCTTAACATCATTCCATTAATTGTACATATAGAATCCCGCAATTATAAAATAAATTGATTCTAGATGAAAATTCATACATGTTATTAGGGACAAAAATAAATTTATTTAACATATATTGATCGAGGACTTTAACAACAATGAAATTCTTATGCCCAATTAAGTTGCCTACAAATTTGTATTTCCCCAATAAAATAATTTTCAAACATTCATCATTTCAAAATTAAATGACATTCCCAATTTCTTACACAATTTACATGAAATGATAATTGATAACTGTTATTTGAGAAGTATACTTTTGTAAAGATTCATACCTTATCCCAATTCATTACATTCAATGAAATATTAATCACAAATTCTTTTCACATTAATCCTTTTCATAATCCATGGATTTTTATTCACCACATTGGGTGGTGAATGTGATTGTTATTTAATAAAATATAGTGCTTGATGTCTACAATGAATGTATCAAATTTATTCCATGATTAATACATATAATGATACTTTCAGATGACGAAACATTTATCTTTGGGTCACTATAGTATCCAATATTGAGATCATTAATTAGTAATTTATAGAATTTTTCTATTACCTACATAGAAATACATATTTTCTATTAAAATTGTAAATATTGTTAAAATATCATCGCGATTTTATTGGTTTCTATATTTTCATGATTTGAACCATTTTTATTGAACACAAATATTTAGTATATATCATTTTTCAAAATTTGTAACAAAAAATTCAAGTGTTTTATGTGTTTCTAATGATCATATATACATTTAGATACTTTTCTGTCACCCATTCATAACTTCAACGATGATTGTAGTTATTTTTCTTTGTAAATAATAAATAATTATTCTTTTTTATAATGTTTAATAACCATATAATATATAACATTTTTTATATTGATATTTTTTTTAGAAAATCATTCAAATTAAAAATAGTATCACTGTGTTTAAAACACATATTATCCATATCCAACTAATTCCATTTTTATAATGTTATATAAGTTTCAAAATCCATTATTTTTTCTAAATAATTCATTATAAAGTATCCATTTTGGCTTCAGGTTCATGGATTTGGGTTACCCAATCATTCACTATATTATTCAAGTTATCTATAATTCATGACAGATCCATATTTTAGAATGTATACTAATCATAATTATCTTAATATTCTATAATAATATATTTGAATCATTACATTTCATACTTCAAATGAAATTCTTATTCTTTATAGTGCTATATATAATTTAAGGAAAACTGAGCAACGCAATTTTTCTTCTTTATTTTACCACCCCAAATATCAAATACTTCAAGTGAATCATAAAATTCTACTATGAGGTGCAATATATACTCTATATCAAAACAATTAATATCACTATCCTCAAATTTTTTTATGAAATCCATATCAAATATTTTATTAATGAAATTAAATTCCTTACTTTATTTATCCTCTATATATTTCGAGATAACTACCTATTATGAATGAATGTTCTTAATTATCAATAATTTAAATGCTGAAGTCAATCTTCCAACCATATTTTTATAATATTTCTTTTTCAATAATTTATCATAATAAGTATATGATATCATCTTGGGAATTCTTAATTTAATGTACCCATCCATTCCTCAAATTATAAATTCTATTAAATTCTTACCCTAGAATTTTTATTTACCCATTTATTATTTGATGAATGGATATTCAATACAGCCTCAAATCCCAATCTTTAGGTTTATCCTACTTACAATGTTACAATTGTTTAATGAATTACAGTCCCCTATATTTTTTCCTTTCCATGCACTAATTTTCATTATTTCCCATCTCATATATAAGGACTTGGGCTTAAAACATTACATAATCATGAATTAAATGAATAATTCACATTGAGGATCTTTTTAGGTTTATATTTTTAGTGATTTATGACATAACTATTACATTACATCCCAGAAAATTACAAAGTAGACTATAATACTCTGTTTCAATTTTTGTAATCAAATAAAAAATTCTAAAAAAAGAGACATCCCTAGTTCCATGTTTTGGACAACATGAATTTTCAATGATCCCATCCTCAACCCTATTTATCTTTAAGTCCTGTGAAAAACATTTCAAAACATGGGATGAGCATAAAAAGAATTGTAATGGTTTAAATATAAGGAAAATAAACATTAACCCTTCAATAAATACAAATCAATGAAACCATACTTTTCAATCATAACATACATTGTGAATTCATAATATTTATGAATAACACATAGAAATCATAAATAATAAAGGTAACTTGAGGCATAAATAACATTATTACATTGTAGATATCATAGCTACATATGAAGTTACATTTGAATAAACATTATTGTATATCTCCTAAATCACTTAGGATAAACATTAACGTTTACCTCCGTCATGTTTCCCAATGTATTGGAGAGCTCTCACGGGCTCACCCACCCCTGGTTTATCACGGAACCACCCATATACGTAAACAATGGCCAATAACTATATCATATTAATAATAGTTAAATCAAGAATAAAGGAAATATAACATTTCAACAATTAAGTAAAAAATATATCCTTTCAAGATATTGACACAATTAATTCTTTGTCAAAACTATTTTCAATACTATTTAAAACATTTAATACATATATTGTTGAAGCAAAGTGTCCCATACCACATTGAAAAATTTAAATGAATCATCATTTTAAAAAAATTAATTTCCATATAAATATATCCCAATGCCCATTTTGAAAACATGGACATTAATGAGAAATATTTATAAGAATAAATCATAATAATTCTAACAAATATTTTAGTTAAAGAGTTTTTAACAAAATGAGGGATGCTTGAATACAAATAATTGAGGAATAAAATTTAATCAGAACATTATAATATCATGAGAATAAATGGATTCATGATATAATATTTCAAAGGATAGTATTTACACCATATAAGAGTGAATTGGTTCATAACTACAGCGAAGTCTCAATGGAATGTAAATTTAGATGAAATCACTTATAAAAATGGTATCTTTAGATTAAGGATTAATCAATTACATAATTATGTGTGACATATATAAATACACTCAATATTATTGAATTTTAAGTGTAAAACAATAATAGGTCATTCACACATATTCATAGCATGAAATAATATACAAGTATAAGTTTAACCCCAAATAATTGAAAATGGGTTAAGAAGTTCTCTAATAGAAATTCGACTGCCTAACGACGTCAATTTAAAATTAAGAAAATGAGTTGATGGGAGGGAAAAGTTTATCTCATTACTTGGATATAAAATTTATATCAATAAGGATATATAAGAACATTTTCCCATATAATAAGATGTAAATTAAAATCCATAACAAAAAGCAGTGTTTTAAAATAGGAGGGTGAAAGTTTCCCTTACCAATTTGGTAACATATGAAACATACCCTCCATAAAAGTAGTATCATATTATGAATATGTGAGAACCCATAATTTAAATAATAGTATAAAAATAATACAATCATGGTATTTACATACACCACAAAAAAGGAAATAGAGTCAAATATATCATGAATCTCACGGGAATAAAAAAGTGAGATGAAAACCCCTTACCACATTTTAATCAATCGATTCGTATTACAAAAAGTTAATGACCCCCAAATTAATCCTAGAATACCATGAATATAATTAGAATAATTTTAATATATATATATTTAAGGGAAAAAAACACCACATGTAATAAATAAGTGGTGAACAATGGAAATCTCATGGAATTAAAAGTGAGATTAGAAGCCCCTTACCTCCTGTACTACTTGACATGTTCATTCATTAATCTCCTGAAAAATAAAGTAAAGTTAATTTATACCATTTTAAGAACATTTTTAAGGTTAATTATTCCTATTATATCACCTATTATAATGTTATAAACATTATGAAATCATTTATGTTATTAATGGTTGTTTTGTCGATATTTGGTACTTTAGTCAAAAATGTACTTCTTATTAGTACAAGTTGTTCTTGTGGTAAAAAGTTCATTATCTACAAAATTATATTCATTATTTAGATATCATATATATCATATATTTCCAGTATATTTATGTATTTAAAATGTTACATTGCTTTGGGATATATGAAATGAAATTCAATGTCCAAGGAGACGGTAAGCCGTACGCATGCATTAACGCTACTTTAGTTTCTATTAAATATTTAATGGAATGAAAAAAATTATACATATGTATATTATAATTATAGTATAATATAATATGATATATATATGGTATAAAATTTCATTAACTTCATCCTTTATACGTTCCACGTATGTTACGAACGAATCAAATCACCTTGAGGGGGAGATAGTCCACACTTCCGGAAATGAAATTATCGTATTTTCCAATATTTGAAAGTATAAAGGTATGATTGTAAATAAAAATTATATAAGCACATATAAAACATAATAATAATTTATATCATACATAAATACAGTGCAATAATAATGTCCACCATGAAAGGTGGTAAAAGATGATTGAACAATCATCGTTTTGTGAGGATGTAGTTTTCCGTCTATTGAAACAATATTTTATTTTCCATCTGATGGAGGTGTGTGTATGTTTAATTCGAATAATTCTAATAAAAACAACCTAGTATATTAAGGATAAAATTTTTGTTATAAAATAAAGGAATAAAAAGATTTTATGGGGTTTTAGATGTAAAATAAATTAGAAGAACTTAAGAGAATACATTATCTTTAAATCAGGTATCTCAAATTGGTTTGAACCAAACGTTTTAATTGAATTTCCTTCTGCCAAAGGGATGGCTTATAAGTGGAGTAGAGGGATGTATGTAGATTAACAGGGGAGATTTTGTATGATCCAAGGGGCTTGATAAGTGTGAGTAATGGGTTAGATGTGAGAGCTTTTTATAAGCGGAGGAGGGACTCTTTGGGAACATCTGAAAATATTACGTTATTATTTAATGATTTTCTATTTTTAAAGGCCCAAAACTCATTAAAGTAAAATATAAGATGAATAATGTTCTCAATAAAATCATCCAACAATAATTTGATAGGTGTTTTATATTTTTTAATCTTTTTAATCTTATTTAATTAAATTATTAATTAATGAGGTAAACACTGGATCATTATTGTGTCATAAATATTTTTATTTATTTGATGTCTAAAAATTTTAAAAAATATCATGATGTAATAAATGTTTTTAGATTTCATATGAATATTTTTATTCAAATATAAAACTTATATAACCCCATGTATGAATTTATTTACTAAAATAAATATGTTTTTGTCATTTTTGTTTTTACATTAAATTTATTAATATAATGTGTCATTATCACTTCCAAGTGGCTCCATGGGGTCCCAAAATCTCCCCAAGGATGTCCATGGCTGAAAATGTATCAACAAAAAGGATTATGTCACATTTTAGGTTAATTTAATGTAATTATAATATAATTGGTTTACCCATATTTATGATATTTTCTATTTAACTGTGGAAAATAAAATTTCTACTCAAGTAAATATTCATAATGTATAAAAATAAACGTTTCCTCTTTACAAAATTTTTACCTCCTGATTCAAAATATAGAATCATTTTTTCCAAATTAAAAACACAAAAGTGGCAGAAATTAATTTAAAATTGATTCCCACTGTCAAAACAAAAAGTGTGTTTTTAAGAAATAATAACTATCAAAAGATTGAAAATTATTTAGGTCCAAATTCAATGTGAAATTACTTACAATGACAAATATTGGATTAAATTATAAAAAAATAATATAATTATACATTAAAACCAATTAAAAAGATAATATTACATTAAAAATTAATTATATTAAACAACAGTTTTGAATTAAAATACAGTATTTTCACTATTCATTAAGAAGTGAATTTTATCAGAAAAATACAAAAAAATACCCAAAGTAAACTTTGTTGCCCTGATTATAAATTTGAATTTTATTTTGTCAAATAGAACATATAAAAGTGATCAAAACTATAATTAAAGAGGGTTCACCATAAAAAGGTAGTAAATCGACCTTTTAATGAATATTAGATTATTTATGCTTAAAATCACATTCTTTCTTATTTTAAGCCTCTAAAATTTATTGAATAGAAGTAAAAATATTTAAAAAACATATTGACTAATTTTATGGTTTGTTTTGTTCAATCCCGCCAATATAACAACTATGTATTAACTACCATTTAAAATAATAATATTATACTAATATTTTTCATTATAACTCAACATTGTGTGTAAAGTATGTTTTCAATGAAACATGTTGTTGCATATCAAGTATGTCATCGAAAACAACATCCCCTTAATGGTAAAATTAATATTTAATTCATAAATTTCCACAAATAAAAAAAATTATATTCTTTATTTACTTGGGATGTCACATCCTTCCACCTTTTGGGAATTACGTTCTCACAATTTTAAAAGTGGGCTTGGAAACATAATTAAAAGTTCCCCATCAGAAAAATAGTCAATAAAAATATCACTTTAAAAGAAAGAAAGATAAATACAAATGTAACCTGAGATAGCCCATACTAGGATTCCATGTAAGAAAAGATGGATATGGAAGAGAAATTAACCATCATGTTCTGATGGAGAGTGATAGAAACCATGATTAGGAGAAAGTCAATCATAAGAAATTCCCAAACTTGTGATTGGTTAAATAGTCTTGGATTCCCTAGTATGAAAAGTTAATGGAAAATGTTTTTGTTTGAAGTTACTTTTCATAATGTTGAGGAATTTATTTATGAGCATAACTAAAAACATAAGGGAACATATTTACTTTTCATGTAGACTTTCATCCTTTACATTATTTCTACCACAAACTCATCTTTTCTCCAAATGATGAGTATTCAAAATAACATGGTAACATTAAAAGCACTATAATCAACTTCTAGATTATTAGATAATCTACAAAATATGAACTATATACTCGCCCTATCTTTAGACATCAACCAAAACCAAAATGTTTAGTACAAGAAAGAATAATCCCACAAAAGTATAATTCTTTATAAAAAGAAATACAACTCTTAATCCCCAAAATATGACAAACAATACCCAATGTTCAGTAATGGCCAATCAATATGAAAATTTCCTTAAGGTTCCTCAATGTAACCCAAACTATGATTGTTACCCAATACTCAGAAGGATTGTTTCACATAATCTTCAACAATAAATCATAACATTTATATCCAAAAAAATTGACCACTCTTAAAGTCTCATACAGAAGTGTAATTAACCAAATAACATATTCTCTGTGATAGTTTAATAATTTTCATAAATAACCCGAATCACCATATTTCCATAATAAAAACGTATATTCTCCCAAAATAAAATTCCACCATAAATCATCAAAAGAAACAATATTTATTCCTTGAATAACATTTTCATATATCCAACTTCAGGGTTACACAAGCTATAAAAACTCTTCAAATGTAATCACATCCTCATAAGAGCCTTAATACTTTTAACCATTTCATCTTCTTAATATCTACCATAACTCTTGAATCTCTTATATGTTGACTTCTTACTCATTAAATTTTTTTCATGATCCATTAACCATTCTTTACCAACTTATTCTAAAATACATCTTTCTTGGAAACAAAATCATGAATCATATCATATGATTCAATAATATACCAACACATGTGAAGAAATAATCCATACCTTTCATTGGTTATTGTCTATTTCTTCATCTTTAATCAGAATGGCATTAGGTATTGGTAAAAATTTATTTGTACGATCCTAGTGATCACATTCCTGAAACATCATCGTAGGACTTCTGTTTGTATAATGACCATTCACACCACATTTGAAACATTCATTTGATCCCACATAAAGAACTCTATCCCCTTTCATAGAGTCAACTTGATTCTTCCTTTTTCCATGATTTGGTTCTTGGTTTATGAACTTCATTACCACATCTATAGCATCTTCCAATCCCTTTTAAGCATTTTTTAAGGTCATTCATTTCACATCCTTGACACATTGGGATTCTAACATACTTACAATTATGATTTTTACCTGATCTTCTGTAGGGATTTTTTCTCACATATACGATCCCTTATAAAAATCCACATGGTTTATGTGGTCAATCATAAACCCATATAGTTAGTTGAGAATAACCACAAGATTTCTCATTGCAGCTTCCATTTCATCTAGTTTCTTATTCAGAAAACCATGATAGTTTTCCTCACATCCACTATTACTGTGGTGCCTACTATATCTAGCCATTTACTAAAACAAAAATGTCAGTGTGAGTATATCAGTAAAATCATCATATAATATATTATGAGGAGGGTAAATAATAAGATAAACTTATTCATGTTAGGTTAAACTCATTCAATTTATCTCAAATAACTATGGATCTTTATAATATGCTAACCATAATGGTTATGTAACTCATGCTTAAATAACACCCTAACCTCTAATGTAATCTAAACCGACCTTTGATACCAACTATATGACCCGACATCAAAATATTACACATTCTTGAGTTGAATGACTAATTCACATTTATGATCTTTTTATGTTTAGAATTATAAGGAATTAGGACATAAGTAATACATTACATCTAAAAAAATTACAAAGTAGACACTTCTACTCAGATTCCTTATTTTTAATAAAGTAAAAACTATTGAAAAGAACAGTCATGTCTAGTTCCACGTTTTAGACATTATTAATTTTCCATGATCCCATCCTTGACCCTATTCATATTTATATCCTGTGAAAAACATTTCAAAACATGGGATGAGCATAAAAAAGCTCAGTAAGGTTTATAACATAAGGAAAGGAAACACTAACCCATCAATAAATAAAAATAAATGAAACCATTCTTTTCAATCATAACATACCTTTTGAAATTATAAGATTTATGAATAACACATAGAAATAATAAATCATAAATGTAACTTATGGTATACATAACATACTTACATTATAGCTATCACAACTACATAAGAAGTTATGACGGAATACCCATCATAGTATATTCCCCAAATCTCTCAGGAGAATCATTAAGATTTACCTCTATCACGTTATCCAATGCATTGGATAGCTATCTCAGGCTCACCCACCCTAGGTTTATCATAGAACCACCCCTATATGTAAACAATACCTGATAGCCATAACACTTTCATAGCACATAAAACAATCATTAATGAAAGATAACATTTCCAAAATGCAAACAAAATATATCTTTTCAACATATTTACATAAAAAAGTATTTGGAAAAACCATTTTCAAAACCATTTAACACATTTAATAAAGATATTTTTCAATCAAAGTGTCCCATAACACATTAAATCATTTAAATGAATCATCATTTCAAAACCATAATTCCCATATAATGAAATCCTAAAAACCATTTGTAAAACATGGACATTAATGGAAAATATTTAGAAGAATAGATATTTAAACATTTTAACCAAAATTTTAGTTTAGGTGTTTTCAACAAAATGAAAGACGCTTGAATACAAATAATTGAGGAATAACTTGTAATAAAAACTTTATAAAATCAGAATAATAAAGGGATTCATGATATAATATTTCAAAGGATAGTATATACCCCATATAAGAGTGAATTGGTGAATAACAATAGTGAAGTCTCAATGGGATGTAAATTGTGACTATGTCCCTTAAAAAATGGTATCCATTGATTAAGGACAAAAAAATTACATAATTATGTGGTATAAATTTAAATACACTCAATATTATTGGATATTCATTATAAAATTTTCATAGGTCATACACATTCTGGGAACCAGAAAAAACGTCACCAAATTTTCAAAATGCTTCCATACATAATCCAAAATAGTAGCCCATTTCTCAAACTTCGATTTGGTAGGATGTAGGGACCAAATGGAGTTACTGTTTAGGAGTTATGGAAATTTGATGTTGGGATAAAAAAAGTGGTTCGTGATGCCCATTCGCAAAGCCCCCTCCAAGATCGTGGAGCCACATTGCCAAGCAAAGAGGCGGGACGTCTCCACACACCCCCATGAAGTTCGCAACCTGCCACGAATCAAGGAGGTGGGAAGACACCATGAAGCCCTTTGACGTTCACGAACCTACCGAGGAGTGAGCTCCATCTTCGCGTCAAGCATGTTATGCGTCACGAAACCCCTTTCCTATATATACCAAACTCACCCCACTTCGATAGATGGAATCTCCACCCCATGGGCGACCGATCTCCCGGTTCATGGAGCACCACATTCCTTCACAAAGTAGCTCCGTGAACCGATGCTCCGCGAGCAGCTTCCATCATAATGCTTCTCTGCGAGTCCAATCTCCTCGAGTAGCATCATTCGTGACGCTATTCCTTGAGTCCATGCTACACGAGAACCCTTTTCTCTACGAGAGACCTTTACTTCGCGAGAGCCCTTTGCTCCATGAGAGACCATTTTCTTCGCGAGGCTATGCTCCACAAAACTAATTCGCAAAGAAATATATTTTTTGATGCTCCTACCTTCGCGCCCACCCATACATGATGCGGGGGCTGCACCCCTACACCCCTAAACCCCAGTTGGGGTCAGTGCCGGGCTCCAGTCCCGGCCCTCCGAGCCTATCCCTTTGCTACCATCACTGACCCTCATGAAAAGTGGGGAGTCACACCGTGAACTTCTCAGGTTGGGACATCAACATTTTCCACTTTGCCCTTATGCTCGCACACCTTCCACCTGCGAAATACCATGATTTGAGATACTCCTCCCCAAACCATGAAATACCTTGAGTCAAAATATTCCTCGTGGTTATTTTACCATGTCGTCAGTTGAGATTCTCATCATCAATTCCTCGTGTACCTTTGTCACGACCCGACCCTACCCCGGCTCGAGCAGCAACTACCCCAAGCCCGCCTCCAATGGCCAGGGGCTGTCGACCAGCCCTGAAGGCACAACAACTCGGGGAGGCCTTTGCCTATGTACCTCTACACAGACACATGCAACACACTCAATGAAAACGTGCATAGTAAAAGAGAAAAGACATGTACCAACTCCTATAAATAATCCACAAATATGCATTGACCTCTAATCAGTACAAAGTAAAGGTGGAATGCAAACTGAAAAGAAAAGGGGTAAAACACTTTCCCATCCAGAAAAGTGCCACAACCCAGCAACAGGTAAACAAAAGAAAAAACACTGTAAGGGTCCCCCACCTGGAACCCGACTCCGACCACTACACGCGGTCCAAGCTCCAAAACTACTAAGCTCCGCTAAAGTCACGACCAACCTTTCCTTCATCTATAAGGGCACACCAAGTGCGGGAAAATCCCATGAAGGGGTGAGTATAAAAATACTCTGTAGGATACCCCGATGGATCGTGGGAGAAACAAAGGAGGTACTGAAGGGTGAGAAGTAGATCAAACTGGGAATAGTAATGGAGTAAAATAGAGAGAGTGCGGAAGTGTAATTGTATAGAGTCCATCTCAACCCAACAAGATAATGGAAGTATAATCGTCTAAACAAAAGGAGATGGAAATGGTAAGAAGATGATCTTCTCATTGACTCTTCGATACCTTTATCAGGACAGTAGACTCGTCCAACCACGAGAAGCTAGACATGGAAAGAATGTGTCCTACCCCACGCGTCTTCGCCTCTCCTAGAGGGAGAGTAAACAAGACCAAGAAGTGGGCACTGGAACAAAGTATACATATATATATGATCAAACAAGAAGCCCAAACAAGATCGTAAGGGGATCTCCATCCCGTAGCTCGGCCCAGGAAAGTGAGTAGCCAACTGTCCCAGAAGTAAACACCTTCGATGCCCAGCATCCCACACATCTGCCCTGAACTGCAAGTAAAGGGTCTCAATTCACCGCACCTCGACACTATACGCTTTGGGCGGCACTAACCCGCCCGCACGGTTTTAGGTTGCGGCGCCAGGATGCGTCTCGGTGGGGAAAGTGCCCCTCGTACATGAGTGTTTCGGGCTAAGTCACCCCACACCTCGTCACTGTAACACATTCGAGAGGTCTGCTCAATGTCAAAATAGTAACATCACTGACCTGTACAAACTAGGGTCCCGCTCTGGTAGTCATGGAGTAAAGCCACAGACTAGCCTAGTATAAAGGAGTGAGTCTGAAATACCAAAGGGTGACCCACTGCCCAGCCCTGCTGGATGGTAATTCATAATAAGATATCGGGTGACCCACTGCCCATCCCTACTAGAGGGTAATCCATAATACATCATTAGGCGACCCACTGCCCAGCCCTGCTGGAGGGTAAACATGGAATTAGTTGACAGGCGACCCACTGCCAAGCCCCACTGGAGGGTAGACCTAGAACAAGTCGACAGGCGACCCACTGACCAGCCCTACTGGAGGGTGGACCTGGAATAAGATGACATGCAAAATGAAACTGTATGAATATATTATGACAAAATTAAGGTTATGACACCCAAAATAAATAATGATAATATTTTATATTTTTATTTGTTTAATTATTTATTTTACATTCCACACAACATCCCATGCGCCTCCCCCGGGTCTCACATGCGTCTCCCCAGGTCTCCCATGCGCTTTATTCAACTTTTGTTTTATTCAATTAATATCTTGTAATCGAATTAATTAATATCGATGGGGAAATTGAGACATCCTCAACCCCTTACACGCCGCGACACCATGAAAGGATGTTTCACCCCCTTACACGCGCGCCTCACCGGCCTGCAGGTGCGCCAGCCACATGGAGCCACTCCGAACCACCGTGAAGCGCTTTCTCACACCGACGTGGACTTCCCGCAATGCCTGCTTGCGCCACTGTGGACCGCCCTCCACTGGATCCCATCCCGATAAACCTATACGGACCGGCTCCACCTTCAGTTCACCATTGAACCGCCGATTCAACTCGAATCCAAGAGACAATCGCTGATCTATAACCCTTGGGTCCCAATCTACATAGATCCATGCCCCCACTTGAAGATTCGTTGTCATTTCAACGCGTCAAAAATTAAATGAAGAATAACACACGAAGAACATATAAAATAGGAGAAACAAATGGGATCTAGGAATAGATTGATGGTCATGTTAGTCTGGCCATCGACGCATATGTTCAATAATGAAGCAATCGAGAACGAGCAAAAATTTATAATTCAAGAATTTGAAGACGAGGATGCGGAACTCAAAGTAAATGAAATCCTACATATAGGGGCGTAGACCGTAGCTTCACAACACGTCAATCCTTACCGTCACCGAAACTGCTCGTCGCCTCCATGATCGAAGGAGGTAGGTGGAGGAGGATGAGAGGAGAGGGAGAGGTTTAGGGTGAGGTTCCGCCAGGGGGATCCAGAGGGGATGGGGAGATGAGGGGTGTTTAAATAAAACAAAAAACCCTTTAAAAAACATAAAAACTTAACTCAAAATTAAAACCGAATCTGAAACCCCTGACGCAGTTGAACGTAGGCTACACCTAGAGAAACACCACCTCCCGAGCACAACGGTGGTCTCAAAATTTTAATCTGAGGCTTCGTTCGAAAGTTACAAAATTTAATGACCGAGGCCGCAAAATTATGAAAACTCCCCTAGGGCCATTTTCCACAAAAGGCCCGCGCCCAGTAAAGTTAAACCCTTCCTAGGGTAAACGACAAGCTCCGAGCTGAACGGTGCCCTAGGCTTTCCAATCCGAGCCACCGTTTAAGAGATACTTGAGTTTAACCATTAAACGAAAAAATTATTTATTTAATTTATCCGTTTAACATTCCAGAAGCGAGCGAGGGGTCCAAACGCCCAGCGCCAACATGATTTATGTCGTTCCTAGGGTAAACACCCCATTTCAGACCCATATGTACTATTAGATTTAAGAACTGAAGCACCGTTTATGGGTTATCCCATTTATTTGGCGTTCTTAGTGTGAACGCACTGAAAATTAAATTCCGGCCACTCCGGGGATTGGAATCGCACGCCGTCTGAAGGTGCTTCTCTGGAATAATATCAAGAATATTCCAAAGTCATTTATAGAAAAAACAAGGTTCCTATATCATTCCCTCCTTCAATATTTTCGTCCCTAAAAAGAAAAACCAGGGAATATCTCAGTGTACTAAGCACGCACCTGGCTCTCCCGTACCCAGAAGAACTTTTGCACAGTTCTACGCCATCGCACACTGACCAAAGGATTTGATCTATTCACGTGAGGTCTTCCCTCGCCGATGTCATGCATTGGATCACACACACTTCTTATCGGGTGAGTCACGTGGGAGATGTCGTGCATCCACTGTAGACTTTGGGGATAAGGCAAGGTGCTAGGGAACTTAACCATCCCTTTGCATGGTCTTAAACGACATGAAGGCTCTCGGGGGTAGCTCACCTCCTTGATCAAACCTTTACATTGCATGTTGTGACTGGAATCACCACCCGCACCAAGAACAAGGCCCAGTGATTACCTCCTTCAGAATATCCATATGGTGAAATACCCAAGGAAATCTAGTCACGTAAGGTTTTACAGTCGATGTCTCGTAACCATGACTCCCTTACATGCTCGGAGGGCGAAGGAGTCAACACCATCGACAAAAGAAAAGGTCCCACGCCTTTTTACCTTACCAAAACAGGGCCACGCCGACGCCCCACGTCATCCTGGTAACAACCCAATAAAGGAGCAGGGAGAAAATAATTTCACAGACATAGACTAATAATTCAACTACAAAAATTAGAAGAGTTGTAGAGCGTACTTCTTATCACCTCATGCTCTGCAGGATCGGAGACATCCAGAGATCGCGGCTGCCTGTGGTCCCAACTGTTAGCTCCCAGAGCCTGACGTGGACCGCCTTGTGGTGAGGGGAATACCTCGTAAGGTCGTCCTCCACTCCCAACTCCTACCACTCCTCTGCTAGCACCACCTCTCTAGGTACAACTCCGATCATGGCGTTGCCTCCTCCATGGTGGTGCACTTTCTCCCTGCACGAAGCTCTCTGCATGCCTGGTTAGGCAGTCCCGTGCCAGGTGACCTCACCCATCGCAAGCATAGAATCAACTCTCTCTAGGATGCAATGGTGCCATCCTGTGCCACTATGGTGTACGACCACACCACTGGGTCCGGTTGTCAGAAATCCACCTGCGTTGAGTTTCTGCTTGCCGACAACTGCTAGCTGCGGAAGACGTCTCGGATCCAACGTGCATGCAGCCACCACCAACTCTAGAACGTGACAGGAAGCTCTCTGTCACCAGTGCCTAATCTAGAACCCCAGAATATATGGAAATTCTCCAAGGTACAATGACAACATGAATCTCTCTGTGGAGACCCTGCTCGAACTTCTGCGCTCAGATGTTATCATCGTGGATCAAGTCTGGGTAAAAGCATGAACAGTCTGCGAAACTAGCCACGTACTCGGCCACTGTCATCCCTCCATACTAAAACTGTAGGAGCCCCTGAATCCGAATAGAGTGTAATAAGGAGGGGGAAAACCCCTCATGGAACAACAACTGAAAGTCGCCCCACGAAAGTGATGACTCTTCATGAAACTGAGTCACCAGACTCCACCAACGCCAAGCTGCTCCACGGGAATGGTTGGCTTCCAAATCCACCATAAGATCTACTGGTGTCTTCACAATCCTTAAAAGGAAAACCACTATCTCAAACCAAACCTCTACTGCCTGAGGGTTTGGCTCACCACTAAACCTCAGCGGTCTCTGACGCTGGAACTCACGGAGCACGCTCAACCTGCGCTCAAGATCAGTTTGCTCTACTGAAGCTGTCTTCTGCTCACCGGGTGGGGGTGCTACTACTGGACCACCCTGAGAAAGGGGCTCGCATGATGGGTCCTGGACTATGGACTTGTAGCTCACAGGGTCATCGTCATGAACCAAAGATGGTATCCTGGATGGCTGTCTTCGCGGAGACATCCGTAAAATTATCAAGGAGTGTCGTGATCAGATGAGCATATATGTATATAACAGTAACAACAATGGGGAGGTGACTCAAGAAGGATGGTCAAAGACATAATCCTGTGTGACACACAAAACAATTTTTTCTACAACAACTGTCTCATCATGCCGAGTCGACAAGTGGGTTATCAAGGTCCTTGTGAATGGATACATCGGCCGCCGCACCATCACTGGACTCCCTGGCCTGAGAGCCGCTCTCGAGACACATTAACATTGTTTCCCTAAATCCCAACCAATTCCTTTTTAGGAACTTCTGAACAATGTCCCAAGGAACGGACCACCTTTGATACCACTTTGTCATGACCCGACGCTACCAAGGCTCGAGCCGCAACTACCCCAAGACTGCCTCCTTAGGACAGGGGCTGGCGACCAGCGCCGAAGGGACAACAACCCGGGGAGGCCTTTGCCTATGTACCTGTACACACACACGTAGCACACTCAATGAAAAAGTGTAGAGTAAAAGAGAAAAGACAAGTATCAACTGCTATAAAAAAACCACAAATATGCATCGACCTCTAATTAGTACAAAGTAAAAGCTAAAGGTAAACTAAAAAGAAAAGAGAAAAACACACGCTCAACCAGAAAAGTGCCAAAACCCGGCAACAGGTAAACAAAAGAAAAACTGCTGGAAGGGTCCCCCACCTGGAACCCGAATCCGACCACCGCACGCGGTCGACGCTCCCAAACTCCTAAGTTCTGATGAAGTCACGACCAACCTGTCCGTCGTCTGCAAGGGCACACCAAGTGCAGGCAAAGCCCATTTAGGGGTGAGTATAAAAATAATCAGAAGGATAACCCGAAGGCTCGAGGGATAAACAAAGGAGGTACCGAATGGTGAGCAGTAGATCGAACAGGGAATAGTAAAGGTGTACAACAAAGAGAGTGTAGAAGAGTAATAGTATAGAGTCTAGCTCAACCCAACAAGAGAAAGTAAGTAGACTTTTCCAAACACAAAGAGATGGAAACAGTGAGAAGATGAAATTCTCGTCAAGTCTTCGCAACCTATAACAGCAGAGTAGACTCATCCAACCATGAGATGCTAGACACGGAAAGCACGTGGCATAACCCCCACGTCTTCACCTCTCCTGGAGGGAGAGTAACGAAGCCCAAGAAGTGGGCACTGGATCAAAGTATACATATATATATGCTCAAACAAGATACCCAAACAAGATCGTAAGGGGATCTCCATCCTGTTGCTCAGCACAGGAATGTGTTTAGCCAACAATCCCAAAAGTAAACACCATCGATGCACAACATCCCGCATGTCTGCCCTGAAATGCAAGCAAAGGGGCTCAAATCACCACACCTCGACACTATCCGCTTTGGGTGGCACTGACACGCCCGTACGATTTTAGGTCGCATCGCAAGGACGCGTCTTGGTGGGGAAATCACCCCTCGTACTTGAGAGTTTCTGGATAAGTCACCCCACACCTCGTCACTGTCACACATTCGAGAGGTCTGCTCAAAGTCAAAGCTGTCACATCACTAACCCATACAAAGCAGGGTCCTGCTCCGGTAGTCACGTAGTAAATCCACAGAATAGCATAGTACAAAGAAATGAGTCTGAAATACCAATGGGTGACCCACTACCCAGCCATGCTGGAGGGTAATTCATAATAAGATATCGGGTGACCCACTGCCCAACCCTACTAGAGGGTAAACCCTAATACATCATCAAGAGACCCACTGCCCAGCCCTGCTAGAGGGTAGACCTGGAATAAGTTGATAGACGACCCACTACCCAGCCCTATTGGAGGGTAGACCTGGAACAGATGATAGGATACCCACTGCCTAGCCCTGCTGGAGGGTAGACCTAGAACAAGAAGAAGTGTCAAACAGAAACTGTATGAATAAATTATGACCAAATTAAGGTTGTGGCAGCCAAAATAAATAATGATAATATTTTATATTATTATTTGATTTATTTATTTATTTTAAATTCCACACAACATCCCATGTGCCTCCCCCAAGTCTCCCATGCGTTTCCCTAGGTCTCACATGTGCTTTCTTTAACTTTTGTTTTATTCAATTAATATCTATTAATCAAATTAATTAATAGAGATTGGGAAATTGAGACATCCTCAACCCCTTACACGCCGTGCCACCATGAACGGATGTTGCACCCCCTTACATGCGCGCCTCACCATCCTGAAGGTGAGCTAGCCACATGGAGCCACTCCAAACCACCGTGAAGCACTTTTCTCACACTGTCGCAGACCGCCCGCACTACCTGCTTGCGCTGCTGTTGACCGCCCGCTGCAGGATCCCGTCTCGGTCAACCTGCACGGACCGGCTCCACCTTTCGTGTGCCATTGCACCACCGATTGAAATCAAAATTAAGAGAAAATTGCAGATCTATAACCCTTAGGCCCCAATCTACATAGATCCATGCCCCCCGCACAAAGATCCGTTGTCATTTCAACACGTCAAAAATTAAATGATGAATAACGCGCGAAGAACATATAAAATAGGAGAAAAAAATGGAATATAGGAATAGATCAATGGTCGTGTTAGGTTGGCCATCGATGCAGATGTTCAATAATGAAGAAATCGACAATTAAAACAAATTTATAATTCACGAATTTGAAGACGGGGATGCAGAACTCAAAGAAAATGAAATCCTACATGTAGGGGCATAGATCGTAGCTTCATAACACGTCGATCCTTTCCATCGCCACAACCGCTCATCACCACCATGATCGGAGGAGGGAGGTGGAGGAGGATGATAGGAGAGGGAGAGGATGAGGTTGTGGTTCTGCCAGGGGGATCCAAAGGGGATGTGGGAGATGAGGGCTATTTAAATCAAACAAAAACCCTTTTTAAGAAAACATAAAAACATAACTCAAAAATAAACCTGCATCTGAAACCCCCGACACAGTTGAACATAGGCCACACCTAGTGTAAAAAACACCTCTTGAGCACAAAGGTGGTATCTAAATTTTAATCTGAGTCTCCATTCGAATGTTACAAAATTTAACGACTGAGGCCGCTAAATTACGAAAACACCCCTGGGGCCATTTTCCACAAAAGGCTTGCGCCCACGAAAGTTACACCCCTCCTAGGGTAAACGTCACGCTCCAAACTCAACGGTTACCTTTGTTTTCCAATCAGAGACACAATTTAAGAGATACTTGAGCATAACCATTAAATGAATAAATTAATTATTTTATATATCTGTTTAACGTTCTGGAAGCGAGAGAGGGGTCCAAACGCCCTGCGCCAAAATGCTATATGTCATTCCTAGGGTAAACACCCCATTTCAGACCCATCTGTAATATTAGATTTAGGATACGAAGCATCATTTAGGAGTTATCCCATTTATTTGGCATTCTCAGTGTGAATACACTGAAAGATAAATTCCGGCCACTCCAGGGCTCGGAATCGCACGCTGTCTAAAGGTGCTTCTCTGTAATAATATCAAGAATATTCCAATGTCTTTTATAGAAAAAACTGGGTTCTTACAACCTTGAGTCAAACCATTCCTCAAGTAACTCATCCAAACCCAATCAATTTCCTCATATTCCTAGTTGAACCATAAAGGGCCGCCCATGCAAAAGTCCCAACACCAACCATTTCTAGGCGCCTTATGCCAAATAGTCCTATCTATATGACTATAAATAGTAGTACACCCTATGTTCCAAACATATGCTGCCTATTTTTCCAAACAAGAGATGCCTTATGCTCCAAGCATAAGATACCAATAGTCATATCAACATGACTATAAACTACAGTACACCATATGTTCCAAACATAGGATTCCTCTTACTCCAAATAAGATATGCCTTATGCTCCAAGGATGAGATGCTAATAGTCCCCTCTATATGACTATAAACTTTAGGTCACCCTATGTTCCCAAAATAGGATGCCTCTTACTCCAATCAAGTTATGCATTATACTCCAAGAATGAGATGCTAACAGTCATCTCTACATGACTATAAAATGTTGTACACCCTATATTCCAAACTTAGGATGCCTCTTGCTCCAAACAAGAGATGCCTTATGCTCCATGCATAAGAAGCCAATAGTCCTATCTACATGAATATAAACTGTAGTACACCCTATGTTCCAAACAAAGGCTGCCTCTTGCTCCAAACAAGAGATGCCTTATGCTCCAAGCATAAGATACCAATAGTCCTATATACTTGAGTATAAACTATAGTATTCCCTATGTTCCTAACATAGGATTCCACTGGCTCTAAACAAGAGATTCCTTATTCTCCAAGAATGAGATGACAAAAATCCTCTCTATATGAATTTTTATTATAATGAACCCTATATGAAAAATATAGGATGCCTCATACTCAATACAAGGGATACCTTATGCTCCAAGAAAGAGATGGTAATAGTCCTCTCTACATGACTTTAAATTTTACTGCACCCTATGCACCAAACATTTGATGCCTCCTGCTCCAAACAAGAGATGCCTTATGCTCCAAGCATGAAATGCTAATAGTCCTCTCTAAATGACTATAAACTGTAGTGCACTATATGTTCAAAACATAGGATGACTCTTTCTCCAAAAAATAGATGTCTTATGCTCCAAGAATGAGATGCCGACAATCCTCTTTACATGACTATAAACTGTAGTGCACTCTACGTTCCAAATACAGGATGCCACTTGCTCCACACAAGAGATTCCTTATGATCCAAGCATTAGAATCCAATAATCCTCTATATATGACTTTAAACTTTAGTGAATCCTATATGACAAATATCAGATGCTTCTTACTCAATAAAAGGGATGCCTTATGCTCCAATCATGATATGCTAATAGTACTCTCTACATGACTATAAACTGTAGTGCACCCTACGTTCAAAAAATAGGATGCCTCTTGCTCCAAACAAGATATGCCTTTCTATTTAAGAATGAAATTCTAATAGTCCTCTCTACAAGACTATAAACAGTAGTGCACTGTTTGATCCAAACATAGGATGCCTCTAGCTCCAAACATGAGATGTATTATGCTCTAAGAATGAGATGCCAACAATCCTCTCTACATGAACATTAACTATAGTGCCCCCAATGTTCCAAATATAGGATACCTCTAGCTCTTAACAAGAGATGCCCTATAGTCCAAGCATATGATGCCAACAGTCTAGTCTACATGACTATAAACAGTTTTACACCATATGTGCCGATCATAGGACACCTCTTGCTCCCAACAAGAGATTCATTATTCTCCAAGCATAAGATTACTTTTGCCATGATTATAGCGGCATAATTTCAAGAGTGTTGGAATCTATTAAAATGTTCCATCACTCCACCGCACTCTTTATGTGGCCTTCATTCATATTTTTATCCACTTCCATGTCTGAAAGGACCCCCTAATGTCTTGGTACCATGTCTCATCGGCTCACCTACCATCCTGGGCCAACAACCCTGAAGGCATTGGATGACACATTGAGTAGGGTCCTATGTTTTGAACACCGTCAATAGTCGACCATCATTTGTTTGTACCCATTTTAGGCTAACATGATATTGATGTTGTGTTTCGAACACGGTAAACAATTCTCATCAATTTCCATGCCACCGTCATTATGTTTCGAATGTCATGAATGCAATTCAAACTTTTTATCCCCCTTGGTTTGGAATCATTCGAACAAACCTTAGGATTATCCCTCTTGTGCACTAGCGCAAAGGCAAAGGCCGCACCCCACTAGTGGGTGGGGATTCCCTCATGACAAGACATGAGGAAGACATCATGGGAAGCTTCCTTGCATACGCCCCATCCACCGTAGCTGCTCCCTAACGGCACCTGGGTAGCTCCCTTGTGTAAGCCCAATTCACTAGTGTCACTATATAGTAGAACTTGGGTAGCTTCCTTGCGTAATCCCCATCCACCATTACCGCTCAACTGCGACACCCAGAAAACTTCTTTGCCTAAGCCCCATCCACTATTGCTGCTCCATAGCAGCACCCAGGAAACATCCTTGCGTAAGACCCATCCACCATTTCCCATCCATAGCTGCACCCGAGAAGCTTCCTTACGTAAGCCCCATCCACAGTTGCCCCTCCATAGCGGCACCCAGGCAACTTCCCTGCGTAAGCCCCATCCACCTTTACAGCTCCATAGAAGCTCCCGGGGGAGCTTCTTTGTGTATGCCCCATCCACCATTGCCGCTCCATAGGGGCACATGGGTAGCTTCCTTACATAATCCCCATCCATCGTTTACACTCCATAGCGGCACCCGAGCATCATTCTTGCATAAACCCCAGCCATCGTTGTCACTCCATAGAGGCACCTGTGAAACATCCTTGCATAATCCCCATCCACCATTTTCAAACCATAGCAACACCTGGGTAGATTCCTTGCGTAAGGTGCATCTACCATTTTCGCTCGCTAGCGGCACCTGGGAAGCTTCCTTGCATAAGCCCCAATCACTACCATTCATAGGCACACCTTTGCACTGTGATCGTCAGGTAATTGATGTCTCTTCTTTCTCACACCGAACATGACTCACATGGGATTAGAGTAAGCATCGAATATGGAATAAACCTTGGGAAGCCTAGAGTGTAAGCCCCAAACCATCTGAACTACAATGAAATTGATGTTTTCCAAGGCAATGTACGTAGGAAGCCTCCATGAGGTTCAAGCCCCCTACCCATTGGTCACTCCAACCCCATTCATGTTGGTTCACCAACACCTTGGGCAGCCTAGAGTGTAATCCCCACACCATCAGAACTATGATGACTTTGATATTTATAAGTCAAGGTACGTAGGAAGTCTCCACGAGGTTCAATCCCACCACCCAATGGTTGCTCGGACCCAATTCACGTGGGTTCACCAAAACCTTGGGCTGACTCAGAGTGTAACCCACAAATGCGCCTATAACCTGAACTACGATGGCTAAGGCATGGTACTTAAGAAGTATCCACAAGGTTCAAGGCCACCATCCATTGGTCGAACCAACCCCCCTTCACATTGGTTCACTAACACTTTGGGAAGCCTACAGTATAATCCACACACAACCTGAACTATGTGGTCAATGATCCTTACCAAGGAAGGGTATGAAGAAAGGCTCCCTGAGGTTCAAGCCCACAACCCATTGGTCAGTTCGACCCCCTTAACGTTTGTTCACCAACACCTCAGGCAGCCTAGAGTCTAAGCCCCACATTTCCACCATGAACTACAATGTATTTGATCCCTACTAAGAAAAGGTACATAGGAATCCTCCACGAGGTTCAATCCCACCACCCATTGGACCCCAGGTCCTCCTTCAAGTCGGTTCACCATCACCTTGGGCATCCTAGAGTGTAAGCCCCACACTGCCACCATGATCTATGATGTATTTTGTCCTTGATAAGATAAGGTACATAGGAAACCTCCACAAGGATCAAGACCACCACCCATTGCACTCCTGGTCCCCCTTCAAGTCGGTTCACCACCACCTAAACTACATGTTCATTGATCTTTTCAAAAGAAAGGTACATAAGAAGCCTCACTAAGGATCATTCCCTCTTTCTATCTGGGCCCCATTTCCTCTTTCACAGCGGTTCACCCCTGTCCTGCATGACATAAAAATATGGACCTCAATCAGCGGTAAGTTGTTGTTCTCCCATTCATCGGTAAGTCGTTGTCAATATCATTTGGCGGTAATCCATTAAAGTCCCCAATCAATGGTATGTCATCTCCAGATGAACTACGTGGACTTCGATTCCCTTCCACGGGGATACGTAGGAAGCCTCCATGAGGTTCAAGCCCATCACCCATGTCTCATCTCGATCTATCCCTCGATCCCATTTGTTCTGGGAAGATCATGCCCCATCATCGGAGGTTCTACTTCCTCCGGGTCCCATCTATGCATCCATTATCACAGGCCACCTCCTCAGGTGTTCCATCGTCCCACCAAACTATGTGGACTTTGATTCCCTACCACGGGGATTCACAGGAAGTCTCTTCAAGGCTCAATACCAACACTACCATCACCTTCATGAAATTACTATCTCATTCCCCCTCTAATCCATTCAAATCTCCATCATCCATCCTGATTCACACCCTAGATTCCACATACCGGTGGGATCACGCCATCCACCACCTCGATTCTCCTAGTAGTATTTGGGCCGCAATTCTCATGAAAGCCACAACAAGTCTCTGGGTGGTTGTCCTTTGCATACACCCTGATTCACCACCCATTCAAACTTTGTGGGTTTTTATCCCTATACTCTACAAATGGTACATATGAAACCTCCATGAGGTTCAATCCTAGACAATGGGAAACCTTGGTGTCCCCCATTCTGGGGTGCACTCTCCATGATCCTCCCTTAGTGGTGTTCAGATCATCCATAATGGTGTGACATCTCACCGCCATGGGGTGCACCACCTTGGATCCGTCCTCATTGGGAGTTCTGATCCATCCATCTTCCAGGTGATCCCTCCTTGGGATGTACCAAGCCTATATGACTTTATGGTATGTTCTGATCACTCCCATTCCATCTCTACAAGACAGTAAAATCACGGCCAACCTCATGATAAACGTGAGATGCCTAAGGAAAACCTCAGAAGACACGCCTTTGGTGTAACGGTATCTTCAAAATGGTAAACGTGCAGCATACCCTGTGTTAAACATGCGAAGTTGGGGAAAACTTATGATACATGCTAATGGAATGTGATTCCTCACATTCGATGTGGGATGCCTCATGTTCTGCACCCCTGAGATTCCCTCTTATGAGAAAGAATACTGGTTCACCAATGTCCACGCATCCAGATATGCCTCGACATGCCTGATGTGGTCATCTACTCTGACCAAAGGTTGCTACCATGTCAAGACCCCATGTAACGTCCTGATGGAAGTAGTGTAATTAACCAACATCCACAATGATAAGGGAAGAGTAATGATATTCACAAACCACGACTTAATCTATAAGGGAGTCACATAATAGGTAACGAGTTCTGAGAAGGAATCCACATAAAGAAGAACCTACATCACATAATCGCGTTTCGATCAAGGTGAAAATGTCACTGAATAAGTGACAGATGTCACCCACCTTGGGAAAGCAGATATTCGGGGCAACAGCTGCACGTCCTCACAGACGGATGTGTGCACCCCAACAAAAGCATCGAAAACAGAAATGGTGAACCCAACGTGAATATCTTATCCTTCAATAATGAGTGGAAAAAATATGTCAGGAAAATTTAGGCATCTCCCATTTGAATCCCCACACCATCACATGTGAGATGATGAGAATCATCGGCTGTGTGAAGACTATAGTCCATCAGCTCCTCACCAACTCTGCCGTTTTAATTGTCTATGCAGGTGGCTTCTGCCACCCGACTCCATCGGCTCCTCGCTAACACCGTCGCCTTAAGAGGCCGCGTAGGTGGCATCTTCCACCTGACTCCATCAACTCCTCGACAACCCGGCCACCTTAATAGGCCGCATA
Source organism: Viscum album (assembly GCA_963277665.1). NCBI lineage: Eukaryota > Viridiplantae > Streptophyta > Magnoliopsida > Santalales > Viscaceae > Viscum > Viscum album. The sequence goes on along the minus strand of OY728121.1, from coordinate 89,446,068 downwards.
GGTGGAATCTGTGACCCGAATCAATCCGCTTCTTGCCGACCCCGCCGCCTTAAGAGGCCATGCAGGAGGCATCCGCCACCTGACTCCTTTGGCTCCTTGCCAATCCTGCAGCCTTATGATGTCACGTAGGTCGTGTCCGCCACCTTAATCCTTCGGCTCCGTGCTGATACAGCCGCCTTAAGAGGCTGCGCAGATGGAATCCACCATTCAAATCCTTTGGAACCTCGTGGATCCTTCTTCCTTAAGAGGCTACGCAGGTGGAATCCACCACTTGACTCCTTCGGCTACTCAGTGATCCCACCACCTTAAGAGGCTGTGCAGGTGGCATCTTCCACCTAACTGCTTTGGATCCTCGCTGATCCCAGCACCTTAAGAGGTCGTGCAGATGGAATCCCCCACCCAACTCCTTCATCTCCTCGCCGATCCCGCCGCCTTAAGAGGCTACGCAGGTGGCATCTTCCACCCAACTCCTTCAGCTCCTCACCGATCCCGCCACCTTAAGAGGCCACACAGGTGCCATCCGCCACATGACTCCATTGGATCCTCGCTAATCCCCCCACCTTAAGAGGACGTGTAGGTGGCATTCGCCACCTGACTCCATCAGCTCCTTGCCGACTCTACCTCCTTAAGAGGTCGTGCAGGTGGCATCTGTCACCCGACTCCTTCGGCTCCTCTCCGACTCTTCCGCCTTAAGAGGAAATGCTGGGGGAATCCTACACAGACTCCATCGTCTCATCACCAACTTCACCACCCTCATGAGCTTCATTGGGTAAAACCACCCCTAATCCAATGGTTCTTTTTAAACAGTACCAATATCCACTATGGAGGTGCCCGCTGCACAACTTATATTCTTCAAGGAGATTCCCCCAATGCCCTACTTCAACTATCCGAGAGGTCTTCCCTATGCGTCATCAATGTTGTCCTGCCTTATGGGATGACACTCAAGGATTCCATGCCATCCGGGATCCATATCCCCATCATACAGACATCCAGGATTCCACACCTTCTGGGCTCCCTTTCCCCCTTCATACCAACATCCTGGATTCCACGCCTTCTGGGCTCCCTTTCCCCTAACGTAATGATGCTCTAGGCTTCTATGCCTTTCGGGCTCTGCCTCCCTATCGTACCGATACTCCAGGCTTCAATGCCTTTCAGGTTCCATCGCCCCATCATACCGATGTCCAGGCTTCCATGCCTTCTGGGCTCCCTTTCCCCCGTCATAGTGATGTCTTGGATTCCATGCCTTCTGGCCTCCCTTTCCCCCTTTATACTAATGCTCCAAGCTTCCTCGCCTTCCGGGCTCCATCGCCCCGTCGTACTGACATCCAATCTTCCATTCCTTCTAGGCTCCCTTCACCCGTCGTACCGATGCTCCAGGCTTCCATGCCTTCTGGGCTCTGTCGCCCCGCCGTACCGATGCTCCAGGCATCAGCACCTTTTGGGCTCCATTTCCCCATCGTATCGACGTTTAGGACCCCACGCCTTCTAGGATCCATCTCCCCCATCATATAATTGTCCAGGATTCCACAACTTTTGGGCTCCATTGCCCCCATCGTACCGACGATCCGGGCTTCATTGCCCCTCCGGGCTGAGGGAATGTTTCCATTTCTACAACCCTTGGGATACTATGTATCATCCCAACAACCACGTTGCATCAACTACAGAGGTCCTACCTATGGCCTTGACACCAGCTCTTGGAAGGTTCAAAATGAGGTATCCCAACCCACACATGGAGAGAATCCATGCATACGAACAATGAATTTTGGTGAAATCCCATCATATAGATTCCCACCTCATCCCAACCCACCACAATGGGGTAGATATGACCATACCTCTATCAACACAGTCTATTTGGTTTCACATCCTAGTTAAATGACATTAAATTGCATGACAACCATGTGCAAGTTGCACGACATTAAACTGCATAACTATCTTCATTTGTCATGACGTTAAACTTCTCATTATCATCCTGCACGACAATAAACTGCATCATCATCCTGCATGACGTTAAACTGTTCATCTTTATCCATCATGACATTAAACTGCTCATTATCATCCATCATGACGTTAAACTGTTCATTATCATCCTAGACCACTCTAAACTGCATCATCATCCAAAATGATGTTATACTATTCATCTTCATCTTCCATTTCATTAAACTGCTCATTATCATCCGTCATGACGCTAATCTATTCATTATCATCCTGCATGACATTAAATTTCATCATCATCTGTCATGACGTTAAATTTTTTATCTCTGTCCATCATGAAGTTAAACTTCTCTTTATCATCTTGCACAACAAGAAACTACATCATCATCCTGCATGATGTTAAACTGTTCATCATTATCCACCATGACATTAAACTGCTCATTATCATCCGTCATGACGTTAAATTATTCATTATCATCGTGTATGACTTTAAAATGCATCATCATCCTGCACGACGTTAAACTGTTCATCTTCGTCCATCATGACGTTAAACTTCCCATTATTGTCCGTCATGACATTAAACTATTCAGTATCATCCTGCTTCACTTTAAACTACATCATCATCCTACATGAATTTAAACTGTTCATCTTCATACGTCATGAGGTTAAAGTGATCATTATCACCCGTCATGATGTTAAACTGTTCATTATCGTACCACACGATATTAAACTGCATCATCATCCTGCATGATGTTAAACTGTTCATCTTCGTCTGTCACGAAGATTAAATGCTCTTTATCATCTAGTATGACTTTAAACTGCATCATCATCTTGCATGATGTTAAACTGTACATATTCATCTTTCATGATGTTAAAATTCTCATTATCGTCATGTATGACTTTAAACTACATTATCGTCCTGCATGATGTTAAACTGTTCATCTTCATTCATCATGATGTTAAACTACTCTTTATCGTCCTGCATGACTTTAAACTGCATCATCGTCCTACATGACGTTAAACTATTCATCTTCATCCATCGTGACGTTAAACTGCTTATTATCGTCCTGCATGACTTTAAACTACATCATCGTCTTGCATGACTTTAAACAGTATCATCGTACAGAATGACAGAAAACTGCATCAACATCCATCATGATGTTAAACTGCTCATTATCGTCCCGCTTGAAAATAAACTGAAAAATGGTCTGAATTCTCTGACCTTAAACAAATATCACAACCTTCTATATCACACGACGTTATTATGTGTGATCCGTCCCAACTGATGGATGTAAAACCACTCAAAATTTGTCTCGCATGACAATAAAATGAAAACAGGATGGGACTACCCATCATTGGCCTAGCCTCAGGCCCCTTTTCCTTTTCAATCCCCAAGCTCAAGTTCTCATCTAGGATTGTGCGATGTTGTGTGGACTCGTGTCCTCATTCATGTCGGGATATTTCTCCACACCACACATAACCCCTTGAGATGTCCCTTCGTTCATTTATCATTTGTTCGGCGAGCATAGGCCATGCCATGCTTGAAATGACCAATCATTTGGGTTTCAGTCACCCTCTATATTTAGAATGTCCCTCGAATGTCTTGTATGCTCATCCCAAGGGCTCTCCTACCATTACAGGCTAATTCCCTTGAGGATTGCGAGTTAAAAGTTGATGCAAGTCCCTTGTTTCGAATATGGTCAACGGTCGACGCTCAATTTTTCTCCCCACTTTGGGCCGCATAAGGGTGCATATTGTGTTGTGAATCTGGTCAATAGTTGTCCTCAATTTTCATTGCTGCGTTGTGGTCTTCCATAAGAACGATGATTCACCCGCTCTATCCCTTGCATATGACATTAAACTAGTCATATACAGTCCAATATCTACTAAGATCACCTTCGTGCTCACTATAAGACGTTAAACTACAAGATGGTCCAGACATTCCGTCTAAGGACCATCCACAGGCCAGTTGGCCTTTTTGTGTCCCTCGAAATGTCTTCACTCGGGATTGTTTGGTGCATTAAGGGACTATATCCTCATTCACGTCGGGTTACTCTCTGCTCCGTACACCTCCCATGTTTGGGGCATCTTACCCATTTTCGTCCTTACTTCATTACGATAAACTGCACATTGCCTCTTTCAAGAACTACGTGTGGCTTGATTATTATCCTTATAGGATACATAGGACCACCATAATGTCTAGACATCAGGTCCAACCCCATCCTTTTGAGATCTCACTGTTATGTGGGCCCCTTATCCTTCCCTTTCCCAGGGAGAGAAGTATATGGAGTGGTATGGGACTATGTCCTCATTCATGTCGGGTAAGTAATGACCACACCATTTACCTCCTTCTCCTGTGAGTTATCCGTCCCCTTTTTCAATACTAGTATTTTCAAGTCGGCCACTCTCATGATGATCCCCACGATCCTCTTCAGTGATTAACCAATGTTCCCAAGGGTACTGTTGTTTAACACCTGGAATGTCAGATTCTACCCGGACATGATTTCACATATTTATCAAGCTTCGTGTTCCCCTTCATTATGGCTTCAATCAACTTTCATATCCAAAGGGATCCCCGAATGGGATGGATGCTCTGCCCAAGGGCCCTCCTCCCATTACAGGCTAACATCCTCAAGGGTTCTGAGCAAAAAATTGATACCAATCCCACGTTGTGAATTTGGTCAGCAGTCAATGCTCATTTTCTATTCCCTTTCTAGGATAACACAATTTGGATGTCGTGTTTCGAACACCGTCAAAAGTTATCATCCATAGTCACGCCAGCCCCTTCAATCCTTGAATGTTGGTTACATGATTCACATCCTTCTCCACCAAATCATGTCTAAATATAAATTTGACACCCTTGGCACTATCCTTGAGTATGAATTCACACATTTGTAGGACAAAATCCATGGTAAAAGATAATTCGGGGACCCTAACTGACTTCCCATTCGTCTGTATTCTATGTATTTCAAAAAATCTCTTCCTCCAATGATTCCCACGTTTAGTTTGACTCATGTGGGCATAGGGATCGGGATGAGGTCTATAAATAATTGGATGGATTCCGCCCCTCCGTGGTCCGAGCTATAAGACCATAAACATAGATCTCTTCTAGAACTACTTATGGCTTGATTCCCATCCTCATGGGATACTTAGGAACGCCCATGCATTTCTTTCTCTGGGTCTATCCCCAAAAATCTACAAATCCTTTCCCCTCTCTTTCATCCCCTCGACCTGAACTCTCTAAAGAACATGTGGTGTAACGATTACCTCATGGATCCTCACTCACATTGGGTTTTTAAAGGACTACACCATGTGCCTCATGCATCTTCTCTCCACCTGGTCTGAGTTCTATGACCGAAAACTAAGATCTCCCTATGATAATGGCACATCATGTTTGGATACATTGCTGCCCTACACCCAATTCATTAAATAAAGCCCCATTGATTTCTCATCCTATGATAATTAAGATGGTAGGGCTTGACCCCAGGACCCTCGTATGTAGGAATGGTCTCAACTCCCTCTATCAGATGTGTATCATTGTTGTACTTAGATGAGTCCTAAAAAAGAAACCGAAGTGTTGAATTTTCATGAGGACATTCCCCACTTTCTAAGTACAATATTCATGAGCCCGTTATTTGGATCCTCATCCTCTTCCACATCCAAAGGGACCCCATTCATGGTCTGGTCTCATGCCACACTGGCATACCTTCCATCCTGGGCCAACGTCCTCGAAGGTCTTAGAAGGCATTTGCGTCAGGTCCCGTGTTCTGAACATGGTCTGTGGTTGACCCTGATTTTTTTGTCCCCATCCCAGGCTAACACGTTATGGATTCCGTGTTTCAAACATTTTCAATAGTTATCCCCTATCATCAGGCCACCATCATTGTGGTCCAGATTTTGAGCATCATTATTCACACATTTCCACTTCCTTATGTTCAAGTAGAATTCCGACATTCTTGGATTTACATCTTCTTGCATCTATGTGTGTTACATAGATGGGTCACCATCATTGGGATGACATTCACTGAGAATCCCTTGTCCCATAACATGTTCTTTTATGTGTCAGGAAAGTCCCACCGCTAATTCTAGTTTCCCACATCGATTACGACTCATTTGGGCTTAGTAGTTTTTGTAGGATGTGTACAAGCGGTGCCATGCCCTTCCTAATCCCACAAGACATTAAACAGAGCTCTCAGAACTATGTATGTCTTGATTCCCATCCTCATGGGGTATGTGGGAACGCCCAAGCACATAGCCGCGAGGCCAACCTAACTTTCACATTGGGTCCCTTGACCTGAAGAACCTCCCCTCAGGATACAAGGTGTGCTGTAAACTCATTATGTACTCATTTATGTCGGGTTTAAAGATACCACACCACATACTCCTTTCCTAGGATCTCCCCTTTCACACCTCATCTTATCGTATGACGTTAAACTATCGGAGTCCATATGTCATCAAAAAAAGACAATAAACTGCAGTTCCACCCTAAACAAGTTCAAGATGCCCCATGATAGTCATGGGATGCACCAGATCCCATGCCAGAAAGGATTTGACCTATGAGTGTTGGTCTCTTACTACATTGTGTTTCAAGAACTACGTTTGTCTTGATTATCATCCTTATTGGATACATAGCGACGCCGATACATTCCACCTTAGGCCCATCCCCAGGGTAATTATCCCTCTTGGACCCTCGACCCTGATCACGGTCTAGCCTCTATGACCTTAAACAAGGATCCTACAGTACATGCACCATGACATTAATATGATAACCCAAGTCCATGAAGTGTGACCTTTAATCTATGTGCACCGTCCTCACTGTATGACGTTTAAACTAAATGAATATTGTCCTTATGGGTATGATGTAAAACTATATATCATTTCAAGTCTGTACCAGGGAGGTCCTGGTCGGAAGTATGTTTGATCCCTGATTAGGCAGATACACCCACCTAAGGCATTTCCACCATGGTGGAATAACTTCAAGAGTGTTGAGCTCCAGTCAAACAACCTATCACTCCACACTCCACACCTTGTGTGCCCTTTATTCGGACCCTCATCCTCTTTCATGTATAAAAGAACCCCCTAATAGTATGGATGCTAGGCCTATGGATCACCTATGTCATTGGAAAAGGTTCTAGAAGTCTAATGGTAAACATTTTGAGTCAGGCCCCGTGTTTTGAATCTGGTCAATGGTCGGCCCTCATTTTTTATCTCCATTTCAGGATAATTAAATAAAGATACTATGTTTCGAACACGGTGAATGGTTATCCTTCACTGTCATGCCACCCCCATAGTGTTTTGTATTTTGTGTATCGTGGTTCACACCATCCACTCCCCTCTATTCAGATTGATTCCAACACCCCTACTGTAACCCCTATTTTGCACCATAGCACAGTGGGAGAAGCAGTTCGGCTATCCAGAGAGCCTTGTTCTCCAACTGTTACCCCTCTCTTTTATGATTCTCCCAAATGGTGATCGATGTCCCATGATGATCCCCTCATACCTTCTGTAGTTTAACACTATCATACATGAGCTCATATAATCTATTTTTTCCCGCACCGAGCATGACTCACATGGGCTTGGATATTTAGTCGACTATATCTTTTATATGATAAAGATAAAATATACCCCAATTCATGTTATTTCCTCAGTCCTTTCCTCAGAATGTGGTCTACCTTGCCATCCTCGTCATCATTGGAACCTATTCTTAGTGGTGGAATTTTTTTTCAATAGAAAAAGCATAAATAAAATTTTCCAAATGCTTATATACATGATCTGAAATCGTATACCATTTCTAAAGGTTCTATTTGGCAGGTTGTAGGACCCAAACGGAGTTACGGATTAGGAGTTATGGACATTTGAAGTTGGGCTAGAAAACTGATTCGCGAAGCCCCTTCGCGAAGACCCCTCCGCGATCATGGAGCCACGTCATGAAGAATAGAGGTGTGATGGATTCACTAACCCCTTTTACGTTTGAATCCCGCCTCGAATCCAAGGGGTGGGATAGCTCTACGAATCCCGCTGACATTCAAGAACCCACCGCGGAGCGAGATCCGTCTTCGCGCCGAGCAAGCTCTGCTTCGCGGTGCCCCTTGCCTATAAATACCAGCTCACCCCCTTCTCCAGATGGCCACTCCACCAATTGGGTAGCCTATCTCCCAGTTCACAGAGCTATTCATTCCTTCATGAAGTATCTCCATGAACCCAAGCTTCATGAGATGCTTCCTTCGTGATGGTGCTCTACGTGTCCATGCTCCGTGAGTAGCTTCCTTCACGATGCTTCTCCAAAAGTCCATGCTCTGCAAGCACCCTTTCTTCTGTGAGAGACCTTTTCTCCATGATAGCCCTTTGATATGTGAGATACCCTTTGCTTCGCGAGGCAATGATCTGAGAAGCTACCTCACGAAGACCTATCCATTGTGATGCTCCTACCTTCGTGCCAACCGGTCCATACCGCAGGGGCTGTGCCCCAGCTCCGCAGTTTGGGGTTTGTGTCGGGTTGTTCTCCCGACCCTCCGAGCATTTCCCTTCGCTACCGTCACCGACCCTCATGAAAAATGGAGAGTCATACCACAAATGTTTCAGGTCGGGACGACGACATTTTCCATTGCGCCCTTATACGCGCACACGTTCCACCTATGGAATACCATGATTTGAGATAATCCTCCACACACTATGAAACATCATGAGTCGACATATTCCTCTCAGTTCTTTTCCCATGTGGTCATTTGAGATTCTCATCATCAATTCCTCGAGTACCTTGAGTCGAACCATTCCTCAAGTAACTCATCCAAACCCCATCACTTGGCTCATATGCCAAGTTGAACCAGAAAGGGTCTCCCTTGCATAAGTCCTAACACAAAACATTGCTTGGCGCCTTAGGCCTAATAGTCCAATCTACATGAATATAAACTATAGTACACCATATCTTCCAAACAAGAGATGCCTTATGCTCCAATAATAAGATACCAATATTTATATCTACAAGACTATAAACTCTAGTACACCCTATGTTCCAAACATAGGATGCCTCTTAATTCAAATAAGAGATGACATATTATCTAATAATGAGATGAAAATAGACCTATCAACATGACTATACACTTTTTTAAACCCTATGATCTAAACATAGGATGCCTCTTACACCAAATAAGAGATTCCTTATGCAGCAAGCATGAGATGCATACAGTCCTCTCTACATGACTATAAACAGTAGTATTCCATATGTTCCAAACATAGGATGCCTCTTTCTCCAAAAAAGAGATTCCATATGCTCCAGGAATAAGATGCCAATAGTCCTATCTACAGGACTATAAACTGTATTTCACCCTATATTCCAAACATAGGATGCCTCTTACTCCAAATAAGTGATGCCTTATGCTCTAAGAATGATATGCTAACAGTCCACTCTACATGAAAATAAACTGTAGTTTTTCGATGTTCCAAACATAGGATGCCCCTTGCTCCAATCAACAGATGCCTTATGCTCCATGCATGAGATTCCAACAGTCCTCTCTATATGACTTTAAACTAGAGTGAACCCTATATGAAAAATATATGATGCCTCTTACTCAATAAAATGGATACCTTATGCTCCAAGCATGAGATGTTAATAGTCCTCTCTACATGACTATAAAATGTAGTGCACCCTATGTTCCAAACATAGGATGCCTCTTCCTCCAAACAAGAGATTCCTTATCCTCCAAGCATAAAATTATAATAGTCCATTCTACATGAGTATAAATGTTCGTGCACACTATGTTCCAAACCTAGGATGCCTTTAGCTCCAAAAAATAGATGCCTTATGCTCCAAGCCTGAGATGCCAACAATCCTCTCTACACGACTATAATCTATAGTGGAACCTATGTTCCTAACATAGGATTCTTCTTGCTCCAAACATTTTATGCCTAATGCTCCAGGAATAAGATGATAATAGTCTTATATACATGACTATAAACTGTAGTACACCCTATGTGTCAAACATAGGATGCCTCTTTCTCCAAACAAAAGATTCCTTATGCTCCAAGCATAAGATGCCTAATGAGATGATTATAGTGGAATAACATCAAGAGCATTGGAATCTGTTCAAACATTCCATCACTACACCTTACGTTATGCGTGTCCTTTATTAGGATATTCATCCACATCCATGTCCAAAGGGACCCCCTAACAGCCTTGTCCAATACCGCATCAGCTCAACAACCATACTGAGCCATCACCCCTGAAGGAATTGGATGACACTTTGAGTCAGGTCCTGTGTTTCAAACATGTTCAATAGTAGACCATCATTTGTTTTTCCCCATTTCAGGCTAACAAGAAATGGATGATTTGTTTCCAACACGATCAACATTTATCATCCATCGCCACACCACACTCATTATGTTCTGAATGTCATGCATGTGATTTACACTTTTAATCCCCCTTGGTTCGAACTGATTCCAACACCCCTTGGAATTATCCCTCTTGTGCACTAGCGCAAAGGCGAAGGCCTCCACCCACCAGTGGGTTGGGATGCCCTCATGGTCAGACATGAGGAAGAAATCATGGTCCGCTTCTTTGCATAGACCCCATCAACTATTGCTGCTCCCTAGCGGCACCCAAGCAGCTCCATTACTTAAGCCCCATTCACTAGTGCTGCCCCATAGTGGCACCCAGGCAGCTTCCTTGTGTAAGCCCCTTCCACTATTACTGCTACACATCGGCTCCTGGGAAGCTTCTTTGTGTAAGCCCCATCCACTATGGCCTCTCCATAGCATCACCCAGGGAGCTTCCTTGTGAAATCCCCACCCACCGTTGCCGCTCCATAGCGGCACCCAGGCAGCTCCTTACATAAGCCTCATCCACCACTGCAGCCCCATAGTGGCACCCGAGCATCTTCCTTGCATAAGCCCCATCCACCTTTTCCACTCTATAGTGGCATCCGAGCATCTTTGTAGCGTAAGTCTCATCCACTATTGCATCTCCATAGTAGCACCCAGATTGGTTCCGTATGTAAGCCCCATCCACCGTTGTCGCTCCATAGCGGCACCTGGGCAGCTTCCATTCCTAAGCCCAATCCACCTTTTCTGCTCCATAACAGCACTCGGGTAGCTTACTTTTGTAACCCCATCCACCATTTCCGCTCTATAGCAGCACCAAGGAATCTTCCTTGCGTAATCCCCATCCACCGTTTTCATGCCCTAGTGTCACCCGGGCAGCTTCATTGCGTAATCCCCATCCACCTTTGCCGCTCCATAACGACATCCTGACAGCTTCTTTGCGTAAGATCCGTCTACTATAACTGCTCAATATCATCACCTAGGAAGTTTCCTTACGTAATCCCCATCCACCGATACTGATCCATAATGGTACCCGGGCAGCTTCTTTGCGTAAGTCCCATCCACAGTTTCCACTCCATAGAGGCAATCGGGTTGATTCCTTGCGTAAAACTCATCCACCATTGCTACTCCATAGCGGAACATGGGATGCTTCTTTGCAGAATCCCCATCCACCATTTCCGCTCCCTAGCGGCACCCGGGAAGCTTCCTTGTGTAATCCCCACCAGCCATTGGTCGCACCAACCACATTCACGCCAGTTCACCAACACCTCGGTCTACCTAGAGTGTAATCCCCACACCATCTGAACAATGAGGACTTTGATCTTTTCTATGGAAAGGAACGCATGAAGTCTTCATGAGTCTCAATATCACCAGCCATTGGTCGCTCCAACCCCATTCACATTGGTTCAACACCACCATGGGCCACCTCAGAGCATAATCCCCAAATGCCCACTATAACCTGAACTACGAGGGCTTTGATCATTGCTAAGGAAAGTTACATAGGAATCCTCCATGAGGATCAAGCCCACAATCCATTGGTCATCCCGACCCCCCTTCACATCGGTTCACCAACACCTTGGGAAGCCTAGAGTATAAGCCCCACACAACCTGAACTACATGGTCTTTTATCCTTGCCAAGTCAGTGTACGTAGGAAGACTCCCTAATGTCCAAGGACACCACCAAACCACATACCCTCGGGCCCAACCAAACTTTCACTTTGGGTCCCTTGACCTGAAAAACGACCTCTTGGGATACGTGGTGTGCTGTAAACTCCTTATGTCCTCATTTACGTCGTTTTTAAAGCTGCCACACCACATACTTCCTTCCTAGGATCTCCACATTCACCCCACATCCTATCGTATGACGTTAAATAGAAGGAGTCCATATGTCATTAACACATGACAATAAACTGTTGTTCAACCCTAAACAAGTTCAAGATTCCCCATTTTAGTCATGGGACACACCAGATCCCTTTCCAGAGAGGATTTCACCTATGAGGGTTGGTCTCTGACTACACTGTGTTTCAAGAACTACGTTTGTCTTGATTCTCATCTTGATGGGATACGTAGCGATGCCCAGGAATTTTGCATCGGGCCCAGCCCCAAGGTCATTATACCTATTGGCCCCTCCACCCTGATCATGGTCTAGCCTCTATAACCTTAAACTAGGAGCCTACAGTCAATGCACCATGACATTAAATTGTTAACCACGTTCCATGAAGTATGACCATTAAACTATGTGCACCGTCCTCACTATATGATGTTTAAACTATATTTCTATCGTTCTTATTGGTATGATGTAAAACTACATAGAATTCCATGTTCGTACTAGAGAGGTCCTGGTCGGAAGTATGTTTGATCCCTGATTAGGAAGATACACCCACCTATGGCGTTTCCACCACGGTGGTATAATTTCAATAGTGTGGGGCTCCAGTCAAACAACCCTTCACTACACACTCCACACATTTCGTGCCCTTTATTCATACCCTCATCCTCTTTCATGTCTAAAAGAACCCCTAATAGTATGGATTCTCGGCCTATGGCTTGCCTATTTTCCTGGGAAAATGTTCCAGAAGAATAATGGGTAGCATTTTGAGTCAGGCCCTGTGTTTAGAACATGGTCAATGGCCAGCCCTCATTTTTTATCTCCATTTCAGGATAATTAAATAAATATGCTATTTTTTGAATGTGGTGAACAGTTATACTTCATTGTAATTCCACCCCCATAGTGTTCCAGATTTTGGGTATCATGATTCACACCGTCCACTACCCTCTATTCTAATTGATTTTAGAACCCCTTGTGTTACCCCTCTTTAGCACCAGGGAAAAGTGGGAGAATTAGGTTTACTATCCAGAGAGCCATGTCCTCTAGCTATGACCCCTCTCTTTTATGATTCTCCCAAAAGGTGATCAAGGTACCATGATGATCCCCTCATAGCTTCTATAGTTTAATAATCTCTCACATGAGCTCATATAATATCTTTTTTCCCGCACTGATTATGACTCACATGGACTTGGACATTTGGTCGACTATCTCCACAATACAATTAGGATACAATGGAACCCAATTCATTCATTTTCCTCAGTCGTTTCTTCAGAACGGGGTCTGCCTCGCCCTCCTCGTCATTGTTGGACCCCGTTCATAGGGGTGGCATTTGTTTTAACCAGAAAACGTGTCAATTTTTTTTTCCAAATGCTTCCATACATGATCCTATATCATATCCCATTTCTCTAGATTCTATTTGGTAGGTCATAGGACCCAAACGGAGTTACGGATTAGGAGTTATGGACATTTCAAGTTAGGCTAAAAAACTGGTTCGTGAAGCCCGTTTGTGAAGCCCCATCTGCGATCGCGGAGCCACACCATGAAGCAAGGAGGCGGGACAGATTCGCTAACCCCTTTGGCCTTTTCAACTAGCCGTGAAGAGAGGATGTGGGATGGCTCTGTTACGGACTTGGTGGTTCGCGAACCCGCTTCGGAGTGAGCTCCGTCTTCGCGTCGATTGAGATCTGATTCGTGACACCCATTGCTTATAAATACCCATCTCACCCCCTTTCACCAGAAAACCACTCCACAACTTGGGAAGCTGATCTACTAGTTCACGAATATCTTCTTTCCTTCGCGAAGAATCTCTGATAACCCATTCTTCACGAGCAGCTTCCTTCGTGATGCTTCTCTACAAGTCCATGCTCCGTGTGTAGCTTCCTTCACGATGATGCTCCGCTAGTCCATGTTCTGCGAGCATCCTTTTCCCTATGAGAGCCCATTGCTCCATGAGAGGCCTATTCTCCATAGGAGACCCTTTGCATTGCAAGGCCATGTTCTGCGAAGCTACTTCACAGAGACCTACCCATTGCGATGCTCCTACCTTCGCTCCCACCGGTTCATACCGCAGGGGTTGTGCCCCCGCCCCGCATTTCAGGATCAGTGTTGGGCTATGCTTCTAGCCCTCCGAGCATGTCCATTCACAACCGTCACTGACCCAAATGAAAAATTGAGAGTCTCACCACAAACTTTTTGGCCCGGGATGACAACATTTTACGTTTCGCCCTTATGCGCGCACACCTTCCACCTGTGGAAGACCATGATTTGAGATACTCCTCCGCAATCTATGAAACACCATGATTCGACATATTCCTCTCGATTATTTTCCCATGTCATCAGTTGAGATTATCATCATCAATTCATTGAGTACCTAGAATCAAATAATTCCTCAAGTAACTCATCCAAACCCCATCACTTGGCTCATATGCCATGTTGAACCCGAAAGGGCCTTCCTTGCGTAAGTCCCAACACCAACCATTTCTAGGCACCTTTTGCCTAATAGTCCTATCTACATGACTATAATCTTTAGTACACCCAATTTTCCAAACATAGGATTCCTCTTGCTCCAAATTAGAGATGCCTTATGCTCTAAGCATAAGGTGCCAATAGTCATATCTACACAACTATAAACTCTAGTACACGTAATGTTCCCAACATTGGATGCCTCTTACCCCAAATAAGAAACACCTTATTCTCTAAGAATGAGATGCTAATAGTCCTCTCTAAATGAATATAAAATTCAGTACACACTATGTTCCAAACATAGTATTCCTCTTACTCTAAATAAGAGATGCCTTATGCAACAAGCATGAGATACTAAAAGTCCTCTCTACATGACTATAAACTGTAGTATTCCCTATGTTCCAAACAAATGATGCATCTTACTCCAAACAAGATATGCCTTATTCTCAAATAATAGGATGCCAATATTCCTATCGAAATTACTATAAACTGTAGTACACCCTATGTTCCAATCATAGGATGCATCTTACTCCAAATAAGAGATTCCTTATTCTCCAAGCATGAGATGATAACAGTCCTCTCTACATGACTATAAACTATAGTATTCCCTACATTCCTAACATAGGATGCCTCTTTCTCCACACAACATATTCCTTATGATCCATTAATGAGTTTCCAATAGTCCTCTCTATATGACTTTAAACTATAGTGAACCTAATATGACAAATATATGATGCCTCTTACTCAATACAAGGGATTCCTTATGCTCCAAGCATGAGATGCTATTAGTCCTCTCTAAATGACTATAAACTATAGTGCACCCTATGTTCCAAACATAGGATGCCTCTTACTCCAAACAATAGAAGCCTTATGATCAAAGCATGACATGATAATAGTTCATTCTACATGAGTATAAACTGTAGTGAACCATGTTTTCCAAACATAGGATGCCTCTTACTCCAAAAAAAGAGATTCCTTATGCTCCAAGCATGAGAATCCAACAGTCCTCTCTACACAACTATATTATGTAGTGCAACCTATGTGTCTAACATATGAATCCTCTTGCTCAAAACAAGATAGGAATTCTGCTCCATGCATATGATGCCAATAGTACTATCTAAATGGATATAAACTATAGTACACCCTATGTGTCAAACATAGGAAGCCTCCTTCTCCAAAAAAATATTCCTTATTCTCAAAGCATAAGATGCCTAATTCTATGATTACAGTTGCATAATTTCAAGAGCATTGGAATCCGTTCAAACATTCCATCACTCCACCGCACGCTTTGCATGTCCTTGATTCAGATCTTTATCCACATCAATGTCCTAAGGGACCCCCTAACAGCCTCGTCCCAGGCCGCATAGGCTCACTAACCGTCCTAGGCCAACACCCCTGAAGGAATTGGACGAATCGTTGAGTCAGGTCCTGTGTTTCGAGCATGTTCAACAGTAGTCCCTCATTTGTTTGTCCCAATTTCAGGGTAACACGATATGGATGCTGTGTTTCCAACATGGTCAACAGTTATCATCCATCGCCACTCCACACTCATTACATTTTGAATGTCGGGCATGTGATTCACACATTTCATCCCCCTTGGTTGGGACTTATTCCAATGCCCCTTGGCATTATCCCTCTTGTGCACTAGTGCAAAGGCGAGGGCCTCAACCCACCAGTGGGTTGGGATGCCCTCATGGCCAAACATGAGGAAGACATCACATGAAGCTTCTTTGTGTAAGGCCCATCCACTATTTCTGCTCCTTAGCAGCACCCATGCATCTCCCTTTCTTAAGCCCCATTCACTAGTACCTCCCCATAGTGGCACCTGGGAAACTTCCTTGAAGAAAATGTATCTATTTTTTATTATTCATTATATTCCAATAATGTTGTGAAATATTATTTCATCACTTTCCCCAAATTGAGAGATAACGGATTATAGATGATATTTTGTTGTCAAATACTTAATCTAGAATTCACACACATGTTTTATTAATAAATCATGTAATTTAGTCTTAGATTTTTTACATTATCCTTTTTTTGAGTTTTTGTCACAATAATGAGTTTTGAATGAAAAAGTTTAATATTTAAATTTTTTTATAAAACAACATATTGAAAAAATATATTTATTTTTATCCTAAAATATTCTTATTTTTTAAAAAACTAGTTCAATAAAATTATAAAAAATAACATTATATTAAATTTTTGAAGGTATTGAAAAATTATTATTTTGAGAATAATGATTTATTATTCATTCAATGAATCTAACAACATTCAGATTTTACAATAAAATAAATGACTAATAATATATTTTTATAATTTTTAAAAAATAATTCTACAATAAATATTTAATATATATTAATTTAATTAAATATGTAAAAAATAAATTTTATTAACAAAATAATTTTATAATGTTTTTGTTTCATGATTGTTGAGGTAATTAATAGAATCCAATGTAATCTAATTTTTAGGAAAGAAAATTAAATGTAATTTATTTTATATAAAATATGTTCCTTTAAAAAATATAATCCACTTTTTTAAAATAAATTCTATAATTTATAAAGTATAATTTTATTTTAAATGCCTTAAAATATTTTTTTTTGTGAAATATTACATGATTTTTTAAAATGTAAACATGTTTTTTATAACTCAAACACAATAATTTTATGTGAATTTTAGAACAGATTATATATATTATTAATAATGAAATAATTTCAAAATATTTTATGTCATTATGTTATTATAAAAATTATATAAAAGTGAGCATTTTTAACAAAAACGTTATAGTAACTATTCACCAAAAAAAACTTATTTAAAAAAAATACGACAAAATAATTCTAATATAATTTTTAAATTATATTTAAAAAAGGACTAATAAATTTATCATATTCATATTTTAATGTTTAATTATTTTTATTTAGATTGAAAATTAAAAAACTAATGAGGAAGTTATATTATTGAAAAATGAAATTTTTATTCATTTGGTGTTCATAATATCGTTTAAACCAAACAACTAATTTAAATAATGAAAATATATACTAAAAATAATATAATGAATTAATTTATTATATATCAAACTTATTTATTAGATTGAAAAATACACTAAAATAATAATTTAATTGAAAAAATATCTTTGAATAATAGTAAATTCCCAATTCATTAAAATTTTATATAAATAACTTTTTATATGTAGTTTTATTATTAATATAATTTTAATATTAAAATTGGACTTATGTTTCACCACTCATTTGGGTTATTTTTGGGAAAAAATATTTAAATTCGGTATTATTGTTTTAGATAATATTTTTTGAAAATCTCATGTTGTTACATTCTCCACACAAAAAAATTGAATTCTAAAAAATTGAAATAATTTATACTAATAATAGAACCTAATGGTATATTTATGATAGTCTTAAATAAAAAAATAATTCTTCATAATTTATCCATGAAACTATTTGTGTTAATATAAGGAAAATATGTATCCCAATTACACTTTTTATGGTGTCCTGAGGGACAAACTATTCCCAATAATAATTTCATAATCCTTTGTTCAACCAAATTGTAAGTCCAAAAATGTTTGTGAATAAAATTAGGGTAAATGGTGATGTAAATATTATAATATTTCCTATAATGTCTTTTTTAATGAGACCTGAATTTCATAATTTAATACATTAAAATAAATCTTATTAGCTTCAAGTTAGATTCATTTGTACTTCTCATCCAAATCCAAAAATAACAATCTCAAATTTATTATAAACACTCTGATAATATCTAAAACAAAAAACAATTTAATGATATTATCTCAAAGGTAAAAATATTGTTTATCTGTAAGATCAAAGATCAATTAATAGGTACTTTCACTCTTGAATCTATCTTTTTTAATATATTCTATCTATAGTACTTCCCTATGTGGTTTTCCAATGTAATGATTTTAAAATACTTCATAATTATTCATAAAGAGAATGTGGAACATCTAATGGTAATCCCCTAGGAGTATCAAAATAGTTGTTCAGTTATATAACATTCTCAGGCACTGGGAGATGATTGAGTTATTAACCAATACAAACATAGGGTTTATTAAAACCGGGTACATCTATTATAGATCTTGATTCCACTTATAGATTCAGGAAATGGATGTTCCTTCCAAGAAAAACACACTATGTATACATTTCAAATATTTCATAAGGTTAACTTATACATAGGCATATCCCTTAGAATTATCTTGAGGGTTTTAATTAATTGTTTCTTATCATATTCCCTAAAATAATTAAACTAATCATAAAAAATAACTAGTCAAACTGATATAAATAACTATACTATACTAAAATACATAATATTGGATTGTATACCTATACTCTTATGTATGGGGATGAAAACACATTCTCCAAACACTAGAATTAATAAAATGGGATAATATATATGTTAAACTTATCTTTATTATACATAATTACTATATTTAATTATCACTTTTGTAAAATAAGAATTGAATACAATGATGTGAAGGATTAGTGTGATTGAGAACATTATTATAATTAAATTTATTCATTGGTACATGTAAAAATTTATCCTTTATTTAACCACAATAAACTCCCTTATTGGAATCTGAAAATTTAATCTCATATTCATGACGTGGTGAAATTGTGAAATAATAATATGGGGAACACAAATGATATGATTGGGTGAAAATAGGTGACAACAAACTAATCATAATAATTTATTAGAAGATGTTAATATGGGTATAATAAATGAATATGGACCCAAAATATACAAATAATACACAAAAAACATAGTTCAGAAATCATTATTGATTGAATTAGGGAAGGAATTTCATAATTAGTTAATCAAAATAGATATGAAGCATTTGTTCGTAAACAAAATTAATGAGATAATAACACCAGGATACCATAAATATGTTAACCATATATTATTATAGAATAAAGTCAGCATATTGAGTTACAAAGACACACCCAATCTTGAAAACAAATTATTAGTTTCTGTATACATGTCTCATGAGATAATTTTTTTTAATAATTTCATTTGAGGGTGATATAATAACCCAACCATCATCAATTCACAAATATTGGTTGCACATGAACTCAACCATTCAACATAACTTAATTAATCCTTGAAAAGAATAATTTCATCATAAAATTTTCAAAGGTAATCCTATAATGAAAAAAATTCAAAATATGAAAAAAATTATATAATGATAACTCCATCAAAAATAAATGGTTATCCAAAGTTATAAATTAATATTATTGGTAAAAACCCTTCAATTTTTATGATAATTTATATTGAATTTCTACCATGTAAACAAAAGTTATATGTTTTAGTAACTACATTACCCAATAAATAAATTTATGCATCTTGGAGAATAACATATTATAATAATATAGAAATTTAAATTTTTCAAAGATAAATTGAATTGGATGAAAACAACACTAATTAATGGTGAATGGTTTTGAAATACTATAATAGTGATAAAATATTCCTCTAATTGAAAATATCATTTCATAACCCATCATGAGAATGATGGTCGATGTTATGATTTTATTATTATCCTAAATAATGCATAAAATATGTCTATGGATGAATACATGGATGAAATTTTTTTATTGAATTAGGGAAATATGTTGGAAATGAAAAAAATTATTGATATATTTGAAGAGAAAATATTTATATAGAAATATTTCAAATAACTAGGTGAATATTAATTTATTTTCAAAAACATGAAAATATTGATAAAATATTGAAAAAGAAGAAAGAATAAGATGAATGGGTTTTTCGTAAGGAAAATGTAAAAAGATTTGATTTTAATTAATTGACTATGAACACTATATAAATATATTAAACTTTTTCTTATAATCATTTAACAAATTTCAATGAAATAAAAAGTGACCTTAATCAATTATTATGGAATATATAATAACATTCATAAAATAGTCTAATAAATACAACCCTAAAAGAGAAGTATTACTAACAAAAAATAAGTTGTTGGTTTATTTTACTTATAAAAAAGGATATTAAAACAACTATATATAATAAATTAAATTATGAAATATTAAAAATTCATTACGAAATTAAAAATAGAGACAATTAACCCTTACATATAACATAATCATTGAGGTATGAATAATTTGAAAATGAGATTATGAAGAACAATGTAAAATCCTTAATTAACAAGTATTAAAAAATTTATATAGTTTAATTATAGGTAATAAATAAAACATTGAATAATATGGTTCAAGGTGAAAGAATCTTACTAAATAAATTGAATCTTAGTTAGTTAAAACACATAATTTATTTTCTTATATAGTCAAAGTTAATCTATCCTCTAGTTAAAAAATCACAACTCTCATAATATTTAATTTTTATCCCTTATTCATATATAATAATAGTTATATCCATTAGTTTTGGTAATTTATTATCTTTATGTTAGTTAGTTATAACTTATTTTTTATATAGGCTGTTAAAATTTTTAATTCTATCACATAATAATTATGATGTAAGTTATGGTATCTAATATTATCTACCAAATTCATTATTTTTATATTATTTTATGTTATATAATAGATAAATAAAATTTATATAAAATTTCATATATCATTTTATAGGTTTTTTAGTTACGATTACTTAAAATAGAATGAGAATCAATGTATTTCATAAACATTAGTGAGTGGAGATGCTTTTTATTGATTATATAAATACATAGATTAATAATCAAATAACATAAAAATAATTATTTTATAATTGATTAATTTTATTATTAGAATGTAACATTTTATATTCCTCAATGATAATGTTTTATTGTAAAATTCAATTTAGATGATAATGCGACCTAAACAAGAACATGAAATAACTAGATGGGTGTGGAAGGTTAAGGATGTGTATAAAATAATTTTAACAGAAATATAATTATTATTATTTTATTTTCAATGTTTTTGAATAATATTTCATGGTTTCGGTTCAATAAGAAAAATCATGATTAAAAATGTAAAAAATAACATCCTAGAGGATGCAGTCAAAATGAATTCATAGTTAATGCCATCATTTCTCAATAAATAATAGGGAATGAGAATCGATAACAAACTTCATTTTGATATTCTTCAATAAATTATATAAATTATATTTATTAATAAATTCAATAATTAAAACTATATGTGATTGGTATTGAGAAAAATTTGAGATGTTACTTCATGGAGCTGGTAGTTCTTATATATGTACATTTAAAATTAATTTAAATTTTTAGTCAATGGGAAATAAAAAATTTTAGAATTTGGAAAATATACTGACATTACAATATTTCAATTATTTTTAAGGAAATATATTTCTATTTTTATTTAGTTATGTAATATATATTATGAATATTTTGATATTAAATGAGTCATACTTACATTGGAAACATGAACTTAATATTAAATGTATTCATGGAAATGAAGTGAGTCTGATAACTTATAGTGACCAGTGGTTTTATGACCTAAATGGGCTGTATATGAATGGATTATTTTTTTGGAATTAAAGGGAAATTATGAAGTAATTTTAATCATTATATCAATGGAAGTTTTCACATTTTATAATTGAAAAATGGAAAACATTAATGAAAATAAATATTTTTAATTATTGCATGACAATGTTTAGTGGTTAATGTCTCACCTCGAACTGGGAGACACATGACATGTGTGAGACTTAGAAAACTACGTGACCATCACACATCTTTTCCTTATAACTAGTCAGTGTCGAGTGACGCGATTCGAACACAGTTCGTTCAACTACGCGCATGATGACATGCAAGCTGTGTAGCTGCCCGACTGTCAGAATAAATTAATAAAATAAGGGTAAGAAAAATAAAATAATGTAAGATAAAATCAAAATGATTTATAATTTTTGTAATACAATTTAATCATAATAATAAACATATTATTATGATTTTTAATAATAATTAAAATAAAAATAATATTGTTAATAATAATAATATTATTATTATTCTAAAAAGAAAAAATAAATAAAAGAGAACCGTTGGCGAGGGGATCATTCCCCATCATACTCCAGTGTGAGGCACATACCAATATGCTGCCCCCCTCCATTACCCGGCACACCTGGATGCTCAAGAACCCCACCCCCTCCTTACGTCGACCTTGCCACCCCAGCCGACCCCCACTCTAGCCTCCCTCCTCTATGTTGCTACGACCTCATCCATCCTCACTGCTCTGACCTTCTGGCCCAGACCTTGCACCTCCGCATATCGACCAACACCATATGCACCGACCTGCCCTCCCCCCTCTGCTCCCTTGCACCTCCACATCTAATCACACCACCTGGGAGACAAAATCCCACATAGTGCCTGGTTATGGAAACCAAACACCACCTTGTCTAGTGGTCCTTCAGCACGATCCTGAACCTCCTTCGTAGTGCCTTCGCCTTGTTCCGGTGTGGCAATGAATTCCCTCTCTGGCAGCCCACTCCTCTTCCGATCTAGGTATATTTCCTTTCCATTGTTTTTATTGTTTTCTTAAAATTAAATAAACCCTAATATCTCAATTTTCAATTAGCATATTTTTATCATTGACTAGAGCATGTGGTTGGTCCGCAATATCTTGATCTCCCTCTCCCTGATGTTTTTTCATATCTTCCTATGATTTGAGTTATACGAATCCATCCTTTTTAATTCCAATTCTTTTCTTTTGATGATTGATGTTTCTAATTCATTTATTTTCATTATATGTACCTCTATAGTGCCTCTTTATAGATTTTTGTGGGGTTTTAAAGTTCAATTATTATGCTAAAAATATGTTTCACATGATACTTGATTTCATCCCTTGAGTGTTTATGCCAAAAGATATATTAAAAATGATAATTGAAAATCATAGGGTGTATTTTTTTTGTGATTGGTGTTTTATCAAAGGATATGTTTTCATAAATATACATAATACATTCTTTAGGTTTTCATTATATGTGAATGATGGTGAAATTTCTTTGGTTTCTTTTGAATTGATTGAAAAAGGTTTTTTTGTTTATGAACTTATGTCATATTTTATAAATGAGTTAAATGGGATTTCATGTGTATAAAGAAAATGATGGTTTCATGGAAATGGGTTTCAAATATATTTTTTGGTTTTAGTCTATTCTATTGGATGATGGAAAATCCTTGGGTTCGATAGGTGCACATATGGATGTACAATCAAATGAAGATGACACTGTAGTGCTAGTCTCCATCAACAATACCTCTTATCCCCTTCCTTCAAATTTCCCTAAAATCTTTTAATTTTTTTCAAAATTGGGGATGTTTTACTCATTATGTTCAAAAAATAACATCCAATAGGTTCATGTGGTTTGGACTAGTTGGTCCTGAAATATTCATGGGCGAGTGGATAGAAAATGGAATGAACTTTTTGCATTTTGGGTGTGTTTGGGTGAATGTGGAATCTGTATCCCATTTGGAAATTTATGAAAGAGTGATGGATTTTAAGTGTTGGGGAATCCTATTTGTCACTTTTTTTATGTTTTTTTTATCATTATTTATGGTGAACTTGGACTTGTTTTGGTAAATTCATGGTGTAAGGGTCTGTTTGACCATGTTTGTAAGAAATGATGTTTATTGATGTTTCAGAAGCATTTCTAATTGTTTTGGTAAATGGTTGAATGATGCATTACAAAAGGACTGATTGAAATTTGAAAATGGGTATTTATAAAAGGTTTTTTGTGTGATATTTTTATAAGGCCAATTGGGCATATTTGAAACAATATGTTTGGAAAACCCATTTTGATTTGGTTTGTTACATCATCAGTTGATCATTAGATAAGAGGATCCTCGGTATGTGCCTCATTTTGAGAATATTTTTTAAGGCATGAGACTATCCTTGAGGCGGTCTTGGTGGTTCTGGGTTTTTTAGTATGCTTGGTTATATATATATGTATTGTTGTTTGAATGTGAGTCACACCTCATTGGGAAGATATCGAGAAAACATATCATTGTAAGGGGTTTCCTAAGAATGATTACTACACTAGAAGTTCGCATACTCTCTAGTGACCCATAATATATGGACATTAGGGAATATATTTATGGGATTGGACCCCTTTTTATGTCCATATGAATGGTATCTAGACATTGTGGAGTTTGATTCAATCATGTGTAGCATGCTATGAGGGATATAGTCACATGTATTTGTATGTTTGGGTATTCCTCCAAATTCCTAGGTTTTCTGTGATCCTTTGATACGAGCACTATTAGTACCATTTCCCTTGTTGTGTGTATAATCATACCATTGAACATGGTTTTGGTGTTTTCTTGAAAAAACAATGTATGTATGGTCGGTTTAAAAATATATTTCAACGTAGATTTTTCAGAAATGAATTTATACTCCAATATTTACTTATATTCCTTGTGTTTTAATTATAAGGGAAATATAAAAGTTATTATTCATTTTCAAAATGCATTGTATCTGTGAAAACATTTTTTGATAACTATAGTTAAAACGAGTATTATTGGATTGTTTTTGAATTGAAAAATGCATGGATTTTATGGCTCACATTTTCCATCCTTACTGAGAATTTTAATGCTCATTCTTATCCTATCATTTCAGATGCAAGTTCAACATTTGGTTTAGGTTCCTGGTATAACTGATCAGTGTTGGATCAGGTCTGGTAAAGTGGTTGGGGGTGACTAGGATGACACATGGAGGTTGTGATAGTGTGGTTCAGTTTTCATGTATTTAATTTTTGGTCTGTTAGTTGTCCCTTGATACTGATCCTCATTATTTATTTACAATTATGTTTCAACTACCATTTTGTTTCATTCTATGTTATTTAATATGTTTATTTGATCTTGGTTTTGGGATGAAATCGTTCCCATTGGTTGTATATTTGATGCCTTACACCAGTTTCCATCCCAGGGGGATTAGGAACACCCCTTGGGAAATGTCGCGGACTGGCTCGGGTGACTAGTTCATGGTTAACCTGGGCTTCTTAATGAAAAATTGGTATTAATGGAGGACCTAGTTTTTTGGGTTGTTTTGTAGAAGAAAATTAGGAATTTTTGGATCATAAGAGGTTGGTTATGGGTCAGTGCTTGATCACCATCGCTCATGACGAGACGTGAGTTATAAGGGGTAGTACATGTTTTGAGTCTTTTATCTTTGTTTTGTATTGAAGTATGACATTAAAGACAAGATAGTGTCACGTCACAATCTCACATGGAGTAGTGACCCATGTGGATTATGAGTGCACGATTCAAGTACCTCATTGTAGTTGATGCTTGCTTGGTTCATGGATCCCTACCATGTTGCCAGAATAAGCATGACTACTAGTTATTCATTCTGATGGTTTGGTGTAAGTTGTAATTTTTTTGGTTTTGGTTAGTGTGTGTATGATTTCAAAATTAAGGATTTTTTTGAAAGGGAACATTATTTCATTTCTATGGATTTGAAATCAATAAAGTGTTTTACAAAAATCTAAATGAAATGGGGGCTTTAGAAATGATTTTTTTTTTCAATTTTTATGTGTGTTTGGTTTTTAGGTGAAATTACTAGAATTAATGTTGCTTTTGTGTGTGATATTCATGTTTCTCAGAGTATTCCACACATAAAGGTCACTAGTATAGCCAGGGTGTAATGCCCTGTTCGAGTTCTTTTTATGTGTTTCCAGTTTTTTTGTGGTAATTGAGGTTTTATGGGACAATTGTGTGTATATGTATGTAGAGCGTGTCTTCGGGATGTTGGTAACCCTTGAGTTTTTCAATGGTTGTTTCGTATTGGTTTTAAATGGTTGTTTTGGTTTTGGTGATGTGGATGTGGAATGGATATTTTTAATTGGATATTGGAGTGTAATTGGTGGTTGAATCTTTTGCGATGGTTCCCCACCAGGTGAGTAGAGGAGTATATTCCTGATGGTATCTCGTTCTTCAGTTTCCACTTACACGCAACAAGGGTGTCCGATATAGGAATTCCATGTCACATTGTCGTGTCCATCTAATTTTTTGTTTTTATTGTGGTCGTTTGGGACATTAGGAAAAGATCTATAAGGAGATCTATTTTGGGAAAGAATATTTTCTTGATAATACCAGTGTCTAACTATGAAAAAAAAATATTATACAACTATTAGGTCTCCCACCACAGGTCTCAGGGAGAATATTGCGCACAGTCAGGAGTAGTCGGGGGTGTGAATCCTCAGTTTGGGTTTCACATTCCATGATTGGATTGGAATATTTAAAGACAATTTTTTTTCTTTTTTTATATTATTAAGGATTACAATTATTGTAATTTCAAAATTTCATTGGGAGAATGTGATGAACTACTTCTGTTAGAACCCAAGAAGTACTATTTTTCAAAAGGTGTATCTTAGAGACATTTGATTTTCTTGGATTGGGGTTTATTTACCCATGGGTTGGTTTTGATTGTACTCACTTGGAGAATATTAATTTTTATGAGATGTTTAGAATATGGATCCAAATAATTGTAGGGTTTGGATTGGTGTTTCCTTTCATGAGTCTTCCCTTTATATTTAAAGTTTAGTGGATGTGGGAAAATATTTTTCTTCTAGTGTTGGTGTTATCTTTCATGAGTGATGACTATTGGTTTGGATCGATTAGGAGTTATTTCATAGGACCCCCTCCTTTGGGTGGTATGTTTGGGTTTCAATTTCCTTCCTAGCTGAATCCATGTTGTGGGGAGAACCCCCTCGTTTTCTCCCCTTTTTCATGGTCGTAGTTTTGTTTAGATTGGCCGGGTGTGAAGTGTTTTGGGAATGATCACCCCAAGGCTATTCTTTTATTTTCTTTTTTTTCTAAAATGGACTCGAGTTGAGCTAACAATCTTCTTGGTGACATTATGGTGGAAGAAAGTGTATATGGTGGGGATAATAGTCAAACCATGACAATGCTAACACATGGCATAGAAAATTATGATACAAGAACATAGATTAATTATATATGTAGTTAGTGGTGAGTGACACATTTTTATTGAAGTTCTCTCAACCACATGCTTTCTGACACTCGAGCTGTGAAACTACTTGAATTTTGGAATAAATAAATAGATAAATTATTTAAAAGGTATGTGAAATAAAATAATATATGATAAAACTAAATAAAATAGAGTATTATAAAAAAATGGAATAATAATATTATTAATATTAATAATGATAATAAAATTATTATTATTATTATAAAATGAAATATAATTTAAAATGGAACCTTAGAGGAGGGGAGCCCACCCTTTACCTTCTCCTATGCGAGGCGCAGACCAAGATGCCAGCCCCCTCTATCACATATCACACTAGGCCGTTCCGGACCCCCGCCTCCTCCATGCACTGGCCATGCTACAACAGCCAACCCCCACTCTGTCTGCCCTCCACTTCACCCCTTTGACCATGCCCTTCCTCTCCACTCCACCCTCTAGGCCCTACCCTCAACCATCCACAAGCTGACCAGCCCCATCCGCTATGGGTGACCCTCACCCCTATGCTCCCAACAACCTCTCTTTCTAGTATCACCTCCCAACAGACTGAACCCCCATATGCATTGTGGTTTTGACAAACCCATCCCCACTTGTCTGTGGTCTTCAACCGCGATCCTGTACCTCCTTTGCAGTGGCCATACCTTGCTTCTTTGTGACTACAATTCCCCTCACTAGTATCCCTCTCCTCTTCTATTCTAGGTATATTTCTATTCATTTATTTTTGGTTTTGTTCTCAAATTAACCAAACCATAATATCTCTACTTGTAATTTTTATATTTTTAACATTGATTAGAGCTTGTGGTTGGTTCCATAAGGTCGCAATCTCTAGGTCCTTGATGTTTCATCACATACGCACATGATTTTCAGTAAGTGAATGCTTGATTTACTTTATATTTATTGTTCTATATTTCTTGATGTTTTTAATACATTTATAATCATTCTATGAACCTTTGTGGTTCCTCTTTATAGATTGTTTTGGTTTATAGAAGTTAAATTATTGTGTTAAAAATAGGTTTCACCTGAAACTTCAATTGTACCCTTGTGTGTTTGTTACAAAATTGATTTTTAAAATGATAATAGACATTTTTCAGATTGAATTGGTTGGATCAGTGGTGTTTTTCTTATTTATATGTTTTTATAAATTGAGTTAAGTAATGCATTTTGTTTTCATTAGATTTGAAAAATGGTGAAATTTCATGGGAAGCATTGGAAAGTGATATAAGAAGGATTTTTGTTTATAATCTTCTTTCAAATTTTATAATTAAATGAAATGGAAATTCATGGGTAGAATGGAAATTGTCATTTAATAAAAATTGGTTCCAAATGTTTGTATTAGTTTTAGGGTGTCCCATTGGATGTTGACACATCCAAGGGTTAACTAGGTGCACATATGAATGTGAAATCAAATAATGATGGTACTCTAGAGCATGTATCCTTTTATAGTACCACTTCTACCCTTCCATCTAATTTTCCTAAAATGTTTTCATGTTTATCAATATTGTTAAAGTAGTACTCTTTTTTTTTCAAAAAGAACGTCAAATGTGTTAGTGTGGTTTGGCCAGATTGGCCCTGAAACATGATTGGTTGTGCAGTTGGAAAAAGGATGGCATTTTTGGCATTTTTGGTCTGTTTGGGTGAATGTGGATGTTATGCCCCATTTGGAATTTTTTAAATAGTTTGGTCTTTTAAGTGTTTTGAAATCATGTTTGGCACTTTTGTAGGTGTTTTTATGTTTTAACTAGATTTAATTTATTCCTGGACATATTTTAGTTAATGAATAGTGTAAAGTCCCATATAGCCATGTTTGTACGAGATTATGTCTATTGTTGTTTCAGAAAAATTTCTATATGTTTTGATAAATAGTTAAATGAGGTAAAGTTAAATGAGTTGTTGAAATTTTAAAATGGAAATTTCTAAAGGTTTTTAATTGTGGGAATTTTATAAGGACCATTTGGCATCATTGAAATTTTATTATTGGAAAACCTGTCTTCGGTTAGATACCTTTCCTCTTCAGTTGATAATGAGATAGGAGGGTCATCGGTATGTGCCACCTTTTGAGAATATTTATTTTTAGGCAACAGAATAACCTTGAGGTGGTAGTAGTAGATTCAGATAGTGTAGTTTTCTTTGTTATATATATATATATATTATGGTTTGAATTTTTGGAACACCATTATGTGAACATACCATAGAAACCTAGAATAGAAAGTTGGTTTACTAAGAACAATTATTGCAATGGAAGTTCACGTACTGTCTAATGTCCTATAGTAGGTTGAAAGTCTAGATTATTGCTATTGGATTGGGCCCCTCAGTTTGACCCAAGAATGGGTGGTAGAGTGTTTGGGAATTTGATTCTATTTTGTGTGGCATGCTACCAAGGATGGAGTTGTAGGTATAAGTATGTTCAGGTCTTCCTCCGTTTTTCTAGGTTTTCATTGATCCTCTGATATGATTACTATTAGTATCATAGCCCTTTGAATGTGTACAATCCAACCCTTGAACATGGGATTTGTTTTTTATTATAAAAACCTTGCACGTATGGTTGGTTTAAATAAATTTATATTACAAAGTTGTTGTTTCAAAAAAAAATTGTGCCCCTCATTAATTTTTTTCTTTTTTTTTTGAGTAATAAAGGAAATGGAATTGTGATTTCTATTTTTCAAAATGCATTGTATCTGTGAAAAAAATATTTTTTTAACTGTAGATCAATCTAGTATTATTGGACTATTTAGGATTTGGAAAATGCGTGGATTCTGTGGTTCACTTTTGACATCCCTAATAATAATTTTAATGCTAACGCCTATCCAATCTTTTTAGATTTAGGATTTAGATTTGGTTTGGGTTCCTGTTCTATCTGCTCACCTTCAGTGAAGGTTCAGTATAGTGGATGAGGGTGACCAAGAGGTCACATATAGATTGTGATATTCTGTTTTTGTTTTCGTATTTATAGTTTTCGGTCTATTAGTTTTCCATTTTAACTGAACATATTTATTAATATACATTTATGTTTCAATTTTTATTTTGTTGCATGCTATATTTTCTAACATGGTTTATTTGTTACCAGTATTGTGATAAAATTATTACCATTGGTTGTATGTTTGATGCGAGGCACTAGTTTCCATCCCAAGGGGATCAGGAATGCCCCTCGGGACATGTTGCGGACCAACTCGGGTGACCAAATCTTGGTTAACCCGGGATGGTTCGTGACAGTTAATGACTCATAAAGTTCTATGTAATGGATTTTGGGGTGATCATATGTAGGTAAACCCCCAAAGAATAATTTTGATACTTGTTTTTG
This sequence comes from Viscum album, assembly GCA_963277665.1. Classification (NCBI taxonomy): domain Eukaryota; kingdom Viridiplantae; phylum Streptophyta; class Magnoliopsida; order Santalales; family Viscaceae; genus Viscum; species Viscum album. The sequence continues at coordinate 89,415,290 of OY728121.1, read as the reverse complement.
TTATTTGAACACATTTATAATTATATATTTACTATTTACATTTCATATTTCATTCTATTGTAACTATACATCCAAAAAATAATTTATAATTATGTCCTAATATAAATTATCCATTATGGAAAATTTTGATTATGTTAATATAAATTAATCTCGATTCTTATTTAAATAATTAAATTTTTATATATTAGAATATTATATTTTCTTCTTAATGTGATAATGTATTTAAAAATATTTTTTAAAAAATAAAAGACTTCATGTTCATTAAGTGTTCTTAAAAATATCTACTATTGATTGAAAATTATAATATATGTTAATAATTTATATAAATTTTAAAAAAATTATTATATTCATTATTTATGTTAGATTTGTTTTATTTACTATGTTAATATTACACCATGTTTATATAAAAGTTATATGTGAAAATATATTTCGTCATTATAATTCTAATTATCATTAATCACAATAATCTATTTTCTATAAATAAAATTTTAATTAACATTATAAAATATAATGTAATTTATGATATCAAATATTATATCCTAATTTTTTATTTTTCATAACAATGTGATAAAATATAATTTTACTTCATGTGCATAAAAATAATTTTTCATGTAAAATATTACACTAGCTTCCATATTTTTAAACAACAATGTTATAAATTCAACCTTGAATTTATAATAGATATATATAACGTATAAAATTGTTATATTTTAAAAGAGATTTTTTTCATATAATTTTATGTCATTATTTTATAATATTATTAACAAAGAAAATAATGTTTTTAGAAAAACATTTATTTTCATTATTTAACAAAATAATAAATTATTTTGGAAAATAAAAAAAAATATACCATAGTGTTTTAAAATAAAAATAAATAATTATTTTCATTTTATGTAAATATAATATTGAATAATATAAATTCATATATTTATTGAAAATATTAAATAAAATGATATACTATTTTTTGAAATATTACTAATAAACCGATTATGATTTTTTAATTTTATTTCATAACAATAACTAATTTAAATAATTTAAATTAATATATATATATATATATATTAAATTAAATCGTAGAAATAATTCTCACCATTATTTATTAGGGTAAAACAAAAAACACATCAAAAAGTAATTAATTGTATTAAAAAACATATATTGAATATTACATTCTAAATATATGTGTTTTCAACTGATTAATATTTTTTTACAAGTAGTTATTTTCTTATTATAAATCTAATAATAATTTTAACAGAATTTTTTATGGTTCTATTTAGTTCTATTGTATTCTAAAATAATATATTCAAATTTTTATTATACTAGAAAAAAATATTCGAACATCATGGGTTGTTATAGAAATAAATTTTTTTTTACTATGGATCTTACATTGTAAATAAATAATAATATTTCACTTGCTCATAAAGATTGAATGTTTTGAATCAATAGTAATCAATATAATCACTCAAGCCCAATGATCTAATATGGGGCTTGATCTAAATCTACAAAAATTGTTATTTTTTATTTTCAACTATAGTAATTTAACAATGATTAATGACTATTTCCTAGGATTCCAAGAGTGTTTCTTCATTAGGAAATTAAAACTATGGAATAAATTTAGGGCCTTAAACAAGATAGATTCCCTTTTATTGGGATTAATGAATCGTGGTATGTCATTTTTTTAAAAAACCTAATCACCAATAATTATTCCCACTGTTAGTTTTAAAACATCACTCTCACACAAAAATTTTGAAGCAATGATGACTGAAAAAGAGAGATATAAAAAAAATTTACAACATTTACATGACTGGGATGCATCTAAGGTCGCAAAAAAAAAGTAATACATAAATGTTATTAACTAAGACTAGTTCTAACATAGTGTAAATGGAATTTTTTACCCAAAATAGTTAGCTACAGGAAAACATGTATAATGTAACAAAAAAACTTATGAGAAGTTGGTCTCTCTTATTGTTGATTGAAGTTATATGCATCCCAAATTAATGACCCGTTCATAGAACGTTAGTATAGCATAAGTTCGGGGTCAATCCATAGGGAACCGTGGCGTGCTTGAATTCAATTGAGTTAATACTTAATTAGGTGAAGTATGCAAAATTTAGAAACAATTGGGTTGATTTTGGGTTTTGATCGAAACTAAATTGATTTACTTTGAAGAATGGATAGAGTTTGAAAGAAAACAACGGGTAAATTTAAAGAGTTCTTAGAAATGGAAAGAAAAGACGTGTCAGGGCTGTGGTGAATAAGGAGTTCTTATTAATATTGTTTAAATGGTTGTGTTGTTCATAAAAATTCAATCATTCGGGATTTCATTTTGATACAAGATTTCCTTGGTCCAGTTCCTCTTGTTTGGAATTAGAGCAGCTGACTCCTTGGTCTGATAGTCAATGTCCTTAATTATTTATTATGTCCAGTCCATTATTTGAATCGGTGAAAACCTTCCAATGGTCATGGAGTTTTTCACTGTTACTTTTCTTTTGTATCGCTGAGAATCCTTCCCTTGGACCGGCTAAGAATTCTCAGTTAAATTAGACAGTGGTTTAAGAAGAGTACGATGTATTACAATGATTCAAACACAACTATATTAAAAAATATACAAATTATGATCCCATCATCCACAGCCCCAACACGAGGGGTTTAGTTACACATAGAATTTAGGAGAGAAACGACACACGTGATACCTGAAGGATTCATCGTATAGGCGTTGAGGTAGAGTATCAGAAGGTGGAATGGCAGAGTGACGACAGTAGCTTCGGGAATGGTGATACCAGAGCTTCTCTTTCCTCTCAATGGTTATGAACTCCAAAATCCGTAGGCCAAGGCCTCATTTTATAGAAAAATAAAGTACACGGTGTGTATTTAAAGTACACGCCGTGTACTTTTTGTCAACGCATTTTGGCACCAGTTTCTCCGCTTGCAGGTGGTCGAGCACGCCGTTTTTGACTTTTGAACACGGCATCGCCTGCAATTTGAGTGTACACAGCGTGTAGCGCCGCCATACACGGCGTATAGTTTCGAATGTTTGGCTGCAATCCCCTTCTATAATAGCATACATGGCGTGTAAAAGTTCAAACACGCTGTGTCTTCATCAATGGCCACATGGGTGTGTGGACATTTCTTTGGTAACCACCGCTTCTAGAAAGTAGTACACGACATGTAGCGCCGCCACACATGGCGTGTATCTTCTACCTGGTGACATGGGCGTGTACTCCCTCCTTTGGTCCGTGTCCCTACCTGGATTTACACGGTGTGTATAAAAGTACACGCCGTGTAGTTTCAAAATTTTAACATGCATCCCTTGATTCGTGTATTTAGCTAGAAATCACCTGATAGTAAACAGAATCAAGAAAATCAGAAAATATGTTCATAAAACAACATATATTTGATAAAAACTTGTTTTTATCTTCAATTATGTATATGGAAATTAATACACAAATTGGGTGCATCAAATTCCCCCATACTTAGTCTTTTTCTTGCCCTCAAGAAAAATCTCAACATCTAATTAAGAGAGCCTATACTTTAAAAGGATGGAATTTAAATAATCAAATGTATAACTGATAACGTTACTGAGGAAAAATTCTTAAAGGCACAAAAAAATTCAATTCATAAGATATTAAAATCATGCCTCATATATAATTCAATTAACTACTCTCATCCTCTTTCAAAACATTGTTCAACCTTTCAAAAATAATCATGCCACTTGATGATTTACCTTACCAGTTAAAATTACACTCCACACTCAAGATGTTTTTAATCGAATTTATGCTCATTCCAAGGAATATACACTCTATACATAGGTTTTCAAGATATCTTGTTCTCTACTTCAAAAAAATTGAATTACAAAAATCATGAGGGCTTTATCAATAAGGTTCAGATGTTTCTGTGGATAAGGTTTGGTAGGTTCAGATGTGAAAATAAATTCTGAGGCTTGAAAAATGATGGCTAATTCCATTAAACAACATTGCATGATATTCAACGTAAAGCTCACAGAAAATACATCCTTTGACAACTCAGTAAAATGCTTTTGTAATCGTCACCATCTTCCTTAGGCAAGTAGGGTTTATGGGCAAATAAGCATAAGGTCCCCTTGTTGTTTGTTTGTTGTTGTTGTTGTTTTTTTTTATTTTTTAAACAACAAAACACAAGGTCATCCCTTATGAATTCAATGTGTAGATGGTTGGAACCCATTATGCCCCAAATAATCAAGACGCACTCCACCACACTTTATTTCATGGCTGTACCCAAAAATATGTCATGTATTGCCAACTCCCTCTTTAAAGATTAAATGAATAATCATGCAAAGTTTAAAAAGAAATAGGGTAGAAAGGGAAATAGGCTTGTAATGTGGCTTCCTATAAAGGTTGTTCATGGATTCTATGGGCTTAACGAAGAAGAAATGTAGGGTAGGTCTCAAGATAAAGGGGTTGAAACAATATAATGCCTCATTCATGTTAAATTAATATAAAATTTCGTTATGTTTCGAAATGAAAAACTTGCAAATTCTGGTAGTGATGCATATCCTAAGAATCTCTCAATAAAGAGGGTATTAGAAAAGAAATACGAAAAATGGTTTACAATACCTCTCAGTAGTGGAAAAATAATAAAGGGACAATCAAGTCATGACATGCATATAAATGATTAGCCTAATTAATGTAATTTAATCCAGGATGAAAGGTTGCAATTGAAAATATATCAGCAATCATTTTAAAATAATTAAAAACTAAAAAGCATGTAACATTTTCAAAAGTTCCTACTGATAACTCAGCAGCAGGCCCTGGCCCGACAGAAGTGGAAGCAGTAGAGCTCACTGTAGGCATCGGAACAGAATCGGTGGCCGGCGTAGGAGACAGCAGTGGAGCAGCAACATAAGGGCCAGGAACTGAGGTAGAGGATGGTGGTTAAGGCTGTGGAACACCAAGATGCTGAGCAATATGCACCAACAGATGCTCCATCCGGTCCTGGCGGCCATCCAAACGAATCAAATGGCGTACAATGGTGTCCTGGAGGCTGATGATACGGTCTAACTTCTGCTCCATCATGGCTAGGCGGAGGGAAAGAGTTGGATCGACTGAGGGTGCGGGGTTATGTGGGATAGGGGATGTGACATAAGGAGGAATGTTAGAAGAAGTGAGGTCAGTAGGAGGTGGGTGAGGTGGAGAAGCTGGAGGGGGCGGGGAAGGAGGAGCAGGGTCAACAGCTGGGGCAGGGTCAGCAAGTGGGACAGGGTTAGCAGGTGGCGGGGCTCGAACCTGAGCAAGGATGCAGGCACCCCCTGCTTCTGGACCAATCCCATGCGAATGAGCATGAGTATGTCCATCCGCGGGGGTGAACCTATCAAGTCATGACGTAAAGAGGAATCAAATACCCCCAAGTGGTGGGAAAGACAGGTGGTGTAAAACCAGCCGTTCAGGTTTCCCTGACGGCCGGTAAAAATGGAGTGTAAATATGAGGAAACAAGATAAGGGAGGTCCGGGTAGCTGTGTCGGATGACACAAGTATGAAGCTCCATGTCAAGGCTGGTCACGACCACCATATCCTCCTGGCGGGAAAAAAGGATGGCGCTGAAGCACCGGTGGGTGAAGCGTAGGACATGGTCGGCTATAAGAGTGCTCTTCTGGGGAGTGGGGGAGTACCGGTGGTCAGGCCCAGTGATCTCCCGCCACATGGAAATAAGGTCAGAGAACTCGGGCCGGGTCAAGTCAGAAACAGGGGGTGGTGTGATTGGATGGGCGTAGAAGCTGCACCCTCAGCCAAACTCGGTCATCGTCAGAGAAAAACGCCGGCCGCCTAGCCGGAATCGAACTACTGGCACCGCATCGCCTGGTGTCTCCTGGTACTCTGCTCCATCGAACTCAAAGGAGGCCGCAAACTCCAAAAATAAATCTCGGAACACATGATTTTTGACCTGGAAAATCTTGAGGAGTGTGGTGTGGCCAAGAAGTAACTCCAACTCCTCCCAAATACCGATCCGCTACGGAATGCTGCTGTCAAGGTAGCAGCCGCTCAATGGTATCAGCCGAGGAGAGAAGTATCATATCCTGTCGTATGCGAGGTCGGTGATCGGGAATACTATGCAGGGATAGGGAGCACCTGCACGTCCCGGTCCAGGTGTGGTGCAGCAGAAACATCTGGCTATGGAGGTGGATCCGCCATTGAAGAAGGTGGCTTGATGGAAGGTGTGCTCGAAGAGGGACCAGCTACTGAGGATGATGGTATAGTGAAAGTGGAAGTTGGAGCAGCAGATGTGGGCACCGCCTTATCTGAGGGAGTGAGTGGCAGTAGAATGACCAACGAAGGGAGCTCAAAGACCGGAGTGTCGGGGTCCGGCTGCGTAGGTGGTTAGAGTCGGATCCGACAATAGATGGGCCTCTCTCCCTCGGTGGCGGAGGCTGGACACTTTCCACATGAAGGATAATGATCTGCCATATCCTGAAATAGAAGGAAAAAAGAAAACAAAAGAAAAGAAAATGAAAAAGGAAGAAAATAAAACAAATAAAAGGTGAGAAAACTGAGAAAAAAAATTACACAGTGTGTACTCCAGAGTACACGACGTGTAGTCAGAAATGGAGAGTATCATGTGTTCTCTGGAAAGACACACTGAGGGTGGAAAGAGACCATGTAATAGGACACGGCGTGTACCGAACATACACGCCGTGTTCACATCAAAGTGAAGGTGGTCGTGTAATAAAAAGGACACGTCCATGTTGCTATCAGTTCAAATAAAAAAATACACGTCGTGTAAGTATAGGCCACGACTTGTATTGCACATGAAGAACATGACCGTGTAGAGGGGGAGACATAGTCTGGCTATTGATATAAAGGACACTGCATGTACCGAACATACACGTAGTGTTCTGGAACATGGGGTGATAGGCCGTGTTATGCGCCACACACGAAGGGGCCAAAGGAAATGGTCTACACGGTGTGTACCAAACATACACATAGTGTACATTCAAATTTTGAAATATTTTGTTTGTGGCCGTGTACAGATGTACATGGCGTGTGTTCTTCATATCATTTTCATGTACAGGCAGAAGCCGAATGGTCGACCGATCTGATTAACACCCTAAAAGATTCAAAAAACATGAAATAGAGGGTGTAGAATGGCGTACCTGGACTGAGGATCACAATCTGAGAAGAATTAGAACGTGAAACGCCCTAAATCGACGGATCTGGCAAAGGGGGTTCGGATGGCGTTCGGGAGAAGAAACGAAAAGAAGGGGAAGAATGGGGTGGCTGTGCGACACAACCTCAAGCCGGGTGGCCCGCGGCTTATATAGCCGCGGTACACGGTGTGTATTTTTGGTACTCGCCGTGTATCCCGATTTTTTTTTTCATTAGTACATATAATTATTATAGACAACTACATAATAATTATTATGATATCGACAAATTCTATTATACATAAACCTATAAACGACATATATCGGGAAATACACGTCGTGTATTTTAAAATAAGAAAAAGAGTAGCACAACCTTTGGTCCGGTGCTTGCGGCGGGATTCGAACCGACGATCAGCCGATTCGAACAGACGCCCTCACCCACTGGACTAAAGGTTGTTCTGCTGTTTATATTTATTTTATATATATATTTATTCTATACTGCCTATACACACGGAAAGAAAGAAAAGAACGGCATGTGGTTTTTATTTAGGAAATGATGGGGGTGAAGCATGGAGATTAGCACGATTCGAAACCGGGTCTTGTGAACCTGGTGCCGAGACTTTTCCAATCTGCCAACTTCACCCGCATGTAATTTCTTATTTTTAAAATAGTTTTAATTTATAGTTCAAAAATCATGGCGCACACGGCATATATCAGAGTACACGTCGTGTGGTTTTATTAAAAGAACAAATGATGGAAATGGGACGGTTGTCTGGATTCGAACCCGGGTCTTTTGAAACCTGATTAGGATTCTAGCCAACCAGACCATCCCCACCATGGGTTTTATTAAAAAAACACACACACACACACACACACACATATATATATATTTATTGAAAATTCCACACATGTCGTGTAATTAAAAGGAGGAAGCTCGTGCCGATGGTAGGTCAGGAGGATTCGAACCGAGGATGGCTTGAATAAACTCCAGTGACTTTGCCACCGCCACCAGCATCATCCCTGGTTATTTATTTGTTATTCTATAGATTTATACTATTAAGTTTACATATTAAAAAGGTTTAGTACACGCCGTGTATATAAGTGGGACACGACGTGTAACCTCTGGGTTGCCTCCCAGGAAGCACCTTTGTTTTAGGTCGTTGGCTCGACCTACATACCTTGATTACCTGAAGAGTATGGTGGACAACTTTCCCACAATGTTATCTGTAGGATGGTAAGATTTAAAGAGCTGTCTGTTTACCTTGAATGGTTGACCATGTTCTCCAGAAATTTCTACCTCCCCGTGATGGAATACGCGGATAACATGGAATGGTCCCGACCAGCGTGACTTTAACTTCCCTGGAAATAAGCGAAGACGCGATTTAAAGAGAATTACCTGATCACCGGGTTGGAAAGATTTTCATGATATCATCTGGTCGTGAATGGCTCTTATCTTCTATTTTTACAACTTGGCGTTCTCATATGCCTCTAATCAGATCTCATCTATTTCTGACAGTTGGAACTTCCGTTTCTCATCAACTGCCTTTAGATAAAAATTCAGGGCTTTGACGACCCAGTATGCTTTGTGTTCTAATTCTACTGGCAAATGGAAGGGCATGCCATAGACGAGGCAGAACGGGGACATTCCTAGTGGTGTTTTGAAAGCAGTCTGACATGCCCACAAGGCAACATCTAACTTCTTGGACCAGTCCTTCCATGAAGTGTTCACTATTTTTTCCAGGATCTGCATGAGCTCACGATTGGAGAGCTCTACCTGTCCATTGGACTGGGGATGATATGGTGTCCCCATTTGATGCTTTAGTCCATACTTAGACAATATTCCTCTCATCAGTGTGTTGTTGAAGTGGGTCCCTCTATCGTTGATCAGTACTCGGGGAACTCCAAACCTGCTAAAAATATTTTTCTTCAAGAAATTTATGACTACCTTGGCTATGTCGTGAGCTGTAGTAGTAGTTTCCACCCATTTGGAGACGTAGGCGACGCAGACCAGGATGTAAGTGTTCCTAAAAGATGAGGGAAAGGACCCATGAAATCTATGCCCCAGACATCGAAAATATCGACCTCCAGGATGGGGTGCTGAGGCATCTCAGCTCTACGTCCCACATTACCTATCCTTTGGCACTGATCGCAACTGGAAACAATGGCCCATGGATCTCTATGCATGGTGGGCCAGAAAAATCCAGATTGCATGATCTTAGCTATGGTACGGTCCAGCCCATGATGTCCTCCTACTGGTGAGGTGTGACAGAACTCCAGGACACGGTGAACTTCATTCTCCGGGATGCAATGGAGGATCCCTCCATCTGTACAGGATCAGAATAGCAGAGGATCCTCCCAGAAGTACCTTTTCACATCAGAGAAAAATATTTTCCTTTGTTGGAAGGAGTTTTCGGGGTGAACGACACCTGTAACCAGAAAATTAGCGATATCAGCATAACGTGGTTGAGGTGTTTTTTTGATCGAAAAGAGGTGCTCATTAGTAAAATCCTACATGATCTCCCGATCTTCTTCCTTCTCTAAGTGAGGCAGCTCGATGTGGGAGAGATGGTCAGTAATGAAGTTCTCACTCCCTTTCTTATCCCGGATCTCAAGATCGAATTCTTTTTGGAGGAGTACCTAGCAGATTAATCAAGGCATCACGTCTTTCTTGTTGAGTAGGTACTTTAGTGCTGCATGGTCAGTATAAACAATAACGTTAGACAACAGTAAGTAAGAACAAAACCTGTCAAATGCAAAAACCACTGTGAGAATATCCTTTTATGTGGTGGTGTAGTTAATCTATGCCCCGTTGAGCATCCTGATGGCATAATAGATAGGTCAGAAAATCTGGTCAAGTCACTAGACCAAGACTGCTCCCACTGTGTAGTCGCTCGCATCGCACATGACCTCAAATTGTTCCTCCCAGTTGGAAGAAATCATAACTGGAGCTTCCACGAGGCGCTGCTTTAGATACTCAAAAGATCTGACACAATGGTCATCGAACTCTAATATGGCATCATTGGTTAGAAGATTGGTGAGGGGTTGGGCTATTTTGGAGAAGTCGCGGACAAACTGCCTGTAAAATCCTGCATGCCCCAGGAAGCTGCAGATGGCGCGGACGGAAGTCGGTATTGATAGTCATGAAATGACTTCAATCTTCACCGGGTCCACCTCTATCCCCTTCACTGAAATTCTATGGCCAAGTACTATGCCACTTTGCACCATGAAATGACACTTTTCCCAATTCAAGACTAGGTTAGTGTGCTCACATCTTTCCAAAACAAGTTCTAGGTGACGTAAACAAATGGTAAATGATTTTCCATAAACGGAAAAGTCATCCATGAATACCTCCAGGATTCGTTCCGCCATGTCGTGGAAGATGACCAGCATACGACGCTGGATGGTGGCTAGGGCATTACACATGCCTAAAGACATCATTTGATAAGCAAATGTTCCATAGGGGCAAGTAAATTTTCTATTTTCCTAATCCTCTGGAGAAATAGAGATTTGGATGTAACCGGAAAAACCGTCAAGGAAGAAATAGAAGTTGTGCCCTACTAGCCTCTCTAGTATTTGATCCATGAATGGAAAGGGGAAGTGATCCTTTCTTATTACATCGTTTAACTTCCGGTAATCCACACAGAATCGCCAGCCCGTGATAGTGCATGTAGGGATGAGCTCGTTCTTTTCATTTGAAATCACAGTTATACACCCCTTTTGGGGTACCACTTGGATAGGACTCACCCACGGACTATCTGAGATGGGATAGATGATGCCTGCATCCAATAATATGATCAACTCCTTCTTTAAAACTTCCTTCATGGGAGGATTCAAGTGCCGTTGTGTTTGCCGAGATTGCTTGGCACCCTCTTCAAGTATCACATTGTGAGTGCAAATGGTAGGGATGTTGCCCATCAGATCAGCGACTATCCAGCCAATAGAATGCTTCTGCTGTTTGAGAACCTTCATAAGTGCATCTTCCTTCTCCTGTGATTGTTCTGCATTAAGTATAAAAGGCAATGTTTTATTGGGTACTAAATACCCATACTTGAGAGAAGATGGAAGAGGCTTCAGTTCGAGTTCAGGTGCCTTTAAAATCGAAGGCACAAGTGGCTGCACCTTGTCCCGTTCCAAACTATCAGGAACAACTGCATGTTGCCACTAGTGGACGCCCTGGGCTTCTATGAATTCATGTCTTCTGGTGCTTCTTCTAATAGAATATCTGGATCAGTTAAATTATTAGAAATAAGAGAACATACCAGTTCATCCCCTTTGTTGCTAAAATGATTAACCGTGGTGGACACTGCATAACAGTCCTCATAATCTGATAAGGAAGCATGTTTGACAGCTTTTATGATGTTATAGGAAACTCTTTCATCACCTACCAAAAAATAAGCTCCCCCTTGGTGCACATCGATCAGTACCTTCCCAGTTGCGAAGAAAGGACTTCCATGTATAAGAGGTGCTTCCTGGTCATCCCCCATGTCGAGGATGATGAAATCAACAGGGAGAATCAGCCTACCCAGCTTGACCAGTACGCCCTCTAGTAGTCCCTTCGGGTGCTTGATGGATCGATCAACAAGTTGAAGGGCGACACGGGTATGGTTGAGCTCGTGGAGTCCCAGCTTCTTGAAAACTCCGAGGGGCATGAGGTTCACGCTGGCCCCTAAGTCGTAGAGGGCTTTCCCAAAATCACAGGATCCAATAGTGCATGTAATGGTGAAACTACCTGGATCCTGGAGTGTGGGTGGAATGGAATGTTGAACCACCACAGAGCACTCCTTTGTTAGTGAAATAATGCCCAAATCCTCCATCTTCCTCTTATTCGAGAGGATTTCCTTCATGAATTTGGCGTATGTTGGAATTTGTGTCAGGGATTCGCAAATGGTATGTTTATATGTAGCTTCTTGAAAACATCCATGAATTTTCTAAATTGGTGGTCCATCTTCCTCTGCATCAATATTTACGGAAAGGGTAAGGCATTCTTGAATGGTTGGATTACTTCCTTTTCATTATTTTTTAAAGCCTCCTTATGTAGGCTTTTGGATGAGGAGGGGTCGGTACTGGTACCTTTTTCATCAACAGTGGGTGTGGATGCACCTTACTGTGCTGATTGGTTCTGGTGGGGCTCTTTTCCACTCCGAAGCATGATAGAATTGGCCTCCTCCCTTGGGTTCTTTTCGGTGTTCCCCGGTAGTGTATCGGGCTACCTCCCTGAGAGTTGATTTTCCAGCTGGCCAATATGATTCTCCAAGCCTCAAATAAAAGCTTCCTGATTTTGGAACCGAGTATCAGCAGTAGATATGAATTTAGTCATCCGATCCTCTAACCTTGAGGTGTTATCTTGCTGAGGTGGTTGTTGAGCTGGTGGAGGAGGTGGCTGCCGTGGTTGCTGTGGATGAGGGTTTTGATACCCTTTTTGCTGATAAGGACCCTGCTGGGGTTGTTGCGGACTTTGGATTTGGTTCTGATATGGAGGCTGGTTGTAGTTGGCCAGTCGCTGGCGCAGAGGATTCTGTTGTTGTTGACCCCAGCCTGTGTTATGTTGATCTCACCATGCCAGGTTCTGGTACTACTGGTACTGGTTGGGCCCTCGATTTTGGGCAACATTACTCAGCTCGCTCGTTGAGGGGCCTCCAGCAGAACCCGAGCATTCTCTCATGATGTGGTTATCACCACAGTTGCCACATGCTGGATGGTTTGCCGCATGAACTTGAGAAGCTCTTTTGAGGTTCAATGCGTCGATTTTCTTGGACACAGTGTCCAACTGAGCAGCTGCCATAGTGGTAGCATCAATGTTGTGCATACCTCGCTTTTGAGTCCCCCACTCGGAGTACCACTGGAAGCTATTAGATGACATGTCTTCCAGTAGTTCGAATAGTTCTTCGGGGGACTTCCGCATCATCGTACCTCCAGCAAAAGCGTCCACCACAGACTTGGTATTCATGGTAAGTCCTCCATCGAAGGTCTGGACTTTCATCCAGAGTGGGAGACCGTGATGGGGGCATTTTTGTAACATCTCCTTGAAGTGTTCCCAGGACTCGTACAATGACTCGGAGTCGTGTTTCTAGAAGTTATGAATCTCATTCCGGAGTGTCACTGTCTTGGATGGTGGGAAGTACTTAGATAGGAAAGCCTGGGATACCTCCTCCCAGGTGAGGATAGATCGTTGTGGAAACCCCTTGATCCAATACTTCTCCTTATCCCGTAGAGAAAAGGGGAATATGCGAGGACGGATGGCATCCTCGGACACGCCATGGTATCGGAAGGTATCGCAGATCTCCAGGAAGTTGGACAGATGGGCATTCGGGTCCTCACTAGCCAGGCCTCCAAATTGGATTGTGTTCTGGATCACCGGCATGATAGCAGGCTTGATCTCGAAGTGTTGGGCCTGGAACGGAGGATGAACAATGCCCGTATCAGCTCCGTGAATTGATGGAAGTCCGTACTCCATAAGGGTACGTCTTGGAGGTTGTTGTTGTTGGGGTGGAGCTTGCATAAACTACTCCTGAGGGGAAAAGTATGGTCATTGAAAGAGTTTTTGTGGTGGTCGTTGGTAATCCCTTGGGAGGAATTCCATGAGGGCTCCATGAGGTTGCTCCGGTAGACCAGCAGTGGGAGGTTGTTGATCCTAGTACTGATGCTCAGTCGCAGCATCTACGGCTGGTGCTCCCTCTTCCATGTTCGCCATGGGTTGTGGTTGATGGTTGTGAGTTTCTGTCCGTGTATGCTGACGATGAAGGAAGGTCCATTCAATTTCCAGGTCAAGCGGAATTAATTCCGAAGACTCGGCACTTCTGGATCGTGTAAAACGTCGAAACATACACTTCAAGCTCTGCACAACACAAAAATGAAAACCAGGCGTAAAAGGGGAAAATAAAAAATAAAATTTGAAATGGGATTAGAAAAGAGATTTTTGATAATTTTTTTATTTTTATTTTCACTTAAATAAATTATTAACACAATTTAAATCATAGCACTAAAACCAAACAGGTTCCCCATCAACAACGCCAAAATTTGGTCTCGCTTGTCGTTGATTGAAGTTATATGAATCCCAAATTAATTACCCGTTCATAGAACTTTAGTATAGAATATGTTCAGGGTCGATCCATAGGGAACCATGGCATGCATGAATTCCATTGAGTTAATACTTAATTAGGTGAAGTATGCAAAATTTAGAAACGATTGGGTTGATTTTGGGTTTTGATTGAAACTAAATTGATTTACTTTTAAGAATGGATACAGTTTGAAAGAAAAAAATAGGTAAATTTAAAGAGTTCTTAGAAATAGAAAGAAAAGACATGTCAGGGTTGTTGTGAAAATGGAGTTCTTTTTGAGATTGTTTAAATGGTTTTGTTTTTCATAATAATTCAATCATTCAGGATTTCATTTTGTTACAAGATTTCTTTGGTCCGGTTCCTCTTGTTTGGAATTAGAGCAGCTGACTCCTTGGTTTGGTATTCAACGTACTTAATTCTTTATTACGTCCAGTCCATTATTTGAATTGGCGAAAACCTTCCAATGGTCATTGATGTTTTCACCGTTACTTTTCTTTTTTATCGCTGAGAATCCTTCCCTTGGTCCGGCTAAGAATTCTCTGTTAAATTAGACAGTGGTTTAAGAAGAGTATGATGAATTACAATGATTCAAACACAACTATATAAAAAAATATACAAATTATGATCCCATCATCCATAGCCCCAACACGAGGGGTTTAGTTACACAAAGAATTTTGGAGAGAAATGACACACGTGATACCTGACGGATTCATCGTATAGGCATTGAGGTAGAGTATCGGAAGGTGGAATGGCGAAGTGATGACAATAGCTTCGGGAATGGTGATAATAGAGATTCTATTTCCTCTCAATGGTATCGAAATCCAAAATCTGTAGGGAAAGGCCTCATTTTATAGAAAAATATAGTACACAGTGTGTATAGAATTTACACGGTGTGTACTTTTTGTCAACGCGTTTTAGCGCCAGTTTCTCCACTGGCAGGTGGCCGAGCATGCCGTTTTTGACTTTTGAACATGGCGCCGCCTGCAAGTTGAGTGTACACAGTGTGTAGCGCCGCCATACACAACATGTAGTATCAAAAGTTTGGCCGCCATCCCCTTCTAGGATAGAAGACACTGCGTGTAAAAGTTCAAAAACGCCATGTCTTCATCAACGACCACATGGGCGTGTGGACTTTTCTTCAGCAACCACCGCTTCTAGAAAGTTGTACACGGCGTGTAGCACCGCCACACACGGCGTGTATCTTCTTCCTAGTGACATGGACATGTACTCCCTCCCTTGGTCTGTGTCCCTGCCTGGATGTACACGGCGTGTATAAAAGTACACTGCGTGTAGTTTCAAAATTTTCACATGCATCCCTTTATTCGTGTATTTATCCAGAAATCACCTGAAAGTAAACAGAATCACCAAAATAAAAAAATATGTTCATAAAACAAAATATATTTGATAAAAACTTGTTTTTATCATCAATTATGTATATGGAAATGTATACACAAAACAACGGGTAAATTTAAAGAGTTCTTATAAATGGAAAGAAATGACGTGTCAGGGCTGTGGTGAATAAGGAGTTCTTATACAGATTGTTTAAATGGTTGTGTTGTTCATAAAAATTCAATCATTTAGGATTTAATTTTGTTACAAGATTTCCTTGGTCCGATTCCTCTTATTTAGAATTAGAGCAGCTGACTCCTTGGTCCGGTAGTCAATATCCTTAATTCTTTATTACGTCCAGTCCATTATTTGAATCGGTGAAAACCTTCCAATGTTCATGGATGTTTTCAACATTACTTTTATTTTGTATCGCTGAGAATCCTTCCCTTGGTCCGGCTAAGAATTCTTAGTTAAATTAGACAGTGGTTTAAGAAGAGTAAGATGAATTACAATGATTCGAACACAACTATATAAAACAATATAAAAATTATGATCCCATCATCAAAAGCTCCAACACAAGGGGTATAGTTACACATATAATTTAGGAGAGAAACTACACATGTGATACCTGACGGAATCATCGTGTAGGCGTTGAGGTATAGTATCGGAAAGTGGAATGGCAGAGTGACGACAATAGCTTCGGTAATGGTGATAGTAGAGCTTCTATTTCCTATCAATGGTTCTAAACTCCAAAATACATAGGCCAAGGCCTCATTTTATATAAAAATAAAGTACAATGCTTGTATAGAAAGTAAACGCCGTGTACTTTTTTTCAACGCATTTTGGCGCCAGTTTCTCCGCTGTCAGGTGGCCGAGCACGCCGTTTTTGACTTTTAAACACGGCGCCACCTGCATGTTGAGTGTACACGGCATGTAGCGCCACCATACATGGCGTGTAGTATCAAAATTTTGGCTGCCATATTCTTCTAGAATAGCAGACACGATGTGTAAAAGTTCAGACACACCGTGTCTTTATCAAATGCCACATGGGTGTGTGGACTTTTTTCGGCAACCACCGCTTCTAGAAAGTAGTACATGGCATGTAGCGCCGCCACACACAGAATGTATCTTCTACCTGGTGACATGGTTGTGTACTCCCTCCTTAGGTCCGTTTCCCTGCCTGGATGTACACGACGTGTATAAAAGTACACGCTGTGTAGTTTCAAAATTTTCACATGCATCCCTTGATTCGTGTATTTAGCTAGAAATCTCCTGAAAGTAAACAAAATCACCAAAATCAAAGAATATGTTCATAAAACAACATATATTTGATAAAAACTTGTTTTATATTCAATTATGTATATGGAAATGTATACACAAATAGGGTGCATCAGAAGTTCAAGATAGTAAGAGATTCATTCATAGACTGGATCTCCATAATTTGGAGGAACTAATCCTGTTGTAGGGTTCGTCCACAGTTAGTTCTTACAATCAATCTCTACTATGACAGGTACACCATTATACTATATGGGGCATTATTTTTCATCCTAACCATACATCATACATTTCAGAATCATACAATTGTTCAAGGCATCAATTTAGAGGTTATATTAATGGGCTGCCCAGGGTTAGACAATCCATGTGCCTAGCTCATTCGAGAGGGATCATAGTGATGTTCTGGGAACATAGTTGGCACATTTTTTCCTAATCATGTATCCAAAACCATCATCCATTAAAATTTTAGATGAAATATCTTTTATATTGCCCTATATTTTAACTCAACCATTTATTCCTTCTTCCTCCATTCACATAAGATCATCCCGGTATGTGAGAGAACCTACCCTCTTCATTTGTAGGAATTTAAAAAACCTTCTCATACATGATCCATTTCATTCACTGTAGTAGGAATTGGATTGGTAATAATAACACATCCACTCCACATTATTCCCTCTTTTATTTTCCATTCCATCATCTATTCTATTTTGTAGTTAAATCACAAGCCCTATTTTCAAGGCTGTTTTAAATTTTTGCATTTATTATGTTCTACCTCAATTAAATATGAATCAATTTATATAGGGTCATATATTTACCTAAGGTATATGGTAGAGTTATTTTAACTATATATATTTCTTCATTTATAATGCACCATTTTTTCTACGTTGTACTTTTTTAGTAACCCCTCTTAAATTAATAATAAATTCAAATAAATAATAATCTACTGGTCAACATAGTACTAGAAATATGTGAATGAACGAAATAGGTTGAACTCCTATATTTGAGACACCAAAAATTGTGTAAATATTTTAATGACCATAAAAAATAATTCCATAAAATCTTATAACCACAATTAGAAGTGTTTGTTTTTAATGATTTTAATGATTTGATAGAATGTTATGAATTTTAATCTTAGGTAGACACATACAATGAGATATGGATGATGGATATATAAGGGTCCTGACATAAGGATAACTTGGATTTGATCTTGGAAATTAGTTATTAGTTATAGTAAATGAATATAAATACATTGAGATTTATAAATGGATTCATTAAAGAATAACTTGGATAGTCCCTACACCAAGATTCCTTATATGTTTTACGAATGAGACATACCATGTTCCTTAGTGGTTTACCTTGGATGTTATTAGTATGAATTATTGATATATCATAAAATGAGTGACACTTGCTTCCCAATACAGTATAACATGGATTGTCATAGTCCATTTTTCCTAATACTATTTTTAGGGTAATACACGGTATTTCTTTTATGGATTTTATTTGACTGACTATTATGGTGATAGCTAATTATAGATATCCAAGATAAATACATAGGTTCTTTATTATAGTTCTCCTTGGATGGGTTTAGGATTACAATTACTAAATTTAAAGTATTCCACGTTTTATGATCTACAAATTCTAATTATAAATATCATGAGATGACCACCAATATAAATAAAATACTTGTGTTCAGCCCATGTCTTCAATTTACATTGAGATTACCTAATTGTTTTTTTTCAATTATTGTGTACCAGAAGACTTATACTACATCTTATTAAAAATTTAGATACAAATTATATTTGTATAGGTTTACCTTGGGTTAGAGGAAATTATCCTAGACCAAAACAAGGTTTTTTGTTTATGTATACCATGAGGAATATAGAACAATGTGTTTTAGTTATTTACATCAATATCCATAGTATATATGAACATTTATCATTAAATGTAGACATTACGGATAGTTATATACACAATTAATGGTGACTAACCACTGAGTTTATCCCACACCACGTTCGGGCATCCAATTGTACTTGAGAATACATCATGATTATATGGACAAAGAAATTGAAGTACCCAACTCCTAATTTTTGATATTCAGTTCAAGGATAGATTAAGGGATAATAACATCAAGCCTATTCTCAGGATTTTAGTGGAATAATATTTTTGGTAATATTTTTATTTTTTCCATCATGTTAAATACACATTTTCCACAGTTCCCCTTTTACTAATGATTTTTGTGTTGAATTATAACATGATCATTATCATTGTATCATATATTCATTTAGGTTATTACTTTTGGTTTGATTGGGAAATTTATTATTACTCTAGTGGATATTATTTCATATTGTTTCAAATATGTATCATTATTGTTTATCATAAGGCTATAGACTTGTGAAAAAGAAATAGTCTCCCCTAGGAAACACCCTAGGTCATAGTAACTAATCGCCATCCTATATATTATATGGATTCATGAATGGGGTCATGTGAAAAACCATATCACTGAATTGCTTAGATTCTACAGGCTCAGGATGCTACAAACTATTATGAAATGTTATTTTTTTCATTTGTCATACTTTTTGTGTACTATATAGGAGAATATGAGTATATCAGAATTTGTTAATGATCATGTTCCTAGGAGTATCTAACTAACATAAAGGGGAAAACCAAATTAACTACGATGGGATATTGATATTTCATGGTTTTCCAATTACATTTGTACTGATTTCACCATTATGTGATACATTTTTTGATGTTATTATTTATATTATTTTTATAGATTTAATTTTCCCTTGATAGGTACGACAATGATGTAATACCCCAAGACATTTTTAAAGAAATTTTATGTTGAGTAGTGTAAACATCATGCAACACAAATCATTGATAATGTTTAAGCACCTTGATATGTTAGGTTAATTTTAATTTTGAATAAATTTATCCTCTTCGATAGCATATAGTATATGAAATGTCAATATTTTTTAGTTCGGAAGAATTTTCTACATGTAAGACCATGCTTAACCAACCAATGATATATTTAACCATTATAACCTAGAAGTAAAATTGGTTGGTATGAATAATATTAGGAAATTTTTATATATATATATATATTACATTGTCAATATAATTCATTGATTAATTTTATAAAAATAATTTTACTCTTCAAAAATACATTTTCATCAAAATGAGTTTTATTAATTATCATAAAAAATATAACATTAAAATCTTTACAAAATATTTTAAAACATATTTTTTTATAATTAACTTCATATTTTGAATTGTAATATAAAAATTTATTTTTTGTGAAATTTTGGGATTTTTGGCATGATATTGAATTTTTAATGAATAGGTAAAATACACTTTCTAAAATGTGACTTATTATAAATAAATTATGTAATATAGAAGGAAAATTCAACATTGAATATATATTTAAAAAAACTTATGTATTATTTATATATAAATAATAAACTAAAATACATTTCAATCATCATTATATTTTATTTTAGTATACTATGTTTGGGTTTAAGAAAGGACTTTTCTACAAATAGTTCTAATTTCATAACGACATCCATTTTAATTATATAATATAATTCATAATGATAAATTATAAACATTAAATATATATTTTATATTTCATTATATAATAACTTATATTCACACTATGATTATTATTAATAATAATGACAATATAAAATCACACTATTCTTGAAAAATATACTTCCTGAAACCTGATTTTTCATCATTTAGTGGCATTTTGATAAAAATTAAATTCTAAATATTTTTTGAATTTAATTTAGTAAAATATGTTTTATATTTGGAAACATAATAATTAAAATTTTCTAATTATTTGAATATAATTTTTTACTAATAATAATTGTGAAAATAAAATAATTAACATGGTTAAAGTATAATTAGATTTACCGGGGGTTAAACTAAAAATAAAAGTTCGAAATTGACCAAATATCAAGTCTAAAATTTATTTAATGAAAATATATAGAACTTATAATTTATTTCATTTATAATTTTACACTATATTATTATTTTAACTAGATGAAAATTTATGTGGAATTTGTCGTTTTCAATAATTACAACTATGCTACTCAACACAATTATTAAAGGCTACCCTTCCCTTACATTATTCAAACCTTTATAACCTATTCGATAGTTAAATGACATAAAAACATCTATACATACCTAATCTCAACATATATTTGTTTTAGTTTTAGACATCCATCCAAGGAACACCACTGTTTAAAAATAATAGTAATTACCTAAAGAATAAGCAACGTTCTTCAAAGAGCCTTATAATTTTAAATATTACTCCACCTTAATAAAATCTTAACAGACCATGGTTATATAATAATGTCAATATATTAAATATATATAAATTTTATATTCTTTTTATGAAAACCTAAATCTATGTCATCTTCTATCAAAGGTGTTACACAATCACCATTCATGCCTACCACAAATTGCAGCCTCATGAACTAATGTCATCGTTTTCTTTGTTACCACCTCCCACGGTTAGGTATGTTGATGTATCTAAAATATATATTAGATATTTATATTTTTTTTATAAATTTAGATAAGTTATATCATATTACATTTTTAAGTTTTCATTTATTAGTGGATATGTTAAGTTTGCTCGTGTGTACAAAAAATTACCTCCTCACGAAGAGATTTGATTCATATTTTAGAAATACATTAATGTAAAGGTAACACAAGTTAATGAAATTAATATATACGACATAGATGAAATAATTATTATATTTTTGGAATATTTATCATATTACAAATATGATATATAATTTTATTTCATACCATTTTACTCACTAAAATTTTTATAATGTCATTCATTTACACGTGGACTACCACCTTCATGAGGAGTTGGGACTATATTTTAATTAGAAAACCACATTGATGATATATATATATATATGTATATTGAAATTATTAATATGGTATATTTAGTACACCCGGTTTCTAGTATGTAACTATTTCATGATTATTTTAATGGTTTTAATGTTACAGGTGATGAATGGAAGAGTCTAAGAACTTTAAATAATGTTTTAGGCAAAGGGGAAGTCGCACGGGCGGCACCCGGGTTGTCTAAATCCTGCGGCCAAACCGTGCGTAGTGGACCCTTGAGGTAGTAGCTTCCACATGGGCAGCGCACAATTTTTCTAATCGTGCAGCAAAACAGTGCATGGAGTGTCTGCCGAGGCAGTGGCTAACGCAATGTAAGCACACAGTTTGACTTACCATGTGACCAAACCATGCAGCCACATAAACGAGATCCTATAAATGTTTATCTCATGCATTTTTTCCTCTAAGTGGATATTTGTTCCCTCCTAAGAAGCCCTAATTCGGTATTTTCTTCTCCTAAAGTCAGATAAGTTTCTCCCATCATTCCAGAGGTGATTCGAAGGCTTCTCTTGGTGAATCAAAGCCGGATTCTTAAGGTATATGATCGTTCTTCATCGTTCATGATCGGTTTCAAATATCTATATGGATCTACATCTCCTCTTCTCTTGGTTCCTTAGATCGACACCCATTATGGGTAGATCTAAGTTTACGGATGAAAAATAAGATGATATTTGGTCTTGATCTTGCTTGTAGAAGAGATCTAAGGAGTGGTTTTATGAATCAACCCTGTTTTCTTGTGCGTTCTCTGTTTGTTAGAGTTTTCGTCAAAACCATTGAGGTAAGAGGCTTCACTCTTGACCCCTCTTGATATAATTGATTGTATTAGTCTCAAATTGGATTATTTTAATTGATTTTATTATGAAAAGAATGAAAAAATCTTCTTTAGTGATGATTTATGGTTTTGATTAAGTTTTTAAATCTTGGTGAATTATTGTGCAAAGTGATTTGACTTCATGAATATAAAATGTTGATTTTAAATTATGATTTCTAAAATTGTAAATGGTTTGATTAAAAATGGGTTTTCAATAAAAAGGGTGTTTTATTGAAATTGCATGATATTGAAATGATGTTGATGAATTTTGTTTTCAATAAAAATGTTTTTTATTGAAATGGATTGGAATTGAAATGGTTTGAATTGGTTGAACACACTTGGTTTTTGACATGATGGTTGTGTGTGTTCATGGGAATGTGGGACAGATAAGTGTTAGGAGTCTCACCCATCAGTGTTGGGATGGATAAGGTTTAGGATCTCCCCCATCAAACATTCATATTGCATTCGGGACGACTAAGGGTTAGGGGTCTCCCCCATCAGTGTTGGGATGGATAAGGGTTAGGGCTCTCCCCCATGAATCATTCATGTGCATTTAGGTTGGATAAGGGTATGAAGTCTCCCCTATCATGTTTTGGATAGATAAGGGTTTGTAATTATCCCCTCTTCCAGGTAGCATGCTTGGTTATCATCATGAGTTTGTGAAATGGTTGGGTATGCCAAAAAGGGAAGGTTTGTGAAATGGTTCTTAAGCATGTTTGGTTGTTTTTATGGAAACATAACTTGCTAGAAAATTGGTTTCAATTTCTCTTCGAATGCATTCAGTTATGAATGGGTTTGGAAACTTGTTTACATTTAGTTATAAACTACTTTTGAGAAAATGTTTTATATAAATTGATTTTATATAAATGTGGCTAACTCTTTTGTCCTAGTGGAGTGAGTAGGGATGTCACTGGGGAAAACATACTGAGTTTTATACTCAACCCTCCTTTGGCACGTTGGTGCTTTTTCAGATGTCATATTCTGGGACACAGGTAAATGTAAAGCATCTTATTTCTAGTGACTTGTGGTGATGCTTGGGAGATGTTATGGAGCTTGGAGCTTGTGGAGCATGGAGTTGTAGTGTCTTTTAAGAGTCTAGAGTTGTTCATACGCTATGTACTTTTATTCTTAGTTTGGTCGTATGATTTTGGGTCATTTGATGTAGTTTGATATAAATGATGTGTTTGATGGTATTTAACTTGTTTATGCATCATATAGTGAATGTTTGGTTATGGTTGGTTTATAGGTTTAATTCTTAAAGGGTAAATCGTCCCTCACGAAATGACCAATGGTGGGGAGAATGTAGTACCCCCAGTTTCTGGTATGTAACAATTTTTTGATGCTTTTAATGGTTTTAATGTTAAGGGTAATGAATGGGGGAGTCAGAAGAACATTAAATGATGTTTGAGGCAAAGGGGGTGTCACACGAGTGACACACGAGTTGTGTAAACCATGTGGCCAAACCTTATGTAGTGGGCCCTTGAGGAAGTAGGTTCTGCACAGCTGGCATACAGTTTGTCTAATAGTGCAAAAATACCATGCATGGAGTGTCTGTTGAGGCAGTGGCTAATGCACGGTTAGCGCACGATTGGTCAAATTGTGGGATCAAACTGCGCAACCACTTAAATGAGATCCAATAAATGTGGATCTCACGTGTTTTGGCCTCTAAGTGGCTCATTTTACTTCTAAGAAACCCTAATTTGGGATTTTTCTTCTCTTAATGTTATAGAAGGTTCACCCATCATTCTAGAGGTGATTTAAAGGCTTCTTTTGGCGAATCAAAGCCGAATTCTTGAAGAATGTGATCGTTCTTCATCGTTCATGATTGGTTTCTTAGATTTACTTAGATCTACTTCTCCACTTCTCTTGGTTCCTTAGATCTACACCCATTATGGGTAGATCTAAGTGTATGGATGGAAAATATGATGATATTTCGTCTTGATCATTCTAAGAGAATAGATCTACGACGATTTTTGAAGAATCAACCCAGTTTTCTTGTGCATTCTTCATTTGTTTGGGTTTTCGTCAAATCCATTGAGGTACGAGGCTTCACTCTCTACTCCTCTTATTATAATTGATTGGCCTAGTATCAAATTGGTTTATTAGAATGGATTTTATTGTGAAAATCCTGAATAATTTTTATTTAGTTATGATTTATGATTTTTATGAAATTGTGGAATCTTGGTGACTTGTTGTGCAAAGTGATTTGGATTCTTGAAATTAAAGTGTTGATTAAAAATTATGATTGATGAAATTGTAAATGGTTTCATGAAGAATGGGTTTTTAATAAAAATGGTGTTTTATTGAATTGTTTTGAGATTGAAATGATGTTGATGGATTTGGTTTTCAATAAAAAGGGAGTTTTATTGTTTTTTTTGGAATAGAAATGGTTAATGATTGAAATTGTTTAAATTGGTTGAACATACTTGGTTTTTACAAGATGGTTGTGTGTGTTCATGAGCATGTGGGATGGATAAGGGTTAGTACTCTCCCCCATTATTGTTGGTATGGATGAGTGTTAGGGCTCTCCCCCATCAAACATTCATATTGCATTCGGGACGGATAAGGGTTAGGGGTCTCCCCATCAGTGTTGGGATGGATAAGGGTTAGGGCTCTCCCCTATCAATCATTCATGCGAATTTGGGTTGGATAAGGGTAAGAAGACTCCCCCATCATGGTTGGGATGTATAAGGGTTAGGGCATCTCCCCTCTTTCATGTAGCATGCATGGTTGGTTGCATGAGTTTGTGAAATGGTTGGGTATGCCAAAAAGGGAAAGTTGGTGAAATGGTTCTTATGCTTGTTTGAATATTTTCTGGAAATATAACTTTCTAGAAAATTGGTTTCAATTTCACTTGGAATGCCTTTTGTTATGAAAGGTTTCGGAGACTTTTTTATATTTAGTTATATATTTCATTTCAGAAAAAGTATTATATACAATGTTTTTATATAAAGGTGGTTAACTCTTCTATCCTAGTGGAATGAGTAGGGAAGTCATTGGCGAAAACCTACTGAGTCTTTTACTCAACCCTTATTTGGCACACTGGTGCTTTTCCAGATGACGTATTCTTGTACATAGGTAAAGGTAAGTCATCTTATTTCCAGTGGCTTGTGGTGATGCTTGGGAGATGTTGTGGAGCTTTGAGCTTGTGGAGCATAGAGTTGTAGTGTCTTCTGAGAGTCATGGGTGGTTCATCTACTGTGTACATTTATGCTTAGTTTGGTCTTCTATTTTTGGGTCATTTGATGTAGTTTGACAAAAAATAAGTGTTTATTGGTCTCTCATTTGGTCATGCATCATATTGGGAATGTTTGGTTATCGTTGGTTTATGGGTTTATTTCGTAAAGGGTAAATCATCCCCCAACATATATTGGAAACCCTTCGACAATTATTGCTAGACTTTGGCATCTTGGGGATGTTTCTTAAGGCCTAGTAATGACTCGTTGTACTCTCAAGAAAATGAGAATTGGCGGGTCAATACATTATATATTATTTTAAAGGAATTATTTAATGATAGAATATTATATAATACCATTATATAGAGATCATTGAAAAATCAATACAGTACTAATATTTACATAGGCATATAAAAAAAATGATCAAAACATAGTTCATTTTTAATAACATTATCTGATAATTGGTTTCAAAATTATAAATTATTAATTAATTACATAAATATTGGAATATTATTATTCAATATATATTCAAATAATTTATTCTTTAAAATTTTTCAACAAACTGAAGTCAATTTGAAATAATTAACCGAACGTCTAAAAAACACATAATGTGGGATTGTCTAATTAAATATTAAAATATATTATTATAATCAATATAATAATTAATTTAGTTAAAAATAATAAGATTGTAAAATTTTATCACGTTATAAATTAATTTATATACTCTTATTGTATAGGATTTAAATGAAATTTATAGAATAAATGTAATTAATGTAATGGATTAATTAACTCAATTCCAATTAGTAAGGTTAAACATATACTTTTATGATTATTCCAGACTAATATTATTTTTACAATTACATTTTTTTATGTTTTATATATAGTTTTGTTAATTTGATTTTACATACAAAAATATAATATCTTCATTTATTAATCTTCACTTCAGTGATATGATCTTTGTAAGGGACATCATCTCAATTTTACTTCCTAAGACATATTTTAATATTAGGAACATAAATATTTTATGGAGTATATAGTTGCCCTTTTATATTAAATATAATGATTCTATAATAAATAATGTTATTTTATGTTTCAATTGGAAATATTTCATCCAACGTGAATTTAATTGAATTTCACATTGTTGTGAATAATTTCAGAACACAATTTCTTTTAATTTTGTTATATTCCATTTTCATTTAATTTTATTTTATATGATTACTTAAATAATTAATTTTGAATTTATTAGTTTTTATATCTTCATATTTTTTGATTATTTACACTTTAATTATATAGTTAATAATTTGGTTAGTTCTCACATTTACATTATGATCTATATAAGGGATTATTCCACAATCTCATTTTTAATAGAATTCTTTATTAGTTAATTATCATTAACGATGTATATTTTATACTTACCTCACAAACCCAATTTATCTTCATATAATATTTTCATTCAAGATGTTTTTGAGTAATAGTAGCATTTTTTAATATTTGGAACATAACATAACTTTATTATTAAAAAAACCGACATCATTTCTCTCTTCGATTCGAAATCATTTTTCTTCATAATCCATGTTTAATAAAAAAAATTCCAAATATCTTTATCATTTTAAAAATTATTACTTAATGATATTACTAAGCTATTTTACATTTTAATAAATTTTTGAAATCTAATTTTCTTGTTTTTTTAAAATAATGACCATTTTTTATGTTACTAGAATACTGAAAAGAATATTGTTTTTAACATATATAAAATGAAAATAATTTTCAGCTGTCATTGATACTCAAATACATTAAAACGTAATTTATATGATAGAGATATTATTTTCAATGAAATTAATTTTAATTAATTTTTGGGACATTAATTTTTTAAAAAATATTTTTCATATGAAAAGGATATTTTCCTCAGGAATTTTGTGGAGGTCTTATTGCGATATTTATTTCCAACATTATTGATAATACTTTATTCATACTCCAATGGGTATATTTTTTGTTGATAGAATCCATATTCATTTCTCTAAATGCATTAGAATTTTTTCAATGATATTATTATGGAAGAACATTATTTTCCATGGGTTAATCATATTCAAAGATATTATTATGGAAATCATATCATTTAAATGGTTTAATAATTCTTCAAAGATATTGTTATAGACCCATTTTTTCTATGGGATTGTTAAGATGGTATGGAGTATGATATACTCTATAATACCAAATGTCGGATCAAAATGATATAGATACTTATGTAGTATCTAATGATGATCAATATAAAAGATGGGGGGGGATTTTACACTATAAAAATTCATTTGGAATATTTAAAGATGGTTATGTATAACAATGTTAAACAAGGTAATTCACAAAACCTATAGTTCTACACACTTCCATGATTCCAGAAAAAGGATTCTGTGAAAGTGATTCCGGAAAAATTATTACAGGAATGAAACTTAACAAAAGTTTACAACAACAATGATTCTACCATAATGTGTATAGAATCTTACTAAAATAGAGTAAAAGTATAAGGAAGTATAAGATAGTTATACTTTCCTCAATAAAAAAACTGTAGCAGAAATCATGAAACAAAAAAAGAAACAAGTAGTAAATATTTTAACCCAAAGAGAATGGTATCCAACAACCTTGGATAATGGTACCTTGATTTATACTTTCAAGAATGTTTTTCTTACCCACACCAGGGTAAGCCCTTGATACGATGATCAGAGTATGTCTTGTTATCCTCGCAATCCCTCTACATCATTTTTTTTCATAACCTCTTTCTTCCTCATCAAGGAAGACCTAATCTTAAAAGTAGTTGGCACCTCTATCTTCCTAACCCCGGAAGACCTCAATTGTACACAGAAACAATCAGACTCGAACAAAGATAATTTGAACAGTATGTTCAGTACAAAACAATAAATCCTCTCTATCTCTTTAGAAATCACTTCAGCATCATGTAATCTCTTGATTGATGAACTTTTTCATCAAAAAGTTGTGATCTCTTTCAAATGAGCTTCTATTTATTGTCACAACACCAACATTCGACTCCCTCCACCAACAATCATATTTTTCCTAGAATTTCCGACGGACCTGTACACGAGTCACTCAAACAAAATTTAGTTAGTAACTAAATGCACAACATTGTTTTATAACAAAAAATAAGTGTAAGCAAAAATATGGTTACATGACCAAAATCGGAAATTCAAAATGAAAGAAAATAAAAGTTCATAGTCTAACCGAAAGCACATTCGGTGTCTTTAATACAAGGATATTCAGATTCTATTTTCTAAATACTTAATAACCTAAACATTATTGAATTCCGGAGTTTGAATTTCAAGGAAATTCGGAATCTGGATTCACAAGAATTCGAAACCTAAACTAAAAAAGTTTAGAGTCAGAGTTCATGAGAATTTAGAGTGAGAACATAATATTATAGGAGTCTGAATTCATTAGAATTCGGAGTATGAACATAAAAAGTTTGGAGTCTGAATTTAGAGAATTCAGAGTCAGAACTCAGAAAAGTTTAGAGTCTGAATCAGGTGAACTCGGAGTCAGAACTCAGAAGATTTCAGAGTCGAAATTCAGAGAACTCGGAGTCAGAACTCAGAAGATTTCGGAGTCTAAATTCAGAGAACACGGAATCAAAACTCAGAAGAGTTCAGGGTCTGAATCCCGAGAACTCAGAGTTAGAACATAGAATAGTTCGGAGTCTGAATTCAGAGAACTCAGAGTTAGAACTCAAAAGAGTGCGGAATCTGAAAATATAATTCCCTTTATCTAAGAATTATATGATTATAAGGTCTGAGACTTGAAACTGAATTTTTCACTTAGATATGATAATAAACAAAGAAAAACACAATAAGGATAAATTTTCGTAGGGAAGGAAAATTTTAATTATAGAAGTAAAATAGAGGGTAAAATTTGATTTTCTATGAGATAAGGTGTTTGTGATTTTCGAAACAAGAAGGAATTATAAAGTCATAAGGATACCATATTGACATAACAATCTCCCCAAACATGAAGGAATGGAAAATTCATAAGGAAAACCTTATTGACTCAACAATCTCCCCCTTTTTAGAAAGCACAAACATCCACACTATAAAGAATAAAAGGACTTAGAAATTATTTTTTCTAAAAATTCAATATATAAAACATATCTCCATTATCATATGGGAAAAGATGAATATGACTAACTTTTATTTAGGCTTTGGAACACTAAGGATCGTATTCTAGATTTCCAGAATGATATTTTTCAGAATCTTGAGTAAGGAAATCACTATAATGAAAACTTCCAATTAGATAAACTCCACCTTACTTATGTATTTTTCTTATTTACATAGTATTCTTTGTCCTTTCTCCCACTTTTTGATTTTCAAAAATATTTTTAGGGAATGAAAAAAAATTTATAGTACCTTATATATTAGTAGAAAGAATATAAATAAAAACGAGAAACAAAAATTTTGTTAAGACAAGAAGTATTTGTACAAGAAGGAAAATACAAAAAAATATTGGATGAGATATATTTTCCTTCCTTCTCCTTGGGTATCAATTTTTCCACTATGGTTTTAAGCTTTTTGAGTTCCTTTTGGTCTTCCTATACTTGCTTTAGAATCTGATCCTGATCCTCAGCTTTCTTCTCTAAGGCCTTGATTATTTCATCCTCAGCCTTAAGAACCTCTGTCTGAGCCTCTAGGACTTCTACCTCCTTAACATGATTTTCTTTAATCTCACTCCGAATTTCACATTCTCTCTTCTGGCATTGAGAAACAGAATATAGCTTCCCATTCAGATCCTTTACCTCTTGAATCTGAGCATTTTGCTGAAAAGTTAGCTTCTCCTCAATGCTAGTCATGAGATCCAAGATTTTACTATCTTCAATATCAAAAGCATTGTTAAGACCATCTTGAAACTCATCAAGATCTCTCAAATATTCAACTATCTTCTTTGACTAGCTAACCACATTCCTACAAGATCATTTGTGGGCATTGTAGTTAATGAAGATGTTCTTTAATTTGGCCTCAGGTTTTACACACTTTTCCATCACCATGGATACTAAATACGATTTATTATTGAAGCTATGTTGGTGAATCTGACTTCTCAATTCAATGATTGGAAAGATCAAAATGTTCTCAACAAGATGTTTTAGTGATTTAATGACAAAATCATGTCCTAGGGATGATGATTTTGAATCCGAGACATTGCTTGATGTGGTATCTTTCTCTAGCTCAGCATGTTTTCTCTTAGAAGATCCACCAACTTCCTTCATTAAAACATCTTTAGTAGGTGTATCGACAACCACCTATTTCCCCTTACCAGTTAATGAAAAAACTTCCTCATCCGGAGATTCATGTTCACTATGAGATAGCGGAACGATTCTATCTTCATCTCTCATCTACTTTTCATCTCCTGCCTCAGCATCTTCAAGGTGAATAAAATGATGATTATAACTTTCTTCCTTAGAGATCTTATTCACTTCATCTTCATCTTTTTCATCTAACCCAAGAGTAGCAAGCTTGGAAGATCCGTCTTGAGTGGTACGGATTAAAATTTTCATGGATGCACTTTCCTTCTCAAGAAAGTCTGCTACATGCTTTTTGAGGTCTTTGTTGTGACCACTACTTTCTTCTTCTTCCACTTCTTCCATAACTTATTTTTCTTATACAATCTATTCTTGTACTTTTTCTAGAGTGTGAAATTTCTTCCCCGGTGTCTCAGGTAAGGCCTATAAAAAGAATTATTTTAGTACAAATACATTCTTGGATGCTTTCTCAGTATCCCTCAGAAGGTATTGAACAATTTTGGCCTCCGAAATCTTCTTCTTTTTCTTCATTTTTTAGATTGCTTCTCAAGCTCATCAGCTGACTTTTCTTTTAAAGCCTTAGATTCTACAGCATCCAAGACAAAATATAGATCTCCTTCCTTCCAATTTTTATTATCATTCCTCTACTTGGATACAACCTCATCTGGATAGGAATTTTGTTTCTTAGGTTTTGGAGGTGCGGATTGAGCTTCCATAGCTTTTAGTGTTTTCTCTTCCACTTTTACGGCTTTCAACATTCTCTTCATTCCAGCCTTTTTCGATGGTTCAACCACTTCTTTTTCTTTCAGAACAGCTTTAGAATCATCTGACAGTAGATCATATAATTCTATTTATTCCTTGTAAAAACCAACTTTCATCCTTTTCAGGGAATCATCACTAATCATTATAACTTTGAAATTCCTCGGCTTTGAACAGAATGGGATTTTGAAAGACTCTAAGCACTGAACAATCAACATGGAGAGAATATCTAAATATATTATAATCTGAGCCTTCAAGTTTCCATTCTTGATATTCAATATCGTAATGAGAATATGAGTAACCAAATTGATCTTCCTCAGATTCACCAGAATATGTAGGATGTACATATCACTCTTCTTGAAGGTGTCCTAGTCACCTTTTCTCAGATTGATGAAACCATGAACCCATAATTTAAGGATCCATTTATTTGTAGATAGGTGAGAAATCTGTAGAGTCTATATATTTTTATGACTGATAAAATCCACAGCTTTCACCTTGACATAACGTCCTAAAACATCCAGAAACATATGGGAATAGAACTCAGCTTCCCCTTCAAATGGAACTCCAAACAAACTAGATTCCTTTGTATGTGATAGAGCATAGGTTTTTCCATAACATTTAAACGAAAACTTATGTCTTCCCTTTTCCTTTGTGAAATTGAATGATTCATAAAAATAAATAATATTATCAAGATACACCAAATCATGAGCACCATTCATTGATATGCAGAAACTCTCCCATCTATTCAGCTTGATATTCTTCGAAATAATAGAATCATACTTTTTTAAGAATTTCTAATGTAATAGCCTTTCTATATATAACATCTATTCCAGAATTGGCTTGAAAATAGAAATATTTTTCTGAGATGACTCTTCTTTAGACTTTCCGAATTGAGAAAACTATGAGAATTTTAGAACGAGCTTAAGTAGATGGTCAGAAATTCAGCATGTGATAGCTTGAAATTGATTTGGGACAACCTTCCGAGGGTCCTTTATATAGGTGTTGGATGCGACAATTCGTCTTTCAATATAAGTATGATGGCTGAAAATCCTTTTGATCAGATCTAATAGTTGTTATGATAGTCGTAAGTAAAACACGATAGAATCCATTCTTTTGAGGTTTTAAAAAAAACATTCGGATTTAAGGAAAAAAGAATCTGAAAAATTTAAAAACAAATGAATATACCAACATGTAAATTATGATTATGAAATCTTAAGGAATAAATGATCCCTTTTGGATTTCCTAGAATATTATTCGTATTGAATAAAATTCTTCTTGAACAGCATTAGATTCCGAAATTTTTTTACTACGACAATTTTGAAAAACAAAAAAAATTATGAAAAACTATAGTACAAAAATCATTATTACGAAAATTTTGATTACGAAAATCTTATTTAAAAAAATTTCAAGTACAAAAAATATCCATTTTGAATCTTTCAAGTATTAAAATCTTCATTATGAAAATTTCATATATGAAACTGATCATTATGAAAATTTCAAGTACAAAAAATTTATGAACTAAATTTTCATTATGTAAATATGAAAAACATCATTACGAAAATTTCGAAAGACTAATAATAAAATGTACTCACCCTACGAAAAAGAGTTTATTACTCTAAGGATATTGGTTTAACATGAAGTTAAAAAGGAATATTACCTTAAGGTTATCATTCCTAACTTCTGTTTAATGTATTCAAATCTATCAGAGGGTAATGATTTTGTTAAAATATCAGCAAGTTGATCTTGCATTTAGATAAATTGAATAATGATAACTACTTTTTGTGTGTGATCCTTAAGAAAGTGATGCCTAATATATATGTGTTTTTCATGAGAGTGATGTGAAGGGTTTTTACTATGGAATATGGCACTTGTATTATCACAAAAAATTAGTGTTTTGGTAAAACTCATACCATAGATTGTGAGTGTGTTTTTCATCCACAACACTTGAGCATAACAATTTTCAGCTGCTACATACTCAACGTTAGTAGTGGAAAGTGCTACTGAGTGTTTATTCATGCAAGACCAGGAAACTAAAGAAT
The DNA here is from genome assembly GCA_963277665.1 of Viscum album. Classification (NCBI taxonomy): domain Eukaryota; kingdom Viridiplantae; phylum Streptophyta; class Magnoliopsida; order Santalales; family Viscaceae; genus Viscum; species Viscum album. Next base: position 89,381,521 of record OY728121.1, on the reverse strand, counting down.
CTCATAAGAAATGACATGTTCCGGATGTACTCTTTCTATCCAATATACATCCACCAAATTCCGCATCTGATGAACTATTTAGTACAATATCTTTTCTAGAAGTGTAAAAGAGTCCTAAATCCATGGTTCCCTTTAAGTAGAGAAAAATTATTTTCACTGCCTTTAAATGAGATTCCTTAGGAATGGATTGATATCTTTCACATAATAATACTGAAAAAATTATGTCTGGATGACTGGCTGTCAAGTAAAGTAAACTTCCTATCATACCTCTAAAAGATGTTTGATCTAATGGTTTCCCAGCTTCATCAGGATCTAGTGTATTTGAGGTACCGATGGGAGTACGTATAATCTTTGTGGTGACATATCGATACATTTTAAGAATATATTTAATATAATTATTTTGGGATATATAGATTACTTTATGTTTTTGAGAAATTTGAAAACTGAGGAAAAATGTTAACTCACCCATCATTCTCATTTCAAACTCATATTTCATTAGATCAGCAAAAGAATCAGTTAAATATTGTTGTGTTTAATCAAATTTAATTTCATTAACATAAATTTTAACAATCAAACCATTTTTCCTATATTTCTTTTAAAAATGGTTGGATCTGCAATTCCCTTAACGTAATCATTTTGAAGCAAAAATCCTGTAAGTCTATCATACCAGGCTCTAAGGGCTTGCTTAATCCATAAAAAGCATTGGTATGTTTTTAAACATGTTCAAGATGTTTTGAAACATGAAAACCAGGAGGTTTGTTCAACAAAACTTCCTCTAGAACATAACAATTAAGGATAGATCATTTTAAATCAATTTTAAAAATCTTGAAATTGAATAATGCTGCAAAGGAAAGAAAAATATGAATATATTCAAGTCTAGCTACTAGTGCATATGTTTCTTCATAGTCTATTCCTTTTTGTTGATTATATTCTGTAGAAACCAATATAGCTTTCTTTCTTAATATGATTCCATTTTCGTCAAACTTATTTTTGAAAATCCATTTTCCTCCAACAACAGTAGTTTCATTAGGTCTTTCAACCGATGTCCAGACATTATTCTATTCGAACTCATTTAGTACATCTTTCATGGATTTGATCCAATCATCATCACCTAAAGCTTCTTCATTGATTTTTGGTTCTAATTAGGAAATGAATGCAAGATGTTATACTTCATTTCTTATGGATCATATAGTCCTTACAGGTTGATTCACATCACCCATGATACTATCACTGGGATGATTCTTTAGAATCAACTGATTTTGGTTTTGTAAAACCTGTTCATCAACATAGGGTGGGAAATATTCTGGGGCAAATGCTTTAGAAACATTTTCTTGGACATTTTCCTTTTTAGAAGGATCTTATATCAAGGGTTTATAATCAGAATTTGAAAACACATCCGTAGAGTAGGTTGGGGTTGTTTAAGAACAAAATTATTAGTTTCATCAAATTTAACAAGTAATGTCTCTTCAACAGTAAAATTGTTTTTATTTAAAACTCTATAAGCCCTAGAAGTTGTGGAGTAGCCTACAAAATTTCCTTCATTATATTTTGGTGAAAATTTGTATAGATTATCTTTAGTATTCAGAATGATTACCTTGCCACCAAAAACTATAAAATAGGAATTTCTATTTTCTCTACCATTTGATAACTCAAAAGGTGTTTTATTTAGAAAAGGTCTAATAAAAACACGATTTATATTATAACAAGTAGTAATTACAGATTCAGCCCAATAATGTCTTGCTATAGAATATTCACTCAGAATTGTTCTTGTTATCTCTTGAATATTTTTATTTCTTCATTCCACAACACCATTGTATTGTGGTGTTCTGGGTTTTGAGAAGTTATGAGAAATGATTTTTCTACTTCATAAATTTTCAAAAAAATAATTTTGAAATTCTCCTCCATGATCAATATGAATAGTTTTCAATGGAAGGGTTTTCACATTTTTAGGTTTGGCTCTAAAAAATATCGAATACAAAGAAGCTTCAGACTTATTTTATAGAAAAAAGACACACGTAAATTTAGTGTAATCATCATCCAAGACAAATACATAGTACATTCCTCCAATGCTTCTAGTTTGTGTTGGTCCAAAAAGATCCATATGCAGGAAATGTAATTCATCAATAGTTGAGACTTCACCAATTGATTTAAAACTAGATTTATGTTTCATGCCATATTGACAATGATCACAATATTTTAAAGAATCAAATTTATTCTCTGGTAGATCCTTAACTAATCAATTCATATAATATTTTCATAGGTTCTTATGTTTACAGTGACCTAACATTCTATGCCACAACCAAGAATGATCTTCCATTGCACTAAGGGAAGGTAGATCTCGGCTCCTATGGACTTCTATGTTTAGTGTATATACATTCTCTTGCCTGTGGGAAAAAAGAATACACTCTTCCTTGGAATTGGGTACTATGCACTTACTATTTATAAAAGTCTATTGGTAACATTCATAACATAATTGGCTTATGATAATGAGATTGTTCTTAAGACGCATTAAAAATAAAACATTTGAAATCAAAATTTTTCCAAGAAGAACAATGTTACCTATACCAATAATTTCTCTTTGATCATTATCTCCGAAAGTTACTTTCCCTCCTTTCATCTTGATAATCTTTTCAAAGTACTTTTTGTTACCAATTACATGACTGGAACATCCATATCCATTTACCATGCATTTCTATTGGCACTTTCTGTATTTTACTTAATACAAATGTGTTATACTTTCGGAACCCAGACTTTCTTGGATCCCGAAATTTCAGAAAGAAAAATTTTATGCTCCCACATTTTCATAGAGAAATAGGCTTTATGAAATCCTAAAGACTATGTTTTGTTTAAAGAATTTTTTTTTGCCCAGTGTCCACCACACTGACACTTAGTACAAAATGTATCACTTTTAGGAATAAAAAAATTGTTTCTAAAAATTGGTTTAGAACTAGTATTACCAAATCCAGAATTATTCCATAGAGTTCGGATTTGAGAATACATCTTATCACAATTTTCCTAACCTAACATAAATTTTGACATACACTTACTCAAGGAAAAATTTTGGGATTTTAGTTTGATAAGAAAGTTATTTTTTAAAACATTTTATTTAGAACTAGAGTTAGGCTTGAAAAGTTTTTCTTAGAAATTTCCTTTCCTAGATCCTTTGAAAGTCTATTCTTATCAGAATTTTCTTCCTCATGATTTTTTGAAATACTTTGAAAATCAACAATTTTCTTATCAAGAAATTTAGAAGGATCCGATATTTCATTAGTAAGAATATTATTTCTATAATTCTCATTCACAATGATTTTCATGAGTTTTGAATTCTCAATCTCATGGAGCTTAGAAAACCTAGAAAATTTTTCATATGTAGGTAAAGTATTATCTTCATCAGAAGAATAATATTCATCCAAAGATTCATAATATTTATCATTAATATAATTTTAATTTAATGAATCATTGGTTATTGATTCATAATTAGGTTCCATAGCCCTTAATCAATGATTGACAATAGGTAGTTTGGCTATTAGATCAAGATTCTTCTATCCAGAAGATTCGTAATCTGATGATTCATCTGAAGAGAAACCACCACTGGCACTCCATGTGTCCTTATATTTCAAGACATTCATAGATTTAGCTTTATAGAAATTTTTTATGTTTTTCTCAGAACGCTTTTCCTTTCTTTCATTTCTCTTATACATATTACAATTAGTTCTTATGTGTCTAGATCGCTTGCATTCATAACAAGTGACTTCAAAATATTTATTATCTTTCTATTCCTTCTTCGTATATCTGGATTTTAATTTCTTTTTTCCAAAAATCTTGTTCATCCTTCGAGAAATATTGGATAGTTTATTTTCTGAAGATTCACTTCTACTAGATTCGTATTGGATATCAATATTCTTAGACATGGATCTAGTAACTCTCTAAAGAGTCTTGGAATTCATATGATTTGATGTTGTAGTAAAAAAAACACTGTCATTCCCATTCTTCTACTTTACATTATCATCATCTCTCTTCATTCTATTCTCATGTTGAAGAAGAGTTCCGAAATTTTCATCATGAGAAATATGAGTAACCTTTCTGTTCACATCAATAGCAGTCTTCTTAGATTCCCAATCATTGGATATGATGTCTATGATCTTATCAACTAGAGATTCATCATCTAAACCTTTCTCACCCATAGATTGTAAACCACTCACATTAGTCATGAACTTTTGTTTCAACTTAAATATGGGTTCTCCATAAGGAAATAAAAAACCATGATATTGAGCTCTGAGCGTGGCTCTAATAGTTTCTATAAATTGAAGTTCCAAAGTGAGTACTTCAATTTTATTTCAAATACAATTTTCTACATCAAATATGAAATTTCTCTATATAAATTTTTAGTCATTGAACAAAGAAACGTATTGTGTACCTTATAATTCAGTTGATATTCATGCTTTCCATGATTTTTGAATGTGTTAAATTCCTTGTTTGGGATTTTATATCCTCCAGTAAGCAAAACAAAATTATCCACTCCAGTATTGATAATGAAAGTCTTCATGTGATCTCTCCAATATTCATAATCATTCCCCTAAAAAATAAGTGGTCCTGTTCGATTGAGATTGTCTATCGAACCAACATTGATTCCAATCATCATAAAGTAAACTCATTCCAATTTTTTTTAATAGAAATAGTTTATAAACAAGGAAAATATTCCTAACTAAGGAAAATATTGAACAATGAACAACTTGAGTAAGGATGACTTATTTGTGAAAATAAGTATTTCAGAGACCACCTCTGATACCAATTGTTAAGATGGTATGGAGTATGATATACAAAATAATACCGAATGTAGGATCAAAATGATATAGATACTATATGTAGTATCTAAGTATTCTCAATATAAAATAGGTGGGTACAATTGTAAACATTACAAATTCCTTTGTAACATTTAAATATGGTTATGTTTAACAATGTTAAACAAGGTAATTCACAAAACCACTAGTTCTACAGACATGCTTGATTCTGGAAATATGATTCCAAGAAAGTGATTCCAGCAAAGTTATTCCAGGAATGAAACATAACAAAATTTTACAATGATAAAGATTTTACATTAAAGAGTATAGAATCATACTAAAATAGGGTAGAAGTATAAAGAAGTATATGATAGTTATACTTTTCTCAACAATAAAAAATGAAGCGGAAAACTTGAAACAAAACAAGTAACAAGTAATAAATCTTTTAACCCAAAGAGAAGGGTTTCCAACAACCTTCAATAAAGTTCCCTGGATTTATACATCCAAGAATGTCTGTCTTACCCACAATAGGGTAAGCCATCGATATAAAGATCAGAGTCTGTCTTGATATCCTCGCAAGCCCTTAACATCAAGGTAGTCATCACCTCTTTCTTCCTCGGCAATGAATCCCTAAAATTCAAGTTAGTCGGCACCTCTATCTTCTAATCCCCATAATACCTCGATTGTACACATCAACAATGTGACTCGCATAAAGAAAATCTGAACAAGAAGTTCAGTACACAAAAAGGAATAATGCATCTCCCTCTAAAAATCAATTAAGAATCATGTAATCTCTAGATTTATCAATATATTCATCAAAATGTTGTGAGTTATTTCAAATTAGCTCATATTTACAGGCACATCACCAATGGTCGACTCCCTCCTCCAACAGTCATATTTTATGTTGAATATCCAAGGGACCTGTACACGTGTCACACAAACAACGGTTAGTTAGTAACTGAATGCACAACATCATTTTATAACGAAAAATAAGTGTAATAAAAAATTTGGTTACATGACCAAAATCAATTATTCAAAATGTATGAAAATAAAAGTTTGGAGTCTAACCAAAAACACATTCGGTGTCTATAATACAAGGATATTCAAATTCTGTTTTCTAAAGAATTCCCATCATGAACACTATAGATGTAACATCCCAAGTAAGTAATGAATAATAGATATTTTTATCTATGTCTATTAATGAACTAAATTGTGTTATAGAGGCTTAAAATGAAAATAAATACAATCTTATGCATGGAATACACTAATATTCTTAAAAGATTGTTTTACTGCCTTTTTATGGAAAACCATTTTTAAATCTATATTTTGACAAATTTATAAGCTATGTTTGTCAAGATAAACTTATTCTTTATGATTGGGACATCAAAATTTACTTTGTGTGAATTTTTGGTATTTTTCAGACAATGTTCATTTTTTAATGAATAGTGAAAAATACTGCATTTTACATCAAAACTGCTTTTTAATATAATTTATTTATATGATTAGATTATCTTTTGAATTTGTATTAATGTGTAATCTGAATATATTTTTACCATTTAATCCAATGGTGGTCATTGGAATCAATTTCACTTTGAAATTAGACTTAAACAGGTGTCAATCTTTTGATACTAATTGTTTTATAAAAACATGCCATTTGCTCTGATAGCAGGAATTAATTATTAAATTAATTACTGTGACTTATATGTTTTTAATTTGGTAAAATAGATTTCATTTTTGAATTCGGAATATCAAATATAGATTAGGGTGAATTTTTGGTAATTTTCTGAAAAACTTCAATTTTTGATGAATAGTGAAACCACTAAGTGGTACTTAAAAAAACTGATTTTCCGTTTAAATGAAATTTTGCCATCATTGTGTTTTGAATTTCAAAAATCCGACATACATGGTTTTCATTAAGAATTAAAATGTGGTTCAATGAGATTAAAATATTTTTTTGGTGAATAATAACTTATTATTTTTTTAATCGCGATTAGTGGTAATTAGTGTAGTTTAAGGTAAAATTAATGTGTTAATAAAATAAGATGAGTTTGAAACATGTCCTAACCTCATTGGTTGTGTCATGGCCGACCAATACAAGCCATGGGTCAACTTGGGGACCCCATGGATCCACATTGGTTGGGAAATGACATAAATAACTTTTTATTTAATGTAAAAGTAAAAATGACACAAACATAATATGTTTTACGAAAAAAATTTCACATGGGGTTATAAAGATCAGATTTTTGATTATAAATAGTCCTTGGAAATCTAAAACGATTTCCTACATGATAGTATTTTTTTATAATTTTTAGACTTTAAATAAATTAAATTATTTATGACATCATGATGATGCAGCGATGACCTCATTATTTAACGATTTAAATAAAATGGAATGATAATGAAAAATCTAAAACGTACACATGGAAAATACCAATTGGATGAGTGGATTTCGAAGCCTTATAACCTTATCCTCGAATTATTGCAATGTGGGTCCTTTTTAATCCAAAAATCCTTTTAAAATAAAGTAACTTATCTTTACTTTCCAAAAGTGCCCCTCCTCTCCTCTTATAAAAGGCCCCCACCTCTACCTCATTTCACACATACCTAAAGCCTTTGGATCGGCCAAACCCTTCCCATTTACTCTCTCCACATCCCTCTCCTGACCCTAGAGGATTCCTTTTTGGAATAATCCTTTCAAAGGAAGCCGTTAGGCTCAAATCAAAAGGAGTTACACTTTTAAAGGTAATCCATTCTCTCATGTTCATTTGTTTTATTTTGCTTCTCCAACCCCCTAAACTCTTTTTATTTACTTATTTTGTAACAACAAAAGTATCTTCAATATACTAGGATGTTGTTATAAGATTTATTTGAGCTACAATCTCACACAAATACATCAAATGGTTAAAGAACATATGGTTTCCGAGGATGGCGAAATTCTACCTCTCGAAATGATGATTGTTCAATACTCATTTAACACCTTAAAAGGTGGCCATTATGATGTAACTATTTTTATATATGATATATAATATGTTTATGTTTTCCTTAAGCTTCTGTTTTTTTCATTTTGGGCATACCTTTATGGTTTCCATTATGGGTAAACATGATATCTTCATTTTAGGAAGTGCGGACTACCACCCCCTGAAAGTGATTTGATTCGTTAATACCATATGTGAGATGTGTAAAGGATAAAGTTAATTATATTATATATGTTATTATACTGGAATTATAATATACTCTTATATCATTATGATTCCATTCCAGAAAATACGAAATAGAAATGGAAGTAGCGTTCATGCGTACGTACGGCTTACCATCTCCATGAACAATGCATTTAATTTCTTACCTCTAAATGTGATGTAATATTATAAATACATGTATATGATGAATATATATGATATATATGTAATCCAAATCATTAATATAATTCTGGATATAACGAACCTTTGACCAAATTAACAACATGTAAGTGTAAGAAGTCTATTTTTGACTTAAGAACCAAATACCGACAAAATGAACATTATTAACTTAAATGATTACATGATGTTCATAACATGGTATAAAAGGAATAATGAACTTGAAAAAGGTTCATAAGAAAGTAGAGATTAACTCAAGTTTATTATTCAGGAGATTAAAGAACGGTCGGGTCAAGTCGGATACGAGGTATGGGACTTCGTCTCAATCGCCTTTCATTGAGGCATATTTTATTTTATACTCGACTTTTTTTATACGGTGTATAAACCCCTTTGAATTTTACGTTTATTCAAAAGGAATATTTTTTATACGAAGTGTTTAATAAATGACAAAAGGGAATGTTTTTTTATACGTATGCGGCGACAACGACTTCTCCGCCGTCGTGACCGTTATTTGAGTTTCGGCTTCCTCTACAAGACATACCTTCTTTTTAAAAGAAAAATAAATACCATGTTTTAGTTTTCTTTTATTTTGGTATTGAAAATGGTTTTCACAATGTTTTTTGTGTTGTATTGATATCTTGTGATTGAAATGTGGAAATGTTATGTTTCCTTTATGCATGTTTTATGTGATACAATAATGTTATGGTTCTTGGGCATTATTATGAAGACGGGTGGTTCAGTGATAAACTAAGGGTGGGTGAGCCCGATATAGCTCTCCAATGCATTGGGTAACGCGAAGGAGTGAAATGTTAAGGTTTCTCTGAAGAGATTTAGGGAATATACTGTGATGGGTATTCCAAACGTAACCAAGAGGGTTACTACCTACATAAGAATGTTATGAATGCCTCAAGTTACCTTTATGTCTTATGATTTCAATGATTTACTCATGCTTTGATGAGGTATGTTAATGTGCTTATGTTTTATGGGTAAAGTATGATTTCACTCTTATGTATATATGTACCCATGTTTCCTTTCCATGTTTTTATAACCCATACTGAGCTTTTTATGCTCATCCCAATTTTTTTTTGAAATGTTTTTCACAGGTCAAGGGAAAGGTACATGATATGATGATAGTGTCAAGGAAGTGTCAAGAAATAATCCATGTTTTATTTTAAATGTGTTTCCATTGATGGGAATGAAGAATACTATCTTTATGTAACCACATTGTTTATATGTGGAATGTAATGCAAGTTTTATGATCTAATTCTCTAAAAATCTAAACCCAAAAACATCCTCAATGTGTAATCTTGTAATAACTCAAGATTAAGTAAGGTTTAAGGGTGGGGCCTTATAGTTGGTATCAAAGGTTGGTTTAGATAACTTTAGGAGTTAGAATTCTATTAAATGATTATCCAAAAATATTTTTTTTATGGTCAAATTGAAGTGATATAGCATTTGAAGATTACCATGTTACTTCATCTAAGACATGTTTGTTCAGAATTGTTTTCCGCAGAGGAAACAGGGAAGCAGTTCTAGGAAGGAATACAGAAGGAAATAACCTTCCGAATCAGCATCCTAAGATGGTCAGAATTGGAACTGAACAGTTTGTTGTAGTAATGGCGCTGTTGACTCAAGCGATAAATGGAGGTGGTATCCATGCACGAGATCAGCCAGATCAACCACAAAGGAACATGTTAGTGGTGGAACATTTCATGAGGCAACATCCCCTATCATTTAGAGGATCATCTGACCCTGTGTTAGCTGAATGGTGGATTAAATCACTGGAGATGATTTTTGATGTCATGGGGTGTTCAGACAATCAAAAGGTTAGTCTTGCTATTTACCGTTTGGAGGGTGATCCAGATCAGTGGTGGTCGATGGTTAAAAAGATCAGGGACGCCGATGAGATTGATGCTCTTGACTGGGATGAATTCAAAGGCATGTTTCTTGAGAATTATTTTCCTAAGGCTGTTCTACTTAGGATGGAAAAACAATTCTTGGAATTGAGGCAAGAGGAAGACTCAGTGGCTGCCTATGACGAAAGGTTCACTCGATTGGCAAGGTATGCCCCAAATTTTATCCGAGACCTTGATAGTAAAATCAATCGTTTTTACTCACGATTAAAGCCAAAAAATCGAAGGGCATTAGCTTCTCGTGAGTTTAAAAGTTATGAAAAGCTTGTTCGATGTGCTGATAAGGTGGAATGGAGTTTGCTGATGACCAAGTGTTCTATAACAACCAGTAGAAGAAGAGACCGAGGTGACAGGAGAAAGGTAAGAATTCTTCAAAAAAGTCTGATGGTAAGAGAACTAAGTTTCCAGTTTGTGATAAATGTGGAAAAAGGCATGCTGGGGAATGTCTTCTAAATTCTGGAAAGTGCTACCGATGTGGGAATATGGGACATAAGGCTCATGATTGAACTGAAAAGGATCAAGGTGAAGGTAAGAACAGATTTGATTTACAGTTAGTGAAGTGTTATAAGTGCAATGAGATGGGTCACTATGCAAACGAGTGTCCGACAAAGAGCTTGAGTGATGAGAAGTAGTTAGACTACAAGCAGAAAGGGGTGGTAAAATCCTTTGCAACTACTTCAGCAGATGTCGGGCCATCAAATTAAGTTGTATCAGCTCCAGGGAGCTCAGTTTTTTTCAAAGATTGACTTGAGATCGGGGTACCATCAGCTGAAGGTAAAGGAGGAAGATATTCCGAAGACCGCGTTCCGTACGAGATATGGCCATTATGAATTTGTAGTAATGCCTTTTGGGCGAACCAATGCACCTGCTGTATTCATGGACTTAATGAATAGAATTTTCCATGAGTTCTTGGATAAGTTTGTGGTGGTTTTCATTGATGATATTTGGTGTTTTCCAAAAGTAAAGAGGAGCATGAAAGACATTTAAGGGTTATCATTCAAACTATAAAATAAAAGAAATTCTATTGGAAATTCAGCAAGTGTGAGTTTTGGTTGCAACAAATTTCTTTCCTTGGTCACATTGTTTCTAAAGATGTAATAACTGTTGATCCTGCAAAAACAAAAGTTGTGGAAGAATGGCCAAGACCCAAAAATGTAACCAAGATTCATAGCTTCCTTGGTTTGGCGGGCTATTACCGAAGGTTTGTTAGAAATTTTTCACGGTTATCTAGTCCAGTGTCTAAGCTAAATCGGAAGGGTGTTATGTTTATCTGGACAAAAGAATGTGATTATTGTTTTCAGTAATTGAAAAGAAGATTGGTGAATGCTCCAGTTTTGGCACTACCTTCCAGGAATGGTGAGTTTGTTATATACAGTGATGCTTCATTGAAAGGACTTGGTTGTGTCCTAATGCAGAATGATCAGGTAATTTCTTATGCTTCACGACAGTTGAAAACTCATGAGATAAATTACCCTACACATGATTTGGAATTATCTGCTGTTGTTTTTGCTTTATAAATTTGGAGGCATCATTTGTATGGAGTAAAGTGTGAAATATATACCGATCACAAAAGATTAAATTATGTATTCACTCATAAAGAGTTAAACATGAGACAAAGGAGATGTATAGAATAAATCAAGGATTATGATTGTACAATTCATTACCATCCAGGAAAAGCAAATAAAGTGGCTGATGCTTTGAGTCGAAAAAGTAATGCTTCATTAACAATGATGTGTTTGGAACGAGATCCTTTGGTTAAGGATTTGATGAACTTTGGCATAGAAGTTGTTGGTGCAGGGAGTCCTTCTGTTTTGTTTCAGGTATCAGTGAGATCTTCTCTATCAGATAGAATCAAGCAAGCACATAAGCAAGATAGTGAGTTGCAAAAAAAGGTAGAGATGGTTCAGAAAGGTAAGTTGCATGAATTCAACATTGATAATGATTGTGTTTTGAGATTTGGGAAGAGATTGTGTGTGCCTTGTGATTCACAGTTAAAGATAGAGTATTTATGTGAAACTCATAGTTCTCCGTTTTCAGTTCATCTAGGCAGTACTAAGATGTATAGAGATCTGCGGGAGTATTACTGGTGGGATGGAATGAAAAGAGATATTGCTGATTTTACTGTGAAGTGTTTGACTTGTCAGCATGTTAAAGCAGAGCGACAGTTACCGAAGGGGATGCTTCAGCCTTTACCAGTGCCAGAGTGGAAATGGGATAATATATCCATGGACTTTGTTGTTGGATTACCGAAGACATCTCGAGGTAATAATGCAATCTAGGTTATTGTTGATCGCTTGACCAAATATGCTCATTTCCTTGCTATACGAGATACTTTCTCTCTTGATCAACTTTCCCGTTTTTATCTTAAAGAGATAGTCAGGTTACATGGAGTTCCTCTCTCCATTGTATCGGACCGTGATCCTAGGTTTACTTCTAACTTTTGGAAAGGCCTTCAGAAGTCATTGGGTACTGAATTAAATTTTAGTACAGATTTTCATCCTCAATCAGATGGGCAGTCAGAACGAACAATATAGACATTGGAGGATATGCTACGAGCTTGTTCTATAGATTATCAGGGAAGTTGGGACCAACATCTTTCTTTGGTTGAGTTTTCATATAATAACACTTTTCATTCCAGTATACAGATGGCACCATTTCAGGCATTATATGGGAAGCGGTGTCGAACTCCAGCTTTCTGGGAAGAAGTGGGTGAAAGGAAGTTGATGGGACTAGAATTGGTAGAAGAGATGGCAGAAAAAGTTCAGCTAATTCAGAAACACATGAGAACAGCTCAGAGCAGGCAGAAGAGTTATGCGGATAACCGGAGGAAGGATCTATCTTTCGAGGTAGGTGATCATTTTTTTCTCAAGGTTTCTCCTTGGAAAAGTGTGATGAGATTTGGTAAGAAAGGAAAGTTGAGTCCAAGGTTCATTGGACCATACGAAATTCTAAAGAGAGTTGGATCAGTTGCATACCGAGTGGCTTTACCTCCGAGTTTATCTCAGGTACACAATGTTTTTCACGTTTCGATGTTGATAAAGTATATGCCAGATCCATCTCATGTTTTGAGTCCAGAGGTATTTCAGTTGGAAGAGAACCTATCTTATGGGGAACAACCGGTCCAGATTTTTGACCATAAGGAGCAAGTGTTACGGAATAAGGTGATTCACCAGGTAAAGGTTTTGTGGAAAAACCACATGATTGAAGAGGCAACATGGGAATCTGAAAATGCAATGAGGGATAAGTACCCCCATTTATTTGATAAGTAAATAAATTGCGGGGACGCAATTTTATAAAGGGGGGAAGGATGTAACATCCCAAGTAAGTAATGAATAATAGATATTTTTATTTATGTCTATTAATGAACTAGATAGTGTTATAGAGGCTTAAAATGAAAATAAATACAATCTTATGCATGGAATACACTAATATTCTTAAAAGATTGTTTTACTGCCTTTTTATGGAAAAACATTTTTAAATCTATATTTTGAAAACATTATAAGCTATGTTCTCCAAGATAAACTTATTCTTTATTATTGGGACATCAAAATTTACTTTGTGTGAATTTTTTGTATTTTTCAGACAATGTTCATTTTTTAATGAATAGTTAAAAATACTGCATTTTACATGAAAACTGCGTTTTAATATAATTTATTTATATGATTAGATTATCTTTTGAATTGGTATTAATTTGTAATATGAATATATTTTTACCATTTAATCCAATGGTGGTCATTGGAATCAATTTCACTTTGAAATTAGACATAAACTGGTGTCAATCTTTTGATACTTATTGTTTTATAAAAACATGCTATTTGCTCTGACAGCGGGAATTTATTATTAAATTAATTAATGTGACTTATATGTTTTTAATTTCGTAAAATAGACTTCATTTTTGAATTCAGAATATCAAATATATCTTAGGGTGAATTTTTGGTAATTTTCTGAAAAACTACAATTTTTGATGAATAGTGAAACCACTAAGTGGTACTTATAAAAACTGATTTTCCGTTTAAATGAAATTTTGCCATCATTGTGTTTTGAATTTCAAAAATCCGACATACATGGTTGTCATTAATAAGTAAAATGTGGTTCAATGAGATTAAAATAATTTTTTGTTGAATAGTAACTTATTATGTTTTTAATCCCGATTAGTGGTAATTAGTGTAGTTTAAGGGAAAATTAATGCTTCAATAAAATAAGATGAGCTTGACACATGTCCTAACCTCATTGGTTGTGTCATGGTAGACCAAGAAAAGCCATGGGTCAACTTGGGGACCCCATGGATCCACTTTGGTTGGGAAATGACATAAATAACGTTTTATTTAATGTAAAAGTAAATATGACACAAACATATTATGTTTTACGAAAACAATTTTTACATGGGGTTATAAAGATCATATTTTAGATTATAAATAGTCATTGAAAAGATAAAAAGATTTCCTACATCATAGTAGTTTTTTTATAATTTTTAGACTTTAAATAAATTAAATTATTTATGACATCATGATGATGCATCGATGAACTCATTATTTAACGATTTAAATAAAATGGAAAGATAATGAAAAATATAAAACCTACACATGGCCAAAACCAATTTTATGAGTGTATTTCGAAGCCTTATCAACATATCCTATAATTATAGCAATGTGGGACCTTTTTAATCCAAAAATCTTTTTAAAATAAAGTAACTTATCTTTACTTTCCAAAAGTGCCTCTCCTCTCCTCTTATAAAAGGCACCCACCTCTACCTCATTTCACACACTCCTCAAGCCTTTGGCTCGGCCAAACCCTGCCCATTTACTCTCTCCACATCCCTCTCCTCATCCTAGAGGATTCCCTTTGGGCATAATCCTTTCAAAGGAATCCTTTAGGCTCAAATCAAAAGGAGTTACACTTTTAAAGGTAATTCATTCTCTCATGTTCATTTGTTTTATTTTGCTTATCCAACCCCTAATATCTTTTTATTTACTTATTTTGTAACTACAAAATTATATTCAATATTCTAGGATGTTGTTATAATATTTATTTGAGTTACACCTTCACACAACTACATCAAATGGTTAATGAACATATGGTTTCCGAGGATGGCGAAATTCTGCCTCCTGAAATGATGATAGTTCAATACTCATTTAACACCTTCAAAGGTGGCCATTATGATGTCACTATTTTTATATATGATATATAATATTTTTATGTTTTCCTGAAGCTTCTTTTTTTTCATTTTGGGAATACATTTATGGTTTCAATTATGGGTAAACACGATATCTTCATTTTAGGAAGTGCGGACTACCGCCCCCTGAAAGTGATTTGATTCGTTAATACCATATGTGGGATGTGTAAAGGATAAAGTTAATGATATTATATATGTTATTATACTGGAATTATAATATACTCTTATATCATTATGATTCCATTCCAGAAAATACGAAATAGAAATGGAAGTAGCGTTCATGCGTACGTACGACTTACCGTCTCCAGGAACGGTGAATTTCATTTCTTACCTCCAAATGTGATGTAATATTATAAATACATGTATATTATGAATATATATGATATATATGTTATCCAAATCATTAATATCATTCTGGATATAACGAAACTTTGACCAAATTAACAACATGTAAGTGTAAGAAGTCTATTTTTGACTTAAGAACCAAATACCGACAAAATGAACATTATTAACTTCAATGATTACATGATGTTCATAACATGGTATAAAAGGAATAATGAACTTGAAAAAGGTTCATAAGCAAGTAGATATTAACTCAAGTTTATTATTTAGGTGATTAAAGAACGGTCGGGTCAAGTCGGATACGAGGTATGGGACTTCGTCTCAATCTCCTTTCATTGAGGCATATTTTATTTTATACACAACTTTCTTTTATACGGTGTATAAACCCCTTTGACTTTTACGTTTATTCAAAAGGAATCTTTTTTATATGAAGTGTTTACTAAATTAAAAAAGGGAATGTTTTTGTCGTACGTATGCAGTGACAACGACTTCTCCGCCGTCATGACCGTTATTTGAGTTTCGGCTTCCTCTACAAGCCATACATTTTTTTAAAAGAAAAATAAATAACATGTTTTACTATTCTTTTATTTTGGTATTGAAAATGGTTTTCACAATGTTTTTTGTGTTGTATTGATATCTTGTGATTGAAATGTGGAAATGTTATGTTTCCTTTATGCATGTTTTATGTGATACGATTATGTTATGGTTCTTGGGCATTATTATGAAGACGGGTGGTTCCGTGATAAACTAAGGGCGGGTGAGCTTGATATAGCTCTCCAATGCATTGGGTAACATGAAGGAGTGAAACGTTAAGGTTTATCCGAAGAGATTTAGGGAATATACTATGATTGGTATTCCAAACGTAACCAAGAGGGTTACTCCCTACGTAAGAATGTTATGAATGCCTCAAGTTACCTTTATGTCTTATGATTTCAATGATTTACTCATGATTTGATGAGGTATGTTAATGTGCTTATGTTTTATGGGTAAAGTATGATTTCACTCTTATGTATATATGTACCCATGTTTCCTTTCCATGTTTTTATAACCCATAGTGAGCTTTTTATGCTCATTCCAAGTTTTTTTTGAAATGTTTTTTCACAGGTCAAGGGAAAGGTACATGATATGATGATAGTGTCAAGGAATTGTGAAGAAATAATCCATGTTTTATTTTAAATGTGTTTACATTGATGGGAATGAAGAATACTATCTTTATGTAACCACTTTGTTTATATGTGGAATGTAATGCAAGTTTTATGATCTAATTCTCTACAACTCTAAACCCAAAAAGATACTCAATGTGTAATCTTGTAATAACTCAAGATTAAGTAAGGTTTAAGGCTAGGGCCTTATAATAGAATTCTAGAATCTGAATTTCAAGGAAATTCAGAATCATGATTCATAAGAATTCAGAACCTAAACTAAAAAATTTCAGAGTCAGAGTTCATGAGAATTCGGATTCAAAACATACAATGTTCGGAGTCATAATTTATTATAATTTGGAGTCTAAAATTACAATGTTAGGTGTCAAAATTCAGATAACTCAGTGTCATAACTCAGAAGAGTTCGGAGTCTGAATTTAGAGAACTCAGAGTTATAACTCAGAAGAGTTTGGAGTCTGAATTCAGAGAACTCAGAGTCAGAATGTAGAAGAGTTCAGAGTCTGAATTCAGATAACTTGGATTTATAACTCAGAAGAGTTCAGAGTCTGATTTCAGAGAACTCAGAGTCAGAACTCATAATTGTTCGGAATTTAAAATTCAAATGATCATTATCTATGTATTATATGATTATGAGGTTTTAGACATGAAACCTATTTTTTCACTTAGACAAGATATTGAACAATGAAAAACATGGTAAGGATAAATTCCCTTGTGGAAGGATAATTTTTCTTATAGAAGTAAAACATAGTGTAAAATGAGATTTTACTTAAGATAAGGTGTCTGTGATTTTAAAAACATGAAGGAATGGTAAAGTCATAAGGATACCTTATTGACTTAATAATCTCCCCAAACATGATGTAATGGAAAATTCATAAGGAAATCCTTATTGATTCAAAAGGGTTAACCATGATTTACACAAATTTATATGGGAGCCATATACATTCCATGATTAATTGTGGCTAAATTGATATTTTCATGGATCCTATTTTTTAATGGGTTAACCAAGTTTCAATGAGACTATTATACAAATTGTTTCTATTCAACAAGATAAACATCGTTCAATGATATTTTCACTAATACCATTTAATTTAAATTGGTTATCCATTTTCTCGAGGGGTAATAATTTTTGATAAGTTTTAGGATGAAAATATTTTTCTTTTTTACTTAATTATTGTTTTGGATAATTGAAATTACTTACAGAAGGGTGGACCCAGATAGTGTTGAGTGACCCATTACATGTTATATGGTGGGTTCTCATAGTTAATGATCCAAGGAA
This sequence comes from Viscum album, assembly GCA_963277665.1. Taxonomy (NCBI): domain Eukaryota; kingdom Viridiplantae; phylum Streptophyta; class Magnoliopsida; order Santalales; family Viscaceae; genus Viscum; species Viscum album. Next base: position 89,363,520 of record OY728121.1, on the reverse strand, counting down.
TTTGATAATGATAATGTTTTAAAATTAGTTATATTAAAATTTTTTATGTAAGATTAGACCAATTATATGTGTTTTGTTTTATTCTTATGATAATGGTTCCCCAAGATACAAACAATATTTCTCAATGCATAACATAGAATATTAGTATTTCCTTTCATCAAGAATAATATCATATTCCTCATGATTCTTGATTTTGATGACTATTGCATATTTTAAATCCTTATACCATGTTTCATGATTGATTTTTATATAAATTATGGATATGAGTTCTTTTATGATTATCTCATGCAATCTCACTATGATTTTATTCCAATTTTCACTTCTTATTCCAATTGACGATATTCAATTGTTAATTATTTTTTACCCTAACTTAGCATTTGAGTTCAATATTCTTATGTTTTGTTCTTTGATATGTTTTTAATATACGATGATTAAGAAATATTTCTAGATGGGTTTCTTATGGATAATCACAACGATTTAATTTGAAATAAATAGAGATAGGCTAAGTGGTAGAAATTATTCATTAATTACATGGGTATTGTTTATGTATGAGTTTTTCCAAATTATCTAAAACTCAAAAAATAAAAGTTCAATTATAATGTTTTTGGTTCAATATTTTTTATTTATATTGTATGTTTTGGATGGTTCAAATTGGGTCACCTTCAATGGTATCCTAGAAAATAGTTTAACATTTGTGATCTCCATACTAGAACTCAGAGTGTGGGTTTGTGGTTTTTATAGCCGGTATAATTGGAAAGGCATAAATAACATTACATATTAGGATGTTCCCATATGTGGTTATCTTAAGTATTTTGGATAACCTAAATGTTATATAATTTTAATTATGATCATAAGATCAACGTCATAGAAACCCCTTATTTATTTTCATGCGATGATATTGTAATCATATTAATGAAACATTATGAGTCAATATATTTTCTTGAAGTATAAATTACACTTTGGAATAATTTGAAGATTGAATTTATATTTTGTGGAAATACTATTTTTGTTATTTTAACCTATATGGTTATATTATATTGTACATATAAGTAATTATGGGAACACAATATTTATGAAATACATAACCATAATATGGAAAAGTTATTTTGTGACTATGTGATTAATGTTATTTTAAAAAACATAGTCATATTTTAGTCTTGAAAGTTCAAAGGTATGAGATGATTTTTTTGTTAAAAGATTAATTAATGTTGATATTATAATAAGGATTTGGTTTAGACTTTCAGGAGTAAAAATTAATTTTTTATATTAATATATTATATCGTCATATTATGGTTTAAAAAATTTAGTAAATATATTACCATGTGATTAAAAAATTTATTTTGGTTAATTCATAAAAACGGATTAATATCTTTAAAATCATTTGTATAGTTATATGGCCATTACAATATAAATTTAGTTCTTCATTCATGAAAAAATCATAATATTCAATACTAATCCTTTAACGAAAATGTTTATATTTTAGTGGACTTTGATTAATGGATGAAAATAAACATAAGAAGTATGATTATTTATTTGTTCTCATAATATATATGGTTAAGCAATTCATCAACATTTAGTAAGGGATCTTTTAACAAATTATTTACTATTATGTTAATATATTTTGAATCATGTGTTCTTTTAAATCATCAAAGATATATGGTTTTGAGACCATTGACATCCCATTTATAAGTATTTATTTGTGATCAGTGACCTTAGTCACACTACAAAATTCATTACTCTTTTAATACATATCCAAATAATCACATACAATATATGTTCAAATATTTGGATACCCAGTATGTGTTATTCGAGATGAACCCCTTATTTTAATTCATGGATTACCCATATAATATTAAAATTGTCTGGAAAAAATTTATTAATGATGGGATGATGTAAAAATCAATGATTTTATAAGAATAAAATTTTGATAAATACCATAAATAACACACAACCCTAATAATATTTTATATTATAACAACCCGATACATTAAGATAATTTTTTAAATATATTTAATCTATTTTATATCTTATGGTAATCATAACCCCAATTTTTTTATGTTTGATATAGTATTCAAGAGGAAAAAGCGAGCCTTACGGGCCAATTTAACCCTAATAAAATTGTCATTAAATTGGTTGGTATGGAAATTCTTAATTATTTAATGATATACATATATATATATATATATCCACACTCAACAAATATTAATGATAATCATTTTCTAATGTTATTTAGTTCTTCATAAATATGTTTTCTTAAAAAAAATTATTTTTATTGATTTGAAAAAAAATACATTATTTTTTTTAAAATTTAGGATATTTAGTTGATAAAATTATATGAATTATTAAAATTTGACTATCACAGTTTAGTTTTGGTGAATTTTTGTGAATTTTCAAAAAAATATTTATTTTTTAGAAAATAGGGTAAAATTTCGAATTTTTTCCAAAGTATGATTTATTTTGAATAAATGATTTTCCTTAAAAGAAGAATTATTTTTTGAATAATAATTTAAAGAATAATACTTATTATTTAGTTATATATAATCCATACAATTATATTTTAATCATCATTATTTGTATTTTTGTTTATTTTTTGGGGTGTAAATACATGATTTTTTTATGAAAACAATTTTAATGGGAATAATGTTTCCCAATTTTAATTAATTAGGATAATCAATAAGCTGGAATATTTTAAAACTAAATTTATATATTATATATCATTAAATTTTACTTTATTATAATTCAATAATTATTATTAGTCAAATTGATAATTAAAATCATTTTTATTGTAAAATACACTTCTTCAAAATGTATTTTAGTCACATTTGTGGGGTTTTTTAACACTATAATTCCAAAATTATGTGAATTGAATTTGTTAAAATTGAATATATTTTTAAATATTTATTATTTATAATTTATAATATATTTTTTTTGAAAAAAATTAATTGTCAAAAAAGAAAAAATAATAATTTTTTCAGTTAAAGTAAAAAAATTGATTTACTATGGGGTTAAAGTAAAATTATATGGGATAAAAACATAAAAAAATTATAATATCTATAAAATAAAAATATTTATACATTAAATATTCTATAATAGATAATTTTAAACTATTTGAGAATTGGTAAATGAATTAAATTTTGTTGGAATTCAATGTTTGTAAAAACAAAATGTGTGTCGTACACATAAATTATAAAATACCCTCCACCCACTCCTCACTTCAAATATTAAACACCAAATTTTTTGGAAAATCTAATCAGAACTCTGTTTTTATTATCCAAATATCATTATATATATCTTATTTAGTGCATATAGACAATTTTGGATGGTTATCTGTACAAACCAAAATAAGATACATAAAAGAGATGTAATATTCTTCACTATGTATTTTTATTTTATTTCATCATTCAACTCCATAATTTCATATTAAACCAAAATTATATAATAGAAATAATATATTATATATACATAAATGTTATTATTTTAATTTTATAACTTATATATTTCTCCTCTTCTATCAAATGTGTTACCTAATCATCAACCTCGTATATGTTTGAGTACATCCACACAACATAATGTCATTCAATTCTCCACTACCTCATCTCATGGTTGGGTATGATGAAGGATATGATATATATATAATTTATAAAATAATTATATAAATTTTTTCATTATATTATATTTCATTTATTATTCTATTTTTTAGGGTATATGATAACGTCCCTCAGGTGTACAATAGACTACCACCATGTGAGCGATGTGATTCAATTTTCCCAGTATCATTATGGGGAAGGTAAAAAGGTTAATGATATTGAAGATATATGATATAAAAGAGATAAATATGATATTAAGGGAATAATAATTTTTCAAAAAAGATTATATAACATATTATATCTAACATTTTACCTAATATAAGAATTGACAATGTTGTTTGTGTATATGTGGATCACCACGTTCAGAGAAGGATGTGACTCCATTTTCATCAACACATCAAATGGATGATATATATATATATATATTTAAATAACTAGTACATAATATAATATATTATGAACATTATAGAAATATAAAATATTACATATCTCCCTTCTAAAATTCTCAATAAAAAATGGAAACAATTATAATTCTAATGTATGAAAAACCATCTCCCTGATCGAATCATTGAAAATTTCTTAAAAACATTTTTCTTGATTGGTTTTAGAAGAATAATTTATGAATATATAAAATATATATATTATCATTATTAATATGGAGATTTTTAAATAGTGATCTCTTTAACCACTGACATCAAACTAAAGTAATTTTGGAGGAATAATCTACCCATCCTCAAAACACCATACATGGACTTAACTAATTAAGTATTAAAATATGTTATTATACTGAAATAAGACAAATAATTTTTTATAGAGTATCAATACTTTTATAAATTATTATGAAATAAAATAACTGATATAATCTTATTATACATCATTAAAATAAATTTATGGAATGCATATACTAATGGTAATATACTGCATTACTCCATTTCCATTCATTGGATTATAATTCAACATCACTGATTATCTCCTGCAAAGATTATGTTTGTAATGATATATTTTTTTTTATTTTTTTATTTCATCTTTTTTATGTGGATTTCAATTTGGTAAACACAATCAACTTATTGATTAATCACCACTATACATATATGATCTTTGTAGGGGACATCATCTGGATTTCCATTCAATGAGGGATTTTGTAATGTTATGAACAAAAGTTTATTTTATATAGTGTATATAGATCCCAATTTTAAATGAAATATAATTAATCATTAATAATTCATCGTATTTTATGTTCCAATTATAATTATCTCACCCATTTATATTTTAAATGAATATTACCAAGTGGTTACAATTTTCATTTCATAAATTATTTTCATTGGTTAATATTAATTCATAATTATCATTGTTATTATATGATTATGGGTGTACATAATTTGTATATATCATATTATATATCCAAATATGTTATTTTGAATCACATTTGAAAAACATAATATATTCATTTCTTAATTCCCACTTAAATGTTATGATCATTGTAATGTTTTATTTCACAATATCTTTTTAATCTGGATTGTTTACGCAATAATTTCAACAAAAAAACATTATTTTATAATTTTATAAAAAAATTATAATTTTATTATCCTATAGTTCCTCATGATTATTTCATCTAATATGAAATATTTCCCTCAATTTCTATAGATAAAAAAATTGAGAAACTTTTTTATGATAATCTGACATCATTTCCCTTATCCGTAGAAAATATATTTTCTTCCTAATCTAGATAATATGAAACTATTTAATTTTTTTTAAACATATCCTAATGATTAATTAAATAACATAATAAGCATTTTAAATTAACAAAAAATTATTTGAAGGGAATCTTCATGACTAGTTCAAAATAATTACATTTGGTGTTGAAAAAAATTTATGGAATATTTATTTTAACATTATTGACTTGAATAAAATTTCATACCATCATGAAAAATAAAATATTTAATGCTTCATTTTTACTTATAAAGTATTATTTAAAAAAAAATTATATTCATAAATATTTTGAAAATTTTAGTTTTTATATGTTATTTTGAAAATGTAAAGTGTATTTTCCTCAAAAATGTTTTTAATGATCATATTACAATATTTCAATTAAATAATAAGAAAAAAAATTTATTCTTAATCCAATGTGAATAATCTATATTGATAACATATTTATTATTTTTATGGAATGATTATTATTTTTAAAAGGGAATATTGTGGAGTTATTTGTTTTCTATTGATTAATCAAGTTTCAATGATATTATCATAAAACTATATTATTTCCATAGGTTAATTATATTTCAATGATATTATTATTGATCATCATAATTTTACATGTGTTACCCTTATTTCTAATTATTTGGTATCAAACCCATTTATTTTCCAAGGTTTAACCATTTTTCAAATTTATTTTAATGGAACCCATTTTATTTCCATCGTTTATTCATGTTTTAAATATATTATCATGGATGAAATTAGTTTTCAAAGTGTCAATATTGTTTCAATGATAATTTCATGGTACCTATTTTGTTTAAATGGGTTAACTATATTAGGAAAGGAAGATGTAATTATTTCAAGATTTTATGAAGAAAGGATATATATTTTTAATTTATTTATGTATTCATTCATGGAAGTTATTTATATAATAGGTTCTCTTAGATATCACATTATGATCCCATTGATGATTATACAATGGGCGCACCCAGATAGTACTTGGGTACCACATTATAGATTATACCATGGGTTCACCAAGATAGAGATCTGATAAACTGGGTAATTATTATGTTCTCTAAAAAATATATTGGAACTATTACATAGAATTATTTCAATTGTAATATTTATATAATAATTATATGATGACGATATTCCAAGATACTAACACATATTATATATTCTTTCTGTGGGATTATATATTTTCTATTGATAAAGATCACTGTCACATGGAAAATTATTATTGATTATGATGACTATTTTATTTTCTGTATCATTGTTCCATGTTTCATTATTAATTATTCAGTTATTGATGGCCATGATTTTTTATGATTTTCTCATACACTCTGATTATTTTTTCATACCCTAATTATCTTCTTAATTTCGTTGAAGTAATTCAATTATTTATTGATATGATTACCCATAATCATAATTTATTTAATCCTTCAGTTTTATTTCATTTTCCACATTTTATCAAGAAACGATGTTAAACAAATAATTTATGGAAGGATTTCTTAGAAATGATGACGATTAAAAAATGTAATTAATGAAAGATGGATGAAGTTGGTGAAATTCTCATTTAAATTAATTTGAATTTTTTATTAAGTGTTCTACCTAATTCAATGAAGTTTTAAACCTAAATCATCATTTATAATGTGTGTAATCCAAAATTTCCTATTTATATTATTTTCATTGGTTGAAAAAATATTCGGTAACCAACATCAGTATCAAATATGGAAATTTATGTTTCTGATTATGAAATCATATCCTGAAGTAATGGTTTGGTTTTTTGATAAAGGATTTATCATATAATGTATCTTTAAAGGAATCTAAGGATTCGAATTTCATGAATTATTAATTTCCAAATCTATGTTACTGTTAGCAAGTCTATTATTGAGTGTAATTTGTATGTGTTCCTTGATTATTATATATATGAAACTGTTGAAAATTATTATAAAATAAAAAAAAATTTGGATTAACTAAAGTGGTTTCATTAATCTATAATGTTTAATCCCATCTAGATTTATGATTAAACATTAATTGAAAAATTATGACCTTCTTGAGCCCTGAAAAACTAGTTACTTGTGATGAAATTTTATTGACTTGATTAATAGAATGTCATTAATAATTTATGAATAATGTAACTATATGAATTTTTAATGTTGACTAATTTAATGAAATAATTTTACATGACATGTTACATCCTGATATTGAATGTATGGGCATGTGAAAAGTTACATAAACCTCCAATTGTAAATTTTATAGAGTATGGGTCTTTATAAATTGGACATGGTTAACCATCTAACTGGATTATTTTATCTATCTTCATTCAAATGAGTATGAACATAAAAAAAATTATATTTAAATAAAATTTTAACCATTATATGGGGATCAAAATAGATAATTAAATAGTCTTTTATTATATAACCTTTAATTTACACTAAAAATAACATTACCCATGTTGTGTTATATGAGACCTTGACCATGACATAACTGTAGTGGCGGGTAGTATGAAATGTTTTTTGGACTTCTATGGCCATTCTTCTCACATAGAAATGTTTTTAAGAGTATGAAGATATGTGTGACTTATTATAGGATGATTTTGAACATATCCTTATATATTATTATTGAACCTATTCTATGCTAAATCTTATCTAAGGAATGAATTTAAAAATTGTACAGTAATACCACTACAACATTCTAGATTAATATTAAATTTCAGTGTTCATGACCATGATCAATGTGTTGTTGGTACTAATACACAATTATTATATAAATTCGTAAATCCGATGAAATATCATGTTATTCCTCCACTATGCACCAATGATAAGTGTTGGGATTGATTCTTTAACATCATACAGTCTTTATGGGGAGCTATGAAACCTACCCCTACTATGGAATAATTTATGTGATAATTTTAGTATTAGAATACTCCCACCTTCATAGGGGATAGTGGTCCTTATAATCAAAACTCATGGATAGAATCTCTGATATCGATGTTAAATAAATTAGAGACTCTTCTATAGTGTAGGCTCAAGTTATCTATATATATAACTTGTGACTCCACCAATAATTTGTGGGATGTCACATCTCATGGTGATAGTCATCAATGATTGTAATGGATGGACTTATTTAATGTATTTTAATTTTATTTTTTCACTCATAAACATAGAGAGTATATAACTATGATGATTATAAACCCACTGTAGTGTATTATGCCTTCGAAAATGTATTTAACTCATTTCCCCTAGCAATATCAATCTTCAGTGACACTGACTACTCATTAGTTAAAAAAATTGGGAATAATTGATGATGGTAATGTGTTAACCATCAAATCCCATGAGAATTATTTTTTTAAATTAATAAATTTTTAGACATAGTGATTGAGTCCAACATCAATGAGGTAAACCTAAAAAATGTTGGTATCGCGGGTCAAGGTAGTTCATTTTCGATATAGGTTGGTGGTTTTTCTAGTATAAAGTATCATTATTTATTTCCATCTTTGTTAATGGACCTAACAAGACGACCCATAAAATAATTAGGTATTTTTTCACCAGTGAGGTAGGTCATGAAATAAAATCCACAACAACCATGGGACCCAATCAATTACTAATGCTGGGGAATGATGGGCCACCATCAATGATTCTAAAAAAAATTCACTCTAGTTCCTAGTGATAATGCATCGATACCAAAACCACAATAGGGTACATGATCGATTTCTCCATATCAAGAAGGTAGCTAGCCTATGAAATTCTATGAGGCCATAAACATGGAGGGGGGATGAGGTAGTAAGACATCAGAGATACATGCACATATCAATACATTTAATTTATTGAAATTTTGGAGATCTTCTTGTATGAAATACGTAACTATTATGACATTATAAACATATATACTCATATAAGAGTGTGACTAGATATTATAATCTAATTAAATTATTTCCCTATTGTAGTTGGATAATATATATTACATTTTAATATTTTTTCCTTGATATGATAGGATTCTATATCTCTGTCAAGATAAACTGGTTAGTTCGATTATACACCCATGATGATTGGTAAGGTCAGAGGGTGTCTCATGGAGTGTATCATTTCAAATTTATATTCCATGATTACTTCACTAGATTACCTCCTATGCGAGAGGTGAAGTATAAGGCCCCAGCCTTAAACCATACTTAATTATTGAATTAAATGAATAATTCACATTGAGGATCTTTTCAGGTTTATAGTTTTAGAGAATTAGGTCAAGACTATTACATCTCAAAAGATTACATAGTAGACACTTATACTAAGTTTCCATAACCTAAAAAAAACAAAAAAAGAAACATTTCTAGTTCCATGTTTTAGATAGCATGTCTTTCCTTGATCCCATACTTGTCCCTATTCATCTTTATGTCCTATGGAAAACATTTAAAAAACTTGGTATGATCATAAAAAGCCTAGTAAAGGATACACAAAGAAGGAAAACTGTTAGTTTTTCAAAACAACAAGTAAACCATATATACTTTACCAAAGTAATACTTTTCACCATTATGAAGTAGTAAAAACTCTTCACTGAATAAAAGACCATTTCTTACCATTTTGAAACCAAAAGATTACCATAAAACCCATATAAAGATCACATAACATATAAAGGTAATTTCAGACAAAAACATACTTAAGTGGAATAACTATTCGGTCGACTTCCACACATACTTAATGGAATAGCCATACGGTCGACTTCTATACCCAATGCATTGGAGGATATAACGTAACCACCCGTCCTGGTATTCATGGCACCACCCGTCATATGGTTTATCACCTAACCACCTGTAAAATGTCCAAGTACCATCATTACTCATAAAATATCGAAAATATAATCATTTCAATAACAACATTTCATTTTCAATCACAATAAGTAATTCCAAGATATTAGATTAAACAATCCATTTTAAAAAACCATTTAAAAGAGATTTTTGAATCAAAGTGTCCCATACCACTTTCAAGCTTTTAATGGAATTATAATTTTAATACATTAATTTCCATATAAATAAATACTGAAAACCATTTTGAAAACATGTACATTAAAGATAAAGATTTAGAATAATGAATCTTTAAAACATTTAAAACTGTATTTTTGTTAAAGTGTTTTTAACAAAATGGGAAACTCTTGAATACAAATAATTATGGAATAACATTTAATCCGAACATTATAATATCATGAGAATAAAGGGATTCATGATATAATATGTCAAAGGACAGTATACACACCATATAAGAGTGAATTGGTGCATAACAACAATGAAGTCTCAAAATGTAAAATGAGATGAAATCCATTATAAAGAAGGTATCCTTAAATTGAGGATAAATCAATCTCATAATTATGTGTGCCAAATATAAATACACCCAATATAAGTGTATATTAAGTGTAATACAATCAAAGGTCATTCAAACATATTCAAAGGATGACATATTCAACAACTACATGTTGAACCCAAAGAAATCGAAATTGGGTTAAGAATATCCCATGGTAAAATTCGACAGCCTAACGACGTCACATAAAATTTTACAAAAAGGGTTGATGAGAGAGATAAAGGGTATCTCATCACTTGGAAATAAAATTTACATAAATAAGTATATATAAGAACATATCCCAACATAATAGTATGTGAATTAAAAGACATAACAAAAGAAGTCTTTTAAAAAGAGGAGGGTGAAAGGTCCCCTTACCGTGTTGGGTAACTTTCGAAAAGTACACCCCATGGAAGAAGGGTCATAAAATGAATATGTAAATACCCATAAATGAAATTATACTACCCAATGTGTATAATAATGGGCAGTACATACACCACTCAAAGGAAATAGTGGAAAATGTAGCATAAATGTCACAGAAATAATGTGAGATGAAAACTCCCTTATGAAAACTCGACATCCAAACGACACCACTTAAAGCTTTAAAAAATGGATTTATGAGATCAAATAGGGTATCTCACCATATGAACATAAAAATTACAGTAGGAGTAATATAAAATAACATCCCAATCATAGGAAAGATGAGCTTAAAAGGAATGAGATAAAAGAGTGTACTTAAAAAGAAAGAGAGGGGTAGGATCGCTTACCTCAAGTCCAACTTGTCTTTTTCATTTCTTTATATTCATAAATAATAAACTTTGTTCAATTTATAATTGCTTAATGACCTCCTATAATGATTATTATTCAGTTCATATCACATAATTTAATGTTATAATAATTGGTTAATAATATGAGTTCATATCAGATGTTTTTGTTGATGTTTGGTACATGAGTCAAAAATTGAACTTGTTGGAAAATAATTTTCCATGTAGTTATAGGTACATAACATCCAGAATAGTATTGATGTTTTAAATATCATATATATCCATTATATATTAATTTTATACTATTCCATACAATTTGGAGATAAAAATTAAAAGCACCGTTCATGGAGATGGTAGGTCGTACGTACGTATGAACGCTGCTTTCATTTTTTTGTCATATTAATGGAATTAAAACAAAATGAGATATATATATATGTTATAATTCTAGAATTATATCCATCATTTAGATGTAATATATTACATATATATCCATTATATATATGTACATATAATAGTACATAACATTTTGAGATAAGAAATGAAATGTACGGTTCAGGGAGACGGTAAGTCGTAAGTACGAATGAACGCTACTTCCATTTCTATTTCATATTTAATGGAATTAAAACATAATAATACATAATATTATTTTAATTCATGTATGGTATCATATATAATATCATTAAATATATCCTTTATACGTACCACACATGGTATTAACGAATCAAATCACTTTGAGGGGGCGGTAGTCCGCACTTCCTTAAATGAAGATATCGCGTTTACCCATAATGGAAACCATAAAGGTTTGCCATAAATGAAGAATAAAGATGATTAAGTAAAACATAAACATATTATATATCATATATAAATATAGTTTCATTTTAATGGCCACCTTTGAAGGTGTTATAAGAATGTTGAATAATCATCGTTTCGTGAGACAGAAATTGTCCATCCACAGAAACAATATTTTTTTAACCATTAGATGTAGGTGTGTGTATGTGTAGCTCGAATACTTCTTATACCAAAATCCTAGTATATGTAAGATACTGTAGTTTTTACAAAATAAATGAATAAAAAGAGTTTAGGGGGTTGGAGAAGAAAAATAAAACAAAAGGAATCAAGTGAAGACATTACCTTAAAATCGGGTAACTCCGTTTGGTTTGAGCTCAAAGGCTTCCTTGGGAAGACTTCTGCCCAATGTGAAGCTTCAAGGAGTAAGAGAGGGATGTGGAGAGACAAAATGGGTAGGGGTTGGCCGAGCCAAAGGCTTTGGAAGTGTGGGTAAGGTGGTAGAGTTGGGGGCCTTTTATAAGAGGAGAGGAGGGGCACTCTTGGAAAGTAAGAAAATGTTACTTTATTTGAAAATGCGTTTCGGATTTAAAATGTCCCACATTGATATAATTCGTGGATAAGGTGATAAGGGTTCTAAATCCACAAATCCAATAGTTTTTGGACATGTGTAGGCCTTAGATATTACATTATCTATCCATTTTATTTAAATCGTTAAATAATGAGGTCTTCGCTACATCCTCATGATGTCATAAATAATTTAATTTATTTAATGTATAAAAATTATGAAAAAAATACTATGATGTAGAAAATCTTTTTATATTTCCAATTACTATTTATAGTAAGAAATATTACTTGTATAACCCCATGTAAAAATTGTTTTAGTAAAATATCTCATGTTTGTGTCATTTTTACTTTATCATTAAATAAAAAGGTATTTATGTCATTTTCCAACCAAAGTGGCTCCATGGGGTCCCCAAGTTGACCCATGGATTGTCTTGGTCGGCCATGACACATCCAATAAGGGTAGGACTTGTGTCTAGGTATTTTCATTTTATTATAATATCATTTTTTCCTTAAATTTCACTAATTTTCTCTAATCGCTATTAAGAACTTAATAAGTTACTATTCACCAAAAAATTATTTTAATCCCATTGAACCACATTTTACTTCTTAATGACAACCATGTATGTCAGATTTTTGAAATTCAAAACACATAAGTGGTAAAATTTCATTTAAATGAAAAATCAGTTTTTATAAGTACCACTTAGTGGTTTCACTATTCATAAAAAATTGATGTTTTTCATAAAAATACAAAAAATTCACCCTAAGCTATATTTGATATTCAGAATTAAAAAATGAAGTCTATTTTACAAAATTCAAAACATATAAGTCACATTAATTAATTTAATAATTAATTCCCGCTGCCATGACAAATATCGTGTTTTTATGAAACAAAAAGTATCAAAAGATTGACACTAGTTTAAGTCCGATTTCAAAGTGAAATTAATTCCAACGACCACTATTGGATTTAATGGTAAAATTATATTCTAATTTCACTTTAAAACCAATTCAAAAGATAATCTAAATAAATTATATTAAAAAGAGGTTTTGAATTAAAATACAACATTTTACACTATTCATTAAAAAATGAACTTTATCGGAAAAATACCATAAATTAACCCAAGGTGAATTTCAATGTACCAATCATAAATAATATGTTTAATTTGAAAAATAGAGCTTATAAAATTGTCAAAAAGTGGATTTAAAAGGGGTTCGCCATCAAAAGGCGGTTAATCGACCTTTTAAAGAATATTAGAATGTTTATGCTTAAAAACTGGATTCATTTGCATTTTTAATCCTCTAACATTTATTTTAAGGAGTAAAAATATTTTACAAACATATATAATAATTTTGTAGTTAGTTATATTCATTCCCGCCATTACAACTTCTAGGCGTTAAATACCATTTAAAATAATATTATTTTATTATTAGAGTGCAACGTAAGGTTCCCAAGAAACTCTTTGTTGCGTATTGGGTACTCTATCGAGCATAGCATCCCCTTTAAAGTAATATTAATATTTTATTAAAAAATATGGATAAATATAAAGATGTCATATTCTTTATTTACCTGGGGTGTTACATCCTTCCCCCCTTTAGGGAATTGCATCCTTGCAATTTTATTATTTGTCTTGGAAACATCCTTAAATGTCCCACATCGGAACAAGAGTCGGTAAAAAAATCACGTTAAAATAATGAAAGATAAGTACAAAGGTTACCCAATTTAACCCATACTAGGATTCCAAGTATGAAAATATGGACATGGAGGAATAAAACAAAGGTTCATGTTCTGATGGAGAGTGATAGAAAACATGTTTAGGAGAAAGTTAACCCCAAGAAAATCACAAACATGTGATGGGTTAAACAATATTTGATTCCCCAGTAGGAAATGTTAATAGACAACATTTTTGTTTTAAGTTACTTTATATTGAGGAGATTATTCATAAGGAAAAATAAGCACTTATCATGTTGACTTTAAACTTTTATTAGATTCCTTACACAAACTCATATTTTCTATAAAAGACGAGTATTTAGGAAGACTTGTTCACATTAAGAGTACTATAATCAACTTCTAGAGAATCACCTAATCCACAAAAGATAACTATATATTTCCCATGTCTTTAGACAAAATTCAAAACCAAAACCAAAAAGGTTAGTACAAGATCAGATAATACAGAAAAGGATAACCCTTTATAAAAAGAAAATCTATTCTTAATCTCCAAAATTTGTCCAACAAAACCCAAAGTTTAACGAGGACCATTCGATAAACAATTTGTCCATAAAATTCTTCAAAGTCAGCCAATCTAAGATTGATACCCAAATATTTGAAGGATTTATTCACATAGTATTCCAAGTTAAATCGTAACATTTATCTCCAAACAACATCAGTTGCTCCTAAAGTCTCGTATTGAAAAGTAATTGACCTAATCACATTTCCTCCATGATAGGTTAATCATTTTCCTAAATAACCCAAAATCAACATACTCTTAATTCATAAAATTATCTAACTAAAATGAATCATTCAAACTAACCATGGACTTCACGTAGTCTAGTGGTAGACGATAAATAACAGTCACACTTTGGTTGAGGGTTCGATTCCCACAGCTTTGTCCGACGTGAGGGGTTGTCACACGGTCTGCGTGTTGTCCTTTTTCCAAAACAATATAATTCTTAAAACATTCCCCACAAATAGATAAAATTTTCAAAAATAATCATAACATATTTTAACCTCAAGTTTATCTCATGCCTTTCATTTTCCATCATATCATATAATAACCCATAATTACCTCAAAAGTAAGGATCATATAAACCCAAATGGTTCTTTATAACTATGTCCACAAAAGAAAAAATAACTATTCGTTGAATAAAATTTTCATATATTAAACATCAGGGTTACACATACTATAAAAATTCTTCTAATGTAACCCCATCATCAAAAGAGACTTAATACTCTTAATAATTTCACCATAACTCTTGAAGCCCTTATATGTTGACATCATACTCATTCAACATTCTTCATGATACATTAAAAATTCCTTTCCAACTTATTCTGAAATATTTCATTCCTACAATCATAATCATGAATCATATCCTATGATTCCAAAATAGGAAAACAATAGTTATGAAATAATCCATACCTTTGATTGGTCATTTTCAGTTTCTGCATCCTCAATCGGAATGGAATTAGGTATTGGTAAACGAACATTTGTATGATCTTGGTGATCCCATTCACGAAACATCTTCATAGGACATGTGTTTGCAAAATGGCCATGCACACCACATTTAAAACATTCAATTGATCCCTCAGAAAGAACTTCTTTCCCTTTCCTCGAGTCAACTGGATGCTTCCTTTTCCATGGCAGGTTCTTACTTTATGACCTTCATTTCCACATCTATATCATATTTATGTCCCTTTGAAACATTTTCCTAGGTGTTTCTTTCCACATTTTTGACACATAGGTTTTTTAACACACATACCTTGATGATTATTACCTGTAGTTCTGTAGGGATTTGTTTCTCGCATATATGATGCCTTAGAAAAATCACCAAGGTTTAGGTGGTCAATAATGACTCTAGATAGTTGGTTGAGGATAATCACATGAGTTCTCATTGCAGCTCCCATATCATTTAGTTGCTTGCTCAAAAAACTGTCACAGTTTCCTTCACATCCACTATTACTTTGGTGCCTGCTAGATCCAGCCACTTACTGAAACCAAAAAGGTCAGTGTGAGTATATCAACAAAACCATCATGTACTAATGAGGAAGATAAACACTAAGATATACTTACTCATTCACATTATCTAAAACTATGACTCTTTCTAAAATCCTATCCGTTATGGTAATGTCACTTATGCTTAGAGGATACCCTATCCTCTAACGTTATCTAAACTGACCTTTGATACCAACTATAAGGCCCCGACCTTAAACCTTACATAGTTATTGAATTAAATGAATAATTCACATTGAGGAACTTTTCAGGTTTAGATTTTTAGAGAATTATGTCAAAACCATTACATCTCAAAAGATTACATTGTAGACACGTCTACTAAGTTCCATAACCTAAAAAAACATAAAAATAAACATGTCTAGTTCCATGTTTTAGATATCATGTCTTTCCTTGATCCCATCCTTGAACCTATTCATCTTTATGTCTTGTGGAAAACATTTTAAAAACATGGGATGAGCATAAAAAGCCCAATAAAGGATACACAAATAAGGAAAACTGTTAGTTTTTCAAAACAACAAGTAAACCATGTATACTTTACCAAAGTAATACGTTTCACCATTATGAAGTAGTAAAAACTCATCACTGAATAAAAGACCATGGCTTACCATTTTGCAACCAAAACCTTACCATAAAACCCATATAAATATCACATAACATATAAAGGTAACTTGGGACATAAACATACTTAAGTGGAATAACCATACAGTCGACTTCCACACATACTTAATGGAATAGCTATACGGCCGACTTCCATACCCAATGCATTGGAGGTTATAACGTAACCGCCCGTCTTGGTATTCACGGCACCAACCGTCATATGGTTTATCACGTAACCACCCGTAAAATGTCCAAGTACCATCATTACACATAAAATATTGAAAATATAATCATTTCAATAACAACATTTCACTTGCAATCACAATAAGTAATTCCAAGATATTGGATTAAGTAATTGACGCACGCCTGTCGTGGGGCGTGGCAAAACAATGTTTTATTTACCTAAGTATAGTATAACAGTTGATCCTAGGTAGTCTCCCGAAGAGGAGTGCACACAAAACAAGGTTGTCACTTTTTGTTGGTTTTCTTAAAAAGATTGGTTTTAACAAATTTGAATGACTATGAGAGAAACAAACAATAGAAATTTATTAATTTTAACAAATTATAAAGTCAGTGATCGGAGTTGGTTCGGCTAGACTTAGTGTTGTTCCATCATGGTTTCCAAATTTTATCTCTTCTTCTTCCTTAAACTGGTAAGAGAGATGTGATTAGAATTTCCCTTTCTAAAACCTTAGATTGGTCTATCCTCCTTCCAATGTGTTTAGGGTTGTAGAAGGTCTCTTGATTAATTAGAGCAATCCCAGACCTGGAATTGTTGTTCCCTAATAAACCAAGATTTCAACATACAATCCTACACACGTGCTTGACTACCGTGGAGTAATCACCACCCAACCCTAATCATGTTCCACCGTATACAGATTAGAATTGGGTGGAGGGAGATGTGATCATCGACCAAAACAATTTATAATTTCAGAATAAAACCGTAACACAACCGCATTTGGAATTTAATACTGAATTATTAATTGGAACCAGAAGAAGAAAGAAGAACACATTTTATTCATTTCAAGCACAAAACTCAAGAACAACACATAGGTCCAGCCTCCCCTCTTTCCGATCACTCAAATGAAACTACCCCTCCATGGATGGGGTAAGCGAGATAATTCGGGAGAGGAGAGGCATTTTAAAACAAAAGAAATAAAAGAAAAAAAATCTGAGAAGTTCTTCTCCTGGGTGCCCGGGAAGGAATGGGGTGGAGAATGGGATGGATTGAGGGGGAGGAGCTCTCCTCCTTTTATAGGCAGAATTCGACCCCCGAAAGTTGTCGCGTTTTGGACCCCATAAATGACCTCTTAACGCGTTGAGGCCTTCTTCAATGTTGTTCATAATTGTCTTGGCCGTGTCCCCTCAAAATCTCAGCGGATTTGGACAGGTATTCCGAGAGTGATGTCAATTTTCCTCTGACAATTTATTCTGTCCAGTCAGAGTCATCAAACCGAAAAACACCGTTTTGTACTGAATTAATGTCCCTAAAACGGCCATTTAAGGCGTGTCATCCTTAATGAAACTTGTTACAAATCTTCTTATACGTCTATCCACAAAGTATCAGCTCCATTAATGTCGTTTTGATCGAGTTATGGATATTTCACTGAACCTTCTTTTTTCTGGAAGAAATTTCCTGGAAGCTTCCTTGGTGTTCCTGAATAATCTTCAACTTCATTGAATTGTTTGGACCTCAAGATGGTAGAATCAGATCCTGGTCCAGAAGACAAAGTTGAAGGAAATTAAATTAGGA
The DNA here is from genome assembly GCA_963277665.1 of Viscum album. Classification (NCBI taxonomy): domain Eukaryota; kingdom Viridiplantae; phylum Streptophyta; class Magnoliopsida; order Santalales; family Viscaceae; genus Viscum; species Viscum album. The sequence goes on along the minus strand of OY728121.1, from coordinate 89,344,725 downwards.
TTCTAAAAAAATTATAATCATAAAATTTGGATTTATATTTTTTTGTAAATGAAGAAAATACCCCTGTAGTGAAAATCTGTCCAAAATGCAGAATTTGGTCATTTTTGCATTTAAACTTAAAATACTTCTTAAATCCAAAATTGTTACATATAAGCTCAAAATGGTATCATGGGATGTTTAAAACAATAGAAATGCATTAAAAAATGTGCAAATTATAAGCCCTGTCAATTCCCCCACACTTAAACTATGCTTGTCCTCAAGCATAAAATCTCAACATGGAATTCAAAGGGCACCAATGTCACCAATATTTAAATTTCGAATGGAATAAAACCAAATGATTATCAATGTCCAATCAAATTTTCCAGTTCCACAAAAATAACAATTTAATTTCCCATTTTTTCAAAGAAACAATCAATTCATGCATTTTACTTTTCCCCTTTGAAAAATAATGAAGCTTCTCCTTTCATTCATTCAAGATTCTCAATTTATTATTATTAAAAATGCCAAATCATGATCTACCTCACTTATGAATCTTTTCTCTCATCACTCATGATACAATTAATAGTGGAGTTATGCTCATATCATGAGAACATGCTCCTTACCCATAGGCTTGTAAAGTAACTACTTTCTCCACTTTGTAAAGACAAAACACACATAAAATCATGAGGACTTGCCATAAAGGTTCAAATGACTCTGTGGCTTAGGGTTGGTGGGTAAATGATTGAAATAATTTAAGGCCAGAAGTAGGAGGTTTTACTCTTAAGTACAATGCATGATTAATCAAGTGAAAACACAAGATGAACCTCACTCAAATCCCCTTGAAATGTGAATCACAACACCACTCCCCTTTCAATGACATGGGTCATGAGTCAATAAATGATTACAAAGAATGATATCATCCAAGTTCTCCCTGTTTTTTTTGTAAAGCTCCAGAATGGCACAGCTTTATTTTCTTTTTTTATGGAGAATCGGATGAAATGAAAGAAGCATAATGAAATGATGACTCATGCCCAATTTTCTAATAATACATTGCCCAAAATGATGACTCACACATTACACCACCCAAAAATGATACATATCCCATGGAACGCACACGAAAGGCCCTTCCCCCACACTTAAACTTGAAATAACCATGCAAAAATACTAAAAGGGCAGGTAGGTAAGGAAAAATTGGATTGTAATGTGGCTTAAACCTATAAGGCAATTCATGGAATCTAAGGGCTTACGAAGGATAAATGTAAAGGTGGGTCTTAGGATAAAATGTGGCTAGCCAAAGAGATGCCTCAATCATTTTAAATGTGGTTTTGTACAGTCATAGCTTTGAAAAGTTTCAATACAAGTTCTAGCAGGTGGCACGTCCCAAGATCACTCAAGAAATATGCTCAAGATAAAATAGGAAATATTTGGTCTAGAAATCCTCTCAGGAATGAGAATATGATATTGGACAACCACTCATGGCAGGATTAATAATAACAAATTAATTCACATGAATTTCAGAAATTCAAAGAATGAAAAATGGAAGGGAAATTTCATTTACATGAATCAATTAATTCCCTCAAATCATGAGTCCTTATTTCAATATACTTGCTTCACTTTAATCATCCAATTATCCATTTTAATCATTCAATCTCATTAACATTGAAATCTAAAACATGGCATCACAAGATTCCTAAGAAACTCACGTCTCCTAGAGAAGTCAAGTAAAACATGAATTCAAGCGTGGGCATGCCTTTTTTTGATTAATTTTTTAAAAGACTAAAAAAAGTAGGGAATAAAAATGGATAATATAGAATTGAAACTCATACTCCCCTGTCAAATGGATCCTTTTCTTCACGACGTATAATCCCAGAACACCCTCTTCATTAATGGACCTGAAAAAAAATGAAAACAATTGATAGTGCAGGCCCGTTCAATCATGATGGTAAATGACTAAGAAGACAAGTGGAAAATGGGGAAAATGCGGGTTGCCTCCCAGTAGCGCCTTTGTTTAATGTCGTTGGCTCGACAAAACAAAACAAAACATTTTTTTTTTTTGTTTTTTTTTGTTTTTTTTTTGAAAAAATCTCCTGGGATTTCCTCCCCCACACTTAATTTATGCAGTGTCCTCAATGCATGTAAATGTATGTTTCAAAAAGTTGGAGTTACTACATTTAATCAAGTGTAAAGGAATGATGCAACCTGGTAGGTGTTCATTTGTATTCAGGATGAAGGAGTGTGATCTCCTCTACTGGTTCTTGAGGTACGGTCCCATGGAACTTCTTTAGCCTCTGCCCATTTATAGTGAATGGGTTTCCTCCTCCTTCCTTTTGAATCTGCACAGCACCAAAGGGATATACATGAGTAACAGTAAAGGGGCCTTCCCATTTGGAACGAAGTTTACCTGGCATAAGCTTAAGTCTGGATTTGAAGAGTAACACGTGATCTCCAGGGTTGAAGGTTCTTGGTTGAATTATCTTGTCATGGGCCATCCTCGTTCTCTCTTTATAGATCATTGAGTTTTCAAAAGATTCCCTTCTAATTTCATCTAACTCCTGCAACTGCAATCTTCTTTCTTTCCCAGCTTTCTCAAGGTCCAGATTCATCTCTCTGACCGCCCAGTAGGCTCTATGCTCCAACTCCACAGGAAGGTGGCAACTCTTTCCATAGATCAATCTATAGGGACTCATCCCTATCGGTGTTTTGTAGTCCGTCCTGTATGCCCATAATGTATCATCTAACTTTTGGCTCCAGTCCTTCCGGTTGGGTTTAACAGTCTTCTCTAGAATGGCTTTGATTTCTCTATTAGAGACTTCTGCTTGGCCATTTGTTTGGGGATGGTATGGGGTAGATGTTCTATGATGTACCCCATACTTCTTCAGCAATGCTTCCATTTTCCTGTTGCAGAAATGAGTTCCCTGATCACTGATGATTGCTCGTGGCATGCCAAACCTACAGAAAATGTTAGCCCTAACAAATTCACAAACAACTTTTGCATCATCAGTTCTGGTTGCTTTTTCTTCCACCCATTTTGAAACATAGTCTACAGCCAAAAGAATATATGAATTTCCAAATGACATTGGGAATGGTCCCATGAAATCTATGCCCCAAACTTCAAAAATTTCACAAAACGTTATTGGTTTTTGTGGCATTTCATGTCGTTTGGATATGTTACCAGAAAATTGGCATTTTTCACATCTTTTACAAAATTCATATGCATCCTTGAATAAGGTGGGCCAGTAGAGTCCAGATTCTAAAACTTTTCGGGCAGTACTCTGAGGTCCAAAGTGGCCTCCACAAGATAATTTATGAAAAAATTCAAACACTGATTCAATTTCACTTCTTGGCAGGAATCTTCTTATGATTTTATCATTACAAATTTTCCACAGAAACGGATCTTCCCAAATGTAAAATCTTGATTCAGATTTAAGCTTATGTTTTTGATGAGAGTTTAGATGATAGGGTACCTGAGATGTTACCAAATAGTTGACAATGTTGGCATACCATGGCACTTCACTGTTGATGATGTAGAGTTGTTCTCCAGGAAGCTCATCATTAAGTGGGTTCTGCTTTGGTATTTCTGTTTCAGCGGTGTGGGGTAGTTGACTCAGATGATCATCCACTTGATTTTCAGTCCCCTTCTTATCTTTGATTTCCAAATTGAACTCTTGTAAGAGTAGCATCCATCTCACCAACCGGGGTTTTGCATCCGCCTTTTTCATTAAGTACCTAAGAGCTGCATGATCAGAAAAAACAACAACTTTAGTGCCCAGAAGATATGATCGGAATTTATCTAGTGCAAAAACGACTGCAAGAAACTCCTTCTCTATGGTTGTGTAATTTATTTGTGTTTCATCCAAGGTCCTTGATGCGTAGGAGATGACTTGAGGCTTGTTGTCAATTCTCTGTGATAGAGCGGCTCCCACTGCTTGGTTGGATGCATCACAAAGTATCTCGAAAGGGTAATCCCAATTGGGTGGCTGCATTATTGGTGGTGTTATCAGCCTTTCCTTTAATTCATCAAATGATTCCCTACAAGCACAATCAAAATTAAAGTTAGCATCCTTTAGAAGTAATCTTGAGAGAGGGAGAGAAATCTTACTGAAATCTTTGATAAATCTTCTGTAAAATCCTGAATGCCATAAAAAGGATCTAACATGTTTGACACAAGTTGGATATGGTAAGGAATTTATTACATCAACTTTTGATTTATCAACCTCAATACCATTTTGTGAAATTATGTGCCCCAACACTATCCCTTTTTCAACCATGAAATGACATTTTTCAAAATTTAAGACAATTTTCTTTTCAATGCATGTTTTCAAAACTTTTTCCAAATTTCCCAAGCAATGATCAAATGAATTGCCAAAAACTGTGAAATCATCAAGAAACACCTCCAAGCAATCCTCAATGTGGTCCGAGAAAATACTCACCATACACCGTTGAAATGTACTTGGGGCATTGCATAGCCCGAAAGGCATCCTTTTGTAGGAGAATGTTCCAAAAGGGCAGGTGAAGGTTGTCTTCTCCTGGTCTTCTGGTGCAATTGGTACCTGAAAATAACCTGAGAATCCATCTAAAAAACAGTAATGAGTATTTCCAGCTAACCTTTCAAGCATCTGATCAATGAATGGAATAGGAAAGTGATCTTTTCTGGTAACTTGATTTAGCTTCCGATAATCTATACAGACTCTCCAGCTGTTTTGTATTCTCATGGGGATCAGTTCATTTCTTTCATTTGTGACAGTGGTCAGGCCAGTTTTCTTGGGGACTACTTGAATTAGGCTGACCCATTGAGAATCAGAGATTGGGTAAATGATATCAGCTACTAACAATTTCTCAATCTCTTTCTTAATGACCTCCATGATTGTGGGATTGAGTCTTCTTTGAGGTTGTCTAACTGGTCGAGATTCACTTTCTAAAAATATCCTGTGAGAGCATACCTTAGGGTTGATTCCAGGAATATCACCTAAACTCCATCCTACAGCTTTTACATTCCTTTTGAGAAGGTCAATCAATGTTTGTTCTTGTGAATGGGATAGGTTATTTGCAATGATTACTGGCAATTTCTCCCCTTCCATTAGGTAAGCATACTTCAAGTCACATGGAAAAGGCTTCAGTTCTAAACATGGGGGTTGTTCAAGGGATGATATTGCATTTATGTTTCCTACATCTAATGTTGAATTCTCTGGAATAATCTTACTTCCTCTTAACAAATCATCGAAAAAATCAGATTTTACCTCATCCTCCAACATGATATCAGAATTTTCAGTTTCATGGGAGTTATAAAATTCAAATGAAGAGTGTTCTCCCACAGATAACAAGTCATGAATCATACCTGAGTATTTAATTGGTTCTATATCTTCATCATGGGTGATTGCATAAAGTGAGTGATTGCTGGACGGGTGTTTCATCGTATCAAGAATATTGAAGTGTACCGTACTATCTCCGAGCTCCATGGTGAGGGTTCCTTCATGCACGTTGATGATTGTTCTTGCTGTTTTCAGGAATGGTCTCCCTAAGATGATGGGAGATTTGGATGGTGCTCGGTCTTCCTCCATGGTAAGGACATAAAAGTCTGCTGGAAAGATTAATCCTCTCACTCCTACAAGTACATCTTCAACGACTCCAGCTGGGAAAATAGTGGATTTGTTTGCTAATTGTACCACCACCCGAGTTGATTTTAGTTCTCCAATCTGCAAAGATGAAAACACAGAGTGAGGCATCACATTTATCGAAGCTCCAAGATCACATAGTGCATCAGTAAAATTTAATGAACCGATAGTGCAGGGAATAGAGAAAGTCCCTGAATCTTGACATTTTTGCGGTATCGGTGGTGTGATCAATGCTGAGACGCTTCTTCCTAAGTTGATTCTTTCATTTCCATCCAGCCTCTTTCTTTTAGTACATAGATCCTTCAGAAATTTTTCATATTTAGGGATTTGCCTGATTGCATCTAGTAGTGGAATGTTAATCTCAACTTTTCGGAATGTTTCATGAATTTCCCGTTGAAGTCGTTCTTCTTCTCCCTTCTTTGACTCAACCAATGCTGATGGGAATGGTGCTGGAATATCCTTTTTCTCCCTTTGTTGTTTCTACAATGGTGTTTCTAGTATTTCTTTCTTGAACCTTGTTCTTTCTACTTTGTTGTTGACTCCATCTTTTGGTTGGACAGGACGAGCTTCAGTAGGTTCCCTAGATTCATCCTCCTCATATTGTTCTGGTGGTTTGAGCTCCTTCCCGCTTCGAGTTGTGATTGCACTAACATTCTCTTTAGGATTGGGAATTGTTTGTGCATGAAGCTTACCTTGGTTCTTGGTGAAAGCATCCATAATGCTTGCAAATTGATCAGCTAGCTTGTCCATCTTATCTTCTATTCCTGCAACTCTTGTCTTCAATTGTTGGTCTTCATTTGTTGGTGCACTTGTGGATGGTTGCTCATAATTCTTCCGCTGGAAAGGTGGTGGTTGAAAAGTTTGTTGTTGTTGGAAGGGCTTCTGATAAGGTTGTTGGAATGCTATCGGGTTCTGATATTGCTGCTAAAAAGGTGCTCTGGCTTGGTTCTGTTGAAACCCATACCCTGGTTGGGTTTGCGGTTGGTATTGCCTTTGTTGATAGGCTGCATCACAACTTTCTTTCCCCTGCACTTCCGGACATTGATCAGTGTAATGAGAATTAGAAGAGCATAAACCACATACCTGATTCGGTCCTTGTTGTTCCTTCACATGGTTCACAGCTATTTTTCGCACCAACCTGGTGAGTTCACCCATTTCATTCCTAATTAAATATACTGAATCAGATGTTCTTACCTCATGGATCCCTCTGGTGATCGTACCTCGAGTGCCAAACTGCTGTGAATTTTGTGCAATCTTTTCAATCAGAATTTGTATATCTGCAGGTGATTTATCAATGAGGGATCCTCCCAACGAGGCATCTAGTAGATTCCTGTCATTGTCAAGCAATCCTTGGTAGAAGTACACAAGGAATTGGTCCTCTTCTATTTCTTGGTGTGGACAACTTGCACAAAGCTTCTTGAAACGTTCCCAGTATTCGTAGAGTGTTTCTCCAGTTGATTGATGGATGACATAAATCTCCTTCTTTATTGCAGTGCTCCTAGATGTTGGGAAGAATCTTTGTAGAAAGCATTTTTTTAGATCTTCCCAGTCACTGATCTCCCCCGGTTGTAGATTGTACAACCATTCCTTTGCTGCTCCCTCTAGTGAGAAGGGGAAAGACCTCCACTTCACATGCTCTTCCGCGACTGCTCGAGGTTTGAAGCTGGAGCAGACATAGGTGAATTCTTGAATATGTCGATTTGGGTCTTCACCTGCAAGACCATGAAATTTAGGAAGCACTTGTATCATGTTAATTCGTAATTCAAAATCATTTTCTAAGGCAGGAATTGCAAGTTGATAATTTTGATTGACAAATTGAGGGGCACAGATGTCACGTAGGGTTCGGTTGGGATTTACAGCCATTATTAAAGGTTCAAAGTCTTCACTCAAGGTATCACTTGAATCGGTGAGATTGATTTCTTCAAATTCTTTGGGAAGATTTTGATTTTTCAATTTGGTTATTGTGCGCTCAATTTCTGGATCGAATTCTAATAAATTTCTATTTGAACTACGGGTCATTCAAAAGGGATTTTTTTATTTATTTTTTTTAAAAAAAAAACACATTGAGGCACTGCCTCCCCGGAAACGGCGCCAAGTTTGATGCACGCCTGTCGTGGGGCATGGAAAAACAATATTTTATTTACCTAAGTATAGTATAGCAGTTGATCCTAGGTATTCTCCCGAAGAGGAGTGCACACAAAACAAGGTTGTCACTTTTTGTTGGTTTTCTTAAAAAGATTGGTTTTAACAAATTTGAATGACTATGAGAGAAACAAACAATAGAAATTGATTGATTTTAACAAATTATAAAGTCGGTGATCGGAGTTGGTTCGGCTAGACTTAGTGTTGTGCCATCATGGTTTCCAAATTTTATCTCTTCTTCTTCCTTAAACTGGTAAGAGAGATGTGATTAGAATTTCCCTTTCTAAAACCTTAGATTGGTCTATCCTCCTTCCAATGTGTTTAGGGTTGTAGAAGGTCTCTTGATTAATTAGAGCAATCCCAGACCTGGAATTGTTGTTCCCTAATAAACCAAGATTTCAACATACAATCCTACACACGTGCTTGACTACCATCGAGCAATCACCACCCAACCCTAATCATGTTCCACCGTATACAGATTAGAATTGGGTGGAGGGAGATGTGGTCATCGACCAAAACAATTTATAATTTCAGAATAAAACCGTAACACAACCGAATTTGGAATTTAATACTGAATTATTAATTGGAACCAGAAGAAGAAAGAAGAACACATTTTATTCATTTCAAGCACAAAACTCAAGAACAATACATAGGTCCAGCCTCCCCTCTTTCCGATCACTCAAATGAAACTACCCCTCCATGGATGGGGTAAGAGAGATAATTCGGGAGAGGAGAGACATTTTAAAACAAAATAAATAAAAGAAAAAAAGCTGAGAAGTTCTTCTCCTGGGTGCCCGGGAAGGAATGAGGTGGAGAATGGGATGGATTGAGGGAGAGGAGCTCTCCTCCTTTTATAGGCAGAATTCGACCCCCGAAAGTTGTCGCGTTTTGGACCCCATAAATGACCTCTTCACGCGTTGAGGCCTTCTTCAATGTTGTTCATAATTGTCTTGTCCGTGTCCCCTCAAAATATCAGCGGATTTGGACAGGTATTCCGAGAGTGATGGAAATTTTCCTCTGACAATTTATTCTGTCGAGTCAGAGTCATCAAACCGAAAAACACCGTTTTGTACTGAATTAATATCCCTGAAAACGGCCATTTAAGGCGTGGCCTCCTTAATGAAACTTGTTCCAAATTTTCTTATCCGTCTATCCACAAAATATCAGCTCCATTAATGTCGTTTGGTGCGAGTTATGGATATTTCACTGAACCTTCTTTTTTCTAGAAGAAATTTCCTGGAAGCTTTCTTGGTGTTCCTGAATAATCTTCAACTTCATTGAATTGTTTGGACCTCAAGATGGTCGAATCAGATCCTGGTCCAGAAGACAGAGTTGAAGGAAATTAAATTAGGATTCTAAAAAAATTATAATCATAAAATTTGGATTTATATTTTTTTGTAAATGACCAAAATACCCCTGTAGTGGAAATCTGTCCAAAATGCAGAATTTGGTCATTTTTGCATTTAAACTTAAAATACTTCTTAAATCCAAAATTGTTACATATAAGCTCAAAATGGTATCATGGGATGTTTAAAACAATAGTAATGCATTAAAAAATGTGCAAATTATAAGCCCTGTCAGTAATCCATTTTCAAAAACCATTTAAAAGAGATTTTTGAATCAAAGTGTCCCATACCACATTGAAGCTTTTAATGGAATTATAATTTTAATAAATTAATGTACATATAAATAAATACTGAAAACCATTTTTAAAACATGGGAATTAAAGATAAATATTTAGAATAATTAATCTTTAAAACATTTAAAACGGTATTTTTGTTAAAGTGTTTTTAACAAAATGAGAGACTCTTGAATACAAATAATTATGGAATAAAATTTAATCAGAAATATATAATATCATGAGAATAAAGGGATTCATGATATAATATGTCAAAGGATAGTATACACACCATATAAGAGTGAATTGGTTCATAACAACAATGAAGTCTCAAAATGTAAAATGAGATGAAATCCATTATAAAGAAGGTATCCTTAAATTAAGGATAAATCAATCTCATAATTATGTGTGAAAAATATAAACACACCCAATATAATTGGATATTAAGTGTAAAACAGTCAAAGTTCATTCACACATATTCAAAGGATGACATATTCAATAACTACATGTTGAACCCAAGGAAATCGGAATTGGGTTAAGAAGTTCTCTTGGTAAAATTCGACAGCCTAATGGCGTCACATAAAATTTTACAAAAAGGGTTGATGAGAGAGATAAAGGGTATCTGATAACATGGACATAAAATTTACATAAATAAGGATATATAAGAACATATCCCAACATAATAGTATGTGAATTAAAATACATAACAAAAGAAGTCTTTTAAAAAGAGGAGGGTGAAAGTTCCCCTTACCGAGTTGGGTAACTTTCGAAAAGTACACCCCATGGAAGAAGGGTCATTCAATGAAGATGTAAATACCCATAAATAAAATTATACTACACAAAGTGTATAATAATGGGAATTACATACAACACTCAAAGGAAATAGTGGAAAATGTAGCATACATGTCACGGAAATAATGTGAGATGCAAAATACCTTACGAAAACTCGGCAGCCTAACGACGACACTTAAAGCTTTCAAAAAAATGGATTTATGAGATAAAATAGGGTCTCTCATCATATGAACATAAAATTACAGTAGGAGTAATATAAAAGAACATCCCAATCAAAGGAAATATGAGCTTAAAAGGAATGACATAAAAGAGTGTACTTAAAAAGAAAGAGGGGTAGGATCCCTTACCTCAAGTCCAACTTGTCTTGTTCATTTCTTTATATTCCCGAATAATAAACTTTGGTCAAATTATAATTGCTTAATGAACTCCTATAATGATTTTTATTCAGTTCATATCACATATTTTAATGTTATAATAATTGGTTAATAATATGAGTTCATATTAGACGTTTTTGTCGATGTTTGGTACATGAGTCAAAAAATGAACTTGTTGGAAAAAACTTTCCATGTAGTTAGAGGCACATAATATCCAGAATAGTATTTATGTTTTAAATATCATATATATCAAGTATATATTCATTTTATACTATTCCATAGCATTTGAGGATAAAAATTAAAAGCACCGTTCACGGAGACGGTAGGCCGTATGTACGCATGAACGCTACTTTCATTTTTTTGTCATATTAATGGAATTAAAAAAAATGAGAGAGATATATATATTTTATAATTCCAGAATGATATCCATATTTAGATGTAATATATTACATATATATCCATTATATATATGTACTTATAATAGTACATAACATTTTGAGATAAGAAATAAAATGTACCGTTCATGGAGACGGTAAGCCGTATGTACGCATGAACGCTACTTCCATTTCTATTTCATATTTAATGGAATTAAAACATAATGATACATAATATTATTTTAATTTCAGTATGGTATAATATATAATATCATTAAATATATCCTCTATACGTACCACATATGGTATTAACGTATCAAATGACTTTGAGGGGGCGGTAGTCCGCACTTCCTTAAATGAAGATATCGCGTTTACCCATAATGGAAACCATAAAGGTATGTCATAAATGAAGAATAAATAAGCTTAAGTAAAACATAAAAATATTATATATCATATATAAATATACTGCCATCTTAATGGCCACCTTTGAAGGTGTTAGAAGAATGTTGAACAATCATCGTTTCGTGAGGCAGAAATTCACCATCCACAGAAACAGTATGTTCTTTAACCATTAGATGTAGGTGTGTGTAAGTGTAGCTATAATCCTTCTTATAACAACATACTAGTATATTGAAGATACTGGAGTTGTTACAAAATAAATTAATAAAAAAAGTTTAGGGGGTTGGAGAAGGAAAATAAAACAAAAGGAATCAAGTGATGACATTACCTTAAAATCGGGTAACTCCGTTTGGTTTGAGCTCAAAGGCTTATTTGGGAAGACTTCTGCACAACGTGAGAATTCAAGGAGTAAGAGAGGGATGTGGAGAGACAAAATGGGAAGGTTTTGGCCGAGCCAAAGGCTGTGGAAGTGTGGGTAAGGTGGTAGAGGTGGGGGCCTTTTATAAGAGGAGAGGAGGGGCACTCTTGTAAAGTAAGCAAATGTTACTTTATTTGAAAATGAGTTTCGGATTTAAAAAGTCCCAAATTGATATAATTCGTGTATAAGGTTATAAGGGTTCGAAATACACCAATAAAATAGGTTTTTTACATGTGTAGGACTTAGATATTACATTATCATTCCATTTTATTTCAATCGTTAAATAACGAGGTCTTCGCTGCATCATCATGATGTCATAAATAATTTAATTTATATAATGTCTAAAAATTATAACAAAATTCTATGATGTAGAAAATCTTTTTATCTTTCCAATTACTATTTATAGTCCAAAATCTGACTTGTATAACCCCTTGTAAAATTGTTTTAGTAAAACATCTCATGTTTGTGTCATTTATACTTTATCATTAAATAAAAAGGTATTTATGACATTTTCCAACCAAAGTGGATCCATGGGGTCCCCGAGTTGACCCATGGCTTTTCTTGGTCGGCCATGACACATCCAATAAGTTTAGGACATGTGTCTAGGTATTTTCAATTTATTATAATATCATTTTTGCCTTAAATTGCACTAATTACCTCTAATCGTGATTAAGAACTTAATAAGTTACTATTCACCAAAAAAATATTTTAATCCCATTGAACCACATTTTACTTATTAATGATAACCATGTATGTCGGATTTTTTAAATTAAAAACACAGAAGTGGTAAAATTTCATTTAAAAGAAAAATCAGTTTTTATAAGTACCACTTAGTGGTTTCACTATTCATAAAAATTGAAGTTTTTCAGAAAAATACTTAAAATTCACACTAAGCTATATTTGATATTAAGAATTCAAAAATGAAGTATATTTTACAATATTCAATACATATAAGTCATATTAATTAATTTAATAATTAATTCCCGCTGTCATGACAAATAGAGTGTTTTTATGAAACAAAAAGTATCAAAAGATTGACACTAGTTTATGACCGATTTCAAAGTGAAATTAATTCCAACATCCACTATTGGATTTAATGGTAAAAATATATTCTAATTTCACATTAAAACCAATTCAATAGACAATTTAAATAAATTATATTAAAAAGGGATTTTGAATTAAAATACAACATTTTACACTATTCATTAAAAAAATGAACTTTAGCGGAAAAATACCAAAAATTAACCCATGGTAAATTTCAATGTCCCAATAATATATAATATGTTTATTTTGAAAAATAGAGCTTATAAAATTTTCAAAAAGTGGATTTAAAAGGGGTTCACCATCAAATGGTGGTTAATCGACCTTTTAAAGAATATTAGAATGTTTACGCTTAAAAACTGGATTCATTTGCATTTTTAATCCTCTAACATTTATTGTAAAGAGTAAAAATATTTGACAAACATATATAATCATTTTGTAGTTAGTTCTATTCATTCCCTCCATTACAACGTCTAGGCATTAACTACCATCTAAAATAATATTATTTTATTATTAGAGTGCAACGTAAGATTCCCAAGAAACTCGTTGATGCGTATTGGGTACGCCATCGAGCATAGAATCCCCTTTAAAGTAATATTAATATTTTATTCACAAATATGGATAAATATAAATATGTCATATTCTTTATTTACCTGGGGTGTTACATGAAGTTCACCATCAACCTTGTTCTAGGGGAATCAACATTCTCGATTCCTCTATATTATATTTCATTTATTGATCTCTTTGTAATCAAAAAGTAGTTTAAAACAAGGAAGATATGTTTTTTTCATGACCCACTACACATACATGGGTTTCACCTATCCTTTTCACAACTATTGTGGATGGTACCCTCATGATGTGCATAGAATATCATTTACTAAACCAGCTTATGGTAAACAACTTGTATCTACATCCCCAAATTGATGAACTCATCGATAATCCCCTAATATTTTGGGTGTTTTCTATGATTGATATTTCATTAGGGTTCCATCATGTTGATGTGATTGCATCATACAAACCACATTCAAAATTTCAATTTATATATGAATTATATGAAAATATTTTTATGTTGATCAAACTTAAAAATAAACCCAAATTTTTTATGGATCTGATGAATCATTTTCCCACTCATATCTATATTAATTTCTGTTATTCTACATGATTGATAAATTATTGTATTATTGCACCCATCATGACATAAAAAATCATTAGATCATGCATAATACCACGAGGGAGTACCAAATATATTAAAATCTCTTCAAATTCAATTTTTGGATTGATAAGGCTCTCATGTTAGGTAACATTTAAAAAGGAGTATATATTGATCCATATAAGGTGATCAATATAGTTTTCTAAGAGTTTTAGGAGAATGTATTTGACATATAATTATTTTTTGTCATTAAATTCTATTGTGGTTATTATATTCATGGTTTCTCATACATATAATCTCCAATCATTGGATGGAAAACAAAAGGTATGATTTTTTATAGTGTGATTCTTGTGAAGTAACCTTTTGAAAGAAGATAGGGAGACTGATGTTATCAATTATCCTAATTCTTCTTGTGCTTGAAATAATCTTTACAGTTTATTTTGATGATTTTGAAATAATTATAGGATTATATTTGATGAATAGAACTCAAGTTTTAGAATATAGGTCCTACTAGGTGAGACCTCATTGAAGAAGTACATTACACACAACTGTGACCATGAATAACTGAATCATGATTTATGCCACCAGAGGAAATATATATTAGTTGATCATTTTATTATTTAGATATAGAATAAATCTATCAAATATAGTTCCATACACTATGATATGAAGGTAATATACTCTTTGTGTAATTAATACCAATTGTCATTTGACATTGATACTGCTAATACAAAAGGATTGGAAAATTCTATGGCTATCACAATGATCCAGAAGAAAATGATATAGGTTGTGGAGAAGCCAGTAGTGAGTGGTAGTTGATTAAAATATTTTCTGAGATACATTTTTAGGATCATGAATGTATTTGGAGACATGTTTCAGCATCCTCGGATGTGATATATTCCCTTATATAATGGGTAATGACAAGAAATTTAATAATTGTGAGGGTTGATTTGTGATGAATAGTGTCTCAAGTGAGGAAACACTTCCTTATTGGGATATCAAATTGAAATTAATCATTCAATTTCACATATTTGTGTGGGTTCCTAATAATATACTTGATGAGTTGATGTCGGAATATAAGGAATTCATTTATGTAGCACACCATAGGAATATGAAGTTTTTGCAGGACATAAATCATCATTTTTTTAGCATTTGTACAAAGAGGTTGATTTTTGGTTTTATCATGTGGTCTTTCAAATATGAGTAGGTGAATGTAGAGTACTAGAATATTGGTGTACAATTAAATCCTCTCTCTATTCTATAATTTTTTTTACAATGTCACATTATATTTACTAAAGGGTTTTATGATCCCCCCACAATGATGTGATACAATATGGGTAGTCATCAAAATGTTGACCAAGTTCATGATCCTTCAAGTCATTTTGGAGACCATTTCATTATAATATATCAAAAGGATTTATATTTGGGAGATATTATTACAATATTGTTTTCATCAATATATATTATAAAATTAATATTCTTTGTTCACATATCAATTTAGGACATGTTTATAAAAATCATTGGGTTCACATGTTCTACTAAGAATAGAATATCATCCTTAGATAGATGGGAAGAATAAGATTATGATACATGTATTATAGGACATTCTTCAATCATGAATACATGACATTGGAGGTTATTGGGGGAAACCCCATAGTATTGTTGATTTTTCCCATAATAATATCTTTCATACAACTTTTTAGACTTATCTATAAGACTCCCTTCATGGTATGCCATGATGCTCACCCCATTACTATTTAGGAATATGTGAGGAAGCACTAGAAGGACCACATCACATTCAGCAGACATCATTGAATTTTCAACATAATAAGAAGTGTATGCATATAACTAAATATTGGAATAATTCATATGGAGATCATCATTGTTGACCTATAGCATTCACTACGGGACATCACCCCATACTAGGAGTTTCTCATATATTAGGTCAGATAAGTATTTTAATATATGTAAATATATCACTTAGTTATGTTATGTGTCATGAGATATTGGAGAGATTTAGGAATGTAATTCACTGTTTGGATCTACCTCCGATGTATCGGGTCCTGTACGATGACTTACATGAATCTGTACATATTTGGTTCAATTCTGATTCATCTCATTCATTTGATATTTCTTCCATTAACATCGAGGTATATGGGTCATCAATGGAGAATTCTATTAGTATTACAGATGAGTGAATGAATAATTTTGAGGTATGTTAGTTCCTATAGTATGGGTGTTATGAATGTACAGTTTTGTATAATTTGAATTCTTGGAGAGATTTGACAATGTATACTCTCAATGGCTAGATCACTTCTTATATGATCCTTTTCCACCCTCTAATAAAAAATCATGGTTGAATTGTTTTCAGGTGTGTTGGTTATAATGGATCAATTTTTTTGAAGATACAAGGATATATCATCTACTATATAAATCCTTTTAGTGATAATAAGATGATCAAGAGGTTATGTTGTAGGTTTGGAGTGTCTGGGGACAAATCAAATCCTAGATCCCTTTTATTAGGAGGGTCATATTCATAATAATGGTAGATACATGGTTATTTATAATTGTGTGACTCAACCATGGTGGGTGTTCTAGTTCACTATAGGGGGATAAAAATATAATCCTAACCATGTGGCCCTAGTAGTATGTTTAGGTCAGTGTTGTAGGACTTGTGATTGTGGTTCTTTTCAATGCCATTGCACATTTAGACAGACCATATTCCATTCCCAATTGAGTGGTGTCTTGGGGTTGTATTTGGTTCTTTATAGGCAGTTCGTTTGTTTGAACATGTTTCAAAATAGAATGAACACTAATATTTGGGTGATAATTCATTTTTGACATACATATATTTATCTCATCCATTTTTTCTTACATCCTCTTTGCTCAATATTTCCTTCCTCCATGTGAAAGAACCTCATATCCTCCTTTCTATAAATTGAAGAAAATATATCACCAAGAATAAATTACCATCATCATTTATTTTTTTCAATAGCTAAAGATAATCTATCCACTCAACTATTCCTTCGGTAATTTATCCCTCAATATTTTACTCTATTTTACATCAATTCCATATGTCCTATTTTGGGGATTTTTTTCAATATTCAATTATATTCATCCTTGCGTAGTTAGTAGGAATACAATGTATGAAGGGTCATCATCTAACCTAATGTCGTTGTTCTACATATTTTCCCTATAATATTCATTTTGTTTATCATGATTTATTGCACCACATTCCAAAATTATACCACAACACATTCCAAATGATTCCTAAATTATTTTAAAAAAAAGTCCCATGGTTAGGGTATTCCAAACACCCCTAAATTAAATTTGTGTGGTGACCACCATAAAATGAAATAATAAAAAGGGTGGGTCATCATTAAAGGCCTAAGATACACATTCCATGAATAGTTTTAACCACCATTAGAGATGAGTGATTTTCCATCTAATGATTATAATGTTTTTATTGAATGGTTTAAATTTTAATTATAGATTAAATTATAACAATAAATCATATATATGGGGATACGTAGGTCCCAACATAATAATAAAATTGATCTAATCATTGTGCTTCACAATTAGTAGTTTTAAAGGAATCTATGTACTCTAGGAGGGATACATGTTTTCCTAACATAAAATCTAAGATGAGATAATTGACTAGAATCCTTATATATTTTATACATCAGAGATAATTGGATTTATAGTTGTTTACCTTGGACATGAATATTGGGATCTGTGGATATACTATGCCACAAGTGATACATGGATCCGTAAGTGGTATATTGTCAACCAGATCAATGAGTTGTGTCTTATTCCATGATGAGTGTGATAATTGGGATTCCCCATATGGATCACCTTTTATGGACTCATAGGATTATTTATATTGATAATGATCCTAGAGAGTCTCATACGTTCCTAGTTACAAATTTCATGAGATGGGACCTGGAGGAAAATTACTTAATTTTATGCAAGAACTACATTAGATGCAAAGAAATCTATTAATAAATCTCAGGATTCGACCACCATGAAAATGGAAATGAAATTGTTCAACACAAATTTATTGTCAATATTTAGATTTCCCCATTATGATTTAAACAGATGTATAAGAGAATTCTTATAATGTATCTTATTACAAACAGACACACACATTAATTACTGATTTGTTAAATTTATTAATTTAATTATCTTTAATATAATATGAACAATGATAATTTTATATAAAAATATCAGATTTTTAGAGACATCATTGGTGGTGTCCTACTATTTATATCTCACAACCTATTCAGTCATCTTGTGGTATATAACGATACTTCCTGATTTCATGGATTGAAAAAGAATGTTCCCAACTGCCGATGATTTATTCTATATACAATGGTATATTATAGGAGTAGAGAATTGATCATATTCTCAAGATTCTAGCGGCAGAAGCTTTTAGACATTATATGATTTTTTTAATCATATTGTATATGCTTGTAGCCATGTATCCAATGTATGTCCATTTTGGTAAAAAAATTATGATCATTACATTTTCACCTAATATTGATCTAGTTAATATTTTTTGGTTACATTTAGATGAATTATTATTACTCCAATATTGTTTTTTATTACTGTTTTATATAATTAAGAATATTATTTACCACTGTACTAAAAATTAATCCAGAGGGAATTGTATCCCTTAGAAATTTCCTAGGAACTCGCTACTAGTAGGTGGCCTCTAGCATACGGGAAGAGACACTTGAGGTTATGTGGACAACTATCTTGGGGAACCACTTATTAGAATCTAAATTAGGACGTTACAATATGATTTTTCTATTCTAAATCATTATTAATTATAGACAATGGTATGAGTCATTATTTTATATCCATATACCATGAGTGGAAGTTAATGAATTTTTTTAATCCATTTCATATAATTAATGCATATTTTTTTACAATAATAGTGAATCCAATATATCACACTTCTACTTAATGGTATAATTGGTGCATAGTCAATTGAGATCATCATGAGACCCCTTGTTCGTTGTAATAAAATATTATGATATCATCCGAAATATGGTTGAGTTATCCATGTTTCATTTCTAGATAGACTATAATCATAGTAGAGTATGATGAAATACTATATATGGGATTATATTGAACTCCTTGTTAATGACTGATATTTTGGCTATGAGAGCAGTCATCAAGGGAAATATGATAAAACCTATCACAAACTAGCTGGTAATTTTACCCCTTGGTGCAATTTTATATTTATGTATATGACATCAAGATGTAGTTGATTTATAAATGGATGAAATTATTGATGATTTCCCAAGAGTATCACTAAGGTGGGTGATCAACATCTGTATTGAATTTAACCTAAGTATCGCACTAATATATTCTAAAATATATCATACTGAACCCTGAAAGCACCATGAAATGAATTTGAAATTGTATGACCTTTATGAAAACTAATTTATCATACCCATTTTGTCCCCATAGACATCATAGATGTTGTTCATAAAAAAATTAAAACCATATATTTTATATTTTGTTGAATGTTTTCATCTAATATAGAAAATTATTAAGAGAATGTTCCCCATAAAATGTATTGATGACCATTTATACTAGTTTAATAGATTGAGATGTTTGTTAACAATATTTATCATGTTTGGATACAATTATTTAAATGTTTTTAGTGATGATGTTTTAAAAACAGTAAAATTTTATCCATGATATTATTTTTAGGGATACTAATTATCCAATTTTTTATGCATCTTATAGATAAGTCCATCCAACCATACATGGAGTCATTTTTATTTGTCCTAATTATTGAAATTCTCATATACCATGTGATTATAGAGAATAATTCAGATATTTTTTAGGAAGGTCCTAGAATTAATTAGGGAGGATGAACTATATAATAATATATAGAAGATTCAATTTGTTGTTTGGTATGTTCACATTCATAATAATGTCATGTTTTTTCCAGGAGTGGTAGTGGATAGTATAATGACAGATACAATGATATCATTTGCAACACACAAGATTGGGTCCGAGGTAAATTGTTTTCATGGTTTTCCATGGTACTATATAAATATATTGAGATAATTTTCAAATCAATAATACCCATTTAATTACAAAACATTGTAAGAGAATTCAATTTTTTGGGACTGAAAAGTTTTAGAGAGGCTCTAGGGATTTAGAGTAGAGACTAACTAGTACTGCAAGGATGAGACTAATAGAAGAGGTTGTTGAGTACATTGTCATTTTTAAATCAATCTGGAGATGATATCATATCCATGTTGATATAGAGATAGAAAACTATTCCTTATTGATCTAGGTTATTGAGTCCCCATAATTAGTGTAACATGATAGATGAATTAGATTTGTAAGTGGTAGTTTTCCCTTAGAAAATGTAGATAGACTATCTAATGTGAAAGTTTTTATATATTTACACTGAATACTAGATTATATGTTATAAAATTACATAGAGATATATCAATAATATATTGTGTACCTTTTTTGAATCAATGTAGTATAATGAATTTTCTATAGTCTCTACTATGTTAAAGGAAAATGTAGTGGAAAATTCCTTATTTAAGGAATATCATTCTCAGTTAGTGAGTGATGAAAATGAGATGTTGTAATTATTACATCTAATCCTTTTTAAAGATAAGGTTGAAGATTATATTTTGTAGATGGTAGTGATTCGACCATTTTTTAGGATGCTGAGATA
This sequence comes from Viscum album, assembly GCA_963277665.1. Lineage (NCBI taxonomy): Eukaryota > Viridiplantae > Streptophyta > Magnoliopsida > Santalales > Viscaceae > Viscum > Viscum album. The sequence continues at coordinate 89,324,111 of OY728121.1, read as the reverse complement.
TACATGTTATAGAGATGTCAAAAATGAGGTTTTTCTTGACTATAAATCCTTTGAAGATTTACAAAATGTATTTTATGAAGGATGATAGAGTTATAATCTTTTTTTAAGGAAATATGATCATTATGTTCATGTACTATTGGATGGAATATATGGAAATTCAAAACTATCCATTGGTGGTTCATTTGTGTGTATCAATTATGTATATAGTCTTATGATGATAGTTTTTATGGGATGGGGTAAGGTTCATGTATTCTTATATTGTTTTTGAGGACTGCTGTGTAATTACTTAATGGTTTCACAATAGGTTTCAACACATTAGAATCAACCACTTGAGAAAATATAATACAAATGTGTCATAATATATATATATATATATATATATATTATGTTAAGGAACAAAAATGAATAGTGATAGACAATGAGTCTATTTCTTGGTTTATCATTGAACTTATTATGGTGGAAAAATTTAATTCTATCATGGAGTGGAGTCCGATTAAAAGTTCGAGGCTGATATATATGAATTATATCATCCAAATTGAGTGGATACCCACATAGATCATCTCAAACTATAATTCATAGTATACATTAATTTTATATTGGGGCTTGTAATATAATTTAGGGAAACCATTTTGTAATAACATAATTTTCACCTTTTAATAGATGGTCAAACAAAACTGATCATCAATAATTTTTAGGATACAATGGGATCCTATGTGTCTGTCATAAACCTGATTTGGGAGGGTTTCATTCCATTGGGAGAGCTTTCTTATCCGATCATATATTACTCTACAACTGGGTTGGAACATTTTGATCTCTTATATGGTATACCGTATAGGTCACCATTATGTTGGACTAAGATTAGTGAGACATATCTTTTTGGGATAGGGAATGTTCAAGAAATGAAGTAGATGGATCAAGTGATAATTGAGCATATTAGTATGACTTAGAGATAGTAAATATATTTTGAATATGTTTATGAATTAGATTGAACCTAATATTTATGCATACTAACATCATGGGCCTTTGGATTTCAGTATGGGATTCCATGTTTTCCAAATATTCTACCCATGATGATGATTAAAATTTTTTGAATATAAAATAAGGTTATTATTGAGGTTCATTGGTTCATTGCAAATCCTATGTAGGGTTGTATTAGTTGTTTACTTGTTGAACCAACCCCATAGTGGGACCAAGTGAGTGATGTATAAATTTTTTCTATGTTTAGGGTAAACATTCATGACCCATTACATTTCATTAAATGCGGATAATATGACATAAATAAATAAAACAACTTATCATATTTCCCAATCATTACCATGGATTGAAAGCATATGATCTTTTGTATATTTAATATAAATCCATTTTTTTACTTTTTCATTATGGGGGAAATTAGAAAATATTCTTATATAATGAGATCCACATATAGGCTCATTACCCCCACCAATTTCATAGCTTATTCTTTTATTGGGTGAAAATATATTAAGGATGGAATAATTTTACAACTCTTGTTTTAGATGTTTTATCCTCTCAATACATCAATATATATTAATATCACATTATTGGACACTGTATTTTTTTTCGGGGCCACTAAATGAATATATTACCAAAAATAGAAATACATTAAATAAAATGTTGGAAGATTTTTTAAATAATTTATTTTATATTTATCAGTAACTTAGATGGGAAATTGGACATCAATTTTTTTTAAAAAACATGTTGCGTACCCTATATGATCCATATAGTTGGTTATGATTGTTTATTATGAAATGTAATGTTACTTGAATGAATTTATAATAAATTAAATGTTAATTTTATTTAATTTTGTATAATGTTTAACTTATCCCATTCAATTTTATAAGAATAACATTGGATAATCCCCTGGTTTTCCACAAAACCTTGGGAGAATATAATGTATTGTAGGTTAGCTAAATTAGAATTGGTGAATTGAAAGAAAAAATTTACAGTTAAACAATTGAAATGATATATTATGTCAAATGATGAAATCTATGTGATGATCATATTAATCACTAATATATGTGCTATTCACTAATGAGTAATCCTTTCATAAGGATATGCTCATTATTTTTTGTTTTATACCCTTTGATTTATTTTATGATCATGGAATTGTTATGTGTTTAATTATCTAGGATTTTCATTTTTTAAATAATCATTGTATTATTTAGTGTTCTTGAACCAAGTTTATTATATACAATTCTCTGGTATATGAAACCCTTGGATTTTTTTAATTTATAGTTGATGTTATGGATTACGATGGCTAATAAAGATCTTACCATGTTATTTTTCATTTCCTACTAATGTTAATCACATTGTTTTTCATTATCCCATGTTGAAATACATTTATATTGGAATTCCAAAATTGAGTGTGATTGAACCGAAAAATTAGGGATGTCTGTAATGACCCAGGAATCATTTAGATTCCAACAATTTTATTTCTTTAACATTTCATTATATGAGAAAAAAACATGATCTTTTAATGTTTAGTTTATTTGAAATTTGAATTAGAATACATAAAAACATAAAACATTCATATAAATCCACTTGAAATATATATTAAATTATTAACTATAGGATAATAATTCTAAATATCATATATTGGGGACATACATAATAGGAAATGGGTGATTATTAATCCCATTAAGGGAATCATGAATCATACAAATAAGAACACACAACATAATAGTATGTCTTCATCAAGAGAACACTAGGTAAATCATTATAAAAAATTATGATTAATAACATCCAAATGTTTATATTAATTATAAATATTCATTCATAAGAATATTACCATGGTTTATCATCATGGAGTAATAAATTATAATTACCAATGAGTTATAATAAAAAACGTCATCCTTAGAGATGAAATTAATTACCAAATTAATTGGATAATTATTTGGGAACACCATTCATATTTCATACTTTCACATGAACCACATTGATGATAATATTATTTAATTAAAATCCCACGTAAAATAATGAATTTTTTATGTCAAAATCATTACATACAATTTTATTAATGACATGAATGGAAAAGAGGAGTAAAATAGTTCCCTTAACTTAAAGATTTTATCTTAATCAAAAGGATTGGTGCCATGGGGGATTGAGGATACTGTTGGTGGATCTTTGATAGAAAAACATAATATAAAATTATATAGGATACATTTTTAAGGATAAGGAATAAGAAAATGGGTGGGAAATTTTCCGAATTGGAATAATTGTTTAGTAATTTTGAAATATAGGTGTTTGAAATCAAGATTGTATAAAATAAAAATCCACTAGATTAACCTTGGATATTCCTCATGGTTTTGGATATTTTAGTTAATCTTTTATTTATTTTAATCATTAATAATAGAAAAAAATTAAAACCTATATGGACATGAAAATCTAAATTTTTACAGAAATATAATTTTTAAAATCTATTATCCATTTTACACTATGGATAGAAACCTATAGTTATGGGAATTTATTAATAGATATTGAAAGAACAATATTAATAAAATAAAATAATTTAGGTCTTATATTAAGGTTATTTATTTTTATGTATTTATGAAATAAATATGAAGTAAAAACCAGACTAAAAACTCCACAATGTATTTTTAATATTAAAAAAAAAATAAAATTTTTTAGAAAAATTTAAAAAATTAAACAAAACATAATTTTGAATATCTCAATTAAAATATAATATATTTATTGAAATAAAAAAAAGTATGAGACTTTTAAATTTGAATTATATATATCATTATTCAATGAAATATAGTAGCTTTTAAGACAATCAATTTTTTTTAATATAATAAATCTTTCGATGAGAATAATTTAATTAGTTTATCATTTATATTAAAATAATAATATTTCAAAATAATATATCATAAAATTTATTTAAAATTATTGAGTTTGTTATAAAATGTATATATTTTCTAGAACAATATAATTACATTTTATTTTCATCAAAAAAATAATTTATATAATTTTCCTTAATTAAACTTATATTTTATTGGAAAAAACTACTATAAAAATGGAATTGGTTTAATAACCATTTTATTTATAGAAATGGAATTACACATAAAAAATGAGGTCTTAGAAACATAACTTCTAATTAATCCCTTGCACGCCCAAAAGGAAATCTCTGTCATAGTGGTTGTTTCTTGGAGAGGCTCTGCCAACATTTATTGTGTCATAATCTCCACTTCTGTGAAATTCATATGTAAGTGATTTAACTAGTGACTGACATGTTGATTATCATATTGAGATGGTAATGGGAGAACCATGGTGATTCTACCCCCTCCCATGTTCTGATAGATGGTCTTTAAATGACATTACTCTACTGGTTAATGTCATAGTATCTCCTTTCTATATGAATTACCACATATGATTACTAATTAGAAATTAAAATTATAATGGAAACTTTTTCACCCATGGGTCTAATTATATTTATTAATGAGAAAATTTTATGAAGGTTTCTCTATATTTGTATGTGTGTAAAATTATATAATATATTACACACAATTATTGAGTAAATAAATATCTTATAAGAAGTCTGGGATGTTACATTATTCCACCGATTTGAAATTTCATCACCGAAATATCATATCATATTATAGGATTGATAAAGGTGAGGGTACATTTAATCAATCTTTTCCTCTGGTTAACATGTTTCCTATTCATGCATATGGTTCATCCATTAAACATTAACATAGTGAGTTATCTTGTTATGTAGAACTATTTCCCTATAGTCAAAGATCTACCCCATCTTCACCTTATAATAGAGCTCAAATTCTAGATGTACCATCTCTAGATTCAGTACATGAGGCGGCTTAGTTATATACTTCCTCAAGATATATATGTGGAATACACATGAAAATGAGCCAGATTTTGTGGAAGTGATACCTGATTGGAAAAAACTCCAATTTGATAAGGGGTTTCAATTGGGTGAATGTACCTATGTATGATATTTAAATTGTATTCAAACCACATGTCACTCTTCCATTCTGATATATTAATGATCATTTTTATCTGATATCTAAATTGAATCTCATTTGTTGGATTTCAGCATTGATCATTTGGAGACTATGTCGAATTTATATGTTTTAGATGGAATAAACCATTTTTATCATATATTGTACATGATTAGGACCATGTATCTATATTTAAACATATTTATCCCTACAAGATATAATTTTACATATATTTACATATAATGATTCATAGGGTTTCATTTAGATACTACAGTATAATTGCTAAAGTATGAGAACCCAGCTAATTGAAGGTGTTTATCTCATAATCTTGTAAATTACTTTGACCATGTTCTTAAAATATACTTTATAATCCTTAAATAAATTATTCCAATAGATTTTGGGCTACAGATTTAGTCATATATATTGGTGGATGTTGAGAGTATAATTTATTGGGCCAACAGAAATGGAAAAATCAATTTCCTGGAATACTATGTAATGGAGTGTGATGGATCTCACTCGCCAAAAACCCCTAGTGGTTGAAATCCAATGTATCATTCATAAAACCATCCTGATTAATTATTTTATAGTTTATCTAGAAAATTAGTATTTCCAATCAATATCAACTGAAGATAGGTAGACAAAAAAATTATAATCTTATCAATTTTGTTTAAGGTATGAAGTTACTATTACAAAATCATTTAGAGTGTGCCTTTTCTTAGGAGAAGTATAGACATTCTAGTTGCCTATTCAACATTGACATAGGTATATATAGGTAGTTTCACAAACTACCACTACACATTTGTAAATGTGGGCATTTTGAGAAGTTCTGAAACATCCTCCTTGTCGAATCATCCTCGATCTCTACTTTCATTTGGATTAAAAGGAATGCAATTTTTTTTCAATGTGTCTCCTCTCACCAAAGATGGGATCTGGGACATGAATCTAGATGTGAAATATAATTTTCAGGTGTAGTAATGTGTAATGAATAACATAGTTTCAAATTTGATTATCCTGAGAATTTTCGGTGTTCCAAAAAAACCAAGGAAACCTAGTGATAATATATATTCAATTGATTCAACTGATCTCTTCCTTTATGATGTTGGATATTAATGGTTCCACATCTATCAAGTCAACACCCTTAATATTTATATGTTTTATCCACATATATTAGGTATTTTCCAATGGGGTTTTACCACATTTTTAGTTCTATAATTTCATACGTTCTTGAGTATTGGGGAATGATCTATTATTTCATGCATGACGTCCACTGAAATTGGTATCCCATATGGATTGAGTCACATTCAGAACATATTCTTCAAGCCCTTAAATAAGGATCTAGACGATTACCTTTGAGATACAATCCACATTGTGTGGATTGTATAAAATATTTAAACAATCATAAACACATAATTTCACCAGTATATATGGAAGAAAATGAAATTTCTAATGCATATCCATTGAGTGAGATATTGGAAATGATCACTATGTTTTTATTCATGGTTATTCAGTACTGTGAACAAATAAATGATATAGATATGTGGGGAGGGACATAATCTAGACTATTTAAATCCCCTTGTAATGCCAAAATAGTTTGTTTATTTTTTTAAAATATTAGGGATCACATTACTCAATCCAATATCGTCCAGGTTGATGTAAACCATTCATCATTTTATAAAATGATATAATGTGGAACCACATATAGATTCATAACATCCTCTCCATATATCTTATAATGTTGGTCAAAATAGATATATTCATGAATAGTGATGAAATGGGAATTCGTGGTGTTTTGATCTACTATAAACTATATTTCGTTTCTCTCATTTGAGTGTTCTTCGAATTCTTGTGAAGAAGTCCATAGTGATATTGTCTCACTTCCATGTCGATTTTTGTAGTATTTTTCATTCTATAGGTTGTTGTTTTCACCCAAGATTACCATCCCAAAACTCTAAAATCCTTGTAGTGTTGTTTGAAATCTACATTTTCATATTACCCCAGCAAAAAATATCTCTATGGTCCCATAAATTATAGTGAATTGAGAATATATTTAATATTTAGAGCTATTAGATTCATACATCAGCTCATTCATTATCTCTAGAATAGATGGGTTATATACCTGTATGAAATTTCTATACACATTCTTAATCAATATTTAACCCAAGAAACATCCCAATCATTACACCATCTTTCATATTTTTTATTATTGGAATATCTATTTTATCTCTCTATATCATCTCTAGTTTTCAGGGTATAGAAATAATTTGTTATATGTTTGATGATGTAACGTCATTTTTGATTCCTATTTCTTACCATACTAGGAAATTGTAAATATAATCTCTTTGAATCCATATAATCTCTAGTATAAAATTCTCTTCCCTGCTTAATTAATATACGTCATTGTTTTCTCTTCTAGGGAGTTGATAATTTTAATAACAATAGTCTTTAAGAATATCCAATCACCACATGTGTCTCATGTTCAACTAATTTTTATGAATATCTACATCAAAAATTGGTGGTCTATTTATATTTCATAATTTACAACTAAAATATAGTTCCTCAATATCATTATAGAAATGTTTAATATTGATAAATCTAGAACATGAATACGATAACTATTCCCATGTGGATTTAACTATCACGATACATATCCAATAACGTTTTCATATTATATAATCACACACCAAAAGAACATTTAAAGATGTATCCTAATAAGTAACAAAATGTTCTCTAGAGTATTATAGAGTAAAAATTGGATCAATTAAAAATATCTCATTCTATTATTGGAAACATTCCTCACAGTCAGTTGTCTAGATGAACATTTCTTCTTTTTGAGTATAATTTTTTAGTGACTAGAATTCTATGAAATATTTATCTCAATACATATGTATCATCTTAGAAACCTAAGGAAACAAAAAATATCTATTACTATTATATGATAATGACACTCTTATATATACATTGTATTTTTAGTATGAAATGATATTCCATCATTGATGTCAATGTTCTCTAATAGTGCGACTTATTTTTTTTTTCCAAAATTCACATTTTCGATATTTTCTAAATAGACTTTACAACATCTTAGTATTCCATATAACCCCTATATGATCATATTGGTTTCAAAACATATCAAATATATTAGAATAACATGAAGAAAAACTACCATGAATTTATCATGATAGTCCATAAATAATATATTAGTCATATATATATATATATATATTGATGAAGAGTTAGTTATGTATAAATAAATAACAATAAAACCGTAATGAAAATATCTTGTTTGTAAATTAAGTATTTGGAATGTATTCTTTTTTTTTAAGAATTAATTGATGGTTTCTAGATTAAATTCCAAAAATGGAAGATAATTAAGCCTAATGAGGATAATCTCATAAATCATAAATCCTAGTGGGAGTGTTCTTTTTTCCCTATATGATCCAATAGAGTTATATATATTAAATGCATAACCACGTTAATCTATCCTTATACATTACAGTTTGAAAATGTTATCAAGAAGGATATACACATTTTTAGATAAATACATTCTCTAATTGATATTTATGTTGTTTATTTAAATCCTCCAAATCTGAATTTAATATGATATACAATGTCTTCAATATCATATCAGAGTTAAGTATGTGATCAATAGATATCATTACCCATCTATATGGTGGAGGTCCAGGTAAATATCCTAACAATATGTCAATGTTATACTAGACTATGGGGATATTATCTATCTTTATACTATAATTTCCTTATTCACATTCACTAATCATTTCAATAAAAACGCTATTAGAGTTGCATCATGAAAATGTAAATGATTGAACATATATCCGTTAAAAATAACATTATGTTTTTGTTGACGCTCCTTCCCATCACAGAGTCCAACAAATGGAAAAGTGGAATACCTTATGCATAAAGAGAGTCATCCTTTGAAGAAAATAAAAATTTGAAAAAGGCCTAAATAAGGAACCCTTTAAAAAGGATGCAGGAAAATTTCCTTCTAGTCACACAAGTCACTTGAACGCCACATATGGGTCACGCAAGTCACTTGTGCGCTCTATTACTTTTGTCCCCCAAGGTTCCTAGTGGCCTATAAATAGCACCTGTGGGCCACCCATTTTGATGAAATGTTTTCCAAAACATACATTCAATCTCTGGTCACCCAAGTCTTTGTCTAACATCTTCTAAACACTTCTATGGTAATCCTTTTACTATAATGAAATCTCTAAAGAGGAAGAATAAGGCCTATGTGTTAGAACTCATCAATACTTGTGCGCCTAAGTGTCTAGACCTTAATGGAAATGGAAACACATGCGCTCCTCCTTTCCTTATCAAGGTAACTTGCATGCCAACCTCTAGGAAGCCTATAAGGATGATAATAAGGGATTGAGTTCAATTTTTCCCAAGTATAACCCTATAGTTTATTCATCCCCCAAGGTGACTCATGTCGCGCAAGTATACTTACGTGACCAGAACATGCGCACTAGAACCATACTTGCGTGCCTCCTTCCTAGTCACCTCAATTCCTCAAATACACCTCTCTTCTTCAAGGCATGGCCTTTAAAACCGTCTTCAAAGCCATTTATGGCATGGTTCATTTGTTGGATTCCTTATCTGAGAGGAATTTAAATTGGTCCACCTTCTCAGGATTATGCCCCAATCAGAAGTCCCCTTTAATTTGGGCCTCCTCCTCAGGATTAAGCCCCAAATAAGAAGTTCTATTAACATTGGGACTCCTTCTTAGGATTAAGCCGCAATTTATAAGTCCCCTTTAATTTTGACATCCTCCTTTAATTTGGCCTCCTCCTCAGGATTAAGCCCCAAATAATAAGTTCCTATCACATTGGGCCTCCTTCTCAAGATTAAGCCCCATGTTATAAGTCCCCTTTAATTTGGGCCTCCTCCTCAGCAGCAAGTCCCTGGAAAAAATTCCAAATCTCCATAAAGTACAAATACCTTTATGGACCCTGCACTTAGGATTCTTTCTTAAGTCCTGCTCTTTATTTACTTGGGCAGTCATACATACATGAGCCCCATATCATCTCTCATTACTGCATCTTTCATGTCACCATTTTCAAGTTTACTAATACTTCTTGTTTCTCAAACCGAGCATGACTCACACGGGCTTAGAGTGTAAATGAAATCTTGAAATATAATTTTGGGGAGATTTAACTATGCATAAACCCCATATTTCTTTCCCCAAACTATGTAGATTTTGATCTCTGCCTTTATGTTAGAGTACATAGGAAGCCTTTATAAGATTCAAGAAAATATTTCATTAATTATTTTTCAACCCATATGATGTGAAACAGTATCCTTCCTATAGAACTATGCGGGTTATGATTCCTTTTTTTTAACAAGGATATGTTGGTAGCCCATCTGCAGGTACGATCCCAAATCTGAAATAATCCTTTTCCTTCGGAATGAAAATAAACTTCATATGCCACACTGAGTGGCTTTAAAACCAGTATAGTCATCATAATGACCAAGAAATTTCTATATAATGTATTGGAGGATACCATTAACTATGAATCTCTAATACATACAGATGATTCTCCATCGATGAAGAACCTCAAATACATATAAACGATTCTATAAATATCATACATATCAATCATTGACTGCCAAATCTAAAGGAAAAATCATTTTCATACTTGGTGAATTAATAAGGATTCGTGAACATAACTTAAATCTATAAGAGATTCTCTGAGTAGGTAATAATTCCCCTTAAAAAGGTGTGATGAGCCTGACCTCCCATCCTCTCGACCAATGTAAATTCTTAAGCCTCATCGGTCCACAACTAATGAGCACCTACCTTTGGAATGTAGGTCCAAATTGATATAGAATCACTGGATGTTTCAAGTTCTGTTAATAAACCTGTCAGAAACTGATTGGAATGTTTGAACCATAAACAAACAAGGTCATCCCCATTTCCAGAAGGAACGGAAAATGGTGAACCCGATGTGAATCCTTAACCAAGTTAAAATTATGTTTTACTTATCTATTAAGAACCTATTAAACTCAATATGAGGTCCAAAAAAGAAATCAATAACATATAAGCTCATCCAAAAGATTTAGTCTAGCCAAAATTATCATGATTATGTCTACTATATCAAACATGAACTCTTTTTCATGATATCTTTTCAATACAAAATAGCTTCATTAAAATTCACAACTGTGAATGCCTCGACCCCTACTCCTCGTGGATCCTCATCCGCTATGAGGATGACATCACCAACTCAACATCTGAAACGCTGAGCCTCAAATGAATTGGTGAGGAAATATAGTCAACAAGTTACCATATTCACTTAAAAGGACACTTGATAGGCCCTACAAGTTAACAACTCTCCCTAGTGGTCCATACAGCGACGACCAGTGGTCAAGATGCAGGTGGTGCCAACCACAGTTTCCAACCACTTCTGGTCGTTATCCCCAGAACACAATAACCAATCCCTCCCATATTATAGGGAGGTGAATGAAGAGGTCACTCAAGGGCTCATGTCAATAAGATAGGTTCCCTTCTTGAGGACTCCCACCAACAATTGCTGCCAGACTCATATGGTAGTGCACCCTCAACATGATGAGGGTATCACCTCTAGGTGTTAGGCTCACATTCTTCAGACTCGAGCATGCAAGAAGAACTACCGGAGGTGAAATTAACTAATAGGGAGCATGTTATTACCTATTCACACTCCGTAGAAGTCCATGAATCTAATTTGACGGCAAATAATGAGCGGGCACAAACACACATCCGTCCTGATTTCACTGCTCATCAGACTCATCTTGAAGTAACCCACCAATACCGCTAGGAAATTCAGGTAGAGTACTATAGACAAGAACATAAAAATGTTTATAATTCATCAGCCAATCAGAATGCTTGTTTGACTGCATCCAAGGAAGCTCACCAATCTAATATGGTGGAAACTGGTAAAAAGGAACATACACCTCTTTACAATCACTAATTCTATCAGCAGTCTCATCTTCCAGTATTGACGGAAACCCTTCAACCATACTTGATGAAAAATACACAACAAGAACAAACACCTACCATTGTTCATCAAGCCTTCCAACAGTCTCATTTGGTAGCACCCAGAGAAGTCAGTCGGAAAGCCCTGATGACATATCTGTAGCAGACTCAACTCTCTGCCCCTATGCATAAGTACTATTAATATCCATTGACTAGAAAAGGAGGAAAAGAGCAAGCACATACACATACTCCAGACATAGAATGGATGTATATTCTCGTTCTGGAAGCTAAAGTCACCAAGAACATTCTGACAATGGTGAAAGAGCCGAAGCAAATCTCGGACCATATTCAGGATATCTGTTAGAATATTATAATAAGTTCAGTGACATGACGTGGAAAGAAAAATAAATCTATACCTATCAGGGGAGTAAATCATTATCATGTCACCTTGGAGTAGATATGCACCTCTGTTCTATTCCAGTAGGGTCATTTGAAAACTCTCCCATGTCAAACGGACAATCAAGTCGGGTACATACACTCGATTTAAATTGAGATAATCAGCCTAACCTGACAATTTCTCCTGAGAAAGAATAGAAACCTGCCCATTATAACCACTTTCTTCAAAAACTAGGGTCCATAGTGAGTAATAAGGCATCCAAGAAAAAGACCCATCCAACACAGTTGAAAAATCAAGACCTAATCTGCAATAAGGCCTTGCTCAATGCTGGATTTCTTGAACACCTCAGTTAATTGTTTGTTGCGATTAAATATTCTACTCTCTCATTTCCAGATTCCAGAAGTAACACCAATAATTCTGAAGGTCTTCATCAGACACATCCTCATGAAGGCTTGCTTCATGAGAATTCGGTCAATCTCAAAGTATTTTATTCAGATGAAAGCCACGATAACCCTCTTCGTGGAAAGAATACCAAGGAGCAAGAGGTTTCATCATTTTCTGTAACCCACCATGGTGGTCGTCCCCATGATGATGATGAATTTAGCTACGAAAGTCCTCTCCGAAGTAGTAATTCGCATTTCCTGTAAAATTACTCAATGGGAAATGCAGTAATGAGAAAGCCCTAATATGTTGAGGCACTTGAAAATGTGAAGCCAGTCATGTCTGATGCATTACCACTAGCAGGTGAAATACTGTTGCAATCAGAAGATAGCTCGTGCTGTCGGTCATTCTCCAAACCACCCATGGGCCATTCATCTTCTAAATTGACAAATGAATTCTCTACCACTATTTTTGAATCTGATGAAGCAACCAAGAAGCGCACGCTTTGGTCCAATCAGGTTGAAGAATCATCATCGAATGAAAAAGAGGAAGTACTAAATATGAGAAAACAACTGGCGAAAGGTGAAATACCAATCATGTTTTGGCCATTGGATGACTTTTAGAATGATATTCTAGAAATGTTGACATAAGATTGTATTCACGACATTCATCTCAATATATGGAAAACACATTGTCACTTAACAGAGAGAATATTATCTTATGATTAATATCAAAATCATGTCATGTTAATAGAAGGGTTGTGACGCCAAATTTATTTGTCATCTATCTTAGTTTCCCGACATCCAAAGGTTGAAAAGCAGCAGAGAGCCCTTCAACATTCATGAGTTGGAACATTAAAAAGTTTTCACCAGTTAATAACCAATTCCCCATCTATTATTCATATCAAGGGATGGGGTGTTCATGGATAACCTCGTTTCACTATACTCTCCAGCCAACAAAGCCCTCCTAAAGTGGTCTCCTGCAATGTTATTGCCCATGGCTGGCCACAGATACCTGGTTTTGTGTGTAATCAAAGGCTTTCTCGAGAACATGCCTCAACTAGTTCTTCCCAAAAGCAGGCATATAAATAACAAGTTGTTGAAATACTCTTTCATCAAGAAAATGAGAATATAGAACATGCATCTCGTTTAGATAAGTCACATCATGAAGTGTCAAAAGTGTCAGAAATAATCCAACAGTAGTCTAAGCTATGTGATTTGAGTGGATGCAGGATGATGCATACGACCAATTTCTGGAATAATGTCCGCAAAATTAGGAGAGATTTTAAGAAAGATTCATATGTAGCAGCTCAAGAGCCACCTCATCTTGCTAGACTTGGGACTCGTTAAATCCAACCTTCAGAATAAACAGATAGGATTCGAGGTGTTGACCCGGAAAAACAGGTACAACCCCTATCCACCGGACTTGGGACTTTTTCAAATTCTCAATCTCTTCCTCAGTAAAAGTCAGTATTCTCTTGATTAGGAAAGAATCCACAAGAGGAACACATGTCTGAATTCTCAGGAGATTCCATAAAAATTACAGTTCATCAAGAAGTTATTGAGGGATCAACCAAACAAAAGAGAATGCCTGATAAGGTACATGGAAGAAGGCAGTATTGCAGAAGCACTTATAAAAGGGCTGCAATGCATTATGCATCGATAAATGTCATCAATTCCATTTTCACTGATTCCCCAGAACATGAGGCCCACTCAGAGGGATCATATGAAGAATTTCTTGTTCAAGAGGATTTACACACAGAAACATATGAAGGAGGTGTGCATACCAGAATACATAGGGTTTCCTAGTGGCAAGATATTCCTTTGGGTAATGCCCTTCCATACTCCAGAAAGGCACATGCCAAGGAAAAGGGTAAATGTAAGGTTACACCCCACCCTACCTCTGGAGATGTCCAATCAATCTCATTTGGGTAAATGTTCACATGGAAAGAAGAAGAAATGAAGAAATTAAGGTGGTTAAATGTGAAACTACTTCTTGGTTGTCTTCCTCCTCAGTGTGCTGATTTTAATCAATCAATAGAATTTGTTGCAGCTCCTGGGATGGATCAAGAATATCCCTCTTTAAATTTAAACCCTCATAGGTCCAATCCTATGTGTCATACGCAACAACAACTAGTAGTACTACCATCAGTGGTAGTCCCGATTGGCACACCCATCCAAACTCCAGTTATTGCACCTGCTCAGGTCCATGCTCAACCAGATGATTCTAAAAAATTAATGACTACCATTGAATCATTAACAGCTTGGTTGGAAGATATAGAAGGAAAGCGTGAACAAATTCAACCAGAAAAGAAATCTTACCCTGAATGGGTGGATGCAATTCCTCCCCCATAAAATCTTGTGAGTACCACATTACCAATTTTTAATGGTTCGAGAGATCCAAAAAAACACATAACACATTTTGTTTCTCGTTGTGATCCTATGATGGGAAATCCTCAACAACAAGAAGTAGTTAAGCTCAGGTGTTTTTTACAATCACTACAAGTAATTTATTTTGTCTGGTATACAAGTTTGCAATCTCGATCAATTACTAGTTGGGAAGATCTCCGTCAAAGGTTCCTCTTCCAGTTTAGCTCAATGTTTCCAAAGATGACAGTTTTGATCTTACTAGTTGTACGCAAAGGGAAAATGACAGAGTTTCAGATTTTATTGCTCGATGGAAGGGATTAACATATTCCTTAAGCTTAGAACTCCCTCAAGAATAATTATTGACAATATGTGTGGCAAAATTGCGTGATGAATTATGCACAACGTTCATCCTTATGAAATACATAGGAGGGTTTCGATACCTTATTTCAATTTATCACCATATCTAAGACTCTCTTAAAAAGACTAAGGCTAAAACTTAAGTAATTCCATCAGTTCAAGGAAAAAGAACAGGGAAAGAAGAGACTGCTATAGTTACACTTAATCAAGCACCTGTACCTGCTTCCACCTCAAAACCTTCATCATATTGAATGGATCCACCTCTTGAACGTAAAAAACAATGGCTCCCCCAACAAGATGATCAAAAATTTCAAAGGGGAAATAGTTTTATGAATTGAAGAATTTTTTTATTATTTCCAGAATGAACACATTCCGGGTTACTTCATTTTGGCTCTGGAAAACAACCTGGTTCTATTACCAAGGCCCAAAAGGCTGAAAAATGATGTAGATGAAGACCTCCCCAAATATTTCCCATTTCCTCTGATGTTTGGGCATCCCATTAAGAAGTTTTCTGACTTCAATGACCTCCTGCAAAAGTTTGTGGACTCTGGACAGGTAAAACTGAAAGGTTCTTCATCCCGGGTAGCATGTGTTACTACTACTGATATAGAGGAAGAAGGTGAGTGGCATGAAGTCAAACAAAAAAATGCGCATAAATATGATGATTGGATGGTCAAGAAAATGATCTACCGAACTAATGCCATTTTACAAACACAAATGAATCAACCAATTGTGACATATAATATTAATTACATAGAAAAACCCCTTCATAATAAGGAAAATATTCAAAGAAGCAGCATAATTTGAAGAAATAAGATCAGTAAGAAGTAGATGAGTTCATGTTAAAGCATAAATAATCAATAACTCTGGCAGATTTTATGTCATATCCTTCAAAAGCACGGGCACCGACCTGCCAAATGGTACATCCTGAATTGGTTCAACAGGAAGAATCTTCATCAAATGAATAATTGATAATTGGTTCTTTTAACATGATTCATTTAACAGATCCTTATGCCAATGATAGTATTGATTATGATGAGCCTAAGTTCACTGTATCAAACAGAGGAATTAGTGGAAGAGACAGAATATTAAGGTATAGGGGAATATGTGGATAGTCCAGAATCCACTATTTCAATCCTACCCCCTACAAGAAATGTATATGAAGAATAAAATCGTGGTAAATCCCTTCAGTGGGCTCAACAAGAAGAAGAATGTTCTTCCACAAAAGGAAGATTTTGCGCTGGCACAAATGTTTTGACGGATTAGTTAGAGGATACACCTTCTTTCTATCAGCAAATAAATAGACTTAGTCAGTCCAATCTATCGAATCCAAGAGTATTTCCAACTCCTATCCCGATACGAGATGCATCTACTTACAAATCATCAACTTCTAAGCACCTTCAAAATCATATTTTCATGTTGGGAAACACAGACTTTTGGACCCAAAGTATGATGTCTTGAATCATTTTTCCCATGTACTATCCATGTTATCGATTTTGGATGCCTTGATTTTATCAACAGATATTCAGGAGGTGCTCATTAAGGCTTTTTCAAGTCCTTAGAAATTCGAAACAGAAATTGCTATGGCCGAAGTCTTCCATATAGAGAATGATCCTGACGAATACCATACAGTGATATCTTTTACAGATGAAGATAAAGATGATGTTGTACATGGACTTATCAGACCTCTGTATCTATCAGGAAAAGTAAATGATATAGGCATCTGAAGAGCTTGCATTGATAATGGCTCAAGAGTCAATCTCATTCCTATTCATACACTCTATCAAGTTGGTCTCACCGAATCTGATTTATCACCTTCTACATTGATGTTTCAAGGATACGATAAGAATGAACAAGAACCTATGGGCGAAATTACACTCAGAATTCAGTGTGGATACCATGTTTCTAATTCATATTTCATGGTTGTTCATCAGGACATAGCATTCAACATTTTTCTTGGAAGACCTTGGTTACATCAACATGAGGTATTACCTTCGCCAAACCATCAATGTCTCAAATATTGTTTCAATAGTCAAATTGGGACATTTTTTGGTGACAAATCCCCATTCACAACATATTAATCTCAAAACATTGAGACAAAGTTTTATCACATGGAAGGAAAGAAAAAATCCACAGTGAAGAAGGTCATCAAAATTAATGCTCCATATGGTTTGGAAATGATTTCAGTAAACCCATTCATACATGTGAGTACATATTATGTGTTTCCTATTAGTCTAATTTATGGGATAGACAAAAATCTAAACATTCTTATGGAATCTTCCGTAATGTCAATTATGGAAATAGAGATAGAAAGCATATGAAAAATTGTTGATTGGAAAATCTATGATTAAAGATTAAATGGAGATGCCTTCATTTTGTCCAATGAAATCCAGAAATTCTATACTTCATAAACTAGGCGAAAAGAAGATATTGAAATACCAGAGGAAAATAATGATGTCGATTCTCAATCCAGTATCTCCTCTCTATTATCCCAGGAAGACACTTCTTCATTAATAGGGTCAGAATTGGTAGCATCTTCTTCAAAATGTTCAAATTTTAACTTCTCCCTTGATTATGGAAATTCTGCATCAACATATACTATGAAAGTAGAAGCAGAAGATGTAATACATATTGAAGAAAAGAGGAAGATCTCAGGGATTCTCCTCCAGTGTTTGAATAGGGTTTCTCTACCACTGTGGATGAACTCAGAGAAATAAATCTGGGTACAAATGAAGATCCACGCCCCACTTTAATTAGTGCAGCCATGACTCTTGAAGAGAAAAAATGTATACATCATTTTTAAAGAAAAATAGAGATGTATTTTCTTGGAATTATACCAAAATTTGAGGTCTTGATATTGATATTTCCACTCATCATTTTGGTTTTCCATAAGAACTTTGAGTATTCAAGAAAGATGCAATAAGAACACACCCAACATATGCCTCCAAAATTGATGCTGAAGTTGATAATATTATCAAATATAACTTCATCAAAGATGTTCAGTATCCAAAATGGCTGGATAATATTTTCCCTGTGAAAATGAAGAGTGGACAAATTAGAGTTTTCATTGAATTCAAAGATCTGAATCAACATTCTCCTAAGGATGATTTGCCAGTTCCGATCACCGAACTCTTAATTGATTCAACAGCTAGCTACAAAGCTCTTTCCTTCATGGATGGATATTCTGGGTATAATTAAATACAAATGGCCCCATAGGATGAGGATTATACATCTTTTAGAGCTCCACAAGGTGTGTTTTGCTATCAGGTAATGCCCTTTGGCCTGAAAAATGCAGGTGCAATGTATCAATGTACCATGAACCATATCATCAAAACCTTTTTAGAGAAATTATTGAATGTTATGTGGATGATTTGGTTTTTAAATCCAGATAGCATTCTGATCATTTGGCCGATCTAGAAATCATATTCAACAAACATCGACAACACATTTTGAAGATGAACCCCTTGAAATGTGCTTTCGGGGTAACCTCAAGAAAATTTCCCAACATTGATGTATGCCATCGTGGTATCAAAGATGATACTGAAAAGTAAAAAAAAATCCTTGGTATGTCACCTCCTTGAAATTTGATTGAATTAAGAGGGCTTCAAAGACAATTGGCCTATATTCGAAGTTTCATTACCAATTTGGCATGAATGTGTTTACCCATCAACAAATTAATGATGAATGGAGTCACCTACTGATGGATTGAAGATAGACAAGAGGATTTTTATATCCTCAAGAAATAACTCTTGAGTCCACCAGTATTAATGCCACATGTAGAAGGAAGACCACATATTCTCGATGTGTCAGATTTAGAGCGATCATTGGGTGGCTTCCAGGCCCAAAAGAATGATACCAGGAATCAGAACAACCTTTATTATCCTAGTCGGACTATACCAGATGCAGAAACTCGATATTCAAGTATTGAATAGTGCTACCTAGCATTAATCATGGCAGTTAAGAAATTTAGACACTACATGCAACATCTTCAGGTCCAATTGGTATCTCACAATAACCTGCTCAAATTTATCTTTAGTCGTTCAATGCTTACATGACATCTTGCAAGGTGGGTAGTTATTTGGAAACAGTTTGATATCCAATATAAGTCTCAAAAGGCAATAAAGGGCCCAGCTCTGGCCGATTTCTTTGCTGAACAACCATATTTAGAAGATACATTTTTAAATATTGAACTTCCTAATGAGGAAGTCTTCTCTATTCAAGATAATCCTCAAACATGGAAAATATACGTTGATGGTGCCTCCATAAGTCCAACATGGAAGAAAATGGAAGATCCTAAATTCAAAAAAGTTGGGTTAAGAATCATGCTTATTTCTCCAGAAAATTCAGTGCTACCCTATTCCTTTATATTGTTGGAAGTCGGTACAAATAATGATGCAGAATATAAAGCTCTCATCACAGGATTGGAATTGGCGCTTCAAGCACAGGTGAATCACATGTGGGTAAAAGGTGATTCAGATTTAGTAATCAAACAAATCAATAGGGATTATTCCATCATAAAAGAAGATTTAATCCCTTTTTGTGATTAATTTAGAGAGATAATGGTGGAATTTCCCTTAGAACCGACATTTTCTTATGTCCCGCAGTCACAAAATTCCCAAGTTGACGCACTAGTTAATGTTTCCACAACCCTGGTAGATCCAATCTGGGATGAAACAATCATCAGTATTTCAAACTGTTGTGTAGTTTCACCTTTTTTTCAAATCATAACAGAGGAAATCAATGAAATTAGTCCCATTTATGAACCATATGGTTATACAACAGGATGGATGGCACCTATCAGGGAATACCTTCAAAATGGAACACTCCCACATCATAGAGCTAGGAAAGAACAATTTCGGCCATGTGTGGTAAATTTTACTCATTATGATAGCCCGAATCACCAAAAAATTCTCTACAAGTGAGGTTTTGATGGAATTATCTTTAGATTTATTAAGGGTGAAGAGACAATGGAATTCATGAGTGAATTTCATGCAGGAGTTTGTGGTGACCACTAGTCTAGCCATAGACTTTCTGCTCAAATTCTATATTTTGGAAACTTATAGAATTCAATGACGCAAGATTGTGTTGATTTCACTAAGAATTGTCATTATTTCCATGTATGTTCCAACTTCATTAATCAACCCACATAGTTGCTTCATACAGCTAAGTACTAATGGCCATTTTCCACATGGGGAATGGATGTAGTAGGACCTTATCCTCTAGCTACACCCAATAAGTTTAAGTATATTCTTACTGCAACTTATTTATTTTCAAAATGGGCAGAGGGAATACCTCTAAAAGAAGTTAGTTATAAAGGAATTGTTAGCTTCGTCAAGTCTAACTTAATTACCAGATCTGGTGTCCCTCATAACATATTAATAGAAAATGGCACCAGATTTTGTTCATCCGAGGTGAAAAATTTGTATCAAGAATACAACATCAATTCCAACCATTAATCTCAGTATCATGCAGCAACCAATGAAAAAATAGAAGCTTCTAATAATACTCTTTTAAACATACTGCAAAAGATGGTGGATAAAGATAAAAAATCATGTCCTGATAAACTTTTTCATGATTTATGGGCTTATCGGACCAACACCCGCACTGCAACACAGTCAACTCCATACACAATATCATATGGAACAGGAGACACCTCTGCCATTGAAGTTCAATTACCGTCACTCATAATATCCATTTGTGATCAGTCATCCACAGATGAACAATCATAGAATCTATTTGATGAATTGGAACGATTAGATGAAAAATTATTGTGCACCCTGCACCACATGGAAGTCTATCAGAATCAAATAGCATGAGCTTTCAATAAAAAGGTTCATCTTCATTCATTCACTAAAAGAGAACTGGTATTGGTCCTCAGAACTCCAATGACACTAGGAAAGAAACCTCCCAAGCTTGAGCCAAACTAAAAAGGACCTTATTCAATACATAATGTACACTCTAATGGAGATTATTTGTTAATCTCAATGGACGGAGAACTCATTACAACTCCAACCAACACAAGATTCTTGAAGAATGATTTTGTGTAATACAAACACACCTTCTGTCCTCACTACAAGACATTAAACTGCATGGTCCCTCTATTGTCCAACATGACGTTAAACTGTGTCCCCTTTGTCTTCCAACATGTCAATAAACTGTGCATCGTTAGAGTTGTTGTTAAATTTGGTTTCTCACATCGTGCATGACTCACTGAGCATAGAGTATGCCTCAACAATAACACCCTCTCTAGGCCACTAACAACGTGTAAGTACCAACACCATCTTCAGGTTGTGCTCAAGTACAACTTGGTCACCAATTCATTTTCAATCGAACTACATGGACTTTCAGGATTGCCTTCTAGGCTGGGTACATTGGCAACCTACCAAGGTTCAAGCCCAAACACAATATATTCACATCGTTTCACCTCCATCTCACATCATGTTGATCTATGAAGTCCCCCCTCAAAACAATATCTTCACATCGGTTCACATCCATATAAGACGATGTTGATCCTTGAAGCCTCCCCCCAAAAACAATATCTTCCCATTGGTTCATCATCATCCTTGCTATATGACGTCAAACTATATAGTCCCCCATTGTCCTTGCTACAAGACATTAAACTGCATAGTAATACTTCCTAGATATAGGATGCTATACTATACAGCACCGGTCTATGCATATGACCTTAAACTATTCACACTTCTGTCCTGTACTAAAATAAACAAAAACAGTCTCTGACACCCTCTCATGAGGGAGATTCATTATTAACATTGATCCCAAATCATGTTATATTCCAAGGACTACATGCATACATGGAAATGACCGATCCTTTAATCTTGGATCCAACCATCATTGCACTAAAGTCCCCTTTCACCCTTCACATGTATGAAATAAATCTGTAGAAGGGATATTTCAAGAACTACATATGTCTTGATTCCCATCCTTATTACATACGTAGGAAGGTTCTTGAATCCCTCGAACTATCCCCAAGTCTTTTTGCCTAAACCCAAACTCCACTATCAGTCCCATGGCTAAGAAGTCCCCCTGTGAGCACATGAATTTGTTATGAAATCCCTAGTCTTTATTCAAATCAGGATTATAACAAACACAGAAGGTGACTCTCTCATTATGGTCCAAGCTATATGACCCTAAACTTTGATCTACTACGTTCTCATCCCACATGATGTTAAACTGTATTTCAAGAACTACATATGTCTTGATTCTCATTCTAATGAGATATGTAGTGATGTCCAGCATCTCAAATCAGGACCAATCCACAACATGATTATGGCCAAAATTGGTCTATGTATTTCCTTCATGCATTGCACAATAACCATTTTTATGTGTCATACACCTAACCATAAATACTTCATGATATCCATTACCCTTTTCTTGACGTCTGGTCACAAAATGATTGATACCCATGAATTTTTTTTCCTGACTATGCAGCACGTGCCCCTAGGTGGCCTTGCATAAGTTGTCTACATAATGGACCTATCAGCCAAAAGATGCTATTATTTGACTATGTAGATAATTCCCTTAAGTGGCCCTTCATAATTAAAACCCCCTAACGGGTTTGTCAAATAGTGGTAACTTCATTCATGGGGTGAAAACCTTTTATCTCCTTATTGGCCTTAACGACGATATGTAGGGATCCGCAAAACACCCATCCTTAAAATATTATTCCCATACTCTTTTTCATGATCTGATAGTATTCAAGTATATGTTTTATATTTCTATTCCATATGTTTGGGTTAGACCTTCATAAGAGTGACATTAATCCAACTCATTGACAATATTTATTGGGAATATCATATCCATATTCACGTACCTCTCTCCATATAGCAGATTACGTGCTTTGGAAAATCTGAATTTCCATAAACTTCCACTGGCTTTTTAGCAATAGAAAAGTAAAATTTCCGAGAGTTCTTTTTCATTACTATGCAACACGTTACCTTAGGTGGACTTGCATAAATAGTATACATAATGGACCTGTAAGCCAAAAGTTACTATTATTTGACAATGCATCCAATTCCCTTAAGCGACCCTTCATAATTCAACCCCCTAATGGGTTTGTCAAATAGTGGTAACTTCACTCTTAAGAAATAATTACTCTAATGCCTTTTAGACCTTTTTTAATATCATCCCTCTTATTCAAAATCTCATAGGTCATATTTTATGTGTTTTCCCCCATAATTGAATAAGGAAATAAGTTTTCAAAAAAAATATCAAGGAATTGAGTCAATTTTTAATCAATTCTATCAGAGCTATTCGACCTGAAACATTAGCATTTTTATGTCTAACCTGAATGACTATAAATTGCAAAAAAAGATAGTGTTCTCAATAAACTGGGATCTTGTAAAAGGAACTCTAAACAAAAGACGAGTCCAAGATCACTAAACGTACATGCTGTATGATTTAGGAAATATTGGGCAACAAAAGATGAAATGTTTGTAGGGTTGTTTGTATAATCCTAGAAAAAATCAAACTATTATTACTAGGCCCGTTAGATTAGGGATATATATATATATAAGTATTTAGCATGAGAATGCTGGTACAAATGATTTAAGATGAAATGACTTTTTCATTGATGCCCAAGATTAGAAGAACATCCACAAATTGGAGTCTCATCTCTTTTTCAAGAATTAAAAGAGGCTATCAACATAACCTTTTATTTAATTTATAGCATCTCGAGAATCATTATTAGCCATGTGAAGTTCATTCACTGGACCAGCTTCACTCATTTCAGCTTGATGGAGTGCCTTATTGGAATCTGAAATAGCTTTCATACCATTCGTTTGGACTCCTTCCAATGAATTGTTAAGCTGGTCAAGTTCCCCAGTAACAAAATATAACCGTTGTTGAAGATGCATCAGTTGGAAAACTTTCTTCTTGATATAATGCTTCAGCTCCTTCAGCATTGCAGCATGATCAGCCTCAGCTTGGGACACTGCAACCTCAAATTCGCCAATATTGGTTAACATCCTCGCTCTATTCAGATCTTGGCAGCATTTTTTCTCCTGCTCCCTCCTTAAGATGACTTGTTTCACCATGGTATGGATCTATTGATATCCAAAACCACGAATTCCCATCAAGACGAACAAGTATGAAAGTGGCAGGATCTTCGAAGACAACTCTTCAAGAGGAACTTCAGATATGATCTTCCATATATTCTGCCATGCCTTGTGACGTGAGAATTGGAGCGACTTTTGCACCTCAGGGTATGATTTAGCACCACTCTCAAAGGGGGGAATACAGTCTGGGATTAAGGAATGTAAGGAAGTGCCATGTTCTTCTCCTTCCCCCTAACCCTTTGTACATCACTTTCTACTCCCATTGGGGATAAGGCTAGGGCTACACCTCTGGATCTAGACACTAAAATTGATGGCCCTTCATAGTCAATTTAAAGCATTGGTTAGTTCAAAAGGATAATAAGCGTTGATTAGCTATATTGAAAATTAAATATAGCCACAAATATTATCATATTTTACCCAACGGTAGATCAAAAGAATGAGAAGGCTCCTCCATATATTTTAGATCTTCAACAGGATTTTCAATACAGGTTTCAGGAAGCTCTTCCGGGTTAATCTTCACATGAGCTAGAATATCTGCAATAATAGGGTTGTCTCTACCCCCATCAGGCATCTGCAGATCAACAGCTTGCTCAGACAGAACTGAAAATTTCAACCAATCATGGTCAGAGATTTAATAAAGAAATTTAAAAGGATGAAGGATAACACTCACATCCAAAATCATCTAAATTGCATGTTTCCTCAGCAAAAAATAAGGATTCAGTTACAGTGGCCTCCAAATGTTCTAGTGAAGGTGTTGAACCTAAATAATCATAGAATGGAAGTTATTTGATGTCTTCATTCAACTTCCTACAAAGCATTGTTAATTTACAAGAAGTAGGCTCTTCTCTCCTTGCAGTAGTAACAATAGCACTATTGGGAACAAAAGTTGACTCTTCTTCTCTCCTCGTTCCTTTAGGAGCAGCCTGGTCAACATGAATTTGATACTATTCACTATCACCCTTCGTCTTCCTCAAAGTAGGCTCAATCCTCTCCCTTAGAGGAGAAACTGAGGAAACCCCTGTAATACCAAGAAATATGAGCAATATTTTCATGAGTTAGGATTCATGACTATCCGAATACATACCACTACTGTTGAAGTATCTAGATGCGGAATTTATCCTTTGATGCATTTTATTCTTTGACCTTTTGGGTGTGAATACATAGTCACCTAAAAATATAGGTATTGGAGTGTAAAAATCCCTTTCTAATTCCTCATCCATGGATTTCTGGCTTGGAGATAACTCACCCGGCTCGCGAGGAGATTCAGCGGCCCCTTGAGTTGTGCCACCACGGCTATACTACAATGAAGGGACCTTAGTTTTTCCTTTATAAAAAAGCTACAAGATGAAGATTGTAAATTACTTGAGTAACAACGATTTGAATGAAATTCAATTGCAAAGAAAATAAGGAATGAAATTTATATCTCCAGGAGCCATGTAATCATGCCACTCCTCATCTACTGAAGCACCAATCCCCTAAGTGGCGCCATGATTCATCATTTCCTTCACTCTATTGGTAATAGGAATGGAATCATTAGTGGCATATATGATCATTTCGATCTCTCTGATGCAAGCCCGCACTTCACTAGGGTTATCCTCAAAGCGGATATCAGCTGAATCCCAGAGATTACGCACTTCGGGGATATGTAGCCCTTCGCATAAGTCCATACATGCAGTTTCAACATCACAATATAGAATCCACCATGTCTGGACAACCTATGGTCGTAAATATTCAGCATGTGAACCGGAAGGCCGCAAGGAACGTCCAAAAATCTGGGACATCAACTTCTTCACAACTCCTGCAATCACAGATAAAGGATAAAAAAAGAAACATGTTTCTCTATAAAATAATAGGTGAATAAAATTGCCTCAATGATATAACTCACCCAGAGTCGATGGAGTAGGTCTCTTGACACTGGAAGGAGGATAATATCTGGCACGAGGCCACTTTGACGCATGTCGGGCCTCATCATCCCTATCCCGGTAATCTGGTGAACCAGCCCCGGTTGAGAAACTCAGTGAATCAGCTCCGGGTGAAGAAGAATCACCTTCCATATGAATGGTTTTTTTCCAAAAGGTTATCTTTTTTGTCCCCAACCAAGGGACTGGATGATTCAGTACCCCTTCAGGGAATGATGCTACCCAGTTCTCGTCATACCATGTAGTCAATTGACACACTTCTCCAGTAACTGGTAGATCAATCACTGCCCCAGTTTTCTCCATAGATTTCAAAACATATTGTTGTCGAGCATCCATTGGATGCTGCTCTAACCTGAAGTGCATGGGAGGGGATAAAACAATCTGCTGCAGACACTTGAATTGGTGTGAAAATCTATATGGAGCATAGGCCTTGCATATAATCTCTGTGTCAATTCTGGTGGCCAATACCCCATCTCTGCAAGCCATCATACAAGACCTCAATTCCAGGTTAGATGTTCTGTCACCAACAAACCACTCGGTTGGAGGGTTTCCATAATCAATGAAATGAAACTCCTTGAACATGCTCAGCCTCACCTTCATATCATAGGAATTGATAGACAACAGAGAAATTTCAGAAAACGTCTTCACTGATTGCCAAAAAGAGCTTCTAGTAACCTATACTACACTCAGTACAATGTTTGTCCGGAAATGAGTGGTGATCCATCCCCACAAAACATGCAATGATCCCACTATTCTCAAAGGATACTTACCCATATATACATGGAGTAAGCTCCTATGAATATCCTCCAAAATTAGGGTGGCTAACCCAACCATTTTTCTCTCATCCATCTTGGTTGCAACAACCAAGGCCCCTAGACTGACGCCTCCATTCCAATCCCTAACTAGGAGAAGATCAAAAATGAGCCACAAAGCTAAAAAGCCCGCCAGATGGGTCTTCTCTGGTATTATTTGATCCAATTCATACCCCCACTTTTCAAACACTCCCTCTTCCAGAGTTGGCCAGAATTTGCCATGAGAAACACTATTTTCTATTCTGGGATAGCTGGTAGGATGAGTAAAGGTGGGCCCCTTCTCCTTCTTCCTGATGAGAAACATATCCATCCACTTCTCTGGATGAATATCTATCCTAGAATGAGTTTTGGTGGACTTTGAATTGTGGATCTTGTGGAAAATTTTCAATAATTTTCAAGCCAAAGCCAAATTCTTCTCTGAATAATTCCACGTCACCTTGAGGGGAATGAATTCATCATACATATCTCCCAAAATTGGAGCCCTTGATATCCTGTAGGCATACCACAAGCTCATGCCTAATTGTACATGATTTAGATGGAATGAATTGGTTTCTGAGCTCCAGCGGCAGATTAGCTCTGGCAAAAACTTATCATTCCTATAGAAATATGTCTGCCCAGCCCAGATGACTTCATATATTGCAGCTCCCTTTAGATCCTCAACAATCTCTGCACAGATTTGTCACACCCAGTAATCCCACATCCAAGTCATCTTCACACCTCCTCTGAGACTGAAATCCCAAGTTTTTTTTCCATCCCTTGGATTGATCCATCTGAGAATTTCAGAAAATAGAGGGATAGTAATGCGGCTGAAACATAGGCTTGTGAGTTTTCAGATCTGGAGCACATGGGAAATGATGGATTATGTATGCCTTATACATTGTTCCATCATTGAAAAATGATCCTGCAACTGAGACATTTGCTAATGTTAAATTGGTGTAAGTTTGAAACCAGGAATGAGGAATGTAATTCATTGCCTCTAGAACATTGACTCCTTTTATATGACCATGGCCATATAAAGGCATGTAAATGATCTGTGGGAAATTTACATGATATTTAATCAAGTACATAGCCAAATCTAGGAGGGTGATATCACAGATATGATAATAGTCACGATCAATGATGTTCATCATATCATCTATTCTCATGCTGTCCAAATCATCAGCCGATCCAATTTTTCTACGAGCCATTGAATCTGTAGAGGGATATAACATTTAAATTTTAGGTAAGTCAGTTTTTTAGGAAATACTTTTGAATAATAAAAAAAATGGCTAAGACATTATGGTGCACCATTTTGGTCGCACAAGTGTGGCACGTAAGTATAGTCGTGCAAGTATTGACGCGCAAGTCAAAATATTACTGAAGAAGCGCGACACAAAAAAGAGAGCGATCAACTGAGGAGATGCATAAAATTTCATGAAGAGAGCTCAAAAACTTTCAAGTAACGATGGTTTGCATGAAGTGACACCAATATATATAGGCAATCTCACAACCTTGTGCACTGGAACATGGGCTTCAGACCCTGCTCGCCAACATCTGCATGCCACCGAACCCTTGTTTCTCGTTTTCCTCAGAGTGAAGTCTTCATTCCTTTTTCGAATCCAACTCAGAGGGGGGACTTTTGGTGAATCTCATTTCCATTACAGAGTCCAACAAATGGAAAATGGGAATACCATAAGAATAAAGAGATTCATCCTTTGAAGAACATCAATAATTGACAATAGTGTGAATAAAGAACCCTTTAAGAAAGAGGCGTGAAAGTTTCCTTCTGGTCACGCAATTCCCTTGCACACCACATATGGGTCATGCAAGTCACGTGCTCACCCTATTCCTTATTTCTCCCAAGGTAAAAAATGTCCTATTAATATCCCTTGTGGGCCCCCCATTTCGAGGACAAATTTTCCAAAACTCAGATTCATGTTCTGGTCACCCAAGACATTTTATGACGTCTTTCGAACACTACTAAGGTAATACATTCCCAAGAATGGAAGCTCTAAAGAGGAAGAATAAGTCCTAAGTGTTAGAAATCATCAATACATGTGTGAATACGTGTCTATCCCTTCATAGAAATGGATACACTTGTGCACTGCCTTGCCCTGTCAAGGGAACTTGCGCACCAAACTTTTACAAGCCTCTAGGGATGATACTAAGGGATTGAGTTCAATGTTTCCCATGTATTACCCTATAGATTATTAATCACACAAGGTGACTCATGTCATGCAAGAATACTTACACGACCAGAACATTCATACCAGAACCATACTTGCGTGCCTCCTTCCTTGTCACCTCATTTCCTCAAATCCACCTCTCTTCTTCAAGACATGGCCTTCAACAACCTCTTAAAATCCATTTATGGCATGGTTCCTTTTTTGGAATCCTTATTTTAGAGGAATTTAAATTGGGCCTCATTCTAATGATTAACACCCAATCATAAGTATCCTTTAATTTGGGACTCCTCAGGATTAAGCCCCAAATCATATGTTCCATTAACATTGGGCCTCCTTCTCAAGATTAAGCCCCATGTTATATGTCCCCTTTAATTTGAGAATCGTCCTTTAATTTGGGCCTCCTACTTAGGATTCATCCCCAAATCATATGTTCCTTTAATATTGGGCCTCATTATTAGGATTAAGCCCCATGTTATAAGTCCCCTTTAATTTGGGCCTCCTCCACCAGAGTATGTCTAGGGTTAAAATTCCCAATTTCCATAAGGTAAAAATACCATTATGGACCCTGCCCTTGGGCTTATTTCCTATGTCCTGGTATTCATTTACTTGGGTCATCAGGCATAGGTAAGCCCCATATCATCTATCATAACTGCATATTTCGTGGCACCATTGTCAAGTTTACTAATACTTCTTGTTTCCCAAACTAAGCATGACTCACATATGCATAGAGTGTAATGGAAATCATGAAATATCTTTTAGGGGACATTTAACTATGTATAAACCCCATAATTTTTTCTTTGAGCTACATGGGCTTTAATATCTACTTTTAAAGTATAGTTTGTAGGAATAATTTATAAGGTTAAAGCCCACCTTTCATTATTTCTTTTCTGTCCCATATGACGTGAAACTATATCCTTCCTATCGAATTACGTGGTTTATGATTCCTTTCTTTTAAACAAGGATACATGTAGCCCATCTGCGGGTATGATACCAACTCTGAAATAATCCTTGTATTTCTGAATGACAATAAACTTCATGTGCCCCACTGAGTGGCTTTAAAACCACTATAGTCATCATATTGACCCAGATATTTCTATATAATGTATTGAAGGACACCATTGACAAAGAATCTACAATACATACGGATGATTCTACATCAATGAAGAACCTCAAATACATATAAAATATTCTCTAAATCTCATACATATCAATCATTGATAGCCAAATCTTTAGGAAAACTCATTTTCATACATAGTGAATTAATAAGGATTCGTGAACATAACATAAATCTATAAGAGAGTCCTAGAGTAGGTAATAATTCCCCTCAAAAAAGTGTGATGATCCTAACCTCCCATCCTCTCGAACAATTTAAATTATTAAGCATCATCGGTCCACAAATAATGAGTAACAACTTTTGGAATATAGGTCCAAATCGATATAGAATCATTGGATGCTATTGGTTCTACAAATAAACCCATTAGAAACTGATTGGAAAGTTTGAACCTTAAACAAACAAGGTCATCCCCATTTCCAGAAGGAATAGTTTTCCATTTAATAATACTATAATCTTCTTACTCATTAATTTTATTTTGTAAGTATTAACTAAGATAAATTATATTCCTAGTATAGTGTCGTATTCATCCATGTGTATGACTACTGTATTTATGATGAGACTGTAAACTTCAAATTTAATGATGGAGTACCTAAAAACTTATGAAGCTAGGATAATCACTACTAGAGTCTTTAATGATATAAATACTTTTAGGAACTTGGGTATTGATTATATATTCTTTTAAAATATGTAAGAAACAATGCAATTCATATAGTTTATTTTTTTTGTTTATAATTTTATTAAGACGAGGCCCACACCATATTTCAATTTTAATTGTTGATGAGAATAAAATGCTTCACATCACCAAGAAATTAATTATCTATATTCCATTTTTTATCTCTTGTATCAAATTATAATTGTATAAATGTAGTTCCTCATATAAATATTCCCAAATTTCATTCATGTGGGATATTTCACCATCTGTCTTCCTCTTTGGTGACCACAATACTTCCCCGAGTTGGGATACATATGTGAAATATTTAAATTGGACCACTGCAAGCACTGCATCTCTCAAAAAAATTGCTCATATTAAATTAAATTATCCACTCATAGATTTTATTCTCAATATTTTATAAATTCCACTAATGATGGGTTCTTAGTCCTCAAAATAATATTTTCATCATTCACTATAGATCTAAAACAATGTTATAGATGTATTTATAATGTTTTTTAATGATCATTTAAATATTTCCCCCTCATTAATATTCTTTTTTCTCCAACTATAATAATACCTTCTCAATTTTGTTCTATATAGAATATTTGAATTTTTTTTGAAACATATTCTCTTAAACACTACCCACTCTATCAAATTAATTTCCCTTCGTAGATCCATGTTTTTTATTAGTGTTCACTATTGACCAGTTTCACCTCTTTGTGGTATACTTCCAGGTTGACCTTCCCTAAAACTAAATAGTAGAATATATCAATGATAACCTCTATATAGGTAGTCATTTTTTCTTCAATCAATGGGTCAGTATATCCAATAAAATGGTGTGGTTGTTGATGCATATAGGAATCAAAGGAAACTTGGTTCCATCAAGGTAAATATGTTCATTCAAGTTGATTCATGTTATTATGCATAACATTGGTTAATTTATTCATCATCCTAGATAATTTTTATTTCTATCATTTATTAGTATGTATTCATTGAATCATCCATTACAATCATTTTTTATATGGTTCTTTATTTTTCAAACATTTTTATAAAAAAATATACCTTAGTGTGAAAAGTATTAACATTAGTAATCTTATATTTCTAAATAGAGTTTATGTCATAAAACATCATACTTAAATGTGCTATTAATTAGTCTCTTCTAAAAACATGTTCTATATATCATTCATCATGGTTCATAAAAAAATTGATATTAACCAACTATATCCCTCGAGTACATCAAACTACATGTGATGTAAATCTTGCTATAATGGACTAGTTAATGATTTAGTCTACATATAATTGTCATTATTTCTTTGTAACCCCTATGTGTTGCATCTCACCTTTTTGTTTCATTGAATTTTCCCTACATTACACA
Organism: Viscum album; assembly: GCA_963277665.1. NCBI lineage: Eukaryota > Viridiplantae > Streptophyta > Magnoliopsida > Santalales > Viscaceae > Viscum > Viscum album. Next base: position 89,291,559 of record OY728121.1, on the reverse strand, counting down.
AAACATAGAATCTATTAATGTTTATTTCATTAGAAATTGAAAATATAATTCATAAAAAATTGTATAAACCCACTAGAAAGATGACATCATCAATTATCTCTATGTTACATTTACTATATCGCATATCATGGGGACATACATCAATGGAAATGGGTGAGCATAAATTCTAGTATTAGAATCTTATGATCATGAGGGATACCATTACTAACACGATGAAAAATAGTATGGATTAAAAATGGAATATGAAATATGTGATAATAAAAAAAATTATTATAAGATGGAAATTGTTTTACAACATAAAAAATTTCATTTATAGGATAATCACCAGGTTTTTTTTAATGGATATATAAAAGGAAAATTATTATGGTTATTCATCAAGATATTGTAAATTATTTCATCTCTAGAGATTATTTTTTAGATAATTCATTAGAGAGATATCAATGAATTCCATTTATGTTTCTTAATTTGATGTGATCCACATTGATAATAATAAAAAACATACTTAACCATGGAAAATAATGTATGAGCTTCATATCAAAATCATTATGTAAAACATTCCTAACAACAAGTTAATTACATCATTTCTATCAAATGAAATGGGAATGAATTCCACATGTATGTAAATCCAAAAATAAATAAATAAATATTATATCTAGTTGAATAACCATTGAAATGTATGAGGTTTTGGTGTTCTAAGAATGAAAATAAATATGAATATTTCAAGTAAAATATATATATTTGGGAAGTAAATTTGGAAGAAGGGTGAATATAAAACCTGGATTTATGAATGAGTAAACTGAAGGAGGAAAAAGTAACCAATCAATAAATTTTTATTGTAGACATATTTTTATAATAAATTCATATGAAAAAAATGTACCATTTAGTACGAATGTTGCACACAAACTGAATTTAATGAATTGAAATGGAGAGGATATGAATTCTATTACCATGAAGTGTTAATCCAAATACATGAGGATTATAATATTGGGGGATTTAGGACACCACAGAGGACTCTGCGGGAGGAAAAATATGGACAATGACAACGAGTATAGACTATAAATGTTAGGGAATATTGAAATAGGTACATACCTATAGAAATATTTTTGGAATTGTTTAATAATGTCCAACCGAGGTCATTGAAATCTAGGAACAATAAAATGAAAAAATCTTTTAGTAACCATTGTTCTCCCTTATTTTTATGAACATTTGAGTCACATATTATGGTATATGAATCCCTAAAAACTGAAAACCATTTTTTATTATTTATTTTAACTTGGAAAATTAATTTTTTTAGAAAATATGTTTTTTTAATATTTAGTTTTATATTGTGGACTTTATCAAGTATCTTATATCTTTATAAATAGAATAAAAGATTTTAAAAGTCATAATATTAATAATAATAAACATTATATTTCATGAATTTAGTTTAATTAATTTTGAAAAAATCAAGAAATAAATATTTTGTCATAAAACATGCAGAAAACCAGAAACCATATTCTTTTAATTCAATGAGAAATAATGTATTTTTGGAAAATCTCCAATATTTACTAACACATAATTTTTACATGATTTTTGAAAATACATTATTTATTTTATTATTATCGAAAATTATTTAGACTTCATGAATTTATTATAATTTTGTATATTTTTTACAAAAAACAGAATCTATATTTTATTTTCACTAGAATACCATTTTCTCCAATTAATATAAATTAATAATATATTTTATTAAGACAAAAAATTCTTAAAATGTAATTGATTGAGTAATACTTTTATTTATTAAAAAGAAATTACACATGAAGATTCTACGGTCTAGAATCAAAAACCCTAAGTAAAAACTCATAAATCATATCGGTAATGTGTGAAATAGTTGTAGTTTTTTGGGGTGGATAGAATAGCATTGTCCAATTGGTAACATAATCTAACGTGAAATTATTTCATATTTGAATTCATTCGACAATTCATTTTTGAATAGCAAGTCGGGATTGGTCAGGGTTGAACCTCAATGATGCTACCTTAATCCCAGGTTCTAAAAAATATTTTCAAATGGTATGTCTGTACTGGTTGAAGCCATCTCTACTTCATCTTTAATCAATTAACCGTTTTCAATACTACTTATAAAAACTTATTACAATCGTAAAATAATCACCATTAATTATAGTATCCAATAATTACATTGAAATGCGGTGTTATTGAGCAACAATATATATGTACAATGTTAACATATCATTAATATACCAATTTTCATATTCATTTTATTATATATAAATAAAACTTCATCCTCTCATTAAATAATTACTAAATTTCATTATATGGTGATATTATGATTTCCTAAGATGATGAATGGTTTACTAATATTTTGTATCTTATTTATAGTGTTTTATTTGGGGTAGATGATTCTTACATATTAGGCTGACCCATATTTTCCCATTATATATTTATCATTATATATTTTTTTGGCTTGTTAAGTTGAAAAATTCATTTTGTATGATGTCTTACAAATGTAATTATATTTATTTAATATATAATTTTTTGTTTGATTTTTTATATTTTTACTTGTATAAAGTTATCAAATGATATAATATACCTTTATTTTGGAAATAATGTCATTTTAAATGATTATGTTCTTACACTTCTCATACATAAACATAATAACTATTTAGATTAATATTCAATAATATTTAAATATATTTTCTAGATAACCAAAATGGTTTTGTGTAATTTGAGACTAGATATAATTTATTATTATTTTAGTAAATATATTTAATGTTTATCTCAATGATCATCCAATTATGTATTATAGAAAGAAAAATCTTACATTATACCTTTTCTCATGAAATGGGGAAATGAGATATAAGAAAAGAAGACATTAGATTCTTAGTAACGATAAAAATATAAATACACTAACATAAAGTTAGAATAAGGGTTTTAGAACACGAGTGTATCATTTGAAAACCTTACCTCATATATTACATATTTAAATCTTGAGTCATTTAATAATTATTTGTAGTTCACAAGACATGAAATATAAAGAAATTTTTGGTCATGATCCATGAGGGAATATAATTTTAATTAGCCCTTGAATTGTGGAATATAGATAATAATATAAAATCATAACTTTAGTAGTTCAGAATTACAATCATCAAAATCATAGTGGAAATGGTTCACAATGAAAACCATCATAATAGTCAACGTTCACCTCCAATCAAATTATATAGGATATACTTCCATACATAATCGATTTCACTCCCCATTAATGTCCTATTAATATCATTAGATAAATATTAATAACCAATGTATTGTGAGGATAAATAGTCCCCCACAGATCACATAATGAAAATAAATCATTTTAGGTTACCATATATCAAACTATTTATCATATCAAATCCCACAAAAATAAATTATTTTCATCAAAAATTCATCATAACATAACCTATTGATAATAAATAGGTTGAATAATTATTTCAACATTTTATCACTGAATTACCTATGAAAAAATGGAATTCTAAATCATTTAATCATTGAAAAAACCATATAAGATAAATAATTTTCATAAACATCATGTCATTATAAACATAAACCACCTATATTAGTAATAAGAATGAAATAATTGGATCATATCCCCTGTAAATGATATATAAAATAAGATGATATTATCTTATATGAAAAATGATTTATAAATATTATTTGGATCATTTATTGGGGAAAAAAATTTCCTTGAAAAAAACTTTTCAAAAAAAAAATATAAAAAATATTTTAGAAATCATCATATAGTAATATAAAATTAAATAAATATAATGTAAATATTGAAAATAAGTTAGAATATTTATATTGAAAATATACTTTCCTCTTTAAAAAAAATTAAAATGTAAATCATTTTTAAAGAACACTTCATTTAAATTAAACAATAAAATACATAATGTAATCATAAAAATCTTTTAAAAAATTTCAAGAAGAAAATATCGTATCATATATGAAAATAGTATTTTAAAGAATAAAACTTTTTAAAATTATTTTCTTTGAAAATAACGATAAAGAGATCTAAAAATGTTTTAAAAATCATTTAAATCAATTATTTTTGAAAATATATATTTCACATTGACAAACATGTTCTAGAGCATAAATAATTTTGAAAATAATTTCCTTGAAGATAATTATTAAAATTAATAAGGTAATTATAAATGAATGTAGTGGTTATATTGGTGGGAAATTGTTTATGTTGTACATGTTAGAAAAATGATTCCCTTCCTATTATTAGTAAAAGACTTGTAATAATTGCATGGAAAACAACTTGAAAATTACATGAATATTCTTATTAAAATGTGAAAATCATTAAAAATATATTTAATAATGAAATTTCAATATTATAAAAACAAATTTGAATAAATTTTCAGTGAATAATATTTTAGAATAAAATTTATTTGATTAATGTGGGAAGTAAATATTATTTATCAAATAAGGATTAGATTGAAACCTAGTTTAATTAAAGATAGAAAAATAATGGGAATAATATTTTTCTATGAAATAAATATAATATTGGATAATCCATGAGTTTCATGAGATATTTATTATAATATTTAATCATGGGAGACATAATCCTAAAAATTCATGATAAACAATGATATTGTAAAATAAAGTATTTATTGCTTTAGTAAAATTTAATTATATGAACAATGAATGATTAATGTAAATTGAATATTTAAATATCATGAGAATAAATGTGTTTTTGATATTACTTGTAAAAGGGGATGTATATACACCTCATATAGGAAGACTTATTTATGACATGACATATGTCGGTAGGATGGAAAATTCAGACAAAAATCCCTTACCGATTTGGTAAAATTTTGAAACATAAACTAAATTATATAGAAATTATAAAATAGATATTTATATACCAATGATATCTAGGAGAATAATTATATACATTCATGGGTAGTATATACACCACATTAAATTAATAGTTGTTCAATATGGCATGTATCTCATATATAAAAAAACTGAGATGCAAATCCCTTTCCATTAGATTAAACGTACCTCATTCACATTATACCTCTTTGATAATAAATAATAGTTTATTGTAAGTATATAAAAAAAACAGTACATAAATATATCATTAAATATAATTATTTTTTATGACCTTTTTTCTTACTTATTAAAAATTCAATGTTATAGTCACGTTTTGGGGAATATTTACATTATTTTTCTAGAAAGATTTTATTTTATATTTATAGATATAATACATTTATATTTATTATATCATATCCAAAAATAATATCTTGATATTAATATCAAAAATATTAATTATATTTTTTATAGTAATCTATAAGAGATAGGGATGGAAAATGAAATACAATGTTCTTGGATACATTAGAGCTATTGTACATATGAATGTTATTTCCATAAACTATATGAATTTAAATTAAGATGAAATTAATATATTACAATAATAGTGTAAATTTTAAGTCATTTATGTAACATATTTTAATTAATCCATACTTATTTCCGTCAATATAATGAGTGAATTAATCACATCACATCGTGATATTGTAGTCTGTCATACATATAAGTGACATTATTTTATTCCATGTGAATGAAATGTATATAGGTATATGTGATATAATAACTATGTAAGAATAAAAATATCATCTATATCATATATATAAATATATGTAATTAATAATTCTTTATATCCATCAGCGAGACATGTTTATTGAAAATGATTAAAATCGATAGTGGGGCGGTAGTCCCCCATACACATGAATGCTGATTTCATATGTCCTTTGATATAAGAGGATATGGTCGTAGGTCATGAACATAAAAAAATATTTTAAAAATATGTGATATATATAGGTTATTACATTATAATTATTTAATAATAAATAAATTGATGTGGGGAATAAAAGAAATAAAATGATCAATTAGTGGTGTTACCACTGATTAAGAGGAATTATTTTTGTTTCCACTATAAGGATTCATAGTTATTATTTATAATAGAAATAAATATTATATAACTTTATAAGGGAATTGTGGAATTTATTTAGGTATTTATGTTATTAAATAGTTGTTTTTTGGATGTCTAAATAAGAGATAAGAGGGTGTGGCCATTTATATGCGAGGTTAGTGGCCCAAATATAATTTTTGAGAAGAAAATTTTTTTCCCACTTTTTTATTATGAAAAAAGGATATATAATGGGAAATTATATATAATATAATATTTAATTTCAAAATATTTCCATTAAATGGGTTATGGAAACATTTTTGGTCCTTTTAATTCTTTATTGTTTTTTACTATCCCTTAGTAAACCATTTTTACAATAAACATGATAATTAATTATTAGAGTTTATTAATATTCATTATGGTCAAAAACTTAGTTAACCATATTATATAATGTAAAATATACTAACTCTAAATATTGAATATATTTTTATGAATTCAATTCATATATGTAAAAAATATTATTTTAAAATTAATCCCCTAGACGTGACATGAAATTGATTTCCAAAATAAAAAATGTTTAAATGTTTTAAAAGTTTTCAAAATGGAAATTCTATATAAAAATGATTCTAATGAACTAAGTATGATTAATTGATATATAAAAATGCAAATTATATCTTTCAACTCATTTTATAATATTATTTAACCCTTTTAATTCTTTATATTAAAATGGAAATCTCCATAAGAATATGTATTTTTCACTATTAACAGAAAAATTCATTATATCCTAAAAATTACACAAAATCCAACATACAAAAAATATTTTTGTTTTATAAAAATGATTTTTATTTTAAAAAATTATTTATCTAAAAGGTTATAAATTAATTTTAGTATTATTCATAAAAATAAATAAGAATAATTATTAAAAAAATATATTATTTTCAAATCATATAATGATGTTTCAAAAAATTAAAATATTTTCTATGAATATGGTTTCTCTATATCGAAACATTCAAATTACTAATTGAAAGTTAATTATTATTATAGTTATATATATTTTTAAAAACATGTTTCTTAATAGTTACATTTAAATACTAATATTAACAGTATATCAGGAATTCATAAAATGTGGTGTTCCACATAATGCAAACAAGACTTGTTGTTGTGTGAAAAAAAAGTTAAAAAATAAATTTCATTTATTCTGAAAAAATAAAATCATAAAATCCTATTGTGTTACATTCTATTTTATATATAATTTCGTTATCCCTAAAAAATATTAAATTTTTTTCAAATAAATTGGGATACAAATGGTTGATTACATATTTTGGTCCCCATATAGCTTAATCAACCTAGTTGTTTCACCAAAACAATATAGTGGTTAAAGAGTCTTATATAACATTACCTTTTTTGAATGATATATAATCTCATCCGATTGTTTCATATAATAATGCTCAAAATCTGGTGGTATGATCTCTTAGTTTAGTACTTCTGCAGGTTTGGGTAGTTCAACTAGAGATGTTTATTGAAAACATAATGAACATCAGGTAGTTTAGATGAATATACCATGAATTACATCACTATAATGATATGATCAATTATTAAATAGATACCAGCATTATTGATGATTATTTTTCCCTTCAATCATTCATTGAGTAATTTTTATGAGTGCCTTTTCACCAAATCTAAATTCTATATTTCATTGATAATTTTTAGCATAAAATTTCACTCTATTTTGTATTGTCCTTACATGTTGCTGAATGGGTCCAGAATTCTCTTTCATATCACCATATTTTTTAAGTCTCAATAACATTATTTGAAACATAATTCATTTACATTGAATTTCTATATTTCATTCCATAATAGGCTCCATAAGGAGCAATCTGAATACTCAAGTGCATGATTTTTATGATATAAAAATAAACATGTGCAATGTAATGATTCTGACAACCATTGAAATCCATATAAAAATAATAGAAAATCATATAGGGTATTAATTCTTCTATCTTAGTAAATATCTGTCTAAGTATGATATGTAGTGATGAAACTCATCCCTAAATAAAAAGCTTCCAGAATACATCACAATAACATTACGTTAGATTTCAGATCCTAACCATATAAAATTTATTGTGTTAACCCATGCCTCCTTATCAATTTTATAATTTATATTTGGGAAAAAAGATCCGTCTATAGATATTGTATGATTGAAATGATGTTTACTAATTTCATAAGGTAATCAACTAAAATCCATTACTAACACAAAATCAAATATAACAAAAAATAAATTTTTTACCAGTATCATTCATCATATTTCAACAAATGTGTAAATTAATACCTTCAAAAATATCATTTTCACTATATTGTATACTAAACCAAAGTGTTGAATTTGAATAAAATTATATTAAAACTTTTTTAGTATCGTTAAACTCGCATACCATATATCCTCAAAAGGTATATCAATATTTTGAACATTTAATAAACCTTTTCCTCAATTACCCATTATTTTATACATCACATTTATGTTAATCGTAAATTAATACAAACATATGCATCCTAAATTAATAAAATCTGTATATGTTTTTTAATATTTATAACTGAAATATAATTACTAAAATACTATAATAAAAAATTTATTAATCCAAATACATATGCACTTAAACCCATTCACATAATTAGTTGGAAATGAATATGTATTTACATGGTATAAGGGGAAATAATAAATTTTACTAATTTACTTGAATAATTCCCATGATCCCCAAATATGTTACAGTGAACTCCTAGATTGTATGTCACTATATATACTTATTTTAGACCTAGATAATAGCTTCACCTTCTTTACATATAATATTATATATATAAATTTGAAAAATTTATTAATAAAATATAATTAAAATATATATATATATATTATAAAATATTTTTTACATTATATGTCCCATCCATTAAAGGTGTTCAATGAAAAAACAAAACACATAGTTTTGAAAGGTGTTAGTTTTATCGCACACACGAATGATAAGTTTGTTACCCGTATTACATAGGTGTGTTTAGGTGTTGGTAGAAACCACAAAATAACTACATATATATGTATATTTATGATATATAGTTAATTATATAATCGTGATATAAATTGAAATGATGGTTGTGTAGAAAGAAACAATGAAAAAATGTCTGTTGATGAAAATTACCTCTTTTTCAGGTAACACATTTTGGTTTTCAAAAAATGACATCCTTGTTCATTTTATGCCCTAATTAAGGACTATATGATGATTTGAGGTTTTTTGGATATTATTTGGTTAGGTTTGGGATGATTCTAAGGGCTTGAGAGTTGTGATGAAAGGAGGGGGAAAATAGCCTTTTATAAGTGGATATAGAGGACACATTTAAAATTTTTGGAAGGAATTGTGTTCTCACAAGGTTATTACCTTCCAAGAGGCTTCCACAAAACACCTAATTTGATAAATTAATGTCATAGGAAGAAATATTGACATAAATTTATACTTTTAAACCTTCATAGACATTTTTTACTTTAAAATTAATATTTACCACTATGTAAACTTGTTGTTAACTTATTCATTGTAAATAATTTTATTCTCTTTCACTAATAATTTTGATAAAAAACAATAATTTATTTATTAAAAATAAAATATTACTATTATTAAAAAAGTTTATTCCATTTAGAAAAATTCTAATAATAGATGCGGAATAGATTATTTTAAAATACATCCCACATATGTGAAAACAAAGAGGGGTTTTAAAGTGAAAATGTTCCAAAGAATGCTATCTTGGTATATCAAAAATAACTATAAAAATGATAAAAATTTCTTACTTTTCATTAAATGTTATTCAGTTTTTCTAGTTATATTTTATAAAAAAAATAAATATAATTTAACACTATATATTATTTAGATGGAAATACTTTTGGAATTTAAATTCGTTGTCATTCACTATTTATGAAAATATATAAGAACATTAAAAAATAAAAAAAAAATAACGCAAAGTAAATTTTTCTTCATATAAAGAAAAAATGATTAATTTTTTCAAATAAAATTTTATAATGTGTCAAAATTAGATTTAAATAGGTTCTCCATTAAAAGGTGATAAAAATTCCTTTTAAAATTATATAACTTTTTATGCGTAAAATTAGATATACAATTAGCCTAACCATATCAATCATATTGGATGAATTTATAAACATTTGATTAAATATATACAATTTATATTTAATTTATATAATTATCTAATATTTAATAGTTTAATAGGTTTTGATAATATGTAATTATATTAAAAAAAGGGTTTCATTAAAAGTAATCCTTTATATTCAGTTGGACTTTATTTTCATTTTTAATTAATTTTTAACCAAGGATATCATTATGAAAACTTATATAAAAAAATTATTTAATAATTTACATAATTATTTCTATTCATTCATTTGAAAACGATGTGTGATAACTATTATGTTAAATAAAGAATATTTATAGTATATTGTTGTCTGATAATAATCTATATTGCATGAATCTATAGTAATAGAAGAAAATCATTGTTACTTGAAACATTTGATAAAATTGGGTTTGTGTAAATTAATTGGTAAACCATGAATTTTGTGTAAAAAAATACATAATAAAATTAAAATTATTTTTAAAGATGATAATTATTCATGTATGTGGTTGTTACATCCTACCTCCATTAAAAATAATTTCTCCATAGAAATCAGTCTCAATAATAAAAGGATTATCTTTTTTTAATTACATTATTAAAACCCGCATCATAAAAAGGATAAATAGAAATCCCTCTAAAAAAGGTAATGTTCTAGACTTATATTTCACCACATGATTATTACACATTAAATTCCAAATAGGGAGAAAATGTTTGGAATGGATGAAATAAGTATAAAATTATAGATTATGATAGAGGTCATTGATCATAAACCCATGACTGATAAATTTAAATGTATGGGCCAGAAAAATACATATGTGATTATCAAATAGACAATTTGTTCATTATAATTGATGGTATTATGATAATACTTGACTTTCATAATCCTTTTCCATATGTTAAAAACTTCTTACCATATAATCCATGAGAAAAAATAAACAGTTAATATAATTACATGATGACTATAGTTTCATCCTTTTATATATTTAAATTAAATGTAAATTTTCCTAAAAATAATTAGTAAAGATAAATTTATAACTTCCGAAGATCAAAAATATATATTTAAATACCCATTAACAATTAATAAAATAGTCAAGTTATTCTGACAAAAAATAGACATTATCGAAAAACTAAATTTTTATCACAAAATAATATAATTACATAAATGACTAAACAAAAATATGATACAATTATCATCATAAAACAATAGTAATACAAAAATTTGAAACTAAATTATTTCATAAATGACTATCCTAAAATATATTCAACAATTTACATACTAATTTTTGAAACCAAATGTATAAGGCCCCAGCCTTAAACCTTACTTAATATTGAGTTGTTACAAGATTACACATTGAGGATCTTTTCGAGTTTAGAGTTTTAGATAATTAGATCATAAAACTTGCATTACATTCCACATATAAACAAAGTGGTTACATAAAGATATTATTCTTCATTCCCATCAATGGAAACATATTTAAAATAAAACATGGATTATTTCTTGACACTTCCTTGACAATATCATCATATCATGTACCTTTCCCTTGACCTGTGAAAAACATTTCAAAAAACATGGGATGATCATAAAAAGCTCAGTAAGGGATATAAAAATATGGAAAGGAAACATGGGTACATATATACATAAGAATTAAATCATACTTTACCCATAAAACATATGCACTTTAACATACCTCATCAAATCATGAATAAATCATAGAAATCATAAGACATAAAGGTAAGTTGAGGCATTCATAACATTCTTACGTAGGGAGTAACCATCTTGGTTACATTTGGAATACCTATCACAGTATATTCCCTAAATCTCTTCAGAGAAACCTTAACGTTTCACTCCTTCGCGTTACCCAATGCATTGGAAAGCTATATCGGGCTCACCCGCCCTTAGTTTATCACGAAACCACCTGTTTTCATAAAAATTCCCAAGAACCTCAACATAATTGTATCACATAAAACATGCATAAAGGAAACATAACATTTCCACCTTTCAATCAAAAGATATCAATACAACACATTGATATAAAAAAAACATTGTGAAAACCATTTTCAATACCAAAATAAAAGAAAAGTAAATCATGGTATTTATTTTTATTTTAAAAAGAAGGTATGGCATGTAGAGGAAGCCGAAACTCAAATAACGGTCACGACGGCGGAGAAGTCGTTGTCGCCGCATACGTACGACAAAAACATTCCCTTTTGTTGTTTAGTAAACACTTCGTATAAAAAAGATTCCTTTTGAATAAACATAAAAGTCAAAGGGGTTTATACACCGTATAAAAGAAGGTTGTGTATAAAACAAAATATGCCTCAATGAAAGGAGATTGAGACGAAGTCCCATACCTTGGGTCCGACTTCACTCGATCGTTATATAATGTCCTGAATAATAAACTTGAGTTAATTTATACTTGTTTAAGAACCTTTTTCAAGTTCATTATTCCTTTTATATCACTTATTTCCATGTCATGAACACTATGTAATTATTTAAGTTAATAACAGTCGTTTTAACGATCATTGGTACTTGAGTCAAAAATAAGCCCTTTATAATTACATGTTGTTCATGTATCCATTATATCCAGAATGGTATTCATGATGTAGATAACATATATGTCATATATATCCAGTACATTCATGCATTTATAATATTATATAATCATTTAGATGTAAGAAATGAAATGCACCGTTCAGGGAGACGGTATGTCGTACGTACGCATTAACGCTACTTTGATTTCTATTTCGTATTTTATAGAATGGAATCATAATGATATAAAGGTATATTATAATTCCAGTATAATATCATATATAATATCATAGTTCCATCCTTTATACGTCCCACATATGGTATTTAACGAATCAAATCACCTTGAGGGGGCGGTAGTCCGCACTTCCTTAAATGAAGATATCGCGTTTACCCATAATGGAAACCATAAAGGTATGCCCAAAATGAAAAATAGAGAAGCTTAAGGAAAGAATAAACATATTATATATCATATATAAAAATAGTTACATCATAATGGCCACCTTTGAAGGTGTTAAATGAGTATTGAAGAATCATCGTTTCGGGAGGCAGAATTTCGCCATCCACGGAAACCGTATGTTCTTTAACCATTTGATGTAGTTGTGTGAGAGTGTAGCTCGAATAAATATTATAACAACATCCTAGTACATTTAAGATACTGGTTTTGTTACAAAAGAAGTAAATAAAAAGAGTTTAGGGGGTTGGAGAAGCAAAATAAAACAAAAGGACTCAAAAGAAGACATTACCTTAAAATCGGGTAACTCCCTTTGGTTTGAGCTCAAAGGCTTCCTTGGGAAGACTTCTGCCCAAAGGGAGGCTTCAATGAGTAAGAGAGGGAAGTGGAGAGACAAAATGGACAGGGGTTGGCCGAGCCAAAGGCTTTGGGAGTGTGGGTAATGAGGTAGAGGTGGGGGCCTTTTATAAGAGGAGAGGAGGGGCACTTTTAGAAATCATGAAACTATTATTTTATTTTCAGAAGTTTTTCGAATTTCTAAGGTCCCACATTGATATATTTTTAAGATAATATGATAAGGCTTAGAAATATTCCCATCCAATAGTTTTTGGACAAGTTTAGGTCTTAGATTTTATATTATCGTTTCATTTTATTTAAATTGTTCATTAATGAGGTCATCGTTGCATCATGATGATGTCATAATTAAATTAATTTATTTAATTCTAAAAATTATAAAAAAAATATCCTGATGTAGGAAATATTTTTATATTTCCAAATAGTATTTATAGACAAAATTATGATTAGTATAACCTCTTCTAAAAATTGTTTTAGTAAAACAATTTATGTTAGTGTCATTTTCACCTTTATTTAAAAAAAGGCATTAAAGTCATTATCTCACCCAAGAGGCTCTATAGGGTCCCCTAAATCGACCCATGGGTTGTCTTGGTCGTCCATGACTCATAAAATAGGGTTAGGACAAGTGTCATGGTGTTTTCATATTTTTATAATATCATTTTTACCTTAAATTACACTAATTACCTCTAATCGCGATTAATGAAAAAAAGTTACTATTCACCAAAAAATTATTTTCATCCCATTGAACCAAATTTTACATACTAATGACAACCATGTATGTCGGATTTTCAAAATTCAATACACATTAGTGGTAAACTTTTTATTTAACTGAAAAATCAGTTTGCTTGATTACCACTTAGTGGTTTCACTATTCATCAAAAATTGATGTTTTTCATAAAATTACCAAAAATTCACCCTAAGCTATATTTGATATTCCAAATTCAAAAATGAAGTCTATTTTACAAAATTCAAAACATATAAGTCACATTAATTAATTTAATAATTAATTCCCGCTGTCATGACAAATAGCAGGTTTTTATGAAACAATAAGTATCAAAAGATTGACACCAGTTTAAGTCCAATTTCAAAGTGAAATTGATTCTAATGAACACCATTGGATTAAATGGTAAAAATATATTCTAATTTCACTTCAAAACCAATTCAAAATATCATCTAATCATATAAATAAATTAGATTAACAAGCAATTTTGATGTAAAATGCAGTATTTTTCACTATTCATTAAAAAATGAACATTGTCAGAAAAATACCAAAAATTCACACAAAGTAAAGTTTGATGTCCCAATCATAAAGAATATGTTTATTTTGACAAACATAGCTTATAAAATTGTCAAAATATAGATTTAAAAATGGTTTGCCATCAAAAGGCAGTAAAACAATCTTTTAAAAATATTAGTGTACTTCATGCTTAAGATTGGATTTATTTTCATTTTAAGCCTCTAAAACAGTATCTAGTTCATTAATAGACATAGATAAAAATATTTATTCATTACTTACTTGGGATGTTACATCCTTCCCACATTTAGAAAATTGCGTCCCCACAATTTATTTACTTATCGAATAAATGGGGGTACTTATCCCTCATTGCATTTTCAGATTTCCATGTTGCCTCTTCTATCATGTGGTTTTTCAAAAAAACCTTTACCTACTTAATCACCTTATTCCGTAACACTTGCTCCCTGTGATCAAGAATCTGGACCGGGTTTTCCTCATAAGATAGGTTCTCTTCCAGCTGAACTACCTCTGGACTCAAAACATGAGATGGATCTGGCATATACTTTCTCAACATCGAAACGTGAAAAACATTGTGTACCTGAGATAAACTTGTAGGTAAAGCCACTCGGTATGTAACTGATCCAACTCTCTCCAGAATTTCATATGGTCCAATAAACCTTGGACTCATCTTTCCTTTCTTACCAAATCTCATCACACTTTTCCATGGTGAAACCTTGAGAAAAACATGATCATCTACCTCGAAAGATACATCCTTCCTCCTGTTGTCCGCATAACTCTTCTGCCTGTTCTGAGCTGTTCTCATGTGCTTCTGAATCAGCTGAACTTGTTCTGCCATCTCTTCTACCAATTCTGGTCCCATCAACTTCCTTTCACCCACTTCATCCCAGAAAGCTGGAGTTCGACACCGCTTCCTATATAATGCCTGAAATGGTGCCATCTGTATACTGGAATGAAAACTGTTATTATATGAAAATTCAACCAAAGAAATATGTTGGTCCCAATGTCCCTGATAATCCATAGAACAAGAACGTAGCATATACTCCAATGTCTGAATTTTTCGTTCTGACTACCCATCTGATTGAGGATGAAATGCTGTACTAAAATTTAATTCAGTACCCAAAGACTTCTAAAGCCCTTTCCAAAAGATAGAAATAAACCTGGGATCACGATTAGATAAAATGGAGAGAGTAACTCAATGTAACCTGACTATCTATTTAAGATACAAACGGGAAAGTTGATCAAGAGAGAAAGTATCTCGTATAGCAAGGAAATGAGCCGGCTTGGTCAAGCGATCAACAATAACCCAGATTGCATTATTACCTCGAGATGTCTTCGGTAATCCCACAACAAAGTCCATGGATATATTCTCCCATTTCCACACTGGCACTGGTAAAGGCTGAAGCATCCCTTTCGGTAACTGCCGCTCTGCTTTAACCTGTTGACATGCCAAACACTTCACAGTAAAATCAGCAATATCTCTTTTCATTCCATCCCACCAGTAATACCCCCGCAGATCTTTGTACATCTTAGTACTTCTAGGATGAACTGAAAATGGAGAACTATGAGCTTCACATAACAACTCTCTCTTCAACTGTGAATCACAAGCCAAACAAAATCTCTTCCCAAATCTCAAAACGTAATCATTATCAATGTTGAATTCAGGCAACTTACCTTTCTAAACCAGCTCTACATTTTTCTGCAACTCACTGTCTTGCTTCTGTGCTTTCTTAATTCTATCTGATAGAGATGATCTCACTGATACCTGAAACAAAACAGAAGAACATCCTGCACCCACAACTTCTATGCCAAATTTCATCAAATCCTTAACCAAAGGATCACGTTCCAAACGCAACATTGCTAATGAAGCAATACTTTTTCGACTCAAAGCATCATCCACTTTATTTGATTTTCCCGAATGGTAATGAATTGTACAATCATAATCCTTGATTAATTTCAGCCATCTCCTCTGTCTCATGTTTAACTCTTTCTGAGTGAATATATACTTAAAAATTTTGTGATCAGTATATATTTCACACTTTACACCATACAAATGGTGCCTCCAAATTTTCAACGCAAAAAAAACAGCAGCTAATTCCAAATCATGTGTTGGGTAATTTACCTCATGAGTTTTCAACTGTCATGAAGCATAAGAAATTACCTGATCATTCTTCATTAGGACACAACCAAGTCCTTTCAATGAAGAATCACTGTATATAACAAACTCACCATTCCTGGAAAGTAGTGACAAAACTGGAGCATTCACCAATCTTCTTTTCAATTCCTGAAAACAATCATCACATTCTTTTGTCCAGATAAACTTAACACCCTTCCGAGTTAGCTTAGTCATTGGACTAGATAATCATGAAACATTTCTAACAAACCTTCGGTAATAGCCTGCCAAACCAAGGAAGCTATGAATCTCGGTTACATTTGTGGTCTTGGCCATTCTTCAACAACTTTTGTTTTTGCAGGGTCAACGGTTATGCCATCTTTTGAAACAATGTGACCAAGGAAAGAAATTTGTTGCAACCAAAACTCACATTTGATGAATTTCCCATACAATTTCTTTTCTTTTAAGGTTTGTAAGATAACCCTTAAGTGTCTTTCATGCTCCTCTTTACTTTTAGAAAACACCAAAATATCATCAATAAAAACCACCACAAACTTATCCAAGAACTCATGGAAAATTCTATTCATTAAGTCCATGAATACAGCAGGTGCATTGGTTAGCCCAAAAGGCATTACTACAAATTCATAATGGCCATATCTAGTACGGAATGCGGTCTTCAGAATATCTTCCTCCTTTACCTTCAGCTGATGGTACCCCAATCTCAAGTCAATCTTTGAAAAAAACTGAGCTCCCTGGAGCTGATCAAACAAATCATCGATATGAGGGAAAGGATATTTGTTCTTAACAGTGATATTATTCAAGGATCTATAATCAATAAAAAGTCTCATAGAACCATCTTTCTTTTTAACAAATAAAACAGGAGAACCCCATGGTGATGTGCTAGGTTGAATGAAACCTTTCTCTAATAAATCTTGCAATTGCTCCTTCAACTCTAAAAGATCAATTTGAGCCATTCGTTAAGGGGGTTTTGAAATTGGCTTAGCATCAGGAACTAGGTCAACGGTAAACTCAACTTCCCGATCAGGTATTATTCCAGGAAACTCATAAGGAAAACATCAGGATACTCATTTACCACTGGCACATCATTAATCTGAACAGTTCCTTTATTTTCAACAATGTGTGCAAGGTAACATTCATTTCCATCTTTTACAAGTTTCTTGGCCTCTTGATAAGTTATCAACAGTAAGGGTTCATTCTTGTACACAAACTGAAAGTCTTTCTGAAAAGAAAATTCTTTAGCTGTACAGTCAATCTTAACATGGTAAATAGAGAGCCAATACATACCCAGGATAACATCAAACTCTATTAGAGGTACAACAATAAGGTTTTCAAGTAGTTTCTTTCCACAGATAAGGATAGGAAGATTCTTATAAATTCTTTTTTGCCTCAACATTTCCCCCAGGTGTTTTTACCAAAAGTGTAGGAGTCATTTCTTAAGTTAGTATTCCCATTTTACTAGAAAAGGTTTCAGAGATGAAAGAATGTGTAGACCCCGAATCAAACAACACACTAGCATAATCTGAAAAAACAAAGTACCTGATACAACTTCATTTGACGGCCCGACATCTACTGAAGTAGTTGCAAAGGATTTCACCACCCCTTTCTTCTTGTAGTCTAACTGCTTCCCATACCTCAAGCTCTTTTTCGGACACTCGTTTGCATAGTGACCCATCTCATTGCACTTATAACATTTCACTAACTGTAAATCAAATTTGGTCTTACCTTCACCTTGATCATTTTGAGTGCAGTCATGAGCCTTATGTCCCATCTTACCACATCAATAGCACTTTCTAGAATTCAGAAGACATTCCCCAGCATGCCTTTTCCCACATTTATCACAAACTGGAAAATTAGTTTTCTTACCATCAGAATTTTTTGATGAATTCTTACCTTTCTCCTGACACCTCGGTCTCTTCTTCTATTGGCTGTTATAGAAGATTTGGTCATCGAAAAACTCCATTTCCACCTTCTCATCACATCGAACAAGCTTTTCATAACTTTTAAACTCACAAGAAGCTAATGCCCTTCGATATTTTGGCATTAATCCTGAGTAAAAACTATTGATTTTACTATCAAGGTCTCGGATAAAATTTGGAGCATACCTTGCCAATCGAGTGAACCTTTCTTCATAGGTAGCCACTGAGTCTTCCTCTTGCCTCAATTCCAAGAATTTCTTTTCCATCCTAAGTCGAACAGCCTTAGGAAAATACTTCTCAAGAAACATACCTTTGAATTCATCCCAGTCGAGAGCATCAATCTCATCAGTGTCCCTGATATTTTTAACCATAGACCAACACTGATCTGCCTCACCCTCCAAAGGGTAAATAGCAAGACTAACCTTTTGGTTGTCTGAACACCCCATGACATAGAAAATCTTCTACAGTTCTTTAATCCACCCTTCAGCTAACACAGGGTCAGATGATCCTCTGAATGATGGAGGATTTTGCCTCATGAAATGTTCCACCACTGACATGTTCCTCTGCGGTTGATCTGGATGATCTCGTGTGTGGAAACCACCGCCATTTATCGCTTGTGTCAACTGCGCCATTACTGCAACAAACTATTCTGTTCCAATTCCGACCATCTTAGGATGCTGATTCGGAAGGTTATTTCCTTCTGCATTCCTTCCTAGCACTGCTTCCCTGTTTCCTCCGCGGAAAACCATTCTGAACAAACATGTCTTAGATGAAGCAACATGGTAATCGTCAAATGCTATATCATTTAAAAAAAATATGGATAATCATTTAATAGAATTATAACTCCTAAAGTTATCTAAACCGACCATTGATACCAACTATAAGGCCCCATCCTTAAACCTTACTTAATCTTGAGTTATTACAAGATTACACATTGAGGATCTTTTCGGGTTTAGAGTTTTAGAGAATTAGATCATAAAACTTGCATTACATTCCACATATAAACAAAGTGGTTACATAAAGATAGTATTCTTCATTAACATCAATGGAAACATATTTAAAATAAAACATGGATTATTTCTTGACACTTCCTTGACACTATCATCATATCATGTACCTTTCCCTTGACCTGTGAAAAACATTTCAAAAAACATGGGATGAGCACAAAAAGCTCAGTAAGGGATATAAAAATATGGAAAGGAAACATGGGTACATATATACATAAGAATGTAATCATACTTTACCCATAAAACATATGCACTTTAACATACCTCATCAAATCATGAATAAATCATAGAAATCATAAGAAATAAAGTTAACTTGAGGCATTCATAACATTCTTACGTAGGGAGTAACCCTCTTGGTTACGTTTGGAATACCTATCACAGTATATTCCCTAAATCTCTTCGGAGAAACCTTAACGTTTCACTCCATCACGTTACCCAATGCATTGGAGAGATATATCGGGCTCACCTGCCCTTAGTTTATCACGGAACCACCCGTTTTCATAATAATGCCCAAGAACCTCAACATAATCGTATCACATAAAACATGCATAAAGGAAACATAACATTTCCACCTTTCAATCACAAGATATCAATACAACACATTGATAAAAAAAATATTGTGAAAACCATTTTCAATACCAAAATAAAAGAAAAGTAAAACATGGTATTTATTTTTCTTTTAAAAAGAAGGTATGGCTTGTAGAGTAAGCCGAAACTCAAATAACGGTCACGACGGTGGATAAGTCGTTGTCGCCGCATACATACGACAAAAACATTCCCTTTTGACATTTAGTAAATGCTTCATATAAAAAATATTCCTTTTGAATAAACGTAAAAGTCAAAGGGGTTTATATACCGTATAAAACAAGGTTGTGTATAAAACAAAATATGCCTCAATGAAAGGAGATTGAGACGAAGTCCCATACCTCGGGTCCGACTTGACTCGATCGTTCTTTAATATCCTGAATAATAAACTTGAGTTAATTTCTACTTGTTTAAGAACCTTTTTCAAGTTCATTATTCCTTTTATATCACTTATTTCCATTTCATGAACACTATGTAATTGTTTAAGTTAATAACGGTCGTTTTAACGATCATTGGTACTTGAGTAAAAAATAAGCCCTTTATAAATACATGTTGTTCATGTATCCATTATATCCAGAATGGTATTAATGATTTAGATAACATATATGTAATATATATCTAGTAAATACATGCATTTATAATATTACATAATCATTTAGAGGTAAGAAATGAAATGCACCGTTCCTGGAGACGGTAAGCCGTACGTACGCATGAACGCTACTTTCATTTCTATTTCATATTTTATAGAATGGAATCATAATGAAATAAAGGTATATTATAATTCCAGTATAATATCATATATAATATCATAGTTCCATTCTTTATACATCCCACATATGGTATTTAATGAATCAAATCACTTTGAGGGGGCGGTAGTCCGCACTTCCTTAAATGATGATATCGCGTTACCCAAAATGGAAACCATAAAGGTATGTCCAAAATTAAAAATACAGAAGCTTAAGGAATGAATAAACATATTATATATCATATATAAAAATAGTGACTTCATAATGGCCACCTTTGAAGGTGTTAAATGAGTATTGAACAATCATCGTTTCGGGAGGCAGAATTTCTCCATCCACGGAAACCGTATGTTCTTTAACCATTTGATGTAGTTGTGTGAGAGTTTAGCTGGAATAAATCTTATAACAACATCCTAGTATATTTAAGATACTGTTGTTGTAACAAAAGATGTAAATAAAAAGAGTTTAGGGGTTGGAGAAGCAAAATAAAACAAAAGGACTCAAAAGATGACATTACCTTAAAATCGGGTAACTCCCTTTGGTTTGAGCTCAAAGGCTTCCTTTGGGAAGACTTCTGCCCAATATGAGGCTTCAAGGAGTAAGAGAGGGAAGTGAAGAGAGAAAATGGTCAGGTGTTGGCCGAGCCCAAGGCTTTGGGAGTGTGGGTAATGAGGTAGAGGTGGGGGCCTTTTATAAGAGGAGAGGAGGGGAACTTTTGGAAATCATGAAACTATTATTTTATTTTCAAAAGTGTTTCGAATTTCTAAGGTCCCACATTGATATATTTCGAAGCTAAGATGATAAGGCTTCGAAATATTCCCATCCAATAGTTTTTGGACAAGTGTAGGTCTTATATTTTATATTATCGTTTCATTTTATTTAAACTGTTCATTAATGAGGTCATCGTTGCATCATCATGATGTCATAATTAAATTAATTTATTTAATGTCTAAAAATTATAAAAAAAATATCATGATGTAGGAAATCTTTTTATCTTCCCAAATAGTATTTATAGAAAAAATTATGATTAGTATAACCCCTTATAAATTTTTTTTTAGTAAAACAATTTATGTTAGGGTCATTTTCACCTTTATTTAAAAAAAAGACATTAAAGTCATTATCTCACACAAGAGGCTCCATAGGGTCCCCTAAATCGACCCATGGGTTGCTTGGGTCGACCATGACTCATCCAATAGGGGTAGGACAAGTGTCATGGTGTTTTCATATTTTTATAATATCATTTTTACCTTAAATTACACTAATTACATCTAATCGCGATTAATGAAAAAAGTTACTATTCACCAAAAAATTATTTTCATCCCATTGAACCAAATTTTACATACTAATGACAACCATTTAAGTTGGATTTTCAAAATTCAATACACATTAGCGGTAAACTTTCATTTAACTGAAAAATCATTTTGCTTGATTACCACTTAGTGGTTTCACTATTCATCAAAAATTGAAGTTTTTCAGAAAATTACCAAAAATTCACCCTAAGCTATATTTGATATTCCGAATTCAAAAATGAAGTCTATTTTTCAAAATTCAAAACATATAAGTCACATTAATTATTTTAATAATTAATTCCTGCTGTCATGTCAAATAGCGGGTTTTTATGAAACAATAAGTATCTAAAGATTGACACCAGTTTAAGTCCAATTTCAAAGTGAAATTGATTCCAATGACCACCATTGGATTAAATGGTAAAAATATATTTTAATTTCAAATCAAAACCAATTCAAAAGATAATATAATCATATAAATAAATTATATTAAAAAGCAATTTTGATGTAAAATACATTATTTTTCACTATTCATTAAAAAATGAACATTATCAGAAAAAATACCAAAAAGTCACACAAAGTAAATTTTGATGTCCCAATCATAAATAATAAGTTTATTTTGGAAAACATAGCTTATAAAATTGTCAAAATTTAGATTTAAAAATGGTTTGCCATCAAAAGGCAGTAAAACAATCTTCTAAAAATATTAGTGTATTCCATGCTTAAGATTGGATTTATTTTCAATTTAAGCCTCTAAAACAGTATCTAGTTCATTAATAGACATAGATAAAAATATTTATTCATTACTTAGTTGGGATGTTAAAAAATGATTAAAAGGATTTGATCAAATATTATTGCATGATAGATCAATAATTATTCGTTAAATAAAAAACGACTTCTTCATGAAAGAAAAAAATATTAATATATCAAAAAATTAACATTCTATCGATTACATCATGTTGGAAAGTAGCAATTAATGAAACCCTCATCATTATTAAATGATGGTTTAAAGACCCCAAACGTTTCCAGATGTGAAGGATTGTCAGCGAGCATATAGTATTACCTTTATTTCATTTAAACATGAAAACAAATGTCTCCTTAAAAAACATCATTTTGAACTTTTTGGTTATAAATACCTTATTATAAAAAACATTTCCAAAAATAAATATAAGATATCATCTCTTAAAACCCTGTTGGGGGGTCTAATACATTGGACTTATTTTCATTTATAAACATAATGACTTATAATGGTGTCCATAACACTTTGGATAATAATATATGAAAACAAAATAATCTCAAAATTTATCTAAATTTACCATTGATACCAATTGTAACACTCTAGGATCCACACTAACAATTCCTAAAAAAAATTCGTAACATTACATTTCACGCTACAATTCCAATATATGTGACCCAAATTTTCCTGTCAAACCATAAAAAATTAGAAGGAAAACACAAATCATATAAATTCATGAGTACATTTTGGGTTTACTGTTTTATTGAAGTATGAAAAAGCTACATAAACAATTCAAATAATCATTGGATTAATTTTTTTTCTTCTGAAAATTGATCATAATATCCCATTATACCCAACATTTACAATTTCAGCTAAGGTCATCCACCTCAAACATTTGAAATCCTTTATAGACATAAATCATTCAATATCATTATTTGAAACCTATGGAAATAAAAACATATTAATTGTCATCACATATTCATTGTTAGGGAATACATATGCATTATCAAATGAATATAACCAGTGGACATTAGAAGAGAATAATGGTGTGATGACAAAATAAAAATTCATGAGTAGAACATATGGATATTCATAACCATCAATATATGGATCGTAAAACATGAAAACTTATAAAAATAAAAGACTCATTAAAATAAATAATCAGAAGCCTTGTTATATCAATAAGAATTATTAGGGACATAATAATCCAATATAATGTAATGATAAAACTCATTTGTTTCATGGAACATCATCACATTGAACACTTACAGAATCCATAAAAAACCATGACATTTTTGAATAGCCATATATATGACTAAAAATATCATTATCCAGATAAATTTATTATTTTACAACGTTTCAGGGTTTTCTCTAGGAACTCCAATCAAATAAGATATGACATTATCATCATAAACTATTTGGGAACACCCATAATTTAATATATACAAGAACAAAATACACAAGGAATTCATAAAAAATCATTGAAAAAACATTTGTCTTCATAATTTGATTAAACTAGGGAATGGAAACTATTTCCACAAAAATATTTTTTAATGATGGATTACCAATTGAAATAATTAGTGTCCAATATGAAAATATTTACTACATAATCAACACCTGAAAAATTAAAGGTTTTCACAAGAAACTATGAATTTCATAATCAACCCATGAAAATGAAATTGGTTTCAAAACAAACACTATTGGACATAATAAAAATGTGGGAGAGAAATTGGTATCACAAAAAATATCATTATTTCATAACCATATTATAGAAATGAAACTAGTTTTATAATAATCACTTTAGGACATAGATATCACATAGAGAAGAAATGTTACTCACAACGATCTCTCTGAAATAATAATAATCCAACCTAATAATTTGTGAGTATGGTATAAACATGAAATATCCCTAGAGATTGATAAGTATCAAATAGTTTTTTGTGTTGATTAACTAAAATGGCATTAAATGATCACTAAAATAATTCATAAGGAAAATAATATTTAATCATTCTAATCTGTCCAATTCAACTTTGAAATGTTTTAATTATACGCCCTCTGATGAAATAAAAGTTAATAAATCATATAATATCAAGAGAATAATGATATTTCTAATATAACACGTTAATATAGATGCATATAGACCTCATAAAACAAGATAGGTGTGCAACATAAAAAACACAACAATTAATGAATATTGTAATAAAAATCCAATACCACTTTGGTAACAATGAAACAATAAACCCCATAAAGGATATATCATAAAAAAGGTAAATCATAATAAATATAATGTTAATAATTTAAAAAAATATAAATTGGTAGTTTTTCCACCACATTAGATGAATAATTATTTTTTAAAAAAATATATGTCACTGAAATAAAAGTGATACATGAAAACCCCTTACAAGGATTCAATCATTAGAGTGAGAATAAATAAATGAAATAATTATTTTTGAAAAATATAAATCCAAAAAAGTGGTTGTGGTCAATACATAACAGGGGGATATTTCAAACATATTATAGGAAAAACATAACAAATAACATAGATGTTTAAAATAATTAATGGATATAGAGGTATGAAATCCCATACTACGTTAGTAACATTTGATCCAAGAGATCTGTGAAATAATTTAATAAGTAGTAAAATTTAATATCTTTAAACAATAGCAATACATGATATAAATATTCATAGGATTATAGATACATTATGTTATAGTAAATATGTGAATTATAACAAATAATTGTCAATTGAATGTATATTGAGACACACCCCCTTACCTTGAGTTATATTTGAATGCTTGTTCCCTATATTCCTTAATAAAAACTTAGGTTAATTATCTATATTAATCATAATATTTTCCATTTTTATTTGTACTTTTATTTCACTTTTATAAATTCTATATTCAATTACTTAATCAACAATGTTTATGTCATATTATTTGACATTATTTGGATTATGTGTAAAAAATTACATTGGTAGGAAATATATGGTCAAAGGCATAATTGTAAGAACATATATAGAAAAACAAATCTAATTTTTTTTCATATTGATGCATAAAATATAATTTTTAAACCAATAATTATTGAGTTTTATAAAAAATGATCCAACATTACAATCGTGGAAATAGTATGTTTTAAATACGCATGGGTACCATTCTCAATTTTCAATGATCATTATGGAATGAAGTTATGTAAAATATATCTTACAAAAACAAAATAATTATATATATAAAATTTAATTTAATGATATATATAAATATATATATTACTTTAATGTAAAAGTAATCAAATCTTGTCGAGGAGGTCATAGTCCCCACATCTAAGAACGATGTTATCACTTTTTATTGTGAAAAAATGATAATAAAGAGAATGATATATTATTCTTACAAATGATAGTTATTTAAAGAATATCATATACATACATATATATATATATATATGAAATTTTTACGTGTTTTTATAAAACCCATGTATAATATATTCTATTTAATGTATGAACATATCACATCGCTTTGAATATTTGACATTCCACAGGTCCACAAACAAACTTATCATATTTCTAAAAAAATTAAAGCATGGCATGATGAGTTATATAACCAGTAAATAAGTATAAATAAAACCTTCATAACTTATATATCACATGAATAAATAGTTTACAACATAATTACCAACCATCATAGGTGGTAAAGGAAAAACAAACCATATCATTTCCCAATAGTGAAGTTCATTGTACAAAGAAACTGTAATTTTGTTTCCAGTTTGATGGAAGTTTATACATGTGTGTGTAAAAAATATAACAAACACATTCTTATTGTTTTTAATACACTATTTTCATTGTATAATAATGATAAAATGTGAAATAAATAGAGTAGGAATGAAAACAATGAAAAGAAGCATGTTGAAGAAAGTAACATATTATTCAGGTAACTAATGTTGGTTTCAACCAATTGACTTCTTGGATGAATTTTGTCAATGTGAGGCCTACAGTATTAGGGTATTTATGATGGTTGTGGACATTATATAGGTATTGATAATAATTAAGAGTGGAGGAAGATAAGATGATGTTTATATGTGCGGGGAGAGGACAAGCTTGACATTTCTAAAAATAATGTTTCATTCCCAATATTATTATCTACTAGGTGGCTTAAATAAGACACCAAAATTGAAAAATTAAGTTGTGAGGTCAGAAAATGTACATTTATTGTGATTTGGAAAATTTTAGTTCCATTTTTATACATTTGGATTAATGGTTAACCACTTAGTAATCATTCTTTTACCTTAATCATTGTAATTAATATTAATAACATTCACTAATATTTTTGGATAAAATATTTGTTAACGATATAAGAAATTATAAATTTTTAGGATTAAAAATATGGAAAATTTTCTTCTAAATTATTATCATATATGTGGTATAAAATTATTTAGAAATAATCTTATATACAGGATGACAAAATAGGATTTTAATGTTAAAATGATTAAAAGTTTACTATGTTTAAAAAAATAAAATATCTATGAAAATCATTCCAATTAACAAATATATATTATATGATATAAAATTTATCAAATTATACATTACACCTATTTAAAAATATATTTTTACATAGTTAACTTTTTAGATGAAAAAGATGTATTCAATTAAAATTTAGTATCATGCACTATTCATCTAAATAATGAAGGTTTTAGAGAAATACTAAAAACTAATACAATATAAATTTTAATATTACTATTTCAAAATGATTATTTTATTTTTAAAATTAAATACTATGAATTTTTGGAAAAATATATTTGTAATATGTGGACCATTAATTGTTTTAAAATTCATTTTATAAATATATAACTTGTTCTACATAAAATAGGATGTATTATTAACTTATACATATCAAAATTATTAGATTAATTTATAAGAATTTCATTATATATTTAATATATAAATTTAAATAATATCTTTCACTAATATTGGTGAATTATATTAATTAGTCTCAAATTTCATTCAGGTCATGAATATGTTTTTTTATAAAATTAATTACTCTATATTCAATTTGAAAATGTTTTCATTTTTATTTACTTGGTACCCATTGAATTCATTTAACAAAAATGAGTAAAATATTATTTCACCATATATTTAATCATATTAGTTCCTAAAATTCTAATTTCATGGTGATTATATTATGTTAAATAAGTAATATTTATTGTATATTATTGTTCAGTAAGACTCAGACATCTGTCCATCACAGGTTATCAAAGAATAAAAATGTTACATGGAATGCAAGATGAACAAGCTGTTACATAAAATATATATATAAACTACTCATTCGATGTGACAAAATATATAAATTAAATTATATTAATTTAAAATTCATTATAACTTGAAATAATGGTATTTTACAATTATTCACTATTAAAAAGATATATAATCCATTTTTTTGAATAAAATTTATTTTTAAAAAATAAAATGACTTTACTCTATATTTGATTAATTACATTAAAAAATTTAATAAATACATTATAAATCAGTAGAAAAATTATATATTTCTTAATTACATTAATAATATTAAATATATCCAATTTAAAAGCTAGGTTATAACATTCACATTTAAATAATAGTGTTTTTTGGATGTTTAAGCTCAGAGTCATGTATCATGTTCTCTATCAAACATAGAAATTTCTTTTAGAAATACTGGAATGTAATATAATTATTGCGAATAAAAATTGGATCAAGTTCTTACATTATACACATTATATATTGATATTCATCACATTAAACAATGCATTTCTTGGCTATATAATTCAGATCCAACCCATGAAATCATAATATTTATATAATTATACATGCCACAAATAAATTATAACAATCTCAGTCATGAAATAACCCCTGTAAATGAATCAGTTCAAAAGTAGTTATTTAAGAATAATAACCTGATGAAACATTTGAATATAAAACTAATAATGGAGAATAATTTTATAATAATAATCATCATTATTTTTTGAAGATGAAACATCTAATAAATAATAAAAGATATGTTTTGGAATGAAACGTTTTTTTGTAAACTAATATTATTTGAATATAAAACAAGGTGGTAATATTTTTACCCCTATAATAGTGTTAAATATTAGTTAAATATAAACATTAGAGTAATATAGATTCAAAAATTTACATGAATCATTGGCAACTCAATGAATGGAAGTTTGGATTAAGATTCCCCATTCATTAGATCTGTCATTAATTAATCATTTTTCCTCCTGATGAATAATAAACCTAGGATTTTTAAAAGTATTATCTATAAGTTAATTATATTTTTTATCTTCCACTGTTTATCAATTTGAAAAATATTGTATTTATTAATCCACAATTATGATATTTAGGCACATTAATATAATTTTTTCCTTAAAACACATTTTTTTGCTCACTTTTAATATTTTTTGAGGAAATCTATAAAAAAGTTGAATGAAATACAATGTCATAAAATAGATATAAATAAATATTTAAATATAATAAATAATTTATTTTAACCCATCATAATGTTTGGGATAACGAATAAATTTGGATATTTCATCATTTAGGGTTAAAATACTTTTAAGGGTATCAATTTCGAAATCGGAAACATTGATGTATAAAATTAAAATTCATGAAAAATAAAAAAAATTATAGAAGCAAATAAATATTAATATTATATTAAGATTATTCCTCTGTACTTATCATAATATTTTATTATGATATAAATTGTTAAAATAGAGATCAGATAAAAAATGAGGCAATAAATTGAAATAAATTCCATTTCATTTTGTGCCATATATTTTAATGAACAAGATATTTTCCATGAAGGGAGTTATTTTTCTCCAAAATGAATCTACGGTTTCAAATAGTTAAATAGATTGGATTTGGGAAGAATATTTTATTTGGAAAGTGAATAAGTAGTGGTATTCAATGGGTAAATGATAAAAAATAAAATATTATACAAAATATAAAACTTGTACAAGTGATTTTTTGTCAATATAAATCATATATCAATCTAATATATTTTTTAGGACTTCTACCCATTTATAATTATAACTTACAATTTTATTAAAAACATATGTGTAAAAAATAATAAATATTAGTTTAAGGGATCACATGTTGAAATTTTGTTCTTAAAAAGTTATTTTAAATTGTGGAAATAATGCTTGTAGTAATTTTGTAGCTCATTTAAGAAAGTATATTTTTTTACAGAACGTCAAGATCTAGAATTAAGTATCAAATTATCAAATCATGAATTAAATATTTTATGATAAATTATTTGGGTGAAAAAAATTAATATTCACATGAAAATTGATGCATTTCATAAAATTACCAAAAAACAATAGAAAATTTTGAGATTATGAATTCTAAAATTATAATATTATTTGAATGATGATTTTAAAAAATAGCTAATATTTATTTTTAATATTTAAAAAATTTGATTTTAACATTAATAAAATTAAAAAAAATAAAATATTTCTTTGTTTTCATTGAGTTTTCTAATCATGATACTTAATATATGGTATTAAAATATTTATATTTTCTAGTATTAATCTTGATGAATTTTATTTACAAATTTTTTTTATTATTTTTATGTTACATTATTATTGCCAATAGTTGTGTTACAAGTCCCAATGGGCTTGTAACTATTCTATATGGTATGTTTACTATTCAAACAATAACATTACCTCAAAAAAATGATTAATTCATTCACTCAATATTAACTATTATTCAACAAAAGGTTATTAATTTTCATTTCATATGATATTGATTGTGTTAAAAATATTTTATTTCATTTCTATATTATTGGTCAAGGGGGTGTTGATTCTAGATAATTGGGTTGGTTATAATTTCCACATTTAGAATTTAATTTTTATATTTTTAGTCCAATTATAATGATTGTTACTATCATTGGTTTCATATATTACTAATTTAATGATATTAATTAGTGAATTAATGTTTTTTTGGTATTTTTGAATGAGTGTAATACATATATAATATAAAATGCCACAAACCAACCGAGGTTAACATTGAACCATTCATCCGAGCTGATCAGTAGTATAGCCCGAATGGCATTCCTGATCTCCATGATCTTAAAACTAGTGTTGGGAAACAACATAGTAAACAAAGGGTAAAATTTCACCTAATAAATAATAATGACACTAAATAGTGGAATGATTAATAGTGTAGTCCAATATGTAAATAAAACAGAACAAGAAATCTATTTTAAAAGAATATAAAATTACAACGATACTATACAAATAATCCAATTTAACCAGTTAACTACACATTCTCTATGTTACCCCAGAGGTCATTATATATCATAATGATCAACCATCCCTTGGGCCACAAAACTCATTATGAAAAATACCCAAAGGATAATAACACGAAGAAACTATAGGCATGAGTATTAAAAATCGGTTGGTAAACCCATATAAATCTATTCACAAGGTACTTCCATTAATATAAAAGAAATATCCACATCAACATTGAAATATAATATGTAAAAGTAAGTTTTCTACACATTTTAAATTAAAGAAACTATGATCCATTTCGCTACATCATATCAAAACCATGAACATTTGCAGTAGCCGGATGTTAACATTTGAAGGGGAATGTTATGCTTTCTTATTCGATTTTAACAATATTAAAAAAAATATTTACATAAAAACATTTTTCATAATCCTTTAGAATCTAACAAATCACTTTCTAAGATAATAAAAACGCATGAGAGAATTAAAATAATAACTTATAGAGGGAAATGGAAATTAACATACACGTGACCATGTATCATAATCACCACTATAAGTGGATAAGTGAAAATAGGAATGGGAAAACCTAAGAGATCATGAATAATTCCAAACATTATAATACATTAGACCTCATCCACATTATCATTCCACAGATAATGAAATGAGAAACACCCAAATGTATGACAAACATAACTCAGGATAGACAGAGGGGCCAAATCCCATAGTAATAAAACAAAATATATCCACCTATTATGGGTCACAAGCTTGTGCATAATCTATACAGTGCAACAAGAGACCTCAATAAATTCTATTACTATTCCAGGTTCATATTTCTCATGTATAATGGGCATGATCCATCTGATGCCAACTGATTATAAAAATAACATGTATAAATAATATTAATTAAAGAACACGCCTCACCCCGAGTTCCCACCATAGACTGATTCATATGTCATATAAAGACAAAAACAAAAGGATTCAGTATTGAGGACATCCAATTATAATAATTCATCCCAAGGATTCCACAACAATAACATCATATCCATTAAAATCAAACAAGGATTGAGAATCACCCAATTAAGGTTTCCATAATAATGAGTTTCACAATTTTTCATGAAAGTTCCAAATGTTCCTTGAAAAATTTTCAACAAACACATAACCTCAAAAGAACCAAGTATATTTCCCCAAAACTGGAATACATCCTTTTTTTCAATTTCATTAACATTAATAAAAAAATCCTTTAATATAATCTCATTTCAATTTCAATACAAAACCATTTTAATCAAAATTACAAACGTTCCACTAATTGACAACACATGCCAACCCACAATTTAGAACCAATACTATTTATTTTTAAATCCTAAACTAAATTTAAATACCATTCAAGGAACTTAAATGTTCATTTATCTTGTCAAAAATTTATTCACAAGGCCTAACCATGCTTTAGAAGTCAAAAAATTTGAAAAATTCTAATAAGGCATGTAATCTAACACATGGTGTGAAACATTTAAGAAAAGAAAACTATTTAACAACATAAAATTAATAAATCATCAATTTTAATATCAAATAAATATTTCATGGTTCACATAACACTAATTAATAATCAATGCATTTGATAAATACATGAAACCATTGAATCATAAACTATTAAGGGCATGTCCATGCGATAACTACGTCAAATCCATTACACATCGATGAAACACATCTGAAAATGCACTACTCGGGTTCAATGTGAAATGATTTATCATGTGGAACTCTAGATGATTGAAAAAAAAATCTCACACCACCATATTCCACCAAACTATAAAAACAAGGAAAATATGGTAATAGTAGAAAATTAAAATGGATTAAAATAAATAGAGAAAGAGATATGAGCCCTAAAAATTCAATCTGGGTGAAAATCATCATGAAAACCCATGAAACACATCTTGGTGTAGCTTAGAGGTGCCAAAATTCTACAAGGGAGGTGTTGATGTTGGAGGATATCCAGTGGGTTGTAAAAGGGAAGAATACCCACCTAAAATTAAAGAGAGAGACCCAAAATATTCTTTTCAAAGTGTATTTCATGGTTAGCTCACACATTTTTACAAACAGTGTAAAAAACATGAGATTAGCCACTGTCTAGTGTTGGATGGATTGCACACCTTCGGTGCATGTTCAGATAAATTATGTTCCAACAATGCGACCCCCTGGAAAGACACATCATGGTTAAACTAGTCCAGTACATTAATAGTGTGTCATGGAAAAAGTCCCCAAAACCCAACATTTTCACACAAAAACTCATCTAACACAAGGGGATAAACCATATATAAAAAATATACCATAAAAAGGTTCCACTTGAAGTGTTAAAAACACATTTTACAAGTCCCCTCCTTCACATACATTACCTCCATCAAAGGACATGTACAATGATAAAAAGAATTAATACCTTATAATTGAATCCAATCACACCTAATTCCTAAGAAAATAGATGAGAACCCACCCCAAACAAGGACCAAAGATGAATTAAAAAACCCAGGTGTGAAAATTCTCCTTACCAAACAATCAGAACCAATTCTTTGGAATCAATTAGAAATTATAGTTGTATCCTTCACAACTATACTTTGAAAATAACTTTTTAGGTGCCCTCTTGAATACCTAAAATATACCCAAAATGAAAAGGAATCCCAAATCCACATCAATCATAATAACACCAAAACAAAACCAACAAATATCCCCAATTGATGGATGCCCGAATAGAATCCACCACTATTTAAAGTATCCTAGTACTAATGTTTCATAGAATAATTTTCAACGAGAGACACTGTGTGCCTCCCCACCAATATAAACCAATGAGATTAAATGAATTCATGAATTTTCCTTCACATATAAAAAAATCCCCACCATAGGGGAGGGGGTAAGGGTCCCATATAATAGACCATATATATAAGGCCTCAGCCTTAAACATTACTTAATATTAAATTAAATGAATAATTCACATTGAGTATCTTTTCCGGTTTAGAGTTTTAGAGAATTAGGACATAACTGTTACATCTCAAAAGATTACAAAGTAGACACTTCTACTGAGTTTTCATAAAATAAAAAAAACTCTTAAAAAGAAACATGTCTAGTTCAATGTTTTTTAGATAGCATGACTTTCCATTGATCCCATCCTTGACCCTATTCCACATTATGTCCGGTGAAAAACATTTCAAAAAACCTGGGGTGAGCATAAAAAGCTCAGTAAGGGATAAACAAAGAATGAAAACTGTTAGTTTTTCAAACATCAAGTAAACCATGTATACTTTATCAAAGTAATACCTTCACCTTCATGAAGTAGTAAAGACTCTTCACTGAATAAAATATCATTACCTACCTTTTTGTAACCAAAGGATTACCATAAAACCCATATAAAGAACACATAACATATATAAAGGTTACTTGGGACATAAACATACTTAAGTGGAATAACCATACGGTCGACTTCCACACATATCACTTAATGGAATAGCCATACGGCCAACATCTATACATACTTAATGGAATAGCCATACGGCTAACTTCCATACCCAATGCATTGGAGGTTATAACGTAACCAGCCATCCTGGTATTCACGGCACCACCCGTCATATGGTTTATCACGTAACCACCCGTCAAATGTCCAAGTACCATTATAAAATCATAAGACATAAAACAAACACAATGGAAAGAAAACATTTCCACACTTTGATCACAATATATCACTCAAATATATTGACATAACCAATCCATTATAAAAACCAATTTCAAAACCAAAATATATAAAAGAGTATATGGTATTTATTTCATTTTAAAAACATCACGGCTTGTTGAGGAAGCCAAAGGCCAAATAATACTCGCAGTGGCGAAAAAGGTCGTTGTCACCGCATACGTTAAAGAAACATTCCCTTTTTTCGTTTTGTAAAATGCTTCGTAGAAAAAGATTCCTTTTGTATAAAAGTAAAAGTCAAAGGGGTTTATACACCGTATAAAAGAAAGTTGTGTATAAAACGAAATATTTCTCAATGAAAGGATATTGAGACGAAGTCCCTTACCAAGAACATTTTTAAATAAAATAGATCTATAATGTGTATTCACTATATGTACACATAAAGAATGTATAAATACAATATAGGACATAATAATATCATGACATAATTTGAAAATAGGTGATTAACCCAAAGAATAGAAATTGGGTTAAGAGGTTCCCTTACCTCAGGTCCGACTTGACTCGATTGTTCTTTAACGTCCTGAATAATAATCATGAGTTAATTTCTACTTGATTAAGAACATTTTTAAATTTCATTATTACTTTTATATCACTTATTATGATGTTATAAACATTATGTAATCATTTAAGTGAATAATGTTTGTTTTGTCGATATTTGGTTCTTAAGTCGAAAGTGGACTTCTTACAATTACATGTTGTTCATGTGGTCAAAGGATCATTATATCCAGAATGATATTCATGATTTGGATATCATATATATCATATATATACAGAATATACATGTATTTATAATATCACATAATCATTAAGAGGTAAGAAGTGAAATGCACCGTTCATGGAGACGGTAAGTTGTACGTATGCATGAACGCTACTTTCATTTCATTGTCATATTAATGGAATTAAAAATAAATGAGAGGTATGTATATTTTAATTCCAGAATTATATTCATCATTTATATGTATCATTAATCACATATATCCATTATATACATGTACTTATAATAGTACATTACATTTGGGGATAAGAAATGAAATGCACCGTTCATGGAGATGGTAAGCCGTACGTACGCATGAATGCTACTTTCATTTCTATCTCATACTTTAATGGGAAGAAATAATAATTATATAGAGGTATATTATAATTCCAGTATAAAATCATATATAATAACTTTAAATCCATCCTTTATACGTCCCACATATGACATTAATGAATCACATCACTTTGAGGGGGCGGTAGTCCGCACTTCCTTAAATGAAGATATCGCGTTTACCCATAATGGAAACCATAAAGAAAAATATAGAAGATTAAGGAAAACATAAAAATATTATATATCATATATAAATATAGTGTCATCTCAATGGCCACCTTTGAAGGTGTTAAAAGAATGTTGAACTATCATCGTTTCGGGAGGCCGAAATTCGCAATCCATGGAAATAGTATGTTCTGTAACTATTAGATGTAGGTGTGTGTAAGTGTCACTCGAATCCGTATTATAAAAACATCCTAGTATATTTATTATACTGGATTTGTTACAAAGGAAATGAATAAAAAGAGTTTAGGGGTTGGAGAAGCAAAATAAAACAAAAGGACTCAAGTGAAGACATTACCTTAAAATCGGGTAACTCCCTTGGGTTTGAGCTCAAAGGCTTCCATGGGAAGACTTCTGCCCAAAGTGAGGCTTCAAGGATTAATATAGGGAAGTGGAGAGACAAAATGGGTCGGGGTTTGCCGAGCCAAAGGCTTTGGGAGTGTGGGTAAGGAGGTAGAGGTGGGGGCCTTTTATAAGAGGAGAGGAGGGGCACTCTTGGAATGTAAAGAAAAGTCACTTTATTTTAAAATGGTATTCAGATTTAAGAGGTCCCACATTGATATGTTTCTAGGATAAGGTGATAAGGGTACGAAATCCACCCATAATATAGGTTTTGGACATTTTTAGGTCTTAGATTTTACATTATCTTTCCATTTTATTTAAATCCATTATTAATGAGGTAATCGCTGCATCATCATGATGTCATAAATAATTTAATAAATTTAATTTCTAAAAATAATAAAAAAAATATCATGATGTAGGAAATCGTTTTATCTTTCTAATGAATATTTATAGTCAATTGTTTAACCCCATGTAAAAATTGTTTTAGTAAAACATTTCATGTTTGTGTCATTTTTACTTTCACATTTAATAAAAAGGTATTAATGTCATTTTCCAACTAAAGTGGCTTCATGGGGTACCCATGTTGACCCATGGATTTTCTTTGTCGGCCATGAAACATCCAATGAGTGTAGGACATGTGTCAAGCTCATCTCATGTTATTAAAACATTATTTTTACCTTAAACTACACTAATTACCTCTAATCACGACTAAGAACTTAAAAGTTACTATTCACCAAAAAATTATTTTAATCTCATTGAACCAAATTTTAATTATTAATAAAAACCATGTATGTCGGATTTTTTGAAATTCAAAACACAGAAGTGGTAAAATTTCATTTAAACGAAAAATCAGTTTTTATAAGTACCACTTAGTGGTTTCACTATTCATCAAAAATTGAAGTTTTTCAGAAAAATACAAAAAATTCACCCTAAGCTATATTTGATATTACAAATTCAAAAATGAAGTCTTTTTTACAAAATTAAAAACATATAATTCACATTAATTAATTTAATAATTAATTCCCCCTGTCATGACAAATATCGTGTTTTTATGAAACAATAAGTATCAAAAGATTGACACTAGTTTAAGTCCGATTTTAAAGTGAAATTAATTCCAACGACCACTATTGGATTAAATGTTAAAAATATATACTAATTTCAATTTAATACCAATTCAAAAGATAATCTAATCATATAAA
The DNA here is from genome assembly GCA_963277665.1 of Viscum album. Taxonomy (NCBI): domain Eukaryota; kingdom Viridiplantae; phylum Streptophyta; class Magnoliopsida; order Santalales; family Viscaceae; genus Viscum; species Viscum album. The sequence continues at coordinate 89,253,651 of OY728121.1, read as the reverse complement.
TAAATTAGATTTAAAAGAGGTTTTGAATTAAAATACAACATTTTACACTATTAATTAAAAAATGAACTTTATCGGAAAAATACCAAAAATTTACACAAAGTAAATTTTGATGTCCCAATTATAAAGAAGAGTTTTATTTGGACCAATAGAATTTATAAGAGTGATCAAAACTATATTTAATGACGGTTCGCCATCAAAAGGCGATAAGTGAACCTTTAGTGAGAATTAGGGTATAAAAGCCTAAAATTGATTTCTTTTCGTATTTTAAGCCTTTATCTTTTATTTGATAAATTTAAAAACATTTAAAAACATATATAATCAAATTTTAGTTATTTATATCCATTACCGCCAATACAATGACTATGTGCTAACTACCATTTAAACTAATATTATTTTATTACTAGTGTGCAACGTAAGATTTCAATGAAACTCTTTGTTGCCTATCAAGAACGCTATCGAACATAGAAACCCATTTAAAGTAAAATTAATATTTAATTCATAAATATTAATAAATATGAAAATTATTTATTCTTTATTTACCTGGGATGTTAAAACCATGGGGACCAATCACATAGTAACAAACCATAATATATCCACCAATTATAGGCCAATAGATAGTGTGTAATATAGAATGTGAAATAATCATTCTCAAGAAATTATCGAACTATTTCAGGTTCCCATGCCTCATGTATAATGGTTTTGAGAAAACTGAGAATCAAATATGATGCATATACAATAATAATTCAACAACATGCCTAACCCCAAGTCCCCCTAGGACCAATTTTCATTCTATATTAAAAATAGAACTCAAGGAGTCCATACTGGGGACCACCAATTATCATAATGAATCACAATTTTTCTGTAGTTAGGACATCAGAACCATTAAACACAAATAAGGCATCAGATTCACCCAGTTAGGATTTTCATAATAAACACATTTACTATTTTCTAAAAATTTCCAAATGAGCCTTAATACATTTTACAGAAAAAAATAAATTCAAAAGAATCGAGTATATTTCCTAAAAAGGGTAAAAACATTTTTTTTCATTTCACTATCATTTAGAAAACAATTACATAAATGTACTCACAATTAAATTTCAATACAAAACCATTTTATTGAAATTGAAGAATATGACACTAATAGACAACACATGCCAAACCACACTGTAAAACCAAAACCGATTCTTTTTAAATCCAAGAGTGCATTTAAATACCATTCACAGAAATCATATCATTATATTTCGTATCAAAAATATATTTTCAATGCCTAACTATTCTTTAGATTTCAAAAAACAAAGGTAAAATCCAAACAGGCATTTAATCGAACACTTGGTGTGAAACATTTAAGAAAAAAATATTATTTAACATTTAATAAATGAATGAATCTTCACATTTCACACAAAATAAATATTTAAAGGATTTTATATCACTAATTAGTAAAAATAGGAGGTTATAAAGACATGAAACCAATAAATATTAAAATGAATAGGACATGTGCATGGTCAAACAACCTCAAATCCATGGATCATTGAGAACTCATATATAAAAACGCACCAATAGGGTTCCTAGAGACAGGATCTATCATGTGGAACCCTATATGAACAAAACCCAAAAATCAAGAACCACACAATTCACAAAAATCTCCATAAATTGGCCACTTGGGTTAGAGGAGAAATGGAAGATTCATGAAAATAAAATGAGAAAGGTAGAGGAGCCATATATTTTTGATCCGGGTGACAAATCACCATCAAACCACATAATAATCACCTAGAAGGAGCTTATAGGAGAGATAATTCTCCTTGGGAGGCATCCAAGTCATGGGATTCAGAGTGGGGTGTCCTTGGGAAGAAACCCCACTTATTAAGGAATAGAAAATACCAAAATCCCATTACCTAAGTAGGTTACATGGTCAACTAGCACCGATTAAAAAAATAAGTGTGGAACATACAATTAGCTATTGTCTAGTGTTTCATGGGTTTCACACATTGGCTACATGGTTAGTTAAACCATGAAAAACCCATGAGACCCCATGCACACATACTTCATGGCCAAACAAAATTTGTTCCTTAACCATATACCCTGGAAAAAGTTCCCAAAATCACTATTTTCACACTAAAACTCATCTATCTCAAGGGGATAATCCATCTAAAAAACATACCCCATAAAAATACTCAACATTAATTGTACACAATAATTTTCCAAGCCTCGGCCTCCTCATTACATCCCTCTATCAAAGGAAAAGGACAATGATTAAAGGAATGAATCACTCAAAAAATAAAACATGTCACACATAAATTTGAAGAAAACTACTAAGAACATGCCCGGAGATGAGACCAAATATTAATCCAATATCCCAGATGTGACATAACATAACAAATATTACCTTATGTAATAATAACCTTTTGATGTTCTGAACACACCGTAACATAAAAATGTTTCTCCGGTGCTTTAATCCACCCTTCATATAGCACATGGACAGATGATCCTCTGAATGATGAGGGATGTTGCCTCATGAAATGCTCCACTACTAACATGTTCCATTGTAGTTGATCTGGCTGATCTCATGCATGGATACCACAACCATTTATATCCTAAGTCAACGGTGCCATACCTATACCAAACAGTTCAGTATCAATTTCGACCATCTCAGGTTGCTGATTTGGAAGGTTGTCTTCTTCCTGATGTCGTCCCAACAAAGCTGCCATGTTTCTTCTACAGAAAAACATTCTGTCACATACATAGCTTATTTTAAATGTATTTTTATTCTAATTTCCATTAATGATTTGTTTTGGAGGGTTTCCAAAGTTTTTATGGAGAATAGGTGAGTTTTCATGAATTGGGTCAAACCGTGAGCCCAATTCCAGATTTAAAAATAAATTTTGTTTCTTTTATAACTTATTCATTTTTTTAATATTTTTCACTAATTACAACTCGTAAATGTCCTCCCATGATATATTAACACCACAATAAAAATTTGGAGCCTTTGTAAATCCATAACCAAGGTGTATATGTGTTTTTATTTAAGGTATTGGGCCTGCTCGAAAGCCCAATTCCAGTTTTAAAAATAAAATTGGATTAGTTAATAACTTATTCATTTTTAAGGGGTTTTCGGTGAATATTAAACCCAAACACGCCCCTTGAACCCAACCGCGCATCCAATATCCTCCCACACTCTTTTCAGCTCATTTTCATCACGGTTTAGGTCGAAACTTCTGAAGAACTAAAATTTCATGAATATTTATAAAGGTAATTTGTTTCCTTCATAACTCCTTAGATTCTTACTTCTTTTCCCCCATTCAAATTCCTAAATGATATACCTATACTTGTTAGAACCTCCCTTGAAGGTTTGAGTATTTTTAAAATCAGATACTGGTATTTTGGGGGGTGATTTCTACAAGATATTTTAAGTAAGTTTTTCTCCTCTTTTCTTCTTTCAATTGTTTTAGGATTACATCCAATTTACTTAGGGTTTATTCCATTATCATTGAGTTTCCTTATGTCCAGGAATTAGGGTTTAAAAATTAAGGTTTTATCTTGTGTTTTATGGTCTGAAATTATGGTTTTAGGTCTGGTTTACCTTCCGTGAGGTGCGACGGTGGTGCGTTTGAGTTTTCTCACAACGGATTCAAGGGTTTCCTTGGTTTTGGTAGATGATTCCATTGTGTATGAAATATTTGGGAATTTGCTAATGTTTTTATGGTATTTTCATGCTTATTCAATTTTATTATTTCTGAAAAATATAGTTTTAGGGGTGTTTATATTTAAAATGAATCTTAAAGTCCAATTTCATGTGAAATTGGGGGTTTTTCATAGAAATGTTTTATTAGTTTAATTGGGGATACCATAAAAGTAACTAGTTGATTTTATTGAACTATAATAGGGATAAAAATACTGTTTTTAATGATTGTACCTTGTGATTGTTACTGAAAAATCTGGTTTTAATGGTGTTTGTGAACCACATGAAATTCTACGAGTTCTGTTGTGTAAAAATGGAGACATTGCAATGATGTCGTTTCTTGAACCATATGGGGTTGCCATAAAATTGATTTTGTGTTTTCACTGAAATGTAGTAGGATTCCCTTAATGTTTTGAAATCTTAAATATGTTTACATAGTATGCAAGTGAGGTCTATAAGGAGTTTTGTGTCCGAAACACTGTGATTTTGAGGAATTGTTTTATGAAAAATCTAAGTGTTTTGTTGCGTGTTTTAAGTGGTATAAAATGTGATAGCTACTGTATTGGTTGTGTTTGACCGGTAATGGTGTTTTATATGAAAATTTATTTATGATGCATGCTGGAATTTATTGAGAACAAAAGGGGAAGCCCAGGTACCTAGGTGGGGCGGATTTGTACTAGTACGGCTAGTGGACCGGATGAGTTTTATCTCTGTTTCACTTAGCATTTGGATAACGACAACTCTAACTAAACTATGTGGATGATTATTGGGGAACACTAGGTTATGGGTTTGTTCCCTACTAGTGCCTCGTGCACGAGAAATGATTTTTCTATGGTTACTTTACACCGAGGTACGAGGTATATAGGGCCCAAGACAACCTAGTGCCTAGGGGCGTTCCCAATGTTGTTGATCATTGGATTTGTAGTATCTACCCATGTCGTAGGGTGTGTTTGGAAGTAAATTACAGTATCTAAAATTTCTATTCTAATGTGTTAATATTCTGAAAATTTTGTATTGAAAACTATTTTCAATTAGAGGTTTCATTTCTTGAAATTTTAACACTACTTTTCCTTGCGTTTGAAAACTGCTTGCTTTTTCACATTGTATTTCTTACTCTTTGGAATCATTGGGTGGTGTCCTACTGGGGTTAGGCTCACACCCTACTTACACCCCTTGGGTGTATGTAGACTTGGTTATGTTTGATTCAGGTAATGGAAAGGCTAAGGGTGATGGCGGTTCATGGTGTTAGTTCCCATTCTTGGTGCGGAGTTGTGGAGATAGCTTGGGGGCGATGACCCAAGTCATGTGGAGTCCTTGGGGTTGTCTTAATGCTATAATTATTTTTATTTGGACCACTTTTATTATCTTTAAACCAATGTACTCAGTTCTGGTTTTTACTTAAGTCTTGTTTGACTCAAAAATTTCAGATTTATATTAGGGATTTTTTTTTATGTTTTATGCTTTCATACTCAGGTAAATCGTTCCCAAACCTAAATTAATGATACCCGGGAACTCGTGCCAGCCCGTGGGAATAGGGAAAACCCTTCGTGTCATGTCACGGGCTGGGTTTGGTGCCGGTTTTTGCGGTGACCAGATTTGGTTCGTGACAAAATGGTATCAAAGGAGGTTCGCTCCTTGGGTCATGTTATTTGGGTAAGAGTCAGCATAGTCTGGAGCTAGGATTTTTGGGACTTGAAATATCAGTCAGGGGTAGTGTGCCTAGCTAGCACACCTCATGAAGAGATTCAAGTCACCATGGGATGTATGGATTTATCTGAGTCCTTTGGTTTTCTTGGATTAATGATGACTATGGGAAATGAAAAGAGAGTTGGGAGAATAATATCAGTGAGCTCGCAGGGCCTGGAAAGCCATGTGGAGCCATGGATATTTCCCTAGAATACTCTCTGTGATGGTGAAGTGATTGGAATATGGCTGCCAACCATATGTCCAAGTCACCCACCGAAACTAGTTTCCACTTTCATTGTTTTGTGCTTTAGTTTTGAAATCATAGTACTTTGGTTTTAAGGTGACTTGGTTTTAAGAAGCGTAAAGTTTTTATGAAATGATTTTCAAATAAAGAGGGAATGGTTTGGTTTATGAAATAGCGGAACTGAATTTTCAGAATTGTTTTTAAATGTAAAATGGTGTGCTTACACCTCTTTGAAATCATGAACTATATTGAATTTGGTTTTGAAAAGCATTTTTAATTGAGTTTTCTAAATAATTAGAGTGTGTTTTAATGGGATGATAAGTTTTGAATTTGATGTGAATAACTTGAAAGTGAGTTATTTTCTAAATGGTTGTGTCCTTATGAAATATTTTTTAAGATGTGAATTGGGATTTTGATCTCATTGTTAGCAGTTTTGAGAAAAATGTTGGGTTTGATCAGCATTTTGTTTTTGAAAAGTGGAAGGAAGTTTTGTTTTACCCTTTGGTATTTCCATGAGTGACCACTTGCATGGATTTATATGGGATGATGGATGGTTGATGACATGACTGGATGAGTGCTGGGATGAATATGAGGAGGGTGCCCGTTGTGGCACAAAAACATGCATGTGTGAGGCCCATGGGGTACCATTGGTGGATACGCTTACTGCTAAACCATTTGTTTTCCAAGAATTGGTTTTAACGAAAAACATGATATCTTGATGAATAGTTTGGTATGGTTTTTATTATGGGTTTTTTAAAATGTTGATGTTGTGGGATGTTTTGAGTTCAATAACCCCTTATGTTTGAACTGCGTTTTGGGTTTCTGTTTGGTCGGTAAGCTGTGTTGTAGGAACGGTTAATGGTCTCTTTTGGGAAAAAAATTTGGGATGCCTTTACGGTGGTTCCCTTCATGTGTTTGGATCTATTTTGTGGCATGTTTTGACCAATAGACCAGATTGGTTGGGTCCTTGGGATCTCTCATTGGATAAGGTACGCCCCCATTAAGGGTTAATGCACAACTAAAGTGCAACCCGTTCTGTTTCACCATTGGAAAATCCTCCAGTTGATCAATATAAAGATTATTTTATCTAACATTTTTTTTATTGAGTCTACACCCATTCATTTTGCTAATTTTTGTGGATCCTCTTGTAGTGGGATAGTGCTTGTGGAAGGTTGAAAGAGACCTTAGTTTCTTAAGTTTCCTGATTCATCAAAGGTGGGAGTGTTCATTCGTTGTTAGTACGGATGAGTGTCTTGATGGTGTTTAAGCGGGTCTCTGGGTTCATTATAGTTTCTTTGAAGAAAGAGTTATTATTAAACCACCAATTTTGAGATTTAGGTCATGATATGATATTGTTTCCACTTTTTGGACTTATCTATTGTTTAGGGACTTTGAATATGGTCCCGTTCCATGTATTGTTTCTACCAATCGCCAGGGTCATGTTCGGTGACGCATTGTGATGTTGTGTGCTCTTTTTACCATAAATGTGAAGGTCACACAATCCTATAAGGTTCTATGTTATGTTGGGATTGTGTCTCCCTTGGGAAAAACATCAAATCCTCTATCTTAGACGAAGGTGTTTATATGTGTCCTTCCCTTCTATTGTTTCTCACCCAAAGAAACAAGGTGCGATGTGTGTGCATCTTATGATCCCTTGTTTCAATGAAATGTCTGGTTTTGGTAAAGTGGGTTATAGAGTATGTTATGTATTGATAAACCCATTGGGGTATTCAGTGTAGTTGTTTGTTGCACCGAAAGAAGAAGTTCTACATAGGGGTTTCAACAGCCTAACTGCGTGGCCGAAGATTCTTCAATATTTTGAGCTCCAGCCATAGGTCCCGGAGAGAAGCTGGCACGTAGTCAGGGGAAACCGCAGTGACGTTTAAACCCATGTACAATGTCCTATACTTAGTATGAAAGATAGGAAGGGTTTAATCCTATGGTGTCATCATATTTCTTCTATTTTTCCCATTCGGTGGAAATAGGTGGAGGGTCTTGTACCCATGTTATCACACAATGTTATTCTCTCCCCCTTTGGTTTCCATTGAGTCTTTGGAGAATGGTTGGAAATTTGGCTAGATAAGTTGAGCACACGGTTTTCACATGGTTATTTCTAGCCAAGAACAAAAAAATAACCATGCAGATATAAGGATCCACATAGTATCGCACAGTTTTCCAAACTGTGCAGACTAACCGTGCGCCCGTCCCAACTCCTTAATTTTGGGGTCTTTTCATGTCGGCCCACGCCGGTCGGTTAAGATAGTTGGTTCTTACGGTGGGACGACCCACTGTGGGTATCATGTATATTATTTTTTTAAATTTCTAATTTATGTATACCCCTTGTACTAGGGAGTTTGTTTGGGCCTCCCCCTATTAGTGTCTTGATTCTGTCTCGGGGAAAAAAATTAAGTTGTCTCTTACGGTGGGGAGCCCATTTGTGTCTCTTCATACGAGTAACTCATATTTTTCCTTGGTTTTTTATGGGAAGTTGGTATTATCATATGGATATATCTAACTACCTACATATTACTTTGGTAAACATTGATATTGGAGAGTGACCAATGGTTTAGTTATTGTAGGGCAAGTGTAACCTTGTTCGATGTTGTTGTTTATTTGGGTAAATTGATTGAGTGTTGTTCAGATTGTGTTTGAGGAGTTTTCATTTGGGATAAAGCCTGAATGTTCTTGATTATTTCTGGAAAGTGGTCTACGTCAGGTTTGTGAGAGTATTCATTCCTTAATTGATCACTGGAGGTGTCATGTCCTTTGAGGGAGAAACCTGGCAAGAGAGTACCTCTTGGTTTCTCAGTTGGGTTTGGTTGTTTCTTTGGCCTTACTATGACTTTCTGGGGCGGAAAGTTTTCATGGTGGGGAGAATTGTCACATATATAGCTTATTTTAAATGTATTTTTATTCTAATTTCCATTAATGCTTTGTTTTGGGGGTTTTCCAATGTTTTTATGGAGAATAGGTGAGTTTTCATTAATTGGGCTAAACCGTGACCCTAATTCCAGATTTAAAAATAAATTTTGTTTCTTTTATAACTTATTCATTTTTTAATATTTTTCACTCATTCCAACTCCTAAATGTCCTCCCATGATATATTAACACCAAAATTAAAATATGGAGCCTTTGGAAATCCATAACCAAAGTGTATATGTGTTTTTATTTAAGGGATTGGGCCTGCCCAAAAGCCCAATTCCATTTTTAAAAATAAAATTGGACTAGTTAATAACATATTCATTTTTAAGTGTTTTTAGGTGATTCCATAACCCAAACATGCCCCATGAACCCAGCCGCGCGTCCAATATACTCCCACACTCTTTTAAGCTAATTTTCATCGCAGTTTAGGTCGAAACTTCTGAAGAACTAAAATTTCGGGCAGATTTATAAAGGTAATTTTTTTCCTTCATAACTCCTTCGATTCTTACTCTTTTTCCCCCATTAAAATTCCTAAATGATCTAACTATCCTTGTTAGAACCTCCCTTTTAAGGTTTGAGTATTTTTAAAATCAGATTCTAGTATTTTGGGGGGATATTTCTACAAGATAATTTAAGTAAGTTGTTCCCCTCCTTTCTTCTTTCAATTTGTTTAGGGTTACATCCAATTTACTTAGGGTTTCTTCCGTTATCATTGAGGTTACTTATGTCCAGGAAGTAGGGTTTATAAATTAAGGTTTTATCTTGTGTTTTCTGGTCTGAAATTCTGGTTTTAGGTCTGGTTTACCTTCCTTGAGGGGCGGTGGTGGTGCGTTTGAGTTTTCGCACAAAGGATTCAAGGGTTTCCTTTGTTTTGGTATGTGATTCCATTGTGTATGAAATAATTGTGAATTGGATACTGTTTTTATGGTATTTTCATGCTTATTAAATTTTATTGTTTCTGAAAAATATAGTTTTAGTGGTGTTTGTATTTAAAATGAATCCTAAAGGCCAATTTCATGTGAAATTGGGGGTTTTTCATAGAAATGTTTATTAGTTTAATTGGGGCTATCATAAAAGTAACTAGTTGATTTTATTGAACTATAATAGGGATAAAAATACTGTTTTTAATGATTGTACATTGTGTTTGTTACTGAAAAATCGGGTTTTAATGGTGTTTGTGAACCACATGAAATTCTAAGAGTTGTGTTGTGTAAAAATGGAAACTTTGCAATGATGTCGTTTCATTAACCATATGGGGTTGCCCTAAAAATGATTTTGTTTTTTCACTGAAATATATTAGGATTCCCATTATGTTTTTAATGCTTAAATATTTTCACATAGTATGAAAGTGAGGTCTATAAGGAGTTTTGTGTCCGAAACACTACGAGATTTTGAGGAATTGTATTATGAAAAATCTAAGTGTTTTGTTGCGTGTTTTAATTGGTATAAAATGTGATAGCTACTGTATTGGTTGTGTTTGACTAGTAATGGTGTTTTATATGAAAATTTATTTATGATGCATGATAGAATTTATTGACCACAAAAGGGGAAGCCCGGGTACCTAGGTGGGGCAGATTTGTACTACTACGACTAGTGGACCAGATGAGTTTTATCCATGTTTCACTTATCATTTGGATAACGAAAACTCTAACTAAACTATGTGGATGATTATTGGGGACCAATAGGTTATGGGTGTGTTCCCTACTAGTGGCTCGTGCATGAGAAAGGATTTTTCTATGGTTACTTTACACCGAGGTACGAGGTACATAGGGCCCAAGACAACCTAGTGCCTAGCGGTGTTCCCAATGTTGTTGCTCATTGGATTTGTAGTATATACCCATGTATTAGGGTGTGTTTGGAAGTAAATTACAGTATCTAACATTTCTATTTTAATGTGTTAATATTCTGAAAATTTTGGATTGAAAACTATTTTCAATTAGAGGTTTCATTTCTTGAAATTTTAACACTACTTTTCCTTGCGTTTGAAAACTGCTTGCTTTTTCACATTGTATTTCTTACTCTTTGGAATCATTTGGTGGTATCCTAATGGGCTTAGGCTCACACCCTACTTACACCCCTTGGGTGTAAGTAGACTTGGTTATGTTTGATTCAGGTAAAGGAAAGGCTAAGGGTGATGGAGGTTCATGGTTTTAGTTCCATTCTTGGTGCGGAGTTGTGGAGATAGCTTGGGGGCGATGACCCCTAGTCATACGGAGTCCTTAGGGATGTCTTAATGCTATAATTATTTTTATTTGGACCACTTTTATTATCTTTAAACCAATGTACTCAGTTCTGTATTTTACTTAAGTCTTGTTTGATTAAAAAATTTCAGATTTATATTATGGAATTTTTTTAATGTTTTATGCTTTCATACTCGGGTAAATCGTTTCCAAACCTATATTAATGATACCCGGGCACTTTTGCCAGCACGTGGGGATTGGGAACGCCCTTTGGGTCATTTCACGGGCTGGGTTTGGTTCCGGTTTTGGTGGTGACCAGATTCGGTTCGTGACACATTCTGAACATAGAAATATTTCAAATGAAACAACATGGTAATCTATAAATGCTATATCATTTCAATATTACCATATATTAATTTATGGTCATTTATTTAACAATACCCTAAATCTAAAATTTATCTAAACCGAACTCTAATACCAACTATAAGGACAAGACGTTAAAACATACATAATCTGGAATTAAGTTAATAATTCACATTAAGGGTATTTTCAGGTTTTTATTTTTTTAGAATTAGGCCATAACTATTTAATTTCATTTCAAAAAAATATTATGTATACATTTCTACTCAGTTTCTATTTTTTTTCACAACACATGAACTTTTGAAAAAAAGATTCATCTCTAGTTCAATGTTTAAGACATCATTAATTTTCCATGATCCCATCCATGACCCTATTCCACATTATGTCCTGTGAAAAACAATTCAAAAACATGGGATGAGAATAAAAGAACAGTAAGGGATACACAAAGAATCAAAACTTTTAGTTTTTCAAAACAACAAGTAAACCATGAATCCTTTAACATTAGTATTACTTTTTCACCTTTATAAAGTAGTAATTACACTTCACTGAATAAAATATCACTACATACCCTTTTGGAACCAAAAGATTACCTTAAAAACCATATAAAGAATAGATAAAATATAAAGGTAATTTGGGACATAAACATACTTAAATGGAATAACCATATGGTCAACTTCCACACATATCACTAAATGGAATATCCATATAGGCGACCTCTATACCCATCACATTGGAGGTTATAACATAACCTCCCATCCTGGTATTCACGACACCACCCGTCATTTGGTTTATCATCTAACCACCCTTCAAATGTCCAAGTACCATTATAAAATCATAAGACATAAAATAAATATAAAGGAATGAAATCATATCCACAATTCAATAACAATATTTTACTTAAATATATTGACATATCAAATCCATTATCAAAACCATTTTGAATAACAAAATACATGAAATAGTATATGGTATTTATATTCTTTTAAAAACATTACTGCTTGTTGAGGAAGCCAAAGATCAAATAATACTTCCTGCTGTGGAAAAGGTCATTTTCACAACTTACATTAATTGAAACATTCATTTTTGTAGTTTAGTAAAACGCTTCTTAGAAAAGGATTCCATTTGATAATTCAAGGGTGTTTATACAGTGTATAATAGAAACTTGTGTATTAAAACAAAATATGCCTCAATGAATGGAGATTGAGATGAAGTCCCTTACCTCGTGCCCGACATGACTCGATCGTTCTTTAATCTCCTGAATAAAAAACTAAAGTTAATTTCCAGTTTCTTAAGAAACTTTTTCATGGTTATTATTACATTTATATCACTTATTACAATGTTATAAACATTATGTAATCAATCGTGTTAATAACATTCGTTTTGTCGATATTTGGTACTTGAGTCAAAAATGGACTTCTTATAATTACATGTTATTCACGTGGTCCATGGTTCATTGTATACTGAATGATATTGATGATTTGGATATCATATATATCATATATATTCAATCTATATATGTATTTATAATAGTACATAACATTTTTAGGTACGAAATGTAATGCATCGTTCATGGAGACGGTAAGACGTACATATGCATGAAACCTAATTTCATTTATATTTCGCATTTTAAATGAATTAAAACATAATGATAAATAGGTATATTTTAATTCCAGTATAATATCATTTTTAATGTCATTAACTCCATACTTTATATGTCCCACATAAGGCATTAATGAGTCATATCACATTGAGGAGGCGGTAGTCTGCAATTCCTCAAATGAAGTTATCGGTTTACCCATAATGGAAACCACAATGTTATTATATAAATGGAAAATACAGAAGCATAAAGAAAGAATAAACACAATATATAACTTATATAAATATAGTTCATTCATAATGGACACCATGAGAGGCGGTAGGAGGTAATTGAACAATCATCGTTTAATGAGGCGTTAGTTTTCCATCCACAGAAACATTATGTCCTTCACCCATTAGATGGAGGTGTCTGTAAGTGTAGTTAAAATCCTTCTCATAACAACATCCTAGTATATTGATGATACTTTTTTTCTAATAAAATTATTGGATAAAAGATTTTAGGGGTTGGAGAAGAAAAATAAAATAAAATAAGTTAAGTCAAACTATTAACATTAATTTGGGTAAATTCCTTTGGATGGAACCAAAAGGTCTTCTTGATGTTCCTTCGGCCTAAGGTAATGCTTCTAGGAGAAAGAGAGGGGTTTTGGGAGGTTAATTGGGTGGATTCTGGATGATCCTAAAGTCTTGAGAGGTGTGAAGAATTGGATAGAATTTGAATCCTTTTATAAGGGAGATGAGGGTCTCTTTAGGAAAGTGTGAAACTATTATTTTATTATATAATGATAGTTGATCTCCAAAGGTCCAAAAATAATTTGATTCGATGATAAGATAAATTATGGTCAAAATAAAATCATCTAATAATAATTGGTCAAGTTTTGGATGTTATTTTAATATTTATAATAATATTTATTTAATTGATTTATTAATTAGGTAAACACTACATGATTATTGTGTCATAAATAATTTTATTTATTTGTGTCTAAAAGTTATAAACAAATTCAATGATGTAAGAAATCATTTTATATTTTTAATGAATTTTTATAGTCAAAAATATTACTTATATAACACCATATAAAAATTAATTTACTAAAAGATTTTTTTATGTCATTTTTTCCTTTACATTAAATTAATCAATCTAAAGTGTCATTATATTTCATAAGTTGCTCCATGGGTCCAAAAATATACTCAAAGATTCCCATGGTCATCCATTACTCAACCAATATTGTTATTACCTGTGTTAAGGGAATTTTTAATTATTACAACACTCTTTTTACCTTGAATTGCCCTATTTACCTTTAACCACGGTAAATAAAAGTCAAAAGCTACTATTCACCAAAAATTTATTTTCATCTTATTGAACCAAATTTTACATAATAATAACTACCATGTATGTAGGATTTTCGAAACTCAATTTTTAGAAGTGTTAAAATTTTATTTAAATGAAAATTTTATTTTTTTAACTACTACTAAGTGGTTTCACAATTCATCAAAAATTGAGGTTTTTCATAAAAAAACCAAAAATTCAGCCTAGGATATATTTTGTATTCCGAATTAAAAAATGATGTCTATTTTTCTAAATTGAAAACATATAAGTGGAATTAATAAATTTTAAATTAATTCCGGTTGTTAAAACCAATACCTTGTTTTGGAGAAACAATAACTATCAAAAGATTGACACTTGTTTATGTCCACTTACTATGTGAAATTAATTCCAACAAAAAAATTTGGATTAAATGGTAAAAATATATTCTAATTATATATTAAAACCAATTAATAAGATAATCTAACTATATAAATAAATTATATTAAAACACAGTTTTGAATCCAAATTCAATATTTTCCACTATTCATTAAAAAATGAACATTATAAGAATAATTCCAAAAATTTACACGAAGTAAATTTTGATGTCCCCATTATAAAAAAGGATCTTATTTGGTAAAAAATAATGTATTAAAGTGAAAAGAAACTAGATTCAAGAGGATTTTCCTTTAAAAGGTGGTAAATAGACCATTTAATGTAAATTATGATTAAAATTAGATTCATTCAAAATTTAAGGCTCTAACATTTATTTGATAAATTTAAATACATTTTAAAAACATGAATAATCATATTTTAGTTAGTTTCGTTCATTTATGCATATAAAACATCTAGGAGTTAACTTGAAATTAAAATAATAATATTATGTTATTAGTGTGCAACATATGATTTCAAAGAAACCCGTTGTTGCGTATCGGGTATGCTATCGAACATAGAAACCCCATTAAAGTAAAATTAATACTTAATTCACAAACAATAATAATTATGAAATATTTATTATTCTTTCTTAACTTGGGATGTTACATCCTTCCCCCTTTTGAAAATTGCATCCCCGAAAATTTTATTCACTTATCAAATAAGTGGGGGTATTTATCCCTCTTAGAATTTGGAGATTTCCATTTTGCCTCTTCAACTATATGGGTTTTCCACAAAACCTTTTCCTAGAGAATTATATTATTATGAATAACATTCTCTCTATGGTAAAAAAATATGAACTGGTTGTTCTTCATAAGAGATATTTTCTTCCACCTAAACTACATCTGGGCTCAAAACATGCGATGGATCTGGCATACACTTTCTCAACATTGAAACATGAAAAAAAATGTACCTGGGATAAACATGGAGGTAATGCCACTCTGTACGCAACTAATCCAACATTCTTCAAAATTTCATGAGGTCTAATGAACCTTAGACACAACATTCCCTTCTTACCAAAACGAATCACACTTTTCCATGGATAAACATTGAGAAATACATGATCACCTACCTCAAAATAAAGATCCTTCCTCCGGTTATCTGCATAACTTTTCTATCTTCTATGAGATGTACTCTTGTGCTTCTGAGTCAACTAAACCATCTCTGCCATCGCTTCTACCAATTCTGGTCCCATCAGCTTCCTTTCACTTACTTCATCCAAAAAAGATGGGGCTCGACAACGCTTTCCATATAATTCCTCAAATGGAGCCATCTGTATACTGGAATGAAAACTGTTATTATATGAAAATTCATCCAAAGAAAGATGTTGGTCCCAACTTCCTTGATAATCCGTCGAGCATGAATGTAAAAAATACTCCAATGTCTGAATTGTTCATTATGATTCCTCATCTGATTGAAGATGAAAAGCTGTACTAAAATTTAATTCAGTACCCAATGACTTTCGAATGCCTTAACAAAAGATAGATGTAAACCTGGTATCACAATCAGATAAAATGTAGAGCGGAACACCATGCAACCTGACTATCTATTTAACATTCAACTGAGTAAGTTGATATAGATATAATGTATCTCGAATAGAAAGGAAATGAGAGGATTTAGTGAATCGATAAATAATAACCCAGATATCATTATTACCTCGAGATGTTTTTGGTAATCCCACAATGAAGTCCATGGATATATTTCACCACTTCCACTCTAGCACCGGAATAGGCTGAAACATCCCTTTTGGTAACTGTCGCTCTTCTTTAACATGATGACAAGTCAAAAACCTTACAGTAAAATTACAAATATCTCTTTTCATTCCATCCTACCAGTAATACTCATTAAGATCTATGTATATCTTATTATTGCCTAGATTAACTGAAAATGGAGAACTATGAGCTTCAAATAAGAACTCATTATTCAACTGTGAATCACAAGGAACAAATAATCTCTTCCCAAAACTCAAAAAAAGTCATTAACATCATTAAATTTAGGAAAATTACCCTTATGAACCAACTCCACCTTTTTCTGCAACTCACTGTCTTCCTTCTTTGTTTCATAATCATGTCTGATAGGGATGATCTCACTGACACTTGATACGAAACAAGAGAATTTTCTGTAGCAAGAAATTCTATGCCAAATTTCATTAAATCAAAAACCAAAGGATCTTTTTCCAAATGTAACATGTTTAATGAAGCATTACTTTTTCGAATCAAAGCATCATCCACTTTATTTTCTTTTCAAGGATGGTAATGGACCATTCAATCCTTATCCTTGATTAATCCCAGCCATCTCCTCTGTCTAATGTTCAATTCATTTTGAGTGAATATATTTTAAACTTTTGTGGTCAATATATATTTCACATTTTACTCCATACAAATGATGCCTAAAAATTTTTAATGAAAAAACAACAAAGATAATTCCAAATAATGTGTAGGGTAATTTAACTCATGTGGTTTCAACTGAAATGAATCATATACAATTACATGATCATTCTGCATTAGGACACATCCAAGTCCTTTCAACGAAGCATCAATGTAGATAACAAACTCCCCATTTTTGGATGGCAGTTCCAAAACTGGAGCAATCACAAATCTTCTTTTCAATTCCTGAAAACAATATCCACATTCTATTGTCCAGATGAACTTAACACCTTTTCGAGTTAACTTAGTTATCAGACTACATAACCAGGAATAATTTTCAAAAAACCTCTCATAATAACCTTCCAAACCAAGAAAACAACAAATCTCGATTATATTTGTGGGTCTGGTCCATTCTAAATTTTTTTTTTATTTTAACAGGATCAGAAGTTGTGCCATTTTTTAAAACAATGTGACCAAGGAATGAAATTTTTTGTAACCAAAAATCACACTTTCTGAATTTCCAATAAAGTTTATTTTATTTTAAGCTTTGTAAGAAAACCCTTAAATGAACTTCATGCACCTCTTTAATTTTTGAATAAATCAAAATATCATTAATGAACACAACCACAAACTTATCAACGAACTCATGGATAATTCTATTCATATGATCCATGAATACAGCAGGTGGATTGGATAACACAAAAGGAATAACTACAAATTCATAAAGGCCATAGCTAGTGTGAAACATGGTCTTTGTAATGTCTTCTTCCTTTACTTTCAACTGATGGTACCCCGATCTCAAGTCAATATTCAAAAAATACTGAGCTCCCTTGAGCTGATCAAACAAATCATCGATATGAGGAAAATGATACTTATTGTTAACAGTGATGTTATTCAATGCTATATAATAAATTAAAAGTCTCATTGAACCATATTTATTTTTAACAAAAAATACAGGATCACTCCATGACGATGTGCCAGTTTTAATAAAAAAATTATCTAATAAATCCTGCAATTGCTTCTTTTACTCTAAAAGTTCAATTTCAGCCATTCTATATCGTGGTTTTGAAATTTTCTTAGATTCAGGAATTAATTCAATAGTGAATTAAACTTCCCGATCATGTATAATACTAGGTAAATCATTAGGAAATACCTCAAGGTACTCATTTACCACTGGTACAACATTAATCTTAACAATTCCATTATTTTCAAAAATATGTTCAAGATAACATTCATTTCTAATTTAAACTAGTTTCTCAGCTTCCAGATATGTTTTCAAAATAAAGGGTTCATTCTTGTACACAAACTGTAAATCATTCTAAAATTAAACCTCTTTAAATCTATATTCAATCTTAGAATGATAAATAGATAGCTAATCTATGCCCAAAATAACATCAAACTCTACTAGAGGCAAAAAATAAGGTTTGCAGGTAGATTCTTTCCGCACACAAAGACAAGAGTATTATTATGTTTTCTTTTTGTCTCAACATTTCCTCTATGTGTTTTTACTGTAAGTTATATATTCATATCCTGATACATAATTCCCAATTTACTAGAAAACATCTCAGAAATGAATGAGTGTGTAGACCCTGAATCAAACAACACATTGGCATAATCTGAAAAAACGAACAATGTACCTGCTACTCTTTATTTAATGGCCCAACATCTACCGAAGTAGTTGAAAAGGATTTCACCACCCCTTTTTTCTTGTTTCCTGGCTTCTTTCCCTCAGTTTATTTCTTCGTTGGACCCTCATTTGCATAAAGACCCATTTAATTACACTTAAAACATCTAACCGATGGATTTTCATTGCTGGGATGATCATCTTCTTTACAGTTAGGAGCAATATGACCAAACTTACCACACTGGAAGCACTTTCCAGACTGTGAAAAAAATTCTCCAGGAGGATTTTTACCACACTTCTCACAAGTTGAATATTTAATTTTCATACCTCCAGGCTTCTTTGTTGAATTATTTCCCTTTGACTGCCTACTGGACCTCTTATTCGATTGATTGTCAAAGAACACCTGATCATCTGCAAACACCATTTACACCTTATCCACACATCAAACAAGTTTTTAATAACTTTTGAAATCACGATAGGATAACACTCTTTGATATCGTGGATTCAGTCATGAGTAAAATTGATTCATATTACTATCAATATCATGGATGAAATTTGGTGCATACCTTTCCAGTTGTGTGATCTTCGCTTCATATGTAGCCACTGAATCGTCCTCATGCATCAATTCTAGGAATTGTTTTTCCATATTAAGAATGACCACCATAGGAATATATTTCTAAAGAAAAATACTTTTTAATTCATCCCAATCAAGAGCATCAATCTCCTCACTATCCCTGATATTTTTCACCATCGACCACCACTGGTCAGTTTCACCTTCAATATAGTAAACATCGAGAATATCTTTTTGATGTTCTAAAAACACCATAACATTGAAAATATTCTCCAGTTCATTAATCCACCATTCATCTAGCATAGGGTTGGACGATCCTTTGAATTATGCAGGATGTTGCCTCACGAAATGATCCACTACTAACATGTTCCTCTACGGTTGATCTGGCTAATCTCATGCATGGATACCACCACCATTTATAGCCCTAGTCAACTGTGCCATCACTACAAAAAACTATTCAGTTCCGATTTCAACCCTCTCAGGTTGCTGATTTGGAAGGTTGTCTTCCTCCTGATGTCGTCCCAATATAGCTTCCCATTTTCTGCTATGGAAAACCATTCCGAACACAGAAATAACTTTAGTGAAGAAACATGGTAACATGTAAATGCTATATCATTTCAAAACTTCCATAAATTAATTTATGGACATTTATTTAACAATACCCTAACTCCTAATGTTATATAAACCGACCTCTGATACCTACTTTAAGGACCCTCCCTTAAAAATTAAATAATCAGGAATTATGTAAATAATTCACATTGAGGATATTTTTATGTTTAGATATTTAGAGAATTAGGCCTTAACTATTACATTTAATTTCAAAAAAAATATGAATTAGACACTTCTACTCCATATCTATTTTTTTTAACAAAACACAAACTCTTTCAAAAAAGGGTCACGTCTTGTTCCATGTTTAAGACAACACTACCATTCCTTGATCCCATCCTTGACTATATTCCACATTATGTCCTGTGAAAAACATTTCAAAAACATGGGATTAGAATAAAAAGCTCAGTAATGGATACACAAAGAAGGAAAACTGTTAGTTTATCAAAATAACAAGTAAACCATGAATACTTTAACATCAGTAATACTTTTCACCTTTATGATGTAGTAAATACTCTTCACTGATTAAAATATCACTAAATACCCTTTTGAAACCAAAATAATACCATAAAATCTATATAAAGAACACATATCATATAATGGTTACTTGGGATATAAACATACTTAAATGGAATAAACATACTATCGACTTCCACACATATCACTAAACAGAATAGACATATGGATGAATTCCAAACCCAATGAATTGGAGGTTATAACATATCCACCCGTCCTGGTATTCACGACACCACTCTTCATTTGTTTTATCACATAACCACCCGTCAAATGTTCAAGTACCATTATAAATTCATAAGACATAAAACAAACATAAAGGAATGAAAAAATTTCCACATTTCAATCACAATATATAACTTAAATATATACATAACAAATCCATTATCAAAACCATTTTCAATACCAAAATACATAAATGAGTATATGGTATTTATTTTCCATTAAAACATTATGGATTGTTGAGGAGGGAAAAGATCAAATAATACTTGCGGCGGTGGAAATGGACATTGTCACCTCTTAAATTAAAAGAAAAATTCCTGTTTATAGTTTATTAAAACACTTCATTGAAAAATATTCCCATTGAAAAATCAAGTATTTTTATACAACCTATAAAAGAATGTCGTGTATTAAAACAATATATGTCTCAATGAATGGATATTGTGACGAAGTCCCTTACATTGTGTCAGACTTGACTCGATCGTTCTTTGATCTACTGAATAATAAACTAATGTAAATTTCTACTTTCTTAAGAAACTTTTTCAAGGTTATTATTCCTTTTATATCACTTGTTACCATTTTATAAACATTATGTAATAATTTATGTTAATAACGTTCGTTTTGTCCATATTTGGTAGTTGAGTCAAAAATGGACTTCTTATAACATGTCATTCATGTGGTCAAAGGTTCATTATATACATAATGATATTCATGACTTGGATATCATATATATCATATATATTCAGTATATATATGTATTTATAATAGTTAATATCATTTGTAGGTAACAAATGAAATGTACCGTTCATGGAGACGGTAAGCCGTACGTACGCATGAATGCTAATTTCATTTCTATTTCTCATTTTAATAGAATTAAAACATAATGATACTTAGTTATATTATAATTCCAGTATAATATAATATATAATATCATTAACTCCATCCTTTATACGTCCCACATAATGCATTAACGGGTCATATCACTTTGAGGAGGTGGTAGTCCGCACTTCCTCAAATGAAATTATCGGTTTACCTATAATGGAAACCATCAAGGTATTATATAAATGGAAATTACACAATAATAACGAAAAATAAACATAATATATATCATATATAAATATAGTGTCATCATAATAGAAACCATGATAGGCGGTAGGAGGTAATAGAACAATCGTCGTTTCGTGAGGCGTCAGTTTGCCATCCACAGAAACATTATGTTCATCACCCATTAGATGAAGGTGTGTGTAAGTGTAGTTTAAAACCTTCCCATAATAATATAATAGTATATTTATTATACTGGTGTTGTTATACAATAATTTAATAAAAAGAGTTTAGGGGTTGGAGAAGTAAAATAAAATAAAATAAGTTAAGGGAAACTGTTACCTTTAATTTGGGTATCCTTCTTTGGATTGAACCAAAAGGACTTCTTGAAGTTTCTTCATCCTAAGGTAAGGCATCTAGAAGAAGTATAGGGATTTTAAGTGATTAATTGAGTAGAGTTTGGAAAATCATAAAGGCTTGAGAGGTGTGAGGAAATGGATAGAAGTTGTCTCCTTTTATAAGGGAGTGGAGGTGCTATTTAGGAAGGTGTGATAATATTATTTTATTATATATTGATATTCAGTTTAAAAAAGTCAAAAAATCATTAGATTCAATGATAAGATGACTCATGGTCTAAATAAAATCATCCAATAATAATTGGACAAGTTTTGTATGTTATTTTAATATTTATAATCTTATTTATTTGAATGATTTATAAATAGGTAAACACTGCATCATTATTAAGTGATAAATAATTTAATTTATTTGTTGTCTAAAAATTATAAAAAAAATTCCCTGATGTAGTAAAATTTTTAATATTTCTAATGAATATTTATAGTCAAAAGGATTACATATATATCAACATATAAAAATTAATTTACTAAAAGATTTTTGTTTGTGTCATTTTTGCCTTTACATTAAATTAATTAATCTAAACTGTCATTATCGTTCATAAGTGGCACTATGGGGTACAAAAATAGACCTAAAGATGCCCATGTTCGGCCATTACTCAACCAATAATATTAGTACATGTGTTAAGGAAATTTTAAATTATTACAATATTCTTTTTACATTGAATTACCCTATTTAACTTTAACCGCTGTAAATAAAAGTCAAAAGTAATTATACACAAAAAAATTATATCCATATTATTGAACCACATTTTACTTAATAATAACAACCATGTATGTCATATTTTTGAAATTAAATTCAATGAATTGGTAAAATTAAATTTAAATGAAAAAGTCAGTTTTTTAACTACTACTAAGTGGTTTCACTATTCATAAAAAATTGAAGTTTAAATAACAAAAATTCTGCCTAAGCTATATCTGATATTTTGAATTAAAAAAAGATGTCTATTTTTTTAAATTAAAAATACAGAAGTTTAATTAATTAAATAAAATTTATTCCCATTGTTAAAACAAATAGAGTGTTTTTGAGAAACAATAACTATCAAAAGATTGACACTTGTTTATGTCCACTTTCAAAGTGAAATTAATTCCAATGAATTTTTTTAAAGGGTAAAAATATATTATAATTACACTTTAAAAACAATAAAAAAGATAATATAACCATATAAAAAAATTAGATAAAAACATAGTTTTGAATTAAAATACAATATTTTTCACTATTTATTAAAAATTGAACTTTATCACAAAAATTCCAAAAATTTACACAACGAAAATTTTCATGTCCCCATTCTAAATAAGGATTTCATTTGGTCAAATAGACTGTTTTAAAGTGAACAAAACTATATTTAAGAGGGTTCTCTATTAAAAGGTGGTAAATCGACCATTTAATGTAAATTATGCTTAAAATAAGATTTATTCACATTTTAGGCCTCTAACATTTATTGGATAAATGTAAATACATTTACCAAACATGTATAATACTATTGTAGTTAGTTTCATTCAATCCCGCCAATATAATGGCTAGGAGTTAACTACCATTTAAAATAATAATATTATATTATTTTTGTGCGACATAATATTTCAAAGAAACCCATTGTTACGTATCAGGTATGAAATAAAACATATAAACCCCTTTAAAGTAAAATTAATATTTAATTCACAAATATTAATAAATATGAAATTTTTCTTATTCATTATTTACCTGGGATGTTACATCCTTCCCCCTTTTGAAAGTTTCATCCTCGAAATTTCTATTCACTTATCACATAAGGGGGGGTTTTTATCCCTCATATCATTTTCATATTCCCACGATGCCTCTTTAACCATATGGTTTTTCCAAAAAAGCATTACCTAGTGAATTGCTTTATTCTGCAATGCCTTATCTCTACCGTCAAAAATCAAAACTGGTTATTCTTTATAATAGAGATTCGCTTCCAACTGAACTCCATATGGGCTCAAAACATAATATGGATCTGGCATATACTTTCTCAACATCGAAACATGTTAAACATTATGTACCTGGGATAAACATGGAGGTAAAGCCACTCTGTACACAACTGATCCAACTTTCTCCAAAATTTCATAAGGTCCAATGAACCACAGACTAAACATTCCTTTCATACCAAAACGCATCACACTTTTACATGGAGAAACTTTGAGAATGACATGATCACCTACCTCAAATGAATGATCCTTCCCCCGATTATCTGCATAACATTTCTGTCTGCTCTGAGCTGTTCTCATGTGCTTCTGAATCAACTGAACCTTATCTGCCATCTCTTCTACCAATTTTGGTCCCACTAGCTCCCTTTCACCTACTTAATCCCAAAATGATGGAGTTCGAAAATGCTTTCCATATAATGCCTCAAATAGAGCCATCTGTATACTGAAATGAAAACTGTTAATATATGAAAATTCAAGCAGAGAAAGATGTTGTTCCCAAATTCATTTATAATAAATCCAGTAAGCACATAACATATCCTACAGTGTCTGAATTTTTTATTCTGATTTCCCATCTGATTAAGGATGAAAGGTTGTACTAATATTTAATTCAATACACAACGACTTATAAAGGCCTTTCAAAAAGTTAGAAGTAAATTTGGTATCGTGATCAGATATAATGGAGAGGGGATCTCCATGAAACCTGACTATCTTATTAATATACAACCGAGAAATTTGATCTGGAGACAAAGTATCTCTATTAGAAAGGAAATGAGAATATTTATTCAATAGATCAACAATAAACAAGAATGCATTATTACCTCGAGATGTTTTGGGCATTCCCACAATGAAGTCCATGGATATATTTTCCCATTTCCAAAATGGCACTGGTAAAGGCTGAAACAACTCTTTCATTAACAAACGCTCTTCTTTAACCTACTGAAAGTCAAACACTTCATAGTAAAATCAATAATATCTCTTTTCATTACATCCCACCAGTAATACTCACGAAGATCTCTGTATATCTTAGGACTTCCATGATGAACTGAAAATGTAGATCTATGAGCTTCACATAACAATTAATTATTCAACTGTTAATCATAAGGAACAGAAAATCTATTTCCAAACCTCAAAACAAAATCATTATCAACGTTAACTTCTGGAAACTTACCTTTCTGAACCAACTCAACCTTTTTCTGCAACTCACTGTCTTCCTTCTATGCTAACTTAATTTTGTCTGATCGAGATGATCTCACCTACACCTGATACTAAACAGAAGAATTTTCTACACCAACAACTTCCATGCCAGTGTTCATCAAATCAAAAACCAAAGGATCTTGTTCCAAATGTTACATGGTTAATGAAGAAATAGTTTTTCGACTCAAAGAATTATCCACTTTATTTTCTTTTCCCGGATGGTAATGGAATACACAATTATAATACTTGATTCATTCTATCCATCTATTTTGTCTCATGTTAAATTATTTTTGAGTGAGTAAATACTTTAAAATTTTGTGGTCAATATATATTTCACATTTTAATCCATACAAATGATGCTTCCAAAATTTTTAAGCAAAAAAATAGCAGCTAATTCCAAATCATGTGTAGGGAAATTTTACTCATGTGTTTTCAACTGAATTGTAGCATAAGAAATTACTTGATCATTCTTCATTAGGAAACAACTATGTGCTTTAAACGAATTATAACTGTAGATAACAAACACACCATTTCTGGATGGCAGTGCCAAAACTAGAGCATTCACCAATCTTCTTTTCAATTCTAGAAAACAATAATCACATTCTTTTGTCTAGAAGAACTTAACCCCTTTTCGAGTTAACTTATTAATTGTACTAGATAACCGTGTAAAATTTTCAACAAAACTCTATTAATAACCTAACAAAACAATAAAACTATAAATATTGGTTATATTTGAGGGTATTGGCCATTCATAAACAACTTTTGTTTTTGTAGGATCAACAGTAATATCATTTTTTGAAACAATGTGACCATGGAAAGAAATTTGTTGTAACCAAAACTCACACTTGCTTAATTTCACATTAATATTCCTTTCTTTTAATGTTTTCAAGACAACCCTTAAATGAATTTCATTATACTCTTTAATTTTTGAATAAACCAAAATATCATCAATGAACACAAACACAAACTTATCCAAGAACTAATAGAAAATTCAATTAATAATATCCATGAATACAACAGGTTCATTTGATAAACCAAAAGGCATAATTAAAAATTCCAAATGGCCATATCTAGAACGAAACACGGTCTTTGTAATTTCATCTTCCTTTACTTTCAATAGACGATACCCCGATCTCAATTCAATATTTGAAAAATACTGAGCACCCTGGAGAAGATCAAACAAATCATCGATTTGAGGAAAATGATACTTATTCTAAATATTGATGTTATTCAATGCGCTTCAATAAATTCAAAGTCTAATTAAACCGTATTTAATTTTAACAAACAATACAGGAGCACCCTATGGTGATGTTCGAGGTCGAATGAAACCTTTATCTAATAACTCCATTAATTGATTCTTTAACACTAAATGTTCAATTAGAGCCAATCGACAAGGGGTTTTTGAAATTGGCTTAGCATCAGAAACTAAGTCAATAGTAAATTCAACATCCCGAGCAGGTATAATACTAGGAAAATCATCAGGAAAAACATCAAAGTACACATTTACCACTGGCACATTATTAATCTGAACAGTTGCTTTATTTTCAACAATATGAGCAAGGTAACATTCATTTACATTTTTTACTAGTTTCTCAGCTTCCTGATATGTTATCAAATGCATGGGATCATTATTTTACAAAAACTATAAATCTTTCCAAAAGGAAACCTCTTTAGCTCTACAGTCAATCTTATCATGATAAATAGACAACCAATCAATGCCCAAAATAACATCCAACTCTACTATAGGAAAAACAATAAGGTTTTAAGGTATATTTTTCCGCAAAGAAGGACAAGAATGTTCTTATGTTTTCTTTTTGTCTCAAAATTTACTCCACGTGTTTTTACTATAAGTTCTGTATTCATATCATGGGATGGATTTCCCAATTTACTAGAAAAATTATTAGAAATGAAAGAGTGTGTATCCCCTGAATCAAACAACACATTGGCATAATCTGAACAAACAAATAGTGTACCTGCTACTACTTCATTTGATGGCCCAACATCTGTTGAAGTAGTTGAAAAGGATTTCACGACCCCTTTTTTCTTGTAGTCTGTCTGCTTTCCCTCAGTTGAGTTCTTCTCTGGAACTCATTTGCATAATGAACCATTTTATTAAACTTAAAACATCTTACTGGTGGATTTTAATTTCCTTACTTGATAATCTTCTTTACAGTTACGAGCAATATGACCGGACTTACCACACCGAAAGCACTTTAATTACATTGATAAACATTCTCCAGGATAGTTTTCACCACACTTATCACATATCGGATATTTAATTTTCTTACCTATGAGATTCTTTGATGAATTCCTTCCCTTTGACTACCAACTGGACCTCTTATTCATTTCATTGTCAAAGAACACATGAACAACTGAAAACTCCATTTCCACATTCTCCGCACATCGAACATGTTTTTCATAACATTTGAAATCACGAGAGGCTAACACTCTTCAATATCGTGGCTTCAGTCCTGAGTAAAATCGAATCATCTTACTATCATCTTCACGGATGAAATTTGGTGCATACCATTCCATTCGAGTGAACTTTTCTTCATATGCAGCCATTGAATCATTCTCCTGCCTCAATTATATTAATTTTTCTTCCATCCTAAGACGAACCACCTTAGGAAAATAATTCTCCAGAAATATACCTTTTAATTAATCCCAATCAAGAGCATCAATCTCCTCACTATCCCAGATATTTTTCACCATCAACCACCACTTATTAGCTTCTCCCTCAAAACAGTAATCAACAAGACTAACCTTTTGATTTTCTGAACACCCCAAAATATTGAAAATATTCTCCAGTGCTTTAATCCACCCTTCAGCTAGCACAGGGTCATATGATCCTCTGAATGATAGGGGATGTTGCCTCATGAAATTCTCTACTGCTGACATGTTCCTCTGCGGTTGATTTGGCTGATCTCGTGCATTGATACCACCACCATTTATATCATGAGTCAATTGTTCCGTCACAACAACAAACTTTTTAGTTCCGATTTCGTCCATCTGAGGTTTCTGATTTGGAAGGTTGTCTTCCTCTTGATGTCGTCCAAACATAGCTGCCCTGTTTCCTCTGTGTAAAACCATTCTGAACACAAAAATATCTTAAGCGAAATAACATGGTAACCTGTAAATTCTATATCCTTTTAACATTACCGTAAATTAATTTGTGGACATTTATTTAACAATACCATAACTCGTAAAGTTATCTAAACCGACCTTTGATTCCAACTATTTGGACCCGACCTTAAAACATACATTATCTTGAATTAGGTTAATAATTCACATTGAGGATCATTTCAGGTTTAGAGTTTTAGAGAATTAGGCCCTAACTGCTATGTTCCATTTCAAAAAAATTACAATGTAGTTATTTCTACTAACATTTAATTTTTTTTCACAAAACCTGAACTCTTGAAAAAATAGTGATGACTAGTTCCATGTTTAAGACAACATTAATTTTCCATGATCCCATCCTTGACCCTATTCCACATTATGTCTGGTGAAAAAACATTAAAAAACGTGCGATGAGCATAAAAATAACATTAAGGGATACACAATGAAGGAAAAATGTTAGTTTTTCAAAACAACAATTAAACCATGAATACTTTAACATAAGTAATACTTTTCACCTTTATGAAGTAATAAATACTCTTCATTGAATAAAAGATAACTAAATACGCTTTTATAACCAAAATATTTCCATAAAACTCAGATAAGGAACACATAACATATAATGATAACTTGGGACATAAACATACAAATATGGAATAACCATACAGTCGAATTCCACACATATCACTAAATGGAATAGCCATACGACCGAAATCCATACCCAAGCATTGGATGTTATAACGTAAACACCCATCCTGGTATTCAATACACCACCTGTCATTTGGTTTATCATGTAACAACCTATCAAATGTCTAAGTACCATTATAAAATCATAAGACAGAAAAAAATATAAATGAAAGGAAAAATTTACACATTTTAATCACAATATATCACTTAAATAAATTTACATAAAAAATCCATTATCAAAACCTTTTTCAATACCAAAATACATAAAAGAGTATATGGTATTTATTTTCTTTTAAAAAAATTATGGAATTTTGAGGAAGCCAAATATTAAATAATACTCACGACGGTGGGAAAGGGTTTTATCACCGCTTACATTAAATGAAACATTTATTTTTAGATTTTAGTAAAACTATTCATAGAAAAAGTTTCCTTTTGAGAATTCAAGGGTGTTTATACCACTTATAAATGAAATTCGTGTATTGATACAAAATATTCTTCAATGAATGGAGATTGAGACGAAGTCCCTTACCTCATGTTTGACTTGACTTGATCATTCTTTAATAGCTAGAATAATAAACTAATGTTAATATATACTTTCTTAAGAACTGTTTTCAATTTTATTGTTACTTTTATACCACTTATTACCATGTTATAATAATTATGTAATCATTTGAGTTAATAAAGTTCGTTTTTTCAATATTAGGTACTTGAGTCAAAAATGGACTTCTTATAATTACATGTTATTCATGTGGTCGAAGGTTCACTATATCCAGAATGGTATTCAAAATTTTGAAATCATATATATCATATATATTCAGTATATATATATATATATTTATAATATTACATTACATTTTTATGTAAGAAATGAAATGCATCGTTCATGGAGACATTTAGTCGTACGTACGCATGAACGCTATTTTCATTTTTATTCCGCATTTTAATAGAATTAAAACATAATGATACATAGGTATATTATAATTCCAGTATAATATCATATATAATATCATTAAATACATCCCTTATATGTCCCACATAAGGTATTACTGAGTCATATCACATTGAGGAGGCGGTAGTCCGCATTTCCTCAAATGAAATTATCAGTTTACCCATAATGGAAACCATGAAGGTATTATATAAATGGAAAATACAGAAGCATAAAGAAAACATAAACTTAATATATATCATATATAACTACAGTTCCATCATAATGGCCACCATGATAGTCTATTGGAGGTAGTTGAACAATCATCGTTTTGTGAGGTGTTAGTTTGACATCCAGAGAAACATTATGTTCATCACCCATTAGATGGAGGTGTGTGTAAGTGTAGTTAAAATACTTCTCATAAAAACATCCTAGTATATTGATGATACTTTTTTTGGTATAAAATAATGGAATAAAAGGTGTTTAGTGGTTAGAGAAGTAAAATTGAAAAAAAGAAGTTACGAGAAATCGTTACCTTCCATTTGGGTAACTTCCTTTGCTTTGAACCAAATGGTCTTCTTGAAGAGCCTTCTGACTAAGTTAAGGCATCTAAGTGGAGGAGAGGGATTTAGGGAACTTAATTGGGAAGAGTTTGGATGACCCTAAAGGCTTGAGATGTGTGAGTAATTGGATAGAAGTGGACTCCTTTTATAAGGGATAAGAGGGGTTCTTTAGGGATGTGTGAAAATATTATTTTATTATATAATGATATTCTATTTCAAAAGGTACAAAAATCATTAGAGTAAAAGATAAGATGACTCATGGTCGAAATAAAATTATCCAATAATAATTGGAAATGTTTTGGTTGTTATTTTAATATTTATAATCTAATTTATTTATATCATTTATTAATGAAGTAAACACTGCATAATTATTATGTCATAAATAATTTAATTTATTTGTTGTCTAAAAATTATAAAAAAATTACATGATATGGTAAAACATTTTTCCTTTCCAATGAATATTTATAATAAAAAATATTACTTATATAACAACATATAAATACTAATTTACTAAAATATTTATGTTTATGTCATTTTTTCCATTACATTAAATTAATTAATTTAATGTGTCATTATCATTCATAAGTGGCTCCATGAGGTCCCAAAATAGATTCAAAGATGCCCATATTTGGACATTACTCAACCAATAAGGTTAGGACATGTGTTAAGGTAATTTGAAATTATTAAAATATTATTTTTACCTTGAAATACCATATTTACCTTTAACCGAGGAAAATAATTGTCAAAAGATACTAATCACCAAAAAAAAGAAGTTTCCCTTAAAAATACCAAAAAATTATCCTAAGATATATTTGATATTCCAAATTTAAAAATTATATCTATTTTTATAAATTCAAAACATAGAAGTGGCATTTATAAATTTAAAATTAACTTCCGTTGTTAAAACAAATAGCATGTTTTTGAGAAATAATAACTGTCAAAAGATTGACACTAGTTTATGTAAACTTTCAAACTGAAATTAATTACAACGACCAAAATTGTGTTAAATAGAAAAAATATATTCTAATTACACTTTAAATCCAATTAAAAAGATAATCTAACAATATAAATAAATTTGATTAAAACGAAGTTTTGAATTTAAATACAATATTTTTCATTATTCGTTAAAAAATGAACTTTCTCAGAAAAATTTAAAAAAATTACACAAAGTTAATTTTGATGTCCCCATTATAAATAAGGATTTAATATGGTCAAATAGAATGTATTTTAGTTACCAGAACTATATTTAATAGGGTTCTCCTTTAAAAGGCGGTAAATCGACCATTTAATGTAAATTATGCATAAATTTAGATTCATTCACATTTTAAGCCTATAACATTTATTAGATAAATGTAAATACATTTAACAAACATGTAAAATAATATTGTAGTTAGTTTCTTTCATTACATCCAATACAACTTCTAGGAGTAAACTACCATTTAAAATAATAATATTATATTATTATTGTGTAGAATAAGATTTCAAGGAAAACCGTTGTTGCATATCGGGTATGGTATCGAACATAGAAACCACTTTAATGTGAAATTTATATTTAATTCAAAAATATTAATAAATATGAAATATGTCTTATTCTTTATTTACCTAGGATGTTACATAAAATATCCAATTTTTATTATCTAATTAAAAGATACATTATAAAAAGAAAAAATTTCATAATAATAAAAAAACATGTGATATTAAATAAAAGCATTGAATCATTAAGTACTAAACATTTAAATGTTAAAATTGATTTATATTAGAATTATCAGGTTATGTGATTCTGTGTTGAATGATTGATGTTAAAAGTTACTTATATATTTTGTAATGATTTATATGAGTTGTAATTGATCATTTTTTCAATGAACTGACTCCAAAGGCTTTATATTATTGATGAATATGAATATTGTCTTTAGTTCTTTCTTTATTCAATGTATCTTAATTTTTTATCCATGTTTTATTGCTACTAATTCCTTTATTACATAAATATTCACTATGATTATCTCATGACATAATTTTGGTCAACTTATGTTCAATGATAAATTCAAATGTAAATTATTATGAATACCATAACTAATTAATTATGATCACCATTATAATGTCTTCTATTTCCCATGGTTATAAAAAATAATGACAAATTTTATGTGTCAATTTTTTTTTTCATGTCTGAGTAATTTTATGAATGTGTTGATTAATTGAAGATTATTAATAATATCTAGTTATAGTGGTAAAAATGATCACTTCAAGACATTAGAATTTTTATTTAATCGTTTTTTCTAATAATCTTAAACTCTAATCCTGAAATATCCATGTGAATGTAATTGATCCTTTATTTCGCGATGATTTTGAATGTATTGGATGACTATAATTGTGTCATGATCATTACTATAAATGAAATTAATTCATATATTATTTTTTTGAACTAGACACTAGAGTGTGGGAATGGGGATTTTATAGTGGAGTTAAACAAATATTTGTAAAATTAATATTAAACGATTATGGGAGTATACATTTCAATCATGATTATAAATGGAATATGTCAGATTATGATGGATTTGGTAAATAATGTATATGTTATAAAATATATTACAAAAAATATTTCAATTTAATTATATTGATTGATGAAGAAAAGATCTTTTAAATTTATGGGTGATACTGAATTTTATTTGAATGGCTGTGAATCCACTAAAATAATTCATTAAAATATTTGAAATATATAGTAAAAAACTCAACAGTCAATGCCTCATGTTATGAATAGTTTAAATGATATTTTTTTCTACACCTAATTTAACCATTCAATATAAGGTTTCTTCAATCTTATCTAAAATATTACAAATCTCAAATGATGTATAGTAAAATATTAAAAAAACATTATTCAATTCATCTAACAGAAATTACTGACAAGAATTTATATTTTTATTAGATTTTTTTGAATTTACTCTTAAATTATTTGGTAACCACATACACAGGATGAATCCAATACATAAAACAAGATAAAATTTAAAATTCAAAAAGTATCGCCACTACTGAGGTGGCCCAGACCATGAGGCATTATGTTATGCATTAAACATGAATTTCTAAATAATTTCTAAAAAACATGCTTTGACCCTAAAATATGAAATTTATGATGTAAAATATTTTGTAGAGAATAATCAAAATTATATAATAAAATTGAGTTCCTTATGGAGGACCTTTGTTTGAAATTTAGCTCAATAGTAGCATTTGGCCTCTATGGGAAGAACAAGGACACAAAGATTATATTGGGGAAGAATATGCCTTATTTTATTGGGGGATATACATTATAGAATATGAATTAATACCACTATAATTTCTATTATGATATATTATTTGATGTTGAGGATGGGTCCAACAAAATATATTAATTTCATCATTTAGAGGATTCAATAACACTTAAGTCCTATTTTTAAGTTCTTTTGAGACTACAATATGGTGGTTACCCAAAAATTCTTCTATATAGTTACCCATGAACAAAATCCCTTTAATATAAATCATTTTAAAAAAATAATTTTCACACTATATAAAGGTTAAAAATAATATCCAATTTCCCAAATGTTTAGATTCATTATAAATATATCAAGATAAATACTAAAACATTTAACATGGGGGATTTTAAAATAAAATTCCGATGAGGTGAAACACTCCAGATGGGGTGAATAAATAGTTTATAAATAATGAGTTCATAAGTATAGGAATACTATTTCACATATGATAAATGAAATATATTCATGATTAATGATCATATATATTGAAAACTAATAATTTTACACAATTTAGTTCATGATTATTAAACATAAATAAAAATTACTATAACACAAGGATTGTAATGGAATGGTGTCATTCGATCAATAGGTTATTATTATATGAAACATTGACTTTTTATTTTCTTTTTCAATATGAACTCCTAAAATAAATTATAGTTCATAAATTTATGTGGGTATTAAATAAAAAATGGGGTGATACAAATAGACATGCATTGTAATAAAAATAAAAATGATATATCACATGTGTTTCAAATTTATAACATGGTATTATAAAATAGAAGCTTTGTAAGCAATTCGATTGAATCGAATTATAATGAACATGAAATCATAAGATCATGTAATCAAATTAAAAGTGAATATTATATATATAATAATATAATTAATAGTCAATTATTAATTCTTATATATTATAAAATGGCAGATAAATTACAATAATGGATTTGGTTTATTACTTAATCCCACACATGACATCTCATGAGACTATAACATTACCAAATGAATTATAGTATTATATTCTCCAAAACCCATAGGGATTACCATAAATTGTCCCCCAATCCATATATTTCACATCCAATACATTCCTAAAAAAATATCAAAATGTCTTATCAAAGATATTTATTGAATTAAGGATACTAATATATCCATATTTCCCTAATAAGACAAAAATTATTCCAAGAAAACAGAATATGAAAAATCATGTGTGGTTCATGAAATAATAAATTCAATGAAAATTTGTATAAATATTCGGGGGAAACAATTTAAAATGATTATATGAAATTGAATATTTTAAGGGGAGTAAAAGGAATAAATTTAGTGACTGTCAGTTCTATCCTCATCCAAACAAATCATACACCATCTCAATGAATAATAAGGATGATATCAATCCAACATATTCCAAGTGGATTAAATTAAATGGAATTTGGTGCTGCTATATAATATATTATTAAAATATCTTTCAAAAGTATAATTATGTAAAATAATTTTATCTTTTAAAAACCACTTGAAAACCCATTTTCTTTAAATTCATATTTGAAAAAAAAATTATAAAATAGCCTCTAAAAAATACAAAGGAATATTAAATTAAATTATGGTGGTTAAATATGTAAATTATTTATCAGGTAAAAAGAACAATCCTTTTTCACGAAAAAATGGTTAGAGAAATATCTTTTTCGGAAATAGAAACAATTATTCCTTTGAAGACTTTGGTAAAAGAAAAAACTATAAAATGCCTTTAATAAATAATTTTTTTAATACAAATTCCTAAATGTTTTTATAAAATAATGTTTTTAGATGAAAACATGATCTCATTAAAATGATATAAATAAAATGTATTTTCGTAAAAAAAATTCTAAATGATTTGGGGTAAACATGAAGGTAAATTTGTAAAATTAATAAAAAATGGACAGGAATAACCAGAGAGGAATTATATGAATTGGATTACAAACCAATGATCCATTAATTTCATCTGATGGTAAATCAATTGAAAACAATACTAAACAAATTTAAATTGTAATGTAAACGGTTGAAAATATTATAACCCTGAATTGAGAATCAATCAAGAATTACATTATGTATATAAAATGTAATTCCACACAAGGATGTAGAAATATATCTATAGATTATTATATTCAATATAAACATAAACATATAATGTTAATGACAATGAGGTTGTAATATAACTGAATGAAAATAAATTGGTTCATGAAATTTTTCTCAACATGGAATAAATTTAACTTATATCCCCTTAGATTAAATGATTCAATGACAAAGAAAATTATATAATGAAAAATGAATAAATAAACATATAATATGAAAATGTGGTAGTATTCAAACCATTTTAAAGGAATTAGTTGAAAAAAATAAAGATATTGTTTCTATATAATCTTATAAATCAATTATGAATGTGATATTGCAATGATAATCATTAAAAATGTTATTTAGGTGAATAATTTTTCAGACATTCCAAATGTGTCCTATACAACGCTGAAACACTTAAATCATAATATTTATGAAATAATAACATTAAATAAATATTATAATTTCAGGGATATAATGATATTAATTCTATAACATTTCAGTGGGATTTATATATTCTATAGAAAATAAATGAGGTTCATAAACAAAAATAAGTCTCAATGTAATATAAATTGCGATTAAATCCCTTACATTGCATTTATTTTTTGTATGAATATCCTTTAAAATCATTTTTAATGGTTTTAAAAGTGTCAATAACAAGTAGAAGATCCTCATTAAAATTTATAATATCATATATTAAATGCATATAATAACCTGTTACTCTTTTATTCAATCTATAATTATTTTCACAATTCCAACGGTAAATTTCCCAGTATTATGAGTATGTTTGGACTTTTTACTTGTTTTTATTATTAAATAGATAATTATTCCACAATATAAATGATTCAAAAAATGATATAATTATTAAATATATATTTAGTATATATTGTTTTTATAAAATATCCTATAATATTTTGGTATAACAATTGAAATGTGTCATTTATGGAGATTTTGGGTTGTATGTACACTTGAACACAAATTTTATTTTATTTTTATATTTAAATAATTAGAAGAATATATATATATATATATA
Source organism: Viscum album (assembly GCA_963277665.1). Classification (NCBI taxonomy): domain Eukaryota; kingdom Viridiplantae; phylum Streptophyta; class Magnoliopsida; order Santalales; family Viscaceae; genus Viscum; species Viscum album. Next base: position 89,217,091 of record OY728121.1, on the reverse strand, counting down.
TTATAATTACATTATCATATCTATATCATATTTCTCACATAGTTTTAATAAAACCATCATTTATACATTCCATGTATAGTGTTAAAAAATCACTTCCATTTGAGGGGCGTATAGTCGTCATTTTTACCAACAATGTTATCATATTCCCAAAAAATTGACTGTATAAAGGTATGTTTGTAAAATAATTAAGTATCAAAAAATAATTTATAAAAAATCTATATAACAAATGTAAATACAATTTCCATCATAATTCCAAACAATTATTGGTGGTAATTGAAAAATGAGCAACTTTTATTCATAGGTGGTTGTTTATCATACACAATAACATTAATTTCATCACCAATTAGATGGATGGGTAGGTAATTGTAGGTTGAAAATTTAACTTAAATGGTACCATAACAATTTTATATTTTTTAATGTAATCATAATATTTTATGAAATTAATGAGTGGAAACAAAAATAAAACTAAAGATCTTGAGGAAGTATGTTACCACTTAATTGGGTATGTCCTTTTGGTTTGAACCAAATGGATTTCCCGAAAGGATAAAAAAGGATATTATTATCTGATTTAAGGAGGGATTTTAAATAGATACTATGTAGTTATTTTTTGAGGAAAAGTGGATTTATATGTGTGAGGAAGAGGGAGGCTTCAATTCCTTTTTTAGTGGAGGAGTTCCACTCTAGTAATTTAATGTAAAAGAAACTCCTTCCCCATTTTTTCACTATCATGTGGAACCAATAGTGGTAAAAATATATATAAAATGGATAATATGGTTGAAATATTCGCATGAAATGGATTTTTTACAAGTTTATACAGAATTTTGGATTTTATGTTTAAGGTTTAGTCCAATGTTATGATTAATTTTACCATAATAACTATAATTAAATTTAATTTGGTTCAATTATATTTTAGTGAAAAAATAATTAGACCTTTTTATATATTATAAATTATCCTTATTCCAAATATTTAATCCATTTTTTAAATTGAAATCATAGAGTTGGTATGAATAAATGAAATTTTTTTCATACATATTGGATTAGAAAACAAGTATTTATGTAAAATCATTCAAAACTATGCTCCGTTTTATATCCAATTCAAAAGTTAAAATGTTCCAATTGTAAAAGATTTTATTAAAAAAATAAAAAAATCTAATTCAGATTAAAAAAATTTAAAATATTATTTATAGTTATAAATATATTTTATGAAATAGAAGTTATTAATTAAAAATATTTGTTTTCAATATTAATTTAATTTTTAAACATTCTTGAAAAATAAAAATAATTTTCTTGAACATAATTTCTATCATCCAAATTAGAATATTATGTTGATTAGTACAAATCTAATTTATACATGTTCTAAAAATTGTATTGAAACTAATTTCCCCATTAAAAGGGAATAACAAAGACAAATTAAAAATATAGGATTTTATGTGTAAAGTTTTTTTCATATCTTCTAAATATAATTTATATTGGATGAATATAAAAAATCTTTGATTTATTATATAATATATATATATATATATACATTACACCAATATCACTCATTATTTTTAATTTATTTATTTTGTTCGTATAAAACAATATTGTAATATTTAAAATATATTTATATAAAATCATTTTGTTTATATTTAATTAGTTATTATAATAAAATATATTTATTTTGGATCCAATGAATTAATTTTATATTTTTTTAAAAAATAATATTAATAATTATGTTAAAACATTTCATACCCACTAATTTGACTTATAGTTTGTGTTTTATCATATTAAATATTTATAAATTAATAATATACTTTGGTCCATTAAAACTTGACCATGCATTTAGCAAAATCCACACCATGAACTCATTGATTCACATGATGCACTATAAATCTATGTCACATTAATTTCATGATATAAAATTTATTAAATTTAATGAAATATTAAATGTGATATAAATTCTCGAATATTATATCCCCTTATGCTATTGTTGTTGAGTGTCATACATGAAATCAAATAAAAAGATCCTACATTTTATTTTCGGGGCGTTACATTATACCCACCATAAATAAATATCATCCTAAAAATTTAAGCACTATATTACTTATATTTTTTTTGATATTTACATTATTAAAAACCCACATCGAGAAAAGGACACATAAAAAATACCCTAGAAAATACAAAATGGTAATTACAATGGTCAAATGGACTAGCATATATCAATGTATCAATATTGGATAAAATTAGTTTAATTTGAAGATACACATATGGAAGAAATGTATTAATATTTATAAGGATTTATTGAGGTCATAAATCAAAAACATGTGGATGATTCATTAAATGGTGGGGGAATCAAATCAATAAATATGAGATGGTGTAAAAGATCATGGGATAAACAAAAATTAATATATTTGGAAAACATATTTTTTTGATAATTTTTGTAATTTTGATAAACTATTTTACTACATTTAAATATAAGGAAATATAATTTCGTGATAAGTATCATTTTCATGAGAACAATTTTATATTTTTGTTTTCCTTCAATCAAATTATAATTCATTCATTACAATCATCAAATAATTCACAATGATTTTTAAGGAATTTTTTTATTATTTCAAGAATATCCACAAGGATTGTCAATCTATGTTCTATGTATGTATCATTTTCATGTTACATGATACACCATGTCCGGTCGGATTCACCATGACGAAGGTGTTACTCCAAGGAACATATGATCCAGAACCACATCCATTTGTATTATATTGACATGTATGATTGTCTAGTATGACCCATATAATTCATAACTTATAAATATTCTATTTTTTTTATTTTATTATTATCCTAAAATTACACCTACGAGATATTTTCTCTAATATATGTTTTTGAAAAATAGTTCTCATGGTTTCTATTAAACATCATCTAACTAAAACTATAATTTCGCAACTATGTATGTCTAGAGCCAGTGTCTACTACAATTAAAATGGCAATATTATAAGTAATAAATACCAAAGGGTATAATATTTTCATAGTATTTTTAAACCATATACATACACATGTCATTTATTACAAATAAATTCACCGATTACATCATAATATTTTTATTTCTATGAGAAATTTATTTCAATTAGAATATTTATTCATATATTTCCATTTACACTTCATGGATTCATTGGGAAAGAAAAATTATAAGGGTGATATCTAAATATCATTAAGGGTATCAAAAAGTGAAATAAATTAGTAATAAATGAGAATAATAAATTTTTAATGGTAATTAATTGAACACCCAAACCATGTAATAAAAAATCTATTAATGAAGTATATAAAAAATATGGAAAGGTAATTACTAGAATTATATTCCATCCAATTTTTCAGATAAGGAATAATCAATTTGGGAATGTAAAAACAAGAAAAAATTCCATTTAACCTATGATCATATGATGAAATGAATCTATAGATAAGTTGATTCAAAATTTCATATATAAATAATAACATAATCAATTGAAGGGAAATTATTAATTAATAGACGTCATTTCTAAGTTACATGAAGACCTCTATTATCATGATAAATCCAATTGAAATATTAAAACCATTAGTGGAAACACATATATTCTACATAAAAACCAACTCAAAGGGTTCATCAAATACTAATTTTTCTTCATTAGATTACTTATACATCTAGGGGCTTCCATTAACCGATCCACACCCCACAGGGCCTACCTTAAACAGTCACAAACCCATGTATTTCATGTCATAAGCATTACTCGTATCAAATAAACAACATAACTTATAATTAATCTATATTTAATATAGGATGTATATTTATCAATATTTATCCTAATAAAAAAATAATATTTAATTTAAATATAATATAAAAAATGGTATATGGTTCAGTAAATAATCATATCTATGAATAATTATATTGAGATTTAGTTGAAATTAAATGTCAAATGCTCTTAGGAAATTGAAAATTTAAGGGGACTGAATGGAATCGTGAAATTTTATGTAAATATCATCTTCATAAAAATTAATCATAAATCACCAAGTGGAATAATAAGGATGGTATCAATATAAAATATCCTTTATTGAGTAATAAAATGGCGTTTTTTAATTTATTAATGGAAATATTAAAAAATAATCATTTAAATACATTATTGAGGAAATTATAATTTTGTTTTGAAATCACATTTGAAAAAAGTTCTCATTGAAAATCCATATTGAAATAATTTTAATTAGAAATAAAAAATTAATTCAATAAAAAAAACTCTTTAATGAAATGAAGAAGGGTAAATCCATACATTTCGTACAAGGTAAATTGAATATTTCTTTTGCATGGTCAAAAGTTTATAAATCTTCTTTGTTTGGAAGTAAATAGAATTAATACATTAAAAACATTGTTTAAAAATAAATGGGTAAAATGTATTTAAAATATAATTGGGGAATGTCTGAAAAAAATTTAATTTTTTTTAAAAACATGGTTTTTTGAAAAAAAAATTAGGTTCTATAACGTAAGAGAGAAATAAAATCATGTTTTTTAAAAAATACCATCTCAATCATTTTGAGTTCAAACAGTACCAAACTGGTAAAATTAAATAAAAATGATATAAATAACTAATGAAGAATAGAATAAAAGTGTTTATAGATCAATGTTCAAATTATATCCTATGTTGTTAACACATGTGTATGAAATCTTGAAAAGAACAGATTGTAAAGAAAACCCTTTGAATTATTATAATGATGATGTGAGAATAATTCAATGAGTAGAAAATATGTATCAAATGAAAATACACATATGGAATTTAATATAATCAAATATATTCTAAAATTAATTATAATCATAATATTATAGCATTAACAAAAATTAGGAATTTTTATTACCTACTGAAAATAAATTGGGTTATGAAATTATTTTCCACTAGGTAACTTTAACTCAAACCCCCTTATATGAAATAATTCACATTGAACATGAAAATACAATTATGAACGAATGAATCATGATATTATGTAAAAACATTGGAGTATGTGACCACAATATAAGGAATTTGGGGAAAAAATAAATTTAATATTTCAAGATAATCATAACAGTATCATATTGACGTGATATTACAGTGAAATCATAAATAATGTTCTTCAAATTAATTGTTGTAAATCATTCCAAAGTGTCTCATTCCATGTTGAATATTTTGTATAATAAAATAATTGAATTAATTACATGAAATGATTCATAATATATCATGAGAATAATTAAATTCATTATATAACCAGACAAAGTATAGTATATATTCTGTTTGAAAATTATCGGTTCATAATAACAAATAAGACTCAATATATTGTAAAATGAGTCAAAATCCCAAATCTTGTGTTTCCTTTTCAGGTGAAAGTACATTAACATCCTATATATTTTCATTAAAAATTATAATAACTAATAAAAAACTATAATACTATTTATTATATGTTATAATACCTTCTTATAATTTATTATTAAATGTTTTTTTAATAATATTTCATTATTTTTACAATTTGGGGTGGTAATTTCCTAGTATTTCGAGTATGTTTGAATTTTTACATGTATTTATTTCTATGTATATAATTATTTATTATTATATTGGATTTTAACCATTGTTTTATTATCATATATATATGAAATATATATTTATTAAAAAATATCTATAATATTTGGAGATTAGAAATTAAATGAATTATTCATGGAGACGGAAAGTCATACAATTGCATGAACGTTCATGCCATTTCATTGTTTTTATAAAAATATTTGGAATAAAATTATATATATATTGTATAATTATTTTATAATATATATTTCATATATGTTACATAGTATTACTAAAACAATCCTTTATACATTCCACAGATAGTGTGCACAAATAATATCACATTGGGGGGGCCATGATCCACACTTCCACAAACGATGTTATAATATTCCAAAAAACGTTGTGTATAATAAAATTTCATATAAAATAAATACATGATTATAAATACATTATAAATATCATATATAAAATATATCTATAGAGTCTCCATAGTAATTCACTTCCAAGATTGGTGGTAAAAAACGAACAACATAATTTGGTGTGGCAGTAGTTTAGCATAAACATGAATGACGTGATTGTTACCAATTAGATGGGAGTGTTTGTAAATTTTTGTCAAACCATATGAATAATAATATTTAATTTTCGTCATTATTTTTTTTAATAATAATGGAAAAATACTAATTGAAAGGGTGGGGAAATAAATAAAACTAAGGATCATGGGGAAGGGTCTTATTTCTTAATCGGGTAACACCTTGATTTCGAATTGATTTAATTCCAATTTGAGAATTTTAGGGTAAAGGGATGTATTTTAAGGTCATTTTTGGATGACCATGGTTGTGAAAATGTCTCTTGACAGGTATAGGATTTGGTAGGATTGAGTGACTTTTTATAGTGTGGGAGGAGTTTTAATATTTTTAATTTTTGGAAAGGGGATTGCTACCATTGAATGGCCTTGTAGTGTGTGTAAAATATGGGTCCCCATTGTAAAAAATGGCATCTATGGTTAAAATATTTCATTTTTATGAAATTTTGGAAAGTTTCATGGGAATTTTTGCCCATATGATTAATATTTACTCTCTTATGAAGAACAAATCTACCTTTGTTGTTTTAATTAAATTTAATTAAATTAAAAATATTATGGTGAAAAAAAATTCCACCATAAAAAATTTATGAATTATGCTTATTATAAATATTGAATCTATTTTTCACAATTTTAATCAAAATAGTATAGGAAATTAATTGAATGTTTCCATATATGGGTCAACAAATCGAGTTTTTAATGTAAAAACATTAAAAAAATTTCTACGTTTCTATATATCATTTTGAAGTGAAATTTATTCTAGTATCCAAATTTTTATTAATTAATAAAAAACTTATGTTATTAATATTAAAAAACAATGGATAATAAAATTTAACTCTATAAATAAATTATATGAAAAAGGAGAATGAGATTATAATTTAGTATTTTTCATTATTTACTAAAATATGAAACATCCCATAAAAATAAAAAATTGACTCTAACATAATTTTTCTATTCCCATATATATTAATATGATAAATTTATCATATAATAATTATTAAACTGCCAAAAATTATATTTAATGTATTATCTTCATCAAATGTCAGTAAAAGTGCCTATATAAAAATATAGGCTATTATGTATAATATTGGGTTTATCCCTATTTTATTCTTATAAATTCTATTGGATTAATATAAAAAATATTTTATTGTAATATATATATATATATATATATATTAAATTAATATCACTCAATAAAATTAATTTAATTTAATTAATTATGATAAAATATCCTTTTTTGAAAAAAATATATTTTTCTTTACAATCATTCTCAATATATTAAATTTGTTTTTATATTCATTTCTAATAAATTTTTAACACATTATCTCTTTTTATATTTTTTTAAACCACCTCCTTTTAAAATATAGTTAATTCCATTCATAACCACTAATTTAAATTCAATGATAAATATTTTTATATAAATAACAATATTTTACTAATATATAGTTGTTCTGTAAAACTCGGTATTCTGTGTAACCCAATTCATTAAATAAACTTGGTGATTCTTGCAACATGCACTAACTCATTGCCACATGATTTTAATGATATAAAATATATTGAAATTATTTAATATAGTAAATATATTATAAATTTTCATGGTATTATATTATATTATATGGTTGGTTTTGTGTGTCATAGAAGCTATCAAATACAATGTTCATACTTTTGAATTTCCGGGCGTTATAAAATAAAAAATATAAAATGGGTTTATCATTTATTAAAATACCTAAAAAACATATTCTTGATTAAAATAAAATTTTGAAGTTTATTAATATTAATTGTTTCTATCATATAAAAAATGATTTTGAAATACTATTTGGGACAATTCAAAATGAAAATATACATTCTAATTTGAAAAAAACACATTTCTATCGAAAAAATACAAATATTAATTAAAACATTTTTTGAACATAACATGAGAAATAAATATTAAATCTTAAAAAAATTTATTCTCATGATTTCATAAATTTTCATATGGTGATAAATATGATTAAAAATATATTCTATTTACATTTTTTAATATATAATAAAAGATTATTCTTTTTGGATAATGATATAGTGATTCCATTGATTTTTTTTCTTAAATGTTCATTAATGGTTTAATTTTCTTGCCTGAATGGCCCGAAGGCCTTAATTTTTATTGATTTTTGATAACCTCCCGTTCTAGGTATTAGAGGAAACCCATACAAGGCCCATAGGCTTAGAGATTACATGGCCCGTAGGCTTAGGATATTACATGACTCGAAGGTCTTTGGGAATTCATCTAAACTATCTACAAGGAACTGCCCCTCCCCAGCATCTACATCCTGATAGTAGCTCTGCACCTTTTCATGACCGTATGGCTAGGCTTCCTGTGCAAGCATAGGCTGGTACCAATGAAATTTCCATACCCTATCATTCTGACAATCAATCTGGCTCTACTCTGGTGAGTGCACATGCTCTGAATCCTCTCTTGGGGATGCTCCTTGTTTGTAGTGTGTCTGGGGCCAACATTCATGTGTTCAGAAGGCCTTGGGGTGGTCCTAAGGCCTTAAGGTGGCCCAAAGGCCGTGAGAAACAACTGTCTAGAAGGCCTCGGGTGGCCTGAAAGCCTTGCAGGACCCAAGGACCAAAGATGTTAATGATGTTGGATCTTTATAGATATATTTTACTCATCATATTAAGTAGGAAATAGTGGATAATTATACTCTTATATGAAAACCAATTAATTAAAATAGTAAAATAAAATTAATGGGTTATATTTGAAAATAATGAAATAATTTATATCAATAGAAACTAAAGCATATGAAATCCCGATTAAAATAAAATTCACAAAGAATCCCACACAACTTGCATAGCTTTTGAATCATTAATTCCCATAAATTAAGTAGTTGAATTGAAACATTTAATATTGTTATATATGAACTATTAGTGATATATTATGTAATGGGTGACTATATAAATAATTCAAACAAATATTGGTGCATAAAAAATGTGTGTCTCAAATAAGGTATTTTGTGATGAAACATATACAATGATAATATCATTGTGGTGAGATTTAATCAATTTTGAGGTTCTGTGAAAAATCAGAACAATAGTAATAAAATGATATTCCTAAAATAAACTATTCAAATTACATTTCACTATTATTCTAGGAATTATATAATTTTTAATGTAGACATATAACCCAATGAATGAAAATTGAGTTAAGAGAACTCCTTTACTCGAGATTCCCCATAGATGATTTTTCCTAATACTCTTCTACATTGGCATGAATAAAGTTTTTATCCAATAAAATAACCATATTAATATTTATAATGACATATATGATTCTTTTCTACATCTTATTTCCCATTTTCTAAAAGTATATCATTAACACTATTGTTTAAGGTGTAATTTGCTTTGTTTTTTCATGCATGTTTAATCATAAATGTTTGGGGTCATAAAAATTTGGTTATAGTTATATAATTATATATATATATATTACAATTATATAAAAATTTATAAATTTTCTTTAAATTTTATCATTTAGAATGAACCACATAACGTACTGGAGATTATAGGGTGTACGTATACATGGGCGACGTTATCATATATCTAACGAGAGAAAGAGTAAGTTAGTGGAATGTATAAAAATTTTAATGAAAAATATAATTTCATATATAACACATATATTTAAAAAATTATTACTTTACATATAAATATTCCCTTAAAATTAAATCACATTAGTTCGTGAGGTGTTAGTTATTCGTACAAAAAAACAAAATTATAATTTATTCAATTGATAGTATTGTATGAAATTATATGAAATCATAATTTAAAAAATTACTAATATTTAATGAATAGTATATTTAATGGTCAAATTATACTTTATTCCAATCCATCTAATATGTAATGGAAAATCTAATCAAATAACTTGGTGTGGCGGTATCCTACCTTACACAGGAGTGATGTTATCATTATGAGTATTGAATAAAAAGTAAAAAGATATATACAACATTATAATTGATAATTTAAAACATTATCACATAAAAAATATATATTTATCATATACATAATTATACAATGTAGTGTCATATGGTGAGGGAAAATAATGTATGTCGGTTCGTTAGGAAGTAGTCTTCCATACACTCGATCAGTAGTTATATTTCACATTTAGGGGGGAGGATCTGTTTTTAGCTAAATAACATAACATAAAAAATATATTTATATTTAATATATTAAGGTAATTATATCATAATGGAATAATAATTTTTTAAGGTGGTATAAAAATATATAATATTAAATTATCTAATAAGGATGTTAACTCTCCTTCAGAAAAGTTCATTTTGATTGCACCGAATGGATTCCTCCAATGAATATATAATTATTAAAAGACATCTAGAATGAGGGGAGGATATTAAGTATTTAATTTACTATTATCATGATTAAAGCAATGATATTTGTAATATTTATGTGGATAATTGATGGGGTGCCCATTTTTATGTTAGAGAGAGGATATAGTTTGAATTGTTGATAAGGAAAAAAATTTCATCCAAAAATTTTATCTCGCCAAAAGAACAAAAATTGGTCATTTTAAAACATTTTAAGTGATAATTTATAGATATGAATATGATATAAGAATTAATATTGAAATTTGTAATTATATTCATTATCCTATTTAATTTAATCTCTGGTAATCCTATTTTTAAAATAAACACATTAAATATTTCGTACAGTTTTCACTATTCCTTATAGATAAGAAATTATTTGAACATATTAGATAATATAACATAATCTAATTACAAATATGGAATCCATTTATCAATGTTCATAAAATACATTTTTTTGAATATAATTTAAAATTGAACGAGCATAGGTGTCAAATAAATGGGATTTCATGAAATATAATTTTCAGAAAAGATTATCACATCTTACATATATGAAAATTATTATTAATTAGATAAATTTAAAATAATATTAATATATTTATAATATATTATTATTTTATTTATAATTCATTATTAGTGGTTATTTTTATTATTAGAAAAATAGTCATTATAAATCAGAAATGATTTTTAGAGACAGTTTTCTAAACCCTAAAAACATCTTCTCAAATATAGAATAATAATAGTTTAAATGGAATTTATTGGATTTATTTTAAATTAATATTAATTATTCAATATATTAATATTGTTATTATAATGATTGGTCAGAATTTATTAGTAAACATTACTATTATGTTAAAAAATATATTTCAATCATATCAGAAAAAAATTACTATTTTCTAAAAAAATTAATAATTTATCAATAATATTATATAAATATTATATTTTTAATATTTATTTTTGGTTCTTCAAAAAAATAATATTGTTAAGAATTATTTTTCACATATGTTCGCATATTTTGAAAAATCATTCCAATTGAAAATTTGATGTTTTCTAGAAAAAAATTTTTATTTTTCTTATTATTAGTTGATATATTATTTTTAATCAATAGAAAAGATTTTTATTTAAATAATACACCTTTAAAAATATATTTTTTATAATTTAATTTCATTTATTGACACTCATAACCTTATATAAATTTTACAATTGATGTCTTTAAAATATAATATTTTAATACTGTATTGTGTTTAGTATAAACGTTGTGTTGTGTGCATCACAAACTATAAGAGAAATTGAATTTATTTAAAGATATATATATTCAAAAAAACCGAAGGTTTTATGTTACATTACATGAGTGGTGTTGTGTGTCATAAATTTAATTCGTCATGATTTTAATCATTTTGAATATTTGGTTATTATGATCAACTGCATTAATAACAATTATGTCCTCACAATTTAATCATTATGATGATAATAATGGGTTTTAAATTTTAAAATAAATTTCATGTAATCAAAAATCATAAAAAGGAATAACAAAACATTACTTATATAATAGAGAAACCAATTTAAATTTTTTTTATTCAACAACACGTACCTGTTTCACAAACAGATGATCTTTGGGGGGAAATGATGATATGGGAAATGAAAAAACAATTAAATAATTTTGGACTGTGATTAAAATCATTTATCATAATTTACTAAATTTCAATTTAATGTTATGGACATAAAACCCATAAATATCTGATGATTAAGATTAATGTTGTTCCTTTAATTAAGAAATTAATACAATAATATTTTTCATTCTAGATCCTCTTCTTCTAGATGTGAAATTTATTTACATTCCCGGCTAAGAATATAAAAAAATACACTTACATGAGAATAATAATATCATCCTTTATTCATTTTTCACCACAATATCATCCTTTTCTATAAATACCTAAAATTTTCCAGGAAAATATTTTCATAAATACATGGGAATTTTACAAGTCCGCGAAATCTGACGGCGCGTGATTCTGAGGCCCGGTGTGCCCGGAATCAAATTTTGATGTTTCGTTCAGGTATATTCAATAAACATATCAGTGAGTTTAAATAACTTTTGAACCATGGCTCGGAATAGAAATATGAGGGCACCGTTGAACTCGCTGCGCCTATATTCACTTATGTAGACTTTTACTTCGATGGTAGTAAGTCGAGAAAAGAAGTTAATTTTTTGGCTTTTATTGAAAAAATAAATAAAGAAAGTGTGAAATAAATTATTTTATATGAGTCTAAAAGTTAGTGTGTGTGTGTGGGGGGTGGGGGGGGGGGGGGGGGGGTTAAAACCGCATCTTGGAAGTTGGAGGTGCGACCACCACACCTTAACCTCCCATGAGAGGTTATGGTGGTGGGACCCACCTGAACTCAACCTCCCATGTGAGGATAAATGAGATGGGGAAAACATGAGGATTAACCACCTATTAATGGGAGGAGAGGAAAACATCTCAACTACCCTCATTATTGAGGGGGGGGGCTCTTGACTTACCCCTTAATAAATGGAGCCAACACATAGTTTATTATCCCTAGTTCACCCCCATTAATTAAATTGGTCATCTCATTTAATTAAACGCATCAATTTGAATTTTAAACTCAATAATCTAAAATAAAAGACAATCATTTATTTGGAGGGGATATCTTTTCATTTTTTGGAAAAGGAGTAGTAGAGGATCATTGGGAGAAAGCTCCCAATGAAGATCCATTCTCCTAACAATGAACGAATAATGAAGAACGTGTTATTCCAATGAAGAACACCGGTGAAAATCTTCAATGGACTCCTTCCTCAAACCTCTTCCTATGATACCTACCGACGTGAAGCATCTTCAACAACTATCGCGTGTATTAGGATGTCAAAGAGTGCGGCTGACACGATGAGATACAACACCATCTTCTTTTCACGACATCACCATCAACGACCGATAATCAAAAGGTAGGGGGTTTACATTGAGTAATATATATTTCTTTTCCTCATATTCTTTTGAAAGGAATCGATGTGATGGTTTGAAAGAAATTGTTTTTCGTCATTCTACATAGATGAACAAATTGCTATCACCTCTAAACGCGGAGGGTGTGGGACAAACAAACATGGATCGACTCCCTCTCCAGATCTTTTGTGATTTTTCTTTAGCAAGGCGATGAGGCGACTACCACAAAGGCGGAAAAGAAAAAGGATATGCTACCTGCGGCCTCCTCGAATCTCACTCCCACCACACCGTTATGATGGTCCTGGATGAACACCGCCAGCCCGCACTGAACCGGCCAGCCCGTCCTGCATGCGGCCTGCCCGCGCCTTGCCTAGTGCCCCGCCTGGCCTGTCCGGTGCCCCGTCGGCCTACCCGCGCCCTGTCTGCGCCGCGCGTGGCCTCCCTGCGCACTTCCCACAGCCCACACGGCCTCCCTTCGCCCTGCCCCATTCCCCGCGCGCCCTGCCTGGCGCCCAACCGGCATGTCTGGTGCCCTACTGTCCTACCCCACACACTCTCGTCCTACCCCACGCCCCGCGCGTCCTGCCCGTACCCTGCCTGGAGCCCTACGACCTACCCACGACCCGTGCAACCTCCTAGCACCCCGCCAGCCAGATCGCACACCGCACTGCCTCCTGACGCCCTGTCGACATCCCGGGCCAAGCCGCGCCCCTTGCGGCGCTGGTCGAACTGGCCCCGACCTCTGGGACGAATCGCCCCAGTAGTCCGATGGGTCGGGCTTAGTGGACCGGGCCGTATCGAGTGGGCTGACCCACCCAATGGACCGTGTCAGAACCAGTGGGTCTGAACGGGTCGACCCAGACCGGGTCAGCCCAGTATGGGGTGGGCCGAGTCAGTCCAACCGGGATGGACTAGGCCCAGGCCGATTACTGATCGGTATATCCTTTAGCCATATCATTGGCACCGGGCGACCGTTTGATGAACCGTCAGTGGTTCTAGTTTTCATCATATAACGCCCCAGCCTTAAACATAACATACTCTTGAGTTATTACACGATTACACATTGAGGATCATTTCAGGTTTGGAGTTTTAGAGAATTTTATCATGAAACTTGCATTACATTCCACATTTAAACAAAGTGGTTACATAAAAGACACCATTCATTTTTCCCATTAATGGAAACATATTTAAAATAAAACATGGATTCTTTCTTGACACATCCTTGACACTATCATCACATCATGTACCATTCCCTTGACATGTGAAAAACATTTCAAAAACATGGGATGAGCATAAAAAGCAGAGTAAGGGTTAAAAAAATGTGGAAAAGAAACATGAGTTCATATATACATAAGAATTAAATCATACTTTACCCATATAACATAGGCACTTTAACATACCTAATCAAATCATGAATAAATCATAGAAATCATAAGACATAAAAGGTAACTTGAGGCATTCATAACATTCTTACGTAGGGAGTAACCCTCTTGGTTACGTTTGGAATACCCACCACAGTATATTCCCTAAATCTCTTCGGATAAACCTTAACGTTTCACTCCTTCACATTACCCAATACATTGGAGAGCTATATCGGGCTCACCCGCCCTTATTTTACCACGGAACCACCCGTCTTCATAATAATGCCCAAGAACCTCTTCATAATCGTATCACATAAAACATGCATAAATGAAACATAACATTTCCACCATTCAATAACAAGATATCAATACAACACATTGATATAAAAACATTATGAAAACCATTTTCAATACCAAATTAAACGAAAAGTAAAAACATGGTATTTATTTTTCTTTTAAAAAAATGGTATGGCTTGTAGAGGAAGTCGAAACTCAAATAATGGTCACGTCGACGGAGAAGTCATTGTCGCCGTTTACATACGACAAAAAACATTCCCTTTTGTCATTTAGTAAAACGCTTCGTATAACAAATATTATTTTTGAATAACAATAAAAGTCAAAGGGGTTTATACACCGTATAAAATATAGTTGTGTATAAAACAAAATATGCCTCAATGAAAGGAGATTGAGACGGATTCCCATACAAAGAAGGTATCCTTGGTTTAAGGATAAATCAATTACATAATTATGTGTGAAAAAAGAATACACCAAATATAAGTGGATATAAAGTATGAAACAAAAAGTGGTTATTCACACATATTCCTAGAACAACATATTCATGGAGTACAAGTTTGTCCCAAAGAATCAAATTTGGGTTAAGAAGTTCCCTTGCCAAAATTTGACAGCCTAACTGCGTCACTAAAAAATTCAAAAAATGAGTTGATGAGAGATAAAAAGGGTATCTCATCACATGGACATAAAATTTAAATCAATAAGGATATAGAAGAACATATCCCAACATAATAGTATGTGAATTAAAATACATAACAAAAGAAGTCTTTTAAAAAGAGGAGGGTGAAATGTTCCCTTACCGACATGGGTATCTTTCGAGACATGCACCCCGTGAAAGAAGGACAATAAAACATTGATGTAAATAATCATAAATGAAATTATATTAAAAAATGAGTAAAATAATGGACAGTAAAAACACCACTAAAAATAAATTGTGGAAAATGTAGCATAATTCTCACGGGAACAAAAGTGAGATGAAAAATCCCTTACAAAAACTCGGCGGCTTAACAGTGCCACTTAAAACTTCCTAAATGGATTGATGAGAGACAATAGGGTCTCTCATCATATGAAAAAAATGTTTACAGAAATAGGAATATAAAAGAACATCCCCTAAAATAACAAATAGTATCTTTAAAGAAGTGACATAAGGATAGTACTTAAAAAGAAAGAGAGAGGTTAGATCTCTTACAAAAATTCGGCAGCCTAACGATGCCACTCAAAACATCCAAAATGGATTGATCAGAGAGAATAGGGTATCTCATCATATGAACATAAAAATTACAGTAATATTAATATAAAATAACATCCCCATAACAAGAAATATGAGCTTTAAAAGGAATGACATAAAAGAGCATTCTTAAAAAGAAAGAAGGGAGTATGATCCCTTAACTCAAGTCCAACTTGTCTTGTTCGTTTCATTATATTCCTGAATAATAAACATTGGTCAATTTATAAGTGCTTAATAACCTCTTATAAAGAATAATATTCAGTTCATATCACATATTTTAATGTTATAATACTTGGTTAATAATATGAGTTTATATCAGACGTTTTTGTCGATGTTTGGTACATGATTCAAAAATAAACTTGTTTGAAAAATGATTGTCCATGTAGTTATAAGTAAATAATTTCCAGAATAGTATTAATGATTAAAATATCATATATATACAGTACATATTCATTTTATACTATTCCATATCATTTGGAGATAAAAAACGAAAAGCACCGTTCATGGAGACGGTAGACCGTACGTACGCATGAACGCTACTTTCATTTTTTCTTTGTCATATTAATGGAATTAAAAATAAATGATATATATATATATATATTATAATTCCAGTATAATATATATGTTATATAGGTCACATATGTTCATTAATTTCGTCTTTATACATTCCATGTATTGCATGTACGAGTCACATCACTTGAGGGGGTGGTAGTCCACACATCCTCATATGAAATTATCGCATTTACACAACAAGAAAAGAATAAAGGTATGGTTTAAATATAAAATACAGAAGCATATAGTAAACATAAATACCATATATATCATATATAAAATACATTGACATCATAATGGCCACCTTTAAAGGTGTTAAAAGAATATTGAACAATCATCGTTTCGTGAGGCAGAAAATCGCCAACCACAGAAACAGTATGTTCTTTAACCATTAGAAGAAGATGTGTGAATGTGTATCTCGAATAAATCTTATAAAAACACCCTAGTATATTTAATATACTGTATTTTTTACAAAAGAAATGAATAAAAAGAGTTTAGGGGGTTGGAGAAGAAAAATAAAACCAAAGGACACAAGTGAAGACATTACCTTAAAATCAGGTAACTCCCTTTGGTTTGAGCTCAAAGGCTTCCTTGGGAAGACTTCTGCCAAATTGAGGCTTCAAGGAGTTATATAGGGATGTATATAGACAAAAGGGGTATATTTGTCCGATCCAAAGGCTTTCGATGTGTGGGTAATGAGGTAGAGGTGGGGGCCTTTTATAAGAGGAGAGGAGGGGCACTTTTGGAAAGTAAAGAAATGTTACTTTATTTTAGAATGAGTTTCGGATTTTAATGGTCCCAAAATGATTTTTTTCGAGGATAAGGTGATAAGGGTTCGAAGTCCACCCATACAATAGGTTTTGGACATGTGTAGGTCTTAGATTTTACATTATCTTTCCATTTTATTTAAATCGTTAAATAATGAGGTCATCGCTGCATCATCATGATGTCATAAATAATTTAATTTATTTAATGTATAAAAATTATAAAAAATAATATTATTTAGGAAATCTTTTTATATTTCCAATTAATATTTATAGTCAAAATTCTGACTTGTATATCCCCATGTAAAAATTGTTTTAGTAAACCAACTCATGTTTGTGTCATTTTAATTTTAACATTAAATAAAAAGGTATTTATGTCATTTTCCAACCAAAGTGGCTCCATGGGGTCCACAAGTTTACCTATGAATTTTATTGGTCGTCCATGAAACATCCAATGTGGGTAGGACATGTTTCAAGCTCATCTCATATTATTAAAACATTATTTATACCTTAAACTACACTAATTACCTCTAATAGCGATTAAAAACTTAATAAGTTACTCTTCATCCAAAAATTATTTTAATCTCATTGAACCACATTTTACATATTAATGACAACCATGTATGTCGTATTTTTGAAATTCAAAACCCAAAGGTGGCAAAATTTCATTTAAATGGAAAATCAGTTTTTATAAGTACCACTTAGTGGTTTCACTATTCATCAAAAATTGAAGTTTTTCAGAAAATTACCAAAAGATGACCCTAAGATATATTTGATATTACGAATTAAAAAATGATGTCTATTTTAAAAAATTCAAAACATATAAGTTGCATTAATTAATTTAATAATTAATTCCCGCTGTCACAACAAATAGCGTGTTTTTATGAAACAAAAAGTATCAAATGATTGCCACTAGTTTAAGTCCGATTTCAAAGTGAAATTAATTCCAATGAGCACTATTGGATTAAATGGTAAAAATATATTATAATTTCACTTTAAAACCAATTCAAAAGATAATATAATCATATAAATAAATTAGATTAAAATGTGGTTTTGAATTAAAATACAATATTTTTAACTATTCATTAAAAATTGTACTTTTTTGGAAAAATACAAAAAATTTACACAAAGTAAATTTTGATGTCCTGATTCAAAAGAAGAATTTTATCTTGTCAAATATAACACATAAAATTTTCAAAAAGTGGATTTAAAATAGGTTCTCTATCAAAAGGCGGTTAATCGACCTTTTAAAGAATATTAGAAGGCTTACGCTTAAAATTGGATTCATTCGCATTTTTAATCCTCTAACATTTATTGTAAAAAGTAAAAATATTTGACAAACATATATATTCATTTTGTATTTAGTTCTGTTCATTCCCTCCATTACAACGGCTGGGCGTTAACTACTATTTAAAATAATATTATTTTATTATTAGAGTTCAACAAAAGATTCCCAAGAAACTCATTGTTGTGTGTTGGGTATGCCATCGAGCATAGCGTCCCCTTTAAAGTCATATTAATATTTTATTCACAAATATGTATAAATGTTAAAATTTCATACTCTTTATTTACCTGGGGTGTTACATCCTTCCCTCCTTTTGGGAATTGCGTCCTCACTATTTTAAAATTGAGCTTGGAAACAACCTTGAATGTCCCACTTCGGAACAAGAGTCGGTAAAACAATAACTTTAAAATAATGAATGATAAGTACAAAGGTCACCCAAGTTAACCCATACTAGGATTACATGTATGAAATATGGACATGGAGGAAAAAACAAAGGGTCATGTTCTGATGGAGAGTGATAGTAAACCTGTCTAGGAGAAATTTAACCATAAGAAAATCACAGACTTGTGATGGGTTAAACGGTATTCGATTCCCCAGTAGGAAAAGTAAACATAAAACATTTTTTTTTTAAGTTAATCTTCGTTGAGGAATTTATTTTTTAGCTTAACTAAATCATAATGAAACATACTTACTTGTCACGTAGACTTTCAACTTTTACTAGATTCCTTAATCAAACTCATATTTTCTATAAAAGATTAGGTTTTAGGAAGACTTGTTTGCATTAAGATTACTATAATCATCTTCTAGAGAATCACCTAATCCACAAAAGAGAACTATATACTTCCCATGTCATTAGACATTAACCAAAACAAAAACCAAAAAGGTTAGTACAAGATCAGATAATCCAGAAAAGGATAACCCTTTATAAAAATAAAATCATTTCTTAATCTCCAAAATTTGTCCAACAAAACCCAATGTTCAACGAGGACCATTTGATAAACAATTTGACTATAAAATTCCTCAAAGTAAACCAATCTAAGATTGAAACCCAAATATTTGAAGGATTTAGTCACATAGTCTTCAAATATAAATCGTAACATTTATCTCCAAACAACATCAATTGCTCTTAATGTCTCGTGTTGAAAATAAATAACCTAATCACATATCCTCCGTGATAGGTTAATAAATTTCCATAGATAACCCAAAATCAACTTACTCTTTATTCATAATATCATCTAACTAATGTCTGCATGTTGTCCTTTTTCCAAAACTATATAATTCTTAAAACATTCCCGAAAATGAGATAAAATCATCAAAAATAATCATAACATATTTTAAACTCAAGTTTATCTCATTACTTTCTTTTTCCATCATAACATATAATAACCCATAATTACCTCAAAATTAAGGATCATATAAACTCTAATGGTTACCTTTATAATTATTACCTAAATATCAACATCGATTGGTCATCTCGTACATGATCAATTACAAAAGATACCAAGGTTCATGTGGTTGATCATGACTCCTTGATAGTTGGTTTAGAACAACCACGAGTTTCCTCATTTTATCCCCCATTTTATCTAGTATCCTAATCAGAGAACCACCACTGTTTCCTTCAAACCTGTTGTCTCTTTGGTGCCTTCTAGATCCATCCATTCACTAAAAATAGAAATTTTAGTGTGAGTATATCAACAAAACTATCATGTACTAGTGAGGAAGATAAACACTAAGATATACTTACTCATTCACATTATCCAAAACTATGACTGCTTCTGAAATCCTAACCATTATTGTACTATCACTTATGCTTAGAGAATACCCTAACCTCTAAAGTTATCAAAATCGACCACTGATACCAACTATAAGGCCCCAGCCTTAAACCTTACTTAATCTTGATTTATTACAAGATTACACATTTAGGATCTTATCAGGATTAGAGTTTTAGATAATTAGATCATGAAACTTGCATTACATTCCACATTTAAACAAAGTGGTTACATAAGAGACAATATTTATTTTTCCCATCAACGGAAACATATTTAAAATAAAACATGGATTCTTTCTTGACACATCCTTGAAACTATCATCACATCATGTACCTTTCCCTTGACCTGTGAAATTTTTTTCAAAAATTTGGGATGAGCGTAAAAATCTCAGTAAGGGTTAAAAAAATATGGAAAAGAAACATGAGTTCATATATACATAAGAATGAAATCATACATTACCCATAAAACATATGAACTTTAACATACATCATCAAATCATGAATAAATCATAGAAATCATAAGACATAAATGGTAACATGAGGCATTCATAACATTCTTACGTAGGGAGTAACCCTCTTGATTACGTTTAGAATACCCACCACAGTATATTCCCGAAATCTCTTCAGAGAAACATTAATGTTTCAATCCTTCGCGTTACCCACTGGATTGGAGAGCTATATCAGGCTCACCCCCCCATAGTTTACCACGGAACCACCCATCTTCAAAATAATTCCCAATAACATCAACATAATCGTATCACATAAAAGATGCATAATGGAAACATAACATTTCCACCTTTCAATAACAAGATATCAATACAACACAATAATATAAAAACATTATGAAAAACATTTTCAATACCAAAATAAAAGAAAAGTAAAATCATGGTATTTATTTTTCTTTTAAAAAAAGGTATGGCTTGTAGAGGAAGCCGAAACTCAAATAATGGCCATGACGGAGGAGAAGTCATTGTCGCCGCATACGTACGACAAAAAACATTCCCTTTTGTCGTTTAGTAAAATGCTTCGTATAAAAAAGAATCCTTTTGAATAATTATAAAAGTCAAAGGGGTTTATACACCATATAAAAGAGTGTTTTGTATAGAACAAAACATGCCTCAATGAAATGAGATTGAGACGGATTCCCATACAAAGACGGTATCCTTGGTTTAAGGATAAATCAATTACATAATTATGTGTGACAAACGAATACACCAAATATAAGTGGATATTAAGTGTAAAAAAATCAGAGGCTATTCACACATATTCATAGAACGACATATTCATGGACTACAAGTTTATCCCAAAGAATCAAATTTGGGTTAAGAAGTTCCCTTGCAAAAACATGACAGCCTAACGACGTCAAATAAAAATTCAGAAAATGAGTTGATGAGAGATAAAAAGGGTATGTCATCACATGGACATAAAATTTAAATCAATAAGGATATAGAAGAACATATCCCAACATAATAGTATGTGAATTAAAAGACATAACAAAAGATGTATTTTAAAAAGAGGAGGGTGAAAGGGTCCCTTACCGACATGGGTATCTTTCGAGACATGCACCCCGTGAAAGAAGGACAATAAAAAATTGATGTTAATACTCATAAATGAAAGTATATTACACAATGAGTAAAATAATGGACATTACATACACCACTAAAAGGAAATTGTGGAAAATGTAGCATAAATCTCATGGGAATAAAAGTGAGATGAAAAATCACTTACAAAAACTCGGCAGCCTAACAGCGCCACTTAAAACTTCCAAAATGGATTGATGAGAGAGAATAGTGTCTCTCATCATATGGAAATAATGTTTATATAAAGAGGAATATAAAAGAACATCCCCCAACATAACAAATAGGAACTTAAAAGAAGTGACATAAGGAGAGTACTTAAAAAGAAAGAGAGAGGTTAGATCTCTTACGAAAATTCTGCAGCCTAAGGGCGCCACTCAAAACTTCCAAAATGGATTGATGAGAGAGAATAGGTTCTCTCATCATATGAACATAAAAATTAAAGTAATATTAATATAAAATAACATTCCCATAACAAGAAAGATGAGCTTTAAAAGAAATGACATAAAAGTGCGTACATAAAAAGAAAGAGAGGAGTAGGATCCCTTACCTCAAGTCCAACTTGTCTTGTTCGTTTCTTTATATTCATGAATAATAAACATTGGTCAATTCATAATTTCATAAGGACCTCCTATAAATATTATTATTCAGTTAATATCACATATTATAATGTTATAATAATTGGTTAATAATATGAGTTCATATTAGACGTTTTTGTCAATGTTTAGTACATGAGTCAAAAATGAACTTGTTTGAAAAATGATTGTCTATGTAGTTATAAGTAAATAATTTCCAGAATAGTATTAATTATTAAAATATCATATATATCCAGTACATATTCATTTTATACTATTCCATATCATTTGGAGATAAAAAATGAAATGCACCGTTCATGAAGACGGTAGGCCGTACATACGCATGAACGCCACTTTCATTTTTTCTTTGTCATATTAATGGAATTAAAAATAAATGATATATATATATTATAATTCCAGTATAATATATAAGTTATATAGGTCACATATGTTAATTAATTTAATTATTTATACATTCCATGTATTGCATGTACGAGTCACATCACTTGAGGGGGTGGTAGTCCACACTTCCTCATATGAAATTATCGCATTTACACAACATGAAAAGAATAAAAATATGGTTTAAATATAAAATACAGAATCATATAGTAAACATAAATACCATATATATCATATATAAAATACAGTGACATCATAATGGCCACCTTTAAAGGTGTTAAAATAATATTGAACAATCATCGTTTTGTGAGGCAGAAAATCGCCAACCACAGAAACAGTATGTTCTTTAAACATTAGACGAAGGTGTGTGTAAGTGTAGCTCAAATACTTCTTAAAAAAACATACTAGTATATTTTAGATACTTTAGTTGTACAAAATAAATGAATAAAAAGATTTTAAGGTGTCGGAGAAGCAAAATAAAACAAAAGGACACAAGTGAATACATTACCTTTAAATCGGGTTACTCGCTTTGGTTTGAGCTCAAAGGATTCCTTGGGAAGCCTTCTGCACAAAGTGAGGCTTCAGGGAGTTATAGAGGGATGTGTAGAGACAAAATGGGTAGGGTTTGGCCGAGCCAAAGGCTTTGTAAGTGTGGGTAAGGAGGTAGAGGTGGGGGCCTTTTATAAGAGGAGAGGAGGGGCACTCTTGGAATGTAAAGAAATGTTACTTTATTTTAGAATGAGTTTCGGATTTTAATGGTCCCACATTGATGTATTTTGAGGATAAGTTGATAAGGGTTCTAAATCCTCCCATTCAATAGGTTTTGGACATGTGTAGGTCTTTGATATTACATTATCTTTCCATTTTATTTATATCATTAAATAATGAGGTCATTGGTGCATCATCATGATGTCATAAATGATTTAATTTATTTAATTTCTAAAAATTATAAAAAAATACCATGATGTAGGAAATCTTTTTATCTTTCCAATTACTATTTATAGTCAAAAATCTGACTTGTATAACCCCATGGAAAAATTGTTTTAGTAAAACAACTCATGTTTGTGTCATTTTAATTTTAACATTAAATAAAAAGGTATTTATGTCATTTTCCAACCAATGTCGCTCCATGGGGTCCCCAAGTTGACCCATGGATTTTCTTGGTCGTCCATGACACATAAAATGAGGGTAGGACATGTTTCAAGCTCATCTCATATTATTAAAACATTATTTATACCTTAAACTACACTAATTACCTCTAATCACGATTAAAAACTTAATAAGTTACTGTTCACCAAAAAATTATTTTAATCTCATTGAACGAAATTTTACTTCTTAATGACAACCATGTATGTCGGATTTTTGAAATTCAAAACACAAAGGTGGCAAATTTTCATTTAATCGGAAATCAGTTTTTATAAGTACCACATAGTGGTTTCACTATTCATCAAAAATTGATGTTTTTCAGAAAATTACCAAAAATTCACCCTAAGATATATTTGATATTCCGAATTCAGAAATGATGCCTATTTTACAAAATTCAAAACATATAAGTTGAATTAATTAATTTAATAATTAATTCCCACAGTCACAACAAATAGTGTGTTTTTATGAAACAAAAAGTATCAAAAGATTGACAATAGTTTAAGTCTGATTTCAAAGTGAAATTAATTCCAATGACCACTATTGGATTAAATGGTAAAAATATATTCTAATTTCACATTAAAACCAATTCAAAAGATAATCTAATCATATAAATAAATTAGATTAAAAAGGGGTTTTGAATTAAAATACAACATTTTTCACTATTCATTAAAAATTGAACTTTTTCGGAAAAATACCAAAAATTTACACAAAGTAAATTTTTATATCCCGATTTTAAAGAAGAAATTTATCTTGTCAAATATAACACATAAAATTGTCAAAAAGTGGATTTAAAATAGGTTCTCCATCAAAAGGCGGTTAATTGACCTTTTAAAGAATATTAGAATGTTTACGCTTAAAATTGGATTCATTCGAATTTTTAATCCTCTAACATTTTTTGTAAAAAGTAAAAATATTTGAAAAACATATATAATCATTTTGTAGTTAGTTCTGTTCATTTCCTCCATTACAACAACTAGGCATTAACTACTATATAAAATAATATTATTTTATTATTAGAGTGCAACATAAGATTCCCAAGAAACTTGTTGTTGCGTGTTGGGTACACCATCGAGCATAGCGTCCCCTTTAAAGTCATATTAATATTTTATTCACAAATATGGATAAATGTGAAAATGTCATACTCTTTATTTACCTGGGGTTTTACACATCGAGCATGATGGCCACTTTGAGTATACCCCAATCTAGTTTAGGATAATTTTGATATATGGTCAGGGTGGATCGTACACGAATCCAACTGGGCCCTTGGGACAAAATATCTTATAACTCAAAGACTGAGGGTCAGATTGACGCGTCGTCTATTTCATTGATACCCCTATGGAGAGGTAGACCTTTGGGATATTTCTACGTGGGGCTTTGTGACGACGGGAGTATCGACCAGTAACTCGTAGAACGAACCCTCTTGGATTTGAGTGAGCATAGTACAAATACCTAGTAGCTGCCTGAGACATGACGAATGCTTACCGATTTGACTCGGGGTGATTTGACTAGACCAGTAGGGAGAGCTTGGTATTTGGAAGGAAAACCATGATAGATAAGTGCCTGGTAATTGGTGGTAGACTCGCGGTGCTCGACATGAGGAGTACCTCGGCAGGCTATTAGGGGGAGCACCTGGTAGTTGGCGGTAGACCCATAGTGGTGAGCACCTCTGTGTAAGTGTGACAGACCCATGGTACTCAATAGGATGAGTACCTCAGTAGTCCAAGGATTGTGGGAAGTGCCTAGTTGTGGTGGTAGGCCGAATGTACTCAACAGAGGATGAGTTCTCCAACAGTCGTAGTTTTGATAATAAAAATCCTGGTTGAGTTGAGTTAGTAATTTTTTTGTTTACATCATTATTGAGATGGATTACATGATAACTTAGGTATATGTATGGGTATATACCTTAGTAGGGTAATCTATTGATTCCATACTTTTTGATTTATCCTTGATGGATTTCAGAGACCTTGATGGACTTGGGGTCCCTACTGAGTATCGTTTTACTCAAACCTGCATGGGCTATGCCCAATCCTAGTTGTGTTGGTTGCAGATGACGAACAATGCTGACTGAGGATCAGAGTAGCAGGACTGGATTGTACATGGAGGTGGACCTTATGATGAGTTGGTACACAGAGGAGGCTGACGGACATGGAGTGCTGTGGAGACCATTTGTACCTACCCTTCAGGTAGGAACACTGGAAGACGATCTAGACGTTACATTACTTTTCTTCTGTTGTACTTGCTTTTCAGTTGTACCTGCACTTTCTTAACGGAATTTTATTTCTAGTCCATTTTACATTCTATCACTTCATTTGTATACATCTATAATTAGTGATTACTTCTAACCCATACTCTATTGTGTGTGAATTCAGTTTATAAAGGCAATGCCTTCCCAATTTTAGGGATTCATGCCTTTGGTGCTAGTCGCCAGCCCCTGGCCAATGGAAGGCGGTCTTGGGGTAGTCACGGAATGGGCCGCAGGGGACATGACATGACAAATTAGTTTCATAGGAGTCAATTATACCACAAAACATAAGACTCTAATCTTTCTTTCTGTGATGAAATAGTGTTAAGGGTACTAAGTGTGGTTTTCAGTTCAGGGAGTCCAGTGTTGGTGTAGAGGCTGATGTATCCATACACCAGGACCCTGACTACTGATTTCCGAGTCATTGCACGAAAACACTAATTGCATGAGTGTTTTCAAATTTTTTTCATTAAGTAATCTCAACTAGGTCTTCTCACCATGTATAATCTTTGATCGTGTCACATCTGTTTCTTTTAGGATGCCTCCCTGCAGACAACTAGTGAGGGTCCCAAGGTTTTTACGCACAGATATCCCACTGAGTGATGAGGCCTCCCTATAGGGTCGTCTTCCATTAGAGGAACCAGTGGAGACAGCAGCGGTACCACTACCCATTGGGCCACAGATTCCACTATCCCAAACAACAGACGATGCATGCCGCTTGAGCATGATTCAAAAGTTCCAGAGCTAGAGGCCACCCAGGATCAGGGGAGACATGGACCCACAGCTGGCTGAGGATTGACTAGAGGCTGTGGTGAGAGTCTTCAGACTGGTTAGAACACCAGCAGATGTCATGGTGGTTCTTGCTGCTAGCCTTCTATAGGAAGCAATGGGAAGATGGTGGAGCTTGATGCTCAAGGATCATGACAAGATTACACTACTCTAGGTAGATTTTGGGAGCCTATTTCAGGCGGATATTTTCACAGCCACCCTACGAGCGGTGTAGATACAAGAGATACTGTATCTACAGCAGGGGTAGCATGATTGTAGCTCAGTACTCACCGAGGTTCACAGACCCCTCACGCTACTCCACTGATATGATACGAGACCCATTCTTCTGGGCCCAGAACATCGATCAGGGACTCAGGTGAGAGATCAGAGCTTCGGTGGTCTCCCTAAGAATCCCAACATAGGAAGTGGTGTTAGAGTGATCCCTCTTAGTGGAGATCTTCCTTGCGTAGCAGTCTCCAGCAGTGAGACCCACCACTAGTCGACATACAACGAAGTCTTCTGTAGGTGGCAGTATATAGATATCACCGAGATCCAAGAAGACTTGAGCTACATGTGGACAATCACACGACTTAGAATCAGTTTTGTGGGGCTCCCAGTGTAGAGATAGATACAGACATTCTAGGATCAGACATGGTTACTCATACAGCGGTCATGGTCACATGGATCGTGAATGTACGACCCGCCGGTCAGATGATAAGAAGATGGTCAAAGGACCACCCAGGTAGAGACATAGATTCGATCGAGGCGGTCTGCAGGGAAAAAGTGGATGTGGAAGAGGATCTGGTCATGCAACAGGCAGTGGGCGACGATTCAATGTTTTACCACCACCACCACTAGGATGTCCACCCCGACCATATGGAGTCGGTGGAAAGGGGAGATCTCTTCTCCAGGAAGTAGAGTCTTACGTTATTGGTGATATTGAGATGATTCGAGTTACGAAATGTGTCTACTCCACCATTACGTCAGTTCTAATAGACACAGGTGTCAGTCACTCTTTTATTTCCACTGCCCTTGTTTGAAGCACAGAGATTCTGAGAGATCTATTGGCTTGCTCTGTACTTCTAGAGACTCCTATGAGAGAAGGCATGATGATTATTCACCAGTGACGCGATTGTGAGCCTCCACTAGGAGGCAAGAGCTTTAGAGGGGATCTCCTTGTAGTTGCGTTGATGCATTACGTCAACATCTTGGATAGGGACTGTTTATCTAATGTCCACGCTCATATTGTCTGTATTAGGTGCAAATATTAGTGTGTTCGCACTGATGGGACAAGTTTCACCTTCACCGGTGAGAAGTGAGCCTTTGAAGTGTAGGACAGACATACTCAGTGGAGGGTGCAACCAATCACTTGTAAGTTGGCCTTCCTTACCCTTGGAACAATTGACTTGGAGAGTCCGAGCAATCCTGTAGTGGTGGACCAGTATGTGGATGTTTTTCCTGACGATGCTTCCAGACTACCTACTTGTATAGTGGTGGACTTCTACATTGCCATGTACCCTGAGATGGGAACGATATCTACTCCAGCATATCGGATGTCTCCCACTGGGCTTCGTGAGCTGCGGGTATAGTTGGAGGAATTACAGGGGAATTGATTAATCCAGCCCAGTGTTTCTCCTTGTGTAGACCAGAATCTGTTTTCCAAGAAGGTGGATGACAGTTTGAGGCTTTGTGTCGACTATCGTGGCCTCAAACCTAGTGACCATGAAGAACAAGTACCCACTCCTGAGGATTAATGACCTCTTTGATCAGCAGAAGGGATCACAATGGTTCTCTAATATAGGGCTCAGACTGAGCTATCACATGCATAGAGTTTATGATGAGGAAGACAAGAAGACGGTCTTCATAAGTCAGTATTTCCACTAAAAGTTCAAGGATATGCCCTTCAGCGTAACCAATGCTCCATCAGTGTTCATCGGACTCATGAACAAGATTGTCCTACCGTACCTATATGGCATTGTTGTAGTCTTCATCGACGACATTCTGATCTACTCGACTACTAAGGAGGAGCATGCCTACCATTATTTGATAGTACTAGAAACACTCTGAGAGCACCATATTTATGTTGAGCTCTTGATGTGATAGTTTTGGATCAGAGAAGTTCACTTTTTGGGCCATGTCATCTCATAGGCTGGAGTTGCATTGGATCCCGTGAAGATTGAGGCGATACTCTCTTGGGAACACCCTTGGAGTGTGATAGAGGTACAAAGTTTCCCGAGATTGGTTGGGAACTACTAGAGGGTCATATCATACTTTTCCTAAGCTGCAGCACCACTACCAACCTTGACGAAGAAGGGGAAACCCTTCTAATAGATGGAGATATTCTAGTAGATCTTTCATGATCCGAGGTAGAGGCTGGCTAGTGCCTCCATCTTGAGACTTCAAAATTAAGGTGTATAGTACGTTGATTACTACGATGCATCATGGATCGGACTTGGGTGTGTCTGGATGTCGAAGCGAGCAGTGATCGCGTATGGTTATCGACAGTTGAGATAAAATGAGCAGAGCTACGCTACCCATGACCTGGAGTTAGTGGCAGGGGTCTTCTCCTAGAAGATGTGGAGACAATATCTTATTGGTGAACATTTTACCCTGCACTCTGATCACAAGAGTCTCATGTTTATCTTCTCTGATAATTACATGAACCTGATTCAGTGAAATTGGATTGAGTTCCTACAGAAATATGACTTCGAGATAGTCTATACTCTTGGGAAGGGGATCATTATTGTAGATGCTCCCAGCAAGAGGTCTGGTATACTGCTTCTAGGAGAGGCAACAGAGCAGCTGGCTGATTTATAGATATACTTTGTTGATAGTAATGGAGCATCCTTCCTTCAGTCTTTTAAAGTCACTCCCCCACTTCTACAATGAGTCAGGGAGGCACAATGTGGATATGCTGACTGTGAGACACGACCTAATCAGATATAAATAGGGCCAAAACCTGATGGATTTTATGAATGTGGGGAGAACATCATCCTCTTTAGAGGACGTACCTTGGTTCTAGTAGAACATGAGGAGGATGTTTTTAGGGAGTTCCACACTTCTTCTCTAGCAGTACGTCCAGGAGTGTAGAAGATGTACCAGGACCTTCGACGACAGCACTGGTGGCCAGATATTAATAATGCAGTAGCGGAGTTTTTCTCTCGATACCTATCTTGTTAGTAAGGGAAGGAGGAGCACCAGGTAAAAACATGCATGGTTCATCCATTAGATGTCCTAGAGTGGAAGTGGAATGAGATATCCATGGATTTCGTGACGGGAGTTCCACGTACATCTAGGGGTCACGACTCGATTTGGGTGATCATTGAACGACTCCCCAAGTCAGCCCACTTTCTACCAATCAGGGAGCAGGTTTCATTAGAGAGATTGGGACACCTCTATGTGTAGGATATTCTGCATTTACATGGTATACCTTCGATTATTGTCTCTGATCGTGACTCATGCTTTACTTCCCTGCTATGGAAGGGGTTGCCGGAAGCTTTCGAGATGCTTCTTAGTCTGAGCACTGCCTTCCATCCACATATAGATGGCCAGACTGAGAGGACAATTCATACCCTCATTGGAATGATGAGTTCTTTTGTCCTTGATTACGGTTGTAGCTAGGAGGATCACTTACCTTTGGTGGAGTTTTCCTACAACAAAAACTATCACTCCACCATAGGGATGGACCCTTTTGAAGCATTGTACATGCGACTTTGCAGATCACCCATGTGCTCGACAGACCCAGGGAAGTCTGCACTGGTGGGACCATAGATGGTACGAGATACCGCAGAGAAGGTGTAAAACATCTAGGAGAGGATTAAGACTGCACAAAGTAGGCAGAAGTCGTATGCTCACTAGAAATTGAGGCCTCTGGAGTTCGAGGATGTAGACCACATCATTCTATGGGTGTCACCTCAATGAGGTCAATGAAGATTTGGATGAGGTGGAAAGTTATCTCTGAGAATTATCAGACCTTACCAGGTCCTCACCAGAGTAGGTGAGGTGGCTTACCACCTGGCTTTTCCACCTCAGTTGCACCGGGTGCACAACGTCTTCCAAGTATCTCACCTGAGGAGATACATGCATGACCCTTCCTACATCATCGACCATGGAGACTTTGGCATCAACGATGGGGAGACATTTACGGAGATTTTCATGGAGATTGAGGATCAATAGGAGTAGGTACTATGTGGATGGTCGATACCTCTAGTTCCCGTTTGTTGGCAGCATGAGTACCTACAAGAGAGCACATGGGAGTGGGAGGCTCAGATGTGTGCTCAGTACCCACATTTGTTCCCATAGTTTTAATTTGTATCATTTGAGGATGTACATCCCTGAGGTGGGGAGAATGTAAAACCCATAATTTTCATGATTTTTTTTTTCATAAATACAAGGGATTTTTACGAGTTCGTTAAAACTGACGGCGTGTGATTCTGAGGCCCTGTGTGCCCAGAATAAATTTCTAATGTTTTGTTCGGGTATGTTCAATAAACGTTTGAGTGAGTTTTAATAACTTTTGAACCGGTTCTCGGAATTGAAATCTGATGGAACCGTTGAACCCGCAACACCAATATTCTCTTAAGGATACTTTGTCTTCAATGATAGTGAGTCGAGAATAGAAGATATTTTTTTTGGGTTTTCTTGAAAAAAATAATAAAATACAGCTTGCGACAATTTATTTTATTTGAGCCGCCATGTAAGTGTTTGGTGGTTGAAACCACCTTATGGAAGTTGGAGGAGGGGATAACACACCTTAAACTCCCATGAGAGGTTATGGTGGTGGGGGACACCCGAACTCAACCTCCCATTTGTGGATAAATTAGATGGGGACCACACAGGGCATAATTGTCCGACCTATCCCCCGGGGCCAGAATCATGTCTACCGCAAGCCCGCCTTCCATAGGCCAGGGGGATGGTGACTAGAACAAAGGCATAAATCCCTAAAATGGGATGGAATTTCCTTTATAACAATAAAAAACACAATAGAGTACACAAATGGAAGCAAAAAACTAAGTAAAACATTATACAAAGGAATTACTTTAAAGTAAAAGTGTCCTGAAATACAAGCCCAACAAGAATGTACAAGTACAACTGAAAGAAAAGTAACGAAGAAACAGGTCCGTCCTCCAGGGTTCCAACATGAATAGTATGTACAGATGGCCTCCTCAGCAATCATGTTCTTCCATCTCCTCCGTGTACCGTCACACTGTGTGGTCCACCTCCATGTACCATCCAGTATATCTAATCTCTGCCCCAGTTAGCATTGTCCTTTGTCTGCAACCAGCGCAATGAATTTTGGGAATAGTCTGTGCATGGGTGAGTATAATGATGCTCAACAGGAACCCTGAGTCCCTCAAGGTCACAAAAAATCCAACAAGTATACACCAAAAAGTTTGAAATCAACAGATAACCATTACTTAGGTATATTCCCATACATGTACCAATGTTATCTTGAAACCCATCTCAATCATGAAGATAACACAAAATTCATTGAATTAGTTCAACGTTGGATTTTAATTATCGAAGCCACAACTGCTGGAGAACCGCTCCACTGTCGAGTACAGTGGGCCTGTCGCGACATAGAGGTGCTTCTCACTAACCATGGACTATTGAGGTACTTCTCCTATTGATTACCATAGGTCTGCTTCCAACTACCAGGCGCTTCTCCATTGTGGGTCTACCACCAACTACCAGTCGCTCCCCCTAATAGCCGGAAGAGGTAATACTCTATCAAGTATTGTGGGTCAGATGACAACTACTAGGCGCTCCACCGCTATGGGTCTGCTGCCAATTACCAGGTGCTCCCCACTTGGGTAGCTGAATCACTCCGAGTCAAAATGGTCAAGCAGTCGTCAGGTCTGCTAGCTACTAGGTATCCGCACTCTGTCTGCTCGTCCCTGTAAGAATATGCTCCATGAGCTACTAGGAAGTACTCCAACTCTCGCTAAGTGCTACGAAGATGAATATGAATGGTCCGTTATGTCATAGGGGTATCAATGCAATAGACGGCGCATCAATCAGATGCCCTGTCTCTGAGTTATTTGCATTTCCATTCCAAGGGCACGGTTGGATTCGGGTACTATCCAACCTGACTATATCTCGACATTACCTCGAAATTTATTGGGGTATGCCAAAGGAACCATCTTGATCCATGCTTTCTGTCACCGCAGGTGGTTCGTCTATCAGACACATGTAGCCCATGATATAGGAGAAAATGTGATTTCGGGATAAATGGGTCAGGGTCTGGTCTAATCCAGTTGGACCGACCAGGCCCATCCCGGGATCTGGACTGGGGTACAACCCAGTTGGAGGGTCCGACCTGAGCCTAGGGGGGGTCCAGCCCGTGCTGGGCACAACCCGGCGGCTCGCGTGGCCTGACAAGCGACCTGCATTGAGTTCGGCCTGGCAGCCTGCATGGCCCGGCAGGTGGCCCACATGGCCGGTCTGGCGTCCCGACTACCCAGCGGCCGGTGGTGCCCTGTGGGGCCGACCCGAGCTGCACAAGGGAAAGGGGGGGGGGGGGGGGGGGTGCCGCGCCCCCTGTTTCCCAAACGGAACCAGCGCTAGGTGCTGGTTTGGTAACCCGCATGACCCGGGAGGGTCCGACATTGTCCGGCTGGTAGAGCGGCCAGCCGGATTGATCCGCAGGCGGCCGACCCAATGGCGACTTCCCCTACTCCTCTGTCGTGGCCCACCCTGGCTGAGGCATCTCCACCTCTGCGTGGCATGATGGCGCAGTGCCCCTCCACCATGGCCCGCCCAGGCAGTGGCTTCTTCTCCTCCGTGCGGCATGCCGGCGCTCCGCCCCTCCGGTGGCCTAATGGCCGCCCATGTACACCACCATGGAAAAATTCCTAGTACAATTCTTCCACGTGGCATGATGGTGTCGCGCCCCTCCAGTGACCCTATCATCCTTGTGTTTCCGATTTCCTTCATGGTCACCGTTGCTCCGTCACCATCATCAACAAGTGAGGAAAAAAAGGGGAAGGGTCGTTCTGTGTTCGTGCGGCCCCATCCTTCCACGTTATGGGGATATAAATTAGAAAAATGTTACCCAATATTGAATGTCGTAGAACGAGAATTAATTCAAACTCAAATCCCCTAACTCGTATCGATGTTCGATGACGATGTTGCGGAATGGAAAACATTGTTCCTTGATGTCAGAAAAAAGGCGAAGAGGTCTAGGATGATGTTGGCAGCGTTCTACAAGGATGACGCTTCCCTTTCTTTCCTCGATTGAAGATCGTTCATTATGGGGATAATTAGTTCATCCAAGCTCTTCCACCCCCTCTCCCAATGATCCACCAATTGAATATTCCAACCAAAATTAATGGGTCAAGCTATCCCATTAGTTAATTATTGGACAAAATATTCCATAGATTTCAAAATAATTAATTAATGTTCCATTAATTAATTTTAGTGGATTGGCCCATTTATGAATTAAGTTCAAGGGTTCTCCCCACTTATGGAGAGTTTAAAGGGGTTTAAAGCCCGTTTGGTCCGGACTTCCTTAATTGAAAAGAGGTGTTTAGACCTTGGGTGGGCCCCACCACCATAACCTCTAATGGGAAGTTATGGTGTGGTGGTTGCCACCTCTAACCTCCTTTTGGAGGTTTTAGCCACAAAAAAATCTACACACAATTTTTTTAATTTAATCTTAAAATCTCCAAAAACTAAATTTCATTCTCGACCTACTATCGTTGAGGTGAAAGTCTTCTTAAAAAAAATACTTTCACAATGAGTTCAATGGTTCCCTCGAATTTCAATTCTGAGAACTGGTTCAATATTTATAAAAACACACTCGTACATTTTCTAAACGTACCCGAACAAAACTTCGTAAATTGATTCAGGGCACACCGGGCCTAAGAATCAAGCGCTATAAATTTGTGCAAACTTAAAAAATTTCCATGTATTTAAGAAAAACATTTCCACAGAATTTACGGGTATTTACATTCTCCCCACCTCAGGGATTTCTGTCCTCGTATGATACATCTCGAACAATGGGAACAAATGGGGGTACTGAGCACGAATCTGAGCCTCCCGCTCTCATGTGCTCTCCTGGAGGTTCCCGTGCTACCAGCGAACACACAACAGAGGTATTAACCATCCACAAAGGACCCACTCATTTTGATCCTCAATCTTCACTAGAACCTCCGTGAAGGTCTCCCCATCGTCAACGTCTATATCTACAAGGTCGATGATGTTGGAAGGGTCAAGCATGTATCTCCTCAGCTTGGATAAGTGGTAAACGTCATGCACCCGGTGCAAATGAGCTGGAAGAGCTAAGTGGTAAGCCACCTCGCCTACTCTTCTGAGGGACTAGAAATTTCCGATGAACCTCAGAGATAACATGCTTCCTCAGACAAATCTCCATAGACCTCTTCAAGGTGAGACCCGTAGAAAGACGTGGTCACCATCCTGGAACTCTAGAGGCCCTTTTCTACTGTCAGCATATGACTTATGCCGACTCTGTGCAGTATTCATCCACTTATGGATGATCTGAACCTTCTCGGTGGTAGCTTGTACCATCTCTGGTCCCACTAGTGTGGACTCCCCAAAGTCTATCCAGCACAAGGGTGATCTACAAGGTCGCCTGTGCAATTCTTCGAAAGGTGACATCCCTATAGTGGAGTGATAACTGTTGTTGTAACAAGACTCCACCATAGGAAAGTGATACTCCCAGCTTTTACTGAAGTAGAGGAAACATGAACGTAGCATGTCCTCGGGGGTCTGAATGGTCCGCTCAGTCTGACCATCTATCTGAGGATGTAAGGCGGTGCTCAAGCGAAGCTGTGTCCCGATAGTTTCCTGCAACCCCTTCCATATCCAGGAAGTAAACTGTGCATCACGGTCGGTGACAATAGAGGAAGGTGATCCATTTAGTCGTACACTCTCCATCACATAGAGGCGTCCCATGCTATCTACTGAACCCATCAATCTGATTAGTAGGAAGTGGGCTAACATGCTAAGTCGGTCGACGATCACCCAAATCGAGTCATGACCCCTAGATGTACGTGGAAGTCCCATCACGAAGTCCATGGATATCTCATTCGACATACACTATGGGACCTCTAAAGGCTGAACCAAACCTATTGGGACTTGATGCTCTGACTTCACTTTCTGACAAGTGTGGCACCGTGAGACAAACTACACTACTACCTTCTTCATACCTGGCTACCAGTGCTGTCATCGAAGATCCTGGTACATCTTCAACACTCCTGGATGTACCACTAGAGGGGATGTGTGGAACTCCCTCAACCCTTCCTCCTGAAGTGTCACTAGTACCAAGGAATGTGCTCTGAAGAGAATGGCATGCTACCCACCTTCAGAAAATCCATATTGTGTCTGCCCTATGGATATTAGTGAACGTCATGTCTCACAGTCAATGTATCCATGTTGTGCCTCCCTGACTCAATGAAGAAGTGTATGAGGGATAATAAGAGATTGTAGATAGGCTTCTCAATCTCTATCCACAAAGGATATCTGTAAGGTATCCAGCTACTCTATTTCCTCTCCTAGAAGCTGTATACCAAATTTCATCCTAATAACATCTGATACAACATTCCCCTTCCAAGAAATATAGTCGATATCTAAGTCATAGTCGTCGAGGAACTCAAGCCATCGTCATTGTCTTGGGTTCAGGTCCTTGTAAGAGAATATATACCTGAGAATCTTATGATCAGAGTACACGGTAAAACGTTCACCTATCAGATAGTGCTGCCACGTCTTCAAGGTGAGGACCACCGCTGCTAACTCTAGGTCAAGGGTAGCGTAGTTCTACTTCTAATTTCTCAGCAACCAGGATCAATAAGTGATCACTGCTCACTCCTACATCAGGACAGACCCGAGCCTGGTCCCTGATGCGTCGTAGTAGACTACATACCCTGCACCTTCCTCTAGAAGCCACAGGATGGGGGCACTAGTCAGCCTCTTCCTCAGCTATTGAAATCTATAATGGCATCACTCTAACCACACGAATGGTTCCCCATCATAATCAAGGCTGATAATGGTTCTGTAACTCTAGAAAAGTCTGGAACGAATCTCCGGTAGTATCCAGCCAAGACCAGGAAACTCTGTACCTTCGTCACACTCCAGGGTGGCTCCATTGAAAGTACTGCCTCAATCTTCGCTGGATCTACTGCAAATCTATCCTATGAGATGACTTGTCCCATGATGTAAACCTATCGAATCCAAAACTGGCACTTCGAGAGCTTACCATAATTCTTGTTCTCTCGGAGTGTGTCCAGTACTTCCTACAAATGATAGGCATGCTCCTCCTCATTAGTCGAGTTGATCAGAATGTCGTCGAAGGAGACTACGACAAATCATTATATGTAAGGATGGAAGATCCTATTCATGAGTCCCATGAAAACTGCTGTAGCATTGGTTATGACGAAGTTAATAACCAAGAACTCATAGTGGTTCTAACGACACCTGAAGTCCATCGCATGCACATCATAATCTCAAACTTTGAGCTAGTGATAGCATGATATGTGGTCTATCTTTGAGAACCACCGTGCTCCCTTCAGCTAATCAAAGAGGTCATCAATCCTCGGGAGTGGTTACTTGTTCTTCATGGTAATGTATAATCTACTATTATCATTTCTACTCAAACCATCTACATCCAAGATCATTTTCCTTGGGTGGTGATGTATTGAGCAGCCATAATATGTTATTATCTCAAATATTATTCTCTAATGCATATTAAACTCCTTCTGTGTGAATATATATTTCATATGTTTATGATCAGCATATATATAACAAATTTCTCCATAAACATAGTGCCTTTATATGATTAATGAAAACCATACCACCGCAAACTCAAAATCATGAGATGATTAATTTTTCTCCGGAATCATCAATTATCCTGAGGAATATGAAATAACTATTTTATTATAAATATAAAAACAAAACAATCCCTTCATTGATATATCTCTATAGATTACAAAACCTCCTACCCAATAGGGTAATGTATGCTTTGGTGTACAAATATACCCTCTGTTTAATTCCTTGATGTTATTCTCACATTCATTTGTCCAGAGGAAATTGACAGACTTATGAGTTAACAAGGCCATAGGATTTTATATTTATGAGAAGTTATCAAGAAAAAATCAATAATATCCAGATAAACTAAGAAATATATAGATCTAAATCACCATGGGTATTCAAAAGAATCATTCAACACCCTCGATCATTGATTGGTCTAATATTACACCATCTCTTGGGATTATGTGACATTGAAATGAATACTTTGTACATAAAAATTCGATCTTTGTAAATTTTTCATCTATCCTATACATACTTAGGGACATTTATATAGTTAAAAAGAGATATAAATGATTATAATCTCACTTTGAATGTATAAAAATATCATCTATAATGACTACCACAAACTGATTGACCAAATCCATTAATAATCTATTTATTAAATCCCTGAAAATTGTATGAGAATTTGTAAGACCAAAAGGAATTTCAATATATTCATGGTGTCCATACACGGTATGGAAAACCAAATTTGGTATATCCCTTTACTTGACCCATAATTGATGATATCCATAATGAAGGTCAAGCATTGAAATGTATTGATCTCCACAAAGGTGATTAAAAAAGTCATCAATGCAGATGATATGATCCTTATTCTAGATTTTTATCTTCTTTAACTATAGATAATCAATGAAGATCTTCAATAATCCAAAGTTTGTTTCAAAAAACGAACTAGTTCTCCCCAAGGCGATACACTCATCTGAGTGAATCACTTATCAAGGATTTCATGGAGATTCATCTTCAATTACAACAACACTATCGAGCGCATCCAATAAAGAGTATTTGGAATTGGAAATGATCAAATTATAAGTTGTTTTGGGAACTCAAATTCACATTTTGGTGGAAAATAGGAAACTATTTTGGAACGATATACACAAAATCAAATAAAAATGGAATATCATTAATATTGATTTTCACTGCAACCATTTATCCTAAAATACCCTTTTGAATCAAAATTTGGTCACCAAAAATTGATGTGTTCTTCACATTAAGTTAATCCTTATCATCACATTGATGGATTATCACAGGAAGGATTGAAATATCAAAAATATATTCCCTTATAAAATAATTTTTGTGGGATTTATGAAAAAAAATCCAATTCATGCATAAGATGAATGAAAATTCCAAAATGGTAGAATAATAAGATTTAAAGAAAGAATATTCCTACAAAATTCATGTGGAGAGGAATCATATACCTTAGAAGAAAAAATCATTCCATTAGGGGTTCACACTTACTATTCTATTTATAAAGTTTTTGGTGTAATAACAAAACCCTTATTTAATTCATTAGATACGAATTAGTGGGTAGATATAGAATCAAATATGAAATTAGCTATTCTAGAGGGAATATTATGTGTTCCTTTCATCACATAATTATCGAATCCCTAATTAAAAATATTGATTTCAAGAGATTAACCCCTTTACCATGGTCTAATTGGTTATTGACATTGATCATCATATCAAACCGTTTGGTTTGTGTAGTGGATTGAATTATGACTATTGTCCATACACTGAAATAATTTAATCGTGATAAGTGAATTTTGTGGTGCATTTCCCCATTCACGTCATTATCTTACTTCTTCCAATCACATAGGGAATAAAATTCCGAATGAACATCCCTTCTAGATATAAAAAATTTATATACCCTTTAAGAAAAAACACTACATACTTCTTCTATCATATATAAAAAAGGAAAACTCATCTTCTTTTCTCCCTGGGTTTTATATTTTCTATAGAACTCCATCTTCCTTTTCAGGTAAAAAAATACCATTTTTATGTGACTCCAACCATCATTTTAGACAATATTGAAAAATTAAAAATCGATTTGTAGCTACTAAAATCTCTTATGGCCTGAACCGTTTTAGGACTAGTCTTTAATCCATGAAAGAATATATCAACATTAATTTAGGGATCCCACCATTGACTGAAACAAAAAATCATATAGTAACAAACTGTTATCAAATTAAGGAAACAAATATTCATTAATATTTAGTTATATGATGTCTACGTTATGAAACCTTCCTTAAAAAATTTCACCTTATATTTATCCTAGGTTGTTCATATAAATATTATATTTAAATCCTTAATAATGGTTAATGAATAGTTTGTTAATTCCCAAAGCACATCCCTAGGAGTTTCAAAATAGGTGTTCATAAATTACCTTTTTCAAGAACCAGATTAACCTATGTAAGGCATATAATATCATGTGGGAGCTATCACCCTTAGGTATAATAGTTCAAGAGCCAGATCCACATTTCTTACACAAACTTGGATTATTTATAGGAACCACTCACATTATCATTCACCAAATGTATAGTACATATTACTATAAATTTACTTACTCTTAAGATTATCATTATATATGTACATAGGATTATCAATATGGTTTTCTCATACTATCTTACAATGGTTTACTAAAACATTTCATTGATACAAACTATAATGTACCTATCTTTTCATACATAATCAGTACATAACATTTTCTGAACAATAAAAGTTATATAAATGGTGGCCAAAATACCATAGCAAACTAGTGACTTTGGTAACATAGGTATATAATAATGAGTATATAAGTTAGCTACATTATCTCCTAATATGTTATTCTTTTCAAAAACCCTTCATTTAATCAATAACCATTATACATATCATCCTACCATAATGATGGAAACATAAAAGGTAGGGTTCTCAAATTATCATTTAGGGTAAATATTAGAGATATGTAAGAATAATTATGATCATAAGGGTATGATACCATGATCAGGAAAATTATTCATTACACTCTTCATGTTGAAGATCATACACATGATTCCTGGAGTAATGATTGGTAGTTAATAAGGAATGAATCATCGGGAAATAAAGAACATATGTCATAAAAGAATAACATATGAATAAAACCTGAAATTTTGGGAGACACACATACATATCTTATGATTTCCATAGTAGACAAGGAATCAAATTAATAACCATATATGTAGTATATTTTCACTCACCATATCATCTTAGTAGTCATTGTTCAATCCCATGGCCATCTTTGTAGCATGATTTTACTCGTCATACCGTCATGGTAGTAATGGTTCACTCCCATTACTATCTTAGTTTCATGATTTAATACCTCATACCATCTTGGAATTCAAGGTTAACACCCATGGATATTTTAGTTGACATGGATCATTCCCAGGAAAATATTAAAAAATATCAGGATATGTAAATCGTCACCAAACGTATTGGAGAGATATATAGGTACCACAATCTCATAGTGAATTCATACATACATGATCCAAAGTATCAAAAATAATAATATCATAACACCAGAAATTAAATGGGTTTTATAAAAATGTAATAATATAATAACATATGGAAATAGATAGGTCTCATAATCATTTTTTCATAAACAAAACCTGTGAAATGAAGCATATTTCATAATCAAATAACCAGTCAATTAGAAACGTGTTCCATAAGGATGATTACATCAAAACATAATCCATTAATAGAAATAATATGAATGGATGTGATGAATGATATTTACATAAATTCTTGTGTAACACCAATGGATGTTAAATTAGATGGGAAATAATATTGAATGTTCTTTTAAAAACATTCCTTGAGTAAAATATCCATTATGCATTAAAAAATAATTTTTATAACATAAAATGTTATGAAAACATTTTTCATTGAAAAAAACATTGGAAAAGTATAAAGGAAACTTTGAAAACCATAAAACAGTTTTAAAATCATTTC
This sequence comes from Viscum album, assembly GCA_963277665.1. Taxonomy (NCBI): domain Eukaryota; kingdom Viridiplantae; phylum Streptophyta; class Magnoliopsida; order Santalales; family Viscaceae; genus Viscum; species Viscum album. The sequence goes on along the minus strand of OY728121.1, from coordinate 89,174,946 downwards.
CCATGAAAATAGTCTTAAAATAATTTTTTTTAAAAAATAGAAATTATTATTTAGAATATGGTTTTTGAATATAATATATTTTCGACGAAAGAGAGAGACGGTAAAGTTCTACATAAAAATATTATCTTAAGTACCAAAGAGTGGAAAATGGTACTAATAAATGTATATATATTGAATAAACACTGGATGAGGAAACTCATGAGAGTTCCTAAGATATGGATCATAATATTTTTCAATTGAAGAATAAACATAAACAATCTCGAAAAAGAAATGAGATTTTCTCAATTAAAACATATAACATGGTATCTTGGGATCATACACTTTATGTAAACGAATTAAATTACATGAAGATTAAAATATAATGTAATAATGGAGAATCATGATATTACATATAAAATGGTCGTATGTACACCGGAATGTTAATATAGATTCATATTAAAATATGAGTCTCAAAGATGAAAAAATGTGAAAAAAATAATTATATCGATTCAGTATCTATTGAAAAATAAAAATCATCAAAGAAATATAATAAAATTGATATTTTAATACCCATAAATTTATATATAAGGTACATATACTAAATTCATGGGTAGTACACAGACCACCCAAAAGTAATGAGTGGTGAAAAAATTATTAATCTCAATGAAATGAAAAGTGATATAAAATCCCCTTACCTTGTGTCTTGACTCTCGTTGTACTCATCCAAACCACATTTATAAAAATATATATTTATTATAAATATTTGAAAGAAACATATTCATATATATATATATATGGTTTTATTTTTGACCTTATATTACATTCTTCATAATGATTCTATATTATTTGGGTAACAATCTCGTTATTCATTGCATGTGTCTTAATTTATTATATCTTTTGTATTTATAATTTATCTCATAATTTTAAGAAATTAAAACATGATATAAATAAAATTTATATACATTATATATTTAAAATAATATTTTATATGATATATACGCATGAAATGGAATACACTATTCATGGAGATGGAAGTTTGTATGCATAAATGAAGGCTATTTTGGATTTGTTATCACGTTGAAATAAAGATAATTAAAGACTTGTGTGAATATATATGTATATATATCATTATTAATTTAGAATTTTATGTTATATATTGTCTTATATATTCACTAAAACCATATTTAATACAACCCATGTATTGTATGAAAAAATAATATTGCTTTGAGGGGCTGGTAGTCAACAGTTTCTCAAACACAATTACTAAATTAACACCAAATGGAATGTAAAATGATATTTTTTCAAAATTAAATAAATAATATAATATAAATTATAAATATAATATATAAAAAAAGTAAATTTACTTTCCATAAAAATTTCCACCTTGAGTGGTGGTAAGGAATTTTAATAAAGAATCATTTAATAAGGCATTAGTGTTGATTACACTGAAACAATATGTTCATTATCCATTTTTGAATGTCGGTATATGTGTAGGTAAAAACTATTAGAAAAAAACATCATAGAATATTGAGGATACTATTTTTTTGATACAATCGTGGAAAAAATAATGTGACGGTTGTGATGAAAGAAAATGAAATAATGGACTTGAGATAAAAACAATAACTCTTAATTAGGTAACTCATTTGGGAATGTGCCAAAAGGCTTCCATGAATTTACTTTGTCCTTAGGGAAGAATTATAGGAGAAATGGTTGATTTATGTGAACTATATTGTGATTATAATGAACTAGAATATGTGGATTCAGAGGTGTGAGGATGTGGAAGAGGTTGTGCCATTTTATAGGGAATGAAAAGGAATTAGATGAAATTTTTGAAAATAACATAGGTGAAAACATTTTATTACCTAAAAATAGTCATAAAAACCAAAATAAATCAATAATTTATGGTTTATGGTGGAATAATGTCTGTCCAATGGGTTTTCGATAGTTTTAAAGGTCATTTGGTCCCCTAATATTATTGTTTAGTCCCAAATTAAGATTATTTTGACCTTAACCGATGTGATTTATTTTAATCACATTTACTAATCATTTTGGTCAAAAATCAACATGATTTCATAAGAATATAATTATAATACAGATTAAAATGTATTATGAATATTTTTTAAAATTTAATTCACAGAATTTTATAAATTAATATTAATATTCATCCTATATAAGGGATAATATTATTTGGTTTTATTGTAGAAAATGATCAAAACATTATTATATTTTTATATTCAATGTCTAGGTGAAAATATTTATAATAAAAAATTTGATTTAATAGATATATTATTGATCTATTTTTCCTCAAATTAATTATATTGTATAATTTATAATTTATAATTATTTAAACAAAAGGCAGTTATTAACTAAAATGCAATATTTTTCACTATTCATTAAAAATGTAGTTTCTCTAAAAAAACCTAAAATTAACAGTAACATAATTTCAAAATAATATATTTGAAAAAAAAATAATTTTATCAAATTAAATTTCTATATCTATCAAAAATTAATTTTATTATTTTTTTATACATGGACATTAAAATAAATTCAATTGTATATACAACATTTTTAAATATAAAAGGACTTTACAAAAAAATCTCCTCTTTCATTATCAATATGATTAATTTATATAAAAAATAAAAAAAACGTGAATTGTATTATTAATATCCATTTAACTAATATTAAATTCTAGGTTATAATAATCTCAATTAAAATATTATAACTATAAAAGGATGTTTCGTAGAAACATCGTTGTTGCGTGTAATATACACTAAGTTGATGTTCTGTTTAACATATGCCATGTTAATGTTGACTGTAATGTACGCACATTTCATGTTCCAAGATATTTTATCAATGTATACACCTTTTTGAATTGAATCTTTGACTTAGTCCATTTCACGAAATAAATGAAAAATTAATTTATTCTAAAAAAGGTATATAAAAACTCAGGGTGTTACATTATACATTAAAAATAAAGAGAAAAGTATTGATAATCATGTCCAGCCCCATTTTTAGGAATTTGTTCACCCTTATGACCAATTGATATATTTTTCATATTTTATTGGTCATATTCCAATTAAATTGTCCAATATAATTAGCTATGTAATGAAAAACACAAAAGGATCATTTATTCCTTTTAGTTTTCATAAAGCGTTTGGATAATGGTAAAAAAACTTATTTTAATTTAAATATAAATTTTTTTTATAAATAGACTATTTTTATCCAGATAATATAACACATTTTTTTGGGATGATCTAATTAGTACAATTATTAAGAGACTCCAATGTATTAATTATGCATTTAAAAATTAACTAAAATAAATGACAAAATATTATAATGTTATGGAAATTATGTGAATTATTTTCTTCCCTAAAATTTTTATATGAATATATTATGATGCACATGGATGAAATGAAAAAATAATAATTATATCATTGTATAAATATTTTAAAATTTAAATTAAATAAATAATATAAAATTTATCATTAATGTTAATTAATAAAAAATGACATTTTATTAAATGATTTTATAAAATGAGACTCATGTATTATTCCATGTGATTTTAAAATTTATGTAAAATATAATATATGTTTTGTTAATATAACATTTTATCTTTAATAATGATCATATTGACAACTAAAACAAATTATTACTACTATAAGGACACAACCTTAAACATTATATAATCTTGAGTTTTGTCAAGAATATACATTTATTAACATTGAGTATATTTGTAGTTATAAGGTTTTAGATAATAAAGACATAAAATTCTCATAACGTCTCAAATATTATAATGTATACAAGCCTACGTACTATCCAATTATTTTGTGTTAGCCTGATTACGTGTTCAATATTTAATGCACGGAACTAGTATCATGTCCATAATTTTTAGCATGAGACTAATTAATTTTTCATATTTTTATGTGTGGAGATGGTAGAATTAATATAAGTTAATGAGTGGTCTGGATTTCAATCCCTTGAAATAATGTGTGAATTAATAACTACTTATAAATATTCACAATTTTATAAGATAATTTCTATTCCTCAGTTCCATGTCTTATTTCTATCTTATGATTTATCGATTCTGATCATGATAAAATTTTAATATATGCCTCATGAAATAGAAATATCTATTCCATGACTCTTGATTATGGTCTATGATATGTAGAGTATGTTCTTCTAATTATACAATCATTTTCTCGTACCCTTATTGTGATTATTATAATTGCATATCTCCTTGTTTATCCTTATAGACAATATGTGCTCACCACTTTCATATGATTCATTTCTCTTATTTATGAAGAAATGTTATCATGAATGTTTACTGAATGAGAAGATATTTATTGAGGTTTTTAAGATCATTCCCAAAATTAGAATATTTTATTCCATGTTTAAAAAAAATATTTAAACAATATGGGTCTCAAAATTTTATTTTTTGAACTCTTATAAATATTAATATAAAATCACTAAATATGAATGAATGTTAGGACTGTGTTTCTATATTTGGCATCAATGGATAAGTTTAGTGAACCATTAGAACTAGTATGTGAATAAATTAGTAACATCCCAATGGATATTTGAAAGGATATTTCTATAGATTTCAATATGGATAATCATAAGGTGTCATATTTTAAAGAAGTGGTCATAATTTAGAGATAATATAACTCATATTTTTGAGTAGGTTGTTTATCACTGTGATACATGTTTATCACATTATTATTTTTTTGTTTTAACCAATGGATGAGACCTAAAAGATCCATTTTATTAATGAATTAATGTGAAAATTCAATTATTTTCCAACTAAAAAATCTACTACTATGGGATATAAAATGAGAAACCGGATTATTATTATTTCATTATATATTAATTGCTGGGAATATACAACTGAGAAATAGAGGGGTAAATTCTATATTGAGTCTTTAATGAGGTAGAATCCAACATCTTTTAGTAGCTCCATGTATCCAAAAATTAATCAAAAATAGATCAAAACTACTGAAATGATATTTTATCTTCTCAAGTGTTCAATATTTGAAAATGTTACATTGTATGTCTACAATCAAGATGGTTTGGTATATGAATGGATGAATAAACTCAAAATTAGTATGCAGAATGACTAAATCGACTCCATATATTGGTACAAGTTCATTAGTATATTTCTCATCAAGTACATTCTTTATAATCTTTGTATGATGATGGAAATTCATTTTCCTAGAGATTAAGGAGAGGGATGATAAATCTATTGGTTTCATACAAAGAAACCTATAAAACACAATCAAGTTAATATTATTGTATTATAATTCTCCTTCACTATAATATTTATTAAATCTTTAATGTCCTGAAATTAGCTCCCTAGTGTGAATTTTCTATAAGAAATATTTTATGTTATAAATATATCGTTTGATGTGCACTATATGTGGAAATGGATACTTGAAACCACTTCGTATATCATCTAAAGAAAAATAAAATGTGATCACCTATAAATTTTAAGGATTTTTTAGATTGAGGTATGAAATAATTTGAATCTCCTTCATTATAAAACAATGGGAAATATCTTCTAGGTGAGTACTGAAAATGTATAATATGGGTTTTCATGTCTGGGAATAATTTCTTCCAATAAAAATAATGTATAAGTGATTTAGAAATGAATGTAAATGAATTTAATTAAGATAATATTCAACAGAATAAACCACCTACACTTTAGTGTTTATTGTGAATGGTGTTTGAGTGTTATGTGAATCAATTCCATAAATCAAGGGTAAATATGAATGATAAAAATAGTAACCTCTATATAAAATGGACTAATTGAAATATTATGGAATTATTTTGGATGATGTGAATCATGATATGTAGGGAAAAAATACCCCCATTATATGGGATTCTTACCCTTCATTTTTGATAATTAATCACTATGAAGAACTTCTTCCAATACATTAGTGTTATTTATTGTGATTTTGTCCCTTTAAATGGATTATGTTAAAATATAATAACATTTTATGTTCTATCTGTGTAAGGATGGACCCACATATCCAATATTTTTTTTGGGTATAAGAAAAGATATCCCTTATGGAATAATGGGTGAATTACATTTTGGAAGGGTTATTAGGATATCAATTAAAAAAAATATATCAAGCATCAGATAAGTTTTTAGAGACTTATGATTTACCTCCCCATATGATATTTTTTATATATTGGATAACATGTTCTAGAATTTATTTTGGTAAATATAGATTCACTGACCTATCAGTCTAATCATGGATCACATTATCTGCTAGGGCTTCAGGAATATAAATTTCATATTCATTTCATGTCATAATTTTTGAAGAGGAAATTTGTTAGGGAACAACAAAGGGAATGGTTCTCTTGAAATCATATTGGTATATCTGCTAATGAAAATCAATCAATTTCGGAATAAGTGCCTTGAATTTTTATTGTAATGTTATCATAATTTTTGATAATATTAATGGAATTTTTCAAACCAATAATGGTTATGTCTTGGTGATATATAACATTATATTTACAATGTTCTCTAACACTCTCTATAAGAACATGATAGTTATATTTTTCATATGTGTCATTTTTTGTACATTCTACATACCTTATCCTATATGGAATACTAATTATGAGTTTTTTTGGAAAATAGTTATGATTCCATATTCATTTTTAAATTACATTTTAGTATTTATTTTTATTATTTCGATTTATATGAATTGTATGTTCATGTATTAAACAATTTGTAACCCACAACTATTTAATGGTATGAATTAATTCTAATGGGGGTATAATTTAACATATAGAGATATTTCATAACATCCCATTATCATATTATCATGTGTAACCTTGACCTCATTAGGGTTTCCACACAATAGAGATTGGTGGGATACAAATAATGCTGAATTCAATGATTTGTTGGAATTTCTCTATGAGCTGGTCATTTTTCGTAAGAAACATAATGATTTCTGGAAGTGTAATTTTGTTACATGTTGTATAATTTGGGATGCATGTATTTCGTGTGTGTAATGATCATGATGTAAACTAGTAAATATCATGAATTCAGACTACATGTCATTTATGGTGTAAATGATGTATTTTTAATCCAGGGAAACATGATTTTCATCATATGTGGGATGTCGTAGCTACAAAATATGATCCTTGGTTACAAATCCTATAATGGCCAATGTAAATTTTGTAAATATAGTGTGTGTCTATAAGTTTTTTTCAATTACTTCACTAGTTCATTATGGCTCTAAACCTATGGCAATTTGGCTCCATTTTTGAGAGAGTCAACCCCGTGTAGATCAATCCACTTGATGTCTGATCACCGTTGAAATCCTTGTGCATCTCTTCGGGTAAGTTCCCTTTCCATTTATTCATTTCATGTTATTATGTTTGAACATTACAGTTATGTTTTTAGATAATTTTAATTAATTTTTGTATTTCATTATGGTTTCATCTATATCATTTTTATAATCTCATTCTAGAGGGATTTTCTTCTGTTGGTCATTGTGCATTGGGCATTTTTTATGAGGTATGAGGATGTCCTCAATTTCTCTGAACCCTTGTCATTAAATTGAATCATTCATGATGTTTATCTGATTATCTGGCCTTCATTGAAATTGATGGGGTTCGATGACTTTGGATTCCATTATGGGAATGGCCCTCCTGAGTTTTTAGGTAGGTGGTTCTATATCTAGCCTATGATGACAATCTTGATTGTTCATTCTTTATAAATTGAATTATAAATTTAAATTTTCATGATATTTTTGAATGTATTGAGAAGAGTTTTAAAATAGAAATGGGGTTTCCTTGGTTATTGATAAATGGAATGAAAATGTGTATTTTTAATTCATTGAAATGGATTTTGAAAAGGTGTACATGTGTCTCATTGGGTACATAGGTGAAAGGATTAGCTTGTGGTATTTTTCTATATTTTTGTGATTATCAATGTGTTTTGTCTTAGTGATTTCCTATATTTCCATGTTCAATTTTTCTAGAGGGAAGAAACAGAAATCTGGGTGGGATTACGAATGATATATTCCTCTACTACCTAGTAATGAGTTGTAGGATTAAATTTTTTTACTTGATTATTGTTGTATGAGTAGTCTATGACCCAGAACATTAGTATTACATGGTTTTTTCATACCAGAGATTATATTTTATATTGACAGGATTTTTGAGTGAGCCTTCATATTCATGATTATGATTTTGAATACTGATATGGTAAATATTCGTTGAAATTGATATAACATATTTTGTTAAGAATTGTGGAAAAATGGAAATTTGTACCATGTTTTCTATAAGCATGATTTACTGCTTATCATGCCATGTTTTATTTAAAATGAACATCGATGATTATTTATATAGGGACTTATTATGGAAGACCTTTGTGGGATCCTTCTAATACTATTATCTCATACCATGCGCACCACTTCGATGTTGCATAGACCTTGGTTTTTTATCTATTATAGGGAAAGGAAAGGCACCCGTGTAAGGTAGAAAGGTTCTTGTCATCTTGTTGAGTAGATAATGGTCAGATAGTGAGATTATGTCCCTAAAATAATTTGGAAATGATTTTTGGTGTTTATTCCCTTATAGTTGGACTTGACTTAGAGTTTTTAGCTACTTTTTCAGATGTATTTTTCTACTATTTTCTTACAGTTTTGACATTTATGTATTATTCATCTTCTATTTTCACATTCTATTATGTATATATTCTATGTGGTTGTTCATGCTAGGTGAAATAATTGAATCAATTTTGTTGTTTGATTCCCATGTGCTTGCTAACGACAAGTGGGGATCGGGAATTACCTTTATGTATGTAGTGAAATAGGCCAGGTTTCAGGTTTAAGGTAATCTCATGTTGGTTCTTCAAATTTTGGTATCATAGGAGTTGTTTATTCAAGAGTCCTTGTCTTCAGACATCTAACAGACAGGATATAGTATTTTTGGGACATGATAATTGTGTTTCTATATGTTCCTGGACATCTATTGTGTAACACCCCAAGCTTCCACTTTACGCTTCTCTTTGAATAATACAGTAGCGTGTGTTGTACGGAACTACGAGTTCTAACACACCAAAACCAATATAACTAGACGTTATGAATAGTAATACTAACTTTTTGAAGTTTAATACATTTTATCATTCAAAATAGACTTCATTTTTTGGATTTGGAATATTGAAATATTCTTTGGGTGAGTTTTTGGTATTTTCCAGAAAACATATAATTTTTGATGAATAGTCAAAACACTGAGTTATAGTTTTAAACCAAATTTTTATTTAAATAAATATTTATTTTATTAAACTATATTTTATGTCAAAATAGATACATAATACCTATATATGTTCAATTTAATTAATTAGAGTTATTTTATAAAAATTATAGACATATAAAAATTTTATGGAAGTTTTTATAGTATTTTACCCACCTCTTAAGAGTATTTGAAAATTTACAGAAAACATAATTTTACCACTTCATTGGGTTGAATTTCAACAATTTGGGAGACACGGGAAATATCAGTAAGTAAAATGTGGTTAAATAAGATGAAAATAACTTTTGGTGAATAGTTACTTTTTACTTTTATTTACAATGGTTAAAAGTAAATAGGGTAATTAAGGGTAAAAATGATATTATTATTATTACCCTAACACATGTCCAAATTCTATTGGATAAATATAATTCGTCCAAATACAACCATAGGAATAAAATTTGATCCTTTATGTCCACTTGGATTAGATTAGGACATTTATCATTATTTATTTCAAAAAAGAAATAAATGTGTTAAATTCAATTTTCAATAACTAAAACATTTTTAATATAGGGATTCACATAACATAAATTCATCAATAAATATTAATTATAAATATAAAATTTTTTCCTACATAATGGTATTATATATATTTTTTAGACATTAAATATTTTAATTTTTTTATGACACAATGATGATGCAGTAATTATCTAATTAATGAAATTTTAAAATAATTGATATTACAAATATCCAAATAAATTTAATTTGAGACTTTTTATGAAATACACTAATTTTATAGGTTAATATGACATGTTAGGTTTGGTTAGATGATTTGTTTTCTAAGTAATAATGATGTTATGATTTTAGACAAAACAAAATTCCAAATAGTGTAAAAATTTACATGAAATAGTTTTTAAAACAAATATTATATTATTAATTGAAATTCAATTCCTAAAAATCTAAGGTTTAACAAAATGTCTTATATATTTATTCTTGTATCACTAATGAACCACATGGGGTTCTCTTGGAAGTATATAGTATGTTTGTTAACCATATAATATAAAAATACAAAGAAACATGGTAAATGTCAAACTATTTAACTAAGAGTTAAATCTAAAAGATAAAGTTAATAGAGAAATAAAACATTTATAAAACCAATTGGTTGAGTGGTTTTGGACCCATCCCAACCTTATACATTAAATAATTCATTTTGGTGCCATTAGAAACCGAAAATGATTTAATTATAAAATAATATTTCTAGCATTTCCTAAGGTTCCCCTCACCCTTATTATAAAAGGGCACCCACCCTTCTCTCTAATTCACACATTCAATTCCCTTTGGCTCTAAAAAACCCTTCCCAAATACCCTATAAACTATCCTACCTTAATATTAGATGCCTTATTTATTTCTGAAAGCCAACCTAAGGTGCCCTTTTGATCAAATCAGAATGAATAACCAGAAGAAGAGGTAAATAATCCATCACCTCATTCAAGATCCTTTCTTCTTCCACTTCATCTTTCTATATTTTTTCTATTTTAAAATAATAACTCCAGTATCTTCTATATAATTTGATGTTATTAAAAAATGGTACAACCATATTCATTATTCTATCCATCCTATAAATGACATTCCACCATACGTGCGTACGTATGACTTACTGTCTCCACGTCTTGGTGTAATTGTTATTCAATACATTATTTTATGGATGGGTATAATACTGAGGTTTAATTGATGTAAATAATAAATATAACATGATAATGATTATTTATATATGATATACCATCTAATTATATATTATTTTAATATCAAAATAATGATATTGCCTCACGTGTGTTCGTATGGATTACCGTCTCCACGAACGCGATGAGATACATTCCCCATCATATCCATTCAAGACTAATTTTCATTAGATGATTTAAAATAATGTTTCATGACTTAATATCATTCTAAAAATAAATAATATACATACTTTCCATAAAAATCATTACTTATGTAACAAATCATATAATGGAAAACGAATCAGTTAACAACCGAAAATATGATAAGTCTAATATATCATTAACAAAGCAATGTTAAAATATCATATATGATATCATATTAATGTATTTTATTATTGTATAATTCAATAAAAATTATTTTACCATTATACTGTAGGATAACCTACCATCGACCAAGGAAACGTACAAGGTATGGGTTAATTCCACAATCTCTTTATAATCCGAGGTCGTTTTAACGTAAGTATCTACTTAGACCTCTTTATCATCCACATCCATGATTCATAAAAATGTATTTCAAAACATTGTTACTATTTTATAAACTATGGGTTTCAGTCATTTAGAACCTTGTTTGACTTTTATAAGATGTTTATAAAGGAATCATTCAGTCATTTTCCAAATAAGGTACTTTATGACCTTTTCAACAAAATTAATGTATGAATGTTTTTTTAACTTATACGGCGGGTGTAGATATTTTCCGCCATTATAACATTGTTGAATCTTACCTTACAAGATTATAATAATATTTTCAAATTTATTTTTATCTTATATAATTTCATGACTTTTAAATTATTTCAAAATAGAGAGATTTATTTCTCCAAAAGGTTTTGATTTGATCAATGTAAACATCTTTTTATTGATTTTATGTTCGTTTGATGTTGAGTTATTATGATACAAAAATTCTATATTGTATTGACGTATTTGTGATATGATTGACTGTGGATGTGTTATTTCATACCATTAATGTTTTATGTATAAAGTATTGACATTTCATATTCCATTTTTATTATTAATGTATATGTTATGTTTAATCCCTTTAATATGAGGCATGCGCTGGACATTGTAAGTGATAGGTGGAACTTTCTATAGTTCATCGATGCATCGGTAGGTATCATAAGACATACTATAGTCTTGGCATAAGGCCTTGACAAAATCTTATTTGTTGTCTTGGCACAAGGCCTTGACTATGTGGTTATGGAAGTCTGGAATTATGCATTCCATCATTATGAAAGTGGCTATTGATATTTCATGTTATTATTCGACTAGTAGAATATCAATTTCAGTAAGTAGATGAAATTATTTTGATTTATATTTACCATATTATGATGAATTTTATGTTGAAAATGCTTTTGTTTTAGTTCTATACATTGCTTTAAAAGTTTACGCTTATTCCTGAAAGTTCCCCCAATATTGTTACCCTTACTGGGCATCTGAGATCACCCCTTTCTATGTTATATTTTCCCAAAATACGAATAAGTATATTATGACTGACCTGCAGGGATAGTCTATGGGATATCAGTGTTGTCTATGGAAACAATGTTGTTGTTGTTTTCCATTTAATGAGGTAATATAAACCTTATGGATGTATCTAGTACTTCCAAGTCTACTACTCTAATCAGTATTTTGAGACTTGATCTTTTGTGATAATGCCAATGATACACAACAATTCACCAACTCTAGGTAACTAGGGTCGGGGTGTTATAGTTGGTATTAGAGGATGTTTAGTACAAACCTTGGAAAATAGATTTTAATAAACTCTAATTAGAGCACATAGCCCTAAGATAAACTTTGTGGATTAGTATAGAAAAACATATTAGAATATTGTTATTGTATAAAGTTTGTATGTTTTCCAAGAAATATATCTCTTTCTGGATATGAGCAGGTACATGATGTTCTGGAACAGATGTACCTAGGGATAAAACCTGAAAACACCCCTTTGATCTAGACTCGAACGGGAACTGGTGCACAACAACAAGCCTTGATCCACTCTTGGTTACAACACTCCCGAGTATATACTTAGGATAATTCTAATTTTCTCTACAATCCATTATGAAGGGTTTATAAATATATAATTTCTCAAAGAAAACATTTTTTATTATTATGGATTATATCCATAAACTGTTCAATTTATGTTAAGTGTTTCAAAATTTTGTAAATATGTAATTCGATTCATAAAAGAATCTAGTTTATGCCATTGTTTAGAAATAGAGCCTTGTGGAATGAAAGAAACCCTATCAATAAACACACTCCATGTAGGGATTTCCCTCCAACTCAAGATAATTATAGTAGAGCTGGTGATGCAACTGGTGATGACCAGCTAATCACCATATTGGGTCAACTAACTCAGGTTATTAATTATATCCTTACCCGTATAGAGCGACCTGATCCGCAGCATGGAGGATCAATGCTAGATCGCTTCATGAGGAAACAACCACCATCATTCAATTGGAGTAGAAATCCATTAGTGGAAAAGAAATGGATAAATTCTTTAGGGAAAATATTCCATGCCTAGGGTAGTAGTGAAAGGGAAAAAGATGTCATGTCAGTTTACCGCCTCACTAGAGATGCTGATCAATGGGGGTCATTGATTCAAAACAAAAAGTACAATGAGGATGTATAAAATATGTAATGGAGGGAGTTTAAAGAAATTTTCATAGAAAAATACATTCCTCATGACCATCGAGAAGATATGGAAAGGAAATTTCTCAGTCTGAGGAAAAAGGAGGTTGAGAATGTCACAAAGTATAAAGATAAAATTTCATGGTTAGCGAGGCATGATGCCGATTATATACATAAACCAAGAAGAAAAATTGATCATTTCATTGATCAGTTAAAAACATTTCTCCATCAAGCATTTATCTCACAATCCTTCTCATCATATGAAGATATTTTATCACGTGATATCAAGACATAACAATAATTCATTATGTCTTTTGAATTTAAAGCAAAGAAAGAGAAGAAGAGATCTGCTGAACACTCTAGAAATTTAAATAAGTGGAATAAGAGAAATTTTGAATATCCATCCTATAGTAAATGTGCGATGAAACACCCAGGTACTTTCCTGAAGGGAATGGGATTCTATTACAAGTGTGGTGAAAAAGGCCACCGGTCTCGTGATTAGAAGGGGAAGATAGAGGATTTCGATGTTGAATGCTATAATTGTAGAGAAATGGGGCATTAGGAAAATGAATGTTCTATGTGTCAGGGGAACATACCTCAGAAAATGCCAATGGATAAAGGCCAAGATTATGCTACCACAACTGCTGAGGTTGAATCTCCGAAAGACATAGAGGAATATAATTTAATGGTTTCATCAATTTTAGCCAAGGCATTATTTGATTCTAAATCATCTCATTGTTTTAAATGTTCCTAGTATGCTAATAATATTAGATATTTCTAATTTTATTTAGCAATGGAGTTGTCAGTAAAAACACCTATGGGAATTATCATTGCAATAATGTTTTGTGAATCAGTCCCCATTAGGGCATATAAATGATATTTATCTACTAATATCATATTAATACCCATGATTGAATTTGATATAACCCTCATTATGGATTGGATTTCGGTCCATGATGTGAAAATTTATTCTAAGAAGTATGAGGTTATAATTTTTGATGATTTTAAGGAGTACCTTATCATTAGAGCTAAAACGTCACCACCTAATTCTTAACTAGATACACCCCCAGTAGCTCAACAAAATTAAATTATTGGGGAGGAAGAGAACGAAATAACTATGGGTGAGGAATAAAATGTTCAAATATAGGATACACCTATTTTGAAAGAATATATCGATGTGTTTCCAGAATATTTACATGGATATCATCAAAAATAAGAAATTGAGTTTTCCATAGATTTAATTTCTAGATCAAGGCCCATATTGAAGTCCCCTTATATAATGGCCACTGTGGAATTATTGGAACTAATGAAACAACTAGAAGAATTGAGAAATAAGGGATTTATTTTCCCTAGTGTATTTCCATGGGGTTCCCCTATCCTTTTTGTTATGAAGAATGATGGATCTATGAGGATGTGCATTGACTACATCAAGATCAATGCTCTTACAATAATGAACATGTATCCCCTACCTCACATTGTTGATTTTTTTCCAACTTCATTAAGCTCATTAATTTTCAAAGATTGACCATTGATCTGGATACGATCAGTTGTGTGTGAGGAAAGAATAGATTCCAAAAATATCATTTTGAACTAGGTACAGGCATTAAGAGTTTACCATAATGCCTTTTGGATTGTCTAATTCACCCTATATCTTCATGGATCTAATGAAAAGTGTTTTCAAGGAATATCAGGATGAAATTGTAGTTGTATTTACTGATGATATCATGGTATACTCTAAAAGCTATGATGATCATGAAAATCCCTTGTGCATTATCCTTAAGACACTTAGATGACATGAATTACTTGGTAAGTTTTGCAATTGGGAATTCTGGAACCAGGATATATCTTTTATTAGCCATATTGTCTCTAAGAATGGAATTTATGTTGATCATTCTAAGGCCAAGGAAATCCATTAATGGCCAGCACCTTTGAGTATAACTAAGGTACGCAGTTTTATTGGGGTTGAAGGTTATTATCGGCGTTTTGTCCATAATTTTGCTCGATTGGCTAACCCATTATCCAAGCTCACATATAAAGGGGTTAAATTTTTTTGGACAATTGAGTGTGAAAAATGTTTTTAAGAACTGATGAGAAGATTAGTCAATGATCCTATATTTACTCTACCATCGGGGAATGATGGGTCTGTTATTTATAGTGATGCTTTAAAGAAAGGACATGGTTGTGTCCTTATACAGAATTATAGGGTTATTGCCTACAAATCAAAACAGTTAAAAATTCATGAAAAAATATCATACTCATGATCTTGAGTTAGAAGCTATGATATTTGATTCGAAGAACTCAATTTGAGGCAAAAGAGATGGCCTGATCTACTCAAGGATTATGATTGCACAATACACTACCACTCGGGGAAGGCAAAAAATGTGGTAGATTCTTTGAGAAGAATCAATCATGTAGTTGTGAAGAATATTAAAGTTTAAAGGGTTCCTATTTTCATGGATCTAGTAAAGATGTATATGGTAATAACCATGGATGTTGAAAACATCAATTGTTTTTCAGAAGGTTGCCAAACCATCTTTACTCTAAATGATAAAAAAGATTTCATGCTGATGATGTGGAATTTCAAAAGAAGATTAAATCTATGAACAATGGGAGATTGATCGACATCATATATGAAGATGGGATATTGAAATTTGGGAAGAGACTATGGGTTCCTAATATACCTAATCTGAAAAGAGAATTGTTAGATGATTCTCATTGCTACAATTTCTCTATACACCCTAGTATCACCAAAATGTATAGAGATTTGATGGAACATTTTTGGTGGGAAAACATGAAGAGGGAGAATGCTGATTGTGTTTCAAGATGTATGGTTTTTCTATAAGTGAATGCATGAAGGAAATAGCTTGTAGGTTTCATAAAACCTATTCCCATACCTGAAAGGAAATGGGATGATATCACAATGTAATTTTCCATGGAGCTACCAAAGACTCATAGAAAGAATGAGGTAATATTGGTCATTGTTGATTGTCATATGAATTCAACACATTTTCACGATATAAGGGAAGATTTACCACTGGAATTTTTAACAAGACTATATATTAATGAAGTTTTAAGACTTCATGGAGTCCCACTATCAATTGTTTCTGATTGTGATCCCCGTTTTACATCAAGAATTTATAAAAGACTTCAAAAATCCATGGATACTGAACTTCGTTTGAGCACTGCCTACCACACCCAAACTAATGGACAATCAGAACAGACTATTCAAACCATGGAAGACATGTTGATATCATGCTCATTTGACTTTCAAGTTATGTGGGATCAATATTTACCTCTGGAATAATATTCCTATAACAATAGCTACCATTCAAGTGTTCAGATGGCATCTTATGAAGCGTTATACGGAAAGTGATGTGGCACGCTAATCTATTGGGATGATATTTGTGAAAGAAAACTCATATGCCCAGAACTTTTGGAGGAAACGATGGAAAAGGGTAAGGTAATCGAAAACCACATCAAAGCAGCTCAATTTAGGCAGAAGAGCTATATTGATAACTGAAGGAAGGATTTGGAATTTTATGTAGGAGATCATGTTTTCTTCAAGGTATCTCCATGGAAGGGTGTTATATGTTTCGGTAAGAGGATAAAATTGAGTCCTAGGTACATCGGACCTTTCGAAATTCTATAACGAATTGGGTTTGTATCTTACCATTTGGCAATGCCACCATGTCTCTCCAAATTTCATGATGTGTTCCACATATCACTGTGGAGAAAATACATGCATGGCCCAACGCATGTTCTCACATATGAGGAATTAGAACTGGAACCCGATATGTCTTATTGCGAATAGCCTGTCATGGTTCTTGATACTAGAGAACAAGTGCGGAGAGACTAGACGACTCATCTGGTAAAAGTTATATAGAGAAACCATAAGATGGATGTGGGAACGTGGGTACCTGAGAAACTTATGATGAAGAACCACCCGAGTATTTTTATGCAATAATACTCTAGAAAATTCGAGGATGAAATTGTTTAATGGTGGGAAGAATGTAACACCCCAATCTTCCATTGAACACTTCTCTTTGAATAATATAGTAGCGTGTGTTTTACACAACATCGAGTTCTAACACACCACAACCAATAAAACTAGATGTTATGAATAGTAATACCCACTTTTTGAAATTTTATAAATTTTACCTTTCAAAATGGACTTCATTTTTAGATTCAGAATGTCGAAATTAGCTTAGGGTGATTTTTTGGTATTTTTCTGAAAACATTATATTTTTGATTAATAGTAAAAAACACTGAGTTATAGTTTAAAAGAAAATTTTTATTTAAATTTTTATTTATTTTATATGAATTTATTATATGTGAAAATAGATACATAATACCTATATGAGTTCAATTTAATTCATTATAGTCGGTTTATAATAATTTAGATATATAAAAATTTTATTGAACTTATTACCGTTTTTACCTACCTCCTAGGAGTATTATCAAATTTACATAAAACATAATTTTATAGCTTCTGTGGGTGAATTTAAAAAATCTGAGATACATGGTTGTTATCAGTATGTAAAATGTGGTTCAATAAGATGAAAATAATTTTTGGTGAATAGTTAATTTTTTAATTTTATTTACTATGGTTAAAAGTAAAAAAGGGTAATTAAGGGTAAAAGTGATAGTATTATCTATCTAACACATGTACTAAATGTATTTGATTTGTATAATTCGACCAAAGACAACCTTAGCAATAAAATATGATCCTTGAGGTACAATTGGATTAGTTTAGGACATTTATTATTATTTAATTCAAATAAGAGTTGAAAGTGTTAAATTCAATGTTTAATAACTAAACCATTTTTAATATATTGATACACATTAGATAAAATAATCTATATAAATTAATTAGAGAGATAATATGATTTCCTACATATTGGTATTTTTTTATAGTTTTTAAAAATTAAATAATTTAATTTATTTTTGACACAGTTATGATGCAGTAATTACCTAATTAATGGAATATTAATATAATTGATATTATAAATATCCAAATAAATTTAATTTGAGATTTTTTATGAATTACAAATATTTTATAGGTCTGTATGACATTTTATGGTTTTTTAGTTGCATATTTTTAGAAATAATAATTCTGTTATGAATTTAGCAAAAACAAAATACCGAATAGAGTCACCATTGACATACAAGAGTTTTTTAAACAAATATTATATTATTAGTTGTTATTCTATTCATAAAAATCTATGGTTTGGCCAAAGGGATTATATAATGATAGTTGCTTCATTAATGAACCACTTGGGGTTCTTGTGGATGTATATAGTATGTTTATTAACCATATAATATAAATATACAAAGAGACATGATAAATGTCAAACTATTTAACAAAGAGTTAAATCTAAAAGATAAAGTTAATATAGTGACTAAAACTTGTATAAATTCTATTGTTTGGGTGTTTTTGGACCCATAACCACCTTATACTTTAAATAATTCATTTTTGAGCCATTATAAACCGAAAATTATTTTATTATAAAATAATATTTTTAGCTTTTCCTAAGATGCCCCCTCACCCCTCTTATAAAAGGGCGCTCCCCTTTCTCTCTAATTCACACCTTCAAAGCCATTTGGATCAGAGAACCCGGGCCCAAATGCCCACTTAACTGTCCTCCATTCATCCTAGAGGCCTTACTTTAGTCTGAAATCAATCATATAGATCCCTTTTGATCAAATCAAAATGAAGAACCTAAATAAGTGGTAAATATATCATCACCTATTTCAAGATCCTTTCTTCTTACAAATCCTCTTTAGTTGTTTTTTCCATTATAAAATAAAAAACCAGTATCTTATTTATTCTGTAATGTTATAAGAAATTTAGTACAACCATATTAATTATTCCATCTTTACATTGAATGACATGTCACTATATGTGCGTACGTATGACTTACCGTCTCCATGCCGAGTGAAATTGTTATTCAATAAATTATTATTTGGATGGGTATAATAATGATGTGTAATTGATGTAAATAATAAATATAACATGATAATGATTATGTTTATATGATATACCTTCCAATTATATATTATTTTAGTATTAAATGAATGATAATCTCACTCATGCGTACACACAGATTACAGTCTCCACGAACATGATGAGAATAATTCCCCATCGTATTCATTCAAGACTAATTTTCATTAGATGATTAGAAATAATGTTTAAATACTTAATATCATTCTAAATATGAATAAGATAAATCTTATCCATAACAAACATTACTTATGTAACAAATTGGATAAAGGAAAATGAATCCGTTAACATCCAAAATGATGACAATACTAAGATATTATTAACAAATTAATGTTAAAAGAACATATATGATATCATATTAAAGTATATGATTCTTGTATAATTTAATAAAAATTATTTCACCATTATACAGAATGTTAACCTACCCTCGTCCAAGGAAAAGTACAAGGTAAGGGTTAATTTCACAATCTCTTTATTATCTGAGGTTGTTTTTACGTAAGTATCTACTGGGACATCTTTATCATCCACATCCATGTTTCATAAAAATTTAGTTCAAAACAATCTTACCATTTTATAGACTATGGAATAAATTCATTTATATCCTTGTTTTAATTTTATAATATGTTTATAATGGAATCATTCCGTTGTTTTACAAAAAAAGAACATTATTACATTTTCGACAAAATTATAGTAAGAATGTATTTTTTTAAACTTATATGGAAGGTGCGGTTATTTTCCACCATTATATGGTGGTCTAAGAATCGCTTAAAAGCTTATAAGAATATTTTAAAATATAAATTTTTTATTTTATAATTACGTGACTTTTAATGATTTCAAAATATAAATAGATATTTCTCTAAAAAAGTTTTGATTTCATCTATGTCAACATCCTTTCATTGATTTTATGTTTGCTTGAGGTTGATTTATTATGATACAAAATTACATATTATTATGAATGTTTTGTTATATGTTTGATTGTGGATGTGATATTTAATACAATTCATGGTTTATGGATAATGTATTGACCTTTGATATGCCAGTTTTAATATGAATGTCTATGTTATGTTTAATCCTTTTCATATGCGGAATGCATTGGACATAGTAAGTGATGGTTGGAGCCCTCTATAGCTCCTCGATGCATCGGTAGGTCTAATTAAACAAACTAGTGTCTTGGAACAAGGCCTTGACAAAATCGTATTTGTAGTTTTGGCACAAGGCCTCATCTATGTGGTTATGAACGTCTGGTTTTATGCATTCCAATATTATGAATGTGGGTATAGATATTGCATCAGATTATTCGACTAGTGAATTTCCATGTGAGTAAGTAAATGACATTATTTTATATTATATTTTCCATATTATGATAACGTTTATTTTGAAAAGGGTTTTGTTTTAGTTCAATAAATTTAATTGAATGTTTATGCTTATTTATGAATGTATCTGCTATATTGTTATCCTTTATGAGAATCTTTGCTCACCCCTTTCTATGTTTTATTTTTCCAGGATGCAAAGATGTATATTATCACTGACCTGCTGGGTTAGTTAATGGGATATCAGTGTTTTCTATGGAAACAATGTTGTTGTTGTTTTCCATTTTATGATGTAATTTAAAACTTATGAATGTATATAGTACTTCCAAGTCTACTAAACTAATCGGTCTTTCGAGACATGATCCTTTGAGATAATTCCAATGATACGTAATAATGCACCGACTTTGGGTAACTAGGGTTGGGGAGTTACATATTTCTCTAATGAGACTCATGTTTCCATGGTATGTTGGAATTTTTGTCTAGAGTATTGTTTTTTGTTTTAAAAAACACATATTTTTCTTATGGTTTTTATATTTTTAAATAATATTTATTTAATTGCATGATTTTTCTTATGTTATAGTGTGTAGTAGTATTCCACTATGTTTTATTCCATGAGTTCCTCAAGAAGGTACAACTGATTCTCCTCAAGAGAACCCATCTGTAGATAATAATATCATCAAGAATATTGCTCGAGTAGTCCTTGATATTGGTTAATGTGTACCATGAGTTCAGAACTATGTGTTTGTGGTACAACCTAGAGCTATAAAAGAGAGAGATCCATCACGAGAGTTATTGCATGATAATCCAAAAAACCATTAAATTAATAATATAACAACAATTTGTGGAATATTTTTTGGATAATATCGATCATATATTTATCATCTTAGAGACACCATATAATTTTAGGGTGATGTGTTCCCCATTCATACATGAGGGGTATGTAAAATGATAGTGGGAACATTTTGTCGAAGAAGTCACACATGTGGGATTTTATTATAAGGTATTCAAAACCATGTTATTTTCGTAGTTCTTTCGAGTATCATTGAGGATGGTGATGTATCTACAGTTTCTATCATTACAATTGGGAGAGATCATGATGTCGACATAAAACAATCATTTTTATATACATGTATGTTTTTATCCAGACATGTTCATGAAAATCCAGTATATGGAAAAAAATTACTGGTATGGTTTGTAAATAGATATCGAATTTTACGTGTTTATGAAGAACCATTCTACCTAGATAGAGATAATATACATAGCTATGATAGCCGAAATGAATATGGTAGGTAAGGCTGGATTTTACACCTTTTTTCTTCCATCAGGTTGCTACTTCAGTGGTGAAAATAGGAAGAAGAGGATGTGGAAATGTCATCCCAAGTTTAGTGGAGGTGGTATCAGCAATGATATGCCTCTTTACCATCTTCTAAAGAGGTTAATTTGCATTTGACATGCTATAAGTGTGGCAGGGTTGGTTACACAAGACGTTATTGTCATTTTCCCACAAATATGTGAAATAATAGTTGACGTGTTGGACATATATAGTTCTTCTATCTATATATGATAATGACTCATTATTATATGGGTCCTTCATCAAGAAGGAATCTACGATTCATTTATAAGCTTAAAAGACTATAATTCACTACACACAGTCCTCAAGGGTGAATAATTTTCATCCAGTAGATGGGTGTCCAACAAAAATTGATATAGGTCCAGTAATAGTGAGAGGCTTTATCGTTATTACATCTTGATTATAAAATTCATTATTTAATACAGGCCCATCATACTCAATTATTTCAACATGTTATTTTGATATTATTTGACTTATAATGTAACTTATTCCATTAAAAATGGAGTTAGAAACCCATCACAATATTAGGATAGAGTAGGCGTTCCTGTGTCCTTGATTATTAATAATAGCTGATACATATTCTGTCTAGGATTTTATATTTATTAAAATGGATCTATTTGATGTCATAATTGTTATGGATTGGCTGGTCACCCATGGTGTCAAGGTTGATTGTCATCATTGACATGTTCTGTTTATTGCTTCCAATGGGATCCCTCATGTGTTTCTGTGGGAGTGGGACCCGAGGTCTGGCTGTGAAGGGCCTTCCTGCCTACAAATCAAGAGGATACATTATATTGTTTTTTTCAACACTGATGAGGTATTTATTTTCATTTCTTTTATTATTGTTTTTTAAGAGTTACATGATTTTTTCAGAGATAGTTTCCCCAGTCTTCTACCAGAGGGATAGGTAGAGTTTTTGAATAATTTGTTGCTAGGTACACAAAAAATATTAAAATGTTATTATCATATGGATTTAGTAGAGCCAAAATAGAACATGATTCAGTAGGAAATCCAATTAGAAAAATGTTTTTTTCACTATATTTTTCCCCCTTGGGTATCCCTAGTTCCCTTTTTCATGAAAGAAGATGGGTCACTACTGTTTTGGGAAGACTTTAAGTAGTTGAACCATGTAATTGTTATGAAAATAATTTTTTTACCTCATTTGGATCATCTGTTTTATGTGATAAAGGGGGGGGGGATGGTTTTTTAAGATCAATATTAATGTGGGATATAATTAGGTAAGGCTTCGACAGGCTTATAAAACAATTATGGGATTTAGGAGAAGGTATGGTCATAATTAATATCTTTTGATTGATTTTGGTCTGACTAACGTGCCTATAATTTGTATGGATTTAATGATTAAAATATTACATCAATATCATGACACACATGTGGTGGTGTTTGTGGTTGATACTTGGATTTATTAATAATTTGATAATTATCATGAGAATAATCTTAGTTTAGTTATATAAATTTTGAGTTGTCAATGTTTGTAAAGAAATCATTAAAATTGTTTTTTTGGATTCGTGAAGTGATGTTCTTGGGACACATAATCTTTGATAATGTATTATTAATTTATATAGAGAAGTAAAAGGTTGGTTTTCCATGGTAGTAAACAACGAATGTATTGGAAATCAAGAGCATCCATGGTCATGCTAGATAACAGAAATAGTTTGTTAAGATATCCATTAAGATGGCATTAACTATGACTGATCTAACTAGGAAAGAGGTGAAATTCCTCAGGAAGGAAAAGTGTCAGACATATTTCAATGAGCTATAAATCATCTTAGATCAACTCCTATTTTTATCTTTCATGATCCTGGTATGGGATACATGGTATTTTTATTAATTAGTTGCTGGTTTGGGATGAGTGCATGTACAGGACAACCATGTGGTAGCTTATGGATCTCATCAGATTTGACAACATGAAAAACATTACGCCAATAATTATGTTGAACGTTCTATAGTCATGAATTCTTATAACTGTTGGTGGTAGTATATTTTTGGTGAAGGTTTCACATTCTTCTCTGATCATAAGTTTCTGAGTTATATATTATCTCAAATGGAATTGAATCCTAGGAAAATGCGATGGGTATAATACCATCTCATGATTTAAATCAATATCTCATACACCCCAAGAAAGGGTATTTTTTCTAAATTATCTTAGTATGAGTGTACCATCACTGACTATACCTGAATTGAAGGTTCTGTGGAACTTTGTGTTCTTTTTTTTCACAATAACATCTATATGCTTCAAACGATGTTTCTTGAATGGTTTTCACTAGTGTTCTGTTATCCTCAACTATCTTGGACACTATCTTTCATAGTCAGTAGTTTGATGATTATTTATAGAAGACATGAGAATTATTTTATAGTGGGGATACTATTTGGGGTTTGTCTCTTTCTTAAGATGGTATTTTTCACGTGGTGAAATGAATTTCCTTTCCAAAATCTTATAGGAAGTAAGTCTTGTTATATTGTCACATCTCTTATTGGGAAATTAATGTACGTACTACAAATATGTATTATGAAATGATGAAATGATTATATTTTATGGGAATAAGGCATGACATAGAGATGTTTGGGTCTCACTGTTATACAGGACAACAAAGAAAGGAAGAGCACTAGAAACCCTTTAGGATGATTTAGCCTCTTCGAGTGCTCTTTTTGAAATGGGATGAGGTATACATGGATTTTTTTATTGGATTTCCATAAATATTCATTGGAAAAAGTTAAATCTAGGTGTTTGTTGATCAGTATATGAGAACATATCATTTCATTTTGATAAAGGATACCGGTATGGATGAATATTTGGGTAGGATATATGTGTTAGAGAATGTGAGGTAACATGGGATTTCATCTTCCATTGTTTTGGATAGGGATACTAGAATTAAATCTATTTTATAAAGGAGTCTCCAATATGTAATGGGAACTAATTTTAAGTGGAGCACAACATAATATCCACACAAATATGGTCAAACAGAGAAATTAATTTAGATCTCAGATTATATGTTCTGAGCATGTGTCTAGAATTTTAGAGGATCATGAGATAGATATCTAAGAGTGTATGACTTTATTTACTACAATAGTTACCATTCTTAAATCTAAATGTCTCAATTAAAAGAGTTGTATGGTCATTGGTGCATATCACCACTTTTTTGGGATGAGGAGGGTGAAGTAGCTTTTTTTATATGTTGATTGGTTATGAAATAGTATAAGAGAATTCTAGAAGTACAATGATGTATTATTATATCCAAGAGAATATAAAAATAAATTGGGGATTGTAAGTATCAAACATTGTTTTATTCCATATTTTGTTGGTATTTCATGAATGTTTCTCCTCAGTTGGGTCACTGTCGACATGGAAAGAAGGGAGATCAAGCTCCACGATATGTTAGACCATTCTAGGTGCTGGAGAAGCTCAGACATGATTTTTATTAGTTATAATTTCTGGTTCATTTGATAGGTATTCATGTTGTTTTCCATATATATCTTCTCAAGAAATATTGTCTGGATCCCCCTCACGTTATGAGTTGGGAGGAAATTGAATAAAATCAATTTTATTCTTTTCTGAAGAAAAAATTGATATCGATGACTCTGAGATGAAAGTCTTGTGTCGGAAGTCAATTTTGTTGGTCATAGTGCAATGTAAATAAGGACCATATTCCCTTGAGGCATGGAATCAAGAGTTGTTGATGAGGGAGTAATGGACTCATCACTTTCTAGGAATTACGTCTTCCACATGACTTTAGGAGGACATAAAGCCTTCATGGTGGGGAGTTCATAACATCATGTTACTGTTTAATTATGTACAACCCAGAAATGATCATGATTTTATTGTCCATCGAAATTGGGAGGATACCTGTGATAGTGATGATAATTATTTTTTGGACATTCACTATGAACTGATCATTCTTGTAAGATTTTGAATAATCTCTCCCCATGTGACTGGGTGAAACTCCTTGAAATATTTTGTAGATATATATCGTTAAAGGAAAGATCATGTTGAGAACTATTACATATCTTGAACGGTTATTAATATTAATTTACTATTTAAATAATAGATTTTCAATTTGTGGAATTATGTTTCTTTTCTGAATGTGGGACAGGGGAGTTACACATCATGAACCAAGGTTACAAGTTGTGTTATAGACCAGGTCATGTTTTTAAAGACTGTGTATGGATTTTTATATTTTAATTACTCCACAAGTTCCTCAATTCTCCAGACCAAGGGATATACTCGAATGTTATTGAGAGACTCAACCCTTTATAGATTGATCATTTAAATATGAAATCTCTACTGTGATCAAAGTTCATCTCTCTGTGTAAGATTTCATTCTGTTTCATTCTATATTTTGATCGTGGTAGCCCCATAGGTTTTCATTATCAAATCCATTGGTTTAATGATTGTATTTTTTAATGGTTTCTTTTAGACCCAATGTTTGATCTCATACCAGATTCTATTTTTTCCATTTGGAATGGTGCAAAGGGTATTCTTCATTGAGGTATGTGGGTTTCCCCACATCATTAGTCCCATTTCCTTCTAAATTGAATCAATCATGTTGTGAATTTTATCTATGTCATTTAATTATATGGTTGGGTTTTGTTGATTTTGAATTCTATTGTATGAATGTGAGAACTGATTTTGGAGGTTGGTGGTTCTATATGTAGCCTATGTTTATAAGAATGATTATTAATGCTTTAAAAATTGATTTATAAATGGAATCAACATGATCAATTTCTTTCTGTATAAAAGAATTTTAAATGTAAATTGTGTTTTCCATGGTTATTGATAAATTGAAATAAAATCGGTATATTTAAATCATTTTCATGGATTGTGGAAAATAGAACATGGGTTACATTGGGTATATTGGTGGATGTTTTAGCATGAGGCCATCTTTTATTGATTTTTGATTATCAAGGATTTTTTTCTTGTGGAATTCCTATATTTTAATGGCCTATTTTTTGAGGGTACCGATAATGACATTTTGGGGTGTTTACTCATGTGGTACTCTTGTACTACTATGAAATGTGTACTAGAATCAAATTTGTGCACTTGATTTTTATTGGAATGTGTATTCTATATCCTACACCTATAGTATTTCGTTGTATTTTAATACATGTGATTCTATATTATATTTCTTGGATTTCCGAGTTATCCTTGATATGAATGTTTGTTCTTTTGAAAACTTGTCTGGAAAATACGAATTGAATTTGAAATGACAATTTTCTTTAAGAAACATGGAAAAAGGGAAATTTTTACCATGTTTTCTGTTAATACACTTTAGTTCTTATCATTCCATGTTTTATATAAAATGAGTATAAATGATTTGTTATATAGAGACTTGTTATGGAAGACCTAGGTGGGATACCTCTGATCTTGTTAGTTAAATCCATGTACACCACTTTAGTGGTGCATAGAATATTGTTTGTAATCATGTGTAGGGAATGGAAAGGCCCCATAGGGAGGCAGTGACATTCTTGTCATCTTGATGGGTATGTGTGGGTGAGATGGTGGGATTCCTTCCCTACCATCACTTGGAGTAACATTATTGGTTTTTTTGTACATTGTAGCTGGACATATTTTATATTATTTGCCACTTTTACAGTTTTATATTTATATAGTTTTATTTTATTAATGGAATGTATGGATTTTTCTTATTCTGTTTTTTCATTTTGTTATGTATATATTCCTTATCGTTGTTCAGGTTGGGAGAAATTGTTCCCTCTATTGAGTTGTTCAATTCATGGTTGTTTATATCTATACCATGGGGATTAGGAACACCCTTCAGGTATTTGACCTAATCGGGTAGGTGCTGGGATTAAGGTAAAACCATGTAGGTTTGTCACATTTTGTACAACATTATTTTAGATTAATTTAGACTATTTGTTGTTTTTCATTTCAGATAACATTGAATATAGCTTGTGTTATATGAAAAGACAATGTTTTATTTTTTTTGGGGAACACCATGTCAATTTTTCGGTATGTGCTACACTTAGGATATTATGAATTACACAGAAAAATATGTTTGTGTTTTATTAAAAACATTGATGTGTTAATTCTATTTCTTGCACTACATGGAATACCTAGTTTAAAAAAACTATAATAGGATATTAGTAATATTAGTAAAATATTATTATAGTTACGACATAGACATATAATGTGAGTTATGAGTAGGATTGATTGTATTAATAAAATTTTGTTTAAACATATATATTAGATGATTTATTTTGTTAATAATTAACTAGAAATGAAAATAAAACCATTTTCAAAATAATGATTTTTATTTGATATAAAAGTACATTTGTGAAATATAATATTTTTTATATTAAAAAATAAATAAATTTATTTATAATTTTATATGAGGAAATATATATATATATATCATATTTTTTCAACTATTTAATGTTTATATGATATGTTTTGTTGTTAAGTGATGACAGTGAATTGAATTTTGAGAACAGAAAATGGTATTTTTCTAGAAAATAATTTTTACACCTCTTAATAATTTACATATATTAAATCATTAATTTGACGTGTTAGTAAATTTTTCTTAAAAAATATAGTTCAATTTTGAAATAAGAATATAAAATATGTACTTTGGGAGTTTTTTTCTGCGATGATTCGTGTTTTTATGAATTCTGAAAAACAATAAATTTTAAATCAAAAATGATAATTAATATAATTTATTTATAATTTTACAATATATATTAATATAATTAGAAAAATTATAAATCAAATAAAAAAATTCTGGTCATTGGAACCAATTTTACATTGAAATTAGATATAAAAAATTTTCAAAACAATTCTAGACTTTTGGGTTAAAACCCAGATGTCTCATCCCATTTGTGGTGATAATAATAAATTAATGTCTTCCACATATTTGATTATAAATTAAAAAATTGTATTATATATTATGAATAATAATAATTTATAATATCTAATGTGTTTAAGATAACATTTGACAAAAATGATTTGTGAAGGTAATTAAATTTTTTTACAATGGTTATGGTAAAAACAATATTACTTAACAATTATTCATTAATCATAATTGTAAAAATGAACATGATACAAATAAAAAATACATTTTATGGATATATATAGATCTCATCCACTCTTTTATTGAACATTTAATATTATCAAAGGAACATGACTTAAGGGAGATCTCTCAATAGTCAATTTTGTTATTTATTTAAAAGAATGGCACCCCTCCACAACTATAAAAGGGAACTCACACCCCCCACTTTCTTGCCCCACTCAAAAAACATTGGATAGACAAAAACTTAAAAATTATCTTATTAATATCGCTCCATTCATTATATAATCGTCCCATTGGTCAAAAATACATATAAGGAATACCTTTGGTGAAAACCAAGTGGTGAAACCAAAAGAAGTGGTAACATCATTCAAAAGTTCTTTTATTTTATTTTCATTATCCACCACACAAATCATCTTAATATATTCTTATATTATAACATTAGTGTCATACATATATTTTTATGAAGTTATTAAATTTTATTTACAAAAATACAAAAAAATTCATAAAATGGTTGTCTAATAGACTGTTCTTGTGTGTGGTAAATTAATCCCTCACGAAACAATGTTCTTCATTTTTTCCATTACCAACTATCATGGTTGGGAATTTTGATTAAAATAATTTTTTATATGGTATTTACATTATTTTTGGTTTCCATATTATTATTTATTTATTATATATTAAATAACTTAATAACTTCAATTTTTAGAAGTCAGATAACTTTTTTTTTGGAAATGTGGACTACCATCTCCTCAATGTAGTGTGATTCCCTCACACTTTACATGGAATGTATTAAGAATGGGTATCATTATCATATATGATATATATTTCATAATAATATTATAATAATAATAATAATAATAAATATGTATACATTTATTTTATTTACATTATTTCTTTCAATACCAAAACAAAACAGAAATAGAGTTTTTGAATACTCATGGCCTACAGTCACCATGAATAGTGAATTCCATTTCATATATTTATATATTAAAAATATTAATATAATTTTATTTATGATATATAAATCATGTTATAAATTTAATAAAATCTGAAAATTATGATCTATGTAAGTGGATCAACAATAAAAAATAAATACATGTATGATTAACAAAGCGTTTTAAATAGAAACATTAATTAATAATTTAATTGCTAAAAAATGATAATCTAATGTCACCATAGAATCATATACTGTATGATATATAAGAATATGGATCATTGAAAACTTTATTATAATCTTATATTTATAATACATGAGGTTTTAATATGTACAAATAATGTCAAGTCTTAAGGTACGTAGATTTAAAGTTATAATTTTATTCCTGTGAGACTTATGATTTATTAACAACTCATCAATTATTTGTTTTCTTTATATTTCCCTTAAATTCATTATATGATTCATATATTTATATTTATCATCATTTAAATATTCATATTATTATATTTATTTCATGGGGATTATTGTAAAATGTTTACAAACTAGTAATTTGATTTTTACTCAATTTGTCTTCACTGAGATTAATGCCATGTTATTCATATATATTATTCTATGAGTTGTATATAAATCCTAATGAAATATTAAATATTGAATCTTCTTATCATCATGAAATATAATTCTTTATTTAATGTTAAACTATCATGTGGATAATGATTCAATTTTCCCAAAGTTATAACCATTTATTTCTATAATCTCATCAATTATCGATGTTGTTTATGAATATTAAACAATTGATTAGATCAAATGACCATATCTCACGAAGCCTAATTAAATTTATTCAATTATAATTATAAATTATATCATCATATAATGTTACCAATTTTCCACTGATATATATTTATGATAATTAAAGAACTGTTTTTAAGAAAGTCAATCATTTATTATCACAACAGTATGATTTATTATTCCCAAATACATTTATTAAACAAAATTGATATGGAAATAAAATATATAACCATGTTTTACCTTTCTATTAAAATTTTGTTAAAAAATTAATCCTCTTACCATTTTCCAATTAAGGAACTTTTCTAATCAATTTATGGTGTAAAAGGAATGATTGGGTATACATATTTACCCACAAATAATGACCGCAATTTCCATGAATATTTCATTGAAAATTTTCATCTCTATTTATAAACATAATTTACACTATTATTCATTAAATTAATTTTTTTAAATGTTTATCTTAGTGAAAATTATGTTGAAAACATTTTTATGTTAAAAAAATTTATCAATTGACATTCAAATATTCCATTATATATTATCAATGTTATTTTCATGGGGGATGGTTTTCGAAAACCATTTTCACTAATAAAATGTTTTTTAAAAATGAAATTACAATTTCTAAGTAAATGATTAATTTTTTTTCTAAATCATACTTTATAGACATTCAAGTGGGTGTTTAAAAAAATAATTTAAAAATGATTTCGGATTTTAAAGTGAAATTAAATGAAATGATAATTTCCTCGTGAAATTATTATTTTAATCATTATAAGTCATTAACTATCTAAGATGAAATAATTTTTATTGATTAAGCATTAATAGGGATATTACACAAGAATACAATTCATATTATTTCTTGCGTAATTTATTTATTGATGGGATTATTTTTTTGGCACCTTTTCCTCATCCATGAATTATATGATTTTGAGGCCATATTATTTTCTTGTGTAATGGTTTGAAAAAATGTTTATGATTCTTAAATATTTTCCTTAGGTAATGATACGATGAAATTCTTATTCTACTCATCATTTTTCATGGAAAATGTTTCATGTCCATAATCTTATATGTGAAAGTGATTACATGTTCACAATTTTATGGGTGAACAATATTACATGTTCAAAATGTTATGTGTGAACCATATTATATTTGGATAATATTATCCATGGACCTAGTTTTATGTCCAAGATTTTATTTGTGAGCTTGATTATATGTTCACAATTTTATGTATTGACCTCATTTAATGTCCATAGGTTTATGCCTAATCTTTATTACATGTTCAAAATGTTATGACAGGTCCTTACTTTACGTCCCTAACTGTATAAGATGACCTGATTTCATACACATTACTTAATGAGGGAACATTATCATACCTATTCATATTCACAATGCTATAATATGATTTTTATTCCACAATTCCATTTCATATTCTTATGTTATTATCTCAATTCATATACTATTGATTAAAATATAATTCATATATTATGAACTAACAACCATTATTACATGACTCATGATTATGGTCTTTGATATCCATGGTATGATTTCACAATGATACAGTTTTATTCTCATATGCTTATGCTCATGATTATGCCTACATATCTCCTTGTTTATACTTACTGATAATCTGAGATCATCCCAATATAATATTTTATTTATCAAGGTTTTTAATAATGGGTTTAAGTTGGTGAATGAAATGGGAATATAATTACGAATATTTTGATGATATTTCACCTAATTATAAGAATGTATTTCACAATTCCAATAAAAATTAACAATTAAATACTCTGGGCATGTATTTTTTGTAAGTTATATAATATTAATCTAATGTTTTGTAATATAATTTTTTTACATGTAGGTAACTATAAAAAAAAATTAAGGAGTAGATCATACTAATAGTGAATGTTTTTTATGCACACCATCTTATATAACTCTATAAGATTCATTGCATGAGGCTTCTATGGTTCTGATATGAAATAGATAAAATGAGGCAGAAGATTTTCTACAATTAGTGATATGTGTCATTAGGCTTATCAAAACAATGACTGATCATGTTGATGTGCATGAAGCTACAAATTTATGTGTGTTTGTCTATGTGTGTGTCTGGGGGGGGGGGAATACCCATTATTTTGGTTCTTAGTTTAGATTATATATATCATGGGGATGCATCAATAAGGGTGATAGTGATTGGGTAAGCTAATAGGTTGAAATACTTCATGTGAATATCCCTAAACATGATTCAGGATAGATACTAATGGAAAAAGATGTTGGAGCATGAAATCCACAAGTTTTTTTGAGCATTTGTGGTACACTTTTGTATTCCTACCTATGCTGGTTTGTTAGAGAAGGATCATGTGACAAAGGGTTTCCCATCAGATATATTATCGGAAAATGGATTTCTCTATATTGATTATATAGTTGAGTAATCTAATAGAGCTAGTAGATTTTAGTCGACATGATCTTGGTGCATGATAACATCCCCAAATTTGGCTTTAGAACATGGTCAGGGGAATGAAATTTGGCTAGGGGTTCATGAAGAGGGGAGGTTCTATAAATGTGATGGGCAATATCACATGTCACATAATTTCCTAAACCCACCCAATTAGGTTCTCAGGATGATATAATATGGAATTCCACAATAGAGGCTGTATTGTGATCACATATCTCCATGGTGATACTAAGGTAGACCATCAGGAGGGATTTATTAGAAGGAGCTAGGGGTGTTGGAATGATACTATGAGATCATTCCACCACCAGCACCACTAGGTGGCCCAAATCATGCTTAGGGAGCTAGTTTGAGAGGCTGATGATATATACAGGCTATGTCGGTATGCAACCATGTATAAAATGAGATGATTAGCGGTAGAATAAATGTTTATCCCACTCTTTAATAATCATTTGTAGACATATGTGTGATTCATTCATCAATATAATTACTCCTTCTGTGATATATGAATATGCCAATTTAGGAATTATCCCAACTACATTTTCTTAACATTCCTATGGGGGAATCATATTTTGTGTATTTTACTAGCTTATTGTGTGAGATTTCAATTGGTGGAGAGAGGTTTCTATGGGACCATTGGTAAATCAATATATAATCATATGATGTCATCTAGTCTATGGATTGCTTTTATATTGTACAATCATAGATTCACTGTCACCGTAAATAAATTATTTTCCTTTACACTGATGGGATGAGATTAACTATTATAGGCCATTGAGATATCATGGAGGGACAATTGAATATTTAAATAAAGAGGTTGGATCCATTAAAAAAATAGTTGGTATTTCTATCCATTTGTGTACCTTGATCATTAGGAATCTGGAATGCTATAGTCATGTATGACTTTATGGATGTCTTCCCTGAGGATGTTTCCATACTAACTCTAAGGTGGGATATGGAGTTTTTTATTCACATACATCCTGGGATAGCTATTTATATTATGTGGCACGTTTTATGCCCCCTTTGTAGATTTGGGATTTATGTTTAAAGTTGGAGGTCCATTAATAGAAGGGTTATTTTAGACCCAGGGTGTCCCCTTGTGAAGCGTCAATGTTGATCCTAAAAATTAAGGATGGGAGATTTTGTCTTGGTGTGTATTATAATCTCTAGAAACCAGACATATAATGTAAATATATAACTTTTCAAGGATTTAGGACCTCAATGATCAGTTTGGATGCAGGATATGGAACTTATACAACCATCTATAGTCTGACTACCACCAGTTGAGAGTTCACAATGATAATATTATTCATATACCATTTTGATGTCGCTACAAACACTATGAGTTTCTAGTGATGACTTTTGGAGTGAAAAATACCCAATTATCTATATGGGATTTAGGAACAACATCATTCATTGGTATTTGGACTGATTTTTCGGATATCAACATTAATGACATTCTCATATAGCCTATATCTTTAGAGGGAGCATGCAATGCACATGGGGATTGTCCTATTTAATTGTTGTGAGTACCAAATTTATGGTAGGCTCTCAATTTTATAGTTATGTATCCTTGAGATTCACATTCACGAAAAGGTAATTTAAAACATGTTTAATCTAAGGGATACATTAACATCGATTTAGTGGATTCCAGGTATATACCAAAGTAAATGTTAGTGGTTCAATGTTTTTTTCTTATCAACATAGTATAATAGGTTTTTTTATATTTCACCATGATTTATGACCATTTCACCACCCTGATGAAGATGGTGATTTCATTCAAATTGAATTAATTTTTCTGGAGGGCCATAGAAAAGATAAGGTTGAGGATGATGAGTGGTCCTATTTGAAAATACTATATGATGGAGTTTAGTAAGTAGTGTATTGGGATGGAACAAACTCTGGGATGTGATGTGTGTTGATGTGGAGATAAAAGTCATCATAGAGGTTTGATGTATTTTAGACCCCATGAGAAGAACTATGTGACTTTCATTAATGAATTGGAATCAATATTCTTCTCAATGATGATATGAAATAGCTGTCTTCTGCATGGGTTTATTTTGTTTTGTATAGATGTTATAGTCTCATGGATGTATTCACATAGAGATCCATGAAAACATGATAAAGGTGTTTGTTATAGATTATGTGGGAATATTAATTTGGAATAGCCTATACTATGGGTAAGGGAAACATGGTCGGTAATGATCTTATCATGAATTTTCATGATCATTTTGGTCAAGAAGCATATGAGAATCTATCCTCCCTTTAGATGACCCTGTTTTCATATAATGGTGAAACATTTCTTTTTCCAATTTCTTTAAATCCTCCGTTACAGTAGAAGGTCAAGGATTCCCATATAGAACACTTTATTCATGATGTATTATCTGAAAAAATATACAGAGGATATTTAATCGATGGATATAATGAATGAGGTCATCACGACATCCTTCTATAGAGATGGATGGTGGTCCCAATCATGATATAAGTGGACTTGTTGAAAGAGTTCAACACATCTATTTGGGATCTATATACCTATGTGGAATTAAGTAAAACCGAAACATTGTGATAGTTTTGGTGGTTGTGAATGAGATTTATCATTGTTTTTTTTCTCTCGATTCCTCGCCTTCTAGTAGGAGTAGGCTGTGCTCCAGGTTTTGGAAGGATTATTACATCCTTTTGAGATACATAAGTGTAAATTGTATGATATGTCCAAGGAATTTTTAACAAGTATTTAGTGGATTGTGAGATTTTGGATTCCATATGGGATATTTCTTATGAGCACATGATGTAATCACATGCCTTTTCTTTTACGGAGTAGTGTTCGGTGGAGATTTTGGGGTTGGTGTATGTATGTGAAATTACACTTCATCATGGGATTGAATAAAATATGTTCTCCAATCATAATGTCTGGTTCACATAATTATTGTGGATAGTCTTTGAGGATGTATAATTATCTGATATAAAGAAGAGTACTACCTTCTACAAAATGAATTATAGGTTGATCAAGAATGTTATCCATTAAAGGTACAATATATTAATATATTCTATGTTAGTCTTTGGATAGTGTTTTGTGGATCAATTTACTTTGATATAGTTTTTAAAAAATAATTTCTACCACTCTACTATTGTATAATGAAATATTACATAGATTTATGTTGTATTCCCATGGCATTTGAGTTGGAATCCATGTTTTTATATGTCACAAACAAACCCGGGTTGACCCTAAACCGGCCATGCGAGCCGGCCCGCGACATGGCTTAAGGGGCGTTCCCGATCCCCATGGGCTGGCAACCAGTGCCGGGCCTCGAAATTAATTAGGTGGGAATGATTTGTCCCAAAATATAATAAACTAAGCAGCAGAAAATAAATAGAACAAAAGCAAATAAATAAAGAACAACCAACAACACTACTAACAAGACTATGACCAAAACTCCACGTGACATCGGGGGTCACTCTCCAATACCACAACCAACATCTCTCAAGGAAAAAAACTAAAGATGGATCCTGCAATAGAACTAAAAACAAGAAAACACTATAGGTGTGACTATTAAAACATAGTAGGCTAGACCGATAAATCTATTCCCAATGCACTACCATTAAAATAAAATAAAGACCATTTCAAGTTTTAACTACAATTTTTAAAATGTAAGGTTTTCAACATGTTACTCAAAAAAAGTATGAGTCATTGACACTATTAATTTCTCAAAAACACAATTCATTATATTAGCAAGACATTAGAATTTTTCAAAGGGGAAGTGATGTTTACATTTTCAATTTTCCCGAGAGTATAAAACACCTTTCTTTGAAAACAGTTTTCATAAACAACTTTAAAACCACATATCACTTTCTAGTAAAAACACTACACATGAGAATGCTAAAGTAGTTACACAGTAAGGGAAATGAAAAGAAAATATATAAATGTAACATATTCATGAATGAAAGTAAATGAAATCTAACACACATGGGTGAACCTAGTAGATCAAGAATAAACAAGAAGACACCAATACATGAGAAATCATCCTCATTAACATGTCACCCATGATGAAATCAAAAGACTCAATACGCTAGACCATCCTTTCTCAGGAAGGTTTAGGGAAAATCCCTTAGTAATAAACCTAATATATCCACCTACTTTGGGCCACTATTCAGTACCATAACCTACCAGTGCAGAAATCATTCATAGAATATTCTCTCAATATGCGAGATTTGTAACGACCCAATGTTTCATTAATGGAAATACATCTTGGTCTAATTAACTGTATCTTTATGTAAAATATTTATATTAAATATCAACTTCTTTGGTTTTATGTTAAGAATTTTGACCGTTACTAATATAGTCGTTGAACAATGATCACATGATTACTATAAATACAAGGCTTTAACAAATCCAATTTACGCAGACAAAAAACCGATGGCCTCATCCAGTAGAATTTATCCATATGAAGCCCATTTTTCTGAGCGTGGAATAGAGGTGGCATCCTTGGGCTTTGCTCATGATAGGGCCCAAGCTGAGCATCACCATGTCAAGCTCGAACGGGACCGTCTACAGGAAAAGCTGAAGTGGGAAGAGATTATCCCTCGAAAAATGTTATCCGAGCCACCCCAAGAGTCTTTCACCATCACAGACCTTACCCTTAGGTATTATGTGGCTATTTTAAGGGGTTATGTAGTGAATTAATAGTACTATGTTAATGTATATTATTTTTGTACATAATAATGAATATACCTCCGTGTCATTTTTGATGCATTGTAAATAGTTTTTAAAGTACAAATTGTGTTCTTTGTTATTATTTAATTAAGAATAATATTTTATTAAAATAAGGTATTTTTGAATTAAATAAAATTTTAATAAAATATTATTATTATTATTAAATTAATTTTTATTAAATTTAAAATATCTTAAAATTTTATGAATGCAATTATAATTTTTATTATGGTTTGAAAGCCATTTCTGTCAAAACCCGTGAATTTTCGATAAATGTCAGTTATTATTTTAAAAGTAAATAATATCATATTTGGAAAATTATTTAGATAAAATAAATGTTATTTATGGAATCATCACATCTAAATTATCCAATGGTGAATTTTTCATAATTTTTTGCGACAGTCAAATTTTTGGGTAAAATTTAAAAACCGTTTAAATAAATAATGTGTTTTATGACATCATAATGACCCAATATTGATGTAATAAAATACTATAATCTTTATGTGCGGCCAATATATGTTTTACCATTTAAATAATCTGATTTTGGGTTTGTCTGACTTACTTTTCAAAGCATTAATGGGCCCCTCATGACTTATTAAACACCTAGTCTTTTTAAATAGTATTCCATGGGAGTGTGATTCACCTCCACATAAGAAACCTAATTATTTAAAGAAGTTCAGACTCTGGACTTATAAAATATTTTTTCCTCTTCCCTTTTCGAAAAACCATGAGAAAAAACCAAGGGATGGTTTTTTTTGGATTAATTTAATATAAGGGTTCCCAAACCTAAATAATAAAGAATTCCCTGACCTTTCCTATATAAACCCACCCAAGATCCCACTTCCTCCTCACTCAATGCCTTTGGAGTTCATCCAAACTCTGCCCTACTCTCTCTAGAATAATCCTAGGGTTCCCCAAGCTCCCAATAATCCTTTCACAAGCCTCTCTCTATCCTTTGGAAGCACACTTCCAAGTAAGGGTTTTTTCTTACTTTCTCATTTTTGTCCAATTTTCATTAAGTTGTTTTTCCCATTTAATTTCAATTATGAATGTTGTGGTATAGTTTAAAACCTCCCCCATTCTTCCCTCTTATTATTTTAATGATGTTAGACCCCTTTCTCTCTCATTAATTGCCTCCATGTACACCCGTTACTATGCCAAAATTCAGAAATGAACTTCTCTCTCCTCTTTTACATTCAAGAAATACTTTTGTATCATGATATAAATTCCATTACAATTGTTTGGAAATGTATCTATATGACCTCATTACTATCCATTGAATTTAAATATGTTGATAAACCACTTTCTCTCTCATAAACCATTTTTATGAATTCTTATGTCACGCTGTTACGCTGCCGAAATCACACTGATTTTCTAAGGCAATGTCATTGTGTAGTGAATACCATTACCATTTCTCCTTCAAGAGTATTCACCTTTATTCACATTTACTTATTGATTACAATGATTCATGTATTAATTCCAAATTCATTTATCATGGAATAAATTATTATGTTTTATGAATCCATGTTTTATGATCCATGTGGCACAATTAGGCATGAAATGAAATGTTTAAGAAGGGTGCGCCCTTATAGAGCTCTAATACATTGGGTAAAGTATAGTATCATGATACATCATGTGAAATGAGGGTTTATTCATGCTAATTCAAGTGAAATGAGGGTTTACTCATGCTTTATGTGCAATGAGGATTTACTCATGCTCTATGTGCAATGGGCCTTGGCTCATGCTAATTCCATGTTAAGTGTTGTTTCCACATTTCAATGTTATGATTATCATGATTTATCATGCCTTTATGTTCATGTTTCTCTTGTGATCTATTGATATGCCTATTGTCTAACATGTATTGTAAACTTCATGTATTCCATGTGTCTTACCTAACTGTGCTTTATAGATCACCATTTTCTTATGAATGTCATCAGGTTATCCCATGCAATTCTAAGTAAGAGGGAATATAGTGGTCATGTAAAGGAAGTTTTAAATAAAGACGTTGTATTTCAGGTTTTAGGTTTTTATGTAATGATTCTAAGCCCCAAAGACACAAAACCTCTTGATCTTCTTTTTTAATCAAGTGAAGTTTTATGTAATAAATCATGTTTATGTTTGTAATAAAAGCAGGGTTGTCATAGTTGGTATCAAAGGATATGTTTTGTTATTTTTGGGATTTTGATTAGAAAACCCTAGTAAATCCTTAGAGACAAGACTAAGTATAATAAAAAAATCTATATGTTTTGGTAAGTACTGAGTAAGTGGTTTATCAAGCACATACATCCCTATCTGGATACGATCAGGTTGAGGCAGCTCTGGCTCAAATGTATCCTAGGGGTAAAACCCGAAAACACCGCTTTGAGCTAGACTCGAATGGGAACTAGTGCATGACAACGGGCCTTGATGCACTCTTGATGATGACTCTCCCGAGGCATATGTTTTGATAAATTCACAAGCTTAGTATGATTCCTTATTAAGGGAATTAAAAAAATTTCCCCTAAGAATATATGTCATAAAGTAGATCATGAAAATCCTATATTGAAGCCTATAGGATCATGAGGTAAGGAAATAAAAGTTTATTTATAAATCATCAACTTTTGTCTTTGGATTACCCTTTATGTGTTACCCCTGACTTTCCTTTTATTCCAGCCAATGACCCGTAATAGGAGGACTTGTGCTAACAACAGTTTTGAAGATCAGGGTGATGCTAGTACTAAGGAGATTCCCAATCCAATGGAAGAGGGAATCACGAACTTTGTCATGCTTATCTCTCAGCTAACTCAAGTTTTGAATAGAAACACAGGTCAAGAGAAATGTTCACCCCCCCCTAAAAAAGAACAAGTCACTATCGAGAGCTTTATTAGACAAAGGCCTCCTACGTTTAGTGGATCATCCGATCCCACGATCATTGAAAAATGGATCAACTCCATTGAATGTATCTTCTCCATACTTCAATGTTCTAAGCAATAGAAGGTTATCCTGGAATCTTATCGTTTGTTGGGTGAATCTAATCAATGGTTGAGGTTGATCTAAAATAAGAAGCCTGAGGAGGATATCGATGCATTGGAATTAAAGGATTTCTGGAAGATTTTTTTCAATAAATATTTTCTGTGCACCCTCTGGCTTATGTTGGAAAGGGACTTCCTTTACCTCAAGAAAAAGGATGAAGAATATGTTGGTGTGTATGAGGAAAACATCACAAGGCTTTCACGATACACTTCCGACATTGTCGTTACCAACGAATGCAATGTTG
This sequence comes from Viscum album, assembly GCA_963277665.1. Classification (NCBI taxonomy): domain Eukaryota; kingdom Viridiplantae; phylum Streptophyta; class Magnoliopsida; order Santalales; family Viscaceae; genus Viscum; species Viscum album. Next base: position 89,133,507 of record OY728121.1, on the reverse strand, counting down.
ACCGCTTCTTTGGTGTGTTGAAGCCTAGCTCGCGGAAAGCATTGGCGATCCGTGACATCGAAATCTAGGACGAAATTGTCCAATGTGCCCCCAAGGTCGAAATGGATATTGGGGAATCACAGGGGTATCATCGGGACAAGAAGCGTAAGGTGGACTTCAATGCTGGCGGTCCGATGGATAAATACAATGGTACTAAGAAGATCCAGCATTCCACATGCCAAATGTGCGTAAAGAAGAACCTATGGAAATTTACTTAAGGGGATGATGAAATGATTTAGGTGTAGAAGAGAAGGGCACCTAGATTTTAACTGTCGTCAAGAAAGACCCACAGCTGTGATAGAGAAGAGGAACTCTCCGTTCGAACCTCAACGCGTTGATAATTGCTATAAATTCAAAGAACCAGGGCATCTTTCAAATTAGTTCCCTAATCCAATGGTTTTAAGAGGCAACCAACAACCTCCAAGGCAGAAAGGAAGGGATTTTTCCATCACTTCTACCGAAGTGAACCTCGACAACGAAGTTCTGACAGGTACACTAGTTATTCATTCATGAATAGAGAACATACTTTCTGATTCAAGTTCTACGCATTCTTTTATATCTCCAAAGTTTAGTAGAACAATTCTAGCACCACCAAAAATCATGGAAGTGAAGATGTCGGTGAGTACAGCAAATGAGGAAATCATTGCATCCCATGAATATAAGCCCTCCCCTATTATAATGTGTGGATTGAATTTCCCGGCGATCGTTGTCATACTCTCTCTAGTGGAAATTAATGCAATTCATGGCATGGATTGGATTTCCTTATTTAGATCCATCAAAAAATGTCGGGAGAGGGAAATCACACTTCATATGGAGAATCGACCCCCCGATTCATTACAAGTGTATGGAGGAAGATGAATCTCCTTTAGCTCTATCATCTCAAGCATGGATATTACTACCCTATGAGCACGCGTATCTGGCTCATATGATTGAGTCCAATGAAGAAACCAACTTTGAAGAAATGCCTATTGTGAGGGAATTCGCTGAAGTGTTTCCCGAGGAACTCCCAGGTCTTCCACCTAGAAGAGATGTTGAATTCTCAATTGAACTTATACCTAGGGAATTACCCATATCCAAGACTCCATATAGAGTGGTTGTTGTTGAGCATGAAGAGTTGAAGAAACAACTATAGGAGAATCTGGATAAAGGGTTTATATGCCCAAGTTCTTGACCATGGGGTGCACCAGTCCTCTTCGTCACGAAGAAGGATGGGTCAATGCAGCTTTGCATCGATTATCGTGAACATAAAAAAACCACGATAAATAACAAGTATCCTCTCCCACAAATTGATGACTTGTTCGATCAGCTGCGTGGAGAACAATACTTCTCCAAGGTGGACTTGCGGTCGGGATATTATCAAGTATGGGTGAAGAAGGAAGATATCCCCAAGACTACTTTTCTAACAAGATACGGGCACTATGAATTCATAGTAATTCCTTTCAGACTCACTAATGCTCCAGCAATCATCATGAATAGAGTCTTTAGAGATTACCTTGAAAAATTTGTGGTAGTCTTTATATATGATATTCTATTATACTCCAAAACCAAGGAGGATCGTGAAGAGAATTTATGAACTATACTAGAGACTTGCGCAAGGAGATGCTCTATGAAAATTACAGCAAGTGTGAGTTCTGGTTGAAGGAGGCCTCATTCTTGGTCCATATCATCACATGAAATGGGATATCTATGGATCCATCTAAAATAAATGCAATTGAGGGAGGGTAGAAGCCAAAATTGGTAACTAATATCCGTAGCTTCTTGGGGTTACCTAGATATTATCGACGATTTGTGTGGAATTTCTCATGATTGTCCAACCCTCTTACCAAGATAACTCAAAAGGGGGTAAAGTTTTCTTGGAGTGATGAATGTGAAGAAGGCTTCAAGGAGTTAAAAAAGAGGCTTATCACTGCACTCATGCTCACTTTACCCACAAGTGGGGAAATTTTTGTGGTATTCAGTGATTCTTCGAAGTGGGGCTTAGGTTGTGTGCTGATTCATAATAATACAGTGATATCTTATGCCTCAAGGTAGTTGAAAATCCACAAGTGAAACAATCCAACACATTATCTAGAGTTAGCGGCGGTGATCTTTGCCTTGAAAATCTGGCGGAATTATCTCTATGGGGGGAAATTCAAGATATATACTGACCACAAGAGTCTTAAATATATATTCACATAGAAAGAGCTTAATATGCGCCAGAGAAGATGGATAGAGCTCATCAAGGACTGTGACTATTCAATATATTACCACCCTAGGAAAGAGAACAAGGTGGCAGATGCCCTAAGTAGAAAGGACAAAGTGATTCTATCAATGATGAGAATTGATAAGGATCCAATCTTCTTAGACATTATGAAGATGAACATGGGAATCATAAAGAAGGGAACATCGTCAATCCTTTCATAAATGATTGCATAATCATCTCTTTTGGAAAGGTTAAAGGATTCTCAAAAGGATAATGTGGGAATTAAAGAAAAAGTGGAAGCTATCAAAAAATGGAAATCCTCAGAGTTTAATATTAATGAAGAAGGAATTATGTGATTTGGGAGAAGTCTATGTGTTCAATCGAGTGCGGAGCTGAAGAAGGAACTTTTGGATGATACACAAAGCTAAAATTTCTCTATTCACCCAAGGAGCACAAAGATGTATCGAGATATCCGAGAAAACTATTGGTGGGATAATATGAAGAAGGAGATAGCTGAATATACATCAAAGTGCCTGGTGTGTCAGCAAGTGAAGGCACAGAGACAGAAGTCTAAGGGGATGATGCACCCATTTCCCATACCAGAATGGAAATGGGAGAACATCACCATGGACTTTGTCACTAGACTTCCGAGGACATCTAAAGGCAGTAATGCGATCTGGGTTGTGGTGGATCGTCTTACAAAGACTGCACACTTCATTATTATTAGGGAGGATTTCTCATTAGATCAACTGGCATGAATATATATTAGGGAATTGGTAATGTTTCATTGAGTACCACTATCTATTGTGTCTGACCAAAATCCATGACTCACCTCTATGTTTTGTAAGAGTCTTCAACATGCTCTGAATACTGAACTGAACATCAGTACGTCCTATCATCCTCAAACTGATGTCCAATCCGAACGGACTATCCAAACACTTGAGGACATGCTGAGAGAATTCTCAAAGGACTTTAAAGGAGGATGGTATCAACATCTTCCTCTGGTTTAGTTCTCTTATAATAACAATTTCCACTCATGCATCCAAATGGAAACATATGAAGACCTTTATGGGAAAATGTTCATAACACCGGCATGTTGGCATTAGGTTGGTGAACGTAAGCTGCTTGGACCAGAAATGGTCGATGAAATGGTGGAGAAGGTGAAAACCATTCAGAATCATATCAAGGAATCCTAGAGTCGACAGAAGAGTTATGTAGATAATCGTCGACGATACCTTGAGTTTAAAGTTGGAGACATGGTTTTTCTATGCATATCTCCATGTAAGAAGGTCATGAGGTTTTGAATGAAATGGAAGTTAAGTCCAAGGTACATCAGCCCCTTTGAGATTGTTGATCGTGTTGGGGTTGTGGCTTATCGACTAGCACTTCCACCTACCATGGTCAAAGTACATGAGGTCTTTCATGTATCCCTCTTAAGGAAGTACATACTGGACCCTTCACATGTACTCTCTTCTGTGGTGGTACGATTGGAAGATGATCTTTCTTATGAGTAGAAACAAGTGAAGATAATACAATGTTGAGAAAAAGTTCTACAAAATAAGAAAATGCCTCTCATCAAGGTGTTGTGGAGAAACCACATGTTTGAAGAAGGAACTTGGGAATGAGAGGAAATTATGAAGTTGAGTTACCCACATCAGTTTTATTGTGGGAAAAGGAAAATTTCGAGGGCAAAAGTTTTTAAGGGGGGGAATATTGTAACGACCCAAAGTTTTATTAATGGGAATCCCTTTTGATATAATTAAATGTATCTTTATGTAAAATATGTATATATAATGTCAACTACTTTGGTTTTGTGTTATGAATTTTGATCATTGATAATATAGTCGTTGAACAGTGATCACATGATTAGTATAAATATACGTCTTTAAAAAATCCAATTTACTCAGACAAAAGAAGTGATGACCTCATCTAGTAGAATTGCTCCATATGAATTGCATTTGTCAGAGCTTGGAAAAGAGGTCACGTCCTTAGGCTTTTCTCTTGACCAAGCCCAAGTTGAGCATCACCATGTCAAGCTCTAACAGGATCGTCTCCAAGAAAAGTGGAAGTTGATAGAGATTACCACTCGAGCAATGTTATCCGAGCCACCCCAAGAGTCTGTCACCATCGCACACCTTACCCTTAGGTCTTATGCGGCAGTTTTAAGGGGTTATGTAATGCATCTCTATTACTATGTTCATGTATATTATTTTTTTTATATTAATAAAGATAATACCTCCTTGTCATTTTTGATAAATTTTAAATAGTTTTTAAAGTACAAATAGTGTTTTTAGTTATTATTTAATTAAGAAATATATTTTATTAAAATAAGGGATTTTTGAATTAAATAATATTTTAATAAAATATTATTATTATTATTAAATTAATTTTCTGTTATATATAAATGATCTTATAATTTTATGAATGCAATTATAATTTTTATTATGGTTTGAAAGCCATTTCTATCAAAACCTGTGAATTTTCGATTAATGTCAGTTTTTATTTTAAAATTAAAATAATTAAAATATATAGAAAATTATTTATATAAAATAAATATTATTTCTAGAATCAGGACGTCGAAATTATCCAACAGTGAATTTTCATAATTTCTTCAGACAGTCAAATTTTTGGGTAAAAATTAAATACCGATTAAATATGTAATGGGTTTTATGACATCATAATGACCCAATAGTGAGGTAATAAAATACTATAATCTTTATTTTTGGACAATATATGTTTTACCGATGAAATTATGTGATTTTTGGTTTGTTTGAATTACTCTTCATAGCATTAATGGACCCCTCAAGACTTATAAAACACCTTGTCTTTTTAAATTGTTTTCCATGGGAGTGTGACTCACCTCCACATAAGAAAACTCATTATTTTAAGATGTTCATACTTTGGAAATATAAAATATTGTTTTCCTCTTCCCTTTTCTAAAAAACATGGGCAAAACCCAAGGGATTGTTTGTGTTTTTTGATTAATTTAATATATGGGGTCCCAAACCAAAATAATAAAGATTTCCCTCACCTTTCCTATATAAACCCACCCAAGATCCAACTTACTCCTTACTCAATGCCTTTGGTGTTCATCCAACCTCTTCCCTACTCTCTCTAGAATCCTCTCATGGAGCCCCAAGCTCCCAATATTCCTCTGACAAGCCTCTCTCTAGCCTTTGGAAGCACACTTCCAAGTAAGGTTTTTTTCTTCCTTTCTCATTTTTGTATAATTTTCTTTAAGTTTTTTTTCCGATTTAATTTAAATTATGAATGTTGGGGTATGTTTTTTCACCTCTCCCATACTTCCATATTATTTTTTTAATGATGGGATACCCCTTTCACTCTCATTAAATGCCTCCATGTACACCCGTTACTAAGCCGAAATTTCGAAAGGAACTTCTCTCTCATCTTTTATATTCAAGAAATACTATTGTATCATGAATCTAAATTCCATTAAATTTATTTGGACATGTATCTATATAACCTCCTTACGTTCCATTACATTTAAATATTATGAGGAACTACTTTCTCTCTAATCAACAATTTTTATGAATTCTTATGTCACGCCGTTACGCTGCCAAAATCGCACCGATTTTCTAAGACAATGTCATTGTGTAGTGAATACCATTCCCATTTCACCATTAAGGGTATTCAACATTATGAACATTTAATTATTGAATACAAAGTTTCATGTATGAATTCAACATTCCTTTATCCTCGAATAACTTATTATTTTTTCTGAATGCATGTTTTATGATCCATGTGGCACACTTATGCATGAAATGAATTGTTTATGAAGGGTGCACCCTTATAGCGCTCCAATGCATTGGGTAATGTATAGTATCATGATACGTCATGTGCATTTATTGTTGAATCATGCTAATTTAAGTGAAATGAGGGTTTACTCATGCTTTATGTGCAATGAGGATTTACTCATGCTCTTTGTAGAATGGGCCTTGGCTCATGATAATTCCTTGTTAAGTGTTGTTGCCACATTTGCATGTTATGATTATCATGCTTTATCATGAAATTATGTTAATGTTTCTCTTGTGCTCTATTGATATGCCTATTGGCTAACATGTATTGTACTCCACATGTATTCCATGTGTATTCCCTTACTGGGCTTTATAGTTCACCCTTTTCTTATGCATATCCTCATGTTATCCCATGCAATGATATGTACGAGGGAATGTAGTGGTCATGTAAAGGATTTTTTCAATAAATATGTTGTATTTCGTGTTTTAAGTTTTTATGTAATGATCTTAATACCCAAAGAAACTAAACCTCTTGAGCTTCTTGTTGTATCAAGTGATGTTTTATGTAATAAATCATGTTTAAGTTTGTAATAAAAGCAGAGTTGTCATAAGATTCCCATGTCACAAGTGTTTGGAAAGATAGTGAGCCAACTGGTGCCAACCGAGCATCCAATCAGGTATATATATAAATCACAACAGGCTTCACCCCGAGTCACTCCATGTGACAACCTCTTGCCTTTAAACTACTCAAGTACCTGAGAACCTCTATGCGCGGCCTCCCAAATAGTCATTTGCAACCAAGGCAGAAGAGTTATCCAAGGAGGGATTTTATCAAAACATTTTCAATGTTTTCTATATAGTTCCAAACAGGCATTAAATACATTTCACAATCGCTACTTTAAAAAGAACCGAAACACTTGTTAAAGATTCAGAAGAAATCATTTTTCAACAAATCCTGAACTATAATTGAAATTCTGTGAATTATGTTTAAAATACAAACTAGCATTCTTTCAATATGGAGAGTCCGTTCATCAAGAAAATATTTCAGGTGTCCTGTATAAAATTAACGACTCCTTTTAAACCAAATAATCATTTAATAATTAACTGTCTTATATTATATCACATTTATTAAAATTAATGAAATATTTAATTTGAAAAAATAGTGTGCGCAAACAGCTGGAAATAATGGAACATAAATTTTAAAAAGAAGAGTAATGGGAAACTACCTCAATTTGCATCATGGAAACGACAACTTGACATGCATCATAGTGGCATGCAAGCACGCACATACCGATGATCGTAGTATCACGGTTTTCCTCACCGACACGCTGCAACATCCTCACAAATAACTAATAACACATAAACATGAACTTAAAACGATCCGAATGAACAAACAATGAAAAATAACTAGCTCAACATGTTTTGAAAATATCACATTAAAACGCATATCAAAAAATAACCAAACTCTATATTAGAATCCAAACACGGACTTTAGACAGACCAACCACTTTACAAACATCATACACACCACATGATTAACGTAATAAACCATTTGAATAATTTATATGACAACCACAAATGGGGAAACCAAGGTTCACATCAAAACATACTCTGTTTCACTTATTAAAACACTTTAAAACAAAACACACAACATAATCACACCAGAACATGTCTCGCACCTAACAAACAACCCATAAAACATTTTATAAAATAACGCACCTGTTTTTCTCACACAAAACATCACTGATTTCCATTACAAATTATGTTCCCAACACTTAAACATGTTCACCACCTTAAATATATAATTCACACCGAATAAAAAATTTATTATACACTTGTATAAAATAAACAAAACAAAACCAAAATGACAAACACAACATTTCTAATATAAAATACAATTTCATCACGCACGTATGTCAAGTCATTTGTAAAATGCATTTCGTACCACAAAATTTGATCATAAAACACATTTATAAAACCAAATAACATATTAAATTAATAAATTGATGCAAGGGTATGGAACCACATACCTTGAGGTATAAAACATCAATATCTCGGTGCAAAACCAAAAACACATGTCAATCACACCACAAGAAAATACGAATAAACCCTAAAACCATGAACCGGACCAAAACTATCAAATATCAACATTAAATTCAGACAGTTTTTCCATTAGAAAACCAAAACTCTAATTAAAAATAACTAAAACCTTTGGATGAAGAAAGAGGAGAGTACTGGGGGATTCCACAGCAGAAGAGGATTCGGAAACTGGGGCCACAGTTGCCGGAAGAGGCGCTGGCTGAAAAAGGGGGTGACTAGGACAGAGCCGACTGACCGGATGGGTGTGAGTTGGTCGCGGGAGGTGATCACTACTGGTTGAGATCCGATTGGGAGTGGTCACGGCTAGCATTCAGAGAGGCTGAGGGAACTGCGAGGACAATGAAGGGTGAGGTGGAAAGATCACGGGGAGGGGGCAGCTCGCGCTGGGAGGTGCCGCTGCGTAGGGGGTAAACAGGGGGCGAGTGTGGAGGTGGTGTGAGCAGGATCCGGTGGGGGAGACCTGCAACGTTGCAACGCTAGAAGGAGGGGGGGGGAGAGGTATGTTGCGCCTATGGGAGGGGAACATAGGCAAGGAAGAGGGGTCCAGTGGTATCTAGGTGTGGTGCGTAGGAACCAGGAAGAGGGGGGGCTCCAAGGAATTAGGCTAGGGTTTAATTTATCCTATTTTTATAATAATAACAATAATAATGAAAACATAAATAAAAATAATAAAATTACCATATTAAATATAATAATTATAATAATAATTATTAACAATAAAATAGTAAATATTTTCAATATTATTAATAACATTAATAAACATAAAACTAATAAAATTTATAATAATAAGAATAATATAACAAAACAAAAACAAAAACAATAACAATAATAACACCACATTAATAATAATACTATTAATTACATAATAACATTATTATTAATTGTTTACAACATAATCATTTAATATGATTTTATTGCATAGAACATTACTTATTTTTAATCATTAGGTACTTGAACAGATACTCGGGCTAATGACGTGACTACCACCCGCTATGCGGTGACCAGGCATGGGTCTAAAACCCATGAAAAATATTAAATGACAAAAATATTAATCTGGGACCCAGCCCGGACCACGGCGCGATGACCCAGCGCCAAGTAATAATAAAATAAAAATTAAATAAAAAGTCTGCGTGTGAAAATTTGAAAGAGGCGATGTTTTTTGTGTGAAAAATAGGTGCATTATTTTATAAAATCTTTTATGGGTTGGTTGTTAGGTTGGAGACATGTTTTGGTGTGATTATGTTGTGTGTTTTGTTTTAAAGTGTTTTCTTAAGTGAAACTGAGTATGTTTTGATGTGAACCTTGGTTTCCCCATTAGTGGATGTTTTATAAATTATTCAAATTGTTTATTACGTTAATTAAGTGGTGTGTATGATGAATGTAAAGTGGTTGGTGTGTCTAAAGGTCATGTTTGGATTGTAATATAGATTTTTGTTCTGTTTTGATACATGTTTTGATGTGATATTTTCAAAACATGTCCAGATAGTTATTTTTCATTGTTTGTTCATTTCGATTGTTTTAAGTCTGTGTTTATGTGTTTTTAGTTTTTTGTGCAGTTGTTTCAGCGTGTCGGTGAAGAAAACCATGATACTACGATCATCATTTTGTGCATGCTTGCACGCCTTTGCGAGGCGTTTCACGTCGTCTTCTTCGAGTTGTAAATTGGGGTAGGTTCCCATTTCACTGCTTTTTTAAAAAATAAGTTACATTATTTCTTTCTGTGTGCGCACACTATTTGTTCAAATTAAATATTTTATTAATTTTAAAAAATGTTTGATAATATAAAACAATTAATTTTCAAATGATTATTTGGTGTAAAAGGAGCCGTTTATTTTATATAGGACGCTTGAAATATTTTCATGATGAACAGACACCCAGTCACGAAAGAATGCCAGTTTGGATTTTACACATAATTCATGGGATTTCAATTATAGTTTTGGTTTTAATGATAACTGATTTCTTCTGAAGCATGAACAAGTGTTTCCATTCTTTTTAAAGTGGTGATTCTGAAATGCATTTAATGCCCGTTTGGCACTTTATGGAAAACGATGAAAATGTTTTGATAAAAAACCTCCTAGGATAACTCTCTTGCCTTGGTTGCAATTGACTATTTGGGAGGCCACTCCTAGATGCTCTTGTGTACTTGAGTAGTTTAAAGTCAAGAGGTTGTCCCATGGAGTGACTCAGGGTGAAGCGTGTTTTGCTTTATATATATATATTTGATTGGATGCTCAGTTGTCATTGTATGACTCACCCCCTTTCCAAACACTTGATACATGGGAGTCTGGCATATTGGGAGAATATTCTAAGAATTATTGTTGCACTGGTCAGTTATGGTACTGACCATTGGCCCATAGTAGGTGGATATATTGGGTTTATTACTATGGGATTTTCCCTCGACCTGTATGAGAAAGGATGGTCGAGCGTATTGAGCGTATTGATTTCATCATGTGTTACATTTCAACAAGGATGATATCTCATGTATTGGTGTCTTTTGGTTTATTATTGATCTTCTAGGTTCACACAAGTCAGTTGGATTTCAGTTACATATTGTGATGAATATGGTACTTTTATATTTTATCTTTTCATTTCCCTTACTGTGTAACTACTGTAGCGTTTTCATGTGTAGTGTTTTTACTAGAATTTGATTTGTGGTTTTAAAGTGGTTTATGAAAACTGTTTTCAAAGAAAGGAGTTTTATACTATCGTGAATGTTTAAAATGTAATCATCACTTTTCCTTTGAAAAATGCTAATGCCTCCCTAAAATAATGACTTCGGTTTTTTAGAAATAAATAGGGGAAATGAATTTTACTTTGTTTTGAGTAACATGTAGAAAACCATACTTTTATAAATTGTATTTCAAACTTGAAATGGTGTTTATTTTATTTTAATGGTAGTGCATTGGAAATAGATTTATTGGGCTAGCCTATTGAGTTTTAATACTCAAACCTACAGTTTTTTCTTGTTTTTAGTTATGTTTCAGGATCCAGCTTTAGTTGTTCGTCTTGAGAGACGTTGTATGTGGTATTGGAGAGTGACCCACAGGGTCACGTGGAGTTTTGGTCGTAGTCAGTTTAGTAGCATTATTGGTTGTTCTTTATTTTTTTTCTTTTGTTCTATTTATTTTCCACTGCTTAGTTTATTTAAATTTGTGCAAAATCATTCCTATCTATGTAATTTTGAAGCCCGACACTGGTTGCTAGCCCATGGGGATCGAAAACGCCCCTTGGGCCATGTCGTGGGCTGGCTCGGGTGACCAGTTCATGGTCGACCCAGGTTGGTTCATGACTAAATTGTATCAAAGGAGGCTCTTGTTATTTTGGGTGTCCGTTAGATAGAGATTAGTACTGTCGGGGCTCAAGACGTAGGTACGAGAAGGACATCATGAACCCTGACCCATTCTGAACCTCGAGTCCCCAAGGGTAGTCTGTGAATTGAGTTCTTGTCACGTTCTGATTTGTTTTGGATTTAGGGATGACAACGGAGGCAAACCAATGTTACATTGTGATTTTAAATGGAGTATTGACCCATGTGGTCTCCACATACATGGTTTAAGTTCTTCCTAGTAATTGAAGCTTACATGGGGAATGGCCCACTACCATGTCTCTAGATTAATCATTACGACTATTCCCTCTCTTCGATGATTTGATGCAAGTTGTGTAATGTCTTGGTACTGATTGGTGTAAGTGCATTATTTAAAATGAAAATGGGTTTTTGAAAAGGTAACATTTTTTTAAATATATTTAATTTTTTGAAAGGTATTTTCAAAACTAAAAGCTCTTGGACTAAAAATATGGTGATTCCCAGGAATTGGTAGAGGTATGGTTTGGGTTCAACCTCGTGAAATCTTTATGAACGTTTACTCATGTGATGGAATGCATGGAAAGTGTGTTGGTGCGTAAGGATGAAATCAGATGAAGACATGTGCAATGGTTCATTGGATTACTTAGGTGTGCACTTGGAATAAAAGGATTCACCTTGTTTTTCTAATGCGATTTTAATAATGTGAAAATGAGTTTTAAAAAATTGAAATTTGTTTGAAATGTGGGTTTGGTATTTGGGAAAATGGACTTCAAAGAAGACAATTTTGGAAATCTAAAATAAAAAAGGATTTTTGTTTATTTTGGTATTTATTTGTTTTTTGAGTTTGATGTTTTTGGATGAAAATGTTATCAATGATATTGCTTCGTCTTGATATTGGTTTTGGTTCTGTGTTTTATATGTTGTTCAGAAAATGCCGCCCAGAAAGGTCCTTAGAGTTTTTTACAAGTCATGCCTAGTTTTGGTTCTTCTCGAATATTGTCTGTAATTAATGGTGATTTAGGTCTGTTAAGGGTATTTTTGGTTTAAAGAGGACGAGCATACATTCAGGGTATTGGGAAATCCCGAAGATGTTACAGTGTGTGCTGTTTTGGTTCTATTTAAAGGTCTATCTATGGACGTTTGAGAGTTGATCACCCAACCGGCAATGCAGGTTGGGATGACGTGGGAAGTCTTTAAATCTGTCTTAGTCTGATTATTTATACCTGAAGATGTGAAGGTGATGGAAAGGTAAGAGATTGTGTGTGTTCAAAAAGGCCAATGGATGGTGAATCCATATGTTGACCATTTCGAGGAACTTGTGTCGTTTTCTTCAGAGATAGCATCACAGGATTTGATGAAGACTTCTCTCTTAATTGGGGGTCTATCCCAGAGATCAAGGAGCGGGTCCTCCTTTATAAGGACCATCATTTCGAGAAGTTGGTGGATGAGGTGTTTTTAGGTGAGTCGGTCTCTGGAGTGTAGATGGTTGGAAATCCAGTGTATCCAGCTGCTCGTGAAGGTTCCCCATCTGGTGAGTAGGGCGTTCCAGAGGGACCAATTTCTAAAAATTCCTATGTAGTGGTTCTGGCATCCAGTTCGTCGGACCATTAAGTGGTGTTCCACTAGTGTGGCGGTTTGGGCACGTGAAGCCATCATGTCGCATCCCTCCGAAGACATGTCGTCATTGAAGCTGTCTGGGTCTTTTGGAGAAGTTATGTAGGGAGTGTTGCCTGAAGAAGATGCTGTGATTAGAGAAATTCCAGTGCCTGGCTATGTGGAAGGCGATGCTTCAACCATCAGATCCCAAAACACAGGTCGTGGGGTGAAGTTCGCGCACAGTCATGAGTTTCCAATGGTCTTAAACCTCGGTTCGAGTTTTTTGTTTCATGTTGGCAGTGGAACATTTAATGTATTTTCATCCCTTTCTCCTCTGCTGTTAATGTTTTGTCATCATTGTACATTAATTGCTACATCGTGGAGTTACAATAGAAATGTTTTATTGTAATCGAATAGTTTTTTTGTTAGATTATGGTCTTCTGAATATTTCGTTTCTCATAAAAGTGTGTTTGGCACTGGTTTGGGTTAATCTCGATTTGGCAGTGTTTGTTTTTTTATATAAGTGTCTGTGGATGAATCTATGTTTCTAGTTGTGCATAGATTCACTGTTTCTGTTAATCATTTCTTGGAAGTGTTTCTCTAGTGTTGGCGGTTTTTGACCTGGGTCTAGGGTTCCAATTTTCAGCGAAGGTGTTATTTATCTTGTGCTATAAAAGTTTGTTTGGATTGGTTGGGAGTTCCCGTGTACCCCCCCCCCTCCTAGGTTGGTATGTTTGGGTATTAAATTTATACCCGAGTTGAATTATTGTGGTGGGGAGAACACTCTAGTGTACTCTCGTTTTCTTATATTGTGTTTTCTTTCAGTTTCAACCGAACATTGTCTCTTGTTTTATCTATTGTTCAGATGGGTGACATTCTGGGGGTAGAAAGTGTATGTGGTGGGGGGAATTATCACACCCCGAATTTTTATTTAATTTTTACTTTAGTATTAATTGGCTCCGGGTACTCGCGCCAAGGTCTGGGCTGGGTCTCGGATTAAATTTTTTGTCATTTAATATTTCTCATCGGTTTCAGACCCATAAATGGTCACCGCACAGTGGGCGGTAGTTGCATCATTAGCCTGAGTATCTGTGCAAGTACCTAACGATTAAAAATAAGTAATGTTTTATACAAACAATGTAGGTTAAATTTTAATGTTATAAAATAATAATAATAATGGTTGGCCTTTAAGGCTGTGGTCACGTGTTCGAGTTGCGGGGGAGACGTATTAAATCCTCTCCAGGCAGGGGATAGTTCCTACCACGTGTTATTTGGGCCAGTCTGAGGTGGGGGCCTGTTATCTGCCTAAGGGTGGGGGTCTTCCATCTGCCATAGGGTTGGGCACAGGTGTGGCCGAGTTATTTGGTCTTTAGGCCCACCAGGGTCGTTACATAAAAATGTGCCTTTTTATGTAACGAACCTGGTGGTACAGAAGCCCAAAAAACTTGGCCATGCCCGGGGACAACCCTCTGGCAGATAGGGGCCCCCCACCCTCATGCAGATAACATGCCCCCACCTCAGACTGGCCTAGATAGAAGGTGGCAGTAATTTTCCCCTGAGTGGCAAAGATTTAATACACCACCCTTGCAAATCAAAATCGTGACCACATGCTTTAAGGACAACCAGGAAAGCGTTATGAGTACCACTGGTCCAATGGCTCAGTTGTACTCGTAATGCTTCTTGGTTGGCCTTTAAGCCTGTGGTCAAAAGTTCTAGTTATGAGGGAGGCGTATTAAATCCTCGCTAGGCAAGGGACCGTTCCTGCCACATTTTATCTAGGCCAGTGTGAGGTGGGGGCTTGTTATCTGCATGAGGGTGGGGGTTTTCCATCTGCCAGAGGGTTGGGCTCGGGTGTGGCCGAGTTCGTTGGGCATCAGGCCCACCAGGTTCATTACATTATAAGTGTATCCCCTTGAATAAGATTGATGAGATTCAGAAAAGGAAGAATGATAGACTCAAGGTTCTTCAGTATTTGTGAGATATTGTAGACGGTTGGAGAGGTGTCATACCACCGATCCCTACCCCCATAGCTGGAACAAGTATATGATGGCTTCCATGTGTCATAGATGAGGATATTCATGTAAGAACCTACCCATGCTATCATCAAGGGTATGTTAAACATCAAGGATGGAGACACATTTGTTGATAAACTGGTTTTGATCCAATATAGACATGGGGGGGGGAACCATTATGCATGGATCATTACCTTGGTTCAAGTTCTATGGAATCATGGAAGCATGCAGTATAGCTCTTGTGATAGGGAAATACATACACAAGATCAGTAATCCAATATTTTTATCCAGTTTGTTCTTTTTATGGATAAAATCTTGAATGACTGAATAATTTAAACACCACATTTATTCAATTTAATAATTTTGAATATATCTAGAAATAAATTTTTAAGTAGATAATTTGAAGTTGGTTGATTCTTGAGGCATGGTGATTCATGAATTTTTTTCATAAAAAATTTATATATTTTTTTATCATCCACTCATAATTTCATACATAAGTAGTTTAACTATTAACTAATGTATCAGATCAGATATCTTGTTCCATGATTGAGTTTTAAATATGTAGTTTTATATAGTCTGTACCTAAATTGGGGATTCTCTTGATGATAAGATAAAACATCATTTCATGGTATTATTTGAGTGTAAATTAAATAAATTAATCAAATTTTATTATTAATATTCCTAATATGAATTTTCTATAAATTATTATTTTTAAAAAATAAATATGTTTATCCACATAACCCTCAGATGGCTGAGAGTATTTTCTTTAACCCTCTTATTGTAGAATCAAAATCAGTTGAAGGTGAAACTCTTGATCCAGTTAGATCGAGGCTTAATGAATGATATTGAATATTCCATTCATTAGTGAGAACATTAATATTTTATTATTGATCCAATTTCAAGAATGATACATTAATTTTTGTTTTCATACCCAATTGATTAAATTTATTTATCAGGATCATATTGTTTCTTTTATTGATTTCCTAATTGATCCTTTTCATGAGACTGTAATTATTTTTAAATTGTTGACTAAAATTTTTCCCTTTTGGCATCATTTAATAATGAAATTTTTATTTGTGTGACTAGAATGATTTTCCAAAAATAATTACTCTATAGTTTTGGTGATTTCCACCACCCATTCTTCACATTTTTTGCTATTGGGAAATGGGGAAAGTGTTTGACTTTGATGGGAGGGATCAATCCAGATCAAACGATATGATTGGAAATGAAATCACGTTTTATCATTGAATTAATGAATAAGGGATATATTATAACCTATTTTAGTATATGTGTGATTACACCATTAATTAGAAACCAGTGAGGCTCTATGAGTGATGAGAGATATTAATCGGGTATATGGTATTTTGATCAAAAAATCAAGAATCAATTTTCCATCCAATAGATGTGCAGAAATGAAAAATTATGGATTCCCCATCGATTTTGGTTGTTCTAGATGATATATATGGTTAGGGGAAGACATATATGTGTCACCAAAACAGATACATGTTTCTATGAAAACCAAACAACATTATGTGTCTTGCAATGAACACACGTCGTCAGTGCAACTTTGGCTATTGTTTTAGTTTTTTTGGAATGATAATGATCACAGAACATCTGGTAGGGAATCATTACACATTAAAAATAATATGTAGATATTTCTTGTGTAAGATAAAATGTGATGTAACATATGTAGGGGAACATTCCTTGTAACATAGTACATTGAGATATGCAAGGCTACATATACATTTCCAGGAGAACAAACATGACCATGGGTGGTCGAGGCATGCCGTGTGTACATTCTAAGAACCATTTATGTTTTCATAGGTTGATATATATGTAAAAATAGGTACTTGATGTGATAGTGGATAAGGACTACATGAGGTGTTGTTCCCCTAATGCAATGGGTAGTATCCCTTAATTTATAAAAAAACATAATTTTATCATATATCTTTCGTTTGGAATGATTTTTTTTTATAATGTACCATATTTCAATTGTATTATTTATTATATTATGTGTAATTAATTTGAGACTACGATTTCAATGGAGTGGGATTCTAAGGCCTGTGGTTCCTGGAATAAATTTTTGAAATAAATTAATCATTAAATATCACAGACAAATTATTTTTTAGAAAAAATGGAATAACATTTAAATGGGTTCCCAGATAAAAAATTAAATGACACCATTGAGTTTCAAGATGAAAAAATTACTTAGGAATTTCTACACATCACCTGGTGTGGTTCGGCTATATAAGTTAGTTTTTTGATGTTTATTGAAATAATAAATAAAAATATTTAATTTATTTATCTCTTACATTGATGTAGTCGATGATGCATTTATGTGGGATGATATATAGAATTTACATGGTTAGGAGCTTAACCCAAGAAATCACTTGATGTATGGACCTCAGACCCTTTGGAAAGTCCTATCAATATTTAATGAAAATGAATCCAACATTAGTGATTCGTTGTGCGAGTGGAGTTGTAGGATTCTTTGATGATGACCGCATAATCCCACTTCATCGGCGATTGAACCTAACTCACTATATGGATTTCATTTTTATTTTCCTTCTTACCTTGTTCTTGAATTAAAAATTTAGTGTAGATCAATCGATGATCATGTTGACTCATGTATCACATGTTCTTATGGGAGTAATTCTTCTATGGGTCTTGATTTTGCGGATTTCATTCCTTTTCAATTCGTTTTATTGATCCTTATAATGGAAATGAATAGTGTCCATGACATCCAATGGTTGAGGATTCTTCCTCGAGTTGTTTACATGATTTCTACACCCTTTATAAGCGTTTCATATTCATTTAACATGGGTATATGGATGAAGGATCATTGAACATTGATTCTTTGGTACAATGATCAGAAATCACAAATCTAGCATCGTAACAACCCGGTGGAGGTGTGACGATAATGTTGGTAGACATATCAACATGGTTTGGGTAAAGTTGTTTATAAACAATTCTTTAGGTGAACGATCGAATAGGGTTATTGGAGTTGATCGAAGGAGGAAAACCTACCAATTCAGGTTTGAAGTGATTAGATGACTTCAGTTCATCAAATTCGAGGGGTACAAAAAATAGAATCAAAATTTGGATGACCATCCAAAGCCCTAACAAAGAACTAGTGATTATGGAGGTTTTCTGAAGAACGTGATATGTAATTCAAGCTACACGGAGTGTCATCCCTATTGAGCGGAAGCAATGGATTCATGAGATAGAGTGGCTGAACATGGATTTTTACAGATGTCGCATGGCATGTGGGTCTTTCCCAATATATTATCATGTATCTCTAAAGATTCGCAGACATGGGGTGGAGTACCCAACATATACTCCACCACATGGCCATTTCCAAGACAGTCTTGCAGGATCCTCGTGTACCTGTTCATGAGTTGGTAGACATGGGATGATGTTGTGAACAAGCACATGTCCATCGTACATGGTGGAGCCCTGACATAAAAGGACAGAATGTGTAACCTTATCTACAAGATGTGTATATTATTTCTAAATTACACATTCTTTCTGACATGGTATGTTGCACGCAGCCAAGACCATGGGTCAAGAGACATGACATGTGACCCTCCTTCTTGTCGGGTACTCTCTTAGACATGGCTTGATCCCCTATTAGAATATATCTCGGACTAGACTTTACTGGTTTATTTCCCGTTTCTCTTTCCCCTAAAGGAAAATTGGTATCATTTTCTATCCATAGAAATATGATCCCTAAAACAGGGCATTCTGGTTAGAGTATGTAATCCCCTCTGAGTGGCCCATAGTAGGATATTCTATTCATTATTGGACCTATGTATAGGTAGGTATATACACAAAAAATCCTACCATATATCAATAATCTAATTAGAAGGAGAATCAAAATGAGTTTTAGTATGTGTCAAGGACCTGGTAGTGGTCCCCATCCATGTATCGTGATCTTCCCCACTCAAGAGTGAGTTATCCCAAAATGAGTCTATTATTTATCCCTTCAGACTGATCAATGAAAATATCTCTCTCATAGTGACTCCTGATGAATAGTCATTCTTGGATGGAAATAATTAGAGTTGTTGGACTCATAGAGTGATTTCTCCCAAACAAGTGCTCTGTGGAATCTCCTACTCGAATCCCGAGCATGGGTATTTAGACATTGTGGTTTACATCTAGATTATGGGTATTGGTTTTGAGTATATCTTGATATTTTTCTTATTATATGTTCACTAGTCATATAATTTGTAGTGCTAACTATACCATTACATTTTCAATGGATTACATCTTTTCAGGGTATCTGACAGAGTATTGTAATACTCACCCCTGTACTGGAATCTCATGTATGTGTCATGAATTGTGTCGATGAGTGTCCTTTTGATGGATTCCAAGGAGTACCTAGAATGAAAAGATCTTTGCGAGTTCCCTATATGCCAAGTCATTCCTTCAATTTCTCACATCAGTCCTAATACCAATTATTTTTATAGGGGAGAATTATTAGTTTGTAGACTCTTTCTTTTGGTGGATATGTATTTTGGCCCATTTTTGTTTTCCACACAATACATTCAGTTATACTAAGTTAGTTGGGATTATTTGCATACATTAATTTAATTACTTGTTAGTTTAGATATTTTATAAGTTTTGGAAATGGAAATGTGTTTGTATGTATATATGTACATAGGAAATACCTCACATCATTATGACAATCCTACTCAGTGCTTGTCACTATCCCCGAGTCAATTAGAGATAGGCTTAGGAAGTTGTGGAACTGGACCCACAAGGATCTGTCATTACATAGTTTAATTAAAGGGAGATTGCTTCTACCATAGGAAAGATAGGTTGTGAGATTTATTTGGAGAGATAACATTATGTGGATCGAGTTTGGATATCTAGAAAGGGTCTCTAGTTTTGGTGTGGTTGGCCAATGTATCCATACACTAGGACACAAATAACATTCTTTTTAAATATTCAAATGATATCTCTAAATGAAGGGAAATAAAAATAATGGTAAATTAATCCAATAGGAATGGATTGTGGTTCTCTTATCCTTTTCAGTAACCTATCTAAATATACTCATTTACTGGGGTATATCATATTACATTACAGGATTCCTCTGCAATGAATACCATCTAGGATTCAGTAGATCAACCACGAGGATGACCCCCTCAGTGAAGAGGCTTCGATTCAAGTGATATTTCCATAGGAATTACCAAAAAGTGGTTCCCCAGCTATTCCACTAGTGAAGTAGCACATAGTGCTAGTAGTACCAGAATGTGAGGTTCGCATGTTGAGCGTACACCAAGAGTTCACGAGACTGAGACCCATCGTGATGTGAGGTGATACTGACTTTCAGGATGATCAGGAATATCTAGATGAGGTGACTAGATACTTTTTTCTAGTGAGGATGATAGCGGTCAAGATGTGGATCCTATGAGTGAGCCCTATTCAGGGTTCGACGAAGTGATGCAGGATTTTGACCACACAAACACACGATTAGGTGACTTTTAATAGATGGGGTATGATTGTATTTTTAGAGGGGAGTTATCTATGGTTATGATGAGTAACAATCATATCTAGGAGATCATTATGCTCTAGTTGGGCCGCATGATTGTGGATGACTATTCATTGAGGTTCACCAACATTGCCATGTACTAGATGGATATGGTTCAGGATTAGTACATTAGGGATTAGACATTTGATCTTGGTTTACAAAGGTACATTCAGGCCAACGTCACACCTCTTTGCATTATGACTTGTATTGTAGTGATAGAGCGATCATTGTTGGTAGAGAGATTCTTAGACAATTATAGACAGCTAGTTGTAGTTAATAGTAGGAAGAGAGGTGCTGAGAACATGGAAATAGAGATCTGACATCAGACATAGAGATCGAGATATAGGAGACATCTCAGGATGTCCCTGGTTAGGGGATTTGCAGTTCATGGCTCTCATGTTGCATCAAGTGATCCTTAGGGTAGGCGATGCTACATAGGCAATAGAACATGACATATCTTTAGAGACTACCAAAACTGTAGAGATAATAATAGGGAATTGGTGGATGTACCACCAAGGAAGAGACAATGAGTGGAGTGGTAGAAACCACTTTTTTATTGGTGAGGAAGAGGAGCATGGAGAGAAACATGAGGTTTAAGATGTTTTGACATACAACATCCAAAACTCCCAAGAGGTACACACTAGGTTATGGGAGATGAGGGATGGGGGGAAGTCATATGCGGTCGAGGTGTATGACATATGGACTCCATATATGATTCGAGGTATGATTTATGCCTTCTCTACCTTATCTATTATACTTATAGACACATGTTTCATTCATTATTTCCTCGCCATATTCCTTGTGTCAAACCTTGATATTCAAGTAGTGTTGTTGACATGACCCTTACACATATATACACCTATGGGAGGAGACTCGATGATCACACATCATTGATGATTGTTTGATCATACACATTTTGGCCAGAGTTTTGTTGGGTACCCCAAGGTGGAATTTTTGAGGACTGATTAGGATAATATCGTTATGGATTTTTTATATTCATTTAATGCCTATATTTACTACATTAGGATATTGGTGTGGGGTTTCCAAATTTAGGGGATGAGGATTCCCCATTTTGGTGAAATGGACACCTATGAAGTGCATGAGGGACAAGTGAATATGAGGGATAAACTGATCAATCATGTGTTTGATAGACTTACCCTCAAGGGAGAATATTTTATTAGCTTCCCGTTCCTAGAAGTAGTGGCTGAGAATGAGAATTTCATTCCAGAAGATGTTCCAAGATTAACTCTACACTAAGAGATGGAATTATTTATTGACTTACACACCAGGACGACCCTAATATACTTTCCAGCATATCAGATGGATCCCATAGAGCAACAAAAGATGAGGTTGTAGTTGGAGGATTTGCAGAGGAAGTGCATTGTGAAAACCAATGTCTCACCCTAAGTGGCACAAATTTATCTTCCAAAATGGCATAGAGTAGCCTAACATAGTATATGGATTAATGACACTTGAACCATGTGATGATGAAGATAATGTATAAACTGCATAGAATCGACAACCTCTTTGATTGGCAGAGAGTTTCATGGTGGTTCTAAATTGTTGACCATTGATCAAGTTATCATTGTATTAGAGTACAAGAAGAAGAATTACTGAATATGGATTTTAGATTCCGCTATAGGTACAATTACTATATGGTGATTAACTTTATCATGATGAATCCCCTTGTAGTGTTCTTAGGACTCCATAAGCAGATCATCCAATCGTATTTACACCAGTTCATTACAGTCTTCATCAACGACATCATTTTGAACAACACCTCTAATAAATATCATGTGAGACACTTTCAAATGGTTCTTGATGTTCTATGTGTGAACGAGATATATGGTATGCTCTCGAAGATCCAGTTCTAGATTTAGGAGGTCCACTTTCTAAGGCATGTCATCTAATTCAATGGAGTGGCAGTGGAACCAGACAATGTGGAGGCAGTGTTAGCATGGGAAATAACTTGGATCATGATTGACGTGAAAATATTCTTTGTTCATTAATGATAGTATAATTTATTAATTAATGATTTCTCCCAGATATCAGCATTGATGACATCTTTGAACTATATGGGGAATCCCTTCAATTCGATGGAGAAGTGACAACATGCTTTCCAGTAGTTGAGGCAATGTTGGATGAGCAACCTGTTCTTCTGATTTCAAGAGGATGGTGTTGAGAAATTATGTTTCTAGGACTCATTAAGGAACATGCTTTGTTTTTTCCTAATGAAAAAAATGTGTTGATTTCGTATGGTCCACAACAGCTGAGACAGTATAAGTTGAAATATGAAACCCGTGATCATGGTTCGCCAGGGGTAGTCATCACTTTGAAGATATAGTGGAACTACCTAATGGTGGAGAGGTTTATCGTCTACTATAAACTAAATTTTCTCATGTAAATCGTACCATAGAAGGGTTTTCATATTTGTTTAAGGTGATTGTGTGAGTTCCTACTGGATTATGACATTGAGAACCTCTATACTCATGTGAAGGGGAATGTGGTGGAAGTTTCTCTTATAAGGATATCGAGTTCACAACTAATGAGTGAGGGGTCAATGTAGTTCGACTCATTTTAGTTATACATAGTGAAGTTTGGGGATGAAACTTATCTAGAGTTGATGGTTTTCACCCATCAAATATTACTCTACGTCAGGGAGGCATAACTAGGGTATACCAAAAGTGACTCTCTACATGCTCAATTATTCACAAGTCATGCTTCTGATGGATATTCACAAGGTATGGAGCATGTTTTTATTTTTTGAGAATGTGTATTAGTACCAATGACATTAGAGGCGGAGTTAATGAGGGTGTTTAAAACATCGTCTTTGTCCATGCACCCTAGCATTGAAAATATGTAACATGAACTCCGGCGTCATTTTTGGTGGATAATAATGACGAAAGAAGTATCTGATTTTGATTTTTTTGATACATTAGGTTCCAACAGGTGATGGCTGAGCACCAAGTTATAGGGGGATTAGATCCCCCCCTTGAGGTGAATAATGGTAGTGTAATAGAATATCGATGGAATTCGTGATGGTTTTTCCATGTATGTCTAGGGAAAACAATTCCATCTAGGTGATTGCTAACTGACTCACCAAGTCGTCCGAGTTCCTTGCTATTAGGGAGAAGTGTTCTGTAGAAATCATGGGACACCTCTATGTGCTAGATATATTTAGGAATCTTGGAGTCCCATCAATGATAGTTTTAGTCCATGATACTTGTTTCACATCCATGTTGTGGGAAGTTATTGTAGGGAGAGTTCATGACGTAGTTGGGATTCAGTATAATGTTCCACCCTAGAAAGTTGGTCAGACAGAGAGAATCATTCAGGTTTTGAAGGATATGTTGTTTTATTTTATCATGGACATTTTTTAGCTAAGAGGACCACCTATGAATGGTTTAGTTTGTGTAAAACAACACCTACTACTACACCATTTTAAATGGAAACATTTGATGATTTATATGGGAGACCGTACTGGTAACCAATCTATTGGAATGTCCCAAGATACTCAACAATCATGGTTATGAAGTTAGAGTGAGATATTACTGAAAATGTGCAGATCATCCAGGAGAAGAAGAAGTCTGCATAGAGCTGGGAGAAGTCTTATGATTTTAGACAGTGGAGACCTCTAAGGTTTTATGAGGGAGATCATGTCTTCCTATGAGTCTCACCCGATGAGGGTTGTAGTGATTCGACAGGGGACACAAGTTGTCTCTGAGGTACATCAGACCTTTCTAGATACTATGTAGAGTTTGGGAGATGGTGTGCCACCAACCACTACATCCATAGTTTCACTGGGTACATATTTAATTCCACATTTCATAGTTGAGGATGTACATGCACGATCCACCACACATCATCGACATGGGATAACTAGACACCGAGGATGTTGTGACCATTGTAGAGTACCATGTGGTGATCGATGAATGGAATAAGATGATCCCTAATTAGAGAGTAATTCCATTGGTGTGGGTTCATTGGTAGAATGAGAATCTTTAGGAGAGCACGTGGGAGAGGGATGCTCAGATTTGTTCCCATTTCACAAATCATTTTTAGTAGCCTTTTGTTTTTTCATTTTGGGGACATAAATCCCTCAGTTGGTGAGAATGTAATATCCATGATTTTTTTGTCATTTTTTAAATATTATATGGAATTAATTAGTGTATATTTTTTGCAAAAGTGTTTAATTTTAATGCTTCTGGTGCCTGGAATAAAGCATTCATATAAATTTAACATTAAATATTACCCACTAGTGTTTTTCCTGAAAAAATAGAATACAATTTAAATGGGTACATAGATTAGAAATCTTATGTCTCCATTGATATTTTAGTGGATTATTTTCCTATTTCTATGACTAAAATCGGCCAGTGATTGTCCAATATAAAAGTTATTTTTTAGAAGTATAAAGAAATAAAACAAATAAAATATTTATTTTATTTATCTGTTGCAGCGATGCAATGGCATGAGACTTTAAGTGGGATGTTATGTAGAATTTCAGTGTTATCTACAAAACACTTTAATTATCTGGAGGTGTGAAAAGGGGACTCATTAGAGATACCTCTCAACAATGAATGATGACCATTTTAACGACTGTGAATCGTAAGACCAGTGGAGTTGGAGAATTCACAGATGATGTCATTGAAGTCAATCTTCATTAGTGATATATTTTGGTATGAGGCATGTTTTTTGTTTTTTATAACCTTATTACCACATTCTTGAATTAAATGTGTATCATTTATAATAACATGAAGAGGATGATACAAAAATCTCTTGTTCTTATGGCAGGGATACTACTGTGAAATTTTATTTAGGTGATTTGATTCATTTTTAATTCATTTTCTTGGTCATTTTAATGAGAATGGATCACGGTGGTTGAAAAAAAGTCCTATGTTCATTCTTTGATTTTTTTCCATTTATTATTCCCCCTTTATCCCCACATGTTCTTTATTATTTGCAGGTATATGAACAAAGGACGACTACATATTCTTTCGATGGAGAAGACATTTAAATTCAAAGATATGTCATGGTGACGACCCAGCTAAGGTGAAACGATGATGGTGAAAGAATAATTTCCATGATTTAGGAGAAATAATTCATCAACTGTTGTTTGGGTGAAAAATATATTCGGGTTTTCCAAGCTGATCATAGGCCAGAAATGTACGGATTCATCTTTTCAGGGTTGAGATGATGTTGGATCATCAATTTCAAAGGAAACAAACAACTGGATAAAAAGACATCAGATCCACTGAAGAACATTGGACTAAATATATATTAATAAAATATTCAAAAGATAATGGCGTTTAGTGATGGATACACATCATGTGGTCCCCAATGAACATAGAATGGTCTTTTGAGTGACCAAAATGTTTAACATGGTGTGTGACAGATGTAAAAAATTATATGGTTCATTCCCTAGATCTTGGAATGTATCTCCCCATATACATAGACTCATGGTGGAGTGCACGACATGTACTACACTACATGTCCAGGCCAGGTCAGTAGTGCGGGCTACACTGTGTTATGGTATGTTTGTTGGAAAAAATGCGTTGAAGCCATGTATAAGCACATATATGGCATAAATGGAGAGGAACAAAGATAATTTGACATGGAATGTGACCATATCCGCACACTACATATATTTTCTCAACATGAAATATTATTTCTGACTTGGGATGCTGTACAAGAGCAGTACCTGCGGTTAAGAGACATGGAGTGTGACCCTTCGACACACTATGTACTCTATTATACAATACACGATCTCTTTTTCAATTGTATCATGGAAAAGTATCACTTGGGTTATTTACCATTGAATATTCTCCTAAAGACGAGTTAATATAATTTATAGGGTCCTCAGAGTGAAAATATACATTTGGTTTTAGTATATTATGGGATTATATTGTATTTTTATCTTGAAGGTATGAATTTTGTTGTAATAGTTTATTTTTAAATTAATTGGAGTGGAATATAAGATGAATATATTGTATTGTTTAGAATATATATACTTAATCAACATCATAGTTTTGATTACTCTATTCAATGACGTGTAACATCATTCATTCAGATATACACATGTTATTGGTGGGATAATATTGATTTTTTATCACCACTAAATTAAATGTTAAATTTTGTCAAATTTTTTTTACATAGTTTGTGGTGGAAATATTTAACCAACTATAGAAACTATATTAATTTTATTATAGGTAAATTTCATTATACATTGGTTGAGGTATATAGTTAGTGGTGGAATTAGTAAACCAACTCGAGAAGCTATATTCGTTTAATCTAAATTTCACTTATTTAATTTGATTCTGAATATTATAAAATTTCTCAATTTATATTCATTGAGATTTAGGCCTATAAGTGTCCTTTATGTGAAATCATATCATCATGTTTGACTGAAAAAATACTTTTAGAAAATAATTCATTTGTTTACATTTGAATTATTGAGTGGAATCAATTATAATATGATCATTCCAAAAAGTATAAAAACTATTATCGCATACCATCTAAGATAATATTTAATTCCATATATATATATATATATTTAAAGTATTAGTAATTATTTTATAATTTCCATTATATTGAGGATGACTGGATGTTCTCCAATATAGCTCGGTGTATAGAACCATATGATGAAATCTCTAAAATATTTTTGTAAAATATTAATTATGATGACATACAATTTAAATGGGGGAATTATGATATCTCATGACATAATTTATATAGAACAAAAAAATTCACTCAAGAGTTACATCATTCCATGATGTGAGTAAACATTTTGACATAGTATGGAAATCAACAATTAAACATATTGAATTAATATTTATATTAGTATATGATAATTTAATAAAAATTTCATTACTATTACAAACACATATTCACATCGTAATATGTTGAGGTGTCAATACTACTTTTAACATCTATCTACCATCCATATAATGTGAAAAAATCATCTATTTAGGCATAGAGCCTTCGATTTCACATTTTATTTATCACGTAAAAAAATTTCAGTCAAATATCGAAACATATTGGTTCTACATGGATGTATTGGGAAATTGGATCGATGAGTTTAATATAATAATTCACATTCTAGATGATGCATGGATGGAATAGTTTCATTCCAATCTTTAATATAATATATTAATAGATTAAATCTACTAATTACAAATCATGATTTGTTTTTATTTTCATTTAAATTTTCATATCATCATGAAGGGAGGATTTTATTTTCTCTAATAGTATAGTTTAAAATAATTTCTAATATATGTTATTCATCCCATTATCAAATAATTAAATTATCAATATTTCATAAATCTATGAATATAATATCACTATACATCATTTGATTAGTCACAACATAATTCTTTATCATACTCAATGGATCCACCATAACATCATCCATCTCTTCGTGGAAGATTGTAGTGAAATGATACTCTTTGAGACATTGTAAACATTGTATTTTCCTCATATTTCCCTATTTATTTTAGAATATATGTTTCAGTATTTTATGACTCTATAATATTTCGCATATTTCATCCTAAAGGTAATGCCTCGATTTCAAAAATATAAATATTTCAATTCCTCATTTATGATTATGAATTGTATTATTCTAGTAATGAATCAATAAATATTTTTACTCATAATAACACTCTATATCATTCATTATAAGGAATCATTTATATCTATTCCTATATGAATCACTATATATCAAAAATATATAAGATTTTGATGGAATAGCCAATGTTAGTGAATTATCTATTCTCAAATTTATTTATTCAAAACATTATTTACATTTTTCAAACTGTCTGAACATAACCCCTTCACAAGTCGATATATTTAACAGGTAATGTAATGCAGTAAAATTTTAAATACGTCAACATTATTAAATAAATTCCATTGAATCAAGATACCTTTGTAATAATTATTAAATATGGATATTCCGCTAATACTCATTCATTCATAGAATAAGCTGATATTCCTTGCATAGATTAAATATTTACATGAAATGATTTGTTCTGAATCCAGAATTATATTTTTTAATTTTTTCATATATATTTTTTTAATATTCTTAAAAATTATTTAAAAATGACTCATATTTTCATAATTGATTTTATATTATTACATTATAAAATAATAATTTCCATAATGAATTTTTTTGGATAATCCATATTTACTTATTTCATTAGTTATGTTATATCATAGGAAAAATTACTGAAAAAATGGAAACTATATATTTTTTAATTTCTATAACTCTTTAAATGTATAAATATTTAAATATTTTCCCCTATTACATGTTGTAGGTAATACCTAGTCTGTATATAATTAATTAAAAAATTATGATCTTCTTGAAATAGATCAAATAAGTAATAAATTAAGAGTATGTAATACTTTATTGTTGTTGTATTAGAATGTATTTCATTATAATATATGCACTACCTAATTGACTCATAGTTATTATTAGAAAAATAATATGAGATGAAAATTGTGAAACCATATTGAATGAAAACGACTTAGCAAAAAACTCTTAAATATTTTCCTTTAATTATGTTATTACCATTACGGTCATCCTATTGGGAGTTATATATAGTTTTTTATCAATTATGTTGTGATCTGTGTAAATCTCAACCCCAAACATAGGTGGTTTTAGGGGTAGTTAATTAAGAATAACAATAATGGATTCACTCAAAATATATATCCTATATTGTATGGTTTTTATCACATTTATATTATTTCATATGTTAATTCTCCAATAATTTCATTAAGAAGTGATATTATAGGTGAATCTATACATGCATAATATTATATAGTATAATAACTAAACAACATAGACTATACGACTCTATAAAAAAGAATATTAATATTCTATTGGATGTAATTATTAATAGTGTAACATTAAATAGAATCCCAAAAAATTCTTATATCAAGGCCAACAATAATTATAAAAACAATATATGAAAATGTTTTTGATATATATGTTATAATGAAACTTGACTGACATACCATTGCTAAAATAATTTTTATAATATGAGAGATTTTTGAAATCTCAATTCGTAAGGTGTTAGGGAACTATAATACTTTCCTATAAATGATATAATATTTAAAATATTGTGGTTACCCACAATGAAATAATTTAACATATAAATGTATGTTTACGTTCAATGTTTATTTGACAATGCCTTTAGAATCCTAAAACCATATATGGGATGATAAATAATCCATTATGTATTATGTAAAATACATATTACCTGATTTACTATCATTATTAGTTCATATACTAATTTAAATATTTTCACCTTCGTTCTACGATGATGAATTGGACCTCTATATCAGCTCATTTCATTATCAGTAAGTATTTTTCAAATAATACCCCTACTAATATTATTTAAAAATAATATTTAGTTCCTCTACCACAATAGTTTTCATGATAAATGACCACAACTGATCATCATTACTATTGTGATGATAACATATGATGATAAGTCTCTCCTTTTAAATAATTCTTTAACCAATAAATTTATTTTATAGTGTCCTGATGCATTAACCTATTACACATTGAATAGTAGTAAAATATAATAATGCTGTTTAATTAAACATGCTTTTTCCTAAAATTGTTTCACAATATTGAGGAAATAGTGGATTCTCAATATGTGAATGATTATTTTCATGACCATATTAAAATACCCACATATACCTATAATTTTAGAAGCCCCAACCACATATAGATTTTTATTCTCATCGGTATATACCTACATAAAATTTATACAATGATGAAATATCCATTCTATTATGTTATTTTTATTTCTAAATAATTTAATTCATTTAATTATATAATAAAAGTATGAATTTTAAATAATAATGCATAATTATAAATGTGGGGTAACATATCACAGAAATGAAAACATCATTCATAGTAATATCCTAATATTAGGTGTAGTATTGTAGAGAATACCATAAAATCATAAATATATAATAAAAAGTTTCATTACAGTCTATACATATATTGACAATTATAAAATTTATATACCCATATTGTTCCTATACAAGGGTGGATTCTTAATCCCACTAATCATTCCCTGATTGAAGATGTAGTTAACACTCAACCAACCATCTGGGGATTTTACCTATGTGTATTTGTTCCAAAATCACATCCACATTATAGTATCATGTGGGAGATATAATTATATTAATTATGCATAATTTATACCTTACTATCAAAATCATGATATTATCAAACATTTATATGTATATATATTGTTTTTATATGTTTATTTTCTCTAATCCATGTTTTCATCAATTTAGTATTCATAGTCTACACTAAACATCCTTTAAAACATAAAATACAACCCTAACTCTACTAACCCAAATCCAGTGGTTATTTTACAACAAAAGTAATGATACAATTATTATTTTCCCTTATTATTGACTAGATTAGTTGTCTTGGGTGAGAATATACATTCAGGATTCTCTCAATACATTTGAAATAAAAAAATAAAACCTAAAATCATTGTTTGAAGATTATTATTTATTCTATTGAACCCATAAAACAATCTATAAATCCAATCAAATTATCTTAGGAATAAGATAATTTTATTAAGGCTGGTCATAGATGCATAGTAAGGGAATGCACATAATAGAATATATCATATGATAAATCATTTATGAAAAATATAAATAATAAAAACAATATTAAAATACATCATATAAATATTATTATAATATGTGAAAACATCCTTGGATGATTTTTTTATATGTATAATAATATTTAGTTTTAACATGATATAATTTTTAATTTTGAACATCCTAATCTTATCGACAAGGCCACATTCCCTGAAATAAAAAATAATTATTTTAGGATCCTTCTAATTACCAAAACTATACATTTTCATGAATCATAATTACAAAATGAGAGGATATAGCCAACCATGTGGTTCACATACAAAGTCCAATGAATACATCAAATAATATAAATTTAATATAATTGACAAAAATATAAATATATATAGTAATATAGAAAAATTATCATATTAAATGTCTTTATTTTCTATAGTAAATAAATTTGACAATGTTGTCCCAATATATCTTAATAAATATGGAATATTATATAATTAAATAACATACAAAATAGTGCTTATTAGTCATTAATGGGTGGTTATATAGATTATAATACCTTTAGAAGACCATGTTATACATCCATTAACAAAAATAGAAAAAGATGAAATTTTGATTGATAAAAGATTAAATTATAATTTCTAGAGTGTTTTAATGGTAGAAATCATTTATAATAACCATGGAAACTTTTGAAGTATCATTAAATGAAAATATTTATTATTGCACATTGAAAAGCCATTCATTTAGTAAATGGTACAATAAAGATTCCATTCACACTTTTTGTCAAAAATCGAAATGTAATTTAAAAAATAAAATATTTAAACTATTGTAAAAATAGTCATATACTCTTATAGATTACATTAAAAAATTATTTGATTATCTTGAAATTTAATCACCAAATCATTATAATAATCATGTAGATGGAATAAAATGGTCATTAATCAAATTAAGTGTAAGATCAATTATCAATTAAAAAAATCACTTAAATTGATTTAAATAACGATGTGAAAAATGTATAAAAACCATTTAAACTCAATTTTTTATTGGAGGATAAGAAAATTTACGGATATTAAAATAGAAATATATTATAATTTACCTAATTTTTATTATAAATAATCTTAAATAAAAATTACATTTTATAATAAATCATACCTCATACATATAATTTTTTCAATGCAATGTACCCTCATAAGAAATGAATATTAATTAATTAAATTACTTTTAAAGAAATGTTCATCTATGTTTAATTATTTTATTAATTAAATAATCATTTTCACATATTCATTGAGTAGTTATTGTAAACCTTTTCCACTTAAGTAATTCTTGGTCAATTTGTCTAAAATTACACAAGTATATTGAGTGTGGTTAAAGGTGCAATGAAATGTTAAAATCATATACATAACTTTAGAAATGTAATTTTAAAGATTTTTGTCATTGTATATAAATTATAATATTTACATAAGTGGTGTTAAAATAAAAAATCTCATCGCTAAATAGAGTTGGTAGTCTAGACGTATTCAAGAACGAAGTTATCATTTACCAATGTATGGATGTATAAGAATGTGGATGAAATATTTTATATCATGAATCAAAATTATATCTTAAATATAAAATATATTGATTAATACCATTTTTATAACCATCCATGTAACAATCCAAAAAAAATGTGTCACATATATCTGGATATGGAATGTCATACATATATTTGACTGATGTTTAAAATTTTCATATTATTGAAATTGCATTTAAAATAGATATTATATTTATATAAAAAACAAATTATGGTTAATATATCGATTTAGTTATATCTGTATGGTTTTTAATGAATTAGTGAATGTTTCAGAAGAATTTATCATGTAAAATATTGATACAAACATATACATATTCATTAGTAACCTCATTTGTCTTAGACCATAATCCTTTTTGAGCTATACTTTTTGTGAGAGCAAGAACACTATTGTAATAATATGATTTTTAGACCCATTAAAATACACTCCTAATTCTATTATATTTGATTAACACTACAAAAAACATATGGAAACCACAACATATTAAGATTGTGTTATTAGTTAATATACAATAAATAATAATGTGATAAATAATTAATAGTTATTAATTTTAGTAGTTAAATAATTAATATGAGTTAATAATAAAAAATATTTTTCATAAAATACATATTCATGTATATTATATTTTTTTATTTAAAAATAATTTATTTTAAATATAAAATTTTAAACATGATAATTTAAAAATAGTATAATTCCTCTCAACCAAATTATCATAGGATTTTTTTATATTTATCTAAAATAACACGTTTAGTGAAAAATATAGATTTTTATAGTATGTACACATTTATAAGAATTATCATTTTTTAAAATATTATTATATATATATATATATATATATATATTATGTTATAGTAAATTATTCTAATATCATATTATTAGTTTATTATCACATAATCATCTTTTAAAAATTTATGATATATTTTAATGAAAATTATTTTTCTACAATTTTATTCAATTTGTTATGACATTGGTTAAATAATGATTTTTGATATAATATATACTTTTTAAAAAATACAAATTTATGAAAATATTTATTTTCAATTTATTAGAATCATTGGAATGATAATTCTATCCCTATAAAAAATATTATCTCTAAAAAATAATCATTTCCATAATTAAGCTATTTATGATATACATTCACAACCATTATGATTTATTTTCCTACAATAAGAAATATAATTTGATAAAAATATTCATATATTTTATATAGAATAGTCCATATTATTTAATTGGGAGATTTTGATTTTTGTTTAAAATTTTTTATTGATAAAATTAATGATAATGAACTTGATAATGTTGGAACAATTACTTTATAATTTTTCGTTTATTATAAACAAGAAATTTCTATAGAAATAATAAAAAATGATATATTTAAAAAAAGAATATAATATGATTTTTGTTGAAATAAATAAATATATAAATCGTTATTTATTTGGTAATCACTAATTAAGTGGGATAAGGATACATATAGGTCAAAATGTTTGGTTTCTAGTAATTTTTTAATTAAAATTTTCACCATTCATTTTAAAGAAAATATCATAATACTTAGAAATCTAATTTTACATAACAATAGACAATTTTGGTTCTATAAAATTAAAATTTAGTTATATTTGTTTCATTATATGTTTAATATTCATATAATTCATTTATTATAAAATAGGTTACCATGTTTGAAATTATAAATGTAAAATTTAAAAACATATTGGTAAAAAAATTAAAAATTATTAAAACATGGGTGGAAAAAATGTTTTTTCCTCTATACACCAATATTCATCAAACAACCAATTATTTAAAAACATTATATCCATTTATGATTTAATTATTTCATTTAAATATACTAATATATGCGGTGCTTTAAAATTTTCCAATTTCCTATATTATAAATGTGAATAATTTACCCCCCTTATGTAACAACCCTCCCCTAAAAATTGGATTGAGATGAGGGTGAAATGGTACTTTTCCTTGAGAAAAATCATTAAGGTACCAATGGATAGTTATAAATACACATGGATTCATTGAAAATGGTGGATGATTTTAACTTTGAAGATAAAAACCCCAACCACACATATCATAACAATACAGCACCACATGATGCATGGAAATAATGTAAACCAAAACAATATAATACAATTTTTATAAATAATAAAACTAAAATAGAATAACATACTAGGTGAATAATTCATTAAATTACACAACAGAAGAAAAAATTAAAAAACACAAATACATCAAGGAGATAACACCATAACTCCAAACCTGCTCCATGCTCTAATACCAAAAAATTTAAAAAGTATCTCAATGAATCACTATATAATTGTGATACTGTTCCTCGTATTATGTCTTCATAAATTATATCTTCAATGCTCCAATTTTCAAATGTAGGGGTGAGTAATGAATCCTAGTAGGATTTCCCCAAATGTATTCCTTACTCATGCCATAATTATCGATCATATTAGCACATTAATATAATAAAATAATTAATATTAAAATATTTAAAATAATTTATATCAATCCAGTCAATTTCTTCATAAATGTTTTTTATACAAAAATGTTTTTCCAACCCAGATCCACTTCAAATGAAAGAAATAAAACCACTCATTTAAACATTTCTACATTTTCATGTTGGCATAACGGATTTTGTTTAAAATATTAACACACACACTCTATACCACATAACCAAAAATTCATAGTGTAAATATTGACAGTGTAACTTCAAATCCATAACATAACACTTTGATGGTGGTACATCATTGCCATTACCCATTCAATTATACACATAAAAAACCATTATATCCAAACACATTCTAAAAAAATATTTTCCAATTTTTTTTAATAAATCTACCATTCTATTAGATAAATGTTTTATGTTTTAAAACTAATAAATATTTTTATATCACTATTTTAAATCATGTTCTCATATTCAATTTGTTCTAAAACACCCCATTTTCAAAATTATGTAAAATTTCACATAAGAATGTTTCCAATATTCATTTTCACAATCTAAGTCACAATCAATTTCAAATTAAATAGGTATTTCAAAACAAAATTTTACTGTTATAAGAATAGAAGTTGAAGTTGTATACACCTACTTATATATTTATGATGAAAATGAAGAACAACAAGAAAACAACCACAAAACAATGTTGAATATCAAAAAACTCCCCACAGATATTTTTTATTACATCAACCAGGGAAAATATAACCATAATTTCCATAAAAATCTTAAATCTATCCTTAGTGGACAAGATTTATTAATCTGAATGATGGAGGAATTTTGATATAATAAAAAAAGTAAAACTATGATAAAAGATTATTTTCCAAGGGAAGTTTCCAACAACGCACCATGAAACTCCTCTGGAATATTTCTAATTCAATGGATAAGGGTTTAATAGCCTTTGGGAGGAAGAAATAACGATTTAGTGATGAAAATAGTTATAAATGAGAGCCCGAGAGGTGAATACATGTGAGATCCCTAATTTTATTTTCTCAATTTCATATTGTTCAAGGTTAGTTGCACGATTTTGGAAAATTTAATTCTAACTATGCACTAGCCCCTTGTTACATCCCGACCCAGGTCACCACTAATCCGGTGGCCAGACCAGTCACCACATGACCTCAAGCGCATCTCCCCGTACTCTAGTGGCTACCGACTAGCAGTGAGGGTCTATAGAAAGTCTGTGGGGAGACTATACCCTTTTTTAGAGTTTCAAAGTGGTATATTAGTGTGGATAACAAACAATAGAGGAAGAAATAACTCATAAATAACAAACTGCGGAAGACAAATAATACTCATTTTATAAAAGTGGCATACACCAATTATACAGATCATACATGCATGACATGCTAATGATACTAAATAGAAAATAGTGAACAAAACAACATTCTTTACATTCCAATACAGAAATAAATAAATAATGACTCAAAGCCCCAAGGTATGTCTCCTCGAGCATCCCGAGCATCCGGTCGGTCCTCTACATGTATCTCCCAGGTAAAATTAAACAACATAGTCCTGAAACCAAATAGAATCTACTCGGGTACCCAGTGCAGTGGCGACCCGAGTAGGGTGTGAGATATAACTCATGGTTGGCCAAGACCACCAGTGTCTACCCCAAATCCAGGAATTTAGTAAATAATTTAAAACAAGTGAAGGCATGCATAAAATAAAGCATGCTGTGCAATGTAACTATATACCCATATACCTACTTCATCCCTCAGTAGGTGTCTGAACCTACAATATTCATTTTTCATGCATACTCAACAATAATTACATAATAATTTTTCATTTATCAATTACACAAATATTATTATGCTAGTCTTAAGATTCATCCTATGACCGACATCTCCCGTATAAGTCACTCACCACAGATGTCTCTAAAGACCATCTAAATAATCAATGTAAAGTATGAATCCAAGCTTGTGCTTTGTCTTGGATAACGCGTCATATGTTATTTAATTTGGTCTTTCATATAGTATGTCTGAGCCCATCCAATAACATAGTGATTCGCTCCGGGGTCCATCCACTAATAGTGGTTCACCCAATTCATTAATAAGTCTGAACCCTTTCCCATATTCAATTCACAAATCTTCATGTCACAAAAACCTTCATTAACTATTAACTCATTTTAAAGAACGAGCAATTGGAACCTTAGTATAATGTTAATTGATGGGTGTAAAACATCATGTCTAGAACCCTTGTGAGTATTCAGAGCATCGGTCCATGTCTCACAATCCATGGGTATTTAGAGCATCAGTCCTTGTCCCATAAAAGAATATTTTCTTGCAAGATGGGTGTAGAACGCCATGTCTAGCACCCCATGAGTATATGGAGAATCAGTCCCAATCTCACAACCCATCTATCAATAATACATATACATCTATCATTGGTGTAGAACGCCATTTATAACACCTTCTGAGTATTTGGAGCATCAGTCCCTATCTCACAACCCATTCATCAATCACACATATTCATATATAATTGGTGTAGAATACCATGTCTAACACCACAAAACTAATTTGTTAATTAATTCAGCAAATTAATTAATCACTGAAATCACTCTTCAAATAAGTCAACAATTAATGAACCATTAAACATCTCATTAATTAATAATTAATTAAAAATTAATTGTTATTAGGAATCCAACTGAATAATTAACTCATCACTTAATTATCCAAATTCCTTAACAAGTATGAACCCATCCCTTCAAACAATAGTTTGTCCAGGACTTTAACAATCTAGAAGCTCATCATAATAATCTCAAAAACTGCTGAACAAAGACAAGATATTTTGTTGACCATCTCAGACAACATATCAATTCTCTAAATAACTCCATCCAAGACAACAGAAGACATGAAAAACTAATACGCATCAAAATTACTCTTGGCTAACAATCATAACATCCAGTCAATTCACAATCTTAACGTATTGTTTGAAAATTAATTAATTAAAAAATTAATTAATTAATTCATATCCCTTTAACCAATCATCAATTAGTTAACTAGTTACCATTTAACATATAATAATTAACCCCCCCCGTTAATTATTATCGGTTTGCAATTATCTTATGAACATGTTAAATATTCGATATTCCCAATAATCAGTAAAGGCCACAGACTCATTCCAACTCATGACATGATAAATAATTCTACAATTAATTATCCTTATACTCAATCTCCCCATTCTAATCATTTAACAGTTTAATCATGTCACTTTAACCAAGTTAGCCAAACATTCTTAAAATCTGCACAAGTTCAAGTCATCACTTATCTCATGAGGGCGGAACTAATCCATAACATAAAAAGTGTCATTCGTTGACATATATTAATGAAGGAAATTCACATTTCTAATTTATTTAAGGAAACCATAATTCCTAAATAAAGTGTTAAAGATTTAGGACCCTACCTCAGGTTTTGAAGGAAATGACAATGAACGAAGAACCCTCAAGAGAAACAGGTTTATTTTTCAAGAACCCACCTTAGATAACTTCTCCTAGAAATACCAAGAACAAAAATGATCATTCTTTTCATCCACACACTTAGGTATACCCATATTGGGCGTAGATCTAAGAAACCATGAGAAGAGAAGGTGTAGATCTAAGTAGATCTATGAAATCGAACAAGAACGAAGAAGAACATCTGCCTAACTCAAGAAACCGACTCAGATTCGCCAAGTGAAGCCTTCAGATCGACTCCAAAATGCATGCGAGAGGTCATCCTACCTTCAATGAAGAGTAATCCCGAGTTATGTCTGCTTAGGATGAAAAATGAGCCATCTAATGGCAAAAACGAGTGAGATCCACAATTTAAGGAACTAATTTAAGTGCCCGCATGGATAGTCTGCACGGTATGAAAAACTGTTCTCTTACAGTGCGTGAGCTTCTGCCTCGGCCACCCTTCTCGCATGGTTTGGCCACACTGTTAGAAGAACCATGCACCACCCTTTGGAGAAGTTACTGCCTCCAAGACCAACTATACGTGGTTTGGCTGCACGGTTAGACCAACCATGCACCGCCCGTGCGACTTACCCTTTAACCCAAAACATCTATCAATGTTTCAAAAAAAACGACATCTTTAGGTGTTCCGACACATGAAATAAAATTCCATAGCTGAGTTTAAAATGAATGACCAATAGATAATCTGAAAAAGAATTTTATAAACATTCGTAATTTTAACCCAATTCAAAACACGAGATCTTACGTTATACCCACCTTAAAAACTATTCATCCCCGAGAAGCCATCCGGGACCACGACTAAAACAACTGACCTACCAAGGTCATTTAATCTCGTTATAAGTGACGTGTTGTGTTCCCATTTCCAAACACACTTTTAAACCTTCTCAAAACTGATGGATATGCCTTTTTAAATAGATCCAAAGATTACTCTAATGCTTATACATCGAAACAGATCTTATATCTTAGGTCATTAGAAGGAACTTGTAACCGAAAAAGGTTGAACCTCGATCAAACAGTAGAACAGGTTTCTCATGCTTCCCTCAAAGACGTTGCAGACCTAAAAGCCACTTTATCCCTTTATTTGACGATTTTCCTTTAAAACTATTCCAAAAAAGTCTTCCAGTATAACGAAGTCCTTACCCAACATCTTAGTCAAGACATTTCCAGGCTATCTAAAAAACAACCGTGCACAAACATGAATAAGGAAGTAGCCCAAATAAACAACGCATCATGCGTACTACCCAGATAACAACTACTCCCCAAGACCAACAACATTTAAACTATAGCGTTTCACCAGACCAACGCTATCTTAGTGTCTCAATGATGAGGTCAAGATAGGGGACATGCTCATCGTGTCTAGAAGTGTGCACTATGAGAAAACCGAGGTCACGAAGAAGATCAGTCAAACCATTACTGAACAACTCTAGTCTAAAAGCTCAGTATCACTTACTAACTCATTCATTGTGAAAAAAGTTTCAATACCCACCTTAGGATTTCCCATGACGTCTCAAGAAAAGATCAGCCACTCACCAGCATGCTAGATTAACAATACGATCTGTGTGTCAAAACACTCGGGTCTTT
The DNA here is from genome assembly GCA_963277665.1 of Viscum album. Taxonomy (NCBI): domain Eukaryota; kingdom Viridiplantae; phylum Streptophyta; class Magnoliopsida; order Santalales; family Viscaceae; genus Viscum; species Viscum album. The sequence goes on along the minus strand of OY728121.1, from coordinate 89,093,278 downwards.
CGAAAACCATTCCATGTATTGAAATGAAGCTGATTCATTAATTCTCATGTTACTCTACATGGAGTTGAATCGAGACCGTTCACAATAGTATAAAAAAACTTATTATGGGGTCATTTTTCCTCATACGACTCTTTTCTAGGACGACGCCACAACCAGTCATCCATTACTAAGAAGAAAGTGTCAAATGACCAACAATGCAGCTGACCATGCCCAAGGCATGTCTAACTAGCTGACAAAGAGCATTACTCGATGCTCAATCCCACAACATGGTCAAGAACACATCACCACACGTTCAATCAAGGTGTCATAGAAAAATATAAGTCTTACTTAGGACAACGACACCCAACAACTCCAAAAAAGTGAGAAAAGTCCTAGCCCTAGCAGGGAATTTAAGTTCTGAGGGAACTACCGACCGTAGGTTCGCCCCATAAAAAAATGAGAAAAACCTAAACCGGGTCACATAAAACAAGTCACTAGGCTCAAAAGATAGACCTAAGGCCATTTCTATGGAGAAGAATGCCTATGTAATGTACTCACGATTCCGTTCCAAGGAAAGTCAAGAGAAGTCCGAACTACCCTTTACATGAGGGTTTTAAACAGTGGATACCACAAAAGGTTCCATTTCCATGCCTCTTATCTTAAATCACGTTAGATCTTTAATCATCAAACGATTCAATCACAACATCATAATACCATTTTCAAAATACCCCAAGGAAAAACAGACAAGTTTCATAAAACTCCCTTTTTACAACATTTACGTTAGTTGATATCCCATAATTTTCCAGAAAATTATCAAAATAAATTCCTTTTAAGAAGATAATGCGACCTACGAGGATCCCATTTTAAACAACCTGGGTTCTCTATAATGAAACCCAACAACAGACGAACATGTATTAAAATTACAAACACCCAAACATGTCATACCATAAAAAAACACTCCCCAAATAAATTACATGGGTCCAGACACATTTTAGAAGCTACCCATTTTATTTCAGATCAAAATTAAACATCTTTCACATTTATAAGCATTTCACACTGCATCAAGTCATCCCATTTAAAATGAGTCATCATTTCCTATTTCATGAAGCACCCATACACTCCTTGGATTGAAAAAATTGGCTCTCCTTAATCGATAACAATGTCAATTCATAAATTAACATGATTACCTTGTCAATCCAAATTATGTGGGTGACCACCTCCCATCGATAAGGAACCCATACACCTTATTGATGGATTTTGGACCCCATTTAACACAATAAACATTTATTAAACATTTTATCTTTTTCACCCCTTTCACATATCAAAACTACTCTAACATGTTAGCATAACCAGTAACACAACAACATGATATAACACCAAAGAATGTCACAACATCAAAACATGCTAATAACTGAGGTAGTATTGCATATAATCACTCAAGAATGTTAAATATATCACTAGAACATGCTATCTAAAGAGGAAAGCTAAAGCAAATCAAAAATGGCATTGCACCCATGAAACACAATCCAAATTAGCAGGCATCCTACTAATGCAACTACATGGCATGTTATATGCATGACATGTGAATCTCTAAGTTCCTAAGATGATGCATGTATGAAAATTACATTCCATATCAGGACAAGAAAATTATTCTTTTAAAAATTATCTTAATCAATAAACAATGGAAAATACACCAGTCACTCAAGGTGCAATCATATCTATTGTAACCTCTAATAGTACAACATCAACTCCCATCCCTGGACACATGCTCATTTCCCGTACATGAGATGATTAGTCCCAAGCATGACTATTAACCAAAGCACTGACACATTACTAGTCTCCTATCTACCAACCCTAAAACAGTAAGACAAAGGAAAAGGAAGACACCAAAACCTTTGATACCACTTCGTAACATCCCGACCTGGGTCACCACTAATCCCGTGGATGGACCAATCGCCACATTACCTCAAGCGCGTCTCCCCGTATGCCAGAGGCTCCCGACTAGTAGCGAGGGTCTAAGGATACACAGTGGGGAGACTATACCCTCTTGTCAGAGTTGCACAATTATATATCGGTGTGGATAGCAAATAGTAGCAGAAGCAGTAACTCTTAAATAACAATCTACGGAAGCCAAAAAATACTCATTTTATAAAAGTGGTCTATGCCAATTATACAGCTGATGCATGCATGACATGCTAATGATACTAAATAGAAAACAGTGAAAAAAAACATTATTTAAATTCAAATACAGAAATAAATAAAAAATTTCTCAAAGCCCCAAGGGTGGTGTCCTTGAGCATCCCGAGCATCCGCTCAGTCCTCTACTCATATCTCCCTGGTAAAATCAAACAATATAGTTCAACAACCAAATATAATCTACTCGGGTACCCAGTGCAATGGAGGCCTGAGTAGGGTGTGAGATATAAATCTCAGTAGGCTGGGACCACCAGTGCATACCCCAAATCCAGACATTTAATAAATAATTTAAAACATGTGAAGGCATGCATAAAATAAATCTACAAGTACAAAGTAACTATATACCCAAGTACCTACTTCATCCCTCAGTTGGTGTCTGATCCTGCACTATTCATTTGTCTTGCATACTCAACAATCATTACATAATCACTTTCCATTTATCAATTACTCAAATCTTATTATAAAAGTATGGTGATTCAACCTACGCCTGAAATATCCCATATATGTCCCTCACCACAGATGTCTATAAAGGACATCTAAATAAACAAAGTAAATACTGAATCCAAGCTTGTGCTTTGGCTTGGATAACACGTCATAAGTTATTCAATTTGATCTTTCATAAACTAAGTCGGATACCATCCACTAACATAGTGATTAGCTCATGGGTCCGTCCGCTAACAGTGGTTCACCAAATTCATTAATAAACATGAACCATTTCTCATATTCAATTATGAAATCTTCATGTCACAACAACCATCATTATCTATTAACTCATTCCATTCTCAAACAATTGGAACCTATGTCTAATGTCATTTGATGTGTGTAGAACATCATGTCTAGCACCCTCATGAGTATTCGGAGCTTCAGTCCATGTCTCACAACCCATGGGTATTTGGAGCATCAGTCCCTATCACATAAAAGAATACTTTCTTGGAAGTTGCGTGTAGAACATCATGTCTAGCACCCCATGAGTATTTGGAGCATCAGTCCCTATCTCAAAACCCATCTATAAATCATACATATAAATCTATCAATGGTGTAGAATGAAATTTCTAACACCTTGTGAGTATTTAGAGGATCAGCCCCTGTCTCACATCCTATTCATCAATCACACATATAAATTTATCATTGGTGTAGAATACCATGTCTAATAAAACAAAACCGATCCATTAATTAATTCAACATTTAATTAACCACAAAAATCACTCTTCAAATAAGTCAACAATTAATTAACCATTCAACATCTCATTAATTAATAATTAATTAACAATTAATTATTCATAGCAAGGAAACTGAATAATTAACTCAACACATAATTTTCAAAATTCCATAACAAGTCTGAACCCATCCATTCAAACAATGGTTCGTCCAGGAATTTAACAATCTACTAGCTAAACATAATCATCTCAAAACATGCTGAACAAAGCCAAGATAATTTAGCGATGAACCTCACACAACATATCAAATCTCTAAATAACTCCATCCAAGAAATATTAAGGTATGAAAAATGAATACACATCAAAAGTACTCCTGGATAACAATCGTAACAGCCAATCAATTCACAATCATAACGTAATGTTTGAAAATTAATTAATTCATAAATAAATTAATTAAATCATATCGCTTTAACCAATCATCAATCATTTAACCAGTTACCATTTAACATGTAATAATTAATCCCCCCATTAATTATTACTGGTTTTCAATTATCTTCCGAACATGTCAAATATTCAATATTCCCAATAGTCAGTAAATGCCACAAACTCATTCCAAATCATGACATGATAATTAATTCTAAAATTAATTATCCTTATTCTCAATCTGGCCATTCCAATCATTTAACTATTTAATCATATTACTTTAACCATGTTATCCAAACATGCTTAAACTCAACACAAGTTCAAGTCCTCAATTATCTCATGTGGGTGGAACTAATCAATAACATCAAACGTGTCATCCATTGACATATCATAATGAAGGAAACTCACATTTATAATTTATTTAATGAAGCCATAATTCTTAAATAAAGTGTTAAATATTTGGTTCCCTACCTCAGGTTTTGATGGAAACCACAACGAACGGAGAACCCTTAAGAGAAACGAGTTGATTCTTCAAGAACCCGCCTTAGATCACTTCTCCTAGAAAGACCAAGACCAAAACTCGTCATACTTGTCAGCCACACACTTTGATCTACCCATAATAGGCATAGATCTAAGAAAGCTTGACAAGTGATGGTGTAGATCAAATTAGATCTATGGAAGCGAACAAGAACGAAGAACAACATCTGCCTACCTCAAGAAACCAGCTTCGATTCTCCAAGAGAAGTCTTTGGATCGCCTCCAAAATGATTGAGAGAGGTTCTCCTACCTTCATGTAAGATTAATCCCGAGTTATGGCTGCTTAGGATGAAAAAAAGCAATTAAAAGGAAAAAAAAGTGAGATCCACAATGTAAGGATCGAATTTATGTGCCTGCATGATTAGTCCGCACGGTTTGACAAACATTGCGCTAAACGTGCATTAGCATCTGCCTCAGACACCCTAAACACATCTTTGGTCACAGAGTTAGACAAATCGTGCATCGCCCGTGTAGAAGCTACTACCTCCAAGACCAACTACGCACGGTTTGGACGCACTGTTAGAAAAATCATGCGCTGCCCATGCAACTTCCCCTTTACCTCAAAACATCTATAAAAGTTTAAAAAAACGACATCATTAGGTGTGCCAACACTCGGAATAAAATTTTGGAGCTCAGTTTAAAATGAACGACCCACTAATAAACCAAGAATGAATTTCTGAAACATTCGCAACTTTAACCCGGCTCAAAACACTAGATCTTACACCTCTACCTCATTTAACACCTCGTATGATTTGACCTCACTGTTAGAGAAGCCATGATCCAACTATGAAAAACCCCACTATCGTACATGGTATAGTTTCTCTTTGGAGGATGCACGTATTGGACGAGTTTTTTGCCTTCCCATTATCCCATACTTGCTGGGAGTAGTTCCTATAGGTGTTTCACAATTTTCATTAATAGTTTACCAACTATGATCATTTAGAATAGACTCAAAAACATTATGAAAGGTGTCTGAACCATCCCAAACTTCGCCCCAACACATTATATACTAAAATACATATATTTAAGGGTTTCATTCATGAAAATGGATGTTCTAAATTCCACCACCATTGGCATTCCATCCACAGAATGTAGAATAACATAGGATTCCTAAAAGAGTTCAGGAAATTGCTCAACCATTTCCTTCTCCCATTCCAATTTCAATTCCTAATGCTAAAAATGTTTACAAAAAACCCAAAATAGACCGATTATTTTCTCAGTAAATAATTTTTCTTGCCTATTTTCCTATCCTACAAGAACATGCATCATTTATGTATCATGAATTAGGTTAAAGTGTTCCAGTGGAATCACATTGTCGGGAGTATGATGATACATTTTTAACTATGATTCATGAAACACATTATGAACAGCATTGATCTGTTGTGGAAATGAAAACAGAAATACCACCTCACCAACCCATTCAAGAATCATAAAGGGGACTACATATTGAGGATATGAGATACCATTCCTCCCAAAATGAAAATGAACCAACATTGGAGAGATCCTAAAGAACACCTTATCTCTCACCTCAATGAAAATGATATACATTTGATTTTCAATACTATGAGCCATACCATTCCATTTGATGTTTAATATAATCTTATCCATAGATTATTGGACAAGGATCTCCCCAACTAGTGATGCATCACCCTTTTCCACCGAACAAAATGGAAAAAAAGACTCCCATAAAATGATTCAAAAGGGGCCATTTTATCATGACATGATATTTTTTTTCACATGAGAGCATCCCCAATGTAATTTTCTCTTCCTATGAGAAATCAAAATGTTTTAAATAATCCCACAACATGACATGCTTTTATATTGTCCTTTTATATTTGGTCGTCCATCTGATGATGATATATCGTACAAATAGTAAACTAAATCCCAATGGATTTATGTATGGATTTCATGAAAATACATGTAAACGAAGGATATCTATTTAACACTATTGAAACAGTTATCTAATGCGTCCTTACAACATCTCATCTATAGATATATGAAAATTCCTCAACCGTATGATTTTTAAAAATAGGGATGAAATGGGATAACAATACGATCTGACCTGTAATCACCCATATAGAATCGTGTTTTCTAATCTTTCATCTAATACCTATTAAAAGTTCATAGTTTTCTCCTCCAATATCCAAACATGAATAGGTAACTACTACAACATACTTGTTGGTCGCTGATTCTCTTCCATAAAATACTAAAATTCTTACAATATCAAAACAATCAAAGACTACTTTCATTTCTTTCCAATCTAATAATACATTTAATTCAATTATTTATACATATTTTTTATTATATGATGAACATACAATCTTGAATGGTGGTAATCATGATGAATTTTTTCATGATACCCCATAGGTATACCCATCATATTTTTGAACCATAACACTAAACACTCATCCAACCACCATCCCTCAATGGTATCCTCACCATTGAATTTTGACCTCAAATACATGCACTATTAATTAGATTTTTTTCCACATTACTAATCTACACCAAATCAGGAAAAAACTGAACATGAATGATGAAGGAAACATTATACAAGTCATCAAATTCCTAGGGTATATTCATGAGGAATGACATGAACTACCCATGGTCTGAGGAATCTTTTTCAAAATAATCTTACAACATTCTTCTTAATGAATCTTCCATTGTATTACCTTTAACAGGTGTGGAAATCATGTTTGGAGATACTATATCCTGCTTTCATGCCTTATGTTAAACCCCATTTGTGGGAAAATAATATTCAAGATCATATAATCTACATACACACTATATTTCCCACTAAAGAGGAAATAATGATAAGTCTTTAATTTATGGAATACGTAGGGAATATAAAAATTTCATGTTGGGAATCTTTTCTAAAAAGTATATATGAATGACATAAACATATATTTAAGAGTACATAATTCTTAACTGATAATAGAAGGATCCAATGAGGGTTGAAATCCCCCACAGTTGTTCTAAAGAATACAATGCAAAATATAAGGAGCATGAGATGAAGGAAAAATTCGATTGGAATAGCTTAATTCATTACGGTCATTCATTTTTACTATAATCTAAATGAAAGCAAGAGCTATGATGTATTTCATGAAAATATGCCTAACAAATATTACCTCAATAATATTAAATTTTTACTCATTTAGTCATAGCCTCAATAATATCTCTGTGCATGTTATGATAGGTTTACATTGCCCTGTTATCACTCTCAAAATTATCTTATGAATGATTATGCAATTATATGATTAGAGTCCTCTTGGGTAATGAGAATAACATAGAATCAAAAAATTAAAATGGGTATAAAACAATGTAATGGGTCATTAATCATAATTTAAAGTTTTTTGAATTTGAATCCTATTCAAAAACATTTAAATCATTCCAAAAATGTCTTGAAATCAATAAAATATGTATTGTAACAATTTTCAACATTATTTTTTCCTTAATGTAAATGGGAATATTATTTTTCATGTTTAAAGAAAACATCTAATTTCAAATAATGAGTAATCGATAGTTGAAAAAATGCAATAATTCAGATGTATCATTACTAAAAAACATGATAACCTCCCCCCCACCAACATAGAAATTTATAATGTACTCACTATACATGAAATTCTTGTGGGAATGTTATGGAAATTAAAGATCATAAATATTGAAATAGAATTACAGAAATGTAAAAATGTGGGAAAAAAGAGCTCTCTAGTGGTAGTGGAATTCCATTAGGTAATTTGATCAAGGATAATAATTATAATATATCACCAAAAATATGGGTTACAGAAAAAATCTTTCACTAGATAAAACAACAGTCCACACATTAACACATTTTAACAATAGAATTAAAGGCACATGCAAAGGATAACAGGTAGAGTTAACCAGTCTTAATTTGAATTTAATGAAATGATTACGATGAATTTAAACTATACAATCAATTAAAAATGAAAGAGACTCCAATATGGAGACTCCATCTAGAGAAAATATCAACTATTCTTTTCAACAGACCGACAATCAAGGAAACTCCATCTTCACCGACTTCACCTTTTCGTATCTTCACCAATGATGTTGTCGAAAACATTTTGTGGGATAAAAAAAATGCCCAGCCATATTAATTGTAGACAATCTACCTCCACATCATAACAGTAGAGAGGTTGTTTGAATAATTTCAATTACCCGTTCTTGATATTCCTGTGAATCACGTATTATAGCCACTTGCTACCACTCTAATGTGGTGAGTGCGGGAAAAACAAACATTTCTCGTCCTATCAGAATTTATTGGGATAATTATTGTGTTCTTTGAAATGGAGGAGGATGAATATCAACCTCAAAGAAGTGACAAATGTGATGAAGGCAATGGTGTCACCCAATGGCACTCCGCCACCTGTGAACTCTATGCCCTGCGGCACTCCGCTGCACCGCGGCCTCGCCACTCCACCCGCAGACTCGCTGAAATGCTTGTGGCCTCTCCGCACCAACCCATGGGTTCTCTGCACCGCCCCATGGCCTCGTCACAGCGCCCCAGACTCGCCACCCCACAGCCTTGCCGCTCAACGTTGCAGACACACCTTCACGCCCCAGCCGAGCCGCCCCGTGGCCCGTGCGGCCTCCGCCAGCGCTGCCCCGTGGCCTCCACCCTCTTAGTCGGTCCACTCCAGCTGAGTTGGACCATTTCCTCCAACCCTTGCAGCACTCTTACGGCTAAGTGGCCTCATGACCTCGCGTACCCTCACGGTCGAGCCACCCCGTGCCCTTGGAACACCCCCGCAGCCGATCTGGCCTGTGCCATCCGCCACTAAACTACTCTGCGCCCCCTCACGGCTTGCTGGAACACCCAGCGGGCCTTACCTAACCCATCGATCGAGACCGCCCTGTGAGCCGAGCTGGAACTAGCAGGTCTGGTTGGGTTGACCCCGACTTGGTCGGACCAGACTCGGTCCCACTTTGACCCATTTATGCATTTTTGGCCAATACATTGGCACCAGGCTTCCGATTGATGAACCACCAGTGGAAAAGGAAATATTGGATCTAGGTGGTATCTTTGTTATACCTCATTTATGTTTAGGATAAGGTTGGGGAATGGTCGGGTTGGATCGAGCACGATTATAGTCGGCCCCTCACGACAAAAAGGATAATAACACACATACCAGGCGTCTGATTGATGCACCATCTGTTGCCTTGATACCCCTATGACGTGGAATAATATTGAGTAAATTTTCCATGGGAAATCATAGAAGTTGTAGTATCAAACAGTGGCTTGGGGATCATACCGTCACGGAGAGAATCGAGCATTGTGCGGGAACCCTGTAGTAGGTTGTGACGTGAAGATGTACTAGGATACTGTGTGGTTTGAGGATGTTATGGAGATGTACTAAGATCATGTGTGGATTTGATGACGTACTAGATATGTACTAGGATCATGTGTGGGTCTGATGATGTACCGAGAAATCCTACGTGGGTCATCACCTAGCGATCTTGTGTGGGTTGGCTCTTATAGATCTGGTGTGGGTCAGCTCCTAGCGATCATGTGTGGGTCTTCTCCAAGAAAACAATCATGTGACAACACCTAGAGATATTTTGTGGGTCAGCACCTAGGGATCCTTTATGGGTTAGCTCTTAGCTGTCCTATGTTGGTCACCTTCTTTATAGAGTAAGATGAATATGTAGTTACATCTAATTATCTATACTACTGTAATTAAGTTATAACTTGTGTGAGCTAAGTTCGTACATGTGTGGTACTTTCCAATGTGGTAATAAATTGATGGCATTCTTCTGTATGGAGTACCGTTGGGGTACTTTCCTTTGTGTTTTTCCTTCCTTTTTGGAATATTTGATCTTTGGGATTTTGGGTTGGACCCTGTGTTTCCTCATTGTTGAGATAGTTATACATGATAAATTAGGTATATATATGGGCATATACCTAATTAGAGATGATAGTTTATTTCATGATTTGTGGACTATCCTTTTTGGGTTTTGTGAGACCTTGAGGGTCTCGGGGTCTATACTCAGTATCTTTATACACACCCCTACACGGGCTATGCCCGCACTGTGTTGTGTTTGGTCCAGAAGATAGACAATGTTGATCGAGACTGAGGTTACCGGGACCGGATAGTGCCCGGAGGAGGACCTTTAAATTTGTAGGTACACAGAGGATATAGTTGGATGTGGAGTGATGAGGAGGTGGTCTGAACCTACCCTTTAGGTAGGAACCTCGAAGGATGACCCACAAACTGTCTTTCTTTTTCCTCAGTTGTATTGTATTTCATTTGTACTTTTACTTTCCAGTTTATCTTGTATTCTAGAAGCTTTTACTTACTATACTCACTCTATTTACAATTCTGTTTACTTGTGTTCGTATCTTGTTGTGTGTTGGTTGTGTGTGTTTACAGGTTATAAAGGGAATTCATTCCCAGTATTAGGGATTATGTCTTTCGGTGCTAGTCGCTAGCCCCTGGCCAATTCATGGAGGGCATGGGGTAGTCATGGAACGGGCCCTGAGGGACAGGTCATGTCAAATTGTTATCTGAGGTGTCAGTTCTACTGTAGAACATAGGACTCTGAACATTCTTTTAATGAAAATAGTGTTATGTGTTATGATTGTGGTTATCAGTTTAGGGAATCCAGTGTTGGTGCGGTGGCTGGTGTATCCATGCACCAGGACCCTGACATCTGATTTCTGACTCAGGGAATGAATGCATTGATTGTGTGTGTGTTTTCAAAAGACTTCTTTTTGAATCTGTTGATTCAGCTCACTAGGTATAACATATTGATCGTGGTGCCCCTGTTTCTTTTCAGGATGCCTCCACGCCAATGGCCAGCTTGGGTTCCAAGTGTAGCACGCATTGATTTCCCACTAAGCAATGAGGTCTAGTTGTAGGGCCCTCTCCCAGTGGAGGCACAAATGGTTCCATTACCCATTGGTCCACCTATGACACACTCCCCAAGAGAAGCGGGTGCATGACACTTGGCTGTGTTTCATGTGTTCCTACGCGAGAGGCCACCCAGGTTCAGGGGAGAGATGGACCCGCATGTAGGTAAGGATACGTTGGAGGCTGTAGTGACAGTTTTTTACTGGTAGGGAAACCAGTCAATCTCATGGTGATCCTTTCCACCATCCTTCTAAAAGCATCATCATGTAGATAGTGGAGCGTGATGCTCCAGGTTCACGACGTAGAGATTCTTCTTTGGGTAGACTTCGAGAGCCTGTTTCAGGCAGAGATTGTTCCAGCGACACTTCGCGCATTGCGCATATAGGAGCTACTTCATCTACAACAGGGAAGCTTTTCTATGGATCATTACTCAACGATGTTCACTAACCTCTCACGCTTCTCTAAAGATATGGTGCGTGACCCATTCTTCAGGTCCCACAACTTCGAGCAAGACTCGGGTGGGAGATCAGGGCTTCAATGATCTCACTGAGCATCCCAACGTAGGTGGTGGTGTTAGTGCGATCCCTATTAGTGGAGTGTTTTTTTTTCTGAGCAGTATCCAGAAGAGAGACCCACCCCTTTTCATCACGTAGTAGAGTCTTCTACTGGTGGTAGCAGACAGATGTCGCAGATGACCAAGAGTACCAGACCTACTGGTGGTTAACCGCATGATTCAAGGTTGGTTCTGCGGGGTACATGAGAAAGAGCGAGTCATGCTAGGAGCGGAAACTATTACGCAGGTGGTGTGCATGGTCATATGGCTCGTGACTGTCTGACCCACCATACGGATGATCATCAGACGGTCAAAGGAATTCCCAGGAAGAGACAAATGTTCAACTAAGGAGGTCCGCAAGGAGTAGGCGAACGTGACAGAGGAGCTGTCCATGTAGCTAGCGGTGGGTGACGATTCAAGATGTTACTACCACCACCACGAAGAGGTTTACCATGACCACATGGAGCAGGTGGACAGGGGTGACCTCAGCTTGAGGTAGTTGATGCCTACGAGCAGAAGCTCCAGAGATGATATGTGGTATGATCTATGTCTACACCACCTTAGTTGTAGTACTTATAGATACGGGTGCCCGTCATTATTTTATTTCCACAACCCCAGTTCAGATCTCATAGATTACAATGGAGTGGTTGTCTCGATCCTTATGGATAGAGAATCCTATGAGAGAAGATTCGACGATTACGCACTGGTGCCGACAATGTGAGCTTACTCTTGGAGGCAAGATATTTGGATGGAATCTCTTATTAGCAGCGACGAGGCCTTAAAAAGTCATATTGGGTATGGATTGGTTTTATATAGTCCATGCCTAGATTGACTATATTAGGTGAAAAGTTCAGTGTGTCTGCATGCATTGGACAATGTTTACCTTCACCGGTGAGAAGGTACCCTTTTCATCATAGGATGGACTTTCCAGGAGAAGAGTACAGCCGATCACTCATCCATTGGCTAGCCTTACCCTCAGAGTAGTTGATGTGGAGATTCTGAGTTATCCTATAGTGGTGGACCAGTTCATGGTTGTATCCCATGATGATATTCCAAGTCAACGTCCTCATAGAGAGGTGGTATTTTATATTGATTTGTACCCTAGGATTACACCGATATGTACACCTGCATATCAGAAGGCTCCTGCATAGCATGGGGAGCTGAAGCTATATCTAGAGGACTTGCATGGGAAGGGATTCATCCGGACCAGTGTTTCCCCTTGGTTAGCACTAATTTTATTCGCCAAGAAGGTGGATGGGGGCTTGAGACTTTTTGTCGACTATCGGTGCCTGAACCATGTAATTGTGAATAAAAAGTAATGACTTCTGAGAATTGATTATCACATTGATCAACTGAAGGGAGCATGTTGGTTTTCCAAGATAGCCCTTAGATCATGCTATCACTAGCTTAGAGTACGAGGTGAGGATGTTCAGAAGTTGGCCATCAGATGTCAGTACGACCATTATGAGGTCTTGTTATGCCATTCATTTTAACCAAATCTCTTGCAGTGTTCATGGGACTCACGAACTCGATCTTTCAGCCAAACCTCAATCGCTTTGTAGTAGTCTTTATCGATGACATTTTGATCTAGTCAGCTAATGAGAAGGAGAATACCTATCATTTGCGAGTAGTACTAGACACACTCTAAGAGCACAAGTTTTACAGGAATATCTTGAAGTGCCAGTTTTGGATCCGAGAGGTTCACATTCTAGGACATGTCATATCGGAAGCTGTAGTTGTAATGGATCCAAAGAATATTGAGGCTGTACATTCTTGGGAGCCACCCTGGAGTGTAAAAGAGGTGCAGATTTTCTTCGGATTGGCTGGATACTGCCAGACGTTTGTATCATATTTTTCCAGAGTTTCAGCACCACTATCAGCATTGACGAAATAAGGGGAAAACCTTCGTTTTGTCGGAGAGATGCCATTAGAGTTTTCATGAGCAGAGGCAGAGGTTGAAAACACCCCCCATCTTGAGGATTCCAAAGGAAGGAGTAGGGTACGTAGTATACTACAACACATCAGGGACCAGAAACATATTATTCTTGATGTAGGAGCAAGAAATTATCACTTATAGTTCATAACAGCTGAGGCAGCATGAGCAGTACTACGCTACCCATGACCTGGAGTTAGAAGCATTAGATTTATCCTTAACGATGTGTAGACATTACTTAATGGGCGAGCGTTTTTTAGTCTACTCTAATCACAAGATTCTCAAGTATATCTTATCTTAGAAATACATGAACCTAAGACATCGATGTTGGCATGAATTCTTCCAGTACTATGACTTCGAGATAATCTATACTCCTTGGAAGGGGAATGTTGTAGCAAATGCACACAGTAAAAGGACTGGTATACAGCTGCTGGGTGAGGCGACAGAGTAACTGGCCACTTTACTGATATTCTTTTTTGATCAGGATGGAGTATCAAGTACCAGTAAGCTTGGTTCAGACTTTAGAGGTCCTAGAGTTGATGTGTGATGGTATATCCATGGACTTTGTGATAGTACATCCACATACATCCATGGGGACTAGACTTGATTTGGGTGATCGTCAACCGACTCATCATGTCAACGCACTACCTACCGATCTAAGAGCATGGTTCAATAGAGAGCATGGGATGCCACTATGTGTAGGAGATTGTTAATTTACATGGAGTACCCTTGACGATTGTCTCTAGTCGTGATGCAAGTTTTACTTCCTAACTATTGAAGGGGTTGCATAAGGCTTTTGAGACGCAAATTCATTTGAGCACCGCCTTCCTTCCTACGACAGATGGTCAAACTGAGAAAACCATTCAAACCCTCGAAGAAATTCTACGTCCTTGTGTCCTCGATTTCGACCACACCTGGGAGGATCACTAACTGTTGGTGGAGTTTGAATACAACAACTATTATCCCTCAACCATTAGGATGGAACCTTTCAAGTCCTTGTACAAGCGACCTGGTAAATCACATTTGTGCTGTACTGACCCAGGGGAATCTGCACTCATGGGACCAGATATGGTACAAGATACCATTGAGAATGTGAATACCATCCATGAGCAGATTAAGACTACACAGAGTAGGCAGAATTCATATGCTGATAGGAGACAGAGACCTCTGTAATTCAAGGATGGTGACCACCTCTTTCTACGGGTCTCACCCCGATGTGGTTTGTAGATATTTGGCCAAGGTGGTATGTTATCTCCAAGTTTCATAATACCTTTTCTTATCCTTAGCAGTGTTTCCAAGGTGTCATACCACTTAGCTCTTCCACCTTAGTTGCACCGAGTGCGCAAAATCTTCCATGTATCCCAACAGAGGAGATAATTTAATAACCCATCCCACATCATCGACCACGATGAGTTTGAAATAGACGATGGGGTGACTTTTATAGACTTTCTAGTTGAGATAGAGGATCTAATGTAGTGGGTCCTTCATGGGGGTCGATACCTCTGGTATGCGTTTGTTGGAAGCACGTGAACCTCCAAGAGAGCACATGGGAGCGGGAAGCTTTGATTTGTGCTCAGTACCCGACTTGTTCCCAAGTTTGTAATGGGGATTACATGGACATAAATCCCTGAGGTGGGGAGAATGTAAAGACCAGGAAATTACATGTATTTTTTTATATGTTTGGGTATTTTACGAGTCCGCGAAAATTGACGGCGCATGATTCCGAGGCCTAGAGTTCCTGAAATGAATTTCTGAATTTTTTTGGGTACGTTCAATAAATGTGCGAGCGAATTTTTATTACATTTGAAACAGTTCTTGGAATTGAAATCTGAGGACCCCATTGAACTCGAAGTGCTGGTATTCACTTAGGGATACTTTCACCTCGTCGGTAGTTGGCCGAGGGTGAAAGTTAATTTTTGGTTTATTCGTGAAAGAATAAAAATAAAATAAAATTGTGAGACCTTTATTTTATTTTATTTTGAAACTCCCATGTGGATGTTTCACAGGTTGGGACCAAATGATGTAGACCAACATTGAGAGGATATGGTGGGGGGGCCACCTGAGTAAAACCCCCTTGAACACCCCTTTAATGAGGGAGACCCTCAATCATCCTATTAAATGTGGGGGATCATCTTCAACTACTCCAACATTTATTATTCCATCATAGTAAGTTAATTAGGTCTCTTTGAATATATTAAAATGAACTAAATAGAGAAAATAATCTATTACGTGGGGAACATGGAATTTTTCATGGAATTGGAAGGAAGGAGAATTTGGAGAATGCTCTCCAATGAAGAACACCAACGAAAAACGCCGACTTAGACTTTGACATCTACCCCGAGACATTCGTTGATGTGGAGAATCTTCATCATCAATGAAATTATGATCGAGGAAACATCGTCATCACTGACTTCATCTTTTCCACTCCTCACCGACATTATTGAAGGTGACTTGTTACGAGATCGACAGACCCCAAACCATCTGAACTGAAGACTATCTTCATCTGAACCATAGAGTTACTGAGGGTGTTTTAATTATTTTCTCTACCCATTCATGTTAATATTATGATTCATGTATTAATTCCTATTCCTACCCCTCTAATGTGGTGAGTGAGGACCACACAAATAAGGCTCGTCCAATCTGAATTTCTTGGGATAATTCTTTTGTTCTTCTCGATGGAGGAGGAAGACTATAAAGCGTTATGAAGACAACAATTGCGATGATGGAAACTGTGCTAACCATGGAACTCTGCTATCTGCGGCCTCTGTGCCACGTGGTGCTCCACCGCTCGCGACCTGCCACATCGCTCCACGACCTCACCTCACCACCCTGCAACCTCGTTGCGCCACCCCGGCCAAGCTTCCCCACGACCTCACCACGTCACCCCGCAGCCTCCCCATGCCACCCATCACCCTTGCCACTCCACCCCGGCTGAGCCACCCCGCAACCTCACTGTGCCTTCCATGGTGTCGCCAGGCCACCCACGGCCTTGCCACGCCATCCCGGATGAGCCGACCAATGACACCCACGAACTCTGCCCTCCTCGTCGAGCCGCCCCGCGGCCGCCGCCCTCCCGGCCGAGCCACCCCGCGGACTCTCTCCCTCGCGACATCCTAATGGTCGCGCCAACCCGTGCCACTGCCGCACCCCCGTGGCCAAGCCACCCTCCATTGTACGTGGATGAACTACTCAATATCCCCTCGCGGCCTCCCCGACCGCCCAGCAGGATAGACCTCTTAGCACGGGTCGTACCACCCAGTGAGCCGGGCCAAATGCAGCGGGTCAGGTTGGGTTGTCCCTAACTGGGTCAGCCTACGACGGGTTGGTCCAACAAGGTCAGATCAGATACAAACCCACTTCGACCCATTTACACATTTCCATTCATAACTTTTGCACTAATAGTCCGATTGACGAACCGCCAACGGCGATGTAATTTTTGTAGCGAGACAGTCCCTTTGGAATACCCCACTAATTTTTAGCTAATGTTGGAGATTGGCTGGGTTAGATCGAGCACGAATCCAACTATACCCTCTAGACAAAATGGATAATAACACACAGATCAAGCGTCAGATTAACAAGTCGTCTATTGTGTTTAGACCCCTATGACATGGAAGACCATTGAGTTACATTTTCGTGGGACTTTGTGGTAGTTGGAGTATTGTATAGAATCTTGTGGAGTGGACCATCCTGGAGATATGTGAGCACAGTTTGGGAACCCTATAACTGGCTGTGATGTGAAGATGTACATGGATCTTGTGTGGGACTGAAGACATACTATAGATGTACTAGGATCATATGTGGATTGGAAGACATTCTAGATATGTACAAGGATATTTTGGGGGTCTAATGATGTACCAAGTAATCTTGTGTGGGTAAGCACCTAGCGATCCTGTGTGGGTCAGCTCCTAGTGATCCACTATGGGTCAGCTCCTAGAGATCCTCTGCTGGTTAGCTCCTAGCAATCTTGTGTGGGTCATCTTTAGACGATCCTATGTGGGTCAACATCTAGCAATTTTTTGTGGGTCAGCACCTAGCGATTTTCTATGGGTCATAACATAGTGATCCTGTGTGGGTCAGCTTATTTATAAAGTAAGATGATTCAGTAGTTAAATCTAATCATCTCAAATACTATACATATGTTATTCCTGGTGTGAGATGAGTTCTTACATGTGTGTTAGATTCCTTCGTGATAAAACCTTGATGTAATTCTTCTATGTAGTGTAATTGTGTGGTACATTCCTTTGTAATTTTCCTTCTTTTTTTGGAATAGTCGAGCTTTGGGATTCTTGGTTGGACCCTGTGTTTCCTCATGATTGAGATGGGTATACTTGATAACATGGATATATTTAAGGGAATTTACCTATGTATGGTTGAAAATTAATTTCATGATATGTGGATTATCCTTTCTGATTTTTGTGTGTCCTCAAGGATCTCAGGGTCCCAACTGAGTATAGTAATAATCACCCTGGCACGGGCTATGCCCGCACCTTGTTATGTTTGGTGCAGACGACATACATCGTTGATCGAGACAAAGGGTACCTAGACTAGACATTGCCTAAAAGAGGACCTTACGGTGTGTCGGTATGCAGAGGAGATGGGAGTAAGGGGAGTGATGAGGAGGAGATATGTACCTACCATTTAGGTAGGAACCTTGAAGGATGAACAAGTTGCTGTCCTTCCCTTTTCTCAATTGTATTGTATTTTTTTATACTTTTACTTTCTAGTTGGGCTTGTATTCTGGGCCCTTTTACATATTTTCCTCACTCTGTTTACTATTCAGTTTACTTGTGTTCGTATATTTATGTGTTCTTGGTTGTGTGTGTTTATAGGTTATTAATTTACTACCTTCCCAGTTTTAGGGAGTACGCCTTTCAGTGCTAGTCGCCATCCCCTGGCCTATTGAAGGAAGGCTTTGTGGAGTCACGGCACGGGCCCCTGGGGACGGGTCATGATAGGTCTTGAATCGAATAAAATTCAATGTATTATCTATAATTTCCACTGGTTGATCATCGAAAGAAATATCCTGATCCAGTGGGATGAACATTGAGTTCATTACGTCTGATGGATCAGGTTTGTACGTACTTAGGATAGATATATGTGACACAAAGTGAACCAATGAGAGGATCACCATATATTCCATGTCACAATAGATTTTCCAAATTAATTCCAAATCACATTACCTCATTCCATGGTGAAATTCACATGAAATAACTCTGAACAACTACAAATCATAGATGATATCAATGATTATCAGTAGAATTTTTTCAACCGTTTGTTTTTCCCTTTGATATATTGGAATTGATCTGACCATCATTTCCATTTAGTCATCCATCAATGATGAAAATAGATTTATTTTTGAAAATTTATTCTAGTAATTTTGAGTTATATAATTCATTCAATAAATCTCTTTATAATTATGCAAATGAATATGTAATTAAAATCTATGTATTAGGGAATGTCAACTTCTGTAAGGTGTTAATCAATCGTACCATATAAAACAATTGAATAAGATATGGACATATTATCTAGGTTTTGATTTGAACTCCCAAAAAGTCCATCTATCAAAGGATTATATGTAGTGCTGATACATAAAAATTAATCCAATAATCACTAATAATTCTCTATAATAATGAGGCTTGGCTTATATACAAACCATAAATAACAGAATGTATAACTCAATGAAACCCTGCCACTTAATGTTTATCCTAGATTGATTTTCTTATTAGAAAAATTCTCTGATACCAATTATGTTAGACGATATAATGATGTGATTGATGAATTCCAATAGTTTACTCATCATGACATATAATATAATCCCTAAAGGGTAAAAATAACTTTGACCATATTTCCAAAAATTATAATAGAATTCATCAACAAATAAATTTGAAACTAAAATAAATATTGAACCATAGGGTTTCAATTCCATAAATTCCTCATGAAATATTAGTAATCATGAAAAAATTGCATTATATAAATCCTCGAAAGTGGTGTTAAAGAATTTTAAATTTTTCTCAACTATAACTCATAATCCAATAATGGAATCCACAAATCTTAAATTAACCTTACATGGATACATATACAATTTGACATGTAAAATACCACTTTATTCCGTAAATATCCACATATATTTTTTGTAAAAATCAGTTTGAAACTCATGCTCATTATTAAATTAATATAAAATCCAATGTGAATTAATTTTCAAATTATATATTTGGAGGGATATGTTCAATGATAAAAAATAAATGAATTTTATAGAGTATAATCAATAAGGATTTTATATGGAACATTCCTACGAATTCAATCTTGAATTTAACAACATTGCAGTGGAGGATAATTTTATCATAATTATAATGATTCCCATCATCTGTTGTGAATAAATATGCTTCACCATTTTATTTTCTCATCGGTGTTGTAGTGAGTTATCATCCAAAATAGGTATTGAGTCACATTTTGGATATTTATAATGCTAAATTTCCTTGAACTAAAAACACCAAGGTGCGGGTGGGGCATTTTTCAGATCCTTCTCTCTATTTGAATAATTATCTAACTTTTTACCATCACATTGCCAATCAGTTCCACGATGAATTTTTTTTCAAAATGTATAACATTCATTATTGACATTATTAAATTTCCTCTATGGTTCCTCTCAAAAAACATCATTTATCCATGGTTCATAGGGTCTTTTTTTAATTTCATCCTTCTTTTCTTAGTGAAAACATATTATTTATGGGTAACTCAAATATCCATTTCCACCTTGATTAGAAAATGAGAGCATTACTAATAGAAACTGATGTAAACTATGAAAAAATCTCACAATATACACTGATTTATGTAACTTAATAATAGTACTTCCTTACATTCACGATGAATGATAATAAATGATACCTTTCAAGTATTGTAAATATTTACTCAAATGCAAAAATAGATTCATCATCCTATTATTTTAGCTCAACAAATTCCGTTTCCATTTCAATATGAAGTAAATTAGCATATAAGTACTGAATAACATTATATTAAACTCATCCCACTCTATGGTGTCAATTTCATATAATTTTCTAATATTCATGATAAAATTCCACCACTGACATTCTTATTCTACCAAACAATATACTACTAAAATGATCTATTCAAGGCCTAATAACAGGACAAAATAAAATATATTTTCAATGGTATAATTACATTATAAAAAAAAGTTAATTTGTAGAACCTCTAAATGAATTTGGTTATTTTCTCATGACGTAATCAACAATACATTGTTACATCCTTTTCCCATTTTGATGTTTTGTATAAATCAATTACGTATAAACTTGTATAGGAATAACAATTTTATTTTTCATTAAAGATATAAGGCCCCGGCCTTAAACCTTAATTAATATTGAATTAAATTAATAACTCACATTGAGGATCATTTTAGGTTTATATTTTTAGATAATTAGATCATAAATCATGAATTACATTCTACATTTAAACAAAGTGGTTACATAAAAGATAGTATTCATTTTTCCCATAAACGGAAACATGTTTAAAATAAAACATGGATTCTTTCTTGACACTTCCTTGACACTATCATCATATCATGAACCTTTCCCTTGACCTATGAAAATCATTTCAAAAACATGGTATGTGCATAGAAAGATTAGTATGGGATATAAAAGTACGAAAAGAAAACATTAGTCCATGTATGAAATCATACATTACTCATAAAACATAATAATTTTTACATACCTCATCAAATAATGAATAAATCATAGAAATCATAAGTCATAAAGGTAACTTGAGGCATTCATAACATTCTTACGTAGAGAGTAACCCTCTTGGTTACGTTTGGAATACACATCATAGTATATTCCCTAAATTACTTTGGAGAAACCTTAACGTTTAATTCCATTACATTACCCAATGCATTGGAGAGCTATATCGGGCTCACCTGCCCTTAGTTTATCACAGAAACACCCGTCTTCATAAAAAATGCCCAAGAACCATAACATAATCACATCACATAACATAAGCATAAAGGAAATATAAAATTCCTACATTTCAATAACAATATAACATTTTAAGATATTGAAATAATGAATCCATTCTAAAAACCATTTTCAAAACCATATAAAACATTTAATAAATTGATTTTTGAATCAAAGTGTCCCATACCACTTCGATGATTTTAACATTTTAAACCATTAATATCCATATAAATAAATCCTTAAAAACATTTTGAAAACAAGGATATTAATGAGAAATATTTATAATAATAAATCATTAAAACATTTAAAACGATATTTTAGTTAAAGGGATTTTAACAAAATGAGAGACATTTGAATACAATAATTGAGGAATAACATTTAATCATAACATTATAATATCATGAGAATAAATGTATTCATGATATAATATTTCAAAGGGCAGCATATACACCATATAAGAGTGAATTGGTGAATAACAACAATGAAGTCTCAAGGTAAAATGAGACGAAATCCCATATCAAGAAGGTATCCTTAAATTAAGGATTAATCAGTCTCAAAATTATGTGTGACAAATATATTTACACCCAATAAAAGTGGATATTAAGTATAAAACAATCAAAGGTCATTCACACATATTAAAAGGATGACGTATTCAATAACTACACGTTGAACCCAAAGAAATCGAAATTGGGTTACAAAGTTCCCTTGGTAAAATTCGACAGCCGAACAACGTCACTTTAAAATTCATAAAATTAGTTGATGAGAGAGAAAATGGTATCTCATAAATTGGACATAAAATATAAAACAATAAGGATAAATAAGAACATATCTCAACATTACAGTATGTAAATTAAAAGACCCAGCAAAAGAAGTCTTTTAAAAATAGGAGGGTGAAATGTTCCCTTACAGACTTGGGTATCTTTCGAAATATACACCCCATGAAAGAAGGGGAATACCAAATTGATTTAAATACTCATAAAATAAAGTATATTACCGAAATATTAGAATAATGGGAATTACATGTACCACTAAAAGGAAATGGTGGCAAATGCAGCATAAATCTCAAGGGAATAAAAGTGAGACGAACAATCCCTTACGAAATCTCGGCAGCCTAACGACGCCACATAAAACTCCCAAATACGGATTGATGATATCAAATAGGGTATCTCACTATATTAACATAAAGGTTAAATCAAGAGGAATATAAAATAACAACCCCCAACATAACAAATAGGATCTTAAAAGAGTTGACATAAAGGAGAGTACATAAAAAGAAAGAGAGAGGTTGGATCTCTTATGAAAATTCGATAGCTTAACAGCGCCAATCAAAACATCCAAAATGGATTTATGAGAGAAAATAGGGTCTCTCATCATATGAACATAAAAATTACAGTAATAGTAATATAAAATAACATCCCAATCATAATAGAGATGATATTAAAAGTGATGACATAAAAGAGTGTACTTTAAAAGAATGAGAGGGGTAGGTTCCCTTACCTCGGGTCTAACATGACTCGATCGTTCTTTAATCTCCTGAATAATAAAATTTGGTCAATTTATAATTTCTTAAGGACCTCCTTTAATTATTATTATTCAGTTCATATAACATATTATAATGTTATAATAATTGGTTAATAATGTGAGTTCATATCAGACGTTTTTGTCGATGTTCGGTACATGCGTAAAAATTGAACTTGTTGGAAGAGAATCTTCCATGTAGTTATAGGAACATCATATCCAGAATAGTATTGATATTTTAAATATCATAGATATCCAGAGTATATTCATTTTATACTATTACATAGCATTTAGAGATAAAAAATTAAAAGCACCGTTCGTGGAGACGGTAGGCCGTACATACGCATGAACGCTACTTTCATTTTTTGTCATATTAATGGAATTAACGTAAAATGAGAGATATATATATTATAATTACAGAATGATATACATAATTTATATGTAAAATATAACATATATATCGATAATATATATGTACTTATAATAGTACATAACATTTGGAGATAAGAAATGAAATGTATCGTTCATGGAGACGGTAAGCCGTACGTACGCATGAACACTACTTTCATTTCTTTTTTTGTATTCAATGGAATGAAATAATAATGATATAAAGGTATATTATAATTCCAGTAAGATATCATATGTAATACTATTTATTCCATCCTTTATACATCCCACATATGGAACTAACAAATCAAATCACTTTGAGGGGGTGGCAGTCCGCACTTCATAAAATGAAGATATCACGTTAACCCATAATGGAAACCATAAAGGTATGCCATAAATGAAAAATAAATAAGATTAAGGAAAACATAAACATATTATATAACATATATAAATATAGTTACAACTTAATGGCTACCTTTGAAGGTGCTAAAATAATATTGAACAATCATCGTTTCGTGAGGCAGTAATTCTCCATCCACAGAAACAGTATATTAATTAACCATTAGACGGAGGTGTGTGAAAGTGTAGCTCGAATCCATCTTATAAAAACATCCTATTATATTTAATATACTGGTGTTGTTACAAAAAAAATTAATAAAAAGATTATAGGGGTTTGGAAAGAAAAATAAAACAAAAGAACACAAGGGAAGACATTACCTTTAAATCAGGTAACACTCTTTGATTTGAGCTCAAAGGCTTACTTGGAAAGGATTCTGCACAAAGTGAGGCTTCAATGATAAAGAGAGGGATGTGTAGAGACAAAATGGGCAGGTTTTGGCCCATAAAAAGGATTTAGAGGTGTGGGTAAGGTGGTAGAGGTGGGGCCCTTTTATAAGAGGAGAGGAGGGGCACTCTTGGAATGTTATAAAAGGTTACTTTATTATAAAATTATTTTAGGATTTTAAACGTCAAAAAATTATATATTTCAAGGATAAGGTAATAAGCATTCTAAATCCATCCATCCAATAGGTTTTTAGATGTTTAGTTCTTATTTGTTACATTATCATTTCATTTTATTTAAATCGTTAAATAATGAGGTAATCGCTGCATCATCATGGTGTCATAAATAAATTACTTTATTTAAAATCTAAAAATTATAATAAAAATATCATGATGTATGAAATATTTTTATCTTTCTAATTAATATTTATAGTCAAAAATATGACTTGTATAACCCCATTTAATTTTTTTTAGTAAAACAACTCATGTTTGTGACATTTTTATTTTAACGTTAAATAAAAAGTCATTTATGTCATTTTCCTAACAAAGTGGCTCCATGGGGTCCCCAAGTTGACCCATGGATTTTCATGGTCGGCCATGACACATAAAATGATGGTAGTACATGTGTCTAGGTCATTTAATATTATTAAAATATTATTTTTACCTTAAATTACACAAATTACCTTTTATCGCGATTAATAAAACCTAAAATTTACTATTAACCAAAAATTATTTTAATCTCATTGAACCAAATTTTACTTATTAATGACAACCATGTCTGTCTGATTTCTGAAATTCAAATCACTGAAGTGGAAAAGTTTCATTTGAATGAAAAATCAGTTTCTTTAACTACCACTTAGTGGTTTCACTATTCATCTAAAATTGATGTTTTTCAGAATTTGGATTTAAAATAGGTTCGCCATCAAAAGGCAGTTAATCGACCTTTAAATGAATATTAGAATGTTTACGCTTAAAGTTGGATACATTCTCATTTTTAATCCTCTATCATTTATTGTAAAAATTAAAAATATTTTTCAAACATATATAATCATTTTTTAGTTAGTTCTATTCATTCCCGCTATTACAATGGCTAGGAATTAACTACCATTTAAAATAATATTATTTTATTATTAGAGTGCAACGTAAGATTCCCAATAAACTCGTTGTTGCGTATTGGGTATGCCATCGAGCATAACACCCCCTTTAAAGTAATATTAATATTTTATTCACAAATATGGATAAATGTGAAAATGTAATATTCTTTATTTACCTGGTGTGTTACATCCTTCCCCCGTTTTGGGAATTGCGTCCTTGCAATTTTGAAATTGGTCTTGGAAAATTCATTGAAAAATCCCACATCGGAACAAGAGTCAGTAAAACAATCACTTTAAAATAAAGAGAGAGAAGTACAAAGGTCACCGGAGTTAACCCATACTAGGATTCCATGTTGGAAGACATTGATATGGAGGAAAAAACTACGGGTCATGTTCTGATGGAGAGATATAGTAAACATGTCTACGAGAAATTTAACCATAAGAAAATCACAAACTTTTGATGGGTTAAATGGTATTCGATTACCCAGTAGGAAAAGTTAACAGACAACATTTTTGGTTTAAGTTACTCTTCATTGATGAATTTATTTTTGAGTTTAACTAAATCATAATGAAACATACTTACTTGTTAGGTAGACTTTCAAATTTTACTAGATTCCTTAATCAAACTCATATTTTCACCAAAAGACGAGTATTTAGGAAGACTTGTTCGTAATAAGAGTACTATAATCAACTTATTGAGAATCAACTAATCCACAAAAGAGAAATATATATTTCCCATGTCTTTAGACAAAAACCAAAACCAAAATTGTTAGTATGAGATTATATAATCCACAAAAGTATAATCCTTTATAAAAAGAAAATCTATTCTTAATCTCCAAAATTTGTCCAAGAAAACCCCAATGTTCAACAAAGACCATTCAATAAACAATTGTCCATAAAATTCATCAATGTAAACCAAACTAAGATTGAAACCCAAATATTTGAAGGATTTAATCACATTGTCTTCCAAGGTACAAATTAACTTTTATCTCCAAATAACATCAGTTTCTCTTAAAATCTCATATTGAAATGTAATTAACCTAATCACATATCCTCCATGATAGGTTAATCATTTCCATAGATAACCCAAAATAAACTTATTATTGATTCCTAAAATCATATAACATAAAAGAATTAGTCAAACTAACCAGGGACTTCACGTAGTCCAGTGGTAGGTGATAAATACAAGTCACACTTTGGTTGTGGGTTCGATTCTCACAGCTTTTTCTGACGCGACAGGTTGTCACACAGTCTGCATGTTGTCCTTTTTAAAAAACTATATAATTCTTAAAACATTCCCCAAAATGAGATAAAATCTTCAAAAATAATCATAACATATTTTAACCTCAAGTTTATCTGATTCCTTTCATTTTCCATCATAACATATAATAACCCATAATTACCTCAAATGTAAGGATCATATAAACCCTTATGGGTACCTTTATAATTATTAACTGAACTTCCACCTAGATTGGTCATCTCGTACATGATGCATTACAGAACATACCAAGGTTCAAGTGGTTGATCAAGAATCCTTGATTGTTGGTTTAGAACAACCACAAGTTTCCTAATTGAATCCCCCATTTCATCAAGTCTCTTAATCAGAGAACCACCACAGTTTCCTACAAACCTATTGTCACTTTGGTTTATGCTAGATCCATCCATTCACTAAAAATAGAAATGTCAGTGTGAGTATATCAACAAAATCATCATGTACTAATGTGGAAGATAAACACTAAGATATACTTACTCATTCACTTTATCTAAAAATAGGACTCTTTCTGAAATCCAAACCATTATTGTAATGTCACTTATGCCTAGAGAATACCATATCCTCTATAGTTATCTAAACCTCCATCGGATACCAACTATAAGGCCCCAGCCTTAAGCCTTACTTAATATTGAATTAAATGAATAATTCATATTGAGGATCTTTTAAGGTTTAGAGTTTTAGAAATTAGATCATAAATCATGAATTACATTCCACATTTAAACAAAGTTGGTACATAAAAGATATTATTCGTTTTCTTCCCATTAATGGAATGATATTTAAAATAAAACATGGATTCTTTCTTGACACTTCCTTGACACTATCATCATATCAGGAACCTTTCCCTTGACCTGTGAAAAACATTTCAAAAACCTGGGATGAGCATTGAAAGCTCAGTAAGAGATATAAAAGTACGCAAAGAAAACATTAGTCCATGTATGAAATCATACTTTACTCATACAACCCAAGAATTTTAACATACCTTATCAAATCATGAATAAATCATAGAAATCATAAGACGTAAAGGTAACCTCAGGCATTCATAAAATTCTTACGTAGGGAGTAACCCTCTTGGTTACATTTAGAATACACATCACAGTATATTCCCTAAATCTCTTCGGAGAAACCTTAACGTTTAATTCCTTCGCGTTACCTAATGCATTTGAGAGCTATATTGGGCTCACCCGCCCTTAGTTTATCACGAAACCACCCTTCTTTATAAACAATTCCCAAGAACCATAACATAATCACATCACATAACATAATCATAAAGGAAGGATAACATTACCACATTGAAATTACAATATAACCTTTTCAGATATTGAAATAATGAGTCCATTCTAAAAACCATTTTCAAAACCATTTAAAACATTTAACAAAGAGATTTTTGAATCAAAGTGTCCCATACCACTTTGATGCTTTTAAAATTTTAAACAATTAATATCTATATAAATAAATCCTTAAAACAATTTTGAAAACATGTATATTAATGAGAAATATTTATAAGAATAAATCATTAAAACATTTAAAATGATATGTTAGTTAAAGGGATTTTAACAAAATGATAGACAGTTAAATACAATAATTGGGGAATAACATTTAATCAAAAAATTATAATATCATGAGAATAAATGTATTCATGATATAATATATCAAAGGGAAGTATATACACCATATTAGAGTGAATTGTTGAATAACAACAATGAAGTCTCAATGTAAAATGAGACGAAATCC
This sequence comes from Viscum album, assembly GCA_963277665.1. Lineage (NCBI taxonomy): Eukaryota > Viridiplantae > Streptophyta > Magnoliopsida > Santalales > Viscaceae > Viscum > Viscum album. Next base: position 89,064,887 of record OY728121.1, on the reverse strand, counting down.
CATATCAAGAAGGTATCCTTCAGCTAAGGATAAATCAGTCTCAAAATTTTGTGTGACAAATATAAATACACCCAATATAAGTGGATAATAAGTTTAAAACAATAAATGGTCATTCAAACATATTCAAAGGATGACATATTCAATAACTACATGTTGAACCCAAAGAAATTGAAATTGGGTTAAAAAGTTCCCTTGGTAAAATTCGACAGCCTAACGACGTCACTTTAAAATTCATAAAATTATTTGATGAGAGATAAAATGGTATCTCATCACTTGGAAATAAAATTTACAACAAAAAGGATATATAAGAACATATCTCAAAATTACAATATGTAAATTAAAAGACCCAACAAAAGAAGTCTTTTAAACAGAGGAGGGTGAAAAGATCCCTTATCGACATGGGTATCTTTCGAAATATACACCCCATGAAAGAAGGATAACACAAAATTGATGTAAATACTCATAAAAGAAAGTATATTACACAACGAGTAGAATAATGGGCAGTACATATACCACTCAAAGGAAATGGTGGCAAATGTAGCATAAATCTCACAGGAATAAAAGTGAGACGAACAATCCCTTACGAAATCTCGGCAGCCTAACGACGCCACTTAAAACTTCCAAAAATAGATTGATGAGATCAAATAGGGTCTCAAAATATATTAACATAAAATTTACCTAAATATTAATATAAAAGAACAAACCCCAACATAACAAATAGGTGCTTAAAATAACTGACATAAAGGAGAGTACTTAAAAAGAAAGAGAGAGGTTACATCTCTTACGGAAATTTGGCAGCCTAACGACGTCAATCAAAACATCCAAAATGGATTGATGAGATAAAATAGGGTCTCTCATCATATGAGAATAAAAAGTACAGTAAGATTAATATAAAAGAACATCCCAATCATAAGAAAGAATAGCTTAAAAGGAATGACATAAAAGAGTGTACTTTAAAAGAAAGAGAGGGGTAGGTTCCCTTACCTCGTGTCCGACATGAATAGATCGTTCTTTAATCTCCTGAATAATAAAATTTGGTCAATTTATAATTTCTTAAGGACCTACTTTAAAGATTATTATTCATTTCATATCACATATTATAATGTTATAATAATTTGTTAATAAAGTGAGTTCATATCAGACGTTTTTGTCGATGTTCAGTACATGAGTAAAAATTGAACTTGTTGGAAGAGAATTTTCCATGTTGTTATAGGTACATCATATCCAGAATAGTATTGATGTTTTAAATATCATATATATCCATTTAATATTCATTTTATACTATTCCATAGAATTTGGATATAAAAAATTAAAAGCATCGTTCATGGAGACGGTAGGTCGTACGTACGCATGAACACTAATTTCATTTGGTGTCATATTAATGGAATTAAAATAAAATGAGATATATATATATTATAATTCTTGAATGAGTTCAATCATTTAGATGTAATATATTACATATATATCGATTATATATATGTACTTATAATAATACATAACATTTGGAGATAAGAAATGAAATGTACCGTTCATGGAGACGGTAAGCCGTACGTACGCATGAACGCTACTTTCATTTCTTTTTTTTTTGTATTCAATGGAATTAAATAATAATGATATAAAGGTATATTATAATTCCAATAGTATATCATATTTAATACCATTAATTCCATACTTTATACGTCTCACATATGGCATTTACGAATCAAATCACTTTGAGGGGGCGGTAGTCCGCACTTCCTAAAATGATGATATCGCGTTAACCCATAATGGAAACCATAAAGGTATTCCATAAATGAAAAATACAGAAGATTAACTAAAACATAAACATATTATATATCATATATAAATATAGTTACATCTTAATGGCCACCTTTTAAGGTGTTAAAATAATATTGAACAATCATCGTTTCGTGAGGCAGTAATTCGCCATCCACAGAAACAGTATGTTCTTTAACCATTAGACGAAGGTTTGTGAATGTGTAGCTCGAATCCTTCTTATATCAACATCATATTATATTTAATATACTGGTTTTGTTACAAAAACAATGTAATAAAAATAGTTTAGGGGTTTGGAGAAGCCAAATAAAACAAAAGAACACAAGGGAAGACATTACCTTTAAATCGCGTAAATCTCTTTGATTTGAGCTCAAATGCATCCTTGGAAAGGATTCTGCCCAAAGTGAGGCTTCAATGATGAAAATAGGTATGTGTAGAGACAAAATGGGCAGGGGCTGGCCGAGACAAAGGCTTGAGAGGTGTGAGTATGGTGGTAGAGGTGGGGGACTTTTATAAGAGGAGGGGAGTGGCACTCCTGGAAAGTTATAAAAGGATACATTATTATAAAATGATTCTTGGATTTTAAAGGTCCCAAAATTATATATTTCTAGGATAAGGTAATAAGAGTTCGAAATAAATCCATAAAATAGGTTTTTGACATGTTTAGGTCTTATTATTTACATTATATTTTCATTTTATTTAAATCGTTAAATAATGAGGTAATCGTTGCATCATCATGGTGTGATAAATAAATTAATTTATTTAATGTCTAAAAATTATAATAAAAATATCTTGATATAGGAAATATTTTTAGATTTCTAATTAATATTTATAGTAAAAAATATTACTTTTATATCCCCATTTAATTTTTTTTAGTAAAACAACTCATGTTTGTGACATTTTTATTTTAACTTTAAATAAAAAGTTATTTATGTCATTTTCCTAACAAAGTGGCTCCATGGGGACCCCTAGTTGACCCTTGGATTGTATGTTTCGTCCATGACACATAAAATTAGGGTAGGACATGTGTCTAGGTCATTTAATATTATTAAAAGATTATTTTTACCTTAAATTACACTAATTACCTTTAATCGCGATTAATAAAACATAAAAATTACTATTCACCAAAAAATATTTTAATCTCATTGAACCACATTTTGTTTCATAATGAAAACTATGTATGTTAGATTTCTGAAAATGAAATCACTGAATTGGAAAAGTTTCATTTAAACGAAAAATCAGTTTCATTAACTACCACTTAGTGGTTTCACTATTAATCTAAAATTGAAGTTTTTCCGAGAAATACCAAAAATTCACCCTAAGATATATTTGATATTCCGAATTCAAAAATGATGTCTATTTTAAAAAATTCAAAACATATAATTTGCATTAATTAATTTAATAATTAATTCCCGCTGTCAAAACAAATGGCGTGTTTTTAAGAAACAATATCTATTAAAAGATTGACACTAGTTTAAGTCAAATTTCAGAGTGAAATTAATTCCAATGACCACTATTAGATTAAATGGTAAAAATATATTCTAATTTCACTTTAAAAACAATTAAAAAGATAATATAATCATATAAACAAATTATATTAAATAGAGTTTTGAATTAAAATACATCATTTTTCACTATTCATTAAAAAAATGAACTTTTTCGGAAAAATACCAAAAATTTAGACAATGTAAATTTTGATGTCCTGATTATAATAAAGAATTTTATTTTTTCAAATATAAAACATAAAATTTTATAAAAGTGGATTTAAAATAGGTTTTCCATCAAAAGGAGGTTAATCGACCTTTTAATGAATATTAGAATGTTTACGCTTAAAATTGGATTCATTCACATTTTTAATCCTCTATCATGTATTGTAAAAAGTAAAACTATTTGACAATCATATATAATAATTTTGTAGTTAGTTCTGTTCATTGCCGCCATTACAACAGCTAGGTTTAACTACCATTTAAAATAATATTATTTTATTATTAGAGTGCAACGTAAGATTCCCAAGAAACTCGTTGTTGCGTATTAGGTACGCCATCGAGAATAACATACCATTTAAAGTAATATTAATATTTTATTCACAAATATGGATAAATGTGAAAATGTCATATTCATTATTTACTTGGGGTGTTACAACAGATCCCATAAAATTGTGATTCAAATGAAAAAAATCATTGCATTGACCTTATCAAATAGGATAACATGGATACATTGGTTTCTAGCCTTTTCATGAATAGAACATGTCACACAACAGTCAGGGATGAGTTGCCTTTTAACTTGATTTGGCCTAAAATAAAGCCTCAAGAACGTCTCCCCATATGATATAGGCTCCCCACTAGTAGTGATGGACTAAAAGGATATGTTGGGATGACTATTCCATTATATAAGATTGCATTAATAGTGGAATTAAACTGAACATGAATTCATCCATTATATCATAGTGAAAATAATGAAATCAATTACCAAAATTACATTAAATAATAAAATACTGCAAACATACTAAAGGAAATAGAATACAAATAATTGTCACCTACCAATACAGCAACATACAATATAAAATAAATGTAAATAAATACACAAGGATGTAGTAGTAACTTATGTAAAACCACATAACCAGCCTACAAGATGTCTAAACATATCCATCATGAATCTCATACTCCACACACCCAACTCAACTCAATCATGAAACACAATCCTCTTCCTGATCCACAACACCATTATCGACATGAAATAATACATAAGGTCTACAACTACACTAATGTGGACATATATTCTAGGTTAATGAAATCATAGTAGGCCACCTCAAACAGTGGTACTTACATCTTCTACCAAAATATGTGCCAGAAAAATTTGTCATGCCCAACCTATTACAACATGAATCCAATGTTAAAAGTTAAATAAAAGCTGAAATAAAAAAAATTGTCATTAAAAATGGATCTAAATAAATGTAATAGAGAACCTCAGTTATATCCTAAAAAATACATGTACAACTACACAATCTTTGTCCCCATCTAGATGAGTTGAGAACCATTTACCCCAATTGTGTGATATCATTTGAGAATTCTAGATCAAGATGGATCTCAAAACATTCACACTAGTATATGAACACATTCCAAACCTTATGATCTCATCATAAGAATCAAATAAAGAGTGAATCTACAATAAAATTGGACCCTAATTTTATGATATGAACTAGTTGTAGGGACTCACTATCAGCAACATGGTACACTACATAGGCCAATAGTCCAACAGACCATGATGGGAGAAAAAACCTATCTGTCCAACAACAAGGTACATATATAGGCCTCAAAACTATAAAATAGTCCCAGGGAGAAAAATATCCTCCACTTTATAAAAAATATATTCCCAGAATTCATGTTAAAGTTCTTTCCGTCATCCGAAAAATCCAATAGTTTTTTAACCCTACCTCACAATAATATTGAAACTAACCAAGAAGGAAAGACAAATATTAGGGCATCTAACAATTCAAACAATATACAAACGTTTTCTTACCTCAAAACACATCCTAAAACATATAACACTCAACCCTCCATGACAATACTCAACCCCAAGTATTGGCTAACATGCACACTCTCCAAAAAAATTCCATGAACTAGAAATGACAACCTCATATGCCAATAAATAACATGGAAGTGAAAATGGTTCCTAAATCCTCATCATATATGTAGAACCTACATAGAGATCCTCAAGAAGACCACATCTCAAGAAGGGTGAACTATAAGGGGACCCTCCATCAAAACCATACCATATAAAAATATCTATAAAAGTAATAGTGAATGGACTCCCATTTGAAATCATGAGAACACACTCCCATAATGGAAATTTCATGAATGAATATTCAGGGATGTAATTCCTAAGAAAAGTTTCCCCATAACTACCTAAAAACATATTAATGATACCCATTTTCATATGAGATCCATCTATGTCCAATCACCTGGAAGGAACATTCATGTACCATCATTTGTGTGCCACAAATAAAACTTAAACTAACAAAAATATTATCCATACCAAGGAAACAATAAATTACTCCCCTCTAAATTTTTCCAATGAACCTCAATTAAAATCACCTATCATCATAAAACTATGGTGATCAATGAGCTTACAACCTCACCTGATCCTCAATGCGCAACATACATCCCTAGGAATTGTTCTAGTAACACATCCTCAATGAAATTATCCCAAAAAAATCAAACATAAAAAAAATCTATCAATAATACTTCTAAAAACATAATTTATTCCACCAAAAAAAATAAATGAAGAAGAAAACTTAGATTGAGATACTTATAAGATGAAATGTGACTCTGGGAAACTACGACTAACAAAACCCATTTTTTTAAAATTAAACAGTGTATACATATGAGTACAATGAGTGTTTTTATGAGTACATGGAGTATACCCTTAAATGTGCAACAGGAAATGTACTTCCGCATAGATAGAAACCTATAATGTCTTCATATTTAATGGTATATGAGTATATTATTTTTCAATATATTATTACATGGTGATTCCCATCCAAAGATGAATTTTATAAATTAACATGGCCACATGGGCATGTACCACTACATGAAATAATTTTAAGGAACAAAACATGTACTTATAAAAGAAAAAGCATCCCCAAATTGGATAAACAGATGACATGTTTTGATCAAACACTATGCCTTTTAATGGAGATTTCTCTCACGGAAATCCCATCAGACACCATGAAACCCTTAATAATCCAAGACTATTCCACAAACTTCTAGATCAACCCACAGTGGGCACCCAACATCCCAAAAATGATCAAAACATAAAAACATCAGTATGGAATTACTGAATGAATTAAAATGAATATACCACTATGTGGAAACCACCATTTAATCGATATGACTTTCATTTTGTAGCATAATAATTACAATCTCGTGTGAACCGAGCTTCGAAGTAGTTCCACTTTCTGCCCCTATTATTATTATCACCCATTATCTACATATCTTCTCTCTTGGATGATGGTATCATCATAGGGGGGATATTTGGAAACCCCAGAGAGGAAAGAAAAATAAATAACAAAAAAGTGAGCATATAGAAAAATGAAAATGATTGGAGTGCATCAAAGGTGCACGGACTAGTCCCGACTCCGGACATGAGGTCATTCAGCACCTATTAAGAACCCCCCCACCATTATATATTCAATAGTGAACATATAATTAATATCTAATGATCTTAACAGATGATATATCAAAATGAACATGCATGAATAAATATTATTTAAATATTTAAATATTTAGTATTTATAAAAATTTAGAACATCTCAAAATTCCCCAATCCAAATAACATTGGGTAACAAAAATATAATATGGCCAAAAGAATGGTCGGAAATATTATCAATGATCTCTTGATAAGATTAATTACAACATTCCCCATGAATTCTACCAACAAAAAGATGTCCTTATTTACCTTGATTTTCTGAAACCCTCACAATGTGGATTGGGATATGCTCTCCACTATAAATTATTTACCCCCATAAGAATACTATATATATGAAAAACACTGATGATTCTCCCCAAGCTATATACCTTCCCAAAATTCCACGACCTTATATCGATGGGTTTCATAGTGCTAACAATACCCCCAACACGGGGGACATTCATCCATGTCTGACCTGATGCTTCCCACGAGAGAAGTAACCCCAATTTTTACCCCCAACCAATTACCAAACATCCACACCCCACGATACATCCACCATAGAACTCAATGGAATGATGTGGACGAAATGCTGACACCTACGTGCCAAAATAGTAATCCAACCACCCCTATTCCATGAAAACTATGAATGATAACCCCCCAACTGAATGATCCTCTATAAATGATGCCCAAAACAAAATTACCTATGCTGAATTCCACACCCTATGTATTCCTCATGAGAGAAATATATATTAGTGTAGTCACGTGACCCGATATTTTGAGAGCCTTACCAGCATGAACTTCCTTTCTCAACCATCATTTATATAAAAAAATCCACACCATCAACTCTCATTAACTCAATGAAGTGTTATATGTGATTATGTTATAATAAAATGTAATTATCAAATGATCCATAACCAAAAAAACTTAGGATATTGTACCTAAAATCATTGAAAATACTCATCATAAAAATAAGTCCCCAAAAATCCAAGATGCCTTGGAACTACCCTTCTGAATCAATCAGTCAATATCATTTCAAGACTAAACATTATTACCATATTATACATTATAAATGGTCCAAAACCATGATTTCCGAAAAAATCTCCAACTAATCCACACAAATACCATCCATAACCAATGTGGAATGAAATCCAACCATTGCACCCCTCTAATCCATCTAAAAATCATAGTGCCAACCAAATGACAATTAAATCGTGAGAAATCCTCGTTTCGCACACTAGAACCCGAAGGAAATGGAATCCTAAAAGGAAAACATCTTTTTGATACTAAAACCTTAGTGAAGATTGATAATTATTAAATAATTATTAGTAATCATTCCATTCATTTAGGGAACCACCACTGACAGATGTAGGTCACTCCGAATTGTGCACAAACCTAGAGGGATTTTTCATGCATTCTTTGATGTAGGGAATTCATCACAATAAGTAATGAACACCTCACCAAAGGATCTACATGACCTTTTATAACATGATATGGACATTTAGTTCATTTGAGTATAATTTCACCATGTAACTATATGAGAACATATTCTTTAAGAAATTGTCAACACATTAAATTGATGAACCATTATCATCATTAAAAGAAAAAAGGCTGAATATGAATCATACGTTCCTAGAATAGTTCATTTAAACATTCCTCATTCCATCACTCCATTATCTAGTAACAAATAAATAATATAATACAAAAAAAATAATTTCATCAATCATGGGAAAAATCATATAAATGTAATATATCAATCCAAGGACCATAATCCCATAATCTAGTTAAAATGGGTTTCCAACCAGAAAATGTGTAAAGGAAGAACTGTCCCATTATCCATCACATGATCAATCACATTCCTGGACCTCCATTCTATTGACTACCCAAATTGTATGTCAAAAAATTAATTCTCAAATACAATTTACCATGAACATCCATAGGTCAACCCAACAATGTATCTAATCTAGATCAGAAAAATGAATCAAGAACCCCACTTCGTATGCTAATGCATTCCGACTTGTGACGAGGGCCTAAAAGGATACCATTAAGGGACTAATTTATCATATTACAGTGCCAACATAATGGAAAAAAACTATAAATACATACATCAAAGAACATCAGAGTGCACATGAATAAATAAATATTTGAAATAACTATAAATAACAGAATACTATAAATATACATAATAAAAATTGATACATAAATTGGAATCCCATCAGATAAACCACATAAAAAAAATAAAATAACAGAAAATAAATACATAGGGAACTATTGTTACACTGAGACATACCACATTCCATTTCTTTAAAATGGATCAATATCTTCACAAAAAACATCAAACTCAATATTTTATCACTTATCAAACATGAAACATTGGGCCTCCACTGGATCCAGTACACAATGATCTACCCAAAATAAGATATAATCCATAAACATACAATGATGTTCATGTGTATTTGGTGAACCAAAAGTTTCGTAGGCCAGACAAAAAATGGTAATTACATTTATTTTCACAAAAAGGCCTTGAAACTCACACCGTGTACAGCATTGAATAATTTTACAAAAATAATATAATAGAAAATAGGATATAAACTTAAACCTTGATAAAAAATAAAAATATGAAACATAGGTTTCCATCATGACACCTCTAGGAAAATGTAACCCCGCTATAGCCACATCTATAGGAATTCTGAAACAAGGCCTGCAGAACCTCAACCAAAAGCTCACCTTCTTAATCATAAAGGATCTCTAAAGAATAAATTGTTGATAGGAACAGATACCAAATAATAATATCTAATACAATTGGTCAAAACACTACACACAATTACCCAACTATAGGAATCCAAGGATATTACATGAAAAGTAGGTTGGTAATCCATGATGATATCAGCATAAACTACCTTATATTAATCTTCTATAGAACATGAAGGGTGAAAAAACTTATCCGTCCAATTCAGAGATACCTAATTGGTCCCCAAACCTATAAACCATTCAATCTAGGTGAAAATTATAAACAATACACTACCCCTAACATGTATAGATGTTATAAGGTTGTTTCACTTATTCCAATAGTCCATCATCTCCTTATAACTACCTCACAAAAAATATATATATAAGAGAAAAACACAAACTTAAGGAAAATGCAACGTCCAAAAATATCACAAAGACCTCCTCCATCACATTATTTACTAAACAAGAACATCCACAGTGTTCCAAGGTACATCTCACAAACTAGGATAATCTAGTACCTGAACCCAGAAACCAATACCCATATACCTTCACCTTCCACCAGACATCAGGACCAAACATAGGAAAGACCCCATGTTTCCAAAAAAAGAGAAAAATAGGATATTGTACCATGGGATCATCCCAAAATCCATAAATTATAAAGGACATTATTATAAAGGGCCATGCATCATAACCAAACAAAGGTAAAACAAAGCTCAAAAGAACCTTGTATGGAATCCCAACTCAAATCGACAGAATAGTCCTCCAGAAGGGAAACCTCCAGAGAATCATCACTCAGAGTGGAATTCCTGATAACATGCAGCTCATAAATATTATTAATTATTCTCATGGGAACTTATATACATCAGAAATCCAACGATGTCATACCCCCTCAATGTATCCTTGTATGATCATCAGACAACCATACCTAAACCTCAAAAAACAGAATTCACTATCCCATATAAGGAGAAAATTTATTATTCCCCCAAAAATATATCCAATTAAACTTAATAAAAATCACTTGGAATCCTCATGAATATGTGGTCAATGACTACACAACCCCAACTAAGCCTCACATCATGCATCCCATCCCCAGGAAGGATTCTATTTGCAGAACCTTAAGGAAATCCTACAAAAAAAATCAAAAAAAATCAAAACACAATATATAATTCCTCTATAAAAAGAAATCATTACACTACAACAACTTATATAGATAAAATAATATAACATACTAATCACATGTCCAATCCGACCTCAATGGTACAATGACACTGAATGATCTTTTCTTGAAAATAACATGATTTGTCTGAGTACATGAATTGTACTTATGAGTTCATGAAATGTACTATTAATGGAGCACCTTGATATGTAATTCCACCTTTATATGTAACACATTATATCTACCAATGTACTACAACATGATCCTGAAATATTCCTATTTATTTTTATATGATCATTCCCCTTCACACGTGGTGTCTTCACATGTACATAGCCACATGGCCATGCACTACAACACAAGGTGTATTTATAGTATACAAAATATAATCAAAAAATTATTACATGCATAGGAATAACACATGTCATGAATCCATCAAAACACAAGACTTGTTACTTGGATTTCCCAAAATGAAAATCCTCTAGAATTGCTGATACCTTATGAAACTCACTGATTCAACCTGAAACCTCTAGATTCACCCATAATAGGTCACTAAAATCATGATAACATGACTAGAAGATATGAAATATTTTTTTGTGGATTTATCATAAAAAAATAAATTTTCCAACTACAATGATTAAACATGCGATATATGATCATTTTCACTTTTCACAACACCTGCATGTTGATCTAGTGGGACCCAAGATCACTGGGGGTTCCATTTTCTCCCTCTCTCTATATTCCCTCCTTATTTTCTAACTAAAATATCTCTATGAAAATGTAATACAAATGTGTGTTATTACACTACACACCATTGGAATAATGAAAAAATAATGTGAAAAAATTTACATTAAAGAAAAAAGGAATGGAAGTGAGAGTGGAACTGGGGAACGGACTACACCAGATGCCCAACCCATGGTAAAGAAAAATATTGATAAAAATCTCCATTATATACTCAATGGACAAGTCATAATTTATATTTTATTCTTTGAATATAAGAAATAAATGAATGAACTTGCATAAATATTTTATATATAATTAATAAAATATTAAATATTCAGAAAATTTATAATGGATCATAAATATACTAAACTCCAAATGACAGGGCAAAAAACCAATTTTGTGACCAAAAAAGTGGTCATAATAACAACTCATGATTTAATAATAGGATAAACTACCATTTTATTCTAATAACACACCTAATATAAGACATTATAGTTTTCCCCATGTTATTATTAAATCACAACTATTCTGTTCATGAAACAAAATAAAGTGTAAGAAAAAATTCCTAATGGGTAACTAAATATCCATGAATTTATTTTGCCTGATATCCAATAATGAAACATTGTTCTTAATCTACATAACCTTAACCTTAACCTTAGTTATTCATGGTATTTATTCAAATTCTTCATAGAGTCTTATTATGTTTTTGAAAATTTTCAATAAATATCCATGGTATTTTCAAATTAAGATTAAATAAAAGACAATTTTCATCATGAAGGTGAAAATAAAATCTAAATCATCATTATATTTTCATTATTTTTACCAAAATTTACTTCTCATATAATTCCACATCAACTTGTAGTATATATATAGGTATGTAATTTTGGGAAACTACTGGAACTATATCTAACAAAATTTAATATAATTTTTCTATAAATTAACTCATCCTTAGACTTATACATTGAAATATCCACATATATAAACCTATACATATCTATAGGTATATCCCTATGCATACTACTTTGGTTTTCTCATCCTAGTTTTCAACAATTAACTAATCCTATCATTTTATAAAAACTCTAAAGACTGAAACGTGTCATATATTCATTTTACAACATTTAGATGTATATTAATTACATTACACAATGAGTCACTTGGGAATCTTAATATTTTTGACAAATATGAGTATGTGTACACAATTATATTATTTAGTAAATGATAATTAAACTGTTCCAAAAATATCCAACTATTTTAAACTATTAATAATAAGACTATACATAAAACCATTCATCATAATATGGTAACTGAACATGAGAATGGGTCTTCTAAAATTATCAATAAGGGAAAACATGGAATGCCATGAACATAATGTGAACATAAATGCATGACTATACGAAAATAGAATATGAAATTCATAACATTCATATAAAAGAAAAAAATTATATCACATGGAATATATATTAGATGATCATAATGCATGAATCATAATGAAATCAACAAACATGAGCCATGAGAACATGCAATAATACATATATCTTTGTAATAAAAAGATTATTTTTCCATTGTGATGATCTTTAAATAGAAATAAGTTTACTAATTAATTTAATTACAATAGATCAATACCTAAAATAATATTATGGAAATCCAACCAAGTCCACAAAAATCCTCATGGACATGAAATTTGTGTCTATGCATAAAACTATGAAGATGTAATTTGGATCAAACAAATCATTTTGAATAAGACATCTATAAAATAAATTTCATTTAGAATTTATAATAAAGATAATGTATACCATTGTTTACATGTAATCAGGATAACATATAGCATTTTTACTCTTTAGTTAAACTATATTTATCGATTTCATTAGAGGGAGACAAGGGTCCTTCCTACCACAATGTCTAAATTATATGTATAAATTCCTCATGGTCATTAAAATCTAATCATATCGGATCCCATATAAAGAAATGGGTTTCATAAACAAATCAGTATATCATTACATGTGTATAATAAATAGTTTTCGTAATCATTTCATTTTTACATCTTTGTAATATAAATTGGAAATGAAGTGGATGTCATAATAATTTCATCATGGTATTGCATGTGGGATAAAACCTTTTTTAATTAAAAATATTTCATCAAAAACATAAACCAAATATAAAAATAATAAGAATGGTATCCTTGTAACATATAGTTATTAGTGAATATATAACATGAAATGATCTCATCTTATATGGAAAGTTATTTATAATGATCACATGGAACATTTACTAAGGAAAATAACTATTTTAATTTTTAAATAACTTTTTTAATAATAATAATTCATAGTAAATATTAACAAAAAATTGAAAATAAAAACTAATAAATATAAAGGTATCATAAAGAACAATTTGATAAATTTATCGAGTAAAATAACATTTCTCTAATGGAAAAAATCCTTTTAAAATATTTTTTTAATTAGATTCATTGAATATATACTTGATAGAATAGTAATAATACTTTGAAAATGAATGAAAAATTTTAATGATGAAAAGAACATTGACATGTTGTAAAGAATAAACTTTTTAGAATATAAACCATTTCAATTTTCTATTTTGGAAAAAAATATTAGAATATTATAAAGGAATAATTAAAAATAATTTAATATTTTTCATTAGGAAAATATGGTTTCCAATTCTAAAACATATTTTTTTATATGTTAATGATTTTTAATGTTATTTTTTTAAAATTAAAATGTAATCGTATAAAATAATCATTTAATATTGATGTATTAGGAAATATTGAAATTATCATGATAACAAAAATGTTAAAAAATATTCCTTTAACAGTTTAGTAAAAGTGAAAAATGGTATTTTTGAAAACAATATAATGTTTTCTCAAAAAAGATATTATAAAAACTAATAAAAATTATATTAAAAATTTTACAGTAATACTGAATCCTTTTTTAAAATAGTTTTAGAAAAAAATACATTCAATAAGAATTTTACTTTGAACAAAGAGAAAAATAATGATAGTTTTTATTAAAAACAATCACTTAGAATCATGAGTGTATAAAGATGGAGAAATGATTGTATGAAATTTATTATCATGGAATAACCTTATAATATGACTATATATTTTTTAATTATATGAATAAGTATCATATTTCATTATTGGAATCATAAACACAAAAAATATATATAATCGTTGAGATTGTATCAAAAAACAATTACCACTTTGGTAACGTTAAATCATAATCCACAAGATGTAAAAAAAGTTAATAATAAAATATATCAAAAATAAAACATTTAGGATATTACATGTAAATGTGGAATTATATACAATTAACTAAATAATTTTTGTTAAATACATAATATATTTCCCAATGAAGAAAAATTGAGCCAGAAATCAACTATCACATTGATAAAATTTAAAATATAAAATTTATTTCCCATAGTAAGCATATATTCAAACTAAAATTTATATAAAAATATTTTTCATGATAATAATTATAAAATACATTCATATTAATTATATAAAACCAGTAAAAGTAAAAGTTGATGAATAGGGAAATTTTATCAAAAAAAATATAAGCAAGAAATAAATACGATAACATATGTTTTGACATCCATATTACTCATTTGAACCACATTTATTATAAATATATGTTAATTATAAATATACTAAAAACCAATATATATATATATATTGACATATATATTTAACTTATATCTCTTTATTGTAAGGGTTGGTGTCCTCAGAACCAACTGTTTTGTACTTTGATTACATAAATGTTCACTTATTATATATTGTTCATTGTTCTGCATGACTATAATATAATAATGTCCTGAAATATTTGTTGCATTAATAAGGTCATAGCAGATCCCCGCTATGATGAGAACCTTGAAATGCTATAACAATATTCTTAAATAAAGTTCTGCGGTTGGATGACATACTATGATAGGACACATAGTATACAGACCGTCATGTGCGAGTACTCATAAGAAGACGAGACTCTCTCTCATGGAGTTCGCACTTGGTAATCTCCAAGATGGGAGATTATGAGAATAGACCCGCCAGTAGTAATTCTGCATGTCTTGGTGTCATCGGATATTGCTATCTACGAGCGTGTGTAATGGTCCTTGGACTGGAAGATTATCATTAACTCATGTCATGACTCGCGCACTTAGATTTACTGACGAAAACTGTCACGCAGATAGTTGGCGGGAAGTAGGGTACGTTGGGTGCGTCACGAGTGACATGTTGTTAATGGATAAGTCAAGGAAGGATTTGTCCCTTCCATTTATGGAAGTTGATATCTCGGCCCTTTGATTGAAATAGAACTGTCGCATTAAATTCCATGGCCATGGTGTAAACGATGAGTTTATTTCAGGTAGTCAAAGAACGACATATCAAGCATATAGGTTTATGACACTGCCATGAAACCTGCTTGATGAGATATTGAGACAAAGGGATTAAATTACACAGTAAGCGCTCGTATGAGGTGATACGTCAATGCGGCGTCAACTTCTTTCTCTTGGGTGCCTTGACCCGTTGCTAGACAGTAATCTTGGACTTTAGGCAAGCCCGCCTAATGCCAACGAGAAAGAGGCCTAGAGGGTCACACACTAAGTGTATCCAAGTATCTCAAGTTGAATAAAGATTATTCTCGTACATGGTTTAATAATTATTCAAGGAAGCCTAAGTTGTTTTAAATGATGGAGGAAAAAGAAAATAAAACAAGTACACGTCGTGTATTATTATTACATGCCGTGTAGTTTTATTTTGGAAAGGAAATGAATAATTGAAAACAAGATATACACGCCATGTACATTTAATTTACACACCGTGTAGTTTTCAATGAAAAACAAGTACACGCCGTGTATTTATTAATACACTCCGTGTAGTTTTTTAGTTGGGATTTTGAGGATATAATATTGTTTTAAATGATATTTATTATAATCAGCGTGGGCGCATGTCAAGGAATTATTTATTCGACATTGGGTTTTAAATAAAGAGTCAATGAAATAAATAAAACGCTTAACGCGTTTATTTATTGTCATAACTCTATAACCCCACACACCTGATTATAAATATCCTCACAACCCCAACTCTTTTCTGATACAAGAGAATCGTTGTGCACAACATCTCTGGAGAATTCTTTCAAGGTCGAAAGAACCTCTTCCTCCAAGAACGCTCTCAAGACCGAGAGAGATCCTCTTCCATCGGATCAAGACAATCTAAGGCGGACAACGCAAGCAAAGGCTTCTCCACGCTAGCACCCGGAGAATCTTTTGGCGACGTCCAGTGATACGAGGTACACGTGTGGATCACCGCTAGAGGGAGTCTACACTTGGCTTCTGCGACGCAACGACGGATCACATTGACAACGTGATTGAGAACATCAACGAAGAAAGAACACCCAAAATGTATTTCTTTATAATTAATTAAATTAATTATAATCAACCTGTAACGATCCTTGTTTGTGGTTCCGGGAAAAACTATCTTCTTTGTCTTTTTCTGTGATTCGATCCGTGGAGACTGGCGTTTATCGTCGTATTGATCCCGGATTGATCACTGCTAATGACAAAAAGCCAAGTGGGCACATCCACCCACGTGCTTCCACTACGCCCGGAACCTTCAAATGGTATCAGAGCGAGGTTACAACGTTGATTATAGTTATTTAATTTTCGTTGATAATTTACGCATTCATATTTGATTCAATTCGAAATAAATCGTTCTAAAAATCTGAATTAACGAGATCTATTCTTCCTCCTTCGTTTCTCGATTCATATCACAGAAACTCCCTTTTAATTTTAATTATGATTAAAATAAAAACGAGGAACTCATCCGGAGGAGCCGCTCTTTCTGTCTGTACAACATGGGATTACACGGCGTGTAATTAAAACTACACGCCGTGTACTTAGGTTCAACGAACCGGCACTGGTCCGCCAAACCACGTCGTGTGAATTGATTATGCCTACGTTTTAATCACGCCGTGTTGACCAGAATAGAACGGCGCGTGGAAACCGGAATACACGACGTGTATGTTGGAACAACACGCCGTGTAGTCCGTTCCGACCCAGGTGAAACCGTGTACAAAGATAAGTCGCGTACCGCGTATACGGGATAACCAGGCCGGTTACCGCGTAACAAGGAAGTACACGCCGTGTATGATTCATCTACATGCCATGTACTCTAAAATTTCCACAAAGTACAGAAAAAACACGCCAAAGCCCCGGCGTGTACTTTGGACAAAGGGTGAAAAGAAAAATACACGCCGTGTAATTATAAACTACACGCCGTGTACTTTCCAGAAATGGAATTTCACCAGGTTTCCTCCAATGTACAAAGACCCGTACAAGGAATATGGATGAGAAGAATCTCAAGGAAATTCAGAAAGGAATTTAAGATAAAGAATTGATTAATTATAAGATCATAATTAATTGAATTCGAGCGCGTCTTATCTTAAATAAAACGATTAAAAGAATTTGAATTCTAAATATGTGTAAATGTCGTTGCATACTATGGATGATCATGAGCTAGACCAAAGACCCTTTGTATGTGTATGGTTTCATTTAAATTTATTTAATTTAAATTTGTTGGCCTGCGAGCCTTCTTCCAATAAAATGTAGGGCCTGCGTGCCCATGGTTTCTTTAATGTAAACCCATGTAATGGAGGATCTCCCAAGCCAGAGGAGACGGTTCAAATCCCGAAGCCAAGGCGAAAACGACACAAGAAGATACAAAGGTGGACACGTGGGAGCTGCAAAACATGAACCATCAGGTTCAAGGTGTTTTCCCTAGGTCAGGGTAAGCTTATCAAAACCGCTAGATAAGCTAACCAAATAGAAGCTCATGATCATGCCATCTTATTTTATTTCGGTCTGATTGCATGGTTTATATATTATGCATGTGTTGTCGCGATCACATAATTAATAAAATGAACAAGCATGCAAAGATGGAATAAAATAAAAACCGGTCTATGCGTATACATTATCGGAACATGGTTAATCACTTAAGAAAGCATCACTTAATATTAACAAGCATGTGATAATGCAAAGATACGCATAAAGAATAAAATCCCTCAAATACCATATTAAGTCAGACCAAGCCTTCCGTTACTTGATTAAGGGCAAGACTCAATAAAACTATGTGTTTGACCAACCCTTGTTGGGACACTTACTTTTATAAAGGAAGCCCTTATGAAAGGTTTCGGGTTGACTTAACCATATTACATCAAGAGAAGTAGCCCTTGCTAGACTTGATGTAATATTGGAGGCAAGAGTTGAGGAAATCCAAGTCAGGATTTCAGGATTGGGGAGTCCACTCAACAGATCAAGGAACTGTAAGCTCACAGTTGGCAAAGACCCGCCTACCTAAATACCTTTAAATAGCTTGACCAACCCTTGTTGGGGTTATGCGAAGGGAAATATGGATCCTTGCCATTAGAATGTCAAAGCAACTAGAAATTCCGAGTTCAATGGTGAGGGCCATTGGGAATTGATAAAATAGTGGGAGACTTAATAAAATTTATTATTTCTCATAAAATGTAATCAAGAAAGTACTGATGAATCTGCTCTTTTAAATTGTAGAATGAAAATGACAAACACATCAACCACATTTTCTCTGCGATCAATTCTGGATAAAGACAACATCCACACTGGCAGTAACTTTCAGGAATGGATTAGGCGCCTTC
This sequence comes from Viscum album, assembly GCA_963277665.1. Classification (NCBI taxonomy): domain Eukaryota; kingdom Viridiplantae; phylum Streptophyta; class Magnoliopsida; order Santalales; family Viscaceae; genus Viscum; species Viscum album. The sequence continues at coordinate 89,045,645 of OY728121.1, read as the reverse complement.
GGGTTATCCTACGCCATGAACGGAAGTTTTATGTGCTGGAGTCCTCACTTCCTGATTCTCCTGCCCCAGGGGCAAGTGATGAAGATTTCCTAGTCTATGATCAACATTTGAACGATGCTCTCGACGTTCAATGTTTGATGCTGTCATCTATGTCTAGTGAGCTCATGAAGTCTCATGAAGACATGGATGCCTACAGCATGCTCGAGCACCTCCGTGGTTTATACCAGGAGAGAGCAAGACAGGAAAGGTTTGAGATCTCCAAGACTCTGTTTCAAAGCAAGCTTGGAGAGGGTGCCCCAGCTGGGCCTCATGTAGTCAAGCTCATTGGCTACATTGAGCGCTTGGAGGTTCTAGGGTTTAAACTCCCTGAAGAACTGGGTACCGATCTCATTCTCGCATCACTCCCCCAGAGCTTCTCAAACTTTGTTGTTAATTTCAACATGAACAATATTGAGAAGTCTCTATCTGATCTTCTTATCCTCATTCGCCAAGTGGACAATGACATGAAGCGTGAAAAACCTTCTGTCCTTATGGTGAATAAAAGGAAAGGGAAGGCGAAGAGCTTTAAGCCCAAAGCTTCTTCAAGGCCTTCCATGAAAAGGAAGATCAAAGGGGAGGCAAAGGAACAGGATGCTGTTTGTTTCGCATGTGGCAAGAAGGGTCACTGGAAGAAAAACTGCACCCCGCCGAGGAAGCAAGGGGAAGCTTCAGGTGCGTTTGTTATCGAATGCAATCTATCTGTTTCTACTAATTGGGTATTAGATACTGCTTGTGGTGCTCACATCTGTATCCAAATACAGGAACCAAGTAGATTCAGGAAGATTGATCGAGGGGAGATAGATCTGCGAGCAGCCAACGGAGCCAGACTTGCTGCTATAGCTATCGGGGACTACCACCTCACATTGCCTACCGGGATGGTCTTGGTTTTGAAAGGATGTTATTATGTAACCTCTGTAACCAAAAACATTATTTCAGTATCCAGATTAGATACTGATGGATTCGTATTCAAGTTTGGAAATGAATGTTGCTACTTTTATAAAGATATCATTTGTTTTGGTAGGGCACATTTATATAACGGCCTTTATGTGTTAGACTACACAAACCAAGTAATGGCAATTGATAACAAAGTTAATTTACATGACTCATACCACACCCAACTTTGGCATCACCAGCTAGGTCATGTCAATGAGAAACGTTTGACAAAATTACATCAAGATGGGTATTTAGATTCTTTCGAACTAAAACCACTTGGTGTATGTCATGCGTGTCTACAAGGCAAAATGACCAAAGCCCCATTTAGTGGGAAAGGTGAAAGAGCTAAAGAGCTTCTAGAATTAGTTCACACAGATGTGTGTGGACCATTTCCAGTTGAAGCAAGGGGTGGGTTCTCGTACTTCATAACTTTTACTGATGATTTTAGTAGATATGGATATATCTATTTAATGAGGTATAAGTCAGATTCTTTTGATCGGTTCAAAGAATACAAGAATGAAGTTGAGAACCAGCTTGGTAAGAAGATTAAGAAACTCCGCTCAGACAGAGGAGGAGAATATCTTAATCAAGACTTCATTGATTTCTTACGGGAGTTTGGGATTCTATCTCAACTCACTCCTCCTTACACACCGTAGTGGAATGGTGTAAGTGAAAGGAGGAACCGCACCCTGTTGGACATGGTGAGATCAATGATGAGTCATGCGAGTCTTCCATTATCCTTTTGGGGATATGCATTACAAACAGCAGCACACATACTAAACCAAGTACCAACTAAATCGATAAATGGTATTCCATACGAGTTATGGAGTGGACGCAAAGCCATGTTATCGAATTTACACGTGTGGGGTAGCGAAGCATTTGTTAAGGCCTCTTCAGGTAACAAACTTGCACCCCGAGGCACAAAGTGTATCTTTATAGGATATCCCAAGGAAACAAGGGGATATTACCTATACAACCCCTCAGACAAAAAGGTTACAGTGGCAAGACACGCCATATTCCTTGAGAGGGAGCACATCTCCAGAAGAGATAGTGGGAGCGAGATAGACTTCGATGAAGTCGAGGCTCAATATACACATGAGTTGGTACAAGAACAGATTCCACAAAGCCCCGTGGAAGAACAATCTGTTCCAGAGACACAAGAACTGCGTAGGAGCACGAGAGAGGTGAGAGAACCAGAACGATATGGTTTTCTTGTCACTGAGGATGGTGACTCATTATTGGTTGACAATGATGATCCTCTTACCTACAAGGAAGCAGTTGAAGGCACAGACGTTGCCAAGTGGCAAGAAGCCATGAATTCTGAAATGGATTCCATGTACCAAAACCAAGTCTGGATTTTGGTAGATCCTCCAGTTGATGTAAAGCCTATTGGTAATAAATGGGTATTCAAGAAGAAACTGGACATGGAGGGGCAAGTCAGCACCTACAAGGCACGACTGGTTGCAAAAGGTTTTAGACAGCGTCAAGGAATTGACTATGATGAAACCTTTTCACCAGTTGCAATGCTGAAGTTTATCAGAATCCTATTGGCCATTGCTACTTACCATGACTATGAAATTTCGCAAATGGATGTCAAAACAGCTTTCCTTAACGGGAACCTCTAGGAAGATGTCTACATGACACAACCTAAAGGGTTTGTGACTTCATAGGATGCCAACAAGGAATGCAAGTTGCAAAAATCCATTTATGGATTAAAGCAAGCATCAAGGTCATGGAACATTCGTTTTGATGAAGCTGTTACAGAATTTGGCTTTGTTAAGATCGAATGTGAGCCTTGTGTCTACAAAAGGTTTAGTGGAAGTGCAGTCGTTTTCCTAATAGTATATGTCGATGACATATTGCTAATTGGAAACGAAGTACCTGTCTTACAGTCAGTTAAGACATGGTTGAATAAATGCTTCTCCATGAAAGACTTGGGCGAGGCGGCATATATTCTTGGGATCAAGATCCATCGTGATAGATCCAAGAAAATGTTGGGCCTAAGTCAAAGTACATACATTGACAAGATACTGAAGAGATTCAGTATGGAACAGTCCAAGAGGGGATTGTTGCCAGTGTCACATGGCATTCATCTTTCCAAGAAAATGTGTCCTCAGACACATGAGGAAAGAAAAAGAATGGCAAGGATCCCTTATGCATCCGCGATTGGGTCAGTCATGTATGATATGCTATGTACGAGGCTAGATGTTGCTTATGCATTAAGTGCGGTATGCAGATATCAAGCTGATCCAGGAGACCGCCATTGGATGGCAGTCAAGACTATCCTTAAGTATCTGAGGCGTACTAGGGATATGTTCTTGGTTTATGGAGGAGATGAGGAACTAGTCATCAGAGGACATGTAGATGCTAGTTTCCAGACTGATCAAGATGACATGAAGTCGCAGACTGGATACATCTTCAGTTTGAATGGAGGTGCAGTGAGCTGGAAGAGCTCAAAACAAAGTGTGGTGGCAGATTCTACAGCGGAGTCCGAGTATATCGCAGCTTCTGAGGGAGCTAAAGAAGCAGTATGGATGCGAAGCTTCGTCCAAGAGATGGATGTTGTACCGAGCAGTAAAGATCCTATCACACTCTATTGTGATAATACTGCAGCGGTGGCACTTGAAAAAGAGCCAAGGTCACATCAGCGGACAAAGCACATACTTCGGAAGTATCATCTCTTGAGGGATTTTTCTCAGAGAGGTGAAGTTGCAGTGAGCAGTATTTCCACGGAAGACAACGTGGCGGACCCATTGACTAAAGCCTTGACTCAGCAGAAACATGATCATCATGTGAGGTCTAGCGGACTAAAAGTCGTAGGCAGTTGGCTCTAGTCCAAGTGGGAGTTTGTAAGGGTTGGTGTCCTCAGAACCAACTGTTTTGTACTTTGATTACATAAATGTTCACTTATTATATATTGTTCATTGTTCTGCATGACTATAATATAATAATGTCGTGAAATATTTGTTGCATTAATAAGGTCATAGCAGATCCCCGCTATGATGAGAACCTTGAAATGCTATAACAATATTCTTAAATAAAGTTCTGCGGTTGGATGACATACTATGATAGGACACATAGTATACAGACCGTCATGTGCGAGTACTCATAAGAAGACGAGACTCTCTCTCATGGAGTTCGCACTTGGTAATCTCCAAGATGGGAGATTATGCGAATAGACCCGCCAGTAGTAATTCTGCATGTCTTAGTGTCATCGGATATTGCTATCTACGAGCGTGTGTAATGGTCCTTGGACTAGAAGATTATCATTAACTCATGTCATGACTCGCGCACTTAGATTTACTGACGAAAACTGCCACGCAGATAGTTGGCGGGAAGTAGGGTACGTTGGGTGCGTCACGAGTGACATGTTGTTAATGGATAAGTCAAGGAAGGATTTGTCCCTTCCATTTATGGAAGTTGATATCTCGGCCCTTTGATTGAAATAGAACTGTCGCATTAAATTCCATGGCCATGGTGTAAATGATGAGTTTATTTCAGGTAGTCAAAGAACGACATATCAAGCATATAGGTTTATGACACTGCCATGAAACCTTCTTGATGAGATATTGAGACAAAGGGATTAAATTACACAGTAAGCACTCATATGAGGTGATACATCAATGCGGCGTCAACTTCTTTCTCTTGGGTGCCTTGACCCGTTGCTAGACAGTAATCTTGGACTTTAGGCAAGCCCGCCTAATGCCAACGAGAAAGAGGCCTAGAGGGTCACACACTAAGTGTATCCAAGTATCTCAAGTTGAATAAAGATTATTCTCGTACATGGTTTAATAATTATTCAAGGAAGCCTAAGTTGTTTTAAATGATGGAGGAAAAAGAAAATAAAACAAGTACACGTCGTGTATTATTATTACATTCCGTGTAGTTTTATTTTGGAAAGGAAATGAATAAATGAAAACAAGATATACACGCCGTGTACATTTAATGTACACACCGTGTAGTTTTCAATGAAAAACAAGTACACGCCGTGTATTTATTAATACACTCCGTGTAGTTTTTTTTAGTTGGGATTTTGAGGATATAATATTGTTTTAAATGATATTTATTATAATCAGCGTGGGCGCATGTCAAGGAATTATTTATTCGACATGGGGTTTTAAATAAAGAGTCAATGAAATAAATAAAACGCGTAACGCGTTTATTTATTGTCATAACTCTATAACCCCACACACCCGATTATAAATATCCTCACAACCCCAACTCTTTTCTGATACAAGAGAATCGTTGTGCACAACATCTCTGGAGAATTCTTTCAAGGTCGAAAGAACCTCTTCGTCCAAGAACGCTCTCAAGACCGAGAGAGATCCTCTTCCATCGGATCAAGACAATCTAAGGTGGACAACGCAAGCAAAGGCTTCTCCACGCTAGCACCCGGAGAATCTTTTGGTGACGTCCAGTGATACGAGGTACACGTGTGGATCACCGCTAGAGGGAGTCTACACTTGGCTTCTGCGATGCAACGACGGATCACATTGACAACGTGATTGAGAACATCAACGAAGAAAGAACACCCAAAAGGTATTTCTTTATAATTAATTAAATTAATTATAATCAACCTGTAACGATCCTTGTTTGTGGTTCCGGGAAAAACCATCTTCTTTGTCTTTTTCTGTGATTCGATCCGTGGAGACTGGCGTTTATCGTCGTATTGATCCCGGATTGATCATTGCTAATGACAAAAAGCCAAGTGGGCACATCCACCCACGCGCTTCCACTGCGCCCGGAACCTTCATTTATTACAAACATTATAATAATTTATTATAAAAACCACATTTTGGGTAATGGATACATGGTTTTTCATTTGTTTTTTGTTTATTAATTTTTTGTAATCATAAATTGATCATAGAAAAATATTATATATATTTTATAAAATTATATAAATATATTATATATTCAGAATATATGTATTTATAGTAATCCATAAATGATTTAAACATAAAATTAAATGCAATGTTAATGGAGACTGTAGGTCATACGTACACATGAATGTTTTTTCCATTTTTATGATAAATGAAATTAATGAAATTTAAATAATATTATAAAATTCCATAAGAACATAATGGTAATATATATTACATAAAATAAATATACAGTATTTAATATCTATGAATATAATTTGTGACAAATTAATTTTATAGATTCTTGATGTAGTAGTCCATTTTACTGACAAACTACGAATTCGTATCCCCAGAGAAATGAAAAATAAGTTGGTATTTGGGATCTGATAATTATAGAAGTATAATTATTTTTCAAGAAAATTATATATTTATTTAATATATCCCAATTAATATTGAAATAATAAATGAACAACACATTAAATCTTTTCACGATACAGTAATCCTCAATAGAAATGTTGGACATTATGGATTTCCATTTGGTTTATAGGTAAGAAGGAAGATGTCGTAATACATTTAAAGAATTATAATAATTATGTAAATAATATATATATATATATATATTATACATAATTATATCAACCATAGAGAGGTGGATATAGAACATTCATATTATCTTATTGTGAAGTGATAATCCTACATATAGATGGAAAATAACATTTTGTCACATTTTATAGAAGATTAGAATGATATATGTTGTTAAATTTAGATATTAAAAACATTTTATATAAGATATAATTTTTTAATATTATCCAAATAATTAAATGAATTCAATGGCTTTGATAAATAAGTAAAAAACACAAATTAATAATCATTTCCTCTTATTCATAATTATTCTTTAGGTTTTACACAAAAAAAATCATATAATGATTTTATGACCACACCTAGGGCAACTGGATTTTGTTTGGGTAGTAGAGAATACATTTTTGTTGTAATTGGATGATAATATGTACTTTCTCAATTAAAATATCACATTACAGTTTGTGGCCTTTTATAATTCATTATAAGTGACTTTTCATTTTATTTATTTTAAATCATGTTTTTGTGCATAAAATTAATTATTTAAAAATGTTTATTTTATTTTAAATTATTATTTACATTAATTTATAAATAAAAGATCATTATATTATTATTTATATATAAATTTTTACAATTATACTTTCTTAATTTAATAAATAATATTCATTCCCTACATTAAAATACATATGAGATAACTATGATCTTACCTAATGATATTTTAATAGTATGTAATGTTTCATTAAAACAATGTGTTGTATGTATTGAAATTTTTTAAGAATTTAAATTTAATACTAATAAATAAATAAAATATATAGGTCCTATAAAAATTAATATATTTAATGATTTTCATAAGGGTTATCTAGAAAAATTAGTAATAAGTAAATAACATAAATTTTCAACATATTCATAATAGCCTCCATATCCCACAATGAGAGCCATTATTTTCTTTAATGATTAATTAATATTCTTCCATGGTTATTTTGGAGAATATATTTTCTCATTTTTATTAATTTCTTAATTGAATAAATGATTTATGTATTATTTTATATAAGGGATGAAAATAATTAGAATGCAATGTATAACATCATATTTAAAAAATATTAAAGGAAGATATTTTCAATATAATTATTCTATTATTATTTATATTTATATATAGATAGGTTTCACATGGATATTATCATTTATATTGAATTTATTGTACAATCTCATACACAAATAAATTATAATTTTTTCTCAATGGCTTTCAACTGATCACAATCCCTATCACACTCTTTCTTTTCGTTACTCATTATTTAATAATCAATGTTCATATTTTAGTTATAATTTATTTATATAATTTCATTTACACACAATTTATCATTATTAAGCAATATAACATTTATACATATAGTGTCAGTATAGAATGTTTATTATGAATATTATTTTACCAATTCTGTAAATATTATAATTTCTTATTTAATGTGGATAAATTTTTTATTAAAAATTAAATTTTAAAATAAATATTATTTATCAATAGAAATACTTGGAATCCATAAGATGTGAAGGTTGTTGGTGTGTCCTAGGTGTAGATAACCGTTTTATATACTAACTAGAATCATGAGAAAAAAATATATGGATTACATCATAGGTGGTTACTAGGTTTAAACATACCAATTAATTGAAAATAATTTCATGAGGACAGAATTAAAAGTATAATCCATGATATATTGGCTTTGTAATAAATTTTATGATCAATAATGTTTTGATTTATTCATTTTATTTGATTTTATATCAGTTTAATTTATCTAAATTATAAATAAATTATCAATACACTTGAATATATATAAAACATATGTTTTTGAATGAATAGAATATTTCTTATAATCCACTCTATCATGTTGAATATACCATTTTTTACTCATCATTTCTTCTTATATATGTACCCTATACATGAAATCTAGGAACAACGTTTAGTTATTTCCATTCCATATTATTTAATGAAGGTTTCTCTAAATAATTTCATGGATGCATGCTTTTAATTGGATAATATTATTATATTCAAATATTAATATTGGATTCATGTAGGTATATAATTATCCCATAAATCTAAACTATTCATGCCTTTTTTGTTTGATCCCATTATGTTGTATAATTGTAAAAGTTAGGTAACACCTAAAATATCTAATGTATAAACGTCATATTCGATAGCGTGCATGGCACACAACCCCAATGCACAAATAGAAATATAATATTGTGATAATTTATAATATATTTAATCTATAAAATAAAGTCAATATATTCTAAATCATGAAATGCATGTGATACATATTTAGCGTGTTACATTCAAAACAATGAATTTTTTAATGATCTGTATTAAACGAAAGATAAATTTTTACTGAAATATATTATATTATTAATCTACTATTATATAAAATAATAATACATACAATATCAATTATGAATATTATTAAATAATATATAAAAATATATTTCTAAATAAATAATAAAAAACTCATTAGTTATTGATTATTGAGAAATGAATATATGAACCAATTGAATATAAAAAAATATTTTAAAGAAGACTATTTTTATGCTCGTAATGTTATTTTTTCCTTAAAAATTAAAAATAATGAGTTATATTAAATTTATATATATGTATATATATATATATTAAATATAATATTTTTAATAATAATCAGATATTTTTGATATACATATGATATAAACAAACGTAATATTTCAAATAAAATAATATACTTTCATTAAAGAACGGTTACCACATTTTAATTCAGATCCTATTTTATGTATAATTTCTTGAACTATAATAAATATTATATTAAAAAAATTAAGTTTATTATTTAAATATAAACTAAAAAATTATTTTTTTCTGTATTTTTTGTATTTTATACAATGTTTCATTTTTTTAATGAATAGTTGAAGATAGTGATTTTTAGTTAAAAATGATTTTTTATCGATATTATTTACAAGGTTAAATTAAATTATAAATTAGTTTTGATGTTTAATTAGATAATTTTTTAAAACTTTTTTATAAAATATTGGTTATTTTTATAAATATCCATTTTAAATTGACTATAACAGAAATGAAACATTTACATGGTTTTTCATTAAAAATAATTGTTTTTGTCCCATATATGGGATAAAATTAAAATTAATTTATGATACATATGTAATTGGAATATGGAAAAATGGATTCCTTAATAGGAATCATAAAAAATTATAATTTCTAATAAGGTCAGAATAATTTTTGAAAAATAATATAAGTCAATTTAACTGCTATTAACAATAAATAATAAAGTAAAATTATACTTATCAAATGAAAAAACCCAAAACATAAGGGCCCAAATGACCTATCCACTTGTCTGACACCCACTTTCAGGACATTAATCATCCATGAACCATATTTTATTTATTTTGGTTGGGTTTTTATTTTTTTTGATAGGTAAAAACGTTTGTACACCTAACATGTTTTAAAAAATGTCAGGTTAGTCCATTTCATCCCATTAAAAAGGCCACCACCTATCTCACATCCTCACACATCTCACGCCAAATTCAATTAACAATAATCATCCCAAATATATACTCTAAATTCCTCTCCATATTCTATATACATACAATTTCTCAGTATACAATCTAAGTAAGCCTTTATGATATATACAAAAATGACTTACCTAACTAAAATGTTACATCATTCCTTAAGCACTTTAGTTTTATTTAATTTCCCTAAAATATCAATGTTCCATATTCCATTATTCTATAAAAAAATTATCCTTTATATTATATTATTTTATTTATGTTGTAACTTCATCCTACACATACAAACACATCCATCTCACGGGTATAAAACATAATGTTTTAGTGTAATGTGAACTACATTCTCAAGGAATGATGATTGATCATTTTCCCACTACAAACAATCAATGATAAGAATTATTATAGACACTATATATATATATTTTATAAATGATATTTATTATTTCATTCAACTTATATAATTTTTTTATAACATATACCCATATACATTTATTTTTCTATAAATACGATAACATCGTTTGTAGATGTGATGACTACCACCCCTTTAATGCGATTTTATTCATTCACAATATACATGGAACTTGTGAAGGTTGGATTTAATTAAAAAAATGTTTCATAAAAAAATTTATATTATATTCATAACATCATTAAATTTATATAAATATAATATGACATTTTATTTATTAACCGTTCACACACATAAAAAGTGATAATGTTATTCTAGGACGTTTGGACTACTACATCCTCCACACAATGCGATTCTTTTTCCATAAACATAATTATATATATAATTATATATGATTAAATTAAATATATTTATTAAATAATGTCCACTATATAATGGAATTGTATTACTTTAAATCTTTCCAAAATTACCACTGAAAAATGGGAAAAGTACTTATTTGTATGTATAGCCTACCATATACATGATTGTAATATGAATTCATTTTTCAGAACCAAATATTATGACTTTTTTTAATAGAATAATTTAGGAAATAAATTTAATATTTATTTAATTAATAATAATCAGAACATGTTATGTAATAATCCCTTTTACCACAGTTGACTTACAAATGAATTTTTTGGCAGAGAAACATAAATTGGTCATAACAACCAAAATAAACATAATTGATTAAGTAGTTATATACTACATGGTAATGAGTTAATGAAAAAACATTATATATATGAAAACGGTTTGGAATCATGGAAATTATTAAAATATGTTTATTATTATTTAATAAAAACAAAAACCAAGGCATATCAGACATATTAAAATAGATTTTCTTGTTACATTTTATTTTTGTTAGAAAAATATCTTGTTCAAAACTTACTTATTTTGTGTGGTACATCTAATGAACATATTTGTATATGATATAATTAATCATTTTTTCTACATGTTATTTAAATATTTCATTTAAGGATATTTCTTAATGGGGATTATGATTTAAAATATTTAAATGTGTTGTGGGACTCTTGTGAATGTTTAATGATTATTTCCACGATTATAATTATAATAGTAATTCATTTCCATTTGATAAAATTATATTAAAATTGATCAATAAGAAGTTTAATTTTATTATCCTATGGTTTTAAGATCCATTTTTAATTATTAGTTCCATTTTTACACTCTTTGGTTCATTAAATGATTTCGAATGTGTTTTTATGAAAACCAGATATTATTTACTCTTTAGTCGGAGAACATTTTTTCTTCTGAAAACCAAGTTTTATTAAAATGCTATCAAAAATGTTTTTAACCATTTTAAATTTATTTTATAAATTTATTTTTACTCATTTTTATATTACAATTATTTTATCGGGAAACATCTTGTACTATTCTAAACTAAAAATTTCTCTAACCATTTAACATGAAAAGAAAATGTTCTTTTTACTAAATAAAAATTTAATGGAATACCCTATGTATTTGCATTAAATATACCTTTCTATTTTTCATAAGGTTATTTTTAAAAAATATCATTCCAAAATATATTATCGATGATTTATTTTTGGAAAATTTCATTCAAAACAAAAGGATATTTTCCACAATAACGTTTTTGAAAAACCATTTTATAATATTCCAATTCATAAATGATAAAACCAAATTATTTTACTCCACTAGGTGAGTGATGAATTAATACCATACCTAAACTTCTTACTGAATGGTTTATGATTGATTTCGTCATGAATAATATTAATATAAACATCATTTATTTCTTTTCATCAGTATAGTGGAATCAATTTTCTATGATCATTTGACATTGAATTTTCCATAAATATCCAATTTTGATTCATTTATATTAATATTTCTTGAACCATAAATAATATTCCATATGGTGTTAACATTCATATTTCTTTGATTATTTAGAGAAATAATTACATATCTATATATATAATTAAATATTAAAATACGATATGGAATATTCTATATTTGATATGAAGATTGTTTTAGACATTTAAGACACGCATTGTATATAGTTTTTGGTAATCCCAACTGGTTTGGAAATGGTTAATGAAATCCCCTACATTTAACAGTAGTCTCATGAGAGGAAATTAGTTTGAGAAAAAACCATATAGTCTGTTTCCATGAAGAATATATGGGTTTCTACCATATATGATAAATTATCCTGTGAATAGTATTGACATTACTAGTTCACTTTACATAAGAATCATGAAGTACACTATTTTACTATTACTCTCATTTATATTTAGTTAGTATTACTATAGGAGATTTTTTGTCGACATATCTACGAATATATTTAATTTTCAGTTCATTTATTAAATACCATGTTTTTCAGTTTCTTACATGTCAATTCTTATTTTTCCATAAATGGTTATTCGAATAAAATTTGTTCATAGTTATTACCTTTCAATATTATTTAAAAACTACCTTATTGATGAGTTAATTAAATGATATATGTTTTTAGTTACGAAAAGTTTTATAATTATTATTCACATTGAATGATTATTTTTTCTAATATACATTTCCCATTCTGTGAATCTGACTACAACATTATTATGTTTCATTTCCCCATGAATCAATGATGTGTACAATGAATGTTTTTTAGGGAAATTTTAGATGAAATTACATTTTCCATGAATTATTTTTTTAAAAATATTATGTTTTAATTAGGGTATTAATTTTTTAAACAAGAATAATGTTTTTATATTATTTTCTATGATAACTAAACTATCTGTCCTTCTGGATTTGAATGGTTGTAATCATTCCAACAAAATTGATAGTTGAAATAACTCAAGGACTTCGTGGATTCTTCTATATAGTCTATTTAAGATGATGTTTAGTTTAAACCATGAGAACATGATTTTGGAAAACAATTATTAGAGAAGTTTTCCTAGAGGAAAAATGTGATGATATATATATAATTCGATCATAATATTTCAGTTCGATATAGAAAATGTTTGTTTTATAAAAAGACGTCAATTTTATTGATCCTATATGTTGTCTTTGTTATAGAACTAATGTACTTAGGGGAACCAACAAAAACATCATGTGCTGGATCTTACTCATCATAACAACGAACATTATAGTAGGCCTTACCATGAGATTAAATTGAAAATAATTGTTATATATTCATTGGATAAATAAAATTATCTATAAAATTCACGATGAAGAATTTTGAAAATTAATAAACTAGGTTGAACATAAGGTATTTTATATTTAAGATATTCTATCATGATTTGTATGTACAAATTATAATATTATTGATAAAACCTATACCATAAAACTACCAATGAAAAAATAATTGGTTGAATTATATATGTATAGATGTTGTATTTAAATGATTAATTGAACATTTTTTTAGTGATTAGACTCATTACCATGATTTACATCATATTAATTTTGTTAATTATATTAATTTTGTTTTATAAGAGGAAAACAACTATGCCAGTTGACAAAAAAAATCAAGAAAGGCCATGGGACACAAACCAATAATATAAGGATGGTAATGGTTTCACACCAACAATTGTTCAATATAATTTCCTTCTTAATATGTTTTAGTTTTTAGATAAAAATTTGATGAAAAAATAATAATGATTAAATAATGGAATAACATTTGAGTATTAGAGATTAATTTCAAAATCATATTACTATTGGAAAAAAGTTAGATAAAAATAGCTAGACTTGTCACTCCTTTATGATCATAATTTTCCATTAAAAATGTATTTTAGTGATTCAAGCATCAAAATTTATTTTCGGATGAATTGGAAAACTGATTGATGAAAAAACAAAGAACACTTTTTTTCATAAAAGTATATCATGTAATTATAATTCCATATATTTTTTAAAAATAAAATATTTACGCATCATTTTGAAAATTATGTGGAAATAAAAGGTTATCACAATACATTAATTTTACTTGAACCGATGTTTTTTTAAATAATTTTTAGATTTAATGATTTGTGGCCTTACAATTTTTATTTATCATTAACATGTATTTGATTGATGAGGTCAATCAATTATTATAAAAAATAACACTATTAATCATAGTATACCTCTCCACACTACACAAATTATCTTTTACGTAGAGACCTAGTTATATGATAGTTCTTGTGAATTTTGAACATTTCATTCACTATTTTTGGAATGATATTTTATGAATCCTTTTCACAATTTTAGATTTATACCATTGGAAATATCAAACAATATATCAACATTATTGTGTTTAATTTTTCATGAAATAATTATATTAACTTGGGGGAATGTAACACCATGAAAATTTAAATTAGGAACATCGTATTTGAGAGTGTGTATGAAACAAAACACCAAGAATGTAAGGGAATATACTATTCTCAGAATTTATCATATATATATTATTTATATATATATTTATATATATAACCAATTGCTTGAAATTCACTTGATACTCAGTTAGTATTATACATACACAATAATTATTTTCTTCAATGCCTTTCGTTAGAGGCACCACTGAGATTATAGAACAAGAATTTTATTAAAATATTCTTTTAATATAATAACACATAAAAAATAAATTATGAATAGTATTAATTAAAATATCAATATATATGGATGAAAAAATATTTGTAGATTTCCATATATAAAAATTAATTAGAAATTAAAGTAAGAACCAAATTGAATAAAAAAAGAACAATTTATAGAAAACACATTTTACGATCACAACGTTTTTATATCCCTGTTAGATACAATTAGTGAGTTATATTAATGTGGAATGTATAATATATATTCAACAATATATTTCTTGTATCCATAAAATAGAATTTATAGACATAACATATGAACAAACCCAATTTTATGCGTAAAATTCTATATCTTTATAATGGCACTTTTAAAAGCTTTTTAATGGTGAACTTATTTTAAATCCAATTATTTGCACTTTTATATTAATAATATGTCAAGGTAAACTGAATATTTTAATGAAAAACATAAAAATTTTCATTCGTTGAATTTTTTGTATTCTTATGTTATGATTCAAATTTCAATGAATAGAAAAATTATAGATTATTTATTCGATATTGATATTTATCTAATTTATATATAATGGTAAATTACTTTTTCAATTGTTTAAATATTTAATTAGATATATTTTTATCAATTAATCAAATTAGGTTCATTGGAAAATATTTCAATTTGATATGGACTATAAAACCATAGAATATTTTTGGATGTTTTTTCCTTAAAACCCCACATTGTTGTACCATCTAGACGAATAAATTTAAATTAATTTCTTCTACGTCTATGACTTGAATTTGGAAAAAATATATTCCATATTTAGAATCAAAATATCATATATTATATAATAATTTCAAATTATTTTTTTACTTAAAATATTAGTGAATGTAATTAATATTAATTACAATTATATATGAAAAATTAGGAATAATAATGAAATAAACATTTAACTTGCATGCCCAAAAGACAATGAAACATGGGAAAAACCTATTTTATTGTCATAATGATACGAGGAAACATCATGTATTTAATTTTTTAATCATATTTCTTACGAAAAAACCTGGGTACACCTAACTGTATTTCAAAAATAACATGTGAGTCTATTTCTTCCGTTATAAATGGTATCCACCACTACCAGTTTATCACACAACTCAAGACTATTGGAACAACCATGATATACCTAATAAGAAACTGAAAATTAATCCCTTAATCCTATAAACACCACCTTGGGGAAAAAATCAATCTATATATGCCTTTATTTATAAATGAAAAGGTGATACTCAGTTAAGAGGTAACTACTTTACTTAAGTGTTCTAGTTTTATTTATTTTTAATGTTTTTGTGTATTACATTCATATATAAAATCAATAGTAATTCAAAAATACTTATATTTTTAAATGTTAATTTTTCTTCATGGACTTATACTGAAATCCATCTAATGGGTAATGAACATAATTTTTTATGAGTTCGGTGAACTACCGCCTTATAAAACAACAATCGTTCATTTTTTTCCTTTACCAAAATTCATGGATTAGATTTATGACTAAAAAAATATTAATATATTTAATATTTAATATTAATTATTTTTAATGGTTATCCAGTTATATTATAACACATACCCTAATACTTTTCATTTTTTGTAAATACGATAACATCATTTATGGAAATGCTGACTACCACCGAATTTTTTTTTGTGATTCATTAACACAATACATGGATCATATAAAGTATGGGATTCATTAAAAATATGAAACATAAGTACCCTATATATGATATTAAATACATTATTACCTTTCGGGAAATATAATATATCCTTTTCTTTATTACCATTTCTCCAACATAAAATTTGATAATGTCATTCATGGTCATGTGGACAACCACATTCTTGATATGATGTGATTATTTTTACATAATAATAATTTGATATATAATTATATATAAATAAATAAAATTTTATTTATGATATAATTTTCAATCTGGTATGACATTGTGTTACTTTATTCATTTGAAAAATTATTATTGAAAAAATATTAATGTTACTTGTGCGTACGGAAAACCTACCTTCTCCATTATTGTAATGATGGTTCATTTATAGTAACTACCATTCAGAATTTTTTTTGAAAGAATAATTGATTATTAAATATTATAATTATGTCCTGATTTTGTTTTCAATATATGTAATGACCCATTAGATCTTAGTTAACCTACCAAGGTCAAATTTTATTCATAAACCAAATTTGGTCAATACACCAAACACAAATAGAATTTTTTTAATTAAATGTATTCAACATTGTAATAAATTAAATAATAGTAATTAAAATACTATAAATGGTTTTTTATAATGTAAATAATTAACATATGTTTATTTTTAATTTATATAATGAACCACCAGGCATGTCAGACTCACGCTAAGGGATTTTAATTTCACTTTTTTACATTTGTGTGATAAATGACTTGTTCACCACATGTGTAGTGTATATAATTAAACTTTATATATATTATATTACTAATAATTTTATATATTCATGGTATTTGTAAAATTCATTTAATTTTATTTCATCTAGAAACTTATGATTTAATTTTTTTTAATTTGGTATGATGTACTTTTGAATGTATAAATATTATCTTCCTCAAAAATAATTATTATTTTTCTCTTATTTCCATTCAATGATATTATATAAACATTGACCAATTTTTTTTTCATATTTTATCATGTCTACTTTCAAGTATTTGTAACATTTTTTCAGTCTTTGGCACTCATAATGTTTTAGAAAAAGTTTTGAGGAAAAATGTACTTTATTCTCTCTTTAGTTTAAGAACCTTTTCCTTCTAAAAAACTTGTTCTGTTAAAAGAATTTAATTTTTTAAAAAAAATTAAAATTGATTTATTAAATAATATTTTAAACATTTTTTCTTTTACAATTTATTTCAATTAAATCATCTTGTGGTTTTCTATGCAAGGAAATTTAATTTCATTTTTGTCTACCAAATGAATGTTTTTTGTATTGTATTGCTTGTAATGATTAAACCACTATCATTTCTTTAATTATTTTCCTTGGAATGGTTAAAGGGTAATTTTTTAACAACATGTTTTAGAACAATGATTTTTAAGGAATTTTTTTTAAAAAATCTTATTCATAGGAAACTGATATTTTCATTAATTTTTTTAAAAATATCATTTTCTAATATTTCTATTTATCAATGAAAACAACACATTATTTTACTCCACATGGGATATGTTATATTAACAAATCATTAATATTCCTCTAGACTATTTATAATTGACTTTGCCAAGGATTGATTTTATATTCATTACATTAATTCCATTTATTCCCCTAAAAAATATTAAATTTTCTATGATCAATTGACATTGAATCTTTCTAAAATATACTATTAATTTTTCATGGATATTGTTATTTCATAGATTATTTACCATTTTCCATATGTTACTGACCCTGGTCTTTATTTGATCATTTTGGGAAATATTGAAAAAATATCCTTTAATCGACCTAGATATTTGATTTTGAATAATGTCTATATAATATGAGGAATGCTGTGGACTTTTAAGACAAAGTATAGGGATCATTTAATGTTATCCCTTCTGGTTAGGGACAGGTTAATGAACACCCCTTGATGCATCATTAATCTCATTAGATTAAATTAGGGGGATATAAATCATAGATATTGTTTCCAATTTTAATCGATGGGTTTCTACACAATATTATAAACTGTATTATGAGAGGTCTTAATGGTACATGTTCCATGTACCAAGGATTCATGAAAAATAATAATAAAGAATTTCTCTAATTCTATTTCAGATATTATTAATAATTTATGTTTCTTTTTTTCTTATCTATGGATATATTTCATTTTTAGTTTATTGATTAATTGGATTGTGTTTTAGTTTCTTAGTATCCCATATTTAATTTCTATTATAATGTTATGGGAATGGAATTTTCTTAATTTATTAACTGTATATATTTTTTATATGAATCCTTCTCACCTATTTGATAACATGGTATATGTTTTCTATTAACTACCATACCAAAATTATTATTCACGTTTTTTTCATTTTTTTCATCTTCTATACATTCCCTTATTGAGTATTTTATCTCTCCCTAATTATGTTTATTTTCCCCAGGAATCGATGATTATTATTGGGAATGATATGAAAGGATGTACTAAATGAAATATTTTTATCATGGATGTTATTTTGAACCAAATTATCTTTTCATTAATTTATTATTTTTTAATACAAGACTGACGTATGAATCTGGATTACCATGACTACTTATATATTAGATAGTCTTGATTTTATTCCTTGTAATAAGGCAAATGAAATTGATACTGTCCACCATATCTTGACCTTATGGGTTCATGTCAAATAAAATGTAGAAAATGGATTGTAGTTACCTATGTTGGAATTATTTCAGACCTTATTAGCTTATTTTTTGGAAGAACCTTGAGGACAATAATATAAATAAATAAATATGATTTTTGTAATTTTGAAAAACAAATAGATTATTTGAGAACATTTACAATAATATGTATCTTTATTCCCTAATAAAAATTATAATTTCAATTAAAAAATTCACTACAATTTTTTAGATATGGTTTCTCATGGACGAAAGGGAGGGGACACCCATAAATATATTTCTGATTTAACTAATATAAATTCCATTATAGATGGTGTTGGATATGATAAAATCATAAACAGACTAGGGAAGATGACCCAAGTTATATAACATCATACTCATTTAAACCTTATTGATAATAAATATAAGTTAACGAAACATATATTACACCACTACAGATATATATATTTCACATATTATATTATTCCATTTTGTTTTTTTATTACCCATTAAATAAAAATCCATTGTTAAAATCCCATTTCAGGTAATAACTACAATGTTTTTCATGTATGTTTTTATTTATAATTTTTTGGTCTGTTAAATTTTATAATGGACACATAATTTCTAAAATATTAAAAATGACATAAATCTAAAATTAATTAATTATAAATGTATTATTTTTTATCCATAAATTTAATATATATCTATTAACATAAAAAATGAAATATGGTGGACAAGAAGACTGTAAGCTCTGATTACTCATGAACACTATTTATATTTTCACGATGGATTAAAATAAATAATGTTAAATAATAAATTGATGTCCTATAATCATAGTTATTTCCTATATATCAGATATATTGATTAAATTTTAACTTTTTACATTCAATGTAAATAATTTGTTAAAAATAATTGCATATATTTTTGTGGTCATGGTACATCATAATCATGAATGACTTTCTTATTTCTCATTGAATATAATATTAAAAATATATATATGTTTGTGTTTTTGTGTGTGTGTGATATGTCGTTGAAAAACATAATACTATTAGATTTCTAAATTATATTATTTTAATATATATTTATTACAAAGTAGGTATAATTGAGATTAATAACACATAAAATTAATTCGCAAGGAGATAGTCTTTCGCACACAAAAATTATGTTATTGTTTTCAAATGGGATGGTAGTTAAGTAGGTATATGTGGTATTTAAAATAATGTGGTATAATAACATAATTAATATCATTTTGTAATATTAAATCCATCACTATATCATTCTGTGAGATGTGGCGATTGAAAACGAAAAACATCAGTTCTCTATTTGGTAGTATTCCGTACACATGAATGTTGATTTCATATCGAATTTTATAGATGCGGATAAGGATGCATAATTGTTTCATAGTTTTAATTTTTATAACGATAAAGGATCATACATATAATTCTTAAAAAAATATCTAATAAATTGGTAATTATCGATCCCCATATTTGACAAGCATAAAATATTTCATCTAATGGGTTTTGGACAATTTTATATGTCATGTTTCGCATTATCTTTTTAGTTTAACCTAAATGTAATATTTTTTAACCATAACAATAGTAGTTAATTTCTAATTTTATTTCTAATAATTTTCTCCAAAACATTATCCAAAATGTCCGAGAGACAGGTGGGGACATACTACCAAAAAATTATATTTAAAAATTTTAGACAATACAAAACAACTCAGAAAAGGGGGGCCTTAGACAACCTTGTTTACATAGTGCCAATGATACCATTGTGGACTAGAACATTACAGTAATCAGGTAGTAAAAAAGACCAAATTAAATTAGCCTCCATAATTGCTCTTTTTGAGAGAGCATCTGCCACCTAATTTTCCTCTCTGTGCACATGAGACACATCCCAAGAAATCAACTTAGCAAAGCTTTAGAGAATTTACCCAGGCAGAAAGCATATTCTATGACACATTCTTAAACCGGTCCTTCAGAATATGCACTGCAATAGAAGAGTTTGATTCAATCCAAAGCATCCACCAACCATAATGAGTCACATACCTTATCGCCTTTATCATTGCCCATAATTCAGCCTCGACTACATTACCATTTCCAATATAATGAAAGAAGCATCCAATGAAAAATACGTGATAAGTCCTGAAAAATCCACCACATCTAGTAGGTCCAGGTGCACCGGTAGCTACCCCGTCCACATTCACCTTTAGTCAATTAGTAATTGGTGGAATCCACCTGATATATTTCACAATGTTGGGCCTCCTCTCCCTACCACGTACACCAAGAGATCTCAAAAGAAAAAAGTCAGACATTTCATTATTCATTGAACCATATTGGTTCACTAAAGCAGATATAATGCATTAGTGCATCATAATATCACCCTCCTTGAAATAGTACCTTCCATTATTGAAGACAATATTGATGCGGGCCTTCCCGATATATGATTAAAGAGAAATGGTAGCAGCAATGAGTAGGGATTTGACCTACTCACTGCGGTCTTCTTGCATAGCTGAGGTTATCAGTGTACTAACCGAACTGGAAATTAATTGGTAGTGGAATATGAAATTCAAATAACTCCATAGTTGAGTAGAAAATGGAAAATGAATAAAAATATGAGTAACAAATTCATCCGCAGCGAAGAAAAGGAAGCATACGGGGGAAATACTCAGTCCAGTTCGTTGCAGAGCTGATTGAGTTGGCAGCCTATGCTTCTAGATGCACCACATAAGAGGTGTATAAGAAGGTAAAATGTAAGATCTTCTTACTCCCTCCACCCAATCAGGTACTCCAGGATCATTTCCACATTGCATATTATAGGACTCACAGCTAGAGAAGGATCCACTGATCCCCAGTTTCCATATAATGACATCATAGTCAACATATTCATATGTAGAAATCTCAGTATGAAGATGAGCAGGTATAATAGCATGAGCCTCTGAATTCCCCTGTAGGTCTGAAACAGAAATTCTCCTCAAAGACAATGGAATGATAGTAGAATTTTTAATTGGGGAGGACATCCATTGAGTGATCCAACAATTCAGTTGAGAACATACACAAACCGGCCATTTGATCTATGTTATAATATAAGAGCATGTATTCCTGACTGATTACCAAACAAAGGATTTCAAATAAAATGATTGGTTCTTATATAACCTATCAACAAATCTACTAGGAAGAAATTACAACGAAGAGTTTGTACCACATAAAAGTATCCAAGTGATGTTTTGATGAAATGCATCATTAAAAATTATGACATCTTTAACCCCCATTCCTCCCATTTCCACATGCTTTATACAGTGCTTCCATTCCACGGTTACTAGATTCCTCTGTTGTGTCGAGCCAGTCTAGATGAAATTTCAGATCATACCACTAAGTTCCCTAAGTAGTGAATCTGACCATTTATTGAGTGAAAACGAGTAAACAAACATTGAGGTGATAACATTGTTCACAAGAAATATCCTAACAGCATGAGACATGGTCTTCCCTTTCCAACTGGCTAACTGATTGATGATTTTAAGTGCAATACCCTAAATGTAGATTTGTTTCACTCTTCCCCAGAAAAAATGAAACCCGAGGTAATTAAAGGGTAGTTCACCTCTCTTTACACCAAGCCTGATAGAAATTCTATTTTGCTTCAATATTCGAATTCCTTCCCCCAAAACAATAAATTTTTTCTTCTATCTTATGTCCTAGCCAACAAATTCTTCAAAATGATTGAAGATATTATTTATACAGGAGATGGTTTTCCTGTTATCTTTGGAGAGAAGCAGAATATCATCAACATAAAATAAGTGAGAAAGAGTAATGAAATTTATCCCATATGTCATGCTCTGATATATACCAGAATTGAAAAGATCAAGATGGAAGATTCTAAAGTAATCTTCATCCAAAGAGAACAGCAACCCAGATAAAGGGTCACCATGCCTAACACCCCTATTACATTGAAGAAATTTCATGGGTGATCCATTAACCAGAATAGATAAGCTAGCACTTTTCAGAATGTAGTACACCATACCAATAAATTTATCTGAGAATCCATTCATGCTCAAGACTTTGAAAATGAAGTCTCATATGATGGTGTCAAAGTCTTTTGAGATGACAACCTTTAGGGCCATATTTCCATCCTTGACATTGGTTCTCATTATGTTGACACACTCTGAAGCAGTGAATAGAAAATTCTAGATGCTCCTGCCAGGTACAAAACCAAACTGATTAGAAGAAATAAGAGACCTTGCAATCACACCTAAATGAATTTCCATGATTTTACTAATGACTTTTGGAATGTATTTTACAATAGAAACAAGTATGAAATCCTTAATATCCAAAGAATTATCATTCATGAGAATTTGGGAAATGAAATTTGAATTCATCCCATATGGAATGTAGGAGTGAAAAAATATTTACACTACTACCTCGGTCACTTCCTTATATAGGATGTCCTAATAAAACATAAATAACTTCTTGGAAAATCCATCTGGCCCAGCAACACTATCCATGTTTAAAGAAAAAAGAGCATCATGTATTTCCTTTATGGTGTGAATGTCAGTAAGTATTTTGTTTTTTGCATCATCCAAGCTAGGCTCAATGCATCTGATAATTTTATCTAAGTTTTCCTCCCCTGATTCAGAGTAAAACTTTTCAAAGTTGCATTTAACAGATTTGGCAATGAAATTCTCAGAGGTAAACAAGATATCATAAATTCTTAAAGCCTTGAGACTCCTTCTTAGTTTTTTCTCCCTATGTATGCAATGGAAGAACCTTGAGTTCCTATCCCCATCCTTCAGCCATCTCACATTGAATTGATTTCGAGATAGGTTTTGATTAATAGACAAGATATTATTATGCCATGAGGCTTCCTATATCTTCTCTTGAGATGGAAGATCATGAAGTATACTACGTGATGACTCTCCGAAAAAAGTGAGTCGGCCTCTTTAATGTCATGATCATGGCTGGAGAATGACTTTTTTCTCTATTCCCTTATTTTGGCTTTTACAATTTCAAATTTACTATTGAGGATATGAAAAGTACTACCTTGAAAAACTACTTTCCAGGCTTCTATAAGAGTCTCCCTACACCGTGGGAAAACCATCCATGGATTGTTAAATATAAAGGGCAGAGGAGCTGATCTCAAACTGCTAAATCATAGATCAATTAATATATGACGATGGTCAGAATGCAATTTGGATAGAGTCATGCCAGACAAATCCATTTCCTCACTTTTCTCATACATCTGCACCAGACACATGTCATGTTTACTTGCTTTACTTGCATTAATGGTATATCTTCTCTAGGTTAAATCATCACCAGAGATAGGCACTTCAATAATGCTATATTGATCAATACATGGGAAAACTTCGTGGCTGATGCTCTACAGAAGTTACTTCAAGTCTTTTCTTCTACCCTCAGAACTATATTAAAATCACCCATTATCATCCATCCCATGTCAATGCGCTCGGCTATGTCCAAGAGATTCCACCATAAGCATCATCTTCTTATATACTGGTTAAAATCTTAAACAAAGGAGACACACAAAATATTTGATTGAAAGCAACATGTCAGGGAAACAGATTTTTGATCACTTTGAAAGGACTCATCCATCAAACTACTTTTCTTTATGACCAATAATGACTCCAGTTCATTACCAGATTGATTGGCTGCAATAGATGAGTATCCCAAAGAAGACCAATAAAAGGCCATCCACCTAGCGAACTTCATTCTAGGTTCTGCAACCCCTAACAACATTGGTTTTCTAGTCAAGATGATGTTCTTCAGGGCTTCAACCGTGGGAGAGTTCCCAAGACCATTGAAATTCCAAAATAGGACCATCATTGATTGGAAGACCGCTGCCTAGTACAGCGGCTAGCATAGCTAGTTGCTATGCATTTCTCTGAGTCTTCCAGGTTATCCCCTTCTATATCAATTGATGAGCCGTCAGGTTATCCCCATGATTACAATCATTTCACACTAAAAACATACAATAATCAAGTTATTAAATGGTCCACTATGGTTCCTTCCAAACATCTTCAATTATACATGGTTCATAGGGTCTTCCATGAATTCCATTTTTCATTTCATATGAAGAGCATATGATTAATGGGTAATTTTAATTTCTATTTCCACCATGATTGAACAATGAAAGAATTATTCATAGAATCATATGCCCATTATGGATAACTCTAAAATGATACTTGGTTTTAAACCACTGAATAATCATTCATCCTTACTTTTAGAAGGTATGATAATACATTAGTCATACCATTCATGTATTTTAAAAATTGATTCATATGTTATAATATATTCACCATCCTATTATTTTACATCAAAAAATTATTTTTCCATTTTTTATGATATAAATGAGGATGTTTATATTGATTAACATTTTATTAAACTAGTCCAACTCTATTATTTCAATTTCATATCATTCTCTATTATTCTTGGTAAGAGTCCACCATTGATCTTTTTCTTGAACCAAAAAATAGACAACCAAAAATAATTCTTCAATCTATATGAACTGGATAACATAAAATATATTATCAATGATATTAATCCATTAAAAAATAACTAGTGAATTTGGTGAACCACTAAATAAAAATGGATATTTCCACATTAAGTACTCAATAATATATTTTTTCCATTATATTCCAATTTTTATGTTATGTATAAATGAAATATTCATATGGTTATATAAGAATAAAAAAATTATTATTCATTAGAGATCCCCTAAAACTTTAAGGATTTGGAAATCAATCAATGCATTGTCTATATCACATATCATTAACAATGTTATATTGGGTTCTAGACATTGAATGATAATAAAATGCCGAACACCGGTGAGAATAGTGTCAACTTTTAAACTGATTTGGCCTATAATTAGTCCTCAAGAACGAATCCACAAATAAAAGAGGATTCCTAATAAAAATGTGTGACTGAAATAATATATTGGGATTAATATTCCATTATATCATATTATAGTAATACAATAAATTATTTAAACAAGAATTCGTTAATGAACATCATAGCGAACACAAATAAATCAATTATAAAAAACATTTTATAATATAATGATTCAAAAATACCTAAGGAAACATAATACAAATAAAGGTCACCCAATAGTACAAAATTATACAATATAAAACAAAATTTTAAAAATACACAAGGCCACACTACTAATTTGAGTGAAACCACAAACCTAGTATAAACAATGTATGAAAATATCCTTCATGAATCTCATACTCCACTTGGAAAACTCTTCTCAATCATGAAACACAATCCTCTTCCTGATCCACTACACCATGATCAACATGATTGGAGACATAAGGTGTACACGTATACCAATGTGAAAATATATGTTGTGTGAAAGAAATATTGGTAGGGCACCACAAAAAGAGGTCATAACATTTTCTACCATAACATGTGAAAGGAAAATGCATCATGACCATCCAAATTGAATGTGACTCAAAATATTTAAGACAAAAAAGAAACATAAATCAAAAAATCTCTAAAAAATGATCTATAAAATGGATAATTGGGAACCTCACTTGTATCATGAAAACCACAATTAAATCTACAATATATATTCCCCGATCTATAATAATTGATAATGTTGACCACAATTACATGATAACAATCTTGTCATTCAGATAAATGTGGTTCTCCAAAGAATAACACTAGTATTTGAACAAATGGCAAACACTATGATCTCTTTCTAAGAATCAAAAATTGAGTGAATCTACTGGGAAGTTGGACACAAATTGTTTGATATGATCTACCAGTAAGGACTCCCTATCGGCCACATGGTACACTGCAATGGACAATACTCCTATTGAACAAGATCATAAAAAAACCTACTAGTGCATAAACATGCTACCTATATAGGCCCCATACCTATACACTAGACCATAGGAGTACAATATCCTCCATTTTCTACTAAAAATAATCCAAAAAATTGAGACAATGTTGATCCAATCATCCAAAAAATTCATTAGTTATCTATCCCCTCCTCAAAAAAATGGAGAAAATAGTTGAGGTGGGAAATATAAAAACATTCTCAGGGCATATGCCAATTACAAAAATATCAATATGGTTTCCTATATACAATAATATACGAAAAACTAACAACCTAAAACCACCGTGACAAAACTCAACCCCAAGGTTCGGCTAACACACACACACAATCCAACCAAATCCGATGAACTAACATCAAAAACCATACAGACCAATTAATCATATGGATGTGACAATGGTTCCCAAAACGTAATCATAAATGTAAACAATACATGGGGATCCTCCAAAAAACCACATCTCAAGAAGGACACCCTATAAGGGGATCCTCTAGCAAAACAAAACCTATGGCCAATCATTCACAATGGAATAGAGTATAGACTCCCATAAAAAAAACTAGGGAACACCCTCCTATAATAGAAAACATAAGAAAAACCTATTTGGGGAAGGAATTCATCAGAACATGTACCTCATAACTATGTAAAACCTATATTAATTACACTAAATTACACATTATATCCATATATGTCCATCCAAATTGATGGAACCATCAGGTACTATCATTTTCTAACCAAACCTAAATAAGAAACAACCAAACAAACAGTCCCATCTAAGAAAACAATAAATTCCTCCTCATAAATGTTTTCCAAATAGACTCAATAAAACACTCCTAGAATCCTCATTATAGGGTGATCAATGATAATAAAACCACATCTAAACATTAATTCACAAAACACATCCCCATGAATGATTCTAGCACCAAATCCTCAATGAAATCGTCCCACATAATGAAAACATCCATAAACCCTATAAATACTACCTATAAACACATAAAGGATTACACCGAAAATATTATTGTTGAATATGAATCGGATTGGGATACTCACAAGATGAACTCTAACTCTAAGGAAAAAAGACACACAAAACCCCTTAGTTGTACATGTAAACGTTGTGTACATACAAGTTCAATGAGTGTACATATGTCTAAATGGAGGGTACCCTTCAATGTTCACATCAAAATTCACTTCCAAATAGCTAGTAACATACAATTTATTCCCATATAATGTTATATGATAATATAATCTCTCAATATATTATTGCATAGACATTATCTAGTACACATGTAGTATACCATTCTAAATGGATACATGGGAATATACCACTAAATGAAATGAAATTAAGGAACAAAACATGTAATTATAAAAGCATAATCATCCCCAAATTAGAAAAACACATTACAAGTTTTTATCAAACCACATGATGTTTGTTGTGGATTTCTCCCACAAATTTCTTTTAGACACCCAGAAACCCCTAAAACACCCTAGTTATCCCATAAATCATTATAATCACATTAAAATAGTGCACACAATCCCAAAAAATGATTAAAACATTAAAACTAATCTATAGAAAACTCCTAAAAAAATTATAATTTACATAATACTAGGTGGAAACCACTATATCATTGATCTGATTCGCATTCTGTAGCACAAGATTTATGATCCAGTGTGTCCCGAGCTCTGCATCATTCCACTTTCTCCCCCTCTTATTATTATCTCCCCATATCACCCTCTACTATCTATTTGATGGAGTATTCCCCATGAGGGGGGGGGGGTAATATGTGAAAACCCCAAGTGGAATGAAACAAAAGCTATAGAAAAAAATAGTTGAGAGTGTAGAAAAGGGGCACGACCAAGTCCCAAAACCTGAAACGTGTTTATTCACCACCTTTTAAGAACCCCCCATTATAGAATCAATAGGGATGTTTGAATAAACATTTAATGATCTAAACATGTGATATAACAAAATGATCATTTATAATTAAATACTATTTAATTATTTTAATATGTAATATTCACCCAAAATTATTACAGCTCAAAATTCCACGAAACAACTTAATTAGGATAAAACCAATATTTATGGGGGAAACAGAGGGGTCAGAGAAATTATCGATGATCTATTCAAAGGATAAAATGTTATTTTCCCATGAATTCAACCCCATAAAAGAAGTTCATATTTTCATTGTTTTTCTTAAACCCTCACAATGTAGTTCAAGAAAAGCTCTTCACCATAAATTCTTATCCAACCATAGAATACCAGGTTTTTGGAAAACACTTGGGATTCGTTCCAAACAGTAAATTTTCCCATTATTCCATGACTATCTATCAACTTGTATCACACTTCCAAAAACATCCCAACATGATGAATAGTCTTCCAGGACTGACCAGATGCACCCCAAAAGAGGAGTATCCATAATGTTGTGAGATATGGAATCCTAGAACCAATGGGGTGTACATTGATTATATGGATATTTAAGGTATTTAAGTATTAAACATATTATTACATATTTCTTATTTTTGGCACGAATATTATGTAATAATTTCTTATAGTATTATTGTCATTGATAAGGTCATGGAAATTCCCTGCTATGATGAGAATCCAAAAATTCTAATAGAATATTCATAAATATTGTTCTAAAGATGGATGTCATACAATGATGGGACACATATAATACATACCGTTAGGTCGATGTACTTATAAGTAAATAAGGATTATTATAATGAAGTTAACACATGTTAATATCTAAGAATGAAGATTACGAGCATAGCCATGCCAGTAAGAATTCAACATGTTATGGTGTCATCATATATTTTTATCTTTGAGTGTGTGTAATTATCCATAGACATTAAATTTTCTTATAAATACGTTTCATAACTCAGGCTTATTGATTTACAGATTAAAACATTAACATATAATGTTGGATGGAAATTGGGTATATTGTGTGCATCATGAGTGGCATGTTATTAATGGATAAGTCATTGATGGGATTATCCCTTCCCATTATGGAAGTTGATATCTCAACCCATTCATTGAAATAGAACTGTCATGATAAATTCAATGTCCATGGTGTAATGAAAATATTATTTCAGTTATATATAGAATGATGTATCATGCATAAAGGATGATGACACTATCATGAAACCTTATTGACAAGATATTAATACATAGGGATTAGATTACACAGTGAGTGTTCTTAAATGGATGTCGATATACCAACTTTATTTTTTTATCTTGGGTGCCATGACCCATTTCTAGGAAGTACTCTTGGACGTTAGGAATGCCCACATAATACCATCTAGAATGAATCCTAGAGGCTCACACATTATGTGTTTCTGTTGGTCTTGGTTAAATTATATTTGAATTTAATTAATAAATATTATTCTCAAGACAATCGAATAATTTTATTCATGTTAAAATGATTTCATAAATTAAATAAATATTTATTCACTAGACTATGGATAAAATATTTTTATTTATATTATTAAACATTTAGAAAATATTTATTTACTATTTTGTAAATAAAATATTTATTTAGTAGAATAAATTTTTTATATTTTTATTCGGATATTCAATAAATAGAAGTGGATGTCAAGAAAACCAAGCCCTGTCTAATAGTAAAATTATTATTTTCATGATAATAAGAAATTATTTACCTAGTTTACACAAATTATAATAACAATGCTATTATTTTATGACATGGAATTTTGTTTATAATTCCATTTGGTGCTAGTAGGAGCACCATAAATAATGATGATGAATTACTATTAATTTCATGGGTTTTCTCAAAGGTTATGAATGTATTTAATTGCTGTTATGCAATTAAATATTGTAATATAATCTCCTTGTAAATTAATAGACACATATGTCTATTTTTCCATGCATTGAACTATATGGTTTGTGAATAATGAATTGTTGAGATAAAAAATTTCGCTCTCGAATCATCTTATCGCCCCTCTAAAGAATGAGAGACGTTCTTCACAGATGAATAACAAGCGATCAAGAACAACTGACAAAAGAAAATTGTTTCACCATGCTAGCACCCAGAGAACGAGTGTTGTTGATTAGAGGCCATCAGAGCACATTTGGACCACCACTAGTGGGATTCTTCATTGGATCCTCGCACACGTAATATTATAATCTGGGAGGGTCATTCCAGACGATCGACATCATCAACGAATAAAATACCAAAGATCCTGGTATTGTTTTATTTTTGAAATAAATGAAATTAATTATAATCATGATCTTAGAGATCCTATATATAGGATTTACACCTCTTCATACCTTATCTAAATATTTGATTCTATTTCGTGGAGACTGGTGTTCATCATCGTACTGATCCTGGAATAATCATTCATCACGGTAAAAATTTAAGTTGGGTGTTGTCCCAACTTCTCTTCCACTGCGCCCAAAACCTAGAAGTGGTATCAGAGTGTTTACATCATAGATTATAAAAATTCAAAATTTTCATTAATGATTTACAAAATTAAAAATTTAGTTGTTTCAATTCATCTTAATCCTTCTGAAAATTTGAATCTCGATATATCTTCATCTTTTTTATTCTTGGTAACATTACATAAACTCTATTGGAATTTAATTTTTCTTAAATAAAATAGAGGATATCATCATGAGGTTCCAAATTTTCATGGGCATACCACACCTGAACACATGATGTGTATTTAGAAGTATATGTCATGTTTTCAAGGTTCAATGCATCGGGTCTGGTATGCCAGACCATGCCATGTCACTGCATTTTTCTATGTCATAATGACTCCATGTGCTAACCATGAATAGTTGGCACATATTTTTTGGATTACAAACCATGTATCCCACTAGACAAGGCATGTTGTACCTTCGGGTTCTTGTGGGACCATATACCCCACACATGGAATTCCCTGATGGAGACTATGTAACGAGGATCTACATGGCATGTGGCCCAATGGAAACACTGTGTACTCCAATGATTTCAGATGTACACTCACATGTCGTTTCCTCAGGTGCAAACATCTGATGGATAGTGAAAAATAGTACACTCTATGTAGTTAGATCTATATTCCATGTTATCTTCCAAATTAAACATATTTATTAAAATTTATTATTATATTATACAAACCCTTGATATGTGTACAATCATGTGGGAAGAATTATAAGTCACAACTTGTGATAAGTGTTTTAAATATTTTTGTTTAATTTAACATCTATGTAATACTCACATCTACTCACTGGGTACATTTGAATATGAAGTCACTCGGTTCCCTCTAGGGAACATGATACATATGAAGATAGTATTAAATGAATTTATTTGTATAATATTATTATGGGTGATAATATCAATGAAATTCAAAAAAGGGTTTAAGAGAAAATGATTGATTAATTATAGATGATAATTAATTAAATCAACCCTGTATTATCTTAAACAAAATTTATTAATGAATTGAATGCCAGTTCAATTTATAGGGAACTGTTGTTGCTTGTATTGATGATTAGGAGCTAGACTAATACCTTTATATTAGTATTGTTTCATTTAATTTATTTATTTATTTTAAATGTGTTGGATTATGAGTCGTATACCAATTAATATGTAGGGCCTGTGTGACCAAGGTTTCATTTATGTAAAACTAATTTTTAACCCTCACCTGTGTTTAAGTTAAAATAGGTATATAATGTGGATGGAACTTCAATTCTAGTGTAGTCAGCTTAAGTTGTAGATGAGATGAAATCAATTACCGGAGATACAGAGGTTGACTCTTGGAAAGATACAAACATGAACCCACAAGGTTCAAGGTGTTTCTACCCTAGGTCAGGGTTAGTAGAAATCTTATAGATAAACTATTCATTCAAAATAAAATGATCATGCCCTTTAAGTATTTTATTTCTATCATATGTATGGTTTATCCTTATGGATGTGTTATCATGATCACATAATTGATTAATTAAACAATAATGCAATATGGAACTAAAATAAACAATTATTATGAGTAAATATTATCAATATATTGTTTACTACTTAATAATGTTCCACAAACTATTAACAATAATTTAATAATGATAATAATATATTCATGCATGAGAGATAAAAATCGATCAAAAAATTTATTAAGAGGAAACCTTTCGCTACATGATTATGGGACAAAATCAATAAAACTATTTGTTTTTAAAACCATTTTTGGGACACATAATTTTACACAGAAAGACCATATGAAAGGTTTTGAGTTGACATAACAGTATTACTTAAAGAAGATTATATTTTTCTAAACATGGTGTATTATTGAAGGCATGAGTTGAGGAAATCCAAAGACTGAATTTCAGTATTTGGGAGTCCACTCAATAGATAAAGGATCTACAAGCCCACAGTTGCAAAGAAATACTTACCTAAATGAATTCAAATATCTTGACCAACACATTTTTGGTGTTATGTGAAGGGGAATATCGATCCTTTCCAATATAATGCTATGGCTGTCACGACCCGCCCTCGGGGTCCGTGCCGTGACTACCCCAAGCCCGCCTTCCATAGGCCAGGGGATGTCGACTAGCACCAAGGCGTAAATCCCAGTAAAAAGGGAAGGCATTGCCTTTGTAAAGTAAACAAACACCACAGAGTAAGCAAGCGGAAAGTAAACACTAAGCAAAAGCAGAGTACAACTGAAAGTGCGGAAAAGTAAATGGGCCAGTATAAAAACCCAAACTGAAAGTAAAGTACAACTCGAAAGGGAAAACAGCAACTGAAAAGTAAAAGCCGCTACACCGAGCTGTCCACTGGAAATCCCACCTGAAGGGTGGGTACAGATAGCTCCACTGCTCCACGGGTCCTGCCGTCCGCTCCGAGCACGTCCCGCCCAGTGGTCCACCTCCAGGAACCGTCCTGCTCTGCAAGCCTCAGCTAAGATCAACGTTGTCCGTCGTCTGCAACCAACACAACGTAGTGCGGGCGAAGCCCGTGCATGGGTGAGTATAAGCTACTCAGTAGGGACCCCGAGACCCCTGAAGGTCTCTCAAATCCACAAAGGATAAACCACGAAGAAAGGTACAATCACGAAGTAACAACCGACACTGCTTAGGTATATGCCCATACATATACCTAAGTCATCAAATTCAAATACGCTCCAACCTCCGAGCCCAAGCCCAACTCAGTCCACACAGGAAAGTAAACGTATTCCACACAGGAAAGAAAAACATAATCCACACAGGATAGCACAACACAATCCACACAGGAAAGCAACATGATTCAGCTCACACATGTATACTTCTTCGAAACACGATAAAGATGATCTCTGATCCATCTAAGTCGTCGGACCCACGAAGGATCGATAGGTAACTAACCCCCGCAAAAGACCCACACAGGATCGGGCCCACGTAGGACCTGTAGGCGCTGGTTCACACAGGACCGCTGAGCGCAAAGACCCACACAGGATCAGACCCACACAGGATCGGGCCAACACAGGACCTGTAGCACTGATCCACGTAGGATCGCTGAGTGCTGAAGTCGTCGTCGTCGAATCCACACAGGATCTCTATACTATCGTCGTCGCAGTCACAGTAGCAGTAGTAGCAGTAGTAGTCACAGTAACAGTCGCAGCCAGCACTAGGGTTCCCGCACACAGCAAGCTCGTTCGGAGGGTCCGCTCCACGAGCCGAGAGGCTGATACATCAACTGTCACAAAGTCCAGAGTTGATGTATCCAAAAGTTCTGTATCGTCAACAGGAACTCAACGCAACAGACGGCGCGTCGATCGGATGCCCGGTCTGAGAGATATTGGCATTTTCGTCCCCGGAGCCCGGTTGATTTTTAAGGCAAAACCAACCCGACCGTACTCCAGCTGCGTCCAAACCTCGGGCGGAGTATGCCAAAAGATCTGTCTCACTAAGAGGAACACAACAAAGCTGAAGGCACGTCAATCGGACGTCCGTAGCTGAAGATATGAGTGTTTCCGCTCCGAAGGCCCGGTTGGTTTCGTGAACGAACCAACCTGGCCGAACTCAAAGTGTTCTGAAACCTTGATTCTGATATACCGAAACGACCGTCTCGATCCAAGGATCGCGTCACCACAGACGGTTCGTCAATCGGAGGTCCGTGGCTCATGTTATGGCCAAAAGACCGAAACAGTCTCGAAAATGGGGGCTCCGGGTCCGGGCCGACCTGGCCCGACCCCCCCCTGGTCTGACCGAACCGGGTCGACCCGACCCGGATCCGAACCAAACCGGGTCGGACCGACCCGGTCCGCTGGACCCGGCCCGGCCGGTGGCGGCGCGGCCAGGTGCCGCGCAGGGGCCGCACGGGGGGGGGTGAAAGCCCCCCTTTTTCCGGATCTCGGCCGCATTTGGCCGGCCGTTTTAATTAACCCACGGCACCCACGGGTCCCGCCTTTTGATCGAACCGGCGGCCGGCGCGGCCGGCCGTCCGCTTCTTCTCCACCGCGGCTCTTCCCATCTCCGGCGACCGGTGAGGCCGGCCGCCCCTGGCTGCCTTGCCGCGGCCGTAGGGCCGCGGCCCTTCTCGATCTCCGGCGCCGGCGGCCCGGCCGGCCGCCGGTCGCCTCCTCGTTCCGCCGCAGCCCATCTCCGGCCGCAACCTCTTTCGTAAACAACGACGCGGTGCGTCGGCACCGCATTTCTTTGTCGCTTCTCGCTCCGGCCATAAATTCTTTTGTTCCTGCGCGGTGCGACGACACCGCGATGTCTCCGCTAAATCAACACGAAAGATTAGAAGGGTGAGGAGAATTGGCCGTGTTCGTGCAGTCCGGTCTCCTCCCGTTATAACGATAACAGTTGTCCAATCGTATAAACAGAACAACGATCGTTTCACAAATTTATTAATAAAATTTGGAACTATACCCAACGGATTATTATTTCATGCTCGAGGGAATGAAAACACGTAATTTAAAAAGGAAAAACCCCTACCTTGGTTCTGGAACGAAGTTCGATGATCGATAATGATTCGCGGAAGTCGAGCGTCGCGGAAGAAGAACGTCGATGTCGCGGTTATGTCGTCACGGAAGACGGTTCCCGAGAACGTGGAGTTCTTCGTCGGAGTTCGAAGGTTCTTCGTGTTCTTCGTCAGAGTTGTAGAAGACGAAGAATAAGGAGAAGCTCCAAAATTCCTCTCAAGGTGGTAAAAGAATTATCCCAGAATAAAATAAGCTTTATGCTTATATTATTACACAACTTTACCACATGAATTTCAAAGGTTTGAATTTGAACAACTCACCTCAATTAATACTTAAAGTTTTCAAACATTAATTAAAAGTAGAGTTAAAGGGAGATGGAAGGTTGGGTTTCGTGTGGGCCCCACCACACTTAATCCTCCCAAGGGAGGTTAAGTGGATGTGGGTCCCACTCCCAACTCCCTTTGGAAGGATTTATAAAAAACGACATCAAGTTAAAATAAAATTTTGTACTTCACAAATTTTATTTAACTTAATCTAAAAACCCAAAAACTAACTTTCAACCCGTAACAAACGCAACTTCCGAAAAGGTCTCCTTAAGCGAATATCGGCGCTACGAGTTCATCGGTGCCCTCGGATTTCAATTCTGAGCACTGGATCAAAAGTTAGGAATTCCCGCTCGTTCGTTCACTGAACGTACCCGAGCCAAACTTCGGAAATTGATTCCGGGCACTCCGGGCCTCGGAATTAGGTGCCGTTAGAAACCACGCTCTTGTAAAATTCCAAAGAAAATTAAGAAAAAATTTCCCTTGAATTTTACGGGTCTTTACATTACTCCCACCTCAGGGCTTTACGTCCCAGTAAAGATACATCAAAAACTAGGGAAACAAATGAGGGTACTGAGCACGCATCTGAGCCTCCCGCTCCCATGTGCTCTCCTGGAGATTCTCATGCTGCCATCTGATGCGCACAAGAGGAATCGATCGCCCACGCAGGACTCGCTCCTGTCGATACTCTATCTCCACTGGGACCTACGTAAAAGTCGCCCCATCGTCAACGACAAGCTCCCCATGGTCAATGATGTGCGTCGAGTCGTGCACGTATCTCCTCAGCTGAGACACGTGGAAGATGTCGTGCACCCGGTGCAACTGAGGTGGTAGAGCCAGGCGATAAGCCACCTCACTAATCCTGCTGAGGACCTAGAAGGGTCCGATGAAGCGCGGAGATAACTTGCCGCCTCGGCCAAATCTCTGAATACCACGTCGAGGTGAGACCTACAAGAAGACGTGGTCGCCATCCTCGAACTCTAGTGGCCTCCGCCTCCTGTCAGCGTATGACTTCTGCCGGCTCTGTGCTGTCCTCATCCACTCCTGGATGACCTGGACCTTCTCTGTCGTGGCCTGGACCATCTCCGGTCCCACCAGTGCTGACTCTCCAGGGTCTGTCCAGCACAATGGAGATCTACAAGGTTGGTCGTACAATGCCTCGTACGGTGCCATCCCGATGGTGGAGTGGTAGCTGTTGTTGTACACGAACTTAACCAAGGGTAGGTGGTCCTCCCAGCTACGACCAAAGTCAAGGACACATGCGCAGAGCATGTCCTCGAGAGTCTGAATGGTCCTCTCCGTCTGACCATCCGTCTGAGGGTGAAAGGCTGTGCTCAGACGTAACTGCGTCCCGAATGCCTCCTGTAACCCCTTCCAAAGTCGGGAAGTAAAGCGGGCATCTCGATCGGAGACGATATATGATGGCACACCGTGGAGCCGCACAATCTCCAGAACATAGAGACGTCCCAAGCTCTCCACTGAGCCCTGCTCTCTGATGGGTAAGAAGTGTGCCGACTTGGTGAGTTGGTCAACAATCACCCATATGGAGTCGTGACCTTTGGAAGTGCGTGGAAGTCCAGTCACGAAGTCCATAGATATTCCGTCCCACTTCCACTCCGGAACCTCCAAGGGCTGTACCAAGCCTGCTGGTACCTGATGCTCTGCCTTCACCTGCTGGAAGGTGAGGCATCGAGAAACGAACTCTGCTACTGCCTTCTTCATGCCCGGCCACCAGTGCTGTTGTCTGAGGTCCTGGTACATCTTTTCCACTCCAGGATGTACCGCCAAAGGAGAAGTGTGAAACTCTCTCAGCACTTCCTCTCGCAAAGCTACTGGTACCAAGGTACGTCCTCTGAAAAGGATGTCGTGCTCTGCTCCAAGGGAGAAACCATCAGGTGCCTGTCCCGAGGATATCTGTTCACGCCGTGTCTCACAGTCAGGATCCCCATGCTGTGCCTCCCTGACTCGCTGTAGTAGTGGAGGAGTGACTGTGAGGGACTGAAGGAAGGCTGCTCCATCTCTATCCACGAAGGATATCTGTAAAGAGGCGAGCTGCTCCGTCGCCTCCTCAAGTAGCTGAATGCCCGTCCTCCTGCTAAGGGTATCGGCTACTACGTTCCCCTTCCCAGGAGTATAGACTATCTCAAAGTCATAGTCCTGTAGGAACTCGAGCCATCGCCGCTGTCTCAGGTTCAGGTCCTTCTGCGAGAAGATATACTTGAGACTCTGATGATCGGAAAAGACTGTAAAGCGCTCGCCCATCAGATAGTGTCGCCATGTCATCAAAGCGAAGACCACTGCTGCTAACTCCAGGTCATGGGTAGCGTAGTTCTGCTCATGCGGCCTCAACTGACGTGATCTATAGGCGATCACTGCTCGCTCCTGCATCAGAACACATCCGAGTCCGGTCCCTGATGCATCGCAGTAGACTATGTACCCTACTCCCTCCTCAGGCAACCTCAAGATAGGTGCGCTAGTCAATCTCTGTCTCAGCTCCTGGAAGCTCTGCTGACATCTGTCTGACCACACGAAGGGTTTCCCCTTCTTCGTCAAAGCTGTGAGTGATGCTGCAACTCTAGAGAAGTCTGGCACGAATCTCCGATAGTATCCAGCTAGTGCCAAGAAACTCCGAACCTCAGTCACGCTCCTGGGTGGCTCCCAAGCTAACACAGCCTCAATCTTCGCGGGATCCACTGCAACTCCCGCCTCAGAGATAACGTGTCCCAAGAAGTGGACCTCACGTATCCAGAACTGGCACTTCGAGAGCTTACCATAATGTTGGTGCTCTCGGAGTGTGTCTAGTACAACTCGCAAGTGATAGGCGTGCTCCTCCTCTATCGTAGAGTAAATCTGAATGTCGTCGATGAAGACCACGACAAACCGATCGAGGTATGGCTGAAAGATCCTGTTCATGAGATCCATGAACACTACTGGAGCATTGGTTACACCGAAAGGCATAACCAAGAACTCCTAGTGGCCATACCGACATCTGAAGGCCGTCTTCTGCACATCCTCGTCTCTGACTCTGAGCTGATGATAGCCTGTCCTGAGGTCTATCTTCGAGAACCACCGTGCTACCTTGAGCTGATCAAAGAGGTCATCAATCCTCGGTAGCGGATACTTGTTCCTCACTGTCACCTGGTTCAGGCGACGATAGTCAACACAAAGTCGCAAGCTCCCGTCCGCCTTCTTGGGGAATAAAATCGGGGAAGCCCAGGGTGAAACACTGGGTCTGATTAACCCCTTGCCCTGCAAGTCCTCCAACTATACCCGTAGCTCTCGAAGCTCGGCGGGGGCCATCCGATATGCTGGAGTGGATATCGGGGTTGTCCCGGGGTACAAGTCAATATAAAAGTCTACCTCTCTACGAGGAGGTAGCCCTGGAACGTCGTCGGAAAAAACGTCCGCAAACTGATCCACCACTGTAGGAAAACCAGGACTCCGCACGTCAACTGCTCCAAGGATGAGGCTAGCTAACTGATGAGTAATGGGCTGTCCTCTCCTCCACGGAAGTCCATCTTGTGCTGCTAAGGCTCCCTTCTCGCCAGTGAAGGTGAACCTTCTCCCGTCAGTGCGTATACATCGCACCTTGCGCCTAAAACAGTCAATCTGTGCATGGACCGTAGATAGCCAATCCATGCCCAAGATGACGTCGTAAGGCCTCGACGCTGCTACAAGAAGATCCCAGCCGAAGCTCTTGCCTCCTAGAGTATGCTCACACTGTCGGCACCAGTGCGTAACCGTCGAGTCTACTCCCGTAGGAGTCTCTAGCCGTAAGGATCGAGCCAACGGCTCTGTCGGAATCTCCGAGCTCTGAACAAGGGCAGCGACTATGAAAGAGTGACTCGCTCCTGTGTCTATAAGAACTGCAACAAGGGTTTAATAGACACAGATAGTACCTCGAATCATCTCGGGTGCGCCGTGGTCATAGGCCTCTGATGCCTGGAGCTGTGCCTGTCTCTGCCCGCCAGCTCCCTGTGGTCGGGGTGGACCTCCTGGTGGTGGTGGTGGCAGAGCCTCAAAGCGTCGCCCACCACCGGCTGCTCGTCCAGCTCCTCTGCCTCATTCGCCTCCTCCCTGCGGACCGCCACGGTCGACCCTCTGCCTCTGCCTCGGTGGTCCCTCAACTGTCTGCTGCTCCTCGGCATGGCGGGTCGGGCAGTCACGAGCCATGTGGCCCTGCCCGCCGCACGAGTAGCACTGTCTGCCTCTCGAAAGACTGGCTCCTCGCTGTGTGCTCCGCACTGCTGAGCCAGTGCCCTGAGGTCGTCTGCCCGATGGTCTGGTCTGCCTGGACCCCTGAGTCATCCGTCGATTGCCTGCTGCAGATGACTCTGCCACGTGCCGCCCTGCGGTGGGTCGCTGTGCTGGTGTAGACTCAGCAAGGAAGCTCTCGATCAGAAGGGCCCGCTCCAGTACTCATGTCTGATTCGGTATGCTGAGGGAGATCAGCGATGCCCTAATCACGTGTCTCAAACCTTGCTCGAAGGTCCGGGCCCGAAAGAATGGGTCCCGTACCATGTCAGTCGAGTAGCGCGAGAGATCGGTAAACCTCGCCGAGTACTGAGCGACCGTCATGCTTCCCTGCCACAGCTGAAGAAGCTCCTGGATACGCACCACACGAAGGGTGGCTGGGACGAACTCCGAGCGGAAAAGGCTCTCAATGTCCGTCCATAGAAGAGATGCCTCATCGTGCACCTGGAGCATCAAGATCCACCATCGTCCTGCTGCTGCGTGTAGTAGGCTCGCAGCGAGGATCACCATGAGGTCTGCTGGTGTCCTCACTAGCCTAAACACTCGTACCACTGCCTCCAGCCAGTCCTCTACTGCCTGGGGATCCGGCTCCCTGCGAAACCTGGGTGGTCGCTGGTGCTGAAACTCATGCAGTGCGCTGAGGCGACGTGCATCGTCAGCGGCTGGTGCGGGAAGCATCGGGGGCTCGGCGGGTAGATCTACCGCCGGTGCCACTGCTGACAAAGGGCCCTGCACCGAGGCCTCGTCGCTCGGTGGGCTGTCGTCACGCTCGACTCTCGGAACCCTAGCTGGCTGCCGTCGTGGGGCCATCCTGAAAAGGAAACAGGTGCTCCACGGTCAGAACAGTATACCTGGTGAGCTGATATAAGTAATCACAAAGAAAACTTTGAAACACACACGCAATCAATGTTTTCGTGCATTAAGTCGGAAATCAGAAGTCAGGGTCCTGGCGTACGGATACGTCGGCCGCCGCACCAACACTGTACTCCCTGGACTGATAACCACACTCAATACGCTAAACATTATTGCTTCACATAGAAAAGATCAGAGTTCGCGGTAGAACCGAACTCCTCTGATACCAATTTGTCACGACCCACCCCCGGGGTCCATGACGTGACTACCCCAAGCCCGCCTTCCATAGGCCAGGGGCTGGCGACTAGCACCAAGGTGTAAATCCCGGTAAAAAGGGAAGGCATTGACTTTGTAAAATAAACAAACACCACAGAGTAAGCAAGCGGAAAGTAAACACTAAGCAAAAGCAGAGTACAACTGAAAGTGCGGAAAAGTAAATGGGCCAGTATACAAACCCAAACTGAAAGTAAAGTACAACTCGAAAGGGAAAAAAGCAACTGAAAAGTAAAAGCCGCTACACCGAGCTGTCCACTGGAAATTCCACCTGAAGGGTGGGTACAGATAGCTCCACTTCTCCACGGGTCCCGCCGTCCGCTCCGAGCACGTCCCGCCCAGTGGTCCACCTCCAGGTACCGTCCTGCTCTGCAAGCCTCAGCTAAGATCAACGCTGTCCGTCGTCTGCAACCAACACAACGTAGTGTGGGCAAAGCCCGTGCAGGGGTGAGTATAAGCTACTCAGTAGGGACCACGAGACCCCTGAATGTCTCTCAAATCCACAAAGGATAAACCACGAAGAAAGGTACAATCACGAAGTAACAACCGACACTGCTTAGGTATATGCCCATACATATACCTAAGTCATCAAATTCAAATACGCTCCAACCTCCGAGCCCAAGCACAACTCAGTCCACACAGGAAAGTAAACATATTCCACACAGGAAAGCAAAACGTAATCCACACAGGATAGCACAACACAATCCACACAGGAAAGCAACAGGATTCAGCTCACACGGGTATACTTCTTCGAAAGATGATAAAGATGATCTCTGATCCATCTAAGTCGTCAGACCCATGAAGGATCGATAGGTAACTAACCCCCGCAAAAGACCCACACAGGATCGGGCCCACGTAGGACTTGTAGGCGCTGGTTCACACAGGACCGCTGAGCGCAAAGACCCACACAGGATCAGACCCACACAGGATCGAGCCCACACAGGACCTGTAGCACTGATCCATGTAG
Organism: Viscum album; assembly: GCA_963277665.1. Classification (NCBI taxonomy): domain Eukaryota; kingdom Viridiplantae; phylum Streptophyta; class Magnoliopsida; order Santalales; family Viscaceae; genus Viscum; species Viscum album. The sequence goes on along the minus strand of OY728121.1, from coordinate 89,003,013 downwards.
GATCGCTGAGTGCTGAAGTCGTCATCATCGAATCCACACAGGTTCTCTGTACTGTCGTCGTCGCAGTCACAGTAGCAGTAGTAGTAGTAGTAGTCACAGTAAAAGTCACAGCCAGCACTAGGGTTCCCGCACACAGCAAGCTCGTTCGGAGGGTCCGCTCCACGAGCCGAGAGGCTGATACATCAACTGTCACAAAGTCCAGAGTTGATGTATCCAAAAGTTCCGTATCGTCAACAGGAACTCAACGCAACAGACGGCGCGTCGATCAGACGCCCGGTCTGAGAGATATTGGCATTTTCGTCCCCGGGGCCCGGTTGTTTTTTAAGGAAAAACCAACCCGACCGTACTCCACCTGCGTCCAAACCTCGGGAGGAGTGTGCCAAAATATCTGTCTCACTAAGAGGAACACAACAAAGCTGACGACATGTCAATCGGACGTCCGTAGCTCAAGATATGAGCGTTTCCGCTCCGAAGGCCCGGTTGGTTTCGTGAACGAACCAACCCGGACGAACTCAAAGTGTTCTGAAACCTTGAGTGCAATATACCGAAACGACCGCCTCGATCCATGGATCGCGTTGCCGCAGACGGTTCGTTAATCGGAGGTCCGTGGCTCATGTTATGGCCAAAAGACCGAAACAGTCTCGAAAATGGGGGGTCCGGGTCCGGGCCGACCCGGCCCGACCCCCCCTGGTGTGACCGAACCGGGTCGACCCGACCCGGATCCGAACCGAACCGGGTCGGACCGTCCCGGTCTGCTGGACCCGGCCCAGCCGGTGGCGGCGCGGCCCGGCCAGCGGCGGCGCGGCCAGGTGCCGCGCATGCGCCGCAGGCAGGGGGTGAAACCCCCCCTTTTTCCGGATCTCGGCTGGCTTTTGCCGGCCGTTTTAATTAACCCACGGGACCCGCGGGTCCCGCATTCTGACCGAACCGGCGGCCGGCGCGGCCGGCCGCCCTCTTCTTCTCCGCCGCGGCCATCGCCGCGGCTCTTCCCATCTCCGGCGGCCGGTGAGGCCGGCCGCCCCTGGCTGCTCCGCCGCGGCCGTAGGGCCGCGGCTCATATCGATCTCCGGCGCCGGCGGCCCGGCCGGCCGCCGGTCGCCTCCTCGTTCCGCCGCGGCCCGTCTCCGGTCGTGGCCTCTTTCGTAAACAACGACGCGGTGTGTCGGCACCACATTTCATTGTCGCTGCTCGCTCCGGCCATAAATTCTTTTGTTCCTGCGCGGTGCGACGACACCGCGCTGTCTCCGCTAAATCAACACGAAAGATTAGAAGGGGGAGGAGAATCGGCCGTGTTCGTGCGGTCCGGTCTCCTCCCATTATAACGATAACAGTTGGCCAGTCGTATAAACACAACAATGATCGTTTCACAAATTTTTTAATAAAATTTGGAACTATGCCCAACGGATTATTCTTTCATGCTCGAGGGAATGAAAACACGTAATTTAAAAAGGAAAAACCCCTACCTTGGTTTTGGAACGAAGTTCGATGATCGATAACGATTCGCGGAAGTCGAGCGTCGAGGAAGAAGAACGTCGATGTCGCGGTTATGTCGTCATGGAAGACGGTTCCCGAGAACGTGGAGTTCTTCGTCGGAGTTCGAAGGTTCTTCGTGTTCTACATCAGAGTTGAAGAAGAAGAAGAATAAGGAGAAGCTCCAAAATTCCTCTCAAGGTGGTAAAAGAATTATCCCAGAATAAAATAAGCTTTAAGCTTATATTATTACACAACTTTACCACAAGAATTTCAAATATTTGAATTTGAACAACTCACCTCAATTAATACATAAAGTTGTCAAACAGAAATTAAAAGGAGAGTTAAAGGGAGATGGAAGGTTGGGTTTCGTGTGGGCCCCACCACACTTAATCCTCCCATGGGAGGTTAAGTGGATGTGGGTCCCACTCCCAACTCCCTTTGGAAGGATTTATAAAAAACAACATCAAGTTAAAATAAAATTTTGTACTTCACAAATTTTATTTAACTTAATCTAAAAACCCAAAAACTAACTTTCAACCTGTAACAAACGCAACTTCCGAAAAGGTCTCCTTAAGCGAATATCGGCGCTACGAGTTCATCGGTGCCCTCGGATTTCAATTCCGAGCACCGGATCAAAAGTTAGGAATTCCCGCTCATTCGTTCACTGAACGTACCCGAGTCAAACTTCGGAAATTGATTCCGGGCACTCCGGGCCTCAGAATCAGGTGCCGTTAGAAACCGCGCTCTTGGAAAATTCCAAAGAAAATTAAGAAAAAATTTTCCTTGAATTTTACAGGTCTTTACAATGGCAGCATGACATTCCATGTTTAATGGTGGGGACCATTGTGATTTTGAAAATATAGTATGAGTAATAATTTATTTCTTATAACAAAAATGAAATAAAATAAGTATTTATGATCTTCTCATTTAATTGTAGATGAAAAATGACAAGCTCATAAACAATACTATCCCACTTGTCAATTATAGATGAAGACAACATCCTCACAGAAATTATCATCCAAAAACCTTTTAGACGCATTTGGGTTATCTTATTCCATGAAGGTATATCTTAAGTGTTGAAGTAAGCATTACCTGATCCTCCATCCAAAGAGGCGAGTGATGATGATTTACTAGTCTATGAGAAACAAATGAATTTCGCGATCGACATTCAATTTTTGATGCTATCATCAATGTCTTGTTAGCTCATAATGTCTCTAGAAAAAATGGATTCTTATACAATGGTTGAGATCCACTGTGATATTTACCAGGAGATAGCACGACATGAAAGGTTTGAAATCTCCATGACACACATTCAGAGTAATAATATAGTTGCTATCCCAGCTAGGGTTTATGTATTCCATCTCATTGGATTCTGTGAGAACGTAGAAGTTCTTGTGTTTAAACTCCATGAAGAACTGCACACCAATATCATTCCCACTTCACTCTCTCAATGATTCTCCATATTTATTGTTTGTTTTATCATGAAAGTCATTGATAAGTCTCTATCTGATCTTCTTATCCTTATTCACCATGTGGACAAAGATATGATGCAAAAAAATCCTCATGTACTTATGATGAATAAAAGGAAAGGGATTTTGAATTGCTTTAAGGCCAAATATTCTTCACGACCTTCCTAGAAAATGATGATGAAATGAGTGGCATGGGAACATGAGGATGCTTGTTTGGCATGTGGAAGGAAAGACCACTAGATGAAGAACTGCACCGATTTTACAAAGCAAGGGGAAGCATCATGTGAAATTGTTATCAAATTCACTCTATCTATTTCTAAAAATTTGTTATTAGATACAACATGTTGTTATCACTTATGTATCGAAATACATGAACCAAATAGATTTTGGAACATTGATATAGGGGAGGTAGATCTACGAGTAGCCAATGGAGCCAGATATGCCATTTTAGATATCAGGGACAACGAAATCATGTTGCCATCAGGGATGATTTTGGTGTTAAAGGGTTGTGATTATGTTCCATTTGTTACTAAAAACATTCTTTTTATATCCAGATCAGAAATAGATGGATTTGTTTTCATGTTTGGACATGAATGATTATTCTTTTAAAAAGTAATAATTTGTTTGGGGGGGGGAATTTATACAATGGTATTTATATGTGGGAAAACACAAACCAAATAATGGCAATAAATAACAAAGACACACCAAATGACTCATACGACAACCAACATAGGAATCACCTCGTATATAACTTAAATGAGAAATTCGTAACAATTTTACATCAAGATAGATATTTATATTCATTTGACCAAAAAAAACTAGGCGTATGTCAAGAATGTTTACACGGAAAATTGAACAAAACCCCATTAAGTGGAAGACTTTTAAAGCGCTAAATATATTTTCTAATTGGATCATTCCAATGTGTGTTGACAATTTCTAGTTGAAGTAAGGGATGGGTACTCATTCTTCATATCTTTTAATTATGATTTTAGTAGATATGGATATATCTACATAATGAGGTATAAGTACGATTATTTTAATATGTTCAAAGAATACAAAATGAAGTTGAGAACTATTTAGTAAGACGATTAAGAAACTCCACTAAGGACAAGGTGGCTAATATCTTAACCAATACACCATTTATTACATAAAAGAGTTTGTGATCCTATCCCCACTCACTCCTCCTTACATGCCATAGGGGAATTGTGTTAGTGAAAAGAAAAACCACACCCTGTTAGGCATGGTTAGATCAATGATGATTCATTCGAGTATTCCATTATACTTTTCGGAATTTTCATTACAAAAAGCATCACACATAGTAAATCAAGAACCAACTAAGTCGATAAATGGTATTCCATATGAGTTCTAGAGTGGAATAAATAAAATGTTATCAAATTTCAATTTATAGGGAAGCAATGAATTTGTTAATGCCACTTCAAGCAACAAAGTTTCACCCCAAGGCACAATTTGTACCTTTATAAGATACCCGAAGGAAACAAGTGGATATTACTTATAAAACCCCTCATAAAAAAGTATATAGTGTAAATAATCTACATATTCCTTGAGAGGGAGAAAATATCAAAAATATATAGTGGGAGCGTGATAGAAATCGATGAAGTTGAGGCTCAAGGTACAGAAGATTTGTTACATGAGTAGATTCCACAAATCACAAAGGAATGATGAACTGTTCCAAAGACACAAGAACTACATAGGAGTACATTAGAGGTTGAAGAACCGGAAATTTATTGTTTTATAGTTACTGATGATTGTTACTCATTATTACTAGATAATAATGATCCTTTAACTAACAAGGATACCGAAAGTGGAAGATATGTTGCCAACTCGCAAGAATCCATGAATTCTGACATGGATTCCATTTACAAAAACCAAGTGTGGATTTTGGTAGATCCAATAGTTGATGTGAAGAATGTTGGTTTAAAATGGGTATGCAAGAAAAAAATGGACATGGAAGACAATTTAATACCTATATTTCAAGGATGATTGTAAAACGGTTGAAACAACTTCACTTCATTGACTAAAACGAATCAATTTCACTAGTTTCAATGTTGAAATCCATCATAAATGTATTAGCCATTTCTTCTTACCATGAATATGATACATGGAAAATGGATGTAAAATTTTCCTTCCTTAATAGTAACCTACAAGAAGATGTCTATATGACACAACCATAATGATTTATGAATCCAATGGATGCCAATAAGGTATGACAGTTGCAGAAATCCATTTAAGTATTACAACATGCAAGTAGGACATGGCTCATTGGATTTGAGTAATTCATAAGGAAATAATGTTTTATCAACAAATAAGGTGAGCCTAATGTCTACAAATGGTTTAATGGGAGTCTATTTATTTTCCCACAAATATATTTTGATAAAAAATTTCTTATTGGGAATGAGATTCCAGTATTACAATATGTTAAGTCATGGATGAATCAATGATTATTGATGAAGGAATTCAGCGAGGCAGCATATATTATTGGGATCAAGATCCACCATGATGGATACAAGAGATTGTTGGGAAAATTTCAAATTACGTATATTGATATAATACTAAAGAGATTCTGTATGGGACAATCCATGAGGGGACTGTTTCCAGTGTAACACGACATTCATATTTCTATTAAAATGTGTCCACATACACATGAGGAAAGAGTGATAATGGAAAGGAATCCATACACATCATAAATTGAGTCAGTAATGTATGACCAACTATATACTAGGCTGGATGATACCTATCCATTGAATGTAGTTGGTAGATATTAGTTGAGCTAGGTGACTGCCATTGGGTGATAGTCAAGACTATCCTAATGTATCTGATACATTATAATGATGGGTACCTTGATTATGGAGGAGATGCGGAACTATAAATCATAGTATATATGGATTCTAGTTTCCAAACTGATCAAGATGACATGAAGTTTCAAACATGATACTTCATCACATTGAATCTAGGTGAAGTAAGATGGAAGAGCTAAAAGAAGAGTGTGGTTTCATATTCTACAGAAAATTACTAGTTTATCGCAGCTTTTGATGCATTTAAAAAATATGTTTTGATGTGAAGATTCATTTAAGAGATGAATGTGATGCCTAGAAATAATGATTTCATCACATTGTACAATGATAATAATATAGTGGTGGCACTCACAAAAGATCTAAGGTCACATTAGTAGAGGAAGCACATACATCAAAGGTATCATCTCTTGAGGGATTTTCCTCAGAGAGGTGTAGTTGAAATTAGTAGTATTTCCTTGGAAGCCAACTTGGTGGACCCCTAGACTAAATCCTTGACTCAGTAGAAACAACATCCCCATGTGTAGTCTAGCAGACTGAATGTCGTAGAATGTTGTCTCTAGTAAATGTTGGTGTTTGTAAGAGTTATTTTACTAGAACTGACTGGTTGTACATTGATTACATGGATATTTAATTTATTTAAATATTAAACATCATATTAAATATTTTTAATTTTTTTCATGACTATGATGTAATAATATCCTAGAGTATTTTTTCATTGAAAAGGTCGTGTCAATTCCATCCTATCATGACAAACATGAAATTATATAACAATAATCCTAAATATAGTTCTACGGTTGGATTACATCGTATGATGGGACATAGATATTTAAGTCAGTCAGGTGTGATTACTCGTAAGTTGATGAGACTTCCTCAATGAAGTTCACACTTGGTAATTTCCAAGACAAGAGATTATGAGAATAGACTCGCCAGTCGGAATTCCGCTTGTTTTGGTCTCATAAAATATTTTTATCTAGGAACATGTGTAATGATCTTTACCCATTAAAATTATCATTAATATGTGTCATGGCTCTTGCACATTAATTTACTAACAAAAACCATAACATAGTCAGTTGGTGGGAATTAGTGTACATTGGGTTCATCATGAGTGGAATGTTTTTAAAGGATAAATTGATGAAGGATTTTTCCCTTCCATTTATAGAAGTTGATATCTCAAACCTTTGATTGAAATAGAGATGTCCAGAGAAATTCCATGGACATATTTTAACAGATAGATTATGTCATGTATTCAAATAACGACGTATCAAGCACAAAGGACATTGACACTATCATGAAACATGCTTGTTGAGATATTGAGACATAGGGAATATATTACACTGTGAGACTTCATATGTGGATTACATTTTTGAGAATTTATGTATTTTATTTTGGATGCCTTGACCCATTGCAAGATAATACTTATGGACTATAGGAAAGCCATCCTAATACCAACGATAAATAATCATAGAGTGTCACACACTATGTGATTCTAGAGGTCTTAGTAAAATTATATTTAAATTTAATCAATAAATATAATTCTCAAGACAATGGAATAATTTTACTCATGATAAAATGGATATATAAATTTAATAAATATTTATTCAACAGATTGGTGGTAAAATATTTTTATTTATTTTATGGATCATTTAATAAACTTTTATTTACAAAATTGTAAGTAAATTATTTATTTAAGAGAATAAATTATTTATTTATTTATTTGAGTGTTAGATAAATCTTTGTGGTGTTCAAGCGGACCAAATGGGCTCTGATAGTAAGATTATTATTTTCATAATGATAAATATTTATATAACTAGTCAAATAAATTAAAATAACATTGCTATTATTAGTTCACAGGGAATTTTATATATAAATCCATTTTTTGTAATTTTGTGAATCATAAATAATGACTTATTATTATTATTAATAAAATGTGTTTCCTAAAAGGTTATGAATGTATTTTATTTTTGTTATGCAATAAAATATTTTAACATTAGTGCCTTGTTAATAAATAGACACGTATATCTATTGTGCCATTTACCGATCTGCACAGCCGATGAATTGCGATTTATTGAAATAAAACATTTCTCTCTCGAATCCTCTTCCCACCTATCTCATGAATGAGAGATGATCTTCAAAGCCGAATAACATGAGATCACATATTATTGACACAAGACGCTTGTTTCACCACGCTAGCACGCATAGAATTAGTGGTGTCGATAGGAGGGTATCAGAGCACCTATGGATCACCACTAGAGGTATTCAAGTTTAAATCAGTGAATGGGAACAAGATAAATTACAAGGGTAATTCAATATGATCAACATCATCAACAAAAAAAATATATTAGAACCATGTATTCTATACATTATGAAATTAATTAAATTATTTATAATCATGATGTGCAAGATCCACCCTAAAAGTTTCAGGCCACTTCTTTCTTTACCTAAATCATTGATTATATTCTATAGAGATTGACGTTTATTGCCATATTGAACCAAGAATTATCATTGATCATGGTGGAAATTAATGTTAGGTGTCTATATATCTGCACTTCCGCTACGCTCGGAACCTACAAACGTTACCCCTTAACTAAGTACCAAACTTCCACATACCATGATACATCAACTATAGAACTCAATCCACTGATGTGGCCAAAAGGCTCACACATGAGTTCCAAAATGGTTATACAACCTCATATATTCCCAGAACACTAGGAATGAAAACCACTGAATCAAAAGACCTCTTAAAATAAAGACCACAACCAAAATACCTAAGGTGAAATCCACACCACAAGTATTCCTCAGGATAGAATCAATGATCAGTGGAATCAAATGGAATGATTTGTTATGAGCCTAATAAGGATACACATTCCTTCTCAGTCATCCTGTTTGTAGAGACCCGAAGCTTAACGTACATGGACATTACATTACATTTGCGGAATACTTAGTACATAACAAAAAAAACACACACACAAGGATCGTAATAGTTTAGTGTCTTTGGAAACTCGGAATATAATATTCTAATCGTGGTAAAAGATCTTCAAAATCTCCCATAAAGATCTTCTTTTTTTTACCTAAAACCCTTATTTATATCCTGGGGAAAAGAAAACATAAAAAGGTGAGCTCAAATGCTCAGTAAGGGTAAACCAAAGAAATATCAATCACATCATATACATAAGCACATAACTTTTGGAAATCTTAACCTGCAAAAGAGATCATAATTTCATAACATGGGGTAAATCATGGGAGTGAAATGTAATCACAATAATCATAACCTAAAACATGAAACTCTGTGGCATTCACACATAATCATAGAGAATCATTTCTTGTTAGTCAAGACTCATTGCCAAGACTATCTTAGTGGACAAAGTCCCTTTCTGAATCGAGTAACCCTCGTTTCAGTCCTTTTCCACTGAACCGGTATAACCTACCATTCCAGCCCTGTCTATCTCATGAGATATAAAATCATTACCCAGTGCATTGGAGGGAGATATAGGTCCCACCCATCTTATAATGAATCCTTTCTTATGTGTGCCACATAATCATAAACCATACATCATAGCGTAACCCATGTAATAAAAATGGAATTCTTAAACAACATGACATCATAAAACAATTCATATAAGATAAAGGAATTCATAAAAATATTTCCATCACAACATAATCAAATCCATGTAATAATAGGGATAAAAACATAACCCTTTTATTATCTTAGATGGAAAATAATTTTGATAAAATACTTGAACTCCATTCTTGAGGAAAATATCCTTTCTATTTCAAAAACATTTTTCCTTTCATAACATGTCATATGACTTTAAAACAAAAGAAGATGATTAAAAATAAACTTGAAAACTTGTAAAGGAAGCTTCTTGGAAATAATGTTTTAAAAATCCATTCATGCCGTATAAGTTAAAAAAAACATTCTTCCCGTACGTTTGTCGGCAAAATAAAAAAAAGTACCTCATACGAAAAACGACAAAAGATTCCTTTCATATCTTTTACTAAAAACTCACCGAAGGGTAAAATTGGATTTAAACAATTGTAGGTGGATGGAAATAATATTACATATTCAGGAAACATGTATGTGGATGATAAAATACACCCCAGTAAATACTAAAGTATAAACAATCTCGGATAAAAATGAGATTGTGATATTTTCCCTTACCTTAGGTCCGACTTGCTTTGTAAGTGTCCAAACCTCCTGTATAATGATTTAAATAATGTTATTCACTTATTCCAGAATCATATTAATTGTTATTATATCTTATATGGTCCACTTATGACTTTATATTACCCGTTCTTTCGTAAATTCATGTTAAAGTAGCGTTTTGGGTAAAATCTTCTCATTTGTCATTCGTGTTTTTAACTGAAATTATTCATATGATTACTTAGATCATGATTACATAATTAAATAATATAAAACATGATTTATATATATATATTCAGAATATACATATATAATAAATCAGTAAATGGAAAGAAATACACCGTTCATGGAGACGGTAGTCCGTACGTACGCATGAACGCTGTTTTCGTTTCCTTATTGAATTGAATGGAATTAAGTAGATGACATACATATAAATATAAATAATTCCAGTATCATTATTAGGTCATATATTTCATTAATACTTATTATATATACTTTATAATCATTCATTAATGGTTAATTATTGAGAATGAATCTCATTGCATCGTGGAGACGGTAGTCCGTACGTACGCATGAGCGATGATATCGTTCCCATGGTCGTGGAATTGTGTTGAAGTGTATGAATACTATTTCAGTATCAATATCACTTTATAATAATCATATATAGTTACTCATTACACCTTTATACCCATCCAATTAAGGTGGTGGCAGAAAATAGATTACACCACGGCGTGGAGACGGTATTCCGTACGTACGCACGCGCGGTGATTTCCTTTTTCCGTAGGATGGATAGATGGTGAACTAGGGTTGTTTCATACATATAATAACATATCAGTATATGAGTGATACTTATGTTATTACTTCATAATGAAACAACCTATGAAGAAGAAGTGGAAGAAGAAATAATGATGAAAGAATTGGTAATGGTAATTACCTCTTCTTTGAAGCGCCTCTTTGAGACCTCCTCTTAGGGCACTAAAATTGGTCTTTGAGGAAGACCAGAACTTCTCGGATGTTGCTAGGGAAGTGGAGAAGATATTTTGGCAGGGTTTGGCCGAGCTTGAGTGCTCAAAATGGTGTGAGGAGGAGGGGGAGGAGGTGTCCTTTTATAAGGGAGGAGAGGGGCACCTTAGGAATATCTCAAAATATTATTTTATATTAAAGTCAAAATCGGTTTATAATGGTCCCAAAGGGTCTTATTTCGAAGATAAAGTGGGGATGGGTCTAAACCCTATCATCCAATAGGATTTAGACAAGTTTAGGGTATTATTTTAACCTTATAAATTATCTTTAACTCTAAGTTAAATAATTTAACTTCTACCGTGTCTTTTTGTTTTCTTTCACTATATGTTTAATAGACTTACTATAACATGCCAAACTAACCCCAAATTGTATATAATTAATACATATATCCTTATCTAAGTCATTTGGCCGAACCTTATATTTTTAGGAATAAAATAACAATTAATAATATAATATTTGATTTAAAAACTATTTTGTGTCAATTTTGACACTATTTGATACATGATTTTTGTGAAAGTCATAACATAATTATATGTTCGAACCAAGTTGATTAAATCAACACTAATATATCATAGGAACCTATAAAATTAGTGGAATTCATAAAAAGTCTCAAATTACATTTATTTTGGTATTTATAATATCAATTAATTCAATATTTCATTAATACGATAATTACTGCATAATCTTTGTGTCATAAATAAATTAAATTATATGATGTCTAAAAATTACAAATAAAATACCATCATGTAGGAAATCGTTTTAGCTTTCTAATTAATATTTACAATCGAATATACCTTATGTAAAACACTATATTAAAAATGTTTTAGTAAATAAACATTGATTTTGACTCTTTTAACTCTTCTTTGAATTAAATAATTATAAATGTCCTAATCTAATCAAAGTGGGACTAAATGGTCATATTTTATTCCTAAGCTTGTTTTTGGTCGAATTAAACTTGTCCAATAGAATTAGGACATGTGTTTGGGTAATAATAATATCATTTTTACCCTTAATTACCCTATTTACTTTTAACCGTGGTAAATAAAAGTAAAAAGTTACTATTCACCAAAAATTATTTTCATCTCATTGAACCACATTTTACTTACTGACATCAACCGTGTCTCTCGGATTTTTTGAAATTCCATTCACAGAAGAGGTAAAATTAATATTTATGAAGAAATTATTTTTTTTAACTACCACTTAGTAGTTTCAATATTCATCAAAAATTGATGTTTTTCAGAACAATGCCAAAATTTCATCCTAAGATATATTAAATATTCCGAATTCAAAAATGAAGTCTATTTTACCAAATTAATATCATAGAAGTTGCATTAATTAATTTTATAATTAAATCCCACTGATAAAACAAAGAGCGTGTTTTTTTTAAGAAACAATATCTATCAAAAGATTGACACTTGTTTATGTCTAGTTTAAATGTGAAATTACATCCAATGACCAACATTGTATTAAATTGTAAAAATATATTCTAAATATACTTTAAAACCACTCAAATTAATAATTTATCACTATTAATTATTTCGATTGAAAAAGTTGTTTTTAACTAAAATTTAGTAATTTTCACTATTCATCAAAATATGAAAGTTATCCGAAAATCACCAAAATTTCACCTTAGGCTAAATTCGATACTCCGAATCCAAAAATAAAGTCCATTTTGAGAGCTAAAATTTCTAAAATTTTAAAAGGTGGTTATTACTATTCATAATGGCTAGTTTTAATAATATTTTAATAGCATATCATTGTTTAGTGAAACTCAGTATTACATACTACACACGCTATCGAGGAAGGTCGTGATTGCGTGTAATGAAAGGAAAGTCAAGGATGCGTGTTGTGAAAGATCCTTTTGGTGCATCATACAACACAAGACATTAGTGAAATTAAAAAGAATATTTTTCATAAAATCTCAGGGTGTTACATTCTACCCCCCTTGAAATGAATTTCTCCCTCGAAATTCGTCGGGGTTATAAACGGTTTACTATTCAAAAGTTTCTTTAATAGAAACCCACATTGTAAAAAGGAATACCAAAACCTGGCTTTAAAAACTAAAGTATGAAATGTAACGATTACCCAAATAAACTAATCACTGTATTTCCACATAGGTGGAAATATGGATATGGAAAAGAAATCTAACCATCATGTTCTGATGGAGAGTGGTAGAGAACATGGCTATGGAAAAGCCAGTAATCACAAATCCATAAATTTGTGACGATCTAAGGTACCATCTGATTCATCAGGTATAAGATCACTAGGACAACATTTTTGGTTTTCAAGATCATTTCCCTAAAGTTGAAAATTTGAATTAGAATAAATATTTTCTTTATTTTGGTACAATCTCACTGTTGTTCATGCCTTGAATAATTTCCACTTCATCTCTTAAATAAATGAAGTTGAATTTGTTATTCGTGAAGTGTTAGGAGATCATGTGATAGAATTACGGGTCATTCCATCTGTCTTAAACAAAAGGTTAGCAAAAATTATATACATAAGTCGATCTATAGTGAGATTAATCACATATGGTTCCTAAAATGGACTTATACTTCATATATCATACTGCTTAATATAATAAAACTAGTTTCTACTAAACAGGGACTTCCTGTAGGCCAGTGGTAGGCGATAAAGGCCAGTCGCACTTCTCTTGTGGGTTCGATTCCCACATCCTTGTCCGACGCGATGGGCTGTCGCCCGTCCTGCAGGTTGTCCTTTTTCTAAAACTGCATTACTATAACATCCCATCAATAATATCGAAAGTCTTCTATCCTTAAACAATACTAACTTATGTCCAACATAATCAATTTTAATCTTTAGGCTTATCCATAATACTACAGTCCACTCTCATAATATAGTGAAAACAATTACTAGAGATTTAATACCATCGTTGATCCCCATATATCATAAGATATGTCTTGTTGGTCACATTCTAAACATTCAATGTCCTTAATCATGTATTCTCTTGAATACCCATTGAACCTTAGTGAAAACATGAATGCAGTTAAACGTTAACACTTTCCACATACCAAAATCCTCAAAATTCATTATAATCAAACCATGATATCACTTAGTCCTTATATCAATCATGAGCTCATGAATACTGTCAAATATTTAATTTTCTCATTTTCCCTTCATTATGCGCATATCATTCTTTTTCCAAAAATATCTCAATCACTTTCCATGGTTACTGGTACCATAAAATTATTGAAAACCACAATAGACCAATACATAAATATTCCAATATTCCACGATACTATATACAACACTATTTTGGAATCCCATTACATAAACACTTAATCATTCCACCACATCGTTTTCATATTCAATATCGCCAATAGTGATCGCATGTGACTTCGCTTTGTCCTTTGCCTTAAGTGGTTGCTCATGTTGATCATCACTAACCCTTGGATTAGGGCATTTATTGGCATAATGTCCCATCTCCTTGCACTTGAAACATTGAAGTGTTGGTGGTGAGTTCTCTACAGTGTTTACTTTGTTCACATCATTAGAAACCCTTTTTCCATTACATCGACACTCAGCTACTCGATGACCTTCTTTTCCACACTTAAAACATTTTCTAGTCCCATTAAGACAATCTCCACCATGCTTCTTTCCACACTTTGAGCATAAGGAAACATTCATCTTCTTTTCACCATTATTCTGAGATTTCTCCTTGAACTCCATCTTTCGTTTCTTTTCAAAACCATGAGATGGATATGTAACACCAACTTCCATTTCTACCTTCATAGCACAATGCACAATTTCTTCATAGCTACTGAAGTCTCGTATAGCTAATGCCCTTCGAAGACTTGGTTTTAAGCCACTGAAAAATCGATCAACTTTACTTTCAGGTTGGATGATAATGCCAGATGCATACCTTGCAAGTCTTGTAAAATTTGCTTCGTATATACAAACAGATTCATCATCCTTCTGTTTCATCTCAAGAAAATCCTTTTCCATATTCGTTCGAATAATACGAGGGAAGTACTTATTGAAAAATAAGTTCTTGAACTCGTCCCATTCCATGGACTCAATTTCATCTCTTTGCCTTGTATCCTTGATAAGATTCCACCATTGATCAGCTTCACCTTCCAAACGATATACTGCTAAGATGACTTTATCATGTTCAGAACATTGAAGAACTGAAAAGATCTTTTCAGTGGTACTGATCCATTGTTCAGCAACAAGTGGATCAGAAGACCCACTGAAAGAAGGTGGATGTTACCTCATGAAGGACTCAATAGAATATTGTTCCCTTCTCTGCTCATTTGGAAGTCCAGAATGATTCATAGCTTGTGTATGTATAGCAATAAGATTTTTCACTCCATCCCCCATAACATTTGTTTGTTCAGGAGGACAATCATTGCATTGTCCATTGCATTGATCAACACGGTTCCTTCGGGTTCCAACCATCGTCTAAAACCCAAAAAGAATAGTGTGAGAGGAAAAAATCATGCTAGGGAAAACAACATAATAAAGGGAAATCACCCTCAATATCTAACATCATAGGTTAAATTCTAAGATCGTTAGTGCAATTCTAGGACTATAACCTATACGTATACTTAACCTTAGAGACATCCCTAGACATACCTTAGAAATATCTCTAGGTATCTCACTAAAGTTCTCGCTTCCTAGTTTCCAAATGTTGACTAAACCTTTCCTCTGATACCAACTGTAGAGACCCGAAGCTTAAAGTACATGGACATTACATTACATTTGCGGAATACTTAGTACATAAAAAAAACACACACACAAGGATCGTAATAGTTTAGTGTCTTTGGAAACTCGGAATATAATCTTCTAATCGTGGTGAAAGATCTTCAAAATCTCCCTTAAAGATCTTCTTCTTTTTTACCTAAAACCTTTATTTATATCCTGGGGAAAAGAAAACATAAAAGGGTGAGCTCAAATGCTCAGTAAGGGTAAACAAAAGAAATATCAATCACATCATATACATAAGCACATAACTTTTGGAAATCTTAACCTGCAAAAGAGATCATAATTTCATAACATGGGGTAAATCATGGCAGTGAAATTTAATCACAATAATCATAACCTAAAACATGAAACTTTGTGGCATTCCCACATAATCATAGAGAATCATTTCTTGTTAGTCAAGACTCATTGCCAAGACTATCTTAGTGGACAAAGTCCCTTTCTGAATCGAGTAACCCTCGTTTCAGTCCTGTTTCACTGAACCGGTATAACCTACCGTTCCAGCCCTGTCTATCTCATGAGATATAAAATCGTTACCCAATGAATTGGAGGGAGATACAGGTCACACCCATCTTATAATTAATCCTTTCTTATGTGTTCCACATAATCATAAACCATACATCATAGCGTAACCCATGTAATAAAAATGGAATTCATAAACAACATGACATCATAAAACAATTCATATAAGATAAAGGAATTAATAAAAATATTTCCATCACAATATAATCAAATCCATGTAATAATAGGGATAAAAACAGAACCCTTTTATTATCTTAGATGGAAAATAATTTTGATAAAATACTTGAACTCCATTATTGAGGAAAATATCCTTTCTATTTCAAAAACATTTTTCCTTTCATAACATGTCATATGACATTAAAACAAAAGAAGATGATTAAAAATAAACTTGAAAACTTGTAAAGGAAGCTTCTTGGAAATAATGTTTTAAAAATCCATTCATGCCGTATATGTTAAAAAAAACATTCTTCCCGTACTTTTGTCGGAAAAGTCAAAAAAAGTACCTCGTACGAAAAACGACAAAAGATTCCTTTCATATCTTTTACTAAAAACTCACCGATGGGTAAAATTGGATTTAAACATTTGTAGGTGGATGGAAATAATATTACATATTCAGGAAACATGGATGTTGATGATAAAATACACCCCAGTAAATACTAAAGTATAAACAATCTCGGATAAAAATGAGATTGTGATATTTTCCCTTACCTTAGGTCCGACTTGATTTGTAAGTGTCCGAACCTCCTGTATAATGATTTAAATAATGTTATTGACTTATTCCAGAATCATATTCATTGTTATTATATCTTGTATGGTCCACTTATGACTTTATATAACCCGTTCCTTTGAAAATTCATGTTAAAGTAGCGTTTTGGGTAAAATCGTCTCATTTGTCGTTCGTGTTTTTAACTTGTAATTATTCATATGATTACTTAGATCATGATTACTTAATTCCAGAATATAAAACATGATATATATATATATATATATATATATATATTCAGAATATACATATATAATAAATCAGTAAATGGAAAGAAATACACCGTTCATGGAGACGGTAGTCCGTACGTACGCATGAACGCTGTTTTCGTTTCCTTATTGAATTGAATGGAATTAAGTAGATGACATGCATATAAATTTACATAAATCCAGTATCATTATTATGTCATATATTTCATTATTACTTATTATATATACTTTATAATCATTCATGAATGGTTAATCATTGAGAATGAATCTCATCGCGTCGTGGAGACGGTAGTCCGTACGTACGCACGAGCGATGATATCATTCCCATGGTCGTGGAATTGTGTTGAAGTGTATGTATACTATTTCAGTATCAATATCAATTTATAATAATCATATATAGTTACTCAATACACCTTTATACCCATCCAATTAAGGTGGTGGCGGAAATTAGATTACACCAAGGCGTGGAGACGGTATTTCGTACGTACGCACGCGCGGTGATTTCCTTTTTCCGTAGGATGGATAGATGGTGAACTAGGGTTGTTTCATACATATAATAACATATCAGTATATGAGTGATACTTATGTTATTACTTCATAATGAAACAACCTAAGAAGAATAAGTGGAAGAAGAAATAAAGATGAAAGAATTGGTAACGGTAATTACCTCTTCTTTGAAGCGCCTCTTTGAGACCTCCTCTTAGGGCACTAAAATTGGTCTTTGAGGAAGCCCGAACCTCTATGATGTTTCTAGGGAAGTGGAGAAGAGAATTTGGAAGGGGTTGGCCGAGCTGGAGTGCTCAAATTGGTGTGAGGAGGAGGGGGAGGAGGTGTCCTTTTATAAGGGAGGAGAGGGGCACCTTAGGAATATCTCAAAATATTATTTTATATTAAAGTCAAAATCGGTTTATAATGGTTCCAAAGGGTCTTATTTAGAAGCTAAAGTGGGTATGGGTCGAAATCCTATCATCCAATAGGATTTAGACAAGTTTAGGGTATTATTTTAACCTTATCAATTATATTTAACTCTAAGTTAAATAATTTAACTTTTACCGTGTCTTTTTGTTTTCTTTCACTATATGGTTAATACACTTACTATAAAATTCCAAACGAACCCCAAATTGTATATTATTAATACATATATCCTTATCTAAGTCATTTGGCCGTACCTTAGATTTTTAGGAATAAAATAACAGTTAATAATATAATATTTTATTTAAAAACTATTTTGTGTCAATTTTGACACTATTTGATACATGATTTTTGTGAAAGTCATAACAGAATTATATGTTCGAACCAAGTTGATTAAATCAACAATAATATATCATAGTAATCTAGAAAATTAGTGGAATTCATAAAAAGTCTCAAATTACATTTATTTTTGTATTTATAATATCAATTTTGTCAATATTTCATTAATAAGATAATTAATGCATCATCATTGTGTCATAAATAAATTAAATTATATGATGTCTAAAAATTACAAATAAAATACCATCATGTAGGAAATAGTTTTAGATTTCTAATTAATATTTAAAATCGAATTTATCTTATGTACAACCCTATATTAAAAATGTTTTAGTAAATAAACTTTGATTTTGACTCTTTTAACTCTTCTTTGAATTAAATAATAATAAATGTCCTAATCTAATCCAAGTGGGACTAAATGGTCATATTTTATTCCTAAGCTTGTTTTTGGTCGAATTACATTTGTCCAATAGAATTAGGACATGTGTTAGGGTAATAATAATATCATTTTTACCCTTAATTACCCTATTTACTTTTAACCGTGGTAAATAAAAGTAAAAAGTTACTATTCACCAAAAACTATTTTCATCTCATTGAACCACATTTTACTTACTAACATAAACCGTGTCTCTCGGATTTTTTGAAATTCCATTCACAGAAGCGGTAAAATTAAGATTTATGAAGAAATTATTTTTTTTAACTACCACTTAGTAGTTTCACTATTCATCAAAAATTGATGTTTTTCAGAACAATGCCAAAATTTCATCCTAAGCTATATTTCATATTCCGAATTCAAAAATAAAGTCTATTTTACCAAATTCATATCATAGAAGTTTCATTAATTATTTTTATAATTAAATCCCGCTGTTAAAACAAAGAGCGTGTTTTTTTAAGAAACAATATCTATCAAAAGATTGACACTTGTTTATGTCTAGTTTAAATGTGAAATTACATCCAATGACCAACATTGTATTAAATTGTAAAAATATATTCTAAATATACTTTAAAACCACTCAAATTTATAATTTATCACTATTAATTATTTCGATTGAAAAAGTTGTTTTTAACTAAAATTTAGTAATTTTCACTATTCATCAAAATATGAAAGTTATCCGAAAATCACCAAAATTTCACCTTAGGCTAAATTCAATACTCCGAATCCAAAAATAATGTCCATTTTGAGAGCTAAAATTTCTAAAATTTTAAAAGGTGGTTATTACTATTAATAACGGCTAGTTTTAATAATATTTTAATAGCATATCGTTGTTTAGTGAAACTCAGTATTACATACTACACACGCTATCGAGGAAGGTCGCGATTGCGTGTAATGCAAGGCAAGTCAAGGATGCGTGTTGTGCAAGCTCCTTTTGGTGCCGCGTACAACACAAGACATTAGTGAAATTAAAAAGAATATTTTTCATACAATCTCATGGTGTTACACTGTTCCCAAAAAGCCACACCAACATTACTCCATTACTCAAGGAAGAGTTATATGTGATACATTTATAACAAACTAAAATACAAAAATGATCCATTACCAAACAATAGTATGATATTGTAACTAAAACCATTGACCATTCTCATCATATAGTTCAGTTCAAAAAACACGAGAAGCCATGACACTCAGATTACAGTACCATGAATCAAACGCATTCCAATACACACCATCCTGACCATTTCCTAAATAGGTACTTGTCCAAAACACGAGTTACCAAACAATTATCTAACCAATTTACACAAATCACATCCATATATAATTTGGTTAGGAATCCATCCAATCCAACCCAATTAACGATCTAAAAAATCTGGATCCAAACAAAAATCCATGAAACCATGATAAATTAAATTTACCCAATATATAAACCCATGGAAACCCAATCATCAACAAAAAAAATTCATGGAAACTACATCCTTAGGGAATATTGATTATGATTAAAAATCTATCATGAATAATTTTCATCCTTGAGAGAACCACCCCTGACACCAATAAGTCAATCCAAAGCCTAAACAAACGTTGAGGGTTTTCCATGAATATCGTAATAAGGAGAATTCATCATGGTAAGTAGATAACACCTATCCAATGGATCCACTTGACCATTCATAAAATGAGAATAACATGTGGTTAGTTTCATTATAATTCCACCATATTATTATGTGAGTAAATACTCTATAAGAAATTTTCGACAAATTAAACAGATTAACATATATCTCTATAAAAAACACCTAAATATGAAACCTATGATCAAATAATAATTATTTAAAACATTTATATATTTATCAGTCTGTGATCTGGAAACAAAAAAAAATCATATAATACAAAAACATAATTTCAACACTCGAGGTGAAAATCGTATATCCGAATTCGCTCAATCCGGGGACAATAATCCCACAACACTATTAAATTTTGTTTCCAACCATAACAAGTGTTTAGGAAGAAATATCCTACCATACATCACCGGCTCTAAAACATTCTTGAATATCTATTTTATTGATTATACAAATAGAAAGATAAAAAATCACTTCCCTTATACCATTTTGTCGCTAACATCCCCAAGTCTCCCCGACCAGTAATTTGATCTAGATAGGAATAAGGAATCAATAATTCCTCTATTTATTCCAATGCATTGTAACTAGTGATGAGGGATTAAAAGTGTGTTGTTATGATACTATTGATTCATATTAGAGTGCTTGAACTACAGAATAAACTATGCATGTATACATCAATGAACATCCAACTACAAACATATAAATAAATAACCGAGATAACTATAAATAATGGAATCAAACATACATACATTAAGAATAATAATACAAATTTTTTTATCCAATTTGGCCATCCACATTAAAAATAATTTAAATTAATGTAAATACACATTGCTCCAATGTTACACAGAGACAAACCACATACCCCTTATTTACAATGGATGAATATATCCACCAAAAACCTCATACTCCAAAGGTGTAACACATCACAAACATGAAATTTTTTTCATCCTCCTGATCCAATGAAATATGAACAACCTGAAACAACATATAATCGTTAAACATACATCAATTTTCATGTGTAGTGGGTAAATAAAATTTTAGTTGGCCACACACAATGGAGGTACAAATTTTTTTTTCAAAAAGTGCATGAAACTCACATCAGGAACCAAATTGAATAATTTAACTAAAAATATAAATATTATAAAAATAGGATATAAAGTAAAAAATTTATAATAAAAATTAAAATAGAAAACAAAGGGTTCAATCCTAACATGAGTATGAAAAATAAACCCCACTCAAGGAACAACTATAGAAATTCCGTATCCTGGCCCACAAAACCACAACATAAATTGGATATTCCTAATAATAAAGGAGGTATAACGAATAAATCATGTATAAGTACACTTTACAATCACTATGATCTCATCCTAGGGGTCAAAACACTAAGCACAAGTACCCAACACTAGGAATCGATGTATATGATTTGAAATGAAGGTAGGTTATCCCTATTGACATCATGGTACACTACCATTAGAAATGACCTATATAAAATGAAGGGTGAATTAACCTATCAGTGAATTTTATAGAAACCTGGGTTGTCCCCAAACCTACAAACCATCCATCAGGGAGAAATTGCTCAACATTCTTCTATCCCTGGTCATCAAAGATGTGGTTAGATTGTTTCAGTCATCCAAATTTTCTTTCATCCACCTTATAAATACCTACCAACAACCATAAAAACAAACATTGGGGAAAAATAAACCATAAGTAATATGCAAGGTCTGATAACATTCCAATGTCCACCTCCCTCAAATACATTCCATGAAAATAACATCATAAAACCTTTAAGGCATATATCACACAAAAGGGACTGCTAAGACTATCCCCCTCCAAAAAATACCCTTAAACTGGATCCCTCCACCTCATAAGAAAACCAAACTCGGGAAGCCTATGTGTTTCAAAAAACCATAGCATTATAGGACACGATACAATGGAATCATCCCAAAAAACAAGAGATCAAGAAGGGAATCCAACACGGGGGGTCCTTCAACCAAACCAAACCTCGGTCCCGGACAACTCATATGAACCATTGTTGGACTCCCAGCTCAAATTCATAGAATATTTTTCTAGAAGGGAAACCACAAGAAAAACATCACCATGAAGGGAATTACATAGAATAGATCCATCATACATATCTCAAATTCTACTAAACGTAACATAGTTACACAAGATATCCAATGATGTCCAACCCAATCAAAGTCTCTTTCTCTTACAAACCTATTGTAACCATACAAAAAAATCTAACAACAGAACAGAATATCCCATATAATGGAAAATTTAATATTCATTAAAAAATATATTCAATGAAATACAAGAAAATTAACTTGGAATCCACAAGAAAAGGAGAACAATGATTATACAACCCCACCTAGGCCTCCCATCATGTATCCCAATCCCGATAAGGATTCAATATGGAGAACCTCAAAGAAATCATCACAATAAACTCCAACAAATAAAAAACAAAATATATAAGGCATATATACATGGAATTTATTTCAACACAATGAACTATATCAAAAGAAACATATAATTTACTAACTGAAAGTCCAATCCTGGATCCATGTTACAAAGACAAATGAAGCTATTTTTTCAATGAAAAAAATGACCAATACGTATGAGTACATGACTTGTACATAATAGTACATGACATAAACTATTAAAGGTGAACATTAATATATAATTACACTTCTCTAGGGAACATATGAGGTTTTCACATGTACTAAAACATCAGTACAAAATATGACTGTTTATTATTACACAACCATTCCACATGAGCCTCAACCCAGTTGGTGAGGTATCCTTACGTGCATCCACAGGACCCAGGTTCAAAACCTTGTAGAGCAATATTTCTAGATTATTATAGCAATAATGTATCAGTAATTTACACTATGTGTAAATGTAGGATAACTTTTCACCGTGCGACTACTGTAGTGGGAACTATAGCAGTTACTGTAGTAGGTACTGATCGGTACTGTAGCACCTGAAACTATTTAACTTGGGCCACCAGTTTGGGCTTAGATTCCTTAAGGATTTTGGGCCACCTAGGCCTTCGGGTCAGTAGAGCCTTTAGGCCACCTCAAGGCCTTCAGGCCACATGATGTTTCCCTACACACACAACAAAAAAGGAGAAACCCCAGAAGAGGATTCAAAGCATGTGCACTCCATAGAGCAAAGCCAAATGGATTTGATAGAATGAAAGGGTATGGCAATGCCATCAGGACCAACCATTGCTTGTATAGAATTCCTTGCTTGATGGTCATGTAAATATTGAGATCTGCTATCATGACGTAGATGATGGGGAGGGGAAGTTCCCTGTAGATAGTCTAGTTGAATTCCCTGAGACCTTCGGGTCATGTAATCTCTTAAGCCTACGGTCAATGTAATCTCTGAGTTTATGGGCCCTGTATGGGTTCCCCCTAATCCCTCGAAATGGGGGTAATAAAAAATTAATAAAAATGAAGGCCTTTGGGCCATTCAAAGTATTATTACACAACCATTCCTCTTCATACCGGGAGTCCTCCCATGTACATCACCACATGGCCAAATACTACTACACAAGGTGTACTTAATGTACACAATATATACATAAAAAAGTATTACATGAATTAGAAGAACCCAGTTCTTATCACTATCAATCCACATGATGTGTTACCAGGAGTTCCCAAACTGAAATCTCTCTGGAAATGTTGATACCTTACAAGAATCACTACATCACCTGAAAATCAATATATTGACCCATGATGGCTCCATAACAGCCTGAAAATATTATTAGAAAATAAGAAATATATTATAGGGATTTATGTTAAAAATTTGAAATTTCCTACCAATGTGCGGAAACATATCATCTATGATCTAAATCATTTTTGTAGCACCTAGTTGTTGATCTGGTGCGACCCATGCTCGGTGGTGGAGACTTTTTCTCCAACTCCTCATATTCTCTCCCTATTTTCTACCTATACACTATGTTAGAAAATTGAAAAACAATGGGGGTATTACACAACACACCATGGAGGAACAAAAAATATATGTACAAAAAAGAGATAATAATGATGAAAGAAAAATAAGAGAGAGAGGAATGGGGGTATGAACTAGACCAGATGCCTAAAATGAGGTTAAACAGCACATTAGGAAAAAACCCCATTTGAGCCTCAATGGTGAAGTCATTATTTATATCTGATGCTCTAAATAGAAGATATCATTGGATAAACATCAATGAATAAATAATTTTTAATTAATAAAATATTAAATATTTTTCCAAATTTCTAATGGATCGTAATTATACTAAATTCAATGGCAAGAGAAAACAACCTATTTTAGGACCAAAAATGTTGTCAAAAGAATTACTAATGTAGTAATAATAGTATAAAATACCATTTTTATACTCAAAATCCACCTAACATAATACATTCATGTTTTTATGGGTTATTAGTAAATCACCACTGTTCGGTTCATTCCCAAAAAGGCAGTGTAGGAAAAAATTCTAATAGCTAACAATATAATCAATAAAAATTACTCATGCGATATCTAAATAATGAAATGTTTTTCTTAATCTATGAAACAATAATCTTATCCTTAGTCAATAATGGCCATTTTTTAAATTCACCATGGAGTATTATAAAGAGTTTGAATTTTTCTATAGAATAAACATGGGATTCTAATATCATGTGTAAATAAAAAAAAAATTTGTATGATGAAGGTGAAAATAAATTCCAATTTTTTTTTTCAAATTTCTTAGTTCTTTCATCTTGTTACTTCTCTTCTAGTTACTCATCCAATTTATTTATCTAGAAAATTATGTAAATTTATAGAAATTACTCACTCTGTAGGTAACAAAATTTCAAGGATTTTTATTATATAGAACATATCCATATACATATACATAGAAATATCAATATACATTTACCTAGACATATCCATAGATATATCCCAATGAATACAACTTATGTATTATCATCCTAATTTCCAAAGGATAAATAATCCTATCCTCTGATACATAATTTAGTCACTGAAACATGTCATATATTCATATTACAAAATTAATATGAATATTAACTACATTAGAAAAATATAGGTATGGGAATCATAATGTTTTAGTTACACTATAAATTATGTAATGAATTTAAATATTTTTTTGAATGATCGTTAACATCTCCTAAAAATACCCATCTTATTTTAAATGTTTATAAGCATACCTTTTATAAAACCAATAATCCTATCATGGTAAAGGAAAATAATAATGGGTTATCTCAGATTATCAGTAAGAAAAAAATGGAATGAATTATACATAATGTGATCTCATGTATTTGATAATATGTGAATAAAATATAAAATCCAGAAAAATCATATAAAATATAAAAATATAATGACATGGAATAAATATGTTTTATTTATAATACGTGAATCATAACGAAATAAATGAACATGAGCCTTGAGGAAAGGGTATAATTGATATATCTATAGAATAATCATAAAATTATGACCTTGTAATGATTTATAAATATAAATTGGATTACCCATTATATTAATGATAGTTGACCAATCAATCATGTAATATGTTAGATCTTAGACTATGTCCACACATAACCTAATGGTCATTAAACCTACATCTATGCATAAATCTACGAATATGTATTCAATATCAGACATATCATTATCAACATGAAAAAAACTTATATTTTTCATATAGAATATATAATAAGGTTAATGAATACCATTGTTTACATGATGTTAAGATCCCACGTTACATTTTTACTCTTTTAGTTATCCATATTTACTGAATTCTTTAGAGATATATATTGGTCCCTCTTATGACATTGTAAAAAACATATATACAAGTGCATCATTTTCATTAAAAATAAATCATATCCAAAAAAATGTAAATTTTTTTTTCATAATTAGATCTGTATAACAATATATGTGTAATATATTCTTTTTAGTAATCATTTATTCATTATAATGTAGTAAAAACTATTGAAAATGAATTTGTTGTAATAATAATTTCTTCTTGGTATTACATGTGGGAAAACAACATGTTTCATTAAAGTTATTTCATCATAAACATAAAAAAAAGATAAAAATAATAAGAGCAGTATACATGGAACATATCCTAATTACTGTACACATGGCATCAAATTGCCCCATATTATAGGGAAAATTATTTTTAAAGATCACATGGAAAATTTACTAGGGAAAATAACCATTTGAATTTGAAAATAACTTTTTTATGAATAGTAATTCCTAATAAATATATAAATATGTATTGAAAACCATTAAAAATAAATAAAATATGAATAATTAAATATGTTTTAATCATTTTTTGTGGAAAATAATGCTCCCCCTTTGAGAAAAATCATTTTGAACAATATATTTAATATAACAATCTTTGAATATAACCGTGAAATAATTGAAATGAATGTTTGAAACCCAATAAAAATATTTATAGAACAAAATAACATTTCCATGTTGTAATGAAAAGAAGTATTAAATATAAAAATATTTGATATAATTTTTTAGAAAATATATCTCGAAATATATAAAGTAAGCATTAAATATAATTATATATTTTTCATTAGGAAAATGTGTTTCACAATTATTAAAAAAACATTTTTACATGTTTATGATTTTATAAATTATATTATATGATAATTAAATTGGTAAAAAATAAATTTATACTTTAAATATTGTTTTATTATGACATATGACAATTCTAATCATAACAAAAATGTTATAACAATTGTTCCTTTCTTAATTTAGTAAAAAAGAAACATGATCTATATTCAAAAGTACATAATGTTTTTTAATAATAAATATTATAAAAACCTTAAAACAAGAGTAAAATTTAGATTAAAAATCATCGAGTAATAATAAATCATTTTTGGAAATTGTATATCAAATAAGATTTTGTTTTTGAATGAAGATAGAAATAAATATGTATTCTATTATAGAAATTCATTTTGAATCATGAGTGTATAAAGAAATATCAATTACTGTATGACTTGTATTATCCTGAAATAACATTGTAATATGATAATTCATGTTTTAATTAGGACATTAAGTGTAATATTTCATCATTGGGATCATAAAGACAAAAACATCCTCATAAATGTTGAGACAGTAAAAAAAAACACTTAGCACTTTAGTAACATTGAATCATCATCCCCATAAAATAAAAAAAATAAACTAATCATTAAATATATTGAAAATAACAATTTTTTTATATTACATGTAAAATTGAAATTATATACACTTAATTAAATAATAAGGGATTATAAGATAACGTATTTCCCAAAGAAGAAAAATTGAGGCCAAAGTCAATTATCACATAGGTAAAATTGAAAATATATTTCCCAAGAAAGATGTATATTTAGAAAAAAATTTAAATAAAATTATTTTTCATGATAATAATTATAAGATACATTCATTTTATTTATATACACCCACTAAAAGTAAAACATTCTGAATATGGTTTTTTTCTCCAGAAAATTATTAGCGAGATAGAAATAAAATATCATAAGTATTAACATCCATTTTATACATTTGAACATTATTTTCTGTATATATATATTCATTGTTAATATATTAAAAACATTCACTTATATTTATATATATTAGCATATGAATTTTACTTATATCTGTTTATTATCAATTATTTACAATTTTTTTGTTAAAAGTGCATTTGGGTAATGACTACATCGGTTTTCATGTGTTTTTTGTTTTTTATTTTTGGTCCTTGTACATTATTCAAGGATACATAATATAAATTTTTTGTAATTATGTAATAATATTATATATTAAGAATATATTTATTTATACTAGTCTATAATAGATGATAATTAAAATGAAATGAGCTTTTTGAGGAGACTGCAAAACATACAGACCCATGAACGTTGTTTCCATTTTCATGAAGGATGAAATTTATGAAATTTAAATAATTTTTATAAATACATAATAATTTTTTGTAATATATATTTAATTTATTAAATAAAAATAACCTTATTAAGATATTTGAATATAATTCGTGAAAAATGAATAACATAGATTCGTGAAGCAGTAGTTCATATTATAAAAGAACGAAAGTTTTGTATCCTAATATAATTGAAAGGAAAGTTAGTATATATGATGTTTCAATTATAAAATTATAATTATGTTTAATATATATTAAATAATTATTTAATATATCCATATTAATATTGATGTAATAAATGAAAAACACATTATATCTATTCGTGAGCCAGTATTTTATTATACAAAAGAGGGACATTATTAATTTCCAAGGGGATTTTAAGTAAGAAGGTATATTATTTATCATATATAATGAAGTATACAAATATATTAAATAATATATATATATATATAAATTAAATAACACATTATATAATTCATTGAAAGGTAGTTAGGGAATATAAGTATCATCGGTTTGCGAAGCGGTGGTCTGACATACACATGGACGATAATTTTGTGTCACATTTGATTATAGTGTAGATTGCTATGTATTATGAAATTTAGGAATTAAAATAAATTTATATCGGATATAATTTATTACTATTATTATATCATAGTTCAAAATAGAATAAATGGGTTATAGAAATATGTAAAACAAAAAAACTTAGTTAGAATATTTTCATCTTCTTCAAAAATATTCTTTAGGATCAACACAAAACAATAATATATTTGATTTAGGAGCACAATAATGAAAAAAAATATTAGGGTAGTAAAGAATACATTTATGATGTAATTATATGAGAATATGCATATTATTTTTAATTATGACATTATTGTGTGTGACCTTTAGTAAGTGAGGTTTGTGGAACAAGTGTAATATATGAAAAGAAAAAGGATTGCAAACATCTATCAAAAGTAATGAGTCGCCAAAAAAGGACAATATATATTATTATAGGTGAAAATTTATAATTACGACCATTTAAGGGGTTTAAACAATTTTTAATATAATTTAATCCCATATCATTATATTTTAATCCCCAGAAAACACGTTTGACCATTATATTTTGTAATTAATTTTTACAGTTTTTAAAATTATTTTTTATAAAATGTTATTAAATTATTATATAATATAATTGGTTATTATTCCAAACATGAAATCCTTTTTAATACATTACATTAAATGAAGTGTATAAATTTAATTTAAAATTAACCCCACTGCTGTAATGAAAAATATGTCCCCTAATGAAAATATTTACAAATGTTTGAAAATTGTATATATAAAAATTACCCAAGAACCTTATTAAAATTAAATATTTTTTAAATAGATATATTATGGGTATATTTCTACTTCGCTAGTAGTATTAAAATATACATTATCTACTATGTTCATTGAATGAATTTTTTTAGAAAACTGGTATATTTTATATTCATTGGGAAATGTATCTTTTAAAAAAAATTAATAAATCATTATACAAATTTTTATAGGTTTATTTCATATATTAAGTAAAATTTTTATCAATAAAATATTTTAAATTCATAATTAATTTATTTTAATATATGAATGAATATTGTAAAAATATTATTAGAAAAGTATAGTTTTTAAGAAATGATATATTTTTTTAAATCTAATCTAATTCCAATAAAACAAATACGTTTCATGATAAATGTTTTATTTAATATATAAAATAATCCATTATTTAATATAATTCTCCCAAAGTAACTATTTAATTCATTATGTTTAGAACATGTTTTTTTAAATCAAATGAATTATTCAAAAATTTATTTTTTTTATTTTAAATTATTCTTTATATTACATTATAACTATTTTTCACAAATGAATTATTTATATAGAAATGAATAAAATATATTTTTATAGTTTTTTTAATAATATTCATGCTCTCTATTATAACACCTAGGTGATGACTATGATGTTAATTAATAATATTTGAATAGAATGTCATGTTTCATAAATACCATATGTTGTGTTTATTATAAAATATTTCATAATATTAATTTAATAAAAAATAAATACAAAAAATATCATAGTGTTATAAAAAAGTAAAATTTTTAATTGTATTTATATGGTTTATCTATAAAAATTAGAAATGGAAAAAGAACATTGTTTTTCTACATAGTAATCATGGCCTCCATATCCCACCATTTGTACAATTATTATTTATCAGGATTAATTTATATTCTTCCATGGTAATTTGGAAGAATATATTTTATAAATATTTTTTATTTTTATAACATTAATGAATCATTTTTATATTATTTTTGGGAAGGAATGAAAAAAATTTGAATGTAATTTATAACATCAGAATTAAAAAAATGTTTTAAGGAGGTTATTTTCTATTTCATGATTATATTTTCTTTTATATATTTATAGATATGGGCTTCACTAACATACCTTCATTACTATTTAATTAATTTTTTATTTTAATCATTACTCATTTATAATTTTTATCATTATCATTCTCATGATCACATTCCCTATCACACTCTTTATTTTCATTAGTCATTATTTTATAATAAATTATCATATTTTTAGTATAAATGAGTTATATAATATTATTTATATCAATTTTTTTTCTTTAAACTATATAACATTTCTAAATGCAGTGTTAGTATCTGAATGTATGTTATCAATGTTATTTAACAAATTTGTAAATATTTTCTATTATTATTCAATGAAGATAATAATTTGATTTATAATTAATTTTTAGAATGAATTGTATTAATAATTTAAAATACATGGAACTCATAAGGTGTGATTGTAATGGGACTGTATTGGGTATAAATAACCCATTTATGTATTGACTGTTCTCATGAGACATAGTTGTATGGAATCCATATGACAATTTTACCAAGTTTAAATGCAACCATTTCATTAAAATAATTTCATGATGATTGAATACAAAGTATGATCCATGAAATCTTTTCTAGGGAATAGACTGTATGATACAAAATTTATTGATTTACTCATTTTATTTATTTACAATTCAATGTCATTTATCTAAATTATAGATAAACTATTGTTTCATATGAATATTTATTAAACTCATGTTATTTATTTACTAAGATATTTATTTATTATGCAATCTATTATATTGATTATAACCATTTTTACACCTCATTTTTTATATACATATCTCAAACATTGAATTTGGGAACACCCATTATTTTCCCCCTCAATATTATTAAAGGAAGGATTCACTGAATAATTTTAGTGGTGCATGATTTTTATAGGCATAGATTTTTATATTTCAATTTAAATATTGGTGTTATTTATTTATGTATTTATTCATAAAATAGAAATTATTCAAGCCTATTCGATTTGATCCCTTCATATTTTACAAATTTAATAGTGTTGTAACACCCCCAAATATAATGTATGAATATCGTATTTCATAGTGTGCTGGAAACACTACCCCAAGAGCTAATGGGAATATAATATTATGATAGTTTATAAGATATTTACCCTTTAAAATAAATTCATTGTAATCAATATCCTGAAATTCATGGGATATATATTCATCATGTGAAATAAAAAACTTTGAGTTCTTAAATGGTCTGCATTAAACTCAATATAGAGTTTTTCCGAACAATAATATATAATTAATATATTAATATTCAAAATAATAAGACATAAAATATCCATTATGAATATTATTAAATAACATATAAATTTATATTTAATATAAAAATATAATAGGAATTAATTTGTTACATATTAAATAGAAATGAATATAAGAATCAATTGAATTTATAAAAAACTAATTTATAAAAAACTATTTTTATTCTCCCAATACCGGTATATCCATACTAATTATAAATATTAAGTGATATTAATTTTGTATTCAAATAAATATATATTATTTTTAATATAGTATTTATAAATAAAAATAATTATTTTTGATTAGGATAATATATTAACAAACCTAATTTTACAAATAAAAATCTACCTTTTTAAGGCAATTTTACCAAATTTTAGTTTAAAACAAAATTTAAATTAAAAATTTTGAACTATAATAAATATTATATGAAAAAATATAAGTATATATTTTAAATATAAACATAAAAATTACAATTTTTAGAATTAATTGTACTTTTATACTATTATTGATTTTTTAATGAATACTATAAATTATTGGATTTTTGTTAAAATGATTGTTTCTACCTTATATATAAGGATAAGTAAAATTATATATTTATTTGATGTTTAATTAATTTTTTTTAAAAAATTAATCCAAATTAGGGAATTTAAATCAGTTTCACTTTCAAATTGACTATAAAAATAGAGAAAACATGCTTTCTTTTTGACATCAGAAATCTGCATTGTCGTCCCATCGATGAGATTAAATTTATATTAATTTCTATAGATTATGTAATTATAATATGGAAAAATGGATTCAATATTTGGAATCATAATAACATATAATTTAAAATAAGGTCAAAATAGTTTTTTACCAAAAATATAAGTGATTGTAATTATAACTTATTATAATTCATAAATTAATATTATGTTTATCGACAGACTAAAACATCTTCTTAAGGGCCCAAACGATATACCCACTTGTAAAACACACAATTTCTATCCATAAATTGTCCATGAAGTTTTGATTATTTATTTTACTTGATTTATTATTAATATTATTATTTAAAAACTTCAGTTCACCTAACTTGTTTTCAAAAAAGTCATGTTTGTCCTTTTACTCCCTTAAGGAAGACACCATTTATCCCTCTTCCTCAGACATCTAAGTCCAATTTGGTTTGGAAAAACTCTTCCCAAAAATCTACTCAATATTCCATAACTAATTTTATAATATTTCTTTTATTTCCAGATTCAATAAAAGGATGCATTTTGATATATAGAAAAATGAGTTACCTGATTAAAAGGTAAAAACATTCCTTAAGATCTTTAGATTTATTTAATTTCTCCTCAATTTAAATTATCCATATTTGATAACTCTATAATATTTTTATCCACAATATTTTTTTTATTTTACGGGATCATCCATCACTTACACACACTTCCATCGAATGGGTTACAAACACAATGTTTCAGTGTACTATAATCTACCACCTTAAAGAATGATGATTGATTGTTTTTACAATAACAACATTCAAGGGTGGAAATTATGATGGTCAAACAATTTTTATGTGTTATTTTGGATATTTATTATTTCATAATTCATCAATAATTATTTTATAACACATACCTTTATACCTAAAATTTTGTGTAATTATGATAACATCATTTGTGGAAGCGGGGACTACTACTCAAAATAATTTGATTCATTCACAAAATACATGGAATTTATGAATGATGGGTTTCATTAAAAATATGTTTCATTCAACTCATTATATATTATATTCATGACATAAATTAATTTCTATAAATATAATATATCATTTAATTTATAAACCATTCACACAACTAAAAATTGATAACATCATTCATGGACGTTTGGACAACTTCATCCTCCACATGATGTGATTCCTTTAACATGAAAATAATTATATATATATAAGTAAATATAATTATAAGAAATATTTTTTACAAAATAATGACCATTCTATAAAAGAATAGTTTTACTCACCCTCTTTCAAAAATTACAATTGAAAAAATATGAATATTTCTCACACATTCGCATGGCTTACCATATCCATGATTGTATCATCAATTTTATTTTTCATGACATTATTGTTTAAGTTGTGGCATAAAATAAGATAATATGTGCAATAAAACTATTGATATACATGTACAAGGTTCTAGTGCATGTTAATTATTAAAATATTTTTATTAATATAGAATATAAAGACAAAAATTCTTATCAAAAATATGGTAAGGGGTTTTCATTTAACTTTTAACATTTGTGATATAAATATCACATTCATCTCTTACCTCTCTTGTTTGGTGCATTAGTTGACCCATATGGTACATGAATATATTAATCAATTTTTCATTATGTTATTTAAATTTTATATTTAATGATATGCCTTCACGAGGCTTATGATTTAAAATGTTGAAATGTAGAATGAGACTCTTTTAAATTTCAAATTATTATTTTCCTCAAGATTAATTTTAGTGGTCTTAGATTTTCATTCGATAAAATTATATGAACATTGATCAATTAAACGTTTAATTTTATTATACTATGATTTTCATGTCAATTTTAAATTATTAGAACCATTTTTACTCTCATTGGTACTAAAATATTTTTGAAAACATTTTTAAGAAAACTCATATTTATTCTCTCTTTTATAAAATAACCTATTTTATTTAGACAACCATGTCTTGTTATAATGTTTTAAAAAAATTAAACCATTTAAAATTTAATTATTAAATATATTTTTACCCTTTATTCTATTACAATTTTTTAAAAAGAAAATTCTTGTCTTTTTTTGATCAAAGAATTTTTCTATCATTTTACCATGAAAAAGAATATATTATTTTTACCTAATAAAAACTACATGGGTTACCATATTGATTTTAATTGATTCTGATTTTTAATAGATAAAAGGATAATTTAAAAAACTTGAAAATGTTATTAATTTTGAATATTTTTTAAATTTTTTTTCAAAACAAAATGATATTTTTACCAATGAAGTTTTAAAAGACTATTTTATAATATTTCAATTCATTAAAGATAACAATAGTTTATTTTAATAATATTTGGTTATGATGAATTAATTCCATCCATAATATTCCACTATAAGGTTTATAATTGATTTGGACATGAATAATATTCATATTCACTTTATTGATTCCTTTTTTTTTTCTCATTGAAATATTCAATTTTAGATGGTCATTTGACATTTAATTTTATCTAAATATACAAATAATTTTTAAGGAATATGATTATTTCCTAAACCATATATATTTTTCATATGGTGTAAACATTAATAGTTGTTTGAGTATTTAGGGAAATATTTAAATATCAATATCCATTATTAAATATGGAATTTGACAAGTAATATTATATATTTGATGTGAGGATTGTTTTGGACATTTAAGACAGATGTTGTAAATTGATTGAGATAATACCTATGGATTGGAGATTGGTTATTGAAATATCGTTGATGTATCAGTAGTCTTATGAGATGAAATTAGTTGGAGAAAAATCTATCTAGTTTGTTTCCATGTAGAATATGTGGATCTCTACTCTATATCCTTATATATCTTTTGGAAGGTATTAACTGTACTATTTTTTTGTACCTAGAAACATTGAGTCTTATAATTAACCATTTATCTCATTTATTTATAGTTATTAATAGTAAATATGATTTTTCATTGACATATCTATAGATATATTTCGTTTTCTTTTCATTTATTAAGTGTCATTTGTCTCAGTTTCATACCATTATATATATTTTTTCAATACATTTATTTGAATAGAGTTTGTTTTTAGTTATTACCTATCCATAGTGTGTATTAACTTACTTCTCAATTTGTTTATTACATGTAATGTGTTTGGTTATTTACCATTCCATAATTATTAATCACATTGATTCATTATTTCATCTGATATATTTTTATCATGTTGATAATTTGATCTCACATTTATTATGTATCATTTCCCCACGAATCCAATAATTGTACTATAAATTTTATGCATGGATATTCAAGATTCAATAATGTATTCCAAGACCTATTTTAGAGAAATATACATTTTAATTAGATTTTTAATTTTAAATACATGGCCCATGTATTTATATGGTTTACTAGGACAACTAAACACTCAGTCCATTAGGATTTGATTCATTGTAATCATTCCAACATAATTGATAATAGTAACCAGCTCTAGGACTACTAGGGTTGGGTCACTATAGTCGGTATCTGATGATGGTTAGATTAAAATGTGTGAACTAGATTTTGGAAAACCATGATTAGAAAATATTTTTTATGGAATAATTTGGGGATATATATATATATAATGACGCACTATTTTTTTGGATAAATGGAGTTAATGTGGGTTTTTTAAAAAGATATAAATGTTTGGACACTAAAAGTGGATGTGGCTATAGATTATAGGTACCTAGGGGTACAAAACCAACATTGTGTGTCTGGCCTGACTCTGTATAACCAGTAACACAAATGTAGGCCTTACTATAAAAAAAATTTACACTCTGTGGGGTATAATAATTTGATAAATCACATTATCATTACAAACCACTATGAAATATATTTAAAATGAATAACCTATGTTAAACAAAAAGTGTATTATATTGAAAATATATTTTTATGGTTTAAAAATACAACTTATGATATTTTATATACAACCTATACAAAAAAAACCTATGAGGAAATAAGTGGTTTAAGTATATATGTATTGATGTTGTATAGAAAACCTTAATTAAAATTCCATTTAATTATTAGCCTTATTTCTATGGTATCCATCATATTTATTTATTTAAATTATATTAATTTTATATTATAAAAGTAAAACATTTATAGGGGTTGATAAAAAAATTCTTGGGAAATCCCATAGGACACATACTCTTGATTAATTAATGATTTTGGATTCATGCCAACTACTTTTCTATGTAATTTCCTCGTTAATATGCTGTTGTTTTCAGTTAAAAATATTATAAATAAATGATAATGATAAACAAGTGGAAATAATTTTTTGTATTAGATTTTAATGTCTAATAAATATTACTATTGGAGTATATATATATATAAAAATTGTTAGGCTTGTCTCTCTTTTATGGGCCTTATGATCAATTAAATTTGTATTTTAGTTCTTAAAGAATAAAAATTTATTTTTTGATGAATCAGAATACTTATTGAAGCATAAACAAATGAGGAAATTTTTTCCATGTAAATGTATCAAGTAATTATAATTCCATTAATTATTAGAAAATAAAATAATTACCCCTCATTAGAAAAATTATGTGGAAATAAATGGTTTTCATTTAACATTAATTTTTATAGAAACAATGGTATGTTAAGTCATTATATTTATATGTATTTGTGGCCCCAATATTTCTATTTATCATCCACTTGTTTGTGATTTGATGACCTCAATCTCTTAATAAAATAATTTTCACCTTTCCTCATTGTGCATCTCTCTACACACCACTAACATTCTCTTAAATAGAGAGCTAGTTACATGTTTGTTCATTTTAGCTTCGTAATTCCCATTATACATTTTTGATAGTATGTTATATGAACTGTTTTCACGATGTGAGGTTCCAATAATAGGAAATAATAATCATGATACCTCTATGAATGTGTTCAAATTGTGAGGACACAATTTAATTTAATGGGGTAAATGTAACACCAAGAAAATTTAATGTAAGAACATCGTATTCGATAGCATGTATGAAACACAAAACCGTGAGAGTAAGGGAAAATAATATTATTAGAATTTATATTATATTTATAATTATAAATTAAATAAATTTATTATGTATCTTTAAGTCCACATAAGAATCATTTAACATGAAACATATACAAATACAATTTTCCTCAATGACATTCGTTATAGGAATGCCAAAGTTTTAACGAAAAAATATATTATTAATTATTTTTAAGATAATAACACATAAAAAATCCATTATTAATAGTATTAAATAACATATAAATATTTATGGATTTAAAAATATATATTTTTAATTACCTACAAATTAATTATCAATAAATTTTATGAACTAATTGAATATAAAATAAATTCAATAGATAACAAATGTCAAGATTGCAATCCTTTTATATCCTTATTAGATAAAATTGGTGAGTGATTTTAATGATGAATATATATTATATATTCAATATAATATAACATATATCCATAAAAAATATTTTATTGACATAATATACAAACAAACACAATTTGATAAATAAAATACTATATTTTTATTAAGGAAATTTTATGTCTTTTTATGTGTGAATCTATTATAAATCAAAATATTTGAACTATTACTAATACAATATGTCAAAATAAAATTTATATTTTAATTAAAAACAATTAAATTAGATTTGGAAAAAAAAATTAGTTATTTTTATGTTCATATTTTTTCAATGTATAATGAAAAATAAGGAACATTTGATTAAAACTAATTTTTATCTAATTTATTTATAATTATAAAATATATTTTAATTTTTTTAATATTTAATTTTATATAATTTTTATCAATTAATACATTTTAGTTAATTGGAATCAATTTCAAATAGAAATGTAATATAGAAACATTGAAAATCATTAGACATTCTTACATTAAAACCTCACATTGTCGCCCCATCATCATGATTAAATTTAAATGACTTTTTTCACATATTTGATTGGAATTTTCAAAAATGGATTCCAGTTTTCAAATTAGAATAATTTATAATATATAATAAGTTTATATTAGTTTCTTACAAAAATATTTGTGATAGAAAGTAATATTAATTACTTATTGTGCTTAATAACGACCAAAATATATAACATAAGGGACCAAAAGTCATATAAACTTGTCCAAAACCTATTTTATTTTTAAAATTATACAATTAATCTTCAATTATTTAGTTTTTTATTAATTTTTTAGGTAAAAACATTGGTAAAACTAACTGTCTTTCAAAAATGTCATGGGAGTCATTTTCCTCCCTTATAAAAGGCCACCACCAATCCAAGTTCACCACACCTCTCAAGACAGTTTGGATGAACCCAGATATGAAATAATAGATGCCCAAAATTACTCCACTTATCCTTGATGCCAAATTGGGATGGATGAAATCCACATAAGGTTTTTGGTATAAATGTGAAGGAGTTACACAATTTAGAGGTGAAATCATTCCTTAAACCAATTAGTTTCTTTATTTTTCTATTAATTTAAAATTCCTTTTTCCATAATTCTTTAAAAAAAATATATCATCAATATACTGATATTTTTTCATGCTAAGGTTTCTTCATGGACCCTCAAACAGTTCCATAAAATAGTTAATGAACATAATGTTTATCTGTTCGGAAAACTACCACAACACGAAATGATGGTTGTTACTTTTTTGATTTATTACCTCTCAAGGATTGGAATTATGATGGAAACTATATTTATATATTATGTATATGAAGCTAATAATTTATTTATATTTGTTCAGGTATTTTATAACATGTACCCTTATACATTCCATTTTTTGTAAATACGATAACATCATTTGTGGAAGTGTGGACTTCTGCCACTCAAACTAAATTGATTATTTCACACTATACATGAAACAAATAATGTATTTTTTTAATTATACATATGAAAAATTAAAATCTAATATATGATATTAATGACATGATTACCATTATAGATATATAATATATTATTTTATTTGTTACCGTTTCACACAAATAAATGTGATTATTTCATTCCTAGACATGTGGACTTCCACATCCTTGACAAAGTGTGACAAATTTTACGTCTAAATAACTAAATATAAATATATATAATTAAATAATATGGTCTTTATTATATAATTATCAATATTTAAAGGCACACTATTACTTATCTTCATTCCCGTAACATTTATTGAAAAATAGGAATGTTCCTTATGCGTACGAAGAACCTATTATCTCTATGTTTGTAATGATAGTTCATTTTTCATAACCATCCTTCATTATTAGTTTTAAAATAATATATCTTGTGTAATTATTATAACTATGTCTTGATAATTAGTCTGATGAAGATATGAAATGACCCCATTGATCATTGTTGACCTAAAAATGAAAATATTTACACGAAAACCAAAAATGTTCAATACACCAGACACAAACATTTATTTAATTGGTGGTTTAAAACATGTTAATAAGTGGAAAAATGTAATTATATTCATGTAAATAGTTTTATATAACATAAATTACTATCATATTTTTATTATTAATGGATCTAAAGAAATATGAGACTTGTTAGACTCATGGTAAGTTATTTTAATTTCAATATTTTTACATATGTGAGATAAATGTAATGTTCATCACATGTGTGGTGTGTCTATTTACCCTTTTATATATTATATAATTAATAATTTTATCTTCTTGTTCTTTTAATATTTCATTTAATTTTAATTATTCATGAGGCATATGCTTTAAAAATTTTGAATGTGGAATGAGATACTTTTTAATGCTTATTGATTATATTACACAAGAATAAGTTAAATTGTATTTCATTTCTGTTTAATGAAATAATGTGAGCTTTGAAAAATAAATCCTTTATTTTTATTCTATTATTGTTTTTTATTTTTATTTTAATGTATTAGTATCATTTTTTTCTATTTGGTATGAAAAATGTTTTTGAAAATGTATGTGATAAAAAAAATTTGTACCTCATTAGTCTCCGATAATGTTTTCATCTAAAAAAATGTTTTATTAAAAAAATATTTTTTAACATTTTGAAAATATATTATTAAATAAATTATTACCCTTTTTTCATTTACCAATTTTTTCAAATAAACTACTTCATAATTTTACAAATAAAGCATTTTTCATACATATTTATATGAAAAAATAAGGTTAATTTTACTTCATTTGGATTGTAATGATTTAACCACCATAAAATCTTCAAATATTTTCCATTGAAACATTACAAAGTTAATTTTTAAACAAATCATTTTACAATAGTTATTTTAAATTAATATTAATTCAAAAAAATTTCCAAAGGAAATGGATATTATCCTCATTAACATTTCAAAAAATATCATTTTTATAAATTTCTATTCATCTAAGAAAAAATACTTTATTTTACTCCATATGGGGTATATTAAAATTAATATATCCTTTATATTCCTATAGGTATTTTATAAATGATTTTTCCATGTACTCGATTAACATTTAATACGTTGATACATTTTATCCCTTGAAATATTAAATTTGGTATGATCATTTGACATTGAATTTCCCCTAAATATCATTATATTTTTTCATGGATATGATTATTTAATTAATTTTTTACCATATTCAATATGTTGTTAATATTGATAGTTATTTTATTTTTTGGGAAATATTGATAAATATGTAACTTTTATTCTATATATATATTTGATAAGGAGTATTGTATATTTGATTTTAGTAATGGTTTAGACATTTAATACAATGGTTATGGACCGTTAAAGGTAAACACTTCATGATAGGGATGGGTTAATGAACACCCCTCTATATATCAATACACTAATGAGAAAAAATACTTAATAAACAATATTATATATTTATTCCAATTTGAATAGATGGATTTCTACCCAACATTCTAATTTTTCATAAGAATGTTCTTGATGGATTTTGTTACATGTAACTATGAATAATGTCATCTAATAATTATTCATTTTCTCAAATTCAGTTTCAATTATAATTAATAATTGACAATATTCATCAAATTATCTATAGTTATATTTCATTTTTAGTAATTTTATTAAATAAATTGCATTTTTGTTACATTCCATTAAATTTTTAATGTTAATTATTCAATTAATTGAATAGAATCTATTTTAATTATTTAAAATTCTATATTATTTATCCACATTCTTATCAGATTTGTGATCACATGGTATGTGTTCTATGTTATCTAACATACTATAATTATGATTATCATTAGTTAATTTTATTCATCCAATATGCTTTGGACTTGTTGTGTTTTTTATCACACCGTTATTTTGTTTTTTAGGAATCGAAGAAGAGTACAATCATTGATATGAAGAGATATAGTAATGGAAATAAACTTATATGTGAAGTTATCTAGCAGAAAATAATGTTTTAATTAGTGAATTAATTTTAAATAGAATACTTTTGTATGTATATGATTTTACACGACTACTAATATATCATATGTACGAGATATTGTTACTTGTATCCATGCCAATGTAATTGATAGCATCCTCCACCTCTATACATTTAGGGGTCAAGTCAATATTACTGTTGAAAATAGGTTATGTTTACTTATGATTATATTATTTCTATCATTATTAGGTTAATTTTAGGAGGAAAAATTAGAACATAAATTAATATAAATATTCACTATCTTAGAATTAGGAAAATCAAATAGATTGATTTAGAACATTAAAGACAATATGGATTGTTAGTACCCTAATATAAATTATATTTTTTAAACGATTTCTGTACAAGTTTTTATATAGGGTTTCTAGAGGATGAAATGAAGTGTACACACATATATATTTTTGGGATTGTATAGATAAGAAATCCAATATATATTGTGTTGGATATAGGAAAATCATAACCATACTAGGTAAAAAAAGTCATGTTATGAAAAAAATCTTCCATATATAAGAAAAATTGGTAATCCATAATATGAATCATTATTTTTTAAGTCATTATTCCATAAAAGATTCCATATATTTACTAAACTTTTAATCAATTTGTTAGATTAATAATGGATTTACTCTCATGAAAATTTATTTTTGGACAAAGGATGTAATGAATGTATACATGTTATTCTATTACCTAATTGGATGAAGGAAGATGTTTATCCATGGGTATAATTTATCAAAAACACTAATGAAGTAATTGAAATAAAAAATATGAAATACATTTAATTTATTAAAATATTTTTTGAGAAGATTTTTCTTTCAACTTAATGAGATGATATCGAGAGGAAATACATAACCTTAATGTTATAGGAATACAGATATTTATTAGATTGTGATTTTAAATTAATAAGATTTGGAAATCATGTTGTGGACTACATTTCTAACTGATAAATTATGATTTACTATTATATTTAGGGGATCAATTAATGTATAAAAAATCCTCTAGATAATAAATTTTATTCATCATATGAAAATATTGTATAATGATCCATTTATATAGATATATAATTATATTAGTGGTATATCATAAAAATAAATTACAAAAACTATAAGTTATATAAGAATAAAAAATATATAAAACAATAATAAATAGGATAATATATTTTTAACGTGTCATAATCCTAAAATGAAACAAATATTTACATTGAAAATAGTAATACAAGTATTTTTTGAGTTTTTGTAAATTGGACATCATGTTCACAAGTTAACGAGGTGAAAAGAAACCAATGATATCAAGAAACACCGGTATAAATATTTTTCGAATTATAAAATAAATTTTCCCATATATCATGAGGAACTTCTATATAAGAGTCCAAGTAGAGAAGTCATATTTTATAAGACTTCTAAAACAATGTTTTCAATTTCTATATATGTGGAATTAGTATCATTAATCATAAACAGAAATTTAGCTAGTTCATTTTTTGATTTTGGACCATCACAATCTTTATAATCCATATATTTTCCAAATGTTGATATATTGTTACATATGTTCAAAATATAGTTTTTTTGACATTTTTATAATATTATGTACATAAATTTGTTTCTATGGTGTTTTTGGGAGAAATAATTATTTAATGGTAAGATTATAATTATTTTAATATTAATAGTAATTTAATTTTTTTTCATAATTAATTTATAAAATAAACTGATGTTTTTCCTTATTTTGTTATAGGATAAATTATTTTTTCTTTATGTGTTTTTATTTAAATTATTAATTCTAAAAAAATAATAGTTATGGAATTTATTTATTTGTAATTTTATGTATTATTCTTTATAAAAATACAATGATATAATTATTCATAATAATTGTTGGAATTTCATGATAATATATTTTGAGTGTGGAATAAGAGATTAATGGAATCATTAATATGGAAATCTTTTTTTTACTTTGAATATTTTATTTGATGTTAAAATACAATTTATTTGGAGTAGGTTCTATGTTTTATAGATGTCTCTAAAATATATAAATTTTTGATATCCCAAAAAAAATTTAGAAGAGGATTTAGTAAGTCAAAATGTTGTGAAATAATTTGAATGATACATGTCTGAATATTATAACCTCACCAGAACAATATAAGAAAAAAAGTTACATAATTGGATTTTTTTAGTTCCCTATAAATGAATCATTATCGGAGAATTAATTTTGAGGATGAAATTAAATACTATGTGATTAAATTTATAATACACAATTATCCTTCAATAAAAAAAACATGATATTAGTTGTTATTAGTTGAGTATAATGTGTGGAAACAAGGGGTTAATTAATTTATATTTTGGAATTATTCCATATCCTAGTTCATATTTCTCAATTGCAGATCTATGGCACCGTTCATGAAAAAATGGTTGATGAGACTCCTTTGGTGTTGAGGAAATATATTTTTTGGATATCATTCAACTCAAATTAAATGAAACCCAAGTTCTATCATATGGTGTGTTTGGGTTAACGA
Source organism: Viscum album (assembly GCA_963277665.1). NCBI lineage: Eukaryota > Viridiplantae > Streptophyta > Magnoliopsida > Santalales > Viscaceae > Viscum > Viscum album. The sequence goes on along the minus strand of OY728121.1, from coordinate 88,958,416 downwards.
CACTATAAAAAGCTTGTGCTAGCAGCTTTGATGAACATGCAATAAATTCTGGTCATAATGATTTTTTGAGATTAATGATTATGTCCTAAAATGAATACTATTTTATATTTTGTGATTCACATATATGACAAATTTTATCCAAAATAATCGGTACTAATTATTTCATGGAAGATAAATGTTAAAATATTTTAAAATTGGAAAAAATAGTTATGTTGAAAAGTCATGTCGAATGTGTTTGTGATGGACCAATTTTTAATGAATAAATTATTGATTTATTATTTTTTAAATATTCAATGGTAATGAATAATTCACTTTATTGATTGATTGAACTTCCACATTTCCTTTTAGATCAATTCATGTGCTCTATGAAATGCTCTAATGATGTATGAATTTCAAATAATATCTTGTAAAATGAAAATTATGGTTTTTTACAGATGGGTTAAAATGTTTTTCAAATAATCTAATACATTAAGTTTTTTTATGGATACCTAATGATAGGATTCCAAATCCAAGGTTATTGATTCATCAGGTTGTGATTTTGAAAATAGTTTTATCATTTGTTACTAATTCATAAGAAGTATGTTTAGGCTATAAATGAAGTATGATGGGGTGGTGCTATATATAATCATGTAATGAATAAAATCTTATAGTTTATCGAATAAAATACTAATTATGGATCATGTAATATAATTAATTAGTTTTTAAGATATTAAAATCAATATCACATGACAATCAAAATAAATAGAGTTGAAAGATGTTCCTATTTCTTCTAACAATATTGGGTAATATGTTTTTGTATCATCAAAAAATTATAAATGTTCTCTTTCAACGAACACATGATTTGGGGTTGATATATTTAGTGGAATTGTATAACATAATTTTGGATATATCAAAATCCTACCAAAATCCATGCATTAGGAGGTGTTTCACACAGTGCAATAACACTTTCAATAGAAGATGGTTCAGGGGAGAATTATTCACTTATTCACATCTTATTCTTCATTATTAATTATTTTATTTATTGTATAATAAATCATTCACCAATTGATCATAAAAAGATTTATGGTGAATTTTTATTGTGTAAATTATATTTTTATGTAATTTTTTTATTATATTTTTTGTGATCATATTCATATTGAAAACAACCAGCCGATTTTTTTATTCAATGATTTTTTATGTGATAAATTTTTTTAAAAAATTAATTCTTGTGAATATAATCAATATATTTTATGATATTATTTTCATAATTTATGAAGATAATAATATCCTTAAAATTAATAATAAAGCTAAATAATCAAAATTTACCTTACATTCAATCCTATCTCATTCTCCACTCATCTATTATTTGTCAATGATTTACAATTTTTTTACTTTTAAATCATCACCATTATCATAATTTGATCAAAGATAATTCATCAATATTAATAATGTGATTTTTTTAGTTTTTCTTTATCGGACAATATAATTATATTCTCAATGGATATAATTTCTTTCTAATTGAAACATAATACCAAAAAGGTTTTAAATGAGAGGCATTCAAGAAAATATACATAAATTATTTTGGTAATGTTTTCAAGAATGTGTTCATGTATACAAAATGAATATAAAATAAAATAAAAATATTAAAAATATTTATATATAAATTAAATTAAAAAAAAACGAAAATCAAAGTCTCCAATATAATACATGAAATGTTTTTCTCTGTAAATGTTTTTACAATTCATACATGCAAGATATAAATCTAATCATTTTGAGCCAATGAAACCTAAAATTGATAAAAATTTGGGACAAATAAGAATACAAGATAAATCATAAATATAGTAGTACATATATATATAGTTACTGAATTTAATAAATAAAATATTGAACCTAAACTCATTCTATAGGGAAACAAAAAAATTAGGATTGGGGAGTGTCAACCCCATTTAATGTATGGAGATCCACAATCGATTATATATTAACTTATTAATTAAACCAATCATCATACTCAAGGTTATATAACACATTATTATTTATTTAAAATATTATATAACGAAGAATCATTATAATAAATATATTTATTATATATAATTTTTTAATAGTTCCCATAGAAATGGTTCACCTATAATGAACTAATGATAAGGTTGGTTTCCACTATTCATAAGGGCACCTTCAATAACTTGTTTTTGATATTATATGAAATAATGATTGTGATTTTCGGATATTTCCTTAATTGACTATTATTTAAAAATTAAATAAATATAATAAAATGAGTAATAAGAAACTATATTATTAGGTTTTATCATGATGAAGGTGAAACCATTAAAGAGGCATATAATTAGTTTAACTAATTACATAGGTTATTCCCTCACCATTTTTTCTATTCTAAAATCTGTATAGATATATGTAATAAAGAAATTTTACCTTATTTTCAAATCATATTTTATTCGTTAGCTACAGGAAATTACAATGGGAAAATTCATAATTACTTTTGACATATTTCTATTAACCATTCATTTAACTGACAAAAAAAATCGGGCAGAACGACACTTAATAAAATATAAATAAATCCATGTTCCACAATTGATATTATTGATTGGTATGAAAAAATCAAGGATAAAATAAAAACTATAATTAAAAAATATTAAAAAAATTAAATTGGTGGGATATCAAAACCAGAAAAAAAACACTAAAATAAGTATGCATTCATTTGTGGTTTATTTGGGTGATCTAAAACAATTTATAGGAACATTGATATCCCAACCAAAAATAATAAAATACATTTTTTAGAATATTTTTATAGTATGAATGTTAGGGATGATCGCATATCTAATAATAATAATCATGGATAAATGAACCAACAATATCACTTAGGTAATGAAGAATGAATTCACAAATAACCATCTGCACCAATTTTACAGAATTTGTCTTCATAAAAATTTCAAAACCCACAATGTGGTAGGTAATTAAAATCAAAAGTAAATATTGAGGAATAATTAATAGTTGGAAGTACCTTATGTTATGTTTATATTACTCATATGAGGATAATTATTTTCACAAAATCCTCTACATAACCTCAAAACAAAGTAACTGGTCCTAAAATAGACAATAATGAGTTATAATGGGATAATTTGGATATAAAATTAAATTTTTGAGTTAAAGGAAAACATAAAATAACTATAAAAATAAATACTAGGAATATTTATATGGTATTACAACTTGGAATTTTTTGAAAAATATAATATGATTTTATATATGAATATATGAGAGAGAAAAATAAAAATATGGATGATTCTAGACACTGAAATCTACATTTAATTGAATATATATTTTTATTAATTAATATTGAAAATAAATAAAATCATGCTAATCAATAAGAAAATAAAGAAAAAATGAACATAAAATTAATATGAATAAAGGAAGAGATAAAATTTTAAAGGAACTATGGAAAATAATTCTGTTAATATCTTTTTCTCATCCATAACATTTCATCTCAACATAAATCTTCAATATAATCAAAAATAATTAATTTATTACATAGGGATTTCAAAAAACAATAGTTGAATTTTTTATTCATCCAATATATTATTAAACTAATATAATATATAATATCTCCCATGAATATTGTTTCCAATATGAAAAAAATACAATGACATACAACCTCTTTAAATTGTGATGCGGTGTCTTACCAAAGATAGTAACTCTGATAAATAGTTATCAAATTAGTTTTCCAATTTCATGTGTCATAGGTAATTCTTTATCTGAATTGACATTTTTACATTGGATGTAGGATCAATATAATTCCATTCACACTACTTCAATATCTATGATTATGAGAATTGAAGCCCAAAATTGTTGTATTAAAATTGGATCACTAATCATTCACACATCTCATAGGAAATGGTTATCGATAACATTTATGAGTGGTTATGCTATAATTACATAAAAAATTGTTCTTCTATATATACATAGTTATGAAAATGATCCAATCATCCATTCTTATCCTTTCTTAGTAACTAATGTATTTATTGTTATAGTGGGACATGTTAGTCTAGTTTTCAAAATTAGTAAAATAGAAGAATAATTTCATATGTTTAAAAATATTAATTAATATCCATTTGTTAAGAACTATTGTTCAATGAAAGTTTTTGATTTTGAGAAAAAATTCAATCAATAATTATATTTTTTTGTGAATTATTTAATATAATGAAATAGTGTGGATAACGATAATAATTCATCGTATCTATTTGAAAATTTTAAAAATTAATATATGGGTAATTTTGTTGATCTATCTTGTAGATATATTCAACATATTTAGTGTTTTCACCAAAATGACATTTCAATTATATAGGTTAGTAAATTTCATTGAGATCATGATGATGAAATATATTCATAAAAAACTATTATTGATCATTTTTTAAGAAATTATGAAGAGATAATGAGACACCCTGATGAATTTTGTAAGGGAACATTTTTTATTAAAAACCTATGCATATAATAAAATGAGATATACAATTTTGGTAAAAGTGAATAAAACGTTATAGATGGTTCCAAAATAAAAAATATAAATAATTTTGAAAATCAATTTACAAAACACATATAATAATCTATAACTCCCATTACCATTGTAAAAAATAAATAGGAAATATTATATGGTATTTAATAAAATATAATTACTCCCATGGGATGGATCATTTTTTATATTCAATGAATTATACCTTCATTCTATATTTGTAGTATTCCTTTGGAACCATATCCTAAAGAATGATATAAGGGTAAATGACGGATAAATGCAAATATGAATGAGGTTTTGAGAGATGATGTTCTCAATATTTTTAATTCATGAATAATTTACCCCATATTAGATAGTTCATGGTTAATTCTGGTATATTTAATCACTTTTAAAGGTAGATCAATGGTTGTTATAAATGATAAAATGTCTATATTTTGTTTTAAAAGTATAATATATAGATAATATTTATTTATTATTCATTTTTGAATTTGGTAAATAGAGAATATTTATTTTTTTTTCCATCCAGTTATCAAATTCATGAGATCATAACAAAAAATTAGTTTTTCTATTTTCTATATGGTTTTTTCAGGTTGATGTGTAATATTAAAGCTCTATAATATCAGGATAACGCCACATTCAGATACATATTAATCCAATTTTATATTGGTTTTATCAAATTGGATTTTATGGTGTGATGAATACTTTTCAATGATATATTATATATGTTTTTTTCATCATAATACATATGATCATGTTATGGTCCATGAATAAATTCTCTATTGATGAAAATAATATAATTTTTCTGTTTTAATAATATGTAAATTTTTTTTGTGACATTCTAAGAGACCACATTTGTAGTTAATTCAATTAAATTTATATTATTGGTAAACAATGGAATTATATTATATACTAGTGTTCTTCTTGGGTTAAAAAGGATTATAAGTATATGATTTAGGTTATTCATAATCTTATCCATCCATTTAAATTAATTGGTGTTAGATTATTTCTAAAACATTATTGGTGTTTACTAGCTATTCAAAAATTACATTTATAAAATTATTAGGATCCTCTTCTCGTTAATTGAAAAATAAAATCAACTTCAGAAACATAAAAATTATGTAAATCATTTAATATTCATAAATATAAACTAACTTCATTACCCATAATTATTGTACATAATATAGAACATTATCTAATTAATATGTCTAACAATATTGATTTAGATTTTGAATGTTTTTGTTTGACAGAGGTAAGATATCATATTTCACTGGGTGCACTATGGTAGTTGGATTCAGGGTAGATTTCAATAAAATTAAACAAATAATTAGAACTAATGGTCATATACTATTTATTCAAAAGATATGATTCTAGATGTACCTAATATGATCCAAATTCATTATCTTCACAAATGATTATTCCTCCAAATATATTAACTCCAAAAAAGAAGAATAATCCATATTGATTAAATGGATTAGTTTTATATATGGAATCTATATAGATGTCATTAATAATACTTCCTCTAGACATATAGTGTTTGATTATTTTTATATGTTACTATGTAATCAATCAAAGGATCCATGGGACATAAACAATACAATTTCAGACATGATATTTTATGTTTTTTCAATTAATCAATATTAAATGTGTGTGTAATTCGTTCCTTTTTTGCAGGGATATTTATTGATAAATATGTTGAAAAAAAACTACTGTAATAAATACATTTTAATTGTTCATATATTATTTCATTGATTAAATGTTTCTATTTAGATAGATTGATAATGGATGTTGTAGAAATTGTTTTCTAGAGGAAGAGTTAGTGTACATCCACGGATGATTTAATTTTTCACTTTTTGATTGACATCATTATGAAGATAAGATTGCTAAAAAGGATTTTCATTTTCATTTATATTGGAAAACACCCATAGTGGATTTAGTGATTTTATTATTCAGTAATTAGAAATGTACAATTCAATTAAATATTGATAGGAATAAATATCTTTTGTAGAATTAAATTTAAGAGGTTTTAATTAGTTGTTCTAATGTATTATATATTATGTGGAAATTTCCATCATCTAAATTTAATGTGTACATATTTGTATCCATATACTATGTTTCATAATAGAGAAAAATATTTACAATTATAAATATTATTGATAATGTTGATTTCAAAATAATAAAATGTATATGTTTTCTATATTTAGGGTACCGTAAGTAATTAAAATGGAAAATTGAACACATATAATGAATTGTGTGTTCATATAATTAATGGAAAAAATGAATGTATTTACAAAAAATATAACAGAAAACAATCCACAACATATTACGAAGGTTAAAATAGGAAAATGTATCATAAGTATTTTTATTGAAAACAATTTCATGTTCTATGAAAGATTGTTCCATTATCAATTACTTGTACTTATGTGTCAATTGAATTACATTTAAAACCCATATAGGAATGTTTCCTTAAATAATTCAATGTGGGAAATCATGTAATTTTACAATTGTTATTTAAAACATCTATTTGGGTATTTATGTCCCATAATAAAGATTTAAAACTTATTAGGGAAAAGAAATTTCTTGAGATGAGTGAACAATATGAGTTTATGAGACACAATCCATTGATAATTCTAGGATATAAATTGAAGATAAAATGTTTGTTCATGGTCCATTCATCCTAATAGAGATTTGATGCTTTGTAAAAAACATTATATTCAATTATAAATACGTAATTATTCAATGAAATCTTCAATATATTTTTTTAAGAATTTCAGTGTTCTACATGTACTGTTCAAACGATATAATGAGTTGGTCCAAGATGATAACTGAAATTTCATGGTGAGTTTAGAATGAATTAATAATTTCATTATTTGGAATCCAAAAGTCTTATTATAAATCACATTCAATAAGAAATAAGATATAATTTGTTCTCATCAAATACTATAAATTTATTGTTTCTTGGAAGGAAATACATTATTTATCTAGTTTTTACGTATAATATTTGTCACAACCCACCCTCGGGGCCCTTGTCGTGGCTACCCCAAGCCCACATTCCATAGGCCACGGGCGGGCGACTAGAATGAAATGTGAAAATCCCGATAAATGTGAAGTCATTTCCATTATATAAGTAAACAAACAAAACAGAGTATGCAAGCTGAAGTAAACACTAAGTGAACTGATTACAATAGTAAGTGTTGGAAAGTAAATGGGCCAGAATACAAACCCTACTGAATGTACAGTACAACAGAAAAGAATGAATAGTTTCAGTAAAGTAAACCAGCAACCACTGAGTCGTCCTCCGGATATCCCACATGAAGGGTGGGAACAAATTGTCTCTTTAGCTCCTCAGGTCCGACCATCCGCTCCGTGTACATCCCGCCAAGTGGTCCACCTCCATGTACCGTCCCTCTCCACCAGACTCCACCTAGATTAGTGTTGTCTGTTATCTACATCCTACATAATGTAGTGTGGGCACAGCCTTACTGGGGTGAGTATACCATACTCAATTAGAAAACCGAGACCCCCGAAGGTCTCCCAAAATCCACAAAAGAAAAACCACAAGGAAAGATACAAAAACAAAGTATCAACCAACTCTACTTAGGTATATACCCATACATATACCAAAGTCATCAATTGCAGTTCAGCTACAACTCACGATCCCAAGAACATTCAAGTCCACATAGGAAAGCACAACCTAGTCCACACAGGAAAGCAAGTCAATCATATCGATGATAATGACTGAAATTCAAGACTCAACTCACACACGTATACTATTCATGAAGAGGGGTGGAGATGATTAGATGTAGCCTCTGAATCATCTCCTCTATCGAACCCACGTAGGATCCAAGTACAGAAGTCGTTACTACTGAACCTACATAGGATCTATGTACAGTAACCATCATTGACTAACCCACGTAGGATCCATGTATAGTCGTCATTGCTGCGGAACCCACAGAGGATCCATGTACAACTGTCCTTGCTTCCGAACCCACGTAGGATCCATTTACAGTTGTCATCGTCATCGCAGTCGCATACAACTCTAGGGATCCCACACACAGAACACTCGATTCCAAGAGGGTCTGCTCCATGATCCCAGAGGGTCGATACATCAACTTTCACAATGTACAGAGTTGATGTATCCAAATATTCTGTCTTGTCAATAGGAAATCAACGTGATAGACGGCGCGTCAATCGGACGCCCGGTCTTAGAGATAAAGACTTTTCAGTTCCAGGGGCCCGGCTAGAAATGCACTCATTTCTAACCTGGACGATATCCATAGACTTCCAAAACTCATTTAGAGTATCACAAAAGAACCGTCTCGTCGAAGGGGTCTCAACGCAACAGATTGCGCGTCAATCGGACGCCCAGTCTTTGAGTAATTAGTCTTTTAGTCTCAGGGGCCCGGTTATTTTCATGTGCGAACCAACCCGACTGTATCTCAACTATACCCCAAACTCCCATGGGGTATACTCAATGGAATCATTTTTCAACGTGATTACCAATTCCGTTGACGGTTCGTCAAACAGACGTCCGGTCTGAGAGTTATTAATATTTCTTTTCTAGGGGCCCGGTTGGATATAGGTTATAATCTAACCTAGACATACTCCAACTGCGTCCAAACCTCATATTATGTATACCAAAAGAACCGTCTCATCAGGAGGAATCCAACAATGTCAGCGGCATGTCAATCAGACATCTGGAACCCAAGTTATAACCATTTCTGCTCTGAGGGCCCGGTTGGTTCTGGGTTCGAACCAACCCTGCCATACCCATACATTGCCGAAACCTCGATTATAATATACCGAAAAGACGGTCTCGATCCAACGAATCCTACGCAACTGACAAAACGTCGATCAGAGGTCCACAACTCATGTTATGGGACTTTAACTGAATATGATCTGAATATAGGGGGTCTGGTCCCGGTCTGACCCGGTCCAATACCCCCTCGGTCGGCCCGAACCGGGGCGACCCGACCCTGGTCCGGGTCCTGTCCAGTGGGGTGCGGCCCGGCCACATGGCGAGGTGCGGCTCGACGAGCGTGGCCGAGCGGGGGGGGGGGGGGGGGGTTAATTGATACTGGCGGTGCAAATTGTTGCCCCGATCGTCCCAGATATCGCGGCTGCATGGGATCTACCACCTCACCATCGCGGTACAGCCGCGACGAGTCTTCTCTGGCGGTGCACTGAGGAACTGCTGCCTCCGGTCGCCTGCGTTGTCGCTCTGGCGTGTCGCGCCACCGCCACCTTCCACGGACCACCAGTCATGCTTTGGTGGTCCGTTTTTCCCACCGTCTGCGCCAGCGGTTCTCCCGGGACCTGCTCTTCACTGTGACAGCTTTCAAAGGCCATTGAAATCCCGTTTCATCATCTCCGTCAATCCGCACAACTAAAAACAAACTATGGAGGGTTGTCTGGTCTTGTTTGTTCGGCCCATGCCCTCCGCATTAGGCATTATCGAATGGTCGAAAAACAATGATGTTCGACTACTAAAAAGGCACAATTTTACACAATTAAAATTAAACTTCATTCCCAATAATACCCCTCAAATAAATATTCCCAACCCGAAAATAAAAACATTTTCGGATCAACTTGATAATGAGTTGAATCACATTCTTTGTTTTAGAAGGGAACAACCAAAGGAATATTAAAATTCTCAAATTAAACCCCTACCTTGAAAAGAAGTTTGCGGTTGTCAAGCACCGTATATGACATCATCATTTCCGTCATCGTCGGTGTGCACCTGATGAAGTGAGGTCTCCAATTTTATCATGGGGAAATGAAAAGAAGGAGAGACATCGATGGCGAGTTCCTGCGTCGATGTCTCCCCCCTTGTCGCAGAGGAAGAAGAATACGGAGAAACCAGGTTTGCCGAGTCTATGTTCTTCGTCAGAGAGTTAGCGTACTTCAACAAAGGAGATGAACCGTTCTTCGAAAACCCAAGATCTCTCCCCAATTTCTCCACCAACACCACACATTCTAACCCCGAAATAAAATAAGTCTTATCCTTATTTTATTTAATCTTTCCAAGAATTTAAAAATTAAATTTCAAACACATAATTAATTTAATCAAGTGTTGATAATTAATTAAATTTTAGGTTGTCAAGTTTTAATGAAGTGAGAGAGAGAGAGGAAGGGTCCTCATTAATTTAGGGGTGTTTTCATGTTTAAAGGGGGAGTTTATGAGAGATAAAAGAGAGTTATGGAATGTGAAGGGTTGGGGATCATGTGGGCCCCACCTCACAATTATCCTCACATGGGTAGTTAGGTAATTATGGGTACCATCCCAACTCCCCCATGTAGGATATAACCACGTCAGATATAAAAATAAAATTTTCCCACAATTTTATTCACTTATCATTTAATCCAAAATTTTTAACTTCTCCTCCCGGGAAAATCCATCCACGGTAAAGGTCCTCCTAAGCAATTACCTGTGTTTCGAGTTCATTGGTGCCCTCTGATTTCAATTACGAGCACAGGTTCAAAAGATAGAAAAACTTGCGAATTCATCTACTAAACGTACCCGTGCTAATCTTCGGATGTTGATTCCAGGAACACCAGGCCTCAGTATCAAGTTCCATCACAACCCACAGACTCGAAAAATTACAGGGTATTTAAGAAAAAAAAATTCCTTGAAATTTACGGGTCTTTACATTACTCCCACCTTAGAGCATTACGTCCCCGTAATGCTTTAACAAAAACTAGTGAAACTAAAGGAGGTACCGAGCATGAATCTAAGCCTCTCGCTCCATGATATCTCCTAGAGGTTCCTGTGCTGCTAACGAAAGCGCACAAGAGAAATCGACCGTCCTCGTAGGACCCACTCATGTCGATACTCAACCTCTACTAGAACCTCTGTGAATGTCACCCCATCATCGATGTCCAACTCCATGTGGTCGATGATGTGTGAGTGGTGGTGAACGTATCTCCTCATCTGAGATACATGGATGACATCACGCACTCGGTGCAACCGAGGTGGAAAGGTCAAGCGGTAATCCACCTCTCTTACGCTACCGAGGACCTAGAAAGTTTTGTTGAAGCTCGATGACTACTTTCCGCCTCGGCCACATCTCCGTAGACAACGTCAAGGTGAGACCCGTAATAAAACGTGGTCACCATCCTCAAACTATAGTGTTCTCCGCCATTTATCAACATTGGATTTCTTATTGCTCTGTGCAGTCTTCATCTGCTCTTGGATGATTTTCACCTTCACTGGTAGCCTCAAAATGAGTGCACTAGTCAACCTCTACCTAATCTCTTGAAAATCTCAGTTGGCAAAGCCCTGACCACACGATGGTTTTTCCCTTCATTGCCAATGATAAAAGCGGTGCAACATCTTTGGAGAAGTTTGGCTCAAATCTATGTCTGGCCGACTCATGAGTGATTGACTGCACCCACTTATGCATGATTCCATCATGTGCTGCCTGGGGATTCCAATTCGCCGACCAAGGACAAACAAATCCCAACATTGTAAGTAAACCACAACCTTTTTCCCTAATATAGTAAATCTGTGTATGAAATGTTGTTTCATAGTATATAACCAAAATAACGTCGTAAGGCCTCGACACTGCCACCAAGAGGTCCCAACCGAAACTCTCGCCTCAAGGGTTATATCACACTATCGGTGTAAGCGTGATTATCAAGAATCCTCCCAAAGGTATCTCCAGAAATGACTTTCAAGTCAATTGCTTAATCAGAAACTATAGTTCTAGGAGAAGATTCGTGGAATGAAGGGATGATTTGTGTCAATGTCTATTGTTACGGAAGCTATTAGTAGAGATAGTCTATTGTTCAAATCATTCTGGGAGCCCTTGGGTCACATTGCTTGATCGCATGTAGCTACTCTCTTCCACTACCCTCCTGCTCCCTGATCCTGGTAGTTACTACAAAGGTGGGTGGTTGTAACATGTCAAATTGTACACCACCACATGCTGGTCTCTCAGCTCTCCATCCACGTCTACTACTCTGTAGATTCATCTATCAGTAACACTTCTTCTTCTTCTTGAAGCATTTTAGACACCCAAATCACTAAGACCGGTGCCAGTTTCCAACATTCCCACTGCTAACCTTCACTGGTTGTATCCACTCAGCCAAATAATTCTCAACCACAAAGGTTCTCTCTAGAACCCTAGTATAAATAGGAATGCATAGAGGAAAGGTGATGGCTCATATGTCCTTTAGACACACCTCTCTCTGTGGTCCGAGCACTATAGCATTGTTTGTATCGTAGTCATCATGTACTAGGAATGATCAGTACGCCTTGATGAATACTCAGCTACAAACATGTCGTCCTGTTGAATCTCTATAAGCTCTAGAAAACACTAAGCCACCTCCTCAATCCAGTGCTTAGTCGCCTATGAGTCGAGCTCGCCTCAGAACTTGAGTGGTATCTGACACTGGAACACGTGTAAGATACTAAGCCTACATGCGCCATCTACCAAGAATGCCCGTTGAAACTACTGACCAATATGTAGTGATATAGCTAGCACACTACCCGAAGGTCTATCTCAGGCATCGGTCCACATACCGAAGAACCATCACTATGCCGACCATCCTCATGGTCACTCACTAAGAAACACTAGTATCTAAGATCCTCGTCTTCCCTACTAGTGTCTAAACATGGTGTAGAACTCTAGAAATCACCACCATCCAGTCCTCTACTTCTTTGGAATCTGTATCGCCTTGAATCCTAGGAGGCCTCTACCGCTGGAACTCGTGCAACGTGTTCAGTTGGCGTGCACTCTCTGCTATTGCGGCTGGTGTTATCGGTTGCCCATCGGGTAGTGGTTCCACTAGTGCCTCCACTGTGATAGGGCCCTGCAGTGACCCCTCGTCGTACGGTGGGATACCATCTCTCACGTAACTCAGAACCCTAGCTGGATGCCTTCGTGCAGGAATCATTGATAAGGAATAGGTGTTCTATGGTCAAACTATAATCCTGGTGAGCTGACACAAAGAGACCACAATGGAAACTCTTGGAACACACACGCAATCAATGTTTTTGTGCACTGAGTCAGAAAACAGAAGTCAGGGTCCTAGTGTATGGATATGTCTGCCGTCACACCAACATTGGACTCCCTGGACTGAAAACCACACTTGGTATACTTAACACTATTGCTTCACAGTAATGAATTATTAGAGTCTTGAGTTCTTCGGTAGAACCGACTACACTGATTCCAATTTGTCACGACCTGCCCTCGGGGACTGTGCCGTGACTACCCCAAGCCCGCTTTCCATTGGCTAGGGGCTGACGACTAGAACCAAAGGCGAAAATCCAGATAAAAGGGAAGGAATTTCCTCTATATAAGTAAACAAACACGACAGAGTACACAAGATGAAGTAAATGATAAGTAAACTAAGTAAAAGTTAGTGCTGGAATGTAAATGGGCCAAAATACAAACCCAACTGAAAGTACATTACAACAGAAAAGAAATAATAGCTACAGTTAATTAAACCATCCACCACTGTGTCCTCCTCCAGATATCCCACCTGAATGGTGGGTAAAAAGAGTCTCCTCATCTCCTCTGGTCAGGCTGTTAGCTCTGTGTACGTCCCCCCAAGTGGTCCACCTCCAGGTACCGTCCCGCTCCACAGGACTCCACCGTGATCAGTGCTGTCTGTCGTCTGCATCCAACATAATGTAGTGCGGGAATAGCCCGTGCAGGTGTGAGTATACGATACTCAGTAGGGACCCTAGACCCCTGAAGGTCTCCCAGAATCCACAAAGGAAAAACCAAAAGGAAAGATACAAACACAAAGTATCAACCAACTCTACTTAGTTATATTCTCACACTTATACCTAAGTCATCAATTCCAGTTCGAATCCAACTCACAATCCCAAGAATAACCCAGTCCACACAGGAAAGCATAACCCAGTCCACACAGGAAAGCATGTCAATCATATCGATGATAATGACTGAATGTCAAGAATCAACTCACATAGGTATACTATTCATGAAGAGGGGTGGAGATGATTAGATGTAGCCTCTGAATCATCTCCTCTCCCGATCCCACGTAGGTTCCAATTACAGAAGTCATCGCTGCCAAACCCATATAGGATCCAAGTACAGTAACCATCATTGTCGAACCAACCTAGGATCCAAGTACAGTCATCATCGTTGCCGAACCCACATAGGATCCAAGTACAGTTGTTCTCGCTGTCGAACCCACGTATGATCCAAGTACAGTCGTCATCATTGTCGTCGTCGCAGCCAGCTCTAGGGTTCCTGCACACAGCACGCTCGATTCCGGGAGGGTCCGCTCCACGAGCCAAGAGGGTCGATACATCAACTGCCACAAAGTACAGATTTGATGTATCCCAAAGTTCTGTCTCTTCAATAGGAACTCAACACGAGAGACGGCGCGTCAATCGGACACCCAGTCTGAGAGATAAAGGCTTTTCAGTTCCAGGGGCCCGGTTAGAAATACACTTTTTTCTAACCTTCCCAATATCCATAATCTTTCAAAAATCACTTAGAGTATCGCAAAAGAACCGTCTCGTTGAAGGAGTCTCAACGTAACAGATTGTGCGTCAATCGGACGCCCAGTCTATGAGTTATTAGGCTTTTAGTCACACGGGCCCGGTTAGTTACGTGTATGAACAAACCCGACCGTATCTCAACTGTTCCGCAAACTCTCATGGGGTATACTCAATTGAATAATTTCTCAACATGATTACTAATTCCGCTGACGGTTTGTAAAACAGACATCCGGTCTAAGAGTTATTAATATTTTCGTTTCAGGGACCAGTTGGATTTAGGGTACAATCCATCCCAGCCATACTCCAACTACTTCCAAACCTCATGTGAATTATACCAAAAGAACCTTCTCATCGAGAGGAATCCAACAAATTCCATGGCACATCAATCAGACGTCCAAAGCTCATGTTATAATTGTTTCCGCTTTGAGGGCCCAGTTGGTTTCAGGTACGAACCAACCCGTCCATACACATACATTGCCAAAACCTATAGTGTAATATACTGAAATGACCGTCTCGTTCCAAGGAATCCTACACATCTGACAGCGCATTGATCGGAGGTCCACAACTCATGTTATGGGCGTTTTATTGAATATGATATGAAAATATGGGGTATGGCCCAGTCCGACCCAGCCCAACACCCCTTAGGTCAGCCCGAATCAGGGCGACTAGACCCAGGTATGGATCCCGTCCAGTTGGGTGTGGCCCAGCCGCGTGGCCAGCCATGGCTCGGGCAGAGTGGCTAAGCGGAGGGGGGGCTAATTGATACGGGTGGCGCAAAGCGCCGTGCCGGTCGTCCTCGATCCCACAGCCGCACGAGATCTACTGCCTTGCCGCATCGGCAGAGCTGTAGCGCCGCCGGATGGCTCTGGCTGCCTCCTTTGGTCTCCGACACCGCCGCGTCGGTGCGGCGCGCTGCTGCCACCTTCCACAGACCACCAGACATGCTCTGGTGGTCCGTTTTTCCCACAGTCTTTGCCTGCAGTTATCCCGGGACCTGCTCTTCACTACGATAGCTTTCAAAGGCCATTGAGATCCCATTTCATCATCGCCATCAATCCACACAACAAAAAACTAACTACAAGGGGTTGTCCGGTCATGTTTGTTCGGCTCGCGCCCTTCTCGTTAGGCGTTATCGAAAGGTCGAACAACAACGATGTTCAACGACTAACAAGGCACAATTTTAATCAATTAAAATTGAACTTAATTCCCAACAATACCCCCACAAAAAAATATTCCCATCCCGCATGTAAAAACATATACAGATCAACATGATAATGAGTTGAACCACCTTCTTTGTTTTAGAAGGGATCAACCATAGGAATATTAACATTCTCAAATTAAACCCCTACCTCGAAAAGAAGTCACAGTTGTCATGCACCGTGGATGATGGTGTCATTTCTGTCATCATCGGTGCACACCCGAGGAAGCGATGTCTCCTCTTTTATCACGGAGAGATGAAAAGAAGGTGAGACGTAGTTGGTGAGTTCCCGCGTCAGTGTCTCCTCCATTGTTGTGGAGGAAGAAGAGGATGGAGAAATCGGGTTCACCAAGTTGATGTTCTTCGTTTGAGAGTTGGCATTCTTCAACAAAGGAGATTAACCGTTCTTCGAAAACCCAGGTGCTCTCCCTAATTTATCCCCCAACACCACACTTTCCAACCCCCAAATAAAATTATGCTTATCCTTATTTTATTTAATCTTGCAAAGAATTTAAAATATAAATTTCAAACACTTAATTAATTAAATCAAGAGTTGTTTCATTAATTAAATGTTAGGTTGGAAAGTTTTAATGAAGTGATAGAGAGATAGGAAGGGTCGTTATTAATTTAGGGGAGTTGTCATGTTTAAAGGGGGAGTTAATGAGAGTTAAAAGAGAGTTATAGAATGTGAAGGGTTGGGGATCCTGTGGGCCCTACCTCACAATTATCCTCACATGGGTTGTTAGGAGATTGTGGGTCCCATCCCAACTCACCCATGTAGGACATAACCACATTAGATATAAAAAATATTGTCCCACAATTTTATTCACTTCTAATTTAATCAACAAATTTTAACTTCTCCTCCCATGAAAACGCAACCGCGGTAAGGGTCCTCTTAATCAATTACCGACATTGCGAGTTCATCGGTGCCTTCAGATTTCAATTTCGAGCACCAGTTCAGAAGATAGAAAACCCCGCACATTCGTTTACTGAATGTACCCGAGCTAAACATTGGAAATGGATTCTGGGCACACTGGGCCACAAAATCAAGTTTCATCATAAGCCACAGGCTCATAAAATTCCAAGGTATTTAAAAAAATTATTAAAATTTTCGGGTCTTTAAATTACTCTTACCTTAGATATTTACGTCCCCATAAAACTATAACACAATCTAGGGAAACTAAAGGAGGTATCAAGCACACATCTGAGCCTCCCGCTCCATGTGCTTTCCTAGAGGTTATTGTGCCTCTAGAGAAAGCGCACAAGAGAAATCGACCGTTCATGTAGGACCCACTCCTATTGATCCTCAACCTCTACTGGATCCTCTATGAATGTTATCCCATCATCAATGTCCATCTCTCTATGGTCGATGATGTGTGATGGGTCGTGCACGTATCTCCTCAGCTGAGATACATGGATGACATCGTGCACCCGGTGCAACTGAGGTGGAAATGTCAAGCGGTAAACGACCTCGCCTACCATGTTGAGGACCTAGAAAGGTCTATTGAGCCTCAGAGATAACTTGTTGGCTCGAAAAAGCTCTGTAGACCTCGACGATGTGAGACCCATAAGAAAACGTGGCTTCCATCCTCGAACTCCACTGGTCTCCATATCTTATCAATATAGGACTTCTTCCTACTATGTGGAGTCTTCATGCACTCATTGATGATTTTCACCTTCTCTGGTAGACTCAAAATGAGCACACTGGTCAACCTCTACCTCAGCTCCTATAAAGCTCAGCTGGCATATCCCTAACCACACAAAGGGTTTTTCCCTTTTATTACAATGCTAAAAGCGGTCCAATAACTCTGGAGAAGTCTGGATCAAATCTATTTCTGGCCAACTCATGAGTGATTGAATGCACCCACTTATGCATAATTCCATCGTGTGCTGCCTGGGGTTTCCTTTTCTCCGACCAAGGAAAAACCCATCCCAACATTGTGGGTAAAACATAACCATTTTTCCTAATACAATCAATCTGTGTATGAACTGTGGTTGCCCAGTACATACCCAAATTAACTTCGTAAGGCCACGACGCTACCACCAAGAGGTTCCAAATGAAACTCTCACATCAAGGGTCTGATCACACTATTTGCGTAAGCATGATTATCGAGACTCCTCCCAAAGGTATCTCCCGACGCGAGGGTCATGAAAACGGATTAACCGGAAACTCTAGGTCTGGGAATAGATTCATGGAAGGAAGGGATGATTCAAATCATTGTCCGTTATTATGGAAGCTAGTAGTAGACACAATCCTTAGTTCGAATCATTCATGGAGCCCTTGGGTCACACTCCCTGACCGCATGCAACTAATATCTTCCCCTACCCTCCTGCTCCCGGATCCTAGAGGGAACTACAAAGGAGGGTGGTTGTAACATATTGAAACGTACACCACCACATGATACTCTCTCATCTATACTTCAACGTCTGCTGCTATGCAAATTCATCTATCCTTAACACTTCCAATTATTGAAAAATTTTACATGCCCAAGTCTCTAAGACTTGTGCCAGTTTCCAACATTCCCACAGCTAACCTTCTCTGGCTCGGATGTCTATTAGACACACCTCGCTCTGAGGTCCGAGCTCTAAATCATTGTTCGTATCGTAGTCATCAAGTACTAGGAACGATCTGTATGCCTTGATGAATACTGAGCTACCGACTTGTCGTCGTGCCGAATCTATATAATCTCTAGAAAACTCTCAACCACCTCATCATGCCAGTCCTCAACCGCCTGTGAGTTGGGCTCGCCTCAGATCCTGAGTGGTATCTAACGCTGAAGCACGTGTAATATACTAAGCCTACATGCATCATCTACTGATACCGCTGGTTGAAACTGCTGACCAATAGGTAGTGATATAGCTGGCACACTACCCGAAGGTACTATCTCAGGCATCAGACCACATACCTTAGTACCATCACTATGCCGACCATCCTCATGGTCACTCACTAGGAAAAAATAGTAGCTAAGATCCCCATCTTCACTACTAGTGTCTAAACTAGGTGTAGAACTCTAGCAATCGCCACTATCTAGTCCTCTGCTGCTTGGGAATCTGTCTTGCCTTGAATCCTCAGAGGCCTCTGCTGCTGGAACTCATGAAACACATTCAGTCATCGTGCACTCTCTGCTGTTGGGGCTAGTGTTATCGGTGGCCCAGTGGGTAGTGGTACCGTTGGGGCCTCCACTCTGATGGGGCCCTGCTCTGATGCCTCATCGCACGATGGGATACCATATTGCACATAAATCAGAACCCTAGCTGGCTACCTTCGTGCAGCCATCCTTGATAAGGAATAGGTGAGCCATGGTCAAAATGTATACCTGGTGAGCTGACACAAAGATACCACAATGGAAACTCTTGGAACACACACACAATCAGTGTTTTCGTGTACTGAGTCGAAAATCAGAAGACAGGGTCTTGGTGTATGGATACATCGGCCGCCGCACCAACAATGGACTCCATGGACTGAAAACCACACTCGGTACCCTTAACACTATTTCTTCATAGAAAAGAATTATCAGAGTCTTGAGTTCGGCGGTAGAACCAACTCCACTAATACCAATTTGTCCCGACCCTCCCTTCGGGACTGTGCCGTGACTTCCCCAAGCCCACCTTCTATAAGCCAGGGGCTGGCGACTAGCACCAAATGTGAGATTCCTGATAAAAGGGAGGTCATTTCCTTTATATATTAAACAAACACATCAGAGTATGCATACTGAAGTAAAGACTATGTAAAATGAGTAAAAAAGTAAATACTGGAATGTAAATGGGCCAGAATACAAACCAAACTGAAAGTACAGTACAACAGAAAAGAATGAACATCTATAGTAAATTTAACCAGCAACCACTGAGTCTTCCTCTAGATATCCCACCTGAAGGGTGGGTACAAGTGGTCTCCTAGGCTCTTTAGGTCCAGTCGTCTGCTCCGTGTATGTCCCGCCAATTTTTCCACCTCCAGGTACTATCCCGCTCCAAAAGACTCCACCGCGATCAGTGCTTTCTTTCGTCTTCATCCAACACAACGTAGTGTGGGCATAGCTCGTGCAGGGGTGAGTATATGATACTTAGTAGGGACCCGGAGACACCTGAAGGTCTCCCAGAATCCACAACAAAAAAACCACAAGGAAAGATACAAACACAATGTATAAACCAACTATACTTACGTATATGCCAATACATATACATAAGTCATAAATTCAATTTCAGCTCCAACTCACGTGCCCAAGAACAACCCAGTCCACATAGGAAAGAACATCCCAGTCCACATGGGAAAGTAAGTCAATAATATCGATGATAATGGCTGAAAGTCAAGACTCAGCTCGCACAGGTATATTACTCACGAAGATTGGTGGAGATGATTAGATGTAGCCTCTGAATCATCTCCTCTACCGAACCCATGTAAGATTCAAGTACAGAAGTCGTCGCTACCAAACCCATGTAGGTTCAAAGTATAGTAACCATCACTGTCGAACCCACGTAGGATCCAAGTACAGTCGTTTTCATCATCGCAGCCGCAGCCAGCTCTAGGGTTCCCACACACAGCACACTCGATTCCAGGAGGGTCCACTCCACAAGCCAAGAGGGTCGATACATCAACTGTGAAAAATTAGAGATATGATGTATCCAAAGTTCGGTCTCGTCAATAGGAACTCAATGTGATAGACAACGTGTCAATCAGACGCCCAGTCTGAGAGATAGAGGATTTTCACTTCCAAGGGCCCGGTTAGAAATACGCTCATTTCTAACCAGACTGATATCCATAGTCATCCAAAACTCACTTAGAGTATCTCAAAAGAACCGTCTTGTCGAAGGGGTCTCAACGCAATAGACGGCGCGTCAATCAGATGCACGGTCTGTGAGTTATTAGCCTTTTAGTTCTAGGGCCCTGTTGGTTTCGTGTAGAAACCAACCCGACCGTATATCAACTGTACCCCAAACTCTGATGGGGAATACTCAATGTAAGCATTTGTCAACGTGATTAGCAACGCCACTGACGGTTCTTCCAATGGACATCCGGTCTGAGAGTTATTAATATTTTCGTTCGAGGGGCCCGGTTGGATTTCGGGTAAAATCCAACCCGTCCATACTCCATCTGCGTCAAAACCTCAGGTGAAGTATAGAAAAATAACCATATCATCATGAGGAATACATCAAAGTCGACGGCATGTCAATCAGACATGTGGAGCATAAGTTTTAACTATTTCTGTTCCGAGGGCCCGGTTGGTTTCAGTTTCGAACCAACCCGGCCGTACCCATACTTCACCGAAACTTTGAGTGTAACATACTGAAATGAACGTCTCGATCCACGTAACCCTACACAAATGACGGTGCATCGATCGTAGGTCCACAACTACTATTATGGTCATTTAACTAAATATGATCTGAAAATAGGGTGTCTGGCCCTGTCCGACCAAGCCCAACACCCCCTGGGGCGGCCCGAACCGGCCGACCCGACCCGAGTCAGAGTCCACTGTAGTTGGGTGTGGCCCAGCCCGACCAGAGCACCTCGGCCGCATGGATATCCGTGACTCGACTAGCGTGGCTGATCGAATGCCGCAGAGTGGGTGGGGGCCCTGCTAATTGATACCGGCGGCACAAAGCGCCGCCCCCGGCCATCCCAGATCCCACAGCCACGCGGGATCTATCTCTTCGCCACCGCAGCACTGTCGGGATGGTTCTTCTTTGGTGGCGTGCTTGGGTGCTGCCACCTCCAGGCGGTCAGAGGGCTCCGGCCGCCACCTCCGGTCGTCGGCGCCGCCGCGCCAGCGTGGTGTGTCACCGCCACCTTCCATGGACCACCGGACGTGCTTCGGTGTTCCATTTTGCCCACCGTCTTCGCCAGCGGTTCTCCTGGGACCTACTATTCACTACGATGGCATTAAAACACCGTTGCAGTCTCGTTTCATCATCACCATCAATCCAAACAATAACAAAAATCTGTGGAGGGTTGTCTGGCCATGTTTGTTTGGCCCGATCCCTCCGCGTTAGACGTTATGAAAAGGTCAAACAACAATGATGTTCAACGACTAACAAGGAAAAATTTTAATCAATTAAAATTGAACTTATTTCCTAACAATACCCCTGCAAATAAATATTCCCAACCTGAAAATAAAAACTTCCGTAGATGATCTTGATAATGAGTTGATCATCGTTCTTTTTTTAGAAGGGAACAACCATAGGAATATTAAATTTCTCAAATTAAACCCCTACATCAAAAAGAGGTTCGCAATTGTCAAGCCCCGTGGATGATGGCGTCGTTTCCATCATCGTCAGTGTGCACCCGAGGAAGTGATGTATCCTCTTTTATAACTGAGAGAAGAAAAGAAGTTGAGATTTCGTTGGCAAGTTCCCGCGTCGGTTTCTCCTCCCTTATCGCGGAGGAAGAAGAGGATGGAGAAAGCAGGTTTTCCGAGTCGATGTTCTACATCATTGAGTTATAATTCTTCAACAAAGAAGATGAAATGTTCTTTGAAAACCCAAGATATCTCCTCAATTTCTCCCCTAGAACCACACTTTCCATCCCCCAAATAAAATAAGGCTTATACTTATTTTATTTAATCTTTCCAAGCATTTAAAATTTAAATTTAAAACACATAATTAATTAAATCAAGAGTTGTTTAATTAATTAAATGTTAGCATGGAAAGTTTAAATGAAGTGAGAGAGAGAGGAAGGGTACTCAATAATTTAGGGGAGTGGTCTAGTTTAAAGGGGGAGTTTTTGAGAGTAAAAAGTGATTTATGGAATGTGAATGGTTGGGGCTCGTGTGGGACCCACCTCACAATTATCCTCACATGGGTAGTTAGGAGCTTGTGGGTCCCATCCGAACTCCCCCATGTAGGATATAACCACTTTAGAAATAAAAATAAAATTATCCCACAATTTTATTCACTTCTCATTTAATCCACAATTTTTAAATTGTCCTCTCGTGCAAACGCAACGACGATAATGGTCTTCTTAAGGAATTACCGGCATTGCGAGTTCATTGGTGCCCTCAGATTTAAATTTCGATCACCTGTTCAAATGATAGAAAAACCCGCTCATTAGTTTACTAAACGTGCCTGAGCTAAACATCAGAAATTGATTCCAGGTACACCAGGCCTCATAGTCAAGTGTCGTTAGAGGCCACAGACTCGTAAAATTCCAAGGAATTTATGAAAAAAAATTCATGAAATGTCTAGGTCTTTACGATATTATTGATAATAAATATTTTTATCTGTATACTTTGTTTTCACATTATTCATTAATATTACAGGGAAAAATAAAAATAATATAGATGTATCTTATGTAGAGACCCTAAATTTAGAAACCTATAGTTATTTACATACTTTATTACATTGTAATAAGAATAAAAAAATAAAATCTAGAATGAAAACATTGTTTAGTATTTATAGTAAAAAAGATATATATTTTATTCCAAAATATGTTTTCCAAAAAAATATCATCATTTTTTTGAGATTTACATTATTCCCATTAGAATATCATTACATGAAATCCGTTATACACTTCATTAGTTCGATGGAAATGAAAAACTAAGTGTGATCTCAAATACTCAGTGAAGATTTAATAAAATGATATCAATAATGAATTGAAAATAATAATCAACATGAGAATTTATATAAATCAACACACATGAAATTTAAAAAACATCACTTGCCAACAAGCCTGTACCCTAGTGGTTCAGGCTGCTTCATGGCATCCAAAAGTCCCAGGATCTAATCAATGCCAGAGAGAATTCCTACGTTACTGTAGTAGGGCAATATAGTAGCGGCGACTGTAGCAAGGGCTACACTGTAGTGGTGGAGGGACGGTTGCAGGTACTATAACGAGGGCTGGACTGAAGCGGTACTATAGAAGCGCAAGTACTGTAGTAGTACTGTTCACCGAGGGGTCCTTTGGTCCAAAAAATGGGCTTTCTAGCCCTATATGCAGGCCACATGGCCATGGGAATTTGGGAAATGTAATGGGTCACCCTCTACCATGTTTAAAGCGGTCATTTCATTACTAATAAGTTGAGGCTTCAGCCCCAACCATTTTTTTTAAAAAACATCACTATCATAAAAAATATAGAAATAAAAATAACTAGTAACATGTATAAATTAATGAATATAATAAAAATTATAAATAGATATGGAATAGTAAATAGGAAAGGGGAATAACATTATTAATTTTCTTTTTAATCAATAATATGAGAATGAAATTCAAGTAGATTTAATATCGTGATTAAGATCTCGATGATAATAATAACTCTATTTTCAATTGTATAAATGCCTTTTTATTGGACATAATGATGTCTAGCATAAATTATTATAAAAAATAGACTAATATTATTCAAAATATGGAATCCATTTTGGAAAATTCTGGTCATAGTATTCCAAAATTACAATTTAACATTATGCACAAAAACATGTCAAAGAAGCAATGTTATAATGAAATTAATATGATAAATATTAAAAATTCATTAATATTAGAACTCTATATGAATTCCATTACAATAACATAAATTAGTTGAATTTTAAAATTATTTAACTAATTATACTTTAATAAAATTTTAAATTATAATTTTAAATTTTAAATTATTTAATAGAAAATGTTATTTTTTTTAAAAAAATATTTATTTTCACTATTAAATAAAAAATTAATATTTTCAAGAAAATATAAAAAAACTGTATGGTAATTTTCATAATTTTATTTCAATAAGGGTGTTAAATTTTTTAGGTAAATTTTATAAAAATGAAAAAAATATTATATTATGCATATAAATCACGACTATAATATCTTTATAAAAGTTTGTTGTTTTATTAAAAATTTTATTTTAATTTATTCATATTTTAATTATAACCAATAGATAATCATAATTATCATATTTAAAAATTATTATTCCTACCCACAAATTTAACAAATAGGTTATAGTGGTATACTATTATTGGGTTTATTTAGATTCATGATTCCTTGTTTCGCAATAAATCGATGAGATTAATTTTAATGAAATATATTTCTGGGGTAGTTTATTCTTAGTGGAGCGTGATTAATATGATATTCAATAAAATATTATTATATTATAATTTTGGGTATAAAAAATATCCTCACATTAAATAAATTTTTTCCTCACACATTCATCTGGTATTCAGAAATTAATGGGGTGATAATTTGATATTTCCTTACTGAAAACCCATATCATAAAATTATTAATAAATGATC
The DNA here is from genome assembly GCA_963277665.1 of Viscum album. Classification (NCBI taxonomy): domain Eukaryota; kingdom Viridiplantae; phylum Streptophyta; class Magnoliopsida; order Santalales; family Viscaceae; genus Viscum; species Viscum album. Next base: position 88,933,056 of record OY728121.1, on the reverse strand, counting down.
CTCTTATTATGGGATAAATGAAAATAATACGTTAAATTGGAATGATAATTAACTAAGACTCTATGTGAGATTAAATCGGTGGAAATCGAGTATATAAATATGGATGAGATATAAAATATTAAAATATGGAAGAGAAGTAAAAATAATTATAGAGAGTGATTGAGGTTCCTAATTATAATAATGTAAATGATAAATGGAATGTTTAGGATATCAAAACAATAAACCTTTATTGATTTAAAATTTTATTTGATTCATTAGATATGGAGTTAAGTGGACAATGTTTTATTGACATTATCCATTTTTTATCATTGAGGAATTATTTTACTATTTAAGTATATAAGAAACTATAATTACATGATATCATTATTTATCATAAGAACAATTTCATGGATTAATAATTCTTTGATGAATTTATAATTCATTTCAGAATCAATGAAAATAATATAAAAAATAATATTATTATTATTGAAAAATTTAATTTTGATTTATTGGATTATAATAAAAATATAATTCTGAAATTTCAGTCCCACTACATTTAAATATTCTTTAAAACCGCTATGTTTAGCATATGTAATACAATATAACACATTAATATCTAATCCTTAATATATAAATCATTGGTTCAATACTGTTTATTTATTTACGAAATAATTTAAATAAAAAAATAATATTAACCATATCATCACCTTGTCCAGTAGTTGGTTGTAAGACCATATAGTCCTTTCATTATGAGTTAATGCCCCATTTACATTCTATCTATGACGAGTTGTCAACCATTTTATTGATTATACTTTTTCAAAATCTATATTAATATAATCTATAGCTTACTCTAAAATTATGAAGAAAAAATTATCATTAAAACATAATGGAATTGATAATACTTAATTGTTTCTAATACCATTTCTCGTATGTAAATATTTTCCTTTTTTTAAATCAATTTAAGATACTATTATAAGAATTTGTTTTACCACAAAAAATTCACAAAAAAAACATTAATCATTATAAAATATCATATCATAAAAACTGAAAATCAGTTACCATTTATTGAATAATATGATAAAACATCAACTCAAAACCCATTTTGGTATTCAAAAAATCTTATGTTAATTAAGACATATAGACTAATAAAATTAGAAACAATTTATAGATGATTCAGGATTATTATAAATAAAATTTCATTATAAATAATTAATTAATAATTTAATTCACGACTTATAATACATAAAAACAACATCCATTTTATATTAACATATGTTTTCACTTAATATAGGGTTTCATATTTAAAAAATATAATATAATAATATAATTACAAGATTCCCTAGATTTTAAAACAAATGAGTAACGATACTGAGGATGTGATTTATTTCTTCAATCACACTCTTTATTTTCCCTCATTATGTATTTTCGTTATGTCCCACTTTTATTGAAATTATAATTTTATTATTTCATTGATACTCTATCCTGTATGTCGCTTCCTGCATTTCTTAAATGGTAGAAATTGAAAATTCTTCCTTGTATAGTTTTGACCATTTAAACTATTAGCATGGTACGATCACATTCTATCCAGTGAATAAAACTAAAATTCATAATGTTAGAAATACTAATCATCGAGGGAATACTATATAATCATATATACTATGTATAAATCATTACATAGAATTTTTAATCTATGACACCTCCATTTTAGAAATTGATATTAATTGTTATCAAATATTCAAATACTTTAAAATGATTTGAAATTTATATTTTAACTATTCTACAAATATCCCCCAATAGAGTTAAAAAAGAGTTCCTTAAGTCCTTTTTTATGGACTAATTGATTATCTGGTCAAGCCAAATGTTATAATTTGTATGTTATTTTCTCTAGGTACTACTATTACAGGACCACATCCACATGTTTTATCCATACATAGATTTATTTCTCATAAATAACACACAATATGTTACTTAAAAACATTAGGATTTACTTCTATACATATATAAAAAGACTATCCCAAGGTTATCATCCACAATCAATATCTTCCAAAAAATATTTCCCCTAGTTTCTTCTACTATTCCTATTATTCCAAATTTTAAAACCCTATATCTATAAAATATGATATTGAGTCTTACTTTATTAAATTTTCATATGAATCGATGAATCAAAATAAGAAGGAACGAACAGTTTATTAGTCATGGTTGACTATATAAATACAAGGTTCCAATATTTTATTTATAAACACAAATTAATATATATATTTTTTAGAATAAAATTATTCCATCTTGTAGATTAATAAATATCAATCATAGAATAGAACATAGAATCTCATTATAGGTAAAAATATGGGAGAGATCAAATATTTGGTAAGGGATATGTAAAATGGAATCTTTAATTAATCAATTATTATAATCCACATGGGAAGGACAATTTCTGAACATGCAATCAATTTTAATAAATTTAGTATTATAATTAATAAGGTATATTAATAATTGAATTTTTTTTTCATTTATTAAATATAATTACTAAAATATGGTTTAATAAACATAGAATAGTAAATAACTGAAAAACATTCCATTTAATCATAAAATTTAGAATGAAATTAATATAAAGATAAAATAATTAAACAAATAATATATTATAACAGACAAATTTTCAATGAAGGAAAAGAGTAATTATTTAATGATATTATCTCATGAATTATAAATCAATATACTTTCATAACCATCCTCAGCAAAATTTAATTTTTTTTTTGTATACACAAGAAATAAATTTAACTAAGGCTACAATATAGATTCATCCCATGATATAGACGATGAATCGATGTAATGTCTATAATGATTCCCTAATCGTATATTTTCTATTATTTTATTCCTCATATAATAGATAAACGATTTAATTCATGAAAAATATTACTTACCATTAAATATATGTATAGATTAACAAATATGTATTAAAAATATTCACTACACAATAAAATAATTGAGAATGTAAAAAATATATTCATAAAAAGAGATACATATTGAAAATTAAAAATATCCATGATATATAATATGTAATGTTAGTGGAAATTGAGTGTGAAATGGTTTGAAGAAATTTTATAATTGAATGGATAGTTAATGGCTAACGAAATGATACTAGAAATTAAATTTCAATACATTTCTTGAGAAAAATGAGAAGAAATCATCAAAAATATCATTTTGGAGGGAACCAATACAACGTATCCCCAGTGGAATATATATAATATAATGGTTTTTATTTTATTGAAGAACAGAAATATCATTTAAATATGTTAAAAAAATTTATTGTGAAATTATCATTTTCATTTAGTAAATAATATTTAAATGAAAATAAAAAATGAAACATAAAAAAATATTTAATATATTTGATTGTTCATGATGATAGGAAATTCCATACATGTCATACATATTCAGCTAATAATTCTTTTGAAATTTACATTAGTAGAACAACTATAATAGTTAGGGAAATGATATCAAGATCCCATTAATATTTTAAATGATAAATCATGGGTAATGACTTCATTAGTAAATCATTATAAAATATTTTTAAAAAGTATATCAAAACATTTGTTTTACATATTTTTTATGGTATAATAGTATTTTTAAATAAATATTGAAATGAATAAATATTCTAGTAAATGAATTATGAATTTATTTATGTACCAATGAGGGGAATGTGGTACTATTACATAGAAAAAAAGATCATATCTTGATATTTATAAATAATGTAGTTTTATAATAAAAAAATAAAATAATATCCTTTTATCCAACCCTAAAAAAATTGATATTGTGAAATAAACACCCACAAATATAGAAATGAAAATGTGATATTTAATCAATTATTAAATTATTTGAATGGAATGTTAATATTCCTAAAATATAAATATACAATATAAGATAATAAAAATAAATTACACATATAATCATATGCGATTAATGATAGTGAATAAGTATTATAACTCAATGAAAATAAATACATTAATAAAATGATTTTCCATTTTCTATATTTTATTCAAAAATAATTGTCGATGAAATAATTTTATTTAAAACATAAAATACAATGATATTTTTTTTATTAATGATATTCATTATAAAAATTGGAAGTATATACATTATCAAAAAATACATTAGGATTACCACATTACAATACGCCTCAATGAAATGAAATTTTTACCTAATATGTTACCTCAAACAACATTTCGAAATAATTATATTTATAATAAAATATAATGTCCAAAAACATGTTATTAATTTAAAAAATATCCATATAAATTATTTTAATATCATAGCTGATCTTATTATATCGTTTTACCACACAAATTCTAATAATATTTCTATATTTTCTAAATTTTAGGTGTTAATTTTCTTGCTTTCTCATTTTTGGTTTGTCATTAATTTTCTTATTCATCTGAAAAATTTATAATTCAATAATATTCATAATTATATTAATTTTCTAAATATTAATTATTTTAATTATATATTATTTTAGAATAAATATTTATATTTTAAAATGTAAAGTGAATGACATTGCTTCATGGGGATGATATATTGTACCTACAGATGAGAGATATTTTAATTTCCTTTATGGGTGAAATGGTAAGGAAATTACGTGACATATGAATTTTATTTAATAAATATAATGTAATAAATTTGTAAAGACCGTGAATTTCATTGGAAATTATATTGTTAAATACATTGGAATTTTACGAGAACGTGAAACTTGACGGCGCATGATTCCAAGGCCCAGTGTGCCAGGAAACAATTTCAAAAGTTTTGTTCAGGTACGTTCCGTAATCGTACGTGCGAGTTTTTATAAAATTTGAAATGGTGCTCGGAATTGAAAACTGAGGGCACTGTTGAACTCGCAGTGCCTAAATGTGCTTAAGGATTCTTTTACTTAGATGAGAGTGAGTTGAGAATAAAGAATTGTTTTGGGGGATTTTATAGATTTAATTAAAAAAACTGTGTTGCTTTATTTTTATTTGATGGTATAAATCTCCTCATTGAAGTTGGATGTGGGACCACCACACCTTAACCTCCCATTATATGTTACAGTGGTGGGGCCCACCCGAACCTAACCTCCCCTGAGAGGTTATGATGTGGGGACCACACGGGGCTAAACACCCCTATTAATGGTGGGAGGGGAAAACCTCTCAACTAACCTCATTAATGAGGGAGTGTTTCTCCACACACTCCCTCCTTTATGGTTCGACCATCCCTTTAAATAAATTGTGCCAACTCCCCTAATTATCTTGTGCCAATATTCCACATTAATTAGGTGAAGCCATTTAATTTATTTCACAATTTTGAGTTATGTGGCAATGAAATAATAGATAAACCTATCTATTATTATTTTCTTTTGAATCTTGGTGGAAACATGGGAGAAGAGGTAAGAACTCTCCTAATGAAAAATGAAGAATGCCGACCTTCTTTGAATTCTTCCTCAGATCTTCTACCGACGTGGGACGTCTTCAACTGACCTGCCCTCCACATCATCGTCAACGAGCCAACGCAGCTCAAGATTGGAAGCGTGCAGCGGACGTGATGAATGACATCCTTTTTTGTCTACTTTTCGCGGCACCGTAAATGAACGACAAACGACGATCAATGGTAGGGGGTTTTTACATGTTGATGCTTTCCTTTAATCTTCTTCAAATGTGGGAAATGACTTGTTTGGTTGTGAGTTGTTATTAATCCTCTTACTTTTTGATGAGCCAATTTATACCACCCTAAACGCAGAGGGTGCGGGACAAACCAACATGACCCGACCCCTCCAACGTTCTAGTTTGTGACGATATTCGGAATGGTAATGAGGTGAAGAAATGAGGAAGGAGACATCGACAAAGGCCTCCCTACCCGCGGGAACCACAAACGGCGCCATCCCCAAGGCTCTCCTATGCCCCGGGTTGAACCACGACCCTCTGGATGAGCCTCCCTGGCTGCATCGCCACCAGCCCACTCCTCTCTACTCCCGGCAGCCTGCCGACCCGCATGTACACACCATGCCCTACCGCCCACCAGCCAGCCTGGTGCCCTTCCCGGCCACCAACTGGCCTGCCCGGCTGGCCACTAGACCGCATGGCACCCTGCCCAGTAGCCTGTCGACCTTCCCTCCTACACGGCTGCTTGCCGGCCAACCCGGTGACCAGCAAAAAAAATCAGCGCCCTGGCCGCGGTGGCCTCCCAAACCGATCTGTGGCCCCCTCGTGATGGCCTGGTCGAACTGTCTTGAGTCCACTACTGACCCTTTACTTTCATTGGCCATATATTTGTCACCAGATGACCGTTTGACGAACCTTCAGCAGCGCTGGTAAATTTGAAGAGAGATGGTCCCTTTGAGTATACCCCACTAGAGTTCGAGGTATAGTTGAGATATGGTGAGGTTGGATGGTACATGAATCCAACCGGGCCCCTGGGACATAAAGGCTTATAACTCACAGATCGGACATCTGATTGATGCACAGTCAAATGTATTGAGACCCCTATGATGTGGAGGACCATTGAGATACTTTTTCATGGTACTTCATGACAGTTTGAGTATCGAACAACAGATCATTGAGTGGATCCTTCAAATGAGGAGCGAGCAGAGTGCGGAGACCTAGAAGCTAGCTGAGACCTGACGACTGCTGACCATTTTAACTCAGAGTGACTATACTAGCCCAATGGGGAGCGTCATTGTGTCACGGTAGTCCCGCAGTGGGGAGCGTCTCGGTGTCGAGGAAGACCCACATTACTTGATAGGAGAAATACCTCGGTAGGCTCTGAGGGGAAGCACCATGATGATGCAGCAGACCCACGGTGGAGAGCTCCTTGGTGACAGAGCAGACCCACTGTACTCGACAGGGGGAGTACCTCAGTACTCCAAGGTTAGTGGGAAGCACCATGGTGTCGTAGCAGGACCACTGTACTCGATTTATCATGAGTTCTCCAGTTTCAGAGGTTTCGATAAAAAAATTTATGGTTGAGCTGATTCCATAACTTCTATATTTAACTCATCATTGAGATGAATTACTTTATAACATAAGTATATTTATGCATATATACCTAAATGGGGTTATCTGTTGATTTCATATATTGTGGTTTATCATTGGTTAATTTTTAATATGATGAGTGTCTCGGGGACCCTATTAGGTATCATTATACTCCACCCTGCAAAAGCTATGGACACACCTCATTGTGTTGGATGAAGATGATAGACATCGCTAAACGAGACTGAGTGTACTTGGACTGGACGGTACCCGGAGTTGGACCACAGAACATTGTAGTAAGCGGGGGATATAGACAAACATGGAGTGCTGTGGGGGGTATCTGTACCTACCCATTAGATAGGAATCATGGAGGACAACCCAACAGCTATTTTACCTTTCTTCTATTGTACTTTCTTTTCAGTTGTACATGTACTTTACAGTTGGGCTTGTATTTATGGCCCCTTTAATTTTTAGAACTCTCTTATTAGACAATTTTGCTTATTGTTTTGTATCCTTTTGTGTTCTCTATTATGTGCGTTTTCAAGTTATAAAGTCATTTCCTTCCCTTTTTTGGGATTTAAGCCTTTAGTACAAGTCGCCAGCCCATGACCTATAGATGGCGGGTTTGGGGTAGTCACGAAATGGGCCCCGAGGGACGGATCAGGAAAAATTGGTTTCAAAATAGTTGGTTCTACCATAGAACATAGGACTCTGGTCTTTATTTTTTGTGAGGAAATAGTGCTAAGGGTACTGAGTGTTGTTTTCAGTTCATGTAGTCTAGTGTTGCTGCGATGACTGACGTATTCATGCAATAGGACCCTGACAACTGATTTCCTACACATTGCATGATAACACTTATTACGAGTTTGTTTTCAAAAGATATCATTAAGTCATCACAATGATGTCAGCTCACTAGGTATAATCTATGACCGTGTCGCATCTGTTTCTCTCAAGATGTCTCCCCGTTGATGACCATCGAGAGTCCCGAGTGTTTTATACACAAATAGACCACCGAGAGATGAGGCCTTGGTGCAAGTCCCTCCTCCAGTAGAGGGAGCAGTGGAGGGACCAGTGGTACCATTAACCGTTGGGCCACCGATGCCACCAGCCCTAATAGTAGATAGTGCATGCCGCTTGAGGGCATTTCAAGAGATCCAGTTCTAGAGGCAACTAGGTTCAGGGGAGATATGTACCCATAGGTGTATGAGTATTGGATGGTGGATTTGGTGAGAGTTTTTGGACTGGTAGGGACACCAGTCGACCTCATGGTGATTCTTGCTGCCATCCTTCTACAGGATGTAGTAGGAAGATGGTGCAGCTTGAAGTTCCTGGTTCATAATGAGATGAAGCTTCTTTGGGAAGACATCAAGAGAATGTTTTGGGGAGAGTTTTTCCCAGCGACTCTTCACGCAATGCATCTACATGAGATACTTCATCTACAGTATGGAAGCTTGACTGTAGCTCAGTACTCAGTGAGCTTCACCGACCTCTAACACTACTCCCTAGATATGGTATGGGACCCATTTTTCAGGGCCCAGAACTTCGATCATGGACTCAGGATAGAGATCAGAGTTTCAGAGATCTCACTCAGCATCCTGACGCAGGCAGGGGTGTTAGAGAGAGCCTTCATAGTGGAGAGTTTTCTTACTGAGAATTGTAAAGCAGCGAGACCCACCACTAGATGATAGGAAGTGGAGTCTTCTACAGGTGGCAGAAGATAGATGTTGTAGAGGTCAAAGAGGACTAGACCTATAGGTGGAAGACCAAATGACTCAGGATCGGTTGTGCGGGGCACCCGGAGCAGATACATACATTCCTGGAGAGAGCTTTGTTTCTTAGGCGGTGGGCAAGGTCACATGGATCGTGACTATCCGACCCTATATTTGGATGATCATCCGACGGTCGAAGGACTTCCCATGCATAGGCATAGATTTCATCGAGGTGGTCTACAGGGAACAAGCAGACGTGGAAGAGGAGATGGTCGAGTAACTGGTGGTGGGAGACATTTCTTGGTGTTAACGCCACCACCACTAGGAGGTCCACCCTGACCGTAGGGAGTAGGTGGAAAGGCGAGAGCTTAGCTTCAGGAAACAGAGGTTTACGATCATTGAACACCGGAGATGACTCGATGTATGATTTGTGTCTACTCCACCATAGCTGCAGTACTTATATACAGAGTTACCAGTCACTCTTTCATTTACACTACCCTTATCAGAGCTCGGGGATTCCGATGGAGCTGTTGGATCGATCCTTATGGATAGAAACTCAGACATGAGTAGACTCAAAGATTACACACTGGTACCGACAGTGTGATCCTACTCTAGGAGTAGATATATTTGGATAGGATCTCCTAGTAGATCTGTAGAGGCCTTAGGAAATCATAATGGGTGTTGTATGGTTATCTATAATCCATTCCTAGATTGACTGTATAAGGCATAATGTAAGGTGTGTCCGCATGGATGGGACCATGTTTACCTTCACCGGCGAGAAGGGAGTCTATGCAGCGTAGGACATACTTACTTGAATGAGGGTGTAGCCGATCACTCATCAGTTGGCCTGCCTTACCCTCGGAGCAGTTGATGTGGAGAGTCTGAGCTATCCTGTAGTGTTGGACCAATATGCAAATGTTTTCCCTAAAGATGTTCCAAGACTAAATCCTCACAGTGAGGTGGAATTCTACATTGACCTGTACCCTGGTACAACACTGATATCTACACCATCATGTGGGATGGCTCCAACTGAGCTTTTTGATCTGTGGGTATAGCTAGATGACTTACATGGGAAGGGATTCATCTTGCCCAGCTTTTCTCCTTGGGTAGCCCAGATTCTATTCTCAAGAAGGTGGATGAGTGATTGAGGTTTTGTGTCGACAACCATCTACTGAACCATTTGACCATGAAGGACAAGTACCCACTCTTGAGGATTGACGACCTCTATGATTAGATGAAGGGAGCATGGTGGTTCTCGAAGATATACCTCAGATCTGGCCATCACCAGCTCAGATTTTGAGATGAGGATGTGTAGAAGATGGCATTCATAAGTCGGTACGACCACTACGAGTTCTTATTTATGCCTTTCGATGTATCCAGCACTCCATCAGTGTTCATGGGACTCAAGAACAAGATTTTCCATCCTTATCTTGATCGCATTTTCATAGTCTTCATCGACGACATTCTGATCTACTCGACTACTGAGGAGGAGCATGCCTACCATTTTTAGGTAGTAATGGACACACTCTGAGAGAACCAGTTTTATGGTAAGATCTCGATGTGCCAGTTTTGGATTCAATAGGTTCACTTATAGGGACACCTCATCTCGGAGGCTGGAGTTGCAATAGCTCCAGCGATGATTGATGTAGTAGTTGCTTGGGATCCACCCAGGAGTGTGACGGAGGTACGAAGTTTCCTTGGTTTTGATGGTTACTATTGGAAGTTCATTCCAGACTAATCCAGAGATACATCACCACAATTAGCCTTGATGAAGAAGGGTAATCATTTCGTGTGGTCGTAGAGATTCCAGGTGAGCTTTCAGGAGCTAAGGCAGAGGATGAGTAGTTCCCCCATCTTGATGCTTCTAGAGGAAGGTGTAGGGTACGCGGGCTACTGTGACACCTAAGGGACCAGACTAGGTTGTGTCCTGATGTAGGAGTGAGTAGTGATCACATACGGTTCTCGAAAACTGAGAAAACCTGAGCAGAACTACACTACCCATGACCTGGAGTTAGAAACAGTGGTCTTCACCTTATATATGTCACAACACTATCTGATGGTAGAATGATTTATCATGTAATCTAATAACAAGAGTTTCATGTATATATTATCTCAAATGGACCTGAACCTATGACATCAGTGATGACTTGAGTTCCTCCAGGACTACGACTTCGAGATAGTCTATACTACTGGAATGCGGAATGTTGTAGTAGATACACTCAACAAGAGATCTGGAATACAACTTTTAGGTGAGGTGACGGAGCATCTGGCTGCGTTACAAATATCCTATATGGATTGAGATGGATCAGATTTCCTTCAGTCCCTTATAGTAACTACCCCACTTCTTCAACGAGTTAGGGAGACACATCTTGGGGACGCTGACTGGGAGACCTGACGTGCTCAGATTTCCACTGGACTGGTACATGATGGATTTTCAGAAGGTGGGGAGCACGTCATCCACTTTAGAGGACGTACAATGGTATCACTATCACTTTAGGAGGATATATTGAGATAGGTCCACATATCCCCATTAGTTTTACATCAAAAAGTGGTGAATATGTACCAGGACTTTCGATGACAACACTGGTGGCCAGGTATAATGAAGGTTGTAGCGGAGTTTGTCTCTCGATGCCTCACTTGTCAGCAAGTGAAGGCGGAGCACCAGGTACCAGCAGGCTTGCTTAAGCCTTTAGAGGTCCCAAAGTGGATGTAGGATGGGATATTTTTGGACTACGTGAGAGGACTTCCATGTACATCCATGGGCCATGACTCGATTTGGGTGATCATTGAACGACTGACCAAGTCATCCCACTTCCTACTGATCAGAGAGCATGGTTCATTAGATACCATGGGATGCTTCCATGTTCAAGATATTGTCTGTCTACATGGAGTACCTTTATCTATTGTCTCTGATTGTGACACACAGGTTACTTCCCGACTATTGAAGGGGTTGCATGAGGCTTTCAAGAGGAAGCTTCATTTGAGCATCGCCTTCCATCATCAGTCAAATGGTCAGATTGAGTGGACCATTCAGACCCTCAAGGGCATGTTGCATGCTTGTGTCCTTATCTTTGGTCGCAACTGGGAGGATAACTTACCTTGGTGGAGTTTGCATACCACAACATCTATCACTCTACTATAGGGATGACAACTTTTTAGGGTTTATAAGGGAGTCCTTCCTAATCACCCTTATTCCGAACAGGCCCATGGGAGTCAGCACTAGAGGGGCCATAGATAGTACGAGCTAGAACAGATAAGGTGTCGATCATCCAAGAGAGTATGAAGACTGCATAGAGCAGGCAAAAGTCATATGCTAACAAGAGACGGAGACCTATAGAGTTCTAGGATGGCTACCACACATTTCTACGGGTCTCACCTCAACATAGTTTATAAAGATTTTTACAAGGTGGAAAGTTATCTCTGAGATTAATCAAACCATTCCAGGTCCTCAGCAGGGTTGTCTTGGTGGCATACCGCTTAACTATTCCAACTCAGTTACACCGGGTGCACGACGTCTTCCATGTATCCCAGCTGGAGAGATACATTCATGACCCTTCACACATCATCCACCATGGAGATATGGATGTCAAAAATGTGGTGACATTTAAGGTTGTTCTAGTGGAGATTGATGATCGACGGGAGAGGGTCCTATGAGGGCGGTCTATACTTCTGGTGTTCATTCATTGGCAGCACATGAACCTCTAAGAGGGCACATTGGTGGAGGAGGCTCAGATGCTTGCTTAGTACCCCCACTTGTTCCCTTATATCGAGTTTTAGTATACAGGTATGTAAATCCCTGAGGTGGGGAGAATGTAAAGACCCATAATTTCCATGGAAACTTTTTTCTTAAATATATGGGAGTGTTATGATCCCCGAAAATTGATGGTGCAAGATTCCGTGGCCCATTGTGCCCAGAATCAATTTCTGATGTTTGGTTCATGTAAATTTTATAAATATACTAGAGATTTATTATAACAATTGGACCGTTTCTCAGAATAAAAATCTGAGGGCACCATTGAACTCGCGGTGCCAGTATTCGCTTGAGGAGACTATTACATCAACGAGAATGAGTCGAGAATAAAAGATAGTTTTTGGGGTTTTTAAATTATGAATTGAATAAAAATAATGTGTGTAGATTTATATTTATTTGATGGTTAAAATCTCCTCATCGAAGTTGGAGGTTGGACCACCACAACATAACCTCCCACGAGAGGTTATGATGGTGGGGCCCACCCGAACCTAACCTCTCGTGAGTGGTTAGGACGTGGGGACCACACGGGTCTAAACTCCCCTATTAATGGAGAGAGTGGAAAACCATAAAATCCCCTCATTAATGAGTGAGAGTTTCTATACACCCTACCTCATTTATGTTGCCACCTTCCCTTTAGTTAAAATGTGCTATCTATATTAATTATCTTGTTCCAATCCTCCACATTAATTAGGTGGCGATAATTAATTTATTTCACCATTTTTAATTCTGTGCCAATGAAATAATAGATAAAACTATCTATTATTATTTTATTTGGCATTTTGGTGGAAACTTGGTAGAATATGGAAGAAAATTCCCAACTAAGAACGAAGAATTCTGACCTTATTCAACTTCTTCTTCAAAGATTCTACCGACATTGGACATCTTCAACCGACCCACCCTCTGCATCGTCGTCAACAAGCCAACGTAGCTTTGGATTGGAAGCGTGCAGTGGACGCGACGAATGATGACCTTCTTCAACTACTTTATGTGACTCCGTCAATGAACAACGAATGATGATCAATGGTACATGGTTTATATATATTGATTCTTTCATTGAATATTCTTCAACAGTTGGAAATGATCTTTTTGTGGGTGAGTTGTTGTCCACCAACTTACTTCTTGATGATCCAATTGATACCACCCATAATGCGGAGGGTGTAGGCCAAACCAACATGGAACGACCCCTCTACCATTATTGTTTGTTATGATTTTCGGTATTGTGATGATGCGAAGGATTGGCGAAGGTGGAGAAGACAATTTCTGTGCTACCTAGAACCTCTGAAAATCACACCGCCCCTGTGGCGCTCCGGTGCTCATGGATGAACCACGACCCTCCAAGCGAGCCACCCCGACTGCACTACCGCCGACCCATGACACCCGACTCCCAGCCACCCGCCGGCCTGCCTGGCGCTCAGACCGGCCACGCGCCGGCCCGCCTAGCGCCATGTGCGGTCACCGTCTAGCCAACCAGGCACCCTGCCCGGCCGCCTGTCGGCCAGCCTCGCTGCTCGCTAGCCCGCCTGCCCGCCTGCCTCCCGGTCGCCACCCGAAAAAACTGGCACACTGGCCGCGCCTGCCTCCAGAGCCGGTCCATGCCCCCCCTCACGGCGCCCTGGTGGAACCGTCCTGGTTGTTCCCTCCATGTCGAGCCGCACTGGCCTCTCCCATGAGACGCTACGGGTCGAACCACACATGCGGTCCACTGGGCTGGGCCCAGCGGATCGGGCCGAAACTCAATGGATGGCCCAAACAATGGGCCGGTCCACACCCAATAGGTCTATCTAGGTTGACCCGGACTAGGTCAGCCTAGACTGGGTGGATTGTGTCAGTCTAATCGGGTCGGACCGGACCGGTGTCCACTACCGACCCTATACTTTCTTTGGCCATATCATTTCCACCGGATGACCATTTGAAAAACTGTTAGTGGCACGGGTAATCATGAAGAGAGATGGTCCAATTAAGTATACACCATTGGATTTCAGGGTATATTTGAGATACAGTCAGGTTGGATGGGACACGAATCAAACCGGGCCCCTATGACTAAAAGGCTAATAACTAACAACATGGGCATTCGATTTACGAGCCTTTTGTTGCATTGAAAACCTTGTGATGTGGAAGACCATTGAGATACATCATAGTTGTACTTATTTATAGTTGGAGAATCGACCAGCAGCTCGTGGAGTGGATCCTTTCCGTGACGAGCGAGCCGAGTGGGATGACCTAGTTGCTGGCTGAGACCTGACTACTACTGACCATTTTGAATTGCAGTGACTCTACTAGCCCTGTGGGGAGTGACATGGTGTCGTGTTAGACCCGGTGTGGGTATTGGGTTGGTGTCGTGGCAGACCCATGGTACTTGACAGGAGTAGTACCTCAGTAGGGTGCAAGGGGGAGAAACTTGGTGACGCGGCAGACCCACGGCGGGGAGCGCCTTGGTGAGGCAGCAGACCCACAGTACTTGATAGGAGTAGTACCTTAGCAATACAAGGTTTTTGGGAAGTTCATGGGTGTCATGGCAGGCCTACTGTACTCGATTGAGCATGAGTTTCCATCAGCCGAGATTTCGACAACAGAAATCATGGTTGAGCTGAGTCAGTAACTTTTGTATTTACCTCATGATTGAGATGGATTACAAGATAAATTAGGTATATTTATGGTCATATACCTATGTGGGGTTATCTATTAATTTTAAACTTTTTTGTTTATCCTTGTTGGATTTTGTGAGACCTTGGGGGTCTCGGGGTCCCTACTTAGTAACGTTATACTCACCCATGCATGGGCTATGACCACACCTCGTTGTGTTGGATGCAGACGATGGACAATGCTAACCGAGGCTGAGTGTAAAAGGACTAGATGGTACCCAGAGGTGGACCACATGGCGTGGCAGTACACGGAGGAGATAGATGGAAGTGGAGTTATGTGGAGGATATCTGTACCTACCCTTCAGGTAAGAATCACAGAGGATGACCCATCAGTTGTTTTACCTTTCTTTTGTTGTACATGATTTTCAGTTGTACTTTTACTTTATAGTTGGGCTTGTATTTACGACCCCTTTACATTTAAGCACTCTCTTTTTATACAATTTTACTTAGTTTTTTTTATCTAGTTGTGTGATCTATCGTGTACGTTTCCATGTTATAAAGGTAATGCCTTCCCAGTTTTGGGATTTAATCATTTGGTTCTAGTTGCATGCCCCAGTCCTATGGAAGGAAAGCTTCGTTTAGTCATGGAACGAGCCCCATGGGATGGGTCGTGACAATATATAACATATATTCAATAAATTTATCCTTATTATATTCCATGGAAATATTACTTGAAAGACAAATTAGATCACTTCTAAGGAGGTAGTACGTCGTAAAAAGGAGCAACACATTCATATTTTAAGAAGAATTTAATGTTAGAATGTATTTGGGATATTATGACATTAGATGAATATAAACATAATATACATAATTTATATACATCATTATATATATTCAGTAAATGTGGTTATGGAAACAAAATTGCACCATTAAGCGAGGTGGTAGTCCATCTTACAAAGGATCGATGTTGTCCTTTGACATTACATGGAGGAGGAGATGAATAAATACTATAATAACATATTTTGAAATGATTAATACTTGTTTAATTATATTAGAATTGTTATTAAACTATTTTATGTTTAAAAATTAAGATAAAATTACCAAATAACATTGTTATGATAACTACATTTTCTTACAGTATATCCATTTGATCTCTTATTAAAAAAGATAGAGTTTAACATTTATGAAGACTATAATCAATAAAATTTTCCTAATGATATTGGGTTGATATATGGAATGGTTTTATATAAAAATTTCTTAACATGTGTGTGTAAGTTAAGGGAGTGAGATCTCCTTTATAATTGGGAATAGGAACACTCTATTAAATTAATCAATTATATTTCAAGCAATTCTTAATTGATAAATCAATTCTTATGAACTTTTTTAAATGAACATAGTCAATAAAATATTACATATAATGTATAAATATATCACTAAATAATATTTTTAATTCATTGTGATAAATTTCAACCCTTATCAAATGATTTTATATCCTAATAATACCATTTTAACCTTTATAATTTTAATTAATTTTTTTGTTTAGAAATCATATTTGTGAAAAATTATGTTGAAAATATTTGATAATATAAATTTTTATGATTATAATTATGGAATCATATCATTGGATTTCAAATAAAATATGTGGCTGAAAAAAATTAAAAATTATAGCTATAAGTGTGACAAAAAGGTTTCGAGTGATAAATTTATCAAAAGTGTAAAAAATTTCAATGTCGAAATTAAAAATGAAATTGACTAAAATTACATAAATTAGTTAAATATTATTATAAATGATATAATTTTATATAAAATAATATAAAATATAATATATCCCAGAAATTATTTCAATGGGAGTTAAATTTAAAATGAAAATCATTATTTTTCACTATTTTTCAAAATCTAAAACATTCCAAAAAAATTCAAAATCATTCACCGAAATGTAATTTCGATATGATTGTTTACATTTTTCTATTTATTCTTTATAAAATACAAAAATAGTTAAAATAAAATTTAAATTATATTTTTAATTCAGGATTAAACCATATTTTAAAAAAAGTTTAATTTATGGGGTTATGAATCTTTTAAATGATTATTATTTTATATTAATTCAATAGATACTCATAATTTTAATATTTTTGTAATCATTAGTCATATAAAATAATTTATTTCATATGTTATAATGATATACCAGGATACAGGTTTTTTGGACTTGGAAATTCAAGCTCTGATATCTATCAAATTGATTGAATTACAATAAATATATTTTTTGGGTTGTTCAAGCTCTGTGTTTCATGTCATAGACACTATCAATTAAAATTTATTCTATTAAAATATATAAGTGCTAAATGTTATAGGGTTTAATTATAACTCTTGTAATGAAATTTTAATTACTTTCATTGTAATTTAGATCTTTATATTTTATCATTTATGTTTAAACATCCCTAAAAATTATCATTATTTATTTATATTTTTAAAATTGTAAATCAGTAATTTGTTGTTAATAATAAAAATTTAGAGGGGATATATATTTTGGATAATAATACATTATAATAATAACTAAGTGTAGAAATTTAATTATTTTAAGTGGTTAATTTCACATTATCTGGGGTTATTATATTTTAATTATTCTTTTCAATATTTTCATCAACATTTTTCTGAATAGTTAAATGATAATGCAATTTTGATTAAATATATTGAAATTTTAAAAATTATCATGGGGGAAAACAACCAAAAATTTGAGTGTTTGGATATTTTATATTTTTCATAAAAGCACGGGGGCTAGTTATAGCTAAAAAATTTAACATTTTAACGTTTTTAATATTCATTTACCTTTTGATTTCACAATATAAACTCTTTGAATAGACTATAATTTATTTAGTGTTTCCTAAAAGATAATATTTAACGTATTTATTGTAATAATGGATTCATATTGACGTTAATATAATATATTTGGCGCTTTAAAAAAGTAAAAAAATCATTTATATTTTTGAATTTTATATTAATAAATATTTTTAAATTGGGGAAAAATGCTTTGTGAAATGTACTGCACGCCAATAATATTTTTTATAATATTATTTATTCATAACATTTTTGACATAATTTTTTTTCAAATGATTCCCCACATTACAATTTATTGTTATATAATGATTTTAGTATTCAATGGTTGGGGGTGTTTCAAAAATGTTTCTATATGTTTAGTTATTATACACAGTACAGATCCAATTTTTTCCAAATTAGTTTTTATCAAAATTTTACCATTAGTTTCAATGGGTAAATGTTATTCTTATTATTAAATTTTGGTATGTGACTTTTTCGAGGTTAAATTATACTAGTCGGTGGATTTTTATTGATTGATGAATTATTTTTCTATCTGAAAAAATTTTATTATTTTCAATATTATGGATTATTGTTAATAAAATATCATTGGAATTGTAATTTTTTATTTGTATTAAACCCATATGATGTATGACCATGTTAGATATGAAATTAAAATCATAATTAAGGATCAAACTATTTCAATTCATACATTTATTCATTATTTTCTATAATTTTGGAGGTACTATTTAGGAAATAATGTAATTATTATGTTTCCTCATCAAAATAGAGTGTTTAGTTATTATACCATCTAATTAGGCGATTATTTTCCCCATATTTTAAATATAAATTTAAGTGTTCAAATTTGAATAGATTTGAATTGAATTTATTTATTTTTAATTTTTTCAATTTTAATCATTTTTATTTAATTGGGAACCATATATTCAATAAACATGTTCATTTTTAATTGGAAAATATAAATTATAACATGGGACATTGCATGTGTAAAATTCATTTGATGACTAATTTATTATCATAATCTATTTTACAATATCACTGTTTATAATTTTACACTAAAATTTGGTAATTAATTTCCTATAGAATCCTAGTATTTTATTATTGGGGAATATGATTTGGCTAAAAATTTGAATTGGATTTCCATTTAAATTCTAATATATTGTGAAATTAAATTAGTTTATAATTATATTTCCTAGAAAATATGGATTATATTTATAATTAAATTCATTTAACATTTCATTGAATTCATTGGGTGTCACTACTTAATTTGTAGATTTTTCCCTAATTTTTTTGTTATATTTTTTTATAAAATAATTTATTTCTCTAGGATTTTCAATTTTGATGATGATTTTATTTTAGGAAAATAATGATGGTGGAATTAATTTATAGTCATTTTTTATATTTTGTACATATAAAATCTATATAATAATGGTTAAAAATAATTCTATGAATATTATTGATATTTTTATTGACTAATCATTATTAGATTCATGAATGAAATTATTGTGGAATTATTATTTCTTGAAAATAATTTCATTAAAATTTAATTTTTATTCCATTTTTGTTTTGTTGCATATATTGAATTTTCAATATTTTTTCATATAATATTATGTATATAAAATATATTAATATGTTATGAAGAAAATACCATAAGTTAATATTTTTCGTTTTAATTATTATTATTTTTGGAGGATAAATATCTCCTCACTAGTTCTCTATAATAAATTTTGGCCATTATTTTTAGTATAAATTTTATTGCCCAATAAATTAATCTGACGAAATAAAATTTGATTACAAATAAAACAGAATACTTTATAATATATTTTATCTTTTGTAGTTATTTTAAAATATCGATACTTATAATCAACAATGAACATGATTCATATTGATATTATTTAATTGTAATCCATTGTTGTCTGGTATTGAGAACCTTCTTTTGAGGTTATATGCTTGAACTGAGTGCGTAGTTTTAAAATGGAGATCACTAATTATATTTATAATGAATTTTCGGATGTTGTTCCATAATATTTTATAATAAATATGAATTTTTTTTATTCCATGTGATTATGATTAACCCTTATTTTGATTATGTGGTTTGTTTAAGTTGGTAATGCATTCAAAATAATCATTTTGATGAATAGAAAAACATTGAATGTTTATTTAAGTGTCTTGTGACCTAATGTCAATGAATCTATTATAGAGATATATAAAATAGTGGTTTATGGATTTATATTCCCATGAATGGGAATATGAATTTACCTAAATTGATAATTTAATGGAAAGTAATTCAAACCACCTCTATAATCGAAATCCATTTTTATTTATGAAGGTAAATTTTCACCATATTTTTATGATGAAAATTATAAGGGATGATGGAAAATTTTATTTTGAAATATGTATTCCAATTTTATGGGGGATTAATTTTTAAAAAAATTATAATATAGAAATTATCATTGAGTGATCATAATTTTTGTGAAAAATTCGTCAATTAGTTTCCAATGTTGATAATTATCTATAGAACTGAGTTTTTTGTTATTTAAAGAATTCACAGTCCATAATCATGATATTGTCCTCTTTGGTCCTAGCCCATAAACTTTTCTTTTCCCTAGGATTTGAACTTCCAAAATCCCCCAAATAAAGGCCTCATGATGGGAGAGGTATCTACACAACCTTATAAATGGGTGCTTCGTGCTCCTCCTCCTTCGATGTGCGATAGCTATATTCCACCCCCAAGAAGTTCCCAACATCCTCATTTCCACATCAAATGGACATTTTCATGGATACCATTTGTGAGGGAATAGTCCATCCCTCGTTCATGATATTGTCTGCTTTGAGCCTAGCCCACACGGTTTTTTCCCTTAGCTCTAACCCTCAGGAATCACCCAAGAAAAGGACTCATGATGTAAAAGGTATCCATAAAACCTTTTAAAGGGGTGCTTTCTCATCTTACTCCTTTAATGTGGGATACCCTTTTAGAAGCCCAAATGTGATTTAATAGATTTTACATGAATTTATTTCCAATTATTTTTTAAATGTTTTATGTTCCAAATAATATATATTTTATGGTTATTGCAAAATAATTCTTAGATGGAGTTGAAAAAAATAACGTAGAATTTAATCATAAAAATTGTCCATGTGAAAGATGAGTTCATATAACATGCTTGAATTAATATTATGTCACATTATAGAAATCAATATCATATTAATGTCATGAGAGAGATGAAAACAACAACAATTTCATCTTCCTAGTATAAACAGTTATGATACTTTCGAATAACAAAAAAAATAGTGTTTAATTTAAAAAAATAATTGAATAGGGAATCATCAATTAATAGGAATATAAACACATGAAAGGAAGAATGTTCTATAGTGGCACAATAGTCGATATATGTAAAGAGTTACATGTAGTGATGGATTTATTTTAGAAGCATGTTATTAGTGTATGAATTATTGTATTATACTTCTTTAATTATTTTTTTGTTCTTTCTCTATTACTATTTCCCTAAATAATCATAAAATGTTTTCTAACAAATAATTTTAAGGGGAATTATATTCACATGAATCATATTTTTATTATTTAAATGTGTGATAATCATCATATTGAAGTCAACATCATGATTTTGGTGATTTAATAATTTTTATCATGAAGAACTAAAAAAACATCGAATTGTGAGTAAATATATATGTTATAAATTTTGGATTTATTTTTTGATCATTATTATTGATTTTAATTTCATAAAATAATACATAAATCTTAAAAAGGTATCTAAATTTACCATACATTTCATCACTTAAAATTATCTACTCATCTAGTATTATTCATCTCTTTACACATTCATCTCTTCAAAATCACAATTATGTTATTTTGATTTGTTTCTAATGATTTTATATTCATAACACTTGAATATAGGTTGTTGTTTTTATCTTGTTTTCTGTTATTCATGATTTGAAAAAAATCCATTCACTATTGATTTTATATTATCCATTTTTTTATGGTAGTATATATTTTTTTTAAAATTTAAATATTCAATGACATATCATATATTATGGATGAAAAATAGTTATTTCCCCAATTAATTAAAAAGGTAGTATTATATAATAACTATTACTATTTATTTGATAGAAAAAATGATATGTTGATCTTTTTCAACAATGGAAATTTGAAATACCTTATTTATAAACCTGATTATTAAACTTCTTATGGTTATTAATATAATCGTTGGATTTTATTGTCATTGAATTATTATTAAACATTTATTCCCAATAAAAGGATATTGTGATTAATGAAATTGTTGAAAAATAACCCATCTTCAAAAAACATAATATATATTTGAATAATGTTAGGATCCAAATCTAATAACTATGCATAATTACTTTCATAGAGAAATATTGTCTATTATGAAATCAAATGAGACTCAAATACTTATAATAAGAGATACAATTTTTTTGGGAAAAATATATTGATGTGTTTCATGATAAACTAAATTAACATAAAAATGAGTATGATGTTTAATTTTTATTGATATAATTTCTGTTGAAAAACTAATATCTAAGAGTCCCTACATATTTAACATAAGAGTTTTATTTTAACTCTTGTGTAACATCTTGTCCCAATCAATTAGGTCTGTTATGGAAGGGAAATGAAATCATGCATACCTCCCCATAGGCATGAGGCTTCTGACTTGTAGTGAGGTCCCATGATTCTAAGCCCCCAATATTTCATAGTATGTTATTTTCATTAATGTAATTCAATTGCTTGCACTACACACACCA
The DNA here is from genome assembly GCA_963277665.1 of Viscum album. Lineage (NCBI taxonomy): Eukaryota > Viridiplantae > Streptophyta > Magnoliopsida > Santalales > Viscaceae > Viscum > Viscum album. The sequence continues at coordinate 88,910,447 of OY728121.1, read as the reverse complement.
CCATGTTCGAGCACACCAAAACAAACCAAAACATACAAACTAGCCATTAAAAAACATTTATGATTATTATTAGCATCATTTTGAATTTTATATACTCCATATAATTATAAAATCCATATTATGTGTATCGTAGACATAATATAAAAGAGAATTCAATTTTTCAGAAAAAAGAAGTATTTTAAAAAAAATGAAATTTTACCGCCATTTAATGGAGAAAAATTTTTATATACAATATTTGTAATTTTATATATTCAATTTAACAAAATATAATTCTAATTTAAAATAGGAAAATAAAAATTTATTTTGGATAAATTTTTGGTGCTTTTCTGATAACTTTCATACTTTGATGAATAGTGAAAATTACTAAATTTTAATTGAAAACTACTTTTTTCTTCAAAATAATTTATAGTGTTAAATTATACATTTGAATATTTTCGAAGTATTATTAGATTATATTTCTCTCATTTAATCCAATATTTCTCCTTGGAAATTACTTTACATTTAAATTGGACTTAAACACATATCAATATTTTGATAGTTTTTACTTCAGAAAAACCCGCTTTCTTGTTTTGAAAACATTAATATTTTTTAAAATTAAATAATAAAAAATAAATGTATTGAATTTTTATAAAAAGAAATTATTTTTAAATTTTGAATATCAATATTACTTTTGGGTTAATATTTGGTATTTTTCAAAAAATGATCATTTTTCTGGAATAGTGAAAAACACCACGTTATTGTTAAAAGATCAAATTTTATTTATAAAATTATTTTTAAATTAAATTTATTTTAATGATAAAATTGATAAATAATACCTATACTAGTACAATTTAATTAATTAATGTCATTTTATAATAAGAGTAAATATATAAAATTTTATAGAAAATTTTATCGACTTTTACATACCTTCTATCCACATTTGCAAATTTGGATAAAACGAACTTTTACCGCTTCTGTGAATTGATTTTCAAAAATCAGAGAGACAAGGATGACATCAGAATGTAAAATTTTATTAAATAGTATGAAAATTATTTTTTGGTCAATAGTAAATCATGAATTTTATTTAATATGGTTAAAAGTAAATAATTTAATTAAGGTAAAAATGAGATTATAATTGACCTAACACATGTGTAATTTCGACTATAAACGACCTTAGTAATAAAATATGATCCTTTTTATCCACATGGATTAGATTTTGACTTTTATTATCTTTTTATTTAACGATTAGTTGAAAGTGTAAAAATCCATGTTTAATAACTAAAAAATTTATAATATAGTGTTATTAATTAGATAAATTTGATAATAAGTATTCATTATAATGATAAAAAAATTCCACATCATGTTATTTTATTTATAATTTTCGACATTAAATAATAAATTTTATTTATGACAAAATCATTATACAGTAATCACCATATTAATGAATGATTAAAATAATTAATATTAAAAATACCAAAATAAATTTAAATTGAGACTTTTTATGCATTCCATGAATTTTCATGATTAACAAGACATGTTAGGGTTTACTTAATTAATTTTTTTCAATGAAATTGTGAATTTTTACTTTCACAAAATCCAAATATTAATTGTGTCAAAATTGACATAAATGATTATTTAAAACCAATACTACATTATGAAATGATATAATGGTCTCAAAAATCTATGGTTTGGAAAAAGGATTCAAATAATGACAGATATATCTTTATTAATCTACGTGATGTTTTCTTGGCATTTTATATTTTTTTTATTATCCATTTAATATAAAAATACAAGAAGTCATGGGAAAAGTTAAACTATTTATCTAAGAATTAAATAAAAACGATATGGTTAATATGGTGACCTAAACTTAAATAAAACGTATTGGATTAGTAAATATCGACCCATACTAACATTATCCTGAAAATAAATCCAATTTGAGCCATTAGAAAATGAAAATTATTTTGTAATAATATAATATTTCAATCTTTTCCTAAAGTGACCCTCACCACTCTAATAAAAGGGTACTTCCCCTTCTCTCAAAATCACAACTCCAGAGCCACTTCTCTCCTCAATCCCCATATCAAATATCATCAAAAATACTACATATTGATCCTATATTCATTAGTTTTATCATAAATCCAACCCATGGATACCTTTAGATCAAATCAAAAGGAAGCACCCAAATAAAAGGTGATAATACCATCATCTTTTTCAATGTTCTTTTCTTCTTCTTCAACCTCATTCATTGTTGTTTTCAAACCAAAATAATAACTCCAGTAAATTTTATGTAATTTTATGTTATTATAAATATGTTACAACCATATTAACAATTCGATCCATCCTATGAATGACAAATTCACCATACGTGCGTGCGTACGACATACCGTCTAGTGGTCGTGGTGTTGTTTTTTATTCAATATATCAATATTTGTATGTGTATAATAATGATTATAAATGATGTAAGTAAAAAATATAACATGTTAATTATTCATTATGTATAATATATAATCCAATTAAATATAATTTTACCATCAGTAGAAAGATATTATCACTCGTGCGTACGTACAGATTATCGTCTCCACGAATGCGATGGGATTCATTCCCCATCATAACCATTAAAAAATTATTATCAAATTATGATTAAAAATAATGTTTAATAACTTAATATCATTCTTTATATGAATAAAATTCATCCCATCCATAAAAATCACGACTTATGTAACAAAACATTTAATGAAAAATGAATCAGTTAACTCTAGAAACAATAGAACAAATAAAATTTTATTTAAAAAGAAATATTGAAAGATCATTTATGATATCATATTTATGTATTAGTGTAACATCCTAGGTAAATAAAGAATAAAGAATTTTTATAATTATTAATATTTACGAATTAAATATTAATTTTATTTTAAAGGGGTTTCTATGTTCGATAGTGTACCTGATACGCAACGATGAGTTTCTTTGAAACTTACGTAGCACACTAGTAATAAAATAATATTATTTTAAATGTTAGTTAACAAGTAGCCTTTTTACTGGAGGTAATAGATAGAAATAACTAAAATATGATTATATATGTTTTTAAATGTTTATACATTTACCCAATAAAAGATAAAGGCTTAAAATACGGAAAGAGTTCAATTTTAGGCATTTATACTCTAATTTTCACTAAAGGTTCACTTATCACCTTTTAATGGTGAACCATCATTAAATAAAGTTTTGATCACTCTAATACTTTATTTTGGACCAAATATAACTCTTCTTTAGAATCGGGACATCAAAATTTACTTTGTGTAAATTTTTGGTACCTTTCTGATAAAGTTCATTTTTTTTATGAATAGTGTAAAATGTTGTATTTTAATTCAAAACCTCTTTTTAATATAATTTATTTATATGATTATATTATCTTTTGAATTTGTTTTGAAGTTAAATTAGAATATATTTTTACCATTTTATCCAATGGTGGTCATTGGAATCAATTTTACTTTGAAATTAGACTTAAACTGGTGTCAATCTTTTGATACATATTGTTTTGTAAAAACACGCTATTTGCTCTTGCAGCGGGAATTAATTATTAAATTAATTAATGTGACTTATATGATTTTAATTTTTTAAAATAGACTTCATTTTTGAATTCGGAATATCAAATATAGCTTAGGGTGAATTTTTGGTAATTTTCTGAAAAACTTCAATTTTTGATGAATAGTGAAACCTCTAAGTGGTAATCAAGCAAACTGATTTTTCAGTTAAATTAAAGTTTACCACTACTGTGTATTGAATTTTGAAAATCCGACATACATGGTTTTCATTAAGAAGTAAAATGTGGTTCAATGAGATTAAAATAATTTTTTGGTGAATAGTAACTTTTTTTCATTAATCGCGATTAGAGGTAATTATTGTAGTTTAAGGAAAAAATGGTATTATAAGAATGTGAAAACACCATGATACTTGTCCTAAACCTATTGGGAGAGTCATGGCCGACCAAGACAAGCCATGGGCCAACTTGGGGACCCCATGGAGCCACTTTAGTTTGAAAATGACATTAATATATTTTTATTTAATGTTAAAGAGAAAATGACACTAACATAAATTGTTTTACTAAAATACTTTTTGAGTGGGGTTATACAAGTCAAAATTTTGATTATAAATAGTAATTGGAAATCTAAAAATATTTCATACATTATAGTATTTTTTATATAATTTTTAGACATTAAATAAATTAAATTATATATGACATAATAATGATGCAGCGATGACATCATTATTTGACGATTTAAATAAAATGGAAAGATAATGAAAAATCCAAAACCTACACATGGCCAAAACCAATTGGATGAGTGTATTTAGAACCCGTATCACCTTATCCACTAATTATATCAATGTGGGACCTTTTAAAACCGAAACACATTTTCAAATAAAGTAATATTTCTTTACTTTCCAAAAGTACCCCTCCTCTCCTCTTATAAAAGGCCCCCACCTCTACCCCATTTCACACACTTCTCAAGCCTTTGGTTCGGCCAAACCCTGCCCAATTACTCTCTCCACATCCCTCTCCTCATCCTAGAGGATTCCCTTTGGGCAGAATCCTTTCAAAGGAAGCCTTTAGTCTCAAATCAAAAGGGAGTTACACTTTTAAAGGTAGTTCATTCTCTCTTGTTCATTTGTTTTATTTTGCTTCTCCAACCCTCTAAACTCTTTTTATTTACTTCTTTTGTAACAACACCAGTATCTTCAATATACTAGGATGTTGTTATAATATTTATTTGAGCTACACTCTCACACAACTACATCAAATGGTTAAAGAACATACAGTTTCCGTGGATGGCGAAATTCTGCCTCCCGAAACGATGATTGTTCAATACTCATTTGACACCTTAAAGGGTGGTCATTATGATGTCACTATTTTTATATATGATATATAATATGTTTATGTTTTCTTTAAGCTTCTGTATTTTTCATTTTTGGCATACCTTTATGGTTTCCATTATGGGTAAACACGATATCTTCATTTAAGGAAGTGCGGACTACCGCCCCCTAAAAGTGATGTGATCCGTTAATGCCATATGTGGGACGTGTAAAGGATGGATTTAAAGTTATTATATATGATGTTATACTGGAATTATAATATACCTCTATATCATTATTATTTCTTTCCATTAAAGTATGAGATAGAAATGAAAGTAGCGTTCATGCGTACGTACGGCTTACCGTCTCCATGAACGGTGCATTTCATTTCTTATCCCCAAATGTAATGTACTATTAAAATTACATGTATATAATGTATATATATAATTAATGATATATCTAAATGATGAATATAATTCTGGAATTAAAATATACATACCTCTCATTTAGTTTTAATTCCACTAATATGACAAAGAAATGAAAGTAGCGTTCATGCGTACGCACGACTTACCGTCTCCATGAACGGTGCATTTCATTTCTTACCTCTAAATGATTATGTAATATTATAAATAAATTTATATTCTGGATATATATGATATATATGATATCCAAATCAGGAATTTCATTCTGGATATAAATAACATTTGACCACACGAACAACATGTAATTGTAAGAAGTCAACTTTCGACTTAAGAACCAAATATTGACAAAAAAAACATTATTAACTTAAATGGTTACATAATGTTTATAACATGGAAATAAGTGATATAAAAGGAATAATGAACTTTAAAAAGCCTCTTAATCAAGTATAAATTAACTCAAATTTATTATTCAGGACGTTAAAGAACGATCGAGTCAAGTCGGACCCGAGGTAAGGGACTTCGTCTCAATCTCCTTTCATTGAGGCATATTTCGTTTTATACACAACTTTCTTTTATACAGTGTATAAACTCCTTTGACTTTTACTTTTATACAAAAGGAATCTTTTTCTACGATGCGTTTTACTAAACGACAAAAAGGAATGTTTTTTTAACGTACGCGGTGACAACGACCTTTTTCCGCCGCCGCGAGTATTATTTGATCTTTGGCTTTCTCAACAAGCCGTAATGTTTTTAGAATAAAATAAATACCATATACTCTTTTATATATTTTGGTATTGAAAATGGTTTTGAAAAAGGATTCTATTATGTCAATATATTTATGATATATTGTGATTGAAATGTGGAAATGTTATCATTCCTTTATATTGGTTTTATGTTTTATGATTTTATATTGGTACTTGGACATTTTAACGGGTGGTTACATTATAAACCATATGACGAGTGGTGCCGTGAATACTAGGACGGGTGGTTACGTTATAACCTCCAATGCATTCGGTATGGAAGTTGGCCGTATGGCTATTCCATTATGTATGTATGGAAATTGGCCGTATGGCTATTCCATTAAGTGATATGTGTGGAAGTCAACCGTATGGTTATTCCACATAAGTATGTTTATGTCCCATGTTACCTTTATATATGCTATGTGTTCTTTATATGGGTTTTATGGTAATTCTTTGGTTACAAAAAGGTAAGTATTGATACTTTATTCAGTGAAGAGTTTTTATTACTTAATAAAGGTGAAAAGTATTACTTTGATAAAGTATACATGGTTTACTTGTTGTTTTGATAAACTAACAATTTTCATTCTTTGTGTATCCCTTACTGAGCTTTTTATGCTCACCCCAAGTTTTTTTAAATGTTTTCACAGGACTTAATGTGGAATAAGGTCAAGGATGGGATTAAGGGAATGTCATCCTATATAAAACATGGAACTAGACACATTTCTTTTTAAGAGTTTTTTTATTATGGAAACTTAGTAGAAGTGACTACTTTGTAATCTTTTGAGATGTAATAGTTATGTTCTAATTCTCTAAAACTCTAAACCTGGAAAGATCCTCAATGTGAATTATTCATTTAATTCAATATTAAGTAAGGTTTAAGGTTGGGGCCTTATAGTTGGTATCAGAGGTCGGTTTAGACAACTTTAGGAGTTAGAAAAGTGTTAAATTATAATATGATTGAAATGATATAGCATTTACGGATTACCATGTTGCTTCGCCTAAGATATTTCTGTGTTCAGAATGGTTTTCCGCAGAGGAAACAAAGCAGCTATGTTGGGACGACATCAGGAGAAAGATAACCTTCCAAATCAGCAACCTGAGATGGTCGGAATCGGAACTGAATAGTTTGTTGCAGTGATGGCACAGTTGACTCAGGCTATAAATGGTGGTGGTATCCATGCACAAGATCAGCCAGATCAACCGCATAGGAACATGTCAGTGGTGGAACATTTCATGAGGCAACATCCCCCATCATTCAGAGGATCATCTGACCCTGTGCAAGATGAAGGGTGGATTAAAGCACTAGAGAAGATTTTTGATGTCATGGGGTGTTCATAACATCAAAAGGTTAGTCTTGCTGTTTACCGTTTTGAAGGTGAAGCTGATCAGTGGTGGTCGATGTTGAAAAATATAAGGGATAGTGATGAGATTGATGATCTTCACTAGGATGAATTCAAAGGTATGTTTCTTGAGAAATATTTTCCTAAGGTGGTTCGTCTTAGGATGGAAAAACAGTTCCTAGAATTGAGGCAGGAGGATGATTCAGTGGCTGCTTATGAAGAAAAGTTCACTCGATTGGCAAGGTATGCTCCAAACTTCATACAAGATCTTGATAGTAAAATAAACCGTTTTTACTCAGGGATAAAGCCAAAGTATCGAAGGGATTTAGCATCTCGTGAGTTCAAAAGTTATGAAAAACTTGTTCGATGTGCGGAGAAGATGGAAATGGAGTTTGCCGATGATCAGGTGTTCTATGACAAACAACAGAATAAGAGATCTAGTTGGCAGGAAAACGGGAAGAATTCATCAAAGAAGCAAGGAGGTAAGAAAACCAAATATCCATCCTGTGAGAAGTGTGGTAAAATGCATCCTGGAGAATGTTTATCCAAGTCTGGTAAGTGCTTTCGGTGTGGTAAGTCTGGTCATATTGTTCGTAACTGTAAGGAAGATGATCAAGCAGGAAATGAAAAGCCAACGGTAAGATGTTTTAAGTGTAATGAAATGGGTCATTATGCAAACGAGTGTCCAACGATGAACTCAACTGGGGGAATGCAGCTAGACTACAAGCAGAAAGGGGTGGTAAAATCATTTGCAACAACTTCAGAAGATGTTGGGCCATCGAATGAAGTGGTATCAGCTCCAGGGAGCTCAATATTTTTTGAAGATTGACTTGAGGTCGGGGTACCATCAGTTGAAAGTAAAAGAAGCAGACGTTCCGAAGACTGAGTTCCGTACTAGATATGGCCATTATGAATTTGTAGTTATGCCTTTTGGGTTAACCAATGCTCCTGCTGTATTCATGGACCTTATGAATAAAATTTTCCATGGGTTCTTGGATAAGTTTGTGTTTGTGTTTTGAGGTTTGTGAAGAGGTTATGTGTGCCTTGTGATTCACAGTTGAAGAATGAGTTCTTTTTTCATCCTGGAAATACTAAGATGTACAGAGGTCTGTGGGAGTATTACTGGTGGGAAGGAATGAAAAGAGACATTGCTGATTTTACTGTGAAGTGTTTAACATGTCAACAGGTTAAAGCAGAGAGGCAGTTACCGAAAGGGATGCTTCAGCCTTTACCAGTGCCAGAGTGGACATGGGAGAATATAGCCATGGACTTTGTTGTTGGATTACCGAAGACATCTCGAGGTAATAATGCAATCTGGGTTATTGTTGATCGCTTGACCAAATCTGCTCATTTCCTTGCTATACGAGATACTTTCTCTCTTGATCAACTTTCCCGTTTGTATCTTAAAGAGATAGTCAGGTTACATGGAGTTCCTCTCTCCATTGTATCAGATTGTGATCCCAGGTTTACTTCTAACTTTTGGAAAGGCCTTCAGAAGTCATTGGGTACTGAATTAAATTTTAGTACAGCTTTTCATCCTCAATCAGATGGGCAGTCAGAACAAACAGTACAGACATTGGAGGATATGCTACGAGATTGTTCTATGGATTATCAGGGAAGTTGGGACCAACATCTTTCTTTGGTTGAATTTTCTTATAATAACAGTTTTCATTCCAGTATACAGATGGCACCATTTGAGGCATTATATGGGAAGCGGTGTAGAACTCCAGTATTTTGGGATGAAGTGGGTGAAATGAAACTAATGGGACCAGAATTGGTAGAAGAGATGACAGAAAAATTTCAGTTGATTCAGAAGCACATGAGAACAGCTCAGAGCAGGCAGAAGAGTTATGCGGATAACCGGAGGAAGGATCTATCTTTCGAGGTAGGTGATCATGTTTGTAAAGACCCGTAAATTTCAAGGAAATTTTTTTTCTTAATTTTCTTTGGAATTTTACAAGAACGCAGTTTCTGACGGCGCCTGATTCCGAGGCCCGGTGTGCCCGGAATCATTTTCTGAAGTTTGGCTCGGGTACGTTCAGTGAACGGACGAGCGGGTTTTTCTAACTTTTGAACCGGAGCCCGGAATTGAATTCTGAGGGCACCGATGAAATCGCAACGCCGGTATTCACTTAGAGACGCCTCTTCCGGAGTTGCGTTTGCTCGTGTGTGGTTTTTAATTTTCGGGCTTAAAGTTAAGAAATAAAATAATTTTGCGACAACTTTATTTTATTTCACTTAAGCCACTTGGAAGCCACTTGAAGCCACTTAAAGGCGGCTTGAACTGAGTTGAACTGGATAGGATGCTATCTAGAAATATCCTACCCCCTTGGTAGGATATTTGTGAGGTGGTGCCCGCATGAGCCCTGCCGTTTCTTTCCGCTAAGAAACGCACCCGTGAAAACCCGTCTTAATGAAAGTCAACCGACGAGTTTTCTAAATTCTTAACAGACCATTTAAATGGGCTATTTCTTTCGTGAATTAAATGGGCTGTTTCTTTCGTGAATTAAATGGCCTGTTTCTTTCGTTGAATTAATTCAGCGAATTAATTCAATCGTTTCTTAACCTGTTTTCGTGTGTTGGCATATTAATAAAATAAGACCAACCCAAAATCTTTTGAGAAGATTTGAGAGGATCCTTGTTCTTCTTCTCTCTCGCGAAGAACATGAAGAACGCAAAGAACGCCGAACCCGGAAATCGACGACACTTCCGTCCGAGACGTTCTTCCACGCTCCGATCTCCGATCACCGACCGTTTGAGGTGAGTGATGTCGGATTTTCCTCTCAAGTTATTTTCTTTTGATTTAAAATGAAACACAGATTTAAATACTAATAATTTAAATCTGTTGTTCTTGGTTCTTTGAGCTCGCCGACTCAACGCCGGATTCCGCGACAACACGACGCCTCCCCGCGATGACGCGATGATCCCTCTCTTCCGCGACGATCTTTTCCGCGAAGAACGCCCGCGCGCGACGATCATCAAGGTAGGGATTTTTATATTATGGGAATTACCCCTTTTAAAACAATTCCCGTCTATGTTTCTTAAAGAAATTAAAGAACCATTTTTGTGAACAATTTTTAATCTTATTAAAAATTGTTGTTTCCTATGTGGAATAATTTTTCTCCCGGTTGTTTATCTCTAACGCGGAGGGTGCGGGCCAAACGAACACGGCCCGACGACCCTCCGCCGTTCTTCCTTTTGTGCGAATTTGACGTTCGACGATGGAACGTGCCGCAGCGGACATTTGACGATCCCGCAGTAATGAATGGATCCCGGGAGGAGCAACGGCGCAGACGGGAAGGAAAACGGGCCACCGGAGCGACGCCGGCGGCCCGTGGAAGTTGCCGGCGGCGCGGGTCGCCGGCGCGCCGCCGGACGAGCCCGCCGCGGCTGAAGCCGCGGCGGCGGCGGCCGTGTGGGTCCAGTTCGTCCAGGCGGGACACGGCTCAGCCGCGTCGGCGGTTTGCCAGCGCGGCCCACGCGGGCCGCGACTTTCCTCAGGCCGCGGGTCAACGCCCGCGGCACCTGGGGCTCGGCCGCTCGGCCGAGCCGAGCCAGGCCGGTCCGACCGGCCAGGCCGCGCCCTGGCCGGGCCAGACCGGTCAAACCGGGTCGGACCCGGGTCGGGTCGACCCGGGCCCGTACCCCCCTTCTTCGGACGTTTTCGTTCAAACGCCGGTAACTTGAGATTCGTGCCTCCAAACGACTCGCCGTCAGCGGTAATGCGATCCTTGTATCGAGACGGTCGTTTCGGTATATCGCACTCAAGGTTTCGGAATACTTTGAGTTCGACCGGGTTGGTTCGTACACGAGACCAACCGGGCCCTCGGAGCGGAAACACTCATATCTTGAGCTACGGACATCTGATTGACGTGCCGTCATCTTTGTTGAATTCCTCTAAGTGAGACGGATCTCTTGGCATACTCCGCTCGAGGTTTGGACGCAGGTGGAGTGCGGTCAGGTTGGTTTTGCCTTAAAAACCAACCGGGCCCCTGGGACGAAAATGCCAATATCTCTCAGACCGGGCGTCCGATTGACGCGCCGTCTGCGACGTTGAGTTCCTGTTGACGATACGGAAGTTTTGGATACATCAACTTCGGACTTCATGTCAGTTGATGTATCAGCCTCTCAACTCGTGGAGCGGACCCTCCCGAACGAGCTTGCTGTGTGCGGGAACCCTAGTACTGGCTGCGACTGCTACTTCGACAGCGACGACCGTGCAGAGATCCTCAGTGGACTGCGGCGACGACTGTGCCGAGATCCTCAGCGGACTGTGACGACTCCTGCACTCAGCGATCCTACGTGGATCAGTGCTTCAGGTCCTGCGTGGGCCCGGTCCTGTGTGGGCCCGATCCTGTGTGGGTCCGATCCTGCGTGGGTCAGCGCTCAGCGGTTCTGTGTGAGCCAGCGCCTACAGGTCCTGCATGGGCCCGGTCCTGTGTGGGCCCGATCCTGTGTGGGTCCGATCCTGTATGGGTCATCTCTCAGCGGTTCTGTGTGAGCCAACTCCTACAGGTCCTGCGTGGGCCCGATCCTGTGTGGTTCACTGCAAGGTTAGTACCTATCGATCCTTCGTGGGTCCGACGACTTAGATGGTTCAATGATCATCTTTATCGTCATCTGAAGAAGTATACCTGTGTGAGCTGAATCTTGTGTTACTCTCCTTTGTGGATTGTGTTGAGCTATCCTGTGTGGATTTACTGTTTACTCTCCTTTGTGGATTGTGTTGTTCTATCATGCGTGGGTATGCGTTTTGCTTTCCTGTGTGGACTGGGTTGTGCTAGGGCTCGGACGTTGGAGCCGATCGGGGAATTGATGACTTAGGTATATGTATGGGCATATACCTAAGCCATGTCAGATGTTACTTCGTGATTGTATCTCTCCTTCCTGTCTTATCCTTTGTGGATTTCGGGAGACCTTCGGGGGTCTCGGGGTCCCTACTGAGTTGCTTATACTCACCCCTGCAAGGGCTATGCCCGCACTTCTTGGTGTTGGTTGCAGACGACGGACAGCGCTGATCGTGGAGGAGGCGTGCGGAGAAGGACAGTACCTGGAGGTGGACCACTGGGCGGGACGTACTCGGAGCGGTTAGGTGGACCCGAGGAGCAGTGGAGGCTATCTGTACCCACCCTTCAGGTGGGACTTCCGGAGGACGGCTCGATGCTGCAGTTTTCCCTTTTCAGTTTCTGTTTTTCCTTTCAGTTGTACTTTACAGTTGGGCTTGTATTTCCGGCCCCTTTTTCTTTCAGCACAGCTTGTACAGTTTTTACTTAGTGTTTACGTTTCCGCTTGCTTACTCTGTGGTGCTTGTTTACTTTTCAAAGGAAAAGCCTTCCCTTTCTGTTGGGATTTACTCCTTGGTGCTAGTCGCCAGCCCCTGGCCTATGGAAGGCGGGCTTGGGGTAGTCACGGCACGGGCCCCGAGGACGGGTCGTGACAAATTGGTATCAGAGGCGGTCGGTTCTACCGCAGACTCTGATCTTTTTTCTATGTGAAGCAATAGTGTTTAGCGTATTGAGTGTGGTTATCAGTCCAGGGAGTCCAGTGTTGGTGCGGCGGCCGACGTATCCATACACCAGGACCCTGACTTCTGATTTCCGACTTAATGCACGGAAACATTGATTGCATGTGTGTTTCAAGTTTTCTTTGTGATTACTTGTGTCAGCTCACCAGGTATACTGATCTGACCATGACATACTTGTTTCCTTTTCAGGATGGCACGACGACAGCAGCCAGCTAGGGTTCCCAGAGTAGGGCACGACGACAGCCCGCCGAGCGACGAGGCCTCGGTACAGGGCCCGTTGACAGCAGAGGCACCGTCGGTACCTTTACCCGCCGAGCCCCCGAAGCTTCCAGCACTGGCAGCTGACGACGCACGACGCCTTGGAGCTCTACACGAGTTCCAGCGCCAGCGACAACCCATGTTCCGTGGGGAGTCGGACCCCCAGGCAGCTGAGGACTGGCTGGAGGCGGTCGTCCGAGTTTTCAAGCTAGTGAGGACGCCAGCAGACCTCATGGTGATCCTCGCGGCGAGCCTACTGCATGCAGCAGCCAGACGCTGGTGGAGCCTGATACTCCAGGTACACGATGAGGCCACCCTCATCTGGACGGACTTCGAGAGCCTCTTCCGCTCAGAGTTCGTCCCGGCCACCCTCCGAGCGGTGCGCATCCAGGAGCTTCTTCAGCTGCGGCAGGGTAGCTTGACGGTCGCTCAGTACGCGGCGAGGTTCACCGACCTTTCTCGGTACTCGACAGACATGGTACGGGACCCCTTCTTCCAGGCCCGGACCTTCGAGCAGGGATTGAGACATGAGATCAGGGCATCGCTGATCTCCCTCAGCATCCCGACCCAGGCAGGAGTACTGGAGCGAGCCTTCCTGATCGAGAGCTTCCTGGCTGAGTCCACAGCGAGACCTGCCGCAGGGCGGCAGATAGCGGAGTCTTCGGCAGCTGGTATCCGGCAGATGACTCAGGGTTCCAGGTGGGCCAGACCTTCCAGCAGACGACCCCGGGACACTGGCTCAGCGGTGCGAGGCACACAGCGCGGAGCCAGCCTTCCGAGAGGCAAACAGTGCTACGAGTGCGGCGGGCAGGGCCACATGGCTCGTGACTGCCCGACCCGTCGTACCGAGGGGCAGCAGACGGTGGTGGGACCACCCAAGAAGAGGCATAGGGTCGACCGTGGCGGTCCGCAGGGAGGAGGCGGACGAGGCAGAAGAGCTGGCCGAGCAGCAGTTGGTGGGCGACGCTTTGAGGCTCTGCCACCACCACCACCAGGAGGCCCGCCCCGACCACAGGGAGCTGGCGGGAAGAGACAGGCTCAGCTCCAGGCAGCGGAGGCCTACGACCACGGTGTGCCAGAGATGATTCGAGGTACGATCTGTGTCTATTACACCCTTGCTGCAGTTCTGATAGAAACAGGAGCGAGTCACTCTTTCATAGCCACTGCCCTTGTTCGGAGCTCGGAGATTCCGACAGAGCCGTTGGCTCGATCCTTACGGCTAGAGACTCCTACGGGAGCAGACTCGACGATTACGAACTGGTGCCGGCAGTGTGAGCTTACTCTAGGAGGCGAGAGCTTCGGCTGGGATCCTCTTGTAGCGGCTTCGAGGCCTTACGACGTCATCTTGGGCATGGATTGGTTATCTACGGTCCATGCTCAGATTGACTGCATTAGGCGCAAGGTGCGATGTGTGCGCACCGATGGGAGCAGGTTCACCTTCACCGGCAAGAAGGGAGCCTTAGCAGCACAGGATGGACTCACGCAGAGGAGAGGTCAGACCATCACTCATCAGTTGGCTAGCCTCATCCTGAGAGCAGTTGACGTGCGGAGTCCCAGTTTTCCTGCAGTGGTGGATCAGTACGCGGACGTCTTTCCCGACGACGTTCCAGGACTACCTCCTCGCAGAGAGGTAGACTTTTATATTGACCTGTACCCCGGGACAACCCCGATATCCACTCCAGCATATCGGATGGCCCCCGCTGAGCTTCGAGAGCTGCGGGTACAGTTAGAGGACTTGCAGGGCAAGGGGTTCATCCGACCCAGTGTTTCGCCCTGGGCTTCCCCGATTTTGTTCGCCAAGAAGGCGGACGGGAGCTTGCGACTGTATGTCGATTATCGTCGCCTGAATCAGGTGACAGTGAGGAACAAGTATCCTCTACCCAGGATTGATGACCTCTTCGACCAGCTCAAGGGAGCACGGTGGTTCTCGAAGATAGACCTCAGGTCAGGCTATCATCAGCTTAGAGTTCGAGACGAGGATGTGCAGAAGACGGCTTTCAGGTGTCGGTATGGCCACTATGAGTTCTTGGTTATGCCTTTCGGCGTGACAAACGCTCCAGCAGTGTTCATGAGCCTCATGAACAGGATCTTCCAGCCATACCACGATCGATTTGTCGTGGTCTTCATCGACGACATTTTGGTGTACTCGACGACGGAGGAGGAGCACGCCTACCACCTGCGTGTTGTACTAGACACACTCCGAGATCACCAACTTTATGGAAATCTCTCGAAGTGTCAGTTCTAGTTACGTGAGGTCCACTTCTTGGGGCACGTCATTTCTGAGGCGGGAGTTGCTGTGGATCCTGCGAAGATCGAGGCAGTGCTAGCTTGGGAGCCACCCAAGAGCGTGACAGAGGTGCGGAGTTTCTTGGGCCTAGCCGGATAGTATCGGAGATTTGTTCCAGACTTCTCCAGAGTTGCGGCCCCACTCTCAGCGTTGACGAAGAAGGGGAAACCCTTCGTGTGGTCAGACAGATGTCAGCAGAGCTTCCAGGAGCTGAGGCAGAGGTTGACCAGTGCACCTATCATGAGGTTGCCTGAGGAGGGAGTTGGATACGTAGTCTACTGCGATGCATCAGGGACCGGACTTGGTTGTGTCCAGATGCAGGAGCGGGCCGTGATTGCCTACGGATCACGTCAGTTGAGGCCTCATGAGCAGAACTACGCTACCCATGACTTGGAGTTGGCAGCAGTAGTCTTTGCCCTAAAGACATGGCGACACTATCTGATGGGCGAGCGCTTCACAGTATTTTCTGACCACCAGAGTCTCAGGTACATCTTCTCTCAGAAGGACCTGAACCTGAGATAGCGGCGATTTCTCGAGTTCCTCCAGGACTATGACTTTGAGATAGTCTATACTCCTAGGAAGGGGAACGTGGTGGCTGATGCCCTCAGCAGGAGGACGGGCATCCAGCTACTTGAGGAGGCGACAGAGCAACTAGCCGCTTTGCAGATATCCTTCATGGATAGAGACGGAGCAGCCTTCCTTCAGTCTCTCACAGTCTCTCCTCCACTTCTTCAGCGGGTCAGAGAGGCACAACGTGGGGACGTTGACTGTGAGACACGGTGTGCAGAGATATCCTCGGGACAGGCACCTGATGGTTTCTCCCTTGGAGCAGAGCACGATGTCCTTTTCAGAGGACGTACCTTGGTACCAGTCGCTTTACAAGAGGAGGTGCTGAGAGAGTATGACACTTCTCCTTTGGCGGTACATCCTGGAGTGGCGAAGATGTACCAGGATCTCAGACGACAACACTGGTGGCCGGGCATGAAGAAGGTTGTGGCAGAGTTCGTTTCACGGTGCCTCAACTGCCAGCAGGTGAAGGCAGAGCATCAGGTACCAGCAGGCTTGGTACATCCCTTGGAGGTCCTGGAGTGGATGTGGGACGGGATATCTATGGACTTCGTGACTGGACTTCCACGCACTTCCAGAGGTCACGATTCCATTTGGGTGATTGTTGACCGACTCACCAAGTCGGCACAATTCTTAACCATCTGAGAGTAGGGCTCACTGGAGAGCTTGGGGCGTCTCTACGTTCAGGAGATTGTACGACTTCACGGTGTGCCATCGACTATCGTCTCCGATCGGGACGCTCTTTTTACTTCCCGGCTATGGAAGGGGTTGTAGGAGGTGTTCGGGACGCGACTACGTCTGAGCACCGCCTTTCACCATCAGACGGATGGTCAGACGGAGAGGACCATTCAGACTCTTGAGGACATGCTCCGCGCATGTGTCCTCGACTTTGGTCACAGATGGGAGGACCACCTACCCTTGGTAGAGTTTGCGTACAACAACAGTTACCACTCCACCATTGGGATGGCACCCTACGAGTCGTTGTACAGCAGGCCTTGCAGATCTCCTTTGTGCTGGACATACCCTGGAGAGTCAGTACTTGTGGGACCAGAGATGGTCCGAGCCACGACAGAGAAGGTCCAGGTCATCCACGAGCGGATGGGGATAGCACAGAGCCGACAGAAGTCATATGCTGACAGGAGGCGGAGGCCACTAGAGTTCGAGGATGGCGACCACGTCTTCTTGCGGGTATCACCTCGACGTGGTTTGAGGAGATTTGGCCGAGGCGGCAAGTTGTCTCCATGCTTCATCGGACCCTTCCAGGTCCTCAGCAGGGTTGGCGAGGTGACTTATCATCTGGCTCTGCCACCTCAGTTGCATCGGGTGCACGACGTCTTCCACGTATCCCAGCTGAGGAGATACGTGCACGACCCGACACACATCATCGACTATGGGGAGCTAGACGTGGATGATGGAGCGACTTTTGCGGAAGTCCCAGTGGAGATAGAGGATCGACAGGAGCGGGTCTTACGTGGGCGATCGATTCCTCTTGTGCGCATCAGATGGCAGCACGGGAACCTCCAGGAGAGCACTTGGGAGCGGGAGGCTCAGATGCGTGCTCAGTACCCACATTCGTTTCCCTAGTTTTTGATGTATCTTTACGGGGACGTAAAGTCCTGAGGTGGGAGTAATGTAAAGACCCATAAATTTCAAGGGAATTTTTTTTCTTAATTTTCTTTGGAATTTTACAAGAACACAGTTTCTGACGGCGCCTGATTCCGAGGCCCGGTGTGCCCGGAATCATTTTCCGAAGTTTGGCTCGGGTACGTTCAGTGAACGGACGAGCGGGTTTTTCTAAATTTTGAACCGGTGCCTGGAATCGAATTCTGAGGGCACCGATGAAATCGCAGCGCCGGTATTCGCTTAGAAACGCCACTTCCGGAGTTGCGTTTGCTCGAGTGTGGTTTTTAATTTTCAGGCTTAAAGTTAAGAAATAAAATAATTTTGCGACAACTTTATTTTATTTCACTTAAGCCACTTGGAAGCCACTTGAAGCCACTTAAAGGCGGCTTGAACTGAGTTGAACTGGATAGGATGCTATCCATAAATATCCAACCCCCTTGGTAGGATATTTGTGAGGTGGGGCCAGCACGAGCCCCGCCGTTTCTTTCCGCTAAGAAACGCACCCGTGAAAACCCGTCTTAATGCAAGTCAACCGACGCGTTTTCTAAATTCTTAACAGACCATTTAAATGGGCTGTTTCTTTCGTGAATTAAATGGGCTGTTTCTTTCATGAATTAAATGGCCTGTTTCTTTCGTTGAATTAATTCAGCGAATTAATTCAATCGTTTCTTAACCTGTTTCGTGTGTTGGCATATTAATAAAATAAGACCAACCCAAAATCTTTTGAGAAGATTTGAGAGGATCCTTGTTCTTCTTCTCCCTCGTGAAGAACATGAAGAACGCGAAGAACGCGAAGAACGCCGAACCCGGAAATCGACGACGCTTCCGTACGAGATGTTCTTCCACACTCCGATCTCCGATCACCGACCGTTTGAGGTGAGTGATGTCGGATTTTCCTCTCAAGTTCTTTTCTTTTGATTTAAAATGAAACACAGATTTAAATACTAATAATTTAAATCTGTTGTTCTTGGTTCGTTGAGCTCTCCGACTCAACACCGGATTCCGCGACAACGCGATGCCTCCCCGCGACGACGCGACGATCCCTCTCTTCCGTGACGATCTTTTCGGCGAAGAATGCCTGCGCGCGACGATCATCAAGGAAGGGATTTTTATATTATGGGAATTACCCCTTTTAAATTAATTCCCGTCTATGTTTCTTAAAGAAATTAAAGAACCGTTTTTGTGAACAATTTTTAATCTTATTAAAAATTGTTGTTTCCTGTGTGGAATAATTTTTCTCCCGGTTGTTTATCTCTAACGCGGAGGGTGCGGGCCAAACGAACACGGCCCGACGACCCTCCGCTGTTCTTCGTTTTGTGCGAATTTGACGGTCGATGATGGAATGTGCCGCAGCGGACGTTTGATGATCCCGTAGTAAAGAACGGATCCCGGGATGAGCAACGACGCAGACGGGAAGGAAAACGGGCCACCGGAGCGACGCCGGCGGCCTGCGGAAGTTGCCGGTGGCGCCGCCGGACGAGCCCGCCGCGGCCGACGAAACCGCGGCCGCGCGGGTCCGGTTTGTCCAGGCGGGACGGGGCTCAGCCGCGTCCGCGGTTCGCCAGCGCGGCCCACGCGGGCCGCGACTTTCCTCAGGCCGCGGGTCAACGCCCGCGGCACCTGGCGCTCGGCCGCTCGGCCGAGCCGAGCCAGGCCGGTCCGACCGGCCGGGCCGCGCCCTGGCCAGGCCGGACCGGTCCAACCGGGTCGGACCCGGGTCGGGTCGACCCGGTTCGGGTAGACCCGGTTCGGGCCGACCCGGGGGGGTCGGGCCGGGTCGGCCCGGGCCTGTACCCCCCTTCTTCGGATGTTTTTGTTCAAACGCCCGTAACGTGAGCTTCGTGCCTCCAAACGACTCGCCGTCAGCGGCAACGCGATCCTTGGATCGAGACGGTCGTTTCGATATATCGCACTCAAGGTTTCGGAATACTTTGAGTTCGGCCGGGTTGGTTCGTACACGAGACCAACCGGGCCCTCGGAGCGGAAACACTCATATTTTGAGCTACGTACATCCGATTGACGTGCCGTCAGCTTTGTTGAATTCCTCTAAGTGAGACGGATCTTTTTTCATACTCTGCCCGAGGTTTGGACGCAGGTGGAGTGCGGTCAGGTTGGTTTTGCCTTAAAAACCAACCGGGCCCCTGGGACGAAAATGCCAATATCTCTCAGACCGGGCGTCCGATTGACGCGCCGTCTGCGACGTTGAGTTCCTGTTGACGATACGGAACTTTTGGATACATCAACTTCGGACTTTGTGTCAGTTGATGTATCAGCCTCTCGGCTCGTGGAGCGGACCCTCCCGAACGAGCTTGCTGTGTGCGGGAACCCTAGTAATGGCTGCGACTGCTACTTCAACAGCGACGACCGTGCATAGATCCTCAGTGGACTGCGCCGACGACTGTGCAGAGATCCTCCGTGGACTCCGACGACGACCGTGCAGAGATCCTCAGTGGACTGCGGCGACGACTGTGCAGAGATCCTCTGCGGACTGCGACGACTCCTGCACTCAGCGATCCTACGTGGATCAGTGCTTCAGGTCCTGCGTGGGCCCGGTCCTGTGTGGGCCCGATCCTGTGTGGGTCCGATCCTGCGTGGGTCAGCGCTCAGCGGTTCTGTGTGAGCCAGCGCCTACAGGTCCTGCGTGGGCCCGGTCCTGTGTGGGCCTGATCCTGTGTGGGTCTGATCCTGTGTGGGTCATCTCTCAGCGGTTCTGTGTGAGCCAACTCCTACACGTCCTGCGTGGGCCCGATCCTGTGTGGGTCACTGCAAGGTTAGTACCTATCGATCCTTCGTGGGTCCGACGACTTAGATGGTTCAATGATCATCTTTATCGTCATCCGAAAAAGTATACATGTGTGAGATGAATCTTGTGTTACTCTTCATTGTGGATTGTGTTGAGCTAACCTGTGTGGATTTACTGTTTACTCTCCTTTGTGGATTGTGTTGTTCTATCCTGCGTGGGTATGCGTTTTGCTTTCCTGTGTGGACTGGGTTGTGCTAGGGCTCGGACGTTGGAGCCGATCGGGGAATTGATGACTTAGGTATATGTATGTGCATATACCTAAGCCGTGTCAGATGTTACTTCGTGATTGTATCTCTCCTTCGCGTCTTATCCTTTGTGGATTTCGGGAGACCTTCGGGGGTCTCAGGGTCCCTACTGAGTTGCTTATACTCACCCCTGCACGGGCTATGCCCGCACTTCGTGGTGTTGGTTGTAGACGACGGACAGCGCTGATCGTGGAGGAGGTGTGCGGAGCAGGACAGTACCTGGAGGTGGACCACTGGGCGGGACGTACTCGGAGCGGTTAGGTGCACCCGAGGAGCAGTGGAGGCTATCTGTACCCATCCTTCAGGTGGGACTTCCGGAGGACGGCTCGATGCTGCAGTTTTCCCTTTTCAGTTGTTGTTTTTCCTTTCAGTTGTACTTTACAGTTGGGCTTGTATTTCCGGCCCCTTTTTCTTTCAGCACAGCTTGTACAGTTTTTACTTATTGTTTACTTTTCCTCTTGCTTACTCTGTGGTGCTTGTTTACTTTTCAAAGGTAAAGCCTTCCCTTTCTATTGGGATTTACGCCTTGGTGCTAGTCGCCAGCCCCTGGCCTATGGAAGGCGGGCTTGGGGTAGTCACGGCACGGGCCCCGAGGACGGGTCGTGACAATGTTTTTCTCAAGGTTTCTCCTTGGAAAAGTGTGATGAGATTTGGTAAGAAAGGGAACCTGAGTCCAAGGTTTATTGAACCATATAAAATTCTGGAGAGAGTTGGATCAGTTGCTTACCGAGTGGCTTTACCTCAGAGTTTATCTCAGGTACACAATGTTTTTCATGTTTCAATGTTGAGAAAGTATATGCCAGATCCATCTCATGTTTTGAGTCCAGAGGTAGTTTAGCTGGAAGAGAACCTATCTTATGAGGAACAGCCGGTCTAGATTCCTGACCACAAGGAGCAAGTGTTACGGAATAAGGTGATTCATCAGGTAAAGGTTTTGTGGAAAAACCATGTGATTGAAGAGCCAACATGGGAATCTGAAAATGCTATGAGGGATAAATACCCCCACTTATTTTGATAAGTGAATAAAATTGCGAGGACACAATTACCAAAAGGGGGGAAGGATGTAACATCCCAGGTAAATAAAGAATAATGAATTTTCATAATTATTAATATTTACGAATTAAATATTAATTTTATTTTAAAGGGGTTGCTATGTTCGATAGCGTACCCGATACGCAACGATGAGTTTCTTTGAAACTTACGTAGCACACTAGTAATAAAATAATATTATTTTAAATGTTAGTTAACAAGTAGCCGTTGTACTGGCGGGAATGGATAGAAATAACTAAAATATTATTAGATATTTTTTTAAATGTTTATACATTTACCCAATAAAAGATAAAGGCTTAAAATACGGAAAGAGTTCAATTTTAGGCATTTATACTCTAATTTTCACTAAAGGTTCACTTATCACCTTTTAATGGTGTACCGTCATTAAAAAAAGTTTTGAGCACTCTTATAATTTATTTTGGACCAAATATAACTCTTCTTTAGAATCGGGACATCAAAATTTACTTTGTGTAAATTTTTGGTACCTTTCTGATAAAGTTCATTTTTTTATGAATAGTGTCAAATGTTGTATTTTAATTCAAAACCTCTTTTTAATATAATTTATTTATATTATTATATTACCTTTTGAATTGGTTTTGAAGTGAAATTAGAATATATTTTTACCATTTTATCCAATGGTGGTCATTGGAATCAATTTCACTTTGAAATTAGACTTAAACTGGTGTCAATCTTTTGATACATATTGTTTTGTAAAAACACGCTATTTGCTCTGGCAGCGGGAATTAATTATTAAATTAATTAATGTGACTTATATGATTTGAATTTTGTAAAATAGACTTCATTTTTGAATTTGGAATATCAAATATAGCTTAGGGTGAATTTTTGGTAATTTTCTGAAAAACATCAATTTTTGATGAATATTGAAACCTTTAAGTAGTAATCAAGCAAACTGATTTTTCAGTTAAATGAAAGTTTACCACTAATGTGTATTGAATTTTGAAAATCCGACATACATGGTTGTCATTAAGATGTAAAATATGGTTCAATGAGATTAAAATAATTTTTTGGTGAATAGTAACTTTTTTTCATTAATCGCGATTAGAGGTAATTAGTGTAGTTTAAGGTAAAAATGGTATTATAAGAATGTGAAAACACCATGACACTTGTCCTACACCTATTGGGTGAGTCATGTCCGACCAAGGCAATCCATGGGCCAACTTGGGGACCCCATGGAGCCACTTTAGTTGGAAAATGACATTAATATATTTTTATTTAATGTTAAAGTGAAAATGACACTAACATAAATTGTTTTACTAAAATAATTTTTGAGTGGGGTTATACAAGTCCTAATTTTGATTATAAATAGTAATTGGAAATCTAAAAAGATTTCCTACATCATAGTAGTTTTTTTTATAATTTTTAGACATTAAATATATTAAATTATATATGACATAATAATGATGCAGCGATGACATCATTATTTGACGATTTAAATAAAATGGAAAGATAATGAAAAATCTAAAACCTACACATGGAAAAAACCAATTGGATGAGTGGATTTAGAACCCTTATCACCTTATCCACTAATTATATCAATGTGGGACCTTTTAAAACCGAATTTTTTTTTCAAATAATGTAATATTTCTTTACTTTCCAAAAGTGCCCCTCCTCTCCTCTTATAAAAGGCCCCCACCTCTACCCCATTTCACACACTTCTCAAGCCTTTGGCTCGGCCAAACCCTGCCCAATTACTCCTTCCACATCCCTCTCCTCATCCTAGAGGTTTCCCTTTGGGAAGAATCATTTCAAAGGAAGCCTTTAGGCTTAAATCAAAAGGGAGTTACACTTTTAAAGGTAATTCATTCTCTCTTGTTCATTTGTTTTATTTTGCTTCTCCAACCCTCTAAACTCATTTTATTTACTTCTTTTGTAACAACACCAGTATCTTCAATATACTAGGATGTTGTTATAATATTTATTTGAGCTACACTCTCACACAACTACATCAAATGGTTAAAGAACATACGGTTTCCGTGGATGGCGAAATTCTGCCTCCCGAAACGATGATTGTTCAATACTCATTTAACACCTTCAATGGTGGACATTATGATGTCACTATTTTTATATATGATATATAATATTTTTATGTTTTTTTTAAGCTTCTGTATTTTTCATTTTTTTCATACCTTTATGGTTTCCATTATGGGTAAACACGATATCTTCATTTAAGGAAGTGCGGACTACCGCCCCATAAAAGTGATGTGACCCGTTAATGCCATATGTGGGACGTGTAAAGGATGGATTTAAAGTTATTATATATGATGTTATAATGGAATTATAATATACCTCTATATAATTATTATTTCTTTCCATTAAAGTATGAGATAGAAATGAAAGTAGCGTTCATGCGTACGTACGGCTTACCGTCTCCATGAACGGTGCATTTCATTTCTTATCCCCAAATGTAATGTACTATTAAAATTACAAGTATATAATGTATATATATAATGAATGATATATCTAAATGATGAATATAATTCTGGAATTAAAATATACATACCTCTCATTTAGTTTTAATTCCACTAATATGACAAAGAAATGAAAGTAGCGTTCATGCGTACGTACGGCTTACCGTCTCCATGAACGGTGCATTTAATTTCTTACCTCTAAATGATTATGTAATATTATAAATACATATATATGCTGGATATATATGATATATATGATATCCAAATCTGGAATTTCATTCTAGATATAAAGAACTTTTGACCACACGAACAACATGTAATTGTATGAAGTCAACTTTCGACTTAAGAACCAAATATTGACAAAACAAACATTATTAACTTAAATGGTTACATAATGTTTATAACATGGAAATAAGTGATATAAAAGGAATAATGAACTTTAAAAAGGTTCTTAATCAAGTATAAATTAACTCAAGTTTATTATTCAGGATGTTAAAGAATGATCGAGTCATGTCGGACCCGAGGTAAGGGACTTCGTCTCAATCTGCTTTCATTGAGGCATATTTCGTTTTATACACAACTTTCTTTTATACGGTGTATAAACTCCTTTGACTTTTACTTTTATAAAAAAGGAATCTTTTTCTACGAAGCATTTTACTAAACGACAAAAAGGAATGTTTTTTTAACGTACGTGGTGACAACGTCCTTTTTTCGCCGCCGCGGGTATTATTTGATCTTTGGCTTTCTCAACAAGCCGTAATTTTTTTAGAATAAAATAAATACCATATACTCTTTTATGTATTTTGGTATTGAAAATGGTTTTGAAAAAGGATTCTATTATGTCAATATATTTATGATATATTGTGATTGAAATTTGGAAATGTTATCATTCCTTTATATTGGTTTTATGTTTTATGATTTTATATTGGTACTTGGACATTTTAACGGGTGGTTACATTATAAACCATATGACGGGTGGTGCCATGAATTCCAGGACAGGTGGTTACGTTATAACCTCTAATGCATTGGGTATGGAAGTCGGCCGTATGGCTATTCCATTAAGTATGTATGGAAATTGGCTGTATGGCTATTCCATTAAGTGATATGTGTGGAAGTCGACCATATTGTTATTCCACTTAAGTATGTTTATGTCCCAAGTTACCTTTATATATGCTATGTGTTCTTTATATGGGTTTTATGGTAATTCTTTGGTTACAAAAAGGTAAGTAATGATACTTTATTCAATGAAGAGTTTTTATTACTTCATAAAGGTGAAAAGTATTACTTTGATAAAGTATACATTGTTTACTTGTTGTTTTGATAAACTAACAATTTTCATTCTTTGTGTATCCCTTACTGAGCTTTTTATGCTCACCCCAAGTTTTTTTTGAAATGTTTTCATAGGACTTAATGTGGAATAAGGTCAAGGATGGGATTAAGGGAATTCCATCCTATATAAAACATGTAACTAGACACATTTCTTTTTAAGAGTTTTTTTTTATTTTGGAAACTCAGTAGAAGTGACTACTTTGTAATATTTTGAGATGTAATAGTTATGTTCTAATTCTCAAAAACTCTAAACCTGGAAAGATCATCAATGTGAATTATTCATTTAATTCAATATTAAGTAAGGTTTAAGGCTGGGGCCTTATAATTTGGTTAATTTATAATATTATAACAATGATTTAACCATTATAAAATTTGGTAAACTTACCCTCAAATAAATGAATAATACAAGGAATGGTGGTTTCATCGCACTTCTTATTCCTGTGAGATGTATTCTATATTGCCACTATTTTATATGGTGTGGTGTATATACTAATCAGGATTTTATTATTTGTTTAACAAAATTTAATTAATGTTTATTTAAAACATCATTTAATGATCCATCTTTCATGGGGTGTATGTTTCGTATGTTACTAAATTAGTAAGGGAATTTCGAATTTCCATTTCCACTCATTGGGTTTTATGCTGACGCCATTTGTTAGTATACTCCATGACTTTGTGTGAAGACAATATTTATTTATTTATTTAGTAATTTAAGCTCCCTTTTGTGTGGAAATAATTTCGATACATGCAAGAACCCCATTTATTATTTTTTAATCCATATTTATGAACATTATAAGAGTAATCTTAAATCAATTACCGTTCATTGAGATAATCATCCATGTCAATGGTGTTGTTTTTACATGAAAATTCGTGAATATCCTATGATTTATATTCACTGAATATCCAGTCAAATATAGGGTATATATATTTTTCACACAAAATTATTTCATTTATTTATCCTTAACCTATGGATACAGTCTTTATAAGGGAATTCATATCAATTTACATTTCACCGAGGCATCTTGGTTGTTATGCGCCAATTAATTTTCAAATGGTGTAAATACTATGATTATAAACAGTATTTTATTAATCCCATTAAACTAATGATATTATAAAGTTTTTATTACCTTAATTATATGTATTCAAGTGACCCTTATTGAATAATTAACTCTATAAAATTATAATTTTAAATGTTTTAATTATTTATTATTCTAAATCGTTCTCATTAATGTTTGTGTTTTAAAAATTATGTTAAGGATTTTATTATATGGACATGAATTTTTCAATATTTAAATTCCTTTTAAAAGATTCAATGTGGTATGGGGAAATTTTTTACAAAAATCTATTTTTAACAGCTTCTTTATAAATATTGAGACTCTTAAAAGTTTTCAAGAAAAATGAGATATTTCTCTCAAACAGTTTTACTGATTATATTAATATATGCCAATATCCTTCATTATTCTTGATGGAGGTTGATATATAATAATAAAATATTCCATATTTTATTGAATGAATTTTGATTGATTATGGATGTTCAATTTTTATACCATTCATGGTTTATAGTTAAAATATTTGCATTTCGTATGATAGTTTTAATACGAATGTATAAAATATTTTTTAACCGTATAATATGAGGAATGAATTGGACTTAGTAAGTGATGGGTGGAGCATGATAATGCTCTTTGATTCTTTGGAAGGTCTCAAGTGACAAACTAGTTTCATGGCACAATTCCTTGGTAAAATCTTATTTGAAGTTTTCGCACGAGGCCTTGACTATGTCGTTATGATGTCGAACATTAGGCATTCCATCAATATGAAATTAGCTAATGATATTACATGTGATTATTATAATAGTATAATATCTATATAAATATGAAAATGGAATAATTTGATTTATATTTCAAATATTATACTAATGTTTAATATTAAGTGGATTTTGTTTTAGGCTTATAAATTTCCAAAAATGTTTATGATGATTTATAATAGTTTATTCTCTATTAGTATCCCTACTTAGCATCTGAGATCTCTACTTTCATAAGTATTCTTTTTACCAGGAAGTGATGAATTATATTGTGACTATCCAATAGGGATAAGAGAAAAGATATGAGTTTCTTCAAATGGGTCACAATTTTGTTTTTATTTATTTTATGATGTAATGTAAAAATTTATATTTATTTCTTACATCCATGGATACTAAACTAATTGCCCATTCTAGAATTGATCTATTGTAATCATTCCAATATTATATAATAATGCACCGAATCAGTGTAACTAGGTTCGGGGCATTGTAGTTGGTTTTAGAGGATGTTTAGTAAAAACCATGGAAAAAATATTTAAAAAAACTCCTATTAGAAACCACAACCCTACGAAAGACTTTAAGGATTAGTATAGAATAACCCTCAAATGTTTTGGTAATTTACATATTATGTGGATTTTACAAGAAATAAATCCATGGCAGGATATAAGCAGGTAGAGCCGGCTCTGGCACAGATGTATCTAGGGGTAATACCCGAATACATGGCCTTATCCAAGAATCTAACAGGAACAGGTGGACGATAGTAGGCCCTACTGCACTATTGGATACAAATATCTCAGAGGATATTCTAAGGATAATTAAAATTCATCTTAAAAACTGATTTGGAGGCATTAAATATAATTTTATAATAATTATCCACGGTATCCTAATGTTATTTATATTGAAAATAATGTTTCATGATATTCTCTAAATGATTTAATGACTATTTTTACTAACACTATGATTTCTAGTTTTAGTGAATGGATGGATTCCATGGAATTCATATTAACATTGAACATGATGTACCAGGTGTTCATGATGGAGGAAATGAGAAACTAAAAGGAATGGCGAATTTCATAAAAGATATTATAATCATTCAAAAACAGGTCTCAAAAAATATGATAAAAATATATACATTAACCAACACCAAAACTAAACAAAGAAGATAAAGGTGGAGAATGATAAGAGCTCCAGTAGTGGAGACTGTTGGAGATACATAAATATCAATTTTAATCATGTTGTAAATTTAGAAGGAGACACCTAGGAACGTTTCTCAATTGAAAAAAGAAATACATTATGTGTGGGAAAGAAGGATATATTGTATAGAGTTTCTGAGGAAAATTATAGAGT
The DNA here is from genome assembly GCA_963277665.1 of Viscum album. NCBI lineage: Eukaryota > Viridiplantae > Streptophyta > Magnoliopsida > Santalales > Viscaceae > Viscum > Viscum album. The sequence goes on along the minus strand of OY728121.1, from coordinate 88,881,861 downwards.
ACCACGAAAGAAAAAAATGATACTAATAATCCATTTACATTCATTTTTTATAAATTTAGGGCACCTGGTCATTAACCTTGTCATTTCCTAATTATATTGGATAACCACTAGGTCAAATAAGAACCTATTTGGAAATAAATGGACGAGAAAATGCTTAAATGTAATAATGATCTTTATTTATGGGATTACTATAGAATACTTTTCTCTTGTTTGGGTAACCCTAGAGATTGTTATGTAAAAATTATATTGGGTGAAGAATTATCATTTCTTTTGTGTATATTGTCATAAAGAACCATTTGGGTTTATATGACCCTCAAATTTTAGGCAATTCTTGGTCATTATTATTTGGGATGAAACTGTGAGATATGAGATAACATTTGTGGTTAAATTATGTTATGATTTTTTTGAATAATTTATCTCATTTTTAGAATGTTATAAAATATAGTTTTTGGAAATGGATATCACACATACTGTGTGACAACCTGTTGTGTCAGACAATGATGTGAGAATTGAACCCCCAATGAATGTGCGACTGGGATTTATTTCCTACCACTAGACTACGTGAAAACCGTGCTTAGTGTGACTAATTTTCTTCTACAAGATTTATTTATCAATAATAAGTTCATTTTGGATCTTATGTTTTATCAAATTTATATACTTAGTACAGTAAAATTATTTAGTTCTTATGTGATAAATGTTATTTTGGAAGACATATGTTCTATTAGGAACACTATATGCCTTAGTAAAATAGAATACTATGGGATTTCATTTGAGGAGTAATGGATGGTTTTTTTGGAAGAATATATGTTTTTTATAGATAATCGGGTTATAAATGGAAATTATTAACCTATCATATAGAATATGCAATTCGGTTAATTACGCATCTATATGATACATTATGATTAGTTCATGTAATTTGGAGATAAAGTTTAAGATTCTCTATGAATTATTATGTGATTAAATTATATTGAGTTTTGGGATTGAGTCTTAGATTAGATTATATTGAAGGATTTTAAGGACAATTGTTTATTGAATGGACATTAATGAACTTTGGGAATTGTTTGTTTAATTTTGGAAATTAAAATTAGAATTTATTTCAATAAAGGATTATTATTTTTTGTGATCATATTATATTTTACAAACCATTTATTTATTGGTTATTCACTATACACAAGGGAAATATATATTTTAGTCACTGTGGATTTTTGATTCACTAGACATTGATTCTAGCAGTTGTGGTGTGACCAAGTCATCTTGAATACTGATCTTTTGGTGAAAAGACGAGTAAGTGGTAGAAATTATTTAAAGGATGACACTCTACATGAAATTTAAATATATATATTTATGTTCTTAATCAATATCATAAATAAATTCATCACCATTACGAAATAGAACTTAAAACAAAATGTGTTGTCAGTTTACATTCCCTAATGGGAAACTAATAAGGATTTAACCCATCACTTTTTTTGTGGTTTTCATGTTGTTAACATTATCGTGATCACAGTTTCTATTACCCCACATTAGAACATGGAAATTATTTTATCTTCCATATCCATGATTTCTTACGTGGAATACTGGTATAGGTTATCTCAGGATACCTTTGTACGTCTCTTTTGATATTTTAATGAGATAGTTTTATTGACTCTTTTTCCAAAGTGGTAAATTTAAAAAAGATACCAAGAACAATTGAAAAACTGAGAGGTGGATATTTCCACAATGATGGATGAATGTAACACCCCATGATTTCATATTATGTTATTTTCATTAACATAATTCAATGGGTTTCACTACACGCAACATCGTGTTCAAGCCCACAACAACTAACCAATCTAGCCATTCAAAAAACTATTATGATTCGTATTATAATAATTTTTAATATTTTATAACCCTTATAATTTTAACATCCATATTATGTGTTTATTAGACATAATATAATAACAAATTCAATTTTTCAGATAATAGAATTATTATTCTAAAAAATGTAATTTTATCGCCTTTAAATGGAGAACACTTTTGAAATCCAATATATGACACATTCATATATTCAACATGAAATGATAAACTTATTCTTTAGAATTTGTATATAAAAGTTTTTTTTAAAAATATTCATTGAATTTCTGATAATTTGCATATTTTGATGAATAGTGAAAAATACTAAATTATTATTGAAAATGTAATTTTAAATCAAAATAACTAATACTGTTAAATTATAAATTTTAATGGTTTTTAAGTAAAATTATATTATATTTTTATAATTTTATCCAATTTTGACCAATGGAGGTAATTTGACATTTAAATTGCTCATAAAAACATATTAATCCTTTGATAGTTTTAACTTCTAAAAAAACCAACATTCTGGTTCTGACAACTGTAATATTTTATTAAATTAATAATTAAAAATTATATGTTTTAATATGTAAAAATTGACATCATTTTTTGAATTTGGAATATGAAAATTATCTTGGGGTCATTTTTTTTGGTAATTTTCTAAAAAAATTCATTTCATTATGACTAGGGAAAAACACTACGTGATTTTTTAAAGAAAAATATTATTTAAATATTTATTTTTCATTTATAATTATTTTTAAGAAAAAAGTGATACCGAATACAAAAATTAGTCATATTTTACTCAATGATTTTATTTTTTAATATGATTTTATATATAAAATTTTATGGAACATTTTATCGTCTTTTACCCACCTTCTTGGCACAATTGAAAATTTTCATAAAACAGAATCTTATAGCATTAGGGAATTAAAATTCAAAAATCCTAGAATCACGGATTATATCAGTAAGTAAAATTTGGTTCAATAAATTGATTTTTTTAGAAAATAGTAAATTTTCAATTTTATTTACCCTAGTAAAAAGAAAATAGTGTAATAAAACGTAAAATGATATTATAATTACTCTAACACGTGTCCTAATTCTATTGTATAAGTGTATTTCAACCAAAAGAAACTCTAGGAACAAAATATGATCCTTTTGATCCACTCATATTATATTAGGATATATATTATTATTATTATTAAAATTATGTAAGAAAGTATTAAATTCAACATTTAAAAACTAAACCATTTTTAATATAGTTTTTTACAGAAGCTAAATTTGACTATAAATATTCATCATAATGATAATAAAATTTCATAAATCATGAAAATTTAGTTATAATTACTATTCATTAAATAAGAAAACATATTTATGACACAATAATGATGTAGTAATTACCTTATTAACGTATGGTTAAAATAATTTATATTATTAAATGATATAATACTCTTAAAAATATAATGTTCAAACAAAGGACATATATAATGATAGATATTTCATTAAGGAACCCCATTAGTACATCGTTGAATTTTATAGTATGTTTATTTGCCATGTCATAAAAAAATACAAGAAGGCGTGGTAAAAGATTAACTATTTAACAACGAATTAAATCTAAAATATATGGTTAATATGTTGATATAAACATGTATAAAACCTATTGGTTTATAGGATTTCGACCAATAGCTACCTTATCCTTGAAATAAATCTATCAGGAGCCACATTAAAACGAAAATTATTTTAATAGAAAATAATATTTCAAGCTTTTCCTAAAGTGACACTCTCCTCTCTAATAAAAGGGTACTTCGACTTCTCTCAAAATCACACCTCCAAATCCATTTTCCTTGGCCAAAACTAGATCAAATATACTCCCAACTACCCAAAAATGAACCTAGAGGCCTTAATTTGATCCTTAAGTCAACAAACAGATCTCTTTTGATCAAGCTGAAATGAAAAACCCGAAGAAGAGGTAATAATTTCATCACGTATTTCAATGTTCTTTTCATCTAACACATCCTATCTAATTATTGTTTCCGAACCAAAATAATAAATTCCGTACCTTCAACATACCATAATGTTATTATTAATATGGTACTACCATATTCATTATGCTATCTATCCGATGATTGAATAAGTCACCATACTTGAGTACGTACGTCTTACCTTCTCAACATCGTGGTGTAGTTTTCATTCAACACTTCATTACTTGTATTTATTATAATGAGTATAACTAATTTAAATAATGAATATAAAATGTTAATGATATGTATATATAATATACCATCCAATTACATAAGATTTCACCATCAATAGAATTATATTATCCATCTTGCGTACGTACAGATTGTCGTATCCACGAACGCGATGATAATCATTCCCCATCGAAACCATTCAAGAATTACTATTATTTTATGAATAAAAAAATTGTTTAAGAACTTAATATAATTATCTAATTGAATCAAATTAAAATTATGCATAACAAACATCACTTTGTTAAAAATCAAATAAAGGAAAAATAATCTGTAAATACCCGAAATAATAATACTACTAAAATATTATTAAGAAATAAATATTAGAAGATCATATATTATATCAAATATATTTATGTTATTCTTTTGAAACATAATAACATTGGGTATACCACTATATATGATGTTAATATTACCGTTTAATAAAGTAAAAATACATGGTAAGGGGTTTTCATCTAACTTCATATTCCCATGAGATTCATGCGATATTTCCACTATTTAATTTAGTGTGGTGTATGTACATCCCATGATTTCATTCATTGAGTTATATAATTTAATTTATAAGTATTTTAATATTTACTTTATGATACTTCATTTATGGGGTGTATATTTTTTAAATTACAAAAGTAGTAACGGAATTTCTTATTTAGATTTCAACTCATTTGGTTTTACGGAATCTTCATGGATTAGTTTACTCCATGATTATGTGTGAATTCACTATTTATTTATTTATTTAGTAATTTACAATCCACTTTGTGTGGATCCAATTTTTACACACATAAAATATCAATTGATAAATTCTCCTGTCGTTGATAAGATCTTGAAAAGAGTAATCATAACTAAATTTTCATTCATTGAGTTGGCCATCAAAGTCGTTGGTGTAATTTTTAGAAGAATATGTGTGAATATCCAGTAATTGATTTACACTGAATATCCAATCATATTGATTTTATATATATTTTCACACATAATTATGTCTTTTATTTATGATTAACTGAATGATATGATCTTTATAAGGGATTTAATCTCAATTTACATTCCACTGAGACATCATTGTTGTTATGTCCCAATTCACTATTATATGATGTACATACAATGATTTGACATCGTATATCATGAATCATTTAATTATCATTATATTAAAACGTTTTATATCCTAAATTATTTGTATTCAATCTTCCCACATTTGATTAGAAAATCCAACTAAATTAACATTTTAAATGTTTTAAGATTAATTCATCTAAAATATTTTTCATTAATGTAATTATTTTAAAAATTGGGTGAAAGATTTATTTATATGGAAATTAATGTTTTAAAATTAATATTCCTTATAATAGTTTTAAATTTTTTATGGGGAAAATTTATTCAAAAATAAATTTTTTAATCTTCTTGATAAATAGTGAGACTTTTATATGTTTTCATGAAAAAGGGTATGTTTCTCTCAAATAGTGTTATTGATTATATTCGTATATGTCAATATTGTTCATTATTCTTGATTGAGGATGATTTATTATAATAAAATCATCCATATTGTATTGAATGAGTTTGTAATGAATGTGGATGTGTTATTTTTTTTACAATTCATTGATTGTGGATAAAATATTGACATTTGGTATGGTAGTTTTAATATGAATGTTTAAATTATGATTAAAACTTTTCATATGATGAATACATTGTACATATTATGGGATGCATGGAGCCTGCTATATCTCATCGATGAATTGGTATATCTTAAGAGAAAAACATGTTTCCTAGCACCTAGCCTTGAAAAAATCTAATTTGTATTCTTGTCATGAGGCCTTGAAAATGTGTTTATGATGTCTAACATTATGAATTACATTAATAGGAAATTAGTTATTGATATTAAGTGTGATTATTCAACTATAGAATATTCTTGTGAATAATAAAATAGAAATATTTGTTTTTTATTTTTCATATTATATTGATGTTTATGATTAAAAGGATAGTGTGTTAGTCATATACATTTCCCTAAATGTTTATGCTTATTTGTGATAGTTTCTGCTATATTGTTATCTCTAATGAGAATCTGATCTCACCCCTTTCTTGTGATTTATTTTTCCCAGGATGTGAAGACATATATTATGATTAACTAGTTGGGATATGCTAAAGGACATGAGTGTTTTCAAAGGGGGAAAATTTTGTTTTTCATTATTTCATGACGTAATATGAAACTTATGTATGTATCTAGTAATAACAAGGCTACTAAACTAATCGGGATTTCATGACATGCTCTCCTGTGATCATGCAAATATTATGTAATAATGCATCGACTCTGGGTAACTATTGTCGGGGAATTACGGAGGCCATATTTTCAGATATTATAACCTCATTATAAAATTTTAGGATCAATAATTAACATTGACAAATGTAATAAATTATGAGTCTAACAAATTTGAGACTAAATAATCGGAATACATATCATATAAGTAAATTGACCCCCATTTTGGAAATCCTATTTAGAAAATTAATCTATAGTATATAAATTAATTACATCACTATGTTGTCATAAGGACTTGATCTCGGTCTGAGACATTATCTATGCTCCACTCAATAACTAAAATTCGTAGGATCATTACCCTTTATTAGATCCCTCATTAAATATAAATGTATACAAAAATAACTGTGTAGGTAGTCATCATACGAATTAGTAGGAAAGAAACAACTTTTCTATAACAAGATGTTCTTATATATAACTTCAATATATAATAATTATAATAAATGTGTAATGATAGACAATATAAAATTGAAAATATTGTGGTAGTTCACTAAAAACATTTCTACAAACCCCCACCCACACCTACCACAACACCATGATGAAAGATAACAGTTTGGCATGGAAAAATCATACCATCCCAGCTTGTCGTCTACATGAAGACGTAATTATGGTACCTATAATAAAATATCCCAAAAGAGGACCATTTCAACTTAGTTATCTAGAGGAAAATATATTCCCCTCATAGCTTCATGACAATGATCTGGTTAATGGATCTTGCAAAATTAATTCTACCACAATGAAAAACTCTGCATGAAACCATGGCTACCTCGAACCTCCATCCTATGATCAGGTCCCTCGTCCATATAATCAAAATTATGGGAACTCATATACTAAGGCACAACCATTCACATCAATCGTATTTTCTCATGTACTATTTAGATCCTCCATGATATTGGTAAAACATATACAAGGAGTGAACAAAATAAGACATAACATATTCTCATTATTTTGTTGAATCATAGTTAGTTGAATCCTTTCAATGTTAATCATCGATAAATCAAAATGAGCATAAATCATGGAATTGGTATATAATAATATCTCTAAATGGAGAATATGTATCCCCTTATAAATTAAGGGAGGTCCATGAACTGAATTTCATAGAATATTTCAATGATTGTTGGTCTCTTTGTAGGGAATGTGGCTCTAAATGGATATTTATTTGTAGGTATGATAATATAATGTCGAAATATCCTCAACTAATAATAATTTAATAGTTATTTGTAAATAATTTCAATATCTAATGGATTAAACAACTTTACCAGGTAATCTCCTTTATCCATCAATGTGGAAAAAAATTTACGTTATAATATAACAAAATTATATTAAAAAATATTAAATTATATTTGTTATTAGGATTCCCCATAAACAATCCCTTTAAAATTATTCGATTTCATTAAGTGATATATTTTAATTCTAATAACACAAAAAAATACAATAAACCATATATTGGAAAAATTATTTTTAGGCGAAAAATTCCATTTATAACTCATACATTAGAGTTGAAAACCAATAGAAATAATTAAAAAAATTTAAAAACAATTATAATATTTATATATTTTAAAAAAAATTCAATTCATATTAAATTAATTTATTATAAAAAAACACATTACCTATATAAAATCCATTTTTAGATAAATATGGGTATAAAAACTAAATTTTATCTATACCAAAATCAATTATAATGGATTTAAATTTCTAATTGATTATATGATTTATAATTATAGTATACCAAAGTTAGATGAATAATTATCATTGGAAAATAGAATATTAAATTGAAAATAAAAAACATTTTTAAAAAAGTTGCAATTTTCTCTATTTACTAAAAAATGATTATTTTCAAAAAAAATTATCAAATTATCTACATAATATAATATTGAAATGATGATTTAAAAAAAATATTAATTTCTATAAATAACGTTTTATAAAATAGTGAAAATATATTATAAAGAATTCAATCAAAAATATGATAAAAGCATTTTTTTAAAGATAATTATTTTTGATTTATAAAACTGAATTTTTATTCAAGTGGTCTTAAATATTTATACATTAATTAATGTATCATATATATTCAAAAACATACACATATGTTTAATAAATTTATTAAAACAATTAATCATTTTAATTTGACCGATTTCATATTATGTTTTGAAGTTTAATTTTTGAATTATACTCGAGGTTGTATGTAATACATGATATTGAATACATCGGGTTTTCATTAAAAGATAATATAAAATATTGAGGTGTTAAAATATAAACCCAATTAAATGAATTAGATATTGAAATTACATTACACTTGTATAACCAAATAATTGTATATCCACTTCATGACATCCTTATATTCCCCAAAGGCTTTTTATAATTTTGATTCATCCCAAAAATAATAACCTTTCCTATAGTGATGTTATATAAATTTTATTCACTGCAATCCCTGATATTTATTAGTTTTAATTAACAGTATGTATCATGATATAGTGTTATAACTTATATGTTTAGTAATTATGAAATATATTTTATATACATCAAAATGAGAGATGCATGGATCGTGTTGTGAACTTGCGGGAGGTTTTCGTAGAGTGCCATGTGATATTATATAGCCCCACTCTATCAAGAGTTTACAATGGAACAATATATAATGGTATTAACTTCCAATTATTTTTGAATCTCAAAATATTATTTTGTAGTGAAATTATTAGGATAACATTCTCATCATCATCATATTATAGAGCTCACTAGTGATTATCATCCTTTATATTTTGTCATGATTATACTTCTTTGGTATGTTGATGAATTTATCAAGGCAAATTTTACATTTACATATGTGTATTAGGTTCTAATAAAAAATTTCATCCAATTTCATCCTATTATATTATTGTTTTACCCATATTTATATATATATATATATATAATAATAGGGATCCATATGAATTATCTCATAAATATATTATAGTCTAAAAACATGAATAAGGGAAGGTGTTGATATCAACAATCATTAAAAAATATTTCACAAGATCTTAATATATCATCACGGGTATTAATGGTACTCTTATATTGATATTCTATCAATGGATGATAAGTTATCAAAAAAGACAACTCTATATGTAGATCATGATAAAGAATGGTTTGGAACATTAGGGTAAACAACATATCCTAAATATATATAGAAAAATTATGTACCCCATGTAAACATAAATTCTCATTAATGTATATTGTATCAATATAATTATGTTCTAAATCATAATTACATTTATTGAATTGAACTGATTTCAAAATTTTACTGAATATAACCATAATAGCATCATGAAATTTATATTATAATGCATTTTTTATAATGATTAACATGGTGATATATTAAAATTTAAATTTTCATATGGGATATTTTAGTAAGATCACCTTATTAATTTATGTCATATCCATAAAATAATAATATATTTTGAAATAATATAAATATTGTGTAATATGATTCCTCTTGTTCTCCCTCCATAAATAATCCGTCGAATCTCTGTATATGATCATACTTCTAGGTTGTATAGAGAATTATAAGCTATATTTGCATTCTAACAATTAATTGTGGATATTAGGTATTTATGTGAAAGAAAAATAGTTCATGAGCGCTATCATATAATCCTAATAATTATTCATCAATGGATCATTTATCACCATTATTTAAAGATCCACATTCTTCTTTTGTTCAAAATTAATTTTTTATTGGAAAACCATTTGAACACCCATTTGAAAAATATAAATCATATCACCCTTAAATTATTATTTAATGGTACACACATTATAAATCCATAAAAATTCGATAATATATGATCGTAATCATAGAGAAGATATCATGATCAATTAAAATCAATGAATAACCAGCCTTATTTTCTTTAATTTGATTTTAATTTATTGATAATTCTTATGAATAAGTTAGTTAAAAACATTTTTTTAGATTATATTAAATTAATTCTATGAGAATATATATTTTAGGCCTATAAGATCAATATATATTTAATACATTCATCTGTAATGTTATTTCCTCCATTTCATTAATGCTAACCTTACAATTGCCAACTCCAAATAATGATTCAAGAAATTCATTCATAATAATTCAATTATTTTGAGTAACAAGAAATCACCCTATCCTTACTCATGAAAAAATAATCAAACCCATTCATTGATATATAAATTAAAATTATAATCCATTCTCTAATGTAGATTTTTGTCTATACAAATCCATTAAACAACCTTCACTTTAGTGACATTTTTAATTTAATTCAATTTTGTTCATAATATATATTTTGATTCAAAATGATTTAATTTCTTTTGAAAATGAACCAAGTAATTTTTTAATGTATAAAACAACAATGAATTATCAAAATCTATAATTTTTATATAATATTTTGATTCTACTATCATAATAAACATATTAAAAGGAAAATAAAATCATTATTCCATTTTAGGGGTGTTATGTTATTGAAAATGGTTTTAAAAATGGATTATTTATTGAAATATATTTAAAATATCATAAAATATAAATTCTAGTTCTAAAACATGATAAAATGCAGTATTTATGATTATTAAGGAAAAGTATAAATCCATGATGAATGTATTGACGATTTTTCTTAAAAATAAATCATGATTTATTTTAAGAGGGATTTATTTGGTTGGAATAATAGATACAAAGTATAAGTTTCTTCAAGAAATATTTCGATTAACATTGTAAGAAGTTGTCCTAATTCTTAAAACAGTATACTGAAATGATCATCTAATTTGAATTGTAGTACAAATACAATATAAAATGTAGTCTATAAGTTCATATACATAATATCTATTATTATATACTTTAACCATTTTATATTTTCATACAATAAATATGATTTATCCATTCTAATTGACCAATAAATCTTAAAAAAGGTGGACTTATAATATAATATTAACATAATGATTGTAATTATAATTTTAAATTTATCAAAAAAAATTATTATTCTAATTTAAAATAAATTTTTACATAAAAACATTCCATATGAATACCCATGGTTTCACCTTTATCGAGTTAATTATTTTTTAAATGTTTTAACTACTCAAAATGAACAAAACGAAAGTTGAAATATAACCTAATATTAATTATTATTATTAAAAATAGAAAACATACTTTATCAAATACTATTTAATTATTTGGTTAATTTAGATTGAAAAAAAAATCTTGGAAGTAAATATTTTATTTTGACATCCATTATTCATGTATAAGATGGTCTTATGGCAACTATATGACTAGTATTAACGAATATATAGAACTTTATATTTATATTTAGTTATTTTATCTATATATTTCATTTAAATAATCCCCCATTATCGGTCATTTTAATTAATTAAAATGGATAGATATTATTGCTTTTAACAAACAACATTTTATTGTATATATATTTTATGGAATAAACCTATTTCAGCATCAAATGATCTAATTTTTATTTATAAAACATTGATATATAGAATGTTATTTTATATAAATATTACAAAAAATTATTATAAATAAAATGTGTAATTTTTTTTAAAAAACATTTTCAATTATTCATAAATTCCTTTTTCGTAGGGAAAAGTCAATAAATTCATTTTATGCTTATTTTGAAAATGTATGTTTTATATGAAAATTAATCATATCATGTGAGAATTTTTTACCCATGCAATATTAAAAAATCTATTTTATTATGGAATTTTTAAAACTAAATTTTCACCTACTATAAACTAGGATTTGGAGTTATATATATCTCTTATTCATGAATTTTTCCTCAATATTTTTATTGATATATCATTTAAAAAATTATATAGGTTTTTATTCTAAAAATTCATAGGTTCCCACATTGCTTCATAAATTATATGAATTTGAAATGTAAATTTACCATTTAATTAATTTTGATTCCAAAATACAAGATCTATAGAGAAAATAATATATATTGAATCATTATATTATGATAGATAAGGTTCCCATTATATTTCATTTTTATTTATAACATGTCAGGAGTTTATATTGTACTTGAAATTGATATATAGTTCACATAATATTGTATTGAGTAGCTTGGTGGAATTTCAAAACAGTAATCCACAAATCCAATTATTTCTATAATTTCAAAGTATCCAAGATTAATAGAGATTATGTATCCCATATTACGAATGAATATGAAATTGTTCCATGAATATAGTTCAATGAAATGTGAAAAGCCACTTGAAATTTACAGTTGATTCACTGTTAATTGATATAACTATTTTTCCTATTATTTGTATCTTTGATGAGAGAATTAATATCATTTATATTTTTCATTACCGCCCCAAATTTTTCTGACCATAAATGTTATTTTTCATCATCATCATATTATTATTTTTTTCATATTATTCTATATAATTATTCACAGAATTCCATTTTAATTTTTGAATCCAAACTATTAATTTAGGAAAACCCTATCAGATATGAATACATATATCACCTAAATTGAATTAAATATTTGCATGACTACATTGTTTCTTCAAAAGACTGAATAGTTAAGACAATCAAATATTGTATGAAATTATTTTCTATATAATTTTATTTTCATTGGTATTGGTGGCTACATGAAAAATCATGTTTTAGTGGAACATGAGGTATTAAGAAAAAATAATTTGTTAGTATTACAGGTTTCACCAAGACATTATAATGGTGGGGATGAATGTTAATAACTCACTCATAAAAATATGTTGCAAAAAAATATATAAAAATAAATATTTTTATAATAATTAATTAGAAATTAAAATATGATCAATTTAAAAATAATTAATATATATTTCTAAAAACGTGTTTTTAATACAAATAATGCATTTAAAATCAATAAATTTAAAAATAACTATATATTATTTATTATAAATATGTTTATATATAATCTATTCCATAAATTTATTATCATTCATTTGATTTTTTATATAAAACAGATATGAATAAATCCAATGTTACTCTTATGAAATTATTTTTCAAAAAAATAACCCTGTTTTTTCTTATTTTATATTTTATTTATAAAATATTATTATTTTGATAAATTTAGAAAATTTATTAATTTAAAATTAATTTTAAAATAAAAATATAAAAATTATATTATGCTTAATTTTTAAACATTTTTTAGATGATAATGTTTTCACTTAATAATGAAAATACACATTTCCTAAAAATTTCCCTTTAGAATAATGTATATAATGACATAATATAAAATTTAAGGTATTTTTAAATGTCAAATTATATATATAATAAATATATATATTTATCCAATTGAGGAAATTGGAATAAATTTTATATTTATTTTTTATAAAAAATCAGTTAAAATTTTAAAACTATTTTTTTTGTAAAAGAACTTTCTTGTCAGACTTGTTGGTTTAATTTAAAGAAGAAAATTTCTACTTCAATAATTTATATTTTGAAAATAGGATTATATATATTAAATTTCAATAATATTTTTCTATTATAGTTTAATAATATTATTTTAATAATGAATATTGAAAACATAAAAAATTAATTATAACACATATGGTTAATATGTGATTTTAATGTGTTTAAACTAAAATGATAATTATAAAATTTACATTTATATTTAAAAAAACCCATTTTCTATCCAATTTCAATAATATATCTAACATTTAATGATTATGTCTCATATTAGTTCTTTATTGCATGTACAAAACCTGTGTACACATTATTTATTTAAAAAATTCTCAATGTATCCTCTCCCATAGTTATTAAAATCCAGCATCATCCTTCTTCACTTCACACTTCAAAAATAAATGGGATCAACCAATAAATACAATATATATTTCTTACATAACAAATAATATACTAGAGGTTTTTTATTAGAAAATATTAATATATAAAAGAATTTTGTAAATCCTTAAGAGGTTTTCTGAAGTATAGATAATGTTTTTTACAACGTATTTTTTTACTTCTAACTAAAGAGAATAAAAATCTGATAAAAATACGATGAAAAAAATGAAAAAATTATTTAAATTAAATTATGATATTAGGAAATTAATTTAACAACGCATTTATATCGCCACCTCCATCAAATTGGAAATGAAACAGTGAATCATATGTACGATAGACTACAGCCTCGCGAGGTGATATAATTTTTATTCCATCATAGCCTTTTAGGGATGGATAAAATGATGTATTTAACAATATTATATTATATATATGAAATTATTATAATTTTTCCATTATAATATCATATATAACACTTCATTTTCTATTCTGTTGGGGATATGATAACATTTATCTTGTGTACATCAGACTTCCACCACACGAAATGATGTGATTCATTTTGAGATTATGATTTACATGGAATAAATTAATGTTAATAATAAATAATATATATATTAATATATATATATATATAGTTTATACTTAAAAATTATTTTGGTAACATAATTTCACATATAACACATTACATTCAAATCTTTTGAAAAAAATATCATCTCTTGTTCGTACATGTGGACTACTTTCTCCACATAGGGATGCAAAATATTTATCATTTTATTTTTCATGGATGGTAATATGGATGAATTATTTTAATATAAATTATATATATGAAAAAAACATTTCATAAATTTGATATATTATGTACAATTGTTTTATTATTCAACCGATAGAACAAAATTAATGTACTTGCATCTTTTTATTTACCATAATTCATTTATATATATTATATCTGATATTCATATCAGATATAAAATTATATGAATTATTTAACCATGATAAATTTAATAGGAACACAAAAAATTCAAATTGACATGAAACAAAATCACATATTTCCAGAAACAAGCTTTTAACATATTATAGTTAATAAAAGTGTAATAAAAGGTAATATATAAATCCAAAAGGATATTATATAAATAATTATAGTATTGTAATAGATTAATAATAATAATTTAATTATTTTATAGAGGGTTTCAATTGGAAAAAAGTACATCAGTACTTAATTTAAGGCATAATTGTCTCACTTTTATTTTGCGTGAGACACATTCCATATTCAACCAAAAAAATTTATGTGGTTTATATATCTTGAATAAATCTATTTTATTTTTATTATAAATAATTATGTGGGGATTTAAATAAATATTTTATTATCTCAATTTTAAGATTTTTATAATTAAGAAGTTATCAAAATGTAATATATTTATATTCTATCATTCATTTTAAAGATTCATATTCTATATTCAAAGCTTGTATATATTTTGGGGTGAATATAAATCACTTTTAAAATAGAATATAATGAATATAAATATTTTCATGATATTAAATGATTATTTGAAATTATAATTTAGTGTGGCCTAATATTCTAGTGATTAAAAAAGTGGAATGTTATTTTTGTCTCTCTTTTTCTTTTTTGGGACATTTCTAATTTTATTCAACTATATCATTTTATGAGGGCTATATATAAACCCCATAATATAAAATATAACTAATTTATTTACTCTGTTGATAATTTAAAATTCAATTAATTTTATTCTTAAATGGTGATTATGATTAATGATTACTAATTAATAGGGGTTTTAAGATGAAAACTCATCATGTATTGGAATTATTTACATTTAAACATATAATGAAAAAATATTATTATCTATCACTCATGAATCTCATAAATATTATCATAATCCATATATTTCTTTAGTATACATCTATTCACTTAATTTTTGTTTATTTAAATAATAAGTATATTATATTAATATATTTAAAGAAAATTACTTAGTTTCTACCATAAGTATAAAACCATTTTTTTCATCCATATACATGTTTTCTAAAAAAACAATGAATTGTTTAATTTACCCAGAGGACTTTTTCAGTGTTATATACAATTTTTGAACATTATAATGAATAATATAAAATTAATCTCATTATAATTTAAAAAAATTTCCTTCCATTTTACTAAAAAACGGATACTATTCCGTTATTGACATATTAGTCATTTCCCATCACGTTGATCCCTAAATGTTTTGATGTAGTAATATATGTTTCCTGGTTTATTTTCAATCAAAAAATTTTGAAAATGTTTTTATATCATAAAAATATTACTTAAATGTGAAAATAAATTTTCATATTTGAAGATTTAAATTATATATTAATGAATTTTCTCTATGTCTTCATGTTTACTTTCAATCAAAATGATTTCTATAACAGTTTATGAATTTTTAGTTCCAAAAATGTTACTTTCATTGAAATGATATTTTCAATAATAAATGATCCATATGATTTTGCTTTTAAAATCACAAACATCTATGATAAAATCATTTTATGTTACATAATCATTATATGTAAAATGAGTCAATGATAATAATTTTTATTGTTCATATTTATGGATAATTTTTAGGAGTACTTTTTTTATGAAACTAGTTTACCTTCTATGGGTTATACCATGTTTAAATTCTTTTTAAGGGCATTTATATTCCAATATATATGATAAAATGATAAAATAATTATTATACATGTCTATCTTGAGAATGTTATTCAGTGGTGAAATGTTAATGAATCCCATTTAATTTCAAGGGTTTTAATATGAGGAATGTTTAATTATAATTTTTCACAGGTTTGTATTATTATCATTAAGTTATTAGGTGACCTATATGTTCATTGAATGCATTGGATAGTGATTAATGTTATATGATCTTAATAATTAAATGGGAGGTTATCCCAAAGCCAAAATAGGGTATTTGGGAGGTTATCTAATGATCAGAAAGGGATACAATGTTGGTTATCCCAAGTTCAAATCATCTACCTGAGTAGTTTTCCCAAGCATAATATGTTATAAATGTATTTCTTGATATCCATGATGTATGATTTTTTATTCTAATGTGTACTCCAAAAATATGTGTTTTATTCTAATATCAATATCCAATAGAACATGTTCTAATATACCCTTATCATTCATTTCTCATAAAAATCCAATCTTTAGTCCTTGATAAAATATTTGTTCCAATTATATAGAAGGTATATTTTCCATATTTTATGGTCATGTTCTTATAACCATATTATCAAATTATCTTTATATATTTCCCATGATTTCCCTTGTTGATCATCAGAGATAACCATTTATAATGTTTATTTTCCCATGTTATGATAAAAAATATTACATATGATTGAACAATATGTTTTAAATAATGATAAACTAATTCAAATATAATTCAAAGTTATTACGAACAAATTTTTTTGTTTACAGGTTTCAAAAATTCATTATACCTTTATAAACAATAAGAATTTGTTTATTTTTTTATTAATCATTCATCTATGTTTTTAATATCAATGTATAATAAGTTCATGTTGATTGAATTGGAATAAATATATTGTATAATATAATCTTTGGAAAATATGATGAGAAAAAATTCGTGAGATCCATAATGACATGTCTACGGATATGTATAATGATAATATTAATTGTTAAAAAATATAAATTAATATTTTTGAATGATAGAGTATGTAAATTCCAATAAATTACATCCTTGTATATATAATACAAGTGGATACGACTCTATAATAATTGTACCTATGGGTAATAACTCTAAAATTGGTGTATTAAGTGTGACTCAATCGTCACCTTTTGTATGATAATGGTAATTTATTGTATAGAAAATAACCCAAGTTGTCTTGAGTGGGTTTCTATATTGATATATTTTCATGAGATACAGGGAATCACATATATAACGACTGAATAAATTTTCATTCATTTTAACCTAGATATAAACATGTATCATAAATTACATTTTAAAACAAAAATTACAACATAATTTCAATTATATAATTACAATATTCCACATATCATATCATTTAATATCAAATATATTAATATTAAAATATTCTTGGGAATATGGAAATAATAACTATGATATTAAATGATCATTATAGGAGAAGTACAATATAATATATCACAAATAAATAAGAATAATTAACATGTTAAGGTAAATGATTGGACACCCCTTCATTTTAAATTACTAGGTAAGGAATTATAAAGATTGAAAGAAAAATAATAATAAAAATATGTTTTGTAATCAATAGACTGAAACTGAAATACATCCAGAGATAATATCAATGTGAAAATATCATGTATATTAATAATTTAATTCCCAATGAATGGAATTCATAAATATTGGACACTATGATCTCATGAATCTTGAGAACATTACCATCAATACATTTCACAAGATAATTTAAATACTTTAGTTTGAAACCAAGTTAACAAGTACAACATAAATTATCTCATGTCACAAACTGATGCATCGATGGGCTATATTTTTCTATGCTATATCCATCCCTATAGGTTTTGTAATTCCTCATATATTGAATAATATATATAGTTCATAATTCAATATTCCATATCATAAAATATTACTGTTGATTAAATAACACTGAATTATAAATATTTTCCAAGATAATCTTTTAATTTTAAAACTATGTGAAAAAATAGTCTAATGTAGAGTAAATAATCATTACCACAATAAAAGAACTTGTAAATTTATTAAAAATTAAAAGCATACTGAAAAAGTACTATAAAAATTTTTTGTTTAAATAGAAAGTTTATAATTACAACAGAATGTGAAGTTGTACAATAGTTTTTTCCACTTGGTAATTTTCACATCAATTCAAGTTATATTCAATGATTCAATGTAAAGAATAATATATAATAATGTGTTAATTTATCCTGATATTACATGTCAAAATTATATTGTATACACCACATAATATTTAATTGACGCATACTATCATATATGCCTCAATGGAATTTAAATTGTGATGAAATATATTAACTAATGATTTCTTTGGATTGAATTTTCTTTATCCGCTTGTATCATGGTTTTAAAAATGATATTAAATTATAAAATATATAGATTAATATTAATAATATGATATTTTTTCCTTATATATCAATGATATGTGAATTTCATGCATATGATTTATGGTGTTTTATGGAAATGCGTTGCATAATATAATTGATATTCATTCCAATATTTTATATATTTTTTTTATTTTTAGGATACTACTATAATTTTAAAAGTAATAAAAATGTTTTAATTTGTGGATAATATATGAATTTGTAACAGGAGACAATGTTTCGAGTTCCAACAGGAGAAAAAATTAGGCTTTTTGCTATAAAGAGTGACTTTAGAGCACTCATATGGGATGAAACTACCAAAACATGTCATAAAAAGAAGTTCCTTTGCCAATTAGAAGAGACATATCATGTATCCAATATAAAATGTTAATGAATTAAAGGATATTAAGTGATGATAGAACGTGAAGGGAAGAAAAATCATTTGAGAGATAAATCTAAATTTACACGATGTGAATCCAATAAATGTTGTGATATAATTTCTAAAAAATGGAGGAAAATATACCAAGAGTAAATGTTGGTAAGAACTTTTTTAATATATAAAGGCCCACACATACTCCTCGAATGGACCAACGACCTTATTTTTTATTCATTTGTTGATATCCCCTCTTTCAAGGGATAAGGGTAGACCCTTACATGGCCCGTCGGTTTAGGATATTACATGACCCATAGTTGTTAGGTAAATATAGTGACTATAAATACATGTAATTTCTCATCCCCAACATCTTCATCATGATGTAACATTTCCACCTTTCCCTGTTTTGTCCAGATCGGGTTCTCATGCATGAAAAGGCTAAACCTGATAGCAATTCAATACCCTCTCTTTATAAAAAATCTTCTTAGATCATGCAATTATTAATACTCATATTTTAAATCCTCATCTTCATTATAATTCTTGTGGAGTCGGTCTGGTCATTAAGCACAATTTAAGTTGTCTCAATGTCCTTGAGGTGGACCTAAGGCCATGAGGTAGCCAGAAATCCTAACTATCCTGAATAATTATGGAGGTCTAATGGCCTTGGAGGACCCGAGACCCAAAATGCTATCCGGAATGCCCAAAAAATAATGTGTTCTGTCTACTACAATACTAAACTGTGTCATATATAGTACCTTCTAAAGTACTACATACAGTGTCTTCTACAATACTTGTATAGTATAAAAAACTTATTCCTCCACCTAGTTTTAAACTAGTTCTATGGGATGAATTTTTCTACTACTCACCAACTAGAAAAAGGCTCTGGTACGACCCACACATACACAACATATAAATATTACAATGTGAAACAGTTCTAAGACAGACCCAGTTATGACAGTTTTGTCATGATTTTCAATACGATGACTCAAATTATAAACTGATTGTCCAATAATGATCGAGATATACCTGAATGATAAAAATGTATATTCATTTAAAATTATAGTTTCTTTACACATTTAACACCCTTGTAAATAATAAGATATACTTCCACTCAATTGACTCATTTGTGAGGTCTTCCACTTCGATTGAGGAATACTGATAATGTAATGAATCAACTAGGTTATTGATATTTCTACACACCATTATCTAGGTAGTAGATGTAGTCCATGTGAAAAATAACTATAATTATGGGGATTAATTTTAGTAAGGAATTTTATTTTGGAACTTAATTCATTTTGGATCATTTTCTCCACAATAATTTCCTAAATATGTTCATTTTTCTCATTCATCACTATTACATGATTAGTTAGACAATAATTTTTTTAAAGCATTAAATATTTATTTATTCAAACAATGTATATTGGTTGGGTTATTTTTAATGTTTAAAAATATTTATGACTAAATAAATTGTCAAATTTCTCAGGTACCATAACCATTGTTAAAATGGAGAACCAGTGATTTTTGTGGTTGTCTTTCGAGGCCATCGGATTCCCCCTAACTCGGATCTTTAACCAATGATTTATATAACATAATTTTATTCCTTAATCAATATTGAACACATATTTTTAATTTTATAGAAAATATTTATATTTTACTAAAATTCGCAATCATTCATCACCTTTTCAATTATAAAATATATTTTTTAAATTAAAACTTTCTCTAGAACAATCTAAGTCAGTTTAACCTCAGAGTTATATATCTAACACTAGCATGTATTTTTTTCTTTTTTTGGTTCATCTATTAAATTTATAAACTCCATAACCATTTGGGAATAAAAAATTCTCCATGGGTATCAATAATATCATCTACCATTTATTAATTATCCATTAATATTTTCATTATATCTTGTGTAAAATATAATTTTTTCATGTGTGTTTTGTATTGAATTATCTGGTTTCATAAATTGATATATTGTTCTATAATAACAATAATAATAACAATGGCATCATTATCAAATTTTTAAATCAATATTACATTTAAATCAAATCAAGAAATATGTTTATGAAAAATTATGTATGTTAGAATGAAGGAGATGGTAGGAAGTACAAACACATGACTAATGTATCATCTAGAAACTAGTTATGCAGAGTGAGTCAATTATTTTAATACATTAACAAAATTACAAGGAATCATTTCCCAAAGTACCAATCTGTTTAACAGTCATTGAAAATAGATTACATACATGAATGTTATAATAAACTTTCTCACATAAAACACTATATAAATATCCCTTTGATAACGCCATTTTTCCCTTATCATAACACTTCCTATAAATCAAAATATACTTCTTGATTCTTGGGAAAATAAAACAAATAAATGGTGTGAGCTCATGTGCACAGTATGGGTAAATGATTATGCAGGAGATATAGACTTTTAAGGAAGATGTATAATACAAACAATAGCCTTTTAAACATAAACATGAAAATTATATGGAAAAAATAAATTAGTCAATTCCATTTAAACATGCCCATGGAAATTCTACAATTAGAATAATCACATGTAAAAACTAATCTCATAATGGGGGAATAAAAAATGCCTGACAACATTACCACTATGTTATGGCCTTGTTCCAAGACCATTCAAAAATATTCTATCATGTCTTTGTTCCAGGACCACAGATTGTCTCATTAGACTTACTTTTTCATCGTGAAACTATAATGGGCCTCGCTCATCACATAATATTTACAATTTATTTTTCTCATGAAATGTTTGATACATAACATATTCATTTGTATTAAAACTAGCACAAAACATGTCAGTACAATATCAATAAAAAAATGAATGATATTAAAATAGCACATACACATTCAAACATATCATAAATCCTTTAATAAAAAAAGGAATATTATATTATAATAAATCATCTTAAATCAACAATAATATCCAGTAATGAATATTGACATTGTTGAAATTCAAAAATAAAACTCTTATTGAGAAATATTTTATTTTCAAGAAATCATTTAGTAATAACAAAATTAATAAAATAATTCATACTAAAGATATTTTGAAATCCAAGTGTCCCAAACAAAATTGAAACTTTTTAATTGAATTAATGATTTTAAAATAATCATGTCTATATAAATAAATCATGAAAATAATTTTAAAACATGGATATTAATTAAATTGATTTAGAAAAATATATAGTTAAAACAGTAAAAATGATGGTGTAGTTAAAGATACCCTTATATAAAAACCAAAAACATTCATTTTCTATTTTTTTTGTGAATAATGGGCTTGGATTATTAATATGTTCCAATAAATACTTACACATAGATAAACTCATATAATAATGAGATTAGGAATTAACCATTACCTTAAGTCTGATACACTATGTAAGTTTCTGAAACTAATATAAAATGTTTTTAAACATATTATTAACTTATATAATAATCATAATAACATTTCTAATATCATATTTGATTCTTTTATGACTTCATAGTACCCATTTATTAACAATTCTATGCTATATCAACATTTCGGGGTATAATCGCTTTGTTTATCGTATGTGCTTTGACTTTTTATTCTAGATCATGTTACATAGATCATGATTTAAATAATTTTAGAATGTACAATATGATTTATATATAATATATATTTATAATATATATATATATAATACATTGATATATTAAATGAAATACCCCCATTTATGGAGACGATATGTTGTACTTACTCATGAACGTTGTTTCCATTTTTTTATATTATTTAGTGGAATTTAGTGGATGAAATATATGTATGTATATATATATATATCATAAAAGTAGACTTATTATGTCATATAATTCATAATAATGAAAAATATTATTTTTTATAACCATTTTTTTATGGAAGAAGTGGAGAATTAATCTCATCATTTCGTTAAGATGTAGGTCGTCTGTACGCATGAGCGACGATATCATTAATTTAATGGATAAATGATATGAAAATAGATTGTATATTAATTATAAATAATCTTAATAATGTCATATTCATTGTGTATTTCTAGTATTCCCATCATTAGAACCATCCAAATAATGTAATGTGGAATAAAAATTTACACCACGATGAGGACATAGTAAGTCGTATGTACACACACATGGTGATATTATTAATCGTTGGATAGATAAAATGACGTATAATGTTGTACCATTATTAGAAAAACACATTATTACATGTATTATAGAATTTTTTTTATAGAAACAACATTGATAGAAGATGTAGAAGAAGAATATAACTTTGAATGATGGGATAAAATGATTACCTCTTCTTCGGGTGTTCCCTTTTGATTTGAATAAAATAGATCCTTAGGATGTCTATATGCCCAAATTTTGGTCACTATGATAAATTGAGATATTTTTTCATAAGTAATTTTTAGGTATTGGCTGATCGAAATGGCTTCAGAGGTTTGAGTAAAATAGAAAGGTAATTAACTTTTTATAGATAGGTGATGGAAAATTTAAGAAAAATATTCAAATATTAATTTATTATCACAATATTTTCAGTTTCTAATGGATACAAATTGATTTATTTATAAGATAACATGTGTATTAGTATAAATATAGAAAAATAGGTTTAGACTTGTTTAGGTTTTAAAAGTAACCTTATCTTTTAGATTTAACCCATTGTAAAATAATTTTACTCTTACAATGTCCTCTTATATTTTAATACTACATGGTTAATATATTTACAATAAAATACAAAGAGAATATAAAGTGGATAATCTATGAAATTTATATCACAATGCATGTTATTATGTTGAAAATTATGTATTTATTATTTTTATATCATTTATTAAAATATTATTTGTTTAAAAAATCATTTATTTTAGTTTTGACAATATTTCGTAATGGTTTTTATTAATTCATAACAACCAAATTACATCGAAAAAAATCCTTTTAATCATACCTACTATGTAAATTTCATCTATAAAACTCAACTATTGAATCAAAATGTTTAAATGACATTTATTTTAATCTTTATAAATTTATTTATTTAAATCATTAATTAATGAGGTAATCAGTACATCATAATTGTGTGATAAATAAATATATTTATCTAATGTCTAAATATTATAAACAAATAATCATGAAGTAGGAGATACTTATATATTTCTAAATAATTATTGTATATATATAGATATCAATTATATAACCATATATTAAAATTGAATTCGTAAAAATACATGTTTATGTTATTTTTCCCTTTCCTTTAAAATAAATATAATAAATCTCATTTTCACCACAACGTGGCACCAAAAAAAAAATATGGCCTATGGATTCACATGGTTGAATATATATCATCCAATAGTATTAGGACTCGTTTTAGGGTAGTTTTATATTATTAAATTATTATTTTTTACCCTTATTTACCTGATTTACCTTTTAGCCATGGTAAATAAAAATAATTACAAAATTTACAATTCATATTTTTAATAAATAAAAGGTACCTATTTTAAAAATTAGTATCCTATGATTCCAAATATAGAATCAATTTTTAGAAATTAAAAAAATAGAATTTGATGAAATTATTATGAAAATAATTTCTCTTGTCAAAACAAGAGTGTGGGTTTCCAAAGAAGATAAAACTATCTAAAGATTGAAATGTGTTTATGTCCAATTAAAATGTGAAAATAAATAAAATGAAATTAATTTTATTAAATGAAAAAATAATAATATAATTATATTTTAAAACCACTAAAATTTATAATTTTACTTTATAAATTATTTTTATTAACAAAATATTTTTTAATTAAAAATTTGTATATTTAATTATTCATCAAAATATGGAAGTTATCAAAAAAGTACCAAAAATTTATCAAAACTATCTTTTTATGCCCCTTTTCTATTGAAAATTTAATTTCACAACATTATGTATATTAATGTGTTAAATAAATTATTTTGAAATTGTTGTCCTTTAGAAAGTGGAAATACTGTATTTATTAGAAAAATACATCTTTTATCTAAAAAATAGAATATTCTCTTATATTATGTCTAAGGAAAAAAATTTGAATTTTTATATTATATGGTATATATAAAATTCAAAATGTGGATAATACTATTCATAACATCTATTTAAAAGAGTATTTTTATAGGACGTGGTGCGCTTGAACTTGTTGTTGTGTACATCGCACAGAATAGATTAAAAGAGAGTCACCCCACTTTGTGAAGGCAGTAGTCCACACATAATTGAATGATGTAATCATATATAAGAGAGTGGAATTTTCATATCAAATTATATGTTCTAATAATGATGAATATTTCATTAATATTATTATTATTTAATTTATTTCAATTATATGTAATATTTAACACATCACGAACCATATAATGTGTTAGTGAAAGATGAGTCACATCGATTTTTTAGGTGGTAGTGTGTTGTAGACACGGTCAATATTATCATGTCCCATATAAAAATTAATATAACAATGAAATATTATATATAATGAATCTATATATCTAAATCGGTTAAAAATATCAAATATATACTTAATATTTATCCTCACACCCAACAACAAATGACGGTAATAGAATAATGAATGACATTGGTTCATGAGTTGGTAATCTATCATACACATGAACAATAAATTTTTAACCCAAATTGTGGAGGATAATATTGTTTTATGTCATTCAATTATTATAAAATTATCCCATTATATGTATGAAATTGTTGGTTTTATATCATCCTGGTTTAATATGAACTGATGGAGGTTGAGGATGAAAAAAAAGATAACCATCATTTAAAATTGTTACATCTTCTTCTGGTTTCCTTTATATATTCTCAAGAAATAATTGTTATGATGAATGTTTTTCCAAAATAAGGATTTTAATATGAGGTAATGGAATTTTTTAATTGATTTTTATTAGGTTTGGGAAATTCAAAGTGCATGAGGGGTGTGATAAAGAGAGTATATTGGGTGAACATTATAATTGAGGAGGGGTAAAAAAATTTCAAATACTCAAAATTATTCAATATATGAAGGGAAATATAACCTCATGGGATTCATGAAATAGAAATTTTATGGGGTAAAAAGATGATAATTTCTATAAAAACCCCAACCACATAATAACTCACATGTTCTCAACATTTTTTCCACATCATCAATGATTCCATATATTTTCCACTTTGGTTTCTCATTATGGTCACTAGTCTATTCAATAAAGTTATTTTATCCTCTATAAAAAAATATAATTATATTTTCATGAAAATATGGACATAGTTGTTCTAACTATTGTATATCATTTACAATATAACAATAATATTTGTGTTGAAAATTAGTGTTAATTCAAACCAAGGAATTTTGAAAATACACTAATATCTCTTTATCAATACTAACACAATATTCACTTAGTAGGGGTTAATGTATTTATTATAAAATATATATTGGCTGATTAATGGATGAAAATTTATATTTATTAAAATTTAACAATTACTTGAAATAATATACTTTTTTTAGTAAATTTAAATCATTTAATAATGTATCATTTGTTACAAAATAACATTAAAGACATTTTTTCCATTATTCATTTAATTAAATATTTAAAAGTACCCAAAAAATGATGGAATTGATATATATTATTTTCATAGTTGTGTGACATTATGTACTCATATTTTCTAAAAAAAAATTATGAAACTAATTAATTTAGTTTTCATTACTTTTAATATTTTTAGTATAATTTAATTTAATTCCCTGTTTACTAACTAATTACTAGTTGGACGTTCATAAAAATTTGAAGTAATTATTTCATCACGAAAAATAAATAAATTAATTCTTTCATATAAAGAACTAAATTTTCATGAAAAATAAATTTTATAAGTTGAGATCTTTTTTTTAACACTCTCAGAAATCATTATATATTTTAAAATAAATGATGTTTCCATTTTGTGTTTTATTTAAATTAACATATTCTGAAAAACACTATCAAAGAAAATATTGTCAAATAATGATATAAATTTATCCTAATGTGATAATGGTGGAAATGATTATATAAAATGGGTGTTGAACAGGTTGATATGTGATTTTAACAATTATCATTATAATTTACACACCGATAAATTATTTTTTTAATTTAACCATAAATTTGTTTTTAGAAAAAATTTTGGTAAAAATTTCAAATTGACAATATCCAGAATAATAAATTATTTTGATTTAATAATTATCATAATTTTTATTAATTAAATACACAAAAGTGAAAAATTTTAATATAAATTAATCTCATAGACATGATAATAAACAATGGGTTTTTAAACAGGAAATATTCCATAATTTACTGAGAATTTTTTAGAAATGTAAATATAATCATTAACCATATTATCTAATATAGATATATTTATATGAAATTAAAATAATTTTTTATTAAATGTAATTAAAAATAGAATATAACATTTAAAAAATTTTAATATAAATTGGTATTTATAATTGAATTTCAATAATTTGTTTTATTCATAAAAAATTAAAACATTTTAAAAATATCCAAAAAAAAATAAAATATGCTTATTTAAATATTTATATATAAAAAATATATATCAATTTTCAAATAAATTTTATTAA
Source organism: Viscum album (assembly GCA_963277665.1). Taxonomy (NCBI): domain Eukaryota; kingdom Viridiplantae; phylum Streptophyta; class Magnoliopsida; order Santalales; family Viscaceae; genus Viscum; species Viscum album. The sequence continues at coordinate 88,853,675 of OY728121.1, read as the reverse complement.
ATCGGTTTATGTTAATTTTAAACCATTTTGGAAAATGATAACTTAACAGCCATATAGATAAATATTGTTTTTAAGAAAATTTTTCTTTTTCTAAAAAATAATCTTACATTATTTTTAATCAAGAGATGACTACAAATAACAGAAATTATTTATTATTATATATACCTATGAATTTAAGGGATGTAATATAACTACTTACTATGTTACATTTCATTTATACTCGATGTTTTGAGCTCCACAAGATATCATAGAGATGAATTTTTTTTGAAAATAGATATATATTAAAGTCTCAAGATTTTATATTATTTTCTATGAAAAATATTTAATTCCATATAGTTAATTTAAACCAATTTAATTCATTTTAAATATTGAAGCTTAACATTCACATACCTTATATAAATTGAAACCTCTAAACAATTGCATTATCTCACTAATCAAAATATTGATATTTGAAAATACCACTACTGAAAACCCCATATTATAAAGAGGATAATAAAATATAATTTTAATAAGAGTGAATGGGAGGAATGAAGGTCGTCTGGAGTATTCACATGACATTGTTTATAGGTATTATATTATAGGTTGAAAGTGAAAAAATGGATATGGACTAATATAATAACCCCTAGTTTTTAATAGAGAGTGATAAATGTCCCCGATTACAAAAATTGAGTGATCTAGAGAAGTATAACGAAAAAACAATTAACCAAAGTTGTTTGAACATGGTCATTGATATCATCATAAATGATGATAACCAGATAAGCATTTATTTCCAAATCATCTTCTTATTGATGAAGAATAGTCATGTGAATATACATTTACATGATTTAAATCTTTTCATAAAACAATATCATTATATTGTGTTGCCTTTATCAATTAAAAATAAATCTATTACTCCATGATATGTATATCAAAAATATTAATTTTTTATACCCTAATCACTAATATTGAATACTAATAGATCTTAACATCCATAGTATAACTATAATACATTCCATCAATATGTTTTTATTGTTATGAACGAAATGGCTAGAACAAGTTATCAGATATGTATAAATTTCCATAAAGTGAATTAATGCATTAATACCATTTCATAAATCATTAACATTAGGAATCATCAAAATGATTATAATCTAAAACAATAGAATTAAGGTCACAAAATTGAAAATTTCAACATATCATTAATCAATCAAACAAAATTAAGTCTCTCTTATTCATCTCACACAAAACATCTAAATACCATCATGATGTATAATCATCAAACATTGTAATTATGTAGATTATAGTAAAGACATATTTAAAACATGAATTTTTTCATAATACATATATAACACACATAATAACCAATTTATTCTTTAAATCCAAAATTATTTTTAACTCTATTAATTATAATATAAACCATTTTTTCATAAAATTATATTTCCGTTACGATGTAGTAAGTATTATGCAATTAACTTTATCCAAATAAATCACCCCTACAATCTACCTTCATTATCTCCACATTATAGAATTTTAAATGTTATCATTCCTTTAATCACGCATTTTCCATGAATATTAACTATTCATTGAATCCTTTTTCGCGGTCCTTGTTATTTTTCAAAAACCATATATATTTAAATAGTGAAAATGTATTACAGTAAAATATTTATAAATTTCAATATTCTTATAACCAGTATATCATTTCATTAATTATTATATTACATAATTCATGATTCTAAATAGATGAATATTAATAATTACACTTATTCTATGAAAATACCATAATATATTCCATTATATCATAGCTTATTCTATGGTATGTTCCATTAAGGGATGAGTTGTTCGGTTCCACAGCTCCCCATATCATCTCAGTTTAAGAATTAAAAATATTAAAAATCATTCATTCCCTTGAAATTATTATCCTGGTGACCTTTTTTACACATAAGAAGGAAACTATTTTTCATATTAATCACATACCAATTTGTTTATTTCAACAACTATCACCTGTGGGATAAAACATATCTACCTTCAAATTTTTATGAGTATTTTTCTTTTTCATACCCTTATTCCAATTAATAACATCAAATACATAATAATTATATAATTCATTGTTTGTCTTGTTAGTATGTTATATTATGTCTGTATATCATGAGAATGTTTGGTAGAGTAGTTCTCTTTCAAAATATTTTTATAATCCAGTAAAAAAATTGTAATTATTTCTCTTTGGATTACGTGTGTTTATATCATTCACATTCCATTGACTAATCATGATTTATAAATGATGAAATACACTAGTTACATTCCAATATAGAAATAAACCCAACCACAATACCATAATAGGGATGTAATTCATGGATAAACCAATAATTATATATAACCAACTATTATAATGGTATTTTATACATATCATTAAAGTCTATTTTGAGGTTATTGACAGTAATCAGTGTTTCACATATTCTAGTTCTCGGGTGTTCTACTAATATATCTCAATTACAAACTGCATTGAAGCGACTATAGTAGCTCGAAGCTATTTACTACAATATTACTTTGGAATATGACATAAGGAATCACATCCTGATGTACTGAGTATTAGTATTCAGTGTAAATTAGACAGATAATTGATTCTTCCATTACCTTTGAAAACACCAATTATAACATAATTGCTTTGGAATATTATTATTCCCTCATGAATATCATTTGAATTCAAACATTGTACATTCATCGATTATATGTAAAGGAATAAAAATAGGGTTTTCTCGAATTCTCACTCAGTGTTAATTATATAGGACGTTGTCCTGAATCTATAATCATAATCAACATTTCAAGGCATATTAATAACCAAACATTCAATTTAAATATTTTTATAAGGAATAATAAATTTCCCATTGTGAATAACACAAAATATATGACATTAAACAAATTAAATGAAAATGAAATTCTTCTGTAGATAATATTATTGGGAATACATAATTTATTTATATATTTTAATTATTATTTAATTAAATTTTTAATTATTGGATTTCATGATCTCAGACAACACGATACATCTATTATCAAGATCTTTCTGAAGACAGTTTAATTACTACTTGTAGAAAAATATTTAAATTGAAAATTTTAAATTTTTTCATAAGAACTAGAAAATAATCAAGGGTATATATTATAAAAGAAAACACCCATCACTATAGGTCCAATGAATTCCCCAAAACTCTAATAAAATATTTATTTAATAAATCAATATGGCTTATCATTATATAATAATATAGTCTAAATGATACATATATATCAATATTTTCCAAATTTATGCTTCAAATAAAATGGTGTATTTGAAAATGGTATCATGTTAATGATATAACCAAATAAATCATATAAGAATATGGATACATAACATATTTATTTTTATTAAAACTAGCACACAAAATATCAATAAAATATCAATAACTAATGAATTTTATTAAAATAACACATCCACACTCAAAAATATCATAAATCATTCAATACAATATGAAATATTGTATTATAATAAGTCAACCTCAATCTAGAATAATTTTCAGTAAAGGATGTTGACATAGTTGAAATAGATAAATAAGCATCTTATTGAGAAATATTTCTTTTTCAAGAAATCATTTAGTAATAAAAAAATTTATAAATAAATTAATATTAAATATACTTTGGAATCCATGTTTCCCACACAAAATTGAGACTTTTTAATTGAAATAATAATTTTAAAATAATCAGGTCTATATAAATAAATTGTGAAAATAATTTTAAATCATGGACATTAATTAAATAGATTTAGGGAAATATAACTTTAAAACACTTAAAATGATGATATAGTTAAAGATACCCTTCTATAAAAACTAAAAATATTAATTTTGTATACTTTATTATGAATCATGGGCATCTATGATTAATATGTTCTAATAAATACTTACACATAAATAATCTCGTATAATAATGAGATTAGGAATTAACCATTTACATAGGTCTGATACACTATATAAGTGTCTGAAACTCATATAAAAAGTTTTCAATCATATTATTAACATATATAATAATAATAATAATATTTATTGTATCATATATGATTGTTTAATGACATTAAATTTCCCATTTATTAATAATTATATGTTATTGAAACATTTCAGGGAACAATCGCTTTGTTTGACGTAAGTGTTTTGACTTGTTATTCTGGATCTTATTATATAGATCATGATTTACATACTTTTTGAATGTATAATATTATTTATATATAATATATATATATAATATATATATAATGGATTGATATATGAAATGGAATACCCCATTTCAGGAGACGATATGTCGTACTTACTCCTAAACGTTGTTTATGTTTTGTTATCATATTGAATGGAAGTATCTGGATGAAATATATGTATGTATATATATTTCATCAAAATAGACATATTATGTCATATATTTCATAATAATAAATAATTTATTTTTTTATAACCATTATCGGATGGATAACGTGGAGAATTAATGTCATCGTTTTGTTAAGATATAGGTTGTACGTACACATGAGCGACGTTATCAATCATTTAATCATTCAATGATATGAAACTAGATTTTATATTAATTATAAATAATCTTAATCATGTCATATTCATTATTTATTTTATAATACTCTTCATTATTACCATTCAAATAATGTAATGTGGAATAACAAATTACCCCACGATAGAGACACAATAATTAGTACGTACACACGCATACTGATATTATTAATCATTGGATGGATAAAATGATGAATAAAGTTGTCCCATGATTATAAAAACACATTAATACATGTATTATATTTTATTTTTTATAGATACAATATATAAAGAAGATGTAGAAGAATAAAATAACTTTGAAATATGTGATAAAACTATTACGTCTTTTTCAGGTGTTCCCTTTTGATTTGAAGAAAAGGGATATTTTGGATATATATATGCCCTAATTTAGGTAACTAGGATAAATTGATTGAGATTTCTATTAGTAATTTTTAGGTATTGTCTGATTGAAAAGGATATAAAGGGTTGTTTATAATAGAAAGGGATATTCTCTTTTATAAGATAGGTGATGGGAAATTTAGGAAAAATATAAAAATATTAATTTATTATAAAAATATTTTTGGTTTCTAATTACTAAAAATTGATTAATGTATAGGATAACATGATTATGGGTATAAATCCTATAAAAAGGTTTTATAAATATTTAGGTCATAAAATTAACCTTATCTTTTATATTTAACCCATTCTAAAATAATGTAACTCTTACCATGTCCTCCTGTATTTAAATATTACATGGTTAATATATTTAAAATAAAATTCCTAGAGAATCTTAAGATTATAATCTATGAAATTTATATCAAAATTCATGTTATTATGTTTAAAATCATATATTTTTGATTTTTATATCATTTAGTAAAATATTATTTCTTTAAAAACACATTTATGTCAATTTTGGCAATATTGAGTAATTGTTTTTCTTAATTCATAACATCCTAATTACATCTGAAAAAATCCATTGAATCATACATAATATGTCAATTTCATCTAGAAAATCATACTACTGAATCAAGATGTTAAAATTAAATTTATTTAATTTTTATTCAATCATTTATTTAAATCATTATTTAACGAGGTAATCACGACATCATAATTGAATGATAAATAAATATATTTATCTAATGTCTAAAAATTATAAACAAACAATCATGAAATAAAATATATTTATATATTTCTCACTAATTTTTATATATATATATATATATATCAATTATATGAACATATATTAATATTGATTTGGTAAAAATACATGTTTTTGTTATATTTCCCTTTTCATTAAATTAAATATAATAAATTTCATTTTCATCCTCTTGTGGGTCTAAAATACAAAAAAACGGCCTATGGATTCACATGGTAGAATATAAATCATCCAATAGTATTAGGATGCGTTTTAGGTAGTTTTATATTATTAAAATATTAATTTTTACGATTATTTACAATATTTACCCTTTAACCATGGTAAATAAAAAAAATTACTAATGTTACTATTAATAATGTTAATAAATAAAAGGTACCTATTTTAAAATTGTGTATCTTATGATTCCAAATATAGAATCTGTTTTTCCAAATTCAAAAAATTTAATTGGATGAAATTATATGGAAATTATTTTCTTTTTTCAAAACTAGATTGTGGGTTTTTAAAAAGATAAAACTATCAAAAGATTGAAATTTGTTTATTTCCAAATTAAATGTGAAAACACATACAATTAAATTAATTTAATTAAATGATGAAATAATAATTTAATTATATTTTAAATTCACACAAATTTATATTTTAACATTATAAATTATTTTTATTAACAATTTTTTTTTCAATTAAAATTTTGTATATTTCATTATTCATCAAAATATGGAATTTATCAGAAAAGTAACAAAAATTTTCCAAACAAAATTAGTATGCCCCTTTTCTATTGAAAAATTAATTTCATAACATTATGTATTTTAAATTGTTATGTATTGTTTTTAAAAATGGTTCCCCATTAAAAAGCAGAAAAATTGTATTTATTTAAAAAATACTACTTTTATCTGAAAATTTGAATATTCATTTATTATGTCTAAGAAACACACAATTTAATTTATTAAATTATACGAGATTAATAAAATTCTAAATATGGATAATACTATTCATAACATATTTTTAAAAGAGTAGTTCGATAGTACGTGGAGTACATGAACTTGTGGTTCTATACATCACACATAGTAGAATTATTTAAAAAGGAATCATACCTTGAATAATGGGATGTTAAAAGTATCATTTCAGTTTATTAATGGTAATTATAAAAAATATATACGGAATATTTTAACATTAAAATTTTTCCACAATATCATATATATGATTATATTTTCTAAAATAAAATTATATATATAATTCATGATGTGCGGAGATTAAAAGAGTGTCACCCAACTTCGTGAAGACGATAGTCCACACATAACTGAATGATGTAATCATATATAAGTAAGTAAATTGGACATATAAAATTATAGGTTCTAATAGTGATGAATATTTCATTAATATTATTATTATTTCATTTATTTCAATTATATATATTATCTTTATAATTATCAAAAACCATATATTGTCTAAGTGAAAGATGAGTCACATCAATTTTTTAGGTGATAGTGCACTGTAGACACAGTTAATATTATCATGTCCCATATGGAAAGTCATGTAACAATGAAATATTATATATATTGAATCTTTATATCTAAATCAGTTATAAATATCAAATATATACTTAATATCTATTGTCACACCCAACAACTAATGACGGTAATGAAATAATGAATAAAATCAGTTCATGAGTTGGTAATCTATCATACACATGAACAATAAATTTGTAACCCAAATGGTGGAAATAGAGATAGTTTTATCTCATTATCTTAATATAAAATTATCCCATAATATGTATGAAACTACTGTAATTATATCATCATGGTTTAATATGAACTGATGGAGGTTGAGGTTGAAAAAAAAAGAAAACCATCATTGAAAATTGTTACATCTTCTCCTGGTATCCTTTCAATATTCTCAAGAAATCATTCTTATGATGAAATTATTCCCAAAAAGGATTTTAATATTAGATAATGGAATTTTGTAATTTATTTTTATTGGGTTGGGTAAATCCAAAGTGCATGAGGGGTGTGATAAATAGAGTATATGGGGTGAAATTTATAATTGGGGAGCGGTAAAATTATTGCAAATAATGAAAATTATTCAACACATGAAGGTCACTATAACCTTTCAGGATTCATGAAATAGAAATTTTATGGGGTAAAACGGTGATAATTTCTATAAATAACCCCACCACACAATATCTCACTTGTTTTCAACATTTTGTTCCATAACATCAATGATTCAAAATATTTTCCACTTTTGTTTCTCATTATGGTTACTAGTATATCAAACATAGTTATTTTATCCTCTATGATAAAAAATATATTTACAGGATAACGTGGACACATTTGTTCTAACTATATTATATAATTTATATATTAACAATCAAATTGTTGTTGAAAATTAATGTTAATTCAACCCAAGGAATTGTGAAAAAACATTGATTTATTCTTATCAATCCAAACCAAATTTTCACTTTTTTGAGGTTAATATATTCATTATAAAAGCAATATTGGATGAATAATTGATGATAATTTATAATTAAAAAAATTTAATGACTACATTAAAGAATATTGGATTTTTTGTGAATTTAAATAATTTAATAATGTATCATTTGTTATAAAATATCATTAAAGACAATTTTATCATTATTCATTTAATTAAATAACAAATAATATCCAAAAAATGACGGAATTGTAATATATTATTGTCACATTTGTGTAAAATTAAATACTCACATTTTTTAAAAAAATTGATGAATGTAATTGACTTAGTTTTCATCACTTTTAATATTTTTAGTATCATTTATTTTATTTCCTTGTACACTATCTAATTAATGGTTGGACCTTCATAAGAAATTGATGTAATTATTTCATGACAAAAAATAAAAAATTTAATTTAATAGTATAAAAAACTAAATTTTCTTGAAAAATAATTTTTATATCTTAACAGCTATTTTTTTCCACTCTCAAAAATCATTATATATATTTAAAGAAATGATGTTTCCATTTTTTGTTTTTCCTAAATTAACATATTATGAAAAACCATATCATAAAAAATATTCTCAAATAATGACAAAAACTTATCCTAATTTGATAATGGTGGAAATGATTATGTAAAATGGGTTTTGAACACATTGGTATGTGATTTTAACAATTATCTTCTTAGTTTAACCCCGGATAAATAAATTTTTTAATTTGACCATAATAATTTTATACAAATAATTTTGGTAATAATTTCAAATTGACCATATCCCAAATAATAAAATATTTTTATTGAATAATTATCATCAATTTTATTAATTAAATATACTAGAATGAAAATTTTTAAGATAAATTTATATCATAGACATGACAATAAAGGGTGTCTTTTTAAACATAAAATATTCCATAATTTACTGAGAATTTATTAGAAAAGATAATATAATAATTAACCATATGATCTAATATGGATATATGTATATGAAATTAAAATAATTTTTTTATTATAACTAAATAAAAATATAATATAACATTTTAAATATTTAAATATAAAATGGCATTTACAATTGATTTTCAATAATTTTTTTATTCATCAAAAATTAAACCATTTCAAAAATATCCCAAAAAATCCCAATATTCTTATTTTAATATTTATATTTAAAAAATGAATATCATGTGGTCAAATAAATTTTATTAATGTGGTTTATGTTAATTTTCAATCATTTTTTATAACAATAACTATACATCCAATTAGATGAATAATTTTTTAAGAAACATTTTATTTTTTTCATAAATAATCTTACATTATTTTGAATCAAGAGATCACTATAAGTAACATAATTTATTTATTATTATACATTCCTACGAATTAAATGGATGTAATATAACTATATTCTATGTTACATTTCATTTATCCATGGTGTTTTGAGATCCACAAGATATTATAGAGATGAAATTTATTTAAAAATTGATATATCTTTAAGTCTCAACATTTTATATTCCATTCTATGAAAACTGATGCATTCCATACTGTCAATTTAAAACAATTTTATTCTTTTTTAATCATGAAGCATAAAATTCACATACCTTATACAAATTGAATCCTCTAAACAATTAAATGATCTCACTAATCAAAAGATTGATATTTGAAACTACCACTGCTGAGAACCCCACATTATAAAGAGGATATTAAAATATAATCTTAATAAGAGCGAATGGGTGGAATGAAGGTCGTATGGAATAATAACATTTATTTTTTCCCAGTATTATATTATAATTTGAAATGGAAAAATGGATCTGGACGAATATAATAATCCCCTTTTTTAATAGAGTGCGATAAATGTATTAGATTACAAAAATTGAGTGATCTAGAGAAGTATAATGATAAAAAACCATTTACCAAAGTGGTTTGAACATGGTCTTTCATATCATCATAAATGATGATAATCAAATAAATATTTATTTCTAGATCATCTTCATATTAATGAAGAATAGTCATGTGAATATACATTTAAATGATTTAATTCTTTTCATAACACAATATCATTCTATTGTTTTGCCCTTATCAATTCACAATAAATATATTACTCCATTATATGAATATCAAAAATAATAATTATCTACACCCGAAGCACTAATATTAAATATTAATAGATCTCAACATCCATAGTATAACTATAATTAATTCCATCAATCTGTATTTATTGTTATGAATGAAATGTCTAGAACAAGTTATCATATATGTATACATTTCCATAAAGTGAATTTATACATTAATACCATTTCATAAATTGTTTACATTATGAATCATAAAAATGATTCTGATCCAAAATAATATAATGACGGTCATAAAATATAAAATTTCAACATATCATTAAACTATCAAACTAAATTGAGTCTCTCTTATTAATCTCATACTAAACATGTAAATACCATCATGATGTATAATCATCAAACATTGTAATTATCTAGATTATAGTAAAACCATATAGTAAACATGAATTTTTTCAAAATACTTAAATAACACATATAATAACAAATTTATTATTGAAATCAAAAAATTATATTTATCTCTATTAATGATAATAGAAACTATTTTTTGATAAAATCAATTTTTAGTTAAAATTTATTAAGTATTATGGAATTAAATTTATCAAAATCAATCTACCGTAAAATCCAACATCATTATTTCCATATTATATAATTTTATAGGTTTTCATTCCTTTAATCAAGAATTTTCCATGAATATAAATTATTCATTGAATCCTTTTTCTTGGTCATTTTTATTCTTAAAAAACAATGTTTATTTAAATAGTGAAAATTTATTACAGTAAAATACTTATAAATTTCAATATTCTTATAACTAATATATCATTTCATTAATTATTATATTACATAATTGATGATTCCAAATAGTTTAATATTAATAATTCCACTTATTCTATATAAATACAATAATCTATATTGTAACACCCCAAGCATTCACAGTACGCTTCTTTTTGATTAATACAGTAGTGTCTGTTGTACGCAAATTCAAGTTCTAACACACACCACGAACAATAAAAGTAGTCATTATGAATAGTAATACACACTTATTGTACTTTTATAAATTTTATCTCTCAAAATGGACTTCATTTTTGGATTCGGAATATCAAAATTATTCTAGGGTGAAATTTTTCCAATTTTCAGATAACTTTCATATTTTGATAATATTGAAAATTACAAAATTTTAATTAAAAACATCCTTTTTAATCAAATTAATTAATAGTGATAAATTATGAATTTGAGTGGATTTAAATTATTTTTAGAATATATTTTTACCATTTAATCCAATGTTGGTCATTAGACATAATTTCACATTTAAATCGAAAATAAACATGTGTCAATCTTTTCATAGTTATTGTTTCTTAAAAACACGCTTTTTGTTTTTACAGTGGGAATTAATTTTAAATTAAAAAATGATACTTCTATGTTTTAAATTTTGTAAAATAGACTTCATTATTGAATTCATAAAATCAAAATTATCTTAGGGTAAATTTTGGTATTTTTCTGAAAACATTCAATATTTAATGAATAGTGAAAAACACAACGTTACTGTTCAAAACCATCGTTTTATTTAAATAATTATTTATATTATTTAAATTTATTTTACGTAAAAATAGATACAAATTACCTATATAAATTCAATGTAATTCATTGGAGTCAGTTTATAATAATTTTAGATATATAAAAATTTTATTGAACTTTTTCGGCGTCTTTTACCCACCTCCTAGGAGAATTTGTAAATTCATATAAAACACAATATTACGACTTCTGTGAGTTGAATTTCGAAAATCAGAGAGACATGGTTAATATCAAGGAGTAAAATCTGGTTCAATAAGATAAATTTTTTGGTGAATAGTAACATTTTACTTTTATTTACCACGGTAAAAAGTAAATAGGGTAATTAAGGGTAAAAATGATATTATTATTACACTAAAACATGTCCTAATTCTATTGGATAAGTTTAAATCAACCAAAAACAACCTTAGGAATAAAATATGACCCTTTAGTTCCACTTGGATTAGATTAGGACGTTTATTATTATTTAATTCAATGAAGAGTTAAAAGAGTTAAAATCAATGTTTAATAACTAAATCATTTTTTATATAGCATTATACATAATCTAAATTCGATTATAAATATTCATTAGAAAACTGAAACTATTTCCTACATAATGGTATTTTAATTTTAATATTTAGATATTAAATAATTAAATTTATTTATGACACAATGATGAAGTAGTAATTACCTTATTAATGAAAGAAACAAATAAATGGTAATATAAATATTAAAATAAATATAATTTCAAAGTTTTTATTACATACACGAATTTTATAGCTGACTATGACATGTTAGGGATGATTGAATGTATCTTGTTCGATGTAATCAAGTTGTGATGACGTTCACATAAAAAAATACCAAATAGTGTCAAAATTGATATAAATTAATATTTCAAACAAATATTATATGATTAATTGATATTATATTCCTAAAAATATAAGGATAGGCCAAAGGACTTATATAATGATATTTTTATCATTAATTTCCCACTTGGGGGTCAGTTGGAAGTTTATAGTATGTTTATTAACTATATAAAATAAAAATACAATGAGACATGGTAAATGTCAAACTAAGTAACTAAGGGTTAACACTAAAATATAAGGTTAATAAAGTGACCCAAACCTATCTAAAACCGATTACTTAAGTGGATTTCTACCCATATCCACTTTAGAATTTGAATAATGCCCTATGGATCCATTAGAAACCTAATATGAATTTATTATAAATTAATACTTTATATTTTTCATAAAGAGCCCCTCCTCCCCCATATAAAAGGGCACCACTTCTAACCAATTCCTAACACCTTTAAAGCCTTTTGTCTTTTCCTACCTTTGCTCAATTATGCTCCCTACATCCCTATCCTCCTATTAGAAGCCCCACCTTATGAAGAAGGCACTTCAAGAGTATTTTTCTGGTTCAAACCAAAGGGAGTAACCAAAATTAAATGTAACGATTTCTCTTAGCTTCTATTCTTTTATTTTTCCAACCCCTAAACTCTTCTTATTATTTTCTCTTGTAACAAAACCAGTATCCCAAATAAACTAGGTTATTGTTATGAGAAGTATTCAAACTACACTTACACACACCTTCATCTAATGGGTGAAGAACATAATGTTTTTGTGGATGGCAACCAAACGCCCCACGAAACGGTGATTGTTCATTTATATCCTACGGCCTCTCATGGTGGCCATTATGATGGAACTATAATTAAATATGATATTAATTATTTTTATTTTATATATAATCTTCTATAATTCTATTTTATAGCATACCATTATTCGTTCCATGTTGTATATATATACGTTAATTTTCATTTGAGGAAATGCGGACTACCGCCGCCTCAAAGTGATATGACTTGTTTATACCATACACGGGACATATAAAGGACGGTATTATTGAACATAAGTAACAAATATAAGATATTATATTATACTTGAATAATAATATACCTACATTTTATATTGTTTTGATTCCTTTTAAAATGAAAAATGAAATGGAAGTAGCGTTCGGGCGTATGTACGGACTACAATCTCCACGAACGCGATGAGATTCATTCCCAATTGTATCCATTCAAGTATAATTCTAATTTTATGATTAAAAATAATGTTTAAGGACTTTATATCATTTTTAATATTTATAATATACAACCTATCCATAACAAACATGTCTTATGTAACAAAACATATAAAATAAAACAAGTAAGTTAACACCCGAAACGATGATAATACTAAGATATTATTAACAAAGAAATGTTAAAAGAACATATATGATATAATATTAATGTATATAATTCTTGTATAATTTAATAAAAATAATTTAAACATTATACAAGTGATTACCCTAAACCCGACAAAGGAAAAGTACAAATTAAGGGGTTTTCATCTCACTCCTTATTCCTGTGAGATTCATGCCATATTGAAACTATTTAATTTTGTGTGGTGTATTAACTGCCCATAATTATATTATTTATGTAATACACTTTAATTTATGTGTATATACATATTCATTGTATGATACCTCTTTCATGAGGTGTATGTTTCGTAAGTTACCCAATTGAGAAGGGTTAATTTCACAATCTCTTTATTATCCGAGTTTGTTTTTACGTATGTATCTACTGGGACATATTTATTATCCATGTCCATGTTTTATGACAGAGTATTCAAAGGGATTATTTTATGGGACTTTTAACTAAAAAATCATTTCAAATGTTTTAAATATTTATTCTTCCAAATCTTTCTCATTAATTTCCATGTCTTCAAAATGGTTTTTAAGGATTTATTTATATAGACATGAATGTTTTTAAAATGTTAATTCCTTTCAAAAGATTCAAAGTGGTATGGGAAACATTGACTGAAATATTTCTTTAAATGGATTCTTTTCCAAATTTTATGACTTTTAAATGTTTTCATGAAGAAGGAGTATTTCTCTCAAAGTTTTTTACAAATCATTTTCATCAACGTCAAAATCCTTTAATGGATTTTAAACTTTTTTTGAAGCTGATTTATCATGATACAAATCGTCCATATTATGTTGATGTTTTTGTGATATGTTTTACTATAGATTTTTAAATTTTATACCATTCATGGTTTATGGGTAAAGTATTGACATTTCGTATTCTAGTTTTAATATGAATGATTATGTTATGTTGAGACCTTTTCATATGAGTAATGCATTAGACTTAGTAAGTGACGGGTGGAGCCCGCTATAGCTCCTAAATGCATTGGTAGGTCTCCTGAGACAAACTAGTGTCTTGGCATGAGGCCTTGACAAAATTTTATTTTTAGTCTTGGCACGAGGCCTTGGATACGTGGTTATGATAGTCTGGCATTATGCATTCCATCGTTATGATAGTGGTTATTGATATTGCATGTGATTATTCGACTAGTAGAATATCCCTGTGAATAAGTAAATGGAATTATTTCATTTTACCTTTTCCATTTTATGCTGATGTTCAAGTTTAAAAGGCTTTTGGTTTAGTTATACATTTCCTTAAATGTTTATGTTTATTTATGAATGTTTCTGCAATATTATTATCCTCACTGAGCATCTGAGCTCACCCCTTTCTATGTTTTTTTCCCAGGATTCCAAGAAGTGTATTTTGATTGATATGCAGGGTTATGAAAAGGGAATTATGGCGTTCATAAAAGGATTATTTATGTTGTTTTGTATGTTATGAAGTTTAATGTAACATTCATTTATGTAATCTATTTTCCAAGACTTATATACCAATCGGTCCTTCGGCACTTGATTCCTTGTAAAAATTCCAATGAATTAAAATATTGCACCGACTCTAGGTAACTGGGGTTGGGGCGTTACAGTTGGCATCAGAGGAAGTTTAAAAATAACGTTGTAAAGTAAATTTAGATAAAATCTGATTAGATCACATTACTCTAAGATAGACATTGAGGATTATTATAGAAGAACATCCTAGAATTTTGGTATTGTAGAGATTTTGTGAGTTTTACGAGAAATACATCCCTGTCTGGATACGAGCAGGTAGAGGCTGCTATGGCACATATGTACCTATGGGTAAAACTCAAAAACACCGCTTTGAGCTAGACTCGAATGGAAAATGGTGCACGACAATGGTCTTGCTGCACTCTTGGTTACGACACTCCTTGGGGATATGCTTAGGATAATTCTCATTTTCATTACAAACTACAATGAACGGTTTATGAGTATATACCTCCTCAAAGAAATTGTTTTTTTGATTATGGATTATATCCATAAACTATTCAATTTATGTTAGGTATTTAAATGTTTTGAATTATGACTTGTGATTCATAAACTGGCTAATTGTATTCCATTGTTTAAAAATGGCGCCCAGTAGAAGGAATGAGAACCCCAACAATACGTATGATCCAAAGAGTAAGAAGGGTCATATCATTCATGGTATTAAGAAAAAATTTATAACGGAAATTGAATCCCACTTATTATCATCATATGAATAAATATTATCATGTGTTGATATAATAAGTAAATAATTCTCGGAGTCCTAAGGATTTGAAGGGAAGTCAGAGAAGGAAAGGACGGTAGAGAGAAGGACAGATAAAGGGAATAAGGTAAATAAGGATTTTCCCATATGTTATAACTGTAGAAAGAATCGCCGTGTAAAATGCTTGAAGGGAATGTGAGTATGTTATAAGTGTGGAGAGAAAGGACACATAGTATGTGACTAGAAGGGTAAAAAAGGATTCAAATGTACAATGCTTAATCTGTAATGAGTTTGGACACAATGCGAACCAATGTCCCAGTCATCAGACTATGCCGCAAATGATCCTATTGGATAATTATCAAGTTATGATACTACCACAGATGAAGTGGAATGACTGGTGTTATTATGTTTTTATTTTCTAATTATTTCATTGAAGTGTTGTATCAAGGATGTACTGGAAATAAATAAGGATTGTACTGTTGTACTATTTCATTGAGGATTTGAGATTTTTGACTCTACAGTGAGTCAATTTTTTTTTGAAATTACATGGTTGAAGGAAAGATAAATCTTAATATGGTACTAATATTGATGTATTGATTTTGGAAAAAGATATTATTGATTTGAGTAAATTATATTGGATATTCCTGACTGCCTTGAAAATGATTAAAGACTTTTATATTCCATCATTGGTGGAGTTCACAAAATATTTGTATGGATGAAGTATATCGAGTATTCTGTATGGAATAAGGGATCATGAATGTAATCAATAAGGTTTTATGGTAATTCGAGATGTTTCATTGTTTTAAAAGAATACATGATGAAGGTATTCACAATCTATTACGGGGTAAAATGGATCTACATTACATTTACCTTTCATATAAATTTTGGACTGAGAGTTTACAGAAGTATTTTGGATAAGTATAATGTTTGGAAGGGATTATGTTTGAAAGGTTATTATTGGATTTTTATAAAAGGACAACTCGCAGACTGTGTGACGACCCGTCGGGTCGGACACAATTGAGGGAATCGAACCCAAAACCATAGTGCAATTGGGATTTATTGTCTACCACTGGACTACATGAAGTTC
This sequence comes from Viscum album, assembly GCA_963277665.1. Taxonomy (NCBI): domain Eukaryota; kingdom Viridiplantae; phylum Streptophyta; class Magnoliopsida; order Santalales; family Viscaceae; genus Viscum; species Viscum album. Next base: position 88,836,409 of record OY728121.1, on the reverse strand, counting down.
CTGGATGGTATGATGTAGTTTTTTAAAATTTTCTGATATGTGAATTATAAATTCATTATATTTGGAACCCTATGCGATTAGGATAAATAGAGTATTTTTGAGTTGTAGTATGTTTTGGAGTGAAAGATGAGTTTGTGGTAGAAATATATTAATGGTAAAAACTCTAATTATAAAGTAAGTATATATCCTTATGATCTTAACCAATCTCATAAATAAATTCCTCAATATTAATAAAAGGAACTTAAAACAAAAATTTTGTCCTAGATAGTACCTTAGATCATCACAAATTGATGGCTTTGGGATTTTTGGACTTTTCATAGCCATGTTCTCTACCACTCTCCATAAGATATTGAAGGTTAGATTTCTATTCCATATCTATATTTTCCTACATGGAACCCTTGTATGTGTTATTTTCGGTAACCTTCATACTTACCACTCTTTATTTTAAATAGAGGCCTCATTAATCCATTTTTCGATGTGGGATTTCAACTAAGATATTTTGAAATGTCAACCCCAAGTATCCAATACCAAGCATAAATTGAGAGGACGCAATTTATTGAAGTAGAGGAGAATTTAACACCCCAAACTTTCACGGTACACCTCTCTTTTAATAATACAGTAGCGTGTGTTATACGCAACTTCGTGTTCTAACAGACACCACGACCAGTCAAAGTAGCCATTACGAATAGTAATACCCAATATTTGTAATTTTATAAATTTTAACTCTCAAAATGGACTTTATTTTTGGATTTGAAATATCAAAATTACCCTAGGGTGAAATTTTTGTACTTTTCGGATAACTTTCATATTTTGATGAATAGTGGAAATTACAAAATTTTAATTAAAAACAACTATTTTAATTGAAATAATTAATAGTGATAAATTTTGAATTTGAGTGCTTTTAAATTATATTTAGAATATATTTTTACTATTTAATCCAATGTTGGTCATTAGACATAATTTCACATTTAAACCGGACATAAACAAGTGTCAATCTTTTGATAGTTATTGTTTCTTAAAAACACGCTTTTTGTTTTTACAGCGGGAATTAATTTTAAATTAATAAATGAAACTTATATGTTTTGAATTTGGTAAAATAGGCTTCATTATTGAATTGAGATTATCAAAATTAGCTTAGGGTAAATTTTTGGTATTTGTCTGAAAAGAGTTAGTATTTGATGAATAGTGAAAAACACTAAGTTACTGTTCAAAACTGGCTTTTTATTTAAATAATTATTTATATTATTTAAATTTATTTTATGTCAAAATAGATACATATTACCTATATAAATTCAATTTAATTCATTGGAGTCAGTTTATAATAATTTTAGATATATAAAAATTTTATTGAACTTTTTCAGCGTCTTTTACCCACCTCCTTGGAGAATTTTTAAATTCAAATAAAACATAATTGTACCGCTTCTATGAGTAATATTTCAAAAATCCGAGAGTAAAAATTAATATCAAGTATTAAAATGTTGTTCAATAAGATAAAAATAATATTTGGTGAATAATATCTTTTTACTTTTATTTACCACGGTAAAAATTAAATAGGGTAATTAAGGGTAAAAATTATATTATTATTACCCTAACACATGTTCTAATTATATTGGATAAGTTTAATTCAACCAAAAACAGCCTTATTAATAAAATATGACCCTTTAGGTCCACTTGTCTTAGATTAGGACATTTATTATTATTTAATTCAAAGAAGAGTTGAAAGAGTTAAAATCAATGTTTAATATCTAAAACATTTTTCATATAGTGTTATAAATAATATAAATTAGATTATAAATATTCATTAGAAATATAAAACGATTTCCTACATAATTTTATTTTAATTATAATTTTTAGACATTAAATAATTAAATTTATTTATGTTACAATGATGATGTAGTAATTACCTTATTAATGAAAGAATCAAATAAATGGTAATATAAATATTAAAATAAATATAATTTCATTGTTTTTATGAAATTAACGAATTTTTTAGGTGACTATGACATGTTATGGATGATTAAATGTATATTGTTCGATGTAAGAAAGTTGTGATGACTTTCACAAAAACAAAATTACAAATAGGGTCAAAATTGACATAAATTAATATTTAAAAAAATATTATATGATTAATTGATATTATATTCCTAAAAATATAAAGATCGAAAAAATGACTTATATCATGATATATGTATCATTAATGGACAACTTTGGAGTCTTTAGGATGTTTATAGTATGTTTATTAACCATATAATATAAAAATACAAAGAGACATGGTAAATATCAAACTAAGTAACTAAGGGTTAAAAATAAAATATAAGGTTACTAGAGTGACCCAAACCTATCTAAAACCTATTAATTAAGTTTATTTGGACCCATACCCACCTTATAATTTTAATAATTTACTTCTGAGCCATTAGAAACCGAATATGAATTTATTATAAATTAATACATTATGTTTTTTCTAAAGAGCCCATCCTCCCCCTTATAAAAGAACACCACTTCTATCCAATTCCTCACACCTTTAAAGTCTTCTTGATCTTCAAAATTCTTCCCAATTAAGCTCCTTAAATCCTTATACTCCTCCTAGAAGCATCACCTTATTCATAAGGCACTTCAAGAGTCCTTTTTGGTTCAAACCAAAGGTAGTTACCCAAATTAAAGGTAACGATTTCTCTTAGCTTTTTCCTTTTAATTTTCCAACCCCTAAAATCTTCTTATTATTTTCATTTGTAGAAAAACCAGTATCTTAAATATACTAGGATATTGTTATGAAAGGTATTATAACTACACATACACAAACCTACAGCTAATGGGTGAAGAACATACTGTTTCTGCGGATGGCAACCAAACACCTCAAGAAATGATGATTGTTCAATTATCTCCTACCGCCTCTCATGGTGGCCATTATGATGGCAAAATAATTAAATATGATGTTAATTATATTTATTTTATATATTATGCTATTGTAATTCCATTTTATAACATGCCATTATTCATTTCATGTTGTATATATATATAATAATTTTCATTTTAGAAAATGCGGACTACTGGCCCCTCAAAGTGATATGACTCGTTTATAGCATACATGGAACATATAAAGGATGATATTAATGAACATAAGTAAAAAATATAAGATATTATATTATAATGGAATAATAATATACCTATGTATTATTTTTTTTGATTCCTTTTAAAATGAAAAAAGAAATGGAAGTAGCGTTCGTGCGTACGTACGGACTACCGTCTCCACGAATGTGATGAGATTCATTCCCCATCATATCCATTCAAGTATAATTCTAATTTTATGATCAAAAATAATGTTTATGGTATTGATATAATTCTGGATATGTATAAGATACAACCTATCCATTACAAACACATCTTATGTAACAAAACATATAAAATAAAACGAGTAAGTTAACACCCGAAACGACGATAATACGAAGATATTATTAACAAAGCAATGTTAAAAGACCATATATGAAATCATATTAATGTATATTATTCTATTATAATTTAATAAAAACCATTTAGACAGTATAGAGGATATTACCCTACCTTTTATGAAGGAAAATTACAAGGTAAAGAGTTTTCAACTCACTCGTTATTCCCGTGAGATTCATGCCATATTGTCACTATTAACTTTTGTGTGGTGTATGTAATTCTCATAATTATATTTTTTATGTAATAAAAATCAATTTATGTGTATTTACATATTCATTGTAAGATACCACTTTCATGGGGTGTATTTTTCGTATGTTACCAAATTGGTAAGGGTTAGTTTCACAATCTCTTTATTATCTGAGGTTGTTTTTACATATGTATCTACTGGGACGTATTTATTATCCATGTCCATGTTTTATGAAAGAGTTTTAAACGGGATTATTTTATGGGACTTTTTACTAAAAAATCATTTTAAATATTTTAAATATTTATTCTTCTAAATCATTCTTATTAATGTCCATGTCTTCAAAATGGTTTTTAAGGATTTATTTATATGGACATGAATGTTTTCAAAATGTTAATTCTTTTCAAAATTTTCAAAGTGGGACGAGACAGTTTGATTCAAAAATTTCTTTAAATGAATTATTTTCCAAATTGTGTGACTTTTAAATGTTTTCATGAAATGGGGTATTTCTCTCAAAGAGTTTTACAAATCATTTTCATCAACGTCAAAATCCTTTAATGGATTTTAAACGTTTTTTGATGTTGATTTATCAGGATACAAATATTCCATATTGTGTTGATGTTTTTGTGATGTGTTTTAATATGGATGTTTTATTTTTATACCATTCATTGTTTTTGGGTAAAGTATTGACATTTCGTATGCTAGTTTTAATATGAATGTTTATGTTATGTTTAGACGTTTTCATATGAGGAATGCATTGGACTTAGTAAGTGACGAGTGGAGCCCGCTATAGCTCCTCAACGCATCGGTATGTCTCATGAGACAAAAAAGTGTATTGGCATGAGGCCATGACAAAATCTTATTTGTAGTCTTGGCACGAGGCCTTTGCAATGTGGTTATGATACTTTGGAATTATTCATTCCATCGTTATAAATGTGTTTATTGATATTGCATGTCATTATTCGACTAGTAGAATATCAATGTGAATTAGTAAATGGCATTATTTCATTTTAACTTTTCCATATTATGATGAAGTTCAAGTTTAAAAGGAATTTTTTAGTTATAAATTTCCTTAAATGTTTATGTTTATTTATAAAAGTTTCCGAAATATTATAATCCTTACCGAGTATCTAAGCTCACCCCTTTGTATGTTTTATTTTTCCCAGGATTCCAAGAAGTTTATTGTGATTGATATGCAGAGTTAAGATGGGGGAATAAAGGCGTTCATAAAGGAATATTTATTTTTTTTCTATGTAATGATGTATAATGTAACATTCATGCATGTAATCTATTTTTCAAGACTATAATACCGATCGGTCCTTTGGGACATGATTCCTTGTAATCATGCCAATGTATTAAAATTATGCACCGACTCTGGGTAACTAGGGTTGGGGAATTACAATTTGTATCAGAGGAAGTTTATAAATAACCTTGGAATATAGATTTAGTGAAACTCCGATTAGAGCACATTACCCTAATATAGACTTTGAAAATTATTATAGAAGAAGTTCCTAGAATTTTGGTATTGTAGAGATTTTGTGAGTTTTCTGAGAAATACATCCCTGTCTGGATATGAGTAGGTAGAGGTGGATCTGGCACAGGTGTACCTAGGGGAAAAACCCAAAAACACCTCTTTGAACTAGACTCGAACAGGAACTGGTGCATGACAATGGTCTTGCTGCACTCTTAGTTACGAAACTCCCAGGGGATATGATTAGGATAATAATCATTTTATTTACAAACCTCAATGAAGGGTTTATGAGTATATACCTCCTCAAAGAAAACATTTTTGTGATTATGGGTTATATCCATAAACTATTCAATTTATGTTAGGTATTTTACATGTTTGTAATTATGAATTGTGATTCATAAACTGACTTAGTGTACGCCATTGTTTAGAAATGGGACCCAGTAGAAGGAATGAAACTCCAGTAATACGTATGATCCAAAGAGTAAGAAGGGTCATATCATTCGTGGTATTAATACACCACTTATAAAGGAAATAGTCTCCCACTTATTAGCATCATATGAACAAATAGTATCATGTATTTATATGATAAGTAATGAATTCTCAGAGTCCTATGACTTTGAAGGGAAGCCAGAGAAGGAAAGGATGGTAGATAGAAGGACAGATAAATGGAATAAGTTAAAGAATGATTTTCCCATATGTGATAACTGTAGAATGAATCTCCATGGAAAATGATTGAAGCTAATGAGAGTAAGTTATAAGTGTGGGGAGAAAGGATAACAAGTACATGACTGAAAGGGTTGGAAAAAGGTTTCAAATGTACAATGCTTCATCTACAAGGAGTTTAGACACTACGCGAACTAATGTCCCAATCATTAGACTATTCCGCAAATGATGCTGTTGGATAATAATCAAGTTATGATACTACCACAGATGAAGTGGAATAACTAGTGTTATTATGTTTTTATTTTGAAATTATTTCAATGAAGTGTTATATCAATGATGTGCTGGAAATAAAAACGGATTGTACTGCAGTACTATTTCATTGAGGATTTGATGTTTTTGACTCTACAATGAGTTAAAATTTTTGGAAACTACATGGTTTAAGGAAAGATAATCATTAATATGGTCCTAATATTGAGGTACTGATTTTGGAATACGATATGGTTGATTTGAGTAAATTATATTAGATATTCATGACTGCCTTGAAACTGATTAAAGATTTGTATATTCCATCATTGTTGGAATTTAAAACATTTTTTATGGATGAAGTATATCTAGTATTCTATATGTAATAAGGGATCATGAATGTAATTAATAAGATTTTATGGTAATTCAGGATGTTACAGTTTTCTAAAAGAATACATGATGAAGGTATAAACATGCTATTACGAGGTAAAAAGGATCTAAATTACGTTTAACTTTCATATAAATTTTGGACTGAGAGTTTATAGAACTATTTTGGATAAGTCTAATATTTGTAAGGGATGATGTTTTAAAGGTTATTTTTGGATTTTTATAGAAGGACAATGCGCAGAACGTGTGACGACCTGTTACGTCGGACAAAACTGCGGGAATCGAACCCACAACCATAGTGCAATTGGGATTTATCATCTACCCCTAGACTACGTGAAGTTTCTGGATGGTATAATGTAGTTTTTTTAAAAATGGGTCTGATATGTGAATTGTAAATTCATTATATTTAGAACCCTATACGATTAGGATAAATAGATTATTTTTGAGTTGTATTATGTTTTGGGGTGAAAAATGAGTTTGTGGTAGAAATTTATTAAAGGATAAAACTATAATTTTTAAGTAAGCATATCTCCCTATGATCATAACGAATCTCATAAATAAATTCCTCAACATTAATAAAAGGAACATAGAACAAAATTGTTGTCCAAGACAGTACCTTTGATCATCACAAATTTGTGGCTTTAGGATTGTTGTCCTTTTCATAGCCATATCCTCTACCACTCTCCATCAGATATTGATGGTTATATTTCTCTTACATATCCATATTTCCTACATGGAACCCTAGTATGTGTTATTTTTGTAAACCATCATACTTACCACTCATTATTTTAAATAGTGTCCTCATTAATCCATTTTTCGATGTGGGATTTCAACTAAGATATTTTGAAATGTCAACCCCAAGTATCCCAAACCGAGCATAAATTGCGATGACGCAATTTATTGATGTAGGGGAGAATTTAACACCCCATTATTTCATTATACACTTCTCTTTGAATAATATAGTAGCGTGTGTTGTACACAACTTCGAGTTTTAACACACACCACGACCAATCAAAGTAGCCATCATGAATAATAATACCCACTTTTTGTAATTTTATAAATTTTATCTCTCAAAATGGACTTATTTTTTGGATTCATAATATCAAAATTATCCTAGGGTGAAATTTTCGTATTTTTCAAATAACATTCATATTTTGATGAATAGTGAAAATTAAAAAATATTAATTAAAAACAACTTTTTTTAATCGAAATAATTAATAATGAAAAATTGTGAATTTGAGTGGTTTTAAATTATATTTAGAACATATTTTTTACCATTTAATCCAATGTTGGTCATTGGACATAATTTCACATTTTAAATCGAACATAATCAAGTGTCAATCTTTTGATAGTAATTGTTTTTTAAAAACACATTTTTTATTTTAACAGTGAGAGTTAATTTTAAAATAATAAATGAAACTTATATGTTTTGAATTTGGTAAAATAGACATCATTATTGAATTTGGAATATCAATATTATCTTAGGGTATGTTTTTGGTATTTTTCTGAAAACATTCAATATTTGATGAATAGTGAAATACAATGAGTTACTGTTCAAAACCAGCTTTTTATTTAAATAATTATTTATATTATTTAATATTATTTTTGATCAAACTAGATACATATTACCAATATGAATTCAATGTAATTCTTTGGAGTTAGTTTATAATAATTTTAGATATATAAAAATTTTATTGAACTTTTTCATCGCCTTTTAACCACCTCCTATGAGAATTTGTAAATTCACATAAAACGTAATTTTACTACTTATGTGAGTGGAATTTCAAAAATCCGAGAGACACGATTAATATCAAGAAATAAAATGTGGTTTAATAAGATAAAAATAATTTTGGGTGAATAATAACTTTTTACTTTTATTTACCCCGAAAAAAATTAAATATGGTAAATAAGGGTAAAAATGATATTATTATTTCCGTAATGCATGTCCTAATTCTATTGGATAAATTTAATTAGACCAAAAATATCCTTATGAATAAAATATGACCCTTTGGGTCCACTTGGATTTGATTAGGACATTTATTATTATTTAATTCAAAGAAGAGTTAAAAGAGTTAAAATCAATGTTTAATAACTAAAACATTTTTAATATATGTTTATACATAAGATAAATTATATTATAAATATTCATTAGAAAGATAAAAGTATTTCCTACATAATGGTATTTTAATTATAATTTTTAGACAATAAATAATTAAATTTATTTATGACACAATGATGATGTAGTAATTTCCTTATTAATGAATTAATCAAATAAATGGTAATATAAATATTAAAATAAATATAATTTCAAAGTTTTTAAGACATCCACGAATTTTATAGGTGAATATGACATGTTAGGGATGATTAAATGTATCTTTTCCTAAGTAATCATGTTGTGATGAATTTCAAAAAAACAAAATACCAAATAGGGTCAAAATTGACCTAAAATAATATTTAATACAAATATTATATGATTAATTGATATTATATTCATAAAAATATAATATTTGGCCAAAGGACTTATATCATTATTTGCGTACCATTAATGGACCACTTGGGTGCGCTTGGAAGTTTATAGTAATTTTATTAACCATATAATATAAAAATACAATGAGACATGGTAAATGTCAAACTAAGTAACTAAGGTTTAAAATTAAAATATAAGGTTAATAAAGTGACCCATACATGTCTAAAACCTATTGGTTACGTAGATTTCAACCCATACCCAAAATATAATTTGAATAATCCACTTTGGATCCATTATAAACCGAATATGAATTTATTATTAATTAATACTTTAAGTTTTTACTAAAGAGCCCCTCCCCCCTTATAAAAGGACACCTCTTATAACCAATTCCACACACCATTAAAGCTTTTTGGATCATCCATCCTCTGCCAAATTAATATCCCAAAATCCCTCTCTACATCATAGAAGCATCACCTGAGGCATAAGGCACTTTAAGTGTCCTTTTTGGTTCAAACCAATTGTAGTTACCCAAATTAAAGGTAACGATTTCTCTTAGATTTTTTGTTTAATTTTTCCAACCCCTAAACTCTTCTTATTATTTTATTTTCTAACAAAACCAGTATCCAAAATATACTAGGATATTGTTATGAGATGTATTTGAACTACACTAACACACACCTCCATCTAATGGGTGAAGACCATAATGTTTCTGTGGATGGAAACCAAACGCCTCACGAAACGATGATTGTTCAATTATATCCTACCTCCTCTCGTGGTGGCCATTATGATGGAACTATAATTAAATATGATATTAATTATATTTATTTTATATATATGCTTTTGTAATTCCATTTTATAACATAACATTATGTATTTCATGTTGTATATATATAGAATAATTTTTATTTGAGGAAGTGCGGTCTACTGCCCCCTCAAAGTGATATGACTCCTTTATAGCATAATTGGAACATATAAAGGATGGTATTAATGAACATAAGTAACACATATAAGATATTATATTATACAGGAATAAAAATATACCTATGTATTATTTTGTTTTGATTCCTTTTAAAATGAAAAATGAAATGGAAGTACCGTTCGTGCGTATGTACGGAGTGTCGTCTCCACGAATGTGATGAGATTCATTACCCGTCATATAAATTCAAGTATAATTATAATTTTATGATTAAAAACAATGTTTAGGGACCTGATATAAATCTGGATATGTATAATATACAATCTATCCATAACAAACACGTCTTATGTTACAAAACATATAAAATAAAAAGAGTAAGTTATCACCCGAAACGACGATAATACTAAGATATTATTAACAAATCATTGTTAAAAGATCAAATATGATATCATATTAATGTATATTATTATTTTATAATTTAATAAAAATCATTTAAACATTATACTGGATATTACCCTACCGTTGACAAAAGAAAATTACAAGGTAAGGGGTTTTCATCTCACTCTTTATTCCCATGAGATTCATGACATATTGCCACTATTAAATTTTGTGTAGTTTATATACTTCCCATAATTATATTATTTGTGTAATACACTTTAATGTATGGGTATTTACATATTCTTTGTATGATACCTCTTTCATGGGGTGTATGGTTCGTATGCTACCAAATTGGTAAGGGTTAATTTCCAAATCTCTTTATTATCCGAGGATGTTTTTATGTAATTAACTACTGAAACATATTTATTATCCATGTCCATGTGATATGAAAGAGTTTTCAAAGGGATTATTTTATGGGAATTTTTACTAAAAAATCATTTTAAATATTTTAAATATTTTTCCTTCTAAATATTTCTCATTATTGTCCATGTCTTCAAAATGGTTTTTAAGGATTTATTTGTATGGACATGAATGATTTTAAAATGTTAATTCCATTAAAAAGTTTCAAAGTGGTATTGGACACATTGATTAAAAAATTTCTTTAAATGAATTCTTTTCCAAATTGTGTGACTTTTAAATGTTTTCATGAATAAGGGGTATTTCTCTCAAAGAGTTTTACAAATCAATTTAATCAACGTTAAAAATCCTTTAATGGATTTTAAACTTTTTTTGATGTTGATTTATCAAGATACAAATCTTCCATATTTATGTAAGTGACGGGTGGAGCCTGCTATAGCTCCTCGATGCATCGGTAGGTCTCATGAGACAAACTAGTGTCTTGGCATGAGGCCTTGACAAAATCATATTTTTAGTCTTTCCACGAGGCCTTGGATACGTGGTTATGATAGTTTGGCATTATGCATTCCATCGTTATGAAAGTGGTTATTGATATTGCATGAGATTATTCGACTAGTAGAATATCCATGTGAATAAGTAAATGGAATTAAATTATTTTATCTTTTCCATATTCTGCTGAAGTTCAAGTTTATAATGCTTTTGTTTTAGTTATACATTTCCATAAATGTTTATATTTATTTTTGAATGTTTCTGCTATATTATTATCCTTACTTAGCATCTGAGATCACCCCTTTCTATGTTTTATTTTTCAAAGGATTCCAATAAGTGTATTTTTATTGATATGTAGGGTTAAGACAAGGAAATAATGGCTTTAATAAAAGATTTTTTATGTTGTTTTGTATGTTATGAAGTGTAATTCAATAGTCATGTATGTAATCTATTTTCCAAGAATGCTAAACCGATTGGTCCTTCAGGACTTGATTCCTTGTAATCATGCCAATGTATTAAAATAATGCACCGACTCGGGGTAATTGGGTTTGGGGCATTACATTTAACATTTTATCCAAGCTTATTCTGTGGTATTTTACATTAAGGTATGGGGTGTTCAATTGCACAACTCCCCATATCATCTCAGTTTATGAATTAAAAATTACAAATATAATTCATTCCCATGAAATTATTATCCTAGTTACCATTTTTTCTACATATTAGAGAATCTATTTTTCATATTAATCACTTACCAATTGGATTATTTCAATAACTATCACATGTGGGATAAAACATATCTACCTTTAATTTTTTATGAGTATTTTTGTTTTTCTGAACCTTATTCCCTTTCCTAACACCAAATACATAATAATTATATAATTCCTTGTTTTTCTTGTTAGTATATTATATTATGTCCATATATGATGAAATTTTTTGGTAGAGTAGGTTACTTTTGAAATATTTTTATAACCCAGTAAAAGAAATTGTCAATATTTCTCTTTGGATTATGTTTGTTGATTTCATTCACAATCCATTGACTACTCATGATTTATAAATGATGTAATACACTAGTTACATCTAATCTAGAAATAAACCCAACTATAGTACCGAATTAGTGATGGAATTCATGGATAACCCCATAATTATACATAACCCAGTATTATAATGTTATTCAATACATATCATCAAAGTCTATTTTGAGGTAATCGACCCTAATCTGTGTTTTACATATTCTAGTTCTTCGGGGACTTGCTAATATATCTCAAATTCAAACTGTATTGAACAAAAAATAGTAGCTCGAAGTTGTTTCGTACATTATTACATTGGAATATGATATATGTAATCACATCTTGATGTACCGAATATTAGTATTAAATGTAAATTAGATAGATAATTGGGGTTTACATTACATTTGAAAACACAAATTAGAACATAATGATTTTAGGAATATTATTATTCCCCCATGAATGTATTTTCAATTCAATCATTGAACAATCAAGGATTCAATGTAAAGGAATCAAAATAGGTTTTTCTCAAATTCTCTGTTAGTATACATTATATTGGATGATGTACTGAATCTATTACTGTAATCAATAGTACATGGTATATTACTAACCACACATTCAATTTAAATAATTTTATAAGGAATAATAAATTTCACATAGTGAAAAACATAAAATATATGGCATTTAACAAATAAAATGAAAATTTACTTCATCATTAGATAATTTTATTGGGATTATTTCATGTATATAAATATTTTAATTATTATTTAATTGAATTTTCAATTATTGGATTCCATGATCTCAGAAAACATGATAAATCTATTATCTAGATCATTCTGTAGAAAATTTAAATACTACTTGTAGAAAAATATTTAAATTGGAAAATTTAAATTTTTTCATGTGAACTAGGAAATTATGAAGGGAATATATTATACAAGAAAACACCCCTCACTATAGGTCCAATGAGTTACCCATAACACTAATAAAATATTTATTTAATAAATCAATAAGGATTATCATTATATAATCATATTGTCTAAATGATACATATTTTTCAATATTATAAAAGATTTTGATTCAATGAAAATAGTGTATTTAAAAATTGTATCATGTTTAAGAAATAACAAAATAAATCATGTAAGATTATGGACACATAACATATTAATTTGTATTAAAACTAGTACAAAAAATGTCCATACAATATCAACAAAAATGAATATTATTAAAATATCACAACCACATTCAAACATATCATAAATCATTCAATACAATATGTAATATTATATTATAATAAATCAATCTCAATAAAGAATAATATCCAATAAAGAATGTTGACATAGTTGAAATTCATAAATAAAAATCTTATTGATAAATATTTCTTTTTCAAGAAATCATTTAGTAACAACAACATTTATAAATGAATTCGTATTAATGATATTTTGGACTACAAGTGTCCCACAGAACATTGAAACTTTTTCATTGAAATAATATTTTTAAAATAATCATGTCAGTATAAATAAATCATGAAAATCATTTTAATAAATATACATTAATTAAATAGATTTAGAAAAATATATATTTAAAACATTTAAAATGATGATATAGTTAAAGATAACCTTCTATAATAACTAAAAATACTCATTTTGTGATATTTATTATGAATCATGGGAATGCATGATTAATATGTTCTAATAAATATTTTCACATAAATAATCTCGTCTAATAATGAGATTTGGATTTAACCATTTTTTTAGGTCTGATAAACTATGTAAGTGTCTTAAACTCATATACAATGTTTTTATACATATTATTACCTTATATAATAATCATAATAATATTTATTATATCATATATTATTCTTTTATTACTTTATATTACACATTTATTAAGAATTCTATGTTATTGCAACATTTTAGGGAAGAATCGCTTTGTATATCGTATGTGATTGGACTTGTTATTCTTGATCATATTACATAGATCATGATTTAAATACCTTTTTAATGTATAATATGATTTAAATATAATATATATTTATAATATATATATTTAATAGATCGATATATGATATGGAATACCCCATTTATGGAGACGACATGTATTGAGAAATAAGAAAGAAAATCTTATTTAATGTTTTAATAATTTTTTTGTGGATATTAACGTGTTTATTTATTTAAATTCCATAAATCATTAATATAAATCATGAAATATTGGAGGATTAATCATTATAAATGTTTTGTTAATGATATTAATGAATATTATAACAACCCTGCTATTTATTTCACACATTAACATAATTTATTAGATTATATCCTCACTTGATACATCATAGAATAATGATAGGTCTAGTGTATTTTGGGATTAAGAACATTATTTAGAAAATTGAAATATGATATACACATCTTTGTTGAAATCTTCTTTTACATGAAAACATATATTTCTTCTTACATAGCATTTCACGAGATAACATGAGTACACACATAACAAAATGGTGAGCTATAATGCACAGTAATAGAATAAAAAACGAATAAAATGAATAATAGTAAATTCTAGGAAATAGTATTATCAATGACTCACAAGAAAAAAATAAACATAAAGGCGTTAAATGGAATGATTGTCATAACATGGTAATGTGGAAAAAAACATTTAACCTGATATTAGCATGATCCAATGCTCATTGCACATTGAACAGTAGTGAAACCTTATTGAACATGAATTATAATTATTAAACCATAATTTAACATGAAATAAAATTATACTAATCATTACCCAATTCATGGGAGCTCTATCAAGGCCAACACATCAGAAATAATTAATTTCACGAATAAGTGTGCCAAAATGTTCATACAACATAGATTCATTAAAAATTAGAATTTATTCGATGAATAGGATATGTGGAATACATAAATGGAAGTCCGGAATCTATAATTAACTGTGCATAATGTTTAATAACATTGATAGAGGAATACATAAGTTATTTCCTTACATGATGATTTTGGCATGTGAAATTTTTATATAACTTTTGAAGCATAACAAAGTAAAATAGAAATCATAAAATGTGTTTACTAGATAAAAAAGGGTTCTCTCATAATTTAATATTGAAATGGATAGTAATGGGGTCATATAATATAATATCCCAACATATTTAATGGAATTTATATAAATAATATTTAATAATTGATTGAATATAAATGAGAAGAGAGAAATTCCTAATAGAAATTCTTGTATGGTAACGAATGTACATGGGATGCATTGATGATAGCTAAAGAGGCATTTCATCATTCAGACATAATTATGGAAGTATGTGGGAGGTTATAAATCATACCCCAACATTATTAATTGATGATACAATGGTATAAATATATAATGAAACTTGGACAAAAATATTAATGGAAGAAATCCATTACGTGGAAGTGTTATCCCAATGGCCTATGAGATGCTTGAGATAGGCTTCTTGGGAGCAAGGGGAACCATGGGAGGATAATAGTTAGAGGAGAGAAGAGGATAATTGAGCTCCAAATGGTTTTAGTGAAGAGGAATGAGAGACTGAGTGGGATTATATACAAAAGTGTGGGGAATTCTTTACTATTTAGGTTTTGGACACCACACATTAAACTAATCAAAACAACAAAATGAACAATTATTTTTCCCCCGATTTTTGAAAAATGGTTGAGGAAAACATTATTTTATATGTTCAATGGCCCCAAATATTAATATATTAGACATACATATGTGGAGCTGAGTCACACTCTCAATGAAGTCATTTAACATGTTCAAATGTTTAATAAGTCTTGGAGGATCCAGTATGGCACTATAAAATTAATCCAACCAATATAAAATAAAATTATTTTAAAACTAAAAAATATAATGGAAGAAAATATATTTTATTTTATTTTATAAAATCAAAATTATGTAATTCTTTAGGCATAAAAAACATTATATATATAAACGGTATTAATTTTTTACAAAAAACAATTATTGTCAACGAAAATTACGAATGATTCACCATTGGATAGTTTTCACATCCTGATTCGATGAATAATATTTATCTCCTGAAAATATTTTTCTAAATTTTTGAATTTTTAATTTTAAAATAAAAATCATCAATTATTGAAAAATCATGGGTTTTGACAAAATTATCATTCAGACCTAAATAATAATTGCAATTTTATTCATAAAAAAACTATACGTTCATTTATTTTTACTAAAAAAGAAATTTGGTAGTAACATTGTATTTAAATATTGTTTAATTCAAAAATCTTTTAATTCATCAAAATTAAATTTCCTAATAGAATATCAAATAAAAATACTCATTGTTCATTAAAAAAACAATTTACAATGTAACAATAATAAAATTAATGTTTATTCTCTATACAAAAAATGAATTGAATCTTAGCTCTAGGGTCCTATTATGTAACCCCATAAAACATCTGCATAAGACCTAAGGGTATGGTGCATGATGGTGAGGGACTCTTGAGGTTTCTTAGATTATATCCTTCATTGAGTAATCTCTATTAACATCCACTACTTCTGTAGGAAGTTTTGTTCATGTTAACATGTAGATGTTCATCTTGGGATTGGTCAAGAGCGAAGCCAAGTGAAGCCACCTCTTTTCCGAGATCCATAAAATGTGATTTGTATGGATATATTCTACAGGATGAGGCCATTACATCCTTTTTCTAAATATATTGGTTTTGATAAATCCATATATTCATACTAATCATTTTATCACAGTTCGATGACAATATTAGCAACTATAACAATTCTTAATGGTATTTTAAAATAGAAAACATAAAACCCATGAATTTTATCTGTTTTATATAACCAGTTTATATAATAAAACATTTAATCATATTAAGAGTAAAATTAATTAATAAATGATTGTTTCATTATATTCTACCCCCCATAAGAAATTTTGACCTTGAAATTTCATGTTCCCACAATAAAACATATGTGGGTAACTCTGACTACTCACTTCCTCTGATTCCCACGATGTGTCTTCATACTTATGGTTTCACCAAAACACATTTATGACGAGAATTGTATTATTTCGTAGAAATTTATCCCTATGTTCTACAATTATCAATGGATTCAATTTGTAGCATAGTTCATTCTCTAATGGTTCCCCCTATATATTGAGTACATGCGATGGGTCAGGTTTGTACTTCCTCAAGATAGATACATAGAATACATCAAGTACTTGAGATACGTTTAGTGGTAGTGCTAGTAAATATGCTAATTTTCCAATACAATCCAGGATGTCAAAAGGACTGATTTACCTTGGAATAAGATTTCCCATCTACCCATATCGCATAACTCTCTTCCACGGTGATATGCAGAGGAATAACTTGTCTCTATGATCAAACTCTAGGTCATATCGATATTTATAATCATAGCGCTTTTGTCAACTCTGAGAAATATTAATGTTCTGCGGTATGGACTTAACCTTTTCCACCATTTCCTTGGACATTTTTTGACCTACAAATTTTCACTCCCTGACTTCATCCCATCATGCCAGTGTTCTGCACCTCTTTCCATAATGGGCATCATAAGGATCCATTCGGATGCTTCAGTGGAAACTATTATTATATGAGTAATCAACAAGAGGAACATGTTGATCCCATCCTCCTTTGATGTACATTGACATTCACTCGACATGTCCTCAAGTGTTGTAATTTTCACCTTATACTTTCCATCAGTTAGAGGATGATAAGTCGTACTGAATGTTTTCTATGTATTCGAAGCATGTTGATGAATCATCTATAACATATATGTTAATCTTGGATCTCAATTGAATATAATATATAGTGGCACTCCATGTAGTATTACCACTACTATGATATATATCTATTCTAGTTGATACAATGAGAAATCCTCTTTAATTTCAATGAAGTGTGGATTCTTTGTATGGCAGTCCTCAAGAATAAAAAAACATTATTTCCATCAAATGTCTTCAGAGTTCCAATGATAAATCTAAGGGTGATGTTATCTAATTTCCTTATCGGTATGGGTAATGGTTTTATCATCCACTTATATTTCCACCATTCAACCTTTACTTACTGACATACTAGTAATAGTGATGTAAACTAAGTGTTCTCTTTTTCATGATATCCCACCAAAAATGATCATATAGATCTCGAAACATCTTGGTGATACCTAGATTAATGGGGACATTTGAACTATGTGAATCTTCCAAAAATTCATTCATTAACTCTGTAAATGATGGAACACATCGTCTGGACACAAATTTCAATGTTCATTTTTCATTAATAGTGAACTCCAAAGACATCCTTTTTCTTATAGTTTCCATTTTCTTCTGAATTCCCACATCATAATTTTGATCGTTCTTTGTACTTTTCAAATGGGATGATTGAGAAATAATTTCTAAAAGGATCAATTATGTTGCCATCATTATGATTCCCAATTACATCTTCATAAAATATATGAATATTGGATCCATTAAAATTCAGATCAATTATATATTTTTTTGGTCCTTTCTACATAGAGAATCATCCACCTTGTTTACTTTCCCATGGTGGTAATTTATTGACTATTCATAGTCATTAATTGGCACTAACCATCTTAATAGGGGCATATTCACCTCTTTCTATGTGAATATATAATTGAGTATTTTTTGACCCATTTATATTTTACACTTTCCCCAATGAGGTAATGTCAACATATTTTCAATGAAAATATTACTACAGCCAACTACAGATCAGGTGATGGATTGTTCTTCTCAAGAAATTTTAATTTCCATAATTCATATGCAATGAATATGTCCTTTTTCATCCACAAACAACCCATATAGATTTTTGAGGCATCACTAGATACCAAAAATACTTATCCATTTGTGGGTAGTGTGATCACGGGCATAGTGATAAGCCTCCTTTTCACCTCTGTGAGGCTCCCATAGTATTCATCACTCCAAGAAAATTGACTCCCTTTCGGTTTGTCTTGGGATGATGGTTTCTAAATCGAAATAAATTTCTTAAAAATCAGCGATAATATCCAGCTAACCCCAAGAAGATTCTGATATCCTTCACTGATGTTGGCCCCATCCATACCACAATTGTTTTAGTCATGGAGTGATCCATAGATATCCCATTTCCTGTGAAGATATAAAACATGAATGATACTTGTTTTAACCATAACACACAATTGATATTTATTTCATTGATCTTATCATATAACAATGTCTCTAGTATAGTTCTTATATGCATCAAATTCTCCTCCATGATTTTAGAGTATATTAGAATATGTTCTATGAAGACTACAAAAAATATGTCAGTGAAATATCTAAAAAATCTATTCATCAAGCCCATGATGTTTTCTAGAGCATTAGTGAGTCTTAAAGGCATTAAAATGAATTCATAGTGATCATACCTTGTAAGAAAAGTAGTCTTGGTAATATCCTCCTTCTTTACCCTTTCATGGTATAATCACGATCCCAAATCCACCTTGGATAATATTGTGCTAAAATTAGCTGATCGAAGAGGACATTGATTTAGGGTAGAGGATACTTGTTCTTTATCAAGAATTTTTTTGAGCTCAATATAATAATGAAAAATAACATTGACCCATCCTTCTTATTTATGAAGAGGACTTGTGCACCCCATAGTCAAACACTTGGGAATATGAACCCTTTAACCAGATTCGATTGAAGTTGTATCTTTATCACCTCATGATCCAAAACATCCATTATATATGTAGTCTTTTTTGTATTGGAAATTTACCATGTATATGATAAATCAATAAATCAGTATATTTTCTAGGATGAAGACCCAACAATTCATCGGGAAACACTTTAGGGAATTCCCTTACAATATGCATGTCTTCATGGATGGTTTCTTCTTTAGACTAAATAATCTTAACAAGATACACATGCTTATGGGGAAGTAATATACACGCATGAGATGAATGTGATAATGAACATGAATCCTCCTTCTTTAACTTGTACATAATAAGGCGTAAATTTTCAATATGGAGAGTTATTTAACTCTAATGGAAATTTATTTTTGATCTATATAAGGAAATTAATTCCATGAAATGAATTGCATCAAATTCCATCATATGGAGTATGATGTGGTTCCCCATGTAGTTCAATCCAAAAATTTTGATATTGGAGAAGATATATTCTTGTGATTTAATGATTTCACCATGTTCAGTTCTTATCGGAATCTCTACATCCATTATTTGGGGATATTTTGGGATTGTTCTACTAAACTATTAGAATATAAAAGAATGACAAGAACCTGAATCAGAAAATATTTTCACTGTTATTGAATGAATAAATTTCATATTGGTCACCACTTCATTATCGAGGATTACATAGGCAGTAGTGATAGAAATAGACATCCCTTGCTTCAGTGGAGGTTGTTGGTTACTTCCAAATACCCTTGGCTTAGGGAACTGGTTTGCAATGTGCCCCGATTGTTTGCAGTTTTATGAAATGAATATTGTGTTGAGGGTTTAACAGAGTGTTCCTCTACTATGTCTTAGTAGCAGAATTTTATTGTTGAATGTTAATCTCTAGTTTCCCTTCTCATGCACACCTAAATAATTTCTTTATCCACTTTTGGAAATTTATGGGGTTCTTCTTTTTGAACCCTTGGAAATTGGGGTACTATAATTTCATAGCATCACTGTATTTATCCATCATCCCACCAGAATTATAGAACACCATAATATTCTTATCCCCTTGATTTCCCAAAGATTTATCGATATAAATTTTGACTTTCAGGGCACATTTGGAAATTTCTTCATAGTTATCTAAGTCACAGATAGCCATGGCTTTCATTATGTTAGGTTTTAGCCCACCAAAGATGTGGTCATCCTAGAATTCGGGGGTAACGAAAAATATGGAGGCGTATTGTGCATGCCTTTTGATGTTTTCCTCGTACGCTCCATTGGATTCATCGACATTTTTCTTCATGAAATGAATGCCCCTTTCCATCTTTTGTCAGTGGATACAAGGAATATAACTATCAAGACACATTTTATAGAAATCAATCAATTCCAATTCCTTGATATCTTCGTCAGGCTTCAAATTTTTTCTCAATGTCCCCCATTGATCAACTTGTCATCCATTCGATAAGCAGCTAAAAGATCAATCTATTGTACTGAACATTGAAGGATGGGGAAGATATTTTCAATTTAGTCGATCCATTGTTCGATAATTGAGGGATCAAATGATCTATTAAAAGTAAGAGGCCTTTTTCTCATGAATCTATCGATTGTGACTTGTTGTTTCTTATATGGGTTTCAATGTTCCTCTTGATCCATGTTTCTATTCAAAACATGAGTTAAATGAGATAGTATCATGACCATGTTTGTGATTCCCACTCCCATAGGATTGGGCATCTCATTAGAACAATCATCACATTGATCATTGCGTCAGTTGTTAGCCTCAGTCTTCATATTATATTATATTGGCTAGAATAAAAGGGTTTTTAGGGGTAACATATAAATGGGAACCCCATTAAAAAAATGATATATAAATTACATTTATTTCGATAACTTATAAATTTATAGGCTTCAATCTATGTTATCCATGATATATATCCCACCATATATTCTTAGGGGAATTATTTATTCCATTAATAATGGTTCGTATTATAATTATCAATTTTCTAAAGCATATCCCTTGGAGTTTCGTAACCAAGTTTTCAACAAGTTCCGTTTTCTTGCACCAGTTTGGGTTCGAGTCTAGATACAATGGGTGTTTTTGGTTTTTAACCCTAGATATATCAGTCCTAGAGCCACCTCTACCAGCTCATATCCATATAATGATGTATTTTCTTGACAAAGAAAATAATAAATACTCACAAAAATTTGCGAATTTTTATTATTATAGTATTTTTATCCCCATGGTTTTCACTATGGTTTTCTAATCCTAATACCAAAAATAATTAAACCAAACTTATGATACTAACTATAACAATACTTGTCTTTATTTAAAACATAAACATAATTTATTACATAATATCTTCACGTGATAAAACATAGAAAATATATTGGTCTACCATCTTTGTGGAATAGGAACATCAAATAAGAACATAAAACATGAAATACTCACCTTTATTAAAACATATTTTACATGACCACACACATTCCATCATACATTGCGTTGCAAGGGATAACCTGTGGACACACATAAGAAAAGGCTAAGCCATAAAGCCCAGTAAGGGATTAAAAAGTAATAAAATGATGTATATAGTACATTATAGGAAATAGTAATTTCAATAGAGAAAAATAGAAAATTAATATAAGGCTTGAAATAACAGGACTATCCTAACATAGAAATGTGGCAACAACATTTAAAATGATATTAACATGATTCCAGAATCATTACACTTAGGTAATCATTAAACCCTCATCGCACATGAATTATAATGAGTAAATCATCATCTCACTTGATGTATAATTATACTTATCATTACCCAATGCATTGAGGCCCCATCAGGGCACACCCTTTATAAATATTTTATTTCATGCATATGTGTATCATATAGATCATACAACATGGATTCATAAAACATCACAATTTTTTCCACAAATAAGAGCTTTCATATATATTAATAAATTACCACTATAAACACATACATGTTCCAAACGATGAACAATTTTGACATATTAATGGGTATGGTATTAACATCCACAATTATTTCAACATAGGAAATTATTGTGTTACTTTTGAAACCTAAATACATAAAATTGAAATCATAAAATGGTTTAATGAAATAAATACTTGTCCCTCATCATTTATAAATGAAATTTACAGTAATGGGGTCTTCGAAAATAATATTCCAGCATTCTAAATTGAATATAGATTCCTAATATAAAATAATTTCATGAATGTAAATGATAAGGTAGAAAGTTATTACAAAATTTTAGAATGGAAATGGTTGTACATGGTAGAAATTAATGAGATAGAAAGAGGTATGTCATCATTCAAAAATAAGTAGGGAATAATAGGGGAGGTGGAAATTGATATCCCAATTTTTTTAATTGAAAATATAGGTTTATAAAAATATAATGAAACTTATAAAAAATGAGAAAGGAAGAAATCGATTACTTGGATGTGTGATCCCAACGGCTTGGGAGTGGCCTAAAAGAGACCTCACAGGAGCTAGTGGAACCTTGAGAGGATTATAAAGAGAGTAAGGAAGAGTTTGTTTGATAAATAGATGTTTTAAGTGAAGAGGAATGGGAGAGTGAGTGGGTTTATATTAGAAAGGGGAGGTAATTCTCAATTATTTAGGTTATGGACCCAAAAAATTAATCTAATCAAATCCACAAACAAACCCATGGTTTCTGCCCACATTGTTTTTAAAATGGGAGTATAAAACATTATTTTATATTTATAATTTAATAAAATGTTAAAATATTGGTCTTTCTTATGTGGAGGTGAGTGACACTCTCAAAGAAATGATTTTAAAAGTGAAAATGTATCATAAATCTTGGGGGTCCACAAAGGCACCGTAATATTAAAAAATAAAAAATAAAATCACTAAAATTTAATTTTAAAACATATATTGGAAGGAAAAAATTATAGTATTTTATGACATCACTACTATGTAATTATGATGTCCTAAAAACATTATATATTTAAATAGTATATAATTTTTACACAAAAATTCAATTGTCACAGAAAAATTTGAAATATCCACCTTCGGATAATTTCTACATCATGATTACAAAAATAAAATTCATTTTATCTAAATAATTTTGATCATGATAATTATTTCATTTAATGTAAAACTCGAAAATTATCGAAAATTCCATGGTTTTGACAAAAACAGCATTCAAAACATAATAAAAAAGTAAAATTGTATTTATATAAAATTATACAATAAATTATATTTAACAAAAATTAAATTATTAATAATATTTTACTTCAATAATAATTATTTCAATAATCCATTAAATCATTAAAATAGATTTATTAATTTAATATTAACTAAAAATACTATTTATGATTTAAAAAAAATTGAAAATTAATAATACTAAAATGAAAGATTATTTTATATTGAAAAATAATGCACATAATCCTAGTCATATGGTCCTGTTACCTAATCCCTTAAAAAAACTGTATAAGACCTAAGGGTATGGTGGGCTATGGTGAAATACTATTAGGGTGGCTCAGATAACATTTCTCAGGTGGTAACCTCTATTAACTTCCAGTTCTCCCGTAGGCGGTTCCATTCAAGCTTAACTTATTAATGCCCAGATTTTTATTGGTTATGTGTAAAGCCTAGTTACAACACCTCCTTTCAAGAGATCTGTCAAATGGGCTTCAAACGGAGAAATTATAATGGATGAGTCCATCACATTCATTGATTGAGTAAATTGGATTCTTTAAAGCCCTATATGTATACTAATCATGTGATCACTTTTAGACGACTATATTACCAATGATAACCATTCCTAATGATATGTTAAAATAATAAAAAGGAAACCAAATAAGTAAATATTTTTTATTTAACCATTTTATATAATGAGATATTTCATTATATCATGAGTAATTTTCATTAATAAATGTTTTGTTCGTTTAAAATATATTCAATTATACTGATGAAAAAGAATTATGTTTTAATTGAAGGGTTACATTATACATGAAACACAAGATTACTAAATAAAAACCTTATTTTGTTCAATATTTTTAGATAATGACATTGGTATTAATAGACGATGGTTATGAATAATACAATTTAGATAATATTGATGACATTATTAAATATAAAATATTTAAATATAAAATTGTTAATTTGTACCCTTGAGTTTATTATATAATTATTGTATATCTATAATATATTTAATAATAAATGTTTTTATTCATGATATTAAGAGGAATGTATGTTTTCATTAAGGTTTTATTGTAATTCTGGTTAATACTATGTTTCTTGAAAATGTATCACCCATGTATTCACATATTCTATATTTGAAAATTAATTATTAGTTTATGTTATTTAAAGGAATAATTTTGTGTTTATTTTATATATATTAGTGAATATATTTATAAATTTGAATTATTTAAGGGTCATAATGTTAATCATTAATTTATGGGTTTAGGGAATTTTTTTATAACGATTTAATTATTAATGTATTATTTAAAAATATGAAGATTTATGTTTATTGGATAACAAGGGATAACCATTAAATTTTGATAATACATAGAGATATAAGTAATGAATTCTAATTCTTATTTAGGTCCAATTATATGTTCATGATTTTTGGAATGAAAAACTTGTCACTTTGACTAAGTTATGATGTTATAACTTGATCAAAGAACAACTAAAGGATGAGATAGTGCTTAAAAAATCAAATAAAATCAATTAATTATATATTATATTAAAAATTTATCAATATTTGGAAAATGGATTGTGAAAAAATTGCATCCAATTTACATTAATTTATGATGAACATATGATCGTTTCCCAGATCATAGATTTATGGCTTCTAAATCATAATTTTTTAGATTAATCCCTATATTATAATAGATTATATCTGTCACTCTCTATAATTATTTATTCATTTCATCCAAATTAATAAATTAAATCACACCAAATTTTATCCTTTATTTATAATTAGTTTTATGTTTCATATATAACCTTCATAATTTATTTTCCATTATATAAAGTGCATGATATATTGTTTCTTTTTAATATAGGGGTCTCCACAAAAAAATCTAATGTAATACCAACCCTGATTCAACGAAAATTTGGTTATTGGGATGTCTTAAGGGGGTATAATGTATCACCCAGAGAATTTATGAAATATTTTTTCTCAATTCAATGTTATTTCCATAATATCACATTCTGAAGTAACACCTATTATTAAAGGAACATTCCATAATGTTAAAATATTATTATTTTATATGATAGAAATACTACAGCTGTTGTAATGGTCGATATGAGAATGAATTTCAAATTTAGGAACATATGTGGTTTCATCATGTATAAAAATTTATTTATTTTGTGATAAATAAATTATATATGAATATAAGGACCGTTTGGAAATATGGAAAATAGTTTTCTAAACAAACAATTTTTCTAATCAGAAATAGAATTTATAACAATAAATTTATAAACTAATATTAGGTGAATAAATTTATTGAAATTTATATATAATATACTATATAAAATGAATAAAATTCATTTTACCTATATTATAGACAACACATACGAATAAATTTAAATGCATGCGTAAAAGTTGTTTTATAAATAATATTCGTTATTATTCATGATAAATTTTAAAATAATGATTTCCCAATTTTATATAATTTATACTAAAAAATGAAATATACCTTTAAAATAAAAATTTCAAAACTACTTTAGTTTAATGTAATGAAAATTTTGGATGAGTTAAATTTATCAATTAATAATTAAAATTGATGGTTTTTTAAGAATAATCATTTGTTATAGAGAATTTAGAAAAATACTGAATTGTAAAAGTAATTTTATACACGAAAAATTATTTAAATTATATAACTATAAATCAAATGTATTTTATTCCAATCAATTACGTAAAAAAATTTAAATATTTTTTATAATAATATAAATGTTTTTTCTTTGGAAAACTTCTATCCCATCATATTTGTGGTATTAATTATAAATTAATTATTTATAATTATGTTAATTTTATTTCTAAAAATTCCTTACATATTTTATGAATAGTAATTTATTATATATAATGAGGCCACAAATTTTTTTTCCACATAAATAGTACAATATTAAAAATTATTTACTTTAGAAATAGTTAAAGCTAGTATTATTGGGGGCGATAAACCAAAAAATTATCATGTATATAACAAACCAACCTGAGTCGACCTCAGGACGGTCTCCCGAGTCAATATGCGGCAAGGACCAAGAGGCATTCTCGGTCTTCCTTGGCAGGTGCAAGCTCCAAGGGCATGAATAGAGACTAAGGAAACATTTTTTCTCAATAGAAATAAACAGGAAAACTTGATAAATACATTTAAAAATCAATCACAATGAGACTTTCAAACATTACATTATATTTAATTAATGTAACAAAAAACTAATCTACTAACAAAAACATAACAAACAAAATGAACCTAGCACCCTAGATACCCTTATGTGAAACCGAGAGTCACTCTATAATCCACAACCAACTATTTCCCATAGCGAATGACGCAATTCGAACCTATAACATATACTAAAAACAAGAAAATACTATACGAATGAGTTTTAAAACACAATTTTCGTGCCCCACAATATATTCCCCAAGAAATAAAAATTATATAAATAATTTAGAAATTTTATTTTTGAACTACATTATATAAAATATTGGATTCACACACAATATTTATTTCTATAAAAAGTAATAGTCAACTTCTCTATTTAATTTAAAAATATGTTTACTATTTGAAGGAAGTGGGGCATTAGATTTTTTTAAACATTTTTACAGCCAATTTAAAATCCAAATCTAGTTGTTAGACATGATAAAAACCACACATGAAACAAAAAAGGGTTTTGTAAAAGTATCATAGAAGGACCAACAACTGATCAAGGCACCTTAATAATCTGCCAGAGACAAATGAGCACCGAAGAAAACATGGTTTGAACCTAGGATATCATGAAAAATCCAAAATGTACAATACATGTGACTCGTCAATAAGGAATTCCCTACTCAAAGATTTGATACTACCCAAATTACATTCAATATCCCAACCATTCCATGGAGAGGGTCCCAATACAGTAGCATCAAGCCCTAGTATTGACAGGATATATGCTAATAGCCTGGGTGTAATCTAAACAAGTTCACCTATCGTCCACAGAAAAGTCACTTACTATGATAGGTTCGCATAGCATGTACTAAATTGTGTGACCAAAAATATCCAAAAAGAAACCATTAACATGCATAGGCATCACACAAAACAACTCACACAATGAATCACCCCTTGAATTCCAATGGATCGTTACCTTGAGGGTTTTCATAACAAATAACAATTGTCAAGATCCAAACGGGTCATATGTAACTTTTGAAAAGAGATCATTTTTTCAATAGAAACCAATACATTTTTTCACTCATTAGAAGAAAACATATCTCCTTGAACTAGAAACAATCATGAAAAATTATGAATTCTGTTTAAAAGGGAAAATAGGAATTTTATCAACCATTTTATGGGAATCTATATAAAAAATAATTTCAGTGTAATGGATAAAAATAAAAAGTTTAATTTATATAAAATAATGATTCAAAAAATAGTAATTTAATATTATTTCTCATTTATAAAAAATCAATGAAAGAAAACGTAATTAAAAAATCATAAATTTAATGTCAAGTACAGTGGGAAACCAACCCCGACTCACTACTCGATCAAAAAAATGAGACAGACCTCACACTCTCGCACAGGTACCCATTACTTGATAGCTATGGTGTCATGGAATTTACCATGAAAATAAACTTCAACAGCCAAAAAATAACTAAAATCACAGAAACATTTATTATAAATAATAAAAATGAATTATTGCAAACCTCACCTCGGTGCGGATGAGCGCTCAAAAAACGGTGTCGCATGAAAGGACAAAATGCCATGTGAGGAAACCAGAGAAGGGAACGACCCAGCTAGGAGGGCACACATGAGTCAGAGAAGAGGCTCACGAAGATGGAGATGTGCGTGTTGTACTGTTCGGTGGCTAGATGGGGTAGTATAGGGTTTTAGTGCATCACAGATGGAGCAGTTAGCACTGGAGTAGCAACATATTTAGTGTCACTCTAGGAGGGTGGAGGTGTGATGTGGAAGGGGGTCACTTGTGGTCGACCACTTGCAGGTAGAGGCTGGAGGTAGAGCCGATGAGTCGCTATTCTGTGTGAGGGAGACCACTCGGGATATAGTGTGCGCAAGTAAAGACACTTAGTGGAAAGGGGAGGCAATGTTGGTAGGGTTGCGCTAGCGATGTCAGTGCTAGAGACCATGTTGATTAGTGGTGGTGGCATCAGAATTCACACCGGTTTTTATGGGTGGTTGATGGCCGCACCGGCTAGAGGTGAAGGCATTAGTCGCGACGAGGAGGTGGCCAATATGGAGAGGGGGTGAACGATGAGGATAGAGGGGGTTGAGGGAGATATTTTAGAGGGAGAGGAAATGGGAGAGGCTGATGTCAAAGGATTGGAAAAAATAAATTTAAATAAATAAAACTAAAATAATACTATTAATAATTATATTGATAATAACATAATAAATGTAAACAAATAATTATTTCTAAAGTAATTCTTTTAATCATTCAAAAAACATCTATTTTGCTTTGAACAATTTTTTAACAATAATAATAATTATATGATGATAATATTATTATAATAATAATAGAAACAATATTAAAAATATTCAAAACAATAAAAAAATAATAATCATAATGATTTTATGAATAATAATAATAATAATGATAATAATATAATAACAATAAAATTATTCATAATAATAGTGTTTAATAGTCATCAAAATCAAAATAATTACTTATAATACTTATAATATGAATATCATAATTAATTATTGGTCTTTATTTTCACACCCAAGTATTCGTTTTGTCATGAATTCGGCTACGGTCAGGTTTTTTTGGGGATCCCATGTTTAATTTTTTTTGAGTTTTTTTCTGAAAATGCTTGTTTTTGTTTTAACATCATCTGGTTCATGGTCATAATACGTTTTAGAAACCATATTGCTTCTTCTAGGGGATCGTGCGACCTTCCAATATTGGAAAACCAAAATAAGAATTTATCGACTTATAAAATGAAAGATAAAATGAAGTATTAAAATGTTGAATGAAATTTATATGTTTCATTTTATTAATAATAATAATAATTTTATTTTTATTAGTATAACTATAATAATAATAATTATTATTTATATTATTATTAATGGTATGTTTTTGTGGGTTCTAGCTCAGTATGGACACAATACCATTAGCAGAAGTTTTTCATCTATCCTAGGTACCTGTGCGACCACATTGGGAGTGGGTAGAAGCTTTTTCATGGTCTTTCCAAGGGTTCTTGAGCCGTTCGGGGTGGTCGTGTGGTTGCACAATGTTTAAAATATATACAAATGTAATGAGAAACAAATTAAGACAAAAACAATGTTTAATACTAATTATGATATTCATATTATAATTATTAGAAGTAATTATTATAATTAGTATGAATGTTATTTAGTTATATTATTATCGTATTTATTATTATGTTTATTAAATTAATTTTGATTATTATTATTAATTGATTTATTATAATTATAATTATTATTTTTATTATTGTTACTATTATTATTGTGGTTATATTATGATCATATTATTGTTGTCATTATTATTATCGTTGATAATTTATTTAAAATAAAAGTTTATATTGAGAATGATTAAAGTAATTTTTTAATATTAATTATTTTTTATTAATATAATGTTATTATAAATATAATTATTAATAGTATTATGTTAATTTTTAATTTATTTAACTTTTTTCATAACTCTAGCAGTCACAATCACCGCTTTTTTCTCCCTCTCACGCGGTTCCCCCACCCCTCTCTTCCCAATGCACTCCCCCTCGCCTTACCAACCTCCTCCCCCTTGCGACTTCCACCTGTGCCTTTGGCTGATAAGGATTCTTGACCGCCCTTCTAACCAGCATGATAGGTGACATTGTAACACCCTGAGATTTTATGAAAAATATTCTTTTAATTTCATTAATGTCTTGTGTTGTATGCTACACCAAGATTACGTTGCGCTATACGCAACACCGTATTAGCTTGCAGTATACGAAACACTATTCTTGGATCGTGTTACACACAATTTTGATAATAGTTATTCAAAGTAACATTGAGTATATATATATATATTCAATGTATAAATGAAATATGGTTGGATTCGGTTATACGAAAGAACGAAGGATTCTTGCACAACATGCAACCCTGACTTGGCTTGCATTACACGCAATCGCGACCTTCCTCGATAGCATGTGTTGTACATAATACCGGGGGTTACTAAACAATGATATATTATTATAATATATCCATTATGAATATTATTAAATAAATTTTTAATTTTATAACAATATTATTCATCTTACACATTTTCTAGAACATGTTATAGGAACAAAATAAATTTTTTGGGTAAAATAAGTATTTTTCAAAAAATACAGTTTTTCCGCCTTTTGATGGCACACCCAAATTAAATTTTGTTTTTGAAATGTATATAAGTTCCATTTTACAAAATAAAATTTTTATTTGGAATGAAGAAATAAAAATTTACTTTGGATAAATTTTTCATTTTATTCTGATGATTTTCATATTTTAATGAATAGTAAAAACACGCTTTATTTTAAA
Source organism: Viscum album (assembly GCA_963277665.1). Classification (NCBI taxonomy): domain Eukaryota; kingdom Viridiplantae; phylum Streptophyta; class Magnoliopsida; order Santalales; family Viscaceae; genus Viscum; species Viscum album. Next base: position 88,805,016 of record OY728121.1, on the reverse strand, counting down.
TAAAAACTACTTCTTTCATCGTAATATAATTTGTGGTTAAATTATAATATTGAATGGTTTTAAAGTATGAAAATAATATATTTTTACCATTTAATATAATGTATGTCATTATCATTGATTTTACCTTGAATTCGTAGGTTAAATCAATTCAATCTTTTGCAATGTTTTAAAGAAAACCCCATTTTCTTTTGACAACAGGAATAATTTTAATTTAATTTCTGAAAATTTTGTGTATTGAATTTGGAAAAATGGATTCCATATTTGGAATCAGTGGGTCATAATTATGTTAATAATCTAGTTTTAATTTTTGGGTATTGTGAATAGTAACTACGGTAAATTTTATTTACTATAATTAAAGGTAAATCGGGTAATTAAGGGTAAAAATAAGATTATAAAATTACCCTAACACATGTAAAAATCCTATTGGATGACTAAAAGTCGACTCATGTCACCTAAGGGTCGGATTAGATTCATTCAATGGACTTTTTTCCATGAAAATAATTTAATTATTATTAAAACCAAAGAAAGTGACAACATGTCACTCTCTTACATACTATAAGTATAATAATTTTAAGTTAGTGATAAACTTCATGAAACTTCGAAAATTAATAGTATACATAAATCTAACAAAATTATATACATCATGAGAATTTATTTAAATTTTTTTGGGATTAAATAATTATCATTAATTGTGACACAATTGTGACGTAGAAATTATTTATCTAGTGAAAAATCAAGAATATATTTTTATTAAATAAATAGTGACCATAAAAGGAACAAAACCCTGACCAAAACATATTGGTCATGTAAATTTAAACTATAATCATCCAATGGTCGAATATTTGACCATTTTGAGTCTTATACAAGCAATTATGACACTTATATTATTTTATTTTAAATGATGCCAAAGTTGTCACCTTCATAATTAAAAAAACAATTTATCTATTGTTATTTTAAGATGGTAAATTAGATTAAAAGTATTATTGTGAAATTTAATAAATTTATCTAAATCATAGGATTTTATTTTTAATTTTTATGCAACACATAAGTATATTAAATAATTATACAAAAATGTTGTAGTAATTATTTTATTAAGAGATAAACCAAAAAAATGGTTTTAAAAATAAAAAAATAAATATTATATGAACTATTTAATGTTCTACACTAATTTAATAGATACATATGACATTTTATGAATCTATTAAAGCTTGTAGTTTGAGCATATCTTCTATATATAATTTATTTAAATTCAAATAAATGAATTGTGTCAAAATTGACAGTATTGTTATTTTATACAAATAACATATTATAAAATTGTTTAAAAATCACAAAAATATTTAAAAAGTATAAATTTAAATTTATATGGTCTATAATGTTATAATTTAAACAATTATGGAAAATTCACAACAAATAAGTAATTATTTGTTATAATTTAAAATTTATAATTTTATTACCACAAATAAACCTAAATAGATTAAATAAGGATAAATCAAAATGATAAGGTTTAAAATAAGATCCAAACATATCTAAATTTTATGGGTTGATGAGATTACAACCCTATATCACTTAATATTCGAATATGAGTCATTTTTTGAGGTTTTGAAGTGGGATTAGATTTATTATAAATTAATATTTTTAAGAATTCCAAAGGTGCCCATCTCCCCCCTTATAAAAGGGCACCTCCTCCCTCTCTTCCACACACCACATAGAGCCTTCATGCTCGGAAAAACCCTGCCCAATTCTCTTCTCCACTTCCCTATAAACATACTATAGGTCCGGTCCTTTTTCAAAGACCAATTTTAGTGCCCTTAGAGGAGTTCTCAAAGAGGCGCTTCAAAGAAGAGGTAATTTCCGTTATCGATTCTTTCACCTTTATTTATTCTTACACTTCTTCTTCTTAGGTTATTTCATTATGAAGTAATAAAATCAGTATCACTAATATACTTATATGTTATTATATGTATGAAACAACCCTATTTAACCATCTATCCATCCTACAGAAAACGAAATCACCGTGCGTGCGTACGTACGGAATACCGTCTCCACGCCGTGGTGTAATCTATTTTCCACCACCACCTTACTTGGATGGGTATAATGGTGTAAATAATAACTATATATGATTATTGTAAAGTTATAATGATTCTGTAATAGTATACATACACTCCAATAAAATTCCACGATCATGGGAACGATATCATCGCTCGTGCGTACGTACGGAATACCGTCTCCACGACGCGATGAGATTCATTCTCAATGATTAACCATTCATAAATGATTATAAAGTATATATAATAAGTAATCATGAAATATATGACATAATAATGATACTGTATTTATATGTATGTCATCCAATTAATTCCATTCAATTCAATGAGGAAATGAAAACAACGTTCATGCGTACGTACAGCCTACAGTCTCCATGAATGGTGTATTTATTTCCATTTATCGATGTATTATATATTTGTATATTCTGAATATATATTATATATAAATCATTTTTTACATTTTGGATGTACGTAATCATGATCTATGTAATCATATGAATAATTACAAGTCAATACACAGACGACAAATGAAACGATTTTACCCAAAACGCTCATTAACATTGAATTTACAAAAGAACGAGTAATACAAAGTCATAAGTGAACCATATATGATATCATAACAATTAATATGATTCTTTAATAAGTAAATAACATTATTTAAATCATTATACAGGAGGTTCGGACACTTACGAAGCAAATCAGACCTAAGGTAAGGGATACATTTTCAAATCTTATTTTTATCCGAGATTGCTTATTCGTAAGTATTTACTCGGGCTATTTCTATCATGTCCATGTTTTATAAAAGTGTTTTCATGTATGTATAAAGTCCTCCTTACCCATTTTTGACTTTTACTACATGGTATGTATGGATTCTTTCACTTATTTACTTTACGAGGTACTTTTTTTTGACATTTCTGAGAAAAGTACGAGGAGAATTTTATTTTTAACTTATACGGCGTGAATGGATTTTTATGGTCTTATGAAGCCATATTTTCATGAAGATTCCTCCAAAATATTTCATGGATATTTTCAACAAAATCCTTTTCTTCTAAAATTTAATGACATTTTGTTAAAAGAAAATGATTTTGAAGAAAAAAAGATATTTTCCTCCTGAATTCATTTCAAGTGTTTCATCAAAACCATTTTAATCTAAGATGACATTATTTTACTTGTGTATGTTTCAAGAATCATGTATATATGATTTAAATGGTTTCGCTTTTAATATTATGAAATGATATCCATTTATTTTATATGGATTATTTGATGATGGGATGATGTTTATGAAACCCATATTATTTATTGGGTTATTATGAATGATGTATGTTTATTTTGTGGTATAAGTAAGAATGATTTAATTATGAGATGGGTGGGACCTATATTTCCCTACAATTCATTGGGTAATGATTTATATCTCATGAGATAGACATGGCTGGAATGGCAGGTTAAACCGGTTCAGTAAAACAGGACTAAAACGAGGAGTGAACTCGATTCAGAAAGGGACTTTGTCCACTAAGATGGTCTTGGCAGCAATGCCTTGGATACTATTAAAATCATTATATGTGCTTAATGGTTACCACAATTACATGTTTTATTCCCATTCTATTTTGTCATTATTAATGTTTCTTTATGATCTATGCCTTACGTATATCCATGTTTTATGTCATTTCACGAGCTTTTGATGTTTAAACATTATGTTCATTTTTTATGTTCAAATGTATATGGTATATTTTATTTTATCCAAGCTTACCCTTACTGAGAATTTGAGCTCACCCTTTTTATGTTTTCTTTTACCCATGATATAAAGAATGGTTTTAGGTAAGAAAAAAAAAGGAAAGATCTTTATGGGATATGTTGATGATCTTTCACCATGATTAGAAGATTACGTTCCATATTTCAAAAAACACTAAACTATTGCGGTCCTTGTGTGTTTGTTTTTGTAATGTATTAAGTATTCGGGTAAAGTAATGTAATGTCCATGTACTCCATGCTTCGGGTCTCTACAGTTGGTATCAGAGGAAATGTTTAGTCAACATTTGGAAACTAGGATGTGAGAACTTTAGTGAGATCCCTAGAGATATTTCTAAGGTATGTATAGGGATGTCCCTAAGGTTAAGTATAAGCATAGGTTATAGTAAAAGAATTATGGTAACCGAAGATGTTAGATATTGAAGGTACTCCCCCTTTATTATATTGTTTTCCCTAGCGTGATTTTTGCCTCTCACACTATTCTTTTTGGGTTTTAGACAATGGCTGGAACCCGAAGGAACCGTGTTGATCAATGTAATGGACAATGCAATGATTGTCCTCCTGAACAAACAGATGTTATGGGAGATGGAGTGAAAAATCTTATTGCTATACTTACACAAGCTATGAATCATTCTTGACATCCAAATGAGAAGATAAGGGAACAATATTCTATTGAGTCCTTCATGAGGCAACATCCACCTTATATCAGTGGGTCTTCTGATCCACTTGTTTCTGATCAATAGATCATTACCACTGAAAAGATATTTTCAGTTCTTCAATGTTCTAAACATAATAAAGTCATCTTAGCAGTATATCGTTTGGAAGGTGAAGCTGATCAATGGTAGAATCTTATCAAGAATATGAGGCCAAGAGATGAAATTGAGTCCATGGAATGGGACAAGTTCAAGAACATATTTTTCAATAAGTACTTCGCTCATATTATTCGAACAATGATGGAGAAGGAGTTTCTCGAACTAAAGCAAAAGGATGATGAATCCGTTTGTATATACAAAGCGAATTTCACAAGGCTTGCAAGGTATGCATCTGGATTTATCATCCAACCTAAAAGTAAAGTTGATCGATTCTTCAGTGTCTTAAAACCAAATCTTCGAAGGGCATTAGATATAAGAGACTTCAGTAGCTATGATGAAATTGTACGTTGTGCTATCAAGGTAGAAATGGAAGTTGGTGTTAATTATCCATCTCATTTTTTTGAAAAGAAATGAAAGATGAGTTCAAGGAGAAATCTTAGAATAATGGTGAAAATAAGATGAATGTTTCCGTATGATCAAAGTGTGGAAATAAGCATGGTGGAGATTGTCTTAAAGGGACTAGAAAATTATTTAAGTGTGGGAGAGAAGGTCATAGAGCAGCTGAGTGTTGAAGTAATGGAAAAAGAGTTTCTAATGATGTGAATAAAGAAAAGACTGCAAAGAACGCACCACCAACACATCAATGCTTCAAGTGCAAGGAAATGGGGTATTATCCTAAAAAATGCCCTAATCCAAGGGTTAGTGATGATCGACATGAGCAACCACTTAAGGCAAAGGAAAAATGTAAGTCACATTTGATCACTATTGGCGATGTTGAATATGAAAACGATGTGGTCGAATGATTAAGTGTTTATGTAATGGGATTCCAAAATAATGTTGTATATAGTATCGTGGAATATTGGAATATTTATGTATTTTTCTATTGTGGTTTTCAATAAATTTATGGTATTGGTATCCATGGAAATGAATTGAGATATTTTTTGGAAAAAAAGATGATATGCGCATAATGAAGGGAAAACAAGAAAATGAAATGTTTGAGAGTATTCATGAGCTCATGATTGATATAAGGACTAAGTGATATCATGGGTTGAGTATATATAATTTTGAGGATTATGGTATGTGGAATGTGTTAACTTTTAACTACATTCATGTTTCCACTATGGTTCAATGGGTATTCATTTATCAAGAGAATACATGATTAAGGCCTTCGAATGTTTGGAATGTGACCAACTAGACATATCTTATGATATATGGGGATCAATGATGGTATTAAATCTATAGTAATCGTTTTCACTATATTATGAGAGTGTACAGCAGTATTATGGATATGCCTAAATATTGGAATGAATTATGATGGACATAAGTTAGTATTGTTTAAGGATAGAAGTTTTTTTGATATTATTGATTGGATGTTATAGTAATATAGTTTTAGAAAAAGGACAACCTGCAGGATGGGCGACAGCCCATCGCGTTGGACAAGGCTGTGGGAATCGAACCCACAACCGAAGTGCGACTGACCTTTATCGCCTACCACTGACCTACATGAAGTCCTTGGTTAGTAGAAACTAGATTTATTTTATTAAGCGGTATGATATATGAAGTATAAGTTCATTTTTGGAACCATATACGAGTAATCTAACCATAAGATGGACTTATAACGTTTGCTATCCTTTTGTTTGAAAGAGATGGAATGACCCATCATTCTATCACATGATCTGATAACACATTAAGAATAACAAATTCAACTTCATTTCTTTAAGGGATGAAGTGGAAATTGTTCAATTCACGAACAACCGTGATATTGTACCAAAATCATGCAAGTATTTCTTTTAATTCATCAACTTTACGGAAATGATCTTGAAAACCAAAAATGTTGTCCTAGTTCTCTTATATACTATTAATTTGATGGTACCTTAGATCATCCCAAATCAATAGCTTTGTGATTGTTGGCTTTTTCATAGCCATGTTCTCTACCACACTCTATCAGAACTTGATGGTTAGCTTTTTCTTCCATATCCATATTTTCACCTATGTTCTCCTACGTGGAAACCCCGTGATGAGTTAATTTGGGTAACCGTTACATTTCATACTTTAGTTTTTAAAAGCCATGTTTTGGTATTCCTTTTTGCGTTGTGGGTTTCTATTAAACAAACTTTCGAGTAGTAAAACATTTATAACGCCGACGAATTTCGAGGGAGAAATACATTTTATGGGGGGTATAATGTAACACCCCGAGATTTTATGAAAAATATTCTTTTAATTTCATTAATGTCTTGTGTTTTATGCTACACCAAGATTACCTTGTTCTATACACAACACTGTATTAGCTTGCAGTATACGCAACACTATTCTTGGATCGTGTTACACACAATTTTGATAATAGTTATTCTACACAACATTGAGTATATATATATATATATATATATTCAATGTATAAATGAAATATGGTTGGATTCTATTATACGAAACAACGAATGATTCTTGCATAACACGCAACCCTGACTTGTCTTGCATTACACGCAATCATGACCTTCATCGATAGCGTGTGTTGTACGCAATACCGGATGTTACTAAACAATGATAAATTATTATAATATAGCCGTTAGGAATAGTATTAACTATATTTTGAATTTTATAACATTATTATTCATCTTACACATATTCTAGAACATGTAATAAGAACAAAATAACTTTTTTGGGTAAAATAAGTATTTTTCAAAAAATACAGTTTTGCTGCCTTTTGATGGTGCACCCACTTTAAATATAGAATTTTAAATGTTTATAAGTTCCATTTGACAAAATAAAATTATTCCTTGGAATCAGGAAATATAAATTTACTTTGGATAAATTTTTCATTTTATTCTGATGACTTTCATATTTTAATGAATAGTAAAAACACGCAATATTTTAATTAAAAACAACTTTTTTCATCATAATATCTTATGTGGTTAAATTATAATATTGGGTGGTTTAAAGTATAAATACAATATATTTTTACCATTTAATATAATTTATGTCATTATCATTGATTTTACCATGAATTATTTGGTTAAATCATTTCAATCTTTTGCAATGTTTTAAAGAAAAACCCATTTTCTTTCGATAATGAGATTAATTTTAATTTAATTTCTGCAACATTTTTGTATTGAATTTGGTAAAATGGATTCCATATTTGGAATCAGTGGGTCCAAATTATGTTAATAAGCTACTTTTTATTTTTGGGCATTGTGAATAGTAACTAAGGTAAAGATTATTTATTATAGTTAAAGGTATATCGGGTAATTAAGGGTAAAAATAAGATTATAAAATTACCCTAACACTTGAAAAAATCCAATTGGATGACTAAAAGTCGACCCATATCACCTAATGGTCGGATTAGATTCATTTAATGGACTTTTTTCCATGAAAATAATTTAATTATTATTAAAACCAAAGAAAGTGACAACATGTCACTCTCTTAAATACTATAAGTATAATAATTTTAAGTTAGTGTTAAACTTCATGAAACCACGAAAATTAATAGTCTACAGAAAGATAACAAAATTATCTACATCATGAGAATTTATTTAGAATTTTTTGGGAATAAATAATTTTCATTAATTGTGACATAATAGTGATGCATAAATTATTTATCTAGTGAAAAATCAAGAATATAGTTTTTATTAAACTAATAGTGACCATAAAAGGCACAAAACCCTGACCAAAACCTATTGGTCATGTAAATTTAAACTATAATCATCAAATGGTCTAATATTTGACCATTTGGAGTCTTATAAAAGCAATTATGAAACTTATATTATTTTATTTTAAATGATGCCAAAGTTGTCACCTTCATAATTTAATAAATATAACAATTTAACAATTGTGATTTTAAGATGATAAATTCGAGTAAAAGTATTATTGTGAAAGTTAATAGATTTATATTCATCATATGATTATATTTTTAATTTTTATGCAACATATAAGTATATTAAATAATTATACAAAATTGTTGTAGTAATTATTTAATTAAGAGATAAACCAAATAAATGGTTTTACAAATAATAAAATAAATATAATATGAACTATTTAATGTTATCCACTAATTTTCTAGATACCTATGTCCTTTTATGAATCTATTTAAGCTTTCATTTTGAACATATCTTCTGTATATATTTTATTTAAATTCAAATAAATGAATAGTCTCAAAATTGACACTATTGTTATTTTATAAAAATAACATATTAAATAATTGTTTAAAAATCACAAAAATATTTAAAAATTATAAATTTATATTTATATGGTATATAATGTTATAATATAAATAATTATGGAAAATTCAAAACAAATAAGTAATTATTAGTTATAATTTAAAATTTTGAATTTTATTACCACAAATAAACATAATAGATTAAATAAGAATAAATCAAAATGATAAGGTTTAAAATAAGATCAGAAAATGTCTAAATTTTATTGTTTGATGATATTACAAACCTATATCATCTAATATACGAATATTAGTCATTTTTGGAGTTTTTTAAGTGGGGTTAGATTTATTATAAATAAATTTTTATAAGAATTACAAAGGTGCCCCTCTCCTCCCTTATAAAAGGGCACCTCCTCCCTCTCTTCCACACACCACATTGAGCCATCACGCTCGGCCAAAACCTGAACAATTATCTTCTACACTTCCCTAGAAACATTATAGAGGTCCTGGTAATTTTCAAAGACAATTTTAGTGCCCTAAGAGGAGGTCTCAAAGAGGCGCTTCAAAGAAGAGGTAATTTCCGTTACAGATTCTTTCACATTTATTTATTCTTCCACTTATTCTTCTTAGGTTGATTCATTATGAAGTAATAACATCAGTATCACTAATATACTTATATTTTATTATAAGTATGAAACAACCCTATTTCACCATCTATCCATCCTACAGAAATTGAAATCAATGCGCGTGCGTACGTACAGAATACCGTCTCCACGCCGTGGTGTAATCTATTTTCCACAACCAGCTTACTTGGATGGGTATAATGGTGTAAATAATAACTATATATGATTATTTTAATGTGATAATGATTCTGTAATAGTATACATACACTCCAATAAAATTCCACGATCATGGGAACGATATCATCGCTCGTGCGTTCGTACGGAATACCGTATCCACGACGCGATGAGATTCATTCTCAGTGATTAACCGTTCATAAATGATTATAAAGTATATATAATAAGTAATCATGAAATATATGACATAATAATGATACTGTATTTATATGTATGTCATCCAATTAATTCCACTCAATTCAATGAGGAAATGAAAACACCGTTCATGCGTACGTACGGCCTACCGTCTCCATGAACGGTGTATTTATTTCCATTTATCAATCTATTATATATATTTATATTCTGAATATATATTATATATCAATCATGTTTTACATTTTGGATGTAAGTAATCATGATCTAAGTAATCATATGAATAATTACAAGTCAAAACACGGACGACAAATGAAACGATTTTACCCAAAACGCTCTTTAACATGGAATTTACAATAGAACGAGTAATATAAAGTCATAAGTGAACCATATTTGATATCATAACAATTAATATGATTCGGTAATAAATCAATAACATTATTTAAATCATATTATAGGAGGTTCGGACACTTATGAAGCAAATCAGACCTAAGGTAAGGGATAATTTTGCAAATGTCATTTTTATCCAAGATTGCTTATTCATAAGTATTTACTAGGGCTATTTCTATCATGTCCGTGTTTTATAAAAGTGTTTTCATGTATGTATAAAGTCCTTTTTACCCATTTTTGTCTTTTAATACATGGTATGTATGGAATATTTCACTTATTTATGTTACGAGGTTATTTTTTTTACTTTTCTGACCAAAGTACGAGGAGAATGTTATTTTTAACTTATACGGTGTGAACGGATTTTTATGGTTTAATGAAGCATTATTTTCGTGAAGCTTCCTCCAAAATATTTCATGACTATTTTCAACAAAAACATTTTCTTCTAAAATTTCATGACATTTTGTGAAAATAAAATGATTTTGAAGAAAAAAATTTATTTTCCTCAAGAATTCATTTCAAGTGTTTTATCAAAACCATTTTCATCTAAGATGACATTATTTAACATGTGTATGCTTAAAGTGTAATGTATCTATGATTTACATGGTTTCACTTTTATTATTATGAAATGATATCCATTTATTTTATATGGATTATGTTATGATGGGATGATGTTTATGAAACCCATATTATTTATTGGGTTATTATGAATGATGTATGTTTATTTTGTTGCATAAGTAAGAATGATTTCATTATGAGATGGGTTGGAACTATATCTCCCTCCAATGCATTGGGAAACTATTTGTATCTCATGAGATAGACATGGCTGGAACGGCAGGTTAAACCGGTTCAGTAAAACAGGACTAAAACGAGGAGTGAACTCGATTCAGAAAGGGACTTTGTCCACTAAGATGGTCTTGGCAGCAATGCCTTGGCTACTATGGAAATAATTACATGTTCTTAATGGATTCCACAATTAAATGTTTTATTCCAATTATATTTTTTCATTCTTAATGTTTCATTATGATCTATGCCTTACGTACATCCATGTTTTATGTTATTTCTCAAGCTTTTGATGTTTAAACATTATGTTCATGTTTTTAAGTTCAAATGTATATGGTATATATTATTTTATCAATTCTTACCCTTAATGAGCATTTGAGATCACGCTTTTTATGTTTTCATTTCTCCATGCTATAAATAAAGGTTTTAGGTAAGAAAAAAAAGGAAAGATCTATATGTGAGATGTTGAAGATCTTTCACCACGATTAGAAGATTACGTTCCATGTTTCCAAAGACAGTAAACTATTACGGTCCTTGTATGTCTGTTTTTGTTATGTATTAAGTATTCCACTAATGTAATGTAATGTCCATGTACGTCAAGCTTCGGGTCTCTACAGACATCGCTGGAAAATTTGGTTGGATAGTTTTTTTAATGCGTTAATGGTGCAATAATTTAGGTAAATGGTGTCTTTGTGAACCACATGAAGTGGCGCTCAAAGGAATTAGACGTCGAGCACCACTTCAAGTGTAACTTGGACATTTCGGCACAAGAACGCTTCATTGCCACTTAAAGTGGTGCGGCCCCCTTACTCCCTCTCCATTCGGCACCACTTGAAGTGGCGCCGAAATATCCCCACTACCTATAAATAAGGCCCCTTGCCCACCCCATTTCCCATATCCTCACTTACCCTACTCTCTCTCTCTCTCAATGTTATCTCTATATAAATCTCAGGTTGCTCTGCATGCGTAGCTACGTCTCCACAAATTTGAGGTAAATCTGTTTTTAAATTTATTTAATATTTTGATTTAATAATTTAGTTTTTTAATTTATAGAATTAGTATATAATAATTATATTATATAAGTAGTATAGATTTTTAAATTTAATTTGGCAATGAAATGATTATAGCGAGTTAATTAATTAATTAATTATAATTAGGTTATTAATTAATAATAATTAGATAATTAATTAATTGTAATTTTGTTATTAATTAATTATAATTAGGTTATTAATTAATCATAATTAGGTAAATAAATAATCATAATTAGGTATTTATTTAGTCATAATTAGGTAATTAATTAATCATAATTAGGTAATTAATTAATCATAATTAGGTAATTAATTAATCATAATTAGGTAAATAATTAATCAAAAATTGTTAAATAATTAGTCATAATTAGTTAACTACTTAATAATAATTAGGTAACTAGTTAATCATAATTAGGTAACTAATTATTTCTAATTAGGTTATAAAATATTCATAATTATGTAATTAATTAATCATAATTAATTAATTAATTAGTAATAATTAGGTAATTAATTAGACATAATTGGGTAATTAATTAATCATATTTAGGTAATTAATTAATCATAATTACATAATTAATTAATCATAATTAGGTAAGTAATTAATCATAATTAGGTAACTAATTAATCATAATTATGTAACTAATTATTTTTATTTAGGTTATTAAATAATCAAAATTAGGTAATTAATTAATCATAATTATGTAATTAATTTACCACAATTAGGTAATTAATTACTTGTATGTTCGTAATTAGATAATCATAATTAGGTAATTAATTAGCAATAATTAGGTAATTAATTAATCATAATTAAATAATCATAAGTAGGTTATAAAATAATGATAATTAGGTAATTAATTAATCATAATTAGGTAATTAATGAATCATAATTATGCAATTAATTAATCATAATTAGGTAAATAAATAATCATACATAGGTAATTAATTAATCCTCATTAAGTAATTAATTATTCATAATTAAAAAATCATAAATTGGTAATTAATTAATCATAATTAGATAATTAATTAATTATAAATAGGTAATTAAATAATCATAATTATGTAATTAATTAATAATAATTAAGTTATAAATTAATCATAATTTGGTTATTAATTAATCATAATTATGTGATGAAGTAATTATAATTAAGTAATTAATTAATTATAATTTGGTTATTAATTAATAATTATTAGGTTATTAATTAATAATTATTAGGTTATTAATTAATAATTATTGGGTAATTAATTAATAATAATTAGGTAATTAATTAATCATAATTAGGTAATTAATTAATTATAATTAGGATATTAAATAATTATAATTAGGTTATTAATTAATAATTATTAGTTTATTAATTAATAATTATTAGGTTATTAATTAATAATTATTATGTAATTAATTATTAATAATTATTTAATTAATTAATCATAATTAGGTAATTAATTAATCATAATTAGGTAATTAATTAATTCTATTTAGGTAATTAATTAATAATTATTAGGTTATGAATTAATAATTATTAGCCAATTAATTATTAATTATTAGGTAATTAATTTGTCATATTTAGGTAATTATTTAATTCTAATTAGTTAATTAATTAATCGTAATTAGTTAATCAATTAATCGTAATTAGGTAATTAATTATTTGTAATTTTTTAATTAATTATTTGTAATTAGGTTATTAATTAGTTATTATGAGGTAATCAAATAAATCTAATTAGGTTATTAAATAATCATAATTATGTAATTATTTAATTGTAATTAGGATAATAATTAATTGTAATTATGTTATTAATTAATTATAATCAAGTTATTAATTAATTATTTTTAGGTTATTAATTAATTATAATTCGGTTATTAATTAATTATTATGAGTTTATTTTCCAATTAGTTATATTAATAAGTGAAGTAGTTATACTAATCAGTAATGTAGTTATATTAATTAGTTAAGTAGTATTAAATTGCTTCTGGAATATACCTTTGCATTAAATTCTAGGTATGATAATGAATTTTGTTTCCAATATACCTTGACCTCGGTTTGTAATTGATGTTATGAACTTGATTTTAGTAGTTCAATATATTTTTTCCATATTATGTGTTAGATTTTTCAGGAAATGATTTCTCTCTCGAGTAAAGTATCCCCAGGTAGAGGGGATTTTGGTCGGACCACCGACTTTCCTAGAGGCTCGCCTTTTCTAGGAATGTGAATGGGGTTGGCTATTTGTCTCTCCGGGCTTACTAATGTAGAGATTTTCAATTTCATATAACTCTATTCATTTACATGACGTGTTCGTGTACCTCATGCATATAATGCATGTTGATATGTATGAATATGTTTGACTTCTATTTTTGGGTAAGAAACACAAAATTGTGGGTTGTGTAAATAGTTAAACATCAATATGGTTTGAACATATTGATTTGGTGGAGGGATTAGGATTCCAACCTAAATTACTAGAAGCATGAATACATAAATTGATACTTTAATAAGATTAAATTAATAACAATGGTTTTCATAGATAAAAAATATGTTCACCACCTATATTTATTCCAATGGTCAAATAATTGAGACAGAACAAGGATGTACTTATAGTATACATCCAGAAGTTGTTGTGATGCTTGGAGGATGTACTACTTTGGAAGCTGTGCAAACAAAAATTCATCAGATGTTAAAACTGGAGAGAAATCAAGTGATAGAGTCCATCACATTCAGTCATCTCCGATTTAAAGATAGTTTTTGGAACCTTCCATATCTGGTAACTGATAATGATGATTCAGAATATATACTATCATTGGTTAAGTATATACCTGAGAATCAAATGATGGAGTTTTATGTCACTATATCTTCAATAGTTTTTCCATCGACATTGGAAGTTGACCCATCTCAAATTCATGAGTCTATGTCATATGATCCTTCACATCTAGAAGTTCCTTCAGCATTGGTAGTTGTTCCATAATTTCCATCAGCCACAGTTTCAATAGATTTTCCTCCACAAACTTTAGATGCATTGGTCGATGAATTTAAGGATGATGACAATTTCAAAGAAGAAGTTGAAGAGGTATTTGAAGAAGAATAAGAGAATACAGGAGATTAGTGTGTACTAACTCATTTGAGGTTTAACCGACCACTGAACCATCCTCCACTATTGGCTTCATGGTTGACTGAAGGCGTGAATAACCTGCTAGAATTTGATTATTCATTTATTACTCTCAGTTCTGAATTTCCAGGAATCATTGGTGGCACAAATCGAGTGTCAGATAACGATGTTTTGTATATTGGAAGAGATTCTGAGAGCAGAGAAGCAATGAAAAATTTGATAAAAATATCACATTGAAAGGCATTAATCATATGTTGTTGAAGATGGAAAGAGATCTTACTATTTGATCCGTTGTGGCAAATATGAATCGAGCTGTCAAATGAAACTGTGAGCTATTATTGATAACACTTTTCATAGCTGGGACATCACTAGATTTACTCCACACACTTGTGTGCACCCAAGATTTTCACAAGAGCAATCTTCATTAGATGTTGAGATTGTTTCAACTATTATTGTTGAAATGATTAGATCATGTCAAGACGTTCGTGTGGTTTTGGTCATTGAGCGACTCAAACAACTTTTTGGGTATCAAATATCTTATTGGAAGGCCTGGGAAGCTCGAAAAAAGGCTATTGTGATAGTGTATGGTGATTGGGATGACTCTTATAGAGTTTTACCACAAATGTTGGAGCTTCTACAGCACAATAATCAAATAGTATATCGGTTACATACTGTTGAATATGATAACCAACAGAACCTACTTGACTGCTCAATGGTTGTGTTTGATATATTATTTTGGACATTAATACCATGTGTGGCGGCCTTTAGACATTTTAGCAGTTCATACAGATTGATGACACATTTCTATATGGAATGTATACATGAACTTTATTTATTGCCGCCCCACAAGATGGAAATTGATCTCCTCTACCTTTAGCATTTGCAATTGTCCAGGACAAGCACTCTTAACTGTGGAGTTCTAATCAGACAGGCTCCCAAAAAAAATGTGCACTTGGTGGGATGTTTCCCAGGGTGTGTGTGAGTGAGGAAAAAGCACGCTGGAAATGACATGTGTTTTCCTGTGGGGCTGACATTAGTTAGATGACCCGTTTCGGCATGTGGGTGGACCCTGGGGTGGCCCCCACATGTCTACTGGGGCAACTGGAAAGGACATTGGACAGGACAAGTGTTGGACTGTGGGGACTATCATTAGTCCTATGACCCATTAAGGCATGTGGGTGGACCCTGGGGTGGGCCCCACATGTCTGTCGGGGCAACTAGTGGTACTCGGTAGGCCAGGACTCAAGGACATTGTTAAGGCGGGGTGTCTATGCTGTCACCGGGACCCGGTTGACACATTTTGTAGAGAAAGAGAACTTCTCATCATGGAGCTAGTTTCTGGCATGTCTTCGAGTGTTTGTTACGAATGGAGAAAGGATTTTTCTTATTTCTGATCACCACCATGCAATAAAGGAGTCGATATAGTCTGAGGGTCTTTCATGGCTACCACCCTATGCCCATCATCGATGATGTATTTGACACATTCCCATCAATTTGTGAAAGAAGTTCAAGAATGAGTCGTTGATAAATGAAATCTTAAAAATTAGAATGAACATCCTTTTCTGTTTAAAATGTTTTTTTTCGTAGTTATTTTCATAAATGTTCAGATGACTACTTGTATAATATCATATGAGCCTCAACAACAATGGATGGAGGAGCATCTTCAAGATATTTACAGATTGAATCCGAAAGTGTAGATTACATGATGCAAATTCCAAAGAATAAATTGTCATTGGAATATGATTATGGGAGTATATATGGTCATATGAAACCCAACATCATATACTGTAAAAATGGAGTTTTCAAGGGAGTTCGAAAACTACCTATCACAGGTAAATATGAATATTTTAATATATGTTACTCAGAATATCTACTATTATAATATAATAATTTTATAATGTCGTAAATCTAAATTTCAGGGATGTTACAGGAGACCTTCTAGCATAGTGTAAAGTACATTCTGGAATGAGGAAAGCGGGCTGAAGAGGGCTTGAATAGAGGGATTCTCTATGGACACCATTTCTAACGCGAGCTAGATAAAGTTCTTCATGAGGCTTCAACTTACCGTGTAACTGGATTTAATCGTCCAAACCAACGATTTGAGGTCACTGAGCCTGGTGATGTTGTGGCATGTATAAATGGTCATCTGTGAGTTGTTTTATTAGAGAAGAGTTACCGTGATTGTGGCAAATTTCAGGCATTGATATATCCATATAGCCATGTGATTTCTACATGTGCTTACGTACACGTATCATGGGATCAGTTCGTTGATCCGGCTTATCGACTTGAGATCATCAACTCCTGCTACAGTACTCCGGGATGCCAATCGGGGAATATCAGAATTTTGGGCTGCCTGATGGTGGACCCACGCTTCTACCGAACAACAATAGACTTTGACCTATAGGGAGGCCAATGTCAACACGTATTCGGAATGAGATAGATTGGCCTAGTGAACATCCAACTGGACGGTGGTGCAGCATATGCCACCAGGAAGGTCATACAAAGACACGTTGACCTAGACACATAGGGAAGTCATATAATTGTCAAAATGAATCATATACTCTATCGGTGACTGTAAAACTTTTTTACATGAAATCATTTTTATCATTATCACCATTTTTAATCATATTTGTCTTACTTGTATATAGGGTAACACTTGGAAAATTTACCACGATTTCATGAGACATTTTTTGTCGAACAGTCAATATTACATGAGTAGATTTATATAGAAAACACCAACTCAAAAAAAGGAATGTACCTTTATAAGAAAACAAAACCATTTGAACTATTAAATGAAAATTTCATCAGTTTTTTATAATGAAAGATGAACATACAATTGCCACAAAACAAAAAAAAGGAAATTCTGAATGTCTTCACCCCAACACCCCAACACTAGAGAAAAAAACTAACCCAATTTGTTTATGCTTATTTCAATCATTATATGATACATTTGATTTCTTACATGAAATTAATGTTTTACTGTTTTCACATTCCGATGGAGCAGCCACTTTTATCTGGCCAGGAGACGCACATGTCGCAGGATGTGTTGGCACGACGACCTGTTAGACATATTCATGTTCGGAGAGCGCATCACTTCCATCATGAGGCACCACTGACAGCTATTTTTCCATACCATAGACGTGAAAGCTTTTATGGAGTCACTATGTGTGACTTCAAGACCATTGACCATCATTTGATAGTTGCGTTGGTTGATAGATGGTGGCCAGAGACACACACACTTCCTCTACCAGCGGGGGAGATGACTATTACATTAGAGGATGTCGCCTACATGCTGGGGTTACCTATCCATGGACATGCAGTTATGGGTGCTAGTACTAGAGATTGGGTTGTAGTCATACAGAGGCTGCTAGGAAATGACATCATCGGTGCATAGGGTGTCCTACAGGGTTCACGCTTGCACATGAGGTGGCTTGATCAACATTTCGACATCATTCTTGATGATGCAGACACGGAGACGCTTCTTCATCAAACAGTTGCATACATTTTGTGGCTACTCAGAGGCATGTTGTGCGTCGACTACTCAACCGCTTTGGTATACATGATGTACTTCCCATTTCTTGAGTATCTGGATCAGACGGCTGCATACAGTTAGGGGTCCGCTGTATTAGCACATCTGTACAGATCTCTCTGCACCAGTTGTCAGGCCGATTCACATCAGATTGCAGGTTTCATGATGTTAGTATAGATTTGGGTCGGGGAGCATTTTCTATGCATCGCTCCTCGAGTTTTCGCACCACTTACACAAGAGCTACTTCAGGGTTTTCCTCAGGGACGATGGTATGTCAACATCATTACCTTCGGTTATTTAGTACTTTTATTATTGATTTTTATAAACATACCATATATTACTCTTTTTTTCACCAGGTGGAGTGAGTCTCAGATGTTTGCACATACTTGGAGATATAGTGTGCACATCTTCCGACAGATATTCGACACCATAGTGCCAGATGATGTAAGTTAAACAGTACTTTTTTGTAGACAGGTTTGTTTTGTTATCACTATTTTAAGTTATTTCAATATAATCTCAATAACATTATCATGCTACTATATGACTTATTTTTTGAGTTTACATTTCAGGTTTAATGGACCCATTATACAGGTTATGTCTACGCATCACTTCCACTATACTGCACAGCTATGCCTGGAGATCGTGCTATAGTGGTTCCACTCATTCACTTCCACATTATTGAGTGCAACTAGCCAGACCGGGTCATGCGACAGTTCAGTTTTATACATCATATCCCCTTGGCACCGCGACATTCTACCGAGTTACATTCGATTATGCTTAGAGGTAGACAAACGAGAGACTAGAGGCAGCATCATGCATCATATATCCAACTTTGGGACAGGCGTCCCCTATTCAATATCTTTCCTCAAGGATATACCACATCAAACTCTAATTTATCTGATCATGGAGATTATGCACATTGGTATCGACGTCACACCATTATTCACCCACTACAAAATAAACATTGTTTAGCGGCGGTTTTTTGGCGGCGGTTCACAAAACCGCCGCTAAACGTTTTCCGAAATACGTTTCACGGCGGTTTTTAATAAACCGCCACTACTGGAAAAATGGCCTATACCCACGGTTTTGAACCGTGGGTATAGCCCCCAAAACCATGGGTATAGCCTATACCCACGGATTTTGGAACCGTGGGCTGGAACGCCGTCGGTATAGGTCCCCAGCCTATACCCACGGTTTTGGAAAACCGTGGGTATAGGTGTCCTGCCACCGTGTCACCGAAACATAGAGAATTTCCACGGTGTCAACGGCTTTTACCCACGGTTTCAAAACCGTGGGTATAGGTCCTAAAATAATGCAGGCGCCGAGTTTCGATCCCGCAACCTCTTCGCTGCAAACACCGCGTCTAACCACTACCCTAACTTCACATATATGTATATATATATATATTTAGTTAAATATAGTTATAAAAACCGTGGGTATAGAGGGAAGAACCGTGGGTATAGGGTTCCCGCCAAAAATAAATTCCTTCCCGCGGGAAAAAAAATTTCCCGCGCACACAAAATTGACCTATACCCACGGTTTTTCAAAACCGTGGGTATAGGTATTTTATCCCAGACCTATCCCCACGGTTTTCACCAAAACCGTGGGGATAGGTACATTTTCCAGTAGTGCACCGCTAAACCTTTGTTTTTTTTAAAAACCCCGACCCTTCCCTACCCCGACCCCTTTCCCTGCAACCCTCGCCCGCAGCCCCCTATGACCCTTCCCTGCAACCCTCGCCCGCAGCCCCCCGCGACCCCCCGGCGATCCCGCGACCTCCTCCGGCGACCTCGCGACCTCCTCCGGCGACCCCGCGACCTCCTCCGGCGGTTCCTGCGACCGACAACCCGCGACCCCCTTCTCCCGACGACCTTTCTCGCTTTGACCTCGGCCCCAAAGTGAGTTTTCTCTATGTCTACTGCTTGACATACTCGTGATTATTCATGAACCATATAAAATTTCATAATGAGAAAATTATTTGTGTGGATACAATGTTGATGCATTATTTTTATGATGATACGATAGTGTTTTTAAATGAAAATGAGAACAGTCTTGGATTAATTAAAAGTTATTGGTTAGTAATTAATTTGGAATTAAATGATTAATTGGTGTAAAGTTAATTAATAGAATAGGGTAAATTATAGATTAGGGTTATGTTAGTTGGATTAAACATCACCAATGATCACTTGATAATGAATTAAGAGGTTGATCATTGATATCTTAGTTGGCCAAGATCTAAGAGTTTTACTTCATAATATACTAGATATGCGATGTATATAAGTGTGAATATCCTTGTGGTATTATTTTATATTGATGAGGGTGACTGATTGTGATTTTTATATAAATGTTAAATGTATTTCAAGTTGTATTATAGGTTTTACTAGATATAATGACCATGTTTATGATCCATGAATCGTACCCATAGACCCGGCCATCTGGTGAAACCTATGGTGAGGGTGTTATTATCACTGAAGGTTAGTTCTATGATAGGGGTGAGGACTTATGATATGTCTAGGATGATTTGTGTTTTTTATTTTTACAGGATTTTTAAGGGATTTGGTACTTGACTTGGGTTTGTTTCAATATGTATTTATTCTCAGATGTTGAAAAATAGGGATATTGATTTGGGGTTGCAAGGTAATATCATATTCAGCCTAGTCTTGGGATGATTTGGATAATGTGGAAAAATGATTCATCCAGGTGAAATAATAATTGGATAGTTATCAATAATAATCCTTATAAAGGTTAGTTAATCTAGGAAAAAGTGACATTTGATAAGATACTTATCATTCATTTGAGATAGGGATTTCATGTTATCATAATTATTTTACTCATAAGGAAATTAGGATGGTTGTAAGTTTTTAGAAGCATGGTTGGAATGCATGGAAGTCTTGAAAACTAAATTATACACTAAGATATGAGTAAAAAATATAAATACATTCAATATTAATGGGGTTTTGGGAAAAGGAAACCTTTTCAAGGTGATTCACAGATGGGGTGTAAGGAAAGAATTCTAGGAAATGGATACACTCGTACTAATGATTTAAGGTGGTGATTTTGTAAATAGGTGATAAGGTTGGTTGATTTGGATCTTAATTTATATGTATATCATAATATAATGGGATAATAATAAAATATCAACGTGGTAAGAGTGTTCATCTGGGGTTGAAATCAAGGGAAATTTCATCTTGACCATGTAAAGTGGTCTATAAAAATCCACTAGGGTGAGATATTGTGGGAGATCTAGAAATTATGGAGAAACATGTAAGAGGGTGGGGGTAAATTCATCTAGTGATCAGCTCACACTTCATTTTGGTGGGTACAAGTACAGACATTGATGTGATAGAATTTCAGTAGTGTGGGGAAGCTTGGTGTGAATATGTGGTGTTATGATTAATCAGTGATTATAGAATGATTATATGATGATTTAATGGGGTATTTTTTATAGTTTTCATGGTTGGGATTTTATTCCATGGCCATTAAAATGAATAGGGTGAGGTGTATTTCCCAAATAATTAATCTAAAAATAGAATAAAGTAAATAAATTGAGTCAACTTTCTATCATCGAATAGTGATTAAGATATTTAATGATGGGAAGCACCGACAACAACATATATGTAATTTAACTCCCTATTTTAAGTGAATAAATGAAATTTTAATCATGGAAAATGGTGATTGATTTGTGTATTTTATTGTGAGGATGGTTCCGAAATCTCCCATTGTGGATTCTCCCACTCTTAGGGTTTCCTAATCTACATTGTAGTGTTGATCCCCTTGGTTTCGCCAATAGGAACTGACCACATTGTCATGACACGTCAAATTGATTATATCTTTAAAGTTGGTTTATGGTCTAGTTAATACCCTAGTTCATCTCTCAAAGCTAATTGATAGGTTTATAGTGTGTATTTTTAATAAAAATGACTAAAATTCATCTCTTAACTATTTATTATCAACATCAAATGAAAATTAAAGGTTTAGGTAATGTTACAATACCACCGCACAAGAGGATATCGATAAGGCACTACACTACCCTG
The DNA here is from genome assembly GCA_963277665.1 of Viscum album. Classification (NCBI taxonomy): domain Eukaryota; kingdom Viridiplantae; phylum Streptophyta; class Magnoliopsida; order Santalales; family Viscaceae; genus Viscum; species Viscum album. Next base: position 88,782,423 of record OY728121.1, on the reverse strand, counting down.
TGGAGAGCCAATCGGAACACCTTTGTTCCAATCCTCTCCACAACTCATGGCCCAAAATTCTTAGCACCACCTCACCTAGTTACCAAAATTATAATGGTGATACAAACTCATTGTCGCTGAAGGGATACATAGATTCCAACCAGACACATCCGGATTGCCTTCATCCTTTAGGAGAACGATCCATAGGTCCTTGGTGACATGTATGAGTCAACTCCACCTCAATCCGAGGCACGGTGTGACCGCTACCACCCAAAGGGTCGCTCTCTTGTTTAAAATGGACACCACTTTAATTGGAAACAACAAATGACCTACGAAAATCTGACCGGATGCATCCGGATTGCCTTCATTCTTTAGGAGAACGATCCACACGTCCTTGGTGACGTGTACGAGTCAACCCTGCCTCAATCCGAGGCACGGTGTGACCGCTACCACCCAAAGAGCCGCTCTCTTGTTTAAAATGGACACCACTTTAATTGGAAACAACAACTGACCTACGTAAATCTGACCAGACACATCCAGATTGCCTTCATCCTTTAGGAGAAGGATCCACGGGTCCTTGGTGACATGTATGAGTCAACCCCGCATCAATCCGAGGCACGGTGTGACCGCTACCACCCAAAGGGTCGCTCTCTTGTTTAAAATGGACACCACTTTAATTGGAAACAACAACTGACCTACGTAAATCTGACCAGACGCATCCGGATTGCCTTCATCCTTTAGGAGAAGGATCCACGGGTCCTTGGTGACGTGTACGAGTAACATGCAAGAATGATGGACCACATTTCTTTGGCCTTTGGACAAAAAAACCAGTAAAATCTCCAAAATACCTTCATATCATGCATGAACCAGTAAAATCTCCAAAATACCTTCATATCACGCAGTTCTGAAAAGAGTCACTATTTAAATGAAAGTCACAAATTTAGATACATCTCGAGATGGTCAGTTTAAAGACATTTGGAGGGACACTACTAAAGACATTCTCAGATATGCACACATCCCCCACTTTTAGATCGTTGTCTACTACAATGATCTTCCAAACAAGATATGCATTAGAACGCTCATGATACATAGAGCAATTCACTGGCCACCTTCGAGAATGATCTGAAGCACAAACCATGACAGCATTATGTTTTTAACTTCAGCACCTCAATTGAGAATTTGACACCTTTCAGGACTTGGCGCCATTGTATGTCGTTTGGTCCACTGAATGGGTCTATCCTTTTATTTAATTTTTTTAACTTCAGTCAAATATTCTAGAAAGATGTCGCGGCAGATCCTTCACCATTCTGTTTTTCTGAACATCTCATTACATTGTTAAAAAAAAGCAGGGTGTCTTTCATGGGCAATACGTTCCTGTATTGAAGATGATGCACTCCCATTTATTCGAACCCACAAAACCACCCCACGGCGCGGCGGTCATTGGTAGGTTCATGGGTTCCTCCCCGCCTTCCAGAAAAATATGAGTCCTTGTTTTCTCATGCGGGGTGGTTTTGTGGGTTCGAATAAATGGGAGTGCATCATCTTAAATACAGGAACGTATTGCCCATGCAAGACACCCTTCTTTTTTTAACAATGTAATGAGATGTTCAGCAAAACAAAATGGTGAAGGATCTCCCGCGACATCTTTCTAGAATATTTTACTGAAGTTAAAAAAATTAAATAAAAGGATAGACCCATTCAGTGGACGAAACGACATACAATGGCGCCAAGTCCTGAAAGGTGTCACATTCTCAATTGAGGTGCTGAAGTTAAAAACATAATGCTGTCATGGTTTGTGCTTCAGATCATTCTCGAAGGTGGCCAGTGAATTTCTCTATGTATCATGAGCGTTCTAATGCATATCTTGTTTGGAAGATCATTGTAGTAGACAACAATCTAAAAGTGGGGGATGTGTGCATATCTGAGCATGTCTTTAGTAGTGTCACTCAAAATGTCTTTAAACTGACCATCATGAGATGTATATAAACTTGTTACTTTCTTTTAAATGGTGACTCTTTTCAGAACTGCGGGAGTTAACATTTATCCAACATATTCACACACAAAATCACCCTTCGACATATCCTACAATGTCTTCAGATCCCACCCTTTCCCCTCGGCTGTCAAAAAAACCTAAAAGACAATGGCTAGCAATGATCATTCCAAAATGCATTTAAACTGAAACCTTCCAGAAAAAAATAGAGTACAATACCTGCAAGTTGTGACTTAGGTCGCTTTGCACAAGCCGATTTCCACATTGTTTGTAGCAACCACATTTTCTCCAACACTCTAATGATCTTCATTGATTCATGTCTTTTATACTCTTCCAGAAACCCTTCTCAAAGAAGGTCAACTATCGTGTATGCATACTCACCTTCAAATGTGACGTGTACGAGTCAACCCTGCCTCAATCTGAGGCCTGTTGTGGCCGACACAACTCCAAGTGCCTCTGTTTTGTTCAAAATGGACTTATTTTTAAGTGAGAAATCAACAACTGACATACGGGAAACCGACCAAACGCCTTCGGATTGTGTTGATACTTTAGGACAACGATTCATGGGTTATATGTGACGTGTACGACTCAACCCCGCCTCAATCCGAGACGTGGTGTGACCGGTATCACTCCAAGTGTATGTATTTAGTTTAAAATGGACAATATTTTACATACATACGCCAAACTAATCTAACGGCTTCTGATTGCATTGATACTTTTTCAAAATGATCAATGACTCATGTGTGATGTGTACGATTCAACATTGCATCAATCCGAGGCCCGGTGTGGTCGACACCACTCACAACGTCACTGTTTTGTTAAAAATGGACTTAATTTTAAGTGAAATCAACAACTGACATACAACAAACCGACCAAACACATTGGGATTCTATTGAAACTTAAGGACAACTATCCATGGGTCAAATGTGATGTGTAAGATTCAACCCCACATCAATCAGAGGCGCGGTGTGACCGGTATCACTCCAAGTGTATGTATTATGAGTATGTTGGTGACATGTACGAGTCAACTCCTCCTCAATCCGAGGCACGGTGTGACCGCTACCACCCAAAGGGTCGCTCTCTTGTTTAAAATGGACACCACTTTAATTGGAAACAACAACTGACCTACAGAAATCCGACCGGACGCATCTGGATTGCCTTCATTCTTTAGGAGAACGATCCATAGGTCCTTGGTGACATGTACGAGTCAACCCTGCCTCAATCCGAGGCACGGTGTGACTGCTACCACCCAAAGAGTCGCTCTCTTGTTTAAAATGGACACCACTTTAATTGGAAACAACAACTGACCTACGCAAATCTGACCAGACGCATCCGGATTGCCTTCATCCTTTAGGAGAAGGATCCACGGGTCCTTGGTGATGTGTACGAGTCAACCCCGCCTCAATCCAAGGCACGGTGTGACCGCTACCACTCATGTGTGACCTGTGTCCATTTTTAATGTTGGTTTTTATTATGGTAAGAGATGTTATGGTCACTATTATGAGGATGTTGGTTTTTGTGTGTAGTGGTTTGTGGTAGTATTCTTTTAGTGATGGAATATGAAATGGTAATGATGTAATAATGTTGTAAGCTATTGTACATTACAAATATGTGTGGATGTGATATTATGTGGGGATGATGGGTGAGATGTGGCTGTGGTTTTGGAAAATTTAGGGCAGTGGTGGAGCAGATCCAACATATTTTTTTTTCCAGTTCAACATTTAGCGGCGGTTAAAACCACCGCTAATGCCATACCTGTGATCATTTAGCGGCGGTTTTAACCGCAACTAAATAACCGGGAATCATTTAGCGGCGGTTAAAACCGCCGCTAAATATATTATGTTGATATTTAGCGGCGGTATTCACAGCCGCAGAATAGGCGCATCAAACGCCTGAATTTATCGGCGGTTAAAACCGCCGCGAATAAGATACCAATATAACTGCCGCTAAATGAAGAGAAACCGCCGCTAAATGACGGACCTACGACACATTTCTAAAACCGCCGTGGAATCGAAAAAACCGCCGCTAATAGATTGCCGACGCCAAACTTAGCAGCGGTTTTTGTAAACCGCCGCCACACAATATAGCGACGGTTTAAACTGCCGCTAAACCGGAAAAAAACCACCGCTAGGACCAGCATTTGTTGTAGTGACCTTACACGTACGAGGATTGGAATTAAGAGATTGGTATGTTCACTAAGATTTATTATTTTTGTTTAACTCATTTCTTATATTAATTAGATTGTTATTTAATTATCATGTAGATGCCATTGGCCAGCATGCACATTCCACATAGCCTCAAGAGCATGAATATGTTCTTAGGAAGGTAGTTCATCGGGATGTGGTGGCTCTATTGGATAATCTCCAGTTGATATGTGAATGTTTTTTTGATGAGGAGCCACATATATATATGCTGATCCATATCAATAGGAAGAAGCACCTGAGGATGAAGATGTCCCTGCTATGCCTGCTGAGGAGGATACACCGCCACCGCTGCCACTAGCTGGACGACAGAGACGAGCACATCCGGAGGGGCAGAGGCAATGACATCGACATCCAAGAGCAGCTCCTGTAGATTTCATCACACCTTAAAGAGACGATTCGGCCCAACCGACTGATGATTTTGCACAGTAGGGAGACGCTTATATTCCACATATGGCCTCTCCGCAGACTACTATAGACTTTGATCTGGGTGCAGTCACACAGCTTATGGAGGCCCCATCTTCTCCCAACGAGGAATTCTTCAGTACCCAATTTCGACCATTTATAGTAGTTTCAGAGCCATATGGAACCCCATAGGATTTTGGGGCGTCCTCCTCACATAGTTTGGGTCAGTACTCTACATAGAACCTTGGGGAGGCTCCAGAAGCACCAGGAGAGGAGGAACCTGCAGAGAGGACACCAAAGTGACACGGACGTCGGACGCGGAGAGGACGTGAGATTCAGACGTTGCGTTGTGGTACCAGGGGGCATCATCATTGATGTTTTTGGATGTAATGTTTTATATATTAAAAAACATATTCACTATGATAATTATTTGTTTTTTAAGACTAATAACAAGAAAATTAAAAATGTAATAAATACAAACAGATTTAAATTAACTATTAAATTATAATATATAAGTACAATATAAACATAATTTGTCACACCGACTAAACATCTGATAATTTATTGAAAAATGAAAATAAAAACATACATATAGTAATCAAAAAATATTTTAACTGACTACATAAATATTTAAAAAAATTACATTTATAATTATATAATAATAAATATATTTATAAATGTAAATTACTAATTTGTAATTAATTAATTAATAAATAACCATTAATAATTAATGATTATAATGACGAATAATAATTAATAAATATTATACTAACTAATTATTTATGGTATATTAAATAATAATATTTTATAGGATTTCAAAGTCACATACTTGAAACATTTTTAAGTTTCATGTCGTTGGTTTTGAAAGACTATAAAATATTTTTTATAGACATTTTTTACGTATTTTTTTTCATTTTCATCTATTTAGTATATGATTTATCGATGTTTTATGTTTCATTAATATTGGACTTTTAGATTATATTTTATAGGCTTTCAAATTCACATACATGAAACATTTTTAAGTTTCAACTAGGTGGTTTTGAAAGCCTATAAAATATTTTCAATCAAAATTTTTTACGTAGTTTTTTTTATCATTATCTATTTAGTATATGTTTAATATAAGTTTTATGTTTCATTCATATTGGTCATAGAGATTATATTTTATAGGCATTCAATGTCACATAGTTGAAACATTTTTAATTTTCAACAAGGTGGTTTTGAAATCCTATAAAATAATTTTTATCGACATTTTTTACATTTTTTTTATTTTCATCTATTTTGTATTTTTTTAATCCATTTTTTAAGTTTCATTCATATTGGTCATATAGATCTTATTTTATAGGTGTTCAAATTCACATAGTTGAAACATTTTTATGTTACAACTAGGTGGTTTTGAAAGCCTATAAAATATTTTCTATCAAAAAATTTTACGTAATTTTTTTATTTTCATCTATTTAGTATATTTTTAATACATTTTTAAGTTTCATGTATATTGGTCATATAGATTATATTTTATAGGCATTCAATGTCACATAATTGAATCAATTTTATGTTTCAAGTAGGTGGTATTGAAAAACTATATGTTTAACAATATTTCAAATTTATTTATAAATAATTACTTATAACTTTGTAAACATAGAATAGTAATTATTGATTTAAAATTATATATATATGTGCAAACATATAATTATAAATATATAAGTATAACTATAATTACAATATAATTCTAAAGATAATTAAAAGTATAATTCTATATATATATATATATATGAATATTAAATATATTTATAAATAAATTTTTAATATATATGTAACAATATTTTCATATTTATATATTTATAAATATATTCATATTTATATAATTATAAATATTTATTTATAAAAATATGTTTATCATTATACAATTACATATATATTTTTTATTTAAAAAATATATATAAATATATTTATATTTATAAATATTTATTTTTAATTATATATAAACATAATTATAATTATACACACACATAAATATAACGATTTATAATTATAATATCGATATGCAAATATACAAATAAAACACACAAATCGGATAAAAACCCTTATATTTTATATAATCTATCTTTATGAATATAAATAAACCTTATATTTTTAATTTAATAAAAAAAATTTAATTACAAAATTATATATAATTTTATTTTGAAATTATATATTAAAAAAGAGATGAGGTGCAATAAAAAAGAAATAGAAAAAACCATAAAAGGTAGTGGTGAAAAACAAAAAAAAACAAAAAAATCCAGAAAACAAAAAAAAAGAAAAAAACCAGAAAAAAACAAAAAACCAAAATAACCATCAAATGAAAAAAGGAAAAAAAAAATCCAAAGGGGGGATAAGCGCCACCTAAAGTGGTGATAGCCACCCAAATTGTTGAGCGCCACTTTATGTGGCATTCAATAAACCCATATCTCCAATTTTATTTACCCTAAACCCAATAAAACCCCATATCCCCAAATTATCCGACATCGCTACCTCCAATCAGCGAAACAATTAGTGTCCTGCCTCTGGACCAACCCTCCGACACCACTCCCCCTGTTGTGTCTGCACAACCCTACAAGCTCTGGCACCCTTTCCTGAACAAGACCTTGCAATTATCAACCTCCTCTTAAGCAGTTGTCCTCCAACGCAATAACCAACCACAAGGTATACCTCTTAGCTCTCCAAATTTGTGGTCTACCTCATACGAACCCCTATCGTATCCAACCTCCTCATGCTTAGAATGCCCATGTGAGTATTGCATCTCTATTGTCACGCGCACCAGTCGTGTCACATCATGATTCCCTATTTCCCTGGCTGACTGACACTATACAAACATATCAAGCATATTTTTCCTACTGTATAACTATTTCTGTACCCTCCCAGCATAGTCGTGCAATTTTCAGGCGTACTCGCCATCAGTTATCCTTTTTTGTGTGACCCCTCATGTTGAGAGCACCTCCGCACCGAGGTGACGTTTGTGCTGCTTCATCATTTGGATTATATTTAAAAAAATTTCTATTCTTTGAGACATTGTTATGTTGTTTGAAAGGTGTTGGAGAGGTAAATTTGACAACACCGCAGCCATGGGGTTGTAGGTACCTATGTGTGAGTGCAAGGCATGTCATGTTGTTTCGAACGAGATGCGAGTCGGGGTTTGTAACCCACTACACATGCCATTAAATATATAATTTATTAATTACTAGTTATTTCCTTTATATTCGTTAAATGTGAAATAATAATAAATATCAATGTTTTTTGGATAATTTTTTATAAATAATTTTTATATTTAAGAATTGCACGGATATTCTTATAATTTATGAATTGTAGAACAATGTGAAAAATAATGATTGTCTCCCCGTATAAACATAATTCATAAATTTTCAACTGTGGTTATTATTTGATTAGAAATGTTTTCTTCTAATGTGTGAAAATATGTGTCTGTATCTTTGGAGAGAATATAACATATTAAAATTTACAGAAGGCCCATTTGGCTCTTAACGAAAGTGAGTTGATTTGAAAAACCACAAGGGACTGATCCTTATTGTGACTTGGGTGTGGTTCCATGTGTGAGTTATTGTGTGTGATTCTGTGCATGAGATTGGTTTCTTGATTGATAATGGTGGTCAACCCACTTAATACTCACCTTGGGATCCAATAATAATAAGTGAATTTTCTGTGAACATTTACTACACTAGTATAGATTATGCGTTGACTAGTGGCCCATAGCAGGTGGATACATGGGTTTTTTCTATGGTATTGGGCCCCTCATCGAGGTTAGGAACATTGATGGTCGGTCATTAGAGTGTTATAATTTCATTGAGTTTGGCATGCCTTTAGAATGGCCATATGAATGGTACATTCTTGATTGTTCACTAGCTCCTTGATTTGACCCATGTTTCCATCGTTGCTCTTTTGTCTTTGTTAGATGATTGAGGTGCATAGTTCGGTCGGTGGTCCTCATTTTATACTTTCCCACTACAATTGTTGAGGGTTTTTGTTTGTTTTTGGGGTTTTTCTTGGCTAACAACTACTTTTGGATTTTAAATGTTCTGGGAAATTGTTTAAAAAAAGTTAATGCTACTCTTACATCAAACATTAAAAAAGTTTTTAAATTAAAAAGGGAAATGGAATGTTATATGGTGTAAAAATGAAATGTACGTATAAAAACAATATTTTATATAATATAGTTCAAACGTGAAAATTGTAAATTTATTATTTAATGGAATTTCTTGGTGAATAGATTGTTTTCCACATCTACAAAGTTTTAATACTCAGGAATATAATATTTTCTTGTTTTATAATTATGTTATAGGTTTCACTCGAGCACGTTTTTCATGGGAGACAATTGTTTGCTGATTAGAGAGTGAATATTGGGGTCATATGGTGTGTCCTAGGTTCAATGTTAAGTTTTTTATTCTTTTTTTGTTAGTTGTTCAATTTTTTTTAATTGAAAAAAAATGTAATGTTCAGAAATGTCCTTGAGTTTCATTTGTGCCATTATTTATTCTGTTTTATTGTTTATTTTTATTGGGTGAAATCATTCACTCTGTCTATATTGATTCCTGTGGCACTTGTCTCTGACCTAGGAGGATATGGAATGTATCTCATGCCCTATCACGGATTGACTCGGATGACCGGTTTGGGGTTTACATGTGTTTGTTCTTGAAAAAATGGTAATATGACGACAATATTAATAGTGACAATAAAGAAAATAATCAAAACTATAATAATAATTCTAATAATATTAATCTCAAAAATTTTAATTGTCATAATATTAATAATAATAATAATAATTTAATAACAACAAACATCATTATAATAATAATAATTAACATTCAAAATAATTATAACAATTTCACATAATAATTATAATATGAATATCATAATTAGTTTTAATTTTTCTTTTTGTTATCATATTATTTTTAATTATTTTTTTATTTTAAACACTAGAAAACAATGAAATCACCCAACATGGATCATGTGGCCTTGCACAGCTAGTGTGGAAGAATTTTCCTACTCCTAATGTGGTTGCACATGTTCATGGGATGACACAAGGTTTTCGCTTAACATGTTGTTCCCGCACACTGACCTTGAACCCACTAAAAATTCCCAATAATAATAATAATAATAATAATATCCACAAAAAAAATAACAGTAATAAGAATCATAATGAAAATATTAATATTATAATTATTATAATTATTATTAAAACAACTCATAAATTTTAATTTATGTTTTCTTATTTTATTTTTCCATCGATTTAATTTTCATGAAATCCTAATTTTAGTTTTCAAAGATGTAAAATTCACAAAATCTCCATTAAAAAATAGTACGATATCCAAATCGTCCTCTTCATGCGCTCCAGATGCCTACAAAACCAAAACACACATTTTTCAATCAAAACTATAAAAATTATACATGGGTTACCCAAAACCCATCCCAAGACAAATCTAATACAAAACTAAATAATGGGTGTGGGAGTTTAAAATGACCTAAATATTATTAGACACTAATTTTCTTAACATATATACACCGTATAAAATATAATATATTAGTAAATACTCATTTTTTATCATAGTGGAAGGCAACAAACATTTCTACACTTTATGATTTTTCTTAATTATTGGTCAATCCTCTACCACACTTATGAAATTAAATTCCTATGATACCATATTAAAAAATAAAAATACAATTTATTCATCCCATCGAGAAAATATATCATCTGTAAATCCCTATAAAAATCATAGAGTATGTTTTTAGATCAAAATACTTGTACAAGAAATAATTATCTTAAACAAAATGTATTTTAAAATATGATAATGTTTTAAACTATGTGTTTTTATTTAAATTATTCAAAAAACTTCTTAAAATCCATTTAAAATATTCTGACACATGAAAAATTCATAGAATATTTAATTTTATTGAATTATATTATATCAGTAACCCATATCAATCTCCACCTTCTTCAAATGGGAAACAAACCAATCAATCGTTTGTATAGAAGTCGGCCGACTCAAAAGAGTATGTAAATAATTTTCCATCAACATATTTTATGGATTGTTATATTGATTTATTCTACATATTTTTATAATATTTCAAGAAAACATATAATTTTTATGTATTATACCCCATATACCTTCATAAATTTCATCTTGTGAGGGTTAGGATAACGTCTCTCATTTTTACGATAGACTACTACCATGCGAAGTGATTTGATTTATTTCGTTCTTATTCCTTACATTGAAGGATTTAAAGATAATTTCAATGAATATACATTTAATTTATGACCTCTGAATTTTTATAGAATATAAATATCACATATAACTTTTTACCATCCAATTTTTAATAAAAAAATCACATCGGTCAAGCATATATTTGGACTATCGCATCCATACAGCGATGTGATTTGATTTCAATTTGATTTTTACACAGACGGAAATGATGAATTATTAGATTAAAATTAATGATATATAATATAGAAAAATTATTATATATATGTAATATATTATTTAAAATTCATTTTTCATCCATTTTTAGAATGTAATGAGATTTATTGTGTATGTTTGGTCTACCATCTCAATTAACAATGTTTTTCATTTCGTATCTCTAATATTTATAGATTACAATAAATAAATTAATAATGATTATATATTATATTGATATAACATTCTGTATTATCGAGATTATAGAACCATGTTCAATTTTAGAAGACCATGAAAACTAAAATATACACGAATATTAATGTTGTTATTTCTGAAAATGTGCATTTCAAATAGAATTGATAATAAAATAGTAATAAGATATCAAATGTAAATAATATGTGGTATGATATATATATATATAATATATAGTATTATATTGTTGATTATATTAGAGTTTGAATATGTACGATGTAATTTGAGACTATGGGTGTATGATTTTTGTTTTACTTAGATTTTTTTGAGACATAAACTATATTCACCAAATGTAATTTTTATATGATGTAGACACTATCAAAAATGTTTCTGTGATTTTTATTCTGATATTTAGTTTAATTTATAGGAAAATGATATGATCTTTGTCTCACGATTTTTAGGGAAAAATAGTTAAAATATTGTTACATGATTTATAGTCTCTCATTTATTTTAGGGAGACATATTCCATTTCCACCACTAGTTTATTTTGTGTGGTATATATACTAGAACATTTAAATTATATATAATGAATATGATTATTTTCATTAAATATAATTTTTCACTTGATTATATTCTTTAATGATGTGTATGCTTCATGTCATTTTTAATGCAGAATGAGAATTGTTTCTCTATTTTACTTGTTTAGGACATAATTTATGTAATGCACCTATTTTCTTATGTGGTGTATATAGATGTTCTTTGACAAGTAAAATCATGAATTTATTTATTCAAATTATATTTTATGATTCATTTATTGTTATTCCTTTAAAAGGATTGAGATTCATGTTTTCCATAGTGGCATGGTTTTCATATTAAAATCGATTCATTTATCATGATTATATATTCATATGCCCTTAATGATGATATATAATGATATATTTCATGAGAAACACCTAAATGTTTTTCTCCATAATATATTTCATGAAAAAAAATTAATTCTATTAAAATCCATATCTTTATGTATTACTATGTTTGAAATAATATTTATAATTAAAAAATATGTTATTTATCTCTTCATCTGAAAACACATTTTTTCTTGCTTGTACATGTTTTTTGAATTTTTTTAAATGTGTTCTTATTCGCCCCTTAGATATTTTAATGTAATTTATTTATTTTTTGACATTTTTTAAGATTATTTATAAGGAATATTCATCTATTTTTCAATATTAGAATAATTTGGATTTTACGTAAAATATAATTTGAATCGTCATTTTAACATATATGTCATTTCAAAATCTCTAAACCACTCAATGTTTTAATGAATCCTTTATATGTTATCATTCTAACATTAATTGAAATATAAATTCTGAACGTATTATTTTTTAAAATGTTAATATCTTTTGGAAATGATATTTCCACAAGTAATGAATTGTGTTTTGTTTTAAATGACTCAGTAAAAGTTTTCATGGTGATTTTCAAAAAAATGAATTGAAAACACATCATCAATTTCAATTTATAGAAATGATATATTTAATGAAATATTATCATCCGTTAGATAATTTTTAATTGATTTAACTTTAAAAATAATTTTCCATCTACGATGACATATATTGATGGTACATATTCATTATAGGGTTTAAAGTTTATTGATACTATATTTATTCATCATTTTTATGACTTATGTCATTGATGGAATTTTTCTAAGAAAAATGTTAGTATTCCATGGTTTATACCATGATAACATGAATTTAAAACATTATTATTTTCCATGGGTTATGATGAAATATTTTATTTATTATGAATCCTATTTTACTTATAAACATTATTCTATGAGGATTTATTTTTGTAACTCATTTATTTTCATGTTTTCTAATATAATAGATATTTTATGATCCTATGTCACAAAAATTTTAGATTTTCATTATTTGATAAGGTAACTACATCTCTGTCCATTGTATTTACAGGTGATTAACGTTATATGGTCTCAATGATTACATTGGATATTACATAAATCCCTAAAGAGGGTTCACAGAAGGTTATCCCATTCCAAAAAAGAGTGTATATAGGATACTATCATAGTATCAACGTTGGTACACCAGTGGTTATCCCTTGCCTATCATGTTATAAATGGAATGCCAGATTTCCTTGAAATATGAATTTCTATTCAGTTTTTTATACCCAATTCTATGACTTATGACAAAATTATGATCCATGGATCATGATAATTTATTTTTTATGACTCATATCTTATAAAAATCTAATATTCATTCTACAACACATGATTTTGGTATTTTATTTTTGGATATGGTTTTCATTTGTTATACTCATTTTCTCATTCTTATACTCCAACATTATGAGTACATATATCCTCTATTTAACATTAATGAGAATAAGAGATCACAATTTATTTTTTTCATTTCCCCCAGAAATGATGATATGTTTTATGTGTAATATTTATAATATGGGTAATATTAATTAGGAACTATGTGGGAGATGATGCATAAATATTATGAACTAGTTGTTTATGATTCCATCATTCATGAGTCACTTGTCCTTTGAGGTGTTCATGTGTTTTTTGTATAAGGTAATTAATGTTACAAAAAATATTTAATATCAATTTATGATATTTTTATGTCATTATAATAGTCCTTTTATTTATCCATCTATTTTATAATGGTATGTTGTGATCATATGAAACTCAATATTAAGAAAAATTGGAGATTAATCACTAACATGGATGTTTAATTGTTGTCATGATAATTAAATATTTAAATAGTTGGACCATGGTGTTTTAAATAATCATTAATATATATATCCAAGGAAGATATCATGTTGTATATATTCGCTTATATGATGTAAATAAAAAAATGGTAAGATGATAAAAATATCAATTATTTCACCACACATTATATGATTCTTTAGTAGTCCTCTAATAGAGTATACATTAGTTTCATCCCATATACAGATTGGAATATGAATAGTATTTATCAATACTATTTTTTGATTCCTGTAATAGTTAATATAATGAAAAACCATTCATTATAACAAATGTTAATCATTTTACTGCACTATTTCATCCCGAAAAAAATATTCCCCCAAATCCAAAAATATATTTATTGTACCATGAAGTACAGAGGAAATAAAGCTATGAAAATCATCCAATATTTCTATATTTTGAGTAGTTATATATTTAATACAATGTATATTTCAAATTTTAGAATTCTATCACCTAAAACAATGTTTATGAACTTCCAATTATTGAATAACTTGATTTAATTTCAAAAATTATCAAAATAATATTGTTAAACCTTATATTTTTCAATAATGATGGATCAAAAATAGTTTTTAAAAGAGTTTTTGTGCCACATTATTTTGAAATTATAATATCCATATTAACTAGATCCATAAACCGGTTATCACTCTCATATCTAATTTGGGCCAGAACAACATTACCCTTCATAGTTAAAACAACGTATTATATATTTTCTTTATATAGAGGTTGTGTATTGAGAAATAATAATCCTTCATTATCTTTTCCCATCATCATTAAAAAATTTATAAATTTTCATGAAAATAATTTTTTATTGTTCTTAGGGTATGTGTATATCTCACATTATTCAGTAAAGAGATAATGGCTCTATGTATTAAATGAAATTATAATGATTTCCGACTTAAGAAATGGGTTGGATAATTATGATATTTATATTTTCAATACCGTAATTCATATGAAATAAAATATTTATTTTTCATGTGGAACGAAATATGTATGTTCTTCTAAAAATAATTATATATTAAAAATTCATCATTTCCTCAAGGTAGTTTCAAAATTAGAACATTTAACAATATAAGAATCAATTCATAAAAAATTTATTAATGTAAATTATTAAAAAGTATCATAATATATAAAAATTAAATATATTTTAATTTTTTATCAAATCAAGAAAAATTATTACTAAATCTATAGTACTAAATTTGAAAAAAAAAATGAAACAACATACCTCTGTTCTGTCCAATTTTATATTCCATTCTATGAACTGTGTTGAATTCATTGGATCATAGATGATTCCATCCCTGGTTAAATATAAAAAATAATTGAATAATCATTATTCCAAAATTTATCCTCACTAAATATACTATATAACACTTCTAAGCTTCTTATTTATGATCCCAATGTGAATCTCACTATTCTCATAGCTCATAACATACCGAATGATATCAATGATATTACATTAATGATCTATTTAGTAGGACTAAAATATTTATGGTCCATTATCTTGTCCAAATGAAATGACTATAAAGATATTTGGTTCATAACTCAACTGAAATATTTTCATAAACATATCACCCATCATTACTCAAAATTGTAGATACCCAAAAAGATGAAAAATATCTGTAAAATATTGAGCTACAAGATGTTAATATAATAAGTCATGAATGATAGGAGGATAATAAATTATACTAATAATAATTGGATTTATTTACCTATATTCAACACATAGCTACATGGATCCATATTTCTTCTTAACGATGAATAAATGGGTTCCCCTAGTCAAATACCTAGATGATTAAATACATAATGAAAAAAAATTCTCAAATTCATTCTTAAAAGACACTAATTACACAATGTAAATTAGATTTTGATTCTGAAATATTGGTATTTTTTTAGATATTAGATCAATGGAAATCTCGAATTCAGGCTTTAGTTGATGTATTGGTAATTCCTTAAGAAATATATAAATGTATTCGAAAAAATAAGTACATATTCAATTTTAGGATTAAAATTTCAATATAAATATATATCATTCCATCTCATATATAGATAGAATATTTGGGAAATGATATTTTTGGGGTGATGTGGAGGTTTCCATGATAATGAGATCACCAGTAAAAATATATTTAATTCCACATCTTGCTCAAAAATCATAATATCTTCCTCCTTGTAAAAAAAATTAACTATATTTTTAAATTCATTAAAAAAATACTAGTATATCTATTTTATAAATATGTATCTTAATAAAATTGTCAAATATCTCATCTTTATTTGTTATAATGGTAACTTCCAATCAAACCCTTGTTTTATTAAGATATACACCAGGATCTTTTAATATAAAGTAACTTCTTATAGTTATAGGGAAATATATTACATTTCTATAAAATTTTTGTTATATAAAATAGTGAAAATATCTAGATTAAATTTAATCAGTTGATATATTTGACGCTATGATTAAATTAAATTCCGCCACATCATTTTGAACTTCTATTGTAGCTGTATCAATCGTATAGGTTAGATACTCGCCATACCCAGTTATATGGATTATTCCCATGATTCTTGTGGAATATATGTAATTAATTACACATTTATATATAATTAAGTATTGTTAAATCATATATATTATTCTATTCTTTACAATTATTTTCCATTTGACCCTTATCTTTGAGCATGTTATAATCTTTTATTGTATTCAAACATTGACATGATGTTACATCATAAAATATCCACTTGATGAATGTTGTTTTGTTTTCATTTTCGTTGTTAATCAAATAAATTTTTGTTGTTGATAAAATTACTTCTTATTATATTGGTTCAAATTGACTAAATATGATCTACTAATATATATCTATATATTGATGTAGTATATAACATGATTATCATAGGATGACAATTTTGGAGAAAATAATTTTATTCAGAAACATAATATAAGCCTATACAATAAATGGTCCATATTATATTCTATTTTTCATGTATAATCCCTAAAATACAAGAAAATTTAATATACATTTATCCTTATGCTCTACAACATGTTCATCCTCCTTTTTAATTTTCTATATATCTCTATCTTCATTTCATTACACTACTAATGTGTGAAATATATTTCAAGTAATACCAAATTACAATCTCTCTATTCAATTTTTGATATTTCACAGAAACCACGATCAATATACACCATTGATCATCATAATAATTTTTATTATGTAATAGAAATATTTCATTTTACTTTTCATTATATCAATATGTGGGATATATACATTCAAGGGAAAAAATAAATTTCTCAACTTCCACTATATTGGATGTACCACAAAAATGATGGGGTGCTCTATCATCCGGAGAAATCAAGTATAGATAAATAATATTTTGCAACAACAATTTTTTATAACCGACCATAGTTTTTTTTTGAATCATAATTATGGTTCCCTAATATATTCATGATTTCTGTAGTTCCAATACAAGCTGTATTAGCTTTCATATCTAGGAAATCTATACACTGACCATGTCTATTATTACGCTTCATCATTTCAGGTCCATTTATAAACAATAGAACATACTAAATTATTCATAAAATTATTATTTTTATGTCATAATATATAATTAATTATCTATTGTAACACTTATATTAATTTTGAAATATTTTCACCTCTAATATTAAAATAATGAATTATGATTTATCTGATAAATTTATTTTAAAATCCTTAATAATGATTGGTAATGAAAAGGATAATTAACCTAATAATTTCCCCAATGATTATTAAACATGACGTGTAAAAATATAAAATTTCAAACACTAGGTGATGATCATTTCAATTCCAAACACATCCATTTCAATGATATTATCATTATTTATAGTAGTTAAAGATCCAAATCTAGCTAATGTGTAAATCCATTGATATATTATAATGAAAATATAAAACATCTCTTCCATACAAAAATATAGGATGTTAATATATAATTTTCCTCAATTTATACCCTACAGTTCTATTCTATAATCATTTTTTTCAATTTTATAGTTATAATGGTTTCTACAAAATATTCTTTGACAGAAAATGTGATAACCTAAAAAATAGTTGACTAAATTCAGTTGTCTAATTAATTATATTATCACAAGTGAATATGTTGAAATGTTGAACATTCAATCTATTATGACCCCCACCCATCGCTGAGTTACCCTCCTATTATGACTATGAAATATGTATATGGTTATCGTTAGAGTCCCAAAACTTGTAGACCGTGAGTTATCGACTAGAATCATGGGTATAAAAAGAATATAGATGAGATGAAATAACCTCTTCGATAACAAAAATATGAGAGATATAATATAGATACAATAATAAAAATCATCTTATAAATATATATAAATGGAATAATTAGTTAATACATGAAATGTTATATAATACTAAAAAAATTTATTGTGAAACTACATGTACTATCAAGGTAAACATGGAAGTGAATCAAAACCCAATCAGCTCCTACAAAACCACAAGATACTAATATCTAGACTGGTATCAAACTAGTTCCTACTTAACTAAATGTAATTCACATATATGAGGGGTGATAATTACAATATACTCAATAGTATATTATTTCGATCCCCTTTAAAAATGTTAATTAAATCATATTGAATCATAGTGGACAATAGTGAGACTAACTCGTCACCTAAACTTGGTTACTATGTTCTCATACTCACCATTGAATTCTCTCTCAACATTTTAAATAAAATAGAGTATATCTTATATTTATTAAACATCAAGGTTATCCTATTCATCCTCTACACTAGTTTTCAATCAACCCAAACAACACACATCTTGAGCCATATCTCCCCAAAATAAACCATAATCCATACATATTTCTTATGTATCACAACATTAACAACATTCAACAAATCATAAAATTTCACATCTCAATATTGTAATTTTTTTATTGGTATCTTCCAATAAAATACATTTTTTATCATAAATTAGTAATTTTACTCAATTCCACACCTTCCACACACCATGTTTGGTACCTAAAGCCATCACAACCCATACACAATATACCTATAATGATACGTTTGACAATATATATTGAGATACATATGTCTAAAAAAACTATAATCCATTATATCACTCTAAAAAATATATTGGAAAACTAACCAATGTGAACACTAGAATATATTACTGACTTGTGATGTGCGTGTGGCATGAGGGGGTAGTTTATCATATATCCTCTCGTTCGATCATTTTAGAAATCACCCTCCTAGAGTAAAAAGGTGTAGGTATTCCTAACAAAAATGTTGATGGTAGCATACGAAATTAATGAATATATTGGATATAATATACGACCTTCCAAAAAATGTAAAAAAGCTAGTCATAGACTCTATTGCATCTAACTTCACTCATAATCATGATGACCCGTACTAAAAACAAATATCATATTTTCAGACACTCATTTTAATGAGATACATTAAATTATTTTCAATATTTTATTCATTAACTATAATTAATATATTAATTATACATTAATGAATATTATAATTAAATTTTAATTATTTCATATTTAACTTCATTAACCATCCAAATACATGTTCATTTCCTTCCAGAAAAACTAATTGAGAGCATTGTTTCTCAATATTTAAATCTTTTATCTATTGAACTCTAGTAATAACAAAACCCATAGGTTAGAAATTTATTCAAGATTATCAACATTAATAAATTATAGCTTCCAACAAATAAATCCTAATAAATAAATGTGGATTATTTTATCAAATCACATATAGTTTCCTTAAGATGTAGATAATGTAATTGAGATAAAAAAATATCCCATATCTCAACGCAACTTCAACCATCTTGTCCTCCCATTAGAAGGCTCATATCCAGATAACACTGTAAAGATTGTATCCATATCATATAAAAAGTCTCATATCTAGAAAAAATTAATGTACAATAGGGAAAAAGTAATCAAAATTGTAATAAGGCCTAAAAAGTCATTCAACCGTCACATAAAAATTACTTATTAGGTATCTCATCACAAGAATAAAATCTTTTATTAATATGACCACACCAAACTATAATGAATTATTAATATCAAAAAACAATTACATATACCATATTATATCAATTGGTTCATTATTCAATGGTTTCATCTATGGGTACAATAATGGTTTAAAAAATTCAATCTGTCAAATTATTTAAAATTCCCTTGAGAATTTAAATTATTTTAATTAATCAATATAAATTCATCTCATTTAACATTCATTATTATTATTTTAATTCTCAAACAATTATTAGAAATATTAAAATTAATTATATAATTTTTTAACATATGTATTATTATATTTAATAAAATAATAATCATTCATTCGTTTTAATTACCATTTGATTGAAACATACACTGGATTATAGGAATGCATGTAATTTAATTTCCAATTCCAATTAATATATTAACTCCTATTTTATGTTCATTATAGTTTTCCATCAAAAAAATTATCATACTCATCATTAAAATTTATAACATGAATAATAATGATATCACATTATCTATAAAAAATTGGAAACCCATTATCATAGTAGAAATAAACCACAACGATATGTGATCGATATCCAAATTCATTGTTACTATTGTTTAGTCCCTATTAACTCCACACTTTACCCACTAAATGAGATAAATCAGGATAAACATAACATATTAATTAAATTTATAGATGATGGAACAAATTCCCCATCTCATTGGTGATAATTTCCTTTTCCCATGAATATACCCAAATCATATATCTTGATCACCGCTTCAAAAAGATCGATATCCGTATAATGATAACACACCACAACCCCAACATCTAACAACCAAGAAAAAACATTAAAATTATTGAGACAAAATGAAATAACTTTGAAGGAATATCTGAGGTGTTCTTTTTCAAATAAAATTAATTGTAATGGCTATATCATTGCATGGAATGATGATGATCAGGGAAGGAATAATGGAATCGATCAACATTAAGGGATCCCAATCACATGTAAAAGATCTCGATGTGATAAGATAGATTTTGGAGCTTGAATAATATGATTTAATATATTAGTGGGAATTGATGGTTATAAAATTCCCTTTCTAGTAGACATTTATCACTAAATCATTTATTTACACAATAATTGAGTCATTTTTATGTTTTTTGAACAATGTGCCACCTCAAACATTTCAAATCTAAAATTATTTACGTTATAAAATCTATGAATATGATGTAAAATCCATTGATTTAATGAATATTATTGAAACCCACTTTCTCTATAATCCCCAAATACATCGTAAAGCTCTACCTACTTCATATGTTATACTTGCATTCATTTTTTCATCAATCACCAGAAAACATCATATAGTCCTCTTCCAAGATCTATGGCCATCTCAATCAAGGAAAGGATTACACTAAATGGATCTAATATATTATTCAAGATACCTCTCCAAAAATTATAATCCTAGATATTATAAAAAAAATGATAAAACAAATGTGGTCTTTCAAATATACACCCCATGAGATACCTCTCAAGGATATTGCCATCACACAAGCTTAACCACCACATCAGGGGTCCAATCGGAAAATAATACAACATAAAAATGTATCTCACAAAGTCTCTATTAGGGGGGATAAATATCAAATGAGGTAAAGGGTACTAATAACATGTTAATAAATGAAAATTGGGAAGGCCAAACAACCATAACCAGTATTTTAATAGGTGAATTGGTAAACAATAAACACCTCTTATTACTGAGATTGAATCTATGACTCATATTATTGCGTACTCTCCTCTTCTCACCAATGTTATCAAAATACATGAAACAAAGGAATAAATTTTCTATAAAAAATATTGTCCTAGGGATCCTAGATATCTACACATCATTTCACGAATTTGGTATCAACGAAAACATCGTTCTCACCAAAATCAATTAAGTTAGATTCCTCATGAAGTTAATGGTGAAGTTGGGACACAAATAAATATCTATAAAAAATATCTATGAATAATGTTTAATCTCATAGTCAATGATTTCAACATTATTCAACACATTTAACGTCCCAATAAACCATTGAGATGTATTAATTCCAGGAAAAAAACCCTTACTAACCATAGAATAAAGTCACATTATAGAACATGTGATCTCAAAAATAAAAGTACAAAGGTCTCCTTATACGATAATTATGATATATATGACGATAATGTGATTCTTTAATTCTTTAATGAAGTAGTTTAACTATATCTATCATATTGTTTTATAGTTTTGGCCTCAGAATTGTGCACTGTATAAGACCAGCACATAACAATTGAAAATGAAATGATTTGACTTAAAATAATTAAATTGTGGCATCCCAATGATGGAGTGTAAACTATTTTTGTTGGAAAAATCAACAAGATATAGGATAATAATCAACTGATATGGAATATCCAGTAAATATGAACACAACTTGTATTCTATGGTTTGGATGGCTTGCCATGTATGACCAAATATATGTAGATAAAAAAAATTAAACTAAAATTGAGTTCCAAATACATTATAGATACATATCCACACCATGATTGTAAAAAAAGTATATCTATCATCAATGATCATACTTGGGGATCTTTGTAGTCTCACTAAAACTATTAGATACATCCTCTATATGAAATATACTAGACTCAACTTCTAGATGGCTATAATGAGCATTGATTCCATATATTGATCCCATATCACCCACATCACATTAAAAAATACCTGATCTATAGGTAAACCAATAACTAATACCATTGATATTTCATTCCATATACACTAGATAATAACATATAGACTGAAAAATATATATTGGGAATATACTGATTAATAATAACTTTTTAGAAGTCCAAACATCGAGAAGGAAACATATAAACTACTGGATTCACTCTATGCTACCAAAAATTGACCAATCAAATTATGGAAGAAAATTTTCAGGATAGGATGTACGAATGATATTGAAACATTAACTCTAATATATACTTTTTACATGTCATATAATATTTGGAAATTACCCATGAAAAACACCCTGTGTTGTTAATCCACAATCTAACCATCTGGGGAATTACCAAAAACTACTCAGAATGTACCAGCATCAACCATATAATCTATAAAATTGGATTCCACATGTTGCATCACTTAATATAACAACAAATTCATTTGGAAAACTTAAAATAATATCCACTCCCACTCATATCTATATTCCTCATTGATTTATCTTCCATCCCTCTCAAGTATTCTGTGGATTATTACAAAACATATCTATAACACTTATAGATTAGTGATCCATATTAAACATTTACCATTCCATTAATATATGAAATATGCAATACATAAACCTATAATTATTACATCAACTAGCACTATTTAAAGGTAATTTTATGATTGGGTAATATATAAATTATGATCATATGATTTTTGGATACCAAAAAAACTAACATTGATTAGTTAGTACCACCCAAAAAAACTATAAAATAAGCCTCCAAATCTATATCATGGGTGGGATATTTATTCTCATAGGGAAATAAGTTACAATTCCCATAATGAAAATTTAATAATTTTTTCTTCAAAACATATCCCATAATAATATATGAGGTAAAAAAACATAAACCATAACTCCCACTTCTAGAAATAAAAAAATATAGAGCACTAAAAATCTTGTGCATTAGAAATTCAAAATATTAATGATATTGTATAGTTATCAAAATAACCTAATAGTTATTGGTGAAGAATATCATAGAAATCACAACACAAAAGAAATAATCTATAAATCATATGTAATTCCAATGAGACCAAGAATTATTCGAAACCCTACAAATTTTAATAGGAATACCTCAAAAAAACAAGCTCTATATTCAATATTTTTATAATTACATCATAATAGGAAAAAAATTACACATTAAAAAAACATCAATTATAAGAAATCACAATTTTACAACACATTTAACTACATAAACTATGATAAACACCCAAAATATTATGCATGTGTTCCTAATGCTCCCCCTCCGATGCAAATATCATAATAATTTCATTGTTTAAATATACCATGAAATGGTTAGAAAAACTACATTACTATTTTCACCAACCCTTGGAATATGGTTTGTACATTTCTTGTAACAAACAAAATCATAAAAAACTCATTATTCCTCAAAAAACAATAGAATGTTGTGTTGAAAAAATCATCATTCCTTAAGAGTATCTGATGATATCCTAGCCCCATGTAAATTCTCTTGAAGAAAAACTTTCCTAGCAGATAATTGAATAAATACAAAGCATGTGGACAATGATATAATTCTTTCACAATATATTGATTCATGTAATAGATAAATATCCTGAAACATCTATCATCCTTCATTACAAAAAAAACAGGGGCACCCCAAATTGACACACTCATCCAAAAAAATCATTACAATTTATCATCAAGATCTACATTTATCACTAAAAACTCAAAATGTGCCTTGATATATGAGAAATTGAGATATGATACATGTTTTCTAACATTATGAACCCAAACATAGTCTCCCATTGATTGGGTAACAACAATTCCTATTTAGTATATGAATAAGTTATATCTCACAAAACCCGTGGAAATAGTGAATATAGAATTTCTAATGAGTAATAAATAATCCCATGGATGAATAAAGAAAAAAAAATTCCTCTAACATATATGAGTTTCTCTCCCACCAACGAACATGACTATCTATCCATCATAACAACATAACACATCTAGCGGCCTGGTGTAGTCCATGATATCTTCTACTAAATAAAACCAATACATGATTTGGATGATATAATATTGATGTATTAATAAAAATATATCCCATCCTAATGAGTGTTTCTACTATATTATTTTATCACATTCTCTAAAAATACCATATTAATCAAATTAAAATCCATCTGTTGTAGTCAACTCCATGTGAACTTGAAGCCACTCAACATAAATTAAAAAAAGATTGGATTATGGAATTTTATTTGAATTAGTTCATAATAATCAAAGAATCTAAATCATACACTAATGTAAAAAATAAATATAGAGTATCTTAGAGCACATCTACCTCAGTGGACAATAGATACCATAATGAATGAAGCTGACAACAATATAAACCACAATGTATCTAACCATACATTCGACCACCTCAATGAATACGCTCATCCTTATAGTGATAATTATGATATCAATGAATTGCTATTATATACTAGCATTATCTATACAGATCCCATGATTGAACACCATACTACTAGGTCCTCAGATTACACTACATCAACAAGGGATCATAAATCATAACTCCTAGAGAACACTATCATATCATAATTTATGGGTAATCCAACCAATGGTGAAATTATTCCAATACATAAAAATTAATTATTGATTGTTTGGAATAGTTTTTAGAGATATAATCCAATGATAATTGAGATGATGAGGTTTAGCACCTACCCCCAAGTGAACAAAATCTATTCTGTCTATGAAATGGGAAAACTAGACAATTGATTTTCATCATGATGAATCCTGATGGCTTTTCTCTCTTGATGATAATGTTCGGTTTATAAGCCCATCATAATATTATACTCTCAAAAACACCTGGAGATACATATTTATCTTAAATGGAGTGTGCATGAAATGGTTCTCTGGGTGAAATATCTCAAAAAAATGCATCGCTCTGGCATCCTCATATAGTAATTTGTAATAAATACATCAATGAAGGGTCCTATAATAGATTCCAAAAAACAAAATAATATAACTCCCATGCCAAATGGTAATAATGTAACATCCTAATATTTTGAAACATATTTTTGTAAGTGAATTTAATCAATTAGATATTTTTAATTACACAAAACATCTTGTTTAAAAAATAAATACTTATAAAATGTTATTATTTAATATTATAATAATCACATGGATTTTAAAATAGAGGGTCTAAATAGGATTAAATAAATAATGAAATATAATGGTATATAATGGTATATAATATTAATTCATTGGTGTCAATGTAATAAAAATTGAAAATAGTCACAATCTAAAAATGAAGGGAATAATCATCTAATGAACTATTTTTATGCACAAAAATAGGTTTTAAGATACTAATATGTAAAAAATAGTTTTAGTTATTCATTTTAATTTAATTTATATATTATATTTTAGTGAAATTATTATCATTCATATTATGTGATTTTTGTAGAAGAGAATAGAATGAATCAAATTTTATGTTTGAAAACTACATTTCTCTAATAAATAGTTTTTTTTTTACCATTTTCACAATTATTTTATATAAAGTGAGTCCTATAATATTAACATGAATTGTTTCATATTTTTTAAATGACCATTTTAAAATTAACATATGGTTTCTATTAAAAAAATGGAAAAAGTAGGTATTTATATTAATTTTGAAAATAATGGTTTTTATTATGAAATATGATTTATTTTAATGTGTTTGGAAATATTAAAATTTATTTGATGTGGTTTAATATAAAAAATTGTTCAATTTTTTATATATATATATATATATATCCAATAGAATTCGTTGGAATCCATTTCATGTGAAATTTTATATAAAATATTTTTAAACATTTGAATATTTTATCTTTTAAATAGGTTTTTCATCATATACCTATGAATAATTTAAAATTTAAAATTTTCATTACTATGTATAAAAGTTTGAAAAAATTATTCCATATATGGAATTTACATAATTTATATTATATAATAATTTTAAAATAATGTCTTACCCAATGAATAGTAAAAATTATAAAAAATATTTTAATGTTATTAAGGTAAATATTTATTTTCCCAAATGTTAAACTAAATATTCTAGGGTTAAAAATTAGATAAAAAATGTCCAAAAAAATGTGGAAAAAATTTAAAACATATATATTATTAATTTTATAATGTCCCATTATTGTCATTTTGTGATGTGAAAATTTTGCTTCTCATTTTTCCTTTCAAAAATTAAAAGTCTCTCACACACATCAAATATAATATTCCACCAATTCTCCACTTCACATATCACATAAAACCCCTTTATATTGGCCAAAATATTCCCAAAAAAACAAAATAAAATCCAAAATCTAAACATAGATCCATTTTTTGGTAATAACTCCACCCTATTATGGATTTTTTGAAAACACAAAGGGCATGTTTGTATATTCGATATTGTCCCTAATAGAGAATTTTATATTATTTCTTCATCAAACACCATTAATTATTATTAAAATAGGATTACATATTAATTTTAATATATTAAATATACTATTATGTTGTTATGTTAGGAGAATAACCTATATCAATATCTCTTTTGATAAAATTGGATACAAAATTTTCATTTGTGTATGTGGAGGACTATTTCCCTATAAACCAATGTTATTCATTTTCCCTCACAATAGTTCATTAATTAATATAATGGTGGATTTAATATATATATATATATATATATATTATATTTGATATTAGTATTCTTATGAAATCATGATTTCACATGTGACTTCATAATTTTCATTCTCTAGGAGTACAACAATGTTACCCTTGTGTATGGTGGACTACCGACTTTCGAAGAGTTTTAGTTTATTCATTATTTAAATAAAAGGTAAAAATTATGTGTATGATGAAAATATATTTCTATATATGAAAAAATTGTTTAATTTTAATATATTATTAAGAATTCCCTTTCTCAATCCATTGTGAAAATAGAATTAATATTAATATGTATGTACGACCTACCATCTTCATGAATGACCTATAACATTTTCTATATATAATTTTTATAGATTTATCTATATACATAGATAAAGAATTTATATTATTTTTATATTATGCCTAAAAATATTGAGCTTATTGATCCATGATCCATGTAACACTACCAAAAAAATAACAAATCAGAACATACATGAAGAAAATAACAATTATTACTCAAAACATGACATTAATAAGAAATTGTTGGTTAAATGGTAATAAAAGCATGTTAATGAATCATACATGGTGTGATAAAAATTATTATGGTCTTCAAATATATGTATAAAAACATATATTAATTATATAAGATTGTTTAATGTGTGTGAAGGATGTAGACATTTAGGGTAAGAGATTTCTAGTCTCTCTATTATCTGTGGGAGGCATTTGAAAATTCACCATTTAATCTTTTTTTATATAATACTACATTTCCATGATTTAAAATAAATCATCCAAATTTATTTATATTTTAATAAATATTTTATTTTATGTTTTATTATGGAATATTATTCAATTATGTTATTCAAACAGTAAGGTATTTCTGGATAACATTTTCTTTCTATGAGGCACATTCCATATTCACCATCTATTTAATTTATGTGTTGTACATATTGTACAAGACTATTTTAATGATTATTCGAAGAAAATTTGTTGTATTTATAAATAAATTTGAGATTATCTATTTTATGGGGATTATTTTTCAAATATCACTATATCATTAAGATATTTATGTCTCAATGTTACTTCACTGAGACATATGTTATTTTTTCAAACTATCACCTTCTATGATTTTTATTATGTCCAATTTTACATGTAATATAAAAAATTTATTTTTTTTCATTATATTAAATGTTTCATTTAATTTTATTATTTCTATGGGATTTTGATTCCTATTAACCATAATGGTAAGAGCATTATGATACAAACTCATTATTTACTAGGATCATTTCTGAATAATATTCTAATGGAGAAAATTTATGAAAAAATATCACAACGCTCATGAAATTTATTCTATTATAGTTATTTCATAATAATAATTGATTCCCAATATACACATATCATTATGTAATTATGTGTTTAAATGAATATTTGTAATAGAAATAATATTTATTTTCCTCTCCACAGGGAAAACCATTTTATTCAAAAAAAATTCTATAAAAACATTTAAAAAGGCTAGAAAAAAAATTTGAAACTTTTTTATCTTTCAAATGCTTATATTTTTTTAAAAAATTATTCTTAATGTCTTTTTCATTAAATGATAAATTTGATTTTTCTAGAAATGTGGATTTAATCTTCATATAACATGTATCACATGAATGAAATTTCATGTCATCATGAACATTACGTTTTTTGAATCTTTGTGTATTTTCATCCATAATTATTTTGAAATAAAAATTAATTAAAATTTCTTATTTAATTTCAATGTATCTATTCCTCATTAAATGGATTAAATAACTTTCAATGAATACTTTATAACTAAAAAGTTTATATTAAAATAAAATTATTTGGTAAAGTATTTATGTTTTTAATTTTTTTTTCCAAAGGTGAAAAGGATATTTTAATTAGGAAATATTTAGATATATTTTTAGGTATTCCATTGTCCTTTTTCATTATTTATTTACATTGATATGTAAATCAATAATATTTTTAAAAAAAATTCTTCAAAAATTTATTTCCAATAACACATTTTGTTTCTTAAAAATATGATTCATGTGTTATTTCAAAATAATTTTACATCTACGATTTTATCAATGGATGTTACTTATTATTTACTATGTACATTATCCGAGGATAACACGTTTATTATTTATTTGGTTGGTTTATGTTTATGTCCACATGATTTTTAAAAAATATATTTCTCCTCCAGGGGATACAAAATGACAAAATTCTTATGAAAAGAAAATATTTTAAATGTTTATACAAGGATGAAATGTTGAAATAAAAATGAAACCTATATTTTTTCCAAAGGACGTGATATATTGATAATTTTATGAATCTCATTTCATTTCATGGGTCAAGTTATGGTAAATATTTTATAATCTTCGTCATTTTTTTTATTTTCATAATGTTGTGGATTCAACATATATATCTATCCAATAATTGGGTACCCATTTATATCTAATGATTGAAATATCACTAGATTGGTGAATAATCTTGGTTAAGTTAGTGGTATTTTCTCCTATGATGGTTTTGTGAGTGGTCCATCACTAATACAACGGTTCGGAGATTTATCCCATTCCAATATGATAACCTATGTAGTATTCCTTGAATACTATGTAAATTATTTTATATACTAATGTGTATGCGATAATTATGTGTCTTATGAAAATTTTATACTCACATGTCTCATGTTCTTGGATTCCCATTTGATTCATTTCTTATGAATTGAGAATCATTAGTGAATAACACATGATTCATATGATTATTATGAAAAAAACTGTATTCAAATGTTATTTTAATGTTATCATACCCTCTGTAACATTATATGTTAGAATTTAACTTATTTACCATTATTGAGAGTCTATAATCAGTATTTTTTCTGAATCGTTTCTCAGGTTATGAATAATGGTTTTAAATAAGACATTTCTATGATGTGTACTATGTTGGAATTTCATTACAGGAGATGTTTCGAATCGTTATTTCAATAATTATATTTTTTTTCATATATCCAAATGCACTATAAATTTAGGATCCTATATACATAGTTTCTATAATGATATTAATATTCATCTAAAATTATGTAATGTCTATTTATCAGAATAAAAGGGTGATAGGTAGAATATCATAGTTAATTAAATCCTTTTTATTTGTGGAAGGAATCAAAACTGAAAAATATTCTCATAACATTTCATAGTAGACTAGAAACCCCTCGAGATCCCCATGGAATAAGATCCACCACTTCCTCAATGATCCATTACCAAAAATCACAACCATTAAAATCAAATTCTATTTCTAGTAACTAATTAAAATTAATTCTATCTCAACCTCATCAAACCATTATTATTTGAATGTATATTAAATGGTTACCTTATACGTCTATAGACTCTGAAACTAAAACCCTATGAGTTTCTTCCTCCAAGTGCCTTTTCGGAGATATAAAACATATAAAAATAAATTGGAACATTATACTTAAGATCAACATTGTAAAATAAATGGGGATATAGGATGAGATAGAAATATAATGTAAAAAAAAAATTTAACACCACAAAACCTATAATATGATATATTATTATTCAATTAATTAATAAATTTGATAAAAGGTTTATGGTTTAACCAATCTCGAGGTCTATATATTTAAAACAATGTTGAAAATAACAAAGGTGCATGATCCATTCATTGGTCCCACCAAAAAATTTATATCCTATCATATGGTAGACTAATTGAACAGAAATAAATGTGTAATAAATCAATGGGGTACATAAATACCAGTGTTTGAGTCTTTTACCCCTATTTACAATTAATACAAAATATAGTTGACACAAATGAATTACCATACAATTCATTCTAACATGTTCAAATTACCAACACCATATTATTCATCAGATTATCCTCCCTTTGATACCATTCTATATTTACCACCACCTCCTTAAGAGTACCCCTCATTGGCCAGTAATGCAAAATGATAGATTTTAACCACCCAATTTTTGACTTCATTAGGCCTCATGTTGGATACAAACACCAATGTAATAGTTAGAATATATATATATATATATATATATAAATTTGAGTCATTACCATCTTTGGGAACCAGAATAAGAGATAGATATTAAATATAAACCAATAAATTAATGATTAGACAAATTTATTAGAGATATTCCATGTCAATACATGTTGGTTAATGCAATAATAAACCATTAAAATGTGAAAATATACGTACTATAAAGGTGAACTTTGTATCAATCATGGAGCCCAAATAGCTACCAAAAAATCATGATCATGTAATATCTAGTTTTACCTCCAACATTATTATACTAAATGGATAAAAATTTATTTATAAAATTATTATCATAATATAATACTTAGTAGGATCCACGAAGTAGCTTCTCATGAAAGATATGAAGAAAGCATAATAATGCTTAGTGAACATCATTGATACAAGCTCATTACCTAAAATTGTATACCATGAACCCAATCATGTCTATATAATATTATCATTATGATGATGTTAAGAGATTATCATATAGGCACACTATGTCTGGGGTTATGTAATGTACACAAGTTTTTATCAATATTCATTTTTTGTTATATTACTTCTCTTCAATTCGATCCTCTTCACTTATTAGAGTGTATAGATATTCACTATTTTAAAGAACATCTATAGAATATTGAATAAAGAAAGTAAATTAAGCTAAAATCTTCATATTTATACATAGTTCACCCTCGATGTGGGTGACTACCTCCTTCATGTGTCGAGATGATCTAAAACACTAATTCTCCACTAAGAATCAATCAACATATAAATTTATTTTGGTTAGTTATCACCCTAAATCCTTGGTGGGTAGGTATGAACAACTTCCATAAATATATTGGAATCCCACCAGTGTTCATTATACTAAAATACCACAAATGTTTCAAAATTAAAAAACTAATATAATGAGAATGATAACATGATATTCAAGCTGCCACTACAACACAAAAATAGATCTTCCTCTTTGAGTAACTGAAAATAAATTGATACTAAAATATCTAAATTCATCAGAAATAATTCAACTTCAATTGAATCTCATCAAAAATACCATACCCTAGTTAGTTTAGTATACTCCCCTGAATTGTAGAGGAAAATATTTCTAATTCAACTTACTGCTAAATCCCAATGAACAACTGACGATTCTTCGATATACTACATGTTGTCATGTTCGTTGCTTTTACTGAAAAACATATATAATTTCAGCTCAAATCAACTACTACAAACAACAACATCATGTGTCTTTTTTAATATAGTACTAATTTTCAATAAAAAATATTTAATTTATTTAATTCCTCACAAAATTTTAAATTCCACTTTGTGTAATAATAAATTCTCAACACATTAAATCATTTTGATCTTCCTTATTCAAATACAAAATCATTACACCTTCATTCGTATCAAACATATTGAATGACATTTTTTTACAATACATTGGTCTTCATTCCCAATGAATAAAATTCATTATTATTATGAATGAATGTTCTCACAAATATGTGACTCATATGAATGAGTAATATCCTTTCTTTGATATTATAGGTAACACAATGTTAACATTTTATTTTTTTCATAGCCA
This sequence comes from Viscum album, assembly GCA_963277665.1. Classification (NCBI taxonomy): domain Eukaryota; kingdom Viridiplantae; phylum Streptophyta; class Magnoliopsida; order Santalales; family Viscaceae; genus Viscum; species Viscum album. The sequence goes on along the minus strand of OY728121.1, from coordinate 88,749,477 downwards.
CTGTATTCACACATTGTTCAAATACTCAATATGGAATCACATTCACATATACAATAAACCCTATTTATACTAACAATTTTCTTCTCAACACTTCACTCATGTAATGACACATTCGATCATGATATATAGTGTTTGCAAACAACTCAAGAAATACCATGTTCATTTCATTCAAATAATGACACTAATATATTATATAGATTCATGATGATCATAAAACATGCAATTGAGATGTTCATCACACTATCCCAATTGGCTTCACAGGAACCGGTTTCTTCACAATCCACTATGAGGGTGTTCTGTACAATTTGAGTGATCATGACCACATCCCTTTATTTTCACATGTTGTAATACAAGGGAACACATTCCCTTCTCCATTGTGGTAATTTTACATTTTCTTGAAAATAATTCATTGAAACTCAAATTCTCAAAAAAAAATAAAGATTAGTAATCCTCATTTAAAAATTACACATCCTACCTTTAACATTAGATTAGTTATTAAATCATCTTTGTGAAATGCAATGTTTATTTTCAATGATTTATGGTTTTCTAAAAAAGGATGGGAAAACAAGAAAAAAATATTCATCTGAATCATGCTTCTCGTATGATTTCATGGAAGCATGTTATTCCTGAAAATATTAACTTCATTTTACACATATCAATAGGACCACATGATTCGTCTTCTTCATGAAAATGATTTGGCATATGTATTTTCATTTCACTGAACACAGTTCTCTTGAACCTCTATGTTTCTCTATCAAAAAGAATTTTCTAGAATGTGACACAAAACAAATACTGTAAATGAACTCATTCAAGGTATTTATAGGCAAGAATATTCATCTCAGAACCTTATATAATCAAATATATCCAATCAATTTATTTCTTAATATCTCATTGTGATTGATTAAAATACCACGTATCATTATCATCAATGAATAAAAATTCTATGAGATGAACACTCAATCCAAGTCTGAGTAGGAAGAAGAGATCAGATATTGTGGAAAATACGATCATATGACAGGGATTTTTCAAAAGATGTTAGAGTTCTTCGATCCATTCATAATTCTGAATTTCATATGGAGATCACTATGAGAAATAATTTCTTGATTTTATTTATACAAATGATAATTTATATAAATATATATTTTTTATAAAAACTAAATTGTTATATCGCACAGTCATGTAACTCGATGAGATGATCGATGACCAAAATAAGAAACGACACATGTTTTCAGAACTACTGACTAGTTCAACAATTGTCACATTTTAATTATTTCTTTATTTAAAGAAACATAATCAACTAAAAATATCCTTCATATCATATGAATTATTATCTAGAATAAATTAATATCAGATCACAAGAATACCATCCTTAAAATAGAGACACATTGAAATCTTTTCGAATTAAAATATTCATTCCAACATATGAATAATTCTCTTGAATAATTGAATATAATATGACCTGAATATAAACCTTCATATAATATAACATGTCAAATAAATATTTTCCCAAACAATAGTATTCTAAAATATTACCATAGAGAATATTGTTTTATTTCCATTTGGGGTTTTCAATTGCATCCATTGGATTTGATTTAACTAACCATCTCACTTTCAATGTCAACGATTTATTCAAGCCTTTAGATGATCACAAAGCCAATGTTATATTTATGAGATTGAATTCATTTCCATTCATTCTGTACAATTGAAGAACTCTTCTTCTCTCATTCAATCATCAAATTTCATTAGAGATACCATTGATCATAAATTAAAATTTATCCTCTTGAGATAAAGGAAAAATTAATTTTATTATTAAAACGAGACATTAATTAATCATATAATAGTCTATGAGGGAGATCATAATGTATAAAATGGTAGAAATTAATCTAGACATAAAAGGTGTCAACAAATTATTCATAATGTGATGCCAACACTTAAAAATTCATTAAAATGTTAGTCAAATGTTATCAAACTAATATAAAATATTCATATAAATTGAAATATTAATCTATGATAGGTGTTTATAATTTCTCCCACTAGATGGTTGTACTTCATCATGATTATCATTCTTTAATAATGATGTTAAAAATAAAATTTATCATAAATTGAAATAATGAACTCCATGATGGATATAATTCTGGATGATATATTATATTTCCACAACACTCATATCTAATGGACACCCTCAGAACATATTCATAACATTCAATTTCCATCCTAAATTAGAAAAAAAATACATGGTAATTAGGCGGTTCTTCAATGATTCATTTTTTAGAGCCACATGCATGAGGTTTATTTTTCAACCCAGAGATTCCATTCAATTATGCTTCAGATTAATGAAGAATCATCATTCTTGATCATTCATTGACATTATAAAATTTATCATATAAGGTAATCATGGAATTCATGATTTCATTATCGGTCATTATTTATGGAATGTGCTTTTTGACATTACAATGTTGTGCACTTTCATTCTTATATTCCTACACCAACTTTTTAGCCATTTCCCGCATCTCTTTACATATGACTAAAAATTATGTTGGTATATTCTTATAAAACTTCATATGTTCATACTCATTAATTGTATCGTTTTTAACATAATAATTCATTCGTGATTCTCCATTATTCTTTACTAGGTTTATTTTTTAACGAAATTATGTTTTACATTTCTTACTAATATGCCCTAAAATTTATCACATTTCATACAAAATATCCATTAATAATAGGATTGTCCCTTTTAGACATCCTATCATGAAATTTATTTTTTTATATTGAATGAAACACATCAAATCAATAATTTTACGTGGATATGATATTGATTTCATTTTCATATTCATATTTCTCCCACTAGTATTGGGATTATGAAATGTTCTCAATGGTGAATTATATGGACCCTTATTTCACATTAGAAAAAATTTCATTGGTTTGTCTTTTATCTTTTTTTTATTCATGGGTGTCCATTTCTTTAAATGTTTCTTAACTCTCTCCTTTTTGTATCCCTAGAATAAATTTTCTTCTATTTTTATTTTTCGATTTGGTACAAACCATCATTGATTAAAATTGTAAATACGTATATTTCAATAATCACGTAAATCTCCAATACATGTTAATAAATTATTTATAGTTATGATCTTCTTCATCAACCAGAAAATATCGATTTCTTCTTTTTTTCAAGATCTTGGATTGAGTTTATATCATTTTTTGGTTAGAATATTTATTCATCTATGGTCTTTATGGAAAATAATATTCCCATTCTTCTTCAAATACACCCTCAATGATATTATGTATTTAACATCATTATTCTTCAACCATTTTGTCCATAATTTCCTTTGGAACATGTTCTTGTAAATGACATAGTTTCACTACAAAAAAAACTACAAAATGAAGGCTTAACTAATTAATTGAGCAGGCATCATATTTATCTTTTCATAATCTAGAGATATTTTTTCCACATAAATGTGTTTGTTTACATGTCAGACACATTTCAGAGTTATTCTTCATAGCTTTATATATTTCATCAATTTGCGATGAGTCAACATGAATATTCATATAATTTCTTATCATGAACTCTAACTCGATAAATTTTTAGATTTATATAATTCATTTGATATCCATGTTATTTTACCTTGTCTTCAAATTATATATGGGATGAAAATAAATATGTTTCATTCATATATTTTAAATTTACTTCTATTTCGGGACACCTCATATTGATGAAATATTTCTCATCTACAAAAATATTTATTATATCTTCTTAATGACTATCCATTTTCTAAACATGATCAACATGAATTTGACTTACATACAATATAGAATTATTCTTATTATTAATTCTATTTGTCTTATCCACAATATTGGGTTCATTCACATTCATATATATTTTTTGTAGTTCCTCTAATGTACATATTACATCTGTATAATCATTCTTTGTCAAATATTTTCCACTAACAATACTTCGTAATTCACCATTAATCTGTATTAATTTATCATTATAGTGCATTATATAATGTTCTTCTGATTCTTCATCCATGAAAAAGGTCACATCCTTCTCTTTTATTTCCATCTGAGAATACATTATTTTCATGACAGAATTATGAGATTCATCAAGTATAAGAATGATATCAATAATGATATTCTCAATTATTTATTTCTCAAATAAATTTCCTTGTAATTTTTTATCGAATAGGGGGAAATTTTCATTACGAACTTATATAGTTTCAACATTAAAATCAATAATTTTTGAGATTTTTTATCATTGTGGAATTGTTTCCAGGTCTTTATCCATATTCTAATCTTTATTTCATGCTGCAACATTTCATGATATAGTCCGATTATTAAATAAAATATGTAAACAACAATGTTAGTATGAAAATAATGATGATTATAATATATTTTTAATTTAAAATCACTTAGTGATTCAATAAATTCATCATCATCCATTAATGGACCATACTCGTAAATAGGATATTCATCAACTAATTTAACAGATACTATAGATAAGCTACCACTCTAACTATAAACAATTTTTGATGTATCCTCTTTCTTCTTCAAATTATTTCTCATCAATCCTAGATCGTTCTTCTTCTTCCAATTCTTCATTGTTTTTGTATAATCCTCCTTGTTGGGACTTAATGAAATAATAACTGAATTATTCATTTTAGGAAACTCTGTAAAATTGTCATTTTCGAATATACACATCATATATGTCTGATACAAATAACATAGACAATAGGATAAGTAAAATCTTATTTTTAACCTACACTCTAATACCGATTAATGTTCCATGTTAATCATGTAGGTATACTGGGAGGGTAGAGGAATTAGGGTACACTAGTTATAACCAATTTTCTTTTTTTCTTACCCCATTTTAATTATAATGTTTGAAGTTGTTAGTGTGTATTTATCATCCCTATTTAAGAACAGAAGTATTCCATATCCAATAAAGAAAATAAATTAATCAAAACAAACAATATTTATACATGGATCACCCCTATGTTGTTGACTATGTCATTACTGTGTCTGGATTATTTTGGGACACATATTTTCCACTATGAATTAATTATCAATTACAATTGGGTTTTTCTATTGTCACCCGGAATCCTTGGGGGTATGCATGACCGATTTCCCATATTACACTAGAATCCATCCATTTTCTATTATACTATCATCCAAATTGTGCTTCAAAATTACAATATTATGATAAGTTTTAATATTACAAGATATTAAAGCTTTCAAAAAACAGGAAAGATTATTATCCTCTTCGAACCACTGAGAATAAATAGATACTACACTAGATCACATAAAATGAAACAATTTGAATTCCACTAAATCTGATCAATAATATTTTATGCTAGTCGGTTTAGTATAATCTACTGAATTATAGATGATAATATTTCTAATTAAACTCAATGCTAAGTCATATTGAACAACTGATGATTCTATAATATACTTCATGTTGTCTTCATCATTTATTTCCCTATAAAAAATATTATTTCTTCTCAAAAAAATTAATACACAAATAAATATCGTGTGTTATTTATTCAAATATATCTCATCATCACATGAATATATCCAATGCATGTATTTATTCAAACTATATCTATCTCTTCTTTATGAAATAGTAAATACATTAAACTATATATTGTTTTGATCTTATTGTGGAAAATAAAAAATGACTACACCCTCATGATAATGAAATATATTACCTTACCATATTCGTATAATATGTTGGCCTGCCTTACAATCTAAAAAACTAAATTTTTATAATGCATGAATTTTATCACATTTATGTGAATTCAATAATCCCATAAAATCCATTGGATGAAAATTTATGTAACATACAATTTATATTTTACATCCATTGAACCCACTGTTTGAACACGTTGTCCACTAACTAAATACTCAACCACATTCACATATACAATGAAACTTGCTCGTACTAATCAAATTATTCTCAAATCATTGTCCATGTAAGAACACACATGACTTTAATTGTGTTCACACAACTCATGAATACCCATGTCTATTTCATAAAAATCATCAGATAAATTTGTTTCACATATTCATTATGATCAACGTGGATGTTATAATGATGTTCAAGACATTATACTGAGTGGATTGGTGGAAACCAGTTTCTTTATGAACTAATATGAGTGTGTTGTGCACATGTCGAGTGATAAAAATCACCTAAACTTAATTATTCTTGTAGTATCATCTTGGAACACTTTTTCTTATCACTTGAGGCACATCTATCTTCAAATTGATATTAATACATTGAATATCATCTTCTCAACATTAATTAATATAATGATTAATTCTATAAAAGGTATGAATATATACTTCAACATCACTTATGAGTTATCCAATCACCTTAAAGAATCAACATAAATATTTTCCATGAATTAATGTTCGACAATATCATTGGCATATCAATATAAACATGTGAAATTGAATTGTTCTTCTCATATGGATTCATGGAATGATTTTATTGATGAAAATATTGAGTGAATGTTTCAAAAATAAAAACAAACACATGAATATTATTCTTTAAAACAATGAAGTTTTGTAGATATCTTCCATTAATCAACTCAAAAATCAAAATCCACTCAATTTCTCTCTCAAAAAATCAGAACTCTGTACTGAGTTAAAACAAAAACTAAAAATAAACATGTTTAAGGTATATATAAGAAGATAAGTCTTCATAGAACCTTGTAGTGTCTTTAATACCAATTCGATATATTTTTTATGACCACATTAATATTTATTGACATATCCTATATCATAAAAATCTACGAAGAACCCTTCGATTTAATGAACTATTAGTCATGGGATGAGGATGAATAATTGACCAGATGATGCGACATAGCAGATCAGATATCATAGAGTGTTCAATCTACGCTCAAGATTTTGGGACTAGTCGATGTACATCATATCTCCTGGGTATCAAAGTGAGAAAAACTATCTATAGTGTCTTGATAAAGAATAAGAGGTAGAGAAATATAGAATAGTTCAAAAATATTTAATTAGTCGATCACACAATTGTGGAGCTCGCTGAGTAGATTGATGGAAAGATTAAATTGAATTAAAAATAAGATAGTTTTGGTTAAATAAGTGCTCTCCCAGTACCTCATGGCACCACCTGTATTCCTCTAGGATTGATTTAAATGATTGATACGTTGTTTTGTTAACACTCAATTTGAAAGACACATTATCAAATACCATCTAATTAAAACCATTGTAATTGATCCCTTTTTTTAAAAATTAAATCATATATATTCCAAATTCAATAGAAACAATTATTAAAATTTTATATTCAGTATTAAATTCCAAAACATTTAACTTTAAATATTTTTTAAAAAACTGTTTTAATCTAAAATAACAAATGAAATCAGTTTTCAGAATTACTAACTAGTTCAACAATCATCACATTTAAATTATTTCTAAATTTTAAGAAACATATCCCAATTAGAACATTATTTCCAACATATTAATAATTATATAGAATATTTAAATGTAATGTTACCCTAATTCCAACCTTCAATTATAAAAACAACGAATTTATATTGAATTAATATAGTAATTACAACACATGACAACATGACTGGAAAAATTCAATGGAAATTAACAGAATACATACCTTTAATAACAATAGCATATCACATTGAAGTTTTTTAAACAAGTGTATTCATAATAATTAAAATAAAATTCTTACATCCAATTTGGGTTTATTATAGATTTCCCTTAAAAGAGAACAAATAATATAACAATGAAATGACCAGGAAATCCCACTCTAGCTTCCCGAGTAGTTTGTTTCTCTTCCCCATCATCATAAACGCGAATCCATCCCACTCCAAAATAAAAAATATCAAAGACACGTTGGTTATGTATCAAAACATATATATCATGAAACACATCATCATAAAGCATATCTTTATATAGTAACCATGTAGATTGCAGAATCCACTATAAATCATAATATGTATATAATATATCTGGTATTATAAAAATATTCCATACATCAACTTCTTTTAGTTGGGTACCTCAACCTATCACATCCTTTACATATCATTTTACTAATAATACTTTGAATACTATAACTAGGGTTACATTTATTAAGAAACCACAATCCATCAAAACACTCTACACACATATATTGGAAAAATTTCCATCGCGTGTAGCAGCACATACAAATATTTAGAGGATAGATTGTGTCCATATGGTAAAATAATACCCGAGTCATCTAATTATGATGTTGGGGGAAGGAAACTCCTAAAGTCGACTAGGAGTTAGTTTCCATAGACAACATGGTTGGGTAGAGTCTGAAATCGAAAAATATATGAGATATAATATAGCTCACAACAACCCTATGGGAAAAATATAATCCTAGACTCAATTAAATCTAACATTGATCATACTCTTGACCACCATAGATAATTCCATATATGCTATATGTACACCATAATTTTAATGATATTCAATAAAATACATTCTTTTATTTTATCAACTATTTAAATTTAATAATTCAGAGTATATTTAGTTACATTATACACTCTAATAGTTACACATTAAATTTCATTATTTTTATAATTTTATGTGTAATCACTCTATGAATATTCAATAAGGATATTGGTTTCTCATGATAATCATTTTTTATCATACTCACTCTAGAATGAAAAATCCCTCTACGTAAAATGGTTATAAAACAGTACTTCTATCCATAAAATATATCCACTCTAGAAAAACAATCATAATCTACCAAAATGAAGATACATGTAACAATACACATCCAACTACCATAATATGTGTGCAATGGAATAAATATCTAATCTATAACTCAACTATCAACTAATGAAAATATTGTTATCATAAAATATTCCATATTTTTCAAATTAGTGTGTATGAAATGATTTAACACACTACATCATCTATTGTGTCATCAAGTGAACCCACATGTATATCATGATACATTTCCCCATCAATAGTGTCATCCAATGTAACATCATCTCAACCTCCCCATTGTATATCACATGCATCATCCCTGATTCTGCCATCCTAGGCTCAGCCATTCCATAACAATATCATAAGGTTCATATCTATTGAACATTAAAGGATTTGAATAAAAATCCCATAAAAATAATTATAACAAGATAAATCCATAAGGTAAAAGTAAAATTAGGACAATATATAGGGTTTCATTACCGTAAAATAATATATTCATCACTCAAATGAAAAAAACTTCTCCTGGCTCCCTACACAAGCAAATTTTCATTTATCTAAACAAGAAACTCAAGCCTAAAGAATGTATATATTGAAATATAAGTTTTTATACCATAATTATTTAGAAAATAAATTATTATTAGGTTATAAAATCTTGAAATGAAATTAGTTTTCTCTATCAATTTATAAAATTATCAAACATATATTATGGTTATTAAACAATGGTCATCAATCTATGGATAAGAAACTATCATTTAACATTATAATTAATATTTTAATTCTCCAAATGGAATACCATGCCTCACAGTATTTATTAAATCCCATTAACATATGGAAGATAAAATTCTAGTAAATTTTTTTAATTCCTCAATTTAGATTTTATTAAAATAAAATCAAACAATGTATTATGTACACGCTTCATCATTAAATAAACTACCCAATTAATGGAATAATTATTGATATGTGTTCATTTACATTTATTATAAAGATAATATTTTCAATCCTTTCAGCATCAAAACAAGGAAACATTAATAGTATCAAAAACACACTATCAAGAAAAGTTATAGCAAAATAATATCATGTTATAGAAAAACAACATTGGAATGAGATAACTATAAAAATTCATAATTCATCTTGTTTTTCCATTATTATGTTAATTCATTTTGAATAAAAATTTATTAACCATGAAAACCATAACATTTCATGGAAATAAATGAATAAATTAATACCTTATCTAACAAGAATCGATATTCATCACATGACAACATACAAAAAATAAGAGATCTCGACCACCAGTTTGGAAAGAGATACACCCCCTTAGGATTCTGCTCCATAACAACCCCTATAATAAATAGTGAAAAAGTCATTAAAATGATGAACACAAACCCCCATCATGTGTAATGAAGATTACAAATGATCAATATCAATTGACCAGAATGTTAAATGATATAAAATTCCATGGATCATTTTGTATCAAATATGGACTATTGGAATCTATCCCCTTTGAAGGGCTCCCATTCTCCTGAAGAAGACACTCTTGGCTACCTAGAGTATTAGTAGAAAAAATTATATGCTTTTAGAAAGGTTATAGGATTGTATATTATAAAACACACATCCAATTGGTCATTTATGTTAGAAATCATACACTGACATCATAAATCTATCAAATTTGTATTTTCTCAAAAATAATGGTTCTCAATAATTTTTAATCATTATGTATTTACTTTATCAAATTATAGTTTACAACATAAATTTCATGGATTTTACAATCCAATATCCATCCAACATATGTTGTAAACATTAAATATATTGTAGACCGATATATACAACAAAATGTTTTCCTTACATCATGATTTTAGCTATCAACCACCAACATACCTCGACTATTACTCTTTCAAGAACTACAGGATTCATGAAAATAAAATGGGCTATAAAACATGGATCTATTCCTTTTAATGAAATTTTATTATTTTTATATAATGACATACATACATGATAATGATTTTAAATTACTGAGAAAATATGAAAAAATAAGGAAAATACTCGGAATCCTTGAAACTAATTCATTGAATATTTATCATATAATGATGAATGGTAACTAATGATGGGTGATATAAAATTCTCATTGAGGGTTATGTTCAGTTGATGTTATTATTGATCAATAATGAATAATAAATAAATAAATGTAAATTAGTGAAAAAACATTACACGTAATCAATAACATGAACATTGTGATTAGATATGGAATAATTAATATGTAAATGAAAACAAAACATCACACACTCCATTTTATCAATAACATGAAGAAAAAATACATCCATAAATAATGTCATTGAAATAATCTCATGTATAATGATAAAATAATTCTCATGAAAGTGAATTTTTAATAACAGACTTTGTTATCTCATACGTGATGGTATCTACCCAATCATAACCATTATCCCGATAGTTTAATGATATTGGTGATAAACCATTTAATTTAGAATAAAAATATTTATCATATAACTTGCAATGTAATAATGGGAAAGTATAATTTTTTCAAAAATTTAAATAAAAACCAAAATAATTTTTTAAAAAAAATATTTTATATAATTCTTGATTCTATATTCCCTATCAATATATATATGTATTTTTTTTATATGGATTCTTGTATATTTTACTTGTTAATCAGATATCTATCAATGTAAGAACCATATGTAAAAATGTTATATCAGTTTTGATAAAGCCTTATCTTAGAAAAAAATTGATAAAAAAGAGAACATTAATTCCCATGGAAAATAATTTGAAGAAATATTTTTTATAAATATAATTTTAACAAACAAAATATTAAATAACAATTGAGATGTGACAATCAGTTAAAAAAAATACACATGTTTGTGAAACAAATCATAAACATTTGATGAAATAATATTTAAATGTAAAATTTTAAAATAATTATTCAGAAATGATCATTTAATTAATTATTATTAAATAATAATATAAAATCTACATTTTTATATCATTTATGATCATAGGGGTGTCTTTGTTTTGGAATAATTTTTTTTAAAACATTCATTTTGACATTTTATCAAAAATATATTTCTAAAAAATATTATAAATATAACATTCAAACCCTTTATAAAACCAAGTAAAAAAGTAAAATATTTTTAATAATTATTTTTTTGTAATTAAAAGGACTCTATTAAAATAAGTATTAAAAAATGTATATAAAATACAAATATATTCGATTCAAATAGAAAAGAAATTGTGTTTTCAAAAAAAATTCATGATAAAAGTAATATATATAGAATAATAATAATGAAATTATGTATACTATAATTGTATCCATTGGATAATAAATTACTTGGATTTTAGGACATGTAAATAACAGTACTTCATCAATTATTTTAAAATTATTCCCAAAATAATTTTATATTGTAATATAGATTCATACCACTTCTGTAACATTTAAATTGTAACACCCTAAATGAATAAAAATTATTTAATTACTTACCATCATGAATAAATATTCATTCCTTTTTAACAAATCAAGGGTTCATGATATACAAAACATTAAATTGAATCGGTGTATATTAACAAATATGATTCATAATAATGGAAAATATAAGGTAAATACCGTAAGGATTATGAAGATTTTCAATTGTATTCCCCATTGAACATTACAATTTAATTAAACATTGTATATTATGAAAAAAAATTAATAAATTATAAATAATGTAAATGGGGATTTTTTAACCCTAGAAAAAAAATGAAACAAGTGGTGGATATGGAATTGGCCTCTGTTAAAAAAAAGAGATAACATTAATCCCCAACCTCACACTATGATTTCATTTAAAATGAAATAACCTCTTGTGTTGTGGATTTTAAAGAGGTACTTATAAATTTTAAAAAAAATTTCATACTATTAATATTGTATAAGATCTGTTTATTACATCATTCAACCTATTCATTGACCATAATTTATTTGTACTAATATTTTTGGTGTTAATATATTTATTTTCACACGAATTTATTTCAATGAATATTGTAGTTATCGTTTATAGGATATAGGTCCAATATATACGAAATTAATTTAATTGTATAAATATCATATTTAATAATTAAATAAAATTTTAAAACCGTTCTTGATAGTTAGACATATAAAATTTATTTCATCAAATTCATGAGATAGTTGGCAATACGTATGAATGATAGATGATTAAATTATATTTATGAATGAAAGGGTAAATAATTGTATGATAAATTAATTTTTTAGAAACTATATCATTTCATATTTCTCAAATATATTCATTATTTTCCCCATTGTCACTATCCATGTGATACAATGATAAAAACAAATTAATGTGAAACATTAGGCATTATTAGTCCTTTCACAGGAGTGAAGGATTTGTTTCAAATTTGATAAGGAATAAGATAGATAAAAATAATTCCATAATCATAATGACATCTAATTATTTCATCATGTTTGATTGCCCGACCCCTAGAGATGTAGACAACCTTTGGATAGCTTTCATTGAAAAAGACAATGAATATGGATCTTATTGTTAATAGTTAGTCTAACAAATTTGTTGGATCATATAAAAAATGAAAAAAATATTATTTTTCATTTATTATTATTAAAATATAAACTTAGGATGCTTGATTATGTGGTTTATAACCCATTTATTAATCAAATTTCAACACAGTTCGATTCGAGGAACAAAATTGAATAACTTAATTTCTGTAGAATAAACTTCTTGTAGTTGTATATTTACTTGTTTGATCAGTCGACGTTAATTCATCACTATATATGAGATTTGAATGATTGAAAATAAATAAATGATGTGTTTCATTCCACATGATTTGTGGTTTTTAGATTTCATCCCATGTTCATTACTAATTCTTTGGTGTGATCTAGGTGAGACAATGGTTATGGAAAACTAGAGGTGGAATAGGATGTATTTTTGGTATCCATTTATCCTGATTTTGAAATTATGAAACATATGGATTGATGGTGGTGATTTCTAAGGGGAATCAAACATAGAACCAATAAATTGAGGATTAAAAGGGAGTACCATCAATTTATTTATTGATTCCATTCTGATATACGGTTTTTGCGATGTGTAGGTCGATCCCACAGAGAACTAGATGATATTGTAAAGCAAAAAACAACACAGAATGTATTTTTAAGTCACCCAGGATGTGGCCCACTATGATATAAAAATAGGGTTCTGATAGGAGTTATGTATCACAGACCATGTGAGTCATTCACATGTTTTTGTGACATTTTTTGGAATTTCAAAAAGTACTTAGAGAAGTACCGAGACACCGAAACAAGTACAGGACTAGTGCCACATATTTTACATATACCTGGATGGGTCTAGGTCTACACGACAGCCATACATGGACATGACCAGGTGTACATGTGTACCATACACTAACAAGGCTAGAAATAAGGGAAGTGTTTTTTGTGTCTCTACAGGTAGTATAATGATAATACACACTAATAATTATGAAAATTATAAATTGTTTGAAAAAATACCACAAAAGAATACAAGGGGAACCTAGAAATTCTATTTACCCCTTATTTGACATTTTTTTAACACCATTAAGGGATATTATTGATAATTGATTCATTAGCAAAAACATTTCAAGGATGACTGAGTTCCATCAGTCCATTCCCTCGACGAAATAATGGATTATTGAATTCATATCATTGGATTATGATACCCTGTTGAGGAAAAATTTCAAATAGTGTCATGGTGTCCCTCCAAAAAATTAATATGTGATAACCTATGAAATTTTTTCCCTAGGTGGGGTTTGTTGAATATTCATGACCAACTAGATCTGGTAATTGATCTTCCATCGAGAAGATTTTATCATTAAAATTTTTGGTATCATTTAAATTTGATCCCCGATGTTGTGGGTCTATATAGATTGGGTTGTTGTGTCCCCATGAAATTATAAGCATGACCCCCTTATATGTGTATTAGGGAAATATTTTATGAGTAGTATTTCATTGCTGGGCCTAGTTACATAGAAATCATTATCAATTTTATTTAAGGAGATAATTAGTCATGGAGTGGACTCTCTAAAAATTAGTATTTCTTCGAGTAGTATCCTATTGATGGTAGCTCGTTTTGATCACATTTTATAAGGTGTTTTTCATAAGTATGTTATCATTTTTATGTTATAAATTATTATTATATATTTTATTAAACTAACTGAACTCGATGATTAATTTTTTCTATTCTTATGGTTTTCTGCGGAGTATTAATATAAACACCCCACATGGGATTTTCATTCACATTTCACTTTTTATGTAATAATTTGATCTTATGATATTTTTATTGGTGTAAAGGGAGATGAATTAATATAGAATGAGACTGGCAGAACTGAGTGATTACAAGGAGCATTCCGTTAAAATTAGTCCATATCGTTATAGTTGGATGAATAATTACAGTTTTTGTTTGGGAGTGTATTTGTAATGTTATCCATAGTTTATTAACATAATTTCATAATCTATTATTATTTCTAAGATGTAATCATCCATTTTATTTATTTAATTTACATTTAATCATTTTATGGGCATGGAAATGTGTTTATATGTATAAGTTATTTATGATAATTCCTCCCATTTTTGGGATATTCTGACTCATCACAGGTCCACAACCCCAGGCATATTGCAGGAGTGAATGGTGTAAACCTTGGTCAGACCTCACTTAGTTGGGTGATGATAGATTGTTATCAGAGTACTCTATTATACCATAGAACAATATTTAGTGATTTTTTTTAGGGAAAACAATATTCTTATTTTTTAGTACAATGTTCAATGGAGTGATCTATTGTTTTTCCAACGCTCAACATATCCATACACTAAGACATTGAACCTCTTCCTTTTGAATCGATTCTGGTAATAATTTTTTACTGGAAAATTAAATGTTACTTAATTCTATACAAATGATTATTCATCCATGACCTTAATGAGTTAGATAACCATATATAGTATTTTAGTCATGGTATATCATTTTTTTAGGATTCTTCAATTTGAACTTCCACTAACGATTCCACTATGTGATAATTTGGATGATCTAAATAATTAAACGGACTTATTATAGAATAATTTTATGAAGATATAACCTCATAGAGTTTTTCAAGATATATAACAATATATTGAGAAGAAAATTGTTCTTTCATTACCTGCTAAAGATGCATGAATGATTACTTAGTTTCATGTGTTTTTGAGGGAGTGAACTCCTCATATTTCAAGTGACCCAAACTAGAAGGTGGATGAGGAATGTCTTGAGATAGTAAATCTTGTTTTATGTCATGTGAGGATGCCTTAAGATAATATGGTTGTCTTTATATAATGTCTTATTCTTGGATTTACTGGGTGAATGTGAAGCTTAGTGAATCAGTCACATGATTATACAACTATATCATATTGAGAATTTGAATTTATCTTCAGGGGTATTTTTTATCCATAAAATTGTGAGCAGTACATAAACAATATCATCATCATATAAAGCATGAAATTTTGTCTATGGTGGAATAATCATTGAGTATTACCGATCTCTTCCCATACGCATTGGTTATTTTTTGAGATCAGTTATTTAGATGTGTAAACATTTAGTATGGATTATGAAGATCCAGTCGGGATTCAAGAGTGTCACTTTTCATTTCAATTAATGAATGTGTGTATGTGTGAGAATTAGTGAGGTATGTTTTCTTATTTGGTGGTATGGGACATCATTCTCCAGATTGAAAGACCAATTATATATGTGATCAAGATATGGTTTAATGAACACCGATACAAAGTAAAAGGATGGATTATAGCGGTCTATGGGGATGTGAATGTGAAAGATGGAGTGGAAGGGTAGAATGAGGGGACATATGTTTCACCTATTACAAAAACCCCACCAGGTGGTCCACAACAGGCATAGGGATATGATGTAGAAGGATAAGGCTAGATAAATGTTATAGAGTCTTATGAACCTAATACCACATTAATGATGTAAGTTATAATCAACTTATTTTATACATTAAATATAGTATTGGCTGTAATAGGATCGATTCAATCATTCAATTCCACTTATATAGTTTTAGTTATAGTGATTCCAATTGGGCCATGTCTTGACCCTTATGGTTGTAGACACCATAGGTAGTTTCAAGGTGATTGTCAACTACGAATGATAGTTCTATATGGTACATGGTGGTGAAAGTCTTGTGTAATGAACATGAATTCTATCAAAGGTAAATCACTTTTTATAATCATATCATATTTCATAATCACATGAAATCTCATTAAGAACATAGGAAAACATTATAAATGAATAATTAATGAAAATAACATTTTTAGATGTTAAGGAATATATCAAAAATCTGTTTTAACACAACCATTATATTTTTAAATTGACCCTTATTAATACAATACCGAAAAATTGAATAGTAACATCACCTTTGAAAGTATAAATAAAACTTATCTATATTTTATTGATAATATGATATAATTATATCATAGTATAAGTAGATGCATGTTTTAAAAATTATTAATTATGTGTTGGTATGTTTGTAAGATGTAAATATTTAATTACAATGATAACCTTAATTTAATAATTTAAAATAAAATTTATTTTGAAAAAAGTGATTCATTATTATTTATTTTTATGTCTTATTTTAATAATATAATTTTATGAGACCATAGAGAATTATTTATGGTGTTATAAAATAAGTTATAATTTAAAATTAGTATTTTTCGTGTAAATTATGACTTTTTTAAATATTAAATCACAATTCTATTGAATGAAGAATTTTTTTTATTTATTAAAGTCAAAAAATCATTGCTGTGAATTTATTGTGTTTTTTAAATATAATTGTTTCTAGTGAATATTAAAATACATTAATTTAAAATAAATTCTAAATACATGATTTATACAGTCATAGATGATGTATGGCTGATGTAAGCCCAAAATCACAATAAATAATTCATCATTTTAATAATTATTCTTATAAATCTAAAAAAATTCAAATTCATGAGCTATAATAAAAAAATAATGATTAAATTTTTTAAATAACTCCCCCCTCCTCCATTATAAATACCAGCCCTCACCACTTATTTTCATCACACCACTCTGCCTATGAGAGATGTCCAAATTCTATCTAATAATATTCCAAAATATATCCCCCAAATCTAAGAGATTTTTTTTTTTAAAAAGCCCAAAAATATCCTATAGAGTTTCTCAAGAAGAAGGAATCATTTGATAAACGCCTCTAATGTTTCTTTTAATTTATTCTGAAGTTAGGTTTTTTTATTTTTCATTCCTAACCATTACTCATCCTAATAGTATGATAACTATAGTATCATACATAAACTATAATTTCGATATAATAATGGAAAAATTCATCATCATCATTATTTCACCATACAATTATAATAATAATTAAATCATCATCTATAATGTGTTAATTTATCACATTTTTGGACAATAGAATTGCTAATTTCAATTAACATATTCAAGGATGGTCATGAAACCATTTTGATGGTTGTAATAGATTATAATATTTTTACTATATCCTATATAATTTCATGGAATGATTTTACACACATGATATTAATATATAATTTTTTTTATATCTATAGATAATAAATGAATCGTTATGATTATCATTATTTATTTATCTTACGAATCAAATTAACTTACAGAAAAAAAATTTATTTTATAATTTTGTATGTTCTTTAGAATCTTTTATGTTATTTTCTAAACAACTATCTACAGTCAACCTAATTTTCCATTCACATATACAAGTAAACTGATCCTGTAAATAAAGGAAACTAATAGTCATAAATGATGAAATTGAATCTCATAACAAATAAAAAGGGAAATGAAATAAATTAATAAAATTAAAATAAATCAAATACATGTGTAAAATGTTATTAATAACAGAGTTAATAATTTTAATTTGATTATTTGGTAAAATATGATAAACTGAACCATCATTATTGACATAAATTAAGTGATTCTACACGAACCACCAATATTTATTGGGGTTACTCCATCTCTATTTTAACCCAAATGAAAATAATTTTATTTTTCAGAATATATTCGCAATATTTTTAATATATTCCAATTTCATGTATTAATATCCATTATTCCTTATATTAGGGGATTTAAATGTTTTTAAAAATGGGTTCCAACTAAATTATTCTTTATAATAATTCCCGATTTAAGGGAACATACTGATTTATTACCAATTTTCAAATGCACTATATAATATATTTAGATCCAAAATATTTTTTTAAACCTCTAATTTCATTTTGGAAACAATATTTAATCAATTTTTTGTTTTATAAAGTATTAGATCATTTTCTGATTTAAATTATCATTAACATTTCCCTAAAACCGCACAATTTTATTTAATTATAATGTATCATCAAAAAAATTACTACACATTATCAATTCAGTTTGACATCACATACAATTATATATGCAATTTTTTCATATTAATTTTTATATATGATATAGATATGTTAATTTATGGATTCCATTGTGATATTTCCATAGGTTATTCTTTTTTAACAATATAATGATACCTAATTCTTACAATGGGTGACCCTTGTGTGTATGTTTGATTACTTATGAATAATTATTTATGTGGAAAAAATACTCATGAACAACTTATGATTGGTCTTCTTAAATATTTCACAGATGCATTGGGTTATGATTATTCTATTGATATGTTTGTGTAGCTATCTTGGTTATTATCCATGACACATGAACTATGAGCAAAATTCATAGTGGATAGAAATGTCTCATTATCCTTTATGTGCTACAAGCCTTGAATAGTGATAAAGACATATTTTATTCTTTATCCAAATTAATATGATTCAATGATACAATTTTATTAATCCTTTTAATTTATCATGTTTTAGGCTTTTTTATATCATTATGTTATGCCTGTTAACCAATATTCTTCACTTTAATCTTATGATTATTCCCATTATGGGATTTTTAACTTAACCCTTTTTCCATGATAACCCTAGGTTATCCAATGAAAATTTAAGGGATCAAAGAAAAATAAGATCATATAATGTATGAAAAATAGAAAAATGTTTTATTTAGACTCAGGTTATTAGTTTTATGTACCCAGTCTCCAATACACTAGACATTACGATCATTTTCTTGTAATTAGGTGTTTACTTATGCTAAAAATAATGAAATGAAATTTGTAATCGTATAGGGTCACTATAGTTGGTATAAAAGGAAATATTTTATTATTTTTGAAGATTAAAAATAGATAACATATGTCAGAACCCAATGGTTAAGACTGTATGAGAAAATATACCTAAATTTTGTTATTATAGAGTATGTGGTTTATAAAGAAAATATATCCATTTTTGGACACTACATATGGATCAGGTTCTTGCAAAGATGTACTTAGATGTAGAAACTCCTTCATAGTGTCATGGTCCTTACTCAAGGTGTCCTGGTACATGATAATGGGTCTTAATGCGCCCAGGGTTTGACACTCCTCGGGAATATGCATTGAAAATTCATAACCTCACTACAATCAATTATTATGGAAAAAATGAATATTCCCATAGTATTCTAGTTTAGAAAACCAATAAAAGAAAATATATATTAAAACATATGGAGTCC
Source organism: Viscum album (assembly GCA_963277665.1). Taxonomy (NCBI): domain Eukaryota; kingdom Viridiplantae; phylum Streptophyta; class Magnoliopsida; order Santalales; family Viscaceae; genus Viscum; species Viscum album. The sequence continues at coordinate 88,729,129 of OY728121.1, read as the reverse complement.
AAAATTAGGATATACTTTACCTTTATGAGTTTATCATTTAATGTTTAAAGATCCTTTTGATACTTCTTGTATCTGTATTAAAGCCCCATAATTGGAAATGTAATTTATAGTTAATGGTGTAAAATATAAGAACATGGTCCAAAATTAAAGGTGATACTAAATGTGACCATTTACCTTATGATATTAAAAATAAGATTGAAATAGGTGCTCAAAACACAATGAAAATAGTTTTTCAGATGGCTCATGTTATCAATAATTACTTGAATTGCATGGAAGACCCTCCATGTGCAATGAAATAGTGTGTTTCAATAATTTCCAACATGCAAAAAATGCCTCCAATGTAAAATGGACCATTCAGGCCCCTCCTAAAAAATAGTGGATTAACTCCACAAAAATAGTACACCAAATCTTTAAGGACACAGAATAGGTGGATGTTTTGATAGAAGTCGATTATTTTAATGAGGAAGCTGATTAGTGGCAGGCACATGCCAATAATATGTTGTCCAAGGTGGAAATTGATTCCACTAGTTTGGAGGAATAAAAGAATTTTTTTAATTACTGTTTTCCATTATCTCAAGATGGAAAGAGAGTTCCATCGACTTAATAATAGGAATATGATTCTATAAAGGAATATTGTAGCAAAAAATAAAAGTCTTGTAAGGGACACCTATATATTTTTTTAGGAACACTAAATGTAAAGTGTATTATTTCATTAGATTACTAAATATGAGTATACTAAAATCATTGGATATTCAAGACATCAACAGTTATGCAATGATTGTCTGTTGATCCCCAAAGGTTCAAATATAGAATATATAATCTCAATGGTATCACGTTTATGAGAAAAAAAATATGAAAATGGATTCTAAAATCAGTTAATCCTTAAATAAATCCCATGTAGGAATAAAGACATAATATCCAACGTGTAATTATTGGGGGATGAAGCATTCAGAGAACAATCTAAACAGAACAATGAAATTTATGAAATGTGGATGAATGGGGAATCTTTTGGGGAACAAATGAATGGATATGTAGAATCTCACTAACATTAGATAATAAAGGATGGTTCATATCAATAATCAGTATGTAGTGTAGTTTTTCATCTTCATGGAATATGGGAATATTGAAATCCAATGAGCTAATCCTAGAGTTTTGGAGAAAAATAAACAAGAAATTCCTTGGTGGAAAGGAAAGGAAAAAGATATCACTACTACTGAGGTTGTTCCATAAAATGATGTGGTGATAGGTACTTTATTTATTCATTCAATAATAACTATCATACAATTTTATTCTCGTAATATGCATTGTGTCATATCATGATTTTTTTCTAAAACTGTTGAATCATCACCTCAAAATATGGTGGATGAGTTATATTAGAGATAACCAAATGGGTAAATTACTACATCCAATGTTTATAACTCCTCTCAAGTTAATTTTTTATGATAGATCCTACCATCATATCATTTCGTACTCCCTTTTGTAGAGTTTAATACCATATTGAGCATGGTTTGTTATATTTTATACAAATACAACATCAAATATTGAGAAAGGAAGGTCAATTTTTACATCCTAGAGAATCCTCGAATTCATTACATGTGTACGGAGGAAGATCAATATCCTTCAGAATTGTTATATCAGGTGTGAATATTACTATATTACGAACAGGGATATCCAAATAAAATATTTTATTATAAAGAGATGGCCATTCTCAATGTTATGGCCATTGTGAGGGAATACATATATGTATTCCTAGATGTGATGCATGGTTTTCCTTCTGATCAGGAGGTTTTGTGATTAATTGAACATATTCTTGGATCTCTACCAATATCAAAGAAAACATATATAATTTCAAGTATTACGATGTATGAATAGATGGAGTAGTTATAAGATAGTCTATTATGTGGAAACATATACCTGAGTACGTCAATATTCGGTTGAACATGATTATTTTTCATGAAAAATGATGGATTAATGAATCTATTCATTTACTATCAATACCTCAATAAAATCATGATAAATAACTAATCATCCTTGACATGCGTAGATGAATTGTATGATATGAAACATGGGGAATGTTATTTCACAATGGTGTACATTCAGTTGATATATCATCGATTAAAGGTGATAAAAGATAATATTCAAATGAATTACATTAGAATAAATTAAAATCAAAATCATTTTATAGTGATTCCATTTGGACACTTGAAATTTCCCTAAATATTTCTGGTTATAATTAATAGAGTCTTTAGTGATTATCATGAAAAATTTTTGGTTGTCTTTATCTATGATACACTGATAGAGTTCAAGATAAAGGAGGATCATGAGGAAGATTTTAATAATTTTATGATGAATTTTCCTAGGGGGAAACAATATTAAAGTTGTAGTATATGTGAGTTGTGCATGGTGGATGTATCATTCTTGGGTAATTTTATCTGAAGGAAAGGAATATCTATAGATAATTTCATGACAAAGGAAATAAATGAGTGGCCCATGACAACATATAAAATAGAAATCAACTACATTCTTGTTCTAGTAGGGTATTATTTGTGATTTGTAATGAACATATCATGATTTAAAATTCCATTTACAATGATGATATAAACGAGATTGATTGTTTTATAGACTCAAGAATATGAGTATGGATTTAAGGAGACAAAAAAGAGTATTATCACTACCCTCATACTCATAATACTTACATGTGGATAAATCATTGTGGTGTACAATGATGCATTGAAATGGATTTAGCTGTGTACTGATAAAAAATGATAAATTTATTTCCTATTCATCAAAACAATTGATAATTCATGAGAAAAACTATCCATGACATGACTAGATGTTGGAATTTGTGATCGCTGTGTAGAAAATCTAGTGGAATTATCCCAATGGGAATATTTGTTAATTATATTCTGATTACAAGAGAATTAAATATATATTCACACATAAGGAGGATAATATCTGGCAAATAATTTGGTTATATGTCATTAATGATTTCGAGAACTCAATCCACTATAACCCCAGTAATGTTAATAGGGTGAATGATGATCTAGGTAGAAAGGATTGTGCATATTTACCAATGATGATAATTGATATGATTCCAACAATCATATATTTAATGATGAATTATATTAGAATAATTAAGAAAGGAACATCATCAATCTGTTATCAATATATATCTCAACCATCCCATATAGAGAAAATAATGGGTGCATAAAGAAATTATGTGTAAATTCAAAAAAGGGTTATAGATTTCAAGGATGGGGAATCTGATTAGTTAAATATCAATGATGATGAATTCATTCTATTTATTTCATGACATTGTCTTCAAAAAAATTTCATAGTTAATGATTGAGCTTCTGAATGATGCACATATCTAAACCATATCTATTCACCTTGTGATCACAAAAATGTATCGAGATCTTCTGAATATCTTTTGCTGGGAAATATGGAAATTGATATCACTAAATATACATCAATTTTATTAGTATGTCATTATGTGAAGGCTGAATAGGTAATGTCTAAAAGGATTGTGCAACCATAATCCATACCAACATTGAAAAGGGGAAATATAACAATTTAATTTTTTGTGGAATTATAAAGACATATAAAGTTAAGAATGAAATATTAATAATTGTGGGACATCATACATTGAAATATCACATTATCTCAATTTGAGAAGACTTCTCACTGTATCCACATTCATTGATATTCATTAATGATGTGTTGAGGCTGGATGGAGTACCACTATCTATTTTATTTGATAGAGATCTGATATTCACCTCTATGTCCTAGAAAATTCTCCAACATGCTATAAGTAATGTGTCAGAATTTAGTACATCCAATCATCCAAAAAATGATTCCCTATCATAATATACTAGTTATATACTACAATATTTGTTGAAATCCTGTTCTGTGTAATTCAAAGGATGATGGGAAAATCAGCTTCCACTGGTCATATTCTAATACAACATTATATTCCAATTGAGTTTCTTAAAGGCTATATGTGAATCCCTTTTTTGTAAAAGGTACAAAACACCAATATGTTTGGATTAATTCGTTGAATCTAGGATTCTAGGAATTAAATTGGCCTAAAAAGGGTGGAGATGGTGAAAACCATTCAGACACACATCTTAGATTCCCAATGTCAGAAAAATATATATGCATGCAATCATCAATTGGAACAGGAGATTATGCATTGAGACATGGTTTTCGTCATCATATCTATATCGACAAGAATTGTGAGATTTTAGAATAAAGTGAGTCAATCATCTAGGTACATCATCACCATATATGTCCTTAATCTTGTTAGTGATACGACCAATTGACAAGCCATACTGCCTACCATGTCTTAAGTAAGTTATATATTTCACCTATCCACGGGAACAAGAACATACTAGATCCATTACATGTACTGAGATCTGAGATGGTATGTGGACCATGATATTTCTTATGAGGAGAACCCAAATAAAATCATGGATTTTAGAGACAATGTTCAATTTAAAAACACAACTCACAATGACAAATTAGTAAAGAGGAACCATAAGTATGAAGAGGAAACACGGTAACTGGAGGAAGTGATGAAAGAAAAGCACCCACATCTTTTTTCAATATAAAATGTAATATAAAATTTTGAGGGGGAAATATTATAATGGGATTTGAATGTAATGAGTATAATTCAATCAATGAAACTCCCTCATCATAATTATTTCATATATTATAATAAAATAATATATGTTTAACAACACAATAGAAACTTGAAAAATGACGAATTCATAAAATAAATGGCATTTCTAGATGTTAATGAACATATACCAAAAGAATAGTAGCATGACCTTTGGAATAATATAATGAACCTTAGTAATAGTAAAATAGAAAATTGAATAGTAAACCACCCATATGATATAAATAAAATTTATCAATACAATAAATAACAATAAATTATAAGTATATCATGTAATTAGTAAATAAATACTTTAAAATTTTTTAATTATGTTTTATCTTTTTTTAACTCATAATAATCAAATTAAAATATTACTATTAATGTTAGAAATTAGAATTAAATATATTTTCATAAAACTTATTTCTAAATTATTATTTTATGCCTTATTATAACAATATATTTTAATGAGATATTAGATAATTTCAATATGTAATGCAAAATCAATTATAATTTATAATCATTATTTATGAGTAAATTATTATTTTAATTATAAATTATAATAATAATATTTATAAAATTATATCCACAAAAATATGTTCATTTTTTGAATTGAATATATTGAAAAATTATAAGGGTGATTTTTTCATTGTTTTTTATTATATATGTGATTTTTTTATATAGTAAAATACAATAAATTAAGATAAATGATAAATACATTATTTATAAATTCGTTGATGATGTATGGATTATTGAGGTAGAAAATCTCGAAATATCCTTCCATATAATATTAATTTTTTGTGATTATTCTCTTGATATTAACAGTTTTAAGGAAAAATAATATACTAAGGAAAAAAATATTGAGAAAACACCCCACTCCTCCTCTATAAATACCAACCCTCGCCTGCTCTTTTCATTACACCCCTAATTCCTTTATCCTTTTCCAAATTATTCCCAATAAAATTTCGAAAAATCTTCCCCACCTATAGGATATTTTGGTCCTAAAAAATTACGATACCAATCCCCTAGTGAGGTTCTCAAGAAGATGGAATCAAGATGTAAAACCATCTTTTTTCCTGTTATTTATTTTCAAGTTCAAATTATTTATTTTCTCCCCTCAAGTCCCCTCCTATAAATGGTATAACAACTCAAATACCATTCATATACTAGTATAATTTTTTTCAATATTGAAAAAAATTATTATCATCTCTCAATCCCACTTCTTTTATATTAAAAATGGAAACATTATTTGTGATGCGTTATTTTATCACAATCAAGGATGGAGAAGATTTAAATTTACATTACAATATTCTGGGATGATTGCGAAACCATTTTTATTTTTGAAAAATATGATAAAATATGTATTTTATATTATGTAATTTTATCGAATCATTTTTTACACATTATATTAATTTAAAAAACAAAATGTACTCATGGAGGCCGAAACATGATAAATTAATCTAAATGGTCATCATTAATGATTTTTGTATTGAAACAACCTCAATTATAGAAAAAAATTATTATATAATTATATAAGTTAATTAATGAAAAAATGTCTTTTCATCACAATGATCCACATTCTAAATGATTTTCCATAAATATATTCATGTAAAACAATCATGAAAATCCAGGAAACTTATTATCCAAAAGGATGAAATTGAATCACGTTACCCATAAAATGGAAATGAATGAACATAATATGATTATACTAAATCAAATATACATATAATAGGTTTGTAATTAATTAATTATCTAATTTGATTTTATTATTCAGGACATTAATATCATTTGATGAATCATTTTGTAAAACATATAGAAGATTCTACCCAAACATCCATTATTCCTTCGGGTTACACATTCTTTATTATTACTCTATTGAAATTAACATTTATTTTTTATATAAATATTCTATTTTTTGTTAATATATACCAAAATTATTTATAAATATCCATCCATCCTTCAATTCATGGATATTAATGTTTTTTAAAAGGTTTTTACTCAATTCTTCCCTATAAGAAAGCATGATTTCAGGGTACATCCCAAAAAAATACCCATTTTCATGTTCACTATAAAATATTTTTTGAGCCTTAATTATTTTCATAATTTCATTAATTATATTTTGAAAATATTCTTGGAACAATTCCGGTTTTAGGTGCAAAATTATTCCATTATGAACATTTATTTATCATTAATATTTATCATAAACCATAAAAAACATATTAATAGTAATGTTTCATTACTAATCTATATAAATGTAATTAGTAATGTTTGAAATCACATATAATGATATTTTCATTGTTTCCATTATGAATGTTCATTTATTATTTAAATCCTTTCATTCATGGACATCATTGTGGTATTCTGTAATGTAATTCCTTTTGGATATGATTACGTTATGAAATTCTTACCATCGGTAACCCTTATGTTTATGATTGATTAATTATGTATGCTTCTTTATATGGAAAACCATTTCATTAACATGTTATGATTGGTGAACATAGATGGATATCTAATGAATTCGATATTGATTAGTCTCATGAGGAATTTTGAGAAACATTCTTGGTGGTTCTCCTTGAATCGTGCTCCATATGAAACTGTATTGGTGCTCAGCCTTGAATCATACTCCTCTAGAGGAAGAAGCCTTGACTCTTGAAAAATAAAATTTTCATGTTTCTTCATATTTGTTATGAATCAATGATCCCATGTTATTATCCCAAATATTTAATCACGTTTTTTTCCTTTATACATCATAATGTTATGCCTTCAAACTAATGATTTATTATTTATTCTTTTTTCATTTCCTTACTCATATTTTTATATTCTCCATTGGTTAATGTTATCCCCATGTTACCATATGCATATATGAGGGATTAATGGATGATCTGAGCTCATAATGGTTGATAAATAATGAAATTCCTTATTTAGACCTATGTTTTCTATTTTAGGTACCCAATCTCTATGACCCTTGACATTACGATAGTTTTCTTTTAATTCGATGATGAATTATACTTAAAATAATTTCATGATATCTGTAAATGTATATGGTATCTATATTTTTAGTGGATCTATTTCAGTAGTAATTTGTCTATATTCCATAGACATTATTATGAACTAGAAATCAACATTTCATTCACAAATTTAATTTTTCATGTTGATGATGCATTTCGTCTGTGGTGATTGAAAAAGGTTTACATTTTTTGTTGAACATGATACCATGGTGGAGTATGATGATCCCGCGAATAGGAAGGTGCAGTCGATTACTCACCACTAGGTAGTATGACTCTTGGAGAATTTGATTCTTTGAGTTATTAGATTCATGTGGTGGTGGCATTGTATCATGTCTTGTTTCTTATGGATTTACCATGTTCACCTCTACACTATGGGACAAAATACTATTTCATCCAGCATACTAGGAAGACACTGATAATTTCCCCAACATATTAGATGGATTCAATATATCATTGGGATTTGAGGGTGTAGTTTCATGTCATTCAAGATATGTGATTTGTAATTCCTATTGTTTCCCACTTCGATGCCACATTATTGTTCAACAAGAAGGAAAACAATATCTTTATGGTATATATGTATTATCAAAACTTGAATTAGGTGACCATAAATAATAATTATCCATTATTGAGGAAAAATGAACTCTCAAATAAAATCACATGGTGAAGATATTTTTCTATTATTGACATTGATCAGGAGATCACTAGCTATGAGTATGAGATGAGGTTTCACCAGGGATGAAATTAAAATTTCATTATATCCACTATGATTAAATTTTGATGTATTTTAGAATTATAAATTTCAAAATTGTGTTCATCGGACTCATGAACTGGATCTTCCACCATTACATAGATGTATTTTTCGAACTCATCATTAATCATGTCATAGTGTATTCATTTTATAAAGAGGTGAACTCTAAAAACTTGATAATGGAACTCTGTTCAATCTAATAGAACCAAATTACCACACAATGTGTTAGTTCTGGTTTCAAGGGGTAACACTTGTTTGTGTAACCACACCATTGGTATAATTATTAGGTTCATTAATCTAATTCATTAATTTATTTCCGAAATTGGGGGGGGGGGTATTGATCCAGCTATTTGTCTATTTAAACAATGCTCGGGCATTCATTTTTGGCACACAAGAGAGTAACCTTTGAAGAAGGGTCGAATAGTCTTCCACCAACATAGAGAAGGGCTTCGATGGTGTTTCGAGGATTTGATGACGACTGCCAATGATCGAGAACCTTCTCCTTCGTCAGTAACACCATCATATTTGGACACTCTTTCTCATTTACAGATAGTTCTAATGAGATCGATATAGGGGATATTGTTCTTAATTCCTCCATTTTTCCACAGTCATGAATATTATTAAAAACCAAGATCAATCGTCCAATGGGTTCATTTGTGTTTCATTCCTTAACACAGAAAGATAATTCGGGGGATTGATAAGTGAGATTTTCCGATTAAATAATCCTTGCATGGTTATAATGCTAACACATAGGGTGTGGTCCAAACGAAAAAGGCTCGGACCCTCTATCGCTCTTGGTTTGGTTGTGTTTCTTTGTCGACAACCGAGAAACCAAGCGATAAGGAAAAAAAAGGATCCATGCAGTGATGAAAACATCACATGTGTCATGTAGGCATAGTAGGTAGAGAAAAAGAACCTACGGAGCTTCACCGATGGCTCGCGTAAGCTTCGCTGGTGCAGCGACACCAGTTACCAGAGAAGGCGAAGACCAATACCCCACTGACCATGAATAATAGATGGGGCCCAAAGGTTCCATAGCAAACATGGTCAGCAGGATGATTCCATCTATGTTGAGAATGGTGGCGTGCCATGACAGCACTCTATAGAGGAGGGCTGCTAATTCGAGTTGTGATAGATGGATGGGGCGTCTGACCATATCTGACCGCATTGTAACTAGGTAGCGCACTACGAAATTGCGCTGAAGAGGATGTTCGCTGCTTTGAGCCTCGACGGAGTGTAGACTCATGCACCTCGGGGGAGAGAGGACAATAACACCTGGGGGTCCCATGAGTGACCAGTCCGAGCAGACCGGATAGGTGGTGCGGATCCATCCGGTGCCTCCACATTAAAAACTCAAACAACTTGGTAGTTCAGGAAGGGGAACATAAACATGTGCCCAAACAACATGTCGGGTGGTTCTACGCCCCGGTGGGCAGTGCCCAACCTTCTAGGCTGGGCCGAACCTATAGCCCAGTGGGCCGGACCAGGTCCAGTTGAACCAGGCTGAGACTGACAGGATGGGTCGGGTATGTCATCTACGGTTTAACCATACCCAGAACCTTTTCGACATATTTATGCATAAATGGCCTTATCTACTAAACTAAATGAAAATTTGATAAACTGTCTGTGATGAACAAACCATTAGAATTAGGCATGTCGTTTGTGATACAACACTTGTTTTTTTGAGATTGTTGGAGAATGTCCGTGTTTGTTTGCCCTCAAATCCAACTAATCCCTCGGCACTAAAATGCCTATCACTCACAGATCTAGCATCATGTGAATGTAATATATTTCCTTGGATCCTTTTCGGCATGACTGTTCATTGGGTTACATCTTCATTGGACTTCATGTTGGTAGAAATATTAGAGGTGGAATGAGTAGAGAATCCTCCCAGAATCAAGCATACTCTATAAGAGAATCCAGTGGTTGGATGGACGTTAATAATGAATAGTGATGTTATGAAGATCATCCCCAAGAGATCGTATGTGGATCATCCCCAAGGGAACTTCTGTGGACAACCTCCAAGTGATCTCGTATTGATCATCACTAAGAAATGCTCTGTGGATTACCACTGAGTGATCATGATTGGATCAGGACTGAGGAATCATTGGTTGAACACCACCAAGAAATCATGTGTGGATCAGCACCGACTAATTATATGAGGGTTAGTAGAAGATCCTCGTGATATAATAAGATTACCTATATTTATGACTAATCATTTTTTCATATATACTTATGATAAACCTTGTGTGGGTTATCATTATCTTTTTTCTTTGTGATTGATATCATGATTTTTTGTTTTTCCTTGGTGGAATCATGAGAGTATTTCAATGGACTTTGGGTCCCAAGTAGGTACTATTATACTTACACCTACACTTGAATTTTCCTTACCTTGTTTTGTCTTGTGTAGACAATGGGTAGCTTTGACTGAGTCTCGAGGAGCCAGGACATGATGGTGTATGTAGGTGGCCGCTTAGCATAGTGAGTAGTAGTGACGATATTTACCAACCCATCAGGTAGGATCTTGGGAAGAGGGAATCATGAGAAATATTCCCATTTTTCTATATTTAAATTTCAGCTGGGCTTGTATTATTTCCAGTTTACTTCAGTACTTACTTTTACACTCTATGGTGGTTTTTAGTTCTCGTTGCAACATTCTTCTTCCGTTGAGTTTTACTTGTGTGAAGTATACCCTTTCTATGTTTTTATATGTTTTGAGGCAATGGATTCACAATTTTTGGAAATTCCTTTCCAGTGCTAGAAGCCAATCCCTGGCCTATGGTAGGTATGCCTGGGGTAGCCACAACAAGGTTCCCATGGGATGGGCCGTGAAAAGAAAAAATTTACAACACTTAATTTTTAACAGGATGTGTGATTGTCATCCATAGAGTATTTTTCATATCCTTTTAGTCATGGAATTTCATGATGTGTATTTGTGTACATGAAATGTAACATCATTTCATGATATGAAACATGTCATGAATTATCATTTGAAGTGGCTACATATATTGAATATAAAATAATTTTCTTATATATACTAAGTATAATTAATCTTCTCTAATTTCACATTCCTGTTACATCATCAAAAATAAATTATCATTCCATGATCATTGATAGTTTAATAAATTCACTTTTACTACCAATATTATCCACTTTACACTACATTTCCAATGATTCAGTGTTTCCCGCCATAAAATGTAAAAAAGATAAACATTTCAAATATTTGAAAATATTAACCAATATAATAAAAAAACCAATATATAAAATAAAATAATCTATAGGCATGAATATATATCCCAAATTGTGGTCAAATGATCCATATAATTGTGGTGTCACTGCATGATACTGAAGTGATATCCTCTATCAAATTTCCTCCCTAGGTATTGTTTGTAGAATATGAGTGATGTACCAGATTTGGGTGTTGATCATTCATCTAGAGGACAGTATCCTCAAGGTTTATGTTATCATTTATTTATGATCCCCTACATAGATAGTGGATCGAGTTGGATTTTCTGGTGTCACCCATTACATTTGGTCAATCAACATACATGATCATCAGGGTCCTCTTAGACTTGTGAGCTTTATTGATAGACATCCAATGATGTATACCACATTTCCCAGTGACGCTGGTAATAGATTGTCTTGTGGATTGTAAGATCTCATAATAGGAATTGGTTCATGTAAAATCATCTGGATGGAAGCTGTTTAAGACAACCTGGGGGAGGTGTTTTTTTTGTAGTATATCTGGTTCATTATTTTATTCATTGATTTTTATATATTGTATTGAGATTAATATAGTTTGTTATTTTTGTATTTTGCTTTCAGGGTGACATTATTAGTATTTTTATACTCACCCCTATATGGGAATTTCCCAAATGTGTCATGTGTTATGAATATGAATACCCTATTGATGTGGTCTTGGTAGGATAATGAGTAGGTGGATCAAAGCATGACATTGTCAGACCGAGGAGGTTACCCTGAGATTTCATTTGACTTTTTTTTACACCCATAATGTGGGTTATGTTTTTTTAGTATTTTTTTGGTATTGAATTTTCCCCATTTTCCATTTTCATAACATTAAAAAAAATATTTTATATGATATTATATATAATCCAAGAATATTCCATTATTTTACATTATAGCACTGTGGGGAATTCGGGATGTGGGATTGTATACAATAAATTTAGGATAACGCTTCATATTTTTTTGGATATTCCTACAAAGTGATGGACATTATCCCTTAACCTATGGAGGTGGGATTGGGGAATTTATTAGTCAATAGTCAACTAGTTTGTTCATGAAATATTCATTATGAAAATAAAATAAGTGAAAATAGTCATATTATGTATTATGTTAAAATAAATATTATATAATGATAATAAATGTCTATAATATTAATTGTAAATTATTTCAAATTGTAAATCATATAAATATATACTATAAAATGATACATTGAAATTAATTTTAGGGGTGATATTAAATATGTTTAAAATATAATAGGAATACATTAAGGGATTAATTTATTAATAAAATAATAATTATAATATTAATTACATAAAAATGTTATTCTGCATAAACAAAAATATAATTATTCTGAAATGATGTTCTATGTGTTGTGGAAAAGTATGTGATGTTATATATTATTTATGGAAGGGTAAAATTTATATTTGAAACTATATCTATTGGTATCATAAAACATTATTCCCTACATAAGGGTGATATATTTATGATATATGATTAAACTGGCCCTTGCCCAAAATTATTGTCAGTTTCATTAACGTTGATCACTGAAAGGAATATTTTTTAAATTATTTAACCACATATGGAAGGCTACACATGTACACAATATATTTGTAGAAAATATAACAACTATGAATTGGAATTCTCAAAACTGGTATTGAAATAAAAAACATTATATTTTCATTATTATGATCATAATTGTGACCGAATTTTTACATCAAAATAATATATCATTAAAAGTAATAATTGGAGAATATTATTTTTTGGGGACCATTTTGGTTTATATTTTTTGTGAATTAGGAAAAACAATTGTATAAATAATTCACATTACATTAAATGATACATTATCACAAGTAAACTACATGTTCATTTACATTAAGATATCATTATAATCCATATGAAATCTATTGATGACAAAACTCAGTCATCATCATTCTTTAAAACCCATTCAAATGAAATCATAATAATGGTGAGGTCAAATGCATTTTACGAGTATGAATTATCCTAAAAAATTAAATTTAAAAAATAAGCACTATATGTGCACTATAATGGTATTAATACAAAATATATATATTGGAGGATATGTAAAAGGGTTTTTTATGTTGATAAATGGAAATACATTTAAATTATTGGTAAAAATACTCATGTTGATAGTATGAATTTCATATTGAAAATAATGTTTCATAATATATAATAATATGGAAATACATTTAATTGAAAAAATATTGAAACATAAAAAGTATGTTTTCAATGATCATGAGAAAATTATTGATAAAAACATCCTTTCCTCATTGAATAAATAATATTAAGACTTTTTGGAATGAATTTATAGAATTATTGGTTTTGGATAAAATATATTTCTTGCCGAAAAAGGGAATATTTTCTTAATTATTATTAATTATAAAAAATTCACAAAAGTACTATAATGGTACTATTACATAAAAATTTCCTAAATAAAAATATAATAGTATATAAAATTTTATTTATATTATTTTATCATTGGGTATATAATTGTCCAAAATCCCACTATACAATGAATCAATAACAATAGATGTTTAATATTTTTGTAAATTTGAATTACAAACCCCTAAATGGATTACTTTAAAAGAAACATAAAATAAAATGATAATAAATAAATTTATGATTTTAAATTGTAAAGTGGTTTTATATACACCTCATAAAATAAGATAGGTGTATAATATAATATAAGTCTCCAAGCAAAATTGTGACAAAATACCATTGCATCTTTGGTATCATTGTAACTATAATCCCAATAAAAGTGATATACTCAAATTAATAATGAAATCCAAAAAATGATAATATTCATAAAATACATTCATGTGATTTATATACTGTTCAAAACAATAAAATGAGTGGTCAGTATGGAATGTATCTCATAGAATTAATTTTCATACATTAAAACCCATTATATTGAGACTCACATATCATGTGTGTCTCTATCTTCCTGAGTAAATTAACCTATGTTAAGCATTTAATTTATAACGAAATTTTTTAATGTTTGTTATTAGTTTTATTTATCTTATTAGCATCTTATATAAATTTTATTATTCACATAATATTAATTTCAATGTTTTGATTATATTCACTTTTTTGTTAAAAACGACTTTGGTTTGTCAACTATGAAAAAGAATATCTATTTAAACATATATTGAATAATAATAATTATATAATTATTATATTTATAAATCCATAATAAAAATAAAACCAATATGAATTATGGTTGTAAAAAAAGAACTGATGCTTTTAACATGGAGTAGTTAGGTCATATGTATGCCTGAGTAACGTTCACCTATTTCAATAATCATTATGGAATGAATGCGTGGGAAATTTATCATTAATGAAATATAATTATATCATAAATAAAAATATTCAAATTATATATTCTTTTTTATATCGTTCTTCTAATTTATTGATGATAAAATAATAATCCCATCACGTTGAAAGGGTGGCTATCCACACGTCCATGAAAGGTGTAATAACCATTTACAAGTGTTAAAAGAGAAGAGGAAAATGATATATTATATTTTCATAATTATAATTATATAATTAATATAATTATGATGTCATTTATATCAAAAATATTCACTATAGTTAAACATATTACTTTTTACATAACACGATAGTGGAAAACATATCACATCTCTTTTTGAGGTGGTATTCCACTATATTGGAAAGTGAGGTTATCATCTCCTAGAGGGTACAAAATGTAGAAAGGGTTTATTTTGTATAAAGAATACATAGGTACTATTAATTTATAAAAATAATAAATAATATATAAATTTAATGTAAAACGATATCCCCAAACGTGATAGGAAAGAATTTTCTATGAGATATTTGTTGGGTAGTTTGATAAAAATGGATTGGGATGTGTGGAAATATGGGGAGGGTGTAATTCCATATAAAATATAGGATAAGTTTCATTCATGAAAAAAATTAAATACTATTAGTTATTAACCCTTAACTCTTGTATATCGTATAATTAATCAATTTCGACCCAAGATGTAATATGGTCATAATATGGCCATTCATTTGGTTATGGAAAATTTTTGGTTAATTTATAAACCTTATATTTTATGATTAAACACAATGTAAACATGATTTAACATAAATCAATATAATTTATTTTAATTTAGTTCACAAATATTTTTGTTCATAATTTTTTTTACATATTTTCCATTATGTTCCCAAAAATATTATTATTATCAACTAAATATAATCAATAAATAACATATTTATATTATGTTCAATATATGATAATTTTTCAAAGCTTAATAATATAATTTCACTAATATTATAATGTCTTTAATGATTATTACAATGCTAATTTTTATCAATTCCATTAAGACACATATCCCTAAAATGTAAATCCATTATTCATCACATTAAATTTTCAATAAAAAATTTTGTAAACAAATTATTTGTGTTGCCATAAATTTCACAAAAATATCCTTTTCCATATTATAAACCCATCCAATAGAACCTATAATGTTGATTAACAAATTTATTTTCTCCACAATCATAAAATTATTTATCCTATAATATATTCCATTTATGTATGTATTATATGGATGGAGTTATAGAATATATACATTAAAAAATTATAATTTTCTTAATGCATATCATCAATGTCTACCTTAGGGTTCTTTTACATAATCATTGTTTTCATAAATCTAGTTTCCATGTTTTCAACTAAATATTAACTTATAACAACTATAGTGACCAACAACCTAGTGGACCCAAACAAGTGTTTGCTACCATTACATTAACATATATACCAGGTTCAAATCCAAATTGTCCGATTATTTTATTAGTCTCGGTGAAATAGATAAATACATGAGTGGTCTATTAAAATTGAATACACAAATAATAAAAAATATTCATGTTTTAAATATATTTATTATAATTATAAAGTCCTTTTATATCATTCACTGTAATGGAACAGACCTCCCCAATTGATTAATTTTTTAAAATCCTATGTTTTGGGTGTTCTGGTAAGAAAGGCTTGATCATTTCCAGAGTTTTCTAAAATTAATGTTTTTCCCTCAGTGACTATGTGTCGGTATGTGTTATTGGAAGATCACATATATAGTTAATTTTTTATCTCAGATTAGTAAATCGTATCAGTAGATCACATCGGTAGCTTCACATTGGTGGATCATCACTGGTGTATCGGTTTTGGTTGCTCAACATCTGTAGGATAGGGTTGGTAGTTGGAGCGTCAGTAGGTATGACCTTGGTATGTTGAGCATCAATAGGTCGGTCATCAGTTGGCTGGGTGATAGTAGGATGAACATCAGTAGACTAGGAATATGTGATTGAGGAATTGATGTGTCATGTTGGTGACTTTTTGTCAGTTACATTCTCATCATTGAGTCATTTACTTCCTTTTCCAAATAATACAATTTCTCCCTTCTTACATTTTATTTGACATAAATTTAGATTAAAAACATTTTGAGCATCTATAATATAAATTTAAATGGGTTTTTTTGTATATTTAATATCCTAGTGCTACCAGGATGTTGGAATAGTCAACCTGCATAATCTTGACCATGGTCTCACATTAATCGCTCTTTAAAATGATTCCTCCATTAATATAGGATATGTCTCCTCTAAGACGAGTCCCCCTTCCTCAAGTGTTTATAATATTCTCTTTGTGTTCCCAAAGTCAATACTCCCTATGGAGTCATTTTTTGTTATGTGGAATTCATATTTAGTTCCCTTAATAGTCTCGTGCTACTTCCATGATCCACTATTTTTGGCACTAGGAGGAGTTTCTGATCATCTATTTTTTGAAGTAGGGATTCGTTGGTCATTCTTTATTTGTCTTTTATACGGGGTGGGTAATCTATTGTCTCATTTAAATTTTTATCGAATCTCGGTTTTATGAAGATAATAAAACCTATTTTAAATATAATTAGATTTGATACATTAACATGTTTTGTTACCTTAGTAATAAATAAGAGTTGGAGAAGATAATGATGATGATTGGGTTGTTTTATTTGTAATTTTTGTTCCTTGATGTGATTGGTGTTGGGAGATTGACTTTTGAAAATTGGGACCATTATTGCGCTCTTTTTTTCGACATACTTATTAATTCTTATTTATAATCATTGGTGGATTGGTTATGAACATGAAAACATAATTAATCATGTATATCGAGTTAAATAAACAGACACCCTGAGGACAAACATTTTTATGATAACCCATTATCTAACAATGTGCAATTGATTAATTATTGTGTCGAATCTGAATACAATTTTTCTTGTTTGGTGATGTGGTGTGCAATCTGTGGATATTTTCTGTTTTTTGTGGGTTGTGTGGTGCTATGATTAGAAGAACATCTATAGGTACAAATGTTGAGAGGTGTTAAATTTTATTGGTGTGGTGTGGCATGTTTGTGCACTCGGGTTTCATTTTTTGTGTATTGGTGGTGTGGATGTGTGTATGTGGTGGTTCAAATGGTGAAATGGTTTCTCAGGTTGAGAAATTTATTGCTTTTGGAATGGATGAACATGTTGTGCAGTGGAAGTGCATCTGGGTAGTGTTATAATTGTTTAGTATGGTCTATTCATGTAGTGGAAATGAAAGTTGGTAATGTTTTGTTGTTACTATAGGATGTGTTGTTGTTTCTATATTGGGGATTCCATGGACGGTTTTGAGGGTAATTTGGACAAAGGATGGTGTTACCATCCTGTAGTTTCCATAGAATATTTTGAAGTGTTTATGGGTTATGATATTACTTATGGTGAGTTTGGTTTTGTATATTCCTTCATATAGATAGAAAAAAATCAATATATTAATTGTTTAGAATAATTTGATAATTGGTAAAATGAATTGGTTGGGGTTATGAATTAAGTGTTTGGATGAATGTGTGGTTATGAATTAGAGGTGGAAATATATGACATTTGGTGTGGGGAGTTTGTTTTTTTGAGAACACATTGGTTGGGAAGAGTATTCGATACATATATATATATATATATATTTAATTTTTGGTCCTTGTAATTTCATGACACACCCCACCCGTGTTGAGCAGTATGTGTCGACCACCCCATTTTTTTGCGTGAGTGTGTTTTTTCAAACTTCCCAATGGGAGGTTGGATGACTGGTTATTGGATCTTCTCTACATAATCTTCTAGTCATTGGTTTCCATATACTCTTCAGGAAGGATAGGGTATGTTATTGTGGACTAGACGTTGTGCTAAGTGTGTTTCCCTACTGTGTTTTGGAAGTTATTTGTGTTACATTACCATGTTTATTTTTGGGATATGTTTTTGTTTTTGTGTCCCAGGTGTCTGTGGGATAGAAGTGCAGTTTTTGTAGCCCAATGTTAAGCTGGTAGGATGAAGTATGTGGTCCAGATCAATATTAATTGGTTGTGGGTGTGGGGATGTTGGAAGTGAATAGTAGTACAAGGATGTTATACATTAGAGATTGGTTATTAATTAGTGGGATGTGGTTTGGGGTATCATATATTTGTTGTTCTTATTATATTCCAATACATGACTTGCATTATTTGGTGATTATAACTTGGTGATATTTCTGATTGATAGTGTACCATAACAGCTGCTTTTGGGTTTTATTATTTCATCATAGGGGAAATAGTATTATTATCCACTTGTGAATGATATAATTGTGGTTTCCCTTCTGAGTATACTTGTATTATCACCCTACATATATAAAACTATTTTTATGATAATTTAGTGATTATGTGTGCTATTATTGTCCGTAATTGCTTGAGTGTCATAATAGTTTTGGTGTCACATCATAGTATTATTCTATGGTATTATTACATAATATATTTTCATTTAAGGTCAAACATTATTACTCTAAACATGCATATTGCATGTATTTTTTATTCTTATATATATATATATTGGATTTGTTTTGAGGATTTTACATGTTATATCCTAATAATTGTTTCCATAAAATAGTAAATTCCTCCTAATTTGTGAAATATTAATACCTCTTTCGTTGTTCACCACCCCGGAGACTATATTAGGTGGGACTCAGTGTTCATTATCTCATTTAAATCTAGTGGAAGGAAGGTCATGACAAATTTACATCTCTTCTTTCATCTTCCTGATGGAGGGTCATGATTGATTGGTATCAAAGAATGATGGATGTGAGATAGGTTGGTGATTGGACTTATACATTGTGTGGATTTCATAGTATGGTAGGGATACATTGTCAGGTGATCATAGTGTGTCATATAGGGTAGCGAAGACTGAATATGAAATTACATTTTAGGGCTCCTAGTGATTCGATGAAAAGAATCTAAGCATACCGATCAACCAGGTGAGACTGAACCATTTTAGGGGTAGAGACCCTAAGAGTGGTACACACCTCATGATTACATTTTTCTTGTTTGTTTTGTAAATTATTGTGAAATTAAAATAAATAATGTGTCAAAATGAATCTATAATAAATTCCATACTACATTGGATAAGGACTTACATGTTTTCTCTTCATCAATGGAAAACGTTCATCATCAATGAGTGGCTCAGGTAGTGGAGGCTTAGTTGTCTGATCTAGATGATTGGCAGAGCGTTGATCTTGAGAAATAGGACATCTAGTGGGAGTGAATGTTACGTTCTTTCTAGAGGTACACTCTTAGAATGTACAATGGATGTGTAACATCCCAGGTTTATAAAGAATAAATAATTTTCATATTTATTAATATTTATGAATTAAATATTAATTTTAATTAAAAGGGGTTTCTACATTCGATAGCGTAATCGATACGCTACGATGAGTTTCTTTGAAAACATACGTTGCACACAAGTTATAAAATAATATTATTTTAAATGTTAGTTAACACGTAGACTATGTACTGGAGGGAATGGATATAAATAACTGAAATATGATTATATATGTTTTTAAATGTTTTGACATTTACCCAATAAAATATAAAGGCTTAAAATACGGAAAGAATTAAATTTTAGGCATTTATACCCTAATTTTCAGTAAGGGTTCACTTATCACCTTTTGACGGCGAACCGTCATTAAATATAGTTATGATCAATCTTATAAATTCTATTGGACCAAATATAACTCTTCTTTTGAATCAGGACATCAAAATTTACTTTGTGTAAATTTTTCGTATCTTTCTGATAAAGTTC
The DNA here is from genome assembly GCA_963277665.1 of Viscum album. Lineage (NCBI taxonomy): Eukaryota > Viridiplantae > Streptophyta > Magnoliopsida > Santalales > Viscaceae > Viscum > Viscum album. The sequence continues at coordinate 88,708,339 of OY728121.1, read as the reverse complement.
ATTTTTTAATGAATAGTGTAAAATGTTGTATTTTGATTCAAAACCTCATTTTAATATAATTTATTTATATAATTATATTATCATTTTAATTGGTTTTAAAGTGAAATTTGAAAATATTTTTACCATTAAATCCCATAGTGGTCGTTGGAATTAATTTCACTTTGAAATCAGACTTAAACTAGTGTCAATCTTTTGATACTCATTGTTTCATAAAAACACGCTATTTGCTCTGACAGTGGGAATTAATTATTAAATTAATTAATGCAACTTATATGTTGAGAATTTTTTAAAATTGAATTCATTTTTGAATTCGGAATATCAAATATAGCTTAGGGTGAATTTTTGGTATTTTTCTGAAAAACCTCAATTTTGATGAATAGTGAAACCACAAAGTGGTACTTATAAAAACTGATTTATCGTTTAAATGAAAATTTTCCACTTCTGTGTTTTGAATATCAAAAATCCAACATACATGGTTTTCATTAAGAAGTAAAATGTGGTTCAATGAGATAAAAATAATTTTTTGGTGAATAGTAACTTATTATGTTTTTAATCGCGATTAGAGGTAATTAGTGCAATTTAAGGCAAAAATGATATTATAATAAAATGAGAATACCTTGACACATGTCCTACCCTTATTGGATGTGTCATGGCCGACCAAGAAAATCCATGGGTCAACTTGGGGACCCAATGGATCCACATTGGTTGGTAAATTACATAAATATCTTTTTATTTAATGTTAAAGTAAAAATGACACACACATGATATGTTTTACTATAACAATTTTTACATGGGGTTATACAAGTCATATTTTTTACTATAAATAGTCATTGAAAATATAAAAAGATTTCCTACATCATAGTATTTTTTTATATAATTTTTAGACATTAAATAAATTAAATTATTTATGACATCATGATGATGCAGCGATGACCACATTATTTAACGATTTAAATAAAATGGAATGATAATGTAATATCTAATACCTACACATGTCCAAAACCTATTGTATGAGTGTATTTAGAACCCTTATCACCTTATCCTCGAAATAAATCAATGCGGGACCTCTTAAATTCGAATAACATTTTAAAATAATGTGACTTTTCTTTACTTTCCAAGAGTGCCCCTCCTCTCCTCTTATAAAAGGCCCCCACCTCTACCTCCTTACCCACACTCCCAATGCCATTGGCTCCGCCAAACCCTGCCCATTTTGGCTCTCAAAATCCCTCTATTACTCCTTGAAGCCTCACATTGGGCAGAAGTCTTCCCAAGGAAGCCTTTGATCTCAAACCAAGGGGAGTTACCCGATTTTAAGGTAATGTCTTCTTTTGAGTCCTTTTGTTTTATTTTGCTTCTCCAACCCCCTAAACTCTTTTTTATTCTATTATTTTGTAACAAATACAGTATCCTCAATTAAATAGGATGTTCTTATAAGAATTATTCTAGCTACACTTACACACACCTAAATCTAATGGTTAAAGAACATACTGTTTCCGTGGATGGCGAATTTCTGCCTCCCGAAACGATGATTGTTCAACATTATTTTAACACCTTAAAAGTGGCCATTAAGATGACACTATATTTATATATGATATATAATATTTTTATGTTTTCCTTAAGCTTCTGTATTTTTAATTTTGGGCATACCTTTATGGTTTCCATTATGGGTAAACATGATATCTTCATTTAAGGAAGTGCGGACTACCGCCCCCTCAAAGTGATGTGATTCGTTAATGCCATATGTGGGACGTGTAAAGGATCAATTTAAAGTTATTATATATGATTTTATACTGGAATTATAATATACCTCTATATCATTATTATTTCTTTCCATTAAATTATGAGATAGAAATGAAAGTAGCGTTGATGCGTACGTACGGCTTACCGTCTCCATGAACGGTGCATTTCATTTCTTATCCCCAAATGTAATGTACTATTAAAAGTACATGTATATAATTGATATATATAATGAATGATATAACTAAATGTTGAATATAATTCTGAAATTAAAATATACATACCTCTCATTTAGTTTTCATTCCATTAATATGACAATGAAATGAAAGTAGCGTTCATGCGTACGTACGGCTTACCGTCTCCATGAACGGTGCATTTCATTTCTTACCTCTAAATGATTATGTAATATTATAAATACATGTATATGCTGGATATATTTGATATATATGATATCCAAATCAGGAATGTCATTCTGGATATAATGAACCTTTGACCACATGAACAACATGTAATTGTATGAAGTCCACTTTCGACTTAAGAACCAAATATCGACAAAACAAAAATTATTAAATTAAATGGATACATAATGTTTATAACATGGAAATAAGTGATATAAAAGGAGTATTGAACTTTAAAAAGGTTCTTAATCAAGTAAAAATTAACTCAAGTTTATTATTCAGGACGTTAAAGAACGATCGAGTCAAGTCGGACCCGAGGTAAGGGACTTCGTCTCAATCTCCTTTCATTGAGGCATATTTCGTTTTATACACAACTTTATTTTATACGGTGTATAAACCCATTTGACTTTTACTTTTATACAAAAGGAATCTTTTTCTACGAAGCATTTTATGTAACGTCAAAAGGAATGTTTTTTTAACGTACGCGGTGACAACGACCTTTTCCGCCACCGCGAGTATTATTTGGCCTTTGGATTCCTCAACAAGCCGTAATATTTTTAAAATAAAATAAATACCATGTACTCTTTTATGTATTTTGGTATTGAAAATGGTTATGATAAAGGATTCTATTATGATATATTGTGATTGAAATGTGTAAATTTTATCATTCCTTTATATTGGTTTTATGTTTTATGATTCTATATTGGTACTTGGACATTTGACGGGTGGTTACATGATAAACCATATAACGGCTGTTGCCGTGAATACTAGGATTGGTGGTTACGTTATAACCTCCAATGTATTGGGTATGGAAGTTGGCCGTATGGCTATTCCATTAAGTATGTATGGAAATTGGCCGTATGGCCATTCCATTAAGTGATATGTGTGGAATTCAACCGTATGGTTATTCGACATAAGTATGTTTACGTCCCAAGTTACCATTATATATGTTATATGTTATTTATATGGGTTTTATGGTAATCCTTTGGTTACAAAAAGGGAAGTAATGATACTTTTTTCAGTGAAGAGTTTTTTCTACTTCATGAAGGTGAAGGTACTACTTTGATAGAGTATACATGGTTTACTTGATGTTTGAAAAACTAATAGTTTTCATTCTTCGTGTATCCCTTACTGAGATTTTTATGCTCACCCCAATTTTTTTTTGAAATGTTTTTCATAGGACTTAATGTGGAATAAGGTCAAGGATGGGATCAAGGGAATGTCATGCTATATAAAACATGGTACTAGACATGTTTCTTTTTAAGCGTTTTTTTATTATGGAAACTTACTAGAGGTGACTACTTTGTAATCTTTTGATATGTAATAGTTATGTTCTAATTCTCTAAAACTCTAAAGCTGAAAAGATCCTCAATGCGAATTATTCATTTAATTCAATATTAAGTAAGGTTTACGGCCGTGGCCTTATAGTTGGTATCAAAGGTCAGTTTAGACTACTTTAGGAGTTAGAAAAGTGTTAAATTATAATATGATTGAAATGATATAGCATTTATAGATTACCATGTTGATTCGCCTAAGATATTTCTATGTTCAGAATGGTTTTCCGCAAAGGATACAAAGAAGCTATGTTTGGACGACCTCAGGAGGAAGACAACCTTCCTAATCAGAAACCTCAGATGGTCAGAATCGGAACTAAACAGTTTGTTGCAGTGATGGCACAGTTGACTCAGGCTATAAATGGTGGTGGTATCCATGCATGAGTTCAGCCAGATCAACCATAGAGGAACATGTTAGTGTTGGAAAATTTCATGAGGCAACATCCCCCATCATTCAGAGGATCATCTTACCCTGTGCATGTTGATGGGTGGATTAATGCACTGGAGAAGATTTTTGATGTCATGGGGTGTTCAGAACATCAAAAGGTTAGTCTTGCATTTTACCGTTTTGAAGGTGAATCTGATCAGTGGTGGTCGATGGTGAAAAATATCAGGGATAGTGATGAGATTGGGGATCTTCATTGGGACCAATTCAAAGGTATGTTTCTTGAGAAATATTTTCCAAAGGTGGTTCGTCATAGGATGGAAAAACAGTTCCTAGAATTGAGGCAGGAGGATGATTTTGTGGCTGCTTATGAAGCAAAGTTCACTCGATTGGCAAGGTATGCTCCAAACTTTATACGAGATCTTGATAGTAAAATAAACTGTTTTTACTCAGGGTTAAAGCCAAAGTATCGAAGGTCTATAGATTCTCGTGAGTTTAATAGTTATGAAAAACTTCTTCGATGTGCGGAGAAGGTGGAAATGGAGTTTGCCGATGATCAGGTGTTCTATGACAAACAACAGAATAAGAGGTCTAGTTGGCATGAAAAGGGGAAGAATTCATCAAAGAAGCAAAGAGGTAAGAAAACAAAATATCCATTCTGTGAGAAGTGTGGTAAAATTCATCCTAGATAATGTTTATCCAAGTCTAGTAAGTGCTTTCGGTGTGGTAAGTCTGGTCATATTGCTCGTAACTGTAATGAAGATGATCAAGCAGGCAATGAAAATCCAACGGTAAGATGTTTTATGTGTACTGAAATGGGTCATTATGCAAACGAGTGTCCAACGAAGAAATCAACTGGGGGAATTCAGCCAGACTACAAGCAGAAAGGGGTGGTGAAATCCTTTGCAACAAATTTAGCAGATGTTGGGCCATCAAATGAACTGGTATCAGGTACACTGTTTGTTTGTTCAGATTATGACAATGTGTTTTTTGATTCAAGGTCTACACACTCTTTCATTTCTGATAAGTTTTCTAGTAAATTGGAAATTCCATCTCAAGATATGAACCCTGAACTTATGGTAAAAACACCGGGAGGGAATGTTGAGACAAAAAGGAAATATAAGAACCTTCCTATCCTTGTGTGTGGAAAGAATCTACCAGAAAACCTTTTTGGTTTGCCTCTAGTAGAGTTTGATGTTATTTTGGGCATGGATTGGCTTTCTGTTTATCATGCTAAGATTGACTGCAGAGCTAAAATGGTTTCTTTTCAGAAAGATTTTCAGTTTGTGTACAAGAAAGAACCCTTGATTTTGATAACATATCAGCAAATTGAGGAACTAGTAAAAGATGGAAATGAATGTTACCTTGCACATATTGTTGAAAACAAAGGAACTGTTCATATTAATGATGTTCCAGTGGTAAATGATTATCTTGATGTTTTTCCTGATGAGTTGCCTGGTATTATTCATGATCGGGAAGTTAAATTTACTATTGACTTAGTTCCTAATTCTAAGCCAATTTCAAAACCCCCTTATCGAATGGCTCAAGTTGATCTTTTAGAGTTAAAGAAACAATTGCAAGAGTTATTAGATAAAGCTTTCATTCGACCTAGCACATCACCATGGGGTGCTCCTATCTTGTTTGTTAAAAAGAAATATGGATCAATGAGACTTTGCATTGATTATAGAGCCTTGAATATTATTACTATTAAGAACAAGTATCCTTTGCCTCATATCGATGATTTGTTTGATCAGCTCCAGGGAGCTCAGTATTTTTCGAAGATTGACTTGAGGTCGGGGTACCATCAGTTGAAAGTAAAAGAAGCAGACGTTCTGAAGACTATGTTCCGTAGCAGATATGGCCATTATGAATTTGTAGTTATGCCTTTTGGGTTAACAAATTCACCTGTTATATTCATGGACCTTATGAATAGAATTTTCCATGAGTTCTTGGATAAGTTTGTGGTTGTTTTCATCGATGATATTTTGGTGTTTTCTAAAAGTAAAGAGGAGCATGAAAGTCATTTAAGGGTTTTCTTTCAAACCTTATAAGAAAAGAAACTATATGGAAAATTCAGCAAGTGTGAGTTTTGGTTACAACAAATATCTTTCCTGGGTCACATTGTTTCAAAAGATGGCATAACTGTTGATCCTACTAAAAACAAGTTGTTGAAGAATGGCCAAGACCCACAAATGTAACTGAGATCTGTAGTTTTCTTGGTTTGGCATGTTACTACCGAAGGATTTTTGAAAATTTTTCACGGTTATCTAGTGAAATGACTAAGCTAACTCGTAAGGGTGTTAAGTTCATCTGGACAAAAGAATGTGATGATTGTTTTCAGGAGTTGAAAAGAAGATTGGTGAATGCTCCAATTTTGGCACTTCCTTCCAGGAATGGTGATTTTGTTATATACAGTGATGCTTCGTTGAAGGGACTTGGCTGTGTCCTTATGCAGAATGATCAGGTAGTTGGTTATGCTTCACGATAGTTGAAAACTCATGAGGTAAATTAACCTACACATGATTTGGAATTAGCTGATGTTGTATTTGCTTTAAAAATTTGGAGGCATCATTTGTATGGAGTAATGTGTGAAATATATACTGATAAAAAAGATTAAAGTATATATTCACCCAGAAAGAATTGAACATGAGACAGAAGAGATGGCTGGAATTAATCAAGGATTATGATTGTACAATTCACTACCATCCGGGAAAAGAAAATAAAGTGGTCGATGCTTTGAGTCAAAAAAGTAATGCATCATTAACCACGCTACGTTTGGAACGAGATCCTTTGGTTTTTGATATGATAAACATTGGCATAGAAGTTGTTGTTGCAGGAAGTCCTTATGTTTTGTTTCAGGTATCAGTGAAATCTTCTCTATTAGACAGAATCAAGCAAGCACAGAAGCAAGACAACGAGTTGCAAAAAAAGGTAGAGCTGGTTCAGAAAGGTAAGTTGCATGAATTCAACATTGATAATGATTGTGTTTTGAGGTTTGGGAAGAGATTATGTGTGTCTTGAGATTCACAGTTGACGAATGAGTTGTTATGTGAGGCTCATAGTTCCCCGTTTGCAGTTCATCCTGGCAGTACTAAGATGTACAGAGATCTGCAGGAGTATTACTGGTGGGATGGAATGAAAATAGATATTGTTGATTTTACTATGAAGTGTTTGACTTTTCAGCAGGTTAAAGAAGAGAGGTAGTTACCTAAAGGGATTCTTCACCCTTTACCAGTGCCAGAGTGGAAATGGGAAAACATATTGATGGAATTTGTTGTGGGATTACCGAGGACATCTCGATGTAATAATGCAATCTGGGTTATTGTTGATCTCTTGACTAAATCTTCTGATTTCCTTGTTATACGAGATACTTTTTCCCTAGATCAACTTTCCCGTTTGTATCATAAAGAGATATTCCGGTTACATGGAGTTTCTATCTCCATTGTATCTGACCGTGATCCCAGTTTTACTTCTAACTTTTGGAAAGGCCTTCATATGTCGTTGGGTACTGAATTAAATTTTAGTACAGCTTTACATCCTCAATCAGATGGGCAGTCAGAACGAACAATTCAGACCTTGGAAGATATGCTACAAGCTTGTTCGATGGATTATCAGGGAAGTTGGGACCAACATCTTTCTTTGGTTGAGTTTTCTTATTATAACAGCTTTCATTCCAGTATACATATGTCACCATTTGAGGCATTATATGGGAAGCGGTGTCAAACTCCATCATTTTGGGATGAAGTGGGTGAAAGGAAGCTGATGGGACCAGAATTGGTAGAAGAGATGGCAGAAAAATTTCAGCTGATTCAGAAGCACATGAGAACAGCTCAGAGCAGGCAGAAGAGTTATGCAGATAACCGAAGGAAGGATCTATCTTTTTAAGTAGGTGATCATGCTTTTCTCAAGGTTTCTCCTTGGAAAAGTGTGATGAGATTTGGTAAGAAAGGAAAGCTGAGTCCAAGGTTCATTGGACCATATGAAATTCTGGAGAGAGTTGGATCAGTTGCATACATAGTGGCATTACCTCTGAGTTTATCTTAGGTACAGAATGTTTTTAATGTTTCGATGTTGAGAAAGTATATGCCAGTTCCATCTCATGTTTTGAGTTCAGATGTAGTTCAGCTGGAGGAGAACCTATCTTATGAAGAACAACCAGTCCAGATTCTTGACCACAGGGAGCAAGTGTAACGAAATAAGGTGATTCATCAGGTAATGTTTTTGTGAAAAAACGATGTGATTGAAGAGGCAACGTGGGAATCTGAAAATGCTATGAGGAATAAATACCCCCACTTATTTTGATAAGTGAATAAAATTGTGAGGACACAATTCCCAAAAGGGGGGAAGGATGTAACATCCCAGGTAAATAAAGAATAAAGAATTTTGATATTTATTAATATTTACAAATTAAATATTAATTTTAATTGAAAGGGGTTTCTACGTTCGATAGCGTACTCGATACGCAACGATGAGTTTCTTTGAAAACTTACATTGCACAATAGTAATAAAATAATATTATTTTAAATGTTAGTTAACACGTAGCCTATGTACTGGCAGGAATGGATAGAAATATCTAAAATATGATTATATATGTTTTTAAATGTTTTTATATTTACCCAATAAAATATAAAGGGTTAAAATAAGGAAAGAATTCAATTTTAGGCATTTATACCCCAATTTTCACTAAGGGTTCACTTAACACCTTATGATGGCGAACCTTCATTAAATATAGTTTTGATCAATCATATAAATTCTATTGGTCCAAATATAACTCTTCTTTAGAATCCGGACATCAAAATTTACTTTGTGTAAATTTTTGGTATCTTTCCGATAAAGATCATTTTTTAATGAATAGTGTAAAATGTTGTTTTTTAATTCAAAACCTCATTTTAATCTAATTTATTTATATGATTAGATTATCATTTGAATTGGTTTTAAAGTGAAATTAGAAAATATTTTTACCATTAAATCCAATAGTGGTCGTTGGAATTAATTTCACTTTGAAATCGGACTTAAACTAGTGTCAATCTTTTGATACTTATTGTTTCATAAAAACACGCTATTTTCTCTGACAGCGGAAATTAATTATTAAATTAATTAATGCAACATAAATTTTGTGAATTTTTTAAAATGGACTTCATTTTTGAATTCGGAATATCAAATATAGCTTAGGGTGAATTTTTGGTATTTTGTTGAAAAACTTCAATTTTTGATGAATAGTGAAACCACTAACTCGTACTTATAAAAACTGATTTTTCATTTAAATGAAATTTTACCAATTCTGTGTTCTGAATTTCAAAAATAAGACATAAATGGTTGTCATTAATAAGTAAAATGTTGTTCAATGAGATAAAAATAATTTTTTGGCGAATAGTAACTTATTAAGTTTTTAATCGCGATTAGAGGTAATTAGTGCAATTTAAGGAACAAATGATATTATAATAAATTGAGAATACATTGACACATGTCCTACCCTTAATGGATGTGTCATGGCCGACCAATACAAGCCATGGGTAAACTTGGGGACCCCATGGAGCAACTTTGGTTGGGAAATGACATAAATAACGTTTTATTTAATGTTAAAGTAAAAAATGACACATACATGAGATGTTTTACTAAAACAATCTTTACATGGGGTTATAGAAGTCGGATTTTTTACAATAAATATTAATTGGAAAGCTAAAAATATTTCCTACATCATAGTAGTTTTTTTATAATTTTTAGACATTAAATAAATTAAATTATTTATGGCATCATGATGATGCAGCGATGACCTCATTATTTAATGATTTAAATAAAATGGAAAGATAATGTAATATCTAAGACCTAAACATGTCCAAAACCTATTGAATGATTGGATTTAGAACCCTTACCACCTTATCCTCGAAAAACATCAATGTGGGACCTCTTAAATTCGAATACCTTTTTAAAATAAAGTGACTTTTCTTTACTTTCCAAAAGTGCCCCTCTTCTCCTCTTATAAAAGGCCCCCACCTCTATCTCCTTACCCACACTCCCAAAGCCTTTGTCTCGGCCAAAACCTACCCATTTTTGCTCTACACATCGCTCTATTACTCCTTGAAGCCTCAATTTGGGAAGAATTCTTCCCAAGGAAGCCTTTGAGCTCAAACCAAGGGGAGTTACCCGATTTTAAGGTAATGTCTTATTTTGAGTCCTTTTGTTTTATTTTGCTTCTCCAACCCCATAAACTCTTTTTATTCTCTTATTTTGTAACAACTGAAGTATCCTCAATATACTAGGATGTTTTTATAGGAAGGATTCTAGCTACACTTACACACACCTACATATAATGGTTAAATAACATATTGTTTCCGTGGATGGTGAATTTCTACCTCCCGAAACGATGATTGTTCAACATTCTTTTAACACCTTCATAGGTGGCCATTAAGATACCACTATATTTATATATGATATATAATATGATTATGTTTTCCTTAAGCTTCTGTATTATTCATTTTGGGCATACATTTATGGTTTCCATTATGGGTAAACACGATATCTTCATTTAAGTAAGTGCGGACTACCGCCCCCTCAAAGTGATGTGATTCGTTAATGCCATATGTGGGATGTGTAAAGGATCAATTTAAAGTGATTATATATGATTTTATACTGGAATTATAATATACCTCTATATCATTATTATTTCTTTCCATTAAATTATGAGCTAGAAATGAAAGTAGTGTTCATGTGTACGTACGGCTTACCGTCTCCATGAACGATGCATTTCATTTCTTATCCCCAAATGTAATGTACTATTAAAAGTACATGAATATAATGGATATATATAATCAATGATATATCTAAATGATGAATATAATATAGGAATTAAAATATACATACCTCTCATTTAGTTTTAATTCCATTAATATGACAATGAAATGAAAGTAGCGTTCATGCGTACGTACGGCTTACCGTCTCCATTAACGGTGCATTTCATTTCTTATCTCTAACTGATTATGTAATATTATCAATACATGTATATGATGGATATATATGATATATATGATATCCAAATCATGAATTTCATTCTGGATATAAAGAACCTTTGACCACACGAACAACATGTAATTGTAAGAAGTCCACTTTCGACTTAAGAAACCAATATCGACAAAACAAACATTATTAACGTAAATGGTTACATAATTTTTATAACATGGCAATAAGTGATATAAAAGGAGTATTGAACTTTAAAAAGGTTCTTAATCAGGTAGAAATTAACTCAAGTTTATTATTCAGGACGTTAATGAACGATCGAGTAAAGTCGGACCGGAGGTAAGGGACTTCGTCTCAATCTCCTTTCATTGAGGCATATTTCGTTTTATACACAACTTTATTTTATACAGTGTATAAACCCCTATGACTTTTACTTTTATACAAAAGGAATCTTTTTCTACGAAGTGTTTTACTAAACGACAAAAAGAAATGTTTTTTAACGTACGCGGTGACAACGACCATTTCCGCCGCCGCGAGTTTTATTTGGTCTTTGGATTCCTCAACAAGCCGTAATGTTTTTAAAATAAAATAAATACCATATACTCTTTTATGTATTTTTCTATTGAAAATGGTTTTGATAAAGGATTCTATTATGATATATTGTGATTGAAATGTGGAAATGTTATCATTCCTTTATATTGGTTTTATGTTTTATGATTTTATATTGGTACTTGGACATTTGATGGGTGGTTACGTGATAAACCATATGACGGGTGGTGCCGTGAATACCAGGATTGGTGGTTATGTTATAACCTCCAATGTATTGGGTATGGAAGTTGGTCGTATGGCTATTCCATTAAGTATGAATGGAAATTGGCCGTATGGCTATTCCATTAAGTTATATGTGTGGAAGTCGGCCGTATGGTTATTCCACTTAAGTATGTTTATGTCCCAAGTTACCTTTATATATGTTATGTGTTCTTTATATGGGTTTTATGGTAATACTTTGGTTACAAAAAGGTAAGTAATGATACTTTATTCAGTGAAGAGTTTTTACTACTTCATGAAGGTGAAAGTATTACATTGATAGAGTATACATGGTTTACTTGAAGTTTGAAAAACTAAAAGTTTTCATTCTTCGTGTATCCCTTTCTGAGCTTTTTATGCTCACCCCACGTTTTTTTGAAATGCTTTTCACAGGACTTAATGTGGAATAAGGTCAAGGATGGGATCAAGGGAATGCCATGCTATATAAAACATGGAACTAGACATATTTCTTTTTAAGATTTTTTTTATTATGGAAACATAGTGCATGTGTCTACTTTGTAATCTTTTGATATGTAATAGTTATGGTCTAATTCTCTAAAACCCTAAACTTGAAAAGATCCTCAATGTGAATTATTCATTTAATTCCATATTAATTAGGGATTAAGGCCAGGGCCTTATAGTTGGTATCAAAGGTCGGTTTAGACAAATTTAGGAGTTAGAAAAGTGTTAAATTATAATATTATTGAAATGATATAGCATTTATAGATTAACATGTTGCTTCGCCTAAGATATTTCTATGTTCAGAATGGTTTTCCGCAGAGGATACAAAACAGCTATGTTGGGACGACATCAGGAGGAAGACAACCTTCCTAATCAGAAACCTGAGATGGTCGGAATCGGAACTGAATAGTTTGTTGCAGTGATGGCACAGTTGTCTCATGCTATAAATGGTGGTGGTATCCATGCACGAGATCAGCCAGATCAACTGCAGAGGAACATGTCAGTGGTGGAACATTTCATGAGGCAACATCCCCCATCATTCAGAGGATTATCTGACCCTGTGCAAGCTAAAGGGTGGATTAAAGCACTGGAGAAGATTTTTGATGTCATGGGGTGTTCAGAACATCAAAAGGTTAGTCTTGCTATTTACTTTTTTGAAGGTGAAGCTGATCAGTGGTGGTCGATGGTGAAAAATATCAGGTATAGTGATGAGATTGAGGATCTTCTCTAGGATGAATTCAAAGGTATGTTTCTTGAGAAATATTTTCCTGAGGTGGTTCGTCTTATGATGGAAAAATAGTTCCTAGAATTGAGGCAGGAGGATGATTCAGTGGGTGCTTATGAAGAAAAGTTCACTCGATTGGCAAGGTATGCTCCAAACTTCATACGAGATCTTGATAGTAAAATAAACCGTTTTTACTCAGGGTTAAAGGAAATGTATCGAAGGTCTTTAGCTTCTCGTGAGTTCAAAAGTTATGAAAAACTTGTTCGATGTGCGGAGAAGGTGGAAATGGAGTTTGCCGATGATCAGGTTTTCTATAAAAAACAATAGAATAAGAGGTCTAGTTGGCAGTCAAAGGGGAATAATTCATCAAAGAAGCAAGGAGGTAAGAAAACCAAATATCCATCCTATGAGAAGTGTGGTAAAATGCATCCGGCAGAATGTTTATCCAAGTCTGGTAAGTGCTTTCGGTGTGGTATGTCTGGTCATATTGCTCGTAACTGTAAGGAAGATGATCAACCAGGCAATGAAAAGCCAACGGTAAGATGTTTTAAGTGTAATGAAATGGGCCATTATGCAAACAAGTGTCCAACGAAGAACTCAACTAGGGGAATGTAGCCAGACTACAAGCAGAAAGGGGTGGTGAAATCCTTTGCAACAACTTCAGCAGATGTTGGGCCATCGAATGAAGTGGTATCAGGTACACTGTTTGTTTGTTCATATTATGCCAATGTGTTGTTTGATTCAGGGTCTACACACTCTTTCATTTCTGAGAAGTTTTCTAGTAAATTGGAAATTCCATCTCAAGATATGAACCCTGAACTTATGGTAAAAACACATGGAGGGAACGTTGAGACAAAAAGGAAATATAAGATCCTTCCTATCCTTGTTTGTGGAAAGAATCTACCAGCAAACCTTATTGTTTTGCCTCTATTAGAGTTTGATGTTATTTTGGTCATGGATTGGCTTTTTGTTTATCATGCTAAGATTGAATGCAGAGCTAAAATGGTTTCTTTTCAGAAAGATTTTCAGTTTGCGTACAAGAATGAGCCCTTGATTTTGATAACATATCAAGAAGTTGAGGAACTAGTAAAAGATGGAAATGAATGTTACCTTGCACATATTGTTGAAAACAAAGGAACTGTTCAGATTAATGATGTGCTAGTGGTAAATGAGTATCTTGATGTTTTTACTGATGAGTTGCCTGGTATTATTCATGATCAGGAAGTTGAATTTACTGTTGACTTAGTTCCTGATTCTAATCCAATTTCAAAACCCCCTTATCGAATGGCTCAAGTGGACCTTTTAGAGTTAAAGAAACAATTTCAGGAGTTATTAGATAAAGGTTTCATTCGACCTAGCACATCACCATGGGGTGCTCCTGTCTTGTTTGTTAAAAATAAATATGGATCAATGAAACATTGCATTGATTATAGATCCTTGAATAATATTACTGTTAAGAACAAGAATCCTTTGCCTCAAATCGATGATTTGTTTGATCATCTCCAGGGAGCTCAGTATTTTTAGAATATTGACTTGAGGTCGGGGTACCATCAGTTGAAAGTAAAAGAAGCAGACGTTCCGAAGACTGCGTTCCATACCAGATATGGCCATGATGAATTTGTAGTTATGCTGTTTGGGTTAACCAATTCACCTGCTGTATTCATGGACCTTATGAATAAAATTTTCCATGAGTTCTTGGATAATTTTGTGGTTGTTTTCATCGATGATATTTTTGTGTTTTCTAAAAGTAAAGAGGAGAATGAAAGTCATTTAAGGGTTATCTTGCAAACCTTAAATGAAAATAAACAATATGGAAAACTCCCCAAGAATGAGTTTTGGTTACAACAAATATCTTTCCTGGGTCACATTGTTTCAAAAGATGACATAACTGTTGATCCTACTAAAACAAAAGTTGTTGAAGAATGGCCAAAACCAACAAATGTAACTGAGATCTGTAGTTTTCTTGGTTTTGCAGGTTACTACCGAAGGTTTGTTGAAATTTTTTCACGGTTATCTAGTCCAATGACTAAGCTAACTCGTAAGGGTGTTATGTTCATCTGGACATAAGAATGTGATGTTTTCGGGAGTTGAAAAGAAGATTGGTGAATGCTCCAGTTTTGGCACTTCTTTTAGGAATGGTGAGTTTGTTATATACAGTGATGCTTCATTAAAGGCACATGGTTGTGTCCTTATGCAGAATGACCAGGTAATTGCTTATGCTTCACGACAGTTGAACAGTCATGAGGTAAATTACCATACACATGTTTTGAAATTAGCTGTTGTTGTCTTTGGTTTAAAATTTTGGAGGCATCATTTGTATGGAGTAATGTGTGAAATATATACTGATCACAAAAGTTTAAAGTATATATTCACTCAGAACAAATTGAACATGAGACAGAGGAGATGGCTGGAATTAATCAAGGATTATGATTGTACAATTCACCACCATCCGGGAAAAGCAAATAAAGTGGCCGATGCTTTGAGTCGAAAAAGTAATGCTTCATTAACCATGCTACGTTTAGAATGATATCCTTTGGTTTTTGATTTGATGAACATTGGCATAGAAGTTGTTGTTATAGGAAGTCCTTCTGTTTTGTTTCAGGTATCAGTGAAATCATCTCTATCAAACAGAATCAAGCAAGCACAGAAGCAAGACAGCGAGTTGCAGAAAATGGTAGAGCTGGTTCAGAAAGTTAAGTTTCCTGAATTCAACATTGATAATGATTGTGTTTTGAGGTTTGAGAAGAGATTATGTGTGTCTTGTGATTCACATTTGAAGAATTCGTTGTTATGTGAGGCTCATAGTTCCCCGTTTTCAGTTCATCCTAGCAGTACTAAGATGTACAGAGATCTGTGGGAGTATTACTGGTGGGATGGAATGAAAAGAGATATTGCTGATTTTACTTTGAAGTGTTTGACTTTTCAGTAGGTTAAAGCAGAGCGGCAGTTACCTAAATGGATGCTTCACCCTTTACCAGTGCCAGAGTGGAAATGGGAAAACATATCCATGGACTTTGTTGTGGGATTACCAAGGACATCTCGAGGTAATAATGCAGTCTGGTTTATTGTTGATCGCTTGACTAAATCTACTCATTTCCTTGATATACGAGATAATTTTTCCCTAGATCAACTTTCCCGTTTGTATCTTAAAGAGACAGTCAGGTTACATGGAGTTCCTCTCCTCATTGTATCTGATCGTGATCCCAGGTTTACTTCTAACTTTGGGAAAGGCCTTTAGAAGTCGTTGGGTACTGAATTAAATTTTAGTACCGATTTTCATCCTCAATCAGATGGGCAGTCAGAACGAACAATTCAGACCTTGGAGGATATGCTACGAGCTTGTTCTATGGATTATCAGGGGAAGTTGTGACCAACATCTTTCTTTGGTTGAGTTTTCTTATAATAACAGCTTTCATTCCAGTATACAGATGGCACCATTTGAGGCATTATATGGGAAGCGGTGTCGAACTCTAGAATTTTGGGATGAAGTGGGTGAATGGAAGATGATGGGACTAGAATTGGTAGAAGAGATGGCAGAAAAAGTTCAGTTGATTCCGAATCACATGAGAACAGCTCAGGGTAGGCAGAAGAGTTATGCGGATAACCGGAGGAAGGGTCTATCTTTCGAGGTAGGTGATCATGTTTTTCTCAAGGTTTCTCCATGGAAAAGTGTGATGAGATTTGGTAAGAAAGGAAAGCTGAGTCCAAGGTTCATTGGACCATATGAAATTCTGGAGAGAGTAGGATCAGTTGCATACAGAGTGGCATTACCTCCGAGTTTATCTCAGGTACACAATGTTTTTCATGTTTCGATGTTGAGGAAGTATATGCCAGACCCTTCTCATGTTTTGATTTCAGAGGTAGTTCAGCTGGAGGATAACCTATCTTATGAAGAAAAACCAGTCCAGATTCTTGACCACAGGGAGCAGGTGTTACGGAATAAAGTGATTCATCAGGTAATGGGATTGTGGAAAAACCATGTGATTAAAGAGGCAACGCGGGAATCTGAAAATGCTATGAGGGATAAATACCCCCACTTATTTTGATAAGTGAATAAAATTGCGAGGACGCAATTCCCAAAAGGGGGAAAGGATGTAACATCCCAGGTAAATAAAGAATAAAGAATTTTCATATTTATTAATATCTACGAATTAAATATAAATTTTAATTAAAAGGGGTTTCTACGTTCGATAGCGTACTCGATACGCAACGATGAGTTTCATTGAAAACTTACGTTGCACACTAGTAATTAAATAGTATTATTTTAAATGTTAGTTAACACATAGCCTATGTACTGGAAGGAATGGAGAGAAATAACTAAAATATGATTATATATGTTTTTAAATGTTTTTACATTTACCCAATAAAAGATAAAGGCTTAAAATACGGAAAGAATTCAATTTTAGGCATTTATACCCTAATTTTCACTAAGGGTTCACTTATCACCTTTTGACGGAGAACCATCATTAAATATAGTTTCGATCAATCTTATAAATTCTATTGGACCAAATATAACTCTTCTTTAGAATCAGGACATCAAAATTTACTTTGTGTAAATTTTTGGTATCTTTCCGATAAAGTTCATTTTTTTAATGAATAGTGTAAAATGTTGTATTTTAATTCAAAACCTCATTTTAATCTAATTTATTTATATGATTATATTATCATTTGAATTGGTTTTAAATTGAAATTAGAAAATATTTTTACCATTAAATCCAATAGTGGTCGTTGGAATTAATTTCACTTTGAAATCGGACTTTAACTACTGTCAATCGTTTAATACTTATTGTTTAATAAAAACACGCTATTTGCTCTGACAATGGAAATTAATTATTAAATTAATTAATGAAACTTATATGTTGTGAATTTTGTAAAATGGAATTCATTTTTGAATTCAGAATATCAAATATAGCTTAGGGTTAATTTTTTGTATTTTTCTGAAAAACTTCAATTTTTGATGAATAGTTAAACCACTAAGTGGTACTTATAAATACTGATTTATCGTTTAAATGAAATATTACCACATCTATGTTTTGAATTTCAGAAATACAACATACATGGTTTTCATTAAGAATTAAAATGTAGTTCAATGAGATAAAAATAATTTTTTGGTGAAAAGTAACTTATTAAGTATTTAATCGCGATTAGTGTTAATTAGTGCAATTTAAGGCAAAAATGATATTATAATAAAATGAAAATACCTTGACACATGTCCAACCCTTATTGTATGTGTCATGGCAGACCAATACAAGCCATGGGTCAACTTGGGGACCCCATGGAGCCACTTTGGTTGGGAAATGACATAAATAACTTTTTATTTAATGTTAAAGTTGAAATGACACACGCATGTGATTTTTTACTAAAATTTTTTTACATGGGGTTATACAAGTCAGATTTTTTACTATATATAGTAATTGGAAAAATAAAACAATTTCCTACATCATTTTATTTTTTTATAATTTTTAGACATTAAATACATTAAATTATTTATGATATCATGATGATGCATCGATGACCTCATTATTTAACGATTTAAATAAAATGGAAAGATAATGTAATATCTAATACCTAAACATGTCAAAAACCTATTGGATGAGTGGATTTCTAACCCTTATCACCTTATCCTCGAAATACATCAATGTGGGACCTCTTAAATTCGAATACCATTTTAAAATAAAGTGACTTTTGTTTACTTTCCAAGAGTGCCCCTTCTCTCCTCTTATAAAAGGCCCCCACCTCTACCTCCTTACCAAAACTCCCAAAGCCTTTGGCTCGGCCAATCCCTACCCATTTTGGCTCTCCACATCCCTCTATTACTCCTTGAATCCTCACTTTGGGCAGAAGTCTTCCCAAGGAAGCCTTTGATCTCAAACCAAGGGGAGTTACCCGATTTAAAGGTAATGTCTTCTTTTGAGTCCTTTTGTTTTATTTTGCTTCTCCAACCCCCTGAACTCTTTTTATTTTATTCTTTTGTAACAACTCCAGTATCCTAAATAAACTTGGATTTTTTTATAAGAACGATTCAAGCTACACTTACACACACCTACATCTAATGGTTAAAGAACATATTGTTTCCGTGGATGGTGAATTTCTGCCTCCCGAAACGATGATTGATCAACATTCCGTTAACACCTTCAAAGGTGGCCATTAAGATGACACTATATTTATATATGATATATTATATGTATATGTTTTCCTTAATCTTCTGTATTTTTCATTTTGGGCATACCTTTATGGTTTCCATTATAGGTGAACACGATATCTTCATTTAAGGAAGTGCGGACTACCGCCCCCTCAAAGTGATTTGATTCATTAATGCCATATGTGAGACATTTAAAGGATCGATTTGATGTTATTATATATGATGTTATACTGGAATTATAATATACCTCTATATCATTATTATTTCTTTCCATTAAATTATGATATAGAAATGAAAGTAGCGTTCATGCGTACGTACGGCTTACTGTCTCTATGAACGGTGCATTTCATTTCTTATCCCCAAATCTAATGTAGTATTAAAATTACATGTATATAATGGATATATATAATGAATGATATATCTAAATGATGAATATATTTCTGGAGTTAAAATATACATACCTCCCAATTAGTTTTAATTCCATTAATATGACAAAGAAATGAAAGTAGTGTTCATGCGTACGTACGGCTTACCGTCTCCATGAACGGTGAATTTCATTTCGTACCTCTAAATGATTATTTAATATTATAAATACATGTATATGCTGGATATATATGATATATATGATATCCAAATCATGAATTTCATTCTGGATATAAAGAACCTTTGACCACACGAACAACATGTAATTGTAAGAAGTCCACTTTCGAATTAAGAACCAAATATCGGTAAAACAAACATTATTAACTTAAATGGTTAAATAATGTATATAACATGGAAATAAGTGATATAAAAGGAGTAATGAACTTTAAAAAGGTTCTTAATCAAGTATAAATTAACTCAAGTTTATTATTCAGGACGTTAAAGAACGATCGAGTCAAGTCGGACCCGAGGTAAGGGACTTTGTCTCAATCTCCTTTCATTGAGGCATATTTCATTTTATACACAACTTTCTTTTATACGGTGTATAAACCCCTTTGACTTTTACTTTTATACAAAAGGAATCTTTTCCTACGAATCATTTTACTAAATGACAAAAAGGAATGTTTTTTTAACGTACGCGGTGACAACGACCTTTTCCGCCGCCGCGAGTATTATTTTGGTCTTTGGCTTCCTCAACAAGCCGTAATGTTTTTAAAATAAAATAAATACCATATACTCTGTTATGTATTTTGGTATTGAAAATGGTTTTTATAAAGGATTCTATTATGATATATTGTGATTGAAATGTTGAAATGTTATCATTCCTTTATATTGGTTTTATTTTTTAAGATTTTATATTGGTACTTGGACATTTGACGGGTGGTTACGTGATAAACCATATGACGGGTGGTGCCGTGAATACCAGGACGGGTGGTTAAGTTATAGCCTCCAATGTATTGGGTATGGAAGTCGTCTGTATGGCTATTCCATTAAGTATGTATGGAAATTGGCCATATGGCTATTCTATTAAGTGATATGTGTGGAAGTCGACCATATGGTTATTCCACTTAAGTATGTTTATGTCCCAAGTTACATTTATATATGTTATGTGTTCTTTATATGGGTTTTATGGTAATCCTTTGGTTACAAAAAGGTATGTAATGATACATTATTCAGTGAAGAGTTTTTACTACTTCATGAAGGTGAAGGTATTACATTGATAGAGTATACATGGTTTACTTGATGTTTAAAAAACAAACAGTTTTCATTCTTCATGTATCCCTTACTGAGATTTTTTTGCTCACCCCATGTTTTTTTTAAATGTCTTTCACGGGACTTAATGTGGAATAAGTTCATGGATGGGATCAAGGGAATTTCATGCTATATAAAACATGGAACTATACATGTTTCTTTTTAATAGTTTTTTTTATTATGGAAACTTATTAGAGGTGTCTACTTTGTAATGTTTTGATATGTAATAGTTATGTTCTAATTCTCTAAAACTCTAAACCTGAAAAGATCCTCAATGTGAATTATTCGTTTAATTCAATATTAATTAAGGTTTATGGCCGAGGCCTTATAGGATGCATTACGTATACGAACATGAACATTTGGCATGTTGAGAAGGTAATAAATTTTAGATTGATCCAAGATCTGACAGTGTATTAGATTACATTTAATGGTTATTTAGATGAGGGGAGATGTGATTTAGTGGGGGAAATTACACCTCAAGAACTGAATGGTGGTTGATGTTTTTTGGGTTGATTTGGAGAAGGAGTTCTTGGCCTTATGCCATTCAAAAATTATGTAGGATGAGAAGTGATTGGACCTACTCTCCCACCACCTGGGGAGCTTGTCTGTATAAGATATTGGGATCTTGTTTAGGGGTCTCCTTATAATTTTGTTGGATATCATTATGAATGAGTATTCTTAGAAGATACCTATAGATGAGATTCTCTATCCTTATCACTAGTATTTAGTTACTCTATGGACATTGTAGACATAACTAGAGGTCTAGAATAAGGAAAATGTGGTTGAAATGATTAACTCATGAGGAGGCATCCAACAAGAGGGGAGCCAACCAATTTCTTCAATTAGGATGGCTTCCAATATTAGGTATCACGCTCTGAGGGCATCGATGCTTTGGAAAATGGGGATTCAACCTTAGGAGTTTAAGTTCTGACCTACTGGTGAACATGATTATACCATATGATTGGGACAAAGAAGTTTTTATTTATGGAGTCCATGGGATCCTTCAGAGTCAGTGAAATATTTGAGCTCAGTATAGCATTGGTGGGAAGCCTCAGTGCTAGCCTCTATAATAGTTGTCGACCGGGCGATTTTAGCATCACGGGAAGTAGGATTCTACTCCAGTGATGGGAGGTAGAGTAGTGTGGGACATACCTCAGGGAATTAATATGGTACAGTGACCTAGAAGTGGTTGAGGAGATGCTCAATTGAATATTGATATAGAATATGGATATGGTTATTTTAATACCACATAAGCTATAGTTCCAGCAAGGCTAGAGATCGTTAGAGGAACAATCATCTTTTTTATAACTCATGTTTGCGCGTTGTTTGGTTCGCGAGATTTACAAACCTTTATTACACCCAGTATAGCATATGCACTAGGATTATACATAGGGGGAAATTTCATGCCACAGGTTTTGAGTAAATTTGGTTAGATGTCATGTCGACATGTATGATTTTTATTGGGGATGAAGAATGATTATTGGACCGTATTGGTCTTGTGGAAATATTTTATTTCCGGAGATGCAACAATACAATATCATTCATGGCATCGACATGTTGTAATTTTCTCATGCAATTATAATCTTCTTCTATATAACAGTCATGATTTTAAACATGGATGGACAAAATGTTTCTTACATTGGAAATTGATTTATCTGATGGGAGGTCATCACATGGGGAATCTTCTTTTCATTATTAGCATAGCTCTTAGTGGAATTAGTGGATGATTAGATCGTGTGGGTTCCTAGAATTTTTGGGTAGTTCATTGGTGTTTTTCACAATGGGTTTCTGAATCTACCCACACAATGTGACATTGATTTTAGGATATAATTATATAATGGTGCTTCTCTGATTTCAATGGCTATAAATTTAATCACACCTACTCATATGTCGGAGCGAGGAATTTAGATTAGAAATCTATTGAAGAAGGGATTTATCCTACACATTGTGACTCTTTGGTATTCTTGGGAATTTTTATTGAAGTAGAATGTTGGTCTTCTAAAGATGTATATAAAAAACCTAAGGCCAACTCAGTTGAATGTCAAGAAATGTTACCCACTTTTGAGGAGAGATGATATTTTTTACCAGCTGAGTTGTCAAACATGGTACTCTATGATCTATCTACTCTCAAGATATCACCATATGATGGTTAAAGAGAATGTTATCCTAAAGGCTATTTTCAGGTGATGTAATGAGAACATAATATTAATTGTTATGTCATTTGGTGTTATTAGCCCACCAGCAGTGTTAATGGAGATTATGAACTATGTCTTTCATGTGTTCCATGACCAGTTCATCATCATGTCCATCAATGACATCTTGATCTACTCGTGGATAGAGGAAGATAATACCAAACATCTCATGACTATCATGTTCGTTATTTGATTCCACAAGCTCTATGGTATGTTTTCCTTGTGCTTGTTATTGAAAATAGAGGTAAAATCCATTGTAATTTGGTGTCATGTCATCTGTATTAATGGAATAGTCGAAAGTCAAGAATGTTGTTTCTTGTGAGGAACACAATAATGTGGAATAGGTTCACCTTTTTTCAGTCTGTCATGTTATTATTGGGTTATTATACCATATATATCTTTATTAGAAGCTCCATTGGTGGATCTAACTAGAATGGACCAGGACATTGTATTGTTTGAGCCTTGTGAGGACACCATCATCTACTAGATGTGGTTGTTGGTCATTACTCTGGTGCTCTTGTTTCCGGTGGAAGGGGTGATGTTTGAATGGTATTGTGATGTGTCTCTTCTAGTCTATTGGTGTGTGTTATTGTAGCAATGTGGATTGATCTCTTATGGGTTTATGAAGTTAATTCCCTATGAACATAAATACTCATTCCATGATCTAGATCTCGAAGAACTCTTTTTTGCACTAATGTTTTCGTATAATTACCCCATTGGTGTGCACATTGTCGTATTAAGGGATCATAAGATCCTGAGGAATTTCTTTTCCTATTTAGACCATAACTTTTGAAAGTTATGGTGGATGGATTTTATCCGGTATTATGACTTTTAGAACATATAAAAATGAGGATTATAGAATTATGGTGATGTTTTGTTGAGAATGACATCCTATAAAGACATATTTCTAGAATCTATAGATGCATTGGAGGTGATGGAGTTTTTGGACTCCTTTCACATGGATACAAGAGTGGATGGTGGAATAGGTAGTCTATTTTAGATGAAGGTGTAGTAATGTCTGAGGTAGTAGGTGGAGGATTCTTAGTGGGGAGACTCGGAGGTGTAGGTGATAAGTGATCGCATTGACCAAGGTGATACTCTAGGTGGGTAGTCTGAGGATGGTCAGAACCAGATGTTGTTCCGTGAGACATGGTTTATTCAATTTATGATTCACAGGGGAGTTCACCATAATTTTCAGAGATCACATAGAGAGGTACACAAAAAATTTTCGATGATGTACACTGGCTTGATGTAACTATTTTAGTGGCCTTGGATTGTGTGTTTAGTGGTGTATTTTGGGGGAAATTGCATAGTGTTCCAGGAGGTGAATATCGAGAACCATGTTCCAAACTATTTGTTTCATTAGTTATTTGTCCCTTAGTTGAAGTGGGATGAAATATCAAGGGATTTCATCACCGAATTACCAAGGTATTAGGGATTCCATGATGCTATTTCAGTTGTGGGGGATCAACTGGAGAAATTAGCTCACATCATAGAGATAATGGAGTCGTTCTCAGTGGAACTCTTGAAGGGTAGGTGTGTGGATGAGTTGATGTGGTTTCAGGGGGTTCAATGATCAATAATATCATATTGGGATGCATTTTTTACCGCAAGAATCTAGAGTGGATTGCATTATGATTTGGACATTCAATTAAGCCTCGATACTTATTTCCACCTCATACAAACATTTGGATAGAGATGACTATCCAGACATTGGAGGAAATGTTTTGAGCATGCATCATAGACTATTGAGGGTATTGGGTGTGAAATATTCCATTTATTTAGTTTTATTAAAATAATATCTATCAATATTAAATTAGTATGGATCAATTAAAAGCCTTTATTGGAGACCATGTCATAAAACATTATACTTGACAGAAGTTGGTGAGGTAGTTGTTCTTTGTCTAGATATGCTATAATGTATTAGAAGGAATGTTCAACATGTTCACTAGTGGATGAAGGGAGAATAATACTTGTAGTATTCATATGCCAATTGAAGGAGGAGGCTCTTGGTTTTAAATGTTGGAGACAATTTTTTCGTGAAGGCATCCACCCACCAGGGGTAGTTGAGGATTGAAAAAGGGACGATACTTTCTCCCAAGTTCATCAGACCCTTAATAGTGTTGGGATGAGAAGGAAAGGTTGAATTCCATTAGTCTTTTCCACCTTTGTTAGAGATGAAACATGTTGTCATTTATTTATCCATGATTATTCTCGATCATAATGATATCTCTCAAGTCATTTTAGATTGTGAGTTGGATATCGAGGATGGAGAAACATACTTAGAGCTATAAGTTGAGGTCCAACATTGTTGATAGGAGGTGATAAATGGGAAAAATCACCTTGGTTCATGTAATGAAGAGCCATGGTGGTATGTAGGAGAGTATATGGGAGAATTAAGTGAAAATGTTAGCCCAATAGCTAGAGCTGTTTTGAGTTTTTCTTTTATGCCATTCATTGTGATATAATTAAGGAACATTGTTTCCTAATAGAAGCGTTGTTTCCATGTCCTATATCGAGTGATAAAGTCCTAATCACGAATAGTAAAGGACCCAGTTCTTAATAATGAAACATTAATTGAGATGCAATTAAACCTATTTGGGCAAGTTAGTGCCACATATAGAAGATTGTATCTTGAAATGAAGGTAGGAATTACCTAATTCTATTGTTTGGATATTTGGTTCTTATGTGGGGTATCATTTGTGTGATTGGGTTATCATATTTGGGAGGATTGATTCATGGATGTTGAGGTTTTAGTCCATATTTAGAACAAAAATGGGTGGTTAATACATGAGAGGTATCTTAAGGGGTGGTTGTTCATATCCCAATTAATTTAAGTTTAGTTTTGTATTATTGAGGGAAATAATAATTTGAGAGGGGTATAATGTAAAAGAAAAAACCTCTATTTCCATTAAATTTTCCAAATCATGTGTTTTATTTGTTATGGGAGGCATGGGTAGCTCATTTCAATATTTTTTAAAAAAAACCAGTTTTTTTCATAGGAGACGAATAATCATTAGGTGGTACTGGTAGATCGCATCAGTAGCTCAACATTAGTAGAACACATCGGTAGATTGCATCTTTATATTGCATCAGTAGCTCTGTTTGGAAGCTTATCATTGGTGGCTCAGTGTCTGTTGATCAGATTCGGTAGGTCGGGCATCAGAAGGTCAAGCATCAGTAGGTCTTGCATTGGTTGATCGGACATTGGTAGATAGTGGGTCGGTTGTTCGAGTGTCTATAGGACGAGCTCTAGTAGGTAGGGCATAGGTAGGATAGATATCAGAAGGTCGGGTGTCGGTAGGTCGGGCACCATGGAGTCTGATGTCTATGGGTCACATTAGTGAATCACTGTCAATGAGTCATAGTCAAGGACTAACATTGGTGACTTGCCTCTCGATGAGCCTTCTTCATCTTTTTCATGTTTTTTTTCAATTTCTCCCCTCATATGTTTTATTTTATTTAAATATATTTTAAAAATCTATTTTAGAATTTATAAATGTGTTTAAAAGGTTATTAATTATAAATATAGTATCTTAATTCTCTTAAGACTTTGAAATACTCAAACCACATATTCATGACCACAATACAACATAAATTGCCCTCAAATCGGTTTCCATCCATTTATATAGGATATATATCTTCTAAAATAAGTTAATATTCCTTGGGTGCTTATATTTTTCTCTTGGTGCACCCAAAAAAATTCTTCCCTGTGGATTCATTTGTTGTGATAATGTCTAACCTGTTATAATGATAAATACAATTATTAGATTACTATTTTTGATTACATTGTAATAAATTATGTTTTGGGAAGATGATGATTATTATTGTGTTCTTTTATTTATAATCATTGATCAATTTTGTGGATTTTTTTCCATATAACTTCTGAATGTCATGAATGTTTGTTGTCTCTATTTTCACACTGGATGTTATGAATTATTGTTTTTAAGCTTCTATTCAATGATTCTGAACAGGAAAACATGATTAGTCACATATATCTAGTTAATTAAATAGATTCTATAGGATCCAATATTTTTCTTGATAACACCTAATATAGGAATGTATAATTAAAGAAGAAGTGTGTTAAATCTGAATAAACAATACCTTGTTTGGTGTGTCTTTGTAATATGTGTAGATCATTTCTGCCTTGTCTGTTTTTGTGGAGTTGTAGTTCGATGCATGGATGTGGGTATAGATGTGGACATGAAGGATAATTAGGTGGGTGTGGTGTGAAATATTGAAAAAGTATGGATAGTGTTCCAGTGGAGTGGAAGAGTTTTTGCATGTATATGTTTCTGAAGATGGTGAAATGGTTTCCGATGTTGAGATATTTATTTATTGTGGAATTGATAAATTGCTGTGTAGTTACAATACATATGGGTGGTTCTATATTTTTTGGGAATTTTCAATTCATGTAGTGGGAATGTAACATAGTGGTGAATTTTTTTACTCCATGATGTGGTGTATTTTTGTGGAGTGACACTTCCGTGAATGGTTTTGAAGGAATAATTTTGAAGATGTATGGTTTTACCTAGAAAGGGAAATTTTCATGGAGTTTCCAGAGAAATTTGTGAATAGTGTGTTGGTTATGAAGTTACTTATGGTGTGTATTGTTTGGTAGTTTCTTGGGTAGGGATGGAATAGATAAATAAATATTTTTTTTATTAAGGAGTGATAATTAATTAAATTAATTCGATGGGTTTATGAATTAATAAGGTGTCTAGATATGTTATTATGCATTATAGTTAGAAACATAGGATGTTTTGTGTGGGAAGGTTGTTCGTTCGAGAACCAAGTTGTTTGGTTGAAGGTTTGTTACCTATATACATACTTGATGTTCCGTATTATTTATATACACACCCAACTTATTGTGAGAACTATGGGGTAAACACCCAATTTATATAATGGAGTGTATTTTTTCCAACATCCCAGTGGGAGGATGGATGGATAGTTATTGTCTCTTCTCTACGCCATCTTGTATATATTTCTATCCCTAAGCCTCTTCCTGAATGTTGTGCTACAGCTTTGAGGCACATGTGTATGTCGTTGAGGTTTGTTTCTGAGGTGTCCTTAGGATGATATGTGTTTTACTACCCTATAAGTATTTGGGTTGGGGTTTTGTTTTTTGGGTGGTTGTGGTTTACTATATGTTTCTAAGATGTGGTATGTGGACAATGTTGTGGTAGTGGGAATTGTCGATGAGTGTGGTAGCCTCATGATGTTCTATATTAAGGTTGACCAATTAACTAGTCTGAAGTGGTGTGGGGTACCCAATAATTGATGTAATTTTTAAATTACTTTACATTTATTTCGTAATTTGGTGAGAATACCTTTGTGAGTTTTTTAATGGATAATATACATTGTTAGGTTATTTTGGTTTTTTCTACAATCTCATCTGGGAAATAGTATTATTCTTCACATGTGAATGAGAGACTTTGGTTTTCGCTATTATGTAAACTTTTATGATCATAATACATAAATAAAAATATATTTTGGTTTACATGGAGATTAAATAGACCATTATATACCATACTAGCTTGGCTGTCGGGATATTTGATATTCCCCTACATTGCTTTGCTAGTTGGAAATTTCCATTGTATTTTTTCATTGAATTTCTTGCAGTTTTACTTAAACCATGCTTGTGGGATGGTTTATATAGATATATATGACATGGATACTCTATGAAGTTTTATACAACTTATCTCATAAAAATTTTTACTATAAAATGGGTAATGTGTATGAATTTTTGTGATTTGTATACCCTTGGTGTTGGTCGCCACCCATGGTCCTACTGAAGGTGGGACACGGGGGTTCATTATCCATTTTTCGTTTTGAATAAGGAAGGTCATGATATTATTAAATCCCTTCCATTATATGATTGATGTATTTTTGTGAGAGTAACAATAATCTTAATGATATCATGGGGAAAGAAAAAAATAATGGTGACTTCAAATTCAACG
This sequence comes from Viscum album, assembly GCA_963277665.1. NCBI lineage: Eukaryota > Viridiplantae > Streptophyta > Magnoliopsida > Santalales > Viscaceae > Viscum > Viscum album. The sequence continues at coordinate 88,679,570 of OY728121.1, read as the reverse complement.
TAAATGTTCTGTAGAATAGATGTAATAATGAATAAAAGTTAATAATTAATATGTAATGGTTAATAAATTAAGACAAATTCAAGGTAATTTATAACTATAATGGAATTGTGTACATGGAATTTCAAGGTAAATGACTGAAAATACCTTCCATTTAACAAATAAAATGATAATGATCTTCATCAATAGATTTTTTTCATAGTGAAAATCCTCGAGATAAAAATTATAGAATTCAAAATGATAGATATGTTTAATTCTTGGACGATGAGTTTTTTGCACACGAATCCACATCCTTCATTATCATTCAAATTATAGTTTAATTTCTAGTTAATAACAGATTTATTGATTGCATAGCTATTTTATCTCATGATACATACTGATGCCCAAATGGGATATATTATACCATTATCCCTATCAATTCAGTTCCAATGAATTATTCATTTATAAAAAAATTATTTATTTAAAAAAATTCCTTATAATAAAATTTTGTGATTGAATATAAGATTTATAATTGTTAATATATAACCTATTAATAAAAATTCATTAATTTTTTAAACCATATATAAAAATAGAATTTAGTTTAGAAAAAATATATTCATTAGAGAAGAATATGTACATGTAGTATAAATTATATTTATGAAAAGATAACTAAAAAAATTATTACTTCAATAGAATATAAACAATATAAGAGGAATGTGGTATTGTATGTAAAACATTGAAAACATAACAATTATATTGTCATACCCCCATGGAGTAGATAATTAAAAATTAATATTAATGTACAATGATTAACGATAGAATCATGATATAAAATAAAATATTTTATGTATATACTGCATAATATTGTAAATTTATTTATACTAAAATGTAATTCCCAATGGAATGTAATTGGGATGTAGTCCCCATCCACTAGATAAATTATCCATTTTATACCCAATGAATGAAATAAAATAAAACAAAACTTTTAAATACCATAAAGATAAATTTACTAATAATATATAATTCAATAGGCTATATATACACCACAAAAAATAAATAAGTGTTGAAAATAGAATATGTCCCACTAAATAAACATTAGATGATAATACCTTATAATAAACGTACTTTTGGTTGAATGATCATATTATCTTATACAATGGATTATATAATCATACTAACTTATACTAGAACCATGTTGTTATTAATAATATCACATATGTCACATTTAGAACAAATTATCACTTGATTTTTAATTATCATTCATTATTTCGGTTGTTTAATAAGTTATTTTCCATTATTTTTAATTAATTGTTCACATGTTTTATTTTTGTAAATATTAAATTTATGACGATATAATTATATAATGGAAGATAAAATGAAGTAAATATTATATATTCTTAATATATATTTATTTATAGTAATCCAATAATAATTAATAGGAAATTGAGTACACTATTCATAAGGATGGTAGATCTTATGTATGCATGAAAACTATTTCAATTTTATTTCCATATTATATGAAATAAACAATATGTGATTTATATATATATATATTATAATTATTAAATAATATTATGTTAAAAATATATCACATAATATTTTATAAAATATCCTTAATATATTCCATTTAATGTGTGACTGGATTACATATCATTGAGGAAGCGGTAGTCCACACATCCCCAAATAATGTTATCATATTCCCACAAATTGAAGGAATAAATTAGTGTTTTATATAATAATAAATAAATAATAATAACATTTTAAAACAATATTAATCTTATATATATTATAAATCCATAATTATTATAAACCATTAAATGTGATAATTGAGAAATGTAAGATATTGGCTCCTGTGGTAGTAGTCCACCGTACAATGGAATAATCATTTTCAATCTCATTTGATTATAGTGTGTGTGACTATAGTATTTAATATTAGAATAAAAATATATTAGAATATTGTATATTATATTATTATTATATAATGAGTTAATAATAATAAATTAATGTATGGAGATTTAAGAAAATCAAAGGTGCTCATTGAATTACATTATGACTTCGTCCGGTATGTCCTTTTGGTTTTCTCCAACGGAGTACCTTTCCATGAATTATCCCATAATTGAGGAATCCATTATCATCATAGGGAATTTTTTATTTTATTTTATATGTTAATGGTTTATTAAATTGGATTGATTGTTGGGAAGAAGTGATGCGAGTGAGTGAACTTGTATAGTGGATGTGGAGAGGGATTCTTATAAATTTAAAAAGTTAAACACTATTGAAAGGGATCAAAAACATAAGGTGACTCAAATAATTATATTATTCCCATAAATTATGTTATATTGTAAAAATATGATCTTATAATGGGGTTTAAATGTTTCATAGGACATTTGACCACATAAGATTAATTATTAACTACTAAGAAATATCATTTTTCCTTAATCGCTTTATTTAAAATTATTTTATTTCACAAATTTTTTTGTTGAAAAACATCTTTAAACATACATGAATCAAAATTTATTATTATTAAAAATATTAATCCATTATTCAATATTTAAATCACCTAGTTCGATGAAATTATTTTAAAATTTATCTCGTAGAATGCATGACAACATAATGTTTTAACGAGAAAATGTTCAAAAGTTTACAAAGTTTTTATATATAAATTCATCAAAAAATTGATTCAAATTACATAAATTGAATTAATTGATGTATAATTGATCTATTGTTAATTTTAAACATAGAAAAAATAATTTATCGTAATATATTTTTTATATGAGCGTTCATTTTTTAATTATAATTCAGTATTTTTCACTATTCAAGAAAAATTTAAACAACATTGAAAAATAAAAAAAAACCACCCTAATATAATTTTATAATAAATCATTAAAAAATATAATTTTTTATAATAATATTTATAAAATTTTCAAAAAAATCTACTAAAACAAGTTCTCGATTAAAATATTTAATACCACCATTATAAAAATGCATATTTTTATTTATAGAAATTCATTTTATTATTTTCTTATTATTATTAATTAAATTTTTAAAATAGAAAAAAAATTATATAATATAAAATATATAAATTTAATTATAGTATTTATAAAATTTTAATTAATTTAATTTATTACCTTATATATTCTATGGGTGCATTAAAATTATTCTTTATAAAAACATTTTTTGACTCCAATTAGTTTTATATTTTAATTTCCTTTTAATTGGTAACCTATGATATGTAAAATATAATCATATAATTTATTTAATATTATTACTATAAAACAATTTTATTTTTTTGTTATTTCTTATTATATTAATTAATTATATTTTAATAATATATTGTTGTTTGGTAAAACATAATTGTACATGTAATGTAAATTATCGAATAAACTAATTGTTTCATGTGACACATGATAACTCACTATTTCATACATTTCATGAAAAATAATATGTTAAATTAATTTATAATATTAAATATAACATAATGGCTAGAGTAGATATATTACTTTCTTCACATGGTGTTTTGTTTCATACATGCTCATAAATATAATATTAATTTTTCAAAATTTTCAAGGTGTTACATCGTTATTATATCCATATATTATAATAATATGAATAGAAATTTTCATTAACAATTATTACTAATTTTTATCCTTATTGTGAATATGTTCTTTCCACATTTTTATGTTTCAATATTCCTAGGATATTATGTATATAACTACATATTTTTTTCTAAGATTAGAATTTATTATTAACACTAGAAGTTGAATCTGGTTGTTACATGGACTTATCATGGGTTAATCACCCGAATAAAGGACAACATTGTATCAAATAAGTATTCACTCTTGATTACATTATGTTGGTATAACACTACACACCTAGTTTGACACTCTTAGTGTATATTCGTTATTTAAACAAAATCATTTTATAATGCATTGTAGACGATTGATTTTGAAATTAAATTATGTGATTTGGTTATTATATATGATAGACAACAACAAAAAGACATATATGTTGAAAAATAAAGTTACAGTGTGAACCAAGTGTGGTATATTTAGAATGATAATGTAACTGGTAGATTTATTTTCAACAATTTAATACATATTAGTATTGGGTGGATATTTTTCTATGAAAATTTACACTAAACCTAATGGATATTGTCATAATAATATTGGTATTAATTATTGTTTGGAAAAATGATCATGAATAAATTTTTGGAGAAGTTCTGTCTAAGGAGACTCCTAAGGATTTTCTATAGATAAATATAAATAATAAATGGATGATAATCTTGATATTTTCATATAATTAGGAATATAACACGTTGCATATTATTCCATATGATATAATGTTTTATTGGTTATAAAATCTATATGATTTGTTTTTATTATCTATAGACGGAATTATGTATTATTATTAGTAATTAATAGTTTAAAATTATAATAATATTCTCATAAGATAAAGTATTAGGCATATTGGATTATTACCCACCATGTATTATTACATCAATTTTTATTTTAAAAATTAAAAAGGTACAATAAATTATAATGAATAAAATATTCAACAATTTCATGCCGGTAAGATTATCATCATCCCTGAGGATCACTAATAACTAATAGATTCTTATAATGGGGATGAACATCATGAATATAGAATGAATATTGTGATAACTAAAACAAAAAACATTATGAATGATAATTTTGACATAAGAATCATGACTGGAGTGAAATTGATTAGTAATTCTATATATTGGATTGAAATACGGACATTATAAACATCAAATTCCAAAATATGGTTATTTGAAATATTATAATTATATATATAGTAGTTTGTATTATGGTTATTGGAAATAAATATATCCAATTTTTGTAATAATGACATGCATTTTAGAAATAAAATTAAAATAAAAAATCATGAATTACAAATAATGAAATTAAATTATAATATTAATATTTAAAAAAATTATGTATATATATTTATTTGTGTGTGTTATCTATTAACACTATTAATATTAATGTTCAGTTTTATGTAATTATAATTGGATATGAAATATATTAATATAAATGGATTTACAATTTATTTTATAATATAACTAATTAATTATACTTCCTTTTAGATGATAATATTTAATTTACATATTATTATTGTATAATGGTATAAATTAAATATTAAAAAAAATAAAATTGAACACATCTAAAATAGTAATACATTCAAGATATACTATTATTACATCATCAAATAATGACACATATACATAATTTTGGCAAAGGCCAAAGCTAAATCATGATCTAAAATTTTTCTTCATATGATCCACTCAATATATTAACAATATTTGGTTATGATTTCAATAAAAATTATATATGAAAACAATGATCATTCAAAAATAATGGGTTGATAAAACAACCAACATATATAATATAAAAATATTAATCATTGAAATAGAGTACAACATAAAAATACCATGATTGTTATAAATAAATACATTGAAAATATTCCATAAAGGGTATATAAGTACATGTCTTTCGAAAAAAGGAAAAAACCACCTGACTAAAAGACTAATCCATATGACATGTCTATTAGAATACCACCATTAAAAAAACCATAACATTATAAATAACTACAATGAATACCGGCCTCCACCAAACTATTCCTTTCTCATTCCTGCATCAGACATAAGAATGTTAACATATTCACTTTTGTTTTATATTGGGTGTGAGAACAAAAGTCCAGTTTGGTCTCACCAAGTGTTTCATAATCGAACCTTTTAAATAAATACCTTATGACCATTTTGTATAAATATATAAGTATGAGATAATTTTTAATAATCTGATGGATAATAAGGAAAATAACTATTGAGAAATATTTTACAAAAAACATGAGGACATTGTTTCCAATGAATTAATGAATAACATTAATGTTATCCATTTTATAGAATCAATAAAAAAATATAAAAAATTAATTTCAAAAAATGATCAATAAAAATTAATGATAATAAAACCACTTAGGACATGATAGATATATTACAAATATTCCTATAGTAAATTTGGTTATATTTTTATATGATCCCTCACATCAAGTGACTATAGAAGAAATAATTAAATGGCTATAAACACACTTTCCTTGATCCAAAGCCTTGGAAATGTCGACAACTATCATATTTCACCCTACCATAAAATTATTTAGGGTTATAATTTTTATATATTTATTTTATAAAGCTAAAAATTCATATAAATACATGGCCAATACTACCCGCCTATTACATCTGATCACATGGGTGGTAACCATTTTCACAATTCAATCAATTTCAATGGGGGGAGATATCCAAAATATATCATTATCATGCAAATAAATATAGTTCCAATAATATGAATTAAAATTCATTAGAAATTATTTTCCTAATAAATTAATAAAATTTTTTTTTCAAACAAACATAATGCATGCAAATTTGTCAAACTACGACTCTAATTATGAATGAGTGGCTTAATTATCAAATACTCTTTAGGGAATCACATTTCATATATATTTTCAATAACTATATAAATCAGATGGAAACCATAAAACAAAGGAAGAGGTAACCCTTAGGAGATGAGTGGGATCACTAAATTATGAACCATAATACATAAGGTTGGTTTCAAGAAAATTATTTGATTTTATAACCTAGTAGAGTTTGGAAAACATATGATAGAAAAAATCTGATCATAGTTGATGAGAGTAGCCAGTTACCATGGGTTCTGTTGAGTACTAACATTTAATCCATACTGATATTACAACAGGAGTCAGGGGATAAAATTGTCTGTATGAGAGGGATTCTACTAGGTTCAACATATAAAAAATGATATATAAAAGTGTTCAAAATTAATTTATGGAAATATATGGAATCTGAAATGTAATCAATATGGCCAATAGGTTCATGAACATATGGAATGATTCATACATAGAATAATTTATTTTCGATAGTTTCAATACCAACAAAATTATTTTATAGGGTGAATCAAAGTAACAAAAATAATTAATTTTTATTGAGTGAATCAATCATTAACAACATGGTCTAAAACTAAGAATTTTTCCACTCCTAAAATTATCCAAAACACCATGAAGATATGACATGCATACCTGAATGTTGAAAATGATGATAATTTTTTACATGAATGTGACGATGTTAAATAAATATCATTCCCTATATATTTTATTTTCTATATAAATATATGATAGAGAGGGTTGTTCAGTAAATAGTTTAGGAATATTCTCCCCTATGAATGACTGCCATTCTTACATTTAAATTTTTTTATCTAAAGTAGTGCAAAAGATGATGTAACATTATTTATCATCCACATAATATATTTTTATAAAAATAAAAAATCTATACTATTTGTGTGACCATAATTATGTATGTTTATATGATAGGATACATCCAATTATGAATCTTATTTCTATAATAATTAATATTTTCAGGGGGATACATGATACACATTACGTATCGAATACAAATAATATAGTAATGAAAAAATATATTCTAAATATCCAATAAAAAATGGGACCTTAAAAGGACTGTCATTTCTCTATGTTAACAATTATTAATTCATTATTATCTAGTGACATAACCATGGTGAATCAAATTAGATTTTCATGTAACTTGTTGAAAATGCCGATTAAGGGAAATAATGACCAGAAAAACATTTACACTTAATTTATTCCATAACCAACCTCTGTTGAGTATTTTATATATTATTCATTGTATCTTAAAAATTAAATTTTTTAACCAAATATAACTCCCAAACCCTAGAACAATGAAGAGTATATCCATTTGGATGACCAAGTATGGTTTTAAGCATTACAATTATGTGGGTTAGTTTTACCATTTATTATAAGAAAAATCAGTCAGTACTAAATGGAAATCTCCGTATCCTCCAATGATCGAAAAATAAGAACACATAATATATTTCATAAAATAGTTACTTTTAATAGTTCACTAGTATCTCAATTTAAGGTTTTTCATATACTTATTAACATGATAACAGATCACATTTAGGATCCCATTGAAAAACCTAAGGTAATATGGGTTCTCTATCCATAATGAATGCTGGTGAAAAACAATGAAACATCTAAATTTCAAAACAATACAACATTAATTATCCATAAACAATAGAATGACCCATGATTTGTAAAATATTTTCCAAATATAAATAATTATTAAATTACCAATATACGTAATTATTTATATATCGAGTCTCTAGTAGTCGACAAATGAAATCAAAGGACACTTAGTCAATGTCCATAACTATGTAGGGAGATAATAAAGAAAACCAGATTGATTTTTTTTCCCTATGCTATAAATTTTTTTGAAATATTGCATCATATTAATAAATACATTGATTTTAATTATTCTTTTGAACATATATTATATTAAACATACACATTCCTAACATTTGAAATAGTTTAATACCCTTGAAAAAATTGAAACATAACAAATATTAAATATGAAAACTATATCATCTCACACAGTGATCATCCTAACTAGAACATTTATTAGTCAAGTAATACATAATAAATTACTTCAGAAAATGGGTAATGTGAACATTATAAACGGTTATCATAGATTTATAGTATGTGTAAAAATGGAGATACCTTATCTAAATCTCATTATAGTGGTAGAAAAAATGGATCATAACATTTTGAAGCCACACCCTATATAAAAACGAAAAAATTCTTAGGTAAATTTATAATGATTACCAGTTCACAAGACATGAATCAGAAGGTAATTAAAGAACACGAGTCATGAGTTCATAAAATTGGCATAATATGTTGATCATTGGAGTAAACAAAGGAAATTAATATCATTTTTGTATTATTAAAGGATAATATCTAGGCTATTATTGTGGAATGGGGTCAATAATCAAACCATCAATGTATTGACGCATCAATCCTATGAACATCATAGATGACACATTTTTCAACAAAACAAGGTTCACCATTTGTTATATTCTTTTCTATCTAATGAAATATAAATCATTACCCAATATATTGGTGGAAGATATAAGACCCTACAGTGAAATAATGAAGACCATATTATTTAGTTACTAATGATGATAAATAATTAATAATATCATAACCAATCAAATTAAATGAGATTCATAAAAAATTTATCATATCGTATTCCATAGAAAAACGATATATGTTTCGTAATAATTTCTTCAATTCCTAAATGCATAACCCATGGAAAATTTCTAGGTTTCATAACAATATTTTTATTTTATTACATATGGATGTGAAATGGGATTCATAAACATTATGAAATCATAAACATAAACTATTTTGGGAAAGGATATGAATAATATTCTTGGATAATATCCCCATCATGTCATATGTAAAATCCATTTATATCATCATATATAGAAAATGATATTGGATGATCATTGAAAACATTTTCATAAGCAAATGTAATTTCAATATTGAAATTTTACAAAGGAATAATTTTTCTTAAAATTTTTTCTCCTTAAATATATAGTTGAAATATTATAAAGTTTCCATCAGTGAATATAATGTTAATGAGGAAATTATGTCTCGTCCAAGCATAACATATTTTTATAATGATTTAGATCACAATTTTCATGTAATAAAAATTAGGATTGGTTGGAAACCAAGAAGATGATTTAGTTGTTTTTTAATAAAATAATTTTAAACTTCATTATAGATTAATAAATAAATTTCTACATTATTTTTAGAAAAAACACTTTTTTGGACAAAAACATATTTCTGACAAAATAGAATAATATTGTCAAATTTTCTAAAATACAATATATCAGTTATTTTGTTAACCATTGTGTGGAAAAAATTGATGTCTAACTTTAAAATATAATAAATTAATAATGGTTATGAAAAATCATGAGTTTATTGACAGATTAATGATACGATATTTTCATCAGAAGCATAATCATAATCAATCTCGATAAACAATGATATTTTAACATGAAAACATTACCACATCAGTAATATTGAATCATATTAAAATATTACGTCCATAAAATATGCTGAGTATTAATAAATATTTTTTATTACATGTCAATGGGGATGTATATACATTTCATTAAAGAATATTGGTGTATAAATGACAAAAATATCAATGAAGGAAAATTGAGACAAATTAGGTTACCTTAAGTCTTGGATTCTATAAAAAACATTCAAAATTATTGTATATAAAAGTATTTTTCATTATAAATTTATATTTGATATATATATGTATAACATATATTCTTCTCTAATTCTATTTTATCACCCCTTTATCAACTATTCCACGTTCATTCCATGATTCATGTGATAAAAACATTTTTTACATATTTGTATTTTTTTATCCTTTTACATTGGTAATTATTTAGTCATATCCATAATTTTATTAATAATTTATGGTTCATATATATATATATATATATATTATTTATGAATTTATAATAACCCATAAAAATTAGTGATAGAAAATGGTATCCACTACTCATGGAGATGGTAGGTCCTACATAGGCATTAACACTATATCCTTTATCATGTAATATTTTATGATATAAAATTACCATATATATAATAATTATTAAATAATAATTATTTCATATATATCACATATGTTTAATAAATTCGTCCATTGTATCATCCATGTAAAGCATGCATGACTAATGTCACTCTGTGTAGCAGTATTCCACTCTACACCCAATAAATGTTACTATATTCATACAAATGGAAAGTAAAAAATGTATGTGTGGTATTATAATTAAATATTTATAGTAGAATAAATAATATCCAACATAAATTCTAAATCCATAATTCATTCAATCATTTAGAGTTTTCAATTGAAAAACTAACATCCGTTTTGGAGGCAGTAGTCTATAGTACTCATGAATGATGATTTCGTAACCTATTTGTTGGATGTAAAGATTGTTATTTTCTATTAACTAAGTATAAAAACATCTACATATATTTTAAATGAAAGCAATATTATATTATCATGTTATAAAAATATTTATTTGAAGTGGTGGAAAAATTTAATCAAGAAGCACTAGTTTCATAAATATGACTCTTCTTTCGGTATCCACCATAGTTTTCCAACAAAATTATTATATTACATTGTTTAATTATCAAATAATGGTAAATTTTAGAGGATTAAATTTTGGATTTTATTTGGGTAGTATTATCCAAAAATATTGGGATTGAAGGCTACCATAGGAGAGTATATGAGGTGGGATTTTATAAGTGTGGTGAGTGGTGTACTTGTAATATTATAAAATAATAAATTACACCAAAATTTTAGTCATGTAACATGGAAATAATAATGGATAATACACATTTCTATAATATATATGGTAGAAAAATTCCTATCCAATGGGGTGTGGAAATTTTTTGTGTTAATTTAAATCCTTATATGTTTACTTGAACCCCCAACCCAAGGAAAACACTGTTCTCTGTAACCACCGTAAATAGTTTTAATTTTTCCCTATTAGTTTTCATAAAAAATTCTTATCCATGCTAGAAAATATAAATTATGATAATTACATATATGGAATCCTTTTTTACATGTATCTTTCAAAAAAGATGAAAATGTTAATTTAATATTTATCGTGTAGACACGATGAGAAACATGGGTTCTAATGAGAAAATCATAAAAGGATTACAATGTTATGATATATGAAATTAATATGCAAATGATTTCAATGAACTAAATTATATTAATGGATCAATATTTTATGTGAATATATTATAAAATAAATTTTAATTTTAATTTTTCAATATATATATAATGAAAATGAAATTTTTAATTAAAATACAACATTTTTCGTTGTTTAACTAAAATTGATATGTTTCAAAAACAAAAAAAAATCACCCAAATATTATATTGACATTATTATTTCAAAAATTGTTATATTTTATAAAAAATTCTAAATTTGTGAAAAATTAATTTTAAATTGTTTCAATGATAGTACATAGATATCATTATTTGTGAAAAGAGTATTTCAGAGGCATAAATATGATTTACCAAAATTTAGTTATGTCATTTTCAATTTGTTTTAATTATATAAAGCAATTATAATTAATATATATTCTCTATTTATTTCTATTCATATCATAGATTTTAATGTTTGGGTTATAAAAAACAATTTTAAGTAACTATATTAAAAATAATTTCTGGTTCTGTTAAAACACGGTGTTTTGTGTATCATATTATATCTTTTTGTTGATTTTAGATTAATATTAACTCTTTTTTAATATAAATAATAACTTACACTATGTTTTTTATAATTAATGATAGTTGTGAAATTTTATTTATACAAAAATAATAATTTAATAAATCCCGGTGTGTTTCACTCTCTCCCTCATAAAATTTATTTCATACATCAATGTTTTCAATACGATACAAAAAAATGATTCATCGTCATTAGAAAGATCTTTCTCCAATGGTGTGGCGTCTATGTTCAGTATATGTGAATATTCAGTTATGAATATCCTTATTAGTGATATAAAAAACACATCATGTACATGAGAGAGGATTAATGGAATCTCTATGTTATAAGATACCATCCTAATAATAACCAATACATCCATGTGCCCTATATACTTGTGTATAACTTTTCATTTATTCTAAAATACCACATACATATTCCATAGATAATTTCATAGAAACACATTTTCACAATCATTAAATTGTATATATCATTGGAAATTATTAGTATTATATTTCTATAAACTCTGAGCTACCATTATGTGTTATTTAATGGATCTAAAAATGACCTCTATTTTATCATTTATCTTAGTTAAAAATTACATTAATTCTCCAAAAACATTCAATCACAATATTTCTCTAAAATTACTTCCATTTGGTGATTCATAATGATCCATATGAATTCTTTAGTGACATTATTAATGAAATAAAACAAAAATAAATGAAGGTGATGATCCCAACCCCCTTAAAAATATAAAGAAAAATATCTCAACATATCATGTAGGGTTTTAATTGTTATCCCTAACAATAAATATGTATGAGTGTGATACCATATTTTTTAAATCAATTACATATCCAAATAATGTTGAATAATTCACCATAACATTGAGGTAAACCAATTATTATGACTGCACACTATGGAATGTTGAATTTTAGGGACCATTACCAATTACTTAATGTATATTAAAGATTTTGATTAATGGATAAGTCTTATATGATTATAATTAAGTGTGATGATCTTGAAATTAATTCAATTAAAACCCATATATCATTATTACCATTATATATTTTCGGTATACCAACGAAAAAATCATGGTGGTTATTTTTCCATTTCCAAACTAGTATCGGTAATGGATATAAAATCCCCATAAACTATTTTCATTCCACCTTAACAAGATTAAATTCCACACACTAAGATAAAAACACTGAAATATATCCCTTCAGGCCATCCCACAATAATTAATATTTCAAATATCTTTACAATTTCATTCTTACTGAAAGAATTGTTAATGAATAAATATGATATTACCCTGACAAATTATTCTTCATTTTTCTATGAATGGTATGCATAGATAGTTTCAGAACCATATCATTTCATCACGATCAAGGTTAAAATAAATAACCTTAATAATGACCTCTTTACACTATACATATTCATTTTTAAATCATTCAATCATTATTTGGTTAGTTATTTGAATATATAATTGAGAATAATAATATTTTTTGTAATGAACCAAAATGTTATTAATCAAAATTTCTCTTTATCAAATTAAATTTTGTATTATGTTAAATGGTTATATAAAATATTCACTTCCTTTCTTTTTATGTTTTTCTATTTCAATATACAATTATGAAATATTATCATTTCGAATATAGTTGTTGAATATTGATCACATTATTAGTATAAATATAGGTCATTAACTGATACAATTTACCCAAGAAAAGGAATTGATGGCCGCATCCAGTTGATTGGATTTGAATGAATCCCATTTTTCGGAGTTCTTATAGGAGGTGGCGTCACTAGGATTCACTCTTGACCATGCCCATATCGATCATCCACATGTTAAAATTGAACGAAACCACCTATGGGAGAAGTGGAATATTGTAGAGATTACCACCTGAGAGATGTTATATTAGCCTCCCCAAGAGTATGTCACTATTGAACATCGTATCTTTCAGTCTGTTGTGGGTGTTATAAGGGGTTATGTAACAATACCCCTACACTACAATTATGTACATTATTTTTTATTGAGAATATATATTAATTTATTATTGTTAGTTTGTAAATAATTTTTTAATGAAAAATATAATTGTTTAGTTAATATTCAGTTATGAAATCTATTTTGATGAATTAATGGGTTTTTTAATTAAAAAACATTTTAATGAAATTTTACTCCTTAATAAAATTTAATTAATTACAAATAATTGTATAATATTTATGGATACAATGGTAATTTTTATTAAGGTTTGAAAGCTATTTATGTCAAAACCCATTAATTTTCGATAAATATTGGTTTTTATTTTAAAATTCAATATTAATATATTTATAAAATTATTTAGATAAAATAAAATTTCTTTTTTGAATCTAGACTTCAAAATTATCCAGTGGTGAATTTTTCCAAATTTTCTGAGACCGTCAATTTTTTGGGTAAAAATTAAATACCTTTTAAAAATATAATGTGTTTTATTACATCATAATGACCAAATAGTGATGTAATAAAATAATATATACATTATTTTTGCCAATATATTTTTACCTTTAATATAATGTGATATTATATTTGTTTTCCTAATTTTATGGTTCCTTACTAGACCCTCCAAGACGTATAACAATTTTTAAAATTTAAAATGATTTTTGTTATAGTTTGACTCACCTGCACATAATCAAGCTAAATATTTTATTATTTTAGTCAATTTTCCATATATAATAATTTTTTCCATAACAAAGTGAAAATATAAAGGGAAAACCGATGTGGTGGTTTTTGGTTTTGATTAATTTAATGTGTGGTGTCCAAAACCAAAATATTAATGAATTACCAGTATTTTCATATATAATCCCACCCAAGCTCGCACCTCATATTCACTTAATGCATTAGGAGAATGACCAACCACTTCCCTCCTCTCTATTTAATCATTCAAAGGAACTCCAAGCATTTTAGAATCTTCTCTCAAGCCCCTCTCATGCCTTTCGTTTCCCACATCCAAGTAAGGGATTTCTTCCTCTCCCATTTTTGTCCAAGTTTATTTATTTTTCTATACTGATATTGTTTCAATTTAACTTGTTTTGGTATGATTTATCACCTCCCAATTCATTCCTAATTATGTTTTAATGATGACATACCACTTTATCTATCATTAATTCCTCCCATGTATACATGTTACCATGCTGAAATTACATAAGAAATTTCTCTCACCTCATTTACATTAAAGCAATTATATTCTATTATGATTAAAATTTTAATTTAATATTATGGGAAAAGTATATATATGACCCCATTACTGTATATTTAATTTAATAATGAGAATACAAAAATACATATCTCATAATCCATTTTTATGAATTTTTATTCCACACTGTTATGCTGCCGAAATTGCACAATAGTTTTCCAAGACGAAGTCCTTTTGTAGTGAATACATTTCCATTTTTTATATCAAGGGTATTAACCATTATGAACATTTACATATTGATTATGGTGTTTCTTGTATTAATTCCAGATTCATTTATCATGTAATAAATGAAGATGATTAATGAATCCATGTTATTTGATCCATGTGGCACACTAATGGATGAAATGGAATGATTATGAAGGGTGTGCCCTGATAGCAGTAAAATGCATTTGGTAATGATTACTATCATGATAAGTCCAATGAAATGAGTGTTTACTCATGATAATTCAGGTGAATTGAGGGTTTACTCATGTTTATGTTCAATTATCCTAGGATCATGCAAATATCATTTAAAATGATGATGACACATTTACGAGTTTTGACAATAATCATATATGATGATTTGTGTTCATGTTTCCATTGCACACTATTGATATTTATATTGCCTATAATATATTATATTCTTCATGTCACACCTTTTTAGTCCCTTAATGGGCTTTATAGCTCACCCTTTTTTATGCATGTCCTCAGGATATCACATGAAATGAAATGTACGAAGGAATGTGTTTGTTCATATAATCTAAGTGGTTAATAAAGATATGTATATGATGTTTTAAGTTGTTATAAAATGTTCCTAAACCCTAAATAAATAATACATATCGATATTCTATGTTTTATCAAGTGAATATTTTATGTAATAATTTATGTTTATGTGTTAAATAAAGATTCGTGTTGTTATAGTTGGTATAAGTGTATATGATTAGTTATTTTTTAGATAGTTATTAGAAAATCCTACTTAAATCCATTTCGATAAGAATAAATATAATAAAAACCACACTAAATTTTGGTGATTAATTATTAAGAGGATTATCATGAAGATTCGCCACTTTCGGGATACGAGCAGGTATAAGTGGCTTTGGAACAAATAAATCTAGGGGTAGAACCCAAAAACAAAACTATAAGATGGACTCAAATTGGAACTAGTTCATGCCAACTGGCCCATCGTCTATCTCAGTTATGAAACTATAAGATTATATGTTTCAGTAAATTAATAATCTTATTATAAACCATTCTTAAGGGAATAAAAAAATTTCCCTATTAATATATTTGGTGAAGTAGATCATGGATAACATATATTGAATTCTACTTATTTAAATGAAATGGAAATAAATGTAATTTATAAGTCATCTGTGTTTTTTCATTGAAATAACCATTATTTTTTACCCCTAACATTCATTTTATTCTAGCCAATGACACGTAATAGGAGGAATCAGGCTAACAACTTCTTCTAAAATCAATATGATGATTGTCCTAATGAGATGTACAATTTGATGGGAGTGAGAATTGCGAAAATTGTCATGATATTATCTTAGTTATCTTAATTTTTAATAGAAACATGGTTCAATAAGAATGTTCAAGCCCCATCAGATTGAATGAAAAATTTCTAATTAGTTTCTTCATTATAAAAAGGCCACATACTTTTAAAGGATCAACTGGTCCATCAATTTTCAAAATATGGATCAAATCCACTAAAAATATCTTATCCATCCTTCAGTGTTTCCAACTAGAGAAGGTTATTCTGGTTTATATCATATTTTGGGATAATCTGATCAATGGTTTAAATTGATCACATATATGAGGCCTATAGAAGTCATTGGGGAATTGGAATAAAAGTATTACCCGAAAATGGTTTTCGAAAAATATTTTCATCTCACCATCTGACATAATATGGAAATGGACATCCTTTCTGTAAAAAAAGTCAATGAATCCATCAAAGTATACATTGGAAACATCATAAGGCTTTCAAGACAAACCTTTTTCTATTTCGTGACCCCGGAATTCAAGGTTGACCTCATCATTAGGTGGATAAAAACTAGCCTATAAAAATTCCTACAAATCCCTAACTTCTAGAGCTATGAGGAGATTTTCAGATGTTTCCTCACGGTTATAATGTAAATCAGTGAATCATAGCGGTGTCGTGGGATAAGAAGAATATGGTGGAATTTAATATTGTTGGTCTGATGGATAAATCCAACAGTGCAATGAAAATATTTTACCAATCTTACCAATGGTCTGGAAAGAAGCACCCCTGAAATTGCCTGACGTGGGTGAGGAAATGCTTTAGGTGTGGATGAAGAGGGAACCTAGACATTAGTTGATGATAAGAAAAACCAGTGGCAGTGGAAAAGGAGAGGAACCGTCTGTTCAACCCATAGCGAACTATTCATTTCTTCAACTATAAAGAACTACAACAATTTGAAAACCATTTCCCTAAGCCTGAGGTTTTTAGAGACAACCAACATCCTCCTAGGCAGTAAGGATGAGTCTTTTCCATCACTACGAATAAAATGAACCCAAAAAAGAAGTGGTTATAGGTACGCTACATATTTATTAAAAAATTTCGAATAAATTTTTTGATTCTGGATCTTTGAATAATTTTTTATCTAAAATGTTTTGTAGAAAAATCCCAATACCACCACAAATCATGTCAGTAAAGATGATGGTAATCATGAAAAATGTGGAAATCATTGCATCCCATGAATATCAAACCTCCCCTATCATAATTTTTGGATTTAATATCCATGAGAACCTTTTAATACTCCATCTAGAAGATGTTTATGCAATTAATGGCATGCATTGGCTTTCGCATAATAGATCTAACATATATTGTCGTGTGAGGGGAGCAACTCTCCATATGGCTAATCGACCCCAAATTTTGTATAGGTTTATAAATGAGGATTGATGTTCCTTTTCACCATCAACTCCATCGTGGATATTGATTCCCCATGAGTATGCATATCATGAACAAATTATTGAGTCTATAGATGAAACCATCGTAGAAAACATTCCTATTATGAGGGAATTCGCTGAAGTGTTTCACGAGAAATTTCCTATCCTTCCTCCTAGAAGAGATGTTTAATTATAAATTGATCATATAACTAGGTCATAGACACTATCCCAGAATCAATATATAATTTATTTTGTGGAGAATGAGGGGATGAAGAAACAACTACATGAGAATCTTTATAAAGCATTCATATTCCCAGGTGCTTCACCATGGGGTGCACACGCCCCTTTCGTCCTGAAGAAGGATTGGTTAATGCGCAATTTTATTGATAATCTAGAGCTAAAAAATCATGATAATGAACAAGTATATTCTTCCATGAATTGATAACTTGTTCTATTAGCTATGTGGAGAGAAATACTTCTCCAATGTGTCTTTGAGGTTGGAATTTTTCCATGTAATTATGACGAAGGATAATATCTCCAAGACTGAATTTCATATAAGGTACAATAATAATGAATTCATACTAATGCCTCTCAAACACACTTATTCTCATGAAATATTTATGGACATGAGGAATAGAGTCCTTAGAGATTACCATGGCAAATTTTTGGTAGAATTTATAAAATATTTTCCAATATTCCACAAAATACAGATGGCTTCTTAGGAGAATCTATGCATTATACTAGAGATCCAGTAAAATGAGAAGCTCACTGAAATGTAAAACAACTATGAGTTATGGTTGAAGGATGTCTCATTATTGTGTCATATCATCACTATCAATGGTGTATTTGTGGATCCCTCCAAAAAAGCTGCATTAGTGGGATGGACGAGGCCAAAAATGGTGATTGATATCCGTAGCATCCTAGGGTTAGTTGGATATTATTGTAGAATTATGATAAATTTTCCAAAATTGTCAAATCCTCTTACCATGATAAATTGAAAGGGAATGATGATTTCTTGGAGTGATGAATGTAAACATATAATCAATGTGTTGAAACAGAGGATTATCTATGTTCTCATTCTCACACAACCCTCAAGGGTAGAACTTTTTTGGGATTTAGTGATGAATCTATGAAGGTAATGGGCTGTGTGTTAATGAAAAATTAAAACTCATTGCCTATTCTCAAGGAAATTAAAATTTTCATGTGAAGAAAATCCAACACCTTGCCTGGATTTGGCTATAGTAATTTTTTCTATGAAAATTTGGTTGTATTTCTTCATTGGGTAGAAGTGTGAAATATACACGGACTATAAAAGCCTAATGTATATATTCACACATAATGAGTTCAATATTCCCCAACTAAGCGGGATAGTGTGGATAAATATCTACAACTTCTCAATCCATTACCACCCTAGGAAAAAGAACAAGGTCAATGATTCCATATGTAGAAAGGACCCATAAATTCTATCATTGATTTGAATTGAATAGAATCCAATCTTCATATATTTAATGAATATTGACATGGGAATCATGAGCTATAGAAGATAATCAATCCCTTCAAAAATTAATGCTTAAAAATATCTATTAGAATGGTTAATGGATGATAAAATGGATTATATGGGATTTCAAATGAAAATGTTAACTATTAGAAAAGGGAAATCCACCCAGTTAAATGTTAATTAAGAAGAAATTGTGAGATTTTGTACAAGACAAGTTGTTCCATTAAATATGGAGTTAACAATTGAACTTTTATATGTTTCAAATAGTTCAATTTTATCCATTATCCATGGATGCACAATGATGTATCAAGATCCCTGATATCATTATTGGTGGTATAACATGAATAAGGAGATCATTGAGTATTCATCATTGTGCATCATATGACAGCACATGAAGGATGAGAGGCAGAAGTCTAATGGGATAAGGCAAGAGTTATCCATAATAGAATGTAAATTGGAGAACATCAACGTGGACTATATCACTGAACATCGAAAGGAATCCAATAAAAAATTCTATATGGGTTCTTATTCATAATCTTAAATAGGTTGGACACTTCATATCCATTCAAGATAATTTCCAATTAGATCAAATTGCACAAATACACATCAAATATATTGTAAGGAAGAATGGAGTACCACTATCGATTGTATCCGGTCAAGATCCAAGAATCACCACTATGTTATGGAAGTGTCTTCAAAATTGTATTAATAATGAGCTGAACGTCAGTATGGTTGATCATCCTGAAACTAATGGCCTTCTGAGGGGACTATCCGAACACATGAGGATATGTTGACAAAATTCTCAATGTACTTCAAAGGATTATGGGAACAACATCTTCCTCCAGTTGATTTCTCATACTATAACAGTTTCCACTCAAGCATCCAAATATATTCTTATGAATCTATGTATAGTAAGAGGTGATGAACAACTACATGTTTGGATGACATTGAAGACAGAAAATTCCTAGGTCCAAAATGGTCGTAAAAATAGTGGTGAAGGTAAAGACTCTCCAGAAACACATTAAAGTTGATAAGTGTCTATAAAAGAGATATTCTGATAATTGTAGATGCCACCTGGATTATGATTTTGGAGACATAATATTTCTATTTTTATCACCGTGGAATATATTTATGAGATTTTGGAAGAACGGAATTATTATTCAAAGGAACGTCGACCCATTTGATATTCATGATCACGTGGGAGCAGTGGAATATTGATTATCACCCCCACCGAACAAATATCAAGTACATGATGTATTCTATATATTACTTTTATGGAAGTAAATACCTGACTCATCACATATACACAATACAAAGGTGTTCCAACCGGATAATGACCTCTTCTATAAAGAAAATCTGGTAAATATATTACATATTAGGGAAAATGTTCTACAAAATAAGACAATGACCCTCATCATGGAGTTGTGGTGAAACCAAAGGATTGAAAATGAAACATGGAAATTGTTGGAAGTGATGATGAAGAGTTACCCTCATCTGTTTTAGTGTGGGAAAAGGAATATTGAAGGGTGAAATTTATTAATGGGGGATGATTTTAATGACCCATACTTTAATTTATGAATATATATATTTATGTAATTAAATGTATTATAATGTAAAATGGTTATATAAAATATTCAATTCCTTGGTTTTTGGAATTTGTATTTTAAAATATTGTTAATAATTGTTATCCCTGGTAATATAGATATTGAATAGTGATCACATGATAATTATAAATATTATGATTTAACCAATCCAATGTACTCAGACAAAGTAATTTATTTCCTCATAAAGTAGAATTTCTCCATTTGAATCTCATTTTTCGTTCATCCAAAAGGAGGTCGCTTCAATGGGATTCCTTATAGACCAATCCCAAGTCGAGCATCAACACATTAAGCTTGAATAGAATTACCTACAATATAAGTGGATGTTAATAGAGATTACCAACCAAGCAATATTATTGAAGACCCCTCAAGGTTTTTTAATTATCGCACACCTTACCCAGCAGTCTTATCAGTTTTTTTATAGGGGGTTATGTATCATGGACCTTGTACTACAATTACGTATATTATTTTTTAAAGATAATATACATTTATTATTATTTTTTACATTGATAGTTTTTAAAATAGAAATTAGTATTTTTTTCTAATATTTAGTTAGGAAATAAATTATGATGAGTTAAAATATTTTTGAATTAAATTTTATTTTATTTAGATATTATCACAAAATAATTGTTTATTATATATAAATGATCTTATAATTTATATTAATACAACTGTAATTTATATTAAGGTTTGAAACCTGTTTTTGACAAACCCATGAATTTTTTATAAAGGGAAGATTTAATTATAAAATAAAATATTCACATAATAAATAATTATTTACATAAAATAAATATTAATTTTTGAATCAGTATTTCAAATTATATAACTGTGAATTTTTCATAATTTTGTGAGACATTAGAATTTTTTGGGTAAACATTAAATAACATTTTAATAAATAAAGTGTTTTATGATATCATTATGAACATTTGGTGATGTAAAAAATTTCCATTAACATGATTATATAAAAATATATGTTTTAACTTTAAAATAATGTTATTTTATATTTTTGGGATTATATTAATGGTGCCTTACTGGACCCTCAAAGACTAATAAAACATTTTATCTTTTAAAATGATTTTCTTGTGTGTGAGACTCACCTCTACAAGAAAATGCCTTATAATTTAAGAATTTCGGATTTTGTCCTCATGAATATATATTTTCCACTCATCATTAGGGAAACCCATGGGCAAAAACAATTGGATGGTTTGTGTTTTTGATTATTTTAATGACTGTGGTTGAAATCCTAAATAAAAAATATTTCCATCTGTTTTCCTATGTAAACCCTTCCTAGCTCCCACATAATTTTCACTAAATGCATTTTAAGATCTACTAACATATTCCCTTAAATATTGAGAATTTTCCCAAGGCCCCCTTAGCTCCCATGAATCCTCTCTAAGGCCACTCCCAAGACATTGAGATTACACAACAAAGGAAGGGATTTCTTTCTCTGTCATTTTTTACAGTTTTATTTATACTGCCATACCATTTCCATTTCAATTAAAAATGTTGTGGTATGATTTCACACCTCACCCATACATCAATAATTATGTTTAAATGATTAGAGACCTATTTATCCCTCATTATTTCTACCCATTTACACATTTTACCAGGAAGAAATTCCATAAGGAATTTCAATATACTCATTTATATTCAAGAAATTATTTTGTATTATAAATATAAATTATAATAAATATCTTTGGACATGTGTCTATATAACCCTATTGACATAAATTTAATGTATATATTATGAGACACCACTTTCTCTCTCATCAACCATTTTAATGAATTATTCTTTCATGTTGCTATTCTGCTGAAATTGCACCACGATTTTCCATGCCAAAGTCATTATAAAGTGAATACCATGTCCATTTCATTATAAAGTGTATTATCCTTTATGAACTTTTACATATTTATTTTGTAGTATAATTTATTATTTACACATTCATTTATCTTGTAATAATTGATGATGTTTAATGAATACATGTTGTATGATCCAGGTGGAACACATTTTCATGAAATGAAATGATTAAGAAAGGTGTGCCCTAGTAGCGCTCCAATACATTGGGTAAAGATAATAATAATATTACATTTTTTTCAATTATCGATTAATTAAGATAATTTGTAACGACCCAAAATTTTGAATGAATCTTGTTTCCTAATTTTATGTGTTATTTTATTTTATTTTTTTACTCAACAAAAATGATTCATTTGATAACATGAGTATAATTAAAATGAGACTGTTTGGTTTTGACTGTTATATGACCATTGGACAATATTACCACTGGAAACTAAATTCTTTGATTATTGTCTCTAAATACATGTAATCTAGGTTAATTAATATAGAAAGAAGATTTGATGGCCTCACCCAGTAGTCTTGGACCGATCGAAGCCCATCTAACAGAACTTGGGAAGGAGGTAGCACCACTGGGCTTTGCTCTGGAACAAACCCAAGCCGAATTTCATCGTGTGAAGCTAGAACGGAATCTCCTTTACGAGAAGTTCAAACTGATAGAAATTACTACTCGTGTGATGTTAGCAGAGCCTCCCTCAGATTCTCTCACCTTAGCACACCTTACACTTAGGTCATATGCTGGTGTGATAAGGGGATATGTTAGGAGACCGTAACTGCCTTGTGTAATCCTTTGTTTTAATTAAAAATTGGGATTTCTTCTTATGATGAAGTTTATGAATTTTTAAATGACCGGATAAATATAGTATGAAAATTTTTGATGAATTTTAGAAAATGGATATTTTAAAAATGTCTATGTAAACCATAAATAATTAAAAATGTGTAATGATTTTCCAAAAATGGTCTTCTACAATTATACTCAGTACGAAATTTAGAGTCTAATAAGATCAACTTAATTTTTGATGAATAGTAAATTATGAATAGTCATTTTATGATTAGGATTAGTAATGTGTCCAAATGGATTAGTAATCTCACTTAAAAAAGTATTAATATAATATTGGCACCTTGATTAAATATGTGATTCAACAAAATGGTTAAATAACGGTTTCATAAATTATTATCAAGTATTAGTTTTTTCGAGTGAATAGTGTTTTTTAATTAAAAATTAAATTACAAATATTTTAAAAAAAAAATTTATACAATGGATTTCATTTTTTAACTCAGAGCACCGATATTATGTTATGGTAATTTTTTGGGTTTTTTCTGAAAAAATGAATTTTCGGTGAATAGTGTATTTATTTAAAAAATAAATTAAAAATATTTAGAAAAATATTTTTATAAAATGGAGTTCATTTTTTAAATCAGAGCATTGATATTTGGTTAAGGTGAAATTTTGGGATTATTCTGAGAAAGTTGAATTTTCAATGAATAGTGAAAATACAGTTTTTAAGTTACAGGTGTTTAATTACATCATTAAATGATGTATTAAGTATGTAATCAATATGGTTGACTTATGAATATTAACATAAGGTATGAGGTGTCCCAAGTGGCCAATACCATGGGAAAATACCATGGGAAAGCCCATGGTTTTTCCAAAACCACTTATGAGGTGTCCCTTGGCCATTAATGCCTTGTCCCCTCACTTTCCCTGTAAATACCATGCCATCCTCTCATCCATTCGACTCCTCATTCTTCCACAACGATGTTCTGGTCCCATTACTTCCCAAGGAGTCCTCCCAAGGTTCCCCCAAGCCCTCAAGGTCCCAACCATTGAGTTTTATGAGTTATGTTTTAAGGTAAGGGATCTGACCTCTCTCTCTCTTTTCCCGAAATCTCATTTATGTCATTTCATTTATGCTCCATGTTATTATGTTAAAGGATGTTCTTTTATACTCCTCTTACTTCCCTTTTCATGTTCATATAATGAGAGATCCCCTCTTTCTCTCATTATTTCGTTTTGTGATGTTTTAAGTGGCGCCGTTAGGCTGCCGAAATATTTGTAACGAATTCTTTCTCCCTCCTCATTTTTCAAGATCTATTTTCATGTAAAGTATTTCAAGTTCCTTTTAATTATATTGGGGTATGATCATTAAATTTATCATACTGATCTTTTATGATCATATGATGAGAGACCCCATTTTATCTCTTCAATTCAGTATTTTTATGTTTTAAGTGGCGCCATTAGGCTGCCAAATTTTTAAGTGGTTCTTTCACCTTTCTCCGTTTTCAAAGTTCTAATTCCATGTCATGTCTTGCAAGTTCCTTTTTATTATGTTTGGGTATGATCTATAAATCTATCATACTGATCTTTTTATGATCATATGATGAGAGACCCTATTTTATCTCATTAATTCATTTTTGTTGAAGTTTTAGTGGCGCCGTTAGGCTGCCGAATTTCTAAGGGGTTCTTTAACCCTTCTCGTTTTTGAGATCTACTTTCATGTCAAGTCTCTCAAGTTAGTTTTTATTATTTCGGGGTATGATATCTATATATGTCATACTGATCATTTATGTTCATATTATAAGAGACCCCATTTGATCTCTTCAATCCATTTTTGGGATGTTTTATGTGACGTCGTTATGCTACCGAATTCTCATAAGAGAAATCTTATTTTTGTCTTCCTTTCATGTTATTCGTTTCATATGTTATATCATTCCAATTTCATTACCATGTTCTTAAATACTATATATTCTGTTCCCCTACTATTTTATGTATCATTTTTGAGTGGGTGACCCATGTCCCCTTTCTTTTCAATGTTTTCTAAAACCATGTATCATAGACGTTATGCTGCATATTTTTCGTCTCAAAATGCCTCCATCCTTATCTAAAAATTATTTTATGTTATTAATTGAATAATAAAAGCTCTTATTTCTACAGTGGTATTCACATATATACCAAAATTTTCTATTTTGAATTCTGGGATTTACATACATGAAACCCTCTTTTCCTTTTCGTGGGTTTAAAGTGACGTAAAGATCATGTCATTAAAGCAGTTTTTAAAACGTTATGATTATGAATTGAAACCAATTTATTTTATGCTATATGGGTTATTTATTAAATGGTTGATGATGATATATGTGGCTAACATGATAATAAAGACATGTCAAGGGTGCGCCCAGATAGCACTCCAATGCATTGGGTAAAGACTTAATCTCTTGAGATGACCATTTTTAACGACGCCTTGGTGAATAACCGTGGTAATTTTTAACGACACCTTGGGGATGGATCTTGGTGAAACAAAACGATTGTCAATATTAAATGTTGTAGCCACATCTTCAAGTTATAAAAAATGTTATTTTATTATGATATTCCACATGATTCTTTCTCTTTCCTTAAAGTTCTTTTTCATCACAAAGTTGATGTATCTCAAGTTCACATGTTAAATGTTTCTCTGGTTTCCCTTACTGGGCCTTCTGCTCACCCTTTATTTTGATGTATGTCCCCAGGTTATGAGATGCAGTAATGAACCTAGGATGAACATTAAGAGAAGACTTTCAATTGTTTAATAAGAATACTTTATGTTTTCATGTTTAATGTTCCTGGTTTCCAAGACACTAAACACTAAAGATCCTCGGTTTTGTAAAATGTAATGAGAGTTTATGTGATAAAAAGGCAGGATGCTATAGTTGGTATCAAAGGATGGTTTAGTTATTTGTGGAAATTAGGATATGAAAACTATAGGAAGAACCCTATATAAAAGATTAAGTATAAAAAATCTTCCTATTTTTTTGGTGAGTATTGAGTAAGGTATTGCCAAGAAAATACATCCCTGTCTGGATACGAGCAGGTAGAGGTGGCTCTGACACAGATGTTAATAGGGGTAAAACCCGAAAACACCGCTTTGAGCTAGACTCAAACGGGAACTGGTACACGACAACGGGCCTTGTGGCACTCTTGGTTACGACACTCCTAGGGGATATGCTTTGGTAAATTCAAAAGCTTAGTATGAACCATTGTTAAAAGAACAAAGATAAAATAAAATAAATATTCACATAAGAGTATATGACCATGGATAACCTAGATGGGAACCTAGGGGATCACAAGTTAGGGAATAATTTTCTTCTAAAAGTTATCCTTATATGATTTCAGTTCATTTTCATGATCATTGGCTAAGTACATAAGCCCCAAATTATGCTTTCTCTTCTTAGTTAATGGTGGGAAATGGAAGAACATGTCCCAACAACCAATGTGATAGGAAGTGCGACGATTGTCGTATTAATATGACATAGATGATGAAAGGATTAAAAGATGATTATTATTTTGGAAAACGTCCACTATTTTGGGGACCCTATATGATCGAGGTAAATAGATTACTATGGTATTTTCATTGAGGAGTAAGGTTGACTTATATTTTGAAGAATCGATGAATTTAAGGTGGACTTATAGTAATTTAGGTTACTTATGGGAATGATTAACCTATCTTGAGTAAAATATGTTTAGGTTAGCTACTTTAGTTTTAAGATGTTAGGAGTGGTTGATGTTGTTGGGAGATGAACAATGAAGTTTATTTTGGAAGACTATGTTATCATATCATTATTGTATTTGGGTTTCAATCACAGTTTGGTTTATTTTGTGTAATTTTAAGGACAATTATTTATGGAATGGTGTATGATGAACATTGGGTAGTACCATTGAACATTGAATATTTAAAAGTAGTTTCCATTCCTGTGGGATTCATTCTTTTGGAAGAGTTGTTTTACCTTAACCTTTCTATTTTTTGGGATAATGATTAAAGATAGAAGAAATAGATATTTATTCTTTTGTGGATTATCTGATTCTATAGAAGATGATTCCTGTGATTTTTTTGAGACCAAGTGTTTTTGAATTCTCATCATTTGGGGAAAATATTAGTGTTGGTAGGGACTTATTAAAGGATGAAACTCTACTTGAAGGTAGGTATATTTTCTTATGTTTTTGTTCTATGTAGTAAATGAATTCCTCAAAATTATGAAAAGGAATGTAAAACAAAAACGTTTTTTGTTTACGTTTCCTACTAGGTAATCAATGACCGTTTACACACATCATAAGTTTGGGATTTTCTTATGGTTAACTTTCTCCTAATCAGGTTCTCAATCACTCTCCCTCAGAACCTGCCCCTTTGTTTTTCTTCCATGTCTATGTTTTCCAACATGGAATCCTAGTGTGGGTTAACTCGGGTGACCTTTGTACTTCCCTTTATTTAATTTAAAGTAATAATTTTACTAACTCCTTTTCCGATGTGGGACTTTCAATGAAATTTCAAAACCCAATTTTAAAAAAAAATTGTGAGGACGCAATTTCTTAAGGGGGGAATAATGTGACGACCAAAATTTTTGAATAAATCATGTTTCCTAATATTATGTGTTATTTTATTTTATTTTTGTACTCAACAAAAATGTTTCATTTGATAACATGAGTATAATTAAAATGAGACTATTGGGTTTTGACTGTTATATGACCATTGGTCAATATAACCACTGGAAACTAATTGATTTGATTATTGTCTCTAAATACAAGTAAACTTGGTTAATTAATATAGAAAGAAGATTCGATGGCCTCACCCAGTAGTCTTGGACCGATCGAAGCCCATCTAACAGAACTTGGAAAAGAGGTAGCACCACTGGCCTTTTCTCTGGACCAAACCCAAGACAAACATCATCGTGTGAAGCTAGAACGAAATCACCTTTGTGAGATGTTCAAACTGATAGAAATTACTACTAGTGCGATGTTAGCCGAGCCTCCCTAAGATTATCTCACCTTAGCACACCTTACACTTAGGTCCTATGCTGGTGTGATAAGGGGATATGTAAGGAGACTGCAACTGCCTTGTGTAATCCTTTGTTTTAAAAAAAAATTGGGATTTCTTCTTATGACGATGTTTATGAATTTTTAAATGACCGGATAAATATAGTATGCATATTTTTGATGAATTTTAGAAAAAGAATATTTTAAAAATGTTTATGTAAACCTTATGTAATTAAAAATGTGTAATGATTTTCCAAAAATGGTCTTCTACAATTATGCTCAGTACGAAATTTAGAGTCTAATAAGATCAACTTAATTTTTTATGAATAGTAAATTATGAATAGTGATTTTATGATTAGGATTAGTAATCTGTCCAAATGGATTAGTAATCTCACTTAAAGAAAGTATGAATATAATCTAGGCACCTTGATTAAATAATGTGATTCAATAAAATGGTTAAATAACAGCTTCATAAATTATTATCAAGTATTAGTTTTTTCGAGTGAATTGTGTTTTTTAATTAAAAATTAAATTTCAAATATTTAAAAAAATTATTTTTATAAAATGGATTTCATTTTTGAACTCAGAGCACCGATATTATGTTATGGTAATTTTTGGGGTTTTTTCTGAAAAAATGAATTTTCGTTGAATAGTGTATTTATTTAAAAAATAAATTAAAAATATTTAGAAATTTTTTTTTATAAAATTTAGTTCATTTTTGAAATCAGAGCATTGAACTTTGGTTAAGGTGAATGTTTGGGATTATTCTGAGAAAGTTGAATTTTCGATGAATAGTGAAAATACAATTTTTAAGTTACAGGTGTTTAATGACATCATTAAATGATGCATTAAGTATGTAATCAATATGGTCGACTTATGAATAGTAATATAAGGTATGAGGTGTCCCAAGTGGCCAATACCATGGGCAAATACCATGGGAAAGCCCATGGTTTTTCCAAAACCACTTATGAGGTGTCCCTTGGCCATTAAAGCATTGTCCCCTCACTTTCCCTATAAATACCAAGGCATCCTCTCCTCCATTCGACTCCCCACTCTTCCCCAACGAAGTTCGTGTCTCATTACCTCCCAAGGAGTCCTCACAATGTGCCTCCAAGCCCTCAAGGTCCCTACCATTGAGTTTTAAGAGTTATGTTTTAAGGTACAGGATCCGACCTCTCTCTTTCTTTTCAAGAAATCTCATTTATGTCATTTATTTTATGCACCATGTTATTATGTTAAAGGATGTTCTTTTATACTCCACTTACATCTCTTTTAATGTTCATATAATTAGAGATCCCCTCTTACTCTAATTATTTCGTTTTATTAAGTTTTAGGTGGCGCCGTTAGGCTGCCGAAATATTTGTAACGAATTCTTTCTCCCTCCTCATTTTTCAAGATCTATTTTCATGTAAAGTATTTCACGTTCCTTTTTATTATATTGGTGTATGATCTCTAAATTTATCATACTGATCTTTTATGATCATATGATGATAGACCCCATTTTATCTCTTCAATTCAGTATTTTTATGTTTTAAGTGGCGCCGTTAGGCTGCTGAATTTTTAAGTGGTTCTTTCACCTTTCTCCTTTTTCAACATTCTAATTCCATGTCATGTCTTGCAAGTTACTTTTTATTATGTTGGGGTATAATCTCTAAATCTGTCATACTGATCTTTTTCTGATCATATTATGAGAGACCCTGTTTGATCTCATCAATTCATTTTTGTTGAAGTTTAAGTGGCGACGTTAGGCTGCCGAATTTCTAAGGGGTTCTTTAACCCTTCTCGTTTTCGAGATCTACATTCATGTCAAGTCTCTCAAGTTCATTTTTATTATTTTGGGTTATGAAATCTATATCTATCATACAGATCATTTATGTTCATATTATGAGAGACCCCATTTGATCTCTTCAAACCATTTTTGGGATGTTTTAAGTGACGACGTTAAGCTGCCGAATTCTCATAAGAGAAATCTTATTTTTGTCTTCCTTTCAAGCTCTTCGTTTCATATGGTATATCATTAAAATTTCATTACCTTTTCTTAAATACTATATATTCTGTTCCCCTACTGTTTTATGTATCATTTTTGAGTGGGTGACCCATGTCCCCTCTCTTTTCAATGTTTTCTAAAACCATGTATCGTAGATGTTATGCTGCATAGTTTTCGTCTCAAAATGCCTCCCTCTTTATCTCAAAATTATTTTATGTTATTAAGTGAATACTCAATGATCTTATTTCTATAGGGGTATTCACATATATACCAAAATGTACTATTTTAAATTCTGCGATTTACATACCTGAAAACCTCTTTTACTTTTCGTGGGTTTAAAGTGACGTAAAGATCATGTCTTTAAAGCAGTTTTTAAAACATTATGATTCTGAAATAAAACTAATTTATATTATGCTATATGGGTTATTTATGAAATGTTTGATGATGATATATGTGGATAACATGATAATATAGACATGTCAAGGGTGCTCCCAGATAGCGCTCCAATGCATTGGGTAAAGACTTAATCTCTAGAAATGACCATTTTTAACGACGCCTTGGTGTATAACCTTGGTAATTTTTAACGACACCTTGGTGATGGACCTTGGTGAAACGAAATGATTGTCAATATTAAATGTTGTAGCCACATCTTCATGTTATAAAAAAAATTTTATTATGATATTCCACATGATTCTTTCTCTTGACATAAAGTTCTTTTTCATGACATAGTTGATGTATCTCAAGTTCACATGTTAAATGTTTCTCTTGTTTCCCTTACTGGGCCTTCTGCTCACCCTCTCTTTTGATGTATGTCCCCAGGTTATGAGATGCAATAATGAACCTAGGATGACCATGAGGAGAAGCCTTTCATGTGTTTAATAAGAATCTTTTATGTTTTCATGTTTTCAGTTCCTGGTTTCCAAGACAATAAACCTTAAAGATCCTCAGTTTTGTAAATTGTAATGAGAGTTTATGTGATAAAAAGGCGGGATGCTATATAATTCAAGTTACATGAGTGTTTTCAAATTCTCCATGACACATGAGCCTTAGCTCATTCTAATATCTTATTAACTGTGGATTCCACATTTCTAGGTCATGATAATCATGTTATAATATGACCTTATGTTCATGTTTCACTTGCACTAAATTAATATGCCTATTTCCTAACATGTATTATATTCTTTATTTTATTCCTTTTTTACAACCTTACTGGTATTTATAGAACAACCATTTTGGTAATTTCATTAGGTTATCTCATGAAATGCTACATATGAATGAATATTTGTGGTCATGTAAAATTATTGTTCTATAAAGATGTTTTTTTTTTCGATTTTAAGTTGTTACATAATGTTTCTATACCCCGAATCCACATGACCTCTCGATCTTCAATGTTGTATCAAGTAAATATTTTATTTAATAAATTATGTTAAGGTGAGAAATAAAGAGAGGGGTTTTTATATTTTCCCCATTCCAATGTATTTTCATATGCATCCATAACAAATCTATAAGTACTGTAATAATTGTACTCTTTATCATGGATAATATCATGTGATCCTTTCAAATAAAAAGGTCCACCAACTTGTTCGCTATCCTAGGGTGTAAATGTTCTGAGCTGTAAAAATATATAATCAGTTTAAACCATACTCTTTGAAACATATTCAATTAATTGTATTTGAACATATACTTTACAAATTTATTACTGATATATAAATCCCACATTTGTCCATTAATATAATTCATTAATATCATAAATGGTGAAATTACAATTTCTAACGCAAAATCATGATTTGGTAAATGTTTTTTCATGAATATTCATTTTTAATGAATAATACGCAATAATAATGTAATTAATCATTATAAAACACACAAATACCATCATGTATTAAAAAATGTAGATTAAAAACCATTATCTAACATATTGTAATGTATGAATACGTGATCAAACTAACATTCTCTTCTACTCCCTGATATTTTCTAAAAATTCAAATATCCGAATGATAATTGATCCCTTACAAAATAACATGGTGAATCGACAGAATATTAATTATAGATTATTTATAATAGTCAATAATATATAAAAAACAAAAAAAATCATCTTTTCCACCGTGTTTCTTATGGTCCAACAAACAATAGCCACTTTCATTGATCGATCTAATGATATACCCACTTTAAAGTCTATATAAATCAAAAATGAAACATTTTGAAGAAAAAAATTCGACTTTTTAATTACTGAAAATGGATTCTTCTATATTATTGTCATTTGTAAAATTATAAATTTATTTTCATGATCAAACATTAATTGTGAATATATGAGAATATCATCAATAAATCCTTCATGAAACTAATAATGTTAATATGTGATGAATATATTTGTTAAATCTATAATGATGAAATTTTCATTAGAAATACGGAATGACCTCATCATATATTGATAGTTCCCATAAATTATTTAAAATTATGTAATTATTGTATCCTCCATCATTACCCGCAATTGATGATAAACAAGAATAATTCTAGTCATAGAAACATATTTATCTATAAAAATTTGATAATTGATGTCACAAATATGGGGTAGATAATACTCCTTAATTTTGATTGTGATCTACTCCCGATAGTCAATGTAGATTATTTGAAGAAAATTTATTTATAACCAAAAGAACACGTACAACCCAAAGTTATAGACATTTCTGAATGAATAGCTTATCAATATTTTCATAGAGTTTCTTCTTCCACTCATGTAACTAAATAAATGGAATTCAATTATGTATTTGAAATTTTTATGTTCCCAGGAATGAGTTTTATAGAGAACAAATCCTTATGGATTGCTGTAAGGATAGTAAACTCTTTCATAATGAAATCATCAATTTTCCACCCAATAGGAAAATCATTGATGTCAAGATTATACAAAAGGATATTCAATAAACACCCCTGGTGAATGGAAATTATGACACATACAATGGATGTGACATAAAATCATTGTTTTTATGTTTAGTCACATTGTTCTATGATCACATGATGGTTTCTAATATAAAATTAATCATCCCCAAATTGAATATTTTAGTAGATTCTTCTATGATAAATAGAATCCATTCCACGATAAAATAAATTTCAATGAATTGAATTATTCTATAATTTTCTTGAACATCCAACCCAAATGAACTATCCTGGAATCATTGACATGATATTTGATTGTCATGCAATTAGGGGTTTTGGATGAAAAATCAATATATAATATTTTAGTTCAAATATTTACACCCTTATTAAAAATATAATAAATTAAAGAATGGGTGGATCTATTTTCAAATAATACATTACCAGTTCCATAGGGGATGATAGGTGTATGTTTCACAACATTGTTAGCACACTCCTCATCAGGAAAAGTGATCATGTTATATTTCCACTATTCTATCATATTAAATGGTTTCTGATACTAATAATACTAATTAACCATTAGATGTTTTAATTAGTTGTTATAATTATCATACTCCTAACATTTAAAACACTAGATTATGGTTTATGAGTTTTGTGAATCATTTTCTATTTTAACAATATTAGCTACCATCTTCCCATTACATTGGAAAAAAAATTCACAACGTCCTTCCCTTCAACACTCATAACATATTCTATTCAATTTATGAAAATTTACTCCATATTTATTCCATCAAATTGATCACACTGTAAATATCATATTATTAACTTCATGGCTAAAAGATTATACATTGAAATCGATTTTTCAGTTCTTATCAAATTCATGATATTGATACATTACTCATATATCATTGTCTGCTGCAATATCATATCAAACAATCCCATCATAATTAATTAATTCTCCCATTGATAATTACCTCTTGAAATTTGTTTTTAACACACTAATAAATAGAACACCCTTACATTTAGGTTGGATGATAATACTATATACAAATCTCACATGTCTCATAAAATTTTCTACATCTGTAAAAAATATTCAACATCCATTTCCTTTATCTCAATGTTGTCCTTCTGTGTCATTATAAGAATATTATATGGAATGTATATATTGAAAAATATGTTCACAGAATCATCTCAATCAAGGGATTAAATTTCATCCAATAGCCTTATATTATTCATAAGAATCATCCCCTAAATTTTTTCACATACTGAAAGACAACCCATAAAATTCACATTTTAATATTCTGAACACAAGACGATAGATAATATTTTTTAGTAGATTGGATCCATTATTAAAAAACTATAGGATCAGAAGATGCACAAAAATAATGTGAATTTTTTCTCACGAAGGACTCAATAAAACATTTTTTCCCATATTCTGCTTGTGTAAATCAATCATTATTCAGGGATTATGAAATTTTCATTTGCATAAAAATAATTTCATTCCATCTACCACAACATTTTGATTCATATGAAAAAAACACTCCATTGTCTGTTGTACTTATCATTAATATAATTTTTTCTGGTTCATTCCACTGACTAAAGAAAAACCATACTTTTTGAAAAAATAACAATTTTTAGGTTGCAAATAATCTTTGAAAATCACATATAAGATGTATAATTCATGATTCCTTCTTTCATATAAGAATCATTACGTTTATCATATGTCATTCATGGAAATAATTATTAAAATCCACCATTATGATTTCATAAGTGTTTTTCTATTTAAAAATTGTATCCCATGATATTGTCAATACATATATGTAATAAGACCCATTTTGATGCACAGGGTGATGATCAATTCTTGTTCAATGCACTATTTTTGGAGGTGTTACCCTAGGTATCAATATAGAATATCCATATCCACTTATTTTATTCACAAAATGATGTAATTTAATATAATCTACTATTTCAATCCTTATTCAAAATTCAAGATAAATTCCTAATACATTGGACTATCCATGGGCATATAAATAGATAAGTCCAAAAGGATATCACAATGTTTTTAACATAATTATTTACAAAGATAACACAAAAATATACTTTGATACAAACTACAGAAACCCATTATCATCCTAAAAATATATTAAATCATTTTTAGGAAAACTTCTTACATTACCGAAAAATATGTCTGTAGACTAAAATATATTAGTGCCTTTAGAAACATGAAAAAAATGATTACATAGGATAACTACTTAATCTCATAAAATTTTCATTTTACACATAATGTCTATCTTATATATCATATGAAATAAATCTATTCATAATCTAGGAAGAGGAATATTAATAAAGGGTGATCATTTATGCTCAATAATATTAAAAAGGGTTGATTTAAAATCATAAATGGAACCAAGGGTTATTTGAACATGAGAATAATATTTTAAAACCACACCTTACATAAAAGAATCCATAATATTGAGTCATGGAGTAATGATATTAAATTAATAAGACATAAATAATACGTCATTAAATGAAAAATATTTATGAGAGAATAAGAGTGGAATAAGGAATATATTTTTTGAATATATATAATCACAGAAAATCATTTCCATATTAGTAAAGGCTTATTACCAAGTATTTGATAGTGTTACTGGTTCACTCCCCAACCCATCATAGTAGTTAAGGATAACACCGAAAACCATCATATTTTACAATGTTAAATAATTAAATGGATACTCTCCCCATTACACTCATTTATATCTTATGTGATATAATTATTTACCCAATTCATTGGGGGGAGACATAGGTCCCACCAATCTCATAAATAAAACAATATTTATGTTTCATAAAATATCATAAAACTTTCCTCTTATAAAAATCATTGAAATCAAATGGTATTCATAAACAATTAATAATATCATATCATATTGAAAAGATATAGGAATCGTAATCATTTGATCATTTGATCATATCATCAACAATAAAATATGATGGTTTCATATAAATTTTAGCATGGTATACATGTTTAAGATAAATGTGTTTCAAAAAACAAATGCAATCATAAATGTAAATGATGATGAGGAAGGATAAGAATGGTATCATGGGATAATATCCCCAATAATGTATATGTATCATTAACATATTTAGTGAAAAATTTTAACAGGATTTTTATTTATCATTTAAAACATAAGATATGGAAAATATGGTTCCTAGTTTAAAAAACAAATAATTAAACCTAAAAAATATAAAAATCTATTTAGTTGACTATAATATTTAAATAATTTGAATTAATTTCCAAATAAAATATTTTTCAGGATGATGTGATGTTTCATTCATATCATACATGTAAAAAAGTAAATTACTATCACATTTCCGATAAAATATGAAAATAATTGTTTGGAAAATGGACAGAAAATATAGATTGAAAATATATTAGTTCAATGTAAAAAAGGGTAAAAATTTATTTTCATCGTCACAAGATAATTAAAAAACATTTTTTGAGTGCTTTTTTAGATATAATGATTTTGGAAGAAAAATGATTTTTGACCAAATTAAAAAATAAATTTTTATTTTATAAAAAAAATTTATCAATAATATTAAATAAAACATATTTGAAAACATTTACTATTAAAATTATATAATTAATAGCCATAGTATAAAAAAATTAATGATCTTTTTTAGAGGTTGATTTTCATATTTTATCATTAAAAACATATTCATAAACAATCCCAATAAATGTTGATATTGTAACCTAAAATCATGACCACAATGGTAACATTGAATCATAAAATTGAAAAATGAACATAAAATAACACAAATATAAA
This sequence comes from Viscum album, assembly GCA_963277665.1. NCBI lineage: Eukaryota > Viridiplantae > Streptophyta > Magnoliopsida > Santalales > Viscaceae > Viscum > Viscum album. The sequence continues at coordinate 88,641,875 of OY728121.1, read as the reverse complement.
TAAAATCTTTATATTAAATGTAAAAGGTGCTATAAAAACCTGAGTAATAATTATAAATGTATAATATAATGTTCATCTCAACAAATGTACTTCAAGACAAAAATATATATAATTTTGTCTTAGATTATATTTTTCATGACCAGACCTGATGAATATTAAATATAAGGATATTAAACATATATTAAATAATATTAAATATTTATATCCTTTAACATATTATTTTGTCCTAACCTTTTTTAACTTTTTAATAACAATTCCATTTGAATCCTATATTTTGTGTAATAACAACGTTGATTTCCATTTATGTTACATTTTGTTTATTTATTCCCACTTAAATTGGTACTAATTTAATCTCCTACATAATTTCATCCATTACATAAGTATAATACATATTAATTTATAGTATCACATAAACTATAGTGACAGATAATGAAATGCATTATTTTTAAAACATTAGTCCATATATAAGCATGAACGACGTATCCACATTGTTTTCAGATTGAATGATATAATGGTAGAAGATATATCATCATTATAGAAATATTTTTACACCATATATATTTCATTTAATTTCAATAAATAATACCTCATACCATCCTTGTAATTCATTTACTAATAGTGTCTCTTCGTGAGGTGGTCATCTAGCGTACACATAAGAAATTTTCATTTATTTATGTAAAATGAAATGTATTACTCTATATGGTGTATAATAATAAAAATAATATTATAATATTATTAATATAATATATATAAATAATAAATCCATATTTATTTATATCCCTATTGTGTGGAAATTGAAAAAAAGAATTATATTAGTATGCGAGGTTGTAGTTATTGGTACACTTGAATGTTGATTTCATAACTCAAATGTTGAATTTTTATATGGTTGGAGGCCATGGGATTAACCTAAAATATATATGAATATATTTAATATTTTTTTATTACATCATAAATTAATACTAAATATCAATTTTGGTGAAAGATGTTATAAAAAAAATACTCATTGGTGAATATATCCTAATATTCTGGTATTCGAATCAGGATTGTACAAAGAAATGTCATTGGATTGATTAATCCCAAAATAAGAGTAATACGTTGAGACATGGGAATATTAATATTTATTTGGGTATTATTTATAATAAAAAAATATATTTATGTTTTGAAGTGTATAGAAGAAGTGGTGGCCATCATAAGTTAGGCGAGTCGAACCCTAATAATTTTTTGAACGAATGAATTTCCTCCATGTTTTTATCATGTAAAGTGATTATAATAATATACCATTATTAATAATAATAGTTATAAGGTAAATATATATCCATAAAATTGTTTTTGGAACCAATTTGAGTTATTTTAATCCCTTATATTTTTATTTTCCCTTGGTAAACCAATTTATTCTTAACAATGATATATATATTTTTATTATTTTTACAATTCATTTTTGTAAAAAAATTAGTTCAAATTATTATATAGAATAAATTATTTGAATTATGAAATTGGAATAAATTTAACAAAATTTCATTAATAAAAGATTCATTATTAATTTTTAAATTAATCCCACTAGCACAAAAAAATAATGTTTTTTATAAGAAAATGTAAAATGGTGACAATGTTTTGTATAAATATTCAATATTAAAGTAATTTAAATTCAATAAATTTTATTTATATATGTATTTTTTAACTAATTATAGTTTAATAACATTTAATTATTAATTTAACATTAAAAATAAATCAATTTATATTGAAGTTCTTAATAAAAAATCCCTATTTTTCATTATTCATGAAAAAAGAAAATGTTATAAAATATACAAAAACTGTACATCCAAATAAAATTATCACATAATTATTATAAAATTTATTTTTTATAAAATTATTAATTTAAAATTGTGTTATATTATTTATATTAATATTCCCAAAAAAATAGAAAATAATAATTTTGAAACATTTAATGACATTATAAAAAATACAATGTAATCTCATTATCAATATGATTCATCAATTTTAACCCATTATATATTTTATATTAGATTACTTCATCACTGTTCATATTTCAATGTTTGATGTTTAGGTTATAATGGTCACATCTAAATAACTATATTAACAAAATATTGTGGTTTTGATAAAACACAATGGCATGTGTAATGAATGCTCTCCTAGTGATTCGTGTTTCAAAATAATAACATAGTGATACATGTTACTTAATCATAACAAGGTGATTCTTTTATTGAATTATTCCATTAAAATTAATTTTATTCAATAAAAATAATTCATTAAAATTAATGGCATGTCAATGAAAACAATATATGAAATCACTAATGTACCACTTCAAAATGGGCCACCAAATCCATTGAATCACATTTCATAAAATTTTAGGTTTTCTAATGTGAAATAACAACTAATAGTAACAAAACCACAACATAATAGAAATTCCACCAGTTGAAACAAATATATTAAATCTAAAAACAATTAACAACCTCTAGGGAGAAAAACCAGTCGACGATGGCCTCCTCACCATAAAAAAATTCATGAAACTCTATAATTCCAAATCACATGTTCCTTACATTAATGATTATCTATATGTGACTATTTTAATTTCATAATCACCATCTAATTATTATACCATTACTCCAAATGTTATTGTGTTTTATAGTGTGAAGTCACATTCAATTCCATTCATCCATTGTCTCTATCATAACCAAATCATGATTCATTCCTTATAGGGAACAACAAACAATAATTAAATTTCATTCACTATAAGAAATTTTGATATCAAAATAAAATAGTCAATCCACCCAAATCTGCTAAGTGTGATTTTAGACTCTAATAGAAAATTAATATATCAAATTATTATGGAATGAAATGTAATTGATGACTTAACGTAAGCATTAATTTTTAAAATAGTAAAATGTTTCATTGATTGAATAAATCTATGTTTCATCAGTGGGGTATTTCATCTCATGCGTCTAATGATAATGGAAACTATGACCATCCATGTTATCCCCTTTAAAAACAAAAGAAACCAGTGCTTCTCTAAAATAATAACAAACATAAAATATAGCTATTTTAATCTTCTATAAATAATTGAATCGGATTTGATATTAAATTATATTTCATATCATCAAATGAAACCCAACATGTTGACTACATAATGAATTTCACACATTTACTATGTATATATATATCAATTGAGGTAATTGATTTAGCAATTATATTACCAACCCTTAATAGCACCCCACTAAAAGAAATACTCTAATGATAATGAATAATTTTTATTGATATTCGCATGAAAATAAAAAAATTTAATTTCATGGTTAAAATGATATTCTATTTTTAGAGACCACTTGTTCCATGAATTTACAATCATATATCATGAAGGGGAAATTAATTATATTTGAATAATGGAAGTGAAATCTCGAGGTTAAATTTAATCATCGTTGGTTAATATCATGTTCTTCTTTATTGAAATTATATACATAGATATCTTCAATGTGAACCATGATGAATAAATCATGTTATTGGTGAGATATTTATTATATTTGTTCCATAAGAACTGTAGGACCATTTGTCATACAAAATAGAATCAAGTGATAATGAATGTGACAATACGTTTTCTTGATTGTAGTGTTCCGAGTATCTGGTACCATAATTCACAGTTAGATATATCCAGATAGATAATTAGATATTAAAAACCTATTTTATCAATCTAATTTGTTAATAAAATCATGATGTTTTAGTAGGGGACAATTATTTCAGATCATAATTTTCTTGATCAACTAATAATCAACCCATTGCTTATTTCCTCAACCAAAATTATCATAAAACTGATTTGGGGACTCCATTGATGTTATTGTAAAGACACGTAAATTCACGGAATTTTTTTTAAATACTTTAGATTTTTACGCGTCTGTGGATTCTAACGGCACATCATTCTAAGGCCCGGTGTGCCCGGATTCAATTTCTGAAGATTTTCTTGTGTATGTTTAGTGAACAGATGAGCGGGATTTTATATCTTTTGAATCAGTGCTCGGAATTAAAATCTGAGGGCACTGATGAACTCGCAATGCCGGTAATTGCTTAACGTGATCCTTACCATAGATGCGTTCAAAATGGAGGAGAAGCTTGTTTTTGGGGTTTATTTAAGAAGTAAATAATAATAATCGGAACAATTTTTATTTTATCAGGAGGTTATTTCCTCACATGGGTAGTTAAGGGTGGGTCCCAAATCCACCTAACTACCCATGTGTGTATGTTAGAGAGGTGGGGCCCACTCGAGCCCGACCATTTAATTTCCTCTATTCTCATTAAGAACCCCTCATTAAATTGGAAAACCCCCATTAAATTCCAATCTCTCCACCTCAATCTATTAAATTATGTAAACCCTTAATTTAATGAGGATCCTTCTTCTTTCCCATCTTTTTATTAATTTTCGACATGTTTAATAAATTGGAAACTTCCCTCTCCCTTCATTAATTAATTGTCAACACTTTTTATTTAAAGTGGTTATTTAATTTTGGGAGTTTCTTTGCGTGAGTAATTATATAATAAGAGGTGCATATTATTTAATTTTTGGGAATATCATTTGTTGTGCAAGAGATATTGGGAGAGATTTAAAGCATTTGGAAGAACGACGGTCTCCGACGATGAATGAAGAAGAACATCAGTTCCTCGAAGATCGAAGACACGCCACCAATTCTCTTCTCCGCGACAACTGAGGAGACGTTGATTCCTCCTCAGCGCACACCCACGACGCCTAAAAACCCTTTACTTGCGACACTATCAACCACGACACAGACTTTCATCTTCAATTGTTGAGGTAGGGGAATTTGTAAAAATATCATTATGTGAATTATACCCTCGGCATGGTGTGTAATTTTTGGGTGATGTTTTGAACCACTAACACAGTGGGTGAAGACTAACAAACAAGTCTGAACCCACCGCAACTTTGTTCTTGATGCACGAATTTTTTTTGGAGACAATGATGGGGGACCACAATGGATATTGGTGGCCTTAAAATTGATGTACATGTCCCGAGGAGACTGCAGGCGCAGATGGGAGAAAAATCGGACCACTGGAATGACCCTGGTGGCCCGCGGAAGCCCCCGGTAGTGTAGGTCACTGGAAAGGTAGCTCCGACTGCTGGAGGTGGCAGCTGGCACCGGGTAGCGGCGCACCGTGACTTAATCTGCGATAGTGAGGGAGGGATCCCATAGCCGCGTGGTATCTAGGGGAGCGGCAGCGCCACCCTGGTGCCGCTTCCCCCGCTCATCTCGATGGCTGAGCTAGCGCAACCCCCCCAGTCTGGCCGTGGTGGATTGTGCGGACCGGGCCACGCCCAGCCATTCAGAGGCATGCGCTACCGGGACAGACCAGGAAACGGGTCGGGTCGACCCAGTTCAGGGTGAACCTGGGGGGTTGGCCCCGGTCGGACCAGGCCCAGACCCCCCACTTCGGACAGTTTTCGGTCATTTTCCCATAACATGAGCTACAGACTTTTTATCAACGCACTATAAATTGATAAGTAATCCTGGGATCGAGACAGTCATTTTGGTATATTACACTCGATGTTTCGACAATGTTTGGGTACGACCGGGTTGGTTCGAACATGAAACCAACCGGGCCCTTGGGGAGAAAATGATTATAATATAAGGACCGAGCATCCGTTTGACGTGTCTTCAACTGCGTTTAATTCCTCTTGATAAGACGATCCTTTTGGATTACTTATATTTTCATTTGGATGAAGCTCATGTACTGTAGGGTTGGTTTTATCTTAAAATCAATCGGGCCCCTGGGACGGAAAAGCCAATAACTCTCAGACCGGGCGTCCGATAGACGCACTATCTATCGCGTTGGGTTTCTCTTGATGAGACGGAACTTTGGGATACATCAACTCTGGACCTTGTGATAGTTAATGTATCAACTCTTTTGCTCGAGGAGTAGAACCTCCTGGAATCCTGCATGATATGTGCGGAAATCCTAGAGCTGGTTGCGACTGCGATGATGACGACTGCACTTGGATCCTCCATCTGTTCGGCTGCGAGGACGACTGTACATGGATCCTTCATCGGTTCGATAGCAACGGCGACCGTTCTGGGATCCTCTGTGGGTTCGATGACGATGAATACTGTTCTTGTATCCTGTGTGGGTCCGGCAGTATGACATCTGTACTTGTATCCTGAGCTGGTCTGGCATAGTAGCAGGTCTTGTATACTTTGTGGGTCCGACAGCTTAGCTGGTCTTGTATCCTATATGGGTCCGACAACATAGATGAATCTGTGGCTTCATCTAATCATCTCTATCGCAATACGAATGATGTATACATGTGTGAGCTGAGTCTTGAATTTTCAATCATTATCATCGATTTGATTGACTTGCTTTCCTGTGTGGACTAGGTTGTGTTTTCCTATGTGGTATGAGTTGTTTTTTCCTGTGTGGATTGGGTTGTGCGTTGGCTCTAGATTTGGAGACATTTTGTAATTGATGACTTATGTATATGTATGGGCATATACCTAAGTAACGTCGGTTAACACTTCGTGATTGTATATTTCCTTTCGGTTTTATCCTTCGTTGATTCTGAGAGACCTTCAGGGGTCTCGAGGTCCCTACTGAGTATCGTATACTCACCCCTACACGGGCTATGCCCGAACTATGTTGTGTTGGATGTAGACAACAGACATCACCGATCGAGGTGGAGGCTTGTGGAGATAGGAAGTACCTGTAGGTGGAACACTTTGCGGGACGTACACGGAGCGGACCGCCGGACTCGAGGATCTAAGGAGACTATATGTACCCACCCTTCAGGTGGGATTTTCGGAGGACGAATCGGTGTTGCTGTTTTACATTCTTCTTTTGAACATTCCTTTCAGTTGTAGTGTACTTTCAGTTGGGTTTGTATACTGGCCCATTTACTTTCAGCACTTACCTTCTACTCAGTTTTAATTATCTCATACTTCACTTGCGAACACTGTTCTATATTTGGTTTACATTATAAAAAGAGAATGCCATTTCATTATTCAGAATTTACGCCTTTGGTGCTAGTCGTTAGCTCCTAGCCTATGGAAGGCGGGTTTGGGGTAGTCACGGCACGGGCCCCGAGGATGGGTAGTGACAAATTGGTATCAGAGGAGTCGGTTCTACCACAGAATGTAGGACTCTGATCTTTTCTTTCTATGATGCAATAGTGTTATGATTTTTGAGTGTGTTTTTCAGTCCAAGGAGTATAGTGTTGGTTCGACAACCGATGTATCCATACACCACGACCCAGATTTCTGATTTCTGAGACAATGCACGAAAACACTGATTGTTTGTGTGTTTCCGTTGAAATGTTTTCCTTGTGATTACTTTGTGTCAGCTCACCAGGTGTACTGTTTGACCATGGAGCACCTGTTTCTTTTCAGGATTTCCCCACGAAGGCAGCCAACCATGGTTCCTAGTTACGTGCATGATGGAATCCCACCGAACGACGAGGCCTCGGTGCAGGGCCCCAATACAGTGGAGGAACCATCAGTACCACTACTCACTGAGCCACTGATGCTACCAGCACCAGCTTTGTAGAGTTCACACTGCCAGAGCGCGTTTAATGAGTTTCAGAGACAGAGGCCGCCCATGTTCCATGGAGATACTGATCCTTAGGAAATCAAGGATTGGCTGTAGGATATCGTCAGTGTCTTCAGACTGGTAGGGACACGAATATATCATATAGTGGTCCTTGTCGCGAGTCTCCGGCACACAGTAGCAGGTAGATAGTGGAGCCTGATGCTCCAGGCATACGATGAGGAAACTCTTCTTTGGATAGACGTTGAGAGCCTCTTCCACTCGGAGGTCGTTCCAGCCACCCTCTGTGAGGTGCACATCCAGGAGTTACTAAATCTGCAGAAGGGAATCATGTCAGTAGCCCAGTACTCGGCGAGCTTAACCGACCTCTCACGCTACTCCACGGACATGGTATGAGACCCATTCTTCTAGGACCAGACCTTTGAGCTGGGACTGAGTCATGAGATCAGAGCTTCAATGATTCACCTCTGCATCCTGATGTAGGCAAGGGTGCTGGATCGAGACCTGTTAGTGGAGATCTTTGACGCCGAGTAGCCTTCAGTGGAGAGACCCACCACAGGAGGGCACGAAGCGGATTCTTCTGTAGCCGGTAGTCGACAGATGAAACAGGGGTCCAGGCAGACCAGTCCGTCAGGTGGGAGAACTCAGGATAATGGTTTGGATGTGTGGGGCCCACTGCATAGATCCAGCCTTACGAGGAGCAGACAGTGCTATGCATGCGACCATCAGGGCCACATGGCTCATGACTGCCCGACCTGCCTTGTAGACGAGCGGCAGATAGTGGAGGGACCTCTTAGGAAGAGGCAGAGGTTCGACTGTGGTAGTCTGCATGGAGCAGGAAGACGAGGCAGAGAATCTGGCCGAGTAGTGGGTGGTGTACGACACTTCGAGGCTATACCACCACCAACCACAGGAGGTCCACCCCAACTACAGGGAGCTGGCAGGCAGAGGCAGGTTCAGCTCCATGCAGTGGAGGCTTACAACCATGGTGCACCTGAGATGCTTCGAGGTATTATCTGTGTCTATTCCACCCATGTTGCAGTTCTTATAGACACATGTTCAAGTCATTCTTGTATTGCCGCTGCCCTTTTTCAGACCTCAGAGATTCTGACAGAGCTGTTGGATCGATTCTTATTGCTAGACACTCCTACAGGAGCTGACTGGACGATTACACACTGGTTCCAGCAGTTTGAGCTTACTCTAGGAGGCGAGAGCTTCAGTTGGGATCTTCTTCTAGCGGCATTGATGGCTTATGCCATCATCTTGGTTATGAACTTGTTATCTATAGTTCATGCTCAGATTGATTGTATGAGGCCCACAGTGCAGTGTTTCCGCACGGATGGGACTTGTTTCACCTTCATCGGCAAGAAGGGAACCATTGCAGCACTGGATGGACTCACATAGTGGAGAGGGCAGTCGATCACACATCAGTTGGATAGTCTCATCCTTGGAGCGGTTGACGTTCGGAGTCCGAGATTTCCTGTAGTGGTGGATTAGTATTCAGACATTTTTCCTGATGATGTTCTAGGACTACCTCCTCCTAGAGTGGTAGATTTCTATATAGGCTTGTACCCCGGTACATCACGGTTATCAACTCCAGCATATCAGATTGCTCCCTCTAAGCTTCGTGAACAGAGGGTATAGCTAGAGGACTTACAGGGGAAAGGTTTCACCAGACCCAGTGCTTCACCCAGGTCTTCTCCGATTTTGTTCACCAAGAAGGCGGATGGGAGCTTACAATTGGGTGTCGACTACCGTCGCCTGAACCACATGACTTTGTGGAACAATTATCTGCTTCTGAGGATTGACGACCTCTTTGATCAGCTTAGGGAGTACGTTGGTTCTTGAAGATAGACCTTAGGTCAGGATATTATTAGCTCCAAGTTCGGAACGAAGTTATGAAGAAGACGAACATAATTTGTTGGTATGACCACTATGAGTTCTTGGTCATTCCCTTCGGTGTGAACAATGGTCCAGTAGTGTTCATGAGTCTCATGAATAGGATCTTCCAGCCCTACCTCGATCAGTTTGTCATAGTATTCATTGAAGACATACAGATTTACTAGACCACTGAGGAGAAGCACGCCTACAACATACTGGTTTTAATGGATACACTCATAGAGCACTAGCTTTATGGTAAGCTCTCGAAGTGCCAATTCCTGCTTCAAGAGGTTCACTTCATGGGGCATGTCATCCTAGAGTCGGGATTTGCATTGGATACTGTGAAGGTCGAGGTAGTACTTTCATGGAAGCCACCCAGGAGCGTGACAGGGGTGCATAGTTTCCTATGTCCATATGGGTACTATCGAAGATTTGTGCCATACTTCTCCTGAGTTGCATAACTGCTTACAGCATTGACGACAAAGGTGAAACCCTTCGTGTGGTCAAACTGGTGTCAGCATATCCTTCTGGAGCTGAGTCAGAGATTGACAAGTGTGCCATCTTGAGGCTGTCAGAGGAGGGCGTAGGGTATGTTGTTTACAGTGACACATCAGGGACCAGACTCGGGTGCGTCCTGATGAAGGAGCGAGTAGTGATCGCTTACTGTTCACAACAGTTGAGGCAGCACGAGCAGAACAAACCTACCCATGACATGGAGTTAGCAGTTTTGGTCTTCGCCCTGAAGATGTCGCAGTAATATCGGATGGGTGAGCACTTTATAGTATACTCTGAACACCATAGCCTCTGGTACATTTTCTCACAGAAGGACCTGAACCATAGATAGGGTCGATGGCTCGAGATCCTATATAATTATGACTTTGATATTGTCTATACTACTGGGAATGGGAATGTTGTGGCTGATGCTCTCAGTAGGAGATCGGGCATTCTACTACTCCGAGAGGATATAGAACATTTAGCTGCTGTGCAGATATCCTTCGTGGATAGAGATGGGGAAGCCTATCTACAGTCACTCACAATCACTCCTCCAATACTTTAGCGATTTAGAGAGGCACAACGTCGTGATGTTGACTGTGAGGCACGACGTGCTCAGATATCCTCAGGGTTGGCACATGATGGATTTTCTGAAGGTGGGGAGCATGTTATCCTATTCTGAGGACGTACCATGGTACTAGTTTATCTACAGGAGGAGGTGCTGAGGGAGTTCCACACATCCCCTCTAGCGGCACATCCTAAATTAGTGAAGATATACCAGTACCTCAGACGACAGTAATGGTGGCTGATAATGAAGCGGGATGTAGCAGAGTTCATTTCATGATGCCTCACTTGCCAGCAAGTGAAGGTGGAGCACCAGGTACCTGAACGCTTGGTACAAACCTTAGAGGTTCCAGAGTGGATGTGGGATGGGATATCCATGGATTTCGTGATAGAGCTCCCACGTACTTCTAGAGGAAACGACACTATCTTGGTGATCATAGACCGACTCACCAATTCGGCCCACTTACCACTGATCAGAGAGCATGGCTCAGTAGAGAGATTGGGATGCCTCTACGTTCACGAGATCGTACGGCTTCATGGTGTGTCATCATCTATCGTCTCTGATCGAGACTCTCACTTTACATCCCGGCTTTAAAAGGGGTTACAAGAGGCTTTTGGGACACAACTATTCTTGAGCACTGCCTTTCACCCATAGAAGGAAGGCCAGATGCAGAGGACCATTCATACACTCGAGGACATGCTCCGTGCAAGTGTCATTGACTTTTTTCGCAGTTGGGAGGATCACCTACTCCTGGTGAAGTTTGCATACAACAACAGATACCACTCCACCATTGGGATGGAACCATACGAGGCACTGTACGACAGATCTTGCGGGTCTCCTCTATGCTGGACTGACCCTGGGGAGTCTGCATTTGTAGAACCAGATATGGTTCAGGCTACGACATAGAAGATGTAGATCATATAGGAGTGGATGAGGACTGCACAGAGCATACAGAAGTCCTATGGTGATAGGTGGCGGAGACCACATGAGTTCGAGGATGAAGACCACATTTTCTTATGGGTCTCACCATGATGTGGATTTCAGAGATTTCGATGGGGCGGAAAGTTATCTATGTACTTCATCGCACTATTCCAGGTCCACATAAAAGTAGTTGGGGTGGCTTACTTCCAAGCCCTTTGAACTTAGCTGCACCGGGTGCACGAAGTCTTCCATGTTTCTCAGCTAAGGAGATATGTGCACGACCCAACACATATCATCGACCACACGGAGCTGGACATCGATGGCGGGGAAACATTTGCAGAGGTCCTGGAGGAGATCGAGGATCGACGGGAGTGGGTCCTACGTGGGCGGTTGATTCCCCTTGTGCACATTCATATGCATCACGAGAACCTCCAGGAGAGCACATGGGAGCGGGATGCTCAAGTGAATGCTCAGTACCCTCATCTGTTCCCCTAGATATGTTTTAGCTTTATGGGAATGCAAATCTATAATGTGTGAGTGATTTCAAGACCAGGAAATTTAATTGATTTTTTTTTAAATGCTTTCGAATTTTACGAGTCTGTGGCTTCTGATGGCACATTATTCCGAGGCCCGGTGTGCCTGAATCAATTCCTAATGCTTAGATCGGGTACGTTCAGTGAACGGAGGAGCGTGTTTTTATATGTTTTAAACTCGTTATCATAATTAAAATCTGAGGGAACCGATGAACTCCCAACACCGGTAATTTCTTAACATGATCCTTACTATTGATTCGTTTGAAATGGAGGAGAAGATAGATTTGGGTGTTAATTTATGATGTAAATAAAAAATTTCGGAATAATTTTTATTTTATCAGGAGGCTATTCCTTCCCATGGGTAGTAGTGGGGTCCATAACCACAAAACTAACCATGTGTGGATGTTAGAGATTTGGGGACCACACGAGTCCCACCAATTAATTACCTCTAATCTCATTAAGAACCTCTCATTAAATTGGAAAACCCCCAGAAAATTCCAATCTCTCCACCTCAATCCATTAAATTCTGTCAACACATAATTTAAGGATGATCTTTCCACATTCCCCCATTTTTAGTTAATTTCCAACACGTTTAATTAATGGGAACTTTCCCTCTCCATTCCATAATTAATTTTCAACACATTCCATTTAATGTGGTGATTTAATTATGGGAGTTTCTTTGCGTGAGTAATTAAATAATAGGAGGAGACTATTATTTAATTTTGGGGAAGAGATTTTTTTGTGCGAGAGAGATCGAGAGAGCATTGGAGCTTTTGGAAGAATGATGGTCTCCAGAGAATAATGACGAAGAATGCCGGTTCCTCGATGTTCGACGCCATGCCACCAATTCTCTTCTCCACAACAAGAGAGGAGACGCCGCTTCCTCCTCGGCGCACACCGACGACGCCAACGAACCCTTTCCCCGCGACGCCGTCTACCGCGATGCCGATGTTCATCTTCTGTTGTTGATGTAGGGGAATTTTTATATATTTATTTATGTGATTCATACCCTCGGCATGGCGTGTAATTGTTGGGTGATGTTTTGAACCACTAACAGGGTGGGTGCGGACTAACGAACAATTCTGAACCCACCGATATATTGATCATGATGCACAAAATTTTTTTGGCGACAATGATGTAGGACTGAAATTGAGATTGGAGGCCTTCGCAGTGATGTATGGGTCCTGAGGCGACCAGAGGTGCAGACGTGAGAAAAATCGAACGACTGAAATGACTCTGATGGATCGCTGAAGCCCCTGGCGGCGCGGGTCACCGGAGTGGCCAGCACCGGCCGGCCACCCTGAGGTGGCGGCCCCCTGAAGCGCCGCGGGCAGAAGCCAAACGTGGCTGAATCCGCGGTGGCAGGTGTGGGATCAAGCAGCCGCGTGGGATCCAGGGGAGCCGCGGTGCTATCGGGGCGTCGCGTCCGCGAAAATCGGCGGTCACGCCCCCCGCTGGGCTCGATGGTCGAGCCAGCGCACCCCACCCCCCTAGCTGGGCTAGGGGGGGTCCTGCGGGCTTGGCCGCACCGACCGAGCCGGAACCAGAATCGGATCGGGTCGACCCAGTTCGGGCCGACACAGGGGGGGTTGGGCCGGGTCGGACCGGGCCCCATCCCCCCACTTCGGACCGTTTTCGGTCATTTTCCCATAACATGAGCTACTGACCTCTGATCGACGCACTTTCAGTTGTGTAGAAATCCTTGGATTGAGGTGGACGTTTCAGTGAATTACACTCGAGGTTTCGGAAGAGTTTTGGTATGACCAGGTTGGTTCGAACCCTAAACCAACCGGGCCCTTGGAGAGGAAACGATTATAACTTAAGGAGAAGGCATCCGTTTGATGTTCCGTCAACTATGTTGAATTCCTCTTGATGAGATAGTCCTTTTGGCTTACTACTCTTGAGGTTTGGACGTTGATGGAGTATTGTCGGGTTGGTTTTATCTTAAAATCCAACTGGTCCCCTGGTACGGAAAAGACAATAACTCTCAAATCGAGCATCTGATTGATGCACCGTCTGTCGCGTAGGGTTTTTCTTGACGAGAAAAAACTTCGGGATACATCGACTCGGGACCTTGTGACAGTTGATTTATCGACTCTCTTGCTCGAGGAGTGGACCCTCCTAGAATCGATCATGTTGTGAGCAAAAACCCTAGAGCTGGCTGTGACTACGATAATGAAGACTACAAGAGGATCCTCTATGAGTTCGGCAGCGAGGACGACTATACATGGATCCTATGTGGGTTCGGTTGTAATGAAGAATGTTATGGGATCCTCTTTGGGTTCTACATCGATTACTATTGTTCTAGTAACCTAAATGGGTCCGACAGTATGACCTATGTAATTATATCCTATGTGGGTCCGGCAGAGTAGCTGGTCTTGTATCCTTTGTGGGTCCAACAGCTTAGTTGGTCTTGTATCCTTTGTGGGTCTGACAGCTTAGATGAATTAGTGGCTTAATCTGATCATCTGTATCGTTATACGAAATATGTATACATGTGTGACCCGTGTCTTGAATTTTTAATAATTATCATCAATGTGATTGACTTTCATTCTTTTGTGGACTGGGTTGTGTTTTCCTATGTGTACTGGGTTGTGTTTTTCATGTGTGGACTTGGTTGTTCTTGGGATCGAGTGTTGGAGCCATTTTTTAATTGATGACTTCGGGATATGTATGGGCATATACCTAAGTAAAGTCAGTTGATTCTTCATGATTGTATATTTCCTTTGTGGTTTATCCTTCGTGGATTCTGAGACACCTTCGAGGGTCTCAGGTTCCCTACTGAGTATCGTATACTCACCCTTGTATGGGATTAGCCAGTACTACGTTGTGTTGGATGAATATGACTGACAACACATATCATTGTGGAGGCTTGTGGAGCGGGCCAGTACCCGAAGGTGGACCACTTGGCGGGACATACACATAGCGGATGACCATACCCGATGAGCTGAGGATACTATCTGTACCCACCATTCTGGTGGGATTTCCGAAGGACAACTCAGTGTTTATGTTTTACTTTCTGCTGTTGTACTTCCATTTCAGTTGCACAGTACTTTTAGTTGGGGTTTTATACTGGCCCATTTACTATCAGCACTTACCTTGTACTCAGTTTTAATTAGTGATTACATCACATGCGTACTCTGTTATGTTTTTGTTTCACTTTATAAAAAGGCAATGTCTTCCCTTTTTCGGGATTTATGCCTTTTATTCTAGTCGCCAGCCCCTGGCCTATGGAAGGCGGGCTTGGGGTAGTCACGGAATGGGCCCCGTTGACGGTTCGTGGAAGATATAATCAAATGATTTAATAAATAATCATAAAAAATTGAAATATCTTCCCCATTAATTTTATTGGTGATATACAAGTATAATTACCAGTTATCCATTGTTTCATTGGAACTAAAATAATTCATAAATACACTTATCTACGTAATGATATAATACGAATACCAATTTTAAACTACTTTTGAATGAAATTAAAAATCAGATGTTATATACAACACCTATTTTCAAAAATAATTTCAAATTAATATTGGGGTATCAATTTAAAATATTATTAGGGATGTTATTTCTTCCCAAGTCCTCATATATTATTCTCCCTAAAAAACATGCATGTCCCATTTTGGAAAGATCTTTAAACAAAATTATGAAAAAATAAAATCTCTATAAGAATATATTTTGTCCATTATGATTATGAAATAAAATATATCCATATAGGTAGAAATGATTTACCAAGACAACACAATCATTGATAAATACACGGTTCATCAGGGGTATGAGATACCCAATTCACTTTTCATTCCAAGAGGTACAGATATATCTAAAATATATGGAATAATATCCATTTCAAATTTTCAATGATTCACATTGAGGGATGAAAGAAATTATTAATATTAATATAAAAAAAATATCCATAGAAAAATAAATGAAAAGAGAACCTCACATGATCACCGGACCTAGATTAACATCCACTAGAGAAAATACAGTTTCATGTAATCATTTAGATACATAAAATGAATAATATAATCAATTATAATATTATGGATGAAAAACATCACCCATTAAATAATATAATGAGAATATATTCACTATATAAAATAAAGATAAATTTTTTTTTGGAGAAGCTTTACTAATAAAAATGATATAGGTGAAGCATTATCCCATAAGAGAGAGAAACATTTGTTATTGTTCATCAATAATTTTTTTTATACTCTATCATGATAAATTGGTAGAATGATAGAGTTCCTTTATGAGCAAAAATGAAGGGAATAGTCTGATTTTATTATAGAAATCCATAAGAAATTATATAGAAAACATCATTTTACATCGTATTCCACCTATAAGTTATATGACAACTACCCAAAAACAACAAAGGAAAACGAAATTTAAAGACCAGTAAAATTCAAGGGAATTTTTTTTTTCATAATTTTCTTTGGGATTTTAGAAGAACGCAGTGTCTTTCGGCACCTGATTCCAAGGCCCGGTGTGCCCTGAATCAATTTCCGAATTTTAGGTTGGGTACGTTCCGTGAACGAATGAGTGAGTTTTCCTAACTTTTGATCCGATTCTCGGAATCGAAATCTGAGGGCACCGATGAAACCGCAGCACAAGTATTTTCTTAGGAAGAACTTTTCTGGAGTTACGTTTGCTCGAGGATAGTTGATAAAAAAATGAATTATGTTTAAAGTGAAATAAAAATAGTGTTATAATTTTTATTCCACATCCATAAGTGGTTTATCCCATGTGATGGAGTTGGGGTGGGACCCACAAATGTTCTAACTCCCCTTGTTAGGATTTAAGATGAGGTGGGGACCACATGATCCCCCAGCATTTCATTTTCCCTAACTCCTTTTAAAAACCTCTATTGTTATTTATGTTGCCAACACTCCATTTAATTTGACATGTTATGTTTAATTAAATGTAGAGAATTCATATCAAATGTTTGAATTTCAAAAATGTTGGAAAGGGTAATAAAATAAGTCAAAGGCCTTATTTTATTTTTGGTTGCATCATTGCGTTGAGAGGGGGAGCATTCTTAACATTGGAAGAACTTCATCTTTCTGATGAAGAACATTTCTACCTCGACGAGGAATGCCATCACACAGATTTCTGAAGAACGACGTCGTGCCATCTTTCGTTCATCATCCTGTGTTAATGGAAGGGAGACACCGCTCTTCTTTGGTCATTCACCGATGACGTGTACAGAGCCTCGTTCCACGACGCCGTCTTCCGAGACGTCCTTTCCCCGCGACATCCTTTGTTCGACAACTCCTTAAGGTAGGGGTTTGATTTTGGTTCATGAATATTCGTTGCCTCCCAAACGTCCAATTCCAATGCCGCTTGTTATCGGATTAATGGGAGGAGGTTGGACCACATGAACAGGGCTGAACCTCCTCCCCATTTGATGTTGTGTTTATCGCCGCACGATTAAAGGTAGTGCGGTGCAACATCACCGCGCAGAAACAAATAAAAATAGGCAAAGAAGCATGGCACCATCACGCCATGCCATTGAGGCCGAACAAAGCCGCAACGCGAGCACCGTGCCGAAGATCCACGAAGAGACCGCGGCTGGATTAGGGTCGTGGTGGAGGGGCGCGGCGCTGTCGCACCGCGCCGGTTGGACAAGGTCGCGGCCTATGGCCGCGGTGGTGCGGGGAGCAGTGGCTGGAACCCCCGGCCGTCGAAGCAATGAGGTCGGGACCTGCAGGGGGTCACGCGGTGACACAATGGCCGGCCATGTCAGCCGGTTCTGAGAGGCTCGGTGGTCGTAACCCCCAGCACGCAAAGGACGAGCCCCCATGCGGGGGGGGGGGGGGGTCATTCAATCAATGGGGGAAGCCCCCCACCCCCCTCCCGCAATAGCTCGGCCATCACCGAGCTAGCCATGTGGGGTGCACCGCGCCAGGCCAAACGGCCTCCAAGGCCGGACTGGCCACACCAGTCCGGGCCGCCCATGTGGGGCCGGGCCACGCCAGGCCGCGCCGGATGGGCCAGCTGCGCCCCCCGGGCCACTTTTCACCGTGCCTACCCAGCCGAGCCGGGCCACGCCCCCCAAGCCGGGCCGCTCCCTAATGGGCCGGACCCGGACCCGGTTTGGGTCGACCCGGTTCGGGCCGACCCAGGGGGTCTCGGGTCGGGTTGGTATGGGCCCAAAACCCCCTAAAACCGGACATGTTCGTTCTTTTGCCCATATCATGGGCTACAGACCTATGATTGATGCTCCTTTATTTGCGATTAGATCCTTGGATCGAGATGGTCATTTCGGTATATTACACTCAATGTTTCAGAGAACTTTGTGTACAACCGGGTTGGTTCGAACAAGAAACCAACCAGGCCCTCGGAGCAGAAACACTTATAACTTGATCTCCGGACGTCCGATTGATTTACCGTCGACTTTGATGGATTCCTCTTAGTGAGACAGACCTTTTGGCTTACTCTGATCGAGGTTTGGATGCAGTTGGAGTGCGTTCGGGTTGGGTTTTACTTAAAAACCAACTGGGCACTTGGAACGAAAAAGTCAGTAACTCGCAGACCGGGCGTTCGATTGACACGCCGTCTATCACATTGAGTTTCTCTTGTCGAGATGGAAATTTGAGATACATCAACTCTAGACTACGTGTCAGTTGATGTATCGACCCCTTGGCTCGTGGAGAGGACCCTCACGAAATCAAGCATGTTGTGTGTGGGAACCCTAGAGCTGGCTGCGACTGCGATGACGAGGTTGACTGCACTGAAATACTCTGTGGGTTCAGCAGTGACGAAGACTGTACTGAAATCCTCCATGGGTTCGGCAACGATGAATACTGCACTGAAATCCTCCATGGGTTTGTAAGCGATGAAGACCGTACAGAAATCCTTCGTGGGTTCGACGATAATGACGACTGCACTGAAATCCTTTGTGGGTTCGGCAGCGATGAAGACCGTACAGAAATACTTCGTGGGTTCGATGGCGATGACAAATGTTCTTGTATCCTACTTGGGTCTTGCAGTGTTTTACTCTGTTCTTGTTATCCTACGTGGGTCTGGAAGAGTGGCTGGTCTGTATCCTATGTGGGTCCGACAGCTTACCTAGTTTAGTATCCTATGTGGGTCCCAGGAAAGATGAATCAGTGGCTATATCTGATCATCCCTGTCACCTTACGAAGAAGTATAGATGTGTGAGCGGAGTCTTGACTTTCAATCAGTATCTTCAATATGATTGTCTTGATTTCCTATGTGGATTGGGTTGTGTTATCCTGTGTGGATTGGGTTGTACTCCTATGTGGACATGATCAAACATGGGCTCGGATGTTGGAGCTGAACGAGAATTGAAGACTTAGGTATTTGTATGGGCATATACCTATGTAGTTTTCGTTGTTACAACTTTATTGAATATTTCCTTTGTGGATTATCCGTTGTGGATTCTGGGAGACCTTCAGGGGTCTCGGGGTCCCTACTGAGTAGCGTATAATCACCCATGCACGGGCTTTGCCTGCTCTACGTTGTGTTGGATGCAGACGACGGGCATCGCTGATCGTGGTTGAGTCTTGTGGAGCATGTCGGTACCTAGAGGTGGACCACTGGGTGGGATGTACACAGAGCGAATGACTGGACCTGAGGAGATGAGGAGGCTATTTGTACCCACCCTTTAGCTGGGACATCCAGTGGATGGCTCAACATTGCTGCTTTACTTTCAGTTGATGTACTTCTTTCCAGTTGTACCTTAATTTCAGTTTGGGTTTGTATTCTGGCCCATTTACTATCCACACTTACTATTGTATCCAGTTTTACTTAGTAATTAATTCTTCTTGCTTACTCTGTGGTTTTTGTTTACATTATAAAGTCAATGACTTCCCCTTTTGTCGGGATTTACGCCTTGGTGCAAGTCTCCAGGCCCTAGCCTATGGGAGAAGGGCTTGGGGTAGTCACTGCACGGGTCCCGATGAAGGGTCGTGACAAATTGGTATCAGAGGAGTTGGGTTCTTCTGCGGAACTCAGGACTCTGATCTTTCTTCTATGTAAAGGAATATTTTTAAGGGTATTGAGTGTGGTTATAAGTCCAGGGAGTCTAGTGTTGGTGCGGTGGCCGATGTATCCGTACACTAGGAACCTGACTTCTGATTTCCGACTCAATGCACGATAACATTGATTGCAAGTGTGTTTCAAAAATTTTCTTTGTGATTACTTTGTGTCAGCTCACCAGGAATACTATTTTGACCGTGGCACACTTGTTTCTTTTCAGGATGGGCCCACGATGGCAGCCAACTAGGGTTCTGAGTTTTGTGGGAGCCGACATCCAACTGAGCGACGAGCTCTCTGTGCAAGGCCCTTTTTCATGGGAGGCACCGACGATACCTCTACTCGCTGAGCCACCGATGCCACCATCCCTAGCCGCTGAGAGTGCATGTCGCCACCACCACCAGGAGGTCCACACCGACCACAAGGAGCGGGCGGGAAGAGACAGTCTATGCATCAGGCAGTAATGGCCTACGACCACGGCGCACCAGAGATTATTCTAGGTACAATCTATGTCTACTCCACCCTTGCTGCAGTACTTATAGAAACAAGAGAAAGCCATTATTTTATTTCCATTTCCCTATTTCGGAGCTTGGAGATTCCGACTGAGCCGTTGGCTCGATCCATATGGTTAGAGACTCCTATAGGAGAAGAATCGATGATTACTCACTCGTGCCAGTAGTGTGAGCTTACTCTAGGAGGTGAGAGCTTCATCTGGGATCTCCTTGTAGCAGCATCGAGGCCTTACAAAATCATCATGGGCATGGATTGGTTATCCACAGTCCATGCTCAGATCGACTGTATTAGGCGCAAGGTGCATTGTGTACGCACCGACGGGAGAAGGTTCACCTTCACCGGCTAGATGGGAGCCTTTGCAGCATAGGGTGGGCTCATGTAGAGGAGAGGACAAATCCTCACTCATTAGTTGGCTAGCCTCATCTTAGAAGCAGTTGATGTGCGGAGTCTGAGTTTTCCTCTAGTGGTGGATCAGTATGCAGACGTTTTTCCTGACGACGTTCCAGGACTACCTCCTCGTAGAGAGGTCGACTTTTATATTGACATGCACCCCAGTCCATCCCCGATATCCAGTCGAGCATATGGGATGGCCCCCGCTGAGCTTCGATAGCTACGGGTATAGCTGGAGGAATTGCAGGGCAAGGGATTCTTCTGACCCAGTGTTTCACCCTGGGCTTCCCCGATATTGTTCACCAAGAAGGCGGACGGGAGCTTGCGACTGTGTGTCGACTATTGTCGCCTGAACTAGGTGACCGTGAGGAACAAGTTTCCGCTACCAAGGATTGATGACCTCTTCGATCAGCTCATGGGAGCATGGTGGTTCTCAAAGATAGACCTTAGATCAGGCTATCTTCATCTCAGAGTTCGAGACGAGGACGTGCAGAAGACGGCCTTCAGATGCTGGTATGGCCACTATGTGTTCTTTCTTATGCCTTTCAGCGTATCCAATGCTCCATAAGTGTTCAGGGGTCTCATAACAGGATATTTCAACCATACCTCGATCGATGACATTTTGAAATACTCGACCACTAAGGAGGAGCATGCCTACGACGTGCGGGTTGTACTGGACACACTCCGAGAGCACCATCATTATGGAAAGATCTCGAAGTGTCAGTTCTGGATATGTGAGGTCAAATTTTTGGGACACGTCAACTCTATGGTGGGTGTTGTGGTGGATCGTGCGAAAATCTAGGTAGTGCTAGCTTGGGAGCCACACAGGAGCATGACGGAGGGGAAACCCATCGTGCGGTCAGACAGATGTCAGAAGGGCTTCCAGGATTTGAGACAGAGATTGACCAGCACAGCTATCTTGAGGCTACCAGAGGAGGGAGTAGGTTACGTAGTCTACTGCGATGCATCAGGGACCAGACTCGGATGTGTCCTGATGCATTAGCGGGCCGTGATCACATATGGATCACGTCAGTTGAGGCAGCATGAACAGATCTACGCTACCCATGACCTGGAGTTAGCATTAGTGGTATTCTCTCTAAAGATGTGGCGACACTACCTGATGGGTGAGCACTTTACAGTCTACTCTGACCACCAGAGTCTCAGGTACATCTTCTTGTAGAAGGACCTGAATATGAGACAGTGGCGATGGCTCGAGTTCCTCCAGGACTATGACTTTGAGATTGTCTATACTCCTGGAAAGGGGAACGTAGAAGTTGATGCCCTCAGCAGGAGGATGGGCATTCAGCTACTCAGGGAGGTGAAGGAGCAGCTAGCCTCTTTGCAGATTTCCTTCGTGGATAAAGATGGAGCATCTTTTCATTAGTCACTCACAGTCACTCCTCCACTTCTTCAGTGGGTCAGAGAGGCACATCGTGGGGACGTTGACTGTGAGACGCGGCGTGCACATATATACTCAGGACAGGCACCTAATGGATTCTCTATGGGGGCAGGGCACGTCATCCTTTTCAGAGGACGTTCCATGGTACCGACTGCTTTACTGGAGGAGGTGATGATGGAGTTTCACACATCCCCTATAGCGGTACATCCAGGACTGGCGAAGATGTACCAGGATCTCAGACATCAGCACTGTTGGCCGGGTATGAAGAAGGATGTAGCTGAGTTCGTTTCTCTATGTCTCACATGTCAGCAGGTAAAGGCAGAGCACCAGGTACCAGCCGACTTGGTACAACCCTTGGAGGTCCCTGAGTGGAAGTGGGACAGGATATCTATGGATTTCGTGACTGGACTTCCATGCACTTCCAGAGGTCACGACTCCATTTTGATGATTGTCTTCGACTCACCATGTCAGCTCACTTCTATCCCATCAGAGAGCAGGTCTCAGTGGAGAGCATGGGACGCCTATAGGTTCAATAGATCGTACAACTTCATGGTGTGTCGTCATCTATCATCTCCGATCGAAATGCTCGCTTTACTTCCCGGCTTTGGAAGGGGTTGCAGGAGAAATTCGGGACGCATCTATGTCTGAGAAACGCCATTCACCCTCAGACGGATGGTCTGACTGAGAGGACCATTCTGACTCTTGAGGATATGATTTTTTCATGTGTCCATGACTTTGGTCATAGTCGTGAGGACCACCTACCTTTGGTGTAGTTCGCGTACAACAACAGCTACCACTCCACCCTCCGGATAGTACCCTACGAGGCATTGTACAAAAGACCTTGCAGACCGCTTCTATGCTGGACAGACCCTGGGGAGCCAGCACTTGTGGGACCGAAGATGGTCTAGGCCACGACAGAGAAGGTCCAGGTCATCCAGGAGTGGATGAGGACATCTCAGAGCTGGCAGAAGTCTTATGCTGACAGGAGGCGGAGGCCATTGGAGTTCCAGGATAGAGACCACGTTTCCTTGTGGGTCTCACCTCGATGTGGATTACGAAAATTTTTCCAGGATGGAAAGTTATATCCACGCTTCATCAGATCATTCCAGGTTATCAGCAAGATAGGTGAGGTGGTTTATCACCTGGCTCTACCACCTCAGTTGCACAGGGTGCACGACGTCTTCCACGTATCTCAGCTGGGGAGATATGTGCATGACCCGACGCTTATCATCGACCATGGGGACTTAAAAATTGAAGACGGGGAAACTTTTTCAAAGATCCTGGTGGAGACCGAGGATCGACAGGAGCGGGTCCTACGTGGGCGGTAGATTCCACTAGTGTGCATCAGATGGAAACACGGGAACCTCCTGGAGAGCACTTGGGAGTGGGAGGCTCAGATTCATGCTCAGTACCCACATTTTTTCCCTAGATTATGATGTATCTTTACAGGGACGTAAATCCCTGAGGTGGGAGTATTGTAAAGAACAATAAATTTCAAGGGAATTTTTTTTTCTTAATTTTTTTTGGGATTTTACAAGAACATAGTTTCTGACGACACCTGATTTCGAGGCTCGGTGTGCCTGGAATCAATTTCTGAAGTTTAGCTCGGGTATGTTCAGTGAACAAACAATAGGGTTTTCCTAACTTTTGAACCGGTGCTCGGAATCAAAATCCTAAGGCACTGATGAAACCGCAGGGCCAATATTTTTTTAGGAAGTCTTTTTCTGGAGTTGTGTTTGCTTGGGGATAATTTTTAAAAAAATGCATAATGTTTAATGTGAAATAAAAATCGTCTTACAATTTTTATTCCACATCCATAAGTGGTTTAGCCCATGTGAGGGAGTTGGTGTGGGACCCACAAATGTTCTAACTCCCCTTGTGGGGATATAAGATGAGGTGGGGCCCACATGAGCCCCTGCCTTTTCATTTTCCCTAACTCCTTTTAAAAACCTATATTGTTATTTATGTTTCCAACACTCCATTTAATTTGACAAGTTATGTTTAATTAAATGTAGATAATTCATTTCGAATGATTTAATTTTTAAAATGTTGGAAAAGGTAATAAAATAAGGGAAAGGACTTATTTTATTTTTGGTTGCATCGTTGCGTTGAAGGGGGGGGGGGTAGCGTTCTTCACATTGGAAGTACTTCATCTTTCCGGCGAAGAACATTTCTACCTCGACGAAGAATGCCGTCACACAAAATTCCGAAGAACGACGGCGCGCCATCCTTAGTAATTCATCCCATGTCCAAGGAAGGGAGACACCTCTCTTCTTCGGGCATTCACTGATAATGTGTACGGAGCCTCATTCCGCGACACCGTCTTCCGCGACGCCGTCTTCCGTGACGCCGTCTTCCGCGACGCCGTCTTTCGTGACGTCCTTTCCCTGCGACGTCCTTTGTTCGTCAACTCCTTAAGGTAGGAGTTTGATTTTGGTTCATGAAAATTCATTGCCGCCCAAATGTCTAATTACTAAGTTGCTTGTTACTGGATAAGTGGGAGGAGGTTGGACTGTACGAACATGGCCGAACCTCCTCCCCAATTTGTAACATCCCGGACCCGGGTGCCACGCAACGGGTGCCTCAAGCTCGGTTCACCACGTGACCTCATGCACAATTCCCCAAACGTCAGATGCTACCGACAAGCAGCGAGGGCCCAGGTCTGATAATGGGGAAACTATGCCCTCATTTTTCCAATTGTAGCACAGTGGAATACCAAAATAAACATACAACAAACAGTGGAAGCAGTAAACCATACACAACTGAAATAAACTACATTAGTTGGTATAACCAACAATATATAAGTGATGATGCTACATGTTTCATGTTCGAAGAAAACAACCAGAACATGTTATACATCAATAAAATATAACAAAATACAGAGCACAACAGACAAGAAAAATAGCTAGCAGCGGCGTCGCGTGCCTAGGCTCAGTCCCATGCCCTCATACTCCTCACCAATAGTTAAGTACCTATATAGGGACTCTTTCCCCTATCTACACCAGCATCAACGTAATCTATTTGGGCCAAAAACCGTGACCCAAATAAGGTGTGAGAAATATATATCAGTAGGAACCCACCAAAGTCCTGCGCCCAACTGCGAGTAAGCATGCAACAACAGTGTGCAGTAGTAAAATTCAATAAAGTAAGATGTACTCAAAAGTAACTAATTACCAGTTATATTTCCATTTCATTATCCATTTAATCCATTTAAATATTAGAAACCACCACAGCGCATTTCTATGTAAATAGTCCATGTCCTCAGACAAACAAAACCTTACCCTTAGGTAAGCAAAATCTGACCCGTGGGTATAGCCCACAGGCATAAAATAAATTTCCCTTAGGCGTAGGAAGTGTCGCCATCAGGCACAGAAGTCAACCCCTTAGGCACGAAAGGTTTCCCTCAGGTGGAAATAACTATAGCCCTTGGGCTAAATAGTGCAGTGCCCTCAGGCTAATTACAACAATGCCCTCAGTCTAAATACAAAAACTCCCTCAGGCTAAACAGGTAACCGGACCATGCCCAACAAGTAAACAACATGTAACAAGAAATTCCTCTAAATGAAATTCTACAATTACTAATTTGATGACATACCCTCCGGTATCCTGGCCAAACGGCTAAATAGAGAAACACACCCCAGGGGTGGTTCTGGATCCACGAAACGATCCCAACCAGAATTTTATTATCACAATTAAATACCTAATCATTTATAGGTATTAAATATAGCAACATCCTCAGCCACACGACACCCCAACATGGGTTCGTGGCACAAAAACACACAAAACACACAGCAGTTGGAAAACTAAACAAAAATCCACCTACCTTATATGTCAACGTGCGTTATACCAGAAAGACGATTCCAAAAATGCCCATGAACGGCGTAGATCTGATGAAATACAAAACTCATTAAAACGTAAATAACTCGTATGGTTCCATCTCAATAGTCACCTGAAAACTATTGTTTTATGCAAACTCGAATAAGGGTATATGCTTCTCTCAAGAGCCCCAAAAGACTAGGACGCATTCACGCAGCATGACCTCTAGCACATGTATCGTCCGCTCTGACTGGTCATCTGTCTGAGGGTGGTAGGCTATGCTCAGAAGCACCTGTGTACCCAGCATCCTCTAAAATCTCTGCCAGAAACGAGACGTAAAATGGGCATCCCTATCTGAAATGATAGAACGAGGGACACCATGAAGATGTATGATCTCCCGGATATAGAGCCTTCCGAGCTCGTCCAAACCGAAGGTCTCCTTGATCGGCAAGATGTGAGCTACTTTCGTTATTCTGTCCACAACAACCCACACAGAGTCATTACCTCGAGGTGACCTTGGCAATCCCATCACGAAATCCATCGTGACATCATCCCATTTCAACTCTGGAATAGGAAATTTCTGTAACAGCCCAGCTGGTCTCTGATGCTCTACCTTCACCTACCGACAGGTGGAACACCTCGTAACAAAACCAGTTATCTCTCTCTTCATACCCGGCCACCAGTACTAATGTCTCAAGACTCGGTACATCTTGGTAACCCCGGGATGAACTTCCCAAGATGAAGCATGAAAATCCCGCATCAGATCCTCGTGTATATCCCCTGGAACCCATACACGTCCATGAAAACGCAAAACCACATCATCACCTATTGTCCAACCGGGAGGAGGGTCCTCACATTCCACTGGCTCCTGTAGAACTAGGACTTCTGAATCTGATAGCTACCTCATCCACACTCTGTCCAGTAGGGTAGAATTCACAGCTAACGAGGAAAGATATGTCTGCCCCTGGCTGTCATGCACCACCAGATGCATCTGAGAGAACAAATCCATAAGCTGCCACTCACCACAGGCCTCCTGCACTGCATGTATCTGAGTATTCCGGCTCAGTGCATCAGCTACTCCATTACCTTTAAGAGTTGTATAGGCATGCTCAAAATCGAAGGACTATTGGTACTCGACCCACCTTCTCTTCCTCAGATTTAGGTCACGCGGAGTAAATATATACTTGTGGATTTTGTGGTCGGTGAAAACAAAAAAATGCTCTCCCAATAGATAATGTCTCCAACAGCGCAATGCATGCACAACTGTAGCCAACTCAAGATCATGTGTCGGGTAATTCCTCTCATGTGGCCTCAACTGCTGAGACCCGTACGCCAGAACTCAGTCGCTCTACATCAAAATGGCTCCCAGCCCAATCCCTGATGCATCACAATAAACTATATAACTCTTACCCTACTCAGGGAGTATCAGGATCAGTGTTGATGTCAGCCATCCCATCAGGTCCTGAAAAGCTGTCTCGTAATCTTCTGACCAAACGAACTTCACGCCCTACTTAGTCAGACCTGTCAGCGGTCCTGCTATGTGGGAGAAGTCTTGTATGAAGTGCCTTTAGTAACCATCCAGCCCTAAGAAACTCTGTATCTCAAACACGTTCTTGCGCTACTCTCAGGAAATTACTGCCTCACCTTTTCTGGGTCTGCTGCAACTCCTGCCTCTGAGATGATATGACCCAGGAAGTGAATCTGGTCCATCCAAAAGTGGTACTTCAAGTGCTTATCATATAGATGATATGACCCAGGAAGTTAATCTGGTCCATCAAAAATTGGCACTTCGAGAGCTTAACATATAGGCGATGCTCTCTCAGTGTACTCAATACGATCTCAAGATGGGTGGCATGGTCATGTCGAGTGTGAGAGTACACCAAGATGTCTTCCATGAATACTACCACATATGAATCAAGATACAGATGAAACACAAGATTCATCAGAGCCATGAAAACTGTTGGTGCGTTCATGAGTTCGAACGACATAACTGAATACTCATATAGACCACACCTACTCTTGAAAGCCGTTAGTGGTATATCTGACGGTCTAACATGCAGCTAATGATATCTTGATCTCAAGTCAATCATTGAGAACACTCTTTCTCTATGAAGTTGATCAAACAGAACATCTATCCTTGGCATGGGATATCGGTTCTTAACCGTCAACTGGTTCAGCTTCCGATAATCCACACAATGTCTGAGGGTATCATCCGCCTTTTTCGCAAAAAGGACTGGAGATCCCCAAGGAGAAGTACTAGGTCGGATAAAACCCTTCACCTGTAGCTCCTCTAAATGCCTCTTGAGCTATTGCAACTCTGGCGTGCCCATCCTATAAGGAGGAATGGACACCGGTGCTGCTCCTGGCACTAGATCGATAGAGAAATTTACCTCGCGCACCGGAGGTAGACCTGAAAAGTCTCCTGGGAAGACATCCCTGAGACGATCAACAACTGGAGGTAAATCCATCTGACAAGTCCCCTGGTCATCCAAATATAAGCTCGCCATCTGGGTTGTGACTCCAACTTGCCTATGATGCTTTGGTCCACCTTGACTAACCTGAACATCCCACTCGCCCTTGTATAGAAACTCCCTGCCCTCTGGTGACGTGAAATGCACCATGCGACAGAAGCAGTCAACGAAGGCTCGAAAGGGAACCAACCAGTCCATCCTGAGAATGAAGACATAGCTTGTCATCTTCATGACATAGAGGTCCCAAAGGAATTGACACCCACCATCCTCAAGGGGGAACTCCTTGCACTGACGCACACCAACCGTCCTAGTCCCCAATGGAGTGTCTAGCGTCAAGATATCAGAATAAGTAGAAACACTGAGCCCAAGGCTCTCCACAACGGGTACATATATGAAACTATGTGTAGCACCGGTATCAAAAAGTAATGAAGACAAGACAGAAGCTACTAGAATAGTACCTCTGACTGTCGAAGGTCAGGGATCCTGCTCCTTCTGGGTATGTTGCATTGCATATGCCTGTCTAGTGTCGCGGCCCTGCGACACAGCCTGGCTACCTTGAACTATCCTTCCCTTCTACCTCTGTGATCCTAGTGTTTGGCTACCATGGCCATGACTACCATCTCTTCCTGCACGCCCTGACATATTCCAGTTCCCTGACTGGTAAGATGCCACTGGTCCTGCTCCTTCACGCGGAGGCTGCACAGAACCCCTCTCACTAGCCACTGGTAGAAACGCCCTGCAAAAGCGCTACAGATGACCCATCTTTCCACAAACTCAACACTCCTCTGGGACTCGTGGACAGTACGGCCTCTTGTGCCCCTCTCTGCCACACTGGTAGTACCTGACCGGTCCACCTGAAGAAGCTTCCTGGCTGGTACTGCCACCCTGAGAGAAGTCCATCTGTCTCTTCCTCTTGCCAGCAGAAATAGTACGAGTAACTAGTGCTAAACCAGCCTGGCCCACACCACTTGATTCCCGCCAGTTCCTCTCTATAATTAATGCCTGGTTCACAATCGTGTGTACAGTAGGAAACCATAAAACATTTACCAGTGCTCGGATGTCATACCGAAGAGCATCCTCAAAATGTCTGGCTCTCAACGTCTCATCACCCACCAGCACGGGTGCAAAACGCTGAAGCTATGTAAAACGAGAAGAGTAGTCCATCATCGACATAGCGCCCTGCTGCAGATTCATGATCTATCGAGCTCTATCTGCCCTCAGCGTCTCTGGAATGAAGAATTCATAGAAGAATGCCTGAAAAGCTTCCCATGCCATGTCCCTGTGATGCTCTAACTAGGTGGTAACATCCCACCACCTCTTTGCGGAATCACGCAGCATGTAAGTTGTGAGCCTGACCCTCCACCCTGGAGGCGTCTACAGATGCTCGAAAATAGTCCGCATCGATCCTAGCCAAGACACTGTAGCCTGTGGTCCACCATCCTCGGAAAACGTTGGCGGAAACTGCTGCTGAAAGATACGCGTCAGCTCTGCCATACATTTGGTAGCCTGCGGTGCTCCTTGAAAGGTCAGCATGAACCGCAATAAGCCTTCACAGAACTGCGCCTCCATCCCTGTGTCCGGTATAACAGATGGTGCCACATCTGGCTCTGTTGTTGTATCTACTGGTAGCCCATGGCCCACCATCTCCGGAGTATAATCATCGCCTCTCTCCTAGCGAACAACTCACGGTCGTCTAGGTGGCATGACTCTACAAGGTCAAAATCAAGCCTCAGATTCAGGATTATTATGACTGAAAGTGAAGGAACCACAATGGAAAAAGTTGAAGAAGGCGTTTCAAAAATTTTAAAACAATACTACACGGCGTGTACAATGACTACACGGCGTGTTCATGACTTCCTTTTCCATGATCGGGTCCTTCTACACATCTAAGCCACACGACTTCCATTCAAAAAAACTACACAGTGTGTATAATATCTAAACGGCATGTACGGTGTTATTTTCCAACTACCTGTGTCGTCTGTGACCCGACCGACTACTCGGCTTAACACTACACGGCGTGTTACACCCACACACGGTGTGTACACCATCCTGTTTCCCGGACATATGGATAACTCCACATGGTATGTACTCGGACAAGACTGCACGACATGTCCCACAGGTACATGACGTGTTCAGGGAGAGGTGACACCGACCCGTGTTGTTAGTTACACGGCCGAGTCCCTAGGTCACACTACATGGTGTGTCTATAATTAACACGACGTGTTCTGTCAAGGAGGTCACCGACCTGTGTTGTTAGTTACATGGCCAGACTCCGAGTCACACTACATGACGCGCATAAAAACTACACGGTGTGTTTTACCCAAGACCATCCCTACCCCGTGTCGCCACCAACATGGTTTGTGACTTGGGAAGAGACTACACTGCGTGTACTCAGGGTACACAGCGTGTACTCAAATGGTTCATTTTTCTTCCCGAACATAAGAACACACACGGTATGTATGAGGTCCAACACGGCGTGTATTCTGGTTTTTTCAGAGAGTATGTCTCAGAAACTTCCCCAGAACCCAGAAAATACAGAAAAACAACCCCTAAGTGTCAAATTCCGACCCGTGGGGACCCATAAACCCCACAAATCAAATTTTGACATCTTATTTGTGTTATAACCAATAACAATCGATGATCCACCAAATTCCGGTGAATGAGGTCCCATACTCCCCAAAAACCAAAGTTTGGCGTCCATCCTATAAACAAGCTCAACCAAACAGGCAGGTATTTATCAAGCTGCTATCCCAACAGCATTCTTTCTTAGCACATCAACTATCACAACAACATGAAAATTCTAATGCACCTAAATGGCATGGAAAGTATGCATGGAATGTGATTTCTAGCATTTCCATATATCATGCATGAGATGACATACCCTTATCTCACCGGGTTGCAACTAAATATCACCCACATATAAAATATAAATAGCACAATCCAAGTGCGTCAGCCAACGGTGAAAACATATCAACCGTAAAATTGCAAAATCAAAATAATGTAAAATACAAGGAAGACTGGCTTTTCCCTGTACACGGGTTAGCTACGCCTGGGCACAACTTATTACCAACTACCGTTCTGTCCTATCCCTATCTACGACTCCAAATAGTAAGTCAAGAAATGAATCCCCCTCTGATACCACTTTGTAATATCCCAGACCTGGGTGCCACGCAACGGGTGCCCCGAGCCCAGTTCAACACATGACCACAATCACATTTCCTCAAACGCCAAAGGCTGCTGACTAAAAGCGATGGCCCAGGTCTGATAGTGGAGACACTATGCCCTCATTTGTCAATGTGTATTGCAGCGAAATACCAAAATAAACATACAACAAACAGTGGAAGCAGTAAACCATACACAACTGAAATAAACTACAGCAGTGGTTATAACCAACAGTATATAAGTGATGATGATACATATTTCAAGTTCGGAGAAAACAGCCAGAACATGTTATACATCCATACAATACAACAAAATACAGAGCACAACAAACAAGAAAAACAGCTGGTAGCGGCATCGTGAGCCTAGGCTCGGTCCCATGCCCTCCTACTCCTCAGCAAAAGTCAAGAACCTGTATAGGGACTATTGCCCCTATCTACACCTGTAACAACGTAATCTCTTTGGGCCGAAAAGCATTACCCAAACAGGGTGTGAAAAATATATCTCAGTAAGCACCCACCAAAGGCCTGTGCCCAACTCCGTGTAAGCATGCAACAATAGTGTGCAGTAGTAAAATGCAATAAAGTAAGAAGTACTCAAAAGTAACTAATTACTAGTTATATATCCATTTCGTTATCCATTTAATCCATTTAAATATTAGAAACCACCACGGTGCATTTCTAAGTAAACAGTCCATGTCCTCAGACAAACAAAACCTTACCCTCAGGTAAGCAGAATCCAACCCGCAGGTATAACCATCAGGTGTAACAGAAATTTCCCTCAGGCATAGGAAGTGTCTCCCTTAGGCACAGAAGTCAAGCTCTCAGGCATGAAAGGTTTCCCTCAGGCAGAAATAACTACATCCCTCGGGCTAAATAGTGCAGTGCCCTCAGGATAATCACAACAACGCCCTCTGGCTAAATTCAAAGATGCCCTCAGGCTAAACTGGTAACCGGGCCATGCCCAACAGGTAAACAAGAAGTAACAAGCAATTCCTCCCAAGGCCATTGTACAATTACTAATTTGAAGGCATACCCTCAGGAATCCTGGCCAAACGACTAAACAGATAAACACACCCCAGGGGTGGTTCCGGATCCAAACAACTATCCCAACCAGAATTTTATTATCACAATTAAATACCTAATAAATTCTAGGTATTAAATATAGCAACGGCCTCAGCCACACGACACCCCAACATGGGTTCGGGGCACAAAAACGCACAAAAGACACAGCAGTTGGAAATCTAAACACAAAGCCACCTAACATATACATCAACGAGCGTTATACCGGAATGACGATTCCAGAAACGCCCAAGAACAACGTAGATATGATGAAGAACAAAACTCATTCAAATGTATATAACATACATTATGAGAAGAATTTGAAAGAACGGTACCGGGAGAGGAGAGGGCTTACCCGTGCGGTTCCAAAGAAATCGTCTGAAGCCGAATCGGATTCCAGACGAACGCCCGGTGGATATTCAAAGATCTGGCCTCCTCCTTTGGCTCCAAAATGGCTCAAGTGCCTCCTCTGCCAAATGAGGAGGCTGCTTCATATTTTAAGCCTAAAAAACAAAGTACATGACGTGTACTTCTGAGTACACAGCGTGTACTTCTTTCATTTAACTGTTCATTTGGCAGCACCACCACATTGTTCATCTATTGACATGAGTAAACGGCATGTACTCTCGAGTACACGGCATGTACTGTCACCCAGATGGCAGCGACTTCATCGCCTTACTTTTCAAGCATGCCGACTGAATACACGACGTGTAAGGCACCACTACACGGCATGTAGTGGTTCCTACACCCTTCATCGCCGGCATGGCTACACGCCTCGTGTACTCATCCCCGCATGGACAAAAGTACACGTCGTGTGATTAAAGTACATGGCGTGTAGTTCCAAAATTCAGGATTTTTCCCCATTTTCCATATTTTCTCAAAAACACTTATGGAAAAGGTAAATAAGAAGCTTGTACCTCTAAAATAATAACCGGGTTCTTACAAATTTGATGTTGTGTTTATCTCGGAATGATTATAGGTAGCGCAATGCAATGCCACCGCACAGAAACAAAGAAGAACAAGCGAAGAAGAGCGGCTCGTCGCGCCACACCTTTGACGCTGAACAAAGTCGCGACACCATCGTGCCGCACCAGAGAACCAAGAAGAGACCGGGGCTGGAGCGGGGCCGCGGAAGAGGGAAGAGGGACGGTCGCGCCACGTCGGTCGAACAAGGCTGCGACCTATGGCCACGGTGGTGCGGGGAGCAGCGGCCAGAACTGCCGGCCGCCTGAGCAAGGAGTGAGGGACCCACGGTGGGTCTCGCGTTGACACACTGGCTGGCCAATCTGGAAGGTTCCGAGAAACATGGGGGTCATAACCCCAGACTGGAAAAGAATGGGCCCCCCATGCGGGGGGGGGGGGGGGGCATTTCATTCATTCAAGGGGGGAAACCGCCCCCCTTCCGGCAACGGCTCGGCCAACAACGAGTTGGCCGTGTGGGGCGCACCGCGCCAGGCTAACCGGCCGCCCAGGCCATTCCAGGCCACCCAGGCTGGGTCGGGCCGTGCCCTAATGGGTCGGACCCAGACCCGTTTCGGTTCGACCCTGATCGGGCCGACCCAGGGGGTCTCGGGCCAGGTCAGTCTGGGCCCAGAACCCCCTAAAACCGGACATGTTCATTCTTTTTCCGATATCATGGGATGTAGACATACTATCGATGCACCTTCAGCTGCGATGCGATCCTCGGATCTAGACGGTCGTTTCAGTATATTACACTCAAGATTTCAGAGAACTTAGGGTATGGCCAGGTTAGTTCGAACACGAAACCAATAGGTCCCTTAGAGTAGAAACGCTTATAACATGATTTCTGGACGTCTGATTGACGTGTTGTTGACATTGTTGGATTTCTCTTAGTGAGAAGGACCTTTTGGCTTACTCCGCTCGAGGATTGGAAGCAGTTGGAGTGCGGTCGGGTAGCTTTTGACATAAAAACTAACCGGCCCCCTGGAACGAAGAAGCCAATAACTCGCAGACCGGGCGACCGATTGACGCGCCGTCTGTCATGTTGAGTTCCTCTTGTCGAGACAGAACTTTGAGATACATCAAATCCATACTACGTGTCAGTTGATGTATTGACCCCTTGCCTCATGGAGCGGACCCTCCCAGAATCGAGCATGATGTGTGCGGGAACCCTAGAGCTGGCTGCGACTGCGAGGACGATGATGACTGCACTGAAATCCTCTGTTGGTTCGGCAGTGAAGACGACTGCACTGAAATCCTCAGTGGGTTTGGTAGTGATGAGTACTGGTCTGAAATCCTCCGTGGGTTCGGCAGCGATGAAGAATGTACTAAAATACTACGTGGGTTCGACTGCAATGAAGACTGCACTGAAATCCATCGTGGGTTCGGTAGCGATGAAGATCGTACTGAAATCCTCTGTGGGTTCGACGATGATGACAAATGTTCTTGCATCCTACGTGGGTCTGGCAGTGTTTGAATCTATTCTTGCAATCTGACGTGGGTCTGGCAGAGTGGCTGGTCTGTATCTTATGTGGGTTCGACAACTTAGCTGGTTTAGTATGATACATGGGTCCCATCATAGATGAATCAGTGGCAATATCTGATCATATCTATCACCTTACGAAGAAGTATACCTGTGTGAGCTGAGTCATGACTTTCAATCAATATATTTGATATGATTTACTTTCTTTCCTATGTGGATTGGGTTGTGTTATCCTGTGTGGATTGGGTTGTACACCTATGTGGACATGATCGAAATTGGGCTTGGATGTTGGAGACGAATGGGAATTGAAGACATAGGGTTATGTATGGGCATATACCTATGTAGTGTTTGTTGTTACTTCTTGATTGTGTCGTTCCATTGTGGATTATCCTTTGTGGATTCTGGGAGACCTTCGGGGGTCTCAGGGTCCCTACTGTGTAGAATATACTCACCCCTACACGGGCTGTGTCCGCACTATGTTGTGTTGGATGTAGACGATGGACAACACTGATTGTGGTTGAGGATTGTGAAGCAAGTCAGTACCTGGAGGTGGACCACTGGGCGGGATGTACATGGGGTGGGCGGCTGGACCCGAGGAGCTGAGGAGGCAATCTGTACCTACCCTTCAGATGGGACTTCCAGTGGGCATCTCGACGTTGCTACTTTACTTTCTGTTGCTGTACTTTTTTCCAGTTGTACCTTACTTTCAGTTTGGGTTTGTATTCTGGCCCATTTACATTCCACACATACTATTGTACCTAGTTTTACTTAGTTATTACATCTTCTTGCTTACTTTATAGTGTTTTTTTACTTTATAAAGGCAATACCTTCCCCTTTTTGTCGGGATTTATGCCTTAGTGCTAGTCACCATCCCTTGACCTATGGGAGGTGGGCTTGGGTAGTCACGAAATGGGTCCCAAGGACAGGTAATGACACGAACAAAATCTCAATATTATTCAATGTCAATATCCACCCCCGACACCCAATATTGAACCTCACAAATGGTACATTATCACATCATGAAGAAGAGAAAACATATATCATTTCATAAGCACCTCTTAAACCCCTGATCATTTATTAATTCATTCAATATTCTATTTTGGGAGAAAATGGATATTTCAACATTAATTTTGGTTTACTACATTATGTTATGGACACTTTTTTACTAGTAAATTACTACATAGTCATAATGATATTTATCTTCTATGGTTATTTTTTTACGTAAATAATTTTTCATGTCCTTCTATTCCTAACCCTTATGATGTATTTATAGTGCCACTATTCCCACTAATTAATTCTAGGATAAAAAAGATTGATTAATAAGATCATTAAAATAAAATAATCTTAATTCCAAATGAAGAAAAATATCATTTTAATATCTGAGTATAGACTCAGGTTTATGAGGGTCATTCATCCTTAGTATATAATGAGGTTTCTAGTAGAGAATTTCAGGGGACCAATTCAAATCCTCATCATTCTATGAATTCAACTACCTATATGGAGAAGGGGTAATTGATTTATAATGGTCTATATATATGAAAAAATAATAATAACTGTGATGTAATTTTAATATTCAATATCAATTTCCAGTATAATTTTATTTTCATCCCCCTTTTGATGAATCAAAATATGTTTATTAGAATTTGTGGTTATACAAAAAAATTGATAAATTTTTGAAAAATATCTATCAAGGGAAAACATATAAAAAAATCTGAATATATAATAATAAAAAAATATTTAATATCCAGTATAATATTTATATCTTCTTGATGAAATCATGACATTCATTAACTTGTCACATACCCCATATATTCCGGATGTCTGAAATACATTATATAATGACACCAAAAATCACATAGATAAAAAATAAAAATTCCATATAAATTTTCCAAGAACCAACCAAGGGGTAAGTCAAATAGGAATCCTCATCTAAACCATAAATCAGATTGACGAGTACTATCTATCTTCTTTTGATGTTTGAATGTTATTGGGATTCATAAATATTTTTCTAGAAATATTTCAATCATAATGAAAAATAAAATCCAACACACATCAACAGGAATGTGAATAATGAATATTCCAACACAAAACAAACACGTAAAAACTTGAATTATTTTGTATAATATTAGGAAATTACCTGATATAAGTGAGGAAAATAAAAATGTACCAATACATTAATATATGATTACGTAAATGGTTAAAATGAAAAAAATATAAAACTACATTCCAAATCCTTTTGACATGTGGGTCAGTATCCCACATTGAGACCAAAATAACACAAAAAACCATTCTTTAATACCTTTATCTGTAAATGGTTCCTTCCCCTTACCAACATCATACATGATATAGTCTACACACCCTCATATGATATATTCATAGTGTGAGACCAGCATCCTTGTAGTGTTCCCCCATGTTATTCATTAATATTCATTATTAAATAAATATTATGTACTCAATTTGATTTATTAACGTATTCTAAAATATTATATACTTATTCGTCAGTAATATTAAAAAAATAAATACATTGATAAAAATTTAGTTGAAAGGAATGATGAAAATATTTTTATATTTATATTTTTGAAATTTTTAGAAATAATATTGAAAATAGACTGCAATGAATATATTTCTAAATTAATTCCTAAAAATTAAATCATAATATACTTATAAAGGAATAATATTTTAAATAATTTATCACTATAATTAAAATTCATAATGTGAATGATGACATAGATAATTTGGATTATTACCCAAAAGCTTCTATGGTGAATACATAATTAGACGTGCACTCACATTGTTAGAACTATGTCTGAAAGACTATTGATAAACATAATGTGTATCTTTTCAATTCAATTAGCTTGTAATATTTAAAATATTTTTACAATTTTTAGGAGACATTTATTATCCTGACATTCATGTGCAACGATCTCATTTGTGACCATTTATAGTATGGACCACAACCATTTTGAAATTTTCAACCATTTCAAACTTGTCTTTGACCCATAAATTTCTAGCTTCAGCATTATAATAAAAAAATCACCAACACATGGGATAAAAGAATCATTAAAATAATTTTTATAAACAGTTCATTATACAAATTCAAAATAGTTTTCATGAAATCTAAATATCCCCATAAAAAATTTAAGATATCTATTAAAATATATATTGAAATACTCAATTGAAAAACACTATTTATGAAATTAATTACCATTGGAATATGTAATGCTATGAAATCATATGGAACCTACAAACTAATTAGCGAGTGAGATATCATATGATTAATTGGAATACCTTAGACAAATAACATCAATTGAATAATATACTTCAAAAAATTTATATTCTAAATGCCCCCTATATTAATTGGAAAAAATGAGGTGGGGGAAATATTACAGAAGATGAGAGATCCCATTTACCATGATGTCCCTCAATAATCTAGGGTGAATCCCTATCAAAATATCCACATGAAATATGATATATAATAGTTTACATTCAGGTATTGTATAATGTAGTTTAATATGGGATAAATTGATTATATGTGAAATATAATATCCATAACATAAATAAATGGATTGATGGGTAACCACCATTTTTGAATAATACATCTTGTTAGTCATTTTGGATGAATTGTTTCTTGACTAGAAATGTGGTTCATGGAATGAAACAATTTTTATTACATGGGTTCTAATTCTAAACATATTTTCAAATTTTATAAATTTGTATCACTCATTAACATAGTAAACATTTATTAAAAGAGTTGTGTTACTCCGACAAAGAGATAAAAAATAATGTTTTCCAAGACAATCCAAATATAGAAAATGACGATAAATGAGTTATAGTACCTCAAATGAACATTGGAATCATAAAATTATATTTTATATATAAATATATAAATTTACAAAACATGTTATTGTTATTTTATCATATTATGAAGAAATACTGTTTATAATAATTTTAATTTTTAAAAATATAATTATTATTAGCAAATGATAAATATATAATTGTTTTAATTTTAATTTTTTTAAAATATATATCTTATATAATTCATCAAGTGAAAATTGTCGAAATATAATTTTTTTAGGAATTTGTAAAATAATATTATTGTGAGATGTGAAAAATATAGTTTTTCCAAAAACCATATATTTTATGTGTTTTTATATAAAAATGACATATAAAATCTTAAAAAAATTTAATTCAACATATATATAATTCAATAGAAAATTATATATTCTATACGAACATATTAATCATTTCAAACCAATTTTATACACTTTATAACATTAAAAAAATTCTCTATAATTGACTAATACATTCTCATATTTTATTAATTTATCATTTATATAATAAAATTAGGATTCGTTATTGTTTGTATCATACTAATATTTTTTCCATTTTAATCAAAAAAATCATGTCATTGATATTAAATAATATCATTATTTTTATTGGAAGATAATTTTTATGTATAAAAATACATTTTTATTAAAAAAAATTATGTTTCCTGTGAGTTATTTGGAAATTAAAAACTCTAGAAAAGTGACTTTTTTTAAAAAATTATTTTTAATACATAAAAATATATTTTTAAAATTTACTAATTTGTCCAATTTTTTTTTCATTAAAATTTAGTAACAAGTTTAAAACTAATATTTACCAATATAAAAATACAAAGAGTAAAAATAATTTTACTAATGATAAATATATATAAATATATAAATATATATAATATGAACCCAAAGTGTGTGGATAAAAGGTGTCGTATATCACCCTCCTCTCATTAATTTGTTTTTAGTTTCGGAGCCATTGACCTTTTGAATAGATTCATACAACTATTGAAGATTGAGCCTTTTTCATAAATGTTCCTTTTTCATCACATATGAAATATTATTATTTCACTTGCTTCAATGCTCCAGTATTCCATAGTTATCTCTTTCAACACATGAGGTATTTTTTAATTATATAATTCCCCCTCACATAAAAATTCCCATAGTGAATTAATATAATTCTAATCCATTTTCACAAAGGATACTTTAAAGATAATGTTTAATATCTACATTTTAG
This sequence comes from Viscum album, assembly GCA_963277665.1. Classification (NCBI taxonomy): domain Eukaryota; kingdom Viridiplantae; phylum Streptophyta; class Magnoliopsida; order Santalales; family Viscaceae; genus Viscum; species Viscum album. The sequence continues at coordinate 88,601,639 of OY728121.1, read as the reverse complement.
TCTTACCAAATACAAAATTATTTATTATTAATATTTTTATTTATAAACTATCATAACCATTGTAATATATTCAATAAAGTATATTTAGGTTCATTATATTAATGAAAAAACCATTATATATTCCTCCACATCAACTAATAAAAATTATAGAATATAAATCATGGATACATATAGACAACTGATTCAGTATATTTAAATAATTTCATGATATTAATTAATTTTTAAAACCACCTAATATTAGTTCAAATACCTAAAAAATAATAATAATATCTATGTTCCATAATTATTTTATGATTATGAAATAATTTATCCACACACATCACGATATCATGGGTATTTTTGGGATAATTAAACCACCATCAAACATATTGAATTAAAAATCAATCATCTATTCTTATTGGATCTCAAATAATAATATTTTCAAATTTTAATAATACAATGGTGATTTTATTATGGGTTACTAATGGGTATATTATGTATTTAAATTTCCATAAAATATCTTGTTTTTTCACTAAATTTGATGAAATAAGCCATCAAATATTCCATTTTCACACAACATATCTAATAAAAAGAATATAGGGATCTATTATAATTAAAATTATATAATAAATATGTTTTGTAATATATTAAAAGATATAGTAACTATGAATGTTATACCAATTAATTTCCACGATAAAATAAATCAATATGAATTCCTGAATCAAATAATCTTTCGAACTCCCAATGGTAAAAAATAAAAAACTAACTGTTATATTCAAAATAGTTTATCATTAATATAATTCATAAATGATAATATATATCAATAAGGTTATGAAATAAAATTTATTTACATTTATCCCTTTTATTAAGGAAAATAATTTTCACTAATCAATGTGGGGAGACGATGTAATGGTACATTATCTAAAATTTATGTTCCTTGAGACATGTTTATGTTATACAATTTATTTTATTTTATATTGATAATTTACATTCCCATATTCATTTAATATAATAATTATAGTATATTTTATATTATTAAGTATTCTATTATATGATTTTTCAATCATGGGGTTTTGAAAGAAATGTTAATGTAACTGAATGGGTGGTTACTAAAAAAAATTATTTCCATTGTGTTACAAGTTTTTTTATTCATCACAATTGTTCATTAATTGATTTATTATATTTAATTCTATCATTTAAATATATTTACCCTTTATTTCATATTCTATAATGATTATTCCAGATATTTTATTATTATTATTTACTAATTGATTATGTTTCATGGTAGTGTTCCATGGACTCAAATCTAATATCATGAGATATTCTTCTTTTTATGTAGCAATATGGTTTTATTTTCTGTATATATTAATTATTTATTACATTAGGTAGTCCATTAATAACTATTCCTGATAGTAGAAGTTAAATTCCATGAGGATTCCCCTTTAAGGTATTTTATATAAATATCACTCATGATATAATGTTTCCTTCCAAAAGAGCATATAAAAAAATATCCCAACTGTTATATCATATAAAAGATATTTGTACAGACATTATTTTCAATATTGGAATATATTTCTTCATATATTTTTCTCCATGGTGAGTTTTTTTCAAAATTATATTATTTTAAATTAGTTGTACCATTATATTTTAATGTGTTATAGTTTTCAGAAATGATAATGTAATATAAGTAAATGTCATTATTATTCAGTCATATTCATTCCATCATTATGAATTTTTTTCATTTTAATATATTTCTAATGAAAATTGGGTGATCAAAATTTCAGCTAGGTTGAATATTTTTTAAATTAAGTAACATTATATCATTATGTAATTTTCATTATTCAAAAATTTTGATAAAAATAATTTTTTTATAATTTCCACATAAACATATAAATATAAACCCTTTTTTTATATGGAACATTCTATAAATATTTCATTGTATATAAAATTAATTATTTATATCTATTTTTTAAGAAAATATTTTTAAATTCATTTGATGAATCCTGGATATTCTTTATTTCTACCTCAATTTTTTATAAAAATGAAAAAATCATATAAGTTATCATTCATAGATTTTTACAATCCACGTTGTTCCTGTAGAAAAGTTATGAAATTCTCTTCTATAGCATATGAGTGATCCTTCACATAAATTTTATTACATAAAAATACACTGTGAATAACAATATCGTTTACTAAAATATCATTATATTAGGAAACAATGTTAAATTATTTGATTACATTTTTTTACCAAGATTCCACATATCAATTGATATGGGAAATTATCTACTAATTATTGTACACATTATCTCATTAGTTTAAATAAAATATACAATGTTGACCTGTATCAACCGATAATGTTAATTATTATCATAAGATAACCGTTTTTATTCAAAGGCTTTATCATTAAAATTGATGGAATTATATGTTTTATCCCCATATGACTCCAATATAAAGGGAAATGAATCTAAATTTATTTCCCTATAGTAAGACCCCAGTTCTAACTATTTAGGTATGTGTTTCTTCTTTTATCTTTTCATTATGTTTAATTTAGAAAACATGGAAAATGTGGAATAATCCTAAATTTTGGAAGTACATGTTGTGTACTTTTCCCCACTCCATGTAATTTTGGCAGTGTGGGATGAGTACATGGGGCGTGTGGCCATGTCGGGGATGAAGGGTTTAGGAACCGACTACACACCGTGTAGTGGTCCCTTACACACCGTGTAGTCTGTCAGCAGGCAAATAATAAGGCGGTGTCCAGCTATGCGACAGAACACACTTTGTACTCAAGAAGACACGACATTTAGTCATGTCGGCAGATGAACAGTGCCATGTGGGCGGGAATCCTCCAGAAGAACATTTAAAAATGGGATGTACACACCGTTTACTTTGTTGTTTTCTCATAAAATGGCCAGTAGACTCCCTTGTTCATAGTGAAGGCTTAGAAAGGGAAGAGGGCTCCAAAGAGGAAGGTCAGAGCTTTGGAGATCTCTCGAGCGCACTTCAGGAATCGGTTTCCTCCTCAGACGATCTCGTTGGAACCGCACGGGTATTCCCTCCAATCTTCTTTAATCATTCATTCCAATTCTTACTCTAATATGAGTTATTTGCATTTAAGAGAGAATTATTTTACCATAGATCTACCTCTTTCTTGGACGATTTGTGGAACGTTGTTCAAGTATATTGATCAGGGGCGTTTAAGGTAGGAGGGGTGGTGTTTATTTTCCAACTGTAGTGCGTTTTTTGTGTTTTTTAGCTACAAACCCATATATGGGGTGTCGTGTGGCTGATTCCATGGAAATTTTAAATACCTATAATTGTATAGGTAATTGAATGTGATATAAAAATGATGTATGGGATCGCTTCTTGGATCTAGGACCACCTAAGGGGTGCGTTCCTCGATTTAGCTATTTGGCCAGGATGCCTGAGGGTATGCCTTGATTATATTATGCCTTTTAATTAATGATTGTAGAATTTCCTTGAGAGTAATTTCTTTTATATTACTGGTTACATGTTGGGCATGGCACAGTGACCTGTTTAGCCTGAGGGCAGTGTTGTGGTTAGCCTATGGGAACTGCACTATTTAGCCTATGGGAAACTTATTCCGTGCCTGTGGGCATTCGATTCTGTGCCTGTGGGCGACACTACTTATGCCCATGGGCAATATCTGTCTACCTGTGGGCAGATTCTTGTGTTGGTTTCTCTTTACCCGAGGGTATGAGTTTACAAGTCTGAGTACATTGGCTATTTACTTATAATATTCACTTTTTTGATATTTTAAATAAAATGAATAATTTGATATTAAAATGGATATATAACTGGTTATGTTAGTTACTTTTCATTACTTCTTACTTTTTTGCATTTTACTACTGCACACTATTGTTGCATGATTTCACACAGTTGGGCATGGGCCTTATGTGGGTGCCTACTGAGATATATTTCCCACACCCTGTTTGGGTCATGCTTTTCGGCCGAAACAGATTACGTTTTTATGGGAATAGATAAGGTTAAGGGTCTCTATACAGGTACTTGATTGCTTCTAGAGTGTAGGAGGGTATGGGACCGGGCATTGTCTAGCGATGACACTGGATGTTATATTTTTCTTTTCTATACTTGTACTTCAGTTATATTGTATTTTATTGTAGTATAATATGTTCTGGGTGTTTAATTAGAATTGGAGACATGCGTATTCATATCTATATATCTGGTTGGTTATATCTACCGTAGTTGTTTATTTTCGTTGTGTATGGTTTACTGCTTCCACTGTTGCAATATGTTTTATTTCATTTCATTGTTCTACACATTGAGAAATGAGGGAAAAGTTTCCCCACTATCAGACCTGGGCCCTCACTACTAGTCGGCAGCCTCTGGTGCTTGGAGAAATGCGCTTGAGGTCATGTGACGATCCGGGTTCGGGGCACCCATGGAGTGGCACCTGGAACCGGGACGATACAAAGTGGTATCAGAGGGGTTCTTTTCATTGACTTACTATTTAGAACCTTAGTCAGGGATAGGAAAGGAACAGTAGTTGGTAATAAGTTGTGTCTGGGCGTAGCTAACCCGTGTACAGGGAAAATCCAACTTACCTCGTATTGAAATTTTTCTGATTTTTCAATTTACAGTTGATATGATTTTCCCAGTTGGGTGACACACTTGTATTGTGCTGTTTTTATTTTATCCTTGGGTTCTATTTAGATACAACATGATGAGATGAGGGTATTCCATCTCATGCATCAATTAGGAACATTCTATATATCACATTCCATTCATAGTTTCCATGTCATGTAGGTGCATTAGAAATTGCATGTTGTTGTGGTAGAGGTTGTGCTAGTAAAAGCATGTGGTTGTGATAGCTTCTTGGATAGATACATGTTGTTTGATAGGGTATTTTTGTATGATCCGGTTAAAACAATGGACGCCAAACATTGTTTTTTGGGGAGTATGAGACCCCATTGACTGGAATTTGGTGGATCATTAGCTGTTTTTTGTTATAAAACAGATAAGTTGTCAAACCTTGATTCATGGGGAGTATGGGCCCTCACGGATTGGAATTTGGAACGTAGGTGTTGGTTTTTAGTATTTTCTGGGCTCCAGAGTAGTTTCTGAGGCATACTATCTGGAAAACACAGTATACACACCGTCTACTGCTTTACACATGCTATGTATGTTCTTCTATTCGGGAATAAAATAAAACTTTTTGAGTACATGATGTGTGCCCAGTGTACATGTCATTTAGTCTCATCCCATGTCACAAACCATGTGGGCGATGACACGGGGAAGGGAAAGAGCTTGGGGCGAACATGCCATGTAGATTCTTTACACACCGTGTAGGGTTAACCCGGAGACCCCGTCGTGTACATAACAAACACGGGACAATGTAATCATTTCTCGAACGTGTCATGTCAATGAGGAACATGTCGTGTAGTGTGACCTGGGGACCAGGTCGTGTAAATAACCACACCGGTCGGGGTAATCCTTTTATGTACATTCTGTGTGTATATAGAACACTCCATGTAGGTTGAGAAATGTATCTGGCCATGTAACTAACAACACTGGTGGGAGGTGCTCGTCTAGTACACGCCATGTACCTATGGGACACACCGTGTAGTCTTGTCCGAAGACAGACCCTGTGGAGTTAGCCGAGTGGCTGGAAAACAGGGTGGTGTACACACTGTGTGCGAGTGTCACACGCCGTGTAGTAACAATCCATGTCGTCGGTCGTGTCACAAATGACACGGTCAATTGGAAGTTACACCTTACATGCCATGTAGTCATTATACAAGAAGTGTAGTTTCATTCAACAGGGGACGTGCAGCTTAGCCGTGTCGAAGGACCCGGGTAGGGAAAGAGAAGTCAAGTACATGTCGTGTAGTCAGTGTACATGCCATGTATAATTTTTTTTCAAATTAGGAATTCCTTATTCATCCTGTTCCCTTTTGTGTTTATTCATTTTTTGTTATTGTTAATATTGATCTATGGTGTGCGTTTGACCTTGTAGTGTCATGTCACCGAGACGATTGTGCATTGTTCACCAAGAGAGTGGCAGTGAGTACACTCCAGAGATTGTGGTCCATGGACTACTAGTGGATCCTCCAATAGATCATGATGCGGAAACTACTGTTATACCGGACATAGGCACGGAGGCTCAGTTCTGTGAAGGCATTATACGGTTCATGAAGACCATTCAGGGTGCACCAATGGCTACCACATCTATGGCCGAGCTGACTCGTATCTTTCATCAGTAGTATCTGCCTACATTTTCAGGGGATGGAAGACCACAGGCTGCATAGTCTTGACTAGGATCAATGCAGACTATTTTTGAGCATCTTGAGACGGCTATAGGGCGGTGGTTCAAGCTCGTGACATGTATGATGTGTGATTCTACCAAGAGGTGATGGGATGTTACCACCCAGTCAGAGCATCACAGAAACATGGAGTGGGAGGATTTTCTGGAAGTCTCCTATGACTTCTTCTTCCCAGAGACGCTGAGGGTAGATAGAGCTTGTGAGTTCATGAATCTGCAGTAGGGCGTTATTTCAGTGATGGACTATTCTGCTCGTTTCACCGAGCTACAACATTTTGCACCCGTTCGGGTAGGTGATGAGACACTGAGAGCTAGATTCTTTGAGGATGGTATTTGGTATGACATCCGGGTGCTGGAGAATGTTTTCAAATTGCCTTCAATACATGAAATTGTGAACCAGGCCCGAATCAAGGAGAGGAAACTTCATGAAGTTAGTGGTGTGGGCCAGGGCATTTCAACAGTAGTTTCTGGTACGATTTATACTGGTAAGTGGAAGAGACAGATAGACTTCTCTCAGGGTGGCAGTACCAGTCAGAAGAATGCTTCAGGTGGCCAGGTCATGTTCTACCAGTGTATTATAGAGGGGAACAAGAGGCCACGGTGTCAATGGGACCTAGTGGAGTGCCGATATTATGGCAGGATGGGTTATCTGCATCGCTTTTGCAGGGAGTTTACACCTGTGGCTAGTGAGAGGGGTTCTGTCCAGACTCTGCGAATGGTAGTAGGACAAGAAACTTCGTACCAGTCAGGGAACTAAAATATGTCAGGGCGTGCGGGCAGAGATGGTGGTCGTGGTCATGGTATCCAGACACCGGGATCTCAGAGGCAGCAGGGCGGGATAGCTCAGGGTATCCAGGCTGTGTCGCAGGGCCATGGCACTGGGTAGGCATATGAATTGCAAGAGACCTAGCAGCAGTAGGATCCCGGACCATAAATAGTCATAGGTACTATTCTAGTAGCTTCTATTTTATCTTCTGTACTTTTCGATACGTCTACTACACATAGTTTTATATAGGTTCCCATTGTGGAGTGCCTTAGGCTCTGTGTTTCTACTTCTTCTAGTATCATGACGCTAGACACTCTGTTGGGGACTAGAACGGCTGGAGTGCATCAGTGCAAGGAGTTACCCCTTGAGGTTGGAGGGTGTCACATCCATTGGGACCTCTATTTCTTAGAGATGACAGCTTATGACGTCATTCTTGAGATGGACTGGTTGGTTCCCTTTCGAGACATTGTAGATTTCTATCGTCGTAGGGTGAGTTTCGCGTCACCAGAGGGAGAAATGTTTCTATACAAGGGTGAATGGGATGTTCAGGTGAGTCGAGCTAGACCAGAGCATCATGGGAGAGATGGAGTCACAACCCAGATTTAGAGTTTATATCTGGATGACCAGGGGACTTTTTAGAAGGATTTCCTTCCAGTGGTAGATTGTTTCAGGGATGTCTTCCCAGCTGACTTCTCAGGTCTACCTCCAGAGAGAGAGGTCTATTTCTCTATTGAGCTTGATCCTGGAGCCTCACTGGTGTCCATTACTCCTTGTGGGATGTCCACGCCTGAGTTTCAGGAGCTCAAGAGGCAATTAGAGGAGTTATAGTAAAAATGTTTTATCCGACCCAGTACATCTCCTTGGGGTTCTCCAGTCCTTTTTGCAAAGAAGGTGGACGGTACTCTCAGAATCTGTGTGGATTATCGAAAGCTGAACCAGTTGACGGTTACGAACCGATATCCATTTCCGATGATCAATTATATTTTTGATCAACTTTGTGGAGCACGATTTTTCTCGATGATTTACATGAGATCAGGATATGATCAGCTGCACGTTAGACCATCTGATATTCCTCTCATGGCTTTTAGGAGCAGGTATAGTCTATACGAATATATGGTTATGCCATTCGGACTCACAAACACACCAGAAATTTTCATGGCTCTGATGAATCGTTTGTTCCATCCATATCTAGATATTTTTGTGGAAGTATTCATGGACGATATCTTAGTGTACTCTCCCACTCAACACAACCATGCCACCCATCTTGAGATTGTATTGAGTATACTGAGAGGGCATCAGCTATATGCTAAACTCTCAAAGTGCCACTTTTGGATGGACCAGATTCACTTCCTGGGTCATATCATCTTAGATGCAGTAGTGTCAGTAGACCTAGAGATGATGAGAGCAGTAGTTTCCTTTGATAATCCTAAGAACGTGTTTGAGGTACAGAGTTTCTTAGGGTTGGCTGGTTACTACAGATGCTACATTCAAGACTTCTCCCACTTAGCAGCCCCGTTTACAGGTCTGACTAAGAAGGGTGTGAAGTTCTTTTGGTCAAATTCTTATGAGACAGCTTTTCAGGACCTGATGAGAAGTTTGACATCATAACCAATCCTAATACTCCCAGAGTAGGGGAAGATCTATACAGTTTATTGTGAAGCATCAGGTATTGGTCTAGGAGTGGTGTTGATGTAGGGTGATTGAGTAGTTGCGTATGGGTCTCTGCAATTAAGGCCACATGATAGGAATAACCCAACTCATGATCTCGAGTTTTCTGCAGTTGTGCATGCGTTGCACTATTGGAGACACTATCTGTTGGGATAACGTTTTGTGGTTTTCACTGACCACAAAAGTCTCAATTATATGTTTGCTCAGCGTGACATGAATATGAGTGTATCATCCCAAGTAAGTAATGAATAATAGATATTTTTTTATCTATGACTATTAATGAATTAGATAGTGTTTTAGAGGCTTAAAATGAGAATAAATCCAATCTTAAACATGGAATACACTAATATTTTTAAAAGATTGTTTTAGTGTCTTTTGCTGGAAAACCATTTTTAAATAAAACTTTTGACAATTTTATAAGCTTTATTTGTCTAAATAAACTTATTCTTTATTATTGGGACATTGAAATTTACTTTGGGTAAATTTTAGGTATTTTTCCAATTAAGTTCATTTTTTAATGAATAGTAAAAAATGTTGTATTTTAATTCAAAACCTCTTTTTAATCTAATTATTTAATATGATTATATCACCTTTATAATTTGTTTTAATGTTAAATTAGAATATATTTTTACCATTTATTATAATGGTGGTCATTGGAATTAATTTCACTTTGATGTTGGACTTAAACTAGTGTCAATCTTTTGATACTTATTATTTCTTAAAAATAAGCTATTTTCTCCGATAGCGGGAATTAATTATTAAATTAATTAATGTAACTTATAAATTTTTAATTTTTTAAAATAGACATCATTTTTGAATTCATAATATCAAATATAGCTTAGGGTGATGTTTTGGTATTTTTCTCAAAAAACATTAATTTTTGATTAATAGTGAAACCACTAAGTGGTACTTAAAAACGGAATTTTCGTTTAAATGAAAATTTACCACCTCTGTGTTTTGAATTTCAAAAATCCGACATACATGGTTGTCATTAAAAAGTAAAATGTGGTTCAATGGGATTAAAATATTTTTTTGATGAATAGTAAGTATTATTTTTTTAATCGCGATTAGAGGTAATTAGTGTAGTTTAAGATAAATATAATGTATTAATAATATGAAAGGACCTAGACACATGTAATACCCTTATTGGATGTGTCATGGCCGACCGAGACAATAAATGGGTAAACTTGGGGACCACATGGATCCACTTTGGTAGGAAAATGGCATTAATACCTTTTTATTTAAAGTTAAAATAAAAATGTCACAAACATGAGTTGTTTTACTAAAACAATTTTCAAATGGGGTTATACAAGTCATATTTTTGACTATAATTAATCATTAGAAAGATAAAAATATTTTATACATCATGATATTTGTTTTATAATTTTTAGAAATTAATTAAATTATATTATTTATGACACCATGATGATGTAGTGATTACCTCATTATTTAACAATTTAAATAAAATAAAAATATAATGTAAAATATAATCCCTAAACTTGTCCAAAACCTATTGGATGGGTGTATTTAGAAACCTTATCACCTAATCCTTGAAATTTATAATTGTGGGACCTTTTTTATCTGAAAATAATTTTATAAAAAGTATCTTTTCTTAACATTCCAAGAGTGCACCTCCTCTCCTCTTATAAAAGGCCCCCAACTCTACCACCTTACCCACACATCCAAAGCCTTTGTCTTGGCCATCCCCTGCCCATTTTGTCTCTCCACATCCCTCTCTTACTCCAAGATGCCTCACTTTGGGCAGAAGTCTTCCCAAGGAAGCCTTAGAGATCAAATCAAAAAGAGTTAGCTGATTTAAAGGTAGTGTCTTCTCATGTGTTCTTATGTTTTATTTTGCTTCTCCAAGCCCTAAACTATTTTTATTCATTTATTTTGTAACAAAACCAGTGTATTACATATACTAAGATGTTTTTATAATAATTATTCGAGATAAACTTACTCACACCAACATCTAATGGTTAAAGAACATACTGTTTCTGTGGATGGTGAATTTCTGCCTCAAAAAACCATGATTGTTCAGTATTCTTTTAACACATTCAAAGGTGGCCATTAAGATGAAAATATATTTATATAGGCCATATAATATTTTTATGTTTTACTTAATCTTCTGTATTTTTTATTTATGGCATACATTTATGGTTTCCATTATGGGTAAACGCGATATCTTCATTTTAGGAAGTGGGGACTACCGCCCCCTCAAAGTGATTTAATTAGTTAATGCCATATGCGGGACATATAAAGGATGTAATTAATAATTTTATATATTATATTATACTGGAATTATAATATACCTTTATATCATTATGATTCCATTCCATAAAATATTAAATAGAAATGAAAGTAGCGTTCATGCGTACGTACGGCTTACCATCATCATTAACGGTGAATATCATTTGTTACATCTAAAAGTTATGTAATATTATAAATGCATTTATATACTGAATATATATGATATATATGATATATAAATCATGATTATAACTCCGTATATAATGGATACATGAACAACGTGTAATTATAAAGAGTTTATTTTTTTGACTCAAGTACCAATGATTGTTAAAACGACATTTTTTAACATAAATAATTACATAGTGTTAATGACATGGTAATAAGTGATATAAAAAGAATAATGAAATTGAAAAAGGTTCTTATGCAAGTAGAAATTAACTCAAGTTTATTATTTAGGAGTTTAAAGAATGATCGAGTCAAGTCAAACCCAAGGTATAGAACTTCGTCTCAATCTCCTTTCATTGAGGAATATTTTGTTTTATACACAAACTTATTTTATATGGTTTATAAACCCCTTTGACTTTTATGTTTATCCAAAAGGAATCTTTTTTATACGAAGTGTTTTACTAAACGACAAAAGGGAATTTTTTTGTCATATGTATGCGACGACAATGACTTCTCCGCCGCTGTGACCATTATTTTAGTTTCGGCTTCCTCTACAAGCCATACCTTTTTTAAAAGGAAAATAAATACCATGTTTTACTTTTCTTTTATTTTGGTATTGAAATTTTTTTTCATAATTTTTTTATTATATCTATGTTTTTTATTGATATCGTGTGATTGAAATGTGAAAATGTTATGTTTTCTTTATGAATGTTTTATGTGATACGATTATGTTATGGTTCATGATAATTATTATGAAGACGAGTGGTTTTGAGATAAACTAAGGACGGGTGAGCCCGATATAGCTCTCAAATACATTGATTAATGTGAAGGGGTTAAAAATTAAAGTTTTTTCTGAAGATATTTATTGAATATACTGTGATGGGTATTCCAAACATAACCAAGAGGGTTACTCCCTACGTAAGAATGTTATGAATTCCTCAAGTTACCTTTATGCCTTATGATTTCTATGATTTATTCAGTATTTTATTAGGTATGTTAAAGTGCTTATGTTTTATGAGTATAGTATGATTTCATTGATTCTTATGTATACATGTACTCGTGTTTCCTTTCCATATTTTTATATCCCTTACTGATATTTTTATGCTCATCCCAAGTTTTTGAAATATATTTCACAGGTCAATGGAAGGGTAAATGATATGATGATAGTGTCAAGGATGTTTCAAGAAAGAATCCATGTTTTATTTTAAATATGATTCTGTTGATGGGAAAAAATGAACACTATCTTTTATTGTAACCACTTTGTTTAAATGTTGGATGTAATGCATGTTTTTTGATCTAATTTTCTAAAACACTAAAACTGAAAAGATCCTCAAGGTGTATTCTTGTAATAACTCAAGATTAAATAATGATTAAGGCTAGGGCCTTAGTGTTTGTATCAATGGTCGGTTTAGACAACTTTAGGAGTTAAAAAATTGTTAAATTATAAATTAATTTATGGTATGATTGAAATGATATATCATTTCAAGATTACCATGTTGATTCTCCTAGGATATTTTTTTGTTAATAATGGTTTCTCATAGAGGAAACCGAACATATTTTGTAGGAAGGCATACAGAGGGAAATGACATTTCAAATCAGTATCCTGAGATTGTCAGAATCAGAACTAAACAGTTTGTTGCAGTGATGGCTCAGTTGACTCAGGTGAAAAATGTTGGTTGTTTTTATTGATGATATTTTGGTGTTTTCTAAAAGTAAAGAGGAGCATGAAAGACATTTAAGGGTTATTTTGAAAACCTTAAAACAAAAGAAATTGTATGGGAAATTCAGAATGTGTGAATTTTGGTTGCAAAAAATTTCTTTCCTTGGTCACACTGTTTCTAAAGATGGGATAACCATCGATCCTGTAAAAAACAATGGTTGTTGAAGAATGGAAAAGACCCACAAATGTAATAGAGATTCGTAGATTCCTTGGTTTGGCAGTCTATTACCAAAGGATTGTTAGAAATTTTTCACGGTTATCTAGTCCAATGACTAATCTAACTCGGAAGGGTGTTATGATTATCTGGACAAAATAATGTGATGATTATTTTCAGTAACTGAAAAGAATATTGGTGAATGCTCATGTTTTGGAACTACCTTTTAGGATTAGGGAGTTTGTCATCTATAGTGATTCAGCATTGAAAGGACTTGGTTGCTTCATAATGCAGAAAGATCAGGTAATTCCTTATGCTTCACGATAGTTGAAAACTCATGAGGTAAATTACCCTATAAATGATTTGGAAATAGCAGCTATTGTTTTCACTTTAAAAATTTGGTGGCATCATTTGTATGGAGTAAAGTGTGAAATATATACCGATCACAAAAGTTTAAATTATATATTCAATTAGAAATAATTGAACATGAGACAACAGAGATGGATAGAACTAATCAATGATTATGATTGTACAATTCATTACCATCCGGGAAAAGAAAATAATGTGGTTGATGCTTTGAGTCGAAAAAGAAATGATTCATTAACAATTTTGAATTGGGAACGTGATCCTTTGGTTAAGGATTTGATGAAATTTGGAATAGAAGTTGTTGGTGTAGGATGTTCTTCTGTTTTGTTTTAGGTATCAATGAAATCTTCTCTATCAGACAGAATTAAGCAAGCACAGAAGCATGACAACGAGTTGCAGAAAAAGGTAGAGGTGGTTCAGAAGGGTAAGTTTCCTGAATTAAATATTGATAATGATATTGTTTTGAGATTTTGGAAGAGATTGTGTGTGCCTTGTGATTCAAAATTGAGGAGAGAGTTGTTATGTGAAGCTCATAGTTCACTGTTTTCAGTTCATCCAGGCAGTACTAAGATGTATAGAGATCTTCGAGAGTATTACTGGTGGGACGAAATGAAAAGAGATATTGCTGATTTTACTGTGAAGTGCTTGAATTGGAAACAGGTAAAATTAGTGTGGGAGTTACCGAAAGGGATGCTTCAGCCTTTACCAGTGCCAGAGTGGAATTGGGAGAATATATACCTGGACTTCGGTGTGGGTTTTCCGAAGACACCTCGAGGTAATAATGAAATCTGGGTTATTGTTGATCGCTTGACTAAATCTGCTCATTTCCTTTCTATACAAGATACTTTTTCCCTAGATCAAATTTCCCGTTTGTATCATAAAGAGATAGTCAGGTTACATGGAGTTACTCTCTCCATTGTATCTGATTGTGATCCCATGTTCACTTCTAACTTTTGGAAATGCCTTTAGAAGTCGTTGCGTACTGAATTAAATTTTAGTACAACTTTTCATCCTCAATCAGATGGGCAGTAATAACGAACAATTCAGACTTTGGAGGATATGATACGTGCTTGTTCGATGGATTATCAGGGAAGTTAGGACCGCCATCATTCTTTGTTTGAGATTTCTTATAATAATAGTTTTCATTCCAGTATACAGATGGAACCATTTGAGGCGTTATATGGTAAGCGGTGTCGAACTCCAGCTTTCTGGGATGAAGTGGGTGAAAGGAAGATGATGGGACCAAAATTGGTAGAAGAGTTGGCAGAAAAAGTTCAGCTGATACAGAAACACGTGAGAATAGATCAGAGCAGGCGGAAGAGTTATGCGGACAACAGGAGGAAGAATCTATCTTTTGAGGTAGGTGATCATGTTTTTCTCAAAGTCTCACCATGGAAAAGTGTGATACAGTTTGGTAAGAAAGGAAAGCTGAGTCCAAGTTTCATTGGACCATATGAAATTCTGGAGAGATTTGGACCAGTTGCTTACCAAGTGGCTTTACCTCCGAGTTTATCTCATGTACACAATGTTTTTCATGTTTCAATGTTAAGGAAGTACATGCCTGATCCATCTCATGTTTTGAGTCCAGAGGTAGTTCAGCTGGAAGAGAACATATCTTATGAGGAACAACTTGTCCATATTCTTGACCACATGGAGCAAGTGTTACGGAACAAGGTGATTCATCAGGTAAATGTTTTGTGATAAAACCACAATATTGAAGAGGCAGCATGGGAATCTGAAAATGCAATGAGGGATAAATACCCCCACTTATTTCGATAAGTAAATAAATTATGGGGACACAATTTTCTATAGGGGGGAAGGATGTAACATCCCAATTAAGTAATGAATAATATATAATTATTTATCTATGTCTATTAATGAATTATATAGTGTTTAGAGGCTTAAAATAAAAATAAATCCATTCTTAAGCATGGAATAAACTAATATTTTTAAAAGATTGTTTTACTGCCTTTTGATGGAAAACCATTTTTAAATAAAACTATTGACAATTTTATAAGCTCTATTTTTCGAAATAAACTTATTCTTTATGATTGGGACATTGAAATTTACTTTGGGTAAATTTTTGGTATTTTTCTGATAAGATTCATTTTTTAATGAATAGTGAAAATGTGGTATTTTATTTCAAACCCACTTTTTAATCTAATCTTTTATATGATTATATTATCTTTTTAATTGTTTTTTTAAGTGAAATTATAATATATTTTTATAATTTAATCTAATGGTGGTCATTGGTTTTAATTTCACTTTATGATGAACATAAACTAGTGTCAATATTTTGATACTTATTGTTTCATAAAAACACGCTATTTGCTCTGACAGCGGGAATTAATTATTAAATTAATTAATGAACCTTATAAGTTTGGAATTTTTTAAAATAGACATCATTTTTGAATACAGAATATCAAATATTTCTTAGGGTGAAGTTTTGGTATTTTTCTGAAAAACATCAATTTTTGATGAATAGTGAAACCACTAAGTGGTACTTAAAAACTGATTTTTCGTTTAAATGAAATTTTACCACCTCTGTGTTTTGAATTTCAAAAATCCGACAAGAATGGTTGTCATTAGGAAGTAAAATGTTATTCAATGGGATTAAAATAATTTTTTTTGTGAATAGTAACTATTATGTTTTTAATCACGATTAGAGGTAATTAGTGTAGTTTAAGGTAAAATTAATGTTTTAATATTATTAAATGACCTAAACACATGTCCTAACCTTATTGGATGTGTCATTTCCGGCCCAGAAAATAAATGGGTCAACTTGGGGACCCCATGGAGCCACTTTGGTAGGAAAATGGCATTAATACCATTTTATTTAAAGATAAAATAAAAATGGCACAAACATGAGTTGTTTTACTAAAACATTTTTTAAATGGGGTTATACAAGTCATATTTTTGACTATAAATATTCATTAAAAATATAAAAATATTTACTAAATCATGATATTTGTTTTATAATTTTTAGACATTAAATACATTAAATTACTTATGACACCATGATGATGCAGCGATTAACACATTATTTAATGATTTAAATAAAATGATAATATAATGTAAAATCTAAGACCTACACTTGTCAAAAACCTATTTTATGGGTGGATTTCGAACCCTTATCACGTTATCCTCGAATGTTATAATTTTGGGAACTTTTTTATCTGAAAATCATTTTATAACAAAGTCTCTTTTCTTATCATTCCAATAGTGCCCCTCCTCTCCTCTTATAAAAGGCCCCCACCTCTACCACCTTACCCACACTTCCAAAGCCTTTGGCTTGGCCAAACTCTGCCCATTTTGACTCTACACGTCCCGCTCTTACTCTTAGAAGCCTCACTATGGGCAGAAGTCTTCTCAAGGATTCCTTTGAGCTCAAATAAAAAAGAGTTACTTGATTTAAAGGTAGTGTCTTCTCTTGCGTTATTATGTTTTATTTTTCTTCTCCAACACCCTAAACTCTTTTTATTCATTTCTTTTGTAACAACACCAGTATCTTCCATATACTAGGATGTTGTTATAAGATGTATTCAAGCTACACTTACACACACCAACATCTAATGGTTAAAGAACATACTATTTCTGTGGATGGGAAATTTCTGCCTCACGAAACGATGATTGTTCAATATTCTTTTAACACCTTAAAAGGTGTCCATTAAGATGAAAATATATTTATATATGATATATAATATGTTTATTTTTTACTTAAGATTCTGTATTTTTCATTTATGGCATACCTTTATGGTTTCCATTATGGGTAAATGCGATATCTTCATTTTAGGAAGTGCGGACTACCGCCCCTTCAAAGTGATTTGATTAGTTAATGCTATATGTGGGATGTATAAAGGATGTAATTAATTATTTTATATATGATATTATACTGGAATTTTAATATTCCTTTATATAATTATGATTCCATTCCATAAAATACAAAATAGAATTGAAAGTAGCATTCATGCGTACGTACGGCTTACCGTCTCCATGAACGGTGCATTTCATTTCTTCCCTCTAAACGTTATGTAATATTATAAATGAATATATATACTGGATATATATGATATATATTTTATCTACATCATGATTATAACTCTGGATAGAATGGATACATTAACAACTTGTAATTATAAAGAGTTTATTTTTTTGACTCAAGTACCAATGATCGTTAAAATGACCGTTATTAACTTAAATAATTACATAGTGTTAATGACATGGTAATAAGTTATATAAAAGGAATAATGAACTTGAAAAAGGTTCTTAAGCAAGTAGAAATTAAATCATGTTTATTATTCTGGAGGTTAATGAACAATCAAGTCATGTCAGAACTGAGGTATGGGACTTCGTCTCAATCTCCTTTAATTGAGGCATATTTTTTTATACAGAACCTTCATTCATACGGTGTATAAACCCCTTTGACTTTTACGTTTATCCAAAAGGAATATTTTTTATACGAAACGTTTTACTAAATGACAAAAGGGAATGTTTTGGTCGTACGTATTCGGCGAGGAAGACTTCTCTGCCGTCGTGACCATTATTTGAGTTTCAGATTCCTCTACAAGCCATACCTTTTTTAAAAGAAAAATAATACCATGTTTTACATTTATTTTATTTTGGTATTGAAAATTGTTTTCATAATGTTTTTATTATATCAATGTGTTGTATTGATATCTGGTGATTGAGATGTGAAAATTTTATGTTTCCTTTATGTATGTTTTATGTGATATGATTATGTTATGGTTCTTGGGTACTATTATGAAGACGGGTGGTTCTGTGATAAAATAAGGGTAGGTGAGCCCGATATAGTTCTCCAATGCATTGGGTAATGCGAAGGGGTTAAACGTTAAGGATTCAGTGAAGAGATTTTAGGAATATACTGTGATGGGTATTCCAGACGTAACCAAGAGGGTTACTCCCTACATAAGAATGATATAAATGCCTCAAGTTACCTTTATGTCTTATGATTTCTATGATTTAATCAGGATTTGATTAGGTATGTTAATGTGCTTATGTTTTATGAGTAGAGTATGATTTCATTGATTCTTATGTATACATGTACTCATGTTTCCTTTACAAATTTTTATATCCCTTACTAAGCTTTTTATGCTCATCCCATGTTTTTGAAATGTTTTTCACAGGTCAAGGGAAGGGTACATGATATGATGATAGTGTCAAGGAAGTGTCAAGAAAGAATCCATGTTTTATTTTAAATATGTTTCTGTTGATGGGAAAAAATGAACACTATCATTTATTGTAACCACTTTGTTTATATGTAGGATGTAATGCATGTTTTATGATCTAATTCTCTAAAACTCTAAACCTGAAAATATACTCATGGTGTATTCATGTAATAACTCAAGATTATGTAATTTTTAAGGTTGGGGCCTTATAATGAGGTAGAGATGGTGTTTTTAATTCCTTCTGTCCTTCGACTTTGAGCTTTACTACACACCTGGTAAAGGTAATGCAGAAGCTGATGCAATGAGTAGGATGACTCAGATACAGGCTGTGCAGAAGGCCAGTGGTGAGTGGAAGCTCATGGCATTGTTCTCTAAGATGCATTTGGAGGTGCATGACAGTTAGGGGTAGATATATCATTCCTCTTTATATATGACTCCTACCTTCATAGAGAGAGAGAGAGAGAGGATGAGATAGTTATCTGATTCAGAAGTCCTAGTTCTTCAGGAGTTAGTGGAAATTGAGGACCCCCCTCCTAGTTGGACGATAGGAGATGACGAGGTTCTGTGTTTCCATGAACGATTATGGGTTCAAGGAGATATACATGAGAAACTGATGTCTGATTTTCAGGCTTCATCTTGGGCAGTGCATCCCGGGGTTACCAAGATGTACCGTGACTTGAGACGTCAGTACTGGTGTCCGGGTATGAAGAGAAATGTAGCTGGTTTTATTACGAGGTGTTCCACCTGTCAGCAGGTGAAGGCAGAGCATCAGAGGCCAGATGGACTGTTACATCAGTTACCCATTCCGTATTGGAAATGGGATGATGTTGCAATGGACTTCGTGACTGATTTGTCGAGGTCACCTCGAGGTAATGATTCCATGTGGGTTGTTGTGGATAGACTCACGAAGGTAGCTCAATTTTTTCCGATCAAGGAGACCTTCGGTGTTGATGATCTCGGAAGGTTGTATATCTGAGATATCGTACGTCTTCATGGGGACCCTCGTAATATCATTTCAGATAGGGACACATGTTTTACGTCTCGTTTCAGGCAGGTATTTCAGAGGTCACTGGGTACACAGGTGCTTCTGAGCACAGCATACCTCCCTCACAAAAATGGCTAGTGAGAGCGTAAGATACATGTTCTTGAGGACATACTGCGTGGATGTGTCTTAGACTTTGGGTGCTCTTGGGAGAGGCATATACCCCTAGTCGAGTTTTCTTATAATAACAGCTTTTAGGAAACTATTGAGATGGCACCATACAAGGCTTTATATTGTAGGCCATACTGATCACCCTTGTGCTTGTTAGAGGCATTTGAGGTAGCTTTACTGGGACCACGCCTTGTGCAGGAGAATCAGAGCAGGTCCTGTTGATTTAGAAGTGGATGGCTACTGCATAGTCATGTCAGAAAACTTATTCTTCTAGCCGTAGACAACCTTTAGAGTTCATGGTCAGGGGTCAGGTTTCCTACATGTTTCTCCAAGGTTGGGACACATGCGGATTATGATATAGGGTAATCTTTCACTGTGGAATGTGGGGCCATTTGAGATTCTGGAGAGAGTTGGGCCAGTTGCCTATCAACTGCAATTACAACAGAGGTACCGTGCCATGCACGACATCTTCCATGTATCTCAGATGTGCCTCTATAATTGAGACCTGTCTCACGTCTTTCAGCCCAAGGAGGTTGAGATTCAGATAAATGTGTCCCTTGAAGAGCATCTGATTCGTATCGTTGGTAGGAGCACGAAGGTTCTCTGAGGCCGGTCAGTTCCTCTTGTATGGGTGTTATGGAAGCATGGCCGAGTGTAGGACGAAACCTAGGAGTGGGAGACTGATGTACAAGCTCAGTGTCCAATGAGGGCTAAGTGCACGGGGGCATGTGGCCATGTCATTGATGAAGGGTGTAGGAACCAACTACATGCCGTGTAGTGGTCTCTTACATGTTGTGTAGTCAGTCGGCATGAAAATAGTAAGGCGGTGTCCATCTATGCGACAGAACATACTGTGAACTCAAGAAGACACTCCTTTTAGTCATGTTAGCAGATGAACAGTGCCATGCGGGTGGGAAACCGCCAGAGGAACAGTTAAAAAAAGGAAGTACACACCATGTGCATGGAAATAAACGCTGTGTACTTTGTTTTTTTTTGCTTAAAATGGGCAATATCCTCACCTACTCATAGGGAAGGCTTAGAATGGGAAGAGGGCTCGGGAGAGGAAGGATGGATCTTTGGAGATCCACCTAGAACATTTCAGGAATCCGTTGCCACCTCGGACGATCTCGTTGGAACCGCACGGTTAAGCCCTCGACTCTTCTTTAATCATTCTTTCAAATTATTCCTCTAATGGAAGTTATTTGAGTTTAAGAGAGAATTAATATTCCTCATATCTACCTCATTCGAGGACAATTCGTGGAACTTCGTTTGAGTATACTAATCAGGGGCATTTAAAGTAGGTGGATTGGTGTTTATTTTCCATCTGTCGTGCGTTTTTGTGTGTGATTGAGCTACGAACCCATATTAGGGGTATCTTGTGGCTGAGGTCGTGGCTATTTTAAATAACTAGAATTGTATAGGTAATTGAATGTGATATTAAAATGTTGTATGAAGTCCATGCTTGGATCCAGGACCACCCCGAGGGTGCGTTCCTCTGTTTATTCATTTGGCCAGGATAACTGATGGTATGCCTTGTTTATATTATTCCATTAAAGTAATGATTGTAGAATTACATTAAGAGGAATTTCTTGTATATTTCTGGTTACATGTTGGGCATGGCCTGGTCACCTATTTAGCCTCAGGGAAGTGTTGTGGTTAGCCTATGGGCACTGCACTATTTAGCATAAGGGAAACTTCTTCTGTGCCTGTGGGCAGTCGATTCTGTGCCTGTGGGCGATACTACTTACGCCCGTAGGCAATATACATATGCCTATGGGAAGAATCTTGTGTTGGTTTCTCATTACCCAAGGGTAAGAATTTACAATTCTGAGGACATTGGCTATTTACATAGAATATTCACTATTGTGATATTTTAAATAAAATTAATAATGATATTAAAATGGAAATTTAAATGGTTAAGTTAGTTACTTTCCAGTACTGCTTACTATATTTCATTTTACTACTACACACTGTTGTTTTATGATTTCACACAGTTGGGCACGAGCCATAGGTGGGTGCCTACTGAGATATATTTCTCACACCCTGTTTGGATGATGCTTTTCAGCCCAGACAGATTATGTTTCTATAGGTATAGATAAGGGATAGCGTCCCTATATCGGTACTTGATTGCTACTAGGGTGTTGGAGAGCATGGGAGCGAGCATTGGCTCATGATGTTGTTGGCTATTTTTTCTTTCCATTCATTACTTTCACTTGAGTTTTATTTTATTGTATTACAGTGTAACATGTTCTTGCTATTTTATAGAATAGTGACATGCTACATCTTCATATATATATTAATGTTGTTTTCCCTTTTTGTTATCAGTTCTTCGTTTCAGTTATATGTACTGTTACTACTTTCACTATTGTTGTATGTTTTATTTCATTCCACTGTGCTACACTTTGAAAAATGAGGGCATAGTTTCCCCACTATCAGATCTGGGCCCTCACTGCTAGTCGGAAGCCTTTGGCATTTGGGGAAATGTGCTTGAGGTCATGTGGCAAACTGGGTTTGGGGCACCTATTGAGTGGCACCCGGAACCGGGACATTACTCCCAAGATAATAGTTTTGTGTTCAATTTTACTGCATATGGAAATTATAAGTGTTATTGATGATGTTTTTTGTCATATACCACCATAAATTTCATTGTTGTTAGATGATATCACATTAGATATTAAGGAATATAAAAAATTAATATGCTCACAAATTTATGAGCATTCTAGGGTCTCGTAAATTTTAAGGCATGGAAAAAATAGTTTCACTATCAATTGTCGTATTAGAATTGTATTTATTAAAATGTGTAATATAAATATGAGTTTACTATCATTCTTGGTATGATATTTTTCAAGTTGTTTATTGCCTATATTTATTCTAATTTTTTATTTTATGGAAATGATAATGATTTTCTCCAATGATTTTGGTTTATTATATTATATTTATATTTTATGTTGTTGTCTTTATTCCTATTCAATCTATTTAAATTTTATTATGTTTTATGAGTTATTAAATTACTAATAATAAATTTTTTGTAATATTTTATAATGTATACTAATTATATTCATATTTTTATCATTATATCACATATGATAACTAATATTTGTGGATTATGATTAATGTAATGATCATCTGGACAAAACCCTATCTATATTTCAATTTCCATAAGTTGTGAATAGAATAAATGCATATGATGTGTCTATAGGTGTAGAATGTGTAAAAATTTTATTGTATGTAATTTAAAAAATGTAAGGATTAATTATTTTCATTTATAAATATAGAAATAGTTTCACATTGAAAATGAATTATTTTGTATGTAATGTTATCTTCAAAATTTTCCTATTCTATAATCAAAAAATGAATAGATAATATTTTTTATTTAATTATTTTCCATTATATGTGGTAATTGAAATGGGAATGTCAATGGATTTAAATAACATTGTATTTCATACATTAATTTTCCATGATTAATGGATGTTATCTTGTCATCGTATTATCAACTATTGTATAATCATTTCAACTCATATCAACATCTACTATATATTTTTTCTATATGGTATTATATTGATAAATATTAATAAAAAATAAATTAAAAGAACCTTCAATGTTTTAATATTTATAATTGTTTTTGTAAATTCATACTTTAAAAACCTATGATCAGTATATTTATATATTACACATTTAATTATATAGATAATGTCTCTAAATATTGAATACAAAGATTACTATTACTAATTGTGGATCATGATTCGAGTAATATTTATCATGATAATTAATTGAACATGATAAAAATGGAATAATAATTTAATTATATATATAAGGACACATCACAATTCCTTCTTGAAAAAATCATTATATTTGATATAGCTTTCTCCATTATAGAATAATTTATCTGTAGATATATAAAGAAACCAAATCTTTTGTTATTTGAATCATTCTTCACATTTCGCTAACTAGAGAATCTTTTCTCAATAATATTTCAACAATGTAAATAGATTTCCAAAGCATGAAAAATATTTCACCACACATTTATAGTATCCAATAAACCAGTAATGGTATGGTTGTTTTCAAAAATGGCTATTTGAGGGCAATGTTTGATCACCACTATTTCACATGGATCAATAAATATACCCTCTCTTTTAATCTCATTTAAAAAACTAGATTCATTTTATAAAGTAAATTATACTTTTATGAACATTTACATTGTTATATTATATGGAATTATATTTATAAAAATCATAATATGAATCTACTTCTCTTAGTAAATCATATAATAAATAAAAATAAATTCTATAATTACTTCCACAATATTTTGAAGAAATATCTAATTATAGTGTTTATAAAATCCATGAAGGTTTTATTGGATGATTTTTGTCCAAATTTCATTAAAATGTATTCATAATATATATGAAATGTGTGAAATGGATTATTCGGTATATATTACTTCATGTACTCAAATTGATGGTGTCAAATATGTATTATCAATATTCATGAAATATTGAGATCTTAAATATAATAACCAATACAATAATTATATGTTATACTATATTTATTATTCATCATTATATTTTCGTATGTTTTTGATAATCTATGAAAGTTTTTAATTATACATATATATTCATGAAAAATAAAAGTACTTTACCCAATGGTAAATTACATATACATAGTAATACAGTATTCAAATTCTCATTGAGTTTTATTTTCAATTCCTAAAACTCAATTGGAGTCATTCTAAAATGAGATATAAATATCAATTGTAAACTCAACCCCACATTTTATAGAATGTCTATGAAATTCCAATGATAATATTTCGACATACACCATAAAAATATTCTCATATTCAATTTGGAATTCATTTCTAACCATTTGAGGAAAGATTGCCTCATTATTGGTTATCATAATCCAAATTAAAAAATTTTCCTCCATATGTATTTAAAATTAATTATCATATTGATTTCACATAATTGTATGATTCTAGATTTTTAATGAGACATATTATATAGTATTTTAATATGATATATATTTTGATAGATAATCCATGTCTAATATACAATATAATTACAAAAAAAGAATGATGTAATAGATCTGTTGGATGTATCATCCATGACTTATTTATTAGAGTAGTGCTTTATAAATTGGATTAAAACTATTTACTTCTTTGTGTTTTTTATAATAATTCAATATCCAAATTCTAGGTTGTTGTGTAAATTTTTTTAATATTATTAGACAATATGATTAATGGATTAAATTCATCAAAAAATACAAAATAAAAATTATTACAGTGGAAAGAATGTCAATATTTCATCACATAAACATCATGATATACATTAGTAGTAGAGAAAACATATGGACTTATTTATCAGAAAGAATAAGAGTTTTCTATGACCTATTATCCCCATTATTCCATATATAAGTGAATTCATTTGTATAATTATCAAAATTAATACATTTAAACAATTTAACTACATGTGTTGAATTATTTAGGGAAATATCCTTCTCCATTTTAGTGAACATATACATGATTAAACATTGACAATTATGAATTTTAGGGCCAATAAAATTTTCAGAAGAAAGAAACAGTTTTTTATTTTTTGAATGATTATTTGTTCCCGAACTGTACTTTATTATAAATATGTGAATGAAGATTCTTTTCGAAATGATATGCATCATTCTATTTTATATGATGAATTTTATGTGTTTCATTTAAATTAATGAATGGTACTATTTTCAGTTTCCAGTTTTCATTTCAGTATTTTGATCGTATTGAAAAAATGGATTAAAAAATATATCATATTGCCCATTCCCTTCCTTGATTTTAATTTTTAACTCTAATTAAGAGATATATATTTATTTCATAGTCAATAATAAAACTTGATTAGTACCATGAAATCCTTAGGATGTTATCGTTAGATGATATAGTGGGGTACTACTTATAATGTATCATCTTTATGGAAAGACATTTCATATTCCTCTTAAGATTGTAAGGAAAATTAATGTTGATGAGTAGTTTGTTGAAATAAATAACATCAACAAAATGTACTATTTAATTTTGAATTATATTCATTTATAGGGTACAATAATGATCAACCTCACAAACAATGTGATTAAAAAATATATCAACCATCGCATTATCTGAGAACAAGAGTGTGGAAAATAGCTTCTCAAATGAGTGAATCCACTGCTCAATAATTAGGGGGCTGAATAATGCTATAAAGGAATTTTTATGTTTCTATATAAAGGAATATATTGAATATATGTACTTTATTGGTTCCATTTGGGGATAAATACGGATAATGATACATGTAAATGTTTGAGATAGTTCTGTTAGAATTTCTATAATTAAATTATTTTATATCCCATCCCATTTGGATTCCTGAGTTCATAATCACAACTTTAATATATAAACATTTATTTACAAGGTTTCTCCAAGTGATATGAAGTCAATAATAAAAAAATATCATCATGCGTAATAAATATGGACATATTACTAAAACCATATTTCAAAACTACATAAATTTTTTTATTCATTCTTTTGAGTATGAAATATATAATTCCTGATTATTTGAATATGATGTGTTGGATTTACCCAAGGTTTTTTTTGATGTGTTCACTAATTATTCAAAAAAATGAAAAAATAACTAAATTGAGATCAAATACAGACTAGAGTGGAAAAATCATAACCGGAATATAATGTTTTGGTATTTTCCATAAATAAAACATATATCTCAAAAACAATGTCAACAAACTATAAAAAAGTTTAATGTATTTTAATATTAACAACATAATAAAACATATTAAACATTATTTCTTCATTATCTCCCACAAAAATCACTATATAAATCATTATTGTTCAAATTTTTTATCATATAATATACATTGGATATATACAAAATTAAGTGTATGCCTAAATACAATCAAGGGGGAATAATATAAGTGATTAAATATAGATTAACTCACTAGAATATGCAGTAACTAGATATTGGGAAACATATTTCATTAAATAGTAAATGGAATCATAATATATGTCATAATCAAGTATGAAACATTATATAATATGTTGAGATATTTTATTTTCATAGAAGTAATATCAAGGCTTCAAAATCATAACATTTTGAACAATTATATAAACATATACAATTTCATGGATGTGAAAAATTTTAAACAATAATAATTTACACATTTTTATTGAAAATAAAGCAACAAAAATCGTTTCCATAAACAAGGTATTAGAAAAAACATTAACAACCATGATGAATCCATTCAATATATTTATCTCTTAAAATATATATCAAAAACCAATGTCTTGGTGTTATATATAGGACAAAGACATGATGAAATATTAATCCATAGTGTAATATTACACAATACTATAAGATCATTACCCATTACATTATATAATAGATAAAACATAGTAAATAAATGAGAATCATGAATATTTATTTAAAATATCACCATTATACATTAACATGAATACCATGGATATTATCTCTATGTAATATCACCAATGAGGGATAAGAATAATCAATAGATGTTGATAATGATTGAAAATTAATTATTCATTAAAATATTCTTTTTATAAAACATTATATGAAAAGTTTTTATATAATTTTGATTATAAAATCACTTAAGTACTTATAATAATCATGATTAAAATTTTTTATAATAGAATAAAAACATACTCAAGCAATAAGAATTAAAAATCATTAGTTTCACACTATAATATGGAGGTCAATAATAACCTTTATAAAAAATTTAGAATGTTTTCATAATTAGAAAATTATAATAAAACATATTGAGAGTTGGACTGGAATATAAGAAATCATTTCCTGATATAGAGAAAAAAATTAAAACTAATTAAAAATGGATTCATAAGAGAATTATACGCTTAAAATAAAATATGATATTTAGATAAATGATTTAAAAAACTCTAGAGGTTTTACAGTAAAAAATCTATTCAATTAATCGAAATAAGAGGGACAAAAAATAACTTCTCTATAGGTAGGGCCATTTAATAATATTTCAATGAGGAATTATATACATTATATAAAGAAAAGTAGTTACCTAATTTGAAAAATGTATTCAATAATGTTATTTTTATTTAGAAACACATAATTCAGATTTTATCTTTCCCAAATAAATTTAAACAATCACTTTAATAAATTAATATTTATTGTAAATATGTATTTTATAACAAATGTTTCATTATTATAACCTGATATAATTAAATAATTATTATTATTACCCACGTTATAATAATTCATTATTAATATTAGTATTTTTATATTTATATTAACTATTCAGTTTAACAATATTTTTATAATATTCCAAATTTTTCATTATTCATAAACCCGTATTTTATATATAATTTATATGTATTTTTATGTGAAACTCTATTTTTTTACTATCATTTTCATATGTTTTTATGGTATTTTTTATATGTATTCATTGATTTTGATGTGTTAATATGGTTATGTGTACCTTTTTATAGGATAGAAGCATCTTTTCATTTTTTTATAAGCGTAGAATACTTTTTATATGTTTTCAAGGGTAAAAGAGAATTCAACATACTCTTGTACTGTTACATGTCCAGTTCAATGTTGAGCGTATTGGTAATGTGGAGCTACGTAAGGTTAACCCATTCACTGAATAAGGTATAGAGAAGGAGTATATGTGTGATGAAATTACTATAATGGTTTTTCAGGGATAACCTAAACGTTTTGTAAGGTTAAATTGGATTATTCAATGCATTTTAAGGGCAGTTCCCTCTCCATGTAAGGGTGAATCATAGTTTCTATATGGTGTGTAAGGGTAGTGTTGAGTTGTGTAAGGGTAAATTATTAATCCCAAATGATATTTAATGTTAACCAACTACCATCACATTATAATAAATGGATTTTAAGTGTAAACCATGTGACACTTAGGTATTTCTCTTTTGAGATAAATATAATATAATACCATGATTTTTTTAATCCTATATCGACCCTATAACATATTCAATTGGTTTAAAACGTTCAAATAATGTTTTAATATTCCATATAAGATTAAATATGATGACATTGATTATTTAATAGTATAAATTTACCAAAACTAAGAAAATATTAAAATACAAATTATATAATGATATTAAATTTTGTATCATTAATATTTTGAACCATTCTGTGTATAGAGTAATTTAAAATTACTTGAACATTTCAGTCATCAATATTTGAATATCATCATGTGTTTGAGTTGTCCCGATATCATTAAATATATGATATATGATGTCATATTTTATTGAACAAGGTTAATCCTTTGGAATTCTTGTAACCATTATACCATCTCTCTCCTCATATTTGAAAAAATTATTGGGAGGGATAAAATCAGGAATAAAATTTATAATATATCACCTTTTATATATTTTATGGAATTTTTTTGAAATAAGATCTTGGTATAAATTTTTGGATTAAACATATAATTTTAATGTCCAAAAAATATAATAAAATATATATAATGAATTAAAAAATCCTTATATAAAATTATTATATAGAGATAGAATGTTAATTCATGTGTATTTATAATTATATATTGAGGAAGAATTATATAGATAATTAATAATCATAAATTGTAATTTTGAAGTTATATATTAGAGGGAAACTATGATCACATGATTTATTACTTTTCACGTAAAAATTTAAATTTGGTTCTATGAATCCATAGTGAATAGATGGAGGTGATGAACATGTGAACATAGATAGTGTGAGAATTCCTTGATGTTCCATGATGTAGACATGGAATACATTTAAATTATTAATTAATGTTTTTTATGTATGTTGTTTTATACCATTAAGGATCATATTTAAACTATTTAACATTATATAATACTTCAGTTGTCATACATGACAGTCATTCTTGATTAAGTCGGCATGTGGATGTCTGTATAGCATGTGAGAGCCTTATATTCTACTTCTTTCCATGAATACAGTATTCGTTTTTTTAGGATTCAGTTTGATCACATGTATAATTTGTATCAACTTTTTTATGATGATATTATATGTTTCATTTTATTTTATACCATTTTAATTTTGCTTTTAAAGGTATTGTTCATCTTACCTGATTAATGTAGACCATCTTGAAATTTTTATCCTATACATAGGGAGCAGACAAGATATGAAACAGCATAATCAATGGACCTATGAATATTATATGGATATGAAGATTCATATTTCATTTCTTATGATTATATTGATTCATAATGAATTAGAAGGAGTATGTTAGTAGTTTCTTATATTATGTAGGGTATCATGATCACCTAATTCATAGTGGATGCCGAAAACATGACTCACATCATTCCAAGTGGATCCCGGGTTGATAAAAATATGATGAAAAAAATACTGTTACTATACACATTTTTAATTAATGTTTACACTTTTGATATACATATTTGTTCTGACATGGAGAAGAAACGGGTGAGGCTAGGCCACTTGGTGGAATGGATAACAAATGGGTTGTTGGATTTCTATTTTCTTGATTATTTAGTTTTGAATTATTATATTTTCATAAACATGTTGTGATTTGGAAATGATTTTAAGGAATCATTGGTGGTACCCATAATAAGTTATTATAGTTACGATGTATTAGAACATAAATTCTATTGTAGAATTCATGATTAGGGATCAATGTAAGTCCAATGGGATCATGGTTTATAGATGAGTGGAGTGTCATGATGATAGTATGAGACTTATATGAACTTCGGAGGAACACACTAATACAAATTTTTTATATTCAACATATTCTATTTATTGGATTTCCACCATAGGAACCTATTAATTTGTTTATTATATTTTAGGTATTCCATCTCTAGTCCCTATATTCTACTATGAGTTCTTATAATATTGATTCTTTATTAATTATATAAGATATCCCATGGTACTATGGGTATAGTTCCCCCATTGACATATATAGATTATTTATACAGGTTATCAGCCTCTTCTGTATTGGGAGGCATGCATGAGGTCACATGGAACATTGGTTTGGACATAGTGATTTGGGATAGTGTTTTAAAAAATAGAATTCGGAACATGATTCAATCATTGAAGTCTCCTGTGTAAGGGAAGACAATGCACTACATATGGGTAATAAGAGATAATGAATAGTTTCACAATGCTTCAGGCTATGACAGTTTATCCTATACAAAATTTAATGGAAATGAAATTATTTTAATTATTTTGTATGGTTAGTTCCCAATCTACATAAGGGAAAGAAATAGTTTCTAATGGGATTGAAATGATATAGTGTAGTTTTGTAAATGTAATTCCACCATACCGATGGTAAAATAAGTATTACATTGTACCCTCAAAATTAAATTAAGAGACAAAAATCATTAATCCATTTTACCCTTAAACAACACCATTTCTTGGAAAAAGTAATTAACAAACATTTTTTTGATTTATTCTTCCCATTATGATCATATAAAATATTCCATGGGTAAAAAAATCGTGAATTTATTATAAAAAGAAAATTCATTAAATTAATTAATGTTACTCTAATAATTTTTTATTTTAAATTCTACTCAATTAAGAATGTATTAATAGAAAAAAAATATTTAATTTTTTCTCAGAAATATTTTAAACCTATACACTTTTATCCTTTTTCTAAAATATATGTCCACAATTTTATTTATTTTTTAATCCATTATTATGTTTGGGTATTCTCAAAAACCATTATACAAGGAATTTTATTGTCCCCCTCTATCAAATCATGTTCTTAATCTCTATTTATATGCATGGATAAATTTAATCTCCCTACATCCTTGATAGAGTTCATTTAATAGATAAATTCAATTTAGGCATTAATATTTTTTCACTTCATTTAATTTAATTTGAAATTTATCAAATAAATTTTATATATAAATTTTGGATTTATACTATAATTATAGTAAATCTTTTTTATAATCTAATTGTGACATCCCAGATCATGATGCCCCTGAATTGGTGCTCTATACCTAGTTTTCCACATTGCCTCAAGGACATTTCCCAAATGCCAGTGGGTTCCGACTAGTAGTGAGGGATTAGGGTGGGAAATAGGGGATACAATTCCTTCATTGGAATAGTGTAACACATATGAATAATAATATACAATAGAATGATTATTAAATTCTATAAAACTAAAAAAATAACTGGAACACTGATAATAAAGATAACCAAAATTCCTAATATACAAAATATGATTCTTCCTGACACGTGTTCATTGAATGCAACAAAAATTGGATACACTACTATGAAATAAAAAAACAATACCAAGGTACAAAAATAAAAATTAAAACTCATAATCATTGCATTACTCAACATGGTCACATGCTCTATTGCTGCTAAATAGAAAACCATGTATCTGTAGAAGGTTTTATCCCTTATCAACACATACTAAAATATAATCATTTTGGACCCAAAATAATAACCCTAATAGGGTGTGAGAAATAAATCCCAGTAGGATACCTCCCAATATTTGTGCCTATATATTATTGAGTATATGAAATAGGAAGTGTACATAAAGTAAAACGATGAAATTATGGTGTACAAAAAATTAAACATTCATACAAGTCATGTTCCAAATTATATTCATTTCATTTTCATTAAACGACTATAATAAATTGAATTTTGAATAACTCGATATCCATTATTTGTATTAAAATTCCATGTATCATGTTAGCAAAAAATATGTTTCTAAATTCAATCATTTCAATTAAATGGGAAGACTTAATCCGAGGTTGTTTTTTTGGAATGACCAATTTGAAATATCTCTTTCCAAAAGATATTTAAGAACAAAACCATACCAAAAGTTATAGAAAAAATATGCCCACATGCCTAACACATCCCCCCTTATTGGAATAACCAAATACTCACTCATTGGAATAACAAATCCTCCACCACAAGTATGAAACATCATTTCCTACAAGCATAACACCTCCTTGCCCTCATAAATTACACAACATATCCCTTTGGAGTAACACATAATAATAACACAAGTAGATTTAACAATTATATGTAACACATTGATCAAATCACATGGGAAATTTATAATACAAACCTAACATGTAATATAACTATTACAAAGCATAACAATTATTTATCTCACCTGGGAAAAAATTTATTTGACCAAAATTTATTTTAAATTCCCTCTAAATGGGATAAAAAGGAATTACCAAAGTCAACCATGGTCTAAATTGATAATCATTGATTTTCTGAGGGAAACACACGAATGAGGTGTCCCTCAATGTAATGCAACAATATCAATATGCTTCAATTGTTGTAATTAATCACCCAAACATCTATATAAAACAAGAAGGTTCAAAATCTCAACAAATTAAAATCCTTAAAATGGTCGTGCGAACCTACAACACAAATAATCCACTTGAAAATTAGTGAATGGAAAAGACATAATACCGCATAGAAGTATTTCTCTCCTCGCTCAACAGAACCTTCTAATTAGTCATACAACATAGTCGATCTACAGAACAGTAATAAAAGCTCAAACAATAATAACTATTCATAGAGGGGAAGTCACAAGGAATAAATCTATGGGAATCAAGATAATACTGATTGTATTCTAAAAAAATTGATGGTTTCTAGATCTGTGTTCAGACTAAGAAACGGGAGCTGAAACAGCTCCCCAACACAATTGTGGGGAAAAAATCTCATTGTGAGGTTCTATTTGTTTTTATAGAAAATGATTCTATTACAACATTTTAAAAAAAACCTATGGACATGTACGCAACGTATAGGTACATGGTTTGTAACCCATGTACATGACATGTACCGCTCCGAAATCCAATTTTCATCAATTTTCACTACATTATTCCCAATTAAAACTCATTAGATCCTTGACCCAACATATGGTTTAAGGAAAAATTGATGAAAAATGTCAGTTAATCCAAATAAAAATACCAATTTTTCAATAATGACCCAGGATATTAAAAATGTCCACCCTTAATGAAATTCATCCCCAAATTTCATTTCCATTGGTGGTGAATAAAAATTATTGAATAAAATTGTCTATTAAGAACATACGTCGACCTCCCTCCCTGAGATCTCATACTACACTCAGCCAGGATACCATAGTACTTGTATTCAATGAAATTATCAGCATTTTAGATCCATCATGATCCTATATACTATATGAATTAGATGCCTCTCAATGGATGCTTCAACCTAATGATCAACCTCCTCAGGATGTAAAACATGTTATGGATTTGAATTATTGTGGCACTACTAAGATATGTGGAAGGCGTCGTGCAATACTCGGTACCTCTGAGGTAACTGCTATAGGTAATCCATAAACCCATATCTATCTAGAATACCAAATGACCCGAAATAACATGTTTAATGTTTACCCCTATCTTCATCCACATGATTCCCAATTTCAGTGAAACACAAAAGAAAACCAGATCTCCAACCATGAACTCTAGTGATCATAAACGGGGATCGACAAAATATTTCTTATTAGACTGTGCAACAACCATCCAATTAGAAATAAACTATATATACTCATAATTCTCATACATAAAACAAGGTCCTAGTAAATATTCCCCACTAGCCTAAATCCATCTGATGGGTGATCGACATGGCCAACCATATAAATCCTAATTAGGTGCCATAACTATAGTGTCCAGGATACTGTTATTGTACGAAAATTCATCCAAGAGTATATTATTCTACCAAGAGAACCCAATGTGTTGGATGAATTCTCTCATTATTTATTCCACAAACAACAACATATGCTCTAACTGGACATAAACATATGTGTGGTATGATGTTCTCAGAAGAACCTATGTACCTAGCTCACTCTGAAAAAACAACTACAAACAAGTAGTGAAGATGATATCCCTTAATGAAATTAATGAATGAGGGAACCCATTATGTTTTGAATCCTCAAAAATATAAATAATCCCATGATAATAAAGACTAAAGATCTCCTCAATCAGAAAGAATGAGAGGCCTTTGTATGTATGTCAACCACATCTGGCACAACATCATTACCTCTAGGTGACCTCAGTATCCTAGTCATGAAATATATCTGGACATAATCTCATTTCCGCTCTGCAATAGGTATCTTCTATAAAAGCCAAGAGAGCCACTGATGTTATGCCTTCACATGATGACATGTGGAACACCTCATAAAAATACCAGACATGTCACTCTTTATACCATGCCACCAATATTGACGGCGCAAGTCACAGTACATAATGGTTACTATAGGATGCATGGAGATACTGAACAATGAAACTCTAACATCATCTCCTCACATATTTCCACTCTAACATATACACGTCCATGGATATACAATATCTCACCACCACCTATTATCTCACCAGGAGGTGGATCCTCCCCTGATACACTCTTTTATAAGACTAGGCCCTCATAATCTCATAGTTCCCTAATCCCCACTCTATCCAAGTGGTTAGAATTCATGGCTAATGAAGAATGTAATATCCGACTATGAATATCATACACCATGAAATGAATCATAAAGAATAATGAAAAAATATTCCACTCATAATTGGCCTCCCCCACCTCCTATATTGGAGTCTTCCTACTCAATGCATCAACCACTGCATTACCATTCATAGCTATCTTGGAAATTGAAAAATTGAAATACTGAAGGTATTACACCCACCATAACTATCATCAATTCAATTCTTGCTGAGTAAATATGTATTTAAGTATATTTTGGATTGTGTACTCCATAAAAATATTCCATGTAAATTGTGTCTCCAATAGTGTATCAAATGTACAACATCGACATACTCCAACTAATTTTTAGTGTAATTCCTCTCATTATGCCTCAACTGCCAAGACCCATAAACCATGGCTCAATATCCTAGAATCAGAACATCCCCATCCCAATAGTTGAAGCATCATAGTAGACTGTATTACTCCTGCCCAACTCTGGATGTATGAGGACTGGTGATGATGTCATTCTCCACGTCAGTTCCTGAAAGGATGTCTCGTAAGAATCCGAACAGGCATACATTAGTCCCTTCTTAGTCAATACCACCAATGGTGTCTCTATGTGTTATAATTAATATATATAATTAATGTAGTACCCAAATATCCCCATGAGACATTTTATGTAAAAAATTATCTTAGGTTTTTTATAGAAAACTACCTTCCTCACATAATTTATGTCCAATAACACTCCTCTCGCCAGGATATTGTGACCCATGTTGTGTATCATGTCCATCCAAAAGTGGATCTTTGTTATCTTAGAATATAATAAGTTCTCACTCAATGTATTAAAAATGATCTCAATATGGTTCTCATGGTCATAAAAATTCCAAGTTAGGATGGAACATGTGGTTCATCGGGGCCATGATAACTACATGAACATTCATGAGACCGAACAACATAACTAGATAATCATATAAATCATACCTTCTATAAACCACGGTATGAGGTATTTTTGCATGTCGAACATGTTACTAGTGATATTCTGTCACCATATCTTTTTTTTATAAAACTGGGTCTCCTATAATCTAATAAAATAGGTCATCTATCCATTGAATGGGATATCATTTTTTGACCTTCTTCTCATTCAGTTTCCAATGTTCCACCCAAATCCTGAGTGTACCATCTTCCTATTTGCAAGAAGGACCAGTGAACCCCATGGAGGAGTATTGAGTTAGATAAACCCATTTTCCTATAATTCTAGGATCATCCTATTGATCTCCTACAACTACATCGTATCCATCTAGTAAGGAGGAATGCATACCTGTACAGCTCCAGACACTGGCTTGATTATGAACTCCAACTCTATCACCAGAGTTGTCATTGAATAGTAATCAAGGAAAATATCACTGAAAATATAATCCACTGGAGAGAAATATTTATGACATGTTCCATCGTCATCCAATTATGGAATCACAATCTAGAATGTCATTCCACCCAACCCATGATATTGGGGTCCCGCACATCCAACCCAGATATCCCATTTTTCATTTTGTAGAAATGATCCATCTTTTGGGGATGTGAAACTGACACTACGAAGATTAGAATTGAAAATGGATAGAAACAATACCAATTATTCCATTCAATTAATGAAATCAAATCCAATCATCTCAATGAAAAATAAATCCCATTAATAATGACACCCACCAACCTCTAGGCGTCACTCCCTAAACTAATGCACACATTCCAATCTTATCCATAACATAGTTCAAGTATCATAACATCATCGAAGGAGGAAAAAAGATCCTAAGGCTCTCTATAATGGGAACATATATAAAACATTGTGAATAATCTATATTTATGTGTATAGAATATAAAATAGAGGTGACTAGAATTGTACCTCTAAGAGTAGGGATTCTGATTTGTTACACATGTTGGGTCTGTTGCACTACATTGGTCGGACCTGTACCATGACCCAGTGACATTACCCACCTACCGTAATCTAGTGCACCCTACATTCACTGAAACATTGGGGTCTAGAGACCATTAATATGACTACCACTTCAGTATGAATGCTTTGAAGCTCCAGAACTACCATTCTCAAGGGAATCCACTTACCACATTCTTGAATTTCTAGTCGATACATAACCTCCCTCACTAGATGATAGTAGAAAAGCCCTACTGAATCATTATAGATTGCCCATATTGGTGAAATATCGAAACTTGACTAGGCCCATCAGAATCTATGGCCACATATTCACATCTACGAATCCCTAATAACACCTCAACTAGATACTTGAAATATCATTATGACTACTCGTATCACCTCAAGAATTCACGATATGATGCTTCTATCTCCCTGTCAATACATTACTAGAACTCAGTGATGAACCACCCTGGTATGAACCTCCATCTTGTCATAGACTATTAATCATAATAAATGCTTGAGTCATTATGGAATATAAGAACGAAAACTGAAAAAACTCACCTATGATCAGAAGTCATACATTATATCATCTTAGAATCACAAATCCCTTGATGTCTCATCACCCTTCATAATAAGATCAAATATAGAATTCATAGTGAATTGGGAATATAATTCCATAACTAATATCGCTCCCTAGTTTAGATTCATAATCTCCAAGGCTACATCATCCCTCAGTGTCTTTGGAAAATAGTAGTTATATAAGACAATCTGAAAATCTCCCCATGCTATATATTAATGATTCTATGTTTGAGTGGAAATGTCCCACAACCACATAGTCGAATCATAATGCATATAATTTAAGATCTTGAACCCACTCTCAGGAGGCATATTTAGATGATCTAAGATAGAAATAATTACTTCCAACCATTAATTTGTATCCTATTCTCCACCATCCCATGAAAACATAGGTGGATGCGACTTTTGGAATACAAATTTCAATTCTTCCGTAGATGTTCTTGGCTAAGGTACACCCTGGAAGGTTTTACGAAACCTCATGAAGACTTCACAAAAGTTTACATATTCACTTGTGTCTTGTATAATATATGGTTCCATAATAGGAACATCTAGTGGATCCACTGGTATCCCATTGGCTACCACCTCGACGGTATGATCACCACCACATTCACAGTGTACCACTCGAGGTCATAACGGTAGTGTGACTCTTCATTGTTAAGAACACACCTCAGTATGCGATTTTTTTTCATGTTTTTATATTCATGAATGCCATTGAAAAATAAAAGAGACCCACAAAGGTAACAAAGAAGAGTGCACTACATATATATCCCACACACGGTATGTATCTTCAAGCATTCACATGGTTGTGTTCTATTATCAGCCACTCCATGTAAACACCACTATTACATGACATGTAAGTCATGATTGCAAATATAATATCTATAAATATTCCTTGGAACCCCCATTTTAGAAATGTAAACCCATAGAATGCCAAATTCTGATTCATCATGGACCACACTACCCACGATTCAAAGCTTGGAATCCACCAGTTGTAGATCATAATGCAATTCAATATTGGAGTGTAATATGATCCAAAAAATTCTTATCCAAGAGGGCTCATACACATCATGGATCAATGATTGGTATCCATACCAAGAATATCATTACATTTACCAATACACCTATCACAGTATAATACTTATCTATCACGACATCTATGACAAAAATATGAAATTTGTAATGTTCTCTAAAAGGAATGGAATGGATGCATGGAATGAGATTTATAATAACTGATTATATGATGCATGAGATTATATACCCTCATATCACCAAGTTTAATCAAAATATATCCACAATTATATCAATAATAAAAATATAATACAAGGGCCTCACCCAATAGTGATATTAAATCAATTATAACAACTCAAAATACAAAAATCACAATTGCTTTTGAGGCAAATTAGATTTTCCCAATACATAGGGTAGCTACTCCTGATCAACGTTAAATAATATATATTTTAAAATTTCATCCTTTTTCCGTTTATTCCAAATAAAAATAAAACTAGTGAAATATAAAATACACCGATACCTCTTTATAACATCCTAGATCCAGCTTCCACTGAACTGGTGCTCCATACCTAGTTGGTCACATGACCTCCAGTTCATTTCCTCAAAAGAAAAATGCCACCAACTAGAAGTGAGGGGCTAGTGTGCGATAGGGGGGAAACTATGACCCCATTAAAATATTTTGACACATCAGAATAATAATTTTCAATATTGTAATCAGTACATACCATACAACTAAAACTAACAATAAAAGACCAATAATAAAGATAAAAAAAGTCAGAACATACAAACGATGATGCTTCATGTCACATGATCTAAGAATGTATCCAAAATAGGATACATTGCTGTTAGAAAATAAATAAAACTCTAATGTACATGAATACAATAGAATACACAGAATCATAATAATCCTCATCTGGGTCCCATGCTCTCCTTCTCCTAAACATTAAATCATGTTCCTGTTGAAGGTCATTATCCCCTATCAACACCTTAAATAATATAATATACATGGACCCAAAAACTATACCCAAACATGGTGTGAGGAAGAATCCCAATGAGATACCATCCAATATCTATTCATATTGGTCAGATAGTATATGTAAATTTTATTGAAAAAAATTTATGTAGTTAACTAGTAATTACTGAAATGTAAACAATTCAACAATTAATATTTCAATTTATATTCAGTTCATGTTCATTAAAATGTTTGATGACAATGTGTTGCAAAACATTCTGATATCTTGAAATATATCGATAATCCCCTATATCACTTAAGAACAAAAAAAATATTGAAAGATCATCTAAACAGTTCTTAGTGAATATTGAATCAAATATTGTGTTTTTTGTATGTAGATAATCATAAATATTTCCACACTAAATTTACTTCAATAACTAGCCCAGAGTAATGGTAAAATCATTCCCACAGTCATAACACAACACCCCAATAAAAGTAACCAATCATATCCCACAAGAATAACCATTCCTCGCCCGTAGGCATAATAAATCTATTCTCAAAGGCATGAAACATCATCGCCCACAGGAATAGCACTACCACACCCTCATACATAGCAAAAAATATCCCATAGGCATAACATATAACAAGATCACACGTATAATTAAATACTATAGGGAAACATTAATCAACTCACGTGGTCAATTCGTAATAAAATCCATACATATAATCTACCAATTAAAAAGGTTAACAACTGTTTATAAAACATGGGGAAACATATTATTGGACAAATTCATTTTAAACAACTCATAAAATGTATATAACATCATTCACAATTAAATACTTGGACTATATGGATAAACTTTGTTTATCGAAGAGAAACTCAACCCCGAGGTGTCCCTTAAACAAACACGAAAAGCACAAGATGACCCCATTTATAGTAAATTTCATCTTTAAATCGTGATGAAATGGTATGTTTTTTTTCTATCTTAAACCTTATTATGTGATCGGGTGGTGGTATTTTTCATTTTTTCAATGAAGGTGGATGGGCATGACATGATTTTATAATAGAGAGGGAGTACACATGACTTGTGATGTCAGTGATTATGGACCAAATAAAATTTTAGGGATATGAATATTCTTCATGGTTTTCATGTGATACAATCAAAACCATGAATATCCCATGTAGCATGTAACTCATGGAAAATTGGTTTCCATGTAAGAAGATAGCATGATCTGTAACTGATGTCATTTATTTTAATACCATATTATAAGTATATTTTTTTAACTATTTATATACAATGATCAGAAATATAATCACTATCCCTATGGTTTAATTTTTTTATTTCACTTTTATCATGAACTTTGTTCTGGCATGGAGCCAAATATTCTATGGTTGAGGATCCTGATATCATGTCATGCACACATATATTCATATTTGGATATTTATTCCTTTATTCACATTTAATATTTTCAGGTACTATACTAGTTATACTATAGAATTTGTTTTAGGGATTCATCAGTGTTGTACTATAGTATTTCTTAGTCTCCTTATGTGTGATCATTTTTATTGTGAGGAAGTAAATGATGATGGATTTTAGTAAGGTATTGGTTTGAAAGATTATTTTTTATGAGAGGGGTGTGGATTTGTTATTAGAACATTAATAACGTTGAAAGAAACAATTTTTTATTGAGTTATTTATTTACTACATATACAATAGATTGGATTTCCTCATTGGGATTTTGTTATTCTATATTTTATATTTTAGGAATTCCAATTTAGATCCAACATTTTTCCCTATTTATTGATTATATTGATTATTTTTTTAGAATATATTATATGGATTACAATTCAGGGTATAGTCCACACATTGATATAGTTAAACCCTTCCTAAAAGTTAGAACAATCGTTAATATTGTCATTCAGGTATAAGGTCATGTGGATCTCCATTTTAAACGTAGTAGTTCATTTTGGGGTGTAAAAATGACTTTAATGAATAGTTTTCTACCATTACTTTTGGAAATACCAAAGTCATTGGTGGACAAATATTTTTTTTACGAATTAGAAATAGTGTATTGGCCTTCCTATCCCCCATATGATTATCATAGATTTGAGTTAACGTGGACGAGATTATGGTTACTATTTTTTTTTGAAATATCGGGTTTGTTTAAAAATCGTGATTATTCATATAGATTTATATTCCTTATATTTTACTATATTATTCAGAAAATAGATCAAAAATTAAATTCGTTTCATTTTTATATCATCTACGGATAGAATATCATTTTTTTGATATATATGTTTCAATTTTGTTCTAATATATATATATATATATATATGTTGTAATTAATTATTTTATATGTTCATATTGGTTCTCATTATATATATATTTTAATGATGAATAACATATTGGGATGGGACTATGATTAGTTCTATGTGGTATATTCCATGGGTTATGGGTAGACTCCAAGGGAAACAATTTTTTTTTATAATCTAATATCATCAATAACTACCTCCAATACATAATACCCTGCTCCAACAATACCATCTATATAATTAATACATATTAGAGATATGATAAATATTTTCTAATGGGTTATTTTTGAAATATGTAATGTAGTTGAGAATGTATAACTAAGAGTGATAGAAAATAGTATATTTAACCAATGTGATAATTAATCATGAAGGGAATGTTGATACATGGAAATATCATTTTATTCATCCAATAACTCGTGACACTGAACGATGTATATATATTATGGAATAATTTACCTCAATCTGTGAACTCCATGTCTCATCAATGATCATTATTATTTCCTATATATCAAATATATTATTCTATGATGTCTCAAAAAATTTATTTGACTGTATTAAACATTTTATCCACCAGTTCGAGTCCCAAATTTTTATATTCTATAAGTACATACTAAAATATTGGTATCACACATCTCTCCCAATAGAGGTCTTCCTAATGATCCAATTGAATGGTCATATGGAATAATTTTTATGGAAAACTCAATAAGTGGTTGACAACAATAATTTGTTCCGTTGACGTTCATAAGAAATCAATCAATATATATTCACGTGTATGTATTTTTCATTTATATTTTACAATAATTTGGGATGATATTGGGTATCAAATATCAACTCATTGTCTTTAGTATGATGAATAAGTTTCTAGAACATTGAGGAAACACAAAAATCATTATCATATATGAATAATATTTATGTTCCATTCGACCTCATCACTTCTATAATTCTTATATTTACTTGTTATTATAATGAGATGTCCTATAAAATATTTATTATGGAGTAAAAAATTATATGATTTTTTATTAATACTGAAATTGAATTATTTTTCTAGATGTATTAGGAAGTCCAAAAACAAAATACATGGGGTTGTTCCCAAATGATAAATTTTTTTCGAACACCAGTGGAATTCTAAATGATACTACAAGAGTGGTTTTTGGGATAATTAGGGTGTGAAATAAATTTCTATTTCCCCACATACCCATTAAAAAATCAGTATTCTAACATATCTGGACCCAAATTATTTGTAGATGAAATCTGGTGTTCTATTTCTAAATTAATATCTAACTAACATGTGTTATTATCTCCAAATTATTCAAATTATAATGATGATATATCAATCCACATGAATTTATTTTCATACATTTAATTTTAAAACTATAAATCACAGGATTCCTATGAAAATTATTCAGTTAAACAACATTACATTATGACCATGTTTCACACATTTATGCTATTTCAATTTTATTATATTAAGAAATTAAATAATGTTGTTTGATAAAAGATAGGATGATCCAATACTATGGTTCTCTCCCCATACAATAATTATGGTTTGTTCACCACAATTCAAGGGTAACTCTAATTGACTATATCTTTCTCACTCTATTGAGATTGAATCTATTTTGTCAAAACGAAAAACTCATTTCATCACTGTCTAGTTAATATTTTACTATATAGTGTTTTTTGGTCATGAAATTTCTCATTTTAAAATAGACTGTGGACATCACCATTGAGGTTCATTCAAAAAATTTAATTAACTAGTCATCAAATAATGCATACTTCCTTTACCAATGCCTATAATAAGTTATAATAACATTATATTCAATTAACATGATGTGAATAACTAATTGAAAAAATTGGGTATCAATTTATCTTTTTTTCAAAATCGTTCACATTCACATAATATCTCTTCTCTCTCAAAGCATTTGACATTCATGTAGCTTTTTTTTGTATCAAGAATCATTCATATTTTTTATGACTTGTAGTCATTAATTATACTCCAGACCTTTCACAATGATTCAGAAACATACCAAAAACACCCTTGGGAATATTGAATCATAATCTTAGTTATTGGAAAATTTGTTCATAGAAGGATTCCAATAAGATATGCATATTTGTAGTTCCTTAACAATTTCAAAGCCATTGGATCGTAAATGAGTTAGGATACATAAAATATGGGGGTTATTGGAATATTTACAAATGATTCAACTACGTAAATATAATTTATTATTCACAACCACAGTTTCATGAACTATTAATTATATTTATAAAACTACGTTTAATTTTTAACCATTTTGAGAAAAACATCCATTCAAATATTCATCTACAAAAAAATTATCATTCAGATATTAGTATCTATCCTAAAACATTCCCTTATTTTGATACATTATTCCCGGAATCATTTCGACAATTCATTATTAAATCTATCATTTTGGAGTTCTATGAAATTTACATAATATGAGGATTTAAAATATTGATATAGCATCTGAAACATTTTATTATTGTATTATTTTATTCTTATTATTTCATGTTTTTCATTTCGTGTAAGGTTTTTATAGGGGAATCATGCTATTTGTAAGTAGCATGTTTTTTCAGCATTAGAAATTTTCTATAAAGGACACAATTTTTTTGACGTTTCAATGATGTTGTAGTTGTATCATGTTCCTACAACGATAGTTTTTCTTCATAGGGGAGTACACTATGGGACTAATGGTAGTATAAAATATATTTCATGTGTATTTTAAATTTTCTTGTAATATTTGAAAATTTAATGTTTTTGTATAATAACCTAAATATATATATTTTAAATATAAATATGCATTGAAATTCAAAATTTATGTAAATTAAAAAAATTTCATAGTTTATATTTATATAATTTTATTTGTAAAATTCAGAAAATTTTAATTGGTTCCATTTACGCATAAATTAATTAAAAACTGCCATGACACGACTTGTCCCAGTGGGGCCCCTTCCATAGCCACCCCATGCCTACCTCTAATAGTCCAAGAGACT
Source organism: Viscum album (assembly GCA_963277665.1). Lineage (NCBI taxonomy): Eukaryota > Viridiplantae > Streptophyta > Magnoliopsida > Santalales > Viscaceae > Viscum > Viscum album. The sequence continues at coordinate 88,556,732 of OY728121.1, read as the reverse complement.
GTAACTAGAAACATATAGGAATATCACAAAAAATTGGATGCATTATCGTCATGTGACATTAAACACACACATCTACAGGCCCTACATATTTAATTTAAAAACACTAGGTAAAAAATACATCAAAACCACTTTATAAGAAAATTAGAGTTTGAAAATATTTAAAATATAGTAAAGTAAATTGTACTAATTATAATTCCATCCTGTATGAAAAGTGTTACTGGGACTATAGTCTGAAATCCGGTAAGAAAACACATCCATCTATTCTGTATCACAAAGGACCTCCTAGTCCCGGAATTCCTAGGAAACTGTCAAATGTTTGATCATATTCACTAGAAACTATACATGAGGGAAATACTATTTAGCAGTATGTATAAATATAATCATAAGGACACCCCGAAAAAAAAAGCACAATAAAATACCACAAAGGAATGAAAAAATAGAATACCATAAATGAAAACATTAATATAACAGCACAAAATAATACCATAAAGAAATAAAAAAAAGTAATAACATAATGAAATTCCTCAAAGTAATACAAAAAATGATTACCAAAAATCATTACCACAAGGGAATACATCCCTAGAATATCAAAATGGAATACAACATTGGATTAAAATATAGGATTATCATATTAGAATACCAATAATGAATACCACAGAGGAATTCAAAAAAGTATTACCACAATGGATTGCCAAAAATAATGACAAACATTATTAATATAATAGAATAACACACTAGATTGCCAAAAACGATTTCAATAAAAGAATAATGGAAAAGATAACAAAAAAGGCTTTACATAAAGGAATACAACACATGATTACCAGAAAGGATTAAGAAAATATATTATCTAACCAGAATACCACACAAGATTACCACAAAGGAATACCAAAATGTATTACCACAATAGAATACCACACATGATTACCATAATGGATTACCAAAATGGATTATCCAACATTAATGTACTATTATCCCTATACACGTATAGTCAAAAAGCACAAATATAAAGGATATCCAGATATACACAATCCAATACACAATGGCTAGAGGTAATCCATATCCTATTACCAACCACATGACTATTTTGGAAGAACACTCCTGCTCGGAGAACTCACTTATTGAGCCATGATATCATTAGAGACATTCAGGAAGAGGTCTAGATCAATTTGTCTACTACTCAAAGAGAATACATTATTCTTTGAATAATATCTTATGCATAAAGGGGAACCATTGTAGATAGAATATGGAATAACATGTACCTAATATAGATTAAAACACAATGTAGAGGATCCTTACCAAGAACAATGACGAATACCACTGATCCTACAAATGTGCCCCCCGGGTTAGAGGAAATATGCCCAACACATGGTGGTTTTTGTGATTCCATAAAAATATAATATGGGTGATCTTCTATCCCACACTAGTCCCATGGACGGATACCATACTCTATCTGGGACATGGCTTCTAGAGGGGATTACAATCTAATGATGTGGATGTAATACCATATAGACCTAATTATGGAAGGACCAAGTGAATGTTTTCATCCTATACATGACCAAAAAAATCACAACGTTTCCCAAAATGAACGTATCAACATCATGGTTTCAATGTAATTGATGGATGAATAATTGTGAGATATTCTCTGAGGATATGATCATTTGATAAAAACTACCTGTCATCTTATTGGGCCATGGGGAACATCCAAGATGGTATATTGAACCTACCACCATGGTCAGTTTCACGGTACCTCAAGTTGTGGTTGATAATCATGGTATACTATCACATCCATGATAGGTCTCCCCCCTAGCCACCCCAGATCCAACTCTGGTCCTACCAATGTCCACTTAGATTGACCTAAACCACTAGCCCAACCCATCATATTAGTCTGACCTGACATGGACAGAAATATTCTTTCATTGTTTTATTTTCCTCTACTAGTGTCTCTACATCCACCACCCATGGGACATTGAAATTAATGCGCCATACTGCCACTGTGTGTCCATAATCATAGCCACCCCCTATGGATGTCGCTAGCTGCACCTGCCATATGCAGTCCTGCTGCAGCATGCCGTCGCCACCTCTAGTCACCAGTGTCAAACCAGTGGTCCCATCAGTGTACCACCGTGCCTCCACCAATCCCCATAAAACAAAACCATTGTAGATCTAATATTTTATAGTTTTCCTTCAATATTTTAACATATTTTATCATCCAATCTACTCCCTAAATGTATCAAATCAATATTGTTCAATGGGTTCTAATAAATGCCTAAAAATATGATTTCAGTAATCATTCATCATATGAATCATAATGTGTCTATCGTCTCAGATCAATATTGTATGGAAAATCAAATATCTATGATATTGGATGATTTTAACAAGAATATGGTTCGCAATGATCGATCTATTGGGATGTGTCGTGTCTCGAGTCCAATCATGAACACCCACGATGAATGATGAATCTTTGGAGAAAAGAATAATAACCAAAGAGTAGAATGAAACACTATCATTTTTCATTTTGATTTCTATTTTTCATAGTTATAATATAATTAAATAAGAAAATAATCCCAAATATTAATCTATCTTTAAAACACCATAATGATAATTTATTTCCCACAACACACACGATATGTGAATAAATTCAATTGTCGATTGACTCATGTATATTATAGAAATTATGAATTAGGAAATAAAAAATTGAAACACATTCCCTACTTCAATTTTTATCACTCCCTGATGAAAAATAGTTTCCAATATTTTTTTGTAGGCTATATCCATTGATTCTAAGGTGTTTCATTCCTCGATCCACGATCCATCACTGTCTCTTGAGAGAAAATCCTAAAATATCTCTTCAATGATTCTGCAAGGATTCCAAGGTTATGTGACTAACTGTATACATTTTTCTAAAAAAAAATTAAATATGGTCAGCCGCTATGCCAAAAAAAATAATTTATATTAAATTATGTTATTCGTGTTACATCTTGTGACAAATTCTTCCGAAACGACCAACACTAACCATAGTTATGTCGCGCTTCGATAAAACACAACAGTACAAACTCCATGGTTTATTTTATTTCAAATCTATGAATATATTAATGAGTTGTTAGGATTAAAAATTAAAATAATTTTATTTCATTATTATATTTATTGTTACGTCCATGGTGACATTTTCTACTTATTAAATGTGCTGACCAATGTTTTTCCACACAAAGTATATATCCACCATTATAAGCTCAATGGTAACCGTATTATTCAAATTTGGGAACATGTTCAAGAGTTATTCAACATTTATAGGAAACCCACATGCACATTCTCTTATAATGTTTAATATTTTTCAAACAATAGTTTTACGAACTCTGGGACATACAATCGAATGATGTCTCAGCACCTACTCTGAAAATCAATCCAAAAATATAAGGAAAAAATTCCAAGAAAGTACAAGACATTACATTCTCCACACCATTTGGATTTATGTCCCTAAATTCCAAAACAAGCTCTACTCAAATAGATTAGGGTATTGAAAATTAATTTGAGCTTCCATATCCATTGTGCTATCTGGGAGACTCTCATTCTACCAACATACATATATCATATAAATGAATCCACTATAAAGGATCCTATTATGATAATAATCTATATCCATCAAGTACTCCGGAAATTTTTTAACATACTCAATATCCATCATACCCTAGTCGATGACGTGTGATTTTTCATGCACATACCTCCTCAGCTGCAACATATAGAAGAAAATTCACAAGATATCTAACTATTCTTATAACAACCATTCCCTTTATTACACATGTAAAATTGATTTATTACATCATCTTTAACTTCAGACAACTATGAGGATCGATAGTTCTAGTGAATTGTGAAATTAGGAGCATTACATAACAACTTAGAACATAAAACACAACTTCTTTATTGAAAATGTATTTTACATGACTAAAACATTCCTTCATACTTAGTAATGTATGGGTTAATATAAAGACTTTTATAAGAAAATGGTGATCTATAAATCCCAGTACCGGAGTAAACAAGGCATAACAAGAAGAATATATTACATGTTAGGAAATAGGCATATCAATGGAGTGCAATAGAAACATGAACATAAAGACATGATATAACATGGTTATCATAACTTGGAAATGTGGAAAATAAATTTAACCTAATATTATCATGATCCAATGCTCATTGAACATGGAAAATGGGTAAACCCTAATTTCCATTTAATTATCTAGAGTAATTCCTCATTTCACTTGATGTATAATGATACTAATCTTTACGGAGTGCTATCTGGGTGCGCCATTGTTAATCATTTCATTTATTCCAAAAGTGTTCCACATGGACCATATAACATGGTTTCATTAAACATAATAATTTATTCTATGATTAAAGAATGTGGAATTAATACATTATACTTTATAATATTTATGTAAATTTTTATAATGATGAACACCCATGATATCAAAATGGGAATTGTATTTAGTACCCAATGACTTTGGCTTGAAAAATTGGGGGGCAATTTCAGCATCATAATGGTGTTACATAAGAAATCATTAAAATGGTTAATTATACAAAAATAGGTGTCTTGTAAGATGTACATGAAATTTACATTATTGGGGTTGAATATATACATGTCCCAACCTATGTAATTGAATTTATATTCATAATAAAAAATAATTTTTTAAATGTAATTCACAAAGGAGAAATTCCTTACAGAATTTCGGCATGGTAACAGGTGTACATGGGAGGTATTAATGATATAGAATGACTAATATCATCATTAAACATAAATATGGTAGTATGGGAGATGTTCTAAATCAAACTACAACTTTTTTTAATAGAAAATAATGGTTTAACAACATAATAAAATTTGGGGAAAAATGATAAAGGAAGACATACATTACTTGTATGTGTGATCCCAAAGGATTGGGAGGGGATTTAGAGAGGGTTTCTGGTTGGATGGGGTGCCTCGGGATGATTTTTTGAGATATTATGGAAGGTTCGGGTCATGATGATATGGTTTTTTTGTGAAGAGAAGTGGTAGCATTGGTGGGATTATGTAAGGAAAGGGTAGGAAATCATTATTATTTAGGTTTTGGACACCACACATTAGACTCGTCAAAACCACAAAAAATATAATGTTTTCTATATATGGGTTATCATAATGTGGAGTGGAAAAAAATTTATATTTCCAGTGGCCGAACATCTTGAAATATAAGGCTTCTTTATGTGGAGGTGAGTCACACTCACAATGAAATCATTTTAAAAGTAAAAATATTTTTTAAGTCTTGGAGGGTGCACTATGGAAAATTAAAAATAATTAAACAAATCTAAAATATCATATTTTTACTATAAAACATATATTGTTCTAACACCCAATTTATATTATTCTATTAAATCACTATTGGTAAATTATGATCTCATAAAACACATTATATAATTAAACAAAATTTTATTTACTAAAAGAAATATTGACTGTATCAAAAAATGATAAAACATTCAATATTAGATAATTTCAACATCTGCAATCCAGAAATAATATTCATTTCATCTAAATAATTTTCAAAATATGGGAATTTTTAATTTTAAAATAAAATCCGACATTTATTGAAAATTCAATGGTTATTGACAAAAAAAGCATTCAAACATTAATAAAATTTACATTTGTATTCATATAATGTATACGATCATTTATATTTAATAAAAATAAATTTATTAATAATATTTAATTATAATTTTATTAAAATAAAAATTCCATTTATTCATCAAAATAGATTTATTAATTGAATAATAACTAAAAATAATATATATTTTTTCATCAAAAACTATTTACAATGTAACAATAATAAAATGAATGTATATTATAAATTTAAAAAAATGTACATTATCTTATTGATAGGGTCTTATAACATAATAACTTATAACACCAACATATGACCTAAGGGTAATGTTTTCGATAGTGACAGGCTCTTGGGATGTCTTGGATAACATTGCTTAGCTGGTAATGTTTATTAACTTCCACTTCTCCAACAGGCTGTTCCACTCAAGCATAACAAGTTCATGCTCAGGTTGGGCTTCACAAAGAGTGAATCCCCATGACACCACATCCATTCCAAGATCTGACAATTGGACTTCATACAGAGAAATTCTATTGGATGAGAACATCACTTCCTTTCCCAGAGTATGTTTGAAATGTTAATTCTCAATACTTATAATAATCTTGTTATCGATATTCATCAACTATATTAGCAACAGTCTCAATTCATAATTGTATATTTAAATATAAAATAATAAAACCATATAATAGAATATATTATATAATCATTTGACATAATAATACATTTAATTAAATCAAGATGAATTTTCATTAATAAATATTTGGTTCATTATAATCATCCCCCTTAAGAAATATCTCCCTTGAAATTTCCTTTTCCGACACATAAAACAGACGAGGGTAACCATTGTTCAACACATCCTATGATTAATACATTTCTTCTTAAATCATGTGGTTTCACCAAAACACCATTTCAAGGGGAATTGTCTTATTGCGTAGAACATTTTCCCTACTATCAATAACATCACCAGATTGTCCACATATGAGAGGTATTTCTTCAATGGTACAACCACAATATTGATTACATGTGATTGGTCAGGTTTGTATTTCCCAAAGTGTACTACATGGAATACATCACATATGTGAGATAGGTTCTGTGGGAGTGCTAGTAAATATGACACTGCTCCAACTGGATTAAGGATATCAAATGGGTCGATATAAATTTTACAAAGCATTCTCTTCATCCCAAATATCAAAACTCTCTACAGTGGTGATATTTAGAGTAATATCATGTCTCCAACATCAAACTCTAGGTGTTGTCGATGATTATCAGCATAGCATTTTTGTCAACACTAAGAAGCATTAAGGTGATAGTGGATGGTTTTAACCATCTCTACCATTTCATCGACCATTTTTGGACCTAGGAGTTTTCGCTCCACAAATTAATCCCAATAATTATGTGTTCTTCTCCTCTTCCCATAAAGGGATTCATAAGGATCTACTTCGGTGATTGAGTGGAAACCGTTATTGTATAAGCACTCATCCAAAGGAAGATGTGGATCCCATCCACCTTTTAAATCTATTGAGCGTGCTCTATTATTTTCCCCAAGGTATTTGATAATCTGCCCAAATTGCCCATCAATTTGAGGATGAAATGTTGTATTGAAGTTCAGCTCAGTACTTAGAGCATGATGAAGACTCTTCCATAACAGAGAGTTGAATCCATGATCTCGATTGGATACAATAGATTGTGGTAATTCATGTAGCCTTACCAATTATCTAATATATATATGTGAAAGTGGACCCATAGATAAATCATCTCATGTTTCAATAAAGTTTGTAGTCTTTGTTAGGCGATCCATAGAAACCATGATAGCACTGTTTCCTTTTGATGTCTTTCGAAGTCGGATGAAAATGTCCATCGTGATGTTCTTCCATTTCCTTACTCGTATGTGTAATGGTTGCATCATCCATATATACGTCTACTATCAGTATTTACATACTAATATACCGATCACTTTGATTTATATTCAAAAAATTTCTTCTTCATGTTATCCAACCAATAATGCCCTCGAAGATATCAATACATCTTTGTGTTTCTTTGGTGAATAGAGAAATACGATCTAGGTTTACGTTCCAAAAGTTATTTCTTTAACTTAAGATTTGATGGAACATATTGTCTTGACCCAAATCCAACAATTCATTCTTCATTAAAATTGAACTCTGTGGATTTCCATTTTCTAATTGTTTCCACTTTCATCTGAATTCCAACATCACCCATCTGATCATCATTTTAACATTCCAATAGTTAAAATTGAGAAATCATATATTATAGTATTGATGATGTTCCCTTCATTGTGATTCCCATTTCAATTTTTATCAAATATAAGAAGATTGGGTAATTTAAATTCTCATCAATGATAGAATCTTTGGGTCCTTTATAATTAGATAATATGTCACCTTTCTTGATTTCATAAGGTGGTAATGGATTTAGAAGTCATTGTCATTGATAATATCTAACCATCTTCATTTGCGCATATTGAACTTTTTTTATGTGAATATATACACAAGGCTTTTTCGATCCATGTGTATTTCACACTTCTCACCAGAGAGTTAATGTAGCCAAATTTTCATAATAAATATTACTCGAACAAACATCATATCATGTATTGGATATTTTTTCTCATGACTATTCAATCTAATTGAGGAATAGCCAATGAATTTTCCATTTTTCATCAACAAAAAACTGCTTCCCTTTCTTCAATGCTTCACTTTATACCAAAATATGTTCTCTACAAGTGGGTCATTTTAGAACATGTACATTGATAAGACAACTTTTCAACACCTTCAACAATTTTTTTTCATTCATCACCATAAGAAAACATTACTACCTTAAACCTGTCTTGGTATGATGGTTGGAAAAAAGAGAGATATTTTTCCCAAATCCGTGATAATATACATCTAACCCTAGGAAGCTACAAATATCTTTCACCATTACTGTCCTTGTTCATCAATCAATTGAATCTATCATGGATGGATACACAGATATCCCATTTGTTGTGATGATATGAACCATGACTGAGAAAACCATTAACTAGAACACACACTTTCTAAACATTTCATAGATATTATCCTTTATAAATTCCTCTGGTACTGTTCTAGGATTATCTTCATTCTCCTCCTTTGTTTTGTACTATATTATAATATCTTCTTTAAAGACAACCTCAAATTGGTAGACGCAATCTCTACAGACTATATTCATTATGTCTAGGAATATTTATGTCGCATCATTTAGTCTGAAAAGCATTAATGTGATTTCATAATTCTCGTACTTTGTACGAAAAGAAATCTAGTTCATATCAACCTTATTCACTATTAATTGGTAATATCACGAGTGCAAATAAACAGTGGAGGTGTATATTTATAAATTTAGCTGATCACAAAATTCATCAATTACATGACGATGAAACATGTTCTATATCATGATTTTTTTGAGTTTATGATAATCAATGAATAGTTTCATTGACCCGTCCCTCTTTATGATGAAGAGGACTGGTTCACCCTATTTTGAAGCACATGGGAATATAAACCCTTTCCCTAGATTATCCAGTAGTTATTTTGTCAGATCATCAAGCCCCATAATATCCATTCTCTATGGAGTCTTGGATATTAGAAATTCCCTAGTTATAAGAAAAATTTATAATTCATCATCTATTCTAGGAGGATGACAAGACAATTCCTCCAAAAATACATTAGTGATTTCCCTCACAATAGGCACATCTCTATGGATGGTTTCTTCCATAAACTCTATCATCTAGGCGAGATTTTAATTCTCATAGGTATGTAATATATATTCATGAGAAGATATAGGAAATGGGGATTCATCCTCCTCCTTGCACTTTTACTAAATCGGGGGAGACTCGCCTTATGGAGTGTGATTTCCCTCCAACGGAAATTTATGTTCGATCAATATACAAAAATATAATCCATTTAATTAATTTCCTAAAAGTTCACAATAGGTATAAGGAAGAGGATATTTGGGTAGTTTTATAAAAAAATTATGACAGGGTGGAGTTATATTCATGTGATACAATGATTCTAACATTTTTTGTTCTTATCGACCACATTACTTCAATGATTTTTTGTGGTGTTGATATTTTTCTACTACACATTCCAGATAGAAATGTATGTGTACAAAAAGAATAAATTTTTTTTTTCTATTCATGAATGAATAAATAGCATACCTTTAACGAGTTCTTGTTCAGGGTTCACTTCAACAGTAGTGATGGAAAATCTCTCCCTTTCTACCTTCGAGGTTGTTGGATCCGTCCAAAAACCATTGGATTGGGGTGATGAGTTACAAAGTGCCATGGTTCTTTTCTTTTGAAGCAGCGAACAATGCGTTGAGGGTCGAAAAGAGTGTTTATCTCCTCTGTCATAGCTCTGGGATTTTCTTTTTTCCAGTTAATGGTCATGTACTCTTCTCTTCAAATCTTATTTCATTTCATTGACCCCTTCAGTAAATTCCTAGGGATGTTCTTTCCACAATCTTTTCAAGTGGGGGTTGTATTTTCATAGTACAGTTGGATTTATCAATCAGACTGCCACATTAAATGTCAGATTTCCACATCCCTTTCCCATCATACCCATGTGATTCTTCTATCTCCATTTCGACTTTGAGAGCACATCAGACAATATTCTTCATAGATCTCGATTTCAAGGATCTCTGGGGCTTTTGTTAGGCTAGGTTTTAGCCCTTCAAAGAAGCGACCAACCTTTAATTCTAGGGTAACGACAAAGAAGAATGTATATTGTGAAAAACATGTGTAGTTTTCCCCCTATTACTTGACGAATTTGTCGTCCTATTGCACGAGGGAAATGAAGACCCATTATATTTCAATTCGGATGGTGCAAGGAAAATATTAATCAAAAATAAATTTCTGGAAATACTTTTATTTCAATACCTCAATCTCCTCCTTAGGCTTTGTATTTTTTATAAATTTCCACAATTGATCAACTTCACCCTCTATATGATAAGCATCTAGAAGAACCTTCTTAGGCTTGGATCGTTGAATGATGTAGAATATCATATCAGAATACGAAAAAATGATACCCACAATAAAATAAAACACATGAATAACACAATGAATTACAACACAGTATTACGATAAAGTATTAACAAAAAGGAATGCCACACAAGATTACAACAAATTATTAGCACAATGGAATATAAAAAAGGATAACCACAATGTAATATCCCAGAAGATTACCATTGTGGATTACCATAATGCAATACCACATAGGATTAACACAACAAAATACCACAAAGGATTACTACAATAGATTACTCAAATGGAATAACAAACATTATTAACACAATGGATTAAAACATAGGAATGCCACATGAGATTACCACAATGGAATAAAAAATAGGATTACCACAAAGATTAACACAGAATAATACCACACATGATTACCACATTGTAACTCTACACATTAATAGTAAAATGGAATACAACAAAGGATATCCATAAAATATTACAACAACTCATTACCGCATTGGAAAACCCTGTAGGAATGTACAGTCAGCTCTACATTGGTGTATGTATAATGTACATAAATCAAGGATATCCAGATATACTAATTCCAAGACACAAATTATATAGGTATTCCACAACTTGTTAACCTACACAACATTCTTCTTGATGCATGATCATTTCGAGAGAACTCACTCCTCATTCCCTGATATCATCAGAGACACTCATGAAGAGGCCAAGCTCATTTGGGCCCAACCCAATAAAAATACATTGTCCAAAGAATATTTTGATTCAAAGAGAGGGGAACCAACCTAGGGAAACTAGAGAATATCACATACACTATTTTTATCATCTTACTACCTGGTGATCCTGCCAATAACCAATGGGGAAGACTACTGACCCTACTAATGCATACTGCTTTACGGGGGGCCAATATCCATCTCTCGGTTGTTACAATGATTCCACAAAACTCCACTATAGATGACAGAGGATCAATATATAGTACCACATAGGGTTCTAATCCTCTATGTGGGACACATCACTTAGAGGGCATTACAATATAGTGATGTGGATGTAATACCATACTAGTCCCTAAATGGAAGAAACAGTGGAATTATCTCAACATATAATGGACTATAATTAAAACAAAACAATTATCCCCAATTGACCATTTCAACATAAGTCTCTCAAAATGGTAGATGGATCATTGATTGAGTGCTCTATTTCAAGGATATTCATGTTTGAGAAAAACTACATGAAATCCAACTGAGACCTGCAGGACAATCGCCGTAGCTGCTCCCATGGTCACAGCAATAGCAGTCAAGTGTCATTGTCCAATACAACCGGTCTCTGACCCGGCCTCACCAGAACCAAACCAAGTCTTACCAAGCCAACTGGCCCAACCCAACCCACTACTCCATCCTAAATGGTCATGGACCATTTTTTCATACTCTTGTCCACCTCAGTCAGCAACTCTAAATACTCCACACACGGCATGCCGCTATCGTCGCATACCACCGCCACTGTGTTGCCGCCATCGCTGCCATCTCCGCCATCTGCCACTTTCCACAACAACTACGCATATATCCCTAAATAATCTAAATTATATAATAATTATAATTAAAATTGAAATATTATCAGTAAACAGATGATCATGTACACATTATAACATTTAGATTGGCATCCAATGTAATTAAATAATATAATTTTTATATTAAATTCAAATTTATACTCAATGAATGGATAATACACCAATATAATGTGGTGATATCAAATGAAAATAATCATTTACATATTAATGATGAGTGAATTGAACTCATTCAATTGATTCATATAAACAAGATAATTAATTCATTTTGTATTGGATATTATAGAAATCCATTTGGTATAAAGGTTCTAGGTGCATGCACCATTCCACAAATACGGTGGGTTTGATGTAATACCAAGAATTTGTATAATGATCAATTTTTATGAAAATGATTATTAATCAGTATTAATCAACTAAATATTATTTTTTAACATATTCAGTCTGTGGGATAATATTATCCAAAACATTTTATATATTGACTTGAACTTAAACATTACTTAATCTTGAGTTAAGTTAATAATTTAATCTTAATTAAAATCATGTACCTTTTCAGTTTTACAACATTACTGAATTTGGTCATAACATTTAAATATCAAATTTTTTTCATAAAAAAACATTTAAAAAGAAACATGGTCTCCTTTCATGTTTAAACATTATAACTTTTCCATGATCTCATCCATGACTATGTTCTTCTTTAAATAATGGGATAAAAATTTAATAAAATGGATTATCATAAAAATATCAGTAAGAGATATATAATGATGATAAACATTTTGTTTTGTGAAAAAATTTAAAACCATGAAAACTTTTACCAAATGTAATACTTTTCCCCGTTATAAATTATTAAATAATCTTCACTAAATATATTCCCATTCCTTACCCACTTTTAAATTAATAATATAACCATAAAACTCAAAAACAATCATCTATAACATATAAAGGATACTTGAGACATAATAATAATTAAATGAAATAACCATATGATCGATGCCCACTCATATAACTGAATGGAATTTCCATATGTATGACTACCAATCCCAAGGAATAGGATGTTATAATGTAACCATCTATACATGGTTTATCCTAGGACCACTCATGTTTTTTTATCACATAACCACATATCACTGGTTTATCATGTACCCACCAGAGATATGTCTAATTACGATTATATAATCATAACACATAAAAGATTGAAATTCTCAACATTTTAGTCATAAAAATTGACGTCACAAAGAATCATTATATGATATAATCAAACAAATTTAAAAATAGTTTTCAATACAAAGTCTCCTAAAAATGTAATATGTATTATTTTACTTTTAAAATCATTTTGGTGTTCAGAGGAAGCCAAATACCAAAATGTTCATTTCGTTGTAGAAGTTTTTTTCACATCATACAATAAAAAACATTCATTTAATATTTTAGTAAATCACATTTTAGAAAAATAATCCTTTAGAAAACCATTCAAATAATGTAAAAGTAAAATGTGATAATTATACCCTTTATAATATAAGGTGGATTATATTATAAAAATATTCTATAATGAATTGATATTTAGACGATGTACCGTACAATGATCATATCATAAGATTACGGATAAATCCATTATATAAATATGTTTGAGAAATATAATTACATCCAATATAACTGGATATTTAGAGTAAAACAATCATAGGTTATTCACACATATTCCTTGAAAAACAAAACCAATTACATTGATATAACGACCCATACTTTACATACATTGTTAATACTTCAAAATTGAAGCACACTTATTACAACATATGACAAAACCACAAAGGACCGTATAGGTATAGTGTCTTTAGATACTGGGAAACATAAACAACTGGTTCATAAATCTTCTACAGCGTCTCACATTTATTTCATCATGTCTAGTTTCCCTTTTAGCATATTCTACTTAATATCCCTCTTCCTGACTTGGGGAAAAGAAAACATAAAACGGTGAGCTCAAATGCTCAGCAAGGGAAAATAAAGGAAATAAAAATCATATCATATCTTTCTGAAAATCATAACCTGCAAAAGAGATCATAATATCTTAACATGGAATAAATCATAGAAGTGAAAATGAGATCCCCATAATCATAACATAAAACATGAAACCTTATGGCATGTACACATAATCATGGAAAATCATTTCTTGTTAGTCATGACTCATTGACACGACTATCTTAGCGGACAAAGTCCATTTCTGAACTGAGTTCACTCCTCGTTTCAGTCCTGTATCACTGAACCGAAATAACCTTCCATTCCAGCCATCTCTATCTCATGAGATATAAATCATTACCCAATGCATTGGAGGGAGATATAGGTCCCACCCATCTTATAATGAATCCTTTCTTATGTGTGCCACATAATCATAAATCATACATCATCGCATAACACATGTAACAAAAATGGGATTCTTGAAAAATCATGACATCATAAAACAAATCATATAAGGTAAATGACTTCATAAAAATAATTCCCTCAAAACATAATCAAATCAATGTAATAATAGGGATAAAAACAGAACCCTATATTATCTTAGATGGAAAATAATTTTGATAAAACACTTGAACTCCATTCTCGAGGAAAATATCCTTTCTACTTCAAAAACATTTTCCTTTCTTAACATGTCATACAATTTGAAACTAAAAGAAGTTGATTAAAAATAAACTTGAAAATTAATAAAGGAAGATTCTTGAAAATAATGTTTTAAATATCCATTCATGCCGTATAAGTTAAAAAACATTCTTCTCATACTTTTTTCGGAAAAGTCAAAAAAGTACCTCGTACGAAAAACGACAAAAGATTCCCTTCATATTCTTTTCTAAAAACTCACCGAAGGGTAAAATTGGATTTAAACATTTGTAGGTGGATGGAAATAATATTTCATATTCAGGAAACATGGATGTGGATGATAAAATACACCCTAGTAAATACTAAAGTATAAAAAAATCTCGGATAAAAATGAGAATGTGATATTTCCCTTACCTTAGGTCCGATTTTCTTTGTACGTGTCCGAAGCTCCTGTATAATGGTTTAAATAATGTTATTGACTTATTCAAGAATCATAGATAATGATATGATATCATATATGTTCATATTTTTATCTTTTTGTTAGTAATATTTCATTGTTACTTGTTACTCGGGTCTTTATTGCCTTTTGTTCTTATGCGTGTTTTGCCGAATAAATTATTATTATTCTTTTAAGGTTATTGATACCTTATATCCAGAATGGTATTAGTGTAAAATATATCATATTTATTCATTCAATTCATTTATATAACTACTATGTAATGATGATCATGTAGAACGAGTCACATCACATCGTGGAGACGGTATTCCGTACGTACGCACGAGTGATGATATCGTTCCTATGATCGTGGAATTGTATTGGAGTATATATATATTATTTCAGTATCAATATTAATTTATAATAATCATAAATAGTTACTCATTACACCATTATGCCCATCCTTGTAAGGTGATGGTGGAAAATAGATTACACCACGGCGTGGAGACGATATTCTGTCCGTACGCACGCGCGGTGATTTCATTTTTCCATAGGATGGATAGAAGGTGAATTAGGGTTGTTTCATATTTATAATAATATATCAGTATGTAAGTAATACTGATGTTATTACTTTATCAGAAAAAACTAAAGAAGAAGAAGTTGAAGAAGAAAGAAATTGAAAAGATCGGTAATGGATATTACCTCTTCTTTGGAACGCTTCTTTGAATCCTCCACTTAGGGAACTAAGATTGGTCTTTGAAGAGGACCAGGACCACTAGGATTATTCTAGGAAAGTGGAGAGGAGAAAATGGCAGGGGTTTTCCGATCTTGAGTGCTCAAATTGGTGTGAGGAGGAGGGGGAGGATGTGACCTTTTATATGGGAGGAGAGGGGCACCTTAGGAATATCTCAAAATATTATTTTATATTAAAGTCAAAATCGGTTTATAATGGTTCCAAAGGGTCCTATTTAGAAGCTAAAGTGGGTAAGGGTCGAAATCCTATCAACCAATAGGATTTAGACAAGTTTAGGGTATTATTTTAACCTTATCAATTAGATTTAACTCTATGTTAAATAATTTAACTTTTACCGTGTCTTTTTGTTTTCTTTCACTATATGGTTAATACACTTACTATAACATGCCAAACGAACCCCAAATTATTTATTATTAATATATATATCCTTATCTAAGTCATTTGGACGAACCTTATATTTTTAGGAATAAAATAACAATTAATAATA
The DNA here is from genome assembly GCA_963277665.1 of Viscum album. Taxonomy (NCBI): domain Eukaryota; kingdom Viridiplantae; phylum Streptophyta; class Magnoliopsida; order Santalales; family Viscaceae; genus Viscum; species Viscum album. Next base: position 88,540,297 of record OY728121.1, on the reverse strand, counting down.
TAATATTTGATTTAAAAACTATTTTGTGTCAATTTTGACACTATTTGATATATGATTTTTGTGAAAGTCATAATAGAATTATATGTTCGAACCAAGTTGATTAAATAAACAATAATATATAATAGTAACATATAAAATTAGTGGAATTCATAAAAAGTCTCAAATTACATTTATTTTGGTGTTTATAACATCAATTATGTCAATATTTCATAAATAAGATAATTACTGCATCATAATTGTGTCATAAATAAATTAAATTATTTAATGTCTAAAAATTATAAATAAAATACCATTATGTAGGAAATCTGTTTAGCTTTTTAATTAATATTTATTGTCGAATTTATCTTATGTATAACCCCATATTAAAAATGATTTACTTATTAAACATTGATTTTAACTATTTTAACCCTTATTTAAATAAATTAATAATAAATGTCCTAATCTAACCCAAGTGGGCCTAAATGGTCATATTTTATTCATAAGGTTGTATTTGGTCGAATTAAACTTATCCAATAGAATTAGGACATGTGTTAGGGTAATAGTAATATCATATTTACCCCTATTTACTTTTAACTGTGGTAAAAAAAAGTAAAAAGTTACTATTCACCAAAAAATTATTTTTTTCATTGAACCACATTTTACTTACTGATATCAACCGTGTCTGTTGGATTTTAGAAATTCCATTCAAAGAAGCGGTAAAATTAAGTTTTATGCAAAATTCAGTTTTTAACCTACCACTTAGTGGTTTCACTATTCATCAAAAATTGAAAGTTATCAGAAAAATACCAAAATTTCACCCTAGGCTAATTTCGGTATTCCGAATCCAAAAAGGAAATCCATTTTGAAAAATAAAATTTATAAAATTTCAAAAAGTGGTTATTACTATTCATGACGGCTAGTTTTAATAATATTTTAATAGCATATCGTTGTTTAGTGAAACTCGGTATTGCGTACGACGCAAGCTATCGAGAAAGGTCGCGATTGCGTGTAAAGTAAGCCAAGCTAGTATGTAGTGAAAGATTCCTTTGATGATATATAAAAACAAAATATTACTCATAAAAATCTTGGGTGTTACATTCTACCCCCCTTAAAAAGAATTTCGCCCTCGAAATTCGTCACTTTGTAACAAACAGATGAAGATACTTCTCCCTCATCATATCCTCAAGCTCCCATGTAGCTTCTTCAAGTAGTTGGTTCCTCCATAAAACTTTCACCAATCGAGTGGTCTTGTTTTGTAGGAATTTTTCGGTACGATCCAGAATCTCTATCAGTTGTTCTTCATAAGAAAGATCTTGCTCCAGCGGTACAACTTCTGAGATGAGTACATGTGAAGGATCAGGTATGTACTTTCTCAGGAGAGATACATGGAACACATCGTGAACTTGAGAGAGATTCAGTTGAAGCGCCAATCAGTAAGATACCTTTCCAACACGATCCAGTATTTCGAATGGACCGATATATATAGGGCTCAACTTCCCCTTCTTTCCAAATCTCATAACCCTCTTCCAGGGAGATATTCGTAAGAACACTTTATCACCCACTTCAAACTCTAGGTCTTTTCTTCGGTTGTCGGCATAACTTTTCTGTCGACTCTGAGCTACTCTTATGTGTTGTTGAATAGATCTGACATTTTCTGCCATTTCATCAACGAGATCAGGTCCTAATAGCTTTCTTTCCCCAACTTCATCCCAGCAAGTTGTAGTCCTGCATTTCTTTCCATAGAGAGCTTCATAAGGAGCCATCTGAATACTGGAGTGAAAGCTATTATTATATGAAAATTCCACCAAAGTTAGGTGTTGATCCCAACATCCTTTGGAATCCATAGAGAATGCTCTCATCATATCTTCTAGGGTTTGAATTGTTCTCTCAGACTGACCATCTGTCTGGGGATGATAAGTAGTGCTGAAACTCAACTCTGTATCCAGAGTATGCAAAAGACTTCGCCAGAACTTCGAGGTAAATCTTGGATCCCGATCAGATATAATAGAAAGTGGTACTCCATTCAATCTTACCACTTCCTTTACATATATCATGGCAAGCTGATCTAGAGAGAAATCCTCTCTAATAGCAATGAAGTGTGCAGACTTTGTACGACGATCAACTATGACCCAGATAGCATTATTGCCTTTGGATGTTTTAGGAAGTCATGTGACAAAGTCCATATTGATGTTTTCCCATTTCCATTCGGGTATGGGTAATCGTTGTAACATCCCCTTAGACATCTGTCTCTCAGCTTTAAATTGTTTACATACCAAGCATCGAGAGACATATTCAGCAACATCTCTTTTCTTGCCATCCCACCAGAAGTACTCTTTCAGGTCCCCATACATCTCCGTGCTTCCAAGATGAATAGAGAATAAAGAACTATGAGCCTCATCCAGCAGCTCCTTCTTTAATTCGGGGATGGGAGGAACACAAACCTGATTCCTGAACATTATTATCCCATCACAATCAAGGTTGAATTCAGGAACATTTCTGACCTTCTTTTGTAACTCTACATCTTCTTTCTGTGCCTCTTTAATCTTCACATGTATAGATGGTAGAACATTCATTTGAGAAAGATAAGATTTTTCCCCTTCTATTATAATTCCAAGACCCATCCTTTGTAAATCCATAAATATTGGATCTTTTGTGATCCTCATCATGGATAAAGTAGCATGTTCTTGTCGAATTAATGCATCTGCCACCTTGTTTGCTTTCCCAGGGTGGTAATGGATTGAGCTGTCATAATCCTTAATCAGCTCCAACCATCTTCTTTGACGCATATTCAACTCCTTTTGTGTGAAAATATACTTTAAACTTTTATGATTAGTATTAATATCACACCTTTCACCATAAAGGTAATGCCTCCAAATCTTTAATGCAATGATTACCGCATCCAACTCCAAATCATGTGTTGGGTAATTTTGCTTATGGATTTTCAACTGTCGTGAGGCATAAGCTATCACCATATCATTTTGCATTAGAACACACCCCAATCCCTTCTTGGATGCATCACTGTAGATCACAAACCTTTCTCCACTACAAGGCAGTGTGAGCACAGGTGCATTGGATAACCTTTTTTTCAACTCCTTGAAATTATATTCACATTCCTTTGTCCAAACAAACTTAACTCCTTTCTGAGTCAACTTGGTGAGTGTATTAGATAATCGTGAAACATCTTTTACAAAACGTCAATAATTTCCATCCAAACCAAGAAAACTTCGGATCTCAGTTACTGTTGTTGGTCTTGACCATCTTTCGATAACCTCTATTATTGCTGGATCCACAGATATCCCTTCTTTTGAGATTATGTGACCCAAAAATGAAACTTTTTGAAACCAAAATTCACACTTGGTAAATTTGGCATAAAGCTTCTCCTTTCTCAGGGTCTTCAATATAATTCTCAAGTGATCTTCATGCTCTTCCTTGCTATTTGAATAGACAAGAATATCGTCTATAAAGACTACCACAAATTGATCAAGATAGTCTCTAAAGACTCTATTCATTAGATCCATGAAGATAGCAGGGGCATTAGTAAGACCAAATGGCATCACTATAAATTCATAGTGTCCATACATTGTACGGAAAGTTGTATTTGGTATATCCTCCCTTTTGACCCTTAATTGATGATACCCTGAACAAAGATCAATATTGGAAAAGTATTGAGCTCTGCGTAGTTGGTCAAATAAGTCATCAATGCATGGGAGAGGATATTTGTTCTTGATAGTGATCTTGTTAAGTTCTCGATAATCAATGAAGAGTCTCATTGATCCATCTTTCTTCTTAACAAATAGAATAGGTGCTCCCCAAGGTGACGCACTAGGGCATATGAATCCCTTATCAAGATTCTCTTGGAGTTTCTTCTTCAATTCCTGCAACTCAATTGGGGCCATTCTATAAGGTGTCTTTGAAATAGGCAAAGCACCCGGTATGAGTTCTATTGAAAACTCAACTTCACGATTTGGTGGAAGACCCGGTAATTCATTGGGAAAGACATCATCAAACTCCCGTACGATGGGCATATTCTTAATCGTAAGTTTCTCCCCAACCATTTGAGATAAATAACCTTAATTTAGTGGAATCATGACCCATAAGATGGAAGGAATTTCCACTGGAAGGTTATATTCATCCTTGCATCGATAGACGATCGTAGATTGATCTGGAATATGAAATGTGACTTTTCTTATTTGGAAATTGATATGAGATCCATGTAGAGAAAGCCAATCCATGCCAAGAATCACATCAAATTCCACTAAAGTAAGGATCACAAGATTTGCAGGAATCACTTTCCCACAAACTTCGATCGGAGAAGAATTATAAACTTTAGATGCGACTGTTGTGCCATTCGGTGTTGTCACAGCTAACTCAACATCTAATTATTGAGGTAATACGGTGATACCCTTAGAAAATTATTTAGAAATAAAAGAGTGGGTGGATCCAGAATCAAATAAAACATTTGCTACTTTAGAGTGGATGGTAAGTGTACCTTTCACCACTTCGTTATCGTACTCCACATCGCTGAAAGAAATTTCATGTGACATTCCTTTGTCTTTAGCCTTAAGATTTTGTTGACGTCGACCATCATCATCAACCCTTGGATTTGGGCATTGATTGGCATAATGCCCCATATCCTTGCACTTGAAACATTGAAGTGTAGTAGGTTCATTCTGTGTATCCCTTCCTTTGTTTGCATCATTAGACATCTTCATCCCATTATCGCGGCATTCAAATGCCCGATGACCTTCCTTTCCACATTTGAAACATTTACTTGTCCCTTTAAGACAACTCCCTCCATGTTTCATTCCACACTTTGAGCAGAAGGGAAAGCTCATCTTCTTTTCAGTGTGCTCTTTAGATTTTCATTTGAATTCCATCTTCCTCTTCTTATCAAACCCATGTGACTGATGGGTTACTCCAATCTCCATCTCGAATTTGAGAGCACATAGAACGATTTCCTCGTAGCTATTGAAGTCCCTTATGGCTAACGCCCTTCGAAGACTTGGTTTTAAGCCACTAAAGAATCGATCAATCTTACTCTCAGGTTGGATAATAATACCAGAAGCATACCTTGAAAGTCTTGTAAAATTTGCTTCATAGGTACCAACAGATTCATCATCCCTTTGCTTCAGTTCAAGAAACTCTTTCTCCATCTTTGTTCGGAGAATACGAGGGAAGTACTTATTGAAAAATAAGTTCATGAACTCGTCCCATTCCATAGACTCAATTTGATCCCTTTTCCTCGTATTCTTAATAAGATTACACCATTGATCAGCATCTCCTTCCAAACGATACACTGATAGGATGAATTTATCAAGTTCAGGACATTGAAGAACTGAAAATATCTTTTCAGTAGTACTAATCCATTGTTCATCAACTAATGGATCAGTAGACCCACTGAAAGAAGGAGGACGCTGCCTCATGAAGGATTCAACAGAATGTTGCTCCTTCCTTTACTCGTTTGGAAGTCCTGCATGATTCATATCTTGAGAAATTTGTGTGACCATGGCTACAAGATTTTGTATTCCAGCTCCCATATCGTTTGGTTTCTCAGGGGGACAATCATTGCATTGCCCATCGCATTTCGCATTAACACGGTTCCTTCGGGTTCCATCCATTGACTAAAACCAAGAAGAATAGTGTGAGCAACACTAATTATAATAGGAAAACCACATAATCAAGGATAAAATTTCACACTTATCCTAGGGTATTCATAGCTATTTCTAAAACACTATGATTGTGTTCTATGCTTAGACTTATCCTTAGGGTTCTTACTAAGACTTTCACATCCTAGTTTCCAAAGGTTGACTATACCTTTCCTCTGATACCAACTATAACGGTCTGGAATTAATTCCAGTGGACTATAATTGATACCTATCAGGGCACTCCATGGGCGGCTACACCCCCTGGGCGGGACACAACACCATCCCCAGTGGCAGCCATTTCCACATGATGCCCTTGGGTAGAGAGCCATGCTTCGTCCAACACTCACATGTGAGAGTTCCCAAGGATCGGATACATTCCTACCTCCTTTGCCTCTGATACCAACTATAACGACCCATACTTTACATACATTGTTAATACATCAAAATTGAATCACACTTATTACAACATATGACAAAACCACAAAGGATCGTATAGGTATAGTGTCTTTAGAAACTAGGAAAAATAAACAAATGGTTCATAAATCTTCTAAAGTGTCTCCCATTTATTTCCTCATATCTAGGGTCCCTTTTAGCATATTCTACTTAATATCCATCTTCTGGACCTGGGGAAAAGAAAACATAAAAGGGTGAGATCAAATGCTCAGCAAGGTCAAATAAAGGAAATAAAAATCCTATCATATCTTTTTGAAAATCATAACCTGCAAAAGAGATCATAATATCTTAACATGGAATAAATCATAGAAGTGAAAATGAGATCCCCATAATCATAACATAAAACTTGAAACCTTGTGGCATGTACACATAATCATGGAAAATCATTTCTTGTTCGTCACGACTCATTTCCAAGACTATCTTAGCAGACAAAGTCCATTTCTGAACCGAGTTCACTCCTCGTTTCAGTCCTGTATCACTGAACCGAAATAACCTTCCATTCCAGCCATGTCTATCTCATGTGATATAAATCTTTACCCAATGCATTGGAGGGAGATATAGGTCCCACCCATCTTATAATGAATCCTTTCTTATGTGTGCCACATAATCATAAATCATATATCATCGCATAACACATGTAACAAAAATGGGATTCTTGAAACATCATGACATCATATAACAAATCATATAAGGTAAATGACTTAATAAAAATAATTCCCTCACAACATAATCAAATAAATGTAATAATAGGCATAAAAACAGAACCCTATATATCTTAGATGGAAAATAATTTTGATAAAGCACTTGAACTCCATTCTTGAGGAAAATATCCTTTCTACTTCAAAAACATCTTCCTTTCTTAACATGTCATACAATTTGAAACTAAAAGAAGTTTATTAAAAATAAACTTGAAAACTTTTAAATGAAGCTTCTTGAAAATAATGTTTTAAAAATTCATTCATGCCGTATAAGTTAAAAAAACATTCTTCTCGCACTTTTTTCGGAAAAGTCAAAAAAGTACCTCGTACGAAAAACGACAAAATATTCCTTTCATATTCTTTACTAAAAACTCACCGAAGGGTAAAATTGGATTTAAACATTTGTAGGTGGATGGAAATAATATTTCATATTCTGGAAACATGGATGTGGATGATAAAATACACCCCAGTAAATACTAAAGTATAAACAATCTCGAATAAAAATGAGATTGTGATATTTCCCTTACCTTAGGTCCGATTTGCTTTGTACTTGTCCGAAGCTCCTGTATAATGGTTTAAATAATGTTATTGACTTATTCCAGAATCATACATGTTGATATGATATCATATATGGTCATATTCTAAGATTCTTGTTAGTAATATTTCATTGTTACTTGTTACTCGGGTCTTTATTGCCTTTTGTTCTTATGCGTGTTTTGCCGAATAAATTCTTATTCTTCTTTTAAGGTTATAGATACCTTATATCCATAATGGTATTAGTGTAACATATATCATATTTATTCATTCAATTAATTTATATAATTACTATGTAATGATGATCATGTAGAACGAGTCGCATCACATCGTGGAGACTGTATTCCGTACGTACGCACGAGTGATGATATCATTCCTGTGATCGTGGAATTGTATTGGAGTATATATATATTATTTCAGTATCAATATTACTTTATAATAATCATAAATAGTTACTCATTACACCATTATGACCATCCTTGTAAGGTGATGGTGGAAAATAGATTACACTACGGCGTGGAGACGGTATTCCGTACGTACGCACGCGCGGTGATTTCATTTTTCCATAGGATGGATAGAAGGTGAATTAGGGTTGTTTCATATTTATAATATCATATCAGTATGTAAGTAAAACTGATGATATTACTTTATCATGAAATAACTAAATAAGAAGAAGTTGAAGAAGAAAGAAATTGAAATGATCGGTAATGGATATTACCTCTTCTTTGGAACACTTCTTTGAATCCTCCACTTAGGGAACTAAGATTGGTCTTTGAAGAAGACCAGGACCTCTAGGATTATTCTAGGGAAGTGGAGAGGATAAAATGGCAGGGGTTGGCCGAGCTTGAGTGCTCAAATTGGTGGGAGGAGGAGGGGGAGGAGATTCCCTTTTATAAGGGAGGAGAGGGGCACCTTAGGAATATCTCAAAATATTATTTTATATTAAAGTCAAAATCGGTTTATAATGGTTCCAAAGGGTATTATTTCGAAGCAAAAGTTGGGAAGGGTCGAAATCCTATCAACCAATAGGATTTAGACAAGTTTAGGGTTTTATTTTAACCTTATCAATTAGATTTAACTCTAAGTTAAATAATTTAACTTTTACCGTGCCTTTTTTTTTCTTTCACTATATGGTTAATACACTTACTATAACATGCCAAACGAACCCAAAATTATTTATTATTAATATATATATCCTTATCTAAGTCATTTGGCCGAACCTTAGATTTTTATGAATAAAATAACAATTAATAATATAATATTTAATTTAAAAACTATTTTGTTTCAATTTTGACACTATTTGATATATGATTTTTTTGAAAGTCAAAACAGAATTACATGTGCGAGAAAAGTTGATTAAATCAACACTAATATATCACAGTAACCTATAAAATTAGTTTAATTCATAAAAAGTCTCAAATTACATTTATTTTGGTGTTTATAACATCAATTATGTCAATATTTGATAAATAAGATAATTACTGCATCATAATTGCGTCATAAATAAATTAAATTATTTAATGTCTAAAAATTATAAATAAAATACCACTATGTAGGAAATCTTTTTATCTTTCTAATGAATATTTATAGTCGAATTTATCTTATGTATAACCCCATATTAAAAATTATTTACTTATTAAACATTGATTTTAACTATTTTAACCCTTCTTTAAATAAATTAATAATAAATGTCCTAATCTAACCCAAGTGGGCCTAAATGGTCATATTTTATTAATAAGGTTGTTTTTGGTCGAATTACATTTATCCAATAGAATTAGGACATGTTTTAGGGTAATAGTAATATCATATTTACCCCTATTTACTATTAACCGTGATAAAAAAAAGTAAAAAGTTACTATTCACCAAAAAAATTATTTTTATCTCATTGAACCACATTTTACTTACTGATATCAACCGTGTCTGTCGGATTTTCAAAATTCCATTCACAGAAGCGGTAAAATTAAGTTTTATGCAAAATTCAGTTTTTAACCTACCACTTAGTGGTTTCACTATTCATCAAAAATTGAAAGTTTTCAGAAAAATACCAAAATTTCACCCTAGGCTAATTTTGGTATTCCAAATGCAAAAATGAAGTCCATTTTGAAAAATAAAATTTATAAAATTTCAAAAAGTGGTTATTAATATTCATAACAGCTAGTTTTAATAATATTTTAACAGCATATCGTTGTTTAGTGAAACTCGGTATTGCGTACGACGCAAGCTATCGAGGAAGGTCGCGATTGCGTGTAAAGTAAGCCAAGCTAGTATGTAGTGAAAGAGTTCTTTTATGATATATAAAAAAAAATACTCATTAAAATCTTGGGTGTTACAATTGATATTTAACTCCATGAATGTAAATTGATTTAATGTTTCCCTTTAATTGAGTCTTACTTCTCTTGTATTTTATTTATTTTCCTAAATAATAAACGTATATTAATTTATAATTTAATTCTATCCATTTCCAAGTTTTTTAGTTCTTTTAAAAAACATATTACCATGTTATAAATATTAAAAAACAATTTATGTTCATATCATATGTTTTATCGATATTCGGTACTTGAGTCAAAAATAAACTTGTTCTGATGCAAATATTATTTATCGTAAAAATTAAATTATATCCATAATAGTATTCAGTATTTATATATCATATATATCATAAATATATGTATATACTAAAAACCATAATATTAGGATATGAAAAATTAAAGGCACCGTTCATGGAGACCGTATGTCCAATGTACATAAGAATGGTACATTGATTTTTTCATATTAAAAGAATAATAATTAAATTATATAAATGTATATTATACTAACATTATTATATTAATGTAATATAATTTTAGTAGTTTTAATAAAAAAATCTTGTATAAATTCCATGTACATTGGAAACAAGTCTTATCACATTGAGTGGGGGGTAAACCGCACTTCCTCAAACAAAATTATTGTATTTACATAACATTGGATGTATAAAAGTAAATATTAAATAAAAATTACTGAACCATTGAGACAATATTAATACAATATATATCATATGTAAAAATAATGTCTATTATAATTTCCACCATGAGAGGTGGTAGGGGAATATATAACAATCATCCTTTTTGGAGGCAGCTGATCGTCATACAGAGAAACAATATGTTCATTACCTATTAAATGGAGGTCTGTGTTTTAGTAGAATGAAACCATAGAATAAAAACATAATAGTATTGTTTGGATAAATTTTTTTATGTAATCATATAATAAGAAGTTTTTATGAAGTTTATAATGTAAAGGAAACAAAAAAATATTAGAAAACGTGTTACCTCTTAATCAGGTAAATTCTTCTAGATTATACTGAAAGGATTCCTTCGGAATATTTCTACAGTAATAGAGAATTCTAGGAGTAGTTCAAGGATTCTAGGAAGTGGTTGGGGTATGTAATGGCCTAACAAAATTGTTATTGTTGTGTGATTATTCGATAATCGAGGGTTCTTTTTTATTGGGGATGCAAGTGGCACCCTTGGACTCTCAATAATTATTAAATAAATATAGATTAATTTTTTAGATAGATCCATCAAGAGTATAAGGCCCAAGCCTTAAACCTTACATAATATTGAATTAAATGAATAATTCACATTGAGGATCTTTTCAGGTTTAGAGTTTTAGAGAATTAGGACAAAACTATTACATCTCAAAAGATTACAAAGTAGACACTTCTACTATGTTTCCATATAATAAAAAAACTCTTAAAAAGAGACATGTCTAGTTCCATGTTTTATATAGCATGAAATTCCCTTGATCCCGTCTGTGACCCTATTCCACATTAAGTCCTGTGAAAAACATTTCAAAAAAACTTGGGGTGAGCATAAAAAGCTCAGTAAGGGACACATAAAGAATGAAAACTGTTAGTTTTTCAAAAATCACGTAAACCCTGTATACTTTATCAAAGTAATACCTTCACCTTCATGAAGTAGTTAAAACTCTTCACTGAATAAAATATCCTTACTTACCCTTTTTTAACCAAAGGATTACCATAATACCCATATAAAGAACACATAACATATAAAGGTAACTTGGGACCTAAATATACTTAAGTGGAATAACCATACGGTCGACTTCCACACATATCACTTAATGGAATAGCCATACGTCCAACTTCCATACATACATAATGGAATAGCCATACGGCCGACTTCCATACCCAATGAATTGGAGGTTATAACGTAACCAACCATCCTGGTATTCACGGCACCACCCGTCATATGGTTTATCACGTAACCACCCACCAAAGGTCCATGTACCAATATAAAATCATAAAACATAAAACCAATATAAAGGAATGATAAAATTTCCACATTTCAATCACAATATATCATTTAAATATATTGACATAATAGAATCCTTTATCAAAACCATTTTCAATACCAAAATACATAAAAGAGTATATGAAATTAATTTTATTTTAAAAACATTACGGCTTGTTGAGGAAGCCAAATACCAGATAATACTCGCGGCAACGAAAAAGGTCGTTGTCACCGCGTACGTTAAAAAAAATTCATTTTCTTCATTTCGTAAAAAGCTTATTAGAAAAATATTCCTTTTGTATAAAAGTAAAAGTAAAAGGGGTTTATACACTGTATAAAATAAAGTTGTGTATAAAACGAAATATGCCTCAATGAAAGGAGATTGAGACGAAGTCCCTTACCTGGGGTCCGACATGACTCGATCGTTCTTTAACATAATGAATAATAAACATGAGTTAATTTATACTTGATTAATAACCTTTTAAAGATTATTATTCCTTTTATATCACTTATTCCCATGTTATAAACATTATGTAATCATTAAGTTAATAATGTTTGTTTTGTCGATATTTTGTTCTTAAGTTGAAAGTGGACTTCTTACAATTACATGTTATTCATGTGGTCAAAGGTTCTTTATATCCAAAATGAAATTCCTGATTTTGATATCATATATATCATATATATCCATCATATACATGTATTTATAATATTACATAATCATTTAGAGGTAAGAAATGAAATGCACCATTCATGGAGACGGTAAGCCATACATACGCATGAATGCTACTTTCATTTCTTTGTCATATTAATTGAATTCAAACTAAATGAGAGGTATGTATATTTTAATTCCAGAATTATATTCATAATTTAGATGTATCATTCATCATATATATCCATTATATACATGTACTTTTAATAGTTCATTACATTTGGGGATGAGAAATGAAATGCACCGTTCATGGAGACGGTAAGCCGTACGTACGCATGATCGCTACTTTCATTTATATTTCATATTTTATAGAATGGAATCATAATGATACAAAGGTATATTATAATTCCAGTGTAATATCATATATAATATCATAACTTCATCCTCTATACGTCCCACATATGGTATTAACGAATCAATTCACTTTGAGTGGGCGGTAGTCCGCATTTCCTTAAATGAAGATATCGCGTTTACCCATAATGGAAACAATAAAGGTATGCCCAAAATGAAAAATACAGAAGCTTAAGGAAACCATAAACATATTATATATCATATATAAATATAGTGTCATCTTAATGTCCACCTTTGAAGGTGTTAAAGGAATGTTGAACAATCATCATTTCGGGAGGCAGAAATTCTCCATCCACGGAAACAGTATGTTCATTAACCATTAGATGTAGGTGTGTGTAACTGTAGCTCTAATAATTCATATAAAAAAATACTATTATATGGAAGATACTGGATTTGTTACAAACGAAATGAATAAAAAGAGTTTAGGGGGTTGGAGAAGCAAAATAAAACAAAAGGACTCAAGTGAAGACATTAGCTTAAAATCGGGTAACTCCCTTTGGTTTGAGATCAAAGGCATCCTTGAGAAGAATTATGAACAAAGTGAGGCTTCATGGAGTAAGAGAGGGAATTGTAGAGACAAAATTGTCAGGTTTCGTCTGATACAAAGGCTTTGGATGTGTGGGTAAGGTGGTAGAGGTGGGGGCCTTTTATAAGAGGAGAGGAGGGGCACTCTTGGAAGGTAAAGAAAAGTCACTTTACTTTAAAATGGTATTCGGATTTAAGAGGTCCCACATTGATATAATTCTAGTATAAGGTGATAATGGTTCTCAATCCACCCATCCAATAGGTTTTGGACATGTGTAGGTCATAGATTTTACATTATCATTTCATTTTATTTAAATCCTTTCTTAATGAGGTAATCGCTGCATCATCATGATGTCATAAATAATATAATTTATTTAAAGTATAAAAATTATAAAAAACTATCATGATGTAGGAAATCGTTTTATCATTCCAATTACTATTTATAATCAAAAATATGACTTTTATAACCCCATGTAAAAGTTGTTTTAGTAAAACATCTCATGTTTGTGTTATTTTTACTTTAACATTAAATAAAAAGATATTTATGTCATTTCCCAAACAAAGTGGCTCCATGGGGTCCCCAAGTTGACCCATGGCTTGTCTTGGTCGGCCATGACACATCCAATAATGGTAGGACTTGTGTGTATGTATTTTAATTTTATTATAATATCATTTTTGCCTTAAATTGCACTAATTATCTCTAATCGCGATTAAAAACTTAATAAGTTACTATTCACCAAAAAATTCTTTTAATATCATTGAACCACATTTTACTTCTTAATGAAAACCATGTATGTTGAATTTTTGAAATTAAAAACACAGAAATGGAAAAATTTCATTTAAACGAAAAATCAGTTTTTATAAGTACCACTTAGTGGTTTCACTATTCATCAAAAATTGAAGTTTTTCAGAAAAATACCAAAAATTCTCCCTAAGCTATATTTGATATTCCGATTTCAAAAATGAAGTCTATTTTACAAAATTAAAAACATATAAGTCACATTAATTAATTTAATAATTAATTCCCGCTGTCATGACAAATAGCGTGTTTTTATGAAACAATAAGTATTAAAAGATTGACACTAGTTTATGTCCGATTTCAAAGTGAAATTAATTCCAGTGACCAAAATTGGAGTTATTGGTAAAAATATTTTCTAATTTAACTTTAAAACCAATTCAAAAGATAATCTAATTATATAAATAAATTAGATTAAAAAGAGGTTTTGAATTAAAATACAACATTTTACACTATTCATTAAAAAAATGAACTTTATCAGAAAGATACCAAAAAATTACACAAATTAAATTTTGATATCCCAATTATAAAGAAGAGTTATATTTGGTAAAATAGAATGTATAAGAGCCATCAAAACTATATTTAATGACGGTTCTCCATCAAAAGTTGATAAGTGAACCTTTAGTGAAAATTAGGGTATAAATGTCTAAAATTGAATTCTTTCCGTATTTTAAGCCTTTATCTTTTATTGGATAAATCTAAAAACATTTAAAAAACATATATAATCATATTTTAGTTATTTCTATCCATTCCCGTCAATACAACGGCTACATGCTAACAACCATTTAAAATAATATTATTATATTACTAGTGTACAACGTAAGTTTTCGAAGAAACTCATCGTTGCGTATCGAGTACGCTATCGAACGTAGAAACCCCTTTTAATTAAAATTAATATTTAATTCATAAATATTAATAAATATGAAATTTTTTTATTCATTATTTACCTGGTATGTTACATCCTTCCCCCCTTTTGGGAATTGCGTCCTCACAATTTTATTCATTTATCAAAATATGTGGGGGTATTTATCCCTCATAGCATTTTCAGATTCCCACGTTGCCTCTTCAACCATATGGTTTTTCCACAAAACTTTTACCTGGTGAATTACCTTATTTCACAACACTTGCTCTCTTCGGTTAAGAATCTGGACTGGTTGTTCTTCATAAGATTGGTTCTCTTCTAGTTGAACTACCTCTGGACTCAAAACATGAGATGGATCTGGCATATACTTCCTCAACATCGAAACATGAAAAAAACTATGTACCTGGGATAAGCACGGAGGTAAAGCCACTCTGTATGCAACTGATCCAACTCTCTCCAGAATTTCATACGGTCCAATGAACCTTGGACTCATCTTTCTTTTCTTACCAAATTTCATCACACTTTTCTATGGAGAAACCTTGAGAAAAACATGATCACCTACCTCGAATGGTAGATCCTTCCTCCGGTTATCCGCATAACTCTTCTGCCTGCTCTGAGCTGTTCTAATGTGTTTCTGAATCAACTAAACTTTTTCTTCCATCTCTTCTACCAATTCTGGTCCCATCAACTTCCTTTCACCCACTTCATCCCAAAAAGCTGGAGTTCGACACTGCTTACAATATAATGCCATAAATGGTTCCATCTATATACTGGAATGAAAACTTTTATTATAAGAAAACTCAACCAAAGAAATATGTTGGTCCCAACTTCCTTGATAATCCATAGAACAAGCTCGTAGCATATCCTCTATGGTCTGAATTGTTCGTTCTGACTACCCATATGATTGAGGATGAAAAGTTGTACTAAAATTTAATTCAGTAACCAACGACTTCTGAAGGCCTTTCCAAAAGATATAAGTAAACCTGGGATCACGGTCAGATACAATGGATAGAGGAACTAACTGTAACCTGACTATCACTTTGAGATACAAACAAGAAAGTTGATATAGCGAAAAAGTATCTCGTATAGCACAGAAATGAGCCGATTTAGTCAAGCGATCAACAATAACCAAGATTGAATTATTACCTCCAGATGTCCTCGGTAATCCCACAACGAAGTCCATGGATATATTCTCCCATTTCCACTCTGGCCCTGGTAAAGGCTGAAGCATCCCTTTCGGTAACTGCCACTCTGCTTTAACCTGCTAACAAGTCAAACACTTCACAATAAAATCAGCAATATCTCTTTTCATTCCATCCCACCAGTAATACTCCTGCATATCTCTGTACATCTTAGTACTGCCAGGATGAACTGAAAACGGAGAACTATGAACCTCACATAACAACTCATTCTTCAACTGTGAATCACAAGGCACGCATATTCTCTTCCCAGACCTCAAAACACAATCATTATCAATGTTGAATTCAGGCAACTTACCCTTCTGAACCAGATCTACCTTTTTCTGCAACTCACTGTCTTCCCTCTGTGCTTGCTTAAATCTTCTTGATAGGGATGATCTCACTGATACCTGAAACAAAACAGAAGAACTTCCTGCACCAACAAGTTCTATGCCAAAGTTCATCAAATCAAAAACCAAAGGATCTCGTTCCAAATGTATCATGGTTAATGAAACATTACTTTTTTACTCAAAGCATCGGCCACTTTATTTGATTTTCCCGGATGGTAGTGAATTGTACAATCATAATCCTTGATTAATTCCAGCCATCTCCTCTGTATCATGTTCAATTCTTTTTGAGTGAATATATACATTAAACTTTTTTGATCAGTATATATTTCACACTTTTCTCCATAAAAATGATGCCTCCAAATTTTTAAAATGAAAACAACAACAGCTAATTCCAAATCCTGTGTAGGGTAATTTACCTCATGAGTTTTCAACAGTCGTGAAGCATAAGCAATTACCTGATCATTCTGCATAAGGACACAACCAAGTCCCTTTAATGAAGCATAATTGTATATAACAAACTCACCATTCCTGGAAGGAAGTGCCAAAACTGGAGCATTCACCAATATTCTTTTCAACCCCGGAAAACAATCATTACATTATTTTATCCAGATAATCTTAACACCCTTACGAGTTAGCTTAGATATTGGACTAGATAACTGTGAAAATTTTTCAACAAACCTTCAGTAATAGCCTGCCAAACCAAGAAAACTATAGATCTCGGTTACATTTGTGGGTCTTGGCCATTCTTCAACAACTTTTGTTTTAGCAGGATCAACAGTTATGCCATCTTTTGAAACAATGTGACCCAGGAAAGAAATTTGTTTTAACCAAAACTCACACTTGCCGAATTTTCCATATAGTTTCTTTTCTTTTATGGATTGTAAGATAACCCTTAAATGTCTTTCATGCTCCTCTTTACTTTTAGAAAAATCCAAAATATAATCAATAAAAACAACCAACATTTTTCACCTGAGACAACTGAGCCATCACTATAACAAACTGTTTAGTTCTGATTCTGACCATCTCTGGATACTGATTTGAAAGTTCATTTCCCTCTATATGCCTTCCCAGAAAAGATGTTCTGTTTTCTCCATGAAAAACCATTCTTAACATAGAAATATCTTTGGTGAGCAACATGGTAATCTTTAAATGCTATGTCATTTCAGTCGTACCATAAATTAACTGATAATTTTACAATTTTCTAACTCCAAAAGTTGTCTAAACCGACCTCTGATACTAACTATAAGGCCCTAGCCTTAAACCTTACTTAATATTGAATTAAATGAATAATTCACATTGAGGATATTTTCTGGTTTAGAGTTTTAGAGAATTATGACATAACTATTACATCTGAAAAGATTACAAAGTAGGCACTTCTACTATGATTCCATAAAATAAAAAAAAACTCTTAAAAAGAGACATGTCTAGTTCCATGTTTTATATAGAATGAATTTCCCTTGATCCCGTCCATGAACCTATTACACATTAAGTCCTGTGAAAAACATTTCAAAAAAACTTAGGGTGAGCATAAAAAGCTCAGTAAGGGATACACAAAGAATGAAAACTGTTAGTTTTTCAAACATCACGTAAACAGTGTATACTTTATCAAAGTAATACCTTCACCTTCATGAAGTAGTAAAAACACTTCACTGAATAAAATATCATTACTTACCCTTTTGTAACCAAAGGATTAGCATAAATCCCATATAAAGAACACATATCATATGAAGGTAACATGGGACATAAACATACTTAAGTGGAATAACCATACGGTCAACTTCCTCACATATCACTTAATGGAATAGCCATACGGCCAGATTCCATACATACTTAATGGAATAGCCATACGGACGAATTCCATAACCAATGCACTGGAGGTTATAACGTAACCACCCGTCCTAGTATTCACGGCACCACCCGTCATATGGTTTATCACGTAACCACCCGTCAAATGTCCAAGTACCAATATAAAATCATAAAACATAAAACCAATATAAATGAAAGATAACATTTCCACATTTCAATCACAATATATAATTTAAATATATTGACATAATATAATCCTTTATCAAAACCATTTTCAATAACAAAATACATAAAAGAGTATATGGTATTAATTTTATTTTAAAAACATTACAGCTTGTTGAGGAAGCCAACGACCAAATAATACTCGCGACGGCGGAAAAGGTCGTTGTCACCGCGTACGTTAAAAAAAACATTCCTTTTTGTCGTTTAGTAAAACGCTTCGTAGAAAAAGATTCCTTTTGTATAAAAGTAAAATTCAAAGGGGTTTATACACCATATAAAGGAAAGTTGTGTATAAAACGAAATATGACTCAATGAAAGGAGATTGAGATGAAGTCCCATACCTCGGGTCCGACTTGACTCGATCATTCTTTAACGTCCTGAATAATAAAATTGAGTTAATTTCTACTTGATTCAGATTATTTCAAGCTTATTAATCCTTTTATATCAATTATTTTTATGTTATAAAAATTTTGTAATCATTATGTTAATAATTTTTGTTTTGTCGATATTTGGTTCTTAAGTCGAATGTGGACTTCTTACAAATAAATGTTGTTCGTGTGGTCAAAGGTTCTTTATATCCAGAATGAAATTACTGATTTTGATATCATATATATCATATATATCTAGCATATACATGTATTTATAATATCACATAATCATTTAGAGGTAAGAAATGAAATGCACCGTTCATTGAGACGGTAAGCCGTACGTAAGCATGAACGCTACTTTCATTTCTTTGTCATATTAATGGAAGTAAAACTAAATGAGAGGTATGTATATTTTAATTCCAGAATTATATTCATCATTTATATGTATCATTAATAATATATATCCATTATATACATGTAATTTTAATAGTACATTATATTTGGGGATAAGAAATTAAATGCACCGTTCCTGGAGACGGTAAGCCGTACGTACGCATGAACGCTACATTCATTTCTATTTCATATTTTATAGAATGGAATCATAATTATATAAAGGTATGTTATAATTCTAGTTTAATATCATATATAATATCATAAATTCGTCCTCTATACGTCCCACATATGGTATTAACGAATAAAATCACTTTGAAGGGGTGGTAGTCCGCACTTCCTTAAATGAAGATATCGCGTTTACTAATAATGGAAACCATAAAGGTATGCCCAAAATGAAAAATACAGAATCTTAAGGAAAACATAAACATATTAAATATCATATATAAATATAGTGTAGTCTTAATGGCCACCTTTGAAGGTGTTAAAAGAATGTTGAACAATCATCGTTTCGGGAGGCAGGAATTCGCCATCCACGGAAACAATATGTTCTTTAACCATTAGATGTAGGTGTGTGTAATTGTAGCTCGAATACTTCTTATAAAAACATCATAGTTTATGTAAGATACTAGAGTTTTTACAAAAGAAATGAATAAAAATAGTTTAGGGGGTTGGAGAAGCAAAATAAAACAAAAGGACTCAAGTGAAGACATTACCTTAAAATCAGGTAACTCACTTTGGTTTGAGATCAAAAGCTTCCTTGGGAAGATATCTGCCCAAAGTGAGGACTCAAGGAGTAATATATGGAAGTGGAGAGACAAAATGGGCAGTGTTTGGACGAGCCAAACGATTTGGATGTGTGGGTAAGGTGGTAGAGGTGGGGGCCTTTTATAAGAGGAGAGGAGGGGCACTCTTGGAAGGTAAAGAAAAGTCACTTTATTTTAAAATGGTATTCGGATTTAAGAGGTCCCACATTGATTTAATTAGAGGATAAGGTGATAAGGGTTCTAAATCCACCAATCCAATAGGTTTTGGACATGTGTAGGTCATAGATTTTACATTATCATTTCTTTTTATTTAAATCCTTTATTAATGAGGTAATCGATGCATCATCATGATGTCATAAATAATTTAATTTATTTAAAGTCTAAAAATTATAAAAAACTATAATGATGGAGGAAATCTTTTTATAAATCCAATTACTATTTATAATAAAAAATCTGACTTGTATAACCCCATGTAAAATTTTTTTTAGTAAAACATCTCATGTTTGTGTTATTTTTACTTTAACATTAAATAAAAAGTTATTTATGTCATTTCCCAACCAAAGTGGCTCCATGGGGTCCCCAAGTTGACCCATGGCTTGTCTTGGTCGGCCATGACACATCCAATAAGGTTAGGAAATGTGTATAGATATTTTCATTTTATTATAATATCATTTTTTCCTTAAATTGCAATAATTACCTCAAATCGTGATTAAAAACTTAATAAGTTACTATTCACCAAAAAATTATTTTAATCTCATTAAACCACATTTTACTTCTTAATGACAACCATGTATGTCATATTTTTGAAATTAAAAACACAGAAGTGGTAAAATTTCATTTAAACGAAAAATCAGTTTTTATAAGTACCACTTAGTTGTTTCACTATTCATAAAAAATTGAAGTTTTTCAGAAAAAATACCAAAAATTCAGCCTAAGATATATTTGATATTCAGAATTCAAAAATGAAGTCTATTTTAAAAAATTCAAAACATATAAGTCACATTAATTAATTTAATAATTAATTCCCGCTGTCATGACAAATAGCGTGTTTTTATGAAACAATAAGTATCAAAAGATTGACAGTAGTTTAAGTCCGATTTCAAAGTGAAATTAATTTCAACGACCACTATTGGATTTAATGGTAAAAATATTTTATAATTTCACTTTAAAACCAATTCAAAAAATAATCTAATCATATAAATAAATTAGATTAAAAAGAGGTTTTGAATTAAAATACAACATTTTACACTATTCATTAAAAAAATAAACTTTATCGGAAAAATACCAAAAATTTACACAAAGTAAATTTTGATGTCCTGATTATAAAAAAGAGTTATATTTGGTCCAATAGAATTTATAAGAGTGATAAAAACTATATTTAATGACGGTTCACCATCAAAAGGTGATAAGTGAACCTTTAGTGAAAATTAGGGTATAAATGCCTAAAATTTAATTCTTTCCGTATTTTAAGCCTTTATCTTTTATTGGATAAATGTAAAAACTTTTAAAAAACATATATAATCATATTTTAGCTATTTATATCCATTCCCTCTAATACAACGGCTACATGCTAACTACCATTTAAAATAATATTATTATATTACTAGTGTACAACGTAAGTTTTCAAAGAAACTCATCGTTGCGTATTGAGTATGCTATCGAACGTAGAAACCCCTTTTAATTAAAATTAATATTTAATTCGTAAATATTAATAAATATGAAAATTTTTTATTCATTATTTACCTGGGATGTTACAAAGAGATTTGTTTATTATAATTTGGGGGTATTTATAAATATTTTAATCAAATAATTTTTAGAAATGTATTGATTTTATTTTAAAATATTACTTTTTATTTTACCCTTAATTATTCTAAATTAATTTTAATTGTTGTAGTAACATATTAATTATTAAAAGGATATAAATTATAATTATATAGGGAATCATTAACATAATTGGAATCAAAATGAAATTTTATTACCTTTTATAGTAATTTTTTGTTTTTAAAATTTTTTATGGATTTTTATAAATTTAATAAATATCTATTTTTATAAAACATAAAATATTCTAATTTTTACAAAATTCCTTATATTCTATTTAACTAAATTATAAACAGATGGATAATATAAATAATTTACATTTAGTTATAATATAAAAAGTCATATTAAACTATATAAATAATGGTTGACATAAAAAAAGTATAATATATTTTGTCTTAATATTTATAGTATCATTTATTTTATTCCTTCATTAATATGTATATTATTCAATCTTTATTGTGTTAGAATTATATTTATTATTTATTATCATAATGTAATATATAAAATATCATGATGTAGGAAATATTTTTATAATTATAGTGAATATTTATTGTTAAAGATACAACTAATATAATCCCATATTAAAATTGTTTTAGTATCAAGATATATGATTATAAGATAATTTCAATTAATTTAAATTAGATGTTTGAAGTGTCACATTCAGACCCAAGTGGAATTAAAATGCCAAAAATTATTACCAATGGATTTTATGGCCATATATATCTTGTAAAATATGATTAGGACAACTTTTAGAGAAGTTTTGTATTATTATAATAGTATTTTAACTCTTAGTTATATAATTTACGAATTAACATGGTAAATAAAAATAATTACTAAATTTACAACACATCATGTCCAAAAATAAAAGAAACCTATTTATATAATTTGGAATATATCATTCTAAATCTTGGAATTTTTTTTAAAATTAAAATCATGGATGTTGAAGTACATAATTTAAAATTTATTCTTGTTCTCAAAATAAGAAAACATTGATTTTAAAAGTAAAAACCATCAACTGATTAACATGTGTTTATATTAGAAATCAATGTGAAATTATCTCTATTGACCATAATTGGATTAAATGATAAAAACATAATAATTATATTCTTCAAAACCAATGAAAATGATAATATATCTAAACAAATACATTAGATGAAAAATAATTTTGGAAATAAAATTGTATATTTTTAACTACAATATAATATATGGAAATTTTCAAAAACAATTACCCAAATTTCAAAAAAAGAAAATTTTAATGTACCTATTCTAAATAGTTATATTATTTTCTCAAATGGAACATATTAATGCTAAAAAATTATAATTAACAAGGGATCACCATCATACTACAATAAAACGACATCTAAAAAATATTAGAGTATTTTATGCTTGAAATTAGATTTATTCTAGTTTTACGTGTCTAGATATTATTGGCTGAAAGTAAAACACATTTAATAAAAATGGGTAAATATAATATATTTAGTTGTATTAATTACCACCAATACAATTACTAGGCATTAACTACAATTTAAAATATTGAAATTAATATTTTAACATTTTTCCGAATAAATAAGTCTTGTGTGCAACGTATCAATGCCGAGAAACCAATTTATGTGTGTTGGGTATGCTATCACAAAAATGGTCCCATTTAAAATTATATTAATATATAATTCATAAATATTAATATATATAAAAAACAATTCTTATATAATTACGTGGGATGTTACATTCTCCCAACTTTTGGAAATTGCATCCTTTCAATTTCAATTTGGGTCGGTAACTAAGGTATTCCATTTCAAAAGACATTTATTGAAATACAATATCATAAAATGGATTAATAAAAAATAATCTTTAAATGATATAAAATACCATATGATGGTCACAAGAGAAAACACATCTTAGTATTCCATGTAAGAAAACAATGATATAGAATAAAAACATACTGTCATTATTTGATGGATAGTTGTAACACCCGAGACTTTTATGTTATATAAATCATCAAAGGAATATTTTTCTATACAACACTTTCTTGGCTTGCTTTACACGCAATCACGACCTTCCTCGATAGCTTGCGTCGTACGCAATACCGAGTTTCACTAAACAACATTATGCTATTAAAACTAGCCGCTATGAATAGTAATAACCACTTTTTGGAATTTTATAAATTTTATTTTTCAAAATGGACTTCATTTTTGGACTCAGAATATCGAAATTAGCCTAGGGTGAAATTTGGGTATTTTTCTGAAAACTTTCAATTTTTGATGAATAGTGAAACCACTAAGTGGTAGGTTAAAAACTGAATTTTGCATAAAACATAATTTTACCGCTTCTGTGAATGGAATTTCAAAAATCCGACAGACACGGTTGATATCAGTAAGTAAAATGTGGTTCAATGAGATAAAAATAATTTTTTGGTGAATAGTAACTTTTTACTATTTTTACCGCGGTTAATAGTAAATAGGGTAACTAAGGGTAAATATGATATTAATATTACCCTAACACATGTCCTAAATCTATTGGACAAGTGTAATTCGACCAAAAACAAACTTAGGAATAAAATATGACCATTTAGGCCCACATGGATTAGATTAGGACATTTATTATTAATTTATTTAAAGAAGGGTTAAAATAGTTAAAATCAAAGTTTAATAAGTAAATCATTTTTAATATGGGGTTATACATACGATAAATTCGATTGTAAATATTAATTAGAAAGCTAAAAAGATTTCCTACATGATGGTATTTTATTTGTAATTTTTAGACATCAAATAATATAATTTATATATGACACAAAGATGATGCAGTAATTATCTTATTAATGAAATATTGACATAATTGATAATATAAATACCAAAATAAATGTAATTTAAGACTTTTTATGAATTCCACTAATTTTCTAGGTTACTATGATATATTATTGTTGATTTAATCAACTTGGTTCGAACATATAATTCTGATATGACTTTCACAAAAATCATATATCAAATAGTGTCAAAATTGACACAAAATAGGTTTTAAATCAAATATTATATTATTAATTCTTATGTTATTCCTAAAAATCTAAGGTTCGGCCAAATGACTTATATAAGGATATATATATTAATAATAAACAATTTGGGGTTCTTTTGGCATGTTATAGTAAGTGTATTAACCATATAGTGAAAGAAAACAAAAAGACACGGTAAAAGTTAAATTAATTAACTTAGAGTTAAATCTAATTGATAAGGTTAAAATAATACCCTAAACTTGTCTAAATCCTATTGGTGGATATTATTTCGACCCATCCCCACTTTAGCTTCGAAATAAGACCCTTTGGAACCATTATAAACTTATTTTGACTTTAATATAAAATAATATTTTGAGATATTCCTAAGGTGCCCCTCTCCTCCCTTATAAAAGGGCACCTCCTCCCCCTCCTCCTCACCCCAATTTGAGCACTCACACTCGGCCAACCCCTGCCATTTTCTCCTCTCCACTTCCCTATAATAATCCTAGTGGTCCTGGTCTTCTCCAAAGACCAATCTTAGTTCCTTAAGTGGAGGATTCAAAGAGGCCTTCCAAAGAAGAGGTAATATCCATTACCGATCTTTTCAATTTCTTTCTTCTTCAACTTCTTCTTCTTTAGTTGTTTCATGATAAAGTAATAACATCAGTATTACTTACATACTGATATGTTATTATAAATATAAAACAACCCTAATTCACCTTCTATCCATCCTACGGAAAAATGAAATCACCGCGCGTGCATACGTACGGAATACCGTCTCCACGCCGTGGTGTAATCTATTTTCCACCATCACCTTACAAGGATGGGTATAATGGTGTAATGAGTAACTATATATGATTATTATGAAGTAATATTGATACTGAAATAGTATATATATACTCCAATACAATTCCACGATCATAGGAATGATATCATCACTCGTGCGTACGTACGGAATACCGTCTCCACGATGTGATGCGACTCGTTCTACATGATCTTCATTTCATAATGATTATATAAATGAATTGAATGAATGAATATGGTATATAATACACTAATACCATTCTGGAAATGAAGTATCTATAACCTAAAGATAAGAATAAGAATTTATTCGACAAAACACGCATAAGAACAAAAAAGTTATAAAGACCCGAGTAACAAGTAACAATGACATATTACTAACAAGAAGCTAATAATATGACCATATATGATATCATATCAATATGTATGATTCTGGAATAAGTCAATAACATTATTTAAACCATTATACAGGAGCTTCGGACACGTACAAAGCAAATCGGACCTAAGGTAAGGGAAATATCACAATCTCATTTTTATCCGAGATTGTTTATTCGTAAGTATTTACTGGGGTGTATTTTATCATCCACATCCATGTTTCCTCAATATGTAATATTATTTCCATCCACTTACAATAGTTTAAATCCAATTTTACCCTTCAATGAGTTTTTAGTAAAGAATAAGAAAGGAATCTTTTGTACTTTTTCGTACGAGGTACTTTTTGACTTTTCTGACAAAAGTACGAAGAATGTTTTGTTAACTTATACGGCATGAATGGATTTTTAAAACATTATTTCCAAGAAACTTCCTTTACAAGTTTTCAAGTTTATTTTTAATCAACTTCTTTTATTTTAGAGTTATATGACATGTTATGAAAGAAAAAAATGTTCTTGAAGAAGAAAGGATATTTTCTTCAAGAATGAAGTTCAAGTATTTTATCAAAATTATTTTCCATCTAAGATAATAAAAGGGTTATGTTTTTATCCCTATTATTACATTGAGTTGATCATGTTGTGATGGAATTATTTTTATGAATTCCTTTATCTTATATGAATTTATTTATGATGTCATGATGTTTCAAGAATCCCATTTCTGTTACATGTGTTATGCGATGATGTATGATTTATGATTATGTGGCACACATAAGAAAGGATTCATTATAAGATGGGTGGGACCTATATATCCCTCCAATGCATTGGGTAAAGATTTTATATCTCATGAGATAGACATGGCTGGAACGGAGGGTTATTTCGGTTCAGTGATACAGGACTGAAACGAGGAGTGAACTCGGTTCAGAAAGGGACTTTGTACACTAAGATAGTCTTGGCAATGAGTCATGACTAACAAGAAATGATTTTCCATGATTATGTGTGCATGCCTCAAAGTTTTCAAGTTTTATGTTATGATTATGGGGATCTCATTTTCACTTCTATGAATTATTCCATGATAAGATATTATGATCTCTTTTGCAGGTTTTGATTTTCAAAAAGATATGATATGATTTTTATCTCCTTTATTTGCCCTTGCTGAGCATTTGAGCTCACACTTTTATGTTTTCTTTTCCCCAGGTCAGGAAGATGGATATTAAGTAGAATATGCTAAAAGGGACCCTAGATATGATGAAATAAATGGGAGACACTGTAAAAGATTTATGAACCAGTTGTTTATGTTTCCCAGTTTCTAAAGACACTATACCTATACGGTCCTTTGTGGTTTTGTCATATGTTGTAATAAGTGTGCTTCAATTTTGAAGTATTAACAATGTATGTAAAGTATGGGTCGTTATAGTTGGTATCAGAGGAAAGGTATAGTCAACCTTTGGAAACTAGGATGTGAAAGCCTTAGTAAGAACCCTAAGGATAAGTCTAAGCATAGAACACAATCTTAGTGTTTTAGAAATGGCCTTGAATAACCTAGGATAAGACCTTAAGCATGAAAATTTTATTCTTGAATTATGTGGTTTCCTATTATAATTAGTGTTGCTCACACTATTCTTCTTGGTTTTAGTCAATGGCTGGAACCCGAAGGAACCGTGTTAATGCGGAATGTGATGGGCAATGCAATGATTGTCCCCCTGAGCAACCAAACGATATGGGAGATGGAATGCAAAATCTTGTAGCCATGCTCACACAACTTTCTCAAGCTATGAATCATGCAGGATTTCCAAACGAGCAAAGGGGGGAGCAACATTCTGTTGAATCCTTCATGAGGCAGCGTCCACCTTCTTTCAGCGGGTCTACTGATCCATTAGTTGCTGAACAATGGATTAGTACTACTGAAAAGATATTTTCAGTTCTTCAATGTTCTGAACATGATAAAGTCATCCTAGCAGTGTATCGTTTGGAAGGAGATGCTGATAAATGGTGGAATCTTGTTAAGAATACGAGGCAGAGGGATGAAATTGAGTCTATGGAATGGGACGAGTTCAAGAACTTATTTTTCAATAAGTACTTCCCTCGTATTCTCCAAACAAATATGGAGAAAGAGTTTCTTGAACTGAAGCAAAGGGATGATGAATCTGTTGGTACCTATGAAGCAAATTTTACAAGACTGGCAAGGTACGCTTCTGGTATTATTATCCAACCTGAGAGTAAGATCGATCGATTCTTTAGTGGCTTAAAACCAAGTCTTCGAAGGGCGTTAGCCATAAGGGACTTCAATAGCTACGAGGAAATCGTTCGATGTGCTCTCAAAGTCGAGATGGAGATTGGAGTAACCCATCAGTCACATGGGTTTGATAAGAAGAGGAAGATGGAATTCAAAGAAAAATCTAAAGAGCACACGGAAAAGAAGATGAACTTTCCCTTATGCTCAAAGTGTGGAAATAAACATGGAGGGAGTTGTCTTAAAGGGACAAGTAAATGTTTTAAATGTGGAAAGGAAGGTCATCGGGCATTTGAATGTCGCGATAATGGGAAGAAGATGTCTAATGACGCAAACAAAGGAAGGGATACACAGAATGAACCTACTACACTTCAATGTTTCATGTGCAAGGAGATGGGGCATTATGCCAATCAATTCCCAAATCCAAGGGTTGATGATGATGGTCGACGTCAACAAACTCTTAAGGCTAAAGACAAAGGAAAATCACATGCAATTTCTATCAGCGATGTGGAGTACGATAACGATGTGGTGAAAGGTACACTTACCATCCACTCTAAAGTAGCAAATGTTTTATTTGATTCTGGATCCACCCACTCATTTATTTCTGAAGACTTTTCTAACGGTATCACCGTATTACCTCAACAATTAGATGTTGAGTTAGCTGTGACAACACCTAATGGCACATCAATCGCATCAAAAGTTTATAATTCTTCTCCGATCGAAGTTTGTGGGAAAGTGCTTCCTGCAAATCTTGTGATCCTTCCTTTAGTGGAATTTGATGTGATTCTTGGCATGGATTGGCTTTCTCTACATGGAGCTCATATCAATTGCCAAAGAAGGGAAGTCACATTTCATATTCCAGATCAATCTACGATCGTCTATCAATGCAAGGATGAACATAACCTTCCAGTGGAAATTTCTTCCATCTTATGGGTATTTATTCCACTAAATGAAGGTTATTTATCTCAAATGGTTGGTGAGAAACTCACGATTAAGAATATGCCCATTGTACGGGAGTTTGATGATGTCTTTCCGGAGGAATTACCGGGTCTTCCACCAAATCGTGAAGTTGAGTTTTCAATAGAACACATACCGGGTGCTTTGCCTATTTCAAAGACACATTATAGAATGGCCCCAATTGAGTTGCAGGAATTGAAGAAGCAACTCCAATAGAATCTTGATAAGGGATTCATACGCCCTAGTGCGTCACCTTGGGGAGCACCTGTTCTATTTGTAAAGAAGAAAGATGGATCAATGAGACTCTGCATTGATTATCGAGAACTTAACAAGATCACTATCAAGAACAAATATCCTCTACCACGCATTGATGACTTATTTGACCAACTACGCGGAGCTCAATACTTTTCCAAGATTGATCTCCGTTCAGGATATCATCAATTAAGGGTCAAAAGGGAGGATATACCAAAGACGGCTTTCCGTACAAGGTATGGACACTATGAATTTATAGTGATGCCATTTGGTCTTACTAATGCCCCTGCTATCTTCATGGATCTAATGAATAGAGTCTTTAGAGACTATCTTGATCAATTTGTGGTAGTCTTTATAGACGATATTCTTGTCTATTCAAAGAGCAAGGAAGAGCATGAAGATCACTTGAAAATTATATTGAAGACCCTGAGAAAGGAGAAGCTTTATGCCAAATTTACCAAGTGTGAATTTTGGCTTCAAAAAGTTTCATTTTTGGGTCATATAATCTCAAAAGAGGGGATATCTGTGGATCCGGCAAAAACAGAGGTTATCGAGAGATGGTCAAGACCAACAACAGTAACTGAGATCCGAAGTTTTCTTGGTTTGGCTGGATATTATCGACGTTTTGTAAAAGATTTTTTATGATTATCTAATCCAATCACCAAGTTGACTCGGAAAGGAGTTAAGTTTGTCTGTACAGAGGAATGTGAAGAGAATTTCAAGGAGTTGAAAAGAAGGTTATCCAGTGCACCTGTGCCCACACTACCTTGTAGTGGAGAAAGGTTTGTGATCTACAGTGATGCATCCAAAAAGGGATTGTTGTGTGTTCTTATGCAAAATGATATGGTGATAGCTTATGCCTCACGACAGTTTAAAATCCATGAGCAAAATTACCCAACACATGATTTGGAGTTGGCTGCGGTAATCTTTGCATTAAAGATTTCGAGGCATTACCTTTATGGTGAAAGGTGTGATATTTATACTGATCATAAAAGTTTAAAGTATATTTTCACACAAAAGGAGCTGAATATGCGTCAAAGAAGATGGTTGGAGCTGATTAAGGATTATGACTGCTCAATCCATTACCACCCTGGGAAAGCAAACAAGGTGGCAAATGCATTAAGTCGACAAGACCATGCTAGTTTATCCATGATGAGGATCACAAAAGATCCAATATTTATGGATTTACAAAGGATGGATCTTGGAATTATAATGGAAGGGGAAAAATATTATCTTTCTCAAATGAATGTTCAACCATCTATACATGTGAAGATTAAAGAGGCACAGAAAGAAGATGTCGAGTTACAAAAGAAGGAGAGAAATGTTCCTGAATTCAACCTTGATTGTGATGGAATAATAAAGTTCAGGAATCGGGTTTGCGTTCCTCCCATCCCCGAATTAAAGAATGAGCTGCTGGATGAGGCTCATAGTTCAACATTCTCTATTCATCCTGGAAGCACGAAGATGTATAGGGACCTGAAAGAGTACTTCTGGTGGGATGGCATGAAAAGAGATGTTGTTGAATATGTCTCTCGATGCTTGGTTTGTCAACAAGTTAAAGCTGAGAGACAGAAGTCTAAGGGGATGTTACAACCATTACCCATACCCGAATGGAAATGGGAAAACATCACTATGGACTTTGTCATAGGACTTCCTAAAACATCCAAAGGCAATAATGCTATCTGGGTCATAGTTGATCATCTTACAAAGTCTGCACACTTCATTCCTATTAGAGAGGATTTCTCTCTAGATCAGCTTGCCAGGATATATGTAAAGGAAGTGGTAAGATTTCATGGAGTACCACTTTCTATTATATCTGATCGGGATCCGAGATTTACCTCGATGTTCTGGCAAAGTCTTCAGCATACTCTGGATACAGAGTTGAGTTTCAGCACTGCTTATCATCCCTAGACAGACGGTCAGTCTGAGAGAACAATTCAAACCCTAGAAGATATGTTGAGAGCTTGCTCTATGGATTTCAAAGGAGGTTGGGATCAACACCTACCTTTGGTGGAATTTTCTTATAATAATAGCTTTCACTCCAGTATTCAGATGGCTCCTTATGAAGGTCTCTATGGAAAGAAATGCAGGACTCCAACTTGCTGGGATGAAGTTGGAGAAAGAAAGCTATTAGGACCTGATCTCGTTGATGAAATGGCAGAAAAGGTTAGATCTATTCAACAACACATAAGAGCAGCTCAGAGTCGACAGAAAAGTTATGCCGACAACCGAAGAAAAGACCTAGAGTTTGAAGTGGGTGATAAAGTGTTCTTACGAATATCTCCCTGGAAGAGGGTTATGAGATTTGGAAAGAAGGGGAAGTTGAGCCCTAGATATATCGGTCCTTTTGAAATACTGGATCGTGTTGGGAAGGTAGCTTACCGATTGGCGCTTCCACCGAATCTCTCTCAAGTTCACGATGTGTTCCACGTATCTCTCCTGAGAAAGTACATACCAGATCCTTCACATGTACTCAGCTCAGAAGTTGTACCGCTGGAGCAAGATATTTCTTATGAAGAACAGCCGATAGAGATTCTGGATCGTAGCGAAAAATTCCTACGAAACAAGACCACTCGCTTGGTGAAAGTTTTATGGAGAAACCACCAACTTGAAGAAGCTACATGGGAGCTTGAGGATATGATGAAGGAGAAGTATCCTCATCTGTTTGTTACAAAGTGACGAATTTCGAGGGCGAAATTCTTTTTAAGGGGGGTAGAATGTAACACCCGAGACTTTTATGTTATATAAATCATCAGAGGAATCTTTTTCTATACAACACTTGCTTGGCTTGCTTTACACGCAATCACGACCTTCCTCGATAGCTTGCGTCGTACGCAATACCGAGTTTCACTAAACAACATTATGCTATTAAAACTAGCCGTTATGAATAGTAATAACCACTTTTTGGAATTTTATAAATTTTATTTTTCAAAATGGACTTCATTTTTGGACTCAGAATATCGAAATTAGCCTAGGGTGAAATTTGGGTATTTTTCTGAAAACTTTCAATTTTTGATGAATAGTGAAACCACTAAGTGGTAGGTTAAAAACTGAATTTTGCATAAAACTTAATTTTACCACTTCTGTGAATGGAATTTCAAAAATCCGACAGACACGGTTGATATCAGTAAGTAAAATTTGGTTCAATGAGATAAAAATAATTTTTTGGTGAATAGAAACTTTTTACTATTTTTACCGCGGTTAATAGTAAATAGGGTAACTAAGGGTAAATATGATATTAATATTACCCTAACACATGTACTAAATCTATTGGACAAGTTTAATTCGACCAAAAACAAACTTAGGAATAAAATATGACCATTTAGGCCCACTTGGATTAGATTAGGACATTTATTATTAATTTATTTAAAGAAGGGTTAAAATAGTTAAAATCATAGTTTAATAAGTAAATCATTTTTAATATGGGGTTATACATAAGATAAATTCGATTGTAAATATTAATTAGAAAGCTAAAAAGATTTCCTACATGATGGTATTTTATTTGTAATTTTTAGACATCAAATAATATAATTTATATATGACACAAAGATGATGCAGTAATTATCTTATTAATGAAATATTGACATAATTGATAATATAAATACCAAAATAAATGTAATTTAAGACTTTTTATGAATTACACTAATTTTCTAGGTTACTATGTCATATTAGTGTTGATTTAATCAACTTGGTTCGAACATATAATTCTGATATGACTTTCGCAAAAATCATATATCAAATAGTGTCAAAATTGACACAAAATAGTTTTTAAATCAAATATTATATTATTAATTGTTATTTTATTCCTAAAAATATAAGGTTCGAAAAAATGACTTAGATAAGGATATATATATTAATAATAAACAATTTGGGGTTCGTTTGGCATGTTATAGTAAGTGTATTAACCATATAGTGAAAGAAAACAAAAAGACACGGTAAAAGTTAAATTAATTAACTTAGAGTTAAATCTAATTGATAAGGTTAAAATAATACCCTAAATTTGTCTAAATCCTATTGGTGGATAGTATTTAGACCCATCCCCACTTTGGCTTCTAAATAAGACCCTTTGGAACCATTATAAACTGATTTTGACTTTAATATAAAATAATATTTTGAGATATTCCTAAGGTGCCCCTCTTCTCCCTTAAAAAAGGGCACCTCCTCCCCCTCCTCCCCACCCCAATTTGAGCACTCAAGCTCGGCCAACCCCTGCCATTTTCTCCTCTACACTTCCCTAGAATAATCCTAGTGGTCCTGGTCTTCTCCAAAGACCAATCTTAGTTCCTTAAGTGGAGGATTCAAAGAGGCGTTCCAAAGAAGAGGTAATATCCATTACCGATCTTTTCAATTTCTTTCTTCTTCAACTTCTTCTTCTTTAGTTGTTTCATGATAAAGTAATAACATAAGTATTACTTACATACTGATATGTTATTATAAATATAAAACAACCCTAATTCACCTTCTATCCATCCTACGGAAAAATGAAATCACCGCGCGTGCGTACGTACGGAATACCATCTCCACGCCGTGGTGTAATCTATTTTCCACCATCACCTTACAAGGATGGGTATAATGGTGTAATGAGTAACTATATATGATTATTATGAAGTAATATTGATACTGAAATAATATATATATACTCCAATACAATTCCACGATCATAGGAACGATATCATCACTCGTGCGTACGTACGGAATACCGTCTCCACGATGTGATGCGACTCGTTCTACATGATCTTCATTTCATAATGATTATATAAATGAATTGAATGAATGAATATGGTATATAATACACTAATACCATTATGGAAATGAATTATCTATAACCTAAAGATAAGAATAAGAATTAATTCGACAAAACACGCATAAGAACAAAAAAGTTATAAAGACCCGAGTAACAAGTAACAATGAAATATTAGTAACAAGAAGCTAATAATATGACCATATATGATATCATATCAATATGTATGATTCTGGAATAAGTCAATAACATTATTTAAACCACTATACAGGAGCTTCGGACACGTACAAAGCAAATCGGACCTAAGGTAAGGGAAATATCACAATCTCATTTTTATCCGAGATTGTTTATTCGTAAGTATTTACTGGGGTGTATTTTATCATCCACATCCATGTTTCCTCAATATGTAATATTATTTCTATCCACTTACAATAGTTTAAATCCAATTTTACCCTTCGATGAGTTTTTAGTAAAGAATAAGAAAGGAATCTTTTGTCGTTTTTCGTACGAGGTACTTTTTGACTTTTCCGACAAAAGTACGAAGAATGTTTTTTTTAACTTATACGGCATGAATGGATTTTTAAAACATTATTTCCAAGAAACTTCCTTTACAAGTTTTCAAGTTTATTTTTAATCAACTTCTTTTATTTTAAAGTTATATGACATGTTATGAAAGAAAAAAATGTTTTTGAAGAAGAAAGGATATTTTCCTCAAGAATGAAGTTCAAGCATTTTATCAAAATTATTTTCCATCTAAGATAATAAAAGGGTTCTGTTTTTATCACTATTATTACATTGAGTTGATCATGTTGTGATGGAATTATTTTTATGAATTCCTTTGTCTTATATGAATTGATTTATGATGTCATGATGTTTCAAGAATCCCATTTCTGTTACATGTGTTATGCGATGATGTATGATTTATGATTATGTGGCACACATAAGAAAGGATTCATTATAAGATGGGTGGGACCTATATCTCCCTCCAATGCATTGGGTAAAGATTTTATATCTCATGAGATAGACATGGCTGGAACAGAAGGTTATTTCGGTTCAGTGATACAGGACTGAAACGAGGAGTGAACTCGGTTCAGAAAGGGACTTTGTCCACTAAGATAGTCTTGGCAATGAGTCATGACTAACAAGAAATGATTTTCCATGATTATGTGTGCATGCCTCAATGTTTTCAAGTTTTATGTTATGATTATGGGGATCTCATTTTCACTTCTATGAATTATTCCATGATAAGATATTATGATCTCTTTTGCAGGTTTTGATTTTCAAAAAGATATGATATGATTTTTATCTCCTTTATTTGCCCTTGCTGAGCATTTGAGCTCACCCTTTTATGTTTTCTTTTCCCCAGGTCAGGAAGATGGATATTAAGTAGAATATGCTAAAAGGGACCCTAGATATGATGAAATAAATGGGAGACACTGTAAAAGATTTATGAACCAGTTGTTTATGTTTCCCAGTTTCTAAAGACACTATACCTATACGGTCCTTTGTGGTTTTGTCATATGTTGTAATAAGTGTGCTTCAATTTTGAAGTATTAACAATGTATGTAAAGTATGGGTCATTATAATAGTGACTGAAAACATGACCATGAAAAATATATCAATAAAAAAACCATAAATTTGTGATTGGTTAAATGGTCATTGATTTCATATTATGAAAATTAAATGGATTTTTTTTGTTAATTTTAATTATGTTGAAGAATTGATTTAATAATTGGAATAAAAACATAAGGAAGTTTACTGAATTGAAATGTAGAGTTTCATCCCTTATTAAATTTCCACCACAAACTCTTAATTTTATCCCTACTAGGAGTATTTAAGAAGAATTTTTGTTTCCTGAAGCACTATAATAATCTTATTTAGAATCATATAAAACATAATATATGATCTATATATTTATAATTTTATTTTAAATTAACCAATACCAATGGGTTTGTATAAGATCAAATAATTCCCCAAAATTGTCTAATAAAATATAATAGAATTAATACTTTTAATCTCCAAAACTCAATAGTAATACCCATGTTCTACATAGACCATTCAAAATCAAATTTCATTTAAAATTCCATGAAATTGAAAAATATGATTGAAACCAAAACATTCAGAAGGATTTTATCACACACTCTTCCTGGATAAGTTATAATATTTACCTCCACAAATCACTCTTATTGTCACATACCAAAATTTAATTTCCTAATCAAATATTATCACTGACTGGAAAATAAATTTAATAAATATCGAAAATTTCAATAAGTCTAAAATAAAATCACTTATTCTTCCCTATTATAATTCAAACATTTATATTCATTTAAAATTACATAGTATTCTATTTATTGTGATCATATATGGTTCCTAAAATGATGTATTTATTATAAAATAATATTAATTACATAATCTCCAAATAATTTATTGAATCCCATGGACATATATTAGATAAAATATATGACTCTCAAATCATATTATTATAAATACATGAAATTATTTAACTAAAAAGAACAACTTCTACAAACTAATGACATCACATAGACTACTTGTAGGAGATAAATCCCTATCGCACATCACTTGTGGGTTCGATTCCCAATGTCGTGTCTGTCGTGAAGGGTTGTCACCCTTCCTATGGGTTGCCATTTTTTCTAAAACTATATAAATCTTATATCATTATCAAAATGATATAAAATTCTAAAAGATAACCATAGCATGTTTTGTCATGATATATTATTTAATAACATTCATTTTTAAACCCAAAATGTAACTCCCTAAAATTAAAAGTTCATATCAAACCAAATGTTTTTCCATACCATTGTAATCATGTACACATAGCAATAGAAATTTTTTAATTAAATTACAATTTCACATAAAAACATTATGGTCACACATACTGAAAAATATTATTACCTATTAATCGCATCATAAAAAGCTCATTAATACATTTAATCATTTCATCATCCTATAGTCTATCATAACTATTGGTTTTTTAAATGTATAATTTTTAATGATTCACCATTTTATATGATCATTTAACCATTATTTTCCATATTATTCCATAGTAAATCCTTTATACAAACAAAAACATCTATCAAGTCCAAATATTAAAAATTTAAAATCATGAGACAACAAATAATATATAAATTTCATTGGTTATTTTCCATTTAAGCATCTTCAATTTTAATTGAATTAGGTGTTGCTAAAAATATATTTGTACTTTCTTACTGATCTTGTTTATAAACCTTATTCGTATGAAACCTATATTCCCAATGACCATACTCCACACATTTAAAAAATTTAATTGATATCAGGGAATGAATTTGTTTCTCTTTCTAGGAGTTAACTGAATGGATATATTTTCCTTGAAAATTTATTGATTTATGTCCTTCATAACCACATTTATAACACCTTACCATCCATTTGAAAAAATTTCCATGCTGTTTATTTCCACATAAATGACACATATGTTGATGAATGTGTTTATCATTATGATCTTAACCTAAAAATCAACATGGATTCATTTCCCTCATATATGGTGCATTAAAAAAACTAACTAAGGATTTATTGGTTAATCATGACTCTTAATAGTTGGTTTTCAGTAAACAAGATAGTTATAATTGTAGCACCCATTTCAATTGTTTTCATATTCATATAAACTACACATTTTAATTTTCATCCATTGTTACATTAGTTACACTTATATCCATAATTTTACTAAAACCAAAATGGTTAGTGTGAATATATCAGCAAAATCATCATATAATTCCTCATGAGGATGATAAACACAATGATATACTAATTCATGTTTTATCAAAATCATTAAATTTTTATTAAATAAATATGACTCATTCTATTATGGTGACAATAATGGTTTTATATAACATATAACACAATCATAAATATCCCCATATAACCTATTGTTGACTAAACCATCAACTGTTACCAACTATCAGGCCCCGACCATAAACTTTAAAAAATATTGTGTTGAGTCAATAATTTCACATTCATTCACATTGAGGATCATTTCAGGTTTATGGTTTTTTATCATTTGTCTATAACTATTACATAAGAAATAAAATATTAATTAGTAGACACTTCTACTCAGTATCTGTTTTTTATGAAACAAAATCTTTTAACAAAACATGGTATCGTTTCAAGTTTAAATATCATAACTTTTCATTTATCCCATTATTGAAATTATTCATATTTAAATACATTGAATAACATTTCAAAACATGTGATGAGCATAGAAATATCAATACGGGATACATAATGAATGGAAAATATTAGTTTTTCGAAAAAAAAAGTAAACAATGAATTCTTTATCATAATGGAAAAATGTTCACTTTTTGATAGTAGTAAATACTCTTTTTTTAATATAAGATCAGTCCATTCCCTTTTTTCGTCAAAATGTAACCATAAAACTCATATAAATATCCTATAACATATAGATGTAACTTAGGACATAATTATACTTAAATGCAATTACCGTACGGTCAACTTCCACACATATCGCTAAATGGAATAGCTATACGACCGACCTCCATACCCAATGAATTTTATGTTATAAAATAAACACCAAACATAATTTATCATGGAACATCGCATATCTGGTATATCACACAACTATCCTTATTAGGTATATCCCAAAACCACCCATCAAATTTTAATATACAATTATAAAATCATAAAACATATAGATTGAAATTGTCAAATTTCACCCACAAAATATTAAATCATAATGAATAAATAGAATATATAATTAAAAAAGTCATAAAATAATTTTATATTACAATATTACAGAAAATGGAAGAGGGTATTTGTTTTCCATTTCAAATCAGTTTGACTTGTTGGGGAATCCAAATAACCAAATGGATACGGAGGAAGAGAAGCCATTATCACCACATGCATTACGAAAATATTCTTATTTTCATTTTGTGAATGCATCATAGAAGAAGATTCCGTTAGAAAACCATTAAATGAAATTACAATTACAAAGGGATAATTATACACCATATTAAATAATGCAGTATTATATATATATATATTCATTAATGAATGGAAATTGTTATGAGGTCAGTTACAAAGATCGTATCATTTGAATGAGGATAAATAAATGACATAATTATCAATGGAAAAAATAAATAAACCAAATAAAATTTGATATTTAGTGAAAATAAATCATATTTTATTCATATATATTATTGGAATTACCAAACCAATGACATTTATATATAACTATATAAATGGATGTTCATTAATGATTTCACATACCTTGAGTCAGACATGTCTAGTACATTATTTAATTTCCGAAATAATAAATATAGGTTAATATATACTTGATTGAGATAATTATTCAATTGTACTATTCATTTTTTATCACTTATTTCCATGTCTTAAAAATTACACAACATTTTATGTTCATATCATATGTTTTGTCAATAAGTTGTATTTGTGTAAAAAATGAGCTCGTTTTGATGTAAATTCTCTATGTGTTCAAAGGTCTATCATCTCCAAAAAGTATTATTGATTTAAATAACATACATATAATTTTTATATTATTATAATAATGAATAATATTAGTAGATAAGAAAGGAAATGCATTATTCAAGGAGATGGTAGGTCGTACCTATGCATAAACGCTACATTTATTTATTTATCGTTTTTAAAAATTATAATTAAATGATAAAAATGTATATTATTAAACTAGTGTTATATTAATTTCATATATATTTTGTATTTTTTTAAAAATCATCATTTATATGATTCTCGTATAGTTGGAATGAGTCATGTCACTTTGAGAGGGTGGTGGTCCTCAATTCCTGAAATGCAATTATTGTATTCACACACCATGGAAAGAAAAAAGTATGTTATATATATAAATTTCATAAGAATAGTGATACTATACGTAAAATATATATTATATGTAAAAATAGTGTCCATTATAATGTCCACCATTATTAGTGGTTTGGGAAAATTGAACAATCATCTTTTCATGAGACAATACGTCATCACACACAGAAACAATATGTTCGTTACACATTAAATTAAATTGTGTGTATGTGTAGTAAGATAACACAAAATTAAAACATTCATGTATATTTAGGATTCTATTTTTGTTAGGTAATCATAGAATAAGAAATAATTAGTGAGTGGATAATGGAAATGAAAAAAAATATCATGACAGAATACATTTATCTGAAATGGGTAACTTCATTATGTTATATTAAAAGGAATCAGTGTAAGGATATTTCCATAATGGAAGCATCTAGGAAGAGGGTATGTATTATGGAAATATTTTCGAATCGGGATTTGTGTAAATGAAGGGTTCTTGAGATGTGATTAATAGAGAAGAGATGTTACCTTTTTATAGGAGAGGAAATGGCCACCCTTTGAAAGTCATAAATAATAAAATTAGTATAAATTTATTTTTGATTGAAATGGATCAATCATGAGATATATCTAGGATAAGATGATGATATTCATAAAGATATTTATACTATAATTTTTATACAGCTATTGATTTTATTTTAAACCATTTCATTTCATGGTACCCTTAAATATTCTATGTTAATTTAAATTATGTTAATATCAATTAAATTCTTAAGAGGATAATAAATTTACTCATATGGGATTATTTTCCCATAATTAGACACCTAATTAATGTTTCGACCTTATCATAGTATCTATTTGATTTTAAAATAATTTTTATATTTTTATATAGTTTATTAAATTACTAATTTGATAAAACATCAATTAGGTCTATTTGGAAACTATTTTTTATTTTAAATAAAATATACATTTACAGATATCATATAGAATAACCATTGAGTATATTTATAACCTTTCATGTCATCCTAGATAATTTTTGGATGTTATAAATTATGTCTAATAATCATTATTTTAATATTTATAATATAATTTATTTGATTCTTACATTAATCTGCCTATTGCTACATAATTATTGTGTCATAATTATATTTAATTATTAAATGTAAAAATATTATAAATAAAATACCATGATGTTGGAAATATTTTTATATATCTAATAAAAATTAATAGTCAATGTGGTCTATTATATGAACCCATATTTAAATTTTTTTAAAGAAGTAATATATTTATAAAATTTGTTTCCTTACATTAAATTACAAATTATAAGTGTCATAATCACACCTAGGTGGCTTTGAAAATGAAAATTATCATAAAACATATTTGTAATGATAATAAATATCTAACAAAATAGTATTATGACAAGTTTTATTGTAGTTCTATATTAATAAATAATTATTTTGACACTTATTTACCTGAAATACAATTTAATCATGGTAAATGAAAATAATTACAATAGTTCTATTCATCATATTAAAAATTAAAAGGGTCCTACTTACATATTTTTGACCTCATAATTCCATATATGGAATCCATTTTTTAAAATTCAATACACAAAATTTTTAGTATTTATTATAAAATCACATGATGTATTAAAAACGAGAAAATGATGTAAAACCCATTAAAACATTGACATGTGCTTATATCAAATTTCAAAGTGAAATTACCTACATTGACCATCAATGGGTTAAATGATAAAAACAATTATACAAATATACATGAAACCTAATTAATATGAGAAAAAAAACAATGAAATGAGGCGAAAATGAATTTTTGAACTAAAATGCCTTATTTATTCACTAATCATTAAAATATGATTTTTATTAGAAAAAATAAAAAAAATCATCAAAAAATAATTTTGATGTCCAACATGAAAATATAAAATTTTGTATCAAATAAAACATATAAAAGTGAAAAAACAGATTTAAAAAGTGTTCTCTATCGAAAAAAAAATAAAACTACCTTTTTGAAATATTATATTATTTTAAGCTTAAAATTAGATTTATTCTCATTTAAAAATCATTAATTTATTGGAAGATATAAAAACTATATTAATCATGTTTGAAAAAAGTATGTTCAGATCTCTTAATTTCCTCCAATATAACAGATATCTATAAACTACAATTTCTAATAATATTATTATAAATATAGTACTTTTCCGTATGACTCAATGATCGGTGGAATCAATCATTGTTTTTTTAAAAAGGAATTGACTATTAATTAATTGTTGGAGAAAAAAATTATGAATTTATCCCTAGTATATATTATATCCTTGTATATTTATTAGAATATATGTTTGGGGAATTTAAATGATGTTATTAAAACCCTACCAATAAATAACAATTCATGAGTACTAGAAATTGATGCTATTAAAATTTCAAAATGTGATTGTGTGAGGATGTGTTATGTGTTTTATCTTCAAAATATCATTTTTTTAAATTCGATAAAATTACTCATGAGAGATGAGATGGACATGGTATTGGTGAGATTTTACTACCAAATAAACCATATATTATTTTTCAATCATGTTATGTAAGGTATTTTAGATGTGATGAAATAAAATATAATTGGTTTATCTTGTGTTGATTAGTGACATCACCCAATAGTGTTTTGTTACATGGTTTTATTTATTTAAACTGACCTGATCATAATTATAGTATATATGTATTTTATTGTCCTTTAAGTATAAGAATATTAATAATTGAAACTAGAAACTATTGTTTTTATTGATTAGAAACTCGATAAACCAAATAATGAAGTCATAATTTGGATTTCCATTTTTTAGTTACTATTTTTAAAAATAATCATTACTTTTTACATTATTATTTGGTTAAAATAAAATGACATCAAACCATATTGGGTACTAATAATCCATGATGATGACTACTTGTATTATCTTTTCAACATTGGCCCTGACTATTTATCATTTGTAGGTTTCATCATTTTCGGTGTTGTTTAACATTTTGGAATTAAGTTTACATATTTTAATCATTGAAAATGTGGAAATTCTAATCAATGATGGCCACATAAATTAATTTGTAATAATAATTACCATTATCATCTCTACAATAGGGGTGGAAAATAATTCTACAAAATTATAAATGGAATCATCCATGTACACA
This sequence comes from Viscum album, assembly GCA_963277665.1. Lineage (NCBI taxonomy): Eukaryota > Viridiplantae > Streptophyta > Magnoliopsida > Santalales > Viscaceae > Viscum > Viscum album. The sequence continues at coordinate 88,497,214 of OY728121.1, read as the reverse complement.
TTAGATGAATGGCATCATCATTATGGAATAAAATGTGGATGTGTTTCATATAATTAATGGAAATTTTCTTAATATGAGTAACATTTTACTTGACTGTAATAGTATCTCTATGAAATACTGATCTAGTTCCCATGAGAAGGGGTTTTATGCTAATATTAAGGAAAAATGAATTATTCATGTCATCTAAGGGGGAATTTGATGGGGGTATCATGTAATTTATATGATTAACAAATTTAGAAACTTCAACATGTCACATTTTTCATCTATTCTAAAATACTCAAAATCAAGATTTTGGGATTCACAAGAGTCATATAAATAATTATCACCTTGAAACACCCATACCCAACTATTTAGATGGAACATAAGGAGATGGATATATGAATAATGGATGCATACATACTATATGGTAGACTGTATTCCTATCTATAATTATATTTTTGTTTCTTTTTAGTGTACAATGAATTCATCATTGGCATCTGAATTACAAAATTGGACCTATAGCTATATCATTATGCGGATTATTTTCACTCTCTTATGATATCATTGAATCATCATACATTATTAGGATAGGATAGACTTAGTTTAGTATATGATTTAATGAATATATGTTTGGATGATATTTATCATATATCATGTTTTGATCATTTAATATAGTATTCAACACTATTGGGATTTCCCAAGACATATAGATGTCATATAAGACCCTATAAGTTTGTTACATAATTTTCAAATAAGAATGATATGATGGATATCAATCATGTTACATACCTTCCTTTAAATGGAAAATTTACTCTTCATCATCATTAGTTTAATACTAGTGATGGATATTCATGTACTTAAGAAGACCCCTTGATAGGAGATGTGTTTCAAGGAATGAGATTCATGCTTTGATAAAAAATAAGTTTATAATAACATATTATTTTTGAGACAATGAAGTATATTTTCATTATAGTTTTTACTTATTGATATAAATTTTTGAGGTCTCTCATTGAAATAGTGAGGGATCCTATATAGAATCCAAATTTTCTTTCCCACTTAACTGAACTTGGTCTAGAATATAATGGATGTGATAGTAAAAATGTTAAACCAGTTTAGTGTCCAATTGAAATACCAAAGAGGATTATTATTTTTTAGTATTTTCTGGATGAGAATTCAGTAACACATTTCCTCATACCTCAGTATAAAATAATATTATTACAGTGATAAATTCAATTATGTTATATTCAATATTTATTTATTTTCAATTGGTCATAGTGAATTATTGATATTTTTTAAGAGTTTATGAAATGTGTGATTTAATAATTGGGTAAGAAAAAATATCATATTCTGATTACGTTCACATAGGCTTATAGAAGTTCCATATTCGAAAATTCTTCTATATTTAGATGATTATGTGATGTATCTCTAAATGTGGGGGGAATAATGTCTATTTGTTTTCATACAGTTATTCCCACCTATAGTGAAAAATGAAATTCTAGTATTATGATGGATCATTTTTTTTTGTTTTAGTGGGATTGAGTTAAATGTATTCAGTAGAGATGGAGTAATTGTTAGGGAATTTTTTAGTCCATTCATTCCATTATTAATGGATACATGGTATCATGATATCAATATTTAGGGAAGACCATCATCTATCTTCTATAATCCACTATAAATGAATTTACATGACTTCCATGTATCATGATTATAATTTAGGTTGGTGTATACTCCCGTTATATTTCTCTATGGATCATCCTGTTCCACTACCCCATGATCTACAATTTTATTATGCCATTAAATGAAGATTAATAAAACATTTATGGAGTGTTTATGGTTCCAATTTTAAGGGAATTAGTTGGGGAGACTCTTAAATTCAACCTCTATTATATTATTGATTATTGAGATCTGGTGAATGTTTTTATCTAAATGATTGATAAAAAACAATGGGACATGTTCATCATAGAATGATTACACAATGTTCTTTATGTTTGAAATTTGTTGGTCTATCTACCCTTAATGAGATCCAAGGAAGCATTCTATGCTTGAGTCTATTCCTATATAATATTTTTAAAGGATGAAACCAAATTATTATATAAATTGGGTTTTGGGGTTTTTCTGATATTATATATCCATAGTATACATAGATTTCTAATTATAGTGGGAGGAAATGATATGGACAATTTTTTTCAACCCTACAGAGTCCCATCTTATAGTTGAGATATCATCACGAATCTATGAAATAATTATGAATACTACTAGTAAATTAGTTTAAAAAAATCTACTTCCAGAACATTATCCAAACACATCCGAAAATTTTGGTCCCATATAATATATGTATATAGTGATTATATAAATCCTTTCCACTAATTGATTCTCCTCATGGAAATTATTTATCTTATCGTTTGTATATAGAGAATTAGGTGATGCTAATTTGATAAGGTATGGAGTTGTAAATGTAGAGTTACAGACACTAGAGATCCACAAAACAAGCTTTGGACCATTTATAATTAATATCTATAAAATTAATATTATTTACATAAAATTTCATTAAGAATTATTTGAGTCTTTAGAATTATATATATAATATGTCTCGTATCATCAGGATAAATTGAGAAAAAAACTGGAAATGTCATATTAAGGGTCACCCCAGAAAATGAATTTTGAAAATATTTTGTGGTTTAAATATTATAATGGAGATAAATTATATTCCCATAATGGGTATAACAGCAATACATGATATACCAAATGAAAAGTCATCTTTAAAACTTCATGAATTTAGTAAGATAACTGATTATGTCTTCGTTGATGTCTTTATCCTGATTTTGTACCATGGATAGTTATCTCATATATCAATTAGAGTGAACATTATCTAGTGGAGGGAAGTTATACCTATATATAAGATATAGAGGGAGAGATTAGTTTCAAATATGGATATTTCAGTTTGGTGTTTCGAATCACCAACATCATTTATAGTTGATTATACAAAATCTAAATGATGATATAGTTCTAATGTGGGCATGTAAGCTTTATCATTAAGTCCACATAGTATGATAGATATTTTTATTGGAATAAAATATTTGGATTTCATTATTAAATCATGAATATATATCAATGTAGTCATTTGATCATCCACATTAGTTTTCTAATGTAAATTGGGAGTACCAAATGATTTATCCTATCCATTTCCTTAAAAAAAATTTGCAATTTTATTGGAAGTGGTATCTAATCATGGATTCAAAGGCCCATGGAACCCTTAAAACATCGTGTGTGTATTATTATAATATGATCTACATATCCTTATTGGTCATCATCATTAGAATAATCCTCAATTTCCTCATAACTGGAATAACACACCACATAAAAAGGGATAGACTTTGTCACTATTCATGTGGCCACTGTGAGTGGTGGAGTGTTACTAACATTATTAGGTGGAAAATATTAAGGAATATTTAACCTAAAAATATGAAGATTAAACTAAGGTGAAAAAAATTGTCCAAAAATATTAATTCTCATATTGAGGATGGTCTCTCTAATAATCTAGAAAAGAATAATTTCACCTTCAAAGTACTCATGGTTGTAGATAATATCATATATTGTCCATTCAGGATAATGTGAAATAATATACTCTATTTCAAAGGAATTTTTCATGTACTGATCAATGGGCTTAATTGTTTTAATTTATTCCTATATTGGCTGTTAAATAGTTTTAATGGTTTATTAACATAACTCATAGTTTTTAGGGGATGTGTTGTATGATTTTGTTGAGAAACCATAGGATCGTAAAATAAAATAACACATATTTCAATAACATTATTTATAATACTCAGTGATTTGTCCTCCCATGTAATTTTTTTAATAACCCCAAAAATAGTTAAACAAAGACGTTGCCTAATTTTTTACAATAATACTGATAAAAGTGTTAAAATCCCGTAATGCTAAAGAGTTTAGTATCCATTGAGATCTACATAAATAATTCTTTCCATTTTTCATTGGCGTTAAAAATAAAACATCGTCAAGGAAAATATTTTTCATTTGTGATGTCATGAAATGAAATATTCTTCATATATTGGAGAGATGAATGAATCTAATTTTTATCGTAAATTCTCATTATTTGTATCATACTAAAGAAGCTATCTTAAATCTATAAGACATATTCACTGTGGAATGTTAAATACCGGATCACCCATTCATTTTATCAATAATATTACTATCATAATTACATATGTTAAAATCAATATGGTGTTTTAAATAATTGAACACACATTCTTTTTATTAAAATAATGTGAGAACAATATATATTCTTTCAAAATATTAATTAAATAATATCACAGAAAATAATATTATTATTATGAATGAAGAAAATGGATAATTTTGGTTTTTTTAATCATCAATATGATGATATAATTATTAAAATTAACCTTCACAATGATGACTAAAGCTATCGATAAAATCACTCATAATTTAGTCAAATAACATGTCTCATCAAACCAACTAATTCACCAATGTGATATATAATCATTATCCTCATCCATCACTTCATTTCCAACACATTTAAAGTATATTGAATGATAAATTTAATTCGTTATCAATAATCCTAAATAATAAATGTATATAATTAATAATGAATATGAAATATGAATATTTCCATATTAAATCATATAATAAATAATGTATAACACCATATGTACAAATGGTATATGATTTACATAATAAGAATAAATATGATAATTATATTGATTCCTAGAGTAAATATAATGTCTAATGATTATTAGATATTAACTATTTAGAATCTAAAACAGTGAATACAATATTTATAAAACAATTTTTGGTGACCATGGGTTGATTAAGAAAATAGTATTCCTAATTTAAATAATGACCTTTGGAAGAATAAAGCGAATAAAATTGAAATATGAAAATAATATTTCATAAATTAAAATTTTTTTCTGAGCCATTGAAAAATTGTAAACGATGCAACATTTTATAATAAAGTTACAGTGATGGGGAATTCCATTATCACTATATATGTTAAATACATTTATTTTTAAATTTTTTTTAGAATACATCATATTTGAAAAATATAATAATTATTCATTTTATACATTTTTTAAATTAAATGTATAATAAAAAAATTTCATCATACTTATTATTAGTAAATTAATGGAGTTTTCAAAAAAATTGAAAATATGTACATTGAAAGAAAATATATTTGATTTAATAAAAATTAAAATAATTCATTTAAAATATAATTATAATGATTAAAGATTCCAAGAGATAATTATTTTGAACAAAAGTTTAATAAAAATTTAATATAAGGATGAAAATAAAATTGTTGGATCTTTTGAAGGATAAATGAGAAGAGTCCATCAATAAAAACAAAAACAATCCCAAATGAATCTGAGGTTGTAATGTTTCCTCTTATCACTTTGATAATATAAAAATAAAGATCCCCATTGAATGAAAACATAATTGGAAACTATAAATATCACAATGAATAGGATAAATAATGATATATCATGTAAAATGGGCAGTATATAAATAAGATAATATAAATTTGGTGCATACCAATATAATATAACTCAATTGAGGAAAATTGAGACTAAAAACTATACCACATGCTTCCATTGGGTAGAACATGATGTAACATCAAATAAAATGATTTTCTTAATATTAATAATTTATACCATAAACATATAATATTTTTTATTATCATATATGATCCACTAATGACATATTTCCATACATTCATTATAAATATTTATTATTACAATTGTTTCAGTCATTGATTGCTTTGTTTTCACTTTCATTTTCTTACATGAAAGAACTAATTCATGTGTATAGGATATATTTGAATAATCTAAATATTATATTAATGTAATAATTATTATATATAACAATTATATATATTCTAATATCCATTATTGAGTGTTTTACATAGGAAATAAATTAGTTTTCTTTGTAGAGTTAATACCCCATACATATGCACTTTGGATGATATGATTAAATTATTCTGTGGAAGGATAAGGATTTTGATGTTATAATAATTATAGAAAATTAAAATAATGTCATATATTTAATTAGTAATCATTATTCCCAATATTATTAATATCCATGTGATTTAGTGATGGAAAATAAATTATGTTGATTCACAAGATGATAATCCTCCACATATACTAGTTATGGTTTGGTTTAATATTTGATGGAGAAGGAGATGTATAAATATTATTCCGTTAAAAAATAACATCTTAATAAATTTAATTTATCGATTATATTATATCGGATGTGTTATTAAATAATATAAGGTTTATAAAATAATAATGTCAAATAAAGAGTATCATTAAAACAATTACCTTCTCTTTTATAATCCATCATTAGATCTCAATTTATGGAATATAGTGTTGGCCTTTTAGGTAGAACATATCCACTAATATATGAATAAATATTCTAGGGTGAGATATTTTTTAGGGGTGGTGGAGAAAAATGAATTTAGTGGTATGAATACGATGTGATAGCGAGGGCCCATTTTTATTGAGTAAGAGTGTGCTTTTATTCAATACCTAATACTATAAAATTTGAATCCACTATCAATAAATGTTCCACCAAATATAAAAATAATAACTTTAATTGATTTTTGGTCAATATACACATCCATTATGTTTGAAGATATTTGTTTTAAACATGTTATTCCCTTATTAGACATGTTTACTTAATTTTACCGTTTTAGTTTTCTCCACGAATACAAGTTCTCCTAACCTATGATATTAAACCATGAAGACTTAAATAATGTGATATTTATTTCATAATTTGTACCCATATATTATAAATATGAAATCTCATTTATAAATTACAATTTATACATGTGTGAATGGTAAATTTTCATTATATCCTATTCAACTCGGGAATCCTCATTTTAACCTTAATCATTGTAATTAATTTTTGACATCATTAATAATTATTAATACTAAAAACTAAATTTTTTTATTACTTAATATTAATTATTCTTATTAGCATAATGATTCAATTTTATCGAAATAAATTCAAATAACAGGAAAAATTCATTTTATTAATAAAACTTCCAAGCCTATCAAAACCTGGGTTTCTCAAGAAATGAATTTTTCAAGTATTATATGATCATATAAGAACTATATGACTAGAAATAATCATTATAATGTTAGAAATTGATAAATATATAAATATAATCTATCATTATAATTCATTTTTTTAATTAGTAAATATTATTTTAATTACATAATACGAATATACATTTTTCCTTTTTAATGAAAAATAGTTTTCGGGGAAATTATCAATTTCTAAAATATATCCTCTTTTACATACAAATACAAAAAAAATTAAAGAATTGATAGTCATTATATATTTAATTATAACTATTATATTATATTATTATAAAAAATTATAAAAAAATATAATGAAACAATTTATATTTTTAATAAAGGATTTTTTCTAGGGTAAAATTTAAAAATTACGTGTTGAGTTATTTTAAAAAACTATATTCAAAATATTCATTCATCCAATATAATTAAAATTTTTATATCATGAAATATGAAAATGTTCATAATTTTTTTTGTTAATATTAATATAATATTCACATATTATAATAGGTCTTTTGGGATGGGTGTATCAGAATCAATCCAAGGGAATGAATTTATGTAAGAAGAAATATTTTAAAATGTCTCCGGGTTTTACAATTACATAATCCACATCTACCCAGTCATACTAGAAAAATAGATTTCCGATAATCCGAGTTAGTGGAATTTGTTAATATATAGTTATTAAAAATTATTTTTCAATGAATACTTTTTTTTGTTATCATCATTGGAGATATCCATTCTTGGAGTGAAGATGATTACTGTTGGGGGAATAAAATAATAATTATTTTCCCATTGGAGTGAAAAGATATTTTTTAGGGCCCTTTAGGACATTGGGAAATTCATCCACATGAAGTAAAATAATTATCAAATGGATACCGAACCAATGAATTTTGGGGGACAATGTTGGAAAATAAGATCTGAATACTAATGGGACATTGAATAAAAATGATCATGGATGGCCCAACAATGGTTCCATTATTCAACCATCTATACAATAATATAATATACCCAACATTGATAATCACATTATTGTTGGGAGCCTCTCCAAGAGTGAGGAGGTTGGAATATTTGGGGATGAATTCCTTGGACATTGGTGTCCCCTATAACCTAGTAAGGATATACAATGTGGTGGACTATTTTATAAATGGGAGATTCCCAATGGAATAATTATTCTATATGTATAATAACTACATTAAGACAAATGATGGAACATGTGTCTAGGATATTTTAAATAGTTGTTTTATAGTGTACTGGGTTCTCAGTTGCATTGTTGTGTTATTGTACACCTTTGAATCTATTGGTATAGTATGGGATATATATACAGCTATATGAGAAGCCCCTCATAGAGTGGGAGTAGCAGTCTACTTTGGTGTGAGCACTGTGTAGTATGAAAATAATATAATAGACATAATTGATCAGAGCTAGTTATAATTTCAGAATGGTGGATCTCATATATTAGTTCCATTATGTAATATGGGCCCCCGATGGAGACTCAAATGAGTTGGATGGACCTTCTATGAAATTAATGACACCTACAACTTCACGATGTTGAAAATGTCATCATTTCATTATGGAAAAATTTCTAAAAATTGGATGTATGTGGTAATGGTGAGGTAACATTAACCATTGTGACACAACTATTTTTTATATCAAATTCTGAGACACAACTTTAGGATCATCCCATTAAATTACCTGACATTGGGTGACAGCATCATCTTTATACTAGAAGATATAGACTTCGATGATCCTACTATGATTTATCATTGAAAATGTTAGGGGAAGGGGATCCCACTAGACACTGAAAATGCAAATAATTCCATATGGTAATAGTTCTATCACATATCCACATGTATATCATCTCAACATTCAGTAGCATCATGTATGTTCCCTATTCCCTCATTCACATAGGATGCTGATGGAGTACCACTGTATGAACTTTAAATGGATGTAATACTATAATACTATTTCAATCAAACCATATTTACAGTTTTTATTTTGATTATGTGGAATATTCCCAAAATTATTGATTCCCTATGATAATTCCATTTTTATACATCCATGTTCTACTGCTATATAATGGATTCGCATTAGCTTTTACATTATTTTTTATATTTCACTATGATGAGAGAAATATGTTTGGCACTGTCATTTATAATAATGTTCTGAGACTAGTATTCCTACTTTTGAAATGATAGAGTACCACAACAAATTTTAGTTGACCATATAAACACCACTTCCATACTATGATGATGGGATGTTTGAAATCCCATCCACAGTGTTCATGTCTTCTATCATGAATTCATTTCATATTTAATAAATTTTCATAATTTCAAATCTCGGTTGAATGCTAATGTCAATTGAAATAAATTAATTCAATATCTATCATATATATATATATGAAATGAATTAGTTAGATAAGAGTAGATATTGTATATTTTTTGTTAATCTTATGCATCTCTATTTCCTTGAATGGGGAATACTATGAGGGGAAATAATTTTTGTCCCATGAGAAATCATAGGATCATATCTCTGGGCATCCCATGATCATCGTGAAAAACAATCACATGATCATCAAATGAGTTGTCCTAGTATTATCACCCTTGGAATTTTGTGCTCTTCACAGTAGGAATCATGTGTTCATCAACTTGGTACTGTTGTGTATGTCAAATAATGAATATTTTTCTCATAAGATAGCCTCCTATATGAATAATGAAGATATCCCATGCTTCTAACATATTCATCTTATGTGTCTAAAATATGGAAATATATCTTTTAGTTAATGAATCCATGTCACATCCAATTCTCTTCAAATGTGTTGTCTTATAACCATAACATAACATATCCTAAGGATTTTAAATTGAACTAGAATTAAAATGCCTTTTTAATTTTTTATTATTATCATCATTCATGAAACCACATGAGATTAAAAAGAGGAATCAATACAATTATTATCCTAAAATATGGTTGGGAATAATATATTGACCAATTTGTATGGTTATACATACGATTTTAAAATTATGAAAATCATAATTTAGAGTCCTATGGAGATAGTCTGGTAGTATTTAATGGTTGTTTGAATGTATTGGCCATTATGTCTCTTATAAGGGAAAAATGAAAACAACTTTCTTTATATTATTTAATTTGACAATAATTAAGAATCATATGTTTCATTTCAGAGAAGGAATCCAAACCCACACAGTTGATTTTGAACCAATTATGTTAATGTTATATGAAAAATATACGATTCTTAATGTTATGTGGCTAGTATATATATATTGTTAGCATTTTGATATCAGGGGTGGAATGGGGATTATGAATTTATACTTCATAGATCTAGATTTGAGTTTTGGAATTATATTTATTGATCTTACGAAAAAACATATATTGTCCAACTGGGGAACAATAAGGATATATATGGGGATTACTAATGTTTATTTATGAGACAACTTATCCCTCAGGTAATAATGCGAGGATTCTACAGAACTCATTAATGTGGAAAAGTATATATGATGAGGTATCCTATACTAATGGAAAAAGTTGACTGCCTAGCATAGGTTAGTGAAATGAATATCTCAATTAGAGTTGATAATACCAGTTTCCCTTATGTATATAATATGATGGAATGTAATGTTCACTGGTTATGTGACAACAGATCCATTAATATTCATGATGGAATTAATTATGATTTTTGGAAATCAATTAGATCAAAATGGTATGGTTTTATCAAAAATTTGGATCAACGTGAACGCCATATATGAACATGAATTTTTACCATTATGTGTAATTTGATATTTATAAGATGGGGATTCATGAGAATTTCAATATTATAGGACTATCATTCAAAATAATTTTCAAACCTTCATCAGAAATTCTTATAACCATAATAATTCAGTTGATTGTTTTTTAGGATATTATATGAGTGGATATCATTGTCATGTTAGCTTAGATATATGATGTTTGATATCGAAACAATGGATCCCTAAAATGGTGAGATGATAAGTATTTATAAGACTATTTAATAGAAAATGAATTTAGTTCATAATTTTTTTTTGTTTTTAAAAATGATTTCTCATTTCACACATGTCTATTATTTAAAGATATCACATATAACAGACATATATAACATGTAGTTGTATTTCATTCCTTAAATTTCTATATAAATAATCCATTCATATATATTTCTTCCCAAACCCACCTCGAATGGATTTATCAAGGAAAAAAGATCATAATTATTGAATATAGTGCTTTTATGGACATTTAATTCCTTGTTATGAATTAGATTCACCCATGAAAATAAAGATATCATACTTATTAATGTAAAAAATAAAATTCAATGACCAGATCGTGAATTATAATTCATCCAAAACATAATTTACCTATAATACATGTACTTTCCTGTTACGGAATCCACAAACCAAATGAACATGAACATTAATTCTATATTTAACTATTCATTAATGATACTATAGTTGAAAAATTATGATCAAATAGCAGATAATTAATTGTCTAATAGATAATATATGGGTAATCTAGGTATTTATGTTTGAAATTATTAATCAATTCCAATAGCAAATCTCAACCAATACTATTACCAATCAGTATGAATACATTCACGTAGTGACCATATAAACTATTAAATTCTATTGTATGAATATTCTCATTCATCAAAAAATTATATTTATTTCACAATCATAATGTAATACGTTTTCTATCATCGAATTTTATCCTCATTCATGCAAATCAGAAGAAATTCCAAGAGATCACTGATTATAGTATTGAACTAAAATGTGAAGATGATTTTTTACTTTTTGTTTCATCATCCTCCACTAATGTATTTATTAATAGATTTTTTATGGTCGATAAATATTCCATTAATAGAACTAATGATGATTGGAATATCTCATATTTGACTCTAAAAATATAACTAATCCATCATGATATGTTTTATTGGATCACAGGACACTTAAAATAAATATTATAACTGAATTATATTGTCTCCTATAACCAAAAACATATTTATAAACCCACAACCAAAAATGTGGAAACATATAGAATTTGAAGATGATTGTCTTAATTCATCAAGATTGTCTATTAAACACCAATGGCAACTCTTTACCTATGAAGTCTTTTTATAATTATCTCCTCAGTCATTATTAATACATGAATACGTTTTACCCATTATTTATTAAATGAATAAATCATGAAAAACTTAATGATCACAAAATTTACATCATGAACCATGAGAATGATAAGGCCAACCAGAACAATATTCATAACACATAAAATAATTTTATATTTAAAAAGAAAATCCCAATGAAAAAAATACATAATAGTAATTATAATAAGATTCTTCTATATGGTTTCAACACATAAATTTACATGATTAATCATTATTTATAAAATAAATCAATGTATCTTATAGATCCAATAAATTTATATGGTATTAGATCCAAAAACCCATTTAATTAAAACCATTAAAATATATATTATATTCGAAAAATAAAACATCACATTATAAAACATCACATGAACACAATTAAATGAAACTCCATTAAAATTAATATACCATTTTTTATGAAAATTCCTTCAAAAAAACATCTACAATTTAGAAACATATTTATCAACAAAAATAGGATTGTATTAACAGAATAATTTATAATAAATCATAAAATATATACACACATTATTAAATATATGTGAAATAGTTACATTGTTCTACAAAAACACATGATAAATAAGGAAAATTAATATAACGATAGTTACATCATGTTATTGAAATTATAATAATGCAATGTTATCATAACCTATTAATAGGATAAATACTAATATAATGTACATTATAATCAACTTTCTAGTAATTTTATAGTAAAATTAAAAAAATTATTAAAAAATTATTTATAAAAAATTAAATAATCAATGAATGATGAAATTAAAAAACATTATTAATGAAAGAAGTAAATTTTTATAATATCACATAATTAATGACATAATAATATTCTAAATCCTAAAAACACAAAAACATTATACAAATAAAAATCTATTCCATATTAACAATTTTAATTGATACAATACTCAATATGTCAGATACAAATCATTAATTTTTTTTAATATTATGTTATAAATACAATACGTTATACTTTTATCATATCATAAATCAGTGCAAAAGAATTTTAAATATAAAATTTAGAATTAACTTTTCTAGAATATACTCATCATTCACAAAATATTAAAATCATGATATTTTAATTCATTTCTTACCATGGGATGAAAGTATTACAAATCAAGGATTAGATTATTTAGACTATCAATTCTGATGACATTTCACACTAATGAAATTAAACTAATCATTAATAATGAATAACATAAAACATTCAATTATTTATTTTTGTAATAATAAATAGATTTTTTGAATGATATTAAAATCACAAGGACTCTAATTTAAATTTTGTCAATTAATTATAATAAAATAACATACTAGATTATCAATCAATTAAACCATAGATATTTTTTTAATAAATATAAACACATGTAAGATATAATAATATGATAATTAATATATGAATCAATATAGAATATACTGTGAGAAACTATTTTACAATATTTATGAACCATTACATAGAACACCAAATATCATCCATGAGAGAAAAAAATTATATAAATTATTTTTATCATTTCAAAATCTACCAGATCTATAATAAATCAGTTTGTGACCTTCAAGATATGAGAATATAAAGGATAATATTTCCAAATATGAGCTATGATCCATTGTGGACCTCAAGGATCGGGGAGCCATTGTGTATAAATACTAATAATATTAAATATAAGTTAACGTTAATTATTAGATTCATTGGAAATGTAAATAACACTCATTGGGAGTCTCATATTGGATTTGTAAGACTACAGTTGAGTTTGGAATTTCCTGTTCACCCCATCACAACCTGAGGTCTTCTACACTTAGAGTTATTATCAGTGTTGGTTTTGGTAATGGGGCATTATGGGGTTAAAATTAATTTAATTCCGTAATCAATACCCACTCCCCTTCATAATTTTTAACCCAAACCAAAAGAGAATTCGCCTCTAGTTTCCGTTTATTCCTCATTGGCAGTAAAGGAATAAATAACCATATCATCGAAACAAAGATTCAGTGATCCCCATTTTTGTCTTACGTCATCATCATATCAAGAAATGAAATGATTCGAGAATTATTCTTCAATTGAACCTTCTGGGATCCACCATCGAGGTAGGAAGACTGTCAATTTTTCCTAAATCCATTATTAATGTGTTGTTCTAAGCTTCTAGAGCACTATTTCAATAGATGATTATCCCTAGCTAGGTACATCTATTGGTTTTGGGTTGAATCGGTTCAAATAGGGTGATTTTTTATATAGTTCCAAAATGAAAATTCCTTATAGAAATAATGTATTTTAGGGACACCCATATTCTAGTTAATCCTTTTGAAAGAAGATGATATTTTCTGACTACGTGTCATGTACCATCGATACAAGCTGTGTAGGTCACTAAACCTTGTGGTCCGTGGACATCAATTTGGATAACCATATATAACTACATTGTTTTTTATGAACACCATTCCCAGGTACACATCCACAGGTTCTAGTAAATAGACCTCAGAAAAATAAATGGTCATACTTCCTTCTAACCTAACACACCATGTCATATTGAATACATGGCGAGTGAGGGACACAGTCGACTGGTACGTGTAGAAGGGGAACCCAACCAAGGATTAGGTAATTAGGGACATGCAATTTACAACTTTGACATGTTTTGTGCCTAAATATTTGTTGGAACTCAAGAGGACTAAATACATGGGTAGGTGCTCAGGTAGGAAAAAATGTTGTGTGTGGCCTGGTTCCCTCCATGTACTAATAAAAAATTCTCCATGAATATTCCACCTTATTCCAATTCTTCAGTGGGACATAGATTTAAGAATTTTAGTAGTCTGACCAAAGAATTATTACACATTTAACGTGAAGTTGAACACTATTTGGACATAAGTGATTCGAGGGGGGTGTATCAAGCAAGATTCTTAGTGAACATGACTGAGATGATGTTTTATTTCATTGTTGTTCATATAGAGAGAATCTAGGACTGTTACTCCTTAATAGACTAGTTCTTGGGATTTTCAAAACTAAAAATTTAGGTTAATGTGTGAATCCTCCCGACATTAGTGTGGGTCATTACCATTGGGAAGATTCTTATGGGATATTAATCCATAAATGGACTATGGTGCATGTTTCACTGTAATTTTTGTGAATGTATAATAGATACTCCCCTGTTGCACTAGGGAGTAGGTCCTCAATCTGTTGATTTGGTATTACACGATTGTATTAGGGTGTGGTACTTCTTATGATTGTATCTCACATTTGTTTCTCTACTTTTATGTCAAGGAGTGATTCCTCTATCCTAGTGTTGGTTGACCCCTGTCGGTCCAGTCTGCGGGTCCCCCATAATAAATGTGTTGGAAGAGTGGGTACTCCCATATCATTATATAGTGCAGGTCCTCTATCCACTAACAGGTACCCCTCTACTAGATGTGTCTCCCTGAATCCATGGATTGGTACTCCCCTATCACGTTATGGCGAGGGTACTCTAATCTCGGAGTAGTATTAACATGCTAGATCGGGTCATGGGTCCTCACATACGGAGTAGTATGCCATGTCTGTGAGTTACAGTGGGGAGTGGGTCCTCCATTAGAGTTTGAGGTCCTTCGAACATGGGATAAAATATAATTGAGTGGGACCCTCAATGATATATTAATGATTCCAAGGAATGAGTTAGTGATCCCTCAAAGGACTGAGTTGTGCACCACTCCAAACTATAGTGAAAGAGGTTTCCTGGGTTAGTTATGAGTATTACACCCTCGACTATTGGGGATTGGTTTGGTGTGGGTCCCTATTTTTTCCCTCTCATTATAGAGGATGCTCAAATTTTATAATATGGAACAAGGATCCCTCAACCATGTGAAATTGTGGGTGGAAATCCTCTTCACATGGGTTTTTTATTTAATGCTGGTTGTAAGGTAATGACGACAAGACCTCTGGTGGAGGGCACTATTGCTAGACCTAGTTAGATGTTCCGGTTGAAGCATATTCTCATAGACATATTATTTGGAATGGTAGTCTTGTTACTAATTGAGTGTATCTATGAGAATGTTTTCATTTAGGAAGGTCGAGTTCATGTGGTGTGTTCTCATATATTTATGTTATGGTTAGTGCCAATGAAGACAATATTTTTACTTTCTACGAGGATGGAACCTCTTGAGACTTAATATATGAAATTGGTAAATCTATGTGATTTATGGGATCCTTTTCTATATTTTCACATGATGGGGTCAACACACATTGATACTATGCTAACTTTTCATGTACAATAGAGGATGGTCCATGATGAATTGTCACTCTCGATTGGGGTTCCCCATGTATAGTTCAAGCAGACAATTCTTATTCAGTTGTTCCCTTTTTCTTTCGGGGGTTTTAGGGTGGCTAATTAGTGTTTTTATAAACACCCTTACATGGGATTTTACAACACATGTTTATTTGGATTATAGAAAACACATGTCTTCAATGGAGTCAACAAAGTACATGAGTAATGAAATGTTTACTAAGATAGATATAGCTATGGTGTTTATCGAAGCATTGTTGAGGAGAATTTGAGAATTTAGAGTTGACAGTGATCCGGTCCTTGTTAGTAGGTTGACCACTTCTATAGTTATTTTTTGTGGGATGTGTTTTTTCCTTATTTCACTTTATGAAATTATATTTTACTCTGGTAATGGGATATATATGTATGCATATATTGGTTACATTTTTTATTTTCAATTAAAAAAATTTTGACAATGGAAACATGATTTGGTGTCAATTTATATATTCAATGCCTCCCATGTTAGTGATATGAATACACGTTTCTAGTGACTAGAGCCTGGCCTATTTGAGGTGGGCTTGGGGATTTTTGGTATGAGCCCTATTGATTTGGGTTGTGATAGAGTGGACTCAGAGTTGGTACAACCCTATTGCCTCAATGTGCGGGTACACCATTCTCTGAGTAGAACTCCCTTGTGGGAATAGTGTGCAGGTCCTCACATCTAGAGTAGTACCCACCATCTTCGAGTAGAAGTGGGAGCAAGTCCTCAATTGGAGTTTCATCACACATAACTATGGGATACAATTATTAGAAGTGGACCACCCACATTATATGAATGATTCCACGATTAGTGTTAATGCCCCATCGATGAACTGATGTACAAGACACTCCATACATGTGTGACAAGGGATTCACTAGTTAGTTTAGAGAAATAATCCCTCGACTATGATGCAGTGGCGAGGTCTGGATCCCTATATTATCTATATCATAAGAGAAGATTCACATGATACAACGTTTTGAGGAGTGCTCCCCCCACTGTGTGTTATTATGAGGGGCGAGCATCATCCCTTGGGTTTTATACATTCGTGTTTGGTGGAAGGTTACAATGGTGGGTCCTCATGTTCCTGGCTCAAGAGCTGGGACCAATAATAAGTTTTTGGTGGAGCATTTTCTATCGGATATACCATTTTAAAGGGTAGATATTTCCTACTAGACTGAATATCTCTAACGTGTGACGTCTAGGTTGGATGAGCTCATTGAGTGTGTTCTATTAGATTTCTATTATATTTCAAGTCTATAAAGTGAATCTTGTTTATGGATATATGGTCATAACATCATTAAAATATGTGTCTTAGACGAGTAGATCAGAGTGATTTCTAGGAGACAATTTAATGTCACAAAATATTAGGTTTCATACCCATTGCATACAAAGATATATTTTCATGTATAGCTGACGATTGTTTGAGATAGAGATTTCATCTTGATTGGGGTTCCCTCTAGATAGGTCAAGTGGAATGTTTCTTTTCATTTTATCCTTTTTTCTTCTAGGGGTTTGGGGGCACTTATTTAGTATTATTATACTCAACCATGCACATGATTTTCCCAATAATTTGTTGTTATTTGTGAATTCAACATGCCTTTTATTGGTATACATATAAAACAAGAGGTTGTCAGATATTAGTGAACTAAATAGACCAAGGAGATTACTGGAGCTTGGTTGAGGAGCAATAAGGTAGTTTCAGTTGACATCGATATCCTCCTTAGGAGCATGATATATTCTTTTACATTTTTCATTTGTGGGAATTGTTTTTCCCTTGATTATACTTTAGTACTTATATAGTAATTTGGTTGTCGGATATAGTTGTATGCATGAATTGGTTACTTCTGGTTTTTTAACATTTATAATTTTGGGAGAATGGAGATGTTTATACAAATTCAGGTACATATGCAATTCCTCTCAACATTGTGATATGACTACTCAGTGCTAGTCTCTAACACCTAACCCATTGGGTAAGTGCATGGGGAGTCATCGGGGACATTATGTCTGATTGTGAGAGAGTGTTATCAAAGAGGGTCAGTTCATCATTGGGGCCATAGTGTTGTGAGCCAAATTTGGTTTTCATGGAGACAATATTAGGATTTTTCATGTTCTACTCTCAGGCTAGAAATTCTAGTGTTGGTGCAGTGGTTGAAATATTCATTCATTAGGACTCTGGTGACCTATATTTTTACATTTTACATTAGGACATTGGTCTCTGAAAAAAAATAGTTGTACATTAATCATATAGCAATGTGTTTTTATTTTTCGTATTGCTCTTGATTCAGTACCCCATATACACTATTTGATCAAGGTACAACATGATTTTATTTTATATTTCCTCCATAAAGACAACCTGATAGGATTATAATGCTTGGTTGTAATGAAAATCCACCCTATGAAGAGGATTTAGTGTATAATACTAACTATAAAATTATAAATATTTGTGGTATGCTAGTTGTTCCAATAGCTATTGAGGAGAATGTTTTACCATTAGTTCTGGTTGAGGATGGGTGTAGGATGAATATACTACATGAGTTGAAAAGGGAAAAACCTATATGGTAACAAAGTGATCCGGAACACAAGGTAGTATATTACTGGCACGAGGGTGTCACATATGTTTTCCACTTTGTGAGTACAACTCCCAATCAGATGGTGATCCGAGCAGCAAGCCTTCATTAGGGTTCATCTAGGAGATAGTGGGGTTTGTTGAGATAGTATCGGGATGTGGATATGCTATTTTGGGAGGATTTAAAGATAATCTTCAATGAATGTTTTTACCAACCATGATATGATTATTGTTTATCTAGAAACATTTGAAGATACGAGAGGTTATCATGATAGTCGTGGAGTTTTTAGAGAGGTACAAAGACTTGTTATGATACTCCATGATTGTTTTTTGGTATTTAACTGTTAGATAATGGACCATAGAGAAGGGGTTGTGTAGGTATATTATGTCTTCTATGATTCCATTGTGTCTTCCCACATATGAGGGAGTGTTGGAGAAAGCTTTGGTGGTGTAGTGATTCATAGATTTTGAACAAGAGGATGTGACATTCTGTATTTGTCACAAGGATGAGGCTTCTGCAGGATATGAGAGACGACATTTGACATGATCATGGTAGAAGATCCATACACTTTCCTATACCCCAATGTGTGGGACAGTAGTATAAGAGATGTTCTGGGGTGTAGATATTTTAGAGGGTTAGTGTTATTATTCTTGAGATGGTACGAGACATCTGTCTAGGGATTCTATAACCCATTGTGCTACAGATTGAGAGATGTATTATGGGACACCATGGTAGAGAAAATACATGGAAAATTAGTTCCTCAATGTGGTGAATTTGGGGGAGGCGTTGTATGGTTGTATGGAGGTGTCATGAAGTTCAGGGTGTTGCCACAACAACCCTTGGTGTTTGGAACCATGATTTGGGAGATGGATGATGTGGGAGATGATTGTTGAATTTCATGGAGACCATTGATATGGACTCCCCATTGATGAATAGAGGTACACCTTTTTTCCATTCTATTCTCAACAGTATAAATATTTAGATTGGGTTTTGGGCACACTTTTCTTTATGCTTCATGCTCTATGTTTAATAAGGGTGATCCGTAGAGGCGAAATAACCCCAAGATTGTAGTTGTGACAGAGGGACCAGTAAAACTATGTTCATGTTTAGGAATCACATTATTTTCCATGAGTCCCCTATGGTGTTTGGCATTCGCATTGTATACATCACGCTTGAGAAGGATGTGATGTTGTTTGATGTTAAATTGAACTCTCATGAGATAGAGACAAATTCCTCATTGAGACGCAACTTTTATGTTATTATATCCGTGAGATTGATTCAGTTCGTTGAATAGTGGTCAATATAGTGGTTTAATAGATGATTTCTTTAATATCTCATGTTTAGGTATTGGTTTTGTAGTGATGTGTTGCAGCAGGTCGGGTCCATTCTAATGATGTTTCTATGATTAACATCTTTATATTTGTGGACCTATGAATTTGAGATACTTCCTTAGATTCACTCTATAGTGGTAGAGATATACCATTCAATGTTTATGTAGTGTGGATTTTCATCCTACAATACATACTCAGCTTGGATGCATGATTTGTGGGTGTCAGTGTTTTTGTTATGGTGAGATGTGTAAATCGGTTGGTTTTTAGAAGAAGGTCCTGGTAAAAACTAGCAATTACTCTTGCGTAGCCCTGTTCCATTATTTAATACCCTCATGTGCTCAGCATCAAACTAGAATTAAAACTTCTCGAGGAGGCTATTATACAATCTATGAATGGGTATATGAGGAAATTGTGGTTTTGGTATTATCTACATCAGATTAGAGAGGTGGTGTACTTCTAGACCCCATGAATATAGATTTACTATGGAGCATTCCAACCTGTTGCAAATATGGATACATGTTTCCTTTTGTTTCATTATATTGGAA
The DNA here is from genome assembly GCA_963277665.1 of Viscum album. Classification (NCBI taxonomy): domain Eukaryota; kingdom Viridiplantae; phylum Streptophyta; class Magnoliopsida; order Santalales; family Viscaceae; genus Viscum; species Viscum album. The sequence goes on along the minus strand of OY728121.1, from coordinate 88,476,268 downwards.
TGGCAGAATCTATACATAGGAGTGGATTGATAATATTTGTTCATCGATGTGTGTGGTTGTAAGCAGTAATGGAACCCTTGTAAATCATAATATAATGAGATTACAAGGGGTAGATCGGTTTCATCCCATGTGAGTAGGGTTTCTCTTATCAGGGGTGAAAATCTATATGGTGGGGATAATTTAATGACTTGGGATTCAATCTAAAAAGAATCATAATATTTTTGAGAATATTTCTAGATTTGAGTGCTGATTCAGTGTAGAAATCTGGGGAATGGGGAGCCTTTGTGCGATGATATTAAAAATATTAAATTTACTATATCGCATAAATTCTGTTTAACATGAAATTTAAATAACACTTTTCACATTTCAAGATCTGAATTTTGAGACCATGGTTGAGTCTAAAACATTGTGTTTACCCTAGTAGTGGCCTATGTTTGTCTTCACCATGAGTTTTGACGTGGGTATATTTTTGGTGACATGGTATTATGGGCTGAAAAATAATATAGTTCCCCAATATTAATCCCCCTCCCCTGCATGTTGGACCAACTAAATGATATGGTGCCACACCTTTTTTTCGACCTTTCTACTACTTGGGAAAGAAGAAATATAGACCCAAATAATTGACACAATGGGAAATTCATCACAATTTTCATCACATATTAAAATAAGATTAAGAACTCGAATGATCTGGGCACTATTCTTTAACTGATGCTTCGATGTTTCACCATCAATGTAGGAAAATTTATTTTTATCATGATTCAATTCTTTTTTTGTTGTTCAACTATTATAAATCACTATTCAAATTATTTTTTATATATAGATTCATATATATAAGTGTTTTTAGTTGAATTGAGTAAAATTATGTGATTTTGTAGAAAATTCCTGATTTTTATTTATCTCTACAAAACATGCAGTTCAGTGACAGAAGCCTTCTAGTTTTTCCTATTTAGGGGAGACGCGATTTTGGGACTATATGTAGTGTATTACAGTAAACTGTGTTGAATAGAGAAATGGATTGGGATAGATGTGTTGAACTCCATTGATATTTATAACAAAAGACCAATATACAAGGACATAAGGTTCGGTACACAGACATGAGAGGACTATAAAGGAAGGTGGATATTTATCCAAACATGTCGTGTAGTATGGGATTAATAACATGTGAGGGACACAATTGGTTGGTCTGTGTATAAGGTTATCATGAATAATTTTTAGGTATTTAAGGACATGGTGTGTACCACATTTACATGCCATGTACCGCTACTTGGTTTTGTACCTATGTGAACCAGATATACAAGCATGTGCTCAGGTGGGATCACATGTCGTGTGTGCCCTAGTGCATGTCATTTACTACTATAAGATACTATAGGAATCATTCTCCTTATGTATCTTGTCATATGTCCCTTAGTTTTAGTCTATTGAGTAGTCCATCCAAATAGGTATTCCACCAGTAATTTGATGGTGACCTATGTTACATCTTACGAGAAAAGAGGTGGTATGAATTATTATAGATTCTTATGGTGAGGTACTAAGCTAATGTTGGAGATCATTGTGGTCTATATAGAGGGATGCTAAGACAATTACACCACTCATAGACTAGGGAGCGAGTCTTACTTACCTCTCTTATTTGGTAGTGATGGGACTCCCAAAGATGTTGGAATGTGTTGGTTTCCATTGGGATGTTTCCTCTATGTAATTAATCCCCTGATTGAAAAGGGTGTGGGTTTCCTCGTGATATTCAAGAAGGTAGAGTGGGTACTTCCCTATTGGAATAGGGGGCATGTCGTCTTTCTATAGAGTATATACTCCCATATTCGATTATGGTATGGGTCTTCCATATGAGGTATTATAGATTATTCAATAATCCCATACCATGTCACAGAGCTTGTTCTCTAGTCTGGGGTCAGATCTTCCCTAATGTGCATGGGTGAGGGTCCCCCATGATTAATGATTTTGAAGATTCAGTACTCCCATGTTTTACTAGCTTGTGTTTCGTCTAAACACTGAGTTGTACACACATACCGGGGAGGGTCCTCGATTCCATGGAGCGGTACTCTCCAGCCGCATTTGGGTGCACGTTATCTATTCTCTATGTAGTACTCTCTTATTATATTAGGTAGTAGGTACTCACATATGGTGTCATAATCCCCTATATCTGTGTAGCAGTGCGGAGAAGGTCCTCCATCGGAGTTTAATATCCCTCAACTATGTGATACAATTACATGGAGCAGGACCCTACACATGATATGAATGATTCCTAGGTAGGAGTAAGTTCTCCATCAATGGAATAACGTGTGGTCCACTCCAAATAGGTGCAAAAAATGTTTGATGAGTTATTTTGAAGATGAACTCCCCTGACACTTAGGTTGTGTTGTGGAATGGGTCCTTTTATTCTCTTTCTCTATCTCCCTCTTGAGAGATGATGAACAACACGCATTATCTAGAGAAGTGCTCCCTAAATAGCATGTAGTGAGGAGGGTAATGATCTTTCACTTGGTTTTCATTATGTCAAAATTGGAAAAAGGTAATGAGGATGAGGCATCTATATCTAGGCAATAGAGTTGGACCAAGTATGATGTTACCGATAAAGCACATTCTCTATGACATAGCATTTGTAATTATTGACTTCTTCCGAATAGATTACATCTCAAGGATGGGTGACATCGTGGATGGATGAACAAGTTGAGTGTATTATCATGGATTTATGAAATGGTTAGATCCTACAATGTGAATAAAATTTATGGCTATGTGTTTTGAACCTCATAAAATATAGTGTCTGGGATGATTACATCTGTATGATTTCTGGGATTTTTTATGGTGTCTTATCATATAGGAGTCAACATCCCTTTTAGAATGATATAACCTATTATGTAATGATGAGGATGGTTTTTGAAGGATTTTCACTATCAATTGGGGTTCCCTCTGGCTAGATCAAGGTTATCATTGCCTTTTATTTTCATTGGTATTATTTTGGGTTATTTTCGTTGCCTACTGAGTATTTCTATACTCACATCTACACAAGATATTGTTGAACATTTTTTATGTATTTTTTAGAAACATGAATTTCAACAGAGTCCTCGTAGTATTCATGTTAGGAAAATCATAGTGAGCTACATGGATCGAAGTGTTTACTTGATCATGGATAAGGATATATTTGGAAGATTCAATGGACAAAAATTCCATCCTTATTAGAAGTTTGGTCACTTATAAATCATTCATTAGTGTGATATTTTTTTCCTTTATTTATCTTATAGTACATATATTTTACTCTACTTATGGGATATATGTATTTATTCATGAATTTCTGTCATTTAGTTTTATAAATTCGTAATTTCGTGAACATGGATATTGGTGTGTTCCTATAGCTACATAATAAATGCCTCATATGTTACTGATATGCCTACTCAGTACTACTCCCCACCCCCTGGCATATTGGAGGCAGGCTTGGGGAGTTGCAACCCCATTCCTTATCGGGATGGGTTGTGAAAAAATAATACTAAATAAGTTATCACATGAATGATGGAATACTGTTAAGACTGTTTATTACCAAATAATTATACACAATTACCATCTGTTAAACCCATGAAAAATGGGTGTAAACATTCTTAGAATATTGTAGCAACACTTTTCATACCTAAAACAACATGCTAAAACAATTTTTAGTATAATGAGGTTGATGATTCATTTATAACCATTATTTTATATCTATACCCATCTTATTAATTAATTATATAACAATTATTTAAAAATTATATATACTAATAAAATTAATTACATCCTAAACTCAAACCATTAATTTAGATAATATCAATATTAGATTTACCACTACTGATTCCCAAACAAAGCAAATTCCCAAAACTATTATTGGTGCTTAATCAAATCATTTCAGGGGAATTTATAGTAGATGAAATACCACTTTTAGTGGATTTATAATTTTGAAATGGAAATTTTATAATAAATATTTTCTAATTTAATTTTGAATAAATTTTCATAACGTCCCAATGATATTTTCAACTTTATATTTTCAAAAAATGAAGTCAAAAATACTATAATGAAATCATATAGATCACAACACATAAAAATATTCTAATTTTAAATTTTTCCATCATAATTTTCCTAGAAAATAAAACCTGATTTCATTTAATGAGTAATATGAATGATTTCACAAGATATCATAATTTTCACCATTAATCCTTAATCTATAGAAACAAAATATAAATGCAATTTCTAATAATGAAATGTCCAATAAGGGAAATATAAAAATGAAGAATAAAACATGTCATCCCATTTCATAATGATGAGATGTATAAAATATTGTTCCATTTTCATTATAATCATTACTACACAAATAATAAAATAGTTTTCATAAAATAGTTTTCTGATGAGGTGTATAAAATAGTTTTCATTGAGCTCAAATAATATTTTACATAAATGTGAATATGCATTACTACATAGTGTTTTAAAATAAATTCAATGATTTATAAAAAAAATCATAATTAATCGGGTGTAATAGAAGAAATATGAACCCATTAAAATGAATTTATTAAATGTAGTACATTTTATTACATTAAATGGACAACTCATTCATTTTAGAAATTATTTTTCTTAGACATGGAAATGAAAATAATTCCATGCAAGCTCATTTTAATAAGTTTAATTGAATATATGTTAATTTTGACATCATCATCGAATAATCCTTATTAAAGAGATTTATTAGTGATTTATTAGACCTCATGTTCACTCAATAATGATTTCTATATTTTTTTGGTCAATGGTTAAATAAATAGAATATTAACATACCATTTCATATTGAAATTTATATTATATAAATAATATTATTTCATTTTACTTTATTATAATGACCAATGATATTTTTCTATGATGAAAAAGTGAATACACCATCTCACAAGGTAATTTAATGTTTTCATGAATGATTGATTCTTTAGATAGATTGTTATATAAATGAATAAAGTTAATAAAATTTACACATACCATAAAATTAAATGGGAATAATTGATGTTTTATTTATAAAAATGGATAAAATTGGAAATAAAGAGGTAAAAGAATAAATAAAAAACACTTCTTTGAGAAGAATAATTATTATTTAGAGACCCTATATAGTTTTATAACTTACAACATATGAGGTTGGTATTGATAAGAAACACGAATTGACGTTATTTGGGGAAGGATGCTATGAATGGATAAAACATGTTATTAGCTTATATAAGAGAATATTAATATGAGGATATGGTAGGATAACTGGGGTACCATTATATGATTTGAAGATGATATTATTAGAATTTTACAAAACATTAAAATATAGTAATTTATTTCAAATGAAATATAATTCCAAAATGGACCATTTTATAATAATATGTAATAGTATGTCGAAACAATACCTCACAAAAATAGTATTTATATAGGATTATATGTCATTTAAACCATTTTCCATTTTTATTTGACCATTTTAAACCATTTTAACTCATGTTGTCGTAATTTAAATAATTATAATATACGAATTATATAAAAATATTTAAATATGCATCAATAGAACATTTTTAAATAGTTATTAAGAATATTTATTCCATTTTATGAAATTAAATTACGATAATTTGAATAATATTTTCCAAAATAAACCCTCCAACTACACAAAAAAATGGTTTTCTAGAAAATATATTTTTAAATATAATTTTGTAATACCAAATATTATTTTAATGATGATTCAAATTATATTTATTGAATTATTTTTAATTTGAATTTAATAATAAATTTTTTAAAACTATATAAACCCAAATTATAGTATGAACATTATTTGAATTATAATTTAGTAATCATAAATATTATCATTTTTACTATTCACCAAAAAAATAAATTATTTCATAAAATTACACAAAATTCACACTTTGATAAATTAAAATTTTTATATCTTAAATAATGTTAAATTTTATAATGAAAAATTATAAAATTATAATTTTAGCATAATAAATTATTATATTACATAGATGATAGTTCTTTGTGTATAACATTTTTTTCTATTTTATTGAAGAATTTTTTTAATATAAATATAATTAATATGAAATTATAAAATCTATATCAAGAATAATAATAAAAAATGATACTTATTTAATATTATTATTAGTTAGGTGGATAAATTCAACCACCATTTTGGAAATTGTATCCTCATTTGTTTCTTAATTATATATATAAAAAAGGATATTATTCCTCTATATAATTTTATAATTACCACATTTATTCTATAATAATAGGGTTTTCCTAAAAATATAGTGAAATGTGAAAAAACATATTCCATAAAAGCATCCCTCTATTGAAAAGTATCTAATCTTTTTTCCACTAATGAAAAATTTTCATTTGACATTAAAACTTCACAGAACAAAACATGTTATACATAAACTATATATTTTTCATGAAAATGAATATTGAAACACATCATGTACTACGAATTAATTTGATGACCAAGACACTTACTATTTTGCTGATCAATACATCAATAGTATTTTAAATGTCTAATGAACTGGTGACACTATCATTCCTTTTATTCAAATCACATATAACTCTTCCAAAGAGGAATATCAAAAAATATATGTTCTTCAATCACAAATACATGAAAATTACATCAGTTATCCATAAACAATTTTTATAATTATCTGATACACTCCCACATATTTTCAATTTATCTACATAATTTAATCCAATTATTCTAACTGTTCTAGTAATAGTTTTTTAACATAGTTCTTCCAAATAATATAAATCTAGGCCGCACTTTACATATAATCCATTACAAGTATTCATTTCTAGAAAAGATTAAAATTTTTTAGTATTCAGATATTAAATTATTGATAGAAATTGATCCCAACATCCATTGTAGTCCACTAATCAAAATTGGATCATATGATTATTATTCTCAGTATTTCTCTCGGTCAACACATTAGATAGAAGAAAAAATTCATTTCTAAAAGTAAATTTAGTACAAAACAGATTCTCATGAATTTTAAAAAATGATAGATCTTATCCATGTAGAATGGTTACATACAATGGAAAGAGTAAACATTTTTAAAATTGCATTTTCATTATGATATAATTGTAAAATATAATATACAGACAAAAAGTATCTTATTTGATGACAATGTGTAGATTTATTCACTATATGGTTAATAAAAAATTTATTATTTATTTGTGTTTCATTTAAAAATACCAAATGGAAATTAATAAATCAATGAAATATTATAAAATGACCATAGTATTAATTTCCATTCAATATTTAATTTTGGAAATTTATATCATCTAATCATAATGTGAGAAATATTGCTTTTTATTTCATTATATCTTAAATATATCTGATGGTTTTTAAACATCGTACTACTAGAGTGATAAAAAATAGAAACAATTGTGATTCAATCAATAATTATCTCTTTAATTTCTAATAAAAAGGAATAAAAAACTAATATCTAAACATTATTACCCCTTCTTTACAAATTTTTTTTTAGAAATATTCCCTCCATGAGTGTATCTAACGAGTCATATTAAATAATCACATTTTATGAGTTTTTCATAATTAATTATAATAGTAACTAATGAAATACGACGTGTTTTAATATAGAGGATGTTCATACATTCAATGTATGATGAAAAATATTCATCAAATGTATTTACAAGGGATAATTATCTAAATTAGTCATATTTATTATAGCAGTATTTTTCAAATTACAACAAATGATTCAAAAAAAATTTTTGTAGTAACTAATGAAATTTGATGTCGTAATACATAGTCGTTCCCTCTCATATTTTCTATCTCAATATCAATAATTTCTAAGTGAATATATAAATTAGAAATTTATTATCATTATATATTTCTCCTGTCATTCTACATAAATGATCTTCCCTAATTTTTAGAGTAAAACCCACTCCAACTAAATCACATTCTTAAATATTATTATTTATATAATTAGGGTTTAATGTAGTAATAGATTAAATAATTAATTTATTATATTATATTGAAATAATCCAAAATTGTCACAACCCGTCCTCGGGGCCCATACAGTGACTACCCCAAGCCCAACTTCCATATTCTAGGGGGTGGCTAATAGCACCGAAAGGAATATCCTAGTTATCGGGAAGGCATTGAGTTTAAAACCTCCATCAAACATAGTCTGAAAACACAACAACGAATATCCACAAGTAAATACTATTGTAAAAATTCCGAGGAATGTAAGGGCCATTATATGAGACCTACTAAAAGTACAAGTACAACTTAAAGGGAAACAACTCCTGGATCGTCCATCGGGAATCCTAGCTGAAGGTAAGGTATATAACTTGATAAACTCATCCATTTGGTATGTCTCATCTAAGTCCACCTCTGATTAGCCTCATATCTTTCAACTGTAGCTTTGATCAATTATTAATGTCATCTACCCAGGACTTGATAAGGTGCGGGCATAGCCCGTGCAGGGGTGAGAATGACGATACCCCGTAGGGACCCCGAGACCCACAATGGTCTCCCAGAATCCAAAAACAATAATCATTAAAAGTAAGAGTACATTCACAAGGTACTATGTAACAACCATCGTTACATAGTTGTATTCCAATACATATACCTTTGTTATATAAATTATATAGATATCCATCTCTTGAGCCAAAAGCACAACTGTCAACGAAGGATGAAGTACGACGTTGGTAACCCCACATGGGTGAGTACCACTTAGGTAACACCACATAGAGAGGTACCAAAATGGTTTCATCACAAAGATTAGAACTCAGCTCACACCAAGTGTAACACAGTTATGGTTGTAATGATTATTAGATGTATCTAATTGATCATATTACTCTGTTGAGAGGTAGACCCACATAGGATCCTAAATCATCAGACCCATGTTGGATCATAGTACAACAAACCCACATAGGATCCTAGAGTAGTCTCATGTGGATTCTGTGAGTGGATCAATGTGGGATCATAGAACACAGACCCTTGTAGGAACTTATGAATAGACCCGTGTACGATCCCAATGAACATACCCACATATGATCACATTCTTATGTTACATCCTACCACAGAGTTCCCGCACTAAGCTCTCTTGATTCCAAGAGGGTCCGCTCCTAAATCCATAGGTATAAATTCCTACATCCACGAAGTCCCAAGAAGAAGTATTCCAAAAGGACCGCCACATAATAAGGGTATAAATGCAAAAGACAATGCATCAAACGAACACCCGTTCTGTATGTCATTGGTATTTTTAGTCTCGAGGGCCCGACTAGAATTGTGTTAGATCCAACATGGATGTACCCCAAATATATCCAAAACTCAAGTGGGTATAACAAATCGACCGTCTCTATCAAAGGTTTCTGGCACTATAGATAGTTCGTCAAATGGACGGTTGTAGCTCATGTTATGGAATATGTGGAAGAAAGGGGTTAAGGTAGGTCCGGGTATAGTCCACCTCAGTCGGACAAACCCCGTGCCACCTAGGATGACCCGGGACTAGCCCTATGTCCGACACGGCTCGCGGGATCTGACCTGGCCAGCCGGCATGGCCCTTGTTGGGAGGCCCATTAGAGACCAGCGACTATCCCACGGAAAGGAAACCCCATGGTGGGGTCCCCTCAATCTGAAACCCATGTGTGAGGTGCCCCCTAGGTACCCTAAACGGCCCAACCGTTCTAGTTGGTTGGCCAATCGGCCAGTGCTACGAGGCGCTGGTGGCTGGCATGCAGGACCTGGGGGTCCCGCATGGCTCCTCAATAGGTGGGACGGCCATCCCACCATTGCGGTGCGGTTACACGTCATTCCACCTCTGGCGCCTAGCAGTGATCTAGACTCCTCGTAACCCCCCTTTTCAACCGCAGCTTCGTGTTGTGGCCCCTGCAATCCCAACAGTGCGAACTCACGTTGGCGCCCCCATCACGCAGCCTGTAGTGTGTCAGCCTCTGCCCTTGCTCCATTGTGTCCCTACAATGGTGGCACGGTCACACCTCCACTTTTACCATGGATGTACATACAGCTGGCCCACGTTCTCGAGCCCTACCTATGCTGGACACTTGTACTGGTCGACGATGATGTTCCTAGGGCCACCAGGTGCGCCCTGGTGGCCCGATCTTCATTCCAAAGACTCCTACACTCATCTAAAGATATCGCCATCGATTCATGACCTAAATGGACCGTATTATCACATCCTAAAATCAATCCATGAAGAACACCGAAATCTACTAAGGTTGCGGAGGGGTTTGGCAATGATCATTTGGCACACACCCTCAATGTTAGAATGGTAGCAAGCGACATTGGTGTTCTTAAATCAAGAATAATGACAAGAACAGGGTAAGGCGTATACAAAAATAAAAATTGCTACCTCAAAGATTTGATTACTTCCCTGAGGAGAGGTGAAAAACGATGTCAGTGCATTTTTGTTGAAGATGGTCCTCATTTGGAGATCCTTCTATGGAGTTCTTCATTGGAGATATGTTTTTCGAAGGAGATGTGTATTTCCTCTAATGGGGGTTTCCTCCAGCATGATCATCCACCAGGATTCATCTCCAGCCAAAACCCATGAGCCCATTCATGGTGATGAAGATCCTCCCCCATAATTTATTGGTTTAATGAATTCATTTAATGGTGAAATTAAATGTTCGGGATTTGGAAGAATTAAAAAAAGGTTCTAATTGATCAGATGGTCCCCACAAATAAGTCAAAATAATTAAAAAGTTAAATAAAAATAATGTTAGTTTATTTTTATTTCCACTTCTTTCTAATTTTACACGATTGGTAGAAAACACTATCTTCCACCCACGACCAACTATAGCCATGTTGACTGTCATATTCACCAACTAACGGTGCTGCGAGATCAACAGTGCACTAAGATTTAATTTCCATGCACTGGTTCAAATGTTACAAAAACCCCCTCATACACTTTCTGAAAGTAATTAATAAACATTAAGAAGAAATTCCTAGATCTCTAGTCCTCATAATCATATATAGTTAGAAACTAAATACTGGAATATTTCCATCTAATTTTAAAAAAATAATGGAATTTATGGGTCATTAAATTCTCCCTACATCAGGGCTTTGCAACCCATAATGCAACATCAAAAAAACTAGGAAAACAAGTGGGGATACAGAGCATGAATTTGAGCCTTCTTCTCTCATGTGATCTCTTGGTGGTTCCAATGATGCCAACGTACATGCACCAAAGGTTTCAATCGCCAATGAATGAAACACTCATATCGTTCCTCAATCTCCACTGGAATATCTAAAAATGTCTCCCTGTCATCGATGTAAAGCTCACCCTAGTAAAAGATGTGAGTAGGGTCATGCACATATCAATTATACTGGGATACATTAAAATTTTTCTCCACCTAGTGAAACTGATGGGGAAGTACTAGGTGGTAATCTACCTTGCGAAATCTGCTGAGGACCGAAAAGGGTCCGATAAACCTCGTTGATACGTATCCATCTCGGAAAAATCTCTGCAACCCTCTTCGTGGTGAGACGCATAGAAAGACGTGGTCACTATCCTCGAACACCAGTGGTCTCCATCTCCTATCCACATAAGACTTATGCCTACTCTGTGTTGTCTTCACTAAATCCTAGATGGTCCTCACCTTCTCTGTTGTATCCCTTACCATATCTGGTTCCACGAGTGATGACTCCCATAGGTCAGTCCAGTAGAAAGGCAATCTCCAAGGTTAGCCGTAAAAAAACTCAAGGTGCTATACCAATGGTGGAGTGATAGTAGTTGTTGAATGAAAACTCCAAAAAATTCTTGTGATCCTCCCATATGCAACCGAATTCAAGGATGCAAGCATGAACCATGTCCTCGAGGGTCTGAATGGTCTGTTCAGTATCGTCATCCGTCTGAGGATTGAAGGCGGTGCTCAAATGAAGTTGTATCCCAATAGTCTCCTAAATCTCTCTCATAGCCCAGAAGTGAAATTTTCATCAAGATTGGATACAATGATCGAAGGTACTCCATGTTTATTAACAATATCCTGCACATAGAGGTATCCCAAGCTGTCTACTAAACCCTGCTCTCTGATCAATAGGAAGAGGGCTGACTTAGTAAGTCAGTCGATGATCAACTTGATAGAATCAATACCATTGGATATATATTGATTTCATTTCATGAAGACCATGGATATATCATCCCACATCCACTCTTGGACCTCTAAATGCTGAAATAAGCTCGCTGGTACCTGATGCACCCCCTTCACTTGGTGACAAGTGAGGCACCGAGAGACAAACTCTGCTACTTCTTTCTTCATTCCCGTCCACCAGTGATTTCATTAGATGTCCTGGTACATCTTCACCACTCCTGGATGTACCGTTAGAGAGGATGTGTAGAACTTCCTCAACAATTCCTCATAACGAGACATTGGTTACAATAAAACATCATCTTAAAATGATGAAGTGCTCCCCACCTTCATAAAATACATCAAGTAACTTTCCTATGGATATCTGAGTACGTCAATCGTCTTAGTCAGTGTCCCCACGCCGTGCCTCCCTGATTCTCTGAAGGAGTGGAGAAGTGACTATAAGAGACTGAACAAAAGCTTCTCCATCTCGATCCACATTGGATATCTGTAAATCTGCCAGCTGCTCTATCACCTCGCCCAGAAGTTGTTTACCAGATCTCCTAATATGTTCATCTACTATAACATTCCCATTACCATGATTATAGACTATCTCGAAGACATATTCCAGGAGGATATCAGACCATCATCAATGTCTATGGTTCTGGTCCTTCTAGGAGGATATATAACAAAGACTCTGGTGATTAGAGTAGATCGTAAAATGGTAACCCATTAGATAGTGTCACTAAATCTTCAAAATGAAGTCCACAAGGACTTTGGTAGCTCAGTTATGATCATTTGTCTCAGCTGTAGATAACTATATGACATAAATGCTCACTCCGGCATCAGGACAAATCTGAGCTCGATCCATAATGTGTTTCAGTAGAATACATACCCAATGAACTCCTACAAATGCCTCAAGATGGGGGAACTTTTTATCCTATGCCTCATCTCCAGAAAACTCCGCCGGAATCTCTCCAACCACTCAAAGGGTTTCCCCTTCTTCGTCACTTCTGATAACGGTGGTGCAACTATGGAGAAATCTGGCACAACAATCTGGTAGTATCTAGCCAATCCCAGGAATCTCCGTACCTCCGTCACACTCCTGGGTGGCTCCCAAGCATTTACCACATCAATCATTGCTGCATCCACCACAACTCTTACCTATAAGATGACATGACCTCTAATGTGAACCTCTCGGATCCAGAACTATCACTTCATGATCATAACATAATGTTGGTTCTCTTAGAGAGTGTCCTGAACTATCTAAAAAAGATCGGATTTCTCCTCCTCAGTAGCCGAGTAGATCAGAATATTATTGATGAAGATTACTAAAAACTGATCAAGGTATGACTGAAGGATCCTATTCATGAGTCCCATGGAAACAGTTGGAGCATTGGTCACAGCAAACGACATGAACAAAAACTCATTATGGTCTTACCAACATCTTAAAGCCTTCTTCTGCACATCCTTGTCATGTACTCTAAGATGGTGATAGCCTGACATGTGTTCTATCTTCGAGAAACATTGTGTTCCATTCATCAGATCAAAGAGGTATTCAATCCTCAGAAGTGGGTACTTGTTTTTCACAGTCACCTGGTTCTAGTGCCGATAGTCGACAAAAAGTCTCAATCTATCATCCTCCTTCTTCGAAAACAAAATCATTACTACCAAAGGAGAAACACTGGGCTGGATGAACCCCTTGCCATATTATCCCTCCAGTAGTACCTGCATCTCACGAAGCACCACGGGGGACATCTGATACACTGGTGTAGATATCGGTGCAATCACGTGGTACACGTCATTGTAATAGTCCACCTCCCTATGAGAAGGTTGACCTAAAACATCATAATGGGAGACATATGTGCTCTATTCTGGCACTACTGGATAGATCAGACTCTCCACATCAAATACTTTGTGGATAAGGCTAGCCAACATATGAGTGATCGGTTTCACTCCCCTCCGGGTAAGTCCATTCTGTGCTGCAAAGGCTCTCTTCTCACCACTAAAGGTAAACATAGTCCCATCCACAATTTACACAAAACCTTTTACCAAATGTAGTCGATCTGAGCATAGACTCTAAATAAACAATCCAAACCCAAGATGATGTTTCAAGGCCTTGATACTTCAACTAGAAGATACTAGTTAAATATCTCACCACCTAGAGTAATGTCACACTACCGGCACCAGTGTGTAATCAATGAATCCTCTCCCATAAGAGTATCTAACCGTAATGATCGAGCCAAAGGCTTCACCAGAATCTCCGACCTTCGAACGAGGGTAGTGGAAATACACGAATCACTCGCACCGGTGTCTATAAGTACTGCTACTAAGGTGGAGTAGAGACACATCATACCTTGTATCATCTCCATAGTTTCGTGGTCATAGACCCTAGCTAACTGGAGCTGAGATAACCCATGTCCACCTGCTCCCTACGGTCGGGGTGGACCACCTGGTGGTGGTGGGTGTAAGTCCTCGAATCATTTCCCACCACCAGCTGCACGACCAGATCCTCAACCACATCTGCCTTATCCCTATAGACCTCTTTGGTCGAACTGCTCTCTCTGCCTGGGCGGTAATTTCACTATCTGATGATCATCTGTATGGAGGGTCAGGCAGTCACGAGTCACGTGACCCTACCGGCCGCTAGCGTTACACTGCCTACTCCTCGCATGACTGGCACTGTCTTGGGTGCCCCGCACAACCGACCCGGAATTCGGTGGTCATCAACCTGTAGGTCAAGTCCTCTTGAACCTCTGTGACATATGTCTGATAGCAGCTGAAAAAGACTCTGTAACACGATTCCTGGTGGTGGGTCTCACATCTAGTGACTACTCATCTAGGAAACTCGTTAATAAGAGGGATTTCACTAACACCCCCGCCATCGTCGGGATACTGAGAGAAATCATTGAATCCTTAATCTACTGAATGAGTCACTACTCAATGGTATGGGCCCTAAAAATGATTCTTTCACCATATTAGTGGTGTAGCATGAGAGGTCGATGAACCTCGCTAAATACTGAGCTACAGCCATGCTGCCCCACAGCAGATGAAGAAGATCATGTATACCCACTACGCAAAGGGTCACTAGGACAAACTATGCCTGAAATATGCCGTCAATGACTGCCCAAAGAAGTGTCAAATCATTGTGAACATGGAGAATCATTGTACACCATCTTCCTACTGCTTCCTGTATAATACTACAGGCAAGGTATCACAATGAGATTAGTTGGTGTCCTTACTAGTCGGAAGACTCTCACCACGGCCTCCAGCCTGTCCACAACCACTTGTGGGTCCGACTCACCCCAGGACCTTGGTGGCCTATGGCACTGGAACTTGTGCAATGAACTCATGTAGCATGAAATATCTAGTGTTAGAGATAGTGGTATCGATGGTGCCTCCGCTGGTGCCTCTACTGAAAAAGGTCCTTACAGTGAGGCCTCGTCACTCAATGGGTCGTCACAACACGCTCTACACGAAGCCTGTGTTGGCTATCAACATGAAGGAATCCTAAATATAAACAGGTGCACCATGATCAATAAGTTATACCATGTGAGCAGACACAATGATATCACAGAGAAAACATTACAAAACACACACACAATTAGCGTTTTTATGCACTGAGTCACAAATCAGATGTCAGTGTCTTGGTGTATGGATACGTCGGCCGCCGCACCAACAATGGATTCCATAAACCGATAACCACACTCATAACACATATCACTATTACTGTTAATATATAAAATTCCAATGTTATATGATATAAATGACTCTTCTGATACAAATTTGTCATGATCCGTCATCGGGGCCGGTTACATTACTACCCCATGCCCACCTACTATAAGGCCCCTTGCCTTAAACCTTACATAATATTGAATTAAATGAATAATTCAATTGAGTATCTTTTCAGGATTAGAGTTTTAGAGAATTAGGACATAACTATTACATCTCAAAAGAATAAAAAGTAGAAACTTATACTATGTTTCCATAAAATAAAAACTCTTAAAAATAAACATGTCTAGTTCCATGTTTTATGTAGCATGACTTTCCCTTGATCCCTTCCTTGACCCTATTCTATGTTAAGTCCTGTGAAAAACATTTCAAAAACATGGTATAAGCATAAAAAGCTCAGTAAGGGATACACAAAGAATGAAAACTGTTAGTTTCTCAAAACAACAAGCAAACCACGTATACTTTATGAAAGTAATACTTTTCACCTTTTCGAAGTAGTAAAATCTCTTCACTGAATAAAAGTTCATTACTTACCCTTCTGTAACCAAAAGATTACCATAAAACCCATATAAAGTTCACATAACATATAAAGGTAAATTGGGACATAAACATACTTAAGTGGAATAACCATAAGGTCAAATTCCACATATATTACTTAATAGAATTTCCATTCGGCCAACTTCCATACATACTTAATGGAATAGCCATATGGCCGACTTCCATACCCAATGCATTGGAGGTTATAACGTAACCACCCGTCCTGGTATTCACGGCACCACCCGTCATATGGTTTATCACGTAACCACACGTAAAATGTCCAAGTACCATCATTACACATAAAATATTGAAAATATAAACATTTCAATAACAACATTTCATTTTCAATCACAATAAGTAATTCCATGATATTGAATTAATCAATCTACTTTCAAAAACAATTTAAAACAGATTTTTGATTCAAAGTGTCTGATACCACTTTGAATCTTTTAATGGAATTATATTTTTAATACATTAATGTCCATATAAATAAATACTGAAAACCATTTTGAAAACTTGGACATTAAAGATAAATATTTAAAATAATGAATCTTTAAAACATTTAAAATGGTATTTTTGTTAAAGAGTTTTTAACAAAATGAGAGACTCTTGAATAAAAATAATTATGAAATAACATTTAATTCAAACTTTATAATATCATGAGAATAAATCTATTCATTATATAATATTTCAAAGGACATTATACACACCATATAAGAGTAAATTGGTGCATAACAACAATGAAGTCTGAAAATATAAAATGAGATGAAATCCATTATAAAGAAGGTATCCTTAAATTAAGGATAAATCAATCAAATAATTATGTGTGACAATTATAAATACACCCAATATAAGTGGATATTAAGTGTAATACAATCAAAGGTCATTCAAACATATTCAAAGGATGACATATTCAATAAATACATGTTGAACCCAAATAAATCGAAATTGGGTTAAGAAGTTCCCTTGGTAAAATTCGACAGCCAAACGACGTAGCATAAAATATTACAAAAAGGGTTGATGAGAGAAATAAAGGGTATCTCATCACTTGGACATAAAATTTACATAAATATGGATATATAATAACATATCACATCATAATAGTATGTGAATTAAAAGACATAACAAAAGAAGTATTTTAAAAAGAGGAGGGTGAAATGTCCCCTTACCGAGTTGGGTAACTTTCGAAAAGTACACCCCATGGAAGAAGGGTCATACAATGAAGATGTAAATACCCATAAAAGAAATTATACTACACAAAGTATATAATAATGGGCAGTACATACACCACCCAAAGGAAATAGCGTCAAATGTAGCATAAATGTCACGGAAATAATGTGAGATGAAAAATCCCTTACGAAAACTCGGCAGCCTAACGGCGCCACTTAAAGCTTTCAAAAAAATGTATTTATGAGATCAAATAGGGTCTCTCATCATATGAAAATGAAAATTACAGTAGTAGTAATATAAAAGAACATCCCAATCATAGGAAAGATGAGCTTAAAAGGAATGACATAAAAGAGTGTACATAAAAAGAAAGAGAGGGGTAGGATCCCTTACATCGGGTCCGACTTGACTCGATCGTTCTTAAATCTCCTGAATAATAAACATGAGTTAATTTATAATTCCTTAATAACCTTTATAAAGTTCATTATTCCTTTTATTTCACGTATTATCATGTTATAGACATTATGTACTCATTTAATTTAATAATGTTTGTTTTGTCGATACTTGGTTCTTAAGTCGAAAGTGGACTTCTTACAATTACATGTTGTTCGTGTTGTCAAAGGATCATTATATCCAGAATTGTATTCATGATATATATATCATATATATCATATATATCAAGTATATTCATGCATTTATAATATTACATAACATTTATAGTTAAGAAATGAAATGCACCGTTCATGGAGACGGTAAGCCGTATGTACGCATGAACACTACTTCCATTTCTATTTCATATTTAATGGAATTAAAACATAATGATACATAATTGTATTTTAATTACAGTATGGTATCATATATAATATCATTAAATATATCCTTTATGCGTACAACATATGGTATTATCTAATCAAATCACTTTTAGGGGGCGGTAGTCCGCACTTCCTTAAATGAAGATATCACGTTTACCCATAATGGAAACCATAAAGGTATTCCATAAATGAAAAATACAGAGCATAAGTAAAACATAAAAATATTATATATCATATATAAATATATTTTCATCTTAATGGACACCTTTGAAGGTGTTAGAAGAATGTTTAACAATCATCATTTCGGGAGGCAGAAACTCGCCATCCACGGAAACAATATGTTCTTTAACCATTAGATGTAGGTGTGTGTAAGTGTAGCTCAAATAATTCTTATAACAACATCCTATTATATTGAAGATACTGTATTTGTTACAAAATAAATTAATAGAAAGAGTTTATGGGGTTGGAAAAGCAAAATAAAACAAAATAACACAAGTGAAGACATTACCTTTAAATCGAGTAACTTCCTTTGATTTGAGATCAAAGGCTTCCTTGGAAAGGATTGGTCCCAATGTGAGGCTTCAAGGAGTTAGAGAGGGATGTGGAGAGATGAAATGGGTAGAGGTTGGCCGAGCAAAATTCTTGAGAGGTGTGGGTAAGGAGGTAGTGGTGGGGGCCTTTTATAAGAGGAGAGGAGGGGCACTCTTGAAAAGTAAGCAAATGTTACTTTATTTGAAAATGTGTTTCAGATTTAAAAGTTCCCACATTGATATAATTCATGTATAAGGTTATATGGTTTTGAAATCCTCCCATAAAATAGGTTTTTGAAAAGTGTAGGGCTTAGATATTACATTATCATTCCATTTTATTTAAATCGTTAAATAATGAGGTCATCGTTGCATCATCATGATGTCATAAATAATTTAATTTATTTAATGTCTAAAAATTATAAAAAAATACTATGATGTAGGAAATCTTATTATATTTCCAATGACTATTTATAGTCAAAAATCTTAATTGTATAATCCCATTTAAAAATTTATTTAGTAAAACATCTCATGTTTGTGTCATTTTTAATTTATCATTAAATAAAAATGTATTTATGTCATTTTCCAACCAAAGTGGCTCCATGGGGTCCCCAAGTTGACCCATGGATTTTCGTGGTCGGCCATGACACATCCAATGAGCTTAGGACATGTGTCTAAGTCATTTAATTTTATTAAAACATTATTCTTACCTTAAACTACACTAATTACCTCTAATCGTGATTAAAAACATAATAAGTTACTATTCACCAAAAAATTATTTTAATCCCATTTAACCAAATTTTACTTCTTAATGACAACCATGTATGTAGGAATTTTGAAATTAAAATCACAAAGGTGGAAAATTTTCATTTAAATGGAAAATCAGTTTTTATATGTACCAGTTAGTGGTTACACTATTCATAAAAAATTGATGTTTTTCAGAAAATTACCAAAAATTCACCCTAAGCTATATTTGATATTCCGATTTCAAAAATGATTTCCATTTTACAAAATTCAAAAAATATAAGTTTCATTAATTAATTTAATAATTAATTCCAGCTGTCAAAACAAATAACGTGTTTTTATGAAACAAAAAGTATCAAAAGATTGACACTAGTTTAAGTCCGATTTCAAAGTGAAATTAATTCCAACGACCACTATTGGATTAAATGGTAAAAATTTATTCTAGTTTCACATTAAAACCAATTCAATAGTTAATATTATCATATAAATAAATTAGATTAAAAAGTGGTTTTGAATTAAGATACAACATTTTTCACTATTCATTAAAAATTGAACTTTTTCAGAAAAATACCAAAACTTTACACAAAGTAAATTTTGATGTCCCGATTCTAAAGAAGAATATTATTTTGTCAAATATAACACATAAAATTGTCAAAAAGTGGATTTAAAAGAGGTTCGCCATCAAAAGGCGGTTAATCGACCTTTTAAAGAATATTAGAATGATTACGTTTAAAATTGGATTCATACGCATTTTTTTTACTCTAACATTTATTGTAAAAATTAAAATTATTTTAAAAACATATATAATCATTTTGTATTTAGTTATGTTCATTCCCTCCATTACAATGGCTTGGCGTTTACTGCCATTTAAAATAATATTATTTTACTATTAGAGTGAAACGTAAGATTCCTAAGAAACTCGTTGTTGCGTATTGGGTACGCCATCGAGCATAGAATCCCCTTTAAAGTAATATTAATATTTTATTCACAAGTATGGATAAATATAATGATGTCATATTCTTTATTTACCTAGGGTGTTACATCCTTTCCCCCTTTTGGGAATTGTGTCCTCGTAATTTTAAAATTGGGCTTGGAATCATCCTTGAATGTCCCACATCGGAAAAAGAGTCGGTAAAACAATCACTTTAATATAAATAAATATAAGTACAAAGGTCATCCGAGTTAACCCATACTAGGATTCCAAGTACGAAAATATGGACATAGAGGAAAAAAACAAAGGGTCATGTTCGGATGGAGAGTGATAGAAAACATGTTTAGAAGAAAGTTAACCATAAGAAAATCACAAACATGTGATGGGTTAAATGGTATTCGATTCTCTAGTAGGAAAAGATAATAGACAAAATTTTTGTTTTAAGTTAATTTTTATTGAGGAATTTATTCATAAGGAAACATGATCACTTATCATGTTGACTTTCAACTTTTTCTCCAAAAGATGAGTATTTAGGAAAACTTGTTCACTATAATCAACTTCTAGAGAATCACCTAATCCACAAAAGAGAACTATATACATCCCATGTCTTTAAACCAAGACCATAACCAAAAAGGCTAGTACAAGATCAGATAATCCAGAAAAGGATAACCCCTTATAAAAGGAAAATATATTCTTAATCTCCAAAATTTTTCCAACAAAACCCAAAGTTCAACAAGGACCACTCGATAATCAATTTGTCCATAATATTCATCAATGTAAACCAAACTAAGATTGAAACCAAAATATTTTAGGGATTTAGTCACATGTTCTTCCAAGTTAAATCGTAACATTTATCTCCAAACAACATCAGTTTCTCTTAATGTCTCGTATTGAAAAGTAATTGACCTAATCACATATCCTCCATGATAGGTTAATAAATATCAATAGATAACCCAAAATCAACCTACACTTAATTCATAAAATCATCTAACTAAAAAGAATCAGTCAAACTATCCAGGGACTTCACGTAGTCCAGTGGTAGGTGATAAATACCAGTTGCACTTTGGTTGTGGGATCGATTCTCGTAGCATTGTCCGACGCGATGGGTTGTCACACGGTCTGTGTGTTGTCCTTTTTCAAAAACTATATAATTCTGAAATCATTCCCCAAAAAGAGATAAAATCATCAAAAATAACCATAACATAATTTAACCTCAATTTTATCTCATGCCTTTCACTTCCATCATAACACATAGTAACCCATAATTACCTCAAATGTAGGGATCGTATAAACTCTAATGGTTACCTTTATAATTATTACCTGAACTTCCACATCGATTGGTCATCTCTTACATGATGCATTACAGAACATACCAAGGTTCAAGTGGTTGATCATGACTCCGTGATAGTTGGTTTAGAACAACCATGAGTTTCCTCATTGAATCCCCCATTTAATCTAGTATCTTAAACAGAGAACCAACACAGTTTCCTTCAAACCTGTTGTCTCTTTGGTGCCTGCTAGATCCATCCATTCACTAAAAACAGAAAGGTCAGTGTGAGTATATCAACATAACCATCATGTACTAATGAGTGAGATAAACACTAAGATATAATTACTCATTCACTTTATCTAAAAACTCTGACACTTTCTAAAATCATAGAAAATATGGTAATTTCACTTATGCTTAAAGAATACCCTAACCTTAAAATTTATCTAAACCGACCATTGATACCAACTATAAGGCCCCCGGCCTTAAACCTTACTTAATATTGAATTAAATGAATGATTCACATTGAGGATCTTTTCAGGTTTAGATTTTTCGAGAATTAGGACTTAACTATTACATCTCAAAAGATTACAAAGTAGAAACTTCTACTAAGTTTCCATAAAATAAAAGCTCTTAAAAAGAAACATGTCTAGTTCCATGTTTTAGGTAGCATGACTTTTCCTTGATCCATTCCTTGACCCTATTCCATGTTAAGTCCTGTGAAAAACATTTCAAAAACGTGGTATGAGCATAAAAATCTAAGTAAGGGATACACAAAAGATGAAAACTGTTAGTTTTTCAAAACAACAAGTAAACCACGTATACTTTACCAATGTAATAATTTTCACCTTTACGAAGTAGTAAAAACTCTTCACTGAATAAAAGTTCATTACATACCCTTCTGTAACCAAAAGATTACCATAAAACCCATATAAAGATCATATAACATATAAAGGTAACTTGGGACATAAACATACCTAAGTGGAATAACCATAAGGTCGACTTCCACACATATCACTTAATTGAATAGCCATTCGGCCAACTTCCATACATACTTAATGGAATATCCATACGGCCGACTTCCATACCCAATGCATTGGAGGTTATAACGTAACCACCCGTCCTGGTATTCACGGCACCACCCGTCATATGGTTTATCACGTAACCACCCATAAAATGTCCAAGTACCATAATTACACATAAAATATTGAAAATATAAACATTTCAATAACAACATTTCATTTTAAATCACAATAAGTAATTCCAAGATATTGAATTAAACAATCTACTTTCAAAAACCATTTAAAAGAGATTTTTGAATCAAAGTGTCCCATACCACTTTGAAGCTTTTAATGGAATTATAATTTTAATACATTAATGTCCATATAAATAAATTCTGAAAAAATTTTGAAAACAAGGACACTAAAGATAAATAATTAGAATAATTAATCTTTAAAACATTTAAAACAGTATTTTTGTTAAAGATCTTTTAAAAAAATGAGAGACTCTTGAATACAAATAATTATGGAATAAAATTTAATCTGAACTTTATAATAGCATGAGAATAAATGGATCCATTATATTATATTTCAAAGGACATTATACACACCATATAAGAGTGAATTGGTTCATAACAACAATGAAGTCTCAAAATGTAAAATGAGATGAAATCCATTATAAAGAAGGTATCCTTAAATTAAGGATAAATCAATATCATAATTATGTGTGGTAAATATAAATACACCCAATATAAGTGGATATTAAGTGTAAAACAATCAAATGTCTTTCACACATATTCAAAGGATGACATATTCAATAACTACATGTTAAACCCAAAGAAATCGAAATTGGGTTAAGAAGTTCCCTTGGTAAAATTCGACAGCCTAACAGCGTCACATTAAATTTTACAAAAAGAGTTGATGAGAGAAATAAAGGGCATCTCATCACTTGGACATAAAATTTACATAAATAAGGATATAGAATAACATATCCCAACATAATTGTATGTGAATTAAAAGACATAACAAAAGAAGTATTTTAAAAATAGGAGGGTGAAAGGTCGCCTTACCGAGTTGGGTAACTTTCGAAAAGTACACCCCATGGAAGAAGGGTCATACAATGAATATGTAAATAACCATAAATTAAATTATACTAAACAAAGTGTATAATAATGGGCAGTACATACACCACTCAATGGAAATAGTGGAAAATGTAGCATAAATGTCACGGAAATAATGTGAGATGAAAAATCCCTTACGAAAACTCGGCAGCCTAACGGTGCCACTTAAAGATTTCAAAAAAAAATGGATTTATGAGATCAAATAGGGTATCTCATCATATGAACATAAAAATTACAGTAGGAGTAATATAAATGAACATACCAATTATATGAAAGATGATATTAAAAGGAATTACATAAAAGAGTGTACTTAAAAAGAAAGAGAGGGGTAGGATCCCTTACCTCGGGTCTGACTTGACTCGATCGTTCTTTAATCTCCTGAATAATAAACTTGAGTTAATTTATATTTCCTTAATAACCTTTATCAAGTTAATTATTCCATTTATATCACTTATTACCATTTCATATACATTATGTACTCATTTAAGTTGATAATGTTTGTTTTGTCGATACTTGGTTCTTAAGTCGAAAGTGGACTTCTTACAATTACATGTTGTTCGTGTGGTCAAAAGTTCATTATATCCAGAATTTTATTCATGATTTATATTTCATATATATCATATATATCTAGTATATTCATGAATTTATAATATTTCATAAGATTTAGAGTTAAGAAATCAAATGCACCGTTCATGGAGACGGTAAGCCGTACGTACGCATGAACGCTACTTCCATTTCTATTTCATATTTAATGGAATTAAAACATAATGATATATAATAGTATATTAATTACAGTATGGTATCATATATAATATCATTAAATATATCCTTTATACGTACCGCATATAGTATTAACGAATCAAATCACTTTGAGGGGGCGGTAGTCCGCACTTCCTTAAATGAAAATATCGCGTTTACCCATAATGGAAACCATAAAGGTATGCCATAAATGAAAAATACAGAAGCTTAAGTAAAGAATATACATATTAGATATCATATATAAATAAATTGTCATCTTAATGGCCACCATTGAAGGTGTTAGAAGAATGTTGAACAATCATTGTTTCGGGAGGCAGAAATTCGCCATCCACGGAAACAATATTTCCTTTAACCATTAGATGTAGGTGTGTGTAAGTGTAGCTCAAATAATTCTTATAACAACATCCTAGTATATTGAAGATACTGTATTTGTTACAAAATAAATGAATAGAAGGAGTTTATGGGGTTGGAGAAGCAAAATAAAACAAAAGAACACAAGTGAAGACATTACCTTTAAATCGGGTAACTTCCTTTGATTTGAGCTCAAAGGCTTCCTTGGAAAGAATTCATCCCAATGTGAGGCTTCAAGGAGTTAGAGAGGGATGTGGAGAGATGAAATGGGAAGAGGTTGGCTGAGACAAAGGCTTGAGAGGTGTGGGTAAGAAGGTAGAGGTGGGGGCCTTTTATAAGAGGAGAGGAGGGGCACTCTTGGAAAGTAAGAAAATGTTACTTTATTTGAAAATGAGTTTCGGATTTAAAAGGTCCCACATTGAAAAAATTCGTGGATAAGGTGATAAGGGTTATAAATCCACCCATCCCATAGGTTTTGGACATGTGTAGGTCTTAGATATTACATTATCTTTCCATTTTATTTAAATCGTTAAATAATTAGGTCATCGCTGCATCATCATGATGTCATAAATACTTTAATTTATTTAATGTCTAAAAATTATAAAACAAATACTATGATGTAGGAAATCTTTTTATCTTTCCAATGACTATTTATAGTCAAGCCTATGACTTTTATAACCCCATTTAAAAATTGTTTTAGTAAAAAATCTCAAGTTTGTGTCATTTTTACTTTATCATTAAATAAAAAGTTATTTATGTCATTTTCCAAACAAAGTGGCTCCATCGGGTCCCCAAGTTGACCCGTGGATTGTCTTGGTCAGCCATGACACATCCAATGAGGTTAGGACATGTGTTTATGTCATTTAATTTTATTAAAACATTATTCTTACCTTAAACTACACTAATAACTCTAATCGCGATTAAAAACTTAATAAGTTACTATTCACCAAAAAATTATTTTAATCTAATTGAACCACATTTTACGTCTTAATGAAATCCATGTATGTCATATTTTTTAAATTAAAAACACAAAGCTGTCAAAATTTCATTTAAACGGAAAATCAGTTTTTATAAGTACCACTTAGTGGTTTCACTATTCATCAAAAATTGAAATTTTTCGGAAAATTAAAAAAAATTCACCGTAAGATATATTTGATATTACAAATTCAAAAATGATGTCCATTTTAGAAAATTAAAACCATATATGTTGCATTAATTAATTTAATAATTAATTCCCGCTGTCAAAACAAATAGCAGGTTTTTCTGAAACAAAAAGTTTCAAAAGATTGACACTAGTTTAAGTCCGATTTCAAAGTGAAATTAATTCCAACGACCACTATTGGATTAAATGGTAAAAATGTATTCTAGTTTCACTTTAAAACCAATTCAAAATATAATCTAATCATATAAATAAATTCGATTAAAAAGAGGATTTGAATTAAAATACAACATTTTTCACTATTCATTAAAAATTGAACTTTTTCGGAAAAATACCAAAAATTTACACAAAGTAAATTTTGATGACCCTATTCTAAAGAAGAATATTATTTTGTCAAATATAACAGATAAAATTGTCAAAAAGTGGATTTAAAAGAGGTTCACCATCAAAAGGCGGTTAATCAACCTTTTAATGAATGTTAGAATGATTACGTTTAAAATTGGTTTCATACGCATTTTTAATCCTATAACATTTATTGTAAAAAGTAAAAATATTTGACAAACATATATAATCATTTTGTAGTTAGTTATGTTCATTTCTTCCATTACAACGGCTAGCCATTAACTACCATTTAAAATAATATTATTTTACTATTAGAATGCAACGTAAGATTCCTAAGAAACTCGTTGTTGCGTATTAGGTACGTCATCGAGCATAGAATCCCCATTAAAGTAATATTAATATTTGATTCACAAGTTTGGATAAATATAAAGATGTCATATTCTTTATTTTCCTGGGGTGTAACACCTTCCATAGGCCAGGGGCTGGAGACTAGCACCGAAAGGCATATCCTAGTAATCGGGAAGACATTTAATTTAAAACCTTCAACACACATAGTTTGAAAATACAAAAAGGAGTAACCACAAGTATCTACTATTCTAAAAAGTGTTCTGAATGTAAGGACCAGTATACAAGACATACTGAATGTACAAGTACAACTGAATGAGACACTGCACTTGGATCATCTACTAGGAGTCCTACCTGAAAGGTGGGTACATCTCTCGATCAAGTCATCCATGTGGTACATCTCGTCTATGTCCACCACCGAGCAATAACCTTTGCTTCATCCATGGCCTTGATCAATGTTGTTCGTCATCTGCACAAGACACAAAATGGTGCGGGCATAGCCTGTGTAGGGGTGAGAATAAACGCACTTCGTAGGGACCCTGAGACCCCTGATGTCATCCCATAATCCACAAATGATAAACCTAAAAATTAAGAGTAAAATAATAAGTTACGGAGTAACAAACATCCTTACGTAGGTGTACTCCCATACTTATACCTAAATTGTTAAGATTATAATGGGATCTATCTACTAAGACAAAAATCACAAATATCAACTAAGGAAGAAGTACCATGATGTTAACACCATAAGGGTGAGTACCTCTTAGGTAACACCACACATAGAGGAACCAAAATTGATTCTGTAACGCCCCGACCCCAGCTACCCAGAGTCGGTGCATTACTTCGTAACATTGGCATGATCACAAAAGATCAAGTCTTGAAAGGCCGATTAGTTTAGTAGCCTTGGAAACACTAGATACATTCATAAATGTTACATTACATCACAAAGTGAAAAACTATAATAACATAGTCTCCATAGTCCACACTTCTATCCTCTTCGGACTATCCCTGCAGGTCATTCATAAAATACTTCTTCACATCCTGGAAAATATTAAAACATTGAAAGGGGTGAGCTCAGATGCTCAGTAAGGTTAACAATATATCGGAAGCTTTCATAAATAAACATTAACATTTAAGGAAATGTATAACTAAAACAAAAACCATTTAAACATGAACTTCAACATAATATGGTAAAAGTAAAATGAGATAATTCCATTTACTTCTTTACATGGATATTCTACTGGTCGAATAATCACATGAAATATCAATAACCACTTTCATAATGAGGGAATGTATAACGCCAGACATTCTGAAACATTTTGTCAAGGCCTCGGCCAAGACGTCTAAAATGATTAAGGCCTCGGCCAAAACCATAAATCAAATTGGGAAAGGGCCTCAGCCAATTCCAGGTATAGTTGTCTCATGAGACCTACCGATGCATTTTTTAGAAGATAATTACATTTAAAATTGCTCAAATATACTCCAGTGTTTTTATGAAAACATTAAGCAAGCTTCTGAAAACAAAATAACTAATTCTGAGACTGCTCAACTAATTACAGGCCATGATGGGTCCACCCCCAATCCCTTCCTGTCTACCACACTCGAGAGTCGGGTTTTCGGAAAACATTTTTAAGCTTGTGTTAAATACGTATACATTTGCACTGGATTTTCATATATTGGAGAGAAATATCACTTTTTTGAAATCATTTAAAAATCACATAATTATAAAAGAAAAACTTTTGAATAAACGTAAAAGTCAAAGGGTTTTATACACCGTATATGAATAAAAGTTGTGTATAAAACAAAATATGCCTCAATGAAAGGGGATTGAGACGAAGTCCTTAAAAAGATCATTGTTTAAAATAAAATAGATCTATTATGTGTATTTACTATAGGTACACATATAGAAAGTAAAAATACAAAATAGGACATAATAATATCATGACATAATTTGAAAGTAGGAGATTTACCCAAAGAATGGAAGTTGGGTTAAGAAATTCCCTTACAAGGATCTTTTTTAAATAAAATAGATCTATTATGTGTATTCACTATAATTACACATAAAGAAAGTACAAATACAATATAGAACATAATAATATCATGATGTAATTTGAAAGTAGGAGATTAACCCAAAGAATGGAAATTGGGTCAAGAAGTTCCCTTACCTTGCGTCCTGTCCTGACTCGACCGTTCTTTAACCTCCGGAATAATAAACTAGAGTTAATTTATATTTACATAAGAACCTTTTTCATGTTCATTATTCCTTTTATATCCTTTATTACCATTTTATGAACATTATTTAATTATTTAAGTTAATAACGGTCGTTTTGTCGATCTTTGGTACTTGAGTCAAAAATAAACTTCTTATAATTACAAGTTGTTCATGTGGTGAAATATTCATTATATCCAGAATTATATTCATGATGTAGATATCATATATATCATATATACAGTATATACATTCATTCATAATGTCATGTAACATTTAGAGGTAAGAAATGAAATGCACCGTTCATGGAGACGGTAAGTCGTACGTACGCATGAACGCTACTTTCATTTCTATTTCGTATTTAATGGAATGAAATCATAATGATATAAATTTATAATATAATTACAGTATAATATAGTGTATAATACCATTTAATACATCCTTTATACATCCCACATATGGAATTAACGATTCAAATCACTTTGAGGGGGCGGTAGTCCGCACTTCCTAAAATGAAATTATCGCGTTTTACCCATAATGGAAATCATAAAGTATGCCATAAATGAGAAATACAGAAGCATAAGTAAAACATAAACACATTATATATCATATATAAATATAGTGACATCTTAATGGCCACCATTGAAGGTGTTATATGAGTGTTGAACAATCATCGTTTCGTGAGGCAGAAATTCGCCATCCACAGAAACCGTATGTTCTTTAACCATTAGATATAGGTGTGTTTAAGTGTAGCTCGAATCCTTCTTATAACAACATCCTAGTATATTGAGGATACTGGTGTTGTTACAAAAGAAATTAATAAAAAGAGTTTAGGGGGTTGGAGAAGAAAAAGAAAACAAAACAACATTAGAGAAGACATTACCTCAAAATCGGGTAACTCTTTTTGATTTGAGCCAAAGGATTCCATGGGAAGAGTTCTGCCCAAAGTGAGGCTTCTAGGAGTAAGAGGGGGAAGTTGGGAGAGTATTTGGGCAGAGTTTGGCCGAGCCAAATGGATTGAATGTGTAAATGAGGTGGGAGAGGTGGGGGCCTTTTATAAGTGGAGGGGAGGGGCTCTTTTGGAAAGATTGAAATGTTACATTATATTACAATGCTTTTCGGATTCTAAAGGTCCCACACTTATATAATTCGTGGCTAAGGTGATAAGGGTTCGAAAGCTCCTCATCCAATAGGATTTGGACAAGTGTAAGCCTTGTATTTTTCATTATCTTCTCATTTTATTTAAATCGTTAAATAATGAGGTCATCGCTGCATCATAATGATGTCATAAATAATTTAATTTATTTAATGTCTAAAAATTATAAAAAAATTACTATGATGTATAAAATCCTATTATATTTCTAATTAATATTTATAGTCACAATTTGGACTTGTGTAACCCCACTTAAAAACTGTTTTAGTAAAATAACTCATGTTTGTGTCAATTTAATTTTAACATTAAATAAATATATATTAAGGTAATTTCCAACTAATGTGGCTCCATGGGGTCCCCAAGTTGACCCATGGGTTTTCTTGGTCGGCCATGACTCATCCAATAGGAGTAGGACAAGTGTCATGCTCATCTCATATTATTAAAACATTATTTGTACCTTAAACTACACTAATTACCTCTAATCGCGATTAAGAACTTAAAAGTTACTATTCACCAAAAAATTATTTTAATCTCATTGAACCAAATTTTACTTCTTAATGAAAACCATGTATGTAGGATTTTTGAAAATCATATCACAGAAGTGGTAATATTTCATTTTAACGAAAAATCAGTTTTTAACAACCACTTAGTGGTTTCACTATTCATCAAAAATTGAAGTTTTTCAGAATAAGGCCAAAATTTCACCGTAAGCTATAATTGATATTCCGAATTCAAAAATTATGTCTATTTTACAAAATTCCAAACATATAAGCTGCATTAATTAATTTTATAATTAATTCCTGCGGTTACAACAAATAGCATGTTTTTAAGAAACAACTTATATCAAAAGATTGGCAATTGTTTATGTCCAATTTCAATGTTAAATTAATTCTAATGACCACCATTGGATAAAATGGTAAAAATATATTCTAATTATACTTTAAAACCACTAAATAGTATAATTTATCACTATAAATTATTTTGATTAAAAAAGTTGTTTTTAAGTATTTTTCACTATTCATAAAAAATAGAAGTTCTCAGAAAATACCAATGATTCAACATAGGCTAATTTCGATATTCCGAATCCAAAAATGAAGTCCATTTTGATAAATAAAATTTCAAAAAGTAGGTATTACTATTCACAATGACTAGTTTAATTTGTTGTGGTGTGTGTTAGAGCTCGAGGTTGCGTACAACACACGCTATTGCATTATTTGAAGTGAAACGTACCGTGGAAGCTTGGGGTGTTACATTCTCCCCTCCTTCAATAAATTGCGTCCTCACAATTTGAAATTTTTCTTTGAAAATAAAAGGTTGAAAATAGAAAATACCTTTGTAGAAAACCCACATCGGAAATAAGTTTAATAAATATATAACATTAAAAGAAAGCAAGATAAGTACAAAGGTCACCTAATATAGCCCATTCTAGGATTCTATGAAAATATGGATATGGAGGAGAAACAAACCATCAAGATCTGATGGAGAGTTATAGAAACCGGGATTAGGAGAAAGTTTAACCACAAGAAAATCACAAACTTGTGATTGGTTAAACAGTCATTGAATCCCCAGTTGGAAAAGTTAACCGACAACATTTTTGTTTTAAGTTACCTTTTATAATGTTGAGGAATTTATTTAGGAGATTTACTAAGAACATAAGGGAATATACATACTTGTTATGTATACTTTCATTCGTTAATAAATTTTTACCACAAACCCAACTTTTACTCCAAATGGTAACGGAACTCAAAAATATTCTATTTATCCTAATTGTATAAGGTTCCAAATATTAACACATACCATTTAGATTAGAAAAACTATTTTGTAATAACCAGGGACTTCACGTAGTCCAGTGGTAGGTGATTAATCCCAATCGCACTATGGTTGTGGGTTCGATTCCCACAGCTTTGTCCGACGCGATGGGTTGTCACTCGGTCTGCGTGTTGTACTTTTTATAAATATCCAAAAATAAACTTAACAATAGTATCCAATGTAAAATACAATCCATTCCAACCTTTATAGTTATCCAAAATACATCTGTCCAACTCACAGTCCAAATTTTATAAGGATGGTAAACATAATGAAGATCCTTTTTTCTGAGTAACAACATGTGAACACCTTCATCATGTATTCTTTTAAAACACTACAATTACTAATGATCCCTTATTCCTTATAGAATACTAGATATAATCCTTCTATCAAAAAATGTATACAAATCATTAATCAGTTTCAAGTAAGTTAAGAATATCCAATATAATTTATCCGAATCAATCATGTCTTATTCCAAAATCACTATCTTGGTATCAGAACCATATTATGGTTTATCTTTCTCTCAACCAAATATTTTCCAAAAATTTAACCTACTGGGGAGTCACTTTTCTTGGTTCCACACAATCTCAAGTCCTAGATGAAATAGTACTGCAGTACAATCTTTATATACTCCACAATTATTATAACAAGTACATCATTGATACAACACTGAAATTACAAAATTCTTTAATAACAACATAAGAACTCTAATCATTCCTCCTCATCTGTGGTAGTATCATAACTTTATTATTATCCAATAACATTATTTGGGGAATACTCTGATGATTTGAACATTGGTTTGCGTAGTGTCCCCACTCCTTGCAGATGAAGCATTGTACATTTGAAACCTTTTCCTTACCCTTGCAGTCACGCACTTTGTGTCCTTTTTCTACACACTTATTACAATCTCCCATTCCCTTCAGGAAAATTCCAAGGTGTTTCTTCCCACAGTTATCACATATTGGAAAATTCCACTTTTCCCTCGTCCCTTTATCCATCATTCTCTCTTCCATTCTTTTCTTCTCTTTCATCCGTTCAAATCAATAAGACTCGGAGAATTCTCTACTTATCTTATTAACACATGATACTATTTCATCATATGTTGATAACACATGGGAGAACATTTCCATTCTAAATGTTGGCTTAATACCATGAAAAATATGATCCTTCTTACTCTTTGGATCATACGTATTGATGGAGTTCACATTCCTTCTACTGGGCGCCATTTCTATACAATGCCATAAACTAGATTAGTTTATGAATTAAAATACATAATTCCATACATGTAAGATAATTAACATAAATTGAACTATTTATGGATATAATCCATAAAAATGTTTTCTTTGAGGAAGTATATACTCATAACCCTTCATAGTGGTTTATAAAGAAAATGAGAATTATCCAAAGCATATCCCTCGAGAGTGTCGTAACCAAGAGTGCAGCAAGGCCCGTTGTCGTGCACCAGTTCTCGTTCGAGTCTAGCTCAAAGCGGTGTTTTTAGGTTTTACCCCTAGGTACATCTGTGCCAGAGCCGACTATACCTTCTCGTATACAGACAGGGATGTATTGCTCGGAAAACTCACAAAATCTCTACAATACCATAATTCTAGGAAGTTCTTCTATACTAATCCTCAAAGTCTATATTCGGGCTATGTGCTCTAATTAGAGTTTATCTAAATCTAGCTTCCAAGGTTAGTACTAAACTACGTCTGATACCAACTGTAACGCCCCAACCCTAGCTACCCAGAGCCGGTGCATTACTTCGTAACATTGGCATGATCAAAAAAGATCAAGTCTAGAAAGACCGATTAGTTTAGTAGCCTTGGAAACACTAGATACATTCATAAATGTTACATTACATCACAAAGTGAAAAACTATAATAATATAGTCTCCATAGTCCACACTTCTATCCTCTTCGGACTATCCCTGCAGGTCATTCATAAAATACTTCTTCACATCCTGGAAAATATTAAAACATTGAAAGGGGTGAGCTCAGATGCTCAGTAAGGTTAAAAATATAGCGGAAGCTTTCATAAATAAAAATTAACATTTAAGGCAATGTATAACTAAAACAAAAACCTTTTAAACATGAACTTCAACATAATATGGTAAAAGTAAAATGAGATAATGCCATTTAATTCTTCACATGGATATTCTACTGGAAGAATAATCACATGCAATATCAATAACCACTTTCATAATGAGGGAATGTATAATGCCAGACATTCTGAAACATTTTGTCAAGGCCTCGGCCAAGACGTCTAAACTGATTAAGGCCTCGGCCAAAACCATAAATCAAATTGGGAAAGGGCCTCGTCCAATTCCACGTATAGTTGTCTCATGAGACCTACCGATGCATTTTTTTAGAATATAATTACATTTAAAATTGCTCAAATATACTCTAGTGTTTTTATGAAAACATTAAGCAAGCTTCTGAAAACAAAATAACTACTTCTGAGACTGCTCAACTAATTACAGGCCATGATGGGTCCACCCCCAATCCCTTCCTGTCTACCACACTCGAGAGTCGGGTTTTCGGAAAACATTTTTAAGCTTGCGTTAAATACGTATACATTTGCATTGGATTTTCATATATTGGAGAGAAATATCACTTTTTTGAAATCATTTAAAAATCACATAATTATAAAAGAAAAACTTTTGAATAAACGTAAAAGTCAAAGGGTTTTATACACCGTATATGAATAAAAGTTGTGTATAAAACAAAATATGCCTCAATGAAAGGGGATTGAGACGAAGTCCTTAAAAAGATCATTGTTTAAAATAAAACAGATCTATTATGTGTATTCACTATAGGTACACATATAGAAAGTAAAAATACAAAATAGGACATAATAATATCATGACATAATTTGAAAGTAGGAGATTTACCCAAAGAATGGAAGTTGGGTTAAGAAATTCCCTTACAAGGATCTTTTTTAAATAAAATAGATCTATTATGTGTATTCACTATAATTACACATAAAGAAAGTACAAATACAAGATAGAACATAATAATATCATGATGTAATTTGAAAGTAGGAGATTAACCCAAAGAATGGAAATTGGGTTAAGAAGTTCCCTTACCTTGCGTCATGTCCTGACTCGACCGTTCTTTAACCTCCGGAATAATAAACTAGAGTTAATTTATATTTACATAAGAACCTTTTTCATGTTCATTATTCCTTTTATATCCCTTATTACCATTTTATGAACATTATTTAATTATTTATGTTAATAACGGTCGTTTTGTCGATCTTTGGTACTTGAGTCAAAAATAAACTTCTTATAATTACAAGTTGTTCATGTGGTGAAATATCAATTATATCCAGAATTATATTCATGATGTAGATATCATATATATCATATATACAGTATATACATTCATTCATAATGTCATGTAACATTTAGAGGTAAGAAATGAAATGCACCGTTCATGGAGACGGTAAGCTGTACGTATGCATGAACGCTACTTT
Source organism: Viscum album (assembly GCA_963277665.1). Classification (NCBI taxonomy): domain Eukaryota; kingdom Viridiplantae; phylum Streptophyta; class Magnoliopsida; order Santalales; family Viscaceae; genus Viscum; species Viscum album. The sequence goes on along the minus strand of OY728121.1, from coordinate 88,440,762 downwards.
CATTTATATTTCGTATTTAATGGAATGAAATCATAATGATATAAATTTATAATATAATTAAAGTATAATATAGTGTATAATACCATTTAATCCATCCTTTATACATCCCACATATGTCATTATCAATTCAAATCACTTTGAGGGGGCGGTAGTCCGCACTTCCTAAAATGAAATTATCGCGTTTTACCCCTAATGGAAATCATAAAGTATGCCATAAATGAGAAATACAGAAGCATAAGTAAAACATAAACACATTATATATCATATATAAATATAGTTACATCTTAATGGCCACCTTTTAAGGTGTTATATGAGTGTTGAACAATCATCGTTTCGTGAGGTAGAAATTCGCCATCCACAGAAACCGTATGTTCTTTAACCATTAGATGTAGGTGTGTGTAAGTGTAGCTCGAATCCTTCTTATAACAACATCCTAGTAAATTTAGGATACTAGTTTTGTTACAAAAGAAATGAATAAAAATAGTTTAGGGGGTTGGAGAAGAAAAAGAAAACAAAACAACATTAGAGAAGACATTACCTCAAAATCGGGTAACTCTTTTTGATTTGAGACAAAGGATTCCTTGGGAAGAGTTATGCCCAACATGATGCTTCTAGGAGTAAGAGGGGGAAGTTGGGAGAGTATTTGGGCAGAGTTTGGCCGAGCCAAATGGCTTGAAAGTGTAAATTAGGTGGGAGAGGTTGGGGCCTTTTATAAGTGGAGAGGAGGGGCTCTTTTGGAAAGATTGAAATGTTACATTATTTTACAATGCCTTTCGGATTCTAAAGGTCCCACACTTATATAATTCGTGGCTAAGGTGATAAGGGTTCGAAATATCTTCATCCAATAGGCTTTGGACAAGTGTCAGCCTTGTATTGTTCATTGTCTTCTCATTTTATTTAAATCGTTAAATAATGAGGTCATCGCTGCATCATAATGATGTCATAAATAATTTAATTTATTTAATGTCTAAAAATAATAAAAAAATTACTATGATGTAGAAAATCATTTTAGCTTTCTAATGAATATTTATAGTCAAAATTTTGACTTGTGTAACCCCACTTAAAAACTGTTTTAGTAAAATAACTCATGTTTGTGTCAATTTAATTTTAACAATAAATAAATATATATTAATGTCATTTTCCAACTATAGTGGCTCCATGGGGTCCCCAAGTTGACCCATGGGTTGTCTTGGTCGGCCATGACTCATCCAATAGGAGTAGGACAAGTGTCATGCTCATCTCATATTATTAAAACATTATTTGTACCTTAAACTACACTAATTACCTCTAATCGCGATTAAGAACTTAAAAGTTACTATTCACCAAAATATTATTTTAATCTCATTGAACCACATTTTACTTCTTAATGCCAACCATGTATGTCGGTTTTTTGAAAATAAAATCACAGAAGTGGTAATATTTCATTTTAACGAAAAATCAGTTTTTAACAACCACTTAGTGGTTTCACTATTCATCAAAAATTGAAGTTTTTCAGAATAAGGCCAAAATTTTACCGTAAGCTATAATTGATATTTCGAATTCAAAAATGATTTCTATTTTAAAAAATTCCAAAAATATAAGTTGAATTAATTAATTTTATAATTAATTCCTGCTGTTACAACAAATAGCGTGTTTTTAAGAAACAATTTATATCAAAAGATTGGCAATTGTTTATGTCCAATTTCATTGTTAAATTAATTCTAATGACCACCATTGGTTAAAATGGTAAAAATATATTCTAATTATACTTTAAAACCACTAAATAGTATAATTTATCACTATAAATTATTTTTATTAAAAAAGTTGTTTTTAAGTATTTTTCACTATTCATAAAAAATAGAAGTTCTCGGAAAAATACCAAAAATTCAACATAGGCTAATTTCGATATTACGAATCCAAAAATGAAGTCCATTTTGATAAATAAAATTTATAAAATTTCAAAAAGTAGGTATTACTATTCACAATGGCTAGTTTAATTCGTTGTGGTGTGTGTTAGAGCTCGAGGTTGCGTAGAACACACTCTATTGCATTATTTGAAGTGAAACGTACCGTGGAAGCTTGGGGTGTTACAGATTCACCACAAATATTAGAACTCAGCTCACACCAGGAATAATTTTTCTATGTTAGTAATGATGATTAGATGTAACTTCTGAATCATCATACTCTGTTGAGAGGTATACCCTTGAAGGATCCTAAATCATCAGACCCATGTAGGATTCTAGTATAGTAGACTCACCTAGGATCCTAGAGTTTTTCCATGTGGATTGATAAACCAGATCCATGTGGGGTCCTGAAACACAGACCCAAGTATGATCCTAAAGAACATACCCATGTAGGATCCAAATCCACAGACCCACATAGGATCTCTTTCTCATGTTAAAGATAGCCATAGGGTTTCCGCACTAAGATCGCATGATTTTGTGAGGGTCTGCTTCTCAATCCACAGGTCAATACTCCAACTACATCAAAGTTCAATGAATATGATTTCCCAAAGTACCACCATGTAGTAGTTGTCTCAATGCAATAGACTATGCATGAAACGGATGCCCGATCTCTAAGTTATTGTAATTTTTTGTCCAAAGGGACCGGTTGGATCCGTTTTCGATCCAACACAGTTTTACCCAAAATTTCTCCAAAACTAATGTGGGGTATACCAAAGGACCACCTCGATCCATGGTTTTTGGATCCACAGATAGTACGTCAAATTGACGCACGTAGCTCATGCAATGTCCGAAAGAGAGGAAAGGGGTCAAAGTTGGTTTGGGTCCGGTCTGACCCCGTAGGACCGACCTAGAAGAACCCGACTTGGGCCAACCTGACCAAGTTCGGGTCGACCCAGCCTGACCTGGTTCTGGCGCTAGGTCCGACCTAGCCCACAGGATCTATCCCAGCCCGCAGGATTCTACCCAGCCCGCTGCCGTGACACGACCATCCGACGTGGCCCGACCCCCCCCCCCCCCCTAATGCGGCCCGGCCCGCTGGTGCGACTCAACCTGTTTGGCGATCCATGTTGGGTGTCCAACTGGAGGCCCGTGGATATCCCACTATAGGGCTACCCCAGGGTGGGGCCCGCCCTAGCCACCACCCAAGGTGGAGGCACCCCCTGGGTACCCCGAACGACCCAGCCGTTTGGGTTGGGTGGCCAACTGGTCAGTGCCACGTAGTAGTAGTTGATGGGACATGGGACCTGGGGGTCCTGATCAACTCCTCAGCTGGCCGAATGGCTATCCATCATCTGATGTGCAGTTGTGTTCCACACCACGTCCGGTGGTCGGCAGCAAGTTCCCACTACCGTCGTTGCCTCCTAATGTGACCCCTGCATGCCCGACGACTCAGATGAGAATCGTTGACACTATCACGCGATCGGTCGTGCGACGTCCTTCACCCATGCTCCACCGTGGCTAACGAGCCATGACCCTCCTCTGGCAGGGTGGTCTCTCCACCACCATCATCGCGGCCAGCCAGAGTGCTGGCTGCTGCTCCAGAGCCCTAACTGCGCTACTGACTGGCACCAGTTACTGGTGATATTCCCAGGGTCATCAGTTGCGCCCTGGTTGCCTGATCTTCATTAAAAATATTCCCACACTCATCTCGAGGCGTCACCATCAATTAAATACCTCCACGATCAGGATTCTCTCAACCCGAAACAAGCCACGAAGTACACCAACATCCACAATGGTTGTGAAGGGGTTGGGCCATGTTGGTTTGTCCTGTAACCTCCGTGTTAGAACGGTAACAGACAACAAAGTTGGTCATAAATCAAGAAGAATGACAACAATGGGGTAAGGAATATACCAAAACAACAATCCCTAACTAGAATATTCATGGACGTCCATGAGGAGATGAAAAGAAAGACGGCGGTTCATCGTCATTGAAGTCATTCCTCATTGGAGATCTGTCTAAGTAGTCCTTCATTGGAGAAATTTTCATCAAAGGATACGAGTTATACCTCTACGGGGGGTTTCCTCAACAAGATCCTCCGCCAAGATTCTTCTCCAACCAAAAACCAAGAGCCTAATCACGGTGATGACGAACCTCCACAATAATTGATAGGTATAATGAATTCATTAATCAAATTGATTAATTGTTGGGCGTTTGGAACAATTTAAAAAAGGGTTTGAAGAGATCAGGTGGCCCCCACTGAGAATTATAAATAATTAAAACGTTAAATAAAAATAAATTTAGTTAATTTTTATTTCTACTTTTTTTATTTTCCCATTATGTTTAAGAAAAACTATCTCCACCCCTGACCGACTACATCCAAGGTGAATGTCTCCTGATGAAACTACTGGAACTGTAAAATCAACGGCGCTCTCAGATTTCAATTCCATTAACCGGTTCAAAAGATACAAAAAACCCACTCACACACTTACAGAAGCTACTTAAGAAACTCCAGGAAAACATTCTGGGCTCTCCATGCCCCAGAATCAATTACCTTCTGAAACTGCAGACTCAAATATTTCCATATAATTTAAAAAATATTACATGGAATTTCTGGGACCTTAGATTCGCTCCACCTCAGGTATTTGCATTCCCAAAAGCCACATCACAAAATCTAGGATAAAAATTGGTGGTACTGAACATGAATTTGAGCCTCCTAATTCAATGTGCTCTCATGGAAATTCTCATGATGCCAACGTACTTGCATCAAAGGTATCAATCACCCAATAAGGAATCTCATCTGTTGATCCTCAATCTCCACTAGAATCTCCGAAAACAATGACCCATCATTGATGTCAATATCTCCGGATTCAATGATGTTGGTAGGATCATGCAGGTATCTCCTCATCTAGGATACGTGAAAAACATCATGCCTCCAATGCAACTAATTGGAATGTTCTAGGCGGTAAGCTGCCTCACAAACTCTGCCATGGACCTGAAGAGGTCTGATGATCCTTGAAGGTAACTTGTCGCCCCAACAAAATCTCCTCCATGCTTATCATGTTGAGACCAGTAGAAATATGTTGCCACAATACTTAACCCCCAGAGGTCTCCATATCCAGTCGACATAAAACATATGCTTGATCAATGCAGTCTTTATCCTCTTTGGGAATATCTACACCTTCTAATTGGTAGCTTGTACCATATACGGTCCCATGAGTGATGACTACCATGGGCCAATCCATCACAAAGGCGATCTCCAATGTCGTCCATACATAGCATCTAATGGTGTCATCCCAATGGTAGAGTGATAACAATTGTTGTATGAAAACTCCATAAAGGGAATGTGATCCTCCCATATAGGATCGCAGTTGAGGAAGAAAGCACAGAGAAAGTCCTTGAGGGTCTGAATGGTCCTCTCAAACTGGCCATCCGTTTGAGGATGGAAGGCGATGCTCAAAAACAGTTTCATCCTGAATGCCACCTGCCACCCATTCCATAGGTGGGAAGTGAAATATGCATCACGATCGGAGACAATATTCAAAGGTACTCTATGTAGCCACATAATCTCCAACACATAGAGGCGTCACAAGCTCTCCACTGAACCCTTCTCTAAGATTGGTAGGAAGTGGGCTAACTGGGTGAGTGGGTTGATGATCACCCATATAGAATCAGGAACCCAAGATATACGTGAAAGTCCTATCATGAAGTCCGTTGATATTTCATGCCACGTAGACTCTATGAACTCTAATGTATGAACTAAGCCTACTGGTACCTGATGATCTAACGTCACATAGTGATAAGTGAGGCACCAAGAGATTAATTCTGCTAATGCTTTCTTAATTCCCGGCTACCAGTGCTGTCATCGGAGATCCTTGTACATCTTTTCCACTCATGGATTCACAGCAAGAGGGGATGTGTGGAAATCCCTCTACGCTACCTCTCAATGCGACACTGGTACCATGGTACGTCATCTGAAAATGATGATCTGCTCCCCACATTCATAAAATCAATAGTGAGCCATTCATGTGGATATCTGAGCACGTCGACCCTCCCGGTCTATGTCCCCATGCTATGCCTCCCTGACTCACTAAAGTATTGGGGGAGTGACTATATGAGACTAAAGAAAATCTACCCGCTCTCGATCCGCAAAGTATATCTACATAGCGGCCAATAGCTTAGTCACCTCACCTAGTAGTTGTATACCAGATCTCTGGATGAGTTCATATACTACAATGTTCCCCTTCCCAAGAGTTTACACTATCTCAATGTCATATTCCTAGAGGAACTCAAACCAATTTTGTTGTCTCGGGTTCATGTCCTTCTGGGAGTAGATATATCTGAGACTCTAGTTATCATAGTAGACTTTAAAATTCTCTCCCAGCAGATAGTGTATCCCAATAATCAAAATTAAGACCATTGATGCTAACTCAAAGTCATGGGAAGGGTAGTTCTGCTCATGTTGCCTCAGCTATCGACAACCATATAAGATAATAGCTTGATCACGAATAAGGAAACATCTGAGCCCAGTCCCTGATGAATTGTATTATACAACGTACCGAAAAACCTCCTCGGGAATGCCCAAGATGTGGTAACTAGTTAGCCTCTTCCTCAGCTCCTAAAAACACCGCTGCCACCTCTCTGTCCACATGAAGAGTTTCCCTTTCATCGTCAACACTGATTCAGGTGTGGAAACTCTGGAAAAATATACCACAAATATCTGGTAGGATCCGGCCAATCCCATGAAACATCGTACTGTCATCACCCTCTTGGGTGTCACACAAGCTAGTACCACCTAATTGTAGATGGATCCACTACTTCTTCAGCATCTGAGATTACATGTCCCAGAAAGGGATACTCTCAGATCCGGAACTTGCACTTCATGAGCTTACCATAAAGTCGGTGATCTCAGAGTGTGTCCTAAACAACATGAAAATGATAGGAATCCTCCTTCTCAGTAGCCGAGTAGATCAAAATTTCATTGATGAAGACTACTATAGAGAGATCAATGTATGGTTGAAAGATCATGTTCATGAATCCCATGAACACTTATGGAGAATTGGTTATGCTGAATGGAATTTCCAAAAACTCATAATGGTCGTACCAAAATCTTAAAGCCCTCTTCTGCACACCCTCGTCATGTACACCAAACTATTGATAGCCTGACATGAGGTATATCTTCAAGAACCATTGTGCTCCCTTCATCTGATTAAAGAGGTCATAAATTCTTGGAAGTGCGTACTTTTTCTACATGGTCACCTAGTTCAGGAGATGATAGTAAACACAAAGTCTCAAGCTCTCATCTTCCTTCTTGGAGAACAAAATCGGGGTAGCCCATGGAGAAACACTGGGCCAGATGAACCCCTTCCACTATAAGTCATCCAGTTGTACCCGTAGCTCATGAAGCTATGTGGGAGCTATCTGATATGCGAGTGTAGATATCCTTGTCATATCGGGGTACATGTCTATGTAAATGTCCACCTCCTTGTGAGGAGGTATACCCAGAACATCATCATGGATGACATCTGCATACTGTTCCACCACTACAAGATAGCTCAAACTCTCCACATCAACCGCTACAAGGGTATGGCAGGCCAACTAATGAGTGATCAGTTGCACTCTCCTCTGGGTAAGTCCATCCTTTACTACAAAGGCTCCCTTCTTGCGAGTGAAGGTAAACCTAGTCCCATCCTCGCGGTTACACTGCATTTTTCACCTATGTAATATGACCATGGAATGGACTACAGATAACCAATCCATAAACAAGATGACTTTGTAAGGCCTCGATGACACTACTAGAAGATCACAACCACAACTCTCACCTCTTTGAGTAAGCTGACACTTCCAACACCAATCTGTAATCCTCGAATCCTCTACGGTAGGAGTCTATATCCAAAAGGATTGACCCAAAAGCTCCACCAGAATCTCGTATCTTTGAAATAGGAGAATGGAAATAAAACAATGTTTAGAACTTATGTCAATAAGTACACTAGATATGGTGGATTAGACAAATATCGTAACACATATCATCTCTGGAGCACCTTGATCATAAGACTCATCTGTGTGGAGCTGAGATCACACATTTCCACCTACTCCATGTGGTTGGGGTGGACAATCTGGTGGTGGAGGAGGTAACACCTCGAATCGTCTCCCACCGCCAGCTGCATGGCCGTCTCCTCTACCACGTACACCTTCTCCCTGTGGACCTCCCCGGTCAAACCCCTATCTCTATCAGGGCGGTCCTTATAGTGTCTACTGATCATCCATATGGTGGGTCGGGTAGTCACGATCCCTGGGCCCTACACACATTATGAGTTACACTACATGCTCCTCGCCTGATTAGATCTGTCTCGGGTGCCCCACACAACTGAAAAAGAATCCTGCAGTCATCCACCTATATGTATGGTCCTCTTGGGACCTCAATCACATCTCTCGGATGCCTGCTGTCGAATACTCTGCTACATGAAGCCCGCTGGTGGGTCTTGCTTCTAGTGACTTATCTACAAGAAAACTCTACACTATGATGGTTTTCTCTAACACCCCCTCCTGGATCGAGATGCAGAGAGAAATCATCAAATCCGTGATCTCACTCCTGAGTCCTTGCTCAATGTTCTTGTCCCTAAAGAATGGGTAACACACCATATCAGTGGAGTAGCATGAGAGTTCAGTGAACATCGTTGAGTACTGAACCACAGTCATTATTCCATAATATTTATGAAGAATCTCATGTATATACACTTCATGAAGGGTCTCTAGGACGAACTCTACTGGATATAGGATCTCAAAGAAAGCATAGAAAAATATCGCCTCGTCGTGAACATAGAGTATCATGCTCCACAATCTACCTGCGGCTGCCTATTGAATTATGGCAGCAAGGATGACCATGATATCAGCTTCTGTCCCTACAAGTCAGAAGACTCTCACCATGGCCTCCATCCATTCCTCTTCCACCTATGGGTCTGTATCACCCCTGAATCCAGGTGGCCTCTGGCACTGGATGTCATTCAACATGCTCAAGCAGCATGCGCTCCATGCTGATATAGCGGGTGGCATTGGTGGAACCAGAGTAATGGTACAACTGGTGCCTCCGCTGATGCCTCTATGGAAAATGGTCCCTACACCGAGGCCTCGTCGCTCGGTGGGCAGTCACAGAACGCTCTACCTGGAACATGTGTTGGTTGTCTATTTTTGACATCCTGAAAAGAAATAGGTGTTCCTAAGTCAATAAGATATACAGGGTGAGTTGAATCAATGATATCAGAAGGAAAGAATTTTAAAACACACATGTGATATATGTTTTCATGCACTGAGTGAGAAATCAGCAGTCAAGGTCATGGTGTATCGATACGTCGGCAGCCGAACCCAAAATTCATTCCCTAAACTAATAACCACTCCCAATACACTTAACATGATTGTCATAAAAAGATTAGAGTCCAATGTTCTATGCTAAAACCATCTCCTATGATACCAATTTTTCACAACCCGTCCTCTGGGCCCCTGCTGGGACTACCCGAAACCCACCTTCCATTGGCTAGAGGCTGGCGACTAGCACCGAAAGGCATATCCTAGTAATTGGGAAATAAATTCCTTTAAAACCCGTAACACACAAAGTATTAAAACACAACAAGGTGTAACCACATGTAACAACTATAGTAACTAGTGTGCTTAATGTTAGGGTGAGTATACATGCCCAACTAGAAGTAGAAGTACAAATGAAAGGGAAACAACTCCTTGATCGTCCATCCAGAATAAAACCAGAAGTGTAGGTCCAACTATAGATAATTTCATCCATGTAATATGTCTCATCTTTGTCCACCTCTGAGCAGCCTCATGTCTATCACTCTAAACCTTGACCAAATTTTTTTGTCGTCTTAACAAGACAGAACCAGGTGTGGGCATAGTCTATTCATGGGTGAGAATAACACTACTTAGTAGGGAACCCAATACCCCCCGAAGGTCTCCCAGAATCCACAAATAATAATCCATAAAAGTAATAGTACAATCACAAGGTATGAAGTAACAACCATCCTTACATTGGTGTCTTTCCATACTTATACCTGAGTTTCAATGATTACACAGAGCTCTATCTCCTGAGACAAAAACACAATTATCCTCGAAGGACGAAGTACCATAAAGGAAACACCACAAGAGTGGGTACCTATGAGGTAACATCACATAGAGAGAAACCACAATGGTTTCACCACCAAGTTTAGAAATCAAATCACACTAGGTATAACATTGGTATGGTAGTAATGATTATTACATGAAACTACTAAATCATCTTAATCTGTTGATAGGTAGACCCATGTAGGATCCTAAATTCTCAGACCCACGTATGATCCTTGTACAACAGACCCACATAGGATCATAGAGTAGCCCAGTGTGGATTCCTTGAGTAGGACTATGTGGGATCCTGTAACAAAGACCCACATAGGATCCCGGAACATAGACCAACGTAGGATCCAAATGCATAGACCCATGTAGGATCCTAAGGAACATTCCCACATAGGATCCCTTTCTCATGACACAACCAACCATAGGGTTCCCGCACTAATCTTGCATGATTTTGAGAGGGTCTACTTCTAAAGACACAGTTTGATACTCCATCTACCATGAAGTCCCATGAAGATTTATTCCCAGATGACATTTATATAATAGGGGTCTCGGTGCAATAGACGGTTCATTAAATAAATGTATGGGCTATAATTTATTTTCATTTTTAGTCCTGAGGGCTCAGTTGGATTCATGTTCAATCCAACCCGGTCATACAACAACTTTATGTAAAGCTCAAGTGGGGTATACCAAATGTACCGACTCGATCCAAGGTTTTTGGAACTGTAGATAATTAATCAAATGGACACCAGTAGCTTATGTTATGTATGAAAGAGCCAAGAGGGGTCGAAGCTGCTCATGGTCCGATCCGAACCGACCCGACCGACACTGGGCGTCCAATAGGGGGTCGGCGGCTGGCCCACAACTAGACGGCCCTACGATGAGGTCCTCCCTAGTCGCCACCCTAGGGGAAGCACCCGATATGTACCCCAAATGGCCTAGCCGTTCGCGTTGGGGGGCCAATATGCCCCCACGACCCCATGCCGCGGCCCCTACAAGCCCGATGGAGTGGACGTGCGCCATTCCCCCCTTCACACAGCCGACCGTAAACGGGCCTCCTCCCTCTCGTCATTGGGGCCCTCCTCCGGTGGCGCGGTCGTGCCGCTGCCATCATTACAGCCGGTCGGAGTGACGGCTACCACCCACATGCCATACCGGCACTGGTCACTGGAACCAGTCGTCGGTGACATTCCTCGGGTCACCAGGTGTGTCATGGTGGCCCGATATTCATTATGAAGATTCCCACACTCTTCTCAAGCGGTCTCAATAAATTAATGACCACCACTGTCGGGATTCGCTCAACCCGAAAACAAGCTGTGAAGAACACCAAAATAGACAATGGAGGCGGAGGGTTTGGGCTATGTTCATTTGGCCCGAACCCTCTGTGTTAGAATGGTAGAAAGCTGAATAGTTGTTCTTAAATCAAGTTGAACGAAAAGAACATCCTATGAGGAATAAAAAAACAACCATCCCTACATTGAAGATGTGTTGATGTTAGTGAGGAGATGAAAACTAGAGCGCCAGTTCATCGTCATTGAAGATGTTCCTCATTAGAGATCCCTTGATGGAGTTCTTCTTTTGAGAAATGTTCATCCAATGAAAATATTTCTTCTTCTATTGGGGGTTTCCTCAAGCCAGAGCCTCCACCATGATTCTACCCTATCCAAAAACCAAGATCCCAATCAAGGTGATGATGATATACCCCCATAATTTTTAGGGTTAATTACTTCATTTAATGAAGTCATTAAATGTTGGGTTTTTCTCACAACTAAAAAAATTGTTTGAATTGATCAGGTGGTCCCCACCGAGAAATCAAAATAAATAAAAAGTAAAATAAAAACAATGATAGTTTATTTTTTCCACTATTCATATATTTTCCAATGACGGTTATAAAAAGCTATCTTCCACCAATGAGAAACTATAGGCGAGGTGATGGTCTCCTTATGCAACAACTGGCGCTGAGAGATCAATGGTGCCCTATGATTTCAATTCTGATCACCAGTTTAAAAGTTACAAAAACCCACTCACACACTTACTAAAAGTACATAAGAAACTTCATGAAGACATTATGGGCTCTCCAGGCCAAAAAATCATGTACCGACAGAAACTCCAAACTCAAATATATCCATAAAATTTTAAAAAAATTACATGGAATTTCATTGTCTTTAATAAATTTTGTTCTAATAAGAATCACTATAGGTAATTGACGTACCATTTCTAGATAGCTGGTAAAAACTGTATAATCCATTAATTATCATTTCAATTCATAAAAACATTAATCTCAATATTTTATCTAGTGTTATGTATATAAATTTCCTGTTATCATTGTTAATTGGATAAATAGGAAACCAATTTTTTCACAAATCTATCTATAGTAACTCGTAAAATTACGAAAATATTTGAATCCCTATGAAATTTATAGGTCCTGGACATTATTATCCAACTTTATATTTTTTAGATAAATATTTATTAAATCTTTATTTATTATATATAATATAACAAATATTTCTAATTGAATTACAAATATCCAAATTTTATATTTGTATTCTTTTCAATCACAGATTTCATAACATTCCACAAGTTTTTGATGACTTTCATAACATTTTGAAGATACCAAAATATCATTAATGAAAAAAACCATATATTTATCAATGAAATCATAAAAAAATAATTATATGATTCATAAAAAAAGTTTGACTGCTTATTTATTCGATTAGAAAAAACAAATTTTTTTTTCCAATACCCAGAATAAATTTCTATACTCAAATATGAAACATATTTCACTATCTTCTAATTATTCCATGATACAAGATCAACCATTAAAAATAACGAACTCCCATGATCTAATCAATAATGTAATTAATGTTACGAAATTGAAACAAAATACTAATATTGATTTTATTTATTTATCTATAATCATTAAAATTCCACATGGAAGTATATTTCATCTAATTAATCAATATAGATGATCCTTAAAGAATGTTAAATAGAATAATGGAGACATTATCATGAATCTAATGAAACTAATCTTTTAATTTCAGAAGTTATACAAGGTAAATTTTATATTTTTGGTTTTATATTGATATGTAATCAATAAATAATATATTATTAAATTCAACATCATTATTGAGTATAGATCCATGATATTCAACCAGAGATACATATAGATATTCATTTGTTAATTTATCTTCAATTATTTTAAATGTTACAATTTTCTCAACAATACATGAAAAATACAATCATTTCCTATCATTAATAAATTTCACTATTTAATGACATGTTTTCAAAGTGATTTATTCATTCATCTATAAAAATTGTTACTCATTTCGAAAAAATATCATTATCTTTAAAATCATTATTGGTATATGAAAAGAAATCCAATCCACACATAGAATAACATAAAACTATAAAAGGGGAATGAATGCAAGGGTTTATGGTAAATACATTCAACCAAAAAAAATTCAAAAAATCCAATATTTTAATTATTCATTAATATGTCCCCATGAGTTTTTTCAAAATTTCATAATATAATTATTTGTTGTGAAATTTAAAAATTGTAATAAATTACATAAAAAATAATGCATGTGTATACCCTAAAACATCGATGAAATTGAAATAATTTGAAAAAATGTGAGATTTATCTAACAAAACATCTTTAGATGTTGTAATATATAAAAGTAATAAAGAAGGATTTATACAAATTTTTCTATTTATTTTAACGGTGGGTTCCATAATTTATTCCAATCTATAGACATGTACTCTCAGAATATCCAATCTAATTATAATTAATTTATCTTGATATTGGATTTTCATTAATCATTGGATTATTTTCTATATTCCCATGAGAAACATTTCAAAAAATATCACATCAAGAATTATCCCAAATTTTTAGAATACATTATATTGGTTGGTATATACTAAACATATCATATGATTGAAACACGATATTATTACCATTTTTTTACTTGATTGATTATTCCCATTTTCATCCATCAAGAAATCATTTTATAATAATTTTATTAAGAAATTATTTCATCATAAATCCCCATATATATACTATAAGACCATTAAAAATGTTTCCATCATCTTTTAAATTTATGAAAATACAATTTAAAATATTATCATGTCCTCAATCTTGAGTAAAATCATATAATTTTACAATTAATAGCCCAAGCTCCACTAGTTTAATATCTAGAAATTCGGGTGATGTTTTCTTCATATGTATCTACTGAATCAACCTTCTTCAAAAAAAATTTCATGAATTTCATTATATCCTATGTCATATAGACATACATAAATATTTACCAAATGAATAATAATAAATTATTCCCATTATGAGCATAAGTATCCGCTTGTTATATGATATTCATAATCATTCACCACCAATGATCGGTTTGATCTTCAGTATATTAATTATAAGAATATAAATTTGTTTGTTATGAAAAATAAATGACATTTAATATAATATAATATAATTTTACCAACTCTTCAACTATCAAAATTTCAGATGATCCACTATGATATAAAGGATCATATTTCTTGATATTATCTATAATAATCATGTTCCTTTATGGTTAATTCTGTTTCACACTAACATATAGTAAACCACTATTTATGTAATGCAACAACAAATCCATAATAATAACCAAGAGTTATATTCATTTACTATAAATTTTAGGATGCTTATTTGGAAGGATTATTTCTTCTTAATTCCTTCCTACCATAACATCCCTATTTATTATATGGAAAACCATTTTGTATAGACATTGTATCTATGATGAAAAATAGAAGTCATAAAATTATATATAAGTATAACCATAAATTATATTCACCTAATAGTTATAAAAAAACATTATACTCACCTATAACATTATATAAAACTTTATCTGATACTGACATTACAGAAATGATCTTTATATGACCAATAATTTCACTTTTAAACAACATTTCAACCTTTTACATTCATGTATAATGTTTTTCTTTTATATTTTATAGTATTTTTATATTACTATATTTTATATAACACATCTATTAAAATATGGAAAATAATACTAAATATCATTTTTTCAATAATATAATTCTTCTAAAATGAATCACGATTTCCTTTAATGAAAAGACGTCACGAATTTCAACATTACATCACAATCTCTCTTCCACTTCTTAGATCCAAATGAAATATATTTACAAATATAGATGGAGAAAACATTTCATATTAAGTTAAATAGTAACATAATTAGTGATACAAGGTACTTGATTTGCAAACATTGATATAATATAAGAATGTATTCCTTTAACATAATTTTTTTCCCTCAAATAATATTTTCTATACACATGAAATCATCCTTCTACCCAATGTATCCTATAAAAAACATTTTAAAAAATAAAGGATAAATGTAACTCCCCAACCCAAGTTACCAAGATTTGGTTCATTATTACATAATAATTAGCATTATCAAAAGATATCATGTCTCAGAATAATGATTAGTTTAGTATCCTTGGATGTACTAGATATATTCATATGTTTTATATTACATTATGAAATGAAAAAAACAACAAACTTATGACCCATTCAACAAAATCATATCCCATAACCTATTCATGTAGGTTAATTGTATTATACTTCTTCACAACTAGGTAATAAAGAAATCATAATAATGGAGTGAGCTCAGATTCTCAGTAAGGATAACAATAGAGTAGAAAATATCAAAAATAAGAATAAACATTTAAAAAAATGTGTAGGAAAAAAAATTCTTTTAAACTTGAACATCACTATATGATAGCTAATATTTGATAAATAATGTAATTTACTTATTCACATGTATATTCTAGAGTAAAATACTAATATTTAAAATCAGTAACATATTTAATCAATATGGTATACACAATGTCTGACATCATCAACGCATTGTCAAGGCCTCGTGTCAAGAATAAAAATAAAATATTGTAATGGACATGTCCCAAAACACTATTTTGTCTAATGACACCTATATATGCATTGAGGAGCTATAGCGGGCTCCACCCATCACTTACTATGTCCAATGGATTCATAATAAGAAATGTTTGAAACATAATATAAACATTCATATTACCACTACCATACAAACTATTAATACATTGACCATAAAAAATGAATGGTATAAAAATAAAAAATCCACCGTCAAACATGTCACAAATATTTCAATACAATATTGAAGATTGTATCATTATATATAAACATCAAACCAGTGTAAAATCCTTCAATGGATGTTGAAATAGATGAAATCAATACTTTTTCAGGGAAATATCTATTTCTATTTTGAAATCATTTAAAAGACAAAAAAATATAAAAGATAAAATTTAGTTTTAAAATATTCTTGTAATATTTTAAAGGAAAATTAAAATATGTTATAGTGGTATAAAATAGATGCAACCACCATATACGTTAGAAAACATTTTCACATTAATTTCTCAAAAATGTCATAATGTACATTTTCTGGAATATGACTATAATATTACATTAAAATTTTTATATAAAAAGTAAAAGAATGGTATATTACATTAACCATTATTCAAAGAAATTGTAAATAAAATTTTTTGAAAAATATTTTTAAGAAGCATGGATGTGGATGATAAGGAGGTCCCAGTTGATATTCACATTTAAAAAACATCGGATAATAAAGAGATTCTTAAATTAACCCTTACATTGTACTTTTCATTTTTCGAGGGTACGTTAACCTTATTTATAATAGTTTTATAATTTTTATTAAGTTATAAAATATTAATATTAGAAAATTAGATATTATATATGATCTTATAATATTGTTTTGTTAATAATAATTCAGTAGTATCAATGCTTCAGGTGTTAACTGATTCGTTTTCCTTTATTTTCAATATTACATATGTCATGTTTGATAAGGATAAGATGTATTTTATTCATATAAGTAATGTTATTAAGTTTTCAAACATTACTTTTAATCATAAAATAAAATATATTCTTGAATGGTTACGATAGGGAATGAATCTCAAAGTGTTCGGGGAGATGGTAATCCATACGTATGCACGAGAGACAATACCATTATATTGATGGAGGAATCGTTTGTAATTGGATGTTATATCATATAAAAAATCAATAACATGCTATATTTATTATTTAAATCAATTATAATCATTATTATACCCTTCCAAATGATGAAGTGTTGAATATCAAACTACACCATGACTTGGACACAATATGTTGTACGTACACAAGTATGGTAACACTATCATTCATAGGATGGATAGAAAAATGAATATAGTTGTACCATATTTATAATAAAATAATACTATATAGAAGGTATTGTGGTTATTTTTTGTTATATAAAAAACAAATAACGAGGATGTGGATGAATAAAATTACATTGAAAGAGGTTATCAAATTATTACCTCTTCTTCGGGTGTTTCCTTTTGATTTGATCAAAAGGGCTCCATAGGTTAAATTATGATCAAATTAAGGAATATAAGATGAATTAAGGGTACTTGGGAGGATATATGAAATGGTTTTGGATAATACAAATGGATATGGAGGTGTGATTTTTTGAGAAGGGGTATTACACTTTTATAAGAGAGGTGAGGGTCACTTTAGGAAATGCTAGAAATATTATTTTATTATACTATAGTTTTCAGTTTATAATGGCTCCAAAAGGATTTAATTAAAGTCTATTTTGGTTCAGGGTTTTTAAACTATTAACCAATCAGTTTTAGAGAGGTTTATGTGTCCATATAATCCTAACATTTGAGATTTAACTCTTAGTTATATTGTTTTACATTTACCATGTATTCTTGTGTTATTATAATTAATGGTTAATAATCTTAAAATAAAAATCCATGCAAAAACCAATTGGTTTAATATTGACATATATAACATTATCTAACTCCTTTATCTGAAGCATATATTTTTAGAAATATTATATCAATAAATAATATATTATTTGTTTCAAAAACAAATTAATGTAAATTTTCACACTATTATTTATATGTTTTTTTGAAAGTATAACATAATTATTACTTGAAAAAAAATTAATTCAATCCTAACATTTCTTATTAACTGATTAAATTATTTTAATACATCAAAAGTCTCAATATACATTTATTTAGTTATTTATAAAATAAATTATTTTAATCCTTCATTAATAAGTTTATTGTTGCATCACCATTGTGTAATAAATAAATTTAATCATACATTGTCTAAAAATTATAAATAAAATACCAATATATATATAATCATTTTATATTAATAATTAATATTTATAGTCGAATTTATTATATATATATCCAAATATTAATAATGTTTTAGTTATGAAAATTTGAATTAAACACCTTTTACTCTTCATTAAATAAAATAATAAAAAATGTCTTAATCTATTACATGTTGGTCAAAGTAGATCATGTTTTATTTATATGTTGGATATTGGTAAAAAACTAATCTAATAGAATTACCACATGTCTTAGGGTAATTATAATATCATTTTTTACTTGTAATTACCCTATTAACTAATCACCGTGGTAAAAACAATTCATAAGTTATTATTCACTAGAAATTATTTTCAACCTATTGAACCACATTTTATTTATTGAACTAAACCGTGTCTCTAGGATTTTTGAAATTTAATTCATAGAAGTTGTCAAATTTCGTTTTATGAAAATTTTCAAATGTGTCTAGAATTTTGGTAAAAGACGTTACAATGTTCAATAAAATTTTATACATTTAATATTGTTATAAAATGACACCAAGGAATTATATTGAACATATATAGGTATTATGTATCTAATCTTACCTACAATGAATTTAAATAAAACATATATTTATTTAAATACAACGATGGTTTTAAACAATAATGTGGTTTTTCTCACTATTAATGAATAATTAAATGTTTTCAGAAAAATACAAGAAATTCACAATAAAAAAATTATTATTTTATGAATCCAAAAATTATGTCCATTTTGAAAAATAAAATTTATAAATTTAAAAAATTGGTTATTACTATTCATAATGGCGAGGTTTATTGGTCATGGTGTGCTAGAACATGATGTTCCATACAACGCAAGCTATTGCATTATTAAATGAGAAATGTACTATGGATGCTTGGGATGTTACATTCACCCCTCCTTAAAATAATTTCACCCTACAAATTTATAGAATAATACTACATAAAAGATTTGGGAGGTTCATCATCATATGTTCCTCTCGTTCACACATTGCCTCTTCCATTTTACGGTTTCTCCAATGAACTTTTACGAGATGAGTGGTCCGGTTTCTCAACACTTATTCTTTTGTATCATGAATTTTGACCATCTCTTAAGGATAAGATTGATTGGGTTTGAGTATTATTTCTTCTTATGTGAGTACATGCATTTTCCATGCATGTATTTTCTCAACAGTGATGTGTCGAACACATCATGAACATTGAAGTGACTTGGAGGCATTTATAAATGGTATGCTAGAACTCCATTTTGTTCTAGAATTTTATAAGATCTGATGTTACTCAGACAGAATTTACCATTATTACTGAATCATATAATAGCCTTCCATGGAGATACCTTCAAGAAAACATGATCGACTACATGATATTTTTAATCCTTCCTTCAGTTATCTGCATAGCTATTTTTCCTACTTTGAGATTCATTGATGGATATTTGGATAATCTTAACCTTTTCCATTGTTTACTCAACGCGTTCTAGCCCTAAATGTTTTCTATAATCAACATCACCCCAACATGATGGTGTGTGGCATCTCTTTCCATATAACACTTCAAACGGGGCCATATGAATACTTGAATGGAAGGAATTGTTATATAAAAAATATTGGAAAAGAAAATATTGATCCCACAGACCTTGAAAGTCATGTGAGAATGATCTCAATATGTCTTCTAATGGTTGAATAGTCTATTTTGATTTTCCATTAGCTTGATGGTGGTAGGAATTGCTAAAACAATGGTTAGTATTAGCGGACTTCTGAAGACTTTTCCATAATCATGATGTAAAATGAGGATCACAATAAGAAACAATCTATAGGGGTACTCCATGATGTCTTACAACTTAATTAATATATAGTATTTCTAAACATTCAAGTGGAAACTAATTTATTAGAGTAATAAAATGTGCTGACTTTGTTTAACGATCAACAATGTCACATATTGCATCATTCCTTATAGGAGTCTTTGGTAGCCCCAGGACAATTTCCATCATAATATCATCCCATTTACACTATGGTTAGGGAATAGGTTTCATGACTCCATCATGATATTTTATACCAACCATAACCTGTTGAAAAACCATAGATCATGACACATAATCATAAATATCCCTCTTCATGTTGTCCCACCAATACTTTTCCATCAAATATCTATACATATTTGTGAAACTATGATGTGTAGAGATATTTTTTCCATGACCATCATCCAAAAATTCCATTTTTAGATCAGGTATGTCAGGAACACAATGTCTCTTCCCTAATTTCAAAATCCCATCATCATATATGAAGTTCATCAGTCTCCATTATTTTAAAGGTTTAATATTCTTTCAAATCTCATCATCATCAATTTGCGAAATTTTTATCCTATAATGTAATTATATTTTGGAAAAAATTTTAAAAATTATTTATGTTTCACCTTCCCTGATTATTTTCATGTCCTTATTTACAATATCCATAAATATAAGATCTCGTTCAACTCTCATCTAGTTCAAAACTCCATGATATTCTCTTCTGAAAACATTTTCCACCTAATATTCCATCCCTAAGTAGTAGTGTATAGTGCATTCATAATCAATGAGTTGTTCAGGCTATTGTCTTTGCCTCATGTTGAGTTTTATTTGTTGGAATATATACTTTAAAATCTTATGATCAGAATATATCTCACATTTTCACCATACAATGAGTGTCTCTATATCTTAAAAGAAAATATTACCGCTACTAGCTCATGATCATGAGTTGGAGAGTTTTGATCATGATTTTTTAGCTTTCGTGAGGAATATGCAATAAATCTATCATTCAACATAAGAACACATCCATGTCATTTCATTGATTCATCACTATAAATAACCGACCCCTCATTCCCTGATAGTTGATTCATGAAATGAGAATTGAATAATATTCTCCTCCGTTATTCGAAACATTATGCACACTATTTTGTCCAAAAAAATTAACCCCTTTACATGTTTTAATTGTTAATGGGATAGCCAATCGAGAAAAATTCAGTATGATATGTCGATAATAACTGGCTATACCAATAAAACATCATACATCAGTTATACTCGTTGGTGATGTCCATTATTGTACTTCTCTTGTAATAGAAGTATCAACAATGATTACATCAATAATGGAAATATCTCCATGAAAATAAAGCTCATGAATCCATAATTCACACTTACTAAACAACAGATATATTTCATTT
Organism: Viscum album; assembly: GCA_963277665.1. NCBI lineage: Eukaryota > Viridiplantae > Streptophyta > Magnoliopsida > Santalales > Viscaceae > Viscum > Viscum album. The sequence continues at coordinate 88,419,361 of OY728121.1, read as the reverse complement.
CATATAAGTGCCTTTAGAATTGTGCCCAAGTGAATTTAATGATGTTCATATTGTTTAGAGTAAACCATGATATCATCAATAAATATCAATACAAAGTTAATCTGATATTCCTTGACAACCCTATTTATTTAATCCATGAATATAGAGGGTGCATTATTCAGTCCAAAAGGAATTACAGTAAACTTATAATTCCCATACGTGGTATGAAATATTTTCGTCAAAATGTCCTCCTTCACACACAACTAATGATATACAGATCAAAAGTCCAATTTTTTTTTTAAAAAATAGACTCCGTGAAGTTGAATGAATAATTCACCCATTCAAGGTTTGGGATACATGTTATTTATTTCTATATGATTGAAATCATTATAGTTAATTCACAACATCATAGTTCCATCTTTCTTCATAACAAAAAGAATAGGGGATCCCCATGGGGAAACACTAGGGTGAATAAATCATTTATTACTGTATTCCTCTAGTTGTTTCTTTAGTTCCAATAACTCCTCAATGGAAAAACTATAAGGTGTCTTCGTTATGGGCCTTGAACCATGAATTGAATAAATGGAATACTCAATTTCTCATTCTGGACAATGTCTTGGTTAATTCTCTAGAAACATATCAACATATTTTTGGAGAATTTGAACATTATCTATTAGAGCATTCCATTCCACACTAAAATATAGTTTACCCTCTTCATCCCGAATAATTTAATTTAGTAGATTTACTAGGGGTGGATCTAGATTAGAATTAGAATGTTACATTTTTGCACTAAAGATAAGGTAAACCTTATCATCATTGATAATATTACCCCCCTTCTTCTTACAATAAATTTTCGCATCTTGGTCTAAAAGCCAATCCATATAGAGGATTATATAAGATTCAAACATGGATATGACGACGAGATCATCATATAAAGCACGTTTATATGCCTCAATGGGAACAGATTCACAAAACATTATTGTAATTATACTTCCATTAGGATTTTTTTATTGAAAACACCATTGTTATATAAAATTGGAAATATCAAAATTTCATAGAAAACAAGGAATATGTGAAACAATTTTATAACCTAGAATATAATAATGCATTGGATAAATTTTAGGAAATAATTAATTTTCCTTCTACCACATCATTCAGAGATTCAACCTCGGCTGTAGTGATCTCATATGCTTGTTCGGGCTCCCTTGGCCTTTTCTAGGGTATGTTTTGTTTTATTTTGGGAAATTAATTTTCATAATGCCCCATTTTTTCTACAATTTTAGAATTCAACATTGAAAACCTCTTTAATTCCCTTACAATCGCGAGCTTGGTGTCCTTTTTCACCAATCATATAACATACTGTCATTCCCTTCAAGCATGTACTCGGGTGTTTCTTCCCACATTTACTACCGGATGGAAAATAATCTTTCCCTTTATTCCCCTTATTTCTTATTCTAGAATGTTCAGTTCTTATATTCTTATCATTCTTTGCTTTAAAGTCATAAAAAGTAGATAATTCATTTTATATCGTCATAGAACATGAGGAAATAACCTCGTATGATGAGAAGGATTTTGATACTAATGCTCGATAGACCAATGGATTTATCCCCACAAAAAATTGATCAATATCTCTCTGTTGGTAACATAGACAATCTGTTGCATTCCCTGTTATCCTTGTAATGTTGGACTCATATTTCTGACATTCTCATCCTCCTTTTTCCCCAGACACAAAAATTTTATTTCTATATCTCCTCGATGGTCATGATAAAATTAATTTTCTATTTATTGTTTTTAAACTCCCTCTATTCAATATTTGATACTTCTTCATCCACCACTGTTATTTGAATTAATGACCACTATTAGTTAGAATCTTCCGTGATGTTGAGACACAGAAATTTCAATGAAAATTTTATCATAAATACCATTGAATTCTACGATTATGTGTCTTATGACAGAACTTGATTCTGAGGCCCGGTGTGCATGGAATCAATTTCTGAAGTTTATCATAGGTATGTTCAGTAAAAGAACGAGTGGTTTTTATATATTTTTAACTGGTGCTCGGAATTGAAATCCTAGGGCACCGATGAACTCGCAACGCCGACAATTGCTTAAGGGGGCATTTTCCACAGTTGGGTTTTAAACAGGTTGAGAATTATGATTTGGGGAATTAGTTTAAAATAAATAAAATTGATAGAACAATTTTATTTCATAACATTGTAAGTGAAACCCTCCCATTGGAAGTTGATGGTGGGGCCCACAACCACCCAACTTCCCATGTCTGGATAAATGAGAGGTGGCGACCACACGAGCTCCAACCTTTCATATCCCTTAACCATATTTATACTCCCCAAATAACTCACTTAAAACCCCCCATTAAACAGCCTAGTTTAATGTTGACAACTCACCCAACATTTATGAGATCTTCCACATCCTCTCCCTCTCATTAATTAATTTACAACAAATTTAATTAATGAGTTGGTTTGAATTTATGTATTTGAAATGGATTGTGTAAAATAAAATAATAAGGTAGCTTATTATTTTATTTTGGGGAAGGCTTTGTTGTGTGGGAGCTCATGAGTTTTTGGGGAAGAACACCGACCATCCGACAAAGAACAGTAACTTCTTCGATGAAGAACACAAGTTCCATGACAAAATATGACATGACAAATATTCTCTTCTCCGCGACATGTGAGGAGACGCTGCTTCCTCCTCAAACACAATCCGAAATTGCCAATGAATTCTATCCCCATGACATCGTCTTTCGCGATGCCTGATGTGCGACATCAACTATCAAGGTAGGTGTTATGTTCAATTTTAATGGATTAAATCTGTGCCTCGGTTTGTCATTGTTTAACCTTGATTATCACGGCCTATTTCTATCACTTATTTCGGATGGTGTGGGATGAACTAACACGGCCCGACGACCCTCCGTTGGAAAATGATTTTTTTAGAATCGACGATTGGACGTGGAATATAGAAGAGACAGACGGTGCAAGTGCCGCCATCGCACACACTAAGAAAAGTCACGGCCAAGTGGGTCATGGTGGAGGATGTACAACGACGTCACACCATGCCAGGGATGCAGAGTCGTGGCCAGTGTAGTCCACGACGGAGGAAGCCGGCGCTGTCGCACCCGCTATGCAGCGGGAAGCGCAACCCGCTTTGCAGGCCCATTCTAAGAAAGGACCGGGTGGCCCGTCGGTCGGGTGGGTAGAGAAAAGCCGCGGTTCTAGGAGGATACTTCGCTGGATAAACCGCAGATCTCCCATGTGGGGAGACTGCACCATTAAAACGGTCTTCCAAGATGGCAGGTTTAGGATGGCAGTGCTGCTCAGTGCTGCCGGTTCGGGCAGCCGGGGGGTCGTTCCCCCACCTCGGTCTGCTCGGCCTGCTGGTCACACCAGCCTGGACGTGCCTGGATTTTTCGTGCCGGGCCAAGCTTTGTCGGGTCGCGCCGGGCCGCACCCTGCCGGGCTGGGTCGTTCCTCGCCGGGCTGGGTTGCGCCACCTCGGGCCCGGTGGAACAAGGCCACGGTGCAAGGATGGTGCCGCACTGGAGAACCCATGGCCTGCCCATGCGGGCCACTTGCACCAGAAGGCTGGCCTGCCTAGCGAGCCGGTTTGGGAGGGCAGTGTCACCGGTTCGGGCAGCCGGTGGGTCGTGCCCCTGCCTCGGACCGCTCGCCCAGCTCGGTGAGTCGCCGGGCCGTGCCCTGCTGGGCCGGGCCATGCTTCTCAGGCCGAGCCACATGAATCTTCGACCCAGTCTGACACCCATACCGGGTCGGACCCACCAATACTGGGTGACCCAACCCGCCAGCCCACTGGGCATAACGGGTTGGGCCTGTTGTTCACGTAAACGTGAATAACATAAAGACCGCGCGTCCGATTGAAGTGTCGTCTGTGGCACTGGGACCCTATCGACCAGGAGGCCCTTTTTCTATACTCTATGTGAGTTTTGGAAAAATTTGGTAAATGGTTGGATTTGGAACAAGCATATTTCAACTGGGCCCCTGAATGAAAAATCCAATATCTCTCAGAACGGGCGTCCGACTGACGCGTCGTTTGTCACGTTGAGTTCATTTTGACAAGACAGAACTTTGGGATACATCAACTCTAGACTTCGTGATAGTTTATTTATCGACCCCTTTACTCGAGTAGTGGACCCTCTGGGAATTGAGTATTCTATTTGTGGGAAACCATGAGCTGGCTGCGACTGCGATGACTACCATGCTAGAATCCTCTGTGGGTTCGACGATGATGATAAATGTACATGGATCCTACATGGGTTTGAAAACGATGATGACTGAACATGGATCCTCTGTGGTTTGGGCAGCGATGACGAATGTACATGGATCCTACATGGGTTCAGCAGCGATGGTTACTGTACATGGATACTACGAGTGTTCTGCAGTGACGACTTCTGTACATGGATCATAAATGGGTTTGGTAGAGGAGATGATTCAAAGGATTCATCTAATCATTCCAAAACTCATCGAATGTATTATATTTGTGTGAGGTAAGTCTTGTCTTTCAATCATTATCATTGATATGATTGACTTCTTCCTGTGTGGAACAGATTGTGCATGGGCTTGGAAGTCGGAGCCGAACTGAGATTGATGACTTAGGTATATCTACGGGAATATACCTAAGTAGAGTTGGTTGATACTTTGTGTTTGTATCTTTCCTTTGTGGTTTATCCATCATGAATTATGGGAGTCCTCCTGGAGTATCGGGTTACCTACTGAGTATCGTTATACTCACCCCTGGATGGGAAATGGCCGCACTACGTTGTGTTGGTTGCTAACGATGGACATCACTGATCGTGGATGAGTCTTGAGGAGCCGGACAACATCCGGAGGTGGACCACCAGGCAGGACCTACACGAAGCGGACTGACTGACCTGAGGTACCAATGAGACTATCTTTACCCACCTTTCACGTGGGATTCCCGGAGGATGACTCGGTGGTTTCTGCATTACATTACAGCTGTGGTACTTTATTTCTCAGTTGTACTATACTTTTAGTTGGGTTTCTATACTGGCCCATTTACTTTCTAGCACTTACATTTGTGCTCGGTTTTACTTAGTGCTTACTTCACATGCGTACTCTGTTGTGTTTGTTTACTTTTATAAAGGAAATGTCTTCCCTTTTACCAGGATTTACATCTTTGGTTAAAGTCTCTAGCCCTAGGCCTATCGAAGGCGGGCTTGGGGTAGTCACAGCATGGGCCCTGAGGACGGATCGTGAAAAATTGGTATCAGAGGAGTCGGTTCAACAACATAACTCAGGACTCTGATAATTTCTTCTCTGTGAAGAAATAGTGTTAAGAGTACAGATTGTGGTTTTCAGTCCGGGTAGTCCAGTGTTGGTGCGGCAGCCGACGTGTCCATACACCAGGACCATGAAATCTGATTTCCGACTCAGTGCTCTAAAACACTGATTTCATGTGTGTTTCAAAAGTTTTCTTTGTGATTACTTTATGTCAGCTCACTAGGTATACTGTTTGACCGTGCCACACATGTTTCTTTTCAGGATGGCCCCACTAAGGAAACCAGTAAGGGTTCCTAGTTTCATGCGAAATGGAAGCCCACCGAGTGACAAGGCCTCAGTGCAGGGCACCATTACAGTAGAGTCACCAGTGGTACCACTACCCACTGAGCCACAAATGCCACCAGCCCCATATGCAGAGAGTGCACCCCGCATAAGTGCATTTCACAAGTTTCAGTGATAGAGGTCGCCCATGTTCCGTAGAGAGATGGACCATCAGGCAGCAGAGGATTGCTCAGAGGCTATCATTATAGTTTTCAGATTGGTAGGGACACCAGCAGACCTTATGGTGATCCTTTACTTGAGATTACTGCACGCAGCAGTAGGTAGATGGTGGAACCTGATGCTCCAAGTTCATGAAGAGGCATCTCTACTTTGGAAATACCTCGAGAGCCTCTTACACTCGTAGTTTTTTCAATCCTCCCTATGTGTTATTAGCATCCTGGAGTTACTAAAGATGTAGCAGTGCGGCATGACACTAGCCCAGTACTGGATGAGATTTACCAACCACTCACGTTACTCCACAGACATGGTATGTGACCAATTCTTCTAGGCCCAGACCATTGATAAGGGACTGAGGAATGAGATCAGGACATCGATGATCTCCCTCGGAATTCTGATACAGACATGCATACCGGAGTGAGACCATCTTTTGGAGATATTTCTTGCTGAGGCATCGCCTACAGCGAGACCCACCATAGGGCGTCACGTAGAGGATTCTTCTGCAACCGACAGTAGAAATATGTCAAAGAGGTCCAAGCGGACCAGGACATTAGGTGGGTGACCTCAGGATAGTGGTTCAGATGTTCTAGGCACACACAACAGATCCATCCATACGAGGGGAAGGCAGTGATATGCATGCGGCAGGCATGGCCACATGGCTCGTGACTGCCCAACCCGCCATGCAGATGAGGAGCAGATAGTTGAGCTACCACCCAGGAAGAGGCATAGGTTTAAAAGTGGCAGTCCGCATGGAGCAGGAGGATGAGGCAGAGGAGCTGTCCAAGCAGCAGTTGGTGGACGATGCTTCGAGGCTCTGACACCACCACCACCAGGAGGACCACCCTGACAACAGGGAGCTGGCAGACATGGTCATGCTCAGCTCCAACCAGTCAAGGCCTATGACCATGGCGCACCTGCGATGATTCGAGTTACTATCTGTTTCTACTCCACCCTTACCACAGTTCATATACAAAATGGAGCGAGTCATCCTTTTATTGCCTCTGCCCAAGTTTGGAGCTCGGAGATTCCGATGGAGCCGTTGGCTCGATCATTACTACTAGAGACACCTAGGGATCAGACTCGACGATTACGCACTAATTCCAGCAATGTGATCATACTCAAGGAGGTGAGAACATCGGATGTGATATTCTTATATTTGCATCGAGGCATTACAACATCATCTTTGGTATTGATTGTTTATCTACATTCCATGCCTAGATCGATTGTATTAGGCTCAAAGTGTGGTGTGTCAGCACAGATGGGAGCATGTTCACCATCACCAGCCAAAAGGGAGCCTTTGCAGCGCAGGATGGACTTACGTAGAGGAGATGCCAGCCGATCACACATCAGTTGGCTAGTCTCATCCTAGGAGCGGTTGATGTGCAGAGTCCGAGTTCTCCTATTGTGGTGGATCAGTATACAGACGTTGTTCCTAAAGACATTATAAGACTACCTCCTCATAGAGAGGTATATTTCTACATTTACCTGTACCCCGAGACATCACTGATATCTACTCCAGCATATCGTATGGCTCCCACCGAGCTTCAGGAGCTGTGGGAATAGCTGGAGGACTTAAAGGGAATAGGATTCATCTCACCATGTGTTTCACCCTGGGCTTCTCTGATTTTATTTTCCATGAAGGTGGATGGGAGATTAAGACTATGTGTAGACTACCATCTCTTGAATCAGGTGACCGTAATGAACATGTACCCACTCCTGAGTATTGATGATCTCTTTGATCAGCTCAATGGAGCACGATGGTTATCGAAGTTAGACCTCAGGTCAGGCTATCATCAGTTCAGAGTTCGAGAAAAGGATGTGCAGAAGACGGCTGTCAGATGTCGGTAGTACCACTATGAGTTCATGGTTTTTCTCTTTCGGCATAACCAATGCACGATCAATGTTCATGAGTCTAATGAATAGGATATTCCAGCCTTACCTCGATTGTCTTGTTGTATTCTTCTTCGACGACATACTGATCTACTCGACTACTGAGGAGGAGCACGCCTACCACTTACATGTTGTACTGGACACACTCCGAGAGCACCAGCTTTATGGTAAGATCTCGAAGTGGAAGTTCTGTATTCAAGAGGTTCACTTCTTGGCGAACATCATCTCAGAGGTGGGAGTTGCAGTGGATCCTTCGATGATCGAGGAGGTACATGCTTGGGAGCCACACAGGAGCGTGACAGAGGTGCGATGTTTCCTAGGTCTGGTTGGGTAATATCAGAGATATATGCCAGACTTCTATAGAGTTTCATAACTGTTTTCAGCTTTGACGAATAAGGGGAAACCCTTTGTGTGGTCATATAGATTCCAGTAGATCGTTCAAGAGACGAGACATAGATTGACCAGTGCGCCCGTCTTGCGGCTACGAGAGGAGGGCGTTGGGTATGTGGTTTACTACTATGCATCAGGGACCGGACTCGGGTGTGTCGTGATGCAGGAGGGGGCAGTGATTGCCTATGGTTCACGGCAGTTGAGGCAGCACGAGCAGAACTACGCTACCCATGACCTGATGTTAGTAGTAGTGGTCTTCACCATGATGATGTGGCGGCACTATCTAATGGGTGAGTGCTTTACAGTCTACTCTGACCACGATTGTCTCAGGTAAATTTTCCTTAGAAGGACCTGAACCTGAGATAGCGGCGATGGCTCGAGTTACTCCAAGACCATGTCATTGAGATAGTCTATAGTACTAGGAAGGGGAACATAGTAGCTAATTCTCTCAGTAGGTGATCAGACATTCAACTACTTGGATAGGCGACGAACCAGTTTGCTCCTTTGAAGATATCCATCGTGGATAGAGATGAGACAACCTTTCTACAGTACCTCATAGTCACTCCTCCACTACATTAGAAGTTCTAAGAGGAACAACATGGGGACATTGACTATGAGACACGACGTGCTCAGATTTCCACAGGGCAGGCACCTGATGGATTTTCTTAAGGAGGAGAGCATGTTATCCTTTTCGGGGGACGCAACATGGTACCAGTTGCACTGCATGAGGAATTGATGAGGGAGTTTCACACTTCCCCTCTAGCGGTATACCCTAGAGTGGGGAAGATGTACCAGGACTTCAGATGATAGAACTGTTGGCCGGGTATGAAGAAGGGTGTATAAAAGTTCGTTTCATGATGCCTCACTTTCCAGCAAGTGAAGGAGGAGCACCAGGTACCAGTAGGCTTGTTATTTCTCTTTGAGGTTCCAGAGTGGAAGTGGGATAGGATATACATGGATTTCATGATGGGGCTTCCACATACATCTAGGGGACACGAATCTTTCTGGGTGATCATCGACCGACTCAAAAAGTCGTCCCACTTTTTTCCGATGTGAGAGTAGGGCTCAGTGGAGAGCTTGTGATGCCTCTACGTTCATGAGATCGTACGACATTAGGGTGGGCCATCATCTATCATCTCTGATCGAGATTATCTATTTTCATCCTGGCTTTGGAAGGGGTTTCAGGAGGAATTTGGGATGCAGCTACGTATGAGCACCTCCTTTCATCCATATAAAGATGGCCGGACAGAGCGAACCATTCAGACTCTTGAGGACATGCTTTGTTCATGTTTCCTTGAATTTCGTCGCAGCTGGGAGGATCACCAACCCTTGGTGGAGTTTGTGTACAACAACAGCTACCACTCCACCATTGGGATGGCACTATATGAGGCACTGTACGACCGACCATATAGATCACCTCAGTGCTGGACTGACCCTGGGGAGTCAGCACTTGTAGGACCAGAGATGGTTCAGGATATGATGGAGACGGTGCAGATCATCCAGGAGTGGATGAGGACTCCACAGAGCAGACAGAAGTCATATGCTGATAGGAGGAGGAGACCACCAGAGTTCGAGGATGGAGACAATGTTTTCTTATAGGTCTCACATCGACGTGGATTACAAAGATTTAACCAGGGCGGAAAGATATCTCTGCACTTCATCAGACCTTTCCAGGTCCTCAGCAGGGTAGGGGAGGTGGATTACCGCCTAGCCCTTCCACCTTAGTTCCACCGGGTGCATGACGTCTTCCACCTATCTCAGCTGAGGAGATACATGCATGACCTGAACTGCATCAGTGATCATGAAGAGATGGACATCGATGACGGGGCTACATTCTTGGAGGTCCCGGTGGAGATCGAGGATCGACAGGAGAATTCCCTACGTGGATGGTTGATTCCTCTGGTGCACATTCGTTGGCAGCATGAGAATATCCAGGAGATCACATTCGAGCGAGAGGCTCAGATGCGTGAACAATAACCCCATTTGTTTCCCTAGTTTATGTTGTAGCATTACAGGGACGTAAAACTCTATGGTGGGAGTAATGTAAATACCCAAAAAATTCATGTAAAATGTTTACATAAATACATTGGAATTTTACATGTCTTCGGCTTTTGACGAAAATTGATTCTGAGCCCTGGTGTGCCCGGAATAAATTTCTGAAGTTTAGCTTGTGTACGTTCAGCAAACGAATGAGTGGGGTTTTCTGTATTTTGAACCGGTGCTCAGAATTAGAATCTGAGGGCACCGATGAACTCGAAGCGTCGGTAATTTCTTAAGATGACCATTACCGCAGTTGCGTTTTACGTGGGTTGAGAATTATGATTTGGGGAATTAGTTTAAAATAAAAAAAATTGTTAAAACAATTTTATTTTATAACATTGGTGGTTAAACCCTCCCATGAGGATATGTTTGTGTGGCCCACAACCACCTAACTTCCCAGGTGTGGATACCTGAGAGTTGGGGACCACACGAGCCCCAACCTTTCATCTCCCTTAATACTCTTTAAACACCCCAAATAACTCCCTTAATCCCCCCATTAAACACCAATGTTTAATGTTGACAACTCTCCCAACATTTATGATATCTTATACCTCTTCTCCCTCTCTTTAATTAATTGCCAATACCTTTAATTAATGATGTGGTTTGAATGTTTTTATTTGAAATGGCTTGTGTGAATTAAAATAATAAGGTAGGTTATTATTTTATTTTGGGGAAGGCATTGTTGTGTGGGAGATCTTTAGTGTTTTGGGAAGAACACCGACCCTCAAACGAAGAATGGTGACTTCATTGATGAAGAATTCCGGTTCCATGAAGAACGACGATGCACCAACCATTATCTTCTCCGCGAAAAGTGAGGAGATATTGCTTCTTCTTCGTACGCACTCCGACATCACCAAAGAATTTATTCCCCATGACGCCATCTTCTGTGACACCCGATGTGCGACATAAACTATCTAGGTAGGGGTAATGTTCATTTTTAATGGATTAAATCTGTGCCTCCTTTCATCATTGTTTAAAAATGATTGTCACAACGTATTGCTATTGGTTAACGCGGAGGGCGCGGGCCGAACCAACACAGCCCAATGAACCTCCACTAGAACGTGATTTTTTAGAATCGACAATCGGAGGCGGAACGCGAAAGAGACCGACGGTGCAAGGGCCGCCATCACGCATACTATTAAAAGTTGCTGCAAAGTGGGCCACGACGGAGGAAGCATGGCACTGTCGCACCGTGTCGGGGATGAGGAGTCGTGTCCAATGTAGGTCGTGGTGGAGGAAGCCGTCTCCGTCACACTGGCTATGTAGAAATAACTGCGACCCGCTTTGTGGGCTGCAACGGCGGAAGGACTGGTTGGCCTGTCAGATGGTTGGGAGAAGAATGGTCATGACGTCAGGAGGGCACAACACTAGAGAACCTGCGGCCCACCCGTGCGGGCCGCTTGCGCCAGTAGGCCAGCCGACCTAGTCGGCCGGTTTCAGAGGGCATCGCCACTTTGTGCCCCTGGTTCGGGAATTCAGGGGGCCACACCCCCACATCGGACTGCCTGGCCTTTGGGCCGAGCCAGACGGGCCTGGTCCAGCGGGGGCGCGCCGGGACGGGCCGAGCTGGGCCACGCTGGGCCGGGCCATGTCGTGCCGCGACGTGCCGGGACACGTCCCACTGGGCCGGGTCGTTCCACCTCGGGCCGGTCTGACACCCATATCATGTCTGACCCGCCAAAATTGGGTGACTCGACCCACCAGCCCCCCGGGCTTAACGGGTTGGGCGTGTTTTTCACTTATACGTGAATAACTTAAAGACCACGCGTCCAATCGACGCACCGTCTGCAGAACTGGGGACCCTATAGACGAGGAGTTCCTTTTGCGATAATCTAAATGAGTTTTGGACAACTTTGGTAAACAGTCGGGTTTGGAATGAGAATATTTCCAACCGGGCCCCTGGAAGGAAAATGCCAATATCTCTCAGATAGGGCGTCCGATTGATGTGACATCTGTCACGTTGAGTTCCTTTTGAAGATATGGAACTTCGGGATACATCAACTCTGGACTTCGTGAAAGTTTATGTATCGACCCCTTTTCCTGAGGAGCAGACCCTCCCGGAATCAAGTACCTTGTGTGTGGGAACCCTGGAGCTGGCTGCGACTATGACGAATGTCGTGTTGGAATCCTTTGTGGGTTCAAAAAAGATGATGACTATACTTGGATCCTATGTGGGTTAAAGAGCGAGGACGACTGTACATGGATCCTCCATGGGTTTGACAACGATGACAACTGTACATGGATCCTATGTGGGTTTGGTATCGATGGTTACTCTACATGGATCGTACGTGGGTTCGGTAACGACGACATCTGTACTTGGATCCTACGTGGGGTCGACAGAGGAGATGATTCAGAGGCTTAATGTAATAAAATCCACCTCTCATCGAAAATAGTATACATGTTTGAGCTGAGTCTTGTCGTTCAATCATTATCATTGATGTGACTGACTTCTTTCATGTGTGGACCAGATTGTGCCTGGGCTCCGAATTTGCAGCCAAACTGAGATTGATGACATAGGTATATGTATGGGCATATACCTAAGTAGAGTTAGTCGATACTTCGTGTTTTTATCTTTCCTTTGTGGTTAATCCTCTGTGGATTCTGGGAGACCTTCGGGAGTCTCTATGTCTATACTGAGTATCGTTATACTCACCCCAGCACCTGAAATGCCAGTACTATGTTGTGCTGGTTGAAGACGATAGTCAAAACATATCGTGGATGAGGCTTGAGGTGCTGGACAGTATCCGGAGGTGGAACACCAGGTGGGATGTAAACGAAGAGGATGGAGGGACCCAAGGTGCCGATGGGACTATATGTATCCACCCTTCATGTTGGATTCATAGAGGGAGACTCGGTGTATGATTATTTACTTTACAGCTATTGTAATCTCATTCTCAGTTGTACTATAATTTCAGATTGGTTTGTATACTAGTCCATTTACTTTCCAAAACTCAAATTTTTCCCAGTTTTACTTAGTGCTTACTTCAATTGCATACTCTGTTGTGTTTTTTTACTTTTATATAGGAAATGCCTTCCCTTTTACTGGTATTTTCGCCTTCGGTTCTAGTCGCCAGCCCATGGCCTATGGAAGGTGGGCTTGGGGTAGTCACAGAATGGGACCCGAGGATGGGTCGTGACACGTGAGGCGGAAAACTACCAGGAAATATTTTTCCTTTTCGATAATCCCCAAAGAATGAAATATTTTTTCTATTTAACTTATCTATTACCCAACTACAAATGGATTTGTAGTCTTTTCGAATGTTGGTGGTTGTTTCCTCATGTAGCGGTATATCCATGAACCTCTACATTGTGGATCAGGGTGCTCCATATGGGTAAGGTTATAAATAATATCTAGAGTGAGATGTCCTAGAATGGTTATAAGTTGGTCATCATAGGTTGCATCACTATCTCCCCTATAATAATATTTAATATAAGGGAAATACATAAATGGATTACGTGCAATGATACAGTTTACATTCCTTCAATTACGGACAATTTCTCCACAATGGCAGACAATTGATTAGATTATGATTCACAATTCATAATTCATAAATACTAAAATACCTAACATAAATTGAAAAGATTATGCATATAGTCTATATTCATAAAAAATGATTTATTTGAGAATGTATGTACTCATAAAACCTTCACAATGATTTGTAATGAAAATGTGAATTAACCTAAGAATATCCCCTTAGAGTTTCATAAACAACAGTGCTGCAAGGCCCGTTGTCGTGTACCATGATACCACTGATCAAAATAGAAACTCCTTGTTGGAGTTTTTACTCATTGGTACCTCTATGGCGGAGCAGCCTCAACCTTCTCATATTGAGATAGGTATTTATTTCCTTGAAAATTATCAAAATATATACATTTGCAAAATTATAAGAAGTTTTACAATACTAATTCTAAAATCATATCTTAATGTAATGATATCTAATCAGAGTTTTTAAAAATCTACTTTCCTAGGATTGTACTAATTTTCTCTAATACCAACTGTAATGTCCTGACCCTAGTTACCAAGAATCTGTTCATTATTACATAATATTGAATGATCATAATATATGAAGTCTTGAAACACCGATTAGTTTAGTAAACACAGAATTACTAGATACATATATATGTTTTACATTACATTATGAAATGGAAAAAAACCAAAAACATTTGCCCCTTTAAAGACAGTCATATCACATCGCATATTCCTATAGCCTAATCATAATATAATTAGTCACATCATATAAAAAATAGAACATAAGAAAGGGGAGAGATCAGATTATCAGTAAAGATTAATATATTGGAGAAACTATTATAAATATGAATAAACATTTAAGGCAATATATTATATTTAAAAAAACCTTTTATACTCAAACAGTAGCATAATAATGCAAAGACATGTCAAATAATGAAATCTAATTTTTCACATGGATATTATACTATTCAATTAATAACATTTAATATCAATAGATAATTTTATAGTAATGGAATGCATAATGTCAGAAATCATAACCACATAGTAATTGCCTTCAGCAAAGACTACAAGTAAGATATTGTCACGACCTTATTCCAAGAAACTAGTTTGTCTCATGAGACCAACAAATTCATTGAGAAGCTATAGCAGGCTCCACCTATCTCTTAATAAGTCTAATGCAATTCTCATATGAAATTGTTGAAATATAACATAAACATTCATATTAAAACTAGCATAAAAAATGTAAGTTCATTAAACCTAAACCATGAATCATATAAAAATAACACATCTATAGTCAAACATATAACAAAACCTTATTTAAAAAATATAATATTGTATCATAATAAATCAACTTCAAAGTAGTGTATAATAAATCAAAGGATGTTGACATAGATGAAATCAAAACTATTGGAGAGAAATATCACTTTCTATTTTGAGATCATTTAAACATAACAAAATTATAAAATAAATAATTTATTTTGAAAAAAAATTATGAACATGTTATAGAAGCTCAGAAGTTGTTATAATGGTAGAAAATAACCACAGACACCATATACATTAAGAAAACATGTTTTCCTTTATCTGTTGAAAAGGAAATAAAGTACCTTATTTGGAAAATGACAGAAATTTTCTATTCTATGAATTTTTTTAAAAAAGTCATTTAATGGTATAAATTAAATTAACCCCTATTCTAGAAAATATTAAAAAAATTGGAAAATCATTTTTAAGAAATACTGATTTAAACGATAAAGAGGTCCGAGTAGATACTTACTTATAAAGAAACTCAGAAAATAAAGAGATTGTAAAATTAACACATACCTTGTACTTTTCCTTGTTCGATGGTAGATTATTCTCATGTATAATAGTTTAATCATTTTTCATAAATTATACAAGAACAATATAAATAAATATTATATTATATATGATCTAATAATATTATTTTTTGTCAAAAATATTTCAGTAATATGATTATTTATGGAGTTAACTGATTTGTTTTCCTATATATGTTTTTTTAAATTATTCATATTTGATATGGATTGGATGTATTTGATTTATATCCAGAATAATATTATGTTCTTATACAATATTTGTAGTCAATAAATGAAAATTATTCATGAATGGTTACGATGGGGAACGATTCTCATTGTGTTCGTGTTGATGGTAATCTGTTCGTACACATGAGTGACAATACCATTATATTGATAGTTAAATCGTATTTAATTGGATGGTATATCTTATATAATGAATAATTAACATGTTATATTTATTATTTATATCAATCATATTTATTATTATTCCCATCTAAATGATTAAATGTTGAATAACAAACTACACCAATACAGCGAGACGATAAGCCATACTTATGCATGTATGGTGACTTTCTCAATCATAATATTGATAGAATAATGAAAATGGTTTTACACTATTAATGAAAACATCAATGAATGTAAAATGTAATGGAGTTACTATTTGTGTATGGGAACAACAAAGAATGAGAATATTTAATGAGAAATGGACTTTGAAATTGGTGATAAAATAATAACCACTTCTTCATCTGCTTCCTTTTGATTTGATAAAAAGGGCTCCATAGGTTGGCTTATGATCAATATAAGTCCTCTAAGATGAAGTTAGGGTAGTTCCGTGGATAATTGAATAGGGGTTGGCCAAGCCAAATTGCATTGGAGGTGTGATTTTGACAAAACAGAATGTACTATTTTAGAATTGAGTTGAGGGTCACTTTAGGAAAAGATTGAAATATTATTTTATTATACAATCATATTCGGATTATATTGGATAAAAAATTAGTTATTTAAAAGATGAGGTGGTTCTGGGTCGAAAATCTCCCATCCAATATCCTTTATATAGGATTAGTTCACCAAATTACCCTTTTCATTTAGATTAAACTCATCGTTAAATTGTTTAACCTTTACCACATATTTTGTATTATTATAATAAATGGTTAATAAAAATACTATCAAAATCCAAGAGAACAAAAATCGGTACAATATGGAAATATATAACCATATCTATGTCCTTTGGCTGAATAATTTATTTTTAGAAATATTATATCAATTAATCATATAGTATTTTTTTAAACACATTTTTGTCAATTTTGACACAATTATGTATTTGGTTTTTGTGATATTCAAAAAAAAACAAGATTACTTCTAAAAACTAAATTAAATCAATCCATTCATGTCATATTAAAATATAAAATTTGTAAAATTTATCCAATGTCTCAATATATATTTATTTTTATATTTATTATATCAATTATTTTAATCATTCATTAATAAGGTAATTTATGTATCATCATTGCATCATAAACAAATTTAATTATTTAATGTCTAAAACTTGTCAATAAAATACCAATATTTATGAATTATGTTTATATATCTATTAAATTTTTATAGTGGACTATATCTAATTTATATCCCTATATTAAAAAAGTATTTGTTATGAAAATTTGAATTTAAGACTATTAAATCATCATAAAATAAAATAAAATAAATTGTCTTAATCTAATCTATGTGGATAAAACTAGATCATATATTACTCTTAAGGATTATTTTGGGAGAAAAAAACTTATTCAATAAAATGAGGACTTTGGTTATGGTAATTACAATAAAATTTTTACCTTTATTATCCCTAATAACATTAAACTACGGTAAATGAAATTCAATATTTTCTATTCACCAAAAATTATAATCATCCTATTGAACCACATTTTACTTACTGACGTCAATTTTGTGACTCACATTTTTTAAATTCAATTCATTGATGTTGTAAAATTTCATCGTATGAAAATTTGCGAAAGTGCCTAGAAGGTTGGTAAAAGACGTAAAATTGTTCAATAAAATTATATACATATAATTTTATTATAAAATTAAACCAATTAAGTACATTGAATATATATATATACCATGTATCTATTTTTACCATAAATAATAGTCAATAAAATAAATAATTATTTAAATAAAAAGTTGATTTTAATCAATAATGCAGTGTCTTCACTATTAATAAAAAATTGAATGTTTTCATAAAAATGTATAAAATTCACACTAACATAATAATTATATTCCGTATCAAAAATGATATCCATGATGAAAAATTAAATTTATATAAATTAATAAAAGGGGTATTTCTATTCATAACGGCTAGTTTGATTTGTCGTGTTGTGCTAGAACTCGAAGTTGCATACATCACATGATATTGAATTATTCAAAGAGAAACACACCATGTATGAATAGGGTGTTACAATAAATGATTATATTTTGTTTTAAATAGAATAGAAAACAACCCATCAAAATTTTTCAATAAAATTGATATCATTAGATTGTAAAATTGTATACCAATTCTTTTAAATTGAATATCATTAGCTTACTTTATGAAGTCAAAAAAATTTATTGAAGTCAAAGTAGTGGGAATTGAAAAAATTTATACATTCCAAGGAATATACTCATAGTTGAACCCTTATAAAAACCTATATAAACATAACTACCTAGTATTTTTCTCTAATATAATATTCCTTATAACATAAGAATTACCCACTTCACAGAAGAATTATATCAAGATCATCCATTATCATAAAAATTTAACAAGGACTAAAATATAAAAAAACACATGAAATATTTATTCTCAATACTAATATTTCAAAAAATATTTTTATTAACACATATCCAAAATAAAATTTCAGATTTCCAAAAAAAATTGGGTAAAAATAACATTTCTTTGAAAAAACAATATACTAAATAAGAAAATGTTTGTAAATACGATATTAAATTGAGGAAAACCTAAAATCATTAAATTTATTATTATTAATCTTTAACGGTAAGTAAAAATATAAAATCCATTAATTTAATATATGTTAAAATTGAATATTCCTTTTTTCATTTAAAAACAAATATTCCACATTTAACACATAAAATTATATAATTTTAAATCCATCTAAATTTATTTATGTAAAATATATCGATAAGTAAATTTTAGTATGTACGAGGAAGAAAAATATTTCGATAAAAAATATCTAAAATCTATATAACAAAATTATAAGGTAATTTTTTTGGGTACCTAATGTCATTCATGTCATATAGTTTGTTTATATAAATAAATAATGAAAATTTATAATTTATTTACTTGATCAATGACCTTTTTAGTTTTTATTAATTAATATGTGAGCTCATATCCATGTTACACTAAATTAAATAATTTTTTTGTCCATATGTTTTAGGGATGTTTGGTTTAGATGTACTATATAATGTTAGTATGTACGTTTTGTTCAAATAAATAATGATTTTTTTATTAAATTAACCATAGTACTATTAAAATTATAATCTTTATTCAATAATTATAATATTATAAAAAAATGTATAAAGTCTGAAAAACTGATGAATGTTGCAATCACGGAGATTTCATCACATTTGTAATTATTGTTACTATTTATATGTTTTGAAAAACATTAGAAAAATAAGTTAAATCTGAATTTATCAATATACAATAATTATAATATAATAAATGATACATTAATTCATTATACCACCAATATATAAACAACATGTGAGGTAGTGAATGGAACATAAAAGAAATTAGTGATGGAGGCATTTCTGTATATATATATGTTATCACTATTTTTAATGGATTGTAATGAAAAATGTAAAATATTTATTTATCACATAAAAATTAAAATAATTTCATATATATCATTTTAAATGTATATGATATATCCTAATTAAAAACAATATGATTCAGAGATAGAAAATGAAATTAATCTTATAATTAGAAGGTAATACACATGTGAACACAATGGATATTAATTTCATTTATTAGATGATTAATTAGAAGAAAAAAGAATTATAAACTAATCAAAATGAAATTATTGTAATGGTCTTCAACATATCCCATAATTATCTCACCTTTTTCCTATCTAAAACCATTCTATATATTAAGGGGAATTGATAACATAATAACGATGTGCTCAAAAGCTCAGTAAGGGTAAACATGGAAAACATAAAACAAACCATAAACAATTAAACGTAAAAATAGGAACATAATGTTTAAATATAAAAATCTAGAGTGAAGACATAAATCACGGTATATATAAGGAATTGATCATTAAAGGAACATTAACTATGATAGAATAACATAGTAATAAAAAAATGTAATTATTTAAAATTAATACGTATATAATAGCACTTCCAAATTATCCAATGCATTGCTCACATGACCATCATCATTTATAAAGTCCATTACTAAACTAGTATTGCAAGTCATTCCATCCATGAATTACGGAATATTATTTTCTTTTAATTCCATTCATCTCTATCTCAAGTGATATAAATCATTTATAAATGAGTTTTCAGGAGATATATGTCCCACCCATATCATAATGAAATCATTTAACATGTTCCTAAAAAACATTAATCATTCATCATTGCATAACCCATGAAATATAAGGGGATTCGTAAAAATGATTTCATAAAAACATAATCCATATAAGATAAATTTAATAATAATAATAATTAAATAAAAAAGCAATCAAATCAATGTAATAATACGGATAACAACATAACCCTATGTAATCATAGATAGAAACTAATATTTTTTAAACACTTTAACTTTTTTCTTTAGTAAAATTACCTTTATTTTAAAAAAATCATTCCTAAAAAAGCCAAACAATTTTAAAATAAATTAATTATGTTGAACTTAATCATCAATTTTATAGAGGCTGGTTCATGGAAAGATGACTTCTTCAAATTGTAAATATCTATTCATGACATATAGGTTAAAAAACAATCCTCTCGTACTATTGTCGGAGAAGTCAAAAACTAACCTATATGGTAAACAAAGGAACAATTCCTTACCCACCATGTAGTAAATGTCAAAAAATGGGTAAACATGAATTTAAGAATACATATAAGAATAATAAAAATTTTGTGAAAACAGTTTTATAAAACATGGATACAGATGAACAATTTACCCTATAAAATACTTAAAAATAAACAATATCAAATAATAATGAGATAGTTCAATTATCCTTTACCATAGGTCTGATATCAATCATATTTGTCCAAAACTCATCTATAGTGGGTTTATACATATTATTAACTTGTAAAAACCGATAATAATATTTATGATTCATATATGATTCACTTGTGACTTTATATTACTTGTTCATTTATCAATTCACTAATAAAAACGTTTGGGATCATACTTTTTTTTTATTTATAAATTTTTTGAATTGTTATTCCAGATATAATTACTCATATAATGATTTACACACTTCCATAATGTAAAAAATGATTTGTATATCCTATATATTTAGTATATAATTATATATAATATAGAGATAAATGAAATGGAATACACCGTTCAATGAGACAATAGTTCGTACATACGCATGAACACTACTTAGATTTCCTTACCATATTAAAAGAATAAAAACCAAATGATACAAAGGTAAATTATAATTCCTTTATAATAAATATGCTTTATATATTACATGATTTCATTAATTCCATCCTTTATACATTCAATTTAATGCATGAATGAGTCTTATCACTTTGAGGTGGATGTAGTCTACACATTCTCAAATTAAATTATCATATTTAACTATTATGAAAAAAATAAAAGTTTTTATATAAATAAATAATACAGAAACATAGAAAAATATAAATATAATATATATCATACATAAATATCGTGTCATCATAATGGCCACTATGAGATGTGGTAGGATAAAATTGAACAATCTTCATTTCATAGGGCAGTAGTTCGATGTACACAGAAACAATGTGTTCGTTTTCATTAAATTGAGGTGTGTGTAATTGTAGTTCGAATCCTTATCATAACACCATCCTAGTATATTTATATTCAGGTTTTGATGTAATAAAATAATAATAAGATCATATTGAGTAATGATGGAAAATAAAATAAAATAAAATGAGGGAAGATGTTACCCCTAAATCGGGTAACATCTTCTGATTTGAGCTAATATAATTTCATGAATTTATTTGTGCCCAAGGTAAGGATACATGGAATAAGGGAAGGATGTTGATATCTTATTTGGGCTGAATTTGGAATAGACATGGGTCTTGAGTGGTGTGTGTTATGTGGGTAGAGGTGATGGCCTTTTATAAGAAGGAGGATGGGCAATTTAGAAAAATCATAAAATATTAAATTATTATGAATTATATTTTGATAAAAAATTTTATAAAATACATTTATAAAATAATTTAGATGATTTTTGTTCGAATACTCATTGTAAAATAAATTTTAGACAAGTTTTGTATATATTTTTGTCCTTATTTGTTTGGATTGACACTTATTTTATCCTTTTTAATCTTATAGTGATATCATGTTATTGACTCATTTTGGGTTCCTGTAATTATAATATAATTTCATATGACCCCCCTGAATGTCATTTATTAAATATTTGTAAATTTATTTTCAATTTTGTGAATGTTTTATTTTTTGTAATTGTATATCATTTAATGAATAATTTTATGTTTTCTCTTATGAATTATGTCAATTTTTGACACTATTCATACATGTCATTTAAAAAATCCTAATAATCGTATTTCATCGAAAAAAATAATTAAATAAAATATAATATGTAAATATAATCCAAAAAATTCGTTAATGGCCTTAAAATAATCAAAAAAATTTATTTTAATATTTATAATATCAATTATTTGAATCTATTATTAATGAATCTATCACCGCATCATCATTGTGTCATAGGTAAATTTATTTATATAATGTATAAAAATTATTAATAAACTACCATTATGTTGAAAAAAAAAATTATCTTTATAACTACTTTTTATAGTGGAATACATCCTTTATATAACCCTATTTAAAAATTTTTTGAAAGATTAATGATTATGTTATATTTCTCTCCACCATAAATTAATTCATATAAAATTTCATTTCGACATCCAGGGGGATCCAGGGGGTCTCTAAATCATCCCAAGGATTCCCATGGTCAGAAATATTTCATTTAATAGGATTATTAAATATATTCTTTTAGTTTTATCTTATTAAATTATTTGTTACCCTTATTTACATGATTTACTTTTTAAACATGATAAATAAAAATAATTACTAATGTTACTATTCTGAATGTCTAAAAATAATATGTACCTATTAACATAATTTTGATATTTGGATTCCAAATATGGAATCTATTTTTTGAAATTGAAAACACAGTAGACTTTGAAATTTTAAAAAAAATTAATTCCCTTTGTCTAATCCAAAAAGCAAGTTCATAAGAAATAATAACTATCAAAATATTGGAAGTTGTTTATGTCAAATTTCAAAGGAAATTACATCCAATAACCGTTATTATATTATATATTATAAAAATATTTAAATTTAACTTAAAAAATATAAAAAACTTATCTACCAATATAAATAAATGTGTTTAAAAGGAATATTTGAAATAAATTCTACAATTTTCCACTATTCAATAAAATATTAATCTTATCAGAAAAATACCAAAAAATTAAAAAAATTAACTTTTGATGTCCCAAATAAAAATTGGATGATTATTTTGTAAAATATAATATATAAAAGTGTTAAAAACTAGAATTAAAATATGTTCACCATCAAAAGGTGGTAAAACTACAATTGTTTTAAAAATACTTCATTTATCCAAAAAAAGAACTTGTTATTATATCCTCTCTTAAAAAAATAATGTTGAATGATAATGTTAAATAAAATTAAAATTATTGTTAATACAATTCATTGTTTCTAGTTTATATCCCATAATAATATTTTTAAAATATATCTTCATTAAATGAAACATGATTGAACATTAAATGAATTCTATAGAGGAAGGCCAGTCTTTCATGTAATGCAGACCACAAATAATGTTTAATATACTTCAAGATAATATGGTGTTGTGTATAACATAATATAATATTGGTGTTGTGTACAACACAAAACATCAATTAGAATATAAATATTTTATCCCAAAACAAATCTCACGGTGTTACAAAAAACAGTTATACTCCATGGATAATAAAATCAAAATGTAAAATAGTTATTTAATTTCCACCCTAGGTTGAAAAAAAATTTATGGATGATATGTTATGCAAAAAATAAGAATGTATCCAGTGACTATTGAATACTTCTCCAAATCATTAATGTAAATCTCGGTTATCGATTACAAACATTTGATAGGGGTGCGCCATAAAATCTTACTACTTTATTAATGTATAACAATGTAAGTACATCAAGAGTGAAATATTATCTAATTGAAAGTATATGGGATGAATAAAAATGGATATCAACTACAACCCATCTTGAATTCTGTAATTTATATGTTTTTGGGTAATCTGATGAAGAAAATACGGCAATGATTTCCCATACACATTTATGTATGGTCAATGGTTATAAAATCCATTTAAACATATGTATCCTAGCATAATAATATTGAAATATCATTCACCAAGATGTACATTTTGAAATATAAATATTCCTGCGATCCCACCAAAAATAATCCTTATGATATATGTACATATTTTTTATTCAGGGTTAATAGAAAATGATGAATTATTAGGCTAATTCAATGTAACGCTATTCCAATATTGTTTTGGTGGGACACATAAATGGTTCTCAAACTATATTATTCAATAAATATCAATGATCAACTCATGATCATTCTTATCCTTCATTCATAGAACAAATTATTACTTTTTTACCGATTTAATATTCACATAGATAGATGGTTGTACACTCATTTGAGAACGATAATATTTATCCACTTCTATTCAGATTTCAGTATCCATCATCCATATGACTATAAATATTTGATATTTATTTATGTTTATAATAGATAAGAAGTCATAATCCTTTAAACTTATATAATCTCTCACCTTGTTAACGTTATCTGTGTTGAAATTTATTAATAGTTGTAATATTTATTCATCTAAAAACATCTTCTATAGATAATTTTTTTTAATATATATATAAATTAATCTATTTTGATTTGTTTATAATCATAATTTTATCATTATAGATAATTACAGAAAATATTTATTGAAAAAATTACAACAAATATCTCCAAATAATGAGTTGGATAATTTTTCCCATGAGGTTTTAATTATCATGAGGCCTCATCATTCATTATATCAATTATACTGGTAAAATATCCTTGTATCATCTTATATTAAATAATATATATAATAAACCATAATCTAATTCATGGTATTTTCATAAAAGGATTACTAAATAGCAAGCCCTTTAGTTCCTCAAAATATTCTATATATCCATAAATCCAAAGAAATATGTATCCCTTAAGGGTTTCTTTCCTTAATAGATTCAATAGTCATGAATAATTCTCCATAAAAGGGATCATAATACTCATCCAGTCTAGGAAAACTATGAAACATATATACAAGTTTTTGGTGTAGGATAATATTCATTAAATTTTTTCATGGATGTTTCCTCTAATATACCCTCAATTGAAATTATATTACATAATAATGAAACGTTTTTAATTAAAAAATCATACACTAATTAATATCCCTCTTCCTTTAGATAATCACCACAATCAAAAATGGATATTCATTAAATTTTTTTTAATTAGAATATAAAATAATGTAATATATAATGAATAAAACAAATTATTCAAGGTAGTCACTAAAAAAAATTCATTCAATCCATGATGATAGTTGGGTCATTATAAAGAAAAAATGTACACACTAAAAATTCATTGTGTCAATATCTTTTAATGAATGATTTATTTGTTATATCATCCATATTGAATATATATTGATGCTATCCATATTAATTATCAAATTATTTAAATTTATTCCTCTATGTAGAGTTTATAAAAAAATATATCAGTATGGGGTAGACAATACATATTTATAGTCATGTTGAAATGGTATCAATTATCAAGGAATATTCTCATTAATCTATATTTAAAAAAAGAACAAAAATGGGTCACCCATAGGTAGTGCAGTTACACAAATGAATCCTTTTTAATGATTCTCTTTGCGTTTCATCATTAATTCTTTAAAATATTTGTCCATTAATGTGGAGCATTGGGAATATATTTCAAAAAATGTATGAAATATATTGAAAACTAATATTTATGATACAGATGGAGAATAGAAAACTCTTCAATAAATAATTACATTATTTAATAAAAAATTTAAATATAATTGAATATGTGTTTATTCCCACAAAATAATATATTATTAATTATTAATTTGGAGAAGTATCATGACACTAAAATGAATCTAATTTATATTACATGTACATGTTTTTCAAAAAACATTGATTCAATCTTTGGCTGGTTTAAAATATCAAAAATAAAATCTCATCCATTATAATTGATGTATTATTAATGTATTGAAGAAAAATACATGCAAAAAATAAAATTGAATTAATCTTCGGCAAGAATTACACGATATAAATGAACTATATTCCCTTAAACATATACTAATCAAGAATAATTTAAATAGGAGTTCATTATCATACCATTATGGGTGATTAATATTATGTTTTTTTGAGTTGTTATCGTGATACACATAGAAATATATTCAGATACAGATGATTGGGTAGTTCTTGAATGAAGTTAGTCATTATATGTTCTGGTGTGGATGGTACTTATAAAATTTACCTCATTTTTATTGTACAGAAGGTCATAAATAATAATCACCTTAGATATCCATTTCTATCTAGGATTAAGAGGTTTTTGACATAGATAATCATCATTAACCATCATATTTTAGGAACTAGATAGGATAATTATCATACTACGTGTATTTTAAACACTGTAGTGTTCAAGATGCATTCTGTGGGTCTTTCTCTATATTCACATCATTATATAACATTATCTAATTAAATCAACAGTCAATTACATGAAATACTTCATTTATACTCATGAATCATTTAATATTTCCCAAAAAAATTCCCTTATATTTCCTTCTATGTTTTGATCCTAATGGAATAATCATATTTATCACTTGATGGGTTTTAAAATGTCCTTTTTAATCACATTTTAGTTCCATGTTAAAACAATTATATTGATGGTCAAATAAATTATCCATACGAATAATGATAGGATATGAAAATATTTCTTCACAAACATTAATTTTCATATGCATGTAACCCTTTAGAAACTTGTTTTTTCTTCACTAGATAATATACCGACCTTAAATTTTGGTTGAATGATAAAACCATTTTCATAGATCTCATAACTTGTTATATTTTCATCATAATAACCAAAATATTTATCAACCATCCACATTTAATCATTTAATTATTTCTCCATTTACTTATAAATAATATGAGCAATTTACATGTTAGAGAATATTCTTTTTAAATTCAACCACCATTATAGATTTCATTTTATATTGTTCTCTATTTATCTTGATATGATCCCCCCACTGACCTAGTTCTACGTAAAAAAATTATATAGAGAAATTATATTTTTGTTTTTCCATTCAGTGGAGAAAGAAGACATTTTTAGTGGTATTGATCCATTGATTATCAACTTGTGGATTAATATGCCCACTAAAATAATGAGTTAATTTATTATTTAATTACTATGATGCAAATTTTATCCACATTTTATATTGGGATTATTATTGTGATTCAATGATATATAATTTTTTATAATATAAAAAATATTTTTAATTATATCTCTTATAACTAGTGGTTTATTAGGTGTAAATCAATACATTTTCCATCACATTCATCACTTACATGACCTCCTTATGTTACATTATATTACAAAAACAATAGGTAGTAGTGTGTACAAATAAAATCCTGGAAACAAAAATATAATCACGAAAAATATTTTAATAATATCTTAATCGTGATAAATGGTTATATAAAATAAATGTTTCAACTGAAGCATTTTATGTTCATTTCGAAAACTATTGAATATTATCATATACTTTGACTAATCCCTAGGGTTCTAACTATAGTTTTCTAATAGATCATTTAAATGGTTACTAAAACAATAATAATATAATAACTATAGAGAATCTTAATTTTATTAAATAAATATTTCATCATAACATATTAATACTAATTACATTTCAATTTCATCAACAACATAATATTGTTTGAAATTTAACTTTGGTACCATGGAAACATAAAAAAGTGGTTCATTGAATATATAAATCATCTCACACATAAATATTATTAAATAAAACCCTTATTATAAATATAATAGAAATAAATAGTAACCTATAGAATGGATTTGTTAGAAACAGTTATTCTAAAATCAAAATTATGTCAAACAGATGTGTAATAAATTATCACATATGAAAAACATGAAAATAATAGTATAATAACAAAATACTATCAATTGAAACCCACAACCTATATGTCAAATATCATAATAATATGTCATGTAATAATTATTGAATGGTAATAATATTTGAATCATTATGTAATAAATGAACAAGAACTACAAGATAATTTTATAGTATTATGATATGACAAATACATATGAATATAAAATTATTTCCCAAAAAATCACGCCAAATTTTCAGTGCTATTATAGTTGAATGGTTTGACATTGTAAATCATTTTAGTTTTCAGGTTTCACTCCGATTAAAATAATAGTGAAAAGATTCACTTAATGAACTGGGTCCACCCTCTATTGAATTCATGATTATATCATGATATATCAAGATTTAATGAATTCATTGGATGTAGATATCTATCCATTATTTAACATAATGAAAATAATATATACGTGCTCCACAAGATCTTAAAATAATAATAATAATAAAACAATGATAATAAATTTGTTTTGTATACATTTTATCAAAACAATCTTGTGGAAAATAAATAGGTATCATAAACATTACATAATAACCTAACCCATGGAAAAAATATGTCTCGTAGACATTTAATCATTTCAACAGAATCATAAAATTTCTTGAGAAATAATAATTATGATATCCTAAGAAAATATTATAGTTATAATATATAAATATATATTGAGTGTCAACATAGATGGAATTTTTTTGGAATGATAAAATAGAATAATTGTTTAGGAAAATAACCTTAAATTTAAAAATTATACAACTTAAAATAAATTGATATTAGAGAAAAATAAATTATTGAAAAAAATATAAAAATTATTATTATTATTCCAAAA
The DNA here is from genome assembly GCA_963277665.1 of Viscum album. Classification (NCBI taxonomy): domain Eukaryota; kingdom Viridiplantae; phylum Streptophyta; class Magnoliopsida; order Santalales; family Viscaceae; genus Viscum; species Viscum album. The sequence continues at coordinate 88,390,692 of OY728121.1, read as the reverse complement.
ATTAATGCATTAAAATATATTGATGAATTATACTTAAAAAAAAATATTCCATTTTTTTAAAAGACATTAAAAGAACAACATTTGGAGAACAAAAATTTGATTCCATTAAAAGCTTGTTTTAAAAAGTTAAAAATTTGTATGAATTAATTAAATAAAATTATTGAAGTAATTTTTTTTTAAAAAATGAATAAATATTTTAAAAACAATTTTATGAGATCAATATATTTTCTTGTGGAAGCATAAATATAAATGGACCTAAATATTTATGATATTTGGAAATAATCTGTTTCCTCTTGATCAGAGTGCTTCAAAATAACTCCAAAAAATTATATAACATATTATACGTAATATCATATAATATTAGAATAAATTTCTTACATATATCATTATATATTTTCCCTTTATAAAATTTACACACCCATTATGGTCAATATTTCAATATTATGACTGTAATTTCTGAGTGTTAAATATTTTATATATTATTAGATTTATAGCTTAGTTATTTCGCTAAATGTATATTTAACGTGGTAAAATAACATATTGAATAAATATATATATATATATCGTATATATTCAATATATATATATATATATTTATTCATTAGTAAAATATATATTTTGAAAATTCAATTACACAATTCATGGAGACGACAGATTGTATGTACACATGGATATTGTTTTCATTATTCAACAGAATGAATAAAAGAATGGTAAATATTAATTCAATGTTGAATGATCATTATCATTACACATATTTCAATATTATTCATCCAATTATTCATATTTATAATTGTAATAAAATATAAATTAAAAACGACTCACATATCATCAAGAAGATGGTAGTATGCACATAAGAATGAGTGACACTAATGTTTCTCAATATCTAATAATGTATGAAGGTAGACATGTTTTTTTATTTCCTATAATTTTTTAGTAGTATAAGAAATAAACATGAACCACATCATACTAAACATCTATTATAGTTGGCGATGATAAATGAATTTTATTATTATGTCGTGATGATATGTCAAGCATACACATGAGAGATACATTCCATTATGATTTTATTAGATAGAAGCTGCATAATGGTGATTCCCTTATCATAAAAAATTTAATAATAATATAGATAATTAACATATTAATTGATGATACATAACATATAATTAAAAGAGTAAAATAATATTATAATAAAAATTACGAGTTAAGGTGATTTCCTCGACATAAAAATTTTTACTTTATACCTCCTATAATGGGATCTAAGGATTGCCTTAAGGTAATAAAAAAACATCAATAATGGGTATCTATAGTTTTATAATTACTAATTTTAATTTTTTTTCAAAATAGATATTACATTTGTGAAAAAATCAGGTATGGGATTCCATAATAAAATTATTATGAGTTTATCTTTATGAATTTCCGTAAATGTTAAATTTTAAAAAATTCAATTTAAATTCAAGTGCCACAAAATATATATTAATTTGATGATAAAAGAGGATTGGGTTTTTATCCCATTTTAAAAATTACAATAGAATTGTTTTGGGGTAAATTTAAACTATACCATTTTGATTTGCTTCTATTTAAGATATATTTGTTATTAATATGGTAAACATTTCTTCGATATCAAATGGGTGTATTTTTAAAATATTGGGGGAAAATTGTAAAATAAATTTTACATATATAGGTTTTTGACAATATAATATTTTCCTTTTACTATTTTATGTAGTATATAATTTTGAAATTAATTAATAAAATAATATTTTGATAAAATAAACTTATTTAATATTTTGACCCAACTCATTTTTCTTAAATATAAAAATATCAAGAAAATTCTGAAATTGATTCTAATGCATTTTATCCAACAAAATTGGTCCTATAGTTTTGAAAAATTCAATCCTCATATTAAAAAATTGATGTTATACTTATTTTATTATCATTAATATTATTTACTATATTATTTATTATATTGAGACATTCTTCAAATGTGTTTCAAAAGATATTGGGGTTTTTACAATAAAATAAATTAAAACTAAATTCATAACATAAAAATAATTTTTCTAATATAAAATAAATGAAAAATATTATACCATAACTAAAGTTTTTCATAATATGGACACATAATGGATATGAAAAACAATAATACTAAATTATGTATCTATAAATAAATTAAATGGAATATAAGTATATTTCATGGAAAACAATCCATTAAACAACTCAAATTTGATCCTACGATTAAATGTGAAATCCCCCATTCAATTTTTTTGGAATATTTATTATAGAATTGTTACTAATTTGTAATATTTATTAACCTAACATACCCAACACCATGGTGATAAATTTTACCATAGTTACTATTCATATTGAAAAAATATATATGTGGTTTATTTATAAATGTTTAACTGCAAGATTATGAATATAAAATTAGTTTATTTAATTAAATACCTAAAAATATAATATGTTGAATTTAATTTATGTGATTTAATTTTAATAAAAACTAATTTTTTTTACCAATATCACATTTTTTAATAATAGATGATATATTTTTGTCTTATGATTTGAAATATAATATTAGATTGATTGAATCATTTGATAAATTTAATAAAATATAAATAATATTAATATAATTCCACAATAGTGATTAATTTAATTAATTATGATAAAAAGACAATGATCCCATCCAATAAAATGTCCGAAAAATATATTTCTTTTTTGTAAAATGAATTTTATTATCATTTATAAACAAATGATATCAAATGAATTAAATTTATTCATACATTACCATTCATTTATCATAAATAAAATTTTCCCATTAATAACATCGAACTCAATGACTATGATATAATTTTAATTTTAAATAATAATATATTAATATAATATTGTAGTTCATTTGAACTCAGTGTTTTTTGTCAGATATGATATCAAAGAAATATAAATATTTAAAGAGATATATTTCACTAAATATCAAGGAGTTATATAGGACCCAAAAGTAATGTTATATATCTTGATTAATGAGTAATTCATGATATAATTTCACTTCATTGTTCTTATACACCTTATACAAATAAGAATTTCCATAAAAATGACTATCTAATAGAAAGAGAATTTTATATGGATAAACCTTAGTAGATCATATCTTTAAATAAATAATTTTTATTTGAGGAATTATATGAAATATATTAAAAACCTATAAAAATTAAGTTGGAATATAAAATAAAACTAATAATGTAAATTTAAAATGTAATCATGAAAAAATATAAACAACGGTGAAGAGATATATACAAATTAAATTAAGATACTCTTAGAATAACATATAACATGAAAAAATTAAATCCAAATTCCCTTATATAATGTATGTTCAAATGAATCATGAAATACCATTTTGTATGAATAATTCAATATATAACATGTAAATGATGATTAATATATAGTACATAATGATAAAATCTTCTAATATATGTATATAATATCATTTTAGTTGAATATTAAACCAATAAAAAATGTGCATGACCGAGGAATGTAATATTGAAATGTATTTGTTACTATATAACATAACCAGAAAACTTGGGGAAAGAACTTCAATGATTCCTGCAATGATCATCCCATTTTGTACTCCATATAAAATCCTTCCTTCCTAAAATGGTGAAAGTAATAATAACAAACGAGAGATCATATGATCTAAAAGGGTAAATAAATTATATATGAAAGACAAACCATAACATAAGGATATAAGAACATGGAAATAAAATATGACGACAATAATCCTTATATAGAAGAGAATACACATGATTCATATAATAATTATTAGAAGATCATGATAGAATATTCATAATAGAATTATGACCATAATTTTTTAGTTCATATAATATGAATAATATATATTATTTTGGATGAAACAAGAATATAATAACTAATTTCCATATTAGTAATGGATCCGTAAAAGGGAATATTTAAAGAATTATTTCACTTCCGAAATTATATTACAATTCATTGGTCACTACCAAGACAATATTAATTATCATGGTTCACTTATAAGACAATATTTGTATACATGGTATACTTTTAATACCATATTAGTAGAAATTATCCTCACCGAACTGGAATCACCCACAAATACATACATGTATATATCATAATTTATAAACCATTAAAAATTTTTATTAGACTTTGGTGTATATCCCACCCATCAAAAAGATAAATAATACAAATTTTTTCCATAATATGAAAAAAGAATCATCATTTCTGGTCCTGTAAAATCAGCTGGGTTTCGTAGGAATCATATCATAACCCATGAAATGAAATAGGTATCATAATAATTTCATCATGCAATAACATGTTTAAAAGAAAATGTTAAAATAAAAATTTCAAAATTAAATAATTTTTGAAAGGAATCATGTATCATAATAATTTTATCCTAGTATAAACCATGGAATTGAAATGGTTTTCATAATATTATTGCAATTTTAATCATAATGAAATATAATAAAGAATGAGTATATTGTTCTTGTATAATATCCATAGAATATAATAAAAAAATATTAAAAGTTATTGTCTTATTTTGATAAGTATTTCATAACATCACTCGGATAATTTCTTATATAATATGAAACTTCAGAAAAATTACTTTTTTAAAGACATTACCATTTTTTAAATTTAATTATTTTAAAAAAAAATTGAATAATTATGAAGCATTATATAAAAATAATTTTAAAAAATTCATTATCAAAATATCATTTCCACTTATAAAAACATTTAAAATAAAAAAAATTATCGAAAAAACATTTCCTTCAATGTAACATTTAAAACATCATACTAAATATTTGATTTTTTTGAAACATTATTTCATAAATAAAACTTTTTCAAACATTTATTCATTTAAATTAAATTTTCATTAAAATAATTAAAATATATTTAATCAAAAAAATTAATTCGAAAAATATTATTTATAACGAATAAATTAATCATTAATCAATGTAGTTCTAATAATGGTGTGAAGTTATACACATGTCATATTCATTGAAAAAAAAAATATTCCTTTCAAATTTTTGGTAGAAGTAAAAAAGATATATGATCATAAAAAATTAAGAAGATTCATTTAAGAAATTAAATTGAAATTTTTGTTAATATGTATTTTCAATACAATAGGTGAACTCGACATCATTTTTTCCATTTTTTTGGTCAGACATTAAATTGATAGATTATTGATTTATGACGAAAGAGAGAAACAACATTTGACCTTTATAAAATTATTTTTATAGTTTTACTAAGTACAAAATTGTGTAAAAATCGTACCATTACATGAGGATATTAATAATCACTATAGTGGAAGAAATTTTATCTTATTTATTGAGAGATGTATCATAAAAATTATCAATGAAGGAAAAATCATAAATAATCATGATATATGATGAGATTATAGTAAAAAACTCATAAAAATTGGTATCCTTAAATAAAAATACCGACCAAAAAATAGATTATAAAAATATTAAAAAATATAAAAAGAATTATGTTCACATTATAAAATATAAAATCTGATATATCTATATATAATCCTTTTAAATTAATATTATTTAATGAAATATTATGTGTCTCAATGGAATAAAATTGAGGCAAAATTACCTTATCAATTAGGTAAATTTTAAACAGTAAAACCCGTGAATGTGAAAACATAAAATTGATATCAAAATTCCCAGAATATATTATAGTAGAATCAAAATAAAAATTCATAGTTAGTATATAAACTATATAAAATAAATATTTGTGGAATATATCATGTTTCTTACAAAAGTAAAATGTGAGACAAAAATACCTTACATTGGTCTTGACTTCTTCATACATATTTAATCCTCCAGCCTAAAAATTATATGTTTATTATAAATATAACACATTAAAATATTAATATATATCATTCTGTATGTTATTTTTTTTATTAATTTGCATTATCTTTTTATTACCAATTGCTTGTTAATGGTATGTTTTAGGAAGTAACATATTATTTGTACATGCTTTGACATGTTATTATCGACACTCTTATATAGATAATGATTTCATCAAATATATAATGATATAAATTATTTAAATATCATATATATTCATTTTATAATTATTTATTTAAATACAAATAATGTAGTAATATTTAAAGAAATTCATTGTTCATAGAGACGGTAGGTCATACAGATCCATGAAGATTGTTTACATTTACTTTTATTATTAAAAAATGAAAACTAATGATATGTATATATAAATATTAATGAAATAATATTTTAAATTTAACATATATCACATATTTATAATAAAACCATCCTTAATACTTTTATGTATGTCATGAATGAACCACATCGCTTCGTGTGGTAGTAGTCCACAGTACAGAAGAACAACATTATCATATTCACAGAAAAGGGAAATCATGAAGGTATATGTTATAAATCAATACCATATGAACCCAAAATCATAAATATCATAAAAATAATATGTAAATATAATTTATATAATTAATTCTGTCCTTTTGAGGTGGTATCTAAAAGAATAGAGACATCGATTCAAGAGGTGGTAATTATTTGTACTCACAAATTTGATTTCATAACCTGTTGATGGATCTGATTATTTTTTTATGTTATAAAAATAAAATAATAATAATATTGTATATATAATATAAATAGTTTATTATATATGAATTATATAATATAATTTGAATAGGTTTTAGGATGAACAAAATGAAATATGTTTGTTGATGAACATTACCTCGTTTTAGTGTATCTCTTTTTGGGTTGAAACAAATGACATCCATGGTTTGATTTTCTCTAATGTTATAGATTATAGAATAATGGGATGAATGACGGTATTTTGATTGGTCAATTATCTTAGGATATAAATTTAAATATATTTTTGAAAGGATGATGGCAAAGTTGGCTTATATATGTGTAGAGGGGAAGTACTAGTTTCTTTGGAAACAAAACTTGTTCTAGAACCAATTCTACATAAATAAAGGATGATGACTTGTTTCCTCGACATTTCCCAAAATTTTTAATAATTATTCAATTAATAAACAAGTTTTTATTATAATAATTATGATTAAGTTCAACTATTACCAGTAATTATTTTTCTAAAAAATAATACATAGCATATAATAATGTTAAATTATTTTTATTCCCTATATAGTTACAATTTTCATTAAACCAATTAATTTATTTGGTGTAAATCAATTTAAAATTAATCCCTTAGATGTCTCAAGAAAGTGGTTTATAATGGGAAAAAACAAAATCTAACAATTTTTTAAATTAAAATTCAACACTAAATGGAAGTCAATAACATGAATTTGATTAATTTAGGTATAAATGATAAAATTATCAATTTAAAAAAATTAGAATATAACTTTACTATAGAAAATTTTTGACAGAAATGCATTTTTTAATTAAGTTTTTTAATTATTCAGTTTTAATTCAAAATGAAGAATTTTAGAAAAATCCAAACATTTCATCATAATTTAATTTTTAGATTTATATTTAAAAAAATTTATTTTTGATATAAGTTTAGATTATATCATCATCAAAAATTGGTTTCACAACAACTTCACTATTATATGATGGTAAAACTATCTTTTTCAAACATTCAACTATTTAAGCATAATAATAATTTTTTAATATATAATTTAGAGAAAACACAAAAGTTGAAAGTTTAATATTTTATATAATATCTAATATTTAAATTTAAATAAAATAATGCATAAAATTTAATTTGTTTAATTTATTGGGACAAAATGTGATTGTCATGAAATGAATAATTTTTTCTTAAAAAATAATATATTTATTTATAAGTACTACATAAAGTCATTTATAATATATTGGTTACAATGTATTATTTTTATAAATATGAATAAATAATATTTCTATAATTTATTTAATAATATTCATACATGTAATTATGATGTATTGGTGATAACTGTACTAATGTTATAGTAATATGACATGATTAATTTAAATAATGTGGTTTTTGATATCCAATAGAGGATAAATGTATTTTTTTAACAAAATATACTGCTATTGTTTAATTTAATGAAATATAAACATATTAGTTCATTAAATATATATATAACATAGTGTTATGTGTACCAAATGTATAACTCAATGTTTCTTATAGAACACAAATAACCCGGTGTTGTGTGTTAATGTTGCTTATCTTTTGGTTATGTGAAAGTAATGAAACTAATTAATTTTAATTCATTTAAAACAAATTGATTCATAAAAACTCAGGTTGTTCCATTATACTACAATTAAATGTAAATTGATACTCAAAATTCATCTTCTTCATTAATGGATTAATACACGATCGTTCCATTCAACGATACCAACATCGTAAAATTAATACTATAACATCCATAACTATGTGATGATCTAAGAGAAAATTTTATTAAATAGAAATGATGGTACTAGGTTAACATATTTTATCCAAGTTCATTTCCTAATGTAGATTAATTTTCATAATAATTTATTCTAGAATGATTTCATTCCATTTCATTTTGATAATCTCATCCATTGGTTCTACCTTGGTAAATTTCCAATTAATATTTTAATCCTATAAATAAAGGTTATTTTGTTGTATTGGAAGCAATAGTTGATCATAATATCTATAAGTAGAATAAAAATCCATTACATATATATTTTATAAAATTCAAATGTTTTTTTTTACTTTTTATGGATTCAATTTTATATTACAAAAAATTAATCTTTAGAAACTATTTCAATTCGAATCATAAACAATTTAGTAATTGGTATAACCTTTTTACACCTCAGAAATATGGAAATCCAAAAATTTAGATGTAGGTTCACTAATCAAATCAAAACTTGTTTCCTTTTTCCCCCTATGTAAAATAATGTTCCTCATTTGTATCAAATATTAAACATTTAAATAACATCATCATATATTCCCTCAAATTTTTTTATTAAACAGAATTATCATAAATCTTTATATAAAAAATTCACGAATCATAATTATATATACATAGTTGTTAATACATTACTTATTTCATAAAAATACTTTTTTCTTCATTAGGTATAACACAATCCAGTTCTAGAAACACAATCATTATTAGTTCTGAGGTCATAAATACTACCATAATTAATTAATTCTTATCAATATTTTGTTTATTCAAACTAAAAATATTTTTCTCATCAACAGGATCATATTAAGGGTTACCTACCCACATAATTTTTTTATTGTAAATCTATGTCAACAAATATATTTTCTACGACATCTGCACAATTCATCACATTCATTCAAATAATTAATGAAATACTTACTCTAAATAGTCCGAATATATTTTACAATTTATACTTCTGAATTCAAAATATAGAAATACATAAATCCATCCACCAAAAATATTTTCATGGAATAAGTATTTCATTTTTCATGAGGTAAATTCCTTGAAAATTTTATTTATGTTAGTTACTTTCTTATTGTCCACAAATATGTTTATAAATTTATCAACCATTTATCACACTATAACCATTTTTTCCATACAGATAACATATCAACCTCAATTTGAGAAATTCCACCATGTATTTTTTCCCACATTATGTACATGTATTAAGCCAAGTAATCATTCTTCAATGTTCATTACCAATAGAATATCCCTAAAATTTCCTCTTCCTCGTATTTGGAGTGCCAGTATTCTTAGAGAAGCTCATGTTGTTAATCATGTGTTATGTTAAATGATTAGGCATAATAATAATTTCATTCACTACCTTAATCATCAAATTTTTATTCCTATAATCCCAAAATTTTCCATTATATTCATTGCTAAAAATATTCTTTATCATTTTACACATTTAAAAAATGACAATTTTTTGATCAAAATTAATCTTAATAAGAAACCAAAAAATCATGAAAATCACAGATATGATGTCTAATTCATGACACCGTATAATTTAATATATGAAACCTTATGTATTTACATTGTTATTAATTTCAATAATGTTTTTAAATCTATTTATAAGATATATAATTAGTTTTTGAATATTATTAGGATCTCCCCCACATGTGTGATACCAGTTATCTATCAAGGAAATTTTTTGGGGACAATTTCTTATTCATCTCAAGATCCATATAGTTATTTATGGGTTATTAAACCTAGGTACATTTGGTTCAAATCCACATCCACATGTATTATCCATAAATGGATTTATTTCTAGGTAACCACTGTCTATATCCTTCAATAATATTCCATGACATTTCGTATTCTGGGAATGATCCTTTGACATATCAGCAGGTTCATCCATAAGAATATCCATTTAAATATCCCTAGGGATGTCAAAAATGTTTAATCATCCTCATTTACATGTGTTAAATTATAATTTTCTTTGATATAAACATCATTGACCATGGATTCTCATACATGGATTTTATACAATTGTATATTATTGTTCAGAAAATTACTAAACCACATGTCTGATGACCATAATAGACTGTTGTATTTAAAAACATGTAATATAATCATCTTAATTGGTGAAAGTAACTATTTTACTGAGAAAATTTATTGCAATTTATTAATCCAAAATTAAATTATTCCACATATCCAAGATAAAGGAACATATGACAGTTTGAGATCTGATGATCAATAAGGGTAAATAAAAATGATACATGAGAATAAAATGAACATAAGGGTATGATAACTTCATCAAGTTATTTTATGCTAATACTTTTCATATCACTAGTCAGTCTCAGGATTCAGTGAATAATGATTGAATTATACTAACATGATAGGATAATCAATAGTATAATACATGATATATTTACGTATGAATAAAATATTCCACAATGGATGAAATGTTAAAATAATAAATGATCTCATCAGTATCCAAGGATCACTTCTAATACAATCATAATTACATTTAAAACACGGAAAAATATTATTTGTTGTGTTGAATAATCAAATATTTTTCTGATGATGATCTTCATATTTTGTACCCATATTTAAAACCATTCTTCATAACTTGGGGATTGAAAACATAAGGAAAGGTCACCTTAGATGCTCATTAGGGGTAAATAATGGAGATACATGAGTTTACAATGGAATAAAGTGTATGAGAACTTGATCATTTCATTTTAGGATAATAACCTATATAAAATTTACCAAAAAAATAAATCATAGACTAATTAATTTAATTTAATGAGATATTAATCATAATGGAATTGAGAGCAAAATCCGTGAGACAATAACATATAATGAAATTGACTACACATGGAACATCTTTTCAATTTTAGCCCATGGGACCTTAGTTTTCATATTATTCCTGAGGTAATAAATCCACCATGGATGCATTATTACTTGTACCTGGATCACATCAAAAAGATCTGATAACTTTGTCAAAGCCTAGATAACACTGAAATCAATCTCTAGCAGTATTGGTCAACTTTCCATCTCTATGTCTAAGATGCATCCCACATATTTCCCAAAGTCTACCGCTAGATGGAACAAAGAAACTATACCCACTAGTGATATTCCAATTCTTTATCGACCATCCACTGATAAATTGTAACAACATGTCGGGCCTTAATTATTCATATCACAAGGGGGTAAGGTTTGGGTGACATATCTTAAAAGAAAACTAGTAACTACTAAGCCATAGTTTTTTGGGATTTTTTTCAATTTGTTTTAATTAATAATTTATTTTAAATTCACAAAACACCCATGACACGTAAGAGAACAAGTCATTAATAATCATGTACCATTCCAAGGGTCACTACCCTACATAATGTGTATCCACACATTGTCATTTAGTATGTACAAAGTTATTTCATTGGATCATGGGGGCCCTAAAATCACTTGTCCAAGGTGGTCTTCCCTGGATTAATTCATGTACCAAGTTTTCATAACTCTATTTCCCCACTATGCCAGGAAATTTTAACTATTCATAACTCAACACTCCATAATTTATATCAGGTCTCTTAAACCGGCCTCAAATACCATTTTTTCAGGTCATACCTTTCTCATGATGAGGGATGGGGGAAGAAGTGTCATGCCCTTGTTTCCTCAAGAAATGGATATATGATGAACCTTGTGTTTGGAATTCAATAGGATATGGTTTGATGACTAGAACCAAATGGAATATAATGTCATGTAATAGGAAAGGAATTACCCTTTTGATGAAAAATATAATGAGACAAGAGGATAAATCCCAGGAAACTCAAAATACCAATGCAAATGTGTTTCCATATAATATTTTCCACATTAATGTTCATTAAATAATCTTGGTAAAATGTACATCAAAACTACAATATACGGTACCAATATAAAAATGAATATGTAGTAACATTAACTAATCCCTATGTCCAAGCTAGTAAAGTTTATAACTGTCCTCGAAGTACTCCTATAAACATGAATACAGTTTTATATACATTTTTTGAGAATACAATTATACTTAGTTCAGAAACTATGGCTACTCATGCTCAAGTGGTGGAATATACAAATGTTTGGGTAATAAAACAATATAACCTCAAAGCACCTACCCAAGAATACTAATAATCCCAGCCTCACTAATGAAGACTCACTAAATAACTCAATTCATTTAATTTATTAGTATACGTACATCCATATTTTGGTACCCCTCAGCACATTCCCATTGGTTATTTGTTAATTTCTATTTTCTAACATCAGGGTTTTACAACACATCCAATATGAATCCACATTCCCACAAACCACCTGCACCCACTTAGGCCTCAATTAACATATAACCCCACCCACGGACATATGGGCCACAAAAACCACGTCTTTCACCCGATGAAACGTGGGCCTCATCCAAGAGAATAATCGGAAAACAGTCATGTATTACATACACATAGGCCTCTCATCCAACACAACCCCTTTTCTAATTGATCTTGGGATATAGTAAGCCTCAAGTAATTATATCCTTCCCTGAAATTCTTGAGCGGTATGAATCTCAAATGATGGTATGAGGATGAACTTCAATGACCATCCATCCAACGGCCAACCAGGATGTTGGTTAAGGCACCCTCCCCCAAGTAATAGAGGTGTTTGGATCATAATTTTCAACCTGGGTGGGGTTCTTTTAGAAATCTGAAGGAACAACACACACACACACAAATATATATATATATATATATATATATTTAAGAAAACACTCATCCCAACATATGGGTTTCAAACAACAATACAAATGAGCCCACCTGTACCACTTTTACTACCACCCCTATATTCTTAACCAAAATACATCGACTAGGAAGCATATCCCAACACATTTTCCCTTTAACAACATTTAATTTATTAATTTAGTGGTTCGAATTTTGAAACTTCAACACTACTGGACATATACCAACAAAAACATCACCAATTCATAAGGAAAAACTATGATATAGTCTTAATTCAAAACAAACATCCTTCTAAATTAAACCTCACACTCATCCACTCACAACCCAGCCATGTTTCCCCACTATCCAAAAAAAATTATATTTTGTCCCACTTCCCAACACCATTCATTGGCCATGACAAAAAAAGAATGTTATGTTACCTATAAGTTCATCCATTCAACAATTAATCAATCTCTCAGATTGTGATACCAAAACATCCCCTAACATCCCACACATTGATCCCTTGAAAACTCAAATTAACCCACAACCCTATTGTACAGACATTACACACCATTATTCTATGAGTAATTCCTTTTTTATCCATTTACCCACAACCAGGCACCTAATCGATGAACTTCACAACTCACACAAGGTCACATATTTCAATAGAACAGAACACATGGCCACACCTATCAATAGGATGTACATAAATTCACATTTATTTAGTAGAGGTTACTTAATTTAACATTATTATAACCAGGGAAATCACAAAATGTGATTAATCCTAAGGAATTAATTTATTAAAAATGTATATGTGATTATGTAGATTTCATGTTCCAGTCATTTATTCAAGAATATCCACAGAACAGGACAATATTTTTGTGCTAGAAAAGACATTAAACGACCATGATTTTCAGAAGTCATATGGCCATGAAATCCCAAATAAGATCAAATATAACAAATAATGTAGGCGATCAACATAAAAAAATCTCTACCTTTTATTTTATTTTCCATTTTTTCATTTGTTCAAATTAAGAACATATATATCTATTGTATCAAATACTTTTTTTATTTATTCCTCTTAAGGACTCATTATCATACCCACCTCGCAGGATACACAATTAAAGATAATCAAATGAAACCATTATTGGAAGGTCAAAGGAATAATGTTATTCCTTGTGATATGAATATGGGATCGTGCAAGAACCATAAGATTCTAAGAAATCTATGCAAGAGGGGCTCTAGAATAGGGGCCCAACTCATCAAGGGAGGAATGTTGTAGACTCACCACATGAAATGAAAAAGGAGAAGTAAAAAAAGAGTTAATGGTTTATGAAAGGGTGATATACTAAAAATCATGGAGAATAATTCAATTTTCATGAATTTTGGATCATAGTTTGACCACCTGGATTGGCGATTACATGGATAGTGGAACATTATGAGATATGGTGAATTTAATAATTCCCTTCAGAAATGGAGCAAACAGACAAGCACACTGCTGCGAGTTGATAGGTTTCCATTTCATGTAGGGAAACAAGTAATATTGGCAAACAAGAAAAACTGGAAATGATTTACTGATGTGTGAGTCATGAATAATAATACACTAACCGATGAGCTACCAATTCGATTCACCAACGCTGATCCTCTAATGGTTGATATATAAACTAAACCTACTGATGTTTATCCACCAACACTGATCTAATAATGCAACAACCTACTGGGGAAACAACCTACTAACACCATGACCTAATGATACCCTAAACTACTAACAACATGAACAACCATCATCGATGTCCTTGACTCATTGATGCTGCTGCCCTTGGCTCCCTAATGCACAGTCATGCTGACACACTAACATGTCCACGTGCTGACATGCCAACTCAAAAAATGGATAATTAGAAAACACTGGAAATCAGATATTATTGCCTCCACGAACAAGATAAAAACTGAATTTTCAGAATGGACATGTTTGAAAAAATATGGTTTATTAAAATTAATTATTTTACCTAATTATTTATAAATGAATTTAAAAATATTTTATAAAATAAAAGAATTTTTTTTTATAAAAACTAATTACATGTGGAAAAGATGATTTATACCAATAAATAAACAAACCAATGTTCTTTAATTATATTAATAAAATTTATATCTAATATATTAGATAAAATATTTAACATTCGTATTAACTATTTTGTCAATATTATGTAAGAATAAATCAAATTTTCACCAAAAATAAGAATTTTTTCAAAAATATAAATTGTTTGACCATCTTTTGACGGTGAACCAATATTAAGTATAGTTTTTTCAATTTTATAAATAATATGTTAAATAAATATTCTTTAGAATATGGGATAAAAATATTATTTGGATGATGTTTTTAATTTTATTGATAATTTCATATATGTAAGGATAATGAAAAACAAAAATATTAGTTCAAAACTACCTTTTCCTCAAAAGTATTTAATGTGTGACATGATTTTATTTATTGATCTAAATTATAATGAACTTATTATTATCATTTATTTCAATTTTTTCATTAGATTCTATTTCACATTAAATTTATATATAAATACATGGTGAAATTTTGAATTTTTTTACTTCAAAAGAAAAGTTTCTTGATCTATCAATAGGCTTAATTACATATTGATTTCTGATTTTTTTTTTGTTTTTAATGTTGAAAATTGGTTTCATTATTTGTAATAATTGTATAAATATGAATTAAATACGAACCTTTTATTTTTTGGTATTACGAATAGTAACTTTAGAAATTATTATTATTACTCGGGTTATGGGTAAATATGGTAATTAAAGATTAAAGTATTACTACAAAAATCATAAAATTTATATTATAATTGTATTTAATTCATTTTAAGAGTTATTATAGATCCTAATATTCCATTAGAATATTTTATATCATCTTATAGAAACATGGATAACGTTATTCCCATTATAGTGTTATATTTTAACGAAAATACAAAGATGACAAACCTAATTATTAATAACTATTACATTATATATATATAGTAATTTAATATATACAAATATATTAGAATATAAATATTCTCTTCAAAACCAAAAATATTTAACTACATCTTGGAAATTTATTTATTTATTTAGGAAATAACTTGTTAAATTATATGGTGACACGATGGTGATGAAATTATTATTTAATTGATAAAACAATATAATACATGATATTGAAATTTTTAATGTAAACTTAAGTTGTTTAAATTAAGGGTATCAATGTATTATTTGTATGACATGGAATTGTTATTGATGATGTAATGGGGTTTTCTATCTTATCTTCCTCTTATGATATTTTTTAAAATGAATAATAACTATTCATGTGAAAATTGACAATATTGAAAATTTAAATTAAATAATATTCTATAAAATGAAATAAACATAATAAAAATAATAATTTCAACAAAATTATTTTCATTAGTCATAACATTAAATAAATTACTCATCCATTTGTTGTTTGGAACTATATAGTTGTAATATTAATTCACTAAGTGTATATTATATGATATCACGATAAAAATTAAAAAATTAAAATAAAGGATAAAAAAATAAGGATAAAAAAATAATCCAAACAAGTATTCCTTTGGATTAATTTATTTCAATAAATATTCATTATATATTATAATTAAATCATAATGGGAAAATATGGAATAGATAAGTAATTTATATTAATTTAATTTTTGGAAAAATACCAAGATTTCGAAACCACTCTATAATAAAATAAATCCACCAATTAACATTTCATAATAATTAAAACCCATTTTGGTTCTTTAGTATATACCAAAATCACATCCTATAATACCTCTCTAGATTATATAGTCCATACTTTAGGCATTGAAATCAATATAGAGGTGTAAACGTGTTGATCAAAGGAGGTCATCTAAAGAAAATATATCATTTTTAATTAAGTATATCTATTTTATTTCTTCTTCCACGTCAATCGAATTTTGTTCAACCAATATAAAATAATTATACAAGTATATTAAATATATTTATATAGTAATATTATTTTATAAATTCCCATATCATTCACAAATTAAATCAAATGGGCAATCAATTCATCATTCATGCATATGTGTGATCTGTCACCTCTGTGAATCGACATAGTTCATCTTCCATTAACCACTCACCAGAATATTTATAATTAATTAATAAATGTTTATATATTAGATTCACTAATGATGTTTTTATCATTATAAAATACCAATATATTAATTATTTGCGGTTACATTCAATGCACATGAAAAAGATAACATTGTTCGTTTGTATGTGTGAACTATCACCCCCACGAAGCATTATGATTCACTTTTCAATTCCACAAAACATGTATGATATATATAAGTAATAGAGTAATTATTAATATGATATTATTATCATTATTTAAAGATAAAATAATAGTTACATTATTTCATTAATGATCTTTAAAAATGAAAACGTTATGCATGCTTCTGTATTTCTTAATGACTCTATGATAATATATTACATTTTTAACATCAATATATAATGAATTAATTTAAATGTATTGTTGATATATAATAATTGTTTTTATTTTATGAATATAATTCATCATATGATAGAATTGTGACCACTATTACTATTTGAATCATAAAAAATTCATTTTAGAATCAAGTGCCAAATATAGTGAAAAATTCCAATGTGAACATAAATAAATATTTAATTGATATAAAATGATATTAAGTGATATAAAAGGAATAATAAATATTAATATGTTTTTATAAAAAGTTAATAATTAACTTATTTTTATTTTTCAATATTATATAGATTTTATGTGACAATTTTAAGTCAAGGTAAGGGAATTTGTCTCAATCTCCTTTCACTGTGGCATATCATGATGTTATGTAAATTTATTATCATATGAGGATTATGTGAAACCACTATGGAATGTTATTTCATAATCAACTTTACTTGAATGATATTTACTGTTTTATTATTATTATATTTAAATTATTATTATTCAGGTTTCTCTCATGTGTTAGGGTACTCTTTTACTAGATCATCATTTCAAATGTTTTACTCATTTATTTTTCAAAATATTCCTCATTAATGTCACTCTTTAGAAAGTGGTTTTATGGAATTATTTACATGGTTATAAATTTTTTAAAATTTATATTTATTTAAAATATTTTTTATTCTTATGGTAACCATTCATTCTGAAATATATTTTTAAATTTATTAATTGGTTTTTAAAAACATATTTTAACTCATGGTTGAGCCTAAAATAGATTATATGATGATTTGATCACCATTAATGATTATTTAATATAAATGAACACAATATAGATTATATGAAGTGGGATTCATATTATAGATCTCTAATGCATTTTGCAATCTGGATATTTAGGTCAATTATATGGTTATTCCATTTGTATGATTTATTTTTAGAGTGATAAGGTAATAATGTCCTAAGTGATCTAAATGAATTTTCAATGAATTATTATTAGTTTTAAATAAATTATTTCTAATGGATTTCAAATTTTCACAAATCTAAAATTTATTTTCATTATTTCCCTTATTGAATTTTTTTTCTCATCTCATATATTGAAATGTTTATCATTGTTCATAAAATATCTATGGAAAAAGAAGATTTCATTATGATATAACTATTGACTTTCCTTGATAATAAATCATGATTAATTTTAAAAGCATTTAGTTTGGTGCAAATTTGTTCATAAGAATGTGTGACCACATATAATGCATGGCCATGAATTTGATGAGTTTAAACTAATTAACAAAAATAGTAAACTGAAAAGATCCTCAAATATGAATTTTAATTCATAAACACAAGAATATATATAATTATTATTGGTTCCTTATAGTGGGTATTAGAGAATGGTTTATACAACATTAAATATTAATTTTTTTTCTAAAATGTCTTGTATATGATCATGTGTTTATAATTTTTTTGTTTTATAAATCGTTTAATGTATTAGAAACACTGTTGAGACATTATGATATGAAATATTTATTTTATTAACAATATTGTGGGATAAAATAATTTTTTAGGTAATTAAAGGTTATTACATGTAGGGACTAAAAATTAATGATGTAAGATATTATTTAAGGTTAAAAAATTTTATTGTTATATATTAGTTATTTTTCATATTTTGGAATGTTATATGAATACTACAGCTTTATAAAAATGAAAATACATGTGATTAGTGGAAATAAATCTTATCTATAAAGGCCACATGAATCGAAAGAAAAAACAGAAGGCGAAAAGGGTGTATCCCCAAAAAATGGCCTTTGTGATGTCCTGGGTCAGTTTTGAATTTATCTTTTTAACTATACTATTTTATTAAATAAAAAAAATTATTTTTTGGAATTTTATTATTATGATATTGAAAAAAATGGGATTAAGTGATTAATGTTGTTTCATAATTTTTTTAATATTTTGGTAAATATAAGACTATTGGATTTTCGTTTAGGGGTAATGGTTAAATTTTTTTTTAGAAGATGAAATGATTTAATTTTTAAAATATTGTATCCATTATTATGTTTGGAAATGTATATAATAGTTAATGCTTATTTGGGAAATTAATTTTTGGTTTTAGGCATCAAAATTTATTGTTTTTATTTATAGAAAATGAAAAAATTTATTAGGAAAGACATTATAGTTAAATTCTTCTTTATACTGGGATTCAATCATAGTATTGATTATTTTGATAAATTTTATGTATTTTTATTTTTCAAATTATCAAAATTGATCATTGGATATTACCATTGAATATTGGAGATTAAAATTATTTACTTATCAAACAATTATTTAATATTTCAGTATAGTTATATTATTGTATCCTAATAATATTGGACTTCGTTAATTTTTCATGGAAATTGAACTAGATTTTTAATTTTTTGTGTATTTCTTAATCACTGTATATTTATACTTGTGTATTAAGCATTAAAAATATTCTGGAATAATAATCATTTTGGATAAAAAGAAGATTGTTATATGGAAATTGAATAAAATAACAAACTATAATTTTCATGAAAGAATATTTCCTTTTGTTCATAGTCATGGTAGTAAAATAAGTCATAAACTAAAATATTTTTTAATAAAATAATGTTATCCATTTTTTCATTAATAAATATGTGACCCTTTAACCCATCACAATCTATTAGTTTAGTAATTGTTCACTTTATTTCATTATTATATTTCTTTTATAGTTTTTATGGAAAAAAATCGGTATGTTTTTATTTTCATCACACAACATTAATCTTTAGTAGCGATGATTTGTAGAGTATATGCAATTCTTAAATTGTGAACTAACATAAACACCTGAATTGTAGAATAGTGTGACTGATGCAATGAGAAGGAAAACTAAGACTCAGTTGTTACAAGAGTTGAGTAAATAATAGAATATTATGACCATTCTGGTTGAAATTAATGGTGTGTTATATGTGTGTCCAGAGAGGATGAATCTGGTTTCAGTAGTATTAATGTATACACTCATCAGATGGACTAGGGAAATGTTGTATGTGTATATGGAGTTTTTATCCTTAATGTAAATTCTTGACGGTTGGGAGATGCATTCGTACTAGTTGATAAATGAAAATGAGGTCATCAATGTGAAAATCGAGGTTTTTGTGCCAATGAGTATGTGAGAGGATTACATGCAATAATTTCATAACTCAAGGTGGGTGGTACATCCAAGGGTGAATAAAATCTACAGTGACCTATGACATATTTTTTGGTTTCCATGAATGAATTTGGGTGTAGAAGGGTTTGTAACAATATGATTCAACTATAAGTAGTTGAAGGAAGATCATCAATGACCTAGATGTATTTTATAGTCATTTCGGATTCCGTAATGGAAGTGGGATGACATTACTCCAGATTTTTCATTAGGTCATCCATGGAATACAACGAAGAATGATTTTATTTGGGTCATTGTGGATCAACTAATGAAGGTGTCACATTTCATGCTAATCAGGAAAGCCTTCATAATAGATCATTTTGGATAACTGAATGTTCTAGAGATATGTCATTTTCCTGGGGTTCGAAAAACTATAGTTAAATATCGTGATTTGTTCTTTACATCATGCTTTTGTAAGGACTTATAGAAATCACATAACAAACTTTCTTTATGTACGACTTTCCAAAAATTGACAAATGTTTAGTCAGAGCATATCATAAAAGTGATTGAAGAAATGATGTGTTCGTATATACATGACATTGGTGGTTCTTAGGAGAAGCACTAGGATTTAATGGAGTTCTCATAAAATTTCATTGATATTGAAACTATAATGATGGCCCCATATGATGAAATTTTGGTTTGTCCATGTAGATCAATGTTATGCATGTTATAGGTGGGTCAGTTAGAGCTATTGAGACCCAGTCTCCTGTAGAAGATGTCGTAGCTAGTGCAATTGATTTGAATATATATGGCTACGACCCAGAGTAGGTCGAATTCGTATGCTAATAGATATAAATGACCACATGAGTTTACATTTGGTGATCGTTATTTCATTTTTTTGTCTCCTAGGATGGGTCACCATATGATATGAAGGCAGGTCATGTTGGCATGCATGTTTGTAGGACTATTTTATGTAGTGGAGAAAATGAGGCTGGGGGAATACTAATTCACCAAACCACATAAATCCATTCATATGATTGATGTTTTCCATGTGTCAAAACTATGTTGGTATAACCCTGACCTATATTATATTATTGAAGTGGATCAGGTAAACCTCAAGATATATTTATCCTTTGAGATTCATTAGATACATGTGCCATTTATCAATTATAAAGTGCTACGACAAATGGATAAGCTGATAGTTCATTTGTTAAGGAAATATGGAAGTGTTGAAGAGGAATGATGGGAATGAGATGAATAAATGTGGTCTCACTGGACTTATATTTTTGGATCTGAATCTATGTGATGTTTGGGAGTGGGGCTTAAGGATGAGCTGTTTTAAGGTGGGGAGATGGCAAGACCCCAGCCTCTTCTGGGGCCATCTCGGGCATATTTTTCCTGTACTTTGGTTTTTTAATTTTCCATTTCATTGGATTTGTGTATTGGGGTGCGTTTGGGTGAGTTTCTAATAAGACATAATAAATAGAGGGTTATTTAAAATATGTGAATGGTTTAACCAAAATGTGTGTCCCTTACTAGGTAACCGTGAAAACCTGGATAGAGAGTTCTTCAGGGATGGCACACGGTTTACCCAATCAATTCTCCCATAACAATAAAACTGTTCGTGTGGATTTTAATTATGAAAATTTTATTATTTTTAAATCACCCAAACCACTGAACTACCTCTACATTCAATATAGTATCCATCTTCTCAAATTGAACATGATCTGAGAGCCTTCTACACGGAATATAAGGTGAATCAAACAACGTTCATTGATATCAAAATCTTAAATTGAATATTTACTCTCTTCTCTATATGTGTGTTTCATCTCACTGCTTCATACATTCATTCCTCCTTCAATCCGAAATAGATTCATGAATGAACTATTCTATTTCAATGTATCTAAACCCATGGGATACAACCTAGATATAGGTTTGTGGATGAATATCTAGATTTTCCTAATCTTGATGCTTTTGATTTTAATTTTTTGTATTGTGTTTAAGATCAATATCTTGATTGACATTATTGGGCTGCTCAGATTCTTGAATTTTTTATCCCCAACATCAATCAAAAAACCATGCTAAGTGGTGTAAATTTAACTCCCAAAGTTGTTTAATTGATATGGTTGTGTGATATTATTGATTTTTTAGCTCCCCATGATAATTGATTTCATTAATTAGAGCTATCACAACAAGAAAACCGCCGTTTAGCGGCGGTTATTTCACGGCGGTTTTAAGAATCGCCGCCAAAAAACCGCCGCTAAATGGAAAAAAAAATTATTTTTTAAATTATTTTTTAAATTTATTTGAGGATTAGCGGCGGTTTTTTAAAAAACCACCGCGAAATAGAGGTAGTTTTCGTAAAACCGCCGCGAAATAGCGGCGGTTTTCGTAAAACCGCCGCGAAATGAAATGAAAAAAATAAAAAAAACGCGAGAAACCCCGAAATCACTAAAACGACCATAACTTTTGATCCGGGCATCCGTTGAAGTGCCACGCTAGTCAAATCGAAGCTCATGAAGAGATCTAGAGGCACATATAATCAAAACCGTGAGGCAGTCTAAGGTGTGGAAGATATTAGAGTTATAAGAAAGTTGAAAAAAGTTCTCCAACTTCAAACAACCATAACTTTCGTTCCGGGTGTCTGTTTGGGATCTACCACATAACGAATCGAAGCCAGCGAAGAGAACTACGCACCGGATTGACACAAGAAAGATTATGTCGTGTTTTTTGACCCCAAAAACCCTTCTAAAGGACTCAAAACCCCCATTTCCGCCGTTGGTGTCCCGTCGAACTTGTCCTCAAACGGACCTAACTTTCGATCCGCAAGTCAATTCGGCCTCCTCCACCTTCCAAATCATAGATAGTTCCATGGGATTCATTTTGACTGGTCACAGTGCCCACTTGCACTCCTAGATCATATGTTATGGCCTTTTTAGTGGGTATCCGGTTTGTTATGTTTTTCAATGCCTCGTTTCCAGCACCTGTTCCCTGTCACCTTTTTTTAAATGGTGGTAACTTCCGATCCGCCTTTCCATTCGGACACTTTCACCTTTCAGGTTGAAGAGCGTTTCAGGATCTTTGATTTGACAGGCCGGGGATCTAAAACGGACTCTCGGATCATAAGTTATCTTCGTTAATGTGAGTCCAATGTTTTTTTCTCTTTATGACCATTTTGACGGGTTTTAACGGTAGCTCCATTTATTACTGTTTATTTGGTTTTCCATGACTTGTTATCTTTATTAATTGGTTTTTATGTGTTATTATGATGATTATGTTGAATTATTAAGGAGTTTTCCAAAGTTGTTACGAGTTTTCATGGGTTCTCATTTTTTCTAATGCCTCATTCTTCATATGCTTCTCCATCCTTTTTCATGCGATTTCATAATTTTTCATCCCTTATCACGTCTTTTCATACTTTTTCATGTGATTCCTTTATTATTTATTATTTATTATTTATAATATAGTTTAATTTATTTATTATCTATTATTTGTAACTGGTTATTTATTATTTATTGTCTATTATTTATATTTATTTATTAGTTATTATTTATTAGTTATTAGTTATTATTTATTATTTATTATTTATAATTTATAATTATTTATAATTATTTATTATTTCTATTTATTTATTATTTATATTTATTTATTATTTATTATTTATTTATTATTTATTTATTTATTATTTATTATTTATTATTTATTATTTATTATTTATTATTTATTATTTATATTTATTTATTATTTATTATTTATATTTATTTATTATTTATTATTTATTATTTATATTTATTTATTATTTATTATTTTCTATTTATTATTTATTATTTATATTTATTTACTATTTATTATTTATTATTTATTAATTATTAATTATTATTTATTATTTATTATTATATTTATTTATTAGCTATTATTTATTAGTTATTAGTTATTATTTATTATTTATTAATTATTAATTATTATTTATTTATTATTTATTATTTATATTAATTTATTATTTATTATTTATATTTAATTATTATTCATTATTCATTATTTATTATTTATATTTATTTATTATTTATTATTTATTATTTATATTTATTAGTTATTATTTATTATTGATTATTTATTATATATTATTTATTTATTATTTATTATTTATTATTTATATTTATTATTTATATTTATTTATTATTTATTATTTATATTTATTTATTATTTATATTTATTAATTATTTATATTTACTATTTATAATTTATAATTTATAATATATTATTTATTATTTATTATTTATTATT
The DNA here is from genome assembly GCA_963277665.1 of Viscum album. Classification (NCBI taxonomy): domain Eukaryota; kingdom Viridiplantae; phylum Streptophyta; class Magnoliopsida; order Santalales; family Viscaceae; genus Viscum; species Viscum album. Next base: position 88,365,712 of record OY728121.1, on the reverse strand, counting down.
TATATTTATTTATTATTTATATTTATTTATTATTTATATTTATTTATTATTTATTATTTATTATTTATTATTTATTAATTAATTATTATTTATTATTTATATTTATTTATTATTTATATTTATTTATTATTTATATTTTGTTATTATTTATTAATTATATTCATTTATTATTTATTATTTATTATTTATTATTTATTATTTATATTTATTTATAATTTATATTTATTTATTATTTATTATTTATATATATTTATTATTTATTATTTATTATTTATTATTTATATTTATTTATTATTTATTATTTTCTAATTATTATTTATTATTTTTATTTTTTTATTTTTTTTATATTTATTTATTATTTATTATTTATTATTTATTATTTATTATTTATTATTTATTATTTAATATGTATTTTTTATTATTTATTATTTATTATTTATTATTTATTATTTATTATTTATTATTTACTATTTATTATTTATTATTTATTATTTATTATTAATTATTAATTATTATTTATTTATTATTTATTTATTATTTATTATTTATTATTTATATTTATTTATTAGTTATTATTTATTATTTGTTATTTCTTATTTATTTATTATTTATTATTTATTACTTATATTTATTTATTATTTATTATTTATTATTTATATTTATTTATTATTTATATTTATTTATTATTTATATTTATTTATTATTTATGTTTATTTATTATTTATTATTTATTTTTATTTATTATTTATTATTTATTTATTATTTAATATTTATTATTTAAAATATTTATTATTTATTATTTATTATTTCTATTTATTTATTATTTATATTTATTTATTATTTATATTTATTTATTATTTATATTTATTTATTATTTATTATTTTCTATTTATTATTTATTATTTATATTTATTTATTATTTATTATCTATTATTTATAATTTATTATTTATTATTTGTTATTTATTATTTCTTATTTATTATTTATTATTTATTATTTATTATTTATTATTTATTATTTATTATTTATTATTTATTAATTATTAAATATTAATTATTAATTATTAATTATTAATTATTATTTATTATTTATTATTTATTATTTATTATTTATTATTTATTATTTATTTATTATTTATTATTTATTATTTATTATTTACATTTATTTATTATTTACATTTATTTATTATTTATATTTATATTTATTATTTATTATTTATTATTTACTATTTATTATTTATTATTTATTATTTATTATTTATTATTTATTATTATTGAGTTTATATTTATTATATATGTATTATTTGTTTTTTCAATTAATATATATAAGTATATTAAATTCTGTTTATTAACCACATGATGAGCTTGCTGGAGTGGTAAAGTCTTTGGAAAAATATGCAAGAGGTAGGGGTTCAAATCTCACCAAACGCAGAATTTATTTATATTGAATGAGTATGCATGTGCATGTGCATGGGTGTGCATACATGGATAAATAAAGTAAATAAAATAATACGAAATAAATAAATAAATAAAATAAATACAAAATAAAATAAATAAAGAAATAAAATAAATATGAAATAAAAAAATAAAAAATAAATATGAAATTAAATGAATAAATAAATAAATAAAATAAATAAATAAATAAATAAAATAAATATGAAATAAAATAAATACGTTCTATAATAAATATGAAATAGAATAAATAAAATAAATAAATATAAATAATCAATAAATAAATAATTATGAAAAATAAATAAATAAATAAATAAATAAATAAACAAAATAAATAAAATAAATAAATAAAATAAATAAATAAATAAATAAGTAAAATAAATAAATAAAATAAATAAAATAAATAAATAAATAAATAAAATAAATAAATAAATAAATAAAATAAATAAATAAATAAATAAAATAAATACGAAATAAATATATAAATAAATACGAAAAATAAATACAAAAAATAAATACGAAAAATAAATATATAAATAAATATATAAATATATATATAAATATATATATATAAATAAATATATAAAAAAAATTAATAACAAAAAAAAATCAGCGCTAAATCATTTAGTGGCGGTTTAAACCGCCGCTAAAAAACCCGCGCGAAACGTTCTGCGACGGTTTTGAAAACCGCCGCGAATAGTTTCCCGACGCACGATTTAGTGGCGGTTTTTCAAAACCGCCGCCAATCGATTTAGCGGCGGTTTAAACCACCGCGAAATGAAAAAAAAACCGCCGCTAAATGCCTTTTTTGCCATAGTGTATGAAGAGTTTTAATTAGACATGTGGATGATTTGGAGATATAGATGATTAATTGATGATTTTTTCATGGAACAAATGGGGCTTCCCAAATAGATATTTGATATAAATATTTTTTAGGGGTTTAGATATTGTAATTGAGATATTGAATTGGTTGTGTCGAGATAACTAATTTTAGGGAATTAGTTACGAGATTGTGTTTTGAAATGTAAGATAACTAATGGTTAATTAATAATGTTCCATGATGTTGTTTAATGATATATAATTCTGAGAATTAATTATGATAAGTTTATTTTTGATATGTTTAATTAATTAGGAAGAACTAATTACGAAATTTGATTTGTGTTGATTGATTCATTTATTGATGAATTAATTAATGTGTTTTGTTATTGGTTAATTGTTGGGTAAGATAATTCGAATTGGTATGTTTAAAGTATTAGTGTATTAGTAAGATAATAATGTAGTTAATTGTTCTGAATTAATGAATGATTTAAATGATTAATAATGTGGGTGTTATACATGGCATTCTAGACTGATTTAGAAGTATGGGCTTGGACATGGGATTCCTCCCCAATAGTTATCCATGATTGTGGTGTCAGGTGTTAGATATAGCATTCTAAAATGAATGTGAATTATGGTTCTTGAATTATCACTCAACACCAAATGATTTAAAATAATGAATTATGATTTAAATGGAAGACTTGTAATGAAATCGTATCAAATGAAATGATTAATGAATACATGTAAATGTGATGACTATTTAATTATCAAATGTAATTATTGCATCATTGAATTTAATACACTATATTTTGACTCACATTATATTAAACAATGTTGTATGTGGCCTACTATGTTGTATTCAAACCCTACTAGGACTGCCCGATCAGCACCCGAGAAGAAATTGTTATTCCAGACCATGATAAGTGAAATGCCTTGGGAAATGATTCTATTTTCGAATGGAGAAACGGTGAGGGAATTGTACAATGTTCGGAATGCTCTTTGGAAATTTTGATTCTCTACTTTTAGATTCCTTGTAGACACATGACAAATTCATTTTCATAGCATGTTTTCCATTTCAGTTATGTATTGTATTTCTGGTATTTACTATCATGTGACATGGTATGGTTCTAGTTATTTATATAGATCCACACATTTTTATTTTTTTTTTAATATTTTGATGTCTTATTTAGATAAAATATGTTATAATATCTTCATGACTGACTGACCAACCTGTTTCTACATGTCGACACCCTCTAGCATACAAGGAGGCATGATTGAGGGCATATGACTGACTGATATGGGGCACCATTTAGTAGCACCTAGGTCAGGATGTTTTTCAATTTCATAAAGAAATTATGATGATGACAATAATAACATACCTATTATGATGATTTTGGGAACAACTATGTTATGGGTATTTTTCCAAAAAGTGCCTACTGAACAATAATCGATATTTATTATGGTTACATTTATCCATGATATGATTTACCTAGGGCCCATAGAAAACTTGTACCTAGGGGTGTCGTTTTGAGTAGTTATCATTTACTATGTGATACTGAACATTGGTGTATGGTGTGTATGGAAGGAAAACTCACTTTCATTTACATTTATTTTAAATATTTAAATTCTATAAAAAAGACCAAATGAAAAGTGTTTTAATTTAATGTTGGATCTTTTAAAAAAGTGTCGCAACCAAATCTTGTTTATGGAAACTTATAATATTTTAATCTTATAATGATTAGCAGGAAAAAAAATTTTGTGGTTCCATATTGGGCATAGAATGAACCCCTACATACACCATTTGTTATAGGTAAACTTTGTATTATTTTTCGAATATATGGAAAAATATTTTGGTGCTGGTGGTTTGAGTTTTTATCTTCCAGTCTAGGTGTGGTGTTGTGAAGAAGGCTTGCGAATGATTGAAACTTATCGTCCGGGCGACCTTGAGATCTCATTATATCAAATTTTGAGTTATGGACCTCGTGGGATTTTTTTGAAAACCATGTATTTCAGTTCTGAATTATTATTAAATTCTTGATTGGATTATATTTTTTGATTCAGTTTATTTATTGTGTTTGGAGGATTAATTGTTAAAAAATTTGATAAATCATTCCCAAAAACATTATTTATGATTACAAGGGATAATTTCTAGCATGTGAATATCGGGAATGCACCTCAGTTATTACCACAGACTCGGTTATGTGTCTGTTTTTATGGAAATCGGATCTAGTTTGTGACGGTGCAAGTACTCTAGAAACCCATCATAAGATACAATTTGAAAAGATATGTAAAGTGGCACATCCTACTACCTAAGGAAGTGGAGAAAGTAATACATATAGAACAATCATCCCATATATTAAAAAACATAACATATTCATTTCAATAAGGCATCCATATTTATCATATCTATGTTTACGCCCATCCGGGTCATGTTTACTCATCTTTTGTGTTATCCCAGACACCCACATGCATATGTTGATGCATATAGGCACCGCAAGAGTCAACTACTTAAACATAATAAATTTATACCCAATCATATAACATTATCAAACCCAATATCATATCCCATAATTATTTCATTATCATATCACACTTATATCAAAAAATAAATAAAAAAATTAAAAACCAAATGGTATATATAGATCCTAAAATATGGAATACTACCTTCATACAAATATAATTTCTCATGGATCCCAACACATGGAATGTAGTATTCCAAACCTAAAATGTCTATTTTTATCATTTATCAACATAAAAAACATTTTTTTATTCCATATTTAACTACATGATTCATGATATACAATATCAAACTATGGGAACCCAAATCCACAATCTATATCCTGATATGTAATGATAAATATGCAATTATCATTAAATTCAGTTTCAAAAAAAAATAGATAATTAAAAATCTCATTAACATGCATTTCCATTTAAAATTTACCAACACGAATTTAAATGATATAAATCATGTATTACTTCTGTTATCTTGGGAGAACACTTTTAATTAAGTATTCGAATTGATTTATTTTTAATTATCATCATAAAACATGATTTAAAATATTCATTTGTTTTAGAACATCTTGAATTAGTTTTCCAATAAATTAAAAATTAGAAATTTTATATTCTATAACATTTCACATAAATATAAACATACTAATACATTGATCCAAAAATACATGATTGTAATCTTATCATTAAAATAACACTATCTAAAAAATAATGAGTCAATCATTTATCATGGTAGAAAAAATTAACATATGATCACAATGAAATTGATTTTTAATTTGGCTAAATCCTTAATGAATATTTTCATTACCATTAAATTGGATAAAAAAACATTAACATTATAATATATCATAAATAATTCTAAAAAGTACTGAATCTGCTAACTCTAAATAATCAGCATTACTCAAATGAGAATAGACCAACATCATAAATCATAGATCCTATTTCATGTGAGGAAACACTGATGTCCCAAATACATCATGCTAGAATGAAACCATAAAAATTATCTGTTTGGCAACATATATTAATGAATACATCATGGAAATAAAATCGAGAGAAAAAATAATCCAATCATATTGAAAATACTATAGGTTAAAGATATAACTAACATTGGATCATCATGTATTGATCTGGAGAATTATAGGATCAATCACTCTCTATGAGATATTAAATACTTTGGGAAACCTCAATAAGATTAATTGAGTACTAGAGATAAATATTGAATAATGTGGGGTTCAGGTGTCTCAATTAATTATATAATTCTTGAAATTTTAAAAGACAAAAATACATACTAATTGACCATGCTACAAGACACTATCATATAGATTATTTTAAATCATAGTTCTAGGGGACATACATAATCAACTATTTTTCAATATTTTCTCCCTGAATCCTAGAAAATTCTAATAAATATGTACATATTTGTTATGCCACATCAATAATCACCACAACGTAGGACAACCTCTATGAAGAAAGGGACCCCACCATGACCGAAATCTCAAGCACATCAACACCAAATTTGAAATTGTAATTGAAACTCTACCCTTACACCCTACTCATCATTAATGGACAACTACACCACACCCACCATCATTCGGAAAAAACGCATACCTCTATACCATATTAATAATTTTTGGGAAGTGGATCCACTAAATCAACTAATAAGACCTCCCAAAATATTGAAATCTTCTATTTTTTCCTTCAACAGTTAACAAAATTCAATGAAATAGGATTCTAAGTTCGTGTCCCTTACACAATGTATATAATGATATTAGGTTCCTAACATTAAAATATTCTTCAATTATTGAAAACTGTGATGAAATCCATTAGATGTAATCCACAAAATATTTTATTCCCTTTCAAACATACTAAACTTAATGAAATAAGTTTTATTAATTAAAAAATTTTAATGATTAAAAACTACATCCATTAATAGTTTATTTATTTTATTATTCATGCATACATTAATACATTGTCAATTATGTCCACATCGTGTGATATGAGGATTTTTTATGCATATTGTAAAAATGGGTTTGGTGTGTTTCTTATTCCCAATGGGGTCATTAACAAAAAACTATACATAATTAATCATAAATATTTATAATTTCATAATATTAATTATAAATTTATAACCAACCATTATAATTGGTTATCAAAAGATAATTATTCTACAATCACAGAGTTTGTAGGTTGTTTGTAGACAAGAATGACTTTTCTATTTTTCAATGATCCAGATGGAATGATGGTATGAATTATTTGATCATTCAATAATTATAATTAAACAATATATACAAAAATATTTCTTTATATAATCTTATATATAATATTCATTTTATGTGGTTATGAAAAATAATTGAATGACTTCATAGAGATGGTAATACACATGTATTCACAAATGGGGATTTAATTTTCTAATGGATGGAATGGAATAATAAATGATACATGACCACTAAATTATGTTAAATATTCCAATAATATCATATTTATAAATTTAATTAGTCACAATAACCATATATGAGATGTGGTGATAGAGAATAGATTACCACATTTCGTGAGGAGGTATTCATCTTAATACAAAAATTATGGATTCATTTCTCAATATTTGGAAGAAGGAGATGTGTATAGTTAAATAACTTATAATAAAACCACATAAATATATTTATGTTACAGATGTAATATATTTATAATCATTAAATAATATATGATGTAGGTACAATTTGAAATTAAACTAAAAAATTCTGTTGAAAGCAATGCATCTTCATTGAAAAAACATAATTTCATTTCTCCTTAATCCTTATAGTGTTATAATTCCGGGAAAAAAGAACACTGTAACAATACTATATATGATAGAATGATATTTTGGTCTATTTTGGATGAAAAATTTGTTTCTTCAAGTATTAAGGAAATACTAAATGAGGTATCATTTTTTATTTGAGGGAATGGGAGCACATGGAATAATGTTTAGTAAAAAATTAATATTATTTTTATTCAATTAAATAATGAATCTAAAATAAATATAACAATATTATTAAATTATTTTTATACTTAATAAATTCCTTTAAAAAATATTATGACATGTTTAAGAGTTGTTCCCACCAAAATCCTTTTCTTTTACTGCACATTTTCCCATTTAATAATTATATAAATAATTGATTTGTGTACATGTAATGGATAAAAGAAGAAATTATAGTGGGATAAATGATCTATTAATGGAACAAGATTTATTTTTTCGACCACATAAGATTAGTATAGATTAATATAATATTTCAGTAGATTTTTCTATATTCAGTAAATCAATTTTATTATAAAATATAATTAGTGAGATCTATTTAAATATTAATTTAAATTTCCTTTGAAAAACAAATTATGGATTATAATTTTAATATATTATATTCAATCATCCATGATTTGATTAATTTCAATTAAAAATTCTTGTAAATATTTTACACACAATAACAGTATTACTTTTTGAATTTCTAAATAAAAATATTTGATTTTTCAAATCTTTCATAAGTGTTGTGTTAGAATATTGTATACTTTGATTAAATTATACATAAATAAAAAATATCATGAATGTGTAATTTATAATTTATATTAACATATAAATAAATATAAATTATTTTTATACATGTCAAAAAAATTTATTGATCTTAAAAGCCAAAGGATGAACCGGTTGAAAAACTATTTACATTAAATAATTTAGAAGACACGTTCAATGAAAAATGGGATAGAAATGCTATAAACTCATGTAATGTAATATAATGTTAAAAACCAACTCATAATATATATTAAATTAAACTATTAGTTATTTTAGTTAGTATCATATTTTTTAGAACCATTATTATCCAATATAATATTACAGTGATAAAAATTATTTTCAACGTTAACTAATTTTAATAACAAAAATTAAAAAAGAATTGGAAATAATTATTAAATATATGGAATAAATTATTAAATACTAAATTCATGGGGTCATTCGTCGTACTCCCTAAGAATATGGTGAATGATGGTGAGACATTCATGGGGTCATTCAGTAAACATAGTTTGGTCTTTGATCTGGATAAGCGTGATCTTATCCAATAAACAGTTTCACTCATGATTTAGTTGCTGGATCTCTGATTGAGATTGGAAAAAGGGAAAGCATAATGATGTTATAAACCTCACATACTTTGATAAACTGGCGTTGTATTATACAATCCTAGTATATGATTCCATCATGTAATTTGTCACTGTCAATTGGATTCATTAATGCCCTTTATTTACATAAATCATGTGATCACTTTTTAATAGAAGTATTAATAATGATAATATTCAAAGAATCATATGTAATAAAATCGTGTTATTATTGATATGATTTTTTTTTTCTATAACAATATTACATAACAATACATTTAATTAAATAAAAAAAGGAAACATAATTTATAATAGTTCAGGTCAATACAATATCCACCGCCCCATGAGTTATTTAACCCCTGATATTTTTATTTCTCCCCCACCTGAAAATTGATGAGGGGATTTCTATACCATCAATTCATCCAGTTCCCACATTTCGTTTTCAAACATGTGGTTTCTCCACAACACTTTTCCAAAGTGAATTATCTTATTTCACAGAACATTAACTCTATGATATATATTCTTGAACAGATTCTCCTCATTGGAAAGATAATTATCCAATGCTACCAGTTTTGGAATTAGAATGTGTGAGGTGTTAGGTATGTACTTCATCAATAGTGATATATGTAATACATCATGAACTCGAGATATGTAATGCGGTAGTGTAGGTTTATAGGTCATTGCTCTGACGTGGTCAAGGATTTCAATGGGGAAGAAGAATCATGGACTAAGATTCCCCTTCATCCCAAATATCATCACATTCATATTTTGAGATATGAAGATGATTTCCATGTCTCCAATATGAAACACATCATATCGTCGATGATTTTCATCATATATGTTTTTTTGTCTCTGATCGGCCTTCAGGTATTACTGAATAATAATAACCTCTTACACCATTTTTGTCACAATTTCATGATCTTGAAGCTTTCACAACTCATGTTCATCCATGTATGCAAGTGTCATGCACCTCGTCCCATAAAGTGATGCATAGGGATCCATTGGGATGATCGAGTGGATATTGTTTTTGTATATGAAGTTAAACTAGTGGAAGATGGTGATATTATCATCCTTTAATAACTATGGATCATTTAATTAATATTTCATCAATATTAGTTATAGTCCACACATTTTGGCCATTTTTTTGAGGGTTATAGATCATGTTGATGTTCAACATAGTATTTAGAGCATGATGAAGACTCTTTGAAAACCTAGAGGTGAATCATGGATCCCGATAAGTTATAATCGATAGTGGTACTAAAAGAAACCTTAACAGTTCCCAAATTTATATTTTTGCATAAAGATTCAGTGATAACTACTATCATATCGCAATGATGTATGAGGTCCTTTCATTGTAAGATCAGTATAAAAGTCCATGTATATGTTTTCCCATTTCTATATAGGTTTGGTTAATGATATCATTATCACTATGTATATCTATGATTTCTCTTTCACAAGATGACATACTAGACAACCTGATGAATAATTTGTGATCTCCTTATTCATATTGTCCCACCAATAGTGTTCTCAGAGATCTTTTTAAATATTTCTGCTTCATGGGAGGATAAAGAAGGTTGTGCTTTTTGCATCATCCATCGTCTCCTTCCTTAACTCTGGATTTTAGGGTATACATTGTATTTATTGAAAATCATAAAACCTTCATTATTGACATTGATCACTAAGGATTTCTGTAACACCCCGAGATTTTATGAAAAATATTCTTTTTAATTTCATTAATGTCTTGTGTTGAACACTACACCAAAAGGATCTTGCACAACATGGATACTTGACTTGCCTTGCATTACACGCAATCACGACCTTCCTCGATAGTGTGTGTAGTACATAATACCGAGTTTCACTAAACAACGATATGCTATAAAAATTTAATTAAAACTAGCCATTATGAATAGTAATAACCACTTTTTGAAATTTTGTAAATTTTATTTTCAAATTGGACTTCATTTTTGGACTCGGAATATCGAAATTAGCTTAGGGTGAAATTTTGGTACTTTTCGGATAACTTTCATTTTCTAATGAATAATGAAAATTACTAAATTTTAATTAAAAACAACCTTTTTAATCGAAATAATTAATAGTGATAAATTATTAATTTGAGTGGATTTAAATTATATTTAGAATATATTTATACAATTTAAAACAATGTTGGTCATTGGATGTAATTTCACATTTAAACCAGACATAAACAAGTGTCAATCTTTTGATAGTTATTATCTCTTAAAACACGCTATTTGTTTTGACGACGGGAATTACTTTTTAAAATAAGTAATGCAACTGATATGTTTTGAATTTGGTAAAATAGACATCATTTTTCAGTTCATAATATCAAATATAGATTAGGCCTAATTTTTGGTATTTTTTTGGAAACTTTCATTTTTTGATGAATAGTGGAACCACTAAGTGGTAGTTAAAAAATGAATTTTTCCTAAAACATAATTTTACCGCTTCTGTGAGTGGAATTTCAAAAATCTGAGAGACACAGTTGATGTCAGTAAGTAAAATGTGATTCATTGAGATGAAAATAATATTTGGTGAATAGTAACTTTTTACTTTTTTTTACCACGGTTAAAAGTAAATAGTGTAATTAAGTGTAAAAATGATATTATTATTACCCTAAAAAATGTCATAATTCTATTGGATAAGTGTAATTAGACCAAAAACAACCTTAGGAATAAAATATGACCATTTAGAACCACATGGATTAGATTATGACATTTATTATTTATTTATTTAAAGAAGGGTTAAAATAGTTAAAATCAATGTTTAATAAGAAAATAATTTTTAATATAGGGTTATACATAAGATAAATTCGATTGTAAATATTCATTAGAAAGATAATAATATTTCATACATAATTTTATTTTATTTATAATTCTTAGACATTAAATAATTTAATTTATTTATGACATAATGATGATACAGTAATTACCATAATAGTCAAAAATTAGAATAATTGATATTATAAATACCGAAATAAATATAATTTGAGATTTTTTATGAATTGCACTAATTTTATATGTTAATATATGATGTTAGTATTGATTTAATTAAATTTTTTCGAACTAATCATCCTGTTATAATTTTCACAAAAATCAATTAATAAATAGTGTCAAAATTGACATAAAATAGTTTTTAAAACAAATATTATATTATTACTTTTCATTTTATTCCTAAAAATCTATGGATTGGCAAAAATACATAGATAAGGTTATATATATTAATAATAATAAACTTGGGGTTCGTTTGGCTTGTTATTGTATGTTTATTAACCTTATAGTGTAAGAACACAAGAAGAAACGGAAAAAGTAAAATTATTTAACTTAATGTTAAATCTAAATTATAAGGTTAATATAGGAACCTAAACTTGTCTAAATTCTATTGGATGAGAGGATTTAGACCAATCCAATCCTTAGCATGGAAATAAATCAATTTGGAGCTATTTAAAACCGAATTTGGATTTATAATAAAATAATATTTTTAGTTATTCCAAAGGTTCCCCTCTCCTCCCTTATAAAAGGGCACCTCATCCCTCCCTTCCGCACACCACATTGAGCCTTCAAGCTCAGACAACCCCTACCAATTTCTACTCTCCACATCCCTAGAGACATCATAGAGGTCCTGGCCATCTTCAAAGACCAATTTTAGTGCCCTAAAAGGAGATCTCAAAGAGGCGCTTCAGAGAAGAGGTAATGTCTGATTACCAATTCATTCAACTTTATTTCTTCTTCCACTTCGTCTTCTTTAGTTGATTCATTATGAAGTAATAAAATCAATATCAATCATATACTGATATGTTATTATAAGTATTAAACAACCCTATTTCACCACTTATCCATCCTACGGAAAACGAAATCACCGCGTGTGCGTACGTACGGAATACCGTCTCCACGCCGTGGTGTAATCTATTTTCCACCACCACCTTACTTGGATTGGTATAATGGTGTAAATAATAAATATATATGATTATTTTAATGTGATATTTATTCTTAAATAGTATACATACACTCCAATACAGTCCCACGATCATGAGAACGATATCATCACTCATGCGTACGTACGGACTACCGTCTCCATGACGCGATGAGATTCATTCTCCACGTTAACCATTCATGAATGATTATAAAGTATATATAATAAATAATCATGAAATACATGACATAATAATGATACTGGATTTATGTGTATATATATTTATGTCATCTACTTAATTCCATTCAACTCAATAAGGAAACGAAAACAGCATTCATGCGTACGTACGGCCTACCGTCTCTATGAACCGTGTATTTCATTAAATTTATTGATCTATTATATAATGTATATTCTGAATATTTATTATATATAAATCATGTTTTCTATTCTGGAATTAAGTAATCATGATCTATGTAATCATATAAATAATTACAAGTGAAAACACGGATGACAAATGAAATGATTTTACCAAAAACGCTCTTTAACATGGAATTTACAAAAGAACGGGTAATATAAAGTCATAAATGAACCATATATGATATCATAACAATGAATATGATTCTATAATAAGGAAATGGCATTATTTAAATCATTATATAGGAGGTTCGGAAACTTACGAAGCTAATCAGACCTATGGTAAGGGAAAATATCACAATATCATTTTTATCCGAGATTGTAAATACTTTGATATTTACTGGGCTGTATTTTATCATCTACATCCATGTTTCCTCAATATTTAATATTATTTCCATCCACCTACAATTGTTTAAATCCAACTTTACCCTTCGGTTAGTTTTTAGTAAAGGATATGAAATGAATCTTTTGTCATTTTTACGTACGAGGTACTTTTTTATTTTTCCGACAAAAGTACGAGGAGAATGATTTTTTAACTTATACGGAATGAATGGATTTTTAAAAAATTATTTCCAAGAAGATTCCTTTACAAGTTTTCATGTTTATCAACTTCTTTTAGTTTAAAATTGTATGACATGTTCAGAAATGAAAAAATGTTTTTTGAAGTAGAAAGAATATTTTCATCAATAATGGATTTCAAGTGTTTTATCAAAATTATTTTCCATATAAGATAATATAGGGATCTGTTTCTATCGCGATTATTACATTGATTTGATTATATTGTGATGGAATTATTTTTATGAATTCTTTTATCTTATATGAATTGTTTTATGATGTCATGTTGTTTAAGAATCCCATTTTTTTACATGGGTTATGCAATGATGTATGATTTATGATTTTGTGGCACACATAAGAATGGTATAATTATGAGATGGGTGGGACCTATATCTCCCTCCAATTCATTGGGTAAATATTTTATATCTCATGAGATAGACATGGCTGGAATGGCCGGTTAAACCGGTTCAGTGAAATAGGACTGAAACGAGGAGTGAACTCGGTTCAGAAATGAACTTTGTTCACTAAGATAGTCATGGAAATGAGTCTTGACTAATAAGAAATGATTCTCTATGATTATGTGTGTATACCACAATGTATCATGTTTTATGTTATGATTATTGGGATTACATTTCTCTACTTTGATTTATCCCATGTTATGAAATTATGATCTCTTTTGCAGGTTAAGATTTCCAAAATGATATGTTCTTATGAATATGATGTGATTGATATTTCTTTTTTTTACCATTACTGAGTATTTGAGCTCACCCTTTTATGTTTTCTTTTCCCCATGATATAAATAATGGTTTTAGGTAAAAAAAGGAAGATCTTTATGGGAGTTGTTGAAGATCATTCACCACGATTAGAAGATTATATTCCGAGTTTCCAATGACACTAAACTATTACGATCCTTGTGTGTGTGTTTTTGTTATGCACTAATTATTCCGCAAAATTAATGTAATGTCCATGTATGTTAAGCTTAGGGTCTCAACAGTTGGTATCAGAGCAAAGGTTTAGTGAACCTTTGGAAACTAGGATGCGATAACTTTAGTGAGATCCCTAGAGATATTTCTAAGGTATATCTAGGGATGTCCCTAAGGTTAAGTATAAGTATAGGTTATAGTCCTAAAATTATGGTAATGATATTAGAATTAAACCTAAGATATTAAATATTGAAGGTACTCCCCCTTTATTATGTTGTTTTCCCTAGCATGATGTTTTCCTCTCACACTATTTTTTTTGGGTTTTAGATGATGGCTGGAACCCGAAAGAACCGTGTTGATCAATGAAATGGACAATGCAATGATTGTCCTCCTGAACAAACAAATTTTATGGGATATGGATTGAAAAATCTTATTTCTATACTTACACAAGCTATGAATCATTCTGGACTTCCAAATGAGCATAGAAGGGAACAATATTCTATTGAGTCCTTCGTGAGGCAACGTCCACCATCTTTCAGTGGGTCTTCTGATCCACTTGTTGCTGAACAATGGATAAGTACCACTAAAAAGATATTTTCAGTTCTTCAATGTTCTGAACATGATAATGACATCTTAGCAGAATATCGTTTGGAAGGTGAAGCTGATCAATGGTGGAATCTTATCAAGAATACGAGGCAAAGAGATGAAATTGAGTCCATGGTATGGGACGAGTTAAAGAACTTATTTTTCAATAAGTACTTACCTCATATTATTCGAACAAAGATGAAGAAAGAGTTTCTTGAACTAAAGAAAAAGGATGATGAATCTGTTAGTATATACGAAGCGTATTTTACAAGGCTTGCAAGGTATGCATCTGGATTTATCATCCGACCTGAAAGTAAAGTTGATCGATTTTTCAGTGGCTTAAAACCAAATCTTCGAAGGGAATTAGCTATAAGAGACTTCAGTAGCTATGAAGAAATTGTGCGTTGTTCTATCAAGGTAGAAATGGAAGTTGGTGTTACTTATCCATCTCATAGTTTTGACAGGAAACGAAAGATGGAGTTCAAGGAGAAATCCCTGAATAATGGTGAAAAGAAGATGAATGTATCCTTATGCTCAAAGTGTAGAAAGAAGCATGATGGATATTGTCTTAAAGGGACAAGTAAATGTTTCAAACGTGGAAAGGAAGGTAATCGGGCATTTGAATTCCACAATGATGGGAAGAGTATGTCTAATGATGCAAACAAAGTAAGGTATACACAGAATGAACCTACTACACTTCAATGCTTCAAGTGAAAGGAAATGGGGCATTATGCTATCAAATGCCCTAATCCAAGGGTTAGTGATGATAGACATGAGCAACCACTTAAGGCAATGGAGAAAGGGATGTCACATGCGATCACCATTGGCGATGTTGAATATGACAACGATGTGGTGGAATGATTAAGTGTTTGTGTAATGGGATTCCAAAATAATGTTGTATATAGTATCGTGGAATATTGGAATATTTATGTATTGGTATATTGTGGTTTTCAATAATTTTATGGTACCGGTAACCATGGAAGGTGATTGAGATATTTTTGGGAAAAAAGTTGATATGCGCATAATGAAGGGAAAAATGAGAAAATGAAATATTTTGACAGTATTCATGAGCTCATGATTGATATAAGGACTAAGTGATATCATGGTTTGAGTATACAGAATTTTGATGATTTTGGTTTGTGGAAAGTGTTAACTTTTAACTGTATACATGTTTTCACTAAGGTTCAATGGGTATACATGATTATGGTATTCACATGTTTGTAATTTGACCAACAAGATATATCTTATGATATATGGGGGATAAATGATAACATTCACGTGATTGTTATGTGAAATTTCAAGTAATCATTTTATTTATACTATGAGCTTGGACCGAAGTTTTTTAGATAAGCCTAAAGAATGGAATGGGTTATGTTGGAAATAAGTTAGTATTGTTTAAGGATAGAAGTTTTGTTTCGATATTATCTATGGGTTGTTATAGTAATGTAGTTTTAGAAAAAGGACAACCTACAGGATGGGTGACAACCCATCGCGTCGGACAAGGCTGTGGGAATCGAACCCACAACCGAAGTGTGACTGGCCTTTATCGCCTACCAATGTCCTACAGGAAGTCCCTATTTAGTAGAAACTAGTTTTATTATATTAAGCAGTATCATATATGAAGTATAAGTCCATTTTCGGAACCATATATGATTAATCTCACTATAGATCGACTTATGTAAATTTAATAACTTTTGATAACCTTTTGTTTGAGATAGATGGAATGACCCGTCATTCTATCACATGATCTACTAACACATCACGAATAACAAATTCAACTTCATTTCTTTAAGAGATGAAGTGGAAATTGTTCAATGCACGAACAACAGTGAGATTGTACCTAAATAATGTAAGTATTTATTCTAATTCAAATTCTTCAACTTTAGGGAAATGATCTTGAAAACCAAAAAATGTTGTCCTAGTGCTCTTATATCTGATGAATCAGATGGTACCTTAGATCATCACAAATTTATGGCTTTGTTATTGCTGGATTTTCCATAGCCATGTTCTCTACCACTCTCCATCAGAACATGATGGTTAGATTTCTCTATCATATCCATATTTTCACCTATGTGGAAACCCAGTGATTAGTTTATTTGGGTAACCGTTACGTTTCATACATTCGTTTTTATAGATTGGTTTTGATATTCCTTTTTATGATGTGGGTTTCTATTAAAGAAACTTTCGATTAGTAAACCATTTATAACCCCGATGAATTTCGAGGGCGAAATTATTTTTAAGGGGGGTAGAATGTAACACCCTGAGATTTTATGAAAAATATTCTTTTTAATTTCATTAATGTCTAGTGTTGTACGCTACACCAAAAGGAGATTGCACAACATGCATACATGACTTGCCTTGCATTACACGCAATCACGACCTTCCTCGATAGCGTGCGTAGTACGCAATACCGAGTTTCACTAAACAACGATATTCTATTAAAATATTATTAAAACTAGCCATTATGAATAGTAATAACCACTTTTTGAAATTTTGTAAATTTTATTTTCAAAATGGAATTCATTTTTGGATTCGGAATATTGAAATTAGCTTAGGGTGAAATTTTGGTACTTTTTGGATAAATTTCATTTTCTGATGAATAGTGAAAATTACTAAATTTTAATTAAAAACAACCTTTTTAATTGAAATAATTAATAGTGATAAATTATTAATTTGAGTGGTTTTAAAGAATATTTAGAATATATTTTTACAATTTAAAAAAATTTTCGTCATTGGATGTAATTTCACATTTAAACTAGACATGAACAAGTGTCAATCTTTTGATAGTTATTATCTCTTAAGAACACGCTATTTGTTTTGACGACAGGAAATAATTTTTAAATTAAATAATGCAACTGATATGTTTTGAATTTGGTAAAATAAACATCATTTTTGAGTTCATAATATCAAATACATCTTAGGCCTAATCTTTGATATTTTTCTGGAAACTTTCATTTTTTGATGAATAGTGGAACCACTAAGTGGTAGTTAAAAAAATGAATTTTTCATAAAACTTAACTTTACCACTTCTGTGAGTGGAATTTCAAAAATCCAAGAGACACGGTTGATGTCAGTAAGTAAAATTTGTTTCAATGAGATTAAAATAATTTTTGGTGAATAGTAAATTTTACTTTTTTTACCACGGTTAAAAGTAAATTGGGTAATTAAGGGTAAAAATGATATTATTATTACCAAAAAACATGTCCTAATTCTATTGGATAAGTGTAAATTGACCAAAAACGACCTTAGAATTAAAATATGACCATTTAGGCCCACTTGGATTAGATTAGGACATTTATTATTAATATATTTAAAGAAGGGTTAAAATAGTTAAAATCAATGTTTAATAAGAAAATAATTTTTAATATAGGGTTATACATACAATAAATTCGATTTTAAATATTTATTAGAAATATAATAAGATTTCCTACACAATGATATTTTATTTATAATTTTTAGACATTAAATAATTTAATTTATTTATGACACAATAATGATACAATAATTACCATAATAGTGAAAAATTAGAATAATTGATATTATAAATACCCAAATAAATATAATTTGATATTTTTTATGAATTATACTAATTTTATTTGTTAATATTACATGTTAGTATTGGCCTAATTAACTTTTTTCGAACTAATTATTCTTTTATAATTTTCACAAAAATCAATTACTAAATAGTGTCAAAATTGACATAAAATAGTTTTTAAAACAAATATTATATTATTAATTGTTATTTTATTCCTAAAAATCTATGGATCGGCCAAATGACTTATATAAGGATATATATATTAATAATAAACAACTTGGGGTTCGTTTGTCTTGTTATATGAAGTTTATTAACCTTATAGTGTAAGAACACAAGAAGACACGATAAAGTAAAATTATTTATCTTAATGTTAAATCTAAATGATAAGGTTACAATAGGAACCTAAACTTATCTAAATTTTATTGTATGAGAGGATTTAGACCCATCCCCACCTTAGCTTCGAAATAAATCAATTTGGATCTATTTAAAACCGTATTTCGATTTATAATAAAATAATATTTTTATTTATTCAAAGGTGCCCCTCTCCTCCCTTATAAAAGGGCACCTCCTCCCTCTCCTCCTCACACCACTTTGAGCCATCAATCTCGGCAAACCCATGCCAATTTCTCCTCTCCACTTCCCTAGAGACATCCTAGTGGTCCTGGTATTTTTCGAAGACCAATTTTAGTGCCTTAAAAGGAGATCTCAAAGAGGCGCTTCAAAGAAGAGGAAATGTCCGATTACCAATTCTTTCAACTTTATTTCTTCTTCCAATTCTTCTTCTTTAGTTGTTTCATTATGAAGTAATAACACAGTATCACTCATATACTGATATGTTATTATATGTATGAAACAACCCTATTTCAAAACTTATCCATCCTACAGAAAACGAAATCACCGCACGTGCGTACGTACGAAATACCATCTCCACGCCGTGGTGTAATCTATTTTCCACCACCACCTTACTTGGATGGGTATAATGGTGTAAATAATAACTATATATGATTATTTTAAAATGATATGATTCTGAAATAGTATACATACACTCCAATAAACTCCCACGATCATGAGAACGATATCATCGCTCGTGCGTACGTACGGACTACCATCTCCATGACGTGATGAGATTCATTCTCCACGTTAACCATTCATGAATGATTATAAAGTATATATACTAAGTAATAATGAAATATATGGAATAATAATGAAACTGTATTTATGTGTATATATATGTATTTCATCTACTTAATTCCATTCAACTCAATAAGGAAACGAAAACAACGTTCATGCGTACGTACGGCCTACCGTCTCCATGAACGGTGTATTTCTTTCCATTTATCAATCTATTATATATATGTATATTCTGAATATATATTATATATAAATCATGTTTTATATTCTGGAATTAATTAATCATGATCTAAGTAATCATATGAATAATTACAAGTCAAATCACGTACGACAAATGAAACGATTTTACCCAAAACGCTCTTTAACATGGAATTTACAAAATAACATGTAATATAAAGTCATAAGTGAACCATATATGATATCATAATAATGAATATGATTCTGTAATAAGTGAATGACATTATTTAAATCATTATACAGGAGGTTCAAACACTTACGAAGAAAATCAGACATAAGGTAAGGGAAAATATCACAGTCTCATTTTTATCCGAGATTGTTTATACTTTGATATTTACTAGGGTGTATTTTATCATCCACATCCATGTTTCCTCAATATGTAATATTATTTACATCCACCTACAATTGTTTAAATCCAATTTTACCCTTCGGTGAGTTTTTAGTAAAGGATATGAATGGAATCATTTGTGGTTTTTTCGTACAAGGTACTTTTTGACTTTTCCGACAAAAGTTCGAGAAGAATGTTTTTTTAACATATACGGCATGAATGGATTTTTAAAACATTATTTCCAAGAGGACCCCTTTAAAATTTTTCAAGTTTATCAACTTCTTTTAGTTTAAAATTGTATGACATGTTAAGAAAGGAAAAAATTCATTTTGAAGTAGAAATGATATTTTCCTCAAGAATGGAATTCAAGTGTTTTATCAAAATTATTTTCCATCTAAGATAATATAGGGTTCTGTTTCTATCCCTATTATTACATTGATTTGATTATTTTGTGATGGAATTACATTTATGAATTCCTTTATCTTATATGATTTTTTTTATGATTTCATGTTGTTTAAGAATCCCATTTTTATTACATTGGTTATGCAATGATGTATGGTTTATGATTTTGTGGCAGACATAAGAATGGTATCATTATGAGATGGGTGGGACATATATCTCCCTCCAATTAATTAGGTAAAGATTTTATATCTCATGAGATAGACATGGCTGGAATGGCAGGTTAAACCGGTTCAGTGAAACAGGACTGAAATGAGGAGTGAACTCGGTTCAGAAATGGACTTTGTCCACTAAGATAGTCTTGGAAATGAGTATTGACTAATAAGAAATGATTCTCTATGATTATGTATGTATGAAAAAATGTTTCATGTTTTAAGTTATGATTATTGGGATTACATTTCTCTACTTTTATTTATCTCATTTTATGAAATTATGCTCTCTTTTGCAGGTTAAGATTTCCAAAATGTTATGTTCCTATGAATATGGTGTGATTGATATTTCTTTTGTTTACCCTTACTGAGAATTTGAATTCACCCATTTATTTTTTCATTTCCCCAGGATATAAATAAAGGTTTTAGGTAAAAAAAGGATGATCTTTATTGGATATATTGAAGATCATTCACCACGATTAGAAGATTATATTCCGAGTTTCCAAATACACTAAACAATTACGATCCTTGTGTGTGTGTTTTTGTTATGTAATAATTATTCCGCAAAATTAATGTAATGTGCATGTACGTTATGCTTAGGGTCTCTACAGTTGGTATCAGAGGAAAGGTTTAGTCATCCTTTGGAAACTAGGATGCGAGGACTTTAGTGAGATCCCTAGAGATATTTCTAAGGTATGTATTGGGATGTCCATAAGGTTAAGTATAAGTATAGGTTATAGTCCAAGAATTATGGTAACGATATTATAATTAAACCTAAGATGTTAGATATTGAAGGTACTCCCCCTTTATTATGTTGTTTTCCCTAGCATGATTTTTTCCTCTCACACTATTCTTTTTGGGTTTTAGACAATGGATGGAACCCGAAGGAACCGTGTTGATCAATGCAATGGAAAATGAAATGATTGTCCTCTTGAACAATCAAATGTTATGGGAGATGGAGTGCAAAATCTTATTTCTATACTTACACAAGCTATGAATCGTTCTGGACTTCCAAATGAGAATAGAAGGGAACAATATTCTATTGAGTACTTCATGAGGCAATGTCCACCTTCTTTCAGTGGGTCTTCTGATCCACTTGTTTCTGAACAATAGATCAGTACCACTGAAAAGATATTTTCAGTTCTTCAATGTTCTGAACATGATAATGTCATCTTAGCAGTATATCGTTTGGAAGGTGAAGCTGATCAACGGTGGAATCTTATCAAGAATACGAGGCAAAGCGATGAAATTGAGTCCATGGAATGGGATGAGTTCAAGAAATTATTTTTCAATTAGTACTTCCCTCGTATTCTTCGAACAAAGATGGAGAAGAGGTTTTTTGAACTAAAACAAAAGGATGATGAATCTATTGGTATATACGAAGTGAATTTTACAAGGCTTTCAAGCTATGCATCTGGATTTTTCATCCAACCTGAAAGTAAAGTTGATCGATTCTTCAGTGGCTTAAAACCAAATCTTCGAAGGGCATTAGCTATAAGATACTTCAGTAGCTATGAAGAAATTGTGTGTTGTGCTATCAAGGTAGAAATGGATGTTGGTGTTACATATCCATCTCATAGTTTTGACAAGAAACGAAAGATGGAGTTCAAGGAGAAATCCCAGAATAATGGTGAAATGAAGATGAATGTTTCCTTATGCTCAATCTGTGGAAAGAAGCATGGTGGATATTGTCTTAAAGGGACAAGTAAATGATTCAAATGTGGAAAGGTATGTCATCGGGCATTTGAATGCTGCAATGATGGGAAGAAGATGTCTAATGATGCAAAAAAGGAAGGAATACACAGAATGAACCTACTACACTTCAATTCTTCATGTTCATGGAAATGGGGCATTATGATAATAAATGCCCTAATCCAAGGGTTAGTGATGATCGAAATTAGCAACCACATAAGGCAAAGGACAAAGGGAAGTCACATGTGATCACCATTGGTGATGTTGAATATGAAAACGATGTGGTGGAATGATTAAGTGTTTGTGTAATGGGATTCCAAAATAATGTTTTATATAGTATCGTGGAATATTTGAATATTTATGCATTGGTCTATTGTGGTTTTCAATAATTTTATGGTACCGGTAACCATGAAAAGTGATTGATATATTTTTGGAAAAAAAGATGATATGCACATAATTAAGGGAAAATGAGAACATGAAATATTTGACAGTATTCACGAGCTCATGATGGATATAAGGACTAAGTGATATCATGGTTTGAGTATATAGAATTTTGAGGATTTTGGTTTGTGGAAAGTGTAAACGTTTAACTGTATTCATGTTTTCACTAAGGTTCAATGGGTATACATGATTAAGGTATTCACATGTTTGTAATTTGACAAACAAGATATATCTTATGATATATGGGGGATAAATGATGGCATTCACGTGATTGGTATGTGACATTTCAAGTAATCATTTTATTTATACTATGATCTTGGATCGAAGTATTTTAGATAAGCCTAAAGAATGGAATGGATTATGTTGGAAATAAGTTAGTATTGTTTAAGGATAGAAGTTTTTTTTGATATTATCTATGGGATGTTATAGTAATGTAGTTTTAGAAAAACGAAAACCTGCAGGATGGGCGACAGCCCATCCCGTCGGACAAGGCCGTGGGAATCGAACCCACCCCCGATGTGAGACTGGCCTTTATCGCCTACCACTGTCCTGCAGAAAGTTGCTGTTTAGTAGAAACTAGTTTTATTATATTAAGCAGTATGATATATGATGTATAAGTCCATTTTAGGAACCATATATGATTAATCTCACTATAGATCGACTTATGTATATTTAATAACTATTGCTAACCTTTTGTTTAAGACAGATTGAATGACTTGTCATTCTATCACATAATCTGCTAACATTTCACGAATAACAAATTCAAATTCATTTCTTTAAGAGATGAAGTGGAAATTGTTCAAGGCACGAACAACAGTGAGATTGTACGAAAATAAAGTAAGTATTTATTCTAATTCAAATTATTCAACTTTAGGGAAATTATCTTAAAAACCAATAACTTTTGTGCTAGTGCTCTTATATCTGATGAATCAGATGGTACCTTAGATTGTCACAAATGTATGGCTTTGTTATTTCTGGATTTTCCATAGCCATATTCTCTACTACTCTCCATCAAACATGATGGTTAGATTTCTCTTCCATATCCATATTTTCACCTATGTGGAAACCCAGTGATTAGTTTGTTTGGGTAACCGTTACGTTTCATAATTTTGTTTTTAATGATTGGTTTTGGTATTCCTTTTTATGATGTGGGTTTCTATTAAAGAAACTTTATATTAGTACACCATTTATAACCCCGACGAATTTCGAGGGCGAAATTATTTTTAAGGGGGGTAGAATGTCACACCCTGAGATTTTATGAAAAATATTTTTTTTAATTTCATTATTGTCTTGTATTGTACGCTACACCAAAAGGAGCTTTCACATCACGCATACTTGACTTGCCTTGTGTTACACGCAATCACGACCTTCCTCGATAGCGTGTGTAGTACGCAATACCGAGTTTCACTAAACAACGATATGCTATTAAAATATTATTAAAACTAGCCGTTATGAATAGTAATAACCACTTTTTGAAATTTTGTAAATTTTATTTTCAAAATGGACTTCATTTTTGGATTCGTAATATCGAACTTAGCTTAGAGTGAAATTTTTGTACTTTTCGGATAACATTCATTTTCTGATGAATAGTGAAAATTACTAAATTTTAATTAAAAACAACCTTTTTAATTGAAATAATTAATAGTGATAAATTATTAATTTGAGTGGTTTTAAAGTATATTTATAAGATATTTTTATAATTTAAAACTATGTTAGTCATTGGATGTAATTTCAAATTTAAACCAGACATAAACAAGTGTCAATCTTTTGATAGTTATTATCTCTTAAGAACACGCTATTTGTTTTGACGACGGAAATTAATTTTTAAATTAAGTAATTCAACTGATATGTTTTGAATTTGGTAAAATAGACATCATTTTTGAGTTCATAATATCAAATATAGCTTAGGATTAATTTTTGGTATTTTTCTGAAAACTTTCATTTTTTGATGAATAGTGGGACCACTAAGTGGTAGAAAAAAAATGAATTATTTCATAAAACATAATTTTACTGCTTATGTGAGGTGAATTTCCAAAATCCAAGAGACACGGTTGATGTCAGTATGTAAAATTTGGTTCAATGACATGAAAATAAATTTTGGCGAATAGTAATTTTTTAATTTTTTTACCACGATTAAAAGTAAATAGGGTAATTAAGGGTAAAATGATATTATTATTACCCTAACACATGTCCTAATTCTATTAGATAAATTTAATTCGACCAAAAACAACCATAGTAATAAAATATGACCATTTAGGCCCACTTGGATCAGATTAGGACATTTATTATTAATTTATTTAAAGAATGGTTAAAATAGTTAAAATCAATGTTTAATAAGAAAATCATTATTAATATAGGGTTATTCATAAGATAAATTCTATTTTAAATATTCATTAGAAAGATAATAATATCTAATACATAATGATATTTTATTTATAATTTTTAGACATTAAATAATTTAATTTATTTATGACACAATGATGATGCAGTAATTACAATAATAGTGAAAAATTAGAATAATTTATATTATAAATACCGAAATAAATATAATTTAAGATTTTTTATGAATTACAATAATTTTATATGTTAATATGACATGTTAGTATTGATGTAATTAACTTTTTTCGAACTAATAATTCTGTTATAATTTCCACAAAAATCAATTACTAAATAATGTCAAAATTGACAAAAAATTGTTTTTAAAACAAATATTATATTATTAATTGTTATTTTATTCTTAAAAATCTAAGGTTCGGCCAAATGGCTTAGATAAGTATATATATATTAATAATAAACAACTTGGGGTTCGTTTGACTTGTTATATTATGTTTATTAACCTTATAGTGTAAGAACAAAAGAAGACACGGTAAAAGTAAAATTATTTAACTTAATGTTAAATCTAAATGATAAGGTTAAAATAGGAACCTAAACTTGTCTAAATTCTATTGCAAGAGATTATTTAGACCCATACCCACCTTATATTAGAAATAAATAATTTTGGTGCTATTTAAAACCGAATTGGGATTTATAATAAAATAAAATTTTTAGTTATTCCAAAGGTGCCCCTCTGCTCCCTTATAAAAGGGCACCTCCTCCCTCTCTTCCTCACACCACATTGAGCCTTCAAGCTCGGAAAACCCCTGACAATTTCTCCTATACACTTTCCTAGAGACATCATAGAGGTCCTTTTCTATTTTAAAGACCAATTTTAGTGCCCTAAAAGGAGATCTCAAAGAGGAGCTTCAAAGAAGAGGTAATGTCCGATTACCAATTCTTTCAACTTTATTTCTTCATCCACTTCTTCTTCTTTAGTTGTTTCATTATTAAGTAATAACATCAGTATCACTCATATACTGATATTTTATTATAATTATGAAACAACCCTATTTCACCACTTATTCATCCTACGGAAAACGAAATCACCGCGCAAGCGTACGTACTGAATACCGTCTCCATGCTACGGTGTAATCTATTTTCCACCACCACCATACATGGATGGGTATAATGGTGTAAATAATAACTATATATGATTATTTTAAAGTTATATTGATTCTGAAATAGTATACATACACTCCAATACAGTCCCACGATCATGAGAACGATATCATCGCTCGTGCGTACGTACGGACTACCGTCTCCACGACGCGATGAGATTCATTCTCCACGTTAACCATTCAAAAATGATTATAAAGTATATATAATAAGTAATCATGAAATATATGACAAAATAATGATACTGGATTTTTGTGTATATATATGTATGTCATCTACTTAATTCCATTCCACTCAATATGGAAACGAAAACAATGTTCATGCGTACGTACGGCCTACCGTCTCCATGAACGGTGTATTTATTTCTATTTATCGATCTATTATATATATTTATATTATGAATATATATTATATATAAATCATGTTTAATATTATTGGATTAAGTAATCATGATCTAAGTAATCATATGAATAATTACAATTCAAAACACGGACGACAAATGAATCGATTTTACCCAAAACGCTCTTTAACATGGAATTTACAAAAGGACGGGTAATACAACGTCATAAGTGAACCATATATTATATAATAACAATGAATATGATTATTTAATAAGTCAATGAAATTATTTAAATAATTATACAGGAGGTTCGGAAAATTATGAAGCAAATCGGACATATAGTAAGGGAAAATATCACAATCTCATTTTTTTCCGAGATTGATTATACATTGATATTTACTGGGGTATATTTTATCATCCACATCCATGTTTCCTCAATATGTAATATTATTTCCATCCACCTACAATTTTTTAAATCCAATTTTACCCTTCGGTGCGTTTTTAGTAATGGATATGAAAGGAATCTTTTGTCGTTTTTTCATACGATGTACTTTTTGACTTTTCCGACAAAAGTACAAGAAGAATGTTTTTAAACTTATACGGAATGAATGGATTTTTAAAACATTATTTCAAAGAAGCTTCATTTACAAGTTTTCAAGTTTATCAACTTCGTTTAGTTTAAAATGGTATGACATGTTAAGAAAGGAAAAAATGTTTTTCGAAGTAGAAAGGATATTTTCCTCAAGAATGGAGTTCAAGTGTTTTATCAAAATTATTTTCCATCTAAGATAATATAGGGTTGTGTTTCTATACCTATTATTACATTGATTTGATTATGTTGTGATGGAATTATTTTTATGAATTCCTTTATCTTATATGAATTGTTTTATGATGTCATGTTGTTTAAGAATCCCATTTTTATTACATGGGCTATGCAATGATTTATGATTTATGATTTTGTGGAAAACATAATAATGGTATCATTATGAGATGGGTGGGACCTATATATCCCTCCAAATCATTGGGTAAAGATTTTATATCTCATGAGATAGACATGGCTAGAACGACAGGTTAAACCGGTTCAGTGAAACAGGTCTGAAACGAGGAGTGAACTCGGTTCAGAAATGGACTTTGTCCACTAAGATAGTCTTGGCAATGAGTAATGACTAATTTGAAATGATTATCTATGATTATGTGTGTATGAAAAAAAGTTTCATGTTTATAGTTATGATTATTGGGATTACATTTCTCTACTTTGATTTATCCCATGTTTTGAAATTATTCTCTCTTTTGCAGGTTTGGATTTCCAAAATGTTATGTTCTTATGAATATGATGTGATTGATATTTCTTTTTTTTACCCTTAATGAGAATTTGAGCTCACCCTTTTATGTTTTCATTCCCCCAGGAAATAAAGAAAGGTTTTAGGTAAAAAAATGATGATCATTATGGGAGATGTTGAAGATCTTTCACCACAATTAGAAGATTATATTCCGAGTTTCCAAAGACACTAAACTATTATGATCCTTGTGTGTGTGTTTTTGTTGTGTACTATGTATTCCGAAAAAGTAATATAATGTCCATATACGTTAAGCTTCGGGTCTCTACAATTTCCCTTTTTTATCTCTTCCACATTCTTTAGAATTCCAATATCAAATCATTGAGAATTCTTTAAAATCTACAAAAGATACGGTTTGAAAATAATTTATGAAATTATTTATGAAATTCATTCCACTATTATTAACACTTCCAACCATTCCAAATAAATGATTACTATATTCTCCTAAATTTGTGTTAATGATATAATTTCTGGGTCATTTTTTCTTAGATAATCAACCACATTATTCCTAATCTCTATACATTAGTGGATAGTGCAACCATTGGAATTAACCAGCTCTAACCAACTTTTTCAGTGTGAATTAATCTAATTTTTAGTGAAAATATACTTGAGAATTTTGTGATCCGTATAAATTTCACATTTTCCACAAATGAGATAATGTCACCAAATTTTTAAATAAAAAACACTACATCCAACTCGAGATCATGTGTAGGGTAGTTCTATTAATGAACCTTAAAAATCCATGAATCATAGGAATTGGCTTGGTCATTTTGCATCATCACATAGCCATACCCTTTTTTGAAGCATCATTGTATACCACTAAAAGCACAAAACATGTGGGTAGTGTGATAAAAAGCATATTGAAAAGACTCCTTTTCAAATCCATGATTCATTCTTCACATTTGGCATTTTAATAAATCCTTACACCCTTCTAATTTACCTTTGATAAAAGGGTTTGACAATCATGTTAAATTTCTCATAAATTGGATATAATAATTATTTAACCATGAAAACATTGTATATCTATCAAAAATGTTTTCCACGACCATTATTAAATATCTTATATATTTAAAGGGTCTATAGATATACCATTTCATAGGATGATATTCCCAATAATAGATACTTCAATCAACCAGAACACACTTTTTGGTACATGGAATAATTCTTTTCCCTTCACAAGGTAATTAGTATAGTATTCAAATGTTCCTCATGCTCCTCATTCCATTTGGGAGTATATTATAATATAATATAACAATATTATCTTGATGTTTTTGAGGTAATATCTAATGACACTATTTTTCATGTACATGAACATTTTTCAATAATTAGTGAGTTTAAAAGGAATTACAATGAGTATATAGTGCATATACCATGTACGAATAGAGGCCTTGGGGATATCCTCCTTCATCACACTAACATGGTAATATGATTACCATAGATGGAACATGTAAATTATTTGTTCATGTCTTAGATGATTAAAAAATTCATCAATTATTGGTAGATGAAACGTGTTATTTATTGTCATGTTATTGAGCTCATGATAATCGATGAAAAGGTGCATTGACTCAACAGTCTTTTTGAAGAAGTGGATGGGTTCACCCCATGTTGAAACACATGGTTGTATATACACATTATCTATATTCTCATATTATTGTTTCCTCTTCTCCACATTTTCCAAAATATCAATTATAAATGGAGTCTTGGATAATTATAACACCTAGGAATATGATCGACCGAAAATTCAACATCATGGATTAGAGGAAGACTTGGAAAATCCTCAAGAATTAGATTTGTGGATTACATCATAATGGGAATTTATTTAAGGGTGTTTATTTCGTTAGACTAAATCATGTGTGCTGCATATGATTTCTCATAGTTCAATGAAATCCATTTTCTATATGTTGGTGATAAAGAAGATTCCTTATTATTCTTTCTTTTGTATACAATTTGAAGAATATTCAAAATACTGAGAGTGATTTCATATCGTTGAAATTTATGCTATCTCTATATAGATAATGGTAATATGTTTTTATAAATGAATCAAATCCCACCTAAGGGTGCATGAAAAGGTTGTCTGGGAAATGGATACCAAAATCAGTTAAAATGGAGGAGTAATATAATTGGGATGTATTAATTTCCATATTTTCCATTTTCACTGAAAAATATACTTCCAAAAAATGTTGTGGTAATATAATAGTTCTACAATTTTTTTTTTGATATTATGGAATTAAAATAACCATAATCATAATGGAAATTAACTTTTTTTGAAAAGATTCCAAAATTTCATGGAAATGTTTTTCTTAAATACATGGGAATTTTATGTGTCCACAGTTTCTAACGGCGCTTGATTCTAAGGCCTGGTTTTCCCTTCAGAAGTTTTGTTTGGGTACGGTTAGTAAACGTACGAGCGAGATTTTATATCTTTTGAATAGTTTCTCGGAACTAAAATCTGAGGGCACCGTTGAACTCACAATGTCAGTGATTGCACAGTGAGACCATCAACACAGTTGCATTTTAATGAGAATGTAAGTTAGTTTTTTGGGTTTTTAATTAAATTAAATAAAAATAAAAGTGTTATGTTAATTTTATTTGTGGATGTTTAATCCTCCAAGGGGAGTTAAATGTGAGGCCCACCATTGCATAACCTCCCTTGGGATGATATTATTAGGTGGGGCCCACAAGAGAATTAACCCTCATGTAACTTTCCATAAAGTGGGGGAAACCCTTGAACTTACCCCACTAATTAATGTTCCAAATCACTTCATGGTTTAATTGAACCAGTTTTAAATAATTGTAATCTATTTGAATTATTTTGAAATCATGTCGACCATTAAAATAATCCATATGCTATTATTTTGTTTTGGGGTTAGCAATTCTTTTTTGGTGGAGCTTTGGAGAAACCTTGGAGAAATTCATCCTCTTCGACGAAGAATGTGAAGAACACCATCTTCAACTTCATCACCTCAGAACACTTTCCAACGCACGAGCTTATGTATTTGCAGTGTGTGAAGAATGTGGAGAATGATGAATCAACAACCGCTTTTCCCATCCCTTCATCAACGTTCATCGAAACGAGGTAGGGGTTTGAGTTTTACTCTCAGTTTTTCATTTTTCAAATTGTGGAATGATAATTTCCTTTTGTTTATCATCATAATGTGGAGGAACGGTCCGTGGCTGACAGACCGATGTGATATGTGTTGCGACCATCAACTAGCTGGCTACGTGAAGAACCGGTGGCGCAAGGGCCTCTAGGATGCCGGATCAGCACGTCGCTGTCATGCCACGCAGAGGATCGAGCCGCGTGCAAGTGGGTCACGGTGGTGCGAAACGGGCATTGTGTCGTCGCACTACGCTGAAGGTAGAAGCTGTGAGCACGAACATCATGGTGGTAAGATGAGATGGGTTGACCTCCCTGGAGAGAAACTGCTACCAAAGGTCACAACGGACACAGCAGGGTAGCCAGTTGAGCTGGCCACTAATGAGCGCTCCACAAGGAAGGACCCTTTGGGCCTTGTGGTTCACCGAACCGGCGCTAGGCACCGGTTCCTTCAGAAGTCCAGGGGGCGCGACACCCCCCCCCCCCCCCACTGTTGCCATCTTAGCCACGAGGGCCATCCAAGTAGGCTAGGCGGGCCTGCCAGCCAGGCCATGCGGGCCAGCCAGCTGGGCCAGGCCGCCACTGGGCCGAGCTGCACCATCGGGTTGGGTCAGACCCGTGGACCGGGTGAGACCCATGTCCGGACCCGTTTAAACCGAAATCACATTTTCATCCCTATCTTAGGATATGGTTGTCCGATCGACGAACTGTTTGTGGTGATGGAATTATTAGACAAAAATGGCTCTTTTGGTATACCCAACATGAGGTTTGGATGTAGTTGGGTTATAAACAGGTAGGTTTGAACCAACAAACCAATCGGTCCCCTGGAATGAAATTTCCAATAACTCACATACCAAGCGTCCAATTGACATGTCTTCTTTCGCATTTGGTTCCTTCAGATGAGACAGAACTAAGGGATACATCAACTCGAGACTTCGTGATAGTTGATGTATCGATACTTGGCTCGAGAAGCATATCCCCCCAGAATCGAGTGTGCTGTGTGTGGGAACCCTATGGCTAGCTGCGAATGATATAGAAGGATCCTAGGTGGTCCTACTACTATACCAGGATCCTCTGTGGGGTCGACAACAATGATATTGTACCAGGATCTTCTGTGGGTTCAACAGAGATGACTTCTTTACTGGGATCCTCCATGGGTTCGACAGCGATGACTTCTGTACCTAGATCCTTCATGGGTTCGATAGCACTTATACTGTTCCAGGATCCTGTGTGGGTTCGATATTGGGGATTATTCAGTGGCAACAACTAATCATCTCCACCCCTCTACATGAGTTGTGTACCTTTGTGTGCGATGTCTTGTTTTTCTGTTGATAACACCAGGATGACTAACTTTACTTCCTTTGTGGAATGGTTTGGGCATGGGCTCGAGTGTCGGAGTCGGACTGGTATTGGTAACATAGGTATATGTATGGGCATATACCTAAGTAGGGATGGTTCATAATTCGTGATTGTATATTATTAATATGGTTTAACCTTAGTGGATTATTGGAGACCTTCGGGGGTCTCGGGGTACCCTACAGAGTATCGTTATTCTCACCCCTACACGGGGCTCACCCACACCTTGTTGTGTTCTATGTAGACAACAGTCAGAAGTGATCGAGGCTAAGGGTGATAGACGAGAGGCAGCTCAGAGTTAGACTAGATGGTAAATACCTCAGGAACGAATTGTTCGTGTTCTGCACCTACCCTTCAGTTAGGATTCCCATGTTGATGATCTAGGAGTTGTTTTCCCTTTTTTACTTGTACTAGTACTTGTTGTTCATTTGGGTTTATATAATGACCCACATACTTTCTTCACACCTTTATTTTCTATATTATTACTTGTGGCTTCTACTGCTTGTGTCCAAACAATGTATGATATAGGTTTAAAGGAAATGTCTTCCATTTCTTTCAGGGATTCACCTTTGGTGCTAGTCTCCAGACCCTGGCCTATGGATTGCGGGCATGGGGTAGTCACGGCACGAGCCCCTGGGATGGGTTGTGACAAATTTATATCAGAGGAGTTGGTTCTACCGCACAACATGAAATCTGATTATTTTAATGGAAATAGTGTTTTGTGTTTTTAGTGTGGTAATATGTCTCGGTAAACTGGTGTTGTTGTGGTGGTCAACGTATCCATACACTAGGAATCTGACGTCTGTTTTCTGTCGTAGTGCATGAAAACACTGATTGCGTGTGTCCTTACTTTTAAATTTTTTCATCATGATTACTTTCTGTCAGCTCACCAGGTATATTTTTTTTGACAATGGCGCACATTTTTAATTTCATAATGGCCCCATGTAGGTTTCTATCCACATTTTTGAGTTTTGTATGAAATGGTATCCCTCAGAGCGATAAGGCCTCAGTGATGGGCCCAATAACAGTGGAGGCACCAGCGGTACCACTACCCGCTGGGCCAGTTATACCACCAGCACCAACAATAGAGAGTGAAAACCATCTGATTGTGTTGCACGATTTCTAGCGCTAGAGGCCGCCTTGGTTCAGAGGAGAGATGGACCCACGTGCAGCTGTGGATTGGATGGAGGAGTTTGTGAGAGTTTTAAAATTGGTAGGGACACTATCAGCCTACATGTTGATCCTTCCCACGAGTATCCTGCATGCAACAACAGGTTGATGGTGGATCCCGATGCTCTAGGTGCCTAAAGAGACATCACTTCGCTCACCAAACATCTACAGTCTTCTCCAGCTTGAGTTTGTTCCATCCACCCTTTGAGTGGTGCAGATACAAGAGTTACTGCATCTAAAGCAGGGTAGCATAATGGTAGATCAATACTTAGTGAGGTTCACCGACCACTCGCTCTACTCCATGGATATGGTATGAGACCCATTATTTAGGGCTCGAAGCTTTGAGCAGGGACTCCAGAATGAGATCATGGCTTCGATTGTCTCCCTCATCATTCTGATGCAGGAAGGGATACTGGAGAGATCCCTTCTTGTGGTCATTTTTCTTGATGAGCATTCACCAGCATCAAGAACCACCACCGGGTGACACGTAGCAGAGTCTTCTGCAGCCGGCAGTAGACAGATGTCACAGAGGTCCAAGCAGACCAAGCCGTCTGGTGGGAGACCCCATGATACAGGTTCGGTGGTGCTGGGCACACGAGATAGAGCTAGTCATACATGGAGCAGGCAGTGCTTTGCATGCAGCGGGCAGGGTCACAAGGCTCCTAACTACCCGACCCGCTATGCAGATGAGTATGAGACAGTAGAGGGACCTCCCGGGCAGAGGCAATGTTTTGACAATGGTGGTACGTTGAAAGCAGGCATATGAGGCAGAGGAGCTGGCATAAAGTGTGGTGTGACCTTGAGTATGGGATGAGGTTTACCTTTACCAGCGATAAGGGAGCCTTAGAAGCAAAGGATTAATTTAACTAGAGGTGGGGGAAGCCGATCACACATCAGTTGGCTAGCCTCATTTTGGGAGCGGTTGATGTGCAGAGTCCGAGTTTTCCTGTAGTGTTGGACCAGTATGAGGATGTTTTCACTGAATATGTTTGGGGACCACCTCCTCATAGAGAGGAGGACTTTTACATTGAATTGTACCCCGGTATCCCACTGATATCTACTCCATCATATCAAATGGCATCCACTGAGCTTCGCGAGCTATGAGAACAACTGCAGGACTTGCAGGGGAAGGGATTTATCCAACCCACTATTTCACCCTGGGAATCCCGGATTTTGTTCTCCAAGAAGGTAGATGAGAGATTTCATCTATGTGTTGATTATCGGCACATGAACCAAGTTACCGTGAAGAACAAGTACCCACTCCCAAGGATTGACAACAACATTGATGAGATAAAGGGGTTGCATTGGTTCTCAAAGATAGATCATTGATTGGGTTATCACCAGCTAAAATTATGGGATGAGGAAGTGTATAAGACGACATTCATATGCCTTTATGTCCACTAAGAGTTCTTAGTTATGCCATTCGGCATAACAAACACACCAACAGTGTTCATGGGACTCATGAATGGGACCTTTCAGTCATACCTTGATCACATTGTGGTAGTCTTCATTGATGACACTCTGATATGCTCAGCTACCGAGGAGGAGCACCCAAACCATTTGTGGGTAGTACTGGACACACTCTGAGATCACCAGATTTATGGTAAGATCTTGAAGTGATGGTTTTGGATCCATGAAGTACACATTATGGGACATGTAATCTCAGAGGCTGGAGTTGCAATAGATCCAGAGAAGATTGAGGGTGGACATTCTTGGAACCTACCCAGGAGTGTGACAGAGGTACAGAGTTTTCTGGGACTGGCTGGGTTCTATAGGAGATTTGTGACAGAGATCTCTAGAGTTGCAGCACTGCATTCAGCATTTCAAAAGAAGGTGTAACCCTTCATGTGGTCGGAGAGATGCCATCAGATCTTTCAGGTGCTGAGGTAGAGGTTGACTAGTGCACCCATATTGAGGATTACAGAGGAGGGAGTAGGGTATGTAGTATACTACGATGCATTAGGGACCAGAAAAGGGTGTGTCTTGATGTAGGAGCGATCAGTGATCACTTATGTTTCTTGGTAGTTGCGATAGAATGAGCAGAACTATGCTTCCCATGACTTGGAGTTAGCAGCAGTGGTATTCTCCTTAAATATGTGGTTACACTATCTAATGGGTGATCATTTTACAGTCTACTCATACCACCAGAGTCTTAGGTATGTCTTCTCGCAGAAGAACCTGAACCAGAGATAGCATTGTTGGCTTGAGTTCCTCACGGAATAAGACTTCGAGATAGTCTACACTCTTGGGAAATGAAATGTTGTAGAAGATGCTCACAGTTGGAGATCTGGAATTCAGTTTCTAGGAGGGGCGAAGAAGCAGCTGGATGCATTTGTGATATCCATGGGGGATAGATATGGAGCATCCATTCTAGAGTCTTTCATTGTCACTCCTCAACTTCTTCTGGGAGTCAGGGAGGCGCAGGGTGGGGATGTTGACTACAAGGCTCGATGTGCATAGATATCCAAAGGGAAGGAACCTGATGTATTTTTAGTAGTATGGGAGCAAGTAATTCTATTCAGTGGACAGACCATGGTATAAGTTGCACTTCAGTAGGATATATTGATGGATTTCTGCACATCTCCTATAGTGGTACATCTTGGACTGGCGAATATGTATTAGGACCTCTGATGACCGCACTGGTGGCCAGGTATGAAGAAGGCAGTAGCAAATTTTGTCTCACGATGCCTCCCTTGTCAGCTAGTGAAGGCGGAGAACCAGGTTCCAGCAGGATTAGTTCATCCCTTGGTAGATTTTTCATATAACTACAACTACCACTCCACCATTGAGATGACACCTTTTGAGGCAGTTTATGGCCCACCTTGCAGATCGCCTCTATGTTGGACTGACCCAGGAGAGTTAGAACTTATGGGATCAGAGATGGTGAATGCTATGACAGGTAAGGTGCGGATCATCAAGGAGTGGATGAAGACTACACAGAGATGGGAGAAGTCCTATAATTATAGGATACTGAGACCACTGGAGTTCGAGGATGGTGACCACGTCTTTCTATGGGCCACACCACAAAGAGGTCCACAGAGATTTGGCAGAGACGACAAGTTGTCTCTATGTTTAATCAAACCATTCTTG
This sequence comes from Viscum album, assembly GCA_963277665.1. NCBI lineage: Eukaryota > Viridiplantae > Streptophyta > Magnoliopsida > Santalales > Viscaceae > Viscum > Viscum album. The sequence continues at coordinate 88,328,569 of OY728121.1, read as the reverse complement.
GTCCTCAGCAGAGTATGCAAGGTGGATTACTGCTTGGATCTTCCTACTTAGCTACACCGGGTGCATGACGTCTTCCACATATCTTAGTTGAGGAGATACATGAATGACCCTTCACACTCCATCGACCACGGGGAGCTGGACATCGATGAATGGGCGACATTCATGTAGGTTCCATTGGAGATTGAGGATCGAATGGACTGGGTCCTTCATGAATGGTTGATTCCTCTGGTGCGTGTTCGCTGGCATCACGGGAACCTCCAAGATTGCACATGGGAGTGGGGGGCTCAGATGTGTGCCCATACCCCCATTTATTCCCTTAGTTTGAATTGTAGATTATGGGTATGTAAAGCCCTGAGGTTGGGAGAATGTAATGACCCGTAAATTTCGTGGAATTTTTTATTCTGAAATACATGAGAATTTTACGAGTCCGTAGTTTCTATCAGTGCTTGATTATGATGGCTGGTGTGCCTGGAATCAATTTACGATGTTTTTTGGGTATGTTGAAAACAAGTACGATTGGGATTTTATATCTTTTGAACCAGTGCTTGGAACTGAAATCTGAGGGCACCGTTGAACTGACATCGTCAGTGATTGCTATGTGAAGAATCAGCAGTGCAATGGCCTCTAGGATTCCAGATTAGCACATCACTATCATGCCGTGTAGAGGATCGAGCCGCGGGCAAGCAGGTCATGGCAGTGCTAGAGGAGAACTGTGTCGTCGCACTGCGCCGAAGGTAGAATTCGCGACCACGAAGGGCGTGGTGGTAAGACGGGATGGGTGCACCGCCCCTGAGAGGAACTACTGCCAAAGGCCACAGAAAACTTAGTCGGGAAGCCGGTTGAGCTGGCCACCGGTGAGCTCTCTACAAGGAAGGACCCTTTGGGCCCCATGGTTCACTAAACCAACACTATGTGTCGGTTCCTTCAGATGTCCAGGGGGCATGACACCCCCCCCACCACACCATGGCTGGCCGGGCCCGCCAGCCAGGCCATGCGGGCCGACCAGCCGGGCAGGGCCGCCCATGCAGGCCGGGCCACCACCAGGACGAGGTGCCCCTTCGGGTCGGGTCGAACCAGGGGACTGGGATAGACCCATGTCCAGACCCATTTAAACTGAAATCACATTTTCATCCCTATCGTGGGATAAGGTTGTCCAATTGACGAACCGTCTATGGCGATGGAATTCATAGAGAAAAACTGTTCTTTTGGTATACCCCACATGAGTTTTGGACGCAGTTAGGGAATGGCCGGGTAGGATTGAACCAAAAACCAATCGGGCCGCTGGAATGAAATTGCCAATAACTCACATACTAAACTTCTGCTTGACGTGTCTTCTATCGCATTTGGTTCCTTCTGATGAGACGGAACTAAGGGATACATCAACTCGAGACTTCGTGATAGTTGATGTATCGACACTTGGCTCGAGAAGAAGATCCTCCCGATATCGAGCGTGCTGTGTGTGGGAACCCTATGGCTGGCTGCGACTGAGATGAAAGGATCCTAGGTGGAGCTACTACTGTACCAGGATCCTCCATGTGTTCGAAAGCGATTATATTGTACCAGGATCCTCTCTGGGTTTAACAATGATGACTTCTGTACCGGGATCCTCCGTGTGTTCGACAACGATGACTTCTTCACCTAGATCCTTCGTGGGTTCGACAGCGCTAATACTGTTACAGGATCCTATGTGGGTTTTATAATGGAGATGATTCAGTGGCTACAACTAATAATCTCCACCCCTCTATATGAGTTGTGTAACTTTGTGAGAAGAGTCTTGTTTTTTTGTTAATAACATCAGGATGATTAACTTTACTTCCTTTGTGTAATGGGTTGTGCATGGGCTCGAGTGTTGGAGCCGAACTTTTATTGGTAACATAGGTATATGTTTGGGAATACCTCATAAGTAGAGATTTTTGATACTTCGTGATTGTATCTTATTACAATGGTTTATCCTTAGTGGATTCTGGGAGACCATAGGGTTCTCGGGGTCCCCTATAAAGTATTGTTATTATCACCACTACACGGGCTTCGCCCGCAACTTGTTGTGTTCTATGCAGACAACGGTCAGAAGTGATCAAGGCTAAGGGAGACAGACGAGAGGAAGCTCAGAGTTGGACTAGATGGTTCATACCTCAGTAACGGGTAGTTCGAGTTCTGCACCTACCCATCAAGTAGGATTCCCCAGTGGATGATCTAGGATCTTTTTTCAGTTTTTACCTGTACTAGTACTTGTTGTTCAGTTGGATTTTTATAATGACCCACATACTTTCTGCACACCTTTATTTTCTATATTATTACTTGTTTCTTCTACTTCTTGTGTTCAAACTATGTATGATATAGGGTTAAAGGCAATTCCATCCATTTTTATCAAGGATTCTCCTTTGGTGCTAGTCGCCAAACCCTGGCTTATGGATTGCGGGCTTTGCGTAGTCACAACACATGCCCCGAGGATTGGTTGTGACAAATTTTTTTCAGAGGAGTTGGTTCTACCGCAGAACTTGGACTCTGATTCTTTTAATGGAAATAGTGTTTTGTGTTTTGGGTGTGGATGTAAGTCTAGGGAAACTGGTTTTGGTGTGACGGTCAACATATCTATACACTAGGAACCTGACATCTGATTTCCAACATAGTTTATGAAAACAATGATTGCGTGTGTCTTTACTTTGAAAAGTTTTCTTCATGATTACTTTGTTTCATCTCTCCAGGTATATTTTTTTGATCATGGTGCACATGTTTCTTTTCATGATGGCCCCATGTAGGTATCTATCCACAGTTCTGAGTTTTGTAAAAAATGGTATGCCGCCGAGCGAAAAGGCCTCACTGAAGGGCCCAATCACATCGGAGGCACCAGCGGTACAACTACCTTCTAGGCCATAGATACCACCAACACTAACAACAGAGAGTGAAATCCGTCTGATTGTGTTGCACGATTTATAGTGCTAGAGGTCGCCCAGGTTCAAAGGAGAGACGAACCCACGTGCTGCTGAGGATTGGCTGGAGGCTTTTGTGAGAGTTTTCAAATTGGTAGGGACACCGGCCGACCTCATGGTGATCCTTTCCGCGAGTCTCCAGCATGCAACAACAAGTAGATGGTGGATCCTGATGCTCCAGGTGCATGAAGAGATATCACTTCTCTCAGCAAAAATATAGAGTTTTCTCTGGTCTGAGTTTGTTCCATCCAACCTTCATGCCGTGAAGATACCGGAGTTACTGCTTCTAAAGCATGGTATCATGATGGTAGATCAGTACTCAGTGAAGTTCACGGTACTCTAGCTCTACTACACAAATATGGTACGAGACCCATTATTTAGGGACCGAACCTTTGATCAGGGACTCAGGCATGATATCATGGCTTCGATTATCTCCCCCAGCATTCCGATGCAGGCAGTGCTACTGGATAGAGCCCTTCTTGTAGACAATTTTCTTGATGAGCAGCCACCAGCATCAAGACCCGCCACAGGGCTACACGTAGCGGAGTCTTCTGCAGCCTGAAGTAGACAGATGTTGCAGAGGTCCAAGCGGACAAAGTCGTCTAGTGGGCGACCCGAGGATACAGGTTTGGTGGTGTTGGGAACACGAGACAGAGCTAGTCATACATGGATCAGGAAGTGCTATGCATGCGGCGGGCAGGGTCACATGGCTCGTAACTGCCCGACCCACCATGCAGATGAGTATGAGACAGTAGAGGGATCTCCCAGGCAGAGGCAGAGGTTTGAGAATGGTGGTATGTCGATACCAGGCATATGAGGCAGAGCAGCTGGCCAAAAGTGCGGTGTCTCCATGAGGATGGGATGAGGTTTACCTTTACCGACGAGAAGGGAGCCTTGGAAGCATATGATTAACATCCCCAGAGTATGGGGAAGAAGATCACGCATCTGTTGTGTAGCCTCATTTTGGGGGCGGTTTATGTGTGGAGTCCAAGTTTTCCTATAGTGGTGGACCAATACGACAATTTTTTCCCTGACGATGTTCCAGGGCCACCTCCCCGTAGAGTGGTGGAATTCTACATTGGCTTGTACCTAGTGACGACACCGATATCTTCCCCAGCATATCAGATGGCATCCGCTGAGCTTTGCGAGCTATGAGAATATCTGGAGGACTTACAGGGGAAGGGATTTATCTAAGCCAGTGTTTCTCCCTGGGCATCCCTGATTTTGTTCGCCAAGAAGACATATTAGAGATTGTGTCTGTGTGTTGATTATCGGCGCATGAAGCAAGTGACTGTTAAGAACAAGTACCCACTCCCAATGATTGAAAACCACTTTTATGAGATAATGTGATCGCGTTGGTTCTCAAAGATAGAACTTTTAATGGGTTATCACTAGCTAAGAGTTCGGGATGAGGAAGTGTAGAATACGACTTTTAGATGCATTTATGTCCATTATGAGTTCTTAGTTATGCAATTAGGCATAACTAAAACACCATAAGTGTTCATGGGACTCATGAACAAGTACTTTCATCGATACCTTGATCGCATTGGGGTAGTCTTCGTTGATGACATTCTGATCTAGTCAGCTACCGGGGAGGAGAAGACCAACCATTTTCGAGTAGTACTACACACACTCTGAGAGCACCAGATTCATGGTAAGATCTTGAAGTGAATGTTTTTGATCCGAGAAGTACACTTTATGGGACATGTAATCTCAGAGGCTGGAGTGGCAGTAGATCCATAAAATATTGAGGCTATACTTTCATGGAAGCTACCCAGGATTGTGACAGAGGTACATAGTTTTCTAGGACTGGCTGGGTACTATAAGAGATTTTTGACATAGTTCTCTAGAGTTCCAGCACCGCATTCAACATTGACAAAGAAGGTGTAACCCTTAATGTGGTCGGAGAGTTGCCATCCAAGCTTTCAGGTGATGAAGCAGAGGATGACTATTGCCCCCATCTTGAGGTTTCCAGAGGAGGGAGTAGGGTATGTAGTATACTACGATGCATTAGGGACCAGACTTGGGTATGTCCTAATGTAGGAGTGAGCAGTAATAACTTATGGATCTCGGAAGTTGCGATAGCACGAGAAGAACAATGATACCCTTGACCTGAATTAGCAGCAGTGGTCATCGCCTTAAATATGTGGGGGCACTATCTGATGGGAGAGAGTTTTACAGTCTACTCATGCCACCAGAGTCTCAGGTACATCTTCTCGCCGAAGAACTTGAACCTGAGACAGTGGCGTTGGATTGAGTTCCTACATGACTAAGACGTCGAGATAGTCTATACTCCTGGGAAGTGGAACGTTGTAGCAGATGCTCTCAGTTGGAGATCTGGAATTCAGTTGCTAGGAGAGGAGATGAAGCATCTGGACGCATTGCATATATCTTTGGTGGATAGAGATGGATCTTCCATTCTATAGTCTTTCATAGTCACTCCTTCAATTCTTCTATGAGTGAGGGAGGTGCAGCGTGTGGATGTTGACTACAAGGCTCTATGTGCATAGATATCCAAAGGGAAGGAACCTGATAGATATTCAGTAGGAGGGGAGCACATCATTCTATCCAGGGGACCGACCATGGTACTAGCTTCACTTCAGTAGGATGTATTGATGGAGTTCCGCACTTCGCCTCTAGTGGTACATCCAGGAGTGGCGATGATGTATCAGGACCTCTGACGACAGCACTGGTGGCCAGGTATGAAGATGGAAGTAGCAATGTTTATCTCACGATGACTACCTTGCCGTCCAGTGAAGGTGGATAACGTGGTTCCAGCACTATTAGTTCATCCCTTAGTAGAGTTTTCATATAACTATAACTACCACTCCACCATCAGGATGACACATTTTGAGGCAGTTTACGTCCCACCTTGTAGATCGCCTCTATGTTGGACAGAACCAGGGGAGTCAGCACTTATGGGACCGGAGATGTTGCATTCTATGACAGGTAAGGTGCAGATCATCTATGAGTGGATAAAGACTACACAGAGCAGGATGAATTCCTATATTGATAGCATACTAAGACCACTGGAGTTCAAGGATGGTGACCACGTCTTTCTATGTGTCTCACCATGACGAGGTCTACTGAGATTTGGCCTAGGCAGCATGTTTTCTCCACGTTTAATCAGACCATTCTAGGTCCTCATCAGAGTAGGTGAGGTGGCTTACTGCTTGACTCTTCCTCCTTATCTACATCGGGTGCACGATGTCTTCCATGTATCTCAACTGAGGAGATACATGAATGAATCTTCACACATCGTCATCCATGGGAAGTTGGACATGGATGATTGTGCGACAATCAATGAGGTTCTAGTGGAAATTGAGGATCGACTGGAGTGGGTCCTTCGTGGACGTTTGATTCCTCTGGTGCGCATTTGCTGGAAGCACAGGAACCTCCAGGAGAGCACAAGGGAGAGGGAGGCTCAGATGTGTGCTCAGTACCCCCATTTATTCCCTTAGTTTGAATTATAGATTATGAAGATGTAAATCCCTGAGTTAGGGAGAATTTATGGAACTGGAAATTGCGTGGAAATGTTTTTCTTAAATACATGAAAATTTTATGAGTTTGCGGTTTCTTTCAGTGCTTGATTCCGAGCCCTGGTGTGCCCGGAATCAATTTACAATGTTTTTTGGGTACATTAAAAAAAGTATGAGTGGGATTTTATATCTTTTATACCAGTGCATGGAACTAAAATTCGAGGGCACTGTTGAACTCACAGCATCAGTGATTGCTACGTGAGACCATCACCGTAGTTGCGTTTTCAGGAGAATGGAAGTAAGTTTTGGGGGTTTAAATTAAATTAAATAAAAATAAAAGTGTTACATTATTTTTATCTATGGCAGTGTAATCCTCCAAGGGGAGGTTGGAGGTGGGGCCCACCCTTACATATCCTCCCTTGGGAGGATATTATTAGGTGGGTCCCACAAGATCTTTAACCCTTTTGCAACTCTCCATAATGTGGGGGAAACCCTTGAAGATCACCCAATAATTAATGTGCCAACTCAATTAATGATTTAATTGATCCAATTTTAACTAATTGTCACCCATTTTAATTCTATTTAATTCATTTCAAACATTAAAATAAATCATGTGCTATTATTTTGTTTTGGGGTTGGCAATTATTTTATGGTGGAGCATTGGAGAAACCATGGAGAACATTATCCTCTCCGTCGAAGAACGTGAAGAATTCCATATTCGACTTCATCACCTCCAATCAATTTCCAACGCACAAGATTGAGTATTTGGAGTGTATGACCAACATGTCCAATGAATAATCAATGCCCGCCATTTCCCGTGACTTCGTCAACGTTCATCGAAAGGAGGTAGGGGTTTCAGTTTTACACTTCGTTATTTGTTCTTCAAATTTCAGAATGGGAATTTCCTTTTTTTATCATCATAATGAAGAGGGTGTGGGATGCACAAAAACATCCTGACTCCCCCTCCATTTATCATATCTTTATGGAGACGGTGGCGGCATAATGGAACCGCCAGAGGAACGGGTCGTGGCTGACAGGCCATGGCGATACACGTGGAACCGGTAACGAGCCGATCACAAGACGAACTAGCGGCGCAAGGGCTGCCAGTTTGCTGGATGAGCGTGGATCCATCCCGCCGTGCGGAGTATCGGGCCGCAATAAATTATGCCGTGGTGGGGCTAGAGTGGCGCGGTGTCATTGCACTTCATTGGAGAAAGAATTCGTGGCCATGAAGGCTGCAAATGTCAGATGGGATGGGCGCAGTGTTGTCGCGCCGTGCGAGAGTGGAATCGTGCCCAAATGCCGCGGCCGACGGAGGAGTGCGGCCAGCTGAGCCGAGATTCACCAAAAAAGTGCTAGTCACTGGTTCCTTGGGATGTCGGGGGGTGCGGCACCCCCCCCCCACCCACTGTTGCAATCCTAGCCACATGGGCTGGCATGTGGGGCCACGCGGGCTGGCCGGCCAGGCCACGTTGGCATTCCGGCCAGGCCATGCCGGCCTGCCAGCCGGGCCGGGCTGCCACCGGGCTAGGCCACCATCAGGCCGGGCCTCCCCATCAGGTCAGGTTGGACCCGTGGACCAGTTCAGACCCTTGTTCGGACCTGTTTAGCCCGAAATAACATTTTCGTCCATATCATGGGCTACATGTGTCTAATCGACGAACCGTTTGTGGTAGCAGAAATCTTAGAGCCATAAGGTTCTATTCGCATACCTCACATGAGATTTGGATGCAGTTGGTGTACTTCTAGGTTATTTTGAACATAAAAATCAATCGGGCCCATGGAACAGAAATCCAAATAACTTATAGACCGGGCGTCTGATTGATGCGTCCTCTATCGCATTTCATTCTTTATGATTAGAAAATACTACGAGATACATTCACTCAAGACTTCATGATGGTTTATTTATCAAAACTTGGCTCGATGAGAATTCTGTGTGCAGGAACCCTTTCCAGCAATTAAATAAAGTGTTTCTCCAATTAGGAATCGTTGTACAACATCCCTTTGTTCCCGAACATTATACATTTCTTCGTTCCCTTGGGAAATTTCTGTGTTCCTTCATTTTGCAACACTTTAAAGTTTGGTGTCAAAATTTAATGGCCTTGTTATATCTCACAATATTAGTACTATAAATGATATCCCATTTCCACATATTATCTTTATGATACACATGAGATTCATCAATCTCAATTTCAACATTGAGGAAAAAACAGACAATTTCCACGTATCTATCAATGTCAGAGATCGTTGGGGATTTCTACATGATAGGTTTCCTTGAAATAATGAAGTGGTAAACCATTAATTTAGGTGAAATGAAAATAATAGGTGTGTACCGTGAAAGAATTGTGATGTTTTCTTAATACAACTCAATAGATACATCAAATTTATTCTTCAGGGAAATAAAATAACGTTCCATTTTAGTCTATGTGTTCGGGGAAAATGTTTATCCAAATTCATTTTCTAAAAAATCCATCCCCGAAATTGTTTTGATCTATTCCTTAGACTTTATATCTTTCATAAATGTCTATAATTGATCAGATTCACCTTACATTCGATTAACAACCAATAACTCATTATCCTTTTCGATGAAATAAAGGATTTATAATATATTCCAAATATAGTTTCTTATATATTCAACATTTACAATATCAAATGATTCGTTAAAATTTGGAGGCATGTTCGCATGAAGAGCTCAATTGGGGCCTATTCTATTTTTTTGGAATCAGGATGCTCCACCGGATCTAGTATTCCCTTCAAAACATGAGTTTTCTGGGACTGTATCATCATGAAATTTAAGATTACTGTTCCCATATGGTTTGGAATATCATTGGAGAAGTCACCAAATTTCACTTCACATTGATTGTTTAACAAATTGCTCATATTTCCAGCCATTTGATACAATAAAAGGAAAATAATGATAGAGTTTCATTAAAATTTAAAAAACATAAATTGTAATTAAATTACATAAAATGGATATAATCTAACATACAATAGATTCCTTATATTATCTATTTTTAGGGTTTATTCTTTTTTATACATGATATATTTACTAAATTATTTTCCTATATGAAATTTTTTATTGGTTAATAATGTTTCCTCATGATCAATGAATAAAAAGACATATCCCCTTGGATTGTCAATCCATTTGTGCGGTAATACCCACATTCATGTACATTGTTACCCAGAGTCATTCCCGAAATACCTAGTTTGAGTTGTTACTACTAGGTAAATACGTGCCATAACCCCGTCCACATATTGTATCCAGATAGTGATGTATTTTTTGAAAATAACAATTAATATATACATAATAAATTGTAATGATTTATTCATATACTTAGTCTTAAATATTGGGATTGTATTAGAATTTTATATTCCTAACACCCAATATTACTAATTCTTTCATTTGATAATATCTATAATAACCCCTCCCTTTATTAGAAATTTATAAATAATTTAATTAGATTAAATTACCCTTAATACAACATGAAATATATATAATTATTATGGATCGTTTAATTGGGTACATTGCATTAAAACATGAAACATGAATTACCAAATCAATATTGATAACTTCTTTAACATGATTGAGAAAAAAATTACACTGAATAACATTGGTAAATACATAAAACATTTGTTAGGCGTAAACACATGTATGTAAATAAACATGGTATAACATGAAAATAATAATATATGCTAGAAAATGAATAACAATGACCCATATATAATCCTTAAAAATTATTAATTATATAGTATGATAATCATATCATGGGAAATGTGGTAAAAACATAAAACACTACATCATTAGTAAGGGATAGTCTTCCAAGACATCATGGTGGATAAATTCCAAAAAGGAATTAGCTAATCCCCTATACCAACATGGAATATCTATATAATAAACATTATCCAATGCATTGAAGTGCTATATAATTCTAGATTAACCCATCATAAGAATTATTTTCAAATGATTATGTGTACCACTATGATCACAAAAAATGGATTCATTCACCATAAATACTTATTACAAAATCATGTAGAGTGTAATTAATACATGTATGTCCCTAAAAAAGGAAAATGATCTTAAATGTGGTTTCCCGTGATGGGAAATGGGTACGGTATTTAAATCCCCGTTGTCATGGTAAGTAAAATCTCACTGAAAATTCGATATAATAATGATGATACATAAAAACTCATAAAATGGGTTGATTTGTGAGAAATGGATCTCTCATAATTTTTACATCAAGTGGAAAGTAATAAGTGAATTGAAGTATGTACAAAAATTAAAAATTAGAAAAATATGGCATACTATGATAAATAAACTTGCTTAAAAAGTGAAAGGAATGGATTCTTAAGAATTTGTGGCATGGTAATCAGTGTAAATGGGAGGGATTGATGAGAGATAATGGGGTAAATCCTCACTTATACATAATAAGGGATTTATGGGGGAGGTGAAAAACCATATCCAATTGTTAATAATTTAAAAGAATAGGGCATTACATGATAAATATACATTGATAATGATGAGAAAGGAAAAACCCCTTATGAAATTACGACATGGTAAGTGGTGTGCATGAGAGGGAAAAATGAGAGATAACTGGATATCTAAAAAACAATGCATGATATTGTATGTATATATGTGGTTCTAAAACATATCCCATCATTATGAAATTAACAATAAATAAGAATAACTTTGATGAAAATCTTGTCTAAATGTTATAAAGATGGGATCCATACCATAAAATCAATACACTAATTGATTGAAAGGGGTTTCTTTAGAGATTGTGGGAACCATGGGAGGATTAATGTGATTGGAGGGAAGATTGAGGTCTTGATTAATGTTTTTAGTTAATATAACTGAGATATGGGGTGGGTTTATATATGAAAAATGATTGATTTATTTGATATTTATGTTTTGGACTCTACAAAATAAAATAATTCAAACCCAAAACCATAACATGGTTTTTGAACATGTTATTATCAAAATTTGATATGTTTTCATTAGTTTATTATAAAATCTTCCGAAATATTTTAAATATTAAAACTTCTTTTATGGATGTGGGCCACATTTTATAAAAAAATTAATTTATCATTTTAGAATACATTTTATGTTTTCGAGGATTCATAAAGTCTTAATAAAATAAATAAATTAAATTATTTATCCACTTAATTTAAGGATAAATCATATATTAGGGATAATATAAGATTTATAATATTTATTAAATCATTTTGGGTCATTATGGTTTCATTAAATAGACAATATATTTATACGGTATTAAATTTATACTCTGAAATTCGATTATCATTGAAAATATTGAAAAATGTCAGATTATGATAATTTCAATGTAATGTTTCCAAAAATAATATTCTTTTTATCTTAATTTTTTTTAAATATATGTATTATCACTCTTAACATAACATTCGACATTTATTGGAAAATGTTGGGTTATTGACAGTAATAATTTTTTAACCATTATAAAAATTACATTTCACATCATCAAAATTATAAATTCATTTATAATTTTAATAAATTATTTAATAATAATAATTTATAGAAATACTTATTATTTCAAAAATTAATTAATTCACCAAAATAAATCCCGTAATTTATTTTTAATATTACCCAAAATTAAATTTTCTCTTAAATTGAATAAAAATAAAAATAAATTACAGAGATTCAATAAAAATGAAAATAAATGCATTATTATATAACATATACATTTTCATATAATTAACTTATTTATGAATAGTCATTTTTATAGTGGCATACACCCAACGATTACGGTGTGCGAAAGTGAGACGTTCATGGGGGAATTCTTCAAGCATAGTTTGGGTATGATCTTTAGGATCATGAACATCTCCCATAAATGTTTTTACACATTTTAATGTTTTTAGATCTAATCATGGGGTTTGTCAAGGGAAATACTGGTGATGTTATGTCTCAAGAAGTCTCTAATAAATGGACTACATATAGTCTGATCCTACTTGATGATGCCTTAATATCATTTTTCTCTGTCAATTGGATTCATTAAATACATATATTTATATTAATCATGTGAAAACTATTTAATGGATATATTTATAATGGTAATATTCTTAATGGACCATTAAATTCAATGATATAACTAAGTACATGCATTTTTTTATATCACGATATATGATAATACATCATTTAATTATATCACTAAGGGAAAAATAAATTTTTCCTATTTGGGACATTAAAATTCCAGTATACTAAAAAATATTTCATTATTAATCTAAAACATCTCACAAAAAGTTATTCTCTCATAGTAAATATTATATATATCATATAAAATAAATTTCTTCCTAACCTAGATGAAATGGAACCCTAGGAAAGAGTGATCTCAAATGATCTATATTAATAAACATTGGAGATAATAATAATTTATCATAAAATATATTTAGTTTTTTATGATCATGATCACAACTAATAATATTTACTCCCAATCAATCATAGATTATAAAAAATTATCCTTTGAAAACAGTTCATATTTCAAAATATTTCGTTCATAAGAGTGAGAAATAATAATTATTAAATCATGGTCTATGATAGAACATCATTAAAATTATATATAATAATTGGAGTTAGGGAATAATGATAGACATATAAAAAAAACATAATTAGTCACCATTCACATCCAGTACTATTATATTGGACCGAACACCATATTGTGTTGGGTTCAGTTCATATTCAATCATTTCCTCAGTCATCGTTAACTACCCAAACTAGCATTGTATAATTAATAACAGATGGGACTTGATTCAAATATAATTCTCTTCCAAATTATCTCATGAATCATTATAATCATTAATAGTTTATTATATTAATTAAAATTCCCATTAAATGAACATTTCATCCATTATTTTGAAATAAAATAAAAGTATAGTATACATATGATAACCATATAAAAAATTCTAATAATATATTTATAATTATTTTATTTTAATATAATCATGTAACAATGTAATTTATTTATAAAATAAATGAATGTTCATGATGGGAGTAAAATCATTTTTTGTGGGAAACGATAATACAACTATTCCAATATGACTTTTTGTGCCAAAGAAAAAATTAAAAAATTCTCATAATATATAAGAATGTCCTATATAAAAAATTATAAATAAAATAAAATATGGTTTAAAAATAGTTCAAATAAATATTTTATCATAGAAAATAACATTCATCAAAAAAATTTATGAATATGAAAGTGGATGAAAATGTGTATCTACAATAGTGGAAACGATGAGTATTTTTCATCAAATAATTATCATGGTTATATTATGTAATCATTAAAGTTAAATAGAATTAATATATGATAACCACAAAATTTCGATAATATAACAAATTATATGGAATTTATCAGAGGATTATTATATAAAGTGCCTATTAGAGATTCAATAATTGTCAATCCTGATTGAAATTTAGGATAAAACATGATCCCTTAACACAGTTCTAAAAACTCCTCAACCAATCATGTATTTTAATGATATATATATATATATATATTACTTATATCACAAGACAATATTAAAAATTATCTTACAATATAACATTCACTTATAATTTCCAATTTCTTTTTAATTCCAAATTCATTGTTGAAACGTACATTCGGGTGAAAATGGTCTCTTTCCCATGCATGTTTTAGAGTAATGGTTCCAGTCCATGATCCAAATACATTTCTGAATCCTTATAAGATTAAAAAAATGTTAAAATTATCTTATTTATCAATTATATATAATTCATAATAGAATTATGTTGTGTGGATATGGAAATCAATAACACGCCCTCATGAATACTTTGGAATATATGTATGAATGAGTAATGTTTCCATTTCAAAAAGAATAAAATTAATAAAATATAAATATGAAAAATAATTTTATATCAAGAATAATAATATATATATAAATATATTAAATTCATCAATATGGCCATCATTATATGACATACAAGATAAATGAATCACATCCCTTCTTGGAAGTGGTAGTCCACACATACACATGAATGATGTTATCATTTCACATAGGATGGAAAAGAGGTAAAACATATATAAATTAATTTCATATACTAATTTATAATATGTAAATATATTGATTTCTTAAAGGAAATATGGATATATAATATGTTGATGATGTTCTAGAAGAATAAAAGTAAAAAAACACTGGTAAGGACAATTACATATTAATCAAGATACCACCATTGGAATATACACCCAGACATTAATAGATGTTATTTGGGGATGAAAAAATGTTTTAATACATTGAAATATAAGATAATGTAATAAATATTTAGGTATTAATTGATATATATGGTTAAAGAGGTGTGTAGAAGGGATGTGGTTAGGACAACCATTAATATGAGAGGTGGGTGAAAACCATGTAAAAACATAAACCATTAAAATAAAATAAAATCATAATAATTATTATGTGACTCCGACAAGAATATGGACTTTTGAAAAGTATCAATATGGAGTAAATATCGTTATTCAATGAAATATGTATACCATTAATTCATTTTATTAATATATACTATGTTAACAAGCTTATACAGACACATTATCCATAACCGTGGTAAAATATTTTTTACTTACGTTGTAAGAAGTTATAAAAATAATGAACGTATCAATAAAATAAAATCTAATTTTTGGAATAAAAATAAATAAATAATAATATAAAATTCATCTTCTAAAAGTGTATGAAAATAATTAATTTTTAAGGTCACAAGAAACAATGTATATAAAAAATTTGAATGCCTAACATTACATTTATTCTTATTCCCTTCCTAGTATAAACAATTATATCAATGTCATAAAATTTTATTGAATATAATATTAAATTTATTAATTTAATTAATTTATCAATACTTGTTAAATTTATTTTTTAAGATAATAATATATTGTGTGTATGAAATCAATTTAAAATATATCTTTTCACCATTAAATTTTATTAATTAAATTTATATCTAATTTATATTAAATGAATTAATTTTTTAGAAAATATTAATATTTTGTTTTATAACAACCCTATGATTTTAAATATTTTACATTTAGAAAATATTAATATTTTTTTCATAGTTTATTTATATGAATCATCATGTTATTATTTATTACAACCAACATAATTATATTCTTTCTCTTTTTGTAACTCTGAAGATAGTTTGGGTTACACAAAATATATACTTTCCTAAATGGATTGCATAACCAACAAGAAAAAGTATTAGTGAAAATTAGTATATAATTTAAAATATTATTATTTAATATAATAAGTTTTAACATATAATTTAAAATTATTTCTATCAATTCGATTAATTTTATTTTGAAAATATATGGTTGAATTAATTAGTTGTGAATTAATATTTATTTAATTATATAACCAATTATATATAAATGGAATGTTGTAATAAATTTTTTATGCACATTAAATGGATTTATCATGATAAAAAAATTTATTACAATTAATGTTTTTTATTAGTTTAGTATATACATTTTATATTTGAAAATTCATTTTTTACAATAATCCAACATATTTGAAAAGAATATGATAAGAACAAACCCAATATTATGAAATAATGACAACATTTTTATATTAGTAATTTTAAAAATTTTAAAAATAAAAAATACAATAAATTTTAATTTTGGCACATTAATGATTTTAATATGAAAATATAGACATCACTTTTTAATTATAAATTTAAAAAAGGTACGGTGAATTTTTTATATTTTTCATTGGAGTTTCATTTTTTAATGAATAGTTAAAAATATATTATTATTATTAAAAAAAGTTTTTTATCTTTTACTAATAATTTATAAATATATTTTAAATTTTATCTAACATAAAAATATACCTATTATATATCAATTAATAATATTTACATAATATTAGTCACTTTTACTCCGAAATAAGATATACAAACATAACAATCTTCGGAAAATTTTAATTTTTAAACCTGTATTATCTTCCAGTATTTGGTATTAAATTTAAAAAAAATATTAAAACCACATTTATTTTAATTATCAAAATTTGATTAAATTTTTGGAGTCATCATTATTTATAATTCTTAATATTTTCATGTTAGTTTTTGACCAAAACAATTATTGAATATAATTAAAATTAATTACAAAGATTAATAGAAAAATAAGTTTAACAAATGACCCAACCTTAAAATTAACGGACATAATGTCCTAAAATATTGTGAAAATATTGTTTTTTTTATAAAATATACTCTCTTCGATCATATGTAGTCGATTATCGGATCCACATGATTAAGGAAAAAGGAGGTTGGAATTACATTTTAAAAAATATCCAGAATACCATTCCTCTCTATAAGAAAATAGAAATCACCACAGCAACACTCCATCCTGGTCAATATATTTGGATTTCCCAAAAACATCTCAAATAATCTCCATATATCCCAATAATCATCAATGATTCCACCCTATTGAAAAAAATCCATCAAAGAAAGCCAATTGGTGAAAATAAAAATTACAAAACCTATGAATAGATAACATAGTTTCTCAAACTCTTTCTTATTTATGTTATCAATCCAATCTAATAATAACATTCTAGGATTATATAATATACTATTTATCCAAAATATATTTAAAATATTTACTTATTGTGTTCTACTTGAATTTCCCCACACATCCATCTAATGGATAATGAACATAACATTTATTGGTACGGGGAACTACTCCCTCAGAAGATAATGATTGTTCATTTTTAATTTACCACCTTTCATTGTAGGGTATTCTTACAGAACAAAATTTATATTATATATATAAATATTATACTTATAATTTATTAATTTTTAATTATTTTTTAACTCAAACCTTTATAAACCCCAATTTGATGGAGTATGATTATATCATTTATGGAAGTGTCAACTACCTTCTCATCAATGTGATGTTTTTCATTCATACAATAAATGAAATGTATAATGGATGGTAATAATAAGTATATGATATATATATATGAAATATAATGGGTATATAAATTGCGATGTACATATATATCATTTTATTTTCAATGTTTTAATATGAAAGTGAAATTAATGTAGGGTTCATGCATATGTAAGAACTACGATCTCCATGAATGGTTCATTTCAATTCATATATCCAATGATTAGGTTTTATTGTAAAATATAAATATACTAATTATATATTATTTATGAATCAGTTTTTACATTCTTCAAATGATTAAATCATGATCCATATAACATCAACAATAAATAACATATCAATATATTTTGAAGATATTATAGAATTATCACATATTATAGTCAAAATAAATAACAAATTTGTTGTAAGATATTATATGAAGATCATATGTGATATTAGAATCATTGGCTTCACTATGGAATATGATAGTAACAGGTTATTAAACTATACATGATGTTAAATACTAAAGAACAAAAAGCAAGTATAATTTGATGAATATGATCTCAATTTACATTTATTGATACTAATTTATTATTATGAAAAATTTCACTAGTATATGGTGTATAGACATCCATTTATCATTTTATATCATGAATATATACATATATACTTATGTTATTATAGGTTTTACATAATTTTATTCCTTCTTGGGTATTATTATTAAATGTTTCCATGATGTATGTCAAACATGTGGATGTTTACTGATTATATTATTGAATAATGTTTTAATGATCTTAAATTCTATTTCAATTAATCAACATGCAAAAAATTGTTTTTTATTTCCCCCTACTGAGAAAAATGATGAAACATATGTATTATATATTCAATATGGATTTTATATAAGGCATATTTTTAATTAATTGATTCTATTTATCAAGACGAGGAATGATATAGATTGGAAGTGATATGGGGGACCCAGACATGAGGTCGCCTTTTGAATCATAAATATGTTGTTTTGAGATGAACAATTTGGACAAATTAAATCAGTTTCTAAATATGTTTTATAAGTAATTATTTTTATTTTTGATGATATTGGTTTTCATCTGCCTTATACATGGTGTCCAATAATTATGCATTTAATTCATAGATATTTTAGTTATCGTTAGGATTATCCATGAGGTTTAGGTATGATAAATTAAATGTATTCATTTCATTACTATTTTATTGAATAATTTTAAGGGATTTAAATTTATTACCTTTACATATTGATTATTCCTTTTCTAGTTATTTGAATCTCATATAATATAAGTTATTTACCAAGCCATAGTGATTTACTCTAATAAATTCATTACTAATTTTTCATTAATTAAAATAAATGAAAATTTTAGATCACAATTATTTTGTATCATTTCCCCATGTTATGAAGAACAAATAATTGAACATAATTGCAAGGATTAATTTTATTTCATTTTAATATTTATCATGTTTTATTTTTTTTCCAAATGTGATATGGGTATCATGTTTGTAATCTATATTTTCAAAATTGATAATTCTAAAGGATCTTCAAGATTTTATTATTTGTAATCATGAAAATACAATAATAGAATTCTATGGATTTTGGATTCTATGGTCGGGGTGTTATATTTGGTGTCATGGGATTATTAGTAGCATCCTTGGAAGCATTATTTATTGAAATAGATTAGAAATATATACCTATAGTAGAATGTGGAGATATATATTATTGAATATCTTATAGTTATTATATTGTATCTATAATGTGGGTATCCCTTAGAATAAGTACCTACAAGGATACTACAAGTGATCATAGTTCATACCTAGATGTACCTAATGGTAATAACTACAACATGGTGTGACGGACCTGACTCACTATAACCCGACACTCAACAAAGGGCCGGACATTGTAACTCATATGACACTATCATATGATATGCTTAGGATATTTTTTTTTCTTAAAAAATATATCATGAGTGATTTAAAGGTAATGATATTCTTAATGACACCATATTTATTATTATTATAATTGTTATGGTGAATAATTTCAATTAATGATAAGTGTTTCAAAAATATTTATATTATAAATTATGATAACTATTTTAATGATCTAATCTATTATATTCCATTATTTATAAATTGATCATGGAAAGATGAATCATATAAGTACCCATGTCCAATATAATGGTTTCCCTAATGATAAATTAGATATTACTAGTATTTTAACTAAGAGAATAATGGATATATTAGGGATTATTAATAAATTTTGGACACATAACCATACCCAAATGGAGAATCATACTCGAAAAAAATATACTATGAAGCTAGATTACTTTATACAATAAAGGACCCAATCATTCAATGGGATGACTAACCCAATTGATGTTTAGTAATTGATAATGTCGTTGAGGAAGCTATTTAGGGAATTAGGATGTGGTGAAATGGAAAAGGGTACCCATGGAGTGAATATTATTAATCATGAATTGGATGAATTGAAGTCATTGATATATAATACTATAGTGGAATATAATATAAAACTCATGTAACATAGAACATTTAATGATCCGTTATTTGATAAATGCATACCTAATGAGAAAAAACCTATAATAAAGAGATTTTTATATAGTTTTAATTAAGAGGGAGAATAATGTGTTGCAGAATATGAATCATTATTTACTATGTTAACAATGTAATCTCCGGAATTCATACAAAACCCAGATTTCAAGACTGATCATTTCATTAGTGTACTTTATTAATTTCTCCAATGCGCACCAGTGTATCGAAAATGTTATTCTTATGATGAAAGAGTTTTATATTATATCTAAAAATTGAAATAATTATCGTTGTACTATGTTCTCCATGTGTGTAAATAAAATATGAGCAAGGACATTAAAATTACAGATAATTGAAAAAATGGAATGAATGATATTCCCAGATGTGAATTTTTTTAAAGAGTCATCATGAATAATTAGTGAATGGATTATGAGTTTTCTATAAGTGAGGAAAAATGGATATCCAGGAAAAATAATGATATGTATGGAAGTCGAATTTTATTATTCTATTTAAAAGCAGCATGATGATGGGAACTATAGAAATCAATTCCTCATGTGTCAAGAGAATAAACCCCATATGATGCTAATGCGCTATGACCAAGCATATGTTATTGCGATAACTTAATTGGAATAATTAGAACACACATTTTTATTTAAATATATGAAATATTTTGTAAATGATATATATTTATGATATTCATTTCATATTACTTATTAAATATATAAGTATTGTACTATTGTAATTTTTCATTAATGTTTTTAGATGATATGTTGAATGATATAATGGAAATTTATTTATTAGATTTTTTTTGGAAAACACGTCAATGATGAAAATATAACAATTAATAAGTTACTAATTCTAATATTTTGATTTATGGAATATTTTATTATTGGAATAGAAAAATTATATTTGATAAGTGATTACTACATTGGGGTGAGTAATGATTTTTGAAAAATTGGTTTTTGAGATCATTGACGGAGCCTACACCATCTTTCCATTTGTGGAATATATCCAATAACAATGGTTTGATTAATTTTATACAAAGTATACCCAATTTCAAAATAGATTTAATTTAATACAATTTAGTAACATATAAACATTTTCGGAATGTGATGAATAAAATACTCCTCATGATGTTTGAAAAGGTTTTTTGGGGATTTTGTTGAAATTCCTACTATTTTGGTGGATCATAACCATTTGGAAATGTTATCCATTAATGAAATGGTTTATGTTGGAATTTGGATGAGGATTTAGAGATTAATGTAATACATACCTATCCAATGAATCATATAATTTTATATGATGTAAAAATATTTCAAGGTTGTTCTAAAAGATATTTTTGATTTTAAAAAAGAAACCTATATTAACTTATATTATTATAGAGTACAATAATTTCCCAATTCTAGGAAAAAAGGACTTGAATGAAAAAAATTACTCCATATAAGTAACCTCTTTAAATTACCATTTAACATCCATATACATATTACCACGATTATGTTTTACTAACCCAATTCATGATGTGGGTTTTTATGAAATAGTTTATATTCTAATATCAATACCATTATAATCAAGAGTATCTATGTATTGGAAAGACATAATTTATTTAGGATGGGCAGAATGTTACAGTCCAAGTCATTACAATAATTCCCTATTAATTGTTTTTTAATTATTTCCTATATGTATTAATATACACCGTGAGGTTTTGATTATTTTACATGCAATATAAACTTTTTTCATTCACTACATGGAAATCATTGGTGAGATTATCTTATAAAAAATATTGACATTCCATTATGTCTTGTGTAACATACAAGATATATTTTTACCGAACGCTAACATATTACTTAATATATTATTATTTAATATAATAATTTATAGACTACCCAGTAAAATTATGGTTATAAATATTACCAATGAATATCTGATAATATATGGTTTAGTATATTGGATATAAATTAATTATAAATGTTTACAAAACTATTTTAGTATAATGGGAATGATTTTATAAAAAAGATATTTATATTCATTATGTTCTTTGTAATGATAAATTAAATTAATGATAATAAAAATGTTATATTAATGTAATACATATATATATATATTTATTAAATCCATCAAACATTTCTTACATTAATCTATAAAATTTTATAATCATAAGATGAAAACAAATCCAATATTACACATAAATCCTATATATTTATAAAGTAAATTTTGCAACATTTTAATGGCACACCTACATTGATTATGATATTTGAAAATTTATTGAAATTAAAATCACAAAAGAATTTTTTTTATTTTATTTACAAAATTATGATAGTGTGTATATTTTTTATTTAAATGTGAAGTATCTTTATTTAACGAATAATGAATATTACTGAATTAAAATTTAAAAAAAATGGTTTTAATTTATTTATAAGTATAAATTTTTATAAGAGATATTGATTTATAATTAAATTATATCACTTATTTATCAATAATTTCAGTTTATCTAATTTGAATAATTTTCACATTAAATTTAGATATCAAAATATAATAATATTTTGATCATTTTACTTTAAAAATCCACTTTCTTGTAACATAATCAGGATTAAATTTTATGCAATTTCTGAAAGATAGGTGACTGGAATTCAGAAAATTGTATTACATATTTGGAAGAAGAATAATTTATTATTAAAAAATTAACTATGTTCTGTAATAAATATTAGTTCATGTAATTAAAATAAACTATTGTGATTTAGAGACAAATTAGCTCAAAAATGTACTAAATGATAATATTATTGTCTAAAATGAACTATAAACATGTCTAAAAGCCATCAACTAATCGTATATTAAACCTATACTGTATAGTATTGAATTTCGTCTATTATTTGATCCTCATTCCACAAAACAATCATTGGTGGAATTCCATTTTAAAATATTATCTGGAATATCACTTCACATCCACTATAAAAAGCCATTACCTATCCCAAATCGTTGTATCTATAAATCCATTTTAGCCATCACAAATATGCTCAAACAAGATCCCAATATCCACCCTTAATCCTGGAATCATAAAAATGGGATGAAATCCATCCCACGATACCTTTTGTTAAAAAAAGAGTTGCCCAAAAATGCGTAATGTACTTCTCAATAAATTTTGTTTTATTTAAATTATACGTGTAATAAAATATTATAATTGAAATATTATACAATGTAATGTGTAACCCCAATAAACTGAAATAGTCAAATGTTAATGAATATAATATTACATTAACACATATCCATCTATTTGTTGATAAACCAACTCTTTATGTGTATGGTGAACTACATCTTCATTAAAAGATGATTGTTGGTTTTTCCTTCACCGCCTCAAAAGAATGGTAATTATAAAAAAAAATAAATATATATCAATTATATATGATGTTTATAATGTATTTATTCTTATATTATTATTTTATAAGTGATACCATTATGAAATCCATTTTGTGGGTGTATGATATAGTCGTTTAGGGAAGTGTGTACTATCGTCTCCTCAAAGGGATGCGATTCATTGAATAAATACAAAGAATACACAATGGTGGCTTTAAATAAAAATATGTGACAGAAATGAAATATATATTATTTGGTAAATATAATTTACCCATATATCCTTTTACATTCATTCTTGTAATATGGAAAATTAAATGAAGTATTCATTCATATGTATGGACTATTATCTCCATTAACGATGAATTTTATATCTAATCTACAATGATTATTGATTATAAAAATATATATATATATATATAATTTATTATAAAAATTAATCATCTCGTAAGTTCTTTATATGATTAAATCAAGATATAAGTAATAGGAACAAAAAATAAGAGAAAAAAACATACTAAATAAAAAACACCAGATGGAGTGAAAATAATTATCAAATAGGTAATAAGATTATATAAGAAGATTATATATATGAGTAGGGTTCTAGTTGAAGTTACATACATTTTTAACCCTATATAATCGAATTTAATGACCACACAAAAATAAAATAAGGGTAAGGTAAGGAATTTTCTGTCAATTTGCATTCTATTGTGGCTTATTTGTTTTTATGAACAAATACAATTTTATATGGTGTATACACATCCCTTTGACCTGTTATGTATTGAATAAAATTATTATAATTATATATAAGCATCAATTTATGTTATATCTTCATTGAGATAATCAGTCAAATGTTTCAATGGGGTGTGATACACATTGGGCTATATAAAAATTATTTTTGTTAATAATGTCTTGTTGATCTTTCAAAGTTATTTACATTCGTCAACATCATTAACAATTATTATCACATATCCTACATCGAGTAAATACTCATAAATCATTATTAAATATTCAGTATGGATATTTTTTAAGGTATTTGTTTTATAATTTTAATTAATTATTTGTTATGAGGAATTCATTGGACCAGCAGAGACGACTAGGCCCTAGACAATATATTTCCCCTTGATGCATCAATCGGTTCTCAAGTGATTCATAAATTTGTAAAAATAATAAAAATCCACATGTAGTTTTAGAACATCATTTCAATGGTCTTGGTAGTATAGTATATTATGTACCTCAAACATGATCATAATTTATTAATAATTTGTATCATACATTTTTGAGTTAACATTGTCATTATCCATGATGATTTCAAGTCATAAAATATTTGAATTCATTTCTTTGTCAGTTTATTATTTTAGTGTCATGTGTTTCATTTTCTCACATTTAAATTTTCATTATTCACTATATATTTATTTTAATGTCACCTATTTCCAATTATATAGAGTTTGTTGTTGAATAATCGTCACTAACTCATTATTTCATCTACTTTACTTACCATTAATACTCATTTGAGAGAAACCTTATTTTGGTTCCTTTGCCTAGTTTACAGTGAATAAATAATTGAATAAAAAATCAACGATGAATTTTATTTCATTTTATAATTAATCATGTTTTCTTTTATGTTTCACAATGTAATGTCTGAATCATGTAAATTTTATTTTTTTCCAAAACAATTAAACTGATCAGTTATTTGGGATTTTATTCCTTGTATTCATGCCAATGTAATAAAGTAATTCACTAACTCTAGGCTTCTATTGGGAGTGTATTATTTGTTTTTATAAATGTAATCAAGTAAATATATTTTAAATAAAATATATATTATAAAAATAATGATCGTGATCCAATTTTTTGAAATATTATATTTATGATCTAAAGTATTTTGAAATATACAACTAAATTATCTTCAAAAATTATATTTCTTTTATGTAACATATAATTTGATGAATTTCATAATTTATAATAATTCATCACATAATATTAGTGTTTCATGACTTGTATAATATTAAACATATTATTTGAAAAAAATAAATTACAATATATCAGTGTGTGATATTTATCACCACTTATTAGAATTTTCCCATTGAAATTCTATAACTCTTAATTAAAAAACATTGGATTCTTCTAACTTATCACATCCCTATGTTTCCAAGAAACATCAATAAATTAATGGTTCATGAAAAAAAATCACTATGTGACTGGTATTTCACCAAAAAAAAATCTCTATTTTATCCCTAATATATATTGGTTGTTCATCAGAAGATACATCATGATATTCTATATTGATTTAAAAATTTTGTAAATGTGAAATTTTATGTATGTACATTATCAAGAGATATATATTAAGAACAATATAAACACGATATAGGTTGGAATATAAATCCTTGTAGTAAGATATTTTTCGGATTCTATCAGGAATCTCATAGTGATATTTATAACATGGTAATAACTAAAAATTATTTTTAAAATATTTATCATTATTGCATGGATTTTTTTAGGAAATAACTTATCTTCATATTTAAACAAAATATCTCACCATGTATTGTTCTCATTGATTTTTTTTCTACTCTTTGTTTCCCCAAATATATTATATAATGACTCTAATTTTAACTTCCATTTAATTAGATAGCTTAGATCCAAATATAATTTTCTACCCTATATTATCCTAGTGTATTGGAGTCATGCAATCCTCTCAATCTTAGGACTCAAAAGAATCCATCCAAATTCTCAGGTAAAATAAATTATTAAAATAAAATATAAAATAGATGAATGTATTGAACTCATCCTTTACTATAATCCATATATAAATATATAATTATATAATTTATGGTTTTTATTATGCACTCATATGATCTATATACCTAATAATGATATTAATTGGTAACTGTATAATCATATCATGTTGTGCTCAACTGTAGAATATGTGTTAAAACTCATATCATGATTATATTTGATTATGTGAGTTACTTCATAAATATTACCCAATTATTTAATATATATAGTGATTAAATTATAAATAGTGAATTAATCTATGATAGAAATTAATTATGGGAATTTAATTAAGTGATCATCTATAAAACATTTCATTTTCAATGTATATTTTATGGTGTTTCCTATTTTGAAATCATGGTAATTTTTTCTCATTCCAAATCATATAATAGTAAATGTTGTGAAGTCATCTTATGCAGTAATCCCATTGTATATAAATTTCCACATTCCGCAAACATGGATATGTAGTCTATAATGTCTATAATAATTTTATCTGTGTAGAAAATAAAATTATTGTCATTATACATCACTATAACTCTATTATGAATATGTAACAATGATCTATGAATTCATATAATAGCTTAGACATAGATTCTATTATTGAATATAAATAAAATCATTTATAGAACTATATCATTTCATCATTACCATGAATAAACTCAAGAAATCTTCTTATCATATTATGCATCACCATATATTCATTTTAAACCTCTTTAGTATTCACAAAAATATATTTTTGATCATTCATATGGGATCGATAAGATATTTTTCTTTTCCCTATTATTTTACATTTTTCCATATAAAAATAAATATAAATTTATCACATTATATAATTATATTGGGAAGAATGAAGAGTCCTTCTAACTCTAAGCATCAACCACCATGTCCACCATCCAAATGTGGTACGCTATTTATCCATTATATTTTTTAATATGTTCTAAAATCCCTTATTATATATATTATATCCTTTCATTTTGAATAAACACATTAATTGTTAATGGTTGGTATATATGTCATACCATTTACTATAGAATCAAAGACACTATATTTTGTATGAATACCTTATCAAAACTACATAAAATCATGATTAACATATTTCTAACTAATATCAAAATTTTGGAATGATTCATGAATAACTATCTTTTCATTGTACTGGTGATCAAATCATACTCCCTGTAACAACCTAACCAAACCCTCTATGTTCGATCCAGAATTCGACAAGACCTCATGTGCACCTCCCCATTTGAAAGAGGCTTCTGAGTAGAAGTGTTGGTCTGAGTGCATTATTGAGGATACTATACCCTCTATATCAGTCATAGGATCGATAATAACCAGTAATAAATATAATATAATATCATAGTAAACATGATGAAATGTAAATATTGAATACATGAAATAAAAATAATGATTTTATAGTATATGAAATGAATCTAAAAAATAAATAATGGTGCTAATGTAAATAAAAAAATAGTGGATCATATGGAATAAATCAAAATATGTTAATATCTATAAGATCCTTCACATAGCTATCCATGAAAAGGCCCTTTCCATATCCCAGGTCCCCCAAAAAACTACAAATGAAAAATAATTCTTTACGGTGTGATTGCATGACTCTCTCGTACATGACCAATAAATCCATAAACAAATGTGCACATTTTTAATAGTGTATACCATAATAATTTTCAATGTGTCACATATATTATTAAACAATAAAAAATGAGCAGTTGTGTGATAACCATGATGCCAAAACCCCCTTCTAAAACTAGTTCAAATATTTCTCAAATGGATAATTGAAGTTTTGGAATAGTCAATGTTTTATAAGAAACAAATTAAATCTACCAACTTGAAAACATGTGAAAATGAAACTCTCCATAACTTCTCATAAAGAAGGTTATGTTCTAATTATAAAGTAGGGATCGAGAACTAATCAACATCCAATAGTCATTGAGGAATATAACCAGGATCAAGAGCTAATCAACATCCTTTAGACATTGGGTAACATATTCAAGGTATGTATAACTAATGGTAATCCATTCGACATTGACTGCATTATGAAGTGTCCTTGATGAGTAATTTTTTTTAACCCATGAATAGGTCCCTTGTAGTCATTTTCAGAGTCCTTGTTCACTCTGCTTCTAAGGGATAACATTTAATAACAATTCTCATTTCTTTCCCTTCAAGAACAATATCACATAGCTTATATAGAATAAAACAATACATGAATTGTAATAACTTATCATAATAAGTAAGGTAGAACAATCAATAAATCTGATAAAATCACAAAAAATATAAAGCTACTTGGTACTTATCGAATAAATAATAAAAATAGGTTTCATGGGATTGACATATACCATCATGAGATCATAATCTAGCGTGATGATCACAAAATGTCTACGAATAATAATATTATGGAAATAAGGGTAAATGAGAAAAAAATTTATGAACAGCCTACTTCAATACATTTTGATGCAAATAAGAAGGAATAAACCGGTCAAGATACATTTTGCAACCTTATTATTAAAAAATTCTTACATGTCAATGTGTGAGGTTCACCAATTTTTCCTAACACCTAAACCAACTATATTATTTCAAATAGATATAAAATATGACATATGATGATAATTTTTGTCTCGTTTATAATTTCAAATTTATCATTTAGTTCAATATATAGACTCTCTATATCCATTCCATGAAGAAATATATTTTTAAAATGTATTATAAATTATCTACGACAAATATTCATGAAAATTTTAATACAAATCATCCTTTTTTATAATATATGATTATATTTTACTAAAATATATTTAATAATTATCATTCGATAATTTATTATAAATAATATGTTATAATTATATTTTGGATTTTTTTAATAATTTTTTTTATAATGATATTTTGATAGTTTATTATAAATTAATATTTTTAATTATTTTTAAAGAATATAATAAAATATATATTTTTATAAATTTTCTTCGATAAATAATTATAAATCATACGTTAAAATTATCAGTAGAAAAGTTATAACAAATTATCATTTTATAATTATATCTAAAAATTACCATTAATAATTATTTATATCATTATAATTTTTATTTTACATATTATCATTTAATAAATTGATATTTAATAAAAAATTCAAATAGTTTCCTTTTATAATTTCAAAAAAATACGTACTAATAGTTTATTTTATAATTTTCTCAATTTATTCAATAAAAAATAAATAAGATAGTTCTAAAAAATTATCTAAAAAATAATTTTATGGAAAAATCCATTGCTAATTATTATTATTTATCATTCAATAATTTCAAATAATAATTAATTTCTCGATAATTAGTTTTTATTATAATTTTTTGTACAACATTCACTTTTTATAATTTGATATATTTTATCCTCCATATAATTTTTTTGGATAAATAATGTTGAAAATTGGACTAATAATTAATGATAATTTTGTAGTAAACAACATTCGATAAATTATTTTTAAATTATATTTTTTAGATATAATTTATTTATCCATTTGAATTTTTAAAAATCAAGATTGATCATTCCTTGATTCTTTAAAAGAAATTTTGATTTAGTTTATTCGAATCAAGATGAATAAAAAGATACTGATAGTGCGTAATTATTAAAATTATTATTGAATATATTGTACAACGAATATTGGAATAATAATATAAATAAGAAAACCAAATAACACTCATAGGAAGAGTATCCAGACAACATTGTGCAACCAAATCATCATTAGATCTCCTCCCATATGGTTTATAGGTGATCTATGACCTTCATGACCTGACAGAATCATCAAAAACTAAAGGTGATGTGATTTTTGGAATGTTTATAACCGTAAAACGTGTAAATGTTGTGAAAATAAATAACCTAATATAATATATTTTTTCACTTGAAAAATGATTTCAAATTAAATGAAATCATCCCAATATGTTTTCCATGATTTTAGATGGTTAAAAGAAAGATAAATGGTGGTTTTGGAATGAATTGGGTGTTATGAAATGTTGATGTGCATGATATTTGGAAGAGATGATGAATCAGTTCGGTTTTTTTAATTAATTAATAATAGTAGAATAATAATATTTTTAAATAACGTATTTTAGTAGATAATCTGACTAATCGCCCAATAAGTGAAATTTTTTTCCCTGTCTAGGCTATAACAAATGTTCATGAGATAAATTCAGTCTCAAATTTCAAATATGTTGCCCAGTTTTGGAGATGTTAAATAATTTTATAATATATTATAATATTCATGTGACATACACACCCAAACATCTGATGTCTAAAAATGTTATGACTAATATGGGTAAAGGAAATGAACTTTACCTAATAATGATATTAGATTTGTCATAAGATTTAATGTTTATAAGATATTCAATTATTTTGGATATATAATCTATAACAAATACAATATATTTTTATTTATTCCATCTATCTCGAGAATCTACAAGCATATTAATCATGAACTAACTAAATTTCTAACTCCAAAAATATTTATATTTAATATTCTAATTAGTTAACTAGTCCTTTATAAAAGCAGAACTCATTAATGAAATCATTAAATATTTCTTATTGGGAGATAATTGTTTCCACATAAAAAATAATTTAATTTATATCAAAGATGAATTTTCTTTTATATACGAATTTAGGATATTATAATTCTCCCTCTCTATATACTTCTTATCCTTCAGTAGTATCTCTATCAGTTTTTAATGAACAACCCAGGGTTATAATCTTGAACATCACACTACTTCCCCATGTCTCTTCCCAAATCTATCCATGATGCAAGTGATTCAGTTAATGTGTTACCATCATTCCATGTAATTCCTTCTCACATTAGTTTGTTATGTGTACTAAAAACTAATCATTAGGACATTTTGTCTCCAAATCAACGCCATCATAGTCAATAAGATAGTAAGTGTTAATTATGAACCTATCTATATGTAAAACATTAAACATGTTATCATAACTCGATAGTGAGAAGGGGCATACCTATGATACATCACATCCCCTTTCTACTAGGCGATTTCAACAGATCCATGAAAACAAGATGATATCTTTCAACGATTTCTCAAAAGTCTCTAACCCATCTGAGTAGTCACACACAATAAAACCTAATGGAAGATTGAAAATTTCATGGTTCTCCTCATATTTTTGGTGTAAGATTGTTGTTTTGCATGAGCGGTGATCAACCTCTTCCCAACTAG
Source organism: Viscum album (assembly GCA_963277665.1). Lineage (NCBI taxonomy): Eukaryota > Viridiplantae > Streptophyta > Magnoliopsida > Santalales > Viscaceae > Viscum > Viscum album. The sequence goes on along the minus strand of OY728121.1, from coordinate 88,297,385 downwards.
ATTCACCCCCTCATTGTAATTCATATCCAAACTGGGCTATGAAATGCTATCTCACTTACCTAATACAAAAAAGTGATAATCGAAATTGTCTCTTGTAAACATCCTCATAATGTTTTTATTAATCAATGTGTGGTAACTACTATTGAATCCAACTAAATATTTCATATTTTATTATCCCATGATCAATAAAAATCTAGTATTCATGCACGAACCATATCCACCAATATGTGTATTTTTCACTCAGATTGTACATCTGTTTGAGGATAGCACAACATACTCAATCTCTATAGTTCCCCTTGGAATTTATAGAGTCAAAACCAAAATTATCTCATAAAATATCAATATCTATTTCAAAAAATTATTCATTGAACTCCATATATATGTAAAATGACACAGACATAGATAATTCTCTTCTCCAACACTGATTTATTCTGCTATATTGATATTTATTTAGAATATATTATTAGTTGATTTGTATCTTCAAGAATGCGTCATTACTCATTAGGGTACTAGGTAAAATAGTCACAATTTCTATTTTTATTTCCTCCCACATGCACATAGTTATTGGTAGTGGATTTAAAAACCAACCATCAGATAGTTTTTTGGCCATCACCCAATTACAGGTACGAAATCATGAGAAAAAACTAGCAATTTATTTCTCCATCTATGGTGACTGATCTGCAACCCGATGTTGTGATACATCATGGTGGAATAAGGATTTAAAAACTATATAAAGGTATTGCAATCCCACATCATCTCTTCACTAATAGAAGTGGGGACTACTTCTCTTATATTTAATAATATTACATCATCATCATCCATCAAACATGAGGGAATTTATTAATCATTGTTTATTTGTTACCTCATTAGAACACAATCTATGTATGAAAAGTGGTTAGCCATTACCAAATAAAAAATTGTGTATATAACTACCATTGTAGAAATTTTCAAAAATCCCCATTCTTTTGAGGCATTGATTATATAATTAGTGAATTCATTCATCAAAAAACACTACTCCACTAAAGACATCTCATATGGTCCTTATTTTATTGTGTCTTAGGCTAATGGAATCTATTATGGAATTTCTATTCCAAGGGGTATATTACATATAAATATCAAATTCCTATAGTTTATCATCCTTGAGATTATGACTTGTATTTAGGTCATTTTGTGTGAATATAAATTGAATTCTATTTTAGCCTCTATAAATAATATATCTCTCACTATTGAAATAATTTATCAAAAATTTATGATAATGGACCACTAAATCAAGGACCATGTTTTTTATTTTTAAGTTCATCTCATAAGGATATAATTGATCACACCCATATGATATTATCTTCTATATTTGAATATGTAGCAATCTATGAACAATGACTGATTCATCAATGTTTGTTCCAAAAAAACAATTTATGAGGTATTGTAAGTAATATACCTATCATAAAAATTACATTTTTCTTAAGTAGAGCCTCTAAACACTATTCAAACCAGTGTAACAAAACTCCATTCTTCTTTTTGGTTTTCCTAGTTCTTAATAGTCCATAAAGGATTGGGATAATCCACCAGTAATGTCCTTCAAATATTGGAAATCACCTCATATCAAAAAAATTATAGGGATGTGTCCAAGAGAAAACTGGATGGAACTTCTATTGGGACAAAATTATATGGGTCTCAAACAAAAAAATCCCATGAAAAGTAATCAATTTATTCCAGAACCCACAGTTGAGAAAATTGTGTAATGTATTTGAACTCGAATTATACACAAGAATATCTCCATGTTTTTATAATGTTTCCCTGATGAAATAGAATATATGAGGATGTTATCGATGAACAATATGAAGAATTAATCCCTATATAGTTAAAATATATTTTTGACGAGGTTCATGAACACTTATGGGGCATTCTTCATCGTTAATTTCTTTACCAAGTAATCACTAAATCCTTACAAACTTTGAGAAAACATGTTCAGAATGATGCATTCAATAACTAAAAACTAAGTATAGCTCGATCATAAATCAATCATAGAAAAACATCCTTCTCCACATAGATGACTGGAAGGGTCATAGATGTGGGGAAATTGATATATTTTCATCACGATCACTTGGTACATCATTTGGTATTAAATTTAGAGCCAATAAATACCATCAATATTTATGGTGAAAAACACCAATGAACACTTGGATTAATTATTCAGATTTATAAATTACATTCTCTCCAAGTCATACATCTAAACCAAGTATCCTTCATCATAGATATCACCAAAAGATATGAGGTATCAAAATTATGAAACATCCATAATTAGAAAAATCACACCATTAGATAATGATCATTCATAGTCACAACTTTGTCAAAGATTCCATAAACATTTTAGCCCATAATTTTATATCATGAAAGACTTATGTTACCTATAAGGACGATGATTTCTGGAGTTAATGTTATGTAATATTTTACAATTACTTATAACTCCTATGACTATGACATTAACTATGTTGATGTACTAATATTGTTCCATCCATGCTACATAAAACACAGAGAAGGTGTTGGGGAATTATGAAATGCATTCAGCTATAGATCTTGTGGTAAAACAGAATTATACTACATTGAGGATCTATTCAAGTATACATCCAATGTATCTCCATAATAAAACATTGAAGAAACATCAACAATAATTTAAATAATTTACATAAGAAAAGAAACGATGTCGTTATCATCCTCCACAATCAACCCATGTGATCATACATAATGTTTCTATATCCTTTATATGATATTAAAATATATATCTGTAACATCTCAGGTAAATAAATAATAAAACATTTTCATATTTATTAATATTTACTAACTAAATATTAATTTTAATTTAAAGGGGTTGCTATATCATACCCGATACGCAACAAAGAGTTTCTTTGAAATCTTACGTTGCACACTAGTAGTAAAATAATAGGATTTTAAATGGTAGTTAACACGTAGCCGTTTTATTGGCGGGAATGAATATAAATAACTAAAATATGATTATATATGTTTTTTTAAAAGTTTTTACATTTATACAATAAAATATAAAGGCTTAAAATATTAAAAGAATTAAATTTTAGGCATATATAGCATAATTTTCACTAAAGGTTCACTTATCACCTTTTGATGGAGAACCTTCATTAAATGTAGTTTTTTTACTCTTATAAATTCTATTAGACGAAATAAAACTCTTCTTTAGAATCGGGACATCAAAATTTACTTTGTGTAATTTTTTTGTATTTTTCCGATAAAGTTCATTTTTTAATGAATATTGAAAAATTTTGTATTTTAATTCAAAACCTCTTTTTAATATTATTTATTTATATTATTAGATTATCTTTTTAATTGGTTTTAATGTTAAATTAGAATATATATTTTCCATTTAATCCAATAGTGGCCATTGAATTAATTTCACTTTGAAATTGGACTTAAACTAGCGTCAATCTTTTGATACTTATTGCATCATAAAAACACGCTATTTGTTCTGACATCGGTAGTTTATTATTAAATTAAATAATTTAACTTATATGTATTGAATTTTTTATAATAGACATCATATTTTAATTTTGAATATCAAATATTTCTTAGGGTGAAGTTTTGGTATTTTTCTGAAAAACGTCAATTTTTGATGAATAGTGAAACCACTAAGTGGTACTTAAAAAACTACATTTTCGTTTAAATGAAATTTTACCACCTTTGTGTTTTGAAATTCAAAAATCCAACATAAATGGTTGAAATTAAGAATTAAAATGTGGTTTAATGGGACTAATATAATTTTTTTGGTGAATAGTAAATTTTAAGTTTATTAATCGCGATTAGAGGTAACAAGTGTAGTTTATGGTAGAAATAATGATTTAATTATATGAAATGACTTATACACGTGTCCTACCCTTATTGGATGTGTCATGGCCGACAAAGACAATCCATGGGTAAACTTGGGGATCCCATGGAGCCACTTTGGTAGGAAAATGACATTAATAACGTTTTATTTAAAGTTAAAATAAAAATGTCACAAACATGAGTTGTTTTACTAAAAAAATTAAATGGGGTTATACAAGTCATATTTTTTACTATAAATATTAATTATAAATATAAAGAGATTTAATAAATCATTATATTTATTTTATAATTTTTAGACATTAAATAAATTAAATTATTTATGACACCATGATGATGCAGCAATTACCACATTATTTAACGATTTAAATAAAATGAAAAGATTATGTAAAATATAAGACCTACACATGTAAAAAACCTATTGGATGGGTGGATTTAGAATTTTTATCACCTTATCCTATAAATATATAATTATGGGACCTTTCAAATCCGAAAAAAATTTTATAATAAAGTAACCTTTTATAACATTCCAAGAGTGCCCCTCCTCTCCTCTTATAAAAGGCCCCGACCTCTACCACCTTACACACACCTCTCAAGCCATTGTCTCGGGCAAAACCTGAAATTTTTTCTCTCCACATCCATGTCTTACTCCTAGAAGCTCACTTTGGACAGAAGTCTTCCCAAGGAAGCCTTTGAGCTCAAATCAAAAAGAGTTACCCGTTTTAAAGGTATTATTTTCCAGTGTGTTCTTATGTTTTATTTTGCTTCTACAATCCCATAAACTCTTTTTATTCATTTCTTTTGTAAGAAAACCAGTATCTTAAATATACTAGGATGTTTTTATATGAAGTATTCGAGCTGAAAATACACACACCTACATCTAATGGTTAATGAACATATTGTTTCTCTTGATGGTGAATTTCTGCCTCACGAAACAATTATTGTTCAACACTCATATAACACGTTCAAAGTTGGACATTAAGATAACACTATATTTATATATGATATATAATATTTTCATGTTTTACTTATGCTTATATATTTTTTATTTATGGCATACCTTTATGATTTCCTTTACGAGTAAACGAGATATCTCCATTTTAGGAAGTGCGGACTACCACCCCCTCAAAGTGATTTGATTCGTTAATGCCATATATGTGATGTATAAAGGATTGAGGTAAAGTTATTATATATGATTTTATACTGGAATTATAATATACTGTTATATCATTATTATTTCTTTCCGTTAAAGTATAACATAGAAATGAATGTAGTGTTCATGCGTACGTACGACTTACCGTCTCCATGAACGGTGCATTTCATTTCTTATCCCCAAATGTAATGTACTATTATAAGTACATATATACAATGGATATATATGATGTATGTTACATCTAAATGATGAATATAATTCTGGAATTAAAACATACATATCTATCATTTAGTTTTAATTCCATTAATATAACGTAGAAATGAAAGTAACATTCATGCGTACGTACGACTTACCGTCTCCATGAACGGTGCATTTCATTTCATACCTATAAATGATTATTTAATATTATAAATACATGTATATTCTGGATATATATGGTATATATGATATCAAAATCAAGAATATCATTCTGAATATAATGAACCTTTGACCACATGAACAACATGTAATTGTAAGAAGTCCACCTTCGACTTAAGAACCAAATATCGACAAAACAAACATTATTAGCATAAATGATTACATAATGTTTATAACATGGAAATAAGTGATATAAAAGGAATAATAATCTTGAAATGGGTTCTTAAGCAAGTTGAAATTAACATTAGTTTATTATTCAGGGGAATAAAGAGCAATCGATTCACGTCGGACACGAGGTAAGGGACTTCGTCTGAATATCCTTTCATTGAGGCATGTTTTTTTATACAAAACATTTTTTTATATGGTGTATAAAACCCTTCGACATTTAATTTTATTCAAAAATAATATTTTTATAGAAATCTTTTTACTAAACGATAAAAATGAATGTTTCTTTTAATGTATGCGTTGACAATGACCTTTTCCGCCGCCGTGAGTATTATTTGGTATTTGGTTTCCTCAACAAGCCATAATGTTTTTAAAATGAAATAAATACCATATACTCATTTATGTATTTTGGTATTGTAAAGGGTTTTTATAATGGATTTTTTTATGTCAATATATTTAAGTGTTATATTGTGATTGAAATGTGGAAATGTTTTATTTCCTTTATAATTTTTATGATAATGGTACTTGGACATTTGATGAGTGGTTACGTGATAAACCATATGACGGGTGGTGCCATGAATACTAGGACGGGTGGTTACGTTATAACCTACAATGCATTGGGTATGGAAGTCGGCTCTATGGCTATTCTATTAAGTGATATGTGTAGAAGTAGACCGTATGGTTATTCCATTTAAGTATGAATATGTCCGAAGTTACCTTTATATGTTATGTGTTCTCTATATGGGTTTTATGGCAATATTTTGGTTACAAATGTGTAGGTATTGGTATTTTATTCAGTGACGAGTTTTAACTACTTCATAAAGGTGAAAAGTATTACATTGATAAAGTATACATGATTTACTTGTTGTTTTGAAAAGCTAACAGTTTTCATTCTTTGTGTTTCCATTACTGAGCTTTTAATGCTAACCCCACGTTTTTTTGAAATGTTTTTCACAGGACATAATGTGAAATAGTGTCAAGGATGGGACCAAGGGAAAATCATGCTATATAAAAAATGGAACAAGGCATGTTACTATTTAACAGTTTTTATTTCATGTAAACATAGTATAATTGTCTACTTTGTAATATTTTGAGATGTAATAGTTCAGATCTAATTCTCTAAAACTCTAAACCTAAAAAGATACTCAATGGTAATTATTCATTTAATTAAATATTAACTAAGGGTTAAGGCCGGGGCCTTATAGATGGTATCAGAGGTCGGTTTAGGCAACTTTAGGAGTTAGAAAATTGTTAAATTATAAGTCAATTTATGGTATGATTGAAATGATATAACATTTAAAGATTACCATGTTGCATCATCTAAAATAAGTCTGTGTTAAGAATGATTTTTCGTAAAGGAAACAGTGAAACTTTTTTGGGAAGGCATACATAGGGAAATGACCATTCAAATCAGCATCCTGAGATGGTCAGAATCAGAATTGAGCAGATTACTACAGTGATGGCTCAGTTGACTCGGGAGGTAAATGGTGGTTATGTTTATTGATGATATTTTGAGTTATTAGTAAAGTAAATAAGATCATGAAAGTCATTTAAGTGTTTTATTCGAACTATAAAAGAAAATAAACTGTATGGAAAATTCATCAAGTGTGAGTATTGGATACAAAAAATTTCTTTCCTTGGTCAAATTGATTCAAAAAATGGCATAACTGTTGATCCTGCTAAAACAAAAGTTGTTGAAGAATGGCTAAGACCCACAAATGTAACCGAGATCAGTAGATTTCTAGGTTTTGATGGTTACTACTGAAGGATTGTTGAAAATTTTTCACGGTTATCTAGTCCAATGACTAAGCTAACTCGGATGGGTGTAAAGTTTATCTGGGCAAAAGGATGTGATGATTGTTTTCAAGAGTTGAAAAGAATATTGGTGAATGCTCCAGTTGTGGAACTTCCTTCCAGGAATGGTGATCTTGTTATATATAGTGATGCTTTGTTGAAGGGACTTGGTTGTGTCCTTATGCTGAATGATTAGGTAATTGCATATGCTTCACTTCAGTTGAAAACTCATGAGGTAAATTACCCTACACATGACATGGAATTAGCTGCTGTTGTTTTTGCTCTAAAAATTTGGAGGAATCATTTGAATGGAGTAAAGTGTGAAATATATACTGATCACAAAAGTTTAAAGTATATATTCACTCAGAAAGAATTGAACATGAGACAGAGGAGATGGCTGGAATTAATCAAGGATTATGATTGTACAATTCATTACCATCTGGGAAAAGCAAATAAAGTGGCTAATGCTTTGAGTCAAAAAATTAATGCTTCATTAACAATGCTATGTTTGGAATGAGAGCCTTTGGTTTTTGATTTGATGAACATTGGTGTATAATTTTTTGGTGAAGGATGTCCTTCTGTTTTCTTTTAGGTGTTAGTGAAATCTTTTCTATCAGACAGAATTAAGCAAGTACAGAAGCGAGACAACGAGTTGCAGAAAAAGGTAGAGCTGGTTCAGAAGGGTTAAAGCAGAGAGGAAGTCACCGAAAGGGATGCTTCAGCCTTTACCAATGCCAGAGTTGAAATGGGAGAATATATCCATGGAGTTCGGTGTGTGATTGCCGAAGACATCTCAAGGTAATAATTCAATCAGGGTTATTGTTGATCGCTTGACTAAATCTGCCCATTTCCTTGCTATACGAGATACTTTTTACCTAGATCAACTTTTTCGTTTGTATCTTAATGATATAGTCAGTTTACATGGAGTTCCTCTCTCCGTTGTATCTTACCGTGATCCCAGGTTCAATTTTATCTTTTGGAAAGGCCTTCAGAAGTCGTTGGGTACTAAATTAAATTTTAGTACAGATTTTCATCCTTAATCAGATGAGCAGTCAGAACAAACAATTTAGACTTTGGAGGATATGCTACATCCTTGTTAGATGGATTATATAGGTTTTTGGGACAAACATCTTTCTTTGGTTGAATTTCCATATAATAATAGTTTTCATTCCAGTATACAGATGGCTCCGTTTGAGGCATTATATTGAAAACGGTGTCGAACTCCAGATTTTTGGGATGAATTGGATGAATGGAAGAGGATGGGACTAGAATTGGTAGAAGAGATGGCAGAAAAAGTTTAGTTGATTCAAGAAACACATGAGAACAACTCAGAGAAGATAGAAAAGTTATGCATACAATAGGAGGAAGGATCTCTCTTTCGAGGTAGGTGATCATCTTTTTCTCAAAGTCTCACCTTGGAAAAGTGTGATTCGATTTGGTAAGAAATAAAGGCTGATTCCAAGGTTCATTATACCATATGAAATTATGGATAAAGTTGGATCAGTTGCTTACCTAGTAGCATTACCTCCGATTTTATCTCAGGTACACAATTTTTTTCATGTTTCGATTTTGAGAAAAGTATATGCCATATCCATCTCATGTTTTGAGCCCAGAGGAAGTTCAGTTGGAAGGGAATCTCTCTTATAAAGAACAACCAGTCCAGGTTCTTGATCGAAGAGAGCAAGTGTTGCGAAATAAGGTAATTCACCAGGTAATGGTTTTGTTGAAAAACAATATGGTTGAAGAGGCAATGTGGGAATCTGAAAATGCTATGAGGGATAAATACCACCACTTATTTTGATAAGTGATTAAAATTGTGAGGAAATAATTCCCAAAAAGGGGGAAGGATGTAACATCCCAGGTAAATATAGAATAAAACATTTTCATATATATTAATATTTACGAATTAAATATTAATTTTACTTTAAAGGGGTTGCTATAGCGTACCAGATACGCAACAAAGAGTTTCATTGAAACCTTACGTTGCACACTAGTAGTAAAATAATATTATTTTAAATGGTAGTTAACACGTACACATTATATTGGTGGGAATTAATATAAATAAATAAAATATTCTTATATATGTTTTTTAAATTGTTTTACATTTATCCAATAAAAGATAAAGGCTTAAAATACGAAAAGAATTAAATTTTAGGCATATATAACCTAATTTTCACTAAAGGTTCATTTATCGCCTTTTGATGGAGAACCATCATTGAATATAGTTTTGGGAACTCTTATACATTCTATTTGACCAAATAAAACTCTTCTTTAGAATCGGGACATCAAAATTTACATTGTGTAATTTTTTGGTGTTTTTCCGATATAGTTCAATTTTTAATGAATAATGAAAAATGTTGTCTTTTAATTCAGAACCTGTTTTTAATATAATATATTTATATGATTAGATTATCTATTGAATTGGGTTTATTGTGAAATTAGAGTATATTTTTACCATTTAATCCAATAGTGGTCGTTGGAATTAATTTCACTTTGAAATTGGAATTAAACTAGTGTCAATCTTTTGATAAATATTGTTTCATAAAAACACACTATTTGTACTGACAGCAGGAATTAATTATTATATTAATTAATGTAACTTATATGTTTTGAATTTTATAAAATAGACATCATTTTTGAATTCGGAATATCTAGTATAGCTTAGGGTTAAGTTCTGTTATTTTTTTGAGAAACATCAATTTTTGATGAATAGTGAAACCACTAAGTGGTACTTAAAAAACTCATTTTTCTTTTAAATGAACTTTTACCATCTATGAGTTTTGAATTTCAAAAATATGACATACATGGTTGTCATTAAGAATTAAAATGTGGATCAATGCGATTAAAATAATTTTCTTGGTGATTATTAACTTTTATGTTTATTAATCGCGATTAGAGGAAATTAATGTAGTTTATGGTAAAAATAATGTTTTAATAATATGAAATGACCTAGACACGTGTCGTACCCTTATTGGATGTGTCATTGGAGACCATGAAAATCCATGGGTCAACTTGGGGACCCCATGGAGCCACTTTTGTAGGAAAATGTCATTTATAACTTTTTTTTAAAGTTAAAATAAAAATATCACAAACATGAGTTGTTTTACTAAAAAATTTGTAAATGGGGTTATACAAGTAATATTTTTTACTATAAATATTAATTAGAAATCTAATGAGATTTCATGCATCATTATATTTTTTTATAATTTTTAGACATTAAATAAATTAAATTATTTATGACACCATGATGATGCAGCAATTACCTCATTATTTGATGATTTAAATAAAATGAAAAGATAATGTAAAATACAAGACCTACACAAGTAAAAAACCTACTGGATCGGTGGATTTCGAACTCTGATCAACTTATCTTCTATATATATAATTTTGGGACCTTTTAAATCCGAAAAGAATTTTATAATAAAGTAACCTTTTATAACTTTCCAAGAGTGCCCCTCCTCTCCTCTTAAAAAATGGCCACCACCTATACCACCTTACCCACACCTATCAAGACTTTTTTCGGCCAACCCCTGACCATTTTGTATCTACACATCCCTCTATTACTCCTATAATCCTCACTTTGGGCAGAAGTCTTCCCAAGGAAGCCTTTGAGATCAAATCAAAAAAAGTTGCCCGTTTTAAAGGAAGTGTTTTCTCTTGTGTTCTTAGGTTTTATTTTGCTTCTCCAAACCCCTAAACTATTTGTATTAATTTCTTTTGTAACAAAACCAATATCCTAAATATACTAGGATGTTTTTATAAGAATTAATAGTGCTGAACATACACTCACCTACATCTAATGGTTAAAAAACATACTGTTTCTGTGGATGGCGAATTTCGGTCTCACGAAACGATGATTGGTCAACACTCATATAACACCTTCAATGGTGGACATTAAGATGTCACTATATTTATATATGATATATAATAATTTTATGTTTTACTTAAGCTTATGTATTTTTAATTTATGAAATACTTTAATTATTTCCATTATGGGTAAACACGATATCTTCATTTTAGAAAATGCGGACTACCGCCCCCTCAAAGTGATTTGATTCGTTAATGCCATATATGGGACATATAAAGGATGGAGGTAAAGTTATTATATATGATGTTATACTGGAATTATAATATACCTTTATATCATTATTATTTATTCCCATTAAATTATAACATAGAAATGAACGTAGCGTTCATGCGTACGTATGACATACCATCTCCATGAACGGTGCATTTCATTTCTTATCCCCATATGTAATGTACTATTATAAGTACATATATATAATGGATATAGACGATGTAAGTTACATCTAAATGATGAATATAATTTGGGAATTAAAATATACATATCTCCCATTTAGTTTTAATTCCATTAATATTACATAGAAATGAAAGTAGCGTTCATGCATAAGTACGACTTACCGTCTCCATGAACGGTGCATTTCATTTCTTACCTCTAAATGATTATGTAATATTATAAATACATTTATATTCTTGATATATATGATATATATGATATCCAAATCTTGAATATCATTCTGGATATAATTAACCTTTGACCACATGAACAACATGTAATTGTAAGAAGTCCACTTTCGACTTAAGAACCAAATATCGACAAAACAAAGATTATTAACTTAAATGATTAAATAATTTTTATTACATGGAAATAAGTGATATAAAATGAATAATAAGCTTGAATGTGGTTCTTATGAAAGTAGAAATTAACATTAGTTTATTATTCAGGAGATTAAAGAGCAATCGAGTCAAGTCAGACACGAGGTAAGGGACTTCGTCTCAATCTCTATTCATTGAGGCATATTTTGTTTTATACACAACTTTTTTTATACTATGTAATCCCCTTTGACTTTTAATTTTATTAAAAAATAAAATTTTAATACAAAGAGTTTTACTAAATGACAAAAAGGAATGTTTCTTTTAACGTACGTGGTGACAATGAACTTTTCCGCCACCGTGAGTATTATTTGGTATTTGGCTTCCTCAACAAGCTATACTGTTTTTAAAATAAAATAAATACCATATACTCTTTTATGTATTTTGGTATTGGAAAGGGTTTTTATAATGGATTTTTTTATTTCCATAAATTTAAGTGATATATTGTGATTGGAATGTGGAAATGTTTTATTTTCATTATAATTTCTAAGATAATGGTACTTGGACATTTGATGGGTGGTTACGTGATAAACCATATGACGGGTGGTGCCATGAATCCCAGGACAGGTGGTTATGTTATAACCTACAATGCATTGGGTATTGAAGTCGGCCATATGGATATTCGATTAAGTGACATGTGTGGATGTCGACCATATGGTTATTCCATTTAAGTATGTTTATGTCCCAAGTTACCTTTATATGCTATGTGTTCTTTATATGGGTATTATGGTAATATTTTGGTTACAAAAGGGTATGTATTGATCTTTCATTCAGTGAATAGTTTTATGACTTTATAAAGGTGAAAATTATTACATTGATAAAGTATTCATGGTTTACATGTTTTCTTAAAAAACTAACATTTTTCATTCTTTGTGTTTCCCATACTGTGATTTTTATGCTCACCCCACGTTTTTTTGAAATGTTTTTGATAGGACTTAATATGGAATAGTGTCAAAGATGGGATCAAGGGAAATTCATACTATATAAAACATGAAACTAGAAATGTAAATTTTTATGATTTTTTATTTCATGGAAACTTAGTAGAAGTGTCTACTTTATAATCTTTTGAGATGTAATAATTAAGAACTAATTCTCTAAAACTCTAAAGCTGAAAAGATCATCATTTGGAATTATTTATTTAATTAAATATTAACTATGGTTTAAGGCCGGGACCTTATATAATCACATGAGACTACCAATAATCCAGAGTATTCCCTTCCTTGATCTAACACTTTTCTTCAGCCCAAAATTTTAGTCATAGTCATTAGATATATAGAAACACAATAACATTATTTGTTAATAAAATAATGCAAATATGGTTATATCACATAATAATTAAACATAGATATATCATAGAAGAAAAATCATTCCTAGATAGATGGTAAATATTATGGTATTTAATTAATAATCTACTATGAAAAATTACTAAAAGAATATATATGGAATGTTAAACTACATGACATTTCATTATTAGTATACATATATAAAGTTCCATAAATCAGATCACAAAATCATTTTTATCGAAAGAGGTGAATTAATTCAATGATAATAAAATGATATATTTTACCAAAATTATAGAAACATGGGGTTCATCTAATTAATTATATCCAAAAACGATCAAATCTCACCTAGAAGAATCTCAACTATCGTATCTCAAGCATAACCCATCCCAACTCAAAATAATTTCAATAAAAAGTTATTGAGTCTGGAGCTTTGTTACCATTTTGTAATCTCCATACCCAGACAGTGTGTTTTCAGTTAGAAATCCACATTACCTCATGTGCTCATTTTCTTATTCAATAGGATAGTTACCACACATGAGGTTTTGACTCATCCTATGTAGAGAAAAGTCCCTAAAAATCATTTCATATGATCAATATAGAGAAATAATCAATATATATAATAATCAGAGTAAATAGGAATAGAAGTTATGATTGTACACATGTATTAGAGTATTGATAGTATAGTACATGGAAATAGTATATAGTGTATGTTAATTGGATAATGATAATAAATAAATAAATATAGTACTCTCTGATGTCCATCCTAGTCTAATATATGCTCCATAATCCTCCAATCATCTATCCACAGCAAGGCACTTTCACTTCAATATATCCCTCATGAAATTTATAATTACATCAAAATCCATAATTAATATGTGAGGTCAAGACTAATTAAGAACCACCAATGTTCCCATAAACTAATGTTCTCATGTATAATAGTTTCTACCAAAATAATTATCAATACGTTGAAATAATAATAATACAGTACAAAACTATTCGGATATGTGGTATCTAATCATCCACAATCACCCATTTGTAACTACATCTATTTAATGTTGGTTGGATAGTCAATGTGTCATTTAAATACATTAATATCCATGAGTATAGTTAAATAATTCTATTATGATCCATATGATCATGAAACATTTCATATATGATCATAATGAATGTTATTTTCTTAGTACATAGTTGGTATCCACAGCTAATGGACATACACTTCTCATCAAGTAATATACTCGGGATCATGACATAATAATTATCAATTATACATCCTGTAACATATAATAGGGATAAATAGTTAATCGACATCCTATAGTCATCGATTTCAACACGAATCATACAAGGACTCGACCTTAAACATTACATAAAATTGAATTAATTTAATATTTCACATTGAGGATCATTTTATGTCTAGAGATTTTTAAAATTAGGACATTACTATTACATATCAAAAATTACAAAGTAGACACTTCTGCTGAGTTTTCTTTTTTTTCATGAAATAAAAAATATTAAAATCGAAACATGTATAGTTCAATGTTTTAGACATCTTGACTTTTCATTGATCCCATCCATGAACCTATTCATCATTAAGTAATGTGAATAACATTTCAAAACATGGGATGATAATAAAAATATAAGTAAGGGTTATAAAACAATGAAATAAAACATCATCCCATTAATAAATACAAATCAATGAAACCATACTTTATTATCATAACATACCATATGAAATCATAATATTTTTGAATAACATAGGGAAATCATAAATCATAATGTTATCTTAAAGATTACACAACTTACTTATATTGTAGCATTCACAGCTACATTGGGAGTTATGTTTGGATTACCCATCACAGTATATTCCCTAAATCTCATAGGATAAACATTAACATTTAAATCAATCTTTTTACCCAATGCATTGGAGAGATGTCTTGGCTCCCCCGCCCTAGGTTTATCATAGAAGAAACCATATATGTAAACAATGAATAATAACCATAACATATTTATAACACATAAAACAATCATAAAGGATAGATGAAATTTCCATATTCAAATCAGTAAATATCATATCATGATATTGAAATAAAAAATGCTTTATCAAACCACTTTCAAACCCATTTAAAAAATTTTATAGAGACATTTTTTATTCAAAAAGTCACATAGCACATTGAATCATTTAAAAGTAATTTTAATTTCAAACATTCATATCCATATAAATATATACTTAAAACATTTTTTATAATAAGGATATTGATGAGAAATATTTTGAAGAAAGTGTCTTTAAAACAATTCTTTCATTATGGAGTTCTCAAACCAATGAGAGACACTTCAATATAAATAATTGAGAAATAAATGTAAATAAATCTTATAAAATAACGAAAATAATGAGATTCATGATATAATAAGGAAATTTGTAGTATATAACTCATATTAATGTGAATTGGTGCAAGATAAGAAATAAGTCTCAATGGAATGTAAATTGAGAAAAAGTCCGTTACAAAATTCCTATCCTTCGATTATGGATAAATCTATGAAATAATTATCTGTGAAAAATATGAACACATTAAATATATGTGGATAATAATAGTAATTAAATCAAAGTTCATTAACACATATTCATATCAATACATAATCAAGAAGGACAAGTTTAACCCAATGAATTCAAATTGGGTTTTGAAGTTTTCTTATAGAAATTTGACATCCCAATGACATCACATAAAATTTAAAAAAATTAATTGATGAGTGATAAAAGGTTCTAAAATCCCTTGTAAAAAATTTAATTAAAATAAGGATATATAATAACATATCCCGATCTAATAATGTGAAAAATAAAAGACGTAACAAAAATGTAGTCTTTTAAAAAGTGGAGGGTCCATGATTCCCTCACCGATTTGGTAACGTACGAAACATACACTGCATGAAAGAAGGATCATACAATTAAAATATAAATACCCATAAATTATATTATATTACTTTAAAAATACAGTCATGGGAAGAACATACCTCACACAGAAGCAAATAGTTTCAAATATAACATTATTCTCATGGGAATAAAAAGTGATATGAAAACCTCTTATCATGTTGTAATCAATCGAGTGGTAAGAATAAAAGATAATAAACACCAATTGAATCAGAGAATAACTTGAATATAATTAGATCCATGATAATATTTATCAAATTTTAGTACAAAATACAGCAAATGCATTAAATAATTGGTGAACAATGGAAATCTCGTGGAATTTAAAGTGAGATAAAAAACCCCTTACCTTGTATCTGACATGAATTGTATGTTCCATATTCATCATGAATAACACAAATAAGTTTATTTATAATTCCTTATGAACATTATCACCTAAATTATCCATTTTATATCACTTATTACCTCTTTATAATAATTTGATAACTATTTTCGTTCATATCACACATTTGGTTTATGTATGGAATTTCAGTCTAAAATGAATTTTTTATAAATAATCTTGCCAATGTGGTAAAAATTCAAATATCTCCAGAATGATATTCATGATTTAGATATTATATATATTATATATATCTTGTTTATATGTATTTATAATATTCCATATCATTTCGAGTTATGAAATCATATAAACTGTTCTTGGAGGCGGTTAGCCGTACGCATGCATGAACGCCAATTTCATTTATATTTAATATTTAAAGGAATTAAAACATAATAACACATATGAATATTAAAATTATATTATAATGTAATTTTTTTGTAATTTAACTATCTCCGCACTTTATATGTTCCATTTATGGAATTAATGAGTCATATCACATTGAGGAGGCGGTGGTCTGCACTTCCTAAAATGAAATTATCATATTTACCGATTAAGGAAACAATAATGATATGATATAAATGAAATATAGAGAAGTATAGAGAAAATATAAATATAGAATATATCACATGTAAATATAGATCCAATTTAATGGCCACCCAAAAAGGTGGAATAAGAAAATTGAACAATCATTGTTTCTTGTGGCAGTAGTTCTCCATCCATAGATATAATATGTTCTTTACCCATTAGACAGAGGTGTGTGTAAGTATAGTACGAATAATTCACATAAAAACAACCTATTATATTTAGGATATATTTGTTGTAATAAAATAATTGAATAAAAAAATTTAGTGGGTTGGAGAGGGAAAATAAAAAAATAACTTGAGATAAGACATTGTCATTAAATAGGGTAACTCCCTTTGGTTTGAACCAAAATGATTTCTTGATGTTCTGTATTCCTAAGGTAAGGCTTATGAGTGGAATAGAGGGATCATGAGAGATTATTTGGGTAGTGGTTGGATGAGTCATGTGGTTTGAGATGTGTGAGTACTGGGTTAGAGGTGAGGGAATTTTATATGGGGGAGGATGGGCTCTTTAGGAATGTTTGAAAATCATATTATATTATATACAAATTTTCATTTATAAAAAAATGAAAAACTTATTAATGTCGAATATAAAAAAACTCTTGTTCAAAATAAAATCTTACAATAATAATTGGACAAGTTTTATATATTGTTTATATTTTAATAATATAATTTATTTAAATTATTCCTTAATGATGTAAACACCACATCATTATTGTTTCATAAATAATTTTATTTATTTGATTTTTACCTGAATGGATTGAAGGCCTTTAATTTTTATTTATATTTGATAACCCCGCTTTCACGCGATGATGGGGAACACTTATAAGGCCTGTAGGCTCAGATATTATAAGGCCGATGGGCTAAGGAGATTATATGACCTAAAGCTCATTGCTAATTAAACCAGACTACCTACACGGTACTGCCCATCCCCAACATCTGCATAATAATAGTAGCTCTCCACAGTTGCATGGCCATTTGGCTAGGATTATCATGCAAGCACATGATGGTCTTGAAGGAATATCCAAAACCTCTTATTCTAACAATTCTATTTGGCTCGGCTCTAGTGAGTGCAATGGATCTGAATCCTCTTCTAGGGATGCTCCTTTTTGTACTGTGTCTGGGGCAACTGCATGTAGCCCAAGGGCCTTGAGGTAGTCTGAAGGCCAAAATGGAGGCCTGAAATCCCTGCTAACACAATGTCCAGGGTGTCCCGAAAGCCTTAAGGAATCCAAGCCCAAACCAGGGGCCCAAGGTGAATAGTTCCATCAACTACAATACCCAATAGTACATGCTACAGTTCATATAATAGTACCAACACAGTGTACAATTCTGTTATAGTTCTGCTATAATACTACTATAATACCAGTACAATATCCCGAAAATATGCCTCTAAAATCTTTTGAACTTGGGTCTCATGGATGCACATAAGGATAACTCCCCAACTAGGTTGAGACTCATCTGCAATTATAAATAAAATACCTTGAGGTAGGAAATCACTTTAGTTTTCGAATTATTATTTATAGTCAAATATATCTATTAAAAAACCCCATATTAATTTTTTTTAAAACAATACATGTTTATGATATTTTTTATTTTACTTAAAAAAAATTATTAATGTCAATAGTTTACCCAAATGGATTTAAAAGGCCTAAAGTCTTACACAAGGATTGTCTTTCTTGGCCACAACTCATACAATAATGTTAGGACTAGTATTAATGTAATTTAATATTATTTCAATATTATTTTACCATGAATTACCCTATTTATATTTAACTATGGTAAATAAAATCTCAAAACACGATTCACCAAAAATAGTTTTCATTTTATTGAAAAAAATTTTACTTAATAATTACCACCATGTAGTTAGGATTTTCTAAATTCTATTCATAGAACTGGTAAAATATCATTTAAATGAATAATTCTATTTTTTAACTACTACTAAGGGTTTTAACTATTCATAAAAAATTGAAGGTTTTCGAAAATATACTAAAAAATCAGCCTAATCTATAATTGATATTCCAAATTCCAAAAATAGTTTCTATTTAACAAAATTATAAACATATAAGTTTCATTAATTAATTTAAAATTAATTCATGTTGTACAAATAATAAAACGTGTTTGAAAGAAATAGTAACTATTAAACGATTGACACTTGTTTATGTACAAATTCAAAGTCACATTTCATCCAATGGCCATCATTGGATTATATGTTAAAAAAATAATTTAATTAGACATTAAATCCATTAAAAAATATAATCGAATCATAAAAATAAATTAGATAAAATTGAAGTTCTAAATTAAATTGTACTATTTTTTACAATTCATTAAAAAATGAATATTATCAGAAAAATAACAAAAATTTACCCAAAGTAAATTTTTATGTCCTAATTATATGGAATAATTTTATTTTATCCAAATAAACATATAAATGTGAAAAAACTCTATTTAATGTGAGTTCTACATCAAAAGGTGGTAAATCAACCTTTAAAAGAATATTAGTGTATTATGCTTAAAAATGGATTCATTCAAATTTTCAGCCTCTAAAATTTATTGAATAAATTTATAAACATTTAACAAACACGTATAATATTATTTTATTTTGTTCTATTGATTCTAAAAAATACAATGGAAACACGTTGACTACCATTTAAAATAATAATCTTATATTATTATTATTATTATTATTTCAATATGACACAACATTGTGTGCAACATAAGAATTCAGAAGAACCCATTATTATGTGTTAGTTACGCAATTTAATATAGAATCCCCTTAAAATAAAATTTAAAATTAATTCAATAATACTAATAAATATGAAAATGACATATTCTTTGTCCTCTTTGGATGTTAAACAACATATCTGAGGAATCATTGTATATATGACATGTCTATTGGTCCATTGTCGTCATTGTCCTATGACATACACACTCCCCCATTAAGGGATATCATTATATGATGGTCCACCTAACATGGGAGCCTTGTAAAATTTAAAAAAGAAAACATATGGTCGTAGTATATGTGTACATGAATAACAGATCATTAGAAATAAGGTAGCACACACAATACAAGTGATCAACATAAAAAATGAATAACTTGATACAAAGTACTCGTAGAATCAAATGAAACATATTTTTTCCATGTCCACACACACCCACGTGGATTCATAATCTAGAAAAGGCCTCAAAACATGTATAAAATTAATGATATAATGGAAACAACTGTAAAATGTTCTAATAATATAAAGAACTTCCTACCTCAAATTAAACTATGTAAAAAGGAATGAATGAAGTAACAATGATCCATCTTTTAGTACTAATTAGTGAAAACTATTAACGTGTCAATGTTAATGGATCATCAAGGGGCCCTAAATCCAATGCCAACAATTTTATTTCAAAAGAAAATAAAATATCACATGCGATGATACTTTCTCACTCATGGAAAATCCCAGAATGTCCATTTTGGCCAACACATGGGATCTCTATATTAACCTCAAGAATAATTTTTTTTGATATTATATTATAAATAATACATTAAATTTATAATATAATATTTTAAAACAGATTAAACCTTTTGAATTAAATTTTTATATATTATCCTAAATAACCCTCTATTAGTATCATTTGATAATTCATTATAAATTATCCTATATAATTATCATTTTAAATTTTTATTAGAAATTACCATTTTATATTTATCATCTTACAATTTATTATAAATTTTCATTTATAATTACCTTTTAGAGATTTAAAATCAATTATCCTTTAATTGTATGTTGATAATTTTTATAACATATTCTTTAAAACTATTTTTTGATAACTATTTAACAAATATAATTTGATAATTATATTCTATAATTACTTTTGATAATTTATTACTCATTAAAATATTTTATTTCATCTTTTATAAATGCATAACTGTAATTATTTGGAAATATTAAAAAAAATTAAATTACTTATATCACAAAATAATCCAGTGATATATTATTAATAATTACCTCTTGATAATATAAATTAATTATCTTTCGATAATTCTAAAAAATAAACCATTCAAAAATTCTATGAAAATATTAATTTAAAATTATTCAATGTTTTCAATTGACAATTTCAGATAAATATTCATTTCCTGATAATTATTTTGGATTTAATTTGAAGTGAACAATTATATGTTGATAATTTTATAAAATTTTATACTTGAATAAATTACTAGTTTAATTTTAGTTGATAATTTATATAATTATTTCTTAATAATTTATTTTTAAACACCTTTTTAGAATATATTTTAATAATATGAATTGAATATTTTGATAAAATTACCCATTAAAATATTTTAAAATCATGATTTCTTTTATTATAATCAATTAAATCAAATGACACAGATGAAAAATAATACAGGTCAACTGTTATGAATATTTTTTTGAGGTAATATTTTAAAAATAAATAATTGAAAATAAAAAATTATATAAAATATGATTAAATACCATGCATAAAAGGGGGAAATACCATCGTGCACCACAAACTCATCAACGGAGCAGAAACAGTCGAATTTAGGGGTTATGCGGTGTCATTCAAACTATATATAATCTTGTAACTCCAACACAGAATAGATTATCAAATATTTTGAACCCTAAAAATTTTACATAGACAAAAAAATAAATAACATAATTTAATTTACTATTTCTCCCATAACATGGAATTAGTGTCATTAAAATCATCACATTAATGAGTTTTTCGATTTTAATTGTAAAAATATGTGTAAATCAATGTTTTGAAAACATTCGAACAATGAAACTAATTGTTCTCATTAAATTTCATAAATAAGATGAATAGATTGACATAATTTATTTAATTTAATAATTATAATACAATACTATTATAAAATAACATAATTTAATGGAAATACATATTAAACTCCCAACACATGAAAATATTATACACCTCCTAGGGTATAACCCATGTTGGAGACCAAAAAAGTGTGTTAGATTTCCCAAAAAAGTCACTGATTTCGAGATATTAATTTATTTTCAAAAATAATATACTATATTTTTTTAAATAAATTATAATTCTGAGTGATTAATACAAACATTTGATGCTTAAATATGACATATATAGAAATGGAAAAAACAATGTCTCAGAATAAAATGTGGTATTATATTTCTCACATAATGGACTGTTTGTGATATAATAAATTATTTCTGATAAATCATGTATACTAATCTAACATATGAAATATTTTTTTCCCTGTCATCACCGAGCCATTATGTTCCTAATAATATTTAACAAACTCATCACCTAACATAGAAAACATTTTATAAGTTATTAAAATGTGGTAATTTGTATTGTACCCTAACCCAAATGGCCCGAATTCCATATTTTTTAATTTCTTATAGGTAATCCCCCTTTTGATGGGATGTACGGGAACCAATACATAAACCTTAAGCCCAAGGCACAAAGCCTGTCATGACACGCAATACAAGACCTGAAGGCCCAGAGGCATACTATGACCAATACATGGCCAGTTTCCCAACCCACAAGAACTGCCCCTCCCCAGTTTCTTCATCATTGACTGCTTAGCTTTACACATTACATTGCTGATTGGCTAGAATTTCCTCATACAATGCTGCATGGTGCCTGGTCTTGATTGTGATTTCCATACCCTCTCATTCTTCCAATCTTGTAGCTCTACTTTTGGTGACTGCTAGTATTATTGCACTGATCCTCATATTGGACCTGATCTCTGTGATGTGGGATGTACTATGTTGTTTGTCGCCAAAAGTCCCGGAGGCCGGGAGGCCATTGATGACCCGATGGCCCTGGAGAATCATTGGACCAAAACGGTGGGCCAATGTACCAAATCTGGTGAACTGTTCTAGATTCAAATGTACTGAACATTAGTTGATGCAGTGCTGCTACAGTACCCCCAGAAATTCACCTACACCCGATTTTGAACTTGGGTCTGTTGGATGCCAATCAGGAGCCCTTAACACTTGGGTACGGGCTCCTTGGCTCTGTATTATACCCTTAATAAATACTTTAATACTTTAATTATTTTTTTTATTGACAAATCATTTTTCCACGTAAAATTCCCTTCTCTGATATCGGAAAGAGGGTTTTTATTTTTTTATAAATTTAATTGGATTACAATCCAATTTTTGTTAAATCCCAATATGTCATGACCCGTCCCCTGGGTATTGTGTCGTGACTACCCCAAAATTGGCAATTCATTACCTATATATCTCGTAAACACACACAACCATTCACAAAACAATAAACAAACACAATTAAATACTATAGTAGAAAGAGTATGTACATTAAGAAAAAGGGGTAATAATACATGCCAAAATAGAAAGTACAAGAAAATTGGAATGTACAATTAAGCTGAACAGCTCTGGTCAACACTAGCCATGGATCCTACAAGAAGGGTAAATACATCTCTCGAACGGTTGTCTCTGTAGTACACCTCATTTAAGGTCCACCTCATAGATACCTCCTGTTCGGGTACCCCCATCCTCAGTTAGGATTGTCCATCTTCTACATCAAACACAACAATGTGTGGTCATATCCCGTATAGGGGTGAGTATAACGATACTCAGTAGGGACACCGAGACACTCAAGGTCTAAAAAATCCAAAAAGGATAAACCAAAAATCATGTAATCCAGTGAAACCCTAATTAGGTATATTCACATACAAATACCTATGTTATCAAATATTACCCATTTCATTCATGAGAAAACAGAAGGACCAAATGTATCACACATGTATTCCATACTAGAATACATCTAATGTATCACCATGACCTACAGCCATGAGTGGGTCCATCTCTCCCATAAACCTGGGTGGGCTCTGGTGATGGAACTCTTGAAAAGAACTCAAGAGACAATAACCCTCTACTACGGGGGCTGGTGTCATCGGTGGCCCAACGGGTAATAGTACCTATGGTGCTCCACTGGTGCTTCTACTGATAAAGGACCCTACATCAGGGCCTTTTCACTTGGTGGGAAATCCTTGTGTACTATACCTAGAACCCTAGATGGATATCTGTGAGGAGGAATCCTGAAAATAAATAGTTGCGCCATGGTCAAAAAGTTATACCTGGTGAGCTGACTCAAAAACATCAAAATGAAAACTTTTCAAAACAAACTCGCAATCAGTGTTTTCGTGCACTGAGTCAGAAATCAGATGTTAGGGTCATGGTGTATGGATACATCAGTCACCAAACCAACACTAGATTACCTAAACTGATAACCCCAATCATTACCCATAACACTATTATCATTAAAATATCAAATTCCAATGGTATATGGTACAAACGACTCCTCTGATACCAACTGTCATGGCCCATACTGCATGGAATATGTCGTGACAACCCCATGCCCACCTTTCATAGTCCAGGTGCTAGAGACTAGCACAAAAAGGCTTATTCCCTAAACCGGTTAAGAATTTCCTTTATATCCCGTAAACACAAACAACCCAGCGCACAACAAGATAAAAACACAGGTACACTGTATAGTAGAAAGAGTGTGTACAATAATAAAAATGGTCAAGATTACTAGCCCAACTAGAAAGTACAAAAAAAATAGAATGTACATGTATGCTGAACATATCTGGTGAACACCCACTAATGATACAACAAGAAGGGAATGTAAAAATCCCGAAGGGTCGTCTCTATAGTACGACTCATCTATGGTCCACCTCCAAGCTACATCATGTCCTGGTAACCTTTTCCTCAGTCAGGTATGTCTGTCGTCTCCAATAAACATAACAATGTTCGGCCATACCCGTGCAAGGTTGTGTATAACGATACATTGTAGGGACTCCGAGACCCTCAAGGTCTCACAAAATCCTCAAAGGATAAACCACAAATCTAGTAAAGTAGCAACAACCCTACTTAGGTATATTCCCATACATATACCATAGTTATCAAATATAACCCATATCATTCATGAGGAAACCCAATTCCCGACTCCTTATCCAATATAAAATTTTTCCACGAAGGAATGATTACCACAAAGGTAAGACCACAAAGGTAAGACAACAAAGGTAAGTACCACAAAGGTAACATATCATATATGGTTACCAAAAATGAATCACCAAGAATGAAGGTACCACACAGGTATTCCCCATAGACGAATCCCACAATGGTATCACCATGAAGGAATGTACCATACTGGTACACCAAACAGAAGAATACATCAAAGTTATCACCATGAAGGTATGCGTCAAAAAGAAACGCCACACAGAAGAATACCACAAAGGTAAAGACATAACTCACATCGGGTATAAATTTGGTACAATAGTAAAGATGATTAAATGTAACTACTAAATCATCTTACTCTTTTTAGAGGCAGACCCAAGTAGGATCATACATCATCAGACCCACATAGGATCCAAAATCCTCAGACCCACATAGGTTCCTAGTACATCATCAGACCCAAAAAGGATCATATTACAACAAGTCCATATAGGATCCAAGAGTAGTACCATGTGGATTACAAGAGAGGGTCCAAATGAGACTCTCGAACACATACCTAGAAAGGATCCCAAAGCACAGACCCACATTGGATCCCTTTCTCAGGTTAGAACCAACTATAGGGTTCCCACACTACGCTCACATGATTCTGGGAGGGTCCAGTCGTCAAGCCACAAGTCAATTATACAACTTCCACCAAGTCCCACGAAATTTTTTCCCAAAGGACCGCAAAGAAAAATGGGTCTCAAAGCAACAAATGGTGAGTCAATCGGACAACCAGTTTAGATGTTATAAGCATTTTTGTCCCGAGGGCCCGGTTGGATTTTTTTTCAATCCATCCTCGCCATACAAAAAAATTATTAAAAACCATTGTGGGTTATATCAAAAGGACCTTTTCGATCGAAGGTTTCCAGAGTCGTAGATAGTTCGTCAATTGGATGAACGTAGTTCATTATATGGAGGATAGAATGAAAAGAATAGAAGTTGGTCCTGGTACGAACTAACTCAATCGGCCAACCCGCCCGGACATGGCCATGGATGACCTGACCTAGTTTGGGTCGCCCGAGCCTGCCTGGGTCAGGACCTCGGTGGGAATGGGCCTATGGGATCCGACCCGGCCCATTGGGTCCGGCCCAACCCCAATTGGACGACCTACGGTGCCGCGTTCGCTTGGATCGCTGCAAGTCGGTCGGCCAGTCATTCTCCTCCGCACGACATGGTCATGGGCCGCACCTTCACCGGTAGCCAGTCTCATGCCGGTTGTAGCTCATCTTACCGTTGTGACACAAGGCTGAAAATCTTCTCCACCAGGAGGCACAGAAGCATGACACCACCACTTCGCGCGGCCAACCGACCGGTCGTAGCACTTATTCAGTGGCGCGGTCGTTCCGTCGCCTTTGTCTCAGCCGACCAAAGAGTCGGTCGCTGCTCCCTAGTGCCACTGGTGCCAAAGGCAAGCACCGGTCACCGTTCTCCTCCATCGAGAAGATCGCATCAAAACCACATAGGTTGCAAAGCTGTCGGGCCATGTTCGTTTGTCCCACACCATTCGATTTATAATAGAAGCAAGCGGCCTGTTTATTCTTGAATTTTGTAGATTGTGATGATCGGGGTAAGGGGTATACAAATAACACACCCTACCGTGAAGGATTCTTTGGAGATCATCCATGGTTGAAGATAGATAGGAATTTGTCGATCCCTAAGAAAGCCACCTCCAATGTTGTAGCTTGTTTGAGGATCCTCCGTTGTTCGGTTCCTCTATGACGATAATTATTCTTCCGCAAGTGGCTCCTACAAGAACACCATTTTTCAAAAATTCCCCCCAAAATACATGATTTGAAATTCCATCTCAAATTAAAATAGGTTTTTACAATTATTTTACATTGGCACAATACATTAATGGCTAAATTATTTAATTGGAGATTTGGAATAATTAATTGTGGAATTCTAAGTGTCTTCCCTAACATTAATCAAGGGTCTGGTTGGTCCCCACCATTGAATTCATATAGGAAGGAATAATTCCCGTGTGGTCCCCACCTCCATAAATCAAAAGGAGCTAATAAGAAAAATATAAAATTTATACATTTTGTTTTCTATTCTACCACGAAAAATGGAAAAACAAACTTCCACCCTCAACCTACTACAATCATGTTGAAGGTCACCATAAACGAGTATTGTCTTTTCTTGGTCAACAGTGTCATAGAATTTCAATAATGAGCACCGGTTCAATTGTTACAAAAACCCACTCGCACATTTAATGAACATACCTGAAAAAAAGTTCAAAAACTCATTCGGGGAACCCCAGGCCTCGGAATCACGCAACATTAATTTTCACAGACTCGTAAAAATCCTATATAATAAAAAAAATTACATATAAAATTTTGGAACTTTACATTCATCCCACCTCAGGGATTTGCATTCCCGTTAGCCAAAACTCAAACTAAGGGAACAAGTGGGAATACTGAGCATGTATCTGAGCCTCCCGCTCCCATGTGCTCTACTATATGTTCTCATTATTCCAAAATACATCTGTCAAATGTATCGATCACCCATGAAGAAATATCTCATATTGATCCTTAATCTCCACAAGAACCACAGTAAACATTTACCCATCATCGATGTCCAGCTCACCGTGGTCGATGCCGTGAGAAGGGTATTTCATGTATCTCCTCAGCTGGGATACACGGAAGATGTCATGCACCCGGTGAAACTGAGGGGGAATTGCAATCCGGTATGAAAACTCACAAACTCTGCTAAGGACCTGGATGGGTCTAATAATACTCATAGATAACATTCTGATGGCCAAATCTCCATATTCCACATCAGGGTGAGACCTATAGAAAGACATGGTCAACAACCTGAAACTCGAGAGGTATCCCTCTCCTTTCAGCATAAGTCTTCTGCCTACTTGATGTTGTATTCATCCATTCCTGGATGATCCTGAACTTCTCCGTGAAGCCCGTACCATATCTGATCCCACGAGTGTTGACTCCCCTCAGTCAGTCCAGCATAGTGGCGATCTGCAAGGTTGCCCATTAGAAGCCACAAATGGTTTCGTACCAATGGTGGAGTGATAACTGTTATTGTTTTCCAATTCCACCAATGGCTAGTGATCCTCCCATCTACGAACAAATTAGAGGATGCAAGCATGCAAAACTTCCTGAAGTGTCTGAATGGTCCGCTCGGTATGGCCATCTGTCTGAGGATAGAAGGCAGTTCTCAAATGAAGCTGTGTCCGGAAAGCTTCATGCAACCCCATACATGGGAGAGAAGTGAAACATGCATTACGATCAGAGACAACCGTCTAGTGTAATCCATGTAGATGCACAATCTCCTACAAATAGTGGTGTCACAAGATCCCGATTGAACCCTAACCTCTAATTGGTATGAAGTGGACCGACAAGGTCAGTCAGTCGATGATCACCCAAATAGAATCATGAACCCGAGATGTACGTGGATGTCCTGTCACGATGTTTATGGAAACCCCTTCCCACTACCACTCATGCAACTCTAAATTCTGAACTAAGCATGATATTACCTGATGATATTCCTTCACTTATTGATAAGTGAGGCACCAAGAAACAAACTATATTACTAAATTTTTCATTCCCTACCACGAATGCTGTCGTCGGAGATAATATTACATCTTCTCCACTTCTAGATGTACCACTAGAGGGGATTTTTAAAACTCCCTCAACACATCCTCCTGTAAAGCCACTGGTAAAAAACTAGGTCCTCTAAAAATGATGATGTGCTCTACACCTTCGGAAAATCTATCAGGTGCCTATCATGTGGATATGTGAGCACATCGAGCCTCACATTTAGTTTCCCCATGTTGTGCCACCCTGACTCCCTAATTAAGTGGGGGGTGGTGACTATAAGAGACTGAAAAAAACTGCTCCATCTCATTCCACATTGGATATCTACAAAGCGGACAACTTCTTCGTTGCTTAACATTGAAGTTGTATACCAGATATCCTTCTAAGTGCATCTGTGACAATGTTCCCTTTCCCAGTAGTGTAGACTATCTCAAAGTCATAGTCCCGAAGGAACTCAAGCCAACATCATTGTCTCAGGTTCAGGTGCTTCTGATAGAAGTTATACATGAGACCCTAGTGATCAGTGTAGACTATAAAGCTTTTTCCTATCATGTAATGTCACCACATATTCATGTTGAAGACGACAACTTCTAACTCTAGGTCATGGGTATCATAGTTCTACTCATGCTTTCACAACAGTTGTAACACCATGACCCCAGTTTCCAAGAGTCGGTGCATTATTATATAACATTGAAATGATCACAAAAGATCAAGTCTCAAAAGAACGATTAGTATAGTACCTTTGGAAACACTAAATACATTCCTAAGTCTTAAATTACATAATAAAGTGAAAAAATAAAACAACATACTCTCCATAGTCCACAATCATATCCCCTCAGACTATCCCTGTAGGTCCATCATAAAATACTTCTTCACATCCGGGGAAAAATAAAACATAGAAAAGGGTGAGGTTAGATGCTCAGTAAGGATAACAATATAGCAGAAACATTAATAATTAAGCTTAAACATTTAAGGCAGTGTATAACTAAAAATGAAGCCTTTTAAACATGATATTCAGTATAATATTGTAGAAATAAAATGAAATAATTCCATTTACTTATTCACATGGATATTCAACAAGTCGAATAATCACATGCAATATCAATAACCACTTTCATAATGATGGAATGCATAATACCAGACTATCATAACCACATAGTCAATGACTTTTTACAATATGAAAAATAATATTTTGTCAATTCTTTGTGCCACGATAGTAGTTTGTCTCATGAGACCTACCTATGCATCGAGGACCTATAGCGAGATCCACCTGTCACTTACTATGTCCAGTGCATTCCTCATATGAATAGGTTCGAACATAACATTAAAATTCTTATTAAAACTATAATTCTAAGGGTCCATACTTTATCCATAAAACATGAATGGTATAAAAATAAAACATCCACAGTAAAACATATCACAAAACACTCAATAAAATATAGAAGTTTTTCATCATATTAAATCGACTTCAAATAAGATTAAAATCTATCAAAGGATGTTGTAGTAGATGAAAATGATTTGTAAAATTCATTGAGAGAAATATCCATATTTCATGAATACTTTTAAAAGTCACACAATTTATAAAGGAATACATTCAAAGACACGTTTGAATCAAAGTTTCCCATAACACATTGAATCATTTGAATGTAATTAAAATTTTAAAACATTCATGTCCATTTAAATAAATCCTTCAAACCATTTTGAAAACACGGAAATTAAAGGGAATTGTTTAGAAGAATAAATCTATAAAACATTTAAAATGATGTTTTAGTAAAAAAATTACCTTAAAATAATCCCTTTTAAAACTATTTTATGAAACATGGATGTGGATAATAAATATTTCCCAGTAGACACTTACGTAAAAATAGCCTCGGATAAAAATGAGATTGTGAAATTAACCCTTACCTTGTACCTTTCCTTGGTTGAGGGTAGGTTAAACTCATGTATAATAGTTAAATCATTGTTATTAAATTATTAAAGAATAATATAGGTTAATATGATATGATCTTTTAACATTTCTTTGTTAATAATATCTTAGTATTATCTTTGTGTCGGGTGTTAACTGAACCGTTTTCCTTTATATGATTTGTTACGTAAGTCATGTTTGTTATGGATTGGATGTATCTTATTCATATACAGAATGATATAAAGTTCTTAAACATTACTCTTAATAATCAAATGATAATTAGTATAGGATGGATATGATGGGGAAGGAATCTCATCTCTTCGTGGAGACAGTAGTCCGTACGTACACACGAGCGACAATATCATTCTTTTGATATTAAAATTTTATATAATTGTATGGTATATCATATATACAGAATAATTATAATTTTATATTTATTATTTACATAAATTACACATCATTATCGTTCCAATCCCAAATAATAATGTTTTCAATATCAATTACACCACGACGTGGAGACGGTAAGTCGTACGTACGCACCTATGGTGACATGTCATTCAAATGATGGATAGAATACTGAAAATCGATGTAAAATAATTTTAATAACATAAATATATATAAAATATACTATAGTTATTATTTTAGAATGGAAATAACAAATAAATAAGAAGTGGAAGAAGAAATGAACTTGAAAGAGTGTGGTGAAAACATTACCTTTTCATCGAGATCTTCCTTTTGATTTGATCAAAAGGGATCCATAAGTTGTCTTTATGATCAATATAATGACTCTAGGTTGAAGTGAGGGTAGTTGAGAGAATATTTGTGTAGGGGTTGGCCGAGACAAAAGGATTAGAAGGTATTAATTTTACAGAAGGGATAGTGCGCTTTTATAAGAAGGTTGTGGGGCACCTTAGGAAAAACATTAAATATTATTTTATTATAAATTCATATTCGATTTATAATGGCTCCGAAGTGTATAGTTTCTCGGAAAAGGTGGGGATGGGTCTCAATCCATTCAACCAATAGATTTTAGAAATTTTTGGGTCATAATATTAACCTTATCATTTATATTTAACTCTTAGTTAAATAGTTTAACATTTACCATGTCTCTGTTTATTTTTATATTATATGCTTAATAAACATACTATATACATCCAAGAGAACACCATGTGGTTCATTAATGATATACCTATCATTATATAAGTCATTTTTCTAAAACATAGATTTTTAGCAATATAATATCAATTAATAATATAATATTTGTTTTAAAAACTATTTTATGTCAATTTTGACACTATTTGGTATTTTGTTTTTTCTAAACTCATAAATTCATTATAACATCAAAACTAATTCATTTAATCAACCCTAAAATGTCATAATAACCTAAAAAATTCGTGGAACTTATTAAAAGTATCAAATTATATTTATTTGGGTATTTATAATATCAATTATATTAATATTTCACTAATAAATTAATTAATGCATCATCATTGTGTCATAAATAAATTAAATTATTTAATGTCTAAAAATTATAAATGAAATACCATTATGTAGTAAATACATTTAGCTTTCTAATGAATATTTATAGTCAAATTTATCTTTTGTATAAACCTATATTAAAAATGTTTTAGTTATTAAACATTGATTTTAACTCTTTTAACCATTCTTTGAATTAAATAATAATAAATGTCAGAATCAAATCCATGTGGACCAAAAAGGATCATATTTTATTCGTAAGGTTGTTTTTGGTCGAATAATACATATACAAATGAATTAGGACTTCTGTTAGGGTAATAATAATATCATTTTCCCCTTATTTACCCTATTTACTTTTAACGCTGGTAAATAAAAGTAAAAATTTACTATTCACCAGTAATTATTTTTATCTTATTGAACCAAATTTTACTCCTTGATATTAATTGTGTCTCTCAGATTTTTGAAATTCCACTCACAGAAGAGGTAAAATTATGTTTAATGAGAATTTCCAAATTCTCCTAGGAGTTGGGTAAAAGACGGTGAAAAGTTCAATAAACTTTTTATACATCTAAAATTATTCTAAACGAATTCCAATGATTTACATCTGTATAATATAGGTATTATGTATCTATTTTTACCTTAACTAAATTTAAATAAAATAAATAATTATTTAAATAAAAATTCGGTTTTAAACTATAACTTAGTGTTTTTTTCACTATTCATCAAAAATTGAATGTTTTCAGAAAAATACAAATAATTCACCCTAATACAATTTCGATATTCCAAATCCAAAAATCAAGTTCATTTTGAATGATAAAAATTCAAAAATTTCAAAAAGTGGGTATTACTATTCATAACGGCTAGTTTGATTGGTTGTGGTGTGTTAGAACTCGAAGTTGCGTACAACACACGCTACTGTATTATTCAAAGAGATGTGTACCATTGAAGCTTAGGGTGTTACATTATCCCCTCCTTCAATAAATTGCATCCTCGATATTTATTCTTGGTATTTGAAACGTGAGGTTGACATTTCAAAATATCTTAGTTAAAATCCCACGTCGAAAAATTTATTAATGACACCTCTATTTAAAATAACGAGTTGTATGTATTAAGGTTACCGAAAATAACACATATTGGGTTCCATGAAGGAAAACATGTATATGGAAGAGAAATATAACCTACAATATTTGATGGAGAGTGGTAGAGAACAAGGCTATGAAAAGTCCAACAATCACAAAGCCATAAATTTGTGATGATCTATATTTCCATCTAGGACAATGTTTTTGTTCTGTGTTCCCTTTCTTAATGATTAGGAATTTATTTATGATGTCTGATAAAATCATAAGGTTATATACTTACTTTATAATTAGAGTATTATACATTAATAAATTTCTACCACAAACTCATCTTTCACTCCAAAACATAATACAACTCAAAAATTCCCTATTTATCATAACCGTATAGGGTTTCAAATATAATGAATTTATAATTGACATATCAGACCCTATAAAAAACTACATTATACCATCTAGGAACATCACGTAGTCCAGTGGTAGGAGATAAATCCCAATCGCACAATGGTTGTGGGTTCGATTCCCACAGCTTTGTCCGATGCGACGGGTTGTCACATGGTTTGCGTGTTGTCCTTTTATAAAAATCCAAAAATAACCTTTCAAACATAATCCATTAAAACCATTAGACTTATCCAAAATACAACTATCCAATCTCACAGTAGAAAATTTATAATCATTTTAGACACAATGAAGATCCTTTTTTCCATGTAAAAACATTAGAACACCTTTATCTTGTATTGTTTGATAACACTACAACATCCTGAATTACCATAAAACCTTATTTATTACACTCATCCTACCTCATTACTTATAGAAAAATATATATCTTCCTTATATCAAAAAGTGTTGTAAAATCCAATAATGATAGAATATACAAATCATTAATCAGTTTCAAGTAAGTCTAGAATATCTAATATAAATTATCCAAATCAACCATCTCTTATTCCAAAATCACTGCCTCATTATTAGGACCATATTAGGGATTACCTTTCCTTCAACCATGTATTTTCTTGAATGATTTACTTACAATTAAGTCACTTTTATTAGAACCATAAAATCTTAAATCCTCAATAAAATATTACTATAGTACAATCCTTATTTACATCCATAATTTATATAACCAGTATATTATTTATATAACACTAAAATGAAATAATTCTATATTAATAACATAAGAACACTATTCATTCCTATTCACATTGGGTTTTATCATAACTTGATTATTATCCAATAGCATCATTTATGGTATACCCTTATGACTGAGACAATGATTCGCATAGTGTCCCTACTCCTTGTAGATGAAGCATTGTACATTTGAAACCTTTTTATTAGCCTTATAGTCACATAATTTGTGTCCTATTTATCCACACTTATATAAACCTCACATTCCCTTCAGGAAAGTTCTAGGGTTCTTCTTCACATAGTTATCAAATATGGGAAAATTCTTCTTTTCCCACTTCCCTTTATCCATCATTCCCTCTTCCATCATTTTCTTCTCTCGCTTCCCTTCAAATCCATAGGTCTCATTGAATTACACTCTTATCTTATTAACACATGATACTATTTCTTCATATGTTGAGAATATATGGGAGATGATTTCACATATAAATGTTGGATTAATTCTATGAATGATATGATCCATCTTTCTCTTTGGATCATACGTATTGCAGGATTTCACATTATTTCTACTGGGAACCATTTCTATACAATGGCATACAGTAGGTCAGTTTTTGAATCACAATTCATAATTCCAAACATGAAAAATACCTAACATAATTTGAATGGTTTATGTATATAATACATAATCACAAAAAAATTCCTTTCTGGAGGTATATACTCATAAACCCATCACAGTGGTTTGTAAAGAAAAAAATAATTATTCACAGAATACCCCCAGGAGTGTCGTAACCAAGAGTGCAACATGGCCTATTGTCATGCACCAGTTCTCATTCGAGTCTTTCTCAAAGCTGTGT
Organism: Viscum album; assembly: GCA_963277665.1. Classification (NCBI taxonomy): domain Eukaryota; kingdom Viridiplantae; phylum Streptophyta; class Magnoliopsida; order Santalales; family Viscaceae; genus Viscum; species Viscum album. The sequence continues at coordinate 88,262,179 of OY728121.1, read as the reverse complement.
TTTCTGGTTTTACCACTAGGTACATCTATTCTAGAGCCACCTCTACATAATCGTATCCAGACAAGGATGTATTTTCATGGGAAGACTCACAAAATCATTACATTACCAAAATTCTAGAATGTTCTCCTAAACTAATCTTCAATTTCAATCATAAGATAATGTTCACTAATAAAAATTTATTTAAATCTAAATTCCAATGAATTTACTAAACATCCTCTAATAGCAACTGTAACGCCGCAACCCAAGTTAACCAGAGTCAGTTCATTTTCACATAACATTGGCATGATCAGAAATGATTATGTCTCGAAGGACCGATTAGTTCCATATACTAGGAAACACTAGATACATTCATAAGTCATACAATACATCATAATGTAAAACAATACAACAACATAGTCTCCATAGTCCACACTCATATCCCCTCAAACTATCCCTGTAGGTCAGTCATAGAATATTTTTTCACATCCTATGAAAAATAAAACATAGAAAGTGGTGAGCTCAGTTGCTGAGTAAGTATAACAATATAGCGGAAACATTCAAAAATAAGCATAAACATTTAAGGCAATGTATAACTAAAAAAATCATTTTTTACTTGAACATCTGCATAATATGGCAGAAATAATATAAAATATATCCATTTACTAATTCACATGGATATTCTACTAGTCAAATAATCACATGATAAATCAATAACCACTTTCATAATGATGGAATTCATAATGCTAGACTCCCATAACTACATAGTTGAGGCCTTTTTCCAAGAATATAAATAATATTTTTCAAGCCCTTTTTCCAATACACTAGATTGTCTCATGGGACCTAGTAATGCATCAAGGAACTATTGCGGGCTCCACCTGTCACTAGCTATGTCCAATTAATTCCTCATGTGAACAGGTTCCAACATAACATAAACATTCGTATTAAAACTATCATATGAAATGTCAATACTTTCTCAATAAACCATGAATGGTATAAAAATAAAAATCCATAGTCAAACATATCACAACAAAATTAATAAAATATAGATGTTTTGTATCATAATAAATCAACATCAAATAAGAATAAAATCCATTAATGGATGATGAAGTAGATGAAAATGATTTGTAAAACTATTTGAGAGAAATATCCCTTTCCATGAAAACATTTAAGATTTACACAATTTAGAAAGGAAGATATTCAGAGACATTTTTGAATCAAAGTGTCCCATACCACATTGAATCTTTTGAATGTAATTAACATTATAAATCATTCATATCCATTTAAATAAATCCTTAAAACCATTTTGAAAAGTTAGAAATTAAAGAGAATGGTTTAGAAGAATAAATCATTAAAACATTTAAAATGATTTTTAGTAAAAAATTATCTTAATTTAATCCCTTCGAAAACAATTTTTTGAAACATGGACTACGATAATAAATTTGTCCCAGTAGATACATAAGTGAAAATAACCTCAGATAATATAAAGATTGTGAAATTAACCCTTAACTTGTACTTTTACTTGGTCGAGGGGATGTTAAAATCCTGTATAACAGATAAATCATTGTTATTAAATTATACAAGAATCATATACATTAATATTATATGATCATTTAACATTGCTTTGTTAATAATGTCTTGGTATTATCATTTTAACTGATTCATTTTCCTTTATATGATCTGTTATGTAAGCCATGTTTGTTATGTATAGGATGTATCATATTGATATCTAGAATGAAATAAAGTTCTTAAAAATTTCTTTTAATCATCAAATGAGAATTAGTCTTGAATGGATATGATGTGGAATGAATCTCATCGCGTTCGTGGAGACGGTATTCCGTACGTACGCCCAAGCGACAATATCATTCTTTTGATATTAAAATCGTATATAATTGGATATAATATCATATATACAGAATCATTATAATTTTATATTTATTATTCATGTCAATTACACATCATTATCATACCCATCCCAAATAATAATGTTTTTAATAACAATTACACCACAACGTGGAGACAGTAAGCCGTACGTACACACGTATGATGACATGTCATTCAAAGGATGGATAGAATAATGAATATAGTTGTACCGTATTTATAATAACATCACTGTATATATATGATACATGAGTTATTATTTAACAATGGAAACAACAAAGAAATAAGAAGTGGAAGAAGAAAGGAACTGGAAAGAGGGTGCTAAAAACATTACCTGTTTTTTTGATTCATCCTTTTGATTTGATCAAAAGGTATCCATAGGTTGGATTTATGATCAAAATAAGGCCTCTAGGTTGATGTGAGGGAAGTTGAGAAAACATTTGGGCAGTGTTTTTCCGAGCCAAAAGGCTTTGAAGGTATGAATTTCAGAGAAGGGGGAGTGACCATTTATAAGTGGGGTGAGGGGAACCTTATGAAAAACTTAATAAATTATTTTATAATAAATTTATATTAGGTTTATAATGGCTCCAAAGTGACTTATTTTGAGTCTAAGGTGGGGATGGGTCGAAATCCATTCACCCAATAGATTGTAGACATGTTTGGGTCAATATATTAACCTTATCAGTTATATTTAACTCATAGTTTAATCGTTTAAAATTTACCATGTCTCTTTGTATTTTTATATTATATTGTTAATAAACATACAATATACATCCAATAGATCCCCAAGTGGTTCATTATTGATACTACGATCATTATATAAGTCCTTTTTCTGTTCCATAGATTTTTAGGAATAGAATATCAATTAATAATATAATATTTGTTTTAAAAACTCTTTTATGTCAATTTTAACACTATTTGGTGTTTTGTTTTTGAAAAATTCATAACAGAATTATTACATCTAAAGTAATTCATTTAATCAACCCTAACATGTCATATTATCCTATAAAATTCTTGGAATTCCTTAAAATTATGAAATAATTTTTATTTGGGTATTTATAAAATCAATTATTTTAATATTTCACTAAAAAAGTAATTAATGCATCATCATTGTGTCATAAATAAATAAAATTATTTAATGCCTAAAAATTATAAATAAAAACCATTGGAATCTCTGACCTCTGAATGAGGGTAGTGGAAATAAGAGAATGGATGAAACTTGTGTCTATAAGTAATGTAGCTAAGGTGGAATTGATAAAGATCATACCTTGTATCATCTACGGAGCTCCATGGTCATAGGCCTTAGCTGCCTGTAGCTATGCTCACCCCTATCCGCCTAATCCCCATGGTCGGGGTGGACCACATGGTGGTGGTGATAGAAATTTCTTGAATCACCGCCCACCGCCAGCTGCATGTCCAGATCCTCTTCCACATCCACCTACTCCATGCAGACCTCCTCTATAGAACCATTGTCTCTTCATGGGTGGTCCTTTAACCATATTTTGATCATTCATACATCCGTTCAGATAGTAACAAGCCATGTGTACCTACCCCTTGCATGTGTAACATTGCTTGCTCCTTGAATGACTAGCTCTGTCTCTGGTGCCCTGCAAAACCGACCCTGAATCATACTGTCGTCCTCTTGTAGGTATCTTCTTCTTGGACCTCTATGATATTTCTCTACTTCTAGCTGCAGAAGACTTCGCTACGTGACACCCGGTGGTGGGTCTCACTTCTTGCGACTACTCAACAAGAAAACTATCCACTAAGAGGGCTCGCTCTGACTCCGCCACCTGCGTTGGGATGTTATGAGAAATCATCGAAGCCCTAATCTCCCACCCGAGTCCCTGCTCGATGGCCCATGCCATGAATAAGGGGTCCCACACCATATCAGTGTAGTTGTGTGAGAGTTTGGTGAACCTCACCGAGTAATGAGTCATACTCATGTTGCCCTGCTATAGATGAAGAAGCTCTTGAATGCGCACTTCGCCAAAGTCCACTGGAACAAGAATTTCCCGAAATAGGCTCTCAAAGTCTACCCAGAGAAGTCTCAACTCATATTTAACCTGAATCATCATACTCCACTATCTATCTGTTGCTTCCTATATAATATTGGTAGAATGGATCACCATGAAATCAGCTGGTGTCCCTACAAGTCAGAATACTCTCTCCACGACCTCCAGCCAATCCTCAGCCACCTGTGGGTCCATCACTCCCCTAAATTTGGGTGACCTCTATCCCTGGAACACTTGAAACACACTCTAGAGGGATGAACCCTGTGATACGGGGATTGGTGGCATCGGTGGCCCAATGAGTAATGGTACCTATGGTGCCTCCGCTGTTGCTTCTAGTGATAAAAGAACCTGCACCGAGGACTCGTCGCTCGGTAGGCTATCATCACATTCTATACCCAGAACCCTAGCAGGGAGTCTGCATGGAGGCTTCCTGAAAAGAAAGATGCGTTCCATGGTTAATAAGTTATACCTGGTGAGTTGACTCAATAATATCCCAAATAAAAAATTTCAAAAAACACATGCAACCAGTGTTTTCGGGCATTGAGTCAGAAATTAGAAGTCAGGGTCCTAGTGTATGGATACGTCGGTCACCGCAACAATACTAGATTTCCTAAACATATAACCACAGTCATTTCACATAACACTATTATCATTAAAATATAAACTCCCAATGTTCTACGGTACAACCGACTCCTCTTATACCAATTGTCATGACCCGTCCTCCGTGGCCCATACCGTGACTACACCAAACCAACCTTCTATAGTCTAGGGGCTGAAGACTAGCACCGAATGGTGTAATCCCTAAACCGGTTAGGTATTGATTTTATATCCCATAAACACACACAACCAAGAACACATCAAGATAAAATCACAAGTAAACTGTATAATAGGAAGATTGTGTACAATAAGAAAAAGGGGTCTGAATACAAGCCCAACTAGAAATTACAAGAAAACTAGAAAGTACAAGAAGACTAACCAGATTTTGTGAAAAACCACCAAGGATCCTACCTGAAGGGCTGGTACAACTCTCGAACAGTCTTCTTTACAGTACGCATCATTTAAGGTCCACCTTCGAGCTTCCTCCAGTGCTGGTACCTTCATCCTCAGTCAGAATTGTCTGTCGTCTGCAACAAAAACAACAAGGTTTGGTTATAGCCCGTGTAGGGGTGAGTATAACGATACTCATTAGGGACTCCGAGACCCTCAATGACTCAAAAAATCAACAAAGGATAAACCATAAGTAATTTAATCTAGTGACAACACTACTTATGTATATTCCCATACATATACGAAATTTCTCAAATATAACCCATAACATTCATGAGGAACCATGGGGCCCATCTCCTTATCCAAAGTACAACTATTCCATGAAGGAATGATTACCACAAAGGTAAGACCAAAAAATTAAGTACAAATAAGGTAACATCTCACAGAATGATAACACAAAGATATCACCACGAACGTATGTACCACACGGGTACGCCATACAGATGAATACCATAAAGGTATCACTATGAAGGTAAGTACTACACATGTCTCCCACACAAAATAATACCTCAAAGGTGTCACCAAGAAGGTATGTACCACAAAGGTACACCACATAGAAGATTACCACAAATGTAAAGACTCAGATCACACCATGTATAAAGTAGTTATTGTAGTAAAGATTGTTAGATGTAAATACTAAATCATCTTACATTTTTAAAAGGGAGACCAACATAGAATTCTAAATAATCAGACCCTAATAGGATCATATTACTTAATTTTATCCAAATAGGATACTAGTACAACAAAACCACATAGGATCCAAGATTATTCCAACAACGATTCTTAGAGAGGATACATGTGAGACTCTCAAAAAAAGATCCATGAAGGATCCCAAAGCATATACCCACACAAGATCCATTTCTCATGATTAAAGACAGCTACAAGGTTCCCACATTACGCTCTCTTGATTACATTAAGGTCCACTCCTCATGCCACATGTCGATACTCCAACTTCCATGATGTCCCATTGAGAAGATTCCCAAAGTACCGCCATCAAAAAAGGGGTCTCAGCACAACAAACATTGCATCAATTGGGTTCCATGTTTGTAAGTTATTAGCCTTTTAGTACTGAGGGCATGGTTGGATTCGTGTTCGATCCAACCCATCCATACCCCATCCTTTTCAAAAATCATAGTGGGGTATATAAACAAGTCCATCTCGATCCAATTTTTCTAGCATTGTAGACGGTTTCTCAAACAGACACCAGTAGCTCATGATATTGCCGAAAGAACAAAAAGGGTTGAAGTTAGTCCGAGTCTGATCTAACCTTGTTCGACGCAGGTATGGCCCTAGGTCAGACCCGCCCAACATGATTCGACCTGACCAGCTGGGTACGGCCTGACCCGCATTGGGCGGCCCATGGTGCAGTCTCTTCTTGGCTCACGGAAGGCCGGTAGGCCTACCGTCCTCCTCCGCGCAGCACGGTCACGCACCACCCCTTCACCGGCGGCCAGTGTTGAGCCTGCCGCACCTCATCTCACTGCCACAGCAGAAGGTTGTAGCTCTTTTTTAATGGGCGTCATAGATGCCTTCCACCTGCCACCACACTGACTCCACTGCGGCCAATGGGTCGCGGCTCTTCTCTAGTGGACAGGTTGGGTTGCCACCTTCGTCGCGGCCTGACAGAGTGTGGGCCGCTGCTCCGGAGTCCCACTGGTGTTAAATTTCGGCACCAGTCGTCACCCTCCTCCATCGCAAATATCCCATCAAAACCACATATGTTTCGGAGAGGTCGGGCCATGTTCTTTGGGCCCAGACCCTCCACATCAGAACTATTGAAAGAAGTTTTTTTTATTCTTGAATTATAAAAAATGTCAATAATGGGGTAAGGGGTATACAAATAACAAATCGTATCTCAGAGGATCCGTTGTATATTGTATGTGGTTGAAGAAAGATTGGCATTAATCGATCCTGAAGAATGCCTCATCCAATGACGCAACTTGTTTGACGTTCCTCAGTTCATCAATTCCTTCGTGGTGATAATTTTTCTTCCTCAAGAGGCTCCTCCAAGAACACCCTTTGCCAACTATTACCCCCAAAACCCATGAGGTGAAATGCCAACTTAAATTAAAATAGGTTTTTACAATTAATTTACATTGTCACAATAAATAAATGGATCAATTAATTAATTGGTGTTTTGGAACAATTAATTATGGAATTCTAAGGGTCTTCCCAACATTAATGATGGGTTCTGCTGGACCCCACCATTGAATTCAAATTGGGATGATTAAATCTCCTGTGGTCCCTACCTCTATAATTCATAAGTTGGTTAGAAGAAAAATGAAAATGAAAATATTTTTACTTTTCTATTCTTCCATGAAAATGTGAAAAATTATCTTCCACCAATGACCTAATAATGTCGAGGTGATTGACTATTAAAAAGAATATTGGTGCTATGAGTTCAATAGAGTCCTCATATTTCAATTCCGAGAACTGGTTCAAATGTTACAAAAACCCACTCGCACGTTTAATGAACGTACCCGAAAAAAATGTTCATAAATTCATTCCGGACACACTATGCCTCCGAATTATTGGCCATCAATTTTAGTGGATTCGTAAAAATCACATAAAAAATAATTACATGGAATGTTTCATGTATATTTACTATAGGCTAAAAAACCAACACTATTATATATTATTTTGACCATTGGTATAGTTATCAACATTCTCTTTATATTTTTTATTTTTTCATCATATGCCTCAATCCAAAGGTAATTGTCTACCTCTTAAATGATCGTAGTTAATGGATTTGATAGATATGATAAATATACCAAAAATCGTGGATATTATCAATTATATCAATGAAAACAACATATAATGGTTACTGTTGTGGTTCTTGGCCATTGTTTAATAACCGATTACTTTTTGGGATCCACCAATATACAATATATTGTAATTTGGTGCTCGTGATTGAAATTTCAAAAACATGAATTCGTATTTAATTATTTTTGGACACAAAATATCATTTCTCATGGTATTTATCAAAATAGAAAAATAATATAATTAATAATTCATTCGGGTAGAATATATATGAATATCATTTGTTACGATGACCATAAACTGATCAAGGTAATATTTCCGAACTCTATTCGATATATACTTGAATAAAATAGGGTTTTCAACTAGAATCACTATAAACAAATAATGACTACACCATACATAGAATGATGTGTTTTATATTTATATTGTTTGACCGTAAACTTCAAGTTTCATTATTAGTTGTTAATTATTTAAAACACATGGGAGCATTAAAATTGATTAGAAAATAATCAATACGTGCTAAATGATACATTTTCATGAAATTTATCTTTATAGGATCTTTATAATCAATTCCATGAGTAATTAAAATATTAATACACTTATTAAAAATAATTGAATATCCTAATCATAATTAACATAGCCAAATGAATTCCTTATCATGATTGTACAATTATTGTTTCTTCAATTATTGTAACTCAATATGGTTTATTACATAGGAAAAAATGTAATATGTGTATCAAAATGAAGGATTTCATTGAAATAACAGTTTCAAGTATCATGTTATGACTAGGAAACTATAATTCAAAAGAATATTTTTATTTCCACACAATGGAAAAATATTTATTGTTGAGATTATAACAAACCATTTGAGATAGTCACCACTCAAGAATATATAATAATACCAAATAATGTAATATGTTTCTAAAGGATGTTCATATTCACCCATGAATTAATATATAATTATGAATTTATTTGGAATATCAATATTGAAATCCCATCATCATCAATTCATAAGGGACATTTATAAGGAGAGATATGATCAATGTTAAGAAGAACATAAAATTTCAATAAAGGGATAATGATTATATTTTTCAGAAGAACATTTCCATTATTATATAACTTATAATTGAAATTGAAATGATATGTGGTTATTATGCTGTTATGCGTAATCACTTGTAATTATTCATATAATTATTAAGTATATAATATGATACACTTAAAAAAATAAAAATATATACATTAGGTTTAACTAGAATATAATAATAAAATTTAAAATATAGATTGGATGATATGTATAGCATTCAATACCACATGGAAATGATAGAATTCATGAGTTGCGATCACATGATCTATGACATTATCTAATATTGTAGGAGTTTTTTATGTGTAATTCTATCATTATTCAATATATTTGGGCATTGGTTAACATAAAAACCATAATCCTTGTAGTTGGATAATTTTGATTTTTGTGGGTAATGTAAATGATATTTCACCCATTTCATTTCAATGTACTACCTCTTTAAATATCATCAATATTACTACACTCAATGTGCTCCCTATTGATAAAAGAGTAATTATCATGTCCCTTGAGGAAAATTTATCCCCTTATTCATTCAACATTTTCTCCATAATGAAATATTCATTTCTATTCCTTTACGGGTAAAATTTGTAGTATTTCGAAGATTGTTTTACATTATATTATTATAAAACCCATGAGAGTGATCATAATATACACATAATATTTTTATCATGAATTCACATCATATTACCTCTTCATATCTAATAATATCCCTTAAAAGTAAATATTTACCGATACGTTTTTTTGAGTAACTAAAAAAACTAAATAATATTATGCTTAGGGGTTATACAAAAATATATGTATACCTCACACTATTTATAGTGTTTTCCATAAAAATACAATTATATTCAACATTATTTTAGTTATGCATAATGATTTTCTTTTTATTTTTCTGATGATCTCGTGGAATGTACATGCAGATAAATATCATCATATACAATTCCCACATAACAGATTCAATTTAATCATCATCCCCACATTAATAATATGATTATACCATTAGTCTACATTAACTACAAATAACACATGACATAAAATTCATTTTTTACTTTGATCACTTTATAATGAAAAATGTATGTTTTGTGGTTTTGACATGTCATCTATTGGAATAGGGGGTCCACTTAATGATTGTGTATGTTTCATCCTTAAAGAAAAATGGTGTAGTAGTCCCAAATTTTCTCATTTAGAATTTATAAAAGATTCATGTATTTATAGTGTTATGTCATGAAAATTTGATTAGTTATTAATCAACTCATATATTCGACAATTAAATAGGATGATCATTCCCTTTTTAACCACAATCATTAGAAACAAGGTGATTATTGGATTCTATAATTGAGTAAAAACAAAAATTAAAATAATAAATAATCTAATATAATCATATTGATATAATATATAATCATGAAAATAATTCTACAGATATCAAAAATTATAAAACATTCTTTTCAACCAATGAAACTATAGGTTCACCTTATTTCACAATCCACTCATCAGATGTAATTATATGATATATCCACAAATAAATAATTTCATTTAATCAAAAAATATTTATTCCCATAAATTAAATCATAAATGGAAACAATAAATTGTCATATATAAATATTAAATTACATCAAATTAATATATAATACAGTAAAAAATAATAAACTCACCAAAAATATAATTTTTTAGTATCATTAATGTGTAGAAAAATAATAAACATAATTTCTAAATGACCGTTAAAATGAATCATAAATTTATTCATTAAATATACCCTTAATATATATATTCTATTTAAAAAATTTATATTTACCCAATTTTAAATAAAAAAATTATGAATGTCGGAGCATGTACGATGAATATGGGTAAAAAAGATAGATATCAATAAATTATCGTACGGAAGTATACAATATTTTTAAGGTAATGATATAATAATCATAACAAAAAATATTTAATAGCAATTTTTTATAGCATTTTAATAAAAAATTCTGAAATAATTAAATAATATTTCCATATATGTGGGTCATAATAGGTAAGAAACATCGTTGATCAACCATGAGAAATAAGAACATAAAAAAGCATAATAACACGTCAAAATAATTATTGTATAAAAATAAGAATATAAATTAATTTTATTATTATTGCTTCCTCTATATGTTTTTATAGGGGCCATCATCCAATAGTGGAATTTGTTAAATAACAAATTTATCATTTCATTATTCAAGGCTCACACAAGAAGACAATCATACTCGATAGATTCCCTTATTGAAATCATTTCACTCCCTATTCATTTACATAATATCCCATGAGATATTAATCACTATCCCATCAATTTAATAACAATAATATTCCAAATATTCATATAATAATGTTTATATATATATATAAATGTGTTTCATATGAAAAAAAATACGTTCATTGATTTATAGTAACATATCTCATTGAAAAGAATCATGTTTCATAATGATTCCTTCTAAATGTTATTTTCATAAAAAATATAATAGGTTTCCTGATATGTTCCATAAATATTCATCATCATAATACATCATTTGAAATATTTTATATTATTTGAATACATCATCCATTCTGTTTTTCACAAGAAAAATTACAATATTTTTGTGTAGATGAATATTAGCTTTTAATGAACAATTGAACACCTCAGATAATGTTAGAAAAGAAAGATTTTTTTCTATGAATAAATATTATATTATTATAATTAATAATTAAAAAATAGTGATCAAAAATATTAAAATTGAATCATGAAATGGATTCTTTTACAAAAAAAAATAAATTGATTGTGGGGAAATATATTTTTATTTTAAACATTAAAAAAATGTTTTTTTTCTCCATTTTTTGTAAAACGAAAAAAGTATGTTGTCTATAAATTGATCAGAAAATTAATTTCATAAAAATATATCTACTTTTAATTATGATTAAAGATGACAGGAAATACTAATTTTATTTTATCAGATAACATTCATGAAATAATTTTAATTAAATTTTCCATGGAATAAAAATTTCACAAAACAAATATGAAATAATTTCAATCATTCATAAAATCATTTTCTCAATATTTCTATGTATATATAATAATATAATGAATTGAAAATATAATAAAATTATAAATTAAAAGTGTATAATTAAATATATATATATATATTATAGTTTTATAAAACATATAGAACCTCTAAATAATATTTATATAGAAATAATCTTAATTATAAAATAGCATGAAATGTAATATCTTACCTATGGTCATTGAGTTATTCTTATGTGCTATAATGTTCTTATATAATTAATATATATTTATCATAAATATATGATAGAACCATATTAGTACATATAATAAAACATTTTATTATAATATAATTTCAATTATTCACTTATTAACAATTTTAATTAATTTAGAATTTAGTTGAATAATTGTCTACTTACCTATTAAGTTGTTGATGGAAAGTTTTAAACTAAGATCATTTTTCATAGATTCATATTCAGAAAATTGATCACAATTTTTTAATTATAATATTAATTATATATATTTTCATTTATTAAAAATTCTATAGGTTCCTTCTAGTTAATGGATTTCATCTCTTTAAGGAGATAGTAGTTTTTATTTACACAAGTCTTATGTTTTAATTTTACAATGAATGGGATGTAAGGAAGATAATTTATTATATATATCTTAAAAAAATAAATATAAAATAATAAATATCATATATATTTATTAAATCCATCTATATGACCAACTACGTATGGAGGACATGAAAAAACTAATATCGTCAGATCCAAGAGGTGTTAATCCACATGTATAGATTAGTATCAGTATAATATATCATTTAATAGAATGGTGATAAAAATATAAGTATAAAATTAGTATTAAAAATTATATTTATAAATTTACAAATAATAATATTATATTGTGGTTAATGAATATATAGAGGTGGTTACAAATAAAACAAGCTCAATATAGATCAGTAAATACAATTACATCTTTTATAGGAAACCACTTTTCATATTAATTATACCTTTAATTATATGTATTTTTTGGAAGAAAACTATATCATTGATCTATTTATTAATGTTATCATTTTTTACGAGTCTTGACATTTTACGATTACCCAATATGTGAAAATGATTGAGGGGAAGGGAACCCACATTTATATGTGTGAGAGATGGAAATTTTGAAGTACATGAAACATTCATTTAGAATTTGTAATATACAACTGAATGTGGAAAAAAAGTGGCTAGATTATCACTTTATTCATATTATTATTTCAAAACCACTTCAACAAGTAAAATTTATATATATTTATGTGTTATTGTAATTGTAATACATTAATTTAACCAACCCATTATACCATTTAATCCCTTTGATTTTTCAACATGATTACTATTAATTAAGAATAAATTTTAATATCTAAAAATTAACTAATTAGTAAATGATTGTACAGATTATCGTATTCATTTTGTCGAATATATTTTATATACTTTTTAGTTATAACATTTAAAATATATCCAAAAAATTGAACAAAAATATCTTATTGAATAATTCAATAATATCGATACAAATGAATTTAGTCTACTTTAATAGCTAGTAATAAACATTTATCAATAATAACATATTTTGATTAATATAAATTTTATAATTTTCATTTAAAATTTTCATTAATTGTGATTAATTTAGTTTATTTGGGAAAAAAAATCTTCTATAAATGATGATTTTAGAAGGACACATCATTTTTTATATAGAGAAATTGATTTTCATTACTAACAAATTTAAGATAAATAAATTCATTCACTTATTGTTTTAAAAGTACATTTAAATTAGTTTAATAATATTATTAATTTTTATAGATAAAAATCTATGAACACATTAATGTGATGATTAAAACTATATGTTAAAACCATTGAGTGTATTAAAATTGGGTACATTTATATCTTTCCCGTTGAGTTTATGTAATATAGCCTCCCATTATACTCATATTGTATGACCAAACTATGGTTCACATGGTTGGATAAAAACCCTTCTTACTAAATCGATTTGATCCTATTTTTTCTCTATTCTGCATAGGTAATCCCTTCATTCTTCTTCATGTATTCAGATATATTTTACCATTTCACTTATAATTATTTCCATCACACAAACTATTTGTGACCACAATTTGTGTTAGTATTTGGGTTTTAACATGTTATAATAATGGGGTTTAAGGTTTTTATGGTAGATTAGAATGCTTAACCTCTCAAATGTGCATTAAAAATTTTAGGTGACATTCTATTGGTGGTTTCAGTAGAAATATGGTTTTGATTGATTCAAGGTCAATTTAAATACATAATATATGTTTCTATAGGTTTTTGAATTTTTTATCAAGGATTTAAAATAATTATGTATGTGTGTTTTTTTTAAATAGAATCCAAATGGATTCTATATATGGCCTGGACTTGTCCTAGGATATATGTTTTGGAAAATTGTCATGTGGAACTTTTATATTGATTTAGTTATTTTGTAATGTTTCTTATTAAATTATATGACATTTAAATACAATTGTTTCAAACAAATGGATTCTAATTGGATTAGAAACATTATATTGATATAATTTACTCTATATGTATTCAATAACATAGAGAGATTCATTATATTTGGGATTTACTATTTAGGAATGCATGATCGATGTTGTAATTATTAAGAAATATAGTGTCTGATATTTTATAGTATTGTTTTTAAAATTAGTGTAGTTTTGAGTCATTATATATATATATTTGAGATTTTTTAGACTCATTAAGGATTACAAATATTTTATTTAGAAATTTTTTATTTATAATTATGGGGATAAATCCATTTTCCTTTTGTGGGATATATTTTTTTTATTAAAAAATAATTTTTGATATTGTTATATTTTAAAAAATATATTCATGATTGATTTAATAAACATTTTTCTAATGTGATTTTTACTGAATTTTTTACAAGCTATTTATATAGTTTGAATTCCTATATTTTTTTTGAAATACTCAGATGACACCAGGAAAAATGTCAATTTATAATAATTTGACATAAATAATCTTAATTCATTTAATATTTTTAGTACAAAATATGAAATTTTATCATAATACTTATTTTATATTTTTGTGTCATCACATTATTCATTACAATAGACTTTTAAGGGGATGTTTTCTCCAAGTGAGTATCAGGTGAGGTGTGAGATATTTAAAATGATATATATTTTATTAATGTGTTTGTCTTTGTATTATCACATCCATTTGACTTGTAGTGGGAGTTATAGTAATATATTAAGTTACTAGTATGATATAAATACATAGTTTAATGTATTGTGACATAAATATATTGTTTCTAAGACACATTATGTTAGCTAACTTAAAAGAGGTAAATGTATGTGTTAACTATACTCCTTATCATGTAATGTGGTTGTAGTACGCTCTAAAGAGGTTAATATCTAGATAGTCCAATTTGATCATGAATAATGAAGACAATTTTTTTTATTCTTTTCATATGGTTCTGTTAACATTTCTAGATCATTAGGATGTTTATTATAAAACTAATTTTCATCCCTAAAGACTTAATGTGTTTTATTTTAATTAAGATATTACATTCCTCATGTTTGTATGATCGTAGACAAGAATTGTTTATCTAAGTGATTGATGTTTGTTTCCTTTTTTGATTATCTCCATTGAGTGATCATGGGTAACATTGACTCTGTAATTTTATAATTTCATATGGATTAGTTTAAGGCTATTATAGTGGTGTTAAAAAAGTAAATATATTTTAAAATTTATTAAATATGTTTTATGAATGGGGGTTTCCATGGAATTTTTTTTCAATGATGTTTTTTTATCTAAATTATAAAAGGTTGATAAATGGAGTCTTCCCTCATGTAATGGGATTAATGGAAAAAATTATTTGTTGAGAAAAGTTTTATTAAATTTATTATGATTTTTTAATTATAAAATGGATTGTTATTTAAAAATGTGTCAGTGCGAGGTTATTGATTTTGTATAATAAAATATTTGATTGCCCATTTTTTATCACATGTTCAGTGTATGTTGTTATGAACAATTTTAAAATGTTATATCTATTATTTATGTACATGTAGACCATCTAGTCTATTAAAATCAGGAATATTTATGTCGAAGGTTTCTAATGCATAGTATTGTTTCAGTTAATGAATTTATGTTAGTAAATTGATTAAAAATGGTTTTTGATGAGTCACTATGGTTAGCCTTCATTGATGTTGGAGTTTTTCAGGTTCACACTTTTAATAAACATTTGGTATTTTGTATCTTATTTTTATCTAGTTATGTATGTTTATTTATTATTAATCATATTTTTCAACTCAATTATTTTCTCTATCGATGGATGTTAATTATATATTACTTATTGGGTTGGATAAGTAATCAATATCTTTGGCCTACTTATTTTATATATTTTTAATTGATAAATCTCTATGATGGTTTTTTAATTGATTACCATGTACATTTATCCAAACAGTGAGGTTTGGGAATGCCCATCGATCCTATAAAGGGATTATTTAGATTCCATTATAATAACATGACCATGTCTGGTGCATTAAAAACACCCTCGCATAAATAGTTTGTAATTTTTTATACTATATAATACATCATAATTAAAACATACTGATGACATATTGTAAGGAAATGTTTGGGATAATGATGAGATGATGAATTATCTTAATAAAATGATAAATTATCTTGTTAAAACACTCATGTAGATATATATATGTCTCTAATTTTTAGATTTCTGTCATGAAGGAAAAATGATAATAAAAATTATCTACTAGAAGAATGGAATATTCACGAATAATATTTATGGATGATATGAATTTATAGTATAGCTAATTTTAAATTTCATGATCATTTTAAATCACAATAAATATAATTTCTCTGGACGTCCAATTAATATTTAGAAACCTGGAAATGAATCCAATTCATTATTCACATGAATATGATAGAAGAGTTTCATCAATTAATGATGCTAAATATATTTATTCATCCTATTAATTTTTCTATAGTTCTAAAATGATATTAAATTAATCATAAAATATATCTTAATATTTTCCACAATTGTTGGTATCCTTAACATCCTGAAATTCAAATTTAACAAAATAAATATATATTATTAATTCCCAATATAAAAAAATTTAAAAAAAACATTGGGGAAGATAAATTTATTGAATCCTACCACTTCATTAAAATTATAATAAGAACACAGAATAAAATTATATCATTATATTATTACAAAATATATGAAATTACATTTAAAAATATTAAATATTCAATGATGGTAATATAATTCCTAAGGGAATGAATTATAGCCATTTAAAAATTTATCTTATCGATATATATTTAGACATTGTTCTATATAATTTAGTTCATAACATATCATTAATCATAAATATATGAGGACTATATATAGTGGGATAAATTGGATTTTTTGATAAATTATCTTAAATTGAACCAAAATATGATTAAAGTAATAGTCTATTTTCTATTAATAAATTAAGTTATATTTTGAAAATAGATAAAAGAATAAATTTCAATAGTCATTATAATGGTGTGTATATTTTTACAAATAATAACTATAACGTCAATAATTCTGAAATACAGGAAAAAATATTGAATAAAAAAACAAGATGATATAAATAAAAACATCCATGGATTTTTATTAAATAAGATATTCAAATCATAACACTACCATGTGGAATCTAAATAATGGATTTAAAATAATTGGGCATAATTTTACTATGGGAGATAATAATTAAGTATAAAAATTATAAACTAGATATTGAAATTATTTTTGAGGGAAAAACGGTGATAGAAATAGAGGAATCATTCTAAGTGATGAATATAAGGATGATATTTGTCTACAACATCTATAATTAATAAGTTATACATAATCAAATGTTAACTAATACTATAAAAGAAGTAATTTAAGAATCATTAACAAATCTGTATAAAAGCACCCTCACACTCCAAAAAAGTGAGTGGTAATAATTATAGTGTAGGTTATTCATGTGAATATAAGGAATTATTCCTTATATGATAAATGATGTACGTAAGATCTTGAATTCATAAAATATGCACAAAAAGAAATATTTTTACATGTCATAAATATATTTTATTACTATTTGCCTTGATGATATTGAAAAAAAATATATTTGGAGGAAAATAAAATAAACCAAGTATATGAAATTAAATTATATGTTAAAATTTAAATTTAACACACATTGAAACATTAATGTACATGGAATATATCTATGAATCCCACCAATAATTATCAATTGAAAAAGAAAAGTGAATTGTGTAAGAAGAGTTTTCATGGAGATGTACCTGAATTGAACATTATCCAATGATTCGAAAAAATATATAGAAATATGCATTCAATAATTATGATAATTAAAAATATATAACCTAATCATTCATAGGTTTATATTTTCATTTAATTTATTAGGGATTTGAATGAGAACTAATTATGGGTGATTCATGATGTAATTATTTCTATATGAACACAATACAACTAGAGGAATATATATAGTGAATGTGATTTTTTTTCTTTTATAATCGTGGTGTCTACTCATTATAAAATTAATTCTATCCATGAAAATATATCACATGGTATCAACCATTATTTGAATGATGGATAGTGTAAATGTGACTTCCTGAGATACAAAAAATAATGCTTTCATAGGAATATAAAACACCAAACCTTGCTTAATGTGTCAATGAAATATTTAAATATAATGTCAATTAACTAGATATTGAATTCATGGGTATTAATAGTGTTAAGAAGTTTATGAATTAAGTCCGCCATTTTTATTAAATATAATTTTTTATTGAAAACACATTTTCATCATAAATAATTTTAATATCCAAATGTCTCAGAATATTATAATTATATTACTTGAAATTATGAAATATAATTTTATATTAATGATATCACCTTGAAATTATAAATGTAAAATTAACAATAAATGATAATTATGACATATATGAAATTTATAATTTTCAATTGAATAGTGAAAGGTATAATTTTAATCATTATTTTGTTTTAATAATTTATAAAATTACATTTTTTATTTATATGTTATAAATGTGAAATTATACCGCATAAATTATGAACAATATAATTATCTACATTGGATATATGTTATGGTACAATTCAGAATAAAAATATTATTATACAAAAATATAATTTTTATAGATATTTTATTATCATTGTATTTTTTGTTTTCATATTAAATAAGTTTACACCACTTTAATTAATTTAATATTTTTAAATTAATATTATAATTTAAATTTAGATTACAAGACATGAAAAACAATTCCCTTTAAATTTTTAACATTATGAATAATAGGCATAGATGTTTTTGGTCACCTCGGTAAGTATAAATTGAGTAATATCAGGTAAAAATCATGACATTATGTCTCAAAATCATCCCAAAACATTCATTTATCTATTATTATTAGTGGGGATCAAAAATGTCCATAATATTCTAAAAAAAATTGACACTTGTTCCTTAATTCAATTGATGAAAACCATTATATTACGTTATGAAATAAATAATAACAATTTTGCATTAATAAAATTAAATAAATCTACTCTTTTATTAAGATGATATAAATTTTAATTGTTCATTTATAAATTTGTATTCTAAATATAAACTAATTATTTATCACATTAATTTATTATAATTTTTAATGGTTATAAATCATCTTCAATTCATATGAAATTATGATATCATACGAATTCATATAATTTAAAATAATATAAAATATATTGAAAAATATTAAAATTAAGTCAAATTTGAAGAATTATTTTAAATTAGAAAATTATTTAATTAATATAATATAGGTGGGATGGGATTAGAGTTTACATTTTAATACTATATTCGTCTTATTTTTTTCAATGTAAAATTTAATGAATAGTGTCATTATATAAGTAATGATATTTTATTAAAATAATAATTTGATGAATAATATTAAAATAATAAATATTTTGAAAGTGGAAAATAATGATAATATTGGGTCAATTGTTTTATACCAATTTCGTTTAGTGGAGAGGTATTACCTTATATATATAATTCTAACCATTTAATTCTATAAATGGCATTATCGTTGTTAAGGTTAATATATGTAAACTATTGGGATACAAAAAAATATAGTTTTGAAAAATCATTGTCAACCTATAAAACTTTTATTATTTATTTACATATAAACCATATAACACATTATATTGAAATATATTAACATTCAGAAATACATTTATTGACAAAATTTTTATTATAATTCTAATCTTTTATGGAATTCCTAAAAAACTTCTCCGCTCACTTATTTTTGGAAACTCATTCCTACTAACTAGTAAATCGTCATAAGACACCTAGATTAACTAGTCATTATTAATACATCATCTAATCATAAATATCCATATATTATGTGTTTTAATTACAAAAGACCATCCCTAGTGTCCTTAATCGGATTTCTAAATGAGTTCTTTAAAATTAGTGTTATTCACCTCAACTGATGATTTTCAATTTTATTCTTGTTTTCCATTATCAAATTTTATTACAATTATCCTTAAAAATTAAATTCATTATCTTGTATATATTTAAATTATATTATTATTATTACAGTACAACTATCCTACTAATCTTATAAAAAAATTATTGGGATGTATGGATCGTGCGTATATATGACATTCCATATCCAAAAGCAATAATTTTTTTCAACGCCTTTGTTTATGTATATGTATTTTTATGGGATTAATAATTATAAATTATAAATAAAAATTAATTTTTCATCAATTTTTAAAATATTTTATCATCATTTTTAACTTCCAATCCATTTTCAAAATGATAATGTCGCTCATGCAACTGTCTTCACAATCTTCTTCATGAGGTGATCTGATTCATTTTTAATTTCCATTTTATATATATGATAAACCCGATTTATTTAATAAATATGTATGAAATATATAAAATAAAATTATTTTCTAATGGATTAATATTAGTTAAATTATTCCTATTCCAACAATAATAAATTTAAAACAACGCTCATGCATTTGTGAGGCATACAATATATATGATATATGTAATTAATTTTTCAATAACTAGAATTTTGGAATGATATATATATATATATAATGAATGATTTAATAATTATATCATCATTAATGTTGTTGTGATGTTGGACCTATAATCAATCTATAATAATGACAATTAATAAACCTGAACAAAAATGATATATGAACCTGTTGTCACTCAGAATAGTGATTTTAATATATAATAGATTATAAATGCGTGATAGAAGTTTATAATTATATATATTATTAATTTTTCTTCGGATTATTGTTCTGGAATATATATATAATAAATCTATATTTATTATATAAGAGGATTGAACACATAATAAATAATTCAAGCTAGAGGTTGCAGATTATTTCCCAATATCATCATTTTCCATGATTGTTTATATTATTGTATATACTTGGAGAACTATTTCACCATTATATATTAAACATAATAAATTTATATTTAATATAGTTATTTCTATGATTGAAATGTTTTCATTATATATTCTGCTCATAATGGACAATAGAATAAAAAATCATGCTTTTTTTTAAAATATTAATCGGTCTTCTACTCAATTAAAAATATTTTTAATTAATATTGATATTTTTCTAAAAAAATTATAATGAATAATGTTGTTGATATAAAATAATTATACAATGAATATTTTAAAAACAATTTCATTTTAATAAATTATTAAATGTAATCATCAAATATAACAATAGAAGATATTTTTATAACATTTATAAAAATGTCTGAAAAGGATTATGTTTTCATCATATTTGACATTAACATGTTTTCCCACAAAAAAAATTGTTTTCTGATTTTTGTCATCCTTTAAAATATTTCATTGAATTTAAAATGATATAAATTTTCCAAATTTATTTTCCATTTGTCTCTTACATTATCATAAATTCTTTAATAGAATTGAATTTACAAAAAAAATATTATTTTATAATTATTTGATGGTAAATTATCTTTATTGATTAATTTTATAGTCATTGAATTTCACATAATTATTTAAATTTATTATGATAATATTTCATTTGGAATTATATGATTCATAAATATGCATATTTTATATATAACTAATTTGATAATTTCCTAAACTACAAGAAATTTGTAACTATAGTGTTATATGATGAATTTTCTATGATTTATTGTTGAAATATAGATAATATTCCATAGTTATTCAAAATATTCATTTATTTATAAAGACTAATATTTATAAATTCAATAAATCCGTTAATATATGAGGAATGAATTGTATACGTAGTGTAAAAACCTTATTCTTCCGTTGAGGTTTGGATCATTCTGCTTCAGTTTATTCATAAGGAAATGGGGGAAAAGAGGTCTCAGGTTGGCTACATGCCTATTACACGACGTGACTGGGGCATACATGTCTTAACTTATAGGTACATGTCTTGTATGGAAGGCATCAAACAATTTAATCGTAGTACACAACCTTCTATTGGTCTGTACCGAAATTGTATGGACATGATGTGGAGTTTCACGTACACACCATGAATATTTTTTCATAAAATTGAGCAGAAGATTCAGTTTTTTGTTGTATGAAAGAAACGAGATCCTTTTATGAGCAGTACACTCAGGAATAATTAGAATGAGAATTCTTCTTCTCTTTCATCATCCGGAATCAGATTCAAACACTATTTAATCCGTTGAAACCCTCTCAGTGAGTTATCAATTCATTTTGATCCTTTAATTCCTGATTTTTTCTCTCAACCCAGTTAAAACCCTCTCAGTAGGTTGGAGCTAGCTCATGATTGTTTTATATTTTCAAGTCAGTGGGTGGGAAACCCGACATTCCACCGTGTGGTGTTGCAGTCATGGAGTGAGCCGTCGCGGGGTTTTTCATGGGTTGCATTGCACCATAAACTTAGGCGGTTGAAGCAGTCCCTCCTGGAATGGGCCGTCCTTATTCCCCCATGGGATAAAGATAAAGATACCCTTAAACAAGAAGTTGAGTTATTAGAATTTGGTCTTGAGGGTTGCTGGGATGATGCTCTGTTTGAGGAACTTTCTAAGAAGAAGGAAGCTTTGACAGAGTTACTGCTAGCTCAAGAGCGTAGGGTGTGGGATCATGCAAGGATTAAGTGGATCAATGAAGGGGAGAATAATAATGCCTATTTCCATGAATGTATTTTGGATAAGTGGTGCACGGTGATGCCCCAACATGGCACTGGAGGAGGACTTGTTTTCAGATGACAGAGGGGTGGTCAGGGGCTTGGCTCTAACGTTTTTTAAAGTTCTTCTGGAAGGCCCGAGCGCCAGTATGCCTAGGGGGAATCCCTCTAGGGTTGCTTTTTTATGGTAATTGATTCCAAATGTTGTCTCTACATAGGATAATGATATGCTTGAAAGAATACCCATGGAGGCGGAGGTGATGGAGGTCGTGTGGAGTCTGAACCCGGATAGAGCAGCTGGTCCTGACTTTTTTCTAGGATCATTCAATAGGTGTTCTTGGGAGGTGGTTAAAGTGGATCTGTTCCGGGCCATTCTGGATTTCATTCGTGGAGGGATCATCCCCCAGATTGGGGATGCTACTTCTTTGGTTATCTTTCCAATTCTAAAGCACCATCTTCTCTCAAACATTACTAGCCTATTGGCATGTGCAAATTCTCATATAATGTTTTGGCTAATTTGATCAATCAGAGGATGTGATGTTGTCTACCTCAGTGGGTCACCTCGGAGAAACACGGTTTCATGCACGATCGATCAATACAGGGGGAAGGGGGTTGGACCAGGAGATGATGGGGGATTTTAACAAGAAATATCGCGGGTTTAACATGGAGATCAACCTTGATATGAAAAAGGATTTGGATAGGTTGGAATGGGGTTTTATAAACTGGGTTCTCACCAAGATGGGTTTCTCAATGTGGTCATGCGACATTGTTTTCATGTGTGTTTTCTTTCCATGGATGGCAGTGTCCTTCATGGGGAGAATTCATGGTTTCTTTAAATCCATTCGTGGTCTTTGACCGGGTGATCCGATTTCTCCGAGTATATTCATACTGATGTAGGACACTCTTAATTGGATGATTAATAAAGGTATTGGTAATGGGGATATTCTACCTTTCAGGAGGAAACATGGAATCCTTTCTATCACAAACTTAATGTATACATATGATACTATCATCTTCACGAATGATGGAAGGAGGTCGTTTCGGGAGTTTAACAAAATTTTGGAGGAGTATTGCCGATGGAGTGTGCAGTTTGTCAATAGGGAAAAGAGTAGATTTTACATTGCTGGCTCTTGTGGTGCAGGGAGGGTGAGTAGGCTGAGTAGTGAGCTAGGAATGGGGAAGGGCTCTCTACCTATAAAATACCTAGGTACACTAGATTCTTCTGGTAGGATGTGTACCAGTGATTTCGACAAAGTGGTGGATAGGATGATGGCCCACATTTTGGACTGGATGAATCATTTTTTATCCTTTGGGGGGAGCATGAACTTGGTGAACAGCGTGCTGTTGGCAGTGCTGGATCATGCTTTGGCTTCCACTAGCATGCCGAAGGGGGTCATCAGAACCATGGAAAAAATTGTGGCTCGGTTTATCTGGGGTGCCTCGCTGGAAAGGAAAAAGATGTGGGTTGCGTGGGGGAAGATGGCTCAGCTATTTGGGGAAGGAGGAATCAATTTCAGGAGTATGGTAGAGGCAGTGCTTGAGGTTCATGCGAAGCTTGCATTGGAGATCTTCGAGGAACGTATGCTATGGGGTAGGAGCATGGATCAGAAATATTCGGCATGCACGACTTATCCTTTGGATGGAGCGACGTCTCTGTGGGTTTCAGTGTGTAATAACATTCCAACACTTCTTCTTTATTCTCAATGGATTGTCGAGGGGGGAAGCATCCTATTTTGGTAGTAGGACTGGTTGGGGAAGGTGATAAATTATCTAGGGTGCCCCACTCCTCTTATCACCTTCAGAGAGGCTAGTTTTGACCCTCTGTTTTTCAGATCAATTATGGATTCCTCTCAATGGATTGTTTTTGACTCTATCATTCTTAATTCAGAGAAGGATAGGTGCGTGTATAGCCCTTCGATTTCAGGTAGGTTCAGTGTCAATGTGTTTCATGGAGGAACCAGTTTTGACAGTCCTCAAGAGAGCGTGAGCTGGAATAGAGTGGTCTTGCGGAAGAATATTCCCACAAAGCATAATTTACATACATGGAGGTGGCAGTATGATGCTATCCCATTGGATGATAACATCAAAAGGATGGGTATTAGTATTGTCTCTTGTTGTCATTACTGTGAGTGCAGGAAAGAGGAGAGTATGAATCATATTTTCTTTGAGGGCTATTGGGCCCGTGAGGTGTGGAGTTTCTATGGGGGGGGGGGCTGTAGGAGTTTCCTCTCATGCTGGTAACTATGTGATTTTTTTAGTGAAATGGTTCCAAGGATGCTGTGAAATTATTAGGGAGACTGAGGCTCATGATTTTTTTTTCTCAATGCGGGTTGCTGGATTCTTTGGCAAGCAAGAAATCGTGCTAAGTATGAAGGGTTTCTGTCCACTGGGAGGGCATCGATGGCCAGAACCATAAGCCTGTTGTTGGACATGGTTGGCGCAACAGGTATTCAGAAGGGGGCATTTTAATTTCTTTTCTTTTAGTCCCCGCTTGCTGAGGCTAAGAGGAATGGTACCCAGGTACAGGAGAGCTGGAACCATTGGTCGCCTCCGGAGGATGTTTTTAAGCTCAATACCAATGGTTCCTGCATCACGAAGGTCATGCAAGGTGGTGGGGTCTTATGTGATCATAGTGGAAGGGTGGCCTTAGCTTTTTCTTCTTATTATGGTAACAGAAATTTCGTCCGGTCAGAGACCCTTGCAGTGCTACAGGGTTTCCCATGTGTAATCAGAGTAATCTCAGTGTCGCTCAGATTGAAACTGATTCAATGATTTTCCATGAGGCCTTGATTCGGAAGGGTAGCACTCTGTGGTCCATCATCTATAATATCAGTCAATGTAATTCTCTCCTCTGACATAGTGAGGGTCACACATACTTGGCGTGAAGGGGACAAAGTGGTGGACTACTTGGCCTTCCTTGCGGTCCCAATTAATCATGTTGTTTATTTTCACATATCTCTCTTTCTAAACCGAAGGTGGAGAACTTGATTAGGACTGATGATTTGGGGATGCATTATCTTTGGCCTCCCTAGGTGTAGTCCCCCTTTTATTGTATTTATATCTTGCCTTTTTGAAATAAAAATCATAATGTTGGATGGATGGGTTGTCTAGAATTTTTTGCCCATAATATGAATTTCCTATGTGATATAATTTTTATGTTAAAACTTGTGAATGTTTAAATTACATAAAAGGCTTGTTATATGATTTTACCAAGTGATATACCCTTGTTTAACAGATAATTTTTTAATTTACAAGTCATGGTTATTAAGTAAAGTGTGCCCACATGATTTTTTATGGTAATTCCTTGTGATTGTTTAATTCACTTGTGATGATTTTGAGATGGAATGTGTATTTTCATTAAATGTTAAAAGTGGTTAATTATTATTGGATGAGCCACATTCTTGGTTAAATGAAAATTTCATGCTCATGAAACTAATTTCATCTTATATACTATCAGTGAACCATTCTCTTGGTTATAAGTCAATAGATTTTATCAAGAAGATAATTATGTAATGTCTGTGAGTGTGACAAAAATATGGTGGTTAGGCATATTGAGGCTTACATAAAAGGCCATGCGATCCTTGGATCCATTGACAGAAACTCATGGCAGGCTCTATTGGAAAAAGAATAAATAATTATTATGTCATGAGATGATGGTTGTGTTTATTTGTAGGGTTGTCCAGCCTAGTCCAAACCATGATACTTTTATATAACACAATGGAATTGAATAGTAAAATTGAATGAACAATGACATGGACATGATTGTATTGGGACATAACTTTTTCTTGTTACATTGTCTTCTCAGATATATTTTGGTATTTCTTTGGAGTACCTTCTTGTTTACTGATTTCACTCTAGTTCATTGCATTATATTTATCTACTAACAAATAGGAATAGAAATTGGTTGGATTCCTCCATGGATATAGTCTCACGCAATGTATGGGTCAAGCTTTTGGGCCCAAACAAATTAAATGATTGTTGGTGTTGGTCCGGGGAAGCACCCTACTACATATACATGATGTGCTGCTTAGGAGAATGAGCGCATGGGACCGAGCTGAGGATTACGACGATTCATAACATTCTTTGTTTCTTTTGATCATTTGAAACAAATATTCCATATCATTGTTGTGTATTTATTTTGGATTTCTTCATAGAACATAGCCTGATGCACCATTTTTTATGGAACAATGCTTCGTTATTAATTATATCAATCTTCCACTATTTTTTTAGTATATGTTGATTACTATTTCATTTATTGTTTTATTATTGATTTAGGTGTGTTACACTATTCTAATGACTGCATAGTTTCCCATTATCAAACCTGAGGACCTCACATCTAGTGACTACCCTATCGCATTTGGGGATATGTAATTCAGGCTGTGTGGACAACATGGTATGAGGAACTAGTTTAGAAGCATCCAGATTTTAGAAATTATAATTTGGTATC
Source organism: Viscum album (assembly GCA_963277665.1). NCBI lineage: Eukaryota > Viridiplantae > Streptophyta > Magnoliopsida > Santalales > Viscaceae > Viscum > Viscum album. The sequence goes on along the minus strand of OY728121.1, from coordinate 88,234,757 downwards.
AAATAACGGACACTTTTCCAGTATGATTTATTTTTTCAAATAAATAGGAAGATATAGTGATTCAATGGGATTTGGTGTTATGTTGTTCTTTTCATTATCTACCCAACGTACATGGAATAGAAAAATTCCCATTAATTCATTATTGATTTATGGATTTTGAGCTATTACTACTGATTTGATTTCCCCATTTGGTTAAACACATGTATTTTGATGTAATTATTGATATCTTTTGGGTTTTGGTTTGTTTAATCATGATTAGATGAGGGTATTCCATCTCATGTATCATATATGCATTTATTAGAAAACACATGTCATGCATTCATTCCATGCCATTTAGAGTGAATTACTAATGGCTTGTTGTTTTGATAGATTTTTTGCTAGATATGAAATCTATTATGATATGTAGAGTGATAGATATTTAAATTTTCATGATATGTGTACTGTTATTTGTCATGTTTTAATTTTATGGAAGCCAAAATTGGGTACATGAGGAGTATGGGCCCTCTTGGATCAGAATTTGTTGGATCATTTGTCGGCTAACAGCCGGAAATTGTATAGTTATGTACTATATCTGATTCCCAACTAATATTAGTGTGGTGTATGAGACCCCATGAGTCATAATGTGGCACATTGTGATATAATTGTTCAAAAAAAGGGTTCCAAGGAATTTTTTGAAGGTTACTGTCCTGAAACTCAGTTATCACGACATCTGGCCCTATGTACACCTGCCATGTGTTCTTCTGATTGGGATGAATAAGGCTTTTATCATGTACACATCAGGTACCCAAGGTACATGTTGTGTGGTTGCGGACTGTGTTTTTGACCATGTGATAAGGTACCCGGAGTGTTGGGATTCACATGTACATGGTTGTGTACTTTTGGTACACACCATGTAGTCATACTCAGGCATATACCATGGTAATCTGTCTATGTGGGAGTACATGGCTAGGTAGGAAGATATGAGTACATGCCATGTATGAGTCTAATACACCTTGTACCTAGTATATTTACATTCCCATGCTAGTGTAATTACACACTCGGCTAGGAGAATGATGGTTTACATTGTGTATGGTTTCTACACACAATGTACTCCTCTTATGGGATCTATTGAGGGTTTTCTTTTCATTTTTAGTTTTTGTGCTCTTGAACTGTGATCATCGGTGATATTAAAATGAGGTTCTTACATGACCTTGCATATTCATTTCTCAACAGAGTCCTCTAGTTGGGTATCAGTAGTGTGAAGATGATAATACCCCAGAGGTGGTAGGCCATTGGCTATATGTGGACACTCTAGTCAATCAAGTTGTGATACAAGCTGTTGTACTTGATGGAGGAGATGATTCACATTTACATGATGGATTTATGAGGTTCATTAAATCCTACTAGGTAGTACCATATCCTTACACATCTATTTTGCAACAAACAATAGTGTTCTAATAGTAGCACCCACCAACATTTTATACAGAAGGTGTGCCACCGGCTGTAGAGTGATGGATAGATACCATTTTATCGAATGTCGAGCATCTAGGGACAGCTCATAAGAGGAGGGTCATGCCCAAAAAATATATGTTGTGTGATTTATCCTTGAGTTGTTGGGATGTTACCACATAGATAGATCATTAGTGGGACATGTCATGGGAAAATTTTTAGACAATGTTTAATGAAAATATCTATCCTGATATTGTAACACCCTGAGATTTTATGAAATATATTCTTTTAATTTCATTAATGTCTTGTGTTGTATGCTACATCAAGATTACCTAGCGCTATACACAACACCGTATTAGCTTGCACTATACGCAACACTATTCTTGGATCGTGTTACACACAATTTTGATAATAGTTAATCTACCCAACATTGATTATATATATATATTCAATGTATAAATGAAATATGGTTGGATTATGTTATACAAAACAATGAAGGATTCTTGCACACATGCAACCCTGACTTGGCTTGCATTACACTCAATCGCGACCTTCCTCAATAGTGTGTGTTGTACGCAATACCGGGTTTTACTAAACTACGATATATTATTATAATATTATTATGAACTAGCCGTAATGATTTGTATTAACTAAAATTTGAATTTTATAATATTATTATTCATATTACACATTTTAGAGAACATGGTATAATAAAAAAAATAAATTTTTCGGGTAAAATAAGTATTTTTCAAAAAATGATGTTTTGCCGCCTTTTGATGGCACACCCAATTTAAATCTAGTTTTTGACATCTTTATAAGTTCAATTTGACGAAATAAAATTCTTCTTTGGAATCAAGAAATAGAAATTTACTTTGGATAAATGTTTCATATTATTCTGGTAAGTTTCATATTTTGATGAATAGTAAAAACACGCTATATTTTAATTAAAAACAAATTTTTTCATCACAATAATTTATATGGTTAAATTATCATATTGAATTGTTTTAAAGTATAAATAGAATATATTTTTACCATTTAATATAATTTATGTCATTAGCATTGATTTTACATTAAATTCTTAGGATAAATCAATTCAATCTTTTGTAATGTTTTAAAGAAAAACTCGTTTTCATTCAAAAACGGGATTAATTTTAATTTAGTTTCTGCAACTTTTGTGTATTGAATTTGGAAAAATGGATTCCATATTTGGAATCAATGGGTCCAAATTATTTTAATAAACTACTTTATATTTTTGGGAATTATGAATAGTAACTACGGTAAATTTTATTTACCATAGTTAAAGGTAAATCGGGTAATTAAGGATAAATATAATATTATAAAATTACCCTAACACATGACAAAATTCTATTGGATGGCTAAAAGTAGACCCATATAACCTAAGGGTCGGATTAGAATCATTTTATGGACTTTTGACCATGAAAATAATTTAACTATTATTAAAACCAAAGAAAGTGACAACATGTCACTCTCTTAAATATTATAAGAATAATAATTTTAATTTAGTGATAAACATCATAAAACATAAAAAATTAATATTCTAAAGAAATATAATAAAATTATCTACATCATGATAATTTATTTAGAATTTTTAGGGATTAAATAATTGTCATTAATGGTGATACATTAATGATACAGAAATTATTTATTAAGTGGAAAATAAGTAATATAGTTTTTATTGAAATAATAATACCCCATAAAAGGCCCAAAAATCTGACCAAAACTTATTTTTATTGTATATATACACCTTAATCATCCAATGACCTAATATATAACCGTTTGGAGCTTTATAAAAGTGATTATGACACTTATATTATATTATTTTAAATGATGCCAAAGTTGTCACCTTCATAATTTAGTAAATATAACAATTTAAATTTTGTGATTTTAAGATGATAAATTCGATTAAATGTATTATTGTGAAATTTAATGTAATTATCTTCATCATGGGATTTTATTTTTAATTTTTATGCAACAAATTAGTATATTAAATAATAATAATAAAGGTTGTAGTAATTATTGTATTAAGAGATTAACCAAATAAATGGTTTTAAAAATAATAAAATAAATAATATATGAACAATTTGATGTGATCCACTAATTTTATAGATACATATAACCTTTTATGAATCTATTAAAGATTTTAGTTCGAACATATATTCTTTATATAGTTTATTTAAATTCAAATAGATGAATAGTGTCAAAATTGACACTATTGTTATTTTATAAAAATAACATATTATAAAATTGTTTAAAAATCACAAAAATATTTAAAAATTATAAATTTAAATTTATATGGTCTATAATGTTATTAATTAAACAATTATGAAAAATTCACAAGAAATAAGTAATTATTTGTTATAATTTAAAATTTAGAATTTTATTACGACAAATAAACATAAATAGATTAAATAAGGATAAATCAAAATGATAAGTTTTAAAATACGATCCAAACATGTATAAATTTGATTTTTTGATGAGATTAAAACCCTATATCATCTAAGCTTCGAATATGAGTCATTTTTGGAGGTTATTAAGTGGGGTTATATTTATTATAAATTAATATTTTTAAGAATTTGAAAGGTTCCCCTCTCCTCCCTTATCAAAGGGCACCTCCTCCATCTCTTCCACACACCACTTTGAGCCTCCACGCTCGGCCAAAACCTGCCCAATTCTCTTCTCCAATTCGCTAGAAACATCCTAGAGGTCCTGGTATTCTTCAAAGACGAATTTTAGTGCCCTAAGAGGAGGTCTCAAAGAGGCGTTTCAAAGAAGAGGTAATTTCCGTTACTGATTCTTTCACCTTTATTTCTTCTTCCACTTCTTCATCATATGTTCATTCATTTTGAAGAAATAACATCAGTATCCCTCATATAATGATATTATATTATAAGTATGAAACAACCCTATTTTACCATCAATCCATCCTACAGAAAATGAAATCACAGCGCGTGCGTATGTACAGAATACCGTCTCAACACCGTGGTGTAATCTATTTTCCGACACCACCTTACTTGGATGGGTATAATGGTGTAAATAATAAGTATATATGATTACTGTAAAGTGATATTGATTCTTTAATAGTATACATACACTCCAATAAAATTCCACGATCATGGGAACGATATCATCGCTCGTTCGTACGTACGGAATACCGTCTCCACGACGCGATGAGATTCATTCTCAATGAATAACCATTCATAAATGATTATAAAGTATATATAATAAGTAATCATGAAATATATGACATAATAATGATACTGTATTTATGTATATATATATTTATGTCATCCAATTAATTCCATTTCATTCAATGAGGAAATGAAAACAATGTTCATGCGTACGTACGGCCTACCGTCTCCATGAACGATGTATTTCTTTCCTTTTATTGATCTATTATATATATTTATATTCTAAATATATGTTATGTATAAATCATGTTTTACATTCTGGATGTAAGTAATCATGATCTATGTAATCATATGAATAATTACAAGTCAAAACATGGACGACAAATGAAACGATTTTACCCAAAACGCTCTTTAACATGGAATTTACAAAAGACCGTGTAATATAAAGTCATAAGTGAACCATATATGATATCATCACAATTAATATGATTCTGTAATAAGTCAATAACATTATTTAAATCCTTATACAGGAGTTTCGAATACGTACGAAGCATATCAGACCTAAGGTAGGGGATAATTATTCCAATCTCATTCTTATCCGAGATTGTTTATTCGTAAGTATTTACTATGGGATATGTTTATTATCCATGTCCATATGTTCTCAAAATGTTTTCATAAAATGGTTACTTTACTTCCATGTATTTTTAAAGACATTTTTACCCTTTTATACTTTTACCACATCATATGGAAGGAATATTTCTTTCATTAACCATTCGAGGTACTTTTTGAATTTTCAGACAAAAGTATGAGAAAAATGTTGTTTTTAACTTATACGGCGTGAACATATTTTTACGGTTTTATAAAGCCTTATATTCATGAATCATCCTCCAAAAGATTTCATGACTATTTTCAAAAAAATCAGTTTCTTTTAAAATTTCTTGACATTTTGTTAAAAGTAATTGATTTTGAAGAAGAAAGGATATTTTCCTCAAGAATTCATTTCAAGTGTTTTATCAAAACCATTTTTCCATCTAAGATGACATTATTTCATATGTGTATGTTTCATGTATAATGTCTCTATGATTTACATGGTTTCACTTTTCTTATTATGAAATGATGTCCATTTATTTTATATGGATTATGTGCTGATGGAATGATGTTTATGAAACCCATTTTATTCATTGGGTTATTGTGAATGCTGTATGTTTATTTTGTGGCACAAGTTAGAATGATTTCATTATGAGATGGGTGTAACCTATATCTCCCTAAAATGAATTGGGTAAATATTTATATCTCATGAGATAGACATGGCTGGAAGGGTAAGTTAATCCGGTTCAGTGTTACAGGATTGAAACAATGAGTGAACTCGATTCAGAAAGGGACTTTGTCCACTAAGATGGTCTTGGAAGCAATGCCTTGGATACTATGGAAATCATTACATGTGATTAATGGATTCCACAATTACATGTTTTATTCCCATGCTATTTTATCATGGCTTATGTTCCAATATGATCTATGCCTTATGTACTTCCATGTTTTATGTCGTTTCCCCTGTTTTTGATGTTTAAACATTGTGTTCATGTTTTTAAGTTCAAATGTATATGGTATGTTTTATTTTATCCATTAATACCCATACTGAGCATTTGATCTCACCCTTTTTATGTTTTCTTTTCCTCAGGATATAAAAAAAGGTTTTAGGTAAAAAAAATGGGAATATCTTTATGGGAGATGTTGAAGATCTTTCACCACGATTAGAATATTACGTTCCAAGTTTCCAAAGACACTATTCTATTATGGTCCTTATGTGTCTGTTTTTGTTATGTATTAAGTATTCCGCAAAAGTAATGTAATTCTCATGTAATTCAAGCTTTGGGTCTCTACAGTTGGTATCATAGGAAAGGTTTAGTCAACCTTTGGAAACTAGGATGCGAAAACGTTAGTGAGATCCCTAGAGATATTTTTAAGGTATGTCTAGGGATTTCCCTAAGGATAAGTATACATATAGGATATAGTCCTAGAACTACGGTAACGATCATAGAATATAACGTAAGATGTTAGATATTGAGGATACTCCCCCTTTACTATGTTGTTTTCCCTAGCATGATTTTTGCCTCTCACACTATTCTTTTTGGGTTTTTGAAAATGGCTGGAAACAGGAAGATTCACAATAATAGAGGATATGATAGACAATGGAATGATTTTCTTCATGAGAAACCAAATGAAATAGGATCTGGAAGTCAAAACATCATTATTATGCCTAATCAGTAATCTAATAATATGATCAATAATCTCAACATTGGTAAGTTTCTCGACTTATATAATAAGAGAATGATGGAGGTTCATGATGATCATAGAGGAAAGAAAGTTCAATTTCCCTCATGTAAATCATGTGGGAAGAGGCATCAGGGAGATTGTTTCAAAGGAACTGGAAGATGATTTGGGTGTGGAAAAGAAGGACACAAAGCCAATAAGTGCAAAGGAAAAGGTTCAGTTAACACCATGAACAAGGATAATGGTATTGCTACGACATCAACAGTGATTAGATGTTTTAAATGTGGATTGTACGGGAATTATGCACACCAATTCCCTAATGGAAATCTCATGAAAAGAATCAGAATGGTCATATGGGTAGTATTTATGTGGATGATGATGAGGTGACTACAAATGATATATGAGCTAAAAGAAGTGTTTAATCTCAGTCGGTTTTTTTAGAAGGTAGTGGAATTATTGTATGTTTATCGAGAGTTATGTTGTATTGTTAATGGTACTTTGGAATAAATAATCATCTAAGGATTGTTACACTATTGTTTTTCCTAAAAGTATTTGAAAGTATATGTTGAATGGTACCAGTAACCATGGAAGGTTATTCAGATATTTTTGTAAAGTATATGATATGTGCATAATGAAGTAATAAGAAGATAATGAGATGTTTGATTGTATTCATGAGCTCAGGGTTGATATAAGGACTAAGTGATATCATGGTTTGAGTATATAGAATTTTGAGGATTTTGGTATGTGGAAAGTGTTAACTTTTAATTGAATTCATGTTTTCACTAAGGTTCAATGGGTATTCATTATTCAATAGAATACATGATTAAGGCCTTCGAATGTTTGGAATGTAACCAACAAGACATATCTTATGATATATGGGGATCAATGATGGTATTAAATCTTTGGTAATCGTTTTCACTATATTCTGAGAGTGCATTGCAGTATTACGGATAAGCCCAAAGTTTGGAATGGATTATGTTGAACATAAGTTAGTATTGTTTAAGGATAGAAGTTTTTTCGATATTATTGATGGGATGTTATAGTAACATAGTTTTAGAAAAAGGAGAACATGCAGGACGAGCGACAACCCATCGCATCAGACAAGGCTCTGGGAATAGAACCCACAATCGAAGTGCGACTAGCCTTTATCACCTACCACTGGCCTACAAGAAGTCCCTAGTTAGTAGAAACTAGTTTTATTTTATTAAGCAATATGATATATGAAGTATAAGTTCATTTTTGGAACCATATACAATTAATCTAACCATATGATGGACTTATAACTTTTTCTAACCTTTAGTTTTAAAGAGATGGAATGACCCATCATTCTATCACAAGATCTGCTAACAGATCACGAAAAACAAATTCAACTTCATTTCTTTATGGGATGAAGTGGAAATTGTTCAATTCACGAACAACAGTGAGATTTTACCAAAATCATGCAAGTATTTCTTTTAATTCATCATCTTTAAGGAAATGATCTTGAAAACCAAAAATGTTGTCCTAGTTCCCTTATATCCGATGAATCAGATGGTACCTTAGATCATCACAAATCTATAGCTTTGTGATTGTTGGTGTTTTCATATCCATGTTCTCTACCACTCTCCATCAGAACTTGATGGATAGATTTTCATCCATATCCATATTTTCACCTATGTTCTCTTATGTGGAAACCCAGTGATGAGTTAATTTGGGTAACCTTTACATTTCATTCTTTACTTTTTAAAGCCATGTTTTGGTATTCCTTTTTACGAAGTGGGTTTCTATTAAACAAACTTTCCAGTAGTAAACCATTTATATCCCTGACGAATTTCGAGGGAGAAATTCTTTTTAAGGGGGTAGAATGTAACACCCCGAGTTTTTATGAAAAATATTCTTTTAATTTCATTATTGTCTTTTGTTGTATGTTCCACAATGATTACCTTGCACTATACACAACATCGTATTAGCTTGCAGTATACGCAACACTATTCTTCGATCGTGTTACACACAATTTTGATAATAGTTATTATACATAACATTGAGTATATATATATATACAATGTATAAATGAAATATGGTTGGATTCTGTTATATGAAACAACGAAGGATTCTTGCACAACATGCAACCCTGACTTGGCTTGCATTACACGCAATCGCGACCTTCCTCGATAGCGTGTGTTGTACCAAATACTGGGTTTTAATAAACAACGATATATTATTATAATATTATTATAAACTAGCAGTTATGAATATTATTAACTAAATTTTGAATTTTATAACATTATTATCCATCTTAAACATTTTCTAGAACATGGTATAAGAAAAAAATAAATTTTTCGGGTAAAATAAGTATTTTTCAAAAAATGCAGTTTTGCTGCCTTTTGATGGCACACACACTTTAAATCTAGTTTTTGACATGTTTATAAGTTCAATTTGACAAAATAAAATTCTTCTTTGGAATCATGAAATAAAAATTTACTTTGGATAAAATTTTCATATTATTCTGGTAACTTTCATATTTTGATGAATAGTAAAAACACGCTATATTTTAATTAAAAACAACTTTTTTCATCGCAATAATTTATATGGTTAAAATATAATATTTAATGGTTTTAAAGTATAAATAGAATATATTTTTACCATTTAATATAATCTATGTAATTATCATTGATTTTACATTAAATTCGTTGGTTAAATCAATCCAATCTTTTTTAATGTTTTAAAGAAAACCCCATTTTCGTTCAACAACGAGATTAATTTTAATTTAATTTCCGAAACTTTTGTGTATTGAATTTGGAAAAATGGATTCCATATTTGGAATCATTGGGTCCAAATTATGTTAATAAGCTACTTTTTTATTTTTTGGAATTATTAATAGTAGCTATGGTAAAATTTATTTACCACAGTTAAAGGTAAATAAGGTAATTATGGGTAAATATAATATTATAAAATTACCCTAACTCATGAAAAAATTCTATTGGATGACTAAAAGTACACCCATATAACCTAAGGGTCGGATTAGATTTATTTTATGGACTTTTGACCAAGAAAATAATTTAATTATTATTAAAACCAAAGAAAGTGACAACATGTCACTATCTTAATTCTTATAAGTATATTAATTTTAATTTAGTGATAAACATCATAAAACATAAAACATGAATATTATACATAAAGATAATAAAATTATTTACATCATGATAATTTATTTAGAATTTTTAGGGATTAAATATTATCAATTATTGGTGATACATTAATGATAAAGAAATTATTTATTAAGTGGAAAATAAGTAATATAGTTTTTATTGAAATAATAATACCCATTAAAAGGCCCACAAACCTCACAAAAACTTATTTTTAGTGTATATATACACCTTAAACTTCCAATTACCTAATATATAACCGTTTGGAGCCTTATAAAATTTATTATGAAACTTATATTATTTTATTTTAAATGATGCCAAAGTTGTCACCGTCATAATTTAATAAATATAACAATTTAAATATTGTGATTTTAAGATGATAAATTCTAGTAAATGTATTATTGTAAAATTTAATAGATTTATATTCATCATAGGATTTTATTTTTAATTTTTATCCAACAAGTCATTATATTAAATAATTATAAAAAAATGGTGTTGTAATTATTGTATTAAGAGATAAACCAAATAAACGGTTTTAAAAATAATAAAATAAATATTATATGAACTATTTAATGTGATCAACTAATTTTATAGATACATATGACATTTTATGAATCTATTAAATATTTTATTTCTAACATATCTTCTGTATATATTTTAATTAAATTCAAATAAATGAATAGTGTCAAAATTGACACTATTGCTATTTTATAAAAATAACATATTATAAAATTGTTTAAAAATCACAAAAATATTTAAAAATTATAATTTTAAATTTATAATGTTTAAAATGTTATAAAGTAAACAATTATGGAAAATTCACAACAAATTAGTAATTATTTGTTATAATTTAAAACTTACAAATTTATTACCACAAATAAACTTAAATAGATTAAATAAGGAAAAATAAAAATGATAAGTTTTAAAAAAAGATCCAAACATGTCTAAATTTGATTGGTTGATGATATTAGAACCCTATCGCATCTAATCTTCGAATATGAGGCATTTTTGGAGGTTTTTAATTGGGGATAGATTTATTATAAATTAATATTTTTAAGAATTCCAAAGGTGCCCCTCTCCTCCCTTATAAAAGGGTACCTCCTCCCTCTCTTCCACACACCACTTTGAGCCTCCATGATCAGAAAAACCATGCCCAATTTTCTTCTCCACTTCCCTAGAAACATCATATAGGTCCAGGTCTTCTTCAAAGACCAATTTTAGAGCCCTAAGAGGAGGTCTCAACGAGGCTCTTCAAAGAAGAGGTAATTCCGTTACCGATTATTTCACCTTTATTTCTTCTTCCACTTCCTCTTCTTAGGTTGTTTCATTATGAAGTAATAACATCAGTATCACTCATATAAGGATATGTTATTATATGTATGAAACAACCCTATTTCACTATCTATCCATCCTACAGAAAATGAAATCATCGCGCGTGCGTACGTATGGAATACCGCATCCACGTCGTGGTGTAATCTATTTTCCACCACCACCGTACTTGGATGGGTATAATGGTGTAAATAATAACTATATATGATTATTGTAAAGTGATATTGATTATGTAATAGTATACATACACTCCAATAAAATTCCACGATCATGGGAATGATATCATCGCTCGTGCGTACGTACGGAATACCGTCTCCACGACACGATGAGATTCATTCTCAATGATAAACCATTCACAAATGATTATAAAGTATATATAATAAGTAATCATGAAATATATGACATTATAATGATACTGGATTTATGTATATATATATATATGTATGTCATCCAATTAATTCCATTCAATTCAACGAGGAAATGAAAACAACGTTCATGCGTACGTACGGCCTACTGTCTCCATGAACAGTGTATTTCGTTCCATTTATAGATCTATTATATATATGTATATTCTGAATATATATTATATATAATTCATGTTTTACATTTTGGATGTATGTTATCATGATCTATGTAATCATATGAATAATTACAAGTCAAAACACGGACGACAAATGAAAGGATTTTACCCAAAACGCTCATTAACATGGAATTTACAATAGAACTGGTAATATAAAGTCATAAGTGAACCATATATGATATCATAACAATTAATATGATTCTTTAATAAGTCCATAACATTATTTAAATCATTATAGAGGTGGATCGGATACGTACGAAGCATATCAGACCTAAGGTAAGGGATAATTATTCCAATCTTCTTCTTATCCGAGATTGTTTATTCGTAAGTATTTACTAGGGGTTATGTTTATTATCCATGTCTATATGTTCTCAAAACGTATTCATAAATTTTTTAATTTACTTCCATGTATGTTTAATAAAATTTTAACACTTTTCTAATTTTACCAGATCGTATGGAAGGAATATTTCTTTTGTTTACCACATGAGGTACTTTTTGACTTTTCCGAAAAAAGTACGAGAAAAATGTTATTTTTAACTTATATGGCGTGAATGGATTTTTAAGGTTGTATAAATCCTTATTGTAATGAAGCGTCCTCTAAAATATTTCATGACTATTTTCAACAAAATCTGTTTCTTTTAAAATTCCATGAAATTTTGTGAAAAGAAATTGATTTTGTAGAAGAAAGGATATTTTTCTCAAGAATTCATTTCAAGTTTTTTATCAAAACCATTTTTCCATCTAAGATGACATTATTTCATATTTTTTTTGTTTCAAGTATAATGTATCTATGATTTACATGATTTCACTTTTCTTATTATTAAATGATATCCATTTCTTTTATATGGATTATGTGATGATGGGATGATGTTTATGAAACCCATTTTATTCATTGGGTTATTATGAATGATGTATGTTAATTTTGTGGCACAAGTAAGAATGATTTCATTATGAGATGGGTGGGACCTATATCTCCCTCCAATTCATTGGTTAAAGATTTATATCTCATGAGATAGACATGGCTGGAAGGGTAAGTTAATCCGGTTCAGTGTTACAGGACTGAAACGAGGAGTGAACTCGATTCAGAAAGGGACATTGTCCACTAAGATTGTCTTGGCAGCAATTCCTTGGCTACTATGGAAATCATTACATCTACTTAATGGATTCCACAATTACATGTTTTATTCCAATGATATTTTATCATTGTTTATGTTCCAATATGATCTATGCCTTATGTACTTCCATGTTTTATGTCGTTGCTCAAGATTTTGATGTTTAAACATTGTGTTCATGTTTTTACGTGCAGAAGTATATGGTATGTTTTATTTTACCCATGCTTACACTTACTGAGCATTTGAGATCACCCTTTTTATGTTTTATTTTCCCCAGGATATAACGAAAGGATTTAGGTAAAAAAAGGGAAATATCTTTATGGGAGATGTTGAATATATTTCACCACGATTAGAAGATTACATTACAAGTTTCCAAAGACACTAAACTATTATGGTCCTTGTGTGTCTGTTTTTGTTATGTATTAAGTATTCCGCTAACGTAATGTAATGCCCATGTACGTCAAGCATTAGGTCTCTACAGATATGGTAATGTACAACAATGCCTGCGAGGTGATTCATCTGGAGCAGTTCACTCTTTCAGCTATGGATTACCCTACCCACATTACTGAGCTCCAGCACATCACACCTATTGTGATGGGTGATGATATATCAAATGATAGGTGATTCGAGTATGGTCTCAACTATGACATTAAATCACAGGTGAATATAATTAGGCTAACTACGATATCTTATATAGTTGAATAAGCACAAATTTCTGAATATTGTCAAAAGGAATCATGAGGTGGGTACCAGGGGAGCTCAACTTCAATATCTGGTATTGTTTTGACTGGTATCAATAATCATCATATGGATCTTACTCAACTAGAATTATGTTATCCGAATTTATCTTCCAGCATCCAAGTGATGTGCTTCTAGTGTGGAAGAATTGTGAATACTAGATCATTTTAACAGATGGACCCAGTCGAGTGACCAGATTGTGTAAATATGGGTCATATTCTACATTTCAATAGGATGTTTCCTCTAGTGGATAATGATATAGGTTTTTCATATACTCTACCAATAAGAATAGGGTTAGCAACTTCTCACCAATCAGCGAATTGCAATACATCATAACTCTTAGACTATGGTAGTGGTCATGGACATGGTACCATGACTATAGGTTTTTAGAGAATGTAGAATGGATGAACTGAGGTTATCAAGGTTGTGTAACGTGGATATTGTATAGAACAAACAAATCCAGTAAAACACACCTTGAAGGATTAGTATATAAGACATTATATTGTCTGATTTACCATTATAGTTGCCTCTGTTTTAGCATGTTCAAATTTGTAGTTAGGGGATTCACATAGTTTTATATATGTGCCCATTATGGAGATCCTAGGGCTATTTGTTTTTTTTACTTTTGATGATTTTATGACTCTATAAACTCTTTTAGGGATTAGAACTGTTAATGTGCATTAGTCAAAGGAGTTCCCCATTGATGTTGGTGCACGACACAGAGTATGGGACCTCTACATGTTAGAGGTGAACATATTTGTTGTCATTCCCGAAATGGAATAGTTGGTCTTCATTTAATCCATTCTCGATAACTGTCACCGTAGGGTTTAATTTTATGTCCCTAGATTGAAGATCGTTTCTGCACAAGGCTAAATGGGATGTCTATGCGTGCTGATCTAGACCTTTGCATCATGGGCTGGGTAGGATGACATCCTAGATTACATTTTTATATCCAATTTACAAAGTGACATATCAAGAATATTTCATTTTGGTAGTTGGTCATTTTAGGGACATCTTCCTCGATGAATTTTTATGTCTAACTATACTGAAATAGGTAGAGTTATATATCAAGATTGTACTAGGGGAAACTAATGTATCCATTCCACAATATTGGATGTCTACGATGGAGATTCATGTCATGTACTTGATCCATATTCTACTAAATTAGTGCCCCTTACACAGTTGGCCTCATGTCCTCATGTGCATTTCCACAAATAACTGAGGACTCCGAAAAGTAGCAAGGGACTATGGTGTGATAGAGGGTAAAAAATTCCCATGTTTTAAATGTGTAACATATCATAATCAATAGTAATAAAATATTGTAAATAGTAAACAACTTTAAACTCAAATTAATTCAAGAATACCAAAAAGATAATTTACCAGACATTATTCCCATCAAAATATTATGCAGCATGTCACATCTTCTAGGAATGAATCCAAAATAAGATACACTATAGTAAAAAAATACAATGTTACAAAAATTAAAAAGAAAACTCAGTAGATTGAAAATCCTCAGCTTGATCACATGCTCTCCAGCTCCTAAATAAAAAATCAAGTACATATAGAAGGGAAATACACATTATAAACATTTAAACAATATATAATGTTTTATCCCAAAAACATGATCCATATAGGGTGTGTGAAATAAATCCCCTTAGGAAACCAACTAAGATGTATTCTAGTCCTTCCAATAGTATATTCAACATCATTGTATTATTGTGAAATAATTTACTACTATATATTCAAATGTAATCCATCTGATAAAATTTCTTATTCTATTACATTTATCTCGTGTTCTTTAATTATTTCAATTACAATGAATTATATATGTCATTGGATATGGCCTAAAAATGTCAATCCCATGTAAAAAGTAAGCACAAAAGATGCCTCAACATCCATTCGAATTACAATTATGTGTCGACAAAATCCAATCATTTAAATTGACCTAGAATATGCATAATAATCCATTCCATTACAACTGGTGTTGGGGCCAAGCCATATGTATAATCATATCATCATATTTAAAATAAGGATGAGCCTAGTATATCATCATTTCAGTATGTGTCATTATAAAACCAGGTAAACAATAATGGAAACAAGTTTCAATCAAGGATGACCTTAGAATTTTATCAATATAGTAGGTGTCAAGATAAAAACCGGTATATAATCATTTCAACATGTTTCAATCTTGTACATTCCAAGTATATCAATATAATAAACAATTCATGTAACGTAAACTATGAAATGGTAATATAATTAACAGCACACATGGGAAACAATCATGTCACTAGACTATCCAGTAATATCATTATTTCTAAACATAATAATTATAATCTCGCATGGGAAATAAATGTAAATATCCTAACATGTTTTAGAAAAATTATATGTCTTAATCATATACACTCACATGGGAAATACATATCACAATCCTAACATGTATTCTGAAAATTACAAGGCTTCAAAAAATTAACACAAATGGGATGTTTATATATAAAAAATATGTTAATTAAACAATCACCAGGATTAAACAATTTTCATCTCACATTTTCAATATTCAATTAAAATATTTCATTTTAAATAACCATAATAATGGAAAAAATTCATTCCCACATGCATCTTAGGACTAAAGAATGAAAAATGGTCATCTGAGGGAAAACAACAACATGGTGGGCCTTAGTCATAAAACCATCTCAAACATGATTATTATAATTTGATTGACTGTATAATCATTATTAGTAAACATCAACAATAAATATTCATTCTTATATACACCCTAAAAATGGTAAAATGGAACTACAGAACATATAAAAAAATGGACATTGAGCGAAAAGAACATGACCACCTACTTTGAACACATACAACTATCCTCATCCAGCATGAGCCTATAATTCATCCTATAAAGATATATATCTATAAAAAAATAACACTAAACCACTAATAACATTATTGAGAGATGAAATATAGAAGAATAACTAAATAGGAATCAACTGATTACTTATTGTGTTTAGATGCATCTAATAGGGATTGAAGCGGAATTTGAATGGAGATTCTAGGGGGAAATTCTACCTCTGGTGTGTTGATCATCAAACCGGGTTGAGCCCTTAATCTATTTTCACAGAAGGCACTACAACAAGGTTTATAAAAAAAATAAATTATATTGAGTATAATAAAAATAAAATGTTTTGTCCATAACATTTCCAAACAGGTCTTGCCCATATCCTTACAAGACATATACTAAGAAGAACACAACATATACCAATATAAAATAGTTTTTTTTTAAAATTCACTGTGTGTAATCCACATTTTCCTTCATTTCCTAAAGTAAAAACGGGAAAAATAAAGTCTTGTACCTAATAGGATGAAATGGGTTCATAAAAAAATCTCCCCGAAACTCAATTTTTCCATATATTTCCCTTCTATCGATGGTGTTGAAAGAAAAATTAAAAAAAATCTCTCCACTACAATCTTAGATTTTTCTCCCACCCCTATGTCTCATCTCTTACATGACTATACTTCAAAAACACCAATAAAAAAGGAATAGACCAGACAAAGAGAATATTCATGCTACGATCCACAAAATGGAAAATGATTATCCTTTATGGGCGCATCAACATGGAAGTCAAACTATTTTTATATAAAAGCATGAGAACGTTCTGAAAATTAAAGTCACTACTATCAAAAGTGGAAGAATCTGTCCATATCCCTAAACCATGGAGGTAACTGGAATCGACGAGAACCCAGCCCAAACCTAAACATACTCCTAAATGGCCCAACTTATGTTGATGAAATCTTACCATATCTCATAATCCTATTGTGCCCCTACCTCAGTGCCACACGTCGAAAAACTCAACCCACGACCTCGAACTCCAGAGGAAATCTACAATTATAAGCATAATATTTCTATTAAGACTGTGCAGTAGCCATCCACTTCGAAATAAACTACAACTTCTCAGTCGTATATGGGACAATATGAGGTCCCATCAGAGATGCCTCACCTACCTACAAGAAACAAAGGGGTGATCAGCAAGTAATATTGTACAAATCCTCAAATGTTACCATCTTAAAAGTATCCTCAAATCTATCATTATAGGGTAACTTGACCAATGGTATGTTTCTCTCCCTTGAAACCATCAAATTTTGGATGTATTCACAATGAATTTCCCCCTTCACCGAACTCATGCACTCTGACTGGCTATCCATTTGAAAATGGTAAGATGTTCATAGAAGTATCTATGTACCCCACAAAATTTTTATCCCCTTACTCATACAAGATGTAAAACAATAATCATATCTGAAATGATAGAATATGGAACCACATGTAGTCATACAATATCAATGACTTACAACATTACAAGATCTTCCACACTAAGAGTTTTCTTGATCAGCAGGAAGAGTGCATCCTTCGTGAGTCTGTTATGAAAACCAAATAAGATATCATTACCACTTCACTTCAACAGTTATTAACCTCCACCCAACATTCTCTTGAACATTCTAGAGATGCTTTATGTGTGATTTTCCCTTATGTATGAAAATATGAAAATAATTGGGGACATAACAGTGGCCAAACATCAAATCATAGTTGAACAATAATAGAACTAATTAAATGTGGATACAAAATATTATCTAAAAATACATTGTAGATTTCACTCCACACCTACCTTAAACTAGAGTATCGATTAAACTGTTTCATAGAAACAAAAAACGAAGAAGAAAAGGATAATGATTCTGAACATCACTTGATAACTTATCTCAGAAACTCTTTTCTTAGATTGTCATTGTATTACAACGTAACACAACAATTTTTCCAAAGGATAGATACAACAACAATGATCACGTTCACTGAAGCTCATACATTACTCTCAATGACACTCCGATGTCAATCCATCCCTTGATCAATTAATATGACATGCCACAATATTACTAAAAGCATAATTCTATATCCATACCACTAAAATTATTAAATGTTTTTAAAATATCTCATCTGATCCAGAATACATGTCTAAGATAAAATTAGATTCATTAATATATTGTATGTGGGACTCTCCAAGGTGGTCCATAATAACCGTTAGATGTTAGACTTTGGTAAAAGGCCAGTAGTCCATATAAGAACTAACACTGAACCAAGTGAAACATCATCCTTGAGGTCATGTCGAAGAAAATGGCAGGCATACCTGATTCCATCCAATTATTTCCTACACAGAAACCCATGTATCACACAGGATTATCCAAGACTCATTTCAAACTATGCTTCTGGCACAAAAATCTTAAAAGATCATGTACTATCCCAATTACTCTCGACTATAGTGTGGTTTATCACATCCTCTCTCTTAGTGATTCTAGAATGATGTAATGATATGGGACATGTTGATCTCATAATAAATATCACATTAAGGGATACATAAATATTACAACAGAATGACACTCGAACTACTACTTTTCAACCTCCTGAATGAAAACTAGGCATCACCTACCGACACATCATCATTAACCATTTACAATTAAATTATCCAATGGAATATCCATAAAAAGTCATGATAAATTATTGAGGTCCCCCATGGTCATTGGTTCCTCACTAGGACTACACATAAAACCAAAATTAAACAACATCATGCTTCCAGAAATCCATCAAAATGATATAAGACTATAAAGACTAATGGAAATCATGTATAAATGACCATCTCTGAATGGTCCATGATTTCAATCCTTCAACCAAGAAAATCACATTTAAATAAAATTGATGTGATGATTCCACATAGGATTGTCTTAATCATCAATTAGATGGAATGAACAATATCAAAAATGCGTTTTTAGAACCAACGTAAACACACGAGTATCATTCCACCAACTATGATAACATGACAAATCACATGTCATGAAATCAATAATTAAACTGAATGGCGTGTTAAAACACCCATGTAATATAATATCCTCAAAAGTAGTGGGAAGAACATTGATCCAAAATTTTCCAGCCACTCTACTCCAGAGATAACTATGAATAGACACAACTGTTCAAATATCAACGATTTAACAAAACATGACAGCTCATTTTAACCCGAAAACACCCAACGGGTAATAAGTATGTCAGCATATAGTACCCCATGTTTACAAGAACGTAAAACACATTTTGGATACTATACATAGGTTATCCACCCTACTCATCCTAGTACTAGATGGATAAAGCAATACCTTGATCAAAATACGATCATTTACACAACCATTTACCTTGATGAAGAGGTACCATGTTTCCTATAACTTATTGAAAAATAGGTTCACACAACTTCCATAGAAGCTGACTATTATTGGGGCATGTAAGTGATGTTTAACTGAGAATTCCCCAATGATCATATCCCATATCAGGGACAAGATACAATTATCACCCATCCCAAATATGTTTTCCTATCTAAAAACAATACTTTCCTACTATGGAGAATGATACCTAGGCGTCTCCAATATGGAATTATCTAACACATTCTATCCCCGTACGAAAAATAGGCTTCATAACTTTTATATGAATTCTACCTAGGATCCTCTATGTAACACAATATTGGGCATCCTATATGGGATCCATAAATAAAATGGAATGGGAGGAATCCTAAATGGGATCCTCAAAAGATACTCTATTAAGGAATCATATAACACAAATCCTCAAAAATTGAAAATAGATAAGAGATCCTATAAGGGACTCCCTATAACATCATGTAGTCAATGGAATCCCACAGGTCTCATGACAATATATCATAGAAGGGAATGTATAAAATTATAAAATTATTCAAATTCATAGGTCCAAATAGAATGATCAAAGCTCTTCTCAGATCAAATGTCTCAACTAGGATGTTCTGAACACCCAATAGGTCATTCATGCCATGTTCATTCTTAGGTGGAAACTGAAAATAATAGCTAGATGAAGAACCCCTCCATATTTAAATAATAACTAAAATAGGAATTATAATTCCTCAAAACTCTCCACTGGTTTCATCATTGGGATCTACGTTGATAGCTACACATAATGGACTACTCTCATGTGGAACCCATGAATTGAAATATGAAATTGGAAATAAAACTTAATGCAGGCCTAAAATAAGTACATGAAATATAGAAACCTTAGACTGTGTGTAACATAATGAACATAAAAAGGCATGTACTCCCATTGGACTAGGCCTATAAAATCATAGTTAAACAATGTTTCAGGATGACACACAACATGTACTCATATTCTCCCCCTGGAAAAGTGCATTGACAAGGCCAGAGTTACATGAGGTCTACCAATGTAATACTACATATTGTTTATATACCATTCAAAAAATTCACAATCCAAAAACCTTCTACTTATGTTATCTCTTACATAGTCAGACACACTGACTATTACAACTTGGAATGTACTCTTAGTACACCTTGTCTACATCTGAGAAGTTCTGTCATCTCGAACATGATAACCCATGGCATGCGTTCATAGAATCAGACATCATGTTTTATGGGCTTTTTGGATAATAGGCCTCATCAAATTCCCCAGAACACATGTTTTTATAAAGTTATGGTGTTCAAAATTCAGATCCTTGGGGTCAATAATCAACAAAATTAAAATCATTGAATCAATATATGACAAATAAAAACCCAATCAATATTCCATGGAAAAAATGTGATCCACCAATTAATAATAGAAGTACCCCCTACACCTCAGGGATCAATGTTTGGAATCCATACAATTCACCAATGACATGTAAAAATACAATGATCACAATAGAAGTTATATATATAATTAAACCTATCACAACAATATGAATGTATAGAACAACATTAAGAACAACTACATGAAATTAGAAAACCTCCCAAATGACCTGGAATGATTGCATGGAATGATATTTTTTTTAAAAAAAATTAAATGATTGATGACATGGAATACCATTATTTCATTGAGTGGAAAAAATAGAAACACAATAATTTTAATAATTACAGAACACAACATGTATGTAAGCCGATGGTGAAATCTAATCATTTGTAATAGCTTAAAACACTATAATCACAATTCAGTTCAAGGTAATTTGGATTTTCCGTATACTGGGGGAAGCTACTCAAAGGGAAATCTAATTACCAAACTCCATTTCATTACCGTCCCATTATATTTTCATCAAATAATAATACAATCAAAAAAAATTCCTCTAATACAACTTTGTAACATCTCAAATCCAGATACCATTCATGTGGCACCCCATACTCGGTTGGCCACATGGCCCTCATATGTATTTCCCCAAATTCCAGTGGATGCCGATTAGAAGTGAGGTCCTATGGTCTTCTAATGAGGAATATATTCCCTCATTGGAAGATATTGACAATTAAAATCAATAATAATACAATAAGAGAAATAATAAAATGCATTAAACTGAAATAACCCATGAGATACTGATAAGATAAATTACCAGGCAACATTCCATAAAAAATATGTTGTTGCATGTCACATGTTCTAGGAATGAAACCAGTAGATGATACATTGTAGTAAGATAAAAAATATAATTAAAATGTATATAAATAAAATACGAAAACTCATAAACTTCACAAACCTCGACTTGGTCCCATGATCTCCTACTCCAAAACATCAAATCAAGTACCTGTAGAATGTAACATTCGATTTTTGACACCTGTAAAAATATAATCTTTTCTGGCCCAAAAACATGTCACATATAGGGTATAAAAAATAAATATAGTAGGAAATAACCCATGAAATGTGCTTGTTAGTCTATGAGTATTTGGAACAATAGTATACAATATTGAAAGATGTAACATTGATGTACTCAATAGTAGACAATCCTACACACACTCTCTTTCTTTTATATTAATCCAATTTACTCTAATTAATTCAATTACATTGAATTATATAAGTCATGGGATCCACTCTAAGTTAGTCAATTCCCTTTATAATGTAAACACAATCGATGCCTCACCAATCTATATAAACTGAAATAAGTGATGACTGAATCCAAGCTTGTCCACTGTGATAGAAGAAGAATCAAAATTTATTCCATTTCAATATTATGCATGTCTAGGGTTGATGTATAAGAATTTCAAAATACTTCAAATATGGACATTCCAATTATATCATAATTTATTCATGTTTATAGGTCAATCCCAATATAAAATCATTTCAGGATGTTTCAGTCAGGAACATGCCCAGTATATCAGCACTTCAGCATGTGTCAAGGTAAAACATAGTATATAATAAGTTCATCATGTTTCAATCTAGGACAAGAAAATTATATCATCATTTCATCATAAAAACAACTCACGAAAATTACCATTTTACATGGTTAAAAATTAACAACTAATGTGGGAATTAATCACATCATAATCATAACATGTAATCTTACCATTACCAGGCTTAATAGTTATAATCTCACATGTGGAATCCATGTCAAAATACTGACATGTAATATAAAAATTACAAGTCTTAACCAAATAAAATCACACAGAAAGTCCATACCACAAGCCTAACTTGTAATCTAATCATTATAATGATAAAAAATATAATCACATTGTCACATTATATATTACAAGAAATTATAGTTATTAAACTACCACATGGCTTAACCAATTTTTGTCTCACGTGGGCCACATTCAATTAACCATGGTAATTTTAAACAGCACTAAAAAGGTAAAAAATCCATTCCCATATGCATCATTGGCCAAATGCATAAACCATGGTCATCTGATTGAAGCATACCCCTGTGGTGGACCTTAATAAATACAAACAATCTCAAAAAATATTTATTTAATATAATCCTTAACATAATAAATATTAGGATACAAAAAGTGTTAATTTCAATTCCTTACTGACCATATATATAGAAGAATGTGACTACTACATACATAAGCTACTCAACATTGAGAAAAAGGCATAAGACCACCTATGTCGTAGTCATTGGAATCTCCACATTCTGCATAGGCCTCTAATTCGGCCTACAACTGGGTCGATCTACAAGATGAGAAACAACACTCAACCCATGATAACTAGGTCGGGAGATTAACTAATCAATAATGTCTTAATAAGAATCAATATCTTACTAATTGGATTCAAACCCCTCTAAAGTTGATCGATTCAGTCTTTGAACAAAGATTTGGGTTGGAATTATTCCCCTGATGCACCACTCATCATTCCCAAATGATTATCCTATCCACATTCAATAAAACGAGTCTACTACCTACTTTATCCAAAAAATGTACAGTGCTTGTACTTTATCCTACCCACCATGTTTGTAAATTTTCAAAAGATGTCATGCCCAAGAACATACATGCCATGTATTGGGATGTATATGTCATGTGTCCATATTACATGTTATGTTTAGGAAAATACACGGTGTGTAATCCACTTTTACCTTCATTTAATTAACTAAAAACTGAAAATGAATTATCCAAACCTCAATGGAGGAACCTATTTCTTATGTTGGAAGAGCTCAAAATACAACTTGTGGATTTTGAGGATATGGGTTGTATACAACCCAATACTTCTCTATGGAGTTCGCTGGTACATTTTGAAAAAAAGGTGGATGTTACCATTAAGATATGTTTATATTATCGGAAAATGAACTATTTTATGGTTTAGAACTTGTATCATCTTCCAAAAATTGATTATCTCTTCAGGAAACTATGAGGAGATAAAGAATTTTCTAATATTTATTTTAGATTTGGTTATCATTATTTTCATGTTAGACGATGTTATATACATCACAAAGCCTTTTAGTGTATGTATGTTTTTACGAGTATCATGTTATCGTGTCTGGTCTCATGAATTCCCTAATGGTTTTTCTGAAACTATAGAACTCAATGTTCCATACTTATCATGTTTTATATTTTTTTTCTTTTCTTGGTTGATATCTTGGTGTATTCTCATAATCGACCCGGCCATGCCAAATATATTCATATTGTTTTGAATACACGGAGACAACATCAGTAATATCTTATGCTCACAATGTTCCAATTCTAGATGCATCATATTCATTGCATGGGTGACATCATCTCATATACAGAAGTGTTAGTAGGCATGAAGAAGTTGAGAGTAGTAATTTCATCGGAGAATCACAAGAAAATCATGGAAATATGATTTTTTTGTGGATAGATATTTAATACATGTGCTTCATACAAGAATTATCACATTTAGAAGCACTGTAGATATGCATGGCTATAAAGGGTGTGAATTATTTATGGATAGATACCTATGAGACAACATTTCAGGATTTGAATAAGAAATTGAAGTCAACAATGATAATGATTTTTCTAGAGCTGGGAAAAAGTTAAACATTATAAATTGATGCATTGGGTATCAGGCTTTAAAAAGTTTTTATATAAGGTGTTCGAGTCATTGCGTACGTATCATAGAAGTTAAAGCCACATGTGATGATTTACTAAATAGATGATCTCGCGTTAGCTGTGGGTTTTCTCGAATTACACGGTTAGATAAATTAATTATTAAGAGATATTTTTTTGGTGTAAACGGAACACAAAAGTCTCTAGTACATATTTACACTGCATGATTTGAATCTGAGGTAGAAAAGGTGAGTGGAATACCTTCATAAAATTAAATTCAATCTTTCCTACTCATCATGGAATGTAAATGTAGTGGCCGATGTTTCTAGCAGGATGACTCAAATATAAGAAGTGAATCATTACAGTAGCGAGTGAATGCTTACGGTGTTGTTATATGATATTCACATGGAGGTAAACGATAGTCACATACTTGATGTTTTCGTCCTTAGTTTATACCGCTACACTACTAGATTGTGAGAGGATGAGGCAACTATTCAATGTCAAAGGCCCAGTTCAACATGATAGTCTGGTATGTGAGGAACCTCCTTGTTGTCGAACCTTATGTAAGGATGAGGTTATGTGGTTACATGGTCATGTATGGGTTTCCACAGACATGCATGGGGGAATGATGAAAGATATTTATGCTTCATTTTTGGTAGTTCATCCTGGTGTCACCTAGCTGTATCAATATTTACATTGTTTGTATGGGGTGCAAGGTATGAAGGGAGGTGCATTTTCTTTTGTCTTGAGTTGATCCACCAGTTTATAGGTGAATGTAGAGAATCAATTTATAGAAATACCTTTAAATTAGGTACACATTCCTTTGTTTAAACAGTTATATTTCATGATGTAATTTATGACATGTTTACTGAGGTCACACTGATGTAATGATGTAGTTTTGGTTGTTGTACACAGGATTATCATGGTTGAAATTTTTTATCAACTAAGGAATCGGATGATGATGTCGATCATTGGAGGTAGTACAAATGTGATATTGTATGAACACCCGAGGTCCCATATTCTATAATTACAGATAGAGATGCCCAGTATAATTCTTGATTTGTGTAAGGGATACATAGGGTATTAGGTACAAAATATCTTCTATCCACAATATACCACAATCATATTGATGGGAAATCATAGGGAACAATTCATATACTATAAAACATGATATGGTATGAATCGTAGATATGAGGGGTTCTTGGGAGAGAGACATACTCATTGTTGATTTAGAATACAACAACGTATTCCATGATACCGTTTAGATGGAAACATATGAGTTTTTTTGCGTAGGCCAGTATGATCACCCCTCTTTTGGATAGTGTCTAGAGAGTCAGCTATTTAGGGACCTTGTCATGTCCAGGAGGCCATTGAGTTGGATTTATTGATTCAAAAGAAGATAGATACTTAACAATCTCATCAGAAATGATATTCCAATTTCCACAAATGTCTTATGGAGTTTGAGTTCAGGAATCATTTTTTCTTATGTGTCACACTGATTATGGGTTATAAGAGGATCATGAGACATGGTAACCATTCACTGAGATACCTCGATCCATTTACGATTTTGGAGAGGATCAAGTCAGTTGCCTATCAATTGATGTAACCTCATAGGTACGGGGATATGCATGATAACATCTATGTTTCTTAGTTATGAATTTAATTTTCGGACCCTTGTCATACAATTAATCCCATGGAAGTTGAGTTGTAGGAAGATATGTCCACTGAGGAGTATCTCATTTGTATTGTGGATTATAGAAAAAAGGCTATTTGTGGCAAATATGTCCCTTTAATATGGGTGCTATTCTATCTAGCCCATTTTTAGGAAGCGACCTAGGAGAGGGAGGTTGACATTCGATCCCAATGTCTAGAGTTATTATATGACATTTTTTCATCATCGGTGTTAGGGAAATTCCAAGATGAACTTCTTTACGGGGGACGTTTGTAGGAGCCTAACTCATCTGTTGAGGAAAATATAATTCCTTATTTAGTTTATAAATATGAAAATGTGGTAAAAGAGGTCAGGCGATATATACATACCTATTAAATGATTTGACTGGGTGCTACATGACATTTACTTATTCGTACATGACATGTTTGTAGAGTTAAATGCCCGGTAATCCCCTTATACAACCATGTAATGGTTTTTCCAAAAATTGTACATACATGGAATGTAGATTCATGTAAAAAATATGTACATTTATTTATTTTGTTGATTAAAGTAGGAAGTAGAATAAGTTTTTGCTGACAGAGAGATACGCACTGGTTTGACGGGTAGCTTACCTAGGAAAAATTCAAATGGGAATTCTTCTCTCATTTTATCATCCATAACCATATTCGAACACTGTCATTTCCATTTAAACCCTCCAAATGAGGGATTTATTCCTTTTGTTGCTTTAATTCTAGTTTTATCTTGATAATGTTATTGATGGTTGTGATTTTTTCTTGATTTTATATATCTACTCTGATTTAGGTTGATTTGAGCACTGATAATTGATTAGTAGAGTCATACAAGCATGAGGTAGGTGGTCATGATCCATTATTTTAATATTGAGATTAATATATTTGTCGATGTGCCCCACAACCACTTTTAGGGATTATATTGAATTAATAATGATCCCTTTTATTCCATATTAATTATTATGAAATTAATTAGATTATCTGAAATCAGGTATTGGGTTGTGAACCTAGATTTATGGCCACCCCAATGGTCAATTTGTCTTTAATTACTATTTTGCTAATAATTCCTATGACGCATGACTTGAATTACAGTTCTTCGGTTGTAAAAAATATATTTCTCATAATATGAATTATACCCATGAGATAATTGTTTTGTTTTTGTATAAATGTTTAAATTGAATAATAACATTTTATAAAAGATTCTCATTATATTTATCGTTTTTTAATCATGTAATTGTTAAATTACATGTGTTGATAATTATGTACAATGATCCCACATGAGTAGATTTTGTTAAATCCATTTGATAGTATAATTCACATATGATGACTTTTAGATGGAGTGTTTAATTGAATTAAATTATAAAAGGGGGTAATTAAAAATGGGCGACCAACAGTCTCCATTAAAAGAAATTGTTGGGCTCATGTTACATATTGCACTTTAAATAGCATGGGAGAACCATTTTCTATGATAAAATGTAAATTTATTAGCTCAAGAGTTTAATTATGTAATGGTCATGAGCGAGCCACAAAAGTGTTCTTGGGTTCATTTAGTCTTACATAAAATTTCGAGTAATCCTAGGATCCAATGATGGATACTAAGGATGATCTCTATTGGAAAATGATTAAATTTTTATTAGGTAATGAGATGATGGTTAATTTTATAAAAGGTTCTTCAGGCATAGGCCTAACCTCAAGAGTTTTAAATTATCCAATGAAATTGAATTATTAAATGGAATGACATATGCTAAATCTATCAATAAAAAGAACAATCATGGATTCAGTCTTCACATTTACATAGTAACATTGTCTGATGAGACATCTGTTGTGCTTATTTTTGAGTACCTTCTAGTTTAATTCTATCTCTATTTTACAAATCCTATAATAAATATCCAATAAAAAATTTCCATAGACTGTGGGTGGTTTCGGAAATGTATTTCATCTCAATCCCTCTTTGGGCCATTCTTTTGGGACAAAAAAATAGATTTTTATAAGAGTTTATTAGAGCCATAACCCTGCTATAGTTACAAGAAGTGATACTTTGGACATGAGAGCATGGGGGTGAGCAGAGACCTGTGATGATTCTATGTTTTTTTGTTTCTTTTATGATTTTGGAATATATTTTGTGGATCATTGATGTTTACCAGATTTACCTATATTTTTATAACAAATTAGGCATCATCATTTTTTTAAAATAATGATGTTTGGAAATTTATCAATCAGTATTCCACTATTTTTTTCAATTCTATGCTATTTGGTGTTTCCCATCTTGTATTATTAACGATTCCAAGGTGTTACCATCTCCCAATGATGTAATAATTTCCCCTGGTCACATCATTGGCCTTCACTGCAAGTTGGAAGCCTCTGGCATTTTGTGAAATGCTTTGGAGTCCATGTGGCCAACCGGTTATTGAAAACCTATTGACTGATATCAAGTTTCAGGATGTTACATGCAGTGATGGGTGGGACCTATAATTTCATAGCCCTAAATTTTTTGGTAGGTATCATAAGGAAAAAATGTTTTCTAGAATCATTAAATTTTTGTTCGGTGTACACCAATTAATATATTTAACTATCATATCATCTGGTTGTAATGGTATGTTTTGGTTATAAAAAATTATACGTTCCATCATTAGGAAGTAGTTTATTTATGTCAATGTTATTATTTCTAAAAATATTTAGGTATTATTATCATGATCAATTTAAAATTTTTGTGGAATCATTTTATCTTTATTTACGACTACCATGTAATTCCTCAAACACATTATATTTGTTAAATAGAATGTGTTCTGAAATATTTGACTTTCCATGTTGATTATTCCTTATTACTCATAATATAAATGGTCATAGATTAACCATAATGAGTATCAATATCACTGTTTAGTCATTTTTCATTTCCATGTATTTGAATGTTTAATCAAAGAATGGGTCCATGGAGGTAGACTATTTACATTCAAAATGTTTCATATTTTATATATTCAAATGTATTATGAGTTTTAGGTATTTATCTAATTACACAAGACTATTAATCAATTTGGACATTCATGTTTTGATTACATTAATGTAATTTTAATGTAATAATTTAGCCAATGTATATGGGGAACTAGGTTCAGGGATGTTACAATTTGTATAAAAATTTGTATAGTAGAAAAAATTAGAATTATATTTCATAAAATATTAATTTTATAACATAACCCTATAATGAGTTTTTTTATAATTATAAAAATAGGTTAAAATTACCTATCGTTATAAATTAGGGATTATGTGGTTTCCAACTATAAATATTATTGATTTGTTCATTATTTTTTATTTTATTCACAGGCTAAAAATATAAGAAACAAAAATAACATTAAATTTAATAGTCAATGTGGTGATAATGATAAACCAAATTGGATGGTTATCAGAGTGACATATATCACGATTATTCATAAATAGTTATAGGTGTTTTTAGAAGTGGATCTCAGTTCCTACCATTGTCTTTCAACATCGTTTTTTATAGTAATGTCCTCCATTCTAGTCCTCCCCCTAACCCCCCACTCTGGGGGAGGAACCCTCATTGTCTAATTACAATTCACCATTTAATTACTTTTCCACATTTTCCAATACCATACTCCTACCCAATTTCCCTTATATTAAAATTTTCCCTAAATTTATAGTTTAAATAGAAAAATTTCCTCATCTTCTAAATTCATCTGCAGATTTAAGCGAGGCCACATCTCTTTAGAATCAGACATTTATTTCTACATTGGTACAACCATACCCTTCGATGAATTATTTTGACATGAATATATTATGATTCAATGTTTTACAAAATCATAAAGTATTTTTTCTTCATAACAATACTCATATCAATGTTCAATTATCATTAGATATTTTCTTGATTACAGATTGGTATAACTACCCATACAACTACAATTTAATCTGGTTGTACTTATATAGTTGGAATTACAAATTTTCACATGAAAAATGAAACACCACAAATATTTATTTATGTTTTTATAAATTAAATTCATTTACTATTTGAACATTAATGTATTTTTCATATACAAGGAAATATTGTGTCTATATATGTGTGTTCAAAAAATAGGACATCATTGATTTTTCACCATTTCCTTACAAAAATCTAAATTGAATTTTATGATTCATGAAGTATAGTTGAATATGTTTTTTTATTGTTGTGGAAGTGTTCTGCTACATACCGCTTGTTGTTTTAGAGTCCCGATCTTATTTTTTCTGACAGAGTAAGAAATTGGATCACTAAATATATGTTTGTATGTGATTGGTGAATAACATATCATAGAAGATAAATGTGTATTGTAGAGGAAGCAGTGGATGTTTGTTGTATACTTATGATTATGGTGTCATTGAATATATACTTTTTATTATTCATATGGATTATTAGTTATGGAGTCTGTTCAAAATTGATCACATGACAGTGATAGAAGGTGTATGACATATTTCAATTCGTTATAAATTATTTTTGTGATCAGAAGATAATTATGGAGGTATCTTTAGATTTTGTTGTAACTATTGAGGTGATTTATGCATTTTCATTGGTTTCATTTTCATGCAATTCATTTTTGGGACCCTCTATATGTGTTGTGTGACATGGTAGTAGAATTACAACAGATGTGGGGGAAAATTATAGTAGATTGAGGATCTTGGGCTGTTAGATCAATGAGAAAATAGTACATGGTTATGATTGTTTTGGGGATACTAAAAAGAGTTCTAATCCAAGACGTATCATATCCTATTAAAATCTGAGAAATCACTTTAAAATAATATGATCAAAATTATAGGAATAGAGGTACAGAAAAAGAAGGTTCTCCTTAGGGGAGGTCTCCTGGGTAAATTTGTGTTTCTAGGTATAATAAGGGTGCAGAGATGAATGGAAATATAGTGGTTCTCAGAGCATATGTAGGAAGAAGGGGAAATGAGGGAAGAAAAATATATGAAATTACATCATGAGAAAGAGTAAGATGTTAAATGGGTCATAAATTTTACTCATACCTACCT
This sequence comes from Viscum album, assembly GCA_963277665.1. Classification (NCBI taxonomy): domain Eukaryota; kingdom Viridiplantae; phylum Streptophyta; class Magnoliopsida; order Santalales; family Viscaceae; genus Viscum; species Viscum album. The sequence continues at coordinate 88,203,040 of OY728121.1, read as the reverse complement.
AAGTAAATATAGAAGAGTCCTTCCAAATTATATATTTCCAAGTTGTTGTTATGTGATCCTTATATGAATGATAATTTTATGTTTATTAGCACAAACTTGCTGATTGGAAATGCAATAGTTAAAGGTCATGTTTCTAAATAACATTTCACTAAGAAGGTGGGTACATTATTGATATTATAATATAGATAGTATAGGTGATAATTGAAGACTCAATGATGATTCATCTTGATACATTTGGAAATAACGTGAAAAATGATGATTCACTAATGGAGCATATGGTTTCCTAAAAAATTGAATCATGTGAAGAGGTATGTGAAAATACCAAGGAATATCTCCTACACTCCGAGGGTGTATTGCTATAGAAAAAAAAATTATGATATCAATGAGGATTAATAATTAAATTGGAAATAATTTATGTGGAAAATATTGAGGATTAGAGTTATTCAATAAAATAATTATTTCCGGGTAATTGAATGAATATATGATAACCGTGAATGAAATCATGCAAAAATGTCACTAGATGACTTATCTCATTAATGAAATAATCAATTATAAATTGGATGATAATTTATCTAACCAATTATCAAAAATATATATGGTGATTTCATCTAATGTAATAAAATTTCTTTCAATAATTTTTTAATCCCCTTTTCTTTTATAAGTTTTGCTTTTTGAGATTTTCATTGTTTCCCACTTTTCTATAAAAACTGTTTTTATTAAAAAATTCAAATATCTATTCATAATAAATTTTAATTATAAATGGATAACATCATAAAAATTTTACTTCTATTAAAATAACATATCAAATATATTTTTTTATATTATTAGAGTGAGACTATTCTATACAATTGAAGAATTATGACATATTTTCCATCATGGAAAAATGGATGGAAGGGAAAAATTATATAATGTGTTGTTAGAATTGGAGAATTTTTTATGTGTTAGAATGAAGAAATATGCAGATATTCATAATGAAAATATATATTTCAATATATTATTTGACTGGATTATTAAAACTATCAATGTCAATGCCCAAATCCATTGGTGAACTTCAAAATATGGAAGGACCAATGATATGAGAATCATTATGAGTCTGGAATTGTTGGATTCAATTTTTAATATTTAATGATTTATTATAATTATGATGTAATTGGGATAGTATAGGTGACCCTATAATAGGTTAGTAGTTTGATTTGAAATTTGTTTTTATCATATTAAACAAATTTTATAGTAAATTATGGAATTATGGAAAATTTTTCATATTTTATTTGAGAAATAATGATTGTGTTATATTTTGGAAGCATATATGTTTTCATGTAGGGGTATCTTAAGAATTATTGATATCATCATGGGTTTATAAGTTTATGTATTACATAATTTCTGTAGTATAAATAAATTTATTAAGGTTTTAGGTGATGGGTTCTTATATTGATTTCAATATTTTACAAGGTTTTTGGATGAATACACTTTTATGAATTACATAAAATTTTGTGTTAGTATATTATTTTTATATTAAATTTCATAATTGAATATATATATATATATATATATATTCATGATTATTTTAAAATTAATTAATTGAAAAGTGGTATTATCATTGATATTTGTAGTCAATATATGAATTACCTTCAATGTTTTATCTAAATTTGATTCATGTTATTATGGAATAATTTTCAATATTATAATATTATATTGGGATTTATCATAATTAATAATTATATCTTTTAGGGTTATACATTCATTTAGGTATATGTTGCCATTATTAATAAATTTTTTTTTAACATGAAATATAATTCTCAATGAATGAAATTAAAATTTTTGAATGTAACTTACAATGTATAAGATCACCATGGAGGGTAAAAATTTACTTAATTTTTTAGTTATTAAGGTTAATTAGGATTTAGGGTAATTTTTTTGGGTAATAATCTAATTAGAACCAATGGTGTTATTTGGAATGAATTAATATAAAATATTTTCTTTCCATATATTAATGATTAAGAATTTTGAATATTATATTGCCTTCAAGTATCCATTTTTATTCTGGTTTATATTTTATGACATGATGAATAGTTTTTTATCATTTTATAGATAATTTGATTCATTAGAAGATAATAATAGTGCATCAAAAATAAAAATTCAATTTCAAAATATCATTATTTGCACAAAATGATTAGAAATTGGTGGAAATTGAATAATGTATGAAATTATACTTTTTGGGTAAGTATATATCTTTATGTATTAAATAAATATGGTAATTTAATTCCTATACTCACAGATATAGGTCCTGCAAAAATAATTTTTTCCTATTAAATTAATTCTCGATTAACAGTCGACCTTTTTCAACCCATACATAATTATGGTTTAGTGGATGTAAACTACCTCTTTACTATTCACTTTTTTTTACCAATGAATTATATAACTCAATATATTTGTATATAAAAATAATTTTCATCCTAATGTACACATTAAAATCTTAACAACTGTCTCTTATTGGGAATCCTAGTTAGGTTTTATTCTATATGACCTTTACATTTCCATTTACCACATTAAGTGAGAATGTTTTATTAACCAATTTTATGATAATGGTTTTCTAAAAAATAAGTTTTATATGTCAAACACGTGATTAACAATAATAGTTTTATATTTAGAGGGAATAATTTATTAATTTGGTCATAATATAAAACCATATGATTTTAAAAGAACATTATGTTAAATAATGTATACAAAACAGAACATTATGATTCATTAAAACACATTATATTTAAATATAACCATTATAACCAAGATATTGAATTTCAAATATTAAAAGGATTAAACTCATAATTAAATACATGTCCTTAATACAACAATAATCACATTTAGCGGCTTAGCAGATTGGCAAGACTAAAAAAGGTGTGAAGTATGTATGGAAAAATTCCTATGAGACAACATTTCAGGAGTTGATGAAGAGATTGAACTCAAAACTGATAATTATTTATCTAGAGTTGGGAAAATGTAATACATTGTATTGTGATGAATCAAGTATCGGGCTAGAATAAGTTCATATATAGGGGGTCGAGTCATTGTATACGGATCCTGATAGTAAAGTCCACATGAGATGATTTAATCAGTGAACGCTCTGGTGTTAGCTATGGTTTTTCATGCATTACGCAGTTAGATAAATTACTTATTAGGAGAGCATTTTGTGTTGTACAGAAACCATAGAATTGTATTGTAAATATTTACACAACATGATTTGAATTTCATGCCACAAAGGTGAGTGGAATACCTTCATACCATTAAATTCAAACTTTCCTAATCATCATGGAAAGCCAATGTTGTGTCCAACATATCAAGTAGGAGGACTCTAATACATGAAATGCATCATTCCAGAAGCGAGTGGAAGATTATGGAATTGTTCTATGAGATGCACATGTATGAGCACGATAGTCAAATGCATACTTTTTTCATCCTTAGATATTACATCTGCCCTACTGGAACGTGTGTGGATTAGGAATCTATCCAATTCCAAAGCCCAATTTAATAGGATAGTGTTGCAGGTGAGGACCTTCCTCATGGATGGCCATGGGTGAGGAAGATGATATGTGGTTACCGGGACATGTATGGGTTACAACAGACATGTACAATGAGATGATGCAAGATTTTCATGCTTTATTTTGGGAAGCGCATTTGGGTGTCACCAAGATGTATTAGTATTTACATTGATAGTATGGGGAGCTAGGTATGAAGGGTTATGTATCAGAATTTTTGTTGAGATGTTCCACCTATTTGTAGGTGAATGTGGAGCAACAGTGGCCATAAATACCAATACCTTATATACCAATTCCTGAGTTGAAATGGCTTTATTTCATGATGGATTTCGTGATAGGTTTAATGAGTTCACATTGAGATAATTTTGCAGTTTGGGTTGATGTTCATAGGATTATAAAGGTTTTAAATTTTTTATTGATTAAGGAATCCATCGATGATGATGACACTGAAAAGTGGTACATATGTTAGATTGTATGATTACCTGATGTCCCATGTTCTATAATTTCATATAGGGATGACCGGTTTACATCTCGATTCTTGAAAGGGATACATAAATAATTCGGTACATAGGTTTTTCTAAGTGAAACATACCTCCTTCAGATTAATGGCCAATCAGAGCGAAAAATTCATCTGTCGGACGAAATACTTCGATATGTGTCGTGGATATCAGGGGTTCTTGGGAGACACACATACCCCAAGTTGAGTTAGACTATAACAATAACATCTAGGATATTATTTAGATGGAAACATATGAGGATTTTTATTTTTGGCCATTCTAATTTCCCCTCTTTTGGCTGGAGGTTGGAAAGGTATCTATTTTGGTACATGGTCTTGTGAATGAGACAATTCAGAAAGTTCAATTTATTCAAAACCAAATGGAAACTGAACAATCATGTCAGAAATGATTTTCTAGTTTCTGCAGATGACATTTGGAGTTTGAGGTCAGGAATCAATTTTTCCTATGGGTCACCGTGATTTTAGGATAGAAGAGAATCATGAGAAAAAGTAACATTTTGCCTAGATAAATCTGTCTATTTGAGATTTTGGAGAGGGACACTTCATTTTTCTATTGGATTATGTTACCTCACCATTACAGGGATATTCACAAAGGCATCCATGGTTCTCAGTTTTGATTTTATTTTTTGGACCCATATCAAACATTTAATCTCGAGGAAGTCGAGTTGTAGGAAGATGTTTCCTTTGAGGATCATTCCATTTTTATTGTGGATCATAGCACAATGGTTCTTAATGACCAATATATCCCTTTAATACGGGTGTTGTCGTAACAAAGCCGAGTGTAGGAAGAGACCTAGGAGAGGGAGGTTGAGGTTCGATCACAATCTCTAAAGTTATTCAACAATGTTTCATCACTACTATTGGAACGGAAATTCAGGGATGAACTACTTTAAGGGGGTGTTTGTATGAACCGGTTTCTTCTATTAAGGTACATATCTTTCCTTTTTCAGTTTATACTATTGAAAATAGGGTAAAAGAGGTCAAGGGATATCTATAGTCTTGTTACCTGATTTTTCTGGGGGCTACATGACATTTACTTATAGGTACATGACATGTATATAGAGTTAAATGACATGTAATCCCATTACACAACCATGTAATGGTCTAGTAAGAAATGCTATAGACATGGAAAGTAGATTCATGAAATCAATTTGTATTTGTATTTATTTGATACATTAAATGAGGAAGTAGAATCAGATTTGGTAGGTAGAAAGAGGCGATTTGTTTTGATGGGAATCATGCCTAAGTAAAATAGGAACGGGAATTCTTCCCACATTTTGATGTTCAAATCCCTTTTCATACACTATCGAATCCATTTAAACACACCCAATGATGGATTGATTCCTTTTGCGCCTTTCATCTTGGTTTATTCTCTCGACATAGTTATTGAGGGCTGAATTTGTTTCTTGTTTTTATATATCTACTTTGATTTAGGTTGATTTGGATGTCGATAGTTGATTACTAGAGTCAAACGAGAATGAGTTATGTGGTCTTTTACATTTAGTTGATTGTCAATTAATTATATATGTATATATTCACCGCACCAACTTTTAGAGAGTCAATTGTATGAATAATGAACACTTTTATTTCATATAAAATATTATTTAATATAGTATATGATTTTAAATAATGTTTGGTGTTGTGAACCTTGATTTACGGTCACCCCATGGGTTTGTTTCCCTTAGATGACCGTTTGGATATTAACTCATATGAGTCGTTACTTGAATTCCCTTTCCTGGGTTGTTAAAAAAATATTTCTCATTATATAAACTATCCCCTTGACAGATACGTTATGTTACACTATATAAATGTTAAAATTTAATAATAGTATTGTTATATGAGTTTCCAATGTTATTTATCTTTGTTTAACTATGAAATGGTATAGTTTAAAAGTGTTTGTAATTTTGTAAAATGATCCACATGAGTTGATAATGTTAAGTCCATGTGATATAATAATTCACACATGATGCTTTTGAGATTGAATGTGTAAATGAATTAAGTCATTAAAGAGGTTAATTAAAAATCAGAGACACAAAGTCTTAGTTAAAAGACACGCTCGAGCTCATGTGACTAATTTCATATTAAATAATATGGGTGGACCATTTAATCATTTAAAAGGAAATGGTTGATTTCAATTTGTTAATTATTTAATGGTCATGAGAGAGCCAAAATAGGGTGTTCATGCTCATTGAATCATACATTAAATGTCGAGTAATCCGACAATCAATTGAGGGATACACAGGATGAGATCTATTGGTAAATGATTAAACTATTATTAGGTCACGAGTTGATGGTTACATTTATACAGGGGTCATTCGGAATAGGCCAGACCACGAGAAATTTATATAATCCAATAGAATAGAATAATGAAATGGAATTACTAATGAAACATCTGTCAAGCCAAAGAACAAGCATGGATTCATTCACCACTTGTACTTGGTTACACAGTCTTCTAAGGCATCAAATATACTGAATTTGTATTATCTTATCGTTTAATTTAGCCTTAGTTGTACACATCCTATAATATATATCCTCCAAAATATTGGAATAGATTGTGAGTGGTTTCAGATGTTGATTTAGTCTCACACCCTTTTTGGGTCATTCTTTTTTGCCCAAAAAATTAGATTATTACAAGGGTTTATTAGAGCTAGCACCTTACTGTAGGTACGTGATTTTCTGATTTGGAGGATGAGAGAATGGGAGGGAGCTGGGTCATGTGATTCTTCTAAGATATGTTTGTTTATTTTGAGATTTTGGAATATATATTGTAGATCATTGTAGTTTACCCGATTTACCAATATTATTATAACATAACATGCTTCATCATCTTGTTTAAATAATGAATCTTTTTTATTTAGCTTATATGTATTCCAATTTTTATTTCAGTTTTATGTTTTTTACAGATTCCCATCATGTATTATTTTGGATTCTAATGTTATACACTCTATCAATGAGGGAATAGTTTCCCAATGGTCACACCATTGACCCTCACTCCTATTCGACAGCCTCTGGCATTTGGTGAAATGATTTGGTGGTAGTGTGGCCAACATGGTTTGGGGAACCTGTTGAGTGGAATCTAGATCTGGGATGATACATGTTTTGATTGGTGGTCCCTAAAATTTCACAGCCCTGAATTTTTTGGTAGCTCTCTTGAAGAAAAAATGGGTTTTAGAGTCATTAAATTGGATATTGGTGTACACCAATTAATAGATTTAACTATCATATCATAAGGGTATGATGGTATGTTTTGGATTTAAATATTTATGCGATCCTTCATTATGAAATATGTTATTTATGTCAATTTTATTATTTTTAACTGTATTTTAATATTATTATCAAGAAAAATTTTAAATTTTTGTCGAATCATTTTATCTTCATTTACAACTTCCTTTTGATTTCTCAAACTCATTTAATTTATTAAATTCCACGAGTTCTCAAATACTTATTATGCCATGTTGATTATTCTTTAATACTCATAATATCAATGGTTATATATAAACCATAATGAGTATCAAAATCATCATTTATTCATTTTACATTTCTATGTAGATTGAAATTTAATTATGTTATGAGTCCATGGTGGTAGAATATTTACAATAAAAATGTTTCATATTTTATATATTCAAATGTATTATGAGATTCATGCATTTGTCTAATTACACAATACAATTAATCAATTTGGAAATTCATGTTATGATTACATTTATCTTGTTTAAAGGTAATAATTTAGCCAATGTATATGGGGTACTAGGATCAAGGTTGTTAAAATTTGTATCAAAATATGTATAATATAAAAAATGAGATTTATATTTCATAAAAAGTTAATATGGTAACATATCCCCAAAACTATTTTTTTGATTATTATAAATTTAGTTTTACATACCCAGTCAATATAAATTATTGATTATTTGGTTTTAAACTATGAATATTATTGACTTGGTCATTATTTTTAATGTTACTCATATAATAAAACTATAAGGAACAAAAATAACATTTAATATTATAGAAAATGATGTAATAATGATAAACTAAATTGTATGGTTACTAGAGTAACATGTATTATGATTATTCATAATTTGTTATTGGTGGTTGTATTGGTGGATCTCAGTTCCTACCATTGTGTTTTCACATATGTCGTTTCAGTAATGATTACCATGCTAGTCGTCCCATCAAACCCCCACGGTGGTGGAGGAACCCTTGTTGTCTAATTACACTAAACCATTTATTTCATTTTCCCCAATTTCCTAGATCATCTTCCAATAAACGTTCCGTCAAGTTAAATTTTTCCCGTAATTTATAGTTAAATTTCATGGATGCCCTCATTTTCTAAAATCATCATTAGATTTTAGTGAGGCCTCATCTATTAATAATAAGACATTGATTTCTCTATTCAAACATCCCCACCCTTCGATGAATTATTTTGGAATTAATATATTTTGATTCTACGTTTTAAAAAATCAACCTGCAGTGCTTCTTCAAAACAATAAATATATTATGGTTTAATTCTCCTTGGATTTTTCTTGGTAAGGGATTGTTAATGTTACACTCACAACTAAAATGTTTTCTAGTTCTACATATTTTGTTGGAATCAAAATTTTCACATGAAAAATGACACACCAACCCTGGTTATATATGTTTGTTTAAATTAAATTCCATTACTATTTCAACATCATTGTATTTTTCATACACAATGAAATATTGTAGATATATATGTCTACTCTATTAGTTGGAAAACATAGGGTTTTCACTATGTCCTTCACAAAATCTAAGTTGAATTTTATGATTCATGAAGTATTGATGAATATGTTTTTTTACAGTTGAGGAAGAGTTTTGCTGCAAATAACGTGTTATTTTAGTTTCATGGTCATATTTTTTCTCATAGTGTATGAAAATGGATCAATAAATGTATGTTTTAGGTGTATGATGAATCACATATCATAGATTATTTATGTAGATTATAGAGGATGCAGTAAATGTTTTTTTAATGTATGATTATGGCCTAATTGAATATATACATTTTTTTCATATGTATTAATGTATTATGTAGTGCGTTCAAAATGGATCACATGACGTTGATTGAAGGTGTAAGACATACTTAATTTCGTTATGAATTATTTTGGTAATCTGAAGATAAGTGTAGAGGTATCTTTTGTTTTTGATGTAACAATTGATGTGATTAATGCATCTTCATTTTTTTCATTTACCTGAAATTCATTTTTGGTACACTCTACTTGTGTTTTGTGACATGGGAGTGGAATTGCAGCTAATGTGGGAATCAATTGCAAATAATGGGAGGATCATGGGGTAGTTAGATCCAAGTGAAAATTTTAAGAGGTTGTGATAGTTGGGTGGATTCTAATAAGAGTTCTAATCTATGAAGTACCTTTTCCTATTAAAATCACAGATATCACATCAACATAATGAGATCAAAATTATAAGAATAGTGTTCCACAAAAGGGAGATTCAACATAGGGGACGTGTCATGGAGAAATAGTTGTTTCCATGTATTTTATGGAAGTACTAATGAATGGAATGACAGTGGTTCTCAGAGCCTAAGTAAGAAGAAGGGGAAAACGGGGAAGACATATATAAGGAATTACATCCTGAGTAAGAGTAAGAGGTCAAATGGGTCTTAAAGTTTACTCATACCAATCTGAACTATTATAGAAATGGCCTAAAAAATTTTTGGGTCCAAGGTAATGGTATTTTATCCATATGAGAATGATATTATTAGGTCATATTAGTATGAACATGCTTTTTGGTAATACAATGGTTAATGATTGAGGTTATAAAGAACAAGTTTCAATGAAGTGGGGAACAACATGGATATTCTATTACTGAGAGTATTGGAGATAATTTATAATTCTTGTGATGTTTCGTCATGATTCATTTGTAAAGTATGTGAAAACTGATGATTCAGTAATGGAGCTTATGGCTTCCAAAAAATGGGAAGGATATGAGGATTTATGTGAAATTTTCAAGGAACTTATCTCAAAATATAAGGGAGATTTACTAGATGAAAAATTAATTATCATTGATTTTGATGATGATGCATAATGGAATAGAGAATAATTTATGTGGTAAATATTGAGTTGAAGAGTTATTCGATAAAAAAATATAATTATTACATTATAATTGTACGCAAAGAAGATTATCATGAAGGAATTCAATCAATTCAGGGACTAGATGTCATATCACAATGAAGAAATTATCAAATATGAATAGGGTAATAAGTCTTATAACCACTTATAAAATTTATATAATGGGATTTAATCTAATAGAATACTATTTTTTCCATAATTTTTTATTCCCGTTTTCTGTTTTATGTTTCTCATGTGCAAATTTTCCTAATATACAATTATTTTATAAAAAAACTCTTTTATTAAAAAAATTATATCTAGTCATAATAAAATTTAAATATATATTAATATCATCATATACACCTTTAATCTCTTAAAAAGCCAATAAATATTATTATAGAGTATTATTAGAGTTCGACTATTGGTTACCATGGAGGATTTAAGACAAATTTTTTTTATGGAATAAAGGTTGAAAGATACAAATTGCAGAATGTGTTTGTGGAATTGGAGAATTTGTTATGTGTCGGAATGAAGGGATATGAAGGCATCCGAATGAAAAATATATATTTCAATATAATATTTGTGGGTATTATTAAAACTATCAATGTCAATGCCTTGATCCATTGGTGAAATTGAAAGTATGGAAGGACAAATGATATTAAAATCATTAATTTCATGGATTTATGGGATTCTATATTTTGGATAAAGGATTGTTTAAATTTATCATGTAATTAGGATAGTAATGGAGACCCAAAAAAAATTTGTAGTTAGATTTAAAAATTCTTTTCATCATATTAAATTAATTTTAATGAAATTATTTAATTAAAGAAATTATTTATTATTCTACATGAAAAATAAATATTTTGTTAATTTTTTGAATCATATATGTTTTCATGTAGCGGTATCTTAAGAATTATTGATATCATCACGGGTTTATAAGTTTAAGGATTACATAAGTTCGACAGAATATATAAATCTATTGAGGTTTTAGGTGATGGGTTCCTATGATGATATAAATATTTTACTAGTTTTTTAGAAGAATACACTCAAAAGGTTTAAATAAAATTTTGGGTTATTATATTATTTTTATGTTTAATTTGATAAATGAATATATATATATATATACATTCTGTATTATTTTAAAATTCATTAATTAAAAAGCTGTATTATCATTGATATTTATGGTCAATATTTGGATTACAATCCATGTTTTTATCTAAATTTTATTCATGGTATTTTTGTAAAATTCTCTATATTATAATATTATTTTGTGATTTATCATTGTGACTAATAAATATTTTTTATGATTCTATATTTAGTTGAAATATATGTGACAATTATGATTAATTTTTTTAACATGAAATATAATTCTTGATTAATGAAAATAAAATTTTGGAATACACAGTACAATGTATAATATCATCATTGAGGTAAAAAAATACATAGAGGTATTTTATTATAGTTAATTAGTATTTTGGGTAAATTTGGGTAATTATATAATTAGTAACTTTTGTGTTATTTTGTATGACTTAATATAATATATTTTCATTCATTATATTAATGATTATGAATTTTTCATATTATATTACCTATAGTTATACATTTATATTCTTGTTAATATTTCATTATGTTGAATTATTTTTTATTCATTCTTAGAAAATTTTGTTCATTAGAACATAATTTTTGTGCTTCAAAAATATTTAAACTTCAGAATATCATTACTTGAACAAAATGATGAGAAAGTGGTGGAAATTGAATAATGAATGAAATTGTAATTTTTGTGTAAGTATATATCATTATGTATTAAATATAGATGGTAATTTAATTCCTATTATATAGGATATAGGTCATTAAAAAATAATTTTTTCCTATTACATTTATTCTCGATGAATATCATTCTTTTTCAACCCACACATAATTATTGTTTTAGGGATGTTAACCACCTCTTTACAGTTCACTTTATTTTTACCAGTGTTATATGAAACCCTATATCTTTGTATATAAAAATTATTTTCTTCATAGTATACACATTAAAATATCTATAATTTTCAGTTATTGTGAATTTAGTTTAGGTGTTATTATATATGACATTTATATTTCTATTTACCACTTCCAAAGAGAATGTATTATAAACCATTTTTATATTGAGAGTTTCTTAAATAGGAATTTTAAAATGTCAAACACAGGGTTACCAATAATAGTTTCAAATTTTGAAGGAACAAATTATTTAGTGTGACATGACATGAATCCATTAGATTTTAAAAGAACATTATGTTCAATAATATATAGAGAACGCAACAATATGCTTAACTAAGCAATGTTATATTTAAATTTAACTATCACTACCAAGATACTAAATTATAGATATGAATAGGATTAAAAAGATAAATAAATAGATATATTTATATATATTACCTACTAGATATTAATTTATTTATAAATTATTAGAATAAAGACATTGAATATTTTTATATGGATTTTATTGTTCTAAATGAGTTTTAAGGAAATAATGATTTTAATTACATTTTTTGAGTGAATATGTTAATTAATATCATTAACATTATGAAATTGTATTTATTTAAATGGATATAATTCTTATAATAAATATTTCAATTTCTATTATAATATGTAACCAGATTTTTTTAAATAATGATTTTCCTATGAATATTGAAATGAAAAAAATTATTGAAAAAATTATTTTATGATTCACGTATTTAAAATTTAAAATTTATTTTAAATTATTTTCAAACAAATTACTTCATATATATATTTGAATATTATAATTATGTTTATTGGAATATGTTTTATCTTTTAATTAGGTTTAAAAACATTTTTATTCATAAAATGGAATTTTCATGTAAAATTATTTTACATGATTTTTTTATGTATTTACCTAATATTATTTTCTTCTATTTAAAGATAATTAAATATCAAAAAATGGATTCAATATTTTTAATGAGGATGTCATAACAACTTTTTTTTGGTCTATATAAAAAATATCAATGATAATAATTTTTTCCACCTTGGAAAAGCTAAAATAGGTAAAATAGGGCTAGAACCATGACATAACCTTTCAAAATAAAGCAAATAAAATACATTATTATTTTGTATAGGTGCAATTCATAAATATATATCATAATAATGAATCAATTTCAACATTAATATTTTTATTCCTGGACAATATATAAATGATGGAAAATTTAAATATAAAATGACAATCTAATGAAGTTAATAACACTATTTATTAATTATAAGTATAAATATATGAATATTTTATTCTAATAATTTATTTGGTTTTTTTACTATTATAGTAATTTATATCAAATTTTCAGTTATTTAATATTTATATTATATCCTTACACAACCTTGAAATAATATATATTCTATTAATTTAAAAATAAGATAATATAATATGTAAAATTATAAAAAATAATTGTATTTAGAATAAATATTTTATCCATGAGTTATTTAGAAAAATATTACATATTAATTTTATAGAAAATATTATATTGGAATTCCAATTTTTTTACTGTTTTTATAGTAAAATTAAATGAATAACATACATATGAAATTAAACATATTTTAATAAAATAATTTTTTTTTATATTATTTAGAAAGAATACGAACATGAAATTTTACATGTACAATAATCTATGAAAACACTCCACCACGTAGCAATTGTTTGCTCAATTTTTACCAAATATATTATCAAAACACTTCAATATTGCAAAATCAATAACAAGGGTTAATGTAAAATTATGACAACTATGTGGGTAAAAAAAATGATTAGGATTAAATACAATATAAAATAACAAAAACTATAATGTATGATATATTTCTTTGTATATATATTTTTCCTCGTCGATAGCTTCCCGTACTCACATCCTGGAGTCTAATAGAAATGTAAAATAATATATCATTGTAACAAATCCATTAAATCTGTGGGTATATAAATAAATAACTATATTATGAAATACATATGCCTCCGAAATTTATATTGTTAATTATTTATAAATATTTTAGAAGTGAAAGTAAAATATAATGTTTACGTAATTGATTTATTTTCATAAAACTGTTTATTTTGGGAAAATTTTTTAGTTATATTAATAAATTTAAATAATCATTTTTGGATAATGTTATTATAAAAACATTGATATTATATATTAAAAACAAGTTATTATTAATATAATATTTTCCAGATCAATGAGATATGAATAATCCAACATTTATTCTAAATATTATATTTTCTGAAAAAGGATTTCATAAAATATTGTAAACATATAATAAAATTACATTTTAACACTTTTAGAAGAACATTCAAAATTTAATACTTAAATTATAAATAATAATGGAAAATTTATATAAGTATATTGTTTTAATAATTTTATAAAATTATTAATTCTATTTTTAAATAGCGAATGTAATAGTTTTTTTATGAAAAATGATATTTCATTTAAATCATATATACAGTTCTATTTTATATTAAACTCTTTTATCACTTTATATTGGTTGTTTTAAATTTTAATACATCACATTTTGATAAGTTGAATAAATATTTTGTAGTATTTTGAAATAGAAACTTTTAATCATATGAAAAAATTTGGAAATTTTTGTTGACAATGTGTTTATGGGTTCATGCATGAGCCCCTTCACATTTGGTGATGACTCTTTACATGCATCCCTGAGACCTAGGCTTGACTCTAGTAAGAGGAATATTACTGAGTTATTACAAATGTTACTATAAATGTATCTATTTTCTAATATAGATTCCATAATAATTCACTTTAGGCCCACATGTTTAGGCCTGGAGTCCTTAAGTCCAATGGGACACCTAGTACTTCTAGTCCAAAAGGATTTTAGACCACTATAAGACCTTCAGGACACCTAATGTGCACACAAAAACCATGAAAAATTCTATATGAAACATGATCAAGAGAATAATTTAGAGAAAATAACATTCCCCGGAGCAGAGCTATTAGATTAAGCATAATGATGGGGAATGTAATTTTCCACCAGTACCAAGCTTGGGAGTCCCTGAGTAGTACAACTAGCTGAACAACCATGAAAATATGGAGAGATGATCACGATGTAAATTTCAAAGAGGGGTAGATTCATGTAGTTAGTGTCTGTGATGTTTTCCAATAAGTCATTTGTGTCATGTCCAGTCATTAATCCTACATGAAATGTAATTTAAGGGTTATACTTCAACCATTAATAGGGGTGTTATAAAAAATGAATAATATTTGATGGCATTCATTTCTTTTACATTAATGTGCTTACAACATTTGTTTTAAATTAAATTTTGAAGAATATGTTAAATATTCTGGGTAAAATATTTAATTTTTTTAATATTAATATTTAATATTATTAAATAATTTAAACAAAAATTTCATAATATTTAATTGTGAAGAAAATAAAAATTATTTCCCCTGGATATGGTTATAATGGTTTACTAGGGGATGGTAGATAATCTAAAATGTAGGTTTATGATAACCAATTCCACTTTTTATAAAAAAATTGAATGTTCGAATTTAGAAATAACAATTCCTTAATTCTAATCTATAATGATTTGGAATCTTTTTACATTGTAATGACATTGTAATCTTGTAATCATTTTTGGAAATTTCAATTTAATTTCAAACAAGGTATCATCCCCCACCAGTAAAAGGAATGCACAATATTATCCACACCATAGTCCAGGAACACATTTTCAGAGACAATACATGCCCAAATACCATACATAAAGCCATATTAATGGATTATTATACATTTTTTTATAATGCATCCAAGAGTG
Source organism: Viscum album (assembly GCA_963277665.1). Lineage (NCBI taxonomy): Eukaryota > Viridiplantae > Streptophyta > Magnoliopsida > Santalales > Viscaceae > Viscum > Viscum album. The sequence continues at coordinate 88,187,119 of OY728121.1, read as the reverse complement.
GAATGCTTTTTGTCTAAATCAAAAAAGGTTTACCTAATTAGGGGTATTGTTACTAATAATTATTTCATTTTATTTCATCCTGTGCCCATCAATGTATTCTAAAAATAGGATAAAACAATAAAACTAGTATATCCCATATAATTATAATATAATATTATATTAGAATAACCAATATCCATGTAGTATTCCATCATCTATGAATTGAAACTGTGTTTCGTGTGTAAAGCTGACTACCACCATGATAATCGATGCAAATCCTTTTCCATCACAACCCATCTTGTCTATTTATAATTCTGTATTTAATATATATATATATATATATATATAGATTTGTGTATATTTTTTTCACATAATTAAATTTATTAAATTATAACATCACTCTAATTGATAACATACAATCCATTGGAAAATGATAACGTTGCACCTCCATATGTGTGGGATAATTTTGGAATGAAGCGATGTGATGCATTTTAATTTAATTATGTTTTACATGGTATCATCGATATATTTTATTAAAATATTTTATATGAATGATATTATAATGATTCTGAAGAGGTGAATTATTATTAACAAATATTTTCTTCTATTTTTAGATTAAACTTAAATGAGTTTTCTACATATGTAGGGCCTACTATCTCCATGATTAGGGAAACTCATTATATTATATCTAAAAATTATATACTATGAACAATACATATATATTGAATATATATGATGTTTATATAATTTTTAACATTATCGATACTATAAAATCATAATCCATCTACAAAAACCTACAACGCCTAACCAAAAAAAATTGAAAAACTATGTGGTTATTGATAGAATAGTTGGATTAAGGAGGAATTGTTATTGAACAATTAACAAAGAGTTATTAATAAATTATTAATGGAAGGATATATATCATTATAATTTTTTTAATGTATTTATATTAAATCCATAATTATTTTATTGGATTTTCAGAAATGATTGATGAAAATTGGACATGAGGTATGTCTTTCTCATCTCCCATATAATTTTATGAGACATATGTCACCTTCCCCACATATTTCTATTGTCTTGTGAAAATACATCCCATGAATTATTTTCATGTTAATACCCATTAAAATTCTGAGATGTTAATATCCGTCTATTTATATTTATTTCATAGGGATTATGATATAAAAAAACTCAATTTCTAAGGGATTATTTCACATTAAAAAAAATATTGAAAAAAAATTGTTCAAACTTCTATTCAGAGAATAATTTAGAAACAATTGACAAAAAATTTTGTTTTAAACTATTCAATTTGGAAAAATATATGTTTTATTTTCATTTTCCTCTATTTAGTTACTAAAATTCGAATAATATGTTTTTAAAGAATTGAATTTATTTTTCTCATCTATTGAAAACTATTTCTCTTTCACATAATTATTTCCTAAAAATAATTTAAACAATAGTTTTAATGTTATTCTATTATTAGTTAAAATATATTTTACCTAAGATTGAAATTTTCTAATATACTTTAGAAAGAATATTCTTATTATTTTTCTATGAATAACGTTTTGGTCACAATCTGGGTACTCATAGAATAATTTCATTATAATCTAGAATTAATTAGATATGTTCATTATAATTGTATAACTATATAAGTGGTATTTAAAAAAATTAGGGAATCTATACTAATTTAATACTAACCTTGCTACTGGAAGTGTAATGTTATGGTTTTCAATAGTAATCACTCTATTAATATAGTAACCTCACATACAGATGTTAATATAAAATTAATGTGTCATATAATAGAAAACATGATATATTTATTTCATTATCTAAATAATTATATGATTAAAAAATGGGAATTATGTGCTGGTATTTTTGAGAAAATTAAAAGTATAAATGAAAATTCATTATTTATTTAATGAATTAAAATAAAATTTATTTTCTTAAAATATATTTAAAAAATAGTTTTTTTAGATAGTGGATTGAGAATATAAATAAATATTTAATGTTTTAGAAAATCGTTTATAATATTCAAATCTGTATTTCATAAATAAATAATTATTTTAATTTAAAAATAATGTTATAATATATAGGAAATTATTTTCCAAAAATATAAAACATTTTTTTCAACAAAGATGAGAAAATTTTATATTGAACTAATGAGATTTTTTTTGAAATTGTATATTTTTTGGTTAATACTTTAAGATATTAATTTATAGTATTTAACATTATATACCAAAAAAATTAATTTTTATGTCATTTCTGATATAAAAACTATTACTTAGAACACAATTAAACAAGTTATAGTACATTGTCATAAGAATAATCAATAATGATTAAATAGGGAAAATAATAAAATCCAAAATAATAAAATAATTAATCTCGCCCCACTCCACTCAATATAAATACCACCCCCCACTACCCCTTATACTCAGACCTCCAAATACATTAATATTGAATAATTTCAATTTAATCCCACTAATAATCCTTTTTACCTTTGTCCATGTCCTACTTTTATCACCAGAAGATGAAAACCAATTTTCATAATATGGTGATCTCAAGGGAACGATTCTCAATAGGTACAATCATCCATTCATTCTCTTTTAAATTCATTAATTATTTATTTCGTTCACCCTTATCCTAAAATATCATATATAAAGTGAAATAATATAAAAATAATCATATATATATAAATTGATAATTTATATTGAGTATGTTAATAGAATACCCATTATCAAACTGGTTTTAGTCAGCTCTTATTCCAAAAATTTAAGCATCTTCTAAGATTTGGTGATTTACAGACTTTAGGGACTAATGTTTTTTCTATTATATTACCAAAATTATGTGCGTTCATAAAAACAATATTAATTTTAAATTAGTTTTTTATTTTTTATATAATATCTTTAAATGTTTTGGAACAAATTTATTGAAATTATATTAAATAAAATGAATCATGTTTTTTATTATCGAAAAAACTGCAGAAAAATAAATTAAACATATATCATTAATGTCTACTCTATTGATTCATCCTCATATAAATTGAAAACTTTATATGTGGGATAATATATCATTCATTCATTAAATAAATACAATTTCTTTCCACATCTATTTTTCCATCTCTTTAATAAGAAATCCAAATAAAATCCTCAATAGAACCAATAGTAAATCCATTAAAGGGACACTATAATAATGATGAAATTTAACTATATGACTCAACTAAATTTGAGTAAATGATCATATGGAAATTCTGACACATAAAATAAAAATATGGTATGTTCTCCAATTAGTAAATAATTAATCATGTTTTATTATCATGTAATTTAATTACAGGTGTTGAATTCATTCAGACATATGTTAAGAGGATTCGTAACCAAATTTAGATTTTTTTAAGATAACAATATACATAATTTATTAATTGTTTCTAATATTAAATGCGAAATTAATTTTTATTATATTTTTATTTTTCTCAGTTAATAGACATATTCAATTAATTTTATTATTTCTCAGTTCAAGGATCTGATATTTCTGAGGGACATTAAATTAAAAGTCCTCTTTAACATATCTTTTTACAATATTTAAAAAATAATCTCTTATATGTAATTCATGAAACAATTTTCTCAAATATATGATTCTATAATACTTTTATGATTTCCTTATAGTTTAAAATATTATTCACAAATATTATGTTTTTATATCTTAGTGTCAAGCTTGTGAATAATGTATATTGATTTCAAAATGTAAATGTTTTTTTACTCATGAAGGATTATTTTATGAATTATTTATTTGAAATGGATATTTATTAGATTGTGGAAATTCTAATGATGATGTGTGGTTCGATGATAAAATGGGGGAGATGGATCCTATTATAGATATCTAATTTATTTGTTAAAAGTATGATGTTAACAGGTTAAGATTCTACTACATGATTATTCGAATATATTTTGATGGATATTCCCTGAAATATAAGGGTAGTTCCTCAGTCTGTATTGAAGACAGATACCTTATATGGAGGAGTGATATGAAAATGAATCTAAAAGACACCTTTATGATTTATTTATTATTTCTATGATCTTCATTGAAACATATGATTTCATAAGGCATGATAAAAAAATTCTATTTTATGGGTAAAAGATATTACTTCATTGAAATTTTATCAATCATAAACTAACAGTTTTTTAATTAATTTATATGTACCATACTAAACTTTTTCATCTCATCCCTTATTTTAAAACAAATTCAGGGTTTATTGATAGTTAATGGAAAATATGAATCTATATTTTCTGTCATTAATTATATTATAGAATGAATGAATTATTTATAAATAAATTTCTTTTGTGAAAAAATGGATACTGAGTAGAATTATACGAGTTTCTATATATATAAGATGACCTAATTATCTAAAAATATAATATGAAAAAGTTATTTTGTTTTTCAATTATGTTACATATATTTTCATAAACTAGATATTGTTATGATTAATGTTGGGCCATTGCATGTTGAATTTTTAAGAAAAATTTGAAAAGATTCGGTGTTTTATCAGACACAGTGTGAACAAAAATTTCGATTTCATGAGCACAAAATTAATATTATATTATTTTTCTATAATATGATATTCCTCTCAAATATATTATTATTCCATTTATTATTTAAATTCTTTTTATTAATAAACTATATCTCTACGTGGTAAATTTATTTTATTCAATATTGAATTTAATGAAATATTTTCGATAGTTCTATTCATTAAATTCATAAACAATAGCTCTCCACTTGGGATATATTTTATTTATATGATTATTATTTTATATATAAGTTTTGTTATAAGTTATAATATATAAATTATTAATATTATTATCAATATTTTATAATAAATTTTTTTATTTCAACTATAATAATTTATTTGGAAAATTAATATAATTTAATATAATAATTTTAAATATTAATTATTATATTGATTGTGCTCCCCCATTTCATAATATTATTGTGGTATACATAGTATGTGAGGACAGGGGACTTATTTATCCCCAGTAAGAATTAGTATATACAAGGAGTTATACTGGTATGTGAATTTGGATGAGGCATTACCCATTTCGGTAAGAAGTCCTAAAGGAAGGCCTCCACTCTGTGTCTATGATGTCTGGAATTATACATTCAGTCACTATGAGATTAGTTTTTGAGATTTTCGTTTTATTTTAAATTTTTTAAATTATTCAGGAATATGTATAAAGATCATGTGATATGGAATTATGAGATAATCATTTATTCATTCCTTATTATTCTTCATGATCATGATATTTACTAAATAGAATGTGTTCGTTGATAATTTCCAATACATATTAATTATAAATCATCAATTTGTTATATATTTCACTATATGAATACTTCTACTATGAATCATAGATAAACCATTTCATATTAATGATTTCCCCATGACTCAGGGAAGTTCATTATGAATCATATTCCGTAATTCCTTTAATTGAATAATGGTGTTCTAAAAATAACTACTATATTGTATTTTATGTTCCTCAATGTAATGTGAGTTTCCCGAATGCATCTATTTTTCCTACAACACTAAACTGTTCTATCCTTTGTGATGTGATTACTTATACCTAGTTCCTATGTAATATTTTAAAAACTGACCATGTGCTTATAGAGTCAGGGACATTACAATTGGTATCAATGTATTTTTTATATAATCCATGGGAGTTAGATTTAGGAAATTGTATATTAGGTAATAGTTCTCTGTGAATTAGTTTTAATATATGTGAACCTCTAGGCTAATGTTATAATTATTTAATTAAGTAGATATTATATATATTTCCATGAAATAAATTTCTTTCTCAATACATTACAGGGATATGCATATGGAACAATTTTTCATAAGGGTGATAAATCTAAATAGAGAGAATTGAAAATTGAAAAAACAATCACCCAGTTCATCAAATCACGCCTTATTAAAAATCTCATTTGTCACTCAGGAGGGGTACTATCGTGATGATTAACCTTTTCATCATAATGAATTATTGTTTATTGGATTTTATTTTATTTTATTGATATTAATCCCCATGATACAATGATTTAAATTTTGAGATTAGTTACACATTTATTACCACTTTATATGACATGTATTTGTATTTCTATAATTATACATTATGATTAATTTTAAAATGATCTAATATAGAATATTCCATTATTTATTAATGGTTAATATTAAAAAGAATGCGAACCATATATACGAACGTATTATATTTAGACATTTCCATATTGGGAATTCAAATGAGGCTAGATCTGATGAAAAAAACAATATTAGGGCTTCTATGTAGGGTTATGACAAATATCCAAGCTTTTATAGGTCAATCTATAGATCCAAAATGTATTATAATAATAATATACTACTTAATTTGTCAAAAACCTCAATTCATTAATGGTATGAAAAATAAATTTACAGCTATGAAATTGATAAGATTTACATAGAAGATATTTCTCACCATGGGATGTAATGAATTGGATAATTCTGTTAGGTTATTTTACCATCACATGGGAGATGTATATTATTTGTGTTCATTAATTCAAACAATTAGGATTATGAGGAAATTGAGAGACGTGAGTGTATGGTTTTTTTGGTTCTATTTATGGGAAAATATTTTCCTCATATGAAAATATGTGAAATGGTTGGGAATTTCAGGATTATATTATAAATAGAGAGGAAAATGATTCTACATATAAATCCAACATGACATGGTTACAATGATTTTTTTTGGGAGTACGTCTGTATACCATTGGGTATGATCGGGCATTTACATGACAGTCTTAATCCCATCCATTGAATGGAACTAGTCATCCCAAATATTTCTTAATATGGGGATATAATATCATGTTCTATCATTATGGAGAAATAATTATCATTATATTTTTGGTTTGAAGAAAATCAAGAAATGTCTATGAGAGAATAGGAATAAAAATTATTAGGCGATGATGTGAAAGAATAAATATAGCCAATGTGATAATTGTTAATAAAATCCATTGGTACATGAATATAGTGAATTATAATGTTCTTTATGTGTGGTGAGAATATGAATATGATTTTTGAATAAAAGGGTAAGAATGAAACAATTAATTTTTAATAATTATACATCAAAGTGATTGTGTACAACAGAAATGAATTCAATGATAATAAATGGAATATACCTCTAAATAAGATATGTTTTCATGGAAATGGTTATGTTTTCTCTTTATAAAATTTTGAATTATTATAGGTATTTTGAATTTTTATTTAAAAAATATAATATGGATTTTTTTATGTGTGACAATTTTGTGATAAGAATAATGAAATTTATATAGATTGTATGGTCGTAGATTTTTGGGGATATGAAAGCACATTTTTAATGATCATGATAACATGGAAATTTTTATTTGTGATATGGTGATAATATTTTAATACAAATGATTATTTAAATGATACCACCAAAAATATTATTAATTGTGAGTTAATGATTTTTAGTTGGATTAAAGAGATGATAAGAATTTATGAAAAAAGTGATCTAATATTTAAGACCAATGAAGTAATTGTTAATTTAATTAATATTTTTATATTATTATCATTAATTTTTTTTACATTATTTTTTGATTTATTGAATATATTCAATAATCTATGATTTTATTTAAGGAACAAAGAGAGAGTTAATTTTTCGATGCATGAAATTTTTCATTATAGAATCAAGGTAATTCATGTTATTACCTTGTTCAGGATAATATATATAAGGCATTCAATTATATGTTATGTTTCATAATTATATTCTTTATATTTATAAGGAAAACTATTTTATTGATCGATTCATAGTTTTTGGTTATGAATTTGGTCAGACATATTTTGAACTAGTCTTAATTATTATAATAGTGTCTTATGAATCATTTTATCGAAAAAGATGTAAAAATATAATATTTTGGGATTATGATAGTGAATGAAATATTGTAGGCCCTATACATGTCGATAATACAATGTCAATGGCAAATAATATTCAATCACATGTCAATAAAGATGATATAAGGTTAATGTGGTATCCTAATAAAAGTGTGAATGATATGTAATTATATATCGATTTTATTATTACCAATAATGTATTTATAGTAATGTGTGTTACAATATTCATTAATATTAGGAATCTATTCTCCATACACATTATACCTTTTTGAATCGTAGAATGAATTGGATCTGGTAATCAATATTAAGAAAATATACCATGTCTCTCAAAAGGACATGATAAGTCCCATATATCATTGTTAGATAATGACATTCCTGAAACAACACATGCACGCAACTAGGAATAAATTGAATTGGATCTAGATCCATCTAACTATGGGGAGTGTTCATAAATACTAAACAATAATGAAAATGTGCATTGGAAACTAATGTCACATGTAGTGAATGATTGATTGGAAAATCAAAATAATAGAAGAGGTTACATGGGAACATGGAGTAATTATGATGACTACCTAACTTAGTTTATTTTTCTGGAGGAATTATTCTCATTTAAAGAATAATGTTTTTAACGGATGAAAAAATTCCACACCGTAAGAATATATGATATATTTCAATTTAAATAAATTAACATCTTCTATATCATGTAATTCCTTCTCCAAGGATTCCAAAAAAATTAAAATTTTATAAAAATATGTCATAACCATTAAATTGGATTGTATGAATATAAATTACTAAATTATTAGTATTATATTTTTTAAACACGAAACTCATTATTTATCAATCGATTTGAAATTATAATATAATTATCTTCAATGTAATGTAAATATTTTTCATGAAAAGTGTTTTTATGAATATAGTGTCTTTTTATCATAATAAATTAAATAATTAATTATTGGTGATTTTCTTTTCTTATAAATTATTATTTTTTATATTAAATAAAATCATTTATTATTCCATTAAAAAGTGTTAATTAATTGTGAATAATTAACATTGGATTATACTTAAAAATGAATTTTCTAACCAGATTCTTAACAATCCATAGTGTACCTGTATTTATATTAATTTCTCAAAAATTTTGAAATGATTGTTTTAAAATATTAAAATAAAAAATGAGATTAACATTAAAAAAATTATCTTATATTAAATATTTGAAAATATTCTTATTTTTTTTCTACAAATAGTGTAAAATATATATTTTAGAAAACTAATTTTTTAATATTTGTAAAAATATCAATTTTGTTTTGAATTTTATTTTACTATAAAATGGTTTTTATTATATTATAATTAATCACATTTTGGTCATTTTAACCAATATAGAATTAATTTTGACATGAATATATTTCACACGTAGGATCAATTTTTTTAGAAAACCATCTTAAAATCCACTTACAAGTTTAATTTTAAATAAAATTATAATGATTTTGTAAATGAATTTTATAAAAAAAATTATTATTTAATAATTTAATAATAATTATTATTTTATTTTGTGATCATGATTTTTTGTAATAATGAAATGTGAAAAAATATAGAATATTTACAATCATTATTTTTAAACTAGTATTTTTTGTGGTTAAGACAAATGAGATGCTTAATTATGCTAACTAAACTAGTTAAAATCATATTTTATATCCATATATCAAACATATAGTTTCCAAAATTCTATCATAATCACATATGAAAGCATTTTAATTGGAAATGACTTTATCATTTTCTAATCTTTTGAGAAATTTTTATGTAATTTCCAAGAAGGTACCCTCCCCCACTTATAAAATGAGACCCCATTTCTAATCCTAATATAACCTATATATTTATTATTATGTTAAATATAAGAACAATTCAATTACATACATACGTCCCTATGACATAGAGTCCTTGGTATTATCAGATTTTTTGGATGTGATTTCTTATAACCCAAAACAACTTCTGTGAAGAAATATATATTTTATATCCATGAATAGTAATTATATTGCTTCTCCAACCCAATGAAAATATTATCCATGTTACACAATATGACTTTTATAGATCACTATTTTCAATACCATCTATAAAACACAATTCAATGCTTAGACGAACTATGAGATGCCATTAAAATAACATAATTTTAAGATGAATATTATAAACAATCTATTAAAAATTGTATAGTATGATTAAAAATAACCATATTATATATATATATATATATTTCATTATACAATCAAATATATTGAATAATTTTTATGGAAGAAAAACTGTTTTTTTTGTAATGACAATATATAGGTTTTCAGGAAAAATAAATTCCATTCATTTTTGTTATATAAAAAAACAACCAACTATTTTAAAATATATATTATTATATGAAAATAACATAATAAATTATAATATAGAAATGTATTAAATTTGATTTTTTTTAATATTTCTGAGATGAATTATTTTCATGTGAACAGTGACAAAATATTTATTTTAATAAAAAACAAAATTCTTCATTCATCAATTTTATAAGTGCCATTTTATTTGAAAACTTATTTACTTTATTATTAATAATATTATATAACTAATTATATAATTATGATAAATTAAGTCCATTTTATAGATTTATTTGACATAAAATTTTTGTTATACTAAATATAGAATATCTTTGAATGTATTTTTTATTAAAATTTTCCAATTGTAGTTAGGAATGAAATAAATCGCATTTTTGTTTTATATATTGTAATATTTATTTAATATTATTATTTTGTAGTTCCAAATTTATTTCAAAAGATCCTTTTTGGGTCAATATAAATTGTAACTTTAGTAATTTTTGAAACCACTATAATGTAAAATTCAGTAATTAAAGTCAAACATTAAATGATAAATAAATAGACATACCAAAAAACATTGAAATTTTTTATTTTATGAGATTATTCAAAAAATAATAACACATTATTAGTTTATATATTTGTTTTGACCATTTATTTGGTATTAGTAGGTATATAAAATATTAATTTATGAAATTTTTAATATTTCAAACTCTTATTTTTAATAACACAATTATTTATAATATGATGTTATATAGTGGATATGATTCAGGATTAAATTTTGTTTATATTATAAAATATTTATGATACTCAATTTTATTTGATATTAATTTTTAGTGAATAAATATATTAATTAAATTGGTTTCAAACATTGACGTATTATTTATTCAATTAAATGAAAAATGCAATAAATGAAATTTTAAATATTAAAATTTATATTATTTTGGATAAAAAATGTGATGTATTTGTTTTTTTAGATAAAAATGTAAATATGTTTTATATTGATTTTATCAATATAAATGTAATGAATAGTTCATAAAATTGAAATTATTGATATATAATAATAAGTATAATTTTTTTAAATAATTTAAAAATATTATCAACTTTTTTTTTCTGAAAAAATAAATGTGTTTTTCAAAATTTAGTATATGATATTTCATTTATTGGTTTTCTATTATACTATTGTTTCATTATTGACACATTGAGAGTTGATCTTTTGAAAATTGCTGTTAACACAAAAAGGGGAAATCAGGGGATACAAATTACTAATAAGTGTTTAAATATATCCAAAACATGTAAATATATTACTATATTGAATTATATAGAATAATATTATCCCTATAACCGAATAATTACATTTTGGAATCAATTTTAAATGAATAATAATGTAAATTAAATTAAAATTTTATGAAATTCCAAGAATTCTTTTCTTCATATTAATAAAAATGAAACACTTCCTTCCCATCTTTAGACAACATTTAGATATCTAGCTCCACCAAACACGTTACTATAATAATATTAACACCCTTATCTATTTTTATGTGGTCTCGTACATTCTAAATAAAATTCAGACATCTCTTATGATGATATCTAAATGGATTCTACTAATGAATATGTAATCAACTTTGTTTCTATTTAATTATAAATATTCATTATACATATTGATAATTTGTCTTATCAAAAATAAAAACAAAAACAACAATATTAGAAATATTCATTTATGTTATTAATATTTTTTGGAATACCATATTTCAACATGTATACATCATATGTAAATGGAAAGCATCGCTGATATAACACCCTAACTTCCATGACATGCTTCTCTTTGAATAACAATGTATCGTGTGTTCTACGCAACTTAGAGTTCTAACACAACTCAACCAATAAAACATGCCGTTATGAATAGTAATACCAACTATTTGAGATTTTATAAATTTTATCTTTCAAAATGGAATTCATTTTGGGATTTGGAATATCCAAATTAGCTTAGAGAGAATTTTTTTTATTTCTCTAAAACATTCAATTTTTTATAAATGTGAATACCACTGAGTTATAGTTTAAAACCGAATTTGTATTTAAATAATTATATATTTTATTTAAATTTAATTAAAGTCAAAATAAATACATAATACCTATACATTTTCAATGTAAATCATTGGACTCAGTTTAGAATAATTTTAGATATATAAAAATTTTATTGAACCTTTCACCATATTTTACCCACTTCCTAGAAGAATATTCAAAAATACACAAATCATAATTTTACCGCTTATGTGAGTTGAATTTAGAAAATCCAAGAGACATGGTTAATATCCAGCAATAAAATTTGGTTCAATAAGATAAAAATTATTTTTGGAGAATAGTAACTTTTTACTTTTATTTACCACTGTTAAAAGTAAATAGGCTAGCTAAGGGTAAAAATGATATTATTATTACCCTAAAAATGTCCTTATTCAATTTCATAAGTAGAATTATTCCATAATTAACCTTTGGAATAAAATATGAACCTCTTTGGTACACATGGTTTAGATTAGGACACTTATTATTATTTTATGAAAAGAAGAGTTAAAAGAGTTAAAATCATAGTTTAATAATTAAATCATTTTTAATATAGGGATAAAAATAAGATAAATTAGAATATAAGTATAAATTATAAAGATAAAAATATTTCCTACATAATAGTATTTAATTTATATTTTTTTAGACATTAAATAATTAAATTTATTAATGGAATAATGATGATGTAGTAATTACCTAACTAATGAAATAATAAAATAATTTATATTATAAATATCCAAATAAATGTAATTTGAGACATTTATGAATTAATCTAAATTAATTGATTAATATGATATATTAGGGTCGGTTAGATAAAAAAAAATTTGACGCAATAATGCTCTTCTGAATTTATCAAAAACAAAATACAAAATAGTGTCGAAATTGTAAAAAAAGAGTTTTTAAAACAATTATTTTATTATTAATTGTTATTCTATTGATAAAAATATAAGGCTCAGCCATAATACTTCTATAATGATATGTGTTTCATTAATTAACCTTTTGTGGTTCTATTGGTAGTATATAGTACGTTTATTAAACATATAATATAAAAATACAAAGACACATGGTAAATGTCAAACTATTTAACTAAGCATTAAATCTAAAAGACAAAGTTAATATATTGACACAAACCTATCTAAAACATATTAGTTAATTGGTTTTAGACCCATCCCCACATTATCCTTTGAATAATCTATTTTTGAGCCATTATAAACCAAAAATTGTTTTACTATAAATTAATATTTCTGGCATTTCCTAAGGTGCCTCTCACCCCTCTTATAAAAGGTCACTCCCCCTTCTCTCCAATTCACAACATCAAAACCATTTGGATCATCCAAAATATTCCCAAATACCCTCCCAAATGTCTTCTCTTTATCATAGAGGCCTTTCCTTGTGTCATAAATCCATCCAATGGAGCCCTTTTGATCAAATCAAAAGGAAGAACCCGAAGAAGAGGTAAATATCTCACCACCTCTTTAATGTTCTTTTATTCTTCCACATCCTTTTTCACTTTTTTTCCATTATAAAATAATAAATCCAGTATCATCTATATAATATGATGTTATTATAAATATGTAACAACAAAATTCAATATTCTATCCATCCTTTTAATGACTTTTCACCATATGCGCGTACGTACGGCTTTCCGTCTCCACGTCGACGTGTAATTATTATTCAATAAATTATTATTTGGATTGGTATAATAATGATGTATAATTGACGTAAAGAATATATATAACATGATAATGATTCTATATATATTATAAATATTCAATTATTTATTATTTTAATATCAAAAGAATCATATTGTCACTCGTGTGTACGTACGGATTACCATCTCCATGAACGCGATAAGACTATTTCCCAATCTTATCCCTTCAAGACGAATTTTCATTTCATGATTAATAATAATGTATAAAGGCTTTATATAATTCTGGATATGAATAAGACACGTCCCATACATAAAAAATATGACTCACATAACAATGAATATAAAGGAAAACAAATCTGTTAACACAAGAAACTATGATAATATTAAGATATTATTAACCCAGAAATGTTAAAATATCATATATGATATTATATTAATGTAAATGATTCATATATAATTTAATAATAATAATTTCACCATTATACAGGTGGTCAACCAACCCTCGACCAAGGAAAAGTACAAGGTAAAGGTTAATTCTACAATCTCTTCATTATCCAAGGTTGTTTATACGTAATTATCTATTGGGACCTCTTTATCATCCAAATACATGTTTCTAAAAAATGAATTTGAAAATATTATTAATATTTATTAGACTATGGGTTAATGTCATTTATAACCCTTTTTGACATTTATAATATGTTTATAAAGGAATCTTTTTGCCTTTTTCCAAACTAGGTCCTTTATAACCTTTTCTCAAAAATTAAGATAAGAATGTTTTTTAAATTATACGGTTGGTTTTGCTATTTTCTACCATTATAACGTCATCAAATATTCCCTTACAATATTATAATAATATTTCCAAAAAATGTTTGCATTTATAATTACATGACTTTTAAATGATTTCAAAATAGAAACAGATATTTCACAAAAAAAATTCATTTCATCTATGTCAACATCCTTTGATGGATTTTAAGCATATTTGAAGTTGATTTATTTTTAGACAGAACATCCATATTGTATTGATGGTTTTGTGATATGTTTGACCGTGGATGTGTTATTTTTATACCATTCATGTTTTATTGACAATTTTTTTATATTTTGTATGCTATTTTTAATACGAATGGGTATGTTATGTTTAAACTTGTTCATATGATAAATGCATTGGACTTAGTAAGTGACATGTGGATCCCACTATAGCTCCTTGATGCATCGATAGGTCTCATGAGACAAAAAATTTTCTTGGCACAAGACCTTGACAAAATATTATTCATAGTCTTGGCACAAGGCCTTGACTACATGGTTATGATATTCTGTAATTATGCATTCTATCATTATGAATGTGGTTATTGATATTACATGTGATTATAAAACTAGTTGAATAATTATGTGAATAAGTAAATGGTATTTTTTCATTTTATTTTTTCTATATTATGTTGAAGTTCATGTTTAAAAGTCTTCTGTTTTAGTTATACATTTCCTTAAATGTTAATACTTCTATATGAAAGTTTCCGATATATTGTTTTCCATATTATGAATCTGAGCTCACCCATTCTATGTTTAATTTCACCCAAGATGTGAAGAAATATTTTATGATTGACCTACAAGGGATAGTCTATGGGGATATGAGTGTGGACTTTGAAAAATACATTTTTGTAGTTTTTTAATTTATCTTGTAATGTAAGACTTATGAATTTATCAAGTGTTTCCAAGGATACTAAACTAATTGGTCATTCAAGACATGATCTTCTGTGATCATGCCAATGTTATGTAATAATGCACTGATTCTGGGTAACTAGGGTCAGGGCATTACAGTTGGTATAAGATGAAATTTATTACAAGCCTTGGAAACTAGATTTTGATAAAGTCTGATTAGACCACATAGCACTAAGATAGACATTGGGTATTAGTATATAAGAACTTCCGAGAATTTCATTATTATATATATTTTGTGAGTTTTCCAAGAAATACATCTCTTCCTAGATACGAGCAGGTAGAGGCGGATCTAGCACATATGAACCTATGGGTAAAACCCGAAAATGACGGTTTGATCTAGACTCGAATGGGAACTTGTGCATGACAATGGGCCTTGCTGCACTCTTGGTTATGACACTCCTGAGGGATACACTTAGGATAATTATCATTTTATGTAAAAAACATTATTAATGGTTTATGAGTATATACTTCCTCAATGAAAACATTTTTTCTGATTATTGATTATATCCATAAACTGTTCAATTTATGTTATGTGTTTCAGAAGTTGGGAATTATGTATTTCGATTCATAAACTAATCTAGTTTATGACATTGTTTAAAAATGGCACAAAATGGATGGAATAGAAATAGTATCAATACACTCACTCTATGTAGGGATTTCCGTCATGCTCAAATATAATTATAGTTGAGCTGGGGATACAACTGGTGCTGATCATCTTATCATCATACTAGGACAACTCACTCAGGTTATGAATATTATCCCTACCTTTATAGAGCCCCCTTATCCACAGCTTGGAGGAAGAATGTTAGATCTCTTAATGAGGCTTCATTCCCCAACATTCAATGGGAGTTCAAATCCATTAGTAGATGAGCAATGGATAAATTCCTTAGAGAAAATATTCCATTCCTTGTGGAGTAGTGAAAGAGAAAAAGATATCTTGGCGGTTTACCACCTCACTAGAGATGCTGATCAATGGTGGTCATTGATTCAAAACACAAAGGATGATGATGAAGTGTCAAATATGGAATGGAGGGACTTTAGTGAGGTTTTCTTTGAAAAGTGCCTTCCTTGTTACCATCGAGTAGATATGGAAAGGAAATTTCTGAGTTTGAGGGAAAAGGAGGATGAGAATATAGAAACAATGAGGATAACATTACATGGTTAGCGAGGCATTCATTAGACTATATATGTACGCCCAGAAGTAATATTGATCATTTCATTGACCAGTTAAAACCGTTTCTCCATTGAGCGTTAGTCTCACAATCCTTCTCGTCATACGAAGATATAATCTCATGTTCTATCAATACATACGATGAATTCTCTATGTCATATGATTTTAAATCATAGTATGAGAAGAAGTGATCTGCTGATCACTCTAGAAATAGAAATAAGTGGATGAAGGGAAAATTTGAATATCAATCCTATGGTAAATGTGGGAAGAATCACCCTAGTGCTTTCTTCAGGGGAATGAGAGTCTGTTACAAGTGTGGGGATCAAATCCACTAATCTCTTAATTGAAAGGGGAAGAAATAAGCTATCAATTTTTACAATTGAAGGGATACAGGACATTATGAAAATGAATGTTAAGTGTCAGAGAAACCTACCTCAGAAAAGGCAAAGGGTTCAAAAAATGCTTATGCTATAACTACTACTGAGGAAGAAGCTACGAAATACATGGTTTCATATAATTTATTTGTTTCCTCATGTTTAGAAAATGCTTTATTTGATTCTGGATCATTGCAATGTTTCATATCATCCCTAGTTTGCTATGAAAATTAGATATTTCCAATTTTATTTAATAATAATGTTTTTAGTAAAAGCTCTTAAAGAAGTATCATTGCAACAATGTTTAGTGAATCAACCCCCATTAGAGCATATAAATGTTCTATATCTACTGATCTCATCGTCATACCCATGATTGAATTGGATATAATTCTCGGTATGGATTGGCATTCAGACCAGGATGTGAATATTTATTGTAATAAGTAGGAGGTTACAATTTTTGATGATGATTATAAAGAACACCTTATCATTAGAGAAAAATATTCACCACCCAATTCATATCTTGATCCTGCCCCAGAAGCTCAACTAAATTAAATTATTGGTGGGGAAAATAATGAAATAACTGTGGGTGAGGAAAACAATGATCAAATAGAGCATGTACATATTGTGAAAGTATATGTTGACTTTTTTCTATAATACTTACCTAGAAGTCCTCCAGAATGTGAAATTTAGTTTTCAATTGATCTAATTCCTAGATCAAAGCCCATATCAAAGTCCCCTTATAGAATGGCCACTGTGGAATTAGTGGATCTATATAAAAAAACATGACGAATTGAGTAATAAAGGATTTATTTTCCCTAGTGTTTCTCCATGGGGATCCCCTATCCTTTTTGATAAGAAGAAAGATGGATCTATGAGGTTATGTATCCACTACAGGGATATCAATGCTATAAAAATAAAGAACAAGTTTCCCCTACCATGTATTGATGATTTATTTGACCAACATCATGAAGCTCAATACTTTTCAAAGATAGAACTTCGATCTGGATACCATCAATTGTGTTTGAAGAAGGAAGACATTCTGAACACAACATTTTGAACCAGTTACGAGCATTACGAGTTTACAGTAATTCCTTTTATATTGACTAATGCACCTTTTGTATTCCTGGATCTAATGAATAATGTTTTCAAGGAATATCTTGATGAAATTGTAGTGGAATCTAGTGATGATATCTTGGTATACTCTAAAATCTTTGAAGATAATTAAAATCACTTGCACATTATCCTGAAGACCCATAGAAGTCATGAAGTAGATTGGAAGTTTAGGAATTGTGAATTTTGGATTTAGGAGAATTCATTTCATGGCCATATTTTCTATAAGGATGGAATGTCCCATGATCCATCTATGTCGATTGAAAATCAACAATGTCCAGCACCGAGAAGTATAACTGAGGTACACAGTTTTATTGGTTTAGTAGGTTATTATCGATGTTTCGTCCAGAATTTTTCCCAGTTGGCAAACCCATTAACAAAGCTCACATGAAAAGGGGTTAAATTTGTTTGGAAAAAAGATTGTAAAGAAGGTTTTGAAGAACTGGAGAGATGATTAGTCAATTCTCTTATATTGATGCTACCATAGGGGAATGATGGGTTCATTATTTATAGTGATGCATTAAATAAATGACATGGTTGCGTCCTTATTAAAAATTATAGGTTTATTGCCTATGCATCACAACAGCTGAAAATTAATGAGAAAAACTATCCTACTCAAGATCTTGTGTTCGTAGCTGTAATCATTGCTTTGATGTTTTGGATACACTATCGCTATGGGGAAAATGTGTTATCTATACTAATCACAAGAGTTTCAAGTATATATAGTCACATAAGGAACTCAACATGTGGAAAAGGAGATGACTTGAACTACTCATGGATTATGATTGTAAGATACACTACCAGTCGGGGAAGACACAAAAGGTGTCAAATTCGTTGAGTAGAAAGGATCATGGAGTTTTGTAAAAAATGAGAGTTGAAAGGAATGGTATTTTCATGGATCTTGTAATGATGGATATGGGAATCACCATTGATCGTGAAACATCAATACTTTTTCAAATGGTTTCAAAACCTTCATTACTAGAAAAGATAAAGAGTTCTCAGACTAATGATAAAGAGTTTCAAAAGAAGATTAATGTTGTGAATGATGGGAGATTGAGTTACATTGTGTATGATGATGGAATTTTGAAATTTGGGAAGGGACTTTTTGTTCATAATATACCTGATCTAAAAAGAGAATTTTTGGATTATTCCGATAGTTCCAATTTCTCTATACACCATAGGAGTACTAAAATGAATAGATATTTGAAGGAACATTTTTTTGGGACAACATGAAGAGTGAGATTGCTGATTTTGTGCCAATATGTATGGTTTTTAAACTAGTGAAAGATGGAAGGAAACAACCTGGAGGAGTCATGCATCCTCTTCCCATACAAGAGTTGAAATGAGATAATATTACAATGAACTTTGTCATGGGACTACCAAATACTCCCAGAAGAAATGATGCAATATGGGTCAGTGTTGATCGTCTTACCATGTCAAGATATTTTCTTGCTATAAGGGAAGATTTACCACTTGAACATCAAGAAATACTATATATTACTGAAGTTGTGAGACTTTAGGGAGTAGCCCTATTGATTTTTTCTAATTTTGATCCACATTTTACATAAAGATTCTGGAAAAGTATTCATATAGCCCTTGATACTGAGATTCGTTTGAGCACTGCCTACCACCACCAATATGATGGTAATTCAAAATGGACTATTAAAAACATAGAATACATGTTGAAATCATGCTAACATAACATTCAAGGTATATGGGATCAATATTTACCTAAGGTAGAATTTTCATATAACAATAGCTTCCAGTGAAGTATTCGGATGATTCCATATGAAGCGTTATACAGAAAAAGATGTCACACAACAACCTATTTGGATGATGTTGGTGAATGAAAAATTTTAGGCCCATAACTGGTGGAGGAAAAGATGTAAAATGTTAAGGTAATCCAAAACCACATCAATGTAGCTCAAAGTAGGCTGAAGAGAAATGCTGCTATCCAAAAAAAGGATTTGGAATTTCAGGTAGGAGATCATGTTTTCTTGAAGGTATTTCCTTGGAAGGATATTATACGTTTCAGTAAGAAGGGAAAATTGAGTCCAATGTATATCAGACCTTTCGAAATTCTAGAACGAATTGAGGCTATAGCTTACCACTTTGTAATCCCACCAAGTCTCTCCAATGTCCATGATGTGTTCCACATATCACTGTTGAGAAAATACATGCCTGACCCAACGCATGTACTCACCTATGAAGAATTAGAACTGGAGACAGGTCTGTCATATTGCGATGATCCTGTCAGGGTTCTTGTTATAGGAAAACAAGTTCAGTGAAACCGAAGGACTCATTTGGTAAAAGTTCTATGGAGAAACCATAAGATGGAATAGACAACGTGGGAACCCGGGGTAATTATGATGAAGAAACACCCTAGTATTTCTACGTAGTAATACTCTAGAAATATCAAGGACGAAATTATTTAATGTAGGGGAAATGTAACACCCTATGCTTCCATGGTACGCTTCTCTTTAGATAATACATTAGCGTGTGTTGTATGCAACTTTGAGTTCTAACACACCACAACCAATAAAACTAGCTGTTCTGAATACTAATACACACTTTTTTAAATTTTATAAATTTTATCATTCAAAATCGACAACATTTTTTGATTCAGTATATTGAAATTAGTATAGGGTGATGTTTTTGTATTTTTCTAAAATCATTCAATTTTTGATGATTCGTGAAAATCACTGAGTTTTAGATTAAAATTGAATTTTAATATAAATAATTTTTTATTTTATTTAAAATTAATTAATGTCAAAATAGGTACATAATACCTATATTGTATCAATTTAATTCGTTGGAGTTTGTTTTGAATAATTATAGATATATATATAATTTATTGAACTTTTTACCATCTTTTATCCACCTCCTAGAAAAATTTGAAAATTCACATAAAACATAATTTTACCACTTCTGTGAGTTGAATTTATAAAATATGAGAGACACGGTTAATATCAAGGAGTAAAATG
The DNA here is from genome assembly GCA_963277665.1 of Viscum album. NCBI lineage: Eukaryota > Viridiplantae > Streptophyta > Magnoliopsida > Santalales > Viscaceae > Viscum > Viscum album. The sequence goes on along the minus strand of OY728121.1, from coordinate 88,165,828 downwards.
TGGTTTAATATGAAAAAAATAATTTTTGGTAAATAGTAACATTTAACTTTTATTTAGCACAATTAAAAGTAAATAGGGTAATTACGTGTAAAAATGATATTATTATTACCCAAACACATGTCCAAATTCTATTGGATAAGTGTTATTTGACCCAAAAAAACCTTAGGAATAAAATATGACCCTCATTGGTCTACTTGAATTAAATTTGGACACTTATTATTATTTTATTTAAAGAAGAGTTAAATGAGTTAAAATCAAAGTTTAATAATAATAAAATTTTTCAAATAGGGTTACACATGAGATAAATTAGACTATAAATATTCATTATAAAGGTAAAATGATTTCCTACATTATTGTATTTTATTTATATTTATTTGATAGTAAATAATTTCGTTTATTTATGATACAATGATGATGCAGTAATTACCAAATTAATGAAATGTTAAATAGTTAGTATTATAAATATCCATATAAATGTAATTTGAGACTTTTTATGAATTAAACTAATTTTATAGGTATCTTTGACATATTAGGGGTGGTTATATGAGTTTATTTCGAACCAATAATACTGTTATAAATTTTTAAAATACCAAAAACCCAATAGTGTCAAAATTGACCTAAAATAGTTTTTAAAACAAATATTATATTATTAATTGATACACCATTTCTAAAAATCTAAGGATTGGCCAAAATACTTAAATAATAATAGGTGTATCATTAAGGAACCATTTGAGGTTCACATGGACTCAAATAGTAGGTTTAGTATCCATATAATATTAAAATACAATGACACATGGTAAATGTCAAACTATTTAACTTAGAGTTAAATCTAAATGATAATGTTAATTTAGTGACCCAAATCTGTATAAGACATATTGGTTGAATGTTTTTAGACCCATCCAAACCTTAGGCTTTAAATAATCCATTTATGAGCCATTAGAAACCCAAAATAATTTTATTGTAAAATAATATTTGTAGCTTTTCCTATGTTGTCCCTCACCCCATTTATAAAAGGGAACTCCCCCTTATCTCTAATTCACACCTTCAAAGCCATTTGTCTAGGCCAAAATATGCCTAAATACCCTCTCCACTATACTCCCTTCATCATAGAGTAGTCCCTTTAGTTATAAAGCCAACCTATGAAGCCCTTTTGATCAAATCAAAAGGAAGAACCCGAAGAATAGGTAAATATCTCACCACCTCTTTCAAGTTCCTTTATTCTTCCACTTCTTTTTTCATTGTTGTTCCCATTATAAAATAGTTAATCCAGTATATTCTATATAATGGTATGTTATTATAAATATCGTAGAACAAAATTCATTATTCTATCCATCCTTTGAATGATATTTCACCGTACGTGCGTATGTACGGCTTACCGTCTCCACGTCGTGGTGTAATTGTTATTCAATACCATATTATTTTGATGGGTATAATAATGTTGTGTAGTTTATGTAAATAATATATATATATAACGTGATAAAGATTTTTTATATATGAAATAAAATCCAATTATATATTATTTTAATATCAAAAGAATGATATTGTCACTCATGCGTACGTATGGATTACCATCTCCACGAATGTGATAAGATTCCTTCCCCATCGTATCTATTCAAGAATAATTTTCATTTCATGATTAAAAATAATGTTTAATAAATTGATATAATAATTGATATGAATAAGATAATACCCATCCATAATAAATAGGTCTCACATTACAAAGATTATAATGGAAAACAAATCTGTTAACACTTGAAATGACGATAATACTAAGATATTACTAACAAAGCAATGTTAAAAGATAATATATGATATCATATTAATGTATAGGATTCGTGTATGATATAATTACAATTATTTCACCATTATAAAGGAGGTTATCCGTCCCACGACCAAGGAAATTTAAAAGTTAATGGTTAAATCTACAATATCTTCATTATCCTAGGTTGTTTATACCTAATTATCTACTAGGACCTCTTTATCATCCACATCCATGTTTATTAAAAATGTATTTCAAAACAGTCATACGATTTACTATACTATGGGTTAATTTCATTTATACCCTTGTTTGAAATTTATAATATGTTTATAATGGAATATTTCCATCATTTTCCAAATAAGGCCCTTTATAACCTTTTCACGAAAATTAAGGTATGAATATTTTCTTAACTTATACGACATGTGCATATATTTTCTACATTTTTAACTTCATCTAATATTCCCATACAATCTTATAATAATATTTTCATAAATAAATGTTTCATTTTATAATTACATTACTTTTAAATTATTTTAAATTAGAAAGAGATATCTACCTAAAAAATGTTTTGATTTTATCTATCACAACAGCTTTTGATGTATTTTATGCATATTTGAAGTTGATTTATTATGATAAAAAACATCCTTATTGTATTGAAGGTTTTGTGATATGTTTGACTATGGATGTGTTATTTTTATACCTTTCATGGTTTATGTATAAAGTATTGACATTTTGTATTCTGGTTTTAATATGAATGTATAGGTTATGTTTAAACATGTTCATATGATGAATGCATTGGACTTAGTATGTAATGGGTGGAGCCTGCTATAGCACCTCGATGCATCGGAAGGTCTCATGAGACACACTATTGTCTTATCAAAAGTACTCGAAAAAATCTAATTTTTAGTCTTGGAACATGTCCTTGACTATGTGGTTATGAAAGTTTGGCATTATCCATTCCATCCTTATGAAATTGATTATTGACATTGGATGTGATTATTCGACTAGCATAATATCCATGTGAATAAGTAAATGGAATTATTTCAATTTTTTTCCATATTATACTGAAGTTCAAGATTAAAATTCATTTTTTAGATATACATTACCTTAAATGGTTATGCTTATTTATGAAAGTTTCTTTTATATTGTTATCTATATTAGGCATCTGATCTATCCCCTTTATATGATTTATTATTTCCAGGACGTGAAGAATTATATTATGATCGACCTACATGGATAATCTGAGGGGATATGAGTGTGGACTATGGAAACTATGTTGTTGTAGTTTTTTCACTTTATCATGTAATGTAAGACTTATGAATGTATCTAGTGTTTCCAAGGCTACTAAACTAATCAGTCATTAGAGATGTGATCTTTTGTGATCATGCAAATGTGATGTAATAATGCACCGATTCTTGGTAACTTAGGTCAGGGGCGTTACAATTGATGAGAATATATGACCCAAATTTTCCATAGAGGGATGATATTTAGTTTTCATTACCTATTAACCATGATTGTTATAAATATAAAACTAATGATTTTTTTAAATTTAAAAAGTTACAATTCCCAAATAGACAAAAAATTTATAAATAAATAAATAAAAAATTAAATGAGTCTAAAAACAGGAGATTAACAATGATCACTCCGAATAATAGAAAAAATATCATCAGATACCTAGTTAGACATAAAAAATAAATTTCATTAATTACATTATTTTCATCAAAATCCAAAATTAAATTGGATTACCTGTAAATATGATTAATAATATAATCCAAATATGAGAAAATAATAAAATAATTTGAGCTAATGAATAGTGATATTCCTTGATAAATGAATTGATTTTATCATAAGAGCATAAACAATAATGGTAGAGCCACAATCAATCTAGATATTATTTCATCCTTGTTTCATAGCGAACGCCACCTCCATGATGAATCCATGAATCTGTTATTCAATCAAAGTGGAAATACTATTGGAGACATTAACAAATCTCTATAATCATCCATTATCACATTTCCATAATCAGAGTGATAATAATGGATTTATGAAAATATATTACTGCTAATTTTAATCAAAACGCAATGGGAACATTGCATAATACATCAAACGTAAAATATAGAGGAAGAATGTCAACATATATACAATAATAGTTTTCAGAGATATTCCATGCACTATGTTATTATAGCAGTCCATATTTGGTGAATTTGCTGCTCTAACATTAGCAGTAATCACATAAATAGAAACAGTAGTCATAAAAGTGAAAATATCATGTATTTACTTGATCCAGGAATGAAAAATAATTTGAATAATTTCGTATGATAAAAATTGGAAAGGATCTATCATGTGAGGATAATGAGAAATATTGCACCATCCTTAAAAGGAAACCCCATATAGAGACCACAGGAGGTAAACTTCCATAAAAAATATCAGAAACAGATTTTTTCATTGATTATGAAGTAACGCAAACAATAAAAAATTTATTATCATCAAACATATTTTGCTGAATGACAACAAATGAAGAACAGAATGAAATTCTATTTTACTTACGGAATTCATTAGTTGGAAGCTTCTTCTAGAAAAATCATCATACCCAGATAGATTGAGAAGGCCAAATGAATCTTCTGTACATTATCATCATCCAATGAGAAAGGAAATTGATTCAATTGGAATATAAATATTGAAATATGTCCAATATTATTAGTTTTACATACCCATAAATCATCTATATTTGGGAAACAATAAGTATCCATAATGTTAATGATATGATACATGAAGACCTCCAAGTCACTATGTGGATCATTAATATTAATACAAAGATTAATATTTATACTCTCATATACAATTGAATCAATTAGACGAATGGCAGAACTATTCACTTTCTTAAAATGAATATATTATTTCATAAATTAATGTAATGATTATATAATATATATATATATGAAATATACAATACTATGGAATTGTTTTTAATTTTTTAATGTTCCATTAATTGATAATTAAAAATATTGTTCATCGAAATGTATGCCATACCATCTCCAAGAACAATGTAATTCATTTTTAAATATCATTATTTATGGATTAATTAATATATATATCATTAATATATTTAATATTTGACCCATCAATAATATTTTGGATATTATTTAACAATGATAAAAGTATAAAGACTAGAACTTCAAAATAAATACATACATGAAAAATGATGCTGTTATCAACCAAAATATTGATTTATAAAATGAATTGATAATAAACCGATGATAATATATTATAATTAATAAAATTTCAATTTATATTTATTTGAGTATAGACAATTAAATATTTATAATATATTAATACATATTTTATATGAGATTTAATAATGAATAATGGAAATCGATCTTGAGGTAAGGCATTTCGGTTTTGGTTATACATACAAGAGAAATATTACATATTCATCACATATTTAATTTATACGATGTATATATAACCCCTTTGATATATTATATAATTAATATACTTTTATTAATATAATAAAAGGTTTCATTTGAACTTATTTCAGTCATGGGTCTTAATATTAAAATGAAATGAAATAGGTAATACTATATTTCACAATATCATCATTATTCATGGTTGTAATTTTTTATGTATCAGGTATGAAATATTTATTTTAAATGTCAATGTATTCTAAAAATGTACTATATTTTTTTTCATAGTCGATGATTTTATTTTTGTGAAATTTGTAAACTTTTTTGATTTTATTCTAAAATAAGTAAAAGGAATATTTCTGTTTTTTACAATAAAAGATTGTTTTTTATTTTCGTTAAAAAGTGTTCAATGATTTTTTTCAATAAAATAAATCATTAATTAAATCTCCCACCATCATAAATAATTTTTTCATTGATTTATAATTTATAATTTACATAGATATTTTCAATGAGAATATCTAATTTATAAAATTTATTATTTATCAGTTATCAAAATTATTTTAAATGTAAAAGTGTATTTTCCAGAAAAAATATTCCGAAAATATCAGTAATGTATTATAATGTATGGAAAAGTATAATTTTGGATCAAATGTTATTGATATACTCTATTTATACCATACAACTTATTTATTTTGATAAAATATTATTTTTTAACTAAGGATGTTCAATTATGATATCATTACACATATTGCTCTATATAGTTTATGATTATGTTTTTTGATTGGATAAATTATTGAAACATAATATTTTGGATTCAATATGTATGTTTATATTATTATTATTTGTCCTTTCCATATGGTTAATTCATTGTAATATTTTATCAATGATTGAGACGCAGTATAGTCCTGATGCATATGTAGGTCTCTCAAAATTGACAAGATTGGGTGTTGGTGAGGCCTTATCCTTTTATGTAATATCTATTACCATGATAATTTAATGGAATGTTTTAGATGTATTCCATTATAAATTAAATCATTATGAATTATGTTAGAGACGTCCTTGTTAAAATTTGATTAATTATAATATACATGGATAAGTAATAATCTCATGTGATTTATTAGATCACCTGTTTTATTATATTTTAATCACTAAATTTTATTATTCTTATTCAAGATATCGACTAATTATAATGTTTATTCATTCATTTACATTGTAATAATTATTTTTTTATTGTTTATTTATGATGGATTTCATTTAACTCATAACATAATGTGGAATTGTATTTAACCCATTTCTTATTTTTCTTTTCTATAGGGTTTCAAATATTGTATTATGATTGATAATAATGTTTATCCAGATAATAATAATGGTGTATTCATGGATAAAACTATTTTTTATATCATTTTTAACAAATTTTATGTGAAATTAAATTATACATCTAGTCTACCAAGACTACTAAACAATTCATTCATTCAGGATGTGATTATTTTTATCTAGTCCCAATGTAATAAAGTATCCAATGATTCTAGAGTACTAGAGTTAGGATCAAAAATGTTTTCATCATAGAATTTTTATTATAAAACTTTGTAAAATGATTTAAAAAATTATATATTAAGAAAAAAAGTACTACTATAGACTAAGAGAATAATATTAAAGAAAAATGTGTATGATTTAGTTGTTATCTATATATAAACTTTTCATGTAATTTTACTTGTTTTACAAGATAAAAAATATTTCATGATGATTTATAATGATATAATATAATTTATTATATTCCAATTTTTTGAAATTTTTCATAGTGTAAGGAATGGAAACTGTATCAATACATGTATTCCATGTAAGGATTTTTCACATAAGAATTATAATTATTCTAGAGTAAGAGATACATCTAGTGATAAAAAAATTATAATTATATTTAGAATATAATCTCAGGGCATGAGTAATAAACCTTCCCATATGGAGTAGCCTTATGATCCTAAATTTAGTTTAACAATGCTAGAACATTGTTTTACATCAACATCTTCCCCAATTTAATGAGACAAAAAATTCATTTTTTAGGTGTGGAATGGAATATTTCTATAGATTAGATATTTCTCTATTGGGGATGTAACTAAATGGATAAATTGATATCAATGTTTATTGACCCTTAAGGTATGTAGATCAATGATGGTTATTTATTTAAACAACTTTGGATTATAATGAGATAGTGATCATGGAATGCATGGATACTAATAACTATATATGAAAAAAATATATTCCTTGTATGAAATGATTTGATATAGAGAGAGATTTCATTTTTCTGAGTCATATTTAGAAGGATAATATTAATAATTAAAAATACAATGTTTAAATGTTATAATGCAACCATGTGGACCATGTATATAACCCAAATGTATTATTGATCATTTATTTTATGCGACAAGGAAAATCCAGCAATGGGTACTAATATCCCAAAATTTATCATTATATGAGGATGATATATAATTGTATATTATGTAAAAACATAATTATCCATGACTTTTTTTCAGAAAACAATCCAATAAAAGAAAATAATGGTTGAACAAAAATTGGATAATGCGAATATGGAAAGTTGGATTTTACCTCATGTGATAAATATTAAGAGAAACACAATTGTGAATTCTTAAAATGATTGGAAGTATTGTACATTCAATGAGTGAATGGATTCCAGAATATTGGGTGAATGTAAAATAATGAATCATCTAATCTGTAGTGCATCAACATTAGGGAGATAATGAACTATCCAAACGAATTACCCAAGACATAGATGATTACAAAATAGAAGAATAGGGATCAAGGCCATGATATTGTCATTACTATAGCTCAAGTGTAATGATTCATGTGAGTGTGTATTTGGATTAAAAATTAAAATTGTAGAATTATTTTTTTCAATGATATTATGGTTATTAAAATAATTAAATTTATATGGACAATAAATAAGATGTTTTCTTTAAATATTTGAACACTTATGTAGAATGCTACCCATTACCTAGATAAATGATTAGTGGTAAGATAATTGGAATGATAACCCAATATGTGTTCATCATAGTAAATTAATATATTTTTTAGAGATAATGATAATATTTAAATTAATGATGTTAATGATATAATATTGATGACCTTGGAATTGTTTCTTTATTTTAGTAAAAATACGATTATGATGGATTTTACTTAAAATTTTGGATCTAGTCGATATATTTTGTTATCTTATATTTTATTTAATGAACATGTTAATTTCACTTATCATTAGTGTTTTACTCATTGGTCAATGTTGATTCATGATATTAGAATATATTAGTAAAATATGATATTTCGGTATCTACATGTTACATTAAGAGATATATTATGCATGTTTTTTTGATATATTGAATTTCTAAATTTTTTGAAATTAGTCTTGTTTTTATTTCCTTGGAGGTAAATTAATATTGAGTAATTATGAAATGTACTAACATGAACATTGGATATAATTTAATTAAAATGAAGGATGAATTGATATTTTTGATAAAAACATTCACCCATTTTGATTTTTAAAATAATTCTGAGCCTAAATGAATGTCTAATGGTTATTTTGAGTCATTAAAAGTTATTCATGAATATCAAATTCATCTCTAATATACATTTCCAGATGTAATATATGAATTGTAATTTTATTTATGAACATCCAAATGATGACATTATTCAGAAGAAATGTAAATTATCTTGTAGTTTTATATTATTCAGTGATAAATATTGATAGTAAAATAATTTCTCATATTTATGAAAATACTAGGAAACAATGAAAATTATCTATTTAAATTTCTTACTGATAAATAAATGGAATTTTAACCAATAACATATTTATGATTTTTTCATGGTTACCATTATCATTACCACTATCTTCATCACTCTATATTGTTGCATGGGTGTAATTTCTCTCTACCTTTTCCATAAATTCACAAAACGCAAATGTTATTGAATGTAGAAACCTATTTTTGTTATGACCATTATATTTCATTTTTTCCTCCAATTAAGAGGTTGTTTTATTAATAATTTTTATGATGTGGTTTTTACAGAAAAATATATTCATATATTGAATCATTTATTATTTACCAGATGTTCAAATGGATAGGAATAATTTAATTTAATTGTCATATAAGGTTACACCCCATGATTTTACAAGTACATTGTGTGTGGGGATATATGATTAAAAATATTATGATATATTTATATACTGGTATTAATTAATTAATTTTTATTCATTAATTATAATTAAATAAAATATAATATTTTTGTAAATTCATTTTATATGTTATTTCAAAAGTAAATGTTATTACATTTGAGTAGAAAATAATATAATAAAATATTAACTCAATTTAGAAAATTTATATGAAAAAATTATAATAATTTAATAAATCACAACATCAAAATTTTAATATTGTGAATTTTTAGGACTTTTACAAATATTTTTACGATCTAGTGAAAATAAAAAAAATAATTATTATTGAAACTTTTATTATTATTTCAACCATTGGAATGAAAAATTTTATTATTAAATGGTTTCAAAATAAAATTATCTAGATAATATAATTAAAAATTTCATTGTATTCATAGAAATAAAATTTATTTTTTTAATTTTTTAAAAACAAAATTATTGATAAAAAAATATTTCCCTAAAAAATGATTGTCTATTGTGTTTTACTAATTTAATTTTAAATAAAATTATTCCACATGTATGTATTGAATTTAAAAAATTGGATTCCTTAATTTTTTATAGGTTTCTAATTTATTAAATAGATACATTTTTTAAATATCATCAGTAACCTTAGTAAAATTTCATAACACATTAAATGGTCATTCATGTAATAAACGATAAAAATAAGATGACAATGTCTATATGTGGACCATATAACCAATACTAATTTTATTATATGAATCTATTTCTCCCATAATCATCAAATATTTTGTTATATTGAATGTTAAGTTCATTTGTATTATAACGGGACCATTATAATATTTTATTTCAAGAATGTAAAATATTTCATAGTCTAATAATTAGAAATGGTAATTTTATTAATAATGGTTATTTTAGTGGATATTTTCGATGAAAAATAATATTTTAATATTTAAAATAATGATAATTTTTTTATGCTTTAAAATAATTTATTGATGAAATAATTACCATAATTTCATACACAACGTTTATGCATTAATTATTCAATTAATTTAAAAATAAAATAAATCATACAGAAAATATTAAATGTCATATAAATTGAGATAAAGATAATTACTAATGAGTTTAATTGATTTAAATAACATGTTATATTTATTAATAAATATTTTGAATAATTTTTATTGTTTTCATTGTATTATTAAAATTAAAGTAATTAATTCTTCTAAAAATTCATATTATAGATATTTCACAATAAAAAATATATTATTATGTAATGTTAAAATAATAATAAAATTTTTGATTTCAATATTAATGGTATATAGATCGTTAAAACATTCCTGGTCCATTTATGAGTTTCTTGAAATGTTATAGTAAAATTATTATTCCTTATAGAGTATATAATTTTATTAGTACATTAATTTCCTAAAGGCTTATCATATCAAAATTCTTTTCATGTTTTATTGGATGAATGTATTTAGGTATATAGTCAAAATATGATTAAATTATTCCAATTTTAATAAATTTTTTCCAGATAAATACATTATATTAAGGTATTATTTAATCATATTCAAAAAATTCCCCTCCCCTTAAATATTATAAAACACCACTTCCTTCAATCCATTACATCAGTTAGCGCTATATATCATGATCAAACCACACCCATTATTATTATGAACATAATATTCCATGTATATTGACATATGGACATCAACAAATAGAAATTATAGGTCCCTTAAAATGATATATAAAGGCAGTAAACCAAAACAGTGGTAATAATCATTACTAACACTTTCAGGATTATTTCTTCTTATACAAACTATTCATATGGTTAAATAATTATAAAATAAATATCCAAATTTATGAAATATAATTAAATTTTATTTTGGATATTTTAAAACCATATTCCATATCATACACACCCAATGTATTGTTAAAACATTGATCAATATTAAGTAAGACCTACTGTATCCATCTAGTGGGGTTATTAATTCTTCACCTCTACATGGTTGGTTATAAATATAGAAGTAATAAATATATATTATACATCTAAAATAATAAGGAATAACTAAATTTTAATTACATTTTCTCATGTTCCCTTAATTCCATCATTCAAAAAATGATATTATTATTCATTCATGCTTATGACCTTTCATCTCTATTAATTGGGTAATTCAATTTTCTATCTCTATATTATTTGATATCTCTATATATTATTCATATTTAATATATATTATATTTAAAAAATAATTTTAATTCAATATATGATGGATTGTTGACGAATTTATATTGATAATAACTACATAATAAATTCATACATGAAAATTTAACTAGGTACCACCTAAAAGTGTGATTTTAAGAAGAAGTTGAAAATAAATGTGTCATAAAATATTATATATAAGTCATATTTGGTATGATATATATTATTATTCATCATGAATATATTAAGGGAAATAATATATTTTTATATAGGAGTTTCAAAAAAATTAATTTAAATCATACCATTTGTAAGGATTTAACATATCACATTCACAACAATGAGACATATTCCATATTAACTATTTATTTATTTTAATTGGATTATATAATGCCCTTTTAATTTATTTTATCATGAATATATTTTTATATAATTTAAATAATGATTCATTATATTTTACTTATTTCATGGGGATTAGGACTCAAAACATACCTAAGTGGTAAGTCTTTATTTCAAAAGATCATAATTATTCGGTATTGTTTATTATTAATAATCAACTGAGTACTATTTCACTTCTATTTACATGTTTTATAAATATATTTAAATTTTTTACAATTATAAATTGATTTTATTATTTCATTTTTAATAATGTTTTACATTTTCTAAAATCATTTAATGTTATCATTCTTATTTATTTACAAATACAATATTTTATATGGTTTTTCTTACAAAAATATTATAGGAAGGTTTTTATAAATTATACCAAATAAAAGGAGTTTGACACAATAATGATATCATATTAAATTTATAATTACATTAAATTTTTAAAAAATTATTTTCATTGAAAATTACTATTTATAAAATGTTTTCTGTTTATATTTTTAAAAATTACTTTCCAATTCAAAAGGGTATTTTCCTCAAGAAATAATACATTAGTATATATAAATTATTTTCTTCTATTTCTATATATTATTTTAATGTTATATTGATTATGTAATATAATTATAAAATAGAGATTATTTGTCTAGATGTGTTATGATTAGTATAACATGGGATGTATATTTTGTTACCATTATTCATACTAATCTGGATGGTTCCTGATTATGGTTATTGATAATGGAAATCATTTATATTTAAAATGATAGTTTTAATGTGACTTTTTCTATCTAATATGTTTCAAAAAATTAATATATGTAGTGAATTGGGTTTACTATGTGATGATTGGTTCCCACTATTAAGGCATCCCACTTTTTTTACATTATGTTTCATTACAATTTACAAACAGAGGATCCTTAAATTCTAGTGTCACGAAAATCCAGAACATAATATATGAAAACAAAATAAAACGTTATTGTAAAAAACTTGTGATGATTAATCATTGGTTCAACCTATATACAATTAATGCATCTCAAATCCGAGAGACATATATCAAAAGAAAGGGTGAGCAGAAGACCCAGTAAAGAATGAAAGGGTATCAGTTATCGTGAGAAATAAATATGAACAATATGAAAAACATAAAGACATGAAAAATGGATGTGGAAGATTATAATAAATTAAAATAACATGAATGATAAATTTAATATGGGGATACAACATTTAATTTCTATATTCATGAATATATCACCAACATGTCATAAAAATTACCAAGGTTAATCACCAAGGTATCGTAAAACATGTCATCTCTAGAGATTTAATTTCTTACCAAATGCATTGGAGAGGTAATTGGGAGCACCCATTATATTTCATTATTTTCATGGTATCCAAGTATATCACAATCATACATTTCATAAATAACCTATAGTGTGTAAAAGAAAGGGGTTTCACTTTAAAATCGTGAAGTTTTAAAAATGCGTAAAAATTGGACCATCATGTAATTTATAACCCATAGAAAGGGAGTGAGAATTATATGTATGTTAATTACATAATAAAATAGATCAATTAAATTTATTTATTAATACCCATTGAAATGAACTAGATTTTGGAATTCACATGAATAAATCAAGATAATCTCTTGAGAAAAAATGTGAGATTTTTAGATGAAAATTATGCTCCATAATGGTTATATAACATGGTCATAAAATACATTAAAAAGAGAGGGTAAAAGGGTCACCCACTCATAAATAACACATAATACATTATGGGGGCAAATTAAATTTTTATACAATCATGGTATGTATGTTTGAATGACATACCACATGAAAAGGTAACATGATAGAAAAGTGATGATGTGATTTCTTTTATGAAAAATCGATAGCCTAATGGCGTCAATTAATAATTTATAAAATCTGTCGATAAGGGTGGAAAGGGTCTCTAATCATTAATATATAAAATATAAAGTAATAATTATATATAATAACATTCCCCAAATAATAAAATGTAATCTATATGACAAAACATAACAGAATTCATCACATAAATTAGGAGGGTGAAAGGTTCCCTAACCGTGAACAGAAACTTTGATAGATTAAAGTTTATGTCCATGGGGGTCTTGAGGGCACCTTGGGAGAACTCTTTGGAAGCTAAAAAGATCTGATCCTTGTTGAGAAGGATTTTGGATTTAATGGAATGATTTAATGGCTTCTTATTTATAGCATGTGTGGGAATATTTAATTAATATCCATGGGACACCACATCGGTGGTATTTCCAAAACCATGGGCATGACCACAGTATTAACCAGTGGTATTGTCCATATGGGATTCCTCCTATATTATCATACTATTCAAAATTATACCATAATGATTACGTCATTATTAAATCATTAATGATGTCATTAATCACCCGATATAGAAAACTATAATTTTAATTGTCACTAAAAAAATTATTTTTAAAAAATATCATAAATTGATCCTAACCTAATATCGATGCACTGAACTAAAAAATGAACTCCAATTTTTAACAATATTTTTCTAAATAATTTTAATGTAAATTTTAAATAATATCATTATTTATTAAAAAACAACTCTAAAACTATATCTTGTGGGAAATAGTTAAAAAATTAATCAAGGTCTTATAAAAATATTGTATAACCATTAGAGAATAATGTAACAAATTATTATTACATTTAAAAAAAATTAAAATTTTTAAATATTTTTAAAACTGTAAATAAAATATTTGTGATGTAATAAAATACCAAAACATATATTTTTGATATTTTTTCACCTTTAAGTATTCTAAATTGTATTTTTACATTCATGGATGGTGTTTTTTTTCTTATTTACTACTCATTTCAATTCATAATGGTATGTTACTATTCAAACATCTCTATTCCATAAAAATCATGTTGATGTTATTAAACTCTTACTTTTATACTGATCAATACTGTAAAAGACAGTTTTTTAAAATCTATTCACATTATTAATTATTTAATAATTATATAAATATTTTAAAATAACATTTTTCCAACATTCATAAATAATATTCATCCAATATTTATCCGAACTTTTGAAAATCACAAAGTTTAACATAGTAATTAATAAAAATTTTATTTATACAAATGGATTAAAAAAGGATCTAAGGCCTTGTTACATAGCCCATTATAACACCTACATAGGACCTATATGTATAGTGTGATATGGTGATTGAATTTTGTGGTGGCATGGAAAGCATTTCCTGAGTGGTGACTTAAATCAGATTGATCTTCTCTATTATGCGATTTTGTTCAAGATTCACATGTTTATGATTGTTATGGGATTGGTCCAAAGCACTGACCAGTGATGCTACGTCCTTCCTAAGCGTAGACAGATTGGCATTGTATGACCTGAGTGTACTAGATGAGGCCATCGACTCTTCTTTTTATATTAATTAACCAAGATCATATGTATTTATAAAAAATAATTATATCACTAATAGTTTAGTTTCCTATGGTCATATTGACCAATGGTCAAAAAATAGTTGAAACTAAATGATTGAACTTCTTTAATTATTGGATATAGTTTTGTGGAGTATAAAATGAAATAACACAAACATTCTGGAATTAATATTTATTTAAATGTTTGGCTTGTTATATTTAGCCCTATTAAAAAATTTCATCCGCAAAATTTTAACTTGTGCCCTCAGAAGTGAAAAGGTGTGGTTACTTCTTCTTCATAGACTCTTTTTGTTCCCATGTGTCTTAATCACATTTGTGTTTCCCTCATAACCAATTAAAATGGTGGGTAGTCCTGTTGAATAGAACAATGTCTCTAGGATACAATATATCCTCTAACTTCTCCTCATATGATAGGTCATGGTCTAGTAGTACCACCTCAAGACTTAGAACATGTGAATGGAAGGGTATGTACATCCTCAATAGGGATACATTGAAGTCATCATGAACTTGTTCTAGATGTGAAGGAAGTGATAGCCGATAGGACACTTCTCCTATGAGATATAGGATTTTATAAGGTCCAATGTAGTTCGGGAGGATCTTCCCATTCATCTGAAACCTCATTACGCTCTTCCAAAGTAAAATTCAAAGAAAGAAAATATCACCAATATCAAAATCCAAGTTCTATCGATGCTTTTCAGCAGAGCACTTTTGTCTATTTTGAGCAGCCTTAATGTGTTGTTGGATGGCATGTACCATTTCTGTCATCTCATTCACATAATCATGCCCAGGAATATTTCTATTACCAGGTTCATGCCAACAAGTATGAGTTATACATCGCTTACCATATAAGGATTTATAGGGTGAAATTTTGATAGTTGTGTGGAAGTTGTTTTTGATAGAGAACTAATCTAAATGGAGATGATGATCCCATCCACCTTTAAATTACATTGATCATGTTGTCAGCAAATCCTCTAGTGTCAGAATAGAACTTTCTAGTTGGCCATCATATTGATGATGATATGCCATAACAAAAATCAATTTGGTACTCTGATAATGGAGAAGACTTCTGGAGAATTTTTATGTGAACCTTGGTTCACAATCAGTTACGATTGAATGTGGAACACTATGAAGCCTTAAAATATACTTCACAGAAATCCTGGAAAGTTGATCAAGTGAGAAATCTTCCTGAATATAGATAAAATTTATAGTCTTGGTGAGACGGTCCATAATAACCCATATCACATTGTTTCCTTTTGATGCTCTCAGAAGCCCAGTGGCGTTGTCCATAGTGATATTTTCCCACTTCCATGCTGGTATGGGTAGTGTTTTCAATACCCATTTAATAAGTTATCTCCCTTCCTTCACATGATAACTTACTTGGAACCGTGATGATTAGTCAGCAATATCCCTTTTTATATTATCTCATCTTTAATGATCACTAAGGTCCCAATAAATTTTTGTGCTTCCTGGATGTATATAGATAGTAGAACTATGAGCTTCATCCATCAGCTCGAACATTATTTCTAGAATAGATTTAATAACTAGTATTGTATGAAATTTCAGTACACTTATATAATCAATATTGATCTCAGGAAACATCACATCCTTCAAAACATCAAACTTAATCTGTAACAAAGGATCATCATTTTGAGATTTCGTGATATTTCTAGAAATGATGGTTGGTAAAACATTTGTGTTATGGTTGAGAATGTCCATTCACTTATAATTACCTTGTGCACCTTTCCTAGGTCATTGATCAAAGGATTTCATTGAATCATCCTAATGGAATGATCAACTTGGTCTTTCCTGCTTAATGAATATATGATATTGCTTGCTCTTCAGCGATGATAATGCGTTGAACAATCATAGAAAATGAGAAGTTCCAAAAAATTCTGTTGTATGATGTTCAATTACTTTTGTGTGAAAATATACTTCATAATTTTATGGTCTATGAATATATCCCATTTCTCCCTAAAATGATAGTTCCTCCATATCTTTAGAGAAAAATCAACTGTAACCATATCCAAATCACATGTAGGATAGTTCTCATTATTCTTTAACTGTCAATAAGTATAAGCAGTGACATTTTCATTTTTCAAGAGGACACACCTAATCCCTTTCAGAGATGCATCGCTAAAGGTAATGAATCCTTCTCAACTTGACTATAGAGTTAAAAAATATGGAGTAACCATTATATTCTTATGATCTAGGAAACCTTCATTACACTTCGTTTTCTAGATGAAAATGACCCCTTCTCTTGTTAACTAGTTTAAAAGATTAGAATATCATGAAATGCTTTTCAAAAACCTCCTATAATATCCCATTAATAAAAGGAAATTAAGAATCATTGATTTTGTGGTGGGATGAGGACACTCCTCTACATCTTTTTTCATTAAATGGTCAACTCTGATTCCATCATTGGTGACAATGTTCCCCAAAAATGAACCATGTTGTTAACAGAATTCTCACTTGATGAACTTTCCAAAAGCCTCTCCTTTCACATAGATTTCAAAATATACCTTCGATGATCCTAAACCTCTTTGAAACATCTGGAATATATCAGAATATCATCAATGAAAATGTCCACAAATTTATCAAGGTAGTCCTTAAAGAGTCTATTCATCTATTCAATTAAAATAACTAGGGCATTATATTTTACGATGGGAATAAAAACATACTCAATATTCCCATATCTTGATCGGTTGGATGTTTTTGGAATATCTTATTTCTTCACCCTCAATTGATGATAACCATATCGAAGATAAAACCTATAGAAGAATTGAACCCCACAAATTTGTTCAAATAAGTCATCAATTAATTAAAGAGGGTATATTTTATTCAATATGATCACATTCAGTTCTATATAATCAATTCATTGCTGCATCGATCCATTCTTCTTCTTCACAAAAAGAACTGGTGCTCCCCAAGGAGAAAAAATCGACCAGATAAACCCATTCTACAAAAGAACATGGATTTTTTTCTTTAATTCCTCAATCTCCTCATTTTTCATCATATAGGGTGTCTTTTATATTGAATGGGATCCAGGTACGAGTTCAATGGAGAATTCTACATCTCTTTCTGAGCGTGGTTAGGGTAACACCTCAAGAAATATGTCAATGTATTCCTAGATGATAGAGACATTTTCAATTATCAAACTCTCATTTCCTTTTTCTTCTTCACCGATCAACATCATAATAATGGATATTTAAGGTTCTTCTAGAAAAAGATTAGGTTGAGTTATCTCTCCTTGGAAGATAACAATATTTTTTCCATTCAACACTACTGAGATTTACTTTCTTAGGAACTTGATCAAAGAATTATACTTTGATAGCCTATCCATCAATACTATAATGTAGAATTCCATAATAGGAAAAACAATCATATTTGAAATAATATATTTATCTCTAATATAAATACTATAGTTTCTAAACACTAATGATTCTTGGAAAATCCCACCAGGATGCTTGACTGATAACACTTCTATTAAAAATCGGGGTTTGATTATAAATTTATTGCAAACATGGAAGATATAGAGTTATGTGTAGAACTTGAATCAGACAAATTACATACTATATATGAGAGAACAACAAGTATACATACCCCCGAATAATTTTATGCTTCAACTTCAGCCATAGTTATTGAGGAAGTATGAATTTGTTCCCTTGGCTGTTGTTGATGATGATAGTGATTCCACTCTACTGCCCTCAAATTTGGATAGTGATTTGAAAAGTTACCATGTTGTACACTATTATAGCATTAGACATTTAGAAGGTCATTCACCATCTTACTTATATCATTAGTGTTTGGGAGTTGAATAATAACCTCACCACAACAGTTTTGTGCGATATGTCCATCATTTCCATACTTTTAGCACTTAACCCTCCAAAGCTTGTAGTTCCCCGAATTCTTCATCCCACATTTATTGAATATGGGACATTGCAATTGATTTCCTCCTCTCCACTAGTCAAAAGTCCACAATAAACTGGTTCAATCAATATTTTATTGAAATTGGATTTATGAGACCATTGTGTCTCACCAAACTCCATTTCAACCTTCATCTCACTATGCATGATATCCTCATAGCTATCAGAGTCTCAGTTGGATTGATTATTCTAATGATGATGTCTTAGTACATCGAAGAATCTATAATCATTACCATTTGGATCAATGAAAAATCTAGAAACATGAGGTGAAAGCCTAGTGAAGTTCATCTGGTAGCTTCCCACATATTCATCCTCCTTCGGCTTTAGCTCGAGAAATTACTTCTCCATTATTGTTCTCATAGAACGAGGAAAATCCATACTAATGAAGATCCCTCTAAACTCTTTGCACTCCATAGCTTCAACCTACACTCTTGGCCTCATGTTTTTTAACAGCTCTAACCACTGATCAGCTTCTCCCTCTTAGTTGTAAAAATCCAGGTTGACCTTCTCTTGTTCCAAATAGAAAATCACAAAAAATATCCTCTCGATAGTGCTGATCCACTATTCAGAAATCAATGGGTTTTTAGATCCACTAAAATTAGGTGGTCATTGAATCATAAAGGACTCAACATAATGTTGTTCCCTACATTGTGAGATCTATCTCTCAGCTTGATTCAAGTAATTTCCTATAACATGAGTCAGTTGCTTCATCATTCACATGATTGTTTCCATTCTGACATCCATTAGACTGTTGTCAATAAATGGTCCATTGTGGTCACCATTATCACGGTTCCACCCATTGCCCTAGATTTTGTAAAATAATAAATCCTTAGTGAGGAACATATTATATTTATGAATATTTTAACATTAAATGATTTTATGTCTTCAAACATCTTGTTTAAATAAATACATTCCTCTATAAATCATTAATAATGATTCCGATCGAGATTGTGATGAACCAAAAATATCCCAAGCGAGTGTCAAACCATGAATGCATCATGGACCATTGTCGTGTACCAGGATACCATATATCCATCCTAAATCTAAATGTCATATTATTCACTACTAGGTATATCTGTTCCTATGCCAAATCCACATGTCTGTAACGATACATGGATTTTTTTGATCGGAAACCACATAATCTAAATTTCACCAAAATAGTCATAATTTTTCATATATTTTAACCTGTATATAGGGTTTTCAATAATGTTTTCATAGACTAATTTATATAAATAACTAATCTATCCTTTTATACCATCAATGGAATCCGACCTTTTTATTACATAACTTTTCATTACATTTTACAAAGAGATGATCTTTAAAGTATATTTTCATGGAATTAAAGAACATAATACATGAAAAAACCATAAAAAATTATTCTAAAACACTTTTAAGGATTAATGATAGGTTCATCCTATGTAAAATTTCGGCATCTCATAATATGGAGACATACATAAAAAGAAAGGGTGAGCAGAAGGCCCTGTAAGGAAAGTATGGGAATCAATTTCCTTGTGAAATCAATAATAACAAAATTAAAAACAAAAAGTCATGAGAAATGGATGTAGATGAATATAATAATGAAAAGAAAATTAACCATAACATGAATATGTTTCTTCATAATTTAATTTAATCATTCAAGATCATATAACCAATGTTCATCCTCATGGTGTCAGAAAAATTACCATGGTTAATCACCAAGGTATCATGATAATTGTCATCTCTAGAAAATAAATTCAGTACACAAACCATTGGAGAACTATTAGGTAGCACCCATAATACGTATTTATTTTTCATATGATCCACATATATCATAATCATAAATTTTATAAATAATCCATTGAGATTGAATTAAATTAATTTCACTTCATAATCGTTACGTTTTAAATATTCATAAAAATGTGATTTTTATTTAATTTTTAACCCATAGAAAAGGTGTGATGGCTATATGTATGTCATATAAAGAATAAATTAGTTAAATGTTATGTATTTATAAAAACCCACATAAATCAAAAAATATTTGGGTATTCAAAAAATAAAACATGATTATTTTTTGAGAAAAATAGAGCAATTTTGGGAAGAGAATTCCTCAGCATAACAACTATATAGCATGGTTGTAGAATACATTAATATTAGAGTTCAAAATGGCCACCCAATGATAAATAACTCATAATAAACTATAATGACATAATATAATTTTTATATGATCATAATATGTGTGATTAAATGACATACCACGTGAAAGGAAACCTGAAAGAAAAGAGAATATGCGATTTCTTTTACAAAAATTCGGCAGCCTTACAACGTCAATTAAAAATTCAGAATATCAGTTGATGTGAGTTGAAAGGGTCGCTAATAATATGGACAAGAGATGTAAAGTAATAAGGATATATATTAACATACCCCACATAATAAATAAAAAACTACAAGACATAACTTAAAAGATGTCATGTCTTAAAAGAGGGGGTTTGTAATGTTCCCTTACATTAAGAGTAACATAGAATTAATTAACGTTGGGACCTTGGGGGTATTGAGGGAACTATGGGTGGACACATTGGCAGGTAAATATATTACATATTTGTTGAGGAGGATTTTGGAATGAAAGGAATGGGGGAATGACATGTTATTTATAGTAAAAGTGATCGAATATTTATATAATTTACAAGGGACACCTCATCAGTGGTATTTGAAAAACCATGGGCATTCTATTGGGTTTTTTCACATGGAATTTTCTACATGGGAAACACATATAATATCATTCTATTCAAAATTCAACCGTAATTATTACATCATTATTACATGTTTAATGATGAAATTAGACACCCAAAACTCAAAACTGATTCAACGCTCTGAATTACAAAATGAACTCAATTTATGAAAATAATTTTCTAGATATTATTATTTTAAATATTAAATAATATAATTAATTATTAAAAATACAACACTAATATTATAACTTTTTTTTTAATTCCATGAAAAATTAATAAAAGTCTGATAGAATTATCATATAACAATAAGTCAATAATGTAACAATTTATGATTACATTTTTTGAAAATAAATTTTAATTTGAAATTATTAAATTAATTATAAAATTTTAAATAATTTTTTTTCACCAACAAAAATAAAAAAACATATACTATGATTTTTTTTCACATTTAAGATATCTAAATTAAATTTATACATTCATGGGTGAAGTTTATATTGTTTTCTAGATTTACTAATCATTACTATTTATAAGGGTATGTTACTATTCATATTTTCTTATTCATAAAATGTCATGTGGATCCTATTAGACATTAAATTTCATACTGATATCAACTATAGTAGACCAATTTTGGTATATCAATTAACATTATTAATTATTTAATGTTCACTTAAATATTTTAAGATAAACTTTTTCCAAAATTCATCAATAATATTCAACATATATTTATCCGGACATTTTAAAATCACAAACATTACCATAATAAGAAATTAAAAAAATTATATACTAAGAGATTACAAAAAGTATATAAGTCCTCAATACATAGCCCATTATAACACCTACATAGTGCCTATGTGTAAGGTGTGATATGATGATAGAATCTTAGGGCCACTCAGACAACATTGCCCGAGTGGTGATTTCAATCAGCTTGAACTTCTCCCTTATGCAATATCGTTCATGCTTAACATGTAGATGTTTGGCTTGGGATTGGTCCTGGGAAAAGCCCAGTAATCCTACCACATTCCCAAACACTGACAAATGGGCTTTGTACGGCCTGAGTCTAAAGGTTGAGTCCATCAACTCTTCTTTCTGCATTAATTAACAAAAATCACTTGAATTTATGAACAATAATCATTACTTTAAAAGTTTAGTTTCACATGGTAATATTGAAAAAAAATAATACAACAATCAAAATGCAATAGTATCACTTCAATAATTAACGGATATATTTTTTTGGAGTATAAAATGAAATAACAAACAAATTTAGGAAAAACATTATTCAGATATTTAGGTCATTATAACTATGGTCACTCAATGAATTGATGGGTACCATTAAACAAAATATCATGGGTTTTTGTTGATTCCATTCCCATTAATGAAATATATATTTAAAATAGGTCATGATCATATGTTTCTAATTTAAAAAATATTAATTCCATAATTATGGAAATATTAATTGATTTTTATGTTATTATATTATTAGATAGAATATCCAGGGATATGTTATGAGCTCATGTGATTGTTTATATAGATTTATTGACTTTCCATTATTAATTTTATATTATACATAACCTTAACTATATTAATTATTTGAAATGTATTTTAAATTATTTACCATTCCATAATCAGTAATCCAAATTATATTCTTCATAGAATTTTATGTACAGACTAATCATTAGTGCTAACCACTTTCTTTTGATTCAATTATATAGGATAACAAAATGTGAATTATGATTAATATTCAAGGATATACTAAATATACTAATTTGGTATTCATTTAAAATAATATATTTATTTTATGTTTTGTATTTTAATTTGACTCAAATGTATATATTTAGTTTAACAAGAGTACTAACTTTTTGTTCCATCATGATTTGATTAATTTTTTCTACTGTAAATGTAATAATGTTACCACTGACTCTATGTTACTAGGGTTGGGATTCATAAAATAAAAATCTAATAAAATAATAACACCATTGTCTCCCATATATTGAGATATATTTATTTTAATTTAATATCTTATATCAATATCGACGTCCATCAGATAGTAAACGAAAGTATCGATCATTTGTATGGATGAATGCAATCTGGGAACCTATATATCTAGTTTTCCCTTATAACTTTTAATATATTGATATATTGACAAATTTATTATATATATTATATTTATAAATATATTATATTGAAAATATATTTTTAAATTTACTATCTTACTTTCAAATCCATTGTAAAATAATAATATCATTTATGTTTACTTGTCAACTACTACTCCCATGATGTGATGTGATTCTTTTGTCCTTTTTTGAAAAGGATTGAAATATATATGGATTTAAAAAAGTATTATTTACATGTCAAAATATTGATTATGTAAAGGAAAAATATTGTTTACCATTATTTTTACTCATTTTTTCTAAAAATATGAATATTTTGTTATACTTAAACATTTCCTACGATCAACATGATCAGTAAAACTCATATTTATGTCAACTATTTATAAGGATTAATATTAATAATTATATAAAAAATATATTTTATATTTATAAAATTAAATACATAATATATATTATGGAACCAAGATCAATGTACACTTTCAATAACATGTGAAAAAACATATATATTTACAAAAATGTTACTACCCAAATCACTAATTATAACTAGAAATTGATGATAAACAGGGTTAAAATTTCATATATGTAAAGGAAATGTGGTATGATATATATTAATATGATTCTGTGTTATATATTTGAAATGTATATATTTATTATATTTCATTTTAATAAATGTATAATGGAAATCAGATGTAAGGTAAGGGCAGCTCATATAACTTATACATATGTGAGACATATTAGATATTAACCACTAATTAATGTTATATTTTCTGTATAATAATTATGATTGACTTTTATTATTATTATAATTAATATTATTTTGATAAATATTTCAATCAATGTATCTATTTTTTATGGGGTTTGTAATATTGATGTTTGCATATGGTAAGGGTTATTCCACAATCCCATCATTATTCGATGTTATTTATGCTAAATCATATGATGGGGAATTTAATTGAACATCTTATATAAAAAAATTTATTTTATTCCGATTTGGTTTTTTTAAACTTACATGACATTGTTTTCAATTTACACAGTTAATATACTCATCAGTCCAAAATATTGAGTATTTATGAAAAATAAATTTTATGCCTCCCTTGGACCGAAAAAATATTATTTTACACGTAATAGTTTTCAAATAATATATTTAAGAATTTTTTCAATATGATAAAATAATGTGTAATTTAAATTTTACCAATGTGGATATTTTATAAAATAAAAGTAATGTAATATTATTTTTTTATTAAACAATGTAATTTTAATATTACACTGAATAATTTAATGAAATCATTGGGTAAATGTACACTTCATGAAAAAAATTCACCATTATTAAAAATAATTTATTCAAATCATAAATTTATGATTTCCATTATTATTTTAAATGAAAAGTTTTACCCAATATTAATGAATATTTTAATTTTTATAATTGTTTTATCATAATAACAATGGTACTTTAATCATGAATAATTTTAATTATATTTTTATGGTATTTTTATTCATCAACATCAACAACACTTATGATGAACAACAGATAATTATAATGAAACCATCCTTGTTTATTCTCTACATAATTTATCACATGATTGAATTTATAATTTATTAACATTTGTATGCCAGAATTCAAATAAGATTTTATTTTTTATTATGTTTATTAACAGGAAAAATTATCCAAAATAATATATTATAATATATCAATATTAGTATTTATATTTTTTTTTTTACTTTTACCAATTAATATGAGCAATATATTTTAGATAGTATATGATAGTTGGGGCTAACGATAGACTCTTGAGTCATAGGCAGGTCAGATTAGACAAATTATTTTGTTTATATGGAAATTGATTTATCCATATATAAATTAATATATATATACATATTTGATGTCTTCGAATAAGGACATGAAGTTATGCATATGATATTAATTTTAATGAATACTCTCATTATTGTTATAATTAATGATTGTCCATGTGATTATTTTTTTAGTTATTTTACTAATGCATATGATTCAATATCCTAGGGTATGGAGTTATTTGATAATAATTTATTCCTACATTTTTATTCTTCATTCTTGTCTTATTGATTTAATAGAATTAATTATATTCTATTTACTATTCAATACTGATTTTGTCTTAGGTATTCATTATATAATCAATGTACACCGACCCATATTGAGAATTTTATGAGAAACATTTCTTATGATCCCATTCCCTTAGATTCCTTGAGGTTTAATATGATATACATGATGTGATATCTTTAGAAAAAAATTGTCTTGAAGGAATTGATATATAGTTTTTATGTTTTCAAAAGTAATGTGAGTATCATGAATGACTATATTTTATCATGAATACATTAATTCTCATTACATTGAATTGTGAAATATTATATATTATGCCAATATAAAAAAATAAGTTCAATATATAGTCTATAATGTATGAGGAATATTCAATAAAATTGTTGATGTTTTCATGATGGAGGGAATTAATCATTATCCTATAGTAGATTCAAAATGAAATCTATATGAATTAATTTATATTGAGAATATATTAAAAACCCATGCCATTTTAGGAAATATCATGTAAATATTTTTTATTATTACATAATTATGTAGTTCAATTCATTATAAAAATATTAATTATTTCATAAAATCAACATGGAAATAATTTTATTAAATTCAATTTATATAATGTTTTGTTGAGAAGATTAGTTTTAAACTTAAAGATTTTTATTTTTTGAAAAATAATTTCAATTTTAAACTCACCATGTACACATTTTCAAAGGAAGAATTTTTTGATCAATTTAGGGATATTTTTATTTTTAACAGAATAGTTAAAAATACTTATATTAAATGACACTTATATTTTAATTTAATGAATTTAAAAATTAAAATTATTTTTCATTATTTTTTTAAAAAATATTTACTCTTATAAAATTTAATATAAAGAAATAATGGTTCTTTGAATTTATTTTATTATTGAATTTATTATAAAAGTGTTTTAAATTTAGAATTGATTTTTTTACCAATAGTTATTAACTACATTTATCGATTTTAATAATAAAATAATATCTGAAAATTATATGATTTCAATTTTTGATTAATGGATTATATGTTCATAATTATTGATTCAATTTTTTTTCATTAGGACCCTCATATTTTGATATATTATTAATAGAAACATTATTAATTTTTATTACATTAAAACATGGTAAATCTAGTAATTTAGGATAAAAATAAAATTATAAAAACTATTTAATGATTCAAATATTACCAAAATATATTTGGATCACAGTATATCAACCATAATCATATATATTTTCGGAATTTATGATTTATTAGATCCAATTTATATGGGATTATTAATATTAGAATATTTTATTTAAAGAAAATATAAACATGTCCGAAAGTATATTTAAATGCGTAAATATTTTAATATATTTTTATATAAATTATTTTTTAAATTATAAATAACTATTTAAATATAAAAAAATATGTTCATCATAGTATTTTATATTAAAATTTTAATGATTATATAATTACGTTATATTCATACACTACACTGATGCAGTAATAATTCTAACAGTGGATAAATAAAATAAGTGATACTAAATATATAAAAACAAACATAATAAGATATAATTAATGTAATCCATGAATTTTATAGATGAAAAATGACATTTTGGTGATTTTTTAAAATAATTTTTTTGAAATATGATTATTATTTTTCTATTAGTAATTTCAATGTAATGAATATTTCAAAAACATGATATCAAATATATTTTTTCAAGACCCACTCCTGACCACATATTCCCCTACTAGGATG
Organism: Viscum album; assembly: GCA_963277665.1. NCBI lineage: Eukaryota > Viridiplantae > Streptophyta > Magnoliopsida > Santalales > Viscaceae > Viscum > Viscum album. The sequence goes on along the minus strand of OY728121.1, from coordinate 88,137,943 downwards.
GTATTGGTAGAAGGTATGTATATAAACATGGGTCTCATCTTAAGTATTTCTCTTGTTTTCAGCTAGCACTGATGGTATAATAAACACAAAGATAAAAGGAATTACCCCACAAGAGAACATATGCGAAAGAGACAGATAATACATAGAATAACCTACTACTTATCGAACAAAAATATTATATAAAACACAAGTAATTCTTTGTAATGACATGAAATAAGTACAATAACTGAATGTAAACCTTCATGTTGCAAATGAAAATTGTGGATGAAAACGACCATGAATCCCAAACAACTCCTTATAATCTCCAAGATAACAGTAATCAACCAAATTTCCTATATTCTCCAATTAACCTGGAAAATAGTTCATATATGAATATGATGATTATAAAATTATAGTCTGTAGAATCCACCTAATATCTAATCATACAATAGGTACATGAATAATGAAAAACAACAGTGATGAAAAAGTGAATCTAACTCATAACCCCAATAGTGGTACTATATTTCCACACTCACCAAGGAAACATTAAGTAAGTATTACATAAATGAGAACATGATTTCATAATAAATATAAAGGGTACCTCTCTAAAACATCACAAATGATGTCACACTCTACTCTAACATCATATGATTACTAAATTTATCTCTAGAAAGGCTAGCCCATAGACACCTAGACGAAGCACTACATCATGAACCTCTTGGAACACACCACCAAGTCAATGTAACCAAATGTAACCTTATAGTTGATGGGAGAGAAAAAATACAATATAACATATATCGTACATTCGGTATTATACACCAATCCATCACATACAATACTCCTACTAAGGTTCCTAATTCAATCCCAACCTATACAGGTTCTACCTATATTTTTCCTTAAGAAACTATATCAAAAATACATGAGGGTGAAATAACCATGATAAATTACATCTATATTCACCTATATATTGATAAAACATCCCATCGTAAATAATATCACAATTAAATACCAAGATAAGTGAGTGGGTAGAAATGGGGTAGTCCTCCCACAATCCTCACACTGGGATTTTGGAGAAAACACTCTCTAGTACCCAGAATCATTGGGGTTTCAGTTCCCTTTAACAATAGGGTGGAGTAGCATATAATTTTTTTTACCTGATATATTATATCCTTGAACCACACCATAGGTATATCCTTGTATGAAACAAAAATATATGTAATGTCTCATAGACTAATTGATGCTACATCGAAGACCAAATATTATATAATCACACAACCATTCAAAGAGTTACATTTAATTATATTATCCATTTTCATTAATTTCACATTATGTTAGATAATTATTTAACCATTCATTAATAGTTTAAATTATACACATTACATATAATTACCGATACAATATTATTCAATACCCTCCACAAACAATAAAATTTATTCCATGAATTCTCAAAATTATAACCTCAGCATTTCATCCTAGAAAGATCCAACCCCATGGAATAAAAATTTATTCTATTTAACATTATCACATTACATATTAATATTTTATTTAAGAAAATATCTTATTATTGAAAATATATATAAAACCAAGTATATATATAGGTCTCATGAAGTAGGGAAAGGCATGCAAATAGCATCTTTCATACAACATACTCAAACAAGCATCTAGGTTTCATAAAAATGGGAAATCAAAGATTCTACCCATCCATCATTCATAATGTACTCCTCTACAACTAGATTCTTATCATGTTGCATCACGACTTCACAAGAATCGAGTGAGTCTGCATCATCCAAACCCCCTAAATCATACACCATATTAACCGTCTAATCTTTACCATCGTATGTTCACATCACATCTACTTCTCTACCCCCATATACCACAATACCCCACTAGGTGAAACCATCCCGACGTCACATACCATAAATATAAGTAGAAATAAAGAACATTAGCTATGATCTAGGAACTATAGAATGACATCCATCCATCACATTGAAAATGAACTAATGGATACAATGCACAAGACACTCATCCTTTATAAGAAATCGGGAAACCCATGCCTAAAAAAGGTAGTACCATATAACTCATAACTGAAAATTATTTAATCAGTAATTAACCATGTCATTAAATACATGATCCAACTATAGATAAAAAAACCAAAAAACTAGAACATGATGTATCAATTTAATTAAAAATTTTATTTATCAATCCTTCAATTACATTATAATGAATTATCAAAATGAATCATTCAAAAATATATATTTTTTATATTTTCTAATGATAATTTTAAGGGGGTATCTATGAAACCAGAAAAAATACAAATAGATTAAACCCATAAACAAAATAAAACATCACCTCCCACATCAAAAATCAAGAACTGCACAACCACACTTTGATAATATTTTCAAAATTATAAATACCAATAAACTTACAAATGGATTACGGACCACGTTCCACTGTTCCATAAGTGAAAATAACCCTTGATCTACTCACCGCCAGCATCACATCACCGGTAACAGTCAAATCCTCATCATCCACCACAATCATCATGTCAGAGAAGAACACAACCACACTGTCAACTGTCAATTATTCGTCACTACCAACACATAACATCAATATGATACAGGTCACATCAGGTATCATTGAACAACCTCACATCTATGTGGGAGGAACATCATCGCTATAATGAAGTCCACCGTCATCAACACCACACATCTTAGGAAAAATAGCCACACCATTTCAAGAACATGATCCATAAAATCCATCACTGACATTAGACCTGGAAAATGCAACATGATGGATGTCCTATAAATCCCCATAAATCATGAAAACAAGTCACAATACCTCCTTGGAATCCATCGCACAAGGCCAACCTGAGAGGGATAAAATGAAATTAATTCTAGAGCATAGAAAGAGTGAATAATATCTCTAGCGTAAGCTGCAATAATGATAGAGCCATCATCCCCTCCATAAATAATCATCACATGTAATCACCATCGATATACTGACCAGTGCGATAAAAAGTGAAAGAAAAAAAATGAGAATGCCAAAATATCCAAAATAAGAGATAATGACAAAGTGCATCGAATATGGATGTAAGGAAAATGTTAAAAAAGTAAAAAACGTGATGACAAAGTAGATCTGAGAAGGACAATCAGGATCAAGAAACCTAGTAGCAAACGAATAGGTAGGTAAGGGGGATGGGAAGCAAAAACGGAAAGAGACAAAGAGAATGTGTGGTATTGTTGCGAGAGGTAAGGAGGGATAATGCACAAACCTAATCCACCAAAAGATATTGAAATGAACTGGAACATAATAAAGACACAATAGACAATATATAAGACAAATCCGAAAAAAATGACCTCTATGTAGGATTAGAATAATGATAGAGAACATGAGGTCCAAGAGAGGTTGGGAAGATGAAAAACTACACGCTAAGAGCTTCATCCGAAAATTTATCAATATATCAACATTAATCATGTAATTATTAATTTCCATTAACACTTAGAAGTAAATTTTATTTAATCATTTTTATTGAATTAAAATTACATCACACTAGATTCATTAAACATTCCTCGATAATTTTAAAACTATTTAATTTACAACTAACTCGTCATTTAAATTATTTAAAATTTAATGTATAGAAAACATTTTAATCAATGACCGTTATAAGAATCACAATATCTAGAAAATATTAAGGAATCCCATTATCATGGTACAAGAAACAACATATACATTTTATGGGTACCAATTATTTAATCCAGTCAGTGTAATTATTTGTTTAATTTCATTGCGATATAAAGGGTTAAATCATGATAGATATTCAATTTCATGAATGAATAGGGATGTAACAAATAACATACCACAAAAGGATATCAACACTATTCACAAGAGAATGGACCAACACTGATGATATTGATCACCTCTCCGGCAAGAAATGCATCCAAATGAGGTCTTCACGCCCCAAACGTGGAAACAAACAAACAGAAAGACTATTTTAGTAATATATATATATCATGTTCTATATCATAATAATATGTAATTAGAAGAAAAATAATAGATAAAATACAATTAAATTATGTATAAATATATAAGATCAAATAAGTATTGAATGAGGTAAGATAGTGATTGATCATCCACAATGGATTCCCAAAAACATCTAAGATGCCATTGCTTAGTTACCTGGAATCATGAGAGTGGTTTTGTATGTTTTTGGAATGGAAATCCTGAGCACCATAAATTGTTTAAAACAAACCGAATTAGAAAATTAAACTACCTCTAGTACCCATTCACATATTTTATTCCCCATAATCTATTATTAAAGAATAAATGTTCTCATTTTTGTTATATTTATTTTAAAACCATGAATATTACATTTCCTAAGAACTATATTTAAATCATGTAAATATTTACAAGATGTGGAATCTCCTCTCATCTTGATTTTATCAACTCAATCCTCTAAATTTCCTCATATCCTACTTTTTGCACCTCTGTGTTCGAAACCATGCAATGGGTCAATCCCCATGGATCGTGTCCCTTATATTAGATACAACTCAAATAATTCTCCTACTCAAGAATCAAAAACCAAATAATTTGGGTAATGTGAATGGGTCTTCCACAAATCCACCAAATGAGATATTACTCACGGCTCTCATAGTCACATAAGCTCAACAACCTCACCATGGGAACAACATGAAACCACACAACAACAACAAAAACCTATTTAAAACTATCCTAGGAGAGATACCTCTCAAAATATTGAAATCAACACCATGAAACAAGGATATACATCTCATAATGTAGAAAATAACTACAAATAAAATTGAACAACATCACAAGAGAAGAGTTAATCGTCGAATAACTCATGTGGTACAGAGCCAGTATATGTGAATCATTTTCCCATGTACTCATCTCGATACCCCCATTCCACCACATGACATGAACCAATCTGATAGTATAATCTCACAACACCTTCTACTAGTGGTCTTAGATTTCTACAAGTGTCTCCTCAAATGTCGCATCAATGACAAAAATGATATTTTCCCAATTTATTATGGTAGTGTAGTTAAGATGATATAGAGGAAGATGAAACTGATGAAAGACATCATGTATTCAACATGTCCATGAGGGAATTAATATATAATACCTCATGACCCTAACATGATTTAATGCCTATTAGGGCCCCAGAATCCTAGGAGAATGCATACTACCATGAAAAATCCATTGTTGTCCAGGAGGGGGAGTCTCCTTAAGGATCACATGATGCCTATCGTCAAACTCTTGAAGTCTCCATATTTGATCATCATTGTATTTTTATGGTGTTGAATTTCATTCATCATATCACAAATTAGTTAACCAATATGATTGGTATTATATACTAGTTCTTGTCCATGAATTAAACACTCTAAAACCCTAGTCCAGAATAATAGTGAATAAAAAATTTGGCCATACAATGTTTCAAACGGTTCCATACAAATGGTGGTAAGAAAATAATTATTTTATGAATACTCTACCAAGGTCTATTGCCCCATCTACAGACCTCAAAAATCCAAGATAAAAGTGAAAAATAATTATTCAATAGTCTAGAAGGTCTTCATTGTCTTTTTGTAATTATGAGGATGAATATCCATATTGTGGGATAAAAAATATACAAAAACATATTGCAGACCTCTCCACACAATGAAGGTTATATAAGGATCTCAATAAAAGAAGAATTCCATTATAACCCTATGTATTCTCAACACCTCATCCTAATACTTCCACGAATAAACCCCCAATATGATGGGCACCATGATCACTATAATGTTGGATGATTTTGTCCACTGATCCACTACTACCCATTTAGCCTCATATCCTCCATAAGATCGACGTAATCCAGTAACAATGTCTATAAAAATGTATTCATAATTCCACCAAGTGACATCTAATCACTTGAGTAAACACCCAGTAATCTAGTGCTCGACCATCACCTTATGGAAGAGAAAAATCTAGACACAATCCCTGAACCTCCATGCATCAACACATACCATCAAAAATAATATGTCAAAGCTCAATAAATATTTTAAATGATAGTATGTACAACCAAATGATAACTATAAAACACTCCAAGAGCCATCCCACACATTACCAAGGGAATTAATATCCTTTTTTAAAATAATAATGTGTGATAGTCATCCACAGACCAACTATTAGGGGCCTCACAACAACAAATTCTACCTCTCTAGACCTCCAACTCATTATCGCCCAACTGGAATGATTCCACCTAATACACTGGAGATTACTAAAACATTATCTGAAAATGAAAAATGACCCCTAAAATCTCTCATATATAAATTAAATGACGAATATAGTATCATCACTCTCTATGAATCACCTGATTCACACACTTTATCACAACATGAATTCCTACATAGTGGAATTTCTACAATGTTTCTATTTCTAATTGAATACAAAATCTCAAAGACATAATCCTACAAGAACACCATAAAATAAATATATATCATGTTCAATTTATGTTTGGATAAAATATACCCAAGGAACATATTATCAAGAAAGACCAATGAACAACCACCACTTGGATAATGTAAAAAATATTCAAGGAAATCACCACCTCTCCCAACATCTTGATCATGGGTGGAATAGTAATACGAATGGGGAAATTACTACCCAAATACAAAAGAAATGACTGATATCTACTACCTCAGAACACATCCCATCATAATGAGTGATGCATTAGAGAAAACCTCAAACTGAACTCTTTTAATTTTAAGATAATGAACCGGGGCACTGACCAATATCTATATTTTATACAAAATGTTTTGTCATAAAATGATGATTCATCATGAACACTTTGCCCTTTGTGGTCAGCTGTCACATAGAAACTGCATCCTTAGATAAATCGGATATGAACCACCTATAAAAGATTAAAATACCTTTACAACATATAACCTCATAAACTATCATGGTGGATTCTGAATACATAATTACTTCTCTCTCTAATGGATCCCTAAATTCTCCATATAGATAAATATAATTCTCCATGAAATGTTATTCTTGGAAAAAATATCACAAATAGTCATCATTCAAAACAATTTATCATGATGAATAAATAAAAACTTGAAAAAAATATACTCTGCATATGCATTCTTAGATTCTGAGAACACAAGGATTTCATCTATGAAAAAATTCATGAAGTAATCTAGGTACTCATTGATGAAATATTTCATTAACCCCCTGATCAAAATGGGGAAATTACATATATTTAATGGCATTACACAAAAAACATGAAATAAAAATGATTATAAGAGAAAAAAGTACACTAGATATCACCATCCGTTAAATTTATCTGATGATATCCTAAATAAAAATTGATATTTGAGAACCAACATGAACCATTTAGTTGACTAAATATATCATCGATCTATTGAAGAGGATAGTTGTTCATAACTATCACATTGTTCAATGGGCGATCGTCAATACCCTTCAAAAAACTATCATCTCCCTTATTCACAAGAAATATTGGTGAAACCCACATTGACACACATGAACCAAATAAACAACCAAAAAACAAACCATGATATTGTATATGAACCTATCACAACTCATAATACTCCATTCTAAATTATGAAATTGAGATTTTAGACATGTCAGGATGTTGTTTTGTCTCGATCTAAATACAACGTTGAGTGGGTAACACTACAAACTCTTATGAAATGACATCAATGTGTTCTTCAAAAAGACCTAATAATCATAACAAATGAACCTCTAATGAACTCAGATTGAGATTCCCTATCAATGATTATTAGGACCGAACAAACTTATGACTTTCTATTGGTTTCTTTCTATGAAAATCCATGATGGATATCTATTATCATAAACAAACAAATCCTTTATATTGAATAAACCCATAATATCTGATACCAAATACTACCAATCCATGCGAAGGATGATGAAATATTGTTGTAATCATAAAAATATGAAATATCCACAAGAGTGGTCCGACCCTAGAAGTAGCGCACAGTCTTTACAGACACAAAAAAAAAATTATGATGCACATTATAGTAGTCAATGCCATGAGAAATGTATGTATATCTACCTCAATTACCAAAGAATGGAAAATGTAAGGACATGTTAAGGAGTAAATCCCCATAGGATGAATAATGGAATTCACCAATGTAGAAAACAACAAAATAGTGCCCCAAACATCCTTCAGATCACCTTGTGTTCGGAATTGAAAATCATGAGGCTGACAATGAACTGCTCTACAGCCTCTCTAACTATCTTGACTAAAACATCCACAATTTTTATCTTCTATTTTAGAATGTGGAGTGTCCCTATAATGTCTTACTCTTTCCACATATACTCTCTAGAAATACCAAAATATAGAAATCAGTTTCTACTGCCTCGGCAGGATATGTCTTAGCAGGGGAGCCTAATGTGGAAACATCTTATGTACACAGATTGATCTAAATGTTCTTTCAATGTCTCCAAGGATGAACTTAACCTCCATAACATAAAAATGTGTCTGATCCCATTATATTATCATATTAAATAACTCACCATGAGAAACAAAATATTGAGGATTGGGATCTACCAAAAACTGCTCAAAAGCTCCTATGCCCTAATTACTGGGGTCCCCAGAACATATCTCTACTTTTTGAGAAATCCTAATGACTCCACTATCTTAATAATATAATTTTGTGTAATTTAATCTCTAATACCTCTACACTCTCCATAACCTCTAGACACATCTTCATCATAAACTGGGTAACCATGAAATGAATCTCTGGAGGAAAATCCACCCCAAAATACTTAACCATAGTCCCCTCATATAGATTCATTTTCGATGTATATAGTAGAAGGTTCCCGAAATAGATCATGAAAACATATATATAGGAGATCCCTTGTGGAATCTTATGAATATCACAGTGATTTGACACATTTATGGTTGAAGTATGAATGTTGTCCCTAAAATTGACTCGATAATTCTCCAACAAGTCATTTGACTGCTCATGATCTCCAATGGACATGAACATAACTACCTTAATACCCAACACAATATTGTAAATTCCATTGATGCACAATTATTTATCTAAAAATTAATACAAATGAAGTAATTATCAACATCATCAGACCAGTCTTCGGCTATTTTATCTAAATAACCCTCAAACTGTTAGGGACTATGCAGCTTAAACTCTCAGAGTGTCCTACAATAATTGTAATCGTTTTGAACCGATTACCTACAACAATGAGTGGCTGAAACTTATTAAATGTCTTCTATGTGATCCTGATAAGGAAGTAGACCTAGATCTATGCATACTAAATGAAATATAAATAGATCTTTAAATACTATTATATGGAATAAATTTCCATTAATATATATTTTTTTCATTTCATTTCTTTTAGGGTATCATATTTCAAGGTCTATCAATTAAATCATAATTGAAAAGAAGATTGATACATCATACATTATTAGACTCATACCAGCAATGGGTATCAACTTGTTTAGTAGTCAATATATGAATAATGGTCCATGCATCAAATCACAGGAGGTCCAAAATACATATGACTATGCTAGTATCCCATGTTTTCAGGGACATCTAAACATTGAATACATGGTTTCCCTACCATAACATGTATCCTCAACTCTATCTAATTATAAACAGCATCCAATCCTTAAAAAAACTAATACCACTCTATCCTGACCCCATTATAATATAGTGTACCACTCCAAGGCAAAAAATGGGTGAAGAGAGATAATGACCCCTAATTCCTACCTCCAACAGACCTAGTGTGGGGACTAGAACAGACAGTATAGTAAATACCCATATGGGAAGAATTATCATCAAATAGAATACAAGATATAAAGATAGATAAGATAAGAAATAACTGAATCCCGATAATAATAAAAAAGAAATACCAAATGCTCATGTGTAATGACATGAATTAAGTACTACAACTGAATGTAAAACTCTATGTACCAAAAAAATAAGGACAATTGCTATCATAAAGATCAAACATCTCCTACTAATACCCAATATAGTATTGACCTTGATAATCTACAATCATATTCAACTGGCATAAAAATATTTTCTATATATGTAGGGTGAGAAAAATTGTATACCTATTAGAATCCACCGATGATCCTCTCATAATAAATTTAATAATTATTGATAAATCATAGTTAAAATTAATTGAATATTTCTCATCAGCTAAATTGGTATAATTTGATCCCAACATGGTCATGGATACACTCAAAAAAGTATCACATAAAATTGAATATAGTATAATAATTAATATCAAGGGTACTATACTACATTTTCCACTCTGGTTTGACACTCTTCCACAATGTAACACATCAGAGCTTATCCCTCCAAAAATTCTGTCATGAAAATACCTGAATAACAGACCACAACATGCACCTCAGGTAATATACCAAAATGTACACGTAACATAAAGTAACCATGTAGTTCCCAGGATATTCCATAACCCCTGTGAAATTTAACATGCATCGTGTCTTATAACTCAACCAACATAGCCCATACACTGAGTAATCATTATCATGTCATCACATTGTAAACCATTTGTACATATATTAATCCGTAAGAAACTATATGAAGATTAAATGTAAATAAAATTACCACAATCCATTACATCCCTCTACACATATATATGATGAATGATAACTAATTTTCACAATGGAACAATTATCTACCATGTGAATATAGTGCGGGAAATTGTGTACTCCATCATCCATCCTCCCAACATGTTGTCGGGTTCCTCCCAATAGAGTAGGGCTCAAAATCTCAGGGCAGTCATTTCCTCTAACCGACATAGTAGAGTTGAATATAAAAAAATGTATATGATATAATATAGTTCACATCCACACTATGTGAATATATTAATCATATACTCAATATGAACTATAATATCTCAAACTGTTGGATACAACTCCTACGGACACATATCGAATTAGCACACAAAAATCATTTGGGATTCATTAAATTACATTATCTATTTTCGTCAGTTTCATTTTATGTGAATTTATTAATTAAAAATTAATAAACCATTATCATCTTCCAAATTATATGTCATTATAATAGCAATAATGATTTATTCTCTCCTACAATAAGAAAATAGAGCTCACATGTTCTCAAAATAAAAATTTCATTATTGCATACTAGAATTCTCAAAACCCATGGGTAAAAAATTTAATCATTTATTAACATTATAACATCAAAAATTACTGGAAACTATAGAAATACAGCCAATTCTACCAACAATAGTATAAAACTGAAAACAACCTTTTACCTGAAGTAGTGGGAATTGGATTGAAGATGAACAAAAAACATAGTTTACAGCCAATCATTAGTTTCAAACAATAATAAAAATTTCATATAAAAGTTAAAGACCATCTCAATGTTATCCATATTCCATGGTGTCATCCACAACACCCACTTGCATATCCTGATTCATCCATCCATAACAAGCGATAGATAATTCAAATCAATTAGGCCTCCTGACCCCATAAACCCCAACGACCCTCTAGGTTCATCCATCCCATGCTAACATAACATCTATGATTCTATGCCCCATATAATACATTAACCCTCTACTATATGATATATCAGGATATCGTTACCTCAAAAGAATTATGAAACCAACAACGTAACCATGATCATGGACATACATCAAGGGATTCCTCCTTCATGCCTAATAATTTCTCAACGTTCTAAAACAAAATGAACTCAGTCATCACATGGATGAGGGAAAATTATGACATAAAAAGGCATTATCATTTTCTAGAAAACCAATACACATTTTTTCATCCATTAATTGATTCATTAAATACAAGATCCAAATATAAGAATTCTTGTCACCAATCTTGCAGACACTATATCAAATTAATTGAATAGTTTATTTAACATTCAATTAATTACATTATCAATATGAATAATCATGTTTACTTCTTTATTCAAGACCATTTAAAAATTTATGGCCTATTAATTTAACGATTCTCTCTTAATTACAATTACAATTATCAAAATTCATTAAAAATTCATCTATAATCATTTATAAAATTAAATAAAAAATAATTCTGGCTTTATGTTCTTCCCCAATTTCCATAAATTACAAAATGATAATCTAATATTTTAATATATATTAAAAAATCAATAAAATCAAGACATATCATGTTATCACTGCAAAAACAACAACCTATCTATGTTATTGATATCAATTATTAAATCCAGTTCATGTAATTCATTATAATATTTCATTATCAACTAAGGGATATATATGTGGATATCAGTTTGATTGGATGTAAATATAGACAATCAATGAATAATATGAATCAAAAGGGATTTGATGTTATTTTCAATAAAAAGGAAAAACAATTCGGATGTTGATCGCCTCACTCACTTGATCAACATACACAAGAGGACGTTGCGCCACAATGAGGCCAACAAACAACCGACATAAATCCTTTAGAAGCATGGAGATCTGGTACCTTCACAAAGAAGGGATAAATGGGATGAAACCGATAGAAGAAAAAAAATATGATATAACATTAAATAAATTAAAGAATAATTGAATGATGGAATCTATATATCAATCCCTAACAAAGGAATCCACATAACATTACGGGGTTGGGGGGGTCAGGTTTCCTAGTATCTGGAGAGAGGTCCTACAACTATAGGGGTTGACAAACCTGAGTGGTTGAAAATGTTTAAAACATACCACATTGGGGACTTAAATTAAATAAATTCCCCTCTCACCACATATATTTTTCATTTTATAGTTTCTGTCATCAAATATGTCACATTCTTATTTTATTTATTTTCTAACCTGAATTTATTTCACAACATGAAACCTATGATCACTTCATGTAAATGTTTTCATAATAATAATATTACAACATCATTAATTTAGAAACCAAATTCCTCTATAATTCCTCTCATCCAACTCTGAGAAACTCAACCATTATAAATGATCAAGGGGTCAATCCATTGGATGATGTCCCTTGAATATTTTATGGTAAGAAATATTTTATTAGAACATATACTATTCATGAAAAATATAATTTCAATCCATTAACTATTATAAGGATGAAATTATTATTAATAATCTATTTATTTTTATTTTACATTTTAATATTAAGTATATTTAGACACATAATTCAGAAAATCCAAGTTGTCACAGTATGTGTTAAAGTGGTTGTAATTAGGTTAATACCAAAAGGTAAATGTATAATAATATAAAAAACAACACTAATTTTTTTTAGATGAGGGAATTTATACAAATAATCATATAATATTCTAAATAAAAAAATTGATTCCATTTTAAATTAAAAAAATTATTAATATATAACTGATTTTTTGATAATTACTAGGAGTGCACATCCCTTATATTATAATAGGAATCAACTTATTTTCATTTAATATCTTTTAAAACCATTTTGATAATCTATTAGCTACATGAATCCCAATCTATAATCACTATCCCCATTCAATATGAAATTATTTTGTTGAATTCTGATATTGGTTTTCATAAGTTATTAAAAATTTAGGTTTTCAAAATATATGAATTGTTTTTATTTACATGTTTTAATTTTTATACTTATTAATAATATCTCAAACCACCTTAAAACCCAATAAAATGTAATAAATTACCATATAAATATATATTGTGGTTATTTTGTTAGTATAATGATGTTAATCACTCTTTTATAAAATTAATTTGGAAAATCATTCGTTATTCAGGTGTACTACAACATACCTCCCCATAAACTAATAAAATTACTTTTCCTTCACCAAATACCATGAGTTCTTATAAATATTTTATTAATTTTTATATATTATATTCATGAATTATTTATCATTTTAAAAATAAAATATATCATTTTTTCATACCACTTTATTCAATGTAATATGATAACTCCTTTGGTGTGTATATGTGGATTATCTCCTCTACAAAGCGATGTGATTTTTTTCATTACAACATCAAATTTTTTATATAAATAAGTTTTTTTAATTATAATATATTTAAGATATAATGATCCTTATTTAATGATATAATTATACTTACCATCACTAAATAATTAACATTGAATAATTCAAATAATACTCATGCATACATAAAATTTATATTACCCGAAATTGTATTGTATTTTATTTTTCCTGATAATATTAAGTATATTAATTTAAAAATAAAATTAATTTTTAAAAATTATATTTATTTAATTTATTATTATTTTATATATGGGTAATTACTTGACTTTTAACCATATACAATATAAATAAACCCATTACTACTTATATAGAGAATATTATACGAAAGTCAAATATAATAAAAAATAAATACGAAACAGTTAAAACATAATAATAAGTGAAATAATATTTATAATACACATAGTTTTTATTAATGGAATTTAATAATTAATATAAATTTTTTATTGAAGAACAAAAATAAAATATTTGATGAGTTAGACTTAATGTTGGGGAATTCAATTTTAAAATCATATATTAATGTATAATTTAAACCTCTATTTTTCTAATATATATATATTTTCTAAAACAAATTAAATATGGTATTTCAAATTTAGCATTTTCTTAAATCCATTTTTACCCACATATTAAATTTAAATATAAATTGTAATTTTTTCATTCAATAAATGGGGAACATTGGGACATTAATGATAAAAATACCAACTGAATGTTTTTATGAGTTGTGTTACATTTGAAGACAAACTTATTCCTTATTTTTTTTTAAATTTTACCTTATATGTTTTAATTATTTATTTTCAATTAAGTGTTATTCATAATAAATTTTTTGGTTTTTAGATTTTAAAATTTATTTTTTAATGAATATTTTATTCTGATGACAACAAGTTATTTGAACATGGGTTAAAAATATATTTTCATGGGTTTAATGGATGATATTGTCCGTAGAAATTTCATACATAAATTTTTAATCACCATTATAGATTATATGTGATCCAATTATTATTTTTTGTTAGATACCTAGAGAAAAAATTGGATGAACCTAGAATATCTTGTATGATGTGTGTGACCATATAGAGCTCGCATTCATTAAGTTATTTGGGTGTGAAAGTAAACTATATGGGTATTCAATTATTAAGAGTGATTTAAAGTATTCTATTATATTTAAGACCCATGGAACATAACATAAATTTATAAGATGTATTTTTAGTTCGCATTGAATACAATTATTTTAAATGTAAATATATATATAAATTATTTTAAAAAATGATTTAACCATTTTAGTCGAAAAAATTATGTTATTCAGAAATGGTTCATTATGGGTTTTTATGTTTATATTGGACTAAATTTTTTCTTATTTTATAGAAGTCCCCATCCTTAAACATTACTTAATCTTGAGTAATTACAAGAATACACGTCAAGGATCTTTTTAGGTTTATAGTTTTAGAGAATTAGATCATAAAACATGCATTAAAATCCACATTTATACAATGTTGTTACATAAAAGTCAATATTCATTTTTCCCATAAAAGGAATAATAATTAAAATCAAACATGGATTGTTTCATGACACTTCCTTGACACTATCATCACATCATGTAATTTTCCGTTGACCTCTGAAAAACATTTCAAAATCCGGGGATGAGCATAAAAAGCTTAGTAAGGGATATAAAAACATTAGTCCTTGTATACATAAGAATCAATGAAACCGTACATTACTTATAAAATATACGCACTTTAACATACCTCATTAAATCATAAGATTCAAGAATAACACATAGAAATCATAATATATAAAGGTAACATGAGGCATTGAAAGTAACCCTCATGGTTACGTTTGGAATACCCAACACAATATATTCCATAAATCTACTCGGATAAACCTTAGCATTTAACCCCTTCATGTTACCCAATGCAATGGAGAGCTGTCACGGGCTCACTCGACCTTATTTTATCACGGAACCACCTGTCTTAATAAACAATTCCCATGATACATAATATAATTGTATCACATAAAACATGCATAAAGGAAACATAACATTTCCACATTTCAATCAAAAGATATCGTAAATACATTGATATAATCAAAACATTATCAATACCATTTTCAATACCAAAAAAAATGAAAAGTAAACCTTGGTATTTATTTTTCATTTAAAAAATGTTATGGCTTGTAGAGGAAGTCGAAACTCAAATAATGGTCACGTCGGTGGAGAAGTCGTTGCCACCGCATACGTAAGACAAAAATAATTTCTATTGGAATTTTAGTGAAATTATTTGAATAAAAAGATTCCTCTGATTAAAATTACATGGGGTTTATACCCCATATAAAATAATATTGTGTATAAAACAAAATATGCCTCAATGAAAGGAGATTGAGACGAAGTCCCTTACCTTGTGTCCGAGTTGACTCGATCATTCATTAATCTCATGAATAATAAAATAGAGTGAATGTCTACTTAATTAAGAACATTTTTCGAGTTCATTATTCTTTTTGTATCACTTATTACCATTTTGTGAACATTATGTAATTATTTAAGATAATAATTGTCTTTTTGTCAATCTTTGGTACTTGAGCAAAAAACATACATCTTATAATTACATGTTCCTAATGTGGTAAAATATCCATTATATCCAGAATTATATTTATGATGTAGATATCATATATTTCATATATATCTAGTATATACATGCATTTATAACATTACATAACATTTAGAGGTAAGAAATGAAATGCACCGTTCATGGAGACTGTAAGATGTACGTACGCATGAACGCCATATTCATTTCTATTTCGTATTTAATGGAATGAAATAATCATGATATAAAGGTATATTATAATTCTAGTATGATTTAATATGTAATTACATTAACTAAATCATCTATATGTCCCACATATGTCATTAACGAATCAAATAACATTGAGGGGGCGTCAGTCCGCACTTCCTTAAATGAAATTATTGCTTTTACCCAAAATGGAATCCATAAAGGTATGCTACAAATGAAAAAATACATAAGAATAAAGAAAACATAAACATAATATATATCATATATAAATATACTTGCATTATAATGACCACCATGAGAGGTGTTAAAAGAAGATTGAATAATCATCGTTTCGTGACGCTGTAATTCACCATCCACAGAAACAGTATGGTCTTTAACCATTTGACAGAGGTGTGTGTAAGTGTAAATAAAATAATTCTCATAAAAACATCCTAGTATATTGAATATACTGGTGTTGTTTCAAAATAAAATAATAAAAAGAGTTTAGGGGTAGGAGAAGCAAGATAAAACAAAAGAATATAAGATAAGACATTACCTTTAAATCGGGTAACTCCCCTTGGTTTGAACTAAAAGGAATTCTTGAAGAGCATTCTGCATACGATAATGCTTCTATGATAAAGAGAGTTATGTGGAGAGATAAAGTGTGCAGATTTTGGTTGATAAAATGGCTTGAGAGGTGTGGGTGTGGGGGTAGATGTGGGGGCCTTTTATAAGAGGGAGGAGGGGTACTCTTTGAAAGTCTTGAAATGTTATTTATTATAAAACACTTTTCATATTTAAAAGGTCCCAAAATTATTTATATGCTAGGATAAGGTGATAAGGGTTCTAATTCTATACATCCAATAATTTTATCACTAGTTTATGTCATAGATTTTACATTATCTTTTCATTTTATTCAAATCATTAATTAATGATGTAATCACTACATCATCATGGTGTCATAAATAATATTATATATTTAATGACTAGAAATTATTAAAAAAATACCATGATGTAGGAAATATTTTTATCTTTCCAATTACTATTTATAGTCTAAGAGATCATTTATTTATACAATATTAAATTTTTTACTTAGTTGTTATATTTTTTTTTATATTTTCCTTTCATTAAAAATAAAATGATAAAATGTCACTACCACACAAATGTGATTCCATGGGGTCCCTAAGACGGGACAAGGCATTCCATGGTCGTCCATGACACAAAAAATATCATTAGGACACATGTTGGGGTCATTTTATATTATTATAATATTGTTTTATTACCCTTAACAACCCGATTACTAATTAATCACGATAATTAAAGATAATTATCATCGTTACTATTCATAATTTCCAAAAAAATAGTATTAATTTGATAATTTGGAACTTTTGATTCCAAATATGGAATCCATTTTACCAAATTCCAAACACAGAAATTTCAGTAACTAATTTTAAAATAATTACCATTGACAAAACATAATGCAGGTTTTTAGAAACAATATCTATCAAACGTTTGACACTTGTTTATGCCCAATTCCAAAGTTAAATTAATTACAATGACCATAATTGGATTAAATGGTGAAAATATATTCTAATTAAAACTTAATAACAATTAAATGTACAATCTATCTATGTAATTAAATTAGATGAAAAATCAATATTGATGTAAATTACAATATTTTTCTCGATTCATTAAAAAATGATCATTGAATGAAAAATACCAAAAATTAATCCAAAATAAATTTCTATGTCCCAATACTAAAGAATAAGTTTATTTTGTCAAATAGGGCTCATAAAAGTGTCAAAAGTTTGATTTAAAAATGTTTTTCAATCAAAAGGCTGTAAAACGATCTTTTAAAAAATATTAGAGTATTATATGCTTAAAATTGGATTTATTCTCATTTTAAGCCTCTAAAAAACTATATAATTCATAAATAGACATTGAAATGAAAATCAATGATTCTTTACATACATGGGATGTTAAATTTTATGATTCTTAATTATATCTTTTAGTTCATCCAATGTATTAAAATATTATTCTTAGGGCTTCAATGAAGATTTAATATTAGGATGGGGTCATGATGAAATTCGTTGAGTTATTTCATGAATAGAAAACATTGTTTTTTCTATGTAATATATATACTCACTATATGTGTTAACATGAAATTTACAGGTTTATTATGTATGAATGTTTTTAATTATCTAAAAATATAAATGTAAAATATATTTTTAGAATAAATATAAATAATTATAGTTTAAACACAATTCATTATGTATTTATTGAGGTAAGGTCCATAAATTCCATATTCGTGGAGAGTTAATATATATTTGGAGATTAGGATGTATTTAAGTGAGGTTTATATCATATTTATGGATCATATACTCGTTTTATGTGTTATAGGGTTATCATATGTCCAATATGTAAGTCACACATTTTGATTAATTATGTAAAAAAATTATGATGTGATTAAATTATTTTTTCAAGGACATTTGTTTTTATATTAGTACCATATAATCTATAGGAATTGATTCAAGTATTATATGAGGACGAATACCATTAAATGTTTATAACAAAATTTTAATGTTATGGATAATATTTAATGTATATAAGATCCTTTTTAAGGAAATTATCTGCTACTAAATTTTTGGGAATTAATGTGAATGAAATATAATAATGATTGAGGATAAAAATTAACCTTAATATTTAATATTTAATGGTTATTTTTTTATGTTTTTTCACAAATTTATAGAAATTTTATAAGTATGAAATAAATTTTGTTAAAAAAGTTGGAAAACCTATAATCTGGGAAACAACCCATGACATCATTAATTAATACAGTTTTTAACCCACAAATAATGATAGGAGTTTTTATATGGATATATATGATTAAATTAATATTTGAAGACAATTTTTAACTATAAATATTATTTTTGGTGTTCAATATATTTCTATAATATCTTTTGGGATATATATGTGTCATTATTTATTAAATTACTAGTATTGAAAATTTGGTATAAATGTCGATTTTTTAATATTGAAGTAGTTTTTCTCATTCAAAGGCGTATTCTATTTGGGGAATTATCTTATCATGGGACATTTGTTATTCTTGATGATATATTTTATTGATATGAATTATATATTTTAAATAGTTTTTTGAATCATGAGATTCATTATAATTTGACTGCAAAACATCATGAATTTTAAATTCATATTGAAAACTCAGCATGTAGGGATAAATATTATATTGATGCGTGAATTCCTGAAATGATGAAATTCCACTAATCTAGTAAGTATATTTTTAAATATTCTTATTATAGGTGGTAAATTAATGCGTAATTTCATTGGAAATGTGACATTTAAAAATCACTAGGTATTTACATTTCTTACTGAGAAATCAAGAAAAATTTAACCCATCACAAGTTTACATTTTTTTGATGGAAAACTATCTTATTTTCTTTTTCTATGCCAAAATCATTCAGTCATAACATCCTACTTTTATATAGAATATATATGGTTTCAGTTATCACATATGTTTATATAATAGGAAATGTCGTATGTATTAATCTAGGTGAACTACATACTTACCTTTTTTATCATATCTAGTGGATAATTTTTGAAAACATATTAATATGTTGGTTTTCAAAAATGGTATTTTGATAATTGGAACCCATTTAAAAAAATATTAGAATCACTGGATTGAAATTTCTATTTTTTGGGATACTGTAGAATCCAAATTGATGATAGATAATTTTTTAATTTTTGTATTCCAATATAGTTTAGTTATATTATTTATAAATATTTTAATTAAATACTAAAATTAAATTTAATATCACTTTATTAAACTCATTTATTATATGTTTTTAATATCAATATAAATTTTAAATTATATAAATTTTATTTTAAAATATTAATTTCATTTTTAGATTCACAATATCAATATAATATTAGTATTAATTTTTGAGATTTAAAAAATATTAATTTATTTTCAAGGTATTGTGAAATGTACTTTTTTATTGATTAAAATTATTTTAATGTATTTAAAAAAACATGAATTTTTTTTAAAAAAAATCATTAGTTCCTATAGATTAAAAATAAAGAAATTATGTAAATTTCTATGGTATTTATACATTAATATTTTATAAATATATTAGATATTTCAAATAGGGATTTTTCTTAGAAAATGATTTTCATTGCAATTATAGAATTTAATTTTAAATTAAATTCCAAACATTTGTATTTTGGTTATTTAATTTTTTTTTGTAATTGTAATTAGTTGGTGTTTTTTAATAAATATTTAAATTTTATTGGAGGAAAATATTAATAGTAACTATATAAATGGTTATTACAATGGTAAATGTTAAATCGGGTTATTTATGTTACAAATAAAATGATAAGAACATAAAATGTACATAAAAACATAACTAAATTTTATTTTATTAGAATATATCAACTATAATCATATAAGGGTCAAATATACTACCTTATGGTGGCACTTGGATACAATTATGAAATTAAAGTAGTTTAATTTATGTAATGTCGAACATGTCATACACTTTTTTTTAATGAGAGTTATATTTTTAATATGGATTTATCCAGAGGATATGTTCAAATATTAATATTTTTTTATAAATATAAATTAAATATATTAATCATATAAATTTATTTTTATTTTATATTGATGTAATCATTACAGTGATTTCTTACTCAACAAAGACCAAGTAATTATTCAATTAATTTGATATTCTATGAAATGGGAACAAAAAAATTAAAATAAATATAAATATATATAATTAATTTTACCAATGAATTTTATTAGGAAAAATGAAATTTTATTGATCTTATAAAATAAGTTTTTATAATATATGTTTTTTATTGGTATTATTAATGTCAAATTATTGAAAAGTATTAAAAATTGTCATGATGGAAATTTAATATTAAACAATATTTTGAAAGGTATAAAATTCTAAAAAAATTAAATTTTCAACGTTATTCGGATAAATTTTCAAATATCATCCATTGTCCATTTTTGGGTCATTTTTCTTTTTATTATAACTATATTATCCCGTAAATTTTAAAATATTCAAGTTGTTATAGTAAAATTAAATGTGTAAAAATATGGGATAAAAACAAATGACATGTGTATAAATAATATAAAAACATGAATAGTTTTTCATTTACACTATTATTTTTACATATAACAATATTTTATAAATATAAAGCACCATCTATCCTTTTATAATTGAAAATTATTCTATATATATTTAATAGTTTGAAAAACTCCACGTGTTCACCTCCCATCTATTTTAAAAGGAACATATTGATATCTATTACTCACACATAAAACCCCGTTTTTAATGAAATAAAAAACATAATACCTTTTTATAATCCCTAGCCACATTATATATTCCATTTTTATAATTAAAAAATCATCTATTTATTAATTTATTAAGGGAAGAATATTTCCAAAGATGATGTGATGTTTTTATCTGTGTGTTCTATTTTTTTTCCTCTTCCACACCCTTCAAACCATATTAAAACATGATAATATAAAATATTCAATATCATATATAAAAGAATATGTTGACATGTAAATGCAATGAATTAAATATGACATTTTTTCCATGAAAAGGGAAAAAATTTATTATTCATGTGTATAGAGAACTACCACCTCATGAACTGATTTAATTCATATCTCACCACTATATCTCAGGAATTAATATAATGAAATAATTAATGTTTTTATATGATATATATGAAATATTAATCAATATTTAATGTAAATATATAATTTTTGTTCTTAAATATTCATGGATTAAAAATGGTAACGTCATTCATTCTTACATATTGACTACCACAACCAGTAATTGATGTGATATTTTTTATCAGTACATCACAAGGATTATATATATATATCTTTAGACAAATAAATAATAGTAAATTAGTACATTATGATCTATGTTTTATTAAAAAATAATACATTTTTATTTTGAATATAGATCACTAAAAACTGTATATGAATCAATTTTATACATACAAAAAACACTCATCATCAATGTAACATAGTTACTGTTTAATTAAAATATTTAATTAAATGATTTTAACCAATATATTTATTTTTTAAATTTTAATTATATCATAATTACTATAATAAAGTTATTTAATGTTATATTTTTTATCATAATCTACATACTCAATCAATTTTGTAATTATATAGCAAGTATCCTGAAAACATCTTATGTGGACATAAATAATTATGTAATTATTAATAATTTGTAATAAGTTAAATATAAGTAATAATAAAATTGAAATTTTTTCTGAAAGAATTAAATAATTAATCCTTTACTGTGATTCATGAGATAAAGGCCAATCCTGATGTCACATAATAAAAGTAATGGATTTTTTTTATATGATTTTTAAAAGTTTCCTTAAAAAATATATTTCTATTTCATAATTATTTTTCAAAAACATATTTTTAAAATTAATTAATGATTTTTAAAATACATTTTTTCCAATTTTTTAATTTTTATATTATTTCGTGGGTGTTTTTATTATTTTAAATTATATACATATAAAATATTTGCAAATAAAATATTGAAATCCTATTTTTCAGAACATAAGAAGATTTTTATTTTATTATTATACATTAGTGCATCAATGATTACTTTATATTCTTTAATTTTTTTTTAAAATGAAACTGTTTTCATTATTTTGTAAATTTATTTTATATTTTAATATTTAATTTTAATTAAGATTGTATTCTAATATACAAATGTGTTTTGCCTATGTCTTTAATTTTTTTTCAATGCGATAAATCATGACCTAGTTGATGCACATAATATAGTTATTCCATTTGTACAAGTGGTCGTATGAGCGATTTGATACATATTTACCAAGGAACTAATATGACTAATTATTGATGGATTATGAGTCTACAAGGAAATAATTGATTTAAAATTTTATGCTAAATAAAATTTTATTTAAAAATTATTATAATTTTATTTGAAAAAAATATATATTTTTACTATATTTTTATTCACGACTTTTCACATATTTCAATTGAATAATGAATTTCTTCTTTTTATTACCATTATTTAGATTTTTATTCTGATACAATAATTTAAAAATATTTTTCAAGGGATGTAGTGATTAATATTGAATATGATATGGTCAATATTAAATTTGTGATGCTATTTAATGATTAAAATATATTATTATGAAAAAATAGATACTGAGTATTAGAAAAAAAATTAAATGTATTATTTTACTATATAAAAGTTTTTCTTAGTTCCATAAAAAAGTAAACGCAAAATAAAATCTAGATGAAATGACAGATAAATATAGTCTACTAAAAATATAATACGTAATGAATATGTTAGGTTCCTTAAAATTAAATTATTATAATTTATATTATTTATGAAATTTGAGAAATGCCCCACCCCTCAATTCAATGTGGTAACCCATTCACTTTATTATTTACCACACAATGAGAATTCTAGCATGATAATACCCTTCCAATTTATCTTCATGAAATACATAAACATGTTTTATAAGTTCTAAGTGTCAAAATAGGACTTCCCAAGGGCCATTGATATGATATATAATGGTGTTGTATCAATGAAGTGGTAATCAACATTAAAGATCATATTATTTTTTCATATTATTTTACCTCAAATAAATTTATAATAAATATAATAATATAATTATTTTAGTTTCCTTAATAAAATAAAATGTTATTATAATTATAAAATTAAAATTAATCTCCCACTATTCAATCATATGTGATGTGAATATATCACTCGTATGTATGTATGACTTACTACATCCATGTTGTGGTACAATTCATTTTTTATCATTTTCAATTTTGGATAGGTATTATATCATGAATATTTAATATATTAGACCATTATGAAATACCTATACGTTCATAATTATAAATAATTATTTACCATAATACCATCAAATATGTTCGGTTAATATTACATTTCTTATTCATATATGTTGAAATCCACCTTCACAACATAATGTATGACTGAAAATTAAATTTTTTATTTCAAAATCACTTTTGAGGAAAATGTAGGAAACTTGAATGACATTAAATAATTTAAGAAAAACCATGCTTCCATGTTCCGTGATCATCAGGAAAAAATAAACTACAATTAAAGAGATTGGAAGTGACCCACCCCAGCCAAGAAATAATATGATCAGCATTCACCTTCTCATCGTTGGTCGGCTAGCTATCCAGTTCAAGAATTCATGGGCCCAGTACCAAAGACAAACACCATACCCTATCAAACATCCCATTCCAAAAAGCGATGAGAAGGATAATTCTCACAGCACTAAACCTCAACTGTTCCAGTCCTTTGTTAGTAAACAAAATTCAATGTATCATGGATCAAGGCTATAATCCACAAGCAACCCCAAAAAATTTCAAACATCACACCATTTCTGCCACGGTCGTATAACCAAAATTCTTTAGTTTATCACGACAAAAAAATATCACTGATTCATATTCAATCAGAACTACCACCCTTCCCACTGCTTCACATTAATTAACCCTCACACAAATCAATAGGCAGTAGAATCATGATTCATGAACCATACTTCCAAAATCTCATAACCTAGCCTTAAAATCATCCACTACTAAATAACTCTACAGAAAGAACTATCCTTCTCAATACCGAAGAACTAGTCACCCATTCAATAGCAAGACCTCAAACAAACATGAATCTAATAGAAGAGAAAATATAATCCTAATCGCCGATTCATGAAGGAACTACTATGAACCGAAACTCATCCAAATAAAAAACGATTGCATAAAAAAAGAGAAACATCACCAATCTTCTAGGAGGAAGAATACTACAAACCAGATACGGTCACCATCATTTGAGTCACTCATGAAGAACATTGCAACATCCAACCTCACATTCCTGGGCTGAGACAGCGACTCTAAAGCTGCAGAAGCTATATCTCGACCTCAGGCATTCACCGTGCTAGCATGACAAACCCTATCCGTCATAGGAATAATTAGGCAAGGATTGGATAGCCACAATGCAAATCACCATGGAAACTGTGTTTAGGAAGTGGCCAACACTGCTTTAATAGAATTCCACTGCCATAATCACAGTTCCTCATATGGGCACATCAGTTTTCTCATATTTTTAATTGATTTTATGAGTTTATAGGGTTTTTGTAAGTGTTTCCACGAATTGATGTGAATCATTTTACTTTTTCATTTAATTTGGTTGGTAATAAGAATTATTTTATTAAATATAATATATAAATATATATATATATATTGGGATATTATACCGAAGGATAAGGCTAGAACATGGGATGATTATGGAGATCTCCCATGGGAGTTTGCATCTTTTCATTACATTTTGTATTGAGTCATAAATCATGCTGATATTTTTACAAAAATTTTCATACATACCACCATGACATTAATAGGTTATATAAAATATAATTGGTTACATTCTATATTTATTGGATATTAAAATTAACATCTATTTCATTAGTCATTGCTTTATATTGCTTCTACTATTGACATATATTTATATATTGTTATACTGTTGTGAGAACTCTAATATGACGGTATAGTCTCCCCACTAACTATTTTTACACCATTGTTTGTAGTCAGTAGCCTATGGTGTATGGGGAGGTGGGGTTGAGGTCATGTGATGGAAGGTTTGGCTATTAGTTCAATTGTAAGCCAGGTCATGTGGCGATCGGTCCAGCATTCATGTTGATTTCAATGAGACTGTGAGAGAACATATCATATTGACCAGGGGAATGCCCATGAGTGCTACCCCTAATAAGGATTATCTAATAATTACAAAATAGTCAAGATAGAAATATAATATAATGTATATGTTCTTTTCGAATTGGGACACATATGGAATTATAACAACCCATGTTTTTTTATCGAGATATATAATGATTTTTTTGAACTTTTTTGTTCACTACATGGATCAATTATAAAACTAAGATTTGGAAAGATATTTCACGATATGGTATCTTTTAAGGTGATTATAATGGGCTTAGGTAATGGCTCAATGATTTTCTAGGATGGAAGAATGGGTTATGGTGGAACTAGACCTTGGAGTGAAATTCGCACAGGTTGTGCACAGTTAGTCAGGACCATATGGGTCAGTCATACATAATAAAGCTATTATCTAGTAGTGGATTAATGTTTTGTGCATATTATATTAAACAATGAAATTCAAACCCATACAATCTACCTAGTTTCGAGTTATGGGAAAAATTAATTTAGTTAAACTCAAGTGGGAAAAGCGTTTTATTAAATAAGATTTTGGGTATATATTTTATTTAATTTGAGATTAGAATAATTTTATTTAATTACATATAAATCAGTAGTTGGGTGTTATTATAGAATGGTAATATTAAATGGTAAAATTTAAATGATGTGTAAATTTGGATTTTTTTTTCATTATACTAAATTCAAATTAAAGAGAAATTTAATTATGTAATGGGAAATAGAGTTATTATTTAATTAAATTCATTGTTATGATCGCATAATTTTTTCATTGAAAAATTTGGTGTATTATTTAATTAAACTGATATAAATAAAATTTAATTAAATAATTTCTATGAGTTTGAGTTTTTAATTTAAATAAAAAAATTTTAGTAAATTTATTTAAATAACATGAATTGGAGAAATTCTTTAATTATTATTTTTTGAATTATTATTATTATATTATGATTAATGATGTGGTGGTTTTTTTTAACTAAATTTTGTTGAAATAATTTAATTAAATAAAAATGTGTTGGAAAATTTATTTCATTGAATTACGTTGGAAAGTATTTTAATTAAATTATTTGTTAAATGGGGAGTTGATGTTTTATATAACTAAATTCAATGTTGAGATAAATTTCATTTATTGATGAAAAATTGTTGTTTTATTTAATAAAATTGTGTTTATAGAATTTATGTTAAATTCATGAATTGGATAAATTATTTTATTAAATTTTGTTGGAATGAATTCAATAACAAATGATTAATGAGGTGTCTTTTTTTTAACTAAATTATTTTGAGGTAATTTAATTAAATGATTTAGAAAAATTATATTTAATTAAATTAGATTTGAAAGGAATGTAATTAAATGGAATGTTAATTGTGGATTTGGGGTTTTATCTAATTTAATTCACTATTATGATTAATTTAATTATTAGAAAAAAAAAATTTTAATTAATTAAATTGTATTGAGAGAATTTTATTAAATAATGATTAGTAGGAGAAATTATTTAATTTAATTCATTTTATGAAAACTTTAATGATATTTTGTATAATTGGGGAGTTGGGATTTATATATGATGTGTAATATTAATAATTTTTAATAATAATATGATAAATAATAATATTATTATATAAATTATTATATTTATTTATTAGAGTTTTTAATCGATTTTTTATGGAGAATAGAAAATGGAGGCACACATCTTCCACCTTCTGCATGAGGCATGGCATACCCATGGTGGAGTATCCATGGGCATCACACCACACACCTCCCCCGGCTCCCTCTTAGCGTGCCAGATCGTGGTGGACCCTTCACTTAAGTTGTTCATGTTGTCAATGTTATTTCTTCTCAGCATGTTTTGTTCTTTTCATCATATTTATCAACTCCCCTTTTCCTGAGATTCAGTGGGATGATACCCTAGGTTCGAGTTTATACTTGGATTTCATATTTCATCTGACCCTAGGTGGATCGAAATATGTCTATGAAAATGTTGTTCCGTATTCTGATGACCTTCACCAAAGGCGAAGTGATTCAATAAGTTTTTTTTCACAACTGTAATATTTTGGTAAGGTTATATACCCAATAAATTGTTTCAATACCCCCCCCCCCCACCCCTTGTATTGGGAGATTATGGGTTGTTTGAATTGTGTTTGATTATTTTGGTGGGTATTGGTCCTCGCAGCATTTAATGGGTGTGGCTGTTGTTGTTGTAGGTAGGTGATGTGATCAATTTCATGTACCCATAGGCAATAATATAGTTTTATGTAAGCATGAGTAGGTAGCAGTTTTAGTTAGAAAGCATTGTCTTGGCCAAATCATTGATGTAGGGTCCTCAACATTTCCCAATTTATAAAACACTATATCTGTTTAATTACTGTTGATGGTGAAATTGAGTTCAATAGCTAAATGAATTGATTATTTGTATAAAAACAATTTTAATATTACAAAATCGTGTTTTTTAATTATATCCATCAATCGAGGAGATCTAACATCAAGATAGAACATATTTATTAGTTTGATATGTTTATTTAGCTAGGTGCTATGTGTTTTGAATTTCATCCCATACATGTTGATGCACTTGGGTGAAGTAGTAATTATTAATATTGGGCAGAATAAAATGAGATAATTAATTAATAATTCATTATGTTCATTTTTATAGATGCTTAATCGTGGTATTAATTAATAGATATTAAACTTGTTATGTTGAAATAAATAATTATGATTCAATTAGGTTATTTTAAATTATAATTAAACATATTATTAATTATGAGATATTAATTTCTTTATTAAAATAATATTATAATGGTGAATTATTATTTATCATACATTTTTTCTATAAGATGAAAATTAAAAAATAGTTTCTATTCATATGTACAACATACCATCTCCAAGAACAGTGCATTTCATTTATCAATTTATTCTTTATATGAATGATCTATATATTTATACTGAATATAGATGATAATTGTATAATTATTAAAATTATTTCTATTTTGAATCATTATAAATGTGAAAGGACTAAAACTATTGAAGAATGTCAATATTAAAATATGCAGAATGTGTCCCCCAAAGTTATAAATTTAATAATTAAATCTCATTAAATGAGAAAAAGGATGTTTATAATTAAATTATTCGTGGAATGATATATATAACTATTTTTTTACAATTTATTAATGATAAATCATCAATTAATATATGAGATGTTAAGAAACAAAATAAGTATTTCATACATTAATTAATGGTTTATTTAAAGATCTCAACATTATTCAGGATTGTTTATGTTAAATTATCTCTTGATGGAATTATATTGTCGTTTAATAATAAAACAGATATTTTTTATTCTGATAATGTACTTTATATAATTCATAATTTTTCAATTTATTTTCCACTATTCGAGTACTCATGATAATGATGTATTGTTTTGATGGAAAATTAGCATTTCCATATAATTATAGAGGGATACATTTTATTCAATAAATATATTTTCATTAATATCTTATATTGAAAATTATTACTATTCTATTTTGATTTTTTATAAATTTTTATCCATATTTTAAATTTATGTAATTTTTTAAAATTGATAGTTCATTCATTTACATAATGTGGTACTCTTTGAATTTTATTATAATGTTTGAAAACTTATATTTTTAACAAATGTATGCATGAAATATTTTACAACATCCATTAAAATTTAACAAATTTATTATTTTTCTTGATGAATATAATTTAAAAAACAATTTTTGAAAAAAATTATAACAATTTTTACTTATATTTTTTTTAGATTTTTATTGACACGATTTGAAAACAAAATAAAATTTTCTAATGAACTGATGAAATTATCTCATTTAATTAATAATTTTTATTCATTTATTTTCTTATATAAATTCACATTAATAATATAATATTCTATTAGTCATTATATCTCCGATAAATAACCATTTTTATTTTATAATGGATTAGTATAATGCGTAAATTTTATGAAATTTTTAAATTAGGTGATATATAAAATATTAATTAACTAAATGAAGAATTATAAATATTATTTATTTTTGATTAAGTACATAATGTTATGGATAATTAACATTGTTTATTAATTAATTTGTTCATTCAATATTTGATGAATGTATTAGACATAATGTGATGTGTGGTGACCATAATTTTATAGGCCTATCAAGAAGATGTTGATATGAGGAGAGATAATAGTTAGCTTACATTATGGAAGGTGATTTTTTTATACATACCCATTCTGTAAACTGTCTTAGAATTTGAAAACAATGATATTTTTTAAATATTTTACATTATGCATTCCATCATAATGAAAATAGTTTTTAATTTCCCTGTAATTATATTTAATAATATGCATGGATAATATGTAAGGTCATCTGATTATTTATATGGATGAAATAAAAAATAATTTATTACATTCATGATATTATTCATGTTGATATTATTGAATAAATTTATATTTTTTCAGTTCTTTCCTGTTCAATATTAATTACCCCTTATTTACACATTATATCTTTTATAGTATTTAACCCTAACTATTAAAATGGTATTAATGTTGATTTTATTTTCATTACACATGATATGAATAATAAATAAGTGAATATGTTATGGATTTAATAATAATTATTTTTTGTGTGTTTTATATATTTTTTTGAAATGGATAGTTAGAGTCATGTATATATCCAAAGGATCTATATGAAATTATTTTTCTGTAAGATGTTTCCCGAAGATCATTCTATAAATTGTAAATATATAAATGTCATATAAAATATAAAATATTACAATACTATATAAATAAAATAGGTAACGATACATGAATATGTTTAAAATTCAATAACTATAGAAAATATGAATCGTTATATTCTCCTAGAAGATACTTAAATTTGTGTATATTGGAAATTAAATAATAGTAGTGATCAATTAATAAAAAGATACAAGAACATGTGAAAAATCGATAATGTTAATTATCGAAACATAAATTTATTAATGTACTACCATAGTATATTTAATAATCAACCATTTTAAAAAAACTATAGATGTCAGAACCAAATGTTTTATTTCTAGAAATAATGGTTGATATAATTTTGTAATAATTCAAATAAAATCTGTGAATTCCTCAAGATCTATGAAGAAAGAATATATGTTGGGATTGGATTTTAAATCATGTGATTCAATTATTTTATATTTATAATAGATAAAAAAAATTAAGAAACAGCGAATAATTAATCATTTGATGAAATATAAAAATGGAAAATAAATATAATCCATAAATTCATGTGAAAGCATAAAATTTTGTTAAATAGATTTAACATAAGGAATAATATATAATTAAATTTTTTTAAGGATCTTAATTTGAAAATTTCTGAGATGAAATAGCATGTATTATACGTTTTCAGTTTAATCATAATCAAATTAAATTTTTAAATGATGTTTTAGGTTTTTGTAATAATACAATGTTCAAATTATCGAATGATCAAACGATTGATTAGTCCAGAAGAAGTTAAAAGAGGCTAGTGAATTATTAGTTATTTATGTTATTGAGAATGATGTATTTAAAGAATTATTTATTTCTTACTATGATAATTAGAATGTCATTAATTATTATGAACATTTGGCTATGTAAATTGAAGTGGATAGAAGTAATTCATGTATAGTTGACTAATGAGAATAATGAAATTAGGAAAATAATGAGTTAAAAAAGACTGTTATTGAGATGATCGTAAGAGGTGACTCAAATTATAAAATCATGAAAGTCCATATGATTATATATTTATGAATATATAATTTTTAGAAAGAATATATTTTATGATGGTGTGCTGATAAAATTAAAATATATTGATATGATTAGAACATGGGATTACAAAATGCATAGTAGATCAGAAGTTGGTGTGATTGTAACATCCCATGAATTTTTAGAAAGTGACATTATGTTCCATAGAATACATAATAATCCATGACTGAAAAACTAAATATTATTATTTACATTTTACCTCATAACATCAATATTAAAAAGATAAGAATGAAAATATTAAATTGATTTATGATAATACTAGTTACACATGTATAAAATTAATTATTAATGAAACAAATACCCCAATTAAATAAATTTAATTTTTTTTCTTCTGAAATAAAAATTAATATCGAATATGTGAGTTTATAGAATATTAAAATAAATCATAATGGATTTAATTAATTAAATATATATGTAATATATTCAATTCAATTTTTAAAATTATTCTTATATGTTTTCTATATGTGATTTAAGCACAAATTCAATTTTTTATTAATTTTTTTTAAATGCAATTTAGCTGCCTTTTGATGGGGAAACCATTTTAAATCATTTTTTTAAAATTTATTAGTAATATTTTGAATAACAGACCACTTATTTTGATGTTAGACATCAAATTTCAATTTGGATATTTTGACAATTTTTTTTTGATAACATTAATTTGTTAATGAATATTGAAAAATACAAAATTGTAATTTGGAAAATAATTTTATATTTTATTAATATTCATATATTATAATCATAATTGGTTTTAATGTATAATTATATTATATTTTTTCATTTAATCCAATTTTCCTAATTGGGGGTAACTTCACATTAAAATTTAATATTTTTTCATTTAAAAAACATTTTTTCACATTTTTTTATGTGGATTAATATTAAATTAATTACGTAAAATACCTAGATATATGTTGGGATAATATTATTCCATATTTCAAATTAGGGGCAAAAATTATTTTAACAGGCTAAACATTTTTTTGAAATTATGAATAATAACTACTGTAATTTTTATTCAACGTGGTTAAGTGTAAATCATGTAAATTATCATAATAAATAATTTCATAATGATTATAACATTATTGTATAAACTTAGAAAATAAAATTGTATAAATAATAGTCGACCCATAAAAATAATGATAAGAAATGTCTCATTTAATTTACATTTGTCCCAGAAAGTGATAAATTTTATTAAACCAAATAAAGTGACACCAAGTCACCCTCTGATTTATAATAACAAAATTATTTAAATATATACAAAAATATTATAAAACATTGATAATAAATAGTATCCATACTGTTAATGAAATAATATTGTACATTATAATTTATTTATTATTTTTTAGATAATATAATTACATTAAATTCTAACCAATCATCGAAACAATAATTATTTTATTCATTGAAATAACAAATCAATGATATAGATTTTTTAAAATAATTATAATTCTTTTTTATTATGGTAATAATTGAATTTTATAGTTGGAAATGACATATTATAATTGTATGAAATAGTTTTATTGGATGATATTAATATTTATGGATTTTATTTAAATTTAATGAAATAATTTCTGAAATAATTGACAATATTTATATTTTATGAATATATTATTTTAATAAATTATTTTAAAAAAATCATTATAACTTATAATTTGATATGATAACATATAAATGTTAATAATGTTTAAATTTATGTGAAATTTACCCCGTATAATTAAAATTTAAAAGCTCTAAATATTTAAAATGTTGTACCAATATTGACATAAAAAATGATTAATTAAGGGTAAAATGAAAGGATAAAGTGTAAAATTAAATAAATAAATTCCCAAAAATTATTGTATGAGGTGATTTTGTACAATCCTCATATTATATTTTACATAAATCATGATTATGTCATTTGTATTTAATAAATAATTTTTTATAATTTAATATATTAAGAGTTTCCATGGAAAAGCCTCCCCAATCTTATTAAATTTTAGCACCATTCAACATTACTCGCACTCCTAAAACCATTTGTTTCAACCAATATATGACCATAATCCATTATAAAATCACTCCCCACATTATTTTTGCCTTGGGATATTTAAAACACTCCACTTAGAATTTTTAAAGTATTATTCAAAGATGATCAACTGAAGAAGAGGTTTTTCTTTTTATATATGTATTTATATATCATTCGTTTTACCACATATTCATAAATCCATAAAATATGATGAAATAATATGTAAAGTATTCAAAATATAAAAATATGTTATTATTTTATTATCATAAACTAAATCAACCTTTAATTTCATAAAATTGTCAATAAAAATTTCATCTGTCTGTACGGTGGACTACCACCTTATGAACTAATATTGTTCATCTTTCATCACTTTTATTAATGTATTGTTATAATTATGGAATTAAATGTTCATATGTTATATTAATAACAAATTCTAACATCATCCGTGTGTACGTGGGAACTATCCCATCTACGAAGCGATGTGACTAGTTTTAATTCACAACATCACATGTAAGATATATATAAGAATATTTCTATGGATAATTTGATATTATTTATTTTGATATAATTTTTTAAAGATAAAATAATATTTACCTTCTTTCCATAATGATCAATGAAAAATGAAAATTCATAACCATGAGTGCATATGACATACTGTCTGTATGATTGTAACATTGTTAATATTTCATATCCACTTTTAATGAATGGATTTAAATATGTAATTGATATAATAATATAATTTTGATATAATGAATTTGATTTTGGAGATGTTGGACATATGACCACATTGACTATTGATATCATTCAAAGTTCATTTTCGAGTCCAGTACCAAATATCGATGAAACTCCCAGTGTGAAAATAAATAAATAATTAAATGTAGTGTAATTATAATAGTCTTATAAAAATAATGAATGTAATTACAAATAATATTAAAATAAATAAATAATTAACCTATATTTTCTATTTTGGATGTTAAAAGATGATTCAAACAATTCAATATCAAGGTAAGGGTCTTCATCTCAATATCTTTTAATTGTGGCATGTCTTAATGTTATTCAAATTTATTACTATATAATGTGTATATAATACCATTTAGACATGTTATATCAAGAATTAGTTTATTATCATGATATTGATTATTTTTATTTTATTGCATAATTATTTTTATTGATCTATTTATCAAAAGTAAAGGGACTAATTAACTAAAACAACATTTTAAGGGTTTTAATGATTTATGCATTGAATTATTTCACATTAATTTACAAGTATTAAAAATATTTTTATGTACATATCAGTGACTTTATATGTCATTTCATGATTTCATTTCAAAATTTACAATGATTCATGAGACACATTGATTCATAAATATCATTTATAAATGCATTAAAATAGTTTTATTAAATGGATTGGCTACCTTATGAATGAAAATGAAATTTTATGAGTAACATATTGAAAATATCATGATTTTTTTTCATTTGAACCTGGACATTAATCATGGGAGACATAATTAGCATATATGAAGGACTGAGACCCATTATAGCACATAGGGGAGCCATATATAGCTTATATGAAGGTATGATCCCCATTATTGATAATGAAAAATTGGTGGGCCCTATATAACTTATTGGAATGGTTGATCCCCATTATAACTCAGGAAAAAACAGTGAGCCTGATATATATTATATGAATGGTGGGCACCATTATATCTTTCCAATGAAACGTGTATTATGTAGAAGGATGTTAATAGAATGGTTATTACATTTATAGGGTTCAATGTAATAGTGATATATAAATGATTTCCTAAGGCACAAATTAAGTATTTCTATTCTTTTTAATGAGTTTTTAATTTAAAAAATTAATGGGTTCTCTTATTTTCACTAAAATAATGATTTACTTTATTAATGTCCCATATTGAGGAGTTATTCTCATCCCATGTTTTAAAATGTGTTTAGTTGTCTTGTGATTGGTAATGACACCCAATATGCCTAGATGAATGTATCGAAGATATGTCTTGAAAAGAAATAATTTTTTTAAAAGGTTTTCCTTTTGGGTAAAATTGTATTCATATTGAAACATTCCACATATACTATAATGTTCTTATTTTTAAGATTATTTCAAAATTATATTAAACTCTATACTACGAATATTCTTTATTGAAATTTCTAGTAAAGAACACAATAATAAGTTATGTATGTGGAAGGTTACTTATAGATAGTATCATATGATTGTTTAGAAAACATTCAAGATTATGTTGTCCTATTAATAGATAAAAATATCTTATGAGTATACAATTATTAATATGATTATATGTTCCTTGTCTTAGAAATCACTATGGAGTCTTTATGTTCCAAAAATTAATGATGATTATCAGTATTATTTGAGACATATATTTTCTTAGGTACTCATCGGTTATTACATTTTGAGATGAAAAATATAAGGCATGAGAAAAAAAATTTGAGTTTAAAATATGTTATGTTTATTTTGATGATTATATCCCTTTTTTATTGTAATAGAAATATTTTATTTTAGGAAAATGTATCCATGTTGAAAGGGTGACAACACATTGTGTCAGACAAGGAAGTGGTAATAAAACTCACTAAAAATGTGAGATAACTCTTTATCTTTTACCCTTATACTATGTGATGTTCCAAGTTAGTATGAATTTAATTTTATTATATTAAAGTGATGATGAAATAAGAATATGTTTTTTTAGGAACAATATATTTATAAAAGTTTTATCCTTTTTATTGGAACATTATTGGTTGATTTAGTGATAAATGTTATTTTAGAATATGTTCACAATTTTGGGAACATTATATGATTAATGTTAATATAATACAATGTGATTATATTTGAGGAGTAGTGGTTCAATTATATTAAGGAAGAATCAAAAATTTATTTTTGTAATTATGGTAATTTATGTTATTTATTGAAATTAAAAACCTATCAGGGAAAACATGTGATTATGGTAATGAGGTTTTGGTAAGAGACATTATTAATTATTGATTATATTTGGAGGTAAATGTTAATATTTATCATGGATGACCATGTGACCAAATCATTCTGAATTTTTAGGTTTCAATCTAAGTATGTATTATTTAGAGGAATTATTATGATAGTTATTTGATGGAAGGTATATGATGAACATTTTTTTTCATTGATGAGTATTGGATATTAGAACATGTTTTTCATTTACTAATGGTTTATTCTTTTTAATAATTAATTTATCTTAACCATTGTTTGGGTTAATGTATCACGAAATATGAAATCTATAGTTATTATTTTTTGGATTATGTGGTTATCTATAAGTTGATTATAGTGTTTCATGTGTAAAAATATTCCTCTTAAATAATCATCATTTCGAGAAAAAGAATTATTTTTTTAGTTTTATTAAAGGATGAAACTATACTTGTTAAGTATATGCATTTCCATATGATCATAGTCAATGTTTAAAATAAATTTCACAACATTATGAACATGATATTAGAAAAATAAATAATTTTATTTTTCCCACTATGAAGTAAATAATTGTTTAATCGATCACAAATTTATAGCTTTGTGAATGTTATTGATTTCCTAACAATGATTTATATTATTCTCTTTCTGAACATGATCATTATTTTTATCTTATATATCCACCTTTTCCTAAATCGAATCCTAGTATTTGTTATCATTGAAGACCTTTATAATTCAATTTATTTCTTTTATTGTAGATTTTTTATTTAATCATTTCTGCTCTATGATTTTAGTGATGTATGAATTAATATTGAATATTTACATGTTGATAACAAATTTAATATTTCAAAGATATAATTTTCAAAAGGGTGGTAAGAATGAAACATTTTGAGAATTTAAAAAAGATACACTATGTTTGATTGCATACATAATAATCCTTACGAGAAGAACTAAATATTAATATTTAAATGATACATTATAATCTAGCAGTTAAAATGGAGGGAAAGAACAGTATTAACTTCTTCATGAATTTTTATTTTACACATATAATTAATTATTTATAATTGAAAATAAAACATTTTCTAAATAAATTGAAATGTTTTTCGGAACGACAAATCAAATGAAAATAATTTATTTACTAAAATAATAAAATAATTACTCATTTATTTTATTAATTATATAAATATTTAATATATTATATTTTAATTCATTAATTTAAATTATCTATTATCTATCTATGTTATAAGAAAAAAATTCAAATATTCATATAAAATAAGTATTTTTCAATAAAAATGTAGTTCTCCCACATTTTAATGGAGATCAAATTTAAAATATAGATTTGAATCATTTAAATATTTTAATTTAAAAAATAATTTTTTTAATTGGTTATTTAAATTTTTTTTGCTGTATTTTTTTTATTATCCTTTTAAATATCATATTTTTTTGAATTCTGAAATATATTTCATTTTAATAAAATATATATTTTTCTTATAATTTTTTTATATTGTTAGAATATAATTGTAAATTTTTTTAAAGTATTATTATATTATTTTCTAATATTTAATATAGTTTTGGTTGTTGGATGTAAATAATTATTAAAATTTAATATAAAAATAGGTCATTCATTTGATGGTTTTTACATTTTAGAAACTCTTTTTTGTGTGTTCTAAACTGGGATTAAATTTTAATTAAGTACATGAACATATATGATATAAATTTTGAAAAAACGGATTCTATATTAAAAATTAATGGGTCCAAATTATATTAATAGTTCACTTTTATTTATTATTTTAATATTATGAATAGTAACTAGGGTTATTTTTATTAAACACGATCAGAGTTATAACAAGAAAATTATGGTAATAAATAATATTAAAAGTATAACAAAATTACCCTAAAACATTCTCAAATACTGTTGGTTGAATAAATGTACACCCTGAACAGATAATTATCATAATTCACTCATTAAATGAAATATTTCCACGAATGTGATATAAATATTATTTAAGTCATAGAAAGTGACATGTCGCCCTCTTATTTATTATAAGTATGATAATTTTAATATAGTAAAAAATATGATGTAACAACTATAATTAATAGTGACCATGAATATAATAAAATTTTCTACATTGTGGGAAGTTTTTTATAATTTTTATAAGACATATTTGTACTATAAAGACTAACACAACAATAATATAATAATTATTTTATTAATAGTAATATCAAAAAAATGAATTGAAAATTATTAAAATAAATATTAGTCAAATAAATAAGGCTAATACATGAATTATAAAGGTTGATAAGACCTAGTATATTTCTATAATATGTTATTTTTATAATATATATATGTTTGAATTTTATTTATTTTCAATGAAATGAATAGTACCAAAATTTACAATATTGATATTTTTAAAAAATAATATTTTATTAAAATATTTAATAATCATAAAAATATTTAAAATTTATAAGAGGATATGTTATAGTAGAAAATTTCATGCTTTTTCAATTTATTATAATTCAACCGCAGATAATTAATATTTATTTCTTCTTAATATTGAAAATTCTATTATCAAAATGAAAATTTATATAGATTAATTTAGGGTAAACTGAAATGATGATGTTTAAAATAAAATAAAGACATGCCAAAAATTATTTTTTCCATTGGAATTCATACCATAATAATCAATTATTAGTAATGACTAATTTTTTAATAATTAGTAATTTAAAAATTAATTTATACTAATTTAATATTTTAAGAGGGTTCAAGGGTGCCCCTCCCCTGTCCTACAAAAATGCCCCCACATTTCATTATTAATTGCACTTCTAAAACAATTTTGATCAACCAAGATATAGAAAAAACTCTTCCAATAAAAGCTCCAAACATTTTTAAGATGTATTCTAGGTATATCACCCTCTTCAGTGGTTTTATTGTGTTAATTAATCAGGATAAACCAACAGAGAGGTACTTTTTTTATTCAATTATTTCTATATTATTCCTTCTTCAACATATTCAAATCTACTTAGACCATTATGAAATAATAAATATAGTTTCCAAAATAAAATTACATTTTATTATCATAATATCATCACTTTAAGACATATAAAATTTCATCAAATTGGAAACGAACATTTTTATCATTTGTAAGACAAACTACTACCTCACGAACCGATATAGTTAATTATTAATCACCATTATAAAATAATGGTAATAGTTATGGAATTAAAATTTTATATGTGATATTCATGGAATATTACTCATTATAAGATAATAATATATTTTTTATGTTCTTACATTCCATGACCATAAAAACAAAGACATCATTCATGTGCGAACATGTGAATTATCACCACCATGAAGTGATGTGAATCATTTTTATTCACTAAATCAATTTTATGATATATATAAGTATATTTAAATTAATAAAATGATATTAATGATTTTAAGATTATTCATGAATGGTAAATAATACATTCTTTATTTCTATAAAAATCAATGAGGAATTGAAAATTATAACCATGTGTAGGAACAACTTTCCATATCCATTATTGCAACGTCATTCATTTTTTCATATCCATATTTAGTGAATGTATTTAAAGGTATAATTGATATAAAAAAGATATTATTATATCTTGAATGATTTTTAGATGATGTACTTATGCCCACATGGATATTTGACAATACAATGAGTTTATTTTCATGTCGAGTACCAAATGTCAAAAAACTGATAGATATGATTATAAATATATAAGTAATTGTTATAAAATGATAAATTTCACATGAATATAAAAATAAAAATTATAATGGCTATAAGGATTTAAAAAAATAAACCTCTATTTGTTATCCCGATGATTAAGAATGTACAAGTTCAGTCAGACACCAGGTAAGGGACTTCATCTCAATATCCATTAATTGAGGCATATCTTTTTGTTATTGACCATTATTATCATATATGGTGTATATAGCAAAATTTGGACATGTTATATCATGAAATAGAATATTCTATTCATATTGGATGTTTCTTTAGTGTTAATATTTATTGATTTTTATTCAACTGTTTGTCCTGTGGTAATGGAAACTTTATCTAAAACATCATCTTCAATAAATTAATGTCTATTATTCAAATTATTTTTCATTCATGTTCATGTTTTACAAAAAAAATTTGGACATAAATTTTTTAAAATGTTAATACTATAATATATTTTAAAAGTTCCAACATGGTATGTGACACATTGATTCAATAATATCTTTTATAAAAGAAGAAAATTTGTTTTAGAATTTCGATTGGCTGTCTTATTAATGAAAATGAAATTTTATGAGTGACATGTGTAAAATATCAAGATTTTATACATTAGTGCATGAACATAAAATGGATGAGCATGATATAATTTACATGAGGTATTATGCGCTAGTATAGGTTAGAGTTCATCCCGATATAGCATATATGATGGTTTGATCCCCATTTTATCACCTAAAAGATGGGGGATCTTGATATTGATTATAAGAATGGTTTAGCCCCATTATAGATCATGAAAAACATGTGATCCTGATATAGCATATATGAAAGATGTGCTCTATTATATCTCTCTATAGCATTGTGTATTGTGGTGATTGAAGATGTTCTTATGGTTATTCCATTTGTAAGGGTGAATTTATGAGTTATATAGTAATTATGCCACAAGAATTCCTTTATATTTATCTATTCTCACTAATGAGTTGTTATGTAAATTTTTTGATGAGATCTCATGTTTTCATGAGACAACTGATTTATATTCTTTATGACCCTTATTTATCATTCATGGTCATACAATGATTTATTTTTTTTTCAAATGACTTAATATTGTTAAAAACAATAAAGATTCATTGAGTAATGTTTTTAATAAATGT
The DNA here is from genome assembly GCA_963277665.1 of Viscum album. NCBI lineage: Eukaryota > Viridiplantae > Streptophyta > Magnoliopsida > Santalales > Viscaceae > Viscum > Viscum album. Next base: position 88,095,813 of record OY728121.1, on the reverse strand, counting down.
CATTAAAAGAACTAAAGATTATTAAAATGATATCCTTTAGGGAAAAGTGGATACTGTGTTTAAATTTACCAGTGTAATGTTTGGGTCATATTTGTAATAGATTATTTGTAATTTTTAAAAATTCTAAACATGATAAGATGTTATAACGCCAATTCTATATCATAAACCCTATAATAATAAATTTTTATGTCCAAATCCTAATACCGAATATTAAATAAAAAATGATAGATGTATGATTCCAATTTGAAAACATATGTTTTAGAATATTATGGATACAAATTGATACATGATCCTATGGTAATGAAACATTGTAATTAAAATTATATTAATTAGTAATGTTCATATGATGTTATAACCATAAATAAATGTATAAAATTTTAAATGAATGGAAGGATCTGTTATTATTTAAAATAATCATTAAGTCATGTTTATTTTAATTTTGAAATATTGATAATGAAATTGAAAGTATCAAATATTTTGAGATAGAATTATTTATTATCATAAATATTTAATTTCTTTATGAATATGTTTTAGTAGTTTTTATAACACATTTATGTAATTTTCAAGATTAATATTTCCAAAAAGGGATTGGGATGAATGATTATGTGTCTGATTTTAAAGATTATTCATAAGTTTTTTTAAGGAAATAATATTATGGGGAGATTTTGTTTACTATGATATTTTGAGAATTGGGGGTATATAAAGAAAATAAATTCTATAATATCATTATTGTTTATTTTTTGGAGAATCACGAGTTGTATTTTTGAATTAATTTTTATAATTATTTTAGAAGGTCTGAAATTAGAAGGTGTGAGGGAGTCCTTTTTTATGTTGAAACATCATAGGATCTGAAAAATTTCATTGTTTTGTAATTGAGATATCTATAAAATATGAAATAGTATAGTAATAAAATATATGTTGATTTGAGTAGAGTAATTTTTTTTGTTATTAAAAAAATATATTGAAGAATAAGAGGCATCAGTTGATATAGATACATTAAATTGCTAATGGAAAATATTATTTACAGATTAATTATGGGGAACCATTGATGACTCATGGAAACTACTATAATCTATATACCACTAGTGGGGATAATGAATACATACTTTAGGTTGTATAATAAAATGTTAAATTCCATATATGGTAAAAAATCAGCGTAATAAATTTGTGTGGTAATATTTAACAATGGAACATACCAGTGGCTAAATTATTTTAACTACATTTTTTTCTAAGTTTCAACAATATCGATAATCTGAAGCTCATGATAAAAACCGGATGGTGTTTGTAGTATGTGTCCAACATTGGGACATATCCATGTAAACAACAATGTGTTATTCTATTAATTTCCCATATCAACATTTAATGTGATATTATGGGTTCGGGGAACATAATCAAATATCCATAGAACCAAATCAAGGTAGTGGTGTGGTTATCAAAAGGGGGTTAAAGCCTATAATGGAATAATTAGTTATAATTTTTCAATAAGGATTCCCCTATCAATATGATAAAATTAACTACTTGGAACTATAAGAAAAATCCATTCTTACATAAAATCATATAGAACAGATCACAAACACATTAACAAATCCATATATCATTAAATATTGAATAAATACAAGTGAAAATTTCTTCATATAGAATAGTTAATTACTTTACATCAATTATGATCATCATATATTTGGAACCCATTATAATAAAAATTATACACCTATAATCCCTTCTTAGATAGTGTTTAGTTAGACCAAAAATAGAATGAAGGATTAATGAATCATAAATAGCGGTGATTTATGATATATATTCAATTAACTAAATATTTATTTACATAATAAATAATATTATTTAATCAATACATCATGTATGGATCAATATTTTTAACCCCACGGTGAATGATTATTGTACCACCCATTGTGTAAAACCCAATTTCAATTCCCAAAAAATATCATCAATTTCCCAGCAGATGCTATATTTTGGGAGAAATGGTTTATTAATCATAATAGACACCAACTGAAAAAATATTTTATATTATTATATAGATTCAACAATTACACCTACTCTTTAATGGCTCAGTTATACATTTAAAAAAATATTTACTGCATTTTAATGATTTAAAATAAAAAAAATACTATCACTGTGAGTAATCTTTTATATATTTACATAAAATATTAATTACTCTATCATGGAATTAAATTACCCTAAATAATATATTATAAATAAAAATTAAATTTATTTTAATTTGTTGGTTTACATAGTTAATTATTAAATTTCCCTTGATGTGGCCATTATCATTGGTATAAATTAAGTAAAAAAATATATTTATTGTAATTCTATATTGATAAAATCATAATTTCAAATATAAGAAAAAAATATGTTATAAATAATGTGTTAAAAATATCCATTATATTATAATAAATTTGAACTGAAGAATAAATTAATGGCTCAATTTAGGGTCCCCTTTTCAGAAAAACATTAATCTTTTAGACAATAATATGAAAAATATAGTACTATATATTAAATATTTATATTAAATATATCTATTGATTATTAGTCATATATTTTTTAAATTCACTATATTGGATGATTATTATTATTATACTAAAATGATTTGTTTTTAGTTTTACAATTTATATAAATATTATGAGTTTTTTAATTTTATTTTTTATTATAATTGCATCACCTTGTTAAAAATTTAAATATCATTCCATGTTGTATAGATAAATTTTTATTATCCATCTTTGGTAGGGAATCTATATTTTCTATTATAAAAATATTAATCATATAGAATGTGATAATAATTCCATAGAATGTCATATCAAGTAATGAAATATCCTTATAGAGTACAATTGGGCAATTTTAATATAAATGAAATGAGTTAAATATAACAAAATTTAATATGGAGTATGTTATAATATATATATGTATATATATATATCACTCTCTCTATGAATACATAGTAAAAAAATTATATTCATAGTTTTATGAAAAATTATTTATGATTTTGAAAATAATAAATAAATCAAATAGTAGATTTATTTGATAAAAAATTACTTTATTTCAAGGATTTTATGAAATATGGATTAGAAATATAATACATCAAAATTATTTAAATAATGATGAGAAACATTATTATAAATTTAAAATACATTTTTTATTGATTAGTGATATATTTCATAATTGTTTCCTTTAAAAATCATTTTTTAAAAATATTGATTTTTGTAAATATGTTGCAAGTGGAAAAAAACTATTATTAAACATTTATTTACCCTCTAAAATGGTGATAAACCAAGTAAATATTATCAATTATCTACGATAGTAGGAATATTTTAGTATAACATTATTATTATAATAAATTTTTTTAAATTAATTTGATTTTCAAAACAATATACATTTGGATTTATGATTCATAAATAATAATATTTTTTTATTCATCCATAAATATTTAAAAAGAATAACTTTTTTATTTGAAAATTTACAGAAAAAATCATATCTTGACAATGTTGTGTATGATACACTATTGATAATACATATAGTCTGATTTAAAGGGCCATGATTAACACCCCATTCATACCTCTAATATGATATATTTGAGTGACTAACATTGTGAGTGATTACATTTAATATAAGATATATTTTTCATAATGGACATTATAGGATCAATATAGGATGAATTCGTCCTATGTCGATTCTCACAGACATACAAATGATGATTTCCCAACAATGAAAATAGTCTTCTCTTTTCTTTCACCTCTTATGCCTTCTAGGGAATGGTTATTCAACTGATTGCATCTAAAACAATTTTTTCTTCCCCTGGTGAATATAATCGCACTGGATAAAATTCCCATTAGATTTATGCCATGTTATGATTGTTTATATAAAAAAATTATTTAAAAATGACAATTTATTTTCATTTTTTGAAAATTTTTACCATGAATTTATCACATAAATACTATGTTTCATACATTTAAAACATGCTCTAATATGAAAAATTTACCATTATAGGGCTGAAATATCCTTTCATGTATCTTGAGCTACTTTAATTTATAAGGTACTATAGAGTTATATTTTATGACATAGAATCTAATTCCTATTGAGGTGGAGTCTTGATAAACATCATAGTCTTCAACTAAATGAGATTATATCATGATTAAATTTCTCGGAAACCCTTAATTAATCCTTGTAAAACCACCACAAATTACATGTAACACATGAACATAAGTCCCATCATTTTCAAGTGAGGAATGAAAGTAGAAATATTAGAAATTAACTTGTATAATTGATAATAATATCATAAAATGAAATATAAAACCAATAATCACAGTGATTCTCATGTGAATATTAATTGGATTTAAAACATTTAAAATTCTGTTGTATTAAAAAAATATATAACTAGATACTACAACCCAATGAATTTGGTTGCTAAAATTAGTCATGAGAATTTGGAATGTTTATAACAAATTTCCCACAAATATTATTTCACATAGATTAAATGATTCTTATTACCATGGTGATCCATACGACCAAGAGTATATAAGACATCACTATAGAAATACCACTGCTAATGAATCATTTAATTAATAATATAAAAAAATAAATAAATTCCAAAAAAATTAAAGTATAATTATTAATATTAATTAAATTTCCATGTTCTAAAATTTGATAGATGATCATTATAAAAATTCTTCAAATATCATTAGGTATCACTATGATTTTTTTAGAACTAAATCCAAATCAAATGTAAGAAATAATTTAAGTAATTTTATCATATTAATAAAATCATCGATACTGGGATAACGGTAGATATTATATATAATCACCTGATTTATCCCATTTTTTATCTATAAAAAATCATTGAGTCTCACTGAATATCATGAAAAATTAACATTGTGCATCTGAAAGAGAAGTGATGGTGTGATATTCAAAAAAACAACTGGATCATCTATATAGATTTTCATCTATATTGGTACCATTTAATCGATAAAAATTGTATTTAATATAAAATTATTTCATTATAGTTATATTAATGATACCATAATACACCTCCCATATAATTATAATAAATGGGAAATCATGGTAAATAAAATAAAATGAATTGATACACAACATATGGTGATATAATTTTCCTATAAGATATAATTGTACTAATAATAATGATTTCCAATTAATATTAAGTAGATCTCACTTGCCTATATTTTTTTAACCTCACTATATGTAATTCAAAATCATTATCAAAAAATTGAGTGCATTTCCAAAAATATAAATTGATATAATTTTGGTTTATTTAAATACGAGATAAATATATAATTTACTAGTCAATAACAAAATTATGATCAATAATCATCATATATATGATTAAATCCAACATAAATCAACATATTTCAGTGAAATATTTCAAGATAATAATTTATTACTTCATTCAACATGTTTTTCATTATATAATCTAATGTTTTATTATTTTTTGATGAAGTTAATACTTGTATACAATTAATTATTTGAAAATACAAATATATAATATAGGGTAAAGAGGATGTATTAAAAATGCCGCTATATAGTGAAGATGATTATAGTGGCCCAAGAATTGTACACATGTTATTTCATTATTTATTATATATTTATGTAGTAATTATATAGTAATGACCTTGAGGATTTTTTTATTTAGAAAACTAGATAAATAAAACATAAAAGTGTGTATAAAATAAAAACATATTATGTTATTCTCTATAATGAGTTTATAAATCCTATCGAGTTCTTAAATATTATTATAATAACCTGATGAATACATTGAAAATATGGGTGATATAAAAATACTAATAAGTAAATAAATATGATAAGGAGTATTGATATGTGAACCAAATTTATAACACTATAACATAATAGAGATTTATCAAATAACATTATATGGGATAATCACATAAATAACATAGTATCACAAGATCATGACATCATTCAAACTATTTAAATTAAATATAACATGACATAAACTTGTTTCAAGTCAATCTTCTCTGATAATATCAAATAGTGGACAATGTCCAATAATGGATTATGTTTATTCCCTAATCTCATTCATGAACATCATGAGAATAATGATTTATCCTATTTATTGAAAATAGATCAATGATTACAAATAATTTCATTTTTATGATTTATGTGTATCACATTATGGAAATCAATCCTGATTTATTACATAATAGTTAACCATGGAATGGATATGGTATTAAAATCTAGCTTGATATCTTAATAAAAATAAATTTCATAATAAATTAATTTGATAAATGAAAAAAAGCATTTATTTCATTTTAAAGGTAATGGATTATAATATACTAATATATGTGATATTACTATATACAATATTTAAATTCCATTCATATAATCTATTATTTTGGTCATTGATGACAATTAATTTGAAATTTTACAATGAATTTTTGTGGTGGAAAACACTTTCCACTATATAATCACATTATCAATATATAAAAATTTACAAAATATTATACACTAAATTTTATTAAAAAATAACCATAGAATTATAGACGGTATTCTTTAAATAATTGTGTGGTCTAATGATGAGTAATTATGTACATTCAGTGTATGATAAAAACCAATACTTTCACAATCTTTTAAAAAGGATAAAATGTATCTTCACTAGATAATGGATGGATGATTATTTTATCATAATATTATAAAATTCCAATCATGTGTAAAAATTTATTCAATAATTACTTTAGAGAATCTGATGATTGTTCTTGACAATAATTTTATAAAATCAGGATATGTAGGAAAAATGATTTTTGACCGAACACTGAAATTAATTCATATTTTCTTAAAAACATTTTATAATAAATTATAATAAATAAATAAAATAAAATTTTTATATTAGATATTTATTTATTTAATAAACATAGTAGGAATGTTTTTTTAATTTTATGTGAAACAAATTTTTCCATGAATAGAGATTAATATATAAATAATTTGAATTAAAATTAGATTGTACTATAAACCATTACCATATATGAAACATTTGAACCATAACATATATGAAAAAATAAGATGATATAAATATAAAATATGATGATTTATTAATGAATAATTATAAAATATGTTTTGGGGATGTATATAGACCATTTTAAAAAAATTACGGGTAATGAAAAACATATCATTCAGTGACATATGATTTGTGATGAAACCCCTACCACAATATTGTAATTTCTTTCTTGTATGTTTTATATAGTAAAATAAATTATTTTAATTTAAATTAAATCTTGATAAATATTAAATTTCCTAATTATATTTAATTAAATCATTCAGTTTTTTATTTTATTGAAATTTTAAATTACATATTCATTTATGTCCAAATTTTTTGTTTTTGAAGATGCTCATTTAATAATTTCAAAATAGAATGGGTGTTCTGACCAATATCAAAGGGTAATTGTTCTATCAGATTCTTAATAAAAATTATTAAATTACTCTAAATTTAATATGTAAATTATTCAGTTCAAATTTATCATTATTTATGGTTCTGGAAAATGAATTATGTTACTGCAATGAGATGGTATGTCGAACTCACACATGTTAGAAATTTCCATTTTTCAACAACCATTATTTAAAAAACATAATTTTTATATTATATATTTTTAATTCATCATCTTATTAAAATTAAATATCATTTCTTTAAATATAGTGACATACAGTAACCATGTGATGCGCTTCTAAACTAATGAATCGAATCGTTTCATGATGTGGTATTCCTTTATACATAAGAATAATTAAATCATTATTCTTGGGATGTTATGGTATGATGGTTTATGATATGTTACATTAAATTAAATGATACATTCCAAGGTATTTCAAATATTAACATTAAATCCAAAATAAAAAACATCCATTAGAGGCGATAATGGAAAATTAATATCATAAGTTCGAGAGACAGTACTCTGTTGTACACCGAATCTTTGCTTCCATTTCTCATTTTATCGAGTAAGATATATATTAATTTTATTAAATATACATAATAACAACTTAATTTATTTTATATATTTATTTTATCATATAAAATTGATTTATAACTATTTTAATGATACTGTGTTAGGACCCGTGTTTTTTAACCATGTCTAAATTATGATGGTTTTCGAAAATATTTCGGGTATCGATGGGTTAGTTTTTAAAAGGATATAATAAACATTTTTATGAGTATTGTAAAACTAAATGGTGTTGTTTTTGGCTTGGTTGAATACCTGATAATTTTCACAGGTTTTCTGAAAAGTATCGGGAGCCCCAAAACCGTAAAATTCGACATTAATTGATCTGCCCAGGCTGCACATGGTTGCATTCAAACCCATGCATCTTACACAGTTTAATATTTTATATTTTATTGAATATTAATAAATGGTAGATTTCTCTTTAAATAGAATAATGTGATAATAATAATAATGTAATTATTACTATTATAGTTTCATATATTGTTTATATATTAAACGATTTTAGTTGCATGCTTAATGAGGGGTAACATTTATATTAAAATATTTTAATTGAATGATTAAAGGGGTGTATCCTTTGTGTGAAATTAATCTGGATTTTGGTTATCAAAATGAAATGACTAATTAAATGAAGAGTTTTATATATATTTATTTGTTGTTATTAAATATAGGGGTTGTGATTATAAAAGAATTAAAAAATAAAAATAATAAGATTATTATTAAATTTTTTTGAATGAAATAATTATTATTAATATTGTAATTAAATTAGGGGTTATTGTTTAAAATTATTTAATGTAAAAAATGTATTAAATAATTAATGATGATTAAAATGGGGAGGTTGGGAATAATCCAAAGGATCCTTTTATTGTTTTATTAAATAATTTAATTATGGGGTTATTCAAGTTACTATTTTAATTAAATGAGTGTTTTTTAATGATATAAATGGAAATGAAAATTATAATATTATGATTATTATAATTAATATTATTATTTTTATTATTTTTATTATTTGGTATATTAGAATATTTTTTTAAAAAGAGGTTGTTGTGCTATACAGGGAGGAGCGCCCCCCCACCCCCACTTGATTCATCTTTTTCACAAATGAGTCTCGACATAAGCCTCCTCTATAGGCATACTCTTCTAAAAAAGCTACACATGGGATGACTTCCACTTTATTTCTTGATCACGCTCAATATGACACCCCATCTATAGCACACTATGACACCTGGGAATCACCCCTCTAGATCTGTGACCACACCTCATTGGTGTTCCACCCCCCCTCTCAGACTCCACATTATGCAAAAGGAATCCTCTCTGAATCTTCATGAATCTTTTCTGCCTCTTCAAGGTGAGTCTGTCAACATATATCTCTTGATTTTCATAACCAATTTTGACACCAATCTCACTTTTTTTCTTGATATAAATTCTATGAATAAGTTTTAAATAAATTTTTTGAGATCCTCTATTTTTAGGGAATCATAATGTTGACTCTGGACCCATTTTTTCCATAATTTGGTATCCTTTACCATGTGTGAGGCAGATTGAATCGATTTCACTTCTCTCTATTTCTTTGGGTAAGGATTAACATTTCTGCTTATTTTTTTCCACCATTTTTTAGTGTCAAACAAATTATTTGTGTCCCTGGTATATAATTGTATGTGTGTTGACCCTTGAGGCATTTTTTTGGATTTCTATTTTGTTATAGTGTTTTTTGACCAATGATATAGTCTGTATATATATATATATATATATACATGTACACATATATATATATATAAGAGTTTTCATGAAACTATGGACCTAGAGTAATTAGTTTCCACCAATAATTTCGAAGTACAACATTTTTTATATGGTTCCACCTAGAGGTAGGGTCCCCTTTCAAGTCCTCATTTTTAAGACATGGAATAATATAATTTTTTCTGCATTTGTTTGTATTTAAATTTTGTGGTTAAGTATTTATATTGAATCCCTCTCATGTGGGAATTTAGAATGTTTTCTTAAATTGATAAATGTGATATGTGACGTGATGATTCATGGAATTTGTTGTTAATAAATGATGTTCCCACATGAGATAAATGATTACATGCCTAAGCATTCATTGCTGAATTTGTTAAAGTGACATGATTAAATTGTTAAATGATGATTTGTTTTGGATATGATAAAAGAATTAAATTTTTATATTAATTTTTTTATTTGAGAAGTCATATAAATATTTGAAAATATGAATTATTTTAATATATTGATTTAGTTGAATTAGATAATTGATCCGAAAATTAATTTAAATACGTTTTTATGGTTAAATTAAGATATTTTAATGATGGACTAAATTAATTGATTTTGAAATGATATTTTGGAGAAATAATTTTTTGAAATTAATTATTGGATGTGTATCATTTTATAGATTAATTAATTGATGTATTAATTAATAGTAATAGGTACTTAGTTAATTGTTGTGTTAACTAATAGATTTGGTATATTTAAATAATTGATTGGATTATTAAAATAAAAAAAAATTGGTAAATTAATTATCATGTTTTCAATGAAGTAATTGAGATAATTAAATTTGTAGTTAATTATATTGTAGGCATGCTTATGGTTAATAATAATTAATTGTTAATTAATTATTAGCGATTGATACAGTTAATTGTTAATTAATTATATAATTATGCGATTGGTGTTTTATGTTGTTGATTAGTTGTTTATGTAATTAATGGACTTGATGAATTAATTAATTGATTGTTTGGGGGTGTAATACATTGAATTCTACAATAATGATATATATGTTTAATTGAAAAAAGGGTTATGAGACCTGGAATAATGCTCCAAATACTCATAGGGTTCAAGACATGGAATTATATATCAATCATGGGTGTAAATATTCATTTACGAGATATGGACTGATGCTTCGAATACAGATGGGTTGTGGGGTAAAAACAATGGTCCAAATACTCATCCGGGTGATATACATGTCATTCTACAACTATTAATTGATGCAAGATTGTGGGTCCAATTTGTTGTATATAAATATAATGATATGGTTAATGAAAGGTGATGTGATATAAGGATTTTAGAATTGAATAAGGGAAATAGTTCATACCTCGGCACAATCAATGAATGTATTGATATATGGGTGCCCAAGCGAACATGTGGATATATGCAGTTGAAAAAAATATAAATTAATGAGGAAAATAATTTATTTATGAAATTTTTATGTATAGTTATTATTTACTGCAAATCTATAATACCCCACCCCTACCTCATTGGCATGAGAAGGCGGTGAGGCCTACTTGGCCTTAAGTGACGTTCCCTAGACGCCAAAGACTGGCAATGAATGTCGAGGGCTGCAAGATCAAGTTAGGGAATGATTTTCCATTAAGAAAAAACCAATGAAACCATCCACTATCAATCACTATAGGATGCATTCACATTCAGACCTAAACATGTATTCTCAAAAGACTAACAAGTTGTTCCACAATATAACCCAAACACAATACAAACAACCATATCAGAGTACAATCGAAAACTAGAAAAAACACTACGATCCATGACACCACCACAACTCCACAACATGCTCCAATGTCCAAGCTCCACTGAGACATCACAATGCACCACTAAAGGAGGGAGATTCCTTAACTTTTCCCACATCATGACACACAAAATCTACAAAGACACCAATGTGCCAAAGTAGGGGGTGAGTACTAAAACTCAGTATGATTTTCCCAAATGACTTCCCTACACAAGCCCCTAGGATAAAACTGTCAGCACATTTATATAAAATAGTTTATCTAAATTAAATCACAAGTGAAACCATTTTCATAATCCAAACATTCCCTTACCAATCCATCACATCCATCCAAAGAAACCAAGGGAAAGGCCAAGAAACCATTCCTCCAACCATTTCATCATTTACACATTTTCACAACAACTTCCATCTTGAACATATTGCACAACAAACAACAAAAACAACCAAACAACCAAACGGTGGAGCTTACGTCTGACCCATTCACCCATTCACAATAAGAAGTACTTACTGTGCACTTACCATTGATGGTGGCCCTTCCGTCCAAAATCCATTCCTTTTTATATTGGGACTTCTCACCACTTCCATGCTACATATAAACAAGCTAAAGCCAAGCATAGAACCCACCATGGTCCAAACCACATGCAATCAACCAATTCCATTTCATAACCATCCACATCAATAAACCAACCATTTATAGTAAACCATTTCCCATGCAAAACAACATTTCAATAAAACAACCCTTTTAATGAAAACCATTTACATCAATCATTTTCACAATCAACCATTGCATCCCATTTTAAAATCCACAGGAATAAAATTTCACCATAAAATAACATTTTTACAAATATCCCAAAAACAACCCCAAAGGATTTACAAACAATTGTATATAACAATTCACAATTATTTTTCATCACAATAACTATTTGTAACACGGAATCCCTAGTTCTAAGCATGTTGATTCGAGAGAGTAGACACCTTTAATTAGGGTTCTCGAGAAATAGACCTACAACCACCACACCTCAAATCCGGCGAACACATCACTGAAACCTCTCTAGATCTCCTTTCCCTAACATCCATAATCCTCAATATTAACATCCAAGGCAACCACAACCATTGATAGATACACCAAAAGTGTAGATCTCAAAAACCATGAAAGTGAGGGATGCTGACCTAGGGGAAAACACAAGAGAAACAAGAGGGGAGACTTACCAGGGAGAAACCGCCTTCAAACCCCCTTGAAACACCTTTGAAACGCTTCCAAATCGAGTGGGAGAGAACCCTTAACCCTTGAGAACCGAAAATACGGATTGAGGATCAAGTGGGAGGAAGATTTGAGTGAAATAGGTTAAGCCCGAGGGAGCCAAAAACTTATAACCCTTTATTTATTGGTCGCATGGTTAGCCCGCAAGGTTTGAAAAACCATGACGATGCTACTTCCTCGAGAGCAAGGGTCAACATGGTTTCCTTGCACTGTAGTGCAAACCCTTCCCAGGCCGTGCGAAGCCTATGGTCTCCCTTGAATGGTTTCCTAGGGAATCTGCACGGTTTCCAGTAACCGCTCTCAAAACGTGCACCCCTTTAAAGGCCTCCAAACTCATCCAAAACCATTTCAAACTATCCCAACCCCTTCCCAGCTCATCCAATTCTTTTTAAAAACATCAAAATGCATAAATAAAGGACACATACCACAAACTGAGGGTTCTACATTCTCCCCACCATTTGACTCTCCTTCCTCAGAAAGTAGTGAACACGCCCGTTGTCGATAGAGCTCGGGCCACTGTTCGACCATCTCTATCTCCTGCTCCCAAGTCTTCTCTTGAATCTGACCATGTTGCCACAAAACATGAACTAAACTGATTCTTTTACCACACAAGACTTTATCTTGACTATCCATAACCTGCACTAGCACATGAACCAACGAGGCATCCAATTATAGCTCAACATGATCCTATCAAATCACATGGTCACGATCTGGTTGATACTTTTTCAACTGCGACACATGAAACACATTATGCACCTCATTGAACCTAGGTGGAAAAGCCAATGGATAAGCCATCTCACCAACCCGCTCATGAATCTCAAAAGGCCAAATATACCACGGATATCATATTCCTTTCTTCCCAAACTGATGATGTCCCAACTTAGGAGAGATCCTATAGAATACATCATCACTCACCTCGAACGACAACGGCCGTCGACGATGATCCAAATAAAATTTCTTACTACTCTGAGCCATCTCCATTCTCTTCCTGATCAACTTGATCTTCTCTGTCATCTCCTGGACAATGCTTAGTCCAACCATCAAGGAATCACCTGTTTACACACAACATAGTGGAGAATAACATGGCCGCCCATACAATGCTTTAAACGGAGCCATCTCTATTGATGCCTGATAACTGTTATTGTATAAGAACTAGTCCAATGAAAATTACTCCTCCCAAGAGCCACCAAAATCCATGACACAAGACCGCAACATATCCTCCAGAGATTGTATCGTCCTCTCGGGTTGACCATCCATCTAAGGGTGATACCTTGTACTCATCGTCAATTCTGTCCCCTGGGCTTGCTGAATGGATTTCCAGAAACGAGATGTAAAAATTTGATATCTATCAATTAAAATCAAAACTGGAAAACTATGCCTCTTTACCTCCTTCTGGATATATAATTTGGACAGATCCATCACCATATGAGATTCATGAATCGAGATGAAGTGGTCTGACATCGTTAGCCGGTCCACAATCACCCATATGGTATCATGCTTTCTGACTGTTCTTGGGAGACATGTGACAAAAGCCATCGTTATCCTCTCCAACTTCCAAACAGGGATTGGTGAAGACAGTAATATTCTTGCTGGCCTCTAATGATTTTCCTTGACCTACTGACAAGTCAAGCCTCTCGAAACAAACTCAGCATCACTTCTTTTCATACCAGTCCACCATAAATTCGTTTTCAATGCATTATAGATTTTCTGAATTCCATGTTGAATATCCCACCTGGAATGATGATACGCGCTGAGAAGATCCTCCTGACAAGAAACTGGTACAACCATCTAATTACGAAAACACATAACTAAATATCCATTTTGTTTCCAACCCTCAATGGTCTCCCAGCTATTGAGTCTCGACCCCATGGTCACACACTCGGAATCTGATATTTGTGCCTCTCTAACTAGGACAACCAAGACAGAAATCAACAGAACTGGAAGTTAGACTGCTCTATCACCCTGGTACTCACATTCCAACTGCATATCAGCTATAACTGACATCAACTACAACTGGTCTGATGCCAGTTTCACAACATGAGAATATGATTTCCTACAAAATGCACATTCCATCGAATTTCCCTTACCCGTTGTGTAAATATTGTCAAAATCAAACATCTGGATATATTCCATCCATCTCATTTGCCTCATGTTCAAATCCCTTTGTGAGAAAATTTGTTTCAAGCTCTTGGGATCTGTATATACAGTGAATTTTTCACCGAAGAGATAGTGACACCACACATTAAATGCATGGACCACTGCTACCAACTCCAAATCATGAGTTGGGTAGTTCTTCTCATGCACTCTCAACTGCCATGAGCAATGCATAACCACATGATTCCCATGCATAAGAACACACCCCAACCCAGATCCTGATGCATCACAATACACCACGTACCCTTTTCCTGGTTCTAGAAAAACCATGATTGGTGCTGATTTAAGACTATCCTTTAGCTCTTTGAAACTCTATTGACAATGTTCATTCAACTGGAATGGAACATAAATTATTGTCAAAGCTGTCATCGGCAAATCCAAATCTGAAAAATCACGAACAAAACACCAATAATACCCTGATAGACCAAGAAAACTCTGTATCCTAAACACAATCTTGGGAGGTGTCCATGAGATAACAGCCTCTATCTTTTCTGGATCCACTAAAACACCCCTTTCAGAATTCATATGTCCATGAAAATGAACTTCCAATATCCAAAAGTCACACATTGAAAATTTGGAATACAACTGATGATCCCTCAAGATACCCAGCACTACCTCCAAGTGCTACACATGCTCCACCCTTGTCTTTGAATACACCTGAATATCATCAATAAAAAACACCAAAATGAATCCAAATATCTCTGAAATATTCTATTAATCAATGTCATAAACAGAACTGGCGCATTCATTAGACCAAAGGGCATAACCACATATTTATTAGGGACATGTCTACTTCTGAAAGCTGTTTTATGAATATCCACCTCATTCACCTGGAATCGATGATATCTCGACCTCATGTCGATCTTGTAGAACCACTGGGATCCCCTCAACAAGTCAAACAAATAATCTATTCGTGGAAGTGGATATCTATTCATTATCATATATTGGTCAAGTCTACGATAATCAACACAGATTCTCAAAGTTCCATATTCATTTTTCACAAACAAAACCGGTGCTGCCCAAGGAGATGTGCTAGGTCGGATAAACCCTTTGTTTTCTAACTCTTACAAGTGGATTTACAATTCACACAATTCAGCTGGTACTATCCGATAAGACGGAAGTGAGATATGACAGGTCCCCAGAAGGAGATCAATATTAAACTCTACTTCTCTTAAAGGATGAACCCCATAGAATTGTAAAGGAAAAACATCCATAAACTGATCCACCACTACCAAAGGAACACTCTGCTCAACACCCTCTACTGATTCCAATGAAAAAACCACCAAATGATATGATAATGTACCCCCTTTTGCTGCCAACAATCGCATTGCACCCTAACTTTCATGAGTCTCTCCTCTAAAGAGATGTCTAACACCATCTTGTGTTGTAAAATCCATTGTTCGCGCCTCAAAATCAATGTGATACTTAAATTCCACCAGCCAATCCATTCACTAGATTACATCATACTCATCCATATCAAGCATTGAGAAATTCCACACTATCTCAACCTCACCCACAATGATACCACATTATCTTCCCAAGAAGGCTCGAAACTCTCTTCGACCTAGAGAAATTTGATGTTTTAATACCAAGGGAATCATTTCTACTATTAAACCGAACAAATCAACCACTCGTGCTACAATAAAAGTGTTTGAATCAACCGTATAAAACTGCCATTAAATCAAGGTAGAAT
Source organism: Viscum album (assembly GCA_963277665.1). Classification (NCBI taxonomy): domain Eukaryota; kingdom Viridiplantae; phylum Streptophyta; class Magnoliopsida; order Santalales; family Viscaceae; genus Viscum; species Viscum album. The sequence goes on along the minus strand of OY728121.1, from coordinate 88,079,218 downwards.
TTAAAAGAATAGTAACGCATACCAGGGATGGTCCCAACTGGTTATCCACCACAACCTGCTCAGCTTCAAACACATGTTTTCATGACACACTCTGCTATTTATTTCCTTGATGTGCTGTCGTGGTATTCAGATAATCACCATGACCCACTTTACTCCACTGATGAGGGTGGTGCTGATGTCCCCGTACAATCGAAGAATACAATGTCTGCGATACCTGAGGAGTGTCATGTGCCTCCGAACATCGGGAATTCTGATAATAGCGCTATAGATGCCCCATCTACTTACAGTTATGACATGCTTGAGGTTATTCCATAAAATCCTTCTTGATGTGGCTCATAAAACCACACTGAAAACATATCGGCTTTCTCTGGGGATTTAGTAGAGGATTTACCAATCTTGTAATCAGATTATATTCCATATTCCCTCCTTGAGAATAAGTGTCTCTCCTCCTCTTCAACCCAGCATTATAATTCCCACTATTCCCCATGGGAACCACCATGAATCCCCCACCCGGAGCTCCCAAAAGATCATACTCACCCACTGAGGATCTATTCACCATCTCTATGTCATCATATATTCACATTACTACTATCTTTGTACATATTTCTTTCCTTAATCCTGCTTCGAAGATCGTTGAATTCTACAATGTGCCACCCACTACCTTGGGAGAAAACCTCACTCTGTTCATGAACAAAGCTGCATACTCCCTCACAGACATAAGAACTTTCTTCAAGCTGAAGATATCAGTCATACGCTGAATTATGAATCAATTTGGGTAGAATTGTTTATTAAACAATTCCTCAACGCTTTCCCACATCATACCCTAGTTCGTCCCCACGTGGACTACCAACTCCCACCACTGATGGGAAAGATATTCTAACATATTCATGGACATCTTCACTTTTAACTCTATCAGTGTTCCAAATAACTCGAAGATATTGTTCATTTTATTCATCCAGGCTTCATCCCTCTCCATCTTTGAATAACCCTAGAAGATGGGTGGATTCTACTATTGAAAATGAACCACATGATCCACATTCATTGGTTCATCCACTTTTTTTCACTTTCCACAGCTTGGAGATCTTGCACTATGCTTTTCACTAGCTGCTGGTTCACATGAGGCTTACGTGCTACCACATTCTATGCAGCCTCCACCAATTGGTCCCTACAATGCCTACCCGGAGCCATTTCTATAAAAATAAAACAAACAACATTTATTTTCCCTTACATAGACATTAAGAAATCCCATTTCAAATCACATTACACAACACTATCACAACAAGGCTTTCCACCAGTTCACATTTTCCACATTTTCCATGTTTCACCATTTTGAAAACCAAACCATTTTCAAAATAATAATTTATTCACATTAAAATTTAACACATTCATATCACATCTTAAATTATTATACCCCAATGAAATATGAATCATAGAGGGAAGTCATTTCTACCATATATTCCATGAACATCTCATTGGTTACACCCACGACAATGAGATTTCCAATGCATATAATTTCTTTCAAAACACTTCTGTACCCAACTCCCTAGTAACTTTAATTTGATAATAAAATTGTTAGTTATGTCCTTTTATGATATACATTCCAAGATCTAACAATCCTAACCTTTCAATCATTCCGACTCAAGGAGTATACCACAATGAATATCAACATCAAATATGAAAGTCCACTTTAATGGACAGAACAAACTAATACCACTTGTAACACCCCGCCCCTACCTCAATGGCTTGAGGAGGAGGTGAGGACTACATGGCCTTAATCAACGCTCCCAAGATGCCAATAGCTGGAAATGAATTCTGAGGCCTTCAAGATCATGTTGGGGAATAACATTCCCATAAGAAAAAACCAATAAAACCATCCACTATCATTCACTATATGATGCATTCACTTTCAAACTCAAACACATTAACAAATCTATATGTCGTCATATATTGAATATATCCAGGTGGAAATGTCTTCATATATAATAGTTAATTACTTTACATCAATTATGATCATCATATATTTGGAACCCATTATAATAAAAATTATACACGTATAATCCCTTCTTAGATTGTGTTTAATTAGACCAAAAATAGAATGAGGAATTAATGAATCATAAATAGGGGTGATTTATGATTAAAATTCATTTAACTAAATATTTATTTACATAAATAAATTATATTATTTAATCAATATATCATGTACGGATCAATATTTTGATCCACAAGGTGAATGATGATTGTACCACCCATTGTGTAAAAACCAATTTCAATTCCCAAAAAATATCATCAATTTCCCACCAGATGCTATATTTAGGGATAAATGGTTTATTAATAATAATAGACACAAACTGAAAAAATATTTTATATTATTATATAGATTCAACAATTACAACTACTCTTTAATGGCTCAGTTATACATTTAGAAAAATATTTAATGTATTTTAATGTTTCAAAATAAAAAAATACTATCTCTATGAGTAATCTATTATATATTTACATAAAATATTAATTACAGTATCATTGAATTCAATGACATTAAATAATGTATAATAAATAATAATGAAATGTATTATAATTTACGGGTATACATAGTTAATTATTAAATTTCCATAGATGTGGCCATTATCATTTGTATAATAAAGTTGAAATGGAGAATAAATTAATGGATCAATTTAGGGTCCCCTTTTCAAAAAAACAGTAATCTTTTAGACAATAATATGAAAAATATAGTATCATATATAAAACATTTAGATTAAATATATCTATTCATTATTAATCCTATATTTTTTAAATTCCCTATATTGGATGATTATTATTATTATACTAAAATGAATTGTTTTTAGTTTTACAATTTATATAAATACAAAGAGTTTTTGTATTTTATTTTTTATTATAATTGCATCCCCTTATTAAAAATTTAAATAACATTCCATGTTGTATAGATAAATTGTTATTATCCATCTCTAGTAGGGAATCTATATTTTATATTATAAAAATATTAATCATATAGAATGTGAAAATAATTCCATAGAATGTCATATCATGTAATAAAATATCCTTATTGAGTACAATTGGGCAATTTTAAAATGAATAAAATGAGTTTAATATAACAAAATTTAATATGGAGTATTGTATAATATATACATTTATATATATATATATCACTCGCTCCATGAATACATAGTAAAAAAATTATATTCAGATTTTTATGAAAAATTATTTATGATTTTGAAAATAATAAATAAATCAAATAGTGGATTTAATTGATAAAAAATTACTTTATTCCAAGGATTTTATGAAATATGGATTAGAAATATAATACATAAAAATTATTTAAATAATGACAAGAAACATTATTATAAAATTTAAATACATTTTTTAATGATTAGTGATATATTTCATAAGTGTTTCTTTTGAATTTTTTTAAAAAAATATTGATTTTTGTAAATATTTTGCAAGTGGAAAAAAACTATTAATAAACATTTATTTACCCTATAACATGGTGATAATCCATGTAAATATTATTAATTATCTATGATAGTATGAATATTTTAGTATAATAGTATTATTACAGTAAATTTTTTTAAATTAATTTAATGTTCAAAACAATATACATTTGGTTTTTTGATTCATAAATAATAATAATTTTTTTATTCATCAATAAATGTTGAAAAAGTAAAATTTCTTTATTGGAAAATTTATGAAAAAATTGATATCTTGACAATGTTGGGTAAGATACACTATTGATAATACATATTGTCTGATTTAATGGGCCATGATTAACACCCCATTCATACCTCTAATATGATATCTTTGAGTGACTAACATTGTGAGTTATTACATTTAATATAAGATATATTTTTTATAATGGATATTGTAGGATCAATATAGGATTAATTTATCCTATGTCGATCCTCACAGACATACAAATGATGATTTCCCAACAATGAAAATAGTCTTCTGTTTTCTTTCACCTCTTATGCCTTATAGGGATTGGTTTTTCAACTGATTGCATATAAAACTATGTTTTCTTCCCCTAGTGAATATAATTGTACTAGATAAAATTATCTTTAGATTTATGCCATGTTATGATTCGTTATATAAAAAAATTATTTAAAAATGATAATTTTTTTAGTTTTTTGAAAATATTTACCATGAATTTATCACATAAATACTATGTTTCATTAATTTAAAACATTTCTATTATGAAAAAATTATCATTATAAGACTGAAATTTCCCTTCATGTAGCTTTAGATACTTTCATTTATAAGGTACTATAGAAATATATTTTATGACATAGAATCTAATTTCAATTGAGGTGGCGTGTTGATAAACCTCATAGTCATCAACTAAATGAGATTATATCACGATTAGAATTCTAGGTAACCCTTAATTATATCATGTAAAACCGCCTCACATTACATGTAACACATGAACATAAGTCCCATCATTTTCAAGTGGGGAATAAAAGTAGAAATATTAGAAATTAATGTGGAAAATTGATAATAATATCATAAAATGAAATATCAAACCAATAATCACAGTGATTCTCATGGGAATATTAAATGGATTTAAAACATTTAAAATTCTATTTTATTAAACAAATATATAACTAGATACTACAACCCAAATGAATTTTGTTGCTAAAATTAGTCATGAGAATTTGGAATGTTTATAACAAATTTCCCACATATATAATTTCTAATATATGTAATGATTCTTATTACCATGGTGATCCGTACGACCTAGAGTATATAAGAAATAAATATAGAAATAACACTGCTAATGAATCATTTAATTATAACATAAAAAATATATAAATTCCAAAAAAAAAAGTAAAGTGTAATTATTAATATTGATTAAATTTCCATGTGCTAGAATTTTATAGATGATCATTATGAAAATACTTCAAATATCATTAGGTATCACTATGATTTTTTTTGAACTAAATCCAAACCTAATGCCAGAAATATTTTAACTAATTTTATATTATTAATAAAATCATTGATAGTGGGATAAGTGTAGATATTCTATATAATCACCCGATTTATCCCATTTTTTATCTATAAAAAATCATTGAGTCTCACTGAATATCATGAAAAATAAAATCAGTGCATCAGAAAGAGAAGTGATGGTGTGATAATCACAAAAACAACTGGATCATCTATATAGATTTTCATCTATATTGGTACCATATAATCGATAAGAATTGTACTTAATATAAGATTATTTCATTATATTTATATTAATGATACCATAATACACCTCCCATATAATTATAATAAATGGGAAATCATGGTAAATAAAATTAAATGAATAGATACACAACATATGGTGGTATAATGTTCTTATAATATATAATTTTACTAATAATAATTATTTCCAATTAATATTAAGTAGATCTCAACTGCCTATATTTTTTTTACATCACTTCATGTAATTCACAATGATTATTAAAAAATTGTTTGAATTGCCAAAAATATAAATTGATATAATTTTGGTTTATTTAAATACGAGATAAATATATGATTTACTAGTCAATAACAAAATTATTATCAATAATCATCATATATATGATTAAATCCAACATAAATCAACATATTTCATTGAAATGTTTCAAGATAATAATTTATTACATCATTCAACATGTTTTTAATTATATAATCTAATGTTTTATTATTTTTGATGAATCCAATACTTGTATAAATGATTTATTTGAAAATACAAATATATAATAGAGTGTAAAGAGGGTTTATTAATTATGCCACTATATAGTGAAGATGATTATAGTGGCCCAAGAATTGTACACATGTTATTTCATTATCTATTACATATTTATGTAGTAATTATATACTAATGATCTTGAGGATTTTTTTATTTAGAATACTAGATTAATAAAACATCAAAGTGTGTATAAAATAAAAACATAATATATTATTTTCTATAATGAGTTCATAAATCCTGTCATGTTCTTAAATATTATTATAATAACCTTATGAATACATTGAAACTATGGGTTATATAAATAGACTAATAAGTAAATAAATATGATAAGGAGTACTGATATGTGATCCAAACGTATAACACTATAACATAATAGAGATTGATCAAATAACATTATATGCGAGAATCTCATTAATAACATAGTATCACAAGATCATGACATCATTCAAACTATTAAATTTACATATATAATGACATAAACTTGTTTCAAGTCCATATTCTCCAATAATATCAAATAGTGGACAATATCCAATAATGTATTATGTTTAGTCCCTAATGTCATTCATGAAAATCATGAGAATAATGATTTATCCTATTAATTGAAAATCCATCAATGATTACAAATAATTTCATGTTTATGATTTATGTGTCTCACATTATGGAAATAAATCCTGATTTATAACATAATAGTTATCCATGGAATGAATATGGTATTATAATCTAGATCTATATCTTAATCAAAATAGGTTTCATAATAAATTGATTTGATAAATGAAAAAAAGAATTTATTACATTGTAAAAGTAATGGATTATAATATTCTAATATATGTGATATTACTATATACAATATTTAAATTCCATTCATATAACCTATTATTTTGGTCATTGATGACAATTTATTTGAAATTTTACAAATAATTTTTGTAGTGGAAACCAATTTCCACTATATAATCTCATTATCAATATATAAATGTTTACAAAATATTATGCACTAAATTTTCTTTAAATAAATAACCATATAATTATAGACGGTATTCTTTAAATAATTGTGTGGTCTAATGATGGGTAGTTATGTACGTTCTGTTTATGATAAAAACCATTACATTCAAAAAATTTTAAAAAGGATAAAATCTATCTTCATAGGATAACGAATGGATGATTATTTTATAATAATATTACAAAATTTCGATCATGTGTAAAAATTCATTCAATAATTTTTTATAGAATCTGATGAGTGTTCTTGACAATAATTTTATAAAACAAGGATATGTAGGAAAACAGTTTTTTGACTGAACAGAGAAATTAAGTCATATTTTCTTAAAAACATTTTATAAAAAATTATAATAAATAAATAATATAAATTTTTTTATTAGATATTTATTTATTTAATAAACATAGTAGGATTGTTTTTTTTATGTGATAAAATATTTTCCTTTAATGGAGATAAATGTATAAATAATCCCAATTAAAATTAGAGTGTACTATAAACCATTACCATTTTTGAAACATTTGAACCATAACATATATGAAATAAATATGATGATATAAATATAAAATATGATGATTTATTAATGAATAATTATAACATATGTTTTGGGGATGTATATAGATCATTTAAAATAAATTATGAGTAATGAAAAACATGTCTCTCAATGACATATGACTTGTGATGCAACCCTTACCACAATATTATAATTTTTTCTTCTATGTTTTATATAGTATAATAAATTATTTTAATTTAAATTTAATCTAAAGAAACATTAAAATTCCTAATTACATTTAATTAAATCATTCGGTTATTTATTTTATTGAAATTTTAAATTACATATTCATTTATGTCCAAGTTTTTTGTTTTGAAGATGCTCATTTCATAATTTCAAAATAGAAAGGGTGTGCTGACCAATATCAAAGGGTCATTGTTCTATTAGATTCTTAATAAAAAATATATAATTTCTCTACATTTAATATGTAAATTATTCAGTTCAAATTTATCATGATTTAAGGTTCTGGAAAATGATTTATGTTACCGCAATGAGATGGTATGTCGAACGCATATATGTAAGAAATTTCCATTTTTCAACAACCATTATTTGAAAAAGAAAAGTGTTATATTATATATTTTTAATTTATCATCTTATTAAAATTAAATATATTTACTTCAAATATATTGTCATACAGTATCCTTGTGATGCGATTCGAAACAAATGAATCGAATCGTTTCATGATGTGGTATTCCTTTATACACAAGAATAATTAAATCATTATTCTTGGGATGTTATGTTATGATGGATTATGATATGTTACATTAAATTAAATGATACATTCCATGTAACTTCATATATTAACATTAAATCCATAATAAACAAATCCATTAGAGGTGATAATGGAAAATTAATATCATCAGTTCAAGAGACAGTAGTCCGTTATACACCGAAATTTTGGTTCCATTTCTAATTTTATCGAAGAAGATATATATTAATTTTATTAAATATACTTAATAAAAAATTAATTTATTTTTTATAATTATTTTATCATATAAAATTGATTTATAAAAATTTTAATGATACTGTGTAAGGACCCGTGTTTTTAACTATGAATAAATTATGATGGTTTTCGAAATTTTTTGGGGGTATCGATGGGTTAGTTTTTAAAAGGAGATAATAAAAATTTTTATGACTATTGTAAAACTGAATGGTGTTGTTTTTGGCTTGGTTGAATACCTGATAATTTTCACTAGTTTTCTGAAAAGTATCGGGAGCCCCAAAACCGTAAAATTCCTCATAAATTGATCTGCCCAGGTGGCACATGGTTGTGGTCAAACCCGTGCAGCTTACACAGTTTAATATTTTATTTTTTATTGAATATTAAAAAATGGTAAATTTCTTTTTAAATAGAATAATGTGTTAATAATAATAATGTAATTATTAGTATTATAGTTTCATATATTGTTTATATGTTAAACGATTTTAGTTGCATTAATAATGTGGGGTAATAATTATATTAAAATATTTTAATAGCGTGATTAAAGGTGTGTAACCATTGTGTGAAATTAATCTAGATTTTGGTTAACAAAATGAAATGCGTAACTAAATGAGGAGTTTTAACTGTAATTATTTTTTGTTATTAAATATAGGGGTTTTTATTATCAAATAATTGAAAAATAAAAATAATAAGATTATTATTAATTTTTTTGAAGGAAATAATTATTATTAATATTGTAATTAAATTAGGGGTTATTGTCTAAAATTATTTAATGTTAAAAATGTATTAATTAATTAATGATGATTAAAATGGGGTAGTTGGGAATAATCTAATGGAGCGTTTCAATTTTTTTAATAATTTAATTATGGGGTTATTCAAGTTACTATTTTAATTAAAATGTTGTTTTTTTAATGATATAAATGGAAATGAACATAATAATAATATGATTATTATAATTAATATAATTAATATTTTTATTTTTATTTTTAGGTAAATTAAAAAAAATTAAAAAATAGGTGGATGTGCTATACAGGGAGGAGCACCCCCACCCCCACTTGATTCATATTTTCCCCCAATGAGTCTCGACATAGGCTTCCTCTATAGTAATCATCTTCTAAAAAAGCTACACATGGGATGACTTCATCTCTATTTCTTGACCACACTCAATAGGACACCCCAACTACAGCACACTATGACACCAGGGCAGCACCCCTCTAGATGTGTGACCCCACCTCATTGGTGTGCCACCCCCCCCCCCCACTTCGACTCCACATTATTCAAGAGGACTCATCAACGACTTTTCATTAATCTTTTTTGCATCTTCAAGGAGAGTCTGTCAACATATATCTCTTGATTTTCGTCACCCATTTTGACACCTATCTCACTTTATTTCTTCATATAAATTCTATGAATCAGGATTAAATAATTTTTTTGAGATCCTATATTTTAAGCAAATGATAATGTTGACTCTGGACCCATTTGTCCATAATTTAGTATCCTTTACCAAGTGTGCGGCAGATTGAATCGATTTCACATCTCTCTATTTCTTTGGGTAAGGATATACATTTCTGTTTGTTGTTTTCCACCATTTTTTACTGTCAAACAAATTATTTGTGTCCCTGGTATATAATTTTATGTGTGTTGACCCATGAGGAATTTTTTTGTCTTTCTATTTTTTATAGTGTTTGTTGACCAATGATATAGTCTGTGTATATATATTTATATACATGTACATGTATATATATGAGTTTTCATGTGATTTTGGACCTATGGTAATTGGATTCCACCAACGATATCGATGTACAATATTTTTTATATGGTTCCACTCAGAGGTAGGGTCCCCTTTCAAGTCCTCATTTTTAATACATGGAATAATATAATATTTTTTGCATTTTATTGTATTTAAATTTTGTGGTTATGTATTTATATTGAATCACTCTGATGTGAAAATTTAGAATGTTTTCATAAATTGGTAAATGTGATATGTGAAGTGATGATTAATGGAATTTTTTGTTAATAAATGATGATTCCCACATGAGATAAATGATGACATGCCTAAGCATGCATTGCTGAATTTGATAAAGTGACATGATTAAATTGTTATGTTGTGATTTGTTTTCGATACGATAAAAGGATTAAATTTTTATATTAATTATGTGATTTGAAAAGGTATATAAATAATTAAAAATATGAATTATTTTAATATATTGATTTAGTTTAATGACATAATTGATCCGAAAATAAATTTAAATACGTTTTTTGGTAAAATTGAGATATTTTAATGATAGAATAAATGAATTGATTTTTCAATGATATTTTGGAGAATTAATGTGTTGAAATTAATTGTTGTATGTGTATCATTTTATAGATTCATTAATCAATGGATTAATTAATGGTAATAGGTACTTAGTTAATTGTTGTGTTAACTAATAGATTTGGTATATTTAAATAATTGATTGGATTAGTAAAATAATAATTAAAATAGTTTGGTAAATTAATTATCATGTTTTCAATTAAGTAATTGATATAATTAAATTTTTAGTTAATTATATTGTTGACATGATTGTGGTTAAAAATAATTAATTAATAATTTATTATTAGCAATTGATATGATTAATTTTTAGTTAATTATATAATTATGTGATTGGTGTTTTATGTTGTTAATTAGTTCATTAAGTAATTAATTTAATTGATGAATTAATTAATGGATTTTTTTCGGGTGTATACATTGAATTCTACAATAATGATATATATATATATATATATAATTGAAAAACAGGTTATGAGACATGGAATAATGCTCCAAATACTCATAGGGTTCAAGACATTGAATTATATATCAAGCATGGGTGAAAATATTCATTTATGGGATATGGAATGATGCTTCAAATACAGATGGGTTGTGGGATAAAAAAAGATGGTCCAAATAATCATGAGGGTGATATACATGATGTTCTACCACTATTAAATGATGTAGGAATGTGGGTCCAATTTGTTGTACATATATTTAATTAAATCGTTAATGAATAGTGATGTGATATAATGATTTTTGAATTGAATAAGGGAAATAGTTCAGACCTCGGCACAATCAATGAATGTATTGATATATGGGAGTCCAACGGAACCTGGGGATATATGAAATTGAAAAAAGAATATAAATTAATGTGGTAAATAATTCATTTATGCAATTTTTATGTATAGTTATTTTTTACCACAAATCTATAACACCCCACCCATAACTCATTGGCTTGAGGAGGCGGTGAGGGCTACTTGGCCTTATCCGACGTTCCCTAGACGCCAAAGGCTAGCAATGAATGTCGAGGACATCAAGATCAAGTTAGGGAACAATTTTCCATTAAGACAAAACCAATGAAACCATCCACTATCAATCACTATAGGATGCATGCACATTAAAACCAAAACATGTATTCTGAAAATACTACCAATTTGTTCCACAATACAACCCAAAGCCAATACAAACAACCATATCAGAGTACAAGCGGAATCTAGAATACAAAACACTACAATCCATGACACCACCACAACCCCACACCATGCTCCAATGTCCAAGCTCCACCGAGACATCACAATGCACCACTAAAGGAGGGAGATGCCTTAACTTTTACCACGTAACGATACACAACGTCTAAAAAGACACCAACGTGCCAAAGCAGGGGGTGAGTACTAAAACTCAGTTTGATTTCCCCAAATGACTTCCTTACACATGCCCCTAGAATAAAATTGTTAGCACATTTATATAAAACAGTTTATATAAATTAAATCACTAGTGAAACCAATTTCATAAGCCAAACATTCCCATAACAAGCCATCATATAAAACCCAAGAAACTGTGGGAAATACCAAGAAACCATGGGAAATACCAAGAAACCATTCCTCCAACCATTTCATCATTTACACATTTTCACAACAACTTCCATCTTGAATGTATTGCTCAACAAACAACCAAAACAACCAAACAACCAAATGGTGGAGCTTCCGCCCGACCCGTTCACCCATTCACAATAAGTGGTACTTATCGCGCACTTACCATTGATGGTGGCCCTTCCGTCCACTATCCATTCCCTTTTATAGTGGTACTTCTCACTAATTCCACCCTACATTAAAACAAGCCAAATCCAAGCATAGATCCCACCAAGGTCAAAACCACATGCAATCAACCAATTAGAATGCACAACGATCAACATCAATAAATCACTCATTTATGGAAAACCATTTTCAGTTCCAAATAACACTTCAATAAAACAACCCTTTTATTAAAAACCATTTCCATAAACCATTTCCACAATCAACCATTGCATTCCATTTTAGAATCCACTAGAATAGAATTTCACCAGAAAACAACCTTTTTCCAAATATCCCCAAAACATCCCCAAAGGACGCCCAAAAAATTTTAGATAACAATTCACAATTATTTTTCATCACAACAATTATTTGTAACAAGGAATCCCTAGTTCTAACAAAGTGTATTCGAGAGAGTAGGCACCATTCATTAGGGTTCCTGAGAAATCGACATAAAAGACACCACACCTCAAATCCGGCGAATGCATCACTGAATCCTCTCTAGATATCCTTTCCCTAATATCCATACGCCTCAATATTAACATCCATGGCAACCACAACCATAGATATATACACAAAAAGTGAAGATCTCAAAAACTATGAAAGTGAGGGATGTAGATCTAGGGTAAAACACAAGAGAATCAAGAGGGGAGACTAACCAAGGAGAAAACACCTTCAAACCCACTTGAAACACCTTTGAAATGATTCCAAATCGAGTTGGAGAGCACCATTAATCCCGGAGAACCCAAAATCCGGAGTGAGGATCGAGTGGGAGGAAGATTGGAGTGAAATAGGTTATGCCCGAGGGAGCCTGAAACTTTTAACCCAATATTTATGTGGTCGCATGGTTAGCCCGCACGGTTTGAAAAACCATGCGGACGCTACTGCCTTGAGAGCAAGGGTCTACATGGTTTCCTCGCACGGTTTTCCAAACGCTGCATAGGCCGTGCAAATCATACTATCTCCCTTGCATGGTTTCCTAGGGAATCTGCACGGTTTCCAGTAACCGTGCTCAAACCGTGCACCCCTTTAAAGGCCTCCAAACTCATCGAAAAGCATTTCAAACTCTCCCAACCCCTTCCCAGCTCATCCCATTCAGTTTAAAAACATTAAAATTCATAAATAAAGGACACATACCACAAACCAGGGGTTCTACATTCTCCCCACCATTGGACTCTCTGTCCTCAGAAAGTAGTGAACCGGCCCGTTTTCGAAAGAGCTCGGGCCACTGTTCGACCATATCTTTCTCCCACTCACAAGTCTTCTCTTGAATTTGACCATGTTTCCACAAAACATGAACTAAACTGATTATTTTACCATGCAAGACATTATATTGACTATCCACAACCCGCACTAGCTCTTGCACCCATGAAACATCCTATTCTTGCTCAACATGATCCCATCAAATCACATTGTCACGATTTGGTTTGTACTTTTTCAACTGCGACACATGAAACACATTCTGCATCACATTGAACCTAGGTGGAAGAGAAAAAGTATAAGCCAACTAACCATCCCGCATAATAATCTCAGAAGGCCAAATATACCACAGAGATAATATTCCTTGCCTCCCAAACCGATGATGTCCTAAACTAGGAGAGATCCTCAAGAACACATGATCACTCATATCGAACGACAACGGCCATCGACAATGATCCAAATACAATTTCTGACTAATCTGAGCTATCTCAATTCTCTTCTTGATCAACTTGATCTTCTCTGTCATCTCATGTACAATGCTCGGTCTAACCATCAAGGACTCACCTGTTTCCACCCAACATGGTGGAGAATAACATGGACGCCCATACAATGCTTCAAACGGAGCCATCTTTACGGATTCGTGATAAATGTTATTGTACAATAACTCGACCAATGACAAGTACTTCTCCCACGAGCCACCAAAATCCATGAAACATGCCCGCACAATATCCTACAGAGTTTGTATCATCCTCTCGGATTGACCATCCGTCTGAGGGTGATACGTCTTAATCATCTTCCAATGTGTCCCCAGGTCATGCTGAAAGGTTTTCCAGAAACGAGATGTAAAAATTGGATATCTATCTGATAAAATCAAATCTGGAACACTATGCCACTTTACCACCTTCTGGATATAGATTTTTGACAGATCCTCCACCGTATGAGATTCACGAATCGAGATAAAGTGGTTTGACTTCGTTAGCCGATCCACTATCACCCATATAGTATGGTACTTTATGACTGTTCTTGGGAGACCAGTGATAAAATCCATCGATATCTTCTCCAACTTCTAAACAGGGATTGGTAAAGACTGTAACATTCCTGCTGGCCTCTGATTCTCTTCCTTGACCTACTGACAAGTCAAGCATCTCGAAACAAACTCTGCAGCACTTCCTTTCATACCAGCCCACCAGAACAACGTTTTCAACGATTTATAGATTTTATGAATTCCATGATGAATATCCCACCTGGAATGATGATACGCGATGAGAAGATCCTCCCAACAAGAAACTTATACAACCATCTGATTCCAAAAAACACAAATCTAAATCTCTATTCAGTTTCCAGCCCTCAATGGTCTCCCCACTATTGAACCTTAACCCCATGTTCACACACTCGGAATCTAAAATTTTTTCCTCTCTAACTAGGCCAACCAAGTCCGAAATCAACAGAACTGGAAATAATACCACTCTATCACCCTGGTCCCCACATTCCAACCGCATATCAGCTATAACTGACATCAACTACAACTGGTCTGATGCTAGTTTCACAACCTGAGCATATGATTTCCTACATAATGCTTCCGCCACCGAATTTCCCATACCAAGTGTGTAAATAATGTCAAAATCAAACATCTGAATATATTCCATCCATCTCATTTACCTCAAGATCAAATCCCATTGTGAGAAAATGTGTTTCAAGCTCTTATGATCTGTATATACCGTGAATTTCTCACCGATGAAACAGTGATGCCACAATTTCAATGCATGGACCACTAATACCAAATCCAAATTATGAGTTGGGTAGTTCCTCTCATGCTCTCTCAACAGCCATGAGCCATGAAAAACCACATGATTCTCGTGCATAAGAACACACCCCAACCCAGATCCTGATGCATCACAATACACAACGTACCATTTTCCTGGTTCTGGAAAAACCATGATTGGGGCTGATTTAAGACCATCCATTAGCTCTTTAAAACATTGTTGACACTATTCATTACACTAGAATGGATAATCAATTCTTGTCAAAGCTATCATCATCAAAGACTAACGTGAAAAATCAGGAACCTAATGCCAATAATACCCTGATAGACCAAGAAAACTCTATATCCTAAACACAATATTGGGTGGTGGCCATGAGATAGCAGCCTCTATCTTTTCTGGATCCACTGAAACACCACATTCAAAATTCATATGGCCATGAAAATGATCATCCAATATCCAAAAGTCACACATTGAAAATTGGGCATACAACCGATGATCCCTCAAGATACCTAACAGTACCGCCAAGTGCTGCACATGATCCACCCCTTTATTTGAATACACCAGATTATCATCAACAAACACCACCAAAAATGAATCCAAATATCTCTAAAATATCCGATTAATCAATGTCATAAACAGCACTGGCGCATTAATTAGACCAAATGGCATAACTATATCTTCATTATGGCCATATCTACTTCTGAAATCTAGTTTAGGAATATCCACCTTCTTCTCCTTGAATTGATGATATCCCGACCTCATGTCGATCATGGAGAACCACTGGGATCCCCTAAACATGTCGAACAAATCATCTATTCGTGGAAGTGGATATCTATTCTTTATCATAACATAGTCAAGTCTATGATAATAAACACAGATTCTCAAAGATCCATATTCCTTTTTCACAAACAACACCGGTGCTGCCCATGGAGATGTGCTAGGTCGGATAAACTATTTCTTTTATAAATATTACAACTGTATTTTTAATTCCCACAATTCTGCTGGTGCCATCTGATTAGACGGATGTGAGATTGGACTAGTCCCCAGAAGGAGATCAATCTTAAACTCCACTTCTCTTAAAGGAGGTAACCCATTGAGTTATAAAGGAAAAACATCCATAAACGGATCCACCACTACCAAAGTAACACTCTTCTCAACCCCCTCTACTAATTCCAATGAAAAAACCGCCAACTGATACGATAATGTACCCATTGTTGGTGCCAAAAAACCCATTGCACCATGCCTTTCATGCCACTCTCCTCTAATGAGATGTCTAACACCATCGTGTGTCGTAAAATCCATTGTTCGCGCATCAAAATCTATGTGATACGTAAACACCACCATCCAATCCATTACCTGTATTTCATCATACTCATCCATCTCAAGCATTGAGAAATTCCACTTTATCACAACCTCGCCCACAACGATACAACATTATCTACATAAGAAGGACCGAAACTCTCTTCGACAAAGATGAGTTTGATGTTTTAAAACAGAGGGAATCATTTCAACCATTAAAACCAACAAATCAACAACACATGAAACAATAAAAGAGTGTGAATCACCCATATAAAACTGCCCTTCAGTCAATGTTGAATTTTAAAGAATAGTACCTCGTACCATGGATGGTCTCGACTGGTCATCCACCATAACCTGCATAGCTTCAAACACATGTATTCATGACACACTCTGGTCTTTGTTTCCCTGCTGAGGTGTCGTGGTATTCAGATAATCACCATGACCCACATTACTTTGCTGATGAGGGTTGTGTTTCTGTCCCCGTCCAGTCGAAGAATATGATGTCTGCGATACTTGAAGAGTGTCACGTGCCTCTGACCTTAGAGAATTTTGATAGTAGCACTATAGATTCCCCATATTCTTATAGTTATGACATTCTCGAGGTTATTCCATAAAACCCCGCTTGATGTGGCTCGTAGATCCACACTGGAAACATCCCGGCTTGCTCTAGGGCTTCAGATGAAGATTTACCGATCCTTTCATCAGATTATATGCCATATTCTCTCCTTGAGAGTAAGTGTCTCTCCTCCTCTTGAACCCAGCGTTAGAATTCCCACTATTCCCCATGAGGACCACTATGCATCCCCCACTCGGAGCTCCCAACAGATCATGCTCATCCACCGAGGCTCTATTCACCATCTCTATGTCATCATCTATTCACATTACTACTATCTTTGAACATATTTCTTGCCTTAATCCCGCTTCAATGATCCTTTCCTTCTACAACGTGCCACCCACTACCTTGGGAGAAAACCTCACTACGTTCATAAACAAAGTTTCATACTCCGTCACTATCATAAGCCCTTTCTTCAAACTGAAGATATCAGTCGTACGCTGAATTCTGAATCTATGTGGGTAGAATTGTTTATTAAAAAATTCCTCAAATCCTTCCCACATCATACCCCAGTCCGTCCCCACTTGGACTACAAACTCCCACCACTGAAGTGAAAGGTCTTCTATCCTATACGTGGCCAACTTCACTTTTAACTCTACCAGTGTTCCCAATAACTCGAAGATCTGTTTCATTTTATTCATCCAGGCCTCTACCCTCTCTACCTCTGAATCACCCTAGAAGATGGGTGGATTATGCTATTGAAAATGAACCGTATGATCCACATTACTTAGTTCATCCACTTTTTTTCCACTTTCCACAGCATGGAAATCTTGCACTATGCTTTTCACTAGCTGCCGGTTCACCTGAGGCTTAGTTGCTACAACATTCTAAGAAACCTCCTCTGGTTGGTCTCTACAATGCCTACTCGGAGCCATTTCTATAAACATATAACAAACAACCATTATTCTACCTTCAATATACATTAATAAATCCCATTTCAAATCACATTACACAACACTATCACAACAAGGCCTTCCATGAGTTCACATTTTCCACATGTTCCATGTTTCACCATTTTGAAAACCAACCCATATTCAAAATACCAATTTATTCACATTACAATTTAACACATTCATATCACATCATAAATTATTATACCCCAATGAAATATGAATCATAGAGGGAAGTCATTTTTACCTTATATGTGATGAACATCTCATTGGTTACACCCACGACAATGACATTTCCAATGCATATAATTTTCTGCAAAACACTTATGTACACAACTCCCTAGTAACTTGAATTTCAACATAAAAGGGTTAGCTACGTCCTTTTATGCAATACATTCCATGATCTAACAATCCTAGCCTTGCTATCATCCAGACTCAAGGAGTATACAACAATGAATGTCAACACCAAATCTGAAAATCAACTCTAATGGACCGAACAAACTAATACCACTTGTAACACCCCACCCCTACCTCAATGGCATGAGGAAGAGGTGAGGTCTACATGGCCTTAATCGACGTTCCCAAGATTCCATAGGCTGGAAATGAATTCTGAGGCCTTCACGAGGAATTTGGGGAACAATTTTCCCTTAAGAAAAAACCTATAAAACCATCCACTATCATTCACTATTTGATGCATGCACTTTCAAACCCAAACATGTATTCCTAAAATACAACCAAGTTGTTCCAAAATTCAACACAAAGGAAATAAAACCAAACATATCAAAGTATTGGTGGAAACTAAACTACAAACACTACGATCCATGACACCAACACAGCTCCACACCATGCTCCATGCTCCAAGCTCCACCGACACATCACAATGCACCACTAAAGGAGGGATATTCCTTTCCTTTTCCCTCGTCGCGATATACAACATCTACAAAGACACCAATGTGGCAAACCATGGGGTGAGTACTAAAACACATTAGGATGTCCCTAAATGACATCCCTACACATGACACTACGATAAAACCTTTAGCACATTTATATAAAATTGTTTATATAAATTAAATCACAAGTGAAACCATTTTCATAAGCCAAACATGCCCTTACTAAGCCATCACATCCAACACAAGCAACCAAGGGATAGCCCAAGAAACCATGCCTTAAACCATTTCATAATTTACATGTTAGCACAAAAACATCTATCTTGCAATCATTGCACAATAAACAACCAAAATAACCAAACAACCAAACTATGGAGCTTCCGTCCTACCCGTTCACCCATACACACTAAGCAACACATCCCGTCCAATTTCTATTGATTGGGGCCCTTACATCCACTATCCATCCCATTATATAGTGGCACTTATCACCACTTCCAGACAACATTCAATCAAGCGAAATCCAAGAATATAACCCACCAAGGTCACAAACACATGCAATCAACCAATTCATTTTCATATCTGCCACTTCAATAAATCACCCATTTATAGAAAACCATTTCCCATTCCAAACAACATTTCAATAAAACAACCCTTTTATTGAAATCCATTTCCATCAAAAAAATTCACAATCAACCATGGAATCCCATTTTGGATTCTTCATTTTAAAATCCACAAGAATAGCATTTCACCATAAAACCTTCTTTTCCAAATATCCCAAAAAACATCCCCAAAGGATTTCCAACCAATTTCGCATAACAATTCCCAATTAATTTTCAGCACAAAAATTAATTGTAACTAGGAACCACTAGTTCTAACCATGTGTAATCGAGAGAGAAGCCACCTACCTATACGGTTCCTGATAATTCGACCCACAAGCCACCACACCTCAAATCCGGTGAACGCACCACCGAAACCTATCTAGATCCCCTTTCCATAACATCCACATGCATTAATATTAAAATCCAAGGAACCCATAACACATGATAAACACACAAAAAGTGTAGATCTAGAAAAAAAAATGAATGATAGGGATGTAGATCTAGTGAAAAACACAAGAGAAACGAGAGGAGAGACCTACCCGTGAGAAACCACCTTCAAACCACCATGAAACCCCTTTGAAACGCTTCGAAATAGAGTGAGAGAGCACCCTTAACCCATGATAACCCAAAATCCCATGTGAGGCTAGAGTGGGGGGAATATTGGATTTAAATAGGTTTTTACCATGGGAGCCCAGAACAAATAACCCTATTTTTAAGTGATCGTACTGTTAGCCCACACGGTTTGGAAAACCATGCACTTACCGTGAGCACGCTACTGCCTCGGGAGCAAGGGTCCATACGGTTTCCGCACATGGTTTGGAAAACTGTGAGCAGGTCGTGCAAAGCCTAATGTCTCCCTTAAACAGTTTCCTAGGGAATCCGCACGGGTTACACTAACTGTGCTCAAACCATGCACCCCTTTAATGGCCTCCAAACTCATCCAAAACCATTCCAAACTCTCCTAACCTCTTCCTAAGTCATCCCATGAACATTAATCACATAAAAATTCATAAACAAAGTCAATGTGACTATAACAGCGGGGTTCTAATTTTTTTTTTCATTTTTTGAATAAACCAATTTAAGGATAAGTGGGAACGTCACAGTACTAGAGACCAAATTTCGAAAACCAAAAATATAAGCATGATGATGGATTCAAAATTCACCTTGAAACATAAAAATTCAAATTCAAAATTCAAATTCAAGAAACATGACTCGTATTCATTTCCTTTGGCCATGATCCCACTCGATCCATTTCCACTAAATCGTTATCAACAAATCATCATCATCTCATCACTAAAAATATGCAACCACCAGAAACATTTTTGCAGCTGTATAAATTTGATGAACATCGAAATGGTAGGGGCCTTCGAATTGAACCAACAACCAAAACCAGAACATCCCCAAATCGACTCACCTTTATCGTCATCTTCACAACCGATATTTGGCACCACTCCAAAAGAAACATCAACGACACCAGAAATAAGATATGTCGAACAAGTAACATGTTTCACATGATAAAATCAACTTAGTAGACGTCTTGAGCCATGAAGGCCACCGAACCACACATCCCAGTCCCCCAATGATTCCAAATCTTCATATCCGACTGGGAGAGGCACCGAGGGACATGATGTCAGAGAATGGTTGAGCGACAAGAGACTCAGAACGGTTCCATCATCTAAGGAGAATAAAACCAGTAGCAATAATAATTATATAAGGAAAATGTCAGATGTTCATAGGTACCCATCTGCTTGCAGAACACATGATCCATAATCTCTATGAGTCGACGCTCCATCTTCCACCTGGAGAGAAGAAGACGACCATTAGCTCAAAGTAGGATTTGAACATTCGAGGAATTCTGTAGAAAACCGCCGATGCTGGGAAGATCAAAGGATCAGGGGGGGAAAATCCCCTTGTAGAGAGCCCTAGAGAGAAGAAATGGAAGGGCCACTAGGAAGACGAAAAGAATGATAAAGAAGACGAAGGCCGAATGGAATAGTGAAAAGGAAGTAGGTTGGGGTGGGGGACGCCATCACCGTATGGAGGGCCACAAAAACACTAGAAACAAGAGAAGAGAGATGGACCATGAAAATGGGGTGTCATGTATAGTTATTGCATATGCTTTTATTTTTCACAATTGGAAGAAGATGGTTTATCCCTGTAATGTCCCTCAGGAACCTGGATAGGTTATATTTTATGTATTAAATTCAATTGTTAATTAGTTATACATGAAAAATTATTATATTTCACTATCTGGATAGGGCTAGACATTGTTGGTGCATGTCTAATGAGTTGTATATATCACACCCTACTTAGGACACCATTGCACTTCTGTACATGAGAGGACCATTATTTTATGTAGGATTGTGGACCGTAGACCTTAATTGTTGATGTATTCATGTACATGGAGATTGAAGCAGTGGAATGATTAGGATATCAAGATGCTCATGGAGATAGCATATATGGATTAATTTTTTTCATTTTATTGTATAGTATTATAATGAATGTTGAATTGTATATGGATTTCCATTTTTTATCCTTATAATTTCATGCATGTGACTTCTGTATAAATTGGAATTGCCTCTTTTGTTTTGGATTTATAAATATATTCCTTCTACTACTTAATAATTTATTATACTAATTTTCTCTATTTATTTCCATTGTCTATTTTCTAACTCTACTACATTGGTATAGTATACACAATTTCTATCAATATACCCTCCCTAAAAGTTAGTACCCTCTGGTGTATGGGGAGACAAACATGTTGGTTTTACAACATCTATATAGGATTCTGATATTTTATTTGAGTCCCTATGATATAAAACATGGTGCGGAGACATTTCTACACTAGTTTGGTCTCTTAATTTTGATTTGTTGAATTGTTAATAAATGTTGTAGACAACACACAAAAAAAAAACACACACAGAGAGATATATATATATATACA
This sequence comes from Viscum album, assembly GCA_963277665.1. Classification (NCBI taxonomy): domain Eukaryota; kingdom Viridiplantae; phylum Streptophyta; class Magnoliopsida; order Santalales; family Viscaceae; genus Viscum; species Viscum album. Next base: position 88,056,737 of record OY728121.1, on the reverse strand, counting down.
CATGAATTTGTTAGTGCATATGACTGAAGACCAGTTCTGGATTTCATTTCATCATATGTCAAAGTACTGAGTATTGATTGGTTCCACCCCGAGGTAGGATCCCTTTCGAGGTCATCATTTTTATAATTTAATTAATAAATTACCTTCTTCACATTTATTAAAAATGAAATCTATTAAGTGTATTTTAAAAAGTTTCCCTCTATCAACACTACATATTTGCATAATTTCACCCATTTAAATAATCCCATATAAACAACATGAGTAATCATCACATTACTAATAATCATTACCCAACAAGGTAAAACCTTTTTAGACTCATTGTTTGTAAAATTAACCCAAAAATATTTATACAATGTAATACGAAAAAATTACGCCAAAAACCTCCAGGAAACAATAGTGGAATCACACTAAATACACCACTAACAACACCTAAAATAATTAAATCAAATGAAAAAAGATCCACCACCACATGGACGAAACAATTTTTTTTACTGGTTCATACATAACAATTATTAAATACTCCCAATGGTCTTTTTAAGTTTTTAGGAAATGATCAATAATATGACACCCAAATTTATTATTCAAATTTAGTACAATATAAAAAAATTATAAAAAATTTTAACAAATGAATATTTGAAACATTTATAAGACTTTTATTATTGAAAACATATCCAGAAACACATTTTTTTGAGAAATCATATTTATGCGTAAGATTTTTTGAAATAAATGTTATCAGAAGATATATTGAATAGTGATGGATAAAACTACATCACATGGACAAAACGTTTTAAGTGATTAAAATATAAAAATCCTTATAGTTAACTAGCACAACTGGGACCATGTGAACCTAGTAGCATCATCCACAACATCCTCTACCTCAACTACTAATGATGTACTTGTGCATGATCCCCTGAATGGGAATATCTCCGAAAATTCCATTGGACTACAAATCAAAATTCAATACCAATAGTGTCCCATGCAAGGGCCACTACACTATATCCTATAACAAAATTATAGTGGTATTCGATCATATCACATATTTAGTTATTATTTCAATAATAAATTTATCTAGATGAATATGGGACCCATCCACACCTGACTCAATTTGAGTAAAATTTCATGTACTACCACATAGATACATGTGGTACTATTTATGATAAAACATAATTTGACATTACAAAAGATTCAAAAATTTCACAAGAACATTACATGCATCATAACAACTCAATGAAGTAACCATTTTCACATTATTACATTTTCACATTCACTGAATATAAATCTCACATGGAATCATCCATTTTGAATAAAATAATCTTATATTTCACATGAAGAAGAATAATTTTTAATACATTTTGATCAACATGAAATAATTATGAATCCAATTAGAAAAAAAATTAATAACACATATGGAATCAAATAATTTATAAGGGTAACACCATTTCAAATTCATACTCAGAACAACAACATTTCATAACATGATTCACATTACATTCACAAATAAAAGACACAATCAAGTAGGAAATAATTTAATCCAAATTCATTAGAAATTTATTAAAAAAAATATATACTTTCAAAACATGTGTACGTTTTATATAAAATGAAAACACATTTCAATTCCTTAATAAATGGCATAAAACATATTCAAGATGAACAAAAATTAATCACTCATGAAACATAACCACTATCCTTTTGAAAGATAATTTTCAATACATGATAACCATATTTCATAGTATGAATATAATCCATAAATATCTAAAGAATTTACTAATCTAAAAAAAGAACCTCTAACCCCGCACTATAAATGTCAATGAAACTGTTCAAAAGCACAACTGCACCACAAAAAATCCAATGAAAGAAATCTCAAACGACAACCATCAGTATTCCACAAATAAATACAGGGTCAAATGATATTTTGGCCAAACAACCTATTGGAAAAAAAACTCAATAAGAATATAGGGGATACACTAGAAAAGGGATAAAACCTAAGAAGAAACGAATTTTTGATTTCATAATTAATCCACACCAAAAGAACCTCAATTTCGAGGATCAAATGGAACATTTTCGAGAGGGGATAGGTTACTAGGATAATAGTCTTGTCTGGGTAGATAAACATGATTTATTGGAGCTATAATTAATGAGGTGAAATGGTAAATTTACAATTTCTATTCATGAGGATATGATTAATTATTATCCCACATTGTTTACCAAATCATGCTGAACCCATGGAACCCTCACTATCAGATGGGAATACCTCGAAATGATAGTGTATATGATAAGAATAATAGTTCACAAATAATTTTGTTTCCATTTTATAAATTGGAAATTGGTTTCACTCTTAACTGGAGTAGGGTGTATGGTTTCCCCTAGCCATGTGCCAATGAGAACTAGTGGTTATTAAGCCAAACATAATTATTTAATACAAAAAATAAATGGGAATACAAGGTATATTTACCAAAAAAAATAAAAAATGAATAAAAATTTTAATTAAAACCACATGGGTGACATTTCTACAGACAATGAAAAATTTATGTCCCTTGATATTCGCTCCAAATATTTATCACAAAACAAAAATTGTTCATCCACTTGAGCTGAATATTTCCCATGACAAGAATAATTCCCATTACTAGCATTATTTAATATTAATCAAAACAATAGAATTATCATCGCATGAATGAAATTTTCTTTAGAATCAATAATTTATATTGGATGGTCAAATAATGAAAAATCCTCCTCAGATTCCCTAACTTCTGAATTCTACACATGATACGAATTTGGCTTATAAATTTTTATATGAGTGACAAGGAACAAAAAATATATTGATGTCAACTGATATTTTAAATATTACACATATTCCCCCTTACAAAATCTCTCGATAATATCCTTTCATCAGACAGACCATGGAATTATCTGAGCATTCATACTCAAATGACAGTGACTCTAGTGAGGTGACACATTTAGGAACACTATGTCAACCATAAAAACAAAATGATTAGCACCATTTTTCATCATGTGACATGTGATGACATTTCCTATTTGAAAAATACTTCATTGTCATCTTATCTTTATTGGAAATTATTTTGACATGTTTTGTAACGAAAATGTGGGATTTTACACCTCATCCCAACACAAAGGTGTCTAACATGATTAACGTAAAATTGCATAAAAAAGATCGATCTAAATCATGTGTTGATAATTATTATTATATAATCACTCTTCCAGACCAAATTGTTTTTCCCAAAAAAACTTCAAAATCTAAAACTCATGCCTAAAGGATATCATCCAAGCTCTAATTCTCTTTACCCATCCAGTCATCCATTTGAGGGTGGAATGTCATGATCAACATGAATTATGAACTCACACCCTTCATAAGGCCTTCCCAAAAAAGATATGTTTAATAGGATTATCGTTAAGAAACAATTACTAAAGGCACACCATGGAGCCTCACAACCACCACAGTATAAAACCAACCAAACTGATCCACATTTGATGAATCGCTAATGGAAATGAAATGGGTTTATTCGGTCTAATGTTCAATATCCACCCAAATATAATTTATCCCCATGTGTCCACAAGGATATCCAAAAAATAAATCCATGTATATATCATTCCACTGACCTATTAGAAAAGGTTTAGGATGTAGTAAACAATAAGGGTCTTCGACTCTCTGCTTTATCCTGGTGACAAGTATATCACAACAACATGAAGTCAACCACATATCACCACATACCTGTCCACCATAAAAATTAACTCACATCATATTAAAAATATGTAGAATCATGATAAAAAACCCCCTATGACTGGTGGATATTAGTTATCACCGCATTTTTCAACATCCTCCACAACACGAAGTGTCCCTTGAATTGAAAAATGTCCTTTTGATACAATGACCATTTAAAATGAACCCCCACACCATATTGATATTTTATATAACACTTTCCCAACTCATCAGTAGTCTGTTCATTCCTAATCATCTATAGAAGAGAAGGTGTCAACTTCATGGTTTCCAAGAACATATCTCTTCTATTTTATTGGTCCCTAGATGAATATGATTGAAATTAACCATAAACCTCAACTTATCACTAGATTTTTTCAATGAATGCATTTCAACATTTTTGATAAAATAATATTCAACAACATTACCCTTACTTGGGTTATAGACTATAAAAACATTCAATCCCCATAAGTCACTCAATCACACAAAACTGAATTAAATTTAAATCATTTTGGGAGACATGTAGACCAAACTATTATGATCATAATAGAATTCTAACATCTCCAAAGATTGTGTCTCCACTTCTGTGTAAGGACTTTTTTACTGCTACTAACTCGAAAGCATGTGTTGGTTAATAATTTTCATCTGGTTGAAGTTGGTGTAAAACATAAGCTACCACATGTTCATCCATAATCATTGTACACCCAAGGACAATACCTGGGGCATCCAAATAAACCACCCATCCTATTCTAAAATCTTGAATGATCAAAACATATACCAGGTGAATCTAAAACATATACTCTCCAAATAACAATAATCACTTAGGATCCATTAATACATTCCCCATTTTTTTAGTAACGACTAACAATGATTAAAAAAGTCAGGATAACTCTATAACAAACTAACTATATTACAATTACATGAAAAAAATGTTTCTAATTTAAAAAATAATATTTGTAAATTCCAATGGTATAACGGCTCTGATCTACTCAGTCTCCAGAAAAACCCAATGATCATAGATCACATGTCCCAAAACCATCATGCTCATAATACCAAATGTCAAAATGGTGGTCATCACATAGATATTAGGATAATTAGGTGTTCCAAGAAATATTCCCAAATTCATCTATTTCTCCTCCTTGGTCCTTGAATAGACAAACATGTCATCACAAATTACCATGAAAAATGAATCAAGATTCTCATAGAACATCATGGCCATATGTTCTATAACAACCACTAGTGTTTTTTTCCTAAATGGCCTCTCAAAATACTCAATGTTGTTATATCATCTTCATAAGGTTTTTTTTTCAGAACATACACCTTTCTTACATGGGCATGTTGATGCCTATTGTGAAAATATATACATGAAATATATCATCCCCCTCAGGAATATAGTAATGTTCATATATATGGGTAAAAGTGTACTTTATTAGGTTATTCATCGTATTTATAATTCAATAATCAATTCAAAACCAATGATATATATTAGATTTCTTCAAACAGGGATGTAGAGTGGCCCACATTGAGACACTCACGAGATTTAATCCTTTGTTTATCAAGTCATCTATCTATTCTTATAACTCCCTAAACTGAATTGGTTCTATATAGTTTGAGGGATGAGATAATTGAAGTGTCTCCAGGGCCAAATCAATGGATAAATCCACATTCTTATTTTCATAAAAATATGAATTCCCATTTAGAAAAACATTAAGGAACTAATCCCCCACATGATTTCATCCACTGTCAGGGGAACTGTGATTATCTTCTAATGTGAGCTACAATATTTTAAATTCATATATTTCAAATTTTAGAAGTGGTGGTCCATCACATCTTGACTGATGATCCCATAAAACTAGAAATCAAATAGGAACATTCAAAAGGATCTACTATACTCACTCACAACCTTTAAAAATTCATGTGTGTAAGAAAATTCACCATCCAATCCATAACAATAATAATGTCAAATTAGTCCATATCCAAAACTAGAAAATCTTATTCTAGCCCGAGCACTGACATGGTGATTTCACAAGATGGATACATGAAACCATACTATCACTAATTACCATGAAGTTTTACCAACTCAATCACATATGAAATAACCATGGGTCAACTATTTGACACATATACAAGACATGAATCAATAAATGAAACTCAATCACTATTATCAAAGAATGTAGTAGATAAATGTGATGTATTAATATTGGAACCTAAAACTCTTTCCAAAACTACATCTAATTCAACTAGGTATCGATCCACTAGAATAAGTTTCCACATATCATTCTGATCTGGAGAGTATACTTTTACTTTAATCTCATCCCTAAACTAACTATTCCTAGATTATGATATAACCCTAAAACTATGGCCTCCCAATTGGGAACTCTCTATATTTGATTGTATTGACCAGAGTGACATCATTTTAAATGATGTAGGTCCTACACCAATGGGATATGGGCATGAAAATCTGAAAACCAGTCATGTTTTCCACGACTCTATAATAGTGGAAAATAATGATTGCACATGGGAATGCACATATCATTTTCATTCCCTTACCACAATGATGGAACCTGACGATCCCAACATTGAAATCCAGATATGGAGAAAACAAATAATGATGGCATGAACAACCACATTCATTTTCCCACCACTTGTTCAGTATACTTTTATTCATATATTAGTTACCTATACCAAATTTTGACACTACAGTATAAAAACAAAACATTCCATTATGATTAATTTTAGCCATCATGGAATCATCAACCTCATGAACACAATTCTTCACCATGAAAAAGAATAATTGATATTGGGTTTATAGTCAAAAACCAACATAGAACTTATGAGCCTTCATTTTCTCAATGAAAATTACCTAGGGTGAATTCCAAAGAAACTATAAAAAGCTATTTCCATATTCCATCCGAATCTAATATCCCTAGAATACTGAAAAAAATATCAGTATATGGTGATTGAAAAAATTTTGGAATAAATTTCTCAATGAATATAAACATAAAAAACATCCCTACAATATACTAATGATTATCATCTTTCAACATTGAGTCCCACACTTTTTAATGGGATCTTCTAAGAAGAATGAATCACATTTCACACTAACTGTCTCATGAGTATAGAGGAACTCAAACATCCTCTATATTATCTCAATAAACAAATCGTTTTTCTTAGGTTCTGTGATATCTTAGAATTGAAGAAGATCATTCTTCATGATCAACTAATACTTCTCCCTTCCAAGACATGTTTCTTCTTCATAAATATGAGATAGATCAGATTTCTCCCCCTGAAACAAATATTTAATATCATGAACCACTACATATAATGGAATATTATTTATTTTTGGATGATAACTCTCTCTTTCCCCCTCCTACAATAAAACAAGATTTTTATAGGGAGGAATCATGATACACAACCAATATTAATAATGAAAAAAATAAATAAAATTTTTGTGAATGATTTTAGCCACAAAACGATATCAAACACTTCCATTTATCAAAACATAACATAATTTTTCATATTAATTAGATATAATAAACTACTCCACCCCCTCCCAGTGTGTATAGAAATACAGATGCATGTATATTTCACATGGTGGAGATTTCAAGCCAATTCCAAACATACCATGGTGACTCAAGTTAGGTCACAAGGTGGGTTTAATGGACACCACACACACAAATATTTCATCAATAATCATAAATACAAACTGTATTCTATATAGAAACATCCCAAACCACATTATACAATAATATAATAAAAATATTGGATTCCATTATTCCATGAACCACTTTGTGTTTCCATCCAAGATGAATGTTGACCCAATACATGGCATAACCCAAAGGGTATTCCTAATCCTCATGGGATATAAACGAGTTCCTATGTATTAGAAATGAAATATTGGTACTATTATACCAGTTGATTTATTCAATAATAAAAAATATTTTTAAAGATAAAAAAATAGAAAATCAAATCCAATCAAGTTACAAAAAAATTAAAATTTAATGTTGACAAATGATTACCAAAACCTAATGGTATATAAATAAACGGGTATAAAAAACAATCCCAAAAACCCCCACCCCACAAGAGTGGAATCTCTCTCCATCCACCACAATAAAACCATTAATAAGGGGAACACTTCCAACTGAATCCACCATCACCACTATGATAGATCATTCAATTACATAGGTCATATATAAAAAATTTTACATACACTAAAATAAATTTGTAAGGAGTGAGAAAAATCATAGTTGTATTACACCCAAAAATGTATTCCAGCATATAACTAAAATATAGAAATTAAAAATAAAATTTTGAAAACTGTATTTGAAACAATTCAAAAAAAAAATATTGAGAAATTTCTCAATATTTTTTTTTTGTGAATCCCATTTAATAAACCAGCTTGAATAAAGAAAATTTGTGCACATATATACTTTATGATGATGAATATAACAACACCACATAATTATCTGGTCCCAAGAGAACACCATTGGAAAATACTTATAGTAAACATTCACTTGGTGGACCCAATGAACCTCATAACTCGATGATCAAAATCCTCCAACTTGAATACCAATAATGATCCCATTCATTAGGCTCTAGAGCGAAATTACCCACAAAATTATACTATTCTCTTATTCATAAGCCAATACCATAAGTGTTATACTAAAAGATCCACTAGTGGGTATCCCATCACAAAATTTTAGTGGCCTTTTTTATATTAAATTATTAGTTAGTTTTTAATCCCCAATCCTTGAAGATGAATCTAGGCTTCATCCACTTCTGAATAATCTAGAATACATGTTATAGTTCCCCCAAGTGGATAATAAATATTATAATTGTAAAAAATTCCATTTAATATTTAATGTTAATAGAAACCATCGCATACCAATTTCAACCATAGTAACCACACACACAAGTCACCACATTCAAATTTTATCATTTTTACATAGAACGAATGATCAATAGATCACATGATAACCATCATTTTCCATAAAAACCAATTTCCATTTCAGACCCACCCAAATAATTTGGAAATACATTTTGATCAACATTCTTCATTTATGAAACCATTTGGAAAACACCCCATATAACACATGTGGAATCCAATAATTTCCATGGGTAAATCCCCTTTCAAAATCATATACACACCAAAAGAATTTATTATAATAATTAAAATCACATTAACAATTAATTTATACATATATGGTTCATAAAAAAGAATAAAAAATATAATAAAACCCATATAACATAAAATATTCATATCCAACACTTTCATACGTTAAAATGACATTGAAAACACATTTCACAACATTAAAATAGGGGAAAACAGTAATCATGAAACACCCATATTTTATACTATTTAAACATATCCTCTTTCATTTTGAAAACAAATTTTCACCAAATGTGCATCACAAAATCCATATAAAAAATATTTATATCCAATAAATTATTCAAATAATACATTTAAAAGAAAATGAAAGGATATTACTATCATCTAATTTTTAAAATCATGAATCAACCTACCATACAATCAAAAACTCAGGAAAATGGTTAAAATCTAAAATAATTCAAAAAAATACCTTATCAATGAATTATTGAAAATGAAACATTAATATTTCACCCAACATCCCATGTTAAGACCCTCTAATGGTCAAATAACCCATTGTAAAATATGAACATGAGACTGATGTAGATGAAACCATTATTAGAGGGGGAAACTAATAGAGAAATGAGTACATATTAGTTTCATAAAGAATATAAACCAAATGAACCTCATAACTGGATTTCCAAAGGAGAATGGAGGTGAGGGAGAGGTGATTAGGATTGAAATTCAATATTGGGGGACAAATGGTTAGAATAATGGTTAAAATAATGGAGGGAAAATAGGTAAATTTCAAAATTTTATTACCTGGATTGGTTGCATAGTCATCCCTAACTCTTTGATAAACAATGGAGTAGTTTTGCATCGATCGATATCTAAGAGGAACAACACACATTGTTAGCTCACTTATTTTTACATAATATGTGCCTAATGTATAGTTTCCAATATTCAAAATAGCAATTGTATTCACGATTAACTAGTTGAGGTTGCACAATTTCCATTAAATGTATGAAAACTAGGTTCCACATGATGTCTAGCCAAAAATATACATTTTCCCCAAAAACTAATAGGTAACATAATGTATATTTACAAAAAAAATTACTAAATAAAATCATGAGCGGGTCACAAATCAAAATGATTGATATGCAGGTTATTCTATTAGAACCCAATCAAATGGTTGAATTTCTTTGTATTTTCTATTCTTTTCCCACAATTCAAGACTTGAAAATCATATTCAATAATTTAGACCAACTAATGGTTCAAATATAACTTAGGTGAATCCAAATTTTCTGTAGTCTCTTTCATCATGTTTCATTGATGCCTACAAGGTTCCCTATTCTATAATAGAAAATACATAATTTTTTAACATGATACAGAAAATGAAGGCATTTAAATTTAAAATATAAAACATCGAATTTACCAAAACAAGGGTTTCAAACATTCAATAATTCATACTTTTAAAATCATTTTTAAATCATAACATGCTTCTTGAAAATAAAACAATTGTCAATTATTATAATAAATCATAAAATTTTAGTAAATCATTAATAATTACTCAAAAATATTTAACACCAACTTGGATGTCATTTTTATCAATGCATATCATTATCTTATACTCAGTTAAATGAATGAGGAGGTAAAAACTAATACAAATTCCAAATACACTAATTTACCCAAACCCTTGGTAAAATCATTTCGAACATAAATAGGATAGCTATTTCATTTATTAAATAACTTTAATGTTCATATAATAATATAACCTAAAACTATCCTTTAATAAAATCATAAACTAATCCAATATCAAGGATAATAAATTATTATATCATTTGTAATGTCCCACACCTCACACATTAGCTAGGGAAGCGGCGTGCATTGTTACTTTCCTTAAGTGACACCCCTAAGAAACCATAATTTGGTAATAATTTCCAAGGGATTAATAATAATTAATGAAATTTTTTTTATTTAATTATAAAATAAACAATCAACCTAATAAAAAATGTACTATTATATGTTGCATGAGTACATGGAAACCCAACTCATGTAATAAAAAGTAATCCAATAACTGTATCAGTGTAAAAAATCGAAAAAACCAGTAAAACATATTGGAAAAATGGCATCAACTCATCAACTCCGAATTTTATCAAATATCCAACACAATGTTATATTATCATGTTATCAAGATCTAAAAATAATTGTTCGGGATACAATTATTTAACATGAGTCTCCATAGATATCATCTACAAAGGCAACAAAATTTTAGAGCATGGAATTACTATAAAATTACGTAGGATTTCTCCAATTACATATGAACACACACCCATAGGATAAATAAATTTAGAAACTTTATTTTAATTTTTTTTGGAAAAAATTTTAAAATTATATTTATATCAATGTAGAAATAATTTTTTCAATTAAAATATATTTCATAACAAAAATATATTCCAAACAGAAACACGTTCCATTGTATGCAGTCAAACAAATTATTAAATCATTTTCCAAAATACCATTTAGAATAACCATTCCAAAAATCTACACTACCACACATTGAATCAAATGGTATAGTTCCAAACTCACGAGTGGTCTCTTATAGTTATACTGTATATTCATAATGTTTGTAATTCTCAATTCCCTAATGGCTCACACCACTTCCATAATGTTTGGTCAAATACAAATGTACTCAGGACACAATGAATTCCAAAACCCATGATAAGCCATAATAATTAAACATATAATCAATAGAAGACAAATATATAATTGCTTTTCCATGAATCCACACCAAAATATGATTTTTAAACTGTTATTTTATTATAATGGGTCAAATTAAATTTCCACAAAACAAAATCCACGAGTTCTAAGAAATCATCACTGATTACAATTTCCAAAAATAAAAAAGTTTAATAAAAATATTTAATAATTTAATCCAACATGAAACCAATTATTAAAATTAAAAATATGATATGTTCATAAATTACCACCTACATCCCAAAAAAGGTGAAATATTATAACATCACAAAAAATTCAATAACATTATTTGAAATTCCTAAAATCACGATTATATCTCATTACCATCAATGAATATGAATATATATCATCATCACTGAAACCAAATGGTATATATATATATATATCCCTAAATTATTGTATCTATGATAAAAAGAGAGTAAAGAAAGAGAGATTTAAGGAAAATAATTAATAATGAGAACTTGTAGATGAATACGGGCCTTGAACGCACATAGATTTTCTAAACGAATCGATCAAGGATAGAATGGAATGATATCATAGGAATTTGGTGAAATAATATTTAATGGTATGGAATGTTTAAAATAAAATGACTTTTTTATGAATTGAAATATATTTAAAAAATTAAAATCTAAAATTTTTGGTCCACGATTACGTATTACAATTAGAAAAACCATTCACGAGTTTCTACTTCAATACCTACCACACAAGGATGCATCATAAGACCATAAAAACCATGAACCAATCATATTATACCAAAATTTATATAAATTAATATTTTCTACTAGGAAAATTCATGGTTTGGACAAATCAGTCACTTATCCTTGTTCTAACTCATGCACCTACCCAGTGTCTAGTATTTAATTGCTTGGATTCCTTGATGTGCTTCACATTATGTCACATATATTCTCTCGTAGCCACCAAAGAACCCACCAATGAATTATGAAACACATATTAACCTCCTAGAGTAAAAACATAAATTACATACACTTAAAATACATTAATAATGGGTCAATTACAAAAAATTTAATGTGTTACACAAATTTCGGAACAAAACCACTATTGTTAAAAAAATTATTTCTCGGTAAGAAAAACGGATACAGAATTAATTATTTAATAAGATAAATTTCATTAAATATAAATATAAATTCTAAAAAAATGGAATAGTAATTATTGTTCCAATATTTCAATCCATCCCACCTAATAATCATTTGAAATTATTTTTTATATGATTATGAAAAAAATCAGTGCCTAATTAATTTTTCATTCATAAACCTCAGGCCATTGATGGTTTAGTGTACCCTCTCATATTTTCATGAAAACCCATTCTTCAAAAATTAATTTTAAATATATTTATGGAATGTACATGGTGATGAAAATAAATACAAGAAATCTCATCATAGATCATCAAAATCATTAACATTTCAACTAAGGATAATTTCATTATGATAATTGTGATGATCAATGGTCTGAATTACTACCATATATCTATTTATGTATCCATTAAATTATTTTTTGATCACAAATATCATAAATTTATCATATTATGATACATTCCTACAATTCACCTCTAGATAAATGGTTTTAAAATATTTATGCGTCGAATGTGATTATGAATGATGAATGGATCATATTCAGAACTAATATTTTTTATTAAACTCATTGTTTGGTTAAAATATCATCAATATAATAGTGATCAAATATATTTGGAGTTCATTAAAAAAGCTTACATAATATAAAACAAGTTTATTTCTTATAAAATGATACATTAAACGTGTATATATTTCATCAATGTACAATAATATTTCAACATTTCATATAATAGACTCACATTCCATATATGTCATTAATAATATTTCCAATTTGATTTCCAATGAAATTTCTATGAATATTTTTATCAAATTATTATGTTTTAAAAGGATTTAATTAAAAATTAATATTCTATATACTTTATTTTTAGAATTTCATTAATTCACCAAACCACATTATTATTTGTTTCCAGATTGTTTCACTCTCTAGATGACAATTTTAAAAAAATCATGTATTGATATATATTTTTCATTGACTCATTGATATGAAATTTCATTTAAATTCATTTCCTAGAATATATTTTTATGTATTAGAAAATTATTTTTTAACATTAACATGAACATGGAATTTGTAATTAAAAGTAATTACTAGTAAATGATTGAAAACAATCTTCATAGGAATTATATGAAAAATTATAATGGACAAATGTATTTATAGTATTTTTTGGTATTATAAATAATATACTCATGTAAAAATAACCAAAATTCATCATATAATGAAAATTAAATTTTGAAATCTGTTGATATGACATTGATATAAAGATAGAAAATTTTTCATTATTATTGATCATATTGAACATTACAAATTGAACATCGTGGTGAATTAGTACACACATCCATCAAATTTAGGTGTATCATGGAATCCCATATTTAATCGGGGGGTTTCTTCCATATTATGATGGTTTATATATAAAGATTAAATTTCCACATTATATAAACATTCATCATATCTTCTATTATACAACACTGATTGAATATGTGAGTCTAGATATTCATAACACAATCATTAGAGGTGATCTTTAAACCATACGTCCACCCAGGTAATAGATTTCTTTCTTCTTATAAAACATATATTCATTGTGATAAAAATTTAATATGAAAGTGTTTGAAAATTAGTCTCCTCATTAAGTACACAATGATATTACTTTTTTATTGGGCATTATGACTATATTTGATGCAATAGAAAAAAATCATATGTTTATCATTGAACTAAATTTTTTTCATATTTTTATCAATTTTTATGTAAATTATATGTACTGTTACTAGATTTTATAATTTAATAATACATACCAATATATTTATTATAATTTTATTCTCATGGATGAATATATTAGTCAAATTTGTAAAACCATTTTAAATAACAGCAATCAATTGAAAATTATTTATAGATGATAATTACATGTTTTGACAGGGATAATGATATATATCTCGATTATTACATAATTTTTTATGGAGGTAATGTGGATTGGTTTTTTTTCATAATTTCTTCAAAATATCCATAAATATGAAACCAACATTGACATATTATTCACTAGATATTTCCATGAGATCGAAATAGAATGTGATTAGGGATCCCATTTATTAAAATACAGAAAAAATTAAAAGGATGAAAAGTTTCGTATATATTGAAACCCAACCACATTTAACGTAATAACCAAAAGACATCCATAATTAAAAAATATCATGCAATAATAATTTTAATTAATAGATTCATATTCCCAATATCAATCTTATTTATATATTAATGAATTGAGTATATTATATTATACAATCCTTCAAATTTCAATATATGATGAACTAGTACTCATAGAGCATTTTATTATTTTGGGTTTTCTAAAAAATTAAATATTTTTTTATTAGAAATTGATGAATGGAAACATCTATGAGGCATGATGTGGTGGTGTTTGTGAACATCCCAGGAAACAATATCGACAACTCTAGGTGGAAGGTAACCGAGGGTAGGAAACTCCATGATGGTGATATCATAGGAATTTTTAGAGACCGATAATTAGTTCACATGAACTCATTAACAGCATGTATATAGAATATTAGTTTTTTTAATGAAGGGAACCATGTATTTATAGATCATATAGACGATTGACCATGGAGAAAGAGATACAATCTTATGATACCTACAATTGTTTTATAGTTTTTCCACTGTTGTCTGGTAGATCTTCCATGAGATTCATAAAAATAGAGCATTGATCATGAGTATATCCACTTTTTAAAAGTGTTTCGTATTGGATAAAAATATCTGAAGATGAAATATAAACTCACCCATTCACCGTCCACACCACCTCCTGGGATGTTCCCCTGTCTGGTTTCCCCAATCAATATTGAGATTAGACACTTGGGGGTAGGGGACCCACTCAACCAGTTGAACATATTAATGGTGCTATGGGGAATTGATGGGGTCTTGATAGTGTTGTAACACCTCGAAGAGGGTGCTTCATCATAGTGGTTTTGATGGCCCACAAGTTGGCAATGAGCCACTGGGACCTGATCACCACTTCTTGTATTGATGGGGGGGAGTCATAGGGTCTGAGCTGATAGCATTCTAGTCATGTTGTCTGTCAACCAGTATCCAGAATAATATTCTTATCCTCATACTCACACCTATTAATAGTGACACTAAACCTATGTTGAATTATATCCCCATGGAAGTCCACCACCCTTGAGGAATCTATGAACTCAACCTTCTTGTTCCATAACAACACTCCCAACTGACATTGGACAAAGAGATGCTTATCAATCTCTTCTCTAGGTGTTAAATGGTATGTTTTGTTTTTGAGGATAGATTAATGCCCCCAACTTTATCATTATTCTATATTGGTATTTCATGAGATAGAATTCTGAGGATGATAAAATAATAATTATCAGGTTTCTCTTTTTTTACAAAGATGGTTACCCAAAGGATGGTTGATAGTAATTGTAATGACCCAAAAATTTATCAATGTAATTCCTCTTTCCATGTAGTAATTTCATAATCAGTTACATTATAAAACACAATGCCACATCATGCATAAATAAACTACTCTATGACCATTAAATATAAATTTTCTACTTCGGTGTTTCGAATTTTGAAAATATGACACACAAGGTTGTGACCTATAAGATGTTTGTTATCTGATAAGAAATGCATAATTTTTTTTGTGAACAGTAACCATACATTAAAAATAGTATCCCACCCTTATGAGTAGTAATTTGACCTATATGAATAGTAAACCACACAAATTAATAGTAACTCCACACATTGAATATTAAATAAAATCTATAAATCTTATAAGTGATGGAATAACCATAATTAATGTATTTTTATTTTTATAATTCATAAATAATTAATTTGATAGAAAATATATTTTCCTAATATGTGTTCAAAATTTAAAATTCTATTTCTTCTTGTTTTATGATAATTTTAAATTACTTTTCAAAATATTTTAAAGCATTATGAAATTTGTTTTAATTTTAAAATATGTATTTTTCATGAAAATTATGATTTCAATAAAAACTAAAATTATTCTTATTTTGAAAATTATTTATGAAAAATTGAGATCATTTTTGTATTATACACATCAAAAAATGGTTATGTTTAATTTTTGGTCTTTCCCTGAAGTTTAGGATTTTTTGTCGAATAGTGAAATATGATAATATACAAAATAAGTTAATTACATTAATTATTGAGAGATGGTTGATGTTCTACTAATGTTTGTCCAATTATTTTGTACTCAAATGAACGTATTAATATTCCTGGTCATGTAATCATCATTATTACTTTCCTTGTGGAGAAAAAATTAATTAATCAATACAATATGGAGAAAACCCATCTACCCTAAAATATATATACCACCCCTCACACCCTCATTTCTACACACCTCTCATGCTTAATTACATAACAAAATTCTTCCCAATGACCTTCCATATAACCTCATCCACTTAAAATTTATCTTCTTATAATTAAATTTCCTTGCCTAGGTTCCTTATGGAGGATCTCAAGAGGAGGAATCTCTGGTTTATTCCTCTCCCTCTTTTATCTCAATTTACATTAATATTTCATTTCTATTTTATAATATCCTCAAAATCACTTATCCAAATGACATTATTAAAACATTATGATTGGTATAATGTTTTGATATAATTTTATTTGGAGAATATTAATTATATTACTCCCACTCTCTATTTGTTAATTTAAATTTAATTAGTTCCCATGATGTGTAAATTTACCTACATCATGGGTGAAGCACTACCATTTTACTTCCCATCCATAAAGGCTATAAATGAAAATATTAAATGGTTGAAAACATATTTTAATAAATATTTTTTAACACATTTTATGTTATGGAAACCACTTAATTTAATAATAATAATTGATAAAATAAAACATGTTTGTTGTGATCCATAACCCACCAATATTTACCGAAAACTATTACCGTAAAATTATAATTAATGATTTGTCCAAATGTTATATAAAAAATGAATATAAAGATACTTTACGCTCCTATAATATCATTAATAACATGTAATATTATTTCATGTTTTTTATCCATTTTCTACACAAACATCCTCTTAAGCGTACAAGTGAACCGTTCATGAAAACTGAGAAAATGAACACTCCCAAACAATGGATTTAAACTCAATAACTCATATAATGTCACATAAAAGTACATAAAAAACCATAATGAACCATATTCATGTATAAATAATTATCGAATTGATAATAAATTAATATAAAGTCATTACACAGGACATTAATGTGAAGAAAGATTTCAGATACAAGGTAATGGGATATTCTTGAACCCATCTTTCTTTTGTGGAGTTCAACCTCTTTCACTCCATTTTAAATATGGTCAATAAAAAAAATAATTTTTCAATTATTTTCTAATATTATATTGGAAATACATGTTTTCTATGTTTGTTTATGAAAATCCTTTGGTTTTCAATTAGAACACTTCTTTCGAATAAAAACAGTCTCAAAGATTGTTTCGACTTCATGTTTTCATTGATTGTTTTATATCATGAATTTTATTCCATCTAATTTTTGGAAACCAAATGTGTATTAATTTATTACATATGATGTGAATTCCCTTTCAATGCATATGTTATTTTATTTTCATCGTTGACATATGTTCTATGAGGCACAAAAGATAATTTAAATGTTAAGGTGTGATGGGGTTACCCGTAATTATATAGTTCAATATTAACGTTTTGATGTGGTGTGTCCTCCTAGAATTATTCAACGCACTAATTCATTAGATAATGTGATGAATCTCATGATATAAAATGGATGGGTGTGTGAAAATGATTCTATCATTGTTCAAAACCATGTGTGGTAGATGATCATAATGACACTATGTTTCATTTTTAACAATGTCCACATTATGTTCCAATATCTAATGATTTATCTCATGATTTTGATGATGATGGAATGATCATGATCTCCCCAAGCTATATTATTCTTATCTATCTTATTACTGGGATTTTACCTCACCAATTTTTGATGTATATCTTCTTGTGTTTATGTGTACTATGATGTTTTCCATGGGGAATAAAAATTTTGAGAAAAATGAATTAAATAAATGTTTATGTTCTATATTGTAAATGTAATGTTTTCTCCTAGTTTTCCCAAGACTCTATACCATTGGATCCTCATTTTGTGAAACCATTATTTTAATTATCTTTATAACGATGTAATAATAATGTACGAAAAGGCAGGGTCACTATAGTGGGTATCATAGGCAATGATTATTTAATTTGAGCATTAGGATTAGTGAATTATAGTTAAAACATCTACTGTGAGACTAAGTAAAAAAATACACAACAAAATCAATGATAAACATATAGATTCCATAAGTTATTATTTTAATATAAATATTACAATTAAATATGTTATTTATTCATGACATGTTGAATTTACTTTTCTTCTAACCTTTTTTATATTATAAATTTGTGGGAAGTATGAGAAACCAGGTCAACAACCCATACAAGGGACAATGCAACGATTGACCAATAAAACCCTCAATTATTTGGAAGTTGGATTTCAATGCTACATGGCTATGCTTAACAACGAATAAAATGTTACGATTAAGGTCATGAATAATTAGTATCATCCTCATTCACCAATGAGGTATCAACATGATATCTAGTGTTTTATACAATAATAACCAGCAATGTTTAGTGGATATTCTGATCCACTAGTTTTAGAACAGTTGGTCAACTCCATCGAGAATATATTTTCAGTTCATCACTTTTCTGAGATGGATATAGATGACTCTGGAATTTTATCGTTTAGATGGAGTGGTCGATCAATGTTGGGATTTGATTAAGAAAACCAAGCCATGGGAAAAAAATTGATGAGATGTATTGTGAAGATATTAGGAACATGTTTCATAAAAAGTATTTCACATGAAACCATTATACGAATAATGAGAGAAAATTACGAGAGCTCCAGAAAAAGGAAGGAGAATCTCTTACCACATACGAATTTAATTTCATAGGGATTTCAAGGTACACATCAGGTTTGGTTATCAAAAATGATAAAAAAAATTTGTAGATACTTTAGTTGATTAAAACCACACCTATGAAGGATTATTCTAATTTTAGACGTTTGGAGTTATGAAGAAGTTGTTTTATGTTCCCTCAAAGTGGATCTGGTGTTCGGAGAATGGTCTCATTACTATGTGGATAATAATCAAAAGATGGAGGTAAATGTTAGGGGATCTAAAGATAAAGGTTTGTTGAAAACAAAACCACCCTAATGCTAATCTTGTGCGAAGATGCATCGTTGGAACTATCTAAAAGGGGTGGGGAAATACTTCAAGTGTTGGAAATATGTCCACCATTCTCAAAAGTGTCGACAAGACATGAGAAGGATATGGAGAATTTTTTTGATGAAATAAGAGAACCACCTAGGGTCCAATTCTATAACTATATGGAGCAAGGGCAATATGCATGTCAGTGTAGTAAGCCTCATTTCCTTGAGGGAAATCATTGTCAGCAGCCAGAAAATCCAAAAGAACATTGGCAGGATTATTACATCAATAATGTAGAAGTGGATCATGATAATTAATTCGTACAAGGTACACTTAATATTTACTACAGAATGGATAATGTAATATTGAATTCTTGTTCTACGCATTACTTTATATCATTCATTCATTATAGAACTATAGAATCAATGCCCAAATCCATGATTTAGATATATTTGAAAAAACACCAAGTGGTGCAATAATTGTAACCAAAGTGTTTGAATCTTCTCCTGTTGGCGTATGAGAGATGATTCATCTAGAGAATCAAGTAATACTTCCCTATATGGAATTCCACTCTATAATTTAAATGTATTGGATATATTTATATAGATCACATATCAACTACTGGGAAAAGGAAATATGTTTTCGTATTCCAAACCTTCTAATGATAATCTACAAATACAATGAAGATCATGAATCTCCATTGAAAAATCCTTAGATGGTGTGGGTGTTGTTTCCCTATGAATAGGCATACTTCAAAAAAATTGTTGACTCAAAAGGAATGTGTTAGTCTAGTGTAAATTCCCATTATGAGGGAATAATGTGATATTTTTGTTGAAGCATTGCCCAGACATCCCCCAGATCATGATGTATATTTCTCGATAGAACTCATACCCGGTTCCACTCCTATCTAAAAGTGTACTAATATGAGGGCTTCTATCTAACTAGAAGAATTAATGAAGTAGTTTCATCGAAATTTGGGAAAATTGTTCATACACCCTAGAGCCTAACCGTAGGCTGCAACCATTTTCTTTGTGAAAATGAAGGATCAAATAATTTAGTTTTGTATTGATTAAATGGATCTAAACATGATCACTATAATGAAAAAGTCTCCAATTACAATGATTAATAGATTGTTCTACCTGTTAAGAGGATATCAATACTTCAAAAATGTTGTTATTAATTATCGATATCATCATTTAAGGGTGAAGAAGTAATATATTCGTAAAACATCCATCCAAAAAAGGTATGATCACTATGCGCTTCTAGTGATGCCCTTCGCACATCCTAATTCCCCTAAAATATTAATGGATTAGTTTAATAGAGTCTTTAGAAATTACATGGAAGATCTTTTGGTAGTGTTTTACAATGATATTCTCATCTAATCCAAGAGTAAGGAGTTACAGGAAGAATATCAATGAATTGAGTTGGCGACATTGGTAAATGAAAAGTTTTACGCGAGGTTCTGTAAGTGAGAATTTTGGATGAAGCAACTAATGCTCATGGGACATGTGATCACAAGTGAGGGAATTTCAGTGGACCCACCAAAAAAATGGTGATTGGGGAATGGACAAGAGCCTTATGTGTCACATAAATCCATAGTTCTTGTAGAGACCCAAAGCCTGACGTACATGGACATTACATTACATTTTCGGAATACTTAGTACATAACAAAAACACACACACAAGGATTGTAATAGTTTATTGTCTTCGGAAACTCGGAATATAATCTTCTAATCATGGTGAAAGATCTTCAACATCTCCCATAAAGATCGTCCTTTTTTTACCTAAAACATTTCTTTATATGATGGGGAAAAGAAAACATAAAAGGGTGAGCTCAAATGCTCAGTAAGGTTAAACAAAAAAAATATCAATGACATCATATTCATAAGAACATATCCTTCTAGAAATCTTAACCTGCAAAAGAGAGCATAATTTCATAACATGAGATAAATCATAGTAGTGAAATGTAATCCCAATAATCATAACGTAAAACATGAAACATTGTGGCATACACACATATTCATAGAGAATCATTTCTTGTTAGTCAAGGCTCATTGCCAGGACTATCTTAGTGGACAAAGTCCCTTTCTGAACCGAGTCACCCTCGTTTCAGTCCTGTTTCACTGAACCGGTATAACCTACCATTCCAGCCATGTCTATCTCATGAGATATAAAATCTTTACCCAATGCATTGGAGGGTGATATAGGTCCCACTCGTCTCATAATGATACCATTCTTATGTGTGCCACAAAATCATAAATCATACATCATTGCATAACCCATGTAATACAAATGGGAATCTTAAACATCATGACATCATAAAACAATTCATATAAGATAAAGTAATTCATAAAAATATTTCCATCAAAACATAATCAAATCAATTTAATAATAGGGATAAAAACAGAACCCTTTATTATCTTAGTTGGAAAATAATTTTGATAAAACACTTGAACTCCATTCTTGAGGAAAATATCCTTTCTTCTTCAAAAACATTTTTCAATTCTTAACATGTCATAAAATTTTAAACTAAAAGAAGTTGATTAAAAATAAAATTGAAAACTTGTGATGGAAGATTCTTGGAAATAATGTTTTAAAAATCCATTCATGCCGTATAAGTTAACAAAACATTCTTCTCGTACTTTTGTCGGAAAAGTCAAAAAGTACCTCGTATGAAAAACAACAAAAGATTCCTTTCATATCTTTTACTAAAAACTCATAAAAGGGTAAAATAGAATTTAAGAAATTTTAGGTGAATGGAAATAATATTACATATTGAGGAAACATGGATGTGGATGATAAAATACACCCCAGTAAATACTAAAGTATAAACAATCTCGGATAAAAATGAGATTGTGATCTTTCCCTTACCTTAGGTACGACTTGCTTTGTAAGTGTCTGAACCTCCTGTATAATGATTTAAATCATGTTATTGACTTATTCCGGAATCATATTCATTGTTATTATATCATATATGTTCCACTAATGACTTTATATTACCCGTTCTTTTGTAAATTCATGTTAAAGTAGCGTTTTGGGTAAAATTGTCTCATTTGTTGTTCGTGTTTTTAACTTGTAATTATAAATATGATTACTTGGATCATGATTACTTATATCCAGAATGTAAAACATGATTTATATATAATATATATTCAGAATATATATATATATATATATAATATATCGATAAATGGAATGAAATACACCGTTCATGGAGACGGTAGTCCGTACGTACGCATGAACGCTGTTTTCGTTTCCTTATTGAAGTGAATGGAAATAAGTAGATGACATGCATATAAATTTAAATAAATACAGTATCATTATTATGTCATATATTTCATTATTACTTATTATATATACTTTATAATCATTCATGAATGGTTAATCATTGAGAATGAATCTCATCGCGTCGTGGAGACGGTAGTCCGTACGTACGCACGATCGATGATATCGTTCCCATGGTTGTGGAATTGTGTTGAAGTGTATGTAGACTATTTCAGTACCAATATCACTTTATAATAATCATATATAGTTACTTATTACACCATTATACCCATCCTATTAAGGTGGTGGTGGAAAATAGATTACACCACGGCGTGGAGACGGTATTCCGTACGTACGCACGCGCGGTGATTTCATTTTTCCGTAGGATGGATAGAAGGTGAATTAGGGATGTTTCATATTTATAATAACATATCAGTATTTAAGTAATACTTATGTTATTACTTTTTCATGAAACAACTAAAGAAGAAGAAGTTGAAGAAGAAAGAAATTGAAAAGATCGGTAATGGATATTACCTCTTCTTTGAAACGCCTCTTTGAATCCTCCACTTAGGGAACTAAGATTGGTCTTTGAAGAAGACCAGGACCTCTAGGATTATTATAGGGAAGTGGAGAAGGGATTTTGGCTGGGGTTGGCCGAGCTTGAGTGCTCAAATTTGTGTGAGGAGGAGGGGCAGGAGGTGTCCTTTTATAAGGGATGAGAGGGGCACCTTAGGAATATCTCAAAATATTATTTTATATTAAAGTAAAAATTGGTTTATAATGGTTCCAAAGGGTCTTATTTAGAAGCTAAAGTGGGGCAGGGTCGAAATACTATCAACAAATAGGATTTAGTCAAGTTTAGGTAATTATTTTAACCTTATCAATTAGATTTAACTCTAAGTTAAATAATTTAACTTTTACCGTGTCTTTTTGTTTTCTTACACTATATGGTTAATAAAATTACTATAACATGCCAAACGAACCCAATATTGTTTATTATTAATATATATATCCTTATATAAGTCATTTGGCTGAGCCTTAGATTTTTAAGAAAAATATTACTATTAATAATATAATATTTGATTTGAAAACTATTTTGTGTCAATTTTGACACTATTTGATATATGAATTTTGTGAAAGTCATAACAGAATTATATGTTCGAAACAAGTTGATTAAATCAACACTAATATATCATAGTAACCTATAAAATTAGTTTAATTCATAAATAGTCTCAAATTACATTTATTTTGGTGTTTATAACATTAATTATGTCAATATTTCATTAATAAGAGAATTACTGCATCATCATTATGTCATAAATAAATTAAATTATATAATGTCTAAAAATTACAAATAAAATACCATTATATAGGAAATCTTTTTAGCTTTCTAATGAATATTTATAGTCGAATTTATCTTATGTATAACCCCATATTAAAAATGGTTTACTTATTAAACATTGATTTTAACTATTTTAACTATTCATTAAATAAAATAATATTAAATGTCATAATCTAATCCAAGTGGACCTAAATGGTCATATTATATTCAAAAGGTTGTTTTTGGTATAATTACACTTATCCAATATAATTAGGACATGTTTTAGGGTAATAGTAATATCATATTTACCCTTAGTTACCCAATTTACTATTAACCGCGATAAAAAAAGTAAAAAAGTTACTATTCACCAAAACATTATTTTTATCTCATTGAACCACATTTTACTTACTGATATCAACCGTGTCTGTCGGATTTTCGAAATTCCATTCACAGAAGCAGTAAAATTATGTTTAATGCAAAATTCAGTTTTCAACCTACCACTTAGTGGTTTCACTATTCATCAAAAATTGAAGTTTTTCAGAAAAATGCCAAAATTTCACCCTAAGCTATAATTGATATTCCGAATTCCAAAATGATTTCTTTTTTACAAAATTCCCATCATATTAGTTGCATTAATTAATTTTATTATTAATTTCCGCTGTCACAACAAATAGCGTGTTTTTAAGAGATAATAACTATCAAAAGATTGACACTTGTTTATAACTGGTTTAAATGTGAAATTAAATCCAATGACCAAAATTGTATTAAATTGTAAAAATAAATTATAAATATGATTTTAAACCACTTAATTAATAATTTATCACTTTTAATTATTTCGATTAAAAAAGTTGTTTTTAATTAAAATTTAGTATTTTTCACTATTCATCAGAATATGAAAGTTATCCGAAAAGTACCAAAATTTCACCTTAGGCTAAATTCGATACTCCGAATCCATAAATGAAGTCCATTTTGAACAATAAAATTTACAAAATTTCAAAAAGTGGTTATTACTATTTATAACGGCTAGTTTTATTAATATCTTAATAGCATATCATTGTTTAGCGAAACTTGGTGTTGCGTACAACACACGCTATCGTGGAAGGTAACGATTGCATGCAATTCAATCCAGGTCAAAGATGTGTGTTGTGAAAGCTCCTTTTGGTGTAGCGTATAACACAAGACATTAATGAAATTAAAAAGAATATTTTTCATAAAATCTCGGGGTGTTACATTCTACCCCCCTTAAAATGAATTTCGCCCTCGAAATTCGTCGGGGTTATAATTGGTTTATTTTTCTAAAGTTTCTTTAATCGAAACCCACATCGTAAAAATGAATACCAAAACAAATCTTTAAAAACAAAAGTATGAAACGTAACGGTTACCCAAATAAACTAATCACTGGGTTTCCACATAGGTGAAAATATGGATATGGAAGATAAATCGAACCATCATGTTCTGATGGAGAGTGGTAGAGAACATGTCTATGGAAAAGCCATCAATCACAAAGCCATAAATTTGTGATGATCTAAGGTTCCATCTGATTCATGAGATATAAGAGCACTAGGAGAACATTTTTGGTTTTCAAGATCATTTCCCTAAAGTTGATGAAATTGGAATTAGAAGAAATACTTTCGTGATTTTGGTATAGTCTCACCGTTTGTCGTTCTTTGGACAATTTCCACTTCATCTCTTAAAGAAATGAAGTTGAATTTGTCATTAATGATGTGTTAGAAGATCATGTGATTCAATGATGGGTCATTCCATCTATCTCAAACAAAAGTTTAGAAAAGTTATCAAAAAATACATAAGTTCATCTATAGTGAGATTCATCATATAGGGTTCCTAAAATGGACTTATACTTCATATATCATACTGCATAATATAAAAAAAACTAGTTTCTACTAAACAGGGACTTCCTGTAGGTCAGTGGTAGGCGATAAAGGACAGTCGCACTTCATTTGTGGGTTCGATTGCCACATCCTTGTCTTGACGCGATGGGCTATCGCCCGTCCTGCAGGTTTTCCTTTTTCTAAAACTATATTACTATAACATCCAATCAATAATATCGAAAATCTTCTATCCTTAAACAATACTAACGTATGTCCAACATAATCCATTCTAATCTTTAGGCTTATCCATAATACTGCAGTCCACTCTCATAATATAGTGAAAACGATTACCAGAGATTTAATACTGTCATTGATCCCCATATATCATAAGATATGTCTTGTTGGTCACATTACAAACATTCAAAGGCCTTAATGACGTATTCTATTGAATACCCATTGAACCTTAGTGAAAACATGAATGTAGTTAAAAGTTAACTCTTTTCACATACCAAAATTCAATAATTCTATATACTCAAACCATGATATAACCTTCTCCTTATATCAGTCATGAGCTCATGAATTCAATCAAATAACTCATTATCTTATTATTCATTCATTATGCACATATCATCTACTTTCCAAAAAATATCTGAATAAGTCCAAGGAATTCAATAACCTTCACTTTTCTGAAAGATCCTTCCACATATGTTAGCTTATGGGAGAAAAACTCAGCTTCACCATCATATGAGAGCCCCACCAAGCTCGTAGAATTAGTGTTAGAAAGCATGTACATCTTGACATATCTTGTAAAGGAGAACATTTCTATGCCATCTTCATCATAGAAGGAAACATACCCATAAAATTCTACAAGAAAGTCCATATAAACAATATCCTAATCCCATGGCTTCTATATGCAGAAATCTTCCCACCCATTGAGCTAGATTTTCTTAGAAATAAGAGAAACAAACTTACTAAAAAAATTCGGACCGAACAACCTTTCCCTGTAGACTAAACAAATTGAGATTGGCTTCATAGTAGACATATCTTGAGAAGTGGCATCTATAGACATTCGTAATGGAGGAACATTGGGAGATTGAGAATGGGCGTAAGAACTGAGAAAGATCTTTGTGACGCGAGAGCATGGAAATCAATGTGGGACAGCATCGGGGGTCCCCTTTATATAGGCGATGTAGGTGACCTTTCATCTTCCAAAACCAATCTAACAATTGAAAAAATCTTCGATCTGATCTGACAGTTGAAAACATACTGGCTATGAAATCATAAATCTGATCTTGTTAGGTTCTCAAACAAAATTTGATTTAAAGAAAAACGAATCTGAAAAATTAAAATTCAAGAGAAAATAAAAACAATTAAATATGACTATGAAAACCTATGTAAGGAATTGTTACCATTCCGATTAGCTAGGACGTTTTTTCATAAAAGGTAATATTTTAATTGAAGAAAATTTATCTACAAAAAAACTCTGTATGAAAAACTCACTACGAAAAAATTAATATATAAAAGTTTTAAAAAAAACGTTGAGAACCAAAACTCGAGTAAAAAACATATGAGTACGAAAAATCCAGTATTAGAACCTTCATTACGAAAATTTCCAGTAGGAAAACATCATTACAAAAATTTCTAGTAGGAAAACTTCTTTATGGAAATTTTGAAAAACACATTATGAAAAATTTGAAATCCTCATTACGAAAAATTATGAATTTCTCATTAAAATTTTTTTTGGAAAATTCAATACGAAAAAATTTTAAAAACTAATTAAGAAATTTTTTAAATACTCATTACAAAAACATTTCAAAAATTCATTACGAAATTTTTTGAAAAATTCTTTAATTTTTTTTTTGAAAAACTCATTATGAAATTTTTTGAAAAAATCATTACGAAATTTTTCGAAGAACTCATTATGAAAAATTTTGACAAACTCATTACAGAAAATTTTGAAATACTCATTATGAATATTTTTGAAAAAATCACTATGATATTTTTTGATAAACTCATTACAAAAAATTTTGAAAAACTCATTACGATTATTTTTTTTGGAAAAAAACAAAGAAAAGTACCCACCCTATGAAAAAGAGTTTATTACTATAAGGGGATTTGATTAACAGAAAGTTAATAAAGGAAAACTACCTTATGTTAATCATTCCTATCTTCTGTTTAAAAATTTCAAATCATCAGAAGGTAATCAATTTTTGAAAATTTCACCAAGTTGATCTTGTGTCCCGAAAAAGTGAAGAATAATATATCCTTTTTGTGTGTGATCCCTAAGAAATTTGAATTCAATGTTTTTCCATGAAGTGCGATATTACCTATACCAAAAATTTCTCCCTGAGAATTATCTCCGAATGTTACTTTTCCACATTTAGTATTGATAATATTTTTAAAATACCATTTTTTTACCAGTCATATGCCGGGAACATCCACTATTCATATACCATGTATTGTTTTTGGTACATTACCTATTTCCTAAAAAATAAGATAATGATAGGTTTTCGGAATCTAGACTTCCTTGGATTTGAAAATTTCATAGAGTAAAAATTTGGGTACCCACATCCTCTTAGTAAAATAAGCCTTATAAAATCCTAAATATTGGGTATCGTTTAAGGAACAATTGTTTTCCCAGTGACCACCACACTAACATCTAGTACAGAATAGGGAACTTTGATGATCAAATTAGTTGTTTCTAAAAATTGGTTTATAACTAGTGTAACCAAAACCAGCAGTATTCCTTCGAGGTAATATTTGTGAATGCATTTTATCAAAATTTTCCTTACCTAGGGTAATGTTTGAAAAACACTTCCTCAAGGAAAATATTTCGGAATTGAGTTTGATAAATAAGCTCTTGTCTTTAAAAACATTTTATTTTGAGATAGAGTTAGGCTCAAAAACATTTTTCATAGAAATTACTTTTTCTAGATCTCTAGAATGTTTATTCTTCTTAGAAATTACTTACTCAAATTTTTTTGAAATACTTTAAAAATCAGAAATTTTCATATCATGATCATTAGAAATAACAGATATTTGCATAATAAGAATATTATTCCTAGTGTATTCCATATCATGTTTCTTCATGAGTTTTGAAAAATCATTTTCAATAATATTGGAAAACATAGAAACTTATTCATAGGTAGGTAAAGTATTATCTTCATCAGAAGAAGATTTTTCATTAGAAGAGTTATAATATTTACTATCATTAGCATTTAGAGAAACATTGGTCATGGATTCAGCATTGTGTACCATAACGATAAACCAATTATTTTCAATTGGTAGTCCAGATATTAGACCATGATTCTTCTGTCCTGAATATTCATAATCTGATGATTCTTATGAAGATTCACCACCAATGGCACTCCATGTGTCATTAGCTTTCAGAACATTCTTAACTTTATCATTGTAAAACATCTTCCTATTCCATTCTGAATACCGCTCTTTTTAACTTTTTTTTGATGAAAGGATACTTAGGTATTATGTGTCTAGCTCTCATTCATTCATATCATGTGACCCATGAAACATTCTTATCTTTCATTTCCTTCTTCTTTTACTTGTATTGGAAATTTAACTGTCCAGCTATCTTGTTCATCCTTTCAAGGAACATTTTATAATTCATTTTCGGAGGATTCACTTCTACTAGATTCAGAATGGATAACAACATTCTTAGATCTAGATCTAGTAACTCTCTCAGGAATCATAGCTTTCATGTGATTTAAATTTTTAGTAAAAGTAACACTACCATTCAAATTCTTCTTCATTATGTTGTCATAATCTCTCTTCATTCTAGTCTCATTATTAATAATATTTCAAAATATCTCATCAAGGTTAATATGAGTGACCTTTCTATTCCCATCAATTGTAGTCCTTTTAGATTCCCACTCGTTTGGCATGATGTCGATGATCTTTTCAACAAGGTATTCATCATATAATCCTTTCTAACCAATGGATTATAAACTATTCTCAATATTAATGAATCTCTATTGCACAACACAAATAGTTTCTCCATATGTAAAATTAAAACCATGATAGTCAGCTCTGAGAATGGCTCTTCTAGTCTCAATCACATTTGATGTGCCAAAATGTGTAACTTCATGTTTCCTCCATATACCGTAGCTTCTTCACAAGAAGAAATAAGGATATATATGTTCCTATTCATTGAATAATGAAAATTATTGCGTACCTTATAGTTGATTTTGTATTCATGATTTTCATGATTAGGGAAGATACTAACATCCTTGTCAAGAATTTTATATCTTCTAGTATGCATGACAATGTTATCTACCCCAGTACTGATAATGAGAGTGTTCATATGATATATTCAATATTCATAATCATTACCAATAAAAAGTGGTGGTGTGGTAGGATTTAGATTCTCTATAGAACCAACATTTAATCCTTCTATATTTGATAAAAGTGTAGGCACATAAACTTGTTAGAAGTATAAGTCTGTAAACAATAGAAAATCATATAATAAAGAAAAATCGTATTGTTAAGAAAAAAGTGAATCAGAACTATGATTCTAATAAATCTATTCTGAAAAGTATGAATCATAACATTTGAATCTGAATATTATGAAAAAAATGTTTTGAATCAAATGGTGAGATTAATTCATATTGAACCAATCATTTGATACCAAATGTTTGATGGAATGTGAGTATGATATAATCTATAATACCAAATGTAGGATCGAATATATAAGTATGAGATGCTCAAATACATGGGGGGGGGGGGGTGAATGGTACTTCAAAAAGATCTCCAAGGAAATTTTTCATAACAAAAATTCAGAACAACTCAAAGTCATAATGACTTTCTTGATTCTGGAAAAGTGATTCTGGAAATTAAACTTAACCATAGTTTACACAAACTAAGATTCTACCTTAAATCATATAAAATATAACTAAATCAGAGTACAAGTAAGGAATTATAAGAAAGTTATACTTTCTTAAAAATACAAAATGCAGCAGAAGAACACAGCAGTAAAACAACAAGTAACAAAGAATAACTCTTTTAACCCAAAGAGAAGGGTATCCAATAACCGAGGATAAGAGATACCTTGATATATACTTTGAATAATTTCAATCTTCCACACACTAGGGTAGACCCTCATTACGATGATCATAGTATGTCTTGTTATCCACATAAGCCCTCAACAATCAGGTAGTCTTCACCTTTTTCATCCATTGCAAGGAAGCCCTCAACTTCAAGGAGTTTGAACCTCTATATTCCTATACCTGCAAGCCCTCGATTGTTCACAACAAAAATCAGAGTCTCACGAAGCAAATCTTCAAAAGGAAAAGTTTTAATATGTTGTTTAATCTTTTTGTACGAATATCTAGAGTTGATAAGAGCCTCTCTCTCTATAAATCCCTTCAACATCATGTAAGCACTAGTCAAAGATGTTGTTAAGTGTTGTACCTACTTTTCAAATGAGCTCTTATTTATAGGAGAATCTCTAATGGTTGTATCCCACTTCTAATGGTCATATTTGTCCTTAAATTTTGGAGGGACCAGTATGTGTTTCACTCAAACAAGAGTTAGTTGATAACTGAACGCACAAAATCCTTTTATAATAGAACAAGTGAAAGAATAACTAAAACTGATATTCAGAATGAAAGAAATATTAATGTTTGGAATGAAAGTAAATATGAAAGTTAAGAGTCAATGATAAAGAGATATCTAGATTCTATTTTTCAAAGGAATTTTTAATGAGAATTCGTAACCAGAATTATTCATCATAATTCGTAATGAGAATTAGAAATCAGAATTCGTGATCAGAATTTGGAATGAGAATTCATAATCAGATTTCGTCCTTAGAAATCAGAATGAAAATTCATAGTCAGAATTCTTCATCAGAATTCTTAATGAGAATTTGTAATAAGAAATCATTATCAGAATTCGGAATGATAATTCATATACAGAATTCATTATCAGAATTTGGAATGACAATTCATAACAAAAATTCATCATTATAATTTGGAATGAAAATTCGTAATCAGAATTCATCATCAGAATTCGTAATGAGAATTCGTAACAATAATTCATCATTAGAATTCATAGTTAGAATTCATCCTCAAAATTCTTAATGAGAATTTGAAATCAAAATTCATCATCATAATTTGGAAAGAGAATTTTTAATCATAATTCGTTATCAGAATTCGGAATGAGAATTATTTATCATAATTCATCACTAGAATTCATATTGAGAATTCGTAATCAGAATTCATCATCAGAAGTTGGAGTTAGAACATTATGTAAGTTCATAATCAGAATTTAGAGTTGAACATTATGAATGTTCATAACATAGAATTCAGAGTAGAACTTCATAAAAGTTCATAACAGGAATTAGGATTAGAAAATAGAATTCTAAATATCTACGTATTATGTGATTATGAGGTTTTAGACATGAATCCTATTTTTATACTTGAGAAAAATATTAATATGAACAATGAAAACAAGGTAGGTGTAAATTTCCTTTGGGAATGTAATTTTCCTTCTGGATGTAAAATAGGGGTAAAAATTATTATTAAGGATAAGGTTTTTGTGATTTACAAAACAAGAAGGATTGTAAATGTCATAAGGAAAACCTTATTGAATCAAAAATATGTAGATGAATGAGAAAAAATAATTTTAGTGGTCAGATTAAACTCTAACATATTGATTCTGATTGGAATCTATCATCTTCTATACCAAGATTGAATAAATTCTCAATATCAAACCGTTTTGATTCATTTCCAAACCATTCATAATATTATGGAATCTTAATCATTTATAATAGTCACTAGTATTAGTAGTAATTTATTTTTGTTCATGAATAACCATTTTGAGACAATATTATTGGAATCCATGGATGAGAGGTAGTTTTTTTTCACCCTGGCTACAAGGCCAAACAAATTTCATATGATCATTGAGATCCTTAAAATAGAATAGTATTGGTTGTGGACATAGATGAATAACCCCTAATGTCCTACTCCCTTGAGGATGTTAACATGTTTATGGATTGAGATATTCCACACCTCCCATTAGAGGGTTTATTAAGATTAAATATCATCTAAGGACCCACATATGATACAGTAAAAGATAAATAATCACCCACATAGACACTATATGGGAGGGGTAAAGTATTCACATGCACTAAAATAATGATGCACTTGGAAAAAGAGATCTGGTAGGGTGAAAGATCATACGAACGTGAAGGATATATCCATGGGTGGTCAGAAAAGATGGTTTATTTTCCATTATATTGAATGTTGGTTCTATTGGTTATTGAGAAAGGATGGTGTCATGTAATAGGGAAGTAAAATAGGGAATGAATTGTATGAGTTCCATGTATAGGGATTGATGAAGAGAGTTCAAGAACAAAGTAGGGGTTGGGGGCTAAATAACGAGGGACCGAGTGAGGGAGGGTGGGGTCAAAGACAAATCTAGAGATACTCCAATTTCTCCAAATGACTACATCTCATGGTAGCGTAGTGGAATATTGGAATAATAATCCATTTATGATTCACCTATTTACTCACCATTAGGTGTTCACCTAGCCACGTGATTTGTAGGTGTGCTTTATACATTCTGACACTGAATGTCTAAGGAGGATACAACCTAACCATAAAAAAGATGATGATGGAAAAAAACCAGTTCCGTCAGCATAATAAAATCCCCCACCTCTAGGAGCACATGTGATTAGGGGAGATAACAGTTCCATTACGTTGCAGATCAGGGCCATCATTGTATCGAGCATCTAAAATATTATGTTCATCAATGCACAAAAACACACAGTTAGATTCCCCAATTTTCACTAATAAGTCCAAATTATGGAAGGGGAGAGGTAGGACCATATGATTAAACAAAATGACTGAAAAATTGGACACCAATAACAAATGAACCTCTAGGGGCCATCGAGAATGATCAAATCACCAGCAACCATTGGGGAGGGTAATATGGGTCATTTGTTGGACGAAATATTATTGATAATCCATTACGGCGAAGAATGATTTCATATCCATCTCCCAAACGCTACTTGGAAAATTATATGTTGAAGAACAATCAAATATTGAAAAAGAATAAATGGTGGTATATCCACCTCGAAACGAACCACCAGTGAACTCCTATAGAGCGTTGAGGTCTAATCGAAAGTAGCATACTGAAAAAATATCACCAAAGTACAATTATTCAAAACCCTGCTAAATAGGCCGAGATGAACCACCATGAAATGGGATATCTAATGTTCATAGTTAGGTGAATTATTGAGAAGAACAACTTTCCATGTAGAAATTTTTACTAAATATTAAATCATGAGATCCACCAAAGGATATTCACCAAGAATAACATCCTTAGAATATGGTCACACTGCCACCATCTGATCCTCTGAAGCCACCCAATGGGGGAGATCCACAATATCTAGGATAGGTGAGGACTACAGTTCTATCTGAAAGGGGGTAGTTATGTAGCCATATATGGATTGTTCATTCAAAAAATCATTTCCCTCAACAAGTATAAAATATATATGATGAGTACATACCAAGTGTTCAACCATCCTATTTTTACTCATTCCCATGAACACACAACCAAAATTTTATAATGGGATTTGGGGACATAATGATTGTGTGACAAAAACCCTCTAGTTGATACATGAGTACATACGAGGAGGTCACTATTAGTATTACAACGTTCTCTCAATCATGCAAAACTACAGAGTCCTAATGGGATTTAGTGGATTAATGTCGGTGTGATTACACACTAGTGGGTTTTAATATTGATTTTTAATTACATTATATGAACTATGTTAATGGAAAATATAAAAATATCCACCTTAATTCATACAACCTTAAAATATAAAACCATTAAAATGTAATGATAAATCTATTTTCATTTCTATAATCTCTACCAACATCCATATTTTTTTAATCTACCCAATCACAAATTAACCCAGATGTATTTATTTCATCAGGGAATGATAATTTATATTAAATAGCTTGTTTCATATGTGTATGGTCATAATGAAACCCCTTTTGATTCCCAACATTTATATACCTTGACATTTCATATAGAAAAAATTTTTGAGGTTAAACAACCTCCCTAAGATGGAAGGCAACATCAAACAACCCTATGATACCTGCATTCAATACACAATAATAATTACTTGAAATGACATTGGTTCCATCTTAGACAAGACATGTGGAATCAGAAGTAGCCAGAAGAAGATTCCAATGAATGTGAATGCCTAACCACATAGAAGAAGAACATTTCCAACCCTATCCATAGGAACCAACCTTCCCATGATCTAGTTTAATTGTGATGAATACATTGACTGAGGAATACAGTCCAACATCCTCTACCTGATATTCCCATGCCTGAAAACTAGATTCATTTTCACCTTTACCCTTAGTCTTTTCGATTTCTTATAGGGTTGCAGTGGTAACGTACCGTCCAAATCCATCATATTACCCATAGAATGTGAAAAATCTATCAAGAATCCCTACTACACTAAATATTTATTGTAAATCATCTATATTATCTCATCCTTAATCATAAAAAACATTCACCTGAAATTAAATAATAATAAAAATAGGTATATATGAGTGATTATTTATTCGCTATCCTCATTCAATCACACCATAGGTAACCTTTATGAGTGTTGGATATGTATAATCAATTGTAGCTTCATTTCCCTATGAATAATTCACATTACTCTACTCATGTCCATTCCCATCCATAACAAAAAAATACATGTTATTTATTGTAAAGACACAGAAATTTCAATGAATTTTTTTTCATAATTATTTGGAATTTAATGAGTCTGTTGTTTTAGACGGCAACTAGTTCCGAGGACCAGTTTTCTCGGAATCAATTTCTGAAGTTTTTTTAGGGTACGTTGATTAATTGTACTTGTAGGTTATTCTAACATCAGAACCGGCACTCAGAATTGAAATCTGAGGAAGCTGATTAACTCATAGAGCCGGTATTCGCATAAGGGAACCATTACCGCAGATGCATTTTATGCGGGTTGGGAGTTTATTTTTGGGGAGTTGGAATAATAATAAATAATGTGGTTGCACACAATTTTATTTAATGGATGTTAGATTTTTTTCCTACAATTGGGTGTTAGATGTGGGGCCCACACCCACATAACCTCCCTTGAGAGGTATTAGTGGGGTGGCGCCCACACGAGCCCTGACTTTTCACCTCCCCTCAACTCCCCATTAACTCACATTCAAAAAAATTTGACTACCCCCACTCTTAATGTCAACTCTTCACCTTATATTTTAATGCCAAAAAATAGGATTGATGAAATGATACATTTAATTAATCCTTGATTTCATTTTGATTTAATTCGAACTGCATGTCAATTATTTTTAATTCAGGAAGTATTTATTATAAGTTTGGTTAGAAAGTAATTGTTGGGGAGTGCCTTTGGGGAATTGGAGGAGAGCTACATCATTTTCGACAAAGAACAATACCATCTTCGACAAAGAATGTTGATTCCACCGAAGAATGATGACAAGTCTTCCTTCCTACCCCTCCAATGATGGTGGGACGACATCTTTCATCCGCAACTCCTGACTACCGTGACGCTCGTCTTCCATGGCTTGGTGACTTGTGACATCAATTTTGAGGTAGGGTAATTTCTTATATTATTATGTATTAGATTTATACCAACCAACATGGGAATTTATTTGTTGGGAGTTTATTTGAACCACTAACGCGGAGGTTACAGACTAACGAACAAGTCCGGACCCACCACCAACTTGTTCGTGATGCTCGGAATGTCTAGTTATGGATGAACGGAAGGTAAATGTTGTTTTTAGGCCGTCACAGTGTAGAGCGGGACCCAATAAGGTAGTAGGAGCTGACATGAGCTAAAACGGACCACCTGAATGACTCTGGTGGCTCGTGGAAGGGAGTTTCGACATCGCAGCCGACAACGGATGTCCCCCTTGTGGCGGCGGTGCCCTAACGCACTGCTGACAGGAGTCCGCCGTGACGCGGGGCGGATCCCGTGCTGCGCTGCATCCTGGTAGACCGGGAGATGCCAGCCCGGTGACACGGTTTCATGAAACTGCCCCCCCCCCCCTTTCTCGGACGTCCGCGGTATAGGCCGCGCCCTAATGATCCAAACTAGGACCCTGGTCGGGTCATCCAAGTTTGGGCTGACCCATGGTGGGTTTGGTCAGGTCGGACCGAGCCCTGACCCCCCATTAGGTTATTTTTCAGTTAATTGCCCATAACATGAGCTACGGACCTCCGATCAATGCATCGTCAGTTGTGTCGGATTCCCCAGATTGAGATATTCGTTTTAGTATATTACATATAAGGTTTTGGGGATGTTTGGGTATGGTCGGGTTGGGTTGAACCAAAAACCAACCGGGCCCTCGTAGAAGAAACACTTATAACATAAGGACCAGAAATCTGATTGACGTGACATTAACTACGTTGGATTACTCTTGATGAGATGAACCTTTTGGAATACTCCACACATGGTTTTAATTATTTTGGAGTTTGGCCAGGTTGGATTGCACCCGAAATCCAACCTGTCCCCTGGAACGGAAATGCTGATAAATCAAAGACCGGGCGTCCGATTTACGCACCTTCTGTTGCGTTGAGACCCATTTGATGTGGCGGAAAATTTAGATACTTCCACCTGAGAATTAGTGGAACATGTAGTAATGACTAGTAGCTCATGGAGTGGATCCTTACAGAGATGAGAAAACAGTGTGCGGAGACCTAGTAGCTGTAGACCTGACGACTGCTTGACCAATTCGACTTGGAGTGATTCGATGAGTCCAGTGGATGGAGCGCCCATATTTTTTGCTGACCCACGACCGAAGGAGCGGCTGGATTGGTAGCAGACTCATGGTATTCTATAGGAGGAGTACCTCTGTCGGCTATTAGGGGGAGCACCCAGTTTGGCGGCAGAACAACAGCAGAGGAGCACCCGATTTGGCATCAGACCTGTGGTACTCGACAAGAAGAGTACATCAGCAGTCTAAGGTTAGTCGGTAGTGCCTCAGAGTCACGAAAAAGCCACTGTAATCGACATAGGAGGATTTCTCTAGTATCCATGTTTTCGGTATTGAAAATCCTGGGTTGAGCTGAGTCAATGACCTTTGTGTTTTCCTCATGACTGAGATGGGTTACTTGATAACATAGGTATTTGTATGGGAATGTACCTATGAAATGGTTATCTGTTGAAATATTACTTTTTTGATTATCCTTGTTGGATTTTATTGAGAGCATGAGGGTCTCAAGATCCATACTGAGTATAGTTATACTCACTCCTGCATGGGCTATTCCCGCACCTCGTTCTGTTTGATGCAGACGACGGACAACGCTGACCGAGGCAGAGTGTATGAGGAATGGATGGTACCCGGTGGTCGACCTCATGATGAGGCACTATCCGGAGGAGACAGATGGATGTGGAGTGCTGAGGGGGACATCTGTACATACCCTTCAGGTAGGAACCCAGAGGATGATCCATGAGCTGCATCCATCTTCCAGTTGTTTGTCTTTTGTGTTGTACATTTTTTAGTTGTATCTATACCTTTCTGTTGGGCATGTATTTCTGTCCACTTTTTACTTTCATAAAACTTGTTATACTGCATTACATAGTTTTTTCTTCTGCTTTTTCTCTGGTTGTGTGGGTTTACGTTTTATAAAATCAATGCCTTCCCAATTCTAGGTAATTACGCCTTTGGTGCTAGTTACCATCCCTTGTCCAATGGAAGGCGGGCTTGGGGTAGTCACAATACGGGCCCCGGGGGACAGTTCCTGTCAAATTGTTATCAAAGGAGTTGGTTCTACTGCAGAACATAGGTATCTAATCTCTATTTTCTATGAGGCTACATTGTTAAGGTTACAAAGTGTGGTTCACAGTTTCGGGAGTCCAGTGTGGGTGTGGCGGCTGACGTATACATATACCAGGACCCTGACTTATTATTTCTGACTTAGTTCATGATAACACTTATTTTGTGTCTTTTTCCAAATGTTTTATTTATGTCATCTCAACTAGGTCAGCTCACCATGTTTAAATCGATTTATCATGTCGTATATGTTCAGGATGCCTCCTCACAGACAGTCAGTTGGAGTTCTGAGAGAGTACCTGATGATGTCCCACATAGAGATGAGGATCAGGTGCACACCATGTTTAAATCGATTTATCATGTCACATTAGGGTGGTGTATGAGCATCACCACCACCCGTTGGGCAGCAGATGCCACCAGTCGTACTAGTGGACAGTGCATACTGATAGAGCACGTTGTACGAGTTATAGCAGTAGATTCCGACAAGGTAACGAGGCGAGACAGATTCCTAGGTTGTAGTGGACTAGCTGGAGGTGATTTCTAGAGTTCTACACCTAGTTTAGACACTAGTAGAGCACATGATGATCTTAGCTACTAGTGTTTCCCAGTGAGTGACCATGAGTTTGGTCTTCATAGTGATGAGGCTTCGGTACGTGGACCGATGCCTGAGATAGTGCCTTTGGGTAGTGTTCCAGCAATATCAATACCTGTTGGTCAGCATTTACAATATTTGGTATTGGAATATGACACATGTAGGATTAGTGCCTTAAACTTGTTTCAGCATCAGATACCCCTCAAGATCTGAGGCGAGCACGACTCACAGGCGGATGAGGAGTGGCTTGGGGAGGTGGTTGAGAGTTTTCTAGATCTTATACAGCTTCATCAGGATGAGATGTCGGTTGTTGAGTATTCATCGTGGAATACCGATCGTTCCCAGTATTTGATTACTATGATATGATTAGTGTTTTAGTGCTCGGACCTCAGAGCGAGGTGTGTTTAAAGGACATATGAGCCAACACTGTTCATATATACATTCCTACTTATGCTATGGTGCTAGAGAGATCCTTTGTGGTTGAATTCTCTTTGGCTGAATGGATACAGCTAGAGAATTTTAGCAGTGGGAATGCAGGGAACTGGCACTTGTCTCAGAGTCTTGGGCATGTAAAATATTTCAAGAAGAGGAAGTGTTAAGGACATTTGAATCTGCAGAGCAGCAGACACAGAAGCAGAGCAAGGAGACCCGCATGAGGTGGTGTACATTTCGACATGTTACAACCACCCACCATTGTTTTCCCCTCCTAGATTAGGGAGCTAGAGGGTAGGGGATGAGAATAGTTGCATGAAGTTATGAAGTGTGACACAGGGGATTTCAGAATGATTCGAGGTATGTTCTGTGTCTACTACAAGCTTCCGTATCAACAGACATAAGTACAAATCATTCCTTCCTTCCACGAATCTTGTCCCAGACCAAGATTTTTTGGTTAAAACCGTTGACTTGACCCTCACATCTATAGATACAATTGGGGGAGACTCCATAATCACACTTATGATGATGGTGTGATCTGACCCTCGAGGTGAGAGTTTCATTTAGAACCTCTTGGTGGCAGCGTCAAGGCCTTACAACATTAGTTTGGGTATGGACTGGGCAACCACAGTTTGTACACAAATTGACTATATTAGTAAAAGTTTGTGGTTTATCTACAACGTTGGGATGAAAATATTCCTTTGTTGGTGAAAAGTGAATCACGAGCAGCTTAGGATAAACTCATGTTTAGGAGGGTGCGACCGATCACTCTTGAGTCAGCCAGCCTTACCATCATGGCAGTAACTGTTTTGAGTATTCATTTCCTACAGGACTATGAATTCAATATATTCTATACTCTTGGGAAGGGGAACGTTGTTGCGTATACGGTCAGTATGAGGACTGGTATTCAGCTGCTAAGAGAGGCGATGGAGTTGTTGGCTTCCTTACACATATATCCTTTGTTGATATAGATGGTGCATCCTAACATCAGTCTCTTATAGTCACTCCTCCACTTCATCAGCAGATTAGGCAATGTGGCTTGCCACCTGAACCATCCACCTTAGTTTCATCGGGATCACTATGTCATCCACGTATCTCAGCTGAGGAATGCGTGCACGAACCATTCGACATCATCAACCATGGGGAGATGGACATCGATGACGGGGCGACATTCACAGAGGTTCTAGTGAAGATCGACGATTGATAGGTGTGGGTCCTATGTGGGTAGTCAATTCCTCTAATGTGTATCTGGTGGTATTACGAGAACCTCCATGAGAGCACATTGGAATGGAATGCTCAAATGCGTGTTCAGTACCCCTTTTTTCCCTAGTCTGTGTAGTAACATTACGGGGGCGTAATGCCCTAAGGTGGGAGTAATGTAAAGACCCAGAAAATTTATCGAAAATTTATTCTTAATTCTTTGGATGTTTTCAAATCTGTAGTTTCTGACGGTCCCTGATTCTGAGGCCTGTTGTTCATGGAATCAAATAATGATTTTTTGTTCGGGTTCGTTATGTAATAATACATGCGGGTTTTTCTATCATTTGAACCATTTCTCAGAATTTAAATCCGGGGACACCGATGAACTCGGAGTGCCGGTATTCGCTTACTAGGACTATTACCGCAGTTTCATTTTATGCGGCATGTGAGTTTATTTTTTTGGATTTGGAATAGAAATAAATAAAATTGTAGCACACACTTTTATTTAAAGGATGTTAGTTTTTTTCCAACAATGGGTAGTTAGAGGTGGGGCTCACATCCACGTAACCTCCATTGGGAGGAATTAGTGTGGTGGGGCCCACACGAGCCCTAACATTTCACCTCCCCTCAACTACCCATTAACTCTCATTAATTAAATGTTGAAAACACCCCACTCTTAATGTCAACTCTTCACCGTCCCTTTTAATGCCAGCAACTAGGATTGATTAAATGGTACATTTAATTAATACTTGATTTCATATTGAATTAATTCGTATTTCAGGGAAATTATTTTTAATTGAGGAAATCATTCTAATAATTTTGGTTGGAAACTATTTGGTGGGAGTGCCTTTGGAGAATTTGAATGGAGCTACATAATTCATCAATGATGAACGACGCCCTCTTCAATGAAGAACGCCGATTATACAGAAGAACGATGACGAGTCTTCCTTCCTCCTCCTCCAATGTTGGCGGGATGTCACCATTCTTCCGCAACACCCGACTACCGCGACACACTTCTTCTGCGGCTCGGTGAAGTGCAGTGTCAATTTCGTGGTAGGGGAATTTTGTATATTATTATATATGATATTCATACCCATGAACATGGGTGTTTATTTGTTGGGTGATTATTTGAACTACTAACGCGGTGGGTACAAGTTAATGAACAAGTCCAGACCCATCGAAAACATGTTCATAATGTGAAAATGTTTGGACAATCATGATTGGAAGGGAAAAGTTGTTTTGAGGACGTTTTAGTTTAGAGAGAGACCCGAGAAGGACATAGGTGCATACAGGAGCTAATATGGACAACCAAAATGACTCTGTTGGCCCACGGAAGGTCGCGTCGGCACGACGTCTCCGGAGACTGGAAGTGGCGGCCGATGACGGTCGGCCGCATGGAGGTCGTGGTGCCCAATCATGCCACCGGCAATAGTCCACCGCGGCACCGCCCTTGACGGCGTGGAGTGGATCCCGCACCGCATGCGATCAGGGGAGACATGACGGCGCCATCCTGGAGTCACCGTTTCGTGAAACCTACCCCCCCCCCCCCCCCACCCCGCCCGGCTAGCCTGGCCGAGCTATGGTCGGCCGTGCCCTACCGTGCTGGACCTAGACATGGGTCAGGTCGACCCGGTTCGGTTCGACCCAGGGTGGGATGGCAGGGTCGGACTGGGCCCAGACCCCACTTTGGGACCTTTTTCAGTTAGTTGCCCATAACACGAGCTCTGGGGCTCCGATCGAGACACCGTTAGTTTCATATGATTCCATGGATCAGGGCAGTAATTTAGGTTTATTACACAAAAGTTTTTGGTGAAGGTTTTGTTCAACTGGGTTGGTTCAAACCTGAAACCAACTGGCCCCTCAGAGCCGAAATTCTTATATCGTAAGAACAGGACGTACGATTGATGTGTTGTCAACTACATTAGATTACTCATGATGATAATGTCCTTTTGGCATACTCCACACAGGGTTCAGATGATTTTGGAGTATGGCCGGGTTGGACTGCACCCAAAATCCAACCTGGCCCCTGGAATTGAAAAGCTGATAACTCACAGGCTGGGTGTCTGATTGACGCGTTGTCTGTTGCTTTGAGTCCCATTTGATGTGGCTGTACATTGAGATACATCCACCTGAGCCTTTGTGGCACTTGGAGTATCGAACAGTTGTTCATGGAGATTATCCTCCCGGAGATGAGAAGACATTGTGCGAAGACCTAGTAGTTGTTGACCTGACGAATGCTTGACCGATTCCACTAGGAGTGAATAGACAAGACCAGTGGACGGAGAGACCAGCTTGGCGGCAGAACCACAGCAGACTGAGCGCCTGGTTTGGCAGCAGACCCATGGTACTCGACAGGAGGAGCACCTCTGATGGCTATCAGGGGGAGAGCCCAGTTTGGGGGCAGACCCACAGTAGATGAGCGCCCGGTTTGGCAGCAGACATGCGGTACTCAACAGGAGGAGTACCTCAAGAATATAAGGATAGTGAGTAGCGCATCAGAGTCGCAACATGGACACATTAATTGATAGAGGAGGAGTTCTCCAGATTTCTTTGTTTCAGTAATGAAAATATTGGGTTGAGCTGAGTCAATGAACATTGTGTTTTCCTCATGATTGAGATGTGTTAATTGATATCTTAGGTATATGTATGGGTATATACCTAGGAAATGGTTATCCAATGAAATCTTACATTGTGTTTTATCCTTGTTGGATTTTCATTAGACCTTGAGTGTCTCAGGGTCCAGATTAAGTATCGTTATTCTCAATCATGCACGGGAAATGCCTGCACCTCATTGTGTTGGATGCAAATGACGAACAGAGCTTATCGAGGCAGAGTGTTCGAGGACTGGACGGTACCCGAAGGTGGACCTCATGATGAGTCCGTACACGGATGAGACGAACAGATGTGGAGTGCTATGGAGGAAATATGTACCTACCCTTTGGGTAGGAACTCAGA
Organism: Viscum album; assembly: GCA_963277665.1. Lineage (NCBI taxonomy): Eukaryota > Viridiplantae > Streptophyta > Magnoliopsida > Santalales > Viscaceae > Viscum > Viscum album. Next base: position 88,012,454 of record OY728121.1, on the reverse strand, counting down.
GGACGATCTAGGAGTTGCATCCATCTTTTAGTTGTTTTTCTTTTCAGTTGTACATTATTTCAGTTGTTGTTGTACATTTATGCTGGGCTTGAATTTCCTACCCATTTGTACTTTCAGAAAACTTTTTACACTGCTTTACATAGTGTTTTCTTCTAGTTTTTCTCTGGTTGTGTGTGTTTACATTTTATAAAGGAAATGATTTCCTATTTCTATGGAATTACACCTTTGGTGCTAGTCGCCAACCCCTGGTCTATAGAAGGCGGGCTTGGGGTAGTCACAATGCGGGCCCCGGAGGACGGATCATGACATTAATCTTCATAAAAATCAACTTACTTGTAATTTCATCCTGAACCTTTAATGATGAATATTATTTGTAAATACTTTCAAAAAAATTATTTATCATGACCAATCAAGCTGCAATTCATGTAGTATTAATGAAATAATTCACAATTAATTCAATATATCAATTACAAATTCTAAATAAACTATTGCTCTTTATTTAACTACTGGTTATATATATTTTTATTGGATTAATTATTATTTATAAATAAATAATGGTTTGATAATGAATATTATTTTATATTTATATTGACTTATTTTATTTATTTCTTCATGGAGATTGAGTTTTCCCAGAATTCATAGATGAAATTATCTTCAATGATGATTTTATAGTATTGTTATTAGAGTCCCTATTATGTTCCCATTATATATAGTTGATACTAATAAACTATTATGATATTTCCACACGATCAAATTTAATTCAATTAATAGTTAACAGATAAAATGTGAGGATAAATTCCGATATATAAAAAATAATTTGTTTTTATAATATTTTTATCGATGTGTCAGGTGATGCTAATAATGAATTTAGAATTATGATATACTATGTTTTAATATACATATTCATATACATCTTGGGGTTAATTTGAATAATTTTTGGGATGATAATGACATGGACATGAAATATTCCATTTAATAATTAGTATTTTGTATCATGAAGAACCAATAGTTGTAGGATACTAAGTATCATGTCATGGATATTGTGGAAATTTATTTATATGAATTATTAGAATAACATATTAGGTCTAATGTAAAATTTTGGTGATAAAAAACAACTTAAATCACAATTTCTTATTATCATACTATCATATGGAATATGAAAATCCATCATGGTCTGCATGTTTATGTAAATATATTGTGCCATAATTTCATGTACTATTGATTACACTAACCACATTATTCCGATAATATTATTATCATACTATAGCTTGAAAATGGAATTTGAATCTTGATTTTAATAAAACATCCATAATATTATTATCATACTACATTTTATCATTTTTAATAAATTAAAATAAATTATTTTTTATTAATAACATTTTCAGGGTATAACCAATTATATTGAATCCATTTATTTAAATTTTTTGTTATAATTTTATATATATTATTTTTTATGTCCACCTTTGGTATTTTGAAGATTCTCAATTGATAATATCCACATTTCATCTATGTGATAATTTTAGTCAATAATGTCATTGTTAAATCATCTCATGAATAATTATCATGGAATATTTTTAATTATTATAAATAAATTATTCTATTAATAATGTAGCTAAATTATGGTTTCTATTTAAAAATTCGGTTACAAATATTTAGAAACTAGGTCTAATTAATGTATGTGTAACATTTTCAATTTTCATCAATATTGATGGAAAGAAGATTAGTGAATTTTAATATTAAAAAATTTATTATAATAAAATAAATAAAAAATTATTTCAATAAATAAAAATAAATATTCCACACCTAATTTGTAGTAACAAAAAAATTAATTCACATCACATCACGGGGTGGAAGTCCCCTATAAACACAAATGACCTTATCAGTTTTTTCATGGATTATAATGTAAGACATGTACAGACATATTGAAATTTAATAAATATTATTATTTTTCAATATATTTTGTTAATATTATATCTGAAATAATGAATATCCATGGTAAGAGACAATAGAAAATTAATTTTATCAGTTTGTTGGGTTGTAGTCCACCTTTCACATAGTTGACAATATCATTTCTAATTTAATTGTATAAGAGAATGATTTATGTTAATCCATTAATAGAATAATATAATTGAAAAAATTAGAAAATATTTTTTTATATAATAATTATTTATTTATATAAAAAGGGAGATGAAAATAAATAATATAATATCAGTCTTTTATGAACAATACCTCTTCTTCGAACCACTGCATTAGGTTTTTTTAGAAAGACTCCCTATAATTGATATATTATCAAAAAATGACAATATCGTGTTGTTAGGGATGTGTGGATGTTAATTTTGTAGGTATTTGGTGAACCAAGATTCATTATAGTTGTATCAAGTGTATAATCTGGGGATGTAATTTTATAATCATGGATGGGGACACACATAGGTTTTTTGAAATGAATAATGTTATACCTATATTAATGACATAGTTAAAGGATAAAAATTGATTATTAAAGGACATTATATTAGATGAAGTATATATATATATAATATTTTAAATAGGATTTATGTCTTTTATACCCATATCTTTTTAGTCTAACAATTTTTAAACCATATTAACCTTAATTGTGAAAATTTATTTTTTACAATTTTAAATATTAATTATAATAAAAGATTATATTTCACATAAAATATACAATTATATATTATGACTATAAATATTTAATCCATTTTTACTAATTCAATCTACCTAAGTGGGAGAATATTATTTAAAATAATCCCACAAACATAGTGAAAAATTTATTTTCAAACAAAATGATTTCATATATATATAATGTTTTGACATCAAAATTGAAAATTAAATCGATTAATCATTATAGTCATTGATTAATAATAGAATAATTTATGTAATATTATATGTAAAACATTCTAAAAAAATAAATCATCTAACCTGATTTAAAACAAAAATAATATTTTAAAAAAATTGTTCCTTTTAACTATTCATTACATACTTTATCATTTTAAGATAATCACCAAAATTAATTTGATAATTTTTTTAAATTTTTTATAAAATTAAGTTTAATATTATAAAAAAATATTTCTAGTTGTTTTATACAATAACTATAATATATTTTTAAACAAATCAAAAACTCTAAATTTTATGGAGCCATATTTTCAAAAAAAACATTATTAGTAAAGTCCTAGTTCTTATTTATTTATAGTTTAATAATAAAAATATATTGATTGAAATGTTTATATATATATATATATATATATTAATGAATTAAATACAATTCAGACCCAAAAATTTAATGGAAAATTTATTATGATTACATATTTCACAAGTCATTTATGATTGGTAATTTATGTCATATACTCTATCAACCATTATGTTATTCTTATAAAATATCAGCATTTAAAAAGATAAAAAATAATACCTTTATAAGTGATTTTTTTAATATAATGAACTATAAATTGATAATCCATTTATATATATACATATCCTATTAATTTAAGATAACTATGATAATAAAACCCAATATATAATAAGGTATAATTGCCTACCAAAATTAAACACCACACCTGCCTCCCAAATATGGCCAAATATATATAAGTCACATAGAAGATTTAATATATATAGTTAATGATTTTTAGGTATCTTTATTTTCAATAGATTCTGATCTGCATTTTATAATTGTAACTGTATTCAATCTCATTTAATATTCATGAACCAATCATTATGGTTCCACATCTTCACATCAGATGGATACTATATCTAAATTTTTTTTATTTATATACAAAAATATTTTCCATAATGTTATTATCATATTAAAATTAGGATTCTCACACTAACCCAAACAAAATTATATGTTTCTTATCATTCTCACCTATAATCATGATTTTGTTTCCAACTAGAATATCAATTAAATGATCAATAACTACGACATGAGCTATTACTCCCTTAATATTCAATGGAGCATATTTATCCACGTATTTTCATTATAATAATAACATCCATGAACTTGAAAATAAAATAAAAATTCCTATGAATTTTCAACTGATTTTTCAAATCTATCTCATAATTACAAATTTTTTATTCCTCATAACTATTCAAGTATGTTATTAGGTCAATGTATGTTGGAAAAATTTTAAATACCCAATCACTATTGTCAACTACATCTAATTATCCAAAATGTAATAAAAGTTTTCTTTTTATTGGTTTTGTTATTGAAATAATTGACCAATAACTTTTAATATACTTTCTATGTCATCAAGTAGAATTTTATTTCCTAGATTATAATTTCCAACCCATAAAATGATTCCCCTTTGATAAACATTAATTTTAAGATAATCCTAAAATAAATAGGTTTTTGAATTATTTAAAATATACAGTAAAAAATATTATTCAATTTTAAATATTTTTTGGTGAAATCCCCATAAAATTAATATGGATGATGGAATCAGAAATCACAAATGAAATCTATAGTTCTTTGTTCTAGAAATGTTCTATACAACTAACAACATAATTCAACCGATATAGTCCCACTAATTCATGATTAGAAATAACATTTCAAAGAAGTTTTAATTTTCCAATAACTCAATATATCATGTATACATGTCCTCAAAATGGTGAAAAACTCTATATATATGTAAATAATTACATAAAATTACTAAGCCATGGAGATATAAAATTTCAATAGTAAAACAATATTTTAAATCCAGTTACTACCTATACCCAACTAATATTAATATCCACTCATGAAATAATTAAAAACAAAATTATAAATATATTAAATTAAAATAAAACATTAAATTGAATCAGAAATACATTATCTATCAATATTAATATTAATAATGAAATCAAAAACAAATGAATCAATCCAAAATTTACATTCAAAAAATAATTAGTAATAATATAGTTACAACATAATGACTATATATAAATGATTTTGAGACAATATGTATCTATAATTTATTCAATTATTATATTAACAAATAAAACATAAGTAAAAAAAATTAAATATTTGCACAATATTACCTTGAAATCGATGAATACGTATGATTATTAAAAATAAAATGTTAGGTTTTCAATAAATTTTTTAAAACACTCCCATGCTACACATGAAATATTTTCCAACCACCATAATTATTATTTTAAAAAATATTAATGGAATAATTAACTCAAGTTTATTAGATATTCAAACGTCATTATCATGTCAATAAAATAAAACTATTGAGTTTTTCTAATATTTTACTAGATCCTAATCACAACAAACCATTATCCAAATCTCAAATTGAACATGATATGATGTATGTTCACAATCACTAAACGATGGGGTAAAATTCCTATGACATTGTATCGAATTGTGAAATGGAATTTCCCTTAATATATATTTATCATTGTTAATAAAAAATATATATTATATTATTAAATCTACATTAACAAATAACTCATAGGATAAATAGAAATAATAACTAGAAGAGAGTAGGAAAACATGTACATCAACATATAGCTAATTTAACAAAATAAAGTCTTAATTATAATTTATGTACACATGAAAAAATGGATATTTCTATAATATAAAATCAAACCATATAATATTAATAACATAAGATAGGTAAATTTTACAAATCCCATGTCACCCATATCAATAGAATATGGATGAAACGTGAGTATACAAAAAGAAACATCGAAAAAGGTATTTCAAAAAATATGACACGACAAACATGATTATTTTTACCACCAAAGTATGTATCATTTAAATTAATAATCCCAATAACCCACTAATAAGATTTATCTTGTATTGGTGTTTTACGATTTTTTTTATCATAGAATTAAAGATAAATATTAATCATATGGGATAGTTGTAAAGAGTGTGTAGATCATACCAAATTGGACACATCCACCCTAACCCAACATATTTTTCATAATGTAATAATAATTAAGTAGTATAATAATTAATAATAATGATAATAATATTATAAAAATATTTTCATGTATCAAGTAAATTAAAATATAATATTCCATTATCTGATTGTTTTTTATGTTGAAAATCTAGGGATGTGGAAACACTTATACTTCCATAAAAATGGAAGTATAATTATTCTACGAATATAAATATTAACTATGAAAGAGTGTATTTGAATCAGTAGTATGAGGGAATGAGATGAACATATTGTTTCCAAACACACATACCTGTGGATAAGGTTATTGGATACAAACATTTTGGGGATGGGTAATCATAGGTAATGTGATGAAGTACACCTGCACAATTAAAAGTCTTCGTATTAATTTTTCTATTTACATATTAGAAATTTTTTATAGTACATATTATCTTATACAATATCATAAAATTATAGAATAATATATTTTTATATAAATAATGTTTTAATACATATTTATTAATATTCCAATTTTATATAACTATAATACTTTAACTATATATTAAAAAAATATCAATAATGAAATTGAAAATAAAAAGTTCCATAATTATTATCAACTTATACATACTAAAATAATGTTCATAATTAATGAATTTTTTTAGGGTAATAAATATTTTTTCTATAATAAATTAAATCAATCAAAATTATAAAAATAAAAATAAAAATATGATATAATAGGGAACACATTTCCAAGATTATTAAAAATTGAAAATTTTATTAAGGCCAGGTTTCTATGGCTACAATTTTGAATAATTTATCCCTATGAAGCCTAAAGCGCTAATTTTATCAATCCATTGAAAGTAGCCAATATATAGACATAGTTATTTGAAACTATAGTTATAGGATATGTGGGAATCCCAAAAAAAACTTAAATTAATTTGAATTGAATTTTTCCTTTGGTTATGAAATCCATAGTAATTACCCTCAAGAAATTCCAATATTCAAATGACATTTTTAAATAATAGTAGTATATTTCATGAAAATATTCTATTTCAAATGATTTATAAACATTCTGAAATACACCTATAGATATTCTAAAATATCTTTGGTTTTTTAAAAATCTTTCAATATCCATCCCAAAAGTTACCTATTACAAAGGTTTAATAAACCATGGTAAAGGACCTCCCCAAAATCACCAATTTCTATAGTTGAAGACAACCATGGAAATATGATTATATGAATATAAAATTTTCTTCTTTTATTTAGTGATTTGAAATTATAATTATATGTTAATATACATATACATATATATAAATATATTGTGGTGTTCAACATAATGTGATGTGTTGGCAGGATTATAAAACAAGCTGGAATATCAATTCCCCGAAATTTCATCTTTTTACAATAGATATTATAATGGTTTAGTAAACCAACGAAATATGAGTATGGTATTATTTTTATGGACATGGTCTTCATTAAACATGAATATTGAACTCCTACATCCATGGTTTACTAATCCATGATAACTGGTTATGTTACAATATCCTATGGTCACAAATTATGTCGATGTAAACATTGAATCTGAATGCAACTGTTTGAGAACATTGATATATAAAACATATGATTTCAAGGGAAATATGGCCCATGGTTCATGAAATATGTGGCCTCAGGATTTTTTATATGGGTTTTTATCCTATTTAAATGCATTAAAACCATTCAATATAGCTAATTTTGTAGATTTGAATGTTTAAAATTTGTCAAAAATGTATTTAATGATGAAATTTCAGCATAAGATGGATTATTATAACATAAAATAAGAAATTATAGAAAATTATCTGAGATAAACCAAATTAAATTGATATCACAATAAAGGGAAGGTAATTTTACTATCGGATTAAAAATAATGACATCATATTGCAATTTGGTTGAATAGGAATGATGTGTGTTGTTTTAAATAGAATAATAATTTATAAACATTATAAATTTATTTTACTACCTTTAATTAATAGTATGATTAATGAATAAATGTCTACCCCAACATTATAATTTTGTAAAAAAAATTATGATACCTTGGTAGTTATATTGACATGTGATGGAAGAGGTATCTTTCAAATGTTAAGAGATAGTGAATGAATGATTTTGATAATTGCAACAACCATAAAATAATTATTAATCCAAAAAATTTGATTTATAGTATTAAAATATTAATGTAAAATAAAAATCCACCATTTATTAGAAAATTAAGAACATGATTGTATATTGTACATGGTTTCTAGGGTGAAATATAAAACATGTCAACAATTAAAGGTTTTAGGGGCCACAATAGAAACAATTATGTAATCACTAATACTCAAATTTATACTCATTTCTACTCAAAAAACATATACTAATTCCCTTAATGAACACATAAATCATTATTCCACATAACATTGTTAAACAAAAATGTTTGTCATGTTTACAAATGAAATAATATGAATTAATGAAACCAATGCTATAATGATTTAAAATATGGTCATTAAAAACCCAATAACAACCCTCATCATTAATTTACCATGACATATTTTGTAACCCCTTGGAATCTTGAATCATGTTCAGTCAATTGATTAATTATAAATGGACATTATATTCCTGATGTCTTAAATACTTTGGTTTTTTTGGGAATAATAATATTATAAATAATACCATTTGTGATGATAAATTATTTTTTTATTATAATAGACGAAATTATCCCTTACCCCCAAACCAACATCCTCTAGGGATGGTTGGGTGACTATGAAGTCCATTAGATGATACTAGGAACAAAATTAACATAATATATATTAGAAAAATATGGCATGTTGTTCTTGGATGAGAGGAAGTATGATTTTAAGGACATTGTATTTTTTTCCTCATAAATATTAAATAGTATAAAATATATCTATTAATAAAAAATTAATAATAAGAAAAATTACATAATATATATTTTTCATAATCAATAATATGAAATAAACAAACTCCTGACAACAGATGATATTTTGATATGCATCATTTAAGTATTCACATCTGTTGACTCTGATGATATTCCGTTATAATTGAAATATTACAAATTAATATAATGGGAAATATATTAAAAATATGTCTTTATAGATCATAACGTATATCCTATAAGTGTATTAATTAAATATTATGATATTTAACCCTTAGAGAGGCATAGGGCTTCAAAAATACTATTCTTATAGTTATCAATTTCGATGATCTATTTCTTACATATTTAATTTACAACATTTGAGTCTCTTGTTTTTTGAAATAATAATTCTATATGAATAATTTTTATTCAAATTTATTTGAGAATAAAATATTATAAACATACACCATCAATATTTGATACCCATATAATAAATTGTTTTTAATAATATTAATTTCTGAAATATAATTAAATGAATACAGTTACATTAATGGTTGATGAAACTCCCCAATTATTTATATTATTTAATAATGAAATAGATGAATCCAAATATTCTACTATTTTTAATATTATCAGTTATTTATAACCATTATTAACATTAATATCTTTTATTAACTCCCATAGTAGATGTTTTTATGAAAGTTAATAGTCTTGGATTACTATATAATAAATTTCTCATCATCCACATTTTCATGATTTTTATAGTCTATAATGTATATCTATTATAATTAATATGTCTAAAAAATAAATTTCATTATTACAATATGTACACTTTAAAAAATAATGACAATATAAAATGATCTTGACTCTTAAAAATAAAAATTATATTTTAACATTTTTTTGACCCATAAGAACAGATTAATTATATTTTCTCAAATATAATTATTCACAAATTAGTGATATAATTAGAATCATTTTTTCTCAAACTATATTTCCTAACTGTCATCTAATTTCCAAAAACATGATTATATAAATATTAGGCATGTTTGACATCCTTAATCTATGTCACCAAACAAGGATTACTTTTCTATGTGAAGTATATTTTTCGGTAACATAAATATATTCAATGAAAATAGTAAGTAAATAAAATAATATATATGATACAATATATTAATTATAATTGTTTATTAATTTCATTAGTTTTATTTCTTATCAGGAATATATATTATTTCAATAATATCACAGTTTCGATCAAAATTTTCAAAATACTGATATACATTTTCAATTTCACCACTATTTGATTGGGAAATTTTAATATATTGAATATAATTATTATATACTCCAAAATGGATTTCATTTATTAATAATATCATCGTAGATAATTCCACTCTTATGAAAAAAAATTATTATATAACCATTATAAAATTATATGTTTATAACCGTTGTAAATGATTGACAAAAATGACTAATTATTATTATTCATGTCAATATGGTTCTAAATTACATTTGGGAGTGTACCAAAATAGGGAATGATAATTAATTATTATTAGGTAGGTATAGTTTACATGATGCTTACATTATGAGATGATTCTCAAGCTGTCTATGAGTGAAGTTAAATCACACTGATGTCAAATGTGTATTCATATAGGACATCAATTTTTCTAATAATTAGTCATTAATAAATGTGGTTGGAAAAGGATTCCATATGGTTATAGGGAATATATACTGACCTGGCTACCAAATTACACTTTTATAAGGGATAGTGGGTGTTAATATATGGGTTCATGATACTGGGGTGTTATAAATTGTTTTAAATTCATTATCCAAATTGATCTAATGATTTGTATCCAATGCATTTATTCCAGAGTCAATAATTATGATGTTATATTTTGGAGGGTGGTAGGAAGAATTCTATTCCCACTAAATACATGAAAATAATATTTAAATTAATATTAACCATTTCATATAGGTTCACCATTATTATTGGGAAACTATTTTATTATAATATCAAAAAACAATTTTATTTTCATAGAGAATATTACAAAAGGATATCACCCAAGGATGTTTGTCATTATTTGTTTGAGTTTTGAAAAATAAAATCAAAATAAAATGTATTTCTAGATGGAGTAATTTTGAAATATAATATGTGACTATTTGGGCATGTGGAGGTGTCCTTATAATATTGTAAATTTTTCTGAGGGTAAACTATTAGTTCTTGGTTGGGCATGTATGCAGGAAATATTGTGATTAAATGGGTTATCATTTTGGTACGTATTCCTATTTTCATAGAAAATGATCTACACATGACCTTTTTAACATCCCCCAAAAAATAACATTTCAAAAAATTCAACTCTACACTACTTACTTACACTACTATGTACTCATTAACCCAAATAATTATCATATTACTCTATTATTCAATATAACCAATATACATAGATTTTTTATGATATCATTCTATATGTTTGACATCCTGTTTCATTATAAAATTAGTTAGTGGAGTTATAATAATAATTCTTATCACTATATTTTGAGGAAACCCATAGTATTTATAGATCCACAACTAGTAATATCAATCATGAATCTATGATTATTTCCCTCGCTTAATTATACTAGGAAACTATCCCAATAATAAGAAATATTTTTCTATGAGCCATTATTAGTTCAACAAACAATATTTTTTTAAAATTATGAATGTCATATAACATCAATTACTATTTTATAATATTAATATAGGAAGGATTATAATGTTTTCAATGAGATTAAATATATTTCATAGAATACTCAATCCTCGTCTAATCACGCGATAAGAATAGATAATGAATAATTGAGAGATCAATATTTATATGTAGAATACATGTATCCATGAATAAAACAGATAAATTCAATCTGTATTTCTTTAAAACAAATGATAACACATTAATGATTAGGATACATTTTCTAAGGAAGGAAAAAAAATTTATGATTAAAAATATCCTTTATGTAATACTAAAAATGTACACAGTAAAATTGGTTTGAATAATATGTTAAACAATGTAACATAAGGATCAATGAAAATATTCAATCACAATAATATATTTTTTGTCATATAAATTTTTATATAGTTACATATAAAAAAATAAAAACTTTTTGAAAATTACATAATTGGGTCCCATTATTTAGTCTATAATTATTTCTGTTATTGTAATATATTTTATAATATAATAAATATAATTAATATTAATGTGTATATCAATCATAATTTACATATAAAATTTATTCCAATTTATGGAGATTATCATCAAATATTTTCGAAAAATATTTTATTATATGAAAATGAATCAGCAAAAGTCATGTTTTTATACAACATATTCTCCATACGTAAAAATAATTCTCTAATTTTTTGGAACTGTCCTCCAAATTCATTTTACCTAAAATGGAATCATATTTTTTGAAGAATATTTATATCATAAACTGATAGAACAACACAACATTTTGAAAATTTATCATTCTTTATATTATATTTGGTCTAATAATAGTTATAAATTAAAATATTCCCCAAATATTCTATTAATCAGAATACCATTTTATACCTTAAATTAATAATGTTATGAACTCATGGTAGAAAAATGTGTTTGTGATAATTTTTCACAAAAATATATAGTATAAATAATTCATAAAATACATGATGTTGAGTTATTTGATTCATAATGAGAGAAATATATTACATATATATTAACTCATACAAGATCTCTAACAATTTCAAATTTATTGGTAAATTTTTATGATTATTCTTCCTGTAATTCATATATATCCATGTAGTATAAATATATTACATTACTATAAAATTTTATGTGGTATTTTTAAATCCATGTGATGAAAAAAATGTAGTGATTTTGGATTGGAATTGGCATATATTATTCATTTCATTTTTTAAATATGTTTGATCATGAAGATCATACCCAAAAAACATGAAATACAATGAATAAGCACCAAAAAATGTCAAAAAAATTTATAATAGTTATGATTTGGTAAATAATTTCTCTATCATTATATATTACATTTCATTTCCTTGAGATATGATCAAAAGGAATGAATTATGAATTCAAATAGTATCCCTCACTATATCCTAGGATAAAATTAATGATACCAGGTAAAATAAACCCAACTAATGTCCTACAAATCAATTTAATGTGAATGAAATGTGATTTCTGATCTACATATGTCATGTTTACATATTATAGTTCTAAAAAATCATGAATAATAATAATCCATTAAGCTTATGGAAATAATTTCTATATTAATATTCTAAGAAACAATTTCATGTCCGCGTACCCTCCTTCCAAATTCTCGAAGGCTTATATCTTCCATATTTTAACTTAATCATAGAACATACATTATATAATAATAAACTATAATCAATGAGAATATTCTCATTGAAGAAAACACTTTTGAAAATTTCAATGAAATCATTTTTCAATTTATTGATATGATATCTTGGAATTATATGTGGTATTTGGAACATGAAATTATACCAGACCACTAATATCTAGGTCATATATGTGTTCTTGTAATACTATGTCAATAATTTATCAATAAATATTTTATCTTTATCAATTACATAAATATGTTATTTAACATCATATTGATCATTTTTTTCATTCTCAACAATTTTTTAGGATCCATTTTAACATAATAATATCCCATCATCATATGTTAATTCCATTAAAATAATTATTTCAAATGAATTTTAATAAATTATCAATATATAAAATATCAAAATGGATATTTTATTATATATAAATTATATATTCAATAAATCACATATCATAGGATAAATTACACTATTATATCTAAAAACATTTAAAAAATATAGTGTACATTATATTATATGATGCATGTACTAATTTAAATATGAAATAATGAAAAATAAGTATAAAAATATATTATTGAACATATAATTAGAGCCTATGGATGAAATTTTTTTCTATACACCATTACCAAGGTTTAGTGTTTTGGAAAAGGCAACTAGTTATTTTAATCATTTATTACATAAATCATTAACATTTGAACATTTTTTCATATCCAATTTCTTATTATATAAATTTTAAAAAACCATTTTAGGTTAATACCTATATCAATAAAAAAATTATGAATTCCTCCATATTCGAACCAACAGTTGGAATGATATTTGTTACTAGTACCATTATACCAAATAAATGTTATGCAATTAAGATTACTTGTAAAATATATAAAAAATCGTATGGAATGAAGAGGGAAAAATTCAATGAATAAAAACAATATGTTTATATTAATCATATAATAAACTAATTCATGAAAAATTAAACCAAATATTTTATGATAAAATTCATTCAGAAAAATATTTATCAAAATGTAAAAGGACAGAATGTGAATGAGTGATTCTTGTAAATAAATTATAAAAAAATCAGGGGTCATTAATGATATATTGCCTTGAACTCCAATTTTTTTTTATAAAATTGAAATCAATCACAAAACAATGAATAATAAAATATAATTTTTCCAACACATATGGTATTTACAATAATTTATTTACAATATTTTCAAGGAATAAATTATACATATTTAAATTAGTTTTCATTGTTTTTTTTTGGTTTTTCACAACATTTTTGAAATGAAATATTAAATAATATATATATATATATATATATATATATATAGATATGATATTATTTATAAAAATCCGGTAATACATTTCGATTGATAAAATTTAATTTTTGTGTCTTGATATTCTTAATATTTATTGGGGGATGGTATGATTTGTTAAAAAATAATATTAAGTGGGATCCATATAAGATATTTCATTATAAATTAATTACGTAGTATTATCTTCAAAAGCTATTAAATCAACAACATAGAATAATATATTTCCCATGTTTTTTGTTGAGGATAATGTTGTATAGTGGGTTTTCACTTGAGAATATCATAGGGACAAAAGAATCCAATTCCATGCCTTGGGAATATCAAACTACTCTAGAAAAATATTTAAGAACTAATCATCAAAGATATATTCGCTAATCAATATACATTTTATTAATGTATTCATGGACACATTAGTGTTTTCCTAAGGAGTATTGTACACACACACTACTGAGTAAATTCAATGCACTTGTAGATTTCATGAGAGACATGGAGAAGTAAAAGGGCCTTGTGGTGAATGGTTGAGTAGGTTCATATTAGAACTGGGGTGGACATAAGGCTAAGGTAGACATTAGAGGACCCTACAATTGTTTTATTTCTCTTCTACATTTCGTCCCTGTAGTCATCTTTACACTTTACGAGGTCAAACATGTAAACCATATTTTTTATCTATATTTTTTGGATTAAATCTATTAATTATGTCTTTCACTTGCTATTTTTATTTTTTATCCTTCTTAATGACATGACATAAAGGTAATAGTTATACCATTGTTATACATAGGCCCTCACTACTACTCAGTAGCCTCTTGCATATGGAGTGGCACATGTGAGGATATTTTACACTTTGGCTAAACCTTGGTGGTTCAGGTTGTGATGTTAAAAACATATTGTTGATAAGGGAGTTTTACTTTAATATAGATAAAAATCAAGAATTTCTTTTTCTTCTTGATATAATGGGTAGGATCAATATAAATTGGCCTTTGAATGTTCCCGAACCTTGAAGGGATCATAGGAGGCTAATGGGATGTCAGTAGGAGTTCATTTGGGAGAACAGGGACCAAGGAACATTCACATCATGAAAGTGGGATTCATGATATGTAGAATAATTTCTGGTTGTGAATATGGTATTCTGATCTTTTAAAAATTATGTGTATTAAAATTAAATGAAATTTGAAAGGTGTCTGTTTTTTCATTGAAAACCTACCTCAAGAAATTACATGATGTTAAAGGGGATTACAAATCAGGTAATCTGCTGGTGAAATAATGTTTTAAAACATTAAAAATTTAATGTCTCGGATCATTCTATGTAATTTTTTTAATTATTTTTTATTCTAATGAGTCTATGAAAATTGATGGAAGATTCTGAGGCCCGGAAAGCCCGAAATGGAATTTTGTAATTTTTTATGGTACGTTAAGTAAACATGCGGGAAGATTTTTCTATCTTTTGAAATGGTGCTTGGATTAAAATTTCTGGGGCCCCATTGAATCTCTAATTCCTGGAATCACATATTATAATCTTATCCATGATCCTAAAGGGTGGCATGAAATGTTAATTTCATAGATATTACAAAATAATAATAAAATAACTAAAAGTTATATTGTTTTTCATTTTTCAACCATTGGAAATAAGATGGTGGGACTGCATTTCAATGTCCAACAATTTAATGGAATGACTCATAAGTTGTGTAACCGCACCGTTGGGAGAAATAATGGGTTATGTAACTATACCATTGATGGAGTTAATATGTTCATTAATTAATCTCATTAATGAGACTCATTAATTGTGAGATGTGTTATTCTCCACCTTTCCTTATATTTCATTGGAGATTTGTCTTGGTTTTTTGGTGAGCTACAAGTGAATGTTATGAAAAAGCGCTTAAAAAATTCTACTCTGATGAAGAACGTGATCGAGCGACAATCATTGTGGGAAATTACCTGTGACTGTGAATGCCAACTAACACCTTCATATGTGGACACTTCTTCCTCTAATACAATTCCTTCCTACAATCTCATGTAAGTGTGTTTTTTTGTTTCATTAAGAGTTGTAATTTTCTTGAAATATTATCCATGTTAATGCTAACATGGAGGGTTCAAGCCAAAAGAAGAATTCGAGGACCCAAGATTGTTTCCGGATTTTATTTCATTTCTCATGGGAAACTGGATGGTAAGGTAGCCCGCGGGGCACCGACCATATGCCTGGTGGATAGAGAGAGGCCACCAGCCCAGCCAGCGGACAAAGGATGAGTCACTCCCTAGTATGGTGCCTCTATGAATGAATTTTGTGGATGTGATGGGCCGCAGGACAAGTGGAGGTGCAGCCCGGCGGCTTGCCTGGGCGGCGGAATCCGCAGCCAAAACCTTGTAGTGTTCATGGGTAGAAAAAGCCTCAACCACAATGGGTCGCAGTGCTAGAGTGGGCGTCCCTTAGCAGAAGAAGGTAAGACCATGAAGGTCCGCGATACTGAATGAGGCACACCCCTGTTGTGTGCCTTAGTGAAGGAAGACACGACAACGATAGGCCGCGGTGATGGAATCTCGTGATGCCAGTGCGACACCTCATGGAGAAGTCAACCCATCATGCAGGTTGATGTGGGAGATGCACCTGGTGGAACCGCCTCAATGAGAAGGTGTCATATGAGGCTATATCGCAAACAAGAAAAATGGTTCTGGCCCGCAATGGCTATCTTTGGTGAGCCAGGTGGGCCACGCAGTATAACTGGCCGGACCATTCCGGTCGGCCCTGCTAGCCGAGTCCTATCAATTTGGGACAGAACCGGGTCGGGTCGACCCAAATTTTATCGGGTAAGCCCATACCAGGTCAGGCCGGACATGGACCCCTATCAGCATAGTTACACTTAATTTGGCATATCTTTTAATATGTACAAATATTCAACAAACCATATGTGGTGCTATAAGCCTTAGGACGAGACAATACTTTTGAGATAGTCCATGTGAGTTTTGGATAATGTTGGAATATGGCAGGGATAGATCATACCTAAATCCTACTGGGCCCTATGAACAAAAATTCCTATGTCATAATGATTGGGTGGCTCGTTGATGCACCACCTGTTGAATTTGAACCCTTATGACATTACGGTACATCAGAGTAATTCATCGTGGGAATTCATTCCAATCTAAATAAGACTGATGGCTTGAGGAGAAGATCCTCTCTAAATCAAGCATGCTATGTGTGGGAATCCAGGGGGTGGATGAGACATGAAGAATTAATAGAGAACCAATGTTTATTAGCACCGAGTGATCTTGGATGGATCAACACATGGAAATACTCTTTGGATCGGCACCGAGAGATCCAATGTGGATCAACGCAGAGCGATCATGTCTGATGGGCACCGTGAGATCCTGTGGGGGTTAGTAGTATATCCCGATGAATGAATTAGATGATCTATAATTTTCACTAAACATCTGAATATCTATACTTATGGTAAACATGGTGTGATATGTATTTTCCTTTGTGAATTGTGATTGAGATCTTGCTTTATGGGTTTTCCATTGCAGAATTATTAGATATGTTCAAATGTCTTGCGGTCCATATTTTATTATTATATACTCACCCCTCCATGGGTTTTACCCCCACATTGATGTTTTTTTTGGAGATGACGGGCAACATTAACTGAGTCTCAAGAGTCTAGTAATACATTGTGTTCAGAGTTGATTAGTTGATGTGGAGAGCTTCATTGATGAGCTATACCTGACCTTTTGGAATGATCCAGGGAAGATGACATCTAATTATGTTTTATTTTTTTCTGTATTTCCATTTTATTTGGGATTGTATTCTTTCCCCATTTACAAGAGTTCAAACCTTTCCACTCTGTTGGGGTTTTTAGTTGTGGTTTCAATTTTCTACATCCATTGTGATTTACTTGTGTGCAATGTACCATGTATGTCAATCTATAGATTTTTAATAAATTAAATCACAATTTAGTGAAATACCATTCCTATTCCAATCTCCAACCCTTGGCCTATAGAAGGCGGGCATGGCTTACTCATGACATGGGCCTCGAGGGATGTGTCATGACAATGATTTATCATATGGTGTCGATTATACCAGAAATACATAGAGTCTCTGTGTACAATGGAGCAATAGTGTTATGTGTATTCTCATCGGGTTTCAGTTCATGGAGTCCAGTGTTGGTACGACAACAAATGTATCTATACACTAAGACCATGAATTATGGTTTCTGACTTGGCACATGAAAAGTATGGTTGAATGTGTTTTTAAAATGTCGTGTTTCATTTTGATCTCTTGGTGTCATCTCACAATGTATATGTTTTTGTTTATGGCACACCTATTTCTATCAGGAGGTCTCCACGTAGAAAGCCAGCTTGGATTCCAGAGAGAGAACATGATAATGCCCCATCGAGCAATGAGGTGTCAGTTTAGGTCCCTCTTACATTGATGAAACATTCAGGTGGTTTTCGAGAGGCACCACCACCTATGTGGTAGAAGTTTCCTCCATCCCCACTAGTATTCCATGCATGGAGACAAAGTAGGATGCAAGATTTCTAGAGATAGAGGCCTATGAGTTTTCAAGGCGGGACATTTCCCCACGCTATTTAGTACGGGCTGGATGTTGTGGCATCAGGTTTTCTCTTAGTTGGAATACCAGCAGATATAATGGTGATCCTATCTTCTAGCCTCATCGATTTCACTACAGGGAGCTAGTGGAGACTGATGCCCCATACACATGAGGATGAGGCACTATAATGGTTTGTCATTTATACCCCCTTTAGGGGGGGGGTTTGTACTTGCAACTTTATACTCAGTTCGTATCCAGGAGCTACTGCACTTACACCATGGCTGCCGGATAGTTTCCCAATACATAGCGAGATTCGCTAACCTCTCTCTATAATCCACCGACAAGGTATGAGATCCATTCTTCAGGGATCAGACCATTGGGAAAGGTCTTTTGTGGGAGATCAGAGCATCGATGATATATATCAATATCTTGATGTAGGATGTAGTACTCAAGAGAACATTATTGGTGGAGAGAATATTATGTGAGGAGGCACCGATAGTGAGAGCCACCACCAGATGATAGCTAACATAGTATTCTGTGGTAGGAATTAGGAAGATGACACAGAGGTCCATGTATGCTTGGCCTTCTAGAGGACGAACCAATAATGTAGGGTCTGAGGTTCGGAGATCATGAGTCGGAGGAGGTCTTTTGAGGAACTTGGTGTGTTACTCTTACAGCAGAATGGGACACCTGTCTCGCAACATTCAAAATCCCTAAGTGGATGATCACTAGATGATCGGAGGATCCCCGAGGCAGCGGCTGATGTTCTAGAGAGGTGGTCCACATGTAGGAAAACATGGAAGAGGAGAACGTCGTGCAGTATGTGGTGGATGATGGTTAGGTGTCCTATCACCACCACGCTTAGGTGGTCCACACCGAACAAATAGAGGAGGTGGACCGGGGTGTTCTCAGATTTAGGAGGTAGAGTCTTACGACCATGAAAATATAGAGATTATTATAGGTATGACCTATGTCTATTAAATCATAGTAGTAGTTTTTATAGTCACAGGTTATTGTCACTATTTCTTTCTCACAACACCAGTTCGAATCTCATAGATTCTGATGGAGTAGTTGGCTTGATCCTTACGAATAGAGACTCCTACTATATGGGATTAAATGATCACACATTGGTGAAAGAAGTTTGGTATCACTCTAAGAGGTGATAAATTCATCTTGAATGTCCTTGTATTATTGTCAAGGCCATATGATGTTATCTTGGATTTTGACTGGCTGTCCACAGTCCGTGCTCACATCTACTATTTTAGCCACAAAGTGTGGTGTTTCCAACAATATTGGAACATGTATTCATTCACTAGGGAGATGGACGCCTTTGTAGCACTATATGGACATTCTTGGAGGAGGGTTAAGTCGATCACTCATCTATTGGCCACCCCCAACCTCGGTGTAGTGGATGAGAGTAGTCCGAGATTTCACATAATGGTGGGCCAATATTTTGATTCCTTCCATGATGATGTTTCTTGACTAACTCCTCATAGATAGGAAGAATTTTAAATCAACCTGTATCCTGATATGACACCGATATCTACCCCATTATATCATATGTCTCCCATGTAACATCGTCAGTTTCTGGTATAGTTGGATGACTTGTGGAGTAAGGGGTCTGTAAGGCCTAGTGTTTATCGATGGGCAGCCTCAATTTTGTTCTCCATGATGGAATTTGGGATTTTGAGGCTTCTTGGGGACTATCGGTTCCACAATCCGGTAATAGTGATGAAAATGTATCCACTTCTGAGGATTGATGATCTCTTCAAGTAGCTGAAGGAAGCACAGTGGTTTTCAAAGATAGAACCCTGATCCAGAAATCACCTCCTCATGGTATGGGATGAGGACTTAACGAATGATGATTTTAGAAGTCGGTATGGACAATATGTGTTCTTGGTGATTCCTTTCAGTGGGAACAATGCTCTGGTAGTATTCATGGGACTCATGAATAAGATCTTCTAACCTTATCTCGATCACTTCATGGTGGTCTTCAATGACTACATCTAAGTGTACTTTTAGTTGGAGGAGGATCAAGCCACGCATATTCCTATTGTTATGGATACAATCCGAGAGAACATACACTATGAAATGTTCATGATGTTCTAGTTTTTAATATGGTAGTTCCACTTAAGGGATATGTTATCTCAGAGATTGGTGTTGTTGTGGATATGGCGAAGATATAAGCATTTATTTCTTCGGAGTTACCTAGGAGTGTGACTGAGGTGTTACATTTCATGGCATTGGATGGGTACTACCGAAGATTCATACAAGACTTTTCCAGAGTAGAAGTAACCTTTTCTTGTTTAACAAAGGGTGTAAACCTTTCTCATGTACAGAGAGAAGCAACGATAGTTTCCAGGAGTTGAGGCGAAGACTGAGGAGTGCCCCCATCATGGGGATACCGGAAGTAGGTGTTGGTATGTTGTGTAATGTGATGCATAAGGGACTGGACTAGGATGAGTTTTGATTTAGGATTGAGCAGTGATCACTAACAACACATGGAAATTGAGACAACTTGAGAAGAGATATCCTACTCATGACCTGGAGTTAGTAGTAGTGGATTTTGTGCTGAAGATGTGTAAGCACTATGTGATGGGTGAACAGATTACTATTTACTTCAATCACAAGCACCTAAAGTATATCTTATACCAGTAGAACCTAATCAAGAGACAATGAGAATGGCTTGTGTTCTTCTAGTACATTGACTTTGTGATCGCCAGTAGTCATGAAATTGGAACTTTGTAGAAAACACACTCAGTAGGAGGTCTTCTCTACCATTATTGAGAGAGGTGATAGAGTATCCAGCCACATTGTAGATATCCTTCATGGATATGAATGGACTAGAATACATCCAGTCTATGACTATCACTACCCCAATATTTCAGCGAGGTTGGTAGGAACAACATGTTTATGTTTACTTCGAGGCCTGACATGCCTAGATATCTTCAAGGCATTCCTCTAAATTATTTTATTAAGGTGGGGAGCATGTCATTCTCCTCAGGGGACACACCATTTTTTCTAGTGATGCTACAAGAGGAGGTATTGAGGTATTTCCACACATCCCCATTAACATACATTCTGGAGTGGTGATGATGTTCTAGGACCATCGATGTTAGTACTAATGGAAAGGGATGAAGAAAGCTGTGTTATTGTTCGCATCAAGATGCATAATTTGTTAGTAAATAATGGTTGAGTATCAGGATCCAACATGCCTAGCATAGCCAATTGATGTGCTGGAATAGAAGTGGGATTGTATATCCATTTAATTCCTTTCAGGGATACCACTTACGTCTAGGGGACTCGATTTGATCTGAGTGATTCTTGACCGAATCACTATTTTGTCCCACTTCGTACATATCATAGAGTAGATATCAGTAGAGGGAATGGGAATCCTATAGGTACATGATATTGTATGGCTTCATGGGTTTCCATCGATGATCGTCTCAGATCACGACACTCATTTTACATCCCACTTATGGAATGGATTACTGTAGGTGTTTGGGGCTCATTTGTTCTTGAGAACTACCTTTCATTCTCAGACAGATGGTCCGATGGAACAGAACATATTGACAGTTGATGACATGATTCATGCTTACATCCTAGATTTTGGCCTTAGATGGGAGAACCACCTTTTAATAGATGATTTCACATTAAATAATAGGTATCACTCCACCATCGACATGGATCAATTTGAGGCCATATACAAGTGTTCATGAAGATCACCTACATGCTATAAAAATCTTATGGAGTTAGCAATTATGGGTCCATATTTGTTACCAGCTACCACTGGGAAGGTAAAGAACATCCCAAAGCAGATTAAGACTGCACAAAGCTGTAATAAGTCATAGGAAAATAGGAGATGATGTCTCTTGGAGTTTGAGGATAATGATCATGTCTTCCAACGGGCCTCACACCGTTAATGATTTCAGAGACTTTTCCATGCTGAAATGCTATTTTTAAGGTTCATCATACCCTTCCAGATGATAAATAGATTAGTCAAGGTGGTATACCTTATATATCATCACCCCATAGATGAACTAGGTGTATAATGTTTTTCATGTGTCAGAGCTAAGGACATACATGCATGATACATCACATGTTATCGACTGGGGCAAGATGGATATTGATGATGTGGTGATGTTACTGGAGTTCCTGAGGGAGAAAGAGGATTGACAGTAGCGGTAGGCTCTGTTGTAAGCTCAGTACCCCCATTTGTTTTTGTTGCTTCTGTATTAGCTTTTGTGGACAAAAATCCCTAATGTGGGGAGAATTCAAAGAACAATATTTTTACATTTATTAATTTTTTAAATTATTTAGGATTTTTTTGAAAAATAAAAAAATGACGGAATGTGATTTCGAGGCTCGGAGAGCCAGGAATAGTATTTTGAGATTTTTTACCATATGTTCAGTAAATGTGCAGGCAGCATTATCTATATTTTGAATTGGTTCTCGGTATAATAATATGAAGGCACCGTTGAATCTATAGTGTCGATATTCTCTTCGCGGATGCTTAACCATGGCCATTACGGGTCGGAAGATAATGTTAATTTCATGGACATTAAAAAATAATAATAAAATAACTAAATCTAATTTTATTTTTCTCTTGGGAACTATTGGAAAAACTGTGATGGGGCCACAATGCAACGTGGATCATTTTAATGGATTGACTCGTATATTGTTTTACATCACCTTCGGGTGAAATAATGGGTTGTGTAACCACATTGTTGAGAGAGTTATGAGATTTATTAATTAATCTCATTAATGAACCTCATTTATTGTGTGTTGCGTTAATATCTACCTTCCCCACTATTTAATCTGGGATTAGGCTTGGGTTTTGGTAGTGTAGTGAGTGAAAGCTCTGAAGAAGCACTGGATACTGTCCACTCTAAAAAAGAGCTTCATCGAGAGATGGTCATTGGGGGAAATGTCAGGCGAAGACAAACGCCAAAAAACACCATTGGTCATGGAAACTTCTTCCTATTCTGCAACACCTTCCAATAGACTCATGTTAGGGGGTGTCATTTCTTAATTAAGATTTATAATATTCTTGAAATATAATCCATTTTAATTGTAATGTGGATGGTGCATGTAAAATGAATAAGGCCCACACCCTATGCGATTTTTTGTTTTTGGTGTGTTACATGTGGGAAACCAAAATCTATGGTGGAACACAGTGTCACTAGGCATGTTCCCAGTAGATTGAGATTGGCCACCGGCCCAGCTGGCAGTCGATTGAGGAGGCACACCCCCGAAGCACACCTATGTTGTGAAATCCGCCATCGTGACGGGCCGTTTTGTTGGAGGAGGGGCTCCCCAATGGCGTGCTGGGGCAGAAGAAGACGCAGACGCGATGGGCAATGTTACTGGAGGAGGGTCGTGCCGACAGCACACTAGGGTGGTGGAAGTTTGGGCTACAACAGGCCATGACGCTGATGGAGGAGCACCAATGTGGTGCGCCCTTGTATAAGAACCCATGACTGCGATGGGTTGTAGTGGTGGAATCACGCCAAGCCAGTGTGGCACTTCATGGATAAGTCAACATCAATTTGGGATGTTGCAGCAGATTGGTCTGGTGGACTCAGCTACATGAGAAGCCACCATAGGTGGCAATGCCACTAATGGGGGAAATTATCATTCCTATGACCATGGTCCTGGGTGAGCCGGTCAGGCTAGACTATTCAGTCCATCCCAGCACACTGAGCCCGCAGGCTCAGTGGGACGGTTCAGACCGAGCTGGGACGGGCTAGACCCAGAAGATCGGGTCAACCCGATTTGGTCCAGACTTCGGTCGGGTCGACCCAACTCGGATCAAGACAACCCATACTTGGTCAGGTCGTTTCTGTCTAATAGGGTCGGACCAGACCCAGACCACATTTGGCCTATTCAAAGTTAGTTGGTCATATATCCTTAACATGAAGTTTATTAGATGAACCGTCTATGGTGCAAGGACAATTAGGATGAGGTGGTCCATCTAAGAGTCATTACGTGAGTTTCATTGAATGTTGGAGTTTTTCTATGTGGGATTTTACTCGAATCAAACCGGGACCTCGTTACTATAATGCCTAAAACTTACAGACCAGGCGACAGGTTGACACACCATCTCTTGCATTGGAAATATTATGACATGGTGCTAAATCAGTATACATCATCATTGGACTTTGTACTAGTTTAAATATGACTAATGTCTAGAGGATCCAAGCACCTGTAATCAAACATTCTAAGTTAAGGAATCCAGTGGCTTGCTGAGCCGTGAAGAATCAATATCAATCTTCTGTGGATCAGCACTGAGTGATCATGTGGGTATCACCACCGAGAGATCCTATGTGGATCAACACCAAGATATTCTGTGTGGGTCAGCAATAGAGCATCGTAACAGAAGACAGTGATCTAGCATTTTGATTAGTCATTTGTAAATCTGTGTTTAGTTAAAACATGTGTGAGATGTCTTTTTCATAGTTATTTTTTGATTGATATCATGCATTTTGGTTTTTAATTTTTGAATTTTGAGAGACCTTTGGGGGTATCGAGGTCCCTACTAGGTACTATTATAGTCACCCATGAAAGAGATTCGCCTACACATAACTATGTATTGTAAAGATGACGAGATACATTTACAATGTCTCGATGAGCAAGGACATGACTGTGTACGGTGATGAATAGTTGATGTGGAGAGTCATAGTGATGAGTTGTTCCTACCCTTCAAGTAGGATCCTAGGTGGATAAGCATATGATATATTTTCCCTTTTTTTTGTATTTCCATTTTTGTTGGGATTTTATTCATTCCCCTTTTACTTCAGTGATTATGTTTTCACTATATGGTGATTTTTAGATGTGGTTGATCATTTCTTCTTCCTTTGTGTTTTACTTGTGAACATTGTACCGGGTCTGTCAGTCTATAGGATTTTAGGTAATGCCTTCCAATTTAAGGTAAATTCTTTTTTGGTGCTAGTCGCAAATCCCTGGCCTAGGGTCCGTAGGCTTGAGGTAGTCACTAAAAGTTCTCCGAGGGATGGTTCATGACATCCATCCATTAAATTTTTAAAAACCTACATATCATGATTCCCCCACTCCCATCTAGAGAGTCCCATTAGTACCATCTTCATTATTTTTTAGGTCTCATCAATATAAATCGATATTTGGGTCTCCATAATCAATTAGTGGTGACTTTTCAGGGTCCAAGGTTCGTTTTCCATAGTTTTCCTATGTTTTCTTCGGATTGGACCTCTTATTCCTCTCACTCTTGATTACATGCAGTTGTAGATAATGTCTCATGCCTTAATGTGTGTCATCTCAGTTTTTTTGGTGCCGTGTTGTTAAATCATCCCTCACTAGATTCACTTCTTGTGGGATATATTATTGGAGATATTTTTCATAGTCTATTATGGTGTAAAGATCTTCTGTGACTTTTTACAATAAGGGATTCATTGATTCTCAATTTATATTCCTAAAATCACAGGGTTTTGATGATTTTTAACTTATATCAATATTAAATTGACATAATTAACTACATGAACAAGATTAATAAATTGTTATAAATCACATTGTGATGTTTCTACATTGTGTCAGGATATTGTTATGCCTCTTGATTATCATGACCGTCCCCTGGTGTCTTCTTCGTGACTACACCATTCCTGCCCTCTATAGGCCATGGGATAGTGACAAGCACTGTAAAGTCATTTCCCAAAAATGGAAGGCATTACCTTTAAACCCATACACACACATAAATGGAAAACTGAAAAAAACAAACCATGAATGAAGGAGAAGAAATACAACCTAAAAATTTACCACGATTGAGTGTAATGTGTCTAAATCTAATGAATATAGGCCAGAATAAAATCCCAACTGTAGGGAAAGTACAACCAAATAAGTACATGATTCGGAGTTCGTCCACCAAGGGTCCTACTAGAATGGTAGGTACAACTCTCAGTAAGATTTCACTAATACTCACCATGTCAATCGATCACCATAGAGCACCATCTATTCCTAACAACCCAATGTCCAGTCAAATATGATTGTTTTATACTAAATAAATGATAGATAATGGTCAATGCCATGAAGGGATGGGTATAAAAATACTTAGTATGAACCCTGATACTTCCGAAGGACTCCTATTAATACAAAACAAAATAAAATAAAAGGGAATACCACAGAGGTAATACAACCAAACAAGATCTCAAAGATATAGAATAATGTAAAATGAAGGGCTCACACATGTTATAACCTAAGTACATAAGTAAAGATGACTAGTCATAATGCTTGCTAATCTTATTCTGTCGAGAGGCACTACTAATGATCCACCTAGGATCTCTATGTCAATATCAAAATAGGACCACTAGGTGCTAACCCACATATGATAACTATATGCTATCCAACACATGTTCTCTTGGTGCTGACCCACATAAGATTGATATGTGCTGACCCGCAAAGGATCACTAGGTGTTGAACAACACTCGATCACTTCGTGATGACCCAAATAGGATCACTAGGTTCTATCTAACACAATATCTCTACATGATGACACACGTTTGATCTCTAGGGGATGTCGAACATAGGGTCATGATTCATTCTTCACGTCGAAGGAAGCCTCTAAATTCCCTCAAATAGAAGGCTTTGATTTCCAGAGGGTCCGCTCATAAAGACCTCGTTCATACCTAAAAACCACTATTTCTAACATAGAGTAACCCCAAATTATTGTACCATTGCACGGATCACAACACTACTGACAACACATTGTTTGGACGCCCGATCATCAAATTATCAGCATTTTAGTAAAAAGGGCTCGGTTGATTTAGCATCCAATCCAACCCATTCATATCCAAAATCCACTAAAGGAAAATTACAGTATCTAAAAAGGAATCCCACTTCCCAACTGTCCACTCTCCTTACAAGGTTCATCAATCAGTAACATGGTATCTATGTTATTAACATTTTAGTGGAACGAGGCTGGTCAGGTCTGGTTTGACCCGGTCTAACCAGACCCATATTCGGTTTGGCATGGGTCTAGCCTGGCTGTCCCATCGGGCCCGTGGGTTTAGCCTGGTATGACCATGACTAAGTGCCATCCTGATTTCGCCCAAACCAGGTCTACCAGTATGGGACAACTCGGACCAGTCTGGCTAGTACAGGTCGGGGCGCCCGTGAAAATTCAACCCGACATCCCCCTTTTTATCAATGCGGCACACACCTCCACACAATGCCCAACGACACCGTGTTCCATCTCAATTACTTGAATGATGGGTTGCGGCCTCCTATCATCCCCAAAGGCATATGCTAGGATTTCCCCTACAGCCTTCTACTGGAGCATGTAGGTAGCTCATTTGTCACACCGACACAGTTCTTCTGCAACTGCATCCTGCTGATAGGGGTGCCGCCTGCCTATACCTTTGGCCATCACTCTATCCCACTACTTTTTCTATCACACTGGAAGCTCCTTCTATACGATACAGGTTTTTCTCAAGTGGACTGTTTCTGGATCCACCTTTGTCAATAGGATAATTATGCTACCACCTTCACCGCAATGACCTCAAACTCTCCTTGTCACCGATTCGAATGATCATCAAACAAGAAGGCACATGACAGAGGGGATTGGGCCTTGTTTTTTTCATCACCTTCTACATTAAAATTTTAATAATCATTGGGTGGGTGGGATACATTAATTTGACCAACATGAGAAATATTATAATCATAGATAGTGGAAACCCAAAAGAAGTCACCCTCTCGAAAAAACCCATGGTCTGCGGATTAACATGTTCTGGGGTTAGTCTCTATTTTTTGTTTAAATAAGGACATGGATTATTTAAAATCATATAACTGAATCCTCATTAACATTTTATGTAGAAGCATTCATCCTTGAGGATTCAAGAAGCTGATGTCGCATCCATATTTGTTCGTCAAGACATGTCGAAGATGATGAAGTCTCACCGTTGTTCATGGTTCATCATTGCGAATGAAGTGAATTAACTGTTCAAAAGTGGTTTTATTGCATTTTTTAATTCATAAACTCTAACAAATTTGATTATTAAAATAATTAAAAAGTGTAGTGATGTTGTTCTTATTAAAGATGCTCATTAAATGAGACAATTTTAAGGAGACACATTTCATGAGACCTTAAAGTAACAATGTGGTTTCAATAGAGTTATAATTGACCCGCCATTAAGGCTCCTTATAATCTCCTCATCGCTACACCACATCATCTCCATCCACTAATCAATTACATGAAATAAATAAATTAAATATTTTATTTTATTTTATAATTTTCTATAAAATTCAAAAAAATAACATTTCCACTCGGCCCCTGTCGGATAAAGTTAAGTAATTTCTATGTTAATCCTGGGGTTATGAGAATAATGGTGCCCTGATATTTTTGATCTGTGCTCCAGTTCAAATGTTAGTAAATCACACTCACAGGTTTACTAAAGGTATAGAAAAATTGATCAAAAATAGCATTCACCCTCAACTAGCATCCATCGAGGATAGGCTCAACCTATGAGGAACACAACCTTAGATCTCAAAAGTACTCTCATATAATCAATCAGATTTACCTTTTAGAAGATATAACGATTTTACTAAAAAATAAATGTTCCTTAATTAGATTATTTATTGCAAAAAATGAACATCAAATATTGGCATGTTTTGGCCAATTTTAGGATCTACTTAAGGAAAGAATACCCTCATGGGCCTCGTTGTTGCTTTATATTTTTAATTAAAGTCACCATTAAAAAGTTATAAGCATTTGAAAAATAAAATAAATTAATTTAATAATTTTTTCACATTTATTCTATTTTGGTTTTCCTCACTAGGGGGATGGGCTGACTAAATAGATATTATTTTCCAATTTATTTTTTTAAAGGCATGTGTTTTCTATTATTCATCAAATCTTATTATTATGAAATCATAAACTTTAATTCATACCCTAATAGATCAATTGATATCACACCTTTCTTAGGATTTATTTTCTCACGATATAAAGATGTAAATTATTAATGGCTTGCACGTATAATTTCAGAGGAATAGATATTTCTAAGGGAATAAATTAGACATTTAATTTCAATTCTTATTGTATAGATGAACTTATTTATGTTTATTGTTTCCAATACTACTAAACTACTTGGCCTTTAAAGATGCATATTCATTGATTATATTCCCTTGTATTCAAATAAGGCTCTGGCTATGGGAAACTGGGGTTGGGAATTTATAGTTGTTATCAAATGTAATTTAGTAGGAACCATGTGAACATGATTTTGAAAACGTAGGATATAGAAAAAAGCCTTAAGATGGTATTTGGGGATAAAAAACAATAACATCCAAGAATTTTGATATTTAATATATTATGAGGATATTTCTAGAAAATAAATCTCTATTTGGATACAAACACGTAGATGTGGCTCTGGAACAAATGTACCTAAGTGTGAAAACTCTGACACGGAGCTTCGGCCATGACCCGAGGTATCCCGGTAGAAGAATGCGTGCCATGATACACTATTGTTTTGAAAATAGCTGAGGATTATCTTATAGTAATTCACATTTTATTTACCCACCATTTTGAGTGCTTTATGTCCCCCATGTAACCAAAGAATATGCTTCTAGGATTTAGGATGCATAAATTTATGCTATATCCTATAACATGATTAGATTTATATAGAGTTCACAAATTAATGAGATAATATATAATATGAAATGATTATATATTAAACCAAGAAGAATGAATGATAATTCACCAATACACGAGATGTGAAGAGTAAGAAAAATCAAATCATTAACTTTCATAAGCCATCATTTCAATGGAAGATTGTCTCCCATATATCTACATCATATGATGGAATAATATCATGTTTTAACAAGTTATGTAAATAATTCTACGATTCCAATGGATTTTAAGGGAATAAAAAGAATAAGATGATGGCTGGGAGATATGGGGATTAAGGGAAGAAGGGAAAGAATATTTTTTTCTACATGTGATAACTGTGGAAGGAATCATTATGGTAAATTCTTAATGGGAATTGGTGTTTTCTACAAGGGTGGTGAAAAATGACACCATGTTCAGGATTTACAGGGATGAAAATTTGTTTCAAAATTTCAATTCATCAATTGCATGAGATGAGAATATATGCTAATCAATGTCCTAATCGTCAAAGGAATATAACCCAATTGATAATTTGAGATAATGAACAAGTTATGATGCAACCATAGATGAAGTAGAATGATTAATATTCCAAGTCATTAATCATTCCATTGGAATATTTTTTCAGTAATTTTCTTGTTGTATGAATTATGATGTATATAAGAATTGTACTACAATATTCATTCATTAAAAATTTTAGGACATATGATTAATGGTTGAAAGGATATGCGATTCAGTGGAGAGTTAAACTTTTTCGAAAAAAGAATGATTGAGTGAAATACAATCCTTAATATATAAATCATGTTGAGATAAAGATCAATAAATGATTGATTCAGATAAGTATTGACTACCTTGGAACTGATTTTTGACTTGTCGATAGGTGGTCGATGATATCATGAATTAATATTACAACACTTTTGGATTTAATGAATATATCAATTAACATGTATCTTATAAAAGGAATATGGAAGAATGAATGTTTCCGATATGGTTTTTACAGTAATTAATGTTATAAAGAAATTTCAAGAGGATATATGATGAAGTTACTCACATGTTTAGAATGTGAAATTTAGAGATACTTCTTGTTGATTAAGTGTAAATGATATGTTTATAATGAAAATTTAAAGGACTTAATTATAATGTGTTGAATAGTTATATTTTGGAATTTTTATACCATTTATTAAATGGTTTTAGTTGATCATTTAATGAGATTTTAGAGGTTAATATATTGCTCCGCCAAATGGCATAACCTATGATATGTGATGAGGTATAGATAATTAAACTATAGTAAAAGGATTTTTTTAGTAGAATGGTATATTTATACACTTATACAGTGGAATAATTCATCGACTCAAGGAAAAAATTATTAAATAAAATTTTTCTTGTTATAATTATCCTTGATAATATCTATGATTTTATTTTTTTAGATCATACCTTTTTACTAATCAAGATTCATCTGAACATTTCTTATATCATGTCCCATATTAACTTTATAGTTATCTTTTTCATCAATGTCCAGATTTTTTCCTCCAAACTAATGTCACCTCATTCAAATGTATACATTTTGGGGTGACCACCTCATCTCCATTTACCATTTTTATGATTATATTTTATTAACCATATTTTCGATGTGTGTTTCTATAAGGGAATTTTCATTATAATCTATTAACATTCGATGATAAATTACAAATTTTGAGGATTAAATTTATGTGAAGAGTGGATAATGTAACAACACAATATTTTACGAATAGATTTATTATAGAATGCATGAATCACTATGTTTTTAATATATCCTCTTTGTTATAACGTAGAATTGTTAACATTTTCAGGTCAATTATGTGATGTGAATCTCGAAAATCTATCATACACAATTATGATGACTAAGTTAGTTGGAGTCTGATTGGAAGAAATAATTTTTTGGCGAATAGTAACATACCCTTATGAATAGTGATATACCCTAATGAATAGTAACTTTACCAATGACAATATATAAATAATATTCATGTTGGAGTATGATATAACAATGTTTGGGAATAAGTAATTTAATGTTTTAAAATTGTTTTTTAAAATAAATTATGATTTTAATTAAATATTAAATTAATCATAGTTTGAAAATTATTTTTGAAAAATGTACTTCATTTTCAGATTCTACAAGTAGGAAAATGGTTGGGATTAATTTAAGGTATTTTTTTAAAATATTTAATTTTTTATTAATAATGAAATACAATAATTTAAAAAATAAGATAAATACAGTAATTATAGAGTCATTTATAATTTTCTGTGGATGTTAGACCAATTGATTCGAATTAACATTATAAAATTACTCTTCTTGGTCATGGAAGTGTCACTATTCCTTGTCCGGTGGAGAAATAATAAATTAAAGAATATAAATTTGTGAAATCCCCACTACCCTCCACTATAAAACCCCCATTACTCCCTCTTCTCTTCACTCCTCTCAAGAAATGTGCCTTCACCAAATTCGGTGTAAATATTCTATCAACCTCCTATACCACATTTTTCTTCCCCTGGACTCAAAAAAAGTCCAAAACCACTCCCCTAAAGATTCTTTCATGGATGTCTGGTTCAAGAGGTAAATTCCTCTTTTCAATTCTTTTTCATTCCTGTCTAGTTCATTTGTTTTATTTTTCTATTACCTATGTATAACCATATGTAATGATGAATCCCATTCCATACATTTAGAAGAATGTTTCCATGATAGTGGAATAATTTATCATAATATATTCCTTTAACCTTAATTTATACTAGTATCAAGAACACATTCTGATATGTGTCAATTTACCACATTCACGGATGATAGGATTTTTATTTCTATTATCATTCTCATTTCTGTTCACGAAACAATCCTTGTTATGGTCGAACCAGATTTATATATATATAATATGACCAATGTTTTGTTCTGTAATATATTTGTAGAAATGGTATTGTGTTAAAATGAAAAATGAGTCTGTTTTAATCAAAACCGATAAATAAACTAAAATAGTTATCATTAAAGTTCTATATAGTAATTACTCCTCATTCCAGGTGACCAATTTATATAAATGACCATTAAGACGTCAAGATGTTCATAAAATATATTTAATTTTATTTCAGGAGAATTAATTCAATTCCACATGAACTCCATTAATTAAAAATAGGTGAACCAAATATGAACATAAATAAAATGAACAATCTTGAATGACGGAATTCAATACAATAAGTTTTCAATAAGGACAAAAATGAACAAACCATAATTTTGAAAAACTAAATACATGTCTTATATGTTCATAAATAATTTATTAAAAAGTATAAAATCATTTTCTAATAGCTTATGATCATGAGTGGAACACAATTTTAGTTTAGTTAAGGGTTTTCCAACCGAACTTCCATTTTCATTCGGGTTACATTAATTTTCTAATTACCACTATGAAATTATTGTTAATTATTATATACTTCTTATAATTTATATTTGATTATTCTATATATGGTCACTGAATAGAATCCATTCTCTATGTTATGGATAGTTATTTTTTTAAAAATAAACATTCAAAAATATTTCCAATATACCTGGCCGATTCAAGGGAATTTCTCCAATTCTAATCGATCTTCGAGTGCACTATATAATCTGATTTTGGAAAAAACTATTTTTCTAAAATAACTCATTTGATTATGAATGTAATACAATTCCTTAGATCTGGTTTTATACAATGATTTTTCCAATATAACTCTTCTTTATCATAATAAAGAGTATTTATCTCAAAAATTGCTATGTGATTTTATAATAGTATTTTCATCTGATTCAACACACTTATAGACTCTTATATATTATTTATTTTATTTATTTATTATTTCTTATACAATATATGAATGAATATTTTATGAGTAATTTTATTGTGGATGAGAAATTCTATAACCACTGACCATATTACTAAGAATGGTTAGTGTTTTATTTTCAATGACTGGGTGAAGTTAGATACATTTCATATGATAGTTTCAATATAAAGGTGTATATTGTTTATGTTGATCCCCGATAATATGTGTAATGCATTAAACATATTATGTGATGGGTGGTGCCCATTATATACCCTCGATGCATCAGTAGGCCTCATGAAACAAATATATGTTGAATTGGTGAAGGCCTTTCCCAATGTGATATATGGTTTTGGCAGAGGCCTTAATCTTTTTTAGATGTCTTCGATGATCACTTGGAAAAAATATTTGTGATTCTCTAACATATGTGATTATAAAATTATAAATATATTAATTTAATGATCATGTGGTTATTCTACTAGTAGAATACCCATGATAATGTTTTATTATGGAATTATTAACTCAGCTCATATTCCTTCCATATTATGTTCATGTTTATTTTTTAATGGCTTTTATTTTCAAATATACCAAATGTCTAATGTTTATGCAATCTTCGACTATATAGATTACCCTTATTGATCATTTGATCTCACCCCTTTATTTTTTTAATATTTTTATAATATGATGATGTAAATTAAGAATTACTTGCAAGCATAATCTATGAGGAATGGATATTACTGATGGAATAAATTAGTGTTGTATTTTCCTTTGATTTTGAAATGTTGAACTTATTTTTGTATCTTGTATCCAATAGTACTAAACTACTTGGTCTTTTATGATGTATATTTCTTCTATATATGCCAATGTAATCAAATAAGGCACCGGCTCCTAGAAACTGGGGTCAGGACTTTACAAATAATTTATGAAAATATTATATACTTATTTATCAATATATTTTCTGTCACTATAACAATCATTATTAATTTTCAAAATATTTTCTTCATTACTCAAAAAAAAATTTATTCGATATTTTCTAATATTCATGTTTAATTAATATAATTTTGATTATTATATTGGGATTCTCATAAACATGGTGGTGTGTGTAATGATAGCTGTCAAATAAATTAAATTTATTCATAAAAAAAATAAACTATATAAAATTTACATTCCATCACAAAAAAAATTTATCACTTGAAAGTATATCAAAATTAATAAAACAAATATTATAATTTTACCTCATCATATCCTTGGGTTCCCATGTAGCTTATCCAAGTTTGAGATTTTAGTTAAAAAAGTACTAGGTGGGTGGTATTGTTTCATATAATGTTAACACAATGATTAAAAAACTAGATTTGTAGTTCCCCATATGTAGGATAAATATCATGATGTCTGGAAATTATGTTTCTTTCGTGTGAATAATTGTGTTTTTTCCTTCTGTGGGGTGGATACATGGAACACATCAACGATATGAGATATGGTTAGTGGATGTTCCCCATGGGAATCAATTTTCCCTACTCGATCAAAAAATTAAAATGGTCCAATATACCTAGGGATCAAAATTTCATTTTTCATTAATCACATTACCATATACTCTTGATAAATTAAGTAGAAACCCTTATCATATACGTCAAAATCTAGTTTATGGAGATAACTTTCACATTAAATATTCCCTCTACTATGTATTTCAATGATTTTATATTGAATGGATATGACATTCGTTTCAATTTTCTCATATATAATAGATCCAAATTCATTTTATTCTCAATATTAACCCCAACATGATGGATTATTAAATTTATTTTAATTAGGGTATTCATAAATATCCATATATATTCATGTGTGGATTCAACTACTAAAGGTAATATCAACTGTTGAATGATTTTGATACCTTTAAAAATAGAAATCAACATATTAATATCTCCTAAAATAATATGTTGTTGAATTTTTATTATTGATTTAACATCTATCATGGAATGATACCATGTACTAAAACTCCACTCTATATCCTAAACCATCAAAAATATTCAACAAAACATCAAGTTAAAACACAGATCCTGATCATATACAATCTATCATCATACTCTATGAATCCATACCACTAATGTTAGGTATATCATTGTAGTATGATTTAGAGAATAATATTATCTAATAATGATGATGTTTGATAAAATTGTAGGGTGATCAATAAAAACCCATATAGAATTGTCCCCTATTGAAATATTTCAGAGTACCATGACAACAACCACTTTTATTTGTTCCATTTTAAATTCATGTTTGGTTAGTGGTTACCAAATCCTATATGACCATTTTATATTATCCTTTAATTAAAAAAATTCCAATGGACCATATAAAAACTCTACAAAATAAATTCTTATGTCATCCCATCAAAAATATTAATTAAATTATCTATACATCAATATACATCTTGGACGAATGGAGAATACCAAAATATATGCTTCCCAAATAGACCCTTCAGTAAATATTGAATGGATGGAAAAAATAAAATATATTTAAACATTATGATTGTAAAACCCCAACCCGAGTTACCTAGAGTCGGTGCATTAATTACATAACATAGGCATGATCACAAAAGATATAGTCTCAAAAGGCCAATTACTTTATTAGTCCTGGAAACCCTATATATATTCATAAGTCTTAAATTACATCACAAAGTAAAAAAACTACAACAACAACTTTTCTTCATATCTCCTCGTACTATCCCTACCGGTCATTCATAAATTATTTCTTGGAATCCACATAAAAATAAGACATAGAAAGGGGTGAGCTCATATGCTCAGTAAGGATTACAATGCAGTGGAAACTTTCATAAATAAGCATAAACATTTAAGTAAATGTATAACTAAAACAAAAGCCTTTTAAACATGAAGATCATCATTATATGGGAATGATAAAATAAAATAATTCCATTTAATTATTCACATGGATATTCTACTACTAAAATAATCTCATGCAATATCAATTACCAATTTCAAAACATGGGAATGCATAATGAAAAACTTTAATTTCTGTGTCAAGTCCAGGTGCCATGACCTACGGGATAACTATTACTGGAACCCAACCCGGAGAGCCTCTGTAACCGGAATCCAACCCGGAGTTCCTCTAATACCTCTACACCATCCCCTAGTGCCTCTAATAACCAGACACCAACCCAGAGTGCCTCTAATAACTGGACACAAAACTGGAGTTCCTCTAATAACCGGATACCAACCCAGAGGGTACGCTGTAACCGGAACCCAAACTAGAACTTACTTGTCCAACACATTCATCTTACGAATAGGAGTAAATATAATGTAAGCATTAATATTAAAAATAGCATACGAAATGCCAAAACATTAACATAAACCATTAATGGCATAAAAATAACTCATCCATAGTCAAACATATCAAAAAAATCTTCAATACAATATGGAATATTTGTATCATATTAAATCAACATAAAAAAGTGTAAAATTTATCAATGGATGTTGAAATATATGAAATAAAAGATATTTGAATGAAATATCTCTTTTTTTAAATCATTTAATACTCCCATAATTATAAAATAAAACATTTACATTGAAAATATTATTTTATTCTTGTAAGGGAAGCTTCAATGATTTTATAACGGTGGAAAATAGCCGCACACTCCATATAAGTTAAAAATACATTCTTACCTTAATTCTGTCGAAACTGTTAAAAAGGACATTGTTTGGAAAATGGCGGAAATATTCCTTTATGAACATCTTATAAAAAGTCAAACAAGGGTATAAATGACTTTAACCCATATTCTGTAAAATAGTAAAAATGTTTTGAAATATATTTTTATGAAACATGGATGTGGTTGATAAAGAGGTCCCAGTAGATAATTATGTACAAACAACCTGAGATAATGATGATATTGTGAAATAACCCTTACCTTGTACTTTTCCATGGTTGAGGGTAGGTTAACCTTCTCTTCTTTTGGTTATTCCTTTTGATTTGATCAAAAGGGATCCTTAGGTTGGCTTTCTGATCAGACTAAGGCCTCTAGGTTGAAGTGAGGGAAGTTGAGAGAATATTTGGGCAGGGTTTGGCCGAACCAAAAGTCTTTGAAGGTGTGAAGATTTGGTTAGTAATGGTGTTATTTTATAATTGGAAGGAGGGCCTCTTTAGAAAAAACATAAAGTATTAATTTATAATAAATTCATATTCAATTTCTAATGGCTCCATAGTTTATTATTAAAATACTAAGGTGGGTATGGGTTGGAATACATTCAACCAATAGATTTTAGACTGGTTTGGGTCATTATATTAACCTTATCTTTTAGTTTTAACTCTTGGTTAATTAGTTTAACACTTACCATGTCACTTTGTATTTTTATAATATATAGTAAATAAAATTACTATATACATCCAAGAGACCCTGAAGATGTCCATTAATGATACACCTATAATTATATAAGTCCTTTGTAGGAACCTTATATTTTTAGGAATATAATATCAATTAATAATATAATATTTATTTCAAAACAATTTTATATCAATCTTCACAATATTTAACAATTGATTTTATTTAAAGTATTCAAAAAAATATTAATTCGAATAAAATTTATTTATGCAATCCTAGAATTTCATATTAACCAATAAAATTCTTGTATGTCATCAAAATTTTAAAATTATATTTATTTTATCATTTATAAAACCAATTATTTTATTCATTCATTAATAATGAAACAATTGCATCATTATTGTGTAATATATATTTTCTAATTTTCAATGTCTAAAAATTATAAATAAAATAGAATTATTTAGGAAATATTTTTAGATTTCTAATGAATATTTATAGTCAAAAATATAATATATATTACCCAATGTAAAAATTGTTTTTCTAAAGGATATATGCTTATGTTATTTTGTATTTACTATAACTTAATTAATATAAATAGTAATTATCACATACAATTGGATCCAAGGGGTCTCAATATCAACCCAATGATGTCCATGGTCGGAAATGTATCAAAAAATATTATTAAGACACGTTTTAGGGTAATTTATTATTATTATAATATTATTTGTTACCCTTATTTAACGGATTTACCCTTTAACCATGGTAAATAAAATTTTTATCGAAATAATTATTGAAAATGTATAAAAATAAAAGTTACATATTTACACAATTTGGAAATCCTGATTCCAAATATGGAGTCCATTTTTCCAAATTTAAAACACATAAGTAGCATAAATTAATTTAAAATTAATTTCTGCTATCAAAACAAAAAATTGTGTTTTTAAAAAATAATAACTATCAAATGATGGACAGTTGACTATGTACGGAATATTTGTAAAATTATATCCAATGACAAAAATTGTATTAAATGGTAAAAATATATTACAAATATACTTTCAAACCACTCAAATTCATAATTTATTCCTATTAATTATTTTGATTAAAAAGCTGTTTTTAATTATAATTTAGTAATTTTATCTATTCATCAAAATATAAAAGTTATCCAAAAAGAACCAAAATTTTACAGTTGGCTAATTTTAATATTCCGAATCTAAAAATGAATTCCATTTTGATATACAAAATTTATAAAATTTTAAAAACTGGGTATTACTATTCATAACGGCTACTTTGATTGGTCGCGGTGTGTTAGAGTCTCGAAGCTGCATACAATGAATGATATTGCTTAATTCAAAACGAAATGTATCATGGATGCTTGGGGTGTTACATTCACCCCTCCTTCAACTAATTGTGTCCTCAAAATTTGAAATTGTTCTTTGAAAATAAAATGTTGAAAATAGAAAATAACTTTGTGGAAAACCCATATCGGAAATAGGGATAATAAAATTTATGTTTAATAAGAGGGAAAGGGAAATGAGAATGTCACCGCAAAATTAGGGATTCTAATAGAAGAACATTGGTGGAAATTATAGACATGTAATTAGAGTGAAAATGTAAATATTTATAGGGAGTGATTGAGGTCATCAATCTCAAACAAGTTTAGAATTGGTGGCCTCAAAGCTGTCAATCTATGATGATTTAAAATATCACTAGTTGAAAAAAAACATAAGGTATTAGGATAAAACATTTCTACTCTTAATATCCCTTCCCTAAATAATTAATTTCTTTATATAATAAGATAAATATATATATATACATCTTGACAAGTAGAGTTTTCATCCTTCAATTGTTTTCTACCACAAACTCAACTTTCACCTCAAAAGATAATAAAACTCAAAAATATTATATTTATCCTAATAGTATATGTTTCCAATCATTAACACATACCATTATAATGAAAAAATATTTTGTAATAACCAGGGACTTCTTGTAGGCTAGTGTTAGGTAATAATGGAATGTCACACTATTGTTATCAGTTCTATTCTGGCAGGTTTGTACGATGCGACGGGTTATCGCCCGACCTGCATATGGTCTTTTTCCTAAAACTATAGTATTATACTATGGAAAAAAATAATAATAAGAAAATTTTTAACCTGGAACAATACTGTCCAATGTTCAACTTAATCCATTACAAAACATTTTAGTTAGCCAAAGAACCTCTGTCCAGACTCTCTGTAAAAGGTATCTAAATTCAAAAATCAATCACAACATCATATTCTCCAAAAATATTAAAGGTTATCTTATTGTCACAAACTGAAAATATGATTACCTTAGTCATATTAAAACCTTAATAAAAAAATTAAAGCAGTACAATCCTTATATATATCACGTTATTCTCATAACTAGAAAATAATCCTTGAGTCCAAAAATACAAATACATTAATTATTCGTCTTCAACTGTAGTAATAACATAATATTGGCCTTGATACATTGGACTTTTCTAAGGTTTGTTTCCCTGATTCTTAGGACATTAATTTTAATAATGCACCATTTCTCTACAATTGTAGTATTCAACATTGAAAACCTCATTCATTCGCTTGCAATCACGAGTCTGGTGACATTTTTTCCACAATTTTAATAAACTCCCATTCCTTTTAGTCAAGTATTGGGGTGTTTCTTCCACAATTTTCACATAATGGAAAATTATTCTTCCCCTTTTTCCCTTTATCTTTCTCTTTATCCATCATTCTCTTCATCTCTTGATTGAATTTATTGTCATAATATTTATAGAATTCCTTTCCTGTCTTGATAGCACTTCAGACAATGTCTTCATACGATGAGAAAGACTGTGAGATAAATGCTTGATGAAGAAATGGTTTTATCCCATCAATGAAATTATCAATATTATTTCTTGGGTTACGTATATAATCTCCATCATACCTTACTATCATTGTAAATTTAGCCTCATACATTGCGGCATTATTATCCTCCTTTTTGTCTTGGACTCCAAAATTGCTTGTCCATATCTTCTCGATGGTCATGAGGAAAGTATTTTTCTATGAAAATCATTTTAAACTCCCTCCATTCCATATTTGATACTTCATCATCTTACTTTGTGCTTTGAATAAATGACCACAATTGGACAGCATCTCCAGTGAGCATGTAAACTACCATGATAACGTGTTCCCTTTCACTACTCCCCAAGGCATGGAATATTTTCTCTAAGGAATTTATCCATTGCTCAGCTACTAATGGATTTTTACTCCCATTTAATTTTTTTGGTTGTTCTCTCATGAAGGGATCAATCATTGATCCTCCACGCTGCGGATCAGGGTGCTTCATACGGGTAAGGTTATTATTAATAACCTGAGTGTGTTTTCCCACTATGTTGATTAGCGGATCAGTACCAGTTACATCACCAGCTCCACTATAATTACCTAGAGCAGGAGGGGAATCCCTATATAGAGTGCGTCCATTGATACATTTTCTATTCCTTCCACAATGCGCCATTTCTAAACAATGGCACAAACTAGATCAGTTTATGAATCAAAATATATAATTCCATACTTGTAAAGCACATAACATTAATTGAACTATTTATGGATATAATACATAATCATAAACAAAATTTTTTCTTTGAGGATTTATATACTCATAAACACTTCATAATGATTTTTAATGAAAATGAGAATTATCCTAAGCATATCCCACGAGAGTGTCGTAACCAAGAGTGCAGCAAGGCCCGTTATCGTGCACCAGTTCTCGTTCGAGTCTATCTCAAAGCGTTGTTTTTGGGTTTTACCCCTAGGTACATCTGTTCCAGATCCACCTCTATCTGATCGTATCCAGACCGAGATGTATTGCTAAAAAACTCACCAAATCTCTACAATACCAAAATTCTAGGATGTTCTTCCATACTAATACTCAATGTTCATCTTAGGTCTATGTGATCTAATAAGAGTTTATCTAGATCTAGATTGAAAGGTTGGTACTAAACATCCTCTGATACCAACTATGACGCCCCGACCCCGGTTACCAAGAGTCAGTGCATTAATTACATAACATTGATGTGATCACAAAAGATCATGTCTCGAAAGACCAGTTATTTTAGTATTCCTGGAAACAGTAGATATATTCATAAGTCTTACATTACATCATAAAGTTAAAAAACTAAAACAACATATTGTATTCATATACCATCATAATATCCCTGAAGGTAATTCATAAATTACATCATGGAATCCTGGAAAAAATAAGACATAGAAAGGTGTGATCTCAGATGCTCAGTAAGGATAACAATACATCAGAAACATTCATAAATAAGCATAAACATTTATGGAAATGTATAACTAAAACAAAATCCTTTTGAACGTGATATTTATCCTAATATGGAAAATATAAAATGAAATAATTCCATTTATTTATTCACATAGATATTCTACAAATTGAAAAATCACATGAAATATCAATAACCACTTTCATAACAAGCAAATTCATAATGCCAAACTATAATTTCTTTGTCAAGGCCTCGTTCCAATTCCAAAGGGATTACTGTAACCAGAACCCAACCCGGAGAGCCTCTCTAACCGAACTCCAACCTGGGGTTCTTCTAATAACATGACACTAACCCGGAGTGCCTCTAATAACTGGACACCAACCCAGAGTGCCTCTAATAACCAGACACCAACCCGGAGTGTCTCTAATAACCGCACACCAACC
Source organism: Viscum album (assembly GCA_963277665.1). Taxonomy (NCBI): domain Eukaryota; kingdom Viridiplantae; phylum Streptophyta; class Magnoliopsida; order Santalales; family Viscaceae; genus Viscum; species Viscum album. The sequence goes on along the minus strand of OY728121.1, from coordinate 87,969,034 downwards.
CGGAGTGCCTCTAATAACCAGACACCAACCCCGAGGGTCTGATGTAAATGGAACCCAACTCGAAACATACTAGTCCAACAAATTCATCTTAAAAGAGGATGAAATATAATGTAAACATTCGTATTAAAACTAGAATACGAAATGCCAAAACATTAATCATAAATAATTAATGGCATAAAAATAATTCATCCAAAGTCAAACATATCAAAAAACCATAAATACAATATGTAATATTTGTATCATAATAAATCAACTTTAAACAGGTGTAAAATTTATCAATGGATGTTGATGTAGATGAAATCAAAACTATTTGATAGAAATATCACTTTTTTAAAATCATTTTCAAGTAACGTAATTATAAAAGAAAACATTTACATTGAAAATATTCTTATAAGATTGTAACAGAATCCTCAAAGATTTTATAACATTGGAAAATAGCTGCAGCCGCCATATAAGTTAAAAAGACATTCTTACCTTAATTATGTCGAAAATATTAAAAAGGACATTTTTTGGAAAACGACGGAAATATTCCTTTATAAACATATTTTGAAATGTCAAACAAGGGTATAAATGACATTAACCCATATTCTATAAAATAGTAAGAATTTTTTGGATTGAATTTTTATGAAACATGGATGTTGTTTTTAAAGCGGTCCCAGTAGATAATTACTTATAAAAAACCTCGGATAATGATGAGATTGTGAAATAATACTTACCTTGTACATTTTCTTGGTTGATGGTAGGTTAATCTCCTCTTCTTCGGGTGCTTCCATTTGATTAGATCAAAAAGGCTCCTCAGGATGGATTTATCTCAAAATACGGACTCTAGGTTGAAGCGAGGGATTTTGATAGAGTATTTGGGCAGGGGTTGGCCGAACCAAAAGGCATTAATGGTGTGAAGAATTGGTTAGAAGTGGTGTCCCTTTATAAGGGGGAGGAGGTCCTCTTTAGGAAAAACATAAAGTATTCATTTATAATAAATTAATATTCGGTTTCTAATGGATCCAAAGTTGATTATTTAAATTATAAGGTGGGTATGGGACGAAATCCTTTCATCTAAAAAATTTTAGACAGGTTTGGGTCATTATATTAACCTTATCTTTTAGTTTTAACCCTTGGTTAATTAGTTTAACACTTACCATGTCACTATGTATTTTTATAATATATAGGTAATAAACATACAATATGCATCGAAGAGACCCCCCAAGTTGTCCATTAATGATACATCTACAATTATATAAGTCTTTTGGCCGAACCATATATTTTTTGGAATATAATATCAGTTAATAATATAATATTTGTTTTAAAAACTCTTTTATGTCAATTTTGACAACATTTTATAATTGATTTTTTTTAAGTCATAACAACATTATAAATACGAAAAAAATAAATTTAAGCAATCCCAACATGTTATATTAACCAATAAAATTCTTGGATGTCATTAAAACTTTCAAATTATATTTATTGTAAAATTTATAATACTAGTTATTTGATTCTTTCATTAATAAGGAAAGTATTGAATCATTATTGCGTCATATATATTGTTACTTTTTCAAAGTCTCCAAATTATAAATAAAATACCATTATGTAGGAAATTTTTTTATCTTTCTAATTAATATTTATAGTCGAACATATAATATATATATCCCTATGTAATAATTGTTTTTCTAAAAGATATATGCTTATGTTATTTTGTATTTACTTTAACTTAATTAATATAAAGTGTCATTATCACAAACAAGTGGATCCATGTGGTCCCAAAATCGACCCAATTATGTCCATGGTAGAACATTTATAAACAAATTTGGTTAATAAATGTTTTAGTGTAATGTTTTCTTATTATAATATTATTTGTTACCCTTATTTGTCAGATTTACCCTTTAACAATGGTAAATTAAATATTTACCGAAATAATTATCCAAATGTCTAAAAATAAATGTTACCTATTTACACAATTTGGACATCCTGATTAAAAATATGGAGTCCATTTTACCTTATTCAAAACACAAAAGTGGCAAAAATTAATTTAAAATTAATTCCCGCTGTCAAAACGAAAACTATGTTTTTAAGAAATAATAACTATCAAAAGATTGACACTTGTTTATGTCCGTTTTAATTGTAAAATTATGTACAATGACCAAAATTTTATAAAATGGTAAAAATATATTCTAAATATAATTTAAATCCACTCAAAATCATAATTTATCACTTTTAATAATTCTGATTAAAAATGATGTTTTTAATTAAAATTTAGTAATTTTCACTATTCATAAAAATATAAAAGTTATCTGAAAACTACAAAAATTTAACTTTAGGATAATTCTGATATTAATAATCTAAAAATGAAGTCCATTTTGTGAGATAAAATTTTAAAAATTTAAAAAATTGGGTATTACTATTCATAACGGCTACTTTGATTGGTCGCGGTGTGTTAGAGTCTCGAAGTTGCGTACAATGCAAGATATTGCTTTATTCAAAAGTAAATGTATCATGGAATCTTGGGGTGTTACAATCATTCCATCATAATCATAGTTAATCATAGAAATTTTTTTTCCTTCGTTAATATACCAATATATTTCTTTTGTGCCTCTTTAATCTCTATTTGTATAGGCAGGTAAAGACTCATTTGATAATGATAATACTTTTAACATATTTTATAATTTCTAGATACGTGCATAAAAAATTTTATAAATTTGTATCTTATTTTATCATCCTCATTCCCATTCAACAATTATATATTTGATTCAAATCCTTATCAACTAGGTTCTCATTACCATGATAGTAATTTCTTCTATTATCACAATTGTTAATCAGCACCATTCATCTACGATGGATCATATTTCACTATTATATTAATATTTACATAAATAATTTATAATCACAAAAAAAATTACAATTTTTAATGTAAATATAATTCATTTATATGATTCATATTAATTTTGTGGCCGTTTACAAAAAAATCATGCGTATTTTATTTTATCCAATTATCAATAACATTGGACTTTTATGGATATAATGGTATACCATCAAATGATATTATAAAACAAAAAAATATTAAAAAAGCTATCCAAAATTCAAAAATGGTAAATTTTTTAAAAAAATAAACGTTTATAATGTTCTTATTCCAACTCCTAAAATGATATTAATTCTCTTTTTTCCATTTTAATTGATAAAAATATAATAAATAAATTCTACTATTAACTAATCATAGAAATATGAAATGACACAATTCATTAATTCAACGAATAGAGTATGAGTATCAGAAATACAAAATGTAATAACTATATATTAATAGTTTACATTCCTGGTGTGCAATGTTGTGTTAGTAATATTATATTTCCTAATCATCAATTGATAATATCTCAAATAAAGATAAATAATGGAGATGTATTTATTTGGCACAACATATGAAACTTATCAATAATATGTGGTAATGAATAATGGTTCATTATTTTTGTCTTATTCAGATCCTAATAATCAATACTGTATGTAAATTTATCCATATATATTATTTAATTGATGTATATGGTCACCCCAAGGTGACATACTTGGATGAATAATTATTATTTCTGGATTCCCCTAGAGTTTATTTTCGAAATAATGTAACTATATTGAGATAATTCGATATAAAATCATAGAAATTGATGTATCACTATGTATGCGATATATTAATAACTCAAATACATGATTTGGTGGAAGACTATGTAAATTTTTAGAAAATATTTCACCAAATGTTTACATTATAGTCATATCATTGAGGTGGACTCTCACCAAAACCATCATTGAGAAATTCCACATTGGATTTGGTATATAGAACCATAAAATAGATGTGATATCCACATGTTGATCATATTATTTTCCTCACTGATAAAACATCATATAATATACTGTAATATCATACATTAATTATGTTACTAGATAGTTTGTTTCTTTTTTATGTATAAAAATTAAATCTATTTTGAAGATAACATATAATCAAATCATAGTAAGAATAAATATATTTTTCTTAAAAAAATTCTACATAAATGAACTGGTTACAAAAATTAGTCATTAGATTTGATCATTATTCCATTAGGTGTTTTGATTTCAAATTAGACATCTTATAGTTGTGGTGCGATTTTGAAACTCATTACGAATTCATCGGATAAAAAATAATTTATAGTTTAATTATTAAATATTACACTATTAGTTATAGAGTCTATAAAACTTGTACGATTCACATCATTATTTTGTACCCCTCATCAGAATTAGTGACCACATGAAATTTCTTGTTTTCAATATTCATATGATTATCTCTCTTCATCCTGACACATAACCAATCTATTTTCCCATGAACATCCTTTATATACAAATTTTTTTTTCATTCCCTATTAGAAAATATCTACTAGGATTCCATCCACACATTGAGAAAATGTGAATACTCATCTTCATCACTCTTGAGTTTTTATAATTTTCCTCAAATAATTTTTCATTTCTTGTCTAAAACATATGATTAAAGGTCAAATAAAATATATATTTTTTACATATATAATTTTCGATTGATTTCTTCATAGCTAATTATTTCAATTATGAATAAATTCCACAATAAAAATTGGTTTATGAAACTGTATAATATAACAACAATACATTCATTATAGATGGCAGTTAAAGATTAATACCGTACAAGTATTATGAAATATGCCTCATAGATACTAAGAAAATAATTATAATTTATCTTAATACCAATGAATTCCATATTCAATTTTGTAATTACATTATAATTAATTTACTCATTCTGAAATAAGATTAATATTAATATAACCCCATTGATTAAATTTCATTCTATTGCCTCATATTAACTATTAAAATCCACTAATTTTTTTCTTCACCTACTAAATGATATATAGATGGAATTATATTTTAATTTTATACACACTAGAGAATAGAAAATGTTATTTTAGATATTTTGATCCATTTCTTCTAAATAATAGGATCATCAGAACCACTAAAGAGAAGTTTATATTTCATCATAAAGTTCTAAATTTAATATTTTGGCCAATTTTATTACATGAAAATTCAGAGTGATTCATATCTTTAAAATGTTATATGAGAATATAGAATATATTTTTCATTCCTCTGCCCATAAAATTTTTTAACATGTGGACAATCATTTCATTTTTAATTAAAAATATCACTACCATCATTCATTCTTATTTAATCTATTAAACAAAATAAAAATTTCTGTTGTCAGAATTTTTTCTCATAGTGGAAAAGCACATAATAATGATAAATAAATTATAGGATTTTAAATTCTAGATAAATAATTTTTTTTCCATGACACAATTAGTATGACCAAGTTCATTCATGGTTATCATATATTCAAATCCATCAGGATGGTTTATAAATAGTTTGTATATTTTCAAAGAATATCTCATAGGATGACATGTTTTGAAAAAAAAATTCATTTTCATAAAAAATGTTATGATCAATTCCATATTAATAATCATTTTCTGTAGCAATTACCCCATGGAAAAACTGCTCAATATCCTTATCCACATGCAGTATTTAGATATTTATGTAATTAGAAATAAAAAAATATCACTACCATTAAACACAAATTACAATTTTTTCTAAAATTATACATATACATTAATTTCACAATAAATATTTATCATCTTAGTTTCCAATTTATAATTAATCCTTTTATTGATTTTCAGTATATTTATCCACAAATATCATTCAATGATATCACATCATAAAATATAAATATTTTGTCCAAAATAATTTGTTCCGCAATAAAATTATAAAGAACCACTACCAATGTAAATATTGAAAATAAAATTCTTCGTAATTGTAATTTGTTGTGTCCAACTTATTTATTCGTAATATGGAACCATCATCGACGTATCATAAATTAAAAATTTATTATTAAATTTTTACTTTAAATTGAAAATTGAAATGTTGAAACCATTGTGAGGGTAAATAAAGAATATCTCAATTATCAAATTACAATAATATTATAATAATTGTATGTAAACATGAATATAAAATTTAAAAACCACAAATAATATATCAATGATCATTACATTGAGTCACGAAATAATGTGTGGATGATTATAGGATGTGAATCATAATTGAATCAATGGATCTTATTCATTATAAAATAACGTAGAAAATAGAATATGATTTAAGTACTACACATAACAATATAAAATAATTTACTTTTTATTCAAGTTATATTTTATATCCTATCATAGATGAATGGGTTTACTCACTAAATATATTATTGTGGTCAAGGATCAATAAAAAAACTATGATAATAGACAACATACCTTATAAAATTTGGTTCACACTCCATTCCATTATTTATTATCTGATGGGATATCAATCATAAAAAATTAAATGGAATAAGAAAAATGTCCAACATATAACATAATGAAAATAATATAATTTTTTTAAAAATATAATACTTAATTCATCATATAAAAACCCTTTTAACGAAACGAGTTGTATAAAATTTTCATCAAATAATAATCAATAGTTAAGAAACTAGATTAATTTTTTTCTGTATTTCTTCGTAGAATAACTCATGGAAACATAATAGGTTTCAGAAATATATTTTCATCATAATGATTTATGATCTAGAGAAATAATATGGATGATATTATTGGATCACAAAAAAGATGTAGTGAAAAAGAAGGAGTTATCATAGATGGGAAATGATTTTGGAATTTCTAATTGACCATTTATTGAAGAAAACGTCATATTATCTTTGAAAATTTTTGAATAAAAAATCCCCAAATATGTTTGAATATCAATTTTTTTAAACATAAAAGGAAACCATAAATAAATTATTGCTCATGATAAAATGATATTATGGAAAGTAATAGAATTATTCCTTTCACATTTCTTGTAAAAATTAATATGTACTTCATTCAGAAAATGGGATTGAGATTCTAATTAATATTTTTTTTTGAAAATATATAATACATAGAATAATTTATTTTAAACAGTCATTGTAAATTGTTATATTATTTTTTTAATAAATTATTTGGAAAATGTGTACATTTAAGAAAATGTTTCTTCGACCAAATAGAGAAATTATATCAATTATTATTAAAAACATATTTGCAATATCATAAGTACATAAAATGTTTAAAATGAAATGAAAAAATATATAATGAAAAACATTCTAGCATACAATAATTTTGTTTTTGTTCTTTAGATATTGATCATAATATTTCATCACAAGAAACTGAATCAATAACAATGAAAATAAATAATTCAATTGTATTATAAAACCACTACCAAATTGGTATTATTATAAACATAATCCATATAATTGAAATAAATATAAATTTATATTTATATCCAATAATGTTAGTGATAATAATTATAAAATAAATTAGTCAGTATTATATATAAACCACGAAAAAATGTATTTCTCAAGGCATGTTTCTCAACGTGAAAAAAAGTGAGATATAAATCTCATACATAAAGACATTAATTATTCATAAAAATTCAAAGATCAGGTATAATAAATTTCGATTTTTTATACATATTTATCTGAACTATAATCATATATATCATAACATATATGATTTACTTACAACCTTTTATTAATAATTTATCAACAATTCCTTGTAAAAACATTGTGTTTCAAGAAATAACTACTTTATATTATAAATTTTTGAATGGTAGATTTAATTCTATTACATTGATCTTTCTTCCATTATATTAATAATTTTTATAATGGAATAACAATATTATTTCTATCAACATACATGGGGATATGTAATAAATTAATGTTATAGATTGAAAATGAAATACCTAGTTTATAGATACCGTAGGTCATTTGTATAGATATATATTGTTTCCATTTTATCAAAAAATAAAATGGTAGAATGGAACTTTTTAAGACAACCTTATTAGATCATTTTAATATGATAGATACCTTATGTTTTCATTATATATACAATCATTTACATCTGATAAAAAAATTATAATATAATGTATTAGAACACTCTGTGGAAAATGAGAGTCCACTAGTATACATTATTGACATTATATTATTAAAAGGGGTTTTAAGTTAATAAGGTATATGTGATTTATATTAAATTCATAATTATATTCATATGTGAGATAAAATTATGGATATCATATTACACATGTTCATGATATTATATTCTGGCGTACACATGATCTATGGTATAGATTTCCATATTATGGAGAAAGAGAAAGATATAGGTTATTAAATTTATCTAATAATAATTCATTATATTTTAGTTAACCATTCCATTATATAATAATAATTGATGATTTTTATGGGATGTTGAAGCATAACTAAAATTTAATCTCAATATTGATAACTATACAAGTTTTACGGATGACCTCCTATTGTTAGCACAAAAAATACATCTTATAAAGATATTATAATCATGAAAGGGTCTCTAGAAAATATTATGGAAAAAATGTGTCTATTTGAGTAGTAAATGGATGAACAAAATGTTTTTATATCGGTGAAGGGGAGAGGAATGTGTGTTCTATTATATATTTGGGGAGAGGAAAAAATTTAAATTTTTATAATGAAAAATGTATAATAATGTGCTAAACAATCAACATATCCACAAATTGACGAATAATTTATCATTTGTTTATATATGTTAAATATATGTCCATGAAATAGGTAATGGATACAAATATGTTTATTTAACCCTGGTCATTTTAATTTTTCCCTGAGTATCCCTGTATTAAATTTAACTACATTAAATATTTTATACAATTATTATTTTTCATTTTGAAAATATATTAAATAGAAATTATAAAAAATTAACAAATATTTATTCTTCCAAAAATGTAATCCATTTTTGGAAATAAAAATAAGCATAATTTAATTTAAAAGTAATCATGTTAACATGATGAGAATATTTTTTTCTAAACTAAAAGTGTTTATTATTATAAATTTATAGTTTAATACTTAAATATAAAATTTCATTCAATTACATAAATCAGATTACAAGTGATATTATTTAACTCTTTTTATATTATCAACCATATAACTACTAAATTAATCTTTTAAAAACATTAAATAAAAAAATTACTAATAAAAACTAGCGTTTTTTAAAATTAAATAAAAAGTTAAACTTTTTGAGAAAATACAAAAACATCAATTTTAGATAATTTTATCATTTTGAATCCATATATTACTTTTTATTGTTAAGATGATATATTTTTGTTATTTTTTAAAAGATATATATATTCATTCTTCACACAAATTAATTAAAATTGTGTTTTTGGGAAAATATATTTTCAAAAAATATAAATTTTATACCAAACAAATTAAATATTTATCATTAAATAAAATTTATATGAAATAATCATAAATAATATTAATACTTTTAATATTACAATTAATACATAAAAATTAAACTTCTATGTTATAAAATTAATGTTTATGTAATAATATTCTTAATATAATATCAATTATCATGAATGCACAGTGTTTTTTGTAGTGTAATCTAACAAAGAATTTAAATTAAAATGAAAAAAAATATTTAATAAAATCTTAGTTTTTTATAGAATGTTTTTCCTTGTCTTCCTCTATTTTTTTGGTTGGATTTTATAGGAGTTAGTTTTTTTGGTCTTGATGTGTTCTAGACCATGAATGAGAATATGCAGTCTGTTGACAACATATGTAGGTATTTTTTTAATATTATGAGGCATGTAATGATTGTAGTAATTTTCCCTTTGAAGTTTATTATTAAGTGAATTTGTTCATTAGTGTCTCCCTATGAAAGGGAATTGTGGGTTTTTTGGTGGGAGTATGGTATCTCCATAATTCATTGGTCCTTTTAATGTGATATGTAATTTTTTTTGAGTTGATTATGTTCATTCACTACCATCATTGTTTGATAGGATCCATTATGACCTTCAAATGTGCTAGATTCATTGATAACATTATGAAGAAAATGAAAAATGTGACTATATATATTTGGGTTTTGATGATTATGGGACGTTCATGAACAACGAAATAGATATCACATATCATGATGAAATAGGGTTACATAGAAAAACCATTTCCATTATTCTTATGTTGTGGAGACATAGAGTATTATAAGAATATAAATAGAATTTTTCGAATTGAATGTATTCCTTGTACTTATAATGTTTTTAATTTTCACTTATTTCATTTTTTCAATATGAATATATGTTTATGATATGTGATTTCTATTTCCCTTTATTGTAATGTGTTTTATGGATTATTTTATATCTAGAAGGAAAAACACATTCATAACCAATAAATTATCTGTTAATGGCTTGTTTTAGAAAAATAGAATGAGTAAGTGTCTCCTAGAGTAGACCATATCCTAATATGGAAAATCATATTCCTTAAATTTGATATTGGGTATGTTTTATTTTTATGGTTTGGTGGTTATTTTCATGTACAATATAGAGGTTTAAAATGATGATTGTGTGGTTCTATGTAATATATGAGAACATATGATGGTAGAAAAGGTCGGTGGTGTTGTGCATTGTGAGATTTTTGTTTTGTTTTGATGGTGGTGTGACAAGATTCATGAGAGGTATGATGCTGGAAAGATTTATAAAAAACATAAATTTCAATAAAGGTTTTGCTTTGAATTAATGGGAATGAGTATTTTATGAGAGGTATATTATCAAAGGAATCATATATCTAAAACCCAGTAAATTTTGTTTTTTGATTCATGGTTGTTTTATGTGATTTTTTTGGAGTCTTTCTCACCATTTTTTTTAATTTATATTGTCATAGTCACATGATTCTATCATGTTGGATTTTTTTAATTCATGTGGTATGTCGGAACTCATGAGGAATGTTGGAATAATAAATTTTTTACATTGTGTAGTATGTTATTATTCATGTAGTAGGTTGGTATTTCATGTTTTGGGTGGAACCGATAACTTATTTCCATAACGAAAATACTTTTTTATTCATTTATTAGGTTGGTTGGATATGTATTAGTTTTCATGGTCATTTTTTCCAATATAATATATTTTGATCGTATGTGTCATTGGTTAGTTTTTCACATGGTCTGTTGGAATTATAAATATTTTCCATCAAATGGATAGTATATTGTTTTTGAGTTAGGTCTGATGGTCAAGAAACTAGTTCCCACGTTCACTAGTTTATATTATGGAGTAATATTCTTGTTTCGGTGGTAGATTACCAAATGTGTCCAATTCTGAAAAAAAATATTGAAAATATTTATTATTTACCCCATAATTCCACAATAATTCATCAATACCACACTGTAATTAATTAACAAAATTTAATTTCCATTTATTTGGTTAAAATTATATCAATTAATTCCATGATAAGTATGGAAATTAATAAGTTCAATTACGTCGTGGAGACAATATTCCATATGTACGCACGAGCGATGATATCATTCCCATGATCGTGGAATTGTATTGAAGTGTATGTAAACAATTTGAGAACCAATATCAATTTATAATAATCATATATAGTTATTTATTTTCACCCTTATACCCATCCAAGTAAGGTGGTGGTCGAAAACAGATTACACCACGGCGTGGAGATGGTATTCCGTACGTACGCACGCGCGGTGATTTCATTTTCCGTAGGATGGATTGAAGGTGAAATGGGGTTGTTTAATATTTATAATAACATATCATTATATTATTGATACTGATGTTATTAAAATATAATGAAACAACTAATTAAGATGATGTTGAAGAAGAATGAAAATTTAAAGAATCGGTAATGGTTATTACCTCTTCTTTGACACGCCTCTTTGAAATCTCCCATTATGGTACTAATTTTGGATTTTGAAGAATACTGGGACCTCTAGTATGTTTCTAGAGAAGTTGAGAAGGGAAATTGGTAGAGATTGGCCGAGATTAAAGGCTCCATATTGTGTGAGGAGAAGATGGAGGAGATGCTCTTTTATAAGGGAGGAGAGGGGCACCTTTGGATATATAAGAAAATATTAATTAATATTAAATAACATCCCCACATAAAAAATTACAAAATGACTCAAATACAAATATTAGATGATATAGGGTTGTAATATCATCAACAAATAAAATTTAGACATGTTTGGGATTTATTTTAAACATTATCAACTTGATTTATCCTTATTTAATCAATTTAATTTTATTTGTTGTAATAAAATTCGAAAATTAAAATTATTACAAATAATTACTTATTTATAGTGAATTTCCAATAATTGGATACATTAATACATTTTCGACCATATAAATTTAAATTTATAATGTTTAAATATTTTTTTGATTTTTAATCAATTTTATAATATGTTATTTTTATAAAATAACAATAGTGGCAATTTAGACACTATTCATTTAATTGAATTTAAATAAACAGTATACCAAAGATATGTTCGAAATAAAAGATTTAATAGATTCATAACATGTCATATTTATCTAGAGAATTAGTGTATCACATTAAATAGTTCATATAATATTTATTTTAATATTTTTTAGTACCATTTATTTGATATTTCTCTTAATAAAATAATTTCATCATCACGATTATGTCACCATTAAATATTATTATTTAATCCCTAAAAATTTTAAATAAATTCATATGATATAGATACATTTATTAGATTTCTGGAGACTATTCATGTTCTATGTTTCATGAAGTTTATCACTAATCTAAAATTAATATACTTATAGGATTTGAGAGAGTGACATGTTGTCACTTTCTATGGTTTTAATAATAATTAAATTATTTTCAAGGAAACAAGTCCATAAAATGAATCTATTCAGACCCTTAGGTGATATGGGTCAACTTTTATCATCCAATAAATTTTTTTCAGGTGTTAGGATAATTTTATAATATTATATTTACTCTTAATTACTCGATTTACCTTTAACTATGGTAATTAAAATTTACCGTAGTTACTATTCATAATACCCAAAAATAAAAAGTATCTTATTAACATAATTTTTACCCACGAATATCAAATATGGAATCCATTTTTTCCATATTCTATACACAAAAGTTGCAAAAATTAAATTAAAATTAATCTTGTTGTCGAAATAAAATGGGTTTTTGTTTAAAACATTGCAAAAGATTGAATTGATTTAACCTAAAAATTCAATGTAAAAGAAATGATAATGAAATAAATTATATTAAATGGTAAAAATATATTGTATTCATACTTTAAAACAATTCAATATTATAATTTAGCCATATATATTATTACGATTAAAAAAGAGGTTTTTAATTAAAATATAGCGTGTTTTTACTATTCATTAAAATATGAATGTTATCAGAAAAATATCAAAACATTATCCAATGTAACTTTTAATATCCTTATTCAAAATAAGAAGTTTATTTTGTAAAATTTAACATATAAACATGTAAAAAACTATATTTAATGTGGGTGCGCCATCAAAATGCGGCAAAACTGCATTTTTTTTTAAATAATTATTTTACCCGAAAAATTTATTTTGTTCACATAAAATGTTTTAGAAAATTTATAAGATGACTAATAATGTTATAAATTTCAAAATATAGTTAATAATATTCATAACGGCTATTACATAATAATATTAAAACAATATATCGTCATTTAGTGAAACCTAGTATTGCGTACACCACATGCTATCGAGGAAGGTCGTGATTGCATGTAATGCACGCCAAGTTAGGGTTGAATGTTGTGCAAGAATCCATTTTTGATTCATTATAACATAATCCAACCATTTTTCATTTATAAATTGAATATATATATATATACTCAATGTTTTGTAGAATGACTATTATCAAAAGAACATGAAATTGTGTGTAACACAATCTAAGAATAGTGTTGCGTATACTGCAAGCTAATACGGTGTTGAGTATAGCACAATATAATCTTGTTGTATCATATAACACATGACATCAAATATATTAAAAGAAATATATATCATAAAATACCAGGTTGTTACATTCTACCCCCCTTAAAATGAGTTTCGTCGTCGAAATTTGTCAGGGTTATACATGGTTTTCTACTTGAATGTTTCTTTAATTGAAACCCAAATCGTAAAATAAAATACCAATACATAACTTTAAAAACTAAAGTATGAAACGTAATGGTTACCCAAATTAACTAATCACTGGGTATCCACATTGGAGAACATAGGTGAAAATATGGATATGGAAGAGAAATCTAACCATCATATTCTGATGGAGAGTGGTAGAGAACATGGCTATGAAAAATCCAACAATCAAAAAGACATAGATTTGTGATGATCTAAGGTACCATCTAATTCATCGGATATAAGGGCACTAGGACAACATTTTTGGTTTTCAAGATCATTTCCCAACAGTTGATGAATTAAAAGAAATACTTAGAAGATTTTGGTACAATCTCACTATTGTTCGTGAATTAAACAATTTCCACTTAATCTCTTAAAGAAATGAAGTTGAATTTGTTATTCGTGAAGTGTTAGCAGATCATGTGAAAGAATGATGGGTCATTCCATCTATTTCAAAAAAAGTATAGCAAATGTTACAAGTCCATATTATGGTGAGATTAATCGTATATGGTTCCAAAAATGGTCTTATACATTATTTATCATACCACTTAATAAAATAATACTAGTTTCCACTAACCAGGGACTTCCTATAGGCCAGTGTTAGGCGATAATGTCCTGTCACACTTCAGTTGTGGGTTAGATTCCCACAGCCCTGTCCGACGCAATGGGTTGTCACCCATCCTAGAGGTTTTCCTTTTTCTAAAACAACACTATTATAACATTCTAGAAATAAAATCGAAAAAAGTTCTATCCTTAAACAATAATAACTTATGTCCTACATAATTCATTACAATCTTTAGGCTTATCTAAAATACTTCTATCCAAGGTCATAGTATAAAGAAAACAATTACTAGAAATTCCATCTACTGAGCATGTGAATACCATCATTTATCCCCCATATATCATATGATATATCTTGTTGGATAAATTACAAACATTTGAATAACGTAATCATTTATTCTCTTGAAAAATGAATACCCATTGAACCTTAGTGAAAACATGAGTGCTGCCAAAAGTTAACTCTTTCCACATACCAAAATCCCAAACATTATTTATACTCAAACCATGATTTCACTTTGTCCTTATATAATTCATGAGCTCATTAATAATATCAAACATTTAATTATCTCCTTAGCACTTCTTTATGCGCATATT
Source organism: Viscum album (assembly GCA_963277665.1). NCBI lineage: Eukaryota > Viridiplantae > Streptophyta > Magnoliopsida > Santalales > Viscaceae > Viscum > Viscum album. The sequence continues at coordinate 87,953,857 of OY728121.1, read as the reverse complement.
AGGTGCCTTCCAAAAATATCTGAATAACCCTTCATGGTCACTGGTACCATTCATCATACGCTTTCAAAACATAAGGAAAGAAAACATTGTAACAATCCTTAGATGTCTTTTTATTCCATAGTACCATAAGATTACGTATAAAACATTACTCTTGTGAAACATGTAATCATTCCCCTACGTTCTTAAACCATTGACCGAGCATCAACAATTAATTCATCTCACATATCATTTGTAGTATCGTCATCATCATCAACATAAATACTACCCATAAGACTGTACATATTCTCTTCATGAGACTTTATCTTAGGGAATTGGTTGGAATAATGCCCGTACATTCCACATTTAAAACATTTAACCATTGTTGATGTCATAGAAATACCATTATCCTCATCCATGGTGTTAACTGAACCTTTTCTTTTTCACTTACTAGAATTGTGTCCTTATTTTCCACACCCAAAGAATCTTCTAGTTTCTTTGAAACATTTTCCTTCATGCCTCTTCCCACATGATTTACATAGGGGAATGTGAAATTTCTTTCCTCTATGATAATCATGAAACTCCATATTTTTCTTATTAGCCGAGTAAGGATGCTTACCAAATTTGAGTTTATTGATCATATTATGAGATTTCTGATTCAGAATAATAATGATTTTTGTACTTCCAAATCCCATTTCATTTGGTTTCTCATGAATAATATCATTACATTGTCCATCATATCCTCCATTATCGTGAATAATCTTGTATCCAGACATTTTCTAAAACCCAAAAAGAATAGTGTGAGAAGAAAAAATCATAATCAAGGGGGATTAACATCAATATCTAACATCATAGGTTTAATCTAATATTGTTACCATAATTCTAAGACTATAAACTATACTTAAACATATCCTTAGGGATATCCCTAGACATACATTAGAAATATCTCTAGGGATCTCACTAATGTTTTTCGCATCCTAGTTTCCAATGGATGACTAAACCATTCCTCTGATACCAACTGTAGAGACCCGATGCTTGATGTACATGTACATTTCATTACTTTTGTGGAATATTTAGTACATAACAAAAATAGACACCAACGGACAGTAATAGTTTTTTTCCTTTGGAAACATGAAACATAATCTTCTAATCATGGTGAAAGATCCTCATCATCTCCCATAAATATCTTCCATTTTTTTTAACTAAGACCTTTCCTTATATCCTGGGGAAAATAAAACATAAAAATGGTGAGCTCAAATGCTCAGTAAGTTAAAACATGGTGAACATAAAACAATCCATAAACATTTGAAAGCAAAAACATGAACATGAAATTTAATCATCAAAATCATGAGCAAAGACATAAATCATGGAAGTACATAAGGCATATATCATAATGGAAAAACAATCATGATAAAATATAATGGAAATAAAACTTGTAATTGTGGAATCCATTCATCACATGTTATGATTTCCACAGTAGCCAGGGCATTGCTGTCAAGAACATCTTAGTGGACAAAGTTCCTTTCTGAATCGAGTTCACTCATCGTTTCACTCCTGTAACACTGAACTGGATTAACTTACCATTCCAGCCATGTCTATATCATGAGATATAAATCTTTTCCCAATGCATAGGTGGGAGATATAGGTCCCACCCATCTCATAATGAAATAATTCTGACTTGTGCCACAAATAATCATATATCATTCATAATAACCCAACGAATAAAATGGGTTTCATAAACACCATCCCATCATCAAATAATACATATAAATGAAATGGAATCATTTCATAATAATAGAATTCAGACCATTTAAATAATAGATACATGATACTTGAAACATACACATATGAAATAATTTCAACATAGATGACAAATGGTTTTGATAAAACACTTGAAATGAATTCTTGAGGAAAATATCCTTTCTTCTTCAAAATCATTTTCTTTTCAAAAAACATCATGAAATTATAATAGAAAAAGATTTTATTGAAATTATACATGAAATATTTTGGAGTAAGATTCATGAAAATAAGTATTTATAAAACTATAAAAATCCTTTCATGTCGTATACGTTAAAAAACATTCTTATGGTACTTTTTTCGGAAAAGTCAAAAAATAACTTGTCTGGTAAATAAAAGAAAGATCCCTTTCATACCATGGTGTAAAATTTAAAATGGGTAAAAATTAAATTAAATATACATAAAAACATTTAGAAAACATGGACATGGATGATAACAATAACCCCAGTATATACTTACGTATAAGCAATCTCAGATAAAAATGAGATTTGCAAAATTATCCCTTACCTTAGGTCTGATATTCTTCGTATGTATCTAAACCTCCTTTATAATGATTTAGATAATGTCATTTACTTATTAAAAAATCATATTCATTGTTATTATATCATATAAGGTTCACTTATGACTTTATATTACATGTTCTTTTGTAAATACTATGTTAAATCAGAATTTTGGGTAAAATCATTACATGTATCGTACATGTTTCCACTTCTGGTTCTTGATATTATTACTTATATACAGATTTACATAATTCCAGAAGGTAAAACATGATTTATATATAATATATATTCAGAATATACATATATATATATATATATGATAGATCGATAAATGGAATGGAATACACCGTTCATGGAGACGGTAGACTGTACGTATGCATGAACGCTGTTTTCGTTTCCTTATTGAATTGAATGGAATTAAGTAAATGACATATATATATATATATACATAAATACAGTATCATTATTATGTAATATATTTCATTATTATTCATTATATATACTTTATAATCATTCATGATTGGTTAACATGGAGAAAAAATCTTCTCGCGTCGTGGAGACGGTAGTCCGTACGTACGCATGAGTGATGATATCATTCCCATTATCGTGGAATTGTATTGAAGTGTATGTATAAAATTTCAGAATAAATATCACTTTACAATAATCATATCTAGTTATTTATATTCACCCTTATACCCATCCATGTAAGGTGGTGGTCGAAAACAGATTACGCCACGGCATGGAGACGGTATTCCGTACGTACGCACACGCGGTGATTTCATTTTCCGTTGGATGGATAGAAGGTGAAATGGGGTTGTTTAATATTTATAATAACATATAAGTATATTATTTATACTTATGTTATTAAAATATAATGAAACAACTAAAGATTAAGAAGTTGATGAAGAAAGAAAATTGAATGAGTCGGTAACGGATATTACCTCTTCTTTGACACGCATCTTTGAAACCTCCGCTTAGGGTACTAAAATTGGACTTTGAATAAGACCAGGACCTCTAGTATGTTTCTAGGCAAGTTTAGAAGGGAAATGGGAAGGGTTTGGCTGAGATTAAATGCTCCAAATTGTGTGAGGATAAGAGGGAGGAGATGCCCTTTTATATGGGAGGAGAAGGGCACCTTTGGAAATATAAGGAAATATTAATTTATATTAAATCCCAATCCCACATAAAAACATAAAAAATGACTAAAATCAGAAGATTAGATGATATAGGGTTGTAATCGAATCATCCAATAAAATTTAGACATGTTAAGAATTTATTTTAAACATTATCGACATGATTTATCCTTATTTAATCAATTAAATTTTATTTGTTGTAATAACATTCAAAATTTGAAATTATTACAAATAATTACTTATTTGTTTTGAATTGTCCATAATTGGATAAATTATAAAATTTTAGACCATATAAATTTAAATTTATAATTTTTAAATATTTTTTGATTTTTAAACAATTTTATAAGATGTTATTTTTTTTTAAATTACAATAGTTTCAATTTTAACACTATTCATTAATTTGAATTTAAATAAACAATATACCGAAGATATGTTCGAAATAAAAGATTTAATAGATTTATAACATATCATATTTATCTATAAAATTAGTCTATCACATTATATAGTTCGTATAATATTTATTTTAATATTTTTTAAAACCATTTATTTGATATTTCTCTTAATAAATTTATTTCAACATCACTATTATGTCACATTTAATGATATTTATTTAATAACTAAAAATTATAAATAAATTAATATGAATTACATAATTTTATTAGATTTCTGGAGATTATTAATGTTTGAAGTTTCATGTAGTTTATCACTAAATTAAAATTAATATACTTATAAGATTGAAGAGAGTGACATGTTTTCACTTTCTTTGGTTTTAATAATAATTAAATTATTTTCAAAAAAAAATGTTTATAAAATGAATCTATTCCGACCCTTAGGTGATATGGGTCATCTTTTAGTCATCAAATAGAATTTCGGAAGGTGTTAGGGTAATTGTATAATCTTATAATTACCCTTAATTACCCGATTTACCTTTAAGTAGGATAAATAAAATTTACCGTAGTTACTATTCATAATGCCAAAAAATAAAAAGTAGCTTATTAACATAATTTGGACCCACTGATTCAAAATATGGAATCCATTTTTCCTAATTCAATACACAAAGTTGGAGAAATTAAATTAAAATTAATCATGTTGTCGAATGAAAACGGGTTTTTGTTTTAAACATTGTAAACGATTGAATTGATTTAACCTATGAATTCAAGGTAAAAGCAATGATAATGACATAAATTATATTAAATGGTAAAAATATATTCTATTTATAATTTATAACAATTAAATATTATAATTTAACCATATAAATTATTACGATGAAAAAAGTTGTTTTTAATTAAAATATAGCGTGTTTTTACTATTCCTTAAAATATGAATGTTATCAGAAAAATATCAAAACATTATCCAATGTAAAATTTTATATCCTAATTCAAAATAAGATGTTTATTTTGTAAAATTTAACTAATAAATAGGTCAAAAACTAGATTTAATGTGGGTGCACCATCAAAAGGAGGCACAAATGTATTTTCTTAAAAATACTAATTTTACATGAAAAATTTATTTTGTTCACATAACATGTTTTAGAAAATTTATAAGATGAATAATAATGTTATAAAATTAAGATTTCAGTTAATACTATTCATAACGGCTTGTCCATAATAATATTATAACAATATATCATTGTTTAGTGAAACCGGGTATTGCGTACAACACACACTATCGAGGAAGGTCGTGATTGCGTGTAATGCAAGCCAAGTCAGGGTTGTGTGTTGTTCAAGACTCCTTTATTGTTTCGATATAATAAAATCCAACCATTTTTCATTTATACATTGAATATATATATACACTCAATGTTGCGTAGAATGCCTATTATCAAACGAACATGAAATGGTGTTTATCACAATCTAAGAACAGTGTTGCGTATACAGCAAGCTAATACAGTGTTGCATATAGCACAAGATAATATTGTTGTAGCATAAAACATATGACATCAAATAAATTAAAAAGAATACTTATCATAAAATATCGGGTTGTTACAGTATCAGAGATTACCTAGTTGTGATATGTGTTGTTATTCGAAATAAAATATTGGTGATGATGATGTAATATGTGGTGTGGGTAATGTGTGGTGGATATAGGGATGGGTTTGATTTCATTAAAAATCATGATAATATGTTTATATTTTTTTTATAATGGCCCAGATCTTATGGTGATTTAATTTGTAAAAAAAATATTATGTTTGATGTCAAAGGGTGTTCTCCTAGGTGATTTTGGGAAATCTGAGTCATTACATGAGTGTGTCATTTAAAAAATATTAAAAATTTTGTGTATTCCAAATGTGACCCATCTTGGAGGTTAATTGTCAACCATTAGATCATCCAGGTAGTGACACATCCTATTAGTAGCTCATCCAGGTGCTGAATCAACTGGTGGGGGCTCACATGGTGTTGCCTCATCTCATAGTTGCTCATTGTGGTGGTGGATCCATTTTTTATTAATTCATAGAGGTGAATTTATAGTTATGTTTCACTGGCGGTGACTCATCCGGGGGTGAATCACTGGCGGTGACTCCCCTAGTAGTGAATAGTATTTAAGTGACTCATCTTCTAGTGACTTTTTTTCACAATTTTCCAAATTTTCAAATTTTCATATTTTTCCCAGATTTTCACATTTTCATATATTTTTTATAGAAATTTATTTAGTACATTATTGAAGAGAAATTTAGAACTTTTAAAATTTTATTAATCATATCATAAATTTCTCCAATGTCCCTACATATGTTAAATGATAAAAATGTATGGTTTTGTTGGGATCCTCTTTTGGATTGTATTTTTATTGAGAATATAAATTGCAAACCATTATTACCAATAATGTCATGTAACTTATACACTTCATTTTATTCGTGTTTCCCAAAAGAGAATCATGTTGTATGTGCACCCCTGTTTTTAGTGCAGAATGACGATGTGGATCATATTTCATCCAAGTAAGATTTCATTCATCATTCTAAAATTTTTATCATGTGGTATGGGTATATATATATTCATCCTTATATAGATAGAAAATTAAAAATTATGAAATATAATATAATTTTTATAAACATAATATAAGAAGAGGTAGGGGAATTAGATTTTTGGTAATACAGTTTTATTGGTGTTTTAAATTGCATGGGCTAATTACACACTGAAAATTGTTTCCATTTGGGGTCCTTGTTTGTGAACATGCTTATGGATTTTGGAATACATGACAATTTTTTTATTATTGACACAAAAAATTATGTAATTTTATAATAACATATATTTAGTTAACAAAATGGATTCTTAGTATCAAAATATTTCTATGATTACCCCATTATTTAACAAAGTAAAATTAAATAATTTCTCACTTCGTAAATCTGAATGTAGGTTGCGTTATGGATTTTGATATGGAATTTGTGGGGTTAGTTGATGAGTTATGGTTTTATAGTGGTTTTGTGATGTTCGTGATGTGGTTTTGTAGTAGGGTAGTGGTGGAAGATGTATTTGGACATGGTTGCTGGTATTTTGTTTCAATATGGTGCCTGTTGGGTTTTTTGATTTCTCAGTTTCCTAGTTAGTATGGATTGAAAAATGGATACTAATCATGAAATAGAATTATTACATGATAATTATTTTAATGAAATTTCAAATGGAATAATCGATGTTGTTTTTTATGTACATGTTAATCAACCTGTTTTAGTGGAAATATTTGGTAAATGAAAATATAGAAAATTGTTTAATATTATTTATTGACTTAAAATTAAATTTGGAATGGTTTCTTCTTTGGGAGGGTTTAATGTTTTTAATTGGCAGTGGATATAGGGGACCATAGGGGGGTGATATACTTGAAATCTTATGGGTGGTGATTGATGTGATATATATATATATATATACATATATATATATACATTGTATTTTACATTCAGTTTCAACAGGAATCAAACCCATTTAGACCACAACCTGCTAACACCCTCATAGTCTAGGGGGGTCATTCACAACATCTTGATTGTAGTATGGATGGATGCCACCTTCTTTTCCCTTACCCATTTTGTTGGAAATATTGTATATGGTGGCATTGGACAAGTTGCAATTTGTGGTCCTAGGTTTTTTCATTATGGGATGTGTTCTGTTGTCTTATTTGTATTTAGGATGAGATTTTTTGGGAAATCCAAGGTATCTTCAGGATGTAAAGAGTTGTGGTGGCCCAGGTGTGTGTGATTAGGTTTTATGTGAGGTGTTTAACATGACTCTGAGGGTGGTATGTGGTGCGATGTTATTCGGTAGTGGTGGGAGTTAATATCATTATCTATTTCGGTATGATAGTGGAAAATCATTAGTAAAGTAGTGTGGGTTACCATATCATTGATTTGATTTATATTGTATTATATTGAATGGATGCATTATATAGTGAGGATGTGTTTTTTATGTTAGGGTTGTGGTTCTTTTACTCTTTAGGTGCTATGTGATACTATTGTCTTCATAGGGGGCCATTATTATGTTCCTTCAACTTGTGCGGGGCAAACATTGGTATTCCTACAATGTATACATGTATTCTCGCCGATGTATATAAAAAAAACATGTATTTTTCCAGGATGATTATGTGGAAAATTCTAGGCATTAATATCTCAGACCATTATATATTTTCTATTTTGATACTCTAGTATTATTTATGGGTATTTACATTCAATATTTTTTTCAATCATTTTTATTAACACATGGATATTTCAAATATTTTTTATTTTTTTCAAATATATATATTTTCTGGAATTGATTATGGTTGATAAATCCTATATCCTAACACTTTTTCCTAATAAATGGTAATTCCTTCCATATTGTGAGATATATACACCCTTGGTTCTTGTCTCCAACACAAGTCCTACACTAGGATGGAATTGAAGTTCATTATCTCTTGTCATTCATTGTAAACCTAGGATGTGTATCATTTTTGGGCGGGTTTCATGATAGTGTGTTCTTAGATCTGATGATTTATATATTGTGTGTATTTTGGAGTTATTCATGGTGAGGAATGCATGGGTTGGTATGGAAATAGTTTCAATTGACCTTGGTGCATGACCTATGCTAGGTGGACTCTATATGACATTGGATTTTGGAGCCCCCATGATATCGTGCACAGACACTGAGCTTATTTAAAGGCCATCTGATTTGGGACATGTTATATACTATAAACCTAGGGGAGTTTCATGCACCATGATGATTTTTTTTCATTTTGATTTTTTATTTGGGGAAAGATAAAGTGGATTAATTCAATTTATTAGATTAAATTATTTTCAAAAAAATCATAATCTAAATCCATTCTACCATGAATAATAAATCATTATTTCACTTTCAAATATGGATCTAAGTCATCGTCTGTAAGAGTCTCAGGAAGTGGAGGTTTAGCAGTCTAGCTCATTTTATCGATGTAGGGTTGATATGGCAAGGAATTATGATTACTGTAAAGGGATGTTTATAAATTTTTAGTGGTAGTATTTGGAATAATACAAGGAGATCATTTTATATATAGAATTATTGATTATTCAAGAGGATCTAGAAATCTATTTTGGATTGATCTGATCCCCAAGGGAGTATAGTGTCCCTTTGATATTTAGTTAGATGTGAGGAGTTGTACATAAGGGGTGGATGTTTTACCTAGTTTAGTATAGGGATGCATATGTTTTACTAGAGGTCTTCTAGAAAGTGTTTTAGGTCGACTTCCTCTCAAAAAATGTGATGGTTGAGAAGATGCTAGAGTTACTCTCCCTACAGAAGGGTAGTATGTATATGTGGGTTATTTGGATTTTGTTCAATTCCCTTTGTCACTACTCTCATAATCATTTTAAGGATTAGAGTCTTGGAAATGGAGTCCATAGGAGGCACTACATTCATCGATCCAATATGCAATAAAAAAATTAATATATTCAATGTACATAGTTGATTATAAGAGGTAATAATTGATCGATCATATTCACTAATGATGATATTTTACCCGATATGGGATCAAATAGTTTTCTATTGAGCAGCATGGTATGTTGGAATCAATAGGTGTCAGTGCCATTGAGGTTTTGACGATTAGGGAGTCGACCAAGGTAGATTCTCATATAGTTTTCATCCCATTAATGTGGTATTAGATCTATATGTACGTTATACGGGGTTCATGACCATCTTAATGACCATTTACTAGATGATAATTGTTGCCAGTTTTGACGAGGAGGGTAGTTTAATAGTTTTCCTTAGCTGCAATTTCCAGCAATGTCGTTCCAACAACATGTGATGCAGAATTATAGACTAGATAGGTAAAATGAGATAGTTAGAGGCCATCCTCAGAATATTCCAAGAGCTCTAGGAAATCAACCATATAGTGATCATGGAGGAAACTGTTATATGAGAGTTAGGGGAGATGGGTCATGGTCTGTTCTATGTAGTGGAGGATTCAGCATCAGATGGTCCAATTATTTTTGGATGTATGATCAGTTTATCTTCTACACATGTCTATGATTTCATTTTTTAAATTTCATCATGATACTTTTTTCCACCCAAAATATTCAATTATTTGGGACAATCCATATAGAGGTGTCATGTACCGCTAGTGTTGACTATGCTATTTAAATTCTAGATTATCTTGATTGAAGTGCGATTTGAGTGTAGGGTGATGATTGGGTATCATCAGTCCCATGTGAATCTATTATCACATTATATGTAGGAATATGATGTAATCCTTGGAAAATAAAATGGGTGAATTCCATGTGTATTATTATCGACTACATTTAGAGGTGAATCTTGTTTTAGGATGGTATGGTCATCCACTAAATTTTCATGTCGAGCAGGGTTGTCATGTTGGAAATCTGCGCATGAAGCCCCTTATTTCATTGGTGGATGATTTATCTATAGAATCAGTAGAAACAAGGGTAGAGGATGATCCTATTAATGTCTGTGAATTCCTAGATGTTTTCCCAAAAATGTTTTTTACATTACCTTGTTGACATGATGATGAGGATTGGATAGATTTACAAAATTGTGATTCAATAATATCTATGGATCCTTATTCTATGTATCCTTATTAGTTAAGGTAGTTGATGGTTTATATTGATGATATGCTGTCAAATAGTATTATCTAGCCCAGTTTATCCTCGTGGGGTTCTACAATGTTTTTCTATAGGAATGAAAATGTTAGTCTAATGTTGTGAGTATACTACCATATGTCTATCCAAGTGGTGATATATAATTATATTCCTCGTCTATGGATCAATGAAATTTTCAACAATTTGAGTGAGTAATTTTGGTTTTCTATGATTGGCATGCGATCTGGATATTAGTAGTTTCATGTAAAGGAAATTGATATCTCTAATACTTCATTTAGATGATGTTATGGTCAATTGAAATTTTTAGTCATATTATTCAGTGTTATGAATGGACCATCCATGTTTATAGGGCTCATGAACTCCATGTTTCATGAGATCCTGGAATAATTCATAATCATATTAGTCACTTATATCTTCAGATAATCAAATTCAAAAGATGATCATTTTGAACAAATATGAGTTATCTTGTGGATTCATAGTTGCACACATCCTTATAGAATGTATTCCAAGTTCTTGTTTTAGACAATATAGGTCTATTTTTTCATACATTTGGTGTCATTGAAGGGTATGATAGCTGACCCAATGATGGTCAAATCAGTTGTTTTTTGGGAATACCCATAGAATGCAGAAGAATTTCATAGCTTCTTTGCTCCCATATGATATTATTAATGTTTTGTGCCTAATTTATCTTGATTTTTATACCCTTTGATTGAATGGGTCCCTGAATAACATGTTTTTATATACCTACCAATTCTATCTACATTTCATTTAACAAAAAGGGAAACAAAGAAGTTATCTATTCCTTCGACTTCCAGATGAGGCGTTTTTTTCTAGGATTCATCTTGTCTTGGTATAAGGTATGTCGAGATAAAGATGATGAAAATGACCTCTTATAGTTCTTGGATTCTACCCCAACAGAAACATAAATATTCCACCAATGATCTAAATATTGTCAATTTTTTCACAATTGTTGTGTCGACATAGTCACATTGGGGATTGATTTGTGGTCATTACAGATCATAAGTGACAGATGTATATTTTTTCTAATATTATTTAGAATCTATTACATTAGAGGTGGGAGGAGGTCATTTATGATTAGGATATTGAGATCTCCTGCACTTAAATAAAGGGGAATGTCATCGCTAATTCTTTTATCATATATTCAGTGAATGGTTTTTCCAGGTGTCTCTATATAATAATATACAGGGATAGGATTTGGAATCCATGCACTTAAATGAAATAGTGGATGGTTTTAGAGGTAATTTTATCTCATGATGGTTCATTAATAATTGATACAGTATGTGGATGAGTCTCATTAGGGTGACACAAAGGTAGACTTATTGTGTGATTGTATTGGACTTGGAGATGCTCTTGATGGGTGGTAAATTGATAGATAAAACAATATGTGGTTTCATGGAACATAATGTTTTCCTATATAAATGTGAAATGGTGTTATTAATTTGTTCCACAGACCACATTTTCAGGCACAGAAAATTATTTACATTAATTACCACTTCTCGATGTTGTATATTCAGGGTCATGGGGTGAATTAAGTAGTGGCAGAGTTTGTGGAAATGTGTTTGGCTTTCCAGTAGGTAATGGTTAAGAATAATGTTCTAGTTTGTTTGTTGCATCCATTGGATATTTCAATGTGGAAATGGGATCACATCTTGATGGATTTATTCAAATGATTTTCTAAGGCATTGGGAGGTTGTTATGTTATTTGTGTAATTATTAATTGTTTGATGAAATTTCCCCACTACATATAGATCAATGAGACAATCAAATTGGATGATTTGGATATGATTTCTGTAGATGAAGTGGTGTAGTTTCATAATGTTATGAGGTCCATTGTATTATATTAAGATTCATCTTTAACAACATTTTTCGAGAGGGTGTTTTAAAATTATTTTTGAACCTATTTTCTAATCATAACCTTTTTCCACAGTCAATCATATAGACAACCAAAAATGACTATCTAGATATTGGAGGATATGTTGAAAGCATATTTCCTATTCTTGGAGAGATCATGGGGAAATCACCATACCATGGAAATTATTTCTTATAATAATATCTTTCACTCATTAATTATCATGGACCCATTTGATCCTTTGTATCAATGATTGTGTTGTTTTGCAATTTATTGCACTGTGGTCGGAAAGGAGGCAGTTCATGTCCAACTAGGGGTGAAGAGAACAATAGCGATGGTTTAGTTGTTTTGAGAGATGGTTATATCAATAAAAGGATGGAGAAAGTAGTATATTGATCGTAGGAGGGATCCCTTAGAGTTTGAGTATACAGACTATGTGGTCTTGAATGCTTCTCATCAACGCATGAAGAATAGATTCAGAAAGTTGAGTAATATCATCCCTTGATTTGTTGGATATTTTTATGTGTTGGTGTCAGTTGGTGATTTGGAATATTAGATGGTGTTGAACCATGGCTTGGAAGGATCTGTGATGTTTTCCATGTCTCTCAGCTCAGTCGATGTCTTCACAATGACACTCAATCCATTGAATAGTAGGATTTGGATGTTTTGGATTTACCAACATTATTGAATCATATAATTGATATCCAAGACTATCAAGATAATTTCATTAATGATGAATCATTCCCCTCATTCAGATTATATATTGGCAAGGTTACTTATAAGAGAGTACCTGACAGTGTGAGAGACATATTCAAGCCTAGTACCCATAGTTGATTTCAGTTTTCCCAACACATTCATTTTCATTATAATGTTATTTTTTGACCATATTACATTATGGGATATGAGGTTTCAACCATTTTAATTTCATTGTGTTGTTTTTTGTGTTATTTTTGGTGATTTTAAAACATGAGAAAAAGGGATGGCATGATTCCTTATCAGGACACATTGTAATATAATGTGATTAAACCCATGTGGGTGAGTCTGTGAGTCCTAGAGAAGATGGGATCATGATATGGAAGATTGAATTCCTACTTTTCTATGGCTAGGAAGGAGTAGATGTTTAGATATTATGATATTTTGGGATAACATATTTGTATAGTGGATGTATTTTAAGTGTAATGAGTTCCTTGAGAGGTACCTCGAGGGTTGATTGTTCATAAACATCCTCTATTTTTAATAGTGTGATTTTTGAATTCTTGATGGAAATAATAGTTTGAGATGTATGTAATGTAGCGACCCATAAAACATCCTAAAATATAATGTTTTTAGTTTCTAGGTATAGTCAAGGGTATTTTTGGAACATGTGAGATATACCAATGGTGATCTAATTCAAGCATTTTCCAAAAATCTACTTTCCTAATGGTTACTCATTAGATGTAGTGACTCTTCTAGAGGTATCTCATCCTATTGGTGACTCGCTGTAGGTGACTCAATGGCGGTGACCTACTAGAAGTGACTCATTAGTGGTGACTCATCATGTTTGTTGATAATCCTAGTTGTGACTCACCTAGAGGTAGATCACCATGGTGATGACCCATATAGTTTTATGTAACTCATCCTAGTGGTGACACATCTATAATTTACACACAAACAGTTACTGATTAGAGGTGACTCGTTGGTGATGTCTGCTCTGGCGGTTACACGTTGGTGGTGACTCATTTGGAGGATACTATTATAATGTTTAATTTTCAAGTGGTGACCCATTTTTACTATATTAGTAATTAAAAAAAATAGTTTTTCCAATTTTTATATATTACATCTATATTGATGAGAAATGGTTTTACATCCATATATAAGAGTCTGTTAGACTCATTCAAAGGCTATCAATCATATCTTAAATTTCTCTAATTTCTTGTGACTTTTAAATGTTCAAAAAAATGTTGTTTTGTTTATATAATACATTATTGGTAATTAAAAAACTGTACGTAATCTAAAACATAAGAGATTAATTTTTTTTACAAAAAATATCATCTCTCGTCATTTTTTTATAGATTTTACATGAGACAGGATGTCATAAATCCTTCTTCCCATCGCAGTCGTCAAACTATGTTATTGTAGGTGGTTCGTGTTTCTTAGGATTGTTTCTAAACTAATATGCACCCCTTTTTAGTGAAACGATGCTGTGTTTATCGTACTTCATCCTTGTATGATTAATATCCTCGATCAATAATGCGTGTCAGGTGGGATGTGTACATTAATGGCCATCCTTGTTAATTTAGACTATTCTTAATTTTTTTTAAAAATATTATTGGTATAAAATTAATGAAATAATGGGTAATGGAATGTGATTAATGGACTTACATATTTATTTGATATTTTTATTTATTTTCTGAATTAGATTGTATAATCTTCCATAAAAAATTGTGGTTGTTGGGGGTCCTTTTCTAAAAAATGGTTTTTGGAAAGTGTAATAAACTTTCATTGTGTATTCGTTGACTTCACATATTATGTGATTTGATAACCACATGAATTTGGTTAATATAATAGAATACCAAACATCATACAGTATCTGTGAGAAAATTGTTAAACAACAAAGTGAAATTGAAGAAAAGATATAATCCTAAAGCTAAAATGATGTTGTGTTATGTTGTGTGATATGAAATTAATGGCAGTCAGTTGATGAGGTATGGTTGTGTAGTAGGATTTTGATGTCATTGTTTTGGTTGTGCCGTGGTGATGTTGTGGAATATGGATTTGGAAATGGTTATTGGGATTTTGTTTCTATATGTTTCTTGTTGTGTTTTGTGATATGTTTGCTTCCCAGTTAGAATGGATGGAGAAATGAATAAAAATCATGAAATATAGTTAGAACATGATAAATATTTAAGTTTAATTTTTAATGGATTAATTGACAATGGGATTTAAGTACAAATGAGGAAAAATGATGTAGTGGAAGTTATTGGTAATAAGGAATCATGGAAATGGTTTAATATTAGTCAATGACATAAAAAATGATGGTATCCTTTCTTCTTGTGTGGGGTTTTTATTTAATATTTGAAGAAGGCATGGGGGAACTTTTAATTTTTTTACTTATGTGATTTTAATCCCATATATTGGGATTATTTTCATTTATATATATATATATGTATACATTTAATTTTCATAGGATTTATTTATAAACCCTATCGTGATGATCACTATGTGCGGGCACCTGCACTATTAGAAAAGGGGTCTATTTCACAACGTCATAGTGGGATGGTGGATATATCGCCACCCACTCTTCACTACAACCTATTCCAAGCGATATTGTCCAATGTGTCTTCAGACGAGTTTTGAAGTGTGGTCCCTGATGTCTTTGGGAATAGATATGTTTTTTGTCAAATGTTTCTTCAGAATGATGTGTGTTGTTGTGTTCAATGTGGTGCTGAAATTTATATAATAAATCTTTTATATGAAATAATAATTAACATGTTTAATTTTTCAAAGGATAATATCATGTTATGATTCTATTTAAACTCATTTTACGTTCAAATTAACATGTATCCCTATATTTTTTAATCATTCTGAACATTTAAAATCACTCTATATATTTTTTTATTTTCCCCGTGATATGAAGATATATTTTATGTGTTCCATATTTATCAATAATGTAATTAATGGATAATATAGCAGGATAATATTTAGATCTTTTAGGAACATGTTTTTTTATAAACAAGTTTCCAATAAAACTAAAAATATATTATTTTATCATAAATAATTTTGTTTTTATTGAATATTGATCTTGTAATATGTAATATTTATGTATGGATAGTATTGTAAGGTATTGTGAGTATCAAATAAATTATTAATTTCCATTATAAACTACGATAATAACACATTATTGGAAACCCTAAGGATAATACCATGGATTGTAAAATGTACAATGTTTTAGTATTTAATGGAGTTGGATTTCATTGAATAACTACCCTTTCTATATTCAACATTTGGATATAGTATTGTCATAAATTTATATTGTAATAACAACATTTATAAAGTGTATTTGATATATATGAAACATCATTATACTCCATGATTAGGTTTCCATTACTATGCAACTAGTTTAAAACTTTTACTATATATTATTTTGTTAATCTCTTTTTCAATTTAAAAAAGAATGATTGATTTGAAAACAATATATTCCTAGATAACATATGTTAACCCTATGGTGACATACATAAATAATTTTGTTTTTATATTTAAAAAATTATTAAAAAAACATTTCAATGTTATTTTATCTTACACTATGATTGATGTTTCTCAATCATTTATTTTGTGTTTTACTCATTCGTTTGAATCAAGAGAAACTAAGATAATTAATACCCTCATTGATATGATTATGAAAAATTATTAATAAATTAATCATCATGAGATCTCAAAAATGAAAACAATAGAAATTTTTTATTTTGAACACATAATTAGGAACCACCAAAATTATTTTAGAAAATATTATAATATTTTAGTTTTTGAGTAGTGGGTCACTACCATTGAATAAAAATTTTCCTTTATTAAATGTAATGACAATTAAATTTCAGTTTCTATGTCATTAATTTGGATGGTTAATGAGATCATTGGGAGAGTGTCCCAAAAAAATCATTAAAATATAAGTTAATTGAATCTATGTAGTGTATCGTATTTATGAGGATCTTTTCAAAAAATAAGATTTTATCAATCTAAAAATTGAGGAGATATTACTTGATCAAAAGAAAAAGGGCGATGAAACTTTTATTATTTAACTATAATAGATTGAAAAACATATAAGGAATAATATTGTGTAATAATTGAACCATAATGAATTATTTATCGATTTCTCATAGGATTAAATCTGTGGATCTGATAGTAGTTGACCAAAAAAGTCTTTATTAGTTTTGATGAAAATATTTGATGTACTATAGGTGTAGTAATTGATATTATTTATACCCTTCACTATCATGTCATTGACAATATAATTATGAAGGATTTGAAAATAAATTTGAAAACGAAAACCATGTTGGGCTGATGATGGGCCTTCCATTATACTCAAAGTGTGGAAGTAGAAAAGTGGGAGATTTTATAAAAGGGAATAGTATGTTATTTCATATTTTAATAGAAGAAAAATTGGGAAATTAATGATGAAGTAATTGGAATAATTTTTCAAACAATAGATATTTGTCCCCATATAATGCAATAAAAAACCATAGAAGTTTATTTGAATAATTTTATAAAATTATGAAAAACAATGCTAAAATTTGATAGATAATCATGATGAACAATGGTAGAATCCTCCTATTAAAAAAGAAATGTAAAATATTATATGACCAAGGATTATGATATGATGTGGAATAACATAGTGTAAAAGGGTACACTTTCTGTCGACTCTATAAACAATAATTTTTTATTTTATTTCAGATCTATCGACTCTGATATATCAAAATAATTTTCTAACGATATTATATTTCCACCAAAATATTGGATGTTAAATTAGAATTTAATTACAAAAATAAAAATACAATCCCATATCATGATTATGAATATTATCCTATTAATGTATTTTGGAATCTCAATCAAGAGAATTTCATTATTATCCCTCTAGATAAAATTTATGGCAACATATAAATTGATTAAATTTCACTAAATAAATCACATATCAATTTCCGAGGAAGGGAAAATAAATTTGATACTCTGAAAATTTTCATTGATAATGTAATAGTGAAATGATAAATTTTAACTTCCAATGGAAATTTCACCCATTTAACGGATCATGAATCCATCTTAGAAGTCGTGTTTACCTAAAATAGGTTATAAGAACATCAGTATTGAAGATATTATTATATTATTAGCGTTTTTTGATGATTCTCATGATGTTTTAACTATAATTCATCGATATTTTGATAATTTCCTTTTCATAGATGTCATACCTAGTGGAAAATATATTCCAATGCCTTATTATAGAATAACCACTATTGAGTTTTATGATTTAGAAATGAAAATTAATGTGGATCTCCAAAAGGGATTCAGTGATCCATGTGAATCACCACAAGAGGAAAATATTGTATTTATTAATAAAAAAATTGAACAACGGGGCTATAAAATTTTTATATTCAATATAAAATTATCCAAATATTGTATAATTACAAAATTTGAGTGATTTATGATGTTTTTAGTCAATTTTGAGAAGCACAATATTTTAACACAATCAATATTTCCATTTGACTATATTAGATATGGGTAATCATTATCAATTATAAACTTATAAACTAAAAGGGTAAGGATGCTCATGAATATTACTTTAGGATGGTAACCAATAGCCTAATAGTCTATAATTTTTATTCCTAATTTGTTAGATGTGATTTTTTTATTATAATGACTCATTTGTGGGTCGTACAATCTCATGTGTGGGTATATTGTGTGATATATCATATATTTATGTTAAAAAAATTTTTCCTAGACAATCCAATATAATTTAGATTCAAAAAGATATCATGTTTTTATATATAATCAAATCATTAATAATAATTAATGTTGGCTATAAAATAAAATCAGTATGTTAGATCAGAAAGGGTATATATTACAATGGACATATAATTGTGATGAAAATTTCAAGGAGAATACGATAATGTTTTTCATTGAACCTATTCTCTAATTACCCAATAATTGATAAGGGATAATGATCAAAATTGATTCATTGATGAAGGGACTATGATGTTTAGTCATGAATAATGATATTTTTATATATTATTCTTCATTATAATTAATGGTTCATGAGTATAATTCCAAAACTCATTATTTTGTTTGAACTATTTTAATTTTCTCAATAATGATATGGTGGAATTATCATATATAAGAGGATTATTATATATATATACCAAAAATAAATCATTAATTTCTATATTCCCCAAAAAATAGTATAATACATGATAATTATGATGGTTTGAGTTGATTAATGATTATGATTTCACATTTATATTAACACATTAGGAATGAAAACATGGTTATTGATGCTCTGAGTTAAAATAACAATTCCATGTCTATATATGAATATGAACAAAAAATAACCATTTCTATGTATTTGAAAAGGATGGATTGGAAAATCAGGAAGAAACAGTTTAAATTTTATATTTTTTAGATCACATCTCAACCCCTAATCAATGCGATGAATAAAGAGATAGATATTGAGGATGCAGAGCTAATAATATGGTAAAAATGATCATTAGTACAATGATGACTGTGATAGAATATCTATATTCATGAACCATGAATGTGTCCAAATAATACAATACATTATGAAGATTTTGATGAATGAAGATGAATGGTCATTATTCAAAATTTATCATAGACTGATAACAATTTATATATATCTAAATTTGTATTAATATTGTGATTATATTATAGATATTTCAGAATTTGCTCATTTATATTTGATATTTTGTTATGATAATAATATTATATATTAATATAATGGTATATTACACAAATTACACATACCATAATTAAAATAGTAAAACCTCCCAATGAATATTATTTTTTGATTCTAGAACCGCTAAAGGCTATAATGATATTTAGTTAGTAGTAAAATGGAATTATTATGTCTTCAAGAATACTTTTTACAAAAGTAGATTCATATATTTATTATCATGAAAAATATCCATTAAATAGTATAGTTTTATGGGGTAAATAATTTAATTGTCTATTATTGATAACCATGGTATATTAAATGATTAGGTTTTTAGATTCCATCTAATCCAAAACCTGACATGGGTTGTGACATGTCATGAATTTCATTCTAGACCCCCCTAGGGATAAAACAAGTGAATTAAAATCAAATAACTCCATTTATATTTACTTTACTCATGAATAATAAACAAAATCCACTTAAAAAAAGAAAAAACATTACCATATATTACACCATTTCACCTCAAATTGAAAAAGTAATACTAAATTAAACTATACATGTTACATTAAAAATAAAATTATTATAATGAACTCTAAAATAAAAATGAGTACTTAAACAAAAACATGTCCAATACCACCGTAATAAATGAGGACCATCCTCCAAAATTTCATAATATTAACAAATCATAGAAAATAATGAATCGTAGTAGGGATATCTACTACCACCAAATGAGGTTGTACCATTACAATGATTTTGAAATGATGTTTTGTAAAAATTGTACGGGGACTATGTAGGGTTTGGGATCAAATTCCAAATATGATCCCAACCTGGGTTCCAATCATATATTTTATATAATAAATAATATGAACAGTTTTTTTAAATAAATAATTCATTTAGGATGAAAACATGTCTAATCATTTCTTGTTAAAGGTGAAAACTGTTGAAAATATCAATAAATTTAATGAATTAGATAATAAGTTAATGTAACCAATGTATATAGTGGTTATAAAGAAAAACATACATATTATATTATTGTTAAAATATTTTACTTTACATGCATGAGACATCAAAGGGGGTACACGAAATGTCCATCTCTAAAAATCCACGTCACAAAATTTTGTTAGATTTGTATCATATTACTTATTTTGAGACTTAGTGAAGCCTCATAAAATATCTCCATGTTTCACAACATATTTTAATACAAAACTTGATATATAAAACCATTATAAATTGGGTAAAACACATTGAAATTATTAAATAATGAAAAAAACATAAAACCACATAGTTTTCATCTTAAAACCATCGCTGACCTATTGAAATTCACAATAGAAAGTAGGGGAAGACATGTAGATTTAATTACACACAACAACATTTATTATCAAATCAATACATTATAATGTCAAACCCCTTTATGAAACATATCTAATATACAAGTGATAAATAATGATTGGGGGAAGAACAGACAAAAATCGGAAGGTTAGGGGAATATTACTTGATGAATGATTGAGAAACACATTGAATAACCATTGTATTTGAGAAAAAAATGATTGTATAAGTGTATGATAGACTGGGGAATTAGGAGATGGGTGGGTCAAATTATGTGATGTATTGTGTTAAAATTTTATGGGGGAATATTGGAATTTCATTAGAAAAATTAATAATGGGAATGATGTGAAATTTGGAAGCATTATTTTCCAAAACATG
Organism: Viscum album; assembly: GCA_963277665.1. Classification (NCBI taxonomy): domain Eukaryota; kingdom Viridiplantae; phylum Streptophyta; class Magnoliopsida; order Santalales; family Viscaceae; genus Viscum; species Viscum album. The sequence continues at coordinate 87,932,427 of OY728121.1, read as the reverse complement.
AAACTGCAATTTGGTATCTCTGTCCCAAGTAGGGTGGTGGTCATGTTGTTTCTCAGACCATGTACATGGCAATGTGTCTGGATGTGAAGCATTGACAAACCCATTGTCTAGTTCTCATGTTGTGCACTGTGATGGTCTACAAGAACATTGATAGACATAAAACCTCGAAAGACACACATTCAGGAATATATTATTTAAATATGTTTGTTTTATGGTTTCCTCAAACCATATTCAAACTATTAACCACCCCATTTCTTATCTAAATCCACAACATTAATTAAAAAAAGAAACATTAAATTCATTTATACAATATAATATCAATAAATAATGAAGATACATGATAAATTAACATAGATATGAAAATTATCCAAACTGTGAAGGCATTTCCACCTTAGAATTTAATCATGCAGTATTATAAGAAAAAAATGTAGGGTATCTCTCACCAATTTCATGAACAGGGTTACAAATTCTTGTTTTCTTCATCAATGTCCTCTAAGATGACCTAATCTAATGGAATTGATTTCCAGTTAAACAAAATTCATCAAGGAATAATCAATCCATATTGGATTATCATTACAATAGAATTCATGTCCTATATCATTATATTTTATGATCAAGACATGAAAAATACAGGAATTATACATCTCAAACATGAGTCATTGAGAATGTCATTTATTGATTACAATTGAAAATGTTGTCCCAGGTGAAATATCACACGACTGGAAAACATAGTATCAATACCTTTCTAAAATACATTAACATATTCATCACCATCTTATATAGAAGACGGTGACATGATAGAGGTTTTACCTTTAAAAATATATAGTCACTGATTAAAAATTCAATGGCTTAGCATCAATGTTCATTATATTATTTATGTTTTATTTGAATTTTAATCAGTTGATTCTTGATCACATAGTATTTATGTAACCTCTCCTACAAAAATATTTGGGCTATAATGTAATTTTAAATCAGTTTCATCTTTTTCAGAGGAGGCTGAAATGAATGAATAAATATAAGAAAATGCATCATTTTTATTGAGAATGTAAATGTTTTATTATAATAAAATTAAAAAAAAAATCATGATTATTTTCCTATAAGGATAAAATGTAATTTATTACAATATATAATCATATCTTCTATAATAAAATTCACCAATTCTATATGTCCATCCATTATTTGATGGTATGTGATTCCATGATTTACATGTGATCCCCTTAAATCCTAATGCAATTAATTAAATTGGGGGGAAAATTGGGTTCTCTGTTGAATGTTATTGTAGGTTTCACTCCATGTAGCCTCATGATCTATTAGACATACAAATTTTTGTTCACATTAATGTCATTTGAATACATGTTCGGAAAAAAATCTATGGATTTTTAAAATGATCAGTAAGAACCTAAATCATCTTATTATAACATGATTTAATGGGAATCCTTGTAAAAAACACTTGGGATACCTCATCCCACAAAACATAGGAATGGGGATCTACGGATGAAATAATTTGGATATATAGTGTGTGAAATCAATTTACTAGAATTTATAGCAATGTGATTTTAAATTAACTATATCAATCTTCATACCTGGACATGAGAACCATCCATACACATGATAAAACATAATCATTGCACCATGATGAATCACCCACATTGACTAATTGTATTATGACATCACAAATATCCTTATTGATGGAGGAATAATTGAATATACTTCCACATTAATAAAATACATTAATTATAATGACTACATAGTAGGCTCATTGAAATCATCAAAAATCATGGTAGATTACTCTTATAGATAATCATTGGAGTGGTCATCGCAAATCATTTTCAAAAGATAGTGAATCAAAATAATGTTATCCATTAAAAATCATTAAATATGAAAATTTTATTCTAAGTGCATGTAGGTTATATTACAAATTAAATACCACTATTTATTGGACTATTTCATAGCCTTAATTAGGATTATCCTTCTAAATGCATCAAACCAATATTGCACCCACATAGGCAATATAAAAATTTGATTTATAACACCTAAAGGTAATCAACCATTCATCACAATCTCTTGTTAACATTTTAATTTGAGATAATATTTCCCATTATTTTCTTCAAAAATTATACCATAGATATATCCTTGAATTGATAGTGATTATAGGATTTTACATCATTCATTTGTTACACTAGATAATGGTATGGACATTCATAATTATATACATATGGTTTTTATCAGTGAGGTACATATTCCATCACATGTTCTTATTGAATTAGAACACATCCAAGTACTTTATATGTATAGTCACAATAGACATTGTATCTATTACAATCATCTTATAGAGTCAAAACAGTTTTAGTGTCCACACGTTTCATTATATAAACAAATGATTATTTTCAATCAATACTAAATGTTAAAATAACCACAATTTATTTAAATATATCATCAATGAGGGATGATACGGTAAATCCATAAATAACAAGCTATCATATCATTCCAGGCATATAAAACTCATGATATCGAAAAAATTCCAAAGCTTTTCCCATAGCATGACTTCCATGATATTTTATGGCTGAACTATAACACCATGTTCCAAAATATCATGTCTTGGAAACAAAATTTCTCATATGTTTAATGTTTACATTGAGATCATAAACTAACCAAAAATTATCCAATGTGTTCCCAAAATAATCCTTATAAGATATATGGTCTAATTTTCCATTATTTAAAAGAACAAAATTTCATCTAAAAACTCTATGAATATGGATAATAGGAATTTATGAAATTACATGATCATATGTTCCAAATAAATAATATTGTAGCATTCATAAATCTGAATGGTATCACAAGATACTCAAAATGGTACTACCGATTTTAGATGATAATTAAGGAAAATTTTGGTTCTCCCACACAGATATGTTGATACCTAATGTTGAGGGAAATCATTGAAAACAACCTTTGTTGAGTAATCATCTCTAAATTATCATCCATAAGGATATATCTTTATTTTTATTGATCACGGCTATAATTGGATTCTAAAAATCAATACAAAACTACAAAGATCAATAACCATTCTTAGGAAAAAGAACGTTAACATCCTTATAAGAGACAAACAGGTGAATGAATCCTCTAGATTCCAAACCATGTAGTTGAATAATTAATTTCCTTAACTCTGTTGGAGATATATCATAAGTTGTGGATATATATATTTGAATATAATACAAAATCAATTATAAATTTCACGACCAATTCGTGGTGTTATCCTGAGAAAAAATCTAGTAAAACATAGTGATGCATGTCTATATTAGGAGGCACCATACTCTATGATTCATTCCCAGCTTCCCCCATTATGAGGGAAGGATGTTTATAATCATTTTTAACATTCTATGGATGTGTAGGTCCAGAAAACACTATCTCTGAAGCCCATTTATCTAAGAAAACTAAATTTCACCCATCAAGTACATAATGTCACCAACCAGTGATAGTAATCAATATGATATTTGAATAATATCATACATTATATCCCTTGGACAATGTAAAATATTTTTATTTTAATAAAAAATAAATATCATTTAAAATAAACCTCTGATAAGGTGATAACATAAGATGGACACCATATGCTTATCTGATTCTGATTTCCAAGGGGAGTATCTAAATCCATGGAATAAAACATTCAATCATTCATCTAATTTAATAAATCCAAAATTTAAAAAGAAGGGTAATAACTATAACACATGTATCAATTAAGAAATCTACTATATATGTTGTTATAATAACTTCTCCTCATACATTCATATGATTTCTTTCATTTCCACTAGTTCCTGATTTATAACTTGAAGGAGATTCAAATATCGCTTCACTCAATGTCTAATACTGACTTGTGGATCTACAATAATCATGAATTACTCATATCAAGATACAACATTTCATCAAAATCAATCATAATGAGTCACTATGTCCACATATACATGAAACTTAGCTGATGATCCCTTAGTTTTTGTATGGAATTCACTATTATGTGAAGTTGTGTAAAACATACAAAAAATTGTATATAGGCCATATATCCTCAATTATAACATGATCTAGGTGGTCATGGGAATATAGACCACGCATTTAATTATATTTCGTACTGATGGAATACAACATGCCAACCAACTATAAAAACTAAATATTGAAAATTTGATATATATAAATATATATATATATCTAACGATTCTACAACTCATACTCATACTCCTCATGGTTTCCATTCATTTAAGAGATTAAACAATATAACTTTCATGGTGCTGGATGTATCCAATAGAAACAACAACATCCCACCCAGTAAATATGTACTATCAAGACATAGTTAACCTGCTCGGTATACATGTTCATCATAAATTGGAAAACTTCGAATCGAATTTTCGTCCACAAACCCATTTAAAAAAACTCATGTTTCAAAATTTAATTAGAATATACTAAATCTACATAATGAAATAGTTTTTCAAATTACAACACTCGATTACCTTCATAAAATATGACAATGAATTCCTATGTTTTATTTATTTAAAATTATCAGTAAAATAATTCTCAATAATGATGGCCTTGAATTACTTATAGACTATTTTCTCATTCATTCTAGCTTATAATGATGACTATCATCACCTACGATATGGGATTCCATCAAAAATGCATATCATATTACCATGATTTCATAAGGTGTCCTAAGAGACTGAATAATCATTTCTATAATAAAACCCAATCACACATTTCTTAGGGATCCATGATTCATAAGAAGGATGTGGATACAAATTATGTCTTATAATCTCAATACATATATGGTCCTATTCTGAATTTCTAAACCTGAGAAGGACAAAATCCACCTCTATGATCCAAGGCACAGACAACCCGAAAAACGACCTCAACAAATATCTTATTCACTGTTGAGGGGAAATCTATATGGCCACCGACCCAGTCTATGAAAAAATTACTAAGTGTGAAATTTCTATAAAGAAACAAAAATAAAACAAATGGGAAATTATACAATTCATAATCCCAAGAATATCATATAAATACAATTAAATAGTCAACAAAAACCAAAATAGATCATAATATCTAAAATGAAAATTTAATCCACTCAACCCAAAGTCGTTTCCTTTATCTACCCAGTAGCTTGTGAATTGCACCTGATAGAAGTGTCACTCCAAATAATATACATAACATGGTGACCCAAGTCCAATAAATGGTTCTGTTATATAAACACATAAATCATTTATAGAACCTCAAATCCATCATCCCTATATTTTTCCTTTTAAGACTCTCCCCAATTATTTATCCCAATCAAAATGGAAATCCATGTTCATATACAATTTTTTCATCATTCTTTCTATGATTTCTTCCAATTTGATAGATTACCTAGAATATGTGAAACCCCAAAGGGAATTCGTAACGCCCAAAGTCTATAAAATATGCCATATTAATCAAATAACCCATTTAAAAAGTATTTTACATGGGAATAATTTCTAAAACTATTCTAAAAAGAATAAAATAATCCCTGTAATTCAAACATATTAACCTTATAGTAAAATATATATATAAATGGAGCATCTTAATGTTACATTACAATTCTAATATTGAAAAACAAAATTATCTAAAGGGGATATACCCTTCGATATAACCAAAATCACCTCATTACATGAGGAAAGTCCCTCAAAATGAAACCACTATCACCTGAATCAAAAAGGGATGCTCTCTGTCTGATGTTACCATAACTACCAACTGTGGCCTTACCATATCATTGGTCCAGAAAAAAAGTTCTCAATACAATATAAGTTGTGTATTTAGTGTGTGTTATCACATTCCTCATTGGTTCCCACCATGAATTCCATGTATATACATTAATTGAAAAACATAAGAAATAATTGAATATTATTTTGATAATATATTTTGAAAAAAAATTCATAAAGAAAAATACTCATATTGTTGAAATATATATATTAACAGAAAGAAATATATATGAAATATTGGAAATGTACATTTATATAGGTTATTGGGGACTATAAACATAGTATCATGGTGACAAATATATTCCATCACATACATGGGAAATTGGATGGGATTATCCCATGTTGTAGTGGTTATAATATATTCATTTTCATTGAGTTATTGTTATATAATAATACTACATGGGAGACCTAGGTCAAAGCCCCACCATCTCCCGATGTGACTAGTCTAATACTAATTACCTATGCACCCGGGGTTCCCAAGTGTTTGTTTCTTTTCTTAAGACCATCCAACAGTATAGTTATCATGATGAATTTTATAATTATACTAAAATATCATTTACATAAATTGAACAAGGGGATAAAACATTTCCCAATAATCGAAATCATAACCACCATTGAAAACAACCATTTTCAAAACAAAATAAACATACAAAGGCAATATAAATTAATGAAATGAAACATAAATTACCAAATATAGAATAAAGTGAAATCCCAAAAACCTCATCATGAATAACAAAAAACATGTCTAAAATCACATGAAATGAATAAATTGAATCCTATTGATACATTAAAATACGATTTCCACATTAATACAGATTTTTTTAAGATTATACACACAATACATAGATAAAAAAATGGTAAAGATATATCTTTTGAAATAGTTATGAATAGGTCTAATGTAAAATATAAGGGGATGTTAATTTCATAAATTCTAAATAATCATGGATGATTCACAAATATATTAGAGCCAAATAGGAGTGGATATGAGGCGGAGGGTACCCGGTGGATATGAGTGTTGATTGGATTAAAATAATAAGTTTAATTGGTAAAAAACTTGTAGGGGAAATAATCAAATTTAAAATAGAATAAATAAATTCATCGATGGACTTAGGGTTTAGTCACACATAATACAATCCATGCAAAAAATGTACTGTTCCATTGTCTTAAGGTGGTGGAGGCCAAAATGGAATTGGGGCCAAGAACATGGTTGTGCGGGCCTGACCATCCCAATATATTGGATTCAATGTTTTTAGAGATCATGAAAATAGATATATATCCTTCAAAACCGCATTTTTAGGCCTCATGGTTTTCAAATTGATGGAACACAATTTCTACTAGTCATGCCCCGCTAAAGGACAAACCACATTCAATCCCAAAATAAACAACTTTTTTCAAAAAACACTGATAATTATTATAGAACAAATGAAGGATAAATAAATAATAATACATATTAGAAAAACATTTTATTATTTTTTACAATGGTGTAATGGGAAAGTCACCACCATGCTATGGATTCACAGTTCTGTTTTATGGATTCAATTTTCCATAGATAGATTTTCAGTTATAGAAAACAATTCATTTCATATAATATTCGGTACCATCATTTTCAATAGATTTGAATGGTTTATCAGATCAATAACATATTCTAATATATTATTTTTACAAAAATATCATTCAAATTAGAATTCATATTAATCTTGATGAAGACATACATGGAAATAAGTGTATAACAAATAATTTCATGGATGTTGTTAGATAAGGAATTATAGTGAAAACTAACTAATATGAGGAAATATTAGTGAAATTAGATCCATTTTCCATAACATCTAGTAATCATAGAATCAATAAAAACATTCTGATTATAATTTTAAGTGAAATATAGAATTTTATGTTTTTGAGAAGGCATGTCTATTATTTTCTCTATGGAATAGTGCTATAATATTAAGATGTATTTTAATTTTTGGTCCGTAGTATTTTGGCCCATTAGATATTCATGATTGTGTCACAAGGAAAGATTATTAGTTGGCACTTTCAACAAACTTATCAAAATTTCATTATGTGTTATATGATTCTCTATTGAGTATTTACATACACCATCCACCACATGTACTAAACTCAAAGGGAATATTACTAGTGCATGATCTTTTCAATTGTGAACTACAATTATAATTTATTTGAGATAATGTTCTCTAAAATTGCACTATAAACTAATTAACTTTTCTGAAAGGAAAGTTTAATTCAAAAAATATTTTTGGGGACCCTCAGATGTGTGGAAATATTTATATACTTATTTTATATGTCGGGGTGATGTAATTATGTTGTTGAATTAATTTTTTGGAGGTATAATGTAACAACATGATATTTTAGGATATAATTATGTCAAAATAAATATATATTATTTTATAGAATAAAAATCCATCAAACCATGATTATAAATTAACCATTATATATTATTTCATTATAATCCATCCATTAAATTTTTTGAGTGAATATAAGTATAATTATTTTGAAAAAAAAACTATAAATATTTCCCCTTAAACAAATATATCATTAACTAAATAGTAAATTTTTAGTAATGTACATATATGAAATAAATATTTGTTTCACAAAAAAATGGATTTTATATGTTTTTTTGTGAATGGAATATAATATTTGTTCCACATTTATAAAAATAATTTTAAATAATTAGATATATATTTGAAATTCACACTTCCTAAATTAATTTTTTATAATTTTTATTGATTATTTTGAAATAATATATTTATCACATAGTAGTGAAGAATAGATCCGAGTCTCCACCATTTTCATCCCCCTTTAGGGGTCATGTTTTGGTTTTGTATTTTCATTCATTCTTTTAGTAAAATAATAATAATGTTAAATCAGTTAGTGACCAATATAATATTTTTAAACATTATTCTTTCATTATTTTAAATTATTTAAATTGAAATCTCCATTATATATTTATATTCTTCATTTACGTGATATGTGATCCATTTGGTTAATAACAATATAATTAATTCCATTTTAATCATTAATATTATATATCGTAATATAAATTTTCATTAATGAATAATTTTTTCTCTAAAAACCTTCTTCAATATGATTTACAAATATATATTAAAATGGATTTTTCCCCATATAGAATTTTAATTAAAAAAATGGATATAGTATTTTTAATTTGGTTATTTTAATTTAGTATCTATGAACCCTTTTAGATATTATTAAGAGTAATTATGATAAATACATGACACCTAGGTAAGGGTAAAATGAGTAAGATATGGATAAAATAATGAAATATGTTTTCCAAATCAATAGTAAATATTAAATAATATAATTGGATTTCATTCATTAATCCATGTGAATAAAACATAAAATATACTAAATTTTAGTGCTTGTATTCCTTGATAATTATATTTATAAAATGTAAAGTAAATGAAATCTCCAAATTGTACTCCGTGGTTTTTACATTTTTTATATGTTCAAAAATAGATTAGAATAAGTAGTAAATGGACATAAAAGATTATTTTGGACAAGAATAATTTATTTTTATGATTTTTTAAATTTTTATGATTTTGTAACATTATAAGTACATTAAATTGTTACACCATGATAAAAAATATATTATTTAACTAGTTGGAAACTCAGTTTCATTGATTTAAAAAACATAAAACATTAAATATTTTTTTTCATGACCCCATCCCCACAATGTGAACTTCATTTAGTATGTAAATTCAACAATAGAGTTAGGCACAGCTGTGTCCTACCACCAGTAGCCCGAGGTCAGTGACTAGGGTCGAGGATATAATAAACACATAGATGGGTGGAATTACACTATATGATAAATCATCAAATAAAGAGAGATAAGATAGGTACTAACATAAATCATTGATAGGAATCAATATAAATTAAATCTCATGAACAGAAATGTAAATTCATGTATTATCTATAAAAACTGAAGGGGAAAATTTAATGTACCTAAAAAATTCAATACGACCGTGACTATGTGTCCTAAAAATCTCTTAATAAACACCCACACCATTAGTAACCAATATGGTCTCCAACCTAGTCCATGTGACCAGAAAATAGTTTTTATACATATATATATGGTGAGTATAATAGTATTCTAAGAAGGATCCTTCTCAGAGCCTCTTGCGTAAAATGTTGAGAAATAATGATAATGCATAGTGAACAACATTTGAATCTATCTTTTCACCTAAATTAGAATAATATATTCTTAGAATCACCATGAATAGTCTCATAAAGTATCAAATACAGGAGAATAAAATATAATAAATTTTATCTAGGGTACCACACTACTACTTCCTCACTGGTTTTCCATTATACCGCAATGTAGCACATCTTGGGAATCTCTTGAAAAAAGGATATCCTACCAAAACCTGTGAGAAGAATGAAAACATGCACATCATGAAACAAACCACCACATCCAAATTAACAAAAGAAACTAGGATGTTTTTGGGATCTACCGTAGATAGAATAATGTGTATCAGTCATCTAGTGATATACCTCATGACATCATAGCTCATACCCCAAGTAAGGATCCTAAATCTTTCATGTACTATACATGTTATATATATATATTAATCCTTACAAAACAACATCTAGAAATATGTGATTGAAATAACCCAAATCGATTAAAATAGAATACTCAAATAAATGGTTAAAGAAAACAATTATGGATACAATCACATCTAACTACATTGAAATGTGAGAGTGTCCATAGGGGTAGTTAGAAATCTATCCTCACACTAAGATATGGGTGAAAACACCCCAACACAGAGCTCAGATAGCCTGATGATATTTTTTATGTAATCGATAGGAAAAAGTAGAATATAAAAAAACAAATAATTACATGAGATAATAAAGATTACAAACATTGTATGGTCATATCCAAGTCATAGACTCATCATTATCTAAGATTACTCAGAATCCAGATAACATATACTAGAACTAGATATCCTATAACAACACATCCATTTAATAAGATAACTGAATTTACCTAATTTATATTCATCATTTTCACTTTAAATCACGAATTTTTTTAACAATTAATTAATATATAACAATTTTCACATCACATTATTAAATTATCATCACAAAAAAATTCCATCCCATTCCGGAATATGAAAACAATGTCCACAACGTCTGAAATTTACAACCTCGACATTGCATCACAGCAAGCTCCAACCCCATGGGTAATAAATTTATGAAAATTATTAAAAATAATAATTTTCATTTTACTATGTTCTAATGGAATAAATTATAGGAATCCAATCACAAGGGCCACAAAATAGTGAGAATCTGAACTACAAGTTGGGTTATAGACACCTATAGTAGGAGACTAGACTCGGCCAACCATAATATGTTAACCATAGAAACAATTTTGCATACTTCATGCCCCATCACCTGTATTGAATAATGAGTGACCCAAACCATTATCCTCAAGATGTGGGGATAGGAATGTTCATTAACCACAACTAGTCTGTTAGAATATAAACTGATTCACTCAAGCAGTCTTTTTTTATATCAATAGGTAACACCTAATTCAATATGTTATGATATCTCATGTGTTTCACAACCACCAAATTCATATATTGATGGATATTGCCACCACGTATATCAAATTATGCCACAAAAACAATGCCTACTAACCAATCATATAGAAATATACATCCAGTATCATCAATTATTGTCTTAAAACACATATATTCCTCCCCTACTCACATACCACAACATCCATCCATGTACATCAGTCATAGGCTACACAAAAAAAACACAATGAATGAAAAATAACAGAGTATCCAGTCATTTCACCCTAATTAGAGGAATCTATCCATTACACACAATGGACTCCCATGGCCCAAAATTATATGTCACAATGCCATTATAGTAAAATGAGAAACTCTTCTCCAACAAAGGAATTATCTGGTATCCGATAAAACCTTTTTATTCCATCTTTTGTTAACTGATTCAACAAAACATGTTCCAACTATGAGAAAACTAATAATACTGTTGTCCAAATCTATCACAAATTGATTAAACAATTAATTTAACATGCCACTAATTATTTATTAATCGATTTTCAACATGCTTCATGATAATTATTAAATTAAATTAAACATTCATATTTACATCATTTTTATAATAAACAAATTTAAATAATTTCAAAGGGGTTAATTATACATCAATATTTAATTACATCAACCAATTAATTATCAATTAATTCTAAAATTTCGTTCTTTATCAAATTTAAATCGTAAACAACATTCTAAAATAAGAAAATCATAAATATCGCAGTTATAAAATCAAGAGGTATCTGTTATCATGGTACAAACAATAACTTCTCCTTGTTATTGATTGAAATTATATAATGTATTTTCTCTAATTATTAGTTTAATTTCATTGAGATCTGGTTTCTAATATAGAAAAACTCTATGATTTCATGAAAATAAATAATGAACAAACAAACCCCCAACCACAAAAAGTAAAATGTAATCTGTTTCATAAGAATGAACTATATAAAGGACCTCTGATCATACCATCTATAAGAAGTACATCCATCTAAGGAAACTATAGAATAACTACACCAACAAGATCCAAGAGAAAACACTTCAGAAAAATGTTAAGAAAACTCGATAGCATGATGAGAAGATACAAGAGTACATGAGGTCACACTAAAATAAACATTTAGAAAACAATGGGAGAACTCTCCTTGGATCACCATGGATCACCACATAACAATGATTGAAACAAGAAATCAATACATGATGATGGATTCCTCAAAATGTTGACGAAGGACTCAATTGGCCTCTTGGAGTTAAGAGATAGCTTCTATAGTCTTATGGTTTTACAACCCAAGTGGCTGAAAATGTGTTGAAATAAAACACATTATGGAATTACACTATGTTTAATCCCGTTTCACATCATGAAATCATCATATTTGTTTTATCAAAAAAAAATTCACACAATAACATAATTTTTTTCAAGACATGATATATTTCACATCATTAAATCATCATTCCAATCGTCTTACATCTCACAATTGAAAATCCTCCAATGATTCAATGACCTAGCATCTGAAGTCCCCTAGACGTCATCTGAGTCTCCTATGAGATCCTCGATCTTCAGAAATATGAAAAGGGTCGTTCAAAACTGAACAATTAACATTCATTTGATACATCTAAATGAATTCTCATCCTTAATAATCCATAACAAACCATGATAGGAATAGAAAGGGGTCATCAGAATAGTCACCCTACAAGATATCTCTCAATTCCCTCTCCACCACATGATCTCAACTACAAAAATAGTGCAACCATGAAAAACCACACAAAACCAAAACATGATCCTAAATACTCTCATGGGGGAGATAAATATGAAATGATAAAATTTGAAAAAATGAAACAAGTGTAAATAATCTCAACAACATAATTGGTATACAACAACCAAAAGAATAGTGTTATAAGGGAAGAGATAAACTACAAGCATCTAGAGGTAAAGTAAACAAATATGTAACTCAATATCCCAGGTACACCCCTCTATGCCAACGTGATTCCACAAGGCATTTACCAAGGGAATATCATGCCCCCACAACACCTTCTCGTAGAGTTCTTGGATAATTACATGACTCTCCTCAAATGTCACATCTTTATCTACCAAATTATCACCCAAATCATTGGTGTTAGAGCCTTCTTGAAGATAACAACGAACCTATGATACATTAAAAACCACATGTATCAATATCGATTATGGGGGACGTGCTATTTGAAATTCCATTAACCCAGAATAATCCAACACCTCAAAACGTCCAACATACCAGGTATAAAGCATTATATCATGAAAAATCCTTCACTACAAGGATGGGGAGTCACATTTAGGATCACATGGTCTCCAATTTCAAAATATATATGTATTATTCTATGATTGACGTCAGATTTCTAGTGTGCCTACACTACTTTCATCCTCTCTTGAATCACCTTATCTATATCCTCTATATTATGTACTAGTTCTATCCTAAGATTTACTAACGCTCTAAAACTAGTTCAACACAATGTAGAATGGAATGGTCTTAAATACATGTCATCAAATGGAACCTTACCTGTGGTGGAGTGAAAATAATTTTTGTATAAAAAATATACCAATGATAGCTTCAAATTCCATAATCGCCCAAAATCCAAGACACAAGTGTGCAAAAATTCATCAAAATTATAGAAGTTAATCTATATTTGAGCTTCATTCTACAAATGAAATGCATTGATCAACAATAAAAATGAACCTAAAGCATTATGTAGAACCCTCCACACCCTATAATAAAAATGAGGATCTCAATCTGAATTGACATTCTATAGTATTCCATTGAGCCTCACCATGTCCTCCGTAAACTACATCAATAAAACCTAAACTAATATGAACTCCTTAATCGATATATATTGGGATAATATTGTCAAAAAAATACACTACCAAAAATACTGAGTCATAGCATCCCTAATACTGTGGTTATACAATAAAAAATTAAATCTATAATTTATTTCACTTCAACATAGTTACATATAAAAGAGGGTGAAACCCACTAGGAAATCTTTTTTTTAGTTTATATTCATCCAGACCAAACATCGAGCCAAATACCCTAAAACTACACACACAAAACACAATCCACAAAAATGGACTTCTCAATGCTTGTTACAACCTTGTCATACCAGGATTTACTGCTAAGGGATAACTAAATAACACTTTGAGAACCATCTCATGAATCAAAAAATGAAAAAGAATATATCCAAAAAACAACAATCGATGTTGGTCATATTCAAACAACAATTTGGGTCCTCACGCTAAATAACATGGTCTCAACCAAACTCCTCATCTGGGTACACCAACTTTTATTACTCTGCCATCTAAACTAGATATTACTAAACAATCATATGTAATGAACTACATCTTATGTCAACATCCCCCAAATCTAGGTTACATGTTGAATGTTATTCCATCACCCTCCATGATTTTCCATATTTCCACACTACATCAAATCACCACTTCCTGCTCATTGAATCCACTACAACATTATTTTTATAGGTGTATACGATATCACAAAATCACAATATTATACAAACTGAAAAATTGAATAACTTATCCTCCAGATATAGAATATTCTCTCTATACTAATTAGTTTACCAGAATTATAGATCCATTCCAGTCAATTCTATCAGAGAAAAAACAACCCGATTGAATTCTGCTACGGTCCTCCTATAGTAGACTGTAACACCAAGGAATCATTGCAGCACAGCCACTATCGTGGGGGCATCCTGAGACACACATGCTCTTAAAATTGATGTATACATATCTAATCCCTGATACGATACAACATGACCCAAAAAATGGACATATTTAATGGAAAAATTCACACTTATGAAACTTCCCAAAAAACTGGTCATGATGAAGAACTTCAAAAACGACATGTTTATTATTTTCATGTTCCACCTAGGTCATGGAATACACAATGATATCGTTGATATATAACACAAAAAATATATCTAATACCTCATGAATTATAGTATTCATTAATCCCGTGAAATTAAACTCGATGATTTAACACACCGAATGACATAACAAAAAACATGTAATTCCGCTGATGGAAATTAAATGAAGCCTTTAGGATATCATCATACTTCACCCAAATTTTATGATATATTGATAAACAGTTGTTCCAAAAAAATAAACCTTAAAACATAATTACATTATGAAAAAATTAATCCATGAATTAGGGTAGGGATTCCCCGCTATCACTTGGTTCATGTGACAATAATCGATAAACAACTGCAAACTTTAATCATCCCTCATATTGAACAAGAGACTTGCACCCCACAATGACAGACTCATTCATTGAAAAACACATATAAAAATACCATCTATGATTATACACAGCTCTCACAACTCAAAAGGCACCACAATATATGGAGGCATTGAGATTGGATACATTCATCGATTTAGCACAATCAAGAACACCATCTCTCATCACAACGGTAATCTTACAACATCTAATGGAAACTTATCAAGGTACTCTTCTACAATCATGGGAAAAATCATCTGGTAAAACAATGATGAACACAAAATTATCTTTGTCGTTACTGATGAAAATTAAGGAACACGCCTTTGACCCATCAGAGTGTTTCTCTCACCAATAAACACTTCTAGTTCTCCATCAGCATCAATGAACACAACCTACATCTAGAAAAAATCCACAAAAATTTTTATCAAGTAAAACATACCCATGATGTCAAATATGTAACACAATTGTATCTGTAAACATAGGAAATCTCCCCAAACGAAGACATACCTCGATACAAGGTCACAAACACTAAATAATTCATATAATTCAGCTCGACCCCCAATTAGTGTAGTCATTTCTATGGGAACCAAAAGTATATGTTCATCAATTTGTAAATATTTGACTACGGTAGGTGATATAATGGAGTTAATCACTCCTAGATCAAAAAGGTATGAACCCATGTTGAAATTAAGAAAATTTTACCATGAACGATGTATGGATTGTTTGGAGAAATCAACACTAATTATTGAATCTAATTACAACCTATTGCTTTAAATCTTTGACCATTATAATGACCAAATCCCCAATCATTATCTACTCTTTGAGGATGGTTAGCATCCTCAGGATATCCAATTCCTACCCCAACTACTCTCTACTGATCCCAAACTTGGGCAACATGTTATTTCAATTTATACCAGAACATCTGTTGTGGAGGAAGTGGAATAGAAATAATTGGTGCATGATAGATGATAAAGAAGGACGGGATCTCTCACTACAAATTATCTCATCCAAAACAAGAAAACCATGAATCTTATTCCCTGGAATAGTCTTGAGATCCACCATCCCAAGAGAAATTAGACATTGTGGCATGAGAACTGCCCACATCTGATAAAAATATCATTTTCTTGACAACTGGGAAACCAATAATATGGATCTACATTTGGTGGAATCATATATACTTTCCTCAAATGATGATATGGTACTATATAATGTCCTCTTTTTTCACACTAATTTTTCAAAAATGATCAGATACGTCAAAAAAAAGAGGTGATATGTCCTTGGAAATCCGGATGAAAAGACTCCTCAAAATTCCTCTCCCAAGACTCTATATCATGAAATAGTTTTTAAACATATCACATAATGTTATTGGAATGGATATTATTCACTATCACACCATATATCCCATGATGAAGGGTATGCATCTTCTGAATTCTAGTCTCCTTCATAGTTGTTTAAAGAAACTCATCTCTCAACCGATCATATAACTCATCCCATGAGACTACCAACATCTCCAGATCTATGATAATAAGAACAACCAATTCCACACTTCCACCATACATCGTGGTCATAATGAAAGACACCAACTTATCTATAAATGAGAATATCAATATGAAGTATAAATCAACATCCCCCAACCGATATTCTATGACTACATATGAAATGGATACCTCATAACTCTATAGACTCCAGAGATGATACTCTCAGAGTTTCCTCCTCCACCTATATTCATCTTCAACCTCTACTCAACCAAAATATACCAGAACAACCTACTAAACATCATATAAATGAAAATTTTTATGACATGAAGCTTTATTCTAGCCTAAAAAATAAAAATAAAATATACCTCCTAAAACTATAATATGGATGGCTTTTTCATTAATTAATAATTTTCTTCTATCAATTTTATGTTATCCAATCAAAAGCTTGAACCATTCCATCACAATCCTAATGAATATTTATGAATGATATATCTGTACAACTCTATCATGAACATATTATCACCTCATTTAGTATCCAATATAAGCTTTATGGTATGTTCAATAGATCACAGAGGGCCATAAATAACCACATCTTAACTATTCTCCTATGTCTACACTTCTTTATAAACATAGCCTATAGTATTTACATACATACCACTCAATGTAACCTATACCATTCCTAGAGAGCTATCCTATCCCTCAACATAACATTTCCTACCACTCTGTATCCACCCACACTTTACAATGTGTACACATCCTCACTTGAAAATGTGATATGAGATATAAGGACACTTGAGTCCCACCTCAAGTAGTTCTAGGGATGATCACTAGAATCGAGGGTATAGTAAACTAACTAATTAGAGGCATTACCCTCTAAGATACGACAGGTAAAAGGGGTACATAAGATAGACACAAACCCACTCTTTCTCAGAACCATATATAACATAAATCCAATGTACCCAAATATAATTTAATGCAATAACAACTACATCTAAATTGTAAAAATTATTGTAGGAAAATAATATAAATACCACAATGACAAAAAATCATATACAACTCCTATAAAAAACATAAGATATTTTTAACCAAACAAATATCAACCCTCCTCCAATGGACATGAAAATTTGTTTATATATATGTAGTGTGATTATAAAAGTATACTTAGTCGGATCCTCCTAGAGCTTATCATGAAATTTACAATGAATGAATGATAAAGCACAAATAGATAATAAGTGAAACTAACTCATCACATTAATAGGTATACTATGTTCACAGCCAGACCATGGATACAATCACAATGTATCACATACAAGATTTTTTAATATAATAAATATTATCAAGGGTATCTTGATATCGCTACCCCACTAGTTTGCTGCAATTCCCCAACGTCGCATGTCATGAGCATTTCTCTGGAAAAAGGTGTAGCCCAAAGTCACCAATATAATGAACCACAACATGAACCTCTAGAAAAAATCCATGAAGTCCATATAACCAAAATAAAAATGGTAGTTTCTTGGATCCACCACATCCCATATAGAATGTATCATACATCATGTATTATACCTCAACCCATCACAACCCATACATTGATAATGGATTCTCAATCTATCATAGCCACTATGTGTTATACCTATTATATTACATAACACACTATATCTAGAATATATTACTGTTAAATAACCGCATGAAATTACCTCCCTCTACACACATACATGGGGAAAGTTAATCATTTCTCTTACCAGTAAATTTTATTACAACGATAATACAGTGGTGGAAGATGGGGTAGTTATCCATCAATCCTCCAACTAGGGTGATGGCAAAAACACCCCTTGGTCTCAGAATCCCCGAGTTGTGAGTTTTCCTAACTAACGAGGTGGATTACCATATAGAAACATCAAAATTATATGATATAATGTTTCTCATAGCACAATATGGGAATAAACTAATCTCATACTCAACTGTAGTTAACATCTCTTAGACTCCCAACTGCCACTACTAAGATCAACAATCCTATAAGCAACGAACCATATAAACGATTCATTGTGTTATATTATTCCATTCCATTAGTTTTATATGAAATCAATTAGCTATGTTATGATAAATTAACTATTAACATTTTCCACATTTTAGTACTTTAGCATCACAAGAATGGTTTATTCCCTCTAGGAATTTTAAAACTGTGACCATTGATTCTATGAATATAAGACTCCTCAATACATCCCAATGAGCCCCAAATGCATGTGTAAAAATTTTATTCATCTATTAAAAACGTTACCTACTATATGAATTGGTATTTATGGAGAAAATTATAGGATATAATCATGAGGGTCTCTACATGGTGTGTATGTGAAATACCAGTTGGTTCTTTTCCACCTATAGATGGATTGTAGACTCATCTAACCATGAGAAGCTGAACATGGAACGATTGTGGCATACCTACTTCATTTTTGACACTCTAGGAAGATGATTATCAAAAAACATCATCATAAAGAAGTGAGAAATGGAATGATAACAAAACAATATGGTCATTGGTCACACAATAAATTTAAATAGTAATCCATATTTTATATTGATGGTTTATCCCAACATGAACCCATTCCACCATCTCTAGTATCATCCCATATAAAACATACATATACTGACTCATATATAATCTATAGGATTCAAAATCCGCAGCAACAACTGAGCCTTCTTTTTTCTTTTTAAAACAACCCTCTAAGATCAGCCATCCTAGGCTCACAAAAAATATGGGCTTCCTTACCTCATATTCCACAATATAACCAATGTCTCAGCCTTTCCAAGTAACACAATACATCACATGTTGTAGGAACCATACATAGATACTGGGTTCTTTTCCCCAAAAAAGTACAATCAACCTACATAAACAATGAGATTTAATAGATCCAATGGCTATGTAACATTGGAATTGAAATAAAATTGGAATCTTAGACCATAAAACATCATTATATATTATCACACAACAAGTTACTATTCTATCATGAATTAACATATTCATTATCCCTACTTCCAACAATATGAAACCTAATAACAAAGTTATCCCATGCTATCACGAAATAATTAAAAAATTTATTGAATAAGAATTTGATTGTTTTATCAACAATGATTAACAATATTCAGGTTCCTTTACATATTCAATTAAATATGCATGTCTGTATCAATTTGATTAACAAACAATTTCATCATCAACAATATGACTCCTTAAACATTACTATTAAATTCCTTTATCCAATAAAATTCAATTTATTCCAGATTTATGTTATATAAAAATTTCTATAATGAAAAACATGATAAAACCATAAAGGCATAGATATCATATCATCTATAAAATCAAGTGGAAAACAGTTACCGTATTACTAACAACAACATCACCATGTGATCGATAACCAATCATTAATATGGTACAAATAATTATAATGTTATGTTCACTATGATTTATATTATTAATTTTTTTAATGTATGATTTCACATAAATCATGTATGTA
The DNA here is from genome assembly GCA_963277665.1 of Viscum album. Classification (NCBI taxonomy): domain Eukaryota; kingdom Viridiplantae; phylum Streptophyta; class Magnoliopsida; order Santalales; family Viscaceae; genus Viscum; species Viscum album. The sequence goes on along the minus strand of OY728121.1, from coordinate 87,911,849 downwards.
AACTAAATTGAAAGAAGAAACTATTTATATCATAGAGATACATAGATATAAAATGATGATAAATGAGAAATTTAGTAAAACACTCAGGGAAATGTCCCCATTATTCTATTTTTTAATGTATTCAAATTCACATAAATGTTATTGCAGTGTACCACCATAAATAGAATGAATTGCCTCCCTCTAAACGTGGTATGTGACATAGAATGATCGACATAGGATTTCACAACTCCAAAAGAAATCAACTATGAATAGTTTGAATTGATTATAAATACATGAATAACTCACTGTAAGAGTTGATGTATTGTGAATTTATTAATTTTTGGAATGATATGTCCACGATCATTCTCACTGATTGATTGTGGAGTTTTTAATTATTTTTTATAGTGGTAAAAAACAATTTAATGAATTTAGTATTGATCTCACGGATCAATACTGAACACATTAATGTGTTAATGTAGAAAGATGTAAAATTGATAACAAGTAGAAGTAGTAATTCCATGAGCTCAAAGATATATCGAATTAACTTGTTCATTTTCTATGAAAAATTAAGACAAACTATAACAGAGTACAAGAATTCAAACACAAGGGAAGAAGAAATCCCTAAATACTACTCTGCCCTTAGGCTCCATGTCTTCCCTGTTGTCTCCAGTGATACTGCCGGATGTCTTCGCTCTCAAAATGGTGTGATCATCGAAGGAATGAGCGTCTTTTCTCCTCATTGATATCATTTCAGAATGACAAATAAATGTCTATCTCGTATGTTGTGTTTTTCGGAGTTAGAATGAGCCTCAAAATATTCTCTCGGTTGGATATGATCGTAGATTGAATGTGCATCCCCAAAATTCTTATGTTTCTCAACCTTAAATATCATCTATCATCTGCTACACATCACTGCATGTTTCCTCCAACATCAAAATTCCCTCACTTCTATACCGCACACGTGTGTTTTTCTGTGACTAACACATCTCCCTAGATTTTCACAAGTAAGTAATTCTTTGTCATTTAGTTTGGTGAAATTAGATATCTTCTCATCTCTTGAATGAATGAGCAATGTTAGTTCGGAAAAATAAATAATGATGCAATGTGAGTAAAATAATTACTTCTTAGATTATTGTTATAATAACTAAAACATGTTAATAAATAATCGTAATTGATAATTTTTATAAAATTATATTGTTATTATTATAATTTATAACTAAATAATTAATTTAACAAAAATATTATTTTTTAATATTGTTATTATAAATTATGTAATTTAATTAGTGTCAGTAATATTTAAAATTAGATAGTATATCTTAATTAGGTTCTTAAATTAAATTAATATTAATTACTTTATTAACTTATTTATTATATTTAGTCATTTGAAATTAAATTATAATTTTATGAGATATGTTAAATATATTAGTTAATATTATTAATTAATTTTATTTATATATTATTATTTTAGTTTTAATAATTCGTAGTATTATATCTCATGATTAATTTAATAATTAATTTATTTAAAAATATTATAATCATAGTTATTACTAAAATTGATATAAATTATATAATGTTATATTAATAATCTTAATTTATTAATTATTAATTTTATCTTTTACCCTCATATTTTCTTTACAAATTTCCTATAATTTTTTTACTTCTTCCCCCCATTTATGCATTACAAGGGGAGAGTTTTCCCAGCTCTTACTAATTCTGGTTGCAGCGTTGTGGCTCCCTATGTGGCATCAGATCTAGAATAGCCCTCAACCTACACAACAGTGGTCAGGGGTGCAACAACTTCCTTCTCGTATAATCCAGTGGCGACGTGACCTCCTAGTTCGCCTAGTCTTGCTCCCATTGCAAACCGTCATGGTTGGACGGTGGTGATTCAGTATGGTTCGTGGTAGCAAGGTAGCACACCGGCTTGGATGTGCTCATGATGTCATCACTCCAGATCTGGGACCAAAACTGATGTCTTGGTAGGACACGTCATGCAGCTCTAGTCCTCTACAGCAAACAGTGAACCCTTCAGCGGACCGCATGACCACCCAGATCTTTTGCTAAGCTCCAGGTATCTCGTGTGGATTCTCCTTCCCAGTTCGCTGCACGACGTCTCAAGGTGGTAGGTAACCTTGGCTTATTATCAGTAGTGATGGCACAATGTGGGTCCTTATATCTGCTCGCAACAACTCGAGATTAAAAAAGAGACCTCTCATAAAAGCTAGGTTTAATGTATTTTTTTAAAAAAAGTTTTGATGATTTAGTGATAGATTTTCTATTTTATTCATCTAGTGAATGTTGAATTTTTTGTTTGAATTGGTTGTTCATTGTGTGTGGAGATTGTGGAACTTGCTGTGGATATGAGGTATTAAAATGTTGACAAATAAAAAGGGAGAAATAGTATCACGATTGAAACAGTGTGGAAATGGGAAGTGGTGACATGGTGTCGTGGTGGTAGAAATATTGTGAGACCATGATGTAAACGTTATGTGGTGTTGATGCAGTGAATGTGGGATAATTGAAAAAACTAATAGTGGCACTGTTAGTTGGGTTATCGTTGCAGAAAAAAATGATGCAACAGGATGTCGTGCGTCTTGTTGTGTTGCCACCATGAAATGGAATTAAACTGCAAACAATAATGTTATTACGGACAAATTAAAACCAAAATTAAGACTATAAAAATAATTAATTCAAAGTAAGAATTAATAAAATCAAATGAGATATTTTGTAACTCATAAAATTAAATAAAATATATGAATCAAATAAAACATAAATTAAATTATTATTATCTTCAATTAATTAAACATAAATAGGAACAAAACTAAAACTTATAATTAATATGTAATTAAATTATTAAAAGTGAATATAAAATTTAAACATTTATCAACCAATTTTTAATTTTTTATAATATTTATAGTTTCAAATTAAATTAATTAATGTAATCATATTATTATTTGGTTATTTAAAAATTATGTAAAATGTATAAAAACATAAATTTACATTTAATGAAATGCTAAAAAATATAACAACTACATTGAATTATTTAAATTAATTAATATTTAACACATGATATTATAAATTATAACTTCATTATTTATATAAAAAGAAAAATTAATTAATTAAAAAATATCTGCTTTATTATTAGACATGCAAACTAAAACAATAAAATAAATAAATTGTCATTAGAATAAAAATTTAAAATAAAAAATAAATTACCTATTTTAAAGCTTAAAATACACGATTAATTATAAAAATGTATTAATTATTAATTTTATTATTAAAAAAAGTGTTAATATATAGTAAAAAATGCACAAATATTTAATTAAATTTAAAAAATATTAACTAAAAAGAAGTGGAAAAATGTGTTTTAAATGCCACATCATGAATCCTTGAATTATCATACACGACATGTACATAATTTCAAACAATCATGTCCATTAAATTATATGATGCTTAAATAATAAATTATAAAATTTAATTTTAATGAATTTTTTTATATATTATGTCTCAAATTTACATATTTTAAATATTAAATTAAAATATTAAATTTTTTTTATATTTTTTAAATATTCCAATTATATTTTGTTGGAATTTTCATGAATGAAAACGCCATTTCATTAAAGATATCATTTGTAGAGGATATGATCAAATGGTATTATATTTATTATTTCTATGAATTTTTTATTTGTTGTGATGATGATCCCTATATGATCTTCATTTCCATATCCATTTAGAATATTTTTCTTAATGATTTTTTATATTTTAGCATTCATTTAATGGTATTTAATATTATGTTATGGGTGATCTCATAATTATATATCCCTTTAATTAAATTGATAATGATTTTAATTTTTGAGATCACAGGGTATATTGAAGGTTACCCAGTGTTCCAAAGAGTGTAAATATGACGTTATCAACTGCACGGAATAGCATACATTGGAGGTTATCCAAATCTGTAAGTAGTTACATGTTTTTACTGGTATCCTAACATTTTATGAATTTCATAGTGGGAAGCAATGACATTAGTCTTATAATATTTTAAATAAGAGAATATTAATCTAATTTTTAATGACATGATCTTATGAAAATGATATTAAATCATGACATAATTTATTTTATTCCCTTATAATTAATATCATATTTAGATCCTTGATTTATTTTAGGACTAATTTTTATGACCTATGAAATTATGAGTTTTGAATTTAAATATATAAGATCAATTTATTATACTATTTATTCATATATTAGTTTAATTGAACATTGACATATCCCTTTATTACCTTACTAAACATTTTATATCAATATGTTTTATTTGTAATTTTTCACATTATATAAAGAAATCATTTATGTATGATTTCAATTTGAAGGTTGGTAGTTGGGACGAAATTTGTGGGAGATATTAGAGACCTCTTATGAAGAATATATATATATATATATATATATGTGTGTGTGTGTGTGTGTGTCTAATGAAATGAACAAAAAATGATTATATAAAAAATATTTATATTCTTAAGGAATATTCATCTTTTAAGATATAATAATTTTTTGATGATGATATCGGTTTATATATTTTTGGGATTTGGTATTTGTAGTGGTGGGATCATTTTATATGTTAGGGATATAAAATTTTTATATTATTAATTATATAATATAAAAAACTATTGTCATTATGGAAAGATTATAAATTGTGGATAAAAACTGACAATGGAAACACATAGGTAGAGAATGAACTCATACATGAATTACATTTTTCACATATTATTTTTTTGTATTAGTTTTATTATCACTTATTCTTAAAATATTTTTTTCATTAACATGGAGAAAATAATTTTTATTTTAAATAATTTTTATAATTTAAAAAATCTTAATTAATAAAAAATTAAACCACGTTGATTCCAAATTTAAAAATAATTTTTAATTAATAAATATCTATAGGTGGTAAAATTAAATTTTTATGAAATTAAACATTATGCCACAAAAAATATTTTTAGAATAAAATAATTTTCAAATAAAAAAAATTAATTTTCATCAAATTTATTTATAGTATTGATTTTCTAGAAATTTACTATAATAAGGTAAAAAAATAATGAATTTTATTATATCCAAATTTATCCAATACCAAATAAATCATTATGAATAATTATATTACATAAAAAACATAAATTCTTCTTTATTGGAAGAAAATATAACTTTGGATAAAGAATCACTGAATTGATATTGAAATTCAAAATATTGATCTAAAATTTTCTAAATTACTTCATAAATTATTTCTTTCCAAGAAAAAGGCTTCATAACATTTTATTTAATTAATATATCATAATGATCAATAAAAAGTAACGGAATTTATAAAAATTTTATTTTTCAATATTCACTGAAAAATATATAATGTAATAAAAATAAAAAAAATCACCCTAATATATAATCAACTGGATTATTTCAATATTATGATATTTTAAATTTTATATTTTATCATATATTGAATTTAATTTCATATAATATTTAATATAAAATTCTATGATACCTTAATAAAAAACCACTTTTTTATCATTATATATTGTTAATCGAATTTCATATTTGTTACAAATTAAATGATTCTTATTCACATTTTTATGAAATTGAATAATTATTTCGAAAAATCCATATCATTAAATTTATTTCATCCTATTACATTAAAGATTATAATATATATATTCTATAAATTAAATTTAGTTACTTAATTTTATTAAAATTATTTAATAATAATAATATGTAAATCATTAAATTATTATTTTATAATATATTATTCTAATTAAAATTAAATTTTTTATTTTGTTGTTTATCACATTTGAATTATTTTTTTTTTATTTTTTACTAACAATTGAACATCTCAATATACATATTTGATAAATTATTACCCTACAATCAAATATCTTGAGATCATATTTAAAATAGCCATATTTTCAAGGTCCAAATATATAAAAAACATATTTGTAATTTTAAAATTAGAGTACAATATATTTTCACTAAAACATTAATAAATCATGTCATCATATTTATATAAATATTTTAATGTAATTTTTTTATCCAAATATATTATAATATTAGTTAAATGAAGGGTGATAATATTATGGAAAACAATGACAATAATGATTACATTTTCCCCATTTTTATAAAATCATGATTTATGATTTCAAATTTAAGGTTGTAGTTTCATGTTTCATGATCATATTCTATTAATCTTTATCATATCTGTAATTATTTAATATAAAAAAATTTATTCACAGTTTATTTTTTATCAACGTTTTATTTAAATCAAGCTATTGAAAAAGTATTTTATTTGTCATATTTTATAAAAATATATTGGGGTGTTTCATTTACAACGTTAATAAATTGAATCCTTGCTATTTTATTTTATTATAAATATAATTATAAATGAGGTATTTATTTTTATATTCATATTTACATATATAACTAATATAAGTTTCTTGATTCATAAATTAACCAACCATACGTTCATTATTTTGTTTAACCAAATAATCAAACTAAAATGTTATAATAAAAACTAATAAAAAATTTATTATGAAAAATAAATCCAAATTTATCTTATAATATAAAATATATATATTCAACCCTTAATTGATTTTGATTAATTATGTTATTATAACTATATTTTAGTTCCAATCATAATTAGATATTTTTAATCCTCAATAAATCAATAACAAATTGTGCAAAAATATTATTTTAAAATTTTTGGTGATCCAGTTGTCTACATTATAAAAAAGAAAAAAATATAATACAATGTTCCAATATTCCATAACAATCATTATCCAAAAAAACATAACCACATACAAGTTGACTAAAAATTTAATGAAAATTACCACTAAAAATATAATAATATGTTATTAAAATTACATCAATAGTCATGATATAAAATTTATTTTCAATCCCAATATAATATATATTATTTCAATTAAATTATCAAAATTAATCAACTCATTTATCCAAATATAGATAATTACCTAAAATTGAAATAATTCATAAACTGATGTGGGAATCTATACAAAATAATATATTTTTTATTTCAAAAATATAAAAATACTAAACATAGTCGTTAATCATCTTAAAATCCAATCTCATAAAAATCCATATGTTGTCTATTATATTTAAGTTATCATCGAACACAATATCTTTAATTAATTATGGTATATAATACCATGGAAATTTCAACATCTAAAAAATTGATAACATCATTTTTTCTAAAACATTATATGATACCAATTTTGATACCCAGATCGAGTGATAAAATCCCATTATATAATTGTATTAATATAATATAAAGAATAACAGAATTAAAAATATATAATTATTATTAAAATTAAATCTATTTATCAACTTATATTCCAGTGATCTTTTTGGTATATGGTTTTTCATCTCTAATCAAACAATGAAGTAGAACCATATATATCTATAATCCAATGACCATTTTCTAGAATTCAACTATAAATAATTATTAATAAATATGTCTTCTAATTATGAAAAAAAATTCACTGATTAATACTTCAAGTTATATTATATATTAGATCATTTTACATAACCTAAATGATTAAATACAATATAAGTGTAATCCCAAAATCCTAGTCACAGTAATCATAAACAAAAACCATCAATGAGGATTAGTGGTCCTTATATTGGAATATGGGTGTGATATAATAATAAATCTAAAAGGAAAAAACATGATACAATACTAAAAAATAATCATAGATCATATAACATTATACATGAAATAATTATTTGGTACAACATTATATATGATTTCTAATACTATATATAACCATAATATATATGAGCAAAAAATTTGTATAATAATATCATTTATGAGTGTGTAAAAAATATAATCACATAAAATAATTTTCAATGATAATTATCACTATTAATAAAATCATCAGACAATGGATTATTAATAAAACAATCATTCCCATAAAATATAGGATCAGTCTTCATTGCATTATTCTCATATTCAATGTATCCTCACTAATTTTTTCTCGTCATCAACACATGAGTTAAAAAAATTAACAAAATAATATTATTGCAATATGGGATTCCACCAACCTCATTATTTCCACATGAAATAAAGAATTTATCCTAAAATAAAAATCCAAAGGAATAAATATGGGTCAAATCATTTTCAATGGTATCAATTAAAATTAAATCGAGATAATTTCCAAGATAAAAAATAATACAAATAAAAATTCAGTAATAAATAATTTATTTAATGTTATCCATAATTGTAGTAATGATTCCTAAAGAAAATTTTACCGAATTAGTGTTATCACAAATAATAAATATCAAGACGAGAAATCATAATTTTATGATTGAATTTAAATATTTTTTTGAAAAATGTTATAGAAATAGTCTATGAATTTTTTTTAAAGAATACTGAATATTATTATGATAAGAAAAATTTATTTTTAGATTATTAAATTTATAATTCCTGAAAATTATGTGAGTGTGTTAAATGAAATATTTTTTTAAATATATTATTTTCAAATACAAATCCAAAATGATAAATGTATTGTACAATTTCATTTTAAAAAAGAAATATGTGTAATTTATATGATAAAAAATATATTAATTTAAAAATAATAAAATAATAAATTTTATGTAATAAATAATATAATCATTAATGAAATATAAATATTACAATTATTGTGAAATATTTCTTTCAACAACCTTAAATTGTAGATAATTTAATAAATAAAAGATTATGATTTTAGAAAAAATGTGTCATACGATGAATTAAAAATAAATAATAATATATAATATAGGAATATCAAAATATTAATAAAATTAATTATTATTATTGAGGAAGAATGATTAAGAAACAACAAGGAAGACATCAATTCTATAAAAACCATACACATTTTGTTAAATTTGAGTCTAAAAAAATGAAATGAAATGAAATGAAAAATTTATTTCCATTACTATATAGAGGATAAAGGTATAATATTTTGATGATGTAGTATATACAACATATAAAATAAAATCAGTTTCTAAGATGAAATACATATCAAGTAATAAAAATTTGGATAACATGACCCTGAATTTTTTTTATACAATTGAACTCAAATTCCATTACAATAATTATGATAATTGAAAATTTTAAATATTTTGAATTACTTTTTTTTTCATTTTATATGAAATTTTTTGGGGAACTGAATAATAATGAAAAATTATAAAAAATAAATCAAAAAATAGGATATTTTTGAGGGAATTCAAATTTAGACCGAAAACCCCTTACCATAGAGTTTTTCTATTTTTATTTTTATAAAATAACCAAGTATAATAATATTTTAAATTTTAATATGATTGATAACCAAATTAATAGTAGTTATATTATTTACCATAAATTTATAAATCAATATTATTATTTTATTTGATAAATTATCTTTATATTGTTAATATTTCTGTTTCCATTATGTTCATTAAATTTTTTGTTCTAATCCATGATTCTTGTTAAGGGATTCATAACACACATGATTTTAATTATGTCCTGAATATTTGTTAATATAATTCTATATCCCCATATCTATATAATTTATCTAATGTTGACTGTTAGTATGAAATATTCATAAATTACATTTTTCTATTTTTAATAAATTTATACAACATTTAAAATTTTTAGTAAAAAAAGGTATAATATTACCTATAAGAAATTTTAAAAATATTATTAAAATCATAATTATTGTATATTATTATTATTTTACATGTTTTCCTAGATATTCATGATATTATCATTATATCAATTTTAATTTAGTTGGTAAAACCAATCAAAATAAAATGACATAAGAATGCTTTAATGTGTAACACCATGAGATATATAATTTTAATATCTAGATCACCTACAATGAAAGGTTTTAAATGAATTTCTTTGAGCTAAATTGAATTTAATATGTTTTAGATAATGAATATATAAAAAAATTTCTAATACGAATATATCACATATGATAACAGCCTAAATCTCATCTTTGAAGACCACTTGTAAATGAGAGGATTAGAATTTAATTATTGGACAAGAAGAAATAAATGTCATAGTATTATTATCAAATAAAGTATATTAGATAAATACAAGTGATTGATATTTAGGTGCGAATTTTTAGTTTTGATTTAGGTATATTATTATATATGAGATGCATGTTATTTAATCAATAATGTATTTTTAATATATAAATTTTAAGTAATTGTTTTGAAAAAATTAAATAGGTATGGGTTATGTTTAGAAATATATCAAAAATTATTTTTTTAATATGTATTTTAATTTTATAGTTTTAATCCTATATATAACACTTTTATTTTGATTTTGAAAATAATATGTTGATACTATGTTACAATGTAAATAAATTTTTAAGAAGTAAATTTAATGTTACATATTTAATAAAGTTTCATTAAATATTCAATGTTAAAAAACAATATTACATGATTATGTTCTTATATTTGGTGGAATTAATTTTATTGAATGTTTGATTAATTTAATAAAAATATTTTTTGATATAATTAATTTTAATGAATAAAATTACATTTCCAAAAATATTATGTATATTAATATATCTATTAATATTAGTGGGATACTGATTAAAATATTATCAAATTCATTTAATTAAATTCTTTACCAAACAGATTATATAATTGTAGATACTTAATTAATGGTAAATGTCGAAAATGAGTTTTGTGAAATTAAAAAATGTATTTTTTACTAAAATTGATATTAGAAACACCCAAATTGATCTGTATATATTTAAATGAATTTTCAATATATGTAAATGAAAATTTAAAATGTTCATTAATTTAAAAATCATGCTTTTATAAAAATGATGTCATAAAATAATTGGAATTTCTAAAAATTGTATATTAATTTTTAACCTAAAGAAATTTAATTCAAATGTATAATAATAATTTGACCTATGATTTGATGGAAAATTTAAATTCATTAATGTATTATTAATTAAATTATTATTATAAAATTTTAGAATTTAATTTTTAAATATTTATTTTAATTTAATGTAAAAATATTTTTATAGAAAAAATTCATTATAATGTTTAAAGGTTCTTAATATTATTATATATCATATACCATTTCAATATTTGTCTTTCTATATTTATTGATAATGAAATAGTTTTTTGGAATAAATCATTAAAAATTGGGAAATTTAATTTTCGACAAATACATATCACATTAAAAAGAATTTATAGAAATTTAAAATTTAAAGGATAAATAATTTCAAACACATTCCATTAAAATTTTATACGTATATTATATCCCTTATATTTAAACAAGTATTTATATTTATATAATTCTTTACTAATATTATTAATAACATGCAATGAATAAAAATATTTTCAATAACTAGATAATGTAAATATATTTTAACTTTAACAATCATAAATTAATATTTTTGAATTGTATTATTTTCAATTTTTTAAAAACAATTAAAAATATCAATAATTCCTATTATATATATGAATTAAAAATAATTTTTTTCCAATTATCGTATATCCAAATTATATATTTCGAAATAAATAAATTTAATTAGTATATATATAATGGAAATATATAAATATGATGCATAGCCTTTGAAATATCAATGTAATCATTAATCGTAATTATTTCTTTCGCAACAAGATTCACATATTTATAATAACGTTCTTTTAATACTATTTTACAATCTATGTAATACTCTTTAATGAAAACAAAAATGATAATGAATATTTGCTCATGGAATTTTAGAGTAAAAGTTTATTTATTCTTCTTTTAAATTGAATTATGTTGTTTCACATTTTTTAACTAAAATTATTGATTATTTTCATGAATTTTATTTTTTCAATAATATATATAACTATTCATTTATGTCAAAAGGATGTGAGTTAAAAAATACGATTAAAATTTTACATATTTTAATTAAAGAAGAAAAAAATATGAGGTCGTTACACCATGTTTCATGGTTCTTAATTCATTTTCAATTACAATTAAGAAAGGTTGTTTTTTGAATATTCTCCCCAAAAAAGTGTTCTTTTTGTTTTATAGATAGCATCATACTTGATCGATGAAATATAATTCATTACCACCCCTAATTTATTATTTATTATTCTTCAAGAGTAATTTTCATGTGATTTGAGTCTACTGAAATGGTTTAGTATTACTTCTATATGGTCAAATATTATTATTAAAAGTTCTAAAATAAATACCATATGAGTACTTTGATGTTAATATATCATGTATTAGAGCATATAAATATATAATCACAGAATTTTAATAACAATTGGGTCACTAATGTGATGATTTGGTATATTGTTGTGAAATTTTAGGTGACCTCACATTATATTGAAAATTTGATGAAATTGGGGGTTGAAATGTTCCACGTACGTTCTATGACAATTTTAATTATAATTTATATATTTCATTGGAAGATAAATATAAATTAAGCATCAAAATATATCAAAACTGTAGAAATATGTATTGAAAATTTAGATAATTTTTCATTTAGTAAAAGTCACGACCTGTCCTCACGGCCCGTGCCGTGACTACCCCAAGCCTACCATCCATATCCCAGGGGCTGGCGACTAGCACCAAAGGCGTAAATCCAGATAATAATGGAAGGCATTTCCTTTATGAAATGCAATCAAACATACAACCAGAGTACAAGAGGAAGCAATCACAAAGTAAATCAATATGACATGTGTGCTGAAAGTTTAATGGGGGCCGAAAATACATGCCCAACAGTAAAGAACAAGGTAATGAAAAAATAGTAGGAAGGTGTCAAGCGGCTCCTGGATCATCCTCCAGAGTTCCTACCTGAAGGGTAGGTACAGATGGCCACCTCATCTCTTAACGTCCATCTGTCACCTCTGGGTATCGTCTCATCATGAATTCCAACTCCGGGTACCATCTCATTGTCAAGACCACCTCTACGTACCCTCTCGTTGTGAAGTCAACCTACAGATACCGTCATGTTCTACAATCCTCAACCACAATCAGTGTTGTCCATCGTCTGCATCCAACACAAAAAGGTGCGGGCACAGCCCGTGCAGAGGTGAGTATAACGATACTCACTAGGGACCTCTAGACCCTCATGGTCTCACTATATCCAACAAGGATAAACCACAAAGAAATATCTCAATAGATAACCTTTACTTATGTATATGCCCATACATACACCTATGTTATCAAGTAACCCATCTCAATCATGAGGAAGACACAAAGGTCATTGACTCCGCTCAAACCGGGATTTTTATTCATGATGACGAAAAACATGGCTGCTGGAGAACTCCTCCTCTTTCTAGTGCAGTAGTCCTGTCAGGACTCTGAGGTGTCACTCACTAACCTTAGACTGCTGAGGTACTTCTCCTGTCGAGAACCAAAGGTTTGCCACCTCAAAAAGATGTGCTCCTCCGCCACAGGTCTGCCACCTCACACAGTAGTGCCCCCCTCATATCCTACAGAGGTACTCCGCCTTGCGAGTACTGCGAGTCTGCCACCTCACAAATTAGTGCTCCTCCGCCATGGGTCTACCACCTCACAATGTTGTGCTCCCCACTGGGCTATGCAAGTCACTCTGAGTAAAATCAGACAAGCAGTCATCGGGTCTCATCCAACTACAAGGTCACCGTACTCTATATGCTCTCATCCGGGAGGATCCTCTCCATGAGCCACTAGTCGATACTCCAAATATCACAAAGTCCCATGAAGAAGTATCACAAAGGGCCGCCATGTCACAGTGGTCTTAACGCAACAGACAACGCGTCAATCGGACGCCCAGATCGTGATTTATTAGCCTCTTTGTTCTGGGTGCTCGGTTGGTTTCGTATACGAACCAACCCGGCCGTACCTCAACTATACCCTGAAATCCCATGGGTTATACTCAAAGGGACGGCTATGCTCCAAGAGTACCAGCGTCGCTGGAGGCTCGTCAAACGGATGTCTGGAACCAATGATATGGCCCAAGAAGGTAATGGGCCAGTAATGAGCCTAGGTCACGTCAAAACAACTCAGCCTAACCCAAACTGAGCTGACCTGGTCTGGGTCGACCCGGTCAGACTCGTTGGGTCTGACCCGGCCCATTGGGTGAGTCATCCCGCTATGTTTTGACCCGGTCCACTCGGCCCGGCCCAGCGGACCGCGAGGGCAGTTCAGCCCGATAGTCGCCACGTAGGCGGCTCGGTAACTCGGCCCGGGATACCGGGATGGTTTTACCAGCGACACCGTGGGGGCATTGCAGGCCAGTTCAGTAGGCCTATGACAGGTAGGCGAGCAGGTAGAACGTGCATGGCTCGGGTGGGCCGGTTGGGATCTGGCTGGCCATGGGTGCACCGGGCAGGGTGCGGGTGCACCGGGCAGGGTGTTGAACACTGGGCGGCACGCGGGGGAATGCCCGGTAGCGTAACAGGGCGCCGCTGGGGCAACGGTGTGCACCGGGTAGGCCTTTAGTATGGGTGTGATGTAGGACGCCGGCAAGGGCGCGTGGCGCCGGGCTGCGCCTTCCAAAGTTAGAATCTCGTTAAAGGAAGCATACCCTCACGAGTTCAGCTGTGGTGTCAGATTTTTAATCCGAGTTACCTTTTGTGAGTTATAAACCTTGGAAAAATAAAATGACTTTATTTAATTATTTTATTTATAGTTATGCCATTTTCAGGTTTTCTCAGTGGAGGCATGTGCCGATGAAACTCAAGTCATGTGTAGGGTAAACCCGCCATCCTGAGCACAATGGTGTCCTTGGATTTCTTATCCGAGTAACCGTTTAAGAGTTATTAAACTTTTTTAGGAAACATGCTTACATGCGTTAATTTAAGCATAACAAAACATTACAAAATTATTTTGGGCACACCGGGCTTCATAATCAGGTTCCGTCAGAAACTGAGTACTCTTAAAATTCCAAATAATTTAAGAAAAAAATATTTACATGAAATTTATGGGTATTTACATTACTACCACCCCAGGGATTTACGCCCCTGTAAATCAACAACATAATCTAGGGAAACTAAAGGAGGTACCGAGCATGCATCTGATCCTCATGCTCCAATGTGCTCTACTAGAAGTTCTCGTGCTCCCAACGAACGCACACTAGAGGAAACGATAGTCCCTGAAGGACCTGCTCCTGTCGATCCTTGATCTCCACCGGAACCTCCGAGAAGGTCGTCCCATCATCGATATCCAGCTCCCCATAATCGATGATGTGGGTCGGGTCGTGCACGTACCTCCTCAGCTAAGATACGTGGAAAGACATCATGAACCCGGTGCAACTAAGGTGGAAGGGCCAGATGAATCGTAGAGATAACGTGCCACCCCGGAAAAATCTCTATAGTCCACGTCGAGGTGAGACTCGTATGAAAACGTAGTCTCCATCCCCGAACATCAATAGTCTCCGTCTCCGATCAGCATAGGACATCTGTCTACAATGTTCAGTCATCATCCACTCATGGATGATCTGCACCTCCTCCATCGTATCATGAACCATCTATGGTGTTAAAAGAGCTTCTTAGATTTCCCCGTTGCAGAAAAATAGAAATCTTGTCTCATCCTATGGATGAACCACGTTCTTGGCCTAATATTGTCAATCCTGACATGAACGATACATTTCATGTCTTGGGTAGCGTCATAAGGCCTCGACGCTACTGCTAAGAGATCAAACCGTCACTCTATCCTCCATGGGTTGAGTCACACTGTCAGAATGAGTGTGTGGTCACTAGGTCTCCTCCTGTAGAAATCTCGAAAGTCAGGGTCAAGTCAAAATTTTTAACCGAAACCTCTCAGTATCAACCACAAAAAAGGGAAGGAAAGAAAACCTCACAACGACAAGTGTCGTTTATTACTGTAGCTCAAGTACAAAGACACACAAAAACCACAAACAACAACATCATGGAAACTGGAAGCACCTAGAACAAAGGCCTCCGTGCCTGGAACAAGTCCTGCTCATGTCCCCCTTCTTCCAGACCTCCATAGTCGTATGCTTCAGTTGCCTGAAGTTGTGCTCTTCCATGAACACATGTTCCATGTGGGTAGGGTGGACCTCTTGGTTTTGGTGGTGGCAACAACTCAAAGCGTCATCCACCTCCAGGTGCATAGCCAGCTCCCTACCTCGGTCTTCGGCTCCTTGCGGTCCGCCTCGATCGATCATCCGCCTCTGCCTTGGAGGTCTTTCATCTATATGTTGATCATCCGAGCAGTGGGTCGGACAGTCACGAGCCATGTTACCCTATCCTCATCACGTGTAACATAGCATGACAGGTCTGGCTCTGCCACTCCCCTTGGTGCATCGCACTACCGACCCTGAGTCGTGCAGCCAACCACCTGTAGGTCTGTCCCTCATGGACCTCTACGTTGTCTATCTATTTCCAGCTGCAGAAGACTCTGATGAATACCGGCTAGTTGTGGATTTTTCCGCTGAAGACTGCTCAGCAAGGAAACTCTCCACTAACTGGGCACGCTCCAACACCCCCCTTCTGCATCGGGATGCTGTGAGAAACAACTGAAGCTCTAATATATTGCCTTAGCACCTGCTCGAAGGTCCGGGCCCTGATGAACGGGTCTCGTACCATATCATTGGAGTAGAGCGAGAGGTCAATGAACCTCGCTGAATACTGCACCACTGTCATGCTACCCTGCTGAAGATGATGTAGCTCCGATGTACGCACCACTCGAAGGGTGGCTGGTACAAAATCTGCACTGAACAAGCACTCGAAGTCTTCCACAGAAGTGTCGCCTCGTCATGAATCTGGAGCATCAGGCTACACCATCTGCCTACTGCTTCTTGAATGATGCTGGTAGCAAGGATCACCATAATGTCTTATGGAGTCCCTACTTTCCTGAAGACTCTCACCACAGTCTCCAACCAATCCTCAGACACCTGTGGGTCCATCTCTCCCCGAAACCTGTGTGGCCTCTAGCACTAGAACTCATGCAGCGCGCTCAAGAGGTGTGCATCACCTGCTACTGGGGTTGGTGGTATCGGTGGACCAACGGGTGGTAGTATCGTTGGTGCCTCTGCTGGTGCCTCAACTGGAAGAGGGCCATGTACTGAGGCCGAGTCGCTCGGCGGGCTGTCAGTACGTACAACTCTCGGGGCTCCTACTAGTCATCCTCAAGGTGGCATCCTGAATGAAACAGATGTGACACGGTCAAAAGACTATACCTGGTGAGTTGACCTGTTATGAGCTTATTTAAATGAAAACATTTGAAAACACACAAGTAATCATTGTTTTCGTGCACTAAGTCAGAAATCAGATGTCAGGGTCCTGGCGTATGGATACGTTGGCCGCCGCACCAACACTGTACTCCCTGAACTGAAAACCACACTCGGTATTCTTAACACTATTTCTTCACAAAAAGAAAATATCAGTGTTATAAGTTATATGACAGAACTGACGTCCTCGGACACCAATTTGTCACGACCCGTCCCCGGGGACTGTGCCGTGACTACCCCAGGCACACATTCCATAGGCCAGGGGCTGGCGACTAGCACCAAAGGTGTAAATCTTTATAAAAAGGGAAGTAATTTCCTTTATGAAACGCAAACAAACATACAACCAGAGTAGAAGTGGAAGAAAACACTAAGTAAAGCAATTAGACAAGTGTGCTGAAAGTACAGAGGGCTTCGGAAATACAAGACCAACAATAAAGTACAAGGAAAAGACAAAATAGTCAGAAGGTGTCAAGCTGCTCTTGGATCTTCCTCTGGAGTTCCTACCTAAAGGGTAGGTACAGATGGCCACCTTAGCTCCCCATGTCAGTCTGTCACCTCCGAGTACCATCTTGTTATGATGTCCACCTCTGGGTAACGTCTCGCCATGAAGTCCACATACCCGTACCATCTCGTCGCGAAGTCCACCTCCGTGTACCGTCTAGTTCTACAAGACTCAACCACGATCAGTGATTTCCATCGTCTACATCCAACAAAACAAGGTGCGGGCATAGCCCAAGCAGGGGTGAGTATAACGATACTCAGTAGGGACCCCAAGACCCTCAAGGTCTCACTAAATACAACAAGGATAAACCACAAAGAAAGATCTCAACAGATAACCTTTACATAGTTATATGCCCATACATATACCTATGTTATAAATTAACCCATCTCAATAATGACTAAAACACAAAGGTCATTGACTCATCTCAAACCACGATTTTTATTCACAATGACGAAAAACACGACTGATAGAGAACTCCTCCCTTATCGAGTGCAGTAGTCCTTTCACGACTCTGAGGTTTCACTCACTAACCTTATACTGCTGAGGTACTCCACCTATCGAGTACCATGGGTCTGCTTCCTCACAAAGTAGTGCGCCTCCGCCATGGGTCTACCACCTCACACAGTAGTTCTCCCCCTCTTAGACAACATACGTACTCATCCAATCGAGTACCGCAGGTCTGCCACCTCCCAATGTAGTTCTCCTCCACCGTGGGTCATCCACCTCACAAATTAGTGCTCCCCACTAGGTTATTCAAGTCACTCCGAATCAAATTGGACAAGTAATCATCAGGTCTCAGCCAGCTACAAGGTCAATGTACTCTGTATGTTCACCTCCGGGAGGATCCGCTCCACGATACACTGGTCGATACTCCAAGTATCACAATGTCCCTATAATATGTATCAAAAAGTGCCACGAAGAAGTATCACAAAGGACTTCCACATCACAGGGGTCTTAACGCAACCAACGGCGCATCACTCGGACACCAGGTTCTTGAGTTATTAGCCTCTTTGTTCTGGGGGCCCAATTGGTTTCGTATACGATCCAACCCGACCGTATCTCAACTATACCCTGAACTCCCATGGGGTATACTCAAAGGGATGACTATGCTCCAAGAGTACCGGTGCCACTGACAGTTCGTCAAACGGATGTCCGGTACTAATGATATGGCCCAAGAAGGTAATGGGCCAGTAAGCAGCCTGGGTCCGGTCTGACCTGGTCAGACCGACTCAGCCTCACCCAAATTGGGCCAACCTGGTATGGGTCGACTCGGTCAGACTTACTGGGTCTGACCCGACTCATTGGGTGTGTCATCCCGCTATGTTTTGACGCGGTCCTCTGGGCCCGATAGTCACCACGTAGGCGGATTGGTAACTCGGCCTGGGAGATCGGGCTGGTTCTACCACTAAAACTGTGGGGTCTTCATTGGCCGGTTCTGTAGGCCAGTGACCGGGAGGCCAGCGGGCGGACAGCATGGGGTGCAGGCGGGCCTACTGGGCTTCGGTTGGCCGCGGGTGCACCGGGTAGGGAGCGGGTGCGCCAAGAAGGGTGTCGAACACCGGGTAGCTCTTGGGGGCACACCGGGTAGTGCGATAGGGTGCTGCATGGGCGCCGGGGTGCGACGGGCAGGCCATTGACAGGGGCGCGAGGTAGGACGCCGGCAAGGGTGCAAGGCACCGGGCCGGTAGTGCGGCACACCGGGGGGCGCTGGGCTGCGCCAACCAATGTTAGTATCTTCTTAAAGGAAGCATACCCTCACGAGTTCAGCGGCAGTCTCAGATTTTTTATCCGAGTTACCATTTGTGATTTATAAGCATTTTAAAAATAAAATAACTATATTTTATTATTTTATTTACGGTTATGCCATTTTTGAGTTTTCTCACAGGAGTCATGCGTCGTATAAACATAAGTCACGTCTAGGGTAAACCCGCCATCCTGAGCACAAAAATGTCCTCCGATTTCTGATCAAAGTAAACATTTAAGAGTTATTCCACTATTTCAAGAAAACAACTTAATCATATTAATTTAAGCATAACAAAACTTCAGAAAATTATTCCGGGTACACTGGGCCTCAGAATCAGGTGCCGTCAGAAATTGTGTACTCGTAAAATCCAATGAATTTATGAAAAAAAATTCCCTTCAAATTTACGAGTATTTACAAAAAATATAAATTTATTTCTCTCAATAATAAATTCTCAGTCATATATTTTATGAATTTTCATAAATGAGGAAGTGCTGGTGTCATGACCCCATCCTTTGAAAGTGTAACCATCCAGGGATGAGAGTGGGAGAATGGAGTTATTGATCTTCCAGTCCCACTATTAGTAGGCCCTGAGTTTCGATATATCACTGAGTGTATAACAACATGCATATGAGAGGAATTACCATCTATGAGAAACACATACATATGATAGATAAAGTATATAATATAAACAAATAGAACACAAAATAAAAAAACGAAGTTCAAGAATGTAATTTAATTCTTGTACTACTACATCTAAAAGGGAAATTTCATGTACCAAAATAATATAAATACATTAATGACCCTGTAATATAATCTAGTTTTATTAAAATCCAATCTAATAGTAACAAGACTGATCTCCAACCTTCTCCAAATGACATAAATATATTTTAATATAAACATAACCAGTGTATAAAATTATGCACAATTAGATCCTAGCCAGATCCTCTAGTGAAAATGGAAATGAAATTATGCTAAAGTGTAGTGAAAATTAAGTGAAACTTACTCGTAACCGAATCAAGTATACTATGTTCTCAGTATCACCACGTATCCTATACTAGATCATAAAATACAATAAAAAATATCAGGGGGACCCCACTACCACATCCCATCTTTTTGGACACTCTTCCCCAATGTCATGTGTCTTGATAAAATCTATACAAAAGGGTAGTGCAAGGAAACATGGGAGAAAAACCATAAAATTCTCATAAAGAAACAAACCAATAAATCTAAATAAAAAATGTAAATACTTTGTTTTTTGGTGCCACCAAATCTCACCTAATGTGTATCGTATATTGTGTGTTAAACCCCAAGAAATCATAGCCCATACAATGGGTATGAATCCCCAATCCATCACATCATATACAAATTATACCTACAGTATTCTATAATAAACTATATCAGGAATACATGTGTGTGAAATAAACACAATTCATTACATCCCCTACCTAAATATATGGTGAAAACTAACTACAAAGAATTCCAACATTTGTTACTTCTAAGATAAGGGTGTGGGGCCAAATGGGGAAATCAGACATCCATCCTCCGACCAGGATGATGAGGACACACCCCCACACCTAGGGGTCAAAATCCTTAGGATTCCATTATCCCAAATAAATACAGTGGAGTATAATATTGAAGCCGAAAATAACATGATATAATACATATCACATCCAATTTATTTCAATAGCCTAATATTTGACTCAAGTGCACCTAATGTCTCTTGGACACCTAGATGCCATTTATATGTTAATAAATCTTATAAACACATCCACTTAAAGACAATATTAAATTAATATATTCAATTTCTTCAACTTCACATTACAATTATTATTTATTTTAATATTAATTAATTATTAAAAATGTGAAAATTGCATTCCATTATCATTTCATAAATGATCCATGCCCTTCCAGAATAAGAATATTGATTCCCAGTATTCTGAAATCATAAAACCTCATTATTTCTTCCATGGAATCTCCTACCCCTTAGGAAACATGTTTATTCATTTAATAAAAACATTAAATTCCATATTACTCAGTATTTAAGGAAAAAAATCAATGCTACCAAACTTATGTGGCTCAACATTCAGAGTAGATGAACTACCCATCAAGTCATAGCCACATATAGGAGTGTTGACTCTGCTAAAAAAAAGATGCTAAATAAGTAATGCATGTGGCACACCCTAATCATCTTCTTCTCTCTGGGAAGTAGAGTAACCAAACACACCTACCACAATATTTGGGGATAAAAAAGAAGGTAAAGGAAAAAGTTGACATCAACCAATCAACAAATTCAACAAGAATACAATTTCATATAAATTGGTAATCCTAGCATTAACCTATTTTTTCATATCCGGTGTTGTCCCTGGAACCTATATGAATATACTGATGCATATTTCCACTCAATGTATCAAATGTTTCCAAAAAAAAACAGGTCTTCCATTCCCCACATACTACAGAAACCCTATAGGATCATCCATCCTACTCTCACAAAAAATCATGAGCTCCCTACCCCACATAGAATAATATCCCTCCTTGATCAGCCATGTGAGGCTCACATCACAACACAATCAGTAGGAAACAAACATAGAAACTATGCTCTTAGCCCAAAAACAAGGAATCTATAATTCACGGACAACGAACTATCTTATCTCCAAATCATAACTCAAATTTCCATCAAAAGATAGTGGGAAACTCATTACCTTATAATGAATTAACTATTATCGCACAACCAATTCTCATTCTATTCATAATTAAATAATTCATTATAAATTGGTTTATACAATGGAAAACCGAAGAATCAATATATCTTAACGTATCACTAATTTATCAAAAAATTTATTTAACAATACATGAATTTTTTATAAAAATAATCATCATTATTCATGTTCATTAAAAAATTCAATTAAACATGAATACATTCATTACATCGAATCACATCATATAAAAAAAATTGATGGATTAAAAAGGCCAAATTACACATTAGTTAATTAACTATGAAATTATAAGGTATTTATTTTCATTACCGGTCTCCATAATGAAAAAAATGATAAATAATGAAATGAATAGATATCACACTACTTAGAAAAATAAGAGGAAAAGAGTTATCACGGTAAGATTTAGCAACATGACTTTTCAATAAATAATTTTTTTTACTTTGGTTTATATATTTAATTTGGTAAATTTCATTATGATTTATGGGGATAAATAATGATAATAATATGATTTATTTCAAATTTATATAGAATAAATTTACAACAAATATAAAAATGTCATCAACGTTCTTTTTATAAGAACTGACCATGCAACATCTCTCTGATAATCCCTTCCATAAGAACTACATCCATTTGGGGATTCTATAGAACCTCCTAATGAAAAAATGAGGGAAACCCCATTAGTAATATTTGATATCATCCTACATCACATGTCAGGAATAACTGGATGAAAAAGAGAACCTACTAGATGTAACCTTTGTAAATTTAATTAAAAACACACCTTGGATGAAGCCCAACCACCACATATCGGAGATAGAAAACCAAGGATTAGTTCACATCGATATGATCACCAAGACATTGATGAGGGGAATTACAAGTCTCCTTGGATCATAGAGATGAATGATTCATCAATTGTTTTTGACAACTCTAGTGGATGGTATTTTTAGAAAAATTTAATAATTGTGGGATTACATGATGTGTAATCCACTTTCACGACATATAATCCCCAATGGTCAGTTACGTGAAAAAATGAATACTGCCATTTCTATTTATTTTATTATTAATATCTCTAAATATTACATGTCATTAATCCCCCATTAATGTCTTTAAATTAGTCATCCTTTCGTGAATCTAACATTCACACCATGAAAGTTCCCTCATCCCAGTTCTCACCGCCTGAACTTCCCCAACCATCCCTCGATCATCCTACGATCTCTGCATGCATCAAGAACATGCAATGGTTTGATCATTGTGGATCTGGGACATTAATTATGATACCAAAAATAATTATCAATATCAATAATCTAATATATAACAAGAGAGGAAACACAAAAGGGGGTTTTCTGAATAGTAATCTCATGAGATGCAACTTAAGGCTCTCTCTTCCATTGGATATTAATATCATTACTAGCGGAATAGTGAAAACCCCTGCTAAAAACCACAACCATTTCCTAAACTATATCTCAAGGTAGATACTATTCAAAAGTCACCATTAAACAACATGATAAAAGAGAAAGTCATCTTAGAAACTAGTGAAACATAAAGACCAAAAAATGAACAAGGTTATAAGAGAAGAGATAGTCTTCGTACAAATCGAGGAAACGAGGATGTATCTCCGACTCATGTGCCATGATATTTCCTCCACACAATCATACTTCCACAAGACATGAACCAATGAGATAGATGTCCCATAAAACACCAAAACTAGTATCCCTGGATGTCTACATACTGCTTCTTGAAGGTCATATCATCATCAACATCGATCTAAACCAAACTGATGAATTGAGTGTTACTATTAAGATATTGATGGATACTAGAAATATAAAAATTTCATTAATCTAGATCATCTATATGGGATGTGATATGTGATAACCCATTTATCTAACAAGAGCTATCCCATCAGAGGTCTCATCAAAATATAGAGAATGTAATATCCCACGACTATCCCTTAAATGCCAACGACTAAGAGTAACATTTAGGAATACATGACTATGATCATAGAACACCATAAATATCCTCTAATGATCAGTGTATCACCAAGAGATTTATTTTTTTGATACTTTTGATTGAATTTATCTTCTTATTATTTTTTATTTAACATGAAACTATAAATACTTCATTATATATATATATTATAAAACAAAGTGAAACATTAATTTCACACAATAATGAAATGGTTTGCGCTACATTGAAAAAAAAATTGACTTCACAACACATAACACTAACATGGATTGTCCTACCCTAAAAACATGGTTTATGTTAAACACAATACCAATAAATCTATGAAACATCATTTTATTGTTATTATTATTTAAATGGGATAATATTAACCAGCATATTGAACATAGTTATATGAATAATAATAAATAATTTTTAAATATTATTTATAATTATTATATATATATATTTATAAATTATTGATAATGAGTGATATGATTTTTCATAATGTCCTTTTATGTATTAAGGTACTATTTTTTTGAAATACTCCTTTTACTAATAAAATAAATTTTAGAAAAACTGATAAATTTAATTTGATAAAATTAATTTTAAATTTATAATGTATAAAATATATTTGGTTGAATATTTGTGATTTTTTTATGAAACATCAGTTTTTGGAAGAATATTTAACAATTCAGGATTTTAATACTAAACGTCTTTTTATTCAAAATTATTAACAAAAATAATTATATATTAAATTGGTATCAATGATTAATTAGTTAAAATGTCAATAAATTAATAATATTTAGGTTATGTAGATAATTTATAATTTATAATTGGTTATAAATAACTATGAAATATTTTGATCAATTTTACAATAAAAACTCACATTGTTGACCCAATTATTTGTTTAATTTTAAATTAAATTATACATATTTAGTGGCATGAATTTGGTAAATTGTATCGAATGTTTTTAATAATAAATTATTATAAATTAAACTATTTTTAACTTATTTTTTACCAAAAATATTATGGAATGTGATTAAAATTAATTACATCACTTATTGTAAAATTAAGTTGAACTCTACACATAAAAATAAATTTAAGACAAATAATGAACAATAAAGTTGTCCAAAAGCCTTTTTTATACACATTTATAGCCTATACTCCATTATCTCAAATTCGGATCATTATTGGATCATGTATTAACATGTAAAATGTGGGAGAGTTTCTCTTTTCAAATATTTACAAGATTTCATGTCCTTATTCCCTAGAAAATCCCACCACATCTTCCGCTTATTCGTACATCTGGAACCACTGAGGTTCAAACAAGATATCCCAAATCTACTAACAAAAAAATACCTATTCCACATAGAATCCTTACCTTATGTATAAGTCAATCTAAATAATACTTTTGGAAAAAACATATTAGAGATACCTGATAAAGAGGAAACGTCTTCTCTTATGTCATTTCTATTGTTTTCCTTTTCCACCCCTTCAACTTTAATTAATACATTCTTGTATAAATAAAACACTATCATCAATGAACTAGGATGGTTTTATTAAATTTATTCAATCTAAACATACACACACCTCTATATAATGGATAATCATCCCAATGTTTATGTGTATGATGAACAACCACATCACTAACAATGATTGTTCAAATTTCCTTACAGACACTAACGATATACATTATTATACAAAATGTGTTTGTATACGTTATATATTATATTAACTATTAAATTAATATTACTTATTCTTTTTAAAAAACCAATATTTTATACTTTCCATTTGGTGTTAAAACATTAATTTTTTAGAGGACGTGTGGACTTACACCCCCTCAAAATGATATGTTTTGTTCATACACTCCATAGGATGTATTAAGCATGGTTTTAGTGAATATATATTATATATATGATATAAAAATATAATGTAATATATATATATATAAAAATACTTACAAAAACATGTATTTCTATTAAATTCATTCATCCAATAAAACAAATAAATTGAAATTGCGCTCAAGCATACGTATGACCTTCTGTCTCAAGAATCGTGTATTCCATTTCATTAATATATATTCTATGTATTTTTATAATATAGATATATTGAATATAAATTATATTTTACTGAGTTTTTAAATTTATAAAATAAGTATATAATGTACAAATACTTATGATATAACAAATTAAGATATATGTGAAAATAATTTGAATATTACCCGAAGTGAATCCATAACACATGATCAATAGAAATAGTCTAATATAATGTCATAATAATAAAATATATCGTTTTATATATAATAATATGATTTTTTAAAATATTAATAATATATTTATAATTATTATAAATTTGTTTTGAAAGATTATTATGATATTCAAGACACAAGGTAAAACGATTTTATCTCACTTTTTATTTTTAGAATATACATTCTATGTTCGTCACTTATTCCAATTTTGTGGTGTACGTACATACCCTGATTTTATTCTATGTATTATATAAAAAATTTATGGGTATTCACATATAAATTTTATGATATTTCCTTCATGGGTTTTATGTCTCAAAATCTATGAAATTCGTAAAATAGTTTTGTATCTATTTTCCTTCCTTGAGACTCATGTTATGTTACACACCAAAATTCTCATTTGAGTATCATATACATCAATTATATATTTTATATAAAAAATTTATTAAATTTCATGATATTTTATGGATCATGTAATTTATTTTTCTTTCATTTAGATTATAGTCAAATTTCACCATGTTATAATATTTTATTGAATCAATCTCATCAGTTTTAAAAGAAATGTATTTATGCCTCTATTTGATGAAATAATATGATCCATATCTCATTAAAATTAATGAAATTTGTTATCTTCAGGTGATTTTTTATTTATTCAAATACTTGTACAATTTTTTCAATTATTTTTTAAATATTATATATAAGGATGTTTTTTATGAAATATTGACATTACCCTATCTTTGATAAATAATTTAATTTTCACCAAAACCTTGTATTCTTAAAACTATATCAATAAAAATTGTACGATTATAAAATAATATTTATTATATATATTTACCCATATTCTCAAATACCTTTATATTAAAAGGAATAATATTATCCCTTTCAAAAAGTCAAAATTTTATCCATTTTCCCTGATAAAGGAATGTTATTTTTACGTTATATGACATGTATGGATTTATCCACAATAATTTCATTGATCCTTCATGTATATTTTAAAAATGATAATTTTTTATGAAATTTTTTCATAAAATTATTTTCAATAAATTGGTTTTTAAAAAATTTCATGCTACATTTATATATTTTCACGTAATGAGGATTTCAAAACAATTCAATTTATTATTTATAATGATTAAATGTATATTCAAAGAAATGGGTTTTAAATGATTTTCATGATTCTTTAATATGATTTAATGTAAAAAATTTGTCAAAAAAAATTTATGATTTCTTTATACATTTTCAATGTTTTTAGATGAAATACATGTTGAACAATCTTATGGATTCATTCAAATGTTTTCATGTAAAATGGTTTTCAAAATATTCTCAAGCATTATTCATAAGTTTTCTATGTGTTTTCAGCGTAAATAGTATTTCAACTTTTCTTGTATCTTATTTAATATGATTTGAAAGATTTTATTTTAAAATATTTTCATTTATTAAATATACATTTTAATGAAATTTTCTATAAAATTTATTTTCATTTTTATTTATTTTATAAAAAGTATTATTCAATGATGAATGGATAATTTCTTCAGGAAATATTTTGCACATATACTTGAAAATTAGTTTCAATATATGATGACATCTGTTGATGTTAGTCACTCTCTTATATGAAATTCTTTAATGTTTCCATTCATATTTTTTCAATTAATGAGTTATATTTATAGTCATGTAAATTATCAAATATTTTTTTGTTTCATTAGTTATATGTTTATGAAATCTGTTTCTCTATCATAGTTTATATATTAATGAAATTCATTTCCCTTCTATGTGATATTATTTTGATGAAATGGTTATGAAACCTGTATATTTTTCCAAATGTCGTAATCTATTTACATGTTTATGATAAACATTAATTATATAGTTTATGATATGTTTTAATTTTCTTGTCAAACATGCATGTATGATTTCATAATTAGATGGGTGGGCCCAATGTCTCCCTCAAATTAATTTGGTAATGATTTATTTATTATTATATAAACATGTTTGGAAAAAAGAATAACTCGGGTAAGTTTTTATATTTTGGAATGAGAATTGAACATGGCTTAGTAATATAGGATTGGAACGAGGAGTGAAATCTATTCAACAATACTGGGCTGCAACAAGTGGTGAACACTATTTATTATTATATGACAAGAACAATGGGTGAACTTAGATCAGAAATACATGGATAAAACGAAGGGTGAACATAGTTCTGGAATAGAAGGCCAGAATGAGGGGTGAACTCAGTTTAGTAGTACAGGGTTGGAATTGGGTGTGAACCTAGTTCAATAAAGAAATTTTTATACTAATATGGGATCGACATAAATTTCTTGAATACATCGAAATCATTATATATTCATATGTACCTTCCACAATTTTATATTCAATTTCAATGTTATACATTCATTGATTATGTTGATTATTTCCATATGACATATTCCTTATGAAATATAAATCTTTATGAGATGATTAATGTATATGATCATTCATATATTTGGTATGATCTATCATTCTCAAGATCATGTTATCATTACCAGATGATCGTGATTATTCTTACATGTCTACTTTGTTTACACTTACTGATCATTTGATATCACCCATTTTTATGTTTCCATCAACAGGTTATGAATATATGTATTATGTTTGACATGTATATTAATGGTGCATTTCAAGAAGACCTAATTGGTGATAATGTATTTTCATTTTGTACTAGTGTTTCTTTTTCCATGTTTTCAATGTCACTAGACTAGTACGGTGTTTGGGAATATTTTTTTAATGTTTTATGTATTATGAACAAGAAATGTAATGTATATATATGAAACATGAGGTTACCTATATTTGTTATCAATGAAATTGTTATTTTTACCTTTGGATGCAAGGATTTGAAACTATAGGTAGAAATCTATGTACATGTCTATGGATAAAACAAAGGATAAAATAAAGTATAGTAAAATTTCGTAGAATTTTTTTAAAGGATATAGTGAGTGGTTCCACATAAATACATCCACATCTATAAAACACACATGAATGTGGCTCCCGAATAGATATACTTAGGGGTCACAACTCTGATAAGATGCTTTATGCTAGAATCGAGGTAATCTGGTACACGACAATCCACCTTACTGCACACCTAGTTTGAAACTCTCACCCTATATGTTACGGGAAAATCTAAACACATTATAAACAATAATTAAGAATTTAAATAGAATATTAGTATAAAAACTAAGGGATAAGAATTAGGATCATTATATTAAGTGTGGTATAACTATTTAAAAATATTATAAGTTATTATTTTAATGACAATCGGGATTTCTACATTGATTAATAATACTAACATTATTCTTTTTGTTTTAGTCAAGGATGAGAACTAGGAGGAAATTTTTAATTTTGAATATGAGGGATGATAACATGATGATATTTCATGTTAGTTGATCACTAGAGTGAATGATTTTTGTGATCATCCCTAATGAATTATAATTCAACATGATTAACAATGATTACGTAAACCAACTATCAGACTAACTATAGATAATAAAAGAGTTCACTAACAGTTTGGGTAATATACACCATGGAAGTAAAATGATTAAGTTTCATTTAGGTCAATAATGTAGAATGGATCACATATGTAAATGTCTTTAAGTAATTTTATGTTATTTTCACTTGGAGAATAAAGAACTATAGTTTGTAACTAAATGGAAAAAATGATGAGTTCAGTAAATGAAATGTCTTTGAATGTTGGTATCTAAAAATCCTAATTTATGGTTTTTTATGTTGATTAATTGGTCAATATGAAACTTAATTTCCCAATAGGAAGCCTCCCGAAGGGACCCAATAGTTTTTTTTATAATTGATAAATTAATGATGATAAAGAGAGTACAAATAAAATGTGAATAAATATAGATATTTGGTAACTAGATGATGTATCCTTGTTAATGGAAGATGGATGAAATTAAAAAAATTTGAATGTGCTTGGAATAAAAAAAATTATGATATTTGAGTGTTCAACTATACAAGGACTGTCCGACTTATGTTTTATTTCTCATTTTTTATAATATTATTTTTAATTTCTATGTTGGGATGGAGAAGTTATTTAATGAAAAAGTGATATTTTTACTAATGGTATGTAACCCATAATATGTTCTTTGTGTGAAGGTAATTATCTGGTGAATAAGTAATTTCAACAGTATTTATTACCATGGAATTATGTATGGAATATTTGGAAAGTGGGTTATTCTATCAATTATGATATTTCAATATTGTTTTTTTAATTTATGATATATATCGAGTAATCTATGAAATAAAAAAAATTAATGTTATCCAGAATTAATTTTTTCAATTAATCTAATTATCATCATTCAAGGTAATATATGATGATTTTATTCATATGTATTTAATTTCATAACAATACAGTACATTTTGATATATAGGGGATCACTGGAATTTTGATTTCATGAAATTGTATATAAATAATTGAATTTTCATTTATCTGAAGGTTTTGAGGATAGAAAATTATAGAACGATTATGTTAATCATTGGATGATGTTTGTGAGAATAAATTATTATCTTACCAATTTTCAATAATAACATATTGGAAAAAATATTATAAATTTTTTTATTGATTATAATTCATGAATGATTGGATGGAATATCATTGATCTCATCATCTCTTATTACTTCATGAAAGAAACATTCTTCTTAATTTTTGGTGAAATAGGTGACATGGATCATTGAACAAAAAAGGGTGATATTTTCCTGATATCATGCAAGTAGATCATATTCTGAAAATTCATTAACATTTTGAAAAAAGTCATTGATACCAAAAATAATATCCTAGTACATATATAATCAATAAATCAAAGGGTCCCTTTGTTCATAAAATATTTATTACTTTCGGATTGTTAACATTATCCCAACCTATTTATTGATTAGTTTTCTTCCAATCATGATAGATATATATTTCTCCCATGTCTATGTTTTCATGTCCAAACTATGTTATCCATTTTGGACACAAACTCATATGTTAAATGTGATAAACATTATGGATCAATATTTACAATATTATGGGATGTTTTATTATTCATTTTTACAGAGTGGAATTCCATGAATGAAGAATTCATATATTAAAAAATTAAAATTAAAATTATATTTTTGGGATATGTTTATTTTAACGTGGGAATAATGAAACACACCATGATTTTTTGAAATAGATTATTTCAAATTATTTTAATTTTTTGATATTTTTCATTTAATGTGAGAGAAGAAATTTATATAAATAAATATATATATATATATTAAAACAATAAGTTAAAATTTCCATTCACGTGACACTATATTGGATGACGATAAACAAAATACTAACTTTCCTTCATCTTCTCATAATAATGACTTGGCTTACACATCCTACAACACCGGCTAAGTGTACATTACGGAAAACAACAATGTTTATACAAATATTAAATTTATAAATATAATTATGTAATTGATATAATTATATCTTATAAAATAAAAATTGTTATATGAATATAAATAAATATATTTTCTAATATATTTAATAATTATTTTATTTATGTAAAACATATAGACAATGAAATTTATAATTTTTTTTAAAGTCTATTTATGAATGAAAATAATTTTCCATGAATGAATGAAATTTTATAATAATAAAAATATTAGAAAAATATAGAACATGAATGTTATCACATAAAATTAATTTTTTAATTTATATTTTTTAAATTATATTAGTGATTTTTTTTGGATTTCTTGGTGAACGATTATTATTTAGTAGAATAGTGAAAAATACATGATTTCTATTGAAAACTAGTTTTTCATATAATTTATTTATAAAGATGGATTATATTTCTAATTTGTTCCAATATGTATTTAGAAGAAATATTTTTCCATTAATATAATATGGGTCATTGAATTACAATTTTATTTAAACCTGGGTGTAAAAAATTTCGCAAAATATTGATAATTTTTACTTTAAAATTCCTCATTATCAACAAAAATATAGAAATATTATTAAATGAATTTCTAAAAATTTTTATTATAATTTGTAAAAATGGTTCATATATTTTGAATCCTACTAATCTATAACAACAAATAAATTCATATACAATTTTTATAAATAATAGTAGTTAATGTGATTAAAATTAATTACACTGCATAAAGTAAAATTATGCTTCACAATGGGACTAAATCATAAATTTAAGACACAAAACCACCTATAAAATTGTCCAAATTCATTTAATGTAAATATTTAGACCCAATACCCCCCCTTATATAATTTTTATCATAATTTTATCCACATGAATCATGAAAAACATGGGATTAATTCACTCTTCAAATATTTAGAATTGTGCCACTCCTCCATCCATATAAATGCCATCACATCTCCTTTTTCTCACATCATTATAACCACTTATGTTAAACAAATATCTAACCCATAAAAAATATCAATCCTAAATTCCTCATTTATTCTTATTATAGGAATATTTCAATCCAAGGAATCCATTTTTTCACAAATCAAAAATAGTTACCAGATTAAGTGGTTCTGTATTATATTAATTCCATTATTTTATATTCCTTATCAAACCACATCCACTATATTTATTCAATTATTTAATAAATACACAAGTATCATCAATATACAATTATTTTTTATTCTATGGTTTCATCCTACACTTACAGACACAATCATCTAAAGGATAACCAAAAAAATGTTTATCTGTATGGAAAACTATCACCTCACTACACAATGATTGTCTAATATTAATTAATGCCTCCAATGTAGGATATTATATTGGGAACTATATTTATTAATGTTAGATATTACTATGATTATTTATTTATGATTATGTATTCCTTTTATCAACACATGACATTTTTAATTTCTATTTGGCATCGAAGTAATAATTTTGTTTGAGGAAGTGTGGACTCCAACTCAATTAAAGGGATATGATTTGTTTATGCACTACATGGATTGTATTAAAGATTGTTTTTTGTGAATATATAAGATGTAAATGATATCAAAAAACTTCATTAATAATGATATATATATATACATATATTACATTTAGTTTTTTTATCATGATAATAATTAAATAGAAATAGAGCTCATGCTTACGTATAACCTTTTGTCTCCATGAAAGATGGATTTTTATTAATACATATATATTAAATAAATTATTATAATAATAGTATACATTATATACATGATATTTATATCATGGATAACCTTATAAAAATCATGATATAATGTTTAAATAAAAATGGTATAACAAATTAAAACACATGCGAAGAATAAAGAAAATATTACTCGAAGTGAAACCTTTACAAATGATTTTTAACAAGTAGATAATATAAGTTCATAATAAAATTATATAGGGAATTAAAAATTAGAATATTGTTTGGTATAATATATATAATAAATTTTTGTCTATTATATAATTTTTTTGAATGAGTACGATTAGTGGGAATACACAATGTATGGGGATTTCATCTCACATTTTACTTTTGTGAGATTCATTCTAGGTTCTCAACCCCTTCCCATTGTTAGGATTATGTACTGAGCATAAATTTATTACATATATCTTATTTATAAAAATTTGTATAAATATATAGATTTTATGATATTTCTTTTAAGGGTATTATGATTCAAATGTATCATAATTGGTGAAATAGTTTTATCTTAGTTTTTCTTCTTTGAGACTCATGCATTGTAATGCACATAAATTATCATTCATGTTGAACATAATACCATATTTTATCTTGTGTCAGGAATTTAAAATTTTTTAGTTTATATTATGTTTCATTAAATTTATTTTTCTTTAATGGAGACTACTATATATTGTTACGATGTTATATGAGTATATTGAGACAATCCCATCGTTTTTCATGATTGTTTACCTTTATACTTCGTTTGATAATATATTATGATGAAACTCTCAATAAAATTCTTGAATTTTATTCTTGTGAACTTATTAATGATTTGTTCATATATTAGTACCATTTCAACCACTCTTTTGTACATATGTAATTTAAGAAATTTTTTAAGAAAAGCACAATTTACCCTCTCTTCGGACAGAAATATATGTTCCATCAGAACCATGTATTCAAAAAATGGTATCCATGAATATTATTCAATTCTATTATAATATATAAAAGATATTATTACAATTGTTTTCTTTTACCTATCACTTCAATGTAATATTCCTATCTCTTTATGAACATGCTATTTTTTATAATTTTTATTATGCTAAAGGAATGATTTTTTAATGTGTATGACATTTAAAGATGTACCATCCATCATTTATTTTTACCATCCTTTTAATTTTTAATGGATGATTTTCAGGAAGATGTTTTAATAATTTTTTCAAATAATTTTTTTACAAATTTTCCAATCTACATTAATAAGTTTTCAGGTAAAAATTTCTTCAAAACATTATAAAGAATCCTTTTTTGTTTTCAATGTACTTTCAATGAAATGTTTTCAAAAATTTTATAATAATATTTAATATATCATAATTTATAATGTTTTTCAAATTATATTAAATCATTCCTTATATGTTTTCAAATTATTTTAAAATATATTTTTTTTCAATAAAAATTCAAGATTCATTCAAATGTTTTCAACAGAAATGTTTTTCAAAATATTTTCACACATTTATTATGGGGTTAAAATGTGTTTTTGATGATTTTTTTTAATGTTTAATGTTTATTTTATACATTTTTAATTAAAATTGGACTCATGTGGATGAAAACTACTATTTATATGTAATATAGTTTTTTAGGATTTTTTCAATGGTTTTATGATACTTTTCAATGAAGAAAATTATTTTTTTCCTATAGAAATGTTTTTAATGATATTTAAAATGTATCTTCCATCTATTATAATATATGTTAATGTTACTCATGAACTTTTAGGAAATGATTTAAAGATAAATTCATATTCTTTCGATGAAATTTTTATTAATAATTTTATGGAATTTTTTAGAAAATTTATCTTCCACATGTTATATGATAATGTGAAATGACTATAGATTAGTAATACAATGATAGAATGAGGGGTGAACTCATTTAGTAATACAGGGAAAAAATTATGTGTGATATTTGATATGTAATTCAAGGAGGTAATTTGATGTGATCTCAGATTACTATTAGAGGGATTGAATGAGGGATGAACTCAATTCAGTAATACGTGGACAGAATGAGGGGTGAAAATTATTTAGTAATATAGGGCCAGAACATGGTGTGATCCATGTTCTGTAATGGAATTATTCTAATAATATGGTCTCATTAGATATTCCTTGACTATATTGTAAATCATTATATAACCATATTTTCCTTCCATAATTCCTTGTTTTATTACCATGTGATGCATTAATGGATTATGTTCTTTATTTCCTTAAGATTCATATTTTATGAATTTTGAATATTTATGCCATTAATACAACATATGATACATGATATGAATTGTTTGATGATCTATTTTCTTGATCATAATCTCATAAAGTTATGGTCGTGATTATACAAACATATATCCTTTTTTACAATTACAAGGAATTTAAAATCAACAAATTTTATGTTACCTTAATCATATTAAGAATATATTTATAATCTATGATGTTTCTAAGGAGGATTCTAGTCAAGAAGAACCTACTGGTAGATGATATATCTCACATTTTTTCTTCGGTTTATGTTTCCATATTTAAAAAAGCACAAGACTAGTATGGTCTTTAGGAATCAATTTTTATAATGATTTATGTATTATAAAAAGATATTTAATCATAATGTATGAAATACAATGGTATCTATAATATTAATTGAATTAATTATGATCCTACAAAGGTTTATTACACTCACGAATTAGTGTGACCATCTCTATCATATTTTGAACCAGTTTTTTCCTTAGAATAGATGAATCTTTAAATTGCATCCAATATATTTAATAACTAAATGATTAGCCAAAAAATGCATCATATGGAACTATAAAAATGGTGGAATTAAAATAATTCCTATAATATAACCCTAAAAAGGGATGGTACCTCATCCAGGAACCTCCAAAATCCTAGTGACAGGTGTATAACATGCCTTCAAGAGTCTGGACAGTTGTCTATGTCTGACCATATGTCTATGATTGAAAAGCAGTATTAAGTGATAGCTAATAAGAAAATGTATTCTATAGTCCTACCCCAACAATGTAGGTAAAATGAGGATATTTTTCAGAAATTATAATCCATCAGACCTCATGGAGTCTCACCGCCTCCTCCAGATACATCCTTGAAAAAAACCTCCACTAATATCAACTCTTTGACCAATATAAAGTGGGATGAATTCATTAAATGATCCAATACCCCCAATATATCATCATAGACTCCATGATTTTGAGGTATAATGATAAAATATTCAATTGATATATCCTCTATCTTCCACCGTGGAACATATAATGGCTAGATAGACCCTCTATTAACACAAGGTTTGGAATTGACCTTATAGAAGGCCAAACATCAATACACTGACTATACAACTGCATGATCCAAATAAGGACACTAAAACTAGCCTGTCGAATCATAGAATGTATTTGAAATTCTAGGAAATACTGGAAAAGTTAAAAAATAAAACACTCTGAAAAACATTTAATGCGTTATGAATGTAACAAAAACGCTAGCCAAGAATTACACAATGGGGAAATCATCTTCAAACCTACCATCAGGGTGCTCTCTACAAACAATATATTAACTTTTCACCACCAACTCACAATCACCCAGCTACTATTCATCAAATTTAATCACTAGAGATTAATTAATCATCATTTTTAAATTCTAACCACTAACTCACCTTATCCCATATCTAAATGAAGTGTTTAATGTTATATCACAGCTATATTGGAATAGATTTTTTCATGCACTTCATCACTACATGACTTTTTTCTCATTGCATAAACGAAATCATATTTCTTCCCAAGGGAAAACAAAATATTGATGTTATAATACTGTAAGAACTCCATCCAATGATGGTGACACATGTTCTAGTCACATTAAGAGAACACATACCTCAACCTCTTATGATCAGTGAAGACAAAAAAAATCGAAGATGTGAAAATATCATCCAGAAATCAAGGAAAACACTACAACGTCTAGTTTGAGATCATCAGTTTCTTAGAAACGCTCATGGGGAAGTAACTATCAAGGCCCATAAGAAATTTTATATATTAATTTCATCAGAACATATCACAACCCAAGATGAGATGAATAATAGAAAAAATAAAACTAAACTCCATATATTGGTAGAAAAAAATAGAGCACTGAATAAATTCTCATTCATATACTCAAAAGTTTTGTGTCATTGATAATCCTACAAGGGAGTATGAACCTTTATGGACTATGATATCTGAGGGGTCATAAACTAGGAGAAATCCCTTATAAACCTACTGTAATAACTTGTTATACCATGGAATATTTTCTCCTTTTCCACTATCATGGGAATTTCTTATGAAAACACAACATGTACGTTTGATGGATCCATAGCTACACCCAGGTGTGATAAAAAATACCACAAGAAATAGAAAACTCAAACCAAAATTTAATATTAAATCATCTTTCCAAATAGATTATTATAGTGAATAGAACCCAAAATTAAAGACATATGATCTAAATATTCCACATAATATGCGGTGTAAAAAATTATTTCATATATGGATACCACCCAGAACATATACACGAACTCAGGGAAGTTATTATTCATTTACCCAATGAACACATATGTAACATTATTCACACAAAAAGTTATAAAAACAAACTCTTAATTCCCACAATGACAAGATATTTAATTCTTATGTATATCCCAATTCATTACATGTATCTAATGATATCGAGATCACAAATTGATCTTATGAAACCAAAATTCACCATTAAATTGATAAATTAAATCATCAACTTATGGAAGAGGATAGTGGTTCTACATTGACACTTTTCTCATGTGTTGATAATCGATACACAAACAAAAACTACTGACATCCTTCATTAAGAAATGTTGAAAAACACGATAACATAATTGTCAAAAAACACCACACCAAAACATGCCATTGAGTTGTATAAAAATATCTAACAACATAGAATTATATACATATATGGATTCATGTTTATGAATACACTCTTGGATATAGTTAGATCCTAAATTCGATATATCATGTGGGTGTATAACTACAACCTCCTCTAGAAAGACATCATAAAACTCTTCTATGACACTATGAAACACAAACTGTAAAACTTATGTTGAAATTCTTATTAGCTGTCCTATAATGGATGAAAATTATGGAATATGGTTCTTATCCGTCTGAGGGTCGCACTCACCCAAAAACTCTAATGGCTCTCCGTCTGCATCGATGAACACAACCGGCCTCCTGAATAATTCCATGATAGCCTATATTGAATACAAACATTTTCTGGTATATGATGATTTCATATGGTTGTATCCATAAACATACCAATAAAACCGTGATCCATAGTGAAACTGAAATAGCTAAAAAATTGACATATTTATAACATGTATTCTCACCCTCTATCTGGCGTAGTCAACACCAGGGGAACATGATGTCTCTCTACCTAATTTCACAAATCAATGAAAATGAAAGGTGATTAGAAGGAATTTTTCACTCATAGATTATAAAAATAATTAACAAAATTTGAAAATAATATATGGTTACCTTGAATGACATTTATATTATCATGTGCTATAAATTCTAATTGATTTTGATTTCTGTGACATTCTCCATGATCTCTATGACGTTGATGATGACAACCTCTATAGTTATACTCATCACTATGAAGGGGAGGAAATTCCTGAGGATTTTCTCTACTTACCAGATCATCTCTATGAAAATACCATAATAGAAAAACATACTGTTGTTACATTGGTTGAAACTTCCACAATGGAGGAACCTGATATGGAAAAACTAGTGGACACATAATTCTATGAATATTCTTGAACATTGACCACCAATGACCTCTACCACCGTAAGAAAAAAAAGTATCAAATCATTGGGAAAGGTTAGAGAGGTGCCTCCCATAGATAAATGTGACAATGATTGTTGGTATGTACCTTCAATTGATCAGATTATCTTTTTAACTAAAAACAAGGGACCACAAACCACAAACCTTATTTGGGAGGAATAATGACGAATTCCCTCTCATGAGAATCTGGTTCTGGAATATGTCCTCTTGTTGACCTCTAATCTTTCTAGCACCTCTAAATATGTCTTCTGCATAAATGGGGTGACCTAGAATAGGATCTCTAGATGCACATCCTCCTCTATATTCATTTCCTTGGCCTCCTCATCCAAATATTGGTCTGAAAAATACTGAAAAATGTTCCTATAATGGGCTTAAAAAACATGCACAGTAGGAATCCTCTACCAAATAATAAGAATCACCTCGATTATGGATGTCTTGTTATTCAAATAAACAAATTGCCTCAAAAATGGACTTGTAACTACTCTCATGTAACTGATAACTCATCGTGGTCCCATGATTCATTTACCCTCACCGCCTTACTTCCGCACATATCATTTTCATCAAAAATGATAACCAATTATCCTTCTATGGAAAATTCAAACCCAGGGATATCTAAAAATCCTCCAACTATTCTTTTATGACTTTATATAAATTTTTTCTCTCTTACTTTTTTTGAATGTGGAATTAGAACTCGATGAGTTCTCTCCTGCATGTTCGGCCTTCGTCAACCACTACACTAAATAGATCTGCTTGAAAAACCTCTTGAACATATTCTGCACAAACCTGATAAGGATGAGGTAAAAGTTTTGTGCTTAAATAGACAAAACTATTAGAGATCCAAAAAATAGAATATGGAAGACATTAACATTAATTAATTGTATTATTTTATTTAATTTAGGTTGACATATCTGTCGGTCTACCAATTCAAAAATAGGTAATAAAATAATGAGGCTTGATCCATTCCAATGAATCTACCCTACAACTAGATTGAAATCATTTATCAGCCGCTATAAGATCAATTGTCAATGAATTACATTAATAGGGTCCCCAAATAGTTGTTTCTTAGTTGGTCCCCCTTTTCTACAATTCTCGATAATCACTGTTGATTCTATTTCCCTAGCAGGTCACATATATCCACTTGTGTCAAACATCAAACACAATCATATCCATCAAACATACCTATGACATAGCACTATCAAGAACCCCTCCCAACAATGGGTACCCATCTTATGAATTCAATGGGAGAAGGGAGATAGTGTCTCCATAGGCTTTCATCCTATAGGGCCAGGTATTGTGACTAGAACATATGGGAGGAATTACACACAAAGAGAGAAAATTACAAAAAAGATATAATATATATAAATAATCTAAATACTACTCATACTAAAATATAAAAAAATAATAATTTTAAAAAGTTATTTTCATTCATTAACTACTAAAAATTAATGGGAAATTGGAAGTCCAGAGAATGTAAATACGTCAATGACCACGATTCCTAACAAAACTCTAACTAAAACTCAAGATAGAAGTAACTATCCTGATCTCCATACTATTGAAATAAACCTAAATAGTTTTTGTATTAATATAATGTTAGTGTAATAAAATACTATGATAGATCATCCCATGAGAATCTCATGAAAAGTAAAATAAGTCATCATAAAGAAAAATTAAAAATATGTGAAACTAACATATTACATAATCATTTATACTATGTTCATAATTGTACCATGGTTATATTCAACATGTGTCACATAAAATATATTATATTACAGTAATGAATATTTAGGGTACCTTACTATTGCATTCCCAATGGTATTATACTCTACCCTAACGTCGCATGTCATTAGAATCTCTCTCATAAAGGCTATCTCACAGACACCCTAGCTATGAACAACAACATGCCGCTTGAGAAGCACACCACCACATCCATGTATCTAAAAAGTATCCTCTTAGTTTCCAAGAGCCTCCCAAAATTGGATAACATTTAACATATATATGTTATTGTACCTCAAGCCGTCAAATCTCATACACTGAGTAAGTATCCTCAATAAATTGAAAAATATATACATTATATATATAGTAGTACATAGAAAACAATATCCTGAATACCTATGTGTGAAAGAACCACAAAACAATTCATATTTCTAAAAAAATATATGTGGATATATAACGATCATGCATGACATAAAAATAAAATACCAAGAGAAGAGAGTGTAGCCAATGGGGGTAGTCATCCATCTATCCTCACATTGGTATTTTGGGGAAATCACCCCCAAGGTTCAGAATCCCTAAGGTGAATGTTTCCATAACCAACAAGGTGGATTCGCAAGAAAATTCATAACATTATGATGTTATAATATAGCTCACAACCACCCGATGGGAATTACCTAGTTTCATAATCAACTATAGAAAATGTCTACCGAACAACCACACTCTACATCTAAGACCAAATATCCAATAAAGACACATCATTTTAATGATATATGTTAATTTACAATATAAATTTTTAATCATTTTGACATTATGATTATTATTTCATTAAACATTAACAACAATTAAACATTTTAACATTACATTTCTTTAACATTTTATCAATGATCCATTACATCAAGGCATAATAAAATTGATTCTAAAACATCTTTGAATTTACAACATTGGTATTGAATCCTAGAATGATCCACCCCTTTGGGTTAAATATATATTCATTTATTAAAAAAATTCATTACATATTTTGATGTATTATTGGAAAAAATTCTATGATGAAAATCACAAAAGGATCATCATGATGATTAGATGAACTATCTGTTGAGTCTTCCCAATATATTGTATGAGTATAGATTTACCCATCCTTGAGAATCTATTCACAGAAATCATGTGGCATAACCCTCACATATTCACCTCTATTGGATGAAGAGTAACCAAAATCATCCACCAAAAGCAGTTGGGAAAGGAATGGAGATAAAAAACAACATAATTTTTTTTCCCAAACAACAGATCTAACCAGCATCTAACATTTATATCAATGAGTTAGCCCAGTTTCAACCTGTTTTGTACTCAATAGTTTCCTCCCAAACACCCATATGTATATAATGATTCATCTGAACACACCATGGAATAAATGAATCCAATCAAACATCTCCACCCTACACCACATTCAGTATCCATTATATAGGATCAGTCATCCCATTACCATGTAAAATTCCTCCCTCTCTACACCACAATCATCATAACCCCTCCAGGATCATCTATCATAGGCTCGCATCACATCATAGATATTAGTAAACAAAAAATATAAATTGGTCTCTTTCCCTAAATGAAAGGCATTCATCCTTCCCACACAATGATAAGTCATCACACTGTAACACTGGGAACTAAGACTTCAAATTAATGTGGGAATCTCTATCCCTTTAACGGAATATTTTTTTTATCACATAATCAATTCTTATTCCATCACTAATTAATCACTTAATTATTTATAGGGTTCAAGTATGAATAAACTAAGCAAAAAGTTATATCATGCAAACCAAAAGTATTTGAACAATTATTTTAACATTACATTAATTATTTTATCAATAAGAATGATTATTTATCAGTTTCATTATCAAATTCTATTAAAATGGACACATTAATCAATATTATTAACATCAAATAACTATAACCAAAACCAAATTCATTAGGCATGATTATTTAATCAGTTGGACAATTAATTATCGTTTAAATACATATTGATGTTCATTACCAGTATTCATCATTATTAAATTGTTTAACAACAAAAGGAATTCATATCATAATATCGATAAAATTAATTTAATGTTTGAGAAAATATTTTGTAATTTTTTTATTTGGAATTATTTCGAGACCAGGCTCTGAGATAACTTATGATTCGGAGGCCCAGAGTACCCAAAATGAT
Organism: Viscum album; assembly: GCA_963277665.1. NCBI lineage: Eukaryota > Viridiplantae > Streptophyta > Magnoliopsida > Santalales > Viscaceae > Viscum > Viscum album. The sequence continues at coordinate 87,868,615 of OY728121.1, read as the reverse complement.
CCATCGAAAAATGTTAATATTTTAATATCATGTCTAAGCAGTTTTAATGAAAAAGTTGAATAAAAAATAAGAGGGAGTGTAGAATAGAAATCTATGGTCACCGTTGCGTTCAAGATAGTGGGTTTACCCTAAGCATGACTTCGCAGGAATATGAAATGAGTAATTAATGCTATAATAAAATATAATAATTGTTATTCTAATAGTCAAATAACAACATGAACATTAAATTACAAGCTTCATAATGATGGATGTGAATATTCCTAACACTCTGAAATATTTTTTCATGCACTCTTCCAATATGTCTAAAAATGATTAAGTCATCGGCCCAAACCATATATCACATTGGGAATGACTTCATCCAATTCCATGTCTATTTGTCTCATGATACCTACAAATGCACTGAGGGGAAATAGAGGGCCGCACCAATAACATAATATGTCCATTGAATTCTTCATATAAGTGGGGACCAACATAAATAAAATATAAATACATATTGAATATATCACATGTAATGTAAATATCATTCCCCTATCATTGACATAAAACATTAACCATTCCGAGTAATATGGTAAATGGTTTTTCGATAGCTCATCAAAAATAAAACCTGTCATAAAAAATTCATTCAAATAAGGTCTATGAAACGATAAATTATTAAACCCAATAATACATCATAATCAACCAGAGAGTTGAATTAGATGAAAATAATATTATAAAATCATTAAGTAATTCTTGAGATAAATACTATTTATTTTGAAAAGAAGAGTTCTTCTGGAAAAAGTCATTTTATAAAACCATAAGTGAAGTAAGGTGTTATTTTTATAATAAAATGAGTGATTTTACAAATATAAAGGTTTCCAAAAACATATTATAGAGTTCCCGTCGAAATATATATAAATTTGAGAAATTCCATTGAATTGGGATTTATTTTGGAAACTGATTTCAATCCTTCATTTAAAATATCTACCTTTCCATAAAATAGGGAAGGATTATGGATGGTGATCATCTATATTGTTATCAATTTGAATTTATTAGAAGTACAAAATTATACATAATAATTTCATCGAGGTAATTATACAATGAATGTAACCCAAATGAAATTGGAAGTTCAGGTGGAAAATCTTACCTTAAATCTGAACTAGTTCGTCTATTTAACTTATTCTCATGGAATTTGAAATTAGACTTATTAATAAATTATTTCAGAAAATATTAGAGATTTATTTTTTTTATCATAATTCTATTTAGTTCATTTATGTCCTTACTGATAAGTTTCTGTATTGAAGTTCTTCGTTTCTGAGTGTCCTTTTTCATTATTTTCATATTCAGTTCACTTATTTTTAAGTAATGGGGTTCATGTTTAATGGATTTAAATTACATGAATTGAAATTAAATAATATTTATGAACATCATGAAGTGTTAATGGTCATTTATATAACTTGGTTATATTATATGAGGATGAATTATTATATAAAACATTAATGATAACAGTTTCAGTTAATTTGTGGGTTTTGATTACAACGAACACATTTTTCCTTAAAACATAATACCATTTGTAAAAATGGATTAAAGAACCATATATAGGGTATATAACATCTATATTAATCTGGTTCATCCATAACAAGAATTTTCTCATGGCCAAAATTGAAAATGATACTAGAAATTGAATGTCCATCGTCCTTGAATGTTGTAAATTGACACATCTCCGATATTGTTCTTTCTACAAGTATAAATGAAGGATAAAGAATGAGATTATTAGAACATATTACAATATCAAGAAAAAATTACAATAAATGTACGGTGCTGGATTAATTACAACATTTTCTTATGGGGTGGTAATTGAAAAAGAAAACAACTGAACTTGAAAAGAAAGACACAGAATTGAAAAGCGGAATTTACCTCTTGAACCAAACTTCCTTGAGAGCCTCATTAAGGGAGTGTTTTGGGAATTTTTATGAAACCAAGGCTTAATATACATGTTATAGGAGTTAGGGAGAATATTTAGACAGAATTTGTTGAAGGAACATGGCATGAGAGTAGTGAATATATGAAGGAGTGATGGGGGTTTCTATAGTAGGGGAGAGAGGTTATTTCTCAATTTTATATTCATAAATTTATTATTTATCCAAAAGTCAAGTAATAGTGAGTCTTCTATGACCATGAATAGTAATTTTATCATTTTAATCCGAATAAATTGGGATTACATCAGTAGAACATAAGACATGACTCTATAATTCATGTATAAGGTTATTTTATAAATTCTGGTATTTCACAATTCATAATGAATTTATGTATTTCAAAAAAATCCCCAAAATTCACACAAACCATTTATTGACGTGTAGAATCAAAAAAATTCCAATTTTTTTAAAAAAAATCCAAATATTATTATTTTAATATTTATTGAAAATCATAATTTACTAAAATAAATATTTTTAAACATTTATTTACTTATTCCAAAACATGGGTATATATTAATTCAACATGAATATAATTTATATATTATCATAGATAAGGTTACTATTAATTAGGTTATATCACTATTTATACGGTTATATGACGATTCATAAGGGTAGGGTACTATTTAGAAAAAAATAATTTTTTTCTATCGGACTCCAAATAACAAACCCATCCCAACTATGTTTGTCAGATTATCGATATTCACTTCACATAAGTGACAGACATATGTTTACATGGCTAGGTTATAAAAAATGTTTTTTTATTGACATAGTTATCAATACATTCCATAATAAATCTATTTGTAAATTCATTGGGTGTTACAATATTAATATGTATCGATAATACATTTTCCTAAAAAAAATTCATTTTGTTTTGTGAACAAGGAAAAAATTAATTTTTTCCGTATTCAAAATATTTATTTGATAAATGAAGTTACTTTTTAGTTATAATTTCAAAATAATCATGAGGTGAATTATTGGGAATTTTCAATAATGATTAATTTCGTTTTGAATATTTATGTTGTGATTTATTTAAAATTATCCATTTTATGAAGAATAAAAATGTTAAACTTTTATTTAACATCATTTTAAAATTAATATCGAATTAATTATAATATAATTAATCTAATTTAGGTTGTTATAATAAATTTAAAATTAATTGTTTTAATAAATAATTATATACTTATGAACACATTTTCTTTCAAAAGATATTTTTTCATCATTTATCCTTGTATAATTTTATATATAATTCTACAACTTATTTAAATGTAATTTAATATTATTTTGATATATTTCATAATGAAACATTATATTATATAATATTTTTAAAATATTCTTTGTTCATAATTAATATCAAATTAAGAAAATATCGCATTGTGGTTATGGTTAAATAGTTTTACTAAAAAAATAATTAAACTATTAAAAAGAACTAATAATACATCAAAATACGATTTAATGATCATATATGGGATTTTTGACATATTAGGATATATAATTTAATTTTTTGATCCATGTTTGAATATATTATTTTCGGTATACCTTTTATATTTCAAAAAATTTAGTCTGGGCCTTTCATCAACTTATAAAAAGAAACCCCATATCCTATTATATTCACACATCCAAATAAATTTTTTCTTAAAATACTAGAAAAAATATCATTCATAAATAACTAAAAACATCATAGATGAAATTTTTTTAGGTAACCCTTTCTTGATGACAAATGTAATTATCCTAATGAGGTATATTGGAGAATATGTATCATTTTTAACAATTATTTTTATTTTATATTTTATCTACCACCTCCATCAATTAATAATAAAGGATTATTATATAGAAATATTAATAGCTAAAATTTTAAATGATTTATTATATTTTCGACTATACTAATCTCTTTCAACATCAGAAAATAATTAATATTTTGATTGTGTGTATGGTGATCTACCACCTCAAGAACTGAAGTAATTATTTTACAATAAACACCTATCATGATAATATATAATAATATATTTAACATATTTTTATTATTTTTATTAAATATTAATAATTTTTTTATTTATAATATAACATCAACAATCTTAAAATATAATTCAGTGAAAAATGATAATATCACCTATGGGTTCATTTAGACATATCCAATATGAAGCGATGTGAAACATTTTCATTTTATTTTAACCTGAATGTTAAAGAGATTATATTTAATGAATATGTATGATTTTAATTAAATAATATTTGTTTATAAATTTTAATTAATATTATATCATCTATCTTACCATTGATCGATTAAATGGAAATTGTTTTCATGTGTATATACGATGTACCTTCACTAGAAATTATGTACTCTATTTTCAATTTTCAATATCAATGTATTGCTATAAATATATTTATGATGTTTATAGAAGATATTTATATAATGGTCATAAGAATTTAAATGATTCAATCATCATAAAATATAATGTAAAAAACTAGCAAACCAAAACATATATGGTAAACGAGGCTGTTATTATCCAAAACATAATTTAAAGAAGTAATTCATAATAAAATTGTAATAAATGTTATTAGAAAAATAATATAGAGTTTTATATATACAAATATTGTTTTGTAATATATTTATAATTAAACATTATTTATTATAATGTATTTTTATTGTGTTTGATGAATGTTAGGACTACTGGATTTGGAAAGCAATATCATATTTATTTCTGTGACACACATGCCTTATAGAGAATTTCATTATTTAGTGTGGTGTGAATATAATTAACATGAATTAATTTTATGATTATACTCTTGAAAATTATAATATATATATATATATATATTTTAAATTATCATTAATTATTTTTTTGGTATCATGATTCAAAGGTTTCTATATTTTTATATGTTTTATACAATAATCCAATTGTTTATCATGAGTGTTTAGGAATAAGTTACAAATATTTAAATTTAAATATCTAACCCTCATGAAACTCATAAAAATTTATATGATCTATTTATTTTGGTAAAATAAATTTTTTCCATTAATTGTTTTACATTTATTTATGCACGAGTCTAAAAATGTATATTTTAGAAAAAAAGATTTTTTTTCTTTGGTAGAAAACCTTATTCTTCAATGAAAATATTTTCATGATATATATTTATAATTAATAGAGAATTATTAGATGAATATTTAATGAAAATTTATCATTTTTAAAAAAATTTATAAAATGATTATGCTTTTAAATTTTTTATGAGGTACTTTGTAATTTTTCCGTAACCTGTGAAATGAATCTTTTTTACCATACAAAATATTTCCCCCCCATCACAACTAAATTATATAATGATTAATATAAAATATTTACATGATAATATATAAATAAAATTATTTAAAAAATATTTTGGTATTTTTAATGATAATTAATATATTTGTATTATAAAATTATTTTACCCAAAAAATATTTGATCTGATCAAGAAAAAATGACAATATAACTAAGATGACATCCTCTAATGTTATGTATACTTTACTAGGGATATGATATATTTATATCATTCATGTTCTTTATATGCACTATTTTTTTATTATCAAAATATTATTATGAATCCTAATGTTTACATGAGATATCATAGGACAAGATGATAAAATATTTTGGAAACTTGTTTACATTCCATATGTTCGACTATAATGAATTGTTTATTTAACCCATTTCATTTATAAAGATATGTTATATTGATTTTTTATGATCTTTTCGAACACACATATATTATTTTCATTATTGAATGAGTGATACCAAAACATCTATCAGAATATACTGTAAAATGTTGATATATCCTGAGACAAATAAGAGTGGATTGGGGTTTTGACCATGTTCAGCAAGGGAAAGTGTCCAAAATGATGTTGTTTTGAGATAATTATGATTAATACTATGTTTTGGAATGTATTTCATTAAAATATGATATCATCGAAAATAAAAAATGAATTATAAAGAAATGATTTACTATTATTAAGTGTATTTATTAAGTCATTAACATTTTAAAATATTATTCTCTAGTAGATCATAATATTTGGATTATTTGTATTCACGTATTATTGAAAACCATGATTTATTCCATGACTAATGGTTATGATATCTTATATGAAGGGTATTGTTATAATATTTCATTATCATGTTCTCACAACATTATTCGCATGTTTTTCTAATGGAATCATTGATATCTCACAAGTATACCCATTATAAGAATCAGATCCCATCCATTTTTATATATCTGAGCCCTAGGGTAAAAAACTAATTTTTAATTAAGATACTTATAGGAAATGTGCTAGTTATGAAGAACTAATTTTATGATTTTCTAAAAATATAATGTACCAATTTAATTAGTTTTTCATGTTTCAAAAGGAACTATAAAATTATTATAATACAGTTGATGGTTTTGTTTATTAATTAATATTATCTTCTAAAAATAAAATAACTTTTTAGGAAAATATTCGAATTTATATAAAAAATTTACCCATATAATACATTCTAATGAATGAGTGATATGTATTTTTTTATGAAATCTCCCACAGAGTTAGGTTTCTTATCCATGACCCCCTAATGTAAAAGAATCATGATCATAAAAATTACACAAATTTTGAAATGGTATACTCGGTCACCAATACATATGATGGTAGAATTTATTTATATAGTACAACTACGAGTCAATAAAATTATAAAATCCCATCCAGACTCACCATGTAAAATAAGGATTCAAAAATTTGATGATGGTCCTTGGTACCCAATGAATCATGGCCAAATAATTTCTTTATAACCTCACAAGTTCATCCAAAACACACAATTAATATATCTCCAAAAAATGACCCAACTTCAACAGTCGTGCTAATTAACATAGATTGTGAAATAATTAATCCAAATAACATTACTAGAAACTCAGAATTCTCTTTTAATTAATCTTATTATATAAATTAGAATATTATCTTCATTAAAAACAATCTTTTGATTTATATTCGACTTATTCATCAATAAAATGAAAATGTATCAATAAATTGGTTTAATAGGCTTTCAAATCACCTGAAGAGGTTATGAAGTATGGTCTATTATCAGAATAAAAGGCTAATATTCCACCAAAAACCTCATAAAATCTCATTACGTCATGGTGAACAATATAGATAAACCTATGGAGACACATAGGTTATAATTAAACCATTATACACTAAATAATCTCCTTAAATTCTCAACACATGATACTTAGTTGGAAACATTCTATGACGAACCATTGAAATATGAGATCCCTCCAGTTGGAAGCCAATGAAAACACGACATCTCCACTAGGGGAATGTGTTATCGCCTAATATGGGAAAAATCATAGAACTCCTAATTAAACATGAGATTATTTTCTACACATGGTTACCCTAAAATCTACTACGACTAAGACAAACGAGAATCTATGTGCCATACACCCATCTGAAAACTTCTCTGTCTATTAAAAACCAGACATTGGGCCTCCACATTGGAAGAGAAATGAATATTATAGAAATTTTATTGGAACTAACTCGTAGAGTACACCCAATTTGTTCATTATATAACATCTAATAGATGTATCTACAATAATAATTAATAAAACATTTATAGTTTCTTCTCCATCAACAGTCTAAATCGCTAACACACATTAGTGAAAGATACCTAACATCATATATGAAAATATAGATCCATGGTAAATGAAAACATATCCACATGTGTTTACATTTAATGAACTAATTATTATAATCAATGTATTTTTAGTATTTTGAATCAATTATAAATAAATTGGGGGTTTATGATAAAAGTATCATATCTTTGAAATCATGTAGCCCTATTGGGCCTCTTCCAACATCACATTAATCAGACTAATGCAAAAACAAATAAAATTCTAGTGCCAAGTTCCATGAACATTATCTACCATAGGACGAAATTTATGGTGAAATTTATATGGAATTACAAGAAATTTTCATTTCCCCTTGGCTATAGAAAAATTTCTAATTTTATATTCTTCTAAAATTATCTTAGAGAAATATTATTCTTCAAAATAATTTGTTACTAACCACCCATTTAAATGTGGCTGACCTAATCTATAACGATATAATCCTTGTATTGGGAATGTACCCCATGGCCATAGAATGAAAAAGGGTTACCCCCAAAATGTTATCCAAATAATACAAACCCAGAAGAACTAGAAATGAACTATCCTAGTTGGTTCCCCATTAGTCATAACCCCATTTTCCTATACATCACCGATCTATTACATGATTATCTCCCCCTAAAGACACCATATTATCCACAATATTTTGTCACATCTCATAAAAAAACAATCCAATTTAAATCAATTTACTTTTTCTGAACCTCATGGTACATAGAAGGCATAAACATGGGGACTACATCACAAGGTATTTATCCTCCTTTAGAAGTCATTTTCCAGACCTAAAATTGAAATACATCATGATTAAACTATAGGAGGTCTCTGAAAATGATACCATATACAAACAAACTTTTTATCCCATTTAAAAACTACAGAAACATTTCCATTTTATATAATTTCCTTATATAATATTAAATCATTGAGAAAATTCTATTGAATTTATGAAAAAACCGATCAAATTCTCGCATGATAATATGGTACTATGCATACTACTTACACAAATATCCTCACATATAAATAACTACCAATGTCACAAAAATTATTACATAATAATTAATTACAATTATGTTAATATCATTATCCTCATTCTTTCTCAACCTATTGATCTTTTTTATTCACATTGTACATGACCAAAAAATAATAAATAAAGTCAGGTAAGTCTCTATTTAAGGACCCATCCTCCTCTATTAATTTGATCCCATATTATAAAACCCTTCAATCCTTCTATGATTCAAATTATTGAGATACACATGGATGATGAAGATGATACTTTCCATAAAATATTGATGAACCCCTAATCCTAGTTTCATATAATTTTTATTATTTTTATTTATTTAATTCATTTTAATTTCACCAAATCAGCGAATTTATTCCCACAAAAAAATATCATTTTGTATTTACACCTCCAAGACTTCCACCCTACAATAAAATCCATCACTCAAGGAGGTTATATAAGAACATACTCTGTTTATTTGATCATGGGGCCCATATCTTCCCATTTCCAACCTGGTCACCTTCGGTGATGTCAAAAACCCTAAACATTTAGAACAATTCCCACAACCCATGCAATCTCCACCAGTCCAAAATATAAACACCTTCCTATACCTCATCCAACACCCCTGATACCCCTCTATTAGGAATCCCACCACCTAGTTGTACTCGTCTATGAATGACATTAAAGGATGAAAGACAATATACAGTAAGTCCAACGTCCAAACAAACCTGCGTTATTAACACACACCAAGGGTATAAAATAAAAAATTCAAGAGACATTTACCCCTATATAATATAATATCAAGAGATATGATAAATCAAAAACCAGAAAATATATAATATAATATAAATATATACAAAAAAATACAAAAAAATATGAACATTAATATTGACTGAAAATAATTATTCATATAAATAATGAAATTCATGTCCTACTATATTGACTCAATTGAAATCTAAAACCCATTTTAGTAATTTCAATATAATCAACAATTTAATCTTATAATATATATAAAAAATAAAAAATATAGCTAGATAATAATATGTATTATATGTAGGATTATACCTAGGGTCTCACGTGAAAATGTGAAAATTTAATACTATTGCACGACTGAGCATGAGGCTGAATAGTAATGCACCAAAATACAACAACTAAAAAATCTCAAAGTATCCATATCTTCCTCAAAAAATAAATCATCCAATATTGATAAGAATTATCCAATAAAAAATAAACAGTTCCCAATAGTCACTTCCCCAGAGATTTGAAAATATCATTTCCTATTTTAAAGTGTATTGTGCCTACATCCTATCCTTATATATTAATCACATTACCATGAAACTCTCATGAGGGATGGTAAATATCCATACCTACCCCAACATTCAATGGCCATGGATTTGTGTCAATATTCATTCATTATCCAACTAAATCCTATCACATAAAATAATCACCAATTAATCATGGGTATATATTATCATGAATGTTATAGAAATCAACCTAGATCCCCTAAAACTAATGAACCCCACGACACATAAATTTTATATGACATCTAGGTAATATAAAAAATGAAACCATATAATACCATGGAATCCCCCACAACAACACATATCATTATATCTTCATTTCAAGAAAATATGTTCTAACATCAAACCATCAATGTCACCAGATTCCTAAATATTTAAGAAAACAACCAAATATCCTCTTCATAGGTTGATGATAAGTTTATCGAACTTTGTTGGGGATAATAAATAAATAACAAGAAACTCATGATATTAATATAAAAAAATAAACAACCTATGATTTTAGATATTATAATGTATCATACACCATAACATCCTTATTTAACCAAAATATTTTCACAATTTACCATACTAATAAAAGAATCACAACATAGAACTACTATACATAGACACATAAATCCTAATTCAATTACCTTCTGAAGAATTTTATATAAATAATGTATTTATTCCAACACTTCTTATCCACCACACAAAACAACAAACAATCATCAACACCATCACAAATCTTTTAACATCACATCTCAGGAAAAGAAGACAATGTATCACTACAACAAAAATATATTTACACAACCCACCATAACCATATCTATATAAATACCCCCTTCACACATGAAAAAAATATGTTGAACCACATAAATAATCAAATAAATGCATTCCCACAATTAGTTCAACGGATTACATTATATTACTCCATTATCTATAATGGATATTGTCACACAGTTTTCATATTTCCTTTGGAAACCAATTCCTTATACACATACACATTAATATCCTATTATTATGTTTGTGATCAAAAAATCATCTGAAAAATGCTATCATAAATATATCAACTATAGAAAAAAAATTTCTCTCAATATGAATGATATTTCTAAAATTGAATCATGAATGTACACTCACATATAATATATAAACAATAGGTATAAAGGATTAAATTAACCCACAATCCTAATATTTATTATATCAATCCAATTTATTACCAATATTAATATGGAACAAATTATTTTCCCTAACTCAATGTTATAGGGTCTAAAACCTTCATTCAGTAGATAAATAAAGTATAAATGGTGAAAATGATATATCTTTGTTTTATAACTAAAAATTAATGATTGTTAATATTTTATATTATTCGGTAGTAATTAATAAATCCTCAATGATAGTCTAAATAAATTCAATGACTAATGACTTATAAATGGACATGATCAATATATTAATTAAATGATGTAATTATACAAAATGCAAGATAATTTCATTAATAATAATTAAAGAATTTAAAAAAACATTTATGAATAAAATGCATTCTCTGTAACTTTTTTTAATTTTTTTTAGAAAAATGTAAATTTTATAATTTTAAAATGCCATGCACTAACAATATTATCCATCCTACCAAAAGCACAACAATTTGACAAAATTATGAAAATAATGTTTATTATAATCAACCACATTACTAAACAACCTTCAAATGAGACAATAAAATTAACCACAAAAAGTAGTGATTTGATTATTCCAAATGAAAGCATGACTGAACAATATAGAATATTAAAAACTAATGACAAAACATTTGACTGTGAAATCTGACTAAAAGACTAGCTATCCTACCATATGAACAAAAAATGGAACACATTAAGTAAATACGTTTCCAGGAAAATATACTATAGTACCATCCTACAATAAAAATTAATACCAGTTAATTCATGAAGGAAACCTATGTTCATTCAAATCACCACAAAATAGAAGAAACAAAAACATAAAAAAATAACGACTATATGAAAAAATTAACTTTTTGAATAACGTTATTATAAAATAGAGGAAAAAACAGAATATTAACTCCTCCAAAAATCAAAAATTAATATGAAAATTGTTTTTAAAAAATTTTACTTATAGTGTGAATTTCAAATAAATTAAATGAAATACATCATTTAAATAATCTATGTTAAAAAATTAGTAAATATATAAAAGATGATAAGTTAATTTTTTTAAAAAAATTATATGAACAGGTTGTGTTTGAATTTTTTGACAGAAATAATTTCATTCATTTAGATGATAGGAAGACATGATGAATGAATCTATTTCAATTTGAAATAGATTTTTGATATAAATTTTTTTTCATTGGAATATGGTCTATGTTGAGCACATGATTATTCTAATATATTCTATATTGAAAAAATTAATGTTCTTATGTTTTATGTTAAAGAATTATTTAGTTTCTAAAATCCATCTCAAATTCAACATTCATTGAAATTTTCATATAGTAATATTATGATGATGAAGTGGTTAATGATTTATTTTTTTAGTTACAGGATACATGCTAAATCCTGTGGATCATCGTTTTTTATATAGTTTATTTTATTCTCTGTTAAATTAATTAATAATTAATATCATTAATTTCATGAAATATCAATGTATATTGATTTTTAACCCTCTTTTTTTATATTTGATCCATACATTACTGTTACCACAAGGGTTATATATTCAATCTAATTATCATGTTAGCATAGTTATTAAATGATAATTCACCATGGAAATTTTTATAATTATTACTTTTGAAACACAACATCATATTTCCTAACTATTATTAGTATTTGAGAAATTTTTATCTTATAAACAATTTATTTTTATTGTGTATAATTATTTACCAATTGTATGGAGACTAAACATATATAATATTCATGTTTGGGACTTCTCCACTTTCCAAACCATATTAATTTGGAAATTTCATAAATTCAATTATATATAAATTTATAATTAATTAATATAATATTATACTAAATTTACATTAAAATAAATTTTGCAACGTTTTTTTCATCATTTTCTATAGGGTATAATTTTCATCAAAGTATGAAATGAATCTATTTGATGAATTTTTTATATGAACACATATTTCTATAATATATATGTTTTTATAGAAATCATCCAACAATTTTTTCAAGGGTTGTAAGAGTAATTAATATTATCCTTTTAGTAAAAACATATTTCTACATAATACATATTTTAATGAATTTGTTTAATTTTTAATCATTCAACCAAATAGTAATATTTATCATGAACATGTTCATTATCGACGGAAACATCATTAGACCCATTTTAAACTAAATCATGAGTATTAATCAAATTATACCATCGATGATTTTCATTGGAGGGATTATAAAATTTTTTCATCAATCATTACAATGATCTGTAAATACATTTTCTATGACTAGACTTCCACTGTGAATATGCATAATTTAGCTTCCAATTTCATTTCATTCTGAATAAATTGTTCTATAATTCATTGCTTAATGGGAATTAATCATGATTCATTACATCTAATTAATAGTGAAATTTTTTAATTAAAATATTTCATTTTTTATATGGTGTAAACAACATATGATATGGTATATAGATTTAAAATTTAATATTAAATAATGTTACTGAATATAACATGATAAAATTTTATTTTACATTTTTAGGGAATGTACTGTTTTATGTTTAATTTTTAATGATTTAATTATGTAATTCTATATTATAGGATTATAAATCCTTTTCAATTCAATGAGATTTTTATGATATTTTGAATTATAGAAAAAATTTACTTTGATGGTGTATGTATGACATTGTTTTGTGACCAATTTCAAAAACTAATATATTAGTAATTTTTTCATATATCATGAGGTAATGAAGGATTAATATAGTTATATTTCATCCCAATATATAGGGTTAAACAATGTCGATTTCTTCCCAACATAAACAATGATCATTCTTGAATATTCACAATGTTTTCATTTACTTGTGTTTGTGTTGTAGTCATCAACATATTCCAATGTCTATGTTCATCTCTCATAGATCATGATCATTGAATCATGAATCAATATCATTTTCGTCTAATCCTTATTTGATTCCATGAAATTTAATTGAATCATTTTTTGTGATCAAAATTTTTATGGATATGATTTTTTATGTATATTTATTATACTGATAAAATAATCTTATTCCAACTCTTTATCATTTTTGGATATTATTATTATTATACTTATTTTGAATTTGATTTTACACCTTCTTTTGTATATATTCATTCAAAATATCAATAAAAAACATTAGTTAATAGTATATTTTATGTATATATTCATTCTAAAATATGATGAATACCTGAAAATGAAATATCAATATATTGGAACAAAAATCAATTTGGGATACGAATGACATTGAATATAATCCTCAACGACATGAATCCTTCCATATATAAAATTGTTTTATTTTTTGGAGAAGTAATTTATATCAAATGGGAGTGTTTATATATATATATATCTATCTATTTTTGTTTGTGTCTCTCTATAATTGTGTGTGTTCATCTCATATAGTATTAAATCTAGTACGTAAATATGGTGTCTTAACTATTGGAAAGGGGAGTGATATTCTGTTATTATATAGGTATATTATATAATATTTTGTTGATATGTTGGAAAAAATTATTAGGAATTATGAGTATTGCATAGGTTGTTATGGAAACAATATCATTTGTGAATAGGTGATTATCTATTACATGGGTCCATTGGGATAGGATATTATGTGGCTCTATCTAATCAGTCAAACTGATTGTATGTCAAATGAGTAACCCTTATAATATGTATTAAATATAGGGTATATACCCTGGGGAGGAACACAAACTATGATTTGTATTGTAATAAAAAATGTGATTTTGTGAATTAAATGAGATAAATTAATACACTTTAATAAATTCAACACATACTCCCATATTTGTTTGTATGGAATTAGTAACATATATTATTGGGATAACCAACTGAATATATTAGAAACTACCTCCATCATGATATTTTATTTTAATCACATAATCTTAAGAATTTTTGAAATGTTAGGGATTTCCAATGAAGAAAAATATTATGTTTCTATTGATAGTATCCCTTGACTTGTATGATTTAAGTATAATTGTTTACTCATATGTTTCTGATTTTATTATATCGGGAATATTATATGTATTTAATCTAATTCTATATGTTTCAATGGAATTAAAATGTATTAACAGTTAAATAGAATCATAAAATATTTCTTGTAGTGTTTTGATATTTTTTTCATTGTAATTGATAATTTTATTGAATACATAGAGGATATTAAAAAACCAAAATTAATTTATTTAACCTCTATATTATTTGATGAATTTATATGTTAATTTTTTTTCTAGGTTTATTTATGTGCTTCATAATATAATCATGAAAAAGCGCATAATTAGACAAGAATATTTAATTATAAAATTAATGAAAAATACATGATTAATGTAATTTGTATAGTCCTTAAAAAATTATTAATAACATACATTCCATTTTTATGAAATCTCACATTAAATTTTGATGATAATTTTTTTCTAAATTAAATGAAATAAAAATAGAAAATAATTTTCAATATTTGTATGCTTATTTTGAAAACCTAAACTATGTTCATGGATAGTACATGAGGAAATGTTTAATATTTATTTCATGGATTAAATTAAATCATAAAACACCTACATTCATAATAATTGAAAGGTTTTATTTTAATTTTATTTTTCAAATTTTTTATATTTATTATGAATATAGTATAAATTATCATTTAACATCATTGGATAAAATCATATTTTAATTAAGGAATTTTTTGTTTCTATAGTAAATTTTTGAATGATGATTTAACAATTTTTCAATGGATGAATTATAAGGGTGTGATTTCATGATTGAAATATGATATTTTTATGGGACATTGAATCATTCTCTAGGAAATTGAAATTATATATGGTGTTCGAACCACAATCCTAGTTTAATGGAGTAATATTTTTTGTTAATAATTTTATGAATATTATATTTCGTACAATTTAATGATGTGGAATTGAATTTATTATTAGAATATGTTAAATTTTTATTTTATTCATTACTGTTATAAAATACATCATTACATGATATAAAGTGAGGATATTTTTATTTCCTTTTAAAAACTATATTGTTTTTCTAAAAAATGTTAGTAAAGTCATGAATATTAATATACATGTAATATCATGTTAGAATGTATAATAATAGAGTGATTTTGTTATAGTTGTAATATTAATTTATTTACATTTATTATGATATGTTCATTATTGATTAATGTTTTTTAAAACACATTACATTGTGAATTCTATAAATTAAATATTCATTGTTTGATTTCTTTTAAATTTTTCAAGAAATGATTAAAAAACATGCTCTAGATTTTTACTTTCTATAATATGTATCGTTTTCCCATTTTTATAGATTAATTGAATATAATGGTTTAAATATTTATGTATAATTATTTTAAATAATTGTTAGTCAAAGAGTATTGAAATATTAATTATTATCATGTGTTGATTTAACAAGAGATGAAATTTGAGTATAATACATCATATATTTAGAAGGGTATTCATGATGAAATATTTAAATTGAAAATTGGTGCATAAGAATTTATTAATGAATACTAAAGATAAATATTTTATGAAATCTTAATAAATTATGATATATATATATTTCATTGCATTTTATTTATAATATTGTCAAAAAAAATTGAACTATATTTTGTACCAATTTTATAAATATTGTTATTAAATAGTTATAACAACGAAAGGGTAGTAAGTAAATATGAAGTGATACAATAAAATAAATAAATATAATTAAAATATTAATATATTAAAAATATTAAGATATGAGAATTAGAATATGTTCATAAATATATATTCACTATAAATGAAACATGTTTGGAGACCCTCCCATAACATGTGTATATAATGTAATTAATATTTTGTTCATAACATTCCATTAATAAATTTATTATTCATTAATTTAATTATTTTTATTGGTTTTGATATTCAACACCATGTAAAATAATCTGGTGATTGGGATGTATTCATATATTTATAAACTTATGTTATTTTTTACATCCTCTATGAAAAATTGCATTCATTAATTTATTCCATGAAATTTTTGTAAAATTAATTTTTTATAGTCATACTCAAATGAATATTTAATCTTTTTTTATTTGATATGTTGTGTGTTTCTTTCAAATATTGTTATACTTTATTTTCCATGTATTTATGTTTTGGACACCATATAATCAATTGACCTATATTTCATAGAAGAATAAAATCTTGATTATTGTTAACCAAAAAATAATTTTAACACTTTTAAAATCATTGATAATTTTTCTACTAATAAAATGGATATTTTTTTATTTTATAATATTTTTGTTATATAAATTTATCAACTAATTCCCTTATAGATATAATTTTTGGAAAATAGAAAACCAATTGTAATGGAAAGATGTTTATTGTTTATTTTTTTATGTAATTAAAAAATAGTATTTATGTGATTATTTTTCATTATATAAATTCCTATAATGAGTATTTTATAACTAAATATGGAAGTAAAACTATTTATCAAATATAAAATAATGAATAATTGTTCAATATTAGTATTATGTCTAATTAATTAATAATTCAATAATATGAAGCATGTTACTTGAGGATAAAGCGTGCATATATTATTATTATAGATATTTCTTATAAAAATGATGATTTAATTATTGTGATAATTCAATTAAAATCATTTTATATAAAATTATAAAGAGATATGGTTAATATATGATTTAATTATTTGATTTTTTTATTGATATTTTGTGTTAATTTATTTTATTAAAATATTTAATGAAAAAAATTTATTCCAAAAATTGTATTTATAAATATATCATAGAATGAAGCTCAATGTCGTCTATTTAAAATTAATGTGGATTTTTTATTTCAAAAAATTTGATATCTATTTTCAATTTTATATTTTTGTGATGATTTCTATGTTGATATCCCCATAAATAAAAATAAAATAATTACATTATAGAAATATAAATAGTTTTTTTGTAAATATCGAATTTAGAAATTATGTTCCTAGTTAATAGACAAAATTATTATGGGAATAAATATATTATTTTAACTAATTCTTATGAATTGTTGCTCTATTTTCATATTAATAACATTATGGGATATTTTCATTCTTTATTTTCTTCAATTTGGAAATTTTTCTCAGTTTTTGGTTAAAATGATTGGATGGGAAATGAGGAAATAGCATGTTGAATCTGCTAAATATGATGTTTGACCATATACCATTTTTTTAATAATATATTTAGATCTATGTAAATAACTTGAGACAAAGTAATATATTATTTATTTTTTTCTAGAGAGTTTATTACTCCATTTTTTGAGGTAGAGTATTTGAGAGTGTAGTTTTGGATGATTTTGTATCTATTTTATCAAAACCAAACCTTATCTTTTAATGGATATGTTTTTTATGTTGTGAAATTTTTTTGATTTATCTCATTAGAATGATTCCTGGAAATACAACTTCTTCAATATATTAATTTTTATTCATAGTGATGAAATTTATTGTAGAGGAATCATATTTGATGAGTCATATATTTTCACTCAATAAATAGGGGTATTTCTTGTGATAGAGGCACCAGGATTGGATTTTGAAGAAAACAATAGTGTTATAGAAGGGTATTTATTTAGGGAAGAGTACTATGGCATTAATAATGTGGTTATGTAAAATTTTTATTCAAAATATAGTTAATTTTACCATTCATAGTGGTAAAATTTTTGTATGGGCATTATAGTTCTTTTTCAGTGTCATACATTATAGTTTATTTATTATTAAAGTATTGTAAGCCCATTTATGGAATACCAATGGTTATCTAGGTGTAGATGGATGGAGGTGTGGATTTTTTTTGTCTATTATAAATGATATGTGGTTGTGGTATAGTAATGTGCTACAATGGGTATATGAAAAAGAGGAGTTTGCTTATGGAATGGAGTTGATATGTAGTTTATGATTCTAGAGTGACTAGTTTTGGTTGGTCTACCTATTTTAGGATGGATAAATTTTACTCATCTAATTTTACTAGATCTGTAAATTGTGATGATTGGATAATAACAACATGTACATCAATGGGTTTAGATTATTTTTTTTACTATTGTTCATAGTATAGTAGCATATTGTGTTCATAAATTTTGTTGGCTAATAACTATTCAATAAATTGTTGTATGTGGGGTTGTGCTACATTATTTTAAAAATATTCTTGGTATAAATTTAAAAATACCATTGAATATTAACATATTACAGAATGTTCTATCAAATATTGGGATTCCATTTGACATGATTGGGATGTTTTTTTTTAAATATTTTATGTTTGAACATATGAATTCATGTGAATTATTCTTTTGTAATATAAGATGACTTCTAATATCATACATTATATTTTCATTATAATTTTTTTTATTGAGATGGTTTTGGTTGTGTAAATTAGTATTTTGGGTGATGGTGCAAAAATTAGTGTTTGGGGAGAGTATTGTTATATGTTTTTTTCATTAATTTTGTGATAATTGACTTGTGAGAATTTTCATCTTTCTTGGATCATATACTGTGATTCAGAAATCATTAATTGAGGTAGGGAACTTATCAGTCCAATTATATTTTTGTAAGTATTAACTATCTATATTTTGTAATCTATTTTCGATTTATATGAAAAAAACGTACAATTAATTACATAAATTTTAATTGAAATGAAGGAATTTTTTTAATATGATTACATATTTTATATTATATCATTTAATTTTATTCTCCATGAACATGATTAAACCACATGATCTCTATATTTGGGACACGGGGGGATTGTAAACCCTTGTTGTGTATTTTAATTATTTTAAAAACATAAAATAATCTATATTTATTCAAGGTAGTGAACTGTTTGTGTCCAAATTTCAAAATTAAATGTAATCAACTATGAATGTGATTACAATTTGTTTTGAATTTCATTTCAAATAAAATTTATTATAATATATGTAAGGTAATTAAACAATGGCGTGTTCACTAATTTTCAATATATAAATCTGATTTGTTTGTGTTGATTTTATGGATATTCTATATGATTGTGTCATACAGTTTGAATAATGGATTTTATTAGATATGGTTATATAGATCATTATAAAGGGATATGCTGAGGATTATATGAAGTTTGTTACTGAGTGGTTATTCACTTCTTTTGGGTGCAATTGTGTTATTTCTCATAGAGATGTGAAATATTTTGTAAAAAAAATAGTTTGTTAAAAAATTCATATAATTAAAAAATAATGCAATTGAGTTTGGAATAATTAAATTATTTAGTGAGTTAAAAATTCATAAATGGGATAGAAGAAAACAGAGTGTATATGTGATTAAATGTAGGTGTTTAAGTGTTTTTTCATTACATATTGAATTGTTTCATAATGATTTGAGAGATTGATGGTTACTATTAAATTTATAAATGTATGAGTATATAAAAAATGAAGGGAATTATGTGATATTTTGTGGATGTTAATAATTTAGTGATTTATTATAGTTGCGGTAGTTGATTGTTATAAATGTCATGGATTTATGTGAATGTATTTTTCTTTTTACTAGTGATGTCGTATTTGTATCATTTGCCTAGGTATGATGTGACATTTTATATTCATGATGTTTTATTTTATTTTAATGTCTATATATCAATGTTGTATACCATTATGAATAAAAAATATTACTCATACATGTGTTTTTCACATCACATAAGATAGATAGAGAGGATAGTTGTCTACATCCTTTTACCCTAAGCTCTAATTATCTGAGGCCTATAGTGATGATATAATTGTTGACAGTGAGTTATTGTAATTTTGAAATAACATGTGGTGATTATGGTGTTGATAAAAATATTATTATTAATCTTATTGATGTTGGTTTAGATTGTGAGGATACTTATTAATAAAGGAAACTGTTTTAGTGACACCAAATGGTGGTTTATATCTTGTATGATTTTTTATTTGATGTATATATTCGTGTAAGTCATTATTTATAAAAAAGAGGGATTGAGTTTGAAATCAATTAGGAACATGATAAAAATATTAAATAGATATGGAAAGCATGGATTAAAATTAGGTTGTGAATATATGATGAGGGGATACATATTAATGCACATGAAATATGTTGTAGGGATGAGAGAAAAAACCAGTGGGGATGTGTCACGACACCCTCCCATCAAAGATGCCCATCCTGAGCTGGCAATGGTGAAAGGGAGATAATGACCCCCAAGTCCCGCCTCCAGTAGGATCCGGGGTGGCGACTAGCACTAAGGGTATGATTTTTATCAAATATGGGAGGCATTACCCTTTTTATTATTTAGGATCGGGAAACGGGACAAGTCAACCACCAAAAAGGAAAAGAACATGTGTATAGAAATAAACCCAAACCAATCCCACATGCATGTTTAATCAATTTTTATAACAAGGTTCAAGTACAAGAAAGCTCAATGTACAATTCCAAAAGAAAACAAGAGTACAACAACTGCGACAACTCCAACTGTCTGACTAGTAGGGTCCCGCACGACCCTAGTAGTCCTCTTGGAAACATGAAAGTAAACGTAGGTTGAGAATACATGTATACTTAGTAGGGAAACCTAAAGCACTCGTGCACAAGTGGGGAGACATCCTAATGTCCTGTGAGAACAACAGAAGAAACCTAGCAGGGAATACTATCCACCCAACCTCACCAGTCACAATCACGAAAACACAATCACAACAGGTAGTAGTATATACGTACAAGAGTATTGGGTACCCCCGCACCATTTCCCATTAGTTAGCTTCTCTTCCGAATGGAGAACGTCCTGATGCTGCCACACTCTCCCCGCCCCGCACACACCTGGGCCTCACAAACAACACATCCCGCCTGCACACACTTGGGCCTCACAACCATGTATCCCGCCCACACACACCATGGGCTCATCCTGAAGGTTCTTGAGAAATAGCAAAACCTACCCAAAGAGTCTTGGGCTAAAGACACCCCATTCAAAACCTACCCGTAGGGTCATAGGATTAAGGTAACCTCAAGCCATCATATACTGGGGAAAAAGGAGCGGGAAGGAGCTAGTAACTATGGGAAAACACCCTCTCCCATGAAATGGGAGTGTTCGGCACTATGTTCTCAACATGGGTGTGGTGCGTCAAAGAACAATGATATAGATATATATATATATATATACCAAACACTCAGCCAATCATATGGCTCTAAACAGAGAAACTGAGCACGTTCCTCGACACTACTACCACGAAGCATGCATACATCAAACAACCCCAAACCCATTTAGGTTTTCAGGTTTCACCAGAATTAGCTTATTTAGTCCCTTAACTACTAGGAAACTATACACAACCGACCACATTGATCGTTCGTAAAACATATCCCTGCCATCCACAAATCATGTTAGGAAAACACAAGCAACACAACCAAGTCCTTATTATTAGCCAAACAAACCCATGATTATTATTCCCATTTCATTACCATGCCCCACCATTCATTAACTCTTCCACTTTTATTTATTATTCACAACCCATGGTCCATTCACATTCAAGCCCATCCCTGCAGCCCCACTACCAACCACCATAACCAAAAACACACCGAAACCCATATGTCATTATCCCTTTAATACCATTTATCGGAGCCCCGCTTCCCATTACCGACATAACATTCACACCAACCCGCAACAAAGTCAACCGTAGCCCTACTACTCACCCGATCCACAACAACCAACAAATCACCCCCACCACATGCCACGCATCCAAGACAACACCCACATGTTCATTATTCCATTATGTTTAACCGGGGTGATCACACAAGGGTTCCAGATTTTAATTAGCCAACTTTACGTGATTAACCAAATTCCACATTGAACAAAAATGGTCTAGAGAGATAGGGAAACATTTAATTGTGCAAGAAAAGGCCCCCAGCGACCGTGATTTTCTGTAGGCATAAGCCTATTCAATTCACAACCTAATATCACAAGATATAAATACAGTAACATCAATGACAAACATCCCATCACATTATATAAGCCTGTTATTATCTTTATTAAACCGGTTCAAACGTGTTTCACGAAAATAAGCGGAATCCCACCCCGCATGATGCACAAATTATAGAGATGAAGGTAAGATCCCTACATCAACAGGTTCTGATCACAACGCTCCACCGGATCAACTTTAGAATACGTATGTTGGCGTCTGTCACTTCTATCGAGCCTCAGAAAAAACTCCTCATGTGAAAGTTGGGAAGGAAAGGCTGAATTAAAGACAACAGATCCAACCTCAGATGTTCTTCCTCGTAGTTACGATCCCGTGGCCACTAACAGATCGTAAATCGATGCTCAGAAAAAGATGTTATGGAAGAAAAGGTGCCTTCGAGTCTCTTGGGAGAGCTCTGCTCAGAGGAAATGGGAGGAGAGGGGTGAGTTGAAAAGGAGATGGGGACCCCATATTTTATAGGTGAGAAAAGAAGAATTACACGTTGTGTACTCGGTTATTTCACACCGTCCCCACGCGGCATCCAACACAGCTCCGCGGCTGTTGACTGGTCAACACACTGTTTGAGGGTAACACATATGCGGGGAGGGACTACACAGCCTGTATTTTGGACACATGACATGTACCCATTTATTTCACATGGAAAAGATACGACTCCAACACGGCACACGGCCGTTGACTGGTAACGCATACGTGAGGAGGGACTACACGGCGTGTAGTTTAGGGCACAAGGCGTGTACCCATTTCTTTAACACGGTAAGGACATGGTCTTTAACCCGGGGTATACTTGGAAAGGTGGTACACGGCGTGTACATACACTACATGGCGTGTACTCATTTACTTCACATGGCGAGAACACAACCTGCAACACAGGGTATACCCGGAAAGGGGGGACACGGCGTGTACTCAAACTACACGGCGTGTAGTTTCAAAATTATGGAAAGTGTGGGAAAAGTCCATTTTACCCTCCAGAAAACTTTGTGGCCTTCTTTTTGACTATGGAATGGGTTGGAGAGGTCTGGTCCATTACATCAGATAACTCTTAAAACATTATTTTCCACGAGAATTCAAAAACCAACCTAGAGGAAACCCAACAAGATACCTATTAGGGTTCTCATTATAACAGGAATGCATCCAACAACCCTAATCATATGTGTTAGGAATTCCATCTGCTATGTCGATATATTATCCGCTTTAGGCGGAACTAACTCACCTACACGGCTTTAATCGCATCCTCATTCACGCATCTCAATTAAGAATTTGGTCTTCCCACTTTCATACATTAGGATTTTTCAACTTGCACTACCCCCAACACCGCACAACCAACACACTGCCCGAACCAGTGGTTTGGGGAAATTTCTTCTCTTATGTCGAGATATTATCCGCTTTAGGCAGCACTAACTCCTTAATTTCTATGAAGTGAGTTGATTTCGTCAGTCGATCCACCACTACCAAGATATCATCATAACCACCCTGAGCTCTGGGTAGTCCTGTGACGAAGTCCATTGAGATTTCATCCCACTTCCTCTATGGGACATCTAAAGTATGCAACAACCCAATGGGAACTCAATGTTTAGCCTTCACTTGTTGAAACACTAGTCATTTAGCCACAAACTCTGCCACTTCCAGTTTCACCTCGGGCCACCAAAACTGTTCCCTCAGGCCTCGGTACATTTTTGAAACTCCAGTATATACCACCATAGTTGAGCTATGGAACTCACGGAGAACACCCTCACGCATCACTTCAGGATCAAACAACCTTCCATGGAGAATCATCTAATGTCAGCTATCCTATGACCATCCTTCTGGAGCGTTTCCCTAATCGACATGATCCCGCATCATTTCCGCCTTGGAGTCCCCCCACTAAGACTCTTCCACCTGCTGCAACAAGGAGGACTGCACCGTCATCTGAAACAAACAGCCTCTAACACCTTCTACCCTTGCATCCAAGTGAAAGACAACCAACTCTCCCATCACTTTCCAAGCATCAGCGGATTCTCGAACCACTTCTTTATGTGACTTCCAGCTTAGGGCATCAGCCACAATGTTTCCCTTACCTTTAGTGTAAGAGATCTTGAAGTCATAATCTTAGAGAAACTCGACCCATCTCTGCTGCCAGATGTTCATGTCACGCTTTGAGAAGATATAACGTATAATCTTATGATCTGAGAAGACAACAAATCACTCCCCAAAGAGGTAATGTCTCCACAACATTAGTGCGAACACTACTGCTGCAAGCTCTAGGTCATGGGTGAAATAGTTACCCTCGTGAGGCCATAACCGCCTAGACCCATAATAGATCACTCCCTTCTTCTGCATCAACATGCACCCCAGAACAAGGCTAGAAGCATCACAAAACACCTCATACAAAAAATCTTCCTATGGAATCATAAGTATGGGAGCTCTGACCAAATTCTCCTTCAGGTAGTCAAAAGAAATCTGGCACTACTTGCTCCATTGGAAGACCTGGTTCTTACTAGTCAAAGCTTTCAATGGATAATAAACTCAAGAGAAGTCCGAAATGAACCTCTGATAGTAACCTGTTAATCCCAAGATACTACGAACGACTGCCACACTCTTGGGTGCTTCCCAAGAAACAATTGCCTCTATATTCGACAGGTCCACTGACACTCCATGCTGAGACACAACGTGCCCAAGTAAGTGTACTTCTTGCATCAAGAACTTACACTTTGACAATTTCCAATAAAGCTGGTGGTGTCGAAGGACTTCCAAGACTACACTGAGATGCTCAACATGCTCCTCCTCTGATCTTGAGTTGATCAGTATGTCATCGATAAACACAACCAAGAACTGGTCCAGAAACTCTCGGAAGACAATGTTCATAAGTCCCATCAACACAGCCGGTGCATTCGTAACTCCACATGGAATCAATAAAAACTCGAAGTGCCCATACCTTCACCTAAAATTCGTCTTCGAGATGTCACTGTAATTTCCCCTCCACTGAAGATATCCCGATCATAGATCAATCTTGGAAAACCAACTTGCTCCCCTCAGTTGGTCGAAAAGATCATCTATCCTTGGAATGGGGTAACGGTTCTTGACTGTTACCTGGTTTAACCTTCGGTAGTCTTTGCATAGACTGAGACCACCATCTGCCTTCTTCACGAACAAAACTGGAGCACCCCATGGTGATACGCTGGGTTGAACAAAACCCTTCTCCATCAGATCATCAATCATAATCCGCAACTCTCGCAACTCCTATGGTTCCATCCGATAAGGGGCCATCGAAATCGGACGGGCACCAAGTTGTATGTCTATCCCGAACTCAACGTCACGTCAGTGGGGGGGGGGGGGGGTAGAGTCACAACCTCCTCAGGAAAAACATTGAGGAACTACAAAACAACCTATGGGACATCCATCATATTTGTATCAGCAAGAACCACTGATAACCAGCCTTACATGGAAAGGAGAGGCTTCACATGCTGGCTTCCTACCGGATAGATCCTCTCCCCAACAAAAGATACAGGCTGCCCATCCACGTCGGAGAACATGACTCTTCTCCGGAAGCAGTCGATAATGGAACTAATAGAAAAAAACTAGTATCACCCTAGGATGACATCGTATGGCTTCATCTGTAGCAGAATAATGTCCCCACTAGATCTATGTGGTCCCATCATCATCCCACATCCCTAGAAAACATAAGATATGGTGTTCTGGCCTCCAAATGGTGTACTCATCACCAATGGTATCGAATGTCTCTCAACGTCTATTCCAAAAGCATGGGCTAGACTAGGTGAAACAAAGTAGTGCAAAGCTCCTGAATCAAAAAATGTAGAAACGAGAGTGCTGAAAAAACAAATTGTACCTCACACCACCTCTGGTCCTGCCGGAGCTGTCAACACTGTTGCGTGAAACTATCCATGCCTAGATCCTCAGCCTCTCTGATGTCATCCAACTCCCCGAACACACCCTAGTCGAGGTCCCTGTGGAGCACCCTTAGGTTGACCTCCTCCCGCAATGTCTGCCCTCGGAGGAGCATGGCCCTGCTGCTGCTGGAAGGGCCTTGCTGACAACTGTTGCTGCTGAGGTGGGCGCTGAACCTTCCAACATCCACCGTACAAAGCACGGGTCGGGAATCAACTCTGAGCATGCCCGAAACCACCACAAGAATAACACTTCGGTCTCGGGCTTCTGAGAAATGGACAGGGACCTGGAGATTTGATCTGGAACTGCTGGGGCTTGCTCCCCACTTGCCTGAACCTGGAAGGCCCTGTCGTAGGAGATATACTGCTGACTGCCTTCCCTTTCGACGAACCTGGCTGGATCCCCTCACATGGTGCACCTCCCAACGATTGCATCCTCTCTAAAACCTCAGCCTTCTTCTGTACTGCCATGTACGTCGGAAGGTTGAAGGGGGTGACCACATACTAGAGCGAAGGGCGAAGCGCCTCCTCCGAACGTCTCACCCGAGAGTCCACATCCGGAAAGAGATGTAGAGAAAAGAGCGGGAGATCCTTGAACATGATCCCCAACTCTCGTACTGACATACTCCCCTGTTGAAGGGAGAGAAACTTCTGCCGCTTCTCTGCCTTGATCGTGGAAGAAAGGAATTCCTCTCAAAATTCCTTCTCAAAATCAGCCCATGGAACCTCTGCCTCTACCCTCTCTCTGAGGTAGAAAATCCACCACTATCGCGCCGCACCTCTCAGGTGACTGACAGCTAGGGGAACCCAGTACTCCCTTAGAGTACGGATCAAGGTAAAAGCGATACCTAGCTTCTCATGCCAACCATCCATCTCCATATCTGATGTACTAACCTCGTACATCTTGAGGGTTTTCTGCTGGAAAGAACAGAGAGTCTTATGCCACTGGCTATCTTCCTCCTCTCGGTCAATCCTCAACTAATCGACCACCTGAAACTACTAGGCCTTGGCCGTCAGAGCCACCCGGGGACGACGTCCAAGTTACATTGTTGTACGTTAAACAAATATCGCATAAGCCCATGTAGTAAATAATTTTCTCAAGGATACATTTTATCATTTTTATTTCAATTTCTTTCCCAGAACACCCCAATCATGTAAAACACAATATTGTTGATGAAAGTACCTTCCCTATGGTCTTTACCCTATAATCAATGTAGTCTCACATGGTCGTTCGGTAGGCTTAGAGTCCTAGCATCAGATCAGGGGGGCACTAAATTACCGTGTCCTAGCCGATCTTACCTGGAATATGTCATGCACCAAGATTAACTAACATTGTTTCCCCACCATCCCACAAAATCCTCACTGTGCCAAACTCTAGACTCCATCCTATCTCTCAACCATCACCTCTTATACCACTTTGTCACGACCCCCTTCCATAAAATATGCCCCTCCGGAGCTGGAAAAGGTTAAAGGGAGATAATGACCCCCCGAGTCCTGCCTCCAGTAGGCCCCGGGGTGGCGACTAGCACCAAGGGTATGAGTTTTCTCAAATATGGGAGGCATTACACTTTTTATTATTTAGGATCGGAAAATTGGACACGTCAACCACCAAAAAGGAAAATAACATGTGTATATAAATAAACCCAAACCAATCCCAAATGCATGTTTAAACACTTTTTATAACATGTTACATGTACAAGAAAGCTCAAAGTACAATAACAAAAGAAAAAAAGAGTGCAAAAACTGCAAAAACTCCAACTGTCCGACTAGTAGGGTCCCACATGGCCCTGGTAGTCCTCCTGGGAACCTGAAAGTAAACGTAGGGTGAACATAAAAGTATACTCAGTAGGGAAACCTAAATCTCTCATGCACAAGTGGGGAGACATCCTAATGTATCATGATACCAACAGAAGAAACCAAGAAGGAAAAACTATCCACCCAACCTCACCAGTCACACTCACCAAAACACAATCAAAATAGGTAGTAGTATATAAGAACAAGAGTATTGGGTACCCCCGAACCATTTCTCATTAGTTAGATGTTCTTCCTAACGTCAAATATCCTGACACTGCCACACTCTCCCCACCTACTCACAACTGGGCCTCACAAACCACACATCCCGCCCGCACAAACCTGGGCCTCACAACCACATATCCCACCCGCACACACCAGGGACTCATCCCTATGGTTCTTGGGAATTTGTAAAAACCTGACCGAAGAGTCTTGTGCTAAAGCCACCCCATTCAAAACATACCCAATGGGTCATAGGTGTAAGGTCGCCTTAAACCATTACATCCTAGGGAAAAAGAGCAGGAAGGATCTAGTAACTATGGGAAAACACCCCCTCCCATGAAATGGGAGTGTTCTTCACTATGTTCTCAACATGGGTGCAGTGCGTCACAACACAATGTTACAGATATATATGTATACCAAACACTCATCCTCACCTATGGCTTCTAAATAGAGAAACTGAGCACATGCCTCGGCACTGCTACCATGAAGCATGCATACAACAAACAACCCCAACCCCATGTAGGTTTTCACGTTTCAGCAGACTTAGTTAATTTAGTTCCTTAACTACATGGAAACTATCCACAACCAACCACATCGATCGTTCGTAAAACATATCACTGCCATCCACAAATCAATTAGGAAAGCACAAGCAACACAACCATGTCCTCCTTAATATCCAAACAGCCACATGATTATTATTCCTGTTTCATTACCACCCCCACCATTCATTAACTCTCCCACTTTTATTTATTATTCACAAACCGTGGTCCGTTCACATTCAATCCCATCCCTGCACCCCTTCTGCCAACCACCATAACCACAACCACACTGAAACTCGTACGTCATTATCCCTTTAATGCCATTTATCATAGCCCAACTGCCCGTTACCAACTTAACATTCACACCAACCCATATCAAAGTCAACTGCATCCCCGCTTCTCACCCAATCCGCAACAACCCACAAAACAACCCCACCACATGCCACGTATCCAATCCAACACCCACATGTTCATTATTCCATTTTTTTAACTAGGGTGATCACACAAGGGTTCTAGATTTTAATCAGACAACTTTATGTGATTAACCAAATTCCACATTAAAATAATAGTCTAGAGAGATAGGGAAAGAATTAATTGCACAAGAAAAGGCCCCCAATGACTGTGATTATCAGTAGGCATAATCCTTTTCAATTCACAACATAATATCACAGGATATAAATAAAGTAACAGCAATCAAAAACCTTCCATCCTGTTATATAAGCCATTTATTAAATTTATTAAACCAGTTCAACTGTGTTTCATGTAAAAAAGAGGACACCCACCCCGCATGATGCACAAATTAGAGAGATGAAGGTGAGATCCCAACTTCAACAGGTTCTGATCACAACACTCCCCCAGATCAACTTTAGAAGTTGTCTGTCAGCGTCTGTCACTTATTTTGAGTCCCGAAAAAAACTCCTTGGGAGAAGGTTTGAATATAAAGGCTGAAAGAAAGAAAATGGATCCAAGCTTAATAGTTCTGCCTCATCGTTATAATCCTGTGGCTTCTAACGGATCGTAAATCAGATCTCAGACAAATAAGTTATGGATGAAAAGGATCCTTAAAGTCTCTTGGGGTAGATCTTCTCAGAAGAAAGGGGAGGAGAGGGGTGATTTGAAAAGGAGTAGGGGACCCCTCCTTTTATAGGCGAGAAAAGAAAAAGTACACGGTGTGTACTTTATGGTACATGACGTGTACTCGGTTATTTCACACGATCTCCATGCAGCTTCCAACATGGCTCCGCGACCGTTGACTGGTCATCACACAGTTTGAGGGTAACACATATGCGGGGAGGGACTACATGGCGTGTAGTTTGGACACATTGGGTGTACCCATTTATTTCACACGGCAATGACACAGCTCCAACATGGCACATGATTGTTGACCAGTATCAAGTATGCGGGGAGGGACTACACAGCATGTAGTTTAGGGTACACGGCGTGTACCGATTTCTTTCACACGGTAAAGACACGGTCTTCAACCCGGGGTATATCCAGCAAGGTGGTACACGGTGTGTAATTATACTACACAGCGTTTACTCATTTACTTCACATGGCAAGGACATAGCCTCAAACACGGGGTATAACCAGCAAGGGGGTAGACGACGTGTACTCAAACTCCATGGCGTGTAGTTTAAAAATTCTAGAAAGTGTGGGAAATGTCCATTTTACACTCCAGGACACTTCGTGGCCTTCTCTTTGATAAAGGAATGGGCCGGAGAGGTCCGGGACATTACAGGAAGTGACTATGGGGTTCCATGAATTATTCTAATTTATATAATCATATTAAATCAGTGTTTCTACCTTGAGAATGATCCTTGATGAGTTTATGGCTGATTATTTCACCTATTTATTTGTCTAATATTCATTTTATTTATTCACTAGGCCTTTAATATTATGTTATAATGTTTTCATATGATTTATTATGAATTATTATTCTCTGAATAAATACTATGCTTGTTGTTTGTATATATAATTATTAAGGTAATTATAATTATTTTGGGTACAAAGATGGATTTTAGTTTCTTAGTGTTTGGATTTTTTGGAGATAATTTATATTATTATTTTTGAATCATATTTTAGATACCTTTCATTTATTCAAAATATTTAATTGATTTAATTTTATAGTTTTGGATATTTATTTATATATTATATGGTTTTTTTATTTTCATCACAACTCCTATTTGAAACATATATTATTAGGTTAATTCCACCAATGTTTTGTTTTATTACCCTCAGTAGAAGTCACCATATAAAGGCTCATTATAGGTGGAAATGATAGGGTCACTCCACTTAATATATGGCTTCTGAGGAGTACCAGTGGAGATGTTTGTGGGTCAGGATATTTTTGGGATAATCGTAAATCCATTTATTGACCAATCAACATTAAAGTATTCATTAAAAATTGAGGAATATAATGGCATTCAAACTATATGGGTGTTTCTTATAAAATCATTTGATCATGTTATGATAGGGAATATTTTAGTGGAATATAAAGTAGGTGAAAAAATTCTATATCATGAATTATTAATATAAGATCAAACACATATTTTCATGGGAGTGTCCATTTATGAGAATCTATATTAAATTCCAATTTTGATATATCTATATTATTATAAAATTAAATATTAAATTTTTAATTACATGAATTTATTAGAGATTAAATTGAAATAATATATTTTTTTGGGAATTATGCGATGTACTACCCATGGAATAATCCTCATCAAAAAACATGTTGAAAATGATATTGAAAAATATTATTTCTAAAAAAATGATGTTTTATTTATTATAATAAATTAAATGAGTCATCTTGTTTTCTATCAGAAGGAAAATTTTAAAACATCCACAATGTGAAAAAAGTATGGCTCGAACTGGAAAATAATTATCAATAATTATAGATAATTTATAAAAAGTATTGTTTTTTATAAATAAAAAATATATATACAATGAAATATATTATTCAATTCGTTATTTGTTAATGTTGATTATTAAATGTCTTTTATTTTGAATGGATGGAATAATTTCCAATATCATATGGTAAGGAATATATTTTATTTGTTGTTGATTATGTATCAAAATGGTTTATGTCAACTACATTACTAGATAATTTATGATCATATATGTTTATGAGTTTGAGGGTAATGCATTGGCCTGAGACCACTCGATAGTTCCAATATTGTTTCTTTCAGTTAGAACTATGGTGAGCCTACCTATATAAAATAGTACACCAACATAGTATAATGGTAAAAGGTGTATTTGTGTGTAGTCCATACACACACATCTTAGTAAATAAAAATGTGTAAAATATTGAAGCATCTTATAAAATAAGAAACAATTATACTGCTCCATTTATTAGTTAAAATAAATGTTATATCAAATGTAATATGAATGAATAATTATATAATTCAAATATTTTCCATACATCAAGATGATAAAAAATTGAAATATTAAAATGAAAATATAAAATAGATATGATTTTTATCCACAACCCAACTCATTCTCTACATCCCCATCCATCTAATCAAGATGAACGATCTAATCATGGTTTTCAAACGAATAAATAATGAGGTCTTATTGATTACTCATGATTTATGGACTCCTATGTAGGGTGTGATAACAACTTAGTAGGGAACCACTAAGAGTTTCAAAAACAATATATTTAATGTTGATTAGGTAAATGTTTTATACTATGAATAAAAAATATAGTGAAGAATAATAAATTTCATCCAATTTAATAGGGTAATTTGTTTATAATAGGGGTTCAGCATATGTTCTTTTTCCAAGAGTAGATGTAATGATTCATTATAAAATAATCAATAACTGCAATGAGTAGATACTATATACTAGGAATCTTAAGATACAACATATGGATCTTAGGGGAACCATTATTCAGTAATAAATAATTAACCTCATTTCGATCTAAGGTGTGATATCACTAACTATAACGAAACAAATGTATATTTTATAAATCAATGTTATTGTATATCTGTATTATGAAACCCATTAATATCACCAAGTAACTCATATGAATAATAACCCTATAGAGAAACACATTCATGATCATCTAGTAACTCTTTGGTATACACCCCTACCCAAAAAAAAACATTGTCCAATTAAAACCCTTGAAAAAAGATTCTCATGCTTGTAATTCAAACAAGATATTTTAAAAATTATTGTAAGACCATCCAGGATTGATAAAATTAAATATACAATAAAAATGGCGTAATACACTCATTATTAGGGAAACACTTCCACAGAAAAATAGTGAATTAGTGGAAGACCCTAATTACTAGAAAACATATAGAGATCATCCTTAACCATAGGAAAAATTATCTTAACTAGGAATCACATTGAATATCATATGAATACCATAAGGTTACAAATATTAGTAAAAAAAATAAATCTCTTCGAGTAACTAATTTTTAGAGTCTAATTACAAGGAAACACATATAATATCATCTCTATACAAAGGGGAAAATTTTACATATCTTAATAATCTTAAAAACTATATAGAACATAGAGGACTATAAAAAAC
This sequence comes from Viscum album, assembly GCA_963277665.1. Taxonomy (NCBI): domain Eukaryota; kingdom Viridiplantae; phylum Streptophyta; class Magnoliopsida; order Santalales; family Viscaceae; genus Viscum; species Viscum album. The sequence goes on along the minus strand of OY728121.1, from coordinate 87,834,670 downwards.
ACCCCAAGAAACTTCAATCAAAATATAATCTAAGGGAATCCTCTCTTATCGAGAAAAATAAAAAACCCAACATTGATGATCACAATCCATCCCATTAATCATGGTCATTAAATTCCACCCCTATTGATACTGAAATTATTTTTTGTTACTATTTTTTTAGATATTCTCCCCAACTCATTATACCTTTCCAAGGTAATCATAACACTAACGAACCCAATGAGGTCCCTTATGTATCAACATATCTAAAAAAACCCACATGATATCATTACCACATTCTCAAAAATTAATATACAACCCATAAATATTACTAAATCATGTCATGTAACATTTTCAAGAGGTCATTTAAACAGTTCATGCCTAACTGTTGAAGCAATAACAAAATAACAGTTGAGGGATAGAAAATTTTAATACACACATCACAAGAAATCTAATGTCATTCCACTTATATCTAACTTAACAATTACCCTTCCTTGGGTATTCCTACCAAATTAAATAAATAGTATTTAGAGAGTAATGCTCGACCCACTATTAAATTACATATTCCATTGTAAATATGGTTTCTCATTGTTCATATACAACATATACATATGCAATCCATTCTTATTATATCGATCACTCATCCTCATAGAGTAATATGTGACCCATTATAGGCCAAATATATTTATTTTTATCTCACAATTACCCTTTTAAACTCTATTAATCAAGAGATATTTAATTTTAATAAATACCTCAAATATAGAAATTAGGGGACCATTATAAAATTAATGATTACACAATAGAACTAGAAGGATAATATATCAGGAATAATTTTCATTTATAGAAATATTTCTTAATTAATCATTTCAATATTTTATAGTCACGATGTCACAACAGATCTGACATATCAAATGGATAACATATAGAGTTGTTCATGGAAAACCTACATCACATAAATTTTCACCCCCATTCTATGACAACCACCAAAAAAATGGAATTATCACATCATCACCAGAAAACATATCATAAGATGTATCCCTAAAATAATTAATTCTATGTAAATATAATTTAGTGACATAGGGGGGGACATGATGAATATACTTCCCCACAAAATACTAGTCAATGATAACATTTTGGTGATGATTTATATATTTCCATACATAAAATCTAGAAAATGAAATCGTAAATACAGTTTTTTTGTAACTATGGGGGTAATGTTGTGAATGTTTTCTAAAAATGATCATAAAACTGTTTCTCCCACAATCAGGTTGTTCCACAATGGATGATTACATAATATATGGATTAATAGGATATTCACCTATGAAAATAAATGTAGTGGTGTGATATAATGGTCAAATCATGGAATGAAATCATTTAAACAATTTATATGATAAAATTATTATGGGTTATTTGACACTTCATAAGACTAAAAAATGTAATCTGACACATCCCAACATGATATAAGTACTTCCTAAGATTATTATCGATTAAAAGAATCCCAAATACCCAACATTTGTTCTGACCAATTATCATATGGAGTCCATCATATTAGAGAATAATATCATTATTTGACCAAAGTGCCATGTTGTGACGTGTTTTTTTGAATAATTTAATTAGGGCCACCAATTCAAACCTGGTAACCCATTTGATAACATGATACTCATATAGGGCCTCTATGTATATCACAAAAATAACAAGTTTGTGATAAAAAATCAATCAAATTTATATGTTAGACCCTATACTAATAATGAACCATTCCCTTAGACTAAAAATGTAAATCCCCTCTAAATTTTAGTATAGTACCCAATTATTTTACATATTATGGAGTATTTAAAATTCATTAATAAATTTATATCATTGTATCATCCAAAATGAATATTTATGTATGATTATAATTACATGTATTTTTAGGTATTTTTTTATGTTATGATAAATATATGTTGAAAATTTTAGATTATTTTATTATATGAAAAACATTTTTCATTCATATGTATACATAAAATCAATATTTCCATATATCCAAATATACAATCTGTTGAAAAATATTACCATTTAATATATGATATTTAATATTGATCTTTTCAAGTATTTGATGATATTAAAATGAAATATTAGTGCAATATAGTGGATAATATTATTTATTTTAAGGATTTAATTGATTGATGAATACAGTCTGATGATAAAAAAGGAGTTTCATATGAATGGATAAACTATTTTGGGATAGTATAAAACAATTAATGAAAATAATAGTTGGATAACCACTATAACATTCTAATTCTAGAATGAATCACTTTTATTGAATGATTATGTGCATGATCAATGAACAATTAAATTTTAATAACATGATTCCAAATTGAAATATAAATTTATATAATAATGAAAGATACCAATTCCTTTTTACATTATATAATACAAAACAATAAATTGATGGATAAAACATGATTCAATTCACCACATTTTATGTGGAATAATGAATTACATAAGAATCAAAATAATAAATATCATGAAATTCCACCTGTGAGTACGCTTAAGTTAGTTCTTTCTAATTATTATTTTTCTAATAATATAAATTGAACACAAAATCGTTGTTACTATATGTTTGTATAGAAGGAAACATATATATTTAAATATAAAGATAAAATAAGAAACTATATAATATTATCATACAAGGAACATTTTTAATCATTATCACCATTAATATCCAATTTCATCTTACTATTGTTAAATATTTGAAATCCCATCAATTTTTAAATTTTTTATTTTGAGTAAAAACAATTTATAGGGTGAGTGGAGTATAAAATATGTTTGAATTATAATTATACTTTACTTTATTATTTCCCTAGATGATATCACATATAAATAATTTAGATTCCAGTATATGAACTTGGTTAATTAATATTAATTTGAAATACATTATGCGAATCTATTCATATAAGTAAATAGTAGTTTTCAAAAAACCATTGGTTGCTTTTTCACTCTGTGGTAATGTAACCATAGATAGAAAAAATAATATTAATTAGGTTGTGTCCTTTTGATTTTCTATAAATTAGGACATAGGGATCCAACTATAAATTTATATGATTGTTATTATTATAATATGTTTATATCTATAATTATTTATGGCCATAGGTGGCATTTTTTTGTTGGACAAGTCATTGATTCACTTGAGTTATTAATACGGTGGTTTTAGCTATTGGTGTAATTTATTGAAATTTGTAACAGAATGATATTGCAATATTCTACTATATTCAATGAAAAATTTTATATTTGGTAATTTTTGTTAATGGATAATTAAATAATATGCGATATTGTCATAATTTATGATCCTAATACTATTTATGAAACAATAATACATGTATTATTTTCATAACCTATATATACAAATGTCAATAATTAAAATTTATAAATTAATGGTATTAAACCATATATTTTATTATATAATTAAAATTATTACACTGATGTTTTTTATCATAAATTTATATTTCTATTCTTCTAATTTCATTAAAAACATTAATTTAACTGGGATTTTCTTTATGGATTGTTATAATATCATGAATATATTTAATATTTCCACATAATAGGTTTGTTATATAACCCATTATTTGATCTTATATCTTGTCCACTTTTTTCATGATGTTTCATAACATATCATTTGTGTTAATCAATGTCTTAAATGGTATACATGGTGGGTTTTTTATTATAAAAATCCTTGATGATGTCTTCAATGGTATTACTTTTCCTTTAAAATTAACCCTCACGTAATTTATTATGTATATATCTATATGTTTTTGAGTCCTAATCGTACCATAAAATGAAATAGGCATACTCTTGCAGTATCCAAGTCGATCTATAATACAACTAACTACACATATCAAAAATTTATGAGAGTTATAGGGTTGGTATGTAACGTCTAGGTTATGTGGTTTGTGTAATCAATTTATCATAAAATATTAACGAATTCATAAAAAATCTAAATATTAATCATGTTAATTAATATAGATTGAATATGTCTTGAATAAAGATAAAATATAAGTTATAAATGAATTTTTATTGGAAATATTTTTTCATGCATGTTTCTCCAATCTCATTATGTAAGGACCCTAAAATGTCAAGGAATTTTTTTTCATAATTTCTTTGGAATTTTATAGGTATGCAGTTTCTGACGGCAGCTGATTCCAAGGCCCGGTGTGCTCGTAATCAATTTCCGAAGAATAGCTCAGGTATGTTCAGTGATAGAATGAGTGGGTTTTTCTATCTTTTGAACCAGTTATCGAAATTGAAATCTGAGGGCACCGATGAACTCGCAATGCTGGTAATTTCTTAATGGGAGCTTTACTGCAGTTGCGTTTTCACATGAGGAGAAGATAAAATTTGTGGATTAAATAAAAAGTGAATAAAATTCTACAAATATTGTATTCTATATATTAGTTGGTTATATCCTATATTGGGGAGTTGGGGTGGGACCCACAAGCACCTAACTACCCATGTGAAGTTATTTGTGATGTGGGGCCCACACGAGCCCCAACCATTCACATTCCCTAATCTCAATAAATCCCCCTCTTTAATTTTTCTATCTCATATTTAACTAATCAAACTCTTACTATCACTCTCTCACTCCATTAAATATTTACAACCTACCTCTTAATTAATTAAACAACACTACGTTTAATTAATTGAGGGATTTGATTTTTGAACTTCGAAATACAAGAAAAGATTAATTAATATAAGTGGTGGCCTTTTTTTAATTGGGTTGGCTTTTTGTGTGGGGATTGGGAGAGAAATCTTGGGAAGAAGAAGTGGATTTCTCCTTTGATGAAGTACATCATCATAAAATGAAGAAAGGGTCTTCTCCAAAGAAGAATGTCGACCCTCCAACATAGAACAACTAGGTGACCATGGTTCTCCATTATCTTCTCCCTCTACGACAAGGGTGGAGACTCCAACGTGGGGAACTCACCAACAATGAAGCGCCTTATTTTCTCTTCTCTGTGAAAAGAGAGAAGACACCGCTTCCTCCTTGATGCACTCCTACGACGACGGATGCGACATAGTCATCCATGATTCTTGGCTACCACAGATCTTTGTCGAGGTAGGTTTTTCCATATTTTTGTATATATGTGATTTATACCCTCGTGCATGGGTATTTAATGGCAGGGTGATTGTATTATTTATTTTGATTAAATTAATCCCTTATTGTTGATAAATTATTGATTAAGCCTCTAATGCGGAGGGCATAGGATAACAAACAAGTTGGACCCTCCGCTAGTTGTTCTTTTGTGTGTGGATCGACAGGTGACGATGAAACGGAACTGTGGCGGTGTTCGAAAACCGTTGCAGTGACGTTTGGGACACGAGAAGACCATCGGCGTAGACGAAAGCTAAAACTGACCACTGGAGAAACTCCGGTGGCCCACAGAATCTCCCGGCACCACGGGTCGTCGGTGCGGTGACGCTGGCGACTGGAAGCGGCGGCCGGAGCCGGTGACCGGAGCCGTCGGCCGGAGCCGTCTGAATGACTGGAGGCGGCGGTGACCCAACACGCCGCCAGAGAAGAACCGCCGTGGAAACAGTCACGGCGGTGTGACGCGGTGGATCCCACAGCCACGCGGGATCTCAGGATGAAGGCGGGGGTGGATCTTTATGCTGCTGGTGTCAATTAGCGCCCCCCCCCCCAACTCTGCACATTTCGCTCGGCCGAGCTGGCCGAGCCAGCTCCCTTGGCCGGGCCGGGTGGGCCATGTGGGCTGGTCCATGCCGGTCGAGCTGGACTGTGCCAGCCGGGCTGGGCCGTGCCAGCTGTTCCTGGCGACGCAAGCTGAGCCGGACCCGGGCCCAGGTCAGGGCCCCTCAGTTCGGGCCAACCCTGGGGGGTGGGGCCAGGTCGGACCGGTCCAAGACTTCTGATTGATGAATCATCATCGGCGTTGGTAATATCATTGAGAAATGGTTCCTCTGAGTATACTCCATGAGGGTTTGATTTACAATTGAGATATGGTCAGTTTGGTTCGTACACGAAGCCAACTGGGCCCCCATGACTACAAGACTAATAACTCACAGACTAGGTGTCTGATTGACGTGTCGTCTGTTGCGTTGAGACCCCTATAATGAGTCAGTCCTCTGAGATATTTCCACCTGATATTATGTGACACTTGTATGTATTGACATGTATGTTGTGGAGAGGACCCTCCCAGAGACGAACTTATGGAGTACGAAGACCATGTAGACAGCTGATACCCGATTACTACTTTTCTGATTCGTGTCGGAGTGAGTTGTATAGCCCAGTGGGGAGCACTAATGTGTTTGGGTGGTAGACCCGTGGTGGGGAGAGCATCTGTGTTTGTGTGGAAGACCCGCGATACTCGATAGAAGGAATACCTCTATAGGATATTAGGGGAAGCACTACTATGTTGTGGTGGAAGACCCATGGCAGGGAGCCCTGCGGTGTTTGGGTGGCAGACCCACAGTACTCGACAGGAGGAGTGCCCTAGTAGTCTAAGGATAGTGAGCAATGCCTCGATGTAGTGACAGGATCACTATACTCGTCAGAGGAGGATCTCACCAGCAGTTGTGGTTTCGATATCATTAATAAAAATCATGGTTTGAGATGAGTCAATGACCTATTTGTTTACCTCATGATTGATATGGGTCACTTGATAACATAGTTATATGTATCAGCATATACATAAGTAGTGGTTATCCGTTGATTTCATATCCTTTGTGTTTCCTCATGATTAAGATGGTTTACTTGATAACTTAGGTATAAGTATGGGCTTATACCTATGTAAGGGTTAACTGTTGAGATCCTTTTTGTGGTAATCCTTGTTTTATTTCTTGAGACCTTGAGGGACTCGGGGTCCCTACTATGTATCGTTATACTGACCCCTGCACGGGCTATGCCCGCACCTCATTGTGTTGGATGCAGATGACTGACAGCACTGTCAGAGACCGAGTGTACGAGGACTGGAAGCTACTCGGAGGTTGATTTCACGACAAGATGGTACTCAAAGGAGTTTGGCAGGTGAGAGAGTTGAGGAGGCTATATGTACCTACCCTTCAGGTAGGATACAAGGTGGATGACCCAGAAGCTTCTTCTATCTTCCAGCTGTTTAATTTTTCTATTGTACTTTCATTCAGTTGTAGTTGTACATTTTAGTTGGGTTAGTATTCTAGAACATTTAATTTTCATTACATTCTTTTTTTTACTTAGTGTATTAATTCCCCTTGTACTCTGGTTGTATGTTATTATGTTTTATAATGGAAATTCCTTCCTAGTTATCAGTATTTACACCTTTGGTGCTAGTCGCCAGCCCCTGGCCTATGGAAGGCGGGCATGGATTAGTCACGGCATGGGCCCCGAGGATGGGTCATGCAAAATTGGTATCAAAGGAGTAGGTTCTACCTTAGAACATAGAACTTTGATATTTTAGTTCTGTGAAACAATAGTTTTAAGGGTACTAAGTGTGGTTCTTAGTTCAGGGAGTCCAGTGTTGGTGCGGGTGGCCGACATATCCATACACCCGGACCCTGACTTCTGATTTCTGACTCAATGCACGAAAGCTCTGATAACATGTGTGTTTTCAAAAGTTTATTTTATGTCAGCTCAAACAAAGTTAGCTCACTAGGTATATTATTTTAACTGTGACACATCTGTTTCTTTCAGTATGCCTTTACCTAGCTAGTCAGCATGGGTACCGAGTGGGGAGCGTGATGATAGCCCACTGAGCAGCGTGGCCTCTGTACAGGGCCCTCCACTAGTTGAGACACTAGAAAAGAGTGCAGGATGCTTGAGCGTGTTTCACGAGATCCATAGACAGGGGCATCTGAGGTTTTGAGGCGAGTCTAATTTTCATGAGGCTGTGTACTAGTTAGATTTTGTAGCACGAGGTTTCCACACATTTGGGACACCCGATGACTTGATGGTGTACATATCTTTTAGTCTCTTTTAGGGAGCCGCTGAAAGGTGGTGTAGCCAGATGATCCAGTTTTGCGATGAGATTACCTTCATCCGGGGAAACATCGATAGCTTCTTTAGGGTTGAGTTTATACGAGAGACTCTACACTCTGAGCGTGCCCAGGGGCTTCTACCCTTGCCGTATTGTTTTCCGACCGAAACGGAGACTTCTGGAGTGGGTAGTAGGTAGATGAAACATAAGTCCAAGCGGACATGGCCAACAGGTGGCTAACCACGCGACTCACGATCAGTAGTGCGGGGAACCAGGGGTGGAGTAAAAACCAGGAATGCCAGAAACAAACATTCTTTCTCTTGCGGAGGGCTATGACATATGTCACATGACTGTCTGACCCGCCATGCAGAAGAAGAAAATATAGATTAATTACCTCCCTTTTAGAGGCAGAGTTCCACCCCAACCTCATGGAACGGGTGGATATGGGGGAGAACATCTTCAGGGGGCTGAAGCATATGAAAATAGAGCTCCAAAAGAAGGTGGATAGGAGCAGGACTAGTTCCTGGCATGGAGGAATTTGGCTTTGGTGCTTCATGTTTCCGTGTTATCATTGTTGAATTTTCATTATGTCATTGTACTTCAAGAAGCAGTAATAAAAGACACCTATCTTTGTGACGTTTACATTCGTGTCCTTTTGTATGGTTGATACTGAGAGGTTCTGGTTAAAACTATGGACATTCCCCTCACATTCGAGATTTCTACTAGAGGAGACCCAGTGACCACACACTGATGCTGATAGTGTGACATGACCCTAGGATGAGAGAGTGACTGTTTGATCTCTTGTTAGTAGCGTCGAGGCCTTACGACGTCACCTATGGCATGATAAAGTATTATTCATGTTAGGATTGACTTTATTAGGAAAAAAACATGGATCATCCATGGGATGAGATCAGATTTCTCATTTCTTCAAAGGAGAAATCTTAGCAGCTTTTGTGGGATGTAAGCGAAGAAGTGTGTACCTGAGTTCTTACAATTGGCTAGTCTCACCATTGTTCATTGAGCGAACGGTTTATAGTTTACTCTAAAATGATAGTATCAGGCGTGTCTTCTCACAGAAGGACCTAAACCTGAGATAGCTGCGATGGCTTGAGTTCCTCCAGGACTATGACTTCGAGATAGTTTATACTCATGGTAAGGGGAATGTTTTAGCAGATTCTCTTAGAAGGAGATCGGACATTCAGCTGTTAAGAGAGGTGAGATAGTAACTAGCCATGTTTCAGATATCCTTTGTGGATAGTGGTGGAGTCAGAACGTGTATAACTAGAGATGGTACGATATACGACGGTGAAGGTGCAGATCATCTAAGAGTGGATGACAACTGCACAGAGTAGGCAGAAATCCTATGTTGATAGGAGACATGACAACTTGAGTTCGAGGATGGAAACCACGTCGTTATACGGGTCTCACCTTAATGAAGTCTACGGAGATGTGTCCGATGCATCAAGTAATCTCCATGATTAAACGGACCTTTCCAGGTCCCCATCAGAGTTGGCAAGGTGGCTTACTGCCTGGCCTTTCCACCTAAGATGCACTGAGTGAACGACGTCACCCACATATCTCAGGTGAGGAGATGTCTGCACGACCTATCCTTCATCATCGACCACGAAGAGCTGGACATTGATGATGGTGTGAATTTGAAGGGGTTCTAGTAGAGGTTTAGGATCGACATGAGCGGGTCCTATGAGGACGATCGATTCCTCTTGTGCGCTATCGCTAGCAGCATGAGAACCTCCATGAGAGCACATGGGTGCTGGAGTCTCAGATGTGTGCTCTCTATCTCCTTTAGTTTCCCTAGTTTATCTTGTATCTTTATGGGGATGTAAATCACTGAGGTGGGAGTAATTTAAAGACCCAGAAATTTAGATGAAAATTTTCTTCTTAATTTCCTTGGAATTTTTCGAGGAAACAGTTTCTGACGGCACCTGATTCTGAGGCCCGGTGTTCCCGAAATCAGGTTCGGAAGTTTATCTCGAGTACATTCAGTGAATGAATGAGAGGGTTTTTCTATATTCTGAACCTGAACTCGAAATTGAAATATGAGGGCGCCGATGAACTCGCAATACTGATAATTGCTTAACGGGACCTTTATTGCAGTCGCATTTTCACAGGAGGAGGAGATAAAATTTGTGGATTAAATAAGAAGTGAATAAAATTGTGGAAGAATTTTATAATATATCTATGGTGGTTATATCCTATATAGTTGAGTTGGGGTGGGACCCACAAGCACCAAACTACCCATGTGAGGATATTTGTCAGGTGGGGCCCACAAGATCCCCAACCATTCACATTCCTTAATCTTCTTAAATTCCCCACTTTAATTTTGCTAACTCCACTTTAATTTAGAAAAATCTTCATCTACCTCTGTCATTCCATTAAATATTTCCAACCTACCTCTTAATTAATTAAACAACTATACATTTAATTAATTAATGGATTTGATTTTTGAATTTTGAAATGCATGCCATGATTAATTAAAATAAGGGGTGGCCTTATTTTAATTGGGTTGGCTTGTTGTGTGGGGATTGGGAGAGAAAACTTGTGAAGAAGAAGTGGATTCCTCCTTTGTTGATGTTCATCATATTAAAAAGAAGAAAATATCTTCTCCAACGAAGAACGTAGACCCTTCAACGTAGAATTACATGACGACCATAGTTCTTCCATTCTCTTCTTCCTCCGCAAGAAGGGAGGAGACACCAATGTGGGGAACTCGCAAATGATGACGCGCCTTATTTTCTCTTCTCCGCGACAAGAGAGGATATGTCGCTTCCTTCTCTTTGCACTCCTACGACGACCAAAGCGACACAGTCATCCATGATTCTCGACTACCGCATATCATTCTCGAGGTAGGGGGTTTTCGTATTTTTGTGTATATGTGATTTATACCCTCATGCATGGGTATTTAATTACAGGGTTTCTATATTTTTTATTTTGAATAAATTAAACCCTTTTTTGATTAATTATGGATCGCTCCTCGAATGCGGAGGGCATGGGATAACGAACAAGCCGAACCCTCCGCTGGTTCTTCTTTTGTGCGCAGATTGATGTGTGGCAATGAAACGAGACCGCAATAGTGTTTGAAAGCCTTCGCAGTAATGTTCGGGACCCGAGAGGACCTCCAGCACAGAAAGAAGCTAAAAAGGAACACTAGAGAAACATTGGGGGCCCACGGAAGCTCTTGGCAGCACGGCGGCGCCGGACACCAGAAGCGGCTGCCAGAGCCGTCCGGCGGCCTAGAGGCGGCAGCGCCGCAACCCACCACCAAGGTAGACCCGCAGCGGAAACAGCCACGACGGTGGATCCCGTAGCCACGCGAGATCCCGAGATGATGATGGGGAGACACTTTGCACCACCTGTGTCAATTAAGGGGGGGTCGTGCCCCCCCCCGCTACGTGCATTTCGCTCGGCCAAGATGGCCAAGCCAACTACCCTGGCCGGGTCGGGAAGCATTGGTCGGGCCGAACCGTGCCGACCGGGCTAGGCTGGACCCAGGTGCAGGTCGGGTCGACCCAGTTCGGGCTAACCAAGGGGGTGCAGGACCTGGTCGGACCGGGCCCAAACCCCCTATTTTTGGACCATCTTAGTTAAATGCTCATAACATGAGATGAGGACCATCGATCGATACACTATTAGTTGTGAGGAATTCCTTGGATCTAGGTGGTCGTTTCGGTATATTACACTAAAGGTTTCAAATAAGTTTAGATACAGCCGGGTTGGTTCAAATTTGAAACCAACCGGGCCCTCAAAGCAGAAAACACCTATAACATGAGAAATGGATGACCGATTGATGTTTCATCGACTGTATTGGATTCCAATTGATGTAACAGTTCTTTTGGATTGCTCCACCTGAGGTTTTGATGTTTTTGGAGTATGGTAGGGTTGGTTTAGCTTACAGACCAACCGGGCCCCTGGAACGGAAAAGCCAATAACTCTCAGTCCGGATGTCTGATTGACAAATCGTTAGCAGTATAGGTAATCTTGATGAGAAACAGTTCCTTTGAGTATACCCCATTAGAGTTCAGGGTGCTGTTGAGATACAACCGGTGTGTTTCATAAACAAAACCATCTGGGCCCCTAAGACTAAAAGACTAATAACTCACTAATTGGGCGTCCGATTGATGCGTCGTATATTGCATTGAGACCCCTATGATGAGGCGGTCCCCTGAGATATTTACTCTTGAGATTACGTTACACTTGGAAGTATCGATCATTAGCTCATGGAGCAGACCCTCTCGGAGACAAGCGTATGGAGTACAATGACCTTATAGCCTGCTGAGACATGATGAATGCTGGTCTGATTCGAGTCAGAATTACTTGAATAGCCCATTGGGGAGAACAACTATGTTTGGGTGGCAGACCCACGGTGGGGAGCACTACTGTGTTTTGGTGGAAGACCCATGGTACTCGACAGAAGGAGTACCTATGTAGGCTATTAGGGGGAGCACTACTTAGTTGGTTTTGTAGACACATGGAGGGGAGAACTACTATGTTAGGGTGGCAGACCCGCGGTACTCAACAGGAGGATTACCTCAGCAGTCTAAGGTTAGTGATCTGTGCCTCAGAGATGTGACAGGATCACTGTACTCGTCAGAGGAGGAGCTCTTTAGCAGTGGTGGTTTTGATATTATTAATGAAAATCATGGTTAGATCTGAGTCAATGACCATTGTGTTTACCTCATGATTGAGATGGGTCCTTTGATAACTTATGTATATGTATGGGAATATACCTAATTAGCGGTTATCCGTTGATTTCATATCCTTGGTGTTTCGTCATGATTCTGATGGGTTACATGATAACATAGGTATAAGTATGGGCTTATAACTAATTAATGGTTATCTGTTGAGATACTTATTTTTTGTAATCCTTGTTAGATTTAGTGAGATATTGAGGGTCTCAGGGTGCCTACTGAGTATCGTTATACTCTCCCCTACACAGTCTATTTCGACACCTCGTTGTGTTGGATGCAGATGATAGAGAACGCTGAAATAGACCGATAGTACAAGGACTAGACGGCACCCGGACGAGGAATTCACGATGATACCGTACATGAAAAAGGTTGGTGGGTTAGAGCTTGAGGAGGCTATATGTACCTAACCTCCAGGTAGGATCCAAGGTGGAAAACCCCGGATCTTCTTCTATCTTCCAGCTGTTTGACTTTTCTGTTGTACTTTCGTTCAATTTTAGTTATGCTTTTCAATTGTGTTTGTATTCTGAACCATTTACTTTTCATCACATTATTCTGTACTTAGTTTTTTACTTCTGATTGTACTCTAGTTGGATGTGTTTATGTTTTATAAAGGCAATGCCTTCCCAATTATCGAGATTTACGCCTTTGGTTCTAGTCGCCAGCCCCTTCTCTATTGAAGGTGGGCTTGGGGTAGTCACGACACGGGGCCCGATGTCGGGTCCTGACACATTATTTCCACTTATTCAAAATAATTTATATTAATAATATTTCAATGATATACATATTCACACTATTGAATAAATATTTACAACAACATAGTTTAATTATCTATTTGGGTTTAAAAATTTACTCTATGTGTTAGGATTAAAATGGAAAATATAAAAAAATAAAATATATTTTGAATAAATTTCTCAATATTTTCCCCTAGTTATATAATATTCTGAACATTTTGGTTCTAGGTTCCACCCAGAGGTGCCCCATAGCCAATTGGTCACATGGCCTCCTAAGCATTTCACCAAATTCCAGAGGCTACCGTCTAGCAGTAATGTACTTGGGATTAATAGTGGGGAAACTATGCCCCCATTGGTAGAGTAACGATGTATAAATAAAAACATTTACTATAGTGGTATTAGCAGTAACATACAATATGTAAACAGTGGAAGACTAGATGATATAAACAAATTGAGAACATATATAAATGATGTGTGATACAATTGTATAGGAAAGTAGCCAAATAAGTAACATTGTTGGAATATAGTAAAAAACCAAAGTACAACAGAAATTGATAAACTCCAGCAGTATCGCATGCCCCATCTTGGTCCCATGCTCTCCAGCTCCATAGTAGTCATGCACCTAACATAGAATGGTGCATGAACTTTTCTATACCTGCAGCAATTATAATATGTCTGGGCCCAAAATCTTGACCCAAACATGGTTTGAGGCAAATTCTAGTAGGCAACCACCCAATGATATATGCCTAACAGTCAGTGAATTTATGTGGCATGTAATATGAAAAATGTTTCAATAAATAAATAAGTATTATAAAGTAATCAATGTTATAGTATCAATTGCATTCATTTTCATTTAACTAGTATGAATCTATTCGATAACAAGTAATCCTATGGGAATTACTCAGAACATAACCCCTCTAGTTCAACAAATCAATCATAAGGAACCATCTGGGTTGTGCTCACAGTCTAACCCCTCTGGTTCATATTTAGCAAAGAATCTCTGAGGAAGCACTCACCGTTAATTCCCCATATGGTCTTGTATCAGTAACTATATAAACTATGTGGAAGAAATAAACATCCAATTCCACATGTGGTCTCACAATGTGAAACTACAAAGACTCTAATGGTTCACTTACGTCCATCCACACAACGGTCTCACAATGTAAAAGTAAACAGAAACTCTATATAATCCCTCAACGTCCATTCTCCCTATGGTCTACTATACTAGGTTCCCATGACCATGTCTAAGTCAATCATGCACAAAGATGTTCAACATATAGAGTAAACCATAATAACTAATTGACATACAACTTTCAAGGACTACTTGTCTAAACAAATACAAGCATATAACAACATCAGATATTGTCACTCTATCTGAACAACACTATGCATGGAAAACTAGCTATCTAACCTGTAAAGTAAGACCAAATAGTAAATAACCAAAAAAACATGGGAAACTCATCCATGTCATGAAAAATAACCATATTCACAATCAAACGACCTCTACATAGGCACAAAATGCATATCAGGCATTAACATGGCTAAATCCAAAAAACATGTAATTCCACGTTCTAGGGTATTGGTGATTCCAACACAATTGACAACGGTTGAATCAGAGAATAGATGGGGGGTTAGGGGCTCAGAGAAGATTCATTGGCCTCAGTAACTTATGTATGGGACATACCATGAAGAAGAACATTCTGTGAATGATATGTTACCCTTGTCCGACATAACAATTAAAAATTAAATTAAATAGCGTGTTATTTAAATTTACACACAGTTTAGTTTCCTTTACTAGGCTCCACTTTAGGTGGTCTCTAGGTCACCACACTCGGCCATGTACTCGGCTGTGGCATGGTCAGCACATGGTCAACCGTGACAATAGTGATCATGATGTCTACATCATAGTACACAACATGAACTCCATAATTTATCATATTATTATCAATTTCTACAAAACACCATAAAAGGTAAACTCATACCTAAAAACGGTTTGGGTTCTTAAAAACATCAACCAATCATGAAATCTGTCCTCGAATTTCCCTAGTAAGTCTGGGTCGAATAAGAATCCTTGAACAGCTTCAGCCACTACGATCGGATGTCGGCCTCCCTCTCCCAAGTCTCGTCATGTACATTCCATTGCATCCATATCACTCATACAAGCGGAACATATTGAACACATATAACTTTCGCATGACGATAAAAAATCAGGATAGGATGCTCCTTGAATTATGTGACCACCTCTAACTCAACCTCCTTGAGTTGGAAAGCATGATATGAGATTGAGAAATAATGTCGTAGCTAAGAATTGTGGAAGGCATAATGCATAGCCCGGTACCTCTGAGTTTACAGAAACAAATAAGAAACTGGCCCAACCCACTCCAAAACATCAAATGGTCCAACATATATAAGAAAAATATTTCCATGGATCTGAATCCTCATGAGTCCCAACCTCTTAGTGACACGAAGAAAAACCTTACCCCCGACTTTAAACTCCAGAGTTCATCTGCGTTGACCAATATAAGACATTTAACATGACTATGCAGTAGCCATAATATATCGAATCAACACTATCTGTTTCTCGGTCTCCTCGACATGTCGAAGTCCCAGCATAACTGCCCATCCTTCTTCTGGATAACATAGGGGTTATCGAAATGGAATAACATAAAAGGTCTCATATGGTTCCATCTGAATAATTTATTGATGCCTATTATTATAGGTAAACTGTTAAAAATTTATTTTCTTCTTCCAATAACCTCCAAAATATATGATGCATGCTCGATGAATTCCCTAAAACAGCTGAATAGTACTCTCAAATGATCCATTTTTCAAGGGATGGTAATCTATACTCAGATGTACAAGTGTACACAAATCCCACTATAATCACTATCAGACATGAGACATAGAAAATACATCCCTCTTTGAAACAAGGGAGTGTGTATATCCATGTAAATGTAAAATATCCCAGATGAATATCCTCCCCAACTACTCAACAATGAAGCACTCCTTGATCGAAATGAAATAAGAATCCTCTGTGGGTCTTTCATTGAAAGTCATATCTACATCATTCCCTCGAGGCAACCTTGGAAAACCTGTCAGGAATTCCTTCTTGACATCATTCCACTACAGCTCAGAAATGGTTTACTGCTGAAAAAGCCATGCTAATTGATGATGTTATTCCTTCAGCTGTAGACTTGTGAAACACCTCATGAAAAGTCCAACAACATCTCCCTTCATACCAAGCCACAAATACTGACAGTACAGATGTAGATACATCTTGGTGACACCTGCATGAACTGTCCAAACTGAGGAATGAAAATCCCACATCATCTTCACATGTATTTCTAATGAAACACAAACACACCCATGAAATCAAAATATCAAATACTTTCCTATGTTCTATCCAAGCATATGTTCTTACACTAAAACAGTCTCCCGTTGGGCTAGGCCATCTAAATCTGATAGCGGCCTCATTCACAATCGATCATGTATAGTAGAGGTAACAACTAGAGAATAAAGAAATGTCATCCCCTGTCTGTTGTTCACCCCCCAAGTGTATCTCAGAGAATAGATCCAAAAGAATTCACTCACTACTGGCCTTATGAACTACCTAAATTTGTGTCCTCTATCTCAATGTATCAACCACTATGTTTCCCTTTCTAGGTGTGTAGTTATGTTCACAATCAAAGGAATGAAGGTACTCGCCCACCTTTTATGTCTCATATATAGATTGTGTTAGGTGATGATATACATGATAAATTTTTCATCGGTGAAAACCAAAAAATTCTCTCCCAATAGATAATGTCTCCAACAATGGGAAACATGAACAACCTAAGCTAACTCTAGATCATGTGTTACGTAATTCCCCGTAGGTGGCCTCAACTACCAAGACCCGTATGCAACGACTCGTTATACCTACATAATCATAGGTCCCTTCCTAATACCTAATAGATCATAGTATACAGTATAGCTCTTGCCCTGCTCGGGAAATACTAGTATCAGTACTAAAGTAAACCTCCCTTCCAGATCCTAAAATGCTATCTCCGATGAATCTGACTAGAATTACATCTCACCCTTCATAGTCAGGCCCTTCAGTGGCACAGGAATGCATGAAATGTTCTGTATGAAACGTCTGTAGTAACCAACCAGCCATAGAAAACTATGGACATCAATGAAGTTATTCATCTTAAACCAGGAAACTACTGCTCTCACATTCAATGGTTCTACTGAAACTATTGTCTCTTAAATAACGTGACCCAATAAGTGAATTGGGTCCATTAAAAAGTGGCATTTTGAAAGCCTAATGTATAACTGATGCTTTCTCATTGTATTCAATATGATCTCAAGATGTGTGTCTTTGTCGTATAGAGTGTGACAGTACCCTGAGATATCATCCATGTGGACTACCATGAAAGAACCCAAGTACGGATTCAAGATATGGATTATCAGTTCCATGAAAACGGCATTTTAGTTCGTTATTACAAATGCTTTAACCACATACTCATATTGACCATACGTGCTCCAAAAGGCTGTAAGAGATATATCTGATGGTATAACATGCAACTAATGATAACAATTTCTCATGTAATTATTTTAGACCACATGTGATCCTCAAATATTATCAATGAGATCTTCAATATTTGACAATGGGTATTGGTTCTTGACCGTAAACATGATCAACATCTGAGAATCCACACAATTTCATAGGGTACCGACGACCTTTTATTCAAACTGCAGAAGAGATCAAAAAGGACAAGTACTAGGTTAGTTTAAAACCTTTTCATGCAACTCCTCCAACTATTTCGTGTTCTCCTGTAAGTCAGGTGTAGTCATCCTATAAGGAGGAACAGACACTAGTGCTGCTCATGGATGATGCTCAATAGAAAATTCGACCTATCACTCCAGAGAAAAACATGGAATGTCCTCTGGAATGACATCCTTGATACAATTGACTACTTAAGGAATTAATAACTATGAATTCCCCTGATTATCCAGATACAAACTAGAAATCTATGTTGTTACTCATCCTAACCTGTGATTCTTGGGTCCCACTATGCGCAAATTGACATTACATTCACCCTTGTATAAGAATAATCTTCCCTCTTTTGAAGTAAAACTCACTCTACCATGATAGAAGTTGACAAAAACCAGGTAGTTAACCCACCATTACACCATGAGAATTACATCATAGCTTATCATCTCAAGGACATAGATGTCGCATATGAAGTGACACCCACCATCCTCAAGAGGTAAATCCTTGAATAATCATACACTAGCAGTTATTGTCTCCAATGGAGTGTCCATCATCAAGACATTTGAAAATGTCATGATAAAAATCTCAAGGATCTCCACAATAGCGGCATATATGAAACTATGGGAATAACCTATATCGAAAAGTGATGATGAAAAAACTGAGGAAACTAGGATCATACCTCGAACTGTAGACGGTCTAGTATCTTGGTCCTACTAGTTCTGCTCCACTGAAAATTTATGTCTTGTAAAACAACCCTATAACCCAACCTAACAACCCTATACTTATATATCTGGTATTTTCTGATAGCCTGCCAACTGGATAACACGGTCGTGACCTCCACCTCAGCCTGACTAGCTAGAAGAACTCTAGTTCTCATACTGATGAGAAACTAGTGGTGCTTCTTCTAAATGAAGTGTAATAGAAAACTATGATCACCTACTGTTGGTGATAAAAATAGACAGAACCACTGAAGATGACCCATCATGTCACAAGATCAACACTCTAATCGGTTTGTCAAGAAATGTGGTAGTTTATTTTTTCACTTCCCATGGTGGTAGAACACCACCTTGCTAACAAAAAAATATCCTACATCCTCAGATCCCTCTGCGTACACTCGCAGTGAAGCTTCCTATAGTTAGTATGAGGGGTACCAACTCAGGAATACTAGACACCCTATATCATAGCTTCAGAATCCCTCAGATATCATTCCATGATCACTGATGGTTTTACTATAGAGGTGATGAAATTCAACTTGAGTTTGTTCACTTGAGATCAGATGGAATGGCTGAGATAGTCTTAAAACATCATCACCACGAATAATTAATCACCTCCTGGGATGGGTCTAGACCACTACAGCTTTTTGAAGCCATAATAGTACTCCATAACATAAAGAGTTCCCTATTTCAGAATCCTAAACACTTGTTATCGATAATCCCTAAATGTATTTGGGTTGATGTAATCATAGAATGAATACTGGAACACATCTCATTGCATAACATACTGGTGTCCCACCTTTGAGATCATATACCACTATCTCTTTATGGAATCCCAAATCATATAGGTAGTGAGATTCACCCACCTCTATAAAAAAGTCTCTATATACACGATGATTGAATTCATGGCCTCAAACAATTATTCTGCAGCCTCAGGTCCTCCATCCCCTGTGATGGTGTGATGCTGTTACTGCTGAAAACATGTGTCAAATCTTCCATATACTTGTAGGGAGGAAGTTCCCCCTGAAGGACTATATGAAACTCATAATTCCCTCTCAGAACTGTGCATCGACGCATTTTTCTAGAATAATGGTTGGTGTTATGAAGTGCACGACTGGAGGAGATAATTTTAATCCCTGGTCAACTATCTCATGTGTCTGATCACAAACTTGTATCTGGAATTCAATTTGAGGACGTCTCGGTAGCATGACTCTGCATGTTCAAATTCACACCTTAGATAAAAATCAACAGGGACTGAAACATATAATTTCATGAAGGGGAAATGATAAGGAAAAAGTTCATAATTTTTAATATAGGTATACATGTCGTGTGTGTCCCTTATATGGTGTTTTCCTTTAAGCCTTCACATGGGTGTGTACTCTAACTAACTGTGGTCATGTAACACCACATACAAATAATGTGTTTTCCTAATACACGGCCTATAGTTGAATCACTTTTCCATTTCCTGAGTTTTTATAAACAAATTATACAACACAGTTCTCATAGATCAAGATTACAAGGCGTGTTTGTGCTACCCACTATGTGTATTAGGACGAACTTCGCCGAACAGTGTATTTAGTCACACGGCATGTTACAACTTGACTCTACACAGCTTGATTGTGCCAGACACAATGTGTACAAGCTACCCAAAATCTACCTGTGTCATGGGTCACACAGTTGCACACATGTTATAAACACACAACATTTACATTTGGTACACGGCATGTTCGACCAATGATTTCCCAACGCCGTGTTTTAGCCCACACAGGCAGTAAAACGTTTTTGGACTACACAGAGTGTATATACAGTACGCGTAATATACATAAGAAAAAACATTTCATTCCTGAATAGAATGATATATAACATATATTCATAATGATGTTAATATTTTCACATATTGTATACTGGAATATAATGTTTATAAACCCACCATAGTGTTAGTTAGAAGGAATTTTTTTCATATTTAGTTTTTGTTTATTTTGATCCTAAATTCAAAAATAGCCAAATTCTGGATTTCTAACAGATTTTTATCAAATGGTAGTTTTGTTCATTTATAATAAAATATATTTCCAAAATTTTACTTTCCGATTTTTATAAACCATTAATTTATTTATATTATATTTTTTATCAGGATCAGTGTGAGATTCTTGCATCATGAGGCCCAAAAAATCAATTAAATTGACAAATTTTCTGGGCAGACTGCTTGGACCCCGCCTCAGTAGCGGATACATTAATAGGCATAAACATCTAAAAATTATGGGATTATACTTGGATATATACGAGGACTCCAATTATTGTTCTCAAATTTAATTTCATACTATTTGGAATATATTATGGCGGCCATTTAAGGACATCATTTAGAATGAAGCTGCTTGGAGGATGCCTCTAGAAAAGGAAACTGAAATATTAAATTCATAAATCCTTTTAGGCAAGTCTAATGATGGATAAATTTAGGGACCAAATGGAGTATAAATTATGGAACAAAATTTATGAAAACAAGTATTACAGATTCGGTCATTTAAGGGAATATCCCTATGGAATCATTTGGATTAAATGTTTTGTATGTGAATTTGTCACCTCTTCTCCAAATAAATATGTGACCCTTCTCCCAATTTATGATATATCCATTCCATGTGGGTTATGGTGGAACATTGTATTAGTAATTTTTATTCATATTTTTAATATACATTAGTTTATTATTCTTCTTCATTTCTCACTTATTCCATTTTATTTATTTTATATGTTCCCCCACCATTATTACCTTATGAATACCATTACAAATAGAGGACTAAAATCAGCTCGTGTTCGAGGGAGGGAATCGTGGATCGATTGAGTTTTATTATTCTTTAATTTATAATCTCCTTATTCAAATATATGAATATTAGTTAGGGTTAAATTGATTATGTGAGTAGTCACATCATTTTCACTATCGTCTGAATTCTTCTTCTTAATTATTTTTTTATTTCCCTTCAATATTTTAGTCGTGCATATGGTAGAGAATTCCATAGATTATGATGCTCAACAAAGATGTATCTTAGTTGTATTAAGGAATAGAATAACCCTATATGTTGAGGTCTCGGTATGGGGTAATGACATTTCAAACGAGAAGGTTTAGTGTGACAGGTCTTGTTACTACAATGAATTGAATATTGATAAATCTTTTAATCAATGATTTCATCCACCATAAACTCCCATGAAGAATTGCCTACATTCTTTCGTATAACATCATTTTGTGTTTTCATTGCATTATTATATATAACATTTATATTTAATTCATAATTTCAAATCTCCCATATATATTATATATGTTAGTTTTATATTAGTTAAATAATAATAGTAACAAAAGATAGGCTGTGTGTTGCAGGAATCCTCCTTGTGATCGACCCTTGGTTATGCCACTATGGTACACTTTTAGGATAATAAAACGTTAATTGAATAGTGGTTCACGACAAACCACTTCCATAAATTTTTCATCATTGCTGGGGAGTCCAAGTACTTACATATGCTTTTTTTTCATTAAAATAGTGCTTTGTTGCATATCAGTCATTTCATCAGCCAATATAGATATTTATGTAAATTGTTATAATTATTGGCATGTGGATAAATTTTATGGTCATCCAAGTAGGTAAGAATCATTAAATATTCAATTGCTTGAAAATGCACAATAATTGGAAGAAAATTCCCAGTAATTGAAAGAAAACTCCTTGGAAATCCAAGAGTATTTTAGAATGATGGAAAAATAATGGATGATGATATAATCGCTAGCCTCCCATGTTGAAGAAGATAAAGTACTATGGATGGAACAACAACAATGAAAATATGCGGAGAATGAAAAGCGTGTTCCACCTATATTTCAAGAAAAAATTTAGAGGTTGAAGAAATTCTTGAAGATTCAATTCTATATCCAACAAATGAGTTCTCAGCTGCCTTTCTTTAAGAAAATAGAGTTTGAAGATGAAATTTATGAGGTAGTTTTAAATTTAGAGCATTCAATTCATTCAAATTTAATTAATTCTGAATTTCAATCTAAAATCCATAATTCTGATTTTTTAGATTCTTTGCCACTACTGCAGGCTCTGGATGATGAAAAAGAAGGTCTTCATGTTGATGATAGAATGGAGGAGCCAGTCATGTTGTGCATTGGTACGTTTGAGGATGATGGCACAAAAGAAGAAATATTTGACGATCCAATTTACGAACCTGAATGAGGAGAGAAGCTACTTCCTATTATACTACATCCTCCACCAGTGGACACAAATCCTAAAAATTTTCAAAACATGAAGCACCCCTTTATTCTTTTCACTCAAACTCTACAACTCAAATTCTTTCTTTCATGTCTTATTACAGTAGGGATATTTTTCATGTCATTGGGGGTTCACTCTTCTGGCATCTACTGATGGATATCTGGAGAAATAATTTGCGCTGGTTTATAAGAATGAATCCCTATACACCTTCAGATTTGGGTTAACCCACTGTAACATCCATACATGGGGTAGTAAAAACCTATCACCCGCTCGGGTGTCAAACCATGAATTATCCCCCCCTTTCCTATTTTAATTAATTTTTATCTAATTTTATAATGAATTTATGTATTTATTACTTTTTAAGAAGAGGTGGTGGAATCAAGGATCTTAACTCAATGGTGCCACTAAAAACTAAAGACAGGTTGGGTATTTCCTTCACTTTAGTTTTTTTGCCTTATTTATCTTTTTTCCAAGCTGAAATGAAGGGTAGTGAACTTTAATTGTGAGGCAGTTTCAACCTACTTAGTTGTTTTCTTTCATTGTTTTTTTGCTTTCATTTTTTAGGAACCTTGAACTTTAATGATAATTCTGATAATATTTTACACATTAATTGATTTTGATAATATTGAAATGATTTTAGAAAAAAAGGATTTTAAATGATTTTTGGTGTGAATTATTTTTCCATAAATTGGATTTTCAATTTTCTTATGATTTTAACTATTTTTTGAAATCTAAGTCCTTGAAACACTAACTCAAAATATTTTTCCCATGTGGTGAGGTATTCTGAACTACATTGACATTTTCTTTCTAATACCCATATTTTCTTGAGGGAAACATAGATTTTTTCTGAGAACCGTAATTTGTGATTATTTTCATTTGAAAATTGGATATCATTGAATGTTTTTAATATTATTGAGGAACTAATTTGGCTAGCAACATATTATCCTAATACCTTCCATTACATTTATCTTTCGTTAGCCCTTAGATGCAATGAATAGCCTTATAGGTTTAATCCAAAGTACAATATAATTTATCATTTATTACCAATACTCTTGTTATTATTGCATGGATATTCAATGATTGAGTTTAGGGGAAAGTACTTTCGTGGGTGTTTATTGGGATTTGTTTCATTGATGGGGGTAGTGAGGTGTGCATCAACAATTTTTTCAATAAAATAATTAGGTATGAGTCCTAACTTCAATATTATTAATTTGAATCATTCGGATCCCCTTAAATAAAATATAATGCGGTGCATTTCTGGAGCTTTAAAAAAATGAAATATAAAGTTGTGCCTTTCTGGAGCATTAAAAAAATGAAAAATAAATGATGTGCATTTCGGAATATTTCAAAAAAATGGGGACAAAATTGATGATATCAATCATTGTAATAAATGATTGGATCATGTCTAATGTAAAAAAATGGTGGTAGTGTTTTGTTTCACATTCTCAAGGAGGATTGAGTGAGGAATTTAACACGTTTTCACTTGATTATTCATGCACTGTATAAAAGAGTCAAACCTTTTCTTTCTAACCATAAACTTTTAAATCATTTATCAACCAATAAAAATCCACATATTCATTTGAACATTTGATGAAAGACCTCATGATTTAATTCATTTATATGTTTCATGCTGTGGAGAAATGAGAATAGTCACAAGACTATGGTGATACATGAAACATTCAAGTATGAGCATAACTCCTGAATTAATTTCGCTTCACCGAAGAGTGACATAAAATTCACTGTGAGGTAGGTTATGATTGAGCCATGGATGGATTTATGAGGATGAGAAAATTTAAATTTTTGAAATGAAAATGAAATGAAATTGTTTTTCATTGAATAGACATGAAGAAATTCTGTTTTTGATAATATCATGGATGTTTTCTCATTTTTTATTGTTGTGTGAATGTTGATTAGAATTTATGACAATTGCTCAAGAGTGAAAAGTTTATGTGTGTTGGATTGATGAATATAATATTTTCAAAAATTTTCTACTGAAATTTAATGTTTATAAATCCACCATCACGTTATTTAACATGAATTTTTTTCAATTTTAGTTTTTTGTGTTCTATTGAACCTATATGAATAAACAGTATAATTCGAGATTTTTATCAGATTTTTATCACATGGGTATGGTGGTCATTTCTCATAAAATATATTTCCAATTTTTTTTCATTCGAATTTTCTTTGATCACTTATTTCATTTAAATAATCATTGTCTTCAGGACCTGGGTCAGATTCATGCATCTTGACGCACTATAAAATCAATGAAGTTGACAATTTTTCCGAGCAGACTGCATGGACCCCGCCTAATAGCAGAAACATAAATCATCTAAAACACCTCCAAATGATAGGATTTCATTTGGTTATGGATGAGGACTCAAATTATCATTCTGAAATTTAATTTTATACTGTTCAGAATCCATTATGTTTTCCATTGAATGACATCATTTTGAAGGAAGATTCATGGAAGCTGCCTCCAAAAAACAAGCCGCTAATATTAAATTCATAACCCCTTCTAGGAGAATCAAATGAAGATAATATTTTGGGATCCAATGGAGGAGACATTTTGAAGACATTACGAAACAACATATATGAAGACACCTATTACATTTTCATTAACTGAAGGGCATATCCCGGAAGAAACATTCAGATTATATGTTTTGTGTGTTAATTTGTCACCCCATCTCCCAATAAATATGTGTCCCTTATCCTAGTTTATGATATAACCATTCTATGTGGGATAAGGTGGAGCTTTGTTTATCTAAATTTTATTCATATTTTTAATATAAATTAGTTTATTCTTATTATTTATATCTCACTTCTTTAATTTTATTTATTTTATGTGTTCTCCCAACATTGTTCCCTTCTTTACTCCATTAAAAATGGAGGACAAAAATTGTCTCTTGTTTGAGGGAGGGAATGATAGATCGATTGAGTTTTACTATTATTAAATTCATAATCTCCTTATTCAATTATAATAATTTTGGTGATGGTTAAATTGATTATGTGAGTGGTCTCCTCATTTCCACTATCGTCTGAATTCTTCTTCTTATTATTATTTCCTTCCCATCATCATTTTTGACGTGCATATGGTGGAGCATGTCATTGATTTTTAATAGTCAAAAAATAGGTATCTCAGTTTTCATAAAGAAGATAATTTCCATATATGTTGAGGTCTCGGTATGGGGTAATGACATTTCAATCGAGAAAGTGTATTGTGATAGGTCTTGATCACTACATTGAATTGAATATTGAGAATTCTTATAAACAATGATTTCAACCACCATAAAATCCCAAGAACAGTTGCCTAATTTATTTCTTATAACATCATTTAGTGTTTCCATTTCATTATTATATATAATATTTATATTTCATGAATAATTTCAAATCCCCCATATATATTATATAAGTTAGTTTTATATGAGTAAAATAATAACAGTGACAATAGAAAGACTGTGTGTTGCATGCGACCTCCTTGCGATCGACCTTAGGTAGTGTAACTATGGTACACTCTTAAGAGAATAAAACATTATTTGAATAGAGGTTAACTGCAATCAATTTACATCAATTTGGTGCCATTTTAGGGGATTCCAAGTGCGTACACATACTGTTTTTCATAAAAAAATAAAAAGATATCTTTGTTGCATGTCAATCATTTAATCAATAAATATGGATTTTTATGGAAAATGTTAAAATAATTGGCATGTGGAAATATTTTATGGTTATCCAAGTAGGTAAGATACATAAAATATTCAAATACATTAAAATTCCTAACAATTGGAAGAAAATTCCCATCAATTGAAAGAAAATTCCTTGATAATTTAAGAGAATTACAGAATGATTGAAAATGAAAGAAAGTTGATATCATTGTTTGACAACCATGTTGAAGAAGATAAAGTAATATGGATGGAACAACAACAATGAAAATATGAGAAGAATGAAAATCTTGTTCCACATATATTTCAAGAAGTAATTTTAGAGGATTAATAAATTCTTGAAGATTCAATTCCTTCATTAACAAATGAGTTCCCAGCTGCCTTGCGTGAAGAAAAAGAGATTGAAGTTAAAATTTCTGAGGATGTTTAAATTTATAAGAATTCATTTCATAAAATTTCATTAATTCTGAATTTCAATCTAATATCACTTATTCTGAATTTGCATATTTAACACTACCATTGTAGGCTCTAGATGAAGAAAAATTTGGTCCTCATGTTGGGGAGAGAATGGAGGAGCTAGTCAACTTGTGAATTGGTACATTTGAGGATGATGACACAAAAGAATAAATCCTTGAAGTACAAATTTAGGAACCCAACATAGAATAGAATCCACTTCTTATTCTACTACATCCTCCACTAGTGGTCACCACTCTTCAAAATGATCAAAATAGGGAGACCCCTTTAATTATTTTCCCTCAACCTCTACAAATCAAATTCATTCATTCTTCTCTTCTTGGGTTGGAGATATTTTTCTTGTCTTTGGGGGTTCTCACTTCTGAAATCCACTATTGGATATCGGGAGAAATAATTTTTGGTGGTTTCTAGGAAAGAAACCCCATTCACCTTTGGAATGGTGTTAATGCATTGAAACTGCTAGACTAGGGGCAGTAAAAACCTAGCACCCGCTCGGGGGTCAAACCAAGCATTATCTCTCCCATTTCCTTTTTTATTTATTTTTAATTAAATTTATACTACATTTCTTTATTTATTTCTTTTTGGAATATGTGGTAGCTTCTTAAGAGCATAAATAAATTGTTCTACTAAAAAATAAAGAAAAGTTGCGTCTTTCATTCTCTTTAGTTTTTCTATCTTTATTTTTATTTTCACAACACAAAAATGAAGGGTAGTGAAATTTAATTGTGAGTCATTTTTAACATTCATAGTTTTTTTGTTTCATTATTTTTTTATTTTCATTTTTTAGGAACCATTATCTTTAATGATAATTCTGATCACATTTCACACATTAATTGATTTTGACAAAATTGAAATTATTTTTGAAAAAAAAGGATTTTAAATGATTGTTGATGTGAATTCTTTTTTCCATAAAATGGATTTTCAATCTTTTTTATTAGTTTAACTAATATCTGAAATCCATTTCATTGAAACACTGACTCAAAATATTTTTCACATCCTGTAAGGTATTCTAAACCACTTTGACCTATTTTTTCTAATAACAACATTTTCTTGAGGGAAACATGGATCTTTTGTGAGAAACAGAATTTGTGATTTTTTTCATTTGATGCTTTGGATTTCATTGAATGTTTTTAATATGATTGATTCACTAATTTGGCTATCCACCTATTATCTTGACACCTAGCTTTTCATTTATCCTTCATTATCCCATAGATGTCATGACGTTATTTATAGGATTAAGCCATAATATATGATAATTTATCCTTACCTAACCATCCTCCTGGTATTATTGCATGGAAATTTCAAATTTGAGTGAGGGGGAAGGGCCTTTCGTGTGTGTTTATTGGGATGTATTTCATTGATGGGTGTTGTGAGGTGTGCATCAACATTTTGGGAAATGAAATAATTGGGTATGAGTCCTAATTTTATTTTTCTCCATTTCATTCATTTGGTTCTCCATAGAAAAATAAAATAATGTTGTTCCTTTCTGGAGATTAAAAAAAGGAAATTAATGTTCTACCTTTCTAGAGCTTTCAATAAATGGAAAATAAAAGTTTTTCATTTCTAGAGATTAAAAAAATGTTGAGAACATGGATGATATCATTCATTGTGATAATTTATTGGCTCATGTACCATGTCAATTAAATGTTTGTGGGGTTTTGTTTCAAATTATCAAGGAGTATTGAGTGAGGAATATTTGGGTTTTTCACTTGATTATTCATGTATTGCACCATAGAGTCAAACCATCGGTTCTAACCTTGATATTTTGAATCACATACCAACCAAACCAGAGCCACCGAGTCATTTGAACCTTTGATGAAATACTTCATGATTGAATTCATTTTTTTCAGGCTTTAGAGAAATGATAATAGTCACAAGCCTATGGTGATATATCCAACTTTCAAGTATGAGCATAACTCTTTAATTAATTTCTCTTGGGTGAAGAGTGACATAAAATTCAATGTGATGCAGGTTGTGATTGAGCCATGGATGGATTTATGAGGTTGAAAAAATTTATATTTTTTGAGTTAAAATGAATGGAAATTGTTTTTCATATAACAGACATGATGAAATTCTTTTTTTGATAAGATCATTGATGTTTTCTCATTTTTAATTGTTGTGTGAATTTTGATTTGAATTTACGATAATTTCTTAGGAGTAAAATGTATAAGTGTGGAGGATTGATGAATCTAAAATTATCTCATATTTTATACAGAAATTTTATATTTATAAACCAACCATAGTTTTATTTATTAGGAAATTGTAAAATATTTAGGTTTTTGTGTAATTTTGAACCTAAATGCAAAAACGTCCTAATTCTGGATTTTTAACAGATTTTTATCACAGGGGTATTTTGTTCATTTCTAATAAAACATATATCCAAATTTTGAAATTATTGTTTTTTTAACCCTTATTTTATTTCCATCATCTTTATCTTTAGGACCTGGGGTAGATTCATGCATCATAAGGCCCAAAAAAATCAATGAAGTTGACAATTCTTCCGGGCGGATTGCATGGACCCCGCCATAGTAGTGGAAATATAAATCTGCCTAAACACCTCCAAATGATGGTATTTGACTTATATATTGAATAGGACTCCACTTATATTTCAAAAATTTAATTTCATACCCTTTGAAATGCATTATGGTGTCCATTTAATGTCATCATATTCTAGGAAGCTGCCTAGAAGAAGCCTCTAGAAAAGGAAATCGCCCATATTAAATTCATAACTCCATCTAGGCATGTGAAATAAAGCTGAAAATTCATGAGAAAACAGAGGTTAAAATATGGAAAAATATATAGTAAACACATATTACATATTCGGTCATTTAAGAGCATATCCATGCAGAAATGTTTGGATTAAATGTTTTTTGTGTGATTTCTTCATCGCTTCTCCCTATAAATATGTGTCCCATCTATCAATTTATGATTTTTCCATTCTTGGGGGATAATGTGGAGCTTTGTTTCTATAATTTTTATTCATATTATTATTATAAATTTATTTATTCTTCTTCTTCATATCTCACTTCTTCAATTTTAATTATTTTATGTGTTCTCCCACCATTGTTCCCTTCTCAACTCCATTAAAAATGGATGACTAAAATCTACAACTGTTCAAGGGAGGGAATGATGGATTGATTTTGTTCTATTATTCTTTAAATTATAATCTGCATATTCCATTATATGTATTTCTGTGATGGTTAAATTTATTATGTCTGTAGTCGCCTTATTTTCACCATCGTCTGAATTCTTATTCTTGTTTATTATTTTCATTCCCTTCATTATGTTTGTCGTGAATATGGTGGAGCATGTCATTGATTGTGATGGTCAAAAAAGAGGTATCTCAGTTGTCTTATGGAAGACAATTCCCCTCTATGCTGAGGTCTTGGTTTGGGGTAATTTCATTTCAAACGAGAAGGTGCAGTGTGATAGTTCTTGATCACTACATTGAATTGAATATTGAAAATTCATTTAAACAATGGTTTCAACCACCATAAACTCCCAAGAACAATTTCCTACATTCGTTCTTATAACATAATTTTGTGTTTTCATTTATTTATTATATATAATATTTATATTTCATTCGTAATTTCAATTCACCCAAATATATCATATATGATAGTTTTATATTAGTTAAATAATAATAGTGACAATAGAAAGAATGTGTGGTGCAAGTGGCCTCCTTGATATCAACTCTTAGTTGTGCCACTATGGTACACTCTTTTGAGAATATAAATTTAATTGAATTGCGATTAAAAAAAACCATTTCCATCAATTATGCAATATACACTGTGTATTTTTGGTTTTCTTCTGGGCAGTATGCCTCTGAAACTACTCTTAAACCCAGAAATACATTAAAACGAACATTAAACAGCCAAATTAGGATCTATGAGGGCCCACACTCACCAATAATCATTTATTTGCATCATATAAATGTCATATACAATCATAAATGTGCAATGATCCACCAAATTCGGATCCATGAGGGCCCATAACACCATAAGGAAGAAATTTTGACATTCATTCAAATGAAAATTACACCTTAGAAATACCCTATCATACTGAAGGTATTATTTAAAGGCATATATCGCAACAATTAGAATATCTGGCACACCATCTATCATAACAACATGCAACCAGTAATTCACCCTAAATGGCATGGCAAGAATACATGACATGTGATCTGTAGAAAGTGGCTATATGAATCATGAGATGGAATTCCCCCCATTTAATCTGGCTAAAGCAAATATAGAACCTCAATAATATCATAAATAACAGTATAAAACATGTGAATCAACCAATGGTGAATTGAAATCAAATGTAAAAACTGAAAACCATAAAAATTGCAGTAATTGAGGTAAATCATCTTATCCCTGTACATGAGTTAGCTACTCCTGGGAACAATATATTACTAACTACATATTCCTTCCTATCCATGTCTATAGGATCAAAAAAAGTAAGTCTAGATGAAAATATTTCCACCAATTTGACTTTGTAATTTCCCTGTTCTTGGTGTCACCTAGAGGTTCCCTGTACCCGGTTGGTCCCATGGATTGAAACACATTTACCCAAATTCCATAGGCTTCCAACTAGCAGTGAGGGCCTTAGGTGTGATAGCGGGGAAACTATAACCTCATTGACAGAGTAACATAGTATAAATAAAGAGACATACAATAGAAAAAGTAGAAATAACAAACAGTAAGTAAACAGTAGAATATTGATGGAAATAAACAACTAGGGAACCTTTATAAATGAAGCATGATACGTATGTCCATAAAATAATCCAAACATGTCACAATGATGGAATGAAGTCATAGACCATAGTAAAAAACATATAAACTTCTAAATCATCACAAATCTCAGTTGGGTCCCATTCCCTACAGCTCCACTGTAGTCAAGTACCTGACATTGAAGGGTGCTAGCCACTCTCTATACCTATAGAAATAAAATCAGTTTGGGCCCAAAACAAGACTCAAATAGAGTTTAAGGTAAGTCCCAGTAGGTGATCACCCAATGGACATTTCTTAAGAGTCATTGAATATTTTTGGAATGTAATAAGAAATATGAAGGTGTAAACAAGGAAGTACTCGAATGTAAAAAATCCCACAGTTTCAAGTGCATTCATTTACATATAACAAGTAAGAAGATAATCAAAAATATGTATCCCTCAAGGAAGTACTCATATTCTACCACCTCTGGATCGACCAATATAAAACAAGAAACCCTCTAGGAAGTACTCAAAGCCAATGGCCTCTTTTCAGCATTAGCAATGACTCTATGTGGATGTAGTCAGTGCCAAATACGCCTACGGTATTTTAACTGTAAATATAGACACTCTAATGAAGCACGTAACGTCCAATTCCCTCCAAGCTCTCACAATTTGGAAGTACATACACTCTGAGTGAGCACTAATGTCCATACCACCAATTGTATCGCAACGTAAAAGTAATCAAACATATGGATAATCCATCAGCGTCCATTCTCCCTACGGTCTACTACACTAGGTCCCCACATACCCGTGTAATTCAATCTTGCAAAAAAATGATCAACATTCAGAGTAAACCGTAATAACTACATGGATAAAAACTTTAAAAAATTTCTTATATAATCAACTACAATAATATAACGACATCAGATAGTATTAATCCATCCTTACAACACTGGGCATGGAAAACAAGAAGCCTAACTGACAAAGCTAGAACAAACAGTCAATATCAAAACAATCAGCGAAAACACATCCATACGACGGAAAATAAACCTATTCATTGTCAAAAAACCCTCAACATAGGCACACCAGGCATAGATGGAATTTGTAGGGATAAATCCATAATCACACAATAAATTTTCCTAGTGTATTTGGCACTATGGAACATAATTTTAAACACATAACTACAGAAAGGCATAAACCACCTACCTCAACGTTGTATGATCGATATACATTATTTTCAACACTTGAATCGAACTAGAATTTAGTAGATCTAAAAAAATGGTAGAAACAATCAACCAAGGATATCTCAAGAAAGAGGTGAAATCGAGGGAAGGGGCTCTAGAAATATGAGAACTCACCATGGTGATTCCAATGTAATCGACGACAGTAGAATTGGAGAATGGATGGAGTGTTAGGGGCTCAGAGAAGATTTGTCAGCCTTGGTCACTCTTGGATGAGACAGACCTAGAATAAGAATTATCGATGAACAATATGCGAACCCAGTCTAACATAACAGTTATAATGAATATTGCACGGTTTGTTCAATAAAAGTACACGACGTGTACATTCCTTAACAAGCCTCCACTTTAGGTGGTCTCCGAGTCCCCCAACAGAACCATGTACTTGGCCATTACATGACGAGTACACAATCACCCTAGGAAACTGGGTAAAGGATGTGTACTCCAATGTACAAGGCTAGTACTCCAATGTACATTGAGTGGACACCTTAATTTTACATATTCTCTTATTTTTCTCTGAAACCCCATAAATTGAAAACCCATACATAAAAAGTTTTTATGGGTTGTTACAATATTGTATCTTATTTTCATACAACCGGTTTTTGACTATAAATTTTTCATTTAATTTGAATCCTTAAAACATATAAAACCTAATTTAGAATAATATGTCACATTATAAACAATTTAGCATTAGTAGTATGAATGGATATCTACTTCTTTATTTTTTAACTCATTATAATTCCTAGGTGGATCATACAAGGAACACATATAGAACAATTTGTAGGATTAATATATGCTTATAAATTTTTGGATAATTTTTTTATATAAAAAAATATTTCATCTCGAATGCTTTTGTTATATTCATTGTTATATTTTATTATATATATATGTTATAGTAATTTTTTATATATTAAGTTTGAATATTATTTATTGTTGTATATACAACAGAATAACAATTTCATACCTTTTATGATGTTGTATAGTTATTATTGTAATTTTATGTTCAAGAAAACTATTTTATTAAACTAAAAATTATAATATTTTAATATATATAATTTATTAAGGGAGTAGCCTTAGTGTTTATTTTCTCATTTATAATACATATTAATTATCAGTGATTTTAACTAGATCATGAGTACGGTTTTATAACATGGATATTTATTAATATAATCTTCAATAAATGGATGATGACTACTAATATATTTTTCATTTAGGGAATTATTTTCAATATTTAACAAATATGTGTGTCAGAAAAAAACATAATTCCATGATTATTTATAAATGTTCTCATATTCAATATAATGTTATGTCAGAGTACCTTGAATTGATCGAGATAATTATAATACTTGGGATGTGTCACTAGGACACTAATATCTTTGTACACATCAACTCATATGTATCAGTGGGTACATGTACTTCTATATGTTGTCTATATGTAAACATGTTTCACCCCTAATGGGGTGGTCCAAAATGAACATCTCAGATTCCAATTCATGTCTTGAAGAATGTAGTACCATTTTGGACCTTCCTTGTATAAAGTGTTATAATTAATTTATATAATTTTTCATAGAATAAAGTGGTGTATGATATTCTTTTATATTTTTAATGATGATTTTTGAAATATTTTTTTTTATAAAAATGTAAAATTGTGGACTTATTCATATATATAAATGATATATTAGAACTATTTTTAAACCATTATGTTTCTTCCTTATTTGTAATTATAATCTGATACTATAAATTTAATTGTATGTAGATAATTAGAATCCTCACATAAATTATTTTACCAATAATACATTTGTAGATATTGGATGTATGATATAGTTTTCTCATTATTGGCAAGGAATAAGGATTTCTTTAGACAT
Organism: Viscum album; assembly: GCA_963277665.1. Lineage (NCBI taxonomy): Eukaryota > Viridiplantae > Streptophyta > Magnoliopsida > Santalales > Viscaceae > Viscum > Viscum album. The sequence continues at coordinate 87,799,663 of OY728121.1, read as the reverse complement.
TTTATTGAATGTGGTTGGAGGTAAAATTTACTATAATGCCAATTCCACCTACAGTCTCCCTGCCATTATACATTATTTGAAGAAAGTATATCATTATGGATGATAATCAGGGAATATCATATTAATTTCCATTTAACAAAAATCATTCTAGTTGATTGTCTCTTATTGAACTATACCAAGTCATATTATATTATTCCACATTTGATTCATCTATATTTTTTTTATATTTTGAATTAAAATCATCAATGAGATGATGTTAAAAAATGATAAATAAATTTAAATTGTTGTTATAATAGTCTCTATGAATAGAGAAACCCATGGACGCGTCCTCATAGATCATTCATCGTCTTATATCTCTGATTCAATATAATATTATATATATTCTTCAAATCGACTACTCAAATAGTTATTTCATAAATGATTGAATAATCATCATAATTATAGAAATTTCGCATGATATATAACAATAACATTATCAAATATGTCAAAATTATGATTACATCCTATAGTAATTTGACTGATCCTCTCATTTACTAAAAAATCAATAATATCTTTGTGAAATTGATTTTAAAAAATGAAATAAAACTATATCAATGTATAAGCACAATTTATTCTCATTCACCTCAACCACTAAATCACCCATATCTATAGGGTAGAAAACAAAATAAAATGATAGGTTTCATGAATCAGGACATCATAATGTGTATCCAGTGTTATTTATTTGGTTTAATAACATATCATAGACGAGTGAATGGGGATCTATGTTTAAAAATAAAAATAATTCTAAATTATATTACATGTTCGTGGTTTAATATAACGTCAGAATATAGTAAAATTTATAAAATTATAGAAATGATTAATAAATCCTAGTTTTAATCAAATAATTCAAATAATTTATTAATTGATAGTGGAAAAATTACTTTTAGAAATCATCATCTATATATTCATCTCAACCTTGTTTCCCATGTCACAAGCCATGAGATTGATATTTAGTTTAGTGTGTTCTCGGCTTCTATGTTGAGGGTGTTGTCCACATCAGCAAATGTAATATCATATATTACATTTATTCTTAATTTTTTCGATAATAAACTCTATATTACCAACTAGATGAATTCAACATGATGTCTTTAGAGGATTTTATCCTGAAATGGTAAATCCGAAGGAATTGTTTTTTATTGTATTTTGATATATTTGTACATTTAAAATTTATATTTTTTAATCTCAAATAGAATAAAATTTTTAACATAAAATTTAATAATTGTAGTAGAATCCATACAGAATTGACATGACTATATTCTGAAACAAGGTAATTTTCAAAATTCATGAAGGTTTCACACATAATATATTCTTATTAAAACAATAATGAGAATTAAAAATTTAATACAGGGTTATGTATTATGTTTTATGTTGGATGAATGTTATATGGGATCTATGATGTCATATGGGATGTATATATAAATTTAATTAACCTTAGAGTGTTTTAAAATCATAGGGTGAGCATATTGTCATTAATATCTTTACAATATCAATTACCCTACAATTGGGAAAATTTATTAATCATGGATAAAGATATATAAGATCATGAATGTTGTATGTATTGTATGGATATTTATACATGAGGTACATCACATTGGTAATTATTTCAATCTTCTAGCCACCACCCATAGAAAACATTTACCCACATTGTCCTCATTCTATGATTAAATGAAAATTAAATAAAAATAGAAAATATAAATTTATATTCATTAAAAATCCGATACAGTGAATTATAAAAATTATAATATGGATGAAATAAAATCATTGTTTTATCAATATAAAAATTATATTATTAATTTTCATCTATAATATAAATTGATGATTTCCATGATTTAAAAAATACATTTATGTTAATTACAATTAGAATGGATATTATTATTTATGAAATATATCCTCTAATCTACCCCAATAAATATAGTTCCTTATCTTGGTCTATAAAAATAATTATATTAAACCAAAATTTTATCAAGGTTATTTATAAATATTAATAAAAAAGATGAGTTGGAAAAATTTTATTTCAATATGGTAATTTAAATGCCTCTTCTATGAATCCGATCCAAAATTTGAAAACAATTTATAAAAAGATCCACCTTTAGTGGGTGAAATAATTAAAAAATCAATGTTATAAAGATTTTAAATAGTGTAACATTCATTTATATCATTTTTTAATCGCATAATAACAAATATCAAATTTCTACTTTCCTTTTTCATCTCAACAGATAATCTTATAAGTAAATATTCCTTGTTTTCATCTATACATGAAATTTTCATTACATTAATCCATTATATTTATGAATTTGGAATACATTTAATTTTTCCCAAACATTTTTGTGTGAATAAAATTTTATACCAATTAATTTAACTTATTCAAGAAATAAATAGTGCATAATGATCTCATAATGTATCGTGGAACCCCAATTATTAATTTTCAATAAAATAAAAAAACAAAATATTATTTTTCTTTCTCCCAAGGTATTACATACATTAAATAAAATTATAACAAATATTAAGGTATACATTATAGTTTCCTATTGTGGATAGTATTATAAATTTTTAATATATTTTTTAAATCTTCGTCTCATTGTACGAAAAAAAATAAGGATGAATATAGAATGAAAACAAACTCAAAATTCCACTAAATTTAAAAAAAATCATAACCTATATAGAAAACAAATAATATTTAATAATATAAAAATATTTTTTTTCAAAAGGGGATACAAAAAGTTGTCTAAAAATTTACAATCTAACACATTATTTTATCAAAAATGTTTTCCTATCTCAACCACATTTATAAAAAAATACGTATAAAATGTTTTGTGATAATAATTACAGATTTAGTAAATACATAATTGAAAAGTGATTAACATGTTATTTTAAATATATGTGAAACCATGAAGTAATTTTATATATATTAATTTCATTATGTATTACTCCATGAAAACTGAAAAAAATTGGATTCTTGAGAAATTATATTGAATTTTTTTATGGTGGATAAACAAGAAGAATTGTTGATGGATTATTGGGTTTTATATCCAAAGAGTGGTTGTATTTATGTTTTCCCAATCTTTAAAACCATTAACATATTTCGTGTATTCTAGTGCTATATTTTATATAAAAATAACTAAATTCTCTTTCCTCCATAATGTCTCTTATACCAAGAGAAACCCCAAAAACGATGTGTTCATTCTCAGCCCTTAATCAATTTAGTCTATCTTGGAATATAGGGGGTATGATGATGTATGTTGATACATATTCTTCATTTCCTCCCTCTATAATGTCTTCATGGTATTCCTTATTTGGATCATGAATGGGATGCTCCACTAGTCCCTCCAAATAATCATATTTTTAAAATGATATTGTTTAATAAGAATAAAATTCATTCCTAGAATAACTGAGATGATTATACAAATTTTCTCTATTTATATTTTCTTTTCCTATTTTTGAGTAAAATCATCAAATTCATGACTAATATTCACTTTTTATGTGTTTTAGCTTCTTTATCGTAGTCCATAGACATGATCAACAAGTAAATTCATATATTATCCTTTTCTATAGATTAGGATTTTAATTAAAATATAAAATTTTCAAAATATATTCATCCTTACAATGGTATACTCTCGTGGTTCGTATGACTATGAACCCCTAGAAAATAGTGAATGCATCAAGTGTAATTTTTATTTTATATAGTAGTGTAGACTTGGGTTTTTTTCAAATTGAATATTCTACATTAATTTTTTCCTATTGTAGAATACATATGTTTTAATTAATTGATATAATCAAAATAATAAGATATATAATTCAAATTAATTCTTTAAAATTCAAATATATACGAGTTTTGAGTTTTTCCAACCCCCTCTTGGTATACTATTGGAATAATTTGTTTATTTATAGATTTTCAATTCTATATGTTAATTTATAGAATAATTATTTTTGACTTCTATAAATCTCTACACAATTATAACTTCTATGATAATTACTAGATCTATATTTAGACATAATAATTCTTCATTATATCAATCAACTTCTATTTTTTTTCCAAAAAATGTATTACATGAAATGATCATGTGTGTCAACGATGAAACATATCATCTGAATTCACACTAAATATTGGATCTAATATAATGTTTCACAAGGAAAAAAAATTGCCTCCCTATACACCAATGTTTTCCCAATATTAGTCATAGTCCATTGTGATACAAGGTGGAGAATATAACCTCTTTTTTAAGAGGAATATCAGATTAAATAAATTAATCATAGTATAGGAGGAAAAATAAAAATGTACATGATGATCATATGACCTTTAATCACATTTGAAATGTAACACCCCCTAATTTCATAGTATGTTATCTCTTCAATGTAATTCAAAAACATGCGCTACACACAACACTGAGTTCAAGCGCACCATGACTAACCAAACTAGACATTCAATAAATTGTTATGAATAGTATTAACTGAATTTGAAATTTTATATACTCCATTAAATTTTCACATCCATATTTAGTGTTTCTTATGCATAATATAATAAAAATTTCAATTTTTCAGATAAAGGTAGAATTTTTTAGATAAATAATTTTTACATCTTTTTAATAGAGAACTAGTTTTAAATCCAATATTCTACACTACTATATTTTCTTTTTGACAAAATTATCTTTCCATTATAAATGGGACATAAAAATTAAATTTTGATAAATTATTTGTGTTTTCCTGATAACTTTCATATTTTGGAGAATACTGAATATTACAAAATTTTAATTTAAAAAAAACTATTTTAATAAAAATTAAATATAGTGTTTAATTATATATTTTAATTTCTTGGAAGCATAATTATAATCTATTTTTATCATTTAATGAAATTTAGTTCATTATAAATAATTTCATATTTAAATTTGACATAAAGTCAATCGTTTTTTACTTTTTACTTTGTTAAGAACCCTATTTTTGGTTTTGAAAATGATACTTAATATTAAATTAATTAATTAAACATATATGTTTTTAATTTTGTAAAATATAATTCATTTTTTAATTTGGAATATCAAAATTATCTTATGGGTAATTTTTTGTTTTTTTTCTGAAAACATTCAATTTATTATGAGTAGTGAAAAATTATATGTTATAGTTTGAAACCATCTTTTTATTTGAATAATTATATATTTAAATTTATTCAATGTCAAAATAGTCATATAATACTTATATATGTTTAATTTAATTCATTGGGTCATTTTATAATAAAATGTGATGTATAAAATCTTAATGAACATTTGATGTATTTTATCCACCTTCTAGGAACATTTGAAAATTTGCATAATACATAATTTTACCTCTTCTGTAAATTGAATTTCAAAAATATGAGAGACATGGTTGAAATAGGTATGTTAAATTTGGTTATATAATATGAAGATGATTTTTGGTGAATAGTTACTTTTGACATTATTTACAACGGTTAAAATTAAATATTGTAATTAAAGGTTATAATGATATTATAATTACCATAAAACATGTTCTAATTCTATTTGATAACTATATTTAGACCAAAAAACCATAGTAATAATATATTATCCTTTTTATCCAATTGGATTTTATTAGGACATTTATTATTATTTTATTCAAAGAAGTGTTAAAAGTGATAAATTCAACGATTAATATCTAAATCATTTTTAATATATGGTTATACATAATATAAATTCGATTTTAAATATTAATTATAATGATAAAACTATTTCAAAAATCATTGTACTTTATTTATAATTTTTATACATTATTTAATTTAATTTATTTATGACACAATGATAATGCTGTAATAACATTATTAATTAATGATTAAATTAAATGATATTATAAATTAAAAAATAAATGAAAATTGAGACTTTTGATGACATCCAATAATTTTATAGATGAATATGACTTTTTAGGGTTTATGCAATGTATTTTTTTTATTTAATAAACATTTTTTTACTTCATAAAGACAATTATTCAATAGGGGAAATGTTGACATAAACGAGTTTATTAAACAAACTCTATATTATTAAATTATATAACTATTATAAAAACCTATAGATTAACCAAAAACCATATATATTAAATAATATATCATTAATTAACGACTTTGGGTTCTCTTGGATTTTTATAGTAATTTAATTTACCAAATAATATAAAAATACAAGGAGACATGGTAAATGTTATACTATTTAACTAAGAGTTACATCTATATAATAAGGTTAATATGGTTTCGTAAAATTTCCTAAAAACTATTGGGTGAGATTATTTCAACCCATAACCACCTTAGACTGGAAACAAGTTCATTTGGAGCCATTAGAAACTGAATTAAACTGTAAAACAAAACAATTTTTCTAATTTTTCTTAAGGTGCCCCTCATCCCTCTTATTGAAGGGAACTTCCACTTCCCTCAAATTCAAAATTCCAATTAAATTTGAATCAGCCAACCAAAACCCAAATATACTCATATATATAATGACTTCATCTTATAGGCCATCCATTGAGCAAAAAGAAAACCCATTGAGAACTTTTTTTTCAAATCAATAGGAAGTACCTGAAAAAAAGAAAATAATATCATCACATCTTTCAAAGTATTCTTCTTCATCCCCATTCTCTATAATTTTTATTTCAATACAAAAATAAAAACTCGGGTACCTTCTAAAAACTATTATGTTATTATAAATATGGTAAAACCCTAGTCATTATTCAATCCATACTATTAATGATAATTTCACCATGCGTGCGTGCGTATGGCTTACCGTCTCCACACTGTGGTGTAATTTTTTATTCAACACTATGTTATTTGGATGGATATAATGATGAGTAATATGAATATAATTAATGAAAATAACATTATAGTGTCTGAATAAAATTAATATAACATCCAATCCCACACTTTTTAATCATCAATGAAATGATATCATTGCTCGTGTGTAAATACAACATACCATCAGCACGACGATATGAGATTCATTTCCACATTCTCCATTGAACGATGATTATAAAAAAAATTAATAAAAACTATGTAATATATGAAATAATAATTTTACATGAAATATATATATATATATTATTTATTTATGTATTTACATATATCTTATTTACTTATCTCCGTTCAATTCGAAAAGAAAATGGAAACAACATTTATGTGTATGTACGACCCATCGTCTCCATAAACGGTGTCTTCCATTTCATATATATATCTATTATAAATATTTATATTCTAAATATATATGATATATAAATCATGTTTTCTATTATAGATTCATTTATTTCATTATCTAAGTGATATGATCAAGAATAACAAGTTAAGACCTATACGATAAAGGAAGTGCTTGTTACCCGAAATGTTAATTTATCATGAAAATTATTTTTAAATGGATAGTAAGATGTGATAAATGAATAAATTATTATTTCATAAATATTAATATGGTTATGGTACAATTTAATAACATACTATGGTCATCATACAGAAGGTTAAACATGCCATTGACAAAAGGAATGTGTAAGGTAAGGGTTAATTCCTCAATCTCATTATTATCCGAGATTGTTTATGTGTATGTTTTTTCTCCATGTTTCATAAAATAAATTTCATTATGATTAGTTAAATATACTCATTATCTTAAAAAACTTTTTAAAATTTTAAAATATTTATTCGACTACATACTTCTCATTAATGTCCATGTTTTCAAAATTATTTTAAGGATTTATATATATGGACATGATTGTTTTAAAATATTAATTCCATTCAAAATTATCAATTTGGTATGGGACAATTTCTTTCAAAAATCTCTATTAAATGACTTCCTTTATAAATGTGTGGCTTTAAATTATTTCACAAAAAGGGATATTTCTCCCAAAATGTTTTACTGATAATTTTCAACTATGTCATCATCATTTTCTGGATATTATTCTTGATTAATGTTTATTTATTAATATAAAATAATCCTTATTGTATTGAATGAGTTAAGATTTTTTTTCTATGGATGTACTATTTATATACCCTTCATGGTTTATTGGTTATGTTTTGATGTTTCGTATTCTAGTTTTAATACGAATGTTTATGTTATGTTTCAACATTTTCATATGAGAAATGAAGTGCACATAAAAAGTGAGAGGTAGGGCCTACTATAGCCCCAAAATGTATTAGTCGGTCTCATGAGACATATTCGTATCATTTCATCAGGCCGTGACCAAAATTATAATTGTAGTCTTTTCCAGATGGATTGACTACGTGGTAATGATGTTTGACGTTAGGCATTCCCTTATTATGAAATTAATTATTACATGTAATTATTAGACTATTAAATTATCCATGTGCAGGTTTATATGGTAATGTTTCATTTATTTTGGACATATTATGTTCATTATTATGTTTAAATGGTTGTTATTTTTATTAAACATCATGCCTTAATAGATTATTGCTTCCGCTAAATTATTTACCCTTTCTGTGCATCTGAGCTCACACCGTTCTTATATTTTATTTTCCCAGTATCTCTAAAAGTGTATAATGATTGATATGAAAGTTTTAGTTAGAAGAATAATGGAATTATCAAAGTATTATCTATTTTTTGTTTTATTTTATTTATTGTTATGTAATGTTCAAGTTTGTAATTGATTTTTCAAGACTCTTAAACTGTTCATTCATTCGGGATATTATTCCTTTTAATCATGCCAATGTATTAAAATAATGCACTGACTCTGGGCATCTAGGGTCGAGGTGTTACATGAAAAATAACAATAAAATAGATATAATAAAATACTACATTATAATAAATAACTAACATATTGAATAATAATATAAAAAACCAAGTAGTTTTGTAACATACAAGTTATCATGAAATGAAGATATATGAAAATAAAAAATAGGGGAATGAAATATAAAAAATGTTATAAAAATTTAAAAAAGGATACATGACTAATCCGCTATAATCATGAGGAAATTATCTGTCGTGTACTCCCTTGATAAAATATAATGAAAAATAATATCAGGAATATATAATAGGTTAGATAGATTTATGCGTAAATGAACAATGTTAATCTAATAAGGTACAAAAGGTTGGCCCAGACACGTGTGAGATTAAATTGTAGTAAAACACAAAAATTTAATATAAATAATCGGAAAATTGTACATAATAATAGTAGTTCTTATTTAATAAGAATAATTGACAATGCTGAATAAATTAATCCCATATGGCTCAGGTTTCTTATGGAAACCAGCAACCACTACCTATATTAGCATATGCTGAAATGTGTATATTATCAGTAACCATATATATAATATTCATATATATATATATCATATTTATATTTTGTATACAAATATATAGAATATGTACATGATGACGTAAGTATCCAATTACCTGGATACTCAATGTTAGATGGACCCAGGCATAATAAAGGAATCCAAAACCTATCTACAGAAATTGTAGGCTCTAATATAGGTTACATTATTTGAATATATTAATTATTGTGTGATTTCATAATCATCACATGATATATATAAGATGATATTTCAATCACCATACCCAAAATAAAGGAGTGTGGAACATCATTACAATCACAAAAATAACAATATAATGTTGAGAGACATCGCGCTTAGCATTTTATCTAGGGCTAGTGAAATTCCATCGTCGAAATTTTCCTTAACTCTCATTCCCCAACCAATGTTATTGGTGTAAATAGAATAATAATTGTAATACCTTTTGGGATAACCAAATTATTATAATAACCATCTTGATTAGTTTATAAATGGGTTTCACTATAAATATAATCATCAAAACATTATTGAGTCAATTAGAGTGATCTTTTTAACCATTACCACTTATATAATTAACAATTTTAATTTTATTAAGCACATAAAACCACCATGAAGTATTCTTTTCAAAATTAAAAAGTCATTTAATTATTTAATGGATTTAATTTCTTTTTCATCGCTCAACAAAGATAGTAGAAGGTCTAATTATCTATTAAAAAATTACATACATTGGAAAATTCATTTTCGTTACATGTTGAATACATATAAGTTGTTTTGGTAATATAATAAATATTATAGATATACAAAGTGTTATTACAATATTTCACACCAAATTGGTATCCCCGAGCGTGGTAGGAATCCACCAAATACATTGTAATTATCCATATGTGTATAAAAATTTTCATATATCATTTTAGAATCATGGAACACTTTTTATGGAGTGGAATAGAAAAATATTGTTCGAGGATGATGGAGGAACTATGAAAACAACTCAAAATTGAGGGAAACCAACTAACTCACCTACCATAGGTCATATAACACTAATAATTTAATATAAGATCCAAATTCTATAGTGGTTGGAAGAATAATGATGCATGGTATAACACCCACAAAAAGGGTGAAAAAGATTCCAAAAAATAGAGCACATGATATGTATAAAAAAATAAAAATGATACAAGAGTATTTTAAATCATACCCATGTTGATCCAATTCATGTTAGGTAACATTATTTGGAAGTAAAATTTATGATATATCAAGAAGACAACAATAAGGCTGAGGAGAGCAGAAAAGGGAATTATGAAGGATCCTTCTACTTGAAGTGGTAGTTGGAAAAAGTTATTATCTTTTATTTTGTATTAATGAAATATTTTAAATTCACAAAAAATATATGGCCACATGGTTTGTAGATCTATGTGCAAACCATTCTCACCTCATTGTATAAGGAGGGAAACCAGATGGTAAAGTCTAATGGTTCCCCTAACCATTCCCCAACCATGAAGAATTACTCTTTCAGAATATATTAAATTTTACCAGGGTTGTAAGCCATGGGTCTCGTAATTTCAAAAAAATGTTTTTCCCCATGCTAAAAAAATATCCTACCTTGGTTGAAAAATTCTTGGAGAACGATGCTTCGAAAAAATATCTAAAACACTCCTGGAACCTTATTTAGGCCATAATTTATGTTTAAAATGATTTAAATAAGGATAATTATTGCAAAAATAATTATTCAGACCACATGAATAGACAATTCATTAAAACATATTCACCTTTATTAATATAATTCCCTAGTATCCCTTATTAGGTTAAATAAAGAACATGAAATAATATATATATATATAAATATATGTGTGTGTGAAATGAGTTTATAAACCAATTTTGTAATCCAGGGTAACGTCATGTACTCAGTTATGCATCCATAACACCAATACTAATGGAACTGACTTGTATAACAGTGTACTCATGATCTGATTAGTGATACAAAATAAATTATACCTAAAAGAGAAATCTATATCTAACTCAAATTCATTAGTTTAGAATATTTGTGATGTGTCTTGATAATACATATAATGATGAGATACGTGAAATAAATCATACATATACCGGTATCTCTAACAATGTAGTATCGGGTAAGACACTTTCCTAATACACATCACAAGCTCAAATTGTCACCGAAATCTAGGTGATATCATCCCCTGCCTCTGAATTCATCAATATCCCAACCTAGGTGAAACTCATAATAAGGCCGAGTCTCTAACGTCAAATTGTGTAGGATTTTGGTTCATGTTGGAATATGTCTACTATAATGATTGATCTATCATTATTCAATTTATGATCATGTGGAACTTCTCTTTAATTCCCATAATGATTAGTTGTCCTCACATAAATGTCTTAGCTGCCTCTAACCAGCAACAATTTGATCGGAAATGTATATTGTACAATGGTTCATAAGATCCATCGAGATGGTATCCATAATGATTTAATTAATGTGATGTCTATGATGGAAATTATTTTCTCCCATGAACCCCAAAAATAAAGGACACGTCCCTAGAGAATTTCCCCCAAAACCTAAATTGAACGCTATATCTTTCCATTGGTATAAGGGTGAAAAGCCATGCTAAAAATAAATTACCCACCCATGTCCTTTTATTTACCATGCCATGACAGAGACATTATGAAAACATCATATACATAAATTATATATAAAGGATATCCATGTATATATCTGACAACCGTTATGTATAGAATACTTATATCATCTATTAATAAAATATAAAAAATATGTAATAAATGTATGTCCTTCTTCAAATGATCAATAACTACCCACATTGCATATTTTTAAGCGGTGAAATGGGGAATCTAATTATGATGTCCATAGAAACATCGTCACACATCTCCATGTTAATGGTCAATGATTTTAAAAGTATTATCAGTCAATGAAATTCTTCCTTCACTTACTGAATTGTGAAACATCAATTTATGAATCATTCAATATCATTTTTCATACAATCCCACCAATATTGGTGACGTATGTATTACTACATATTCCTAATTCTAGGATGAACATCACATGATAATGCATGAAATTCAAGCATACTTTCATCTTTGATGTTAGTTGAAATAAAAAAAATCCAATGATGTCATAATATATCATATTTATCCATTGTCCAATCTTAAGAGGAGTTGACATATAAGTTTCTATTATATAAAAAGAGAGTTCAGGGTCTAATAGTATCTACATTCTCACCCATTAAAAAGGCATGATTTGAAGGAAAAATATGCTTGTATCTTCATAATAGGATCTTCATGAACCTAAACGTACAACCCTGAAGACAAATCCATGATAATCCAATCTCCACTAGCCTCCTGAATTGCATATGTAGAATCTTTTTTCTCAAATCATATTATTTCACATAACTCTTATGTGAGGTAAAAAAATCAGGAAATCAAATAACTATAGGTACTCAACCCATTTTCACTACCCGAGAGTCATTTAACACAATGTAAAAACTCACAAGGGGATTTTTTTGAATAGTGAATATCCCAAAACGCACCCCAATTATGTAATGTCTCCAAATATGTTGATTAAGAACAACAATAGAAATATCTAGGTCATTAATTTCATTATTCTTCTCATTAGGCCTCAAATGATAGTACACGTACAAAATGCCTCAACCATCTATCATCTTAACTTGAAAATTCATGATACCCGATGCATCACATTAGACACTATAGGCCATTCCAAGATTTTTTATTTTCAGTATCCGTGTTGATTTCAATCTTTAATTCAACAACTAAAATGATGTATTAAAATATTATAATGATTATATTTTAAATAATTACTTACATTTGTAAGAAATATTGAATATTGTGAGAAATTGTTTATAGAGATTTTATAATACCTGATTGTAAAAATAATTTATGTATGTAAGATACATTAATTTTATTCTCTTATGAAACTATATTTCTCACACACTCAATGACTATTAATGAATTTGAAAATAACATGAAATGACCCTCATTGTCGGGATGGAGAATAAAAAATTGCAATTTATGAAGATTAGGATAAATCCAATTCCCCATTCTTGTATTCAGTACGACCAAAAGATGGTTGGAATGGTAATGTCAAGAAACTCAATAAACTATGTTACCATCAATAAAGGATACCATTAATAAATAATAATTGTATTTTAAAAAAATATTCATAAGTGACTTGTAAACATAAGTGTCATTATTGTAATCTAACATCATGAACATGTACTCATTAATATCACAAATACTATAAAAAGTATTGAGTGACGTCTATGAATACATGATATGTAAATGATGACAACATGACCACATGTTATACTTTTAAACTTATATTTCATCTCAAATATGAAATAGTGAAACTCTATTAGAGGAAACAGATTTAAGTTTATGACCATAATCTTTTTGAAACAAAAATAGTCCACATTGCACATAAGGGTTCCATTCAACTTCTAAGTTAATGTACCGGTGACCCATAAGGAGACGTAATACGGTGATTTAATCATCTAGAATATAGAGCATCCAACAAATTTATGGGATCTGTAATATCTATATGTACCATCATGTAAATTGTAATGGAAACAGGTTTATCTCTAAGATCGTTCTAAATGGAAAAATCTACCAAATAAATTAGAGGCAGCCCCGAAAAGTCACTAGTGAAGATCCCATTGAAATGATCCACCATAGGAGGTAAAATAGGGGGAAATAGCCAAAAATATTTTAATAAGATACTAAAATTATGGTAATGCACAATACCCAACCATCATGACTTAGACACAAGGATATCCCACCCCCAAATATGGATGTTCCAACTGTCCGCAAGTGATGTAAACATCACCCCGACTGAAAACAGTAAATATGTTATCGATAGGGATCAAACCAAACCATCCATGTAATTATATTGAACCCTATAATTTTGAGAATAAAAAGATTCCATATGAATAAATATCTACTTATCTCATTTGGAAATAACTTACCAGTGTTACAACTCAAAAATTAAATATATAACAGAGTATTAAGAATAATCATGCCACAAAAGTTATCATTCATGATGTTGAGACACACCACAATATTATCATTTTTAAAATATTGTGTCACTCTTGTGTCAAATATTGTAGACACTAATTTAGTTGATACTAGAATAGTACCTTAAACTGTAGACAATTTGATGCATTGTTCCATTGGTAAAGGATGGGTTACAGGTAACAAGTACCAGGGTACATTGTCATAGAATGACGTCCCTAAGCATGTCTAGTCTACTGGTATTGAGTATCATGATCTTGGTTACCTATTATATGATAAAAAAACAATACATACGTGGTCTATAGAATTCCAACTACTTTAATAATGAGATACTACCAGCCCTTCTCTAGATTATGGGGGAGGCGTATATCATCCGTTGATAGTAATTGATGAAAAGGGATTTAAATAGCACTAGAAATGTTCAATCTTTCCTAATCTACTCTATTATATTAAATTCCATAAATACTGAGGTTCCATAATTCCATGACTCCTATAATATTGACATGTCAAGAATTTTTTAGTGAAAAAATTCTGAAAATTGGTACATCCTTGAGTAGCCTCAAATAAATGCATGCCTTTATTAGAATATACAATTTGTGACCTAGGTTACAAACCATTGTGGCCTATAACAATTGATTACTTCATATCCCTAAATATAATAATGGACTAGTTGTTGATTTTATAAATAATATTCAATATAAATTCATTGAACTATGATGAAATGGAGTGTACTAGTCTATCCTCAAATCTCATGGAGTACATAATTTCATCAGCCTCTATAGTTTGCAAAAACAACTAAAGAACTATTATTAGAGAAGAATACTCCATATCAGATATGACCACTAGATTTTGGTTCATAAACTCTCTCGAATGGTAATCCCTCCGAATTTTAGAAATAATTAATCATAGAAGATTGTTTGGAAGTCTTCTCATTCCATACCACTATGTTAGTAGGCATAGGTAATAACATCTAACCATCTCATGGAATAATCCAATATCATAACTGCAAAGTGATTGACCTTCCAATCTAGTGGAAAATATAAATTATATAATATATAAAAAATATCATCACTTGAGGTTTCTACATCGTATGAACATCCATCCCCTCAGAATGTGGAACAATGCTACAACATGAACACTAGGGTCAAATCTTCCTTTATCGGGGTTGGTCGAGTCACGTCATTCTTATTTTTCATCATGTGTAAAAGTACCTCATTAAACAGGGAATTTTTAGGATCGGAATAACAATGTAGATGATAAATATAAAAGAGGGGGCGGGCGGGTGAATTGTACACTTTAAAATTTACTTGGAACCATTAATGTTAGTTATGGATAACTATGTTTTCATCAGTCAAGGAAAATCTAGGTTTAACAAAGTTAAACTAAGAAAATTCACAACACCTCTAATCAACAACTGGAGTATTGGAACCGAGGTTTACAATATAAGATTCTACCTTAATGCGTATAGAATCTTAAACTAATCAGAGTACAAGTGTAAGGAAATACAAAAAGGTTATACATTCCTTACAATACAATATTCAGCAGAAAACAAGTAGTAAAACTACAACTAACAAGATATGAATCTTTTAACCCAAAGATAATGGTATCCAACAACATTGGATAAAGGTACCTTGATATATACTTTCAAGAAAGTCTGCCTTACCCACAGCATGGTAAGCCCTTGATACGATGATCAGAATCTATGTCTTGCTATCCCCACAAGCCCTTAACTTAAAGGTAGTTGGAACCTCTGTCTTCCTCAGCAAGGAAGCCCTCGAACTTTATGGTAGTCGGCACCTCTGTCTTCCTATCCCCAAAAGTCCTCGAATGTAATCACTAACATTCGGAGCCGCACAAAGAAATCAGAATGAGCGGTTTAGTACGCACAAGGCATGAAAAACTTCTCTCTCTCGAAATAACCTTAACAACATCTGTTCTTTAGATCGATCAACTTATTCATTTCTGTGATCTTTGAGCTCTTCAAATGATCTTCTATTTATAGGAAAATTCTCAACGATCGGCTCCCTCTTCCAATGGTCATATTTTCCATGAAATTCAGAGGGACCTGTACATGTGTAACCCAAACAACGGTTAATTAGAAACATAATAGACGAAATCATTTTATAACAAACTATGTATAACTGAATGTACAACATCTTTTTGAAATGAATCATATGTAAGTAAAATATAATCAATATTTCAAAGTGTAAGAAATCAAATGTTCGGAGTCTAACCAATGTGAAGTTTGGAGTCTATGTTAAGAAATGTTCGGATTCTGTTTTATAGGAATTCATAGTCTGGTTTCACCAGAGATCGGATTCTGAACCTGTAGAGTTTGGAGTCGAACTTCTTAAGAGTTCAGAGTCGAACTGCTTAAAATTTCGGAGTCGAACTTCTCAAGAGTTAGGAGTTGAACTGGTTAAAAGTTCGGAGTCGAACTTATTCAGTGTTCGGAGTCCAACTATGAAAGACTTCATAGTCAAACTACTTAAGAGTTCGGAGTCTAACGTTTTCAGATTTCTGAGTCAGACATCTTTAGAGTTCGGAGTCGAACATACATAAGATTTCGGAGTCGAACTTCTTGAGAGTTCAGTGTCCACAATTCGGATTAGAAGTACATTACATATCACATCCAAAATTTGGATCCTAAAAACAGAATTCTCCAAATATTTTCATTATATGGCTCCGGAAATTTGGATATGAATCCGGTTTTCAAATTTCAGAATAGTATTTCTATGTATAAGAAAATCTAGGTTAAGGTAAATTTCCTTAAACATGTAAATTTTCCTTATGGGGGGTAAAAATAATATTTTCATAAGTATAAGGTGTTTCTGATTTTCAAAACAAGAAGAAATGGAAATGTCATAAGTAAAACCTTATTTACCCAAGAATCTCCCCCTTTTTGGAATGCACAAACATCCTTTAGAAAAAGCATTTAAGGATTTTGAAAATTTTCATTAGACTTTGAAAATAAAAAATTGCATCCCTTTGTTCATAGATAGAAGTGAATACAACTAACTCCACATTAGGCATTGAAACTATAAGGATTGAATTCTAGGTTTCTGGAGTAGAGTTTTCATTATTGTAACAATGAAAAAAAAATCGTAGTGGGAAACTCCCCATTTCATTAAAGATGTTTCTCTTAAAAATTTATCCTTTATCCTACATAGGAATAGTTCTTTTTCCTTCTCCCCCTTTGTGATTTTCAAATGGAATTGAAGGGAATGGAAAAAAATTATCCTACCTGAAACATTAGTATATAACAAGATACAAACCAACTAGATGACCATTTCATTAGAGTTGGGAAAAAAAATTACAAGGAAAGACAATTACAAAAAAAGATCGAAGTGGGTTCATTTTTCTTCCTTTTCCATCAGAATGAGCTGCTTCAACAAGGCTTTGAGTTTCTTCATGTCTCTTTGATCTTCCTCTCGTTTCATCTCCAAGGATATTACCTTTACTTCTTGAGATTTTATAATCCTCTACCTGAGCCTCCAAGGATTCTTTCTACAACATCAACAACTCATCATGCTTTTCCATCTTCTGCTGAAACTCAATCCGGAAATATCTTTCAGTTTTTAAATTTTGAGATACTGAGTTCAGCTTCCCATTCAGATCCCTGACCTGTTGATTCCAGAAATTTTTCTCCTGGGTCAACTTCTCAGAAAGCTCATTAACATTTTTATCCTCTATTTCAAAATCATTTTGAACTTCATCCTGAAAATTCTCAAAGTGAGCTAAATCTTCATAAACTCTCTTATAACACTTGGTAACTATACTACCGAACTTCCTACGCATGTCATTATCGATCAGAATACTTTTTTGATCAACTTCAAACTTCAAAAAACTATCCATTACCATGGATAAAGAATATGATTTCTAATTCATAGATTTTTGCAGCAACTGGCATCTAGAATATATTGTTGTAAGAATCAAAATTGTGTCCACCAACTTTCTTAGAGATTGAACCACAAAATCATGCCCGTGGGATGATGATTCCGAATCAGAAACTTCTTTTTGAGATTCCTCTTCTTCAACTAGAATCATCATCCTTCTAGAGGTACCACCCGCCTCTTTCCTTCTGATGACATCATTAATAGGTGTATCCATTAGAGTTTTCTTCCCTTTATCATCTCTCATAACAGTTTCCTTATTAAGGGATACTTCCACAGAATTAGAAACTTGAACTATCTGATCTTCATCTTGTTTTTATCTTTCTTTACCTTCCTCAAGAAAATTCATCTTATTGGATTCCTCTTCATCCTACATCACATTTTCTTCTTCTTATTCTTGATGTTGCTTTCTAGCTTCCTCATCTCCCTTTCCTGAGGTAACTATCATTGACGATTCATCCTTATCTTTGTAGTTTTGTAATTACCTGATCAAGGTATCCAGATCATCACTCTCCTCTTCTTCATCTTCTTCTACTTCTTCCTCTACTGCTTCTGCAACTTCCTTCTTAGCTTCTACTACTAGTTCTTTACCCTTGTCCTTTTCCAGTGTGACATATTTTTTCTCTGGATTTTTTGGTAAAGAAGGTTCAACACCGAATAATTCAGGAACTGGAATCCTTTCAGAAGCCAACTTATTATCTTTTCGAAATGATCGCACTAGTTCATCTTCAGACATCTTCTCTCTCAATTTCAATTACATCGCTTGTCTCTCTAGCTCCTCAGCAGCTTTTTCCTTTAGTGCTTTATCCTTGGTGTGGTCCAGTATGAATTGTGGATCCCCTTCCTTCCTCATTTCTCTATCTTCCCTCCACTTGGCTGCTACTTCATCCGTATATGTTTTCTGCTTCTTCGGCATGGGGGAGCAGATTGAGTTTCCTTAGCCTGAGGAATATCTTCATCAGAAACTACTTCCTTAGCCTTTCTCTTATTCCTTTTCTTTTTTGATGGTTCTGGAGATTGTGTTTCTTTTTCAGCAGCTTCAAACTCCTCCACAGATAGGGGTAAAATTCTCCGGGCTCACTGGAAAATACCATCTTCATCCTCTTAAGAGTATCATCACTAACTAGCATGAGCTTGAAATTCCTGATCATTGATTTGTAGGAAACATTGATGGATTCTAAGCATCAAAAAATCAACTTAGACAATAAGGCAGGAAACATGATAATCTGATCTCTCAAAATCCCTTCTTTGATATTCTTGATCATAACCATGACATGCCTCATCAGATTTATCTTTCATAGATTTACCAAGAAATCTAAGACATAGATATCAATCTTATTCATATTGTCCTTATCTCCTCTTCTCAGAACCAGAAAACCTTGCATCCAAAGTTGAAGGATTCTATTGTTCAGAGTGAGAGGAGAAATCTTAATCGTTGAATCATCCTTAAGCCCGAGACACTTCAGTGCCTTCTCCTTATTGAAACTCCCTTGCACATCCGGATGTTTGTGAGACCAAAATTCAGCTTCTTCTTCTTACGATAAACCAACCAGGCTCACTTCCTTAGTGTAAGAAAGCATATAAGTCTTCCCATAAGACATGAAAGAAAACCTCTCTCTTCCATCTTCCATCAGGAAGGAAACAGACTCATAAAACTCTATCAACAAATCAGTATAAACCGGATCCTGTTTATCTAACATTGCTATACAGAAATCTTCCCATCCATTCAGTCTAATATTCATTGAAATAAGAGAATCATGCTTATAAAAATCCGAGTGAACTAACCTTTCCCTGAAAACTAACCACATTGAGATAGTATTCACAATTGACATATCTTGAGAAGTTTCTTCAACAGACATTCAGAGTGAAGTATACTGTAAGATTCAGATCTGCTTCACAAGGTTTGGAATCAGCCTTAAGAGGAGTAGTAGAGCTTCGAGACAGAAAAGAATAAAAAAATGATGTGGGATGAGTCTTGGGGTCCCCTTTATATAGGCAATGAATTTGACCATTGGTCTTCCAAAAGCCATCTAATGGTTAAAAACACTTTGATCAGATTTGAAGGTTGAGAATAATCCCGCAAGGAAAAATCTGACTCTGGTCTATTGAGGTTTTTAAAGAAAACATTCATATTTGAGAAAAAAACTAGAATCTGAACTTTAATAAACAAGGAAAATACCAGTAAGAAAATTTTTATTACAAAACTATAAGTAGGAAAATCATAACTTACGGATTGGAAACAAATATTGTTTGAAATTGGTAATATTCTTCTTGAAAAAAAACTTCTTTACGAAAGTTCTAGTACGAAAACCTCATTATGAAAACCCTTGTCCAAAAATATCCATACCGAAAATTATTAGTATGAAAATTCCATTCCGGATGTATTCAGTATGAAAACTTCAATTCCAGAAGTTTTCATTCCGATAATTTAAGTTCTGAAAATTTCCGTTCCGGTAATTCCCATTCCGGGAAGTTTAGATTTAGAAATTTCCATTCCAGAAGTTCAGTTCTGAAAGGATTTTTTTAAAAAAAAATTTGTTACACTAATCCATAAAATGTACTCCCCATATAAAGAGGAGTTTATTACTATTAGTAGAATTGTTCAACAATAAGTTAATGAAGAATGATTACATTATAGTTATCATTCCTAACTTTTGTTTAATATATTCAAATCTATCGGAGGGTAATGATTTTGTGGAAATATCAGCAAGTTGAACTTGCGTTCCGATAAACTGAAGAATGATATCTCCTTTAAGTGTGTGATCCCTATTAAATTGATGTGTAATATCTATGTGCTTTGCATGAGAGTGATGTGCAGGGTTCTTACTTAGGGAAATGGCACTTGTGTTATCACACAATATTTGAGTCTTAGTAAAACTCAGACCATAGTATGTGAGTGTGTGTTGAATCCACAAAAGATGAGCATAACAACATCCTGCTGCTACATATTCAGCTTCAGCAGTGGAAAGTGCTACAGAATGTTGCTTTTTGCAGGACCAAGAAACTATTGAATCTTTTAAAAAATTACATGTTTCGGATGTACTTTTTCTATCCATTCTTCATCCACCACAGTCAGCATTAGAAAATCTTTTAAGAACTAAATCATTTCAATATGTATAAAATAATCCTAGATCCATTGTTCCCTTTAGGTAGCAAAAAATTATTTTCACTGCCTTTAAGTGAGATTCCTTAGGATTGGATTGATATCTTGCACATAAGCATACAGAAAACATTAAGTCTGGTTGACTAGCTGTTATGTAAAGTAGAATTCCTATCATACCTCTAAAAGACGTTTGATCTACTGATTTCCTAGCTTTATCAAGATCTAAAGTGTTTGAGGTACCAATAGGAGTACATATACTCTTATTGTGGTCATAACCATACTTTTTGAGAAGATCTTTAATATACATATGATGAGATATATAAGTTCCTTCTAGTTTTTGAGAAATTTGAAAACCAAGGAAAAATGTTAACTCACCCATCTTACTCATTTCATACTCAGAATTCATTAGACTTGCAAAGGAATCAGTTAATGATTGCTGAGTTGAACCAAATATGATGTCATCAACATAAATTTGAACAATCAAAACATTTTTCTTATCTTTCTTTATAAAAAGGGTTGGATCTTCATTTCCCTTAACATAGTTATTTTGAAGAAAAAATCGTCTGAGTCTATCATACCATGCTCGTGGGGCTTGTTTAAGACCATACAAGGCTTTGGTAAGTCTAAAAACATGATCAGAATTTTTTGTGTCATCAAAACCATGAGGTTGTTCAACAAAAACTTCCTCTTGAACATAACCATTATGAAAAGCACATTTCACATCAATTTGAAAAAGATTCAATTTAAATAATGATGCAAAGGCAAGTAGAATGTGAATAGATTAATGTCTAGATACAAGAGCATAGGTTTCTGCAGAGTCTATTCCCTCTTGCTATTTATAGCCTTTAGTAACAAGTATAAATTTATTTCTTACTATGACTCCATTTTCATCACATTTGTTCCTGAAGACCCACATTACACCATTAACAGAAGTTTCCTTTTGTATTTCAACAAAGGTACAGACTTTATTCCTCTCTAATTCATTTAGTTCGTCTTGCATGGCTTTGATCCAATCATCATCACCTAATGCGTCATCATTGATTTTTGGTTCTAATTGGGAAATAAATGCTAGATGTTATACTTCATTTCTTAAGGAATTTCTAGTCCTTACAAGTTGATTTACATCACCAATGATACTATCACTAGGATGATTCTTAATAAACACCTGATTTGGGTTTTGTATAACTTGTTCATCAACATAGGGTAGAAAGTCTTCTGGTGTAAATATTTCAAAAGTATCTTCTTGAACATTTTCCTTATCAGAAGGATCTTCTATCAGGGGTTGACAATCAGTTTTTGAAAAAAAATCTGAGGATATAGGTTAGGATAGTTTAAAAACAAAAGGATCGGTCTCATCAAATTTTACATGCACTTTTTCTTCAATAGTACAAGTGTTTTTATTAAAAACTCTATAAGCCTTAGAAGTTGTGGAATAACCTAAGAAAATTCCTTCATCAGATTTTGGTTCCAATTTATATAATTAATATTTAGTATTCATAATGAATACTTTGAATCTAAAAAACTTGAAGTAGGATTGTGTTGGTTTTATACCATTCCATAACTCATAAAGAGTTTTATTAAGAAAAGGTCTAATCAAAACTCGATTTATAGAATAAAAAGAAGTACTTACAACTTCAGCCCAGAAATGTCTAGCTATATAATATTCACTCAACATGGTTCTAGTTACCTCTTTAAGAATTCTATTTCTTCTCTCAACTACACCATTTTGTTGAGGAGTTCTTGGTGCTAAAAAGTTATGATTAATTCCTTTCCTACTACAAAAAGTTTCAAAATCAGAATTTTCAAATTATCCTCCATGATCACTATGAATAGTCTTCAGTGGAAGATTTTTCAAATTTTTATCTTTTTTTCTAAAACATTTGAAATAAGAAAAATCTTCAGACTGTTTTTCTAGAAAATAGACCCATGTAAATCTAGTATAATCATTAACTAGAACAAACACATAGTATTTTGCTACAATACATCTAGTTTGTGTTTGACTGAAATAATCCTTGTGCACTAACTATAATGCATCAGTCTTTGAGACTTCACCAATTGATTTAAAACTAGATTTATGTTTCTTGCAATATTGACAAGGATCAGAAACTATAGAATTATCAAATCTAAGCACCGATAGATCCTTAACTAGTTTTTTCTTAGAGAGTTTACTTATGTTTCTAAGGTTACAGTGTCCTAGTCTTCTATGTCAACGCCAGGAATGATCTTCCATTGCACTTAGGCAAGGTAAATCTTGTCTCCTTAGGTCTTTTATGTTCAAAGTGTAAACATTCTCTTGCCTATTGACTGAGAGAATAAATTCTTCCTTAGAATTTTGTACAAAGCATTTATCATTCCTAAAATTCACAAGGTACCCATCATCACACAACTGACCTATGGTAATGAGATTGTGATTAAGACCCTTAACAAATAAAACATTTGAAATCACTGTTTTATCTAGAAGAAAAATATTACCAATACCAACAATTTCTCCCTATGCATTATCTCGAAAAGTTACCTTTCCTCCTTTCATTTTTATAACCTTTTCAAAATAGCTTTTTTTACCAGCCATGTTCCGGGAACATCCACTATCCATGTACGATGTATTTTTTTTGGTACTTCTTCTATCTTCCCGAAAAAAAGAAATGAATTAGACTTTCGGAATCCAAAATTTCTTGGATCCGGAATTTCTAGACAACAAAATTTTCGGAAACCACATTTTCATAGAAAAACAGGCTTTATGAAAACCTAGAGATTGGTTTTTATTTAAAACAAATTCTTTTCCTAGTGACCACCACATTGACACATGGTACAAAATGGGGCATTTTGTGGAACAAAGTATTTGTTACTAAAAATTGGTTTTTCATGGGTATAACCAAATCCGGATCTGTTTCTTCAAGGTCATATTTGAAATGTATCCAATATTGAGTTTCTATTCTTCCTTTAACCGTTATTCATATATATTTTTTCATTTAATTTTTTCCCTAGATAAACCATTACATCTCTTAAAAAACATAGTATTTGAAATAAATCATTGTTGCAAATAGTGTGAAAATTATTTTTTAATGTATGGTGTATTATTTAAAATGGGAATATAATCCTATTAAAATGATGTAGAATGTGTTCCAATGTTTTATTCCTCGATTTATATAATACTTCATTCACATGTCATTTCAATATTTTCCACATGTGATCCATGGAATAATACTAATTATTTTTTTTAAATAATTAGATAAAATTGATATGATTGAATATTTTGTTTGATAATTGCTACATTTCATGAATTCATATGGGTATATCCATGTTAGATAATGTATTTCCATTGGGATATTTATAGATTTTTTATGATTGCGTGTTTTTAGTTTTTGTATGGAATAAAATTCTACTTAATGGATTTTAAATGATCTCTATTCACATATATTTTTACTTTTTATAGTTATGATTGTTTGTATCTAGATTATTAAAAATAGTTTGGGTTATATAATGAATTACATTACATTTTTAATCAAACCACATTGAGTGATATTAAATTTCATTTATTCTTTTTAATGTATATAATTTCATGTATAAATTATAATTTTATTTTTTACCTAAATAGTCATACAAGATGTAGTTTTTTTTGCAAGACTACTACTTTAGATACCGCATTGATACTACCATGATTGTTTTTATTGGTGGATATTCCTAATATATTGGTTTATAAATTTATGATATGGTTGATAGATACTAATGTACAGGTCATTGATTTATTTATTTTTTATATCAGTTGTAATATTTTTTTGAACAAAATCAGTATGCACATTATCATTATAATCATTCCCCCTTTTCCTATTACGATCGTTGCATCATCGTTTAATTTTTAGCCTTATTCATATTCATGAGATAAATAAAATGAACATAGTGTTGTATATACATATAAACTAGTATGAAAGGGCGGATATTATAACATTTTTTTGATATTTATATATATTGACTTTCCATCTAATTGGTGATGTCAAAAAATTATCTCATCTGATTTTGAATCAAGGATTTAATCATATAGCACATGTTTGGGATCTAATATTTATCAATGGGTTACATCTTATATCTAGGATTCGTATTAAAATTTCATTTCATTTTAGATAAAATTTTCAATTATATGTTTATTTAAAAACATCAATAATGTATACATATCTATATTTCTGTAATTTATCATCTAATTAGCTAATATATCAATTAAATGTTGAGAATTTTTTTATCCCCAACTAACATAATATTCCTTCTTTTATATAGACACCGTTGTGAACTAGAAAATTATTCTTTGATATATTTAAGAATCATAAAAAAATTAATGTATTTGAAATATATTTAAAAATTATCATGAAGGAAATTAATGTGAATTTTTTGTCACAATACATTATGAACTTCTAAGAGGTCATATATCACGTTAAATATTCCACAACGATTCATCCATTTGAAAGTACATGTTTGGGATGGACATATATATTTAAATATTTCCAATAGGCATCCATCTATTTTTAGTTCATTTACTAATTCATTATGTGATGTTTTTTTTCATATTATAATATTTTTGATTTGGTTCTTCATTGATCAATGTTGTATTATATATGGTTAATTTTGGATCAACCATCTTAAAGATAGGTCATGTTGGATTTTTTGTAGAATTTATCATTGAAATTTCACTTCAAGGGTCATGGAAATCATTTTCAATAATCTATTTTTACCTAATATGATATTCACTTTCCAATATGGTGTTTGATGTTCTTTTAGGGAGGTATCAAATTTCATTTGGGGTTTTTACTGGGAAACTATTTGATATATTTCACAATTACGCACTAGTTTGGGGCATGAAAAAAAAATAGTAATATGAAATTAAGGTAGATGAACACCAAATTTTAATTTTAATATAATGACAATTTCAATTAATAATCATGGATTCTTACTCTAGGTAATTGATTTGCATTGAATTTACACTATTAATCAATATGAACTACACAAAATTTTGGATCAAAAATATCAAAAATAATAATGGTTCATGACTTATTATAAGAGTATAATTTGAGGTAAAAACTGAAAATAAATAATTAATGGTTAAATTTACTTAATAAATTTCTATTTATATTCAATAAAGGTTATAATAACTAATAAATAGAAGATAGACATGAATTATAGGTTTTTCAAATGGTTTTCCATGTTTGTTAAATGCTTTAAATTTATTTTACACATTCTATGTTAAATTTCATGAGAGTGAAGATTAAATTTCATTGGGTTCTTTTTAATCATATTTATAAAAATTAAAATATGGAAATTTATCACTCATGTGTTGGGGATTGTGTATATCATAATTTTTATGAGGTTTTTTCTATACTTTAATTTATCTATTGTATATTATATATGATTTGTACATTAATGATGATAGTTTATTAATATTTTAATTTTTATAAATACGTAGTTAATTCAATAAAATCACGCATATATTTTCATTATTTGGAATTAATATAAAGTTTTTGAGGATTTTAATCTGAAATTGTATATTTGATACCATATTGAAAGAAGTAATGTCAATTTGTAATATAAAATATATAGATGAAAATGATACAGAGGCCAAAATTTCATGTTTTAGGATATTATTGGGGGAATCCATGATATTTTATAATATCATCAAGATACATCTCTTTTAATTTACATTCATGTAATTTTACATTAATAGAATTCAATTTTCCAATATAATGGTGTAGAGAACCTTTTGAATCCATTGAGTCTAGTGTAATGTGGTGATGTAGATATTGATATTATTTTATGCCTAATTATATCAATAATCATATCTAGAGAGTGCACATTCACAGAAGTTTCATGAATTAATAATCACTATGAAGGGACATTCTAACATCATTAAATATTGAGTCAACATACATAGATTATTCTGTATCCAATTAAATTTTAACAAAACAATTGGGGATTAGCTCATGAAATATTATCTCATAAAAGAAAATATAGAACACATCCAATATAAAATGTAATGTAGGGTGAATAAATATGATATGGAATCCATGAAATTTAATTAATATTAAAATTTATTGTTTTATTGAATTTTAAATATTTTGAGGTTGAGATTTTGTTTCCATGAAACCATAATATACCATTGGAACATGAAATTATGGTTTGAGAAACCAAACCATTATAACATCCCAATAATATTATATAGATTATATGTAATGTGATGTTATATAACATATTATTTTTTAATTCCAATATATCCCTAATGTGACAATGTTAATAATATCCTTCCATGATAACATATTTATATTCCCCAATCGTGGTTGAGCTATCTAATATATACTAATAAGATTATAAATTAATAATTTCTTGAAGTCATATATATTTTTTATAACCCCAAATCAATGATAACAATATTTATAATATTAATATAGATAGAGTTGTGGGAGATCAATAATATGGTTATTTGATATATAATATTCCATTTGATAAACAAGAAATTATTTTTGGTGGTTAAAATATTCCTATGAAATTAATTCCAACATAAATTTGGAGTCATATTAAAATCTTATCCAAATGGAATCCAATCCTTTATATTTTTAGAGGATAGACCATGTGTGAAGGGGAGTGGAATATCATCAAGGAATGTATATGTTTTTATGTATACATGGTGATAATATCTGTCAGTATACTAAAGATATGATCAAAATAGATGTAAATTCAAAAATAAATAAATATTACACAATCAAGATTGAGTATCAATGATTGGACAATCATAATATGGATTTGAACAGTAAATGTGTTAGGTGCATGGAGACGGAGCGACATAGTGGAGGATAGACAATAAACCATTTTAAAAACATGTATATATATGTAATATTGTTTAAAAAACGTTATAATGTGTGGAATATAATATAATGGGAAACTATTTAGATTATTTTCCTATTTTTAAAGAATCATTTTTTAAGTTATTTCATAATATCATTTATATTATTTTATTTACATCTTTATTACTAGATAAAATCTTATTTGAACATATGAAGGATGATGAATGAGATAATGTTTAAATTCCAAAAAATGAACATTGATTAAGGACATAGATCTTATTATAATGAATGTGTAAAATGTGAATCCCATATATACTAATCATATACATTATGTGAGTTATTATATGTTTTTAGTTTGTATATGAAATGAAAAAGATAAATCTGATTATACCATGACTATGATTTGTAAATTGAGATATTATAAGAAATTAATTATTTATTTTGATAGCTTTTAATTGATTAATTTAAAAATTTATAACTTATAGGAATGAAAAAAATAATATCACCTCAGTGATTCAGCATTTTATCCATAAAACTTTTTAGCATTTCCCTATTACTTTTTCCACTCTGGAGAGTGGATTTATTAATACAACTCTCTCAAATTCACTAATACATATCATTAAATTCGAACACTAGTAAAGTTATATTATAGTGGATAATTGAATTTCCTATTTATATATCATTATATTGCTCCCAATTAATGTGTTATATAACCCATTTTAGATTTAGGGTGGCTTTACATATTCTCTATGTATTTTTTTCATTAATTTAATCCCATGAAAAAAATTCTCTTAAAATTATATTCCTTAATTTTTAATAATAATTAAATATATAAAATAATTTATTGTAAACATGTTATGAAAAAATACTTGCATAATTCATTATTCTATCTATATCAACACTCATTATATCCACTTCATTTTAATTATAAATTAGAATTATGATGTCCATAGATACATTAATAATACTGATATTTATAGAAATATAAAACAAAAAGTGAAATACGGATCAATCCATTATCCATGATATAGTAAACTCATTTAAATTAAATAAAATGTTGTGAAATAGAAAAAAATGGAAAAAATGGATCACACGTGACCTAGGAATAAATGAATCAAATATTAAAAAACAATTTACTAATAAACGATCAATTAATTGAGTAATTGTTCAATATGTAAGAATAAATTCCACTTATTAGGACATAAAAACCATTGGAAATCATGATATCTCATCCCAATGATAGTTTAATTCTAGGAAAAAAATAATATAGTCGTTATCGTCATAATAATCAATAAAAAAACAAAACACAAAGCATATAAAAGAAACATATCTACTTGTATATCATAATAATGATCCAAAAATTATAATGAACCCCCAAAAATTTATTTATTGAACCAATTTCATTATTTCTGAATATAATCATCATAAAACATTTAATTTCCATGAATCCCATCAATGATTGTAAGGTGACCTATTTGAATGACCCTTGTTGGTTGGAGTGGACACTCAATAGGGGGGTGAATTAGTTCCAAATAAAAATTTCTGTAAAAAATATTTCTCTTAAAGTCCCCCAATATAAAACCAATGATAAACAATAGTGAATTTATACAGATTGTAAATGTTCAATTGTCATCTTATAGATTGATTATATCTCAGTCAATTTAATCACAAAATTAAATTGTATTTTGAAGCTAACCTACTGGTTCACAACAATCATAAACACATGCTAATTTAAAAATCAAAGTAACATTAAAACAAATTATATTTCAAATTAGTAAGTGCAGGAATAAGATATATATTGTATACTTATGACTTAAACTAAAAATGCACAGCAGATGTTTCCAAGAGGTTCAGTCTCAAGCCGAGACTTAGTCCTCTCAAACAATTTATATAAATTGATCCACACCCTGGATCAGGGTAAACAACAATGATCACACTATCTAGGTAAAAAGACCTCTTCCACTATTCTACGTGGGAATAAAATCAACAAGTCACTAATTTCCAGGTCATACATGACCTCTACCACTATCCATAGTGTGATACAAGGGAGTTATAGAGTTTAAATGAGGATTTAAGAATCCTATAGCTTAGCTGAGGAGACAGTGTGTGTGTAAAATAAATAGGATACACACACTACTCAAAATGTAAATGATAGAATCAATAAAGTAAGTCGGAATGAATTTAGAGGAGCTTTAGTGATTGGAAGTGCAGCTCAGGACTAATTTGGTTGATCAGAAAATATTCAGAGTCCATCTCTGGTTTTTATGTTGAAAAACAGAGTATCGTGGTTCACCTTGATGTCCGTCACAAGTGAGTGTGTTTTATGATTTCCATTGTTCATTGTGTGTTCTTCAAGAGTGTCGGATTACATATATGAGAGTTCTTTGAAGATCTTGCAATGTCTTCTGATATTTCCTCGTGCGTTCTATCTTTTTGTATGTATATTCATAGAAGAATTCTCTCCCAATTTCTTTTTATGCACACCCTTTTACTCCCACTCGGTCATCCTTTTATTCAACACACTCCAGCAATGGGAATGATTACCTTTTTCATAGGTACGAGGTACGGTCTCCTGAAATTCCAACAACTAAAAATAAATATCATTAATTGCATTAAAAACATCAAATATGACCGTTGGAATCCAATAAGAGTTTATAGAAATTCAAACTGTTTTCATGACTATCGGTGAGTCATGAGATCGTGGAGTCATTTTGAATCTGCACCGGTTTCGGTAGCATCATCATCAGTGGATCATTAATCATCGGTATCGGTGGCTCATGATCATTGGTATCCATTGGTTCGACAACCCTCATATTACTACATTAATATAATATAATAAGAATAAATTAATCATGTGATGACGTAATCTATTCCCATTTTTCCTAAAGTACATTATTTAATATTCTTAAATACATTAATCAATTCAAAATAATTTTACCCGAAACAATCATCACAATTTATGATTTCACCAGTCATGTTCACTCTATATATGAAATATATTTTTATCATAACTCATAAAATAAGGTGGTGATCTTTTTAAAGAATGTAATAATACTAGATTAATTGATAATAAAAGATGAATAATATTGATAGTGGATTCTTATCTAAAGAGAATAAAAATAATTTTATTTATTTTTTAATTAATATTTCAAATATTTAATTTCAATTATTTTATATAGAAAATAACTAAAAATATCATCAATATATATATGAGAATACGAGGAATAAAATAATTAACTAAAATAGTAAAATAAGAAATAACATTATGAATATTTATAAAAAACTTTAACCTCTTGAATATATAATGATATTAAAAATTAATTATTTTAAATATTTTTTTTTCATTTTAAATAATAAATTAGTATTTTATAATATAATTTTGACTAAAAAATTAATATTTAATCGTAATATAATATACATTATATGGTTTAAGTCATTTTGTGTAAATAGATTACTTATTTATAAAAATTTTGCTTTCACTGTATTATGTATTCGAATAATTTTAAATTAAATTGTATAATTATAATGTACTATATTAATAAAAAATGTCAATGTACAAGTAAATATTTCAAAAATCATTTAATATTTATTTTTTTTCAAATAATATTAATAAAACGTATTTTTTATAATTATGGATTCCTCTAATAAAAATTTTTACTTTATGTTATGTTTATTTTGACATGATTGATTTCTAAATTTAAATATTTAATTTGAAAATATGATTGTAGTTTTTTGGGTTTATCTTGTAAAAATTATATTAGTGATATTTTTTTGATTTAATTCATAAAAAAATTATTTTTAATGACTTGTAAAAATTATAATTTCAATTATTTAAATAAAATTTAACATTTACATATCATTGAAATTAAATTTGATTAATTGAATGTCAAATTTCTAAATAGATTATAAAATATTCAGTAATAATATCTATTTAATTTTAGTTTAGAATGATTTTTTGTCATGGAAATAATAAGATACCCCAGAAAATGAGAGAATGTGGTTAATATAATAATTCAATATAATTACACCGAATCTATATTAACCTGATTATAAATGGTTAAATTAAATATTTTGAATTTATTCCTAATATTTTTTTCTATATAATTATCATTTATACATCAACATTACATGAATAATAGTTTTCATTATAAATTAATAAATTAAAATTTTACAAAATGTCACCCCTCCTGTCAGTTAAATTAACTTCTCACCACCCATCATCCACTCAAAACTAATGCATCCCAACATTAATAAAATATTCCAAAACCAACCCAACCCTCATTTTATTTTTGTTTGAGATTTTTCTCACCATAGTACCAATTTATCCTGGATTAAAAAAATTATTTAGTGTGTGATATGAGTGGGAGATTAAATTGTTATAACTTAGTTGTTTATATATTCATTCTTCTTCCACATTTAAAATATTTATTTTCAAAAAATATATATAAATTATTAAAATTATTTTACTGATATTTTATTACTTTTTTAGTATAAATAATATCTACCATAATCTAATTTGAGAACTCACTTATTATATAGATTTTATTTCACATCATATTATTTTAAATTACTTTTAGTAGTGAACAATGTGATATGAAAAAATATGTGTGGTAAATATGATGAATTAGTTAAAATTTTAATGGACCTTTGTTGAAGTGATAACATCTTTATGTTCTGAGAAACAAGTTATAGGTATTATGCTATCGATTTTCAATGTCATTCCATTATTATTAGTTATTGATTGGAAATAATTATTTTTTTAGAAGTCAGGGATTTTAAAATAAATTCTATTTAAAATCTGATGATGCTAAGGATATTCAGTTAATAGATAAATATCACAATACATAAGGTTCAATATAGAATGATATCACATAAAAATAATACGGTTGGTGTTGCCGAAGAAGATTTTTAAGGTAGCCTCATTTGGAAAATGAATGTTGTTTCACATAATATAATATATAGAATTGTTTTTAGACCAATCATAATAGATCACTGAACACATATTTGGTTCATTAAAAGGTGAAGGAGAATCAGAAAAGGATGGATTCTGTATAATAGTGATATGCTGACCGTGAAACACGGTACAATGATAATGTATGTAAAATAGATTGTGGTAGGATAATGTTCATAGGATGATTCTTGTTTGTTGGAAGGACTTAATTTTTGACTGAGAGGTAGTGATCCATTTCCAGATGGATCCATCAACCATGAAGTATTAAAATAAATACATAGACCGTAAGGGGAAAAAATTTCACGAAAGGAGAATTTTCAACAGCGAAGGCTATACCACATAAGATATCTTGGAAAATCATTTTAGTTGTATTTTGAATTTATTTTCCTATATATAGTCCCCTAATACCTTCATTATGTAATAGATGTTTTCATTAGAAAACAATTTTCTCTGAAGGATAATTCTGTGAAGTCCAAAGAGTTCAATAGGTGGAATTTACCGAATGAGAAGAAGATTTCAAGGAGAAATATATGAAGAATTGTAATTAATAGAGATAATATTCTACATATGAGGTGGTTTTCAGAGAAATATGTTCTTGTAAAATATGATTATAGGTTTGTATACTCTATAATGGAAAATATTCCAGGTATCATAGAAGGTGTATTAATGAAAGAGGTGTACATAGACCGGGGAAGCCCATCGAATAAGTTGTTTGTTCATGGAAGAAGTCACATTCTGTCGATGGAGGGATATACTATGGAAGAATAAAGTGTCTATAAAATAGTAGATAATATGTTGATGAAGAGTAACCCCACTTATGGAATGTATAACAATAATAGGAATCATTTTCCTTGGAAGAAATAGATGTTCATGACGCACATGCATCACACAGTGTAATGAATTTTCTTGAGAATAGAAGAAATTTATCAAAAGGTAAATACTGTATAGACAAGATAGTTGTTTACAAACAAGTTGTTCTTTACGAAGAAATGTGATATCTCAAGTCGCAGATACACAATTACACTTTATTTTTTTGTCCATGAAGAATAGTGTGTGGCCACTTAATGATCGATTATTTTTTGGGTATATTAATTGTTATGATGATAAGATAAGATGGTCATCATTGATTTAATAATCATAAACTGATTTTTTTTATTCATGAAAAAAATTAATAGATCTCATTGTTGTTGTGTTGGCGGAAAAGAAGAGAAGAAGATATGGTGTCCAAATTGTTATCTACTGAATATAATTTAGGTAAAATAATGATTAGTTTTTATCAACCCACAACAAAATCATATTATTATGAATAATAAATGAATATGTTCATGTACTTATCTATATTTCCACTCGGAAGAACTAATTTTATTTTTATACATTTTCTATAGGAAACATAGAAAAGATTATGGTTTTAGTGGAACAATTCCAAACTATTGTATTGTACATGACTCAAATAGTGGAGATGTTTTCTTGTATTGAAAACCCTTATCAATAAGGAAGAGACTAGTTTTGTAGGTAGAGTAATGATCTATCCAACAGTTGTAAAATACAAACTCATGTGTGTTCTTCATACTTTTACATGCTCTTAAGTGCATATCCTACACATTTTAACCCCACAAAATGATTTTCTTCTAGTGGTTCTATCCCTATGATTGATTCCATTCCATGAAAATGATTAGCTAATAATATTGAATAGTGAAACTTTTATATTCTTATTTTTCATTAATAATTATTGTCTAATACTGTCATGCGATTAGAAAAATAGAAAAACTGAATTAACATCCTATCCAGTCTAAGAGTCTTAAGGATAAAAATATGAAATTGGATTAAAAATTCCACAAAACATATTCAATTCATAATACTGTTAAGTGTATCCTAAATTGGTCCTCACACTAATTAATTATAAAATGAATATTTTCTATGGGATACTATCATTTTACCACCTCTATGAACAATGTGTATTATTTTTGATCAACACTATACATAGAGGGTTATAATAATAGACTGAATGAATTTATATAATATATATTAGAATGTTAGGATTATATAATATTTAATTAGAAATAATATTAGTATTATAATTAATAAATAATTTTCCTAAATGTTACCATAAAATATATCATACCAACGAACAATTTGTAAATTTTATTTATCTTTGATAACCTTTTTAAATATACAGATTATGTTTCACTAGAATGATAACATTCATATATCAATAATATTACAGAATTTATGAGACTAGATTAAATCATCATTGACCATAATCAATGTACTGAAGGTGCTTTGGATGAAATGAATAAAGAATACCTAGTGTCATATCAAAGAAACTACAATAAAATAGATGAATTATATAGAATAACAAATCGATGATAAATAATGTAATATAACATTAAAAAGTCCACAATAATGAAATTAAAAATCTAAATATGGTTATTCTATAGGATTTATAAATCCACCCAGAGTGTAACTATTGAAGGTTAGAGTTTTTTATTTATGTTTAAATCACAAATCCATGAATCATATTATACAAAGATTTGATTTTATATACTGTAAATATCACCTTGTAATAATATTATAGATTTAAGGATGTCTTTTATTTGGAGTTCCACATTAATTTATGTTCTCCATTTTTACTTTTCCATTAAGTAAATTTTTAAAAAAACAAAAATGATTCATTTTATATGATATTTTTCTTTATTATTTTGTAAATTTAATTCATGTGCATCATCCTTCTGATATTTCTATAATTTCACTATGAGAGAGTTATTTTTTGGATCTTATCTTTTTGGATGTCTAAAAGTTAGTCATTCATTATATCATAGGTGGATCTCTTCCAAGATGTTTGAATGCTCACTTTCTTTTCGTTATCTTGAAGGAGGATAATTCTAATGAAGATATTTTCTTCAGACAAGTTGCTCTGGTTGTTACTATTTATAATGTCATTTGAAAAATTCTTTCGAACAAATTTTTCTCTATTGCCTACAAAATTGTCTCTCCAAATCAGTTTGGATTCATTAAGGGGATATCAACACACGATTGTCTTATCACCACATTATAGTGTGTTAATATTCATAAGAAACCCATCAGAGGTGGTAGTATTTCTCTCAAATTAATGTCAATAAGGATTCTGACACAACGAACTAGGGTTTTATTTTCAAGATCATTATCATGTATGGGTTTGATGAGGTCATTATCAACTGGGTCAAAAACATTCTATATTCGGATTATATTGCATTCCACATAAATGGATCCCCTGAAGGATATTTTGAATGATCGAGAGGTGTAATATTGTGTGATCCTCTATCATCCATCATTTTTTCAATTTTGGAGGATTATATTTGCAGGATTCTTTCTATCATGGATGGTAAATGAAAGATAAAGGCTATTCATGATGTAAGGGTTATTGTTTCTCCCTCCAATCTCCTATATGTTGAAGAAATTTTCCACTTTACTAAATGGGATAAGGGTACATCAATAATATAAAGAGAGTTATTTTTCATTATGAATTGGTTTTTGGGTAGGTAGTTAGAGGTAGAAAATCATTTGTTTATTCTGGCATGGTCTTTTCTACTCCCAGGAAAATTTTATCTTTATAGAATTGGGTATTTGTGAGGGAAATCTTACATTCATTTATTTTTGAGTTCCCATGCTTTGTGGGATACCAATGGACTATCGTTTTTTTAGGATTTTTAGTATGAATAAAAGACAACCCTCTATATCACAAGGAAAATCTTTATCAGTGCCTAGTCAGGTTTTCTTGGTGAAATCAATTATCATCTCCAAATTTGTATATTCTATTATGGTGTATAAATCGATGATTTCTGTAATCAAGAATACTAATAGTTCTATTAAGATTTTTTTGGAGTGGAAGAATATTGGAATGAATACTGAAAACTATTCCATGGAATATAGTCTAAAAATATCATTATGAGGGTGGCTTGGGAATTAAAAATTTAAATGTTTTCAATGCCACATTTCATGCTAGGTTTTTATGGAGACTTATAAACATGTAATCTTCTAATACTAGTATTCTTTGTGCTATGTTTATTAAAAAACTTTAAACATGAAATTTTAAATATGTTAACTCCTCAGTGTGGATTCCTTTTAAGAACAATTTCTTAAAAATAGATGTTGACTCTAATTGTCTTGTTTCAAAGAAATCCTCTCATACATTTTGGATATTTAATTGGACTGGGAATCAATTGATTGATTTGGACATGGAAGGGGAGTCTAATATTGATTTTGATCCTTCAATAAAGGAACAATTGGGGTGCATGGATAATCTTCCATCTCATATTACCTAGATTGTGGATGATTATTGTTGGTCTTCTATGGATGATATTTGGGCATCAGAACCTGCTGTCAGGGGTATTCTCACCTCCAAAGGGTATTTTAACCATTCCAATGGAAGCTCAAATGTTTTAAAATGTATTGGGAATCTGAAGAGGAATTTCATAAGGCATTCTGAATATATTATGTCTTGGAAGCTGTCTCATAAAAAAATAAAAACACATGATTTCTTGTAGGTATGTGGTATATCACATTTCTCCATCTACGCTTTGTTCTTTTAGCATAGGGAATACATGGATCACCTATTCCTCAGTTGTGCAACAACTTCGTCGATTTGGAGGGATGTTTATGAAATTTTTGAGGTTCCACTGCATCACATCAACCAAACTAATGTCCCCATTAGGAGGTCACACTCTTTGACAATGACACCACAAATCTGATTATTTTTTCCAGCTACTACTGCGGAAGCTGTCCATTTAATCTGGTTTTCAAGGAACATGTTCAAACATGAATTACTACACTTCCGGTTTGGTTATGTGATTGTAGGGAATCTCACTGCTATCCATGAGGTGGAGACTCTGAAAGTTGTGTTTTGTGCAAATTCCATTAATGACTTATCGATTCTCATTCAGATTGGGATGAAAGGTAATTTTCATCCCTTATATGGAACAATGGACGTCATATGCAAGGGCCCCAATTTAGGTTGGATTAAAATAAACTCTGATTGTGCTTCATGGGATTATCTGGGTCCCTATGGCTTTGGTGCAATCTATAGAGATCACCAGGGGTGTGTTCTTGGGAGAATTTATGGATCATGTGTTATTTACACTTTTATTGATGAAGAAATGTATTTTTTCATCGTAGTAGTGGAGCAAGTAGAGGGCAAGGGTTGGAACAAGATTTGGATTGAATGTGATTCCATGGTTACAGTCTTGCCCATTCTTACTGGGTCTTTCTATCTATCCTGGAATCTCACCAATCGTTATACTAAATGTCTTGACTCTCTCTAATCCAAGGATCACTTCTCTAATCGTGTTTATAGAGTGGAAAATGTGTTGGAGGATGGGCTTTCTTACAAGGGAGTCAATGGGAATGAATTTTACTATGAGGGAAATGTACCTGGTGATCTTATTCCCTTATTTACGATGGATTTTTTTTAAATCATCTACCTTCAGACTTGTGTAGCATTTTTATTATGCTAATATATGGATCTTTTCATTCTTAAAAGATCTCAGTTTGTTAAAAAAATCACTCTATCAAATATAAACATGTTATATATCTTTCATACCATAATAAATCCATATATCTCTAGTGAATATTCTATATATTATTTCATTATTGTCATTATGTATACATATTTTTATAAAGGCATTTTAATATAATATTTAACTAATATAATTTGTAATGGAATATATTAATTATTATTCATATGATTCATTTTATCATTCATTGCAAATGTTAGAAAATAAATTACATTTTTAAATATTCTACATTAATAATACTTCCCAATTTTATAACCATTAGTCATTATCAATAATAATATAATTTTATAGAAAGTTTTTTAACAAAAATATTACATCCATTAATCGATCCTTTTTTCGGATATTATTGTATATTTTTTTATATTAATAAATAAGTCTATTTCATTCTATAATGTTATATTTTTTTACAATCCACATTTATGGTCTTTTCAATCATTAAATTTTATTATCATAATGTTTGTTAATGATATTTTGTTATTTAATATCCATATTTAAAATATTTAAACAAGATTTTGAATACAACTTTTTAGTTTAGTTGTTCAACAATATAAAAAAATTAGTCAATTTATTTTAAAAATTTATTTTTAAGTTTCTTCATAAATTATATTACATATATATTTTTAGAGGAATGTTTCGTATATCACCCTCGATATAATCATATAAATTTATAGTTCAGAACACACATTATTCAAATTAGTTATATTAAATATCATTAATCAACTCTCTTGTGACATATTATTTTATTTTAAGTCCATATTCTAGAATTTCATATATGTATTTTATGTCATGTACTATATTTCAATATTTTTATTTCTTATATTTATTTAATATAATACCGATAATAATATATACTATTAGTTTGAAATAATATTTGCAACAAATCTTTTATAGTCATTGACTAGTGAAATATATATGATCAGTATGGTTGTTATTTCAATATTGATATATTAATATTTTTAAGTGATGTTTAATTAAATTGATTAGTTTATTAATTATATTAAAATTTGAATAAATATTAATTAATTAAATAAATCGGAGAATGAGATATATATATATATATATACAAGATGAATTTGTAGATCTCATTGGATAATTTAGCGTTGGTAATATTTATATAGTCAATGTATATATTAATGACATCATGAAATGGAGTATCAATGGTATTTTTATTATATTCTAAATTATAAAATCCATCATGATAGAATTTATTAATGCTATACATGGGATTATTCCCATTTTTTATTTTTATATGATATATTATAGTATCATGTTATAAATAGTGTCAAAATATTTTGATATTATTTATTCCTTCAATGTAATATGTTTCCTATTTATTAAATGAATATATATATTATATATTATCCATTATAAAAGGTTTATGATAAATAAATTTTGGGAAAAATATTAATATATTTTTACCGAATATTATTATGTATGATATCCCTTAAAAAGTATTATGGTTGAGTAAATTTTCTAAAATTTTTTAATATATAAATTAATAGAATGAATCCTTTCTATAAAAGGAAAATTTCTAGTTGTACGTAAATAATATAGGTATTATTATTTAAATATTGTTATTAAATCTCTAAAACACTAATCTTAGATGGTATTCAGCCAGAGTGGGACAAAATATTAGTTGCTAATAAAGATATTATTATCAGGATAATGTTCTATAGATTGTTGATATAATGTTAATCTATCAACGTGTTATGTCATTCCCATGTGAGACATGGTGTTTGTATGGTTTCCTAATTCCATGAGAGGAATAATCTAAATTATATTTATGATTTTTAGATCATGAGACATTGGATTGATATTGGGGGAATAAATTGATTGTAAAATAAAACTATGAGGTTTTTGTGATACCTACCCAGACTTTGAGGGAAGAGGATATGGTTCTGTTTCAAGGAATAACCACTGTAATATATATATTATTGATATATTCTATAATGATGAGTAAATTTGATTTGATGAGTAACAAATAGTGGTATGAATGTTTTATGATTCATGGTATATGATATGGTATCAGACCACATCAATACAGATAGGGTGGCATTTTTCGGAATGAAAATTACAGTGAGGTTTTAATGCACCACAAGTTATAGGGATGTAGTAAATAATGGAAAATTAAAGGAATCATTATTAAAATAATCATCTTTATATGAGATATTAATAGTTATGCAACTATTTTTCCATGTACTGAGTGATTATGCATGTTCATGGTTTTGTTTTTCGATGAATACATCACTTGGGATTTGTTTATCTAGTTATGGTTAAGTGTAATACTGACATGGACTATAGAAGATTTCCAAAAACATGTAATTATATGATATATATTATTTTATTAATCATCCTCAAGCGGACACTTTTATACGATAGTGAATATTATTGTAAAATTGTGATACAATACTAAGATATATTTCTAACACCCTACATGGTAGCCATACATTCGTTAGTATCATATAGTTTTAATACATATCATATGTTATAGACCCCCATAATTCTCATAGGTAGATATTATATATTAATATTTAAAAATTCTCACATAACATGAATATCCAGAGGTGAATCATTATGTTCCCGTGCCATTGTAAACATTGAAACATAAAAAACTAATCAATCGATAAATTATTTATTCTCCTAAAAAATTTAATTTTATCTATAACCCTTATATGAAATTTAATACACAAATAATACCTTCAAAACCTATGGACAAAAACTTATTAAAATATGATAAAATATTTTCGATAATTGTAAAAAAGGGATATATCAACAATCACCTAAAAATAACATGATCATATGTGACTAATCTTATAATTATAAAATGATAACTTCCATGTCATTGTTCATAAACCCTATTCTTGTCATGAATGATGGAAATTGATAAGAATGTAATCATAATGTATTCAATGAACTTGATCTAGGAGATTGTAACATTTGAATAATATGTATATTACAGAATACACATTGGAATAAAAAATAATTTTTCAGGGAGATCCACCATGAATTTTATTACATTTTATCATTTGGGTAACAACCATTTTACATACTTAAATAATGATATAACATCCCACATACCCTCTTTAGGTCTTGGGATGACCAGTAATGTTCCCTTTGAGCTCATTGATAATTAATCATTACATAATGAATTATATCTAGATGTAGTTCCCACCCATAAAATAATGAAATTAATAAATATAAGTTATAGGTGGTCATAAAACATTCATCATATCATAATACATGAAATAAAATGGGTTTTAGAAGAATTTTGTTATAATATTTTTCATAGAAAACAAATTGGTTTCATAAAAATTATCCCATCGAATTCATAATACAAATAGAAAATGAACAAATATGGAATCAGTGGATCATATCACATGTAATTATTAAGTATCCTAAAAGGTTGTAATCATATATCGAAAATAATTTTTAATTTTCAAATTGATCATTTCTTGTTGGAAATAATCATTTTTATTTGTAAATTACATATTTTAATAAACAATGCAATTTCAATAGAAATAATTATAACTGAAAATATACATTTAATTATTTAATGGAATAATGAAATAAAATAATATTTATCGAAATATAAAAATATATCCTTGTTTTATATGTTAAAATTTATTCCTTCGATATTTATTTTAAATTTTTATAATATACCTCATCCGTAAAATGAATAGATGTTTCAATTGAACTGAGTTATTATAAATTCAAATTTTGGGAAAATTAAAAGAACAAACCATAGTCAAATAGTAAAACTGTTTAAAAAATGTAAATAAAACATTGATATGGATTAAAAATTATAAACCATTGAGAGTTTAACCAAAATAATACCATATTATTAAGACATTGTGAAATAAAACCCTTTCCACATTGGTTAATTTTGAATCATAATAACCATGAATGAAATAAACGTGTATAGTTATTTTTTTCTCCTATGTTTAAAAGGTAGTAAAATAATGATGTTTGTGTAATATAAATATAAAACACAAAAGAATAATGTGATTAATAAGGCACGTGTCCCATTTAAATAAAATATAGACTAAAACCCATTACATAAATATTCACCTATCTTAAATCATGATCAATAATCCTTTTTAATAAATAATTATTTATGTTAAATTAATTACATACCAATATTCATATTTATCATATTGTTTATGAATTTTTTATGAAATATTATTTGTCGTTTTAAACAATTTTTTAATAAAATCACTATATGGGTTGACAACAACTTCATTTTATATAACAATTTTGGTATGGTAGTCTCATTACTTATACATTTATCATTGTTTCAATGTAAATAGGACGTTAATTATTTTATAAAAACCATATATATTCATTATATACATATTTATAACAATTCAAAAAAACTATAGATGAAATAATTAATTAAAACATCCCAAGAGACTATAAGTCATATGTACATATAAACAATATCATCATTTAATAATTGATGGAATGATAAAAAAGAAATAATAATTAACATTTATAAAATAACTATTATATAATACAAATTTTATATATTCAGTAATATAATCCACATTACCTGTTAGGGAAAATATAATTGAAAAAACTATCGCAACGCTTTGAGTAGATGGTTTCACCCACAAATGTTGGAAAGACGTTATCATTTCACAAAGAATTGGATAATTAAAAAACAATATTTCATATTAAAATTTTATAATTGTAATTATGTCATAAGTATAAAATATACACATTTAACACATCATACAACCAATTCTTAAAGGATGGATATAAAAAATAATTTTAATCACTCTGTTGAGGTGGTGGGACATATTTGCGCATGAAAGTTAC
Source organism: Viscum album (assembly GCA_963277665.1). Taxonomy (NCBI): domain Eukaryota; kingdom Viridiplantae; phylum Streptophyta; class Magnoliopsida; order Santalales; family Viscaceae; genus Viscum; species Viscum album. The sequence goes on along the minus strand of OY728121.1, from coordinate 87,756,193 downwards.
ATTCTCTTAGATGATAAATAGTTTATATATTGGGTTTTTGTAAAAACAATAAAATTTATGATCATTAATGGAAATTTAGAAATTAATTAATGAAAAATAAAAAAAAAATTTAGGAGCTAATGAACACTATAAAATAATGTGATCGAGTAAGGTGATTAACAATTCATTGAAACAATACCATTATATCTCCTCTAAAAGTATATACGGTTGGAATTATGAGATGAAATGAACCTATATAATATTATTATTGAGGATTATAAGGAAAATTATAATATTATTGCTCATATATATGGACCGCAGTTGTGTAAATAATTGAGTGAGTAGGATCCATGTTATAATTAAGGTAAGGGGCACTTTTATAATATATCAGTATATTGAACCATAAAAAATCTTTTCTCAAGAAATATTAATAAAAGGTTCCTTTTAATTGATCATTTATCATTATTATGTTGTAATCCAATCATAAAATATTATTTATATATATTTTAGGTTAATTTTACAACATAACATTTTTATTAAACATTATTCAAAAAAATTTACATTAACTATTGGGATCAATTTCTCATCAAAACCGATTATTTATAATAATGTATTGAAACATGTTTTTAAACATTAAAAACCTATTTTTTATAAAAAATAAAAAAAAATTTACATTTTAAAAAAATCCATTTAATCTTAGTTTCGATTTCAAAACTACTTCCATTTTACTTTTACTGAAAATTTAAGTGGAATCATTATTTTAGATTGAATGATATGAATGGAATTTTAAATAATATTGTACATTCAATGTTTTTATCCTTATTTTACAATATTTTTTTAAAACAATTATTGATTTTATTATATTTTTGTAGTTTTTATGGATCATTTGGTTATAAAATGGGACACTACAAATTCAAGGGGTATTTTTTTAAAAAAATTATTTAAGAAACTTTTCATGATATTCCTATTTGTGAATGACATATTTAATCTATCTAAATTATAATCATCTAAGGATATGATATTTTCGTATCAACAATTATTTAAATATAATATTTATGATCTTTTTGAATTGAGATTTACAATTTTAATATTATTCAATCTTTTAATATAAATGATTTATGATAATGTTTATTGATTAGTCTTATCATTATGATTTCAAAATTCTATTTTCTCCAAAACAATTTTCTGAATAGGTTTCACTCTATTAATATGAGGAATTAATTTTATGAAGTATGTGATGGGAGGGTCCTACTATAGCCTCATGATGAATTATTATGTCTCCTAAGACAATATATATTGGGTTTTGAGTCAAGTGTTACTGTTTTATTTAGATTCATTAGAAATGGTCCTTGTTTGAATGCTTGACATTTATAATATTATTAATTCTATCATTATGAGTTCATTTATTGATATAACATATAAATATTCAGTTGGTGTTTCTATCCATAGAAATGTTATTAATATCATTTGATTATTTATAAGTAATTCATTTATCATTATTTTTTCATCCATATATTCTCATATTTGGGAAAAATGTTATTGTGTTTTAGTTATTCACATACGCATATTTATTTATTTATAAATTTTTTTATTTTCATTATATATAATCTTACTATTCAGCTAATCTAACAAATTTTCTTGGTTTTATTTTTCGTTATATACCAAAGAAGTTTTTTTGGATTAATATGGATTTATCGAGGCCACACTGTTTATGAATTTTTGTGATTGGTCAATACTTTTCAATACAATTCAAAATGAAAGAGTTACGATACATGATGAATTTTGAAATTATTTATAGTGAAAGAAGAAACGATTGATGCACTAATCATATGATCATGGGTATTTTTTCAAAGGTGACATATTGTTTTCATTATTGATGTAGAATGCACTTAGGATGATAATAGATTCAATTATTCATCTTGAAAAAATAAAAATAATAATGTCACTTTTATGAAGTGGTTATGATGAGATAATGTAGAGAGGATGAAGGGTGGCCACACATGGACATTAATCCACTAGGAAGGAATTCATTTAATTTCATCATAAAGTTAATATAAACACTATTTTTTGGACATATAAAAAAATGGTACAACCATTGAGGTAACCAGCCAACCTCATCATGAGGCTCATGCGGGACAAGATTCAACCCTTCCCTTGAGGATGTCGGCTTGGGCAGCCCGCATGAGGTAGATCATTGGTGCTAAGCACAACTGTAGTGTTTTAGGATGAATCCTGGAGAGGGTGGGAATAGTGCGCGCCTATATAGAACGTGGTATGAGATAATATTTTAGAGGAATACGGAATAAATTGTCCAGACGATGGAGTGTACTGATTGAAAAACTACAGCCTCCATTTTTTTATATTCTATGTGGGACAACAGATGCAGTTACTGATCATAGATTAAAAATTCAGATGTAATCTCAGTCATCTATATCATCTGTGTCTCATGATATAATCATTGTCGTCCATCCACCATGCACCTCCAATTTTTAAACAAGGGTTTTCAAATTTCTCTCTGTGGTTTCTAGTTAAACAGCTCCATTTCCCTCCCCATCAACTTCTCAATGACAGTACTTCGATTCACTAAAATAAATTACTAAACCACCATAGGTGATATCAGGGAATCATAGGAATATTGCCTCAACATGGTGATGGCTATGGGATCATACTGATACCATGCATATAATTAATATCTTCTATTAATTTGATATCTTGAAAAAGACGGATTGGATAATGAAAATGTGGTCATTGAGGCCATGTGGATTCACGATTGGAGCTAAAATTTAATGCATTCCCATGTTCTTGAATTCATGGATGAAGAAAATGATGTACACTGGAAATGGAAATGCACCATGAATCTAGGAATATTTCATCAGTGATTTAAATATTTTAGAAAACTAAAAAACATGGGACCTAAAAGCACCGATATTATGGCATATAATCTAGGTACTTAAATTCATAAAATATGAGATACATTTATATAAAAGGAGATTCCATCACAAGAGGAACCCATGATTCTCCCATATTGTGAGAGCTCTCATTTTATCAAAAAATTGAGTATCTTATTTCTTCTACATTGCAAAGGGATAGAAAAGGAACTGCGAGCTTGCGGGCTCTGTGATGGGGAGTTCCCATAAGCCATCAACAAGTGACACACACTCTCAATCATCTTTGAAATGATGTAAAGATCATAGCACAAGCTCGTTACAGAAAATACAAGACTGGTTTTATTAAATTTTATATTTGATTAATAATGTGAGTTTTTATATAATTCATTTCCATGTAAAAAGATACATGAATAAATTGTCATACATTTAAGATTTAGAAATAAATGTCATAAGAAAAAATATAAAAAATTTAAAAAAAGTAGGGATATATTTTATATATCTTGATGAAAATATGTATACATATTGACATAATAGTATAAAATATTTGATTTATTTTTATTGTTTGTCATTGTTATTTTAAAGGTAAATAATAAGATCATATGAATTTTTTTAAAAATTATATTTCACTGTTAATGAATGTTCAATTATAGGGAATATTACTATTAATAAAACATTATTTCATTTATTTCATGGGGGAAATGTATAATATTAGAAAAAATTATTATTTTTGTTTTTAATTACGATTAATTTTGAAGGATTAGTTATTATTGAAGATATAATATGGAATGATGAATATTAAACCCCGAGTCTGGTTTAATTTTTTATATTTAAAAATGTATGAAGAATCACAATTATTTCTATTTTGAATTCAATTAAATTATTATAATATAATGATATAATCTTAATTAATAAATTTACCATTAATATAAGAATTTATTAATCATTTAATAAAATCAATTAAAAATTTAAACATTTTTGTTAATAAATTATTAATTTAATATAACATTATTAAAAAATTATAGTGGCATAATTTTCATAAAAAAGAACACATTATCATATATTAAATGATAATTGAATATAAATATTACATTATTGAAATAATTTAAATTTTGAAACTCTGTTACAAAAAGAAATGTATATAATTTTAGTGATAAATTATCCAATCAAATTTTGATAGATTTATTTAAATGGTAAATATAAATTTTACTCATAATTGAATTTATTGAATAGAAATCATATGTAATAATTATATGAATTTTTATTTAAGATTCATAAATAAAATTATAAAAACTAGTAAATATAATATTTTAATAATAATGGTTTTTTATTTGTTTAGTAGAAATGTAATTATATAATTTTAAAATTTACTACTTTAAATAGATCTCTACCTAAAAATGAAGAAAATTAATGTTAATATAGAATTTTGGAGAAATGTATTTGTTAATTGTATGGTAATTTTTTTATTTGAAATGTTTCATTTTTTGATATTCATCATTTATATTGTCACATAACAATAGAATTGGGTGCATAAATGTTATTCACCTAATGCCTCACCTATTTAATGTACTTCAAAAACCATACAAAAAGGTAATTATAATAAGAGGATGTTGTATAAAAGATATAATTTACCCACATAAGTGTATGATGAAGGTCAAATATTTTCACCAATAAGGTCACTCATATACCAAAACTAGTGAGGCCAAGGTAGAGGATTATATTAGCTCATGTTAGCTTTTCCATAGGCAAGATGCTAATGAGTGGAAGTTAGGTTTTAATTCTATTAGTGGTGATACTATACCCATAGTATAATTTCCTAAGAAATGTTAATATATATGATAATAAATAATTTGATGATGTTATTATCATGAATAAATTGAATAATAAAATGTGAGTATATTTGATAAATGTATTAAATGAAACCATAATTTCCATGACAAAATAGTTTAATGTGTAAATATAAAATTAAAAATAAAAAATTACAAGGGTCTAAATTTATTATGCATGGTTTTTTAGATCTCCAAACTCATCTCCCCTATTATTCAACATAGTTCTCTTGTCATTTACTAGATTACATTTCATGAGATCTACTCACATGCATAAATTTCTATTGTGGATGTCAGAAAAAGAATGATTTTTAAAATAACAATGCACCATTATCATATATACACATAATATATAATATTATCATCTGTGACATTATATATCCACCTATGATCATACAATCATTCATTTATATAATTATCCTGCTTAATGAATGCCTCAAAATCCTTGACCACCTCTACATCAGCTTGTTTCCATTAAATAAATATGATAGTTAAATCATAGATCCACCATTATAGAAACATTACGCACACCACCTTTATAGTTCTCACCACCAATACAACTGAAATATCATTGTAAATTTACAGGCCAAAAACATATTCACATATATTTATATGTATAGTAATTTCATCTGTTAAAAATGTTTAGATTGTGTCATCAGTTTATTTAGGTATAAATTGACTAGTACAAACCCCTCAATTGATATATCCAAACACTCCTTAAAGTATATATATATAATATTTGTTTTTGTTTATAAGGTTGTACATGAACAACCATCTGCAATGATATCCACACCCTCTATTTACGATGTTTTGAAAATGAAATCCCAACATCAATGATCCACCTAATCATCCATGTCACGATCCAACCCATGGGGACCCTATTGGATAGAACATATCTAAGACACAACTACCCCATATCCGCATTACATAGGCTAGGGGCTTACAACTGGCATAGAGTAGGCCTATCACATGCCTGAGAGGCATTATCATATTTTCCTTTACATAGAAACATATATACTATAAAATAAAATGATAAAATATTAAATAAGTGATAAAATAAATGAAAACATCAATAATACCACAATTATGATATGAAATAAATTACCGGAATTCATGAACAATGGAGAAATACATTCCTTCCTATAAACAAGAATATAATGTTTAAACTTCTTAGAAGGTGTGGATTACATTTAATTGAATCACCAGTACCAACCTCGCTATGTATAGAAAAAACAATGATCAACTTGAATTAATCTACTATAGACTATATAAAAATATGTATCATATATATAGTCACATAATGTGTTAGTAGATACAATATAGGTGTGTGTCTAAAAAAACAATTTGGTCACCATGAAATAACCATTCATAAAGAATCATGATTGTTTATCTCATCAATAATAAGTAGTTAATTAAATAAATGAGACAAAATAATAACCAATGATATCCCATATATACATATAAATCACTATTACTCACAAAATGTCCTAGAAAATTCTTGTTGTAGATCCATGTTGAGGTTTTAAGGAGTCATGTGTCCATGAGATCAGACTCAATGATCCATTCCAAAAATTTGGAATTTATCTATGTGATATCACTAAATAGATATATCTATAATGATGGAATATCAACTCTATAGCAGAGGTCGTGAACATCTAGGTGGAACTGCTCCATGAGCTATATATTCAATGGAGACACTCTTCCGAGAGGTCACAAATGTCAATTATATCGAAGATTAAGCACACTAGATGTTGGTAGGATTTATCTAAGACATACAATCCCTATGAATATTACCTCATTGTAAAGATCATATAATTATACATATATTAGTGTAAAATCCATGGGATCATAGTGGGGACACCAAACTGTAATGTAAACATCCTACGAGATGGGGGATTAATTATTTTGATGGCGTTTCAAGTCCAATTAAAAAAACATATATAAGGATTAATGAACGACATGAATATATATATGGCCCGCTTAGAGGGGTAAATGATCCAATATTCAAAGGAATATATTAAATAGGAATTATATAACTCAATCCAAACAAAGGGAAAATTCTCACATAATAGTGATCATTAGGAAACTAGATAGGGGTGACTCTCACAGAAAAGAATGGAATGTTGCATTGATCCCTCTAAAGAATTGAAAAAGTGAACACAGTCAATAGATTAGATTAAAATATATCCAACAGTAGTTCAACATTATTCTATGATGATTGTAGTGAATAATATATCAGATCATCAATGGATTAAACAATTTTTATCAAAAAGTGTATGGTTATCGTCAAAAATCCTATAACTTCTATTTCCTTACAATCACATGTTATGTTGTTTTCAAAAATACATATCATGTAACTAAAAGTAAATTGTATGTAGTGGTGTCCATGGAATAAATAATTTTTTTCAACTCGTTCCCATGTATGCCATTCCATGTCCTTATAAATATTTGTGTATTACTACACAACATTTCACATGTACTTCATCCTGCCCATTTACATCCAATATACACTTGTTATTATGCCCCCCTAGCCAACTGAGTACATACCCCCAATATATACCGAGATAATTGGATATGTTTCCAATTGTATTTGACTTACATAACATTTTTTTTATTCTTATTTATAATCAAAACACATTAACAACAATAATTTAACTACATAGCTGGTTATTACAGGACTACATGCCTTGTTGTTGGTTTTTTTACAAAAAAAAAATTATTTTTCAAATGTCTTCATAAACACAATGAATAATTATGAATATACAACAATATAACCTAATGAATTTGGAATTGGTATTTATAATTCAATCTATTATCTTTATTATGGAGGCATGACTCATCGCCGACTCGAAAAAGACCAACATGTCACTCTTTGGGTAATTTATAATACAAATTCATTAAAATACTATTGATACATACATGGGTCCACCACAATATTTATTTATTGAATGTATAATTTAGGATCTCAATCTTAACTCATTTTGCTGATCATTTTTTCCGTTGAAAGACTATGAAATTAACATTCACTAGGTAATCATTGAAATGGTGTACCAAAAAAATAGAAATTATGAATATATAGAGAATATGGAGAGAAAATCATACACCATAAATGGGTCAACTACAATATTTATGTACTGAAACATTAATTTTGGATCTCAATACTAAATCATGTTATTAATAATTTTATCAAACTAATGACTGGGAAATGATCATTCACCAGGTAATCATTGAAATGTAGTCCCAAAAAAATGGAAATGATGAATTTATATAGAATTGGGTGAGAAAACGATACACCATAATTGTGATGAATGAACCTATGAATTTTTGTTCATTTTCCACCTTGATCAATTTTTTTTTGGAAATGATGATAGATGAATCATAAACATCAATGAACTATCAAATAATAGTTATTCCTAAATCCTCCAAAAAAACTATACTCACAAATTTATCAATCCAAAAATAAATCTGATAGACTAGATATTCAACCATAAAATGCGATAATATGTGAATAAAATTCCACAAAAAAATATCCAAACAAAAGTTTAACATATAGATGATGATGAATGAAATCACATCCTTATCATTGATGAGATCTAGAAGATGAATAAGTGCATGATACCTAATTTATCTCAATCATTTATCTTATGATAATGTTCCTCTGAAGCCACTTATAAATCCCTAAGTTATATAGATAAACCTATGTATTAGATATATCAGTTTTTAAATATTTCATACTTGTATTCTGTGTTGAAATAAACAATTAAATAAATTATATTTTTAATCTTTTATCTCTTCACTTTATATTACATTAATGAAGAAACTATTGCAGAGAATGACTATTTCATTCAAATAGTAATGTCCGAATTTTCAAATTAATAGGGGTATATATATTTTTATATGAGACACAATTTTTCCGTAATTCAACATCTTTATGAATATTGAATGTGAATTATATTAATATTTTTTATATTTCTAAAGTAGAAATTTCTAAATCACGGGGCCTTAAAATCACATATTATCTTAGTTATAGACTCCAAAAATATTCCTAGAAATACTACAATTACATAATCAAAAAAAAAAGTCCACAGAAATTTTTATTCATAAAGAAAAGTCTCCTGGGATATGAAAAAGGAAATAAAATACATCTGGTACTTATGAATAATATGGAATTACAAGAAAATAAATCATGAAAAACATATAATAATATTGTCAAAATAAAGAATCCCTCATGTAATCTCGCGTAACACAATGAAGCAAATAATATTAATGAATTAATCATGAGTAATTTAAATATTATGTGATGATCATATATATGGTGAAAAATTGGCAAGGAGAATCAGAAAACAAATATTTTAAATGTTAAATAAAAGGATAAACCACACCGTGTGTTTCAAATGTTGGATTTGAAAACTCAAGATTCAAGAAAACCTATGTGTGTAATTAATTATCTATGTTTTATAAACATCAACTATGAATGTTTTTCATATTTCATATAACCAAATTCAGGTATTTTATATTAATGGTTAACCAAATTTCATTCATGAATATAATTTATCACTCCTAGACAATTTAAAAATAATTATTTTAGGTAATATCTTATCAAAACAGTTTCTTCAATTATATAATTATAAAAATAAATTTGATAATTTATATCTATCATTATTATATAAATAAATAATTTTTTTCCATTGTTTCTTATTATTTAATGAAACTATTTTTTTATCCTTCCTAATTTACATAATTACCTTTAAATAATAATTTATAAATTATACATTATTAATTAGCTTTTTATAATTTTATCATAAACTATCCTATAATAGTGTATGTTATTATATTTTGATAATTATTGGTAAATTTTTTTGTGGATTCAAATTTTAATAATTTTACAATTTAAAAAAGGATCCCTTTAAAATATGATGTGATTAAAATTGTATAATTGTAATTGAATAATTTTATGAAATTATCATTTCAAAATACTTATAATTATATTTTGACAAATTTTCATTTTTTATATTATGATACTTTTTTATATATTATTTATTGATACTTTTTTTTGAAACTTCTTTTGATAATTCAAATTATTATTATCTTCCATTAATTTCAAAAAATTAACAATTGATATTTTTATAAATTATCCATACAAAATATTTTTTTTATAAATTTAAATAAATTAAAGCAATTTTCCATAATTCCAATGATATGAAATAAGTAAAAAAAATTCAATAGAAAACAACATTTCTTCATCCTTGTATGAATAAAACATCCTTGAATAGAATACCATTTATCATGGATATTTAAAAATGTTTGATGGATCTTTGAAAAAAATATACAAAGGATTTTCGGGACCATCCAAAAAAATAATTATTAACCAATAATGCGGGATGAGTGTTTATGATTTTTAGGAATACCTACCACATAGTCAAATTCCATTTCAAAAATTAAAAATTAAGAACCCTTGTTTAAATTCTTTTTTATGAAATATGTTATGTTTAGGAATTTCATTTAACCCCATTATGTGAAACTAATATCAAAGGTTAATACACTAAATTATTTCAAGGAATTTTGACTGATTATTTAATAAAAATATTGTCTAAGGTTATATCTAGATAAGAGGATATAAAATATAATTAATTGATAAAAATAAAGGTATATGTGTGTTTTAACCTTACATAAATCTATATAACATTATAAACTGATTTGAATTGAAAATTTTAATTTTACATAATATACATACTAATTTCAAACAAATGAGTGTTTCATTATATCTAAAAATTTATATTATAATTATAACACTATAATAAATTATTAACCCCAATTAGTTTATCTCTGGATCATGGATGAAAACTCATGACACTATGATCTGATATCATACTCCTTCTCCAATGTCCTCTCCTAGATCATTCCACGATTCAACTAAATCCAAACATGTTTTACTGTATTTCTTCAATGTAAATTCATACTTAGGCCAATATTTCACATAAAATGGTCCATATAAGAGGCATCTAGAACTAAAACAATATTTTGGCCATCTATAGATATTATAGGATTAGAAATGTTCTTCCAATTATATGAAATGTGAGAGGAATCATGAATGCCTCTGTAGTGATATGGAATGTCTAGAGGGTATTCCACTGTTTTAATTTTTTTGTGAGATCAGAGGGTATAAAAATGTGGTTACATCATACCTTTCATAAACATGAACCATTTGACTAAAAAATGATTCAATATCGTTAAAATAATTCACACATAGTTGATTCCAAATGCCTCATCATACAGCTAGCAAAAAATACCTTCCTATTATGGGTGGCGATCAACAACTTGTAAATCAACAACTTTCTGTTAGATGTATGATATAAAAAACTACAGCTTATAATTTCTATAAATCCATCATCATTACAAAATATTGGTGAATTAATTGAATTTACATAATGATCCTCATCCAGTTCCATCTAAATAGATGTCTCATAATTGATGTTGTGCATAAACTATAATAGTGTAAAAGGGTCATAACATTTTCCAACAATGTATATAACTATTTCTATATGCATATCATCTAGTATGTGTTTTGTAAGACCATGATATTTTAAAAGTTTAATAAAAAAAATTATTCTATATATGACGTGAATAACTATTCACATAATATAATTCAACACTTTATGATACTTTTTAATATATTTCTTTTAAAATATATTTATTCTCTATGATAACTTCTAATATATTCAATCCCATGTCTAAAGAACCCATAAAATAATATATAGATAAATTATTGGTTTATGTTGGTGTGTATTAATAGTAGTAACTATATTATTAACATTATATTTTTTATAATGATAAATATAAATTCAATATTTATCTATTGATATTAATCATATAAGAATATTTTCAATGAAAAACATTTTCTCAAAACAATTTAATCTACCATGAAATAATGATTGTTATTTATTTATAGTAATTAAAATTAATATCTCCATAATTAAGGTAATTTATATTATTATATTTTCTTTATTTATTAAATAATACTTTTTAAATTACCAAATAGTGTTTTTAGATAATTTTCTAAAATAAATCATTTTTTAATGAAAAGTAAAAAATTATAGGCTTTAATAAAAAACTGTGTTTTCAGTTAAGGGATTCAACTAATCTATTTTAAATTAATCATAGATTAAATAAAAATTAGTAAAATTAAATTATAATTAATAAAATTTATATCCATGGAATCAATTTCGTATTAATGCTATTTATTAAAAACGTCAATATTTATTATAATTTTCTCTTGGGAAAATATTTTCTTCATGATTTTCTGGGGTGAATTTTAAATTAATTTATTATAGTACATTTAATGTAATTTAGGATAGTTTATACAATATTTTAATATAAAATAATTAATATTATAAAATATGTGAATAATAATTTTTCACATAATGCATAATAATAGTAGTAAAAACTGTACTAATTAGTTACCTCAATTATTGTTTAAATGAGTTTATAATGGGTTAAACATAAATGATATGAGTTAAAATTAAATAATTTTTTTTGAAAATTCTATTTAATAGATATATTTCAACATTTATTACCATAAAAACTATTTTTATATACATTTGGAACACCTTTCAAGGAAATTAACGAATAAAATATTGTCAATTAAGAAAAATTAAAATTTTTCTCATCATTATTTTAAATAAAAATTATGTTTCAATAGAGTATTGAAAATATTTTTATGTGTACTGTTGGTCATTTTTGAAATTATTAAATTAATTTATTGGGGATAGATTATTTTTAATTTTATGTAATTATATAATTATTTTATATTATTTAAAAACAACCAGACAATAATTATTTATTTATTTCATAAATAAAATATATGATTCTTAAAATATCAAAATTACAAAAATAGGATGAATTATTATGCTATTTAAATTTTGTAGATAAATATATAATTCCATATAGTTGTGATAATATAAATTATAATTCCATCATTATCTTGATATTTTTGAAGAAAAATTAGATTGATTTTTTAAAAAAAATAATTAATTGTATCATAGGATAAATAATATATAATTCATTGAATTATACTTACTTAAAATATTTTATTTCACCATTATCATTTTAAATCATTAAAAACTTAATTTATTTCTATTTATTGAATAATTATTATTTCATAGTGAATATAACGACCCCTAAATAGTAAAAACATAATTACTTTGATTATATTGAATATAAGTTTTTCACATTTTGTGTGCTACAGTTAAAATAAATTTACAGTACATATATAAATTTTATTTTATAAATTTAATTTAATATTGAAATGTTTTTAGAAAAAATTATATGATTTTTATAATTTATAACTCATAAAAAGAAAATTTAAATATTTAAATAGACTTCTTAATGTACTAAAAATTAATAGGGAAAAATTAAGAATCGTGAATGGTAAAGAACAATTTAATTTAAACACGTTTTCTATGTTTTCGAGGCATTTAATTACAATTTAATCCCAATAACCCATTCATTATGAATTTTAGAAGCGTGTTGGTAGTGATTGAAAATATATTATAGAAAGAATTTTACTACTTAAAAACTACCACTCATCCTCAATTATGAATGGGTACTCCATGCCTGACATGTTAAAAAATTAAAATTTAATTTATTTGGAATACCTTATAAAAATACATCCCTGAAACCGTAATACACATTATATCACGGATGGTGATCAAAAAATACCACCCTAGTGTAATTAGGAGGAGGTTGAATCAAATATTCTTTAAGAGAACATAAAAAATTTAGAAACATTATTTATTTTTATTCATTATTTTTAAATTCTCAATAATGTCATAAAATATTATATATAATAACACCAATATATAAAATATAATTTTTTTATTTTTTCAATATTATAAAAAAAACCACACTTCTATATAATGGAATAATTAATCATAGATCGTTTGTATAGTGGAATACCAACATGTGAAATTTGTATATTTGTTTTCATTCGACAACACTATCTATTGTATATAATGATGACATTAACATATATTTATATTAATATATATATATATATATATATTATATTATATTAACATAGCTTGGGAATATTAATATTATATATAATTTCTTACATTCCATTCCATTTAATATTTATATTCTATTATATTTATGGTCATTAGTACGACATACTACCACCTCTTCAAGCTATGTGATTCATTTTTTATTCATGATCATTACATGGGAACTAATAATGGTAAATTTATTTAATATATGAGATATATATGATCGACATTTATTAACATAAATTAATATATTACCCATTTCATTTATTTTTACCCCATAATGAAAATGATAACATTTTTTCATTCATATGTATGACCTACCAAGTCTATGAAGCGATGAGATCTCTTAAACATGATCAAATTTCAATACATAATCTAAAAAATTATACAACAAATCAATATCATTTTTATAAAATTAATATAATTAGGTTCATTTTGGAAAACTAGAATACTATCCCAAACCAAGACATTATTATTAAAACTAGGAAGATAAAACATGGAAGTTAACAATAGAAACAATTGTAATAATCATATATTACTAAACATTGTTTCATATAATGTTATTAAATGATCATATATGATATTATAAATATTAATATGGTATTAGAAGATAATAATTTTTTAATATCACTATATTAGGGGAACAATAATGTTCAACCAAATGGATGTATGAGGTGAATAATTATTTCTCATTTTAATTTAATTGAGGGATGTTGTCATGTAATAGACATAACATAATTTTTATGGTGTTTATAATAGAAATTATTCATATGTATCATGAATAATTCATAATTTATGGTATATTTAGGTTCAATTTGAACTATTTTATCCTAGGGCATTTAACATTAACGTTTCCACATGGTAAGAAATTTCATAAGTCAATTTATATTCATTGGGTTATATTATAACATCATATTCTATGATATTAACATATTTTAACCTATAATTATTTTTTATTTCTATTTTTAAATTCATTTGTTTCAACAAATTTCATGATAATGAACACCAATATCAATGAGTAGTAAAAATATTATTTCATAATTATGATATTTATCATCTATTTGTTAGAATGATGGTAACGATTGATATTTAGCAAATTAGTAATATATATATTATATATGTTTATAAAATATATATTCATTGGTTTCCAATTAATTAAAAATAAAAATCATAACCAATTGATTATAATAACTTTTCTCTATGAAAAACTATTTTTCGATAACAATGAAATTTTATCATAATAAATTAAATAAATCAACATTAGTGAAATGAAATAATAATATTTATTTTTAATATATTTAAAAAAATAAGTACATTAATAAATTTTTTTATCCTCAAAATAATAATAAATCAAGATTTTAACACAAAAAGAAATAGGATTTTAAATGAAAAAATTGTATTCCTTAATATGGTGAACCTATTTTAAATATAAATTTAAAATTTTAAATGATTTAATAGAAAAAATGAAACTAATTTTTTGAATCATTATATTATTAATTTTTTAATTTTTTTGAGTTTTTTATGGTTTTTTTCATTTTTTAAATTAATATTGAACAATATTGCATTTTATTTCAAAACATATTTTCTGTTTAATTTATATATATAGTAAATTAATATTTTAAATTTATATCACATAATAATAAATATTATAACATGTTTTCATTACCAATGTAATTTATTGGATTTAATTTTACGTTTGAATATGATATGAAATCATATCAATCTTTTAAACATTCTACATTAAACACCAACTCTTTCATCATGTATGATAGATTTTTTTAAAATATAAGAATTCCAATTATATGTATAATATTTACCGAAATGGATTAAAAATTGTTAAATAAATTTATAAAATTATATTTTAAATAAAACTTCATTTTTTAGAATAAATAATTAACCATGGTAAAAGAATTATTTAATTTAGTATCAGTAAAATAATTAAATGTTTAGATATTAAAAGGTAAAAGTATAAAATATCGAGAAATTGAAATTATAATTGGTGGTTGATGTATTTATCATACAATAACCATAATTAATAACATTATTTAACAATATTATTCTTTTATATAAATTATACCCTAAACTAAATGGATTAAAATATCAAATAATCGTTATTTTAATAATATAAACCCATGTATCTTCATGTATAAATTTCAACCCTCAAAAACCCATTTTGATCCACAATACATGTTTATAATGAACTATCATACAATAACCCTTATCCCAATATTCCCAGATATATGTTTTACTAGTATAACATAATGTCCAAATCCATAGTCCTCAAGCATATTTGAAGTTGGTGATAATTTGTAGTTGATTTTCTAAAAACACCTATCTTATTTTTATTTCTTATTTTACATTATCCACATATCATCCATATAGCAATTTATATAATTAAATAATGATATAAATAATGGAATTATAAGTTTTTAAATGAATTTATTATTCACAAACCATTTACTACCTCATAATATTGAATAGAATGATGCTATATTCTAATTTTGGTTATTAACAGCTTCAATGAAAATTTGTTTTTTTAACTTTCCATTACAAATAAATGGATATTAGAAAACAATAATTTCCATTAAATAACAAATTTATATGTATATTTTATAATATTTCATCTTATATAACTAATATATAATCAAAATAGTAAATTAAATTTACTATTTCTGTTATTTTCTAAAAAATTCCAAAATAAACTAATCATTTTTCATTTTAATTTTATAAAATTAATCATTCTCATAAAAAATTGAAAATGATATATGGGACGGAAAAACATATGTAAGTAAGTTAATACTATTTAATTCCACTTCTGGTGTTGTAATATTATTTTCTAGGAACATATTTAATTTTATACAAATGAACCAATCCTGAAACTATGAAACAACTACACACAAGACAATGAAATTAAAAAGATTATTAATGAGTGTGTAATAAGATGTTATAAAATAATCATAAAAGGTAGAAATAATATTCTTATATTTATTGAGAGTCTAAATATTATTATTTAAATTTTTATATATCATGATAAACATTATAAATCAATAGAGAAACTTGGGGTAAGGATTTTCTCATCTAACTATTAGTTCTGTGAATTATATGACATAATTACCCATTTTTCATATGAGGGGATTTTTATTACATACCCATGATATATAATATCACTAATATCATCATATTCATTTTATTGAAATTTTTATTTCATATTTATTACTTTTGTGGGGAATATGATTCGAGTGATTAAATGTGGTATGTGTTTTCAAGCACTGTTTTCATTAATAGCGTTATATATTTACATCATTGTTTTAATTATTCTAAGATTATATCTAGAATGAATTATTATATATTAATGATTGATTTACAATTATAATTTTTTTTATATACATTTTATTTTCATATTCACCCCATTTATTAATTCACACATCAACGATACAACCATTACAAGGTTTTCCTTATCTCACTTTTACAACATTGATATATATTCATTAATCAACAGTTATTTCTATTATTTGGTTTCTGTATAATGAAAACTAACCTTTCATATCATTTAGATCATTATCATATTGATATTAATTGTTTAATTTTATAATTAATATTTTTACGAGGTATATGATTCATTAGATTACTAGTGGTAGTGTATTTTCTTAACACATTTATATTTAATTGGTTTGAATTCAATTTGATTGGTTTTTTCATGATAAGGTTATGTGATAAATGTAAATTGGTTATCACATGACATATTTCAACATTTTATATGTGTATTTAATCTGAATAAACATAATATATCCATTTATTAATGAAATTAATTTGTTTTTTACTTTATCTCAATCTACATTAATTGAGGCATATTTTTATGTATTACACAAACCATCATTTATGAGGTGTATAAACAGAAACATTTTCATATAATACCACTATAGAGTTATTTTATTTTTTTAAAATGATATTATTTCTTGGGTATTAGGATTATTTTTTTAACTTGGTGTTGGGAACATTGATTAAAAAAATTAATTCCAAAACAATTATTCTATTTATAATGAATTCATTAGATATAAGAACGTCTAGGGATAATATATATAAAATCCCCTTGATTAATACGTACAATCATGAGTTGAATATTTTGGCCTAACTAAATAGGTATTACCAAGATTTTTTATATTATCATGTGAATGTTCTTGATGGAAGTGGTCTGCGTATGACATAAACGACGTCAAATAATTAATAATTCCCATCATTTAATATTTAGATATTTTAATAAAGTGTATTTTCACTATTAATAATCGATGCATTCATTTAAATAAAAATTAATTGATTACATGTATGGTTTTTTAGTTATTTACCATTCCATAGATATTATTCTTATTGGATTATGAATGATTTTGATGTACGTAAACATTACCAAGAATTTGCTCTAACCCCATTAATTTATTTTTTCCCTAGGATTCCAATAAGTATTTTATTATTGATATGGACGTTTAATATAATGGTAATATTATTTTTATCATATAAAATATCATTTTTTATATTATATCTAAATTTTAATTTTAATCTCATAAAATTATCTACATTACCTAGAATTCTAAAATAGTCAGTCCTTTGGGATGTTATTTATTGTATCTTATTAAAATGTAATATTGTGTTGCACTGGCTCTGGGATACTGAGAATATAGATATTAGTGATCGTATTAGGGAATTTTAAATAGATCCCCTTGTAAGGAAATTCAAAAAGTCCTTTATTTGGGTAAAAATCTTTATGACTAACTTTGAGGACAAGTTTATGTATAGGATAATATCATATAGATTTGTTAATGACCACAGGTAACCATGGATAAAACTATAGAAACATATGTTGATATGAAATTTTTTTATTTAGTCATAATTTTACTAACATCATATAATTATTTTATAGCACAAAATAATAAATATAGGTTGATGCTTACATAATTATTTTTTGTATTAGTTAATGGAGTATCCATAAAGAGCATGCTGAATAACTCTTGGGATAAAAAGGTATTTCACTTGTGGTATTATTTTTATTGGAATAACATAATGACCAATGAATAATTGTCATTAAAATAATTCATCAATACACCACCATGGGTTTATGATTTTCTTGTTCATCAGATTTCTAAATTCTTAATCTGGCCTATTTTTGTTATTTGTTTGATTTTAACAGAAAAAATGAAAGGTTTTTTAGATTGGATTTAGAATGGTAATTCATTTATGTATAATGTATTTTAAGATATATCTCTACAGATTTTCTATGGGTGATAACAAATTATCATTATAAAATGTAATAATTCATTTAATGTTTTATAAAGTTTCATTTTACAGATTAATGATCATTAATAAAGATGATATGGAAAGTATATAACATCACATTATTTTAACTACAACATGATTTAATCTTCACTATCATTATAATTAGATTCTTAAAATTATTTTCAATAAATATTAATCATCCATATAACATTAGAGATACAATTTAGAATATCCCATACATTTTCATCTCCTCATATTTTCAATGGATCGTGGATCTAATTTTATATAATTTCCTAATATAAATTAAACCATATCATTAAAAAAGGAAAATACAACTAAGTTTTATACTATATATTATATGGAAAAAGATAACTCATTCAAGAGAATAAGGATGACCTCAATAGAAAAACATAATACACTAATATCTTAATTTAATGTATGAATAATTTTATTATGATATGTGTATGAATATTTTTGGATTGATAATTAATAATAATATATTTAATTGATTTGATTTTTAGTGGAAAAAAACCAAATGAAATTTTTAATGGATTAAGAAGAATTTCATGTGGAGGATTTTTTACAACTAATATTTCGATATATCCTGTGTATCAGGAGAATCATGATACCCTAAAAGGATATTTTAAAGTATGTTCTATTCTCAAAATATGGAAAATTATATTAGAAGAGATTAATTCTTTTGAACTGTGGTGATGTGGAAGTGTGATAATTTGATGGAGACATTTATTGTTTATTGATAAGTGTTTTAAGTTCCTGTAATACATATGTTTAACAAGTGAAAAGGTTTGTTTAGGGAAGATTGAATTTATATTATGACTACAAAAGTTAAAATGTAAGGATATCCATCAGGGTTTATTTGACCATTTATTTTAGGGTTATTATAGTTTTTTATATTTTGAGAATGAAAAATGAAATCTATTAGATAACATTTTAGTTAAAATAATTTCACAATCTTTTAATATATTATGATTATTTTAAATAAAATCAATCCCAATTTTTTGGAATATTTTTGATGTATAATATTATAAAAATTTTTAGAAAAGGAAACCTTTTAGGTTAGTTGATATCTATTCAGGTCCAAAATTTACTCAAGGATCGAACAAAAAATTAATGGTAGAAAAGGGATTAACATGTAACACTGGCCTTTATGAAGTAAAAATAATTATGACCCATTCATTTCTGTTAAATTATATGTGGGAATCAGATATGTTCAGTTAGGGAACCTTATATGATTACGTAAAAAATAAAAATATCTACTTTTATTTTATGAATAAATGTTGAATGGCATATTCAGAAATAAATAATTTTATTTTGGAATAATATATATTCAAGTTATTTATGTAAATAGTTTATATATAATTAATATTATATAATTAAAGAAATAAAATATTTGGAGAAAAATAAAAAAATTTCTAGTGAGAGTATGGGATGAAATTTGATGTTTTCTGTGTTGAATAATAGGTTGTAATATATATGTGTACATGTAATTATACTAATGTTTTAAATTAATTTTTGTAAATAAGTTGTATAAATACTGAATTCTATGAAATTAAATTACCTTAATTATTATGATTATTTTTTTCCTTTGTGAATTATAAAATAATAATCCAACCATTTCGTATTAAATAAATATTTAATGTCAAATTGAATTACCTGTGGATATTATTATTCATTAAGGTTATTTAATTATTAAAAAATTCAACACTAATATCAATTTTTTTGGTTTAAGAGATGATGTGAAATTATATCGACAAACAACGAACGGAAATGATTAATCCTATGACCGTGAAAAAATTAAATAATTTTATTTTCTAAAGTAGTTATGTAAATATTAAAATAATACTAAAATTTTATGAATATAATTTGAAATAAAAACTATATTTTTGTAATTTTATTCATTAGAAATAAATCCACTCTTTTTCCTATTATAGATTTATGATTTTGTGATGGTAGACATAGTAATGCCCATATCTTGTATCAATATCCATTAGGACGTTATGGCTAGATTGTAATTTAATGTATCAGTTTTCAATTCAATCAAACGTCACCCAATTTGAAATCCAATTTTTTTGGTAACCTTCATATTTCTATTTCCCTCATCTTAATGGGATACATTACTAACCCTATTTTTTATAGGGGATTTTCAAAAGGGTATATTCATACATCAAAAATTGAATTATGAAGTGAAATTTATAATCGATAAAGAAAATTTTATTAAAAGATGGGATTTTATAACACAAAATGATTTTAATTTATATATCATTTTAAATTCAATATTTTCTATATCTTATGATCTAAATAAAATCAATTTAAAACAAAAAAAAATGTTATATTTTAATTATAATAGTTAACACAAATACATTTGAATGGTGTGAGTGATTGAGATCAACTAAATTATAAAAATGTAGTTTAAATTTATTTATAAATATAATTGATTGGTTAGAAATAATTTTTTAATAAAATTTACAACCGAATGAACATAATGGGTGAGATTTATGAAATAAAATATTTTTTTGTCCTGATGAAAATTTTATCATAATAACATTAATAATAAGAATTATTTAATTATATTGAAAACATTTATGTTTTATATATTGAAAAAAATTAAATTCATCCAATATGTTCTATTATATTAAAGATAATAATAAATCCTATTTTAATATTTAAAGCAATATTTTTCATAAATATTATTTCCCCTATATGATGGTGCACCGGTATTAAATATAAATTTGGATTGTTTTAAAAAAATTACAAAAAAATATAATTAATTTTAAATATATGAATATAAAAATTAGTTTATTTTAATTTTTTTTATTTTTCCTAATATGTGACAATTTTTATGTACATTTTAAAATACTATATTTTTTATAAAATTCATATTCATATAATTTATTAATATAAAGAAATTATATTTTAATTTGTGTTTAATTTATAATTAGTTTAATTTTAAATTTAAATAAATTTTTTTGTAATTTTAATTAATATCATATTTTAATTGGGTATACCAACATTTCGTACTTTTGAACAAATCATATAAAAACCCCACTTTTTTTTCTACGGGATTATTATAAAATATAATTTTCAATGTAATTCATTTTAATAAAATAAAATGGTATCAAATATATGGAATCCGTATATAAAATGAGGTTGTATGTAAATTTCAATATATATATATATATATATATATTACCCAAGTAAAATAATTATTTACTATAGTATATGTAAAATAATGAAAAAGGGTGAAGTTAATTGGTAAATAATTAAACAACCAAAAATTCAACCATTAATTTGTTGTTTAGGTATTTTAAGTCCCAAAATTTATTATAAAACATTAATAAAAATTATAATTAATTGAAATTAATTCCACCAAAATGAAATTAGTTTTAAAAATAAGTTAATTATTATTTTAGTCATTTTAACTATCATGTATTCAATTATAAATACCAACCCTCACCACCTCATTTTGACCAGAACACATTTATCTCCCTAGACATTAGACCAAACGTCTCCAAAATACTCTCAAATTGTAAATTAATTTCTTTTCTCACCAAAATTCTAAATCTATGGTCCTCAATTGACTATCAAAAAGGTGATATAGAAGAAGTAATTTTCTCAAAAAAACTCTCTTAATTTCATTTCTACATATAAACAATCCTCACATCAATAATATTTCATGAAATAATAAATAAAGAATGAACATAATAATGGGAATTTATTTTTATAATTGAATATCATATATCAATTTCTTTTAACTCATACTATTACTGAATGAAACGAAACTAATATTTAAATTATGGTGATTATTCTCTTATATTAATATTGTTTTTTTCATTTTTCCAATGTTTCCTTCTTGGAGGTCCATTAAAATTATTTTACAATATATAAGATTTATATTTTTATATTATAGCGATTTTCTTGTTATGGAACATTTATATAATCATTATGATAAATAAAATGAAACATGATTATGATGTTTTTAAAAACATCCAAAAAAACTAATCATGTATCAGTTACATTTTATCTAATGAATAATCCTCATGTATAAAATAAAATTGATAAATGGAACAACATATAATTATGTAATTAAATTAATACTATTAAATTCCATTTTATTGTTTAAATATATTTGTAACTAACATTTAAAATTTTACATAAATTATAATATCATTAAACAATGAATCAAGACACATGTAACAATGAAAATAATGAAATATTGTTAATGAATGGTCCTTATAATGTTATAAAATCCTTATATAAGATACTATAAATATCAATATATCTATTCATTTATCCAGTAACATTAATTAATTGATTATTGATTAAGATAATTTATGTAAAACTAATAAAAAGGGTGATGGAGGGGTTTTTTGTCTGACTTTTACTTTTGTGAGATATATGACTTCTTCACCACTTATTTATTGTATGTGGAGTATGATTACATCCAATTGATATAAAATATGAATAATATATTTATCATAATAGAATTAAATATTTTGTTTGAGAATTATTAATTTTATGGTTAATAGGATTTGATTGATTATGAGTTGTAAGGGGTTTCCTAGCTATGTTTTCAATCATTGATTTATACGCCAACTTAATTTATTTAGTAATTAAAATAATATTTGTTGAGTAAATTATTTTTTAATTATTTTTTATTTAATATTCTAATTTTTTGGATATAAATTTTTAATACATAGTCTCCCCGTTGATTAATTTTCTCCTCAATGTTATGAAATTTGTAAAGGAATTTTTGTCTAACTATTACTTCGTGGAGATATATGCATATTCACAAATTATTTCTTTTGTATGTTATATATAAACTAATCTTTGATATATCATATCATCAATCTCATTATAATATTTTTAATTAATTCATCATTTCAGCCAAATTAATTATATAGTGTTTATGATTCATCTAATTATAAGTTGTAAGGTATTTCTTAACTTAATTTTCATTCATTTGGTCAAAACCTCTATTTTTATTATTATCATGCTGAAGTTATATAAGAAATGAATTTTTATTTTCCCATGTTGTAATTAATTTTCCTTATGTGGATATATAATGAATTCACATAATATATCTTGTTGGCTAATTCAATAAACATTATAAGCGATTTTGTGTCAATTTCCATTCATCGGTGCATATTTTAATGTGATACAACAACATTATTTTATTCACTATTTATCAAACCCCTATGACATGTAATTTCATTATCATGTTATTTAATACATTTTTACTATGATATTACTTAATTGAGATTATCATTCAAATGATTCAATGTGTTACGAGACACAATCAATAAAAAATTTATTTTTTAATCTATTATTTGATATATAATTAATTATTTGGATGTAAGAAAATGTTGGGAACATATATTGAAAATACCATTGGTGCATCAATAGTCTCATAAAATAAATTATGTTTCCAATTCAATGGTTTTTACCAAAAAATATTAATCTTCTAGTGAACGTTCTTGATTGTAGTGGTTGATGTTCCACGTAAATGACATCAAATAGTTATGAATTCCCTTAATTAAAAATTTCATTTTTCTTATAAAAAGGATATTCACTAAGAAAAAATATATAGATCCATTTAATTATAAATATATTGATATCATGGTATTTTTTTCGTTATTTTTAATTCCATGATGATTATAATTTATTGATTTTTGATATCATCCATTGTACATATTCCTTACTGAGCATTTGATCTCACAAATTTGTTATTTTTTTCATCCTCTAGGTTTCCAAAAAATTTATTGTGGTTTATTTGATAGTTCATGATAACTGAAAAAATTATATTATAAGAGAAAATAATTATAGTATTTTATATCTAGAACTTAATTTAATTTCATGTATATATCTACTTTACCAACAATCCTATACTATTCGGTACTTTTGAATGTGATTTATTTTTCCTAATGATATTGTAATAATGTATGTCTATAAACTAAGATTCTAGGGTTGGGATCATTACATAGATCATGAGTTTATTTAATTAATATTAAAATGTATTTATCATCACATTATTTAAATGGTTTTACATTTTATAGAAACTATTTATTGATTAATAAATTCAAACATCTATATTATATTCATTATAAGGGTTTCCGGACTAAAATTAAATTCTTCGGGATGTACATCATGTTTTAAACCTAGATATGGTTTTTTGGTGAATCAAAAATCTATTTGTTATGTTAAATCGAGAATATATTTATCTTCATGGTGTGTATTATTTTATTTTATATTATTCATTACATAGGGTTTATAATTCAATGGTTACCAATGTTGGAGGAGATTTATGATATAGTTTTACATTAATTAGTACTATTTATACTTGAATTTACATTGATAGAAATATCTAATAATTGTTTAACAAAACCCCTCCATTTTTTTCTCAACAATATATTAATGTTCTTTTCATGTAATAATTAAATTGATCTAAATTTTCTATATAAAATGTTTGTCAACATTATTTTTATAATATATGACATCATTTCTTTTAGAGAAGAAATAAATTGTTCTTTAGAATTAATATTTTATAAAAAAATTCAAAAATTTCTTTTATATGATTATTTAATTTTAGTTATATCCATTATTGGGTTTTTACAAGAAATTTTCCAAACAATTCATATGACTTTCTAATATATATTCCTTAAAAAATTGTAATTTTTTTTGAAACAAATCATTGTTTTTAACAGAATTTGAATGAACAAATCCTTCCACTACAATGAACATTCATTTAAAAAATATATCATTTATATTATATCATGGTTACTCATTAATAAAATTGTTTTAATAATATTGTAAAAATAATTCCATGTTATTTTCAAATATAATATTTTTTAAAAAATAAAATAATTTTAATAATATTTTTATAGTTTTCAAATTCATAAATATCAATAAATATGTATTTTACTTATACCAAAACATATATACATTGTAATGATACCATCGATATTATATCTCTAGATGGATATTGGGAAATTTTAAAAGGGAGAGTATTAATAGTCACTTGAATAATTTTCGTAATCATTAACATTCCCATGAAATATTCACTTAATTATTATTTTTTGACTATAATTTACTTTAAAATTATTTATTATTTATCATGGATATTTTTATTACATAAAATTTATTTTTTTCTATTATATAATTTTACGATTACTGATATATTACTAACCATAAATATATTATTATTCCTTTTTTTCATTAATTGATATGGAAATATTTTAATAAGGATTGTTATTCATGATTTAAATTTATCATTCAATATATAAATAATACAAGTGTAATTTTGTTTAGGGTGAGGACCAGTAATAGATATCAACTCATTTCATTTGTAGTCTCATGTGTCGAAAAAGTTTTTAGAAATTATTTAAATAAGTTTACAGTGTATAAAAACTCGTCAATTAATTTTTTTATGAAATTTGGTTTAATGTTAAAGGTATCCTGATTCTTTGTATTATGAATGATTTTATTATGTAATTTATATTATTGATAATTTAGTTTATTTTTTATCCATTCGATTTTTCCAATGAGGATTTTTTTCAAAATATCATTTACAATTTTTTAATTAAATTTAATATGTATAAAAATATTTACCATTGTATATGTATTATAAATTACTTCATGATAATCTTATTAATTAAATTTTTTTTAAATAACTAAATTTCAGGATACAATATTCATTATTTACATTTGATAGATTCTATTGTGCACATATCATTCTAGGAATTTCACCTAACCATATTTTTACTTCCATTATTAAGAATCCAGGATATTTGCAATGATTGATCCGAAGGGATAATCTAGAGAGTATAATTCCATTCTAAAAATTTATGTTTAAATTTACATAGTCTAATATAACATTTGGATCATTAATACATCTACATTACCATTACCAAAAATTCATCATTCCAATGGGATGTATTGTATCTAGAACCAATGTGATAATGTAATGATAACATATTTTTTTCTAGGGTTGGGTCCATCATATGTATAGATCACTCAAACTATATAACTATCTATGGATGGAAAATTCTGATTATTCTCACCTAGGAATCTAGTTCTTTCTACATACCATAAATAACCATGAAGTTTACAATTTTTTTCTATCTAAAAAATAATATTTTGAAATCCATTTATGTGTATTATTTCACATATATATAAATTTGGTTTCTTTTTCACATACTTAGTCTTTTAGAT
Source organism: Viscum album (assembly GCA_963277665.1). Classification (NCBI taxonomy): domain Eukaryota; kingdom Viridiplantae; phylum Streptophyta; class Magnoliopsida; order Santalales; family Viscaceae; genus Viscum; species Viscum album. The sequence goes on along the minus strand of OY728121.1, from coordinate 87,728,965 downwards.
CATTAAAAAGTGAAAATATTTTTTTATCTAATCAATAATCAATTATATAGAGTTATGAATTCTTCAGGTTCTAGTTATCCCTATCATATAATCTATTTTGATATCTCCTACATTAAAACTAGTAGTAGATGTGTTTATAGAAAACTACACGGATTCTAGATCATGGACTTTTCCCTAAATAAATGTAATGGATCCTGAAAAAAATCTTCTAATGTATATCTTCATCCAATATTACTATAAATATCAAATGAAGTCATGTTATATTTTTTTCAAAAAGGATGTATCACCCATATCATTAATTTTAAGTATCCCATCATTAAATAAATTATGGAATAAGGGACAACCACAATCACATTCACAATGATCAAAACATCATTATCCATAGTTATCATATGTATTCCAACACTGTCATCTAGCTATTACCACATTAGAAAAATTCTTGATATGAATCCTTTAAATCTATCACTAGGTTCATAAGTGAATACATGAAAAATGACAGTGTATAATTCATATATATTATAACCCTTGATTTAACAATCCATCAATTGAAGAATAAACTCATTAAACTCCCATGATCCTAAAAAAGAAACTCACTAACAGCTATCCCGACATGTGAATTATGTCTAATATAGGTCACTTTGCTATAACATTTACCACGTGTTTATGGAATCACATATTAAATTATTTATAGATGCTCAACAATGTTCCTCTATATAATCTTCATTTTTTTAAGTGAATACCCTTTGAAGGATATTATTGACCATGTAGATAAAAAACCATTCTCCATGTAGATTGTGTGAAAACAAATTCGATCATGGAACCGAATTGAAAACATGATTTTATGATAAGGTTATTTATAATTATTGTGTCTTAGGAAATGTTACCCAAAATCTACAAATTGCTCCAAATCCATCATTATTCATACGAAACCAATTTCTAATGTATCACATTATAAATTTTATCTGATCCTTATCATTCATATTATAAGTAATAGTTATATAATAATTCTCTTTTTAGAACATGAAATTCATCCTCACATCGGTCTACCCTATAAAAAATTACTCATTTCTTCATCATAAATTTTGTTGGTTCTACTTTTATGAAAAATCCCTTGATAAATTGTTGATGATATCTTGATAAAACTACATATATATTTATCTCAATCATGATGTTTTGGTATCACTCAAATAAATATCTTAGAACTCTTCATTTCCACATATATATCTATCATGGACACCACATAACCCAAGAGTTTCCCCTACAAATTCTCAAACACTCACTTAAACATCATGGAATAAGAATGATGTGCTCACTGGCTACCAAGATGTACATCATGGTGTATGGTATTCTAATCCAGTTTCTCTGAGTATATAAGGATGTGTTTAATGAATATAACGATTATAGAGTCTACAAATGGATGTGATATATTGTTCCTGAAGTCAATAATCAATGATGAAGTATTAGTTTTACCAAATGGTATAACCTGGTACTCATAAATCCCATACAAACAAAAAGACAAAATTTTGTGAATGTACCTATCTATATCATACATGTAGTTGAATCATGATAGATGATCAATCAGGTTGATTAAATAGTATCCCAATCAATAGACAATAATATAATAAATCTTCGGTAATTGATATGTGTTCTTCATCAATGACTTGTTCAGCTTTTGGTAATCAATGTACATTCGAAGAAAATAATCAACCATCATGAAGAAAACCATTGTTGCAACCCATAGTGATGGTCTCGACAAGATTGATACTTTATTAATCTTTTCAAAAATCCACACATTAAGATAATTCATCATTGTTGGGTCTATATGATATATGGGATACAAAATGGGATCTGAATGTTGCATGATCTATAATGATGATTATCTTCTAGATCCATTAGATATCTACATGGTTATGGATTGTTTCAATGATTTCATATCATTATTTAGTATCATGTCAGACTCACATTGAAAATAAGGATGAAGAATGTTATATTTTAGAATCCCTTATTATTTTACCATTTTTTTAACTCCCACACATAGGATATAAACAATGTTAAATTATTCTTTCTAAAGAATATTCAGCAACTAAAATATTGAGAATGTGAAAGGTTATACAAAACCACATTCTCAAACATATCTTGTGGTAAAGTGATAAAAAATCATCATTTGTTGTTGTACTCATATATAATACTCTAACTATCTTATAAGACAACATTGATACGAAATATTTTGTCATCTCAAATAATCATGTAGAAAAAACCCAGTGTAATTTGGATAAGCATGAGACAGTCAATGGGATAATCAATTTTTTTCCATGTTGTCTACCATTAACCTGATAGATAACCATACATAAAAAATCTTTCTTCATGTCATTGTATTGGGAAAGAGGGAGGGAGTTACGTGGACATGAGATACATCCCCAATATTTTATTGTTTGTAAATAAATTTTAATGGATTCATTATGTGTTGGGTGTTTATTTTACTTTTCAATTTAAAATAACTAACCAAACATTCCATAACAAACTAACCCACTACATGAAGCATGATATCAATTAAAGAAAACATAAAAAAACTATTCATAAAATATTTCAAACTAAAACTATAGACCACTATGGATGAACTTAATATAAATGTACCTAAAAAACAAATAGAACTCAATAAAATCCATATCAATAAGGCTCCAATAATCCCAAATATACACTCCCTTAAACAATAAATATAGAACTATGAAATGTAAGATAAACCTTATTAAATACATTTTTTCCATTTACCAATTAACTAGTTATTCAAAATAACCAATGTTCAAAATCATGATTGAGTAATAAAATTCAAATGGCTTTCCCCAAATGAATGACATACTCATGCCATTACGGTTGAACATGTTACCAAATTTATATAAAATAATTTAGATAAAAAATGTAGAAAATGGTTTTTATCAAAATAAAAATTGTTTTATAAAAAATATATTTTCACAAAATAATATCATGTTAAAGGGAATGAATCCCAACATGCTCTTTAGAGCCAATTTATATTTTACTTTTTGGAATAACTTATTTCCAAACAATAACCTATACATCCACACATACATAAATTGTTCTAATAGTTGCATATTCATGAGTGGTTTCTCATGGATCTACCTAGACATTACAAGGAAATGTAATCCCATGTTTTATAATAAATTTTTTACTAATAACAATCATATCTTTCAACCATGCCTCATAATGCTATGTGAACATACATCACCAAGTAAGCCTATAAACCATGCCAACACAATAATATCAAAAACATTCCAATGAAAAATAATTTTTAATTCCAAATACATTCAAATAAAATTAAAATTTTATTGAAATATTTTTCCAATAAATCAATCCAAACTACAATTTTAAAATTAACAACCAAAAATCATTTATGAAATGACTTTTCACAATAAATCCACAATTTCACAGAAAACTACAAACCATCAGTGATATAGATATCAACAATGGCGTTCAAACTAATTTAAAAATAAAATTCATTCAATATGATTATTTTTAACAAATTTATTCAATTTATATATTGATTATTCTAGATTCATACCATGTACCATGAATGCTTAAATGAAAACATAAAACGGTACCAAAATGTCCACTAAAATGGGTTGAAACTAAAAACCCCACCATAGATATCTTACAGAATCATATAGAACCCAAATACAGTCGTATATAGAATCAGATAACTTAGATATATCAACATAGTATATATATATATAAGAATTCAAGGGATATTGTTAATGAGATGAAAGGAAAACTACCAAGAAAAAAAATGATTAAATAATTTGATGGATGGACATCCAAACCCGATTTAATGCCTCTATATAACATTAAAAGCGATGGGAGAAGCCTCTCTAACCATTTATAGGATGAAAAACAATGTTTCAGTAGCAGTGGGATATAAAAATGGGGTAAAACAAAAAACAAATATTTTTCCATTTTTTGGGGATTTAATTTTGAAAAAAGTCATGGTTTTTCAAAACACGGACTAAATATTTGTTATATATATCTATAAAGATGAATCATAGTATATTGTATAACATAGTTTCAAAATGATGCTCCAAACATTCCAAATACCACTGTCTCACTATTTACATATTCTTTTAGGATGATTTACTTTTGGGGAAACCCATATGACCCACATGGTCCTTCCCCTATAGCCTCTATATATTTATTCATTGTCTCATATAGGTTTTTTTAGTTTTGCTAAACAATTAACCAATCATTAAGGATAAAACAATCCACCAAAAATTTTTAATCTAAACAATTTAAAACATCACCCAGAATCCTTATATATTTAAAATGTGTAAAATAACGGTTTATTCATTGATATCGTGGGTGATAAATTCTCCCATAAATTTTCAATTAAATCAAAATAAATTTTTAAAAAATTATTTCTATGAAACGTTTTTTCCATTTATCTTTTATTTACTAATATTTTTCCCTATTATCTTCTTGAATTTGACTTTGTTTCCACAAAACCTACACTATACCATTAATTTTTCCATGATATACATTCTCTTTCTTATCCATAATCTACACATCTTTGTTCTACAAAAATTAATCTGAAATTAGTTCAATGATATATCACTGAATAACATTTCTAGGATAAGGATGATAATTCTCTCAACATAGATATATTAGACATACTTTTCATTGAACATAATTGTGATTGAAATGACATGTGATATTACACATTGGTAACCCATTAATGTATCTTAATAGGGGCTAGGTATAGAGGATATAACATTCCCAACATCCCAAAATTATGACATAAAAGACTTCAAGAGATCCACATGAACACCTGACCACTCACTATGAATGAGTACAGTCATCAATAATGATATACATACAATTTGATTCCAATATTAGCCATATCCATATGTTTCCATATCAATTAATTCTTCTTCATTATATCTTCTATAAGGCATGGACTATATAGGGATTTCTCACATGTGTCAACACAAAAATTTAAAGAATGAAAGGTAATCCCATAGAATGCATCAAAAGGGTCTATATGTATTGAGGCTTGGAACATGTTTTTATATTATAACTCCACTAATAGAATGATATCATCCCATGATACACCAAAATCTATTAAAAATTACTTTAACATGTAATCAAATATTTTTATAATATAATTTTATTTCCCATCCATCTGATGATGATACGCTGTGTTGATTGTCTAATGAGTCCTGAGGGAAATCTTTAAATTTCATGAAATGATGGGTAATCCTCATATCTCCATCTAATAATATTGGAAGTTGTATTCAATTACTCTTTAACACTTTTAAGATATATATTTTGGACATTTCCATTACAAATGATATTTAGAAATCTTGATTAAATGAGTTGACATTAAGAGATGATCCATTATCAATAAAAATGGAATTTTGTTTCCAATCCCTTCTCAATAGAAATGTTAAAAAGTAGATAGATATATTCTCAAATTTCAGAATAGGAGTAGTTTAAGACTACAATATACCTACTTGATGTTAATTCTCAGCCTTTACGTGCTAACATGTTGAGCATCTTGAATTGGACTCTGAATCCATAATTTTCATACCAATCCACAATAATTATTCTTTCAATTCCATTTACATGTTCTGTATTCTAGTACTAATAAAGTGTTTCAAATGGTTTTTAGCATTATCAGGTTTTAACAATGAAGCCATATATACGACCTTATGATTTTTGAACCTCAATACTAACTATCATTCAGGTTAAATTACCCAATGGTCTCCCCTCCAATGAGTTTTTTTCAAAGCCATTCATTATTATTAATATGTCCATACCACATTAACTATCATTAATATATTAATTACAAAATAATCTATAATGATTGATGAATCATCACGTTGTTCTTCACATTACATGTTCATTTTGGAAAGTAATGTCATCAAATAACACTTATTTTATTCATCTTTTTTCAATGGAGAATATGACATTCAACAAAATGAATATTTCCCTAAATATCCATTTCCCAGTGTGTAGATTATGTCTATGTCAAAAATTATGTGATACTCCATCCATATTATATGTCTCATATTCAAATCACATTGACGATACCAATTCTACCTTAAATTATGACCTACAAACATAATAAATATTACACTAATTAGATAATTATGACCATACATCTAAACATGGACTAAAATAGCTAACTCTAAATCATGTGATCGTTAATTCTTCTCATTAGATTTTAACTGACATATGCTATAAGAAACAACATGATCTCATTTCTTGAGAAAACATCACATCCCAGATCTCAACAAATCAAAATATACAATGTACCCTTATCGCGATTCTCACCAAAATAAATATTGGTGATGATGTAAGGTGGTCATTTTGATTTTGAAATGATTTCTACCTTTTCTAATTAAACAATAACAGAACATTAATCATTTTCAATTAAAATACATAAAATATATAGTAATAAAAAAAAATATAAATGTGTCGGTAACAACCAGAAATCATAATAACACTATGTATCATGATGACATTATTCAGTGATTACCACGACATATCATCCTCAATAATTTTTTGATCCATAGAGCCATATTTTAAAAAATTTAATTTCCATGGAAACCTACATATTGTATCCAAAATAAAAAAATAAAATTTTAAATTCATATGACAATCCATCATGATTCCTAACACTGTTCATAGTATTTCTCAGGCCCCACCCATTTCCTTCAATACAACAGTATGTTAGCACAAACACCACCACTAATAAATCTAGATATCACATAAATATCCAATTCATAAATTCATAAAAATTGTTCGATCATTCGTAAGGACACAATTTATTACCAAATATTCGAAATTTCTATATATACTACTAAAATATATCCTTGGAATATCATTATTCTAAAACAGAATTGTTATATCATGATTGAATTTCAATATGGCCGAACCACAAAGCTCCAATAAATTATTTGAATAGATCATCTATATATGGAAGGGGATAAATTTTATTTAACTGACACTAGATAAATAATAGTATAATAAATGCATGGTTGAAGTGTTCCAATACCATTTTCAAAAAATAATCCTTGAGTTTCAATATGGACATGGTAGGATGAATGAAACCATTGATTTGTAGTTCCTCTAACTGAACATTTATCTCCATTAATTATACGGATTCCCTATGATAATATAGAACATAAATAATTCTCATCAACTAAATAATATCAATCGTGTATTACACTTATCTCATAGGTGGAAAACATAATATATTATTAGGATACACATATATAAAAATTGTAACGACTACTGAAATATATTATCATTGATCACATCCATTGATTCCAAAGAAAATAGTTCCAGCTAGTAGGATATAAATCCGATAACTGGTAACAAAGATCAGGTTGCATCCGCCATTACATGCTTGCCTCCTCAAAAGAGATTCCTGACTCACTATTAAATTGTAAAACATACTCATCATGTATAACATGTGATGTGATGCGTAATCATGTTCATCCAAACTATAAATAGGATTATATCATGGACATTAATATAACACATATATAATTCCCATTTCAAATCATTACCATCAATAGTTATAGAATATTATCTACACACAAATGTTCTACATTCAATATTACTAAAATATGTTTAATTTAATAGCATTGAAGAAATTAAATAATATTTTAAACTATGAAAATAAAAAAATATAATAAGTAATAATGAAATGGGAAGAACTTGCATCCAAAAATTTGTGCATAAGAGTTGAATTCAACGGAATATTACCTCTCACATTAATGGTAAAAAAATTCATCTACAATAACATGTTCCACTCCATATAATTTCATGTTCATCTAATGGTTTTCATTGTTTTTTTTATATTGTATTTCCCGAGGTGTCATTGTATTCTTGAAATCAAAATGGCTATCTCTATTATACTGAGGAGGTTGATTCTTTTTTCCTAATCATATAAAAGAATACAATATATTTAATACAAAGGATGTATTATGAACACATGACCTCGAGGCACTATGAAAATAATGTGTAAGGATACCTATTTTGTTACAATTGTCAATGATCTTGTTGGTTCCAGAAACTCTCACATCATATGTTTTAAAGAACATCATTTTAATTATCCATATTTAGTAGTGTGTATTGTAGGATGATTCATAAATCAAATTGTCTGATTTTGATTCAGGATGCCTCATTGAAAAAATGTGTTCCTCTTTTAATGGATCATAAAATAATATTTCCCACCATCTACCAGGGGTATAAACAAACTTCCCTCTCCAATACCACCTGAGAAGTAATTATAAAATTCCAACTCTTTATAGAAAATCTCAATATAATAAAAAATAATCATAACTTAAATTTTAGAGAAAATATCCTTACTCATCCACAATACAAATATGTGTTCCTTTATGGATGCAGTATAAAGAACTGTGTATTCAAAGAAAACTAAATTCATGAATGTATCTGCATACTCCTTTAATGAATGATTTTGTTATTTCATGTTCTAGAAGGTTTTAATTTGTAGATCAGGTGAAACCACATTCTCAGCAACCACTTTTAGTCTGTTTATACAACATCTTTTAGGTTCCATTTTATAGGGCCACAACAACTATAATAGGTATCAAACATTATTTTCTTAAGGCATAGAATATCAAATTCTACCAAATCATACAATCAAAAATTTTTGTCTAAAATCATCATTTTATCTGATAATTAATTTTATAAATTTATCACTTCAATTTCAAAATAAATTTATTTTAAAATTATCACAATCCTTCTATTTTCAAAATATAAAATTTGAAAACAACTTCAATAATTTTAAAAAATTAACTCATTTCAAAAAATAATAATCAGAATGAAATATGCAATCCAAGTGGGAATTCATTTTTCAAATTCATGTAATGATCATAACAAGGATAGACATCTGTTACTAATATTTCAATTAAAATAATTATTCCAAAACACTTATGTAGCCCAATCCATGGTCACATATTGGTTAATATAAAAAGGGTAGTTTCTTCTTTTTATTCTCTACATATCAATTTCCAACAATCGTACTTCTTTATACAGTCAATAGTCAATGAAATAAACTGTTTTATTTTTTAAATCCAAAACCTTCAATTGATACCTAGTCAAAGAAAACATCAACTTCTACTACTTATTCCACATGGATATTCTAAAGGGCCAAAATGAAAACACCTGTAACATCCATCTTCATCTCATTCTCTTGATAAGGCAGGAGGAAATTAGTTAGCCGTAATCAAAATCCTTAACCTTATAACTTATATAAATAAATTCCAAGGTATTTATTAACTAATGGTGAATAAGTTTCTATTTTAATTTTAGAAAACCCTCAAAATTCGTCATAAAAAATTACCTACTACATGTTTATTTATAAAAATTAAAGATAAAACAAATAAACCATCGATAAAAAAATATTTACAAAACCCATGTACTAAATAAGAAGTCCACAATATCAAATTAAATAGTGAATATTACAAGAACAAAAGAATAAATTGAAATAAAAACTCTAAGGCTCCAACATGCTGCAAGGTCCACTACACAAAACATACCAAGTATCAATATATACCGTTAGAGAAGTTTGATACATTAAAATTTACCATTTTATTATAAAAAATATCTCTAAATTTTGCAAACATCATATGAATGGATGAGTAATGAAACGAACTCCCCTTTCCCAAAATGACATCCCTACTCAAGCCACTAGAATAGAACATGTTATCACATAAATAAAAAATAGTTTCTATAATGGAAATTCAAAAAAATATTATATCATAATATAAATTAGTTCCATGAGAAATTATTTTTCAATAAAATACAAAGACGATTAAAATATATGGAAAAAAAATTCTTCAAAACAATTTCATATTTTTTTACATATCTTATTAAAATAAAAACCCACACTTCCATGAATCCATGCTTCATTATGATAGTTTTGTAGTCATGCAAGATTTATCATTAATCTATCAACTAATACCAATATGATTATATCCATTTTAGAATTACACCTTTTGAAATTATCATAAGGTAATATTTCATCTAATTCTGCAAAAGAAATATGAACAATCACCAGAATGTATTCCAAAATACCATGATAATACAATCATTCAGAAAAAACGTTGTTTCCAAATACATTTCAATGACAAAATCATTTCATTGAAACTAAAATTTATTTGAATACATTATAATTAAATATAATCATGAGTCTCTTAGAAATTCAAGATCAAAATATTATTTATAAAACAGGTTTCCAGATAAATTCAACTATTTTTTAAAAACAACACAAACCATTTATATGTATAGTTTCTATCATGATTTTCAAACCAATTTCACAATAAATTTCAATAAATTTCATAATTCAAAACAAATCATCCATGTTATAAATAGTGTATTCAATATTGAATCCATTTATATTGATTGATTTGGTGAATTAAAAAAAATTCCACGATAATGTCCATGAAAATAGGTTTAAAATATAAAAGCCTACTATATATCTCATACCCATGATATATATCAAAATATAATCATATTTGCAACAAAATAAAAAATATATTTCCAATATATATATATATGGAATAGATATAGTGGTAGAAGTGGATCATTCATAAACTATCATGAAAAACCAATAGTGATGACTTACTCGAATAGTGTGGATTCTACATACCATGAAACAACTCTAAATATCCTCCAAGTTTATATGAAAATCCTACATATCCTTGTCAATGAAGAAATATTTAGTTTGGGTTGTCTTTGACTAAGATTGCGGGGTTTAAAAATTAGACCACAATCTATTTATTGTGGTTATAGTTATTAAACTATGCATAATTAGTCACATAGTGAGTCAAACCCTATGCTAACCTTTGGTTAGACACTGTATCAAGGATCAACCATGAATTATTGAATCACTTGGCTTCCAAACCGTTAACCAACAATGATAAATCCGACATTCTCAAGGTTAATGTATTCTCTTGGGATTCGTCATGGTTTGGAAAATCCTTGAATTGATCATGTCCCTTCCCCTTTAACCTATATTTAACTATTCATGGTATCATGTTGATTTGGAATGGTTTCCTAAAATATTGAACCCATAATGAACACTTAAAAATCCTCAAAAAATTGAAAACTTATTTCATAAAATATAAAATATCAACCTAACACATTATTTAAATAAAAATAATAATCGAATGACTAATTACCTGAAACTATAGGTGAGAAACTACAAGTACTATCCCTAGTTTATATCTCAACAAGTTAGTCACAATCTTCAAATTTTTGTAGTTAGGAAACAAAATTCACTACTATTCAAAATAAACACATATAATGATACACAAAAAAAGTAGGTAGGATCATATATATCTAACAATGTGTAGTTTTTCCAAATAGATACCACAAATAAATGAATTTAATCATATAATTATAATGGAAAATAATAACAGGTGTATATGTGGAATGGGATCTATAGGATTATTCATGATGAATGAATACACCAGAAATATCATAAATCACTTCTCAAAATTACGTGGATCAGTCATTGTAAATGTAATTAGCAGTAACAGTAAAACATCATTTTACCCACTTTATAGTGACTTAGGGATATAATATATAGTGGAGTCCATGTTATTTAATAGTTAACCATACAGATTACCATACATATATTCTCCTATAAATCATTTCCAAAATGATTAGTACTATAAGAAATAAGTTATTTTTTTTAAAACCCATACCATTTTTTAATAACCAAACATGACCAACTGGAGACTAGTCAAATGGTCACATTACCATATGTGAACATCTCCATACCTAAGAGGCTATTAACTAGAAATAAATTTCCCAGTCCACGAGATGGGATACCATAATGTAAATATAATGTTATACATAATGTAAATAAACCAAATAATAAATTATAATAAGATATGACTATCACTAAGAAAATATATGATAAAAAAAATATACATGTCATACACATAATAATTGGATCCTAATGTGGTAATCCAAAGTAGTTAACAATTGATGATAATTATATAATTAATTTCTAGGGTCAGGTAGATTTAGTCGTAGTCTATTACTAGCTCCATAATCCCTTTTAAAACCATCATACATTGGTCCATTTATTTTTAGTGGATCTCTCTTCATGAAATATACAATTTCATAGAATTTATTTAGTTGGGTGTCTGTAAAAGACTCAGTATGACACAACTAATGAATTTATGACATAATTTTACCAAATATATAATATTATATTCCATGAAAGAATTAAATGGTCAAATATTGATAAAATCATTATTCTGTACTGATATATCACACATAACGAGCCTCCATGTACCCTAACACCACCTAATTGAAATTATTTTTGGTGAAATATATCACAACCTAAGAAATTAATCTCTTTTAAGATAACAATTTACACTACTAGTGTAGCGGTGGAATTCATCAATACTTTTTGTTGATAAATTTAAATCATCTATCAATTAACTAATTGCCGTCACTCTATATGGGTATCTACACCAACTGATAATGATATTCTAATGACATCATATCTCAATCAGTCTTCGACCCACATATGCACATCCCTATTTAGGAATATCCACACATGTAATTGAGGAAATTTTAACTTCACCATGTTACTTATGTAGTTACCAATTCTTGTCTATTTATTTTTGTTTCATGGTATCATTGAAGGATATATAGACAACAATTAACTAACCTGAAATATTTTTATGATCATCTTAATACATGAATAATAATTTCATTTTATAAGAAAAAATTATACTTGATATATTAATAAAAAAATGAATTATTACAAAAAATGGAAAAATTAAATAAAATTGCTAAATATTCACATAGAGAAATTTTAATAATAAATAAATCATCATTCCCACTCACATGCCCACATTCATCACCTGAAAATATGGAATTAATAATTCATTGAAATTATATCCAATCATTCATCATATATATAGCCCCAAAAATATTAACATACAATCTCAAAATTCATCAACATAAAAAAACAATTATTATATTCCTTTTGTAGTTCTAAAGGATGGGTGAAAACATCTTCAATAAAGAATAAAAACTCATGGATATATTCAATGTAATTTTCATTTCAAAAATGGTGGTGGTTAATCATAAGTTTATAGTTTAGAAGAGAAAAATATTATTATAAAAATAATTAAAATATTATAAGGGATGATACAATCTCACTCCTATATAATTTACAACATTAATTTTATATTAAATAATTTTATAGTTGTAATTTACACATGAATAATTTTAAAAAAGGATTTGGTAATATATATCTCATATGATTAAATTTGATACATATGTGGTAGACCATTAACAGAAAATATTTCATTAAACTATGTACATATAATTAAAAAATTTAATTATCCTTATAATTTTTTTATTAATTAATCAATTCACAATTATATTTAGATAATGTTTTAATAATTTATGCATAGAAAATTGATGTAATTATCATTTGACGGAGAAATCTACAATCTACTAACAACTCACATGACTCTAATTTAAAAATATTTATAAATATTCCTTAGATAATTTGATGGTATTATTGTTTAAAAATTATATATTTATAATTTAATGAAATTAACATATTTTATTTTTATAATAATCATTTCATAAATTCACAATACTTATATTTTAATTTTTTTCTAATTTCCATTTCATTACTTGATATAATAATCATTTAATAATTTTATACTTTTTAATTTTCATATAATATTGAATAGTTAACACCTGATAGTTTTATTAATTCCCATCTTTTGATTATCATTTTAAAATGTTACATTAATTGAAAAAATAAACAATTATGAAGTGTGGGAAAAATAATATAAATAAATAGATAAAAGTAATAAAATAATGTCTTTTGTTAACTATATGCATATCTCCCTATAGGTAAGAAGAATAACGGTCACTCATAAACTAGAAGTAGGTTTAGATGATATTTTCTAAATGCGTGTATATGAGCTTCAGGGTCACTTGAACTAAAAATATTCAATAGAGAACCAAGTATGAGTGGTTCAGTTTTTTTAGTAATTACATCCATGCACTCTCATGGAATTTTAAAAAATTTAAACGATGGTTTAACTATATTTTCAAACATAAATTTATTTTGGAGTATTTTATTTTACAACATTATGTTTTGGAAATTATAATGGGAAAATATGATTGAAATCAATGCATTGGTATTGGGGCCTCATGAAAATGGAGGCTGATGGTGTACTTGGTGAAGATAAAGATAAATGGGGAAAATAATTAAAAAATAGAAATAAAATGTAACAATGCAATATGGGTGAGGTAACTTACCCATATCATAGATTTACCAAAACACTCAATGTATGAAATCATTTATGTCGTACATATGGTTGAACCTACATTATGGATTTCATTAAGATTTTATATTTCCCATCTAACCCAAAATACATGATATATTTAATTATTTTTTTTAAAAAAATTTATCTTATATAAGGTATTTTATATATTTGTTATATTAATACAAAATCCCTATAGTCATCAGAATCTATCTGGAATCAAAACATAACTATAAATATAATCCATTAAATATATTATATAGAATAATGAAAAAAACTAAGGTAATTAGAATATCTAAAAATTTTATCATACATAATTTCATCTAAAATTTATATACTGATTTTTAATAGAAAATAATATTACAATACTAATGTAATAGTAGTCTGTAATAATTAAAAAAGATAGGATATGACACTCTAGTCTTATAAGGATAATTGAGTGATTCCTTAATCATATAATGACATAAAAAATTGTTTTAAAATGGCCATCAACCACTACATTAAGGTTAATATGTACTGTGAAAGGGTTGATTGCTCCTTCCACAATGGTGGACGGCTAACACTATACCTATGTATTCGTACTCCAACACTTGCGTATAAGTAATAAAAATTATCAACAGTTCATGTAATGGTAACCTAGGAATCTTTTAAGGGAAAAAACCCCAACATAGGGGTAACATACGTTTAGTTCGATATTCCTATTAAGGATGTTATGGTAGTATTATTAAATAAAGACACGAATATGGTTCACGATGATTTTCATAATCCATATATGGGTATAATACTATTTAAATAAGGGTAAAATCACTTCACATAATGGTTAATAAGATTTATAATAACTCTATATTGGTAAAATTGATATCACATAAGGGTAAAATTATATCTATATAATTGTATGTGAACACAAAAGCTTAAAAATGATATATAATTGTCTTATTCAATCATATAAATATGTAGATACAATAAATGAATATATATACATATATATCATATGATTTTTTCTTGAAAAATATGATCAAATTATTATAGTCCAAAAAAATATGATGTTAAAAATTTATAAAAACATTGATTTATTCTTCAGTTTGTTAAATATGAAGTAATAGCTTGAACACAATGAAATATTCACATTTGGAGCATTATGGTTTATTAAACGATTATAAAAATATAAATGATAGCTTTATAGGGATATATATTAGTAAAATAGTTAATGTAATTATATTTCATATAAATAACATAATGATATATATTTTATCAAATGACCAAAAAATTCTATCGGGCACATTTCATTAATATTAATATATTAAATATTAAAATATGACTTTATAGTAATGGATGACTATATTAATTGAGTGCTTCATTTTAGATATATACTTTCCATCCATATATATACTACCAAATTTAAATATATAACCATATATATCATTATGATCCATATTTGAGTTAAATAGTGTGAAAGATGGAAATTATATATAGGTGTCTACTTTCAAGAAATGAAATTATATAAATTATCAATTGACATTTTGTATGGATTAAGGCAAGGTATTATCTGATTTCCATATCAATGTGGCATGTTTTTAGGATATCTATATATTTTATTTTTTATTATTTATATACATAACCCTTTATATGATTAATCAATAAAACATCATAATTTATTGTATTTGAATGTCCAAATAAAATAATTTCATCCAAAGGGAATTTATTAAAATGTTATTTAGTGGTAGAGTTTTTCTTAACTCAGATTACATTCAATAGCTTTTAAATATTATTAATTTAATTTATTGTGAAATGATTATGGGTGAATTGATTTCCTAATTATTGTATCCACTATATTCAATTATTTAATATTTATTTGATATTTCCAAATAATCACATCAAGGATTAACTATCACAACAAATGATATAATTTTTGTAAGGCTTTTCATTTTTTATATCTCTTTTCTTTGTTTCATGTTTTAAATCACACACCTTGATTTACATGAATTGGGTACATATTTTCCCATGCATTAATTTTGATATATTAAATCACAAAATATATGGGATATATAGTCCTATATAATATTTATTCCCTTAGGAAAATTGTATTTTTAATGTTTTTTGAGAGATAAATGTTTTATACTATAATATAATTTCATTGTGAGATTCAATTTGTTCATTTTTTCATTGTGGGAATTCATATGATCATATTTTCATGAACCATATATTATTTTTTCATCACTTGTTATGAATTTAGTTTACATGTTTCGTTCATTTTCCTCTAATTATGATTTAATAAAAACATAATATTTTTTAAATATCATACAGATTTTGAATCTTCATTTAGAAAGAAAATTTGCCCCTTTCATTAACAATTTTGTAAATTGGTTTCATGTATTTGATTTTATTGACATAATTTATTTCATAATGTATCTTTTCATTTTATCTGGCCTTTTATTAAAATGTATTAAAAGGTATTTTTTCAACTTCTTCCAAATGGGTCTCATTTGACTTAAATTTGAAATTATTGAAAAGAATATACGTAATTAATATTTAAGAATATAACATACTTTCCATCTTTTATGAAAATTATTTTAATTGAATCGTCCATTATAGGTGTGGAATTTTTTAATCATTTAAATTAATTTGCACAACATATTTGGAATTTTTATTATATAAATTATTTTACAATAAGATAAATTTTAGTTAAGTTTATATTATTTTAAAAATTCTTTACATTTTGTTTCCTTAACAAACAACAAAATAACCCATGGTGTTGCATATAAACCACTTTGAATATGTTTTAATTATACAATCTGTGACTTTTCGGTAAATTATTTATCACTACTATAAATAAATTATCGTGTAAATCAATTTTTCCAACAATTAAGTAAATATATTAAAGAAAAATTGTAAATTCAAATTTGAAAATGTATGATTTCATTTGTTATAAATATGTTCAGTTTCATTAAAATATTTTATTATAATGTGAACCCATTATAGCAGTCTAAGGAAATATTTAATGATAACGTTCATTATATGATTATTCTTGATTTTGGATGCAATGAATATATATATTTTATTGTTTCCTTTAGGTTTTTTTAGGAGTTTTATGATGATAATGTTACATGATAAGATTATATTTTCATTAATCATTTTTTGGGATTAAAATGTTTACCTTTATCTATATTGACATAAAGTGGCTCATGATTGTTTCTTCAAAAAAATCATTCCATTTTGATGATTTATGTCATATGTCATGTTTATATATATATGTTTCAGTGTTTATGAATAGTTTTTTGTTATTACATTTCATTATGATTATGTTATTAAACCCTAAAAATCATATTATAATCAATAATAATATTAAAATTTTAATGATTATGTTTACCTATACTATGGGTTTAAGAGGACAATTATTATATTTACTTCTCCCTGGTTGTAGTAAAATTTTATGTGTTATGTTTTTCCAAAGAATAATAACATAGGTGATGAGCATATTAATATATCATTTATATTTTTATTAACTATAAAATTCATTATAATTAATTCTTTGTATAGTTTGCTCCAAATTCAATAAAACACTAATCATAATATTTCAATGGTTATTTGTGTCATCCAATAATTCAGTTGATGCAATATGATTGTAATGGATAAAATTGTGTCATTTTTATTTCTATTTGATCCAAATAATTAATTATTATGTTTTTGGAAATAATTCTAGGAGTATGTGATCTTGTAATTTAATGTTTTTATTATAGATTAATTTAGATAAGATCAATGATTATAATTTTTTCAGATGATGTTAAATTAATAGTAATGGAAAAAATCATGAATTTTATTATTTAATATTGATCATAATTCCAAAGTAATATAATTTATATGGATATATTTAATGATGATTTATTTTATTTTCTGATAAATTTATTGTAGTTCAACACATGGTTTGATTATGAGAATCCGTGAATAGATAATTTTTGGAATGAAATATGAATTATCGTCTAGAGGATTGTAGGATTCTAATGTTGATTTATAGTTATTTTTTATTAACATAATATTATATAAAATAATTAATTTTATATGATTATATAAAAGGTATTTTTGGTTAATTTTCTTTAAGATTTACAAATTATCAGGAGAGATAATTGTTAATTTAATCTCATAAGAAAACCTTATCAATCTCTTCTAATATTTATGTTTCTTATTATGTTTGAAATATGCTGATGATAATTAAAAATAATTATTTATAAAATTAACAACTTTTTATTCTTTCTGTAATTGTTTTGGAATTTTTTATTTAAATATTATTTCATTGTATGAAGGTTTCTAATTTTTTGATATTATAATAAATAATGCTAGAAACATATTTTTGGTCTAAATTTAATGATATATGTAATATCAATTCACATTATTGTGAATTATTTCATCATATAAAATATTATATTAGTACTTAATGATTAAGAAACTCATCTTCAATACTAATAATTTGGAAGAAATATATGATTTTTGTTTACTTTTTTTAATATAATAATTAGATATGTTTATTAATTTTAAATTCCATGTTCTCTTTGTATTTATTGTAATGAAATTCCATTATGTTGGGAAAAGGATATTAAATGAATATAATATCCTGTTTCCTTTATTTATGATAATTTGATGGTAATTTTCAAACCTCATTAATTTAGGGTTATAGGGAACATCGTACTTCTATTTCTATACATTCAATAGTTTTTTTTAATTCCAATATTAATGTGATATATCTATAATGTTATTTTAAAATAAAAATCCCTTATTTTATGAGTTCATGATCTTATTGTGAGGATGAATTCTGTTCTAGAAGATTGTAAATTTATATAATTTTAATATACTTACCTCTTTAAAAGAAATTAAATAACTAATCAAACTCTCTAAAATGAAATCATGATGAAATTTATTTTAAAATAACATAAAAAATAAAATTAAATATTCATTGTGTATTCTAAATGATTTTATTTATTATAAAAATTATATATAATTATTTTATAACAAATAGTAATCTCATTTTATTGTATTTTATAAATTAAACTTCATTAATAATAAAACTGAATTTCAGTTTCACATTATAATCAATCACATAAATATAACATCTTTTTGTGTGAAATTTTTAGTTTTATAAAATTTATATAATAAGAGTAGCAAAAATGTAATTTTATAAAAAATTTATAATCCTTTAATTTTTTGTTATGAAACTCATATTTGGAAATCTTATTATAAAACTATAACATTATAGTTGAAATAACCATAAACCTATTGCATGAGTCATAGAATTTTTTTACTATCTATTGATGGATTATAAAATTATATAATTACATTTTATTTTTCCATTCCTCAATTATTATTTCATCTGATGGTTTTGTATTAATTTCTCTTCCACTATTTCTTCATCTTTTATTATAAAAAAAGAAATTTTTAATACAAAATCATCTAAATTAAATCTCAATGCATGCTAAAATCCGTAAATATAAAATATAATTTAACTTTTTTTCATGAGATTATTAACAAATTAAAAATATTTATTGTACAAAAAATGAATAATTATATATATATATATATATATATGTTTCTAGAATATAAATTTTGACTCAAAATGTTTAACAAATATCATTATCAAAATATGTAGCCATAAAATTGGACAGAAGATAATTATATATTTATAAACCGAAAACCGTTGATAATTTTGTTACATAATATTCTCAGATAATCCTATATTGTTTTTATTAATATAAATTAATCACTCAAAAATTCAGATACCAAAAACATTTATGTTTAATAGTTATATATTTTAGGAAATATGGTTATATTTTCAACAAATAACTATAGTCACTATAATTCATCAATAAAATAATATATATTAGAAAACAAATGACATCATTTATTCACAAAAAAAATAACATCTATTAATATAATATTTTAAAAAAAACTATTTTCCCAATATGTTGAAAATTAAAAATAACATTAATCACTTCATCACAAAATAATATTTTGAATCCCTGATTGTGAAGATAATTAAACATTAATTCAAAATTTTTTATAATATTTTATCCCAATTTATGATAATTACATCAACTTAAATGAAAATATTTTTCAAAAAGGATATTAATATATTAAAACATGTCTCCCAAATATGTATTATCATTTTTCTCAAATATCCATTCATCTAAATCAAATGTAAAATTTATTTCATACATATAAGTCAATCATAAATAAATATATTTTAAACCTTATCCGAAATAAAACTACCTATCAACTCTTGGAACCCAATTTATATGCACTATAATAATTCAATATCCTCCAAATTACAATAATCAGGATTTATTAAAATAAAAACAAGATACTTGTTACATAATTATCACATCATTATCAGCACGTAAATAAGGAATTTTTCATGGAATCAAATTACTAAATTATCGAACGGTTTAGTGTATTGGAGTGTAGCTAAATAATTGCATTATTTTTTGAATCATAACAATAGTTATCCATAATCATTATTGTCCAAACATTATCCCTAATTTCTCTCGTTATAACATCATCTTTGTAACCTAGCGGTGGGAAACATAATAATTAAGTGATCAGAATATTACAGTAAAGGAACATATATCATAATAATATGTAAAAAATAGAGAGATATTAAAAACATGATACATTATTATATTACCATATATGAAAATAATAAATTATATTAGAGGAATATATATCTTAATATAGATAATTATGAAATAATAAGTGATATTTCTAGTAACAATACTCATTTGAATAGTTATATAACATGTGATAATGACGTAAATGTTCATAAAATAATCAAAGAAATCTTTAACCATGAAAACAGAGTATTTCATTGATGATAAATGAATTTTTAAAATTTAATTAAATATAATTAAAAAATATAAATAATGAAGAACATAGTAATCAAGTTGAACGTGGGGAACCACCATAAAATTAGGAAAACCACATTAAGAAAACCCATTATACCAATATCTTGGGGAACGAACTAATTATTTCTATATATGAAAATTTGAAAATTTATTTTACCCCAATAAATGTTAATAATATTATTTTAACATATATAACTATTTTATGGGATACAATATAATAAAAATCCATCATTTGGTGACATAATACCCCACCCCAAAATAGTTATATATGTTAAAATAAACAATGTAATTTGAATGGTTTTTTGGAATTTATCTTATAAAATAAATATTATAAGTCCAAGAACATGAAAATAGCATTTACATAATTAATTAAAACAATAAAATCATTTGTATTATATAATAAAAAAATAAATTATAGAATAATAATAGTTTAGTAATAATTAAATCATGAATAAAAAAGATACCACAATTTGAATTTAAAATTTTTTATAAATTGTTATGTTTAATTTACCTTCGAAAAAAACAAGGATACATGAATATGGTTTTAAAACACAAAATAATGTTTTATAAAGAAAATAAATTCATAATACCTATCTTGATCAAAAATGATATATAAAAATACATAAAAAACATTTACATTTAAATATAATAATTAATATTACAATTAGTAACAGGGTATAAATTATTAAAAAACATGATGTGAAAATAATATGAAAAAATATATTTTAAATTTTTTATTTAGATTCATAAAAATTAAATAGACAATTTTTTTAGATAACTAACAATTTTATGGGATGATAAACATTTCATTTTTAATATTAAAAGCATTTTTAATGCTATTAAATAATCATGTTGAAATACCACCTCATTAAAAATATTATGAATAATTTTACATGAAATAAAACATATGGAATAAAAAATTATGGGAGATCAATAATAATATTTTTAAACTGGGTACATGATATCATTTCTAGTAACTAAAAATATGGACATGTGTTAAAATATAAATTAAATTTAATCTGAATTATTTCTAGATGAAAATCAAATTAATGAAACATTAAAATTGTATAGGAAGGAAAATATACTATGAAAAATTATTTCCCCATTAAATAATTATGAATTCATTCGAAAATAATTATGGGATAGAATATTCTAATCGTGAAAGAAAATAGAAAATGATGAATGATTTAAAAACAATGATGAGAAATGACTCATGGGAGCTCCTTAAAAAAATTGGGAATTTTGAGAAAAAACCCTATGATAATTATAAAGTAAAGTAGAAAATTTAATATCAAGAAATAAATTTGTAAGATTATATAAAAATTCTATATGATTTAATTCAAAACATTTAAAAATTAAACATGTTTAATAATATGAAAATTCGTCAATTAATGCAAATTCATAAACAATAATTACATATAGTAATTGTATCATAAGAATTAAATAGAAAAGGAAGTGACACCATGAAATGAACCATACATATAATTTTAGAGATTATATTTAGTATATATATATATATTAAATTTTTTATATATAAATATAATTAATTATAAATCATTACAAAACATGATATAATGTCTCAATAAAAGAAAGAATTATATAAAAAACCCTTTAATGTTTTAAAAATTTGATAAAAACTCCATTGAAAGGATATCATGACAATGATAATTGAATCTCATGAAATAGAAGATAAATATATATTTCATTTTATAATGGTGTAAAAATAAGACCACTAAAATGTATATATTATTTATATCATAAACATGTCTCAAGGAACAGAAATTGACACTAAAAGACATACCTTGTATACATACATTGTTTTTTACACTATTACTAATAGTACATAAAAAATTAATCATAATAGAAAATTTCATAACATTAACCATGAATACCAAAAGAAATTTATGTTTGTTATAAATCAATAGAAATATTACATTAATTATTTATAGATTATTATGACTATCATGTTGTCATAACCTTAAATGTGTAGTGCATATTTGGTAATATTGATATCCTTACCTATCAGTTGATACCATGTTAAATATTAATAAATTATTTAATATTACATTATATCTTACTTATAATTAAAAAAATATATACTCCATTAAATATGTTTTTTTGTTATGTGATGTGAAATATCAATTGATAACGTAATATTTTATTGATTTTACTAAATGATTATATACATATATAATAATTTAATTAGAAAATATTATATTTCTACCAACATATAACAATAATTTTATTCATAAAATTATATAATAATAATATTTTTCATATTCACATAGACTACCTTAATTATATTTCGAAACATTTTTCACATATGTTGTGAAATTTACTGAAACATGGACATGATTTGTGAGTATGGTCTAGGAGTTGTTTATTTTTAAATAATATCATTATAAAAAATAATAATTAAATATTTTTTTTAGATTTTTTTGATTTATACAATATTTTATGATTTTAATATAAATCATGAAAATATATATCTAAAAAATGAAAAAATATTCACCATGGATGCGGTAATGCACACTTAGACATGATTATCATTCTTTTATTATATCTTTTGAGAGTAATTATGTGTAATACATTGATGATGTTATTTTGTTTTTTCTATGTATAATGATATTAGAAACTTATCTTCATTTGATAAATATGAGAAAATATTAGTACTATAAGGATACATGTTTCAATACAATAATGTTGATAAAATATATATGGAATAATTTTATTATCAATAAAAACATTAGATAGAAATAACTCATACATTGGAGACTTTAATTCTTACATCGAAGTTCAACTGAAACTGAATTATATTGTATAACAATGAGTAAATGTTGCCTTATGTTTTTCAGATATGGATATAGTTCGATATAAATTTTTTTATGGTGGTATTTATATTTTATTCTTAAACATTTATGGGTGGATATGTTATCCATTTCGATGGGTATATAATGGTTATTGTAGAAATATACATCACATTTCAATTATATCATTTCATTATTTAGTTGTCATTGGATCTAAAATAAATAAAGAATGATATGTGAATGGATTTTGGGTCTATATTCTCTAAAATCATTCATTTATAGACAATATTGATCTATTTACAGTCTTTCAATAATGTTATATAATATTTTCATTTTAGTTTTTACATTTCTTATTATTCATAAATATTGTAATTAAATTTTTACTAAAACATTAATATCAAATTTGTAAAACAATATCATGCCATGGAAAACAATTCTAATATATTAAATTCTATTTCGTTTCAAAATATTTAACAATAATCTTATAAATTTAAATTGACAACGATTATAAATATTTTTTGATAGAAAATAACCATTTGATCATTAATGAATTATAATATATTTTTTATAAGGATTACGAATTAAATAAGCATGATAATATTTTCATTTGTGTTATTAAATTATATAATATTCATCAAATAATGTATCCCAATATATTTTAATTTAATAAGATTCTTAATATTAATAATCCAAACTATCTAGTATTAATTTAATAATTATCAAGGTAAATAAAATTCATTTAAACAAATGAAATTTTATAAAAAAAATTGACATGATAAATATTAATAATATTTTTTTTCCTAGAAAATATAAGATTAATTTTATATAATTATCTATATATGTGTATTGGAATTAATCATAACATTAGGAATTGTATGGCTTAAAACCCATTTCTAGATAAATTTATTTTAATAGAAAATTATTTATAAATATGATAAAATTTTCAATAATATTGATTATAATGTATATTAGAGAATTATAATCATTAGAAGGTTGTTTATTTATTTTCTATGTAAGTCAAAATATAATTTTCATTAGTTTATCATTAAATTGTAAAAATAATAGAAATAAAAGATTTCATCAAAAGGTAATATAAAATGTGAAAATTATAAAAATTGGATTATAAATATGAATAGATTTATAAATATTATTTAGTATACACTATAATAAATTTTAACTACTAGAATATTTTTATATCATTCTGTTGATTAATAAAATATTATATTATCATAAATGTGATATCATTGGAAAAATTGGATTTTAATACTAATCGCCTAAAAAAAATTATTTCATTTTTTTTTCTTATTCTAATTTAATTGTGAATAATTTTAAAATTATTTACAAATTGTATATTTTATATATTAATATTCAATAGTAATCGTAAAATATTTTTTAAAAATAAAATTACTTATATTTAAAATTAAAATTTCAATATTAAATACTTTTAATTAAATACATTCAATTGTTAAAAAAAATAATGGAAAAAAATTCTAGTATTTATTATTACATAATTAATAATTTATTCATATTAACTATATTTAAATTGTCTGTAGTGTGTTAAATAAGTAATAAAATATGCTACATATTTTAATGGATAAAAAAATCTAAGATCAGTACAATCTATCAACATAAATACATTCCATTTTTGGTATTTCATTATCATTTACCAATATGAATAATAATGGAAGTGAAAAAATATTGAAAAGCCTCAAGGTATTATATCTAAAGAGATATGGTCCTCAATATCATAGGGAATAATAAAATTATATTTTTTTAATAACGAGTGAAAGAAAATTATATCATAACTACATATCAAAGATTATTTAAATGATTTCTTTCATAGATAATTCATACTTAGAAAGAAACTAATATACAGTCACTATATATCTATAATTCATTCTTCAAAATTCTATTAAATAATTTTTGAGTCATATTTTATAAAGTCATTCTATTTTGAATATATCATCAATTTTTTATGGTGGATTTTATCATTTTTAGAATATATATTTCAAAAAATAAATATTAATATCAAAAAATGTATCAAATAACATAAAAATATCTCAGGGTGGTGATGTAATGTTCATAGAATATATCCTAGACACAATATTGTTTATCTGAATATATTATATAAATGAATTTCATGATTTCTCTTCAATTATAGTCATAGAAATGGGTTTTATGTACTACCTATAGCTCAAAGATTGTGATTCCATTCCACCATCAACATTCAATAGTTTAGGACATTAAAATACATAATTATTTAGTTCCACACAAATTTGAAAATGAATGGTTTATAATACAAGTGAATGGGTTTTGTATTCTCTTCTCGAGTGAACTGAATTTTTTATTGTTTGTTGACATTTTGAATCTTGTTGGGATTATTTACCAGATATTAAAATTATCTATTCTTCTTAAGTAAAATCCCAAGGAGATCAATAAAATATTATTTATATAAATAAATTGGTAATTTTTATTGTTTGTCATTATTTTCATTTTACCATTTATTATATTTTATTAATTTTTAATTTGTATTGTTTTGGACTTCAACTATTGTTACATTTATAATCGTATTCTGTGATAGATAGTTTAGAATAGTGATTGGGTTACATATTTTACATTTCAATAAAATGATTTTTTATCGTACTCAATATAGAATGCCTCACACAAATTATTACTTATAATTATAACCAATACTAAAACCAATTTTTGTTTAATGACTGATCAGACATTAATTTTAAAAAGGCATTTACAAAATTTGAAAGATAATACAATATAAATCTTCTTATTCTATTACATTTACATATTGTATTATAGTAATGTTATTTAAATGTATAACAATATTATTTTGACTTATGATACATTATGATGGGGTTTCATTCGATCATAATCATAATATGAAAATTAATATAGTAAATAAATCATCTCTCATGAGTTTTAAATATAATTTCATCAAATAAGCCATATCACCTAGGATGGTCAAACTAGGTGTGATGTTAGGGTATACACACATGCATATAATATGATGTTTGGGATATTGTAAAATCACGACCCTTCTAATATTCTTGTGTTTTGATTGATAATCAACTAGGAATTAGGTGACATCCTCTAGATACTATTGTATAGAATAAAATTCTAAGGATCATAAAAATATTTTGGGGATGATTTTTCTATTTAATGTTAAATCATTTAATCCAAAATATATATTCCTGAACCAACCTCTCTATTAAGAATCAATAATAAGTAAAAAAATGAAATAAAAACATTCCCAAAAACCCATATGTGATTATAAGAGAAAAACATAACTCGATCTCACGAGGATATAAAATTCCAAAAACATTAAAGAAATTAGTGAAAACTAAAATAAATACCCACCTGCTCTATGATTTAACTCCACATGCCATACCCACTATTTCATGAAGTAAAACATGAGAATTGAGAGAGCCTTACATTTAATATTTATTGATTGATGATTTTTTAAATCATTCTATAGTACCAAAAAGGGAGTGAGTCTAATCAAGGTAGGATTTCAGTAAATTACATTCCAACTCACACAACTAATTAAAAAATATATTTAATGTTTTATAAAATTGTTTTAATTAATAAAATTTGTTATATTAGAACAATAAAACAATTTTCAATAATATAAACCCATTTAAAAAAATTAATCAAATTCTCAGATTATTATTCATTATCATTTCCATGTACATTCACAAAACTATGGTTCGTGTAACCATTTATTAAGGAAAATCATGTCAACGCTCGTTCCCAATGATTATGGTAATTAGTGATATTTGAACATACTATCAATCCCTCACCCAATCATTTATGAGAATATTATGAAACATTATTTAAATCAAGAAATTTTTTTCATAAATAATTTCAATAAAAACATTACATATGTAAAGAAAACCCATCATTTATAAGATGATTCTAAATTTTTGAACAATGGGTAATGAAAGACTAACCATCCTTCCAAAATTTCATAGAAATATCTAAAAAACAGTTCCATAAATTGTTATAGAATAATTTTAATACAATTTAAATAAATATATTTAATCAAAAATAATTCTTAATGTTATAAATTATGTTTTGTTTAAATAGAATGCACCTTTATCTTCAATGGTGGGGAAGATTAAAAACAATAGAGTAATGCCTCATTATATGATCATAACTCATTTTACACAGAGTAGAAAAAATATATATCTTGTTAAAATCATTTAAAACACGTATATATATCTATAAAAAAATATATATGATTATTAATGGGAAAAAATGTATCCATGAATAATGGAGTGGAAATGTCACTTACTGAATATTTCTAACCTATAATGTAATATATATATCATGATGATCACTCCAGGGTCAAATCGGACAATATCACTTTATATGGGAGAAAAAGAAAACCATGTTATGGGAATATTATGAGAAATTATAGATTATGAAATCAATTTAGTTTAGAGACACCTTTTATAGAGGTATAACTATACGTTGCATGGTTAGGTCACATGGATCATATAACCTTATTCCAACCAGTTAGTGCTGCTATAAAAAGGCCCTACCTCACATGGTTGGATCATATTATTTGAAAAACATGTTATAAAAATGGATTTACCTATGTTTTTTTATTAATGGTTTCATATATTAAACACCATGGATTATCCATACCACTTTCAAAATTTATACATACCTAGTCAAACTATCTTACCATTCTTTTTTTTGGAGATGCTTCATAGTTTTTACCAATTGTGCAACAACCATGGAACACAAATAATGTTCAAAATCTTCAAAAAAAACCTCATAAAACCCCCAAAAAATTAGATACATTCTATAAATTCGAAATATTTTAATTTAGGGTCACATTAATGAAATCATTGGGTGATAAATTCATCAAACAATTAGTTGTTCCATGTACATTAATTAGGAAACCATTGTTTTACTAAAAGGGTTTGTAACATTTTCCCAAATTAACTTTTTCATGAACCCAGATTTCATCCTAAATCATACCATGTTTGTAGAAAACCAATATTTTACAATTGGTTCTTCCATAAAATATTTTCTAATTCCAAACTACAATATGTACCAGCACAATAATCAATATCCCATAAGGATCTATTTTAACATTATCCTATAAAATCACATTCTTAGGATCATTTTGGTAATTCTTCAACTATGATAAATGAAACAAATAATGAACTAACCCAATCATTGGAGGAAAATAAATCTGACATACCACATCACAAATTTTTAAATTATTATCAAAAGAGAATTTGCAATATGGAGGTAATTTCCACGATATAAAAAAATGATGATGCCCAATCCCTGTATAAATTATGAAGAACATATGACAACTCTCCTCAAATAACTATGATCATTGATGATGATCCATATTTTACTTCGGATGACTTTGATCCATATACATTAAATTTATGACTTATTGTATCATATTTTTTTCACTTGTTCAGGACTTAATCTAATTTTTGAATCCCCACCTATTTCCCCCAAAATGAGTGGACAAAAAAAATAAAAAACTAATAATATATCAAAAGGAGACATTTCTATATAATACATGTAAATATTATTATATGAGAAATCATGTAATAGTTAAATCTCCATTAATAATTTCACCAAAATTTAGCACACAATTCTAAATAAGGACACCAAGAATTTGGATTCTTCATTGAGACTTTCAAATCATTTTTTGATGATATGAAGTAAGTAACGTCACCAATGATACACGGGCTTACAAAAAGTATTTCACAAAATGAGATTTAAACCCATTATTTATATCTGATTCCATGAACATTGGAATGCCTTACATATTTATATTTTCCAAAAAATATATTTAATTCATTTCTTCAACTGAATTATTATGTTGAATTTGGACATGGTGAGAAGAATTTTTGTGCTGATACACTATCACCCAGATGGAATCTTGTTTCATAAATACAAAAGGTAAACATGTTACAAAATTCCAAAATATCTTCTCTCATTTCAACGTGGCAATTAATAAATATTTTAAAATGCATGGGGGTTATTGGAGATCCACCTTTTGCTATTGAATGAGGGGAATCTCGAAATAAACTATGGTATGGCTTATTTAATTGTAATCCACATGAAATTTCTTTTTAATGAATCATATTTTTTTTAACCCCATAGGGAATATCCAATCATGAATTTTGTAATTCCCAATGATTATTTCCATGAATATACAGATGTATTTCTATTTGATCTCAAAACAACAAAGAACATTTATCAAGATTCCATCCCTCAATGGTCTCTCTGATAGAGAGTTTTTACTATATAGAAATACATTCTATATTGGATATTTGATAAAAAAAAATTGATAAAAATAGAAGGAATAAATAATGATTGAGAGAAACATTAATCAATACCTCAGTCCAGAAAATAATGGTACATATTCTGAATATCATACACTGACATCCACCAGCATAATGAGTCCATTTAAAACATATATTCTGAATTCATTCTAAATTATCATTAATATATTTCACATTACAAAATTTCTACATCATGTAAATTAATTATATTTATAGATAATAAATCAATATAAGAAGTACTAAATAAAAATATCATAGTTTTAAATTGTGTACGATATTATTATATTCTATGAACAATGATAATTTCTTAGTATAGTTGTAATAAATCCATTTCATAAAACAATGGACCACAAATGATATAATCCAAATCAAGTGTTGAGTACTTATACTTATGAAATTTAAACAATCATGAACCATATCAAAAATATGGTATGCCTACATAATAAAAAACACAACCCTGTATCCAGATGCATAAAAAGAGAATATATTTACATTATGTGACTACGGAAAGTATAAAATATTTGATTATATGTATGGAAGAAATGTTTTTCATGAATTACTAAAATTCATCATTCAGGAGAAAAGGGATTCCATTCCATTACAAATATTTCATCAGAGATGAAAACTGGGAGAAATTATATTAAAACGTCTCTATTATCCATCCATGAAAAGGTAAATACATATCTCATATTAGTTATTGTGATATGACAAAATATATAATATATTCTGTAATTTCTATATCTATTGAAATGAATTTTTCATAAATTACATGCCTACTAAAACAAGCATCTGGTATCATGAAATGATATTTTGATAACTTTTCGTAGAGAAAGGGTTTCCACATGACACCCAAAATTATGACAACGTTTTTCACATGATCTATTTATTTCATAAAACACATTAGTATATAATCATCAACCACTACCTCAAATGAATACATTATCTCATAGTGACTCAAATAATTAATTCCATAAGGATTTATTGAGAAATTCTACGAACTGAGGGCCTAAAAACATACTAATAATTTAACTATCATCATTTGAATGATATCTTTTTAATATACTGCTTCATAAACTGAATTTTGATTATCCCAAATGTAACTTGATTTGTGGGAACAAATGGTGTCCTCTTAATTGTATGAATATATCGTCACTACATGGTGGTGGATATCAATTCCTAATGATAAATATTTAAGAATACAAAAACCCACTCTATTTATTGGTGTCACTATTCCGATAATTATGCAATTTTGTCATCCGATATATTTATATTGAAATAATCATGCTGTATTGGAATATATTCCTTGATATACACATTTTTTCAACAATTTATTTATTACCCATATATTTATAATCTATTATACTAAAAATAGTAGTGTTTGAGTGACTATATGTTTGTAATCATGTATAAAAATGCTATCCATCAAGGAAACCTGTGAAGAAACATCTAGGGTAATGGGAAATACATTCATAAATATACTTAAAAACTATCTAAAAGAATGACAATATTGTTTCAAACGCTACATTATTTTTGTTCTAATAATCAGAATGTTGTGTTGATAAAATATATTATTAAGCATTTCTTTAAAATCTTCCCATTACATGCATTGATCTGATTTTTCATCGACATATAATTCTAAATATAGTGATAGATATTACACTAGTATAAATGCTTCATCCATCACTCTTCATTATAATAGTTTTTCAAGGATATCTATGATACAAATAATGATATTTAACAAGAGTTCTAGCTTTTCATCTCTATATCAACCAAAATTATTGGTTGATTATTCCATTTTAACTAAACTGGATGGGAAAATTACAAAAGTAAATAATGATACTTAACCTTATACATGACTAGAATTAGTATAAAATGTTTTGGACAAGCTTTTGGTTTACTTGTTTCTCATATGAATCCATATATTTAGTATCCTCTTCAGGTTAGTTTCCACAATGACTACCCAATAAAAGTCACTATAAAGAAAATAATATTATATTTAAAATCACAAATTAGAAATTGATATATTTTCAATGTTTGCATCAAATTTATTTATATTATAAAATTTCAATCTTTAAATCAACCTACATTATCATTTTAACAATTTTTAAAACATCACTATAATGTTTTTCAGAATAATTCATTTTCATTATATTCATGAAATAAAACATTTTTTCTTTAAATAAATATTTTAATCAAATCAAACATTGAATTAATTTGGGTAAGCCTTACAATCAATGGATTTAATTGATCTCTCATTGGCTAAAACATCAATGCGGTGGTGAAAAAATCCAATATAATTGTCAGAAAAAACATATGTACCCAAACTACAAGGAAACATGAAGTTGATCATAAAGGGGATAGATTTACATTTTAATCTTATAAATTCAATGTTCTACTATTCCAACTCAATAATAACATTCCAACACGTTGACTGACAATATTTATAATAAAATCTGTAAAATAAGGCATTATTTATTATGATATGGAAAAAAAATGTTGATTATATTATACCTAAACAGATTTATAGACTAAAACATGATAGAACCATTTCTAATTCCCAGGATTAAAAAATTAATTTCATTTTTATAAAATAGATATTTTTACATACTATGAATAATTACGATTATTTACTCTGGTAAAGTACAAGATCATTTGATCGGATACATTTACCAAATTCTCATTGGATTAATTAGTGGCATGGAAGATACTATACCATATGTGACTTCCCAAATACACCAAATTTTATAAATAAATTCCATGGGCCATATGATCATTTGTATGATTATTTTACATTGAAGAGATGAAACATGAAAATAAACATGCTATATAATTTAAAGCACCTCTCATTATTCATTGACTGTGAAAAGGAAACAAAATCATAAATAACCGTAAAACTATAACAGATAACAAGAAGAAACTAATAGACATACTAAGGATGAGAAAATAGATAGAAAAATCGAGACTCCAATTTGAGTCCAACTATAAGTACTCCACCCACTCCATGATATTTCATCACATTCCAGTCACATGGTATCATGAAGCATCACGAATTAATTGAGACACAGTTCCTTTATCTCTGTCATGAAAGATGATACCAGAAAATGTAAAATAGTTCCCATGATGTGGATATGTATAAAATCAGTATGTTTTCTTCAAATGAAATCCAAAATCATTCCCATAGGAATATATTCATATCAAAATTTTATAAAATAATCTCAATTATTAAAAAATTTATATTTTAAATCTATAAACTAGTTTTTCAATGAAATTTTGATGATATTATTTAAACCACTTCACATATTATGTTTACTATTCGTATTGATTTCAACACCCAAAAAATAATTGTGTTACCATTTATGAAATCACCTCACTTCCATTATTCATTCAATAGATTTTGGTACATACAAAAATTATACATCTCTTTTAACCCAATAAATATTATGAATTACAATATCATACAAATTGATTAAAATAAATGATAATTATTTATTTATTTCCAAAATATATTATTAATATATCAAACATGACAATAATTTTAAAAATAATTTTAAAAATTCAAAATTAGTATTTCCCAAAAACAAATCGAGCATCCATGTTATACTATCAATTACATAAACAATTAATCAATCAATGTTACTAAATAATATTTCAAAACAATTTGAAATAAATAATATAATTGAATCATTTGATTATGATAACAAATCATGATGATTAATGGCCTAATAATCCTACATCAAAAAAGGTGGGTTAAACAGTATACGATACAACAATTTGTCGTGCTATGATCAAAAATAATGTTCCATTAAATATATCCATCAATATATTAACATATAATTATTCATAAAATATAAATATCTCCATAATGGAATAGATCTATAATTTTGACAAATATGGTTATCATGGATCTATGAAAATAATAGAATAAATGAATACTCATGATCAATTCAGACTTCCAACATACATTAATTCACCTATAAAACTTTCTCGAACCATAGTAGACTATATATAACACCATCACATAAAAATTAATTTGAGATCTGGAATGATCAGTGAAAAAACAAGGGACTAAGGGGTTAATTTCTATTTGATACACTTTGTATAAATGTCTAACTATACACAACATGTTTTGGAAAAACATTAACATACTACTTAGTGCTTCTATAATAAGTTCAATCATCCCATGACTCAATATCATAGATAAAAAACAATGCCCCACCAAATTATTTCCATCCATTTCATGATTCAAGGTTTCTACAGGTATCCATGAAGCTCGGATAAACATGAAACAACCGTGGAATTGAAAATTTCCACTATCATCACTTTCATGGTACTATAGGGAAGTTTTATAGTCTCTACTAACTGTGTACTAACCGTGAACCTCCATAAAATCCTCATAAACATTTGAAACCCCTCAAAATATCACAAATCATAAACCAAAAAATTCTATATCATCAAAAAAGATGAATGAATGGTCATGTCATTTGAATTGGGGGATATATTGATATATTAATCCATTATTTACAATGATATTTACCATTGATGAATTTTTTACCAAACAATATCTTCTTTTTTTATCCAGATATGGATATATTTTCAGAAATCCATCTATACATGACCATACCAATACTTTGGAATATATTTCTACACATTGAATCAACTATTTATTTTTCACTATTGTTATCTAATATTAACAAAAAAATAAAAATCTCTAAAATAGAAAAATTATTCTACAATATACATAATATAATCTGAATAATATTCAAACTATTGTCTAAAATAAAAATTTATTTTCAAATAAAAATATATACAACCATAGGTAAAAATTATATAAATATGACGACAATACACAGGTTTCAATATTATATCATTAATAAAGATAAACAACCAAAATATTGAAATCCTTGGTGTATTGTTGATTAGATACATAAACAACATAATTTACAACACATATAAAAAATTTTCTATAATCAATGTCACATTGAAATATTATATGATTATGCTCATGATATAAACTTATTTATGTCCTGATTATTAGATTCTGATGAATGTATATACATTATACATTTTTCATTTCAATACATATCATTACATAAATGAAAATAATAATGTTTACAAACATATCGTAATATATGATTGTAATATAATTGGTGAACCTATCCAAAAAATTGAGAATACCATATGATATTAAAAAAAAATTACAAATTATATAAGATATTACATGTGTCAAAAATTATCCCAATAGTCTTATAATATGAATTCATGATATTTAATATCATAAAATATTAAAAGTATTATATAATAAAAAAAATTGTAATTTCATCAATATGTAATGAATTTTGAAAATATAACCTAACATGATGAAAACATGTCTGTTTTCTCTTATATGAAAAAAACTAATAAAGAAGCACATCCATAAAAATATGAATCCATGAGTAAGAAATCCAATTTTTCACATTCATATGTAATCAATAATATTATTTATATCTATAAAATATAAGAAAACTAATATTCCCAAGCCATAGTGAAATAATTAATTATTTACAAGACATAATAACTAATGAGATACAACCATTACAAATTCATTGGATGGAAATATGAGACCCAATACATTATTATCCATATTTATATGTGGCACTTAAAATCAATCATCATCATATATTAAATATCCCAGTTAAAAAGTATGTTTTTCATAAACATGTCCAATAATATTATCATAAGAAGTCATAATATCAGAATTTCATTTACCAAATGTATCAATAACATAATAATATTTTATTGATGAATAATACATCACTTAATGGAATTTTAAACATGTAGGAATATCTAGGGGAAAATACATTTGTTTTCACAATCCTTTTTTAAAAATAATAATAAAAGATGAAGTATAAATAATTTTCGAAAAAATATATATGAGAAATAGATTATATTTTAAAACCTAACTAATTTGTTTTTTAAATATGTTTTCCTTTAATATTTATAATGAATTACAAAAGTAGTGGTGAAAATAGTATAAAGTTTTCTCAATAAGGAATCATTTTTAATAAAAACATGAAAATTATTTATTTTCATGAAATATTGGGAATGAATATAAATTGAAATTATTTTAATTTAATTTATCATTCAAAATGGAAAACATCGAAATGTCATAAATATTTACAAATTTAAATTTGTTCTGGATGATAAAATATATTATTTCAAAATGATGGAAAATCATTTTCATAATTTATTAATAGAAATTTTTCAATGCAACATCAGATGATGTATATAGAGTGATTTCATTAAAATGAAAAAAATATTAATAAAAGTATCAATAGAGATAGAAACATATATTTTAAACAATATAAAAATGAAAATTATTGCATGCTAAAATTAGGGAAAGGGAAGAAAGAATAAAATAATTGTCATTCAACATAAACACTCATTATAATTAAACATTAAATTAATAGGTATAGAATATTTTTATTGAAACGCGACTACATAATAATAGTATTTTTAATAAATATTTAAATCAACTTGGGTTATAGTAGAGATATTTTCAAATATTATATAAAAATTAGTGATTCTAACCTAAAGAAGAGAATTAATTTACAAGTGATCCGTACAAACATTGTTAAATTGTTCATAAAAAACCCCATGATTAGATTTAAATAAAATAGAACATATTATGTAAACAATATGTTTGTATTGATAAAATATATAAATATTGGAGTATTAACACCACTGAAATTGAAATCACGGTGTATTGAAAAAACATGCCTATAGAAATTTCCATTTGGGTCCAAGAAACTTTATTGGTAAATTTATCATTAAAAATAAAATATAAGAGTCATATCACCGGAAATATAATATAAAATATAATTTTTAGGAATTATTTTATCAGATATGCATGTAATATTGATGTATATAAATCAAATCAAATATAAAGATGCTAATAGATGAAATCAGGTATAAATGAACATGAACATGAGATAATAACCCATAAATCATTTGAATAATTGAATCCAAATGAAGATGGTAATTATATAATGAAATATAACCTTTAATATCATTATATATAAGAACATAATGAAATTAAAATTATAATGTAGAAATAAGTAGACCAAAAAAATGTGATTATTGTGTTTTATATATACATGTCTCAATGGAAGGAAATTGTGATTGAAGCCATTACCATATTTTCTAACATTGATCATGAAACTATAATATTAATTATAAAAAATATAGAAAACATAATATCCTATTTAAAATTTAGGAAAAAATATTAATACTTTATAATAATTATTATAATTATTAATTATAAGAACATTAATCAGTTATAGTGTGTTATGCCCATATAGTGTTTATAACTTCAACTAACATGGGAACCTTTAATATTGGTTATATCGTCAACAATTATACATTTATAAAAATATAATTACCCAATTAATTTTTACATTCCCATAGTCTTCTATAATAATACTTTTTTAAATAACATTTCACATTTGTTGATAAACTAAGCAAATCATGAACTCACATTATCTCAATTGGTGATTATGGTTTGGATGGTGATTATTTTGATATAGGATCAATATAACACAAGCATAATGACATTATTTTTATGTTATTATTATTTAGTACCATATATTATCATGTTTATATAATGTATAAAAAATATAGATATAAAAGGATAAATAGTTAATCATGGGGGAGGTAATCAACACATACTCAAAATCAGTGTCCAAGTTTTTCAATTTCTATTAATGTTTTATGATGACAATAAATTTAAAATACCTAATTTTAATTAAATGATAAATATACTATTTTAACTTAATTATCTAAATTACATGAATATGTGCATGTTTTTAATGAAAAAAATGATGTCGCATCATGGTTGTTGTAGTCCATAAAATGCAGTAATGATAAATTATAGTTTTCACTATATTGATAGAAATGAATAATAAATGCTGGTTATATTAATATTAAAAAACTATTACTATAATGACTATAAATTAATAATGTTATTAAAATGATATGATGTTTTTTAGTATGATTATGAATAAAAACATGTGAATGTGATGAAAAAAACATTGGACTCATGATTTTTTCTTAGATTTCATTTGGAATTAATGGGATTCAGAAAAAAAATTAATGAATGTGATCTACTTTTTTGAGATATAGTTCATGTGATATTGTAATGGAATAATTAAATTTTATTGTCAGTTCTTATTCTTATATTTATATAGTGGGAGGTGGTATCATTATAAAAGGGAAGAGAGTGGTATTTTTTGAAATATCCATTGCGTTTTTGTGACATCCTATCACCACTCAAGGGGAAACTGTGCAAAAATCTATATTAGTTATTGGGGTAATGTGATTTGTATTGAATATCCCCTAACCATTAATTTCATTATTGTATTTAATGGTTTAAATAAATTCATTTTTTATCTATAGATATTTAAATTTTATTACCTAAATCATTTTATTTTATTTTATTAAGCAATTTTTACCATAATATATAAAATAAAAAATATAAAAAAAATTCGTCCCATGGATTATGTCTATAAATTTCAGTCCGAATTAATATATAAATATAAATCATATATCATTTACAAAATAATGAGTAACATGAAAAAAAAATATTTCTGTATAAAAATGTATTTTGAAATAATTATAGATTATTAATATTATTTAATATTTATTAATTATTAAATGAGGGACAATATAATAATTTTTATGTGAATAGATAAGAAAATTTTATATGTTGGAATTATTTTTCAATTTAACTTAATTGATAGAAGTTACATTTTATTAACGAAAAATAATTTATTTTAAAATGATGTACATTTATTGGTGTATTATTCATTATTCATAAAAAGATAAATTCTATACCAAAAAATTAAATATTAAATATAAAATATTATGATAATTTTTATTTTAATAATTATAATATTTAAAAAAACAACCATGTGCAGAGAAATTAATAAAAAATATATTTCATTTAATACATAAAACCCCATTTTTAATTTGTATATTTATAGAAAAAAATTTATCAATTGGATTTTAATATTAAAAAATATATATTATATTGAAATATATATAAATAACATCCTTAAAATATAATTATTTTATTTAAACAATAATTATAAAAAAATTCATTATGTTAAAAATAAATAAATTAGAATGTTGAAAGAAATTTTTCCTTAAAACAAAACCCATATTTCATAAATTATTAAAATTAGATTATAAATTTCCATTTTATTTTAATGTTAAATATTAATAGTTATAGTATATAATATTTATAGGGAATTTTTTAATGAATATTTATTTTACTCTTATAAATATATAATTTAAAAATGATATGACAGAAATAAAATCAATATTTTTTGACCATTCACATAATAATTAATTATTTCAAAATATCATAAATAATTAATCTTAATATATTATTATTTCTTAGTATTTAAAAATGATTTTTTTAAGAAATTATAATTCTATAATTTCGAAATACATAAAAAAACAAATGAAATATAAAACAAACTACATTTAATGAATATAACCTTCTCCAAATTAAATATTTTTATTTATTTATCTATTATATATAATAACTATTAATTGTTTATTATTTTAGTCTTTCTGTATTTCTTATTAATAATTTCTTAATAACATGTTGTTGTTTTTTACATTGATTATAGATCGTGATAAAAGTTCAAGAACATAGTATATATTCAAAAGATTCTTAAATGTTTGGTTATTACATTATAAATATATTTATATCTAATTTCATGCTACAAGTTAAATTTTTTTAATCATATTGTTTGATTAATAAATAATAATAAATATTCAAAAATATTATATTTCATTTTATGATTCTATATCATCCCAATAAGACCATACACTGTCATTATTAATGTGAATATTCCTATCACCTTAAATGTAATTAATTTTATAGATAATATTTTCATAATGACCATATATTACAATTTGAATAAAATTCAACTATTACATTACGATATTTATTATTCCCCATTATGGTGTTAGAAAATCTATTAATTTTCAATTGGTTATTTATTCCACTATTCCTAAATTGATCATATTTGAATCATCTTTTTATCCATTTATACATTTACTTGGTTTATTATTTTCACATTCATGGGATGTATGAAGCTTAATCATTTTACCAGAATGACCATCATCAAAATAAATTCACTAAAAATAAGATTCTCTCCAATTTTTCCTTTTAGGAATGCCATCAAGGATTGAGTTATTTAACATAAATAGAGATAGTGGGATAAACAAACCCAAAATATTTTCACTCTGTTATATATTCCAATAATATGATCATTCATATAATTATCACATTTACTTACACATCCATTTATAACTTGTGCACATAATATTTTAGTCATTTAATTAAAAAAATATTTTGAGTATTTCAAAAAATATAAACAATACATCTTGTAATGTGGTATCAATAATAGATAACATTCAAAATGTTTTATTTAATATAATTCATATAACTCAATGAAAATTTACAATATTAACTGTTAATTTAATGTAATAGAAAATAATTTATTGATGATCTCAGTCCATAATAATTTTCACACATAGTTTAAAAATATTTTATGTACGATCAACTAACAATATTCTAACCTATATTTTTATCAAATCCATTCCCTTGATAACCTCTATAACAAAGTTAAAAAAATAAACCCATAAATACATGATTTATAATAAGGGGTACATGTTCCTAAAATTTCCTAATAACATAGTTTTATATTATTATTGAATAACGAAAACCATTTCATAATAACATTGAAATTCTCCATTATGAATCATTTTTTCAGAAAAAGTAGGTTCCCATTTTCAAACTCCAAATTATTTCTAAATAAAATCCCTTCATTCAAAAAATATTTTATTCATTTCAAATAATTTGTAATAATAATTCATACTCATCATAATTCACTATGAAAAACATTTTAAAATTGGGGAATAGAAAAGGAAAACTATGATAGACATATTAAATTAATGTAAAATTGATAGTATTTTTAAAATTACAGATTACAATTTATTTTTTATTCATTTTAACATTATTAATTTTGATATCATATAATTAATTACATACTTATGAAAATAAAAATAAATTCATGTTTTATAAAAATCAATTTATAATTAAAAAATGAAAAATAACTTTCCTTATATTTATTTGAGATATCCAAACAACTGATCAATTGATTTCATTGGGATGAAAAACATTATCTTTTAAAAAAAATTATAAATTAATTTCCAGTTCAATAAAAAATCCATATTAAATAGAGATAAATAATTTAATAATAATATACTGAATCGTTAAATATTCATTACATTTCTAAAATCAATAACCCTAGTAAATGAAAAACCATTATGGATAATTTAAACATATCCCATGGGAGGGACTTAACTCATTTAAACACAATAAATTTACCAATTTCATTCGTGGCCTATATCAGAAACAACCATTATTATATTTATATCAAGATAAGTATTCCTAATATTCCTAATTACCAAATAATGAAAATAAACCAATATATTTTTCCTTTTTAATAAAACCAGTAAAATATTTTATTAGTTATGAAAAGAGAAATAACATTTAGTTGTAACATAAAATCAGATGAACTATTCGATTCATTTGAATAAATTAATAAATATAAAAATTCCTATAAAATGGTGAAATGGCTGTCAGTTGAGAATTTTTATAATATTATTTTCTAATTTTAAAAATAGTAGGGGAAATGATGAGAATAATATACATTAATGTATAGAACATTAAAAAAAATTTATACTCTTTTTGTAATAATATAAAAATATAATTATTTTGAAAATAATGAATATATTTATTTTAAAATAATTTCAAATTATTTTTGATGTAAATGAAATTAAATTAAAAAAATACTATTTTAATGATAATATTCATGAATAATTCAAATTATTTTTAAATATGGAGAAAAATATTTGAATGTACTACATTAAATAATCGTAACTAATCTCTACGTTCATTAATAAAGAAATAACAATTATTTTTAATATTACAGATCATATATTATTATAAATTAATACAAAAACTAGTAGGATCATCATTAAAAATAGTTTTCCCAAAAATCATTTCTGAAGATATATATAAAATCAATTTAATAAAAAGTTTACTTTAGTTTGTATTATATTTTAAAAAAATAACATAATCGCATAAAATGTTCTTATTATGGAAAATATTCCCCCAATAAAAACATTTTTTAGATTAGAATATCCTTTCAAAACCACATATAATTTTTTTTCTAAAATAACAAATTTTAATTATTTTTGATTATTGATACCCATTAAGTGGAAATTAATGTAAAACCATAAGGTCAGGGTATATGTTATGAACATGGATTTGTATATAGATAATTTTTTTATTCAAAATTTTTATATATAGTTATTATACATAGGTTGCAGACATAAAATTATTTATTTTAACTTGTGAAAATATATATTTTTTCTTTTTTTTCATCATGTTTTTATCGGTACATATATTATGTGAAAATATATTAATAATCCTTTTAAATAGATAAAAAATGATTTTATGGCTATGCCATCAGTACCGGACTATGTTTTCATTAGATTCTTAGCCACACAACCATGCAATGATTGAGAGCAACCATCACGATGCAGATTCTAGGGAGGGGAAATTCCTTGTCGTTATTGTTTGGTTAAATTCACAATGATCATCGGGTCATATAATTTCCCATGTGCTTAGGGGCCATGTAATAACTAAAAATATGGATATATAAGGGTTCCCCCTTCTCCCTTTTAAGGGGGTTATCATAAAACAATTAAAATTAAGTCTTCCGGGAAATAAAGGTAACGTTATATTATATGAATATTTGTTGTTTTAACATACTTTACATTTTTACAAATATGTTATTTAGTTAATAAATTACCACATTCATGTGTTACGACTACTTGATATTAGATTATTATTTTCAATTTTTATTACTTCTAATTTTTTCATTACCATTTGTTCTATATATCCTATGAAAAAATAAACTATTTATTATTATATTATATAACAATATAATACTGGATTTAAGTACTTTCACTTGTTATAGAATAAAATAAAATTTACGATACATATATTGTTTCCAAAATTACCTTGGTTTCCATATTTATTAAAAATATAACACTTTTATAAACATTTAAATATAATTTTTAATTCTATTCTAAAAGAGTTAATATTTAATTAGTGTTACATATATTTATCAAAAATAAAATATATCTTCAATTAATCAAATACATATTTATTAACATAATTCAAACGATGTCTAATAATATTTTGTTGAACATTAATTTTAAATTCCACATTTATATATATATCATTATTTTTTTTCATAAAACCAATTTATTGAATTTATTAAAATATAAGTCTCATTAAATATAAATAAATTTTTTAAATTTTTTTATCTATTAATAATTTATACAACATATCCAATATATAAAAATGTTGGTCACGATAATCACACTATATTAGTATAACCCATATATGTATATTACATTATTATTATGACATAGTGACATAATTGACCAAAAAATATTATAATCATTACAAATAATAGATAATTCATTAAG
Source organism: Viscum album (assembly GCA_963277665.1). Classification (NCBI taxonomy): domain Eukaryota; kingdom Viridiplantae; phylum Streptophyta; class Magnoliopsida; order Santalales; family Viscaceae; genus Viscum; species Viscum album. The sequence continues at coordinate 87,684,962 of OY728121.1, read as the reverse complement.
ACATCAGATACAATATAGTGTACGGTTACACAAGCTATAGTATAAATCCAATAGAGATTCTCCCATACCATATCAACATTAAATGTATTTATAAATAGTTTTTATCATTTAAGAGATATATATTTATACATACTCATTATCCATTCATAACATTGAAATATAATAGTTTTTCTTTCTATGTATCAAACACAAAATTCATCTCTAGTTACTGTGTATTATTATATATTGTATTTAAATTTTTTCATTTCCATTGTGGAAAATTTATTATTCCTTATTTACATTATCTTCTTCAAGGTTAAAACATTTTATTTCGAAATTTATTATAATTATTCACATTATTTAATTTATATTTAGAACCTTGATGTATAATTTTTTATAGTTCATTAGTAACATATTAGTTATATTACATTTATAATATAAATCATTTCTAGAAAAATATTTTATTCAATAAAATAAAATTAAATTAGTTCTCATATTTATATTTTTGATAATTTTTTTGGATAAATTTATCTTTTTTTTATGTCTATTACAATAATTATTACAACACTTAATGTATACCATTTATAGAGATATGTTAAAAAATATCCAACAAAAATATAAAAATTGATTTCATTTACAATGTATATGTCATATTACTACTATGAAAAAAATGTTTTTCTTCTTCCCCTATTAAATATTATATATACTATTTATGTAACAAAATATTCTAGATATTTTAATATTACAAAGTATATAACGTAATTAATTCTATATGTGTCTTTTTAATTACAATGATCAATTATAAATTTTATATAATTTAATTTCATCATGGAAATTTGTTTTTCATTCAAATATTTTGAAATTCGAACAACTATTGGTTGGGGGCCGGTTTTGTTTTACACATTAGAAATTACATTAATCATTAAATGTAATCCAATAATATTATATAATTTTTATATTGTTTTTAATTAACTATTGTAGATAAAATATATTAGAATATTATATTTAATATTATTCTAAATGAAATAATTTTATGTTTTGGATAATTTTTATATTAAACTTATTAGACTTAAATATCTCACTAATATAATTTATTTAGTGATATATGTGGGTACCATTAATAAATATATTTGTTTACAATTCATTATTGAATTTTTAATATTTTTATCTAATTTATTTTCTATAATTTTTCAAATGTAATTATTGCTCTATGATTTGGGGTTCTTCATTATATTTTTTATTCGATTCTAATATCCTAAGAATATATTAAACCTAATTTTTATTTTACAGTAAATGTAATATTATCTAAATTTTTCTTTTAAGTAAACTAGTAGTTTTTTCACACATCATAAATTATATAAATTTTCATAGATAATTTAAAAAAATTATCTTTTTTTAATTGAAACAAATTTTCTCCACTATCATTATTATTCCTTGAATCAATTACATTGTTTCATTAAAATGATTCACCATTATTTAACATTATATACATCATTTGTACATTCTTATTAGTTATATTTTATTAATGAGTAAACTATAATTCAATATTATTATTTTATTTAAAATCATTTATTATCGTGTTTATATATATATTCATTATTGATTCCATGTTTATTAATACTTTTAACAACAAAACGTCCTATTTCTCTATGATAGAAACCATAAAATTGAACCACCCTATCAAAAAATATTACAAGTCAATTTTAATATTTATTTTGGGATAATATCCGATTATAAAAATATTTTATTTTAAAAAAATTATATAACATTTTTTAATGTATTTAAATGATTCTTCCATAAGAATATATTTTTATTTAAAAAATTTATACATTATTTCAATATAATCCCCTACTAATATAAATTAGAATATATAAAATATTATTGTATTTATGTAGTTTATTACACCCATAAATACTTTAAGACATATATATTTTACAAAACATCTCAATACCCTCAAGTAAACATCCTTAACATCGATACAATTATTTTGAATGCTATTTCTATAGACTCATCCTAAATTCCTACATTTTATGGACAATGTAATGTATTTAATAGGATTAGTCAAAACCTTAAGGACTCCTAATAGGGATAAAATCTCTCGACTCTTTGATCCTTGTGGCTCATCCAAGACCTAGGCAGCCATGGCTGAATCCTCTTCCCCTCCAACGATGAATCCACCAACCTATTCCCTTCCAACCATTTCCATTTCTTTTCCTCATTCTCTAAAATCTACATGGGCCCTAAGGTCCCGATCCTCTTTGACGGTTACACCAAGATAACTCTTTGAACCTCAGAATTTATGGATTCTTCTACAATTCTCTCCCCGATATTAGTGTCTTTGTTACCTTCATGATGTCCTTCAGTAGACGTCTTCGATAGATTAATTTTTAAGAAATTTTGGCTTCTGAAATGTGATTTTTTTCAGGCTCTAGGACAATTGAAATATTATGATTCGGTTTTCCTCTTTGTAAGATCTCATCAACGGATTGTTCGGGGCACATTGATCTGGCACAGGATACCATATTGATCTTATGAAGTGGTCATTTGAACATCATATGAAGTGGGACGCTCTGACAACTGCTTTGTTGGTATGCTTTCCTGAGAACCCCTCCCCTTTCAGAACCCTTCTATCATCCAAATGCTTAAGAAGCTGGTAGGCTGCATTCTCTCTTCGGATTCGAGAACCAGTTCAGTTGGCCACCCAATCTCGCCTCTTATTTGTTGAAGTCAATGTTTGATGACCCGCGTTCGAATATATATAGATTTATATAGGAGAGTAATTTCCCTGGAAGCAATCAGCTGTGTTTGATTATTGGATGCACATATGTTCCTTGTGTCACCACCTCGGGCACTTGTCCCATTCCTGCCAGCATAGAGGAAGGAACGAAGGGGGTCTTACTATCAGTGACCCTTCCAAGGGAATTTATTAGATAATGGTTGGTTCTAATGATGATCCCCCTTCTGCGTTCTTTTTTGAGGCTGCTACTGATCAGAAAAAACCGTCTCGATTTTACCATGTCAACCCATGAGACACTGATATTCTCGATTGGCTGAAACACGATCTGGGTTTGGCATGCTCTTCTAAGGATGGTGTTGTTCCACTATGTGATAGAGGAGTTTCTGTGGGAATTGATCTAGAATGTGTGATGAGGTATTAATGGGAGGTCTTCAAGGATTCTTCTCATGCATTGTATTTGGATCTATTAATTCCATTAAATGTAGATGAAGTGTATGAGGCGGTCTATGGGGATGAGTACACTGGTATGGATTCCCAGTGTCTATTTTATCCTGACATCTAATCTCTTTTCCAATTAATGGGCCGTGGATTTTACTAAACCGGAGTTGTAGACAAGTTTTAGTAGGTCTCGTAAGATAGAATTTCTTATGCTGCGATGTATAATTAGGGTGGACCGATTTCGAACACCTAGAAATATTTTGTAGTGTTTGGATAAGAAGATAGTATTGGTCACGAGGATACTAAATAGGTGGAGGTCACTCACGGATAGGATCCCTTTGTTGGAGGGGGTTCATCTTAAGAGTTCATGGATGATACATTGGATCCCACTATGTCCAAGGAACTAGGAATTGCAGAGGAATTTCATCGATCCTCATCGTGGAAGCGAAAACATTATTGAATATTCTGAGTTCTTTGTCACGACCCGTCCTCGGGGCCCATGCCGTGACTACCCCAAGCCCGCCTTCCATAGGCCAGGGGCTAGCGACTAGCACCAAAGGCGTAAAATCCCGATAACTGGGAAGGCATTGCCTTTATAAAAGAAAACAAGCACCACAGAGTACAAGCGGAAGAAAAACACTAAGTTCAAAAAGAAGAGCTGAAAAGTAAAAAGGGGCCGGAAATACAAGCACAACTGTAAAGTACAACTCGAAAGGGAAAACAGCGACTGAAAAGTAAAGCTGCTTCCCTGAGATGTCCACTGGAAATCCCACCTGAAGGGTGGGTACAGATAGCTCCTCTGCTCCTCGGGTCCCGCCATCCGCTCCGAGTATGTCCCGCCCAGTGGTCCTCCTCCGGGTACCACCTCGTCGTATAGTCCACCTCCAGGTACCGTCCAGTCCTCGAACCTTCGGCTTTTGTCAGCACTGTCCGTCGTCTGCAACCAACACAACGAGGTGCGGGCATAGCCCGTGCAGGGGTGAGTATAACGATACTCAGTAGGGACCCCGAGACCCTCAAGGTCTCACTAAAATCAACAAGGATAAACACAAGAAGATCTCAACAGATAAACTCTACTTAGGTATATGCCCATACATATACCTAAGTTATCAAGTAACCCATCTCAATCATGAGGAAACACAAGGATTGTGAAAACGACGGATAACCACTACCCGGGTATATGCCCATACATATACCAAAGTTAGCAAGTGACCCATCTCAATCATGAGGTAAACACAAGGTCAAAAGTCTCAGCTCAAACCAGGATTTTCATTATCGAAACCGTAACTGCTGAAGAGCTCCGTCTCTAGAGTGTACAGTGGTCCTGTCACGACTCCGAGGTACTGCTCACTAACCTAAGACTGCTGAAGTACTCCTCCTGTCGAGTACTGCGGGCCAGCCACCCAAACACAGTAGTGCTTCCCGCCGAGGTATGTCACCCAAACTCCGTAGTGCACACCCCCTAGTAGCCTGCTGAGGTACTCTCCGGACGAGCACCGCGGGTCTGCACTGTCACACAGGTAGTGCTCCGTCCGCCATGGGTCTGCACCTCAGAAAGTAGTGCTCCGTCCACTGGGCTAGTCGACTCACTCCAAGTCGAGTCGGTCAAGCAGTCGTCAGGTCTCAGCCAGCTACACGGTCTCCGTACATCGCACGCTCGTCACTGGGAGGGTCCGCTCCACGAGCTACAGGTCGATACTCCAAGTATCTCAAAGTCCCATGAAGAAGTGTCTCAAAGGTCCGTCTCGTCACAGGGGTCTCAACGCAACAGACGGCGCGTCGATCAGACGCCCGGTCTGTGAGTTATTAGCCTTTTCGTCCCAGGGGCCCGGTTGGTTTCGAGAGCGAAACCAATCCCGGCCGTATCTCAACTGTACCCCGAACTCCCATAGGGTAAACTCAAAGGGACCGTTACTCAACGTAACCACCAACGCCGCTGACGGCTCGTCAAGCGGACGTCCTGTCTGTAAGATATCAGCTTTTCCGTTCCAGGGGCCCGGTTGGATTTCGGGTACAATCCAACCCGGCCATACTCCGACTGCATCCAAAACTCGGGCGGAGTATGTCAAAAGTTCCGTCTCATTAAGAGAAACGCAACGCGACTGACGGCGCGTCAATCGGACATTCGTGGCTCAAGATATGAGCGTTTCCGCTCCGAAGGCCCGGTTGGTTTCGTGAACGAACCAACCCAGCCGAACTCAAAGTAACCCGAAACCTTGAGTGCGATATACCGAAACGACCGTCTCGATCCAAGGATCGCGTTGCCGCTGACGGTTCGTCGATCGGAGGTCCGAGGCTCAAGTTATGGGCCAAAAACCAAATCTGGTTCGAAACGGGGGGGTCCGGGTCCGGGCCGACCCGGCCCGACCCCCCCCCTGGGCGGCGGCGGCGGCGGGCGGCGCGGCGGTGCCGGCGGGCCGCGGTGGCGGCGGCGGGCGCCGCTCGTGGGTGGCACGCGGGGGCAATCAAGCCCCCCGCTGTTGGATTGGCGGCGCGGCTAAGCCGCGCCGTTTTAACAAAACGGCCCCCCCTTCCAGGGGGCCCGCTATTTGGAAAACCGGGGGGCTGCTGCCCCCCCTCCTTAAAGAACCGCCCCCCTCTTAAGAGGGGGGTTTTTAAGGGTTGATCGGGGAATTAAATTCCCCGGTTTTAAGTCATCCGGCCGGCCAGTTGGCCGGCCGGTTTTCTCAAACGGGACCGGAATTTCCGGTCCCCTTCTTCGGCTTCCGACGCCGGCGGCCCGGCCGCCGGTCTTCCTTTCCGCCGCGGCCCGGAACCGGCCGCGGTCTCCTCGTCCTGCCGCGGCCCGGAACCGGCCGCGGTCTTCTCGTCCCGCCGCGGCCCGGAACCGGCCGCGGCGTTTTTCATCCGGCGCGGTGCGTCGGCACTGCGCCCCTTCGCCGTGCTTTGATAAACATTCAACGCGGCGCGACGGCGTCGCGTTTCTGTTGTTTCTACCATGGTGCGTGCGGCGGCATCGCGAAGATATTTGCACGTTCATCCGCGTGGTGCGACGGCACCACACCACTTGCTTCCTCCCGCAAGATAAATCAACATAAACGTTGGAGGGGGGTTCGGCCGTGTTCATGCTGTCCGGCCCCCCTCACGTTAAATAAAAACTCAACATGAACATTCAAAGCCTCATGTTAGACATGCCAGATCCACGTTCAAGAAATGGAATAATTAAAGAATGAAACAACAAACCCCTACCTCGGGTATAAGTTCGAGGATTTGACTATGTCCGCGGAAGTCGACGTCGCGGAGATCGGGCGTCGCGGTAGTCGTTCGTCAATTCCGTTGACGAAGAGACGCATCCGAAGAGGCACGTCTTCGGCGAATCCTTGTATGCCGACGAAGGTTGTCCGAGGAAGGTGCGGTGTTCTCTCTCATAGACACCGAAGACGAAGAAGAGCGGAGCAGCGTTCTTCGTCGGAAACTTGAGCGTTCTCGATAGTCGCACGTTGACGGAGTCGTGGAATATCGGTGTCGATTCCTTTGACGTCGGAGGAAGAGTCGTTATCGAAGGCGTTCGTCGCGGAAAACCGTCGCGGAAGAGATGACGCGGAGGAAGTACGTCGCGTCGCGGACACGGCGTCGCGGATGGATCGTGTTCTTCGGCGGAGAAGTTCTTCGTTGAAGAACGACGTTCTTCGCGTTCTTCGTTGAAGTTGATCGTTCTTCGTGATCTTCGTCAGAGATGAAGAAGAAGAAGAAAATGATGCTCTCCACCTCTCAAGAAGACAAACCATTCAACCAAAAATAAAATAAGACAACATCTTATTTTATTATCACATAACACACTAGAATTTCAAAGGTTTGAAATTCAAAATGGATAACTCCAAAATTAACTCACTTATTTAATATACATGAATTGTATAATTAAATATAAGTTAACTTGTCAATCCATTAAGAGGGAGAGTGGGGAGTTGAAAAGGTGGGGGTTCGTGTGGGCCCCACCACACTTAATCCTCCCAAGGGAGGTTAAGTGGGTGTGGGTCCCACTTCCAACCTCCTTTGATAGGTTTTAAGAAGTTATAATAAAATTTGTTCTACACAAATTTTATTTAACTCAACTAAAAACCTCAAAAATTAACTTTCAACCCGCAACAAACGCAACTCCCGAAAAGGTCTCATTAAGCGATTACCGGCGCTGCGAGTTCATCGGTGCCCTCGGATTTCAATTCCGAGCACCGGATCAAAAGTTAGAAATTCCCGCTCGTTCGTTCACTGAACGTACCCGATCCAAACTTCGGAAATTAATTCCGGGCACTCCGGGCCTCGGAATCAGGTGCCGTCTGAAACCGCGCTCTTGTAAAATTCTAAAGAAAATTAAGAAAAAATTTCCCTTGAATTTTACGGGTCTTTACATTACTCCCACCTCAGGGCTTTACGTCCCCGTAAAGATACAACAAAACTAGGGAAACAAAAGAGGGTACTGAGCACGCATCTGAGCCTCCCGCTCCCATGTTCTCTCCTGGAGATTCCCGTGCCGCCATCTGTTGCGCACAAGAGGAATCGATTGCCCATGTAGGACCCACTCCCGACGGTCCTCTATCTCCACTGGGACCTCCGTAAAAGTCACCCCATCGTCAACGTCAAGCTCCCCATGGTCAATGATGTGCGTCGGGTCGTGCACGTATCTCCTCAGCTGAGATACGTGGAAGACGTCGTGCACCCGGTGCAACTGAGGTGGTAGAGCCAGGCGATAAGCCACCTCGCCATCCTTGCTGAGGACCTGGAAGGGTCTGATGAAGCGCGGAGATATCTTGCCGCCTCGGCCAAATCTCCGAATACCACGTCGAGGTGAGACCCGCAAGAAGTCGTGGTCGCCATCCTCGAACTCCAGTGGCCTCCGCCTCCTGTCAGCATATGACTTCTGCCGGCTCTGTGCTTTCCTCATCCGCTCCTGGATGACATGGACCTCCTCTGACGTGGCCCGGACCATCTCTGGTCCCACATGAGCTGCAAGATTTCTTCTTTGCCGATAAGAGAAACCTGGTCTCATCCCCTGGATGAACCACATTCTTTGCCTAAAACAGTCAATCCTAAAATGGATGATACTAATCCATACCAAGGATGACGTCGTAAGGCCTCGACGCTACTACTAAGAGATCCAACCGTTACTCTCGCCTCCAAGGGTTGAGTCACACTGTCGGCATCAGTGTGTGGTAACTGGGTCTCCTCCAGTAGATGTCTCACAAGTGAGGGTCAAGTCAATAGTCAACTGGAACCTCTTAGTAACATCACAAAAGAGGACAGGAAAGAAAACATCACAAAGGTATGCGTCTTTTATTATTGCAGCTCATAATACAAGACGCTACACAAAAGCAACATCAACATGGAACTAGAAGTACAAGAGATGTATCCACTAGTTCCGCTCCTGTCCACCTGCTTTACTGTTGCTCAAGCATTTGTCGCTGCCTCAACCTTGGTGGCTCCCTCCAAGCCTGCGGATCGAGGAGTCGGACAGTCACGTGCCAGGTGACCCTTTCCGCGGCATGAGTAACACAACCTGCTCCTTGCACGGCTAGCTCTGTTCCCACTCCGGGTGCCCTGCACCACTGGTCCTAAAACCCGAGATCGCCCAACTGCTGGTCTGGTCCTCCTGGACCTCTGCATCATCTGTCTACTGCCCACAGATGACTCGGCTTCTGATCGAAAAACACGCGGTAAAGGCAGAATCTCCTGTACACGCTCGGGGTGTAGAGATACTGGCACAAACTCCACCCTGAAGAAGGTCTCGATGTCTTCCCATGCGAAGTTCATCTCATCGCAAAACTGAAACAAGTGGCTCCACCACCTACCTGCTGCTGCGTGTAGTAGGCTCGCAGCGAGGATCACCATGAGGTCTGCTGGTGTCCTCACTAGCCTAAACACTCGTACCACTGCCTCCAGCCAGTCCTCTGCAGCCTGGGGATCCGTCTCCCCGCGAAACCTGGGCGGTCGCTGGCGCTGAAACTCATGAAGTGCGCTGAGGCGACGTGCATCGTCAGCGGCTGCTGCTGGAAGCATCGGGGGCTCGGCGGGTAGAGCTACCGCCGGTGCCACTGCTGACAAAGGGCCCTGCACCGAGGCCTCGTCGCTCGGTGGGCTGTCGTCGCGTTCGATTCTCGGAACCCTAGCTAGCTGCCGTCGTGGGGCCATCCTGAAAGAAACAACGTAACACGATCAAACGATTATACCTGGTGAGCGGACCTGGTTTGATCTGTTTTAAGGGGAAAAACTTTTGAAAACACACACGCAATCAGTGTTTTCGTGCACAAAGTCGGAAATCAGTTGTTAGGGTCCCGGTGTATGGATACGTCGGCCGCCCGCACCAACACTGGACTCCCTGAACTGAAAACCACACTCGGTACCCTTAACACTATTGCTTCTCAGAAAGAAAGATCAGAGTCTGCGGTAGAACCGACCACCTCTGATACCAATTTGTCACGACCCATCCTCGGGGCCCGTGCCGTGACTACCCCAAGCCCGCCTTCCATAGGCCAGGGGCTGGCGACTAGCACCAAAGGCGTAAAATCCCGATAACTGGGAAGGCATTGCCTTTATAAAAGAAAACAAGCACCACAGAGTACAAGCGGAAGAAAAACACTAAGTGCAGAAAGAAGAGCTGAAAAGTAAAAAGGGGCCGGAAATACAAGCCCAACTGTAAAGTACAACTCGAAAGGGAAAACAGCGACTGAAAAGTAAAGCTACTTCGCTGAGATGTCCACTGGAAATCCCACCTGAAGGGTGGGTACAGATAGCTCCTCTGCTCCTCGGGTCCCGCCATCCGCTCCGAGTATGTCCCGCCCAGTGGTCCTCCTCCGGGTACCGCCTCGTCGTATAGTCCACCACCAGGTATCGTCCAGTCCTCGAACCTTTAGCTTTTGTCAGCATTGTCCGTCGTCTGCAACCAACACAACGAGGTGCGGGCATAGCCCGTGCAGGGGTGAGTATAACGATACTCAGTTGGGACCCTGAGACCCTCAAGGTCTCACTAAAATCAACAAGTATAAACACAAGAAGATCTCAACAGATAAACTCTACTTAGGTATATGCCCATACATATACCTAAGTTATCAAGTAACGCATCTCAATCATGAGGAAACACAAGGATTGTGAAAACGACGGATAACCACTTCCCGGGTATATGCCCATACATATACCAAAGTTAGCAAGTGACCCATCTCAATCATGAGGTAAACACAAGGTCAAAAGTCTCAGCTCAAACCAGGATTTTCATTATCGAAACCGTAACTGCTGAAAAGCTCCGTCTCTAGAGTGTACAGTGGTCCTGTCACGACTCCGAGGTACTGCTCACTAACCTAAGACTGCTGAAGTACTCCTCCTGTCGAGTACTGCGGGCCAGCCACCCAAACACAGTAGTGCTTCCCGCCGAGGTATGTCACCCAAGCTCCGTAGTGCACACCCCCTAGTAGCCTGCTGAGGTACTCTCCGGACGAGCACCGCGGGTCTGCACTGTCACACAGGTAGTGCTCCGTCCGCCATGGGTCTGCACCTCAGAAAGTAGTGCTTCGTCCACTGGGCTAGTCGACTCACTCCACGTCGAGTCGGTCAAGCAGTCGTCAGGTCTCAGCCAGCTACACGGTCTCCGTACATCGCACGCTCGTCACTGGGAGGGTCCGCTCCACGAGCTACAGGTCGATACTCCAAGTATCTCAAAGTCCCACGAAGAAGTGTCTCAAAGGTCCGTCTCGTCACAGGGGTCTCAACGCAACAGACGGCGCGTCGATCGGACGCCCGGTCTGTGAGTTATTAGCCTCTTCGTCCCAGGGGCCCGGTTGGTTTCGAGAGCGAAACCAATCCCGGCCGTATCTCAACTGTACCCCGAACTCCCATAGGGTAAACTCAAAGGGACCGTTACTCAACGTAACCACCAACGCCGCTGACGGCTCGTCAAGCGGACGTCCTGTCTGTAAGATATCAGCTTTTCCGTTCCAGGGGCCCTGTTGGATTTCGGGTACAATCCAACCCGGCCATACTCCGACTGCATCCAAAACTCGGGCGGAGTATGTCAAAAGTTCCGTCTCATTAAGAGAAACGCAACGCGACTGACGGCGCGTCAATCGGACGTTCGTGGCTCAAGATATGAGCGTTTCCGCTCCGAAGGCCCGGTTGGTTTCGTGAACGAACCAACCCGGCCGAACTCAAAGTAACCCGAAACCTTGAGTGCGATATACCGAAACGACCGTCTCGATCCAAGGATCGCGTTGCCGCTGACGGTTCGTCGATCGGAGGTCCGAGGCTCAAGTTATGGGTCAAAAACCAAATCTGGTTCGAAACGGGGGGGTCCGGGTCCGGGCCGACCCGGCCCGACCCCCCCCCCCCCTGGGCGGCGGTGGCGGCCGGCGGCGGCGGTCGGCGGGGGCGGACGGCGGCGGACGGCGGCGGCGGGCGGCGGCGGCGGGCGGCGGGCGCCGCTCGTGGGTGGCACGCGGGGGCAATCAAGCCCCCCGCTGTTGGATTGGCGGCGCGGCTAAGCCGCGCCGTTTTAACAAAACGGCCCCCCCTTCCAGGGGGCCCGCTATTTGGAAAACCGGGGGGCTGCTGCCCCCCTCCTTAAAGAACCGCCCCCCTCTTAAGTGGGGGGTTTTTAAGGGTTGACCGGGGAATTAAATTCCCCGGTTTTAAGTCATCCGGCCGGCCAGCTGGCCGGCCGGTTTTCTCAAACGGGACCGGAATTTCCGGTCCCCTTCTTCGGCTTCCGACGCCGGCGGCCCGGCCGCCGGTCTTCCTTTCCGCCGCGGCCCGGAACCGGCCGCAGTCTCCTCGTCCCGCCGCGGCCCGGAACCGGCGGCGGTCTTCTCGTCCCGCCGCGGCCCGGAACCGGCCGCGGTCTTCTCGTCCCGCCGCGGCCCGGAACCGGCCGCGGCGTTTGTCATCCGGCGCGGTGCGTCGGCACTGCGCCCCTTCGCCGTGCTTTGATAAACATTCAACGCGGCGTGACGGCGTCGCGTTTCTGTTGTTTCTACCATGGTGCGTGCGACGGCATCGCGAAGATATTTGCACGTTCATCCGCGTGGTGCGACGGCACCACGCCACTTGCTTCCTCCCGCAAGATAAATCAACATAAACGTTGGAGGGGGGTTCGGCCGTGTTCATGCGGTCCGGCCCCCCTCACGTTAAATATAAACTCAACATGAACATTCAAAGCCTCATGTTAGACATGCCAGATCCACGTTCAAGAAATGGAATAATTAAAGAATGAAACAACAAACCCCTACCTCGGGTATAAGTTCGAGGATTTGACTATGTCCGCGGAAGTCGACGTCGCGGAGATCGGGCGTCGCGGTAGTCGTTCGTCAATTCCGTTGACGAAGAGACGCGTCCGAAGAGGCACGTCTTTGGCGAATCCTTGTACGCCGACGAAGGTTGTCCGAGGAAGGTGCGGTGTTCTCTCTCGTTGACACCGAAGACGAAGAAGAGCGGAGCGGCGTTCTTTGTCGGAAACTTGAGCGTTCTCGATAGTCGCACGTTGACGGAGTCGTGGAATATCGGTGTCGATTCCTTTGACGTCGGAGGAAGAGTCGTTATCGAAGGCGTTCGTCGCGGAAAACCGTCGCGGAAGAGATGACGTGGAGGAAGTACGTCGCGTCGCGGACACGACGTCGCGGATGGATCGTGTTCTTCGGCGGAGAAGTTCTTCGTTGAAGAACGACGTTCTTCGCGTTCTTCGTTGAAGTTGAGCGTTCTTCGTGATCTTCGTCAGAGATGAAGAAGAAGAAGAAAATGATGCTCTCCACCTCTCAAGAAGACAAACCATTCAACCAAAAATAAAATAAGACAACATCTTATTTTATTATCACATAACACACTAGAATTTCAAAGGTTTGAAATTCAAAATGGATAACTCCAAAATTAACTCACTTATTTAATATACATGAATTGTATAATTAAATATAAGTTAACTTGTCAATCCATTAAGAGGGAGAGTGGGGAGTTGAAAAGGTGGGGGTTCGTGTGGGCCCCACCACACTTAATCCTCCCAAGGGAGGTTAAGTGGGTGTGGGTCCCACTTCCAACCTCCGTTGATAGGTTTTAAGAAGTTATAATAAAATTTGTTCTACACAAATTTTATTTAACTCAACTAAAAACCTCAAAAATTAACTTTCAACCCGCAACAAACGCAACTCCCGAAAAGGTCTCATTAAGCGATTACCGGCGCTGCGAGTTCATCGGTGCCCTCGGATTTCAATTCCGAGCACCGGATCAAAAGTTAGAAATTCCCGCTCGTTCGTTCATTGAACGTACCCGAGCCAAACTTCGGAAATTAATTCCGGGCACTCCGGGCCTCGGAATCAGGTGCCGTCTGAAACCGCGCTCTTGTAAAATTCTAAAGAAAATTAAGAAAAAATTTCCCTTGAATTTTACGGGTCTTTACATTACTCCCACCTCAGGGCTTTACGTCCCCGTAAAGATACAACAAAACTGGGGAAACAAAAGAGGGTACTGAGCACGCATCTGAGCCTCCCGCTCCCATGTGCTCTCCTGGAGATTCCCGTGCCGCCATCTGTTGCGCACAAGAGGAATCGATCGCCCAAGTAGGACCCACTCCTGACGGTCCTCTATCTCCACTGGGACCTCCGTAAAAGTCACCCCATCGTCAACGTCAAGCTCCCCATGGTCAATGATGTGCGTCGGGTCGTGCACGTATCTCCTCAGCTGAGATACGTGGAAGACGTTGTGCACCCGGTGCAACTGAGGTGGTAGAGGCAGGCGATAAGCCACCTTTCCATCCTTGCTGAGGACCTGGAAGGGTCTGATGAAGCGCGGAGATATCTTGCCGCCTCGGACAAATCTCCGAATACCACGTCGAGGTGAGACCCGCAAGAAGTCGTAGTCGCCATCCTCGAACTCCAGTGGCCTCCGCCTCCTGTCAGCATATGACTTCTGCCGGCTCTGTGCTGTCCTCATCCGCTCCTGGATGACATGGACCTCCTCTGACGTGGCCTGGACCATCTCTGGTCCCACATGAGCTGCAAGATTTCTTCTTTGCCGATAAGAGAAACCTGGTCTCATCCCCTGGATGAACCACATTCTTTGCCTAAAACAGTCAATCTTAACATGGATGATACTAATCCATACTAAGGATGACGTCGTAAGGCCTCGACGCTACTACTAAGAGATCCAACCGTTACTCTCGCCTCCAAGGGTTGAGTCACACTGTCGGCATCAGTGTGTGGTAATTGGGTCTCCTCCAGTAGATGTCTCACAAGTGAGGGTCAAGTCAATAGTCAACTGGAACCTCTTAGTAACATCACAAAAGAGGACAGGAAAGAAAACATCACAAAGGTATGCGTCTTTTATTATTGCAGCTCATAATACAAGACGCTACACAAAAGCAACATCAACATGGAACTAGAAGTACAAGAGACGTATCCACTAGTTCCGCTCCTGTCCACCTGCTTTACTGTTGCTCAAGCATTTGTCGCTGCCTCAACCTTGGTGGCTCCCTCCAAGCCTGCGGATCGAGGAGTCGGACAGTCACGTGCCAGGTGACCCTTTCCGCGGCATGAGTAACACAACCTGCTCCTTGCACGGCTAGCTCTGTTCCCACTCCGGGTGCCCTGCACCACTGGTCCTAAAACCCGAGATCGCCCAACTGCTGGTCTGGTCCTCCTCGACCTCTGCATCATCTGTCTACTGCCCACAGATGACTCGGCTTCTGATCGAAAAACACGCGGTAAAGGCAGAATCTCCTGTACACGCTCGGGGTGTAGAGATACTGGCACAAACTCCACCCTGAAGAAGGTCTCGAAGTCTTCCCATGAAAAGTTCATCTCATCGCAAAACTGAAACAAGTGGCTCCACCACCTACCTGCTGCTGCGTGTAGTAGGCTCGCAGCGAGGATCACCATGAGGTCTGCTGGTGTCCTCACTAGCCTAAACACTCGTACCACTGCCTCCAGCCAGTCCTCTGCAGCCTGGGGATCCGTCTCCCCGCGAAACCTGGGCGGTCGCTGGCGCTGAAACTCATGCAGTGCGCTGAGGCGACGTGCATCGTCAGCGGCTGCTACTGGAAGCATCGGGGGCTCGCTGGGTAGAGCTACCACCGGTGCCACTGCTGACAAAGGGCCCTGCACCGAGGCCTCGTCGCTCGGTGGGCTGTCGTCGCGTTCGATTCTCGGAACCCTAGCTGGCTGCCGTCGTGGGGCCATCCTGAAAGAAACAACGTAACACGATCAAACGATTATACCTGGTGAGCTGACCTGGTTTGAGCTGTTTTAAGGGGAAAAACTTTTTAAAACACACACGCAATCAGTGTTTTCGTGCACAAAGTCGGAAATCAGTTGTCAGGGTCCCGGTGTATGGATACGTCGGCCGCCCGCACCAACACTGGACTCCCTGAACTGAAAACCACACTCGGTACCCTTAACACTATTGCTTCTCAGAAAGAAAGATCAGAGTCTGCGGTAGAACCGACCACCTCTGATACCAATTTGTCACGACCCGTCCTCGGGGCCCGTGCCGTGAGTACCCCAAGCCCGCCTTCCATAGGCCAGGGGCTGGCGACTAGCACCAAAGGCGTAAAATCCCGATAACTGGGAAGGCATTGCCTTTATAAAAGAAAACAAGCACCACAGAGTACAAGAGGAAGAAAAACACTAAGTGCAAAAAGAAGATCTGAAAAGTAAAAAGGGGCCGGAAATACAAGCCCAACTGTAAAGTACAACTCGAAAGGGAAAACCGCGACTGAAAAGTAAAGCTGCTTCGCTGAGATGTCCACTGGAAATCCCACCTGAAGGGTGGGTACAGATAGCTCCTCTACTCCTCGGGTCCCGCCATCCGCTCCGAGTATGTCCCGCCCAGTGGTCCTCCTCCGGGTACCGCCTCGTCGTATAGTCCACCTCCAGGTACCGTCCAGTCCTCGAACCTTCGGCTTTTGTCAGCACTGTCCGTCGTCTGCAACCAACACAACGAGGTGCGGGCATAGCCCGTGCAGGGGTGAGTATAACGATACTCAGTAGGGACCCCGAGACCCTCAAGGTCTCACTAAAATCAACAAGGATAAACACAAGAAAATCTCAACAGATAAACTCTACTTAGGTATATGCCCATACATATACCTAAGTTATCAAGTATCCCATCTCAATCATGAGGAAACACAAGGATTGTGAAAACGACGGATAACCACTTCCCGGGTATATGCCCATACATATACCGAAGTTAGCAAGTGACCCATCTCAATCATGAGGTAAACACAAGGTCAAAAGTCTCAGCTCAAACCAGGATTTTCATTATCGAAACCGTAACTGCTGAAGAGCTCCGTCTCTAGAGTGTACAGTGGTCCTGTCACGACTCCGAGGTACTGCTCACTAACCTAAGACTGCTGAAGTACTCCTCCTGTCGAGTACTGCGGGCCAGCCACCCAAACACAGTAGTGCTTCCCGCCGAGGTATGTCACCCAAACTCCGTAGTGCACACCCCCTAGTAGCCTGCTGAGGTACTCTCCGGACGAGCACCGCGGGTCTGCACTGTCACACAGGTAGTGCTCCGTCCGCCATGGGTCTGCACCTCAGAAAGTAGTGCTCCGTCCACTGGGCTAGTCGACTCACTCCACGTCGAGTCGGTCAAGCAGTCGTCAGGTCTCAGCCAGCTACACGGTCTCCGTACATCGCACGCTCGTCACTGGGAGGGTCCGCTCCACGAGCTACAGGTCGATACTCCAAGTATTTCAAAGTCCCACGAAGAAGTGTCTCAAAGGTCCGTCTCGTCACAGGGGTCTCAACGCAACAGACGGCGCGTCGATCGGACGCCCGGTCTGTGAGTTATTAGCCTCTTCGTCCCAGGGGCCCGGTTGGTTTCGAGAGCGAAACCAATCCCGGCCGTATCTCAACTGTACCCCGAACTCCCATAGGGTAAACTCAAAGGGACCGTTACTCATCGTAACCACCAACGCCGCTGACGGCTCGTCAAGCGGACGTCCTGTCTGTAAGATATCAGCTTTTCCGTTCCAGGGGCCCGGTTGGATTTCGGGTACAATCCAACACGGCCATACTCCGACTGCATCCAAAACTCGGGCGGAGTATGTCAAAAGTTCCGTCTCATTAAGAGAAACGCAACGCGACTGACGGCGCGTCAATCGGACGTTCGTGGCTCAAGATATGAGCGTTTCCGCTCCGAAGGCCCGGTTGGTTTCGTGAACGAACCAACCCGGCCGAACTCAAAGTAACCCGAAACCTTGAGTACAATATACCGAAACGACCGTCTCGATCCAAGGATCGTGTTGCCGCTGACGGTTCGTCGATCGGAGGTCCGAGGCTCAAGTTATGGGCCAAAAACCAAATCTGGTTCGAAACGGGGGGGGTCCGGGTCCGGGCCGACCCGGCCCGACCCCCCCCCCCCCCCCTGGGCGGCGGCGGGCGGCGCGGCGGCGGCGGCGGGCCGCGGTGGCGGCGGCGGCGGGCCGCGGGGGCGGCGGCGGGCGCCGCTCGTGGGTGGCACGCGGGGGCAATCAAGCCCCCCGCTGTTGGATTGGCGGCGCGGCTAAGCCGCGCCGTTTTAACAAAACGGCCCCCCCTTCCAGGGGGCCCGCTATTTGGAAAACCGGGGGGCTGCTGCCCCCCCTCCTTAAAGAACCGCCCCCCTCTTAAGAGGGGGGTTTTTAAGGGTTGACCGGGGAATTAAATTCCCCGGTTTTAAGTCATCCGGCCGGCCAGCTGGGCGGCCGGTTTTCTCAAACGGGACCGGAATTTCCTGTCCCCTTCTTCGGCTTCCGACGCCGGCGGCCCGGCCGCCGGTCTTCCTTTCCGCCGCGGCCCGGAACCGGCCGCGGTCTCCTCGTCCCGCCGCGGCCCGGAACCGGCCGCGGTCTTCTCATCCCGCCGCGGCCCGGAACTGGCCGCTGTCTTCTCGTCCCGCCGCGGCCCGGAACCGGCCGCGGCGTTTGTCATCCGGCGCGGTGCGTCGGCACTGCGCCCCTTTGCCGTGCTTTGATAAACATTCAACGCGGCGCGACGGCGTCGCGTTTCTGTTGTTTCTACCATGGTGCGTGCGACGGCATCGCGAAGATATTTGCACGTTCATCCGCGTGGTGCGACGGCACCACGCCACTTGCTTCCTCCCGCAAGATAAATCAACATAAACGTTGGAGGGGGGTTCGGCCGTGTTCATGCGGTCCGTCCCCCCTCACGTTAAATAAAAACTCAACATGAACATTCAAAGCCTCATGTTAGACATGCCAGATCCACGTTCAAGAAATGGAATAATTAAAGAATGAAACAACAAACCCCTACCTCGGGTATAAGTTCGAGGATTTGACTATGTCCGCGGAAGTCGACGTCGCGGAGATCGGGCGTCGCGGTAGTCGTTCGTCAATTCCGTTGACGAAGAGACGCGTCCGAAGAGGCACGTCTTTGGCGAATCCTTGTACGCCGACGAAGGTTGTCCGAGGAAGGTGCGGTGTTCTCTCTCGTTGACACCGAAGACGAAGAAGAGCGGAGCGGCGTTCTTCGTCGGAAACTTGAGCGTTCTCGATAGTCGCACGTTGACGGAGTCGTGGAATATCGGTGTCGATTCCTTTGACGTCGGAGGAAGAGTCATTATCGAAGGCGTTCGTCGCGGAAAACCGTCGCGGAAGAGATGACGCGGAGGAAGTACGTCGCGTCGCGGACACGGCGTCGCGGATGGATCGTGTTCTTCGGCGGAGAAGTTCTTCGTTGAAGAACGACGTTCTTCGCGTTCTTCGTTGAAGTTGAGCGTTCTTCGTGATCTTCGTCAGAGATGAAGAAGAAGAAGAAAATGATGCTCTCCACCTCTCAAGAAGACAAACCATTCAACCAAAAATAAAATAAGACAACATCTTATTTTATTATCACATAACACACTTGAATTTCAAAGGTTTGAAATTCAAAATGGATAACTCCAAAATTAACTCAATTATTTAATATACATGAATTGTATAATTAAATATAAGTTAACTTGTCAATCCATTAAGAGGGAGAGTGGGGAGTTGAAAAGGTGGGGGTTCGTGTGGGCCCCACCACACTTAATCCTCCCAAGGGAGGTTAAGTGGGTGTGGGTCCCACTTCCAACCTCCTTTGATAGGTTTTAAGAAGTTATAATAAAATTAGTTCTACACAAATTTTATTTAACTCAACTAAAAACCTCAAAAATTAACTTTCAACCCGCAACAAACGCAACTCCCGAAAAGGTCTCATTAAGCGATTATCGGCGCTGCGAGTTCATCGGTGCCCTCGGATTTCAATTCCGAGCACCGGATCAAAAGTTAGAAATTCCCGCTCGTTCGTTCACTGAACGTACCCGAGCCAAACTTCGGAAATTAATTCCGGGCACTCCGGGCCTCGGAATCAGGTGCCGTCTGAAACCGCGCTCTTGTAAAATTCTAAAGAAAATTAAGAAAAAATTTCCCTTGAATTTTACGGGTCTTTACATTCTTCATTATGAAAAACCGTAAGGCGCGGCTTAGGAGGGACTAATCCAAACATTCCTAGTCCTCCAGTTACTAGATCGTCAAGAAAGAGTAATCTACCCTCAAAGGCTCCTACAAATGCATGCATCATTTCCTCGAGTAAGTGAAATAGAGACATGCTCGAGGGGGCTAAATCCTCCATCGACCACGTAACCTTAGGTGAAGAGGTAATGGTTGATTCAGGACATCAGTGTAATACTTTCCTCACAGGTGAATTGGATGTTGAGTATTTGGCCATTATAGAATTGAAGAAGTTGGAGGTGACCCATCTTAAGGAGACATGGAATGTTATCATCCATTATGGGGAAGATATGTTGGAGAAATCAATTCCATTAAATGCCTCGATGGGCGATCGAGCTAAGATATCATAGAGATCTCTTAAAGTGGAATATGTCAGAATTCTAGGAGAGCGGAATGACAAACAAAATTGTATTTAAAGTAGATAGATTAATGTGGGGAAGATAATCATGTTAGAGTTCACACAGATGGGGGAAAATTTTCTATTTTGTTCGAGGACCTCATCCAAGATGATCCGGAGTTAGAGGTAAATAGTCTTTATTGGATACTACTTAGGAATAATGCATATAATAGGTTTAAACATGATTTCAATGGTTTATCTATTTCTTTAACTATTTGATTCCATTGTTTTCGGTTTGGGCAAGGGTTCTCACATTACCTGTAAAAGTGATAAAAATATAAAAAATAAAAAAAATTAATTTATCATGATGATGATGTAATTTATAAAGGATCACATGTAAAATATACTGATATTATATTATAGTATTAAAATATTATATATTATATTGATGTAAATATATTTATATGGATATTTTTATTAGAATATTATTGGAGTTTGTTACAATATTGAGTATCCATTATCTTATATTAGTCATCATTGACAAAAATATTATTAATAGTAATAATTATTAAAATTGTAAATATATGTTATTTTTCTTTTTTGGGATTTGGATACTTATTATGGAGACTTATTCTAATAAAGTTCATACATTGTGTTCTCACGTATAAAATATCATAATGAATAACCTTATAGTTGAAACACCCCATGTTTTGTTTGTCATTGGATATTCCATTCAATGAGATAGTTTATTTGAAACACAACTTGGGATCATTATTAATGTATATTAATTATAAAATTATTTCTCAACTGTTGAATCCCAAAAAAAAATTAATATTTTGAGAATTTGGTCACTACTTGTGAATATTTAATGGAATGAAATTTATTTAATTATCAATAGAGGATTATTCACATCCATGTATGTGTAAAAATAATAAATATTTATTTGTTTCAGCACATATCATTTCGAGAATAATCATTCCTACATTCACTATAAATTATTCAACTCGTAAAATATCAATTTATAATCATTAATAATGAGATTAATTCTTTAAAAATATTGTTTTACATGTTCAGAAAATAAAAATGGATTTAAAGGGTTATAATTTATTTCATAATTTGATATTAAATTTTTATTTTAATTTAACATATTGATTTCTAAAATTTTATTTGATAATAATGTTTGGTTCTTATGTTATTTCAGGATAAAATAGATTGAAATTGAGTGAAATATATTTGGGTTTTTGGATATAATATTGTTGGATTACATATAAGTTATTTATACTAAAATTATTCATTAAAAATTTATTAATAAATACATGTATTGATTTGTTAGATAATTTCATACCTAAAATATGTCGTAAATTTATTATATTATATTTTAATAAATTTATTTTAATATAACTAAAATAGTTTGAATCAATGTTTTATAAAGAATTTAATTCAAAAAAATTGGTTAAACATTTTATAAATCATTTATAAGTCATTGATAAAGTCCCAATGTAAAAATAATAAATAATCAATGTATAGATTATTGATATGTACTTATTCTAAGATATATGTGTTTTATTAGTGATGCGAGAATGGTGGAATTTATAGAGAAATAACTACAAGGAGGTTAATATTTTATCAATGGATTATAAAATTAATTAAATCATCACAAGTGGATCACATGACCCATAAATGATGTTTTACAAAATATATTTAATTTTAATTAGAATAGTTAATTAGTTATTAATGGAATATTTGGCTGATATATGATCATAATGTTTAGTTAACAATCATAAGAAAATAATTTTAAATCAGTGAATGATCAATATTTTATTAATAGTTAGTTAATTTTTTAAAATTTATCAAATACAATAAATATTTATAATAATAGATATACTTTTATATTGTTTTATAATAAAATAAATTATTTAAAAATTATTCAATGAACAGTATGTCACTAAATCATTTCATCAATAAAATTTTAGCGAATCCATTATTTTTTATTCCCATATTCACATGAGGAATAAACTTCCTAATATATCTTATTTCAAAAAATACTGGTGGTCTTTATTATCAAACATTATAAAAAAATGAAAATTTATAGTATATTATATGATTTTGACTTACATAGAGATTAAGTCCAATTATATAATATTCAACATAAAATAATCCCCTTAAGTAATGATATAGTTTCTCGATCATTGGGTTCAGAATTCAGATTCTTATGGAACATTTCCCTATGTAGGGTTATACAAAGAACATAGAAAACAATGATTGTCTGGAAAACATGAATATTTAACTGTATGTATAGTGACCTAGGATTAATATTCATGGATATGACATCATTTCAGATTAATATTCAATACATTAAAAAAATACTAGCCAATGGACCGAAATAGATTAGTGTATATTGAAACATGGAAACAAGATCTATTTTCCTAGTGGAATAAATTAAAAATATCCCATAAATATCTCATCCTTTAGTACATCTACCTATATAGAGTCTTCATAACATTGGGAAAGGAATCATAATAATAGTGTGAGATCAAATGATCTATAATGGTAAATAATGGAGATAAGTAAGAATAATTATTAGTATAAAGATATTAAAACATGATAATGAAAATATACGATCATATCGTGCATATAAAAGAGCATATACAAGAATCGTGGAATAAAACATTGCAGTTTAAAGGATATAATTCATTAAAAAATAACATAGGCCATGAAATCCTAACTTATGTATAAAATTTATTCCGACACATAAACATTTAATTTTATTTCCATACTATCCAAGGCATCGCTTCGTAGGCCATCTCGGTAGTATGAGTACACTTCTGATACCATTTTGGTTGTCTTGTTTCACACCAATTTCCATATTAGAAGCATGATTTCACTCTTCATACCATCTTGGTAGTCATGGATAACACCCATGGCCATCTTAGTAGTTATGAATCATTCCCAAGACCATCTTTGTACAATGAGTTCACTCCTCATTCCATTATGGTAGTCATGGTTCACTCCCATTTCCATATTAGTACTAAATTTTCATTCCCAATACCAAATTTTTCTATCTCATTATATAAAAATCATTACCCAATTAAATGGAGGGAAATATAGGTCCCACCCATCCCACAATGAAATCATACATATATGTTCTAGAAGATCATAAATAATTTTAATATAATCCATGAATGAAACATGTATTATAAACATGAAATAATCTCAAAACCTATTGAAAATGATATAAGATTCATAATCATTTCTTCATAATAATAACCATTGGAATGAAGTGGGTTTCAAAATCAAATAAACCATGAATGGGGAATGGGTACAATAATCAGGATTCCAAATAAAACAAAAAACATCATTCATTAATTAATTGGAATAGATCCTTTGGATTATTTCTTTACTGGGGAATGAGAAACATCAAAGGATGTCATAACATATTGAAAATAGCATTGAATGATATTTTGAAAACATTTCTGGAGTAATAGTTCCTTTTAATCTATGATAATTTATTTTTAAATCATATAACACTTTGAAAACAAGTCCTTTAGTTTTTTATAACATATAAATAAATCAGGGAAACATCATGAAAACAATTTTCCCTTAAAAACTTATAAAATAAGCTTTAAATAATTTTAAAAATCATTTTCCTTAAAAACATATAAAATAAGTTTGAAAAAATTTTGAAAACCTATTTTCCATGAAGACATATATAATTATATTTCATACATTTTTAATCCCATATTCAATGAAAACATTAATGTTATGCTTTATATCACTTTTAAACCATTTTAGATGAAAAAGTATAAATAATGATTAAAAAAATTTTAAATCAATTTTTCATGAAAACATAAAAATTACTCTTAAAATCATTTTTATTTCCAATATTAATGTCCCAGCCTGGGTGGAACCTGAAGATGCTAAACCAGTTCTCTACCAATCTTCAATAATGTTACACCATACGCTAGAGGCATCCGACTAGTAGTGGTGGTCTGGTACGTCATTCATGTGGAGACTATACCCACATTTATATGAGTAAAAAACACTGTAAAAACTAAATAAGGTGGAAGCATATATAACTAGAACCATACTCTTGTCAAAAGATAATGGAATATGAAATAAATTACTCAAATGAATGGGAAAACATGTAATTCTGATATAAGAGCCATGATTCATTAATAAATCATAATATAAATATAATATGGATGACCATGTTGGTTCTAAACCATGCCTTATACCGTCATAAATTCTCCATAACAAATTAAAAATCCATCTAGGACCATTTTGTAATGACCAAGACATTTATTAATGAAACAATTTCTTGACCTAATTAAATGAATAATTATGTCTGATCAATATATAACATTTTCACTTCAATTGTTTTAGGATTTTGGAATTCCAAATACCAATATGAATTGTTACTGTTGCAAATATATCCATTGAACAATGATAACAAGATTAGTATAAATACAGAGCATTAAAAAATATAATTTACTCATCCAAATTAAGTTATGGCCTCATCGAGTAGACATTACCCATATGAAGCCCATTTGTTGGATCCCAGCAAGTAGGTGGCGTCCTTGGGCTTCACTCTTGACCAATACCAAGATTAGGTTCAACACGTTAAGATTGAAATGAACTGCATATGGGAGAAGTGAATGTTGAAAGAGATTACAACCCTAGAGATTTTATCTAAGCCACCCTAAGAGACTTTCTCCATCGCACACCTTAACTTTATGTCTTATGCACAAGTTATAAGGGTTTAATTAACGAGACCCTATTACTATGATTATTTTCAAAAAAAATTGAGAATATACATTCATTTTATTATTGTTACATTGAAAATAGTTTTTATTGCACAAATAGTATATTTATTTAATATTAATCTAAGGAATCTATTTTCATAAATTAATGTATATTTTAATTAAAAATATTTTAATAAAATATTATTATTATTAAATTAAATTTTACTATGAATAAGTGATTGTATAATTTTTATGAATACAATTGAAATTTTTATTAATGTTTTAAATCAATTTTTGTCAAAACCCATTAATTTTTTATAAATGTCGATTATTATTTTAAAAAGTAAAAATTCACATATTTAGGAAATTATTTACAAAAACATAATATTATTTTTTGGAATCAAGTCAACCAAATTACCACATAGTGATTTTTTCAAAATTTTCTGAGATAGTTGAATTTTTGGTTAAAAATTAAATACTATTTAAATATATAATATGTTTTATGACATCATAATTAACAAATATTGATTTTATACAATAATATAAAAATTAGTTTCGGCAAATAAATGTTTTACCATTAATATAATTTTATTTATGGTTTAGTTGTTTTTTTTACAAAGCATTATTGGACCCTCCAAGGGTTATAAATTTTATTATCTTTTTAGATTGATATCTATCAGTGTCACTCCACTACACATAATGAACCATATTATTTTAAGAAGATGTCCCATTGACATTAACTTTTTTTTCCACCCTCCCAATTGAAAAATACATGGACAAAAACAATGGGATGGTTTTTGGTTTTGATTAGTTTAATGTGTGTTGTCCCTAGATAAATAATAAAGAGTTCTCTCTCCTTTCTTATATGAACCCACCTATGATCCCACATACTCTACTCTCCATGCCTTTAGTGTTCTTCCAAAATCTTCCCTTTACACTTTATGATGCTCCCAAGGTTCCCCAATCTCCCATGAAGGATCTCCCAATCCTTTGGGATCACCCTACCATTTAAAGGAATCTTTCCTTCATCATTTTCACCATGATTCTTAATATAGTTATACCTTTTTATTTTAAATTATAAATGTTGGGTTATGATTTATCACCTACCCCATACTACCCTATTTATGTTTTAATGATGAGATACCCATTTTTCTAAAAATAAAACATCCCACGTACACTTGTTTCGAAGCCTAAATCTTGTAAGGAATTTCTCTCTCCTCATTTACATTCACAAAATTCTATTGAATTATTAATCCAAATTACAGTACATATGTTGGTACATGAATATATATAACCCATTTACTATAAATTTCATGTACATATTTTGATTCATACATTTATCTATCATATAACATTTCTGTGAATTCTTATGTCATATCGTTATGCTGGAAAAAATGCACTGCATTTTCCCTCAATGTAATTGTGTCGTGAATGTCATGCTCATTTCTCTATCATGGTTATTCACCTTTTATAACATTTACTTATTGATTATAGAGTTTCAGGAAATAATTCCACATTTATTTATCGTGGAATAAATGATGATCATTAATGATTCCATGTTGTATGAACCATGTGGCATACATATGCATGAAAAGAAATGTTAATGAAGGGTGTTCCCTGATATATCTCCAATTCATTGGATAATTATTATTATCATTATATGTCAAGTGAAATTAGGATTTCCTCATGCTAATTCAAGTTAAATGGGGATTTACTCGTGTTAATTAACGAGTAATGCGAGTTTACTCATTCTGCATTTGCAATGAGCCATTGATCATGCTAATTCAATGTTAAGTGTTGCTTCCACATTTTCATGTTATGATAATCATGCTCTATCATGCCTTTTTTTTCATGTTTCTTTATGATCCATTGATGTTCCTAATACCTCACATGTATTGTATTATTCATTTGATTCCTTGTTTACCCTATTAAAGGGAATTATAGCTCACCCATTTATTGTTAATGACCTCAGGTTTTTCCAAGAATGCTAAGTATGAGGGAATGTAGTGGTCTTGTATAGGATGTTTTCAATAAAGATCATGTGCTTCAGGTTTAAATTTTTTATGTAATGTTCCTAAGAACCAAATACAATAGACCTCTCGATAATAACTGTAGAAATATGTGATGATTTTTTGTAATAAAACATTTTTGTGTTTGTAAAATATAGTAGAGTTCTTATATTTTGTATCAAAAGGATAGGTTTAGTTTTTTTGGCTTACTAATAGAAAACCCTAGTGAATGCCGTTGGGATATGACTATTTATAATAAAAACATCACTTTCTTTTTGTGAGCATTGATTAATTGGTGTATCATTCAAATTCATCCATGTCGGGATACTAGTAGGTAGAGACAGCTTTGGCATAGATATACATAGGAGTGAAAACTCTGAAAATGAGTTTTAGGCCTGACCCAGGGTATCCGGGTACACAAAAAAAGGCATTTCTACAGTCTTGGTTAAAACAGTCCTGGGGGATATTATTTTGTAAATTCACAAGCCTGGTATAAACCATTAAAAAGGGAATAAAAATATCACATAAGTATATATGTTTGGAAGTAGATCTTGAATAACATAGATTTAAGCATATCGATTCATAATGTTATGGAAATAAAAGTTATTTATAATTCATCAGTTTTTTCTATGGATTAACATCTATCTGTTACCCCTAACAAAACTTTTATTCTATTCAATGGCCCACAATAGGAGGACTCAGGATAACAACCTAAGCAAAGATCAATTTGATGATTGTTCAAATGAGATGACCAATCCGATGGGAGCAGGAATCATGAAAATTGTCAGAATACCCTCTCAGATAACTCAAGAGTTCCATATAAACATGGGTCATGATGAATGGTCAACCCCCCCCCAGAATGATCAAGTCACTATCAAATGCTTCAAGAGACAAATGTCACTTACTTTTAATGGAACATTTGATCCCTCAAGTGAGAACAATGGATTAAATTTAATAAAATTTTCTCCTAAATCCATCTATGTTCCAAACAAAAGATGTTTCTTTGTATACTTATCATATATTGGGTGTAGATGATTAATGATAGACATTGATAAAAAAAATGATGCCCGAGGAGGATATTGGGGTGTTGTAATGGAATGATTTCTGTAAAATGCCTCCCCATAAATATTTTCCCAGCACCATCCAACTAAAAATGGAAAGGGACTAGCTTTACCTCAAGAAAAAATTGACGAATCCATTAGAATTAATGAGGAAAACATCAAAAGGATTTCATGATACACATCTAGCTTTCTGATGATCCATAAATGCATGTTTGACCTCTTCTTTGGATTGATGAATCCTAGCCTGTGGAATTCCCTAGTGATTCTTGACTTCGACAACTATGGGGAAACTATCAGATGTTGCTTCAATGTAAAAATGGAGATTAGATAATCCCTATTGTATCACAGGGATAAGAAGAATTATGTGGACTAATTATGTATATCTGATATATTAATCAATTGGTGCTAATAAAATCCGACACCCCACTTTCCAATGGTGAGGAATGAAGCACCCCATAAATTTACTGAAGGGGAAGAGAAAATTCATTAGGTGTGGAAGATAAAGGAATGTAGCTGTTAACTGCTGAAAAAAAAACCTGCAGCTGCAGCAGGGGAGAGGAATGCTCTGTTTGACTCTCAGAACGTAGTTCATTGATTCAACAAAATTGAACAAGGTAACATTCCAAATTAGTTCCCTAATCCATGGGTTTTCGGTGGCATCCAAAAACATCTAATGAAAAAAGGGAGAGGTTTTTTAATCACTACCGCCTATATATACCCCGAAAACAATGTGGTGACATGTACAGTAGTTAATCATTCAATAATAGAGAACATACATTTTTATTCTATTTCTACACATTCTTTTTTATCTCAAATGTTTTGTAGAACAATCCGAACAACACCACAAATCATGGATGCAATGATATAGGTGAGTATGGGTAATGGGGCAGTCATCGCATCCCATGAAAATAAATCCCCTCTTGTCATAATTGGAGGATTGGACTTCCCAAATAACCTCATCATACTCCATCAGGTGCAATTTGATACAATTCAGGGCATGGATAGGCTTTCCCTATATATATCCAACATTAATTTCATTGAGAGGGAAATAACTCTCAATATAACGAATTGGCCCCCGATTATATACAATTTCAATGAGGAAGATTAATCTTTTTTAGCACCATTTTCTCCAGAATGGATATTACTTCCCATTGAGCATGCATATCTGGCTCAGATGATTGATTCTAAGGAGGAAACCATCCTTAAATACATGCATATTGTGATGTAATTAACTGAGGTTTTTCGTTAGGAATTGACTAGACATCCTCCTAGTTGATATGCTGAATTCTAAAATGAAATTATACTGATGGTATTGCCAATATCCATAAATCTGTATAGAATTAATGTTGTAGAGCATCAGAATATGAAGAAACAATGACATGAGATTCTAGACAAAGGATTTATACACCCAAGTGCTTCACCATGGAATTTACAAGTCATATTCATCTACAAGAATGATAGGTCAAATCTATTTTGAATTGATTTTTAATAGCTAAACAAAATCACAATAATGAACTAGTATCATCTACCACAATTTGATGACTTCATTGATGAGCTATGTGGAGAACAAAACTTCTCCATTGTGGATTTTTGGTCATGATATTATAATTTAAGGGTGATTAAGGAAGATATCCCAAATACTGCTTTTTGTACAAGATATGGGAACATTGAATTCATAGTAATTCCTTTTGATCTCACTAATGCTCCAAAAATATTCATTGAATTGATGAATATGGTCTTTAGATATTACCTAGAAATATTTTTGGAAGTATTTATATATGATATTCTAATATAATCCACACCCAAGTAGGATAATGATGAGTATATATGAATTATAATAGAGACCTTGTCGAAGGAGAATATCTACGAAATGTATAGTAAGTCTGAGTTATAGTCGAAGGGGGAGTCATTATTTGGACATATCATCACTACAAATGGGATTTCTGTGGATCCCTCTAAGACTACAACAATTGAAAGATTTTTCGAGGCCATCATCGGTAATTTATATTCATATATTCATTGGGTTATATGGATTTTATTTCTGATTTGTGAAACATTTATCACGATTGACCAACCCTTTTACTAAGATAACTCGAAAGTGAGTAATGATTTCATTGAGTGATGAATGCGAAGAGAGCTTAATGGAGATGGAAAAGTGGATTATCACTGGTCCCATGATCACTATTACCCACAGGTGGAGAATGTTTTGTGGAATATTGTGATGCTTCAATGAAGGTCCAGGGTTATGTGTTGAGACAGAATGATAAAGTGATAGCCTACACCTGAAGGAAGATAAAAATCCATGACCAAAACTATCCCACTCATTATCTGGAGTTTGTGGCTATGATCGTTGCATGGAAAATCTAGTGTGATTATCACTATGTTGAAAAGTGTGAGATATATACTGATCACAATATCCAAAAATATATATTCCATCAAAAACAGATTAATTTTTTCCAATGATGATCGATAAAACACATCAAGAATTATGATTTCTCGATCCACTTCCATCCTGGTATAGAAAACAAGGTGGGGGTATAATCTATGTAGAAATGATCATGCATCATTATCAATGATGATAATTGAAAATTATCCAATCATCTAAGACTTATAGAGGATGTACATGGGAATCATTAAGTGAGGAATATCATATATCATTTCTCAAATGATTTCTCAACCATACCCAATAGAGAAAATAACGGATTCTCTATGAATGGATGTGGAAATTCTAAAAAGTGTGGAAGCAATCATAAATGGGAAATCCTCAGAGTTTTTGATTGACAAGGATGGAATTTTATGATTTGGTTCTTGATTATGTCTACCATACCATCCAAAGATAAGGAATGATCTTATGAATTACAAACATAGATCAACCTTCTCTATTCCCCCGTGGAGCACAATGATGTATCGATATCTCCGAGATACGTTTTGGTGGGACAATATGAAAAGGTAGATTTCTAATTATACATTAATGTGCCTAGTATGTCCGCAAGTGAAGGTAGAGTTGCAGAAGTCAAAGGGGATGATTAAACCACAACCTATACAAAAATAGAAGTGGGGGAAAATTACCATGTACTTTGTCATCAGACTTCCAGGTACTTTCAGTGGAAAAAATCTATTATGTCATTGTGGATCATCTTATAAATAAAACTCACCATATAGTGATTCGAGAGGACTTATCATTGGATAAAAAATCATGGATTTACATCAACGAAGTGGTAAGGAATCATGGAGTGCCACTATCTATTATATCAGATCATCATCCGAGGTTCATCTTGAAGTTCTGGAGAAGTTGCCAACATGCTCTAAGAATAGAACAAAACATCATCATGAAAAATAATAATTAAACTAATGGTAAATATGAGTGAAAAATTCAGACACTAAAAGATATGATATGATCATTTTCTATGGGATTCAAAGGAGGATAGAACTAACATCATCCACTGGTTGAATTATCTTATAATAAGTGTTTCCACTTGAGCATCTAAATATAACCATATGAATCCCTCTATGGGAAGTGGTATAGAACACTAGCGTGTTGGGGTGAAGTCGGTGAGCGTAAGCTGGTAGGACTGGAAATTGTTGATGAAATGGTGGAGAAGGTTAAAACCATTCTGTGGCATATCAAGGCATCCCAATTACGAAAGATGTGTAAGGTAGAAAACTGTTGATGGGACATTGAGATAAATGTTGTAGAAATGGTATTTATGCACTTATCTCCGTGGAAGAAGATCATCAGGTTTGGAAAGAATGTGATTTTATGTCCTATGTACATCACCCACATTGAGATTCTTCATCATGTCGGGGTTGTGGCCTATCCAATGGCACTTCCACCCACCATGGACAATGTAAAAGATGGAAATCATGTATCCCTCTTAAACAAGTATATATCAGACCCATCACGTGTTCTCTCCTTAGAGGTATTATAGTTAGAGGATGATATTTCATACAAGGATAAACCAGTAAAGATCTTATATCATAGAGAGAATTTTCTTCGAAATAAGACAATGACCGTAATCAAGGTGTTGTGGAATAACAACAAGTTTGAAGAATTAACATGTGAATCAGAGGAAGTGATGAAGTAGAGTTACCCGCATCTATTTTATTATAGGTAAATAAAATTTCTAGGGAAAACTTTCTTAAGGGGGGATGATTGTGACGACCTAATATATTATTAATGAAAATTTTTCTTTATCTAATTAAATGTCTTATTATGTAATATTGTTATATAACATATTCACTTCCTATGATTTATGTTTTGGGATTTCAAAATACCATTCTGAATTTTTACTGTTGCTAAAATAGCCATTGGACAGTGAACACATGATTAGTATAAATATAGGGCTTTATAAAATCCAATTTACTTGAAAAAGGTAGTGATGGCCTCATCCCTTATACATAACCTGTATGAAGCCCATTGGTCAAAGATTAGAAATGTGGGTTTTCATTGGGATTCACTCTTGACCAAGCCCAAGACAATATTCAACACATTATGATCGAATGGAACCACCTATGGAAGAAATGGAAGATGATTGAGATGACCACCCAAGCGATGTTATCTGAGCCACCCCAAGAGACTTTCACAATCACAATCGTTACCATATAGTTCTATGAGGGTGTTATAAGGGTTTATGTTTTGATACCCTAGTTTTATAATTATGTAAACAATTTTTTATAGAGAATATACATTCCTTTTATTATTGATACTTTGTAAATAGTATTAAAAGAACCAACATTATATTTCTTTAATATTTAACTAAAGTCTATATTTTGTAAAATTATTGGATTTTTAACCAAATAATATTTAAATAAGATATTATTATTATTAAATTTATTTTAATTATTTATATATGATCCTATAAATTTTATGAATAAAATATTATTTTTTATTATAGTTTGAATGTATTTTTTTTCAAAACCCATGAATTTTCTATAAATATAAATTTTTATTTTAAAAAAGCATAACATATTTAGAAAATTATTTAGATAAAACGAATAATATTTTAAGATTCAGGACATCAATATTATCTTATGGTAAATTTTTCCTAATTTTCTGAGACAGATGAATTATTGGGTAAAAAATAAAAGCATCGAAATATATAACAAGTTTATGACAACATAATGAAATAGATTGTTATGTAACAAAATCTTATAAACATTATGTTCAGACAATATATGTTTTAACATTAAATTACTATGATTTTAGTTTTTATTGATTTATTTTACAATGCTTTAGTGGACCCTCAAGGTCATATAAAACATTTTAGAATTTTAATTTGTTTTCCTGGAAAATGTGACTCCCCTCCACATAAGAAACCATTTTATTTTAAGAAGTCTAGCCATTTTCCTTATAAAATATGTTTCCCCTTATCCTTTGTCAATATACATGGTAATTAACCATGAACATGATTGTGTTTCCGATTAGTTTAATGTGTGGAGTCCCAATCCTAAATAACAATTAATTCCCTCCCCATTCCTACATAAACCCACCCAAGATCCCACAT
Organism: Viscum album; assembly: GCA_963277665.1. Taxonomy (NCBI): domain Eukaryota; kingdom Viridiplantae; phylum Streptophyta; class Magnoliopsida; order Santalales; family Viscaceae; genus Viscum; species Viscum album. The sequence continues at coordinate 87,651,699 of OY728121.1, read as the reverse complement.
CCTCTTCAGTTAATGCCCTTGGAGTTTAGCTAAAATATTCCCTCCTATCCCAGTAATCCTTCCTAGGCACCCAGATCTCCCATGAAGCCTCTCTGAAGCCTCTCCCAAGCCTTTGGTATCACCCATCAAAGTAAGGGACTCTGACCTTTCTCACTTTATCCATAATTCATTATATTTTTATGCCATTTTTTTCATTAATAAATATATTTTTTGACATTTTCTATCCCTCATACATCCCTATTTATGTATTAATGATTAGATATCCACTAATCTCTCATTATTACCTCCCATATATACATGTTAACATGCTGAAATTTTGTAACAAATTCTCTATGCTTATTTACATTAAAACAATTCTTTGGAATGGTGAAGCCAAATTTGATTACTGATGTTTGGATATCTATCAATATGACCCTATTACTGTACATTCCATGTACACATTATGAGACACTTCATCCACTTTCATTAATCATTTTTATGAATTTTTATGTCACTTAGTTATGCTGTCGAAATTGCATCACATTTTTCAAGACAATGTCATTCTATCATCAATACCATGTCCATTTCTCTATCAGGGGTATTGATCTTTATACATGTTTACTTATTGATTATATATATTAATTTAATAATTTCACATTCCTTTTTCCTGGAATAAATAATGATATTTAATTATTCCCTGTTGAATGATCCATCTGTCACACTTATCCGTGAAATGAAATGTTTAAGAAGGGTGTTCCCTGTTAGCACTCCAATGCCTTCGGTAAAGATTAGTATCATGATACATAAAATTAAATGAGGATTTACTCATTCAAATTCAAGTGAAATGAGTATTTAATCATTGTAATTCACGTGCAATGAGAGTTTACTCTGGCTCCATGTACAATGAGCCTTGGCTCTTGCTAAATCAAGGTTAATTATTACTGCGACATTTATATGTTATGATAATGATGCTATATCATTCCTTTATGTACAAGTTTATTTATGATCCATTGATATTCATACTACCTAAAATTTATTTTATTATTAATGTTATGCCTCATTTAATCCCTTAGTATGATTTATTGCTCACCCTTTTTTTTGCATGATCTCATGTTATCCCATTAATTTCTATATACAAGGGAATATAGTGGTCATGTAATTGATGTTTTTAATACAGTTATTGTGTATTATGTTTTATGTTTTTATGTCTTGTTCCTAATCCCCATAGACAGTATACATCAGGATCTTCCCTGTTGTATGTAGTGTAGAGTTTATGTGGAGAATCAAGTTTAAGTGTGTATTAAAAAGAAGTGTTGTTATACTTTTCCCTTATCTTGTCCTACAAAAATATAATCAATTCAAGTACCGATCAGTCATCGTGAATTGGTTGTCACAATAACTCTATATTCCACCAATAATTGTGTCTAAAACTATTACAATGAAAATATACTATACATAGTTGCATAAAAACAAATTTCTTAAATAACCTGTAATTACATTGTAATTAATTCCAATCATAGTAAAATGACTCTAGGGATCACAAGTATACTCATACCCGAATTCTAGATTTGTATCATTCATTATCCAAAAGTGTTCCTCGGTTAGTATCATTACATCACACATGCTTCTTTCGAGAGCTCATGTTATTCATAGGTGTTATGATATCCCAATACCTAATTTGACTAATCCTGGAGGTCAAAATATTATTGTGTGAGGCCACAACATGGGGTTCCATTATGATCATAAGTAATTTAATATTTATTAGATACATTTAAAATGTTACCAAGTATCAGAAATGTAATAAAAATTACCATGAAACCATGCTTGCGCCCCAATAGAATGATATTGTTCCCATTCCCTTACTCATATGCGTAATGACTCTATTACCATGTATACATCTCATTAGAATAACCATGTTCCCATTGTATTGCTCATAAGTATAATGACCATGTTACCGATTGTACTTATCAATAGTGAATTACCATTTTACCATTCATTCAGACAAAGATAATTCATAAGTAATTATCCACATCATTCCCATTAGTAATTCAAAAATTAGTTAATTACAAAAAAATTCACTTTGTTAACTCCTTAAATAACTAAAAATTTCCATCATCATTAATTAATTAAATCACTTATTTATTCAATATCATAATTCATATCCCAATAATTATTTATCTAGAATTAGTCTTCCCATTCTTAATCTATACTCATCATAATTAATTTCACAATTAATTGTATATATTAGAATATAAATGTACAAAATTAATTCATAAATAATAAACTCTAGTTAACCAATTTGATATCTTGTAATTAATCTATGCATTAATTATCTAGATTAAAATTCTTAAATATAGTAATTATATTCACTTATTAATTACCACATAGGGAATCCCCTTAGAATCTTTATTAATTTTTCAACTAATCATTTAATTCATTAATAATTAGATAAAACATATCTTAAACCTATTAGACCAAATATAATATAACTATTTCTCTGGAATGAATAAAATTAATCAATTTCCTGATACACATCAATTTCATGACTATAAGAATTATATTTTCAACCACATACCTTGATACATTGATGGATGTTGACTCAACAACATTCACCCAAATCATTGCAGAACAATGTTGTATATCTATCTTTAAAAAAATGACGTATATCTATGTTCCGAATCTAAATCTCTAATTCAAGATCAAATATGTTTAAAACTATTCATTCTCGATATAGATATACGATGATAGATCTAGATATCACCATATTGGTTTATATATAATAAAATATAGGATAACTTCAATCAAAAGATCATATTAGGATAGTGGATATGCATTAGTATGAAATCCACATACTAGGATAAAAGAGGATCTTCAATTCTGGCATTGAACCTAGAATAATGGATGTCGAATGGAAATTTAATCACTCTGAAATATTCTGGGATCACCCAAAATCATCATGTCAGGATCTATGGTTGAATGGAGGTGTTTCGTGGTATTTTGGTATTTTAAAACTAATTTTTAGGTTAAACAACACCGTGTTCATGGTTTCTCAGACTGTGCGCCAACCATGAAAACCTCTCTATTTTGGGTATCATGCTTTCTTGTGTTTGGGTGCATAGTTTTTTGAACCATTCACCAACCATGAGAACCTCTCTTCACCGGTTCACAAATTTAACTAGGTTGGGGTCATGGTTTACCCTAAACATTCACTAACCATGCAGAGAAAATTTTCTAAAAGTTTGTTATCCCCCCCAAACACACAAAATTTCGTAACTCCAATGAAATAAATGTAAATAAGAACTAAAATTACCTAAACTCAATATTTAGATAACTCCAGAAATGGATGGGATCTTATAATCTCCCCACCTTATAAGAACATGTCCTCAATCATCACTCTTATCCATTTATATGATTCTGAGCAAAAAAATTGGTCTATTGACCCCTCATATACTTTTCTCTTTCCCATGTTTCCTCTTGAACACATATGTGTGACCACAACACAGGAACTATCGACAAATTATTTCCACCAACCCATTCTAACTGTGATCCAACACACATATTGGATTATTTTTTAAGGATACATGTATCACAAGGTCAACCTCATCCACATCGATCACCTGAGAAGGTTTAGAGTGATACGGCTGAATTATTCACTCAGGGAAGACATCATTCGTAGAATTGTATCTATATGGATGAACCAAATGGTACTCCCCTAGAAAGATTCTCTCCATTATCTCAAATTATCCAACATTACTAGGAACCATATTTCCCTACATCTCTATCTTGATGTGACCCAACCTAGGAGACATCCAAAGGAATAAATGACCCCCCTCTATAATCTCTAGGGGTTATTTCCTACTATTTTAATATGAATTGATTCTACTCTTATCTATAAGAATACATTTCTGAATCATTTGTACCTACTCCAATGTTTCCCGCATGAGACTCTATCCCAATAAATCTGACTTACCTGCTTCTTTCCAGCATAACTGTACTCTACATAGATTACCATAAAGTGCCTCATATGGTTCCATATGTATAGTTTCATGATAACTTTTTAATAGGAGAAACCCACTCAATAAAATTACTTTTTACAAGCTCCACTAAAGTCATGCACACATTCTCGTAGAATATTCTCATGAACCTATATAGTATCCTATGACAACCCATTTATATGTGGGTGGAATAACATACTCAATAATATATGGGTGTCATGCATATTACGCAAGCCCAAACAGAAGCATGAAGTAAATAATTTATCACGATATGTAACTGTAGTACATAGAACTCCCTGAAGATAGAGTATATCATGAATGTACATTGCTCCCAAATGACCTATAGTAATGGTATCCCCTATGGATTGGAAATGAACTAAATCTTATAGTAAATTCAATATGACCAAAATAGATTCATTCTTCCTATGTGTATTCTATAGACCGACCCTAAAATCCTTGGTCAATTCATCACACTTCCATTCTATAATGTGAAACGACTATAGAAAATAAATAGGTCTTTGATGCTCTTTCTTCACCTACAACCAAGTGAGGAATCAAATAACAAAACCTATAATATCCTATTTCATTATATTATACCAAAACATTCATCATAGTTCCATGTATATTATGGTTAAACCTATATTCAATACCAATTTCGAAGAAATAAAATTCCTACATGATTTTTTCTCAAATTCTCATAGCTACTGCAACGCGATTTATCACAAAGATGATATCTTCCTCATCAATCATCTAGTCCGAATATATTTCACCACCTTAAATGAATTTTCTCATGACCATGAATTATAGATCCCCATAGTATATCTCACTAATATGTATTAACAGCATAGGATCAACTACAGCTAAAACCAGAGCCATCTTCTCTTGAGTCTCCTAAACCACCAGAAGTATTTCTTCCCAGAAGTTCATCATCATCCACTCTCCACCCAACTACTGAAAAATCTGATTCTGTGTATTCCGACTCAAGGAATCGGCCACATGATTTCCCTTTGCAATCTTAAATTTCATTTAAATATTTCTATACTTCATATACTCAACCCATATCCACTGCAAAAGATTCAAATCATGCTATGAAAATATATACATCATGATCCTAAGATCTATATAGACTGTAAACATTTCTCCCAGATGATAGTGTCACCAACACATAAGAGCATAAACTAGTTCTTCAAAATAGTGGTCATGTGCATGGTAATTCCTCTCTTGTGGCCTCAACTTCAAAGACCCATATGCCACAACTCGATCTCTAAGAATCAACAATGCTTCTTTATATGGTTCACGATGTGTCCCAGTAAACAGTATACTCTACACCTAACATTGGATGAAACAAAATTAGTGCCAATGTTAAGTGATTATTAAATTAATGGAAATAATTCTCACATGCTTATTTATAGTTTTACTTCTCTCCCTTTTTGGAAATTCCCTAATAAGGCTGTATAAATTAGGAAAAGACATGGAATAATCTCTTATAATATCTTGCTAAACCCAGAAAGAATTGGATATTGAACATTTTCCTAGGATATTAACAACAAAAGAAAACTTGTACCTCCTATAAGTACACTAACACACCTTTCTTTGAGATGATGTTCTCCATGAAGGGTACATTATCAGTCCCAAACTAACACATGTGAAGATTGGATTATATTCAATGCTTCTTTAGTGTAATCAAGATGATGTAAATATATTGGACATTATCATCAGGTGACATAGTTACAGCAGGATGTCATTAAAAGACATGACCCCAAATTGATCCATATTTATATGACTGATCCTATTTATTATATCCATAAATACTAGTAGTTCATTTTTCAACCCAAACAACAATAACATAAACATGTAAAGGACATACATGGTTTTAAAATCTTTAATAGATATATTACAAGTTATTATTATCCACTGATGATACCCCAATATGAAATTGATCATTGAGAACAGACAATATCCCATTAATTTGTCGAATATATCATTAATACATGGAAGAGGATATTATTTATTCACAGTCATTTTGTTCAACATCTTGTAATCAAAACACAAAAATTAACTATTTTTATCCTCCTTCGTTAAAATCAATGATCCCCAATGTGATATACTTGGATGGATAAATGTGTTATCTTCTAACTCATCCTTTTTATTACTATAAACATGAACCTCGATTAGATCCATTATCTATAGGAGAATAGATATTGGCACACCATTGGACATGATCTCGATAGAAAATTCTACATCTCTCTCAGGTGGTAGAAATGTGATGTAAATAACAAAGGAATACTAAAATAGATTCAATATGGATAGAAGGAAATATTTCCTAACACCCCCACCAACTAATAATATACTAGAAACATTTTTTGTGATCTCTCCTAGTTGATATGTAATTGGCCCTGCTCGCCCTACCTAGATATCTTATTCACCCATTTGAATAAAATCGTAACCCTTAGTAGAGACAAAGGAAACATTCATATGGTAACAATTGACATGGGATCTATAGGAGACTTGCAATCCATCCATATAATCAGGTCTAATCAAATCATATCATGAACAGAGTGATCACATAGAAAATGTTATTCCCTACTCTATAGGGAACATACCTTGAATAGAAATATATTTCTAGACTATACTGTAAATGTTGTATTTATGTTCATAATCATGATCAAAAAAATACTATTAGGATCAAACCCTCAACATGTTTTGATGATATAATGGAATGAGAACCACCAATATTATACAAGGAATATGAAAATGTAGATGCTGTTAGAATATTTCTCCTCAGTATCGATGGTCTGACCACAGTATGAAAAATTGTATGCTATGGTGAATGAAACATCGCTTCCCCTATTCCTTGTTGTGTTTTCTTACACCCCTTAGAAGCACCACCCTGTTAATGTGTCCAATCCAACCTAGAAGTGTCATGCCCTCTACATTTACCAACATGGTGAGTAGATCTCCAAATGCCATCCAGATATGGGGTATAAGACCCTCTTCCCATACTATGACTCTGTCCAGCTCTTCCTTCTATAAAAGTCTATCGTTGCAACCTTTAAAACATTTATTGATGTCCCATCATGTTATAAGAATGACAATCTAATGTTAGTCATGAATAGTGTCAATGATTGTGTCTTATCCTACAACACTGATGATAGATCACCCATGTAAGGTCTTTTCCAACATAACCTCATGTATACATACTCTCCTTCCAAAATCCTTGTATAATTTGGTCATAATGGTACTCCATTCTCTCAATTGTCACACCACTAGATCATCATGTAATATCTAAAAATCTATTACCAGAATCTTCCACTATGTTCCCATAATTAGTGAGAGGATGATCCACCACATCCACAAACTTCTTCATCCTGATGATATTTACCTGTTACTTAATCTCACACTTAATTCCATCTTTAAAAAAATTCTCCATAGCAACCATATCTCCTACAATCGTTGGATAAACTCATTTAAAATCTGTGTAGCCTCCAGAATAGTCCATCATAGACATTATCCACTGTGTTTGATGCAATAACTATATAGTTTTGTCTTATCTTAGTACCTCTAGTTAAAAGTGATCCCTGAACCCCTCCATTAAGTCCATATATAACATACCATTACTATTTACACTTTTTGATTGAAGGTCCCACCAGTGCTTTTCTAATCCCCATAGAATATGTGATTCCCACTTGATACTCCTCTAACTAAGAGTCTCCAAATGGTCAAGTATTGTCTCTATGGACTCAATCCATAATTAATATCCTTCATGTCCACCCTCTCCAATAATATACATCTGGTCATAAAATTCAAACTCCCTAATCAACTAAGAAATTATTTTCACAACCCGACCTAGGTCTAATTCAATAAATATCAAGAATTGTGAAATTTTCTATCGAAACTACTCCTCATTATCTTCAGATGGAATTAGTAGTTCCTTATATTCCATAAAAGGAAAAACATTCTGATGAACTCCCATAGTTCATCTGTTGAACATGGGTCATGGATGAATACTATTTAAAATTCCAAACACACATCTTGTGTCTCAGACCACAACCTTCTAACATTCACATAATAGTAAATATTCCTAAAAGGTCACAACATGAATTTTTCCCCAATATCCCCACATGGTCAAACTGGGGTGTTATCACAACCCATAGACATCCTACTCCGATGTTTTGGTAAATAAGGGTAAACACACTATCAGAATCATGTTTATCAATTCTAAACCCAATTATTCTCATTTCACACAATTATTACAAAAATATTCGTTTCATTTTAGGAATAATTTTTCATTTTAATCTACCTATAATGGAAAACATATCACATTCAAAAACATACACTTAACGCATTTTCACATGCCTGCCAATGATGATGTGTGGTAAAAATAATTCTATGTTCCATGAATGATGCATGAAGAACCACCTATCATGCCATTTGTAGCCATAAATAAATATTCTACAATTTTAATAATTAATAATCACATCACAATAAAATTGTGTAACCCAAGGTGAAATAATATTCAATTATAATATAAAACCAAAATAACCACAATCCCACCCTAAGTACATATGTATCCCCACATACATGGGTTTTAATCTCACATGCATGATCTCATTAAAACACATTGACTCTTCTAAGTCACTCATCTACATTTCCCAAAACAGAATGATAAAATAATAAAAAATACTATTGTACATCTGATAACACATTGTAACATCGTATCATGAGTTCCACCTGACAGTTCCTCAATCTGGTTATTTATGCAACCTCAAGTGTGCCTCACCATTTTATATATTTGTTTGAATGGTTGTGAGGGTCTCATAATTCATTCATTGGGAGGATATATCCGTATTTATTAGATTACATTTCCAAAATAAATAAATAAACGAAAGCGCCAGAATATATAACTAGAACAATACTCATGTTAGAAGATATCCTAATAGGAAATACAATACTTAATAGAATAGGACAACATGTAATTATGATATAAGTGTCATGTATCTATAATGGATCTGATGGTAAAGACATTATGACTTCCCAAGTATGTTCTGAACCATGTTTGTTCCCATTATTCAAGCTCCATCCGAAATTAGCAGTCCATTTCAGCATTGTTTCCATTATCCTGTCCTGAACGAATATAAACTATTTGTGCATCAATCACTCAGTCTGAATTTTTTGTGAGTATAACTTAATAGTCCACTAGAAATATGATATAATAATATTTTAGGCAAACGGACGTGTATGAAGATATATAAGAATTATGAAAAATTTATAAATAAAAAGTTATTACATTATCATTTTTTCTTATAAATCTATATTATGTCCAGGGTTCCCACATAGTCATGTAACAAAATACTAGCTTTATTTCATGCTAGATCACAATGTGTTCACTAGGTAATATCATAATATAATACATTATTCTTGTCAAACCTTTAAGTGTACCATGGTGTTGAGATATCTCATCAGCAAATTCGATTCAGGCTAGATTTCAAAAAAATTTACTAACGGGAGGCCATAACTGGGAGTTCCATCATTTCCATTTGTTAATTTCACAATTATAAGAAGCATTTCCAAAGTAAAAATTTTCACAAAAAAGACATTGATAAACATTTTATCATTTTTAATCCTCAAAATAATAACTACATTCCCATTCTTTAACTCATAAATATAATGATCATGCTTTCTTGTAATCTTCTCATTTGAATGACCTTATTACCATTTTATTACTCATAATTATTATGAATATGTTTACATTTTTACTTATAAATTATGAATGACCAAGTACCCATTAATTCATAAATAATTAATCAATTTCATCTTTCAGAACCCAATATTTAATTTTCTAAATATAATTTTCTTATTCTAAATATCAACACATCATATTTAATTCCAAATTTTTTTATCTAGATCAAAATATCAAAGAACATAATTAATGCATATTTAATTATATTAACATAAATAATTTGATATCTCATAGATAATCTGATGATTAACTATCTAGATTAAAATAAAAAAAATATTATATCAAATTTACCAAATTATTATTCTAAAAGGGAATCCCTTTAGTCTCATTAAAAATTCCTGATCTAATTATTTAATTCTACATTACATCGATAAAACAATTTACCATTCAAATAAAACCAAATAAATAAAACAATAGCTAATGAAATCTAGAAATTATAGATTTTCTCATAGATGAATCAATTTCACGACTTTGGGAATTATATTTTATATGGCCTACCTCAATTTTTTGATGGATGTTCGCTCAGCAAAAATACTAATAAATTGAGTAGAATAATGAAATAGATCTGAGTTCCAGATCAAAATACGTAAATCATGATAAAATATTTCCAGATAATTTAAATATAGATCTAGATCTATAATGATAGATCAAGATCACAAAAAATATTTTTATATTTGTGGAAACAGAGGATACAATCCATCATAAGAGCCTAGAGAATCAGAGGTTTTATATCATTATGAAATCTCCTTACCGATGGAAGAGAGGATCTTAGATTTGGGCTCTGAATCTCGAATAATGAAAGTAACACATCCTTGTAACCCCTATGGAAATCCATGGGATCACCCAAAATCATCAAGTTCTAAGACAAGGACTATAATGAGGTATTTCATGGGTTCATGTGATTTTAATACTAATTTTCGGGGGAAATGATAATCCATTCATGGTTTCCTAGGTTTGGTCACATGGTTTGTCCAACCATGCTCCAATATTGAAAACCACTTTGTATAGGGTTTCAAACATTCATGGGATTGGTCACACAGTTTTTCAAATCATGCACCAACCATGAAAATTTATTTATCTGGGATTACATTGTTTATAGGTTGAGCGCATGATTAACCCTAACTGTGTGTCAACCATGCATATACCCATTTTATCAAAAGTTCATCAAAAATCTATCAAAAGTAACCACAATTCAGGAGTCAACTAAAATTTTCATAAAAATGATTTCAAATTATTATAATTAGAGATTTACATAACAATACGTAATGATGTGGTCTTAAAATTTGTTTTCAAAAAAACAAATAAAAAAAGAAAGAAACAATTTGGAGTACCATTTTCATTATATGATATATAATATGTTTGAATTTCTTTGTAACAATATTTCTAGAAATAAACTTTATGAAAAATTTTAATTAAAATAATCATTTTAAAATGCAATATATACATCAAAAAAATGACTGCTGGAAAATTCAAACATGTCATATGATGTTAAAAGTATATTCTTTTTTCATGGAAAAAAAGATAGAAAGTTGAAATTTTTAAAAGGAGACATAATTATTCATTTTATGATATTATTAAAATTAAAAATTGGTAAAAATTAAATTTTAAAATTAATGTATTATGTTTCCTTATGCCTGGAAACCCATTTTTTAAATATGGTTTTGAAGGATAATAGATCTGTTACTAAAGAGAGTATAAATCTAGGATTCCATAAAAACACTTTTTTAACTATATGAATTTAGAAAGAGTGGTATAAATTGTACCAATATATTAATAATTCATTAATAACACTATTAATAGAAAATTCATAAATTTTATTATGTTATGGATCATAATATTTTATCAATTAACGCATAAACAAATAAAGTCATGAAACGATATAAGATTGTGTCAATAATCTATTTTAACACGGTTTCTTTTGATCAAACTCTACATATATAAAAAAAATTCATGATGATTGAAACATCATGAAAAACAATTTCAATATATATAATGTAAAATCTAGAAATGTATTTCTTAAATTATAATTTGACGGCATACCAAATTATGACTCACAATAATGATATATTGAAACAAAAATATTTCACTGAATTAGTAACTTAATAAATTTTTAAACAATGAATGAAATATCATAAAATGGATATTTTAATACCCCTAAATTTATTTATAATGTACATATAATACAATCATTTACAGTACATACAACACCTAAAATGAATGAGTTGCGAACATAGCATTTTTATCATGGAAACGAAAAGGGAAATGAAATATCATTACCTTCTATCTTGGCTCTCAACGTACTCATTAAATCCAAATGTATAAGAAATATAATTTTATTATAGATATTTTAAATATCCATATTATTGTGTATATATTTTTATTATAACCTTATATTACCTGATTTTTGACAATCTAATGGAAATACTTCCCATTGGGTAATATTCTCTTTATTCATAATATGTTTTGTAATTTGATGTATCTTTGGTAGTTACACATTATATCATGATTTCCTTAATTTAAACAATGATAAATATCATGTATATATATTATCTGTGTATTATAATAATCTATAGAAAATATAATTACACAACGGAATACATCGTTCATTGATACAATAATCCATACGTTCACATGAATACTATTTCCTTTTAATTGTCGTGTTGAAGAAAAGTTACTATAATTTATATATATATAAATTCTTTTATGAGATTTATGAAAATAATATATGTAATAAATATTCACTAAAACCACCCATAACACAATTCATGTAGTGTACTAATTAATCATATCTCTTAGAGGTGCAAGGAATCCACAATTCCTCAAACAAAATTATTGTAATAACACCATGTTCAGAGTAAAAATGTTATGTGATATAAAAGGAGTAAATAATAATTAAATAATAATAATAATATAAAATATATATAAACATTTTTTCCATCATAATGTCTACTGTGAGATCTGGTTAGGAAAATTGTAGAATCATTGTTTAGTTTGGTCGTAGTTCAATGTACAAATAATCAAAATCACAGTTATCCTCACGATAGAGGTGTGTGTATTTGTTGGATGAAATAATAGAATAGCCAAATCCATGTATATCTAGAATAATGGAGTTTTTTTTTATTCATGGAAAAATCAATGTGGATTCCTGTGAAAATGATATAATATAAATGATTTGAGAAAATACATTACCACGTAAATATGTAACTCTATTTTTTGATCCAAAACTATATTATAGATTACCTAATGCCCAAAATAATTATTATAGAAGGAATGGATGGATTTTGAGAAGTGTATTGGTATGGTATTTTTTTATCCTAATAGTTTTTATAAGTGTGGGTAAGTGGGAGTGTTGGTGGACTTTTATAGGGAGGGAAATGACTCACTTGAAATTTTTTAAAACACATTAGTTGTATACATATTAATACATAAAAAACCCAAAAAGCAAACTTGAATCAATAAATAACGTTTTATAGCCTATATATGTCAATAAAATTGAATCTTATTATGATTTTAGGTCATTTTTTCTCCTAGGATTAATGTTTAGTCATTAATTATTATTAATTTGACCATCATCGTTGTGAATAATTTTATTGACCTTTTTTAATATTATTAGTGAATAAATATGTTTATATTATTATAATGTAAATTCAGTACTTATTTTAATGATTTATGTAGGTTTTTAGAAAATCAAATCATAATGTTGGATAAATTAAGAATAATTCTCATCTCACAGATTAGATGAAATTACTAGTTTTTAAAGTAGGATGAATTTCAAAAGATTAATATGTTTTTTATTGATTTTCTATTAGAAATTCAGTCAGGTCACCTAAATTTTTCTAATATATGTTTTAATTATGTATTTTTATCTTAAAACAAATATTAATTATAATTTATCATTAATAATAATTTAAAAAAAGGCATTTTTTATCTAAAAAGAATAAATTTTCAAAATTTATCTAAAATTGATGTTTCTAGGAATAATCTGAGAAATAACCATATGCTAATTTCGAAATTTTAATATAAAAATTGAAATTTATTTTAAAAAAATTAAATTTTTATATGTGTATAAAATTTATTATATTATTAAAATTAGAATGTTTGGCAAAATTGTATTTTTAATCATAGAACGGAATTAAAAAATTATTTCATTCATTATCAATTTTTATTAACTATATAATCTAATTATAAATGATATTTGAATATTAAATACAAAAATTCATATAAATATGTGTAAAATTTATGTTATATTTGTTTCATTTTAATTTTTATAATAATAAATTCATGTTTTATTGGAAACATATATGGGGTGTGTAATGTATTCCAAGTCGGTGTTTCCAGAAGTGCAAGAGAAGTTGGTATTGCATGTAGTTAATGATTTATCAACACCATGATAATGGAATGGTTAAATTAGTGTTTTAATATATATATATATATATATCTATTTCCAGTGTCACTTGAAATGAAAAATATCCAAAATAAAAAAATTATCCAAAAATAATAATTCACAAAATCTTGGGGTGTTTCATTTTACCCCTTGAAAGTAATTTATCCCTAAAAATTTTTCATGGATTTAAATTGTTCAATAAATGAATGTTACTTTAATATAATCCCACATTGTCAAATGGAATTCAACAACATCCCCAATAAAGTGAAATAAGGAACCATTGTGGCACCCCAGAGTATCATATAACAAGGGTTTCCACATAAGAGAATTTTGGTTGGGATAGAAGATTGGAGAAGGAGGAAAAACATAGATATTTATTGTGAATGATTAATTTCATCAATCCAAATCAAGTTACTGATGAAATAAATTTGGAGTTCCATATTGTCATAAATCATTGATGATTTAAAAGTCCATTGTTTCAATAAACTGAATGAATTAGGATATCACATTTTCTCTTGATCATTATCCAAATAATGAGTAATTTATTCATTGGCCAAGAATATAAATAATTATAATTAAATTATATACATCGAAAAAAAAATTTCACTATTTGGTTGTTTTTTATCTATTTATAATTATACTGTTATAGTATCTAATTGATGTCGAGAAATTGACATCGATGCATGAAGTGCTAAAATACACTTTTAAAATAACTTAATGACCAAAAAATAATATGTATATATATATATAACTATTGTTCTATAATTATTCATAAAAATAAATAATTATTAAATTATAATATATGATATTTAATTATAACTATTTATTAACAAAAAATAGTATAAATTAACTCCAATATTAGCATTCTTAGTGGAAGCCATGAAACCATTATTATCTTTAGGTCATGGGTTCAAGACCAAAGGCCTTTACGGACTTGATTTGTAGTCACCCAACATACATGATGTACGTTTCTAAAAATACCCTATTATTATTTAAGTAATAAATAATTTATATATATCCTTGAAATAAACTTAATAATGAAATAACTTTTTAACCATGGTTTTCTACACATACATACATCAAAAATATGTCTTATGATGTTTAAGTAAAACATTTCATGAATGGTTATCCTTATAAACATTGGAATGATGAAAATCTAAAACATTAAAAACATATTCATGAAATAATATTACAATTGATTCCCCCATATATCATTAAATAGCTATTGGTTTTCACGTTTATACAATGTGAATACCATCATCATATATTTTCCTGAAACATGGTAATAACCCAAATTTCAATAAAAACTCTAGGAATATATGAATTATTACTTATTCGAAAGAATAATGGATATATTACATAAATAAAATATGTTTTAAATACCATCCATAAAGAAATAGATTATTTTCTAAAGCAGTCTGTAATCAAATATTGGGTAAAAAATTCTATCCAATTTACATAATCCAAATTATTCATCTCTTTATTCGTGCGAAAAATAATTTTATCAACAACATTATCACATTATGCATTACATTCCCATAATCAAAATATAAATTTTTATGTAATAATGACCATTCAACATATCCTTTCCAATCCAAAATTAAAATATAACCTTATGATACTTATATATTTCATGATTCATAAAACATAATCATTTAAATTCCTTATCATATGTATTTCATTTATACATCATTATTCTTAAATAGTTACTTAGAAATCATCAATAAATTCATCAATAAAACATTCATATATTATGAAATATGAATCATTTCTTATGGTGTATCAAACAAAATCAAAGCATGATTCTTTTATTTAATGTAAACAATACTTTAAGAACACCACATACCTTTGACATATAGTTTTCAGTTTCATTATCATATAATATATAAAAAATACTCAAATGAACTTATATATTATCATTATGATATTTCCAATAGGAAATTGATTCACATTACTGTGATACATTCCATATTAGAAACATTAAATTTTAACCATCATCCATCTATTTCTCTTTATTTAATAAAAAAAGAACGAATTGGGTGAGAAACCCATATAATATAATGAAGAAACATTATCGAGAAACTTATTTATGTTATATATAAAATATGAAACAAATACTTTAATTGAATAAAGCATATGTTTATTCTTTGTTTTTCATAGTCATATTCTATAAATTCCTTCAATACGGATCATGAGGATTTTTATTAATCTCGAAATCTTGTCTCCTAGGAGTGTCAAACTAGCCATGTTGAAAGGCACGAGGTTGTGTACTTGATTTAATAAAATCAGGGACGAAATACATTTTTAATGTTTTTAACCCTATGTATATTTTTTCCAAAGCTACATCAACTTTTAGTATCTAGAAATGGATTTCTTTTTGGGAAACCATTGACTTTACTCTATACCATAATTCCAATAAATTTTCATAAATGTTATCTCATCCATGTACATTTCCATTGAGACATGACTATACATAACCATCGAAATATACAAATTGATATCACTAATGTATTATGATCTATGTTTTCAATGTAATACTAAACAGTAATTTTAATACAAATTTTAGAAATGGATTCTTAACATACAAGGATATTACATTATTTTAGATGATTGTTTTGTACATTACAAAAATACATTCCCATGGACCGTATTTGTTTAGAGTCTTTTGAAACATGGATGTAAAATCATATATCCTAGTGAAATATTGTCTAAATCTACAAAAATATCTCCACCTTTAGATCATCTATATACTTTATTTAAGAAATAGGGAAAGGAAACAAAAAAAATGGGAGCGATCAAATTTCATAATATGGGTAAATAAGGGAACTATATATGCATTATTTTGATAATATGTGTATAATAACATGATAATAAATATAGAAGACCATACAATAAATATGAAATATCATATAGATGAATGGTAGATTAATCATATTAGTTTCTAATACATGAATCATAAGGAAATATGGAAATTAAGCTATGAAATAAAAGATATGAAGAAAACATGAAAATGTGGGAGATGCAAAAGCATACAATATTATTTCAACTGCAGACAATTCATCGCATAAAAGACCATCTTGGTATTATGGGTTCACTACCTATACCATTATGGTAGTTATGGTTCACTCTCATGATGATATTAGTAGAGTATGTTCACTTTTTATATAATATTGGTAGTCCTGGTTAACTACCATATCCATATTAGTAGTTATGATTCATTATAAAGTGTGACTTAGTAGCATGAGTTTACATCTCATATAATCATCATATACATGGTTCACATCCATGGGTATCTTAGTAATAACGGTTTATTCCATAAACATCATAGTATATATCATGATATATATATTTTTATTCAATTCATTGGATGGAGATATAAGTATCATCCATTATTTTATGAAATTAAATATACATGTTCTATGAGAGTAGAAATAATAATATGACAAACCTTGAAATGAAATGGGAATTATAAACATATAACTAAATTAACCTACTAAAAAGTTTACATGTTTCATAATTAATTCATCATTATAATAAACTATAAGAAAAATAGGGATTCAAAAGCATAAAACTCGTGAAAGAGAAATTGGTTTCTTAAGCCACATTCCATCGTAACAAAAACCATTAAAAACAATAAAAATGGATCCTTTGGATTATTTCATATAACGGAATAAATAACATAAACTGATTTAACCATATGTGGAAGATAACATTGAATGATATTATGAAATAATTTGATGTAAATAAACATTCTTCTTTAAAGAATTATCTTTAAAATAAAAAACCTTTTGAAAACAATTTCCATTGAAAATACATTATAATCCAAAAAAAGTATAAAAAATATAATAAATTTTTTCTCTTCATATCTTATAAATTAATATTTAAAAAAATTTGAAATCCATTTTACAGGAATAAATCTATAATAATTTTGAAAACATTCTGAAAACCATTTTCCTTAAAAACATATAAAAAAACATGAAAACAATTTGAAAAATATTTTCATTGGAACCATATAATATATTTATCAAAATATTTTGAAATCCATTTATCAAGAAAACTTATTAAATAAGCATGAACAAATTTTGATACCATTTCCTTTTTTATATTATAAAATAATCATTAAATAATTTATAAAATATTTCGTCCATGAAAATATATAAAATATGATTTAATGAATTTTGAAAACAATTTTCCATGAAAAAATAGAGAATAATATTCATGAAAATTTGAATAAAATTTTATTAGAAATCACATTTAAAAAATATTTCTAATATAATATGAATTTAAATATGAAAATAGAGCTTCAACAAAATAACATTGGGTAAATTTGTACATGTCGTTCGAAGTAAAAAAATATTCCATTTCCATGGTGACATGTTTTTAATAAAAATTCATCTTCAGAATACAAAAAGAATGTTCCATTGATGGGATTTGTAAATGAAAAATGATAAAATATTCTTTTAAATATTAAATTGTAATTATACATTAATCATGGAATAACTTTTTAGAATACTTGGGTTTTTAACAAACATATAATTTCGACCGAATAGAGAGTAATGTCAGTATTCTTTATAAAATCCTAACAATCAGAAATACGAAAGAGTTAATAAAGGGATAACAATATATGAATCAATCATTAATAAAACAAGGACAATAAATATAATGAATGATATTTTGATATGGATAATATGATTTCATCAAAATAAGAATAAATAAAAATAATCCTGATGAGTGATAAGATTATCTCAGTAAACTTCTATTTCATGGTATCACGAGATCATACTATCTATCGACGAAATTGAAATTTCATGAAGTATAAAATATCATTAAATTCAAGAAAGTCACAATATAACCTGTAAAATTGTTGTATATACACCTCAAAAGATACTTAAGGGGCATAAAAAATTATGAGACTTCATGAAGGAAAAATGAGACAAACCTATTTCTCTAATTTGGTGTAATTTTAAACATGTACAAAATGAAGGAATGACCAAAATATGTGTATTTGAATACCCATTAATTTATTTATATAGAAAATAGAATATAATCATTTGGTGTACATAAACCATAACAAATAAAATTTTGTCTAACATAACAGGTATCTCGCAAAAAAAAAGTGAGATGAAATCCCTATACCTTTTGATTTCACTCTTCTCATACTCATTCAATCCACTCGTATAGTAAATTGAAATATTTTATATATATTTTATAGATCCATAATATTACTTATAAATTTTTATTATGACCATAAATTTCCATTTTGTTAAAACTGCTTTGTTATAGTTTCACATTGGACAATATTTTCTTTATTCATCGCATGTTTCTTAATCTGTGATATGATTGGAATTTCTTATTTATATCATGATTTATATAAGGTAAAACCTAATGTAAATATAAATATAAATATTAAATGTTAATAATAATATTATATTGAATATATAAGAATGAAATATAATACACAATTCATGTAGATGGTAGGTCGTATGTACGCATGGACACTATTTCCGTTTAATCGTCGTGTTCAAATAATAAATGTAAAAGACATATATATATATCATAATTTATGTCTGATAATTTCACTAAAAACATATATAATCGAATACATTTAGTTTGTGAAGGAATCATATAACTTTGTGTTGGTGGTATTCCACACTTCTTTAAATGAAAATTTCATATTTACAAAAAATGGGAATTAAAAATATATACATTATGAAAGGAATAAATAATATTAAATAAATAATAAATATAATATATTTTATATATAAACAAAAATTCAAACATAATACCCACCATGTTAAGGGGTAAGGAATATTGAACAATAATAGCATTATGAGGTTTAGTTCAATGTGAACATAAACAACATGTCCATTATCCATTGGGCAGAGGTGTCTATAATTTTATATTGAAACCATACTATAAAAAAATACTAGTATATTAATGATATATGTTTTTTAGAAATGAATGGTTGAAGGAAATTTTAGGGGGAGAAAAAATAAAACAAAATTACTTGACAGAAGGAATTATATCTTAAAAGGGAAACACCATTTGGTTTTATGAAAAATATTCCATGGATTTAAATATTCCAAATGGTAGTATTTTTGGAATAATGGAAGGATGGTTTTATGTGTATCTGGATTATCTTGACCAATCTTAAGCGATATATGATTTTTTATGATGTGGTACATGTGCTGGCCTTACATAGGGATATAAAATTACTTACATTGAATTTTTTAGAATATGTTATGTGTACACATTTTATTAGCCAAAAAAAGTCATAAAAACAAACCTAAATAAATAATTGAAGTGTAATGGAAAATATTTGACAAAAAATGGGTTTTTAAAATTTAATAAGTTATTTTTGCCGCTATGATTTAGATTAAGTCCATAATTTAGATACATTTTACCTTATTGACTATCATTAATTTTAATCACTTCTACAAATTTTTTTAACAATTAAGTTGATATTATTTGATTCTAAATACTTTAATGAGTAAAATAATAATTTTTTTTAAATTAAATTCCCATAAGTGGATGAATTATGATTAAGGTTAATCATATAGATGAGGTGAAATTTATGTATTTTATAGTATGAAGAAGATTAAATTATTATTATGTTTTCGTATTAAATTTCAATGTATAATTGATTATACTTACCTAAATTGTGTTAATATACAAGTAATTTGTGTCATTTTACCATAATAAATATAAAATATAATTTTACATTAATAATTAATTAATCATAAATTATGTTTATTACAAACAATTATTATTTTTCTCCAATCATCGGAAATTGATGTTTCTCTGAAAAATCCAGATAATACACAGTATGATAATTTTAAAATTTTAAAGTAAACATTGAGGTTAATTTTATAAAATTAAATTTATAAATGTTTTTAAAATTATTTTTATTATTACTAGAAATTCATTCAAGAAAATATTATTTTTAAACATAAATGGACCTTCAAAAAAACACATATTTTGTTATCAATATTGTTTATCTGGATAAAACAATTGTAGATAATATTTGAAAATTATTTAATATTCATTATATAACATTGTTTAATATCTATGTTATTATTATCTTATTTAATTTATTGTAACAATAATATGTCATTTCATACAGAGAAATGTGATGTGTGTAACGTTTGGGAAGTCAGTATTATGAGTAGCACAAGACAGGTTTGTATTACGTTTAGGACAACTCAAATCGTTACCATGTGACAGGAATTTTTGGAGTATAGTTTGAATATATATATATATATATAATGAAGTATTTCTAGTATCATGTGAAATGAAATATATCATAAATATAAATTAATTACAAAAACATATTCACAAAATCTCAGGGTTTTTTAGTATGAATAGTCTAAATATAATGGGTGAGGGAAAATTCTTTTTAATAAAATAATGAGAGAGTTTTATTATTTAGAAAAATAATGTCTTTAAAATGTATCATGATAAATAAAATGAAAAATCAGGAACATAATATGAAAGATAAAATTTAATGTAATACAATATCACTATTGGAATAAATTTGGATAATAATTAATATCTCAAATTTTTTTTTACCAAGAGTCATAGAAGAACATAACTTAAAAATAATAATTAACAGCTAAATATTTTATCTTCGTGAGTGTAAAATTTGGGACACCTCAATAAAAAATTTGATTTTAAAATAACTCATTCACAAGACATGAGAATGATTCATTTTGGGTGTATATCATTATATTGTCATCAATTTCTCATGAGTGGTGACTGGATCTGGAAGGAATGAATGGTATCATTGTGTAATCACATATCTGAAAACTAAATGAATTAAATATCAAGAATGAATTTAATTAGTATATCCACATTTAATATATGTTTAATCCCTAATAATTAATATAGGATTCTCATTGTGTATTAATAATTGTGATTTAAATTGATCTATTGATATATTTTATATTTTTATTGAAAAATAATATATCAATACATTTTATACATGTTTTAAAAACAATAATTTACTCATCATTAATTAATAATTATAAATTTAATTGAATTTATAATGTTTTTAAATAAATTTTGGGCTAATTCAGATAAATATAATGTAATTTAAACATCAAAAATTCTATTATAATTACATTTAGTGGGAATAATTTCCACATGATGTTGATAATTTCATGTAAATTTCTTTAAAGGATACATCGTAATGTCCATCCTAGAAGCTCATCATTTAGGTGATTTGAACCAAAATGGAGTTTGGAATTTTGTTATTTTGAATGAATCTAAAATATAAAAGAAATATAAAAATTGATGAAGAATCAATAAAAATATTTCAAAACACGTAATTCATCAAAAAAATTATTTTTTTAATTAATCTGTAATTGATACAATTTAGGACTTATAAATTTCTATCAATAGATAATTATAAAATATTAAAAAATATTTCAAATCGATAATGGTGTATTCTAATTTTTTAATAGTTAATTACACATATATCTTATGGAGAATATAAAACCATTTCCAACTTAATAGATTTGTTCTCGTATTTGAAAACCATTATTATGAATTGAGTGTATCCATTGTAATAAATAGACATAATGATATTCTATTTCAGTTTTTTCAAATTATTTTATATATTATATACAAAAATAAAATAAAATTAAATTTATACTTGAGTATGATTTATCAGATTAAATAGTTTAATGATTAATATAAATTATATGTATAAAATTATAGAACATAACTGCAATTACCTTTTTAACACCTGAAAACATAAACCAATACATTTACTATAAAATATGGAATTAGAATGTTGATGAGCATATTTGAATAGTAAAGGAAATTTTTTCCATGAAAAAATGATGTATTATGATATTTCTTTGGTTTCATTAAGATTTTAATTTTAGATTATTGATTAATACCAAATGTTTATGCAAATAAACATCATGATAAGAAAATAATTTCAAACATCAATTAAAAATAACATTATTATTAAATGGAATTCTTATAGTCTATTATTCATTTTATAGATATGATGAAAATGGGTATTACGTCTATATGAAATTAAATTGGCTACTCAGTTGATCCATTGGATTTATATGAAAATAAATATGTGGAATGAGGGATCTTTTTTGGTGGTAATGTTATAATGTCAGAAATTTGGATTTTTTTTTCAAATATAGTAATAGTTAGGGTGATTCAAATGGGGTTGAATTTATTTTATAGTCTAATTAATAAAATTTACAAACAAATAAGGGTCATAGATATGATGTTATATTATTTAAAAATATTAGAGTAAAAAGAATGCTAATTTTAAATTAGAACTATTTAAATGAAATATCATAATTTAAAATAAAAACACTATATATATAGACATAAAAAATATTAAATAATTAATTGTATATTTTTTTGATAATGGTGTTTAATCCCTTTTAAAATTATATTTAGTGGATATAATATTTCTAATAAAGGGATAACATCTCATTTAAGAACTGATTATAGATGGTCATCATCAATACATAAGAGATTCATATTTTGAGTTGATATTTTCTTACACCTACCCATTTGGAATGTAAAACATGTTATTATAAAACTTTTTTGAAACAAATATCACAACCTATGAGTTCTAAACATTGAATTTTATTGAAAAACCTGACCTCTGATGGATTCCATGTCACTAACCACATCTACGTTCAAAATGATCAATGACATGTCCAAAACAAAGAATTTTCCCAGAATTTTTAAATGAAATTGATTTTATACATTTAGTAACATGGGCCATAAAGGTTTATATGATGGGAGACAAGAATATGATCATTGGTAAATTATATTAATATCAGAAAAAACATATTCTATATGTAAGATCATTTTAATATATAATATCACGATAAAATATAATAAGTAAGATAATAATTATAATCATGAAAAGTTTAATGAAAATTTTTCTATGTATTAAAATATGTGGTTTGATGATTACATTTCATCATAAAAATATAAAATAATAAAATATGATTTAATTAGAATTATTTTTAATAGGAACATATAATTAATTATTATCAAATAATATGTACAATATTTATTTCTCTTGTGCTGGATTTTGTTGATTATAATTTATAAATTATATGATTGAATGAATTAAAAAGAAGGCAAAAAATATTTTATCATACAATATTAGTAAAGTGTCATGTGATTTTAAAGGAATATTTTTAGAAAAGCCAATTGTATCAATAATATTTCAATATTTTATGTTCACAATACATGGTATTTGTTACTCAAACATAATAATTATCACCATAAAGTAAGAGAGAAAAATTAATTTAGTTTAACATACTTGAATAGTTATATTATCACCCATTTAAACAAAACCATTAAAACATAGAATTAATAATTAAATATTTTTTAATACAATATGAAAATAGAATTGATAATTAAGATCTGTAAATTCATCCAATGTATCCCCATTTTTTGTTTCAATAATATAAAAACAGATGAGTGGAAGAAAAGTATAAAAATAATAATGAATTATAAATTACTTGGATGTATAGTAGTTACTAGATTAAAATAATTCATCATAAATTATTAATATATATTTATCATGAAATAAAAATCAATATACTAAACATGTGAATAAATCAGGATAGGAAATTCTCAAAATTAAAAATAATAGTATTAAATGATAATAAATATGACAAAAATTAATAGATATAATCATTTTCAATAATTTCTCTCCGATAAGTAAAAAATAAATGACACATATTTATCTTTTAATGCATAGAGATAATATATCTCAAATAAAAATGGTTTTAAAAGGTGTATAATATTCATATATTATCATTTATTAAAAAAAATAAAAAAATATGTTCCTAAGACTTGTAAGCGAAGAAACAAACTCCCCTTTTCAGGTGAAATTTTACAATGTATGATACAAATCATTCAAAAAAGATACTATTTGATAATAGTGAATGATAAATAATATTTTCTATATATAAATTGTAATATCATAATACCCAAATAAATTAAATACTATATTTTAATAAAAAACAATGAATACATAGTTTCATTGATTATGGTATTCCACTTCATTCTCTGAATATAAAATTACATTCATAGCATCCAACCATACTTTTATCTAGATTCATTATGAAATAATGATTTTTAAAAACATACTTGGCCAACTGATATATTATATACTACTAAATTTAGTTTGGCATGAAATATTTTTTATTTCTAATAGGTGAAGCTGTTCTAAATAAGAATCTATTATTTTAGTAAAATTATTTTTAGTACATATAACAGTATGGTCACTCATCTACACGACTTAATTAATTAGACAATGAGACCATATAATTGATTTGAAACAATGTTATAATGATTTATTCATCATATGTTTCTACTTTTAGATAATTTATATAAAAATTACTTATGAAAGTAAAATTTAATTATAAAAATCAATCATTACACACCTTATTTCAAATTCATATATTAATTATTATCGTCAAATTTTATGATCAAAATATAAACATAATTTTACACAGAAATTATATTTTATATAAAACATTTGAATTATCCATCTATGTATTAACTTTAGAAATATTGTTATATATATTGGCTTCATAGTGGTTTGATTGCATTCCAACACACACGTCCACTGGAAGAACTCAAAGGTCATAGAGGGATTTCATATCCCTCCCTTGAGGGATCACCCTACAATTATTCTGTATTTATTAGTATATTATATGCTTGTGGTCTCTATATCAGATTTCACAAGGGAACCATTATTTTAATGGCCCAGAGGGCCTTCCTATATCAACATGTTAATGGGGTTTCACCAATTTCATGTGTCAAACATGCGTCGCCACCCGCCCATGTGGTGTCTACATCACAACCACCAATGAAGGTGGGTTAGTCTGATCTTGTAGCCTAAATCGTCCATGTAGTATACCAAGATTTGATCCTCAATTTCTTAGGGTGAATTAAAGGGTTTTCTACTCATGAAAAAACAAAAATGCATTACCATTACCATTTCTCACATTAGTAACCCATACATTAACATATATTTAATTATTATATAATCATTTATAAAAATTTAATACAACAATTATAAATCAATTTATCTTTTAAAATGGTTTTTTTGTCATCCCAAAATTTATCAACCCATAAAAAAATGAAAATTTCGATTTAGAGATAAATCTAATAAATCCATAAATTCCATCATTCCAATAAATTCCATTTCATACCAAAGTATTCTAGTATAGAAAAATCGTGACCATTGTCGATATTAATAATATTTAGATGAAAAAACTATAATAATTGAAGCATTAGTATCACTAAAATATTATTATCCTATAAAAACATATTCTGGTTATTCATTCAATAATATTAATATTTTATAACCTTTAGTATTATCATATTATAATTTTGTCTAATATTACCCTCACTATTTCTTTTTCAATATATATATTTCATATAATATTTCAATTCATGTTCATTCTTTTTATCTCCCTTATAACACCTCAATAATTTTTTTATTGTAAACATCCTCTTTAAAATTTATGAAAAAATTTCTTTAATATCATTCATGAAATTATCATTATGAATTTTCATACTATTACTTTTACATTAAATATCCTTCAATGTATAATATCCAAATGTCTTAACTCTAGTATCAATAGTGAATAAAGGCCATTCTTTGTTTTTATCAGTATATCTTTAATATATATTATCAAATAGTGTGATACATAAAATCAAATATTTAAAACATAGATTTTGGATATGCATCATTTCATAAATATATTATGAACATTACTTTCAAAATTATTTTAATATATAAATTTCATTTCCCATAATTCATTATTTAGATAATTCACATTCACCAAGTTTCTAAAATGTCAAAACCCATATATCGAGACCCTTGCCTTAATTATCCTTATCAAACCTCACGAAGGCTAGGGGCTGGTGAGTAGAACCAAAGACATTAACCAACTAGTGGGAGGAATATTCATGAGTACATGTTCACACAAACACGCCCAACCACATCCTAACAAACTGAAAGTGGGAAACAAGTACCAATAAATAAAGTAAGTGAGAATGTATAACTGGAAGTAAGCGAAACATAATAAACACCCATCCAAGAAATAAAAACCACATGTATAGAAATGAATCCTTGATATCCATCCACAGAAAACCCCTCATGACCATGAGGGTAGTGAATCTAATGGAAGAGGTTGTAGTATGTCCTTTCTGCCCATCCCTACGGGGCCCTGCCTGGCCCTATACCACTAATTCTACAGTTGATGTGTCTATCAGTCCCCTCTCTCCGAGCACCCCTGTTGAAACATCGGTCGTCTTCACTAGACTTGACACATGTGGGTGGAGACCAGGTATGGTGAGTAACTCCATACTTAATAGGGACTCCATAACCAAAGGAAAGACCACAAAACAATTCCTTGAACTAAATCACAAAACAAAAGACATCTCACACCAGGTATATTCTAGGGTATTAATAGTAGAATCATCAGTCACATCATCAAAAACCTCTGATGCTATAGAAATCCATCTCTAGGATGTATAGTGGGCATGCGAAGTCCTGAAGAGGTCCTTCCCACAAACCATGGAATTCTTATGTACTCCTCCCCATTGTGTATCGTAGGGCAGAAAAGTCACTAATAGGTATTTCACACTATCCACGGCCTACTGAAGTCCTCCTCCTCATTGTGTATCATCATCCTACAAGGTCATAGAGATGTGTTTCCCACTCTAGGCCTCCAATGTCACAGATAGGTGCATTCCACACATCTAAAATTCAGTAGACTTCAATTCTCAGCTAGTCGTAGGGTTATATACGTAGTTCAAATAGGATAATCATTCCTCAAGCCATTTATCACATATCAACATCAAAAAAAATTCCACATATCATGCCTTAATATCTTCTATGTCGAGAGGTTCCTAACACCACCAACATATTGTCAATCTGGCACATTGTTTGCAATATATGAGCGTTTTAGTATACCAGGGTCCAGTTGCAATGGGACTCGGCCATAACTAGTCAGACACACTAGAAAAAACTGGCATGGGGTTGCCACATACTCCGATTCATTAAGATATCCTCGACCCATCCTAGTGAGGGATGAGGTCGGTATGGTCCGGCCTGGCCTGTGGGCTATGCCGAATAGGCCTTTCTAAACCCGACCTAGTTGGCAGACAGTCCTACCCTACAAAGTCACCCAAAAATTGGTCTCGTCCTGTACAAATCGAAGGGGTGTAGGCCTAGTGAGCCACGGGTCTTGAACGAAGTGTGGGTTTGGCCCACATGGAAGGTCTCGCAGGTAAGGCGGTCCATTCTCCACGAGGAACGCAATACATGGACCAGTCCACCTCTCTAGACATGGATGGATGTCACTTCCATCTACCGACATCACCTTGTGGATCGTTGATGGGAGCCTCATTTGGATTAATCATGAAATGATGGCTCATCTCTTGGGATGAGGTTTGGTTCCGCGTCTATAGCCCTCTGACATGGTCATGTGACAATTTCCTCCACTTCCTTCTATCGGCCCAATAGGTGGCTTCTTCAGCTACTCCACAACATGTGCAATTTTTTGCCCTTCCATCAGCATAATGTCGGGGTGTGCCACCACGAGCCCCCTCTGGTAGTCACTAGAAATGCCGCTGATTCTGGTTCACCGGACGACTTCCTTGTGATCCACTAAGTCTGCACCAATTGACTATTATTAGTGCCTCTTGCGCCTTTGTTCTCCAAGGAACATTCTCTCCCACGCGAATGTATCAAATTGGTCTTGCCATCAATTTGAGTGTTTGTCCACGAAGAAATCCCACATAAGAGTTTTGAGTCAATAAGGATTCCTTAATAATTTTCCATTCCTTCGTGTTTTGGGGAGATTGTTGAGATAATAAGGTTTTCTTATTACTTTTCCATTCCTTCTTTTTTTGAAAATCACAAAAACTGTATCTTAAATAAAATTTCATTTAATATATGTTTTACATTATAAGGAAAATTTTCCTTCCTAAAAGAAATTTATCCTTACCATGTTTTCATTGTTCATATTTTTTCTATGTGTAAAATTTTGTTTCGCACCAAAAACCTCATAATCATATATATATATATATATAGATATAAATCAATATGTTTTCAGGATCAAAATTGTGGTTCTGAACTCTATGAATTCAGACACCGAACATTTATGAGTTCGGGTTCCATGTTCACTGAATTGAGACTCTGAATTCATCAGATATCATACTCTGAATTCTGCTGAATTTAGACTCTGAACATCTATGTGTTTAGACTCTGAATTCTACTGAATTCAGCCTCTGAACATCTATGAGTTCAGACTCTGAATTCTACTGAATTCTAACTCCGAACATCTATGAGTTCAGACTCTTAATTATTATGAATTCAGACTCCGAACTTTCTATGTTCAGGTTCCAAGTTCTTGTGAATTCAGAATCCGAATTTTCTGGAAATTCAGATTCCATAATTCTATAGAATTCAGGTTCTGAATTCCTTAGAAAACAGAATACAAATATCATTCTATTATAGATACCAAATTTGTTTTTGGATAAGACTTGAAAATTTTATTCCTTACATTTTGAATAATTGATTTTGGTTAAATAACCATGTTTTTGCTTACACTTGTTTTGGTTATAAAACTATTGTGTGCATTCAGTTACTTACTAACCGTGGTTTGAGGGACACATGTATTGTTCTCTCCTAAATTCATGGAAAAACTTGACCATTGGAGGAGGGAGATGACCATTGGAGTTGTGCCTATAGATAGGATCTCATTTTAAAGAGCTTAGGACATTGATCAATCTTGGTATTTCTTGATGTTGAAGTAATTTCTAGAGAGAGAGACATTATTTCATTGTGTGTATTAAACCTCTTGTTCAGAATTTATTCATGTGACTCTAAATGTTGTTGAGTACATTCAAGCACTTCCGTGGATAAGTAGACAGAGGTGTCGACTACCTTAATGTTCAAGGAATTCTATACTGTGGAAGAATGAGGTTGTGACTACCTTGATGTTGAGGGCTCATAGGGATTGAAATAATGACTCTGATCTTATTAACGAGGGCTTGACCTTGTTTGGGAAAAACAGACTTTCATAAAATAATAAATCAAGGGACCTATCTAAGGTAGTTGGATACCCTGCTCTATGGGTTAAATGATTTAATACATGTTAATTTTTTGCTTCTGGTTTTCCAGTGAATTTTGATTGACAAGGAATGACTAACTATATTATACATTCTTATAACTGTATACTCTAATTTAGTGATATTCTATATGCTTTAAGGTAGAATTTTTATCTTTGTAAACATTTGTTATTATTCGTTTTTGGAACTACTTTTCCAGAAATAAATTCACAGAATCATATTTCCAGAATCAATAATGTGTGTAGAACTAGAGGTTTTTTGAATTACCTTGTTTAACATTGTAAAAAAAATCCATTTTTAAATGTTCCAGTGGAATTTTTTTAAAGTATATAATTCACCCACCCTCTTGTATATTGAGCATCTATATCATTAGACACAAGAATCGGTATTATCATTCATCATTTCGATCCAACAAGGAGGGGTTATGTCCTAGTTCATTTCATCATGATCCTACATCATTATATGTTTAAAATTAAGGGATGTTATAGAACATTAATTTGAAAAACAATTATATTTCAATCCCAGATAAAGAAAGAAAAAATAATTCACCCTCCCGTATGAACACACTATCTGCGAATTAATGTGTTCATGTGTTAATCTTAATTATTTGTTTTGAAATAAAAATAGGGAAACATTAAAATCAGACTTCCCCTACCTGTATTGATGTCTAGGACACGATGTTCATCATTGAGTGATTATGATGATGATGTCGCTTTCCTGTTCTGATCTTCTAAAGGGGTTGATGATGATGAAATTCTAATGGTGTTCATCAATTTTAACTAGGGTGGTTGTCCTTCAATAGTTTTCCAGATAATCCTTGAAAATATTAGTACATATTTATCTTTTGCATCAAACTATAAATAGGAGCACGTTGTAGTGTTCCCAACATGATGTGACCTCGTATCATTACGTTGTTTTATTTAACAAACTGCATTGTTGTTACGTGTCATTAAGGTGTCATTACGCTGCGAGTTAATGAGCCCTTTATGTGCCTCATTAATGCACATCATCTTTTCCATTTCACCACCCCATAGAGACAACATCTACCACTCATCAGTTAGAAAGAAAATAAAATTATTATTTTAAATTATATTATTATTTTTCATGAAAAATATGAAAAATAACATTATTGTATATCTGTTATCGTCGAAATTTAATATAGTTCTAGGAGAATCTCGATAGTCTGAATTCAACGGTGCCCTCAGATTTTTAATCTGAGAACCAGTTCAAAAAATATAAAATCATGCTCTCACGTTTACTGAATGTACCATAAATAAGCTCCATATTATGTTTTGGGCACTCCAGACCTTAAAATCAGGCCCCATCAATTTTTATGGTCTTGGAATAATTCCATATAAACATATACATAGAAATTCCAAGTCATTAATTTTTACACACCTTACGGATTTAATTCCCAAAAATCCAACATATATACTAAACAAAAAGATGGTGGTATTGAGTAGGTATGTGAACAACCCTCTATCATGTGCTCTCTAATAGATTCTCGTGCAACCATCAGACACACACTAGAAGAATCGACCACTTGCGTAGGACCTGCCCTGAACAAATCTCTACAATCCTCATCGGGATGGGTCCTGAAGGAACACATTATATCCCTCCTCAAACTACAAGGTTCTTCATATACCAATAGAAAAATAAATATTCCTACCCTACGAAGTCCTCATCTACTCCTGGATGATCCGCACCTTCTCTGTGGTATCTTGAAAAAATCTAGACCCATGAGTGTCGAATCCCCTAGGTCTAACCATCTTATGAGTGATTTGAAAGGCTTCCCATACATGGCCTCTAACGATGCCATTCCACCGTAGGATTGATATCTGTTGTTGTATGAAAACTCCAGCAGTGGCAGATGGTCCTCTCAACTACAACCAAATCCAAGGACAGAGGCACATAGAATTTCCTCCAAGGTCTTAATGATATACTCCACCTGACCATCCATCTGGGGTTGAAATGATGTTCCCAAGCATAGTTTTGTCTTGAAATCCTTTTGTAATACATTCTACAACAGTGATGTAATTCAAGCATCACTATCGAAAACAATCACCTACAACACCCCATTGAGCTGCATTATCTCCCGGATGTAGAGGCATCGCATGCCCTATACCGATCCATGCTCCCAATTCAGTTTGAAGGGTGTTGACTTCACGAGTCAGTCAATGATCACCCAGATATATATTTTACCTCAACTCGAACATGGTATCCCTGTCACGAAGTCCATCGATATTCAATTCCAATACCACTCAAGTACAGAATGTGCCTTAGTTAAGCCTTCTACAACGTGGTTCTAAGCCTTAAATTGCTTTCAAGTGGTCCATCATGAAAGGAACTCAACCATTTCTTTTTTTCATCCCTGGACACCATTACTAACACCGGAGGACTTGGTAAATCATTGACACACCATGAGGTACCTCCATAGGGGATGTATGAAACTCCAACAACACCACCTCTCAAAACATCACTATCACTACATTGAGCCCTCTAAAAAGAATGATGTGCTCCTCACCTATAAAAAATCCATGGGGATCCCGTCATGAGGATATATGGGCACATTAGGTGTCACAATCAACATCCCCCATTTTAGCATCCCTAACTTGCTAAAAGATTGGGGGAGTAATAGTCATCGACTGGAGTAAAGAATATTCACCATCATCCATGAATGATATCTCCATCATGACTAGAGGGTCTATCTCATCACTTAGCAACTGCAACCCAGTCTTTCGGTTGATTGTGTCTTCCACCACATTCCCCATTCCATGAGTATATACTATCTAAAAATCAGTTTCATGTAGGAAATCTAGAAACTTTTGGTGTCTCAAGGTAAGGTCCTTCTAAGAGAAGATATACCTAAGACACTTGTGGTAAAAAAATTAGCAAGCCGCTCACCCATAAAGTAGCACTGCCACATCTTCATGGAAAATACCACTACTGCTAACTCCATGTTATGTGCCGAATAGTTCTCCTCATGTTTACTCTAATTTGGTGAGACAAATCTGATCATCAGTAGCTCATACATTAGGACACAACCAATCATGATCCCTAATGAATCGTAGTAAACTACTTACCCAACAACCTCCACTA
Source organism: Viscum album (assembly GCA_963277665.1). Taxonomy (NCBI): domain Eukaryota; kingdom Viridiplantae; phylum Streptophyta; class Magnoliopsida; order Santalales; family Viscaceae; genus Viscum; species Viscum album. The sequence goes on along the minus strand of OY728121.1, from coordinate 87,618,350 downwards.
GTACTCTTAGAATGGCGGAACTAGTTAGTCTTCACCTCATCTCATTAAAACTCAGTTGGAATTTCTCCATCAAACTGAAGGGTTTTCCCATCCTCATCAATGATGAAAATGGGCCGACCACCCAAAAATGGTCAGGAATGAACCATTGATAGTAAAAAACCAATCACAAAAAGCTCTACCCCTCAGTCACAATCATGGGTGGCTCCCTAGCCATCACTGCCTCAATATGAACTAGATATACTATAACTCAATCCTCTTAGAAGACATACCATAGGGAATAGACCTCTCTAATCCAAAACTGACACTTTTAGTGCATACAATTATGTTGGTTCTATCGGGGTGTATCTAGGACTATTTGGAAGTGCCCAACATTATCCTCCTCCGACGCTGAGAAGACCAAGATGTCATCAATGAATACTTCAATGAACTGATCAAGGTAGGGATATATGATCTTGTTCATGAGGCGTGTGAGAACCCTGAGGTTTTTTTTGATGATCAAATGCATCACTAGGGACACATAGTGGGCATATTTACACCTGAATGTTTGTATTCGGTACAAAATTGTCTCATGCCCAGAGCTACTGATATCCTAATAAGGGGATTATCATTGAGAATAAATTCTCACCCTTTAGCTGGTTTAAGAGGTCATAAATTCTCTATAGTTGGAAATTTTTCTTCATTGTTTCCTGGATCAGGTGTAGGAAGACTACACACAAACTCAATCTACAATATTTTTTCTTTGAAAAATGCCCTGGGATTTCCCATGGTGAATCATTGGGCTTTACAAACTCCTTCTCCTTCAAGTCATATAATTGTACTATCATCGCGTGATGCTCAGCAGTAGCCATTAGATATTCCAGAGTGGACACCAGTGTAAACCCATCGTACAATTAGATAAATTATTCAACATCATTCTGGGGAGATAGCATTGTATCCTCATCAATAAAAACATCCTCATACTTCTCCTCCAATAAATGGAGGCTTCGACTCCTCTCCCCCATTACTCTTAGGGTGATGCCATCCAACTGGTGAGTGATCGCATGCACCCTCCGCCGAGAGTGTCTATCATGGGATGCAAGGGTTTCCTTATAATTGGTGGAAGAAGACATGGTCCCATATCCAAAGAAACACCACATTGTACACCTACACCAATCAGTATAAGCATGGACTATGGATTACCGGTATATACCCAAGATGACATCATAAGGATATGACGCTTAAATTAAGATATCCCAACAAATGTTCTTGCCTCCTAGAGTATTCTACCACTTTTGGTACCAGTTTGTAATCATTGAATCCCCTCATGAAGGTGTATATAGCCAAAAAGATCGATCCAACGTCTCCACTAGAATCACTATCCTATGAACAAATCCATGAAATTGAATGAGTGACTAGAACCTTTGTTGATAAGTAATTCAACTCGGGTGGAGAAGACACAAATCGTACCTCAGGTAATCTCTAGAGAATCGAAGTTATAAGCCTCTAATTCATGATTCAGAGCATTCCACTCTCTGCATGCTCCATAAGGTCATGTTGGAACACCTGGGGTTGGTGGCAGTAACACCTTAAACAGTCGCCCAAAACCTGTGGCACAACCATATCCACTTCCACATCTGTCTCCCTATTGACCTCTTGGCACGAACCACTATCGATGCATCAGTATCCCCTACACCAACTGCTGGTCATTTGTATGGTGTGACAGGTAGTAATGTGCTATGTGTACTTGCATACCACATGAATTGAAATGCCTACCCCCGTCTGACTCCCTCATGCCTGGGAGCCACATACTACACACCATGAGTCCTCAGGTCGACCTCTAAAAGACCTATCCCACATGGGAACACACGTCTCTTGTCTGCTGCCATCCAAAGTCTCTAACACATAGGGTCTACTAGTAGCTCTAGTTGTGGGAACATTCTCATCGAATAAGATCTCTATTACAAGGGCTCGCTCCAGTGCCCCATACTGGATAGGGATGGTGAGAGACACTATAAATTCCCTGATCTCCCCATGGAGTCCCTATTCAAAGGCTCGGGCATCGATAAAAGGGTCTTGCACCATGTATATGGAGTTGAAGTAATGCTCTATTGACCATTTTGAGTACTCAACCATAGTCATGCTTTCTTGTTGTAGGTGAAGGAAATCGTGGATTCACGCAGAGTATAATATCATGCGGAAAATCTCATCCCGGAAAATACTATCAAAGTCATCCAATGTAAGGGTCACCTCATCATGATTCTGGATGGTCATACTCCACCATCTCCCTGTTGAGACCAAAATAAGGATCGCTTCCATGATCATTATTTAGTCAGGCGGGGTCCTCACTAAGAGGATGACACCTATCATAGCCTCCCACTAGTCCTCAAAAACCTTCAAATACAAATCTCATTTTAATCAATGAGTTCTTTATCTCTAAAAAAATGTTGGGAAATGAGTTTATAAATATCCTCTCTCAGAATCATTGGTTGTCGATGATGCCCATCACATGGAGGTACCAGATGTGCTCCACCCCGAGGGGCCCTCTCTAGAACTTGTCCCCGAACTAACACCTCGTCACTAAGAAAGTTGTTATAATGACCTTTTATCGGTATCCATACTAGTTAGAACCGTGGAAGAATCCTGAGATAAAGAAATATGTACCACAGTCAAAAAGATAATTCCTGGTGAGATAACATTTATCCAAAAGAACATATGGAGACAGTTATAAAACTAATGATTTCATTTAGTGAGTTAAAAAGAAGAATTCATGGTCCTAGTGTATGGATATGTCGTGCATCACCATAACACTGGACTCTCCAGATCTGGCTGTCGGTCTCACAAACCTCAAAATTGTTTACCCAAAACAAAACATAAGAACTCGGTCATTTAGGGGGTACCGACCTCCCTATGTTACCACATTTTCATGACCCGTCCCCGAGGGCCAACTCTATGTCTACACTATGCCCGCCTCATGAAGGCCATGGGGTGGCGACTAGTGTCAAAGGCATCAAACTACTAGTGGGAGGAATTTTAAGGATTACATGTTTGGGAACACAATCCCATCCACATACCAAAACAATTAATGGGGAAATGTACCACTAAAACAAAAATGTATGCATGTACAACTTGAATTAAGTTTTCCAGAAGACAAACCCAATAAATAACTAAAAATAGAAATTATAAAAAGAAAAACATGAATTCCATTTGTATAAAACCACTAATAATCGTGATATTAGTGATTTAATACCCCAATCTCCCTTGATACGCTTCTCTTTTAATAATACTATAGCTTTTGTTGTACGCAACATCATGTTCTAGCACACTACGACCAATCAAACTAGTAGCAATGAATATTAATACCATGTTTTTAAAAAATAATAATTTTTTTATTATAATTGAATTCATTTTTTGATTAAAAATATCAAAATTAGTATACGGTTACTTTTTGGATTTTTTCTGAAATATTTCATTTTTTGAAAAATAGTTAAATAACACTACATTTTTTTATTAAAAACTAATTTTTATTAAAATAATAATTTATTTCATTTAAAATAATTTCATGTTAAAATAGATATATAATATTTATAAATATTCAATTTTATATATTGGAGACATTATATAATAACAATAGATGAATAAAATATTATTGAACATTTTAACGTCTTTTACCCACCTTCTGGGAACATTAGAAAATTTTCATAAAAAGAAAATTTACATCTTCTTTGAATTGAATAAAAAAAATTGTTACATAAATAGTTGATATCAATAAGTTAAATGTTGTTTAATAGGATGAATAAAATTGTTTTTAAATAAGTTTTTTAAATTCTATTTACCATAGTTAAAAGTAATAAGGGTAATTAATGATAAAATTGATATTATAATTACCCTAACACATGTACTAATTAAATTGTATAATTGTATTTTAACAAAAATTAACATTAGTAACAAAATAGGATCATATTTGAACCATTTTTATTATATTAGGACATTTATTATTATTTTATTTAAAGATGTGTTAAAAGTGTTAAATTTAATGTTTAACAACTAAACCATTTCTAATATAATGTTAAACATAAGGTAAAATAGTTTATAAATATCCATTAGAAAGATAAAAATATTTACTGCATAATTGTGTTTTATTTATAATTTTTAGAAATTAAATATTTAAATTTATATATAACACAATGATGATTAAGTAATTAAATTTTCAATAAATGATTAAAATAATTGATATTATATGTATACTAATAAATTTAAATTGAGAATTTTTATGAATTACACTAATTTTATAATTTAATATGAAATTTAATTAATTATTTAATTTATATGGTTCGATGTGATCCTATTTTATTGACATTCACAAAAACCAAATACGAAATAGTGTCCAAATTGACATAAATTAGTTTTTAAAAAATACTATAATATTAAATGATATAATATTCCTAAAAATAAAAGTTATTTCTAAAGGAATCATATAATGATTTATATTTCATTAATGATCCACTTGGGGTTCTCTTGGAATTTTATTGTATCTTTATTTACCTTTTATTATAATAATCAATGAATACATGGTAAAAGGTAAACTATTTATCAATGAGTTAAATCTGAAATATATGTTTAATATGTTGACCTAAATATGTCAATAAAAAATTGGATGAATGTTTTTCAACCCCTCCCCACATTATCCTCGAAATAAATCATTTTATATCCATTTATACAGAATATGATTGAATAATAAATTAATATCCCAATCATTTACTAAAGTGATCCTCATCTCTCTTATAAATGGGTGCACTCCATTCTCTCTAAATAACACATCCAAATCCATTTTGATTGGCCAAAACCTACCTCAAATATCATCCCAACTATTTAAAATTCATTCTAGAGACCTTACGTTGATCATAAATCTATCTTAAGGATCCCTTGTGATCAAATCATAAGGAAGAACCCAATAATAGGTAATAATTTAATCACCTATTTCTAAGTTCATTTCTCTTTCCACTTCCTCATTATTTGTTTTTTTACATACCAATGTAATAAATCAATTACTTTCTAAATATTTTTATTTTATTATAAATATGGTGTTACCTTATTCATTATTCTATCCATCTTACGAATGAAAAAGTCACAATACAAGAATACGTATAATTTACCATCCCCAGGATGTGGTGTAGTTTTTCATTCAACAATTCATTATTTGGATAGATATAATAATTATTATAATTAATTTAAATAATAAATTTAACATGGTAATGATTATGTTTATATTATATACCATACAATTACATACAATTTCTAATTCAATATAATGGTATTGACACGTGTGTGTACGTACTGATTAGCATCTTCATGAAAGTGATTATATTCATTCTCCAACATATCCATTAAAGAATAATATTTATTTTATAATTAAAAAAAATATTTTTAAATGTAAATTCTTTATATATATGAATCAAATACATCCTATACATATCAAACATTACTTATGTAAAAAAAACATATTAAGTAAAACAAATCAATTAACTTTTGAATCAATGATACTACTGAAATATTATTAACATGGCTATATTAGAAGAACATATATGATACCATGATTATGTATATGTTTATTGTATAATTTAATAACAACTATTTACCTATTATACAAATGGTTAACCTACAATTGATCATGGAAAAGTACGAGGTATGTTTTAATTTTACAATCTCTTTATTTTTCGAGGTTGATTATATGTGGGTTCCTACCGGGAAATTTTATCATCCACATCCATGTTTCATAAAAATGTATTTCAAAACATTTTCATTATTTAATAAAATATTTGATAAAGTCATTTATACGTACTTTTCCTTTTTATAAAATGTATTAAATGGAATCTTTCATTCTCTTTCAAAATAAGGCACTTTGTAAACTTTTTGAAAAATTAAGGTATGCATTTTTTTTTATCTTATGATGTGGGTGAGACTATTTTCTGCCATTATAACTCCTTCTATGCTTCTCTTATTAGATTATAAGAATATTTTCAAAATAAATGTTTTCATTTAAAATTATTATAATTTTAATCTATTTAAAAATTGAAATATATATTTCTCTCAAATAGTTTTGATTTCTTCCATGTAAAAATCTTTTGATGGAATTTACACTTGTTCTAAGTATATATATTAAGATACAATTTCCATATTGTATTGATGTTTTTCTGATATGTTTGATTATGGATGTGTTATTTTGTACCATTCATGGTTTATGGATAATTTATTAAAATTTTTATGCATGTTTTAATATGAATGATTATGTAATGTTTCAACATTTTCATACGAGGAATGCATTGGAATTATTAAGTGATGAGTGGAGGTTGTTATACTTCATTAATGAATCGGTAAGACTATTGAGAAAAAATAATGTCCTATCAGAAGACCTTGACACAATATTATTTTTAGTCTTTCCACTGGGCCTTGACTATGTGGTTATTATGTCTGACATTCTGCATTCCATCATTATAAAATTTGGCAATTGATATTACATGTGATTATTCAACTAGTAGAATGACCATGTAAATAAGTAAATTGAATTATCTGATTTATCTTTTCCCAATAATTCTGATTTTTTTTGTTTAAAAGTCTTTTTTAGTGTTATAAATTTCTATAAATGTTTATGGTTATTTAGGAATGTTTCCACTATATTGTTATCCTTACTGAGCGCCTATGTTAACCCCTTTATATGTTTTATTGTCTTCTAGTATGAAAATATGTATATTATGTCTAATATGTAGGGATAGTCTAAGGGAGATGAATGAGTTAAAAGAAGACACATTGTTTTTTTAATTTCATAATGTATTTTAAATCGTATATTTTTATCAAGTACTTCCAAAGCTTCTAAACTGATAGTCCTTTTTGGGATTTGAACAGTTTTGATCATCCCGATGTTATATAATAATGCACCGACTCTGGGTAAATAATATTGGGGAATTATTGTTTGTATCAGCGATAGTTTAGTACAAGTCATGGATTGTAGATTTAAATAAACTCAAATTATAGAACAGTACCCTAAAATATACATTGATAATTAGTATTGAAAAACATCCTTTAATTTCGGTAATGATGAGATTTTTTGTATTTTATAAGAAATAAATCCATTTCTGGATACAATATAGTAGGGAAATCACTGGAATATATGTACCTATGAGTGGAAACTATGACAAGGTTATTCGAGCTTGACCCGTGGTATCCTGGTACACGACAACGGGTCTAGAAGCACTCATTGTTACGACACTCCTGAGAGATATTCTTATGCTAATTAACATTTTATTTACATACCATTATGATGGATTTATGAGTAAATACTTCCTCAAATAATTTTATATGATTACAGATTATATGAGTAATCATTTCAATTTATGTTTATTATTTTACATGTTTTAATTATGTATTGTGAATCATAAACTAAACTAATGTAATCCATTGTTTAGAAAAGTCCCATTGTGGATGGAATGGAAACCATATCAATACACATAATCCATGCAGAGATTTCCTTCCAGCTCATGATAGTTAATGTGGTGATGGTGATGCAACCAGTGATGAACAATGTATTACAATAATGGGACAACTCACTCAGGTAATGAATGATAACCTTACATGTATGGAGAACACTAATACACAGTGAGGAGGTTAAATGATAGAGAACTTCATGGGGAAACAACCACAAACATTCGTTGGGACAAAAAATCCATTTTTATCTGAGAAAATGATATTTTCATTAGAGAATATATTCTATTATATGGGGAGTAGTGAAAGGTAAAATGTTGTAATGATTGTTTATCACCTCAAGGGAGATGCATATCAATGGTAGAAATTAATTCAAAACAAAAATGAGGATAAATAATTTTCATATATAAAATGTAGGTTGTTTAATGATCTTATCTTATAAAAATACTTTCCTCTGGACCATCAAGGGTATAATGAATGAATGTTTCTAATTCTGGGGTATAAGTTGGATGAGAACAATGCAATGTACGAAGAAAACATTACAAGGTTAGCAAGGAAAGATGAATATTCTATACATAAACCAAGGGGTAATATTGATCTATTATTTGATGGTGTAAAACCATTTATCCATCGATCAATAGTCTCAATATCATTCTCATCATATGAATATATTGTCTCATGTGCTATCAAGACAGAAAATGAATTCACAAAATCATAGAACATTAAAAAAATGAATGGGATTAAGTGATAAGATGGACTCTCTATAAATGTAAATAATTGGATTATGGGACAAGAGAGAATAGAACATCTTATGCGATTAGTACTGTAGAGTTTGAATCACCAAATGATGTGGTGTTAGGTAATTTTTGGATTTCCTCAAATTTATCCAATGTATTGTTTGATTCTGGGTCATAAAATTGTTTCAAATCATCCAATTTTTTTAAAAAAATTAGACATCTTCAATTTCATTTAAAAAGAGAATTTTTAGTCAAAAATCTTAAGATAAGTATTATTTCTATGATGTTTTTTGAATCATTTCCCATTACGGTGTATAAATTTTATTTATCTTCTAATCTCATCATTATACCCATGATTGAATTTGATATAATCCTTGATATAGATTGGATTTCATATCATTATGTGAGAATTTACTATAATAAAAAGGTAGATACAATTCTTGATGCTAATAAGGACTACCTTATCTTTAGAGAAGAAATTCAACCATCTGATTATCACCTAGATCCACCCCAAGTAGAACTACAACATTAAATTATTTGTGATTAATATTGTGAAATAACTATATGTGGATAAAGGAATGTTCAAATAGATGATGTAACTATTGTGCAAGAACACGGTGATGTGTTTCTAGAGGATTCACCAGGAAATCCTCCAGGACAAGGAATTGAATTTCCATTGATTTAATTCTTAGTTCAAGGCCCATATCGAAGACCCTTTATAAAATAGCCCCTTTGGAATTAGTGTAACTAAATAAAAATACTATAAGAATTGAGTAATAAAGGATTTATTCTCCCTAGTATTTCTCCATGGGGATTCCCTATTCATTTTGATAATAAAAAGATGGATTTATGAGGTATTTCATTGGCTATAGGTTGATAAATACTATAACAATAAAAAATAAGTATCCCCTACATTGAATTGATGATTTATTCAATAAAACCCATGGAGACCGATACACATTAATGATTGACCTTCGAACCGGATATCATCAGTTGTGTGTGAAGAAGGAAGAAATTCAGAAGACAATGTTTCATACCAGGATTGGGCATTACGAGTTTACAGTAATTCCTTTTAGACTAAATAATGAACCCTATGTATCCATTGATATAATGAATAGATTTTTCGAGGAATATCTTGATGAATTTTTAGTGTCAATAATTGATGATTTCATGGTTTAAAACAAATGATATGAAGATCATGAAAATCACTTCCTCACTATTCTAAAGATTCATAGAAGAAATTTATTGTATGGTAAGTTTATCATGTGTAAATTATGGATTCAGGATATTTAATTTCATGGAAATATTGTTTCTATGGTTGAAATATTTTTTGTTCCTTCTATGACAGGAGAAATACATGAATAGCCAGCTCATATGGGTATAAATGAGGTGCGCGGTTTTATTATTTTGGCAGGTTATAATCGGCATTTCGTTAAGAATTTTTCTTTATTGTCTAACCCATTAACCAAGCTCCCAAATAATGGGGTTAAATTTGTTTGGAAAAAAGTGTTTGAATAATTCTTCGAAGAACTGATGGGAAGATTAGCCAATTATCCTATCTTAACTCTCCCATCGGGGAATTATGGGATTGTTATTTATAGTGATGCTTTAATGAAATGACTTGGTTGTTCCCTTAGGAAGAATCACAGAGTTATTGAATATGAATAACAATAGATAAAAATTCATGAACAAAACGATTCCACTCATGATCATCAGTTAACACCTATAATCAGTGCTTTGATGATATGCAGACATTATCTCTATGTTGAAAATGTGACATATATACTGATCACAAGAGTTTGAAATATATTTTCTCATGGAAATAACTCAACATGAGGAAAATAATTTTTCTTTAACTACTCATGTATTATGATTTCACTATACACAACCACCCGGGGAAGGAAAATATGGTGGTAGAATCTCGGAGAAGAAAATATCAAGTAGTTTTGAACAAGATGATTGTTGAAAGGGAGTCTATGTGCATGGATATAGTAGTGATGGATATGGGAATAATCACTGAAGGTGAAACATCAATACGTTTTCAAATTATTCCCAAAAATTCATTACTAGAAAGGATAAAATGAAATTAGACTGATGTTGAAGAGTTTCAAAAGAAAATTAATGTTGTGAATTATGAGAGATTGACAGAATTCGTATATAAAGATGGAATATTCATATTTGTGAAATGACATTGTATTTCTGACATATCCTTTCTAAAAAGGGAATTTTTGGATGATGATCATAGCTCCAATTTCTCCATACACCCTGGTAGCTCTATGATGTATGGAGATTTGAAGGAACATTTTTTGTTTGACTAAATGAAGAGTGAGATTGTGATTATATGCCATGATATATGGTTTTTATTAGGATAATCGCTATAAGACAACATCCTAAAAGAGTCATGCAACCTCTTCCAATATCTGAGTGGAAATGGGATGATATTACGATGGAATTTGTAATGGGGACACAAAGGACTCCATGGACGAATGATTCAATATGGGTAAATATTGATTGTCTAACTAAGTTAGTAAATTTTATTTATATAATATATTATTTACCACATGAATTTTTAGATAGACTATATATTAATAAAGTATTAAGACTTCATTGAGTACACTTGTCAATTGTTTCTGATCGTGATCCCCATATTAATTCCTGATTCTAGAAATGTCTTCAGAAGTCCCAGGATACAGAACATCGTGTGAGCACTTCATACCTCCCTCTAACAGACCAGTAATCAGAATAGACTATTCAAACCATAGAAGACATGTTTAGATCTTTATCACATGACATTCATGTTATGTGGGATCAATATTTACCTCTGCTAGAATATTCGTATAACTATAGCTTCCATTCAAGTATTCCTATGGCCTCATATGAAGCGTTATAGGGAAATATATGTTTCCCACCATCTTTTTAGGATGATGTTGTTTATAAAAAACTCATAGTCCCAAATCATATAGGGGAAACAATAGAAAAGGTGATGATTATCAAAATCCACTTCAAACCAGCTCGAAGTAGGCAATAGATAAATGATGATAACCAAACGATGGAATTGGAATGACATGTAGGAGATCATATTATTATGAAGGTATCTACATAGAAGGGATCTATATGATTCAGTAATACGGTTATATTAATTCACAAGTATATCATGCCATTTGAAATTTGAGAACAAATTAGAGCTGTAGCTTACCATTTGGCAATGCATCCATGTCTCTCCAAAGTTCATGATGTACTCAATGTATATCTTTTTGAATATACCTGCCTCACCCAATTCATGTACTCACCAATGATGAAATAGGTGTGTACCCCAATCTATCTTATTATAAAGAGCATGTCAAGATTCTTGATAGCAGAGAATAAGGGTTTAGAAACCAGACGACTCGTAAAGAAAATGTTCTATGGAGAAAACATAAGATGGAAGAGGCAACATGGGAACCCTAGAAACTTATGATGAAAAACCACCCATTGTTTTTTTATGCTGTAGTATTCTAGTAATTTCGAATACAAATTTATTTTATGGAGGGAGGAATGTAATACCCCAGGCTTCTAGGACATGTTTAACTCTAAATAATTCAATAATGTTCTCTATATGCAACATAAAATTCTAGCACACCACGACCAATAAAACAAGCCCTTATGAATAGTAATAACAATTTTTTTTAAATTATATAAGTTTTAAATTTAAAAATGGACTTCATTTTTGGATTCATAATATTAAAATAATATTACTGTGATTTTTTTTTATTTCATGAAAAAAAATTAAATATTTGATGAATAGTTAAAAAACTGCCTTATTGTTAAAAAATATTTTTTATTTAAATATTTCTTAATTTTATTTAAATTTATTTTTAGTAAAAATATATATATAACACTTATAATAGTTCATTTTAATTCATTTGATTGATTTTATAATAAAATTTTTTGTATAAAATTTTATTGAAATTTTTAACATCTTTTAGCAACTATATTAGCTCATTTTAAAATTTGAAAAATATTTAATTCTACATATTCTTTGAATTGAATTTATAAAAAAATTTAGACACACTTCACATCTGTAAGTAAAATTTTTATTAATAGGATAAAAATAATTTTGTGTGATTAGTAATTTTTATTTTTTTCCACAGTTCAAAGTAAGTAGGGTAATTAAAGGTAAAATGATATAATAATTAACTGAAAACAATTCCTAGTTCTATTTGATAAGTGTATTACGAATAAAATATACCTTATGAATAAAATATTATCCTCTTTGATCCACTTGGATTGGATTAGAACATTTATTATTATTTTATTTAAAGAATAGTTAAATGTTTTTAATTCAATGTATAATAAATAATCCATTTTTAAAACAGGGTTATACATAACATAATGTTGATTATAATTATTTATTATAAATCTATAATGATTTCCTATATAATTATATTTTGTTTATTATTTTTAGATTTTAAATAATTAATTTAATTTATGAAACAATAATGAATCAATAATTACATTATTATTGAATGATTGAAATAATTGATAATATATATATATATATAAATTGAAACATTCGATGGATTACATTAATTTTATTGGTTAATATGAAAATATTAGATTGATTTAATTTATTTTATCAAATTAATCATGTTTTTTTTGATATTTTAAAAAAACAAATACTAAAGGTTGTCAATATTTATATAAATGTGTTTTTAAATACAGTACTATGTTATTAAATAATATAATATTTATAAAAATATATGGATCATCCAGAGGACTCATATAATGATAGGAATTTTATTAATGAACCACGTGGTTTTCTATTGGTTTTTTATAGTATGTTAACAAACCATTTATTATAATAATACAATAATACTAGGTAAAATTGACTATTTAACAACGTGTTAAATCAAACTTATAAGGTCAATATGGTGGCCTAAACCTGTATAAATCATATTGGAAGAGTGGTTTTCCAACCGGAACCATCATTGACTTGAAATATATACTTTTGAATCCATTAGAAATATAATATTATTGTATCATAAATTAATATTTCCAGATTTTCCGAAAGAGGTCCTCACCTGTCATATAAAAGAGTACTTCCCGTTTTCTCAAAATCATACATAAAAATCCATTTTTAATGGCCAAACCCATAAAAAATATCTTCCCAACAATCCTCACATCACACTAGATACCATAATTTGAACAGAAATATAACCTATATAGCCCTTTTGATCAAATCTAATGGAAGCACCCGATAAAGAGGTAATAAATTTATCACTCTATCCATGTTCATTTATTTTTCCACAACCACTTTCATTGTGGCTTCCATACCAATTTAATAACTAATATCCCTTCAACATATTTTGATGTTATTAAAAATATTGTACAACCATATTCATTATTCTAACCATCATATGAGTGATGAAGTCACAATATGTGCGTATATACGGCTAATCGTCTCTAAGTAGTGGTGTCGTTTTTCATTCAACATTTAGTTATTTGGATGTGTATAATAATGAATATAAATGTGTAAATAATAAATATAACATGTTAATGATTATTTATAATTTAAATACCATCCAATTACATATGATTTCACCGTCGATGGATTGGTATTGTCACTCGTGTGTATGTATTGATTACCGTCTCCGTGAACACGATGAGATTCAACCCCCATTGAAACAATTGAAGAATAATTTTCATTTTATGATTAAAAATTATTTTTAAGAACCTAATATCATTTTAGATATGAATTAAATACACCAAATCCATATAAAACATGATTTATTTAACACAACATATAAAGGAAAACAAATTAGTTAACACACTAAAGAATGATACTACTGAAATGTTATTAATAGTTCAATATTAGAAGATCAATTATGATATCATATTGATGTATTTGGTTCTTGTATAATTTAATAAAAAAATTTAAACTATTATATAGTAGTTTAACGTACCCTTGATCAAATAAAATTACATTTTATGGGTAAATTTTACAATCTCATTATTATCTGAGGTTTTTTATATGTGAGTATCTATTGAGACCTCTTTACCATCCACATCAGTGTTTCTTAAAAATTTATTTCATATTATTTTTACAACATACATGACTATTGTTTAATTTCATTTATAAATTGACTGATTTCATATTTTTCAACATCCTTTGATGGATTTTACACTAGTATCATGTTGATTTATTATAACACAATCTTTTATATTTTATTGATGGTTTTCTAATATTTTTGTCTATGGATGTGTTTTTTATACCCTTAATGGGTTATGGTTAATGTATTAACATTTTTTATACTAGTTTTTAGATGAATGGTTTTGTTATGTTTAATCCATTTAATATGAGGAATGCGTTGGACATAGAAAGTGACGGGTGGAGCCGTCTATAGGTCATCGATGCGTCAGCATGTATTATGAGACAAACAAGACTTTTGGAAAAATGCCTTGACAATTTTTTTTTAATATTGGAAAGAGTCCATTACTATATGTTTATGATGTCTGACATTACACATTCCATCATTATGATATTTTCTATTTATATTACATGTGATTATTAGACTAGTATAATATCCATGAGAATAAGTAAATGGAATTATTTGATTTATCTTTTCCATATTATGTTGAAATTTATGTTTAAAATGATTTTGTGTTAGTATTATGCATTTCTTTAAATGATTAAGAATATTTATAAATGATTCTTCTATATTGTTATCCTTACTAAGCACCTGAACTCACCCCTTTCAATGTTTTATTTTTTCTTAGATGTGAAGAATATTATTATGACTAACAGATAGAGATATTCTATGCGAGATGAATGAGTTCAATGCAGAAAGAATGTTTTTTATTTTCATTTCATAAGGTTCTTTCAAAATTATGTAGGTATCTACTACTTCCAAGGCTCATAAATTGATTGGCCTTTAGGAATTTGATCCCTTGTGAACATGCCTATGTTCTGTCATAATGCACTGACAATGGGTAACTAGGGTCATGGCATTACATCTGATGCTACTGGAATCCGAAGTTGTATGTATGGTCGGCCCAGTCCTACTGGGACCCTACTTGTTATAAGCCAACATGTCCACCCTAGATGTATCTGCCAGTCTCGTCTCCATGAGAACGCCTATTGAAATTCCAATCTTCATAACCAAACACAATAGGTGCAGGAAAAGCCTGTGCATGGGTGAGTTTCTCAGTAATCAGTAGGAACCCAAAAAGGGGAAGTACCACCCATGAAAATCCTCAATGTAAAGTATGAAACACAAGTCAACTAACACCAAGTATATTATTGGGTTTTAACAGTAGCATCATCCATCACATCATTGAACACCTCAACTACTAGAGAACTCCTCTTCTAGAGATTTCAATGTGATTTCCATGTTACGAATTTGTGGTTCTCACAATCCTTACACTGCTTAGGTACTCCTCTCCATCATGTATTGTGGTCCTGAAAAGTCATAAAGAGGTTCTTCCCACCAGTCATGGCCAATTTTGTTACTCGACATTATCATTTATTGTGGGTCAAAAAAGTCAAAGAGAGGTGCCTCCCACCATGGGTATGTTGAGTCACAGAGGGGTAAATCCCACTGGTCAAAAAGACAATAGTCTTCAGGTTTCAGCTAGTGGCAGGGATCAATACATTGTGTGTTTGGGAGAACCACTCATCAAGCACATATTAGCTTCTTGACTTCTATGAAATTCACCATAGAGTGCTTTTAAATACTAGGAAATGTATATAGGGTCCCAAAATAGTATACATCATGTTAATCATACACCCATTTTTCAAGATATGGTCATTTAAGTATACAGGGGACCAACTGTTACGGGACCCGGTTCGACCTAGTTAGAACAACCAGACCACCCCAACACGGGGGGACCAATATACCTTGAATCATTATTATGAACTCTAACTGGCCTCATACAGGTTGATGTAGGCCTGGTATGGCCTAGAAAGTGGGCCAGGACAAATAGGCCTAGCTGGACCTGGCCAGGTTTGTCGTGGGTCCTGCCTAGCCGAGTCACCCGGTGACATGGTCTAGTCCGGCAGGATACGAAGGGGTGTGGGTCCTGCCCATTCAGATGTGGGACCAGCCAAATGGGTGGGTACAAACAGCATGGTGGTTATCACCCCTCTCGATATGCCTCACTATACACGGTCGGATGTCGCGTTCGTCCGCCACCATCGCCCCACGGAACACCGCAGAGTGCCTCCTCTATTGCAGTTGAGCAACTGCATCCTGTCATGAGGAATGCAGCTCAATGACACATCCACGGACCTCCAAAGCTATCAACTGATCCACCAGTAGTCTTCCCAACTGGTGGCTTCTTGCGCTGCAATGCATACTCGGCCGACCATGGCCCTTCCCCCAGTGTGCCATCGTGGAACACCACTGTCGACACCAACATGCTAGAATATTGTTCCATAGACAACCAGGTCCTTATTGGTGGTCTGTTTTTTGTGATGCAGGCACCAACGTTTTCTTGGGAATGTTCTAACCACCGTGATGGACTCAAATCTTTCTTGTCATCGATTTGAGAGTTTGTCCATGATGAACACCCACAGTGGAGGAGCATAGTCCTTTTTGGTGTTGGCCCACTATCTCTGCCTTAGATATTTACAATGAATGGATGTCTAATGATATTCACTCAAACAAAAATGATAATTCAATCCAGAATATATAAAACAAAATAAAGTCACCCTCCAATAGGAATGAATAGTTCCCAGATTAACCTATCAGTGGGGAAATATTCATTCTTCCTTTTGAAATAATAATGTTGAATGTATAAATTCAAACAACCTCTAACTCCAATGACTTCTGATGTCGCAGCATTTGTACTCGAGAGATTAAGAGGTCGACGTCGATTCCCAAATATGATCATCGAAATGCATCAAAGATGATGAAGTTATGAGGAAATACATCACTCTTCAATAGAGAGGAAGTCCATAAGAGGATCTATAGAGAATTATTCAAATTTTTAATCATTATTTCCCCAGCGCGTCAAACTATAAATCCGAGCATGTTATAATATTCTCATTATGATTCAATGCCTCATTGTTTGAGTGTTTGATTTAAGAAAAAATGTCCCTATTATGTGACATTAAGGAATCATTACACTGCGACTTAACGAGTCATTAATGAACCTCATTGATGCACATCGTTGTTGCCTTATCGATGCCCTATAGCGTGGTCGTCCACCACTAAACTGTGATAATGAAAAGAATATTATTCATTTAAATTAATTTATTATTTTTCACGAAATATTTGAAAAATAACTCTTCTGATCAGCCCTTGCCATCAAATGTAACGTCATTTATAGGAGAATATCAGAATTTTGAATTCAGCGTGGTCATTGGATTTTTATTTCAAAAATCAGTTCAAAATATAAAAAATCACACTCGAACGTTTATAGAACATACCATAAAAAAGATCAAAATTCTATTATGGGCTCTCCGGACCTCATAATGTTGAGCCTTTGAATCTCATAGTCTCGAAATAATTTCATAATAAAAATTACATTCAAATTCTGAGATGTTACATAAAATATGATGAAAATGTTAATGAATCTTTTATTCATTTTATTTATAAATCAATAAAGTTGAAGAAAAGAGTTATTAAATTTTATAACTAAATATAGATAATATAATTTAAAAAATTATAGATTTTATTATTTATGTGACTTCCCATTTAACAAAGAATTTGATGATATCATTCAAAAAGAACAATTAATAAACATGTTTCTCAGTGTAGAAATAAATGTTGTATTTTGAATTCTGAGGATCAATTTAATTTCATAATTCTCATCATGAATAAAATTCTGAACACATTTATCGTGAATATTATAATTTATAGTGATCATAATAATGTTCTCAACACATATATATATATGTGAAATTTTTCCATGTGATTACACCAACCATCCTAATTTTCTCCAAAAAATATGTTTATTTATTATAGATTACATATTATTAACATCCATAAAGTATAATGCATTATATATCTAATCAAATTATTAGTCATCTACTACACAATTGGGGAATGTATTATCAATTTAAATATATTAAAAACTGAAATTAATGATATAATATCTTATATATATATATTAATCAATATGAATGATTAGAGTTAAGATGTTATAAAATTATATATTGTAGAACATATAATAAATGTAAAAAATCATATATATGGGTTGAATTGAAAACTTATATCAGACAAAAAATGTTCCCACTAAATAACAAAATCTATCTAGTAGCTAAAAAATATGAATCAACTACATTATCATTAAAAACCAGTTTATATATGTGTTTTCGATTTGAAAACTCATATAATAAACACATAACTAATATATATTATTAATACGAAATAATTCTTATCCAAAAAATATCTATTTCATTATTGTTTAGTTTCATAATACTATAACAATTTAAAAAAATTATCCAATTAAAATAATATTTTATTCCCTATGAATTCATAATTTTATACTAGTATTGAAGGATTGTTAGTCTCTACACCATGTAGATAAATGTACTATGTCTCGAACATCATAGTTAGAAAAAAAAATTACAAGATCAACACCTATAAAATCATCAGCAAACAGATAAAAAGATACAATTCATACACCATGAACCTTTTTAAAAAACCGTTTGAATCAAGATTCTCTATTCATATAATACATATTAATCAAAACCATCAACATCAAGTCTAACGCCATGTATTACTTGATCATAATGCTCAAAAACAATATATTACACAGATATATTAATAATGAACGAAAATTACAGAAATAAATAAATTTAACATAGATCCCATAAAAAAATTACTCACATTATACATTCTCTATGTAAAGTCAAATTATAATAATAAAATCATACCAAATTAAATGTCAATAGATGATTCATAGAGTCACATATATTATTATTCAAGTACATTTTTTCCATGAATCCTGAATCTCATTTAGGTAAATCATATAAAAAATTTAATGTAACTTATTAGATCATTAAGTTTATATATAATATTAATCTATATATCTATATATTAAAATGATCTCATTATGATATAGATACTATGTGTTTTATTCAATTATCCTGAAAAAAATTATTTATATTTATGATTCTATAGATATTGAATTTAAAAAAGTATATTTGTCATTGGTAAAGATACTAATTATTAAATTGTTATTTTAAAAAAATTAAACATAGGAAAATCAAATAACTCAAAACATTGTAGTCATTTATGACTAAATCTATTATCTTTTTCATTCACATGACAATAAATTATGGATTAGTGATATTATTTTTTGTAAAATACAAAATATCCATGTATTAAGTGATTCATTAGGGGTATGTCTGATTCATTGAAATATGATTTTCATCATTAATAAAAAAAATACATATAGTTATGCTTAATAAAATATAAAATATATTATGGTAACTTTAGATTAAATCAGCCATCGACAAGGTAATTTTATTTAAAATATGAATATATCAAAACCATTGATGATCTATTTCAATCTCATAAGATTAAAATAAGGAACATTATTATTATATATAATTAAATCAATAATTTTGTAATTTATTTCTAACAATTTATCTTTTATGGATATTTTGTGAGATCCTTATGAAATAAAATACATCATTTATAGAAATTTTTCCACTAATATATGGAAAACATTAATAAGGATGATCTATAAATATATTCCCAAAACACCATTTGAGGATAATATTATTTTACCTTATTATGGATTTTATGAAAAATAACATCATCTTCGAATAAAATCATTTATTATTAACATCAATGAACCCATTATGTCTCTATGAAATCAGATACTACAAATGGGAAATTCTCAGACATAAATTATATTAATTCATTCTTATATATAATAAAATAACCTTATTTCAACCATTAATGATTTGTTATTGATGATTCACATGGATCCTTTGAAAATTGGTCATATGATGTTTTTAATAGAGGTCACCTCATGAAATATTTATATGTTCACTATCATTTAAAATTCTATAACTGTAGTAGAGACTACCAAAAAACAATGAACTCTATTTTCTAATAAAATTATTCATCTATAATGTGTGAGCTTGATTATGTTAAATGGTATATATCAATATGAAATTGTTATTATGGTGAACCACATCATTAATGATTCCTTATATAGATTCATTTTTATACGATTTAAAAAAACTGTCCATTGGAATGAGAAAATTAATTTTTTGGAATGTTATTTATTTCTATAGATGATTTCCCATTTGTAAAACCCAACCATATTTCCCATTAAACCTCATTTAGTTTAGATACAAATAATATCTTCCTAAATTATCATTACTTCTTGGAAATATTAATTTTTTAAATCAAATCGAATCGAGATACTCTAAATGGTTCTATAAAATTTAATTGATTCAAGATGCTTCATTTAATTTCCTAAATATCATTTAGTCCACATACCCATTTTGGTTTTAAAAAAAACCCCTTATGTAGATATCCATAAAAAATATTTCATTAAATTATTCTTGATGAGATTCTATACTTGGTCTCCCAAAATTCCATGACTGAAGGCTCAACCCTATGTTTCCTAGAACTCATTCAGCTTTCATATGTTACTATATTACCCAAAGGTCTCCACTAATTAATAATTCCCACAAAAACCATTTTATTTGTACAAATCACCCATTAAATCACAATTAATAACTTTAATCATATATTATTATAATTATCAATAGATTATATCCTAAGGAAATGAACTTAAAATTCCTAAAAATGGTAAATTTTGATTAACCATTATAATAATTCACATTGGTCCTTTATGTATGACAATCAAATGAATAAAATTAGACATGGATGGAGGAACGTAAAAGTAAACATACAATTTATTATCACATGATCTTAAAAACTATGGTGTATATCACTAGTTATCTCTAAAGAATGTTTTATATGATTCTCATAACATGGGTATATATGATTCAATATCATGGGCCAAATAATGAATCCAAAAATCATAACATCTCTTTGTACAATAAATAAATCTAGAGTGCCTCTCTCAGTCAATTTAAACCATAGTGCATCCACATCCTATTGAATAATATTGGAAATATATGACAGATTAATATGTTTAAATAAATTTTTAATATACAAAAAATATTCACATGAACATAATTGGTAATATTGTTAATAAGATTGATTCCTTTATTAGGTTATAAATATTTGAAGAGATCCCATATTTATTAATATAATCCTAATTAGATGATAACAATTCCCATAATCTCCACCCCATCATACAATAGAAAATGTTAATGGAAAATAGAAATGAAAACAATAAAAGAAAAAGAATTTTCATATCCAAAAAAGGAATATTTTTGAAACACATGGGGGAATATTAATACTAAACAAAAGGTGAAATTATTTTCGTAGGATATAAAATTATATAAATATCCCATTTTTTATCAATCTGAACTAATGGGTTTATTTTTAGTGTTTTTTATATTATGTATATCCCTTAAATCTAAATGGAATCATTAATATATTTACCCATTGATATATAATTATTTTCTAGAATAATGGAAATTTTATGTTAACCAACGTTTGTCAGCATCAGAAACATTTGACGCCCTATATAATCACATATATGTGATCATTGTTGTATCCTAAATTTAAAAAAACAATTTCAATAGTGTAGTGCCTTCAAAATCTTGTAGTAAACCCTATGGTAGATGTACAAGGGCATTTTATCTTTCCCATCACAGATGATTGGTAATCAGAACCTGCCTGAGATGAATCTATGAAAGTTATATAAATTGTGATTGGAAATTTTCAAACAGAAGCCCCTATCACTTTTATTAATCAGTAAATTATTATTTCCGTGTTTCATAGTAACATCTATATATTTTTCATAGAGTTTCGACGGATAATTCCAAGAGAATACCTTATATTATTTAGGGGATTAACAAGATATCTGCAATAATTCTATATAAATCAATGTACCACATTTGACCAACCCCTCAAGAATTTATTGAGGAGGATATATGGATAATTTTACCCTACTATTCAAAAAAATGAGTACAATGATTATGTATCACATGTGAAATATGACAAGAAAATTCCATGAGTATATTCACACACCTAATATTATTACTAAATCTGGTGTCCATGATAATTTTACAATGTAAATTTTAAAAAATTATAGTGGGGATCCATAAAATGATATTAGATGGACATATAATAGATCACTACACATGATTGATGTTGTAACACAAGTAACCTATTAAAAATAATATATAAAGACAAATCACTAATAGTAATATATGGTTACAATTTTGGTGTAGGTCACCTCACTATAGACTCTGACATCATAAATTATCATCTGTATATCCTGACTGAGGCCCTTGGATATTAATGAGTTAGTAAGGTCAACAAATCTTAAATATTTCCCATCAAAATAATGATGAACATATCCAAAGACTATTCATCAATAGGGGAAGATGATCACACGTATATAGATTCTCCCTACTGTAAATTAGAATAAAACATTAACTAACTATTCTATGGATATTACTATGGAGGTCCTCCACATATAAACGATAATAAGATATTTTGAAGTCCTCCCTTGATTACCAATCATTGATGACTTCTAGAAGAAATTTAACCTATTGAAATACTATTTTTAAGGGTAATAAAGTGAAATTAATTTTTTATATAGGTTTTATTTATATATGGGTGAAAATATGATTGTTTTAATGTCTAATATATACTAAAAACTATATAGGTTCTCCTAATTGATAATGTATTGAACAGATAGGAGCACTTCTATGTTCCAAATCATAAAAATAAATTACTATTGAGGTTATATCCATGGAAACCCAAAAAATACCTTTATAGGTACTCTACAAGAGATTGTTTATTGAGGTATTCTTATTAGAAAAGATATGATCAATAATGGAGTTCATCCCCATTATATATGTTATTGGATCAATAATTGACATCCTCTCACTGCTTCTTAACAATTCATTCATTACTATAAAAACACATCTTCATAAAATGATGATCTTACCTATATAAATTATATTATGATGTTTTCCATATATAAATATTTACACAATATGTTGAGGGAAATTTCACTAGGATGCTCATCACTAATTAATGATGTATCATCCATGATAATGAGAATTTTGTTCCCATGATAATCAAAAATACGAACCCTATATCACAAACCCATTTATGAAACTTCTAATATTAAAATATATAAAAATAATCTATATATAATAATGGATAAATAAAAAAAATTTATTACATCATGATCAATAACCTCACACTAATGATGGATATAAATCTATTTTCAAGATGGATAAACCGGAAAAATATATAATTCATATCATGTTATAC
Source organism: Viscum album (assembly GCA_963277665.1). NCBI lineage: Eukaryota > Viridiplantae > Streptophyta > Magnoliopsida > Santalales > Viscaceae > Viscum > Viscum album. Next base: position 87,594,784 of record OY728121.1, on the reverse strand, counting down.
CCCACAGGAACACCACCATATGAAATTACAAATATAATAAAGGATTAATTCATTCCTATCCATTTTCAAATTATTTAAAAGTGTATACATAGTCCAAACTATTGGTATTATTACCCACTCCATTAGGTGTTCCAAAATTAGGTGAAATGTTGATTATTTTCCCAATAATAGGGGTAATTTAGGAATATGAATTTGGAAAAATAATATGGGAATTACACCAACAATGTTTAGTTTTTTTAATGATTATTGAAATTTTTTTTTTATTTTTGGATATATGTGTGGAAATTATGGTATAGTTTATTAAACTATTATTTTTGAAAACGTATAATTGATGGTGTTAATTCCTTGACATGGATGGCACCTCAGTGACAATGTTGAGAATAGGATTTTATGGTTCCATATTTATTAATGGGGACCATAAATTATATTCAACTACTCAACAGCAGTTGGGTTATAAAAAATATATTTTATTTTTATGTGGGATATTTATTTATAAATCTCTTTAGATTACCTTTGGGGGGGGATTATGAGTAAATGGATTCATGGAGCAGTATATCATGCTCCCTTAAACACTCTTTGGATTTGGGTAAATTTGGAACCATTATGCACACTGATTATTCCAAATATATCTTCCATATTACCATTTTATGTCCATTCAAATCTCTCATTTTATTTTTATTCATCGGTTATGGATTTCGGGAGAAACATTCTTTAGATCATGGGACAATTAGCATACTAAAAATAACTATTTTGTTTACATTTTTTAGGAAAACCTGATATTAGGTTTGAAATATGACAGTCATCATTTAACATGATTTATGTTTTATTTGTTACTATTTTGTGGTTTATTAGATTTGGGTAAAAGTATCAATTGATTTAGTAAAGATATTTTTGTAAATTTTCTCTTTATTATGGTTGTGTATTAGTTATAGAACATTCCATGTTTCTCATTCATTCATTTTTGTGACGTTCCCCAATTACATTTTTCTTATATCATGTATGAATATTAATTATAAATATATATTATATTAAATTTCTATTATCCCATTATGATATATTTTTCTACTCGTGGGATGTTATATTTATCATTGTAATGATTTTGGATTGTTTGTTGATGTTGGTGTCCTTGTATTTGTTATTACACTTATGAATATGTTATTTAAGGTATCTATGGAATCAATATTTTTACCATATTAATGTTATAAGTCATTTGTGAAATCACCATAAATTGGGATTTCCCCAAGTTATACTATTATTAATTACATACCACATAGGATTAAAAAAAAATTCATTGTGCATCCAATCATTTATTAGAGCTAGATTTTTCATATAATGGTATGATTAGTAGCATGAATTTTTTCAAAAATGGAATGTTAAATTTATCATATTATTATATTAAATGGGGATTGAATCAAATGAAATTTTGATGTAAAATATATTATTTCAAAAAATGGGTTTTGAACCATTTTTTCAATATGGGAAATGTTTTTTAAAAGAAAATTTCATGATTATTTTTATAGAGGTAGTGTAATGATTATTATGAAAATATATTTCTTTTATGAATGGTTAGTGGAGGTAATTATCACATGTTCATAATGGAATTCATGTAGTTAATTATTTTTAAATCATATATTTATTACTGAATTTTATAAATATTTTTTTATTTATACGCCCCCTTGTAATGGTTACTAGGTGTGACTATTGTCTCATGGTGATGACATATTATTTGTGATGATTGATAATGTGTGGATTTTCTATGAAATACAATGGTGGGTCATGATATGTTGGTTCATTAGGGATGTGACTACAAGATGTTATTGAATTATATTTGGGGAATGATTATAACGTTTAATTTCATGAAATTATAAAAATGATATGTTTTTAGGTATTAATTTTTTTTCATGACAACTAATGATGCTGAACATTGGTATCAAATTCTATGTTATGTAGAGGGTATGTTCCTAACCCTACTGGGTGGTAAGTATTGTCTAATGAAGCTCAATGAATGTTGATGGATATTGTGAATCTAATGAGAAATTGTACCCACAAAATGAAAATGATGTTTTGAATCCAATATAGGGTTTCAATAATCAGATATGAATTATATGAATAGTCTGGGTGCTAGAAATCATGATAAACATATAGTGGTTTATTTTGGGATAATGGTTTTGAGGGTAGTTTATGTCACATTAAAAATATAGGATTGTCTATGATTTCATGGAATTGAATCTACAATCATTTTATATCTTGATCCTAAGAGGCTGATATAAGGGGTGCAATATAAGCATGACATGGTAACTAACCCATGTGGTTGATTTGGGCTCCATAGAGAATATACTCATGTGTAAATCAACGTTATATATTTAGGTTCTATGGGGGATAATTCCTGTAGTTTTAATTATTTATTTTACATAAGAATGTGTGTGTGTGAGGCCTGTGATGTTAGAATACACATGTTAGGGTTATAATACAACCATTGAGTAATGAAGTCCTCTTATCTGGTTATGGGATGTGGATGTGTCAGATTGAGTTTTTTTTATATAGTTCTAGGGAATTATATTTTAATTCATTGTGTAATATAATCATTTTTATGGAATTGGTATAATTAAAAATTGAGAATTTTTATATACCAAGGAATGAAATATATTAAATGAGGGATTATTACAATTTGATAATAGGTATATTTAAGTCATGATTTATCATTATCGTAGTTGCACACTATCTTTATCTAAAGAGTGTATGATATTTGGTTATATTTCATGGGATAGAGTTGTCTCTCAGTATTTTTTATATGAAAATAATTAACTCTTACATATGACTAAAATGATATATTGAAGAATCCTAGTGACCTATTTGACACCTGATTAATAAATAAGTATTGTTATTACTATTGTTATATTTTTTTAAGTGGGTGTATTTTAGGAGAAAAATTTTATGTTATAAGTTATTATTTTTTACTATATACTTTATCACATATGTTCTCAATATAATTTTGGAATTGTAGATATCAAATAATTTTGGTACTCAAACCTACCCATGCATAAATAATATGATTCAATGTACATGGGTGGAGCATAATCTTTTCAATAATTGATTGTGAGAAGCATGGTTATTGATATGTGGTATTTATAGTGGGTTAAGGTGGATGAGGATTCAATAGGTTGATTATGAGTGTTGCAGTATATGCCAATGTATTTCATTTTAGTTATTATTAAATATTTACAATACATTGATTCATTTTATTTTATATTATTTCTCTTATTTAAATAATATATATTAATAATATATTATATATTTATGAACCCCATAAATTTTTTTTTCTACAAGAAACTATTAATGTCAAGGGTGATTATTTTCAATGTTTTATTTATACTGGTTTTTGGGATATTCATTATACCGCAAGGAAAATCTATTTTTATAGGATTTTCTATAATCTCAAATGACATATTTTCAAGGAGTAGTATTCCAATAACTATTATACCCACTTTATATTAGTTAAAATTATCTAGAATATGGGTATGGATCCTGTTGTCATATAGCTTACTAGTATGGGATTTATTCAAGCTGTTCATTTCATGGAATTAAAATGTGTAATTAGGTAATATTTTTTGATGGGAATGTGTTTTATAAAAGTGAATATTGGTTTTTAGGACTTGTATGGTAGATTGAGTTCCTTCATATCAAGCATTACATTGGATTAAATAAATTTTTTAAATGGAATGCCAGTATTTGGACTAGTAATTTTATGACGAACCAGGTGTTTTTAGACCACAAATCACATTTTTGGACAGATGATACATGAGATGTGTTGATAAGATCCATTGAGAGCAAGTGTTATTTTCATGAATCATTTTAAATTGATTCTTAGCATATGTTTCACATGCCTATGGGTTTTTTTGAATGTTATTGTGATTATTTAGATTCCATTGATAAATTATATATAGAGTGCATGACTTTTTGGGAATAAATTTTTTTTATTAGGAATATTTAATTTGAATGAAACTCCTATGGTAGAGTGAGTTTTTTATAATATGGTGTTATAGTATGGTTATGAATCATATATCCCATGGATTCAATTATTTTAAAACAATTACTATTTTTGTGTTTTGATAAAGTATATGGATTTTTTTGGAAAATGGTTTCTAGTTTTTCATTATAATATTTCTTCAAATTTTGTCTCAAAAAATGAATTGTTTCTTGGGAAGGGGCATGCCAGACCATGGAATATGAAATAGCACTTTTCATTTAAATCCTCAAATTAGATAAGAGTTTTGAAATATTGGTTGATTTATGGACTATGTGATGCGATATGATTTTGATTTTATAATAAGATAATGACATCATATAAACCATTCTACATATATTTTTTAATAATGGATTGTCGTTGGTGATTGAAATGTATTCTCACCATATATTTCATGTTTTCTTGGAAATTTAAAAGTATTTTTTTTGTCTATTTACATTTTTTCGTGTGGTTTATAGAGTATGGTATGTGACTTTGTAGGAATGTCTATGATAATTATTATTGATTTTTGGGGTGGATAAAGAGTGTTCATCCGTATTAAGAGAGAAATTTTTTTATTTATGTAGAGTTATTATTTTAGTATACTAAAGAATTTATATTCATTTTTCAATTGAGTAGAAATATGTAAAATTTGTTCCTTAAATGATGTAGTGTGGGTTGTAGAGATCATTGTTTGGTTTACAGTGGAGACAATAAGTGTATTACTTTAGTTGGTTCAATGATACCAGTCACCATATCTCCAATTTAATTCATACATATATTCTAAATATTATTAAATTAATATCCATTATATTAAATAATGATCCATCAGAAGATTTTATATATATTTATTCATTTTAAACAAGAATATTATAAAAAGATGGTTCATAAGTTAACTACATCACCAATCATAATGTTATTACAATGTAGAACCCATTATTGAAGTATGATACGTAAGGAAAATATTATTGATATGGGTAATGATGATCGATGATAGGATGATCTCATAATCATAGTAAGGGTAAACAAATGAGATATCAACATAACATTGGAATAATATAATGATAACATGAGATTAAAAATTGAAAAACCATTACCTAGAAATCATATATCACATTCCTAAATCAAGTAATAATTCATGATATTTCATATATAATTATTTATATTGAAATAAAACTACATGAGCATTTACCACATAAAAATGACATATGAAATAATATTTCTGCATACAAAAAATATTGAAATTAATATAATTTAGAGTAAAGGTCCAATTCAAATAGAATCATAGGGTATTTGGTTCAACTATCAGACCATCATATTAATAATGGTTTTATCCTAATAAATGTACCATGGATAGAGTACCACACTAAATTGGGTTATGTCCCTAGTATAGTCATGTTTACCGCTATAGTTATATATATTTAATCAATACTTTAGAGGGATATATATTTTAAATCCCACCCATCACATAATGATAACCTGACATATGAAAGTAATATTATAATAAAACATTAATTAGATCATAACCCATGAATAATGAAATCTTATTCACAATGATTTCACTATAGAATAACCCAAGTAATAGGACATAGTTTCATAATTTTTTTGTCAAATCCTCATTTCATAACTCATGGAAATGGAATATGTTTTAGATATATCCTTCAATAAAATAAATGACCATTGAGATAATGTATACAGATGCTATCATTATATCACATCCCCATTAAATCATAAATATAATTAATATATGTTTAAATAAATGAAAATGATCATTAAAATATTAGTTGGACAATTTGTTGGGGCAAATATACTTTTCCATTTGAAAAAACTTATTTAAAATGTAAAATTTAATAATTATTAAGTAAACCATTTTATTATATATTAATATTCAAGGACTGTAATAAAATATTCAATTCATTCTGAAATCATAATAGCGTGAAATCCCATTTTTGATGTAAAATTTTAATGGAAATATTATTTTAATAAAACTGAAAAAATTCCCAATCATATATTTTTTTAAAATTAAAAATATGATAAATTTTCATTGAGTTTGTAAATATTTAATCATCATTGATATTTATTTAAAAATATATAGTATAATATCTATAATATTCTTGAAAATAATTTATTAAAATGTGGGTAAAGAGTAAATTCCTTTTCTTTAGTAGAGAGTAATAAAGTGAGCTTTCCTTAAAAAATACTTTTTTGGTTTTTAATATTACAAATAGAAGAAAATTGGTTAAATTTTTTTATATTCAAAAATTACCAGAATAGAATAAAAATATTTATTTTATTTATAAACATAAAATATATTTCATCTAAATAAATTTATAATATTCAATCCCAGAAAATAAAGATTTTGTAATACAAAAACATTAACTCATGTCTGACTTCTTCTATTCATGTTTGATACTCCAATATAGAAATATATATTCTATATAAATCTATTACAAATACATATTATATTTTATCATAAAATTTATAGTTTTATTATAACAATCCATCACAATATTATTATCATTTCATATTAAAACCATACTTCCCAGTGATAACTTATTTTTTATAGATTTTAGTGTTTATTTGATTGTTTCTGTAAATTTAAATTGATCATGGATCTGTAATCTTTAGAATATTGATCAAAATAAAAATTTTATTAATATCATATATATATAATCATAAAAATAAATATACAAATATAAAATATACCATTAATGTATATGGTCATCTATACATAAACACAAACAATGGTTTCACTTTTTGAATGATGGAACAAAAGAAAGATAAATAATTAATCAACATTAAAAAAATAATTATTATATCATATAATTTATATTTATTTATAAATACATCCTCAATACCATCCTTGAGATGAATAAATGAAAATTTAATCTCAGGATTATATGGTGGTGGTTTTCCAAACATAAGATTGATATTCAAAATACTTTTCAAACAGATTGGATGATAATAATTGTGAAATGAAATTATTATCAGAGAAGAATTATTATTCCATAAATTTAAAATATAAATATTGAACCCATCATAAATATCAATATATAAATGTATGTTATAAAAAATTAATTGCATCGCAATGTGGAGACCATAAGCCTTATATACACATGAGTGATATTTTTGTATCCAACTTGATTGAAAAGTGTGTGGATAATGGATGGTAAATAATCCCAAAAACCAATATTTATAATGGTTATTGTGAATTAATTATTTTATGAAAAATTCATTTTTTATAGGATCTTATTGAATATGTATACAATAATGTGATTGGTTAGGTACATTCACTCTTCTTTGAAGGAACTCATTTTATTATACTATTAAATACACTAGTTTTGGTTTTGTGGGAATCCAAAACACCATGAACATGGATATGGAAATATAAAATCGATTTCTCTATGGTATATTTTAGAATGAAGTAATTTTGTGGTGTATGGAAGACAATTTTGATGACTCCTTTAATTGATGATGAAAAGTGGAAATAGTTGGAATTTTAAAAAAATTCAAAAAATTTATATCCTTTGTAAAAAGATTTCTCCGAACCATAAATTAATTAAAATTAAAATAGACTTGGGATGAAATAAATTCATCTAATGAAATTTATAATTATTTTTTATTCATTTTAAACATAATTTTTTATATTAAACTCTTCAATACCTATTTTTTACCTAAAATTTTGTGATGACTGTTACAAATTTAAATGCTAAATAATGATATCATAAATTGAGAATTGGTCATAAATAGACCATGGAGTATATTTTCAACCATAATCCATTAAATGTTTATATGAAATATTATTTTGACCTTTAATTATATTAATAAGATATTTTTTATTATAAAATATCATTAATTTCAAATTTTGGGAGATATATTTCGCATGAATTTAATGAAACTAAAACAAATATTAAAATCAAATATAATCATCCCAAACATCTATGATATGTCATATTTATTTATGATGTTTTAGAGAAATAATTATTCACTTAATTTTTTTAAACATTTAGTATATTCAAATTCATTTATGTTATTTTCAAATTAATGTAATAAAATATGTGTCAATGTGTGGTAGGATTTTAATGAATTTATTTAGCTATTAAATATTAATAATAAATAATATTGATATAAAAATTATTTAACATACATATAAATATTTATATGTGAAATTATCTTATTTATATACTAACATATATATTTTAGAAAAATTATATTCAATATATTTACATTGTGTATATATAGTTCTCTTAAATAAATAAAAAGGTCATAATCAATGATATATGTCACTAATTTACAATACAATATATAATTGGATGGAGATGGATGATATTCACACATACTATGTGTTATATGTAGCTATAATATATATTTTAATTTCATATACCAATGATTGAATCAATTATCAACCATTTAATCCTCACTAATTTGATAATATCATACTACTGATAATATTCATGTTAAAAAAATAAAGGGGAAAATTTACCATATACATTAAAAATTATTTTATGTATATTATACAATTTTTACTAATCAATTCCTATACATTTTGTAAATTATTTTCATAATATGTGAGTAAATAATGTTGAATATCATTTTTTAGAAAAATAAATTTTCATGAAAAGAATATTTATATATTTCATGATACCATGAGTAGAAAAAAAATTCAATGAATGGAAAAATATATTTCTGAATTTTTAAAATATAATTTTAATTAAATTAATTACCAAATTATTATTAGTTTAATAATTATGATAAAACAAATATTGTATATCATATGGTGTTCTACACTTTCTTCAATATTTGGATTCATAAAGGGACCTTTAAATGCTCAAGTGAATGCTATTGTTTCAATAAATCAAAAAATGTTTATTTTTTATTATCAAAATCTTATTTTAATTATATAAATAAATATATAAAAAAGTACTTTAGGGTTTGGAGGCTTATGGAATGGTAAGCCTCTATATAAGGATGATAAGTACTCCTAAAAATCATCTCTGTTTCTAGAGACTACTAAAAGATTATTTAGAACATCATGGTAAACCTCATATCCTAATTATATGAAATAGTGTTTTGTAATCCATGAAAATATTACACATTCATGATAATGTTTTTATGAAAACAGGTCCTTTGAGAAATCTTCTCTAATAGTAATGTTGTGTCGTGTAGTTTTATGGAAATAAACTATAACTTCACAGACATTATAGTATGTAAAGGTTTTTTGGAGTCCAAAAACAAAACAAATGGAGTTGATTTCCCATTTAAATTATAGAATGAGTAATTTTTGAAATATCCCCTTAGAATTTACAATATAGTCCATAAAATTCTAACACAACAGTCATCAAGATATATACTCAACAATTTCTGTTTTAGTGTGTCCATATATGAAATTGTAACACCCCAGGTAAATAAATAATATTACATCTTTATATTTATCCATATTTGGGAATGAAATATTAATATTACTTTAAAAGGGATGTTATGCTCTATGGCGTACCCAATACGCAACAATGAGTTTCATGGGAATCTTATATTGCACTCTAATAATAAAATAATATTATTTTAAATGGTAGTTAACGCCTAGCCATTGTAATGGAGGGAATGAACAGAAGTAACTACAAAATGATTATATATGTTTGTCAAATATTTTTACTTTTAACAATAAATGTTATAGGATTAAAAATGCGAATGAATCCAATTTTAAGCGTAAACATTCTAATATTCTTTAAAAGGACGATTAACCGACTTTTGATGGTGAACCTCTTTTAAATCCACTTTTTGACAATTTTATGTGTTATATTTGACAAAATAAAATTCTTCTTTAGAATTGGGACATTAAAATTTACTTTGTGTAAATTTTTGGTATTTTTCCGAAAAAGTTCAATTTTTTAATGAATAGTGAAAAATGTTGTATTTTAATTCAAAACCAATTTTTAATCTAATTTATTTATATGATTAGATTATCTTTTGACATGGTTTTAATGTTAAATTAGAATATATTTTTACCATATAATCCAATAGTGGTCGATGGAATTAATTACACTTTGAAATCGGACTTGAACTAGTTTGAATCTTTTGATAAATTTTGTTTCATAATAACACGCTATTTGTTTTGACAGCGGGAATTAATTATTAAATTAATTAATTCAACTTATATGTTTTTAATTTTGTAAAATAGTCATCATTTTTGAATTTGGAATTTCAAATATAGCTTAGGGTTAATTTTTGGTAATTTTCTGAAAAACATCAATTTTTGATGAATAGTGAAACCACTAAGTGGTACTTATAAAAACTGATTTTCCGTTTAAATGAAATTTTGTCACCTTTATGTTTTGAATTTGAAAAATCTGACATACATGGTTGTAATTAAGAAGTAAAATTTGGTTCAATGGGATTAAAATAATTTTTTAGTGAATAGTAACTTATTAAGTTTTTAATCGCGATTAGATGTAATTAGTGTAGTTTAAGGTAAGAATAATGTTTTAATAAATTTAAATGACCTATACACATGTCCTACCCTCATTGGATGTGTCATGGACGACCGGTACAATCCATGGGTCAACTTGGGGACCCCATGGAGCCACTTTGGTTGGAAAATGACATAAATATATTTTTATTTAATGTTAAAGTAAAAATGACACAAACATGAGATGTTTTACTAAAACAATTTTTACATGAGGTTATACAAGTCATATTTTTTACTATAAATAGTCATTATAAATCTAAAAAGATTTCATACATCATATTTTTTTTTTTTTTTTTTTGAAATTAAATAAATTAAATAATTTATGGCATCATGATGATATAGCGATGACCTCATTATTTAATGATTTAAATAAAATGGAAAGATAATGTAATATCTAAGACCTACACATGTCCAAAACCTATTGGATGAGTGGATTTAGAACCCTTATCACCTTATCCTATAAATACATCAATGTGGGACCTTTAAAATCCGAAACTCTTTTGAAAATAAAGTAACATTTAGTAACTTTACAAGAGTGTCCCTCCTCTCCTATTATAAAAGGCCCCCACCTCTACCTCCTTACCCACACTCCCAAAGTCATTGGCTCGGCCAACCCCTGCCCATTTTGTCTCTACACATCCCTCTATTACTCCTTGAAGCCTCAATTTGGGAATAAGTCTTCACAAGGAAGCCTTTGAGCTCAAACTAAAAAGAGTTACCCGATTTGAAGGTAATGTCTTCATTTGAGTCCTTTTGTTTTATTTTGCCTCTCCAACCCCATAAACTCTTTTTATTCATTTTTTTTGTAACAACTCCAGTATCTTAAATATACTAGGATGTTTTTATAATAAGGATTCGAGCTACTCTTACACACACCTACATCTAATGGTTAAATAACATATTGTTTCCGTGGATAGCGAATTTCTGCCTCATGAAACGATGATTGTTCAACACTCATATAACACCACAAAAGGTGGCCATTAAGATGACACTATATTTATATATGATATATAATATTTTTATGTTTTACATAAGCTTCTTTATTCTTCATTTATGGCATTCCTTTATGGTTTTCATTATAGGTGAACGTGATATCTTCATTTAAGGAAGTGTGGACTACCTCCCCCTCAATGTGATTTGATTCGTTAATAACATATGTGGTACGTATAAATGATATATTTAATGATCTTATATATTATTACATACTGGAATTAAAATAATATTATGTATCATTATGTTTTAATTCCATTAAATATTAAATATAAATGGAATTAGCGTTCATGCGTACGTACGGCTTACCGTCTCCATGAACGGTACATTTCATTTCTTATCTCAAAATGTTATGTACTATTATAAGTACATATATATAATGGATATATTTGTAATATATTAAATCTAAATGATGGATATCATTCTAGAATTATAACATATATATATATATATATATCTCATTTTGTTTTAATTCCATTAATATGACAAAAAATGAAAGTAGTGTTCATGCGTACGTACGGCCTACCGTCTCCATGAATGGTGCTTTTAATTTTTATCTACAAATGATATTGAATAATATAAAATGAATATATAATGGATATATATGATATTTAAAACATCAATATTATTCTGGATAATATGTACCTATAACTACATGGAAAATTATTTTCCAACAAGTTCAATTTTTGACTCATGTACCAAACATCGACAAAAAAGTATGATATGAACTCATATTATTAACCAATTATTATAACATTAAAATAGGTGATATGAACTGAAAAATAATAATTATAGGATTTCCTTAAGCAATTATAAATTGACCAAAGTTTATTATTCTGGAATATAAAGAAACGAACAAGACAAGTTGGACTTGAGGTAAGGGATCCTACCCCTCTCCTTCTTTTTAAGTACACTCTTTTATGTCATTCCTTTTAAGCTAATCTTTCCTATGATTGGGATGTTCTTTTATATTACTCCAACTGTAATTTTTATGTTCATATGATGAGAGACCCTATTTGATCTCATAAATCCATTTTTGTGAAATCTTTAAGTTGCACCGTTAGGCTGCCGAGTTTTCATAAAGGATTTTTCATCTCACGTTATTTCCATGACATTTATGCTACATTTGCCACTATTTCCTTTGATTGGTGTATGTAATGCCAATTATTATACACTATTTGTAGTATAATTTCATTTATGGGTATTTACATCTTTATTGTATGACCCTTCTTCCATGGGGTGTACTTTGTGAATGTTACCCAACTCTGTAAGGGGACCTTTCACCCTCCTCTTTTTAAAAGACATACTTTGTTATGTCTTTTAATTAACATAATATTATGTTGGGATATGTTCTTAAATATCCTTATTTATGTAAATTTTATGTTCAAGTGATGAGATACCCTTTATCTCTCTCATCAACCCTTTTTGTAAAATTTTATGTGACGTTGTTAGGCTGTCAGATTTTACCAAGGGAACTTCTTAACACAATTTCGATTTGTTTGGGTTCAACATGTATTTAATGAATATGTCATCCTTTGAATATGTGTGAATGACCTTTGATTGTTTTACACATAATATCCACTTATATTGGGTGTATTTATATTTTTCACACATAATTATGAGATTTATTTATCCTTAATTTAAGGATACCTTCTTTATAATGGATTTCATCTCATTTTACATTTCTTTTGAGACCTAACTGTTGTTATGCACCAATTCACTCTTATATGGTGTGTATATTGTCCTTTGACATATTATATCATGAATCCTTTTATTCTTATGATATTATAATGTTCGGATTAAATGTTATTCTGATATTATTTGTATTCAAGAGTCTCTCATTTTGTTAAAAATTATTTAACAAAAATATCGTTTTAAATGTTTTAACGATTTATTATTCTAAATATTTATATTTAATGCCCATGTTTTCAAAATGGTTTCCATTATTTAGTTATATGTACATTAATTTTTTAAAATTATAATTCCATTAAAAGCTTCAAAGAGGTATGGGACACATTGATTCAAAAATCTCTTTTAAATGGTTTTTGAAAATGGATTGATTAATTCAATATCTGGGAATTACTTATTGTGATTGAAATGAAATGTTGTTATTGAAATGCTTATATTTTCAATATTTTATGTGTCATAATGGTACTTGGACATTTTACGGGTGGTTACGTGATAAACCATTTGGCGGGTGGTGTCGTGAATTCCAGGACGGGTGGATACGTTATAACCTCCAATGCATTGGGTATGGAAGTCGGCCGTATGGATATTTCATTAAGTATGTGTGGAATTCGGCCGTAAGGCTATTCCATTATGTATATGTGGAAGTCAACCGTATGGTTATTCTACTTAAGTATGTTTATGTCCCATGTTACCTTTATATGTTATGTGATATTTATATGGGTTTTATGGTAATATTTTGGTTACAGAAGGGTAAGTAATGAACTTTTATTCAGTGAAGGGTTTTTACTATTTCGAAAAGGTGAAAAGTATTACTTTGATAAAGTATACATGGTTTACTTGTTGTTTTGAAAAACTAACAGTTTTCATTCTTTGTTTATCCCTTACTAAGCTTTTTATGCTCATCCCAAGTTTTTGAAATGTTTTTCACAGGACTTAACGTGGAATAGGGTCAAGGATGGGATCAAGGGAAAGTCATGAAACCTAAAACATGGAACAGACATGTTTCTTTTTAAGAGTTTTTATTTTATGGAAACTTATTAAAAGTTTCTACTTTGTAATCTTTGGTGATGTAATAGTTATGTCCTAATTCTCTAAAACTCTAAACCTAAAAAGATCCTCAATGTGAATTATTCATTTAATTCAATATTAAGTAAGGTTTAAGGTTGGGGTCTTATAGTTGGTATCAGTGGTCGGTTTAGATAACTTTAGAGGTTAGGGTATTCTTTAAGCATAAGTGACATGACCATAATGGTTAGGATTACATAAACAGTCCCAGTTTTAGATAAAGTGAATGAGTAAGTATATCTTAGTGTTTATCTTCCTCTTTAGTACATGATGGTTTTGTTGATATACTCACATTGACCTTTTTGGTTTTATTAAATGGCTGGATCTAGCAGGCACCAAGGTAACGGTGGATGTGAAGGAAACTGTGACAGTTTTTTGAGCGAGCAACTGAATGATATGGAAGCTACAATGAGAACTCTTGTGTTTATCCTCAACCAACTATCTGGAGTCATGATTGAACACCTAAACCTTGGTGATTTCTATAAGGCATCATATATGAGAGAAAAAAATCCCTATGGAACTATAGGTAATAATCATAAAGGTAAGTGTGTTCAAAAACCTATGTGTCATAGATGTGGAAAGAAACAACTAGGAAAATGTTTCAAAGGGACGGAAATATGATATAGATGTGGAAATGAAGGTCATATAGGAAGAACCTACCATGGAAAAAGGAAGCATCTAGTTGACTCGAGGAAAGGGAAATATGTTCTTTCTGAGGGATGAATTGAATGTTTTAAATGTGGTGTGCATGGTCATTACGCAAAAACATTTCCTATGAAGAAGTTTCATGAATGGGATCACCTAGATCATACAAATACTCGTTTACCAATACCTAATGACATTCCGATTGAGGATGAAGAAACTGACAGTGACCAATCAAAGGTATGGATTATTTCTTAACTTTTGTTTTCTATTTTGGAATTTTTGGATATGATTCATGATTTTGTTTCTAGGAAAGAAGTACTTCAGAATAAGTTATAAAGGAATGATTAATTGATCATGAAGAATGAAGAATGATTAAGAAGTCAACATATAAGGGCTTCAAGAGTTATGGTGAAACTCTTAAGAGTATTAAATTTCTTTTGATGATGGGGTACATTAGAAGACTTTTTATAGTATGTGTAACACTGATGTTTGATATATGAAAATTTTATTCAAAGAATAGTAATCTATTCTTTTGTGGACATAGTTATAAAGAACCATTTGGGTTTATATGATCCTTACATTTGAGGTAATTATGGGTTACTATATGTTATGATGGAAGTAAAAGGCATGAGATTAAATTGAGGTTAAATTATGTTATGGTTATTTTTAATGATTTTATATCTTTTAGGGAATAATTTGAGAATTATATAGTTTTGGAAAAAGGACAACACGCAGACCGTGTGACAACCCGTCGCGACGGACAATGCTGCGGAAATCGAACCCACAACCAAAGTGCAACTAGTATTTATCGCCTACCACATGACTACATGATGTCCCTGGTTAGTTTGACTGATTATATTTAGTTAGATGATTTTATGAATTAAGATTATGTTGATTTTGGGTTATCTATGGATATTTATTAACCTATCGTGGATGATATGTGATTAGGTTAATTACATTTCAATACGAGACATTAAGAGCAACTGATGTTGTTTGGAGATAAATGTTACGATTTAACATGGAAGACTATGTGACTAAATCCTTTAAATATGTGGGTTTCAATCTTAGTTTGGTTTACTTTGATTAATTTTATGGAAAAATTGATTATCGAATGGTCCTCGTTGAACTTTGGGTTTTGTTGGACAAATTTTTGAGGTTAAGAATAGATTTTCTTTTTATAAAGGGTTATCCTTTTCTGGATTATCTAATCTTGTACTAACCTTTTTAGTTTTTGTTTTGGTTAATGTCTAAAGACATGGGATGTATATAGTTCTCTTTTGTGGATTGGGTGATTCTCTAGAAGTTGATTATAGTACTCTTAATGTGAACAAGTCTTCCTAAATACTCATCTTTTGGAGAAAGTATGATTTTGTGTAAGGAATCTAATAAAAGTTGAAAGTCAACATGATAAGTGATTATGTTTCCTTATGAATAAATTACTCAATAAGAAGTAACTTAAAACAAAAATTTTGTCTATTAACGTTTCCTACTGGGGAATCTAATACCATTTAACCCATCACAAGTTTGTGATTTTCTTGTGGTTAACTTTCTCCTAAACATGTTTTCTATCACTGTCCATCAGAACATGACCCTTTGTTTTCCATCATGTCCATATTTTCATACTTGGAATCCTAGTATGGGTTAACTTGGGTGTCCTTTGTACTTATCTTTCGTTATTTTAAAGTGATTGTTTTACCGACTCTTGTTCCAATGTGGGACATTCAAGGATGTTTCCAAGACCAATTTTAAAATTGCGAGGACGCAATTCTGAAAAGGGGGTATGGATGTAACACCCCAAGTAAATAAAGAATATGACATCCTTATATTTATCCATATTTGTGAATCAAATATTATTATTACGTTAAAGGTGATGCTATGCTCGATGGCATACCCAATACGCAACAACGAGTTTCTTGGAAATCTTATGTTGCACTCTAATAATAAAATAATATTATTTTAAATGGTAGTTAACGCCTAGCCGTTGTAATGGCGGAAATGAACAGAACTAACTACAAAATTTTAATATATGTTTGTCAAATATTTTAACTTTTTACAATAAATGTTAGAGGATTAAAAATGCGAATGAATCTAATTTTAAGCGTAAACATTCTAATATTCTTTAAAAGGTCGATTAACCGCCTTTTGATGGAGAACCTCTTTTAAATGCACTTTTTTGAAAATTTTATGTGTTAAATTTGAAAAAATAAAATTATTCTTTATAATCGGGACATCAAAATTTACTTTTTGTAAATTTTTGGTATTTTTTCGAAAAAGTTCAATTTTTAATGAATAGTGAAAAATGTTGTATTTTAATTCAATACCTCTTTTTAAAATAATTTATTTATATGATTATATTAACTTTTGAATTGGATTTAAAGTGAAATTATAATATATTTTTACCATTTAATCCAATAGTGGTCGATGGAATTAATTACACTTTGAAATCGGACTTCAACTAGTGTCAATCTTTTGATATATTTTGTTTCATAAAAACACGCTATTTGTTTTGACAGCGGTAATTAATTATTAAATTAATTAATGAAACATATATGTTTTGAATTTTTTAAAATAGACATCATTTTTGAATTCGGAATATCAAATATAGCTTAGGGTAAATTTTTGGTAATATTCTGAAAAACTTCAATTTTTGATTAATAGTGAAACCACTAAGTTGTACTTATAAAAACTGATTTTCTGTTTAAATGAAATTATTCCACCTTTGTGTTTTGAATTTCAAAAATCTGACATCCATGGTTGTCATTAAGAAGTAAAATGTGGTTCAATGGGATTAAAATAATTTTTTGGTGAATAGTAACTTATTAAGTTTTTAATCGCGATTAGAGGTAATTAGTGTAGTTTAAGGCAAGAATAATGTTTTAATAAAATTTAATTCCCTATAAACATGTCTTACCATCATTGGATGTGTCATGTCCGACCAAGAAAATCCATGGGTCAACTTGGGGACCCCATGGAGCCAATTTGGTTGGAAAATGACATAAATATATTTTTATTTAATGTTAAAGTAAAAATGATAGAAACATGAGATGTTTTACTAAAACATTTTTTAAATGGGGTTATACAAGTAATATTTTTGACTATAAATAGTAATTGTAAAGATAAAAAGATTTCATACATCATAGTAGTTTTTTTATAATTTTTAGACATTAAATAAATTAAATTATTTATGACATCATGATGATGAAGCGATGACCTCATTAATTAACGATTTAAATAAAATGGAAAGATAATGTAATATCTAAGAATGACACTTGTCCAAAACCTATTGGATGAGTGGATTTAAAAGCCTTGTCACCTTATACTCTAAAGACATAAATTTGGGACCTTTAAAATCCGAATCTCTTTTGAAAATAAAGTAACATTTTGTAACATTACAAGAGTGCCCCTCCTCTCCTCTTATAAAAGGCCCCCACCTCTACCTCCTTACCAACACTCCCAAAGCGTTTGTCTCTGCCAAAACCAGTCCATTTTGTCTCTCCACATCACTCTCTTACTCCTTGAAGCCTCACATTGGGAAGAAGTCTTCCCAAGAAAGCTTTTGAGCTCAAACTAAACAGAGTTACCCGATTTTAAGGTAATGTCTTCACTTGAGTCCTTTTGCTTTTTTTTGCCTCTCCAACCCCCTAAAATCTTTTTATTCATTTCTATTGTAACAAATACAGTATCTCCAATATACTATGATGTTGTTATAAGAAGGATTAGAGCTACACTTAAACACACCTACTTCTAATGGATAAATAACATATTGTTTCCGTGGATGGCGAATTTCTGCCTCACGAAACGATGATTGTTCAACACTCATATAACACATTCAAAGGTGGCCATTACGATGAATCTATATTAATATATGATATATAATATGTTTATGTTTTACTTAAGCTTCTTTATTATTCATTTATGTTATACTTTTATGGTTTCCATTATGGGTAAACGCGATATCTTCATTTAAGTAAGTGCGGACTACCACCCCCTCAAAGTGATTTGTTTCGTTAATACCATATGTGGTATGTATAAAGGATATATTTAATGATAATATATATGATACCATACTATAATTAAAATACTATTATGTATCATTATGTTTTAATTCCATTAAATATTAAATAGAAATTGAAGTAGCGTTCATGCGTACGTACGGCTTACCGTCTCCATGAACGGTACATTTCATTTCTTATCTCAAAATGTTATGTACTATTATAAGTACATATATATAATGGATATATATTTAATATATTACATCTAAATGTTTTATATCATTCTGTAATTATAACATATATATATCTCTCATTACAATTGAATTCCATTAATATGACAAAAAAATGAAAGTAGCGTTCATGCGTACGTACGGCCTACCGTCTCCATGAACGGTGCTTCTAATTTTTATCTCCAAATGCTATGGAATAGTATAAAATGAATATATACTGGATATATATGATATTTAAAACATCCATACAATTCTGGATATTATGTATCTATAACTACATGGAAAATTATTTTCCAACAAGTTCAATTTTTGACTCATGTACCAAACATCGACAAAAACGTCTGATATGAACACATATTATTAACCAATTATTATAACATTAAAATATGTGATATTAGCTGAATAATAATAATTATATGAGGTCCTTAAGAAATTATAAATTGATAAAAGTTTATTATTAAGTAATATAAAGAAACGAACAAGACAAGTTGGACTTGAGGTAAGGGATCCTACCCCTCTCTTTCTTTTTAAGAACACTCTTTTTTTTCATTCCTTTTAAGTTCACATTTCCTATGATTGGGATGTTCTTTTATATTACTCATACTGTAATTTTTATGTTAATTTGATGAGAGACCCTATTTTATCCCATAAATCCATTTTTTTGAAAGCTTTAAGTGGGGCAGTTATGCAGCCGAGTTTTCATAAGGGATTTTTCATCTCACATTATTTCCGTGACATTTATGCTACATTTGCCACTATTTCCTTTGAGTGGTGTATGTACTGCCCATTATTATAAACTTTGTGTAGTATAATTTCATTTATGGTTATTTACATCTTCATTGTATGTTCCTTCTTCCATGGGGTGTACTTTTCGAAAGTTACCCAACTCGGTAAGGGGACCTTTCACCCTCCTCTTTTTAAAAGACTTCTTTTGTTATGTCTTTTAATTCACAAAATATTATATTGGGATATGTTCTTCTACATCATTATTTATGTAAATTTTATTTCCAAGTGATGAGATACCCTTTATCTCTCTCATCAACCCTTTTTGTAAAATTTTAGGTGACGCCGTTAGGCTATCAGATTTTACCAAGGGAACTTCTTAACTCAATTTCGATTTAATTGGGTTCAACATGTAGTAATTGAATATTTCATCCTTTGAATATGTTTGAATGACCTTTGATTGTTTTACACTTAATATCAACTTATATTGGGTGTATTTATATTTGTCACACATAATTATGAGATTGATTTATCCTTAATTTAAGGATACCTTCTTTATAATGGATTTCATCTCATTTTACATTTCTTTTGATACTTCATTGTTGTTATGCACCAATTCACTCTAATATGGTGTGTATGTTGTGCTTTGACATATTATATCATGAATCCCATTATTCTCATGATATTATAATGTTCGGATTAAATGTTATTCTGCTATTATTTGTATCCAAGAGTCTCTCATTTTGTTAAAAACTATTTAACATAAATATCGTTTTAAATGTTTTAACGATTTATTATTCTAAATCATTATATTTAATGTCCATGTATTCAAAATGGTTTTCAGTATTTATTTATATGGACAGTAATGTTTTAAAATTATAATTCCATTAAAATCTTCAAAGTGGTATGAGACACTTTGATTCAAAAATCTCTTTTAAATGGTTTTTGGAAATGGATTGATTAATTCAATAAATGGGAATTACATATTGTGATTACAAATGAAATGTTGTTGTTGAAATGTCTATATTTTCAATATTTTATGTGTAATGATGGTACTTGGACATTTTACGGGTGGTTACGTGATAAACCATTTGACGGGTGGTGCCGTGAATACCAGGACGGGTGGTTACATTATAACCTCCAATGCATTGGGTATGGGAGTCGGCCGTATGGATATTCCATTATGTATGTGTGGTATTCGGCCGTATGTCTATTCCATTAAGTATGTGTGGAAGTCGACCGTATGGTTATTCCACTTAAGTATGTTTATGTCCCATGTTACCTTTATATGTCATGTGATATTTATATGGGTTTTTTGGTAATCTTTTGGTTACAGAAGGGTAGGTAATGAACTTTTATTCAGTGAAGGGTTTTTACTACTTCGAAAAGGTGAAAAGTATTACTTTGATAAATTATACATGGTTTACTTGTTGTTTTGAAAAACTAACAGTTTTCATTCTTTGTGTATCCCTTACTGATCTTTTTTTGCTCATCCCATGTTTTTGAAATGTTTTTCACAGGACTTAACATTGAATAGGGTCAAGGATGGGATCAAGGGAATGTCATGAAACCTAAAACATGGAACTGGAAATGTTTCTTTTTAAGAGGTTCCATCTTTTGGTGTTAAACCACCCTAGATCACATCTCAATCCCCTCTTATGTTACTCTTTGTGATTATACTAGGATCCAACATACTAGAAATGTTTGTTAGGAAAAAAACCACCAATGATAATATGTCATAACATTGAAAATCCAGAATTTTCTGGATATATATCACTCAGTATCAATCATAATAGGTATGGAGAACTGGATCACTCTAAAAGAAGTCAAATAATCAATAACTCAATACACACACAACTACTGGTGAATGATCTATCAGGATTTATCATCCCTAAATTTCCCGATATAGAATTAATCATAGAAGGACCAATAAAAATCCTTAAATTACATATAATTAGGAAAATCCAAATGATTAATTAGATTTTACAATCACATGGATGAATAATTAAGAATATATGTTGGGATCATTACACTTGTATCATTATTAATCCCTATATTTTCTTAGATAGATGGTATGAAATCTTGCAATAAATTCACAACTTGTAGTCTTCCAACCCCTCCCCAAATTTGGGTAGTTTCTGCTCTTGGATATCACTTGTTATCACTTCTATTGTGAAATAACTGTATAGTGATCCCTTAAAAATTTATATAATATTCATAAAGAATTCAAGGAACGATTCATTGACACTATTTCCAGATAAAACAACTACTTTTCTACATGGAACTACAAAAGGTTCTACTAGTATCCTATATCGTATCATGTCTATAGTGGTTTCATCAATGCCATCCATGCATTCCACTAGAGGATTTCATAGTATAAATCCACTACAAAAACCAATTACATTCCTAGAAATAGAATGCAATCATAGTTCAAAACATAAAGTGTAGATATTGATATAGGATAGGTACATTCCATCCATTATAAGGATCACACCCTTATTCATTCTCATTGTATATATTTAGTGAATAATATAGATCATAAAAAATAAATTGGTAATTCGTACTACCCAAAATTATTTTTGATTCTGAGCCATGTTCTATATCGTAACAAAATTCAGATTCAATTTATATCAACTATATTTACCATTTCAACTCCATTATATGATTTTTCAATTTATATTTTTGATCCTAATTTTGTAACAACACGGGTTTTTTAGATAAAATACTTTGGATTATTCTTTATGTTATTCCAGAGCAGTGGCATCATAAGGAATGTGATTCCGAGCCCCGGTGTGGCCGGAATTATATTTTTAGTGTGTTCACACTAGGAACACCAAATTAATGGGATAACTCTTACACGGTAATTCAGATCCAAAAAACGAGAGTATGGATGGGTCCTAAATGGGGTGATTACCCCAGGAACGATATAAAGCATGTCGATTCAGGATGTTGGGAACCCTCGCCAGTTAACGGAACGTTAAACAGATAAATAAAATAATTTATTTATTTTTTTAATGGTTAAACTTAAGTAATTCTTAAACAGTGGCTCAGATAGGAAAACATATGGCACCGTTGATCCCAGACTGTTCCATTTACCAGAGGAAGGGTGTAACTTTCATGGGCACGGGTCTTTTGTGAAAAATGCCACCAGGGGCGTTTTCGTATTTTAGCCGACTCGATCGTTGAGTTCTATAACATTTGAATGGGGCCTCAGATTAAAATTTCAAGAACTCCATTGTGCTTAGGAGGTCATTTTTACCCTAGGGGATGCCTAACCTCGACCCCATCAAGAGTTTTAGATGTGGGTCCTTCTGTGGGTGATTAATAAAAATTAATTAAATAATTTTTTTAAGACTCTACCTAAGACCAAAAATACACTCCTTCCTATATTTTTTCTCTTCTGGAAGAAGCTCCTCAAGCCCTCTCATCTCCTAAATCCCTTCTATTCATGGCGGTTGTGGTTCCGGTGATGTGCGGATCGACTGTAAAGCAACGTGCTACACCCCAGCAAGTAGGGGTTCTTCCTTTCGGGTTTTAATTTCAATCCTACCCTTTGAACATAAATTAGATAATTTATTGCTGTTGTTTTGATTAGATAATAAATTTGTTGTGTAGTACTGGTTCTAAGATTTCGGACGCATCATTTGGATTTAAAATCTGAGTCTTGTAGTGTCTGCAGTGGTCCGACGAAGATTAGAGGTTGTTTGATGTTTTTCCGGCGGCATTTCTGCAGGCGGCGAGGCCTAGAGGCAGTGCGACAGGGTTCCAGGCGGCAACGTCCTTTATCTTATAGGAAGTATAGGTTGACATGGGTGATCATTGGTGTGGCCGTAAGGAGGCGGCATGGCGAACGTGGTGGTCGGGCGAGCTGGGGGCGACGGTGAGCGCAGGGCAGGGGGCTCCTCCTGACGACATGGAACCGGCCGCTCGGCCGGTCGTCATGATAAATTGGGGTCATCATGACCCCAAGAGCAGCAAGGACACACATCTCGCGAGTCCACTCGGATAATCTGAACTGGGTGAGCCTGTCCGGGTAGGGATGGAAAGTCCACGCGGTGAACTACGGACCGCCGGTTGAGGGAGTGGTTGGGCCGGCCCAACCGTCTTGGCCCACCGCGTTTCAGTCCAGTAATGGTTAAAACACATATAAAATTCTGACCAGGTTTTGGATTCACACTCCGTCAGTGGAGACATGTTCCCTGAAACACAAAGAGCAGTTTGAGATGGTCTCGGGAATTGACAATTCCAGAGAAAAGGGGCTCAGTGGTGCGACACGTCTGTTAAGTGTTTTAGAGTTTTCTATCTACGATTCTTCATTCAGTCGGTGAAGGCTCATCTGAAGTCCAATTTGACCACTGTTAGTGGAGTTGGGACCCTGGAGCCGAGGCAGAGCATTCTATTGTTGTTTTAGGCATTGAAGAATGATTTGTGGCGTAAACCCCACGGCCCGTCTTTTATGCTACATACAACGCCTTACATCTTTTTTATCGCATGTCCATTCGTGGCATGTGAGTAGTCGATTTAGGGTGTTGTTCTGAGGGTTATTCAATGGAAAAATCCTCCCTCTTTAATTCAGCATGATGTTGTGGTCCCCATGAGGGTTGTTATGGGGGTTGGTAGAGATTTTCTACCGTTATCACCGGGTATCCGTTTCAGACAAGTGGATAGTCAATCTTGTGTACTTTTTCAAGAGGATCTCAATATTGTGATCCCTTCATTACGCTGCGGGACCGAGATGTGGTTCCTACGTAGCACCACTCATGTGTTGTACGACGAAATGCATTATTTTCTCCGTAAATTCATTCCACTTCGGTATGCAGTAAATTTGATGTGTCTTTCTGAGGAGATCGCAATGGTGTGATGTGCCTGACTGTTTTCAGGACTAAGGCTCAGGTCGCTCTTCAGGCATAAAACTGTGTTGGATAGCTTTTTCATCGGATATCCATTTAAGTCATGTTATAAGTCTATCATAAATGTTTTTCCGCGGGGATTACAACGGTGTGATCCATTTGTATGTGCATAGTCTCTTTTGATATGTCATTAAAAGTGTAAGCATGAATGGTTCTCCGGTGGCGATTCTTCTGGATGTGGTTGGAAGCGAACCCATGGCGGGTGATTGCATTATCTCCAATGTGAGTGAAGGGGATGTTGACGTGATATGGATGGTCATTCAAGGGCCACAGATGTATCAGGTTTGCGAAGTTATGTTTTCTCCCTCCTCACTAATGTTGTGTGTCGTGTGCACGATATCTCGTTGGCTAGAAATGTGGTATACTATAGGAGTATACAAGAATACTTGGAGGTACATTATGTAGTTTGTACCAGAGAAAGTTTGTGTACTTAGTTTGGAGATGAGTTAGGTACAAATGTTTTCCGGGACCTAGGTGTGCGTCGTGTTCTTCGTTTTGTACATCTATCCTCTTATGACGCAAAGCGCCCTTCTGTTAGCAGCGTATAGACCAGAAGGGTTGAGTGGGTCCCCGAGCTCCAGTTCTCGATGGTTTCGACCAGCATGGTTGAGTGGGTCCCCTGGTTCTGTTCTTGATTGTTTTACTGTGAGAGTAATTTTGGTTCCCTTGTCCTTTCAGCTGAGGGGGTTTTCAGTGTGGTATCCCTTTTACCGGACTACGACATCGTTTACGGCCATGTCCGTTCTTATAGTGTGGGTGTGCTCCCACATTCTAGAGTTAGTATTCTTGGTCCTCTTCGATAGTATACACAACTAATTAGAGCATTAATCAACCCGAGAGACCCATGGAGATCCTCATGTCCCTTCGTGTTCACTAGAAGGGAACTTTCGGTATCGGTGTGACCAACACATTACGCGGGAACCAATCCTCTACCCAGGAGGTTATTTCCAGTAGGGTACGGAGCCCCCATGTGAGGCCTAGGCATAGACTCCCTAGATATGTATTGAGATTATATATTCATTACGCAATATATCGTGACATGTTTCCCTCTACGTGTTCCGGTTTCTAGTGAGGTAGCATTCAGCAGCGATGGCCAGTGAGGTACCATCCAACAGGGGTGGCCATTGAGGTACCATCCAGCAGGGATGTCCAGTGGTATACCATCCATCAGGGATGGTGAGTGAGGTACCATCTACCAGGGATGGATAGTGGTGTAACCTCCAGTAGGGATGGCTAGTGCGGTACCATCCAGTAGGGATGGCCAAAGCAAATTCGGGTCTCCCTCCAGTGGATTACCCTTTCGCGACGCTGTGCAGTGCGAACCCGTTGACATTGAGAACACCTCTCGACTATGTGATAGTGAAGAGGTGTGGTTTGAATTCACCCATAACTTTCAAGAACGAGGTTAGATTTCCCCACCACGACGTGAACTTGAGACGCGTCCTAAAAACGTGCGGGTGAGTCAGTGCCTCCCAAAGTGGATAGTGTTGAGGTTTGGTGATTTGAGCCCTTTGACTTGCAGTTCAGGGAAAAAGTACAGATACTGGGCATCGATGGTGTTTACATCTGGGACTATTGTCTACTAACATCCTTGGGCTAAGCTATGGGACAGTGATCCCCTTACGATTTTTTCGAGTTTCTTGACAGATCATATATATATTTATACATTCTTCCAGTACCCACATATTTGGTTTTTGTTACTCTCTTTCCATGAGAGGCAAAGACGCACGGTGTATGCCACGTGCTTTCCGTGTCAAGAATCTAATGGTTAGAAGATTCTACTCTCCTGTAATAGATATCGTAGACTAGACGAGAATTTAATCTTCACATTGTTTCTAGCTCCTTGTCTTTAGAAGAGTCTACACCCTTCCTCATGTTGGGTTTAGTTGTACTATTTACTACACTCTCGGTTGTACTTGTTTACATTTCCCTATTGGATCTACTTCTCACCTCTTCAGTACCACCTTTGTTGATCCCTTGAGCCGTCTGGGCATCCTACTGAGTATTTATATATTCACACCTGGTTGGATTTTTCCCGTAGATGGTGTGCCCTTGCATATGTAAGACAAGTTGGTCATGACGTCAGAGGTGCTTAGGAGTTCAGAAACATGAACAACGTGCGGTGTTCGTAGTAGGGTTCCAGGTGTGGGAATCTCCTAGCTATTTTTCTTTTTTTTATTTGGTTCCAGGATGGGTCACTTTTCTGGTTGGGTGAGTGTTTGTTCCCTTTTAATTTCAGTTTACCATCATCATTTGATTTGTACTATTTAGAGGTCGATGCACTTTATGGTCTATTAATTGAAGTTGGTAATTTAATTTTCTTTTTACTATGCACATCTACATTGAGTGGGTTGTGTGTGTGTGTGAAAGTACATAGGAAAAGGTCTCCCTGAGTTGTTTAGCCTTCGGCACTGGTCGCCAGCCCCTGGCCTATAGAGGTGGGCTTGGGGTAGTTGCGGCTCAAAGCCGGGTAGGGTCGGGTCGTGAGAAAGTGGTATCAGAGGTGTTTCGTTTATTGGGACGTTTTTCGGATGTACCTAAAATGAAATTGGATGCGATATAGGGCATCGGTGTCACCATGACATTAGAGTAGGTCTAAGGCCAAGGAGTCCAGTGATAGTGCGGCAGCAGACATATCCATTTACTAGGACCCAGAAAACCCGCTTGTCGACTCGGCATACTGAGACACCCGTTTCTGATAAAATTGGTTTCTAAATCACATAGGATTGAGTCTTGACTATCCTTATTGAGTCAGATCCCCATTGTTGTTACTGTTATATAAATATATGCTCATATGACTGCGGACCTCCTTGATAACATTCAAGATGTTTAAGTGAAGACAGAAAGCCAGGATACCGGCTTTGGTTTTTGATGACGACCCTGTGAGCTACGAGGCCTTAGTCCTGGACCCATCAAGTGAGTCCCTTTCTCCGAGTGGTCCAGTAGAAGCACCCCCACATGGTGAGAAGTAGACTACTTCAGTAGAGCAAACTAAGCGTGAGTGCAGGTTGAGCACACTCCTTGAGTTTCATAGACAGAGACCGCCAAGGTTCAGTGGTGAGCCAAACCCTCAAGTAGCATAGGTATGGCTCAAGATAGTGGTTTTTTTATTCAACATTTAAAAAAACTAGTAGATCAAAGGGTAACATTGGCATCCAACCTATTCCACGGAGGATCTAGGAATTCGTGGAGTCTGGTGACTCTGTTACTAGATGAGTCGTTGCTTTCATGGGGTGACATTCAGCTTCTTTTCCGTGATGAGTTTTACCCCTCCAACTTATGCTGTGTTCGGATCCAGGATCTCCTTCAGTTTCAGCAAGGATGAATGACGGTGGCTGAGTATGCGACTAGGATCGCGGGGAGTGACCGTTATTACCCGAACATGGTCCATAACGACAACTTCTGGGCGTGAATGTTCGAGTAGGGACTCCTCAGAGAGATTCATGCTTTCATAGTTCCCTTGTTTATTTCCACTTATGCCGATGTACTAGAGCAGGCGCTGGTGACAGAGATCTTCCTATCACACTCTAAAGTTGGTGGTGGTAGCAGGCATGATGAAGCCGAGTCATCTGCCGCAGCTAGCAGGCGTCTACAGACATAACCTCGACACAGGTGGATTTCCAATAATCTGACTCAAGGGTGCGGTCGTACACCACAATGGCACTAGAGGTCAGTAGTGAGGCCCCGAGAGCATCGATGCTATGCTTGTGATGGGCAAGAGCACATGTCACAAGACTGCCCGACCTGGCATGCTAAGAATATCGCGCAGGCAGCGGGTGCACCACTGTGGCAGAGGCAGCGCCCTGATATGAGTAGCGCCCATTGAGGTGGTGCTTGTAAAGGAGATGAAGGAGATGGAAGTGGACGAAAACCTTAAGAGGTCTTCCCATCACCACCAGGTGGTCCACGTCAGGCTCCGGAAGCTGACAGCTGGGACCGCAGATAGTTGCGAGCATTCGACGTCTACGATACTGCAAAGCATGAGGTGGCAAGAGGTACGCTTTAGACTCTTCTAATTTTGAAGTTGAAATGTTAGACTCATTGTGTGAAATTATTTTCTCCATACTCCTTGTTTGAGTTGTTACCTGGGTGTCGCAGGGCGTTGGTTTAAACCTGTGTTTGTATGGTAAAAGACATGAATCCTTTTACTTTAGTCGATGGTGTCGACTACTTCGCTCTCCGAGCGGGTAAAGGAGTCTGGGTCATGGGATATTGACTATGAAACCTTGTGTGACCATATATCCATATATTTTTCCCATATAGATATTATGAAGGAGGGAATATGCAGGATTTGTACTAGGTCCAAATGGTGATTCCAGTCGTGGCGTGCGATGTAGGAGTTCAGCCAGGCAGGTGAGTTACCCCAAGGGCCTTCGGGCAGTTTGAGACTATGCAGAGGTATGGAGAGGTTCCCTACCACCTTGCCCTAACCCCATGGTTGGGAGTGGGTTCATGATGTCTCCCATGTGACTCACCTGAGAAGAATTGTTCATTCTCTTATGCATGTAATTTTCAAGGGAAGTCCTCACGTGAACTGATCAAATACATTGGTCTGTGTGTGGTGGGACCGAACTGTGCATGAGTTCATTTAGGTACGGAAGAGCTAGGTGTGGGCTTAGTTCCCTGAGTTGTATCCTGGTTTTGATTTTATGGGATGGAAATATAGAAGGAGGGAATGATTTAATAAACCTTTTTCCCTATAAAAGACATTGAAATATTCTTGATGTTATTCCAGATCAACACCTTTAGACGATGTGCGATTCCGAGCCCCGATTGACCAGAATTAAATTTTCAGTGCGTTCACACTGGGAATGCAAAATAAATGGGATATCTCCCAAACGGTAATTCAGATCCTAAATATGAGAGTAATTATGGGTCCTAAATGGGGTTTTTACCCTAGGAACGACATAAATCATGTTGGCACGGGAAGTTGGGACTCCTCGCCAGTTAATGGAACGTTAAACGGATAAATAAAATAATTAATTTTTTTAATGGTTAAACTCATTTATTTCTTAAAAGGTAGCTCGGATTAGAAAATCGAGGGCACTGTTGATCCCAGAGCGTAACATTTACCCTAGGAGGGGTGTAACGTTCGCAGGCTCGGGTCTTTTTTGAAAAAATCCACCAGGGGTGTTTTCGTAATTTAGAGGCCTTGGCTGTTGAGTTCTATAACTTCTTAACGGGGCCTCAGATTAAAATTACAAGACCACCATTGTTCTTGGGAGGAGTTTTTTATGATAGGTACGGATTAAGCTCGACGTCGGCAAGAGTTTTGGATGTGTGTCCTTTCGAGGGTGATTAATAAAAAATAATTACATTAATTTTTTTAACAATCTACTTAAGCACAAATATCCCCTCCCTCCTCCATTTTATCTTTTGAGGAAGAAGCTCCTCATTCCCTCCCCTATCTGATACCCCTTCTATTCAAGGCGGTTTCAGTTCCGGTGAGGTGAAGATCAACCATGATGCATCGGGCTACGCCCCTGAAGGTAGGGGTTCTTCATTTTGTATTTTAATATCAAACATCCCCATTGAACATAAATTATAGCATCTAATTTATGTTTTTTTTTCAGTGAAGACCTTGGTTGTGTATTAATTGTTCTGAGCATTCTGACACATCTTTCGGATTTAAAATCCGAGTCTTGAGGCATCTGCATCGGTCGGACGACGATTGCAGGTCGTTTGGTGTTTTTCCGGCGGTTTTAATGGAGTCGTCGAGGCCTAGCGGTGGTGCGGTAGTGTTCTAGTGGAGGCATCCATCAGCTTCTCAACAGCGGAGGTCTGCGTGGGTGAGTGGGGGCGAGGCCATGTGGAGGCTGTTAGGCGAGTGCGGTGGTCAGGGGAGCTGCATGCGATAGTGAGCGCAAGGCAGGGGCTCCTCCGGGCGACACCGAAGCAGCCGCTCGGCCGGTCGTCATTACTAAATTGGGACGTCATGACCCCCATAGCGGCAAGGACCCATGCCTCGCGGGTCCACTCAGAAAATCCAGACCGTCCGAGCCGGTGTAGTTGGGGATGGACAGTCCACGTGGTGAACCGCGGACTGCGGGTTCAGGTAGTGGGTGGGCCGGCCGAACCGGCCAGGCCCATCCCGTTTCTGTCCAGTAATGATTAAAACTAACATAAAATTATGGCCTGGTTTTGGATTCATGTGCCATCAGCGGCAACGTGTTCCTTGAAACAAGATGATAATTTTGAAATGATATTGGGAAAATTTAATTCCCTAGACAAGGGGCTTGGTGGTGCGACACATTCATTATGTGGTTTAGCGTTTTCTTTATGATATTGTTCTTTCGGTCAGCGCGGGCTCATCCAATGTAATATTTGAGAGCTGTCAAGGGAATTGGGACCCTAGCATCGATGTGGAGCTTTCTAATGTGGTTTCAAGCGTTGAATCCGGAGTTGAGGCATGGACCCCATGGCCTGTATTTTATGCTACATACAAAAGTTTCCAACTTTTTCATCGGTTGTCCATTTGGGGCATGTGAGCAGTCGATTTTGGGTGTTTTTACGAGGGATTTGAAATGGAACAATCCACCCAATTTAATTCAGCATTATGGTGTGGGACACACGATATTTGTTTTGGGAGTTGGTGGGGATTTCTATCATTATCACTGGTTGTCCGTTTCAGACCAGTGGATAGTCAATATTGTATACTTTATCGAGAGGATCGCAATAGTGTGATCTGTTCCATGCACATCGGGACCGAGATACAGGTCCCACAAAGCACAACTCGTGCGTGTCATAGAGAAATGTATCTTTTTCTCAAGACATTCGTTCGTCACAAGTAACCAGTCAATTTGACATGTCTTTCCGAGGAGATCGTAATGGTGCGATGCGCCTGACTGTTTTCGAGTCAGAGGCTCGGGTCACTGTTTGGGTGTAAAGTGTTGTTGGACGACTTTTCCATGGGATATTCATTTGAGGAAAGTATTTTGTATATTTTTCATGTTTTTTTTTCAAGGATAACAACGGTGTGATCCGTTTGTATGTGTGTAGTCTCTTTTGCGATATCATTAAATGGGGAAGCATGAAAGGTGCTCTGGTGGTAGTTCTTCTTGCTGTTGTTGGAATCGAACCCCTGGAGGGGGATCGTGTTACCTCTTATGTGAGTGAATTGGATGTTGATGTGATACATATGGTCATGCTAGTGCCATGGAGGAAACAGGTTGGCAAAATTACATTTTCTCCCTTCACACTGACGCTGGGTGTCGTGTTCACAATAGCCCTGGGGCCGGAAATGTGGTATACTCTGGGAGTATACGAGAATTCATGGAGGTACATGTTTCAGTTTGTACCTGAGAACATATGTTTAATTGGATTGGATACAATTTAGGGCCAAATGATTTGTGGTCCCCAAGGGTGCGCCGTATTCTACATTACGTTCCTCAGACCTCTTACGGCGTAGAGAGACCTTTTTGATGCTTTTAGACCAGCATGGTTGAGTGGGTCCCCCTAGTCCTTTTCTCGATGGTTTAGACCAGTAGGGTTGAGTGGGTCCCATGGTTTTGATCATGATGGTTTGAATGGAAGAGTGGTTTTGGTTCCCCTGTTCTTTTAGTCGAGGGGGTTTTCAGTGTTGTGTCCCTTTTACTGGACTGCGACATCGTTTACAGCTACGCGCGTTCGTACAGTGTGGGTGTGCTACCACTTTCTGGAGAGTTGTATCGGCCCGCTTAGATAGTAGACTCAATGGATTTGAGAAAGTATCAACCCGAGAGGCCCAGGGGGATCCCCTTGTCCCTTCGTGTTCCCCGGTAGGGTCCTTTGGGTATTGGTGTGACCAACAAATTTTGCGGGCAGTAATCCTCTACTAAGGAGGTTGTTTCTAGTAGGGTACAGAGCCCCCGGTGAGCCCTGGGCGCAGACTCCCTAGCTGTGCATCGAGATCATATCATCCTTCAACCAGCTATCATGACATGTTTCCCTATACTTGTTTCAGTCACCAGTGAAGTACCATCGACCAGGGATGGCCAGTGAGGTACCATCCAGTAGGGATGGCCAGTGAGGTACAATCCAGCAGGGATGGCCAGTGGTGGACCATCCAGCAGGGATGGCCAGTGGTGCACCATCCACCAGGGATGGCCAGTGTTGTACCATCTATCAGGGATGGTGAGAGAATATCCAGGTCTCCCTCCAGTGGATTACCCATTTGCGGGGCTGGGAAAAGGGAACCCATCAACTTTGAGAAGACCTCTCGAAAGTGTGATATTGATGAGGTATGGGTTGACATCACCCAGAACCCTCAAGTATGTTGGGTGCTTTCCCCAACAAGATGATTCCTTGAGACATGACCTAAAACCTTACAGGCGAGTCAGTGACGCCCAAAGTGAATAGTGTCAAGGTGCAGTGATTTGATCCCCTTTACATGAAGTTGAGGGAAGACTTGTGGATACTGGGCGTCGATGGTGTTTACATCTGAGATTATTGGCTACTCACTTCCATGTGTTGTGATATGAGATAGAGATCCCCTTACGATCTTGTTTGAGTTTCTTGATTGAGCATCTATATATGTATACCTTGTTCTAGTACCCACTTCTTGGGTTTTGGTTACTCTCCTTCATTAAGAGGCGAAGACACACGAGGTATGACACATGATTTCCATGACAAGCTTATAGTTGTTGGATGAGTCTAATATCCTACTATAGGTAGAGAAGACTCAATGAGATGTTCATCTTCTCACCATTTCTATCTCATTGCATTTGGACGAGTCTACTTCCTTCCTCCTATTGGGTTGATCTGTACTCATTACTGCACTCTCGGTTGTACTCCTTTAATTTTCCTCGTTCGATCTACTTATCACCTCATCAGTACCACATTTGTTTCTCCATAGAGCCTTCGGGGCATCCTACTGTGTATTTTTATACTCAACCCTGCTTGGGAATTTCCCGCACATGGTGTGCCCTTGCAGACTATGGACATGGTTGGTCGTGAAAATAGAGGAGTATAAGAGTTCGAGAGCTTGGACTGCGTGTGGTGGTCATAGTTGGGATCCAGGTGTGGGACTCTCCCAGTTGTTTTACATTTGTTTACCTGTTGATGGGTTGTGGCACATTTCTGGTGGGGCACGTGTTTTTCCACTTTTCTTTTTAGTTTACCTTCTACACTTACATTATACTGTTTAGAGGTTGATGAACATTTTTGTTTATTTATATCAGTTGGTACATTAATTATCTTTTTTACACTACACTTATGCGTTGAGTGGGCTATGTGTGTGTGTAAAGGTACATTTATAAAGGCCTCCCCGAGTTGTTTTGCCTTTGGCACTGGTCACTAGCCTCAGGCCTATGGAGTCGAGCTTGGGTTAGATGCGGCTCAAGGCCAGGTAGGGCTGGGTAATGATAAATTTCTCTCTAAGTTTCAATTCATAAAGGCCCACACAAAACAAGAACCAAAATGTGGTGTCTATAAAATCCAAAGTATACCATTGTCCAGTCCTTCTGACTCAAGGTCCATGACTCAATGTTCCACAATTGGCTTCTTAGGGTGTCTTTTGAAGGCTAATTAAGAAAAAAATGTTTTTGTTAAAGTAGGATCTCTAAGTACCAACCATTATTTCATAATTCCCAAAAAATATAT
Source organism: Viscum album (assembly GCA_963277665.1). NCBI lineage: Eukaryota > Viridiplantae > Streptophyta > Magnoliopsida > Santalales > Viscaceae > Viscum > Viscum album. Next base: position 87,560,495 of record OY728121.1, on the reverse strand, counting down.
TACACAATAGCAGGTGTATCTATCATGGACAAAACAAAAAATCATGGAAATAGGTAATCGACCTAGTAAGGCAAGGCATGTGAATAATAAGAGGTTCCCAAAATAATGTTTGATATGATATACCCTCGTCTAATTAGGCAGTACTAAAATAATTCACTAAATAAGAAAAATTATAAAATTAAAATTTAGGTGAATCAACCAACTATGGAATGAAGTGATCTATAATATCCATAATCCATAAAATGGAATTTTCATTTGAGGCAATTTTCCATTTTCATATACCTAGGGCAAATCTAATTACAAATTTCCAAATCCTACATATCCCAATTAAATGTATAAAATAGTAATTAATTCCCAAAAATAGTCACCTCAATAAAACATTATTCTTCATGGACTATGATTCCACTGAGAGGATCCCAGATATAAGTTATCCAAAATGTGCCAAGGACTTATCCCCAAATATTATAGTTTCCTTCTTGAAGCTAGGTAATAGAGAGTGTTTATGAGGAGACAATTCCAGTGTCACCCGATTGTAGAATAGTGATTATGTAATAATATATATTTAGGGGAAGTTTTATATCTATCCGACATTAAATAACATTTAGAGACAGATATATAAAACAATGCAAAAGGAATCTTCTCTAAATATGACGTTTCATTTCCATTCTACAATGAAACAAAAAATGTCTACATACCAAAAGTATAATACATATTACAAAAACCAAAAAGAAAAGATACTAATATAGTTATTGTCAATAAAATTATATTAGTCTTTTTCTCCCATGTTCTTCTGTTGCAATCATCCACCTGTAGTTGGGAACATTACCATGTCCATAGCTAAAAATATACAATGATTTCTTATAACCAACAGCATCCCAAGCATGCTCAGAGATAAAATCCTAATTGGAAAACACCCAATGGTATAACTACATCCATTTAGTGAATATAAAATTAAAATAGTGTACGTGAAAAAAATTGGAAATGTACACGAAGAAAATAAATGTAAACCACACATAAAAATTTATGTTCCCATTGACACTCATCCTGTACTACCTTTTCCAGTCATAGCTAGAAACCATATGAATAAACAATTAGTCATGTATTAATTTATATTAATGTATTTTAATTATTATGTAACATTCAATAAATAATTCTTATGTCCTAGCTCTTTGATCATCATCCCTTTTCAGAATATTTCGTAAACCGATGTCTAAGAATGCCTGAATATTGAACAAGTCTCTATCTGAATCTAATAATGTTCATTAAAATTTAAACCGCATCCTAGAAATCATTTTATTAATTTTTCAATTATGTAACTGAGCATGCCCTAGTAAAAATGTACTCTAAATGAAGACATCACTCCAGGTGTAACATTAACAAAACTCCCTAAAAACCCTTCCATGGAGATCCTCAAAAGAATCCATGTGTCTCTCTATATGTAGTATATCATAATTTCACATTGATTAATTACTTGGAGGTCTACTAAAAGAGTCCATGTTTCACCTATGGTGTATATAATCAACATACCTATGATTATATCATTTTGTTACTATATAATGATTCCATTTGTCAGTCAGGTGAATAAAAATCATCCGCGATGAACCATCCTATAAAATTAGTTATGAGTCCAAATGTCCGTAAGACATGATAAAGGTAAATGAAAAATGACACCTTCTATGGAATTTGAATAAAAACCCATGTATCACATAGGGAATAAATATTCCCACATCTAAATGAGTATATCTACAAAATTTATATGAAAACCCAGGATTCACTACTTGCTTATAAAAATCAATCAATGCCAATAAATTATTTAAATGATCATCATGATGATAATTTCATTTAAAATTCAACTCATATGGAGGGTGATTTGATTTTTTATTCATAAATGTCTAATATTCTTAGTTATACCATAAAGGAATATCAATATTGGAAGTTAATCATGCTTAAATGAAAATTTACAAGTAATTATGCTAGGTTTATGGTCATAAAATTCCATTTCATTAATCATTTCAATTTATAATTTACAATTATACTTTTTTTTCGGAAAATAGTATGGGGTAAAAATTCACTCAAAAAATGACAAATTCACATGACACCCATGGTTTTTCATTTTAGTAAACAATGAACCCATGGGTTTCTTTCAATTCATGGTTCATATACCTTAATAATTCATCAATTGTTGTCATTAATAACATAGGTCATGAATATGAATATTTAAAAAGGAGTTATTTTCATATTAAGGGTTTCTAAAGGATAATTTCATGTGCAGAACAACAACATATATCTGAATAATCCAAAAATATTAAAACATAATGAGAACACATAACATGGGTCCATAGTAGATTTCTCATCCTATATTAGATACTGATTAAACATGTATGTGGAGGAAAAAAATTAACTGGAAAACCCCTAAATGTATGGTATATTATATTGTAATGAAGTAGTATGGAAAATAGTATAAACAATGAGGAATGAAAAAGTGTAATTTTTATCTCTGCAATTAATATCCATCAAATTGAACAATGAACTAATACGAGCCTAAATGGAGAAGCGGTATAAAGAGACTATAATTCCTCTCAATTTAGAGATCTCAACATCCCCCAGCATCCAAATAAAGAAGAAAATAGAATTAGGTTTATGTTATAATACTCTTTAAGAAAAGTTTCATTATTCACCAAAAATACTGGGCTACTCATTTTTGCAACATGTTTATACAAAGCATGCACCAATTGTGAACCCACTACAGGAAGAAGTGTAACCTCACATGATTTGTATGAATGGATTGGAAAACTATTTCTGAACTTATTTTAGAAATATCTAGAGGGAGTCTCACATGAATCAGCCGCAAATCACATGGGTTTTCAAAACATATGGGTTCCCCCTGACCTATTCCCAGCATTTAAATTGTTATTAATTTTCACTCATTGCGCCATTTAGATTATACTAACTACACATAAACATTATTACTTCACAAAATATGGGTATTCATCCCCAAACATGCCCAATACACCGTTGATACCACCATGCCCATAACGGGAATTCACAATAGGTCATAATTAAACATTTAAATGGATGATTTATGCAATGTAAAATATTTTTTACCAAAATATTTAACTAGACTCTTTCAAGACACAAAATTACTACATTTTCCATATCCTAACATAACTGTATATTTTTTTAATGAAATGGGTTATTTTTGGTTTATGATTTGGAATCCCCTTTATATGTTTTCTATAATGAAGTGAACATGATGGCAATGTATTAGTATGATTTAATTTTTTTAATGATAAAATATAAGGAAACTAATGGTTCAACATAATAATTTGGTGAAAACAAATAAATTATTAATGTGATCCACATGAGAAGGTAATTCTTTAAGGTTGCAATCATAAACCATATTCCAATCACATAATAGAACCCATTGACCAAATTATAATTTTATTTGATGGGATTTATTTTTATTCTTGTGATGGTGATGTTTCGTGACTTCATAGATGACAATAACATATAATAATATTCAGAATAGGGTCATAGTGTGCAATAATAGAATTCCAGCTTTCATGATAATAAAATATATAGTATTGAAAGGATGTTTTTTCGATAATTTAATGACCATAAATTTTATTTAGAATAGTTTTTATCTCATAATTATATGAAGATAACATAATCACATCATTCATATAAATATAAAAATTAATATTGTAGTAATTAATCTAGAATTTCTAATATGTCTAGATGTGTTTTGTATTGAAAACCCTATTTTCATTTACTACCTGGATTCAGTCTATATTATTTTTTACACAATTAACACTAATATCATATGACGGTTCTGCAAATGATAATATGATGAAATATTCATCTGACGAATTAAATGATAAAATTATTTTGGGTATCACATGTCAGAAACAAATTGTGGGAATCACATTGTTTGATCATGTGGTGGAAGTCATTTAATTGAATTTTAATTTTAATAATTATTCTTTTAAAGAGTATTATTTTAATGATATTTAAATGATTTAAATATTATGGGGTATAAGTATTTTATCTATGTGGTGAAAAAAGAGATTCATGACACCACTATATATGTATGAATAAAATAGTTGTACTTAAAAAAATATTATTTCAATGTAATACCCTTTTCACCTTGGTCAAGAATGAAATGAATTATCAATATGTAATTATTCTTTAACTAGTGTGATAATGAGTCCCTTAAAAACATAGTAAGAGGATTGGGTAGAAGTTGATTTGGTCACTGTCACACTAGCTTTTAATGCACCATTGAAGAAATATTTTGGGGTTAATCAAGTAAAAAAGTTTGTATCTCATGAATGATTTAATTTTTTTTACATGAAATTATTAGGGAATGAGAAAATTTTATAAGAAATAACCCAATTATACCCTTAATTATGGCGAAATATGCCAAGATTGACACCCTGTGATCACCATAATTGGGATAGGGATTTGTAAATTACACTAACTCAGATTATCAAACATAAAAATATTATTATTTTAATTTATATGAATTCTCATATTCTACTAAACTCTATAAAAATGAGATTACAAATAATAGAGAATAAACTATTGATTATGTATATTCATGAAATTACCTCCAGTTAATTCATTAGAATACTAGGTGTTTCAATAATTTAATTTTAAGATATATCCATCATCATGATTTTTCGAAACCAAAAAACAGACACAGTCAATGTGACATGATATTATTATTTTTCATAAGTTCGAGCTCAACCAATTCTTTGTTTTATCATCAAACTATGTTCTATATAAGGGTTTAAATGTGTGGGAAAATACATTATAGTGGTGAGTATATAAATAAAAATTCATATTCCTTGTAAATCATAAGAATGATGTAATAATTAATGCTCATCTCTACCTATGATATAAGTTGGAAAATACCACTCATGTGACAAAATACACTCAAAATAAAGTCTACAGAAGATATATGTGGGATATATATCTTCATATCCATTGTAAATTGTATTTATTATCTAAAATAAAGGCATATTCGATGCATTCCAATAACATTTTTAAATCAAATATAGAATAAATCGTTTTCATTCTATATAAATATAAGTACTATTTACACGGATTTAGTAAATAACATTGAAAAAATAAAAATTATCATTTTTAAAAAATTATATTTGGTGATATTAATATCATTTTTCAAATCACCATGTAAAAATTATATTATTATAACATTTTTATTTTTTTAGAATAAGTTTATTTTTGGTGAAATTTGAAAAAAATTATTTCATAAAAACTTTCACGTTTATGTCATTATTATAAAAAAATTAAGAAAATATAATATTATAAATAATATATATTTTAATAGGAACAAAATTATTATAGAAATATAAATTTTGTTATATAAATATTTAAATATGATTTTTAAATTCAAAATATTGTTTCTGTAAGATTGAAAACTATTTTCAGTTCATTTCATTGTAAAATTAATTAACATGTTACCATTTTTTTTAAATGAATTTCATGATTAATAATCCTACTAAAATTACATTAATCCAATTAGTATTATTTTAATAAACAATACACATTTTTTTTGTGAAATAATTTTTATCATTCAAACAATAATTTTTATAAAATGGTTTTCGTAACATTTTGTGCACTTATATTTATTTTAATTTCTTTTACATATAGGAATGTGAATCAGTATAATGTCATACTTAGTTTGAATAATCATATGTGATAATAGGAAAAAAATTAAACTTCTTTTACATCTATTACAAATATTAAATGTGATAAATTATTATCAAAATGATTATGGGTAAAATCGGTTAAAATGATTATAAATAAAGAGATACTTCATAAAGATAACGAAAAAATAATAATTAATCCAAAATGAATGCATGAATTTAAAATATATATTATATTCAGTTAATATATGGATGATAAGATGCACATACACAATAAAGTTACATTATATTGTTGGTATATTTTATGAAATTTCATGTCTTTCTAAATACTCACTTATATAATGGAAAAAATTCCCCTCCATTATTATAAAAATCATTGAATCTACCTCAAAACATACATAACGAAATCCTAAACCAAAATACAACCCCAAATCATAGAGGTTATGGTTATAACATAAAATCATTCTAAAAATTATAAATGTTTTATCAAATGGAGGCCTCAAAATGAATATGTAATCATATTTACATAATATTTTAATGTTATTATCTTAAAATACCCTATATTATTATAATTTAGTAATCATATAATAATAAATTTAGTATTGTAAATATAATGTGATTTTATCACTGTTATAGACCAACTATTTTCCCACTTCAAGTGCATTCGATTGAAAATAATAACATTATTCAGTCATATGTATGACCTATAGTCTCGATATAGTGGTGTGTTGACCTCACCTGTTTTGATAATCCCAATTATGTGTTCATATATTATGCTATTCTCAATTACTGATGATTTACATTTTAATTCTTTCAAATCAGTGATCAAATTATTAATAATGTTTAAATAATCTCTGAATTATGTTAATCTCGATTATCCTTGTTTATACTAGCTTTGAAACAATTCTATGTCAAATAGATGTGGTTTGCCCGATAGCCAGAGCTACCGATGCACAAAGATCTACCGATAGCCAAAGAGCTACCGATGCACAAAGAGAGCTACCGATAAGAGCTACCGATAAGAGCCACCGATAAGAGTTTGAAGAGATACTAATGGAATATCCCTACACCGAGTCAACCGTACACGTCTACAAACAAACAGCTACCTATAATGAACTGAGGAGTCAAATCCTATATCCTCAACCCTATTTTTTTATTACACTAATGGTTACATTTGTTACTTTTGATGCATTTAATGTTATTAAATGATTTGTGTTGCCATTTCAGGAAACCGTACCAAGTACGATCATAAAGCATAATCATTCCTCCTCAGAAAACAAAAAAAGGAGTGGCATAAAAAGGACATCGTGTATGTATCAAAAAGTGTGAGAGAGACACTAGACCAAAATGAAATCAATCACACAAAACACACTGGCAATCAAGCTCAAAACGTGCCAAGAACAACTGGAGAACTTGCACTCAAGAGACTACTACTACCAGCCTCCAGAACATAGAACATACATCGAGCAATCTATGCTAAAGAAGAACCACACAAAACTCATCATTCTTTGAGCCTATAAGCAAGCTAAACCTGGAAGTCAAGGAAGAAGATGGTACTCTATTTTCCAGACAAAAACCAGAAGTAGACTCAGAACAAATTCTAATCAACAAAAGGAGTCGAGAGCTTCACGAAGATCACTAGAGCCTTTTCTAATCTCTAAATATTTATCTCTATGATTTACTTTTTACATTATGAGCAGTGTGTGTTATCTGTTGTATTTTACACACACACTGTCTCCTGAACCTTAACTGGAGGATTTGAAAATCCTCACTCACTATCTTTTCATTCTTTTTCCCACGGCGGATAGTGGTAGAGGTTGTGTGTGATCTGGATAGCCGGTTGCTGTTGTTTTGTTTCCCACGGATAACAGTGGCAGAGGTCTTGGACCTGGACAGTTGTAAACTGTTTAACCCCGATCCAGGGTGTGGATCATCCTTATATAAACTTTTGAGAGGACTAAGTCTCGCCTTGAGACTTAACCTCTTGGTTAACTCTTCTCTATTTTTAGTTAATGTTTATATCCATACAATACATATTTATTTCATATTCTGCTGCTATTACTTTGAAATATAATTTATTTTCAAGTCTACTTTGATAGTTAAACTCGCAAGTGTCTATATTAATTGTAAACCAGTATGTTAGTTTCAAAAGTTAAATTAATCATAAGATTAAGTTAACTGAGAACTAATCAATCTTTGAGAAAATAATTGAACCTTTATAATCTGTATAAATTCACTACAGTTTAATCTGTTTTTGAAATTGGTGGTTGTAATAGAAATTCTTTTTAGCAGAAATTTTAATTGGAACTCAATTCACCCCCCTCTTGAGTGTCCACTCAGACCAACATTTGGTATCAAAGGATTTATTAATACATTCTAAATTACTCTAATTTCAACTGTGATTTTAGTTTTATTTTAAAGTTATTAAAATTTCTGTTATTTCTAAATTTTTATCTCTTTAAATTTTGTTTATAATGGATAATAGACTTGAGGGTGCTGCTACTAACCGGCCACCATTATTTAATGGAAATAACTATGCTCAGTGGAAACTTAAAATGAAAATTCATCTAGAAAGCATGAGTTTTGATATTTGGACTGCTATTGAATCTGAATATAAAGTTCCCACTACTGATAGATCTACTTGGGATGAACCTACCAAGACTGCTTACAATAATAATTGTAAAGCTATGAATGCTCTGTACTGTGCTCTAGGAGATGAATAATTTAATAGAATTTCTGCATGTAAAATTGCTTTTGAAATTTGGGATACCTTGGCTGTTTCTCACGAAGGAACAACCAATGTTAAAGAAATGAGATTAAACACTTATACTATTAAATATGATAATTTCAATATGAAGCCCGATGAACCTATGTCTGACATGTATCTCAGGTTCAATGAGCTCACTCGGAAATATTGTTCCTGCAAAAGAACAAATTATGAGAATACTGGGATGTTTTCCAGATAGATGGAGAGGTATATCCATTTCAATTAGAGAATCCCGTGACATTGGAACACTGCCTATAAAGGAGTTAATTGGTAAGCTGATGATGTATGAAGAAGAGCTTAATGTAAATAAAGAATAAGATGAGGAAACCAAAAGAAAATCTCTTGCGTTTAAAACTACTGCCTTTAAGAGTAAAGACAAGGATAAACTACAAATGGATACTGAGAGTTCAATGAGTGAAAATTCAGAATCTGAGAGTGATGCCGAGATGGCTCAAATAGCCAGGAGATTCAAGAAGTTTTATAGGAAAAAGAAGTTCTTTAGTAAAACGAATTACAAAGGAAAGTATGATCAACAAGGCAAATGGAAAAAGGATTGGAAGAAGGCTAACAAGACTGATGAAGTTGTCTGCTATGAATGCAAGCGAAAAGGACATATCAAAGCAGACTGTCCAAAGTTAAAAATTCAAAAAGAAATATGATTACAAAGGCAAGAAGTACAAGAAAGCCATGAAGGCTACCTGGAGTGCTTCAGAAGACAGCACCAGTGAAGCATAATATTCAGACTCTGAAAGGAATCGATCCAACATGTGTTTCATGACCAATACATCTGAGGTAACATCTGACACTCCTGTTTTAAATTCATATTATTCTGGAGATGATTCTGTTTCAGAAAACATGTCAAAATCTGAACTATTCGAGTACTGTGATATGTTGGAAGAAACCTGTAATGAGCTTAATGACAAATACAAAGGTTTAAAGAAACAGTATCCTTTAAGTGTTAAGCATAAATATGATCTTGATATAGAAAAGGAAAAGAATGCTCAACTACTAAAGGAAAATACAGAACTGAAACTGTCAAATGAGAAACTTAGAAAGGACATAGAAAAATTCAAAAATGGAAAGGATGATTTAACTCAAATTATAGGAAAGAAAGTTGCACCTAGATATGCTACTGGTTTGGGATACCAACCTGGACAGAGACAGTTCACTGGAACCCGATTTATTCCTAAGTCTGAAAAAAATTCTGCTAGTTCCAGTTTTGGAAATTCATATGCTTCAACAGGTTGTTCACATGGGTATAGACCAAATAAGGTTTATCTTTCAAAATCCGTTGTTTTTGTTAATTGTATGGGACCCATAAAACAAATTTGGGTACCTAAGGCCCTGATTGCTAACCTATCTGGACCCAAGAAAATATGGGTACCAAAGTCATTTCCTATTTAAATCTGTTTTATAAGAGACCTGCTTGAAGAGATGTAACAAGAAGATATGGTATTTAGACAGTGGGTGCTCAAGACAGATGACTGGAGACTATTCTTGCTTCAAGAGCTTAATAAAGGTTGATGGAGGTCATGTCACCTTTGGTGACAACTCTAAAGGAAAAATCATCGGCCTAGGCCAGATTGGTAACACTGAATCAGTAATAATTTCTAATGTTTTATTCGTTGATGGACTTAAATATAACTTGCTTAGTATATCTCAATTATGTGACGATGGTTTCAATGTCAAGTTTGAAAATGACTCGTGTGATGTTTTTAACTCCAAAAACTCTTTAGTATTTTCTGCTCTAAGGAATGGAAATGTTTATGCTGTTGATTTAAATTCTTTAGCCAAACAAAGTATTTATTATTTGAATGCATTTCATAAAGAATCTTGGCTATGGCACAGAATATTAGGACACTGCAACATTCACTCACTTAGAAAACTGGCTAGGAAAAACTTAGTTAGAGATTTACCTAAATTAGAATTCCCAAATGACAAAGTGTGTAATCCCTGCCAAAAGGGAAAACAACACAAAGTTTATTTTAAATCAAAGAATGAAGTCTCAACTTCTCAACCACTTGAGTTGGTTCACATGGGTTTTTTTGGACCATCAAGAGTTTCTAGTTTAAATGGGAAGCATTATGTCTATGTTCTTGTAGATGACTTTTCTAGATATACTTGGGTATACTTTCTAGCTCACAAAAGTGAATATTGTCATTACTTTATTAAATATTCCAAGTCTGTAGAGAACCATAGTGGACATAAGATTAAAACCCTAAGAAGTGATCATGGTCGTGAGTTTGAAAATCATGAGTTTGAATCTTATTGCTCACACAATGGCTATAGTCACAATTTTTCTGCCCCTATGACACCCCAACAAAATGGTGTAGTAGAAAGGAGAAACCGAACCCTTCAAGAAATAGCTAGAACCATGCTCAATGAATATGAACTGCCTATTTACTTTTGGGCTGAAGCTGTTAATACATCTTGTTATGTTATCAATAGAGTCTTGATCAGACATGTTCTTAAGAAAACCCCTTATGAGTTGTGGAACAATAGAAATCCTAAGGTTAATTACTTCAGAGTTTTTGGTTGCAAAGTCTTTATACTTAATACTAATGATAATCTGGATAAGTTTTCTCCCAAAAGCGATGAAGGAATTTTTCTGGGTTACTCTATTTCAAGTAAAGCTTATAGAGTTTTCAATAAGAGAACCAAATGTGTGGAAGAATCTGTTCACATCAAATTTTATGAAACTAATCCACATGAGCCTAAAACCTCTCTTGAGAATCTTGAAGAAGATTTGTCTATTCTTGACCTTAATGATAAATATAAAGAACCTGTTATAAAAACATCAAGTTCTGGACTTTCTCCATAATCAGCTTCTGTTGAACCCGAACCTATAGATGAACCTGAAGTTTCTAGTCCAACCTTTATCAAATCGACTAAGATTCTAAATAATCATCCTTTAGATGTTGTTGTTGGTAATCTTGATAGAGGATCACAAACTAGAGCTTCTCTAAGGAACCAGGTTGAACATCAAGCTTTTCTGTCACAGCTAGAACCCAAAAATATCAATGATGCTATCAATGATGAATTCTGGGTAATAGCCATGCAAGAAGAGTTGAATAAATTTTAAAGAAACAATGTCTGGGAATTAGTTGACAGACCCAAGGACACCATGACAATAGGCACAAAATGGGTTTTTAGAAATAAAGTTGATGAATCAAGAAACATAGTTAGAAACAAAGCTAGAATAGTTGCACAGTGATATAGTCAAGAAGAGGGTATAGACTATGGAGAAACTTTTGCACCTGTAGCTCGATTGGAAGCTATTAGGATCATACTTTCATATGCATCACATCTGAATTTCAGGTTATATCAAATGAATGTCAAAAGTGAATTTCTAAATGGTTTTATAATTGAAGATGTTTTTGTGGAACAACCACCTAGATTTACAAACCCTCATTTTCCAAATCATGTTTTTAAACTTTATAAAGCTTTATATGGTTTAAAACAAGCTCCAAGAGCTTGGTATGAAAGAATCAACAATTTTATTATTTCAAAAGGTTTTACTAAAGGAATTTCTGGTCCAACTCTTTTTATTAAAAGAATTTATAAATATGTTTTAGTTGTACAAATCTATGTTGATGATATTATATTTGGATCTTCTAAACACTCTTTATGTACTGATTTTTCAAAGAGTATGCAAAATGAATTTGAAATGAGCTTAATGGGAGAGATTAAATATTTTCCTGGGTTTCAAATTTTTCAAACTAGATATGGAATTATTTTAAATCAAAGTAAATATACAAAAGATATTTAAAAACGTTTTTTATTGGATAGCATTATGGAAAATGATACACCTATGAGTACTACCTGTAAGTTGGATACAGATGAAGCTGGGAAACCAGTGGATCAAACCAATTACAGAGGTATGATTGGCAGCATACTTTATCTTACTGCTAGTCGACCAGACATTATGTTCAGTGTATGTATGTGCGCGAGATTTCAAGCTAATCCTAAAGAATCACACTTACTTGCTGTTAAAAGGATTTTTAAATATCTTAAGCATACTATACATTTAGGTTTGTTTTATCCAAAAGGACAATCATTTGACCTAACTAGCTATTCAGATGCTGAATTTGCTGGATGTAAGTTAGAAAGGAAGAGCACATCTGGAACATGTCATTTACTTGGGAAATCTCTAGTGTCATGGTGAAGTAAGAAACAGAACTCAGTTGCATTGTCTACTGCCGAAGCAGAGTCTATAGCTGCTGGTAGTTGCTATGCACAAATTCTCTGGATGAAACACACTTTGTTGGACTATGGATTTGAGTTTAATCATGTTTCAATTAACTGTGACAACACTAGTGCAATAAACATATCTAAGAACCCTGTATCTCACTATAGAACCAAACACATAGATGTAAGACATCATTTTCTGAGTGATCATTATCAAAAAGGTGATATTACTCTTGAATTTATTGGCACTTAACATCAATTGGCCGATATTTTCACTAAACATTTAAGTTCTGATAGGTTAAGTTACATTAGGCACGAGCTGGTGATGATCAATTCTCACCTATGTTAAAATTCTCACCAATGATAAATTCTCACCGATGTTGAAATTCTCACCGATGATCAATTCTCACCGATGATCAAGTCTCACCGATGATCAATTCTCACCGATGCAATGTTTTAAAACTTATGTCTGCCACCAAAAATATGTATCGTTTTATATTGTTATTTTACTTTATTCATTTATTTATGATTCCTACATGATAAAGCTAATCCTAAACCGCTTCTCACTCCACCGGACCCAAAACCCTTCACCTTTGAATCCTGTCTGCCTAATCAACTAAGAACCCTAAATCCGCGATGGCAAAAACCAAGATTCCTGCCAGCAGAGATGACAGTGTAGAGCCTAAAACAAAGAAGCAGAAAGTGCAGAAAGAAGCTCGTGGAAGTAATGTCAGAACTAGGTTGGGAAAGCGACCAGTGAACCCTCATTTGCAGAATAGAGAAATTGTGATTGAAAAGGAGCTATGCGTAGATTGGCTTCTACCAATCAAGTCGTTGCTGCTTGCAATTATGGAAGATCAGATATGGGTAGATTGTTTTTCAAATAACAATGGTCCCTACTACCCGAAGTTAGTGAATCAGTTCTACGAATTCGTAAGCTTCGAGAAGTCTGAAAATGAGGATCGGGTAAGTTCTTTTTTAAATGGAAAAGAAATGTCGTTTTCTTCAGTAGAGTGGGAAGAATGTTTAAAAGTCCCACGTGAAGGTATATCCGGGTATGTCTCCAGAGCAATTCCACCTACCAGTTACATCTTTGACTATGTGATTGCTTTAAAAGTGATAACGGGAAATGGAAGTCAAATGCAAGTGGTTGCTACTGAATTGGATGGAGAGAACAGACTGCTTTTCAAATATGTTCAACATGTTTTGATACCAAGGAGAGGAGATTTTTCTAATCTGAGATATCAAGATATTTACCTTCTACATCTGTTAAGACATGGTGTGAAAGTTAATCAGTGCAGACTGCTGTTGAGTCAAATGGAAGACATGATTAGGCCGAAATCAAAGACTAATGCTTTATTCTTTTCCAAAATGATCTCTGTGATGATAAAATTGAAAGGCATAGTTGAGTCTCAGGATGAGACAGTTGTAGTTAAGAATAACTTCTGTATCACTACTACAGTTTGTAAGTACATGAAAATCAATTGGAACCCGTGGAAAGGAGAATGGGTCAGTGATGACCAGAAGGTGTATGACAAATTTAATCCCGTGGATTATCCTTCAAGGCCAAAGGACAAAAGGGATCCAGGTTTAGGATCTGATGAAGAGGAACACGAGTACAGTGATGAGTCAGAAGAAGAAGAATAATAATAAGAAGAGGAAGAAACTCCTATGGATATTGGATAAGATCCAGACTTTCCCCCAAGTCCTGTTACTGAGTTTGTATACTCAAGAAAAGGAAAAGTAGAGGAATTTTTATCTATTCATGAAGAAGACCAGCCAGTTCCTCAGCATGAAGGTGACAAAGAGAATGTATCTGAATCGTCTGATTCTGCTAGGTTGAGTCTGAGTCCATTGATTGAAAACTCAGTAGTGCCTACTGATGAAGTAAATAAAGAAATAGAAGAAGTTGTACCTGTTTCAGAAAATCTCCTTACTGCTACTGAAATGGAAGTTGTTGTGGAAGATTCTGATGAAGAAAGACCAGTAGAAAATGTAGTTGTTGTACATAAGAATGCACCCATTGAGGGGGAGCATCATTCCAATTTTGGAAATATTACAGTGGCTGTTGAGATTGAAGACTGGGTAGAAGACCCAGGTTTTATAGTCTGTGGTTTGGATTATCCTTATTCGGATAATGAAGTATCCTTGAATAGACCAAAGATCAGCTATGACATCAATTCTGAGTTATTACCTGATGATGTGGTCTGAGTACATGATTTAGATGTGCTGAAAGAAAATATCAAAGTCAGTTTTGTATAAGAAGTAAATAAAATGGAATCTTTTTTAGTTTCCTCGATTTAATAAGTCATGAATGATTCAGTAGTCAGCTTATCTTCTACAAGAGTATCTACTATAGTTTCTCCTACTGATTTTTTTACAAAGTCTAGTCTTGAATCCCTGAAGCATGAGCTGAACAAATCCTTCAGTGCCTCAGTTACTGAGATGAAGCACTGTTTTCGTGAAGAAATGAAGTTTTTAGAACAATCTCATGAGATTGCTATTGGTTTCAATCGGTCAACTTTTATAGGTGAGCTAATGGAAGCAGTCAAAGAGTGCCAGACCCAATCTTCTAGAATAGAAGCTTATCATGAAGCCTTAAAGAAGTCTGTTACTTCTTTTGATTCTTACATGAGATCAAAGCCTCAAGCTGATAAGGATATATCCTATGTGAAAAGTGTTGAAAGCCAAATGGTCTCAGTATTTGAAGATTTCAAATCTTCTATAAAGGATCATGTTAAAAATCAGGACTCTCAACTGCAATATCTGATTAGTGGTTTGACCAAAAGTTTCATAGAAACTGTATCTTTCTCGGTTGGTCCTCTAGCTTCAAAACCTGCATTTGATTTGAATCAATTACGAGCAATGATGAAGGAGGAGCTTGGTTCTATTTCAACCAGTGGCTCTGTGGACTCATCAGATCTAAGTCGAGTAGTGCTCTCTACAAGAGATTCAGTCCGGGAAATAGTGACAATCGTCCACAACCATATGAAAGAGGCCTCTGCCTCTTAGGAGGAAATCAAGAACAAGGTGGATTATTATTTCGAAAGGATTTTTACCAAGCAACAACTCACCCATCATTTCAAGATGATGTTGGAAAACATGAAATTACCCTTGTCACTCACGCCTTCCGAGAACAAGTGAGCACACTAAGACCGCTGACTCCTGCATTAGAAAAATTAATGGAGAACAAAGATGATTTTATATCTGCTATGGAAAGAGGGGGGAATCATTATGGATTTCATAAATCTGTTGCTGCCCTTTTTGCATGTTGATGCCAGACCAGTTATTGTCCCTCCTGCCTTGCCTGCCTCTGCCTCTACTGACTCTCCAGTCCAGATGACTCCTGCTCAGGCCATCCGAAGCCTCACACCTATGATCACTCAACAAACTTCCCAATACATGCCAGCACTGTATCAGTGGCTCAGCCTCCTGTGATCATTTCTGGGATACCGAAGCCCTCACTCACATCCTCACCACAACCTCCTCTTCTGATCCAAAAGGCAAATCTCATGTTGAAGATCCGGATTGCTGCAGTGGCCAGGCTATTTGATAGGAATTGTTTTTCTCTTCTTTTCTATTCTTTTTATGTACGTTGTGTCTGGTCTAATACAACTGCTTTTCTTTACACTACCTCTATTTCTCAGTTTTCTCTGTCTGCTTTCCCACTTTTTGATTATCACAAAGGGGGAGAAAATTATAAAGGGGGGGGGAGCAAATATAAAGAGAGGGGGGGGAAATATCAAAGGGGAGAAATTTTGAGCCTTTGCTACTATTCTTACATTTCCTTCTTTGGTACCAATTCTCTCAAAGCTTATTTCTGATACTATTGTATTTAATACTTCCTATGATAATTTTTGATCTATTTCATTCTATCACTATTTCCTCTATTTACTCAAATTGCTTTCTTTGAGAAATTAGAATATAAACGTTATA
Source organism: Viscum album (assembly GCA_963277665.1). Lineage (NCBI taxonomy): Eukaryota > Viridiplantae > Streptophyta > Magnoliopsida > Santalales > Viscaceae > Viscum > Viscum album. The sequence goes on along the minus strand of OY728121.1, from coordinate 87,543,932 downwards.
TTCTCTTATACTATATTCTCACTATTTTTTGGTCATATCATAAGTTGTGATTATCAAAAAGGGGGAGATTGGTGACCTCACCTGTTTTGATAATCCCAATTATGTGTTCATATATTATGATATTCTCAATTACTGATGATTTACAATTTAATTCTTTCAAATCAGTGATCAAATTAAAAATAATGTTTAAACAAACTCTGATTTATGTTAATCTCGATTATCCTTGTTTATACTAGCTTTGAAACATTTCTAAGTCAAATAGATGTGGTTTCCCGATAGCGAGAGCTACCGATAGCCAGAGCTACCGATAGCCAGAGCTACCGATAGCCAGAGCTACCGATGCACAAAGAGCTACCGCTGCACAAAGAGCTACCGATGCACACAGAGAGCTACCGATAAGAGCTACTGATAAGAGCCACCGATAAGAGTTTGAAGAGCTACCGATGGATGATCCCTACACCGAGTCAACCGTACATGTCATCAAACAAACTGCTACCTATAATGAACTACGGAGTCAAATCCTATATCCTCAACCCTATTTGTTTATTACACTAACGGTTACATTTGTTATTTTTGATGCATTTAATGTTATTAAATGATTTGTGTTGCCATTTCAGGAAACTGTACCAAGTACGATAAAAAAGCATAATCATTCCTCCTCAGAAAAACAAAAAATGAGTGGAATAAAAAGAACATCGTGTATTTATCAAAAAGTGTGAGAGACACACTAGACCAAAAAGAAATCAAGCACACAGAACACACTGGCGATCAAGCTCAAAACGTGCCAAGAACAACTGGAGAACTTGCACTCACGAGACTACTACTACCATCCCCCAGAACATAGAGCATACATCGAGCAATCTATGATAAAGACGTACCACACAAAACTCATCATTCTTTGAGCCTATAAGGAAGCTGAACCTGGAAGTCAAGGAAGCAGATGGTACTCTGTTTTCCAGAAAAAAACCAGAAGAAGACTCAGAATGAATTCTAATCAACAAAAGGAGTCGAGAGCTGCACGAAGATCACTAGAGCCTTTTCTAATCTCTAAATCTTTATCTCTGTGATTTACTATTTACATTACGAGCAGTGTGTGTTATCTGTTGTATTTTACACACACACTGTCTCCTGAACCTTAACTGGAGGATTTGAAAATCCTCACTGACTATCTTTTCATTCTTTTTCCCACTGTGGATAGTGGTAGAGGTTGTGTCTGACCTGGAAAGCTGGTTGTTGTTTTTTTGTTTCCCACAGATAACAGTGGCAGAGGTCTTGGACCTGGATAATTGTAAACTGTTGAACCCCAATCCAGGGTGTGGATCATCCCTATATAAACTTTTGAGAGGACTAAGTCTCGTCTTGAGACTGAACCTCTTGGTTAACTCTTCTCTGTTTTTAGTTAAAGTTTATATCCATACAATACATATTTATTTCATATTCCACTGCTATTACTTTGAAATATAATTTATTTTCAAGGCTACTTTGATAGTTAAACTCGCAAGTGTCTATATTTATTATAAACCAGTAAGTTAGTTTCAAAAGATAAATTAATCATAAGATTAAGTTAACTGAGAACTAATCAATCTTTGAGAAACTAATTGAACCTTTATAATCTGTATATATTCACTACAGATTAATCTATTTTTGAAATTGGGGGTTTTAATAGAAATACATTTTAGCAGAAATTTTAATTGGAACTCAATTCACCCCCTCTTGAGTGTCCACTCTGACCAACATGGTGTAATTACTGATACATAACCACATTATATTAATGGTTAGAAATATTGATATATGAATGTTATATTATATTTTAAAATTTTATATTGTAATAAAATTATATCATTTACAATTATATTAGTCTACCCATTACAAAATTATAGTGTCACTTTTTCGTATATGTTGACAACCACCTTAATACTAGTCGACCCCTTTAATTAATGAATTATTTACAGTTTTTTTTTTGGAAATTCATCGTAATTATAGTTACCCCTAAATAGTAAATTTCATGATATCGTGGTAATAGATAAAAGGGGTTGAAACAAAACTATAATCATTAAAAATATCTAAAAAATATATAATTTTTGGTGGATAAACTAGATTAGAGATAAATGAATCATATATTTTAAATAATTAATATTGGATCCATTTTGATTAAAATAATAATTTATTTTAAATAATAGTTTTGGTAGTTCCATGTGTGCTCCTCACCTCTCATATAAAATGGATCCAATTATTAAATTTTTATCAAAGTTCAAAACATTATTTGGCCATGGTCATCCCTAAATTATTTATTATGATCCCCACATTATATAGTCCTTAAATTTGGATGAAAACATACAATATATGTTTTTATTTGTTAGTGAATGATGATCATTCAACGAAGTGGTATTGTTTTGATCATGTATTTATATTTTATTTCTTCTTAAACATTATTAATGTATTCATCCATCATGATGAAATAAAAATCCAAATAATTAAGATAATGTTATTATATTATGTTAATATCATCACGTAAAAACATATCTACTTCCATCAAATTGGATAATAATTAATCAGTCATACGTACATATAAACTATCACCTCCACGAACCGATATAATTTGTTTCCATTCCTGATCTCTAAATATTAGTTACAATTATGGAACTAAATTTCCTATTTTATATTAATTACATTTATATCATTATATTTGAACACCTTTTAAATATGTTCTTACCTTCAATGGTAAAAATAATGATAACATCATTCATACATAATTTTGAACTATCATCTCAATGAATATATGTGATTTGTTTTTAAACCACAAAATATCATGGATAACCTATATATGTATATTTAAATTATTAATATGATGTTAAATATATTATTATATATTTGTAATAATTAAATAATATTATCATTCTATCTATATTCATCATAGAATAATGGAAATATTTCTCTCGCGTACATACAACTTACCATGTCTATGATTATAAAATTGATCATTTTTATTATACAATATTAAATCCTTTAATTTAAATGTATTAATGATGTATAAAACAAATTATTATTTCCTTAATATTATTAGAGGAATTGTGGAATAATTACAACTTTGTGTATTAGTATCACAATAATGATATTTTTTTTTCTAGTATTGAATATCGTCAAAACAAATTACTTGAACATAAATAATTAAAAAAAAATTATATCATAAAAATAAGTTATATAAAATGAATAGTAAACATTATAATGTTTCTCACTAATCTAAATAATTAATCTAATATTATTATTATGGAATATAATTATTGTATGTGACATGTTGGACTCAAGATATGTGATTTTTCCTCGATCTCCTTTCATTGGGGCATTTTATAAATGAATTCACCTTAACTCTATTATAATATGTATATATATAGCTATTATAACCTATAATATCTTTATTTTTTGTATAAAAATGTTATGTAATTTTTTGTTAAATTAATTATATCATGGATTTTTGTATTTAAATGATCAGAGTGGTATGAGACATGATGAATGTGTAAATATATAATTATCATATAATTTTCTCCATGGAAGTATTATTGATATTATTTTAGGTATATAATAATATAAGTATAAAATTAATATAATATATATTTTATTTATATTTTTAATTCCATTATATTGTTTTTAATATTTAATCTTATTATGTGTATTTATATGGAACGTTTTGACAAATAATAAAAAATTATTATTATTGACATATATAATGAAATTGAATTTTCTACTACCGTGGAATGTATTTTACGGTCATATTATATTTAATGATTTCATTATTACATTAATAAACAAATATTAATATTTATGGATAATTTTTTATTGAATATTTTTCCAATGAAATTGGTGTGTTGCTTCAGAAATTTAGTTTTTTAATGATAATGGTATTTTATAAGGAAGACTGTTTTATCTAAGATTAAAAAACTTCTCCAAAGGTATTTATGAATAATTTTTTATTTAATGTTATGTTACATGATCATTATATGAAATGGTGGAGGAAGATACATGTTGTGTAGTGGGTGGACCATATATTACAAGAAAATCCCATTGTCGCATAACATGGGGTGTCCCAGATAGAGTTGAGAAAACCCATTATAAATTAACATGGAATGACCATGATAGCATCAGGAATGCCCGTTGTAGCTTAACATGGTGTATCCCATATAATTTTCAGTATGATGGTAATTTATTAATTAGAGTTTTCCCTTATGGTTATTCTAATTAAAATAGGTTGAATGTGTTTTATTTATATGATTATCTAAGACAGCTAAATGAATTTAAATTTCATGATATGGGTTTTAGTGATTTTAATTGAACCAAATGTGTGTTCTTCTAATGTGGAACTATTTGAATTCGTATTATCTACTAAATTTTAATAAATTTTTTAATGTTACATGTGTTTTAAAATTTTTATTGATCTCATATTTTCCATTCAATTTATAATGTTTTCTGTGATTTGATTTCTCATCGCATTTTTTAATTGTTTTTCATAGATCTTATGATTAGTAAGAACTAAAATGAAGTCTTAAAAATGTATTGAATATTTTCCTTGAAATGGATAGTTTTTTATTTTAAATGGGTTTTATCTGGCTTAGAAAATGAATTCATAGTATATTTGTCAATTGAAATGTATGTTATTATTTATATGAGATTGTACTAATTATATATAATAGTAAACTGATAAGATCATCAAATGGGTATTATAGTTCCAAAACACTATGATTCGTAATGAATAATTTTGGGGTCTTATAGTTGGTATCAATTTATGGTTTAGACAACATTATAAGTTATGATATAGTTAATAAAATTCCCGTATAAGATTTTACATTATGATTAAGATAAAAGGAAGTATAATTTTTTGATATCCATTTAACTATGTATTATCTATGACTGTTTTGAAAGGTTTTAAATTTAAGACATATTGGAGCTATAATGGGAATGCAGCCAATGGAAATTAATCTTCAAAATTATCATCATCAGATGGTTGAAAATGGAAGAAATTTTTTTTAATGATGAATTTGAAAAAAATGATTTAAATGGGTTTGGTAATCATAGAATATAGTAATTTTTTATACAAAAAAAACATTTCAGTAATAAATCATGGAATAAGGAAACATCCAATATCATCTAATTGATCAAAATACCATGTAATATAATAAGGGTGGTTCGATGACATAAATAAGATATGTAATGTCATGGGATATTCGTAACATAAAAAGGAAAATCATTCTAATTGTCATTTTGAAGGTGAAGCTGACCGATCATGGTATTTGGTTAGGAATACTACATGGAAATATTACATTGATTCCATGTAATGGGAAGAAAATTATTATATATCACTTGATAAATATTTCGATAAGGCTGTTCAAAAAAGGATGGAAAAAAATATTATATTTTAAGGAAAAATAAGACTATTTAGTGGATTCCATGAAGAAAAAACACAGTATTTCATGATATATTCTGAATTTTATTCAGTAAATTTATAGTATAATTATTAGATTTTACTCAGGATTTAAATCAATTCAAAAAATTGATTTGACTGAATGATAATATAAATTTTCAAAAAATGTGGTTTTTTATGATGAAGTTGAGATGATTTGTTGAACATTTGTTATAAAATATGAAAAGAGTAAAAAACTATCAATGTGGATAAAAATGGATAAGAATAAAGCAAATAAATATAGAGGTAATTCCCTAATATTAACATACGGGGGAAATAAAATTTCAATAATTTTTTTTATTAAGGAATTTTATTTTGGTAGGGTCAATTTTGTTTCTAGGTTTATGGATATAATGAAAGTAACTTTAATTACTAAATAATAGGGCAGTCAGTATCAATAAATTTTTGATTTTTTTTAATTGTAATTACATAGGTTATTATGCGCCTATGTTTCAAAATTTATATTCATTAGAAGGATATAATTTTATTTGGAAACAAAAATGTTCAAAAGAAGTCATTTTCTACAACTGTAGTGAATGTTGAGACATCTAGTTAATATAAGTATTATCTATAGAGCCAACTATTTTTCAATGATTATACATATTTTCATGGTTTTAAAAAACATTGTCCTGAATTTTATGTGATGTGAATATCTGTAATTGAGGGATTTTCAGATATGATTTTTTATTAATGTTATTGTTATGTTTTTATTTAATGAAATTTTTTCCATTCCTTTTGGAAATAAATTTTATGTTATTTATAAACATTAGTGATTATGTTATATTTGGTGATTAAGGTTATTTATAAGGATGTACATCATAATTCTACAAATTTTATGAGGATGAAATTATTCATTTATTAAAAAAATATTCCATGTAAGTATATTTATTATTGTTTTTTATGGTAAATGAATTCCCCAAGTCTAGGAAAATTATTTTTTAACAAAAAACATTATTCATTTACTTTTCTTACTAAGAGATCAAGTACCTTCAATCATGTCACATATTTATGGTTTTATGATTGAAAAAACACTCCAGAACATTTTCTTTATCACTCTTCATCATAACATGATGTATATTTTTCATTTCCATATATTGGTTTTCATAAATGGAGTCTATGTATTTATTGTCTCATGCAACTATTCTACATCACTTTTCCTATTTTAAAGTGAATGTTTCATTAATTTAGTTTATGATGTGGGATTTAAATAATGTTATTTAAAAAAGTTAATCCCTTAGTTTTTATTCCCGAATAAACATTTTGAGTATTATATTTATTATATAGGAAGTCTATAATACCAAAATATTTAATGAATTATAAAATATGTTTTATAATGAATATGATTTTCCACAAAGAGGATAAAATTTCAACTAAATATTGAATATGAAGAGAACCTCAAGGTTACATTGGAATAATTTTGGGATGATTTTGTTGGTTTACAGAGTGGGATTCCATGTAATGTTGTAGAAACCAAAATGATTTTGACCAAATATGATGATGAATATCCATGATGAGTTATTGGTTTCCAAATAATTAGTACAAAAAATTGTTTACACCATGTTACACTATTTCATACTGTGTAAAAAACATTTGGGGTTCATATTTTGTATTTTCTCATGCATGATTAAAAGTAGATATCATTTATAGCCGTATGAAAATATGTAAAATGAAGGAGTTTCATAACTAATGGTATTTTCGATTATTGGGGCGGGGTGAAAAATTATCATCACATGTGAGAATGTCCAACCACTAAAGTATTTGAAAATTATCTTAGTGATTATGAAATGCTTCTCGATACAACGTGAAGGTCATTGATGGAAAGCTCCTTTATTATGAATATCATCAAGAATGAAAAATCTATTTGGAGGTTTTTGATCAAGGTGGAATCAGGGAGAAAATGGTATAGAATTCTAAAATGGTGATGACATGGTGGATGATTATGGAATCATTGGAAACACATATTAATGGGGCACATCCCCCATCAAAAAATAACCAATAGTTAATTACAATCATAAGTCTTATTATCTGTGATGGTGGTTTGGGTTGGTGGTTCACAATGTTGAAGCATGATAAAATGTTCCCAAAGGCTATTAAATAAAATTGATGGTTTTATGATTCAAAATATTTATGGAATTATTAAAGGATAGTTTATATTCGAAAAACATGTGAACTTAAAAAATAGGTGTTTTTCTACAAAATGTTTTTTTAAATTCAAGAAAGAAAGAGTTTCCTGGAGGAATCTGAACAAGAAGCATCGGGAAAGATGGATCTCAATAAAGGTAGTAATAATCACAAAAAGTTAGTAGATTTTACTTCATATTAAATCTATTGTAAATTGATATTCATCAATTTGAAGGAATTTTAACTTAAATGGAGCATCTATGTCATGACCCGCCCTCGGGGTCCGTGCCGTGACTACCCCAAGCCCGCCTTCCATTGGCCAGGGGCTGGCGACTACCACCAAGGCATAAATCCCAGTAAAAAGGGAAGGAATTGCCTTTGAAAAGTAATCAAACACCGTAGATTAAGCAAGCGGAAAATTAAACACTAAGTAAAAATAGAGTACAACTGAAAGTGCGGAAATGTAAATGGGCCAGCATACAAACCCATACTGAAAGTAAAGTACAATTCGAAAGGGAAAACATCAATTGTAAAGTAAAAGCCGCTACACCGAGCTGTCCACTGGAAATCCCACCTGAAGGGTGGGTACAGATACCTCCACCGCTCCTCGGTTCCCGCCGTCCGCTCCGAGCACATCTCGCCCAGTGGTCCACCTCCTGGTACCGTCCTACTTAGCAAGCCTCAACTACGATCAACACTGTCCATCGTCTCCAACCAACACAACGTAGTGCGGGCATAGCCCGTGTAGGGGTGAGTATGAGCTTCTTAGTAGGGACCCCGAGACCCCTGAAGGGCTCCCAAAATCCACAAAGGATAAACCACAAAGGTGATATACAAACATGATTTTACAACCGACACTGCATAGGTATATGCCCATACATATACCTAAATCATGAATTCCAATATGCTATAACCTCCGAGCCCAAGTACAACTCAGTCCACACAGTAAAGTATACGTATTCCACACAGGAAAGCAAAACGAAATCCACACAGGACAACACAACACAATCCACACAGGAAAGCAACAGGATTCAGCTCACATAGGTATACTTATTCGGATGACGATAGAGATGATCACTGATCCATCTAAGTTGTCGGACCCACGAAGGATCGATAGGTAACAAACCCCCGCAATGACCCACACAGGATCGAACCCACATAGGACCGGTAGGCGCTGGTTCACATAGGACAGTTGAGCTTAGACCCACACAGGATCGGACCCACACAGGATCGGGCCCACACAGGACCTGTAGCACTGATCCACGTAGGATCGCTGAGTGCTGTAGTCGTCGTCGTCGAATCCACCAAGGATCTCTGTACTGTCGTTGTCGCAGTCATAGTAGCAGTATCAGTACCAGTCGTAGCCAGCACTAGGGTTCCCGCACATAGCAGGCTTGTTCGGGAGGGTCCGCTCCACGAGCCGAGAGGCTGATACATCAACTGTCACAAAGTCCAGATTTGATGTATACAAAAGTTCCGTATCTCCAACAGGAACTCAACGCAACAGACAGCGCGTCGATCGGACGCCCGGTTTGATAGTTATTGGGTTTTTCTGTCCTAGGGGCCCGGTTGGTTTATAAGGCATAAGATCCGTCTCATTTAGAGAAAAACAACATAGCTGACGGCACGTCAATCGGACGTCCGTTGCTCAAGATATGAGTGTTTCCACTCCGAGGGCCCGGTTGGTTTCGTGTACGAACCAACCCGGCCGAACTAAAAGTATTCCGAAACCTTGTGTGCGATATACCGAAACGACTGTCTCGATCCAAGGATCGCATCGCCGCTGACTATGCGTCGTTTGAAGATCCGTAGCCCATGTTATGGGAATTTGAATCCAAACCGCTCGGTAACGGGGGTGTCGGGCCCGGGCCGTCCCGGCCCGAGACCCCCCCGGATGTCCCGAACTGGGTCGACCCGCCCCGGACAGGGTTGACCCGGCCCGGCACAGCCTGGCCCGGCCCGGCCCGGCGAACCGGCCAGGCGCGCCGGTTCGGCGCAAGGCAGCACACTGGGCGCGCTGCCAGCTCGGCCGAAGGCCGAGCTTTCTTGAAACGAGGGGGGGGGGGGGGGGGGGGGGGCGCCTGCCCCCCTTTGTGAAACCGACCCCCCTCATAATGGGGGCCCAATTAACCGCCCAGAGGAATTTAATTCCCCTGGTTTGCACCATCCCGGTCAGCCCGACCTGGCCGGCCGGCTCCTTCTCAACTGGACCGGCTAGGGCCGGTCCTCTTCCATCTTCCGGCACCGGCTGGCCGCCGGTCACCACGTTCCGCCGCGGCACGGAACCGGCCGCGGCCTTCGTCGTCCGGCGTGGTGCGACGGGACCGCGCCCCTCCGCCGCGGCCCCACTCCATCCACGTAGCCTTCGGTTTCCTTCGATGCGGCGCGACGACATCGTGTTCATGATAAATCTTTCCACGGCGCGGTGCGATGACGCCACGCAATAATTGTCGAATGATATCTGCGTGGTGCGACGACACCACTCCATCACGTTTCATCCGCAAGAAACATTCAAGAACAAAGGAGGGGGGTTCGGCCATGTTTGTGCGGTCCGCCCCCCCTCTCGTTAGACAATAGCACATAATCATTTATCCTCAAGATTTTCATGATAGAACCAAGAACGAGAATAAATAAATAAACAACAAAAAACGCCATTCTCGGTTTCAAGAACGATGTTCGTCAACGACCCGCGGAAGACGAGCGTCGCGGTGGTCGGCGTCGCGGAAAAAGGACATCGATGGCGTGAAGCGAGGATTCGAAGCTCTTTGACGACGATTTCGTCGCGGGAAACCGTCGCGGAAGAGATGACGTGGAAGGAGACGTCGTCAGTGTCGCGGGTATGGCGTCGCCGAAGACGGTTCCCGAGAACGTGGCGTTCTTCGTCGATGTCCGAATGTTCTTCGCGTTCTTTGTCAATGTTTGATGAAGATGGGGAGAATTCTTCAAAACCTCTCAAGATGGCTAAGGAGACCAACCAAAATAAAATAAGCTAAGGCTTATTTTAGTCACACAATTATCAACTTGAATTTCAAAGGTTTGAAATTCAAACAACTCAACTAAATTTATTAACCAAGTTGTCAAGTTAATTAAAGAGGAGTTATAGGGAGTTTAAAAAGAGAATATGAAGTGTTAGGGTTCGTGTGGGCCCCACCACACTTAATCCTGTCAAGGGAGGTTAAGTGGATGTGGTTCCCACCCCTAACTCCCTTTGGGAGAATTTAACCAACAGGTTACTAATAAAATGTGTTTCCACATTTTATTTAACTTCTTTTAATTTTTACCAAAACTAACTTTCATTCCGCATAAAACGCAACCTCGGAAAAGGTCTCCTTAAGCGAATATCGGCGCTGCGAGTTCATCAGTGTCCTGGGATTTCAATTACGAGCACCGGATCAAAAGTTAGAAATTCCCGCTAATTCGTTCACAGAACGTACCCAAGCCAAACTTCGGAAATTTATTCCGGGCACACCGGGCCTCGGAATCAGGTGTCATCAGAAACCGCGTTCTTGTAAAATTCCAAAGAAAATTAAGAAAAAATTTCCCTTTAATTATATGGGTCTTTAAATTACTCCCACCTCAGGGCTTTACATCCCCGTAAAGATACATCAAAAACTAGGGAAACAAATGAGGGTACTGAGCACGCATCTGAGCCTCCCACTCCCAAGTGCTCTCTTGGAGATTCCAGTGCTTCCATCTGATGCGCACTAGAGGAATCGACCGTCCACGTAGGACCTGCTCCTGTCGATCCTCTATCTCCACCGAAATCCTTGTAAAATTCGCCCCATCGTCAACGTCAAGCTCTCCATGGTCAATGATGTGCGTCGGGTCGTGAACGTATCTCCTCAGTTGAGATACGTGGAAGACGTCGTGCACCCGGTGCAACTGAGGTGGTAGTGCCAGGCGATAAGCCACCTTGCCAATCCTGCTGAGGACCTGGAAGGGTCCGATGAAACGTGAAGATAACTTGCCGCCTCTGCCAAATCTCTGTATACCACGTCGAGGTGAGACCCGCAAGAATACGTGGTCGCCATCCTCAAACTCTAGTGGCCTCCGCCTCCTGTCAGCGTATGACTTCTTCCGGCTCTGATCTGTCCTCATCCGCTCCTGGATGACCTGGACCTTCTCTGTCGTGGCCTGGACCATCTTCGGTCCCACAAGTGCTGACTCCCTAGGGTCTGTCCAGCACAAAGGAGATCTACAAGGTCGGCCGTACAACACCTCGTACGTTGCCATCCTGATAGTGGAGTGGTAGCTGTTGTAGTACGCAAACTCCACCAAGGGTAGGTGGTCCTCCCAGCTGCGACCAAAGTCGAGGACACATGCGTGGAGCATGTCCTCGAGAGTCAGAATGGTCCTCTCTGTCTGACCATTCGTCTGAGGGTGAAAGGCTGTGCTCAGACGTAGCTGCGTCCCGAACACCTCCTGTATCCCCTTCCAAATCCGGGAAGTAAAGCGATCATCTTGATCGGAAGCAATAGATGATGGCACACCATGGATCCGCACAATCTCCTGAACGTAGAGACGTCCCAAGCTCTCCACTGAGCCCTGCTCTCTGATGGGTAAGAAGTGTGCCGACTTGGTGAGTCGGTCAAAAATCACCCAATTATCATATCTGGTAGTGCCCAAATGTTTTTATGAGGCTATTGGAGTTATGAATTCGGTTTAGGTAATGAATGATATGCTTGTAAAAATAGATAATCGTCATACATGAGATATTTTTTTTGGTTGAGAGGCAATAATGTCATTGGAAAAAATGGTGTGTTTGTATCATTATTATTGTTGATCTCAAGGTGATGTGAAACAATGAACAATAATTTCGAATGGTCTAATCACTTTTCATGTGAATAGATACTTATTATAAAATATCATTGGTGGAAAGGCTAGTGAAAAGTCAACTATTCATTTTCATACCAGTGAGAAGAAAATTCATATACTATGTCGAAAACTATTATACATGGTGGGTTTTTAATATATTTTTTGATTAAACGACCACATATACCGCTGTTTTGACATATTTTGGGGTTCATTTTTAAAACTGATGAACATCATTCAGCAGTGATTTTTTATTTTCATTATAATCTTTATTATAATTTATTTTTCATTATTGTATTCAATTATATATTTATGTATATGATTTTCTATAATATATTTTTTAATTTGGTATTTATATATTTATAAGAAAAAATAATTAAATAATAATATCAATAAATATATAATTTTATATAAATTTATTATTTATTGTAAATAATATTTCTATATATCCTCACATAAATAAAATTTTTATAAAATATAATTACTGACTAAAAGGGAAGATCGCTATGATTGTATCACCAACATAATGATATAAATGTAAATCATTGGAATAATGTCATTGATGAAACAACCATTATAATAAGACCCTCTTAAAAGAAGCTGAAATTGCACAAAATTTTATAAATTGATGGTATCCATTTTAAAAAATATAATTCACAGGCCTTCCACACATTTTATTTACCAATGAAGCCATTTATACTTATAATAATCCCTACTACAGATACAAATACTATAATTTCAAGTCAGTTACCACATGTAATATCAAGCTTGTGTTAGTAGTGTGAATATATTTTATTAAATATTCATGACCAACTAAATACTTGAAGTCAAAAATCACTCATTGATATTAAACCACTAGAACTTGATGAATCCCATCGGTCACCTTATACTCATTTCATAAATTATAGGGTTCATACACACAAATTATGTTGGAATAGGGTTTATATAAAAAGTGGGAGAGTTTAAATACTATAAAAAATTATACATCAAAATAAATGATATTCAATATTATAAGACATCTACAGTGGAAAAACAAGAATTATTCCTCCTGATATATCCTAATGATTGGAATATTATACTAGATATAAGCAAGAGGACACAAATGTTTCCTTAAAAAATTTAATGTACAATGATATTTATATAATAAATATCTACTAGACTGTAAAATAAATATATTTAATGATCTATTATGAGAATATCATTCCCAATTGTGCTCCAAACATATAATGAATATTATCTTATTTATCTAAAATTTACTAAATAAATGATATGGTTTTTGAAAATTTCTCTTGATGGAAAGGAATAATCATTTAAATGAAAATATATAATTTCCAATAAAATTAATTTGATATATGAATAGAGAAATTTTGATATATGTTTATGAAAAGTCTCAATAAATTAAAATACACTAATGTATTTTAAAAATATAACATTCTCACATTATATGTATGTCTATGTTAGTATTTCTGAATGGAATTATTGGCCAACACCAGAGAAAAAGTGGAATAAATATTGTAAACATGAAAATAATTTTTAATATATAATATTAGTGATGATAAATACGACATATATTCACATTTACTATTATGATATGAATACAAATAAAGAAAATAGATGTAATAATATCCTTTTCAAGAATGAATAAAGGATTATAATCTAGGAAATATTAAAAAAATAACAAGTATTTTTAATCCATCATAAGGGAGTAGGTTGCGAAAGTATTTCATCACTTACCTAGAGATTAAAGTAATTATATTACCATATATCAAGATACCCAATCCATTAAATAAAATGATGTCCAAAAATTTCTATCTTATCTACAAATATGGGTGGATAATACTCTAGAATTACATATCACCATTTAAAGGATCTAGAAAATGATTGATAGTTGGAATATAATTATATGTAAACCCTAGGAATATGTGAAATTTTTCTCTACCACCACACTACAAATAGAATAATAGTCGAAATAACTTCAAAAATAGAGTTTTGTTGATACTAGATTAATATATGATAAGAAAATTTGTAAACATAGATCATGAAATTTCCATGACCTGAACCTATAAAACAATAATGACCTTAATTCAATTTATGATACCCGAGGAGAAATTCAAATAATTAAAATCATTCAAAAATCATTATTTATGATTGTAGTGGACTAATTAATTAGAAAAATATCATCCATTGTTCCCCTAAATAGTAAATTTTATCTATAATTTTATAAATTCCAATCATGAAAATAATCCAAATATCATTATTTCTGATTTTAGTGGAATTAGTAATTAGAATGATATCATTCATAGTTATCCTAACTCGTAAATACTATTCATAATTTCATAAAATTATCAATATGAGTTATGGAACACCCCACTAAGTGTAATTTTCAAATAATCAGTGGACATGAAAATATTAATTGATATCATTAATTCTTTGAAACCCTAGACTATTGAAGGAGACTCATATGAAGAGGAAATCATAATTAATACTATTGTAATTAGTCATAGTGTATGGAGATGTTGATTCAATGGTGGATATTTATTGAAGGGATTCATTTTTTCCGATCATTAACATGTTGTCGAGACACACAGATAAGGACATCAACAATATTATAATGAAACAATTTGTGATCCAAAATACATTATCACTCAACTTAACATAACGACAATATTATACTTATTAGATTAAAAACAATTTGTTGTTAAAAAACATTATGGTGTAGTTAGTGATTCTAAACCTATAAAAAAATAAGCACAACCACTTTCTAGTTATAGTAATTATTAAACAAAATAGTACACTTTATCCCCTTACCCTCTAGCTTAGGAGAATCTATTTCACAAGAATAATAAAAACCAAGTCCAAAAATTTTATATTTTTTTGAATTATTATGTCATCACAAGTAGAATATTAATAAATGACTATGTTGACTATTTAAATTACTCATAGATTCCCACATTGTGTCTTTTTAAATTCCTCAGGAGACCGAAATTTATTTAATATTACTATTGATATATATTACATTGAATATTTAGAGTGAATGATATATAATAATTTCATTAATATAATATTAACGGTTAACATACATTCATTGGAATTTAAGAAAATTATATGTATTTTGAAAGAAGAATCATATTGACCCTTATTTTCAATAGTATATTTTATTTCTTTTATGAACCCCATCTAGATTTAGAATCATAAAAATCTTTGGAATATGTTTTTTAATGTTCTACTTATTTTCTAAATATTCTGAGGTATATAATGAGTGAGTGTTGACCCCTTTAAATAATTATGTTGAGAACCTAATTAGGAGATGGAATGTATGATACTACATTTATATTACCTCACCCCTATATATATTTTAATGTCTTTCTAAGAATGATCTTGCACAGTATGAATGATGAAATTACTTCTTCCAATCATGGGTTTTTGGTATAATCTATAGATGGGAAAAGATATTTTTTTAAGTATATATCATCTATTTTGTCTTCTAAATCATATTAAAGTGACCCAAAGATGTACCAATGGGGGAAGAAACTATGGGGGCTAAAAAATCCATATAGATTACACACTCATATTGGCCTATAAATTATCCCTGGAAATATATGGGGGTATACATGATAAGGATTTCATGTTTTCAATAAATGTTACATGTTTCAGGACACAATTTATGCTTACTAACTATACAATGTTGGTTAATGGAATTGATCATCCAATAACCTTCCATACCATTCATATTCATGTAAATTTCATTATTAAACAATTTTAATTGTCAGAGGAGGGGATATATATGTATTAAATAAATAATAATATCTACAAAGTTAGTCTATATCATATTTATGGAATATAATTTACTCTATCAATATAGAAATGTGCAATTAATTGGATTATAATTAACCCAAGTAGAAGAACATAGGGATATAGTATTGTGGCATGAGATATTTTGGTTTTAGATGCTACGAATGAACCAAAAAATTAAATATAAGGATTTGATACCAATTATAACAATTATACCATTCTATCAACTCATAGATATCGTGTTTTCACCCCATCTCGTATGGTTCGAAATGATGAAGATGTATAGAATGATGTTAAGGTTACTACTTTGGAATTTGTAAAATGATC
Source organism: Viscum album (assembly GCA_963277665.1). Lineage (NCBI taxonomy): Eukaryota > Viridiplantae > Streptophyta > Magnoliopsida > Santalales > Viscaceae > Viscum > Viscum album. The sequence goes on along the minus strand of OY728121.1, from coordinate 87,527,428 downwards.
CCCAGCAAATGTGGATGAACTCAAGGAAAATCATATGGGTAAAAATAATATCTAGTAACTGCATTGATCAGTTCCTCTATAGCTCCTCATGAACAAAAAAAATCACATTCCTAAATCAATATGTATATGTATGTTAACAAAACTTATATGTATGTTTTTAGTCAATCTCACTATACTACACCTCATCACATGGGATTTGTAGACATTAAATGATTCTAAAATAATTGGTATGAATGATGAATGAACCCCATTCTAAAATATTGGATCCAATCGATGATAAACTGATTAATGACAATTTCATATAATAGGTTCAATACACTAATGACTAACCAATATCATAATTGTGAGTGAAATTAAGGATAAAAATAAATTTACACTAGAATTTATGATTTGAATAATCCTTACCCACACAAAACTTTTCCAACCACAAATAGTGGAACTATTTATAATTTCAATATATTTATTTCAATAGAAAACATTTATAAAAAATGTTGTTGTAATAATTATATTCAAATTTATTTAAAAAATTAGGTTGAAACGTATTTTATAAACCCCCAAGGAGAATAATAATGCATGATGTTCCCTTATGTATGAATAATGGTGGTGTTACCTACAATTTTGATATGAATGTTTTTAGCTATTTATCAATATGAAATGCCCATGAAATCACCATGTATCATCTTATTGTAAAATATATACAAGAATATGATGAAAAAAAACAATGTTGATATAGTGTTTTAAAATTTTGATTTAAAGGTAACATATTAAATATTTCCTGAAATTTCAAGATGCTATCATAGAATTTTTGATGACCTCAAAAATGAATGTGTGGATCTTATTTTACACCACAATTAATATTATTAATTTTTATGGATTCATTTGAGTACTTTGTTATATAAAATATTAATATCCAAACAATCATGGATGTTTTTCTTCGAATTATAATTGGGAACCCTGGTCAATTATATCGATGAAAGAATTTCTATCGTTAAAATGAATACTTCTATATAATATTTAGGGTCATTTATGTTAAACAAGAGTTCTCTCATACCATATTTTAATTATTTTAATAATTTGATTACATGGATAATAATTAATTGAAAAAACTGGATCCTTTAACATGTATAAATGAAAAACCATGATAAAAGTTCCTTTGATTAAATCCCTTACTATTCCTCCTTTTCATTCATGACCCCAATTTATTAATCAAATTAATATAATTAATTCCAATTAAATTAATGTGGGACATAATTTTGGATACTATATTTCAATGGTATTTTATCAAAGTTCACTGAAATTTATGAGGGGTATATGATTAATCATAATATAATAGGGGGGACAATTTATTCAATATAGGAGAAATATATACATAAATGTATTCTCAAATATTACATATGACTCTGATTCATTTAGTATTAGATTGATGTGTTGACATGTGAATGGATTCCAAATAAAGAGAAAACACATATATTCCATTCAAATTAGGAAATATGCTTCTAAATGGACCATTATATGGGGGAATTATCATTTTTCATTGATAAACAACCATACATGACTATATTCTACCTAGGTTAACTACTATAAAATAATAGTTTTAGATAGTTGGTTATGAATCATGAGTTACTAAATGTATAACTATAGTCTGATCAAAGGTCCTTTATATCCACTACTATGGATATTGATGTGTAGAAGAAAGGCATTTTCGTTATTTTGAAATGAATTTGTTCTCTAAATGTGACTATAGATCTAAATCTCTATATGATCGATTATGGGAAGTGGGTTATTTATATAGGGATTGACATGGAAGGATTCATAGAGTCTGCATCTGACATCTTATCTTTCATATATTACATTTCTAATTATTTTCAAAGTAAAAATGCCAGGAAGAAATATTTATAGGATAATTTAAAAATATATATTATGAGCTATATGGTGATATGGGTACTACAAAAATATTATCATCATAATGGATGGCATTAAATGAACTATACCATAAATGATATATTTTTTTCATAAATTTCTCATATCGTCGAATTTGTCAGGATTTCTGCAATCCCATTGAATTAAATGAATTTTTCACGATGTTATCACATCTAAAATATATATCGAATAAGTATAGTCTAGGGTATTGGTTGTATTCAAGTTACCCCCAAAATGAATATATGATTCATATAAATAGATAAAATATTACTAGAATCATTAATAGATGTTTCCTTGATTGGGTTGTTAAGGGATCTAGGCCGATGGATTTCATGGATTATTGGGGAAATAAAAATTCCATTATTTAAATGAAATTCACAATAATTTCGTGATTTTATATCTATTTGTGAATGAATATTTCTATTTTAGTTATTAATTTATACTCAAAACATCTGGTTAATTAACTATTAGTGACTCTCCCTATTGGGTCAATCAAATATTTAGATGATTTTGAGATAAAATAATGTTATATAGGATTTATAAGAATGAATAGTGTTTTCTGAGACGATTCATTTAATTTTTGTCAAATAAAAAACCTTACATAGATGAAAATTCCATCAAACATCATTATATCAGTTTTTGTTTCATGAGTGTATAAAACCGATTTTACATGATATATAATATGAGGGTTATTTAATTAAATGGTTTTTTGTGGTGAAATGTTATCATTTTGATATAAAAGGTTCCATTATAAGTACATTTAGATGAATAAAATAAAAAAATCTATATTATAGTGGATATTCATTAAAATTTTTCTACTCACTTATTTAATTATCCAACATTATTTTAAATTATGGATTAATGAATGTTTTAGGAATTCAATTTAAACCATTTGTATTTATTTATGATCAATGGAATGTTATCAATCATAATATGGAATATTCTATGTAATTTTATTGGATAAAGTATATGTTATGATTCCATATAATGTTACTAGTAACAATATTTTAGAGGAACCATTTTTTTAAAAATGAAACATAGTTTTCATAAATACTTATTACATAAAAATATATGAATATTATTTATAGAAAACAAATCAAACATAAAATTATAAGTTTAGTTTATTTGGAAACATAAAATCATAAATAACATATTCATAAAACATATATATTTTCCACTTCTTATTCCTTTGTAACAAAATCTCTTTTTTAAACATCATAATTAATACAGTTCATTATATTCTCAAGAAAAGAATCTTTTGAAAATTTATTTCCTAAATTCTCCATAAGGGAAATAAAGGGAGAGAACGAAATAAGTAGATCATTAAAACATGAAAATGACTTTTCACAATTATATCGTGTATATCAATGATTATTAAATTGAGTTATTATAATATCATATAATCACATAAGACTTAAATATTAATGAACGCAATTTAATATAAAATAACATAAGAATTTAAATTGTGTCATACACAAAAGTATGGAAAATAATTTACATATTATCCAAGTATCACTTCCAACACCGTCATTTCTAGAAAATTATTTTACTGAAATTATCCTACACAACATTCCAACCCAATATTATTGAATGAGGTTAACATCTCATTCAATCATTATATTAGAGAACTGAGCCAGCTCCTTCTTCCAGTCCTATATATCTCATGATATATTAATATTTAACAAATAAATTTGAGGGAGATATATGTCTCACCCTTCATATAATAATAACCACTCATATTCTTTCCACTTGAACATAAATCATTCAATATATCAGAATCCATAATAAAAAATAAAATTCTAATATATTTTATCATATCATAACCTATAGAATTGTAATTGAATTCGTAGACATTATTTCATCATAAAAATAAGACATTAATTGGAATAATTTGAATGGTATTATATTATAATGTCCCCAGAAAAATATAGTTAACATAATGTTGCATTGTCTTATGGAACATTATTTTGAAGTATCATGTGAATATCAGTTTCAAAGAAAATATCCATTAAATTTTTTTAATGGGTTTTATTGCCGTATAATTACAATGAGAAACATTTTCATTTAAAATAATTTAGAAAATATCTAATGGTGTCATTAATACATTAGTGTGTAATGAAATTTGAGAAATATTGCAATAATACATATGTAAAAAAAATTCCTTTTTTTGAAAAATCATTAACTAACTAATTCTGAAAATTCCAAAAATATTCTATTCAAATAGTTTAGTAATAATTCACAGATTTCTAGAAATTACGTTAAATATTGTTTTAATAATAGTAAATATATTATTCTAACCATTTTTTTAAACAATGATGTGCGATATAAATATTCTCTTAGAGATATTATTTATAACTAATCACAAAAAATAATTACTTTGTGAAATTAAATATAATCGTAGGTATTATTTCATTCATATGTAGATAAACAAATAGTATAATGGGTAAATAAAAGAAATTAATTTATTCTATAACCGTATCATATTTAGTTTATCATATATTACCCTATTATATCATTTTATCATTAATTTTTTAGTTATATTTCATTATTACCCATCATTCGTGTGTTAAATGAATTTTTTCATATGAATGTTTTGTCAAATAAGCCTCAATTCATTGGAATATGATTTAGTTGCATCATCTATATAATTATACAGTGTTAATATATATCATATTTAAGCATATTATAAATTTATATAATAATTAAATAACTATTAAAATGGAAAATGAATCGCATCACATCATGGAGAGCATAGGGCATCGCACACACGAGTGGTCATATCATTCCATTAGTGGTAATACATTAATGAAGTAGATTAGATATATATTTAATCCAAAATTAAAATCAATTTATAAGTATTATATATCTATTATTTCCATCATTATACCCACCCAAGTAATGTGGTGAAGGAAAAACTTATTACACCATGGGGTTGATATAGATAATCTTATGTACTCATTGATAGTTCTTTAATTTTTCATAAGATGAAAAAATGTGGAATATGATTGATCAATAAAAATAATAAAATTTTAGTATAAAAAGTATATTCAAATCCTTAATTTATATTAATAATAATACATGGGAAGGATGTAGAAATAAAAATAATCATGAAAGATTCAGTAAAGGAGATTGCATCGTCTTCTTCGATCATTATGATGTCCCAACCCCGAGTTCCACATAATGTGTGCTTCAAGACTGATGGGACACAAGGAGTCAAGTGTATCTCCCCAAATTATAGTGGCTATTAACTAGCAGTGAAGGCCTTTTGTGTGTCATTGGGGAGATTAATCCCTCATTACTAAGATGTAGTGTAGTAGATATGTATGAACAACTGTATATAAACAAATCAATTCAAGTAAAAATAATGAACAATTGAAATAGGAAAGTAAATATATAAAACCCGATAAAAATAACTAAAATAACTTGATAAATAAGTGATGATATATCATGTGACTAGATAACTAGAAAACATGGATACATGGTAGAATCCATAACATGTTCCACAGAAGAAAAATGGAAATCCAAAAACTATCCCAAGAACCTTGAGATCATGATCAGTCTTATGATATCCATGTGCATCCTAAAATTAATATGTTCTTTGAAGACTTATACATACCTTTATAAACACATTCATTCATTTATTATTCCTCGCATACCAAACGGTTCCCGGAGAGGGTGTGAGAAAATTCTCAGTGGGCCACCAACAATAGTGTCTATAATATCCGGCCCATGTAACTAAAATGTAACCAAGTGAAGGCATGCATATAATATTTTAATGAGTTCAATGTAACTAAATACTCATGTACCTTCTATATCCATCTTCTAGAGTTTCAACAATTAACCAGTTCATTATTTGATTGTAAGTAGTTAATAATATATCGCATGATTTCCCTAGTAAATTTATCGAGATATGACATGGAAAACTATAAATATATTTAATAAAAAGGATCCAATGTAATAATCAAGGAAACATTTTCCTCAAGGGTCACCAACTCAATAATTATTGTATCCTGTCCAATTGGAATGACTTTAATCCAAGGATCATACTCTGATTCATTCCGCAATAAGTCTCCTACCTGTACAAAAGAGGTCATCGAATTTAAAATGATGTGAAGTAATGAATGGACCTGATTGGTTTTAAATATGTAACCTTCTTGTCAATGATGTATCAATGAAGTATATATGAGGAATCTATTAATAATAAAAGAGGGATCTTATAGTATCATACCACGTGACCATGAATAGATGACGATCAAGATATAGGTGGGTGTCAACCTATGAAAACTATATCATTGAGTCTGGATGAGGTTACAGAGTGCTCAAGTAATTCACTGCTATGAATCCAATACAATGTCGATACATTGAACTCCATCTAGATAATAAAGTCACATAATATTTCATTTGGATCAAGGAGTCCCGTTAATTAGTCTGATAGGTTTAGTTACCATGAAACCATTTAATCAATTCATAATATATAAATAAGACCATCTAGTTCATCACATTCCTTTCATTAGAGTGACATGGACATCTAACCTGCATCCTTTTTTAAAAGAATTTCTGGAACAATAAATAATTATGGTTCAATATGATTCATTTCATAAAAATGGTAAGGTGTGTTATGGAAAATCAAACCATGGTTAATGAACATGTAATCCAGTCACTCCTTATAATTAGTACAAAATCCATTCTCCCTATCACATTTAATGATCATATTTAATACACATACAATAGGTTGGTCATGTTGATGTTAAATGTTAATTTCCATTATCGGTACATTCTAAAACAAGATGTTATTATAGTGAGCCAAACCATTAGTGTGGTCAAGCTCAATAAATTTTGAACGATGGTTTAAATGTGTCAAAACACTGAAAACAAAACTATGGAATATCATTATACATAGGATGTTGGATGGTGTGGGAAGAAACACCAAAAGGTAATCACTTATTTGGAATGATCATAATAATATTTATCTTTTTTATTATAAGTATGTAATATAAATTCAATAAACGACACGTGATGAAATATATGGTCCCAACCCAAAAAATACATCAATCAACAAACATGAGGGATACTTCATAGACAACCACCATTTTCTTGAATGAATCTCTTAGTTTGGTATCATCCATTGATTTGTCTCATAATGTAATAGGTATATTAAATTATGATGAATAGACACACCTCAATATCTATGTCGAGAGAAATATTGAAGAGGAATGACACAAAAGTACTCAACTACATTCAACTGTGCATAAAACATAATGATAATAAATCATGAAAAGATATCAGATGAATGATGTCTATTGATCCCTATCAATAGCCTTAAAAATATCCCAAATGATAGTAATGCAGGTTAATCAGATTGGTAATTGTATTAGTGATGAAGGAGTGGTTTAATTAGATAATTAACATGACTAGTTAAAATAGAATGAAATTATCATCTGCATGGTTTGTCCAAATGGTTTGAAAAATTATGCCAAAGCAAGAACATGTCCCTAGGTTATAGGGGCACTCACATGGTTAGGCCACACAATTAGGGAAAATGTAATCCAATAGTGTGAGACAGCTTTTCCAAAAACCGTAGACCATACAAATGGTGAGATTTTACCATGTTCCTAAACCTAAATGTTTACAATAGCCATACGGAATGGCCAATTATCCTAATAATATGGTTTTCTGGCTCTGAATGATCCCCTAACAGCTCTATTCACATTTATAACTCATATAGCATCCATATTTGGCTCAAAATAATAGGGTCTATAAATAATTTAAAAAATGGTTTCTTGTTGTATTCCCCCACTAAAATAAATTTTCCTCTAGTTCATGAACCACGGGAGGAGAAACAGTATATGAGAATAACTATGGCCATTGGGCATGTTACATAGCCTCCCTCTCCCATTTCATGTCCTACATGTGGATTTTCAGACATAAAACCCATTCTAGCAGGAATCATTCACCTCATAGAGCCTTCTTGATCAAATAAACGATGCATACTAGATTCCCATCAAAGGATTCATCCACATGTATATCAACATCCATAGTGTAAAAATAATGAGATATGTGCGTATGATATTTGTGATGTTATGAAACATGGATGACGTCTTGCATGGAACAATCCCACTATGGTAATAGTAATTGATAGGTTATTGTTATGATGTTCTCTTGAATCTCTATTATCCTTAAAAAATGAGTTGAATGATTTCCATTCTTTTTTAATAATCTATTCCTTCACCTAGGAGATGCCCATAGTTAAACCTGATCTCATACCTTGAACACTAGTCGTTGTCAATGATAATTGAGATATGATTTCATTTAGACTGAGTAGTGTTAATACAATTTATGATCTGCTAAACATTCTCCAAATTCTATTGAACAATATGAAGAACTAGTAGGGATTTCTCACCTTTCTCTATCCATCACATTATTAATCATAATATATTACAATTTATGGCCTCGAAAGAATCCATTAGAATTATCGCATGAATGCTATTATTATAGGAGAAGTCAATGAGAGGGATATTATTCTCCAATGTACCATCAAAAACAAGGAAACATGCTCTTAGTATATCCCTAAAACCCTGTATTATATGTTCTGATTTTCAATGTGTTTTAGGATGAAAAGATGTTCTTAGAAAAATCATTGTCCCTATTTATATATAGAAAAAATGTCTAAAACAATGATTTGAATTGAAAATCCATATCATTAATGATTTAATACGGGACTCCATTTATTAATATGATCTCAAATATGATTCAGATTCTAATATATTCGATGAAGAATGTTACTAGAATAGGAATGAAATGGGATTATTTTTTAGTATGCCATTGAAAACCAAGACAACGTCGCTACCTTTAGGTGACCTAGGTAACCCTTATGGAAAATCTATGAAAAAATCTTACCATTTCCATTCTTGCGCTGGAAGAGACTATTAAAATCATATAGGTCATTGGATATCTACCTTCACTAGAAGAACTATGTAACACATAGTGATATTTCATTCTATCTAATGTTTCATCCCATACCACCAATATTGTCATCGAATATCTCTATACATCATGATGATACCTTGATAAACTGCCCACTATGAGTCATGAGGATAATACATCAACTACTCTCTCATATTTGTAAGAACATTGATATGTCCATGAATACATAGGATATTGTCTATATTCATAAACCTATCATGAGGTGAGTTATATCTTGATATACTATAACTTGGATACAAGCCCTCCTGATTTGGAAATTATCTAAATTTTTCCTCCTCTAGGAAGGAATACGTAATTGTAATAGATGTGAGGTAAGACTACACTGGACAATCATCCAATTATATATGAAACTAAAAAAAGTGGGCCATTAACTTCTCATCATCACTTGATTCTCATATGGCCTATGTTTCAGTTTTCCTAACTAGTGCATCTGCAGCTAAATTACCCTTAATAGGAAAATATGAATGATTAAAATTGAAAACCATAGATATTCGACCCATATTCATTTGAAGACTTTTGGGTAACACTATAAAATTTTATATATGAGGCACATGATGTATTTGTACACCACAAACTACTCACCGAATGGATAATGGATCTAGAAAAATAGCTCATGGACAATCGATGGTTACTCTTGGTCATGAATCATTTAGATAATCCCTTGAGGCATAAAATGTTTAGATCCTTATTAATGACTTTTTCCTCCTAAATCAGAGTTTCTACTAAGATGATTCGTGGTTCATCCGTGAATGTGGTATAACATATGATTTTCTCAGGAAGAGTCAGAATAACTGCAGGGAAAAGCCTCTAGGTCACCTTCTTAAAATAATTTTCACAATACAATGACCGAACGAATTTAATGGAATTGATTTTTTGTCTTTTAAGAGGTTATGTAAGATGGGAAATGTCATATATAAAACACATGTAATGTCCAGCTAACCTCAGGAATATATTTATATCCAACAAGATTCTGGGATTCTCCCATGAAACTAAAGCACTTACCTTTTCTGGGTTAAATAATAGTCCATATTCTAATATTATTTGACCCAAGACGTGAAAAGTTTCCACCTCAATGTGGCACTTTTCAAGAATTTAATATATTTGATTCTTTCTCAGTATACTCAGATCAATCTCAACATGATTAAAAACACAGCATTATGTCTTCCACAATGTCTATGACACCTGAATCCAATTTAAGGTGGAACAACATAATCATCATTTCCATAAGAATGATTGGTGTGTTCATGAGACCAAAAGATATGATGATGTTAACACACATACCATACCTGCTACGAAAATATATATGAAGTATTTCTGAAGTCCTTACATAGACATCATTATATAATGATATTAGGTCAATCTTATAGAAAACCATAGATCCTCATTATTATTTGAAGATATCATCTCTTCAAGGTAGTGGATATGGGTTCTTGATAGTATTATAGTTAAAATCCAGTAACTCATAGATGGACGTAAGGTTCCTTCTTCATTATTGTTAAAATCCTTCAGTGAACCCCATGTGGATTTGTTGGTCCAAAAAATTAATTTTGACTCTTATAAAATAACATTCTTTGTAGATTCTAATGCCTTACTAGTTTCATCCATTATAGAGGAATAGACACTAGAGATTCTATGCCAACAAGATTGATCATAAACTCTACCAATCTCTGAGGATGATAAAAAAATTATTTGGAAAGAGGATGCTAAAATGATCTGCTACTTGAGGGAATTCATCATGAAATACAACATGATCCTACATGGAGATATTTTCTATTCCACTCTGGGTTTTTATGGACCATTTTTTTTAATGAATTAAAATTTTCATTTGTATCTTGAAACACAGTAATTTGTATATTTCTGCAACACTAAACTGACCTGTTGTATGTTACATGAAATAACATATTGGTGTACGATACACACAACATAATGTATACATTATTCATATGTATAAATGAACTATATTGAGATTATTATATATGTACGCCAAAGTAATCCATAAATACATGCATTAATTAGTTCGCTTGGGATACATGCAAGAGCGACCTTTCACGATAGCTTGTGTTGTACACAATAACGCGTTTCACTAAAAAAATGATATATTATTAAAATGGGATATAAACTAGCTATTTCAAATAATATTAACAATTTTTTTTATTTTATATAACATTAAAATTCATCATTTTTTATTTTCAATACATTTAATAAGAACAAATTTAATTTTTTAGATAAAAGATGTATTTTTTCAAAATAATAATTTTTCCACATTTTGTGGGAACACCCATTATAAATCATGTTTTTAATAAATTTATATTTTATATAAGAAAAAATTAACTTATTTTTTTGAAGACTTAGATAAAAATTTATTTAGGTTAATTAATTTTATTTTTCTAAGAAATTTTTTATTTTAATTAATAGTAAAATATACTTCAGTTTATGTCAAAACACATATTTCATCTTAATTAGTTATATTGATAGATTATATTTTAATTATTTTTAAGTTTAATTAGAATATTTTTTTCATTTAATCCAATTTTGGTTATTTGAAGTAAAAGTTACAATTGAATTGGATATAACCACATGTCAATAATTGGATTATTTTTACATCCCAAAAAACTACATTAAATTTTTGATGATGAGAATTATTTTTAGATTGATTTCTTCTGTTTTTGTGTATAGAATTTAGAATAATGGAATCCAAATTTGGAATTATGAGGTATATATTGATTAAATATATATATTTATTTTTTTACATGCTAAATAATGTCATCAATAGTTTTTGTATTTACCATGGATAAGGGAATATCAGGTAAATAAGGGTAAAAATTAAAATTATAATAATATAAATCAACCATATATCATCTTCTAATTTTATTTTAGGAGTCACACCTAACCCAAATAACAATTTGGAAATATATTTTCCATTTTAGAACCACATGGGTGTAAAAATGACATGTTATAAATGATATTATAATTATATAATAAATATTAATTGATTATTTTGACTCTATAAACTAATTTTATGGATTAAATTGTCATACCAGTTATGAATTTATTTCTATTTTTATATGGAATCATGTTTTAATGACTTAAAAAAATTTCAGTTTCTAAATAGTGTGAAAATTGACATAATTTTTTTAAAAAACAAATTCAATTTTATTAAAACATATAATAGTCATAAAAATATTTGATTAGGTATAATGAATTTAAAAATGTTTCAAATTTCATTAATTATACACTTCTGGTTCATTTCATGTTTTATAGTTATTATAGTATCCTTATAATATGCCAATAACTTAAGACAAGTTAAGAGGTAGTGTTTTTAACTAATGGTAAAATCTTTCGAATAAGGTTAATTTTGTGACATAAACATGTCTAAAAACAATTGGATGATATTATTTATACCTAACATCATATTATATTTTACCTAAATGTTTATTGGAAAAATTATAAAAATATAATAAATTTTTAATAAATTAATATTTAATGGCATTCCTACAATGCCCCTCACCTCTCCTAAAAAGGGCACTCATCTTTATCTTTTATTCACACCACTTAATTTCATTGGCTCATATAAACCCTTCCCAAAACACCTACCAACATCCCTCCATTAATCGTAGAGTGCACCGTTTTCATAAAACCAACATATGGAGCCCTTCTATACAAATCAAAAGGAGAGACCTGAAGAATTGGTTATCATTTTATCCCTTCATTCAATGATATTTTCCTCTTCTTATTCATCATACTAAGTTGTTACCATAATAAAATAATAAATAAAGAATATCATATATTCTAAAATGTTTTTATCAATATGGGACAACTATATTCATCTGTATAGCCATCTATTATAAATAATCAAACCATGTGTGCGTACATATGACATACTGTCAACACACTGTTGTGTAAACATTTTTTCCTATATAATTTATTTCTAAGTGTATAATGTTGAATATAAATGACATAAATAATTAATATTACAAGATATTATTTCTTTAGAATTCATATAAAATTCAATTCCATACAATTTAACTATCATTGGATATGATATTTTCGCTTGTGCGTACGTACGACTTACCGTCTACAAGACCCGATGAGGCACTATCCATGATAACCATTTATGATTGATTATAATTATTATATATAAAAAATAGAATTAAATATATGAAAAAATAATTCTAATTTATATAAATATCAATATATATTTCATTATCTTATTTCCATTAAATTCAATAAAGAATCAAATACAGTGTTCATGTTTAACTATGACGTACCGTCTCCATTAACGGTGTGTTCTATTTCATTTATCTATCTATTAAATATATTACACTATAAATATTTATTATATATATATATATTACATTATGTAATTCATTAAATCAATATTTGTGAAATAATATCATGAATAAAAAGACAAAACACATATAATAAAAAAATTACTATTACCCAAAACGTTCCATTAAAAAGGAATTGATAAATAAATAGGTAATATAAAGTTATAATTGATTCATATATGATATCATAGTAATTTTTATGTTTCTATTACAAGTTATTATTATGTTTAGACCCATAATATATGATTTTTAGACACGTCTATATGAAATCAGACCTATGTTATGGGATTCTTTTTCATTCACTTTTTTCATTGAAATTATTTATATCTAAGTATTTATTATAGAAAATTTATCATCAAAATCCACAGTACCTAAGTATGTAATATTATTTCTAAACATCAAGATTTATTTAATGTTAATTTTAAACTATTATTTTCATACATTCTGAATATTCTATTTTTGTTAAGTAACTATATTTTTACATACCCTTGTTTGTGTTATAAAACAATGTCGTCCATTCAGTTACAAACTAACTATTGTTTGAGTGACACATGTACAGGTCCCTCCAAAATTCAATGAAAAATATGACCATTGGAGGAGGGAGCCGATTTTAGGATCTGTGCCTATAAATGAAAGATCACTTGAAAGAGCTCAATACTATTCAATTACTCCATAGATTACATGCAGTTGGAGTGATTTTGAGAGAGAGACTCTCATTACTAGTGTGTACTGGATGTCTTGTTCTGATTTTCATCATGTGACTCTGAATGTGACTGAGTACATTCGAGAAATTTCAGGGATAGGAAGATAGAGGTGCCGACTACCTTAAAGGTCGAGGACATCACTGCTGAGGAAGTCAGAGGTGACGAATACCTTGGAGATGAGGTCCTTTGGGGATTGAAAGACATACTACAATATTTGTATCGAGATCTTACCCTGTTGTGGGTAAGATAGACTTTCTTGAATGTATAAATCAAATGACCTTTATCCATGGTTTTTGGATACCCTTCTCTTAAGGTTATATGATTTATTACTTGTTACTTGGTTTGTTTCATGTTTTCCATAACATTTTGATTTTTCAGGAATGTATAACTATATTATAATTCCTTATACATGTATAGTCTAATTTAGTAAGATTATATACTCATTAAGGTTGAATATTTATCTTTTTAATCATTAATTAAGATTCATTTTCCTGAACCATGTTTTTCAAAATCAATTTCTTGGAATAATATTTCTGGAATCTAGTAAGTTTGTAGAACATGAGGTTTTATGAATTTTTTTCGTTGTTTAACTTTGTTAAACATTACCATCTTTAAAAGTTCCAAAAGAATTTTTTAAATTATACAATTCACCCCCCTATTTAATGTTGAGCATTATTAGATACATCATTCAGTATCTATATTATTTTAATACTACAATTGGTAATATAGATTATATCATACTCCATATACAATCTCAATAATTGGTATCAACGTAGGTCTCTAAATTAATTATATTCACATATATGTTTTCCTGGCACAATTTTTAATTTATCATATTTTTCCTAGAAGAGGAATTTTTTCCTTGTTTACTTATCCTTACTACTAACAATTTTGTGTGGAAACAATTTTTTTATTGATGGAATCAATGCTGGTTCCATTGACAACCTAAATCCAACAATACCACCTATTTTTGATGGGATTGATTACGAAAATTGGAGAGATCGCATAATGAAATTTATTATCAATATTAGAGTGGACAATTTTTTATGCTTACTGGAGGATATTAAATCCCTGAAAAGGATGTTAGTACCTTCACCAATCAATAAAAGCATGAATATCAACTGAATAATATGGTACACAATAATTTTCATTATTCCATGACTCTAAATATATATAGCCAAATTTCATCTTGTTAAGAAGAAAATTGTATATGTAAGAAACATGAAGTTACACACTTTGGAACTTCCAAAGTTATCGAAACAAGAAGAGCCACACTCAGAGATGAATATCATGGTCTCTGCTTTCCTTATGGAGAACCTATATGTATGGTGAAACAAATATTTATTACTATTTTCAATTGTTTTCATTATATGGGTGATAAATTATTATATGATTAATCACTTATATAAAAGGTCATAGACATCATGCACAATGAGTTAGAATCAAATATCACTGTTATTTATGAGAACAGAAAGGTTACTAAGATTTCTCTTGAGGAATTTTTTTCCACTCTTCTTCAACATGAGAGTAGAATGAACAGAGATACTAATAAAATAATGAGTAATAATGGGAATGAAAATGTTACTTTTACTACAACTTCAAATCCTATGAATGAAGAGACTCCTAAGAGAGTTAGAAGAAAAAAATCTATGATGGTTGTTGTACAATATGAATCTAGCGGATGTGAATCTTCAAAACATGAACTAGCCAATCTTGCTTGAAGGATGAACATGATTGTTGGATAGAAGAACATTCAAACCAGATATAAGAAGAACGAAAGGAAGGATAAGAAAGATTTAGAAGTTATTTGTTACGATTGCAAGAGAGCTGGACATATAAGACCTGATTGTCCTATGTATAAGAGAAAAGAATGAAATGAAAATGTTTTTGAGATAAATAGAACAAAGTACTAAAATTCTAATGATATTAATGTATTAAAAGATAATGACACATAGAGTGAAAGTGGTGGTGACGCTTCTGATGAATCATCATATTATAAATCATTTGGAAAGAAGAATCTTGGTCTAATAGCCAGACTACCTATTGACAATCATTACTTAATGGCTAAGGTACACAATGCTGAATCGATGTCCAATGTTTCATTGAATGAAAATTAGAGTAATTATAAATACTATGAATCATTGGATGAAAAAGTTTATTTTGATGAATATTATACAATACCTTCTTATGAATAAGTTTCTAGGTTTTCTAAGCTTCTTGAGAAAGAGAATTCTAAATTCTGCAAGAAGCATGATAAATAAAGTTTCTAGGATCTCTTTACATACAAATGAAATATCATATCATTTTAATGATCTTGATAATAAAATCCTTGATTTAGAAAGTATTTCAAAAAACCTAGAGGATGTAAATTCTGATAAGGATAAGCTTTCTAAGGATCTAGAAAATTTAATTTCATAGAAAACTGTTATAATGCCTTACTTCATTTATAAAGGTAATGTTTTTAGGACAAGAACACAGTTATCAAATTGAAAACTGAATTTGTTTCCTTGAGGATGTGTTTTTCAATCATTCCCATAGGTATATAATATTTTGATAAGATGTATTCTCAAATCCAACCTATATAGAATAAATCTGGATTTGGTTATACTAGTTCTAAACCAATTTTTAGTAACAATTGTTTTGTTCCTAAAAGTGATCCTTTCTGCACTAAGTTTTAGTGTGTTGGTAATTTGGAAAAAAATTGTCCCCTAAACAAAAATCAGTCTTAAGGATTTAATAATGAATATTTTTCTAATAAATTGTGGTTTCCTAATATTTTTCTTCCTGAAATTTATGAAACAAAGAATGTTTGGGTTCCAAAAGCCTAACTATTGTGTTTTCATGAAAATTGAGAAAGTACCAAAAAAACATGGTACATGGATTATGGATGTTCATGACATATTATTGGTAACAAAAACTACTTTGAATATATTATCAAGGATAAAAGATGAAAAGTAACTTTCGGAGATAAAGTGCATGGATAAATTATAGGTATAGGTAACATTGTTCTTCTTGGATAAATTTTTTTTTTCAAATGTTTTGTTTTTCAAGGGGCTTAATAACAACCTCATTAGCATAAGTCAATTATTTTACGAAGGTTACATTATTAATTTAAGTAATGACATGTGCATAGTACACAATTCCAAGGAATAGTTTATTCATTCTTCTAATAGGCAAGAGAATGATTACACAAAAAATGTAGAAGACTATAGGAGCCAAGACATGTCTTGCCATAGTGAAATGGAAGATCATTCATTCTTTTTTCATAAAAGGTTTGGTCATTTTAAACATAGGAACCTATGAAAACTCTCAAATAAAAGAATTGTTAAGAATCTAATGGTGCTTATATTTGATTCTTCAAAATATTGTGATCCTTTTTAATATAGAAAGAAACATTAATTATGTTTTAAATTAGTCATTGAAGTCTCAAACACTGATGCATTACAGTTGATGAATATACATCTTTTTGGACCATCCCAAACTAGAATAATTGGAGGCAAGTATTATGTATTTATCATACTTTATGATTACACTAGATTTACGTGGGTCTATTTTCTAGAAATAAAAATTGATGATTTTTATTATTAAAAATGTTTTAGAGACCATGTAAAAAATTAGAAAACACTTCATTTGATAAAAATTCTTAGTGATCATGGCGGAGTTTTCAAAATTACTATTTTTAAACTTTTTGTAGAATAATAGGCATAACTCATAACTTCTCAAAAACTTGAACACCTCAACAAAATGGTGTTTTTGAAAGAAGAAATAGTACTTTTCATGAGATAACTAGAACCATGTTGAGTGAGTATTATGTTGCCAATCATTTTTGGGCAGAACCTGTATGTACTTCTTGTTATACTATAAATCGAGTTTTTATTAGACCTTTTATTAATAAAACTATTTATGAGTTATGGAATGGTATAAAACTTAGACATCCTTACTTAAAGGTTTTTGGTTGCAATGCATTTATTCTGAATACTAATGATAATCTACACAAATTCAAACCAAAATATGATGAAGGAATTTTCTTAGGATACTTCACAACTTCTATTCCTTATAAAGTTTTCAATAATAACGACTGCACTGTTGAGAAAATAGTACAAGTCAAATTTGATGAAATTGATACTTTTGTTTTTAAACAACCCCAACCTACATCTTTAGATGTGTTTTCAAAAACTGATTTTCAACCCTTTATAATAGATCATTCTGAGAAAGAAAATTTCCAAGAAGATATTTCTGAAACATTTACCCAGAATATTTTTTACCCTATCATGATGAACAGGTTTTAGAAAACCAAAATCAATTCATTCTTAAGAATCATCCCAATGATAGTATTATTGGTGATGTAAATAAACCTGTAAGGACTATAAGTTCCATATGTAATGAAATAGAACATCTATCATTATATTTCCAATTATAACATAAAATAAATGATGAATATTTAGGTGATGATGATTGGATAAATGCAATGGAAGATAAGATAAATGTATTCGAAAGTAATAAATTCTTGACCTTAGTTTAAAGACCTAAGGAAATATCTGTTATTGGTGTAAGATGGGTCTTCAAAAATAAGTTTTATGAAAATGGAATCATAGTAATAAATAAAATAATATTGGTTTCTATATTCTATAATCAACAATAAGAAATAGACTATGAAGAAATCTATTCTCTAGTAGCTAGACATGAATCTATTCATATTCTACTTGCCTTTGTAGTATTCTTCAATTATAAACTTTTTCAAATGGATGTGAAATGTGCATTCCTTAATTTTAAGGTTCATGACGATTTTTTTTTCATACAACCTCTTGGTTTTGAAGATAAAAAATATACAAAACATATTTACAATATAACCAATGATTTGTATGAACAAAAGAAATCCCCTCGATCATGGTTTGATAGACTTACAGGATATTTACTTCAAAATAATTATGTTAAGGAAAATGAAGATCCAACGCTTTTAATAAATAATGATAAGAAACATGTTTTTATTATACACATCTATGTTGATGACATGATATTTGGTTCAACTCAGAAATCATTAACTGATTCTTTTGTGCATCTATGGAAATATGAGTTTGAAATGAGTATGATGGGTGAGTTAACATTTTTCCTTTATTTTCAAATTTCTCAAAAACCAGAAGGAATCTATATATCCCAACATAATTATATTAATGATATTGTTAAGAAGTATGGATTTAACAACACTACGAGTATAATTACTCCCATTGGTACCTCAAATTTACTTGATGTTGATGATGCTGGGAAAATAGTACATCCAACATGTTTGATAGGAAATTTATATTACTTGAAACCTAGTAGTCCATACATAATGTTTTCAGTTGTATTATGCGCAAGATATAAATCCAATCATATGGCTTCTCATTTGAAGGTAGTGAAAATAATTTTTCACTACCTAAAGGGAACCATGTATTTACGACTCTTTTATACATTAATAAATGATTTTGTTCTAAAAAGTTGTTCCGATGCTGACTTTGGTGGATGTTGAATGAATAGAAAAAGTATCTATGAAACTTAACATTTCATTAGAGATTCATTAGTTTCTTGCTCACGCAATAGGTAACACTTTGTAGCACTTTCCACTACTGAAGATGAATATGTAATAGCTAGATGTTGTTTTGATCAAGTGCTGTTGATGCAATACACACTCACAGACTATGGTATGAGTTTTACAGAAACACAAATTTTGTGTGAAAATACTAGTGCCATTTCATTACGATAAAACCCCACACATCACTCTCATGAAAAACACATATATATTAGGCATCACTTTCTTATGGATCATGCAAAAAATGTAGATAACATTCTTCAATTTACCACAACACAAGATAAATATTATGATATTTTCATAAAATAGTCACCCTTCGATTAAGTTGAATACATTAAATAGAAGATAGGAATGATAAACATATGGTAATATTCCTTGTTAAAATTGTTTTGAGTTCAATATTATTACAGTAATAAACTCCATTTCATTGGGGGAGTACATTTGATTGAAAATTTTCAACTTTTTCATAATGAATATTTTTCATCACATTTTTCGCAATGATGTTTTTTAAATAATATTAGTACTGAATATTTTCAAAATTATCATAATTAACATTTGATCATATTTTTTATAATGATGTTTTTCAAAAATATTATTAATGATTTTATTCAAAAAATTTCATAATTAATATTTTCAAAATTTTCATAGTGATGTTTTTCAAATTTTGCGAAATTAGTTTTTTTTCCATAGTCTGTTTTTCAATATTTTTGGGGATCAAATTTTTGGAATCTAAATTTCTTCAAGATGAATTTTCCTCACTATGAATAATTTTCCTAGCAATCCGATAGGTATGATTCATTCTTGAAATTTTGTAATCACAATTTAATTTCTAGTATTTTCATTTGTTATTAAAATTTTTCTTATTCCCTTTTCCTAAAAACTGAATGTTTTTCTTAAAAACCTAAAAATATCAGATTTAATCATGTTTTCCTTAGGGTTATCATATCAACTGTTAGATATGATCAGAAGGATATTCCGCTATTGGATTGAGTTGGAAGATGAATCTTCCCTTCTAACACATATAATAGGGACCCTCAAAGGGTTTTCCCACATCGATATGAGGCTCTCGAGTGCTGATGTTATGACCCTTTACATAAGAAAGTTCTAAACTTCTCAGAGTTTTCTCAATTAAAAATGTCTATAGAAGAGTCCTATCAGAACGATATGTATACTTTCAAGCCAATCCCAGAGTGGCAGGTGTATTGAAAAAGGTTGGTGCATCTGAACATCTTTTCTAAGCATGATTCAATCATTTTGATGAACATCAAATTGAAGGGTGGGAGAGTGTTTTCATATCGAAGCCATGTGATCAAGATTTGGTATATCTGGATTTGATTGTTGAGTTTTATGAATCAGTTAGTTTCTCTAAGGAATAAGGGAGAGATATGTTTTCCTTCAAATGTTATGGAAAGATCTATGCTCTTTCATATACTAAGGCAACTAGCTTAGTTATTATTCCATATGATGGAGAAGCTGAATTCTGTTCCCACAAGTTTCCAGATGTAAAAGGAAGCTTTTTAAAGGTGAAAGTGATGGAGTTCCTTGGTCATACTGATGTCAAAAATCTAAATATTTCTCACCTCTCTAAAAATAATCAGATCTTTGAATTATGGGTTCAAGGATTTATCATTCCGAGAAATGGTGACAATGAAACATTGAATAAGAGTGATATGTACATCCTAGATTTTATGCTGATCCAGAGCATGGTTAATTTGGTTAAGAATATTATGATTGCGAACAAGAATATCAAGAATGGATATTTGAAGGCTCTGATTATCATGTACCCGAACCTTATTTCTAAGTTTATTGTTCAATGATTAGAATCTTTTAAAATATCGTGCTGTTCAAAACCTAGAAATTGCAAAGTTATGCTAGTCAGTGATGATAATTTGAATAGGATGAACATTGGATTTTTTAAAGACTCAAGAGAATTTTATGACATACCAAAGGAGGAATATGAGCTATTCTAAAGAAACAATAAGTGGATGATCCTCCAAGAATGGTTGAATAGAAGACTAAGTAAATGGAAGTGAAGAAGAAGAGAAAACCCCAAAATATAAGGAAACACAATATGAACCTTCTAAATCTAAGAAGAAAAAATCAGATCTGGATAAGGATGTATAAAATTTTAGGGATGATATGAAAAACCGGAAGGAAAGAGAGCTATAGTTTTTCCTAGATCTTGCAGAAGCAAAGGCTTTGAATGAGAATACTGCTGATGAGCTTGAGAAGCAAGAAAAAGAAAAAAAGAAAAAGGAGAAGATTTATGAAATAGAGATTGTTCAATAAATTCCGAGGGATACTGAAAAATATTCTGAACAAATTGTAGTACCATAGTACTTCCTGGTATAATCCTTACCTAAAACGACAAGGATATAGTTTTTCCTCTGGAAAATGAAAAAGAGGTATAAAAAGAAATGGAAGATGAAGAAGAATCTGAATGAAGTGGTAGAAATGAAGATCTCATAAAGCATATTGAATACATCCATAGTAAATAAAGTCTATCCGAGAAATTTTTAATCCAAACATCAGAAGAAGAAAAATAAATGCTTGATACACCAGGGAAAGGTCACAAATAAGATGATGAGAAAGATGAAGATGATGTGAACAAGCTATCTAAGGACGAATGTTTTAATCATTATTTTATTCATCCTGATGATGCTAAGCTAGGAGATAATACTGTGAAGATAGATGAAGATTGAATTTTTTTGCTATCTGACAGTGAACATGATTCTTTGGATGAGGATGTCGTTACGAGAACTGATTAGGGGAAACATGTGATTGTTGATACACATATTTTATCTGTTGTGAGGAAGAAGGATGCTGGTGGATCTTCGAAGAGGAATTGTTTTGAGCTAGAGAAAGAGACTTCACATAGGAAAGTCTCATATTCGGATTCATAATCTCTAGGACATGATTTTGTTGTACAGTCCCTGAAACAGATGGTGGGGAACATTCTGAATATCCCAAGCATAAACTCTAAATTCCAGATGCTTCAACACACACTAAATTTGGAATCAAATTATGTGTCCATGGTGATGGACAAGTGTGTTAAGCTTGAGGCTGATTTTGAGAATTTAATCATTTAATATGATGCCCAAAAAAGGTCATGTACGAAAATGGTTGGCTGGTCAAAGAAGACATGTGAATAATTGAGAGAACATGATGAGTTTCAAGATGGTTTCAAGGAGGCTTTTGGTATAGAAGATGGTATGATCAAGGATCTCATGAGTAGCATTGAGAAATTGATAACTCTTGAGAAGAATACATAGACTCACAAAGGGAAGGATCTGAATGGGGGATTGAATTATGTTTCCCAAATAAAAAAGACATAATGAAATATTCATATTGAGATAGAAGAAAAGCTTGTTAAGTAGGAAAAAGTCATGAAAGATCAGGAAGAGGCTCTTAAGTCATAGGAAGAAAGGATCAAGGATTTAGAGTAGAATGTTAAGGATCTGGATCAGCTTTTTAAGTGAGCAGAGGAATATCATAAGGAGCTCAATAAGTTTAATAATATATTTAATTAGTTTATGTCGAAGGAAAAGGAATGATAAATTTGATACAATCTGATATTTTTTATACTTTTCATCCTTGTACAAATTCATTCTAGTCATAATGAAATTTTTTTATCTTTTCCTTTTGGATGTGTTGTACTAACGTTTCAGGTACCATAATTTCATTTCCATTCATTAATATTGTTTTTGAATATCACAAAGTGGGAGAAAGGTAAAACGAATACAATGTAAACAAGAAATATCCATATATAAGGGGGAGTTTAACAAAGGGTGAGATTTCATTATAGTGTTTCTATAATCAAGATAATGAAAAATATCATTTCGAAAATCAAGAATCTGATCTTTAGTCTTCCAAATCCGAATGGGAGTTAGTCCTATTCAACTTTTACCATATGATAAATGAGATATGTTTCATTTTCAAATCAAGAAAAATATTTTATATGTGCTTATTTTGTTTTTCGTAAGGATGATTTTGCTTTCCAAAAAGGGGGAAATTGTTGAGTAATAAAGTTTACATAAGAATTTTCCATTCATTCATGTTTGGGGAGAATGATGATTCAATATGGTTTATGTATGACTTTACCAATCCTCATGTTTTTAAAATCACAAACACCTTATCTCAAGACAAATTTCATTTTACCCAGTGTTTTACATTCATATGGAAAATTTTACTTCTCCTAAGAAAATTTATCCCTACTATGTTTTTCATTGTTCATTATCTTATCTAAGAGTGAAATTAGGTTTCATATCTAAAAACTCAGAATCATATAATAATTAGATAAATATTATTCTATATTAAGGATACGAATTCTGACTTTGAGTTATCTGAATTTAGACTCTGAAAAATTATGAGCTCTGACTCCTAGTTCTCTGAATTCATACTCTAAACTCTTCTGAGTTCTAACATTGAGTTCTCTAAATTCAGACTCTAAAATCATATGAGTTCTATCTCAGAATTATAATCAATTCAGACTCTGAACATGGTAAGTTAAGACTCCGAATTCTAATAAATTCAGACACTGAACATTTTTTGTTCTGACTCTGAATTCTCATGAAATTCTAACTCCAAAATTTTTATGTTCTGACTTTGAATTCTCATGGAGTATGAACCCAAACATTTTATGTTCAGCTTCAAAATTATTGTGAATCCAGATTCTGAATTTCCATGAAATTCAAACTCATAAATTCTATAGAGTTCAGGTTATGAATTTCTTGAATGTAGAATCCAAATATCCTTGTATTATAGACACCGAATGTGTTTTTGGTTAGACACCGAACATTTATTTGCATTCATTCTGAGTATTCAATTTTGGTTATGTAACCATATTTTTTCTTACACTTGTTTTTTTATAAAACGATGTCATGAATTTAGGTACTTACTAACCATTTTTTGAGTGACATGCCTACATGTCAATCCAAAATTCAAAGAAAATATGACTATTGGAGGAGTGAGCCGACCATTGAAGCTGTGACTGTAAATAAAATCTTATTTGATTGAGCTCAACACTTTTCTATGACTCTAGAGATTACATGTTGTTTAAGTGATTTCTAGAGAGAGTCTCTCATTCTTAGTGTGTACAAAATGTCCAATTCATATTTTATTAGTGTGACTCTAAATGTTTCTATGTACATTCGAGGACATCTGGGGATAAGAAGTGGGAGGTTTCGACTACCTTAACGTTCGAGGACTACCTGGCTAAGAAAGACAGACGTGATAACTACCTTAAAGTGGATGGCTTGCAGGGATGGCATGATAGACTCTGATCTTTTTATTGAGGGATTACCCTAGTGTGGGTAAGACAAACATTCTTCAAAGTATCTATAAAGGGACCTTTATCCAAGGTTGTTGAATACCCCTCTATTTGGGTTAAAATATTTATTACTTGTTACATGGTTTGATTCTAGTTTTCTGCTGCATTTTGATTGTTGAGGAATGCATAACTATCTTATAATTCCTTATACTTTTATACTCTGATTTAGTAAGATTCTATAAGCAATAAGGTTGAATAATTATCATTGAAATCATTCATTATGTTTCACTTTATGTAACCATATTTTCTGGAATCACTTTCTCTGAATGATATTTCCGAAATCTAGTATGTGTGTAGAACTAGTGGTTTTTTGAATTTTTTCCTTGATTAACTTTGTTAAACATTACCATCTTTAATTGTTCAAAAGTAATTTTTTAATGTATAAAATTCACCCCCTCTTTTATTTTGAGCATTATTAGATACATCATTCAGTATCTATATTATTTCGATCATACATTTGGTATTATAGAGTATATCATACTTCACATACCATCTCAACTATTGTTGGTTTTGGTATCTAATCTAATAGAATGTATCCATAATTTCATATATGGACACAATAATAGTTATAATTTTATAATATCAATAATTAATTCACTAACTACATAATTTATTATCACACACCATGTTTCAAGTCCGGTTTACGTTTTTATCATGGAGAAATAATGCTGATCATTTAGTTAAACAATGTAAAGTGTGGCCAATATGGTAGGATGATTAATGTGAATTATTGGATAAAATTCCACATATTTATCATTCATGTGAAATTAAATAAATTAATATATAGTTTCTATTCAGTAATGTAATACCCAATTACATGTCATTTTATCTCATACATCAATGACCATATTTAATATTCATTTATGTCATTTTATTAGGATCCAATATATATTAGTTTAAGTTCATTTCATGAATAACAAATATGAATATATTGTTATGTTTATTTTTTTAATTAGTAACATAATATTCATGGGAGGTAATGATATTATTCTAATATATTTTGTTATAAAATTATATAATATATCAGTAACCCATTTGGAAGATTAAGGGGATGGACTATTTGGGCATTAACTTAAATGTTTTCTCTGAAGTATCACATTCAATGTCTCCGTTAAAAAAAATATCATTGAGTGAACTATTAGAGTTAATCCATCACGCTAAAATCCTATGATAAAATTTTATCATTAAATTCATTACTATTTAGTACATGTATCTTCCTCTCATTATGAGCTTCAAATTCTGGTATATGATCATTTAATTTTTTTTAAAGTCATCTTATGATATATGGTTGTTATATGTGATGGTATGAGAACCAATGAGGAAAATAAATGTATTGTTCAATACAAAAACATGTATTTAATTACATGGGAAGAAATTAAAGTAAAAATGTGATGCCAAATATCATTAAGACAACTATAGTGGGACTAGTTGAATTACTCAAATGGTCCATTCACCAACGAATTAAATAGAGAAATATTGTCTTTTTAGATGATAAAATTCATATATATTCATCATATAAGTGTATAGTAGGTTTCTAAAACTTTCCAGGATAATTGAGTGAGGTTTCCTAGAATATTGATCGACATTTTTTAGGAAATCTATCCAATAGAAACTCCTAATCTCCATAACAGTATGAACTCCATTAAATATTATTAAAATATGGAGAAAGTCTAGAATTAAATATTATTATTGGGATGCAATTGGCCGAATGTGAATGCTTAAATCAAATCAACATATAGTAAAGGGGACAATATTCATAGAATTCTGGTGATTCTTTAGAGGCTGATGTATGATGTCGGTGTGAACATGGTATGTGCAACAAATTATTGTGAAAAAATTATTTTCTTCAAACACTATATATGAAAATTACTCCAATAATATGATTTTATGGTAAAGAATCATTACTATATAGTGTTTCCAACATTCTGTATTGATAAATACTTGATAAAGAACTTGAATTTCTTTTACATTTATTTAATGGAGATGCATTCTGCCAAATACGGTCTTGTATAGGAATCTCTCTGAGTTTTTCCCATCATCAAGAACAATGATCGGTAAAATAAATGTATTTAATGATTGGATGTATGTTTACAATGTTGGATATATTCAATCAAAGAATACATATAATCAGATTATTCATTTATGATATGATCAATTATTTATCCAACCATGGGATATATAGTGTTGAGTAGATTCACCTATTGTCCCTCCTTATCTGGAGTGGTTTTAGTAATCCAATTTCACTTCGACATTATAATAAACGGGAAATATTAGTTTTTAATTTTACTGGTCTAATCTATATCATATTGGGAATATGTTTTGTCATTATAGGATATATGTAAAACATACACATTCTAATAAAATGTGATTTTTAAATCAATTATCTGGTACACATGAGAAAGGGGAAGGAATCTTGTTTCCTACTATTATACAGATCATTGATATTCCTCGTAATAATCAAGGATACAGAATTCACATTCAACCTTGTGACATAGATCTCAATAGATGATTCAGTAAAATAATGGTGGGAATGATATTCAGATACATTGTTCACCCATCCCTCTCAATGGGGGAATGAGTTTGGCAATGAGAATTTGCATTGAGTGATAAAGAAAACTCCATGGTTGACATTAATTGGAGTGATATTGATCATCATACCACTAGACAGGATTTAATAAATTTGTTAATTTGTATTTATTTGAATGATACATCATCATTTATAGAGAGAATGTATCCTTAAACAAACTCAACATAAAGATGAAACTCCATCGAGGATGTGTGTATGTGTGCTTGATCATTAAAAATAAGCAATGTATAAAACCCTGATATTTTTGTGAGATTTTATTATTTCCTTAATGTATTGTGTTGTTTGTTACACCAAGATATAGTTTCACTACATCCAAAAACATACTATAATAAGGTATACACAACACTACACTAGGCTGGTGTTATACATAATTTCATGTTCATTTGAACGAATTCATTTTACACTACACTATGTTTTAACAGGAAATAAAATATTATAATATTACCTTATAACTATGAAATTATAAAGTATAGTATAACTATATAATCAAAAATATTAAATAAGACATTACACATGAATATATAATTTATTGATTGATAAAATAAAAATGTTTTTCTAAAAACCATTTTAAATGAAAATAAGTGAGTTTATAAAAAAATAATATTACATTTGATTGATTTTATTAATTAATTAAATATATATATATATATATATATAATATTTATTAATAATTTTATATTTCATATTTTATTATTTATAGGAATGATATATAAACAAAATCAAATTTTTCGATTAAAGATTTATTTTAAATAAAATGCAGTTTTCTTGCATTTTGATTGTGCACCAATTTGAAATCAATTTTTGAAATTTTATATATTCTGTTTGAAATAATAATTATTCTATGCCTATCGGATATAAGAATTTACTTTGGAATAATTTTGGATAATTTTCTAATAATTTTTATGTTTTGATGAATAGAAAAAATTATTAAATATTAATTGAATACATATTTTTTCATTGAAATAATTTATGGGGTTAAATTATTTTATTTAATTGTTTTAATTTTTAAATATGTTAATTTTTTATCATTTAATATAATTTTGGTTATTTTATTTAGTTTTACATTAAATTTATATGTAAAAACATTTCAATCATTTGCAATGTTTTGTCTGTTAAATCTCATTTTTTCATTCACAAAATGTTATTTATTGAAAATTAATTTATATGAAATATGAGTTTCTAATTTTGAAAATGGATTCCATTTTGGAAATCATTATGGACAAAATATTTAAATAGTTTTTATTAATTTTTTGGGAATTATTAATAGTAACTTCGTTAAATTTTAATGATATAGAAAATGGTTAATCATGTAATTAAGGGTAAAATAATATAATAAAATTACAAAAAACAATTCCAAAATATCATTGAATGAGTGTGTTTTTACTTAAATCATCCTTATGGTGAAATTATATCTTTTGGAATCCACTTGGAAGATATTATGACATTTAAAATATTTTATTTAATGAAACTTACTGTATATCGTAGTCAGAATTTAAGAATTATATTACTTTTAATAGAAGGTTGTATAAAATCTAAGTTCAATTTTAAATAATCATTTTATTTCTAATATTTTTCTCTATCACAGTAATTTATTAATAATTTTTAGACAATATATATTGACCATAAACGATAATACATCGATGTTGAAAATTTTATTTAAATGATGAAAAATAAAAAAAATAATTTTCCGTAAAATGATAATAACCATTATGAGAAAACAAAACGTCACCAACTCTTATTGGTTGTGTATATATTGATTTTAACCATCCATGGGACATGTTACTAGCCATTTGAGTTCATATAGATATGATTATAACACATAAAATATTTTATTTAATGTGTTGTTTATGTTGTCACTTTCATGTTTAATTAAATATATCATTTTTTGGAATATCTTCCAAATTATATATTCAATTATATGTATTATTATAAAATATAGAGGTATTATCGTAATCTTAGTATGTTTAATTTATTTTGTATTCAAAAAATATTTATCATAAATAATTAAACAAAACAGATTTCATATTTATGTTATTAAAGGAAATATCATAAATTTTTTTTTTGAGATATTTAAATAAAACTAATTTAGGATAATTAACATATAAAATCAATTTTATAAATGAAATTGACCCATTAGAGATATATTAAAATATAATTTTTAAGATAACATTGTATATTATTATTTTTAAAAGTCATGAATTTGAATAGTGTTAAGATTTACACTATTGATGGATTATCAAAATAATGTATTATTAAATTATATGAAAATAAATAAAAAGTTTAAAAATTATATAATAATTATTATATTGTGTAAAATGTTATAAATTACTTAATTATGGTATAATTGAAATCAATTAATTAAATTTTAAACTTATTATTATTGATTTATTTTCCTAGATTAAATAAAAATTAATTAGAATAACTTAGTGTAAAATTATAGGATATTGTATTAATTGATAGAAGAACATGTCTAAAATTTATTATTTGATTTTATTAAAACCTTATCAAAACCTATCTTCCAAAATTGGGATTTTTTGAGGTTTTATGGGTTTTTATTTTATTATAATTTATTCTTTTTTGAAAATTCCAATAGTGCCCATCACGTCAATTATAAAAGAGAACATCCTTCCTCACATATTCACTTATATTTATTCCTTGAACCCCAGAAATGAAAATCCCAATTATAATATGAACATCCTAAGTTACATTATAGATGATATATTCATTTCAATAGACCAACACTAGTGCCATTAAGAAACAATCTAGAGGGATATCATTAATGAAATGATAATATCAACAACTGATTTTTTTCAAACATAATTCTTCTTCATCCTCATCTGTTAGAGTTGATTCCATTAGAAATTAATTAATACAATATCACATATTCAAATAGAGTTTATAATGATTATGGAACAACCATATTCTACCGTCTATCCATAAAATTAATAATGATATAACCATGTGTGCGTGTATACAACTTACCATCTCAATGCCTTGGTGTAATCTGTTTTTCACCACCAGCATAAATATATGTGTATAATTATGTAAATAATATTTTAAATTATTATTATGATCTTATTTTTATTCTAGATCAATTTATATACCATCCAAATCCATACAATTCATTAATTAATTTAACGATATTTTCTATCATGCATACGTACGACGTTCCGTCTTCCCGATTTAATGTCATTCTTTCTACATTATCTTAATTATATTATGATTATATAAAAATTTATAATGAATATAAATGTTATAGATTGTATTATTATCATTTTTTAAAATATATAACTATATACTTTTAATATTGACGTATACTGATCCATGAAAAATTGTGTAAGAAAATTATGCATTTAACAGTTAAAGGACGAGTAATAATGTAATTAAAAAATGGGTAATAATATAATCAATAATTATATCATAAAACTGAACATTATTATAGAATAAAACAACGAAATATTTTAAACCCTTATATAGTAGTTTCATACACATATAATGAAACCTAGACCAAAGCTAATGGGAAGCTTCACAATCTCATTGTTATACAATATTGTTTATACAAAAGTCATTACTTGAATTTTTTATCATCTATTTACATGAATTATTATAATACAATATTAATTTATTTTACTATTTTTTAATGTATAATTAATGTTAGTTTTACATATGTTTTAATTTTAACAACACGTTTAGAAATGATTCATTTTTTTATTTCCCAAATGAGGAAATTTTTGAATTTTCCCTCAAAATTATGAGAAAAATGATTGTTAACATATATGGAAGGAATATATTTTTACACATAATAATTTCTTATTTCCATGAATATTAATTTAATTGATTTCAATTTTTTTTAATGAAATTATTTTCAATTAAAAAATTGTAGTGTTTTTAAAAATGAATAAAATTTTGAAGAAAAACGGATATTTACCAAAAGAACTAATATTAGATGTTCTTTCAAAATTATTTTTCATCAATGATGGAATTATTTAATATATTT
The DNA here is from genome assembly GCA_963277665.1 of Viscum album. NCBI lineage: Eukaryota > Viridiplantae > Streptophyta > Magnoliopsida > Santalales > Viscaceae > Viscum > Viscum album. Next base: position 87,496,013 of record OY728121.1, on the reverse strand, counting down.
ATATATCCATTAAAATATACATATTATACATATTTTTTCATCATTATTATGATTGATTTTAATTTATGAAATCTATTTTTTTACATGGATTTTGTTATGATGTAATTTTCTTCCTGAATCCCACATTATAACATCGGTTATGCTCTGTTGAATGATTTGTGTTTTTATGGTACATTTTAGAATTATTTCAATATGAGATGGGTGAGACCAATATCTTCATCCAATTCCTATTATAAATATTTATATATCATGATATTGATAAGGTTACAAGGATATATGATATTTCTTCAGTAATACAGTTTTGTAACAGGAAATGATCCCTGTTGTTGTAATATTGGACTACAATGGTAAATAAATATAGTTCAGGTATACAAGGCTCAAAAGAGGAGTAAAATTGGTATAGTAATGAAATTTTATCACCATGATGGTCATTGCAATGATACTTTTCTAAAATTCCAATTATTTTCTCTGATAATTTGATTTCCATAATTTCATATTTTCTACCAATTCTATAGTCTATTTTCTTTTGTTAGTTTATGATTTTTTAATTATAAACTAGAAATATTTATATCCAGGCTTGTTATTTAGATATATGTTATATTTAGTTTATTTTATAAAATTAATTTCATGAATTATCATTTTTATGTTCATTTTGTGTTGGATATTTTAATATTTTACCCTAACTAAGTGTCAAATGATAGATTTTTGATCAGTTATCATTTATATATTATATATAGAATGTATTTAGGTAGAAAACTATTGGGGAATATTATAATGTGAAGTGATTAATATATTTCACCAAAATAGTGTAATTTTTTCCATGATTTCAATGGCAGTAAACTAAAAATATATTTGGGAATCAATTTGTGTAATTTATTTAGTATTATATAAAAAATAATGTAATTTTCATTTATGTCATGATTGGGTTTTTATTCCTATTATTAGAGTGATGATTCAGTTAACCCCTTTGAAATAGGATGATAATTCTTTAGTGATAACCTATAAATATTTCTATACATATTTCTATGGTTGTACTTAATAATACGTCTATGTATACGTTACAGTCCACTAATTTTTTTTACTGATCATTGATATCTAGGATGAATATTAACATGTTACAGATTGAACATACATTTCTCAGATTACGATATTTTTCTAGTATGATTATTACATCCCACACAATTCTTTCTATGTCATATAAAATGGTTTTACATCGAAGGATTTATCTAATGTGAGAATATGACTCACAATGCAAGGATATTACTCAATATCAACTAAATGAAATGGGAGTTTGAAGGAAAACAACATTGTTATGAGTAAATGAAAATATCATAATATGATCATCAATATCATCTTTTGAGAGTTTTCTTACCCACCTAATAAGAGAAATATGGATATTCCTGATGATTATAGAGGATCCAAAGTTCATTTATCCTCACGTAAATCTTTTCAAAAGATGTATTAAAGAGAATGTTTCAATAGAACTGGAATATTATTTGAATGATGAAAAATAGGACACCATGAAACTAATTTAAAAAGAATATATTCAGTTAATACAATAGAAAATATTAAGGGTATTTATAAGGCATCACTGATTGTAAAATGATATAAATTTATATTGGATGGGTATAAAAAATATATTCCCTAGGGGAAATGATCAATAATAATATTTTCGTAGTCATATTTTTAATATTTATATTGATTATTATCAAGAGATTAAGAATGACATGTGAGATGAAAGAAGTGTTAATGAATTAAATGATGATTCTAGTTTTATGTCTTAGGAAGATTGTTTATTGATTTCATGCTTATCAATATAAATTTATAATGAGTAATATTATAATATTATTGATTAAAGAATAATCAAAGGATTGACACATTTTTTTATAATTAATTATCAAAATGTATATAATGAATGGTACTGGTAACCATTAAGCGTGATTTAGATATTTTTTTAAAATCATATTAAGGGAATGATACCCATTAATATGTGCATTATGTAGGGATAAGAAAATAAAAAGATGGTTTATAGTATTACTAAACTACAAAAATATCTAACTATATGTTGATTTATGATATAATAGATTCATAATATTGAAATTTTGTGATTTATGGTATGTGAAAAGAGTTCATTTTCCACAACATGCATTTTTCATTGAGTTTATTTGGCAATTTGAGTCATTATCATGTTACATGAAAATAAATGATGAATGAATTCACATGATTGGAATTTGATCAAAAAGTGATACCTTATGATTTATGGGGGATACATGTTCAACATAGTTAGCAAAACTATTTCTAATGTTATTAGTAATTAAATTTCATATTCATGGCAATGTTATCAATTTATATATATTATAATGTAAATTTCAGAAGACTTTTTATTGTAAAGAATTATCATTCGATATGAAGATTTATACGCATTAAATAGTTTATGTTATCCAATTGTTGTGATGGAATGAACTATTATTAAATTTATGGTCTGATAACATTTCAGGAAAGAAAATATCATCAGCCAATAATGGAATAATATATGAAGTTTCAATTAATCAAGTCATAAAAATGTATTACATTATGATGAAATTAGGTAATTATAAATCTACATGAAAAATATTCCACATTTAGAAATAAATTTTGATGTAAAATATTTTCACGAGGTCATCATCTTTATTATATTAATGGCCTTTTCTTTCCCCTTTGAGTTTTAGTATTCTGATTATTAACTATTTCTGGTCAATATTCTCTATCACTCTCTACAAGAACCCCATTGTTTGATTTCTCATATACGTCAAAGTTTCATCATTCCGTATATTATCTCTTATATGGTATCCCAGTTTGGAATGAATTTGGATAAATACTATGTTTCAAACATTCCTTTTTTGAAAAGAATTTTTCATATTCATTTTTATTCTTTGGGTTTCTAGGAATGAATAATTCACGTATTAATCATGTTTTACCAAAGATGAGTTTTGAGGGAGAAATTTGTATTAACGGTGTTGAATTTAAAATATATATTTTTTATTATTAATATATTTTCTAATTTCATTATTTTTTTTATGTTACACTAAGATAAATTTGTGCTCTACACAACACCAGATAATCATGTGGTCTAAAAAACATTATACATGGATAGTGTTAAACAACATTTCAAGATATTTTGATAGAATAAATTTTACATAGGACCTAGATTAAAATAATAACTAAATATTATTATGATTAATTATTACATATCCATTGTAGTGAATACTATGAAAAATATTTATAGAATCTTGAATGTATTCTTTACCATGTATATATAATGTATTATTTGGTAAATGGAAATGTTTCTATAAATAACTATTTAAATGAAAATATGCATGTTTATAAAATAAAAAAAACACTCCTAATAAAATTTATTAATGAAATTTATATTTAATATATAATATAAAATTTTAAATATTCATCTTTTAGGTTTTCTATACACGATATAACAACAAATTTAATTTTTCATATAAGAGATGTACTTGTAAAAATGTAGTTTTTCCACTATTTTATGGCACCCCAATTTTAAATTTATTGTCAAAAATATTAAATATTATATTTAATAAAATAAAGTTAATCTCTGAATGTGTGGTATAAAAATATAATTTGGATTTATATTTTATATTTATTGGAAAACGGTCAGGTAATTATGAATAATAAAAATATACTAAATTACAATTGTATGTAAATTTTTTCATCAAAATAATATAGGGTATAATTTATATGATTGAATGGATTTAATGTATAAATAAATTATATTTTAATTAGATAATAAAATTTATGTAATTGGAATTAATTTACACTCAATTAATATTTTAATAAATTTCATTCATTGGAATGTTATAACATTTAAAACTCATTTTCTCATTCCAAAAATGATATTTAATTTAAATTACTTACTAAAAGATTTTTGTATCTAATTTTTATATATGGATTCCATATTTGGTGTCAGTATTCCCAAATTATGTAAATATGTTTCTATTATTTTTGGGCATTATTAATAGTAACTTCGGTTATTTTTATTAATACTGTAAAAGGGTAAATCGGTTAATTAAGGGTGATGTAATATGATTAAATTAACCATAATCATTTCATAAATCATTAGATGATTGTCATTGGTCCTAAATAATTTTTTGGCTTAACTAGTATACTTTGGGTGCAACATTGATGAGATTATGACATTTAATATGTTATAGTTAATGATAAGATAAATATTTAAGAATAATATTTTAATAATTATATAATTTTTTCTAAATGGTTATTAAAAAGATATGTTAAATTATAAACAATCATTTGAAATATAAATTTTTTATTAGGGTAATAATATTTTTTTTAAATAAATAAGGAACATAATGTTGTATAATTGATGATGTAGAACATATTTAATTGATTTAAAAACAATAAAATAATATTAATTAAAAAGATTATAATGATAAAAAAACATGACCAAATACTATTGGTCAGTTATATCATGATGATATAAATATAATGGTTGAGTTATTGACCATTTGGATTTACATGGAAATTATTTTCACACTTATAATATTGTATTTAAGATTATTTTTATGTTTTCACATTCATATTTTCAAAAATATAACATTTTTATGTAGGATTTTACTTTACATATTATATACAATTAGTATTCTTATAAAATAATTATTATTTGTATTCTTTTATGTTTTTTTAAATTTAAATTTGTAAAATGTAAATTAAATAATTACACCAAACTAATTTAATAATTATTTTATTAATTGAATTATCACATTACTGTTATTAAAAAAATTAAAATTAAAATATTTTTTTGATAATTAATGTATCAAATTAATTATTAAGATAACCTCGACCCATTAATGACATAATAAAATATTTTTTACATGATATAATCTTATCTTTCTATTTTTAAAAATCTATAAATTGAATTTTCTCAAAACTGACACTGTTGATTATTTGTCAAAATTTTGTATTATTAAATTATTAAAAATTCAATAAATTATTTTAAAATTAATGACTAATTATTATATGATGGAAAATTTTCTAAATTAGTGATTTCTGGTCTAATTGGAATATAATAAGTAAATATTTCATCTATAATGGCCCAAACCTCTTAGATCTATTACATCATGAAAATACAGTGCTTGGGGAGTTTTAGGTGGAAATAGTAGCGCATTTCAAGAGTTTTACAAATTTATTATATTTTCAACGATTTTTTGATGCCATAGATAGGTTGATGCATTAATAAGTTGAGGGTATTGATAAGTCCGAGAGTCGGTTGGTCGAGGACATCGGTAGGTCTTAGAGTAGGTTGTTTGAGGGCATTAGTATGTCAAAGTATTAGTAGGTCATGCAGGTTGGTAGGTCAGGGCATTGAAATATTGGGGAAATAGTAGGTCATGATTTATGTAGGTTGCGTATTCAGTAGGTTATAGGATTACTAGGTCGAGTAAATCAATATGTCGAGGAAGTCGGTAGGTAGAGGTGTCGATATGTCGAGGGTGTCGGTGCGTCGATGCATCGGTAGGACAATGCATCGGTTGGTCCGGGAATTAGTGAGTTATTATGTTAATTAGTCAACTGTTGGTAGGTCAAATTTATATCTCAAAATAGTTAGCTCAGTGTTAGTGGCTCAACATTAGTAGCCCTGTGGTAGTAGCATAGTGTTATTGACTCACTGTCGATGGTTCATTGTGAGTGGCTTGTTTATGGTTACTCACCCATCATTGACTAATTTCCAGTTTTTCACCGTTTTTCTAATTACACCTCTTTGATTATTTCATTGATGTTAAATTATTTTAATGTCATATATAATTAGTTTTTTTGGCCATTTATAATTTTTATTATCTTCTAAAAACATGAAGATTTTGTTGACTCCTAAACCGCCTGGTCTTGGTCATGATCGACATTTAATGGCCTCTAAAACTGTTCCCTATAGATTTAGGATCCTACCTATCTAAAAAAGAATAATCTAGTACATTGAACCCTTCTAGTATATCTTGGCATGCCAATACCCTTTCTTCACTATAAAAAATGTGTTCCTCTACAATATCCCACTATTCAGTTTTCCTTGGAGTCTCCTTCTCACACGTCCCCCCAATTTAGACATAAGGAGGAGTTTTGGTCACATGTTGTTCCATATAGGTATTTTCATCATCAATATGTTAATTGTGTTTCACATTGGGTTTTTGTAATCATGTAACCTTGCAAATACTGTTGAAACTAATTCAAATAATCCAGTAAGAAGAAATAAATGTGAGGGAATGGAGGACAATGGTGATCATTATTTGGTTTTATATATTATATTTGATCCACGTTGTGAATCATTTGGGTTGTGTTATTATTAAAATAATGGTCGTTAGTGGTCTATGGTTGTCCAACTATATAACTTTTGAATCCATACAATAAGAATCTGATCTTGTTAATTAGGTATACATGTATAAATAAGTTGATTCCCCAATATCAAATATTTTTTACTACCACCCTTGTTTTAGCAAGTTGAATTAATTAATTAGTGTTGTGACATGTGAATAAATGAGGCCTTATTGCTGTGGCTATGTGGAGTGTGTGGGTATGACATGCTTTTCGTCTATGTTGGTAGTGGGGTTCTATTGAAGGTGTGTGATTTTGTGTCTAGGGTGGTATGGGTGGTGTGATGGTATCTTAGGTTGAGAGATTGAAAGATTGTGGTTGGAATGGACATGTAGACCAATTGGACTTCTTTATGGTGGCGTTATCATTATTGGACAGTGTTATTTTGTTGGACTTTAATTTGGTTGAATGTTTTTTTGGATACTAAATGTATTGGGTGGGGCTGTAGTTGGTATTTTCCCTTCTGGTGATGTATGATATTGTCTGACTTCGTAATAATGAATGATAAGTGGTTTATGGAAATGGGTGGGATGATGTTTTGTTTGTGGTTGTTGTGTGGCTATGCCTGTAGGTGTAGAAGAAAGGAAATTATTTTTGTGGGCTAGTTGTTTGATCAGAAACCCATAGGTGGGGTTATTGTTTTTTACCTATATGTATAAACATATAGTTCCTTGTGATATCTATACGAACCCCATCCATGTTGAGCACACTGTTATAAACACGCCCGTGGTTATGGGGGTGGGTGCATTTCCCAACATCCTAGTGGAAGGTGGGACGGATGGTTACTAAAATTACCCTACAATATATTCTAGGCATTTATCTCCCAATACAGTTCAGGCGGGTTGTAATGTTTTAAGGTTTAATACCTTATTTCAGTTATTGTCAGTTTGAGAAGTGGTTTTTTTGCATGTGTCTTTAGGATGAGGTTCATGTGTTTTTAGGAAATACATGTGGTGACTATGTCCCAGGTGTTTACGGGTAGGATGTGTGTGGTATGTGGCCCAGGTGTGTTTGGCCAGGTTGTGATAGTGGGGATTTTAGGTGAGAATTGTAGTGTTAGGATGTGATAACTAATTTACATTACATGACATTATTTAGTTGGTGTGTGTTCATTTGTGAGGTTTGGGGGATTTTATACCAAGTTTGGTGATTTTTAGATTCTGATGTTTTCACACAGGGGTATTAGTATGCTTCTCCCACCTGTATATATGTGACATTGGGTTGTCCCATCTGATTATACTAGTATTCCTACCATATATATCTAAACAGTTTTTTGGTTTCCATGAAGATTACAAGGACCATGTGGGTCCTTACTACCTCGGATGTTGTGGATGGTTTTTGTGTCACGACATTTTTTTGTGTACTTCCTAATGAAATTTTATTGAAGCTATATTAGTTTTACGTTAAAAATTCATATAGAATGGATTTTAGAATATTTATATGTATCTATATTATAATTTTTTGAGGTTGATACATCATATCTACCGATCATGGTAACTATAAAAGGGTTAATTCAATCAATTTTTTTCATATTTATATACCCTTGGTGATAGTCTCCTCCCCAAGGACTATTAGAGGTAGGACTCATAGGTCATGATCTCTCCTTCTTCTTGAGAAAGGAAGGTCTCAGAATCTTTTTATCCCTTTCCTCTTCATGATGAAGGTAGGTCATGAAATAATGGTATCAGATCTGATGTTTGAGTTGTTGGAAGGAGTTTGGAGTTACGAAAATTGATTATTAAATGGGTTAGTAGGGAAATAATGATCTGTGATCATAGTGGAAAAATAGTCACTGGAAGACCAGCTAGGACACATGATTTTAGGTCCCACGATAATATGATGAAAATACTATGAGATTACTAAATTACCATGTTAGGCTACACTATATGTAGCATAGAGAACCTAGGAATGATACATACATCATGATGACATTTTTTATGTTTCTTTTGGGCCTTATCTAGATATTAAAACAAATGAAGAGTGAAAATTAATCATAAAAAATTTCCATAATATACGGGCTTTGGAGTTTATTTTTTCCTTCCATATATGGCTCCAGTTTTTTGCCCACGTGTGGTATGAGAAGTGGAGTGTCAAAAAGTTGTCCCAATTATTCGGTTGGTGGTCAATATATTAGAGGGTTAGATTAGTGGAAGAAGGAAATTCATTCTTTCCCGTGGTATACTCTAGGAATGTAGCGGGTCCTGTATGAAACACGGAGACAAAGCGTCGTCTTAAGGATCTGGTGATCACTTTTAGGATGATCTGGACTTTGAAAGAGTACTGGGTTCTTCTAGTGTTGATCCAGATTAGGGGGAATCATATCAAGGGTTGAAGATCATCCTCGTGGATAGAAAGTAGTACTGTGTTTCCATGGCTAACCTTGATAATTATTTCTAGGAGGAATTCCTTTCTTCCATGATGAAATATGGGAGTAGGCTGTAGCAAATCCCCCGCGGGCAAGGGAGTATGTTATTGATGGAATTTCTGATCATGTTCATGAATATCCAACATTATTATCCATAGTCACTTTACAGATGACGAGTCTCAGATAAGGCACTTCAACATGGTGCATCGTCCCTATATTTTGAATATTGTAACCCAATTCACTATACCAACATACATATAGGTTCAGAAGAAGGATGATGCTGTGGAATTAATGCACTCTAGAGTAGGTCTATCGTGAGAGGAATTTCACTCAAGTTCATCAAAGGTAATTTACTTCAGCAGCAAGTCTCTTGCGTTAGGTCCTTATCGGTTTCATCCAGCGGGGAGCCGACACATGTAGATTCAGTTCTGACCCTCTAGTCCTCACAATTTTCTGATAATCCTGGGCATGATTTTTCTTGATTACATATGTTGTGGGAATCACGATGAATATTTTTTTATTCAATATCAGTCTAGTGGAGGTGGGCAGGTTCAATGACCACCTTAGTACAGATTTCCCTCCAGTTCTTTCCATCAGCAGGGAAATTAGGCCCATGCTCCACCAAAGAAGGATAGTGTAGGAGGAGGTTGACCTTAGAGTTCACCTCAAGGACCGCGAACAATTTTTCTTTGGGGAGATGGACGAAATTCGAGTGGGATAGGATATGGGTGTGGGAGGATTCATATATAGAGGTATGGGTTTCATATGGGTCTAATTTCGATCAAGTTATGAGAACATTGATTTGTGTGCTTGATTGTGCATTTTTTGAATTAGGATATTCTGAATTCTTATTTTCACCTGATCTAGACCATGTCTTATAATTGGACATAGAATTAATTTTCCTGGCCCTTGTGTTGATTAAACCATTCGAAGGTCATACAAACTTGTTTGATGTTTTCCATAGATTTAGTGCACTTTTGGGGTTTCACTAGTGTTGTAGGGATCACAATATGCTACAGCTGCAGCTGTGCTTTGTTTTCCTTGTAATTGACTAGATTCACTTTGTGAGTTCTATTATCTACTAATTCTGGGGAAGATGAATGTTTACTTATGTGAATTAAAAGTGTGTATAATTCCATAATAAGTGATGATTTCAGAGTGGAAGCCAGTTCACAGAACCAATTTTTCCATATCCATGATATTAGTGGGATCGATGGATTCAATGATTGTAGAGGTTATGGGAGTTTTCAAATAGTTTCTATATGTTATCCACAATGTGGTTATAAATCGTCCCCAAAGATATGATGTAATGTTTGGAATATGTAGACAACTCGGTGATCATTCGATATTGATGGCTTCTTATCGGATGCCACCATCTTAGTTGAGGGTGTTTTGTATTCACATTGATGATCTAATGAAGTAGGGTTTCATCTAACCCATTTTTTCATCGTAGAATCCTCTAGTATTGTTTTAGAAGAAGGAATATGGATGTCTGGGGTTGTGAGTAGTCTACTGGAGACTAAATAAAGAAATTTTTAGGAACCATTAACCTCTCCTGAGAAAAAAAGATTTTAACGACCATCTTTGTAGAGCATGTTTGTTCTCTACGATCGATCTGGGGTCTATATATCACCAATTAATAGATAAGGAGGGTCAAATATGAAAACCCATTTAAAGGTGTAGGTATGGGAACATCAAGCCCATGATTATGTATTTATGTGTTACAAAAACATTGTTCATACATATAAGGCATATGAAATTCAAATTTCATGAGTACCTTGACTGATTCATCGTCACATTCATCAACGAAATCCAAATATACTAGAAATAGGAGGAGGAACATACCGAGAATCTCAGGACTATCCCAAAGATCCTTCAGCACTGCCAGATATACCCAAAGTTTTCCAAGTGAATGTATTGGACACAATAGGTCCACATCCTTTGGCTTGTGTTGTCTCATTATAGTTTAGTAGTATAACCATAAAATGTTGAGGTAACAATTTATTGGGACATAACAAATAATGTGGTGTATGTTCATAATGTTCTCAATTGAACAGGAAACTTCTGGAGATTAGTAACAGATTTCTTTTGGGTAAAAACTCCATTGACTTCTCTAACTAGAAGGGACTAGCTTTTGTTTGGGGAGAGGATTTACCGATAGCATTCTTATATCATATGGGAATTTTGTTCAGTGCACCAGCACTCAGGATGCCAGAGGAAGGGGTAATTATTGAGGTGTTTTTTTATTCATCCCATCTCATCCCAGGGTTTGTGATGGTGTAAAAATTAAGAGTTAACACTTATATATCAAAGTAGTTATATCCCAATAAAAATAACTATGTCAACCACAATCTGGAACAAACAATGGTTTTGTTCGTACTAATGTGGTAGAATTATTACAACATTAGGGAGAGTTATGTTTTATTCACATATCACTAGTGCATGAGAAACATCCATTCCATGTGATACCTGATCAAGAGGAAGCATATGTGGATGGAATTTCTCTAGAATCATGATTTGAGAATTATAAAACCTCATGAAAGGTGAATTTAGTGGGAAATTAATTGAGTAGAAAATACCAGAAGGATTTCGTTTATGAATCTGCTGACACCTAGAGGGAAATGGAGTAGTTCGATTCATTCACATAGATGCAGAAATGAATTGATGTTGATTTCATCTATTCTAGATGATTGTACTTTCATATCTATGTATGATAGAGGATGAGTCTTAATGGGTAGATTTAGAGATGGATGTGATGCGTGATTGAAATGTCCCAGGTGATTCTCCACAGGGATGGTCAAAGGATGATCGCAATCGAATGTTGTTCTATAAGAAGGTATTTGATTGAGTGGGTATGTGGAAGGAAATGATAAGTTTGTCTCATATCTCACCATTACTAGTAAACCTGGGAGTTTCCACAGAGTACTGGGTCTCCATGTAATAGTTTTGGGTGCCAAGGAAGAAGTGTTAATTGTCGGATTTTGTGGAAAACTACTTGGTGTTCCCGTAAGTGAAGGTTGAGCATCATGTTCTGGGTGTTTTTTAGCAGCACCAAGATGTCCAAGATTGGATGTGGGTTAAAAGTCGATGGATTTACACATACCGTTAACTATATCACTGGGAGGATGCAATGATATTTGGGTTGTAGTGGATATGTTAATGAAATCACCTCACTTCTTAGCAATCAGTGAGTCGAGCGCAATGGGTACCTTATCATAGGGGTATGTGGATGAGGTGGTGAGGATGAATGGAGTTCTATCATCCAACATCTCATATCATGATTCATGTATTTTGTCACATTTATTGAGGGGATTTTAGAATACCATTTTAAATAAAATAAGCCTGAACCCATATTTCTTACCTCAGGCAAAGGAAAAAATAGAGAGGTGCATCCAGTCATTGGAGGACATGTTATAAGATAGTGTTCTGGAATTTGTGGGATCTTGTGTGGGAAATCATTCCATGGGAGAACATTGATTCAATAATTTCAATCAATCATCATTTAGAATGAATCTATTTGAATAACTATACGAAATTCCTTATCAATCACCCCAATGCTAGATGAATATTGGGGATGCAACTATTCATATACCGAATATGGTGCATAGTATTACATTGATGTTGTATCTTTTCAGTGAGTGGATAAAGGTAGAACATGAATTAAAAATTCATATTGTGATCGTAGAAGAATGACCTTAGATTTTGCGGTTTGGGACCACATATTATTGATAGTTTCCCAACAACATGGGCATCAGTGGTTCAATAGGGAGAGTAAGCTTTATCCTAGGTTCAACAGAACTTTCAAGGTTTTGGGAATAGTTGGAATGGTGAAATATCATTTTTAATTCCCATCATATATGGGGAGGTTCCATGATGCATTTCATGTCTCCCATATTCGTTGGTATCTTCACGATGACACTCATATAATTCTCTAGGGATAGGGGGAAATCGAGGATGACACCACATTCGTGGAATGACTAATGGAGAACTACGAAAATCGAGAGAAGTTTCTCTGAAGATGGACCTTTCCCTTATTTTGTTTTTTTTGGAGTCATGGTGCCCTGGAGGAGAGTACCTGGGAGTGAGAGATGAAATGTTTGCCCAGTACCCCAAGTTGTTTTGAGTTTTCATTGTGTGTGTTTCATTGTGATGTAATGATTGAAACTTGTTTTATATGAGATGCGTTTTTTCCATATTATGTGATGTAAGATAAAGGTTGTATTTATGAGGAGGGGAGTTCCTGATACCTACTCAAGGTGCATTAAAGCCTATGTGATTTATCATGTGTGGGGGAGTCAGTACCACCCAAAAAGAATAATATATTGAAATGGGGGAATGAATTACATGATCAATATGTTCTAACAATTTGATCTTTTGTGATTTTGTGGTATTATTTTCTTTTGTTTGAGTTGGTTAATCTTGGAGGAGGTGTTATTGGATGTTGGGGTTTTACTCCAATGAGATTTTTTATCCTATAGATGTATTTTACTATGTGGTTGTTCAGACCAAACATTCTTCTGGGTTTAGTATTGAATTTTCAAGGATGATAATTGTATGACATTTATCATATGTAATGGAATATACCTATAAGGCCCATTACATTTTAAAAATCTAGTGTTAGGGTTTCTTTAGGGGGAAATTGTATCTAATTTCATGAGTATTCAAAATTTCAATTTTTCTTCAATCGATGGGTAGAGGGTGTTAGTTGGTCAAGGCATTGGTAGGTCAAGGGCCTCAGCAATATAGGGCAACAATATAACAAGGGAACCAGTAGGTATGTGCATTGGTAGGTAAGGTTTTTGGTTGGTCAAGGTCATCGGTAGGTCAAGGTTGTTGGTAGGTCGAGGGCATCAGAAGGTCATTGCGTCAATAGGTTGAGGTTTTTTAGATAGAGTGAGTTGATATGTTGATTTTTATATTGGTGAAGTATTTGGTATGTCAGGGCATCATGATTTCAAATGTTGGTTATCCAGGGCTTCGATTAGTCCAGGTGTCAGTGAGTAATGGCGTCTGTGAGTCCAGGTGTCAGTGAGTCATGCATCAGTAGGTCGTGTGGGAGTCTCGCTATTATTAGTTCATAATTTTGGATCAGTTTCACTATCTCACCATCAGTAGATCGATGTTTGTGAATTGCTACAGGTGGCTTGATTTCGGGTACAGAACCTATGGTGTCTCATTTCCAAGTTTTTCCAGTTTTTCCAGTTACACCCCTTCGATGATTTCATTGATGATAAATTATTTAAATTCCATATTTATTTATTATTTTAAATGTTTCAAATCATATTTTACTAATAAATACATGTATATACCTTTAACTCAAAAACTCTGTGTTCTTGGTCATGACATACATTTAATATCCATTGAAATCATTTCCCCATAGATTTAATATCTGTCCTTTTTAATGACGAAAAATATATTCCATTGAAAACTTATATTTTATCTTGGTTTCCCAATACCCTTTATTCTCTTGACAAGTTGGGTTCCTATGTTTTATCCCCCCATTTTAGTATTCCATGGAGTCTCATTTTCGCGAAACACAATGTTTTGGTGAAAAGTGGTGTTCTGGTCACCTATTGATCCATATTGAGATTTCAATATTCTCCATTTTAGTTTTGTACCTTGAGGGTTTTGTTTAACCATGTATCCTTGTGAATAATAATTTAATGTACATAATTATAATAATAAGAAGAAATAAAGGAGGGTGTTGGTATCATGATAATGATAACATTTATTTATATTTTATCATTGATCGATGTTGTGAATTTTTTTAGTTGTGTTATTTTGAAAATATTTGTTGTTGGTGGTCTCTGTTTGCAAACCTATATGATTTGTGAATCATTACTATAAGAATTATAATATGTTTAATTACATATAACTCTTTAAATAAATGTATACCCTATGATCGAATCAGTTTTGTGTTGACCCCTATTATATCTTGTTGAATTAAAGAATGAGTGGAGCTAAATGTGAATAATGATTTATTTATTGGTGTGGTTGTGTGTTTTTATGGTAATGTTTGACCATGTGACTATGTCGGTAGTGTTGTTATATGTATGTGGGTGTTAATTTGTGTATGATGCAGTTTGTGAGTTGTGAGGGTATCCTGGTAGGAGAGATTGATTGATTTTGGATTGAATGCACTTGTAGAGTAGTGGGACTACTACTGGGATGCGTTATAGCTATGGTATAATGTCGTGCAGTGGTCCTGGAATCTAGTGGTCAATTTTTTGTGTTACTAAATGTGATTGGTAGAGTTCTAGTTAGTATTTTCCTACAGAATATTGGAATGAAATATGATAACTTCTTAATAAATAATTACCAGTGGTCAAATGAATGGGGTTGGTTGATGTTTTGTATTTTTCTATACAGTGGTTGTGCAATTAGAGGTAGCAGTAAGGGCTGTTTTTCAATGAGATTTTTATTTCATTGAAAACCCATAGGATGGGATGAGTGTTTATTTTCCTTTATTTATAATCTTTTATTTCCTTGTGAGATTTATATGCACCCCACCCGTGTCTAGAACTATGTGCCAAACACCCCCATTTTTATGGGGGAGGGTGTCTTTCCCAACATCCCAATTATAGGATGGATGGATGGTTACTGAAATTACCCAACAAATCTAGGAATTTATCAACCAAGACACTTCAGGAAGGATATAATGGATTGGGGATTAAAAAAACATTTATATTATTGGTTGTGTGAGAGGTGGATTGTGTCCCTTTTTTGTATGGGAATGTAGTGTCAATGGGGCATGTGGAAGAGTGTTCTAGTGTAAGGATATCAGCCCTTTGGGATGAGTAGTTTACTAGTGGGAAGGGGTGTGGGGTACCCAAAAATTTATGTTCTTAAAAAACTACTTTACTAGACTTGAATTATTTGGTGATAATTCCTTGGTGAGTGTGGGTGTATAGTATACCTTGTATGGCCCTTTTTGGTTTCTTCTTTATTCTTAGACGTTAATTTGTATAATTCTAGCACTTGGGAATGGGTGGATTTGGTTTTCCACTACTATGTACACGTGCACTCTAACCATATGTATATGAATATATTTCCAATTCACTAGGGAGTTAGAAAAATGTGTTGGCCTATAATAGCGTAGATCTTTGAAATAGTTTATATGTCGCTTCTTATATGTTTTTTTGGTACATAAATTGATTTTTTCATTCGATCTATTGATGTTTTACTTTAATTATGATTGTTATATGGATTTTCGTTTATTTATGTAAATGTATCTTATATTTATTTGATATTTGTTATTCATATTTCCTGATCTGGTTACTAAAAAAATGGTTATTCCTAAAAAAATTTAGATATTTCAATACCATTGGTGCTAGTCGACACCCCGATGCATATTAGATGTGGGACTTGGGTTGGAATCAATTTCTCCCCTTTATTGTGGGGAAGGAATGTCTAGGAATCTTGTTATCCATTCCATCATCTTGATGAAAGCGATTCATGACAGTGCCCTTTTTATATTAAGATTATTTGATAACTTAGTTAAAAATTAAATTAAATAGTTATGTGTCAATTTAAAGGATAATGTTTAAATTGATAGAAAAACATTTTTAATTTTTAATTTTTGAATATATTACAACATTATCTAATAATATATTATAAAATTTAACATAATTGAGGTTTTTTAATATGTTTTTTATTTTTATAAATTTATATTTTAGGATATTCGTAAAGGGCCCCACACCAAAATTATATATGTGTAGATCCCCCCTCAATTATTCCTAAAAAATGACGCATCTCAATCTACCATTACATTTAAATATACATAATAAAAATAATTATATTACTTATATAGGTGCTATTATTCTCAAAATAACATCATTAGTTCAATTAAGAGGAGATGTGTAGGGATATCATCATAGATGTGGTAATATCATCTAATGATTCATTCTGACGTATCTCTTATTATACATGCTCGTAAGGATTTGTTTATATCATAAAGTAATAAATCTTGTGTAATATAAATTATGAGATGATGTTATGATCATTTAAAATCAAT
Source organism: Viscum album (assembly GCA_963277665.1). Classification (NCBI taxonomy): domain Eukaryota; kingdom Viridiplantae; phylum Streptophyta; class Magnoliopsida; order Santalales; family Viscaceae; genus Viscum; species Viscum album. The sequence continues at coordinate 87,479,250 of OY728121.1, read as the reverse complement.
AGTTATCCTTTTATTCATCTTATGAAAATTTAAATCACTATATGTGCATACATACGATATATTGTCTCCAAGCCATGGGGTAATCTGTTTTCAGAAGTATCTTAAATTGATGTGAATCTTTTTTGAAATAATAACTATATATGATTAATATGAAATTTTTTTTATTCTATAAATATATATATATATATATATATCATCCACTTCCATTCAATTAAAAAATTAATGGAATGATATTGGTGCTCATGCATATGTACGACCTTCAATATCCATGAAGGGATGGAATTCATTCAACATCATAGTAATTAAAGCATGATTATATAAATTATTAGTGTGAATGAACATTATATATATTATATTAATATCATTATTAATATGATATAACTATAATTTATTTATAGTAACATGATGTTATCTAACAAAACATGTGTATTAAAATAAATCAATTACTACCCAAAAAATTTGTAATAATTTTTTTTAAAAAACATGTAAATATAATATAAATAAAGTTATCCTAAAAATGATTATGATTCTATAATAAGTGAATGAAATTATTTAAACCATTATATTGGAGGATTGGATATTTAGGAAAGAATCTGTACATATGGTTATGGGTAACTTCACAATACCATTATTATGCAAGATTTCTTATAAATAATTTTTTATTGGGATTTATTTATAATCCATTTCCATTTTTTCTATAAATGATATCAAAATGAGTTTATATATTTCTATAAGGATGTTTATAATTTTTACAAATGTTATACAATATTATTAAATGGTTTGATAAAAAATTCTCTTATTTTTCATATGATGTAATTTTGAATTTTCTAACAAATTGTACTATAAGAATGATTTTTTAACATATACAACATGAATGGATTTTTAAGATATTATAATTCTTATTGCTAGGAAACATACATTTCATGCATTCATGAATTTTTGAAATAATTTATTTTCTGCTAAAAATTCTTATAATTTTGAGAAAAGAAAACTATTTGGATGAAGAAATGTTATTTCCCTCAAGAATTAATTTCAAGTGGTCTATCAAAATTATTTTCAACAAAAGTATGAATAATTTAATATTGTTATGTTTCAAGTATAATATCTACATTATTTTATTATTTGATTATTTTATTGATGGAATTTTGTTTTTGAAATCCATTTGTTTAAAATGGATTATGTTATGATAGAATTTTTTTAATGAAACCCCCATTATTCTACAGGTTAGGATATGATGAATAATTTATGTGATTGATTAATACATCATAATTTTTTTATTATTTTATGGGTTAGACTAATTTCTCCCTATATTGCATTGGGTAAATATTTATATCTCATGAGATATAAAAGACTAAACATGAAATGAACTAGGATCAGAAATATATGGATAGAACAGTAAATGAAATTGGTTCTGTAATATAGTTATGTAATGGTAAATAAAAATCCTTCCATTATATCCGGATGTAACGAGAATTAAAATTAGTTTAGAAAATATATTTTTCAACTATTATGGTCATAGAAATGAGCCATGGTGAAAATTGAAGATATTTTTTATTATTAGGTGTTTTTTGAAAACCCATGTTTTATGACAAGCCTCTTTTCACATGGATTTTGATCCACTATCATTTATTCCTTATGGATTGATAGAAAATATATCATTAATCAATATTTTTATTTATATTAAATATTTTATTGGTTTAGAAAGTTGTTTTCATGTTTATACAATATTGTGTTTATGTTTGGTTTGATATGATTCTTGTTTACCCTTACTGATCATCTAATCTGTACCTATTCATTTATTCTCCTTTCCCTTGGATTTAAAGACTGTTTTGAGGTAGTAAATCTGGGTATGATGATCTTTATGGGATATGAGGAAAACATTTCACAAATTTAGATGAATGTGTTCCATTCTTACAATAGAAATAAACTAATATAGTCTTTAGGTTTCTGCTTGTGTAATGTATTAAGTATTAAACAAAAGTAATGTAATGTCTAAGTACATCATGAATGGTTCATTAGATAAAGGGTTGACATAAAATTTAATATGATGAAATATTATTACCCATCCATCTTGAAATCTATTCTATCTATGAAGGTTGTAGATTTATATTTCTTAAATTATGTGGGGGGGTTTATTATACATTATTACTGTACATGTAATGATAAATCTATGAGAGATTGTACTCGAGGGAATTGAAATTTTTCATAATGGAATATTTTTTAACATTAATTTATAAAATAATGAGACTAAGGTTGATTAAATTGTACAACATTCCTATGATGGTTATCATGTATATGTGGGAACCCAAAGATCAACTTATGGTTATTTCAAATGAGACTAATGGATTCCATGGGATATGTTTAATCATAAATGGTGGGAATTATAGTTACGAAAATATATCAAATATTGTTACATAGAATACAATATCCCACATTTATAAGGATTGATTCCTTGTATGTATTTATAATAATAAAAATATACATGTTAGGTTGCAGATATGACACTACATGTATGTCAAATTCACTTGAATGTTTTATAACACTTGATGATGTCATTTAAGATTTATTGCAATGATTTAATTCATTTTATAAGTGTATATCTCGATATCTATATGAGAAAACAATAAACGTGTACTATACCAAAAGAGACCACAAATATTAAATTAAATGTTTTCATCATTAGATAATACGCATGAGGTGAACAATAAAATATATCAATATCGTTGAGATAGAGAAATAAATGATGATATTTAAACAAAAAATCATTCACATAACACTCAGACAACATTTCAAAAAGTGGGATACTGATATGATGGCTACAACACAAATAACTTGGTCCAGTATAATTCTTCTTTTATTATAACTATATATTTAATTATGTTCATTGGGATTTTTAAATGAAACTTATTATTAATATGAATGGGAAAAACAATTTTATTTGTACATTATATATCCATATAGGATGAAGAGGTTCTTAAAGTTAGTAGTTTCATTAATAATAAATGATATGCGTGGGACCCATAAATAAGACTTCAAAAAAATGTTACTAGGTTATAAATTACATTATAGAATCTGATCGATCACTTAAATCTTTTTTAAAGGGCATTAATTTCAGGTGATGTATGATATTGATCATCCCATACTCAATAATCATTGATCCAGTAATAATGTTATTTCATAAATATTGACAATATGAGTGGTACATTCTCATTTCTTCCTAAATTTGTTTGTGGATGGGAATGGGAGGAATGTATTGGTGGAAAAAATACTTGGTATAATGAATTGGAATATCCATAATGGGCTACATAAATACATAATTGAAATACATAATGAATGAAAACTAAAACCATTTTTTTATATTAAGTATTAATAATAATTAACAATTATGTACTAAAATATTCATATATACTATTTATCACCAATATTAGATTCCCAACTATGTTGGTAAAAATGTATTTGAGTAAATTTGGCACTTAACCTAGGTCTCATTCATTACAAACAAGTGTAATGGATGGAGGATATGACTCTATATGTATAAGGTATTGAGATAAAGTACCATACTCTTATGTGGGGAGGAATATTTTGATATATATATATATATATATTATTGTCATACTAGTTCCATGACGACCAAAATAATTTATGTAGTTGATCATATACCATTTTAGCATCACTAAAATGGTCTACTTGCCTTGCTGAAACACCATGCATCGATTGACCATCAATGGGTCACTCATAATCATTTTTTTATGTGATAAAGACATTGTTTGCGACAAAATTTCAAACATGTTATTATATTTATTTCTTAAATTATAATCTCATTTTAAATTTATATGAGTGAAATGAGATATGGAAATAAATTCATTTAGGAAAAGGGAAATGGTTCCCATGGTTTGGGTTCACCACTTCTAAATAGTTGATATGAAATTGAAAAAAATTCCTCATGAAACATTTGGGGTCTATTAAGGAGGTTGTAATGTCATTAAATGTGTTGATATAATATGATTGGTAAATATAGGACAGGTTTCTCCCATTGTTTTATACCAAACATTTTTTTACTATGTTTTATATGAGTTAAAGGGAAACATTATCATGGAAACCCCTTAACAAAATTTATTTTTGTACTATTGATACTGGTGATAAAATTAATGTATCAATAGATGAATGATTAAATATGGACAATTTAGATTTTCTTTTAGTGTTTTCAATTTTATTAAAAAATTGAAGTCATCATTTTATATGAAATCCCATAATAGGAAATTAAGATAGATTGATCTGAGCATCATCTATTCTATTTTTTCAAATCCATGAATTAACTAATTGGAGGAACATATATATTAATATATATAACCCATTATATAGAAATTATGGGATGTAATAGAATTTTTTTATTTAACTAGTTTACATAATGGCCACATGGATTATAATATCATTTCTCTTGAATAATATGTTGATAAGCATTTTTTACCTAATAAAACTATTCATGTATCTTCCTGAGAAAAGGTGATGATTAGTTAAAGGACATATTTAATTTTTTCATCTATATGATAGGATTCAGTATTATCTTATTCCATATGAAGATCCATTGTAATCTTTAATATGTCGAGAATTTCCACATGAATCCCTAATTAAAAATGGGGAATATACAAAATTTACAGCAAGGTTGGGGTACTAGTGATGTTTTTTATAATGTCTAGTTACATATATATTAGATAATTTTCACAACCATGGTCTTGTCTAATATATATATATTATAGTTGTAACAATGTAATTGAAATTATTATGTAGAAACTATGTTTTATCATTTATATTTAATTTATTACTCGATTTATTATTTTATAGGTATATTTTAATTTTAAAAACCATATTGTAAAAAGGGATATAATAAAAAAAATCTTATGTAATCATTTTAATGAGATAAAATGTTTATATCTAGAAAATATTTTTATAACTCATTTTATAAACATTATTTTAAAATGAATCATTATCACTGGGAATATTAGAGAGAGAGAGACCAATTTTCAGTAGACCAAACATGTACAATTGAAAATAAAAAAATGGGAATTCTAGGAGGACTGTTATCAATAACATTGGGTGGGTTATGGCATGTTTTGTTCGGCAAGACTTCATGATGATGAGTTTGTGAGTGAACATGAGACAATCCTAGAAGAATATGAGTGGAGGACCCAAATTCATGATTAGGATAAAACATTTATAGTGTGTCAACATGTGTTGTTGGATCATATTTTTTTCATAATATACCACTTGTTAAAATATCATTGTTCCTCGCCCATGGTTGCACATATCCACTTAGATAGACCATGTTCCATCTTACACTATATGATTTAATTAAAACACCACCATAAAGGGAAAAAAATTTCTTGGACACTACTATCAGATATTTTGGTGAAACCGTTTCATCATTATTTTGGTAGAGATATTAAAGGATAGATTATAGGATTTTTTGAAATCCTTAATTGATAATTTCTAAGATGAATGAATCCCAATTCGAGGAGAAGGATTTTTTATTAAACATATTGTGTGGAAATCCTGAATTTCACAATATAATTAACCATCCAAAAAATTATTTTGAGTTTTTGGTCTCATTGTTTTCATTCGTAATATAAAATGAATTTTTTAATTGTGATATAAACTATATATATCTTTTATAGTAAAATGTTGTTCTATGTTGGAAAACCCTAGTGAAACCCCATAAATCCCATGGAGTTTACTATACAGAGAAATAAATAATATAGATACATCCTCTATGGTGTTGGGGGATTGATAATGAACTATGTTCATTAATGATCACTAGGGAATGAAAACAATTAAAATATTTCTCATAATATGGATCCAATGTTCAATAGGATGACCAAAAAATTAAATTCTAAATTATATTACATAAATTTATTGATTATAGATAAAAATGAATTTGAGAACATGAAACATTCATTCAATCATAGTGTGTTATCATTAATTTTTTTGGGAATGATTTTCGTGAGAAATGGTTCATATGAGAAATAAAGATGATTTCATATACCATGTTCCATAAAAACATAATATATATATTTGGGGGTGATATAAATTGATGACATGCATGTCCATGAATAACACTTATGAATATAATAAATAAACATTCCCATGTGAATATATAATAGTGTTATAATAGGAAAAATTCATTGAAGATGAAGATAAAGATATTTTAATAAGCGATATTATGATATTGAAAGGGATAATATTTGCTCATTCACTTACTGAAAACACATACATGTATACATCAAAAATGGGGGATTATTCTTGTAGAGGACCTAGATTGATTATAAATGTGTTTCTATCAATTAATTAAAATTATTTATTCATTTAAAATTATTATATTTAATAACAATATTTATTATACTACCCCATTATCATTTTCTTCTTCTCAAATATTGGAATAATACACATGGGTATTTAATGAATCTAGGGATATTTTCTTATTATATTTGTGGTTAATGTATTTAATACATAAAATTTTCTCTCTATTTTTCATTAATTTTAATAATTTTACGTCAATTAAAAATTATAATGGATTATTTTTGAGTTAATTTATTTATATTTCATATTTTATTTGTCATGTATATAGAATCATTCACTACATGGTTCATAATCATATCAATGGAATTGTCATGGAATATTATTTTAGGTTTGGTGGTTTCTGTCTTTTGAGAATAAAGAAATAATAATTCATAGATTATTTTCGAATCACAATAAATTATTGGTTGTGGCCTATATGATGTTAGGTTAATCAACTTTGACTATTACATATGTGAGGGATTGGAGTCCATTTAGATGATTATTTTGGTCACATCTCAATACTTTCTTCAAATCAAGGGTGATGTGGGTGAATAATTATACAACCTATCCATAATGAATTTACCAATTTATGATTTCATTATAGTACACATGGATAGAATTATAATTTGGAATCCAATTGTAAAATGATAATGTTAATAATCCTCATGTTTAATTTTGTTATTAATTTCTCTCATTTTATTGAAATTTTAAAAATATTTTCATACATGACTCACAAGATTTTTTTTTGAGAACTCCGCTCTATAGACAACAAGAGTTAAAAATATTACTATATTTACAATGTTAATTAATATTATTTTTCCACACCAAAAAAATTTGCATTATTAAATGGTGTATTTTTTGGTATGATGTTCTAATCAACCATTACAGATTTTAGTATTAGGAATACTAATTAAAATCATGTACTCTTTGATACAAAAACTGAAAAAAAAATTATGAGATATATGAACAATTATCTATATTTTTAGATCATATAAAAATGAAAACTAATTTTAAATTTTCTAGTTTTCACTATTAGCCTACCATCATGGTTATTAAACTCAATCATTCATTGAGAGATAGGTAAAAACATGAATTTTATTTGAAAATAATATAACTCAGTGTGATTTAAATTCCAAATGATTACAAATTGTGAATTATCATGATACAATTTATTAAAATGTTTAACTGCATTCTTGATGAATATTATAAAAGTAACTTGCCATAATTCACATATATCAAGTCAAGCATCATTCCTAGATGTGTAGTGGATAAACAATTCAAGTGGAGAGTATTATCCTCTTCACTATTATGTAGAATTTAGAGTCTTTCAAAAATTTAAATTTGGATGATCCCTGATTAGGGTGGCATATTGAAATGATTCAGGTGAATATTTTTACTAGTATCATTTTGTAATAATGTAAATGTTGAACTATATTCCCTCTCAAAAATGTATGGAGAGGACCTCTAGGAATGGTTGGAGATTCCAGAATCTTTGCAACACTTTTTATTATATTTATGTGGGGGTGATAAAATTCATTTCATTATTTTATAAAATTCATATAGATAATGATATGAATATCATGGATGTATCAACTGAGGTATCCTTAAATGAGATTTCATTTAACACCCCATGATTTTTTAAAATTATTTTTTATAATTATTTTAGTGGTTTTTATATTTTTCAATTCATGAAAAATTGTATCAATTTTTTTTATAATCCGTAATGAAATTAATATTGATTTCATTATATTCAATTTAAAGTTAATAATTTACTTAATGAAATATATATTTTCTCATTCTCTATTTTTAACACCATTTAATGTTTTTGTTTCCCACAAGAATAAATTTTACTATTGGCTTTCATAACATCCAAGACTAAGTTTAACCGAAATAAAATATAGTATTAAAAATATAGAAATATATTATATTTCCATTAAAATTTCATTTTATGAATATAAATTAGTAAATTTTGGAAAAAAATCAGTTTTTACAAAATATGAAATGATGAAATTAGTTACAAATTATATAGAAACGAGTGTTAGAAAAAATTCAATATAAAAGGTGTATTTTCATTTAAAATTATTATTATGATCTCAATGTTTTTTTATACCTAATAATTTAAATTTATTATAAATTATTATGTAATTTTAATGTAATTAATATGATATATATCCATGTAAATATTTTTTATATTCATCCAATATATTTTATAATCATAATATAAGAATAAAAATAAATTAACACATAAGACCAAATCATTTTACTAAGGAAACTATACCACCAGTTATTCCAATTCCAATTTTAAATATATATTTTATCACCTTAAAAATTATTACACTTCAAAATTAAATTAGTATTTTAAAATTAATCAAAAAAATAAATTTACTGTTTCTTTTTGGTGCTTTTTCGTTATGTTTTATTTTTTACTAGATAGTTAAAAACACTGAATTTTTATTAAAAAATATTTTTTCATTTTTTTTATATAGTTAATTTATACTGAATATTGGATTTAATGATTAATTAGATTAAATTTTTATCATTCACTATACTATATGAATTTTAAATCCAGTTCATATAGAAATTTATGGCCTAAACAGTACAATATTTTTCTCATTTTTACATTTAAAACATGCATTGTCATCCCAAATATTGGATTATATTAAAATTAATTTATAACAATTGAGATAATGCAATTTAGAAATATGGATTTCAAATTTTTAATCATCATCATTTATAATTTTTTATAATATTATCTAATTTTTTTAATATAAATGTAAGCAAAAGTAATTAAAATTAATTATAGTGGTTAAGATGAAATTTTTCATATCAAAGGACACTAACCTAAAAAAGGAGGCCTAATTAGACCTAGAAATATGTCCAAATGACCTTTTGATGCCTCATTTCTACTATATCCTCTATTTTCAAAACAATTGTACCATTATTTGATCCAAATTAAGTAAAAACTTGGGTGGGGTTTCCCTTTTCCAAAATATTATTAGAGTGCCACTCCTTCATTCAAAAAGACCTTATATCCTTCCACTTATTCACATCTCTAAAAACACTTGTGATCAACAATTATCGCCCCAAATTGATACTGAAATTTCCAACCTGCCACCTTCAATATTACCTTGTGGTAGAAACAATCCATTGAATTCCTTTGGGGAAAACCAAAAGGATTTATCCAACGTATATGTAGCATAATCACTAAACACCCCTAATAATATTTTCATTGTCCATCACCTCCACTTTATTATTTTGTAATTAAAAAATTTGGAGTATCCATAATCTACTAAGAGTTTTTTATTATATTATTTATATATAAAATTACAGACACATCCATCTACTAGGTTTCAATCATACAGTTTATGGGTACGACGAATTGCCGCCTCACAAAACGATGATGGTTCATTCCTCGTTTACTCCCTCTCATGGTGTAAATTGAGATGAAGCATCTAGTTTTATATAAAATTTATGAAATTTATAATATATATATGATAATTTAATAATTTTACATCATATATTCTATACATTCCATTTTTTTGAAAATATGATAATTTTTTTAGTGGAAGTGTGGACTACCACCCCTTAAAGGGATTTCATACATTCACACAATATATAGAATGTATAATTTATGGTTTTAATTAAACATATATTAAATAAAAAGAAATATAGAAGATATATCATGAAATTATTACCTTTTTAAGAAGTAATATTTACCATCTTTTTTATTATCCTTTCATGGTCATATAAATTGATAATGACATTCGTGGACATATAGATTAATTCTTCCTCAACAATATGTGATTTATTTTAAACAAAAATAATTCACCATCTAATTATATATTATTAAATAATATTTGATTTTTGATATAGTTATCATTATTTAATGAATAATGATAATAATTTACTTTCCATAACGATTATTGAGAAATGGGAATGTTATTCATGTGTACAGTTGACCTGCCATCTCCATGATTAACATTAATTATTTTTTTCAAAACCAAATAAAATGATTGTTTTTAAGTGTATAATAATTTTTTTAATATGATAATTATGAATCGATAATAATCTTCATATTTTTATATAATGACCCACATGACCATAATAAAGAAACATATTCTTTTTTAACACACTATCAAAAAAAATTCCAACCACCAGATATAAAAATAATTGTTTATATTGTTTTATAACACAAGGGAATTTTATCTCACTCATTAATTTCCTGAGAAGAATTCCTTACACACCACTAACATCATTTTTGTTGTATATACTACACATAAATTTACTATATTACTATTATACATTAATTTAAGGGTGTTTACATAATAATTACATGATATTTCTATCATAAGGTTTATTTTTCTAAAGATAGAAAATGAGTAAATTAATTATGTCTCAATTTTGATTCTCTGAGACACATGACATGTTATTCACCAATTATTTATATGAGATGTATAAACTGCATCTGAGATATTATTTCATGAATATACTTTATTCATTATATTTTATTCTTCATATAATTTTATTTTCCAACATGGTTTGTATGATTCAAAGTAACAATGTCGTAATTTCTTTTGAAATAATTTCATTGTTTATCTCGACTGTTTAAGATAACGTTTTATGAAATTTTGTGATCTATCATTAAAAATCACTAAATAATTCTTATATCTATTTTATATTCTACATGTATTCATTCATTATTACTATTTTATTTATTTTTTGGAAATTTAGATAATTTAGAAAATGTTTTTAAGTAAATATGACCTTTCCTCTCTCTTTAGTCAAAAATATGCATTAATTAAAAATCATGATTTTAAAAAATAGATATCATCATTATTATTATACTATACTATGAAACATAATTGAAAATTATTCCATTATTATAATTTTACCATTGTTTGTAATGTAATCTTCTTATCTTTTTCTAGATACTCCATTTTAATAAGCATTTACTATAGAAATGAAATATTTTATTTAACTCATACGAAATATAAGGATTTATCCATTGCTATTTAATTTAGGTTTATGTTGAATGTATATATGGTTAATTTTTTTGAAAATATTTTTAAAATCTATTTTCAATGTAATTTATTTCGAGCCATTTTCATTTTTTCAATATTTGTTTAAAAATTATAATTCAAGGAATTTGGATGTTGAAAAATTTTCATTCATCTTTTTTAAATTGTCAAGGAAAATAGTTTTCAAAAACTTTTCATAATAAGTTTTATTTTTTCGATAATAAAATGGCTTAAAAATAATTTCATAATTCTTATATATGTTTTCATATTTATTTATCCGAAAATTATTTCCAAAAGGTTTATATTTTAAGGACAATTTTTTATAGAAGAATGTGTAACTTCCTGTTGATGTGCTTTTAAAATATATTTCAAATTTATTTCACCACTATGATAAAATGTGTTTTTGTTACCTACTCGTTTTTTGATGGAATGATTCAGTGCTTCCATTAATATTATTTAACTAAATGGCCTACGAATTTATTTATTTATTTTTATGAAAACTATTTCTCTTTAAAAATTAAAATGCTTATGAAACCATCTTCCTATCAAGGGTTACGAATTAACGAAATGATGATAATACTTGTCTTCTTGTATAGTTCAAATATGATTACATGGTTATGAATCATATTTCTTTTCATGTGTTATAATATGATTATTTATGAATTTTTACAACATGTATGTATGATTCCAAAATGATATTAGTGGGACCTATATATCCCTAAAATACATTGGTTAATGACATATATCTGATGATTCATATAGGTATAGAATGAAGAGTGATCTAGGTTCAGTATTACATTAATCGAATTGGGACTGAACATTATTCAGTAATGTAGGGCGGGAATAGGGAGTGAACCTTGTTCCGTATAGGTATGAAACATAGAGTGAACCTGGTTCAGTAAATGTCATTGTCCACTAACATGGCCTTGGATGGGATGGCGTTACTACTATTTTAATATATATATATATATATAATTATGTGTGTAACAAAATACAATGTTTTATTTTTATATTATTATTTTAGAGATTTTTTTATTTATTTCCATATCATTCATGTCATATGAACATTCAGTATTTGTTCCATGATTCATCATTAAGTTCTTTGATATGAAGGGTATGATCATCATATTTTTTTAACACATTCTCATACTCAAATTCTCATGTTTATGATTACATATCTCCCTTGATTACTATAACTCAACATTTAAATCCTCCCACTTTACATTTCCATCCTTAGATAATGAATATTTGTTTTATGAATGATGTAACTAATAAGGGTTCTACTCATGAATATCCATGTTTTATAAAATGTATATAACTTATGAAATGGTGTTTTAGTTTATTTTTTTCCTTTGGAACAGAAAAAATATGTTCATTCGGTGTATTTTTGAGGAAGTCATTATGTATTTCCAAAATGTTATGTAATTTATATGTATTTAATAAAAGGGTCATTATAGTTTGTATTAGAGAGAATGTTTAGTTAATAATTGGAACATATGATCATAATTCCTATGTGTGATCTGTATGGACTAAGGATATGTCGGGGTATAATGAAAAATATAAGAAAATATCATATAATTTTCCTAAATATAGAATGATTGGTTTACTATTGATACATATCTTTTGGGATACTATATGTTTATGTGGATTTAGAATTGATGTACCTAGATATAACAACTCTGACAAGATGTACAAGGCTTGACTCAGAGTAAGTTGGTAAATATTAATGGGACTCGCTGCACACTTGTTTCATTTCCTTGGTAATATTCATTGGGATTTTAAAAACGCATCATGTACCATCATGATGGATTTAAATATACGGTTGCAATGAATTAATATTGATAAACATAAGGTGTTATAGATTATTGTCTATTTCACAACATAGTCATTATAAAAATTACATTTCATGAATATGTAGTTCTTCAATATTATAATTTATTATTATTAAATGCATTCTGGATTAATCAAATAGAGGAAATCATAAGTATCTAGATGAAAATTGAATTTGATGCACAATATATTGATTAGAAGTTAAATATGATGAATACTAGAGGTAAGGATATTGTGATCTTGCATAATCGGATTCAAAGGATCACGAAAAAAAACATGTACCTTAACAAACTCTCAAACACTACGAAGATGAGAAAAAAGTCATTCTCTGAGATTTATAGTAATGGATACCATGGGGGAACATAGATTCAGTTTCTTTTGTGACTGAATAGGGAATTAATGACATAATTTAATTTCTTAGTTGAAAAATATCATGTTTTACTATAGATAATAAGGACAAAAAAACAAGTAACTATAATGGGAAACTAAAAGTGTTGACTAAATAAATGGATGAGAATATTGGCACCCATAAGCTAGCATCAAGTGAATAATTATTTATGTATGGAATAAATGGTCATTATACAAATCAATGTTCCAAATGGAATTCTTATGAATATAGATTCAAAAGTAGTACATGTAATGGTTGTCACGAACAGTCATCGGGGCCCGTGACCTGACTACCACATGCCCGTATTCCATAGGCCAGGGGCTGTAGACTAGCTCCAAAGTCATAAATCACGTTAAAATGAAAATTTAATTCCTTTATATAATAAAAAACACAATAGAGTATGCAACAGAAGTACGCACAATGTAAAAACTATATAAAAAAGTAAGTATTGAAATCAAAGGTGCCAAAAATACAAGCTCTACAATAAGTACATTACATATGAAAATTTTAGTACAATAACAGTAAAGTAAAACAACATCCACCAAGTTGTCCTATGGGAATCACACCAGAAGGGTGGGTATAGATAGTATCCTCAGCACATCAGGTCTATTCGTCTGCTCCGTGTACGTCTCACCAAGTGGTCCAACTCCGTGTTCCATCCATCTCTACAAGCCTCAACCACGATCAGTGTTATCTGTCGTCTGTAACCAACAAAACATTGTGCGGACATAGCCCATGCAGGGGAGAGTATAACGATACTCAGTATGGACCCCGAGACCCTCAAGGTCTCTCAATATCCACAAAGTAAAAACAAGAAGTAAGATACAAAACATGGTGCATCAACTAATCCAACTTTGGTATATACCCATACATATACCTAAGTCTTCAACCAAGTACAGCTCTAACTCTCGAGCCCAAGAACAACCCAGTCCACACAGGAAATAAGTCAATCATATCAATGATAATGATTGAAATTCATGCTTAAGCTCAAACTGTTATACAACTCACGAAGAGGGGTGGAGATGATTAAATGTAGCCTCTGAATCTTCTCCTATGTTGAACCCATGTAGGATCCTAGTACAGAAGTCGTAGCTGCCAAACCCACGGAGGTTACAAGTACAGTAGTCATCGCTGTCGAACCCACTTAGGATCCAAGTAGAGTAGTCATTTCTACCAAACTCATGGAGCATTCAAGTATAGTTGTCATCATTGGTGAACCCAAGGAGAACCCCAATACGGTAGTCGTCACAGTCATATCAAGCTCTAGGGTTCCCGCACACAACATACTCGATTCCGGGAGGGTGTGCTCCTCAAGCCTAGGGGGTCGATACATCAACTATCACGAAGTCTAGAGTTGATGTATACCAATGTTCTGTCTCGTCAATAGCAACCCAACGTGATAGATGGTGCGTCAATCGGACGCCCAATCTGATAGATATTGGCTTTTTCGTTCCAGGGGCCTTGTTGGAAATACAGTCATTCCAAACCCATCCATTTTCCAAGGTCGTCCAAAACTGACATAGAGAATCGAAATTGAAACTCTTCATCGTGAGGGTCCCAATGCCGTAGACGATGCGAAGATCGGACGTGCGGTCTTTATGTTATTCACGTTTAAGTAAAATTGCTCCTAGTCCGTTAAGCCTAGTGGGTCGCCAGGTCGGCCCGAACCGATTCTGCGGATCCGACCCGGTAGAGGGTCGGACCGGCCCGTTGAAGTGCACGGTCCGGCCCGAGGGGCACATCCCATCCTGAGTTGGCGCGGCCTGACGAGGAACGGTGCGGCGCGATTGGTCGTGGCTCGGCGTGCTGGCCGAGCAATCCGGGGGGGGGGGGGCGCTTTCTCGAACCGGTGGTGCGGCCCTTTTATCCATCTGGGAAAAGCTGGCCAGCATCTATATCATGGGCGGGCCGCTTAAGGGGATTCTATTTTCCTTACGCGGTGCCATGGGGAATCGTGGCCTCCTCTAACATGGACGATCGACGAGCTGGCCGGTTCGCCCGCCGAAGTAGCCTGCGGAGCGCAGGCTACGGTTCTCTACACCGCGGCGCCCCTTGTGGCGCTTCGGTCTTCCTTCATCCAGCCCAGTTCTTATTTGGCCAAGCGGCCCACTGTTTCATGCTGCAGTTTTTTCGCATGAGGTCGGTGTGCGGCCGCTTCCTTCGTTCGTCGCCGCCTCTTCCAACAAGCCTCGTTCGTGAATAAAAAAACAAGGATCAATGAAGATCGTTGGGCAGAGTTTGTTTGGATCGCGACCTCTATGTTTGGGGTTATCTCATGGCCAAATACAAACCATAATTTTATGTGAAGAATAATCACAATTTTAAACAATTAAATTGAACATAATACCACTACCTCGTTCATGGATTGTTCGTCGTAGTCACATTAAACGATGTTTCTCTGTTAATGTCGGAGAAAAACTTTCATCGTTGGCAACGTTCCCCGTGACGGTGTCTCCTCCCTTGACGCGGAGGAAGAAGAATGTTGGAGAAGTTACTTCGCATCCTTCACGTTGGTAAGCGTTCTTCATCATCTTTGTGGAAGAATTCTCCCTTTCTAAATCTCCCCATAAATATTTTCCCACCAAAATTATAAAAAGGCCCTCCCATAATATAACATTCCATCTATATTCAATTAAATTCAAAATGTAAATTAAATTAATTAAGGCATAGACTTGGAAACATTAATGGATGGGAGATGGTGAGGCTCCACATTTAAGTGGAAGTCCAAAGGTTAAGGGAGGGATGTACAAAATTAAACAAGGGTGGTTTAAGGGAGTTGATGTGAGTAATGGGGAGATGAAAGGATAGGGATAATGTGGGCCCCACATCACAAATATCTTCTCAAGGGTGGTTATGTGGGTGTGCGCCCCACCTCTAACTTCCAGTGGGAAGAAATAACAATCATCCATAAATAAAATTATGTACTACAAATTTTATTTATCTTGTTCTAAATCCTCAAAAATTAACTCTCAACACGCAAAAAACGCAACTATGGTAAAGGTCCCCTTAAGCGAATACTGGAACAACGAGTTCATCTGTGTCCACATATTTCAATTCTGAGGACCAGTTCAAATGATAGAATAACTCGCACATATGTTTATTAAATGTACCCAAACAAAACTTCGTAAATTGATTCTGGGAACACCGGGTCTCAGAATCTAGTGTCGTCAGAAACCGTAGACTTGTAAAATTCCCAAGTATTTAAGAAGTAATTTTCCTTGAAATTTTCAGGTTTTACATTACTACCACCTTAGGGAATTACATCCCTATAAAACTAAAATGCACACAAGGGAAACAAATGGGGGTACTGTACACGCATATGAGCCTTTCGCTCCAAAGTGCTCTCCTGGAGGTCCCCGCGCTGCCAGCAAATTCGCACCAGATGAATAGACCACCCACGTAGGACTCGCTGTTGTCGATCCTCGATCTCCACCGGGACCTCCGAGAATGTCTCCCCTTCATCGATGACTAGCTCCCCATGGTAGATTGTGTGGGATGGGTCGTGTACATATCTCCTCCGCTAAGATACATGGAAGACGACATGCACCCGGTCCAACTGAGGTGGAAGGGCCAGGCCGTAAGCCACCTCACCTACTCTGCTGAGGACATGGAAAGGTCCTATGAAACACGGAGATAAATTGACACCCCTACCAAATCTCTGTATACCTCGTCGAGGTTAGACCCGTAGGTAGACATGGTCACCATCCTCGAACTCCAGTGGTCTCTGTCTCCTATAAGCATAGGACTTCTGTCTGCTCTGTGTAGTCTTCATCCGCTCCTGCATGATCTGCAACTTCTCCATCATAGCCTGAACCATCTCTGGTCCTACAAATGCTGACTCCCTAGGTTTAGTATATCAGAGAGGTGATCTAAAAAGTCGACCATACAGTGCCTCGTATGGTGTCATCCTGATGGTGGAGTGGTAGATATTGTTGTACTTAAACTCCAACAAGGGTAGGTGATCCTCCCAACTACGACCAAAGTCAAGGAAACATGCACGAAGCATTTGCTAGAGATTCTGAATAGTCTACTCAGTCTGGCTGTCCGTATGAGGATGGAAGGTGGTGCTCAGACGTAGTTGCGTCCCTAATTCCTCCTGTAACCCCTTCAATAGCTGGTATTTGGAACGAGATTCTCTACCGGAAACGATAGTTAATGGAAATCAATGAAGTCGTACGATCTCCCGAACAAAGAGGCATCCCAAGCTCTCTACTGGTCTCTGCTCTTAGTTCGGTAGGATGTGGGCCGACATGGTGAGTCGGTATATAATCACCAAAATATAGTTGTTTTCTCTAGATGTACATGGAATCCCCATCACGAAATCCATGGATATCTCGTCCCACTTTCTCTCTAGGACTAATAATGGTTGAACCAAGCCCACTATCACCTGGTGCTCTGCCTTCACTTACTAACAAGTGAGGCAACGTGAAACAAACTCTAGTACAACCTTCATCATACCCGACCACCTGCGTTGTCATCTGAGGTCTTGGTACATCTTCTCCACTCCTGGATGAACAGCCAGAGGGGAAGTGTGAAACTCCCTTAGCACATCCTCTTGCAGTGAGACTTGTAGCGTAATACATCCCCTGAAGAGGATGAGGTGCTCCCCTCTTTCAGAAAATTCATCCAGAGCATGCCCTTTGGATATCTGAGCACGTCGCATCTCACAGTCAATGTCCCCACATTGTGCCCCTCTGACTCGCTGAAGGAGTGGAGGAGTGAATATGAATGACTATAGAAAGTATTCTCCATCTCTATCCATAAAGGATATCTGCAACACTTCTAGCTGTTCTGTCACCTCTCTTAGTAGCTGAAAGCACGATCACCTACTGAGAGCATCAGCTACAATGTTCCCCATCCAAGGAGTATAGACCATCTCAATGGAATTCTCTTTGAAGAACTCGAGCCATCGATAATGTCTCAGTTTAAGGTCCTTCTGTAAAAACATGTACCTGAGACACTGGTGGTCAGAGTAGACTGTAAAGAACTCGCCCATGAGATAGTGTTGCCACATCATCAAGGCGAAGACCACTACTGCTAACTCCATGTCATGGGTAGCATAGTTATTCTCATGCTGTCTCAACTGCCGCAAACCATATGTGATCACCGCTCTTTCCTGCATTATTACAAAACTGAGTATGGTCCCTGATGCGTCACAGTACACTACGTACCCAACGCCCTCCTCCATTAGCCTCAAGATGGGTACACTGGTCAAACATTGCCTCAATTCCTGAATGATCAGCTGACATCTATCTGACCACACTAAGGGTTTCCCCTTCTTCATCAAGGCAGAATACGGTGATGCATCTCTGGAGAAGTCTGGAAAAAGTCTCCGATAGTTCCTAGCTAGACCCAGGAAACACTACACCACAGTCACAGTCCTAGGTGGCTCCCTAGCAAGTACTGCCTCGATCTTCACTGGATCCCCTGCAACTCCATCATCTACGATGATGTGTCCCAAGAAGTGATCCTCTCAAATCCAGAACTAACACTTCAAGTGTTTACCATAACGCTGGTTCTCTTGATGTGTATCCAGTACAAACCGCAAGTGGTAGGCGTTCTCCTCCTCAGTAGTTGAGTAAATTAGTATATCATTGAAGAATACTATGAAAAAACGATCGATGTAATGCTTGAATATCATGTTCATGAGACTCATGAACTCTGATGGAGCGTTGGTTATGCCGAATGGAATTACCAAGAACTCTTAGTGGCCATATCGACACCTGAAGGTCATCTTCTGCAGATCCTCATCTCAAAATCTGATATGGTGATAGCTTGGCTTGAGGTCTATCATCGAGAACCAACGTGCTCCCTTGAGCTGATCAAAGAGGTATTCAATCCTCTGATATAGGTACATGATCGTTATGTCACCTGATTCAGGTGACTGTAGTCAAAACACAGTCGCAAGCTTCCATCCGCCTTCCTGGCGAAAAAATCGGAGAACCCCATAGTGAAACAATGGTTCGGATGAATCCATTCCCATGCATGTCCTCTAGATGTACCCAAAGCTCATGAAGCACGGAGAGAGACATCTGATATGCTGGAGTAGATATTAGTGATGTCTTGAGGAATAGGTCAATGTAGAAGTCTACCTCACTGCGAGGAGGTAGTCCAAAAACATCATCAGGAAAAACGTCTGCGTACTGATCCACCACAATAGGAATACTCGGACTCTGCACATCAACTGCTCAGAGGATGAGACTAGATAACTAATTTGTGATCGGCTGGCCTCTCCTCTACTTAGGTCCATCCTACGCTGCAAATCCTCCCTTCTCACCGGTGATGTGAACCTGCTCCCATCCGTGCGGAAACGCCGCACTTTGCGTGTAATACATTCGATCTGAGCATGGACTGTAGATAACCAGTCCATACTCAAGATGATGTCCTAAGGCCTCGATGCTGATATAAGAAGATCCCAGCCGAAGCACTCGCCTACTAGAGTAATCTGACACTACTGACAGTAGTGTGTAATCATCGAGTCTGCTCCCGTAAGAGTCTCTTTCCGTAAGGATCGAGCCAACGGCTCCGTCGGAATTTTCGAGCTCAGAAAAAGGGAAGCGGAAATAAAAGAATGAATCACTCTTTGGCCTATAAGTACTCCATCAAAGTTGGAGTAGAAATAGATAGTACCTTGAATAATATCAGGTGTGTCGTGGTCATAGGCATTGACTACCTGGAGCTGAGCCATTATTTATCCTCCAACTCCCTATGGTTGGGGTGGACCTCCTGGTGGTGGTGGTGGTAGAGCCTTGAAACGTCTTCCACCACCCGTTGCTCGTCCAGCTCCTCTACCACGTCAGTCTGCTCTCAACGAACCACCATGGTTGAACCTCTACCTCTTCCCAGGAGGTCCTTCTACTGTCTTATGCTCGTCGGCATGGAGGGTCGGGCAGTCTCGAGCCACGTGAACCTGCCTTCCACATTCATTGCACTGCATTCCCCTCGTATGGTTGGCGCTGTTTCGTGAGTCCCACACATCTGAACTAGTATCATGAGGATTCCCACCTGATGTCCTGGTCCTCTTGGACCTCTGCGTCAAATATCAACTGCCTATTGTAGAAGGCTCCGATATGTGTCGTCCTGTGGTGGGTCTTGCCACTAGTGACTGCTCAGCGAGAAATATGTCCACAATAAGGGCTCGCTCCAGCACCCCCACCTGCATTAGGATGCTGAGGGGATTTGTCGAAGACCTGATCTCATGAATTAGTCCCTTATCGAAAGTACATGCCTTGAAGAATGGGTCCCGTACCATGTCTGTGGAGTAGCGTGAGAAGTCAGTGAACCTTGCTGAGTACTGAGCAGCTGTCATGCTGCCCTGCCGCATATGACGAATATTTTAGATCTGCACCTCATGAATGGTGGTGGGATCAAACTCCGAGCAAAGGAGACCCTTAAAGTATGTCCAAAGTAGAGATTCCTCAACATGCACCTTGAGCATAAATCTCCACCATATTTCTACTATTGCGTGCAAGAGACTCGCAGAAAGGATCACCATCAGATCTACAGTTGTCCCTACTAATCTGAAAACCCAAACTACAGCCTCCATCCAATCCTCGGATACCTGTGGGTCCATCTATCCATGGAACCTGGGTGATCTCTATCGATGAAACTCGTGAAACTCACTCAGGTGGTGTACACTCTCTCATACTGGGGCTGGTAGTATCAGTGGATCAGCGGGTAGTGGTACCACTGGTGCCTCTGCTGTGATGGGGCCCTGCACTGAGGCCTCATCGCTAGGTGGGATACCATCTCGAACGGAACTCAGAACCCTAGCTAGCTACCTTAACGGGGCTATCCTGAAATAAAATTGGTGTGTCATGGTCAAAATAGTATACCTGGTGAGCTGACACAATGTAATCACAATGAAAATTTTCAATGGAAAAACACATGTGATCATTGTTTTTGTGCACTGAGTCAGAAATCATAGGTTAGGGTCCTGGTGTATGGATAGTTTGGCCACCACACCAACAATGGACTCCCTGGACTGATAACCAAACTCATTACTCATAGAACTATTTCTTCACAGAGGAGTGATAATCAAAGTGTTGAGTTCTGCGGTAGAACCAACTCATCTGATACGAATTCGTCACGACTTATCCTTGGGGACCATGCTGTGATTACCCCAAGCCCGCCTACCAAAGGCCAGGGCTGGAGACTAGCACCAAAGGCATAAATCCCGGTAAAAAGGGAAGGCATTGCCTTTATATTGTAAAGAAACACAACAGAGTATGCAATAGAAGAAAGAACAAAGTAAAAACTGTATACAAAAGTTAGTGTTGAGAAGAAGGGGGTTGGAAATACAAGCCCAATAGTAAGTACAGTACAACTGAAAAGTCTAGTACAACAGCAGTAAAGTAAAAAAACAACCACCAAGTCATCCACAAGGAATCCCACATGAAGGGTTGGTGAAGATAGTATCCCCAGCACCTCAGGTCTGTATGTCTGCTATGTGTATGTCTCACCAAGTGGTCCACCTCCGGGTACCATCCTGCTTCACAATCCTCAACCATGGTTAGTGTTGTACATCTTCTGCAACCAACACGATGTAGTGTGGGCATATCCCGTGCAGGGGTGATTATAACGATACTCATTAAAGACCCTGAGACCCAAAAGTTCTCCCAATAACCACTAAGGATAAACAAGAAGTAAGATAAAAAACAGAGCATCAACAATCCCTGCTTAGGTATATGCCCATACATATACCTAAGTCATCAATCCAGTACGACTCAAACTCTCAAGCCCAAGCACAACCCAGTCCACACAGGAAAGAATTCAATCACATCGATGATAATGATTGAAAGTCAATACTCAGCTTACACAGGTATAAAACTGACGATGAGGGGTGTAGATGATTGGATTTAGCCTCTGAATAATTTCCTCTGCCAAACCCTTATAGGATCCTAGTACAGAAGTCGTCGGTACAGAACCCATGGAGGATCCAAGTACAGTAGTCATTACTTCTGAACCCATGGAGGATCCATGTACAGTAGTCATCATTGAAAAACCCACATAGGATACAAGTAAAGTATTCATTGTTGTCAATCCCACAGAGGATCCCAGCACGGTAGTCATCGCAGTCGCAGCCAGCTCTAGGGTTCCCACACACAACACGCTCGATTCTAGGTCGGTTCTCTCATCAAGCCAAGGGGGTTGATACATCAACTATCACGAAGTCTAGAGTTAATGTATCCTGGAGATCCGTCTCATCAAATGAAACCCAACGTGATCGGCGGCGCATCAATTGGATGCCCGGTCTGACTGATATTCGCCTTTTCATTCCAGGGGCCCGGTTGGAAATACGCTCCATTCAAACCCGGCCATTTTCCAAAGTTGTACAAACTACACATAGAGTATCGTAGAAGGACCTCTTCATCACGATGGTACCAATGCCATAGATGGTGAATCGATCAGACACACGGCCTTTATGTTATTCACATTTATTTGAAAACGGGCCCGGCCCCAAGTAGAGGGTCGGACCGGCATAATGAAGTGCATGGTCTGTCCTGAGGGGGTGTGACCTGGCTCGGCAGGGCGCGACGCGGCACGGCATGCCGCGGCGTGGCACGGCTGGCCTCGGCTCGGCCAGCTGGCCGAGCCATCCGGGGGGGGCCCGCTTTCCCGAACCGGCGGCACCCAGCGGCGCCGCCCTATTATCCAAATTCTCCAGTGCAGGCGGCCCACTTGGGTGGGCCGCTGTCTTCCGCACGTAGTGGCAGGCAGCGCCATGACCTCCTCCAACTAGGTCGGCCGATGAGCTGGATAGTTCTCCCACCGAAGCGGCCCGCTGAGCACAGGCCATGTTTCTCCGCAGCACGGCACCCCCTGTGGCGCCGCGGTCTTCTTTCAGCCCAGCCGACCTTTGATGGACAGTTCTTCTACGGCTGAGCGGCCTGTGGTTTCAGGCCACAGTTCTTCCGCATGCGGCCTCCACCTTCATTTGTCGCCGCCTCTTCCAACATGTATCTTCGTGAAAACAAATGAGGATCAATGGAGGGTTGTCGGGCCGAGTTCGTTCGGCCTGTGCCCTCCGTGTTAGGCTATCTAACATTGCCAATGACAAACCATAATTTTAAACAAAGAACAAGAACAATTTTAATCAAATAAAATTGAACATAATCCCTATAACTCGTACAAGGATTGTTCGTCGCATTCGCAGAAAACTATGATTCTCCTTCAATGTAAGAGAAAGAACTGTCATCGTTGGCGATGTTCCCCACGGCGGTGTCTCCTCCCTTGACGTGGAGGAAGAAGATGGTTGCAGAAGTTAATTCATTTCCTTCAAGTTGGGAAGAGTTCTTCGTGTTCATCATGGAAGGACTCTCCCTTTCTAAATCTCCCAATAAATTTTTTCCAACCAAAATAATTATAAGGCCCTTACATAATATAACATTTCCATGTATTTTCAAATTAATTCAAAATGTAAATTAAATTAATTAAGGCATTAATTTGGCAACATTAATGGATTGGAGATGGTGAGGCTCCACATTTAAGTGGAATACCAAAGGGTTATAGAGGGTTGTCATAAATTAATCAAAGAGGATTTAAGGGAGTTGAGGGGAGTTATGGGGAGATGAATAATTAGGGCTCGTGTGGGCCCCACCTCACAAATATCATCTCATGGGTGGTTATGTCTGTGTGGGACCCACCTCTAACATCCCTTGGGAGGAAATAACTAACATCCATAAATAAAATTGTGTACTACAATTTTTTTTATCTTATTCTAAATCCCCAAAAATTGACTCTCAACACGCATAAATCGCAACTGCGGTAAAGGTCCCCTTAAGAGAATACAGGCGCAGCAAGTTCATCAGTGTCCTAGGATTTCAACTCCGAGCACCAGTTCAAAAGATATAATAAATTGCATGTATGTTTACTAAACATACCCGAACAAATTTCCGAAATTGTTTCCAGGCACACCGGGCCTTGGAATCAAGTGCCGTCATAAACCGCAGGCTCGTAAAATTCCAAAGTATTTAAGAAAATATTTTCCTTGAAATTTCTGGGTGTTTACAATGGTCATATTTATGGTGATTATGAGACCACATATATAATTTTAAAGGAAATTTTAATTAGTTAATATGATGAGTGAACTTTCATTTGAATCATGGATGAACTAGAATAATCAATGTTTTTCTGTATATGGATTAAATAATTATGCATTGTTTATTATTTAGGAATTATTTAATTTATGTTTTTCACTACATATTTTAAAGAATATGTTGAACAATTAAAATAAACAAGAATAGTGATTTAATGAGAAGGTGGTAATCATGGAAAGACATGATTAAGTGATAGATAACTCATATTGTGTTCCTACTGTATCTATAATTATTTTGGGATAATATATATTATGGACATAAATAACTAAATTAGACAGTACAAAATACCCTAGATTTTTTTATTTATTAGCTAAAAAAGTGGACAATATCCTCATGGATGATGTTTAAATCATTTTGGATTTATGTAATATATCATGCAACCATTAGATTATTTAAGAATTCATGTTTTCCAAAATTATTTTTGTAACTAAGTTCATTACCATGTTTTAGGAGAATACCTTATGGTAATATTCACAAGATTGGAATGTGACCAACAATAGCTACTTTGTGATATATGGGAATCTATGTTAAGATTATTTCATAAAATTATCTATCAATATTTGCATTTTATTAGAATGATTATAAGGTAAACCATTTATTGAATGATTAAGTAAATTTTCAAATGATGTATTTATGTATTGTGATTGTTTTGATAACCCTATATAAAAGGCTATTTAGTGATTATTCATATTTCAAGTTTGAACATATTTTTATTCAAATTATATTAGTACTAAATTATAAAATGACATCATGTCTGTCAGGTGACCAAAAATCAATTTTGGAAAGTCTATAGGTCATGAATCTGTGACTGAATGATAATACATGTTTCATGCTTACCACTGGACTGCATGTTGACTTTTTTAATGTTTACTTTTTAATGATGACTAAATATTAATAATGAATACGTACTATACCTTTTTATTTTTTATATTATTATATTAATAATATTTATTATGAAGAATAATTTTATTAAAATAGTTTTATTTGTTAATTATTATGGACATTAAGATCCACTAAAAGTGTATTTTAAGGATTATTACATCGATGTTAATGTCAAGACATAATTTACATGATGAAATGGATGGATTAGACATTGAAAAATTAATATCCAAATAATTGAATATTGTTTATATAAATATATTAAGTATTTATTCCTCCATATTTTTTTCCATAAACAAATTACTCAATTTAATTAAAAATAAAACAAAATGTTGTCCTAGTACTATTGGTTTGGTGGACTTGGTGGCATTTTTATTCCTTATAGGTATATGACATTGAACAAATACACTTTTCATTGATCATTATTTTTTTTTATCGATAACCTCTGTAATGACCCATAAATTTCAAGGAAAATTTGTTCTTAATTTCTTATGGATTTTATGAGTACACAGTTTCTGACGGCACCTGATTCCGAGGCCCGATGTTCCCAAAATCAATTTCCGAAGCTTATCTAGGGTACATTCAGTGAACGAACGAGCGAGTTTTTCGAACTTTTAAATCGGTGATCGGAATCGAAATCCGAGGGTTCCGATGAAACCTCAGAGCCAGTAATTGCTTATGATGACCTTTACTAGAGTTATGTTTTCTAAAGAAGACTTGTCAAAAATTGTGGATTAAGTATTAAGAGAAGAAAAAATGTGCTAAAAATTTTATTTCACTTATGTGGTCAAACCCCAAGTGTGGGAGTTGGAGTGGGACCCACTAAAATTCTAACTCCTCTTGATAGGATATTAGTGATGTGGGGCCCACACGAGCCCCACCCCATTCAAATTCTGTAAGCCCCTCCACATGAGTTAAGTAACTCTTCCACATTTATGATGACAACTTAACATTCCTTTTAATTTTGACAACTCTAATATTAATTAATGAAATGAATTAATCTTTTGGATTTTGAATGGTTTGGTAAAGTAAAAATAAAATAAGGGGAAGCTTATTTTTTTTAGGGGTTGTTGTGTTGTGTGGAGGATTGAGAGAGGGAGAGTTCTACACTTTGAAGAACTTCATCTTCCTCCTTGAAGAAAGTGAATATCACCGACACGCCCTTCCATCTTCTCTCCACCTAAAAGGAAGGGATACACCTCTTCCTCCATAGACGATCTCTCTCAACGTATATAGAGCCTCACCCCACGACACTGTTTTCTGTGAAATTATTCGAGGTAGGGGTTGTTTCATCATGCTATATTTATTTTTGATGTTCATCGTTATTTTATCATAGTCTCCTTTAATCAAAATAATGGGAGGATATTAGACCGCACAAACTCGGCCGACCCTCCACCCCTTGTTTTGTTGATCAGTGTCATGATTTGGAACGGACGGGGCGCGGTGCAACGGCATCGTGCGAGAACGATAGAACATCGGCCGAAGCGGGCCGCGACGAAGGAGCGCAGCGCCGTCGCGTCTCCCCGGTGAAGCCAAAGGAAGCCGCAACCAAGGGAGGGTCGTGGCCGGGGCGGGCCGCGGCAGAGGGGCGCGACGTCGTCGCATCATGCGGGTCGGTCAGGGGTCGTGGCCTAAGGCTGTGGTGGTGTAGAGGAGGGGAGCCGGACTCCGCCGGCCGCCGGCGCTCCAGGAGGTGGGACCAGCAGGTCCCACAACGGCTCCGGCCCGCCATTACGGAAGGCCGATTCGGGAAGTTCGTGGGTCGTAATCCCCAGCCAGTGCACTAATGGCGGTCGCCACATGGGTCTGTTGTTTCGGGAAAACATGGGAGCATCACCCCCCTTCCGCGTCCGCTCAGCGTGCGGGCGCCTGCCCGGGACCGGACCGCCCGCGCAGGGCCGGACACCCGCGCAGGGCCAGACCACCCGTGTAGGGCTGGACCGCCCGCACCGGGCCGGACCTCCCGCGCATGGTCGGACCCCCCGTGCCGGGCCGGACTGCCCACGCCTGTCCGGACCGCCCGCGCCGGGCTGGACCACCCGCACAGGGCCGTACCCCCCGTGCTAGGCCGGACCGCCCACGCCTAAGCGGACCGCCCGCGCCGTCGGGCCCGCACGCGGCGGGACGGGCCGCCCGCGCCAGGCCGGACCGCGCCATCTGGGCCGGACCCGGACCCGGGATGGGTCGATCCGGTTTGGGCAGACCCAGGGGGTATCGGGGCGGGTCGGACCAGGACCGAACCCCCTATTTTTAGGACAGATTCGTTCAAATGCCCTTAACATGGGCTACAGACCTCCGAACAACGCACCATCTATTGCTTAGCGATTCTTGGATTGTGATGCTTGTTTCGTTATATTACACTCGGGGTTTTGGAAAAAAATTTCTATGGATGGGTTGGTTCGAACACGAAACCAACCTGGCCCTTGGAGGAGAAACACTTATAACATGAGATTCAGACGTCTGATTGACGAGCCGTCAACTTTTTTGGTTTCCTCAAATTGATATGGTTCTATTGGATGACTCCGATCGAGGTTTGGATGAAGCTAGAGTATAGACGGTATGGTTTTAGCTTAAAAACCAACTGGGCCCCGGGGATGAAAAAGCCAATAACTCTCAGACCAGGCGCCCGATTAACGTGTCGTCTGTCCCATTGAGTTTCTTTTGACAAGACATAATGTTTGGATATATCAAATCGGGACATCATGTCAGTTGATGTATCAACCCCCTTGGATTGTGGAGCGGACCCTCCTGGAAACGAGTGTGATGTGTGCGGGACCCCTATCGATGGATGCGATTGCGACGAAGATGATGACTTGTCTGGGATCCTCTCTGGGTTCGGCAGTGACGACGACCATATTGGAATCCGTCTTGGGTTTGACGACAATGACTACTATTCTTGTATCCTATGTGGGTCCAGTAGTAATTTACTACTGTTCTTGTATCCTTTGTGGGTCCGGCAGTATTTGACTCTATACTAGTATCCTATGTGGGTCTGACAGAGTAGCTGGTCTTGTATCCTTTGTGGTTCCGACAGATTAGTTGGACTTGTATCCTATGTGGATCTGACAGCTTAGATGAATCAGTGGCTACATCTGATCATCTATATCGCCTTACCTAGAAATATACCTGTGTGAGATATGTCTTTACATTAAATCAATATCTTCAATATGATTGTTTTCTATCCAGTGTGGATTGAGATGTGTTTTCCTGTGTTGATTGGATTGTGTTTTCCTGTGTGGACTGGGTTGTATTTGGGCTCGAGTGCTGGTTCCGAGATGGAATAGATGACTTATGTATATGTATGGTAATATACCTATGTAGAGTTCGTTGTTAATTTGGGATTGTATCTTTCCTTTGTGGTTTTTCCTTCGTGGATTCTGGGATACATTTGGGGGTCACGAGGTCCCGACGGAGTATCCTATACTCACCCATGCACGGGCTATGCCCGCAATACGTTGTGTTGGATGAAGACGACGGACAATGCTGATCGAGGTGGAGGCTCGTGCAGCTGAACAGTACCTAGAGGTGGATCACTAGATGGGACGTACACTGAGAGGATGGCTGGAGCCGAGGAGATGAGGAGGATATCTGTACCCACCCATCAGGTGAGATTTCCTATGGATGGCTCGGTGTTGCTACTTTACATTTCTGTTACTGTACTCTCTTTTTAGCTGTACTTTACTTTCAGTTGGGTTTGTATTCTAGCCCATTTACATTCCAGCACTTGATTTTGTACTTAGTTTACGTAGTGTTTACTTCATCTTGCGTACACTATTGTTTTTTTACATTATAAAGGCAATTCCTTCCCATTTATCAGGATTTATGCCTTTGGTGCTTGTCTCCAGCTCCTAGCCTATGGAAGGTGTGCTTTGGGTAGTCACGACATGGGCCCCGAGGACGGGTCGTGACAAATTGGTATCAGAGGAGATCGGTTCTACCGCAGAACTCATGACTCTAATATTTCATCTATGTGAAGCAATGATGTTAAGGGTATTGAGTGTGATTATCAGTCCAGGGTGTCCAGTGTTGGTGCGGCGGCCGACATATCCATACACCTGGACCCTGACTTCTGATTTCCGACTGACTGCACGAAAAAATTGTTTGCATGCGTGTTTCAATGTTTTCATTGTGATTACTTGTGTCTTTTCACTAGGTATACTATATTGACCGTGGTGCACCTGTTTCTTTTCAGGATGGCCCCACGACGGCATCCAGCTAGGGTTCTGAGCTTTGTGCGAGAAGGCAGCCCACCGAGTGACGAGGCTTCGGTGTAGGGCCCCGTTATAGAGGAGGCACCAACAATACCTCTATCCGACGAGCCACCGATGCCACCAGTCCCGGAAACTGACAGTGAAAGACGCCTTAGTTCACTGCATGAGTTTCAGCATCAGAGACTGCCCAGGTTCCCTGGGGAGATGGACCCTCAGGCAGAAGATGATTGGCTGGAGGCTGTTGTTCGAGTTTTCAGGTCAGTAGGGACACCAACAGACCTCAGGGTTATCCTTGAAGTGAGTCTTCTGCACACGGTAGCACGTAGATGGTGGAGCATGATTCCCCAGGTGCACGATGAGGCATATCTCATTTTGTTATACTTCGAGAGACTCTTCCACTCGGAGTTCGTTCAAGCCACCCTTCGTGCGGTGAACATTCAGAAGTTACTGCAACTGCGGTAGGGCAGCATGACGGTAGCCCAGTACTCTGCGAGATTTACCGATCACTCGCATTATTTCAAGGACATGGTACGGGACCCATTCTTCCAGGCCCGAACCTTCGAGAAGGGACTAAGGCATGAGATCATGGCTTCGATGATCTCCCTCAGTATTCCGAAACAGGCATGAGTACTGGAGCAAGCCCTTCTTATGGAGAGATTTATTGCTGAGCTTACACCAGTAGCGAGACCTAAAGCATGGCACCATGTAGCAGAGTCTTATGTAGCTGGCAGTCTACGGATGTCACAGGGTTCCAAGAGGACCAAACCATCAGGAGAACGACCTTAGGATACTAGCTCAGAGGTGCGGGGAACACGGTTCAAAGCCAGCCTTAAGAGAAGCAGACAATTCTATGTATGGGGTGGGCCGGGCCACATGGCTTGTGACTGCCTGACCTTCCATGCAGAGGAGCATCAGAATATTGAGGGACCACCCAAGCATAGGCAGAGGTTCGACTGTAGCGGTCTGCATGGAGAAGTCGGACGAGGAAGAGGAGCTGGACGAGCGGCAGGTGGTGGAAGACTTTTTGAGACTGTACCACCACCACCACCATAAGGTGCACCCCAACCATAGGGAGTTGGCGGACAGAGGCAGGCTCAGCTTTAGGCAGTGGAGGCCTACGACCACTGCGCACTAGAGATGATTCATGGTACTATATGTGTCTACTCCACCCTTGATGTAGTTCTTATAGACACTGGAGTGAGTCATTCTTTTATTACTACTTCCCTTGTTCGGAGCTCAGAGATTCCGACGGAGCCGTTGGCTCGATCCTTATGGCTAGATACATCTACAGGAGCAGATTCGATGATTACGCACTGGTGCCGGCAGTGAGAGCATACTCAAAGAGGTGAGATCTTTGGCTAGGATCTTCTTGTACCTTCGTCGAGGCCTTACGACGTCATCTTGTGCA
The DNA here is from genome assembly GCA_963277665.1 of Viscum album. Classification (NCBI taxonomy): domain Eukaryota; kingdom Viridiplantae; phylum Streptophyta; class Magnoliopsida; order Santalales; family Viscaceae; genus Viscum; species Viscum album. Next base: position 87,448,084 of record OY728121.1, on the reverse strand, counting down.
TGGATTGGTTATCTACAGTTCATTATCAGATCGAATGTATTAGGCGCAAGGTGTGGTGTGTCTGCACCAATGGGAGTTGGTTCACCATCACCGACGAGAAGAGATCCATAGTAGTGCAGGATGGACCCACGAAGAGGAGAGGAAAAATGATCACTCATCAGTTGGCGAGCCTTATCCTAGTAGTAGTTTACATGTGGATTATATGTTTTCTTGTCGTGGTGGATCAGTATGCGGACGTATTTCCTGACGACATTCTAGGACTCTCTCCCTACAGAGAGGTAGAATTTAACATTGACATATACCCCAGGATAGCCCTGATATCTACTCCAGCATATCATATGAATTCTGTTGAGCTTCGTGAGATATGAGTACTGCATGAGGACTTGCAGGGAAAGGGATTCATTCGACCCAGTGTTTCAACCTTGGCTTGCCTGATATTGTTCGCCAAGTAGGAGGATGAGAGCTTGAGACTGTGTGTTGATTACTGTATCCTAAACCATGTGACCGTGAAGAACAAGTATCCACTTCCGAGGATTGATGACCTCTTCAATCAACTCATGGTAGCACGGTGGATCTCAAAGATAGACCTCAGGTCAATCTATCATCAGCTCAGAGTTCGAGACGAGAATGTGCAGAAGACGTATTTTAGATGTTGGTATGGCCACTATGAGTTCGTGGTTACGCCTTTCGGCGTATCCAATGCTCCAACAGTGTTCATGAGTCTCATGAATAGGATCTTCCAGTTTACCTCAATCGATTTGTTGTTGTCTTCATCGACGACATATTGATATACTCGACCACTAAGGAGGAGCACGCCTACCATTTGCGGGTTGTACTGGACACAATCTGAGAGCACCAGCTTTATAGTATTCTCTCTAAGAGTCAGTTCTGGACATTTATGGTCCACATCTTGGGACACATCATCTCTGAGGCGGGAGTTGCGGTGGATCCTACGAAGATCGAGGCAGTGCTAGCTTGGGAGCCACCCAAGAGTGTGACAGAGGTGCGAAGTTTCCTAGGTTTGGCTGGGTACTACTGGAGATTTGTGGCAGACTTCTCCAGAATTTTAGGACCACTTACAACATTGAAGAAGAAGGGGAGACCCTTCATGTGGTCAGATAGACGTCAGAAGAGCTTCCAGGAGCTGAGATAGAGATTGACGAGTGCCCACATTTTGAGGCTATCAGAGGAGGTAGTGGGGTACGTAGTTTACATCAATGCATCATGGACCAGTGTCAGGTGTGTCCTGATGTAGGAGAGAGCAGTGGTTGCCTATGTATCACGATCGTTGAGGCAGCATGGGCAGAATTATGCTACCCATGACATGGAGTTAGCAGCAGTGGTCTTCGTATTGAAGATGAGGCAACACTATCTGATGGGTGAGCGCTTTATAGTATACTTTGACCACCAGAGTATTAGGTACATCTTATCACAGAAGTACTTAAACCTGATACATTGACATTGCCTTGAGTTCCTCTTTGAGTATGACTTTGAGATAATCTATACTCTTGGAAAGGAGAACGTAGTAGCCGATGCCCTCAGCAGGAGGATGGGCATTCAACTACTTTGAGAGGTGATAGAGCAGCTAGCTGCTTTGCAGATATCCTTTGTGGATAAAGATGGGGCAGCCTTTCCTCAGTCTCTCACAGTCACACCTCCACTCCTTTAGCAGATTAGAGAGGCACAGCATGGAGACATTGACTATGAGATGTGACGTGCACAAATTTCCACAGGACAGGCACCCGATGATTTTTCTATAGGAGGAGAGCACGTCATCCTTTTCATAGGATGTACCATGGTACTAGCTGCATTACAAGAGGAGGTACTGAGAGAGTTTCAAACATTTCCTTTAGTGGTACATACAAGAGTGGTGAAGATGTACAAGGATATCAGACGATAGCACTGGTGGCCGGGTATGAAAAAGGTTCTGGAATAGTTTTCTTCTCGATGCCTCACCAGCCAGTAGGTGAAGGCGGAGCACCAGGTACCAGCAGGCTTGGTACAACCATTTGAGTTTCTAGAGTTTAAGTGGATGAGGTATCTATGGATTTCATGACTGGACATCCACATACTTCCATAGGACACGACTCCACTTGGGTGATCGTCGACCGACTCACCATGTCAGACCAATTCCTACCCATCAGAGAGCAGGGCTCAGTGGAGAGCTTGGGACGCCTCTACATTCAAGAGATCGTACGGCTTCATGGTGAGCCATCATTTATCGTTTCTGGTCGAGATTCTTGTTTTACTTCCCATCATTGGAAGGGGTTGCAGGAGGCTTTTGGGAAGCATCTACACCTGAGCACCGCTTTTCACCCTCAGACGGATCGTTAGACGGAGATGACCATTCAGACCCTCAAGGTCATTATCCGTGCATGTGTCATCGACGTTGGTCGCAGTTGGGAGTATCACCTGCCATTGATGGAGTTTGCATACAACAACATCTATCACACCACCATCGGGATGGAACAATACGAGGCATTGTACGGATGACCTTGTGGATCACCTCTATGCCGGAAAAACCCTGGGGAGTCAGCATTTGTTAGACCAGAGATGGTCTAGGCCATGACAGAGAAAGTCCTCATCATCCAAGAGTGGATGAGGGTAGCTCAGAGCCAATAGAAGTCTTATGCTGATAGGAGGCAGAGACCACTATAGTTCGAGGATGGCGACCGCATTTTCTTACAGGTCTCACCTAGACATGGATTATGAAGATTTTTTCGGGGAAGTAAGTTGTCTCCGCACTTCATCGGACCATTCCAGGTTCTCAGCAGGATAGGTGAGGTGGATTATCGCTTGGCACTTCCAGCTCAGTTGCACCGGGTGCACGACGTCTTCCACGTATCTCAGCTGAGGAGATAAATGCATGACCTGATGCATATCATCGACCATGGGGAGTTGGACATCGATGACGGGGAGACTTTTGCAGAGGCCCTGGTGGAGATCGAGGATTTACAGGAGCGGGTCCAACGTGGGTGGACGATTCCTCTTGTGGGCATTAGGTGGAAGCACAGGAACCTCCATGAGAGCACATGGGAGCGGGAGGCTCATATGTGTTCTTAGTACCCTCATTTGTTTCCCTAGTTTGTGATATATCATTACGGGGACGTAAATACCTGAGGTGGGAGTAATGTAAATACCCGTAAATTTCTAGGAATTTTTTTTCTTAATTTCATTGGGATTTTATGAGTACGAAGCTTCTGACAGCGCCTGATTCCGAGGCCCGATGTTCCTGGAATAAATTTCTGAAGTTTAGCTCTAGTACTTTCGGAGAATGAACAAGATGGATTTTATAACTATTGAACCGGTGCTCGGAATCGAAATATGAGGTCACTGATGAAACCGCTTCGCCAGTAATTGCTTAATATGATCTTTACTGGAGTGGTGTTTTCTCCGTAAGAGTTGTTAAAAATTGTGGATTAAGTATAAAGAGAAATAAAATTGTGCTACAAATTTTATTTCACATAAGTGGTTAAACCACATGTTCGGGAGTTTTGGTGGGACCAACTAAAATTATAACTCCTCTTGATAGGAAAATTGTGAGGTGGGGCCTACACGAGTCCCACCCCCTTCAAATTCTTTATCCCCCTCATCATGAGTTATGTAACTCTTCCACATTTATGATTTCAACTTAACTTTCATTTTAATTTTGATAACTCTAGTTTTAATTAATGAAATGAATTCAACCTTTTGATTTTGAATGGTTTGGAAAAGTAAAAATAAAATAAGGGGTAGCTTATTTTATTTTAGGGGTTGTTGGGTTGTGTGGTGGATTGAGAGAGGGAGAGTTTTACACTTTGAAAAACATCATCATCATCCTTGAAGAACGTGAAGAACACCGACACGTCGTTCCATCTTCTCTCCACGTCAATAGAAGGGAGACACCTCTTCCACCACGGACGATTTCCCTTAACGTATACGGATCCTCACCCCGCGGGGATGTTTTCCGCAAACTTCTTCAAGGTAAGGGTTGTTTCATCATTCTAGATTTATGTATGATGTTCATCGTTATTTTCTCCTGGCTGCCTGTTATAAACATAATGGGAGGTGGTTGGACCGCACAATCCCGGCCGACCCTCCACCCCTACTTATGTTGATCACCATCATGATTTGGAACTGAGGCGGTGCGGTGCAATGTCACAACACGTGAACGAGGGAAATGCGGCCGGAGCGGGCCTCAACGAAGGAGCGTGGCGCCGCCACACCGTGCCGATGAAGCCGAAGGAAGCTGCGGCCATGGGCGGGCCGCGGCGGAGGGGTGTTGCACCATCGCGTCGTGCCAGTCGTTCAGGGTCCGTGGTCTAAGACCATAGCTGTGTAGAGGAGGGCGGCCGGAATCCACCGGCCACCTGCGCTCCAGGTGGCCGGACCACCAGGTCCCGCGGTAGCTTCGGCCGGCAATTATGGCTGAGCGATTCGAGAAGTCCGGGGGTCGTAACCCCCGACCAATTCACCAAGGGCGGAATCCACAGGGGCCCACCATTTTAGAAAAACAGGGGTGTAACCCTACGCTCCCGCGTCCGCTCATCACGTGGGCACCCGCACAGGGCCGGACCGGCCGAGCTGGGTCGGGCCTCCCACGCTGGGCCAGGCCACCCGCGTAGGTCTGGGCCGCACCATCCGGGCTAGGCTGCACCCTAACTGGCCGAATCTGGACCCGGGATGGGTCGCCCCAGTTCGGGCCGACCCAGGGGGTATCGAGCTGGGTCGGACAGGGCCCAAACCCCCATATTTTCTGGACAAATCCGTTCAAAATCCCATAACATGAGATACATACCTCCTAAAGACCCACCATCTGTTGTGTAGAGATCCTTGGATCAAGAAGACAATTTTGGTATATTACACTATTGGTTTTAGAGAACTTTGGGTACAGCTAGGTAGGTTAGAACACGAAACCAACCGAGCCCTCGGAGCAGAAACACTTATAACATTAGCTCCTGACGTCTGATTGGAGTGCCGTCAACATTGTAGGTTTCCTCTTAGTGAGGCCGTTCTTTTGGCATACTCCGCTCGAGGTTTGGATACAGCTGGATTATAGCCGGGTTGGTTTTATCTTAAAATCAACCGGGCACCTAGGACGAAATGGCCAACATCTCTCATACCAGGCGTCCGATTAACGTGTTGATTGTCACATTGAGTTCCTCTTGATGATACAGAACTTTGGGATACATTAACTCTGGACATCGTGTCAGTTGATGTACCAATCCCCTTTGCTCGTGGAGCGGACCCACCTGGAAATGATCATGTTGTTTGCGGGAACCCTAGAGCAGGCTGTGATTGCGACAACGATGACGACTGTTTTGGGATCCTACATGGGTTCGGCAGCGAAGACGATCGTACTAGAATCCTACATGGGTTCGACGGTGATAACTAACGTTCTTGTATCCTATTTGGGGATGGCAGTAATTGACTCTTGTTCCTGTATCCTATGTGGGTCTAGCAGTATTTGACTCTTTACATGTATCCTATGTGGGTCCAGAAGAGTAGCTGGTCTTGTATCCATTGTGGGTCCGACAGATTAGCCGGTCTTGTATACTATGTGGGTCTGACATCTTAGATGAATCAGTGGCTACATCTGACCATATATATCACCTTACGAAGAATTATACCTATGTGAGATGAGTCTTGACTTTCAATCACTATCATCGATATGATTTTTTTGCTACACTGTGTTGATTGGTTTGTGTTATCCTATGTGGATTAGATTGTGTTTTCCTTTGTGGACTAGGTTTAATTTGGGCTTGTGTGCTAGATCCGAGATGGAATAGATGACTTAGGTATATTTATGGGCATATAACTATGTAGATTTCATTGTTACTTCGTGATTGTATCTTTCCTTTGTGGTTTATCATTCGTGGATTCTGGGAGTCCTTCGGGGGTCTCGGGGTCCCTACTGCGTATCGTATACTCACCCATGCACGGGCAATGCCCGCACTATGTTGTGTTGGATGCGGACGACGAACAATGCTGATCGATGTGGAGGCTTGTGGAGCTAGACAGTACTTTGAGGTGGATCACTGGATGGGACATACACGGAGCGGAAGGCTAGAGCCGAGGAGCTGAGGAGGATATCTATTCCCACCCATCATGTGGGATTTCCAGTGAACGACTCAGTGTTACTGCATTACTTTTCTTATATTGTACTCTCTTTTCAGTGGTACTTTAATTTCATTTGATTTTGTATTCTGTCCCATTTACTTTCCAGCACTTACTTTTGTACTCAGTTTACATAGTGTTTACATCAAGTTCCATACTCTGTGGTGTTTGTTAACTTTATAAAGGCAATGCCTTCGATTTTATCTGGAATTACGCCTTTGGTGCTAGTCGCCAGCCCCTGGCCTATGGAAGAAGGGCTTCAGGTAGTCACAGCACTGTCCCTGAGGACGGGTCGTGAGAATCTCAATCACTCCATATAAATATATCCACATTTCTTATAAGTCTAGACTTTAAATTTCCACATATTATCTCCCAGGTGTAATCCTAGTTTTTAGTTACATTGCGTAAAAATTATGTATCCAACCCACCTTTTTTTAAGGATATTTTATTATTCTTTTAATGATGTGGTTATATATGAAAATAAATATCAATTATTAATCCTTTGACATCCCATATTAATTTTGATGGAAAATTTTATTTTTATGGTGGAAGAAAATGACATCCCAATATTGTGTGAAATATATGTTTCAAAATAAATTAATCATTTCTGTATTTTTAAATTCATGAAATAGTACATATTGATATTTTATATATATTAAATAACTATATTTGTTTTTCTCAAAAGGAAATTTCATGTTAATCCTAATTTACATGAAATATAATTTTTATATATCAATATATATATATAACTATAGTTATAATACATTTCACGCAAAACTGGAATTCCATGAGGGATTGAAAAACACTCAAGACCATGTCTTACTGGAAAATAATACATTATTAAAAAATATATAATAATACATAAAAAATTCGTTAAAATAATATTTTGTGAATATTATGGGATAAAATACGATATTTTTCATCCAAAATATAAAAAATGAAATAATATGTCTCTAATTATATACATATATGTATATGAACCAATTGAATAAAAACACATTATTTTTATAAAAAACATTTATAATGCACAATGAATTTATTTTATACTGATGATTTAAAGTATTAAAAAATATAATTAAATTCTAATGTAATATATATGTTATATTTCCAAGTAAATATTATTTATATTCATCTAATAGATTTTAAATTCATGAGATGAGAAAAAAATAGATACAGCAAATAAAATCCACTATTTTTATTATTTAAATCATACATTATTTTAAAAGAGAACCTAATTTAAATTTAAATTTTGTAACGTTTATTAAATTGATATTTCAAATTATATTTCATATTTTAATGAAATAAATTTTTGTTTTTTGAAGAGTGATTTATTTTTATTTTTCATTGACGTTTTGTTTTTTTACAAAATAGTTAATAATATTGTAATTGTAATTGAAAAATATTATTTAAAAATATTTTTTTATATAGATAAATTATATATTAAGGTGTTTTTGACATTTAATTAGATAAAATTTTATTCGACAAATCCAATTTATTTCTTTATAATCTTTTTATTTTAGAAATTGACTATAAATACGAAGTGAACATTTGAATGCTTTTACATTATTATCCCATGTTTTCATCAAATGTATGGGATTATATTTAAATTAATTTCTAGAAATTATATGATTGGATATTGAGAAAATCGATTAAATATTTAGAATCATCAAATTTTATAATTTCTAATAAGGTAATCTTTTTTTACCAAATATATTAGTTAATTGAATTATAAATAATTATAACGATGAAAAGGAAAATTAGCATAACAGGGGACTAAAATACAAATGTAGGTCCTAATTTGACAAAGAAACATATTAAAAATTAATATTATGGTCATATATAGACCCTAAATGCTTATTGTATTAATTTTTACCATTATTGTATCTATATTAAATAAAAAACATTGGTGGGTTTTCCTTTCCCACAAATATTACAAGAGTTGCACCCCTCCTTTATTATAAATGTCCTCCTCTCCTACCACTTAATCACACCTCAAAATAATCATTAGATTGATAAAACAATAAAAAAAATATGTTCCAAACATCCCTCCATTACTAATTACGTCATCCCTTTGGGATATAATCAATCAAACAATGTCATTTTGTGAATACCAAAATGAGTTACCCAAATAAGTAGTAATATCCTCTCTCGAGCATAATTATCTTATTACATTTTCCATCCATTCAACACTACATATTCAACTATTATATAAAAAAATCACTATCCTAAAAACACAAATAATTTATTATTCTTTTGTTTCAACCTACAAATACCCAGACATCCATTTAATGAGTAAAAAAATTAATGTTTTTGGGTACGAAAAAACTCTCGCCTCATGAAATGATGACCGTTCATTCATCCAATATCACCTATAATGGTTTATTAAATGAATGAATATAAGGTTTATAATAATATATATGATTTTCAAAATTTAATCATTTTTATTATTTTCATTGACATCATTTAACATTATACATTCTATCGTCTGTAAATATTATAATTTCATTTAAGGAATTATGGAATACCACCCCCTTAATGTGATGTGATTCATTCACACACTACTTGGAATGTATAAAGTATAATTTTAATTTAAAATATGTGAAATAAAATACATATATATTATATTAATTAAATTATTAACATTATATAAATACAATATATTCCTTTTTCATTATTACCCTTTCAGACACATATAATGTCGTGATGTCATTCTAGGTCGTATGTATTGATTCCCCTTTTAAATTATATGATTCATTTTACAACACAAAAATTATATATATATGACTACATATAATTAAATAATATGGTATTTAATAAATAATGATCATTCCTGAAATATTAATGTATCTTAACTTGTTTCCATAATGATAATTTAGAAATGGGAGTGTTACCCTTGTCTATATATGGCCTACCCACTCTATGATTTTAATGATGATACATGATTCATAAACATATTTAATGATTGGTCTTAATTTTAGTAAAAATATATTAGTTATGTCAGGACTATTATTCGATATATATTTATATAATTTCTTCTTTGACTATGGTCAACCCACCGAAGACTTTTTTATCTCACAACACAAATTTAGTGAACACGCACAACTAAAACATAATAGCTCGAGTATTTTTATAAAAGGTGTTAATATGTTTTGTAATAGTAATAATAAACTTTAAAAAATTTATGATTCATGTAATTATTGAACATAATTTTATTATTTATGAATATAAATACACACAAGAAAAGTAAGACACAATGTAACAAAATTTCATGTCACACATTATTTCCATGAAATACATGCCTTCTTCACTAGTAAAATATTTTATTTTGTGTTTATAATTCCCATTAATGAGTTATATTCCTATTAAAATTAAATAGATATTTTTTTAAAATAAAATTTTATTATATTAATATATGGGTGTTTATGTTTGAAAAGTAACCAAATCGGTAAATGAATTTTGATTCAATTTTCATTATTTAAGACACATGTCATGTTATACATCTGTATTTGTATATGAGGTTTATAAAATTCCTTGGAATGGTTATGTTATATTATCGTTAATATCTATGTAGTTTTATTTCCTTTATTGGGATTTTTATTCAATGTTTACATTTGGTAGGAGTTTATTGATAAAAATATCAATATTTATTGTGATAATTTAAGATCAACCTATTATTGATGTGTTCATAAAATCAAAACATCAAAAAAATCATGAATTTTTTATCCTCTTAAATTTGATGATTTATTTAAGAATTATTAACATTTTTTACACAATTTAGTAATTGTGATAATTAAAAAAACTATTAAAATATGGCATCTCCTCTATCTCTATAAAAAATATGTGAACATTAAATCCCAGGGTTTCTAAAATTGGATTGGAAGTATATTATACAAATATCATATGATAATTAAAGGATATTTTTACCATATTTTCGTTTACCAATATTTTCAAAATAATAACATTATAACTTTTTGAACAAGGTATATTACTAATCATTCATCATGAAAAATGATAATTCTATTTACATTATACGCCTTATATAAATTTACCCTCAATAATATCATTCATGATTATGTTGATTGTTTAAAGTGTATTTTTTATGAAATCTTTTTAAAAATAAAATTTCTAGTATATGGTTTTCAAATCATAATAATTTTTTCCTTAAATTTTTTAAATGTAATTTTCATGTAAAATTATTATCAGAATATTTTCATTATTATTTTAATGGTTTTCCTGAAAAAATATTTTAATATTTTTTTCTTTTCTTATAGTTTTCAAAGATGAATGGATTTAAAAAAATCAATCCATTTTTTAAATGTGTTCATATTTGTTTAGAATAATTTTTATTAAAAGGATTATCATTTTATGAAAAAAAATCAAAGAATAAAAGATAATTTCTTCATGATGTGTTTTTAAAATTTATATAATACAATCATATATAAGATGACATCTATTGGTTTTAATAATTAATTATTGGTGAAATAATTCAATATTTCCATCAATATTATTAATCTAAATAGTCTTTTTTATGATGACATGATTTTTATGAAACATGTCTCTCTTTTACATGTTATATGCTTTTTAATACATCATCCTTTAATAGGTAATTATTTAATTAAACGATTATGGAAATATATTTTCTCCATATGTTATGATATTATAACATTTTTATGAAACTCGTATCATTTCATGGTTAATTATATTATTATTTTTTTAATATTTGACAACTGTATGGAAAATTTAATTATGAGATTGGTGGGACTTATATCTCCCTTCAATGTATTATGTAATTATTTATATATACTGAGATAGACGTGGAAGGAAGGAGGAGTGGTATATTTTTCTATTATATGAATGTAATAAGCAGTGACCACAATTCATTAATACATGTCTCGAATAAATAGTGAACTCGATTTAGTAATTGAATTTTTCCACTAAGATATCCACAGAATAATTGACTTGGATATGATGAAAATCAACATATATGCTTATGTGGATACCACAAATTAATTATTAATTCTTAAATTATCCATTCATGTATTATGTTATTTACTTCTTTATGATCCATATCCTAAAAATATTTAAGCATTATTTCATGATTCATGTTTATGATCGTTGATATGTAGGGTTGGATCATCAACCCTTTTTATCACATTCTCATACCCTTACTCTCAGGTTTATGCTTATATTTATACCTTGTTTTACTATAAAAAGAATCTATGCTCACCAATCATTAATATTTCATCCCATGGTTATGAGGATATTTATTATACATGGCATGTTTAAAAAGGGTCCTAGTCCGGATGAACCTAGTGGGAGTCAATATAGATAATGTATGTATCATTGTTAAGGTGTCAATGTTTTCCAATGCACTAATATACCACATAACTTCTTTGTATTTTTCTGTAATGTTTTAATTATTACCCAAATGTTATTTAATATAATTTTTTTTCAATATTGGTTCGTTATAATCACTAAGTGGATCATCGATCCATATATATATTGTTTCATGAAATACATAGTAATTTGGGGAAGTTGGTAAAATAAAAAATGAATTAATGGGGAAAAATATAATAATACTCTATTTGTATTAGAAAATAAATTTGAATTCCTATATAGGATGGTGAGACAATTGTTCAATAATAATGTGAGTGAAAAAAATATCTAAATAAGGTAGATGGTTTATTCCCCAACCCCAATTATAATTGTCCGGTGTGGATTGGGTATGTTTGTGTTGTAATATAATTATACACCAAGTAATCTAATATATATATATATACATAATGAAACTAAATTGAAAACTTCAATCATAAATAATCAAAAATATTATGGAAAATTAATTAATTATGATAATAAAAGGTTGAGAAAAGATTCGACCACCTTATCTTATAAATGACTAATCAGGACTTCATAAATGAAATGATGGAATCTCAAAAAAAAAATTCTTTAATTATTCAAATTTATTGCATAATAATTGATGAAAAATAATAAATTTTGTATCAAATAAATATGAAGAGATACCTAGATACACGCATGAAAATGATCATATGAATGAATACATTCCTTTTAATACCAATCCATATGGAATTTTCTAGAATTAAAATTAAATAATAAGCCTCTAACATGAAATTGAGGAAAAATTTCATAAAAGGTGATATTAATATTTAAAATTTTAAATCCATCATAATAATTAAAAATAGATTATTTTTTTATGAATTGCTATACTAAAAAAGTGGACATTATGTGTGTGAAAAAATTTTCATTGAAGGTTATGTGTATTCCCTTATTAGATAACCATTACCCCAGAAATGTTATAATATAGGGATATTTTATAAACCATTCAACCTTGGGATCATTAAAATTGTATAATGATTTATATGATTTTGGATGTTCTATAAATAATTTTCCACACATTGTATTAACATCATTCGACATGGGTGATTTTAATCCCCCATGATTTGTGGTACAAATCACAAAATTGATCAACTATTTTTCATGTTGGGGGTATATAAGATGTTTTATTGATATTTAAAGTCCTAATACTACCAACCAATATTTCTATAATTACAATGGTTTAATTAATGTAATTATGAAACACTCCCATAACAATTCAAGGATATTATAGAATACATCAATGAAAATAATATATGCACATAAATGAACACTAAACATTGATCTTCGATACATAACTATGAAAATCAATATATTTTACTCCATGATTCTCCCTTAAAAGACATATTAACTTTTTACACTTTTACAAGATGAATTTAGTGAATCCAATTCTATAATAGTTCTATACTACATATTCATAGAACATGAAAGATGATTTTTTATTAGAAATACCATAGAATATATGTCATTAAAAAAACCTATAAATTAATTTTTATAAAATAGGTATCACTAACATATGAGTTTTTCAAATGTATTTAAAATTAAATAAATTCAATGGACAATTACATGATTTCTTATGTAATAGAAATTAATTACTAATATGTTTGGAATGTATATTCATTATTATATTTTGAAAAAACAATGAAAATTTAATTAAAATATCTATTATTTTTTTAATATATTTATACCTCATGGAAGGAGAGAAATAACTAGTCATAATTTGAAAAAATAAATCTATAATTGTGGAGATAATATTCATTGAACAATTAAAATAAAATTTCAATGATTTAGGGTGAATATTTTGTGATGTTGTAGGAAAAAATTCCATCATCTCCTCAAAAAGTGTGTTGATAGATGGAGATTAGTGATCCATTATCCAACCAAAAATTAAACTATATCCCCTATAATTAATGTTTTGGTGACTTAAATATAGTATTTTGTAATATAATACATCACTATTGCTATTTATAACTAAAAATGGTTCACCACTTCCATGTATTTCCATTGAAAATTGGATCATGCATTGTTATAAACGAGCATAATATAATAATTAAAACATTATTAAAAATTATTTAGAATGTATTTATTGGTTTTAGGATGATCAATCCAGTCTATACAAATTATTAATTTTTGAATCACATTATATATAGTACTCTAACGAGTCTGGAAGTAAGATCACAATAATGTTTCATTGACAGAATTTAGCATATTCATAAGTACACATTTCCCTTGAATGCTATTATAGTGAAACCATAATAAAGTTAATTATAAATATTTAATTGAAAAATGAATCATTTGAAGTTGGGAAATGACTATTTGTAATTTTAAATGACCACAATTTTTATATTTATAGATCTCATTGATGACTTTTTCGAGTGATTTTTTAATGATTTTTTTTGTTTCGGATATTTTGTTTTATCACTTTATATTGTACCTATAAAAAATTTGGAATAAAGTTATTATAAAGATTCATTTTTTTACATTTTAATTATATTAATTTCATTGTTTATAATCAGATATTCACAGCACACATCAATTCACAATATTTTATTTAGGAACATAATTCTAAAATTGATGTAAATATTTAGCAACCATACCAAAAATGTACTAAAGAAACTCATATTAATTTTTTAGCCATTAAGTGTACTATATATGATTAATTTGTGATATTATTATAATTTAACTCCCTCTTTATAAGTTATATGAATACTTTTTTTTTAAATAAAATATTATGGAAAAATTTTATGTTTAATAGATTAGTGACCAAAAAACAATAATGCTAGCAGTAAATTGGGAACATGTATTTCCGCAACATTTTTTATACTCTAATATTTCTTTGTGAGCCAACAATTCTAGGACATTTATTGATATTCAATATATGATTTCTTATTCAATGATAAATATGGATGTTCCACATATCAACTACACAAATATAGAAAATGAGACCCATGTAGTTGTTTTAAATTATATAAGGTCGAAAATTATTTTCACTGAAGTATCATTACTATATTTTCAAATAAGTCTAACTAATAAGTACAAAATAATGATTGAATATTTAAATATTTGGTTGGATTTTTTGATTCAATATTTATATAAAAATAACATATAGATTGAAAAAATAATGGTCCATATAGTTAGTTAGTTTTTCACCTATGCAGACTACCTAACATAGAATATGTAGAATATCATAATTTTAATGGATTTTATAACTATATATTTATGGAAAATAAAAAAATAGAATGTGATGTATAATGGAATCATTATATAGTGAATTTGTTTTCTAAATTCTGAAGTACGTTCTCTATATAAATAATATAAAATTTTAATCACATATATGAATCCAAAATTCATATTTGGTATGATTCATTGATTTGGAAAATTATCAATAATAATTTATAATGAATTTTCATCCTATTGTTGATATTGGATTAGTTTTTGAATTATATCACATATTATCATGTGGATGCCTCTTTGGATTTATATATTTAGTAACAATTGGATTGGAATATAGAAATATTTGGCATAATTATTTCTAGGATACACATGAATATTGTATGAAATGTTAAATATGTAATGTATTTTGAAATATTTGAAAAATATTAGAGATATATATGAATCCAATGTTCATTTTAGAAAATATTGAGTAATAGGGAATTGATTTTTTAGGGACATATTCCATGTTTTTTAGATGTTCTTAAATTATATATTCATTACATTATAACTCCAATTTGGTGAAATTGAAACCCTGAAAATTAGTTATTTCAAATATCAATGGGATATTTTCATGTCTATAATATCATTCAATTTTGATTACCAAGAGGAATTTTTTTCAATTAAGGCACTATGTTTTGTAACATATGAATATATTTTCTACAATGTAAATATGGAGGGTATGATAAAAAATCTACACCCTTAAATCCCCAACAAAATTTCGATAAATAAGTGCCCAATAGATAAATTAATGTTATTGGAGTGAAAATAGTTAAACTAAAATGGATTGAATGGAACTATTGGATGCATAATACCGTATGGTAATACATGATATCCTAGGAAAAATGAATAATATGATCTACTACATATTAATTTATTAAATATATTTACGAACCTAAGGAGTGATTTCACAGAGAATACTGGGCTTTGAAATGATTAATATGGATTTAGGAAGCACATGGATTTTAAATAACTCATAATCAAAAGGTTTTGGATGAGAAATTATTTTCCAAAATTTTAAATGAATGATCTTGAGTGGCTGAACACAAGATCATCTGACCAAAAAATCTTTTATCTAAGAGATCTGATCTTTCACTTCAGTTAAATTATAATGTTAATGATTGGTTACTATTATTCAACATATTATGTCTCTTTTATATTCCATCATTCAATCCATTCGTTAATTCACATATTCAATCATTCAATCCATTAAATTATTATGTTAATAATTGGTTGCAATTATTCTAGATATTTTGGACTCACAACTCTCTAACATGTTTGTAAATAAATAATAATATTGTTTAGTTGGTCCAAAATTATTTTACAAAATGAATTCTAAGAGGAAATCTGAGTTTGTTCATACTATTAATTTAGTTTTAATAATTATGTTATGGATTTATTTTATGACGGAGATCAAATCCCATTAATATATTTTATAATTAAAAAATTTCATTAACACATATCAATAGATGCATCATATTTTAGGACCATCATGGAATCACAATAATAAAAATAAAAAATGAGAAGTTCTGGATTATCATTATAATGGGAGTTAAATTTTTTTATCATTTCACTCCCCATATATTTTTCTTCATGATCTATTTTTTTGATAATTAAAGGTTAAATGCGCATCCCCAAATTGTATTCATTTTTTATTTTTTATCTATTAGAATTGAGATTATTAAAAATACCATGATTCCATATTTTATTAAATAATGTAAATATGATTGAATTAGTATGATGGATAATATAATGACTAACAATTAAAATAGTTATATATTTTGTGAATCATGAGTTAAAGTATCCAGTTATTTCAAATAGATGCTATTTTCAAACCATTTTTCATTCCTTGAATTTCTCAAGATCACAATGATTGATTTTCTGTTATTTTCAATTATATGTGAGATTGAATTAATTAACACATTATTAAATTTACAAATGGATTTATAGATAAAAATTTTTATCCAACTTATTTATTATTTTTCTTGAGTTATGTTTTGAAATGATAGTTCATTCATTTTTTCTTGTTAAATATGTCTTTGATTAAATTCAAATAATAAAATACGGAGGTGGTTTGTAATCCATTATACTTACAACCTATAATAAATTTTAAAATTACTTAAATATAATGTATATAATAATTTAATCTTTCTTAATGGACCATATAATAAAGAAATATTTCAATTTATTTCCAACTATATGTATTTGTCATGGAATTTTAATATTTAAGTGTCCCGCTGAGAGAAGTCATTGCGGAATGGATGAATTATAGTGAATGGAATATTTGATGGGGTAATAATTTTGATATTTTTAAATGGTTCATGTAAAATTTTCATTCCCAGATATTGTTTATCTCTCTTGAAATAAAATAGAATAAAATTGAACAAAATAAGAAGCCTTTTTAAGAGGGTTAAAAATTACAATTGCATATAAAATGATTTTAAAGACATGGGGATGGACGATTTATGATAGTATTTTTATTTCTAAAATTTATAAAAATGTGATATTTATTGTTTTAAAAGTTAAAAATTAAAAACTATAATAAAATAAAAATGGTGTACATCATTAATTACACATAAAATGTGTCATTAACCATAATTGACTCTTGAGGCCATTATTTATGTCATTTTGTTTCAAAAGAGACGTTAATTGTGATTATATTTTCAATATAATGTAATATTAAGTAGATTTTAACTCATTTTTATCATTGATTTATTAAAAAACTAATAAACTACCCACTCTAATCCTCATAGGTAGAGGATCCAGAATATTATGTCCTCTTGTTTTCATGTGTATTTTGTCTTTAATAATATAAAAAATGTATGTACATTATATTTTTTTTGTTTAACAAGTACTCATGGGATTAATAATAATCTACATTAGTTTTTTCCTTGAGAAATACAAACTATTCATATATATATATATAAATATTAGATCATAACCTTCTAATATTTATTGAATAATTATTTGATCCACACTATAACATTTTACGTATAGTATCATTTTAATATCGGAAGAATAAATATCTAGTGAAAAAAATATCTAAATTATCTCCATTATATTTATTCATAACTATTACTCGTTGTAGATATATCATACATAATAATATTCATCGTAACTTTCTGAAATTGATCAGATGAAAAACGAAAGATCATATGATGAACATGGGTGAACATGATAGATATCAATGATCTCATTAGAATAAGATCATAATAAGAGTATAATTACCTGATAATAATGTTTTAAAATAACACCATTAAAATAAAAGTTCATAATCATAATTTATTTAATAGATATTGTCTTTTAATATGACATGAATCAAAATGAAATAATATATCATGATCAATGAGATCATTATTTAGGCATAAGACTTGGAATTATTCCATGCACATAAGAATAAAAAATCATTTCATAAAAAGTAAGGGATAATTTCCAGGGATATAATTGCGGTATGAGTTCAATCCCCAAACTATTGTAGTATCCAGGGTTCACTACAAAGATTATCATATTAGATAGATTCTCTTACTGAAATAGATTCAGTCCACACTATATTCTTGTTTTTCTAATGATTTATCAATCATTATCGAATAAATTGGAGGGAGATATTGGAACTTCATGTCACATAATAAAAATCACACATATGTGTTATATAATTTCATAACAAATTCATACTATCAAAACCCTGGAAAATAGGAGGGGGGTATAAATAATTCATTATAACAAAACACATAAAAATAAATAGTTTTAATTAATGTTTCATTACAACATAAACCATTCAATATATATGTGTTTTAAGGACATTTAATATTTTCATCATAAACAAAACAAATTGGATAATGAATAATGAATGTATCAGTGGATAAAATCCCCAGTATTGAATTATCAAATTAATGAAATGTCGTCAAAAATGAAAAATTATTATGAAATATCATGTCAAAAAATTAATGAGGAATATAACCTATAAATTTAGATCTATTTTAAAAATATACGAAAATACAATTGAATGAAATAATTTTAACTTAAAATTTAAATCATGTAATGGAATGATAATTAAAAAAATAGTCATGATGGTGGTAAAATATTTTCATTATGTATAACAATAAAAATAAATATTTCTATGTAATTTTATAATAGTCACTAAGTACTTATTTTGAAAAATAAAAAAGATAATTCATTTAATGTTAATTCTTAAAAACAATAACATGTGTAAAAATTTCCAGAAATAATATTATTAAAACGGTAAAAATTTTAATTTTTCTTGAAATCAAGAATATTAAGGTGAAAGGTTCTCAATTGAAGACTTAAACAGTAATAATCCTGAATAATAATGATATTTTCAAATAATGCCTTAACATTAGTAGGATATTAATTGAATTATTGACAACCTTACGTACAATAAAATTAATATATTTTAATTATATTACATAATCATGTTAATAATTATAAAATCATATATTAGAAATCTATAAAATTAAAATTCCACCTATTATGAAATTTTTAAAATTAAATTTTTATTTCATTGTGTAAAGTATTTCATTTATCATGATTATAGAAGTTCCATCGTTATGTTCTTTGTAAATTTATATTTTTTACATCATCACCACAATATTAATAATGATTTAAATATTAATATAATCTTTACGTTCATATGTTTAGTCTTCTATATAAGAGAAAAATATTGAATTGAATTTCATCATTCTTGGAAACTATTGTCCATACATAAGCATGATTAATATTTCCATTCTTCAATGGATGAATGAAAATAATGGTAAATATTAATTCCCCATTCCAAGATCATTATCATATCATATATACCATAAATATTAAAAAAATAAAACCTATTTATAATCCTTTTAATATATAAATTAATTTGGATTCTCATAACTTCATGGATGCGATAGTACACACGTACATGTGAGAGATATCATTATTTATCAAAGGATTATATGGAAAAAAGGTTTAAATTTTATTAATTTTCAAAATAACCACAAAACCTATTATGAGAGATATAATGGTTTCATATAAAAATTTCAAAATCTCTAATCCCTATAATATTCATTTTATAAAAACATTATTCCACTAAATCAATTATATGTATCATAAAATAACAATTTCATAATCTTAAATTTTATAATATATTATTTTTAATATGATATTTCCATGAAAAACCATTGTTCCCATAATGCATATATTTAAAGTATCTATTTATTCACTTATTTAATATATAAAATGAAAAAAAATAGTAAAAACATTCTATAAATAATGATTATGAAAATTGAATTGTATCAAAACGTAAATATGGTATTCCATAAATACAAACAATGGATAATCTCACTTTTAATTTATTGTGAAAGAGTGTGTTTATGTGAATTTTAAAAATAAAAAAAAATTCAAAATATTTATAATAAATAAATATTTATATTATGTTACATTCCAATGAATTAGTGGAGGAAATGTGAATTAGAAAATTGTTTTCAGGTTAGGAGATTTCCTATTTAATAATTGACACTTTATATATTTTTTAAATGTTTATGAGGATAGAATTTTGGGAAGACTAAAAACTCTATAATATGTATATGTTTAGTCAATAAGGTTTTCTTTATGACATTTCCATTCCTTATTGTTTTGAAAATCACAAACACCTTATAATTAAGCAAATATTATTATTACTCAAAAAAGGAAAATTTTCTTCCTTAAGAATATTTACCTGAACATATATTTTCTTATACATAGCTATTTTTTCCCTTAATATCAATAACCAAAAACGCAACCAAATTTTCGGAGCCTTATAATGAAAAGTTGGAGCATTCTGTTTTTAGGATCCAAATCATGGATGTGATCTATAATATAGTTTTAATCCGAATTCTGGACCCCAAACTCTAAAGCAGTTCTAATTCGAACTCTTACGAAGTTCGACTCCGAACTCCTAAGAAGATCGACTCCGAACTCTTATGAAGTTCAACTCCGAACTCTTAAGAAGTTCGACTCTGAACACTTAAGAAGTTAGACTCCAAACTCTTAATAAGTTCGACTCTGAACTCTTAAGAAGTTTGACTCCGAACTTTTAAGCAGTTCGACTCCGAACTCTACAGATTTAGAATCTGATCTTTGATGAAACCAGACTCTGATTTCCTATAAAATAGAATCTGAATATTTCATAACATAGACTCCAAACTTCATTTTGATTAGACTCCGAACCCTTGACTTTCTTACACTCCGAACTATTAATTAGAATTTACATACATATGCTTCATTCTACAATGTTTGTTATAAAACGATGTCGTCTATTCTGTTTCTTATAAAACGTTGGTTGAGTTACACGTGTACAGGTCCTTCCGAATTTCATGGAAAATATGACCGTTGGAAGAAGGAGCTGACCGTTGGAAATTTGCCTATAAATAGAAGCTCATTTGAAATAGATCAGTGATGAAAAGCTGACTTATCTTCGAATCATGTGATTACATGCTTGAAGTGGTTTATAGAGAGAGAGGCTCTTATTAACTCTCAAAGCTTTGTGCGACTCCGAATGTTGGTGACTACATTCGAGGACTTCCGAGGATAGGAAGACAGAGGTGCCGGCTACCGTGAAGTTCGAGGGCTTCCTTGCTGAGGAAGTCATAGGTTTCCAACTACCTTGAAGTTGAGGGCTTGCGGGGATAGCAAGACAGAGACACTCTGATCATCGTATTGAGGGCTTACCCTGGTGTGGGTAAGACATACTTTCTTGGAAGTATAAATCAAGGGACCTTTATACAAGGTTGTTGGATACCCTTCTCTTTAGGTTAAAAGACTTATATCTTGTTACTTGTAGTTTAACTACTTGTTTAATTTCCACTGCATTTTGTATTGTAAGGAAAGTAAAACTTTCTTATACTTCCTTACTTGTACTATGTTTCATTTAGATTCTATACGCTTTAAGGTAGAATCTCATATTGTAATCTTTTATTAAGTTTCAATTTCCGGAACCACATTTCCGGAACCAACTTTCAGAATCTCTTTCCAAGTTTTCATTTGGTATTAGAGGTGTTGTGAATTTACATAGTATTAACTTTGTTAAACTTAGTTCTTTCCTTTACTTAAGGAAAACATAGTTATTCATATCTTACTTTAATGTTTCCAAAGGATTTTTTAAAGTTTACAATTAACCCCCCCTCTTGTAAATTGAGCATCTACATCATTATTTCAATCCTACAATTAGTATCAGAGGAGGTTTCTGAAATACTTATACTTACGAATAAGTTTTTCTTTCTCACTTTACCATTCCAAACATTGTCATTCTGAACGTTTTTATTATAAAACATTTTATACTAACAAATTTGTGTGCCAAAAGTTGTTCTAGTATGGCAGGAATTAATGTTGGTTCTATTGATAATCTAAATCCTACAAGACAACCAATCTATGATGGTAATGATTATGAATACTGGAGAGGTCACATGAAGACTTTTGTTATCAATACTGGTGTAGGAAATTTTTTTATGCTTACTGGTGATTATAAAATTCCTGACAAGGAAGTTAGAACATTCACTAACCAGGAAAAGCAAGAATATCAACTCAACTATAAGGTATGCAATACTCTACTTTTTTCAATGACTAGAAATATATATAGACAAATTTCTTCTTGTGAAGCAGCTAACTGTATCTGGATGATGTTAGAGGTTACACACTTTGGGACTTCTAACGTGATTGAGACTAAAAGAGCTATCCTTAGAGCTGAATATCATGGCTTCAATTTTCCTTATGGTGAACCAATCTATAAAGTGAAACAGAGATTCATGACTATAGTCAATAGCCTACAATATATGGGAGAGAAAGGTTTAGATGATGAAGATCTTGTGGATAAAATAATTGATATTATTCCCAATGAGTGGGAATCCAAGGGAACAGCTATAGATGAAAACAGGAAGGTCACTCAGATCTCTCTTGATGAGTTTTTTGGAACTCTTCTACAACATGAAACCAGAATGAAGAGAGATACAGACAATATCAAGAAGAAGAATGGAAATGGTAATGTTTCTTTTACTACAACATCAAATCAGATGAAAGCTAAGACTCCTGAGAGAGTAACCAGATCCAAGTCTAAGAAAGATATTTTCCAATCCTAATCCAGTGAGAGTGAAGTCTCGGAAAATGAACTAGCAAATCTTGCTCGAAGGATGAACAAGATAGCTGGCCAGGAAAATTTCCAATCAATGTATAAGAAAAAGGAAAGGAAAGATAGAAAAGATGGAGAAGATACTTGTTATGAATGCAAGAGAGCTGGACATATATGACCAGATTTCCCTATACTCAAAAAGAAAGAAAGGATAGAAAGACATTCAGACAGGAAAAGAAAGAAGTATTACAAAGCCAATGGTAAGAAAGTATTGAAAGCCAATGACACCTGGAGTGCTAGTGGTGGTGACTCTTCAGATGAATCTTCTGATTATGAATCTTCATGACAGAAGAATCTTGTTCTAATGGCCAGATTACCTATTGAAAATCATTGTTTTATGGCTAAGGTACGAAATGCTGAATCACTGAACAATGTTTCATTAAATTCTAATAATAGTATGTATTATAATTATTCTGATGAAGAATCATCTTCTGATGAAGAAAATACTTTACCTACTTATGAAGAAGTCTCTAGGATTTCTAAAATTCTTGAAATTAATAATTCCAAACTCAATAAAAAACATGATAAGGCAAACTCTAGGAATTCTATTCTTACGAAAGAGATATCATATCTTTCTAAAGATCTTGATAAGAAAAATGCTGATTTTGAAAGTATTTCAAAAAATCATGAGGAAGTAAGTTCTGTGAAGATAAAACTTTCTAAAGAATTAGAAAAAGTAATATATAATACAAATGTCTTTGAGCCTAGCTCTAGTTCTAAAACTAATGATTTTGAGGATAAAAACCTGGTTGTAAAACTCAAGTCCGAAATTTTTTCCTTAACGAAGTGTTTATCAAACTTACCCATGGTATGGAAAATTTTGATAAAATGTATTCCCAAATACGACCATTAAGAAACAAATCCGGATTTGGTTATACCCATGCAAAACCAATTTTTAGTAACAATTATTTTTTTCCTCAATGTGCCCCATTTTGTACCATGTGTCAATGTGGTGGTCACTGGGCAAGGAATTGTTCATTAAAAAAAACCCAATATTTAGGATTTCACAAAGCTTACTTTTCTAAGAAGATGTGGGTTCCTAAAATTTTATTATCTAGAAATCTCAGATCCAAACAAGTTTGGATTCCGAAAGTCTAATTTTCTTCTTGATTTCAGGAAAATAAAGAGAGTACCATCAACAATACATGGTACATGGATAGTGGATGTTCCAGACACATGACTGGTAACAAAATCTATTATGAAAAGATTATCAAAACAAATGGAGGAATGGTTACTTTCAGAGATAATGCTAAGGGTGAGATTGTTGGTATTGGTAATATTGTTCTTCTTGGTAAAACCTTGATTTCAAATGTTCTTTTTGTTAAAGTTCTTAAGTACAACCTCATTAGCATAAGTCAGTTATGTGATGAAGGTTACCTTGTGAATTTTGGGAATGATAAGTGTTTAGTTCACATTTCTAAGGAATAATTTATTCTCTCAGCCAAGAGGCAATAGAATGTTTACACTCTGAACATAGAAGACCTCAGAAGTCAAGATTTACCTTGCCTAAGTGCAATGGAAGATCACTCCTGGTTATGGCATAGAAGACTAGGTCACTGTAATCTTAGGAACCAATGTAAACTCTCTAATAAGAAACTATTTAAGGATCTACCGGAGCATAGATTTGATTCTTCTAAAGTTTGTGATCCTTGTCAATATGGAATGCAACATAAATCTAGTTTTAAATCAATCGGTGGAGTCTCAACAACTGATGCATTACAGTTAGTGCACATGGATCTTTTTGGTCCAAAACAAACTGAAAGTATTGGAGGCAAATACTATGTGTTTGTTCTAGTTGATGATTACACTAGATTTACTTGGGTCTATTTTCTATCAAAAAATTCTGAAGATTTTTCCTATTTCAAAAGTTTTAGAGCTCAAGTTAAAAATGAGAAAAACCTTCCATTGAAAACTATTCATAGTGATAATGGAGGTAAATTTCAAAAATCTGATTTTGAAACTTTTTATAGTAAAAAAGTTATTACTCACAATTTTTCAGCACATAGAACTCCTCAACAGAATGGTGTAGTTGAAAGAAGAAATAGAATTCTTCAAGACATAACTAGAACCATGTTGAGTGAATATTCTATTGCTAGACATTTCTGGGATGAAGCTGTATGTACTGCTTGTTATACTATAAATCGGGTTTTGATTAGAACTTTTCTTAATAAAACTCCTTATGAGTTATGGAATGGTAGAAAACCAAGACATTCCTACTTCAAGGTTTTTGGTTGCAAGGTATTTATTTTGAATACTAAAGATAACCTACATAAATTCGCACCAAAATATGATGAAGGAATTTTCTTAGGATATTCCACAACCTCTAAGGCTTATACAGTTTTTAATAAAAATACTTGTACTGTTGAAGAAACAGTAAATGTGAAATTGGATGAGTCAGATCCTTTTGTTTTTAAACCACCTCAACCTACATCTTTGGATGTGTTTTAAAAAAATTATTATCAACCGTTGATAGAAGAACCTTCTGATAAGGATAATGTTCTAGAAGATGATTCTAAATCATTTACTCCAGAAGACATTCTACCCTATGTTGATGAAAAGGTTTTACAAAACCCAAATCAGGTGTTTCTTAAGAATCATCCCAGTGATAGTATCATTGGTGATGTAAATCAACCTGTAAGGACTAGAAGATACTTAAGAAATGAAGTATAACATCTAGCATTTCTTCCCCAATTAGAACCAAAAAGAACTGATGAAGCTTTAGGTGGTGATGATTGGATCAAAGCCATGCAAGATGAACTAAATGAATTTGAAAGGGATAAATTCTGGACCCTGGTTGAAAGACCTAAAGAAATTCTGTTGTTGGAGTAAAATGGGTCTTTTGAAATAAATCTGATGAAAATGGAGTCATAGTATGAAATAACGATAGAACTGTTGCTAAAGGCTATAATTAGCAAGAGGGAAAAGACTATGAAGAAACCTATGCTCCAGTATCTAGACTTGAATCTATCCATATTCTTCTTGCCTTTGCAGCATTCTTTAATTTCAAACATTTCCAAATGGATGTGAAATGTTCTTTTCTTAACGGTTATGTTCAAGAGGTAGTCCTTGTTGAACAACCTCCTGGATTTGAAGATACAAAACATCCTGATCATGTTTTTAGACATACCAAAGCTTTGTATGGCCTTAAACAAGGCCCACGAGCGTGGTATGATAGACTCACTAGATTTTTTATTCAAATTATCTATGTTAAGGGAAATGCAGATCCCACTCTTTTTATAAAGAATGATAAGAAAAATGTTTTGATTGTTCAAATTTATGTTGATGACATCATATTTGGTTCAACTCATCAATCTTTGACTGACTCTTTTGCAAGTCTAATGAAATCTGAGTTTGGAATGAGTATGATGGGTGAGCTAACTTTTTTCCTTGGTTTTGAAATTTCTCAAAAACTAGAAGGAACCTACATATCTCAACATAAGTATATTAAAGATCTTCTTAAAAAGTATGGTTATGACAATACTAAGAGTATAAGTACTCCCATTGGTACCTCAAATTCATTAGATCTTGATGGTGCTAGGAAAACAGTAGATCAAACATCTTTTATAGGAATGATAGGAAGATTACTTTACTTAACAGCTTGTCGACTAGACTTAATGTTTTCAGTATTCTTATGTGCAAGATATCAATCCAATCATAAGGAATCTCACTTAAAGGCAGTAGAAAGAATTTTTCGCTACCTTAAGGGAACCATGGATCTAGGATTATTTTATACTGCTGGAAATGATTTAGTTCTAAAAAGCTTTTCTGATGCTGACTTTGGTAGATGTAGAATGGATAGAAAAAGTACATCTAGAACTTGTCATTTCTTAGGATATTCACTAGTTTCTTGGTCCTGCAAGAAGAAACATTCTGTAGCACTCTCCACTGCTGAAGCTGAATATGTAGTAGCTGGAAGTTGTTGTGCTCAAGTGTTGTAGATGCAACACACACTCATAGACTATGGCTTGAGTTTTACCAAAACTAAAATTTTGTGTGATAACACAAGTGCCATTTCCCTAAGTAAGAACCCTGTACATCACTCCCGTGCAAAACACATAGATATTAGGCGTCACTTTTTTAGGATCACACTCTTAAAGGAGATATAATTCTTCAATTTATCAGAACACAAGATCAACTTGATGATATTTTCACAAAATCATTGCCTTCTGATAGATTTGAATACATTAAATAGAAGATAGGGATGATAACCATAAGGTAATCCTCCTTAATTAACCTTCTTTTGAAAAAGTCTCCTTATAGTAATAAACTCCTTTTCATAGGGGGAGTACATTTGTTTGTTAGAATAACAATTTTTTTTAAAAGTTTGTTTTCAAACATTTTGGAACTAAGACTTCCGGAATGGAAATTTACGGAACTGAAATTTTCTGGATTGGAATTTTTTTCCACAGTTAAAAACTTTCGGAATGGAATTCTCGTACTGAAAATTTTCAGAACGAAGATTTTCGGACTGGGCTTTTTGTAACTTTTTTTTACTAGACTTTTCATAATATGTTTTTTGGGAAGAATATTACCAATTTCAAATAATATTTATTATCGATCCGTAAGTTATGATTTTCCTATCTAGTACTATACTAAAATTTTTCTTAGTGGTATCTTCATTGTTTAATTCAGATTCTATTTTTCCTCAATTCCGATTTTTTTTTAAAAACCTCAAAAGATCGGAGTCATTTTTTTGCGGGGTTATTCTCAACCGTCAGATCAGATCAAAGTTTTTTCAACCATTGGATGACCATTGGAAGTCCAACAGTCATTATCTTTGCCTATAAATAGGGGGTCCTGAGACTCGTCCCTCATCGGTTTTCAAGCTTTTGCGTCTCGAAGCCCTGCTGCTCCTCTTAATGCTGGTTCCAAACCTTGTGAATCTGATCTAAATCCTACAGTTTACTAAACTTTTAATGTCTATTGAAGCAACTTCACAAGATATATCAACTACGGAACCAATTTCAAAGTGGTTAGTTTATAGAGAAAGGTTAGTTCATCCGGATTTTTATAAGCTTGATTCTATTATTTCAAAAAATATTAGACTAAATGGATGGGAAGACGTCTACATAGCCAAGTCAGATAAACAGGATCCGATTTACACAGACTTGTTGATAGAATTTTATGTGTTTGTTTCCGTCCTAGTGGAAGATGGCAGAGAAAATTTTTCTTTTAAGTCTTATGGAAAGACTTATAAACATTCTTACACTAAGGAAGCAAGCCTGGTTGGTATAGCATATAAGGGAGAAACTGAATTTTGCTCTCACAAACTTCCGGATGTGCAAGGAAGTTTCATTACGGAAAAAGAACTGCAGTGTCTTGGGATTAAGGATGATTCAACAACAAAGATTTCTCGGCTCGCTCCGAATAATAGAATACTGCAACTATGGGTGCAAGGTTTTCTGGTTCCGAGAAGAGGAGATAAAGACAATCTGAAGAAAAGTGATATCTATGTCTTATATTTTTTGGTAAATCTATGAAAGATAAATATGATAAGGCATGTCTTTTTTACGATCAAGAATATCAAAGAAGGAAATCTGAGAGCTCAGATTATAATGTATCCAGCCTTATTATCAAATTTGATTGTTCAATGCTTAGAATCTTTCAATGTTTCCTGCAAATACAAGATCTGGAATTGCAAGCTCATGCTTGTTAGTGATGATACGCTTAAGAGAATGAAGATGGGATTTTCTAGTGAATCCGGAGAATTTTACCCCCTATCTGTGGAAGAATTTGAAGCAGCTGAAAAAAAACACAATCTCCGGAACTTTGAAAAAAGCAAAGGAAGAAGAGAAAGTCTAAGAAAGTAGTTACTGATGATGAATTTCCTCAGGTGAAGGAAACTGAATCTGCACCACCCAAACCGAAGAAGTAGAAAATCTATACAGATGAAGTAGCAGCAAAATGGAGGAAAGATAAGGAAATGAGGAAGGAAGGGGATCCTCAATTAGGAATCGACCCTACTGAGGCTAAGGCTTTAAAAGAAAAGCCTGCTGAGGTGTTGGAAAGACAAACGAAGGAAAAGAATTTGAGGAAAAAGATGACTGAAGCTGAACTAGTGCAATCCTTTCTAAAGGGTACAGAGTTGACTTCTGAAAGGCTTCCAGTTCCGGAAACTTTCGGAGTCGAACCTTCTTTACTAGAAACACTAGGGAAAAATTTTGTCACTCCGGAAAAGAACAAGGGTAAAGAACCTGCAAAACAAGCTGATAAAGAGGTTGTTGAAGCAGTTGAGGAAGAAGTAGAACAAGTAGAGGAAGAAGATGAAGAGGAGGAGAGTGCAGATCTAGATACCTTGATCAAACAATTTCAGGATTATAAGGCCGAATCTGGAAAAATAGTATCTCCAGTGAAGGGAGATGAGGAAGTCGGCAAGCAAATCCAAGAGGAAGGAGAAGAGAATGAGATGTTGGATGAAGAAGAATCCTATCAAAGGAACTATCTTGAAGAATGACAAGAAAGACAGAAACCAGATGAAGATCAGATTGTTCAAGTTTCTGAATCTGAGGAAGTTTCTCCAAATGTGCAATCCATTCCGAAATCCGATAAAGGCAAGAAGACATTAATGGAGACACCTATTGAGGATATCATTAGAAAGAAATAGGTTGGTGGTACATCTAGAAGGAAGCTGATTCCAGTTGAAGAATAGGAATCTCAAAAAGAAGTCTTAGATTCAGAATCATCATCCCACAAGCTTGATTTTGGGGTTCAATCTCTGAGAAAGCTGGTGGACACAATACTGATTCATCCAAATATAGATTCTAGATGCCAGTTTCTACAATAATCTATGAATCAAAAATCAGATTCTTTACCCATGGTAATGGATAAATTTGTGATGTTGGAAGATGAACAGAAAAGTTTTCTTGATTGATTATGATGTGCATAGGAAATATTGTAGTTAAGTAACCAAGTGATATAAGAGAGTGGACGAAGATTTAGTACACATTGATAATATTCAGGCTAAAGATCAAAGTGCTTTTGAAATGGAGGACAAAAAGGTTAATGAAATTTCTGAGAAGTTGACCCAAGAACAAAATGTCCGGAATCAATAGGCCAGGGATATGAATGGAAACCTCAAATCAGTATCTCAGAATTGGAAATCTGAAAGAGATTTCCTGATTGAGTTTCAGCAGAGGATGGGGAAGCGGGATGAGTTGTTGAATTTGCAAAAAAAATCCTTGGAGGCTCAAGCACAGCTATTAAAAGCTGAATAAGAAAAGGTAAATGATTTGGAGAGGCAACGAGAGGAAGACCAAAGAGACCTGAAGAAACTCAAAGCCCTGTTGAAGAAGCTTATTCCAAAGGAAAATGAAGAAAAATGAACCCACTCCGATCTTTTGTTGTAGTTTTCTTTCCTTGTATTTTTTCCCCCAACTCTAATGAAATGATTATCTGTTCGGTTTGTATCTTGTTATATACTAATGTTTCAGGTAGCATAATTTGTTTTCCATTCCCTTTAATTATTTTTGAAAATCACAAAGGGGGAGAAGGAAAAATATCTATTCCTGAGGAGGAGAAAAGAAAAATTTCTGAGAAAAATATCCTTAAGGAAAGGAGGAGTTTCCCACTACGTTTTGTTTCATTCTTACAATAATGAAAACTCTACTACAAAAACCCAGAATACAATCCTTATAGTTTCAATGCCTAAGGGGGAGTTAGTTGTATTCACTTATATCCATGAAGGAAGGGAGATAAGTTTTAAATAGTCTAATGAAAATTTTCAAAATACTTATACTTTTTCAAAAGGATGTTTGTGCTTTCCAAAAAGGGGGAGATTATTGAGTCAATAAGGTTTTCCTTATGTCTTTTCCATTCATTCTTGTTTTGAAAATCACAAACACCTTATACATAAGCAAATATTATTATTACTCAAATAAGGAAAATTTACTTCCTTAAGGAAATTTACCTTAAAATATATTTTCTTATATATAGCTATTTTTTCCCTTAAAATCAAAAACCGAAATCGCAACCAAATTTTCAGAGCCTTATAATGAAAAGTTGGAGCATTCTGTTTTTAGGATCTGAATCATGGATGTGATCTGTAATATACTTTTAATCTGAATTCTGGACTCCAAACTCTGAAGCAGTTCTAATTCGAACTCTTAAGAAGTTTGACTCCAAACTCTTAAGAAGTTCGACTCAGAAATCTTAAGAAGTTCAACTCTGAACTCTTAAGAAGTTTGACTCTGAACTCTTAAGAAGTTAGACTCCTATCTCTTAAGAAGTTCGACTCCGAACTCTTAAGAAGATTGACTCCGAACTTTTAAGCAGTTCGACTCCGAACTCTACAGATTTAGAATCTGATCTCTGATGAAACTAGACTCTTATTTCCTATAAAATAGAATCCGAATATTTCTTAACATAGACTCTGAACGTCATTTTGATTAGACTCTGAACCCTTGACTTTCTTACACTACGAACTATTAATTAGTCATTACTTATGTATGCTTCATTCTAAAACAATGTCGTACATTCAGTTATACAAAGTTTGTTATAAAACGATGTCGTCTATTCTGTATCTTATTAACCATTGGTTGAGTTACATGTGTAAAGGTACTTCCGAATTTCATGGGAAATATGACCGTTGGAAGAAAGAGCCGACCATTGGAAATTTTCCTATAAATAAGAGCTCATTTGAAATAGCTCAGATCTGAAAAGATGACTTATCTTCGACTCATGTGATTACATGCTTGAAGTGATTTATAGAGAGAGAGGCTCTTATTAACTCTCAATGCTTCGTGCGACTCCGAATGTTGGTGATTACATTCGAGGACTTCCGAGGATAGGAAGACAGAGGTGCCGACTACTTTGAAGTTCGAGGGCTTCCTTGTTGAGGAAGACAGAGGTTTCCATCTACCTTGAAGTTGAGGGCATGCGGGGATATCAAGACAAAGACACTCCGATCTTCATATCGAGGGCTTACCCTGGTGTGGGTAAGACAGATTTGTTTGAAAGTATAAATCAAGGGACCTTTATCCAAGGTTGTTGGATACCCTTCTCTTTGGGTTAAAAGACTTATATCTTGTTACTTGTAGTTTAACAACTTGTTTAATTTCCACTGCATTTTGTATTGTAAGGAAAGTAAAACTTTCTTATACTTCCTTACATGTACTCTGTTTCATTTAGATTCTATACGCTTTAAGGTAGAATCTCATATTGAAATCTTTTATTAAGTTTCAATTTCCCGAACCACATTTCCGGAACCTACTTTCGGAATCTCTTTCCATGTTTGCATTCGGTATTAGAGGTGTTGTGAATTTACTTAGTATTAACTTTGTTAAACTTAGTCCTTTACTTTGCTTAAGGAAAACATAGTTATTCGTATCTAACTTTAAAGGTTCCAAAGGAATTTTTAAAGTTTACAATTCACCCCCCTCTTGTAAATTGAGAATCTACCTCATTATTTCGATCCTACAATATAGGCATGATTAGAAGGTAACATGGTATAGGTTGGTAGATATAAATGTCTCAATGTGGAGTGAATACGTGGGAGGGGATCCTATTTATAATCAAGGTGATGGAAACTTTTATTATTTATTGAAATATTTAATTAAAATATTTTTTATCAATCCAAATGCCTCCAGATGAAAATGTATTATAATAAAAGGTATCATTTGTTTTTAATCCGATAAATAAATATACATTTAAGTTTATTGGTGTAATTTTATACATTATCATTTTTATTAACACTTGGTTAACAAATTTTAATATAAATTATGGTATACTTTTTTCAATATTAAATGGTTTTGATACTTATTAATATTGTTAAAATTAGACCATAAATGTTTACTTTATAACATTTTATACAACATAATAACCATCCCATCTTATTTAAATAACTATATTTCTTTTAAATAATATATTATTATTTTATTTAGATAGAACTAAATTAATGTCAATTTTGTTAATAATAATTTCATTTATCATTAAATACATCATTAAAATGGTAAATTCAACATTATTACTGCTAAATATACGTTATGTTTTCTATAAACATATTGGATTAGTGGTTTATATTGTATAAATAAAAGTATATAACTATTATGAAATATGAATTCATTTATTATTATTTTTTAGATGGATACATACTACATCACAGTTCCATAGGTAATTAAATGAATTAAATAATGTCGAAAAAATATAAATTTATATAATGATTCGAATATTATTAAACTAAAAAAATATCTATTTTCATTAATTACTCACTTTTTCACTATTTTTTACAACAATGGATAATAAAAATAGTGACTGTCATTTGGTATCTTTATATTATTTAGGTAATATATAATTATTTTTATGTAATATTGATGAGTAGATGAATAATTTTTCTTGAAATTTAGTATTAAAAGAGAATTTTAATAACATAATAAATTTTATACAAGTTTTTCACATTGCTCTTACACTTATTATTTGGTTTTAATAAATCATTACCTCATTTCATACTTATTGTGGAAGATATTTTTTTACTAATTTATGTTTAATAATTACAATAAATTGAAAAATTTAAAATAAATGTGACAAGGATTATATAATAAACTATATAATTGTATATTTTCCTAATCTATTATTGTTATTAATTTTATACCACATAATAAAATATTATTTAATTTAAAATAACATTAATTAAAAATTCTGAATATTCATTACATTGAAATTAATAACATCAATGAAATGATTAATATTTTAAATTTTTTAATTCATCTTAATAATGTCTTTTTACTGTAGAAAATTATTCACATAAAATAATTAAAAATAATTATATTGATTATTTTAATTTTAATTTCATTTATATTTTTAAAAATTGAATAATTATTTATTGTTCATAAATTGTATTTGCAATTAAGGTATTTATTTAATACCTAAAAATTATAAATAATTTAACAACAGAAAAATACTTTTCCTGTTTTTTAATTATTATCAATGTTTGTTCAATTATTATTTTGATTTATATACATGACATAAAAAATTATTTAATAGGTAAATTTTATATTTTGGGGCTTATGAAAGATTGCACATGAATTCAGATAATCTACGTGTTATATCCCTCCAATATTCATGTATAATAACCAAAATGATATATAATAACAAATATATAAAACCATGTTAATCAAGGAATTGTTACATCTCAATTATTATCATTTGGGTACAAAATTTTACTTTTTCTACACTTCACTAACACTACGAAAACATAAAGAATGACTTTCATATTTTTTAAGGAATGAATTAAAATTTATATGTTTTAAATAATATTAGGATTATATTTGTACTATTTTTACATACCTGATACAAAAAATATGATATTTAATTTTCACCATTATCCTTATGTGTTTGTGATGTAATTAAATATGATGTATTTCTTAAAAGCATTAATTTCTTATTATTGACAAAAAAATATAATTTCATTGTGAAAAGGATAAAAAATAAAAGATAGAAAATATTTCATTTTGAAAAAATATTTCTATTTCACCAAATAATATTCTTATAATTTATAAATTTTATTTTTTATATAAATGAAAATAATCAAACAAAATCATATTTTAGAGAACTACCATTATTATGTATAAATATTTTTAATTCCAAATGAAAAAAATGAAATAGATTATAATAAACTAAATTATATTAATTATAATTTATATATATATATATATATATATATAATTTTATACCATTTTAAAAATAATTTATTACATTTTAAATCTATAAAAAAATAATATTATTATACAATTCATTATATATTACTGTTCACTGAAATATTATTATTTTTACAAAAAAATTAATAAAAAATACCACTAAAAATTAGTATACGATTTATTAAAATGATTTAATTTTTATTCATTAATTATTTTAAATGTATTAGACTTTAATTATAATTTACTTTCAAAAAAATAAATAAAATCTATTTTGAAGAAGGCATATTTTCGAATCATAGAATGACATTAATAAATATATCATAACCATTTACACAGAATTTATCAATGAATTTATATTTAGTATAATAATTACATATATATCCAATAATGTATTTGATCATGTTATTACCCATTAATTTAACAGATATGATATAACTATCATATTAATTTATGATATTTTAATAGGGTATCATTATTCATTCATACTCGGTATTGCATGTAATTCAAGGTATGTTTGAAATAAAATTATATAAAACAATTATACTATAAAATAATATGTTGTTACCTTCTCTTATCCCCTTATAATATATTACATCCCCCTAATTTAAACTTTTCATAGGACATCAAAAGAATAATATTTCAAAAAAATTCTATTCCCACAATGTAGAAATTTTTAATAAAGATCCTCTTAAAATAAGTTTGGGAATGTATAAAAATCCATATATAATAACACATTAATAGGTTTTAAAATTTGATAACATCGGTGGGGAAGTAAAAAAAATTTATTTGAAATAAATATGAAACTACCAAGAATTGATATAGAGTCATAATAACACATTCTAGTGAATGCTTACCATCCAAAAAATTATATATATTTGACGGGTTAAAATTTAGTTGAATTTCCTTCAACAAATCTGAATGTATAATTTTTTTTCAACAAAATGCACACCCTAATGTTGAGGAATTATTTTATGTTATTAACAATGAATATAAGAAAATTAATTACATGTTATGAATAACTTCATCATTTAATAAATATCTATAAAAATATCATTTGTTTCCCCAAATGTTGATAATTAATGAATAACATTCCATTCAAAAAGCACTGTAATAATATATAAAGATGACATAATTCTACAAAAGGATAACTAACTCATCATCATGAATCTATAAATTAACGATCCAAAAAATGTTTAGCATGATGTATAATAAATGTGAGAATTATTAATCCTTTAAATGAATGAATATTATATTAATAAAAAAGAATTATTAGTAAACAAAATTAAAATTAATAAAATTCCATAAATAACTATCATCAAAATGCATTAAAATACACTCGAATGAATTTTAAACCCAAATTTATTTTCTTATAACATATTCATATGATATTTGTTTAATATTAATATATAATAAATATTAGCCACATATAATTTCATATAGAAAAATTAATATGTCCTAATCACATAGTCCTCAAAATATAATACTCATGTTGATTAATAAATAACCATATATATTAAATAAATTCAATTGTCTAAATATGAATGAATTATTGAACCAATATGTTTAACTTATACCATTCATTATACATCCTAGAATTAAAATACATTTCTTCTAAAATAATAAAACAAATTTAAGAAAATGGATATATGTACCACATCCTAAAACTATATTACATAGTATATCATTAATCACCTCAAAATTTAATTACAAAAAATCACATAGGCGGTTTTATAATTTCGATATCTTGATAAAAATAAGTACTTTTATCCCATGATTGAGTCCATATTCATTAAATAATTAATAGAACAATATGTCGTCAATTATGTTCATAGACAATAGAATATATTCCTTAAACACAAAATGAAAAAGATAATATCAAAGGTAGAAGACCAAAATAAAATTTTCATCAAATCACTAATAGATTATTGAGTTAAAAAAACTATCCAATCTATCATAATCATCTATTTATCAACTATAATCATTATATCTATTCATTTATACAAGTATCATTCAGCATATGTTTTCAAATCCTCAATGATAGATTCTTTTTGAAAATCGTTAGATGGTTCTTGATTATTGTCTGAATAATATCATCGATATAAAACATACCAAGAATTATAATCTAACCAAAATAAATATATACATAAATCCTTCAACTTCATTAATATTTCCATAGTTAGTGAGCTAACAATTGGATTCAGTATTTGGCATAGATAATTCGTGTATTCCCTATACATGAGACAATTGACTATATATGACACCATATAACTATGAAATTTGTGAGGTCAAATTCTCAATAATGGTAAACATAGTAAATATAAAAGATTTATTAAGAATAATATGATTAAAATTATGGTAGTACATACTCCTATTATTTGAAAATCATATCCATAATGTTAATGATTGAAATCATATTTCATTGAATAAATAATGATTGTTCATAAGACATGATTAATATATAAATCAATACCATCAATGAAGAGATCAAAATATAGGTATACGACATGGAATTATGACATACACATAAGCATAGAAAATCATCCCCTTATTATTCAGGGCCCATTTCCATAAATATCATTTTGTAATTTGTACATTCTATAAACTATCATAATAGTCGAGGTTCACTCCCAATATTATCATAAGAGATATAGTGCATTAAAAACTATTTTCAGTACACATTTTATTCATATTTATATCATGAGATAAAAATAATTACCCAATACATTAAAAGTATATATATGTCCCATAAATTACATTATGAATGCCATAAACACATGTGCCACATGATCATAAATAAATAATCATATAAAAACCCATGAAATGAAAATGGTTTCCTAAATATATCCTTAAAAGATAACTCCAAGAAAATAAATCTATTTCATAAAAATTTTATATTAAAATGAAACATTGAAATGAAATGTGTTTCATAAACATTTCAAATATTCAATAATGAAAAAAAATCAAATGTAGTAGAGAATAAAGATAATTTACATGTATTATATCCGTAGTAATTCATAACTAAAAAAATGAATGTTATCATAGAAAGACAAGATTTCTCAAATATCCCCTATAATAATTAATAAAGAATAAAACTTATCTATTTTGAAATAATTTCTATTAAAAAATCTATTCAAATATAAATGGGAAAATTGTTTAGTAGATCATTGTTAACATGTTAAAGAAGATTTTATGAAAAAATAATTTCATGTCAGTGAGAGAATCAATTAATTCTGTATACAATACAAAAACTATTGTACCATATTGCTTTCGAAAAATTCACAATTTAACTTGTCAGGAAAATGTCATGAAGATTCATTTGAAATAAATTTGTAAAAATTACATCATGGGTTTTAATGAATTTAAAAGATCATAAGATATTCATTAAAAAAATCTTATTTATTTTTTGAGAAACATGACATGTGAGAGAAGTACATCCAATTGAATATATTAATATAATCAATCCAAAATAATAATAATACAGTGAAGTAACCCATTCAAATAAATTATTTGAACTTTTAATTAACTCAAAACTCATGTATAAAAAAATATATTTATTATAATTCAATAGAATATTGTTGTTATTAATTATAATTCATTTCCCTGAACTAATGGGGATTTAGGAAAAACTACACATGACCACCGCTTCCATGGGCTAGTGGATGGTGTCAAGTGACATGTAGGCTAATCACACACATAAGAGACCATATCCTATCGTATATGTACAAATACAACCAAATATACCTGCATTAAATAGTTTTGGGTATGTAAATTGAGATGAAAATAATGAATACATATATCCCAAATTAATGTATAGACGATGTAAAAAAGGGAAAATACAGGCCCACCGAAAGAAAACGGTGAAATAATTCGTATATCCCAGATGAAGGGGATCAATAAAAAATAAAACCATTGAAATCACCTAATCCATTATTTGATAAACAACATTGAAAGTATAAATCACTATTCATTACCCTCTCAAGGTAAAATAGGGAATCCATTTGATGGAATGTGGTTTGCACATGGACAACACGAGCTAGAAATTACTATTCCAGGGTGACTTTAACAATGCACAATAGGCCCCCAGAACCCCTTTAGAAAATGGATCAACTGAATGAAATCTGAATGGTTTTCTCAGCTAGATAGAACCCAGATGAGATAGAAACTCCATCTCAAATCGTACTCATCTATATAAGAATATTCAGCTATTACCATAGGGAGTGTCATCAAAGATGTTACATCCTAAGAAGAAACCCATAATACACACAAATATATATTCGCATCCCATACTCCATGTCTCATGATGTTCCAGCAACATATCCAACGAATTGTTCAAATAAAGGCTATAAAGATATAATTGACATAGATACCACACTCCATGAGACCAATCATTCTAGATGATACACATTCAGTAGTTACACTCCATCAGGTATGACCTAACCATTCATGATTGAACATCATACAGATACCACTCAATAAGGTATCAAAAAGATGATTTCACAAAACTAACATTCCAAACAATATGCCTATTGGAGAATAATAACATGAAAACACTCCTCTATTAATTCCATTATAGGACATAGAGGATATCAAAACTCATATAGGAGATCTCATTATTAAATTATGTATGGATTTTCAAACCATACAAAAATCCAAAAAGGTGTTATTAATCAGAAAGGGGATCCTTCATCTGATATAGAAGTGGACACTACAATCCTAGAATTCAAAACTATAATTCACATCCCATAGGATAATGGGATACTCCTCGGATTATATAGGGGATAGTAAAACCCCAATCATGTAACCCAATCACATCTAATATAATGTGGATCACTCATTAGATCTGCCGAGGGACACCAAAACATAATATGACATACTGGATATCGTAATACATTGATTGTGTATTACCACATTTTTAGTTTTATTAGTGATGCTCCCAAAACCCCATCTATTATAACTTATGAATTATTGTATTGGATCATGAACATTACAGAAACCCTATATAAAAAAAACATCTATGTTAGGTATTGTATGTCCAATGATTCCCTAACCCTATTTTCACTGCCCACTACATATGGGATACTATACCCAATGATTCCATAAACCCTACTAGGATATGATGATAGACAGGGGATCAAATATAATGTTGTGTAAGAAAATTGGATTCAAAAAATTTGATCATGAGAAATTATATTCAATAGGATCCATCTCAGTCCTCTTTAGAGGGATAAAAAAACTCTAATAATACGATAGGGATTCAGGCCCCACCTATCCATATTGATACCACAAATCTGTGAAATCATATCCTACCATGGTGTTAACAATTTAATATTTAGGATATGATTCCATTCTAAACCATCACAGGAATAGTCCCAAGGTTCTCCCTCAAACACTACTACAACAAAATAGTACTATCTCGATTGACCTAAAACGTCACCTCACATCACATACACAAGGGTGAAAATGTGGACACCTACACATTCTATGGGGTATACTACTCAAGATGGTATAATAATGGGCCTAAATCTGATCCCAAATGGAGGATATATATTGGAAATAAAGATCTCTAATTGGATATTACAACACATGTAAGGGTGTCTATAGGATCTGTCACCCCGCCTGAACATCAAAACAAGTAACATTACAACATGACAAGAATGGTAATGTGGGATATCATGGCATGTGAAACCTATAATATGTGTTTCATAACTCTCTTGAGCCTCATTTAGGTATAACATTCACATGGATAAGAAATTAATGTAAACCAAATGGTGTGTACATATGTTACACAATGTGTTCCCAAAACACGACCCATTTTCCATGTTTACTACTAGTGTCTGTGTTTGGGAAACCAATCCCATGTAATATTAATTTATACTTTTAAAAGAATTTATAAATCCAAATAGATTCATCTGCAATGATTTTTGGACAAACTAAATGAGGTCACTCAATGCCATATAACCAGTTGTACATGTCTTGTTGTCAAAAAACTCATCTTACCGAAATAGGAAGAACACAATGCATTTTAACATAGTCTACACAATGTTTAGATGGAAAAATCTTTCTAAAATAATTTAAAAGTAGTCTAGATTCCACATTTTTCTCCATGAAACACATATATTGACCGACATGGGTTCCCTAGAAAGTGTCTAGGGGATCTAAAACCTTAATAAATTTTTTAAAAAGTGGTATTGGGATATAAAATTCAATATCTTTTAACATCATTGTGGGACACTGTATCCCTTATTTAATCGACACACATTGATGTAGTTGCACCAAAATATATGAGTGATCTCTTTTATGATTGAATATCGATGGTGCATCATTTTCTCATTCGTCCCTTGGGTCAACCATCGCTCAAAATCGTAGAGGTGAGGGGTTCCTACAATCGTGTGTACTAAGGGGGTGTCTGTAAAGGATATTTATAATTTTTATTAATATAATATCCTCTTATTAACACAATGTTTCAAACTTTCCTCCATCATAAAACCGAGAATACATAATTAATTTGTTATGAAAAATATTTTCTAAACAGAAACACAAACTCATAAATACAATGCAAGAATACACATGGGAGTTCTTCATATTTACATGGAAAACAATATATATGTGAAAAAATATATTTGTTATATTTAATGTCACTGCACCGAGGCTCTCTAGTCCCCAAAATATTTTTATTACTATGAATATAGCATTATTAATATTATAATAAATTTTCCATTTTCTTACAAGTTAATTCTGATTCACTAAAAAATCATCACCTTATGGATTTACATATTAAAAAAGAGAAACCCTACGAAGAAAAAAAATAAACAATGAACTCAACAGGGAATCCCATGATTTCGAGCACAACACAGCCACAAAAAAGGACATCAATGGATCTTTTGAATCATATGATCATTCAAAGTCGGGAACCTAAGGATCAACCCCAACTAGCATCTAGTTCAACCAGGTAAACATATTAAAAACATGTATGCACATATATCCTTAGCTGTGAATGTGATAAAACACAAAACAGCTTGTCCGCATGCGGTCATAGGGTCTCGCAATACACGACCTTACTAACCAAATGTAGAGAACAACAATACAGTAATACAATCACAAAAATCAAAGGTTGTTATCCACAAAACATATATAATATCTTTATTGGGAGGAATTTTATCAATCGCATGAATTTTCATCACCTTTCAATAATGAATAATAGTGGGAGAAGACATCCCTAATTCTTATGAGTCACATGTATTTTCAAACAAATCCCTTTCCACTTGAAGGAATCTACTATACATGTTGAAGCTAAATTCATGAGGTCAAATATGAACCAATATGGATTCCTATACACACATAATGGTTGTTTACAATCCATCCAATTATAATCATTAAAACATGAACCCTCTATGTATGTCAATGTAAATAGGACTCATCCACCACCCCTTGACACTATCTTGTTTAAGAGGAATTTACTCACCCTGATCGTTTTATCCTCATCACTAAAAGGAATCACGATGGTGGTAGGATCCCTCTTCTTGGTGCATTTGATGTTACGTCCAACAACTCCAACACAAGGTCTTATGGAAACCATGTGACACACTAAAAACCATCGAGTAAGCATTTGAAGGTAAAAAAGAGTACCTCAAAATATTATTGATCTATTCTACTAAATAAAGTAGAATGCATAGTAAGTATACCTTTATCT
Source organism: Viscum album (assembly GCA_963277665.1). Taxonomy (NCBI): domain Eukaryota; kingdom Viridiplantae; phylum Streptophyta; class Magnoliopsida; order Santalales; family Viscaceae; genus Viscum; species Viscum album. The sequence continues at coordinate 87,405,915 of OY728121.1, read as the reverse complement.
ATCCTTTGATCATATAGGCCAATTTCCTCTATGGCTTCTAGAAGGAGTCACCCACGTCATCAAACATCCTAAGACTATTGTGGACTACGTTTTGGTAAGGAGGGAAACTCATACGATATTCCACCTCAGGATTCGTTACACACACATCCACCATGTATTTCATCCTTCATACTCCCACGCTCAAAATATTGCTTCTTCCAAGGCGGTCTAAATATTGGCTCCCTCTCAATAGCTTTATGGGATAAAAAATCTCTCTATATATATCCCTTTCCATCAAAAGCGTAACACCCCTTCTCATGTGAAATCCCACGGCCAGCCAAGAGTCATGGAGCCTCACAACCTATATACTAGGATAGACTCTGAAAAAACCTCATACACTTGAGTCCCTGAGATAGTTTTTGGCTACCAGCATCCGAACCAAATGTTGAGGTGTCAACTCCAAGATTCCAAGCACTAACGATCAGTGTCTTCTCAGCCAAAAATATATCCTCCAACAAGGCCCGCTCATTCATTCCATTATAGGTGGGAATTTATAGTTGAACTAATTACACCATGATCTCCCAGTGTAATCCATTATTTAAGGTATGTGATATGAAAAATAGAACCCAAACATTATCTAGAGAGTGTAGTGACATGTCTATGAACATCGTCAAAATCTCTACCACTGTCATGTTATCATTAAGAAGATAAAAAGACTCCTATATATGAAATGATCACAATGTTGGAGGATATAACTCATCCTTGATGATTTTTTTAAAACACATACAATGTGAACATATTATCATCAGGGGTTTGCATCACATTATCCCAAAAATCCATATTTAACCATTTGGAAGGATCAATTTTAGAATATCCATCAGGATTAAGAGTTTTAATCATATGTTGGAAAACCCACATGACAACATCATTCAAGTCATTAGATTCTTGGGTATCTAGAACACCCTATAACCATATAGGTAATAACCTCACGATATAGTACAATGCATTCACCATATTCATATCCTCGACAAGAACATCTAACATAACCTATGGCATCATGGGTACCAATATATTTTTTATAATGAATATTTTACCCAAAAATTATAAAAAAAATTATTGTAGTTAATTTCAATGTGATGTTTTTTCACATTACGTAGTCTTTTTCAATAATTAATATTGAACAGAAATATAATTAATATTTTATAAATTATAAATAATATTTATTTTTTTTCAAAATATAAAATATCTGTCAATTTAATATTTTCATATTTTAAAAACATCAATGGAATGGAGTATTGTTTAACATTGAAAAATAAAAATGGAAAAAATAAGGATATTTATTTGATTAGGAATGAAATGATTAAAACCATTGATTTATTCTCTGGTGGAGGTATGTATAGACCATATAATCACTATGAATTGTTAATTTTTATATTTGGAGCCACATCAGGAAAGATTGATCTCTCTAGACTGAATACTTTTCGGTATTTATAAGAATCCAACTTCTCCTCATCTATAATAGAGATATCAGTATCCCTACATATTCACACCACTAAATCAATTTGGATCAACTGAAATCATGTCAAATAACATAAAAATTCCATCCCCTTTTCATATAAGCCTTATAATGGATTTAAATTCCAAACATAAGGCCGTTATCACAAAACAATGTAGAATATTGAATAATCAGTAATGTTCATCAAACACTATTTCTATTTTAGTCCTATCCTCAAATTATAAAAATTTATTATGCAATGATTACATAATTAAATAATTATAATAAATATAGTGATATTTTTATATTTTAATGGTATTTCTTAAAAAACACAAGCATCCATAAAATGGGGTTTGAAATCATTATGCATGGGTACGGTAGTCAATCATCTCGCAAACATATGTCAATAGTTTTTTCAGTTGAACTTATAAATTATGGTCATACTGATGGATTTATTATTGATATATGAAATATACTATATATATAAAGACATAATGAATTTTAAATTATTATATCACAAATACATTTGATCTAGCCATTTTTTGTAAAAATGATAATGTCTCTCTTTTGTACGAGAGAGTATCATCTCACGATGTGATGTGATTCGTTCATGATATTCATGGAATGTATTAAAGATGAGATTGAAAATATATTAATAAATATGAAATAATAATTTTTCTATGATGAATATATATTTTCTTATTTCATTAACATTTCATTCATTAAATGGGATAAAAAATTGGAAGCATCATTCATTCATACATACGGCCTACCGTCTAAATGGACATTAAATTTCATTTCCAATCACCGAAATATTTGGATTAATATATATATATATATATATAATTTTCACAATTATTATTATTATTGAAATTACTAAACTATGATCAATGTAACAGGTCCATGAATTTCAATTACTAACATATATGAAAAAGAACAATTTTATTTCATGAAACATGAATTTGATATAAAATTATTAATAAATTGGTAATTAAATAAAATAAGAAAATCATAAATGGAATAATATATAAGATTGTGGTTACCTAATATATGAATAATAAAATTATATTTATTATACAAAATCATTAACATTTATGATGGATATTATGACTGAAGTGAAGTGATTTTCATTTCGGTTGTTACTTTTGTAAAAATCAGGCAATATTCACCACTTCCTTCTTCCATTTGGTATATATAAATATGATGATTTTATTTTATAACGATTCTACATAAATTTTCTTGTGGTAAAATATCCTTTTTAGTACTTCACGTTCATGGGCTTTACAGTTCAAAAGTTTCAAAAATATTAAAGGATTGTTATCTAAATTTTTTATTTTGAGAAATATGTTATGGTATGAACATATATTCATTGAAAATTTTTTAGAGTTACCCTTTGACATATAATACCATTTAATTATTTATTCTCATGATATTTTACATTCCATTTTGTTTTATTCATTCCTGGTTATTATGATATAATGATACCAAATTCATACTGAATTTCAGTTACAATCACATCATTTATCTGGATTTATTATGATAATGTCACAAATGATGAAATATAATGATCTCAATATTTAACATGGAATTTATTATTCAATGGTTATAAATTTTATATACAATTAATTGTATAATTTTAACACAATTTGGGAATTGATTTATTTATGAAAATGAATTTAACAATATACGATATGATTTCCCTTTTCTGTTTACTATATTTTTATACAAAAAACATTTTTCTCAAAAAATGTTTAATTTTTTTAAAAAAATGATTTTTTATGATATTTTCAAGGAAAATGATGTTGAAAATAATTTATATTTAAAAATAATGTTTTCTTGTATTTTCTAATTCATTCATTATTAATTTTCAAATATTCTTTTCAAGAAAAAAAATTTCAATTTGATATTCAACTGAAATTGTAATTTAAATGAATAATGAATATTTTAATCAATATATGAAAAAATAATTATATATTAAAAAATAATTTACCTATAAATTTTTATTTATTTATGTTACATATTCCACATTGAGGGTTGAATCCAGTGATACCATTATTAGAATTTTTTATATTGATTATGATTATGATGACATGTTATTTATGAAAGCAATTTATCTTCTATGGTTTATACATTTCTAAATTGGTTTATGAACCAATATTAATTTCATATGTTAAACAAGGTTGATATGATTATGAAACCAGGATCATATCTATAGGTTAATATATGATAATATTTTTATGATTTCCATTTTATTTTAGGGTTTATGATATGTTGATTTGTAATGATCTTGTAGAACACATATGTACAGTGTAATTAGGTGATGGGTGGTACCAATATCTTCCACAATTTAATTTTTATATGATTTATATATTAGGATATAAAATGGGAAACAATTAAAAATGAATCACTATCTGAGGGATATAGGTTTTACCTGATCAATAATATGAAATATGTGTGTGATGGCCCAATATGGGATATAATTGTGTCCTAATAGACTATGGAAAATTAGGCTCATCCTAATCTACAATGGGAAATCGGTGAATTCTCATCCACTATATTGATGGTATTGGTAGTTAACCATTACACATGAATTGATTTTTTTTTCTATTTTTAAAGATTTCACACTTTAATGACATGATATTATGTGTCATTACTGATTAATGATGATTTATCTAATTTATATTCCATGTTTTCAAAATTTGTGAAATTATATACCATTAAAATTATTTTTGATATGACAAATAAGAAAATTGTAAGTTATTTTCATCCTGACATAACATTATTGTTATGTAAATTTTACATTAGATCATAAATATGTATATGTTATACATTTCCTAAATTATAATTTGAGATTAAAATCTGTTATGTTCCCTTTCATAAGGTATTGAAGATGGTTTTTATGATGGGTATGTATATGAAGAGTAATAAATGAAATATATTTTAGGGAATCACTGTAGACATTTCATGATATTTTACGATTATGATCTATGGTTCTAATGGAAATAAACAATTCTAGTCCTCAGTCATGTGTTTTTTAATGTCTTTTTTATTCATAAATTATTTTTTTAATGTCTATGTGTGATTATCTAGTGTCATAATAAATAGAAAATCTATAATATGTATTGTATAATTGGTACTATAAATCATTTGGGTAATATCGATCTATAAATATCAATGTGGTGTTATGAAGTGAGGGATGAGGATACTTTATATAATTTATGGGAGGTGCACTTTTAGAATTTGAAAATGATTAAGTTATAATAATTTCTTTGTAATATAAATTTCTCTAAATGAATTTTTCTTATATTATATGAAGGATATGTTTAATATCTCATGAAATAATAGTAATTGGAAAATATTTGGGGTAATTTTAAATGTTATCATTTTTATTAATACTTACATAACCAAATTTAATTGTAACTATGGTAACACATATTTCCATATTTATGGGTTGTAATTTTTAATTATAAAGTGATAATTTAATATTAAATGGTACATTTATGAATATATATTCCATATAAAAATAACCAAGTTTCATTTCATGATCTCTAGGATTCTAAAAAAAAGTAATAACAAATTAGTTTTATAACATATAATTATTGTCAATTTTGTCACTATTAATATATTTAATCATTTAAACCATAATGAGAACTGGGAGATTCAAATAGATTTCTTTGAAAACTGCATAATAGGTCCTATAAATGTTTAGATTTAATGGTTAAGAATATATTATTAAAATTATATCATTTTAATATTTCAAATATTGTTTATTTAATTTTTTATTAAATGATAAAATATTGCATTTGGTGTTTCATAATAAATTAAATACCTTATATATATAATAAAAATTAAAAACAAATATATATTATGAATATAAAAATATAAATATAAAAAACAACTCTTATATTCCTTCATAACATACTTCATTCTTATGTGTACCCATAAATAACATTTAAAACAATGATATTGACATTTTCTTATAAATTTAAATTAAATAATATATTCCCCATTTACATGGAATCATTTACATTATACAATTTATTCTCTAGATTAAGGTGATTATGGCCTATTTACCTTCTCAAATAAATTTATTACTTTAAATGTACATTTATTCATGTCATTTGGGTAAAATATATAACAAACCATTTTTAAACATACTGTGATAACTTGGGTTTTTACACATTGAGTGTTAATTTTTTTACTATAAATGGAAAATTGGTCCAAATGGATTATGATTGATATTATAATTTATATAAAAGTCATTAGGATGAATATAATATAATTTTGAATACTACATAATTTAGTAAAATAATATTTATTTTAATGTATCGTTAATGTAAATTTTTAGAACTATTAATTATATTTTATTTAATTATGTCATCAAAACATGAAAAATTCAAATAAAAATATTCAAACTATACATATCCTTTCCTAGTTATCTATAATATTATTATCTTACATAAATAATTGTAAAATATAATAATTTTAAATTTTATAATATACTGTCAGGGATTCTCCAATAATCTCATAATTAATAAGTCATTTTATTTAATAATTTAAAGTCAATTTTAATACTAAAATATTAAAAATATTTTCTGATTACTAAAATAAGGGAATTACCTAAAAGATAATAATTTGTAATCATATTATTTGTATATTAACAAAAAAAATTCATGAAAAATTACATAAGATATATTTAAGTCTTTTTCTACCTTACACATGAATTGAAAAATAATTTTTATCAGACACCTATTTTATAACATTAATATTAACCTATTAACATGAAAATGATCTATAATAGTTAAAATATAATAAAAAATATCCTTTAATAGACTTCTATAATATCATATATTTTCTCCAATGTACCACATTTTACTTTTCCAAAAAAAATTATGCAATACGTCAGCCCAGGAAATGATATTATAATTTATTATGGAATAATTTATAATTCATATATTTTAAATTAGTTTTGTATGATATTTATATAATTTCCTATGAAATTATTCATTGAATATATTTAATAAATTTATATTTTGATTTCATTTCTTGAACAAATCATAAAATCATTATTTCATAGAAATAATATTTTTTTAATATTCACTAGAAAATTCACTTCAATGTAAAAATGATAAAAAAATAATCCATGTAAATATTAGAATTATTCAACCAAAAAATAAATTCATTTTTATTATATTCAATTCATATATGTTGAATAAGTTATTATTAATAAAAAGGCAAAAAACACAATGGAAATAACATTTTAGGATTATGACATTTTTTATGTACCAAGATGATATTTATGTGATATGTTACTATTAAATATATTGTAATAAAAATAATTTTTATATTTATAATATTAAAAAACTAAATGTTTTCTATTATTAATATTTAATAACAATTTTTTTCATTGTAAATATTTCAATTAAAAATAAAATTTAAAACAAAATTTCGTATTTTTTACATTTCAATGAAAAATAAATCTATTAAAAAATGAAATATTTCACACTAAGATAATTTTTTTCACCGAATTGGATAAATATAAATATATATTTTTAAATAAATATATTAATATAATGTAAATTAATTATATTATTTTCTCTATAAAAAATAAATTATATATCATTTTATGAAGACATATATTTGAATTAAAAAATAACATAAAAATGGGTGATTGTTTTATATGTATTTATCAATATATATAATGAATGATATGGAATAAATAATTATTTAAAAAGAATCATTTTATAAATCTCTTTGTGTTGTGTTATATTAAAATATTATTGAAAAATATAATACTGAGGTATTTCATAACTCGAAATGTTTCATAATAGTGAATTATGATGCATTAATAGAAATGTGAAAATTAACCACCATTTTCCATTATGTAAATGTAAAATATTTGGTTAAATGATTCATTAAATAGTATAATGTTTAATGAATTTTATATCTATAACAAGAAATCTAAATTTTTGTATAGATAATTTTTTGAAATTTTTATATAACGATTGAATATTTGTAATAATGATGTATATTCCTCATTTTGGTTGGGATTTATTTCCTAAAAAAACAATTAGTTTATGTGTGGGTAATTTGATATATATGTTTTATTGATGAAATATATTAACTGAATGTAGAATATTTTTTAAGACTTATACTTTTTAAAACAATTTTTTTATTACTATTTTTAGATTTCAAATAATAATATTGAATTATATTATAAAAAGAAAAATTTTGAATAACATTTTTATAGAATGAATTTTTTTATTATATTGAAAAATTTTTGATTTTTTTTGAAATATATCAATGTAAAAAATGTGACTATACTACGATTAAAGTAGATGAAATATCCCAATAGTGCCCATCCCATTATGTTAAAACTATATTATAGTTCATATGAAATCTTAGATGAGTGATGAAGCACACATAGGGTGAGCCAAGGTTGGATAGTACCATGTGGGGTGTCACGGGATTAGGATGAGGAGTGTGTGAGTGAACAAGGGGTGCATCCCCAATTTAGGATTGTCAACTGGTGACATCACATCGATTTTAATAGTCATATTACTTCCATAGTGGAAATCAAATATGGGATAGAATATATGTTGGCAGTAAGCACCACAAACGAACACATAACCATTCCCCATCCATACTCTAAAAACTGTACTCTGAAAGACCACAGTGCCACTTCATAGGGTTGAAATAAATAAAATACCGTTGAATGTAACAAAAAAACCATGTCCACCATTATTGGAGCTTGTGTTGAATCCATTTCCATATAATATAGGTCTATATCACTATAGATAGAATATAGTAGTTTGGATGAGACTATATAATTCCATCATGAGGAAAAAGAATTCTCATTCATGATGACAAATGAATTTATTGATCCAATATTGTAGTGATTATTTCCCAAGTTGGAAAATAATGTTCTAAAGATAAAATTCCGTTAAAAAGGATTTTCCATGTATCTTATGTTGTTTAAATTCTATAATAATTTTCATTTTGTGTTCCGCTATAGGGAGATCGGGTGTGGAGAACATGTTGGTCTTGAGTTCGGATCATCCACTTATGTTATATGAATATCATATAGTATTTAATAAGGAGGAATCATAAACCTAGACACTTACAATATATATATGGTGGATTGGACGTACTTGATGTGAATTCATGTACGAAGGATCAGGAAAATGAAGAACAAAACCCCTGTAGGCTGGATCGTGTGGTCGATAAGAGGATCTCAAAATTTAATCACCATACCATATGTTCTAATGTTCTCATTTATGGATTACATGGTATGTGATAACATAAAATATTCATTGATATTATATTAGGGGGTAAATATATAATCTAACATTAGTGTCTAATATCTAAAACCATTGGAATTGTTTAACATAAAAAACTAAACGATTCTACCCATGAATACAGGGCATAAATTTCATTTTTTGAGACAACCGAATTATTAATATATAGTTAAATGTGGTTGTCATGGATTAGTATGAGGATAAGAAACCTCGTATGATGCTTCCTATAGTTTGTGTGAGTGTGGAAAATTCACTATAGAATAGAATGTGTGGGATTATGGGAACATTTATAAGATTGATAACTGACCGTAGTAGCTAATTGCATGTGGGGTGATATGAGTAAAAATAAGGTATTTTAGATTACCTGTGGGGATATTTGAACAGGTTTTTGTCATGAGGATATAGGGTTGTGGAAAATGGTATCATATCTAATAATAATCCAAAAGGGCAGTGGAATTTCCTAGTATTGGGATGTGGGGACCATGATATAGTATTATTTGATTCATATTTTTAAACAATTTTAGATAGTTTTTGATGTAATTTTAATGTATATACCCATTATTTAAAATGTTTTAATCAAATAGTTGAAAATTTGGGATATTTAAATTCAATGGATTAAAAAATATGGATATTTTTTATTATTGATGGATTGGTTTTATTTTGTATTTTAGGATGATAAGTGGTCACATTATTCTCCATGATTAAATTTATAACATGTTTTTAGGTACATTACTAAAAAAATCCACTTAAACTAGCCCTCAACCTTGGGGCCCACAGAGCACATTGTTAACCCAAAGGGGGTCACCTAGCCATGCAGTCCACCTAGAGGGATAGGCCTATGGGAGGATGAAAATTGTGGTACCACTTGGGTAAATTTGTAAGTCCATATGTAGGCCTCATCCGTAGGATTAATATTAGTGTATTGTGGAACTCCGTGTAACACATGGAGGAGTGTTTCATTATGATAGGGTTCATAGGTTCTAGGCGAGAGTCTGCTAGCTCCCAAAGGACTTAATTGTTCTATGTGATCATTTTTCAAATATTTGTGTTTTGAAACCCCTTATTTGTTGTGGGTAAATTTTAATTCGGGTGACTATTCATTTACAACCTAAAAGACATTATAATACCTATTTCTCACTCAAAATTCGCTCAATCACCCATGTCCATGAATCTGCATATTCCCCAACTGCTCCAGATTAATGGGAACCATCTATAATGTTAGAGAACCAACATGGATGATAAATCGTGGTGCTAGGCCTAACCTCATTATTCACGTCCACCACCGTTGGTTAACATGGATCATCACCTAGCACTACTTTGACTCAAAATATGCTCAATCATATAGTGTTAAGTCCTGATGATAATTAAGGGATTCCGCTACCATCACAACCCCACTTCTAAATGTTATTACATACATGAAGCCTTGATGTTTAGCTTCTTGAATTACACACCACCCCACTTCCATTTTGGTATGAGCCCTACATACTGAATTTTTCAAGATCCACATTGATCCCACATAGATTTATTTCATGAAAAATCCTAAAACAATCAATATCTTCATGTGTTTTAATTTTTAATTGTCCATGGTGTTGCGGAAGATTTTATTATGATAAATACCTATGATTTTCTGTGGACAATATTGATGATCATGTTTTTTCTATGAATCATGACACCCATGACCGAAGGAGAGAAGTTTCCATACTGGACTATAGGAGGAAACTTCCAGTGGATTAGCCATGGTTTTTTCTATCGTCATCATTTTTTAAAATGTTTTTTGTATTTTATTTATTATATGATCATTTCATTTTGGTTGTAATTTTATTTAATTTCCACATAATCCAAAACAATTTCTTAAATGATTGATATATTTCCCATTTTCATTCTTTTTTTTTCATTTCATATTCATCATATTATTTTTATTTTATATTTTTATATTTATTTAATAATTATTTAGTATTATATTTTTTCAATTTAATTTTAATCTATTTTATTTTTTTTTGTTTCTTTTATTATCATATATATATGTCTAAATTTTTTATATTTTTTTATTTCTCATTTCCTTTTGTCTTAAATAAATCCAAAATTATGAAATTTTACTCTCGATAATGGGTGGCTTAATCGAGGTCAGACTATGTGTATTTTATGTTTTTCATGATGTTTTCTTAATGTTTTGATAATTTTTTTAGAAATGAGTATCAAGTAGGGTTGTGATGAATTTTACCAGTGTAGAGACTATATACAATGAAATTCAACTCAATATATTTTAACTATTTTATTTAATATTATTACCTCATTACATTGACTATCACTTCACATGATTGTTTTGGGAGAATTAATGGATTAAATATCATCGATATAACTCGGTCCAATAAGAATTCACACCCTCAACCAATGTGTGTAAAAATACATGATTATAGGATGTGTTATAATTGATACATCCTAGGCATTCAATGATACAATAATTAAAAAAATAGTAATTCATAATGATTTTCATGGTTGTACTCATAATCTAAAATAATAAAACTAAGAGTATAATGATTGAACCCAACACAAAACCAAAATCCATTTTCATTTTTAATTAACTAATTGTATTTAACATATCATGAATGTTTATAATTGAATATTTCAATGTATTTCAATGTATTTTAATGTAATCAGAAATTAAAAAAAATATTTATCATTTTTATCATTAAATAAATTACACAACACAAATAATTAGTTTTGGTAATTTATATTATCTGAGTGAACAAACTGCAAAAATTTGCATGTGAGGTGGCCCGGATTAGCGACTCTCAGGCAATAGGAAAGTAGTTTACTTTTTAGATGCATTGAAACCAGAGTATAATAAAAATGGCACCATTTCAGGGGATCCAATCTTTTATTTGATATTTTTTATTATTTCAAATTTATATACATTTCATTTCAAAACATATAAAAAAATTAAAAATTCTTCTTACATATTGTTTTCAAATGATCATTTTTCATTCATAAAACATTTATTCTCATTTAATCAACCGTTATTTCAAAATGAAGAAAAATTGGATCTCCTATAAAATTCTAATTATCTCACTAACGATGAAAATATTTAGATAAATGGACATAACATTAGGATTCTTTTAATAACTAGAAGACATTCTTCAAGAAGTCAACTAAAAACCCCGAATGAAGTGCCACAAAATCTGTCTAAATTTACTAAATACATCATATTGGATATGACCCATCATGAGGAGTATCCATAACCTTATTATATTAGGAGACAAATAAATTAATACCATAATGATTTATTTTGGATTCATGATGAGTAAAAAATTCATGATGAGCTAAATACTAGAGATCACATAGATCTGCATAACATTTCGATGGAATAGAAGGTGAAACATAATCTCCCTAATCCCGAAAATGTGATAAAAGATGTTTAACTTCATGTAAAGATATACATGTAGTGGAGGAACTCACTCTACTGATATAATTTAAATAAGGTATGGATTTTCCTAACAACCTCCAATAATCCATTGTGACCCAACATCATGTGGAACTTACCATAGTGTTAGTGACTTAACCAGAATCAAATTAAGATGATGATATTTCTTTGAACAAATTTTATTATGATTATATTAAATAAAATTTATTTACAAATCATTATTTATATTGTTTTTTATATTATTTCAATTAATTTCATGGCATAGTGGAAAATAATGAAACTGGACATAGACTTATTTAGGAACAAATGGATATCAATAATTTTAAGGAACATTCTTTTTTTAATCCCCATCAATAAGTCAACTTCCTTGGGATATTGTAAATAAATATAGCTTATGGTAAAATTTAAAAGAGGTAACTATTTAAGAAAATTTATAATTTAAATTATTTTCTAGTAAAAATACATAGTTATTTTATGATTTATTATTAAATTCATACAAACAATGTGAAGCTCTCTCTATAAATGGATGTGTGAATTACACAATTAATAACCAATAAGGAATATGATTCATAAATAATCATACCCATAGCATGGATGTTATATGTAATTGAGAATGGGTAGAACTAATGTTCAATATCCATTTATCATTCATCTCAATGAAATTAGATGATTCTGATAGGAAAATTGAAGTGTGGTGATTCAAATTAACAAATACACATCCACCAAGAAGCACATGATAATAGTTTGTACTACCCTATGAATAATGTAGAAATTTTTGGTCCTCATGCGGAATCATAAAAAGATTTATCTTACCAATTTCATTCAATTTAATTTTATTTCAATTATAGTCATTGGATTAGTACATCCTGGAACACACTACCTCATAACATTTTATTAAATTATCTATCATGATCCTTGTGTTTAATTGAGTAATTCCCTTATATATAATCATGATGGACTAATGAAATCCCCATGTATTGGATAAAAATGACCAATCATCCATGGAATTGAATTTATATGTACATATTTTCATTTTAAACTCCCTATATTTTTGACCCATAACATGTTTTCAGAATTAAAATAGAAAATCGAATGCCAATATTTGTATTTATAATTTACATGAAAAATTTATGAGACATGATTTTCTTATTAATCATTTTGTGAAATGTTTTATATGTAAATATTAATTATATTGAATGTTTAAAATGGATAATTATTGGTTTAATTTGACATATTTATATTTAAATGAGGACTCATGATTATATGGAATGAATTAATCCATGTAAATGAAATTTCCTAGTCATTTTTAGGAATATTAATTTATCAAACTTATGTTAATTAGATAGTTATTATTATTCATTCCTTGGGTGATTGTAAAATATCAACCATCCCATTACCCAGGTCATTTATAGACCATTTACATCCAATTTATTATTTATCATTCATTTTGATTGATCATGGGATATGTCACCTACTTGAAATTTCATTTAAACATGAAAAATATATGACAATTAAAAAAATGATAGATCCATATTTTAAAAATACCATATCATCAAATTAACACCCTTACCTCAATCCATTTGTATACAATATAAACCATGAATGACATTGTAATGGATTATCCTTGATTCAATCCATTCTTATCCATTCCTACAGTCCTAGAAGTATTTTAATGATATATTTAAGTTTATTTGTGGAATGGAGGAACACTGTAATAATGGGATTAGATACATTTAAGGAAATTCTATGGTGGGGTTATTTTGGAATTGAAAAATATTTTTGAATCTTACATTTTACTCTATTGTGTTTCGCCTTTTGAAAAAAACCATGAATTTTTTTTAAAAAAGAACCAAAATTATTTTAAAATATATTATGATTTGTTAAAAATGACATTAATTGACTGATGATTATTATAATATTTGGTTAGGTTGCCGATATGAGGTTTTCTCTAGAGATAAAATTAGGAATATAAATAAATGAAAAACATCATTGAAAAAATATATTTAAAAGTAGAAAAATCAAGTGGAAGCAAAAACAATTATATATTATTTCTTTCATAACAAAATATAATGTATGTTTTTTCTAAAATTATATTTCCTATATTATTGGGGAGAATATAATTGAAAATTATTTTTTAATATCAAACAATATAATTAATAGGTAAGACACCCCCTTGATCCCAGATTTATAGACATATAAATTCGTAACATCCTTAAGCCACATTGTTATTTTATCCATTGATAAAATCACTCATGATTTTATGTGAATTTGGTCCTTAAAATTTGTTGAAATTAGTCACATTAAAATCCCATAGACAAGGGGTATGTTCTCGTGATCTTTTGTATAACATTATATGAATTTAATCACAAGGGAAGAGAGAAACTGATTCAATAGATATTAAAATCATTAGTTGGAATGTTTAAAAATATTGAATTAATTATCATGAATAAATAGAAGTACAAGATCCATTATTTTCAAATGGGGGAAAGTAAATTTGATGATTAGATTTTTCATATTTAATTTTAGATATTGAATTGATATTTAATATATAATGTTAAAATTTTATAGGACATTGGTAATTATTTTATTATATTAGTCTCAAATTTTATCTTTAATATATATGATCTCCTATATTAATTTAATGTTGATATATCATTTATTAGGAAAATTATTGTTATATGGGTGATATATTATATGGTAATATTTGTTGAATATTTTTAATCAAATTTGAAATGTTCATTATGGATTATTAATGTAAATTATTATAATTTACAATTCATTAACCAAATTAAGGAAAATATAGAATGTTATAATTTTAATGGATGATAATATGTTATAAAAGGTGAATGTTTAAGAGTAGTTTTGATAATGTAAATTTGAATGATATGTTTTGAAATTATTTTGATTTCCTAAATTTCTAACAATTTTACATGTCCATTACAAAATAAATATCCACTTGGGCCAGCCCTCATCCATGGATCCCAAAAGCCAAAATGTAAATCCATTAGGGGTCACCTAGACATCAAATAAATCATAATGTCAAGCCTATTTTGAGGTTATAGAGTTGGGATTTAATCCATGTATAGGGTCCCATGATAGTGAAATCAATGGGCGTCCATAGGTAGGTTAGTACCATAGGAGTACATTGGCATATGAGGGAACTCCATGAGCACCTGGAGGAAGGCATCACCATGACAAGATGGAATGTGACGATGGGATGGAGTATTATGGGTCCCACATGACATAATTGTGATGTTGTAGATGCATTATGATATAAAAAGAATATCTAATGTCCCTAATGTGTCTTTGTGGGACCCATATTTTGTGGGAAGTATTCATTCTTTTCATAAATAACATTGACCTTCTTTTTTTCCACTTGTATCAACCTAAGACACCTAAATCATTCTTGATCTACCATCCATCACCGATTAAGATCACCAGTCACCATTAGTGCCTCTACATAACCACTAGTTCTGATCAATCGAGGATCATAACCCATCTTCATTCTTCAATTCCACCACCTCTAATTACCATGGATCACAAACTATGAATATGATAACTCCCATGAGAGCTCATCCACCAACTAATAATGTATGATGAGAATAAGGGGATTCCACCATAATCATAGATACAATGCATGATATTTCCACCTCTATGATGAATTTTTATATTCCACAATACAATTTACCATGCCCAACTACCATGCATGTATGTGAAATGCACCCAAATACAGTTGAGTTCCACATTATCACTACATGGATTTATTACACACTAAATTAAAATACACCAATAATCTATGGGTGTTTCAAATATCAATCATCCCAAAACTCTTTGTTCAATCCACGAAGGGAAATCCATTTAATTTGAAGAGTATGAGGTTGAGGATAAATTTTTATTTATAAAAAACATCCACTCTAGATAGATTTGATTTCCCATACAATGTTGGATATGGCTGCAGATGAGGGATCATTCATGATAATGTCTATGTTGTTCAATTTAATAATTTATTAATTATTTTAATTATTATGTTTTATTATTCTTTTAATTATAATTTTTATTTATTAAAATTAAATCAATGAATTTTCCCCCAACTGTAATATACTATTTCATCATTATTCTTCTTCATTTCTGTAAATTTTAATTTTTTTCTTCATATCATCTTTTTTAAAAGTTTTTATGATTAATATTCATATATTGTTATTTTTAATTTCTTTATAATTTATTCTTATTTTATTATATTATTTTCTCCACCTCACTCATTAAATGTATAAATTTTATTTCCCCTCTCTTCATATATTCAACCTACCCACCATGGACAAAAATTGATCAAAAAATTTGGAGGTTCGTGTGAGGATTATCCCAAGGGAGGATAAAGTGTAATTTATTTCTTTCCAGGAGATTCATTTACAATAGTGATTGGTATATGGATTATGCATGGGTGTTAATAATGAACATATTGTAGAATCATTGTTCCATGATAACTAATTCTTTATATTTCCATTATTTATTTTAATTTTGTTTCCCTATATTAATTGAGTAGATCGTTACAAAATGGTATTGAGGTAATGAATGGATGAAAATGTGTCAATAAACCTAGGTCATAGAAGATGAAACACTATTGATCCTGGTTTATAATCATCCCTGATTGCAGAATGATGTAGAATTGATATTTATCCTGCACCCATAGATTACTTAATTACTAAATATTATTAATTATAATTGATAATGATATTTCATGTTTGTATCATCAATATAAAATAAAAAATAATGTAGAATAATTAATGTACCAAAAAATTATTCCAAGAACATGTTTTTTATTCCTCAAATCATTTCATATAACATTAAATACTATTTCATATTTTAATATTGCAGGTCTTTTCTATATTATCTAATATTAACAAAAACTAAAAAATAACATATCATTGTTTTTATAAAATAATGAAAACTTAATAAAAATTATATTATGTGATTTACATTATGTGAGTGGAAAACAGAGAGGCTCCCAAAGTGATATGACCATTTTTGGACACTGTGTTTCATAAGGAAAATAATTTCATTTTTCCGTGCCGCATGATAAGAATGAGATAATGTAAAATATGTACATTTTTATTTAATGTGGTGGAGTGTTAATAAAATGGAAATCTATTAATTAATATTTATAATACTATGACCCACATTAATAAGGTGTATATTTTTTTAATAATCCATATTAATTAGGATTCCATACTTGAGCATTATTATCCTAGTTTATTGTAATGATTGGAGACCTCATAATATGTTTCATCGGGGTTGTGTGAGTGATGTATAGAAAAGATTATAAACATGTGTTATCTCATTGAGATGGTCATTACTCTGATAGGTCTCCCTGATAGGAAATATCATGCGGTCGGTTAAAAGTCATTGATAATATTAAACAACATTGATGTCGTTAGATTTCAAGGTTCATGAACAAGGTAAGAAAAGTTTCAAAAATATAAATGATAAAAGTAATATATAAAAAAAATTGAATGACTAATCAAGATAATCCCATGAACATGTGAGAAATATTCATGGGGGACGAATAATGCAATAAAATTATAGATCATTCATGAATTAAAATGGAATATTTAGATGTTTGAATTTGATAAGTGTTGCTTTAAAATATTTGATCATTATCTATTACCTTATTCTAAATACCTACTGTCAAATAATAATATAGTGGAATTATACATAGAGAGTACATGGATGGAGGATATATTTGATGCTTCACTTGAATTTAACTAATTTCTTCATAACCCATATTTCAATTTTATTTGAATCTGTATTCTATCCATCAATTTATTATTAAAAATTTTATTACAGAGTAGTAACAGTCTTGGGATACGAGGGAAGAGAAGGATACACTATTGTAGTAGTTGAATTTGTAAAATTTAAAATTAATAAAGTGATCTCCCGCTGGTTGATTGGTTTCATTTATTGTTAGTTGATTTTATTATGAATGAAATTTGGCTTATGTTAATTCTCAATCATTATTTACTACCTATTTTGAGGATTATTCATATACACTGACATGGTTTAATATAACAATTAATGAAAAATTTAGTAAATTTAGTTTGTTTTTATGGTATTTTAGACATATATGGATGAATTATTGGCCATATATAGTTTATTCTTTAGTAAAAATAAACAATTTTTTCTCAATTATAGAATACATGAGTGATTCATTGTTAATTTCACACAGTTGAAGGGGTTAGATTGAATAATGATATTTTAGACTTCTTCAACCATTATTATTCAATCATTGATGAATATGGGAAACAACTGAACAACCTATCATTTATAAATATTAAATTGGAGAGTAATGTTTATTATGATAAGGACAAAATTACCATTGGGAAGATAAAAATAATCTTATTACATTCATCATAAGTGTATTTAATGATATTGAGTAATTTTTATTCCTATTATTAAATATTGAAAAATATTTTCATTCATCAAACACTCTGGAAATGTGGATTTAGATTAATCCGCTATGGTGATAGCCAAGGATTCCATTATAATATATATTTTTCTAAAAAAATGATTATATTCTACACACACCATTATATTTGTTCATCATTGCAACATGAAAAATATATTTTGAGGGAATATCTATATAATAATTTGGTTATTTTTTAATACTAAAATATATTTTTTCAATTAGATAGATATATATTTTTAGGGAAGTGTACTAATATTATTACATGTCTTGTTTTATTAGAAAATGTGTCCTTATATGGATTATAATATTTAATATGGATATTCAATTTAATTCTTTTCATAGTATCATGGTCATCCATATCAATGATATTACAATTGTTATAGTTTTATTATTAATATTATTAATCATAGAATAATAACATAAATAAGAAGTTAGTTGATGTGAAAACTATGACCAAGAAACAGTTTTACACATATTGAATTTCAATAATGGATTTATAATACCACACCTCATTACAATAATATGAAAATGTTTAATAAAAAATATAACATACATCAAATGTTGGGTGAAATAAATTTGTTGATTATGCATAGAGTATATTCTAATAGAAAACAATATCCATTATTAAAAAGGTCGATATTGTCATAATGATGCTCTTTAGGGTAGTTAATTTAAAAAATTACTACATAAGAGGATATGAAAAAGTGGCTTTTAATTTGTTTAGTAATAATAATATGATCATTACACCTTTACTGATTGAATTTCAAAATATATAAACATTGATATATTTTGATATTTGGTTGAAATTATTTGTTCTTTAAATATTATATTGATCATTGACAATGGGGATATTAATTTATATGCTACGAATTTGTGGATAATTTTGTCCCAATATGTTATGATATATTTTTTTCCTCTAGTACACAAAAATAAATCTCTCATTGATGGATTTTTGATAAATCATATTATATAAAAATGACTAGATATGGTTTTTTCCACTGTTTCTTTTGCAGCATAAACGTTTATTGATGTTTGAGCATAATATTCTTCATATAATATATCATTAATCCTAGGGACTAGTAATAATTAAATGTTTTGGATTATTATTCTAGTTTATAATGTAGCATTCTTCTTATTCAAAACTAAGGCCCATGGTAAAATTATCAATGTGATCTAGGGACAGATATTCCATGTAATATAGTGGGCCCTAAAGTTCAATTGAATAAATTCTAGTATATACATTATGAAATTAATTTTTAAAATTTAATATTCTATAATAATGGTGTATCTACTAAATGATATATTTTTTTCATATTTAATTTCCTATAAGAAAAACTATGGTCCCATAATGAATACCAGTAATTATCCTCTATACATCAGGGAGTTGAATTTTTGGACTCTTTCATTCTATATCGTCTCAACGCACATCCACGTTAAATATTACTATATTATTTGAACATAAATTATGTATGTAAATAATACATTACAAGGTAAAATATCAGATATATGTTCATTTATATACTATAAAAATTTGGATGGGTTGTGGAATATCATCCCAAGTAAGCTAGAAATAAAACAGTTTAGGAATATTTAGTGATGCTACTGTTCATTTGATATGTATTTTGAATTAATTTTCTATAATTATGAAAGTATAATCCTTGATATATTATAATAATGGATTATATTTTTTATATCTCGTGATGAAATAGGTTACCATATATTGGGACACACTTAGAGGTTAAA
The DNA here is from genome assembly GCA_963277665.1 of Viscum album. Taxonomy (NCBI): domain Eukaryota; kingdom Viridiplantae; phylum Streptophyta; class Magnoliopsida; order Santalales; family Viscaceae; genus Viscum; species Viscum album. Next base: position 87,385,519 of record OY728121.1, on the reverse strand, counting down.
TAAGAATGGTGAATATTTGGCATAATTGTAAAATTGAAATAATTGTAGACCCTATTTTAATAATTTATCGGTTGAAGGACATGATCCCCTAATATTACTATGTATTCGTTTCAGGATTAAATGAAAACAATTTATTATATATTTACTCTTTGGGATAGTGGTGATATTTTAAATTAGTAAATTATTTTTGAATTCAACATGATCATCCACCTTTCGTAGGGAGATGGATCCTAAATTTAGGCAGTAATGAACACGCACTTGGAAATCACATTTATACCCTATTGAAGGATCAATGAAAAATACAAGAAATTGAATCATGTGATCTAATCCACCATACTCATATGTAGTTGAATAAAAAAATTTCTATTAATTAACTTGCTTTATTAGGTAGTTAAATTTCATCATCAGTTAAATCGTTATAGTCAATGTTATATCCTCAAATAATTTTGATAACATGTTCTGTGCGGATCTTGATCTACATGAGAAAAATAATCACAATCTGCCTTAGATATAATAATACAATCAAGATCAATTGAATAATCAAATAATCATTTTATATTATCAATATTTTAGTGAGTGTATTTTAAAGTAATCATTGGTTTGTTTCTAGAACCCATGGACTACAATTTTAAAGTTATGTGGTTATATTCATGAGGATTTAAATATACTAGATGATTTCATTGTATTGAATTTTCCAAGAATCCCTAAAATTATTATAAAATATAGATTGAAAAATGGAAATGTTGGGAAAACATTCATAGTGGATGTGTTCAATGGTGATGTCTATCTACAATCATCCGATAGACATGTCTAGGTATAGAACTGATGATGATAAATAGGTATAAACAATATAGTAACATGCTCCCTTGAACCATATACATAAATGTTGGGATATTCATATTTATCAAACAGTATTAATAATTTAGGTATATAATTACATATATATATGATATTTTTTATATATAATGATTATTATAAATTCTAATACACTTAGATAATTATTTTGATGAAATTTTTTAATTCATATTCATGGAATCAATGTTTCGAAAATATTCATGGGTATTGAAAATAAGGTATGTGTTGGTATTTCAATGCACCCTGGTGATTTCTACAATTATATTTCATCTTATTTTTGTTGAAAAAACACAATGGAATAAAATGTAATTCTAATATTTATATTAAATACGAGATAATGCTCCTGGGCAGTAATGTATTACACCACGATCTCTCGGCCATCATTGTTGGTCTTTGAGGAATAATAATTTCCAGAATTTCTAAATTTTTATGATTTCAATTTATTAGTGATAAAGATATTATTAATTATATAATACCCTAATGGGAGTGTAATATTCTATGATTACCTTCATTTGGATAAGGATATTTTCAAATATTATGTCACAAAAATATTCATCACCACATCAATGATGGAAATATTTCATCTTCGGGGGAGATGTAATTTGGACCATGATGGATCAACTATATTTTTTAATTAATTCTTCTATTTAGGTATCATTGTGAAATATTACACACCATTAATTTTTAAATTGAGATAATACATTTAGATAGTGCTAATATTATAATAATAAATTTTCCCAATAATGAAGTCATTGTATCATCCATTAAAGGTATTCGAAGATATTCATTAGGACCTTATAGAAAACATCCTTTGAAATGGTCATCCATAATAGCTGACAGAAGATCAAAATAGTTACAGAGGTAGTCGATCCAACATATATCTTGATTCTCGCACAATCAGAAGTTCTAAATTCCCTTGGGTGACCTTTTTTATCCCAATATTATTCCTTTTGTGATGTAATGAATTTATCATGACTATATTCTTCATTGTGTCCTAAGGATCCGTCCAAATGGAAAATTTATTCTTATATTATTGAATATTAATATTTTGACCAGTATTTAATCTATAAAAGATATGTTATTGATGGTAGTGGATGACTTTAGTTTTTGGAGGGCCTTATTGATATTTTCTAGATGTCGCAATGTCCTGCATAACATAGCTTGCCAATTTGGTGGATAATTTTATTAGTATCCACACATGGATTATGAGTTCAGGCAGTTTCCCTATGTGTGAACAATTTAATATTGAACATTGTTGATTCAATAAGGTCATTATCCGCCCATTGTCATATTTTTTGAGAGGCACTACACTATTGGTTATATAGGATGGATGATATACTCCATGGAATCTGATATATGATAAATCTGGTTGTACAACTTGGATGGCCTCTACATAATTTGAACATTTCATATTTTATTAGAAACATTCAAGGGACGGGATTATAATGGAGTTGTTAGTGGTGATATGTGTGATATTCCTTTAAGGTGTCTGAATTAGTATTGGTGTTGGAATATCACCATTTCATGAAATTCATAGTAATAAATTTTCCATTTTGGAGTATTTCTTTATTGTATGCAGAAGGGAATGAGACCATGGACAACCCCTTATACATGAACTATGATTTGTAATGTTTTTAAGGGATCCAAATTGTGGGGGTGATCTGACTATACCTAAATTTTATAGCTTTTATGGATTTATGAATGGGTATTACAATAGTTTCTAGAATTATCATAGACAAGCCTCCTTCACCCAATCTAGTTGATATTAGTGGGTTAACCTGATTAGGAATTCCATGTGGTTGGAATAATGTATGTATTAGAATAGAAATATGAGTACATGACTAATTATTGTGGTAATTAATGTGAATGATTTTAGTGATATCTAATGGTGGTGTTTCTAAGAGTAACTCATCCAGTCAATATCAAATTAGATTTAATTTATGTCAAGATGACACGTTTGATTTTTTTATTTTCCCCAAATATTGTTTCCTCGAATTAGGTTGTTAATGGTTTTAATGAAAGTCACCCAATATTTCTTACCAATAGAGGTAATAATATTCATACCAAGTATATGATAGATGTGAGATGATCAAAATTTAATGTTTATAGTTAAATTACTAATTAATTACATTTTATTATGCTCAGGAACTCTGTTTATGATTGAATAAGTTCTTAAGAATCTCATTCATGGATAAATAATCATGTTTGAATATATTAATTTTTTCACATAATTATTTTTGTTGGTAAAAAATATTTTTCATCATATTATATTCACTTTGGATTTTTTTCAATAATTTTTTCCATTTGATTCTTTTTTGCATATTGCACATTTCAAGACATGATGTCATATTATGCCCATCAAATATTGGAATGAAGATGATATTATACTCTATATTCCTTAATAAGTTCTATTATATCATCCCTATTTAATAATATGAAGGATTATTATTCTATAAAAATAGAAAAAACCAGGATCATAACCTAATAAATTCCATGCTCTTTAGGAGAGAAATCAAATTATCATAAAATAAAAATCCATGAAACCTCATGTACGTGAATATAATTCAAATCAAATGATTCTAGTCACACGGCATATCATTGGATAATCATAAAAATTATCTTGGGATCATATCCAATGGTTCGATGGATAGTCACATTAGTTTCCCCATTATATTCATATTAGGAGTCATGTTATCATCACATATGACATCATTGAATCATAACAGAATATTTTATCGAATCATTAACCAAGAATCCATCTTCTCATCACATAGGGAAGGGTGGTTTCATTATATATAAAATTGGTGTAATCATTTACTATTAACATATATTATGTTCATTATAATACATACAAGTTATATGATCCTCATTGTTTGATTACACAAGAGTGGATTATTATCTTACAGTCATCATATAAGGGAATTAATAAATTATTTTTTATTGGGGAAAATACTAAATAACTAATAATGTAATTTTTTACATGTAATAGAGTCAAATTGGGATGGTCCAAATATATTTTCAATATAATGGTAATAATTCTCTAATGTACAATGTCAATATTCAAAATACCATTTCAAATAGAGGAATGAATAGTTTAATTCCTTATGGGGAAACTCTGAGAGGATTATGGGTTTCCTAGGTTTATATATATTTTTATTATAACTCAGATATAATGTTGGAGAGTATGGTTATTCCGTGTTAGTATCGATCATCTAAGAGGTATCCCAGTTATCCTGTTGGGGCATGAATCCAAATGAACATAGTTTGAGTTTCTGAATTTATTTCCTTCGATAGGATCCATTATTTGTCCATGTATTTTTTCATAATTTATAAAGGAGTAATATTTCACGAATGTGATGCAATAAAGGGAAAACTTCTTGATTTCATTTTTTTTCTAACCATTTTTTAGAGAAGAATATTTTTGTTTCCACCCATCCCATGCATTGTACAATTAGATTTGAAGTGAAAGTCCCTGACAATGGTTTTGCATAAATTTTTTAATAAGGAAATATTAATTGGATGAATGGTGCTCACAATTTTCCACTATATTTTATAATGTGAGTTTTTAATAGTGTTCATAGAATGGGATCTCAAGGTAAGGGTTTTATGAATGATGGAATTTTCATAAATCCTATACTCTTTAATGAATTGAACATTTAAAAATCGTGTAATTTATTGGATGGGATTGGGATATAATATCTAAAATATATGAAAAAATATGATGGGGTTTTATGAGAGAACTAATATATTCTATCAACCTTATAGATACATGGACGTTATTTTAAAATTATTAATAAATAAAAGTGGATGATTCAAAATCAGAAAACATTGGCTTCACCGAAATTACAAAATATCAATTGTGAAAAAGATGACATGGTGAGTTGAGAGTTATTTATAAGCCTCAGGTTCATCTAAATAGAGTCCTCATTAATGAATTACAATTTTTTTCCACAATAATGTTTCTCAGTGTGTAGGATTATGGATAAGCACAACGTTAGTTTCTGGTCCATATATCATTTTATATTGAAATATATTCTCTTGTATATATTGTATCTTATATAAATCATGAATTTTTTTTCAATGCCAACCCCATAAAATAGGTCATAATTATTTGAATTGCCACATATTATCCATGGATATTGGAAGTTCGGGTGTTTGATTGTTAATGAATACCTCTATATATGGAGAACATATCATTCACATATTCATCCCACATATATCCAGCAAGAGCATTGTTTCATACTTACATGAGGATCCATAAAACATATATTAAAAAAAATACTATGGTGGAACCCATAATCAATATTTAAATACTTTACATCCCCATAGTTCTTCTTCTTTATCCCCTCATCCATTTTCAAATCAATAATGTTATGATTATAATCATTATTATTCTATAATTTAATATGTTGAATCACTCAAAGAACATTGTAATGACATTATATTAATTTAATTATTTTATTAAAATAAATAAATTTTTAATATTCAAAAATATATAATACAAATTTAGAAAGAAACTATGATTTTGAAAAATTAAATATCAATATTATAAAATATTAATTATATTATTAGGATTAAATGAAGTCTCCAAATTATGAAATCTTTTACAGAATGAAATGGAATGTAGTTTAAAAAATATATTACATGAAGACCATTTTTTGGATTTTTAATGTAACCAACCTTGTTTGGTTTTCCACTTGACTAATTATAATTGAAACATTAACATATATGGTTTGAGTATAATTTTATATGATTGAAATATTAAATCTTTGAAATTTCCATGAACTTTATACCCACAGAATCATCACACATAAATGCCACAAGAAAATACCATATCATATTATTTTAATCTTAGATATTTAGGGGATATATATACATATTTTATATAAACATCTATTTATTAATTAAATATTTTTCTAATCACTCTAATTATTCTTATGTTACATTTAGATTTTTAATGGAAATGGATTAATATATTATAGAAAAATAATTTCCTATATATTTTATATTTAATGAAATAAAATAAAAAAAATTCTATATTTTAGAAAAAAAATCATTTTTGGATTAATTATGTTGTAATAATATTTTATCTATTTTTTTAATTTCTTTCATAGAAAATTGTTATATATGAATAGTGAGTGAATAATTATATTGATAAAAGAATCACAATAATGAAATAATCATATGAAAATAATAACACAAATGTTTTCAAAACCAATTTCGATAATATATATATATATATATATTTATAATTCAAATTAATCATTTTAAATTAACATGCTGTATTTATTAGAAACATGTATATCACTATAGAACCGTAGATAATATTTATCCTTAAAAATATAGTTATTCACTTTTATATGATTTTTTATTCCAATAACATATAGAGTGTAAATAAAAAATTGATTTCATATTTTCTACCAATGTCATCATATTATTTCAGATAATTTATTATAATTAGGGTATAAAATTATATCATCTATGATTATTGTTAATTAACATTAATTTTGTGAAAATATTCTTTTCAATGAATTGTTTTATTAGTATTCATTGATATTATATAATAAATTAATAAAAAATATTATGAAAAGTTACATTAATATATTTAATAATCTTTTATATGAATAAAATATCACTCATGATTTTGTAGTAAAATAAAGAATAAAATTTTGAACCCTTATAGAGAAAATAATATTAAAAAAATCAGGTTCTTATAATATAAAATAATTCAATTTAAAAGATAATTTTATCATATATATAATATAAATTTTATTCAATGAATATATAAATTATGTTCAAAAATTCTAAATTAGTTAATATGGATAAATTTATATGTTAACTAAATAATATAGACCTAGGTAAAACATAGTTACCCAATTTAATAAAATATTTGATAAAAGTAAAAATATAAAAACAAATAATTTCAACATGTATAAAAATAGTGAATTTTTTTTTTCAGGATTTCATCAGCCATGATAACATGAATCGTCAATATTTTTAAATTAATAATTCATTAACCTTTTAATAATGTTAATATTTCATTGATAAGTAAGAGGGTATTCATAAAACGTCTTTTTTCACTATTTATATAAGGGGACACTTCAACTCCTTCATGCCCCACCCATTACATAAATTAATAAATTCCAAGAAATAATTTTTTTCCATATGAAATCATATATTTTGTTTACCATCCATTGGTTTCATTTCATATCCAATTAAATTAATTTCAATTTATACTTTAGTGATAATCTTATATGTATCCAATTTTTATTACATTCTATTAACATTTTCATAAAAATTATCTACATCCAAAACAACAACCAAATCTAGCTGTATAATGGCATAAGTGTATTTAGAAAACTATTTTGTTATTAAAATAATTTTGTAATAATTATTTATACATTTCCATCAATATAAAAAATAATTTAATGTCATTTATTCTTGGTACGGTCTACCGCCTCAATAGTGTATCATTTTTCTTTATTCAACATGATTTTGGTAATTTATCCAAAACAATTAAAATTTGAATAAAAATCATAAAAACAAAAAAATAATATAATTTTTTACACTAATTATTATATTATACTCTTCAATAACAATAATAACCCATTGAGATATAAAACATTCATATTTGTGTCGGTTTAACCATGTAAATAAATAAATCTATAAGTTACTATCATGGATTAATATGGGAGAATATATAATCATATTATTATAAGATATTGTATAATTTAATATTTTAATTGGTTTTATAATATTAATATTTTTAATTTACCATATAATTAATATATGAGACATGAAAATTAATTTATTAAAAAAATATGAGTCCAATATATTTCTAATCAAAGCATAAATAAATCTATCTGATAAATATATTATTTTTGGGGATAATTTGTCCATATTAAATAAAATGTTGATGAATAAGGTTCATAATAAGGTATATAATTCACATAATATAATTACATAGGATGTTAAAAACAATAATAGAATTAATTATGGACAAATTCATGCATTTTTCAATCTCAGATTCATTCCATTGAATTAAAAACACTCAAATTGAACTCTACTTTTCCATGTTTATGTTATTCTATATAATAAATAATTTATATTTTATATTCTCAAGATTTTTTATCATTTAATAATTATATCATATTATATCATCATTAATTGATTCTTATATTAATAATTATTTAATACATATGGGAATTTTATCTCAATTTTATACCAAATGAGACATATTACATACTATAAACTGTGATTTCCATGAATTTGTGAAAATACTACACTATGATTTTTGGGAATCAGGGTTATATTCTATTCCAACATATTACAAATTTTATAAAATTATACTTCTAGGTAGTGGTCTTAACTAAAAAATTTCATAATTAGTGTTGGTTTTCTTCCCTGTAACCTAACATTAAATCATATTTTGATATTATTTATAAAACCCATATTGTTAAAGAGTTGATAAAATTAGGAGAAATTTAAATTTCCTCACAGAGGCGGATTTTTACTGAAAAAGTCATAAATTAATATGTGACCCGAAAATATATGATATTTCATACCACTATATTTTTTTTGGAAATAGGGGTTTTACATTATGATAGATGTATAGATGAAATCCATTCCCTTAATTTTTAAGGAATATTAAAAATTTCAATAATTAAAGTTAAATTTATTATTGAACATTATTTTTTTCATATATTATGAATACATAATCATATTGAGGTTATAAATATATTATTTTGTATCAAATAAGTGATTTTATGTTAGAGTTGTATAAACTATCATTAGGTCCCATGGTGAGGCCAGGGTGGGCCCCGTCTCCGTTTTACATTCATTTTCATTTTAATTATTTTATATTTATTTCAAATTTTCTTAGCATAAAAATTCAGGGAATTGATAAAAACGTCTTATTGATTCCATTTATCAAATGATAGATACGATATATTGATGGTGAATAAAAAAAAGAGAGGAAAAAATAGAGGTACCTTCATCGATCTATAGATGAACTAGATAATGTTGTTGTAGTTGTGGGATGGAGATTAGACTGAAGGATCCTGAAATTCCAACCTCAGTAAAATGATTTTATTTTGTGAATTATAAAGTACATTTAATAGTTTTTGAAATTTTTTGGGGGTTTTTAAACCGAATTAGGCCACTATAATGTCAATATATAATAAATTTGATGGATAATGGTGTTTTAGAGACGAAACCTTGTGTATCACATATCATAAATGTGATCACATGGTGTGAAATTTTATTAACACATGTTCTGACTTCATTTGACAAATGAACCATTATGATTTTGAACTACAAATACTATAGTCAGTGTACCGAATTTGGTTTTGGATTTATTTTTGAACCTAGAACTTTCCAAAACACAACATGCAATATGGTAATTTTTATGGATTTGAAAATTTCTAGACTTGTTGGGTACCGAATCCGTATAGTAGTACACAAAAAGTGAAAAAATTGTTTATTACACTTTCTTTACTCAGGGCAAACTCCATGTTTTCTTAAATTATTGGAAAATAATAATTTTATTCCCTATAAATATAATTGTAAATAGCACGAGTCTGTTAGTATTATTTATCATCATAGAGAGTCACAGTGGCACCTCTTGTTGATATTTGGTTTTTTGAATGTTTCTTTGTTGATATTGGGATATGATTCTCAATTTATACCCTTAACTAATGAACTGAGAGAACTCATGAGGGTGATATATATTTGGATGCATGTGTCCATTGTTAGATTGTTCAATGGATTGGATATAGATAGTGCGAAGTCTCCTTATTGATTATTAATGGAATTTATTTAGGGTACCTAGAGTAATAGTCCCTTTATCATATGATTATAGGTATATGATTTCAGAAAATAGAATATTCATAGTATGTCGTTGGATGTTGATGATATGGACTATGTTCATAATGACTTCATGTTTAAATGATTTTTATGGTCCTTTTTCAATATCCTAAGAATGATTCAACATATCCATGTTTTTTTGAGGTAGTATATTCGTGATACGACGATGATGAAAATGGGGTATTTTACAACCATGTCAGATTTGTGTTCAATAGAAAAAACATTTTGGTAATAAAATAACTTGGGATGTGTTCCACTATAAAATGTGTCATATCGGACTCTAGTGGGTTCCCTAATAAGTTGTTGACACTTTTGGAACCAATATTTTATATAAGAAATATTTTTCACAATTAGAGACAATATATGATTTTGGATCATGATTATTATGAATCTCTCTATTTTACAACATAGAGGACACAAATATGGATTCCTCTCCTTATGTATAAATAAAAATATCTCATATCAAGAGCCTCTTCATTTTTTCTAATCTAGATAACCCAAGTGTTTTCTCCATTAGTAAACATCTATTTAGGATACAAAATTGTTTGTGAGATATTTTTTGTGGGTGTCATTATAGAACCAGAATTAATGTATAATCACAATGGGTTATGGGTAATAGTGAAAAATATAGTGAAACATACAACCATTTTGTTGTTCTTTTTTTCAATTATTTTATAATATGGTTTCCTTGGACACATAAGGATTGGTAATTGGTCTCCCACTTTTGTGACTTCTTGGGATTCAATATAATGACTCATTGACATATATGAGACCCTAGAATTTCTTGATTATTTTGGATCCATCATCATTATTAATTTCGGAAGGATTACTATATAATATGGAATAAAATGATATAGATGATGTAGCATTGGATGAAAGGAGGTGTAAATTATGTTTTAACATTGATTCATATGTGTTGAAACCTATAATTGAATGTAGATGGTTGGTATATATTAATTTATTGTTGTATTACCATTTTAAAATCCAATGGTATTATATTGTAATATATATTCCAATATACCATTGATAATTCCCATGACGAAAAGTATGTGAAATATAGTATGTGGTTTTTTATGGGAATATATCCACAATCGTGGATTTTAGACATACCTATTGTGATTTTTGGAACCCCATGATCGATACTGAGGATACTCTGTAGTATTAGTTTTTCATAAACGTATTGGGTTGGATATGGAATTTTAAGATGATGGATGATGATTATATAGACAATTGAATCATGGATTTTAATTTCAATTCATTTAATGTAAAACCATTGAATCATTAATTCTAATATGAATAACATTACCTATGGCCTCCCCTCAAAGTATTCAGTTGTTTTCCTGACATTGGGTACATCCTCTTACCACCAAATTATTTTTCTAGAAGGCATGAGGATGATGGATTCATGTTCACACTATAGTGAATGGTACACATTATTTAGTGATTGGGAACAATATCAATGGAGTTTGTTTAGTGGTTCCTTGGAAGAGGATCTTATAAAAATGAAAATTAAGACATAGTAGATATAGGTAAGTTCAATTGAGGTCATTGGCACAATGATCAGAATTGGAAATTTCATTAGAACAAGTACACGTATATTCCCTTGGGAATGTAATATCATTATTTTTAGAATTTTCCTCATGATGTGATTAGATGAATTAAATCAATTTGTCGAAAAAGATATTAAAAATCAGATATATTGACATTAGTATTGATTATGTTTTTATTATTTTTTATATTCATTCATGTTATTTCTCTAATACAATCAGAAAATTTCATGAGTAATAACATAATAAAATATGATATTAGATAAATATATTGAAAATACAACTACAATTAATTTATATTGATCTATATTATTTCCTCCTTATACAGGAATACATTACATGGAAATTTAGTGAGAGACTATGTATTATAGGATTGGGTTTGAGCCCATGATTGAATATTTGGGTCGAGACAGTCATTGTCCCGAAGCAAATCTGGGCGCCACTGAGACGGGCACCAAAATATTCCTGTGAAATGGAAAAAAGGGCATTCCCGATCAAAATGGTCTATCACAATTTCCTGGGTATCCTAAAATGATAATTTGGAATGATTTATGCGAGTTTAAAAACATAAAACTACAAATGAATCCAATAAAAGAAATATGGATTTATTAAACAAAAAATCTTTTAAAAAAATCAGAAATTAATAACATAGTATTAAGAAGTTCACCACGACTAAAAAAAGGTACAAAATTAAATAGAAACATCCCAATAACCCTAATGGCGTGGGTCACCACCGTTAAGCCATCTCCATAAGACTTCACCACCAAGGACCTACTAGAAACCCAAACCACTAGAACAAAAAGTGTACCCAACCTACAACATCAATAAAATAAACATTTCTAGTTACACACAAGGGTGTATGTATGGTGTCATCTAATGCACAGTAGGATACCACCACTATGATATTCCATGTGATAAACATTAAATGACGAAAATCTTTCATGTTTTCATAACAGGAAAAGCTAGTTACAATTTTGTAAATATGCAACTTAAAAATCACAATAGTTTTCAAGTGGGATATTATTAAGAATCCGCACTTTTAAAAATAATTTCAACACTACGGAATTTCCCATTCAGCCTTACTGTATGCCGATGGTAAGCGCAATGTAACTAATGATCACCAGAAATAGGAAATAACCCCAAGGCATTATCTTGTTGTGGGTCCCAGGTAACTCGTATCGCGGTTAGAGTAACCATCACAATATCTGTTATTTTGAATGATAAATTAGTAGGGAAAATACAAATAACCTAGTAGAACCCTATAATAATCATCATAGTTTATTTAGAGTTGTACGTTTCAATATTGCTATGTGTAATCGAGTTCAAACACCATATATTCACTTTCATACTAGTACACGTCCACCCACCTAGATACCCGGGGTTTCCCTTTATGCTAAAACAAGTTCAACAAGTCAATAAATATACTTTGCACATGAAAAATTCATTTTCACATCAAAATATCACAAAAAATCCCATATGTATACCACACATGTCTAAAAATACACCTTTTCTTTCCAATGAATTTTGAAATCATACGCACACCAAAAATATCCCACAATAGATTTTTTACGTCCTTCACAATTAAAAAAATCTATTTACAATTTTCTAAAATCATTTCCATGATTCTAAACATCATATAACATCCCAGTCACATGATACATAATAACCTTTTCATAAAAAAGTCCATTTTGAACATCTCACTCACGCAAAAGTGCATAAAAACATTTTTCACACCCACATCACAATTACATAAATCACATCAAAATATTAAAAGACACTTCCAAAATGTTTTACAACATAACTGAGCAATTTATGATTCAAAAACTCAATTTAAGAACATACTATAACCAAAAGAGTACATAATAAACCATTTCACACTTTTTGTAACTCATTAAATCATTTAAAATTTTCATAAAACCATCCCAAGAGGTGTAACCATGTTTTGCATTCAAAACCCATTTCAAAACCCTAATTCATGATCAAAACCATACCAATAACAATCGAAAGAAAAATTGGAATCTGTATGAACATTTCTTAAACTACCCTCATATTTTATACAAATATCTCAAATAATACCACAAAAGGTAAAAATGAAAAACACATGTTTTCACAAATAACGTTCAAGAGGTACAACATGGTTTCACACATTTAAACCATTCAAAAATACCATTACAAGGCCCACATGAAATTAAGGCAATAAAAACCCTAATTTTCATCCCCTTTAAGCACTAATAAATAACTTTCATATGTTATAAAATACACTAAAACATTTCCCCAATATCTACACCTGAAAAACACACAATTCCATGCGAAAATGAAACTACCAAATTAAACAATTATCCAAATAGATCAAAAATAGTTTTAACACCACAAAAAATAGATTTTAAACATATTAAATTAATAAACCATGCAAGCTAACTCATCAGAAAATGGATATACAAGCAATCACTATCCTTTTGAGTCAAACCCTTGAATCAAGGTGTGAAACCTCAACTGCATCTCTTTTCGACCAAAAGGAAGTGAAAATGAACCCGAATCCATAATATTTAACCACAAATTCCCAAATAAAACCCTATGTATGAACCCGAACTTCTAGAAACTCCATAAATTCTTGAAAGAGGGAGGAAACCCTAAGGATAATGAATAAATTCAAAAGAGAAACACTTACCCAAAAAAATATTTAATAAAACGACCCACAATCCACCATTATCAAAATTTTTAAACTGATAAACATTGAATGTAGGTTCGAACAAGGATGAGTAAATCTTGTAGGAACTAGAATAGGGGAAATAGAGTAAAAATAGAAAGAGTTATGAAAGGAACAATTTACCTTTTCAAATCAGGGCGATTTTTGAAATGCTGAGAAGTTTATCCCAATTTCAAGAATATATGGAGCTCCAAATTGGGAGAGGAGAGAATAAGGGCGCACCTATGTTATGTGGGATAGTGAGGCAGTTGGAAACACCATCAAAACATAAAAATTTAATTATTTATTAATGAATTAAAAAATATTTTTAATGTAGTAAATGGGATATTGTTCTATCCAGATCCCTTATATAACATCTCAAATCAACCTTTATTATAGATTTCATAAATGGTCAAAATTAATTTTTTTGTGTTCATAGGTTAGGGGATGCCATTTTAGAATTGATATGGATAAAAAATGTTGATAAATGTCGGAGTTATAAAGGAATCTAATATTATTTTTTAACTCTGCAATTGGGCTCACTGTTCCGACAAAATCATGAAAACTCACCCATTCCTCCAAAAATGCATGAAAAACCCCCAAAACAAAAAAATAATGGAAATTAAATTAAAAATAACATTAAAATAAGTTATTTATTTGATAATTATTCCCACCATTAAAACATTACACCTTGGAATTTCACTGCAAGACCAATGATACATCCAAACACAACTGAGAAACCAAGAGGTACTCCCTTGACAGGTTTCACCCCAAAAGGACAAAACACCTCCATTAATCAATTTATAACGGAATACCCTCACAGTCTAAACATACACCACATTCATGGAACAATAAAGAACATTCATTCATTGTCCCAAAATAAAAATCCTCAAACACAATCTGAACAAGACTCAAGAAATTTACTCAAAAAAAACAACAACATCGAACAATGTTACACATACCTTTCTATTACTAATCCATTTAGAACTCTCAAATATCAATGTTTACCTATGGAAGATTTTGGGAACATGATAGCTCCAAAAAAGACTACCTACTGCATATTCAAGACCATGGATTAATCTGAGCTTCTAATTTGGCGGAACAAAAATAGGCTCCCAACTATACGAGACATCCAATATTTTTCTAGAGACAGAATCAGGACACTAATATGGGGAGTCCTGAATGAAATCCCTAGTACAAATGGTAGAATTCCATTCAAAGTATATGTTTGAATGTACATGAGAATCATACTGGCTCTCCGCACCATAATAACCAACCATCTTAACCAACCATCATGGGCCAACACTGAAAGAACCAATAATAATTTAATGATTTGGGAAGGGCGCAGGGTTAGTACACACGGTTTTGGGAAACCGTGCAATAACTATGCATCTAATTCTTTTTTCATGGCTTCTTAGAACACAATCTCTACTAATCTTGCACAAACTATGTCCTCAGCACATCTATCCAAATTTCCGACAATTATCTATTTACATAGTGGAATCTAAAGGGGGTAGGGAATGAAATTAGTGGATGACATGGGTACAAGGCCCTCCACCAATTTCTACCGAATGGGAACAATAGAAGGAATGATGATGACACCAGATTTTTTAAACTCTTAATATCATTAATACTGAGGATATGACACTATACAATGTATTAAACAACCATGGAATTTCCCATGACAATGTTCCAGCTTCACTTAGAGACATATGGCTCGACCTCAAATGATTAAAGCATCTTCAGCCTCATAGTTAGGCTTTGGAAACCCCATAAAGGAGAATTCTATTTTTAGTGCCAGCAACAACTGCACTGAAATCCCTGATAATATTGTTAATATATAACAAATTCCAAACTCACCATACCCTAAAATGATATTTCACTAAAACACAGGCTTATAAGTTTTACACACATTATACATTTTTTCGGGTGAGAAAAAATAGAAGTAAAGAACACCTATGCTCACATTCCTCTAAAATGGATGATTTTGAATATTTTTCAAGGGATACATTCTCCCAACACAATAAGGTATCTCATATAATTATCACGACATTCGTCATTATGGTCAATCAACCACATGACATCACAATCTGTCACCGATCATGACAACTGTGACTGATATAAACAATGCATGGAGATGGACCTTATACAACATCCCCAAACAACACAAAATTCTAGATAGTGGCCAAAATATCCTATCATGACCATATTTCCCACAATGTTGGTTTATCATGATATCATCCTTCAATGAATCTGTGAAGAACCCAGATGCCCTCTTAGACACCATCGAGTCACTCATCCACCCTAACAACCCTAGACCACTTCCACCATTGACTAATCATGAAACAGAAGAAACTATGTTATCTTTAAACTTTCCACGAGCACTATCCCTCTACAAGAGGATAATAAAACAGAGAAAAATTGGGTATAGGATCAATATATATAGATTGAAAAAAAATATTGATCAACCGAAGGATTTTCCAATAGAGAAACAATCTAGGTTGCACTACAGTTATGTGTTATCCCTTAATGTGGGTATACCTTATCCAACGACAGAACCCAAGGACCCAAACAACCTAGTCCATTTGTCGAAAAGTGCCACAAATCAGATCCTAACACATGAAGGGAACCACAATAAATGTATCCCGAAACATATCTTATATGAGACTACTAATCGGTCCTTCTACCCACCTTATAAACCAAACAAAAACCCAAAACACATTACAAAAAAGAGGGCTTCCTGGACTCAAAACATCCCAACACATCATCATTTTCCAAAAACACATAATATATACCATCCAAAACAATTCATCAAGAAATCATGTTTTTCTTTAAAAACATTTAACTGAAAACAAATAGTTCAGTAGTTAGCGCATCCACCAATAGTACACCATGTCCCTTACACATTCATGATTTTGTGCCACACCAGGCACCCTCCTCATATCCATCCCGACACTCATCCAGCTATGCCATCAACCATCCATCATCGCATATAACCCCATGCATATAGTTACTCATTATAATACAATTGGTTCAAAAAATTATTTCCACTTTTGAAAACGAAAACGGTTAACCAACACATCCTTTTTCAAAAAACCTCTACCCACGAAATCAAAATCCCAACTCACATCTTATAAAAATTTTCAAAAAGATAGACCAAATTATAAAGGAATTAAATTTAATGATATTCAAATTAATTTAAAAACATATCATCCCATTAAAACTCCATTTTGTAATATAGAAAACTATTTTGGAAACACATTTCAAAACCAACATCAATATAGTTCCTTCGTTCAAAAGAGGTGTAAGCACACCATTCTACATTTCAAATCAATTCTGATTATGTATTTCCCCCATTTACTAACCCAAATCGTTCCCTATTTATTTGAAAATCATTTCAAAGAAACATTACTCTTATTAAAACTAATTTTCCATGATTTGAAAACTAAAGCACAAACCAATATGAGAGAAATTAATATATGTGGGTAACATGGAAATATGGTTGGAATCTATATTACCTTCAGTTCACTATCACATGGAGTGTTCCGGGAAATATACCACGCTCTACAAGTCATTACAGGCCTTGTGAGTTCGTTGAGACTATTAAAAAAACCCTTTTTCATTTCCCATAATCATCATCAAACCATGGAAACCAAAGGACATAGATAAATTCTGACTTCTCCTAGAAAATTGAATCCCATCATGAGGTGTGGTGATCAGAAACACTACCCATAACTAGAATACCAACTCCCAAAAATCCAAACTGCAGACTATCTCGACTCTACCCCAAATAACATGAACCAAAGAATTAACCTGCACCTCCTCTGATACCATTTTGTCACGAACTTAATCAGGTCGCCACAATAACTGGTGCCAAAATTGGCCTGTGACAAGGCCTGAAGGGCATTCCCAGTCCCCATTGGCTAGAATAAGTGCCTGAGTATCATAAAATTTTAATTGTGAACTATTTACCCATGTTTGTAAAATTAAAACAACAAATTAGTCAAATAAAACAAATTTAGATTTTGAAACAAAAAATCATTCTAGAAAAAATCAGAACACAATGAGATAGTATAAAAAAACTCACCAACACTACAAAATGGTAATAAAATAAAAGGTAACATCCCAATAACCCTCATGGAAAAGGGCACCACCCTCAAGCCATCTCCACAAGACTTCACCACCATGGACCTGCTACAATCCCGAACCACTGGCACAAAAAAATGTACCCAACCTGTAACAAAAAAAAATAACAAAGTCTACTTACACTGATGGGTGTAAGAAGGGTGTGAACCAATTTCCAGAAGGATACTTCCACTAAGAGAATCCTTGTGATAAATATTCAAATACGAAAATCATTCACATCTCCATAAACATGTAATGCTACTTACAATTTCTAAAAGATGTAACTTAAAAATTAAAACTATTTTCAAGTGGGTTATCTTTATGAATCAAATCTTTTAAAAATAATGTCAACACTAATTAATTTTCCATCCAACCATACCATATTCCAATGGTATGAACAATGTAACTAAAGAGAACAAGCAATAGGAAATAACCACTAGGAACTAGCTCATTGTGGGTCTCAGGTAACTCGTATCTGGGTGAGAGTAACCATCAAAATATCTGTTCTTGTGCATGATCCATTAGTAGGAAATATAACCATAACCTAGTGTTCTAAAATCATCATCATCATAGATTAGTTAGAGTATTAACCATCAATCATGCTAAGTGAAACTGAGGCCAAACCCCACTAATTAACTAGCCTATAAGTACACGTCCACCAACCTAGATACCCGAGTTTTCCCTTGTGCTCAGACATGTTAAACTTGTCATTAAATATAAATTGCACACGAAAATATCATTTTCACACCAAAAGTTCACCAAAAAACCCACATTTATACCACACATGTCTAAAAATTCATTTTTTCAATCAAATGAATTTTGAAATCATACTCACCCCAAAAATAGCCCACAAAACATTTTTCAAATCCCTCAAAATTCAAAAAATTTGTTAACAACATTATAAAATATTTATCAAGATGATAAACATCACATAACAGCCCTCTCAAATGTTACATAATACCCTTTTAATAAACAATGTACATTTTCCACATCCCAATCACGCAAAACAGCCTAGAAATATGTTTCGCACAGACATCACAATTTCATAAATCACCTCGAAAAATTACAAAACATTACCAATATTTTTTACAACATAACTGAAAACATTATGCTTCTAAAACTCATTTCATGAACATAATATATTCAAAACAGTATATAAGCATCTTTTTCCCACTTTGTGTAACTCATTAAATCATTTTCAATTTTCATAAAACAAACCCAAGAGGTGCAACCATGTTTAGCATTCAAAACCCATTTCAAAACCCTCATTCAAGACTACAACCATACGAAAAACAATCCAAATCATAATTAGAATCCCTAACAACATTTATTAAACCACCACATTGTATTATACAAATACCTCAAAAAATACATCAAAATTTACACATGAAAAGAAAATGTTTTAAAAAATCAAGTTCATGAAGTACAACAAGGTTTCAAACATTAAACCCATTTAAAAACCCCATTAAAAGTCCCATATTATATTAAGGAATTAACAAACCATATTTTTAGTCCCCTTTCAATATTAATATGTCACTTTAATATGTTATAAAATACACCAAAACATTTCATCAAGAGTCACGCATGAAAATAACTCAACAACAAGAAAAAATGAAACTATAAAATTAAACACTTAAACAAATATATCAAAAATAGCTTCTTCACCACACCCAATAGATTTTAAACATACTAAATTAATAAACCAATCATGATAACTCATCATTAAACGATTCTAAATGGAATCTACTACCTTTTGAGTCAAAAACCTTTAATCATGGTGCGAAATCTCAACGACACCTCCACCACACCACAAAGAAGTGAAAACGAACACTAAACAATAATAATTCTCAAAAAATAAACCAAATAAAATCATAGGTATTAACCCAAACTTCTAGAAACTCCATAAAATAATGAATGTGGGAGGAAGCCAAAAGAAAGAAGGAATAAATTGAAAAGAGAATCACATATCCAAAACAATCATGAAGAAAACGACACAAAATCCACCAGTATATGAATATTAAAAATTCTATGAAATTATGGTTGGCTCAATCAATGATGATGAGATCATGTAGGAACTATAATCGGGGAAAAGAAGTAAAAATATAAGGTGTTATGAAAGGATCAATTTACCTCTTCAAATCTGGGAATTTTTGAAATCCAGAGATCATTCACCCAATTTCGCGATTCTATGGTGCTCTGAATTTGAGGTGGAGAGTATAGGAGTGAGAATTAGGTATGTGATCTCGGGAGAGAGTTGGAATCACCAAAAAAATTAAAAATTGGACGAGTTATTAAAAAAATATAAAATGTTATTAATACTGGAAATGGGCTTTCAGGTAGGCCCAATCCCTAATATAAAAACTCAAATCCACCATGATTATAGATTTCATAAATGGTCCAAATTATTATTCTGGATTTCATAGGTCAGGGGATGCCTTGTATGAATTATAAGGGATGAAAATGGTTAAAAAGGAAGGAGTTATAAAGGATTAAAAAATTATTTTTAATTCTGTAATTGGGCTCACGGTTTGGCCCAAATCATGAAAACTCACCCATTCCTCCAAAAAAGGATGAGAAACCCCCAAAAAAAGAAATAATAGAAATTAAATTAAAAATAACATTAAAATAAGTTATGTATGTGACACTCATAATGATTTTTATGATAATATTGTATCTTATCGATAGGGTATTGTTGACAATGAATATGTAACAACTCCGTGTTGGAAGTGGAGAATTTTATAAATATAAATTTAATTTTTTTATTTTATACATATGTTTGGGATATTATTTGACAAAATGATGTTCATAGTATTTTAATTCGAGTAATATGTTTCGTTTTATATTATCATAGTTAGTTATTTTTTTATTTAGAGTATATAAACCTGGTATAATTAATTTTTAGATTATTGATATTCCAACTATTGTATAGGGGGTATATTATCCACATAGTTCTACAATATAGCATTTCTACTAATCAATATTCTCCAGTTTTTTAGGTGTTTTACCATATATCACACAATTTTATGGTATGGTTATTGATCAAAGTGTGTGGGGACATGGTGTTTCAAATACCTATCATATCATGTTATATTTTATATTATAAATTGGGATATGGTTGGAATGATACAATGATATGTGTCACTTTATTTTAGGGATATGGAGATGATGTTTCATGAACATCATCTCGATTATGATGTACTTTTTTTGCGGGATTGGTTTTATGTTCTTGGATTCATTATATTTTGGTTGATATGATTTTCAAAATATTTGACACACTTGGTGATTGATTTTGATAATTTTTTATGGATTTTTGGATATTCTATCATTATAATGAGACTTTCTCTATCAGAATATCATGTAATTTAGAGGTATTATGTAAAAAATGAATCTAGATTACACATGTATCATTAAAATTCAATTTAATGGCCAAATAGAATAATATTAAAATTATTTATGCCTCAATTGATTAATTTTATATCAACTAATCATATAGTTATTTCCAGTATATGTACATATTTTAATAATAATTGGAGTTGGTTCGATAAAACACACAATTATATAGATAATTTATCAAGTATTAATTATATAAAATTCTAATAAACTACTTATCACATCATGATTTATCTTATTTGTAACATAGTATTTGATAATTTCTTATGTGTTGATTTCACAATAAAGGTTCCTAACAATTCCCTATTATGTTGAAAACTAATAAGGACCACAATAGTGTTCCTAAATATATTTTCAAATGAAATATTAAATCATATTATTAACATAATGAATAAATTCAATATTTTTTGGAGACTCTTAGAACATTGAGGAACCTTCCCATATTTTATTCCCTTAATAAAATCTCATGTAAGATTTTATGAAAATATGACCTTACAGTTAAAATAAACAATTATATGCATCATTTTATGTTCTTATATGCGGAAATATTTATTGATTATTAGAAATTAATATAATTATTAATGGGAATTATAATCCAGATAATTTTATGAGTTGATGAAAATCATGTCGGCATATACTCGCAGTGTGGTATGATATGTTATCACTGTGACATGTAATACTTACATAATGAATAAAGAAACAAATAATTTTACCCATATATTATTTCATGTATCTGATATCACATGAACTATAATGGAAATGATATATTCTAAACATATCCATGGACTAGGTTTTATGTTGGAGATATTTCAATTTGGAATATCGATGAAAGAGTCATAGATAACATTGGATAATGGCACCATCCCACATCCATCGTGATTATAGATATCATGAAAATGATGTTATATTATGTATTTAGTATTTATATTATGTATTATGTCATTTTTTAATAAACTACACTTGATATTGGTACATTGGAATGTTCCATGATGCTGATTGTGGAATATATCCTACTTCTCCTAATTACACTATGAAAGAGCCCTAGAGGGTCAGATAATGTGTGTATCAATAATTACAGTTAAATATTATTATATATTACCTATGAAGTTGAATATATTTTATTCCTTCATTTTTAAATAATAAATCATGTTCACGTGATCTAAAATATTCTGTCATCAGATAATCTAGAAAATACTATGTAAACATCAAATGTTATAAATATTTATTCAATATTAATGAATATTATAAATATAAATGTATTGGTGAATATTTTAGTTTTTTATTTATATAATAGTGATTCTTTAATGATGGAGTTATAATTATAATATTGAAAAAGATAGCTATGATAAATGGTCTAGCGAGAATTATTATATATTATTAATATTATTTTAATAAATATTATTTTATATAATTCAAAAGTTTATCAAATGAAAATAATTAAAAATAATATTATTAATATAATAGACATGATTTACTATAGATATTACTTAATTAATAATGTGTTATTGTTAAATTATAATTTTCTATCAAGGATATTCTATAAACCTAATTATATTATTTTTCGTAGAATATTTAATTCATTATTTATTATGCATGATTGAAACATGAGAGATTATTTAAACCCCTAACCAAACTCATTATATAATAACAATGCCATAAATTGAGACTGATACTATAAATTCCAGAAATATCTATGTTAACCATTCCTTGATTTATTTATCATGGTGATCAAAGGAGAATAATATAAGCATTATGATCATCAATTCAACACTTAGAGATTTCTATAGTGAATTTATAGCGTTTTTGGAATATTTATGGATCACCAATTGAGATATTATACTCTTTATTCAAATAATGTAATAGTTGTATGATATATATAAAATGTCATATCAATCAACAAAAATGAATTTTTTACAAGAAAATTCTTTAATTGATTAAATTATTTATAAATTTTATCGGATGACCTATATAGTGTTATTGAAGTTAATCTAATGACAATATTATTTGATTAAATTTTGATGATCAAAACATTCATCGTAATTTATATCACATAATAATAATTGATCTTGAAAAAAAAGTCTTGTTTGGCCCGTTTTATGCTTCTATAATGCTCAGATCCTTTAATTGTTAATTGAGGAGGTCCCATAAATATTGATATTCTTTTAAATATCATTGATTAATTTAATCATTTTCCTTATTTTTCAATACATTTTTATTAATTCGTTAATAAAAATAGAGAGGTCTTACTTATTCTTCATAGTTTAATTAAAATATAATCAGATAAATAAATTTTATCAATTAAATAATTTCAATGATCTAATTCATAGGTGTCGAGGTGTATGTTCGGTTAACACAAGTGTAAATTCCATATATTATTCTTGTAAAATCAATCTAAAAATATTTAATACTCATGGAATTAATTAATTATTAATTCAAGTTATGTGAATTTATTTTCAATATAATTAAATATCATCTATTCACTAGGCTATCCGTGCACACAATCATTGAGATTATACTTCATGTATCATCAATACACAACATGAAATCCTTTTGACATTGATATGATATTTATCCTCTATCATTGACTACATGATTGGTGACCTTGTAACAAAGAGATAACATGTTGTATATCCCAATATACACTTTGTATACTCCCATATTTTCCATGGATTGGTTATACAATGTTTACTTAGACATCAATCACTTAAATATTGTTATAATGTCCTTTTCCTTGTAAACTATATTGTGAAATAACTATTCTTTTACCAAATTACACGTAAATTGAAAATTAATTTAATATACTATTAAAACTCTATCAACAGTCGTTCAATTTTGTCACTAATTTGATCATACATTATAAGTGATGGGTTATATACATGACTAATTAATATCTATTTAATTTTTATATATTCATTTCTTCTAAATGTTATATTACACTTATCACATTACTCTCATGTTTTGATAAAATGTAACTTGTCTTCCACGTATCTACGTGGTAACAATGTTGAATGTACATTTCATTAAATTAAATAATATTACATGTATTACAAATTTATAAAGAATAAAAAATATAAGAGTAAATCTTTTTACCCGGTTTAGATGGGTAGTCAGAATGATACATCCAAGGAACATTTTTACATTACTAAATTCTGAATGAAATTATTTAATATTACTAAACAGATGATAGAGTGGAATATCATGATAATATGGATGAAAAATAAAATAACATAATAGATTAATTAATGAATATAATTAATGACTTAGTTTTAAATTTTCATAAACAATAATGATTAAAAATTAATTATAATTACATGAGTAATTCATTAAGAACTTTTAAATGATCATGATTCTACACTAGACCATTGTGAGTGGTTGTTTTCTTTTAAATTTTTTATTGAATTAAAATTTTCCATTAATGTCATATCTATTACCCTTGTAGAATGGTTTTCATAACAGTAGTTTGTTTTTTTGGTAGACCCCATACCAAATCCATGGGTTCCCTCACTTGTGTGTGTGTAAAATATGAATAATTTATGGATCTACCATGCTAGTTGAGGCAGTTCATGATTGGAACTGAGGATAATCTAATCAAACAAAGATACATAGGGGGAATGATGTAATTCTTCTATATGAAATAAAATGGATCAATGTGTTTTTACCCATGCTCAATGGTTATTTTATCATCACTATATAGTCATATTATTAGTAAATGTTCGTTAAAATTATTAATTTTTATTTTATTTCTATCAAATATCATGGTTACTTCATTTTGGATGTCATGTCATGATAATAGGAATTGATTAATAAACATTGTTGCATGATAGAACTAAATTAAATTAAATTATCTGTTAATATTTTCTGATATGTAGTTAATTAGATATGTAAATTATCATAATATTAAAAATAATTTTATAAATATAATGATTATGAATTTATTCATTACATAAAAACCATTAATATATGTATATTAAATCTATAGATTTGTCAACTACATTAGTTAAAATCAATCGATAGTTCACAGTGATTGATCATGACAAAGATGTGATGCATTCAATTATTAAGGAATTATAACATGATGTGTTTGGTTCTCATAACATATTCCTCATATAGGGTTGAAATCCAATTTTTTAATTGGTGATTCCATGAGTAAGGGTTGGACGTTATCCAATTTTACATATTTATGATTTGGAATTCCAATAACCAGATTAGGTAATTATATGTTAATTTTTTTTCATTTTAAATAGCTATATACAACTCTTCAAATATAGTTCCAATCCGAAATTGGTAATATAACAATAGAATATGTATCCCTTAATCTATGATTTTCAAAATAATGTAACACACTAAAGCTAATCGTGAGGGTTGTAGGGTTTTAATTAAATATTGGGAGATTAACAAATATATTATCTATTAAATTGGTTAAATTTTACAAGATAAATTACTAAATCTATTATCATTTTTTGAATTAAAAATTAAAATAACATCAAACATACCACTGTGAACTAAACATGATAATGTTACCATTTTTTTTCAAATTTCTAATAATGGAAAAGATAGTTATGTATCATCCATCTTAATGAAAGGAAATATAATATGTTGGATTAAACTAACACAAATGTTCTTATTAATTTTAGTTGTCTGGATGAGTAGTCGATTTATGAAATTAATTGGAATGATTAAAAATATGGGATGTGGTTAATGTTATCATCCATGACCAATGACCATATAAAGAATCATGATGACATAAATGTGAAATAAATGATTTATCAACCATTATATATATATAGTAGGAAATATAACATATATATAGGATATCAAATTCATTATTAATAACTATGTTTAGAGATTAGGTTCCCTCTAGGCCACAAGTAGCCAAGATTATTATCTACACTGAATGTTTATATAACAGATGAATTAAATTGATAAATTAGTTTCACAATATCACATAAATTACTCACAACCCAATTCCTTATCTAGTTTTGTAATTAATATTAATACAATCCTATTGAAAATCTTTATTCGGGACATGTTACATGGATTAACTATGTGGCTATGGACAAGGGTTATGAAAACCAAAAGTATATTATGGTGAGTATGAAATAGAGGAACAAGGTTTTGGGTTCCAAGACTAATAAATGATTGACATCCTAAGAGAACCATCGTTTCAAGATGTGGAAGATCCACATACACCATAATGAAAGATAGATAGTATTGTTTTCTTGTTCAAAGTAGGGCCAATAGAAGTTGAACTGAATCCTAAATATAGAGGAATATAATTGTTATTTTTTATCGAATGTTATATTTAATTATATAGACATTGGGTATTTAATACAACTTGTGCTCATCACATCAATATTAAAACATACGAACCATGTAGATTCCAAAATATTACTGGAGAGGCGGTGGAATTTAGAACTCTACATGGTGTGAAGCTTGATACTCTATAAAATGGTTACTACCTCCATTAATATATTTCAATAATAATAATTTTTATATTATTTTTATTGTTTACAAATTTCTGGAAATAAAATAACTTCCATTTCATTCCTATATGATGATGGTTTTATTTTCTTTGTTATAAAATAATAGTTGTTTCATTGGAAAATAAAATATATGTTATATTATGGAATATAAAAATTGGTTTTTAATTATTCATTTATTAAACCATGTATTTGAAATATATATTGATTCTTGTTCACATGACTCACTTAACACCCAGGTATGGAATAACTATATTGTTCATGTTAAAAAGAAACATTTTTTCAAATAACATTCAACTAAGATATTAATAATATTTTTAGCTGAAACCATGTGAATGATTCCATTTTTTTAAAAAATATATGGCGAAATTTTTTTTTTGGATATATTGAAAGGAAAATAGATATTTTAGGTTCGGTACATACTTATATTAGAGTTCCACATCCATTAGAAAAACAGTTGTGTGTTCATAATTCATAACTAATACAGATGCCCTGAGTAGATATGGTTATGCCACAATGATGTGGTATTATATTCAGTAATTGGAAATATCATTGAATTAATGAAATATGTGGATAACTAACAGAAAAAGAACCTATATAAGAATTGATTTATTCTTGGTTTTTAATAACTTTTCAATGTTCACCAACATTATATGTTAGTTTGGTATTCTCTCTAAATCATTTATCATAATACATTATAGATGATTGATTTTATATAACAGAAGAACCATACCTTGTTTGGAATTTCATCTTCAATGATGAATCATGTTGTTTATAAATTTTCATTGTTGTTCTAATTATTTAAAAATGTGGAATACACAATAAATTAAGTATCAACTAAGGCATTGAATTGAATTCCCATCAAGCAATGAAGTGAAAATAATCCATTAATGGTCAAATACATGTATTTTTGGTTGTGATGTGTTTTATATGTATTTATATGGATATAAAATATCATCCCAATACAGAAGATTTTCCAGTTCATGTTTTCAATAGGAAACAATTTGACACCAACTACACAACTCCTCCCTCAATATAGTGAATGTCACTCGACAATCCATCTTTCCTGACCGGGATCACATACTAAAATAATGTAGTGGTGGAATGATTATTTCTAATGAAGTTGATTCTCAAGAAAAGAAAGTGTTGTTATAGAAAAATATTCTACATCTCCTAAGAGACAAATTAATTCCTAAAACACAAGTATTGTATTCAGTCACCAGAGTGGTAAGAAAAATAGAATGATGTTGTTTCTTAGTCCCTAAAGATGGTTACTATTTTTGGGATGTAAATTATGAACCTATATCATATAATAAGGAAGTTGGAAGGTCATTTTCTGCAAAATGGAAGGTTGAAAAATATTAATAAAAGTATTCCTTTTATTAGAACCTTGTTTGGGTTATTGTCGATGCAACAGATGATGTCAGGTCTGTATGGTCCAAATGGGTATTAAAAGGAAAAAAAGACATGGAAGGTAATGTAAATAACTACAGTGTAATGGTAGTTTATAATTGGATTAATAAATTTCATGAAATTGAAAACATGAAACCCCATACAATTTATACAATATTATATATAATAAAATCCTACTATATGTATCATTTTACCATGACTATGATATTTAGTGTATGGATTTCAAAACATCTTTCCTTGATTTTGCCCCTAGGAAGATTTCTATATGACACAACCCTTTGGTTTTGATACTATAGGCGATGATTTTTTTTTCAATTTACAGAGATCCAATTATGGATTAAAATATGTATTCAAGTGAAGGTATACAAAATTCAATAATGTTATAAAAAATATTGAATCATTAAAAACGAATGTGATCTATATGCTTAAAATATATTTAGTAGGAATAAAGTGACTATCCTAGGTTTATATGTTAATGAAGTATTTATTATTTGAAGGGACATAATATTATTACAATCTAGTATGGGTTGGTTAAAAAATTATTTCTCCAAGAATGAAAAAGGTAAAGTAACCAATAATTTATACATCAATGTCATTTCAAATTTATTCAATATGTTTCTGGAAAAATGTAAATGTACAAATATTTGACCAGATTATAAATGGAATTAATGTGGAATAATCCAAGATGTGATAGGTTCTATTGTAATAAAGTATACGTCCTTCAAATAAAATGTATCATCTTACACACAATGTAAGAGATAAAATATGATATATCCTATTGGATTCGTCAATATGATCAATCATATAATCCATGTTATGTAACACAAATTTTGATTTATATTCATTTATCATGGTGGGACGATATCATTATGATCAAATAGAACAATATTTGTCTGATATTAATGCTAGCCATAGTTATCTAAGAAGAAAATTTTATTTATTCCTAATGTTAAGAGAATATGAGGAGTTAGTCAAAACTGTTATTGCGGTATAGGTTTAAATGTATATAAGAATATTCTATTTTCAGAGTAATTATTTGTTTTATTTATTAATGTAGTAGATGATATATGAAAGTGTTTAATGTAGTTTGTTGTAACTGATTCTATAATGGAATCTATTTATATAGTAGATTTTGATATATCCAAGAAATCCAATTTGATATCCGACATTATATTGGATCATGACTTTGTACCTAGGGTTAATGGCCGAATCACTAGGTATTTTCATAATAGAACAATAGTGGCTCCTACAAAAGATACAATGGAACAACAATGGAAAAATGAACATAATACGGAAATATCAACTCTTCTGTTAGTTTTCTTATTTGGGTGATGATTGAGAAAGATGAATTACAAGTAATAAAAGAAGGAATTCCCCTTGAAATAAGGATTATGTTATAAGATTATATAATATCATGGGTTATCTATCAAATTGACTATTTTTTTTCAATTATCTATAGTGGGAGTGGGAGTCTATAGTAGTTGGTTCCCTAAAACATACTTCTATGAAAATTTTGATAACTTATATTTAACTTTATTGAATATTAATAAATATTTATCAATCCAATTTTTTAATCTATTTTACATAGATTGTGGTAATGTATTATTAGTAGTTGTCCGACTAAAAGGTCATTAAAGGTTTCCATTATGATGAGAACCCAAAGTGACCCAAAAATATTCCTAAATATGTGTTGTATAACTTGGTGATAATATTTTATAGAAAAACTATATATTCTAATATTTGTGGAGAGTCATGGGAATTTGATGCACCATATAATGATATATGACCTTGGTAATATTCAATGTCTTATGTTATGAGAATGAGACCCACAAATAGGAAATCCACATATATTTGTTTTATTGGATGTTATTAACTGTAAAAATGTCTATTGATATTTATAATTTTAATTTTATTATTAATGATTATTATTAGTTTTGTACTTCCATATTTTGATGAGCGTTGTAATGAAATATACTCACCGGGATTTTCTGATACATTGGGGGTGTCTAAAGAATAATTTCATTAATGAAAAATATGATAAATGATTTCTCCATTTAGTTACTTAATGGAAGATGATATCTTAGGACCATTGATGTATATAATATTTCCTAAAAAAACAAATTTTCATTGTACCCTATAGACAATATAATATTCAGTTATTTCAATTAAAGTGAAATCATGTACAAATACATTTGGCACTGACATGAATACTACTTGTATAGAAAAATAATTATATGGTGATTTTATTATATAATATGTGTCCATTTAATTTATTATATTGGTGTGGAACTAAATTAATTCTCTATGGGTTCATTGGTGTGTTTTTAGACTTTAACCCTTGACATTTGGTTGTTTCACCTATTGGTACATAGAAATATGCCTAGAGGGTCGCACATTGACTATATCAGGATTCTCAGTTAAATATTAATATAATATATATTTTTTAAAATATTTAAGAAATATTATTTCCACCCGTATATTAATAATTAATTTTTTTTCATGATCACATATATGTCATCTCCTGTTATGTGAGAGAATATTATATGATTAAAATATTTAATAACTATCTATAAAAGTCTTATAAAATATAGTATTTATTTATATTAGAGAATTATTAAATAGTAATAATTTATAATATAAATATTAATTAGTCCAGAAAATATTAATTTCACAATGGAATTGAATGATGAGATTAAAAGACTTGCTATTAATTAAATATATTGATTTCAATTTTATTAAATAATATTTAATTTAATTAAAACTTTCTCCACATGTCAATAAATAATAATAATATAGAAATTGTGTTCTAGAGTGATTATTTAAATATTTAATGTCACATGTGATATTATTATATTCAAACCCTATAATTATATAAACTTATTATTATTTTAATAGATGATTTAATTCATTTTCTCTTGTCAAAGACTATATCTTGAGAGAATCCCCAAAATCTACTTAGATATCCACCTCTAAAAACACTATAAATGATAGATTATGATCCACATCTACCACTGTAATTAATTATAGTGAGATCAAAGAGAACCCTTTAATGTGTAGATTCTCAAGGTGATGAATGTAGACCATCATAGATGTCATGACCTTGTATGGTTTCATCACAACATCAATATTATTTCATTGATAGTTTTACGAAACACATGTAGATCACCACTAGATTCAATATACTTTTAATTTCTACAATAAAGTGATGATACAATATATATTCATTCTCTTATCCACACAAAAAAGAATGTTTTTGTAATTATGAAATTAATTAAATTTTTATCTTAATTATAAATAATGTGTGATGATCCTATCATTTGTTATAGTAATATTATATAGTATACAATAATTGATTAAATTTAATTGATCATGGTGTTTATCATCATATAAATATCAAATTAATCATCATTCTCAACATAATTCTGAGTTTGAAAAGCCCCATCTGATGCGTCAACAATACCTAGAACCTAAAAAACTACATTGATTGGATATCATGTCGAATTACATTCATATAATTATTTTTCATATGGTTATACCATGGTCCATTTCATTATGATGGTGAAATAGTCCCGCAACACATGCAAAATGTGTTGAATTTATTATGTTAATGAGGAATGTGGTGACCTTGTCGGAAACCCATAGATTGATTGAATTATATGGGTGTAATATTTTAGAATTATAGTAAAAAAATTAATATTTTTTTCCAGTATAACGTGGAATATAATATTATATAATCAATTTATGTGGTTATGGTTCTTTATTCAATGATTTCTAGAGGGGTTTTCAGAAGATTTTAAACTATAGATTCTATTATTTAAGTGTACATCTATTTTCATTATGTTCTTTCCGAATTTATATTCAATTTAATTTTTATAAAATGATCCATGAATAGTGCCTTTTTATCATAATGATCATATTTTTAAAATTATCAGTGTATATCAATGCGATTTTATCTAAATATATCTTCTAGGTAGGATTATAATTACAATATTCATAGAGTGGGGTTTCCCCTAGGATTTATTATTTAATGTTCAAGTAAAACAATTATATTTTTTCGTAAATAGTGATTGAATTAAATTTTATATTACCATGATTATTGTTTTTGGTTCCATGACATGGATAATATAAAATGATACTATTTTTAATTCCTTGATTTCTAAAGAGTTTAGGATAGTTGAGGGAGAATTCGTAATTTATCATAGATAAAATAATTTCCCCTTAAGGATTGTTTTCATGAAATGTATTTACCGATATGGGACCCTTGAGTGGTCATGGGGAAGATACCATATGTTGTCGTATGTGAAAGTGGAATGGATGATGTCCCTTTAGCAGTGAACATCTATGACTCCAGATTTGTAAGAAATTAGGGAGAGCCAAATACCATGATATGTGACTATATTTTTAGTGATACTATGCATGGGTGATGATCTAGTGAATCATGTGAGAGGGGTTGGGCAATGATTGTGGGATCCTATGAGCCATGTGGAATAGGTACATACATACCAATGATATTAATACATATTAATTTCATGTTTTCTTTCTGTATACATATAGTGATCAGATCTCTTACATTTCAATAATAATTTCCATGACTAATCGCTCCATGAAATGTTCTTCACCATTAATTCCTTGGTATCAATGTGATATTTCAAGGGTTGTATTGGATTTTTTCTCAATCCTTTTTGTGTTTGTGTTTAAGTACATGGAAGAGAGGATAAATGGATTCTCATGACATGGAATATCTCAAGATGGTTCCTATGAATGTGGATAATATTAGAAAATGATTTATGAACCATTTTGATGAAAAATTTTGAGGGTTATATTGCATTATTCAGTGGATCAATGTGACTTGAATGGTTAGTGGTTTAGGCACATTACAATAAATTATTGGTTTTTTAATCACTTTTTATTTAGTGGTTGTGAGAGGATAATCTGGTTTTACAATTCATTTAGAATGAATGTGGTGGTCTGTGTGGATTTATTTATAAAATCCATTATATATCTAGGAATATAAATGTGGATTTTTATAGTGATGATTAGGTAATGTTCATGAATTATATATATTTTTGGGACATGTTGGAAAACTAGGTGGAATTTCAATAGTTGATTGGGAGGGAGTGATACATAGTCCATTGGAATATGTGATCTATGTTTTATGAGGTTTTTTCATGGATGATTACTTTTATGGACAACTAGAATTTGTTTATTGGTGTTTTGATTTCGTCACTATATTGTGAGCAGTTAAGCCACCGCTTGTGTTTTTTTTGTGAGTTGAGGATTTTGGTCCATGGGAAATATCATTTTCCTATAGGAGGTGAAACAAATTCTATTATTTTGGTCATTATTCTATTGATTAAATTATAATTTCATTAATTTAGGGAGTGATTTATAGGTTTCATGCTACAAATCATTGAACAATTGTTGTATTTATGGTTTCTCGAGTTCATGAAGTAAATATTGTGTGTGGGGTGATATATGAGACTTCATTATGATTAAAAGTTATATATTTTAACGTTTGTATTGACCCACATTGTAAATTACTGATAAAATAATTATAAATTTTATTTTATTCTCAATGTTGGTTTTAGGGTAAATATATGTAAACAACACTATTATATGATCTCATATGGGTTTTTACCACATAGTTGGTCTCGAAAATGGGAGTTAAATCATTGATTGGTGTTTCTTGGGGATCCATCCAATTTAAATTATAATGAAATTATAAATATATAATTGAATAAATAATAATATATAATTTCATGATCATTTTGGGATATATATTTTCGGAGTGTAATAATGATATTCTTACATTATATTTTATTCTAGAATAACAATGTTTTTCTTATGTGACGCATAAAATCGTATTATTGTATGGGGTCAGTCTATGCCATATTTTTTCCACTAATTTTTCTTTTACTTTTAAAATTCTTTCAATTTTATATTATTTTCATTTCATTATTCCACCCAGCGATAAAATTCATCACAATAACCTTCAGGGGATTCACATTATTTTAGATTAGAGGGTGGACGGAGAGGGAGAGGTTTAGATAGAGACAAAAATGGAGGGAGGTACCTCCAAAGTGATTATGAGGATATATATCAAGGTATTGTGGTAATGAGATAAGGATCTATTATTAATATTTGTGTATTATGCCTATCATAGGAATGTTTTATTTAAATACACAATCATTATTTTAGAGTTTGTTTAATAAATCATCATTTTATTGGTCTAGTTTGGATTCATTTTGGGAAAATTTATTCATCTAGTAGTGAAATAGAACTATTGGTTAAATTATATGGGTTTCCCATTTAGAAATATATATTAATTATTATATGGTTTAAAGAACACATATTGTGTATTATTCATATTTGGAGATGATATTTTTTGGGAATATTTATTTTATATTCCATGTAAATTCCATGTTGTTTCCAATTTGGAGTATTTCTAGGTACATGGGAAAAAACCCTATGTCATGGTTACATGTGAATGAAGTTGAATACAAATATAACATAATTTTACACTCACAATGTAAAATTACATCTTAGGGAGTGAGTTATGAAGTACCCACCATGTACTTTTCCATAATATGGACTATTATTATTTTCTTCACCATACATAGAATTAATCACAAGAGGAGTACATTTTGATTATTTTTACACCTAAATTATTATGGTGAGACTCTTCTCATTAGTTGGGTTATTTTGAATAACATTACCAGGATGGTGACATGTAGAGGACATATTTTCTACCAATTGATGATATGAGTGATCTCTAGAGGGATTTGTGTAATAAGTCCCATGTGAGGGTTTTTATATTAATAATTGACATCAATTCATAGAGTAACAAGAACAATATATGAGATATAAAATAATTTATTTAATTTCATTGGTGTATATGAATAGGAAACCATTTTTTAGAGTTCTGTTTCTATAGCATGACATGAACACAATCGACATTTAGTTGTTAATAGTGTGTCTGGAATTATGATAGACCTCATGATGTGTAATGGATTATAATGGTAATTATTCTTACTCCTAGGAATGATTTCCCTGAGGCATGTTTTGTGATGAAATTAGGGATGTGTTATTCTAAGGATGATGTTGAGGGATTTTATATACCTAAGTGATAAAAGTTGACTGAAGAAATTATTTTTGAAATAATAAACCCCATGATGGGTTTACATTCATTAAGCTATCTTGGGGACTAGGTCGGTGCCGCATTGACTTGTGGACCATTACAAGGATCTTGGTTCCCCAATGATATGGTCATTGACATGAGATACTTCTATTTCTAGTGGACCAAATAGTTATTCCTCTACATATGTTCAGACCCATAAGATACCACTATGGATGTCTAAATTTTCATATCAACTCATGGGATCCCATGAAGTATTTATCCACATATGTGTTTACCTATTGACTAATGAGGGTACCCCATTGATATAAAAGCCTTGATCTGGTGCCTATTTTTCCGAAGGGTTTGTTGTTAGTGTCATAAAAACCCCATTTCCAACTTTTAATATCTATGGGAATGTGATTAGTGGGATGTGAAATATATTTTGACATATGGAGACCCCCTATAGATTTAATATTAATAATAAATTAATTTATTAATTTAAATAATACAACCCAAAACTATTTCATAATCCATGGACTAGAGCATGTAGTCTCATAGAATTATTTGTTATTAAAATATAATTTCATAAAATTTTCAGACACATTTCCCTAATTATTCTCAAATATACCCTCTCTATGAAATCTCACAAAATATTATAATCATCATAAATAGAGTAATGTAAATAAAATAAAGGTGTAACCTAAAATACTTTGTAAGAAAAATACATATCATAATGTATTAGATTATAAAGAAGAGAATAATATCGGGAAAACAATATTATCAAAATAAAAGGTAATAATTCCATTTTTGGTTATCCCAAACCATTATAGTGTAACACTAGATAATGAAATCACTGAAGAAATGTGAATGATAAAACATAACCCATGTAAACATATCATATGGTGTCAGATACATATAAATAATAATCATGAAATCATGGACATTCATATAAATTAAATAAATTGTGAAACCTGAATAAACATGATAATAACATTACAATGTGTCATAAAATTAATAAATATAAAATATGAAACATCCATATTCATAGAAAACAATGGGTAGAAACAAATTATTCCTACAAGTATGCGAAAAAACTCATTATGTTCACACATTAAAATGTGGGATAACCCATCATGGCCATGCATATGTGAACACACCAATTATGTTCATGGATGAATGTATCATGAGATATATAAATATTATAATGAAATAGTGTGTGACATGGGACCCCAACCATTATAACCCATAAAAATTTAATCCAAATAAAATCAATCATTGTTATAACATAAATAACATACTGAAAAATATTGGGATTCTTATACTAATCAGAAAAAAACATAAAAACGTATATGATATTATAATATCATTATATAAAAGGGTTAATTACATAACAAAAATTTAATCTTCAAATAAAGAATGGTGTATCATTTGCATATGATGATAATGTAATAATTAAAATATTTTTTCTACAAAATAATTTTTATCCATCATTGTAAATACATTGATTTGGAGTATTTCTAGGTACATGGGAAAAAACCCTATGTCATGGTTACATGTGAATGAAGTTGAATACAAATATAACATAATTTTACACTCACAATGTAAAATTACATCTTAGGGAGTGAGTTATGAAGTACCCACCATGTACTTTTCCATAATATGGACTATTATTATTTTCTTCACCATACATAGAATTAATCCCAAGGGGAGTACATTTTGATTATTTTTACACCTAAATTATTATGGTGAGACTCTTATCATTAGTTGGGGTATTTTGAATAACATTACCAGGATGGGGACATGTAGAGGACATATTTTCTACCAATTGATGATATGAGTGATCTCTAGAGGGATTTGTGTAATAAGTCCCATGTGAGGGTTTTTATATTAATAATTGACATCAATTCATAGAGTAACAAGAACAATATATGAGATATAAAATAATTTATTTAATTTCATTGGTGTATATGAATAGGAAACCATTTTTTAGAGTTCTGTTTCTATAGCATGACATGAACACAATCGACATTTAGTTGTTAATAGTGTGTCTGGAATTATGATAGACCTCATGATGTGTAATGGATTATAATGGTAATTATTCTTACTCCTAGGAATGATTTCCCTGAGGCATGTTTTGTGATGAAATTAGGGATGTGTTATTCTAAGAATGATGTTGAGGGATTTTATATACCTAAGTGATAAAAGTTGACTGAAGAAATTATTTTTGAAATAATAAACCCCATGATGGGTTTACATTCATTATGCTATCTTGGGGACTAGGTCGGTGCCGCATTGACTTGTGGACCATTACAAGGATCGTGGTTCCCCAATGATATGGTCATTGACATGAGATACTTCTATTTCTAGTGGACCAAAGAGTTATTCCTCTACATATGTTCAGACCCATAAGATACCACTATGGATGTCTAAATTTTCATATCAACTCATGGGATCCCATGAAGTATTTATCCACATATGAGTTTACCTATTGACTAATGAGGGTACCCCATTGATATATCAGCCTTGATCTGGTGCCTATTTTTCCGCAGGGTTTGTTGTTAGTGTCATAAAAACCCCATTTCCAACATTTAATATCTATGGGAATGTGATTATTGGGATGTGAAATATATTTTGACATATGGAGACCCCCTATAGATTTAATATTAATAATAAATAAATTTATTAATTTAAATAATACAACCCAAAACTATTTCATAATCCATGGACTAGAGCATGTAGTCTCATAGAATTATTTGTTATTAAAATATAATTTCATAAAATTTTCAGACACATTTCCCTAATTATTCTCAAATATACCTTCTCTATGAAATCTCACAAAATATTATAATCATCATAAATAGAGTAATGTAAATAAAATAAAGGTGTAACCTAAAATACTTTGTAAGAAAAATACATATCATAATGTATTAGATTATAAAGAAGAGAATAATATCGGGAAAACAATATTATCAAAATAAAAGGTAATAATTCCATTTTTGGTTATCCCAAACCATTATAGTGTAACACTAGATAATGAAATCACTGAAGAAATGTGAATGATAAAACATAACCCATGTAAACATATCATATGGTGTCAGATACATATAAATAATAATCATGAAATCATGGACATTCATATAAATTAAATAAATTGTGAAACATGAAAAAACATGATAATAACATTACAATGTGTCATAAAATTAATAAATATGAAATATGAAACATCCATATTCATAGAAAACAATG
The DNA here is from genome assembly GCA_963277665.1 of Viscum album. Taxonomy (NCBI): domain Eukaryota; kingdom Viridiplantae; phylum Streptophyta; class Magnoliopsida; order Santalales; family Viscaceae; genus Viscum; species Viscum album. The sequence continues at coordinate 87,346,795 of OY728121.1, read as the reverse complement.
GGTAGAAACAAATTATTCCTACAAGTATGCGAACAAACTCATTATGTTCACACATTAAAATGTGGGATAACCCATCATGTCCATGCATATGTGAACACACCAATTATGTTCATGGATGAATGTATCATGAGATATATAAATATTATAATGAAATAGTGTGTTACATGGGACCCCAACCATTATAACCCATAAAAATTTAATCCAAATAAAGTCAATCATTGTTATAACATAAATAACATACTGAAAAATATTGGGATTCTTATACTAATCAGAAAAAAACATAAAAACGTATATGATATTATAATATCATTATATAAAAGGGTTAATTACATAACAAAAATTTAATCTTCAAATAAAGAATGGTGTATCATTTGCATATGATGATAATGTAATAATTAAAATATTTTTTCTACAAAATAATTTTTATCCATCATTATAAATACATTGATTTGGAGTATTTCTAGATACATGGGAAAAAACCCTATGTCATGGTTACATGTGAATGAAGTTGAATACAAATATAACATAATTTTACACTCACAATGTAAAATTACATCTTAGGGAGTGAGTTATGAAGTACCCACCATGTACTTTTCCATAATATGGACTATTATTATTTTCTTCACCATACATAGAATTAATCCCAAGGGGAGTACATTTTGATTATTTTTACACCTAAATTATTATGGTGAGACTCTTCTCATTAGTTGGGGTATTTTGAATAACATTACCAGGATGGGGACATGTAGAGGACATATTTTCTACCAATTGATGATATGAGTGATCTCTAGTGGGATTTGTGTAATAAGTCCCATGTGAGGGTTTTTATATTAATAATTGACATCAATTCATAGAGTAACAAGAACAATATATGAGATATAAAATAATTTATTTAATTTCATTGGTGTATATGAATAGGAAACCATTTTTTAGAGTTCTGTTTCTATAGCATGACATGAACACAATCGACATTTAGTTGTTAATAATGTGTCTGGAATTATGATAGACCTCATGATGTGTAATGGATTATAATGGTAATTATTCTTACTCCTAGGAATGATTTCCCTGAGGCATGTTTTGTGATGAAATTAGGGATGTGTTATTCTAAGGATGATGTTGAGGGATTTTATATACCTAAGTGATAAAAGTTGACTGAAGAAATTATTTTTGAAATAATAAACCCCATGATGGGTTTACATTCATTATGCTATCTTGGGGACTAGGTCGGTGCCGCATTGACTTGTGGACCATTACAAGGATCGTGGTTCCCCAATGATATGGTCATTGACATGAGATACTTCTATTTCTAGTGGACCAAAGAGTTATTCCTCTACATATGTTCAGACCCATAAGATACCACTATGGATGTCTAAATTTTCATATCAACTCATGGGATCCCATGAAGTATTTATCCACATATGAGTTTACCTATTGACTAATGAGGGTACCCCATTGATATATCAGCCTTGATCTGGTGCCTATTTTTCCGCAGTGTTTGTTGTTAGTGTCATAAAAAACCCATTTCCAACTTTTAATATCTATGGGAATGTGATTATTGGGATGTGAAATATATTTTGACATATGGAGACCCCCTATAGATTTAATATTAATAATAAATTAATTTATTAATTTAAATAATACAACCCAAAACTGTTTCATAATCCATGGACTAGAGCATGTAGTCTCATAGAATTAATTGTTATTAAAATATAATTTCATAAAATTTTCAGACACATTTCCCTAATTATTCTCAAATATACCCTCTCTATGAAATCTCACAAAATATTATAATCATCATAAATAGAGTAATGTAAATAAAAGAAAGGTGTAACCTAAAATACTTTGTAAGAAAAATACATATCATAATATATTAGATTATAAAGAAGAGAATAATATGGGGAAAACAATATTATCAAAATAAAAGGTAATAATTCCATTTTTGGTTATCCCAAACCTTTATAGTGTAACACTAGATAATGAAATCACTAAAGAAATGTGAATGATAAAACATAACCCAAGTAAACATATCATATGGTGTCAGATACATATGAATAATAATCATGAAATCATGGACATTCATATAAATTAAATAAATTGTGAAACATGAAAAAACAGGATAATAACATTACAATGTGTCATAAAATTAATAAATATAAAATATGAAACATCCATATTCATAGAAAACAATGGGTAGAAACAAATTATTCCTACAAGTATGTGAACAAACTCATTATGTTCACACATTAAAATGTGGGATAACCCATCAAGGCCATGCATATGTGAACACACCAATTATGTTCATGGATGAATGTATCATGAGATATATAAATATTATAATGAAATAGTGTGTGACATGGGACCCCAACCATTATAACCCATAAAAATTTAATCCAAATAAAGTCAATCATTGTTATAACATAAATAACATACTGAAAAATATTGGGATTGTTATACTAATCAGAAAAAACATAAAAACGTATATGATATTATAATATCATTATATAAAAGGGTTAATTACATAACAAAAATTTAATCTTCAAATAAAGAATGGTGTATCATTTGCATATGATGATAATGTAATAATTAAAATATTTTTTTCTACAAAATAATTTTTATCCATCATTGTAAGGACATTGATTTGAGTCCCTTTTATAAATTCATCTATGTTTCTGTGATTACTAAAATGAATATCCTACATGAAATTTATTTTCTCCAAAAAAGTTTTTTCCATATAAATAATTAAATAATATAAAAAAAATGTATCTTCATGGAAATATGATTATTAAAAGTAAATTATCTATCTTAATGAATGTTATTTGAGTTACCATGTCCTTTAAAATTATAATTGATTTCAACAGAAATCAATAAAAAATTATGTTATAAGGATAAAAATTTTAATTAATTATCTCATAAAATTATCCTTAAATATTTTTAATAATTTTCATAATCAATAGAAAATTTCTTCCTATATTGTACATTTATAGTATCTTTTCAACATCTTATGTCAATATTATTATCCATTGTGAACTATCCTCATAAAAGTGTTGATTCAATAACTTCTAATCCAAAATTTAATCATTTATGAACCATTAAATGAAAAACAATTTATTTTCTATGAAGACATATATTATTTGACAAAAATTACATCTTATTTATATTTTTATTTCGGGAAAATGAAACTGGTAATGTAATAATTTTGGATTATTTACTGATACTGATGGATGCCATTTTAATGGTCAAAATTATTTTTTTGGTCCAAAAATATATTCATTATTGTTATATATTAATTATATAATTAATATATATAAACTCATTCATTCGAATGAAAACCATCAATGTTTTGATGTGAATGAAAATAAAACTTATATATTTTGGGTGGTGATAGTCCCCAAAACAAATAATTTTTGTATCCATTACCAAGTAAATAATATGGATAATTTTGGATACTGATTGATCATATAATAATAATAAATAAATTTTCTAAATATTAATTTTCTATCTATACATATTGTGTCCATCCGTGAGAGTTGGTCATAGAAACGTAAGAGTATTTCATTGTGGAAGTTGTAATCCACACAAACACTCTAATCTAAATTCATGTTTTCCTTGTTATATTTAAAAAAATTAATAATAGTGAAATATTTTTTAAAATATCATCTAAAATCACAATTATTGATGATGAATGTTTTAAAATATGGTTATCATATATGTATAGAAATAATAATCAGGAAAGGCTGTGGATTAAGTGATCCCAATATACAGTCCTTGAATATCCTCATCCTAATGTAATAAAATTTGAGGGACATAGAATATTTTTTGTACCATTTAGTAGTAGTTAATGTAAATGTTTTCATTTAGAGGAATTTTACGTTGTAGTTAATGTAAACTTTGAAATAATATTTTAATATTGAAATGATGGAACATATCTCCTCATTATCTTTAAATAATATAGACTTTTAACAAAAAATAATTTTATAGAGTGAGAATAGAAAATAATTAATGTTATGTGAGGTAATGTATGTGCTCAATTTTAGAAACAAATTATAAAAAAAACAAATGTTTTCTATATTTTTTAAAGGTCATTTTAATTTAGTAAACATTGATCCACTATAGATTATTAATTTGAACTCATACTACTCGAGGTAAAATTTTCATCCAGCCAATTACTTTACTAATACAAGTTTATGTATAACATTGTTTCAATATTTTTAAATGATTAATATTAAATTTAGATATATTTATCTTAATAAAATATTATATATGTAAAAAATAAAAAATAAATCAATATATATTAATTTTTCTAGAACTATTTTTTTATAAATATTAATTTTATTCATTATATTTTACTAATATCCTTAAAAATTGAGTTATTATAAAATTCGTTTTAATTATTTTTATTACTTTATTCATATATTAATTTATTCTTAAATTATAATATATTAATTTAATTCAAATTATTCAGTAAATAAAAACTCATCGATAAAATAACATATCTATAACAGTTACTATTATTTAATGTGGAAACATAATTCTTAAATATTAAAAAATAGACCTCATTGAATTATTGTTTTAAAAAAAATGTTTTTAAATTTATCTGATTCTATTAATTGAAGTCAGAAGATTTTTATTTACATAAGAACAAAATTAAATTTGATACTTATATATATATATATATTGACCATTTTTTGTTAAAAGATTTTTTTTAATGTTGTTACTTCTAATGATACCCACAACAATATCATCTATAATATCATTGTATTGTTTTAATATGGATAGTTTGTTTTCATTTAAAATTATATATTCTTACATGAAACACCAACCAAATAGTGTTTACTTAATGAAATGCAATCACTAAAATAATATGTTACTACATTCTAAACCCCTTAAATAAGTTTAACCCTGTAATTAAATTTCAATTATGGGAACAACTGTGGGGAATTTCATCTCATAAAATCTTCATGTGTAATGTGTAGAAACATAAAACCTACGATTTAATTATTGAATATTGAACATTGGGGTGGTATTTTTTCACAACTTCTCTCAAAGGGTTATTCATCATATGAGAGATATTATTTTAATTGAAATACATCACTTTTTAATACATGTGAAGGATATGGTATGTGATTCCACAATAATATTTCACAGAAGTAAATATGATATTTCGTTATGTGGGAATGTATAATTAAGAGATAATATATAACCCCATAATATTCAATTATCTTAATGATATAGATGTATCTTGGGCCCAAAATCACTTTTATTATATATTTTCTAACTCTTTTTCAATGATATATTTCATTGAAACACAGTGTGACTATATTAATACTCTATATCTCATTGATGGTTGTTTATATAACTCTTCTATCAACTCTTTTAATATCCATATTCTACTAAATGGATTGATCTGTCCAAATAATTTCTGGTAATATTATATGTTTACCTACATGTCCTATCCAACGTTATTTCATCATGTCAGGTTCCTTGATCACATCACATACATAGCCTAATATGGTTCTATATGAATTATAGGATAGAAACTATTCATATATTACAAAATGACTATGGGATGATTATGATCCAACAATCCATGGAATTCCATTTAATATGATATCACCATGTAGTCTAGATTGTTAATTGTTTACATATACTGACCATATTTCTATGGATGATATATTGTGCTAATGGTTATAAAAAACACTAATGATTTCTCAAGACATATCCAAAATATTACCATAAAACTCAGACCCTATTCAACTATTGTTAATTGGGGTACTCCATATAGACTTAATATTTTTCATATATATATATATATATATATATATATTTATATATATATTTGTTAGTTGGTTAAGTGAAAAATATGTCCTGGTGATAATAAAATGCAGTAATATTTGTGGTGTGGTACTATAACACAATTATTATGAACTTTGGATGTCTTGGGCTGTCCAATGATGAATTCCATTTTTTTCCATATTTATTTACTAGTATACATAATTGATCTAATAAAACATTAGATATTTATTATCTTGCCATATATTTATGGCCCACTATGAATCAATATACATACTCTTTACTCTCTCTCTCTTCATATAATCAAACCATAAATCTTTTCAAAGCTATTAATACATCATTTTACATCCTATAATTATTGAAAATGATTATTAATCTAAATCATTAAAAATTTTCATCAATAATCCCAACATTAATACAATCATATGTTGGTTAGAAACATTTTAACTACAACTTTTTTTTAAATTTCATTTCTGGAATATTTAATACCTTTTTTGAATATATAAATTATTTTCGTGTATATTGTATCATTATGTAAATGCATGGTCGGGTAGTTACTAGGATATGGGTGGATTTATCACTATAATTATGACATGAATCTTCATTTATAACATATCCCATAGTATTGGGTATTTCCAAATCCTTATCATGAGTAATGTTTAATAGTTTAAAACTAAAATAATTTCAAAATTTTATTTTATTATTGAGCTATATTGTATCAATTATTCTCAATAATTGATTAAATATAACTATCTCTATTAGATAATAGTTAACACACTCATTGTAAATGACTATAGCCACATATTTATTTAGTGTATATATCACACATATCAAAAAAAATTAATTTCCATAAAACCATTAATGCAATTATCTATATCACTATCCCTAAATAATATATTAGGATAAATTTATCGGGTGCACTCAATTTGAATAAACCATACAAAACATCATTATTACTATACATGATTACATAAATGATAAGGTTTTTCAAAACATCAATATTTTTTATAATTCATTTCCCACTACATGGTATTGTAAGTATAAGTTTAGGGACCAACCTCTTCCTCAATTCCATAAAAATTCAAATCATTCCCCTATCAAAAGGAAAATTACAACCTTCCTTGTCATATTTGTTAGTTTATTTCTTATCTATGATAAATATCATAAAAATATGGGGTAATTTCATTAAACTATAGGTAAAATATGGTTCTCAGTTACATTTTCATGTCAAGGCCATTAACCAGTAACATGAATCGTTGAACGATCAATAGATATTATTTATAAAAGATTACATGACAATAGAATTATATATTATGTAGAAAGAATTAATATGTTATTATTTTTTTCTCTCAAATTCTTTCACACCACTATCATTAACATAATTAAAATTTTATATTAATTATAATTATAACCATTTTAGTAAAAAAAATATATAAAATTCAAAAATCAACCAAATTACATGTGTTATCCCTAAATAACTTCTTCATTTGATTTATAAAGGAAATAGGGAAATTTTAATGTAAAAATAGAATGACTATTAAATCAATGTCTTTTATTATTTTAATAAATTTTCCATAGATATATCTTCCCTATTGACCATTAGTATATGGTTTATGGTTAGAAATTAAATCATTCGAATGTATTTATTTCCTCAGATTTGATTGAATAAATCATCTAAATGTGGTATGGGATAATTGTTTTCATGATTTTATTAGTATTGTACAATTAATGAAAACATGGATTAATCTATTTGTTTAATAAAAATAATGTGTTCTAGAACACCCCACAGAAAAGAATTAACTAATTTTAAACCCCTGTCCAAATTAACTTACATTTAATTCTCAATATCCTTTTATATTAAACGATCCATTATATAAGTACAATATAATATAATCATCGAACCATGTAGCAGTACAATCAATAGATCAACCTAGTGATCATAGGGATGCCCAATAATTTAATCCTAAAATATATCACGATATTTCATTAAATTAGTCTTTTCATAAATGGTTACTACCTCCATGATCATTTGAGCCAATAATTCCTGGTCTATGGGTACCATAAACCATATTACCATGTTTACTTCCAAATGAAGTACATAATAATCATTTAATTAATATAAGATAATTGAATGGATTGGGATACAGTTCGAGACTGTATTATATCATCTATAGATATCTTATTTATAATGTCAAATAAAATATATAACTAATAATATTAAAAATTATTAAAAATTAAGAATAAATAGATTCTTAAAAAGTGTTCTCCCATATATATCAAAATTAATATATTTTTAAATATTATAAATGATCATTTTTCCTCTAGGGTATTACTGATAGAACAATGTCAATTTATTAGTGAGGTTATGTAACATTCATAAAAAATATGTGTGATATAAATGAATGATATGAACATTAATAATTTATTGTATTTACATTTATTGATGAGAGATTATATTTTATATTCATCACTTCAATTTATTGGTATGCCTTAGTGGTATTGATCTTGTATTACGTTCCATGTACCCTAGGATTGAGATATATATAAGGCATATTTTATTAATTGAAATAGTTTTTATTGTGATGACTTCTGTAATGTATTATCTCCTTGTACAAGAGGGATTAAAATACTTATGGTTCAATAGAAATGATCTTCTAAAATTATGTCATTTAAATTTACCACTTATGGATGGTATTTTAGTTTTTGGCCAAGTGATTTACATTACCACATTATAATATATTCCCGAATACCTTGATACTATTACCTAGGTTCTTCCCCCCAAATTTAATCTCTAGATTGAATCATGATTTCTTCCCAACAAGTATCTCTTCATTTTTTAATACATGATACTATACATTCCCTTCATTTACCTAATAATATTGATATTTTCCACATTCTATCTAAACCATAAGATAAAATATATTAATTACATCAAATATTCTAATTACTTATATGTATAACCCCTAAATGAAATATGATTTAATCTTGTAATGAATCCTTAAATTATACTCCTAGTATCAAAAATAATACCTTGGTTATACCTTCACATGTTTGTGTTAAATTTTATTCATATTACATATGTTCTAACGATCGTTTTTTCACCAATTATATGAATTAATTATCCATTTGGGTGAAAATTATTAGTGAAAAATTGTTAGCGAATAAAATTATTAAATTATTCCCATTATATATAGTTTATTTGGAATAATTTTTTGGAATTTGTAATTTTAATCTATTAGGGGAAATTGTAAACATATAAAAATAGATGAAAAGTTAATATTCTTAATTTCTTAGACTAATATAATTGAAAATGTCATTTCCAATGAATTTACCCACTTATTTAAAACATATGTATTTTTAAAAACACTTAATTGGTATGAATGATGCCTTGTTAATGAAACATTATTTAGTTTCTACCACCCTTATTCCTTTTGGTGATCAATATAATTTTGGGTTTTCCACCATACATTATATAGATGGGTGAGCATTCTTATGATATTTTCAATTATATGGTAAATATCATTAGGTTTCCAACTAAGATAATCTCCATGAAGTCAATTCCACCCATTTTTATCTCAGGAAATTCACATTCCCATATTACCATAACTAACAGAAATGTGGGAATGAGTATACATAAATTAAATTTTTTTAAAAAAATATGTATTATAATAATAATGCAATGATTTTATAATTTTTTTTTCACGTGCTAGCGTATTAATATATATGTTTCTATCAATTTTATCCAAGATTTCATTATTAAATAACCTATTTACATATATTAAAACAAATTATAATGGGTTTTATGGAAAATTTTATTAATTAATAAATATAAATCAAGAGTGTAAAGCAGGGAATGCAGTAAGGCCCCATTAAAAATGCACCATAATAACAGTCCAGATATATTCAACCAATTATTTATTATTTTTGTACCACTAAGATATCCTATTCCAAAACCACATCAATTAGCATTATCTAGATAGGGTTTTATTTCTTGATATACCACCTAACTCATAGAATACCAAAACATCTAGATGTAATCATAATATAAAAATGACATTTATCTCAAAATATAAATTATATAAAAAATAATTGTCATACATTCCATGGTTGAATGTTTTAGTATGTGGAAAATTACATACATAGTAATCTTATTTTAAGAAACATGAAACCATTTTTCCATAATTGGGCTCTATTAAACCCTTTCAAAGAAAAAAAATATTATGTAATCATATTTATAATCATGTTATTGTAAATATATGAAACTGTGGACCACAATCACTAAGTAATGGAAATATCATATCATAGTGAACTAGATCACAAGCAATAATGGAATATGAGGAAAAAATAAATTTCTAAATAATATATCATAGTTCCATGAATGATAATCATATATCCACATATATAATCATAATATAATATAAATAATGATAAGGAAACATTAAATATAAAACACATAAATGGTGAACATGATGTAGGATGAATGATACTTGAATATAATAATACTTAAGACAATTAATTTCATAGAATTATTTTATATTTAATCATCGTATGGGTGGATAAAAAACATCTAAATTTTTAAGCAAATGATAAATATGTCAATATCACACATACATAAGTATAGGAAAAGATGTCTGGGAAAACCCATTATGAAAAAACCTATGGGAAGCAACTTATTATTCCGACACTTGAAAATGTGATATAATCCATCATTCTCATGACATTAAAAAACATATTACAATGAATATATACAATATTATAATAAACATGAATATAAAAAATTATTTTAGGGATATATAAGCCACAACCCATCATTATCAATACATATGTGGAACAGATAAAAATATGCACAATCATAACATAAATAAATAATAGAAAATAATTACATTTCTAAACCATATCCCAAAACATGAATACTGTTAATATTAGGATGCCAAAATTACTTAATACAAAATAATTCATAAAATAGTAAAATATAAGAAATCAATTTATGATATATTGATCATTCGTATATAATGATAACCATATAATTAACACATTATATGAAATTTCAAACTATAATGTCCCCTCCAATGATAGGTAATGGAAATATAATGATATCGTGTAGTGTTAAACCACTTAAGAGTCACGTGAACATACAATATTGTGACCTGTTCTAGTTTCATCCTATGAATTACAATCTCTTAGACCCCAATTCTACATAAAATCTAATTTCACTGTTTTCCCCACAAATCATCAAACACATTCATACTATTGATGGGATGAAAACATTTATTGTAAAATAACTCAACTAATGGACGATTCATGATCCATGAACCTCAAATATCATGATCAAAAGCATCCAGCAATTCATCATGAGAAAAATGGTCTATTTTTTGGACAACATATTTAGTAATAATATGTAGTTCCAATATTTAATTGATAGATATATTTATTGATGGATTCCTCAAAAAAATATTTAAAATAATAATTATTGCATGAGTTAATTTTTCATAGGCCACTTATTATATTCAGTAATTCCACTTTGTAATGACTAACCAATAACCCCAATAATCATAATACCATGATGAAAATATAGGCATCCAGTTTTTAATAATAGTATACAATGACCCATATAGATTATTACCTTCCCAAATAGTGTGGAAAATGAATAATGGTATCCATCAAATTTTCCTCCCACATCAACCGCCCTCTATCTAATGACATGTTTAATCCATTAACATCATGGTCCTCAGCCATTACCATGTGGAAGGAAAAACCACAAGACATAAGCTCTATAACAAGACAAATCAACCAATGCCAAAAATATTACCTTCAAATCGCATTAAATAATATTCATTCAATGATGTTCCATCAATTGTTAGATAAAAAATTCAAAATGGGAATTAAAACATAAATTCTTTCACAACACATCAGTTACCACATTACCATTTCTCTGTGTATATAAAATATCATATTCATAAACAAACAATAATTCAATACACAATCATTATTTCATAGTGTGGTCCTACTTGAAGAAACATATATCCATATCTTGTGATCTGTAAAACCCAAGAAATATAACCAATGAGGTAATGTCTCAAAAAAATCCATGAAATAATTACTTCCACCAACATCAATTCATGGGTGAGATTTTTACACTCATGGTGATGTAATTACTACTCCCCATAAGAAAAAAAAGATCAATTCTATATCATATCACAAAAAAACTATGGTGTAAATAATTAGAGTAAACCATAAATTAGTCACCATCCTATAAACAATTAGCAGTCAGATCGTTCACTAACTCATCTTTCAGCACTGAAAAACTACATGGAACATATTTTTCCACAATATTAGATAATCTTTTTTGTTCAATAATTTAAACAGAGTCACAACCAGGGGGATATCGAATAAAAAGAAACTATAATATCTAAAAATAACATTAAACTTCTTCACATCTAATGTATAATTGGGTGATTACCATGAATCTATATCCTCATAAATTAATGGATCCACTTCTACCCCATTTCGGTACATGACATCCACCAAAAAAAACCTCCTGAATCTGTATCTCACACATTTATAACATCAAGACTATATATTTTCATTTATGATCTCACTAAACCTTCCATAGATTCTATTTTTAATCCTCCTATTATGAAATAAAAGCTTGGATTCCATCAATAAGACCCACCATGACACCTTCGAGAACTCTCCGAACACTTTGATCGTCAATCCAATGTCATTTATTAGATATTTCTTCACAAAAAAAATCACAATGACAATAAAATTCAAATTATGACATAACAAAATCGTATTCAGTAAATTTTCATATAGTACCTACATTTAAAGATACCCTAATCACAAATTAATCATAAAAACAATCTTCATTAATTTTGTATAAAAAAAAGAGAAATTTAATTATGTTGATAGTGGTACTTAACTATCATTTAGTTCATTCATTGATAATTTATCCAAAGTTATAGAATTATGTTTTTCTTATATAAAAATAAATCTAGAGAACCCTAAAGTGACATTTTTAGCATTAAAAACTCACATTTCAATATATCATCAATTTATTCAATAATATTTTCCACCTTATAAAGATTCATTTTATATATATTTATATATATCAGATAAGCGCCTTGTTTATGATCTATGACAAACTCATTCAAAAATAAATTGATTAATTCTAAAACAATACCATGTTATAAATAAGTTAATTTTCTCACAACCCTAAGAAAAATCATCTATTGATTAACCAAAAAATACAACTTCAGATCTTCCATCATAGTATATAAGGATATAATATGAAGATAATATACTTGAGGTTATTTCTCCCTAATAAATATTAAATATTAAATATTAGTGTTAAAGAAAGGAATCACTCTCTATAATCAATATGTAATATCCTTCCATTTATAGAATCAATCCATTCAAATGATAATTCATTATGGATATATCCATAATAATAATTGTATTCCCAATATATTTTATTACTGAGGTTTGAAACATAGTATGTAAAGACTAGGATTTTCTATGTAAACTATTTTTAAATATATGGGAATTTTATGAGTCCACAAAAATTAAAGGCACGTGATTCCGAGGCCCGAAGAGCCCGGAATGAATTTATGAACATTATTTTGGGCACGTTCATTAAATATCCAAGAATTTTTTTATAACATTAGAACAGGTGGTCGAAATTGAAATATATGGGCACAATTGGACCCACAACACTAGTATTCACTTAAGAAGCCATTCACCTCGACTGTAGTCGGTCGAGGTAAAAAGATGTTTTTTGGGTTTTTCGTGTAAGAATAAAATATAAATAAAACTATATGAATTTTTATTTTCATTTGGAACACCCATGTAGTTGTTGGTATGTGGGGTCCACTGGAACTAAATATCCATGTGTAAGTTGAGGTGTGGGGACCACCAAACCTTACCCTCTCATGAGAGGTTATGGTGGTGGGGACCACCTGAACCAGAACCTCCCATGAGATGTTATGGTGGTGGGGACCACCCAGGACTAAACCCCCCTTTAATTGATAGAAACTATCAACCGCACCTCCTTAATTTAGAGGAGCCTCTTGACTTACTCCACATTAATAGTGAAAACGCACATACCTTTAATTGTTCCAACCCTCATGCTTTAATTATAACACCCACCATAATTAATGAAATTTTTTGAATTCTGCCAACAAAATAAAAGATTGCATATTGTTTTATTTTGGTTCACTTTTCAGTTCGGTGGAGCCATGTGATAAAAGAACTCCAAAGAAGAACTACTTCTCCGAAAGAAGAATGTGTTCTACCAATGAAGAATTCCAACAAATATTGTCAACCCATAGTTTGACCTTCTCCCTCGAGACTTCCACCGACATAGGGAGTCTACGAAAATGACGAAACATCGTCTGTCTTTCCCCTATGATTCATCTTCTTCCACGTGACTCCATCAACATATCAACCAAATTTATGTGGTTTATATGCATGATAATAAATTTTTTGTTTTCTATTGTGGGGTGGGAAGGAATTTTTGCTGAGGTAGTAACATTTGAAGTTCATCGTTCTTCATTCGTGTTGAGCCAAACACTACCACCAAAAATGCGGAGGGTGCGGGCCAATCCAAAATGGCCAGACCCCTCCGCCTTTTTTCTTGTGGAGTACTCTTCAAAATGGAGGAAGGTGAATAATATTAAGATGGAGACAATGGGAACGACGCCAACACACGCAGCCACAGTGACCCCCCCCCCCCCCCGCGGTGCTCCACCTTCCCAGCCGAACCGGCCCACGCCCGTCATGGTGCCATGGTCGTAACATCCCTCTATCCTCGTAGTGCCCCGACCAGACTGTCCCGCACCCAAACAGCACTGCGGACAAACCGTCTCAGGCCCCGACAGCGCCGCGGATGAACTGGCCCGCGCCCCTGCGGTGCCCCGGCGGAACGGGCCCTCGCCCCAATGGTGCCCTGGGTGAACAATCCTGCGCCCCTCGCGGTGCCCCATCCCACTCCCTCGTAGTGCCTTAGCCGAACCATCCCATTCCCCTCATGGAGCAGTGGCCGAACCATCCCCACTCCTTCGGGGTACCCCGCGACTGAGCCGCCCTATGGCCCCCGCGGGCTACGCGGCCCTCGCGGCCTGCCAGACCATCCAGCGGACCAGGCTGCATCACGGGTTGGGCCTAAACTAGTGGGTCAAGCCGGGTCGACCTGAACCAGGATGCACCATGCCAGGTCAGGCCCGCGGGCTACGCGGCCCTCACAGATCGGGTGTCTGTTTGAAGCGATGTCTATTGCGTTGAGACCCATATGATGTGGCGGAAATTTGAGATACTACATCATTGGACATCATGATAGTTGGAGTATTGACTACTAGCTTGTGGAGAGGATCCCCCTGGAGACGAGAGAGGGTAGTGCGGAGACCTAGTAGTTGGTTGAGACCTAACCACTGCTGACAATTTTGAAACGGAACAACTCAACAACCCTAGTTGTGTGCACCTTGGTGTCGCAGAAGACCCATAGTGGGGATCGCCTTTGTTTCACGGCAGACCCACTGTGGGGAGCGCCTTAGTGTCGCAACATACCAACAGTACTCGATAGGAGAATCACCTCAGTTGGAAATGAGGTGGAGCGTGTTTGGTGACATGGAAGACCCACGGTAGGGAGCACGCTTGGTGATGCGGAAGATCCACAGTTCATGATAGGAGGAGTACCTCAGCAGTACAAGGTTAGTGGGAAGTGTGGTTGGTGTCAATTCAGGGCCATTTTACTTGATTGAGGGGGAGTTCTCTAGCAGCTGAGATTTCGACAATATGATTTGGGATGTTACAAAATACTACCACTAGAATAAAATCCTCGCAGAGATGAGTTAGTTTTTTCTATATTTTTCTCATTATTGGGATGGATTACTTGATAACATTGGAATATGTATGGGAATATACCTATGTAGGATCATATGTTGAATTCTTACATTTTTCGTTTATCATTGGTGTATTTTTTGAGACCTTGAGGGTCTCAGGGTCCCTACTGAGTATCGTTATAATCACCCATGCACGGGTTATGCCTTCACTTTGTTGAGTTGGATGCAGATGACGGACAACGCTGGCTGTGACTGAGAGTACCAGGACCGGATGGTACCTTGAGTTGGACCATACAGTGAGAAGGTACACTGAGGATACAGTCAGACATGGAGTGCCGAGGAGGCGATCAGTTCTTACCCTTCAGATAGGAACCCTGATGGATGATCCATTAGTTGTATTCCCTTATCTTTCAGATGTAATGTATCACTGTTGTACTTGTACTTTCCAATTGGGCTTCTATTCTGGCCCCTTTTACTTACTGAACATTTTTTTATACAGTTTACTTGGTTTTTCATCCAGTTGTGTGCTTCCTTGAGTGTGTGTTTACATGTTATAAAGGCAATGCCTTCCTATTTTTAGGGAATTAAGCCTTTGGTGCTAGTCGCCACCCACTAGCCTTTGGATGTCGGGCGTGGGGTAATCGCTGCACGGTCCCCAGGGGACGGGTCATGACAAATTGGTATTATAGGAGTCACTTCTACAATATAAATTAGGACTCTAATCTATTATACGATGAAATAGTGTTATGATTATTCAGTGTGGTTTTTAGTTTTGGGAGTCTAGTGTTGGTGAGGCGACCGACGTTTCCATACACTAGGACCCTACCTTCTGATTTATGACTCAATGTATGAAAACACTCATTGCGTGTGTGTTTTAAAAATTTATTCATTATGTCAGCTCACCAGGTCAGCTCCCGAGGTATAACATTTAACCATAGAGCACCTGTTTCTTTTCAGGATGCCTCCACACATACATCCGAAAGGACTTCTGAGAGTTGTACGCACTGATAGCCCACCGAGCGATGAGGCCTCGGTGTGGGGCCCTCTTCTAGTAGAGGCATCGGCAGAGGCAACAGTGGTACCTTTCTATATTGGGACACCAATGCCAATATCCCCTACTGTAGATGATGCACGCTTCTTGAGCGCATTACTAGATTTCCAGTGCTAGAGGCCACCCATGTTCATGGGAGAGAGGGACCCAGAGGTGGCTGAGGATTGGATGGAGATGGTGGAGAGTGTTTTCTGACTCGTAGGGCCACTAGCGAATCTCATAGTGATCCTTGTTGCCGAACTTCTACAGGAAGCAGTAGGATGATGGTGGATCTTGATGTTACAGATCTACGAAGATGTGACATATATCTAGGCAGACTTCGAGAGCCTGCTTTGGGCAAATTTTGTCCTATAAACTCTTTACATAGTTTTTATACAGGAGCTACTTCATCTTCAACAAGGTAGCAAGATTGCATCTAAATACTCAGGGATGTGCAATAACCTCTATCACTACTCCACAGATATAGTGAGGGACCCATTATTCAGGGCGTGAACCTTTGATTAGGGACTCGGGTAGGAGATCAGGTCATTGGTGATCTCACATAGCATCCCGATTGAGGCGGGGGTGATAGAGAGGGCCCTTTTTGTGGAGAGTTTCCTAGCTGAGAATACACCAGCAGATAGACAGACTAACAATCTCATGTAGTGGAGTTTTGTAAAGACCCTTAAAATTCAAGGGAAATTTTTTCTTAATTTTCTTTAGAATTTTACAAGAGCGCGGTTTCAGACGGCACCTGATTCTGAGGCCCGGAGTGCCCGGAATTAATTTCCGAAGTTTGGCTCGGGTACGTTTAGTGAACGAACGAGCGGGAATTCCTAACTTTTGATCCAGTGCTCGGAATTGAAATCCGAGGGCACCGATGAACTCTCAGCGCCGATATTCGCTTAAAGAGACCTTTTCGGGAGTTGCGTTTGTTGCGGGTTGAAAGTTAGTTTTAGGGGTTTTTAGTTTGAGTTAAATAAAATTGTGTAGAACAATTTTATTTTTAAACTTGTTAAAACCTATCAAAGGAGGTTGGGAGTGGGACCCACACCCACTTAACCTCCCTTGGGAGGATTAAGTGTGGTGGGGCCCACACGAGCCCCTAAACCTTTCAAAATCCTCCCAACTCCTTTAACGCCTCTTTTAATGGCATAAGTTACTTATTTAATTAAGGGAGTTAAACCCCTTTTTGAATTTCAAACCTTTGAAATTCTTGTGGTTAAGTTATGTAATAATATAAGTTAAAGCTTATATTATTCTAAGGGATTCTTTTACCACCTTGGGAGGATTTCTTGAGAGCTTTGGAAGCTTTTCTTCTTCATCTTCAAGCTCTGACGAAGAACGAAGAACGCCCAAACTCCGACGAAGAACGACGCCTCTCTTCTTCGTCCTCGGTGTCAACAAGAGGGAATGCCGCACCCTCCTCGGACCTTCTTCGTCGGCATACGAAGATTCGACAACGACGTATCTCTTCGGGCATAACTCTTCGTCAACGTATTTGACGAACGACGACCGCGACGCCCGATCTCCGCGACGCCGTCTTCCGCGGAACGTAGACGAATCTTCGAATCTTAAACCCGAGGTAGGGGTTGTTGTTTTAATTTTGGTTTCCTTATTCCTTTTCTTGCTCGTGGATCGCATGTCTACGTGAGGCATTTAATTATTTTATATAAGTTTTATTGTTAACGCGAGGGGGGCCGGACCGCACGATCACGGCCGAACCCCCCTCCATCGTTCTTGTTTAATTGTTTTGCGGAGGAAAGCAAGTGGCGTGGTGTCGTCGCACCACGCGGATGAACATGAAAATATCTTACGCAATGCCGTCGCGCGCACCTTGGAAGAAACAACAAGAACACGACGCCGTCGCTCCGCGTTGAATGAATATCAAAGCACGGCGAATGGGCGCGGTGCCGTCGCACCGCGCCGGATGACGAACGCCGCGGCCGGTTCCGGGCCGCGGCGGGACGAGAAGACCGCGGCCGGTTCCGGGCCGCGGCGGGACGAGGAGACCGCGGCCGGTTCCGGGCCGCGGCGGAAGGGAAGACCGGCGGCCGGGCCGCCGGCGTCGGAAGTCGAAGGCGGGACCGGAATTTCCGGTCCCGTTGGTAAAAACCGGCCAGCCAGCTGGCCGGCCGGATGACTTAAAACCGGGGGATTAAATCCCCCGGCCGGTTCAACAAACCCCCCCCCTTAATGAGGGGGGCGGTTCCTTGAAGAAAGGGGGGGGGGCAGCCGGCCCCCCGGTTGCGCTACAGCAGGCCCCCCACGTGAGGGGGGGCCGTTTTGTTACCCAGGCGCGGCACAAAGGCCGTGCCACCTTGAAGAAGTGGGGGCCTTGCCCCCTGCGTGCCACCCACGTGCGGCGCCAGGCGCCGCCGCTGCGGCCCGCCGCCGCCGCCACCGCGCTGCCGCGCCGCCGCGCCGCCGCGCCGCCGCGCCGCCGCGCCGCCGCCGTACGCCGCCGCCGCCCAGGGGGGGGGGGGGTCGGGCCGGGTCGGCCCGGACCCCGACCCCCCCGTTTCGAACCACTTTTGGTTTTTCGCTCATAACTTGAGCCTCGGACCTCCGAATGACGAACCGTCTGCGGCAACGCGATCCTTGGATCGAGACGGTCGTTTCGGTATATCGTACTCAAGGTTTCAGTTTACTTTGAGTTCGGCCGGGTTGGTTCGTTCACGAAACCAACCGGGCCTACGGAGCGGAAACGCTCATATCTTGAGGTACGGACGTCCGATTGACGTGCCGTCAGTCGCGTAGTGTTCCTCTTAGTGAGACGGATCTTTTGGCATACTCCGCCCGAGGTTTGGACACAGGTGGAGTACGGTCGGGTTGGTTTTGCCTTAAAAACCAACCGGGCCCCGGAGAAGAAAATGCCAATAACTCTCAGACCGGGCGTCCGATCGACGCGCCGTCTGTTGCGTTGAGTTCCTGTTGACGATACGGAACTTTTGGATACATCAACTTCGGTCTTCGTGACAGTTGATGTATCAGCCTCTCGGCTCGTGGAGCGGACCCTCCGAACGAGCTTGCTGTGTGCGGGAACCCTAGTGCTGGCTGCGACTGCTACTACTGCTACGACTACTACTGTGACTGCGACGACGACAGTACAGAGATCCTGTGTGGATTCGACGACGACAGTACAAAGATCCTGTGTGGATTCGACGACGACGACTACAGCACTCAGCGATCCTACGTGGATCAGTGCTACAGGTCCTGTGTGGGCCCGATCCTGTGTGGGTCCTTGCGCTCAGCGGTTCTGTGTGAGCCAGCGCCTACAGGTTCTGTGTGAGCCCGATCCTATGTGGGTCTTCTGCGGGGGTTAGTTACCTATCGATCTTTCATGGGTCTGACGACTTAGATGGACCAGTGATCATCTTTATCGTCCTTGAAGAAGTATACCTGTGTGAGCTGAATCCTATTGCTTTCCTGTGTGGATTGTGTTGTGCAATCCTGTGTGGATTATGTTTTGCTTTCCTATGTGGAATACGTTTACTATCCTGTGTGGACTGAGTTGTACTTGGGCTCGGAGGTTGGAGCGTATTTGAATTGATGACTTAGGTATATGTGTGGGCATATACCTAAGCAGTGTCGGATGTTACTTCGTGATTGTTACTTTTCTTCGTGGTTTATCCTTTGTGGATTTGAGAGACCTTCAGGGGTCTCGGGGTCCCTACTGAGTAGCTTATACTCACCCCTGCACGGGCTTCGCCCGCACTACGTTGTGTTGGTTGCAGCCGACGGACATCGTTGACTTAGCTGAGGCTTGTAGAGCGGGACGGTACCCGGAGGTGGACCACTGGGCGGGACGTGCACGGAGCGGACGGCGGGACCCGTGGAGCAGAGGAGCTAACTGTACCCACCCTTCAGGTGGGATTTCCGGTGGACAGCTCGGAGTAGCGGCTATTACTTTACAGTTGCTGTTTTTTTTCCTTTTCGAGTTGTACTTTACTTTCAGTTTGGGTTTGTATTCTGGCCCATTTACTTTTCCACACTTTCAGTTGTACTCTGCTTGTTTAGTGTTTACTTTCCGCTTGTTTACTCTGTGGTGTGTGTTTACTTTTCAAAGGCAATGCCTTCCCTTTTTACCTGGACTTACGCCTTGGTGCTAGTCGCCAGCCCCTGGCCTATGGAAGGCGGGCTTGGGGTAGTCACGGCACGGACCCCGAGGGCGGGTCGTGACAAATTGGTATCAAAGGAGTTCGGTTCTACCGTGAACTCTGATCTTTTCTATGTGAAGCAATAATGTTTAGCGTATTGAGTGTGGATATCAGTCCAGGGAGTCCAGTGTTGGTGCGGAGACCGACGTATCCGTACACCAGGACCCTGACTTCTGATTTCTGACTTAATGCACGAAAACATTGATTGCGTGTGTGTTTCAAAGTTTTCTTTGTGATTACTTATATCAGCTCACCAGGTATACTGTTCTAACCATGACGCACCAGTTTCCTTTTCAGGATGGCCCCACGACGGCAGCCAGCTAGGGTTCCGAGAGTCGAGTGTGACGACAGCCCACCGAGCGATGAGGCCTCGGTGCAGGGCCCTTTTCCAGTAGTGGCACCGGCGGTAGCTTTACCCGCCGATCCCCCGATGCTTCCAGCAGCAGCCGCTGACGATGCACGTCGCCTCAGCGCACTGCATGAGTTTCAGCGCCAGCGACCGCCCAGGTTTCGCGGGGAGACGGATCCCCAGGCAGCAGAGGACTGGCTGGAGGCAGTGGTTCGAGTGTTTAGGCTAGTGAGGACACCAGCAGACCTCATGGTGATCCTCGCTGCGAGCCTACTAGACGCAGCAGCTGGACGATGGTGGAGCTTGATGCTCCAGGTGCACGATGAGGCATCTCTACTTTGGACGGACTTTGAGAGCCTCTTCCGCTCGGAGTTCGTCCCAGCCACCCTTCGTGCGGTGCGTATCCAGGAGCTTCTACAGCTGCGGCAGGGCAGCATGACGGTCGCTCAGTACTCGGCGAGATTTACCGATCTCTCGCGCTACTCGACCGACATGGTACGGGACCCATTCTTCCGGGCCCAGACCTTCGAGCAGGGTTTGAGACACGAGATCAGGGCATCGCTGATCTCCCTCAGCATACCGACTCAGACAGGAGTACTGGAGCGGGCCCTTCTGATCGAGAGCTTCCTTGCTGAGTCTACACCAGCACAGAGACCCACCGCAGGGCGGCACGTGGAAGAGTCATCTGCAACAGGTAGTCGACGGTTGACTCAGGGGTCCAGACAGACCAGACCTTCGGGCCGACGACCTCAGGGCACTGGCTCAGCAGTGCGGGGCACACAGCGCGGAGCCAGTCTTCCGAGAGGCAGACAGTGCTACTCGTGCGGCGGGCAGGGCCACATGGCTCGTGACTGCCCGACCCGTCGTGCCGAGGAGCAGCAGACAGTTGATGGACCACCGAGGCAGAGGCAGAGGGTCGATCGTGGCGGTCCGCAGGGAGGAGGCGGACGAGGCAGAGGAGCTGAGACAGAGATTGACTAGCGCACCTATCTTGAGGTTGCCTGAGGAGGGAGTAGGGTACGTAGTCTACTGCGATGCATCAGGGACCGGACTCGGATGTGTTCTGATGCAGGAGCGGGCCGTGATCGCCTATGGATCACGTCAGTTGAGGCCGCATGAGCAGAACTACGCTACCCATGACCTGGAGTTAGCAGCAGTGGTCTTCGCTCTGAAGACATGGCAACACTATCTGATGGGCGAGCGCTTTATAGTCTTTTCCGATCATCAGAGTTTCAGGTATATCTTCTCGCAGAAGGACCTGAACCTGAGACAGCGACGATGGCTCGAGTTCCTCCAGGACTATGACTTTGAGATAGTCTATACTCCTGGGAAGGGGAACGTAGTAGCCGATGCCCTCAGCAGGAGGACGGGCATTCAGCTACTTGAGTAGGCGACGGAGCAGCTAGCCTCTTTGTAGATATCCTTCGTGGATAGAGATGGAGCAGCCTTTCTTCAGTCTCTCACAGTCACCCCTCCACTACTGCAAAGGGTCAGAGAAGCACAGCATGGGGACGTTGACTGTGAGACGCGGCGTGCACAGATATCCTCGGGACAGGCACCTGATGGTTTCTCCCTTGGAGCAGAGCACGACATCCTTTTCAGAGGACGTACCATGGTACCAGTCGCATTGCGAGAGGAAGTGCTGAGAGAGTTTCACACATCTCCTTTGGCGGTACATCCTGGAGTGGCGAAGATGTACCAGGACCTCAGACGACAGCACTGGTGGCCGGGCATGAAGAAGGCAGTAGCAGAGTTCGTTACTCGATGCCTCACCTGCCAGCAGGTGAAGGCTGAGCATCAGGTACCAGCAGGCTTGGTACAACCCTTGGAGGTTCCGGAGTGGAAGTGGGACGGCATATCGATGGACTTCGTGACTGGCCTTCCACACACTTCCAGAGGTCACGACTCCATCTGGGTGATTGTTGACCGACTCACCAAGTCGGCACACTTCTTACCCATCAGAGAGCAGGGCTCAGTGGAGAGCTTGGGACGTCTCTACGTTCAGGAGATTGTGCGGCTCCACGGCGTGCCATCATATATCGTTTCCGATCGAGATGCATGCTTTACTTCCCGGCTTTGGAAGGGGTTACAGGAGGCGTTCGGTATGCAGCTACGTCTTAGCACAGCTTTTCACCCTCAAACGGATGGTCAGACGGAGAGGACCATTCAGACTCTCGAGGACATGCTCCGTGCATGTGTCCTCGACTTTGGTCGAAGCTGGGAGGACCACATACCCTTGGTGGAGTTCGCGTACAACAACAGCTACCACTCCACCATCGGGATGGCACCGTACGAGGCGTTGTACGGCCGACCTTGTAGATCTCCTTTGTGCTGGACAGACCCCGGAGAGTCAGCACTGGTGGGACCGGAGATGGTTCAGGCCACGACAGAGAAGGTCCAGGTCATCCAGGAGCGGATGAGGACAGCTCAGAGCCGGAAGAAGTCATATGCTGACAGGAGGCGGAGGCCACTAGAGTTCGAGGATGGTGACCACGTCTTCTTGCGGGTCTCACCTCGACGTGGTATTCGGAGATTTGGCCGAGGCGGCAAGTTATCTCCGCGCTTCATCGGACCTTTCCAGATTCTCAGCAGGATTGGCGAGGTGGCTTATCGCCTGGCTCTACCACCTCAGTTGCACCGGGTGCACGACGTCTTCCACGTATCCCAGCTGAGGAGATACGTGCACGACCCGACGCACATCATTGACCATGGGGAGCTTGACGTTGACGATGGGGCGACTTTTACGGAGGTCCCGGTAGAGATAGAGGATCGACAGGAGCGGGTCCTGCATGGGCGATCGATTCCTCTTGTGCGCATCAGATGGCAGCACGGGAATCTCCAGGAGAGCACATGGGAGCGGGAGGCTCAGATGCGTGCTCAGTACCCTCATTTGTTTCCCTAGTTTTTGTTGTATCTTTACGGGGACGTAAAGCCCTGAGGTGGGAGTAATGTACAGACCCGTAAAATTCAAGGGAAATTTTTTCTTAATTTTCTTTAGAATTTTACAAGAGCGCGGTTTCAGACGGCACCTGATTCCGAGGCCCGGAGTGCCCGAAATTAATTTCCGAAGTTTGGCTCGGGTACGTTCAGTGAACGAACGAGCGGGAATTCCTAACTTTTGATCCGGTGCTCGGAATTGAAATCTGAGGGCACCGATGAACTCACAGCGCCGATATTCGCTTAAAGAGACCTTTTCGGGAGTTGCGTTTGTTGCGGGTTGAAAGTTAGTTTTAGGGGTTTTTAGTTTGAGTTAAATAAAATTGTGTAGAACAATTTTATTTTTAAACTTGTTAAAACCTATCAAAGGAGGTTGGGAGTGGGACCCACACCCACTTAACCTCCCTTGGGAGGATTAAGTGTGGTGGGGCCCACACGAGCCCCTAAACCTTTCAAAATCCTCCCAACTCCTTTAACGCCTCTTTTAATGGCTTAAGTTACTTATTTAATTAAGGGAGTTAAACCCCTTTTTGAATTTCAAACCTTTGAAATTCTTGTGGTTAAGTTATGTAATAATATAAGTTAAAGCTTATATTATTCTAAGGGATTCTTTTACCACCTTGGGAGGATTTCTTGAGAGCTTTGGAAGCTTTTCTTCTTCATCTTCAAGCTCTGACGAAGAACGAAGAACGCCCAAACTCCGACGAAGAACGACGCCTCTCTTCTTCGTCCTCGGTGTCAACAAGAGGGAACGCCGCACCCTCCTCGGACCTTCTTCGTCGGCATACGAAGATTCGCCAACGACGTATCTCTTCGGGCATAACTCTTCGTCAACGGATTTGACGAACGACGACCGCGACGCCCGATCTCCGCGACGCCGTCTTCCGCGGAACATAGACGAATCTTCGAATCTTAAACCTGAGGTAGGGGTTGTTGTTTTCATTTTGGTTTCCTTATTCCTTTTCTTGCTCGTGGATCGCATGTCTACGTGAGGCATTTAATTATTTTATATAAGTGTTATTGTTAACGCGAGGGGGGCCGGACCGCACGAACACGGCGGAACCCCCGTCCATCGTTCTTGTTTAATTGTTTTGCGGAGGAAAGCAAGTGGCGTGGTGCCGTCGCACCACACGGATGAACGTGCAAATATCTTACGCAATGCCGTCACGCGCACCTTGGAAGAAACAACAAGAACACGACGCCGTCGCGCCGCGTTGAATGAATATCAAAGCACGGCGAAGGGGCGCGGTGCCGTCGCACCGCGCCGGATGACGAACGCCGCGGCCGGTTCCGGGCCGCGGCGGGACGAGAAGACCGCGGCCGGTTCTGGGCCGCGGCGGGACGAGGAGATCGCGGCCGGTTCCGGGCCGCGGCAGAAGGGAAGACCGGCGGCCGGGCCGCCGGCGTCGGAAGTCGAAGGCGGGACCGGAATTTCCGGTCCCGTTGGTAAAAACCGGCCGGCCAGCTGGCCGGCCGGATGACTTAAAACCGGGGGATTAAATCCCCCGGCCGGTTCAACAAAACCCCCCCTTAATGAGGGGGGGCGGTTCCTTGAAGAAGGGGGGGGGGGGGGGGCAGCCGGCCCCCCGGTTGTGCTCCAGCAGGCCCCCCACGTGAGGGGGGGCCGTTTTGTTACCCAGGCGCGGCACAAAGGCCGCGCCACCTTGAAGAAGCGGGGGCCTTGCCCCCCGCGTGCCACCCACGTGTGGCGCCAGGCGCTGCCGCCGCGGCCCGCCGCCGCCGCCACCGCGCTGCCGCCGCGGCCCGCCGCCGCCGCCACCGCGCTGCCGCGCCGCCGCGTCGCCGCGCCGCCCGGCCACCGCGCCGCCGCCGTCCGCCACCACCGTCCGCCACCGCCGGCCGCCGCCGCCGCCCAGGGGGGGGGGGGGGGGTCGGGCCGGGTCGGCCCGGACCCGGACCCCCCCTTTTCGAACCAGTTTTGGTTTTTCGCTCATAACTTGAGCCTCAGACCTCCGAATGACGAACCGTCTGCGGCAACACGATCCATGGATCGAGACGGTCGTTTCGGTATATCGCACTCAAGGTTTCGGTTTACTTTGAGTTCGGCCGGGTTGGTTCGTTCACGAAACCAACCGGGCCTTCGGAGCGGAAACGCTCATATCTTGAGCTACGGACGTCCGATTGACGTGCCGTCAGTCGCGTAGTGTTCCTCTTAGTGAGACGGATCTTTTGGCATACTCCGCCCGAGGTTTGGACACAGGTGGAGTACGGTCGGGTTGGTTTTTCCTTAAAAACCAACCGGGCCCCGGAGACGAAAATGCCAATAACTCTCAGACCGGGCGTCCGATCGACGCGCCGTCTGTTGCATTGAGTTCATGTTGACGATACGGAACTTTTGGATACATCAACTTCGGTCTTCGTGACAGTTGATGTATCAGCCTCTCGGCTCGTGGAGCGGACCCTCCGAACGAGCTTGCTGTGTGCGGGAACCCTAGTGCTGGCTGCGACTGCTACTACTGCTACGATTGCTACTGTGACTGCGACGACGACAGTACAGAGATCCTGTGTGGATTCGACGACGAAAGTACATAGATCCTGTGTGGATTCGACGACGACGACTACAGCACTCAGCGATCATACGTGGATCAGTGCTACAGGTCCTGTGTGGGCCCGATCCTGTGTGGGTCCTTGCGCTCAGCGGTTCTGTGTGAGCCAGCGCCAACAGGTTCTGTGTGAGCCCGATCCTGTGTGGGTCTTCTGCGGGGGTTAGTTACCTATCGATCCTTCGTGGGTCCGACGACTTAGATGGATCAGTGATCATCTTTATCGTCCTTGAAGAAGTATACCTGTGTGAGCTGAATCCTATTGCTTTCCTGTGTGGATTGTGTTGTGCAATCCTGTGTGGATTATGTTTTGCTTTCCTATGTGGAATACGTTTACTATCCTGTGTGGACTGAGTTGTACTTGGGCTCGGAGGTTGGAGCGTATTTCAATTGATGACTTAGGTATATGTATGGGCATATACCTAAGCAGTGTCGGATGTTACTTCGTGATTGTTACTTTTCTTCGTGGTTTATCCTTTGTGGATTTGAGAGACCTTCAGGGGTCTCGGGGTCCCTACTGAGTAGCTTATACTCACCCCTGCACGGGCTTCGCCCGCACTACGTTGTGTTGGTTGCAGACGACGGACAGCGTTGACTTAGCTGAGGCTTGTAGAGCGGGACGGTACCCGGAGGTGGACCACTGGGCGGGACGTGCACGGAGCGGACGGCGGGACCCGTGGAGCAGAGGAGCTAACTGTACCCACCCTTCAGGTGGGATTTCCGGTGGACAGCTCGGAGTAGCGGATATTTCTTTACAGTTGCTGTTTTTTTCCCTTTTCGAGTTGTACTTTACTTTCAGTTTGGGTTTGTATTCTGGCCCATTTACTTTTCCGCACTTTCAGTTGTACTCTGCTTGTTTAGTGTTTACTTTCCGCTTTTTTACTCTGTGGTGTGTGTTTACTTTTCAAAGGCAATGCCTTCCCTTTTTAGCGGGATTTACGCCTTGGTGCTAGTCGCCAGCCCCTGGCCTATGGAAGGAGGGCTTGGGGTAGTCACGGCACGGACCCCGAGGGCGGGTCGTGACAAGTTTGCTGCATCTGGTAGAAAACAGACATCACAGAGGTCCAAGAGGACTGGGCCTATAGGTTGACGATTTCATGACTCAGGATCGGTTATGTGGGGCACCTGCAGCGGAGATATACATGCCCGGAACGGGAAATGTTTCACATTCGGTGGTTAGGGTCACATGGCTCATGACTATCTGACATTTCATTTGTGTGATTGTTAGATAGTTGAAGGACCGCCCAGGAAGAGACACAAATTCGATCGAGGTGGTCCGCTGGGTGCAGGTGGACATTGCAGAGGTGCTGGTTGCGTAGCTGGTGGTGGAAGATGATACGAGATGTAACTACCACCGCCACCAGGAGGTCCACCTCATCTGTAGGTATTAGGTGGATACGGGAGAGCTCAGATCCAGGCAGCTGAGGCCAATGAACACATCGCTCAAGAGATGATATGAGGTATGATCTGTGTCTACTACTTCTTAGATATAGTACTTATAGACACATGTTCTGGTAATTCATTTGTTGCCACTGCCCTCTTTTGGATCTCAGAGCTTCTAATGGAGCTGTTGGCCAGATCCTTACATCTAGAGACTCTTATAGGTAAAGATTCAACGATTACACAATGGTTTTGGTAGTGTGAGCTTACTTTAGAAGGAGAGAGATTCGGCTGGGATATCCTAGTAGCGGTGTCGAAACCTTATGACATCATTATGGGTATGGATTGGTTATCTACAATCCATGCTAATATAGGCTGTATTATGCACAATGTGCGGTGTGACTGCATGAACGGGACCAAGTTTACCTTCACTTGCGAAAAGCGTGCCTTTTTAGCACAGGATTGACTTACTCAGAGGAGAGTGCAACTGATCACTCATCCATTCTCTATCCTTACCCACAAAGCAGTTGATGTGGAGAGAACAAGCTATCCTGTAGTGGTGGACCAGTATTTAGATGTTTTCCTGATGATGTCCCAGGTCTACATCCTCATAGATAGGTGGAATTTTACATTGAATTGTACCCCAAGATGGCACAAATATCAACTTCATCATATCAGATGGAAACTGAGGGGCTTCATGAGCTACGGATAGAGCTAGAGGACTTGTAGGGGAAGGGATTCATTCGACCCAGTTTTTCACCAAGGGCAGCCTCGATTCTATTTTCCATGAAGGCGGAAGGGAGATTAAGGATTTTTTTGACTATAGAGGCCACAACCAAGTGTTTGTGAAGAACAAGTACCCACTCCTGATGATTGAAGAACTCTTTGATCAGTTGAATGGAGAACGATGGTTCTCAAAGACAGACCTCAGATTAGGTTATCACCATCTCAGAGTACGATACGAGGATGTGTAGAAAACTGCCTTCAGTTGTTGGTACGACCATTGTGTGTTCTTGGTTATGTCATTTTTTGTAACCATCACACCAATAACGTTCATGTGACTCATGACCATGATATTTCAGCCATACCTTGATTGATTTGCTGTATTATTTATCGATGTCATTCTGATCTACTCAAATAATGAGGAGGAGAATTACTACCATTTGTAGGTAGTACTGGAAACAAACCGAGAGCACCAACATTATGGTAAGCTCTCGAACTGTAAATTCTTGATCTGAGATGTTTAAATTCTGAGACATGTCATCTCAGAGGATGGAGATGCATTGGATTCAGAAATGATTGAGGCAGTTCATGCTTGGGAGACACCTAGGAGTGTGATAGAAGTATTGAGTTTCAGGGGATTTTCTAGATACTACTGAAGATTTGTGCCAGATATCTCCAGAGTTGCAGCACCACTATCATCTTTGATGAAGAAGGGGAATCCATTTGTGTTACATAGAGATATCGGTAGAGAATTCAGGATCTGATGTAGATGATGAACATTGCCTGCATCTTGAGGCTTCCATAGGAAGGTGTAGGTTACATAGTCTACTGTGAATTATTCGGGACCGAACTCGGATGTGTCCTAATGCAGGAGTGACTAGTGATCATATATGGCTCTCGACAGCTGAGGCAGCATGGGGAGAAATACCCTACCAAGGACCTGCAGTTAGAATCAATGGTCTTCACCTTAATGATGTGGTGACACTATCTGACGGGTGAGTGTTTTATAGTGTACTCGGATCACAAGAATATCGGGTATATCTTCACCTTGAAGGACTTGAACCTGAGACAATAATGTTTCCTTGAGTTCCTCTAGGACTATGACACCGAGATAGTCTATACTCCTAAAAAGGGGAACATTGATGCAGATACACTCAGTAAGAGATCTAGTATACATCTGCTAGGTGAGGCGAAAGAGTTGCTGGAAGCTTTGCAGGTATCCTTGGTGTGTAGAGATGGAGCTGCTTTTCTATAGACTCTTATAGTCACTCACCTGCTTTTTCAGTGAGTTAGGGATTCGCAACGTGGGGGTGCTAACAACGAAACATGAATTTTTCATATATCCACAGTACATGCTCTCGATGGATTTTATGAAGATTAAAAGCATTTCATCCTCTTTAGAGGACATACCATGGTACCCGTGTCACATCAGGAGGAAGTGTTGAGGGAGTTCTACACATCCTCTCTAGCGGTACATCTATGAGTGGGAAAGTTGTACCAGGACCTCCGACGATAGCACTGGTGGATGGGAATTAAGAAAGAAGTTGTATATTTTGACTCTCAATTCCTCACTTGTCTGCAAGTGAAGGCGGAGCATCTGGTACCACCGGGCATGGTTCATCCATTAGTGGTCCTAGATTGAATGTGGGATTGGATATACATGTACTTCATGATGGGTATTCAACGTACATCCAAAGAACATGACTTGATTTGGGTGATATTCAACCGACTCACCAAGTCGGACTACTTTTTATAGATTATAGAGCAACATTATTTGAGCACCATCTTCTGATCTTGATACACATTTTACTTCATGGCTATGGAAGGGGTTGCAGGAGGATTTTGGGATGCACCTCTATTTGAGCACCACCTTCCATCCTCACACAGATGGTCAGAATGAGTGGACCATTCAGACCCTCGAGGACATGTTGTGTTCTTGTGTCCTCCACTTCAGTCGCATCTGGGAAGATCACATGAATTTGGTGGAGTTTTCGTACAAAAACAGCTATCACTCCACAATTGGGATGGCATATTTTGAGGTGTTATACATGGGACTATGCCGATCACCATTCTCATGTAACGACCTAGTGGAGTAAGTATTAGTGGGACCATAGATGGTACGAGCTACCATAGAGACGGTTAAGGTCATCCATGAGTGGATGAAGACTGCACAAAGTAGGTAGAAGTCAAATGTTGACAAGAGATAGAGACCTATAGAGTTCGAGGATGGCGACCAAAACATCCTACGGGTATCACCTTGGTGAGGTTAGTAGATATTTGGCTGAGGAGGAAAGTCATATATAAGAATCATCAGACCTTTTCTTGTCCTTAGTGGAGTTGGAGAGGTGTCATACCGCTTAGATCTTTCCACCTCAGATGCACCGGTTGCACGATGTCTTCCACATATCCTAGCTGAGGAGATATGTGCATGACCCTTCTCACATCATCGACCATGTAGAGATGGACGTCGATTATGGGGAGTCATTTACGAGGGTTCTAGTGTAGATTGAGGATCGATAGGAGTTGGTCCTTTTTAGACATTCGATACCATTGTTGCACGTTCGTTGGCAACATAGGAACCTCTACGGGATCACATGGGAGTGGGAGGCTCAGATGTGTTCTCAGTAACCCACCTTGTTCAATTATTTTGACTTGTGCATATTGGGGACGTAAATCCTGATGTGGGGAGAATGTAATGACAATGAATTTACATGTTATTTTTTTTATTATATGGGAATTTTTGTAGTCTATAATAATTGACTCTGCGTGATTCCAAGGTCAGGAGTGCCCGAAATGAATTTATGAACATTATTTCTGGTACATTCAATAAAAGTGCAGACTGGTTATTCTATCATCTTAATTGGTGCTTGGAATTGATATCTGAGTGCACAGTTGGACTTGCGGTGCTGGTATTCACTTAAGAAGACTTTCACCATGATGACAGTTGGTCAAGGGTGAATGTTAGTTTTTATGTTTTTCATGTAAGAATAAAATAAAATAAATTTGAATGACATTTTAGTTTTTAATTGCAACACCCATGTGGTTGTTGGGAGGTGGGGTCCACCAGAACTAAGCCTCCATGTGGAAGTTATGGTTTAGGGACCAGCAGACGTTAACCTCTCATGGGAGGTTATGGTGGTGGGGACCACCCAAACCATAACCTCCCATGAGAGGTTATGGTGGTGGGGACCAACAGGGACTAAACATCCCTTTAATTAAGAGAAACTATCACCCCCATAATAAATGTGGATGAGCCTCTTGACTTCCTCCACATTAATCGGGCCAAAGCACATGTGATTAATCGTTCCAACCCTCATGCTTTAATTATGCCACCCACGATAATTAATGACATTGTTTGAATTCTTTCCAATAAAATAATAGATTACATAATATATTATTTTGGAACTCTATTCATTTTGGTGGAGCCTTGGGAGAAAATATCTCCAATTAAGAACTACTTCTCCGAACAAAGAACCATTCCTCAAACGAAGAATGTACACCCTGACATCGAACATCTTCCTTGAAAGTTCTTCCGACGTAGGACGTCTATGACTACGATGAACTGACGTCTGTCTTTTCCTAGTGATTCGAATTCTTCCATGAAACTCGGTCAGTGTATCAACTCGATGTAGGGTGTTTATTTTCCTGATAATACATTCCTTGATTTCGTTTTTGGTTTGGTAATGATTCGATGTGGTGGTAGTAAAATTTGATTCTCATCATTCTTCATTCTTGTTGAGCCAGACTCTACCACCATAAACACGGAGGGTGCAGGAGAAACTAACATGGCATGTACCCTCTTCCGTTCTTCTTTGGAGAACTCATCGAAATAAAGGATGGCGATGAAGATGCTGATGGCAATGACGCTGCCACCTGTGGCCACTGCGACCCACACCTCCCCACGGCACTCCACCTTCCCGGCTGAACCGGACTGCGCCCCTTTCAACGCACTGGCCAAACTATCCCTTACCGCACATGGCTCCCTGGCCGAATTGTCCCACAATCGCATGGTTCCCTAGATGAATTGGACCATGCCCTTGGTGGTGCCCGGACCGTAGTGGATCGTGCCCCTCACCGTGCCCCGGTTGCACCAGCCCGCGCCCTCATGGCGCCTCGGCCGAACGGGCCTGCAATGATTCACGTCTCCCCAACCGAACTGGCCCACTCTATATCGGTGCCCTGAACAATCCAGCCCATGCCCCTCACCATGCCCTGGCCCAACGGTCCCACACCCCTGGTGGCCCCCTGGTTGGACCGGCCCCACGCCCTCGCGACACCCCCCAGTCGAGCCGCCCCGTGGTCCCCATAGTCTCTACGGCCCCTCGCATCCCTCACAGCCTGCTGGAACTCCCAGCGGACTAGGCCGCATGATGGGAAAGGCCTAAACCAGCAGGTTGGTCCAGGTCGACCCTTACTAGGTCAGACAGGATCGGTCCGACCGAGTCAGATCGGACCCAAGCCCACTACGACCATTTACGCTCTTTTGGCCATAATGCATGCACAAGATGTCTGTTTGACGAACCTTCAATGGAGCTGGAAATCATGGAGTGAGATAGTCCCTTTGATTATACTCCAATGAAGGTTTGGCTTGATATTGGAAATGGTTAGGTTCGATCGAGCCCAAATATAACAGGCCCTTGGGACTAAAAGGCTAATAACTCACAGAACGAGCATCTGTTTGATGCACCATCTATCGTCTTGGGACCCCTATACTGCGAAATACCTTTGAGATACTACATCCTGGGACTTCGTGACAATTGGACTATCGACCAGTCACTCATGGAGTGGATCCTCCCGGAGATGAGAAAGCGTAGTACAGAGACCTAGTAGTTGGATAAGACCGGACAAATGCTAACCCTTTTATGTTGGAGTGACTCGACTAGCCTACTGGGGAGTATCTTGGTGTCGCTGCAGACCCACAATAGGGAGAAAAATGGTGTCACGACAGACCCATGGTACTCAACAGTGGAAGTACCTCTGAAGGCAATGGGAGGGAGCATGTTATGTGACCAGGAAGACTCATGGTGGGGAGCGCTCTTGTTGATGCAGCAGATCCATGGTACTTTACAGGAGGAGTACCTCAGTAGTCCATGGTCTGTGAGAAGTGTTCTTAGTGTCGTGGTAGGACCATTGTACTCGATAGAGGAGTAGTTCTCCCACAATAGAGGATTCAGAAAAGTGACTGGGGATGTCACTTGATACTACCCCTTGAATAAAATCATGGAAGAGTTGACTATGTTTTTTGGTGTTTTCATCATGATTGAGATAGATTAAATGATAACTGAGGTATATGTATGGGCATATAACTATGTAGGGTCATCTTTTGATTTCATACTTTGTGGTTTATCCATGATGGATCTTGTGAGACCTTGAGGGTCTCAGGGTCCTTACTAAGTATTGTTATACTCAACACTATGCAGGCTATGGCTGCACATTGTTCTTTTGGATGCAGCCGATGGATTACAATGACTAGGCTATGAGTACAAGGTGTGGACGGTACCTGGAGGTGGACCATATGGAAAGAAAGTACATGGAGGAGACGGTCAAAAGTGGAGTTATGATGAGGTGATCTGTACCTACCCTTTTGGTAGGAAGCTCGGAGGATGATATAGTAACTGTCTTCCCTTATATTTTAGTTCTATTATATCATTGTTGTACATTTACTTTCTTGTTGGGCATGTATTCAAGCCCCTTTTACATACATCGCATTTTTTTAATATAGTTTACTTGGTATTTCGTCCAACTGGGTGCTTTCTTGTGTGTGTGTTTACAGATTATAAAGAAAATGCCTTCCCCATTTTAGGGAATTACACCTTGGTGCTAGTCGCCATCCCCTAGCATATGGAAGGTGGGCTTGGGGTAGTCATGGAATGGGCCCTAGGGGATGGGTCGTGACATAGTCGTTATATACATTATTCAGTTATGATCATTCATTTGCTCAAATAGTCAACATCAAGAGAATACAATGAAAATTTGTGTTATGTACCAATGCATAGTATAGGGTAGGGAATGTGAATGATTTTGTTACAATTGAATCATGATTAAAATGAACCAAAGTTAAAAATATAGCCCATATACCATGAATTACTTTTTTGAATCCTAGAATATGAAACAATAATGAATATCTTTAATCATGTAATAAATTTGGATGTCTCTAACCATGAGGGTGACCAACACCATTTCCTCTCTCTACTCATTAGTGATAACGAAAATCTACATGCCATCATTTACCTTCACCATCTCCATTATAATATTAAGAAAATGGAGAACCTCGTAACATTACCCTATTTGAAACTACCTCATTATAGGTTTCTTAAGTGGAACACATTCTATACAATTCGTTCTCATGAATTCCACACACTCACCCCATTGATGACTTCAACTTCTATTTGAAAAAAGAATTGATTATTTATAAGTGTTATATGACCCCCACCCTAAGAGATACAAGATGATGAGTGTTGGAATATACCCCTATATATATGAAATATCATATTAAAAATTATAAAGGGTCCCAATAATACCACTGTACTACATGAGGTATCCAAGTAACTCTTATATCATGAAATATAGTTTTGGAATGTGTCCTCTACAAAAAAAAACTGCTCTTGATAGCACCATTAAATAGTTTGGTAACATAAATGGTGACCCCTTAAGCATATTATCTAGATTAAAAGAATCATCATGTTTTTCTCCCTAGAATCAAAAAATCAAATATTCCCAAATTATAACATATAAGTGTCCAAACATAAATCATAAACTCCCATAATCTATAATACCCTTTTCAATGAGAGTGATGTTCCTTCCAAATGGTCATATTATTTAATTGAGGAAATAAATTCCAATAAAAACTTTTTTGGGAATGTCTCCCATGATATATTTGTGTCCACAAAATGCATTATGTAATGGTATAACCATTTCCACACTACTCCACACAGCAGCATCTTCGCTAAATGAACATGTTCACCATAACATTGATCAAACTCAAGGTCATCCCAAACCCATCAAATTTTTAATCTATCAGTATCCCTAAAAATATGACATTATACATCTAAAGAAATATGAATTTAAAAAATAACTATATACCCCTACTTGTTTCATCGTTGATGAACTCTCTTTATGGACATTTATTAGAAAATCATTCAAAAAATCATTAAATGTAACCGAACAAGGGCTTTGACCAGGAGCCATACCTACACATGAAACAACTACTACGGACTCATAAAAAATGAATATATAACATTTAATATTAATTTTATTATTTAAATATTTATGTTTAAACAGAATCCTATTGTCTATTCATTTCAAACAAAGGAAAAGTGAATAATGATTCAATATCTATAATTATGTATATACCTCACAAAAAGCATCAATTTTCAATATTGGAAAAGTAATCATAAATACTTATGCATCATATCATAAGGTATCCTAAATTATCATGTCTCATTTATAATTCCTTGTACAACTTTCTTACTAAAATTACATGACTCAGTTCCCCTATGAGATCATGATTTATACACAAATAAAAATCACCAAACTCCATTCAATCGATAAAAATATCTTGATATCAATCTATCATGTCCCCCTCTTGGGAAATATACACCACATTGGTCTACAATGACATATGGAAGGTTATGATTTACAAATTCCATCACCAATAGGCCATGTGATGGAGACATGAACTAAGGAAATATAAGAAACACATAAGGTAAGAATTACCCCAATTCATATTAGAAATGTGATAGAAAATATAGAAACCACCATATCAATATTACTAATAGTAAAAGAAATATTTCCAATGTATATTCATGTAATTTCCTAAGTTAGAAATAAAATTTAAAAAGAGAACTATAAGTACCCTAAGATAGCCCATAACAACAACCAATAAATACTAATCAATTCATGAACAACCCTCAATGTTATAATGTATACTTTTATCCACAACATACTAATAATTAATGAAAATAGATATTATATACATAGGTTTACCTTTATGTGTATATCTAGTTGAATCTTCTAGGACCCTGTCAAGAAAATCACTAATAATTCTGGAAAAAGACCAGTGAACAAATATTGATTCTATCTCATCACCAAATGATGTATGAAAAGTTATTAGGCTCACCATGGTTGTCTATCACCATGCATCTCAAAAAAACTGAACATATAATTTAATATTAATAGTATGTACCATGCTAACATAACCACACTGGTTTTTCACTTTTCCTCAACATTTCCTATATTGTTCTATATTTCTCAAAAATTATGACATCCAGGAGACACCCAAGGTAATTTTTAATCTCTTTCACCACATACATCAAATCATTTCAATATATATTCTAATATTAACTATGCAAATTTTGGGAGATACCATATCTCTTATATCGTGTATTATACGTCAATCCATCATGAAACATACACATAATTACAATTATAATCAATAGGATACAATATCAATGTAAATTTTAATTAAATATTGAATATCCATTGCATCCATCTACGCAAATATATATAGAATGATAAAAAATATGAACACCAGCACATAACACCTCATTCAGATGTGAGTGGGGCCAAAAGTGGTGGTCGGCCATCCATTCCTCTCCAATATAGTAGCTGGGGAATAAAAGATAGTATTTTACATTGATTCATTATATCTACTGACATCATTGTTATATAATATGACATAAAAAATTTGATATAATAAAGACATCAACCAATATTTGTGAATTATCATAGTGGTAGGAGTGACTACTACAATCGTCACCAAAGAAACCCTGTTGCCACTACTATATACATCATTTCCAAATTGAACATAGAAAATTACCATGAATATCAATTTAGTATCCCTAATTTTTAAAAATTAACATAAATTTTATTATTTCAATATATCTTAATTATCATTATTAAATTTATAATTTGAGTAAAAACGATGTTACGTCCATGACGTACTAACTTAATCCGACCTATGAACATTTTCAACAAAATTATAATCAATATTAAATCCATTCAATTACATAATAATTAATGACCTTTTTATTAATTGATCATTAATAATTACATCTACTCTAGGATATATCTTATAATACTATAAAAGTGATGAATAGAGAAATAACAACCGACTACCTTTTATACAAGGGAAATTAATTTAAAATATCAAACAACCAAACCCTATAGTTTTCAAAGTATAAAATTATCCAGATAAATCCAAAATATAGAACAATAATAAAATTTCCTAGTTTCAAACTATTCCATCATAGAAGAAAACATGCACGATATCAACATGAACACCATCATGCATATCTTATAGAATATCATCTTTCATCATACCATATCAACATTCAATTATTACAACAAAATCATACATCCTCAGTTTTGTATCAAAATTCATAATCCACATAAAGATAAAATTATATAATGTAGAAATTTATATATCAAAATAAAACATTGATGGAATCAAAAAAAAGTACATTAATAATGGAATCTAGGCCCTTAAATAATCAACCAACCTTTACATTTTAATGAGCTTGCTTGGACCTAGTCATTTATCTATATCAAAAAAATTTATTACCATTTTAGATTATGTAATTCATATATCATTGGTTACAACAAAAAATAACCAAATAAATCCATGATTAATATCTATAAATTATATAAATATGCACTAAATCATAACTTATATTTTCATTAGTTTTATGGAATAATAATTTCTTTCACATGATTCATTTTTATTATAGACAATACTTATTTTGGGATTTAATTTCAACAAAAATTCCATAGAAATATAAAAATATTTTTTCAATTAATCATGCCTCATGCATCATTTTATTACAAATATGTTATAATAATCAATAGAATTAATAAACATGCCTCTTAACTTATTTAGACAAAAACATTACCAACATTACATTATAAAAATCATTCATCAAATTCACACTATAAATCCAATATTAATGAATGTTTTAATCATGAATAATAATATATAATAGAATAACTAGTAAAAAAGTGGTAATCCAGTATCATAGTGAAAAACATGTTACTTCAACAACCAGAAACAATTTATTTTCATCAATGTGGATTATCTATTATTACAGTTATTTACACAATAACCCAAATGAAAAAATCATTATTAAATTTTTATTCCACATAATATAATAGGATAATAATTTAATCACATTCCCCTAACTATTAAAATTTCTAAAAATAGAATAGAATAGCCATGTATATCTATAATCACCTATTTACAATGGAAGATAAATCACCAAATAATTGAATATCATAATTGTGCCAAAAATAACAAAAACAATAAAACCATATGAATAATGTTGTAAAGCATGCATAACCTTTCAAGATATATTTTATGAAAAAATATATTTGGGAAGAAATCATAAGAAAATGTGGAAAATCCACTAATGGGGATTTTTCTACTTCACAATTTTGTGTTTTTAAAAAATAGTGTATTTAAACATTTAAGGATATTATAGATAGTATTAGATACATATACATTATAATATTAAGGAAAAGAATTTGATTATAATTTACTATAATAATATATAATTAATATTTACTATAGAATTATATATATAATGTGTCCCAAATATATAAAATAACTCTAGATTAGGGAATAAAATCCTTATAGAATGAGAAGAACTCACATTCTATTTACCTTCATGTGTAATTAAAGGACAAATTGATATATTGAAATGACAAAATTTATTTTGAAATAATCATTATATCCAAATATACATGAAAATATAGTGTTTTTGGGGACTATAATATTAAGGATTATACTATGAGAAAATAGAAAAAGTAAAACAAGTATATAATTAAAATATTTATGAGACTATTATTTTCTATTATACATGACATATTAAGATATATAATTCATATGAAACATTCTTGTTTTAAAATTTAATGAGGTAGAAATCAACTAGGCACTTTTCAAAATGGTTCATGTGAAATAATTCACATTGAATATTGTAAAAAAATATTTTAACTAACGAATTTCAATAATATTACTTGACTATTATTACATATATCACTGATAAGTAAAAATGATATTATATAAATATATTTATCGAATATATGAAGTATGTATATAATGATAAGAGTAATTGGAGAAATGAATCTTTATTCTAGATAAGGTTAATAATTTCATAGCCATATATTCATCAATCATTAAATGGACAGCGATGAATTTTATATAACACGCTTTTAAATATACAAAAAATGATTCCATACATAATATAATAAATATTGCTTTATTAATCATGGTAGGAATTATGATTAGTCATATTGTTTTTCCAATATCTGTTTAGGTAATCCATTTAAAAATAACAACACTTACACATAGTTATATGTTATTTAAATAATTGGATGGGATAACATATTAGTTTTTTAATAAAATAAATAAATTATTTGAAAACATTATGTTCTGTGATTCAAAGGTTGTTATATATCCAATTATATTAATAAATTGTAATATGAAAAAATAATTTAAGTTATTTTAATTATTCATAAGATAAAATGATTAACATTTATTCTATTCTAATGATTGAAATATAATAGTTATGTGATTTTATTTATTTCGTTAAAAGGGTTGAAATTTTTATTTATGATATTTAGATATATATATATATATGGTGATAATTTATTGGATATTCATGTATATAATGTTTTCATATGTTATATCATAATAATACCTATACAATTATATTTTAGAGACATAAAATAAAAGACATTGATAAAACCAATAGGGGTGGTCTAAAAATGGATTATTTACAAATATATTATCAATTAGGATTTATAAATGCATATACTATATGTAGGAATTAAATAAATATTGGGAATATAAATAGAAAAATTCTATGATTCCAATAATTGAATCATTGTGTGAAAATATTGTTTCTGTTTTGGAAGTTACTTGAACTAATTTAAAGACCACATAAACGAAATTTGAATTCAATATATATTTATAAATAGATGATAATGTTATTACATATAATAATTATGTTATAATTAAATGGTTATCTAACTTTACGATATTTACTTTGATAAAATATTTTCCCTAGTTGAGTTTATGAAATGAATTTGTGTTTTCATTTCAATGTTTTCATATCATGATAGTTTTATTTTGAAACTGAATGTATAAAAATCCACATATATATTTGAAAACATCTAAAACAATCTATATGATATTTTCATAAGTGTTTATGACATCATATTATTCTAACATAGTAATAAATTTATGATGACTCATTCATGTTTCGTACTAGTAGTTCAATTATAAGGTATTGATTTATTGTTTTTTCTATAAGAGTTTAGTCCAATCAACATGTTTTTCAATATGATATTTTTTTAATTTATATGAAATAATGTATTACATTTAAGTCAAAAATATTTAATAATCAAATATTTATTAATGAATAATATAAAATAGAAATACATTTTCTATGCAATATGTTCTACTATGATCAAACTATATATACCATGAATTAAGATGAATTATATAAATTAATAATGTTATGAGAATTGAAATTAACTAAATATTGGAGTTATTGGTTTCCAATTTTATAGGGAATAAACCACTTTGTGTTCATAAAAGTAATATATATATATGGTTATTAATAAGTTTATTATAACTCCATATTCAATAGTGATGGTAGATTTATTATTTTCAATGTAAGGAAAAAGATTTTATAATTCCCATATCAAAATCATGGTGAATGATATCAAAAAAATCTATGGGGAATTGATTTAGAATTCAGAATAATTACACAATATTATTTGATAAGTTCATGAGAAGTATATTATATATATATTGTGGATGGTGTTTTTATTTTCACAAATAAGTATTTATTTAATGAAATATATCAATAGGTTCTAGTATGAAATTAGAAATATTAAAATGACAGTAATATGATCAATATTGCGAGTATAAACCTATTATTACAAATATAAACATGTTTTGTCTTCTATTTTTTCATAGAAATAACTATAATTTATATAAAATAATCATATACCATGGAATAGTCAAAGGAATAATTAATTTTTTTATTAATATAAATTATTATTTTATTAAAATGTTGTATTGGAAAATATATCTATGTTATGGAAGGGGATAAAAGATTCCCCTGTGTAAATATCATTCATTTGTGGTTTTACTCAAGGTGTTGAATCCATAGTGAGATGTGTATAACTAGAATAAATTATTACATATTATTTATAAATTCATAAATTGGAAGTAAAATTATTTTTTGTATGATAGATGAAAATGTTAGATGTTTTTTCTTGTTGAAGGTGAATCCTTTCGTGAATGATTTCAGAATAAATAACTCATACTTGTACTTATCAATTACAATGATTGAAATAATATTTTATCTACATATGAAATGTAAATACCATGATAAAATCAAAACATATAAATGTAAAATATATTTTATTTTCCATACAATTTATATGATATAAAATAATTATAATTGTCCCTTCAAAAAAATTAACCAAGTGGGTCAATTATAGTAAACCAAAATATATTTCTTATGGTATCAAAATGTTAATATGGTAGAAGTTATTGTTTTCTTGAGTATCTGGAGTTAGAATCCGAAATAATTTATAAATATCTATAATATGTTAACATACATTTATCTCAAATATAGGATATCAAGAGTGAAAACAATCTAATAAGAACATCAAATGTTTTTGGCTTCATTAGATATTGTAATCAATGACCACTAGGAATTTGGATTCAGTATGATATCAATATTAGTTTTTATCATTTATATTTTACATCAATGATTGATGATAACCAAAATATCAATTTTTTTATGTATATTTGATTGAGTGAATCCTTAATGTTAATGTCCTCATTAAATAACCCCGACTGGATTTGTCCCATCATTGTTTATGAATACGTTATCATTTTTTCGTTTAACTAATTTGGTAGTTAAATGAGTATGTAAGATTCTATTATAGATTATTAATATTCAATAAAAAAATATGATAATTATTAAACATAATATAAGAGGATGGTATCATTTTTTACACATCATGTTTATATTTCATGATTATAATAACAAATAGTTTTTTTAACTCTGAAATTATAATAAAAGATAATTTTCAAAAATTATATATGAATGTAACCTCATGTAAATAATAATATTTTTAAATTGAATTCAATATCCTCAATTTTTCCTTTAAAGAAAATATCACATATTAAAAATATTGAATAAAAATAATATAAAAAATATTATAGAATAATTGAATACGAAATGAATGAATTAAAAATATTTTTTAAGTGAAATATTTTTGTATATTTATTAGAATATAATGTGGACATTCGTAATATTTTCATTAATAATATTATAGTTTTTTCTTCAATCATTTATTTGGTAATTGGATATAGGGAGACTATTTATATAGGTATTCAAAATGTTTATTTAATATTGATTAATAATATCGACTTATAAAAATTTATATAAAAATTAAAATTGTTTTTTAAATTCAATATATATATATATAAGGAAAAATTAATATATAATCATTTACATCAAAATATAATATCATTTATTGAAATTATTAGTTAAATTAATTACCTTGAATAAATAACTATATATAGAATACACATATTTTTTCTAAAATGAATTTTTATATAAAGCAATGGTAATTGTAATAAATTAAGTGAATTTTATCATTTAATATATATAATGTTTTTTTATTCAAGAAATTTCCGTTATGATTCATTTTTTTCATATAATGTTATATATAATTAATTAATTTAATAATATTTATTTTAATTATAAATACACATAAAATAAAATAAATTTCATTATAATTAATTAGAGATAAACGTGAATAAAATCCTTTACAATATGTAATTTTGTTCCCAATAAATATGTATTTATATGTATTTTGT
Source organism: Viscum album (assembly GCA_963277665.1). Taxonomy (NCBI): domain Eukaryota; kingdom Viridiplantae; phylum Streptophyta; class Magnoliopsida; order Santalales; family Viscaceae; genus Viscum; species Viscum album. Next base: position 87,303,121 of record OY728121.1, on the reverse strand, counting down.
GTTTTAATAAACAAAATAAGGATCCTATAAAATGGATATTAATTTAATTTAATGTACGTAGAATTTTTTATAATGTTATAATAATTATGCATGACGGGATATAATTTACATTTTGTGGAATAATATTTAATGTGGTGATTATTTTGACCCTACAAATGTATGATAAAAATGTTCAAAGGTCATAGAAATAATTTCGATTAAATAAATTGATATATTTTTATTAAATATGACTTATAATTGTTTTGGGAGCCAATACTATAATTATAACGACAATTTCATCATCTAGCACACTTAATAAAAATGTTATTCAATATTTTCCCTTTACATAAATCATGTAACAAAAAATGTTATCCATTTGTTCCCAAATATATGATCAAATACTCCAAACACTCTAATAAAGTTATATAATTTATTTTATAAATTAATACATAATATACTTTCTTCCCCTAATTTGATATCTCTATTTTCAATACTTTTAGTCCCAAGAATAAGGTGTAATTCATTGATTTCAATGGAATCCTTTTTTGTATGGCGGGATTATATAAGTGTATGTAATGGGTTTTTACTAATTCAATCATTCACATCCTGATCCAAAAATTGATTAAATATATTCAAACACATTAATAATAATTTATTAACATATATAATATTATATAAGAATGGTATTTCAATCATATATATTCGTAACCATACTCATCAATTCATTATATAGTGTTCTGGTGTTGATCTTATTTTAATAAAAAAGAAACTATTAAATAACTTATCAATGATGAATTATTAATAAAAAATCAATTAATATAATATTTTATAATATTTAAAAATATATGTTATTCATTCAACTCAAAATTTGATATATATATATATATATACTTATTAATTAATAAATCCTATCTAATTCAATGATTCTAAACTCAAAAAGTTATAATTTTTACACATTCAATAAAAATGTTTTTAATAACAACCATGAGAGGATCGAGAACTATTAAACCACATTAATCACATATATATCAACATCATAATTATTTTTAGGGTTATCAAATTTGTTGAATGGTCAATTTCTAATACTTTATAACCAAACCAATTATCAAAAAAATAATACACTTAAAATTTAATGATGAATATAAATTATACACATTTAATAAACTAGAAATAAAAAATGATAGTTTTGTTAAATTTATATAATATAAATTCTTAATTGATACAAATTATATAAAATGATAACATTATTTTATAAATAGTTAATCTAAGTCATTATAATAGTGAATTTAATTTATGGGTATTTTAATGTCAATATATATTTCTTATGTTCATACACATTAATAATCAAATATACTATTATGTGACATAAATATAATTCCACAAATCAATATTTGGCGTTATTCGAACATTAATTTTTTGGTAATTACATCCCATTATAAAAATAATATTTTATATTGATTCATAGTTGATAAAAAATGTTTTCATTTATGTATTTACACATCATTATCAGTATTTCTTGTCCGTGTGAAAATTATTTCTTACCTCATATAGTAACCTTCATATTTTAAATTAAAAAAATTGTATTATATTATATACCATTTATATTTATATATATATTGTAAATGGGAAATTTTATTCCGTGTTTTAAATGTTCATACTTGAAACTGTTAATACAATTTTCAAAATTACCACTTTCATCATCAATACTATTTTCATCACCCATTCTAACTTACATACACAATTAAAATATTACATTTTCATATCCCAATAATGTGTTCTATAATTTTTATCATGACTTATGACCTCTCATTATTATTCGATTATATTATTCTATAAAATATTGTATTTCTCCAATGTTGGTTGTTTCGAAATGTTAATTACATATTGATATTTCCTATAATATTAATATTATTATGAGAGTTTAATATCACTATTTTCTAATGATTAATAGATAAGAAAATTAAATGACAATATATTCTCCTACAAAATCATGTGTATTTTCATTTATAGGTTGTGATAAATCATTATTGGGTAATAATATGGTTATGTAATCTAACCGGTTATGACATAAATATTTTTGTTTTTTGATGTGTTATTTATTAGTAAAATAATATTTATAATTATAAAAAGTACATTAAAATATTTTTATGAGAAATTTTGTGTCCTCATAGCCATTTCTTACACCACTAGTATTATGAGATATCATGATAAAATGATATTACATTACATAGTTAGTATTTCTTAAACAATATATGAATTATTAAATTTCCATTCATTTTCTTAGAAATTACATTATCGATAGATAATACTCGTATTTAATTTAATTTGATCAGTAGAATTTTGATAATAACATGGTGGGTTACAAGAATATTGTATACAAATGTAGACCAATTTATATTGAAATAGGTATTAAACAAATTTCCCCTACCATCATGGGACTATTAACATACCAATTTGAATGCAAAAAATTAAATATCTCAATAAATTAAATCATTTTCCATAATATATCATAATAATTATAACAACAATGGACCTGTACTCTCAGATCCAGTGATGAAATCATAACCATTAAATTTTTGGCACTTAGAGTATTAAATAGAAGAAATTTTATTAACATCCACACCACACACAATCAAAAGGAAACCATGGATAAAATAAATAATGAATTTACTTTGAGGATTATATTATTATATAATTAGTTAAAACCCTATAATAATATAAACTATATCAACCCTTATATTTAATTAACGTTGATTAATGACAAATTTCATATAAGAGGGGTGGGATATAAATTCCCATAGGGGAATAATAATGGAATAAAATTTAGTAATTATTACAAGATAGAAAATAGAAAACATATTGAGACGTACATGGGTTGATAAAAATAAACTGGAATAACGAGGCTTCATATAGTGCAATGACATAAAGACAACATGGGAGATATGGAAATAACATCAAACAGAGCATCATAAAAATTTGGAAAATGATAACTACCAAGACATCATAATGTAAAATTTCTGGTGATGAATTAGGTTAACTCCATTATATTGTTCATGAAATAAAATGACACAAAATCATTAAACAATGGAAAGGATCAATATATAATTCTATGTACACTCATCACATTCCTTTCATTCACTTGTATATTTTTTCCACATAGAACATATAACATGAAATAATTAATCATAAAATTTTATTCCATGATCTAGGAGTGTGGAATAAATAAGTTATATTTTGAATTAAATTATTTGTATGTTTATAAAGGTGAATGTTGTTAGTAGGGAATGTGTAAGTTTATTCACTACACAAGTTTTTGTCTCATAAAATTGGTGTCAAATTTCAACCGTAAAATTGGTTAATATAAATGTTCATGAGAGGATGTAAGGATATTAAAAGGGATATATCATGTTTTATTTGGGATAAGGGAATTAATGTGATAAAAAGAGAAAATATATCATCATTATGTAGTGGAGATCAATGGAATATGATAAGGAGGATTCATTATTATAGAAGAGAATTAGATGACCCTTTACATAGATAGTATGATTTCCAGTGATTGAGATGAATCTAATGGGAGTTTGGGGCACCGTTGGAGGAATCTCAAAATGATAAAGAAGAGTAATAATATAATCCATGGGTTTTTAGTTTAGTCAAATGGGATAATGGGTGGGAATATATATTAATATAGAGGATAGTTCATTATTATTTCTCAAACATAGGGTTATTACACTATATAATAGAATAAGAAAACCCAATAAACATTTGGTTTTTAATGTAGATAATAACAAAGTTTGTGGTTTTATTTATTTTATAAATTAAAGGGAAAAATTAATTTATATAATACCCTTTATGATTTTTAATATAGCCATCTCCTAAATTAAATTAATTTAAAATCTCAAAATATATTTTATTTTTTTAGGATTCATAATGAAATTTTAAAACTAAAAAAATAATCATAAAAACAACATTATATTAAATTGAATAAATATATTTTGACATTATTACCATTATTATAATTTATTACATCACTTTTTGGTCATTATGATGTCATAATACAAAATATATATTTATACTATATTTATATTATACAAACCAATTCACCCAAAATAGAACACTGTCAAAAATACCTCATTAAATAATTTTGAAATTTTGATTCCAAATATTATAATATTAATATAATATTAATTTTTAGTCCATATTAATTTTCACTTTTAAAAAATGAATATAGAATTATTAATAAATGGTGGGTTATTGACAATAACAGTTTTTTAACCATTATAAATATTAAATTTGACATCATAAATATTATATGATAATTTATATTTTATAAATATTTTTTAATAATAATATTATACTAAAATATTATTTATTTAAAAAATATTTTAATTTATTATTTCATAAATTTATGTTGAATAATACCCAAAAATACAATTTCTATTTTATTTTATCTAATTTAAAATATTTTATAATGTATCTAAAATAAGAAGTATATATATTAAATATGATATTGAAAATATAATATAAAAAATTATATTAATAGGTTCTTGATAAATATAAATTTATAAAACACAAAAAATCATTATGTGTATGTTTTTTGATGTGGAGACTATCATGGGGTTTTTTGGGGTACATGGTTTGGGTCTGAATAAAATGAGTTTAAAATTATAATCAAAAATGTTTCTTTAATGATTATTTTATCAGATATCATCATGGACTTGCATAGGTAAAAATTACACTGATTTTATCTCCCGTTGAATATAGAATAAATTGGATTCATAGGGTATGATCCTACTAGTTGAGGCCATCACACCCTTTGTTAGTGTAAATTGAAATTATAAAACCCCGGTATTTATTCCAATAACATAATCACATTTTGAGAGATAAATCATCAATATATATTATGAATAATTTTATATTAAATAAATTAATATAATCTAATGTCAAGGATGTTCATTTTTTTACAATAGTAATATGTTATAATACATTTAATTAAATAACTTGGGTAATTTTATTTATACATGTTCTGCTTGTTACAATATTCCCCCATTCTGAAATTTCACCAGTAAAATTTACAATTCACATACTAAAACATATCATGGTTATTATTATTATTCATTCATCTACCTCTTATATGATTTATTAAAAAAAATATTCTCTCCATAGAATGTTGACTATGTTCGGTGTATTAATCTATTGAACTTTTTCTCAATTGCCTAATATTTTCACTAGCATCTCCGCATTGAATTGTTCATTCTCCTAAAATACCAGATCTACATTGATTAATTGTGAAGGTTATTTCTATTTACTTACCTAATCATAATATGTGGAACACATTACGTATATGACATAGGTTTGGTTCGAGATCAATATGATATTCAATCACTTTTCTGTGATAATGAATTTGGAAGAGAAGAATATATCTTGGACAAAAAATTCCCTTATTCATAAATATTATGACATTCAACCATTTAAATATTCATAGGAACAACATATCTCCATCCTCAAACTCTAAATCTAATTGAATAATTGCATTATATAAATTTAGTGTGATTTTATTACCCTTGAAGTGATATGAATGGTCTTGATCATTTCAATTATTTACATGTCAATTTTCGGACCGAGTAGTTTCAATTTCATAAAATTACCCCAACATGTAGGTGTTATGAACTTCATCCCAAATGGTGATTCATAGGGTTCGTTTTTGTAAAGACCCAAACAAATCAAGGAAATTTGTTTCCTAAATTCATTGGAATTTTTCGAGTGCGCAGTTTCTGAGGGTACTTGATTCTAAGGCGCGGTGTGCTCAGAATCAATTTCGGAAGTTAAGCTCGGGTACGTTCAGTAAATGAACGAGTGGGATTTTCTATCTTTTAAACCGGTGATTGGAATTGAAATATGATGGAACCGATGAAACTGCAACGCCAATAATTTCGGAAGGGAACCTTTACCGTAGTTGTGTTTTGACGGGAGAAGAGATTAAATTTTCAGTTTGTTTTTTAGGAATAAATAAAAATATGTGTTTTATATTCTTATTTTTGGAGGGTAATATTTATTTTACAGAATGGGATGGTTTAGTTAGGAGGGTCCCAAATGAGACCCTAAATCATCACATTCCTATCAACTACCTAAAACCCTCACCCCTTTAATATGTTGTAAGCTCTTCATTAATGAAGAATCCTCTCTACCTTCCACTCCCCATTTATGTTCGCCTACTCATATAATTAATGAAGTGATGGTTGGAATTCTTTTAAATGGGGTTAAGAATTTGGAATATTGTTTGGAAAATAATCTTGAGGGGGAAACCTCTGGAGGAATAGAAAAAGATTCTTCCCTCCACCAAGAATGGTTCTCCATCCGTCGAGTCTCCAAAGAACGGCGCTCGAGCAGGATCGATGTCCTTTGAGGAAATGATGAAAGCCGACAAACATCTTCACCTTCACCTCATACCATGCAACGACATCAACAAACTGACATTCACTCCCTTTCACGGTATCATCAACGAATGACGAACGAAAAAAGGTAGGGGTTATGTTCAATTTTAATGGATTAAAATTGTGCTTTGTTATGTCATTGAATTATGTCATTTAATTTGGCCGAATGTTATCGAAATAACAAGAGGAGATCAGACCGCACAAAAATGGCCGATTCGCCTCCACAATTTCTTGTTGATCAATGTTGATGAATTGTGGTGAAGGTGGCATGATGTCGTTGCACTGCGCAAGAACAAAGAGTACCACGACCTGAGCGGGCCGTGGAGGCGGTGCGCGGTGTCGTTGCGCCGGGCCGGTGAGGCCTAAGGGGCCATGGCCGGAGCGGGCCACGACGGTGGTGTGTGGTGTTATTTCACCGCGCCGTTCGAGCAAGAGATGCGGCCTTAGGTTGCGGTGGTCCAGTAGGGGTGGCCTGACAACCGGCCGCAGGCGCTTCCAGGAGGCGGGATTTGAAGGGGTCCCGCAGATGTCCAAACGGCCGACCATTATGGTTGGCCATTTCCAAAGAAACCGGGGGGCATAACCCCCCAAACCTGTTCAGGGAAGACCCCACCGAGAGCCTCCGTTTCAGAGACAAGGTGTAGGCTCCTCCTTTTTCACCCCGCTCGGACGCGAGCCGAGCCGCAGCGGGCCTTTGAGTCGGGCTGGAGGCCACGCGGGCCAGGCCAGCCGCAGTCTAGGTGGGTAGGGCCTGCCACAGGCCCCGCGGGCTTGGTTGGCTGTGCCCCACCGGGCCGGGCCACGCATAATCGGACTTGACCCAGACCAAGGTCGGGTTGCCCAGGTTCGGGCCGCCCAAGGAGGTATTGGGCCAGGTCGGACCGGGCCCAAACCCCCTAAATCCAGACCGGTTTTGTTCAAATGCCCATATCATGCGATAAAGACCTCTGATCGATGTATCGTTAGTTGAGTAGGGATCATTGGGTCGAGACAGTCGTTTCATTATATTTAACTCAAGCTTTAGGTAATGTTCGTGTAAGGACGGGTTTGTTCGAACCTGAAACTAACCGGGCCCTCGGAGCAGAAACAGTTATAACTTGTGCTCTAGAAGTCTGATTGACATGATGCTGACTTTTTTGGTTTCCTTTTAGTGACATAGATCTTTTGGTATACTTAACATGAGGTTTGGAAGCAGTTGGAATATGGCCCGGTTAGATTGAACCTGAAATCCAACTGGGCCCCTCGAACGGAAAATCCGATAACTTTCAGACCAAACATCCGTTTGATGAACCGTCAGTGGAGTTGGTAATCACGTTGATAAATTATTCCATTGAGTATAACATATGAGAGTTTAGGGTACAATTGAGATATGGTCGGGTTGGATCGTACACAAAACCAATCAGCCCCTTGGGACAAAAAGGCTAATAACTCACAGTCCGGGCATCCGACTGACGTGTCGTCTATTACCTTGAGACCCATGTGACGAGGAGGACCATTTTGATACTATTACGTGAGACATTGTGATACTAATACGTGGTAAATTGTGATACATGGAGTATCGACTAGTGGCTCGTGGAGCGGACCCTCCCGGAGATGAGCGTACGGAGTGCGCTAACCTAGTAGCTGTAGAACTGATGGCTGCTAGAACGATTCGAGTCGGAGTGAATCGATTAGCCAGTGGAAGGAGTGGCCGGTATTTGGCGGCAGACCCACGGCAGAGGGAGTGCCAGGTAGTTGGTAGTAGACCAGCGGTACATGAAAGTTGGAGTACCTCTGACGGCTATTAGGGGGAGCGCCCGGTATTTGGCGGCATACCCATAACGGATGGAGTGCCCGGTATTTGGCAGCAGACCCGCGGTACTCGACGAGAGGTGTACATCAGCTGTATAAGGTTAGTGAGTAGAGACTCATAGTCATGACATGGCCCTTGTTCTCGTTAGATGAGGAGTTCTCCAGTAGTTGTGGTTTTGATAATGAAAATCTTTCTTTGAGCTGAGTCAATGACATTTGTGTTTACCAATGATTGAGATGGGTTACTTGATAACATAGGTGTATCTATGGGCATATACCTACGTAATAGTTAACCATTGATTTCATATATGTGTGATACCTCATGATTGATATAGGTTACATGATAACTTAGGTATAAATATGGTCTTATGCATATGTAAGGGTTATCTATTGAGATCATTTTTTGTGGTTCATCATTGATGTATTTAGTGAGACCTTGAGGGTCATGGGGTCCCTACTAAGTATCATTATACCCACCCATGCATGGGCTATGCCCGCACCTCATTGTGTTTGATGCAGACGACGAACAATACTGACCGAGGCATAGTGTATGAGGACTGGACAGTACCTAAAGGTGGATACTCGGCGTGACGGAATATGGAGCAGACAGATTGACGCGGAGTGCTGAGGAGGACATTTGTACATACCCTTCATGTAGGAACCCGGAGGAATATCTAGGATCTGCTTCCATTTTCCATCATTTAGTCTTCTAGTTGTACATTAATTCAGTTGTAGTTTTACCTTTATGTTCGGCTTGTATAATGGCCCCTATGTACATTCAGCACAGTTGTTATACTGATTTACTTAGTGTTTTCTTCCACTTGTACTCTGGTTGTGTGATTGTGTTTAAATTTTATAAAGGCAATGCATTACCAGTTATAGGGATTTATGCCTTTGGTGCTAGTCACCAGCCCCTAGCATATGGATGGCGGGTTTGGGGTAGTTACGACCCGGGACCTAGGGGATGGGTCATGACAATTTGGTATCAAAGTAGTCGGTTCTACCGCAGAACATAGGACTCTGATATTTCTTTTCTGTGAAGAAATTGTATTAAAGGTATTAAGTGTAGTTTTCAGCACAGGGAGTCCAGTGATAGTGCGGGCGGCTGACGTATCCATACACAAGGACCCTGACTTCTGATTTCTGACTCGGTGCATGAAAACACTGATTGTGTCTGTGTTTTCAATGTTTATTTAAAGTCCACTCAAACCAGGTTCAATATTTTGACCGTGTCACATCTGTTTCATTCAGGATGCCTCCCCGTGGATGACCAGCTAGAGCCCCGAGAGTTGTACGTACAGACAGCCTGCCGAGCGACAAGGCATCATTATAGTGCTCTCATCTACTTGAGGCATGAGCTGTGGCACCAGCGGTACTACCACTTGTTGGGCCACTGATGCCACCAGCCCCAGCAGCAGGCGATGCACACCACTTGAGCGTGCTGCACGACTTCCAGCGCCAGAGGCCACCCATTTTTCGGGGAGAGACAGACCCACAGGCCGCTGAGGATTGGCTGGAGGCTGTGGAGATAATCTTCAGGCTAGTAGGTAACCAGTGGACATCATGGTGATCATTGCTTCCAGCATCCTTCAGGCAGCAGCAGGTAGATTGTTGATCATAATACTCTAGATTCATGACGAGGAGACACTCTTATGTGCAGAATACGAGAGCCTATTCCGAACGGAGATTGAAGTGGCCACCCTTCGAGTGGTGGGGATTCAAAAGCTACTGCATCTGCAGTAGGGAAACATGATAGTAGCACAGTACTCGACGAGGTTCACAGACCTCTCACGCTACTATACAGACATGGTACGAGATCCGATCTTCAGGTCCAAGACCATCGAGCAGTGATTGAGGCACGAGATCAGAGTTTCTATGATCCCTCTCAGCATCCCGACACAGGAAGTGGTGTTGGAGCGATCCCTCGTAGTGGAGAGTTTCCTTGCTGAGGAGACTTTAGAAGCGGGACCCACCACTAGTTGAATTGCTACAGAGTCTTCTGCATCTGGAAGTAGACAGATGACACAGGGGTCCAAGATGACCAGACCCACTGGTGGCTGATTGCACGACACAGGTTCAATTGTGCGGAGTGGAGTCAGACACAGCCGTGCCAAAAGCGGGTAGTGTTACTCCTACGGCGGGTTTGGTAACATGGCACGAGAATGTACGACCCGCCGTACAGAAGATACACAGATAGTGGAAAATCTCCATGGAAGAGGCAGAGGTTCGATCAAGTTGGACCGCAAGGAGCAGGAGGTATAGGAATAAGAGCTATCTGTGTAGATGGAAGTAGACGACGCTTCAAGGTGTTGCCACCACCACCACCCAGAGGACCACCCTGGCCATAGGGAATAGGTGGATATGGGAGAGCTCAGTTTCAAGCAGCTGATGCATATGACTACGGAGCGCCGAAAGCAGGTGGACATGATCAGTTCTAGGAACAGAGGCCCTTGTTCTTTGTGTTTTTATATTACATGTTGTCATTATTTTAGTTGTGTGTGTCTTTGTACTTTGAGCTTCAGTAATAAAAGACACCTTTCATTGTGACGATTACATTTATATCTACTCTGTATGGTTGATACTAAGAGGTGCCGGTTCAAAATCATTGACTTGACCCTCTCTTTCGAGAATCCTACTAGAGGAGACCCAGTGACCACACACTGCTGTCGACATTGTGATTCAACCCGTCGAGGCGAGAGTAATTGTTGAATCACTTGGTAGTAGCTTCAAGTCCTTAAGACGTCGTCCCTTGCATGAAATAGTATCTTTCATGTCAGGATTGACTGTATTGGGTGGAAAACAAGTTTCATCATAGGGATGAGACCAGATTTAACTTTTCAGCAGAGGATAAATCTCAGCATCTCTTGAAGAACATAAACAATGAAGGGTGGGAATGAGTTCTTACAATTGGCTAGTGTCACCCATTGATCATTGAGCGAACGGTTTACAGTTCCCTCCAACTCAATAGTATAATGTGTGTATTCTCTCAGAAGGACATGAACCAGAGACAGTGGTGATATATTTAATTCATCTCGGACTATGACTTATAAATAGTTTGTACTCACGAAGAGGGGGAAGTTGTAGCAGAAGCTCTTAAGTAGGAGATCAAACATTCAGCTGTTAGGAGTGGAGAGACCGCTGCTGGACGCATTTTAGATATCCTTTGTAGATAGTGATGGAGTCAGCACATTTAAAACCAGAGATGGTTCAGGTTACGACAGAAAAGGTGCAGATCATCCAAGAGCAGATGAAGACGACATGGAGTAGACGAAATTCCTATGCTAATAAGATACAAGACCACTAGAGTTTGATTGTGACGACCACGTTTTATACAGGTCTCACCGAGACAATGTCTACAGAGATGTGGCTGAGGCGTAAAGTAATCTCTGAGGTCCAACGAAAATATCCGGGTCCCCAGTAGAGTAGACAAGATGGCTTACCACATAGCCAATCCACCTCAGATGCACCGGGTGCACGACGTCATTCACATATCTCAGCTGAGGAGATGTGTGCACGACCTTTTACGTTATCATCGACCATGGAGAGCATCATATCAATAATGGGGAAACATACATAGGGTTCCCATAGTGGGTGAGGATCGACACGATCGGGTCCTGCAGGGACGTTCGATTCCCCTTGTGTGCTTTGATTGGAAGCACAAGAACCTCCAGGGAAGCACAAGTGAGCAGGAGGCTCTGGTGGGTGCTTGGTACATCCTTTAGTTTCCTTATTTTGTGTCGTAGCTTTACGGGGACATAAATCCATGAAGTTGGAGTAATGTAAAGACCCGAAAAAGTCAAGGAAAATTGTTTCCTATATTTTTTTGTAATTTTTCGAGTGCGCAGTTTCTGACGACACCTGATTCTGAGGCCCGATGTGCTGAGAATCAATTTCTGAAGTTCATCTCGGGTACGTTTAGTAAACGAATGAGCGGGATTTTCTACCATTTGAACCGATACTTGGAATTGAAATCTGATGGCACCGATGAAACCGCAGTGCCAGTAATTTCTAAAGGGGACCTTTACCGTAGTAGCGTTTTGACAGGAGAAGAGGTTAAATTTTCATTTTCATTTTATGGAATAAATAAAAATATTTTTTTTAATATGTTTATTTGTGGAGGGTAATCTATATTCTATATAATGGGATGGTTTAGTGAGGAGGGGCCCACACGAGACCCGAACTCCTCACGTTCCTCTCAACTCTCTAAACCCCCCACCACTTTAATTATGTTGTAATCTCTTTATTAATTTATAAACCTCTCTACCGTCCACTCCCCATTTATGTTTGCCTACTCATATTATTAATGAATTGATGGTTGGAATTATTTTAAATGGTGGATGCTTTTGTAATATTTGTTGGAAAATACTCTTGAGGGGGAACCCTCTAGAGCCATAGAAAAAGCTTCTTCCCTCCACGAAGAACAGTTATCCTTCCGTCTGATCTCCAATGAACGACACTCGAGCCGGATCGAAGGCCTTTGATGAAATGACGAACGTCGGCGACCATCGTCACCTTCAACTCTTACCTTGCAACGACGTCAAAAAACCGACATTCACACCCTTTCGTGGTATCATCAACGAACAACAAATGACACAAGGTAGGGGTTATGTTCAATTTTAATTAATTAAAACTGTGCTTTTCTATGTCGTTGAAGTATCTCGTTTAATTTGACCGAATTTTATCAAAATAACGGGAGGAGATCAGACCGCACACACACGGTCGATTCAATTACTTCTTTCTTTTTGATCAACATTGATGAATTGTGGCCAAGGAGGCGTGGTGTAATTTCACTACGCTGGAACGAAGATGACCATGACCGGAGCTGGCCGCTGTGGTGGTGTGTGGTGCCGCCGCGCAGTGCCGGTGAGGTCAAAGGTACCGAGACCGGAGTGGGCCGCGACGTTGTTACGTGGCTCCGTCACACCACGCCGGAGAACCCAAGGAAGGTCGCGGTTGGAGCGGACCGCGACAGAGGGGCGTGGAACCGTCGTGCCACGCTTATCGAGAAAGAGCCGCAACCTTAGGCTGCGGCGGTCCAGCAGGGGCGACCACACAACCGGCCGCCGGCGCCACCAGGAGGTGGGACCCGAAGGGGTCCCACAGATGTCCAAAGGGTCGGCCATTATGGAAGGTTGTTTCAAAAAAAACTGGGGGGCGTAACCCCTGAACCTATTTAGGGAAGTCCCCAAAGGGGACCTCCGTTTCAGAGACAAGGGGGTGATGCCCCATTTTACACCCCGCTCGGCCGCGAGCCGAGCCACCGCCGGCCTCTGAGCCGGGCCACAGGCCACACGGGCTGGGAGAGCCGCTGGCCAAGCGGGTCGGGCCAGCCGTAGGCCATGCGGGTCGGGCCAGCCGCAGGCCATGCGGGCCGGGCCGTGCCATGCCTAATCGAGCCAGACCCGGACCTGGGTCGGGTCCACCCGGTGTGGGCCGACCCAGGGGGTATTGGGCCGGGTCGGACCGGGCCCATACCCTTTATTTCCGGACCTGTTATGGTCAAATGCCTATATATTGGGATATGGACTTCCGATCGACAAACTGTCAGTTGTGTAGGGATCCTTGGATCAAGACGGTTGTTTAGGTATATTACATTCAATAATTTGTTAATTTTTGGGTATGGCCGGTTAGGTTCGAACCCGAATCCAACCAGGCCCTCGGAGTGGAAAAACTTATAGCTTGAGCTCTGGATGTCAGATTGGCATGTCGTCGACATTGATGGTTTCCATTTAGTGAGACTGAAATTTTGGTATGCTTCACCTGAGGTTTGGACACAGTTGGAATATGTCTGGGTTGGATTGTAGCCGAAATCCAACCGGGCCCCTAGAAAAAAAAAGCCGATAACTTTCAGACTGGACGTCCATTTGACGAACCATCAATGGCATTGGTAATCACGTTGAGAAAAGATTCCTTTTAGTATAACCTATGAGAGTTATGGGTACAGTTGAGATACGGTCGGGTTGGTTCGTATACAAAACCAATCGGGCCCCCCAGGACGAAAAGGCTAATAACTCACAGATCGTGCGTCTGAATGGCGCGTCGTATGTTACATTGAGACCCCTGTGACTAGGTAGATCATTGTGATACTACTACATTGGAATTTGTTATACTACTACGTCGGACTTTGTGATATTTAGAGTATCGACCAGTGGCTCAAGGAGTGGACCCTCCTAGAGACGAGCGTACGGATTGTAGAGACCTAGTAGTCATAGACCTAATGACTGCTTGAACTATTCGAGTCAGAGAGATTCGATTAACCAGTGGACGGAGTGCCCGATATATGGCGGCAGACCAACAGTGGATGGAGCACCTGGTAGTTGGTATCAGACCTATGGTACATGGAAGGTGGAGTACCTCTGACGACTATTAGGGGGAACCTAGTATTTGGAGACAGACCCACAGCGGACAGAGCTCCCGGTATTTGGCAGCAGACCCGCGGTACACGACGGTAGGAGTACATCAGTAGTCTAAAGTTAGTAAGTAGTGCCTCAGATTAGTGACATGGCCACTGTTCTCAACAAAGGAGGAGTTATCAAACAGTTTTGGTATCTATAATGATGATCCTGGTTTGATCTGAGTCAATGACCTTTGGGTTTATCTCATGACTGAGAAGGGTTACTTGATAACTTAGTTTTATGTATGGACATATACCTACATAATATTTATATGTTGATTTCATATCTGTGTGATACCTCATGATTGAGATGGGTTACTGGATAACATAGGTATAAATATGGGAATATACATAGGTAAGGATTATCTTTTGAGATCATTCTTTGTGGTTTATCCATGTTAGATTTAGTGAGACCTTAAGGGTCTTGGGGTCCATAATGAGTATCGTCATACCCACCCATACACATGCTATGCCTGCACCTCATTGTGTTGGATGAATACAAAGAACAATGCAGACCGAGGCATAGTGTACGAGGACTGAACAGTACCCGAAGGTGGATACTCGGCGTGATGACACATGGAGCAGACCGATTGACGTTGAATGCTGAGGAGGACATCTGTACCTACCCTTCAGGTAGGAACCCGGAGGATGATCCATAAGCTGCTTCCATCTTCCAACTACCTGTCTTCTAGTTTTACTTTCGTTGAGTTATAGTTCTACCGTTCTGTTGGGCTTGTATTCTGGCCCCTTTGTACTTTCAGCACACTTGTTATACTGCTTTACATAGTGTTTTCTTCTGCTTGTACTCTTGTTGTGTGTGTGATTTTATGTTTTATATATGCAATCCCTTCCCAGTTATAGTGATTTATGCCTTTGGTGTTAGTCACCAGCCCCTGGCCTATGGAAGTCGTGCTTGGGGTAGTTACTCCACGAGCCCGGGGGACGGGTCGTGACACTTTGTGATTCGTGAATGCAAAGTAAAATAATATGAGAACCCGATTAGTGGAATATGTTTCTCCCACCCACCTATGAAGTCAATTGATTAGGGTCTAAACATTTTCATTAATTTTATGATAGAATGTTCATATTGGAAACTATTTTACAGTGATAATAAGTGATCAATTTCATCACACTATTTTGATAATGGTGGATAATTTTCTATAAATTGGAGGTGAACGATGGATATCTATCCAATACAATTAATTGGGGTAGTCCATGAATCCTCACCACATCCCTAATTTATATTCCTAAAATATTATCAAATGATAAGTCTTCTCAAGTTGAAATGATGTTACCAATTTTTTTGAGTTGATACATAAAAACCCATATCTCAAAATTTCTTTATGATTTCATCAAAATTCTAGTGAATGATTTTATTGTTTTTTTCACATTTCCTTGTAGGTGTGGGTAATTTTGGTATCTCCCCATTGGGTTTTTTCATTTCTTCATTCACATTATGACATAAAAGATACCATGATATGTATTTTGTAATCTCATTGTTCATATTTTCTATCCAATAGATATCTGAAACATATAAAAATTAATTTTTCATTGAGGATGACTGTATATATTATAGCTATGTGAATCATCCAGAATTTAATTCATTAACTTAGGACCTATGGTACACATAATCATGTCCCAAATATCAAAATTAATTATTCATTAACATAGATCTATATGGATATCAATTTTCTTTGATCTTTCACATCATGATGAATTCAAACATCAAGTAATTCAGAATCCTTTTTCCTCTATAGAATGGATTATTTTGAATATAATTCGGAAATTATTTTATATGATCCTTAATTTATGTCTCCCATGTCAATATATTAAAAGAAATATAAAATTATATGCATATTAATTAATTTGAATGATAAACTTGTTTGAAATTTTCTTCTAAATTAATCGAAAACATTATTTTCTTTTTCATAATAGTTTTTGATTGAGTTATCATAGTTCATGATCAACTTAAAATCATCGTTTGTGCATATTCTTCTCTTTTTGTTTCAATATATATGTGAGACACTTGTGGTCAATGTATAATTAACACTTCTCCCCAAATATTTAACTCCAAAATATTTTTATCATGAAGGACACAACAACAAACATTATATCATGTTTTAGGTAGATATATTTGGGAAAAAACAATGACATTAAGGTAATATCTATCACTTTATCATTGGTCATTAACACACATCACATTACCTTCATTAAAGCATTATTGAATGCAATGAAAATTTCTCTACTTGTGTGAAGGGTGAGTACATATAAAGAGATAATAATCATTTAAAATACATATATCATTAAAAAAATATATCATTCAAAAAAATTAAATCCTTATATGTTTCCTTTCTTAGAGTGTTATATTACCATGATAATTTTCTCACATATTGAATTTAGTTCCCATATAATCTATGGAATCAATAGAGATCTATCATAGATGTTTTTTTGGGATATACATTAATTTAATCAATTTATGAAGTATCTAGAGATATCCCATTTCCCATGATAATATCGCCCAACAATGAGACTTCCTTTTTCATAAACTCACAATTTTTTACATTTTATAAATCTTCTCAATTCATATGGTTTTCATCAAGGTGTCTAGATTCTACTCATGCTACTCAATTATGTTGGATTAAATTATAATATCATCTAAAATTACTACCAAACAAATATCTATGTAATGTATATAGACAATTTTCATAATGTCCATGATGATTTCTAGGGCATTGTTGAGTCTAATTGGAATGAGTATGAACACGTAGTAATCATACACTACAAGAAAAGTAGCCTTTGGTGTATCTTCCATATTCAATTGTACATTGAAATGTCTAATCCAAACAAAATCATTGGATAAATAAATGGTTGTATATAGTTGATAAATCCGGTCAAAAATATATGTATATTGGATACTTTTTATTCATTGTTATCTTGTGGACATTAGAATAATTTATGAAAAGAATCATTGACCCATTATTCATAATGATGAATAGGATTTGATACCACCTATGTGAATCACATAGTTTTTTTAAAAAAAATACATAGATTCTAATGTAGTTTATTATTAAACTCCACATGTTGCACAATATTCATTATATTTAATTTTAGCGATGATGTAATCACCAAAGGTATACGATTACTACAGAATTGAACCTATAATCTCTAAGGAAATATGTAATATTTTTCATGAAACACATATGAATATTCCGTCAAAATGGTAATTTCATCAAATATTTTAATTTAATTATTATCAATAATATGGTCTATATATTCTTTATTATTTGTATATAAAATGTAGGCTTGAGATGTTTGGATAAAATATGAATTATCCGCCTAGTATAACTTTTTAAAAATTAAGGGATGGTTGTTGATAAATAGAGTGATTTAATTCTCATTTATATTAATGTTAGATATATATAACAATATCTAATTTATATACATAGATTCATATAATTCCATTAGAGGGTGTATCATGATGATTTCTATGTAATTTTTTCACAAAATTTGGACATGAAAGGTTTTATATAATTTGGATTTAATAACTTGCCCAACTTTCATTTTCACTGATAGCACCACTACCATGATTTCATCTAGTATTTGAATAGTTATAACAAACATGAAGGATACAATGGAATGTGTAAAACAGTAAATCAATAATTACATTATGTAATCCTAAATGAATGTCTGGCGTACCTTTCACCACATTGTTGTTGGGATCATCCTCAGTAGTAATGGTGGCACAATCTCACCATTCACGCGTTTGATAAAACTAGTTGTCCCTAAAAACCATTAGTATTTTGAATTGGGTTTCAATGATTCTTGGTTCCATTCCATTGAAACTATGAACAATGTGTTTAGGGTTTACAAGATAATTCCATTCCTCCATCGCATTAGTGGGATATAGTTTTAGAAATTATTATTTGGGTGTTCATCCTTCCAAATGATAAATCATTCCCACATCCCCATTGGAAGTTTCTAGGTCACTTCTAGGCACAAATTTGACATATCTATTATTAAAATTTATTAGAACCAATATATTTATCCATCATAATAATAGAATTAAACTCCACATAACATTTAATTTCCCAATTATTTTCTAAGGATTTTACAATCGTTATTTCGACATTGAGAACAGATAGGGAAATTTCTTCATTCTTATCAATCTCTTGATTCTCCATGGATTTTTTCAAACATGGTTATGTACCACCAAATCAATGGATAACCACGAATTTGGGGGTAACAATAGTGTTGGAGTCATACCATTAATGTATTGTGACGTTTTCCACATAATCCTGAATCGATTTGTTATATGTTATCATTACTAAAAGAAAATACCATCCCATTTTATGTTAGAGTGTTCAAGGGAAATATACAATGAATTTTTTTTCATAAATCCTTCCACACTATACCAAAAATCTCTTCTGTAGGCTTTTTATTCCTGAAAAATTACCACTATGGATCATAATTTACCTCCATACAATAAACATCGAGTATAACCTTATCTTCCACTTAAAATTGAAGGATGGATAAGATATAATCAATGGATTTGATCCAATAATCCATTATTATGGGATCTTATAACCCATGTATTATTAGAGACCATTGTCACAAAATGTTCTCAATTGGATATTTATCATTATAGTGGTATTTGGGAGATCCTACTAATAAATAATTTGATTCATAATAAGAGTCATATGTAGAGTATCAACGCGTAAATTAAATATTATTTCTCTCATTGGGATATGAATCTCGTTTTGGCAATCATCATGCTTCCCTTCAAATAGGTGGATTACAGGATTCCTACTTTTTTTCCATTGGTAAGATTGATGGGAAAATTTGGAATGAGTTTCTTTAAAATAATAATCTCATAAAAGTTATTAATATTAAATTAATGTCAAAATATATAATTTATGTGGATTTCCTAGCCATATAAATATTAAATATTAAATATATCATATCCATGATACATTTCCAAGAGTATAATGTTTAGTGTCTTTTTATTCATTTAATAATTGTTTGTAATGAACTATTTTATTTACAGAATCATATCCACCATGCATGTCATTACATGTGGGAATACATGGAAGTTGCCGTGAATAAGTTCTAGATCGATTCTATCACAATGTGGTGTTTGTGGGTTTTACCTCTAGGTAAATCTATACTAGAGCCGCATCCACTTCTACTATCCAATATGGATTTATTTTAATATAAAACAATTAGCACATAACTGAATAATATTGATGTATGTGTTCGTCTATTTGGTCATATCGTAATTATTTAACTATTTTTATCTGTAGCAAATAAAAAAATGAAATGCTCCTTTTATAAAAATAATGAATACCCTTCTCTTTAATAAACAATTATTCTTGATTTATAACATATGTATGGGGTGGTATATAAATCCTTGAATAATTATAATCATATCATAACATGAATAATGTATTAAATCTTATAAAATTCACATATATATTAGAAAAATATGCTTGATACTAAATAACATGAACCACGAGCCATAATAAATAATGATAACCTAATAGAAACATTGTAGATGTTGAAACAACGTAATACAAGACGTCATAATCATAATTCAAGACAATTTTCCAATAAATAATGATGGAAAAAATACCATGAGGGATTAGTATCACAACCCAATCCCTTGAATGACATCTTATGAGACTAAAAAATACCCAATCAATTGATGAAATATTTTTTTGGTGCACCGATCATTGTCTTTTCATTCAAATAAATTAGTGTTCCATGTATATTATAAAAAACATGATCACTTATCATCAAAATTTCTTCCATAAAAGGTATTGTGGAATAAATATATATAATTCCCTAAACAATTAGGTAAATTATCATAATGGTGAAAAATAATGATATTAATTTTGTATGGGTATTCACTATACAACTATTAGGCTTGGACAATCACGGTGAATTATTGGAATCATAACTGATGGGTATAAATGCAAATGGAAGGGATTAATGAAATTGAAAGATGTATATTACCTTTTATAAATAATAGTGGCATTATGTGGGATTTTTATGAATATATCCCATCATTATTTGAAGATTAAGAAAATCAGAAGGTAATGAATATTCTTAAAAAAATAGGAGAAGCATATGATTCCTTAACCTGAGACTGTGATTCCAAAATCTTGGGTCTGTCTTCTTGAATGATTTTGGGAAATTGTGGGGAGTCTAGGTAGCATATAAATGATTAAGGAACTGCTCCTAGGTTTTTGAGTGAATATTAATTGGATCCTTTTTGGGGTTATAAAGGACAATAGAGGTAATATCATTAATATTTATCAAACACGTTTTTGGATTCGATATAATTAAATAAAAAATACCAAAAACCCATTTTATTGATTTTACCAACTATTAATGTCAATAAGGGGTGGTTTTAATAGCATTAAACTCCATAGTATCATACACATTAATATTATACAATTAATGATGTGGAAGTGAGATATCTTCAAAATGAAATGATTTTAAAACATTCAAATATATTATATGTTTTTGAGGTTTCATAAAGTCTTCATAAAATAAATACAATAAACATAAAATCATATTATATTTAATGTAAAAAAAATTTTATACCCTCTATAGTATGAAATAAATTATGGGTCATTATGATGTCATAATAGACATTATATTTTTATACAATATTTGAATTCTTCATAAAAAATGAATATCTCAGAAAATAATGAAAAAATATTTTTTGATAAATTCGATTGTACGATGTCAAAAATAATATTTATTTTATCAAAATATATTTAAAATAAATTAAATGAATTTTTCTATTTAATAAAAATATTATTTGTGTTTTATTGTAAAAAAATAAAAATAAATTATAACATTGAAACTATAAAAAATATATGTTGAAATTTTCCATCTGAATATAAAATATAAATATACATATTATGTGGATATTTATAGATGTCAAATTATTATTACAGAAAACTCCCAACATATATTTTTTGTGATGGTGATATTACCATGGTGTTCTTCAACATACCTGGTTTGGGGCATGATATTGAGGACCGTGAACTTCTTGCATATTTGTTTTATATTATACCTAAGATGGTGGATATCATCATTGGTATGGTCAAGAGAAGGAATAATGACTCTATCTCTCACGAATTCTCTGATAAATGGGATTTATATGGTATGATATTAATATTTTAGGCCCTAAGATTATTTTTCTTTGTCAATTGGATTTGTAAAAGAACTATATTTATCCATAAAATATTGCGTCTCTTCATTTATTAAATTAGAATGTGCTATTATTCATAATTATATTCTATGTATGATAAGATATAAAAAAATGAAATTTCATTTCTTTTATATACCCATAATACATAATAAGTATATTAATTAAATCACAAGGTGATATTTAATTATAAATTTATACATCATTACAATATCCATTCCATTGAATAGGAATTTCTGCCAAATAACCTATTGTTTCATTTTTCCACATTATTTAATCATCATTATCTTTCTGGAATACAATATATACATAATTATTTCATCATCATTATTTATTAACTATGGAAATGGAAACATAATAAGTGTGAGCTCAATTTCTCAATAGTAAGAAAAAAACATTAAAAATTGAATGTAAACAATGATAATAAGATGTTCATAAAGGTAGGAAAATAAAATCAAATTGCATGAGAGAATAATAAAATAAAACATACCACTCATTGCATGAATAATCATTAATGAAATATTTAATAAGGAATAAAAAAATCCATATCATCTATCATTATTAATTTTATAAACATATTGATGAAAGGAAATGTTATAAATATAAATAAACCATTGATGAAATATTTGGGAATTATGTGATAATATTTTTTATATAAAATATATACAAAACTAATAAAACCCTTACAATATGAATAACTATATATATAAATCCCAATTTATTTCTCCATACAACATAATCATTATACAATGCATTGGAGCACTATCTAGGTATACCCATAATACAATAAATTATCGGAACTCCTAGAACTAACTGGGTGCTGTCATCATTTTACAAATAATGTGCTCATGACATCCTCTCATCTACCCCATTGTCTAATCTATAACATATTCAACCAATGAAATGTAGAATTACCTATCATGTAAGCTATACAATACTCTCATAATGCAATATGGGAATCCAGATATTATATTTATTTTCCATGAAATAGTACTTTAATAATGTATAATGAAATTATATATAATAATAAAAATAAAAAAAATCATTAATCAATTTTTAATGTGGTAGACTGATGGAAATGAAATTAGTTCGGTGGAAATATCTTTGAAACATGATTATATTAGGGAATACAAATAGGTATCAAACCAATACCTTTGTAATAATCTTATTCCCTCATCATAATTAATGATAATAATATCAATAAAAAATATATAACTACTGTAGAATGTATACCAATGATCATTTTTAACATTGGTAAATTGAAATTAAATTAAAACCTCATTAAAATTTTAATTAGGAAAATAATTATCCAATTTTGAAAATAATTTTATATGAAAAAAATATGAATTTCCAAAATATTGATAAATAGATATTTATAAATAACTATTTAAACATTCAAATGAAAATTTTATAAAATAACCATCCTATTGGAGGCAATTCCTATCATTCAATAAAGAAAATTCTATTTTTTTGTAAAATAGTTTATAATAGTTTAATTTTTAGAATGATAATAGAATTTTAAATTTCAAAAATAAATAAAAAGAAAAAATGAGTAAAATAAATTTAATATTTTTTAATATTTTAAAAAAATTATTCAAAAACTATTTTGTGAATAAAATTGGATGAAATATAATTTCATATTGAAGAGTGAAAATAAGTTAGATTTTTAAAAAAAATTATCAATTATTTTATGTACCAATATCATAAAATATTTTACTATTACATGAAAATATTTATTAAATATAATATAGGAATTTTTAGGAGTCTTTTGAAGAGTTTTTTTATAATATCTCTTAATATATAGGATATTCATAATAAATCTCCATAAATGATAAGGTTGTAACACAAGACTCTTACATCTTTGATAAGGTTGTGTTATAAAACCCAAGAAAGAATAGAAATAAAATAATAAAATAAAATTACGAAAATAAGGATAATAATTTTATAAAATATAAAATCGGTAGTATTAAATGATTGTTAAATAATATATTTTTTATAAATATCATATTTCTCATTTATGGAAAATTTATACAAAAATACCTCATAGCATTCTAACATAGAAACTTTATACACCATGAATCAGAGGTAATAAAATTGATATTTAAATCCAAATAAATTTATGTATAATTATATTGATTTAAAATATTGGATATTATATACAAGGTAAATGAAACAATAAGTTGTTTATAAGAAAATATATCTACTAAAAATAAATGTCAGACTAGAAAACCCTTACCTCACATATCCTTTTGGTTGATTATTCATTATGATAATCGCTATAAGAATTTAAATTATTATTAAAATATTAATTGAATATATAAATATTTAAAATATAATATATTACACATTAATTATAATTTATTACCCTTCTGTGGACAATCTATAATTTTTTATTATTCCTCTGTTAATTTCATTGTTTTCTAAGTCAAGATTTCTCATGAAATTTACATCTCATGTTCATTTTATATAGTTTTATAATTTTCAAAAATTTAAATATCAAATAATGGTCATATTTATAAATAAATTATTATTTTAATTACAATTATGAAAGTGTTTTTTGAAAAATGAATAGACAATATTATCATGTAGATGGTAGGCCATAAGTACACATTAGTAAAATTTCCATTTCTCAATGATAATTCTAGAAATAATATATGAAAATAGTTGACAAAAAAAGATAAAAATATAATAAATACAATATTATTTAAATATATTTATTTATATATATCATTATTAACTTGTAGTGATGATAATAGATTCATATTTCTTCTCAATGGTCGTAGTCCAAACATACATGAACATAATTATCTCTTTTCCAGTTAGTGAAAAAGTTAAAAAGAAATCTATATATTACATTAACATAATGATTAATATTACCTGAATTTCATAATTATGTCATCAATGAATCATATATTCAATATGGTTTTATTTATTACCTTACAAGTAATTTTTTATTTAAAAAAATCATATGGCTTTGATAGGTGGTTTTTTCAATACATAAGTGTGACATTTTCATGTCCCTAACCTATATATATATATGATATAATAGTTCCAAATTAATTATTATATTATAATTAAATTTTATATAAGTTAAATCAATAATCATTCTAAATAATTAGGTTATTATATCATGAATATTTAATAATAATTTAACTATGAATAGAAAGAAATAAAATAATGATCCTTATAGAGGAAAAATAACACTTGTTCGAGTATCCTCTTTTGTTTGAACTAAAGAATCCCTAGAAAGGATCTATTAAAAAAATAATTTTCTTGTATGAAATGATAAATAATGTTACTTTATTTTGGTATGTATTGTCTTGGAGATATGTATTGGGATGCACAAACATGTTTGAGAGTTAGTGAAATTTTAAATTTGAGGATTGATATATTTGTAAATATCCAAATGTGTTCAATATTGGGAGGTCAGTAGTAAATGAAGTGGCTCTAAAATTGATAAATAAATTGGAGTTTCTTTAATGTTGTGGATAAAAACATCCACCAAAAATTAAAACACAAGCCTTATAAATGTTGTTCTGCATCATATAGGATTCATAATTTTTACCATTTTCGATCTCCCAATGGGAATTGGTTTTGTAACTTTTGACATTTTTATATTAATAATATATTATAGTGATACATAATATATAATTATTAATTTGTTATTATAAATATTAAATAAAATTTATCTAATAAAAAGAATTTTTTTTAAATTAATTTTAACATTAGCACATTAACACACTCAAACATCATTTAAACCGTAATAATAATAATACATTTTTTTAATATTCGGCGTTCAATATTATCACTATAAAATAAAAAAAAATTATAGGAATGTTTCGTATATATATAAAAATTTAAAAACAAAATGGAGTATAATGGTATTTCGAGGAATATAATGTCATTTAATAAAATATCAATTATTATAAAGCAAAATTAATGTCAAGATTGAAAATACTTCTTAATATGAATTAAAAAATATTAAAAAAATGATATAATTCTTATTTTTTACTTTCCCACATATATTGAACGATATATTCATCAATAATTCAATGGAACACAATAATACACTTAATTTTCATCAATTTTAATTTTTTTGTATCGTTCTATTTTTCCAGTTCATAATAATGTTATGAATTTATTTAATCATTAAAAAATAATGATATATAATTATGCTATAAAGTAATAACTTATATTTCCAAATAATACCCATAAATAATCATAATTTTTCAGTATCTCAATACTTTACATATATTAAAAAATAAATCCTTGTTTTGTGAAATTTTCATTACAAAACATATTTTATGGGTCGTGATCAGAGGAATGTGGAATAACCCTCCACATTATATAGTATTTAATGAATAAGGTCCATATATACTCATATATATGTTAATATAATAATTTCATTCATTTTTAATATTATCCTTTTCAAATAAAAATAAAAAAATTTATTTTTACCTTACGTGTAGTAAATGATTTGTAAAAAATTTTCAAATAATTTTGGTAAAAAATTAAGTGTACATTATTAAAAAACATAATTATGATTAAAAAATTGGAATAAATTCACAAAAATTTAATACATATAATTATAATGCATTAAATTAAAATTAATTCCACGGAATGGATGAGAAAGTGAGTTTATAATTTACAAACATCAAAAGATTATAATTTTTTTGTATGAAACGTCATTATGATAATGACTACATTAACATAAAATTTGATATATATATATATATATATATATTCTATGTTTAAATTAAAATAGTTTGATAAAAAAATTATAAAATAAATAATTTAAAAGAAAATGTGGTTTTCATTTATAATTACGTATTCCATCACTATTCATCAAAAAATAAATCATTCTAGAAAGGTCCCAAATATGATGCATTAGATAAATTTTTATTTCCAATTTCAAAAATGAAGTTCATTTTTTCATTTAAATTTTTTAAAAATTTTAAAAATTAATTTATAAATTTATACCTCTAAATATGATTAAATTTTTATGAAGAAAAATATTATTTTATAAAAAACAATTCATTTATTTTAAATTATTATTATTTAACTTCCAATAGATACATATAATTTTTATTTCTCTATAATATTTACAATTTTGAAAATTTATTTTTTACAATTGATAACTTAAAATATTGTTGTTAGGTTATGATGGATTAATATATCATGGGTTGTTTAATCTCTGTTCCTAATATTAAATGTTATATCGAAGATAATAATCTCAGCATTTCATTCTATGTTATCGAATAATGAGATTGAATTTATTTAAAATGAAATATAAATTAAATCTATATGGTTTAATATTCACATATATAATTAGTGATTCATTTCCTTTAATTTATTGAATAAAAACATTCTTCTTCTAGATTAGTTGGTGGGTACATCCTTACACCCATTAGTAAATTTCATCATTGTATTTTAAACATCATTTCATTTGTAAAAAGATTTGAAATTTGAAAATTCATTATTTAAAAATCCATAGAATAAAAATGAATAAAAATAAATCTTATATGGAATATATAATGGGAAGTACAATTATCATATGGACTAACACATAACTAATTTTCAATATTTGAAAACAAATGATAGAATAGAAAAAATGCATAAATAATTACAGAGTGTGAATGAGGTCATGTATTACATGTTGGAGATTGTTCAATGAAAATATAAAATGACTAAAAACAATAAATATGTGATGATAAAAAATATCAATGATTTATTAAAATATAGGGTAATTAGATAAATTTTTTGTTTCGGGATTCATTTAATAAATTTGATCATTTCAATTACCATCATAACTAAAGAAATATAGAAATATACGTACTTTTTTAGTATAATTTCTACCTTTAATAAATTTTCACATCGAATATAATTTTTCCCCTAAATTATGTATATATATGATTAATTTATTATTCTTGATGCATCAAAATAATCTTCTATAGGACCACATATTCCACAAAAGAACAATAAAAAATTATAGTGTCATTATAGATTAATCAAAAAACAAAATGTTGGATTATCGTAAGAAAATTCCCAAAATAAGTAAACCTTCATATGATGAATTAATAAAATAATCTTCAACATTCAATTATAACACCAAAAGTTCATAACAATTCATTCCATAATTAGCTATAATTTAAAATCATCAAATCATTCAACACTATGTTTTAAAGCCAGTTATTAAAAGTATGTGATCATATATTATTCCAATATAGATAAACATATGTTCCTAAAATTAAATCCCAATGATTTTTTAATAAAACTAATTATTAATTATAAAAAATGTCATTGTGACAGGGAAATTCTAAAGAACAATGGTAGGTTATACACCATTGCAGAACATAGGTTGTGGTATCAAGCCCAATGGCCTTTCTGAAATCGACAGGTTGTCAACCAGCCTACTAGTTTTCAACTATATTTTTTAAAATTGATAAATTATAGCTCATTAAAAAAACTTCCTTTTCGTATTAGGGGTTATACATACCCCAACCCAACCAAATTACTCCAAACGATAACCTAAATCGTTTTACTACTTTAAACACTGAAATATAGTTTCTTATAATGTGAATACATGAAAATCCCTTATCATATAATCCTATGGTATTATCCATAAGCCTCATGAAAATTTCCAAATTTCTAAATATATTCTCACTATTAATCTAATCCTAAATATAATATATTTCAACCCACACCCCTGGATTAGTCTGCAAATCATAAAAATAACATTTATTTATTATTTACTTTTAAATTTGACAAATTTTCATTCTATAAAAACAATATAACATCCATAGAAATGATTATATCAGTTATATAATAAATGTTATTTCATTATCATAGTTATTTATATTAGGAAAACAATTACAAAAATAATTTTCATATTTTTAAATGATCATTTAATCCACATAACACCACTCTTATTTTTTTTGCATTAATTAATTTTCTCTATCCATATAAAATAATTCATATACGTAATTTTTTCAATATAATTTTTTATTAAATAAGGAAAAGTAAATATAAGATGGAGGAGAAAAATTTATATGTAAAGATAAAAATAGATATTACAAATTGAATTTCAACAATGATAATAAAATTTGTATAAGTCTATGAGGACATAATTATAGTTCTTGAGAAAATAAAAATACGCATTCCCATCAATAAGAGAATCATAAAACAATAAACATGGAATAATGAATTAACAAATGAAAAATTCAATAAGAATTAATAATCCCGAGTCATAAAATAATAATCATCATGAAAGGAAGTATTATTTAACTATAGGAAGAGTTTAAAATACATCATGGTATTTTAATAAGCCATCTTCATAGAAAAATTATGAATCCTTAGAGAACACTTAAAACTAGAGTAATCATAAATTCAATATCCAAGGCAATTCCCTAGAGAATATAGTGATTTCCCAATTATTCGATGAGATATCTAGTTACACCCTTTTTATAAGCTATAATAGGTTCACCTAACACTATCTATGTGCCATAATCTTAAAATCTATAATGTCATCACCCATAACTATTTCAGTCACTCTATTATGTAATCAATAATATGATCCTATAACAATATATTGGAATTTCCATCCTTTTTTGTATAATAAGATACCCCGTTGCTATTTCGGTCATCCAACTATAAAACTAATGTCAATGATTCAAAAAATAAATAATGAAGTAGTTATTTTATATCATAATAAAAATATAATGAAATAATTAACCATTAATTACATGGTTATCCCATAGAAATGAAATGGCTTCTTTGATAATCTATTTAAATCATGATTAACATGTGGATGAAAAATGGGTTTCATAACAATAAAATTGAAAAAAAATTATTCCATCCGATAATACAATGAGGATAAAATCAATACCAAATATCCTATATTGATGATAACTAACAATGAGGGTTTTACAAATTTATTAGTGGATTTACCATTAAAATATCAAAATCAATATTATCGAGTAATGTTTCATTTAAAATTTGAAAATAAATTTTAAGATCATTTAAAATTTTTAAAACAATTTTTGTTGAAAATAGAATTGAATTTCAATGATATTAAGATATAAATTTCATTAAAATACATCTATCACTTTATGAGAAAAATAATAGAAAATTAAAATCATTTCCATTGTTAATTTTATACCTAACATAATGAAAATTCATATTGTATGGTAAAAATTATAGAAACATTCATTATTCACAATGTTAATAAAACATTAATTTTTAAATTTTTGATCAAAAAAATTACAAATTTTATTTTATCAATCACTGTGAAATGTTTAAAAACTATATTTACAACCTTTTTAGATATTATTTTATTCTATGAAAATAGATTCCTAAAAGAATAAAAAAATGATGTTATATTTTCATAAAAGTAATTTATTTCAATTTTTTATACCATGAAGTGTAGAACTATACTATATTGTGAAAATATGATAAATTTTGTGATGATAATAATTTTAATGAGAAATTTTTTTAGAGATTGATAATTATATCTCAAATTTTAATTCATTATCATAAAAAAGAATATTAAACGATAACATTGTCTCCTAAATCTATTATGTCTTCTGAAACTGCGAATCATTATCCTCATGAAAGGATAACTATAAATGTAAATAATAATATAATTAATTTACGAATATTCATGATATTACATGATATA
The DNA here is from genome assembly GCA_963277665.1 of Viscum album. NCBI lineage: Eukaryota > Viridiplantae > Streptophyta > Magnoliopsida > Santalales > Viscaceae > Viscum > Viscum album. The sequence goes on along the minus strand of OY728121.1, from coordinate 87,272,630 downwards.
CAGTCATTATATACACCTAAAAAATTGATATAATTTTATTACATAACATACATATCAAAGATGGTTAATTGAGACAAAAATTTATTACTTCTTTGGTAGCTTTAAAACTGTAAACCCTGTGAAATAGATATACAGAAATTTATATGTAAATACCCATAAATTATATTATAATATTAAGAAAATAAATTTTCGTTTTTTATATAATCAAAAAACAAAAAATATTTTTGTGTATTGAATCTATCTCCCATAAACAAACTAAATAAGATGAAACTATTACCACACACTTTCATTTGGTCTATCAATATTTAAACTCATATGAATTGGTTATACACATATTATTAAGATATGAATATAATTAATTAATATTTATAATACAATATACGATGATATTATAAATTTTTTCCCATATATTAATAATCATTCATTTTTTTTATTCTTCTTTTGTTAACTACCATATATTATCATTCGTACATTCACATGAAATTTCTATTTCCTGATAATATTATATATTGTAAACATCCCTATAATAATAATAATTAACTAATTATCTTATTTATATATAAATAATACATTTAAAACTAATCATTAAATATGGTTTTAAAATATTAACCAATTATATGGTCATGGGGAGAGTAAGTCGTTCGACTGCATGAGTAACATTTCCATTTTTCAATGACCATAATGGAAAAGAGTTACATAATATTTTATATTTATAGACATTCAAATATATAATATATACAAAAAAATTTATATATACTTTTATATGTTATTCCTGTGTTGTGGTGATTATAATACAGTCACATCTATTCGTGATGGAGGTAGATTTCACAAACATGAACAACACTATAATTTTTTCATTAAGGGATATGGTAAGAAATAAAATGATATATTATATTTCCTTAATGATATATATTTTAATAATATAATATATATGTCATTTTCAACAATAATTTTTTTATTTCTACTCAATAACTTATATGTTATGCGTTATTGAAATATGAGTCACAATACATCATGAGGTGGTGGTCTGTCGTACACATGAGTGGTGTTATAATTGATAATAAATATTTTTATGTAAGAAGGATTATATTATATATTGAATGAATTAAGATAATAATTTTAAATATATAACTTATATTCCTTATATAAATCATTATACAAAAATTTTGAGATGATATAATGGAAAAATGAACAACATCGGTTCATGAGGCGGTAGTCCACCATACACAAGAATGATGATTTCATAACCCATAGGATTAAATTGGTTTTTTTAGGTCATTATGGTGTTATAGGAAAATAAAATAATATATGATATATAATGTAATATATATCATCTTGGTGAATTAAAAATTTAATGATGTGGAGAAAAACACAAAATAAATACCCTTCCTGAATAACATTTGATATACATTGGGTATCCTCCATAAGTCTTCACAAAATATTTAATAGGCTGGATTTTCACTATAATAAGGAATCAATGATTATGGGAGTGATTTTGGGATGTTATATGGGTAAGTATTTTCTCGGCTAGATGGCTTGAGAGTTGTAAAGAAGTGAGTGGAGTGAGTTCCCTTTTATAGATGATTAAGAGTGACATAATGCTTAACTATGAAAATATAATTAATATTAAAATGTCATTATTTCATCGAGTGGATCCACACATCTTAATTAATGGGTATTATGGATTATTTATTCTATCCACACCTCCATCATAAAATAATACACATATTTTAAACATGTTGTTCATGAACATCTAAGTTAACATATTTTTTACATTTTGGTTTTTCACTATGGTAACTAGATTTATAGATTGGGTAATTTATCCACAATAACTCATTTAATGTGAGAATTGTTAGTTAATTTCAAATCAATTATTATAAATAACAAATCCCATTTAAGAAATACAAATCCCTTGTTATTTTGGAAATAAATTTTAGTATAAGCATATGTCATAGGAAAAAACATTGTTTTAAAATAAAAATGCAATCAATGATTTCAATTTTTATCGGAAATATAATCATCATAAAATAAAAAAATTAGGTAAATGGGACACATATAATATTTTCAATCGTTTAAAAATCATATCAGAATATGAAATATTTCATACCTTCAAATCATTTGATAAAATATAAAATATTATAAAATATCATTAATGTAAATGTTGAAATTATTCAGTTAATTTAAATATAAAAATATCAACAAAATAATCTAATTTATTTTATGTTACCACATATTTAATATGTCATATTAATATACAAATTTAAACAATAAAAGAATCTTTTAAATTTATATCATCTATAATATTTTTTTCTGTCATTTATTTTACTTTATTATTAACTAAATAATTCTAAAATTTAAATTTATTTTCAATTTTATGTAATTATTTTATCTCTAAAATTTATTCAAATATTATATTTAATATTTTGAATCATTTATCTATAAAAATAACACCCATTACAAAAGCTAATTTTTATACCCATCAAATTTTTATTATATTAAATGAAATTAAGAATACTTTTATTATCTTCATCGATAAATTAGTTTTTATATGATCTATATTCAATGAAAATTTTATATAAATTTACATAGAATAAATAATTTAACTTCCATGTTCTATAAATTTCTATAAATATATCATTATAAAACTTTTGGCCATTTTATCTCTTACTTTTTATTTTATCCTTCATTAAATCATTTTTTCCTATTTGTTGTATATAACATTTTTGCTATATTTACTATTAATTTTTCAGAAACGTTATGTTGAAAATATTATAAGAAATAAAAAATTTGATTCAAATTATCTAGCCCATTTTTCCTTATTAAACTCATTTTCATTGAATAAATATCTTAAAATTAAACATGAAAATATGATGAGAAAGAGTATTTTATATGGAAAACATTCAAATGTGTATAATATTTTTATTTAAAAATTTAATTTTAAAAAGATTAGAATTGTATAAAAAAGAATTATATATATTTTATTCGATTAATTTTAAAGTAAAAAATTTAAAATTCAATTTAATTTGTAAATAATATAAATAAAATGGATGTTTTTAATAGAAAATTTATTATTTTTCAAAATTTATAAAAAAATAATCGCTTCAAATAAAGGAAAAATCATCTATAAGAATTTTCAAGTCTTATTATTCCTAAAATTAAGTTCAATTTTTATATAAATATTCAAAAACAAATAAAAATGGATATTAAGGTATTTATGTACCACATAATTAAACCGTATTTATGAAAAATATAGTTTTCCAAAAAAACAATACTATTTATTTTATATGATTTAAATTTGATAAATTCTCAATATATATTCATTTTATTCATTTTTAAATTATATAATTTTCATAATGATTTGTTACTATTAATACAAAACTATTTAATGGTAATGTCGTAACTATGATATATATCTTGGATTGTTTAATATTACGTTTCCATGATGAATATGCTATCAAACACAAAAAATATTTGATTTCAAGTAATCAAATCCTTTGAATAGATTACATTTATATAAACATTATTTATTATTGTATATGGGTGTTATATTATCATCTATGATAAATATTTTATTTCCATTACATTATCACATATACTTTTATTCTATTAAAATATATTGTTGTTTCAAAATTAATTAAATATATATCTCAATGTATTCATTTTTTATTTCTGTATAAATGAGTAGACATGAAAAAATTATTTATCAAATCAATTTTTCTTGAATTGGATTTCAATGTGGGTAAAATAAAACAACAACAATTTATAGCTCATTTTTATCACATTAAATCTGAGAGTCTTAGTAATAAATCATAGAATAACATTTTGTAATGGTTAAATTTTTTATGAAAAAAAATGAAATATAGTGGAGCTAAACCATATCATAAAAACACAATTTTTAAAAATTTAAATAGTGAGGCTACCCTTGAATGTATGGTTTCACATTTTTTTATTCATTCTAGATATAAAAAAATAAATTGTGAACATAAAAATCACTATTGTTCTTCATGAATAACATTTACCTAGTACTATCCATTTTGATGTCATAAAATTGACCTTAGTTCTATTTTAATTTCACATGTAAAATGTATATAGTAGAATTATGTGGATAAAAATAATATTTATTTGACCTCGAGGGATCCTCATTAATTTAATTTATTATACAATGATCTGAGATATAGTGGACTATGTCAATATATCTTATATAAATAAATTACAATTCAAACATGTTTTAAAAAATATCATTCAAAAATCATTAATATATCAAAGATAATTTATAACATATTATTTCATCAGAATAATATCATATATTGTTTAAAAAACCCCTTCTACAAGAATTATAAGTCATTACTACTCACATTGGATGGACATTGCATAATAAAAACCAATGACACATTGTGGAATATATATAAAGATTCATATAATATCATTAATAAACCATCAATCATTTCCTCAACACTTGAATATTGTCATTGATTTTTTACGTGAACATAATAATTATAGGATATAATATCCCATTTGTATTTTTTTGAATTCTATATAAACCATATTCAATATATTTATAAAAAAATCAATTAAGGTATTCACAAAAATTGTATTGACACATAATTCCATGTTATTGAAATTTATAAATGAAACACACAACTCAAAAATATGGATTACCCAAAATATAAATTTTATATATGAAATCAATCCTTTTGAATTTAAAAATATAATTATTCATTTCTATTCATTGATTAATAATATATCCAAAAAAATTAACTTCCATATTGAGTAAATATATGTTACATAAAAACATAATATAACATTTTTTGAAAAATAATTAGCAAAAAAATACAAAAATACCAAAAATATGAGAAAAAATTATTTAATATTTTTAAATTCATATATCATAGTAGATGAATTTAAATTTTATGATTATAAATATATGGGGATTAATTTTGGTCTTAATATTATAATAATCGTCTAAGTGGTGAACCTTTAATGTGGAAACTAAAAATAATCCTCATTAATAGTATTTTATTTTTGTTTATTATGTTACAAAATCATATTTTAAAACTATTTTTTTCATTTAAAAATGATCAAAATGTAAATTGGGTAAAAAATATGATCCCACTAATTTATTTATTTTCGTATCAATGGGATGTATAATCGAATTTATTTGAATAGTTTACTAATATCACCCAATAGTGTAAAAGGGATTGGTAAACCTAATAGTCCTTCTATCCATTCCCATTTTCTGTAATATATCATTGAATCAGTAGAAATATATTCATTAATGTTAACTAACTAGATCCTTAATTAATTTTGAAAAATTTATATTTATATATAATATTTATGATAATCATTAGAATGATATTTCCCAAAATTACCTCAGTCCATTGAAAAATTAACAACATAAATCATCCACCACTATTCATAAAATAATTATAGAAATATGAAAATACATATTATAATATTTAAAATTAGTCAATGATACATCAATTAATTATCTTTTATATAATAGAACATTTAATTTAGATGTATTTTAATTTTTATTTCTACACCCACACTATATTATTATAGTGAGTTATATCTCTGCACAGTTAAAATTGTAACTTTATAATTTAATGACATCACTAATTAATATACCATAATATTAGTCCTTAATTCATCCATGAATCATTTAAAAAAAATAACATCTTCTTTAGTTGTACCCTTGATCATTTCATTATCATTATAATAAAATAAATACAGAAATGTATTAGTAATATTTAAAGAAAAAGTAATTTATAATGTTTTGAATATTTACACAAATATACGTCTTATATATGTCCATTTTGTATATAAATAAAAGTTTTTTTATTATTGGTTTTTCGTTGCATGAAATATTTTCTTTCTTATTGTCATTTAATGAGCTATTAATCTAATGAATATTGGTTTTTGATGTACATTTTATTGTATGTCGATATGTTTTTAGAAAGTAAATTCATTCAAAAATGAAATGAATTAGTATGCTTAATATATCCCATATTGAAATATCATTGAAATATTAATTATTCTATTATATATATTATAATCCGTTATAGTATATTTTTGACATGAAACAAGACCGATGTATTTCCTAACACATGGACATAATTTATTATATAACACCCTTTCATGTTGTCAAATATCTGGCCCATACTCATTTATATGTTTACCTATATCATATATCGAGAATATCATAACGGAAATTATATAGCCAGAATCAAAATGATAGTATTGAGAACCCATAATGATAATTATATTTCAGCCCCTTCGATATTAAGTATCAATTTTTTTTGGAATTGATTAAGTATATATTTTTATAGAATAATTAAAAAGATACTTTTGAAGACATTATAACGTTTTAAGACTTTTATAATGGTCTGTGATTAGTTAATAGTTATTGAGAACTCAAAAAATACAATATGAAACAATTTATAGTGAGCCATGTTATAATGGGAAAGCACATTATTATGTAGACAGTTTGGCCAAATCAGGCATCCTCCCATGATAAATAGTAGATAGTGGGATATGGAGTAGTTTAAAAGATGGAACACTAATTATCAAACTACACAATGAAATATTGTAAGGGACCTGTTGATGTAGAGGCTGGGATATTGTTATCTTATGACTAGCCTACGATGAGACTAACCATGCATGGTTTAAAAAATGATCCTAAAATGTGTATAGAGGTTGGGATTAACTATTAACCCATTTATTTATCCATTTTATTATTAACTAATAAATAATTCCACTAAATGGTTTAGGATAATTTTCCTTTATTAAAACAACTAATTTGGAGGTGTTTCTTAGTGTTTTGAAGACATATTCTCTATATAATTTCATCTTTATTGTAGTTTTTTAGGATTTCATTATATCAGGTTTCTTTCATCAGATTATTTTACAGATCATATCTGCTTGAGATAGATATTTGGTGGTTAATACTAATAATTATTATATTTAACCTTGTTTATGTTAGGGGAACATGTTTATTGTTAGTGTTTCAATATTAATCATGGTTTTGTGGGAATATTCATGATATTATACATTTTGAAAATAATTTTTGATGTAGTTAGAATCACTATGAATTCATATTATTTGATAATGAAATATTTGATTCAAATTTATTTCATTTCAGGAAAATTATTTTGAAATTACTGTTCGTAGAATGGTAGAAATCCTCGTTACAAATGGTTTGTGGTTTTGGTGTTTTTGTTGAAATTGGGTGTTTTGTAAGGTAATTGGTTTATGAATTTTAAAAAGATGATTTTATGATTTTCATTTTATTGATTTATAGAAAAATGGTTTTTGGGAAAATTTTCCATAAAAAAATTATTGAAGTGTATTGAAATAGTTTTTTGGCATGGTTTTGGCATCCATGGTTTGGTGAGTGTTTATGCATTAAACGTGACCATGAATAAGGGGTGTAACACATTGGGGTAAAAAATGGGCATGTCCTTGGAAAAGGGTTATGTGACATAGGGGGACATGGATATTTCCACATTGTGATGACATGGTGGATGTACGAGAAATAGCTCAGGAGTATTAAATTATAACTATAGCATTGAGTTGTTGGTGGGTATGGAAATCAGGGAATGGTTATACAAAAAAGGAATGTGGAACAAATTAATGAATTTTTTTTGTTTTTGTTTCATGGAATCTATTTTGGGATGAAAATATTTTTCATTGTTATATAATTATTAACAATCTGAAAAAGATTTTATATATAATTTGTATATAAATGTGAAATCTTTTTCTACCCCAGTAGTGTGAGTAGGGAATCCATTTATGGAAATCCTACACAGTTTAATTACACACCAATAATTTCTAACATTGGTTATTTTGTAGACATTCTATATAATGATAAATGAAAATGTAAATTATAACAATTATTTTATGGAACATTGGGATGCAATGTTTTAATTACGGATTTGAAGAATTGAGAATGTTTAATGTTTTTGAGTTATGGCTGGTGAATTGATTTTTGTTTATTTTTATTCCCCATTTTATATTTATGGTAGTTGTCTTAAAATGTAGTAAAATTTTGTCGTTTTATTTTTATATCATTGGAAATACCTTGAGTTTTTTCACTTTTTTATCATGTATCATTTAATGGATTTTTTATTATGTAATTTTTAGTTAGGATGTTAATATTTCCATAGGTAAAATAATTCCCCAATGTTATTGAAGACCATTTCATTAATTTACAACATGTGGGGCCTTTGGGAAGTACATTAAGGATGAGTAGAAATTATCCACGGACTCTAGCCATAATTGATGGTAAAAATGTTAAAAGTGATAATAAAAAGTTCATCCCTTGAATTCCAAGTGGTATTATTATTAGTTAGTTATTTACTCATTCATCTTTTCTCAGCCATCATGTTAAAATTCATTATTTCATATTTCTTAGGAAGGGTATATAGAATGTAGTAGGATTTTTTATACAAAATATGTAGGGCATAATTTTTTACCTAATCATTTTATAATAAACATCACATCACCAAGAATTTGAGTGCATAAGTGTTTTAGAAAAAATTATAAGAATTTGAATCTTATTATCAGGGGTTTATCCAATGAGGCGAAAATTATTGGAATTATAGAAATTAATTCCCTCAAGGTTGACATTTATTATTCTAGGAAATAATTTATTATTTTATAAATAATGATATATTAGAAATTTATTCAAAAATGGGGTTTAAAATGTAAACTTTTAAAAAAGGGATTGATTTTCAGGTTTTGAAGATGGTTTGACTATCAAAATTGTGGTGGAATTTTCAAAATGATTTCTAAAAGTAATGTGATTATTTTTTTAATGATTTTGTTATATGTGTTTTATGGTAAAATATTAAAATAATTTGCATTCAATTCCCAGACTATCAAAATTATGGTGTTTTTTGTGTCGATTAGAAATGTATCTATGTAAGTTTCATAGGAACTAATTGATGTATTCTTCTAAGATGGAATTTTCAACTGAACCACATATGATTCAAGAGCTAGAACAGAGTATGCTTAATACATTTTAGGATATGGGAAGATTGAACAGGAGTGATGAGCAATTTAATGTGTATCATTGCATAATGCTCCATAATAATAATATAAACATCCATCCTAGATATTTAAAACAAGATAAAGTAATTTTGAGGATGAAGAGGATGAATTGTATCATCATTTTCCATAGCACACAAGTAGATCTGAATGTCATGCTGGTGAGGTATATGCTAGTGGATGATAAATTTTAGTGGTGGGATTTAATGATTCCTGAATAATTATAAAGAATAATTTCATGGGAAGGTTATGAATAATTATTTAACTAAAAATTATATCATCATTAATTCCGGATTTCAAAAACAAGATATTTTATCATCTTGAAGAAAGAGATCATCACTATGATATTGTATGGGGCCAAATTTATGAATATAGTCTGATCTTATATACATGTGGATTCAAGAGTGTTCATGAGGGAATGAATTATTAAATCAAGGATAAGATAAGTGATTGGATCAAATAGTATTGTGATCTATTTAATGGAATATACATAGACGGACAATAGTGGCACAGTTGTAGAAAGGTACTTCTTATGATCTATGGTTGGAGGTAGTATTTTGATACCTTTAGAAAATAGATGGAACAATAGTTCAATGTGAAAACATAAGAGGAACAATAATTTCAAAGGTAGCGTCATGGATGAGAATCAGATGACTAGATCGGAAAATCGTTCTCCAAGATCCAATTAAAGATAATGATGTTCCCACTATGCATCATTCATCCTTATGAAGCGAGAGTGTATGGATCCACATTCCTAATTTCATAATTTTATCTAGATGGGTAATCTTCAATTCTATTAAAGCAGTTCTCCATGGTTGGGTGTTCGAAACATTGCTCATGTCTCATAGACTTTTTATGACTCGACGATATGAGTATATGTGAGAAAACCTCATATGTAAAACAGATCCATCAATGGTGACTCCGTGAATACAATGAATCCTAAAAATGGAAATCTCATCATGGATGTAATGATCCATGATCCCCATGAATCAAATTATATAGAGATGAGAATGATATTTTGGACAATCTGTCCTCATCAATATTTATGGATATTTAACGGGATATTCCAATTTATTTTGGTGGAATAAATTCTGAAAACAATACATAAAATTACAAGGTTTGAAATATATAGATTCAAAAAATAAATTATAAATAATTAATTATTCTTAAATCAATAAACAATAATTTTTTGGTTAATGAAATGTGAGACAACATAAACAATATATGATATTAGTTATTTAACTAATTTCAATGAATATATATTTTTATGAATTTGGAATCAAATCAATTAAATTTAATGTTTTAGTAATCTTTTCTCAATTTGGTTATTTATATTATATTAAATTTTAATGTTGATATATATATGACTAAATTCCATCGATAACATTTTAAATCCCTTTTATTATTATATTTACCATTTTAGGAATAAATTTAATTAAGAAAGTTGGTTTTTGAAATTTCACCATACATTATAGCATATCGAAAAAATAAAAATTTGTATGAGGATTTACATTTCCAAATTAATCTTAAAACCATTGATTTAAAATGATTGATATGATTCAAATTTATTTCAAGGTTTTATGATGAAACTTGTGGAAACCACTATATCATCTTAAAAATTGGAATAAATATAAATTATCTTAATATTTTTCAATACACTCCGATGAAATATTCAAATATAACAATATATTTCCCAATTACACATACTGTTAAAAAATATACCTAATCACATTAATCATCATGAAATAAATGATACAATTATTTAATTATTTTATATTAAATCATTTAATGTATCCATTAAATCTACAATTTTTAGTCCATATATCAATTATAATATTTCATATAAGTGTTTTTCCCAAACATTAAGAATAGTGTTATGTTTACCTTAACAATAAATAAGATTATTATTATTTGATAAATAAAATATGTCATTACTAGTGTTCAAGACTAAATGGTTTATTAGAGAAAATGATGTATTTTGATATATCCAGGTGACTCGTCCATCATATATTTATTTCATATAAAGTAACTCCAATACTTATCTTACTATTAATCGTTATTGATCCAAAATTTCTTTTAATTGAACTAACATATAAAATTTTGGTTTTTTGATAATAAGTTTTAATGTAATTAAATATCATAAAATATGATCGATTCATAACATGTTTTGATTATAATTTATTTGAATCATATACATTAATTTTCATAGATATACGGAAAATTGTATATAATTATTATGTTAAAAATTGATACAAATTAATATTTTTTAAATTATTTATTTTTTATCTAAAGTTTATCAAAAAATATATTCGAGAATAATATAATGATTGGCAAGAATGTTTTCATTTTTTATATTAATAGATGAGTATTAATAACATGAACATTAAAAAAAACTAATTAGGGATACTATATTTCCTTCCATGATTATATTTTAATTTCTATTTCCTTATTAGCTCTTGGATCGTTGATTTTTACCCCATAAACTATAGTTCATAAAAAATTTCATATACAATTAATATTAATTGATGACATAAATGGGTTGTGAGATGGTGATCATTAGTAAAAAAATTCACTGAATGGATAAAAAGATTCAATATTTTCAAATCTATGTTACTGTTCTTTAACATATTTTATGACAATTGTTTTGTATATGGGTAAATTTAGTATATGGAATAATATTGTCCAATAATATAATACTAAAATGTATGTCTTATATAGCACATTTTAGTAATTTTTCCTTATTGTTCAAAAAAATATTTCAGATAAATTTTAATTATTCTATTTACAATAATATGTATGTTCACGTTAGGTAAATTCTAGTAGTTACATTTATTAAAATAAAATACATTTAGAAGAGGAACCCTGTAAACAACATAGTTGGGATCGTTTATTTAATCTAGTTGTGTTGGGTATACAGAACATACATTTTTAACCCCTCTAACATCTAATGCAATGCCACACATTGGGTCTTCATTATAAAAATAATAAATATATTAATTATAGTGTAAGAGAATATGAAAATATTATCTATTAAGATTCAATGAAGTTCATTCCAATCACTAATGAGTTAAAATTTTACTAATATCCTAATATTAAATAATTAGAGCATCGGTAGACAATATATTTTATTTTTTCCCTAGACAATTTATATTTTTTCAATGTGAGGAGAAACAAATATAAATCATCTAGGTATTTACTATACATTATATGAGGAAGAAAATATGAAATTAGTTGGAAATATATAAGTGTGGATCTAATTTAATGAGTTCCTTATAACTTGTAATATATATGTATACAAGATGGAATTAAATAACAACAGTAATTAACTCATTTAGGATCCTATAATTTTTATTAATTTATCCAAATATGATTAAATTTTAAAACAATTTTCTATTCTGGTTTTCGTATGATTTTTGGTATTTTGTATACAACATTAGGGGTTACAATGTACATTGACAAGACTATATGCAAATGATGAAACCAGTTTTATAAAAATATATTTACTCGATGTAATAAACCAATTTATACATCTGGAAATGTAGAGTAAAATAATTCCAAAAAACTGATAATATCCCAAAATCAAATCAATTGTCTCGAATATAAAGAAATATGGTAAAATAATTAATATACAGTAACTAAAATATATAATAATAATAATAAATTAAAATATCATGGGAATGTTTTTTTATAATTTATAGATGCCAATTATTTTTATAGAAGTATAATAATTATCTAAAATGGTTAAAATTTTAAAAATAAATTTGATTAAATTAAATTTTTATGCTATAAATCTGATGTAAAATAATTTAATTTTTATTTATTGACCTGGATAAAATAATTTTTCAAAATAGGATGGAATTCATAGCTTATTGTGTTTATTTAGATTTTTTAAAATACAACTCAATCTTGAATTATTCAAAAATCTGCCTATGAAACAATTTATTTAGGAATAATGTAATATGAAATTGTACATTGCGGATAAAAAATACATTCTATTATATTTCATAAATCGTGACTAAGAAAAAGTAATATTAAATAATTTATAAAAATACATGATGAATACAAATTATTTTTAATTTACTTGATAACATAGTTGAATTAGTAAGTATATAAAAAAATTTATTTTCTCTAATTAAAAATATAAAACTATGACTATACTACTTTATATTATTGTGGATGTAAATAAAGAAGATGATATATTAATATTATGTAGTTTGAAATTTTGTTATTATAAAATTGTTTACCAATAGTTTTTTAGGTTATCTTTATTTTCTATTTTTGGAGTTCTAGTGATTATGGTGAAAATTATTTCCATCATGTGGAAAGATTATATATAGGATCAATTATTTGTATGTTTAATATATTATTAATAAATCTTATGTTATTTAATTTTAATATATTTCCAAAAAATTCAACTAAAATTCTATTTTAATAATGATTAGGAAATTTATTATATCTGAAATAAAATATGTTTATGTAATTAAAAAATACCATTAAAATAAGTAAATAAAACATTCCCAATGATATCATTATTTATTAAATAATATTTGTGTCATATAGTTGTTTGATTAACTTTTATCCTTTATCAGATAAATTCTAAACCATTATAATCTACTTGATATGATAGAAACAATTTTCCATAAGATGTTTATAAGAAATCTATTTTTTTTAAAATATAATAGTTTATTGAAATTTGTTTTTAATTTTATGTAACATAAATACAAGCCTTAAAGTAGTTGTTTACTAATTTCATGGTATTATTGAAATAATGACATGTTTTTTCATGTTTTTTATGTAATTACATATGTCTTGAAAAATCATCTTTCATTACGAAATATCAAATCATTATTTGTTCCTCAGGTGGGGTAGTTTATCTATATATTGAAGATGAGAAATGATGTATCACTTGTTTATGTAGAGTCATTGTCACATCATGGTTTATATAATTATCAAATGAGTATTTTATTCAATTGATAATGCGTAACATAAATGTATTCTTATGTATTAGCTAGTTTTTTACGGTTATGATATTAGGGAATAACATTAAACTATGATTTTATGAAGTGCAGTTTATTATACTCTTATAATGTGATTGAATTATTTAACCCAAACATTCTCATTTTGGGGTGTTTAATGTGTTAGATATTTTACAGATGTAGCTCAGTGTAGTAGGGTATAATTTATATGGAAAATTATAAATTTTATAAATAACTACCCCATGGTTCTAATGTAATTCTTCTAAAAGGGTCTTCATTAAACTATTTGATGATAGATTTTGTAAGGATGCAAGATATCTCTTTTGTTATGGATGTGATGAGAAAGTAATCTTTTTAGAATAAATTTAGGTTATGGGTCAAATTGGATATTTAAATTCAAATTAAATAAGATTATTTGTTAAAATATTTCTGGTACTACATCTTGAATGCCTGGATAAATTTTTCAATGGTTCAAATTAGATCACATTTTTCCTATATGATTGATTACAATTATGGACGGAGGCATGATATTATAAAATATTTAATAGAGAGGGATTATTACAATGTGATTTCTCACATTTTACATCTATTCATCTGATAATAATTGTATAAAATAATAATTGATTATGAGAACGTAAGGATGACATGTGATCGTTTTACTAGTAGTCATGAATATGGACATTATAACACTATGATGTTTTTTTGTACCATTATATAGTTCTCATTTGAGGATTTTATTTAAATTCCATAATCCATATGTATTATTTATGTTTTCTACTCTCTATTTACAACCCTATTGTTTTTTGGAAGCATTTTATTATGATCAGTGCTTTTGGTGATCAATTATTAGGCTATAATTTTATAGCATCTCTATTTCAATACAATATGCCCCTTTATGATATTTTATCTTATTTTTTTCCTCATCTCCTTAATTATTTACACTCAAGCCATGTTACCCATATTTTACCTGTTATATATAGATGATTTGAGGTTGTATTGATGTGATAAAATTTGTAGTATCATTGTAATAATTCATGTAGGTGACTTATTCATTCAATATTAATCTATCAATTTTACTTAATCTCGGATTTTTTTATTTATATGAGTAAAAATATCATTTATATTCATTTATATATTTTTATTAACTATAATTTTCTTTCCATTATGTTATCAAATGAAATTAAATAAAGTAGATAAAATATAAATATTATTTGAGTTAAAGGAAAATATTTTGATTCATATGTCATTAATTCATTATTTATGATTTTTTCATCGTCATATTATATTTATATATATTGGTATTTTATGTTTTTGATTTATTAATATATTATTTAATTTAAAATATTTTGAGTGGTTAATAACTTATATAATGTATTGAATTGGGTATATAAAGGTGAATTTTTTAATTTACGTTTATTAAAAAATTAGTAACATGATTTTATTGACGCATATATTTATTATATTTGATTATTATTTTTTTATACCAGTATAATATTTTAAATATGTTGATAATATATTTGAAAACAATTTAATTATATCATCAAATTTTTAATAAATAATTATTTATCTTTATACTAATAATAAAAATCATTGTTATAATTATGTATATATAATTTTATGTTATTAAAAATGTACCATTAAATATTTCTTCATTATTACATAATACAATATGATTATTTTGGATGTTAGAGTAGATGAATGACTCACAAATTGGATTCAATTTATTAATGAAAATTTTTTATTATAACTATCAGAATATAGTACCCTTTCAGTGATGAAATAAATTTTAGTATGAATTATTTTTTAATGTGTGGGTTAGGATGATAATGATTTTTTCATGTTGGAGAAATTCTATTATTGATTTTTTAATTTTGTTTATAATTATTATAAATGTTGGGGATTATGTTTTTGCGGTTTTAATTTAATGTAAATGTTTATGGGTTGGTGGTTATCATCTTTGATAGTGTGATCCTTTTTGTAATTAGTGAATGATTTTTTAAAGTTATTTGGATTTGGAATTACAATGACATAAATAATATTTTTTTAATGTGTTTAAATAATTATGATACAACATGTTTATCGGTGAATAATTTGGAATGTATTATCAATTTTAATGGAGATGAATTACGTAGATTAATTTTTTATTTTTATGAAGTACTCAAAATTAGATTATATGTTATAATTTAATTAATAATGATTCTTGAGGTTGATCATGTGGAATAGAATGTTTAAAATATTTGTATTGAAAAAATAATGAAATAAAATTAAATATGATGAAAATGCCAAAATGTGGTGATTTTTTTCGAATAATAATTGATTGTTACATTTTAAATAATTAATGATTTTTATTAATTTTTGATTGTTTCCTGTAGATATAGTATGAGTTAGAAGTGAATTTTTAGGGATCTGTTAATTTTAATACTTTATGTATAAAAATTAATAATATAAAATTTGTTATGGAATGTGGTATATTTAATACTATGTTATGATTTTTTATTTAATATGCTCTACCACCTGAGTTTGGTAATGTGACCAATTCCCATATAGTGTATTGGGTTTTATGTGTTTTCAAAATTTCCTTGTTTTAAAGGATACAACTCTCTGAATACTCTTCCAACTCATTCTTTCTTCTATATATAATATTTTTTATTAAAATTAAATAATAACCATAAAACAATGTCATGTAACATTTATAAGTATTAGCAGTAATGACTTGTTGTTACAATATATTTATATAGATAGGATTTAGTTGTTCAATTTACAAAATATTATAAATATGTATGTTATAATTTATTAATGTTAAACTTAATTTATATATAGGGGATTTGGTGTATTTTGTATACTATATATATATATTATTGGAATTCAGTTGCATTATGTTTATATATATCTGGATAATCATGCCAAAATGTATACTTAAATATATATAGTCTATAATTTATTTTTATTATGCTATGTTATTTTTTGGATATGATGTTGATGTTGTTATTATGTGGATACATATATCTATTTCATTTTATTATATGTCTTTAAAGGTGATCATACATTTAAGACAAGAGAAATTGGTTTATTATATTACTAGTTCATCGGTAATGTTTGAGGGTATACATTATATTTAATATATATATATGAAATTATTATAATTATTTTTCTTGAAATATTTAGATGTGTGATCCTAGGTAAGGATTTTAATTTATATTCTAAACATTAGAGAACATGTTGGGTTCTCTTTTCATTCCCTAAGGCTTCCACAATATTCTTCCATGATTACATATGATCTTTTATAGGGGATCCTACTGATTATAATTATATAAACACTAATATATATTTATATCATTTTTTAGAATTTTTTGATGTTGGAAATCATGTAAGAATTTACAATCTTATTAATGTGGAAGTATATTCTAATTTATCATGGAGTTGTTTCTAAATGTGTTGTTGACGTTGTATTATGCATCGGAGATTTCCATAGTGTATGAAATTGTTTCTATATTCTCATTTTTTATTTTTTTTATAGGCTTTTTGGTGGATTTATATATTTTTTTATGTAATAAATGGTGTAATTGTTCCCATTTGTGCACAACTACACTGTTGGTTATAGTTTTCACTATATGGTATATTGGGGTGCACACATGGGGTTAAATTTATCATAACTGTAATCGTTGAAATATAATAGTTTTATTAATTCATAATAATATAGTATTAATCCATTTTAATATGATTCTGGATAATTTATATAGTTCGGTAATGAGAAATATTATATATTTCTGGAAGTATGCGGTTGAAATATAAAATAGTATGTGATGTAGATAAGGCAGATCAGCTAGGAGATTGTTTATCCAAAAAACACAATAATCGAATGCAATACCCCAAAGATTAATTAACATAATATGTGAAATGATATTTTAGTAAATGTAATTATATATTTAAAGAATCAATAATACTAAAATATTTTTATTGTGAAGTATTTTTTTGAATAATGTTCTTTCAGATAAACATAATATATATAATCTAGAAAAATAATGTATATATATGCTTAGCAGACCTAATGATTTTTTTTATTCTAGGGATGGTTGTTGATAAAATCCCTTAATATATATGGGTTCAATATGTATAGTATGATGTTAATAATGATCCTCATTGGTTTCTTCTTTTATGACCATCATTCATAGTGGAATAAATTATGAATGATTCATTTTTATTGAATATAAAAGTTTGAGGGAATTATTTTGTTACGAGATAATGAGGTTGTTTAAGGATCTATAGATTTATTTATTCATATCAATTATAGGCGGTATAATACTATTCAATAGGCACTAATTTTTTATTTGGATAAAATAATCATGCGATTATATTATTTAATAGGGATCTTATAGAGTTAGTAGTTTTGTGGGATATGATTCACGATTAGATTCTTTATATGTTCATTTGTTTGATAATAAAGGATCCATGATAAATTGAGTATTATAATCTCCAATAGGGGATAATGTTCATGATTTTTGTTGGGATTTGATATACGTACTTCCTTTATCATGATATAGTTCTCCAATTTGATGAATCAGAAAGATCAAGGAATTATGATTATGTATTGAATTAAGATAAATAATGTCAGATCGCCACATTTAATTTGTCAAGGATTCATGAATTGTTTGATTATGAAGTGGTAATATATAATATGTGGGGTTAGGATATAACAATTTTATAGGGATGTCATTATATATTAATAATGTTCTAATCCATAAATAGAATATCTATGTTCCATGGGTTTTAAATGATTCATTTGGTAAAGAGTTATTCTTAAATTTTATAATATTATTTCACAATAAATGTTATTAATCACACAACAATATCACTTTGTATTATATATTCATCTACTTTACTATTTTTGGGTGTTTTATGGTCATGTTTTTAATATAAATTCATACCTAATAATGTGTTAGTATCCTTCATCAATGTGATCACTAATGTTATTATTCTAATTTAGAATAGATGTAGAGTGGTCATAATTGTTTTAGATTATATGTTATTAGTAAAGTAGTTAGAGTATGGTTAATGATTTTTTTTCTACCTCATGGACATAGAAATGATTATTCTTAAGGTTGTAGTTATCAATATGTAATCTCAAACAATGATGTGGTTAAAGGTCTGTTTTCTGTTATAGAAAAACATTCACAATAAATAATAAAATCTATTTATTTATCAAATTATATTCATCTAATTTCACGTATTAGAATTTATATATAAAATAGTATTACTCAGTTATTTCGATTATTATAGATTGAGTTATAGAACTCACGGTGTGGAGGATTATTATAAATATTTCATTGAATACACATAATGATTGACATTCATTCTTTTGTGATGTGATTATAGGTTCATAGAATAGAATGGGGAAGTATATTACATTTAGTGACTTCTAATGTCTAGTAATGTAACCATATAATGTCATCTTTTTCATTTATTTATTATATTTTGAATCAAATAATTATAATTTATTAAGAAAGTGTGTTATTATTTTTTAAAATAATGGATAGAAGTTTTTGTTTCTCAATGAGTGGAATATTTTTATGGAATATCATTTTTATAGTCAACATTCATCCATGATTTAAATGCATGTGTTAAATTATATATTTTTTCATGAAGTGGTGTTAGAGAATTTTATTGATGTTATGTGGGATTGTATTCCCAATGGTGATAAGCATTTACCCCATGAATGTGATTTTTTGTTGAGATACATTTTAAATATTTTTTTTCCAAAAGTGATGTTTTTATACATGATAAAACATTTTGATTTGTATATCACACAATTAAAAATGAGGATATATTAAATATTTTATTCTTCCTTCCCTATGTGTCACCCTCAGGGAATCTTATTTTTTCGTCGACATGGGAATATTAATTCTATTAATATGTATAACTTAACATTTATTTAATCATTTAACCAAAAAAATCTAATCAACTCATGAAATATATGATTAATTTGAACATTTGATGGGATATTTATGGTTATGTATGATTGATCCATGGACAATGAATCGTTATATATCGGTGAGGGGTGAGGATATTTGAAATTATATCATTATGTGTAATAATAGGGACATTTATATTGTGGTTATTCGTTTATGAATGAATAATGAAATGACTATATTTATGGGTTAGATAAAATCCTAATTACATTATTTCATAGATATCATTTTTATGTGTTCCCTGTTGACATCAATATTTATTTGAGGTAAAAGTAGTATCATGTTGATAATTTAAGAGCTATTATGGTGGTTTATTACCATTTTCATCTTTTATGAAATCAATATATGAATATGTTTTGTGAGAGAGTGGTCGATTTACACTTAATGGTTGTCTCCTAACAGGGATTATTTATGCATCCTTTGAATATTGAGTTAGTCGTTTAATATATTTCACCTTATGCAGTAAATTTATTTGGACTTTTCAATTATTAATTGGATAGTATCATATGATTGATCCATATTATTCTTAGTTACTGATAGTATTTTGATGAACATATGTAGTTATATTTAATGTTAAATAATTGATATACTATTGGTTTCTTCTATTCATTTTTTATATGTGTGGTAGTTATACTTTTTTCCTTCCCTATGGAATCATATAGTCAACCATAATGTTATTATTTAAATTTTACTTATTGTATTTATTTCATATATTATAAGTTACATATATGACATAGGGCAATTCAAAAGAACATTATTCTCATAAATGATGACTTCTAGGTTAGTGAACAACTGTACTAATAAAAATAAATAATATTAAAAATGAACTACGAGTAAATAAGAGTAAAATTATAATAAGACGACTTGGATGCAATTAATCCATGACAATGACAATACTCATAAAAAATATTATGAAATAAATCATTACATCATGAATAGAATATTCAATTTTTAGATTATTGTATTTATAAACAAGATAGAAAATAGAAGTGAATGGTGAATGAGTTGAAAAATAGATAGTTATATAATTTATGGAATCTATATGAATATTAAATATCATAACACAAGAATTTTAATATGACCATTGGAATTGTTATATTATAATTAGAATAGAAATCTGACTGTTAAAATATTAACCTAACCATTGTAATGGTATTATGAAATTTATGAAATCTAAACTACATGTTATAATAGTATTCTCAACTATATAAATGTAATAGAATATAATTTTTTTTAATTAAAATAAGATATATTTATATCATGATATAAGTAAATTAATGTTCTAAAAATGATATATTAGTTGTTGGTAAATTTTAAAAAATGTATTATTTAGAATATTATATTTGATATAAATAATTAAAAAAAATTATTCATAAATGTTTTTCATAACTTAGTAATATATTGTATTATGAAGATAATAAAATTATATGATAGCATAGGTAAATTTTCCAAAGGTCATGAAATCGATTATAATATTATTATGGTCAGTTTTTTAATAAAATAAATTATTATTTAAAAATTACATATCTGGTAATGATGATTTTATTAATATAGTTGATGTTATTTTTAAATTATAGTTATCAAAAAAATGGATACCATTTCTATTTGATAATTTTCTAAAATAATATTTTTTATGGATAAGGAAATACATTAATTTATGGTGTTTTTAATTATAATCCAAGTACATAAATTTATTATTAATGGTTGATGTATAAAATAATTAATTATAAATATCTTACAAAAATCACTACATAATATAAATAATCTATACTATTAATATTACTAATCAGTAATAATAATCATTTGAATATAATATTCAAAATACCTCTCTCCTCCCATTATAAAACCACCACACATTGCCCCAAATCGTGACACCTTCAAAGATAATATTGTTTCCAAATATCATAATAACCCATTACTACCCACTCTTACCCACTAATGTGTTATTATTTTATCACCCATGTTCCAATTCATTAATCCTTATGGGGTCCAACAAGTAGGCAATACCGATGTGGTAACAATCTAAAATTGTAACATCCCAATTAAATAAAAGTACAATACATTTTCATATTAAAGAATATTTGTGAATTAAAATTTAATTTTACTTTAATGGGGATGCTATGTTTGATGGTTTACCCAATATGTAACAACGAGTTTCATCGAAATCTTACGTTGAATACAACATTGGGACATACTGAAAAATAATAATATAATATTATTTTAAATGGTAATTTACACTTAGAGGTTGTATTGAAAGGAATAAAAATAACTAGCCATATTATAATTAAACAGTTTTCTAAATTTGTTTCCATTTATCTAATAAACATTAGAGGCTTAAAACAAGAATGAATCTAATTTTAAGCACAAATACACCAATATTCTTGAAAAGGTAGATTTACTACCTTTTAATGATGAACCCTCTTAAAATATTGTTTTGGTCACTTTTATATGGTCTATCTCACAAAATAAAACTCTTCTTTTTAATCGGGATATCAATATTTACAACTGGTATGTTTTTGGTATTTTTCTGAACTAATACATTTTTAAAGAATTGTGAAATATATTGTATTTAAATTTAAATCTTCCATTTAATCTAATTTATTTATATTGTTAGATTACATTTTTATTTTGGTTAAAAGTGAAATTATATTATATTTTTACCATTTATTCTTATTTTGGTCATTGTTAGTAATATAACTTTGAAATTGGACAAAAACAACTATCGATCATTTAGTAGTTATCATTTCTTAAAAAACACTTTTTTTGCTTTGTCAAAGGATATAAATTTTAAATTAATTAATGAAAATTATATGTTTCTAATATGGTAAAATATAAATCATTATTAATTTTTGAATATCAAATATACCTTCGGATGATATTTCGGTATTTTTCGGAAAAACATCAATTTCTACATAATTGTGAAAAAAACGTAGAACTAGTTAAAAAAACAGACATTCTCATTTAAATTAAATTTAACCACTTCAATTAATTTAATTTAAAATATAAAAAATACATGATTATTATTAGTAAGTAAAATGGGGTTCAATAAGATGAAAATAGTTTTTGGTGAATAGTAACTTTTGTCTTATTTTTAGCAGTTAAATGTAAATAGGGTAATTCAAGGTATAAATAGTAATATGATAATATTAAATTACACTAACATGTGTCCTAAATCTTTTGGTTGTTACATTTCTGACCCTAGGAATCCTTGGGTCAATTTTGGGACCCCATGGATCCATTTAAGAGTGATAATAACACTTTATATTAATTAATCTAAAGTAATGACAAAAATGACATAAATATATATATATCTCATAGTAAAATAAATTTTTACATGGTGTTATATAAGTTATATAATTAACTATAAATATTAATTTTATAGATAAAATAATTTCCTAAATCGTGGTATTTTTTATAAAAATTTAGAAATAAAATAAATAAACTTATTTATGACACAATATTGATGCAGTGTTCATCTCATTAATGAATGATTTAAATAAATAAAATTTTAATGATTAATAAAATATCGAAAAAATGAAGAAATATTATTGAATTATTTTATTTCGAACAAATTTCATCTTATACTCGACATTAATATGTTTTTGACCGTTAGAATTAGAAAATAAATATATAATAAATAATTTTTTAAATCATTCCCAAAGAGGCCCTCCTCCCCTTATAAAAAGCTGTCACTGCTAAACCATTACTCACATGTATAAATCCCCTTTTTTAACAAAAATATACCTAAATAATCTCTTCATATCCCTCTCATCCACCTTGAATCCTTAACATAGGAAAAATTCACTTCATGAAATCTTTTTTGTTCAATCCAAAGGGAGTTATATGATTCAACAGTAACGTCTTATCTTATGTTCATTTATGTTATCGTTATTCTCCAACAACCTAAACTATTATTATGCCATTAATTCATAAAAACACCAGTATCCTCAATATTATAGGTTGTTGATATGAGAAGGATTCGAACTACACAAATACACACCACCATTTAATGTGTAATGACATTATGTTTCTATTGATTACAAACTACTACCTCACGAATCAATGATTTTTAAATCTTCCCCAAGAACCTATTATGTAGGAAATTAATATGGATCTATATTTAAATGTGATATATTTTATATTTATATTGTATCTATACTTCTGTATTTTTTATTTATATCATAATATTATGGTTTCTATAATAGGTAAATACGATAATTTCATTTGAGAAAGTGTGGACTACCGCCACTTCAATGTGATATCACTCATTAATTCCACAAATGGAATGTATAATTATTGGATTAAATTAAATAAAATAAAATATATAATATAATATAATTATAATATAACTATTTATTATTATTATTTTATTGCTTTGAATATAAAATATAAATGAAAGAAGTGTTCGTGCGTACGTACGACATACAGTTTCTATGAAAAATGTGTTTCATTTCATATCTCCAAATTATATTAAATACTATAAATATATATAAACTGGATATATATGATATATATGATTTCTAAATAATTAATATAATTCGGGAGATAGTGGAATTTTTACAGCATGGACAATTTAAAATTTTAACAAATTCATTTTTGACTAATGTTATGAACTTCTACAAAATTCACAATAGGAACTAAAATAATTAACTAATTGTTATAGCATTGTAGAAAATTATATAAATGTAATAATAAATTTGAAAAAATTTCTTAATGAAATATAAATTTACTTCTGTTTTTTATTCAATAAGAACATGAAACATACGAGTCAAGTCAGGCATGAGTTAAGGGGTTTCTTATCTCAATTTTAATTTCATGAGATCTTATTTTTTCGCCACTTATTTATTGCCTGTGGTGTATTTGGTACAACCATTTGATATTTATTATCATGATTCTATTTATATTCATGGTATTATGTGTGTTATCTTGTGGTTATTTTTTGTCTCATGAAACAATTGATTACAACATTGAATAATGATTTCATCTAACATTTTATTCCCGTGAAATTCATGCAATATATACAATTATTTCCTTTTGTGTCATGTATGTATTTCCCCTGGTTATATTCATTGTGAAATATAATTAAACTTATGGGTGTTTAAATCATCATTTTATGCTATTTCGTCCTTGGGTTTTATGTTTTTATCTTACCAAATCGGTTAGGGAACCTTTCACCGTCCTCTTTCTGTCAATGGATTATTTTATGTTACATGTTTAAATTTCAATTTTCAAATGTTGGGTTATGTGATTATATATCCTTATTTTTGTACATTTCATGTCTCGTTGATTATATACTCTTTTACCTCTCATCAACTTTTTTTTATGAATTTTAATGAGACGCCATTACGTTGTCGATGTTCTGTAAGATGGTTTCATAACCCAATTTCTAATCTTTGGGATAAAATTATACTTAATTATTATGTCATGGTATGAATATTTATTACTGAACTATGATGTTTTTAAAATTTCTATCCACTTATAATGAGGGTATTATTATTTTTCCCATGTAATTATGTTATTGATTAGTCCTAAATATTTGGATAAGATTGTTGCAAGGGACATTGTCTCAAATTAAATTCCATTGAGATTTATTTGTTGTTACACACCAATTCACTTTTATATGGTTTATATACTGACCATTGACATATTATATCATGTACATCATTATTATCATGATATTATAACTTTTATTAAGGATATTCCTCAATTTTTTGTATTCGTGCATCTCTCATTTGTTTAGGAACACTTTTACTAAAATATAGTTTCAAATAATTTAATGTTTTATTATTAAAAAAATTCTTCATTAATGGAATTGTTTTAAAAATTGATTTAACGATTTATTTTTAAGACATGAATTTTTTGAAATTAAAATTTCATTCAAAATATTCAATGTGGTGTGGGACACATTGATTCAAAAATATCACTACTAAATGATTATATGATATTTAAAATGGTTTAATAATGCATTGATTATGTCAATATCTTGAATAATATATTGTGTTGAAAAGTGTAATAGTTATAATTAATTTATTCTTGTTTTATATGTTATTAAAATTGTATGGTTCCTTGGAATTATTTACGAATACGAGTGGTTCTGTGATAATCCTAGTGCAGGTGAGCCCCAAATAAATCTCCAATGCATTGTGTAATGTGATAGAGGTAAATGTTAAGGTGTCTCCTAAAATATTTATAGAATACACTATGATGGGTCTTCCAAATGTAACTCCTTAAGTAGCTCCGAAATCTACAATGGATGTTTGATATGGATTCCACAAGTTACCATAATGATTTATGATTTCTATGTGTTATTCATAAATATTATGAGTTTATGAGGTATGTTAAAGAGCTTATGTTTTGTATGTATTGAGGAACTAATGTTTATTTATTTATTTTATATACCTTAATGAGATTTTTATGTTCTTCCCATTTTATTTTTGAAATGTTTTCCACATGTTAAAAGGTAGGGTAAGTGAATGGAATAACTCATGTAGATTTATATCAAGAAAAATAATAATTTTCTAATTTTATGAATTTTTCTTTTAAGAAAAAAATGGATACTGAGTAGAAGTGTCTAATTTTTTATTTTTTAGATGTAATCTAATATTAATGTCATAAATCTCTAAAACTCTTAGCCAGAATAGATCATTAATTTGAATAATTAACGTAAATCATGATTATGTAATGTTTATGGTTGGGGCCTTATAGTTGGTTTTATAGGCCGGTTTTAACCACTTTAGAGATTAGTATTTTTGGTTAGACACATAGTTTGTCTTTATGTCTAGTCCATATGTTAAATCGTTATTTTGTATCTTTTTTAGATCATTGATTGTTTTATAAAAAATGGAAAGAAGAGGATCTCAATCGACATTCCTATCGCTTCCCGATGACTTGCATACAGTAATATTTTCAAAGTCATTTCTAGACAACTCTAAAATATTTTCTAACATAAAACTCACTTGCACGCAATTGTTTGAGATATAAAACACCTTTATTATACCTCTATATCATTGTGGATAATGGATTGTATTGAATCAAATAAAATTTCCAAATATTCTCATATTTTCAAGAAAGGTAAATATTATCAAGGAAATTTCAAATAATTTACCTTATCACAAGATTTTGAATCATATAATGATTTTGAAATATCATATGAAGTAGGAGAACCTTGTTGAGGCTATTTATATTTTCATTTAAATTACTATCGTTCGTCACATATATATGGTATATTAAAATGTACACTGATTAATTATATCAACTCAAACTCAGTCCAACTATTTTATAAAAACCATGTTTTATTAGATGTTTTGAAATTATATTTTATAGATTTTTTTTCCGAAACAATTTTTATGTGAACACCCATATGAACCATGTTGTGCAAGGTGTATTTGAGTGGAAGAATAAAATTATTTTGAAGGATATTTAAATCATTTTTCCAATAAAGGGACATTCTACTGATGTGAAAAAGTTGACAATGAAACCATGTGGGCACCATGATCAAGGTATGATGTTCTTTATTTTAGGAATTGATTTATTTTATAATATAGATGATAAATAAAATATGCCAATATATATAAGTCTACATTATGATTTTGAGGTCTTAATGTGTTTGGATTAAAATTATAGTTATAAGACAACCTTTGAGGTTAAAATATTTTAGGGTTATTGTTGCGTTTTATAAAAAGGGAAACCGATAAGATGGGTGACTAACCATCTTGCCCAGTAAGGCCATGGGAATAGAACCCACAACCGAAAAGGTGATATGGGCGCATCACCTACCACTGGCCAACGTGAATTCAATGGTTAATATGAGTTCTTCAAATAGGTAAATGATGTTATGTATTAAGAATAAGTTGATTTTAGGAACACATATTTTATCAAATGGATATCCATATAATAGGAAAATTATTTAGTTATTAAGTGATAGTGGTATTTTGGAAGAAGTTCTCTCTTTTGGGGATACAAAATATGACTTAATAAAATAGAATACTATGGGACATTATTTAATAATAGTTGAAATTTTATTAAGGAAGAATCTATGTTTTATGTCTATTTGAGTTATTAATTGAAATTATTAACCTATTATATAGAATATGTGATTAGGATAATTACACTACAGTATGCGACTTTAAGAGTAGTTGATGTTATTTTTTGATAAATGTTATGATTTACTATGGAAGACTATGTGATTAAATCCTTCATAATTTTGTGTTTCAATCTAAGTTAGGTTTAAATTGAATAATTTTATAGATAGTTTTTTATTGAATGGACATTGTTGAACTTTGTGTATTTTTTTTTTCAAATTTTGGTGATTAGTAATAATATTTCTTTTTTTAATAGATTTTAATTTTATGGGATTTTATGATCTTGTACTAATGATTTTTGTTTTGCTTAATGTATAAAGATATGGAAAATATATAGTTAATATTTTTTGGATTATGTGATTCTCTATATGTTGATTCAATCACTTCAAATGTGAACAAATCATCTTGAATACTAAAAATTTGGAGAAAAGATTATTTTTTCATAGAAATATATTAAAGGATGAAAACCTACATGAAAAGAATGTATATTTCTTTAATTACTTCATCAATATCATATATAAATCCTCCAACTATATGAAAAGGAACATATAACAAAAAAAATGTTGTCTGATTACTTTTCCAACTGGGAAACCAAAGAACATTTAAACAATAATATGTTTTTTTATTTTCTTGTAGTTAAATTTCTCTAAATCAGGATTTGTATCACTTTCCATCAGAGAAAGAAACTTAAATTCTCCTCCAAATCTGTGCATTCAAAGAATCCTAGTATCAGTTATATTTGGTGACCTTTTTTACTTCTCTTTATTTCTTTTAATGTGAAAGTTCTATTGATTGTTTTTACAATTTGGGACTATTAATGATATTTCCAAGCCCAATTTTAAAATTGCGAGGATGAAATTTCTAAAAGGGGGGAAGGATGTAACATATCAATTAAATTAATGAACAAAAAAGTTTAATTTTTATTAATATTTTTTAATTAAATATTAATTTTACTTTAAATTGGATTCTATGTTGATGGTGTACTCAATACGTAAAAACAGGTTTCCTTGAAATCTATCATTGCACACAACATTGGGTCATACTGAAAAATAATAATATAAAATTCTTTATATTGGTAGCTAATATCAAGATGTTGTATTGGAGGGAATGAATAGAAGTAACCATATAATGATTAAACATGTTTCTTATATGTTTTTACATTTATAAAATAAATGTTAGAGGCTTAAATTATGAATGAATAAAATTTTAAAAATAAATACACTAATATTTTTTAAAAGGTTGATCTACATCATTTTGATGGTGAACCCTCTATAAATATACCATTTTCACTTTTATATGATCTATTTTTTAAAATAGGAATCATATTTATAATCAAGACATCAAAATTTATTTTGGGTAAATTTATGGTATTTTTCATATAAAATTAAATTTTTTAATGAATATTGAAATATACTATATTTTAATTCCAAATATCATTTTAATTTTATTTATTTATATGGTTATATTATCTTTTTCATGGGTTTTAATGTGTAAATAGATTATATTTTTACTATTTAATCCAATTTTGGTCATTGGAAGTAATTTTACATTGATATTTGATTAAAACATGTGTCAATCTTTTGATTGTAATTATTTCTAAAAAACACTCATACTTTTTCAACAACAGTAATTAATTTTTCATTAAATAATGTGACTTATACCATGACCTCCTCCCACGAATGATTCCCCTCATGAGTCTTCAATGGTGAATGGGAGATAATGACCCCTGAGTCCCGCCTCCTGTAGGCCCCGGGGTGGTGACTAGAACCAAGGGTATGATTTTTCACAAATATGGGAGGCATTACATTTTTTTATTATTTAAGATCAGGAAATAGTACAACTCAACCACCAAAAAAAAGAACAAGTGTATAGATATAAACCCAAACCAATACCACATGCATGTTTAAATAGTTCTAAAACAAGGTACAAGTACAAGAAAGCTCAAAATGTACAACACAAAAAGAAACAAGAGTACAACAAACTGCAACAACTCCAACTTTCCCGACTAGTAGGGTCCCGCACGACCAGTTCCAACCACCACACTACCCTGCCTGATGATTATTTGGCTAATAATGGACCTCAGGCCATCACAGCCTGCTCGATGATACTTGCGCTACCCGGGAAAGGGAGTAGAAAGGAGATAATAACCATCCACTAATAGAAGTGTTGGGGAAAAACCCTCCCCCATGAAATGGGGTTGTTCGGCACTAAGTTCTCAACATGGGTGGGGTGCGTATTGAAATATAAAACGTACAGATTTATATAATTATAACATTTACTCAGCCCATCCTAAGGCTTCTACACAATGATCTGAGCATGTGCCTTAGCACTGCTACATCGAGAGTATGCACACAATAAACAATCCCAAAACCCCATTTAATGTTTTCATGTTTCAACAGCTTTAGTTATCTGTTTCTTAACTATAGGGAAACTATCAACAACAAAATTGGATCCAGTATTGATAAAACATATCCCTTCCATCCACAAAACATGTTAGGAAAACAGAAGCAACACAAACAAGTCCCTTCTTATTAACCAACCAACCCCATTGATTATTAATCATGTTCCATTACCAAGCCCCACCATTCATTAACTCATCCAATTTTATTTATTATTCACAAACCATAGTTCGTTCACATTCAAACCCATCCCTACATCCCCGCTGCCAACCACCATAACCACAATCACACTGAAACCTATACATCACCATCCCTTGGATACCATTTATCGCAGCCCAGTTGCCCGTCACCAACACAACATTCACAGCAACCCACAAACAAGCCAACCACAGCCCCACTGCTCACCCGATCCACATTAACCCTCTAAACACCCCCTTCACATAAATAAACCCTAACCAACACCCACATGTTTATTATTTCAGTTTGTTCAACCATGGTGATCACACAAGGGTTCCGGTTATTTATTCAGATAACTTTACGTGATTAACTAATTTCCACATTCAATAACATATTAATCTATATGAAGATCTAGAAGGAGGGGGAAACATTTAATTATATAAGCAAAAAACCCTAACAACCATGATTTTCAGTAGGAATAAGCTCATTCAATTCACAACATAATATCACCAGATATAAATAATGTAACTGCATTCACAAACATCCAATCATCGTTATATATGCCCTTTGTTATCATTATTAACCGTTTTCAAATTTTTTCACATAAAAAATAGGACACCCACCCCGCATGATGCAAAAATTTAGAGAGACGAAGGTAAGTTCCCTACCTCCACAAGATCTGATGTCCTTCTACGAGCACGACAACCTTGATCACAAGGCTTCTCCCAGAATGACTGCACCCATCATGGATGTCGCGACACCACCGAATCAACAATACAAGAAACTCTATCAACACAAAGATCACATGGTGTATTATGGAAAGATAACGGGAGAAGTAGGATTGGAAAGATAATACAAGAATAGAGGATTAACAAACCTTTTTAGAGTCGTTCGTCAAATATCATCCTTCTGGTCAATTATTAGTAGTCTCCACTGTTGGAAACTATGGAGGGGGGTTCGATGAATAAGGAAGAGAACAAGCTGTATGATATTATCCTCTCTGACAAGATCCCGCATTTACTAACGGATCGACGATCGGAGTCCGGATGAAGAAGTTAGGAGGAAGGATTCTAGGTCATCCGGGAGCATCGCCGTCCGGAGAAGAAGAGAGGTCTGTAAATAACATGTTATCCTCTCTTATATAGGAATAGAAAAGGTAAAACGGTACGTAGCGTGAATTAATGAATATACAACAAGATCGTACGACAATCACACTATCTGACTGGTCAACACATGACATGTCAAGAAGTTTCCATGCATTTAATGATAATAATAAATTCCATTAATAATAGGTTTTTTCTTGACCCAAGATATGAAGCATAATTTAATACCCAACATTAGATTTGAATTGATCGTATTAATGACAGGATCCTATCACCACTAACGGCAAGTCAATAGGACGCCGCACGTGGGAGTAATGATGGGTCGAAGATTTAATAATATTATTAAATCTATTAATTCACGAGCGTTTCGGTTACCTGATCTGAAAACCCAAAAAGGACATCCAATATTGGACTCATAATTTCTGTCTCGTAGTCAGGGTCGCACTGCTGCTAACAGTTGGTGAATCCAAGGTCTCCCGAAGATGTTGCAGACAAATAGGTGTTTTATCTTCAAAATTAATAATAACAATATATTATTATTATTATTATTAATCAATTATTTTTTTCATAACTCATAAAGTAGTCACGATTAGGAGTATTCTTGGGCGCCAGAATTAAACACCAATTCCCCCTTTTCAATTTATTTGTCTTTTAATTTTATTTCTCTTATTATTTTTTTGTTTCTCTCTCCAATCTCTTTTCTTCTCCAAGTTCCATCATGCCCCAAAAAAAAGTGGCACCTCCTTTTCTTATACACCATTAATTCCATTTTTTATGGTTTTTTTTATTATTTTCATTATTATTCCATCACTTTGTAATATCTCTCCAATCTCACTTCAATGTCATTATTAATAATATTAATATTAATAACACCCATCATTTATGTTCTAATTTAATCCAATTAGATTAGATTACCATAATTATTCTCATATTAAATTAATACCATTCCATGCGACTCAAAACCATTTCATTTAATTGAATTAAATGACAGAAGAAAATTAATATCAATTACATATTTAACCCTATTTTAATACATTTAATTTCATTTACCTCTCGCACATCGTATTACGCCATCATTGTTGTTTATTTTTTTCAATAATAATAACTATTCATCAAATTATTTTATTAAATCATCACCATTATTATTTTTAATAATGATAATATTTACTCTCATTATATTGACCACGTTAAACCACCTTATTGGATATCTAAATCTGACCAAGCCACATCAATGTCGCATAACATCCATCTATTTAATTATTTAATTCCATTTATTTTTATTTCACAATAATTAAATTGAAACCACGTTTTAAATTAAAACCATTCAATTTAATAAACCCAACATATTTTTACGCCACCATTATTATTATTATTTAACATAAAAATAATAACAAACTCGCCATTAATTTTATTAATGCACCACCATGCTTCCATTGTGCATCCTCATTTATTTGTTGTCAATAAATACCATGACTAATTTCATTATTTTCTCATTATTATTAATATTATGAAAAATATTAATAACACAACACCCATTATTATTATTCAAATTTAGTTTCAATAATTACTCAATTAATAATAAACTGCATGTTTCATTTATCAACATCTAATGGGCCACACACCTTCCAACTTCACATCATTAATAATAATAACACTCATTAAATCATTTTATCATGATTATTATCTTTTTAGTTTCATTAATCACACAATTGATGTCATCATCATTATTATTTAACATATTTTTACATTATCATTAGTATTAAAAATTGTCATTATAACGTGGATCGTGTCGACCAAATCGATTTCAACAAAGGAATGGACCAGAGGGGTTCGGTCAATTACATCAGATACCTCTCAAAACATTCTCATCCTAGAAAATTAAAAACCAACCCAAAAGAAATAATGGATCTGAACAACCACTCTTCAAGATACCTATCAGGGATCTCGTCATATTAGGAAACAACAGACAACCCAAATTATATGAGTTTGGAATTCCTTCTCCCATATCTCGATATTATCCACTTTAGGCGTCACTGAATCGCCTCCATGGGTTTAATCGCATCCACATTAATGCGTCTCGATTATGAATTAGGTCTTTTGACTTCCATATAATAGGATTTTAAAAACATACACTACCGCGAACACCATTCAAAACAACATTAAATTCCCCGAACACATGGCTTGAGAAATTCCTTCTCCCATGTTGATATATTATCTGCTTTATGCGACACTGACTCACCTACACGGGTTTAATCACATGCACATTAATGCGTCTCGATTAGGGATTAGTTCCTTCTCTCCCCACATGTTAGGACTCTTCACACACGTTTTAAGGAAAGAGGGAAACAACTTAGCATTATAAACTCATGAAAAACAAGGTACATGCCCAAATCATGGGTGAAATGAGTTTCAACAAAGGATTTTGATGCTCTAAAACATAAACGAGAGCATTTAAGTAAAACTGAAAACATCTCTCTCGATCTCCGGCCTTTCTAGGGTTTCCGCTTTTGGTGCATGTGACTATCCACGTCCCACTCCTCTGCCTCTCTATTGACGTCCAGGTGCCATAGTTGCAAGGTAAACAAAGAACACCTAAGCCCAAGTTGCAAGGAAATTTTCTCAAGGTTTCATTTTATCAATTTATTTCTTTTTCATTCCCAAAACACCCAAATCATGTAAAACAGAAATCATGATAATGCATGTACATTTCCTAGGGTCTCTACCTTGCAATCAATGTAGTATTACTTGGTCGTTCGGTAAGCTCAGAGTCCTTGCATCAGATCATGTGGGGCCTTAAAATCTAGTGTCCTATCCTGTCTTTCCTGGTTTATGTCACACAACAATATCATCCAACACTGTTTCCCTACCATCCCATGCAATCCTCACTGTTCCTAACTCCAGAAATCATCTTATCTCTCATCCATCAACCTCTGATACAATTCTGTCACGACCCCCTCCCACCAATGATGCCCCTCTTGAGCTGGTAATGGTGAAAGGGAGATAATGACCCCTGAGTCCCGCCTCTAATATGCCCCGAGGTGGCGAATTGCACCAAGAGTATTAGTTTTCAAAAATATGGGAGGCATTACGATTTTTTATTATTAATGATCTGGAAATAGGACAAGTCGACCACCAAAATGGAAAAGAACAAGTGTATAAATATAAACCCAAACCAATCCCAAATGCATGTTTTAATAGTTCTGAAACAAGATACAAGTACAAGAAAGCTCAAAATGTACCATACCAAAAGAAACAAGAGTTCAAAAAACTGCAACAACTCCAACTGTCCCGACTAGTAGGTTCCCACACGGCCCTGGTAGTCCTCCAGGAAACCTAAATGTAAACATTGGGTGAGCATACATGTATACTCAGTAGGGAAACCTAATGCTCTTGTGCACAAGTGGGGATACATACTAATGTGTCGTGAGAACAACAGAAGCAACCAAAAACCTATCAAGGAATTCTATCCACCCAACCTCACCAGCCACGCTCACCAAAACACAAAACAACAGGTAGTAGTAGTTTATATATGAACAAGAGTATTGGGTACCCCACACCATTTTCCCACTAGTTATTGAAGACATCCTATGCATCAGACCAATCCCGCCATTCTCACTACTCTACCAATGCCTCACCCTGCCCGCACTCACCTAGGCCACATCCTCATGCAGTCCCACTACCAAACCCTGCCCGCAAACTCCTGGACCAAAACTGTCACACATAACTATTCATGCAAACACCTTGGCCAGAACAACCACCTCCACACCCGAAGACACCTGGGCTAGAAGATCTATTGCCATGCTCGAAGACACCTGGGCCTCATCCTGAAGACACTTGGGAAACCACCTACCCGTACAAACCTGGGCCAACCACAACACTTAACTACCCGATGATTATTGGGATAATAATGGACCTCAGGCCATCACAGCCAACCCGATGATACTTGGGCTACTCGAGAAAGGGATCAGAATGGAGATAATAACCAACCACTAATAGAAGTGTTGGGAAAACACCTTCCCCATGAAATGGGGGTTTTCGGAACTAAGTTCTCAACATGGGAGGGGTACGTAAAGAAACATAAAACGTACAGATTTATATAGGTAGAACAACTACTCATCCTATCCAAAGGCTTCTACACAATGATATGAGCATGTGCCTTGGCACTACTACTTCGAGAGTATGCACACACAAAACAATCCCAAAACCCCATTTAATTTTTTCATGTTTCAATAGCTTTAGTTATTAGTTTCTTAGCTACCGGGAAACTATCAACAACCAAATTGGATCATGAATTCATAAAAAATATCCCCTCCACCCACAAATCAATTTAGGAAAACCAAAGAAACACAAACAAGTCCCTTTTTATTAACCAACCAACCCCATTGATTATTATTCACGTTCCATTAACATGCCCCAACATTCATTAACTCTTCCACTTTTATTTATTTTTCACAACCCATAGTTCGTTCAGATTCAAACCGCTCCCTGTAGCTCCGCTGCCAACCACCATTACCACAATCAAACCAAAACTCGTACATCATCATCCATTTGATACCATTTATCGCAGACCTGCAGCCCGTCACCAACATAACATTCACACCAACCCACCACCAAGCCAACCGCAGCCCCACTGCTCACCCGATCCACAACAACCCACAAAACACCCCCTTAATATAAATAAACCCTAACAAGCACCCACATGATTATTATTTAAGTTTGATCAACCGGGGTGATCACACAAGGGTTCCAGTTATTTAATCCCCCAACTTTACATGATTAACCAATTTCCACATTCAATAACATTTTCAGCAATAATAGAATCCATAAGGAGAGGGAATATTTTAATTTCTTAACCAAAGAGCTCCAACTACCGTGATTTTCAGTAGGCAGAAGCTCATTCTATTCACAATATAATATCACAAGATATAAATAATGTAATTTAATTCACAAACATCACATCCCCTTTATATAAGATCCTTATTATCTTTATTAACTGGTTTAAAAGTGTTTCAGGTAAACAATAGGACACCCACCCCGCATGATGCACAAATTTAGAGATAAAAAGTTAAGATCCCTATCTCAACAGGTTCTGATGTCCTTCTACGAACACGACCACCATGATCATAAGGCATCGCCCAGAACGACTTCACCCACCAATGATATCGCCGCACCATCGAATCAACAACACAAGAAACTACCTCAACACGGAGATCACATGCAATTTCATGGAAAGAAAACGGGAGAAGTATGATCGGAAAGAGAATACAAGAACAGAGGTTTAACATAAATTTTTAGAGTTGTTCGACAATGAACGTCGTTCACATCAATTATCAGTAGTCTCCTTGGTTGGAAACTGCGGAGGGGAGTTCAAGGAAGATGGAACAGAACCGGGTGTACAATGTTCTCCTTTCTGACACAATCCCGCAGTCACTGACGGATCGACGATCAGAGTCCAGATAATGAAGTTAGGAGGAAGGCTTATAGGTCGTCCAGGAGCATCGTTGTGCGGAGAAGAATAGAGGTCCGTAAATAACACGTTCTCCTCTCTTATATAAGAAATTAAATGGTAAAATAGTACGTTGCATGTATTAAAGAATACACAATGAGACTATACGACTATTACATTGTTTGAATGGTCAACACACAACACGTCACACGGTTTCCATGCGTTTAATGATAATAAAAACTTCAATTAATAATAGGTGTTTTATTGACACGAGAAATGAACCATAATTTAATACCCAAAATTAGACTTGAATTGACCGTATTAATGACAGGATCCTATCACCAGTAACGGCATGTCAATCGAACGTCGCACACGGGAGTTATGACAGGTCGATGATTTAATTATAATATTAAATCTATTAATTCACAAGCCTTTCGGGTACCCGATCCAAAAACCCAAAAAACACATCCCATATTGGACTCATAATTTTTGTCTCGTAGTCAGGGTCACACTGCTACTGACGGTTCATGAATCTTAGGTAGCACGAAGATGTTGTGGACAAATAGGTGTTTTATCATCCAAATTAATAATAACTATATTTTATTATTATTATTAATAAATTATTTATTTATTTTTCATAACTCCAAAAGCAATAATCATATGGAGTCTTCTTGGGCACTAGAATTAAACACCAATTCCACCTTTTTCATTTATTTGTCTTTTTATTTTATTTCCTTTTTTTGTTTCTCTCTCCAATCTCCTTTCTTCTCCAAGATCCATCACGCACAAAACAAAAGTGGCACCTCCTTTTCTTTGACGCCATAAAATCCATTCTTTTATGGTTTTTATTATTATTTTCTTTAATATTCCTTCACATTGTAATCTCTCTTCAATATCACTTCAATTTCATTATTAATAAAATTAATATTAATAAAATCCATCATTAATGTTCTAAATTAATCCCATTAAATTAGATGACCATAATTAGTCTCATATTAAACTAAAACCATTCCATGAGACTCAAAACCATTTCATTTAATTGAATTAAATGACAAAACATTATTAATATAACTTACATATTCAACCCCTTTTTAATACATTTAATTTCATTAACCACTCATACATATTTCTAAGCCATCGTTGTTATTTTTTTCAATAATAATACAAATTCATCAACTTATTTTATTTACTCATCACCATTGTTATCTTTTATAATGATAATATTTATTCTCATCGCTTTGACCACGTTAAACCACCCTGTTGGATATCTGAATATGACTATGTCATGTCAATGTCGCATAACATCCGTAAATTTAATTATTTAATTCTATTTATTTTTATTTCAAACTGATTAAATTGAAACCACTATTATTAAATTAAATTCATTAAATCTAATAAACCCAATATATTTTTATGCCACCATTATTATTATTATTTAACATTATAATAATAAGGAACTCACCTTTAATTTTATTAACTCATGTTGATGCTTCCATTGTGAATCTTCATTTATTTGTTTCCAATAAACAGCATGACTCATTTCATTAATTTCTCATTATTATTAATATTATAAATAATATTTATAACACAACACCCATTATTATTTTTCAAATTTAATTTCAATAATTACTCAATTAATAATAAACTGCATGTTTCATTTATAAACGTCTAATGGATCACACAACTTCCAACATCACATAATTAATAATAATAACTCCCATTAAATCATTTTATCATGATTATTCTCTTTATAGTTTAATTAATCACACAATTTATGTCATCATCATTATTATTTAAAATATTTTTACATTATCATCAGTATTAAAATTTATCATTATAACGTGTGTCGTGTTGATGACATCGATTTCAACAATGGAATGGATCAGAGGGGTCCAGACCATTACAACCTCAATGTTTTTTTTTTGGTAAAATATATTTCATTTTTTGTTTGGAATATCAATTATATCTTAGGCTGAATTTTTGGTATTATTATGAAAAACAACAATTTTTTAAAATAGTGAAAACACTAAGTATTAGTTAGAAAGCCAACTTTTTCATTTAAATTAAATTTTACCAATTATGTGAATTGAATTTCAAAAATATGACATACATGGTTGTTATTAGTAATTAATATGTGGTTCAATAAGATGAATTTTTTTTGATAATTAGTAACTTTTGACTTTTATTTACCACAGTGAAAGGTAAATAGTGTAATTTAAGGTAAAAATAATATTTTAATAATATAAAATTAACATAACATGTGACCTAATGCCATTGGTTGATATATTTCAGAACATGGCCATCATTTGGTAGATTTTGAGACCCTATTGAGAAATTTATGAATGATAATGATACTTTATATTAATTAATTTAAAGTAATTACAAAAATGTCCTAAATATATATGTTTTAGTAAAATCAATTCTTACACGGGGTGATATACGTTTTCATTTCAACTATAAATAATCATGTTAATACTAATAATATTTCATACGTCATGATATGTTTTATTATTTTAGAAATCAGTTAAATAAAATTAATTATGACAAAATAATGTTGTAGTGTTTACCTCATTAACAAATGATATAATAAATAAGAATTTAAAGAAATAAACTATATCCAAAACTGCAAAATTACTGTTGGATAATTTTATTTCGAACAGAAGTCATATTATATATGACTTTAATATGTTTCGGTCCTTTATAAACCAAAAATCAATATATACTAAAATAATATTTTCAAACATTCCTAAATAGCCCATCTCCCCTTATAAAAATCGCGCACATCTACCCATTACTCACACCTCTCAAGACCCTTGTCTCATCCAAACACTTCCGAAGTAATATCTTGTTATTCCTCTATTCCACCTTGAAGGCTTACATTATGAGAAAGGAACTTCAAGAAATCCTTTTGGTTCAATCCAAAGGTATTTACCCTATTTAAAGGTAATCTTCTCATAAGTTCTTTTATTTTATTTTTCTTCTCCAACCCCCTAAACACATTTTATTCATTTAATTGATAACAAAAATGGTGTCCCAAATATATTAGATTGATAATTTTATATTTATTCAAACTAATAATATACACAGCTCAGTCTAATGGGTACAGAATATACCATTTCATAGGATGGTGAACTACTGCCGCACGAAACAATAATTGTTAAATATTCTCCTACAACCTCTTGTGGAGGCCATGAAGATAGAAATTTTTTTACATTTGATATATATTTTATTTATATTGTATCTATAATTCCATATTTTTCATTAATATCATACCTTTATGGTTTCAAAAATGGGTGAATACGATAATTTCATTTGAGATGTGCATACTACCACCCCCTCAAAGTGATATGACTCGTTCATACCATACATGTATTGTAAAAAGGAGGGAGTTAATTAAATTAAATAACATATATATTATAATATAATTATAATATACCTATTTATCATTCAATTTTATTCTATTAAATATATAATTTAAATGAATGTAGTGTTAATTCGTACGAATGATTTACCATCTACAGGAACAGTGTGTCTAATATCTTATCTCAATTGATATGGACTATTTTAAATACATATAAACTGTATATATAAGATATATATGATATCTAAATAATTAAAATTTTTTTGTAGATAATCTAATTTTGACGACATGGACAATTTTTAATTATAACAAGTTCAATTTTGACTACTGTTTTGACCATCGAAAAAATGTCAAATATGAACTCAAATAATTAACTAATTGTTGTAGCATGGTAATAAGTGATATTAATGGAATAGTAAATATAAAAAATGATCTGAAGGAAGTATAAATTACCTTATTTTAATTATTTACGAATAACAAGGAACATATGTGTCAAGTCGGACACGAGTTAAGCAGTTTCTTATCACAATTTTAATTTCTTAAGATTTTCATTGTTCGCCACTTATTTATTGCATGTGGTGTATTATGTACTTCCATTTGATATATATTATCATTATTATATTAATATTTATGCTATTATATGATTTATTTGGTGGTAATTAAATTTTTTTCTTCTGACATGATTGATTACAACGTGCTATGGGGTTTTCATCTCACTTTTTATTCCCATTAGATTCCTGCTATATTTGGCACTATTTTCCTTTGTGTGTTTTATTTACTTCCCATGATTGTATTCATTGAGTAATATAATTTAATTGTTGTTCATTTAAATATACATTTTATTCTCTTTCTTTGACGGGGTTTATGTTTTTATGTTACAATATCGGTAATGGAATATTTCACCATCATCTTTTTGTCACAGAATTCTTTTATATTATTTATTTAAATGTCAATTTTAAAATGTTTTGATATTTAATTATATATAATAATTTCTAAAAAATTTATTTCCAATTTATGAGAGACCATTTATTCCCTCATCAATTCATTTTATGATTTTTAATGTGACATCGTTAGGTTGTCGAATTTGGGTGTGAGAGCTTCTTAACCCAATTTCAATTCGTTGGATTGAACATCTACTTCATGATTACATCATGAAAAGAATAATTGTGAGTGAACTATGATTTTTTACACTTAATATACAGTTATATTGGTTCTATTATTATTTTTCAAACGTAATTATGTCATTGTTGATTCCTTAATCTAAAGATATGAGCTTTTATAGGGATTTTGTCTCAATTTACATTCCATTCAGAATTATTTGGTGTTATACACCCATTCACAATTATGTGTTGTATATACTTACCTTTGACATATTATTTCATTAATATATTTATTCTTGTGATATTAAAATATTTTATTAATGTTATTCCCCAATTATTTATATTAAAGCATCATTTATTTGGTTAGTAACTATTTTACTAAAATTTCATTTTAAATGTATTAATGATTTATTTTACTAAATATTTAACAATAATGCCCATTTTTTTATAATGTTTTTAAGGATTTATTTATATGGAAATGAATGTCATGAAATTAAAATGTCTTCAAAATATTCAAAGTGTTATTGGACACATTGATAGTAAAATATCATTATTAAATGTTTAAAATGAATTTCAAAATGGTTTGCTAAAGAATTGATTATGTCAATACATTTAACTATATATTGTGATTACAACATGGACTTGTTATCTTTCATTTTTTATTGTTTTATGTGTAATGAATATGTTATGGTTCTTGACAATTTTTTAATGTATACGAGTGGTTTCGTGATAAACCAAGTGTGGGGTGCCTGAGATAGCTCTCCAATGCATTGGTTAATGTGACGGAGGTAAACATTAATGATTCTTCTCTGAAGTTTTGGGAATATAATGTGATGGGTATTCCAAATGTTACTCTCTATATAGCTGTGAATGATAAAATGTATTTTTGATATGGATGCCACAAGTTACCATTTTGAATTATGATTTATATGCGTTATTCATAAATCTTATGATTTAATGAGATATTTTAAAGAGAAAATGATTTGTTTATATAGATGAACTAATGTTTTCTATCATTATTTTATATGACTTACTAGTATTTCTATGCTCATCCCACATTTTCAAATGTTATTCACATGGTATAAGGTAGGGTAAGAGAAAGGAAGAACAAAACATGATTTATACAAATAAAAGAATTATTGATTTTTGTTACAAATATTTATTTAATGAACTGAATGGATACTGAGTAGAAGTTCCCGCATAGTCATTTTTGAGATGTAATGTAATAGTTATGGCCGAATTCTCAAAAACTCAAAATCTAAAAAGATCTCCAATGTGAACTATTATCTTAATTAAATATTATGTAAGGTTTACGACCGGGGCCTTATAGAATCTATCATTTTAAATTTAGTTTCATCTTCTAACTTCTCCAGAACTATGTAATCCAATATTGAATATTAATTCTTATATCATTAAAATAATGTAGTATTTTTAATGGAATAATTTTTGTACACCCATTTTTATCTCATCATATTCAAATAAAATTGAAATCAATGTCCACATTTTGTTGATAAACCACCTTCATGGATGATGAGATTTTATTATCTAATAATTACTTAATTTATGGTTTATATTCATATAAAATTGTTAATATTCTCTATTTATGAGGATTAAATGTATTTTTATATTATAGAATGAGTATATGGACATAAAATTTAATAAAAAGAAACTAGTTTTAGATTTTCGGTATAACCACCAAAATAAACTAAATCATTATCATTAATGTTTTATTAAGTTAATAGTCAACATTATCATAGAATAATGACTTCATAAAATATTTAAATTTATTTATCTAAAATAGTACCAATTAATTTCACCATGATACTTTTATTTCCATTTGAAAAGAATATTCATAATTATACAAAATTAAACAGGCCTAGAAACCACGAAATGAAGGCTCGTAGAAAAATTAAATTGATCTTCTATACAAATCAAATTTAAACTAAAAGAAATAATAAAATTAATATAAAAAAAATATTTATGAGGATGATGTTACTAATTTTGTAATTAATTAATCCACCTTCACATTCCATTACATTACGTCCAATTGATGAATGCATTCATAGATAAGTAATGAAATCAATAATAAGTTATATATTTCTATTAAAATTGTATTTCTCCATCATTTCCTCAAATTATTCCTTCATATTTCATTCATAGTTATCATATATTTATTGTATATTTTATAAAATAATATATGGTAACGACAATGGATTTTTAAATGAAAAATTATTCCAGAAAAAATATATGTTACATATTATATAACATTATACAATTAAAAAATAAAGGGAAACAAACAAAATCTTATCAAATTAGAAATGATAATTAAATTATTTAACTATGAAACCAATTAATATTCCATCCATTAAAAAAATAAATAAAATATAATAGGGATTAGAAAATATAAGAGAATATGGATCACCCCAATCTACTAGTCTCATATTAAAATTATATAGTTGTGAAAAATGAAATTAGTAAAAAAGTAATCATATTATGAAATGAAAATATAATAATAGGGATTAAATCGAGATAATTTGTATTGAAATAATTATGTAATATTTATCTG
The DNA here is from genome assembly GCA_963277665.1 of Viscum album. Classification (NCBI taxonomy): domain Eukaryota; kingdom Viridiplantae; phylum Streptophyta; class Magnoliopsida; order Santalales; family Viscaceae; genus Viscum; species Viscum album. The sequence continues at coordinate 87,228,407 of OY728121.1, read as the reverse complement.
GTGTTAAGGGATGTGTGAATGTAGGGTCTAAACCAATATATGAATATAGATCAATAAGATTATTTTTTCTATATGGCCACTAGAAACTATAGGAAAAATTCTTAATTTTAAAATTATAATTATTTTTTGGAATATGGTAATGATAAAGTATAGTTGATAACGAGAGGATGATTGTTGTCCTCAACCAGTACAATCATATTGGTTGAAGATCTATAGTCATAACATGTGAGGAAAAATCAACACTTGGGTATTCCATTGATTATGCTCTACCCGAGCTTCAGTAATTGAATCTTGTATAAAATTTACTATATCATTAGTTGAAACAATTGGATTTTAACATTTTTTTCTATGTAAATGGAGCCACCCCACTAAATTACCCCTATTACAGTCCATACACATAATGTGTTTTTGTGCTTGATATCGGATTACTTTTCTACAATGTGGATAAAAAATTGTAAATTTTTTTATAAATAAAATTATTATTCCATAAATAAATCATAAATTTTTTTATCTTAAAAAAATATGTGTTTAATGGAGAAGAATTCAAAAAAATTCATTATTGGGCACAAATGAACCATAATTGTTTTTTTTCAAAAATACATAAACGTTTATATTAATATTAATTATTATTAGTGTTGGTCGGAGTGGATACTCAAGAGGGGGTGAATTGAGTTCCAATTAACCCTTCTGTTAAAATATTGTCTACTTAAATCCCTCAATTTATAAAACAATTTAAACTGTGTTGAATTTATACAGATTGTAAATGTTTACTTAGCTTCTCAAAGATTGATTAGGTGTCAGTTAATTTAACCACAACATCATACTAACATTTGAAACTAACCTACTAATTTACAATAAGTGTAAACACTTGCTAATTTAACTATCAAAGTAGATTTAAAATAGTTTTGTATTTCAATGTAATAACAGAGGAATAAATAAGATATATGTAGTATACTAAAAACATAAACTAAAGATACACATCAGATATAACAAGAGGTTAAATCTCATGCAGAGGCTTAGTCCTCGCAAATTTATATAAATTTGATCCACACCCTGGATTGGGGTTAACAATAGTTTACAAAACTGTCCAGGCCACGCAGGGACCTCTACCACTATTCTTTGTGGGAAACAAAATAAAGACCAGGCCACACAAGGACCTCTTCCACATTTGACGTTGGTAAACAAGAGATAAGAGATTTGGAGTGAGGATTTTGATATCCTCCAGTTCAGTGCAGGAGAAAGTGTGTGTATATGAAATACAGTGTACACTACACTGCTCAAAAGATAATAAATAAATCACTTAGAGAGAGAAGATAAGAGATTAGAATGATCTAGTGATTATCAATGAAACTCTGGACCCATTGGATTTAGCAAGAATGCTTCTTATTCCTTCTCTGGTATTTCGGTTGAAAAACAGTGTCGTAGTCAGATTTTCTTCTACATGAATGAAAATGATCTCTTGATTTGTCGTGTGTTCTTTAGTGGTGTTGGATTGCATTCATGAGAATTATTTTAATGTATGGTTACATTTTTCATGTTCAATATTGTTCTTCTTGTAGTGTTCTTGGTGTATGTATGTTATTCTCGTTGTATATTGACCCTTGCATTGCACGTTTGTTTTGTTTTTTCTATACCGTGTAATGCATCTTAATCTTTCTTATATTCCCCGAGTTCTGCCGGTAGGAATGATTCACTTTTCATAGGTATGAGATACAGTTTCATGACATGAAAACAACTATCATTAAATAACATTAATTGCATTAAAAACATCAAATATGACCGTTAGTATTATTTAAATAATATGGACAAAAAGTTAAGGAACTGTGTCATAGTGATTATGTAAATGTTATCTTCTTCACGGTATGAGGTTCACGGTATAATCTTGATTGTATGAGCTTCACGGTATGTCCAGGTCACGGTGTCTAGCTCACGGTGTTGAGGTTGTGGTTTGTCCTTCATGGTGTCTGGGTCACGGTGTCTGGGTAATGGTGTCTAGGTCACGGTGATTCCTTCAAGGTGTCTGGGTCACAGGGAGTCCTTCACAGTTTCTGGTTCACTGTGTCTGGGTCATGATGAGTCCTTCAAGGTGTATGGCCTTTATAGTGTCTGGATCAAAATTTCTGGGTCATGCTGAGTCCTTCACGGTGTCTAGCCTTTAAGATGTATCGATCAAAGTGTATGTGTCACGGTGAGTCCTTCACGGTGATTCCATACATTGGAAAATATCTGTATTTGGACAAAGACAGAATATGCAGAATATGGATTATGTGTAATCGTTAGAGAGTAAGAGAACATGATTCATAAACACAATGGTTTGATAATATATGTGAGATTTGAGATTATGCATAAGACTTGTAAATAATAAAGAGAGTAATTAACATCCATACGGTTTTTTATTATTAAAACATGATGAGTAGTTATTGTTGAGATTCAAGGGCATTAGAAAGATGTGCAATGAAGATCGAGATTAATTAATAGTAAAAGAATTTGTGATCATTAAAACATGATTAACACATGAGGAGTCCAACAATCTTCCCATTTTTTATGATCAAAAATCATATATAGTCATAATATAAATGAAATGTAACATTAAAGATACTAGAATAGAAAGAAAACATTATGGAACTGACAGATGTAATTTTTCTCCCCCATTTATACTTGTAGATTTTCTCCCTCTTTTGGTATTATAAAAAAAGTATAGAAAATGAAATGATATTCAGTATTTTTCATAAAACAAAGGGTTCAGTATAGAACATACAGCATAATTACAAATATTAAACAAGAAATGACATCCCATCAAAAAAGAAAACAATATCAAGGCTCTTTAGGGATCCATAATTTCCTAGACTTTATCAGCAGCAGGAGTTGGTGCTGAAGTAGAAGAAGTCATAGATGCAGTAGATAAAGAGGATAAGGGTAGACCTTCAAAAAAAGATGGAGCCAAAGTTGGAGTAGTAGAAGATCTAGTCTTAGGTTGGTCAATAATGACTGGCCAGTTTTGAGAAAGAGCTTGGCTGACTGTAATGGCAGTTGAGGCTAAGGCAGGTAGACCAGGTCTAAGGGGTGCAACAATTGGAGCAACTACAACATTACTCTTAACATGAATATTCTGTTTAAAAATATTGATTAAATTAGTAATTTTTTCACCACCATATTGCATAGCCTTTTCAAAATCATCATTATTCTCCATAAACTTGTCCAACAATCAGGTGAACTCTGTACGTTTCTGATCTTGAGCATTAAAAGAATGAGTCACCGGAGGGATTCTCAAATTTTCAACAAGATATCTATAGTTATCTGTCATATCACTTTTAGAGAAAATCTGGGAGCGATAAATTTCTATTTTCATGGTGATCTCTTGGTGAGCATCATTGGAAATCTTAGATTGAATCCTAACCATGTCCAATTCTCTATAACTATTCTTAACCACTTATTACAATGAAGATAGATCCAAGCCACTGAAGTCACTCTGAAATTGTTCCTTTATTATGCACCTCAGCATAGAATCATCCAAAGAAGATGTGGAGGTCTGACTAGAAGCAGGTGAAGCCTTGACAGCTTCGGATAGAACTTTGAGTTGTTTCAACACTTTTTGCAGGCATCCAGTGTATTCATCTCTAATATTATTCAGATTTTCCACAAGCTCTCTCATGCGTTCCAGCATCATGGTGTGTCTTTTTCCAATATTTTCATCAAAAGAAATCATGTATGGATGAATTTGAGACACAATCTCCCTAGCAAGGAGGGAATCACATTTCTTAGGAGAAGGAGAAACAGGTGAAGGAGTATAAACCGGGGCAGTATTTGATCTCAAAGATAACTCATTATGTAAATTTGCAATCATATTTTTCAGATTTGCAACATAAGAACATAGCAGATTATTCTCAACTATGACTTCTTGAATTTCTCAGATTATCATTGGTTGAATATGAATGATAATATTTTCCAAGAGAATTGATGCATATTCATGACAAAACTAATTTACTGGATGAGGTTGAGTGGATGCAATTTTCTCAACTCCAGCTAACAAAGTTTCTCCAAAATCTTTCAGATCATCTTTAGTCACAAAAGAGTGATGGTTGGGTAAGGGTGAAGGTAAAGGTAGTAGTTCAGATTCTGATTGAAGTTCAGAGTCATCATCAGACTCAGATTCTGATTTGGATTAAGGTTGGGGCTCTGGTTCTGGTTCAGGATGAGCAACAGATTTCAGTTGAAACAGAGAAGAAATATGCATTCCAGTTGTAGACACTTTCTCTGACTCATTCACATCATAAACGATTGGGAAAACAAATCGGGTTTGCACAGAGTATGAGACAGAAGGTTGAGAAGCTTCAGCAGATCCAGCTTCTGTAATCTCAAGGTTTTGAGGGTCCTCCCCCTAAAACTGTGCTTCCCTTTCAGATTATTGAGGCTTAGGAACATGAAAAAGATCCACAGGATCATCCCTGATATCTTCAGCAAACTCTTACCTTGCCAGCTAGAAGGTAATTTCAATCCTCTCTTCAGCAGAGGAAATTATCTCAGGAACCGATTGGTCCACTGGTTGAACTTCCAAACATGCTTCTTTTTCAACAAAAAGATCCTCTTCAACAGGATCTACCTATAAGGTTATTTTTTGTTCTGAATCAAGAAAAACCAACTTCCTTGTAGCATTAGGATGAACTTCTGGAATTACATCCGCACTAGAAACAGGAGATTCCTCTTCTCTCAAACTAACACCAACTTCCTCTTCTTGAGGTATTTCAGTAGGGATAACAGTAGGAACAATAATCCTTTATGTTCCAATATGAGTTTTTTCCATTTGAGGTCTTCCAGCATCTTCTCTTGGAGATACTTAAACTGTTACATCCTCTTCTACTTCTTCTAAAAACTCTGCCACGTCATCTGGACCCAATCTAGGATCAGATAGATCCATAGGCCTTATTGGATAGTCAACAAGTTTAAACTTTTTATACACTTGATCATTATCCTCAACCCACTACTTCTTCCAAGGGTTCCAACTAATCTTCATCCTTCTGATGATAAGAATGGATTGGCAGAAATTAAGGTCATCTAACATTTCTTCATTTGGTCCAACCATTCCTTTGGAAACTAACAAAGAGAAAGTCATCCTTGAGTAAAACAAGGAGGAGGATTTGGAAGTGACTTTGTCATCTCACAAATATGGTTGATACTATACGTGCATAGGTTGATCTTATGGCCATTCATCAATAGGTGAATCATGAACACATCCTGACACTTCATCACAACAAAAAATCCTTTTCTTTGGCTAATCAAATTTTGAACAAATTTTAACAGAAGTCTAGTCTCCCCATCTAATTCAGTAGCTATGTCCCTTCTCTTGGTGCAATTTTCAGTCAGGTTTTCCAAATCAGTCTCCAGGTCCGAGATGTCAGTTGTTGGAGTAGGGTTTCTCTGGTAATCCTTGCAAATTCCTTCATGGGGAATCCCTAGGCATACAGCCCATAGCCTCGAAGAGAAAGATCACTTTTAACCAATTATCCAAATTTTCACCATAAATCGTTCTTCAAACTCAAAATAAAGCTTCACATACTAATAAAATTGAGACACCAGTCTCGGGTGGATCGGTCTATTCTGTCCAGTGAACAATCCAATCCATTCATGATCTCTTAAAACTTTTAAAAATAATGATCTGCTAGACAACAACCACTCTGGGAAAACCACTTTTTCAGGTACAAATGTACGGCTTACCAGGTTTGGGTTTAGAGGTCATTCGGGAGCTATACCCGGTATCCTCTTCTATTTCTTAGATCGGCGCTTCTCAGATGAGGTGAAGATGGACGCCTCAACCTTGGCATCCATTTAAGGTTCAGGTGAGAGAAAAGAGAGTTTGGGTAAGGAAGCGAATGAAATCCTTAAGTTTTATCATTTGGGAATGTCAAACATTATAATAACTAAAATGAGAGAAATCAAAAATTGGTAAAATAAAAATTACGTGATACTGGTTAATAGAAGAATATAAATCATCTCCACTATGAAACCGTGAGCTGGCATTATGGTGTGATGAAACTAGTGATCATGGTGAGACAATTGGTAGTCGTCAAGTTGTGACAACGAGCATTCTGTGCAGTCACGGTGAGACAGTAAGTTGACAGACCGTGAGCATAAAGTCTTGACGGTGAGACCGTGAACATAAAATAGTATCATAGAAACAGTGACTATGAAATCATAAAGTAAAATATAGTAAAATATTAATCATTAAGATTAGTAAGATATTTACTTATGATTGATCATACCAAGATCATGTATGATGTAGTCTAATCTTTCATAATTTAATGGTTTTGTGAATATATCAGCATGTTGATATTCAGTACCAATGAAGTCCAAAGAGATATCACCTTTTTGATAATTATCCCTCAAAAAGTGATGTCTTACATCAATATGTTTTGTCCTATAATGATAAACATGATTCTTAGAAATGTTAATAGCACTTGTGTTGTCACAATTTATTGGAACATGTCTGAATTGATATCTATAGTCTAGTAATGTGTTTTTCATCCACAAAATTTGTGCACAACAACTGTCAGTAGCTATGTATTCAGCTTCTGCAGTAGATAATGAAACATAATTTGATTCTTACTACACCATGATACTAGTGACTTGCCTAAAAGGTGACATGTTCCAGAGGTTCTTTTTCTATCTAACTTAAATCCATCAAAATCAGCATCAGAATAACTAACTAATTCAAATGATTGTCCTTTGGGGTAGAACAATCCTAAATTGGGAGTATTCTTGATGTATTTGAAAAATCTATTTACATCTTTTAAATGTGACTCTTTAGGGTTTCCTTGAAAACAATCACACATACACACACTAAACATAATATCATGATGACTTGAAGTCAGGTAGAGTAGACTGCAATCATTCCTCTATAAGTGGTTTGATCAACAGATTTACCATTTTCATCATGACCCATCTTACAGGTGGTACTCATGGGAGTGTCACTACATTTTTGGATATCCAATACAAATAATTTTAAAAGATCTCTAGTATATTAACTTTTAGTTAAAATAATTCTATTATCATTTTGAAAGATTTTAAATCCAATAACGAATCTAAGATCACCCATTAAACTCATTTCAAATTCATTTTTCATCATTTTAGAAAAATCAGCACATAATTTAGTTTTTGAAGATCAAAAAATAACATCATCTACATAAATTTGTAAAACTAAAACATCTTTAGAAATTCTTTTTATAAACAGAGTAGGATCATCTATTCCTTTTGTAAAATTTTTCGAAATTAGAAAGGTACTTAATATATCATACCATGCTCTTGGAGCTTGCTTTAATCCATATAAAGATTTTGATAATTTTAAAATATTATATGGAAAATGAGGGTTCGAAAATCCAGGTTGTTGTTCAAAGAAAACATCCTCATCAATATATCCCTACAAGAATGCACTGTTTACATCCATTTGATATAGTTTGAAATTTAGATGAGCAGCATAAGAAAGTAAAATCCTAATAGCTTCTAAACTGGATAATAGAGAAAAAGTCTCCTCATACTCAATGCCTTCTTCTTGACTATAGCCTTGTGCAACTAGCCTAGCTTTATTTCTAACTATGTTTCCAGATTCAGATACTTTATTTCTAAACACCCATTTAGTGCCTATTGTGAATGTGTCCTTCGGTATTTTAACAATATTCCAAACATTATTTATTTCAAATTGATTGAGTTCTTCTTGTATATCAATTACCCAAAATTCAACATTAATAGAATCATTAATGTTTTTAGGTTCATGCTATGACAAGAAGGCTTGATGTTCAACCTGATTTCTAAAAGAATCTCTAGTCTGTGTCCCTCTATCAAGATTTCCTACAACAACATATAAAGGATAATTGTTTAGAATTCTAGTTGATCTAGTAAAGTTAGGACTAGAAATTTCAGGTTCTTCTTTGGGTTCAGGTTCATTAGGAATAGATTCTGGAATAAGTCCAGAGCTGGTTGTCTTTATAGAAGGTTTATTAAATTTGTCATTAAGGTCTAGAAGAGATAAATCTTTTCAATATTTTCAATATAGGTTTTAGGCTCATGTGGATTAGTTTCATCAAACATGATGTGAAGATATTCTTACACACACATGGTTCTCTTATTAAATACTCTATAGTCATTGTTGGATAGAGAATATCCTAAAAATATTCCTTCATCACTCTAAGAAGAAAACATATCAAGATTATCTTCTGTATTGAGAACAAAGACTTTGCAGCCAAAGACTCTAAAGTAACTATCTTTAGGTTTTCTATTGTTCCACAACTCATAAGGGTTCTTCTTAAGAACATGTCTAATTATGAAACTATTAATGATATAACAATATGTATTTATATCTTCATCCCAAAATTAAATAGGCAGGTCATATTCATTAAGAATATTTCTAACAATTTCTTGCAATGTTCTATTCCTCCTTTCTACTACACCATTTTTCTGAGGTGTCCTAGGGGTAGAGAAATTGTGACTATAGCCATTGTGTCAGTAATAGGATTCAAACTCATGATTTTCAAACTCACGGCCATGATCACTTTTTAAGTTGTTAATCTTAAGTCCACTACGATTTTCTACAGATGTGGAGTATTTAACAAATTAAGAACATGCTTCACTTTTGTGAGCTAAGATGTATACCCAAGTATATCTAGAAATTTCATCTACTAGGACATATACATAGATCATCCCATTTACGTTAGAGACTCTATATGGTCCAAAAAAATCCATGTGAACCAACTTTAGAGGTTGAGATGTTGAGACATCTTCCTATGATTTAAAAGAAACCTTATGTTGCTTACCCTTTTTACAGGGATTACAAACATTGTCATTTGGAAACTCATGTTTAGGTAGGTCTCTATCCAAGTTCTTCCTAGTTAGTTCTCTAAGTGATTGTAAATTGAAGGGTCCTAATCTTCAATTCCATAACGATGACTCTTTATGAAAAGCATTTAAACAGGTAACATTTTTCTTAGCTAAGGAATTTAAATCAACAGCATAAACATTTTCATTTCTTAGAGTTGAAAAGACTAAAACGTGTTTAGAATTACAAACATTACAAGAATCATTTTAAATTTGTCATTAAAACCATCATCACATAATTGAGAATTACTTAACAGATTATATTTAAGTCCATCAACAAATAAAACTTTGGAAATTAAAACTGAATCATTGTTACTAATTTGACCTAGGCCGATGGTCTTTCCTTTAGAATTGTCACCAATGGTGACATGACATCCATCAACCTTTATTAAACTTTTGAAACATGAGTAATCCCCAGACATATATCTTGAACATCCACTATCCAGATACCATGTATTCTTGTGGGAACTCTTCAAGCATGTTTCCTACAAAAGAGATTTAAATCGGAAATGATTTTGGTACCAAAATTTTTTTGGGTCCAGACAGCTTAGAAATCAAAGATTTCAATACCCACATTTGTCTTATGGGTCTCATATAATTTATAGAATAAAAATATTTTGAATGATAAACTCTATTAGATTTATAACTAAGTGAATAAATAGTTGAAGCATATAAATGTCCAGAACTAGAACTTGCAGTATTTTGTCCAGATTTAGGAATAAATCTATTCTTGGTAATCTCTCTCTGTCCAGGTTGGTATCCTATACCAGTAGTGTATCTAGCTGCAATCTACTTACCTAGAATTTGAGTTAGTGTATCTTTTCCATTTGTGAATTTCTCAAAGCCCTTTCTAAGTTGATCATTTTATAATTTCAGTTCAATTTTTTCTTTAAGAAATGGAGCATTCTTTTCCATTTCTATTTCAAGATCAGATTTTTGTTTAACGGTTAAATCATACTGTTTCTCTTTAAACATTTGTATTTGTCTTTCCTCTAATTATAGGATTCCTCCAACATATCACAGTATTCAAACAGTTTAGATTTTGACATATTTTAAGAATCATAATCATCTCCAGAATAATAAGAATTTAAAGTAGGAGTTTCAGATGTTACCTCAGAAGTGTTTGTCATGATACACATGTTGGAATGTTTTCTTTCAGAATCAGATATTTCAGATTCACTTGTGCTGTCTTCAGAAGCACTCCAGGTAGCCTTCATAGCCTTTTTGTACATATTTTCATTGTCATCATATTTCTTTTTGAAATTTAACTTTGGGAAATCGTCTTTTATATGTCCTTTTCTTTTTCCCACAAAGAAAACAACTTCATCACTTTAATTGGCTTCTTCCAATCCTTCTTCCAATGTCCCTTATTGTCATAATTTCCTTTGTAATTTGATTTTCTGAAAAATTTCATCTTTATATAAAATTTATTAAACCTTATGGCTATTTGAGCCATTTCAACATCACTATCAGAGTTTGAATTTTCATTGGTTGAACTGCCAGTTTGTATTTGAGTATTATCTTTTTCCTTACTCATGAAGCAGTAGTCTTGAAAGCCAAAAATTTTCCCTTAGGTTCATCATCATCCTCTTTATTCACCTTGAGTTCTTCCTCATACATCATGAGCTTACCAATGAGTTCTTTGATAGGAAGAGTAGAAATGTCACATGAATCTCTGATTGAAACAGATGTGCCTCTCCATAGGTCTGGTAAACATCTCAAGATTCTCATAATTTGTTCCTTTGCTGGAACAGCCTTTCCGGGTGAATTCATTGTGTTGACTATCTCATTAAACCCGAGATACACATCAGAAATAGGTTCATCGGTCTTCCTATTAAAATTATCATATTTAATAGTATACGTATTAAATATCATTTCATTAACATTGGTTGTTCCTTCATGAGAAACACCCAATGTATCCCAAATTTCAAAATCAGTTTTGCAAGCATAACTTCTGTTAAACTCTTGATCTCCTAGAGCACAGTACATGGCATTCATAGCTTTACAATTATTATTGTAGGCATTCTTTGTAGGTTCATCCCATGTTATTCTTTCAGTTTCTGGAATTTTAAATTGTGATTCTATAGAAGTCCAGATATCAAACCCCAGGCTTTCTAAATGAATTTTAATTTTATGTTTCCACTGAGCATAGTTTGTACCATTGATGAAAGGTTCCACGTTAGTAGCAGCACCCTCTAGTCTATTATCCATAACTATATTTTAGAAAGATAATTTAAAGAGATAAAATTTAGAACTAACAGAAATTTATGATCATTAAAGATGCAACTAAAATCATAGTTGAATGATAGATTATTTCAAAAATCCTCTAACACCAAATGTTGGTCAGAGTGGATACTCAAGAGGTGGGTGAATTGAGTTCCAATTAAACATTCTGTAAAAATATTGTCTATTTAAATCCCCCAATTTATAAAACAAGTTAACCTATTGTGAATTTATATAGATTGTAAATGTTCACATAGCTTCTCAATGATTGATTAGGTCTCAATTAATTAAACCACAAGATCAAACTAAAATTTGAAATTAACCTACTGATTTACAATAAGTATAAACACTTGATAATTTAACTATCAAAGTAGATTTAAAATAGTTTTATATTTCAATGTAATAACAGCAGAATAAATATGATATATGTAGTATACCATAAACATAAACTAATGATGCACAGTAGATAAAACAAGAGGTTCGGTCTCAAGACGAGACTTAGTCCTCTCAAATTTATATAAATTTGATCCACACCCTGGATCTAGGTTAACAACAGATTACTAAACTGTCCATTCCGAGAAGGGACCTCTACCACAGTTCTTTGTGGGAAACAAAACAAAGACCAGGCCACACAAGGACCTCTTCCACAGTTGACGTGGGTAAACAAGAGATAATAGATTTGGAGTGAGGATTTTGATATCCTCCAGTTGAGTGAAGGTGACAATGTGTGTATAAGAAATAAATATTACACCACACTGCTCGAATGTTAATAAATAAATCACTTAGAGAGTGTAGATAAGAGTTTATCAAGCTCTAGTGATTATCAATGCAGCTCTGGACTCATTGGATTCAGCAGGAATGCTTCTGAGTCCTTCTTTCGTCTTTCTGTTGAAAAACATAGTGTCGTAGTCAGCATATCTTCTACAGAAATGAAAAATATATCTTGATTCGTCATGTGTTCTTTAGTGGTGTTGGATTGCATTCATGATAATTCTTTGAAAGTCTAGAAATCTCTTTCTTTTTCAAGATTGGTCTTATTGTAGTGCTCTCGGTGTATGTATGTTATTCTAATTGTATATTAAAACTATCACGCCACTTATGTTCTGTTTTTTCTATATCGTGTACTACATCTTAATCTTCCTTATATTACATGAGTTCTGGTGGTAGGAATGGTTCCCTTTTCAGAGGTACGAGATACTATTTCCTGGCATTCCAACAACTATCATTAAATAACCTTAATTGAATTAAAAACATAAAATATGACCGTTAGTATTATTTTAATAATATTGACAAAAAGTTAAGGAATATTGGCACAATGATTATGAAAACGATGTCTTCTTCACGGTATGAGATTCACGCTATGAGCTTCACGGTATGTCCATGTCACAGTCTCTAGCTCACGGTGATGAGGTCACGGTTTGTCCTTCACGGTGTCTGGGTCACGGTGTCTGGGTCACGGTGTCTGGGTCACGGTGAGTCCTTCACGGTGTCTGGGTTACAGTGAGTCCTTCACGTTGTCTGGATCACAGTGTCTGGGTCACAGTAAGTCCTTCACAGTGTCTGGCCTTTACGGTGTCTAGATCACTGTGTCTGGGTCACGGTGAGTCCTTCACGGTGTCTGGCCTTTACGGTGTCTGGATCACGGTGTCTGGGTTATGGTGAGTCCTTCATGGTGAGTCCATACATAGACAAATATATGTATTTGGACTTAGCTAGAATATGGAGAATATAGATTGAGTTTAATAGTTTGAGAGTAAGATAACTTGAATCATAAACACAAAGGCTTGATAATATATGTGAGATTTGTGATTATGCATAAGACTTGTAAATAATAATGAGAGTAATTAACATCCATAAGATTTTTTATTATTAAAGCATGATGATTAGATATTATTGAGATTGAAGAGCATTTGCAAGATGTGCAATGAAGATTGAGATTAATTAACAATAAAAGAATATGTGATCATTAAAACATGATTAACACATTATGAGTCCAACAATTAGTATTACTATTTTTTATTAAAATATACTTTTTAAAAATAACATATTAAACTATAATTTATAATATATTTTAATAAATCCATAATAAATTTTTAGAAAATCTAGAAAATTTTCAAGCCTTAAAAACTCTTAAAAGACCATGAAAATTTTCAATGCCATAAAACTGATATTTTTAATGAAATAGAGATTATATATATATATATATATATCTATCTATTATAATTATCAAATTTATAAAATTATTCTGTTAAAATAAATATAATATCTGAAATCATCATTTATAAATTATGTAAGGATGAATTTAAGAGAATTTTACCAAATAATTTAATTTTTCAATGAATTGTTAAAATTACAATTATGGTTTTTCATTATGATTATTGACATAATATTAATTTAATAAAATATGATAACTAATTATTCATGCTCCATTAAATAATATATGTACTTTTATTAACATTATGTACTTTGATACATTCTATTCAATTTCCAATACTAATAAGTGAATTTCAAAATTATAAAATAGAAACATTGACATTATAAACATTATATTTTTTAAACAATAATTTTACATTCTAAAATGTTTAATGATAATAATTCTTTGATTTATGGAGGGATTAAATAAATTAAAATTTTACCAAATTTATAAACCATGTGTAACAATAATCTGTAATCTAATGGATTCCCATTTTCAACAACCATGTTTTCCATGATGTATATTTAGAAATTGATAAAAAAATTAGAGGTATACTACTATAAATACATCACCATTTCCACACATTAATTCCATCTAAAAATACCCTAAAAGGTGCACAATAATTCCCCCACAACAAAGAGTCCGCCATGGTTTCATCAACACCCATCATTTCCATTCTTCGTGTACTCGTAGTATATATTCAAGGTAAGGAAGTTATTTTTGCATTTTATTAAAATAAATAAATACTTTTTTATATATCATACAAATGATATAGGTATTATTTTTAAATACCCTATGATCACACCCTTACAACAACATTCTGTTTTTTCAGTTTGAGTCACTTGTCCCCACTTAATTTACACATTTCTAAAACCATTTTAATTCTAATAATGATACTAAATTTACATATCAAGTTTATTTATATACCTAACAATTTCCATTTTATTTTTCCATTGCTAAATATCCCAAAAAATTATTATCCAAGTGTATACACCTATTAGTAAACATATTTCATTTTTTTCTAGGATTTACACATTAGAAATCCACATTACCTTTTCATTGTCTAAAGATAAATTGATGGTCGTGTCTTTATGATATTTTTAATTCATATAGTTTCTATAAGAAACCTAATATTTTTTTCCATTGGCTATATATAAAATGATTTACTATAATTTATGTGGATCATTAGAATTTATGAAATTGAAATAGTGTGCCCTTATATGCCTCCAATGAATTGGGAAGGAATTTAATCTCTTGATATAACAATTTTTGTCATAACATGGTCAATAGTCATAGTAATTTTTATTTTTACATTCTTGGTGACTATCCTTGGTGATATAATTATAAGTGAATCATTTTAATGTTGTAAACCCATTTTTATATTCTTATTTATTTCCACATTTTTCTGATACACATCTTTATCAATCGTGATTATTAATCCTAATTTCCTTATTAATATATCTCATGATGAAAATTTTTTATCTCCCTTTCATATTTTTTATTAGAGTTCATTGTCATCTATTTACATTGATATATTTCCCTTAGATTTCCTATCTAGTATATGTAATTTAGGGTAATCAAATAAAATATTCTTCATGTGTACATAATTGATTTTTTATATTTCATATATTAAGTAACTTATTACCAAATACTAAAAAATAATAGATTCATTATTTGTAACATATAATAAAATATTTTGTAATAATATGGCGGGATTCCATACTTAGTATTGAATGACGGTTTAGATATTTCTGGAAATTAGGACAATATAAGATTAATATGAATCCTAAGGGTTTATCTATATTATTAAAAGCATCCTTGTATTATGGTAAATATTAGGAAAATTGATTGTTATAAAATTATACCATTTCATTATAATACAAGTTGATATAAAAATTCAATAGTTGAATGTAGGAGTAAAAATGAAAAAAACCACTTCAAAATAGACTTCAATAATAATTGGTGCACAATAATGGTACATTCTACACACATTCTTTGACACTCCCTATGGATATTTTTTCTTCATCCCATGATTTCTATGTATCCTTATGGAATATAATAAAAAAAATTAGTTTTTATTTGAGGATATTAATAAAATATTTAAGAATTATAGTTTAAAAACCCATTATAATTACAACATTCGTAAATATAATATGTCTCCCACTATGGTTTTCCTATTTTAGAAAAATATTGGGAAATATTGGGAACATCATAAATGATGAATGAACCAGATGATACACTAATTTCATTAATATAGAATATAGAATATAAAATATCATGAGTATGATGCATCAACTAACTCTGGTAATGAACAATAAATTTATTCATGTTACAAAACTAGATTCACTAAAATGTGAAAAAAAATCCATTAGGTCCTTTATTTGTCAACAAAACCCTTCTTTTCAGTGGATCTAACATTCATTTTATTTATGAATAATGGATTACATCCATAAAAAAGTAATTTTTTTCAACTCAATTTTTTAGAATAAGAGAATTAATATGTAGTGATATACCATCTGGATTTAGATTCGATTCCATAGTGTACATTAATTAAAAACTCAAATCTAATTAATGGAAATGATGCAATGGATTAGGAAGCGTTCATGGGAATAATTTTCAATAAATATTTTCAATGTTCAATGTGAAAAATTGATAAGAAGTTCTTATAGTTTAAGGGGGATTAAATTGAATTGGTGGGAACCAATGAGATGAGCATAACAATAATTTATTGATACACTTTCGAATCTGTTATGGATCCTATGTGAAATGTTCATAGATTTTTTTGTGGAATGATACAACATCTTTAGGTGATTTATGTATTTTAATACTATGAAATCAATGTGTATATATTGAAAATTACTATCATGGTTTAATTCGAGTTTGTAGAGATGAATTGGTAGGTAATGTTTAATTAAAAGAAGTGATAAATGAGTATAATCTCATAGAAGATAATTTGATATAAAATAAGGGGAAAGAAACTATAACTTTCTATATTCAAAAAATGTGGGGAGATGCATTCATGGAAAGTAACATCCCAGTTAAATAAATAATTAAACATTTTTCTATTTAGTAATATTTTTTTATTAAATATTAATTTTACATTAAAGAGGATTCTATGTTCGATAGCGTACCCAATAGGCAACATCGAGCGTCTTTGAAATAATAGGTTTCACACTAATAAGATAATAATATTATTTTAATTGGTACTTAACTCCTAGCCATTTTATCAGTGGGAATGAATAGAAATAATTACAATATGATTTTACATGTTTGTAATTTTTGTTTCATTTTTCTAATAAATGCTTGAGGCTTTAAATGTGAATGAATCTAAGCGTAAATACTCTAATATTCGTTAAAATGTCTATTTACTGTCTTTTGATGGAGAACCCTCATTAAATCCTGTTTTCACAATTTTTATATAGTATATATGACAAAATAAAATTATTCTTTAGATTCGGGACATCAAAATTTACTTTGGGTAAATGTTTGGTATTTTTCTAATAAAGACCATTTTTTATTTAATAATAAAAAATACATTATTTTAATTCAAAAGTGTCTTTTAATATAATTTATTTATATGGTTATATTAATTTATTAATTTGTTATAAAGTGTAATTAGAATATATTTGTACTATTTAATCCACTGATGTACATTGTAATTAATTTCACTTTTAATTGGACATAAACAAGTGTCAATGTTTTTATAGTATTTATTTCTTAAAAACACTCTTTTTTTACAGCTGGAATTAATTTTAAATTAATTTCTTCCACTTCTATGTTTTGAATTTAGAAAAATGGATCACATATTTGGAATCAGTAGGTAGAAATTTAGTAAATAGTTAACTATTATTTTTATAAATTTTAAATATTTATTTGAGTAAATATTTTATTTACCATGATTAAATGGTAAATATAGAAAATAATGGTAAAATATAATATAATAATATTTTTAAATTTCCCTAACATGTGTCCTAATACTATTGGCTGATACATATCCGACCCTGGGAATCCGTTGGTTGAATTCGGGACCCCATGGAGCCACATGGGAGTAATACTGACACTTTATATTTATTAATTTAAAGTAAAGACACGAATGACATAAACAAATAAATTTTAGTAAATAAATTTTGACATGGTGTTATATAATATATACTTTCACTATAATTATTCTTTGGAATGATAAAATATTTCTTACATCATGGTAGTTTTTTTATAATTTTTTGACATCACATAAATAAATATCATTATGACACAATAATGATTAAATATTTACGTCATTAATTAATGATTATATAAAAAATATTATAAATATTAAAATAATATCCAAACCCTATCCAATTATTATTGGATCAATTTATTTCAATTATTAGTCATCATAAATTTTATTTTAATGATTATTTGACCCTTTGAAAATGAAGATGTGTTTATAATAAACAAATTCTTTATAACATTCCTAAAGAGCCCCTCCACTCACATATAACAAGCCCTTGCTTCCTACCCATTTCTCACACTTCTAAAGCATTTGTATCATACAACCTCTGGTACAATAAGCTCTCGTGATCCCCCTCTTCTTCCTAGAAGCCATACCTTATACCGAAAGCACATCAAGAAACCCTTTTGGTTCATACTAAAGGGAGTTACCCGATTTAAAGATAACATCTTCTCTGGAGTTCTTTTGTATTATTTTAGTTATCCAACACCCAAAAATCATTTTATTTGTCTATTTTATAACAACACCAGAATCCTCAATATATTAGGATGTTGTTATGAAAAGGATTCTAACTACACTTACACACACCTCCATTTAATGGGTAAATCAGATAATGTTTTTTTGGATGGAAAACTAACGTCTCATGGGGGCCATTATGATGGCACTGTATTTATATATGATATGTATTATGTTTATATTTTAATTATTCTTATGTATTTTATGTTTATATCATACCTTTATGGTTTTCGTAATGGGTAAACGTGATGATTTCATTTTAAGAAGTGCGGACTACAACCCACTCAATGTGATATGACTCATTAATGAATTATGTGGGATGTATAAAGTATGGAGTTAATGATACTATGTATGATATTATATTATAATTATAATATCCCTATGTATAATTATGTTTTAATTCAATTAAAATATGAAATAGAAATGGAAGTAGTGTTCATGCGTACTTACGGCTTACCGTCTCCATGAACGGTGCATTTCATTTCTTATCTCCAAATGTTATGTACATTCATAAATACATATATATACTGAATATATATGATATATATGATATCTAAATAATGAATATCATTCTGGATATAATGGATTGTTGATGACATGGACAACCTGTATTTATATGGTGTTCATTTTTAATCAAGTACCAGATATTGACTATATAACTGTTAATATCTAAAATGATTAAATAATGATTATAAGTTGGTAATAAGTGATATAAAAGGAATAATAAACATGAAAATGTTTCCTAAGCATGTATATATTAAATCATGTTTATTATTCAGGAGATTAATGAATGATCAGGTCAAGTCAGACATGAGGTATGGGACTTCCTCTTAATCCCTTTTTATTTAGCATATTTGGTTTTATTATCAACGTTCATTTATATGTGGTATAAATACCATTGACTTATAATAACTTTCAAATGGAATATTTTCCTATGAGGCATTTTACTAAATGAAAAAAATGTTTCTTTTTATGGTAAGCGGTGAAAATGACCTTTTCTGCCACTATGATTATTATTTGATCATAAGTTTCCTTAACAAGTTGAAATGTTTTTAAAAGGAAAAGAAATACCACATACCATTTTATGTATTTTGGTAATGAATATGGTTTTGATAATGTATTTTTCAGGTCAATATATTTTAATGATATAATTTGATTAGAATGTGGAAATGTTATCTTTCCTTTATGTTTATTTTATTTGTAATGAATATGTTATGGTTCTTGGTAATTATTTAAGTATATAGGTTGTTCCATGATAAAACTGGGGTGGGTGAGCCCGTGATATCTCTCCAATGCATTAGGTAAGATGACAGAGGAAAAATTAAATGTTTCTCCTAAGATATTTATGGAATATATTATGATGGGTATTCCAAATGTAACTCCCTATGTTGCTGTGATAGCTATAATGTAATTATGATATGGACACCACAAGTTACATTTATGAATTATGTTTTATATGTGTTATTCAAAAATCATATGATATCATGTGGTACGTTAAAGAGAATATGATATTTATGTAATGATGAACTAATGTTTTAATTATTTGTTTTATAACAATTAATTTTCATATTATGCTCATCCCATGTTTTGAAATGTTTTTCAAAGGACATAATTTTGAATAGGGTCAAGGATGGGATCAAGGAAATGACATACAGTCTATAACATGGATCTAGACATGACACTTTTTTTAAGAGGTTTTGTTTTTTTGGAAAAAATGGAATCTGAGTAGAAGTGTATACTTTGTAATATTTTGAGATGTAACAGTTATTTCCGAATTTAATAAAACTATAAACCTAAAAATATAATCAATGTGAATTATTCATTTAATTCAATATTATGTAATTTCTAGGCTTCGTCCATATAGTTAGTATCAAAGGTCGGTTTAGATAACAATAAGAGTTTTGGTATTGTTAAATTAATATCCACAAATTAATTTATGTTAATATTTAAATGATATTGCATTTATAGATTACCATGTTACTTTTCCTAAGATATTTGTATATTCAGAATAGTTTTCCATAGAGGAAACATGGCAGCTATATTGGGATGACATCAGGAGGAAGACAAACTTTTAAATCAGCATCTTGATTAGGTAGGAATTGGAACTAAACAGTATGTTGCAGTGTAACAGCCCAAGATTTTATAAAGAAATATTATTTTTAATTTTATTAATGTCTTGTGTTGTACGCTACACCAAAAGGAGCTTGCACAACACGCATCCTTGTCTTGCCTTGCATTACACGCAATCGCGACCTTCCTCGATAGCGTGTGTAATACGCAATACCGAGTTTCACTAAACAACGATGTGCTATTAAAATATTATTAAAACTAGCCGTTATGAATAGTAATAACCACTTTTTAAAATTCTGTAAATCTTATTTTTCAAAATTAACTTAATTCTTGGATTCGGAGTATCGAATTTAGCCTAAGGTGAAATTTTGGTACTTTTCGGATAACTTTCATATTCTGATGAATAGTGAAAAATTACTAAATTATAATTAAAAACAACTTTTTTAATCGAAATAATTAATAGTGATAAATTATTAATTTGAGTGGTTTTAAAGTATATTTAGAATATATTTTTACAATTTAATACAATGTTGGTCATTGGTTGTAATTTCACATTTAAACCAGACATAATCAAGTGTCAATCTTTTGATATATATTGTTTCCTAAAAACACGCTATTTATTTTAACAGCGAGATTTAATTATAAAATTAATTAATGAAACTTATATGTTATGAATTTGGTAAAATAGATTTCATTTTTGAATTCGGAATATGAAATATAGCTTAGGATGAAATTTTGGCATTGTTCTGAAAAACATCAATTTTTGATGAATAGTGAAACTACTAAGTGGTAGTTAAAAAAACTGAATTTTTCATAAAACTTAATTTTGCCACTTCTGTGAATGGAATTTCGAAAATCCGAGAGACACGGTTAATATCAAGGACTAAAATGTGGTTCAATGAGATGAAAATAATTTTTTGGTGAATAGTAACTTTTTACTTTTTTACCACGGTTAATAGTAAATAGGGTAACTAAGGGTAAATATGATATTACTATTACCCTAAAACATGTCCTAATTCTATTGGACAAGTGTAATTCGACCAAAAACAAACTTAGGAATAAAATAAGACCATTTAGGCCCACTTGGATTAGATTAGGACATTTATTATTAATTTATTTAAAGAAAGGTTAAAATAGTTAAAATCAATGTTTAATAAGTAAATCATTTTTAATATGGGTTTATACATAAGATAAATTCGATTGTAAATATTCATTAGAAAGCTAAAAAGATTTCCTACATGATGGTATTTTATTTGTAATTTTTAGACATAAAATAAGTTAATTTATTTATGACACAATGATGATGCAGTAATTATCTTATTAATGAAATATTGACATAATTGATGTTATAAACACCAAAATAAATGTAATTTGAGATTTTTTATGAATTCCACTAATTTTCTAGGATACTATGATATATTAATGTTGATTTAATCAACTTGTTTCTAACATTTAATTCTGTTATGACTTTCGCAAAAATCATATATCAAATAATATCAAAATTGACACAAAATAGTTTTTAAATCAAATATTATATTATTAATTGTTATTGTATTACTAAAAATCTAAGGTTTGGCCAAATGACTTATATAAGGATATATATATTAATAATAAACAATTTGGGGTTCGTTTGGCATGTTATAGAAAGTTTATTAACCATATAGTGAAAGAAAACAAAAAGACATGGTAAAAGTTAAATTATTTAACTTAGAGTTAAATTTAATTGATAAGGTTAAAATAATATCCTAAACTTGTCTAAATTCTATTGGTTGATAGGATTTCGACCCCTCCCCACCTTATCTTCGAAATAAGACCATTTGGAACCATTATAAACCGATTTTGACTTTAATATAAAATAATATTTTGAGATATTCCTAAGGTGCCCCTCTCCTCCCTTATAAATGGACACCTCCTCCCCCTCCTCCTCACACCAATTTGAGCACTCAAGATCGGCCAACCCCTGCCAAAATCCCTTCTCCACTTTCCTAGAAACATCCTAGAGGTTCTGGTCTTCCTCAAAGACCAATTTCAGTTCCCTAAGAGGAGGTCTCCAAAAGGCGCTTCAAAGAAGAGGTAATTACCGTTACCAATTCTTTCATCTTTATTTCTTCTTCCACTTCTTCTTCTTAGGTTGTTTCATTATGAAGTAATAACATCAGTATCACTCATATACTGATATATTATTATAAGTATGAAACAACCCTATTTCACCATCTATCCATCCTACGGAAAAAGAAATCACCGCGCGTGCGTACGTACGGAATACCGTCTCCACGCCGTGGTGTAATCTATTTTCCACCACCACCTTACATGGATGGGTATAATGGTGTAAAGAATAACTATAAATAGTTATTACAACATCATATTGATTCTGATATATTGTATAATCCACTTCAATTCAATTCAATATTTATAGAAATGATATCATCGCTCGTGCGTACGTACGGACTACCGTCTCCACGACGCGATGAGATTCATTCTCCATGTTAACCATTTAAGAATGATTATAATGTATATATAAGAAATAATAATGAAATATATGACATTATAAAGCTACTGGATTTATGTATATATATATATGTATGTCATCTACTTACTTCCATTTCAAGACAATAAGGAAAGAAAAACAGCCTTCATGCGTACGTACGGACTACCGTCTCCATGAACGGTGTTTTTCATTTTATTTATCTATCTATTATATATATATATATACTTAATATATATGATATATAAATCATATTTTATATTCTGGAAGTAAGTAAATCATGATATAATAATAATGATGTCAAGAACAACAAGTCAAAACACCTACGATAAATGAAACGATTTTACCCAAAACGCTTCTTTAACATGGAATTTACAAAAGAACGGGTAATATAATGTCATAAGTTAACCATATATGATATCATAACAATGAATATGATTCTGTAATAAGTCAATGACATTATTTAAATCATTATACAGGAGGTTCGGACATATACGAAGCAAATTGGACCTAAGGTAAGGGAAATATCACAATCTCATTTTTATCCAAAATTGTTTATTCGTAAGTATTTACTGGGGTGTATTTTATCATCCACATCCATGTTCCTTAAATATGTAATATTGTTTCCATCCACTTACAATAGTTTAAATCCAATTTTACTCTTCGGTGAGTTATTAGTAAAGA
This sequence comes from Viscum album, assembly GCA_963277665.1. Taxonomy (NCBI): domain Eukaryota; kingdom Viridiplantae; phylum Streptophyta; class Magnoliopsida; order Santalales; family Viscaceae; genus Viscum; species Viscum album. The sequence continues at coordinate 87,205,163 of OY728121.1, read as the reverse complement.
ATATGAAAGAAATCTTTTGTCGCTTTTTCATACGAGGTACTTTTTGACTTTTCCGACAAAAGTACGAAGAATGTTTTTTTAACTTAAACGGCATGAACGGATTTTTACGGTTTTATAAAGCCTTATTTTCATGAAGCTTCCTCCAAAAGATTTCATGACTATTTTTAATAAAATCTCTTTCTTTTAAAATTGCATGATGTTTTGTGAAAAGAAATTGATTTTGAAGAAGAAAGGATATTTTCCTCAAGAATTCATTTCAAGTGTTTTATCAAAATTATTTTCCATCTAAGATAATAAAGGGTTCTGTTTCTATCCATATTTTTACATTGATTTGACTATGTTGTGATGGAATTATATTTATGAATTCCTTTATCTTATATGAATGGTTTTATGATGTCATGTTGTTTTAAGAATCCCATTTTTATTACATGGGTTATGAAATGATGTAAGATTTATGATTTTGTGGCACACATAAGAATGGTATCATTATGAGATGGGTGGGACCTATATCTCCCTCCAATGCATTGGGTAATGATTTTATATCTCATGAGATAGACATGGCTGGAATGGTAGGTTATACCGGTTCAGTGAAACAGGACTGAAACGAGGGTTACTCGATTCAGAAAGGGACTTTGTCCACTAAGATAGTCTTGGCAATAAGTCTTGACTAACAAGAAATGATTTTCTATGATTATGTGTGTATGCCACAAAGTTTCATGTTTTATGTTATGATTATTGGGATTACATTTCACTTCTATGATATATCCCATGTTATGATATTATGAGCTCTTTTGCAGGTTAAGATTTCCAAAAGCTATGTATATGATGTGATTGATTTTTCTTTTGTTTACCCTTACTGAGCATTTGAGCTCACCCTTTTATGTTTTCTTTTCCCCAGGATATAAAGAAAGGTTTTAGGTAGAAAAATAGGGATGACCTTTATGGGAGATATTGAAGAACTTTCACCACGATTAGAAGATTACGTTCCGAGTTTCCAAAGACACTAAACTATTACGATCCTTTAGTGTGTGTTTTTGTTATGTACTAAGTATTCCGCAAATGTAATGTAATGTCCATGTACGTCAAGCTTCGGGTCTCTACAGTTGGTATCAGAGGAAAGGTTTAGTCAACCTTTGGAAACTAGGATGCGAAAACGTTAGTGAGATTCCTAGAGATATTTCTAAGGTATGTCTAGGGATGTCCCTAAGGATAAGTATACGTATAGGATATATTCCTAGAACTATGGTAATGATATTAGATTAAACCTAAGAAGTTAGGTATTGAGGATACTTTCCCTTTACTATGTTGTTTTCTCTAGCATGATTTTTGAATCTCACAAAATTATTTTTGTGTTTTAGTTAATGGAGGGAACCAACAGGAATTCGGTTAACATTGAATCCAATGGACAAATTGGTGACTATGAGCAACAAAATTGTTTAATGCCTAGAGAGAAAGATGTTGTGATTATGCCGAATCAATCATCGCGATATATGATTAACAAGGTGAAATTTAGTGGTATGCCTAATTCTTCAAAGAAGAGGAAGATAGACTATTATGCATGTTCGCATGTTGAGGAGCATAAAGAAAGGAAGATTGAGATTTCTATAGAAGGGAAGAAGAACCTTGAGGAATACCTCAAATGGAGGGACCGATGTTATCTGTGTGGAGAAAAGGGTCATAGAGTGACAGACTGTTATGGAGTTCAATGTCTTATTTGTGGAGAACATGGGCATTACCCAACTCAATGCCCTGACCTAAAAAGTTACTTCTAAATCAAGGAAGGAATTATTCCAGGATAATCATTGATGTGGATGGACTGAAGTGTTTTGGTATTCAAGAATAATGTTGTTGAGGTACTTTTATGGTGTATTGAAATATTTAAGTATTGGTCTATTGTGGTTTTCAATAATTTTGAGGTACCAATAACTATGAAAAGTGATTCAAATATTTTGGAAAGTAGATGAGAAGTGCATAATGAAAGGATAAGAAGATAATGAGATGTTTGATAGTATTCATGAGCTCGTGATTGATATAAGGACTAAGTGATATCATGGTTTGAGTATAAATAATTTTGAGGATTTTGGTATGTGTAAAGTGTTAACTTTTAACTGCATTCAAGTTTTCACTAAGGTTCAATGGGTATTCAAGAGTATACATGATTAAAGACTTTGAATGTTTGGAATGTGACCAACAAAACATATCTTATGATATATGGGGATCCACGATGATATTAAATCTCTGGTAATTGTTTTCACTATGTTATGAGAGTGGACTGCAGTATTATGGATAAGACTAAAGATTGGAATGGATTGTGTTGGACGTAAGTTAGTATTGTTTAAGGATAGAAATTTTTTTTTCGATATTATTGATGGGATGTTATAGAAATATAGTTTTGGAAAAAGGATAACCTGCAGGACGGGCGACAACCCATCGCTTCGGACAAGGCTGTGGGAATCGAACCCACAACCGAAGTGCGACTGGCCTTTATCGCCTACCACTGACCTACAGGAAGTCCCTGTTTAGTAGAAACTAGTTTTATTATATTAAGCAGTATGATATATGAAGTATAAGTCCATTTTAGGAACCATATATGATTAATATCACTATAGATCGACTTATGTATATAAGTTTTGCTAACCTTTTGTTTGAGATAGATGGAATGACCTGTCATTCTATCACATGATCTGCTAACACTTCACGAATAACAAATTCAACATCATTTATTTAAGAGATGAAGTGGAAATTGTTCAAAGCACGAACAACAGTGAGATTGTACCAAAATAAAGTAAGTATTTATTCTAATTCAAATTTTCAACTTTAGGGGAAATGATCTTGAAAACCAAAAATGTTGTCCTATTGATCTTATACCTGATGAATCAGATGGTACCTTATATCATCACAAATCTATGGATTTGTGATTACTGTATTTTCCATAGCCATGTTCTCTACCACTCTCCATCAGAACATCATGGTTAGATTTCTCTTCCATATCCATATTTTCACCTATGTGGAAACCCAATGATTAGTTTATTTGGGTAACCGTTACGTTTCATACTTTTGTTTTTAAAGATTGGTTTTGATATTCCTTTTTACGATGTGGGTTTCTATTAAAGAAACTTTCGAATAATAAACCATTTATAACCCCGACAAATTTCGAGGGCGAAATTCATTTTAAGGGGGGTAGAATGTAACAGCCCAAGATTTTATAAAGAAATATTCTTTTTAATTTTATTAATGTCTTGTGTTGTACGCTACACCAAAAGGAGCTTGCACAACACGCATCCTTGTCTTGCCTTGCATTACACGCAATCGCGACCTTCCTCGATAGCGTGTGTAATACGCAATACCGAGTTTCACTAAACAACGATGTGCTATTAAAATATTATTAAAACTAGCCGTTATGAATAGTAATAACCACTTTTTAAAATTTTGTAAATCTTATTTTTCAAAATGAACTTCATTCTTGGATTCGTAGTATCGAATTTAGCCTAAGGTGAAATTTTGGTACTTTTCGGATAACTTTCATATTCTGATGAATAGTGAACAATTACTAAATTATAATTAAAAACAACTTTTTTAATCGAAATAATTAATAGTGATAAATTATTAATTTGAGTGTTTTTAAAGTATATTTAGAATATATTTTTACAATTTAATACAATGTTGGTCATTGGTTGTAATTTCACATTTAAACCAGACATAATCAAGTGTCAATCTTTTGATATATATTGTTTCCTAAAAACACGCTATTTATTTTAACAGCGAGATTTAATTATAAAATTAATTAATGAAACTTCTATGTTATGAATTTGGTAAAATAGATTTCATTTTTGAATTCGGAATATGAAATATAGCTTAGGATGAAATTTTGGCATTGTTCTGAAAAACATCAATTTTTGATGAATAGTGAAACTACTAAGTGGTAGTTAAAAAAACTGAATTTTTCATAAAACATAATTTTGCCGCTTCTGTGAATGGAATTTCGAAAATCCGAGAGACACGGTTAATATCAAGGACTAAAATGTGGTTCAATGAGATGAAAATAATTTTTTGGTGAATAGTAACTTTTTACTTTTTTACCGCGGTTAATAGTAAATAGGGTAACTAAGGGTAAATATGATATTACTATTACCCTAACACATGTCCTAATTATATTGGACAAGTGTAATTCGACCAAAAACAAACTTAGGAATAAAATATGACCATTTAGGCCCACTTGGATTAGATTAGGACATTTATTATTAATTTATTTAAAGAAAGGTTAAAATAGTTAAAATCAATGTTTAATAAGTAAATCATTTTTAATATGGGGTTATACATAAGATAAATTCGATTGTAAATATTCATTAGAAATCTAAAAAGATTTCCTACATGATGGTATTTTATTTGTAATTTTAAGACATAAAATAATTTAATTTATTTATGACACAACGATGATGCAGTAATTATCTTATTAATGAAATATTGACATAATTGATGTTATAAACACCAAAATAAATGTAATTTGAGATTTTTTATGAATTACACTATTTTTCTAGGTTACTATGATATATTAATGTTGATTTAATCAACTTGTTTCGAGCATTTAATTCTGTTATGACTTTCGCAAAAATCATATATCAAATAGTGTCAAAATTGACACAAAATAGTTTTTAAATCAAATATTATATTATTAATTGTTATTGTATTCCTAAAAATCTAAGGATCGGCCAAATGACTTAGATAAGGATATATATATTAATAATAAACAATTTGGGGTTCGTTTGGCATGTTATAGTAAGTTTATTAACCATATAGTGAAAGAAAACAAAAAGACATGGTAAAAGTTAAATTATTTAACTTAGAGTTAAATTTAATTGATAAGGTTAAAATAATATCCTCAACTTGTCTAAATTCTATTGGTTGATAGGATTTAGACCCCTCCCCACCTTATCTTCGAAATAAGACCCTTTGGAACCATTATAAACCGATTTTGACTTTAATATAAAATAATATTTTGAGATATTCCTAAGGTGCCCCTCTCCTCCCTTATAAAAGGACACCTCCTCCCCCTCCTCCTCACACCAATTTGAGCACTCAAGCTCGGCCAACCCCTGCCAAAATCCCTTCTCCACTTCCCTAGAAACATACTAGAGGTTCTGGTCTTCCTCAAAGACCAATTTTAGTTCCCTAAGAGGAGGTCTCCAAAAGGCGCTTCAAAGAAGAGGTAATTACCGTTACCAATTCTTTCATCTTTATTTCTTCTTCCACTTCTTCTTCTTATGTTGTTTCATTATGAAGTAATAAAATCAGTATCACTCATATACTGATATGTTATTATAATTATGAAACAACCCTATTTCACCATCTATCCATCCTACGGAAAAAGAAATCACCGCGCGTGCGTACGTACGGAATACCGTCTCCACGCCGTGGTGTAATCTATTTTCCACCACCACCTTACATGGATGGGTATAATGGTGTAAAGAATAACTATACATAGTTATTACAACATCATATTGATTCTGATATATTGTATAATCCACTCAAATTCAATTCTATATTTATTGAAATGATATCATCACTCGTGCGTACGTACGGACTACCGTCTCCACGACGCGATGAGATTCATTCTCCATGTTAACCATTTAAGAATGATTATAATGTATATATAAGAAATAAAAATGAAATATATGACATTATAAAGCTACTGGATTTATGTATATATATACATATGTATGTCATCTACTTACTTCTATTTCAAGACAATAAGGAATGAAAAACAGCGTTCATGCGTACGTACGGACTACCGTCTCCATGAACGGTGTTTTTCATTTTATTTATCTATCTATTATATATATATATATAATGAATATATATGATATATAAATCATATTTTATATTCTGGAAGTAAGTAAATCATGATATAAGTAATAATGATGTCAAGAACAACAAGTCAAAACACCTACGATAAATGAAACGATTTTACCCAAAACGCTTCTTTAACATGGAATTTACAAAAGAACGGGTAATATAATGTCATAAGTGAACCATATATGATATCATAACAATGAATATGATTCTGTAATAAGTCAATGACATTATTTAAATCATTATACAGGAGGTTCGGACACATACGAAGCAAATTGGACCTAAGGTAAGGGAAATATCACAATCTCATTTTTATCCGAAATTGTTTATTCGTAAGTATTTACTGGGGTGTATTTTATCATCCACATACATGTTCCTTCAATATGTAATATTGTTTCCATCCACTTACAATAGTTTAAATCCAATTTTACTCTTCAGTGAGTTTTTAGTAAAGAATATGAAAGGAATCTTTTGTCGCTTTTTCATTAGAGGTACTTTTTGACTTTTCCGACAAAAGTACGAAAAATGTTTTTTTAACTTAAACGGCATGAACGGATTTTTACGGTTTTATAAAGCCTTATTTTCATGAAGCTTCCTCCAAAAGATTTCATGACTATTTTTAATAAAATCACTTTCTTTTAAAATTGCATGATGTTTTGTGAAAAGAAATTGATTTTGAAGAAGAAAGGATATTTTCCTCAAGAATTCATTTCAAGTGTTTTATCAAAATTATTTTCCATCTAAGATAATAAAGGGTTCTGTTTCTATCCATATTTTTACATTTATTTGACTATCTTGTGATGGAATTATATTTATGAATTCCTTTATCTTATATGAATGGTTTTATGATGTCATGTTGTTTTAAGAATCCCATTTTTATTAAATGGGTTATGAAATGATGTATGATTTATGATTTTGTGGTACAAATAAGAATGGTATCATTATGAGATGGGTGGGACCTATATCTCCCTCCAATGCATTGGGTAAAGATTTTATATCTCATGAGATAGACATGGCTGGAATGGTAGGTTATACCGGTTCAGTGAAACAGGACTGAAACGAGGGTTACTCGATTCAGAAAGGGACTTTGTCCACTAAGATAGTCTTGGAAATGAGTCTTGACTAACAAGAAATGATTTTCTATGATTATGTGTGTATGCCACAAAGTTTCATGTTTTAAGTTATGATTATTGGGATTACATTTCACTTCTATGATATATCCCATGTTATGATATTATGAGCTCTTTTGCAGGTTAAGATTTCCAAAAGCTATGTATATGATGTGATTGATTTTTCTTTTGTTTACCCTTACTGAGCATTTGAGCTCACCCTTTTATGTTTTCTTTTCCCCAGGATATAAAGAATGGTTTTAGGTAGAAAAAAAGGGATGTCCTTTATGGGAGATATTGAAGAACTTTCACCATGATTAGAAGATTACGTTCCGAGTTTCCAAAGACACTAAACTATTACGATCCTTTAGTGTGTGTTTTTGTTATGTACTAAGTATTCCGCAAATGTAATGTAATATCCATGTACGTCAAGCTTCGGGTCTCTACATGCAGTGATGGCACAATTCACTCAGGATATATATGGTGGTGGTATGCGTGCACGAGATCATCCATATCAACCATAGAGGAACATATAAGTAGTAGACCATTTAATGAGACACCATCCCCTATCATTCATAGGATCATCTGACCCTGTTCAAGTAGAAGGGTGGATTAAAGAACTAGAGAAGATTTTTGATGTAATGTGGTGTTTAGAATTAAAACGGTCAGTCATGATGTTTATCATTTTAAAGATGAAGCTCATCAGTGGTGGTTGATAGTGAAAAATAACATGGATATTGAGGATATTAATGCTCGTTATTGGGATGAATTAAAGGGTATTTTCCTTGAGAAATATTTTCCTAAGGTGGATCCACATAGGATAGAAAAAAAATTCATAGAATTGAGGTAGGAGGATGACTCGATGGTTGCTTATGAAGAAAAATTCACATGACTCGCAAGGTATGATCCAAATTTCATATGAGATCTTGATAGTAAAATCAATATTTTTTACTCAGCATTAGATGAAAGGTATTGAAGGGATTTAGCTTCTCATGAGTTAAAAAGTTAGGAAAAACATGTTCATTGTGCGGAGAAGGAGGATATGGAGTTTTCAAACGATCATGTGTTCTTGTAAAAATAACATAATAAGAGGGCGAGATAGTAGAAAAAATAGAATAACTCTTTATAAACGACGGATGGTAAGAAACATAAGATTTATGTTTGTGAAAATTTTGGTAAAAAGCATGATAGGTAATGACTTTTGAATTATAGTATGTGCTACCAATGTGGTAAAATGGGACATAAGGCTTGTAATTGCACAGAAAAAGATCCAGGTAATAGTAAGACAAAATCTGATTTATAATCAATAAAATGTTTCAAGTGAAATGAAATAGGTAATTATGAAAATGAGTGTCCAACAAAGAACTCAATTGAGGGAAAGAGGCCAGAATTCAAGTAGAAAGGGGTGCTGAAATCCTTTGAAACTACATCTGCAAATTTTGGTTCATTGAATGAAGTAGTATTAGATACAATTTTTTCTTTTTTAGAGTATTCAAATGTATGGATTTCTTTAGGGGCTACACTTTCATTCATTTCGGAGAAATTATCATGTAAATTGTAAATTCCAACTCACTATATGAATATTGATCTTATTGTAAAAACACCTAGAGTAAATATTGTGATAGAATTAAATTATAAGAACCATAATTTCCTTTTGTGCAGGAAGAATCTACCTGCAAATATTATTAATTTATCCTAGTAGTATTTTAGGTTGTTTTGGGTATGGATTGGCTTTCTGTTTATCATGCTATGATTGACTGTAGAGCTAAATAGGTTTTTTTCAGAAATATTTTCAGTTTGTGTACATGAATGAACCCATATTTTTTATAACATATCATAAAGCTGAGAAACTATTAAAATATATAAATGAATTTTACCTTGAACATATTGTTAAAAATAAATGACGTTTTCTGATTATTGATATGGAAGTAGTTAATGAATAACATGATGTTTTTTCTAATGAGTATCTAGGAAATATACTTGATCGGGAAGTTGAATTTACTGTTGACATAGATCCTGATGCTAAACCAATTTCAAAGCCCCCTAATCGAATGGCTCAAATTGTACTTTTAGAGTTAATGACGCAATTTCAGGAGTTATTAGATAAAGGTTTCATTCATCCTATCACATCACCGTGGGGTGATCCTATCTTATTTGTTAATATAAGATGGTTCAATGAGACATTGCATTGATTATAGATCATTGAATAAAATCACTGTTAAGAACAAGTATCCTTTTCCCCATATCAATGATTTTTTTGATCAGATACTGGGAGATCTATTTTTTTCAAAGATTGATATGAGGTCGGGGTACCATCAGTTGAAAGTAAATAAAGCAGACATTCCAAAGACCTCATTTTATACCAGATATGGCCATTATGAATTAATAGTTATTCCTTTTGGGTTAACCAATGCACTGGTTGTATTCATGGATCTTATGAATATAATTTTCTGTGAGATATTGTATAAATTCGCGGTTGGGCTCATTGATGATATTTTGTTTTTTTTCTAAAATTAAATAGGAGGATGAAAGTCATTTAAGGGTTTTCTTGAAAAAATTAAAAGAAAATAAAATATATGGGAAATTAAGAAAGTGTGAGTTTTTGTATCAAAAAATTTCATTCATGGGTCACATTGTTTCAAAAAATGGAATAACTGTTGATCCTACTAAAGAATGTTTTTGAATAATTGCCAAGAAACTCAAATATAACTGAGATTTGTGGTATTCTTGGTTTGGAATGTTATAACCAAAGGTTTATTAAAAAAAATCAATGTTATATAGTCCAATGACTATGTTCACTTGAAAAGGTGTTATGTTGATATGGAAAAAATAATGTGAGGATTTTTCCATGAATTGAAAAGAATATTGTTGAATTCTCTAGTTTTGGAACTGCCTATTAGAAATGGTGAGTTTTTTATCTATAGTGATGCTTCGTTGAAAGAAAATGGTTGTGTACTTATACAGAATGATCATGTAATTGCTTATGCATCACGTTAGTTGAATTATTCTGAGTTAAATTATCCTACACATGATATGGAATTAGTTTCTGTTGTTTTTGCTTTAATAATTTTGAGGAATCATTTTTATGGAGTGAATTGTGAAATAATACTAACCAAAAAAGTTTGAAATATATATTCACTCAAAAATTATGAACTTGAGACAGAGGAGATGATTGGAATTAATCAAGGATTAATATTTCATGATCCATTACCATCCAGTAATGGAATATAAAGTGGATGATGCTTTGAGTTGAAAAAGTGATGATTCACTGACCATGTTACGTTTGGAGTGAGATCCTCTGGTTTCTGATTTGATGAACATTGAAATAGAAGTTTTTGGTGCAGGAAATTCTTATGTTTTGTTTTATGTGTTAGTGGAATAATCTATGTCAGACAGAATTAAGCGAATGCAAAAAGAAGATAGTGAGTTTCACAAAAAGTTAGAGTTGGTTCAGAAGGGTAAGTTGAATGAATTTAACATTTATAATGACTGTGTTTTGATGTTTGGAAAAATATTATATGTGCCTTGTGATTCACATTTGAAGAATGAGTTGTTGTGTGAAGCTCACAATTCTCCGTTTTCAGTTCATCCTGGAAATACTAATTTGTACAGTGATCATCAAAAGTATTACTGATGTGATGGAATGAAAAGAAATATTGATGATTTTACATCGAAGTGTTTGGCTTGTGAGTAGGTTAAAATAGAGTGATAGTTAACGAATGGGATGCGTAAATATTTAACGGTGCCAGAGTGGAAATGTGAAAATATATCCATGGACATTGTTATGGGATTACCAACATCATCTAGATGTAACAATGCAATCTGGGTTATTGTTGATCGATTGATAAAATCTTCTCATTTCCATCTATTAAGGATACTTTGTATCTAGATCATATTTCTCAGTTGTATGTTAATTAGATAGTCTGGTTCCATGGTGTTCCACTCTCCATTGTATCTGATCGTGATCTCAGGGTTACTTCTAACATTTGGAATGGCCTTTAGAATTCATTGGGTACTGAATTAAATTTTAGTACATTTTTTCATCCACAATCAGATGGGAAGTCTGAACAAATAGTTCATACCATGGAGGATATGCTACGATCATGTTCAATGGATTACCAGGGTTGATGGGACAAGCATATTTCTTTGGTTGAATTTTCATATACTAATAGTTTTCATTCCCATATAAAGATGGATCCATTTGAGGCATTATATGGAAAGAGTTGTCGAACTCTTTCTTTTTTCGGATGAAGTAGGTGAAATAAAAATGATGGGTCCAGAATTGGTATATGAGATTGAATAAAATGTTTAGTTGAATCATTAGAACCTATGAATAGGTCAGAGCAGGAAGAAAATCGATGTGGATAACCTGATGAGGGATCTAACTTTTGAGGTAGGTGAACAAGTATTTATGAAAGTATCTACATGGAAAAGTTTGATTCGTTTTGGTAAGAAGGGAAAGTTGATTCTGAGGTTCATTGGACCTTATGAATCCTAGAGAAATATGGATCAGTTGTGTACTGAGTGGATTTTCCCTTATGTTTATCTAAGGTACACAATTTTATTCATCATTCAATGTTGATAAAGTATTTTCTAGATCAATCTCATGTTTTGAGTCTATAGGTGGTTCAGTTGGAAGAGAATCTCTCCTATGAGGAACAACCGGTCCAGATTCTTGACCGTAGAGAGAAAGTGTTGTTGAATAATGTAATTTTTTAGGTAATGGTTTTTTTGTAAAAACCATATGGTTGATGTGGCAATGTGGTAATCATAAAATGTTGTGAGAGAGACATATTCCTAAAGTGATGGGAGAGAGACATATTCCTAAAGGTAAATTCCATCCACTGACCATAACAATATGGATGTGGCATAATATAACTATAGACTTCATCACAGGTTCTGAATAACAACCCATAGATCCAATTTGATATTGGTTATAATCGATCAAATCAACAATACCTCCTATATATTGAAAAATTAATAGGATCTCACCCATGATATTATTTATATGAAATATATACTGGAATTGTATAGGTATTGTGGGTATTCACATACTGTGATTTCATATCATGATCTAATGTTCAAATCTATATTATAGACAATTCTTCAAAAAACTCTGAATACTAAATTGAATTTCAGTTTGACCTATCACCCCAAAAATAATTTTGATCATAAATAGAATATTAAAAAACATAAGTACATGATAAATACATTCTATATGGAATTAAAAGGTTTATTGGATCATGACCCCCACCAACTTAGTTTTCATTAATCAACAACATCCACTCATGTATTCAAATGACTACATATAATGATATATATGGGATGTGAGGTAGAAATCTTATATGTTGAGAGAATTTGGTGATAGAAAAATGAATGTGACTAATCTTATTAAAGAGATAATCAAAAACGCTCATTCAATCTATCAACAAATAAAAGGTTTCTAAATGTTGGAATAATATTTATGATAACAATAAAAAAAGGACTTGGAGTTTGATGTTGGGGTATTTTTTTCCATTATATATTATATTTGGAGAGATTAATGTGGTTTATAATGAAAGGGATGCTTATCCCAAGGTATATTGTACCCTTTAAAATATGTTACCATATATAAGAAGTGTCATATCATCTATAACATCCACTAATCATGGATCATTATCCTGATGTATTCCACATATCTTTAGTGAAGATGTATATAATTGTTCAATCAAATGTATGTAATTTGAATGTGGTACAGGTGAAACATGACCTCTCTTATGAGGAAAAAATAGTGGAGATTTGGGTATATAGAGAAACGGTTCAATAGAATAAGACTATATACAATTGAATTTTTTTATGGAGGAACTATAAATTTGAGGAAAAGTGATGTGGGAACCAGAGGACTTAATGAGATATAATTATGCAAACATTTTCTCAATAGATATAATGAGTTAAAATTTTTGGGGGAATATATAATAATTTAGTGGAATCTAATGACAGAGAAATACTATTGGATATAATGTTATATATCAAAAGAATGTTACATATTGTACTGAAAAATTATACGACACCCCAATCCTAAAATCGCATTCAAAAAATAAATGAAAATATTATAGTATTGTGTCGACACATTACAAACGTGGGAGTGTGAAAGAACCCCCATATTAGTGTCAAGCATCGATGATCAAAATTCATGATATATAAAATACAACATCGAGCAATTCACAATAATATATATCTTCTACAAAGAATCCATAACAGAAATGGATTCACTATAGGCATAAAAAAACTCCACATTAATTTTTAGGTAGAATTAAAACAATAAATCCCTAAAATCCAAAAATTCCATTGAACAATTGAAGTATGTTCCCTTAAGGAATCTACATTTCTCTGAGAGTAAGATTCAATCCATAAGTAGTTCCAATTCCACTGCACATCATTCATAATAGCATAAATCCTTTCCTGTAACTCATTCCAATAAACATTGACAAATCCAATTAATGTATAAAAACATATATTCACAAAGATGTTGTATGTGAGAAAAACACCACCACATCCTGATAGATCAATTGATATGAATAAATCTGCAGCCACAATATCCTTAATCCATGGACATATCAGAGGGATCAGTTGGAGGAATCTCAACCCAATAGGTCTTCTCACCTGACCATTAACACCCAATAGTCTATGATTTCAATGATTGTACATACAATTATTCATCATTGCAATTTCAACCATGGAATCAGCAAAAATTTCATTATCAATAGCCATACTCCCTATATGAGGTAATGGATTATTTTTATCATAGAGAAAAAAATTTTTATTTCCCCCCATAAAAGAAGAAAATGAATATATAGCCGTATGTATAATATTTTAAATATTTTTTAATTGCTTCTATCAACAATGAGATTAGAGATAATTAGATCAAATGTGCTAATCATATAAACAAGAACTCAAAATGTATCATTCATATAATCCCAAAAACTAAATATGAAATGGAAATTAACAGACATATAGTGGACTCACTTGTTTGATCCCAAACAGAGTAGACGTGTAAAATCCGCGGAGATTCACGCACCTTAAACTGACCCTGGTAAGGAAATATATTTTTAATAGATATTCCTATGATGAATTTTTATAGAATGAATTATTAATGGAATTTTAAATGAGGAAATCTAGGACAAGACAATGAATCCTATATATTTATTCATGTTAACAAAATCCATACCACTGATCATATGACTACTATTCTTGATCAAAACAGGAAGGTCTCGATTCACAAATTAATATATCTGTTGTTTACAAAAAAACATTGAAAGGAAAACCAATTTAGTGACTATTCTTATTCTTAATAATATCAATAATTGACTGATTACTTATATTGGGTGTGAAAATCATACTCTGGATGACGGGAATTTCTATCCAATGGTTTTTCCATCAATTATGGATATACTATTTAAAAATATTTAATTCTGGTTTCACCATTATAACATTGATTTTTTCCAAACATTATACCATTTGGTTGATACCATAAACATTGAGTATCCATTCATTGGGTTGGAATTGAATATTTTGGATCTAAACTCAAAATAATGGTCATTAAGTGTAATTAGATACCATGTGATCATATAATGAATAGAATCATTAAATATTATATGATGCATTATTCCAGGACATCAACTACAACTGGTTCTGAAAAAATAAGTCCAAGAAACACAAGTGAGTTATCCCTCATATATTATCCCAAATAATAATGAAATTAATTATCATACATTAATGATTCGTGATAATACTATAACATGAGTTATAAATTGAAAATGAATAAAAACTTTCATGTGATCAATAAATTGAAAAATGATACACATCCCACATCAAAGAAGGATTTACCTTTCAAATTAGACAACTAATTAAGAGTAAAAATAATAGAATCCCCAAAATGAGATCTTCTATCCTTCCCACATAAATATTGTAATTATATTATAATTATAAGGAATGTCTCCCCTCCTGACAGTATGTATTAAATAAATATTGTTATACTATTCCACCAAAATACATTTACTAAACATAATTAATGTATTCTTCCAATGTATTGATTGTCCCTCCACCTCTACATAATGATAAAAAATAACCTTATGGGTATTTAATGTTTTATTAGAAGCCTGTCTAAGAAGTATATCAATATCATCATAGAAAAATTGTGAAGTAGTTAACATACCTCATAATAAAATGATCCATTTGAATAATCCAATATTAATATTTTAATTCATACATCTACCATGGTGGTATTCAAAAAGGGCATGTAGAAGACCAGATAAGGGGTTACTTTTTTAACAATAGTGGAGCATTTTAAAAATTCAATTTTGGAACCACTAATAATGATTGAATGGTTTTCAAATAATTATATTGTATTGATCATCCTAATATGATCATGGGGACACCATAATGCTTTGGTACTAAAAAAATGAAATTACACTTTAATGTATCAAAATCACTATTAATATCCATCATTAATGAAAAATATTCATCAGATTTATTTCTCTATATTTAATACAATGTATCATATGTAGTAAAAATGAAATTATGAAAATTCATGCCATGGAAAAACCCTTACTGATTCACAATGTCAATCTATTTTTCCAACTTACCAATAATAATTGAAATGATTTTTAAAATTATATTGGGAATTATGTTTCTAATAGAAATATGTCATAAATCCCCGATTCCAATAGAATTATCATTTTTGGTTTCAATAGTAATAATGTTATAATTGAGACCATATGGAGTTGAACACGAATGATGATTTATTTGTCAACAATAACGACTTCCTTATGAATTTTGATCTAGTAAAACAGACTGAATTTATCAGAAGAACCATCAAAACCAATAATATTATCATTGTTAATAGACAAATATCATCTCCAACCTATACTTTAGAGGGGAATATAGTGAGATCAAAGTTTTTCTTCTCTCCAATAGATTCCAGAATAATAGAAATATTTTTCTGAGTGCTTTCATAACCATCATCAAAATACATTTTTTTTAAATTATAAATCCCAAAAATAAATATTTCAGTAACAGTTCTGAAAAGAAAATCATTTCTAACAATGCTTTTAGCCCCACCCATAATTCTATTTTCTAGTCGGATCACATAAGAGGTTATTGTCATCTCTTTTTCGGATGCATTATTTTGGTTTAAAGGTGAAATTATGGTGTGTCCTCCACATCCCTCGAATATCAATGAAATGATAATAGTGGGTTTTCATGTTTTGGGTATATAATTTATATCTCGTAATGATTACACATTTTCAAATACTCTTTTCATGGTTGAGTGGCCTATTTGAGAGTAGAGAATTCCTGGTATATTTCTAACCATCAACATCATATTACAAACTTTTTTATTAAAAATTATTATAAACTCATCACAATAAAAAGTGGGTATTTATATATATTATTTCAATGTTGTGAGGTCTTATAATGACTAGAAGTCTAGGAAACCTGAGGGACAATCCTGGTCCACTTCGCATATAAGATTTGGGTACCAAGTTAAATCACATGACTCAGATGAAATCAAATTATTAGCTATATATTATACGTAAGGGTTTTAATTGGGTATATCAGCATCAAAAAATTAATAATTATATTTCATATTTTATTTCTACTGCAATAATAATTGATTTTAGAAATTTTGAAGGCAAGTATTGTTTTTTATGTACAATCATTTCTAATGATAATTTACTATATGGACATCCTAATAACATTGCATTAATTTTCAATGAAAAAAATTGATTTCAATGTATAATTTTTATTTATCCCACATATCTATGATCGTGGAAATATGAAAGAGAACATAGTAAAAAATTGGTCGGTCATTAAAAGTAATGTTAGGCAGGCTCCAAAAGCATATTATTTGAAGGAAATGTCAAAAAATCATAAGAAATAAGATTTTTTCGTTATAAAATAAAAAATATTATATACATATGAAATAATTTTAATGTAACTAAATTTATCTCATTAACAATGATCATTACGTTAATCATTTGTTGATCAAATTAAAATGAAAAACATTACTACTAGAAGTAAATATTAAATAGAACATCTAATATGGGAAAATAAGGATCACTTGAAACTACAAGAATCATTTAAAAATACTATATAGATTAAATCATATATTAGTACCCTAATAATCATAGTAGGAAAGAAAATTAAAATTCTAGTGAAAGTGTACTATATTTTGAGTGTAACAATGAAGTGTTATTTATAGTGTATAAAGGGAAATAATAACATTCATATGAAACCAATATGTGAATTTGTTTCATATATGAACGTTGTTCAATGTGACCATTGATCGACAGGATACCTAAAAACTACACCATTACTTTAAAATTTTTCATTTATAAGTCTTGTATATAAATTGTAATGAAAAATGAAAATTGATACCAAAAAGGAGATTAATGTCCTAAAGTATTAGATTGAATTATATTGAATCCCATTTATCAGAACATGGGAATGATGTATCGTTGTTATGTTTTTCCCTTATCCAAGACCAATATGAGCATCACCATGGGAATCACGAAAAACATCACATATGAGAGATGTTCATCAAAATGGATTTCATGACTTAGTGGGACATATTTGTGCCATACCATGAAACTACAAACATCGAACAACTTACCCTAATTGTGTATGAATGGTTTATAAGGGGTTACAATTCAATATATTAGCTACATAAATTGTAAAATCATTAAAATAAATTTAATTTTTATTCCATCAATTACTCATAGGAATAATTTTTCAAAATAATTTATACGATTAGCTGAGATAAATTTCATAATTTGATTTCTAGATGATAAAACAATAATCTTATATTTCTATTAAATATACTCACTTTATTGATACAATTTCACACTCTCAATAATATGTGTTTTAATCAATATTTTAATGTGTGTAAGAAATTTTTAGAAATTTGATTTTCCCTTAAAACACATTAATTTTTCACAAATAGGAATTTTGTTATTTAAAATTTAAAGTTCCCATTTTTTAAAAATTAATAATAAAAAATTAATATCATATAATTTATCATCACCATAAAAATAAATTACGATAATTTTGTAAGAATTTTAAAAAATATTTTAATTTTTCAATTAATTCAAAATATCATTTGTTGGGTTCATCAAATGATTACTGAATTTTCATTTATTTCATAATTATTTGACAATAATTTTTTTATAATCAATTAAATAATTTATTTTGATTTAATAATATTATGTTTTAAATATATTTTAATCAATTTACAAAGCCTATAAATCATTTTCAAAATTTTTAAATTGAAACACTGAATATAGAAACATCACATTGTGGATACTTTTCATTTTTATTGCCAAAATATATAATATAAAATGATGCACAATTTAGGAGGGGTAAAATAATAAAACATGAAACAATTTTCTAAAAGCATGAGAAACCCCAACTAAAAATCCAATGGTTTTGCATTATCCACAACCAAGTTTTCCAATACCAATATGTAGAAATTATAAAAAAATTAGTCATCCTTTTTTAAAAATATCATCCCCTTTTTTCATTTTCATTCACTCGAAATCCATCATATATGATTTTCTGGTTGTTTTACCTCCAATGGGGTCCCCCAAGGTTTCTGTAAAATCCCATTTTTACTTTTAGATTAACATAGATCTATTCTTAAAGGTTGTAGAATTATCCTTGATTTCCCTTATATTCAAGAACTTATTTATAAATATTTCTTTTAAATTTCTTAGTTTATCTCTTTAATTTTTATTTTATATCATATTCTCACTTAAAAATCATATTTTTTCAATGGGAGACCATTTTACACCTCAATTTACCCTTATCTAAAACTGTGTTTTAAACCCTCCATGCTTCCAAATTTACTTCTCAGTTTTCTCTCTCTACTAAAGATATTATCTTTTATTTTCCTTTTCTAAATACCCAAACCATCTTATTTTCTATGGGTAATCCCCCATATATATATATAATATTTTATTTTTGTATTTACATGTAATAAAACACAAATTCCGTTTTGTGGGATAAAAATGATGTAATAATAATGCATTTATGATCATATGTATGCCATCATTTTAGATATGAAACATGTTCTTGATTCTAAATTAGTTATTAATGAACATATCTATTAATATATATGTGGATCACATAAAATCATTTCACACATATAGAGCTCCAGGATTAATCCCCAATGTGATGGGTATTGATTTCAATCTATAGAGATAACAAGTTTTACGAATACATAGTGAATAACATTGTTAATTTTCATATAGGTAATCCTAGTGAATAAACATAGTGATGATATTTGGAATTATTGACTAAATTTTTTTAGCCACATTTCAATGAAATGATTCACATTCTTATTTTTATAATATAACCATTTTTCATTTCATATTAATATCACTCATGTTCTTATTGATATATCTCATATCACATGTTTTTTGTCTCCCATTATTATTCCCTAACTAGAATACATGATCACCCAATAAAATTTAAATATATCCATAGGATAAAAATATTTTTTTTAATTAATTTCTTTTTGACCCATTATGTTTTACTAAAGTAGACTTAGATTTTTGTTTTAATGTTTTGTATATTATTTATACTATTTCAAAAAAACTGAGCGAGAAAATATCCTATTTTTGTACAATGTAATGAAATGTTATGTAATATATTGACAAGATTCAATATATTTCTGGCTAAATTTATCATTCTTTGAATGGGGAATAAATGTTTCAAAAGGATCACTTCTCAAATCCTCTTGATAGGAAACCGTGATTAAAGATAACTTGTTTCATTCTTACCCCATTTTATTTACACTCTGTAAAAATTTTTAATCCATAAATATATTGGAAGAAAACTACATATTCATGAGAAATAATTTCTCTTCATTTCTTGTTTATGGAAATAATTATTCCATTATCCTCATTAAAAACATGTTATTCTTATTCCATGAAACATCAATAAAGTGAAACATTTCTATTTCCAGCGAAACAATAATTTTCATGTTTCCTATATTATTTGGATTTCATTGCTTTGAAAATAAACTTATATTTATTATATTAATGTCCATAAATGATTAAAATTTATTATTTAATGGATACCAATAGCGTTTTTCATTTAGTTATGGATTAAGATGAGATCATGAAACTCATTTATTTATTTAGGTAACATATCTGTTTATTCAATATGCTTGATATTTTTTGAATCACATATGAATGTATATATTATGATGGGTGTGAAATGATAGTGTTATGAATCATTTGGTAATGTATTATACTCATGAGAAATTATTTAGGTGATTAAGGTTCAAACCAAACCTATTATGGGACTTTTTCACCTAGTGATATTCTATTAGTAGTTATCCTTGACTCATGTTTATATTATGGTACATGTTTCTAAAACATTCCAATATTTCCATGATAATATGATTTAATGTTCCACATATTATTCCATCATATTTTTATTCATGATACAATCCTGTTAGGACATAATTGAAATAATAATCGATATCATAATAATCATCATTTCATTGCATTCTCAGTTACATAGATTTTTATCTAACACATTTTTATATATTCCATACGTTATCCTATTATGAAATTTTTCCCAAAAGGGAGTGAAGATATAATTATATAAATTACTAAAAAAATTATAGTTTAATGTTGTGAAATAATTTACCATCTCTTCAATAGATATTATGATTCTTTAAATCGTTTTATATATTTATGGAATATTAATTATTAAAATCATGAAATAATATATTTAAAAGGATTGGGTCACAATTTATTGTTTCATAGACAAAGATACTATATCATAGAACAAAGTATTAACTCCAATGAAAATATATTCTACATCCTCCAATGATTAATATAAGATAAATTTGCTCTCATGGTCATTCTTTTGAATGTTGGAGTTAATCAGGAATGGAAATTCATCAAAAACAAAAATTAAAAATTTTAAGTTGATTCCACGTAATGGGAATTAATGAAGAAAATATTTTTCCTTTATAATATTCACAAAACTCTACGTTTTTTGATTGAGATTCATTTCCTCGATTGGAAGAAAATGTAATATGAGTATGTAGTAGTGTCCGAGGAAAAAATTATAATAAATTCATGATTTTGCCCAAAGATATTTAGTACCATTGAAAGCATGTATGATGAAATATTTAGTGGATATAATATAGTTATATAAAAATCCATTGAAATTTTAAACTTTGACATCTATGAGGAGACATTATATTGTGTTGGTAATGTTGAGAAAGATATTTCTGACTCTCAAGGGACTAATGGGAATAGATTCAAAAGGATAATAAATCAATTTAATATTGGTTGATCAACAAAAAAATCCCATGGCAAAAAGAATAGCCTACATCACACATGTGAAATCTGATAAATGGATCTTCATATTTACTATATTATTAGAGCTATGTGATACCTCACATGTTGAGTATAGGTTCATGATGATAATCATTTTCGAAGGGATATGAGAAATTCCACTAAGAATGAATAATGTATGGATTATATAAACCCTTATCTTATTGTGTGACAATATAATTTCATGGAACATGGGAACTAATATTAAATACCCTAAGAAAAGGTATGTCATAAAAATTTAATGAAATTATCATCCAAGGAACCATGGAAGGGATCATTCATTCACTATAGGTGAGTTAGATATTGAAAATGATGTGGTAATAATTAAACTGATTATTCATTCATCATTAAAAAGATATAATATTTCATTATGGTAATACACAATATTTTATATCATGAAATTTTAGAATAATAATTTTACACCACATTAAAAAATAGAGGTTTGAGTTATAAATGTGAATTGAAAATAGGGAAATTATTTCATCTAATAAATTTAACTCCTCCCGATTTAATGTTTGTGGACTGAACCTCCCAAAAAATATCATCATTCTTCATTGAGTGATGTTGGGTGCTATATTTTATTTGTATTGACTTTATTAACATACATGTAACATAAATTATTGATATATTGGGATCACTCTTCATATCTTGAGGCAAACTAACATTCTATACAATTTGAAGCTTGTGGTTGAAGATACTTTGTAAAATTATTCTAAAGCATAGATATTATTAACTTATAAGAAATAATATTTTGATCAAATTATTGAGATAATATGGAGGATAATTCATAAATATATTTACAATGTGAGGTACTAAATTGATGTGTTCCCCCAAATAATTTCACATACATATTTCTAACTGAGATATGTAGAACTCAATTGAATATATTTCTCTATCTATTCAAATATTAATTAATCCTTATAGGATCACCGGTTCGAGTAGGAAAAACTAAATAATTATTTAAAAAATAATATTGGAAATTAGTTTATATATATGAGGGATTCACCATTGTTTGTAACACTAAACATTATAAAATATAATGATTGTACAATTCACCTACTCAGTGATAATCATGAGCTCTAAAAAATCCCAATAATGATCAAATATCTAATACCATTGATATATTACATTTTTTGTGCATATACATGGGTCAAATTAATTATCTAAGGTTAATATTTGATCCAAATGTATTCAATTAAACCATATGGACGAATATTATCCCAATTCAATATCATTAATGTTGGATAGATCCATTTTTCATATTGATTACCATTGGAACCACGAATTCTACAAAAATATTCATTATAAATGAATAGAGTCATTATTGATTATATAAAAATATTTGATATACTATTTATTAATTATATTCAAATATACTCACTATGAATAGATGGGATTTAGAATAATAATTATACATTGATAAAAACATTTATAAGAGATAAATAATATGAAATGGGTAGTCATTTTGAGTACTTTATATAACAATTATAATTAATGGGGAATGTCATGCCCATCAATAAGATATATGTGGACCATTATACTAATATTAATGTTGAAGAGTGGATAATTATATCATAATTAACAATGATCTACAATATCCATGGTCCATCGTTCTATTGCTGATTATTTTTAGGGACATAATAGGATTTTAAAAACAACAATCCAAGATGAATCACAACATATTAATCATTATTTATATTTGTTAATGCAAAAACAACATCAATGAGTTGAAAATGAGGCTTATCACTATAATAATACCTAAAATACTAAAAATTAGATAAATCTTCATGTTATATAGTGATGGATCCATGATGATATTAAGGAATTTACTGATTTAAAATGATAGAGTGATAAACTATGCAACCATGTATCGTATTTTTAATGAGAAAACATATCCAATTCATTATCATGAGTTTAATGTTTTGATGTTGGTGTTGATAATATGGAACCATTATCATTATGGGGAGTAGTTTGAGATATATACTAATCAATAGATACAAATATATAAATTCATGTTAACGGATCATAATATGATCCACTAAATATTGTTAGAGGTCACAAAATATTATAATATCCCAATTAATTACAATCACAGTAATGTGAATAATGTGGTAGATATTTTATGTAAAATTAATCCAAAAAACAAATTTGAGGGATTAAAATTGAGAATGATGAAATTCTTTTATAAATTAAAACTGAATAGACAACAATTGTCAAAACACTTGTCATCATTACTCTCTCAAATCATTCCATATCCATCTGTTATTGGGAATATTAATGATCCTCCATGAGAAGAAAAGATAATTAAAAACATGGTGGAATCCCTCAAAAATGTTAAATCGTAGGTGTTCAAAAATTGATAAGGGAAGATTCATGATTTTTATAACATATATTTGTAACATAAAATACTAATAAAGGAAATATATTTGGAATTACTGAAATAAATATACCTTTTCTATCAAAAAAGTGAGAATGATTAATTACCCAGATATCTAAGATTACAATTGGTGGGAAATATGTAGAAGGAAATTGAATAATATATATCATTGTGACTGGTATGTCGGTATATAAGGATTAGATAGATAATGATTAAGTTGATGATGAAACTATTATTCATATGAATATGTAAATTTGAAATAACACCATTTACATTTTCCATGGTCTTTAAAATAAATCAGAATGAAATAATGTTATATAGGTTGAATTTGATCTTTTTATAATGACTTATCATACCATTTTCATTTGGGAGGACGTTTCACAATATCAATTTTTATGTATATTCAAATCTAGAGTGGTGAGGCTTTTTAAATTTTTATTCAGATTGTCTCTGATTGAGATCTAATATTTACCTCTGTCATTTAGAAAATTATACATTATTCTCAAATCACTGAGTTTAACATCATTAAATCCAATCGCCCTCAAACTGATGGAAAGTAAGAGATGAAAATTTGGGACATGGATGAGTGTTTGTATGCAATATAAATGGGCGTCAAAGGAGGATGGGACCAAAATTTTCATATTGTTGATTTATATTAAGATTATAGTTTCCACTCAATCATTTAAATGGTTCCATTTGGAGACCTTTTTTGGATTGTATTTTGAAATAATTCTTGTTGGAATCATTTTACTGAATACAATATATTTGTTCCTAAAATGGTCGAGGAAATTTTAGAAATATTGCTGATCATTTATCTTAACATATTCTCTTTCAAAAGTCACTATAATAGTTGTACCTATTATCCTAAATGGGAAATAGATTTTATTGAATGATATAATTTTATAAACTACATATATCCAAGAAATAGTGTCATGAGTTTTGGATAATTGGAAATATATGTCCCATATATAGTTAAACCTTATAATGTAATGATCACATCATATATTTGGAATAAAAATTGGGGATTCCACTAACCATGTCTCATTAGCTTGATATATTCTATTCATCCCTCTTAATGAATTAAAAACCAAATATTTCACATTTATTAAATTGAGAGGTGGTGTATATGTAAAATTATATTTATTTTTAGAGAAACTAGTGAAGGTATTATATTTTTGAGATATTTTTTATGCCAGAATATAACTCACCTAGTCAATATACTATGAGGAATCATATGTATAAGGGGGAATCATCGTAACCAATTAAAATGATTAATAAAAATTACAGTAACAAATTTTCACCTAAGTATGTAAATAAAAGTTTCTGTGGAGGACTTTATTATAAGGGTATAATGTGACATCTCATAATTTTTTCAACGAAATATAACTTATTTTAAATATTTCATGTTTTATATAGTGAATAAATAACAAATATAAGACGGAAAAAACATTATTATCAAAAAATACGACAACATAGTTAGTAATAAAATAAAAAAAAATTTATTCCAAATATTTTTTTGGGGTAATATAGAAAAATTAAAGGAATATTAATTAGAAAGTTTGTATCTTCTCGATTTTCTAGAATTACCACTCAAAAAAATAATGATATAAAAATAATATAAATTTTTAATAATGAATTCTTAATTTTAATGCTAAAAATATATATAAACTCGCTGTAAAATAAATTTGAATGAAGAATTAAAGGAATAAAAGGTATTTATCATATTTTAAAATCCCATATAACAATTAAAAATTTGATCATTAGAATAGTTATATTATCATTTGAAATGTAAAATTACTATTAGTAATAGAATTGTGATTATCTTAATAGTAAACTCTTAAAAAAACTCTTTATACTTTCTCCTATTTCATGTCTATTTTTAGAAATGACGGGATGTTATATGAAAATGTATATTTCACAATGGATCTTATAATCCCTACATGTAAATTCCATCATAAACACCATTTACATATTTTATAAAAATTGATGTAAAAAATCAATTGTCATAACATTTTAATGTCAGTTCATAATAACTGACAATGAATTTTTTTTTCTTCGTTATGATTTTATATTGGGTATATAATAATATTTGTGAAAATTGATTGTATACATTTGGTTTATTTCCGAATCATTAATTTTACTGGTCTGCGATCTCAAACAGAGTTACATATCATATGTTATGTCCATAATATGTTGATCAACTTTAAATTTTGTCTTAGGGATGTCCAAATTCTGATGGCCATTACATATGATCTGAAACTCTGTTTGACCTCATGTACTAGATAATTCTAATATTGGGATGTAAATTACATGTTATTAAACATTTTTTGTGCCGTTCAAAAAATAAAATTTTGAAATTTGTCCTTTAACATCAGTTCTTTAAAAAAACACATGTTGAAAGATCATTTTCCACAATGGTTATCATAAAATAGTTGTGCAAACTAAACTTTTCCCATTGATTTTATGATAAATAATAAGAGAAATGAAAATTATAATATCTTTCCATAATTATTATCATAATATTATTGTAATAGATAATTTCATTATCCTACCTATAGGGAATTCTAATTTTTTTTTTAGTGCGACCTAAAAATTTTCTATTACTGCCAAAAATTTAAAATACCATGTTTTCTATTAGCATATTATCTATATTTATTCATTAAATACATATGTTAATTTTATGATCAATTATTTCAACGATAATCATTCCACATACCCAACCAAATTTATAATCATCATGAATCCACTCTTTCTTCATTCAGCGATCTCGTCTATGAATTTGTTACTATTTTTCCTTAATTTAATTTTTTTATAATTAGTTATCATATTTTATATACTCATGAATGATTGTGATTTTATTATAATTAATAATAATTATATGTATCATATTAAAAATACCAATCATACTTCATATTTTAAAATTCCATCTAAAATGATGATTTGGTTTCACATGAGATGTTTATTAAAAAAACATTATATCATAATTTTGACAGTCATATCTTTTGATTTTTAACAACATATGAGCTCTAAGACAACTCAATTCAATGATTATGAATTTATAAAAAATACTATAAACATTTTTCATGTCTAATTTAATAAAATAATGCTAAAAATGACTTTAGTCATAGGATTTTCACAAATATAGGATAAAAATCAAATTTTTACATCTTTTTTTGGCCAAATAGTTGTAAAAATGAGTCTTTCATGTCAGTTTTTTAGAAATGGATGTGAATAATATAATATTACAGTCAATTTTTGTAAAATAAATTTAATATGGTTTATTTCATCATTTTTAATAAATCTATTTGAAAAGTTATAACAAATAAATTTTTTACGTTGGTTATTAAAACCAAAATTAAAAAAACATACAAACTATGTCGCCTCCAATGACGTCACCTCGTGAACTGAGGTTAAAATATTAAAAAAACTGATGAAAAATACATATTTTTTACTAGTGGAAGTCTCACCAATGGAAATGTAAAATAATATTTAGGTATCTTATAAAATGGAATGAATTAATATTAATATAATGTTGCTTTTATATAATATAATTGAAATGATAAATTCTATTTTGGTATTTTTATAAACATCAAATATTATAATTTGTAATATTATAATGAATATAATGATTTATAAGAGTATTTATTTTCATAAACTATATAAAAATTTAATATTATCATGTATTATAATTTTAAGATAATTTAATGAAATCATAAATATTTTTTAAAAAGCGTTAAAAAAATTATTATAATATTAAAATTTTTAAATTATTAAAAAATTATAATTTAATTTAAACTTTTAATTTCTTATATATAGAAAATTATTCTCATAAAATATATACCATTCATTATATATATATATATGTTAAAAATGATTATGTGAAATATATTTATTTTTATAATATAATTTTACTTTTAGTGAATAATTAGTTATGATAATTTACGATATTTAGAAATAAAATACAAATACATGAATTTTTGAGTCATGGGACAAGTTAGTACCCATTTTTTCAAACTCATATACCCATATAATATATACATTCGAAATAATAAATACAATTTCTGTCCTTGATCCAAAATAATAATATAAGTAATATAATATTAAAAACCACCCCCTCATCCCCAAATAAATCACACCCATCTCCACCCCTTATCCCCACACATTAAAATCCTTCATTATATTAGATTATCTCCTATGACTATTATTTCATAATTCTCCACACATCAATTTTCTTTTATTCTATCCAATATAATTATTCCATGTTCCTTAACGGTTACTTTAGTGAGTTCATATAAAAGATGCAACATTCTCAAACTACAACTTTTAGTATTTTTTTCTTTATCTATGTTATCTTCCCCTCCTTCATTCAAAATAAAAAATAATTCATGTACAATGTATATATAGTAATTTTTCCATCCAATGAAATATTTTCATTAAACACATTTTATCATATACTCTTATTAAAAAAATTATACAACTATCCATATTGTATCAAAAATCATCCTTCAGGGATGATGAGTTTTAATTTTTTTACTAATTCCACCATGCTAGGTTTATATTCATATATAATATTTCATAAATAACCATTTTTTAATATTATATGTCATTCCAAATAATTTAATGATTATATGGCTATAAGATTAATTAAAATGTGACTAGATTATGAGGGTTGGAAAACCCGATAAAATAAACACATCATTTATAAATTAAAATTTATTAAATGAATCACACACACATCAAAAAAAGAAAATAATGAAAAATTTAATACTTCAAAATAGTACAAATAAAAATCCATTTCACTTACTTACTTTTAATACCATTTTATATAAATTTAAATAATTATACAGAATACTCAACATGAAACCATGAAATGAAACCACCCAGAAGAAACGGATTATAACATTGTAAATTAATGAAATGACCATATATAAATATATATAATTTATAATAATTAAAATAAATATGTAATTTTATTAAAAATATTTAATAAATTCTTATATTTTTATTATCATAATCAATTTTTTAATGCATAAATCACTTGTAGATATGAGGTAAGGGATATCTCTTATCCATCATATTTGTTTTTTGTTATTGTTTATCTCTATTTTCCCAAATTTATCACATCATTAATCCTATATAATTCCTCTATATTCTTTATATACATTCCAATTATATTTATATATATATATACATCTCTATTAAAAATATTATGAGAAATAAATGTTTTAAAAGGACCCATTCTCAATTCCACTCGATAATCAAACCCGTTTAAATAAAAATTCACCTTTTCAAATCCATTTATAATTTTAACCTATAAATATTTTCAGCCATACATATTTTATTATATAACTAAAATTTAAATTAATATAATATTATTTTATTTCAATTTTTTGGGACATAATTTTTCTTTTTTCATCCTTGAATATTGAATTCATTTTACTAAAATCGTACATAAGGGTTACATTTCTAAAGTTACCTAACAAATATTTTTCTGTTTTTCCAAAATTTGGACTCAATAATTCATTAAAAATTCTTATATTTACATAATTAATGTAAATTAAATATTATATATCATTATTCCATGGATATGATTATTATACGCTATTTTGTTAAACCTTATGTCATGATTATGAATCACATTTCATTACATGGGTAACTAATATGTTTATTCGTTTTCGTTGAATTCAATATTTGGAACCCATAATAATGTAATGATTATAATGATTGAATACATATTGTTATTTAATGAGTATATTTTTTTTCATATGATATGTTATGTAAGGGAATTGGGATTAAACCTCATCAGTTTTGCATCTCTTTCCTTTTTATGATATCATCTTCCTTGTTATGATTGTGGCATGAATACGTGATGATATAAATTTATTCCAAATATTTTTGTTTACATGAACATATGACTAAATTTTGAATATGGGTTTCATCCATTTATTTATTCATGTTCCATTTCTTCTATGTTTTCTTGTAAAGAATTATAACTGATGTTCTATACTTAATTTCCCTCTCTTATCTCTTACATGGATTTTAGATTCACCATTTCATCTATGCAGTACCCATGATATCCTCTACATTTTTAGGATATAAAAGGGAGTTAGAACATCATTACAGAGATTAATAAAAATAATTTTTATTATAGATTCATGTTTTCTAATTATATTTCAATTCGTAAAAATGCATCAGTCATTTCGATCCACGGATTTCATTAAATGAATAAATATCCATATAAGGAGGAAAAAATATATAGAATTTTTTTAGGAAACTATAATTTATGTAATGGTTTAGGTTCTATATGTTAGAGAATAGGGTAGTAATCTATAATCTATTTTATTAGTAATGAACTGATGAATATAAAAATATTACCCATGATATTCATGGGAAAATTGAATTTTTTTTTCTACAATTACAATGAAACGATATTATTATTTAATGATTTTTTGACATTATAGACAATAATATTTTGGAATATATTGTAAGGACCTCTCTATAATCATTAAATATTGTAGTTACATTAGACAAGAATACATTTCATTTAGTTTCAACGAAAGTTTATGTGTAGAGTTCTATTGAATTAGGAGAAACATATTCCTAGTAAACCAAGATATTAAAATTGGACACTTATTCTAAATATCCATATTATCAACACAATAACATTATGTACTCTCTTCATGTAAAGCCTTCACACATTATATTCTAACATCATTCTGTTCCATAATCATTAATAAATCACTCTAAATTTTATTTCATACGTGGGATGATGAAAAAAATATCAAAAAATAATATTAATGTAATAAGAAAATTATTATATTGAAATATTAGAGAATCCATGGAAACCCATTTCATAAAAATAAATCATTTTACCCTATAATTCGATAATATATATTTTAAAAAATTATTTCTAAAATACCTTTTAAAATCAATTATTTCCATCAAGATTCATAAGATGGAATATTTAATTCACGTAAGTTCCCATGTACAAAATTATCACATTACAGTTATAATCACTCACACAAAAGAAATAAACGTACGGTCCAGTTATCCCTCTGAAGAATGGAATTTAATGTAGAATAATATTGGTAGAAGTGTCATATAAACTATATCGGGATCACCCAGAATATTGAGGGAAAATCTAATGTATAATATATAAATGGATAACTATAAACCTATAATACAGACAACAAATAATTTAAAAATATTACGTGGAATATGTCATAAAAAATTCTAGAAAATACTTTTCAACCCCAGTCAAAAACACTTTTGGATATCAAAATACTCATTTATATAAAAATAAATTTCAGAATTTAAAACCAATGTACATTATAATGGAAAATATATATATTTATTTTGTTATTTAATCATAAAAAATAATATTGAAATTATAATGGATTCATTATGGTATGAAAATATGATAAACTAATAAAAGAAAACATTACATTTATATTTTTGTTAGAAAAGTAAAAAAACAACCTCATTTTGATAACATCAAAATCAAATTCAAATTATTGAAATAAATAAAAAGTTTATAAAAATGATATTAAAAAATTCATATAATAAAAATATATTTTTTAAATTATTTTTTGATATTATGGAAATTGATGAAAAATAGAGTTATAAATGCAAACATTAAATAATTAATTTTAAAATAAACTCCTTACATTAATTACAACCCTTTATGTACATTATTTATATTACATAATTGCATTCATAGTTAAATTATATTAATATTTGGAAACAAAATTTATAAATAATAATTCTTTTAATTTCATTATTACCAGGTTTCTGTAATTACATTATTATTTAATCACAGGTCAGATGTTTTGATCTTATTCTCTATATAATTCCAAAATGGATTTGATAATAATTATGTGGCGAAAAAGAACACATTTAATTATATAAATAATAATCATTAATAATTAATTATTATTTTAATTTATCTGTTATATTATTAAAATCATCACATAAATATGTTTTAAAAAAATGGTCTACCTTAAAATCATGGAGATAAGAGGTCGTACATGCGCATGAGTAATGTTAACATTTATTAATGAACATTATAAAAGGAAATTAAGTATAATATTATGAACTTTTAATTATAAAAATATTATAATTTATATTTTATACCTTTAAATATAATAATTTTTATTTTATGTTTTATTTGGTGACGAAAAAATCACATTGCTTCATGGTGGTGGTAGTTTGTATGTACGCACAAAGGATGTTATTATTTTATAGTAAATGGAATGTTTCAAATTTGAATGATATAATATATTTTAATATTTGTAAGTATATAATTTATATCATATATTATAATTTGTTAAATAATTACAACCATTATATAGATATGATGATAGAAAATGAATTACAGCAGTTCACTAGGTTGTAGTCTGTTGTAAATAAGAATGCCGTATTAATTTCCAATTGTTAGAATGAGGGTTAGATTTAGAAAATTACACTAAAATAACAAATATATTATTTGTGTGAAATGTTATTTTTTATTTCAGAATGTTTTAATATTGTTTTATGGTTTTGGATGGAAAAAAATTATAAAGCATACTGATAGAAACAATACATCTTTTTCGGAAAACCACTTCTTTTTAATATTGTAAGCCCTATAATATTGGTATTCATTCCTAAAACAAATACCACCAGAATGTTGAGATGTATTATACTAAGGGATATGTGTATGGATGCCAAAAAATGAATTTTCCATTTAATAACTGATATTAATAGGTTGATGTTTTTCAAACAGTGAAGGGTTACACATTGAATTTCTAATATTATGAAAAATACAAACTACAATTCAACTAAAAATGTATAAAAATTGATTTATTTTTATATAAAATTAATCATTATCAAACTTCTCTAGTATAATAAAATGATTTAAATTTTTACTATATTTCTGTCATTATATTTTGTTTGAACCACTATTTAACATATTATGTCTTACCCTGACAAAAATTATTTTTAAAAATTAACGACTAATATATTTTCAATAATGTCAAAAACCAAACATAAAATGATCATGGAAGAAATTTTAAACCATTTCCTAATCATGTTCAATTATTTATAATTTATTTATTTTTAATCTCTTAATAAAATATTATTATCTATAAAATAAACATTATATAATGTTTATGAACTACACATTACATTTAAATTAATAATGTCATGATAAAAATAGAAATTTGATCCAATTTTTTTAACACTTCACCTATGAAATAAATATCATAAATATATATTTTTAATTACAATAATTATCTAATATTATGTTTATTTCAGTATATTTAATACCATATATTTCATATTTTCCCTGATTTAATAATTATTTTCATCAGCTTTTACTAATTATTTATGATGAATATATCACAACTAAAAAATATTAAAAAACTATTTTTATTAATACTTATCAATAATATTTAATATAGTTTTTATAGTTAAACATATAATCTAGATAACCTCATATAAAAAATAATACACTTATTAATAACCAGACTCAGACCTATTTAACATTTCATTATCTAAAATAATATAAATGTCATAATGAAATCCAATTTGTGAAAAAAGATCACAAATTAGGTACATTGTGGAGTATTCCCAATATATAATCATCCAATATAAATTAGTCAGGTTTTTGGATCATTTAATTGTTAATATAAATGTACATGTAAACCATATTTCCCATTTATTTATTAATGTGGAAATTAAATTTTCTAAAGTTACAATTATGATTTTCTAAAATATAAAAGGGGAAAATTTAATAAATATGAACAATGTATTTCGAAATAATATATCCATCCAACAAAATTCATAATAGATATGTTATAAAATTCAATTTAAAATTAAATCCAAAAAACTCAATTAAAAATAATTTCTCCAAAATTTTATCTTTTAAAATAAAAACAAATTTCAAAATAAATTCAATTAAAATATCCATTTTAAAAATACCAAATGGATTATATTAAATAAATAATAATAATTTCGTTTTAAAAATAAAATTATATAGATTTTTAAGTTTTAAACACAATAAAATATTCTATATATTTCAATAAAAATCCATATTTTTCACTCTTCCTGGAAATGAAAATATTATTAGTTATATAAAACATCCTCATAAAATAATTTATAAATTACTAATTTTTAAATGATGTAAATTATTTCAAATTGAGATTTCAAAATATTAAAAGTAAAATTTAAAATAAAATATTACAAAAAATTTGTTTAATTACACAATTTAATTTTATATTCTAAAAATTACTTAAGATAATTATAATTAATATGAAGAAATTATTTTTGGAAAAATAAAAAATATATAAATATTTAATTCTACTTTTCTAAATGATGTTACATTCTACACCCACTTGTGGAAATTTCAAAATAACATTGATGAAAAACACATCGTAAAATGGATTAATAACACGTCTATATGATAAGAGTGAAATGAGATATCAAAAAAATAATTAGGAGTAAAACATAATAAGTTTCCAAGTAATATACAATATGTGGGATTTTAAGACATGGATTTAGGAGAGACAAATACCGCCAATGACTAGTGGAGAGTGCTGCATATCACGAATCAGAGAATGTTAACCATTATACAATTGTAAATATGTTTTGGGTTAAAAGGCCAAATATATATTTATGAAAATTAAATGAAAAGAGAATTTTATTATCCTTTTCCTATAGATGATTAATTCCTATAATATCTTGAATATGAATATATCCAAATATAAAATCCTAACATTAATAATTTTATCCTTAATGAATTCCAAAATCAATATTATAAATTTTTTGGAAAAATCATTAGTATTCAAGATGAATTTTTCATGTCCAAAAAAATTTAATAATCTTCTAAATATCACAAAATTCCATAAAAGTATTATAATAAATAATTCATTTAGATAATCATTAAAAACAACTATAATACTTATAAAAATTTTATAATGTTCTAAAAAATTAAATAACAATCATATGTGAAAAAATATATTAATCAATAAAACTCAAATATAATACACAATGTTCAAAATAGGTAATTTTTTAAATAACTACAATTAAATGATATCAAAATTATTCCAAACATTGATTTTAATTGAAAATTCAGAAATATTTCATCACTTTTTCTTGGAATATTAATTTTCTCATTTATATCTTAATAAAAACTATTTACCATAATGTCCCAATCACAAATATTCATTTCCAAAACATATTTTCTCCGTGATATGATATCCCTTTTCATAGATTACTTAAATAACTATAAACCCAAAAAAATCATATATTCATATGATATATAATTCAACCATTATTAAAAATATAAAATAGCATAGTAATCTATTTAACATAATCCTATGATGTTCACATAAAATTTAGTGTTATTTTTTAAAAGTAACATTAATCACATAAAAATTAATATTCCATGACCATGGCCTTGATTGATGTTTATTTATTCCTCTAATAATGTAGTAAATGTTGCATTTGATGGAACAATAATCCCATAAATCCAAAATATTATGACAATCTCCTTTTTACCAATACAATAAATATATTGTTAAAAACCCAAAAAATTATACATCTATTGAATTGATTCACAAAAAATGAAATTTCATACTATTCGGGTCATCACATAGTCAATTGGTATGGGATTCACCCTACTAGCCCTTTAGTTGGGGGGGTTCAAACTGCATTGCATTCCAATATGCGATAAGTTGTTTCCTAGATGGTGGGTTGTGATTTTTCTTAATTTTTATTAATATTGTCCTTATAAAATTCCTAGAAAATTATGAAACATCTTAAATATACCATGATTTATTTAATAATAAATAAATAATTTTTCATCAAATGTAATCATAGTACATTAAATTTTCATCCAAAAAATATAATGACACAAAACTATCTCCAAATTCAATAACATATAAATTATAATTGTTAATAAAAACATTAAAATCTTGATAAAAATATTTAAAGGTATTTATCCACAATCAACACATCCTAGTAAATCTAATGATTAATTAAACACATACCAAAAAAATCAATACACTAATCCTCAAAATATATTTCTAGGATAGTTAACATAAGATAAAACTATATCGTACAAAACCCATGATTATATCTATTATTATTAATTTGACCACTCTTGAAATAATCCTAACCTCTAATATTATATAAAGCACACATCAATACCAAATATAAGAACCCAGCCTCAATCATTACATATTCCATATAATATGGTCTTTAATTAACATTATTTTATACCCAAATGTCTTTTATGATTAGAGTTATAGATCTTTATGAAAAAATCATACATAATAAAAATATACATTACAATTGGAATCTTATAAATAGAACTCATTTTCATAAATAAAAAGAATGGTTCCTTTTAAGGAAATATCTTTACTAATTTGAGAATGACATCAAAATTATCCATAAAAATCATTGAATACCAATGAAAAACAATTTAAATCAAGGGATGTGAACAAAAAATCATATTAAGGGAATTAAAAATAAATAATCAGATATTAAAAATGAAAAACATTAATAATGATGAATATAATTTCTTAAAAGCATACAATATTCCCCCAAATTTTTATATTTGTAATTTTAAATGAAATAATATTTAACATAGAATTTGGAATAAATAATTTCAAATAAAAAAATCATCCAAAATAGAAAATCAGGTTTTGTTATTTGTATTTCATTATTATATAACTATTAAAATCTCTCTTAAACTCAATATACAATCTGGAAGACATCCACCTCTAGAAAAACAAATTAATTTGTTCATTGCATATGAGAACCAATTATATAATCTATAAGAGGCTCACCCAACACTACCTAGGATCCCCAAATGATAAATCCCTAAAATCTTCACCTATGTTCTATAATTGGGATCACCAATCAAATAAATAATGTATAATGACCTTATCATGATTAAAACCCGTGAAAAACATTTTAAACCCCATATAAAAGTCACTTTTGGATATGAAAAACCCCATTTAATTAAAAATATATATTATCATATATAATTAAACATATAAAAATAAATTGTTTTATTTGAAAATAAATATGAAAAATTATATTAAATGTATTAAAATATTATTTTTTTAGGACGGAATTAAACAACACTTGTGAACTACAAAAACTATCAATTTTAATGTTTGATAAAACACAAGGTACTCATTCTGAAAAATAAGAAAAAAAACTCAATAAATTTAGAAAAAATAATATATTGATATAAATTTAATTAAATAATCATATATTAATAATAAAAAAATTAATTTATTTCATAAATTAGGGATATGGATGGAAATTAAACTTTTAATGCATTCATTAATATGTCTTTTTTAAGGAATATTCCTTACCTTTACTCTAGATCATCAAGTATATTATTTATCATCCTTAATAATAAAAATATGATAATTAATTAATTTTTTATAAAAAATATTCATGTTTATTTTTACAATTATTTATATTATTGCACTAATATAATAATTACTTATTTATTTATGTTCACATGATACAATATGACAATAGTTTATATATAACTCCAAAATTGAATTGGTAAGTCGACAATGGTAAAAAAGGTCATTATTAAATCATATCTAGATTAATAATACCAAAATAATTATCATTTTTTACATTAAATATACTTTTAAAATCAAACATTAAATATGGATAAGAAAAATGAACTACATTATATTCATAGAGAATATAGGTCATATGAACAGATAAGTAACATTAACATATATGAATGATCATTATGAAATGAAATTATGAAACATTTTATCATTCAAAAAAATATTACGGTTTCTAAAAAACATATTATTTCTATAAATATATTTATTTATATAATCCAGGTTATGTGCTGATGAAAAACCAATCACATCACTTTATGGATGTGGTAGACCACATGTACGCATGAATGATGATATCATACATAAGTAAAAGAAACTATAAGAAGTTAAATGATATATTATATTATAATAATATTAAATATGTCATGATTATAATATATCATAATTAATTAAAAAATTATAACTCATCTTGAGAAATAGTGTTCGAAAACGAAATAAATCAATTAATTAGGAGGTAATACACTATATACATAAAAAATGATTTTTTATCCCAGTTTATGGTATCAGTTATGTCATGACCAATCCTCTGGGCCAGTTCCATGACTACCCCAAACCCGCCTTCCAAAGGCCATGGGCTAGCGAATAGTACCAAAGGCGTAAACCCCGATAAAAGGGAAGGCGTTACCGCTATGTAAGAAAAGAAAAACAATAGAGTACCCAAACTGAAGTAAACACTATGTAAACTGAGTACATGAGTAAGTTCTATAAAAGTAAATGGGACACTATACAAACCCAACTAAAAGTGCAGTACAACTGAGAACAGTAAAGTACAATTGCAGAAATGTAAATTGTAACCACCGAGATGTCCTCCGGAATCCCCACATGAAGGGTGGGTACAGATGGTCTCCTCAACTCCTCGAATCGGTCTACCTGCTCTGTGTACGTTGCACTTGAAATTCCTCCTTCGGGTACTGTCCCATTCCACAAGCCTCAACCTCGTTCAGCATTGTCCATCATCTGCATCCAACACAACGTAGCACATGCATAGTCCGTGCAGGGGTGAGTATACGATACTCAGTAGGGACCCCTGTCCCCCGAAGGTCTCCCAAAATAGACAAAGGATAAACCAATGAAAAGATACAAACACGAAGTATCAACCATCTCTACTTAGGTATATGTCCATACATCTACCTAAGTCACCATTTCCAGTTTCACTCCTACTCAAGAGCCCAATTACAACCCAGTCCACACAGGAAAAACATATCTCAATCCACACAGAAATGCACAACCCAATCCACATAGGAAATCAAGATAATAATATCAAATATAATGATTGAAATTCAAGACTCAGCTCACACAGGTATACTACTCATGAAGAGGGGTGGAGATGATAGTTGTAGCCACTGAATCATCTCCTTTGCTGAACCCACGTAGGATCCAAGTGCAGAAGTCATCGCTGCCAAACCCACATAGGATCCATGTACAGTAACCATTTCTGACGAACCCACGTAGTATCCAAGTACATCATCCTCGCTGCCGAACCCACATAAGATCCAAGTATAGTCGTTATCAATGCCGAACCCACATAGGATCCAAGTATAGTCGTCATTGTCGTCACAGTCACAGCCAGCTCTAGGGTTCCCGCACACAGCATGCTCGATTCCGTGAGGGTCTACTCCACAATCCAAGTGGGTCGATAAATCAACTATCACAATGTCCAGAGTTGATGTATTCCACATTTTGGTCTCATCATTAGGAACTCAACGCGATAGACGATGCGTCTATCAGACACCCGGTCTGAGACATAATGCCATTTCCATTCTAGGGGACCGGTTAGAAATACACTCGTTTCTATCTCGGCTGATCTCCATAATCATCCCAAAATAAAATAGAGCATGTAAAAAGAACCATGTCACTAAGAGGAATTAGACATAATTGAGAGCATGTCATTCAGTCATCCGTTCCTTATGTTATAAGTGTTTCCGCTCCATGGGTCCGGTTGGTTTCGGGTTCGAACCAACCCGGTCATACCCAAACATTTCCGAAACCTAGAGTGTAATATACCAAAACGACCACCTTGATCCAAAGATTCCTACTCAACAGACGGTGCATTGATCAGAGATATTTATCCCATGATATGAAAGTTCAACTGAAGAGGGTCCGAAAATAGGGGTATGGGCCCGGTCTGACCCGACCCAATACCCCTGGGTCAGCCCGAAGTGTGTCGACCCGACCCAGGTCCGGGTCCATCCCGGTTGGGCGCGGTCCGACCCTACCCACAGCCGGCACGGCGCGGCCTAGCCTACGGCGAGCACAACCCGGCTCGGAGGGGCGCGACCGACCCAACCCGTGCAGCCTGCCACCCG
The DNA here is from genome assembly GCA_963277665.1 of Viscum album. Taxonomy (NCBI): domain Eukaryota; kingdom Viridiplantae; phylum Streptophyta; class Magnoliopsida; order Santalales; family Viscaceae; genus Viscum; species Viscum album. The sequence continues at coordinate 87,165,491 of OY728121.1, read as the reverse complement.
ACTCGGAAGCCGATCGCGGCTCGCCGCTGGACGAGCGGCACAGAAAGGGGCACTGGCCCTTTTTTTTTGAGAAGGCAGACCCCCTGAGGTCCACCCTAAAAACTGGTCGGGGGGGGTTACCCCCCCCCCCTGTTTCCGGGTAACAGTCGACCTTTATTGTCAACCAGTTGAGAGCCACTGCGGGACATAGAAGGGGTCCCACCTCCTGGAGACGCGGGCTGCCGGCTCAGCAGGCCACCCCATGCTCATCCGTCATGGCTAATCTCACCGGAGCGACACAACGACGCCGCGCACCACCGCCATGGCCCGCTCTTGGTCACGGCCTCCTCCGGCCTCACCGGCACGACACGATGGCGCCGCGCACCACTGTTGATGCCTGCCCCGGTTGCGACCTCCTTTGGCATCACCGGTGAGACGCGAAGGCTCCGCGGCCTACTGTTGTGGCCCTCTCCATCCGCGGTCCTCTACATCCCCGCGTGGTGCAACGACACTTCACTTCCATCACCTCAAACATCTACAAAGATCCAAAAGGGAATGTGTAGGAGAATCAGTCGTGTTTTTGCGATCCGATCTCCTCCCATTACGACGGTATCAAGTGGAAAATCTTTTTGAAACGAAGAAAAATGTTTCAAACTTGAACAAAAATAACCCCTAACTCGTGTCATGAACTTCTTAGAGGTGGCATCATTCGTTGTCGTCGGAAGATGACGCCGCTTGTTCGATCGTCGGAAGAAGAGGTCCCTTCGTGGTTCTCCAATGGTGGAAAAAAGGATTTAGAGGAAGGGAGGCAGAGAAGAGAAAGAGGGGGGTTTCTCCAGTGGATCACCCTCATCAAATAAGGTCCCCCCATATTTAATTAAGGGAGGTGTTTCATTGAATTTATTTTGGTGGTGGGCCCCCACATTAATTCAAACAAATATAAATTTCAAAATAAATAATAAAAATAAAATAAATTTTATTTTTATTCCTTGAAGTATATAAAACAAACATCAACACCGCCTCAACAGGATTCAAGGTGAGGGTCCCCTTATTCAATTTCCGACGATGCGAGTTCAACGGTACCCTAATAATCCGATTCCAAGCACCAGATCAGAAGTTACCAAAACCCACTATTTCGATCAGTGAACGTACCTGAGCTAAACTTCTTAAATTGATTCTGGGAACACCGGGCCTCAGAATCAGGTGCCGTCAAAAACTGCGTACTCATAAAATCCAATAGAATTTATGAAAAAAAATTTCTTGAAATTTACAGGTCATTACATTACTCCCACTGGAGGGATTTACGTCCCCGTAAAGCTATATCATAAACTAGGGAAACAAATGAGGGTAATGTGCACGCATCTGAGCCTCCATGTCCCATGTGCTCTCCTAGACGTTCCCGTGCTGCAAACAAATGCGTACTAGAGGAATCGACTATCCACGTAGGACCTTCTCCTTCCGATCCTCAATCTCCACCGGGACCTCCACAAAAGTCGCACTGCCATCAATGTCTAGCTCCCTATGATCAATGATGTTCGTCGGGTCATGCACGTATCTTCTCAGTTGAGATACGTGGAAGAATTCGTGCACCCGGTGCAACTAAGGTGGAAGGGTCAGGTGATATTCCACCTCTCCTACCCTGCTGAGGACCTGAAATGGTTCAGTGAAGCAAGGAGATATCTTGTCGCTGTGCCACTCTCTGATAGTACCCAGCCAGACCTAGGAAACTCCGCACCTCAATCACAGTCATGGGTGGCTCCCAAGCACGTACCGCCTCGATCTTCACAGGATCCACTGCAACTCCCACCTCAGAGATAATGTGCCCCAAGAACTGGACCTCTCAAATCCAGAATAGATACTTCGAGAGCTTACCATAATGCTGGTGCTCTTGGAGTGTGTCCAGTACAACCCACAAGTGGTAGGCATTCTCGTCCTCAGTAGTGAAGTAAATTAGTATGTCGCCGATTTAGACTACGAAAAATCAATCAAGTTAACGCTGGAATATCCTGTTCATGAGAATAGTGAACACTGCTAGCATGTTGGTCACTCCAAAAGGCATAATCAAAAACTCATAGTGGCCATACCGACATCTGAAGGTCGTCTTCTGCACATCCTCGTCTCGAACTCTTAGCTGATTATAGCCTGACCTGAGGTCTATCTTCGAGATCCATCGTGATCCATTGAGCTGATCTAAAAGGTCTTCAATCCTTGGGAGTGTATACTTTTTCTTCACGGTCACCTGGTTCAAGCGACGGTAGTCGACACGTAGTCATAAGCTCATGTCTGTCATCTTGGAAAACAAAATCGGAGAGGCCCAGGGTGAAACGCTGGGTCAGATCAATCTCTTGCCCTGCAAGTCCACCAGCTGAACCCAAATCTCACGAAGCTCTGCAGGAGCCATCCAATATGCTGGAGTAGATATCGGGGATGACTTGGGGTACATGTCAATATATATTTCTACCACTCTGTAAGGAGGTAGTCCTAGAACGTCGTCAGGAAAAACGTCTGCATACTAATCCACCACAACAGGAAAACACTGAATCCTCACATCAACCAATTAGAGGATGAGACTAGCCAACTGATACGTGATCGGCTACCCTCCCTTATTCATATGTCCATCATGTGCTGGAAAGGCTCCCTTCTTTTCGGTGAAGGTCAACCTGCTCCCATCTGTCCCGACACACCACACCTTGCGCCTAATACAATTGATCTAATCATGGACTGTAGATAACCAATCAATGCCCAAGATTAAGTTATAAGCCCGAAACGCCGCTAAAAGAAGATACCAGCTGAAGATCTCGCCACCTAGTGTACGCTCACACTGTCGCCACCAATGCGTAATCGTCATTTCTGCTACTGAAAGAGTCTCTAGCCGTAAGGATCGAGCCAACGGCTCCGTAAAAATCTATGAGCTCCAGAAAAGTGCAGCGGAAATGAAAGAATGACTTTCCCCTGTGTCTATAAGAACTGCAGAAAGGGTGGAGTAGACACCGATAGTACCTAGAATTATCTCAGGTGCGCCGTGGTCATTATCCTCAAATGCCTGCTACTGAGCCTTCCTCTGTTCGCCAACTCTCTGTGGTCATGGTGGTGGTGGTGGTAGAGCCTAGAAGCGTCGTCCACCACCTGCTGCTCAGCCAGCTCCTCTACCTCATCCACCTACTCCCTACAGTCCACCACGGCCGAACCTCTTCCACTACCTGGGTGGTCCTTCAACCATCTGTTTCTCCTCTACATCGAGGGTTGGGAAGTCATGAGCCATGTGGCCATGCCCGCTGCATGCATAGAACTACACACCTCTCATATGACTGGATCTACTGCGTGTGCCCAACACATCCGAACAAGTATCCTGTGGTCGCACACCTGATGTCCTGGTCCGCGTGGACCTCTGTGACATCTGTCTACTTCCGGATGCAGAATACTCCGCTACATGTCACCCTGCAGTAGGCCTCGCTGCTGTTGTAGGCTCCACAAGGAAGCTCTCCACAAGTAGTGCTCGCTCCAGTACTTCTTCCTGCGTTGGAATGCTAAGGGAGATCAATGATGTCCACATCTCATGCATCAGTCCCTACTCGAAGGTCTGATCCTAGATGAATGGGTCCCGTATCATGTCTGTGGAGTAGCATGAGAGGTCGGTAAATCTCACTGAGTACTGGGATAATTTCATGCTGCCCTGCCGCAACTTTAGTAACTCCTGGATGCGCACCGCACGAAGGGTGGCTATAACGATCTCCGAGCAGAAGAGGATCTCGAAGTCTGTCCAAAGCAATGTTTCTTCATTGTGCACCTGAAGAATCAGGCTCCACCATCTACCTACTTCTGCGTTAAGGAGACACGCCACAAGGATCACCATTAGGTCATCTAGTGTCCCTACTAATCTGAAGACTCGGATGATTGCCTCCAGCCAATCCTCGGCTGCCTGAGCGTCAGTCTCTCCATGGAACCTGGGCGGCCTCTGACGCTGAAACTCATTCAATGCACTCTAGTGACGTGCACTCTCCGCTGCAGGGGCTGGTGGTTTCGGTGGCCCAGCGAGTAGAGGTACAGTTGTTGCCTCCGCTGTAATGGGGCCCTGCACCGAGGCATCGTTGCTCGGTGGGATTCCATCTCGCACATAACTGGGAACCCTAGCTGGCTTCCGTCGTGGAGCCATCATGAAAAGAAAAAGGTGCGCCATAGATAATAAAGTATACCTGGTGAGCTGACACAATGTAATCACAGTGAAAACTTTTTAAAAACACATGTAATTAAAATTTTCGGACACTGGGTTGGAAATCAAAAGTCAGGGTCCTGGTGTATGGATTCATCGGCCGTCGCACCAACACTGGACTCCCTGGACTATTAACCACACTCAATACTCTAAAAATTGTTGCTTAATAGAGAAATTATCAGATTCCTAACTTCTGTGGTAGAACCAAGTCCTCTGAAACCAATTTGTCACGACCCGTCCTCAAGGCCCGTTCCGTGACTACCCCATGCCCACCTTCCAAATTCCAGGGGCTGGCAACTAGCACCAAAGTTGTAAATCACGATAAAAGGGTAGGTTTTTCCATTATGCAAGAAAAGAAAAACAATAGAGTACACAAGTTGAAGTAAACACTAAGTAAACTGAGTACAAGTGTAAGTGCTGGAATGTAAATGGGCCAGTATACAAACTCAACTGAAAGTGCAGTACAATTGAGAAATGTAAAGTACTAAAGCTGAAAAGATAATTGTAACAACTGAGACATCCTCTGTAATCCCCAATTGAAGGGTGGATATAGATGGTCTCCTCAACTCCTCGAATCCATCCTCCTGCTCCGTGTACGTCCCACATGAATGTATACCTCTAGATACCGTCCCGACCTTCAATCCTCAACCTCGTTCAGCGCTGTCCATTGTCTGCAACCAGCACAATGTAGTGCCGACATAGCCCGTGCAGGGGTGAGTATTCGATACTCAGTAGGGGTCCCGAGACACCCGAAGGACACCCAAAATCAAAAAAGGATAAACCGAAGGAATGATGCAGACATGAAGTATCAACCGTCTCTACTTAGGTATATGCCCATACATATACCTAAGTCATCATTTTCGGTTTTCCTCCAACTCAAGATCCAAATTACAACATAGTACACACAGAAAAAACATAACCCAATCCACAATGGAAAGAAAAACCTAATCCACACAGGAAAGAAAAACAATCATATCAAAGATAATGATTGAATGTCAAGACTTAGCTCACAAAGGTATACTAATCACAAAGTGGGGTGGAGATGATAGATGTAGCCTCTGAATCATCTCCCCTACCGATCCCACGTCGGATCCATGTACAGAATTCATCGTTGCTTAACCCACGTAGGATCCTAGTATTGTAACAATCGTTGCCTAACCCATATAGGATCCATGTACAGTCGTCCTCACTATGGAACCCACGTAGGATCCAAGTACATTCATTCTCGCTGACGAACCCACTTAGGATTCAAGTAGAGTCTTCATCATCGTCGCAGTCGCAGCCAACTCTAGTGTTCCCACACAGAGCACGATATATTCCGAGTGGGTCCGCTCCATGAGACAATAGGGTCGATACATCAACTATCACAAATTCCACAGATGATGTATCCCAATGTTTCGTCTCGTTAAAAGGAACTTAACGCGATAGACGACACATCAATTGAACGCATGGTCTGAGAGATAATGGAATTTCCATTCCAGGGGCCTGGTTAGAAATATGCTCACTTCTAACCCAGATGATATCCATATTCTTCAAAAACTCACTCAAAGTATGTCAAAATAACCATCTCAGTAAGAGGAATTCATCATAATTGATGTCACGTCATTCAGACGTCTGATCCTTAAGTTATAAGCTTTTTTGATCTGAGGGCCCGGTTTGTTTTGGATTCAAACCAACCCATCCATTCCCAAACTTTGCTGAAACCTTGAGTTTAATATACTGAAATGACTCCCTCAATCCAAGGATTCATATTCAACTGACGGTGCGTCGATTGGAGGTCTGTAGGCCATGATATAAGAATTTAACTGAAGAGGGTCCAGAAATAGTGGTTCTGGGCCCGGTCAGACGCGGACTAATACTTCATGGGTCTTCCTGAACTGAGTCGGCCCATCCCGGGTCTGGTTCCTACCCATAGTGGAGCAGACCGGCTCGAAAGCCGGCCGTAGCTCGGCGCTGGCCAAGTGGGACAACAAAAGGTGTGTCCCCTTTGTGTTGGAAATGGCGGACCCCATGGGGTCCGCCCTAAAAACAGTTCGGGGGGGGGGGGGGGGTTACACGCCCCCATGGTTTACTACTAACGACCAGCCTTTATGTTCGGCTGGTTGTGAGCCGACGCGGGACCCAGAAGGGGTCCCGCCTCTTAGAGACGCCGCCGGTCAGCTCAGCCGCCCGCCCCCTGCTGGTCTGTCACGGCCTAAGGCCATGACTCATCTCACGGGCACGGCGCGACGACACTACGCACCACTGCTGTGGCCCGCTCCTGGTCGCGGCCTCACCAGCATAGCAAGACGGCGCTCCACACCCCTTCTGCAGCCTGCACCGATCGTGGCCTACATCGGCCTCATCGGCATGGTGCGACGACACCGCGCACTGCCACCGCAGCCCGCTCTGGTCACGGTCCTCTTCGTCCCAAAGCGGTTCAACGTCGCCGCGCCACCATCACCTCAAACGTCAATGAATATCAACAAGAGAAAGGGTAGGAGAATCGGCCTTGTTAGTGGGGTCTGATCTCCTCCTGTTAGGATAGAATCAAGTGGCCAATATTTTAGCAACGAAGAACAATGATTGAAACTCGAAAAAAATAACCCATACCTCGTGTCGTGATCTGCGGAGAGGTGGTGTCGTTCGTTGTAGTCAGAAGATGATGTCTCTTGTTTGATCGTTGGAAGATAAGGTCCCTTCATGTTGAACCAACAGTGGAGAAAATGAAGTAGAGGAATGGAGGAGGAGAAGAGAAAGAGGGGGATTCTCCATCAGATCCCCCTCATCTTATAAGCTCCACCCTTATTTAATTAATGGATGAGATTAATTGAATTAATGTGGTTGATGGGCACCCACATTAATTCAAACAAATTTAAATCTAGAAAGAAAGAATATAAATAAAATAAAATTGATTTTTATTCCATGAACTCTGGAAAACTATCTTCCAAACCGCCCAGACTGCATTCGAGGTGAAGGTCCCCTTTAGAAATTGCAGACCCTGTGTGTTCAATGGTTCCCTCGAAATCTGATTCCGAGCACTGGTTGAGAAGTTAAAAAATCCCACTCACTCGTTCATTGAATGTACCCGAGCTAAACATCGGAAATTGATTCTGGGCACACAGTGCCTTGGAATCAGGTTCTGTCAGAAATTGTGTACTCGTAAAATCCCAAAGAATTTATGAAAAATATTTCCTTGAAATTTATGGGTCTTTACAAGTTATGGATATAGCTTGTAAAAATAAAATAATAACATATTATAACATGGTATTCACCATAGTTTATATATTATTATTCTTTAATATGATATGAGGGATGTGGATGAATAATAAACAACATACAAATGAAAAATATACAATTCATTAGAAAAAAATCATTTACATTAAACATTAAGTTACATTTCATAGGTATTCTCCCCCAATAGATGATAATATAATATGGGGATGTATTTCAGAAGTATTTTATGTTAGGTAGTTACAGATCTAAATAGTTTTGGATTGTTGAAAAATATAAATTATGATAACCTTTTATAATATAAGGGATGAGAACTCTTGGACATACTCAAGTTATTAAGTATATAAAATTCAATATTCAGATACAAATGGCTCCAAATGAAAATATATAATATATAGAAAATGTATGTTTATAAATACCATCATCAAATAATAATTATTAATATTTTATCTATATTTATATCATTATAATTTGAACCCCGATTTGACCCCATGAATTCTTATTGTGACTACATGGATTTAAACTCTTTATGGAAAAATATTGATACTATAACATGAATGAAATACCCATAAATTATTCATGTATGACATTATAATACCAATATTAATCACTTCACCTAATTTATGAATTTTAGGAATTTTATGTCATTTAATATATAAAAATTTAATATAAAATGTCCATAAGGCCAATATAATGTAATATTAATTACAATTATGTTGATAATATCTTGATTACATTCATTAATCCAAATAATTATTTGAAAACATCATAATATTGTTAGGTTTATATTTTTTTATTATACTAATTATCTATAGTTCTGAATCTTAATTTTTTTTAAAATCAGTTTTTAATTTTCCATTAATTGAATACATTGTCCATTATTGTTGATTAATAATTGAATTTAATTATATCATCACTAAAAACAAAAAATATATTACTATGAGGAGAATAGGTATTTTAGTATAGAAATTATATTTATAGTTGGAAATTTTGTTTGGATAATAACATATTATAAATAATACACTTATTAAAAATAAGTGTATACCATTTAGACAGTTCATGAAAAAAAATATTATATAAGGAATAAAATCATTAATGTTCACAAAAATTCTCATAAAATTTATCTTGAATGATTATAGTGGATATATACTCTAAATATAATATTTATGAAATTTTTTCACATTTATTAATTAATATAATTTTATTTTTATCCTAATTTATTCGATTTAACCTTTCCAATTATGATAAAAATTTATAAAATTTCATTTCATATTGCTCATAAATAAAGGGGGAATATTTTTAAAATCTAGACCCACTGATTTCAAATATGGGAACCATATTTCCAAATTAAAAACGTAGTAGTTGATGAATTCAATTTAAAATTATATAAGAAAATCATAATGAAAACATGTTTTTTCATTATGATTCTCATTTAAATATAAAATATTTCTATAAAATATTCATGTATAAAATAAATTTAAAAACCATAATTCCATTATATTAAACAACAATGAGTTATTGAATTATTAAAACTGAAAATAAATATAATTTTACATAGTAAATACATCAAATATAAATAGTTTTCAATGAAAATCAATATTTTTCACTATTCTATGAAAAAGAAAAAAAATTCATAATGTATTAAAAAATTCCTAAAATATTTTTAATATGTTGAATTTAAATATGAAATTTAATTTTTCAATTTAAAATTCTCTAATATGAAAATTAAACATTTATATCCATACCTATATGAAACTAGATTAATAAAACTGTTTCCTTTTTTTATATTTAGATTTATTTAATAGATTAATAATGAATATTACTACATAATTAAATAATAATAATTTTTTCGTGGAATTATGAATTTTATTATTACTTGAGTCATTAAATATTTTCTTAATTTCTTACTTGAATTTTTTTATAATACATGATAGATTAATTACTATATTAGCACATTGATATTTCATATACATAATGGATATTTTTTTGTCAACGAGTTTAGTATGATATAATGTGGAAATATTTAAAAAGATATTGTAGAAACATGGAAAGAGAATGAATAGATTATTTTACAGAATCTCAAAAAGGATGATGTCATAGGATGACAAAACAATCATCCCATGATAGTGAAATCATCCATAGTTAATCATTCATTGGAATTAGATTTTGGGATTTGAGGTGGATGTTCGATGGAATATGTTGACAATATTGATTCCCCTAAGATATTTTATTAGGATTCTAAAAATTAGTAATTATTTTATCGGATTCTATATTTCCAATAGCGGTTTTTGTGGATGCTAATTATGAGTTTCATATCTAATATTTTTGAATATATCATTATTTGATAATAACAAACCATCCCTTGAGAAGATAGTTTTTTTATCTATGTATGATTATGTTTTTTAGGAGTATGTGTAATTTTTTTATTATACAATAAGAATAGGGACTGATGTTTAATGTCTGGTGGGTTTATTTCTCCATTATATGTTCATTTAATGATTTAATATGATGTATTGATGGATTTTTATTTGTGAGGAATATATTCATGGAAGAAATTTAATATAAGAAAAAATTTCATAAATCCATTTTAATATTTATTTAACTTTTCTATATATATGAGCTTCTATATCTCTAATTCACATGAATGGGACCATAGAGTTTTTAAATCATGTTATTAAATTTTTTTGCGGAATGAAACTGATGTACATTTAATTGGTGGGTAGATGAGGGGTTTTAAATACACTGTAATATTTTATAAATAATATAAGGGGACCAACAACTTTTAAATTATAGAAAATTGTTTTATCAAGGATTATCCTCTTCATTGAATGTATTTATTTTTTCATAGATGTCAAATTTATCATTAATTAATTACACCATTAAAGGGGATGGAGAAAAAGGAAGATGTGGTAAATTTTTTGGGCTTCCACAACATATGTATTAGTTCCATGAAAATTTCCATGTCTATATATTTCATCAAAATCTAGATAATGACCCTAATGGCTTTGATTAGGAGGGGTTATATATTAGCATTATGACCAAAATTGTGGAGTGGAATATTGAGATTCATGTCTTTTTGGAGACGGTGTTGTGTGATAATGATATTACTCTATTTCATTACTTTTGTATTCATTCTATTTTGTAAATTTTCCCTTGGGAACCATAATTATATATTCATGATCTGTATCATAATTTTTTTTAATAACTCATATTTAAATGTTATTTATTATTTGTAAAAAAACTTATTTGATGTCGTTATTGATTATATAGGTTTTTTAAATTAGTCCTCCTATTTATTTTTTATGACATATGAGAATATAAACAAGAATTATTTCTATTTGATAGGTATCTCATTGGATGCCAGTATTAAGGCATTTTTTCTTTGTTGGTTTGGATTTATCTCATAAGACATGAACCATATGACATGAATCAATCTTTATCAATTGAAATGTATCTAACCATACATTTTAATTTTGAGGAACTGAATGTGTCCTTGAGTGTGGTTAGTAGAACGATTTTAGAGTGGAGTAGTTTTTTATAAAACACAATATAGTAGAAGTAATTTCACTATGTGATGTGTGTGTGGAGTGGTAGAGGATTTGGTTTCAACATTGTGAGATGGGACCTAATATGAGTATGATGTATGTTTTTTGTTTATAGTAGGATAGATATAGAAACGCCATTATGGGATATATGTACTTATAATGTAAATAATACTATTATATGATATTTTAGTTTGATCACACATAAGTGTGGTTGTTCTATTGTGGTTAGTATGGTGTTGTGATTATTTGGATATAAAATTCACTGGCTCATCATATGTTGAGAATTTTTTCACAACTTTATATAACCTTTATCATATTTTTATGATGTAATTTATCTTAAAATAGGGAAGAAACTAGGGATTTCATTGTGATTCTATGAGACTTATTGGGCATCAAAATTCCTATAATTGAGAAATAATTGATTTTTTATCTTTTAATAAAATGTCATTTCACCAGGAGAATGGGGGAATGGCTAGAGGTAATTTCGATATGAATCTAAAAATATATTTTTTGTGTTTGGAATCCTTGTACGATCTTTTACATAGATTTTTTAAAAAAATATTATTATATATTTTATGTTTAACTCAAATACAACTGATTTATAAATTTTTCTCTCAAACAAAAGGGGGTAATGGGAGTATTTCATAGCATTCCATCACAATATTGACCCTCTATTTGGAGCTTTAATATTTTGGACATTTCCTTTCAGTTTACGGTGTCATTTCTCAACTATTCAATGTCATTCTTTTCTTCTTATCTTATTGTATTATATTTTTTATGTAATTTTTTTGATAAGTCAAACAATATATCATCCAGTATCCAGAATACCTCATGTTCTCATCATGATCAAAACAGAGTGACATAAATATTGGTGGCTGAGATAAATATAAACTATAGGTGGTTTCACAGTTAATTATGACTATAATATCTAAATTGATTTCTATGTATTTTATCTAATCAAAATAGAAAAAATAATCGTATTATGTATAACCAGATTACACTAATTCAAATTGAATGTGTAATGTCATTATATGATATATAATATAAATATTATATTCCCATGAATTAATCATTCCTAATGAAAAACCATCCAAATGTAAATCCATGGGTGTAGTATTATTAAAATTCATTATATATACATACGTCAAAAAATTAAATATTAAATATTGAATCACAATGAAATTAAAAGGTTGTGACATCACATTGATATCATATATATAATGTGAAATTCCTAACATATTATAGGTGTCCAATATTGATGTCCTAAGGGAGAAAATCACTTAATATGTATCATAGATAACAATCATAACCACATCTCCCACTTTGGTCCACTAATCGGTCAATAAATACCCCACACTTCATATAGTGTTATATCCTACGTGATGGTGGAAATAACTTAACTACATCACATAAAAATAAATGTGAACATGATCAAACAATTTCCCATATCAGGTTTAGGTACAATATTCCAAATATATAGCAACCACCAACCTCTAAATACTAATCAAAATATAAATTTATTTATGTAATATAATGTTTCTATGAAATAATTAAATTGTAAAATTATCAATATTAATTAGAATCATTATTAAAAAACCGTACAATAAAAATATTTATCATGCTATATAAATATAATATATACATAGAAAAGATAATTTCATCGTCTCTAATATCTAATACAAACCATAATTATTGTCATGGTAAAATATACGTACGATTTGGGAGAATGGGAATTGTTTTTTAAATACCAAGGTCATTCGAATAGTTAATATGATTTATTATAGTATAACTTCGTTGTAGGGAGTTTGGTATTTGAGATTAATTTAAATTCCATGACATATATTAAATTTCTTTAGTTGAAACATAGATCTAATCTTTTCAGAAAAACATTACCATTTTATGTATGATATAAACCAATTACATAAAAAGCATTACCAACACTATATATCCCTAAATAAGATGTTATTACATATACAATGAACTAAACATATATTATTTTAAAGGTTACCTAAGAAAAAATATTATGAATGCTTAATATTCAATTATTTTTATCACAATATTTATACAACACAGAGTATCATTTTCCATAAATGGAATATAAAATTAAGAATACAAAATTTCCATATATATTAAAAACTAAATAACCTATAATGTATCATGCTCACCCATAAAACATTTTATGAAAATAATATTTGAATGAACTAATTATTTTCTATTAAATTAATTTTTCATTAAGATAATGAAAACCCAACCCATAATGAATATGAGAGATGGAATTGATGTTCCTTCAACATATTTCGCATATTATTTTCTTAGGGACAAATGAATATGATTATTCAAATAATATAATATTATGATCAAACTCAATCCATATGATAATTAAGCATCTTCTAGATATTTTCATAAAAACTGTTGTTTGAATAGGGAACTATATCAAATCACCGTATTCATAAAAATTATAATTAAATTATGATATAAAAAACTATTAAATATATTTATGTGGAACACTAAATATATTAATATGATATAAGGAAAACCAATGGTTATGAAAAAAAACTGTTGAAATTATTTAGAAGTAATCCATATTCATACTTGATAGTATTTAGTAACATATTCAACGAAAATATTTTTACTTCAATGATTGAGTTTGTAAATAATAAAATATGTGGAGATGGAAGAAAATGATTTAATGGTTCACACATTCTTTAAAATGGGAAGATAATTTGAAATTTTAGTGTTAATAAGGATTAATGAATGGTTTTAAAAAATTATTCCCCTTAACAATATAATTTTCCTTTATAGATATTGTGTACCTAGTAACCAAACATTAGGTTTCCAATGGAATTAAAAGAGAAACATGTGGCCAAAGTTCCCAAATTATATACCTGGTTTGGATAAACCATGTACTTAGTTCCTTATGTACTCATCCCCCATATATTTTTCACCCTAACTCCTCATAATACCCATTGGCACTTTATTAAACCGTAGTTAACAAAAAAAATATCAATGTCTAAAATTACAGTTAGTATATTAATCACATATTATTGGTTCATTAAAATATATACACTATTATTCATCCATAACCCATAACGTGTCTGTCATATTCCTTTTGAAATAATATTTTTTATAAGACAATCATTTTAGTTTCTCAGATTAAACTATAATATTTTATGTTTCCATCCATCAATATAACCAGGATAAAGGGAATGAAAATTACCAATAAAAAGATTTTAATTAGGTCTTCAATTCATCTAAGATGATATAATCAAATAAAAAATATTATCAATATCATTATATATAATCGAATAAGATGTTTCAGCAACACAAATGTGTAATTGGCTCTCAATAAAAGAAGTATTCATAGATCTCATTTAAAGGGTAAGGTCCATGTGGAAGGGTACATCACAAAATTATATTAATAACTTAAAACTTCAATCAATTCATAGAGTTTGTTTTACTTTTCATATCATTCCCTAATTCCAAACAAATTATGGTTATACAATGTATAATGCATCAATTAAAATTAAATTCAATGGTAATCCTTCATAGTCAAATAATGGAATTCATTAGAATATAAGTCTTCAAGGATGATATTTAAATTGATTTCATATGATTGGAATTTTTTATATAATGAAATTATCATGAAATAAGGAATAATATATCATTGTCATTAAAATAGTTTAATGAAATAGGTAGATTTATAGAGAAAAAAATAGTAATATCTAAAATTTTTTTATAGTGGTTCCACTATAGGCTCGTGTGATTTGTAGGGATTTTTATTGGCATTTTTTTTGTGTATCCCGTTAATTTTATTTTTTTATTTATGTTTTTAATATCTTATTTGTGATGATTTAGTTTTTTATATATCTATTATTTAGATGATATGAGGGTACACACTCTAACAATAAATGTGGTTTTATGAAAATATAAAAACTAATTTTGAGGAATTTTGACATTTGAATAAATAATAATTGGTAATTCCACTGAGGATAGGTAATTATACCCAAATTCCCCAAAATCTTGGATACATCCTTGAATCATATCCACCTGAATTAATATTGTAAAATCATATAGTCCATCAGACTATGACTGTATATTGGTATAGAGTATAAATTCTGAGGGAAATTCATATAAAAACCATATAAAAATCAATAATTTAAACAGAGTATTCCCTTAGAAAGGTTCATTCTAGTTTTGTAAGGTTATTACTTTTTTTCATGACATATTAAATCCCATGGTCTTGTACCAATGAGGCCTACATAATTGAAAAAAATGGGATTCGTTTTTAGATGACACATTTGTAAAAAACAACATCAAATCATTCAGAGTGCCAATGGAAACATATAAAAAAATATATAATAATAAACTACCATTTATATATTGGAAAAAATAATGAATAAATATTCCATATTGTCTTTTGATATTCACATTTAACTACATATTTGTTAGGCCTCTAGAGAAAAAATGATAAATGAAATTAAAAAGTATTAGCTACTAACATTATTGACACACATCATGTTAAATTTTCATTATCATATAGTGTATCTCTTACTGAAAATCATGTTGTTCATTTTCTATATTACTCCTTCATTCTCAAGGGGAGGACATATCATAAATGGATGAATAGAATAGAGAAATAATACTTATCAATCCATAATTTATATCCCCATTATCATATTTCTCAAATTATTTGTTTTAAAAATATTATATAAATTGGTGTCTATGTATTGTTCTCGAATAGTGGATGTGATATCAATTCATTATAGTCATGATCCATTATGATTTTCTGTTATATGCATCTAGAGTTCAACTATATGGGTCATCTGTCTCCACTCATACTTGACCAATATAACATTTTGTTTATGAACCATATGGCTGCGGGAAATGGATTCATTTGTCCACTTATAGGGGCCTAAAAATTTTCAATACTAATATAATGGAGTTAATCAAACCAATTTTCAAATGAACCACTTTTTATGATAAAAAATATAGTTATGGATTTAATGATTTGGGTATACCACAATGTGTCCACCAAAAAAGTTATTCCACCTACACATTAGTGTGTAATCCAAAACTATTATTTTTATTCAACACCCAGTGTAGATATTTTTATTTAAGAAAATATATATACTTAAATAAATTAAACTTATTAATCATTCATAAAAAAACCCATGATCTAATATCGATGAATATGGATATACCAGAAATCCATCAACTAAAAAAATATAGAATCGAAATATGATATTATATAAATTCCATCTTATGATAATTAAACTATCATTCCTAATCATGAAACTAAATATAGTTTTTCCTCATCATAAAATGTATAATTCATTAGAAAAATAATTACTAAAAGATATCAAATAATGTGGTTTTATTAATTTATGATTCCATTCAAACAACTAATATCAAATATATTTTAAGATACCCTCAAAGAAATATTTTATTCATCCATATCATTTATAAATGATATTTCTTTATTAAGGTATACTTTTCCAAATAACTACAATATTAATTTATAGAATGTTAATTTTGATAGTATATAAAAAAACAGGTTACCCATTAAAGCTTCCAAATTAATGAAATGATATTTTTATTAAAACACATATAATCTATAATAATTCTATATTTTATTTTAAAATAGTAAGTAAAATGTATATTGATGTGGATAAAAGATCATATTCATTATGTACATGAATATTAAAGGAGAACTAGTTAGCCCAATGTAATAATAAAACACACAATAATTCCTTATTGAATCCACAATCTATGGTATGTTTTTTACGTATCTGAACCATGTTTGGTGTATTTCAATCTATTATAATTGTTATAGAACCATCATTAACCATTTAAATAAATAAGATAAATTAAAAATATGTATTTTTATATAGATTAATAATGTTTAATTTTTAATAAATTGAACATTTACATAAGTCATAAAGACCCATTACCCTCCATGGAAAAAACTATCAGAGCGGTCAATAGATAGGTTTATAACATTATGATCCCCATAATAATGAGATCATAAAATTAAATTTTCAAATCTAATTTTTGTTAATAAAATTTGATATGGGTGAATTGAAATTAGTACTATTATAAACAATAATATTCCATCAATTACAAAGGATATAGTAATTGATAACATAAAAACAACCATCACATTCTAATAAATACTTTTCATCAGAGAAGTATTAATGATTATATGTAAAAGTAATGACATTTTATTATGTCCAAGAAGAGAAAAAATTAATAGAAATAAATTAGGTTAATATACTAATTTAAAATATCACATATGATAACAATGGTGAATTTAGAATAGTATATTTAATAATAGTTGGATGGAAATAAATAGTTTGAATATAATAGCTTACCAAATACAAAATACCACCAACCTCACATTGACGTGAAGGCATGAACTCCTATACAGGATATTTCAATATAGTAATGTTTCTTTTTTAATGATGTTGGCATCATTGGTCACACCACTAATTTTTTTTTTCCAAAACCTCAGGTTGACTAAGCCACTGTTATATCTTGAGAATCACAGTTCATGTGTGGTAATTTCAAAATATTCTAGGAAGAATGACGAGGGTAGAATGTTTTTATATTTAAACATTGAATACATGTGTGGATTATTAAACTATATTAATATAAAAATTATTGATATTAATTAATAAATCAAACTATTATCTTAACATAGAATACATCATGAAATACATTTCAAGCTTATTTAATTAACATATCATTATTGGGGAGATCCACCCACACATGTCTCATCGTATAAATATATCTATGAAATGTGGATATTATGACACATAATTTGGTTAGTAAAAGAAGGGAAATATAATGAGATACCCTTATATCAAGTCTCAAACAAAAATACCTTTCATTCTATTCTATACTTATATTTTCGATAAATACAATTAAATATTCCTGAAAATGATTTTTGATTTATATTTTAATCAACCTCACATATGATTCCATATATATATTGATGTATTATGTAATGAGATAGATATTATTGATTATGAATGTGTATTATATATCATTTATCAATAGAAAATACTATTTATTAAAATAATTTTACATAATATGGTATGTAGTATGTTGATAAAACTATTCGATGATCTCATCATTGTATTTATCTATAGGTTGGCCTTAGACATTCATCATATTTATCATCATTACATACTATCATAAGGTTACACATTAAATCATAAATTTGGAAAATGAGTCATTATCTAAATCAGTTCTCTTAACATTATCTATGTTGTAATGCTCTTTATTGAACAACTCTTTATCCAAAAATAAAGGAATGTCATACCACAAATATTTTGAATTATGGAACTAGAAATCCATCATAATCTAAAAATTTCATGGATACTTTCATGGTGCTCATCAATATATGAAATGAAATAATTTTGATAATACATCTATGAAATAATGAACAGTGATAAGATGTTTTTTGGCAACAACTAACTTACCACATCAAATTGCATTGGAGGTGGTTGTTGAGGTTTTATAGTCAATATAGAAACAATAACATTTCACCCCAATGAATTGGAACCCACAATATTTATGTATTAATGAAATTATTTAAAATTTGACCCCATCATTATTCCTTATAGGATTCATAATTTATTTTTAAAAACACTTTTATCTTTAGAACTATTTTCATTAAACATTTAAATTATTCAAACATGATTTAAAAATAAAATTAAAGGTATAAGACCGATAATTAATCATTATATATGAAATTAAAATTGTACTTTCATTGAGTAAATATAAACTTTGGGCACATTTTATTTTTTAAAATATAAATACACACAAGGAAACAATTTTATATCTTTTATTTACATAATCATTAAACATAAATATATTTGGGAAAATTATTTATTTACTATTTAATTTTTGGTTACCACTCAGTAATGTATTCCAATTAATATATAAGAAAAATATTAAATAATAATTTGTACCTTTAATCAGAATATATCCCTATATAAAATCTTATATAATGATTCATGATTCATTAGGATTACATATTCTCCCATGTGAATGTCCTATGAAGGGATATGTAACCACCCCGTGTAACTTAGTCTTCCAATAGAATATCATTGGGAATAATGGTTATGGATAAAATTTGATGTACTAATGGGCATGATTCCTCAATACTCTCAAATACCATTGAAATACCTTATTATGATATGTTATTCTGTTTTGTAATGTTTATTTCCCAAATACCTTACTACTATCTGGTCATGTTACTATATCATAGAAGTTTTATGAGTTGTTAATAACATAATAATAAGAATAATAAAACTAGTAAATGACATGACATGTAAAAAACCAACCAAAACATAAACACACAATTGATAAAGTGTATTTACATAAAAAATTTAATATATAACTATATGTAATGGAATAAATTATTTTTCTAGAAGACACTAAATGAAAATGTTTTTATTTCGTCCGATGTAAAAACCAATTTTTACATAATATGTTGTAGAAAAAATTTCTTAGGGGTATGTTACTGTTGTAATGAGGGGAAAAATAGTAAAATATTTGTAAGGAATATACCTCACCTCATCAAAATAAACATAATAAATGATCCAAAAATGGTTCTATACAGATACAAATCACATTATATATTTATATTATATTATTAGAACACTACCCTTATATAGATCTTATACAATTTTGTGTACAAATATCCACATAAGGGATCATTTAAGGAATGGATTTCATATTAAAAGTTTTTGGTAACCATTTCCATTAACCTTTTATCATAGAATCATGCACATACAGCTATTATAAATATAGATAAATAGTTAAAAACATCATTTACCTGCACACCTTATATCCATTTGGATAGTAAATATGTCTAAAATGTCACTATCTCCTTGTACTAAAATGAATCAAAACTAAAACAATTGTTTAGGATTGACATGGTTATGAGATGATATATAACTGATTTTTTGAGAACCACATATCCAATTTCATTGAAAAAAAATTGTGTATTATAATGTTAGGTCTGCTGAGATAACAATAAAAATTTCTATTTAGAAATGGGATATAATATAGTAATACCTTTTATAGAATAATGTTGCATAAAATAAATTATATTTTTAACAGTACCAAATCACCCTTCATTAGATCATAATAAAATACATTTCCTATATAATTTAACCACAACATATAAAATTGAATTATAGACATAATTAATTATAAAATAATAAGATATAATGTATTCAATGACCCAAAAAATCTATATTCGTAGGATAGAAAAACAAAGAACATTCTTAATTCATGTTATATAAATAATAATCTTAAAACTACTAAAAACACACATTATTATTTACCAACCATTGGATAATGATCTATAAAAAATGAATCATTTTAAAATATATATTGAACCATAAAAACCCATGATATAAATTTTCTTCCATATAAATGGTCTGATAAAATGATAATTTCAAGTAACCAATTGGGTTTAGTTAAACTAACATTCATAGATGTTTATTATAACATAAACATGAATAAGATATTTTGAATTGGTATTCTTATAAATTAATAATTAAATAATTTATTTTTTTTCATATAAAAAATATTAAAAATCCTTCTATATATTATTATCAACCTATAACCAGTAAGGGAAATTGATCTTGGGATGATAGTTGATATATATTTATATTTTTAGAAAATAATATGTTAAATTATTAGTCTATTCCATTATAATAATTTAAAAAATAATAATAACTAGATATGTAATTATATAGAATATAATACACATTCCAATATCGATGAGAAGGAAATTATACTTCTTACATTATAAAACTAGATTTTTTTAATGAATAATACATAATTTTTTGGATTTCATTTTGAAATGTGATCTAGTAAGACCAATCATAGCTTATAATTTCAAGGATTCAGATATAATGATATAATGCATATTAGAGGGTATTAAATCACTAAAAGGGACATAAATTATAGGAAATGTGATGATAATATTTATGGTTAGTGTAATGGTGGTCTAAATAATTCTTTGAATTTAATAAATATCAACCAAAATATAGGAATTTTATAAGAAATATACATGAAAAATTCTGTTATTGAATTAGTACGATATTCTCTCAAGCATAGCAGTCTACAACCAACATGACCTCATAAGCTTCCTAGAAGTTTATCGCAAAATATTTCATGCATTCCATACCCTATTAATTTCTTAATATAACTTCAAATCCTTCCAAATATAAATATAACATCCTCCTTAATAATGACTAACACTAAAAAAATATTTACTAAAATGAAATTGAATTAAATTGCCCAATAGTTACGATTCATGATGGCCTTCATAGACATGTTCCATTGGTTTTCAGAGATCATGATCATGGTTAGAGGTTGTGTTTTGTGATTTTTCCTTTTAAATTTTTTATGTTAATTATTTTTCTTCATTTACTCATTCATCATGTCAATAGATTTAAAAAACAATAAAATCATAATTTCATGATATAAGATTTGTAAATACTCATTTATTTTAAATTTTATAAATTTAATTATCAAGAATTGTTTTCCATTGGGTAATTTGTTATAATTGAGCTATTAATACTATAAATTAGAATTTATGTATAATATAGGTGAAGGATGTGAGTTGAATGTGTCTATTATATTTTTAATGATTTTGTTAAAATTAAATATCAACGATTTTGTGTCAAGATGATTTGTTGATTTTAGAACATTTTCATTATTAAAATGATTTCAGTTGATAATGCATAATAAATAATTATTTTTAATAAATATAATCATATAATTGATAATTGATTATGAACATTAAAACAATTTATCCATGTTATAGATGGTTGATTTGATCAAATCTATTTATGTTTTATTCTAACAATACATGAATAAAATTATATTATTTATTGTTTTTATTACATGGATAATTATTAATTATCTATTATAATAACTGATTATTTACATAAAATTCATTATTAAAATATTACATTAAATTTATATTTTAATAATATATATTCTTTATATTATATTTATTATATAAGTATGCTTTATGATTCAATACGTTTGTTTTATAATATATATTCTAATAATTGAGTGTTTTTCTATTTTGCTTGTAGTTATTATGTAATGACCATAGTAATATCTTTAAAAATTTTACGACCATTTCTATTATTACATTATTTCTTAGCCAAATTTTTATTTATAGTGATGGTTATAAAGTTAATGATAATATAGTGAAATATGAATGATGTAATTGATTATGATATTGAATTTTCATGTGGATTAATGAAATGGAACAAGTTATGTTGTTTAAAAGGTGATGATGGTGTCTATGATATAGTGGACGGCAAAAAAAGTTAAGTGAATTCCCTAGAAATTATTTTTTGATGTGTCATTTTCCCCAATTATGGAATATTAATTATTCCATGATTAATTTAAGGGTTATAAGAGATGATTATATAATGATAAATTGATAAATAAATAGATAGATTAATGAATGTATTGGATTATTTTGAATGGAATGCAATATAATAGAATAACATTAAATTCACAAGAATAATTGATAAAATTGATATATTAAGTAATATAAAAACTATTCCTCCACAATGTTTATCATGTTTAATAAAATGGTTTTAATATTCACATATCATTAATAAATGATATGAATTTATATATAATTATCATGATTAAATTTGTAGTCAGTGGTATATTTATGAATTATTATGAGATATTAAATGGTTCATGACACTATTTTCAATTAAAAGTTTTCATAGATCTATATCTTGATTTATATGTAATTTTATTTGTATATTTCAACGTTAATTGATTACTATTTTGAAATTATGTAATTGACCATAGATAGAGAATTCATACTAATATATATTAATTATATTTTTATATCATATTATCCACCAACTAAGTCAGGGAACATGACTGATGACCATATGGGTTTTTACATTTTTTGTGATTTCTAAACATACAGGTTATAGAGGATACATATGGACAAAAACTCTCCTTACCTGGAACTCTATTCATTCAACCATATTTAAATTATAAATATAAATATATGTTTTAATGAACTTAGATTATAATATATGTAAATATTTATGTTTTATTTTCAAATTATTATATAATCTCTAATTAAAGAGACTATAATTTCATAATGTTATGATACATAAATATGTATATGACGAATTTTCATATAGTTGTGTTAAGTAAGTATATACCCATTCTATAGCAGATTTAGGTATCATTCTATTTGAGTATATATATATATATGCTTATTATAGGGGATATATTTATAGATATGTGATATTAGAAATTTAATGGGGATGAGGATATTTATATGTATATGTGGAAATAGTATTGATTCATGGATTCTTTTCATGAAATGATATGACATTAGAGGGGAAAAGAATATAAGGACATATCATATTTTGTTAGGAAAAAACGATATAATTGGAAAATTACCAGAAGTATTATTATCATGATACATATCATTTTGAAATTATATTACACATTATTTTTTATAATATCATTATGAGAATATCTTGGTGAGGATGGGTATTATGTTAACATGGGGTCTGTAAATTTTTTTTTATTCACAAAAGTTATAGTGGCATGAATGTCCTCAAAAGCAAGTAAAATTTTAAAAATTATTTTTTCCTACTACTACTGTCTATTGGAGAGTAGGGTCAAACCCACAGGGTAATCTTGTGACAACTTTTCTTAATAAAAACCCTAAAAAACAGCCCATTGTTGACAGTGATGGGGAAACATTCTAAAATTTCTCAATTTATTAAAATTTTTATTCATGGAAAATGAAATCATAAATAATATTTGCTCATATAAGTGATACGAAAACTAATCCCAACATGAATTAAAAACATGAAAACAAATGATGAGATGAAAAAGAAAGAGAAATGTTTAGGGAAAAGTCTATTCTATAGGTTTGAAATGATTTTGGTTCACTCAATATTGTTGTAACATACCCCTGAAAAATGAATAATTAACCTCCCTCAACTATGTATAAGACAAATACATTGATCAACATTGGAGTTATCCAGTCCATGAAAATATAACTCCCATTTTAAAATTTGAAAATAATAATAGAACTAACTCTCTGTGAGTTATGATGTTTTTTGTATAAAATTTTATAGATAATAAATCAATGATTCGTCTTTTTGAATGATCGTGGAATTGGAAAATGAAATCTATTGGTATGAACTGAATGAATAAATTCAAAATTTATCTCAACGATAATATTTTAGATACATTTATATGATAATTGATAAGGAAAAAATATTTAACCAGTATAAAATGAAATTTTCCCAAACCAAATTATTTAGTTCAAATTCACGTTTCTATGAGAAAGAGATATCAGTTGATTACAAGAATTGAAATTCATAAAATAATGAGTAATTTGAGAACTCCCCTCTGAAAAATTTTCATCCTTTCTCTAGTCGTTAGATCATCAGTTAAATGACTCTCCACGATCTACACCTCAATGGATATTCTTCTCTCTAAAGTGTGTGATGTTTTCGATTGATTGAATGATTTTTTTTATGGTCTACTATGGTCCAGTTATATTTATCACTACTATCATCTATTGCACGTCAACCCCTATTTTCCACCGACATAGCCTTGTCTCCTTTATAAGCAATGCACTAGTTTATTTTTTGGTAAATCACAAATTGTGTGGAAATTGCATCTGTAACTAACTCCCCGTGAGTTAGTTGAGTTGAACCTAGACATGGTTCTATTTCCTTAATGAACCTTCATAGTTTAGAAAGAAAAGTAAATAAATGAAACAACATTAAATGTTTTCCTTTATAAATAAACACTTGTTATATGAATTTATGATCGAATGTTTTTAGGGTTAAATTAATAACTATTAGTTTTTTGTAAAGTTATTATTATTTTAACTTCATAATTAATTAATTTTATATGTTTTTTTTATTATATTATTTATTTAATTAATTTATTATTATAAAATTTATTAATTTATTATGTAAAAAATTTATAATTATGATACATTATGAAGAGTCAAATACTATTTGTTAATAGAGTTAATGCCTAATTATATTTTTAATTAATTACATTATATTATTAACAATATTATAATATAAATTTTGTTAAATTATAATTAATTTATGCATAATTTTTTTAATTTATATTTTATTTATATGTTATTTTAAATATTTTAGTTATTAATAAATTAGTTAATTTAAAAGTAAATTTATTTAGTTTTTATAAATTAGTTTTCTTTTTATTAGTTATTGATTTATTATTGTCAATTTATTTGTTTTATATTTTAATTTTATTATTATTATATTAATTTAATTTATTATTTTTATTATCATTCAATATTTTTTCATTTATTTTGTTATTTGGATTTTTTTAATTTTCAAATAACCCCCCAACCCATCATCTCCATGAACACATGAGAAGCGGGTAGGGGATTTCGATTTCGGTAGTGCAATAAGGAAACCATTCCAATGGTCTGGCTCTTCTTTCACTTGTGGAAGGTTCTTCTATGGTGGTGTGGCATCTATGATGGCACATGTATCCACCTCCTCTAGATCAGGAAATTTGGACTGCATCAGCGGGCAGTTCAGTGATTGTGGTTTTAATTTGAACATCAGTGGCTTCAGCACCTCTCCATGGCAGCGGCGAGGACCAACAATTAACTTCTTATCTTTAGCTGTATAATAAAAGGCATAAGAGTGTAGGATTGGGTAAATGTTTCATCAACAATGTGAGCTGATATTTCCATTATTGAGGAAATATATTAACGATTTTAAGATCTGAGTTTAAGTGTCTGAATTGTTATTTGATCTACCTTAAATTTAATGTTTAAGAAAGTTGTGGTGTTTTTTATGATTTTTGTTGGTGATGATGCCTCATGAGTCAGTTTAGATATTTTGAATGTAATTGAGGTGAGGTCTTGATCAACGATTGTGGAACCGTTGGTGAGAAAATGGTTGTGTTGGAACCGTCAGTGAGACCGATGATGTAGAGTAATCTATGAGACTGATGGTTGATTTCATTAGAATATGGAAAAGGAGGAGGTTGGGAATGATGTAGTGACGATATTAGGAATGAACGATAACTAATGCAGAGCAGAATGATATGATGCTTATGGGAGATAGGATGAGACTGACAGCGTCGCAGCAACAGTGTGTCATCTAGAAGACGGATAACAACATGGTGTGATACTGACACTATTGGGAGGATTCATTAGTATCGTAGTATAAGGTGTATATCATTAGAATGATGACAAGTGGATCCGTCAGTGAGAGGTAGACACAGATGAAAAGAATGATAGTTCTGGTAGGTGTGGAAACTGGTGGTATTTGTAGTAGGGGAGAAGAATAGTATCACTCTTCAATTAAAAATATATCTAAAACATAAACATACAAAATTAATGAAATAAATATTTAAAACACTAAACTAAATAATTGTTTAACAAGAGAAATACTAAAAAAGAAAAACACATTATTTAATTAAGTCCTAAAATAATTTCATAACTTCTGTTAAAACTAAATGAATTGATTAACAGAAAAATAAATAATTTGAATTTTTTAAATTGACGAAAAATAAATGATATAATATAATAATAAAAAATCAATTAATATATTTCCAAAAAAATATTTAATTAATTATTAATAAAATTGTCATATTAATAAAATGTGAAGACGATTAAGATTATAAAACCTAAGTAATAAATAATAATATTATTTATGTTTGTTATATTAAATAATTTATTTTAAATACTAAAAATATATAATTAATTATAAAAAATAATTAATAAAAAAATTACTATAAAACTAAAAAAGTGCTAATATTAACTACAAGTGAAAAATGATTCATTAAATCATTAAATACTAATTAAAAATATGTGGAATACTATTTAAAAATATGGCCACATCATCTTCCCCCACACTTATGCGTTGTTTTTCCTCAAACAATCCTATGATTCATTGTCCTTGAAAAATAGAAGTGTGATTATTAGTTCTCATCTAAAGATTTAACTTGTCAAATAATTTAAAATAGAAGACTAAAGCTGAGTTTAGGCATTTGGAAATGAAAAATTCAAATGAATCATTAAACATTTCAATCTCATAAAGATAATCAATGAGGAAACAAATAAAAGACAATAAAGATTTCCTACCTCATCAATGATTCTTCTTAGTGACTCAAATCCTTCCTAGATAAAGTTTCAAATTCTATATTGAGAATGAGTAAAAAATATGGAATTAAATACTTAACAAAATGTACATTATAATTTTAAATTCACATAGGTTCTAATAATATTTTTTTTGGAAACACATTATTGATACAAGCAAAATGATTACTATTTAATCAATTATCTCATTCTTCATTTGGAATTCACCATTTCATTAACATTAATTAACTCATATTGACCATAGACACTATAATTTATTTTTTCCCAATCCATGTATCATTATGCTGATCATTATTCATGTACCTTTATTCAATGTTTACAGAGGGCTTATAGTTAACAGAAATACACCCACCATCTAGGATCATTGAGATTCACTATGGGATCCAAAATTCCAAAATTACTCTAGTTTCAAAAGATCAATCCAAAAAAAATCTATATTGGATCACATAGGTTATTTGTATGTATAAATTAAAAAGAATGCAACTTCCCTTGGAAATAGTTTAGACATCTTCTTCCTAAGGAATGATGTCAATATCAAAAAAAAGGATTCCAATCTCATGCTCCAATTTAGTTCCTAATTTTTTTTCATAAAGTCTCCATGAATTTTAACTCAACAATCATTAAACCCTATCAATTTCATATTCCAAGAATTTATTATCTACCAAAAATATATCATCTTTGGGAAAGAGAAAATTAATGTTGAAAATAAAACCTATAGAAATAAATGTTTTGAAAGTGTTTTGAAAATTTTCCAAAAAAAGTAATTGTTTAAACATTTTTGATCAATTATTAAGTTTAATTGATAATTTATGGTATTTAATTTAAGAACAATTTATCTCAGTCAATAAGGGACACCCTCCTCCACACATTAATCCAAAACGAGTCCATAATTTGGAAATAGAAAGTGTAGAAGAAATTTTTTTATCCATTAATGATAAAAACATATTTTCAAAGAAGTAAATTTATGATGTGTTGATGATTCTCAATAATGATATGAAGAATATTTCTTCCATCATAATTATTTTACCTCTGTATTATCTTGTTCTTTTCATGAAGGTAGTGAAAAAATATTCAAAATAGTTAGAATAATTACATGTGAAATAAGTGGGTACATAGTTAATAGGGTGTAGTAGTTTAGTAGATTGGGTTAAATAATATATCTCGTTGATCCAAATATTGCATACTAAAACACCCCAAAAAACAAGAAGATTAAATAAATTTCCATCATAAATATACGCCCCCCAACATAATTTCAAATATAGAAGTTATAATAAAAATTGAAACTCGATTTTCATCTAGAAATAATATGCATTTTTTAAAAATAAACATAGTGACATGTAGTAGACTTCCATTCCAATAGAAGAATAATTTTTTAGCATATGAAGTGTTTTTAAGTAACATTAACTATGTCAGTGATAGTATCTCCGTTGAGTTTCCTATTGTAGTGAATCGGGTGGTTCAGGTGCATCGGTGAGACAATGACTCACTAATAACAGAGAAAACATAACTTATCAATGAATTTTTATTAATGTAAAATAAAACATAAAAAATTAATGATTAAATTAATTTTCTTCAATGAAATTATTATTCAATAATTATCCTATATAAAATTTCACTCGCTTGTGACATAGCTCCAACATCCTGACACATAAAACATGAACCAAATACAAGAACAATGAAACAATATGAATCACAAAAACACATATCATGCGTCATTTTTTATTCGAAATCCAAAAATAATAAAACAAAAATTATGCAAAAACAACCATGGGTTTACTCTCATGCATCTCTATGTTTTATTGTCTTTAGAAAGACATTATCAATGATTAATTATCATGGAAAGTGAAGGGAGTAAATCCCTTTGGATTTCTATAAAAATAATGATTCTCTCTCTTACCATTAACCGGAACAGGGTTGTTCACCTCACCTACAATCTATAGCGCTCCATTCACAAGCACTCTCAATATAGTAATTGGTCCTGACCACTTTGAACAATGTTTCCTACTAAATAGTTAAAGTATATTATTAATAAGAAAGAACTTATATCCAGTTTTGAGCTCTTTTGTTTGAATGATAGAATCATAAATGTTCTTATTCCTCTGGTTATAAATTTTTGAATTATCATAACTCCCTCTCTCTTAATATCATCTAGCTCACTCATCTAAAGAAATCATCTATCACCAACTCTCTTAATGTAAATTGTTATAGCCTTAACATCGCAATATGACTTCTATTGCAACACCATAGTCAAATGACAACATATTACAATAAGAATAATATATAGAGACATACATATTTGGGTTTTGAAAGAAGTATGTTATGCCCATAATGCTTCATCTAGTATAAGAGAGTTTTATTTTAGTATAATGTGATACCATTTTTTAAATAATTTTTTTTAGTTCCCTATTTGAAATTTTCACGTTTCCACTGGACTATTGATGATAAGGTCTTCTAGTCTTATGAACTCAACAA
Organism: Viscum album; assembly: GCA_963277665.1. NCBI lineage: Eukaryota > Viridiplantae > Streptophyta > Magnoliopsida > Santalales > Viscaceae > Viscum > Viscum album. The sequence goes on along the minus strand of OY728121.1, from coordinate 87,135,871 downwards.
TACATTTCAATAAAGCCTCAAATTTTTAGTTTACAAAATGTGTTCCATAATCATTAATGATTGATTTTGGGATACCAAATATTGAAAATATGTTATTTATATCAAACATTATTATAGAGGTGGACTGATTATTGGTAATTGAAACTGACTTAACCATATTAGAAACATAATCTATATATTCATGTATGTACTGTTTTCCATGAGATGAGGGCAATGGACTCGTGAAATCTAAACCCAAAACATAAAAAAACACTACATTGTGAATACCTTTTTGTTCTAACTCTTATTTTATTCCAATACTTCCTAACCACTAGAACCTTCCATAGCCAATTACAAAGCTCATACATCTAGGAAGTTGGAAAAATCTGCATACCATGCTGTTAGACATATTGACACGGTGTGTAGTTTTTCATTAGGAAAGAATGCACTAATCTCCCATTGATCATCATAATGATTTTGAGGGAGTCTTGAAATATAATGAGAATCAAAATTTTCGGATCCTTTCTTATAACATATTAATAGTTCAAATTTATGTATCAATAAAATCCATCTAATCATCCTCGGTTTTTTTTATTTATAGACATCAAGTAATTCCAGGGAAAATATTGATTGAAAATTATGACATTAGAGCATAAATGTATTGTTAAAACCCCCCTATAAAAAACCCAACTGCTAGAAATTCCTTTTCAGTAGGGGTGTAATCTATTGGATTCTCATCAAGAAATCACAAAGCATAATGAAGCATATGTAACTTCATATCTCTCATTTTTTCAATGACCTTGCTATTATCCAAATCACTAGAAGAACACATAACTTCAAAAGGATGTTACCAATTAGGTATAATGATAATATGTGATATAGTGAGGTTTTCCTTTAGCGGATAAAAAAATTTCCAAGAAAATTCTTCAAAATTGAATGTATTATCCTTGACTAGAAACGAACTCAATGTATAAGTAATTTTGGAAAATTCTTTGAAAATCCTCCTGTGGAAACTGGCTTGCCCTATGAATCTTCAAACACATTTTACATTTTTAGGAGTAAGAAGTTTTTGTATGACATAAATTATTATATTCTCAACTACTAGACCACTATTGGACACTTAATAGAAATTAATAATACCCCTAGTGCCTATTAACTAACACTTTTCAAAATTAAGAACAATGTTAGTTTCAATGCATCTTTCCAAAACTAACTCCAAATTTTCTAAATATGTATAAAAAATTATACCCTTAATGGAAAAATCATCAACGAAACACTCAATTATTCTCTCTATCCTGACCAATAAATTTCCCTCATACCCCTTTGAATGGATTAAAGAGATCCATACTACCTAAAAGGCTTCTGCCAGTAGGAAAATTTCCCAAAGGAGAATGTGAAAGTAGTATTATCTTGAACATTTATTTCAACAAAAATATGGTTGTAACTAGAATACCCATCCAAAAAATATAAATATTCATAAAAAATATCTAGTGAAATTGATATAGGAAGGGAATTTGAAATTTATCCTTCCTATGGGATGCATTCAGCTTCCTATAATAGATTAAAACTCACCATCTTGTGGCATTGCTATGATGGATTTCTTTAATATATTCATTTATTACAATAGTGAATCCTCCGTTCGTTGGGACAACCTAGATAGGGCTAACCCATGTACTATCATAAATTTGATAAATTATATAGGAATACAAAATCTCAATCCCTTCCTCTCAGAAAAATTCAATCATGTGTTGATTTAATCTTCATGGACACTACACCCTAGGATTTTAATGTAGCCCCAAAGGAATATTGTTCATAAAAAATTAATGAGTAAAACCCTAGATGTCAACTATAGTCCAGCTTATTACCAATTTATATTTCATCAAGACACTCGAAAGTCATCCTTTGAGTTTCTCATTATGTTCAGCAAATATAATAACATGAAAAGTTGAATTATCACCCAAAATAGGAAATTTAAAATGTCAAGGAATTTGATTCAGTTCAAGAATAGGTTATTCAACACATTATGAAATAATCGTAGTCCTAAGAGATCTGTGATCTTAAACATATATCTTGTAATGAGTTGTAAATGATAAGAGAATTACAATTTCATATTCATTTTCTGATATAACATCCCTTTTATCCAATGTAGACAACACAATGTATTGATTTTCTAGTTATGAATTTTAAAATTATAGTACTATAGAAGAAACAAATTGTTCAATCAGATCTCACTATAATTCATCAAAAAATATATAATTATTACAAATTGCATAAACATTTTCATGATCACCAGATTATATATCATGTGCATGGTTAAAAGAAACTACTTCTATAGATGCTGGAACTGGACAGTTCTAGTGATCTAGAATATTTTACATATTCAGTATTTGTACAAAATTTTCAACTTGTGGGACATAAAAATAAGGCTTCATTTCATAAAAATGAATTTTATTTATAGATAATTTTTTATCATACTCTCTTATGTGTTAAATATTTTTTTTATGAACATTCATCTTTATGGAACTCTATTTATGAATAGTATTCAAAATATGTTGGTCCCTTAAAATTCTTAAACATATTGAAATCTTCATGTAGTTCTCTAATTTGGAAAATTAGGCGACCCTTATAGACATCTATTACATAACCACCCATGTCCAAAAGGGCCTACATAAAATGATGGTCACATCTTGATCAATGTCTATATACAAAACTATGAATTCAGTAGGTAAAAATATCTTCCCAACCCCAACTAATACTTCATATACCATGCCCGTATGTTGTGTGAATGATCATTTAGATAACTAGATTACGAATGTGGTGGTTTGAAGAAACCACAACCTCCACTATTGAAACTCTTAGTATAAGTGAAAATAAATTCTAGCACAAGAGACTAAGAAACAGTTGAGTAGATTATACTTTCTAGGGTGTGCGGGATAATAATTATACATGGGTCATTAAATTGGGAAGGAATTTCCTTTGGGATAATTGCATTACACTTTTCAGTGATATTTTATGTAGAAAATTATTCAAGCAAATTTCTGTTTGAAATAATTCCCTGGCGGGATTTCAAATAACAAGGGATTTGAATTAATTTTTTGATGAATAAATTTTTTCATGCAGATTGGTAATGAGGCAATGAAACTGAAAAAGATCAAACATGGTCTTGCTTTGAGGATTATTTTTTCAGGTAATGGGATGGGTGGGTAATATTTTTATCGAAAAATAAGCATTTTTCTAACCTAATCCACATATTTTTATTTTCCTTTTTTATTTTTATATTTTTATAAACTTCCAGCAAGATTTTCTGATGAAAATTTCAGATTCTCTTTAATTTGAAAAACTTTTTCATGTTTTTTAAATTGGGAAAAGGTAGTTTTTAATATCCAGAATCATATAGATTTTTATTTTGGGAAATATAATTTTCTTTTTCAACAATAGTTTGAGTATTGAGACCACTTATAGTGATAAAATCAGGGTCAATCCCCCTAAGGTATAGTTCAGCTATGCTTGTAAATCTACCTTTTTTTCTTAGAACATGTATCCTCTACCATGTACCCCATTTGAATTTCATGATTCATCATTCATTACTCCATTTTAAAATCATCATAATAATTTTTTACTTTTTCTCATAAAACCTACCTATCAATGGAGGAAATATATCTTCCCACTCTCTTTATAATTTGAATATTTAGATATTTTATGAGGTTGGGGTTGGAATGTTTTCCTTGGAAGCTTCTGCAATCTAGTAAGGAAAGAGGTCGATGAACTCCCTGCTCTCTCCAAGAAAGGTTTAGGGGATTCCTACAACCCTAAATAAAAATATTGAAAATTGGGTCATCCTTATGTTACATAATATGACAATATACAGCAATGATGGCCATTTATAGTGGTTGTACATGCATGTAAATATCTGGAAATAAATTATCAGTGTGCCAAAACATATCACACATGGAACACGAATCCCAATGTTAATGATATTGTTTTGATAGAATACATGGTTAAATATATTTTTTTTGAATTTTTTTCTTTAATTATTGAATCATGTATGTGATTTCAGCTATTTAAGATTCAGTTTTAATCATTATACCAGATCTAGTATTAATCTTTTTATTGATTTTGATTATTTTTCATCAATAAATCTAATTTTTTGAGATTAGTGCAGGCCTGTAGTAACATTTTCTCAACACTTCATTAGTTTTGTAATTGTAATTACACCCAGTAGCTTGTTAAAATGCGTTTTTTCTAGAGGAGGATAACCCTTTATATATGTTATTCATGAGAAGGTGGGATGAGTTATAATGATGGGGACACATCCTATGGAAGTTTCTAAATCTATCTAAGCTTAATGAAATGATTCTCCATAATATTGATTAAATCTAAATATATTATTCCTATGTTCACCTTTCAATAATTCGGCATAAAATTTCATTGTTAATTAATTTTAAACATGATCCCAATTCTCAAATATGTTTTCATGTAGAAATAGAATCTAGTACGGGATTATGTTTTTGGGAAAATGAAAATTCTCTAATTCTCGGCTCATTTTCTATGATTCATAGAAGGTGTAACTGTTGCACAATTTTATTGAAGTCATTAATGAAACTGAGATAGTCTTCATTAGAGAGACTATTGAATTCCTGAATTAAAGAATCATTGGACTGTTTCAGCTCATACTTTTGGGCTCTAGGAGTAAGTCTTTCTGAAGAAGGGTTTCTTGAATGTTGAGAGAGATGTAAATCCCTCATCTTTGGCCTATATTTTTCATCTAAGAGTTTAGGATTATTTTGGATGTTTTATACATTCTCTCTTTCATCTAAGTACTCCATTTCAATTTAGTTCTTCTTGTTTAGAGAAGTGATATATTTTTCTATTTCTATGTTCAAGGGCTCTACCATTATAATTTAAGATCCAGTTCTCATGTAAGATTTAAAAACATTTTAATTCAGCATAATAGTGAGTAGTAACCTTGGTAAAACAAAATACACCAAACAAGAATGAATATAGAATGGAATTAATAATAAAATTATCTACAAATAAATTTGTAGAATTTGACAGAACACATTTAAAAAATAGTATTGATTTTTTTACAAAGATTTTGATGAAATTTTTTGTGAATTTTTTAATGATTTTTTAAGACAGAGTGGTCTCTCGAGCCTTCCTGAAAAATAGTTCCAAAAACATGACATGACTATCATTGAAATCAATTCAAAGTTTGTAATTTATATTTTAATAAAAAAATTAGTTTATATTATGGTCAAACTCACATGGAAATCGTGTGAACACATTTCATAATAAAATCTCTTGAAAACACCCCAATGTTATCAGTAGTGGGGAATATATTTAGACATTTTTATTTGTTAAATAAAATTGAAGATAACATAATCTTTAATAAAATATTATTTGGTAATAGGTAAGAAATCAAAACACAACTGTAATGAACAACACAAAAACTTATGCTAAGATGAACTCTCATGATAAATGTCAATGTAAAAGTCTATTATACAAGTTTGAAAAGATTTATGTTGACTCAAATATAGATTTAATGTTACAATAAATTATGAATGAATTACCTTCATTTCCAATAGATAAGCCATATTTATTGATAAAACTTGGTGTTCTGCACTCCATGAATGTTAAACTACATGATTAAAATTTTAAAATTACATTTGAGAAAACTCATTATGAGTTATTTTGTTTTGTGAATCAACTTTTTTAGGAAATAAATCCACTACATGTCCCTCAAAATTATTGATGAATTATATATTTAAATCAAATAGTATGAAGTGAATGAATGAATTTAGAATTGATCACGCTTATCAATTCATGATGAATTAATATGAAAAGTGATAAGGACAAAAATATATCACCCATAGAAATAGAAATTTCCTTGAACCACATTATTTAGTAAAATATCCTTTTCATATTTGAAAAAGAAATCATTTGGTTAAAAGAACAGATATTGATTAAATAAACATCAAATTGAGAAATCCCCTCTGAAATGCGGTTCTTCCAGCTCTTCTCCTTCGATATTCATGTAAATGACTCACAATGATCTATACCTCAAAGGATATTCTTCACCCTGATGTGTGTTATGTTTCCGAATGATCGAATTATTATCTATCCCCCATCGAATTTTCTCCATTACATTTAAACTCTACTGTCATCTGTTGCACGTCACCCACTATTTTACACTCACTCAGTCTTCTCTCCTAATTTCACACCGCACACATGTGTTTTTTGATTAATCGCACATCGTTTGAGATTTTCCCTTGTAAAACAAATCTCGCAAGTTAGTTGAGTTGAACCTGGACGGGGATTTGTTTCTTGAATGAAACATCAGAGTTAAGAAAGAAAAGTAAAAAAAGAATCAAAATTATTTGCTTTATTTTTAAATAATCATAAGTTATATCAATGTATGATTAAATGTTTTTATGTTTAAATTAATAATTATTAATTAATATTTTATTAATAATTATTATTAATTTATAATTAATTTATTTTATTTAATATCGTTTTATGTTATTATTTATTTAATTAATTTATTTTCATAAAAGTTATTATTTTATTAAGTTAATAATTTTTAATTAAGTTAAATTATTTGATTAAAAATTTAATTTTTAATAGAATTAATGTTTATGTATTTTCCTAGTGAAGTACTTTGTTTTATTTATTACATTATTATAACTATTCAATTAAATTATAATTAATCTATGTATTAAAGATTTGTTAATTTATTTTTATTTTTATGTCATTTTAAGTATTTTAATTTTTAATACATGAGAAAATTTAATATTTAATTAAATTAGATTTTACATGTTAGTTTTATTATTATTAGTTATTAATTTATTATAAAAAATTTAATTTTTTTATATTTAAATTGTATTATAATTAGAATAATTTATTTTATTACAATTATTATCATTCATTAATTTTTATATTCTGTTTTTATTTCGATATTTTAATAATTTTAATTAACCTCCCACCCCACCAAACCCATATTCTTCACAAAATCAATGGGGGGGCATCGATTTCAGCGCTCAAAAAATTGATGTAGATTTTTTAAGCTGCTCGTAGTAGGTGGCTGGTGCACTAACCCCGACATCAACATCACTGCTTCAACATTGGATGCTACAAATGTAAAATGTTTATTCCTCCATTTTTTAATGTTGGTGGGGATTGGTGGAGGAGTTGTGTCAATCATGGACTCCTCCACCATAGCTATTTAAGGAGGGCCAAGGGACCTTCCGTCATATCATCAATCCAAGCCAAAGGAGATGTTTTAGCCAAGATGGATTTGAGAGATCCATGTGAGAGAAGTGCAGAGAGATGTTTTTGTCAGCTTTGTTCACGTTGAAATAAATCCCTTTTTCAACAATTTTCTTTCTCTTTTTTCTCCCTTTGTGGTCAGTGAAACACAAAAAGTGGAATAGGAGGCAGTTCTGGTGAAACAGCAACAATGGTGGAATTTTATCGGTGAACAAAAAATTCAATTTTCTCGGGATCATGTTTTAAAGTCATATTATGAAATCCTGTGTCAAGGCATTTCCAACAGTTCAAACAACAAAAAAATTGGAACTAAAAGGAGCTTCCTAGGCCTAGTCCATGTTTGGAAAAACTTCGGTTGCTATAGTAGAACCTTCCCAGAGATGAAGGCACTATTCTGGTGAAGGAAACTTCTCTGGTGGGACTTCAGTAGCTGCTCTGGCATGCCATGTAATCTCCAAGTCATCACCACATCATCGGACAATCTCAGTCAGTGATACTGTTTTGATCATGATTTGATCAATCCGTATCTGATTTCGACGATCCAGGAGTCGATTACACCATTTTCGACAATTTCAGATGCAACGAGGAGCTGTATGTTTATAGATTCTACTCCAATTTTAACTGAATTGAAATAAAATGGAGGGATCATCCACAGGAGGGATGATCATGTTGACTTCATCGAACTACTCCATTTTGAAATGTTGACTGGAATATATTCTCAATGCTAAGGATATTTTGGACCACATTGAGAATGAGGGAGTCAATACTGATTCCACAAAGTAAGTGGAGTGGATGAATCTTAACATGAAGACAATCAGCCAAATTTTCCAATGGATCGATCATTGCACTTACCACCACGTTGCTCAAGATACTGGTGCATATGAACTCTGGACAAAGATGTAAATTACGTATCAGTCAAAGACTTCTCGAAACTATATACTCTAGTTTAAGCGATTAATGAATCATTGATACAATGTGGAAACTCTATATCTTAACACACTAGTGACTTCCAAAGCCTGGTGAACCAGTTGGTGGCTGCCCATAAGACCCTAAATGTTGATGATCAGGCGAACCACCTAATCTGCACACTTCCTGATAGCTAGGATAGGATTTTCGTCTCACTCAACAACTCGGCACCTAGAGGCAAACATTCCATGGTGATGGTAAAGGATTCACTATTCAACAAGGAAACCCAAAAGAAGGATCCGAGTTTCAACTACATGGAATCTCTAGTTCTGGAGAAGTGCGGGAGACAACAAGGAGGAGGTCATGGGGCAGGAAGTAGAGGTAGAGTCAAGAATAGTGGAAGGTCCACTGATGGAAGGAGGCCAACATACATGTACTACCATTGTGGCATGGAGGGACACATGAAGAAGAACTTCCAAATGATGTACCAAGAAAATGGTCAAATTAGAAATGAAAAAATAAATGAAGATGCACATGTGTGCATCGCCGAAGATGTTATTCTTTATTCCATAGACGAAGACAATAAATGATTTCATACATCAGGACAAGGAATAGAATGGAAAGTCTATACTACAACATCGTACCACTTCACACCATATCTGTAGTATTTCGTGACTTATAAAGCAGGTGACTTTGGTGCAATCATTATGGGGAATAAATGTTTGGCAGAGATTTTTGGCATGGTTGATATCCATGTCAGGACCAACGCTGGATACAAAATCACCCTGAAGGATGTTCAGCATGATACAAGTCTTCGGCTCAACCTGTTATTAGGTATATCCTTTGATTGACAAGGATTTGAGAACTTTTTCTGCAATGGAGCATGGAAGATGACAACAGGAGCCATCATCATCATCTGACGACAAATATGTGGTACGTTGTACAAAACTCATGTGAAGATATATGGCACAGATGTCTCCGCCACATGAGTGAAAAAGGGTTATCTACCATATTGAAGAATATGTACATCAATATTGACAAGGATGCATCACTTGATCCTTGTAAATACTAATTATATTGATGTAGAACAGATTTTCATTCAATAAAACCTCATGACTGATATAAGAGTTATTGGATCTGGTGAAATCTAATGTATGTGGACCCATGGAGGTGGATACAGTCATAGGTAACAAATATTTTATATTCTTTATTGATGATTCAACATGAAGGGTGTGGGTGTTCTTATTAGGAATGAAAATCCATGTACAGGAATACTTCATGATGTTCCAAACCATGGTTGAGTGTGAAACTGGAATGAAGCTAATGTGTCTTCATTAAGAAAATAGAAGAGATTACACATCCAGCTAATTTCATTCTTATTTTAGGATTTATGGCATTCGACATGAGAGGATGGTCCCACGAACCCCCAAAACACAATGGATTTGCAGAAAATATGAACATAACAATCATGTCGAAGGTCAGAAGCATGATGAGTTTGGCTATGCTACCGAAGCCATTCTGGGGAGAAGCTGTTCAGGTTTCCTGCTACCTCATCAACCTATCACAGTCAGTCCCGATGAATTTTGAGATTACATAGAAGATATGTTCTAGTGAACATCCCTCTTACTCTCATTTACGAGTATTTAGATGTTTTACATTTTCACATGAATCCAAGTTTCTTAGGAAAAGCTATATGGGAGATCTACTCCATGAATCTTCACCAGCTATGGAGATGATGAGTTTGGATACTAGCTTTGGGACCAAAAGGAGAAGAAGGTAACTAGAAGCATAGATGTCGTGTTCCATGAGAACCAAATGATTGAGGATATTAAAAATCATAGAATATCTCAAATGGAATGTGTTGAGGACTCAATTCATGATCCAAAAACAATACCAACACCACCTGTCATTGAAGAAATGTAGGTAATAGAAGACTCATTAGTGGTATACCAGGAGGCGGTGGAAGATTATATTGAGAAGAGGGAGACTCAATGCTCTTTATAAAAAGTTACAGAACGATCACATGAGGTAGGTTATGTTGGTCCCCCCATTCCTAACATTTTAGAGGTTCAAAGATATTCACGAGGAAGGATTTCATCAAAAAAATACTCAGATCCAGATTACCTACTATTGACTGATGAGGGGGAGCCAGAAGGATACCCTGAATAAATGTGTCATCCCAAACAATGAATGTGGCCTCATGTGATGGAGGATGAGATGGAGTCTTTGATGAAGTAGGAAACATAAAATTTGGTAGAATTTCCCAAAGGTAACAAGGCAATAACGAACAAATGTTTGTTCATGACAATGAAGGATGGAAACAAAAGGGAGGTCAAGCACAAATCTCAATTAGTTGTCAAGGGATTCCTTCATAAGAATGGAATCGACATTGATGATATTTTTTCACTCATAGTGAAGATGGATACAATATGAGTATTTTTTGTTTTTGTGGATATCTTGGACTTGGAGCTTGAAAATATGGATTTGAAGGAAGCTTTTCTTCACGGTGACCTATACGAGGAGATCTATATGAATCATCCTGAAGGATTTGTTGTTTGTGGACAAGAAAACATCATCTTCCAATTGAAGAAGAGATTTCAGGATGGTAATTTTTTGTCGTTCTACTTTATGTTGATGTCATTTTGATCATTGGGAAGGATACAGTGAAGATTATCCAGTTGAAGAAGGAATTATACAAGTCTCTTGATATGATTTACTTGGGAGAAGCTCAACAGATTTTGGGGATGTAGATCATTCATGATTGAAAGAGGAGATTGTTATGTCTATCTTAGGAGAAGTATGTTATACATGTTCTGACATGTTTCAACATGGACAAATCCAAACCCGTGAGAATTCATATTCCCATTAATTTGATGTTGAGAAGATTTCATGCCCCTAATCCACAGATTAAATTGAGGATATGGAGAATAAACCCTACTCCTTAGCATTTGGATGCTTGATGTACGCTGTGGTGAGTACAAGACCTGACATTGCCCATGAAGTGGCAATCATGATCCGATTTCTCTCCAATCTCGGGAAGGAGAATTAGGATGTTGTCATGTGGATTCTGAGGTTTCTTAAAGGTACATCAAAGTAATGTTTGTCATATAGGGGAGGTGAACCTATATTGGAGTGCTATAAAAATTGCATATATGTCTGGATATCATGATAATATGATGTCTATATCAGGACAAATCTATACTTTTGTAGGAGGAGATGTATCATGGTAGTCAAGGTTGGAGAAGTGAGTCACTTTATCGATGACGGAAGCTGAGTACATTCCAACTTCAGAAGATGGCAAGGATATGTTGTGGATAAAGCATTTTCTCAAGGATCTTGGATTTATCCTAAAGCAGTACGAGGTCTATTGTTATAGTAAAACTGTTTTGGACAAGAGCAAGAACTCCATATACAATTAAAGGATTAAGAACATTGACATTCACTGTCATTGGATACACAAAGTGATGGATAAACAACTAATGTGACTTGTGAAGAACCACATGATGGATAACCCAATGGATATGTTGAAAAATGTGGTTGAGCGGGAGAAGCTAGACCATTTCAAATTGTCCAGCGGATTGTAGCTATAGGGGGAGAATTGGTGGATCTTTTTTTAGCTACCCGTCGTTGGTGGCTGGTGCACCATCCCCACCAGCATCATGGATGCTTCAACATTTGCAGCTGGTCATGTAAAATGTGTAGGTTGCCATTGTTTAAGGTAGGTGGGGATTGTTAGAGGATTTTTGTCAAACATGGACTCCTCGACCGTGGATATTTAAGGAGGGACAAGGGACCTTCCTTCACATCATCAATTTGAGCAGAGAGAGTTATTGTATCCAGGACTACCTCAAGTGCTCCATGTGATAGAGGTGTAGAGAGATGTTTTTGTAAGAATTTTTCATGTTGAAATAAAGACAATTTTTCTTCTATTTTCTTTCTCTATTATCTTTTTTATGGTCCCTGAACAACAATAAAAACCCAACCTCTCTGGAGGTCCGACTCTCCAATCACCATAAGAAGGTTCGTCGAAGGTGGTGTGGCATCTACCAAGGCACATGTCTCCTCCTCCTATACATCAATATGTGGGGAATCATTTAGTGGCCGATTCAGATTTGGTGGTTTGAATCCGAGCATTATCAGCTTCAGCACATCACCACATTGACGAAGTGGACAAGCAGTACACATATCCTATTTTTTAGCATCATCATCGGTCCCTGTTATTCGGAAGAGGTAAAGGTTTCATCAACAACTGTTTCTGGATTTTCCAACATTGAGGAAATAGATGATTGATGTCTGGAACATGGTTTGTAGGTATTATTTTTTATTCGATCTACGTTAAATTTTTGGTTCGAGAAATTTTTGGAGTTTCATCCTATTTGTGTTAGAAAAGATGTATTGTGATTCGGATTAGATGTTGTGATGGTACGTATGATGAGGATTAGATCGACGATGGTGGAACTGTCGGTGAGAAAATGATTCTGTTGGAACCATCATTGTGACCAACATGGTAGAGAAATCGGTGAGACCGGTAGTTGATGTCGGTAGATGAATAGAAAGGATGAACTTGGGATTGATTCAATGATGGTCGCCTAAATGAACTAACACTGATTTAGTGTTAGTATGAAATGATGTAAAGTGAGATGGGACGAGAAAAACACCATTATAGTAGTGGTGTGTCATGGTGATGATAGAGAGTAGTAGGTTGTGAGGCGGATAGCTTTGAGGAGAAACGTATGTAACATAGTATAAGGTTTATTAGTAGCGTGATGTAACGTGGATTCATCAGTATTTGGATGTCACTTTTGAAAAGAAAGATGATGTCAGTAGTTGTGGAAACTAATGGTATTTGTAGCGTGGGTGAAGAATGGTGGAACTTTTGAAGAAAAATGGCACCATTAAAATCATATTTAATATGCAAAAAAAACATAAATTATTAATGAAATAAATATTTAAAATACAAATGTAATTAATTATTTAACATGGTAAAGGCTAAAAATAAATATAAAATTATTTAATAAAGTAAAAACATAACTTATTAACATATGATAATACTAATAGAATTTTATAACAATATAATATTAATTATAATTTATTTAAATTGACCTAAATTAAACTATGTAATATAAAATTAACAATAAAATTAATAATTTTTTAAATAATTTTTTAAATTGATTATATAATAAAAATGAAATACAAATAAAATGTCATGTAGATTAAGATTAACAAATCTAATTAAGAAATAATTATATAAGATAATTTTGGTACCCTATTTTATTTATTTCAATGGAAAAAATACATATTTAATTATTAAAAAAAATTAATTATGAAATATTACTAGAAAAATATAATTGTTCTAATATTTAACAAATAATGAAAAATAATAAAATAATTCCTTAAAAACTAATTAAATTGTTGTGGGAAATATATGAAAATATGGGGACACATAAAATTACACAACACTTGTGAATTTTTTATCTTAAAAAACAATGTTTTATTATCATTGAAAAAAATGTGATTAATATTTATCAGCTCAACTTGTGACATGTATAACAATTTAAAATATAAGACTGAAGACATGTTTAGGCTTTTTGAAAATGTAGAATCCACTAAATCTTTCCCAATTTCATTCTCTTAAAGATAATAAATGAATCAATAATCATCCACTATGAAGATGTTCTACCTATTCTATGATTCTTCTTAGTGGCTCATTTTAATAAACAATCATTTCCCAAATTCAAGTGTGACAATTGGTTAAAAAACTGTGGAATTAAAAACCTAACCAATGGAAATATATAATTTTCACATCATCTAGGTTCTAGATATCATTATATTCTTGAAACACATTATTGATACAGCCAAAATGGTTTCCATATAAATCAATTGCCTCATTCTTCATATTGAGTACATCATTCCACTAACCTTAATGAGCTCTTTTTTGACCCTTGATACATTATTTTATTGTTTTCCCAATCTATGAATCATTGTGATGAGCACTATGCATGTTCACTTATTCCAAGTGTACCGAGTGAATATAGTTAATAGAAATTTACCCAAAATATAGTGTCTAAGAGATTCATTTTGGGATCCCCAATGCCCAAATTAGTCAACTTTACAAAGATAAATACAAAAATCATTTATGTTGGATCACTTAGGTGGCTACTTTTTATAAATTAAAAATAAATCGACTCCCCTATGAAAGACATCAAGATTCATGTTCCTAAGGTTATGATTTAAATTCAATAAAAATATATCCCAAATCACTCTCAAAAGTAGTTCCTAAAACAAATATTCATAAAATACTTAATAATTTACACTCAGAAATAATTCAAAATTCCCAATTTAAGAATCAAAGAATATATTAACAACCAAAATGATTTCATCTTCAAGAAAGGAAGAATATAGGACGAAAATAAATCCTAAAGAATAAATATTTGTGAATGATTTTTGAGAATTTTTCTTAAACTATCACTATCTAACCATTTTTCTCAATTATTAAGTTACATTGAGAATTTAGGGGCTTTAATTTACACACATTTTATCTCATTCATTAATTTACCCCCAGGAGAATAGAAACTATTACGAGACTCCTGGGAGATGTGATTATCAATATTGGAGTTATTAGAGCCAACAGCGATACATGAGCATCATCCTAGAAGGAGGATCCCGGTTCCTATATTTTAATGATTTACAATGTATTAATTTTTTTAAATTTAATATGATCATAAGTTAATTTCATTTGATTTGGTGTTTCCATTTCATACTAGTTAATGATATATTTATCTCTATCCAAATTTATTCAAATGGGTGTCAAAAACTTTTGGAAACAATGAATCTAAATCTCAAATAATTAATTGAACCTGGAACCTCATGAACTAAATTTAAAATCTATAATCTTTTTGAGAAATTTTTAACATATAATTTTTTCAAAACATTAAAATTAATACCCTCATAAACCTCTTTCAAGGTCATTTCTATTATAATAAATTAATATTTTTTTTTATATAGTTTATGATGTGGGGATTCACAGAAACTATTGAAAATAGTGTTAATTATTCCAGTGTGGATGTTTTAACAAATTTTCCTATGGTGTGAATTCAATATAATGAAGAATAATTTTTATAACTAGTAGATTTAAATTCACCTGAGCTTATTTTTTATCATCTCTCAGCACTCCTATTTCATTTTACTATTTTCATTAGATAGAAAAAGTACTTTTTACTGTTTCATTTTCCAGTTCAATTAATAAATCATTTTCCGAACATTCATTATTCAGGCCTTAAAAACTAATATATCCATGGAGCAGAGCAGACCTAATCGTAGAGGCGAGTAGGGTAAAATCCGTAGGGAATGCTGTTGAACATATTTCCTAATAAAATCCCTTGACAACTCCCCACTTTTTCAACATTGGGAAATCATAATAAATATTTTTATTTTTAAAAAAAATTGTCCTAACAAAAAAAATTATCTAAAATATTATAAAGTAAGAGATAATATAACTAAACACAACTGAAAAGAACAACATGTGAACCGATAATATTATAAATAGGTAAGATAAATGTCTTGGGAAAAGTAAATTATACTAGTTTATGAAGATTTATGTTCACTCACATATGGATGCAAAATACCACTGAAATAATAATGACTTACCTCCCTCGTTAGGAGATAAGACATATATATTGAGCAACCATGGAGTTATCCACTGCAAGAATGTTTAAATTCATAATCAAAATATTTAAATTTCAATAGATTAACTCTCTGTGAGTTATAAAGTTGTTTGAATCAATAGTTTTAGAAAATAAATCAATGATACATCTCACCAAAGGATTGTGGAATTGGAAATTTAAATCATGTGGTACAAATAAAATTAATGAATTTAGAATTGATCTCTCCAATCAATTTAGGATATATTAATATGAAAAGTTATAATGATGGAAAGATATAACTAGTAGAAATAAAAATTTCCCTAGACCAAATTATCTAGTTCACATTAATTTTCATATTCTAAAAAGAAAACATTCTGTTATAAGAACAAAAACTGAGAAAATACATAATAATGTGAGAACTACACTCTAAACTATGTTGATGCCTACTCTACTCCTTGGATCATAAGGTACATGACTTCCCATGATATACCCCTCAATATTGTGATCCCCTCCGATGTCTGCAATGATTTCGAATAATCAAATATTTCTCTATTTCACGTCTACTCTTCTTCATTCCATTATAACTATATTGTCATCCACTTCATTTCACACCATGTTTTCCACTGAAATATAATTTTCTCCTAGATGTGCTGTGCACACATGTGTTTTTTGGTGAATCACATGATGTTTGAGCTTTTCCCGTTAAGGTTACTCCCCGTCATTAAATGAGTTAAACCTATGTATGGTTTTTTTCCAAAATGGACCTGCACAATTATGATAGAATTGTAAATAAATGATTCAACAATAAATTTGGTCTTTTATAAATAACCAAATGTTAAATCAATAGAAGATTAAATGTTTTTTATTTTTAAATTAATAATATTTACTTATTAGTATAATTATTATAATTTTAACTTAATAATTAATTAATTATATTTAATTTCATTACATGTTATTATTTATTTAGGTAATTTATTTTTATTTATGTTTTTAATTTATTAAGTTAATAATTTATTATTATATTAAATTATTAAGATTTATAATTTATATGTTAATAGAATT
Source organism: Viscum album (assembly GCA_963277665.1). NCBI lineage: Eukaryota > Viridiplantae > Streptophyta > Magnoliopsida > Santalales > Viscaceae > Viscum > Viscum album. The sequence goes on along the minus strand of OY728121.1, from coordinate 87,119,015 downwards.
AATATAGAATTATATTATCAATTAATTAAATTATTTTATTAACAAAATTATTATATCTATTTATTTAAATTATAATGAATGTAAGTCTTAAAAATTTATCAATTTACATTTTATTTATATTTTTTTTGTATTTTATTTGTTAATAAATTATTTTATTTAATAGTTAATTTAATTAGTTTCTATAAATTAATTTCATAATTATTTGTTATTAATTTTTTATAAACAACCTAATTATTTTATAATATAATTTTATTATTTTTTGATGAATTAAATTTATTTATTTTATTTTCATTATTAAAATTTTCAATAATCTCCTTGGGTTTTTTATTTTAAATTTACCCACAACCCATCTTATCCATATATCCTTGAGAAAGGGGGATTTTGATTTTAGCACTACAATAATCCAGCCGCTCCAGCAGTCAGACTCTCCCTTCCATAGTAGATTATTCCTCCAAGGCAGTGTGGCATCTCCCAAGGGGCATGTCTCCTCCTTCGATACATCAACATCTAGGACCTCATTCAGCGAGATATTTGGTAGGACTGGGTTGAATCTAAGATTCAGCGGCTCTATCATATCACTACAGTGGTGACATGGTCCAACAGTACACTTATCCTATTTAGAAGCTTTATCAACGATGCAAGAATGTCAGATCAGGATGAGGCTTCATCAATAATGGCTGCTGGAATTTTTAGCATTGAGAAAACAGACGATCAGATTCAAGATCTGATTTTTGGGGACTGATTTTTTATTATATCTACGTTAAATATTTTTTTTCGAGGAAGGTGTGGTGTTTATTATTAGTTTTTCTTTGTAAAATAATCATCATGACTTCATTTATATGTTGTTCTAGTGTGGGTCATGATGGTTAGATCGTCGATTGAAAAACCATCAGTGAGAAAATGGTTGCTGTAGAAATTATCAGTGTGACCGATGAGGTAGAGAAATCAGTGAGGCTGATGGATGATTTCAATAGCTTAAGGAAAAGAAAGAGGATGGGAATGATGTAGTGGAACTTATAGGAAATAATTGATACTGATTTTGTGTTAGAATGATATGAAGAATTATTTATACGGAAAGATACATACACCATCGCAATAATGGTGTGTCATGGTGAAGATGGAGAGTAGCAAGTTGTGAGACCCACGCTTTTGGGGTGAAACATCTGTATCATAGTATATGGGGTATCAGTATCACGAAGAAAATTGGAGCCATCACTGAGATGGTGACACTGAGGAAAACAAGGATGATGTCGTTATGTGTGGAAATTGGTGGTATTGGTAGTATTGGAGAAGAACATTAGCACAGTTGAGGACCAGTGGAACTGATGAGGAATATGGCACCAATGAGGAAAGGTGGAACTGTTGAAGAATAGTGGAACCATTGAAAAAGAATTTAATCTCAAACATAAATGTAAAAGATTAAGGAGATAATGATATAAAATACTAAACTAATATACTATTTAAAAGAAAAAAGACTACAAATGGAATACACATTATTTACTTCTGTTAAAACATAACTTCATAACATATGATTAAACTAATTGAATTTTATAACAGCAAAAATTAAAAAATTTAATATTTTTATATCTACCTAAATAAAAAGATATATTATAAAATATAAAACTAAATTAATAAATTTTAAAATAAAATGTTTACTTTATTTTCTAATAAAATGAACATACTAATAAAATGTTATGAAAAATATTATTAACAAAACTAATTATGAAATAATTAAATTACATAAGTTGGGTAAATTAAATTATTTATTTTAATGAATAAAATACATAATAATTTATAAAAAAATATTTAATAAAAAAATTTACTCTAAAAATAAAAATATGATAATATTTAAAAAAAGGAGAAAAATATTTAATTAAATCATTAAAAACTTGTTAACAAATGTGTCAAAATTATGTAGAAATAGGTCCCCATCTGATAGTTTACATACTTCCATTTTTTTAAAGTGGTTTTTTGGAGGATCATACAAAACAGTCTCATATGAAGATCTGTATATATTAATATATTTTTAAGTATTGTATCTGGTTTTTTGTGATCATTATAGACCATAAATTATAATGATTGTTGTTGGAGTTGTCATGTGCTCATGTAGATACATATGAAGTGTAAATATTTTAGTTATATTTATTCAATGATTATTGTTCTATTTTCAAATAAAATTATTATTGGGGTTGAAATATTAATTGTGTTACTAAAGTGATTCTGTGGATTAATTTATTATTCCATAATTTAGAGTTTAAATCCCCCCATTCATGAATTTTTATACTCATTGTTTAATTATTAAACCACGGACTCATGGGGTGAGTTTTATTAGTCACTCTCATCATTAATTATATAAACGATGATATTCCAATGGGGTGGGGGTTGGAAAAGATAATAATTTATAATATATATTTTTTATTTAGGTATTGAAATGATTTTCAAGATATGGTGGATATAAACATATTTAATGGAGTGTGATTGATCATGTTTATTTTTCAATCCATTATGAACGATCCATTTTTACATATGGGGGAATATCTTCCCATGGACTTTATTCAATTCACTATATCATTATGGTTTGTCAAAATAAGGTATGTAGGTCATTTGGGAGGTTTGTGAGATGATTTTAAAAATTTCAAAATTACTCACTCTCATTATATCATATTGCGTTCCGTTAAATAATTACTTTTGGTATATAATTTATTAATAAAATATATTGTTTCCTCACCTTAAAATTGATTTCATCTTCATAAACATCACCTTTTATAACAATTTGAGATTTTGAGATCTCCTATAGAACCTCTTCAAGAAAAATATGATTCTTTTATCTAATTTATTTAATTTAAATATATAAAGGTACATAATTTCTCATGTTTCTATCTCATATCATCCTATTATATTGTTAAGGCTTCAATGGCTTAGATTATGGTGATTATATTCCAGAGTACTGATTAATGGTTATTATTTTTGTCTTCATAAATGATTTATTATATGGTAAATAATTTATTCATATTCAAATTTATTTTTATGGGCTTGGTTAATCATGAATTGATTTAAGTAATGTAATTTGAATACCGCCATATATTTCTAATGTAAATGAGAAGCTATAGTAATTAACTATATTTTATTTCTTTCGCATTTCTTAATAACACTAAAATTAAATTGAACATATGAATGAAGAAATTGTGTGATGTAATTATATTATATTATAAATATTTATTCCATGTATTGTATTGATTTGGGAAGTTATGGTGAAGGGAAATAATTATGAATATTATGTAATTTTTATGATTATTTGTCAGGAATGGTTAATGTGGAATTGTGGATTTGCAGTTCAATCCATATGGATTAGTTGGGAAGTGGATTTAAAGATGTTAAATCCCAATGTAAGGATTTTCCATGATTTAGAATTAGAAATTAAAATGTGGACAATGTAATAAAATTATTTGAATTTGGATTTTTACTATTTAATAAAATTATATTAATTTTCAAAATATTAGATTGATGAATATATAAGGTAATTGATTAATTAAAGGAATGGGGTTAATTGAATTGGAAAATAAATGCAGAAATTAAAAAATTTCTGTAATAGAGATTCATTAATACCTTTTTTCAAAAACATTTTTATACTATGTTATGGATTATTCATGTGCATTATCTGTTTTGTTTTATTGTAGTTAGAGGTATGAATAATTTGAGTGTGACGATGTCCATGTGTATGATGAGACAATATTATAGATTTATTTTTATGTTATGTTAATTCTAGAATGAAATTATGTTCTATTAAATATCTTTATTTATTTTTATATCATACAAACTACATCAATATATGTATCATGAGTGGTGCACATATAAAAATTTTGGTACAAATTGAATCATCTAAATCTATGATAGGGTAAAATTAATAGGTTAAAAACAACCCTTCCCTTTCTCTTATTTCATAATAATGTCTGGATTTGAGGAATTATAATTTTATGGTATATTTTATACATTGTAGTAGTACAATGTTGTGTTATTTTTTTATGTTATATGATATTTTTATGGATATGGAATAATATGGATGAAAAAGATAATGTTTTCAATGGAATATAGAGAATAATTTAATTGGTAGATGGATTGTATAGAGAAACTTCACAATTTTTTTTAATTTTAGTATTTAAATTACATAAATATTTTTAGACTTTGCCTATTATTAGATCTAAATACATTATATGTGATATGAAAGAATATAAATTAGTTTTTTATTACAAAATTATTGTTATATTTAATTCCCCGTGATATTATAGTTTTCATGGAGGATATAGTGATTTATGTTAGTGTCTTATCTATTACATAAAAATTCTATTTCAAATCTGTTTTATACAATATTAGAGAGAATAATGTAATGTTTCATCTTATAATAAATTTATTTTTAGTGTTTTATGTTTACCTTAAATATTAGGAGTTATCTTTACAATACATTTGGAGATAACTGGGATTCATAACATTTAATTAATATTATTTTCATAAATATGAATTTTATTTTTTCATATGTGTTTATTGGTGTAAAATAGTTAGGCTTATTTAATTATCTTTTATTATATTGTGTAATGCATTCCATTTTTTCAGTTTTATTCCATTAATAAATGTAGGGAACTCTAATGAAATTGGAACGAGGATATTGGTTTATCCCAGACTTCACAATATATATATATCAGTGGATACATTATATATAGATAATTATATTGAGATATTAGGGAAAATATTTTCATATTAAATTGTATAAGGTATGCACTAATGAGTTTTACCATTAGTTTTTAATGTAATAATTCATGTATATTTTACATATTATGTTGTATATTAATACATGATAATACATGGATTTGTATCCCACAAATTGATCTATGGTATATGGTAGTCTATTTAATATTCATCTAATAACATCCATGTTTTTATTTTTCCATTATTTAATTCTACAATTTTCATGTGATTTGGGATTAGTTCTAATATAGATTATTGGATATTAAGATCAAAAATATTGAAGAGACAAGAGTGTGACTATGGATCTTCTTAATTTAGACTATAATATTCTATTGGGTATGTAATGGAAGGGATCCAACTACAAAGGGGTTATGTAGTGTTGTATTTCCCCTAGAAAAAGCTTATGGTGACCATTGGACATGCAATTATTCTTGATTGAGAAAACATGATGGAAATTTGTGGTTCCCATGTAACCAATGATCTCCGAGCTAGTTTTAAAGGCTCAAATACTTATAACATTATCCTTTGAATTTTTTCAAGGATTCTGATTCTTGTAGGTGGTCTATGGTATGTTTAATAACTTTCAAGAGAGATAATGTAGAATAAGGAGACATTAATTACATGAATTAGGTATTCATGTTGTTAATGTTTTGTTCATGACCAAATAGGTATACATAGGATTGAAAAGAAGAATTATTTTGGTGTAATTACAGAAATGTAATGTTATTTCATTATAAAAATGTGTGGGGTATAGAAATTTTTGAAACTATTATCTAGAAATAAATATGTAAATATGATGTTCTCGATATGAATGAATCCAGGGTTTTCTTGAAATAGAAGACATGTTTTTTAAATTGAGTTTAATTTTCGACAATCAACTCTTGGATAGCCCATTCATTCCAGGAAACAGTACCTATTAGTGATCCAATACTTTGGATCACAACCTCTTTTTTCCAAAAAAAATCATCTTATTCCATCCAATGCCAATGTTGTTAAAAGTCATTATTTAGGGTATTTTAATCCCTTTGATAAGAGGCTAATCCCCAAATATCATTTTCGATATGTTGTACGAAATTATTATTTTAACAACCTTTTCTTATGGTTTCCACTCTGATTAGTCATTCTCCTACCATTAAATCAATAATTTTTGTATTACTATATTTTTTTGAGTGTCTGATGGGTGATACATTGATAAAGTGATGTAATTTTCCTTACATGATAGGAAATCTAATTTCTCTGTTTCTGTTTTATTCTCATTTGATTAAATTTTAAATCCACGAGTTATTTGATTAAATTTCAATCCAATTATATGATGTTAAATTTTAATGTAATTATGATTTATTTCATTCAGTATTGCTGTAATTAAAATTTAAAAAATTATATATTAGATTAGTTAAATGAAATGGATTATTGTTTCAGTGATAAAATTTTATTATACAATGATAATGAGTTTCCTATTGATTTACAAGATATTATATTATATATTTTTATTCATTTTAAAGACTATTTTACATTCTAGGGTATAGAATAGAATATTTGATGAAAATTGTTAGTAAACAAAGAAATAAATATAGTGGTTTGATAAAGAATTAATGAGTCATTTTTTGGTAATCCATTATTATAAATTTTTATGGAAAATGTAATGTAATATAACCCCATTGATCTAATTATGTAATTATTCCGCATGTTAATGGAACATGATAATTAAAATGTTGTGGTAAATTATTTTTGTTAGTAATTTAATGTTGAATGTTAATAGATTTTTTTCATTATTGTATTTTGAAACTATATGTTCTGACAGAGTGAATGTTTAAATAAATTTTATCTTTAATGTATACTTATTTATAACCCATAATTTTAACATGTGATAATTGATTTTTTAATCTAATATGGTAATAGAACTGATTTTTTTAATAATATTAATACTGTGGACTAAGCTAGCCCATATAAAATGAATGATAAAAGCCTTTGTTTTTATGTTCTAGATCAATATTGACATTATCTTATGTTTCATTTCTACATTTCATGTTGACATGATGTGACCATTACTATGTGATTTTATGTTATCCAATAATAGATGATGGTTCTGTCATATATGGCTGGGGAGTCCAGTGTATGTCATAGTAGTTGACAATGGTGATAGAGGATTAGATGCATGGGGATATCAATTGTGGATTTTATGTTTTTAACTAGTATTTATGAAATGTGTTGAATAATATCAATCTCGTTTTTGTATATTAATCATGATATATACTCAATTATATTCTTATATAAATGTATCTTCGTCAGGCTTATTTATTACACACATTCCTTTCCCCGCTCCATTAGTTATCACACTGATAATTGTTTATGGATCTATTTTATATTATCTAAAGATGTTTTTAAGGGAACATATAATAAAATAATGATATTTAATTACAATATTTTAACCCCACTGATGTTTTAATTGAATATAAATAAATGTTGATAATATAGTGGTGGTTCAGAATCTATTGGACTATTTTTTAGGGAACGTAATTCAAATTGGGGTTAATAAATTGGGAAATTGAATACTGTTAATTAATATCAAATCAATAAAATAATAGAGAGTAAAATTTTAAAAATGAGGAATTAAATATATGAAACTACTTGAATTATTGTGTGAATATATGATATTTAAGATATAGTAATCATTGTAGAGTGTTGAAGTTATGATACCAATAATTGAGGACATGGCTAGGTTAGTTCTAATAGTGTAGTTTTGTGATTTTTTATAACATGTATATTTTTTAATTTAACATGACACCCCACTCATGATAGTACGGAGACTAATACCTAGGGGCTCTGGGATGGTGAATTCCAAAATATTTTGGTTGGAGAGGAATGTATATCTGACGAACCCCTTCGAAACCACTCATGTGTACTAGTAGAATTACATTTTGATATACATGGTGGTTTTAGTTCCCCATATAAGTATTTATAAGGCTATAATTTGTTGTGGATATTCCAAACTCAAGTCTCAATTGAAATAAATTTCTAGCCATTATTATAAGTATAAAGTGTATTGGATGTGATGGATTGTGGTATGATACATGTCATACATGAAATTGTATCTCTAAAAAACTAGTCATTTACTATTTTGGGATTTTGAATATTATAATAAACTAATTCGATTTGTGGTATACATGTTATGATAATTTATCCTTGGTTTTGTTGGTTTCCTTTACATTTCAAGATATATGGATACAAATGTGTGACATTTTGGAAGTGAACAAAACTGGTGTGGGACATATATAAGGGTTCCAACATTTTATATTACATTATATTATTACATGTTTGTGATAGCTGGAGAGATTTTATCAATTGTGAGGTTCGTAATATAGAAAATATATTTAGGTGAAGTGTTCAGATCAATTTTTCTTTAATAGGATTTAGAATTCAATATTTATTTTTTCATTGAAGGGATCATGAAAGGATCATATTATGTAGATGAGATATAATCACCCATAATATAAATAAACACTTTTAATGTTTGCAGAGGCTTGTTTCTGATTAGTCTAAGCATTACAATATTGTTGGGTTTTTCGTGAAATTTTTTGGATTTGAAATTTATTATATAGAATTTATTCTGATACATGATTTTTTCATTATTTTATTTATTTGTTTAGTTGCAAGACAGTTTCTTCATATAATTTTGATAATATAATTTTATATATATCATGTGTTATTGGGTATTTCTATCATATATTCTATTTTTCATGAATCATAGAGGGTAATACATACCATATTCTATATGATCTACCCAAAATGATTATTTCTTAGTAGTGTAATATTAAGGGTATGATTCATGAAAAAATGTATACATTATATCATTTTTTAAAAAATGGAATACATTGGGGAATTTGGTTATTACATATTTTTATTATAGGTTTTGGTAGAGGGATATTATATAGTTGAAATGTATGAAGATATGTTAAGTACATGGGTTGGTAGAGAGATGATGGCATCCGAAAACAATAATTGATATAAACAGGAGAGGAGAGCTTCGAAATATGTATTTAGATCCCCCTATGATATAATACACACACCATTTTATTATTATCCTTCCATGTGATATGATACATTATTCATGTTTTATAAATAATAATGGATCATCAATCATTTATATTTGTGTCTATGATTTGATTATTTGATAATGGGATTAGGATGAACAATGAACAAATAAATAAAAAATGAATCATAAATATTGTAAATTGTTTGTTTACGAATCCCTATCAATTTAATATTATGCTACGATCAAATATACTCTATTCACTGATCATTTTTAAGTTTAATATGATCACAATGATGTATTACCGGATCATCATAGAATATGGATTGATTATAATGAAAAATGGATGTGGGAACTCTATGAGATTCAAGGGAATAGTATACTAATGTATGATTGATCCGTTAAGGACTCAATGATAGTGGGATAGTTATAACATGAGGAGATATCATTCAGTTCAATATATTCATGGATGTAATACAATGTTTCAATATATTTGGGAATGTTTAATTGATCATAATGGAGGTGGTGGTTTTTCTTCCATGATGTTTTCGACAAGTCAATTATCTCATAGGAGACGATCATTGACAAATTCTGAGAATAGTAAATTACATTAATAAAAAGGAATACATCAAATTGAGGTTTCATAACCATTGATAGGGGAGTTTCATTATGAATATTTTTTTGTTCTATTTTATCACCCATCTATGATTTTAAATGGAAATATTAGTGGATGAGGATTTAAGTGTTTGGAAGTCTGAGGCAACCTTCAATCTAATGATCCAACTCCATATCAAATAATTTATTCTATCAAAATATCTAAAGGTGATAGAGAGTGATGAGGTATGTTATAGGATTATTCCCATTACTATTTTGTCTTCATAGGGGAGTCATTGGGATTCCCCACTTAGAATATCCATGATATGAGGTTTCCATTTTCATAGATAGATATGAATATGGGTATTATGGGTATGTCACATCCCTCAAAATCTCATATCACAAGGGTATGAATGTCTCAGGCCCATAAAAAGTGATTTCAACCATTGTTTACTTATTTATACTATGGTCATATAGTAAGAGATTGGTTGAAATTTTTTATCTTGAAATATTTAGCATGATATTTGATTTTGGATAATCTATTGTGGATATTTTTAATGAATTATTGGAAATAGTGGTCTCTAACATGAAATCAACATTCAGGAGATGGGGTGGGTAGTATTCATACCATTGATTCTCCTCATCCTCAATGAGTACATTGAATCACTTGTGGGGTTATCTATTTGGGTCAAATATGTTATTGACCAGGCCAGGTCCTTTGTATGATTTTTATTTTATAGATTCATTATATCTATATGTTTTCTGAGTTAATATGTAGTTATTTTATACATGATTTATTATATTCCTAAAAAAAATAATGAACACCTTCATATCACCTCATAGAGTACATGTATTATTAATTTAGGTGTATAGTATTGAATAAATATTTTAAATGAGTAAACAAGTTATATGCCAATATTTTTTATTTGAATTATATAAATACAATGACCTAGTATTTGGGAATTGCCTCTATATTATTGATATATTCTGTTCACCAGTACACCCAAATTATTTCATTTGTATCCTACATTGTTTTTTGGTGTCAATGATTATAGATTTCATCATTTTTTAGATTGTATTATATTATTCTTCTAGAGATCATGTCTTGTATGTAGAAACGATAGGCCCTTGGATGTGTCAAATTTATATCCCATCATTGTCATTCATGATGGTGGAGATGATTCTGAGTTTGTGAGATGGTATATTGATAGTGTTTACAGTGGTCGTGGAAGAGTACCTTAATTTCAATCCTTGGTGGTTGAGTAATTACCCTAAATGGGAGTATATTTTGTGGTGATAGTTATAACATGGTGGTTCTCTAAACTCAATGTATCTATATAAGATATATCCTCTTGATTTCTGAGAGATGTATGTTTAAGTCACATATATTTTTTAGGGATGATTTTTCGGTGACTGTATCACCAATGGGGGATCCAGTTCTATTAGTTAATAAGGATAATGGTATATTATGTACACATATCAATTTTGTTTCACTTGATCTAGTTGATATTGATGAACTAATATTAATTTAAATGTATAAATTATTTTTTAATCAATGCATGGATCTAGATTGTTCTCAATGATATATATGTGGTTGATATTATATATGATGCTGGTTAAGGATGAAGATATTTAGAAAATTATGATATAATGTTATTATAGAAACTGAGAGTTCATTTTTATGATTATCGATGTGAAAAAATCCCCAAAAATATTAATGGGTTTGTTGATATCAATGTTTTTAGAGTTCATTGATTTTTCATGTTTTTTATTGTCCCAATATACTTATGTAATATATTTAACTAGAGTTGAAGACATGGAAAATTTGTAACCTTTTGGGAGTTCAATGTCATATGTTGTTATTCAGGAGTCTATCAATGTATGTTTTTAAGGACCCTGATTTTTTTTGGGAAAATAATTTCACAGAATGGAGTAGTTATACACCCATTAATGATCTTGTGAGTCATCACCTAGGAAACCACCAATATAATTGTAGACATTTAGTGTTTACATGGTTTTGTTGGATATTATAGTTGTTTCATAGAATATTTCTCTTAGCATGTGACTCCAATAATATACTTGGATAGAATATAACAAATATTATTTTGGTCTGATCATTATCTATCATGTTTCAATTACCTATAGTATAAGTTTAACTGTGATGTGGTTTATTATTTTCCAGTGGTGGGAGTTCTCTTATATGTTTTTGTGATTCCTTATCACATTGTTTGGATTATTTTAAATTGTATTAGATATAAGTTACTTTTAAATATCTTACAAGTCTTATCCCCTTGAATATAAATATTTCACCTATGATATTGTTGAAGCATCATTCATTTTTTATGTGATTTATTTGAGACATTACGTCATTGAAGAAATTTTTTATTGTGTTTTTATCTAGAAGAATATCTATATAATGTGATTTACTAAAAATTATTAATCATTGTAATGTGAATTTGGATGATGTTATTTTTTTATTATGACTTCATGATTTAATTTATATAGGTTATGGGTAATGATATATCCAATCCAAAACATATGGATTCATTTCGAGATAGAATTAGTTAATATATTATTCTCAAATAGTACTGGATTATATCTCAGTGACACATCATGATATGAGATATGTTTAGGGAATATGTTTCAATTATTTGAAAATATTGATTTCATATTATTCGGTAGTAGTTGTTGGATTCCCAACACTGGGATTCTGAGGAGGAAGTCTGGAGGGACTAAGTAATGAGGGGTGACTTCCCAAATGGTTTTTATAAGTACAAACTCCACCTACAGTTGTTCGACATGAGTCTTTCCATTATTGCAATTTTTTTGGCATTGGTCATAGATAAGTTACATATCTCAGCTACTTTTTAAGATATTTGTTGGATAATTATGTAAATATTTCATAGAAAATAATTTTAGAGGCTTGGTTTTAATGATTTAGTTGCAGAGTGTGCATCCTGATGTTTGTTATGTTAGAAGGTGAAAGAGAACTTTCATTTTCCATGATGGTTATTAAATCCATTTTATATTCCATATGAGATGTTCTAGGACATCTCTATACTCTAAAATACGTGATTACATTGAGTTCTATTTGGATTTAATTCTATTGTTTTATTATGGAAACAAATTACGAAATTATATCACTTTATAGGGATCGAGGAGTTGAGAATAATGATGAATTTATCGAAGATATATCAATAGAAATTATATATTCTACATGAAGTAATTATAAGAATTAAATATTATATTAGTACAAATTTTACTTATGGGGTGTGAATAGGTATCATGTATTATTTTCGATCGTAGTTTCTCATGTTCACTCATTTTCCAACATAATCGGGCGGTCCCAAAGAGTGAACTCTCTATAATATTGAATAAATGTTCTGTGCTAATATAATAAATATTCGGGGTTCATATATGAATCATGTGACACATTGATAATTTATGATTTCTTTTCATTTCTAATAAATATAATCCCTTTGGTATTTTTTGATGAACTCACAAAAGAAATTTAATGAAATTTATGTACTAAGTTAAAATATTATTCTCTAAACATTATCGTTATAAAAATACAATTAGAATTAATGATATGAATATAAATAAAAAATAATAAATCAGATTCTTTACACATTTATAAAATAAAATCAATGGTTATTAATTTCATATAAATAATATATGTACCATTTTAATGAGAAAGAAATGTTTTCTAAAAACATAAATTTTTTTAATGTAGATTTATTCATTCATTGCGTATTTAAGTTAAATTTAATTTTTAAAACATTTATCAAATATATATATCATAATTACATTATATTTTTATTTAATTATACAATATTTATCTTTGGGTAAATTTATTTTAATTTTTAAAAAATATTCATTTTTCAATTAAGAGTAATAAATAGTCGTCTTTATTAAAAGTTTATTTTTTGTTTAAAGAGTTTATATTATATATTTTATTTTAGTTTGGTTATAGTGGTAAAAATAGTTAAATTATATATTAATTTATTTGAATTATTTAATTTTAGTCAAATTAAGGTCTACTTTTTATAAGAACACTTTTTTTACCTATGGAAGGTTATTTTATTCAAAAATTGTTTTTTAATTGAATCTATATGTTAAATATTCACTTAACATTTTCATTTATTTATTTCATTGAAAATTGTAATAAAAATTTTGAATAAAAATAATTTATATTATCAATTAATTTTTCAAATTTTATTACCAAATTTAATTTTGGAAATAATTATTATTATTTAACAATATTATGGTAAACATAGATTTTCCTGGCATTAAATTAATATAATATTCATTAAAAATTAATTGAAACATATATAATTCATATTTATATATATATATATTGACCATATATATTATATTGTTTGGAAATAGTTTTTTTGCCTTGTGTAATGTGGATTTTTTTGGTGGAATCATTTAGTTCAAAAATTCAAAGTGTGTACTCTCTTTATATAATAATGGACACCTCTTATCCTCTAATTTTCAGAATTTTTTAAAACAAATGTAATTTTCACCTAAAAAAATTAAATACTTCCTTATAATAATCATATAGTGCATATTTTCATGGTAACAACTTCCCAGATAGGATATTATCAAAAACCAATAACATTATCTAAAGTAGATCTGATGTCATTAACTAATAATTTGATTTTATTTTATTCTATCACTTCCTTATAAAATTACCACACAATTATGATATAGTATACTTAGTATAGTACATATAAAAAGGTTCTTTTTGTTATGTTTGTTTCCTGAAATTGTATCCACGTCCATTAAATGGTAAAACCAACTTTTGATCATGTTTATGGTGGACTACTACCACACGAAATAACATATATTTTCTCCATTACCCATATATCATAGAGGTATATAATGTTGCATATAATTTTTATATGTTAAATGAGTGATATTAATATACTTATGGAATTATAATTTCATACATACTTTCTAATATTCAATTCAACGTAGAATATGATAATATATCTCATGTTAATGGAGGAGTAAAACCTCTTGAATTGATGAGATTCATTTTTACCATATATTTTCAATTGAATGTAATAATGAAATTTTTTATTTTTTATATAATGTATTAATGAAATATTAGATATATTTCAAAATTAATATATAATATACTATTTTCCGTATTATCCATTTGATATGTTTAATGACATTTTTTGAATAAGAAACTATCACTTCATGAAGTGGTATATTAGTTTTTTATTACCTCAATAGATTGATGGTATTATCAAGTTTTCAGAAAAAAAATTAATATGATATTTAGGATATAATAATCATCATGGAAATGTAATATTTAACTTATCTAGCTAACATTTTGAGTTCCAAAAAAAAATTATCATTACTCATGTATAAACATGACCTTTTGTCTCCATCATTGTTAAATTGATCATTATATCATAAAAAAAATTATTGGACTGGTTTAGAATGATTAATTTATCAATAAAATGATAATTTTTTAATTGAAATAATTCTATATGTAATGAATTAATTAACACATCTTCCTCAGATATCATACCATTGTGAATTTCGACATTTGATTCATTTATCATTAAAATGTTCTATGTTAAATAAATTGGTTGAGTTATTAAATGTGAAATGTTAATAAATAAAAATAAATTTAATTATAACTTTTAAAAAAAATTAATAATGTCATTAATTTAATATAATTATTATTTAGGATAATAAAAAAACATGTTAAAAAACATGCTCATATTAAGGGATCTCTCTATAAGACCCTTTCATTCTAGATGTGAACACCCTTTCTATAAATCATATTTTTCCTCTCATTAAAATTTTGAATTATTATCAATTATATATATATATATATCTCACTGATATATTTTTTTTTCTAAATTTCCCTTCTAGTTTAATACAATCACGAAGGCCCTTCTATAAGTACATTAATTGTGAACTTTCTATTTATTATAAATTGATTAAGGATTATGGAACTCATTTTATTCTCATAGGTAATTAATTTTTCATTTATTATAATCAATTACATTATATTTAACTCATATAAAATGAAAATGTTATTATTGGTGAACCTATAAAGCATTCCACTACTTTGGGTAATAATTTTGTATTATAAGGAATCATGTATGGGATTATGGAGTAAATTGAATATATTATAGAATGTGGTCAGACATGTAGAATAATCTAGGATTATTTCATTAACACATTTTTAGGATGTTTTATGTTGTGACCACATTTCTATGTTACCATTATCTGCTGATACAATTATAATTATATTTATCTTGCATTTGTATACTCATGTAAAATATATTTTATGATATGATGTTATACATTTGACTCTGATGTTACATTTCCTTATCATATATATTCCTTTGTATTTTTATGTCACTAACTTTATATGCATTCTAAAATTTATTCCATGAAATTTATGAAATTAAATGGATTTTATGTGATCAAAATAAAGATAAATTAATTATAAAACATTTTTATGTTCCTATTGCTGTAATTTGAATCTTGTTTTCCATTGACATTGTTCCTTTATCTTCCTTATGTAATATAAAAGGATATTTTTTATTAAAAATAAAAATATAATTGTTTTTGAAGGATTTTGTCACTATATTAGGATTCTAAAGATCATTTTTTATAAATTTGGAACTACTGTGAGAAACATTTAGTCAGAACATTATAGAAAATATGATAATAAGAATTAGTATAGTAATATAATATTAAATCATAGTGGTTTTTAGAATGATTGAATTTAAAGGAAATACATACTTTTGTAGATAGATCATGTAGATATAGATTTGGATCAAGGGTAACTAGGTGTAATAACCTTGAAAAGGGATACGTAATGTGTAATCGATCATCATAGAGTGTATGAAAACTAGACTTGCTTTACATCTCATTTTATAATCCCATGGGATATGCTTCAACAATTAACAAGATCATTGCAAACCATTATGAATGAGATAAATAAATTATATGTGAAAAACTAATAGTATATAAAAATAAAAATAATAGAGATTGAAACATAGGGGCCATTAATTCCATATATAATTATCATTGAAGTGTTTATCATTTCATATGTATAATTTTCCATTTCAAATGTTAATGATTGATGGTAAGGTTTTTAAATTTATTTTATTTAATGGAAGGAAATAGTTGAAACAGTAAATTAATTTAGGGATTTTGATAATTTCAATAATTAAATGACTAACGATATATGATAGGGAGATTATAATTTAATGGAAGTTATGTTTGAACTAGATCCTGATATGAATAATAACACGTATCATATGGAACATCGTACTCCTCAAAATAATGATGTAGTTGTAGTTGAGTATTTTATGTGAAAAATTCCCCCAACAATAAAAAGTCATTAAAATCCCATAATAACAAAAACTGGGTGAAATTGAATTATTTGATATTATATTATCTCCAGTGTAGAGAGGAAGATAAATTTGTAATGGTTTTTTATCAAATGATGGAGATATTGAACAGTGGTAGAAACATATTATGAACTGAATTTCCCAAAATGATATCTATTATTTAAGATTATAATTCATCAATTAAGTAAATTTAATTATGTATTCACCACATTACATTTATCTTAAAATGGAGAGGGATTTCCTAGGTCCGATTCCAAAGGAAAAATATTATAACAGGGGGTATGTGGAAAATTTCACAAGCATTTCATGTTACACGACTATCTTTGTAATCATCATCATAATTATGGTAGACCATTTATTTTAGTGGTTAATTTAGTGTATTCTTAATTATTTTGAAATTATATAAATTGTTTATTAAGAATCGACTTACTATTGTGCTCTCATGGTTGAGATGAATATTACTGAATCTTAGTGGTGTCATTGGATTGGAGATAAAAAACTATAAAAACTTGATTCATTAGAGACCAGCCTAAGATAAATCACATGTTTGAATGAAATTCCAACATTATACATGTCAATAGTTTGTGAGTAATAATCATGGAAACTACCTAAGGGTAAGTGTGTGATACGTCATGAGGGATGTTGTGAATTCATGCTATCAATGTAATAAAAAATTAAAAAAACCCCTAATAAAGATGAAAACAAGTTTTTTAAATAAAATTTATTCCTATCATGTAGTGTTATAAATTTAATTATGACGAACATTATTAATGAAAATTCCCCAAGTAAAGGGTTCTCTTTGAAAATCCTCAAAAAAATTGTTCCAATATAGTAAGGATGGTTATACAATATCACATAGGATGAGGTGAATTCCAAAAATAGAGTGATAATCAGTATCCTAGTAATTCATTCCATAATAGATAATGTAATTATGGATTCTCGTTTTATGTATAATTTCATATATTTTGTTTATTACGTATATTTTTTCAAACACCCCATCAAATATCGGTGCTAGGTTTTTTATGATAGAAGTGAATTGTAAAATAGTTACCTCAAAAGTTTATAACTCAACCCCATTTAATTATTTTTAAACATTATTTACCAAAAAATATCATCACGACTATCTAATAATGTTTAATAACTTTTGGTAATATATTTATTAACCTAATATAATTCCATTAACAAATGTTGAGTGAGTGAGATAACTATTCACATCGTAATACACCCAAAATCTATTCAAATGTATGGTGTAGGAATATTTTAAAATAGAATCATCTACTCAATAATTCATTTGATTTATTTGTGATAAAAAATATCTAACAACAGTATTGAGACAACGGATGGAATCCTAATATATAACTGGACTATTTTGAGGGATTTTACTGATTCATTCCCCAACGAGAATCATAGTTTCCTCAATAAAGTTTAGTAAATTTCTCAATAGATTATTCATAGATCTCAATCTATATCAGAAACTCCTTATTGAATTTCCTAATTTGGTTTGGATTAACTAAAGATGTTATTTCAGTAGAATATGTAATTCTTTTTATATTTTTCTATGCTTCACCATCAGGTATTTCAGTCCTTTTAGTCATTAAGAATAACATTTCATTATGCCTCTAGATATTCACGAAATCAATAAATCACGAAAAAGTAAAATTCTCTATTAACATAGATAGATGTTTGTTTTGATCACTATGTGGTTCCCATTATTTCACTAAGGTGGATCACGGACTGTGGTATCACAAATTAAAAGTGAATAAGGATAATTAAAAAAACAATGTGTAAAACATCATATGGACTATATGAGGTTATATTTATTTGTTTTGGACTCTCAAATCTCCATAAAATAATTCTGGTTTTAATGAATTTGTTCATTAGGTGTTACATTAAAAAATATTTGGTACTCATTATATATATTATTATGATTTATATTGAAAACAAAGAGGTTCATTGGTATAAGATGAATACTATTATTTGTGCTTTGAGAAAAGATAAAATATATAAAAAGAATAATAAATGTGTTATTTTAGGAAATTTGTATCATTCATGTTGAATATTATCACTGGAATACACAATATGTTGAATATTACAATAAAAAATAAAATGACGAATGTTATATTCTAGAATGTGTAATGTGAAAAAATAATTCCCATATTTTAGCTATGTAATTCTGATTATTTGTGAAAACAGTTTATTATTGTAAACTAAAAAACCAAGATAAAAATGAAGTGTGTGAAATTGATTTATCCAATAAATGCGAAGCGAGATTTAAGAACTTGAAAAATATGTCTATCACTACCTAGAAACTTATACATCCCTCATGTGTAGATAATTTTGTGGTTTATAGAAATTATTAAATGATTTTTTTATGATCTGTACTTACACAAAATAATAAATTGATTGCCTATGGATCAGTGATGTTTTTCTCAATAGAATAACTTTCTCGTGCATAACTAAGAGTATTTGGTTCATATATTAGAATTTATTATTTAGTGAAGTTTTCAATATTGGAATTAGTGTGAAATATATCCATATCCGAAGATCCTGAAAAATATATTCAAAAATACATGTATTAAAATTCACTAAAATTTATAGTGAAATATCCTCAATGTATATTATATCTATATATATTATTGTGCATGGGAAGGATATAATGTGCTAGATTCCCAAAGAATACATTATTCAAAAATTATATCAATGATGATTATTGATAAAGATCCAAACATTATATAATTTAAATGCATTTCCATGGGAAAGGTGATTTTTAATTAAAATTACCTTTCCTAATGAATAGCTCTAAAATACATTCTTGAGGGGATCAATGATGCTCAGAATGATGATGAGGTGCTATAGAAACTAGTTGAAAATATTTTGGAGTTCAACGTTAATGATGAAGGACTTGTATCGCCCGGAAAATGGATATGTGTCTGATAAAAAATCATAGCTAATGTGGGTTCTTCTGGATGATGTTCATTGCAAGTCAATATATATTCATTTTGGAATAAATATAGTATATAGATACCAGATCTAAAGCATTTTTTTTATAACATGAAGTATGAAATTCTGAAATTTTTATCTTGATAGACTGAATGACATCATGTCAAGGATGAATGACAAAAGCCAATGGGTGTGATTCATCTTATTCACATTCAATTTTGGAAATGGAAGAACATGTATTTTTACATCATTATTGGATTCCCTATGAAATCTAATGAAAATAATTTCATCTTGTTGGTAGTGAATCACATTTCAGATTCATCACATTTAATTTTTATAAAGGAATATTTTCTTCCAACAAAATCATTATACTATAGAAAAGTGAAGTGGTTAAATTTCATCGAGTGATACTCTATATTATATCTAAAAAATATCATCTTTTTACCAATTGGTTCAGTAAAAGTATTCATCCATCATTATAAATAGTCCTCACATTAAACAATTCTTATCCCCCTATGATAGATGGTTACTCTAGAATATATATCCGAACAATAAAGTATATATTGAAGACTTATTAAATGGATATAAAATTATTTTCCAAATTAAAAAATTCCCCTAGATGACATCCCATATAAAAATAGTTTTTATTGTGACATTTAAATGGCTCCTTATGAGGAACATTATGTGGTGATGTCTAGGAATCCTACATCTAGATTCATGTTGGAGAGAGGATGTTTGTGGGACTTGATCAGTCCCGATGGTTGATAGATAAGGTCCATACCATTCTATATCACATGATATCTACAATAAATTGAGAGAATATCTATACATATAAAAAAATTTGAGGTCTAGTCTTTGAGTTTATAGATTTAGTATTCCTTATTTCTTCACCAAGAAAAATTTCATGATGTTTGGGAAGAAGGAAAATAATATTCCTAGATACATCATCCCAATTGAGATCCTTGATCACATCATAATGGTGATAAATTATTTATCACTCCCACATAAACTATATGGGTAAATTATTTATTAAATGTATCCATCTAATATATGTACATATCATTTTCATAACATTATTGAATATAGAGATGGAATAGTTGGAGAAAACCCTTTCATTTGAGTATAATATGATGATGTCTTGGGATCATTGAGAAAAAAAATTATGGAGGACCCCTCACCTGGTTAATGTTTTTTTTAAATGAAAATTAATATGAACATACATTGCAATATGAATATTTATTGAAATATAATAATCCCTGTAGGTTTTAACATTAATAAGTATTAATTAAATTTTCAGGGACAATTTTTTAATTAGGGGAATAATTCAACACCCTAAGAATTTTTTTAAACTTGTCCTTTATAATATAATTGGTAAATTGAAGTGTAAAACTATGATTAAATAAATTATGAATCATATTTTTTAAACATTTAAACAATTAAATACAATGTCAATATATTTTTTAATTTAAACAAGAAAAATTTTAAAGAGAAATTATTATTTCTGCCAAAACTACACTTTTTCTAAAAGGATGATTAATGACCCTTTGTTGACATAATATAAAAATAATTTTTACCATATTAATTTTTTTACATATTCATCAAATTTTTAAAAATTATTATATAAAAATAATCTAAGGGTTTTTTTTCTATTTTTATATACTGTTTTATTTTTCTATTAATAGTGACAAATAATGATTTTTATTAAATACTATATTGTCATTAAAATAATATAAATATACAATTAGTAATTTGATATTTTTTTAAAGTAAAATTTTTTAATTAATATTCTATGTAATCCAAATTAGGTTTTTGGGTTCAATTTTTCATTATATTTGGAAAAATAATCTTTTTCAATATATAATTTTTTCCTTTCTGAAACCCATTTTTCATACATGTCAGTGGGTTACAAATAATATTAAAATCCTGTAATTTTATTAAATTAATATGAAAAAATTATTTCCAAATTATTCTCCATATATAATATATTAAATTACATTTTTATCATTATCTTATACCTTAATGAGTAATGATAACAATAAAACATATTTAACATAGTTAAGGTAAAAACGTGTTTACTAAGAGGGGTTATACTAAAATGTCATATGATAAAAAAAGTTTCAAAACACTAATAAATATAAAATTATGGATATATAATTACCATATATCTTCTATGGATAAAAAATGCCTCATTTTTTCAGTGTAGCTAAAAATATTTATGGAGTTCATATTTTTGGAAAAAAATCAATGCGTTTCATCTCCCCCATTTCTAAAAGTCTACCAACGGTCCTTTCATTGACACACCAAAAATCCACATATATTTAAAAACTATAATTCTAAAATAACCTCCATAAACCCCAATCAACATATAATAATCATTTTATAGACATAAATCTAATATTAATTGGGTTTTTGGATAATCCAAAAGATGTTGTCTAAATAGGGGTAAAATCCCTAAATGGGAAATTTAATTTACATTTCTTCGATGACATTAAAAAACTGTTAAAATTATATTATGATATAACTAAATTCTTTTTAAGATTTTGAAATGTGTTTATAATAAGTTAATGTAATAAAACCATCTCCTCCTCCCCCAAATGAGAAACAAAACCATATGTCATGTGTTAGGCAGACTACGGTCTCATGAATCGACGTAATTTTTCCCATCACCATATCTAATATATTGATATAATGGTGAATATAATTATTTTATATTATAATAATTATAGATATATAAATATTTAATTATAATATAATATATTCTTTCATAATTTTCATTATGTGGGTAATATGATAACATCACTCATATGTACGGAGGCCCACTACCTCAAGAGGTGATGCGATTTGTTTTTGACTTTTGGTTTATATGGAAATTAATAAGGAATAATTATATTTTCATATATGATATTAATGTAATATTATAAATTATTTATATTAATATATATCATATTTTATTACATTAATATACATTAAATTAATGATAATGTTGCTCAACTGTACATCGGATTACAAATTTTCTATTTGATGTGATTTGTTTTTGTTAGTACATCACATTGATAGTATGTGTAAGTGTATTTAAATAAATAATATGATATTAAAAATATAATTATCATAAAATAATGGTAAAATTATAGTTAACATATTTTTATAATTATTTTTATAGAAATAAAATGTTATACATGTGTTTATATGAAAAATTGTATCAATGATATTCATAAATAGTATTTATTTCATAACCTTATTTAATTGTTTGTTTAAAAATAATTATTTTTGTATTAAAATGAAAATTATTCAATGTATTCGATTATTTATATGATGAATTCCTAATCTATTTGGTCTCATACAAATTCCTAATGTTATTTTGTACATATCGGACGTTTATTGTTAAACTGTCTACCTTGAAATAAATTCACTAATTAATTAAATATTAAAATGTAAAAAATAAAATCAAATAATTAATAAACCTGAATATTGATCTTAATAAATTATATTATTAAAAATAAATTATTATTAAGTAATATGATGAATGAATGTTAAATATCCTTCTTGTTGTAAGGGATCTCTCTAAAATAAAATTTCCATTAGATTATGAACTTCATCACTATAACAAACATTATCCCTCTCCTTAATGTTATTTAATTCATATAAATTATATATTCATTTTGTACATATATATATATATATATATATTTTATTATCCCTTATATTTGATGGTGTAATAAAAATCTATATGGCCAATTCCCAATTCCATTTGATCTTAATTTTACTTTAAATTTTATAAAAAGAAATATTATGAATCCCATTTTATTTACATGTGTAATTCACATGTTATTACTTATTACATATTTCCATTATGTTTGACAAATAGACATATAAAATGGTGTGATTGGTGTTCTTGTATATATCTAATTCATATGGAAATGTATCAGTCTTGTTAGACTTCATGTATCAATTTACAATGTAATACTAGTCCATTGTGGGTCAATTTACACCATTTCACATTTCCTGGGTAGATATCCATGAATCATGTTTTTTAATGCTATATAATATTTACAAATTTCCCCATCTTCCAGGAATACATGATTCCATTAAAATTATGTTATGACATTTCTTTATTTCACATGTACCATCTATTTTATGATATCATGTTATTCCATTGACTCACATGTTGTGAAACCTAATCATGATTATTCCCGTACTGTTCTTTTTAGATAACATATTTCATTATTCATTTCCATGGGTTTCCCATGTACATTTGGATAACAAATGGATTTTAGGATATCACTATTCATATTAAAAACAGATGTTATTTTTTAAGATCCAATTTATGTAATATAATACTTGTTTCCCAAATAAAATAAGAAATTGAGATCCATTATCTTGATTAATTAATATTTATGTAAATGATATTGTAATAATTATTGTGAAGGTGTTGAATTATATAAAGAGACATCTTTTTAGAGTATTCTTAAAAAAATTACAATACACTTTTGTCATTAGTCAATTGATTATCTGTTTTATGATATCCTCGCCATTCTTCATTTTGTAGGAATGAGGTAAGAGAGTTTTCTATCATCATGAATAAAATAGTTCATAACACGACTAAGAAGGTTCAATTGATTAATAAGGGATTAGGGAAGCACAAAATCATCAGAATTCATTTCTAAAATCTAGGATGAGTACTCCAGAGTTTGATTATGGCTATCCAGTGTTATTTATGTTTTTTAATTTTGATGGATATGGATGTTTTGGTATTGAAACTATGATTTATCCCTAGTTTATTGGGCCCTGTGAGGTGTTGAATCATGTTGGAGCTGTTACATATCTGATATCACTTCCCCCATGGATGATCCATATACATGATCTATTCCGTGTTTTACTTAATAATCAATATCTTTATGATTCCTATCATGTTATGTAGTAATTAAATATTTATATTAATGATAATGTTATCTTTGTGGATCATTATGTTAAGACTCAGGATCACCGAGAGAAAATATTGTGTGGGAATGTAAATTTGTTGGGCCATGTCTTCTGAATTAACAATGGCATGGAGGAGATATTCCTAGATTGTTAGTCATAAATTCTTGTTGTAACAACCCAATACATTATGATATGACTATTATTAAATAAATCTAATATCTTCTATTGGATACATTACACAGAGAACTGAGAATAAAAAAACCTAAACAATATTATTATAACATGTCCATTATAAACAGGCCATTAAATTATTAGGTGGGAGAATGATAAATTATTTTATTAAATATAAATTAATTTCATTTTCATTTAAGATTTATTTATTATTATAAAATAAATACATAAATGTTTGAAAGTATATATTTTATTCAAATATATGTTTTCATGATAAAAAAATTAATTTATTATATGATAATAGAATTATAAAAAAAATCACCAATGCTAATTTTATTTATTAAATTAAGATAATCTTATCATATATTATTTCAAAACTAACTAATAGTTAATATTTTGTACTTTTCTAAAAATTTATTGTTTTTAATGAATAATGAAAAATACGTGGTTAAATTGAGAAAAAACCTTTTATTTACAGTGAAGTATTATTTTATGGATTAGTTTTAATATTATTGGTTAAATTATATTTAAAAATGTCATGAACCGTCCCCCGGGGCTCGCATCATGACTACCCCATGCTCTCCTTCGATGGGATAGGGGCTGGTGACTTGCACCATAGGCGTAAATCCCTAAAACAGTAAAGACATTTCCTTTATAAAACGTAAACACACCCACGAAGATCACAGGAGGAAGGAAACACTATGTGAAAACTATATAACTAGTTTACTGCATGTAATGGGGGCCATAATACAAGCCCAACTGTAAAGTATCGATAAAACTGAAAGCAAGTACAACTAAAAAGAGACAAATAGATGAAAGGTGAAAGAAGCTTTTGGATCGTCCTCTGGGGTTCATACAATAAGGGTATGTATATATGGACTCCTCAGCACTCCACATCTGTCAGACTCCACCGTGTACTGATACGTCATAAGGCCCTCCTTTGGGTACAGTTCAGTCCTAGCGCTCTCAGCCTCCGTCAGCGATATCCGTTGCTTGAATCCAACACCACGAGGTGCGGGCATAGCCTTTGTAGGGGTGAGTATAATGATACTCAGTAGGGACCCTGAGAGCCTCAAGGTCTCACAAAATCCAACAAGGATAAACCTCAGAGCACGATTTCAACGGATAACAATTAATTATGTATATGCCCATACATATAACTATGTTATCACGTAACCCATCTCATTCATGTGGAAAACACAAAGGTCATTGACTCAGCTCAAACCAGGATTTTTATTCAGGATGTCGAAACCACGGCTGCTGGAAAATCCTCCTCTGTCGAGTACAATTGGACTTCCGCTATAACCAAGCGCTTCCCACTAACCTTGGACTATGGAAGTACTCCACCTGTTGATTATTGTGGGCCTACTGCTACAACCAAGCTCTTCCCATAAAGGGTATGCCGCTACAACCAAGCGCTCCCCCTCAAAGTCTACATAGGTACTACTTATGTCAGGTACTGCGGGTATTCCACTACATCCAAGTGCTCCTATGCAGTGGGTCTGCTTCTACAACCAATCGCTCCCCACTTGGCCATTCGAATCACTCTGAGTCGATCGATCAACACTCGTCAAGTCTCAGCCAGCTACTAGGTCTCTCTAATATGCTCGCTCGACATAGGGAGTTTCTGCACCATGTGCCACAATACTATACTCTAATTATCAGTAAATCTCATGTAGATGTGTCACAAGGACCACCTCATCATAGGGGTCTCAACGCATGATACAACACGTCAATCAGACTCCCAGTCTGTAAGTTATTAGTCTTTTAGTCCCCGGGGCCCAGTTGGTTTCTTGTACGAACCAACCGCAACATATCCCAACTATAACTCAATCTCCCATGAGGTATTTTTAAAGGGACTGTTTCTCAATGTGATTACCAGTTCTACTGATGGTTTGCCAAACTGACGTCTAGTGCCAAAGCTATGGCCAAAGTAACCAATGGGTCAATAGTGGGCCCGAGTCCGGTCTGACCCGGTCAGACCAACTCGGCACCACCCAGTCTGGGTCGACCCTGTCAGACCTACTAGATCTGACTCGACCCATTGGGAGGGTCATCCCGCTAAGATTCGACCCAGTCCGCTGGGCCCAGCCCAGCCGACTGTGAGGGCAGTTCGGCTGGATGCCGCTACATAGGAAGCATTGGACCGAATGCTAGGGCCGGTTCGGCCTGCACTGTGAATGTTGAGGCATGAGAGGTCAGTGGACGGAAGACCAGCGGGGAGGCCGCGCATGGCGCGGGCAGGAAGCGGGACTCCAGGCAAGTCGCGGGTGTACTGGGCAGGGTGCAGGGGTGTCGGGAAGCGCGCTGAGGCAGCGTGCCTGGGTGCCAGGAAGACCACAAAAGGGGGCCTCAGGTGCGTTAGCAGGGCGCCGGGGTGCCGGGCAGGGATCCGGGCAGGGGCCGGGTAGGCCTTGGGTTGGGCGCGGCTGCACCTGGGAGCACTCTAGGGTGCCGGGAAAGCTATCGGTAGGGGCTGGGAAGGTCGTCGGTAGGGCGTGGGGGTGTCGGGAAGGCCGTAGGTAGGTCGCTGGGCTACTGAGCAGCGCACTAGGGAGGCACTGGGGCACCGGGCAGAATGCCAGGTATGTGAAGGGGAGCAAGGCAGCACGCATGTGAGGTGTGGGAAGAGGGTCGGGGACGCCGTGAGAAGGCGGGTCGGGCGCCGCTTGGCCAACGATGTTTGTCCAGGAGCATCGGTGCACCGCGGGGGCGACACAATTCACGGAGGCCGCGGGTAGCGCGGTCGTCGTCATTGTCGCCTTCATTGTCGTTGCCTCAATTCCTTGTCGTAGAATGCCACAAGAGAGAAGAAATCGACTGAGAATGTCTGGCCGTGTTTGGTCGGCCCGCATCCTCGGCATTTAATGTGATATTAATTATCTAAAAAATAAGTGAGGAGATGTTCTTCAATCTTTTTTAAAACCACGCATCAAATCTTCTTCAATCCGAAGAAGAGAAAAAGAACAGAGTATTATGCTAAAACAAAACCACTACCTTGTTTGATGTTCATCGCTGACGAAGATGCGGAAAGAGAGAGTCGTCCTATTGACATCGGAAAAGAAGAAGTCGAGGATGACGTTGGTGTTCTTCATGGATGACACTTCCCATTCCATGTTCCTGGAGAAGAAGGAATAAGATGTCTGTGGAAGAAGTCTAGGAATAAATCTGGCGTTCTTCACATTCTTCGTTGGGAGAATTTTAATCCTCCCAAGCTGTCAAGTTCCACCAAAGGAGAATGCCAACAAAATAATAATAGGGTGTCTTATGATTTTATTGTTGCAGGAAATTTAAAAAAGGATGAAGAAACTCTCCTTAATAAATTCACACACATTGGTAAAATTAATTGGGACCTGCGTGGGAACAATTAATTACCACGTGCGTTGGCACAATTAATTGTCATGCACCTTGGCACAATTAATTGGCACGTGCACTGGAACAATTAATTGGCATGCACGGTGGCACAATTAATTGGCATGTGTGTTGGAACAATTAATTGTGCAGAGGAGGTCAACGGATCTCCCTCATTAATGAGGGAGAGTGGAGAGTTTTCATCCTCCATCATTAATAGGGGTCTGGTGGTCCTCACCCCTATCATTTAATTGAGAGGTTATGCTCGGGTGGTCCCCACGTTTTAACCTCTCTCGGAAGGTTAGGGTTTGGGGTTCACACCCCCAAATTCCAATTGGTGGTTCCAACTAACCGCACACACAAAACAAGGAAGCTTAAAAATAAAATAAAGTGTTTTAATTTATTTTATTATTATTTTCTATAATAATAAGTCATAAACTTACTGCCAAAGTCATCAGAATGCAATGGAGTTGAAGGTACACTAAGAAATTACCGATGCTGCGAGTTCAACAGTGTTCTTAGATTTCAATTCTGAGCAACAGTTCAAATGATATAAAATCTCGAACGTATGTTTACTGAACGTACCCGAAAAATTGTTCGGAAAATTATTATCAGTCACCCTCAATTCGTTCCGGTTGATTTTAGGCTCTTCCTAGGTGAAACACGCACCAAAAAACTCAACAGTACACTGGGATTTGTAATCCGACTCACCATTTAGATGTTATGAATATTACAAAAAAAATCACTTAATTATTTTATTTGTGTCCAAAAACTAACCTTTTCTTCTGGCTCGCGCTGGCTAAAGTTAGTATCTGCTTAAACGAAGTATGCTCTCACAAGTTCTATGGTGGTCTCAGATTTTTAATCTATGCTACCATTTGTGAGTTATATTCATTTGAAAAAATATAATAATTTATTTAGTTATTTTATTAACGGGTATGGCATTTTTGGGATTTTTCACAGGAGGCCCACACCGACTAAACTAAAGTCACTCCTATGTTAACCTTCCATCCTGAGCGCAACAGTGTGCTCATATTTCTCATCCGAGGAATCATTTTTGAGTTATTCCACTTTTTTAGGAAAACTACATATGCTCGTTAATTTAAGCTTAACAAAACATTATAAATTGATTCCGGGCACACCGTGCATCAGAATCAAGCGACATCATAAACTACGGACTCATAATATTCACATGTTTTTTAAAAAATTAACTTCACGTGAATTATGGGTGTTTACATTCTCCCATCCTCAGGGATTTATGTCCCCGTAGGCTACAACTCACACTGAATCTACAAATGGGGGTACTGAGCCCGCAGATGAGTCTCCCACTACCATGTGCTCACTTTGAGGATCTCGTGCTGCCAAAGAAACATGCACCAGAGGTATCGACCGTCCACTTAGGAACCACTCCTGTCGATCCTCAATCTCCACTAGAAATTCTGTAAATGTCACCCCATCATTGATGTCCATCTTTCCATGGTCGATGATGTGTGAAGGTTCATGCGCGTATCTCCTCAGCTGACATATGTGGAAGATGACATGCACCCTAAGAGACTATGGTGGAAGAGCTATGCAGTAAGTCACCTCGCCTACACTACTGAGGTCCAGGAATGTTCCAATAAATCGTGGAGATAACATGCCCCCTCGACCAAATCATCATAGAACTCATCGAGGTAAGACCCATAGAAAGGCGAGGTCGCCATCACCAAACTCCAGAGGTCTCCGTCTCCTGATAGAATATGACTTATGTCTGCTCTGTACAATATTTATCTTCTCCTGGATTATCTGCACCTTTTTCGTGGTAGCTCGTACCATCATTGGTCGGAAGGAAGCATGCCAACTTTTTGAGTCGGTTGATGATAACCTACATAGAGCCATGTCCACTCAACATAGGTGGATGAACCGTCACGAAGTCCATAGATATCCCAACCCTATTCAACTTTGGGACCTCTAAAGGATGAACCAAGCCTGTTGGAACCTGATATTCCGCCTTTACTTGTTGAAAACTGATGCATCGATAGTCAAACTCCTCTACTACCTTCATCATACCTGGCCACCATTGTTGTCTTCTGAGTTCCTGATACATCTTCTCCACGCATGGATGTACTACTAAAGTAGATGTGTGGAACTCACTCAACGCATCCTCCAGAATTGTAGCTGGTACCATGGTACATCCTCTATTGAGGAAGATGTGCTCCCAACCATCATAAAATTAATCAGGTGCCTACCTTATGGATATCAGAGCACGTCATGTCTTGTAGTCAACATCCCCATGTTGTGCCTCCCTGACTCGGTGAAGAAGATGGGGAGTGAATGTATGAGACTCTATATCGACTTCTCTATCTCTATCCACAAAGGATATCTATAAATTAGCTGGCTCCTCGGTTGCCTCTCTTAGAAGCTGAATACCAGATCTCCTGCTGAGCGCATCTGCTGCTACGTCCCCCTTCCTAAGAGTATGTAATATCTCAAAGTCATTGTCCTGGAGGAACTCAAGACATCACCACTGTCTTAGGTTTAGGCCCTTCTGAGATAATATATACTCAAGAATATTGTGATCAGAGTACACAATAAAATGTTCGCCCAACGAACTATTGTTGAGACAATCCAATTATAAGAACTTGACTTCACCCATCTACACTTATGTTCTACAAGAGCAGCTAAAATGTCTCCTTTACCGAAAAGAGAAATCTGGTTTCATCCCATGGATGAACCACATCCTTTGTCTAATATAGTCAATCCTAACATGAATGGTAATAATTCATGTCATGGACGACGATGTGGGGCCTCAAAACTACTACCAAGAGATCCAACAGTTACTCTCTCCCCCAAGGGTTCAGTCACACTGTCGGAATCCGTGTTTGGTCACTAGGTATCCTCTAGATGGAATCTCGATGTTGAGGGTGAAGTCAATGATTTTAATTGGAACCTCATAGTATATACCACACAAAAGGCAGGAGAGCAAATGTCACAAGGACAAGTGTCATTTATTACTACATCTCAAAGTACAAAGACACAAAGAGACCACGAAAACAACATTAACGAAGCTAGAATCATCATGAACAAAGGCCTCAATTCCAGTAACTAGTCCCACTCCTGTCCACCTGCTTCTGGAGCTCCATGGTCAATTCCTTCAACTGCCTGAAGCTATGCTCTCCCCTGTCCACTAGTTTCCTATGGTCCGAGTGGACCTCCAAGTGGTGGTGGTGGAAACACCTTCAATCATTGTCCACCACCAGTTGCATGACTATATCCTATACCACAGTCACTTGTTCCTTGTGGTCCGCCTCGATCGAACCTCTACCTCTGTCTAGGTGGTCCCTCAACTGACTGATGATCGTCTGTACGGTGGGTCAAACAGTCACGTTTCATGTGACCCTGTCTACCGCATGTGAAACACTGGCTGCTCCTGGTAGGTATGTCTCCAACTCGGGTGCCTCACACATATGATCCTGAGTCATGCAGTCGACCACCTGTGGGTCTAGTCCTCTGGGACCTCTGCATCATCTGTCAACTACCTACTGAAGAATACTCTGTTGTATGATGACTATTAGTGGGTCTCACTTCTGGTGACTTCTCAACAAAGAAACTCTCCACCTGGAGGGCATGCTCCAACACCCTAGTATGCATCAGGATGTTGTGGGAGAAAATTGAAGCTCTGATCTTTTTCTTGAGCCCCTGCTCGAAGAATCGGGCCGGGATGAATGGGGCCCTCACCATATCTGTAGAGTAGCATTAGAGGGCTATGAACCTCACTGAGTACTGCACTACTGTTATGTTTCCCTACTGCAGATTAAGTAGATCTTGTATCCTCGCCGCTCGAAGGGTGGCTGGGAAAAACACTGCATGAAACAGGCCCTCGAAGTATTCACAGAGTAGCGTCGCTTAGTCATGAATCTGGAGCATCAGGCTCCACCATTTTCCTACTGCTTCCTAAAGGAGGATGGAATCACGGATCACCATGAAGTCTGTTGGTGTCCCATATAGCCTAAACACTCTCTCCAGAGCCTCTATCCAATCCTTAGTCACTTGTGGGTCCATCTCTCCCCAGAACATGGGTGGCCTCTAGCGCTGGAACACATGAAACATGCTCAAGGAGCGTGCGTTGTCTGCTAGTCGGGCTGGTGGCATTGGTAGCCCAACGGGAATTTGTACCGCTGGTGCCTCCACTAGGAGAGGGCCATGTGTTGAGGCCTTGTCGCTCGGTGGGTTGTTAGTAAGTACAACTCTCGGGGCTCTAGTTGGTCATCCACGAGGAGGCATCCTGAATGAAACGGATGAGACACAGTCAAAATACTATACATGGTGAGCCGACCAGATTTGAGCTAACTAAAAGAAAAAATTTAATAAACACATGCAATCAATGATTTCGTGCAGTGGGTCAGATATATGTATTCAAGGTCCTAGTGTATGGATACGTCAGCCACCCGCATCAACACTGGACACCCTGAACTAAAAACTACACTTATTACCCATAACACTATTGCTTCATAGAAATGAAATATCAGAGTCCTAAGTTCCACAGTGGATCTGATGTCCTCTGATTCAAATTTTTCATGACCCGTCCCCCGGTGCCTGTATAGTGACTACCCCATGCCCGCCTTTAATAGGCTAGGGGCTGGCGACTAGCACCAAAGAAATAATTCCGTGAAAATCGGAAGGCGTTGCCATTATAAAATGTATACACAAACAAGAAAAGTAAAAGAGGAAGAAAACAATAAGTGAAAACTATATAACAAGTGTACTGAAAGTAAAGGGGGCTAGAATACAAGGACAACTATAAAGTAAAAATAAAACAGAAAGAAAGTACAACTAAAAAGGAACAAACAACTGAAAGGTGAAAGAATCTCCTGGATCGTCCTCCGGGGTTCCTACCAGAAGGGTAGGTACCTATAGCCTCCTCAACACACCATGCCGGTCAGACTCCACCGTATACCAGTATGTCGTTAGGTCCTCCTCCGGGTACTGTATAGTCCTGGTGCTGTTGGCCTCCAACAGCACTATCCGTCATCTGCATCCAAGACGATGAGGTGTGGGCATAGCCCGTTCAGGGGTATGAATAATGATACTCAGTAGGGACCCTGATACCATCATGGTCTCACAAAATCCATTAAGGATAAACCAAAAAGTATTATTTCAACAGATAATCCTTAATTAGATATATTCCCATAAATATACCTATGTTATCAAGTAAACCATCTCAATAATGAAGAAATAACAATGTTCATTGTCTCATCTCAACCAAGCATTTTTACTCACGACGTCGAAACAATTATTTCTAGAGATCTCATCCTCTAGCGAGTACAGTGGGCTTACTACTACAACCAAGCACTTCCCACTAAAATTGGATTACTGAAGTACTCCACATGTCGAGTACTTTGGGGCTACTACTACAACCAAGCGCTTTCCACCATGGATCTTCACCTACAACCAAGTTCTCCCTATCATAGCCTACAAGGATACTCCTTATGTCGAGTACCACGGTTCGGCCACTATAACCAATTGCTCCACCACCTTCGGTCTGCTGCTACAACCAAGCGCTCTATACAAGGCTGTCTGAATCACTCTGAGTCGATTGATCATAATTCATCAAGTCTTATCTAGCTAATAGGTCTCTGCAATTTGCTTGCTCATCACCGGGAGGGTCCGCTCCAGGTGCCACAAGATTATAATCCAAGTGTCACTAAATCTCACGTAAATGTATCAATATCACCACCACTTCATAGGGGTCTCAACGCAACATACGGCGTGTCAATCAGACATCCAGTTTTGTAAGTTATTACCCATTAAGTCCCAGGGGACCGGTTGGATTCATGTATGAACCAACCCGACCGTATCTCATATATACCCCAAACTCCCCTAAGGTTTTTTAAAATGGGCTGTTTCACAATAATATTGATTACCAACATCACTGACGGTTCATCAAAAGGATGTCTGGTGCCAAAGATATGACCAAAGTAAACCATGGTTCATTAGTTGGCCCAGGTCCAGTCCAACCCGGTCGGACCGACTCGGCCCAACACAGATGGGGTCGATCTGGTCTGGGTAAACCTGTTTAAACATTTTAGGTCTGACTCGCCCCATTAGGCGGATCATCATGCTATGTTTCGACCCGGCCCGCTGGGCCTGGCCCGCGGACTGCGAGGGTAGTTCGGCCAGATTTTTCCACGCAGGCGACATTAGCCCGAATGTCAGGGCCGGTTCGGCCAGTGATGTTATGGGCATGAATCTAGAGGTCGGTGTCCGGAATACAAGCGAGGAGGCCAGCGAGACTATGTGCAGGCCTTGGGTGCACTGGGTAGGGTGTCGGGGTGCCAGGCAGCGCACCGGGGGGCAGGCAGCGTGCGAGGGCACCGGGCAGACCACAGACGGGGGCCACGGGGGCACCGGTAGGGCACTGGGGTACCGGGTCGGGCACTGGCAGGGGCCAGGCAGGCCGCATGCTGGGCGCGAGATTGCTGAGGAGCGCGCCGGGTGCTGGACAGGCCACCGACAGGGGACGGGCAGGCCGCTGGCAGGGCGCGGGGGGACCGGGCAGGCTGCTGGCGGGGAACGGGGGCGGCGGGAAGCGCGCCGAGGAGGCAAGGGGGAGCCAGGCAGGGCGCCGGGGTGGATTAGGGGCGACGAGCAGTGTGCCAGCGATGCGCGGGGGTACCAGGAAACACGCCGGAGGGGCGTGGGAAGCGTACTGGGGACGCCGAGGGTAGGTGGGTTGGGCACCACTTGGACGGCGATGTTTGGTCGGGAGAATCGGTGCGCTGTAGGGGCGGCATGATTCGCAGAGTTCGCGGGTAGTGCGGCCATCCTCATTAGAACCTTCTTCATCGTCACCTCAACACCTTGACATAGAATTCCACAAGAGAGAAAAAATCGACGGAGCATGTCGGGCCATTTTAGGTCGGCCTGCATCCCCTGTGTTTAAATTGATAACAATTATCTAAACAAGAAAGGATGAGATGTTCTTAAATTTCTTTTCAAACCACACAGAAAATCATTTTCAATCCAAGAGGAGAAAAAAACATGATTTTATGATAAAACAAACCCCTAACATTCTTGTCGCTCTTCGCTGACGAAGTCGCATAAAGTTGGAGTCGTCCCGTTGACGTCGGAAAAGAAGAAGTCAAGGATGACATCATTGTTCTTCGTGGATGTCACTTCACTTTCATTGTTCCAGTAGAAGAACAATGAAGACGTCTGAGGAAGAAGCCAAAAAATAAATTTAGCTTTCTTCGCGTTCTTCGTTGCGAGAATTTTAATCCTCACAAGCTCTCAAGTTCCACCGATGGAGATAGCCAACATAATAATTATAGTGTGTCAAATTATTTTATTGTTGGCACGCGAATTCAAAAAGGAGAGAAAATATCCCTAATAAATTCATAGGCATCAGTGAAATTAATTGTTACGCGTGTGTTTCCAATTAATTGGCACGCGAGTTAGCATAATTAATTGGCACGCATATTGGAACAATTAATTGGCATGCGCGTTAGTATAATTAATTGGAATGTGCGCTGGAATAATTTTTTGGAATGCGTGTTGGCCCAATTAATTGTGTGGAGTAGGTCAACAGAACTCCCTCATTAATGAGAGAGAGTGGAGATGTTTCATCCTGCACCATTAATAGGGGTCGATTGGTCACCACCCCTATCATTTAATTGAGAGGTTATGCTCAGGTGGTCCCCACGTTGTAACCTCTCGCTGAAGGTTAGGGTGTGGCGGTCCCACCCCAACAACCTATGAGAGGTTCCAACTAACCGCACAAACAACACATGGCAGATTAAAAATAAATTCATGTTCTGTACTTTATTTTATTATTTTTTTTAATAAAAATCCCAAAACTAACATCCAAACTCGTCAGAACGCATCTACAGAGATGGTCTCACTAAGCTATTACCGATGCTGCGAGTTCAATGGTTCCCTCAGATTTCAATTCCGAGTTCTGGTTCAAAAGATATAAAATCTCGGACGTACGTTTACTGAACATACCCAAAAAAAGTTTGGAAAATTATTATTAGTCACCCTCGAATCGTGTCGATCGTGGTTTAGCTCTGCCTAGGTGAAAAACGCCCCAACAAACCCAACGGTACTCTATTATTTTTAATCTGACTAACCTTTTTTATGTTATGAAATTTAAAATAAAATAATTGTCACTTAGTTATTTTATTTGCGGCCAAAAACCAACTTTTTCTGGTTGCCCGAGCTGACCAAAGTTAGTATCTGCTTAAACAAAGCATGACCTCACAAGTTCAATGGTGGTCTCGGATT
This sequence comes from Viscum album, assembly GCA_963277665.1. Classification (NCBI taxonomy): domain Eukaryota; kingdom Viridiplantae; phylum Streptophyta; class Magnoliopsida; order Santalales; family Viscaceae; genus Viscum; species Viscum album. The sequence goes on along the minus strand of OY728121.1, from coordinate 87,082,613 downwards.
TTTAATCTAAGCTACCATTTTTCAGTCATAAGAATTTGAAAAATAATATAATTTATTCAATTATTTTATTTACAGTTATGCCATTTTTGGGATTTTTCACAAGAGACCCACAGTGACTAAACCTAAGGCACGCTTATGGTAATCCCGCAATCTTGAGCGCAATAGTGCACTCAAATTTCTGATGTGAGTAACCATTTAAGAGTTATTTGACTTTTTCAGGAAAACTGCTTATGTGTGTTAATTTAAGATTAACAAAACATCAAAAATTGATTCCGGGCACACCGGACTTCAGAATCAAGCGTCATTAGAAACTGTGGACTCATAAAATTCCCATGTCTTTAAAAAAAAATATTTCACCGGAATTCCGAGTATTTAAAAACATAATAATATTAAGGATTGAGATTTATATTTTTTACAGAAATTTAGTGTTTTATCCTTTTAAATTAAAAAGCAATCTTTTAAAAAAAAAATTGTGTTTTCCACTTCAATTTAAAAGTTTATTATAAAGATATTGTCAATTTAAATATAGATAATGAAATAAAAATGTTGAATCATGAGGTCAATATTAGGTCCTAAGGCCCTTTTCATTTTTTTTATAAAAAATCTTACCATGGAAAATCAGATTTACTATAATATATGTAAAATAATTAACATGCTAAAAATAAATTGTAAAAGAAAAAAATTCATAAAAAAGTATATTCAAAATTGGATTTATGTCTTTCAAGATATTTTCAGATATATAAATTATTAATTATCAGTCTAATTATTTGTACATATTTCCACCAATATGTGGTTATCTTTAAATATAAAATAATAATTATTTAATCACTTGAAACTGCCTCTCATAAATTAGAAATAACACACATTCCATTATCAAAAAAATACACTCCCAAAATCTTAACAAATACATTCAATTTATCTTCCCAAAATCCATACATATGATCTAGATGTCATTTCCTTCCTAAAATACAAACCTTATATCCCACTAAATATGACCTAAAGATGTATATTTGTTAAAGAGGTAATAAAACTGAATTACGAAAATAATTTTAAACTATTTATTACATCCAATATATCTATTATATCTATCATAAAATATAAAATTTATATACTTAATATTATAATTTTTTTTTCTGAAAACATGATTATACACCCCCTTTCTCATAAAATTGGAAATCAATGTATCACTCATGCGTATGTATGGCTTACGATCACCATGTAGTGATACAATTCGTTGATTAAAAAATCATTTAATTATGCGTATTATGATGGATATAACTTATATATATTAAAATTATGATATAATTTTAATTAATTAATGATAATTTCTTTAATAGCTTCAGAAAATATAATATTTTCTGAAACTATAATGTCACTCGTACTTATCTATATACTACCTTCACCATGATACGGTGTGACATTTATTTAATTTATAATTAAAAATTATGGAAATAAGGATGAATATTTTGAATAAATATTATATATATGACATAATAATAATTTTTTAAAAGTTAAATTGTTATTACTTTGTTTTCAATCTTTCATTCAATAATAATAATTTCATTTTGATTATACATTTCCTATTATCTCCATGAATTATGTAATCCATTTTTATATTTATAATTTTTATAAATGGTAATCAAAATGTATATAATGAATATATATATATATATTCCTTATAAAATAAATTAAATTATGGAAATGAGAATCATATACTATGCAAGAGATCGGGGACTTTGATGGCAAATTAAGATTGTGAAATAAATAAATATACACAAAAATGTGAAAATATTGAATTATTATTAATTAATGTCTAGTATTATGTTTTAAATGGATAATATAATATGTTATAAATATTTTTATATTTAATTTGTAAATTGTAAACTTGTTTAGAACCATTATGAATGATTTTTTGGCATGTATGATGGAATTCAAACGTCATATAGTGGAATTCAGAAATTAATTTCCTTTCATTGAGTCAATAATCTAATATATTTATTATGTCATGCTAATATTGTGTGTTAAATTGTTTATTATTTTTATTTTTATTTTATTTCTAATTTACATATACTTATTTTCTAATAATATATAAAATAAATTATCTCATTAATGCTCACATAAATATTTCAATATTTTTATTTGTTCATTTCATAATATATATATATATATATATATGGATTTTTTATTATTAATATACATTGGTAAATATTTATTATACATTAAAAAATTATCAAATAAAATATTTAATGTTGTTTTTTACTTTGTTATATAAAATGAATAAATTTCTTAACCATTGTTTTACATTTTACAATTTTGTTATAAGGGAAAGATTTTTTGTTTTCAAAATGAGTAACATTATGAATTTTTTGAAAACAAATATTAAAATAAATCTTAATAATAAATATTGAAAGTGCGTATTTTCCCACATTCAAAATAAATTAACTCCTTAAATATTCCTTTAAATTATTAAAAGGTCTATTTCAAATAAATTTTTTTCTTCTTTAATTTCATGGAATTTATGAAAATGGAAAAAAAAGGTACTTCCCTAAAAAATTATTTCAGTTGAACTTTTCACAACATATTCTATCTAAAATACAATTTTATTGAAGGTACATATGATTCATTTATAGTATGATCCTAGGATACCATCCTTATTTATTCTATGGTTAGATTAATTTAACAATGGAATGATGTTTTTGAAAAAAGTGGCATTTTAATTGGATATTCCATTAAGAAATTATCAGGGTAAAAATTTCATTTCTTGGAAAAATCATAAACTACAAAGGAAAATCTTTTCATTTCATAAGAGTATTCCATAATTCAATGTATTTTTCAAATGTAATCATTTCCATTATCACGTTGGTTTATGATTCATGTTATATTAATTTCGATGATTTCTTCCATGACTAATGATTATTATTATTGATATGATGGGATAAATTATTAAATGTGATATTCATGTTTTATTTCCCTATTCATATGTTATTGTATATATCTCCATTTTTACACCTACTTGGGAATAAGATCACCCATTCACGATGTTACTTTTCCCATGATATGAAGAATGGTATTATGTATGATATGTAAAAATGGGATTATGTTATGATGGAATAAGCCGGAGATGATTTATATTTTTAATGAAATTGTATTTTATGTTTCCATGATTCAAAATAAAGAAATCCTATATTATATTTTTCATCGTTCTGTTAGATTACGTCATGAATATTCATCTCTTTATAAGTAATATATATTAATATAAATACTGGATCATTATATATGTTATCATAGTATTGTTTAGATAACATTTTGATAATATAATGAGAATACCATAGTTAGGAAATTATTGGTTTTATTATATATAGGATAAAATCAATTAGTTTTGGCAATTCCATTTAATTAACAACGTTAAACGTATGGAATTATAAATGAATGTGTCATAAGAAGGATATATTATAAATGAATTTTTAGGTTTTTTAAGAATTCCATTGAATCTTTATGATGAGTTTATAAATAACTTATACATGGTACAATTCTTATTTTGAAGACTCTATATTTACTGTACCTAAATGTGTATAAAACATTGATTAACAAAATAAAAAGTAATATTGATAAGGATTTCATATGCACTATTGCACCACTATGGTGGTTCAAATTATATATCATTTAAGGGGATGGATGGATTAATTTTATTCTATATTGATTATCGACAATGTAACAAGATCACAAAAAGTAACCAGTATCCCTGACCTCATTTTAATGAATTATTTGACTAAATATGTGGATCTCAATAATATTCCAATGCTGAAGGTTATTCTAGATTAAATAATATTAGAACTGTGTAGGATGATATACTCAATAAAAAATCTCATACATAGTATGGATAATATGAATTTCTAGAGATCCTTTTCATCTAACTAATTTACTTAAATATTTATGGAATAAATAAATTGAGTCTATATATACTATATTGATTAATTTTCTATAGTATATATAAATGATGTTCTATAATATTTTAATATTAAGGAAGAAACTCATAATAAGATGGGGATTATGATTAAGGCCATTAAGTAGTATTAAAATTATGAAAATTTAACATGTGTGAATTTTGGCTTCAGAAAGATTAATTTTATGGTCATAGAATATCAAGTAATTGTATATTAGTACATCCTTCAAAGACCTATCCAATTAAGAATTGTCCTATACTGACGTTGGTGAAGAAACCCCTTAGTGTTCAGATATTGGATTTATATTATCCTTGTTTTTCGAATTATTTCTCAAAAATAACAAATAAATTCTATAATTTGACACGAAATGACTTTTTCATAATTAATAAACAATGTGATGATAATTTCAAGAAGATTAATAGATGATTAACTAGTTAAATTTTTTTCACACTACCCAATAATGATGAATTTTCTATGATCAATAGTAATAAATAAATTAATGGTTTTGATGATTTCTCAAGAAAAGAGACATGGTGATAGATTATGCCACATGATAATTAATGGTCTTCAAATATTACCCAATTAGTGATTTGGGGATAAATATCGTAATTATTTAATTACTGTTAAGGATTAATTATCTATGTGTAGTTTAGTATTACATATATATTGGTTTAATAACTATAAATTATTTTTTCTCACATAAAGAGTTAAACATACACAAATGAATATGGTTAGAGGTGAATGTGGATTATGATTGAAATATACATTACCACTAGAGGAATTTGAACAATGTGGTAGATTCGTTAATACAAGTGTATCATAGTTTCTTATCATTGATGAGAATCAAAAAAGATTTAATATTTCTAGATTTACAAAAGGCAGTCCTTGAAATTGTATTGGATTCGAAGAACTCTTTTATGGCTCCAATTAAGTTTCAACCATCAATCCCACTGAATAATAATGTGGTGGAGAAGGTTTTTGTAGAGCTATAAAAGAAGTTATGAAATGAATCTAATTTCAATCATAATTATGAGAGAATAATAATTCCTATTATTCATGTATGTTTTATATCTATAAATTATTTTAAGAATAATATTTTATATGAGGCTCATAGTTTATCATTATATATTTATCATAGATTTAAAAAGCAGGTCTACATTCCTACAAGAATATTTCAGGTGAGATTGAATGAAGAACGATACTAAATAGTGTTTTTCTTAATGATTTCATTTTCAAAAATAAAATGCTAATATGAAAATTCAAAGGTGATGTTACAAGGATTAACCTGACCTAAATGGAATTTGGATAACATCACTATGGATTTTTTCATCAGTCTCCCCATAACATCTACATGAAAAAAAATATTTATCGATTATTTGTGATTGCCTTATGATGTCATAAAACATAATTTATATAAGATATTATTTCAATCTTCAAAATCATTGCATGAAAAATATTATGAATGTGGTAAAATTTAATTGTGTAATGTAATCTATTATATCTGATCTGGATGATAGGATTACCTTGATGTTCTTGATAACTCTTCAGCATGATCTAGATATAGAGTAATGTTTTGGCACTTGTTAAAATAGTTATATAGATAGAAATAATATGAAAACCATTTAAAAATAATACGAAATTTTGAGATCTTCCTTTATGGATTACACAGGATGTTGGGATCAACATCTTCAACATGTAGACTTTTTTCACAACATTATATTTCATTTTAACAATTTAGATGGCACTATACAAAGACATATATGTTAATATGGTCATAACACCATGATTTTTGAATGAAATTGGTTAATGTGATCAATTATGATTTTTTATTTCTAAGAGAGTATCAGAGATAGTCATATAAATAAATAAACCTATTAGAGAATCTCATTGTGAAGAAAATGATTATACTGAATTTAGTCGAAAAGATATAGTGTTTGATGTGGTCAAAAATGTATTTCTAAAAATATAACCATTGAAGAGAGTTATGAGATTTTAAATGATGTGAAATATAACCCCTATAATTTTTTTCCATTTTAAATTATATTTCATATGATGATGAATGCTTTTCAATTGGCAATTCCATTAAATCTATCTCAGGTTCATGGTGGGTAATTTATGTCTCTCTTAAAGAAGTAAATACTGGATAGATAACTTGTAATTATCTCAATGATGAGGTCATTGGATCGGTATCATTCAAATGATGAGCATAAGGTAGAGATTCTATTTTATATATGTAATGTTCTACTAAACCAAACCACTCACCTAGTTAATGCTATTTAGAAAAAGCACCAACATGAGGAAGCTACATTGAGACCTGAGAATTTGATAAGGTAGATATATCCTCATAATATTATATCCATTGCAGAAATTTTCAAGATGAAATAATTTTTATATGTGGTAGAATGTGACATCCCATGATTTTATATACTTTCTCCGTTCTCATAAATTTTATCGCATCAATATCATACATCACATGGAACAGTGCAGGTAAAATTACTACAAAATATTAATTTTATATCACTATAATTATAAAATCTCCATTACAATGGAGCGTTTGAACAATATTAACAATATTATGAAATATATTAAAATTTCATTTTTCATAAAAATATATTTATTATTTCTAAATCAACATATAATTTTTACTAAAGTCAATTTATTCTTCAAATATATTCTTTTTTCGAAATGTTATTTTTATCACATTCTCTGAGAAAATAAATAAATTTTATGTTTGAATTTTTTTTAAAAATATAGGCCATAAAATTAACATCATTTTTGATATCACCATACAAATGATATATTATTCCTAATTTTTAGTGGTTTTCTAAAAATCTTGATATCTCAATGAAATGTGAAAAAATACAGTTTTTTATTTAATACTATATTTTATTTAAAATGTAACATTTTTTCTATAGTGTGATATATTTTAAATATTTACTTTTTATTTAATATAATACAACTATAGATATTAAAAAAATATTATATTCCTTAATTTATTATAGAATCATTTTATATTAAAAAATTACTTTTATCTACAAAATTATTTATCATTTTCTTTTCCAGTCTAATATAAATTTAATTCATTTAATTATTTGAAGTAAAAATTATAAAAGAAATTACTTATTTAAAAAAAAATTTAAATTTTTTATACATGCTAATTTTCATTTTAGTCATAAATAATATTATTGTGGTATAAAAAAATTTATTGCAATACTAGTAAAATAATGTAGCAGGTTAATCATAAAAGGCCAATGATTAAAATACATTAAAACTACTCATTAAATGGGTGTTTGATGTGTCTAAAGTTCATAACCCCTCATTAAAACATTACTTATCAACCAAATTCATGGAATAAATTCCATCTAATATTTATTATAAATAACATAAAAATAATAAATATTTGATCATTTATAACCACACATCCTCAGGTATAAATAACTCAATTCCCACTCAAATCATGAAAATATATGAATTGACCAAAAAATAGCCATTTTCTCCCCAAAATCCTTTCCATTGTTTTTTAGGTATGGTTTTTCCCAAAATATCAACTCTGGATACCTTTAGAGGTGAACCAAATGAGACATTTCTATGAAGAGGTACTCACTTAATGAGATCACATTATTCATATTATATGCTTTACCACCTATAAATATATTATTTACATTATAAAATAAGAAATTAAATATACTATATATTAGTAGATTTAATTATTATCATCAAAATATAATCATACACCCTCTTTCAAATCAAACTAGAGGTGATATTATTACTTGTGCAAGTATACAACTTACCATCTCCCCACATTGATACAATTAATATTTGAATATAATAATTAATGAATGGTTCATATAAAGGTTTTTATTATTATATATGATATTAATTATATTATTTAAATTATGGAATTAAAATATCAACTATAACATCTTACCATAAATTATTTTTTGTAATGATATTCTTTCTAATGCGTATGTATGGATTTCCACCTCCACAATCTGATGCAATGTGTTTTTCAATCATATATTGCATGGATGTTAATAAAGATAAATATTTTGAATATATATGATATTTATGACATATTAATAATTATAAAAATTATAAATTGTTATTTAATTTTTTCCTTTAATGTCGAATAATGTAAATGGTGATCATTCATACATACGACCAACCATAGCCTTGAATTGTCTAGTAATTTTTTCTATCATTAATTTCTATATTGAATTATAAATATGTATATAATGAATATATATTATTTGAAAACCATGAATAACGTAGTTTAAATGAACGATCTATATCGTATTTTGGTGAACTAGGACTTTCAGGACAAAACATTCATTAGAAAACATAATAATTAACCCCCCCCCCCCAAATGTGGAAATAGATAAATATTATTCATGAATGTGTGATAATATTTTATAAAACATTAATATATGATTTTTTAAATAGAAATATTTTTATGTTAATAATTATTAACATATTTAAAACCATTAGTATTTATTTTTTACTATTCTTGAAGTATGTCTAACCTAAGGTAAGATAATTCTTTACTCAATTTCCATTCACAGTGTAAAACATACATTTCATTGATAATATCCTTCTATGATTTTGTGTGAAACTTTTGCGGTTTATATTAGGCTATACATATAATTATTTTATTTTGATTTCCATATTATGCACATAAATGAGTCTGTTTAGTAACAATCACTTCAATGTTTTGATATTTATAAGGGATCATTTCACAAACTCGTCTTTATCTAAGATTGTATACATTTATGACTACACTAGGGAATATTTCTATTCAATTTCCATGTTTTATATATATTTTGTAGACAAATTTTAATTTTGACCTAATAAATATTCACAATTCTTTTTATCCAGGTATCAATATTTAAAAACATTATTGAATGATACATTTTTCTTACATTCTTAATGATGTAAATTGTAATTTTTCCCAAAAACCCACAAAATTTATGTTTTAAACATATATGAAATGAGAAAATCTCCCCACATTCAGGAACCGTTAAATATTTTAATCATTATTTTCATTTATATAAGTTTCTTATATATATAAATATTTATTTTTTAAATTGTAATGAATTTAATCAAATGCTTTAAAAAAATAAAGACATTTTTCATCAATAATAATTTAAAGATATATTTCATAACAATTTTTCATATATAAAAAAATTACATCTATTTTATAAGGATAATGATCCAAGGATAAAATCTTTACTCATTATATGGTTGGTTTATTTTTATAGTTGTGTGATGATTAAGAAACCTGTTCTGTAACACCCAGAGAATCCATAGTACATTTCCCTTTAAATAATGCAATGGCTTGCATTGTACACAACTTCGAGGTTCTAACACACACTTCAACCAATCAAACTAACAGTTATAGATTAGCTAATTAATTAAATATTAAAATGTACAAAATAAAATAAAATAATTAATAAACCTGAATATTGATCTTAATAAATTATATTATGAAAAATATATTATTATTATGTAATATAATTAATGAATGTTAAATATCCTGCTTGTTGTAAGGGATATCTCTAAAATAATATTTCCATTAGATTATGAACTTCATCACTATAATAAACATTATCACACTCCTTAATGTTATTTAATTAATATAAATTATATATCATGTTGTACATATATATATATATATTATTATCCCTTATATTTGATGGTTTATTAAAAATCCATATGGAAAAGTCCCAATTCCATTTGATCTTAATTTTAAATTAAATTTTATAAAAAGAAATGTTATGAATCAAATTTTATTTACATGTGTAATTAACATGTTATTAGTTATTACTTATTTCCTTTCTGTTTGAAAATTAGACATATAAAACGGTGTGATTGGTGTTCCTATATATATCTAATTCATATGGAAATTTATCAGTCTTGTTAGACTTCATGTATCAAATTACAAAGTAATACTAGTCCATTGTGGGTAAATTTACACCATTTCACATTACCTTGGTAGATATCATTGAATCATGTTTTTAATGCTATATCATATTTACAAATTTCCTCATCTTCCAGGAATACATGAATCTATTAAAATTATGTTATGACATTTCTTGATTTCTCATGTACCATCTCTTTTATGATATCATGTGATTCCTTTGACACACATGTTGTGAAACCTAATCATGCTTATTCCCTTACTATTCTTTTTTAGATTACTTATTTCATTATTTATTTCCATGGGTTTCCCATGTAAATTTGGATAACAAATGGATTTTAGGATATCACTATTTATATTAAAAAAGGTTGTTATTTTTTAAGATCCAATTTATGTAATATAATACTAGTTTCCCAAATAAAATAAAAAGTTAAGATCCATTATTTTGATTAATTAATATTTATGTAAATGATCATTTAATAATTATTGTGAAGGTGTTTAATTATATAAAGAAACAACTTTTTAGAGTATTCATACAAAAAATTACAATACACTTTTGTCATTAGTCAATTGATTATATGTTTTATACTATCCTCACCATTCTTCATTTTGTAGGAATGAGGTATGAGAGTTTTCTATCACCATGAAAAAAATAGTTCATAACACGACTAAGAAGGTTCAATTGATTAATGAGGGATTAGGGAAGCACAAAATCATCAGAATTCATTTCTAAATTCTAGGATGAGTACTCTAGAGTTAGATGATAGATATCCGATGTTAATTATGTTTTTTAATTTTCATGGATAGGGATGTTTTGGTATTGAAACAATGATTTATCCCTAGTTTATTGGGCCTTATGAGGTGCTTAATCATGTTGTAGCTGTTACATAACTGATATCACTTCCCCCTTGGATGATCCATATACATGATCTATTCCATGTTTTACTTAATAATCAATATCTTTATGATTCCTATCATTTTATGTAGTAATTAAATATTTATATTAATGATAATGTTAACTTTTTGGAGAATTATGATAAGACTCAGGATCACCAGGAGAAAATATTGTGTCGGAATGTTAATATGTTGGGCCAGGTCTTCTGAATTAACAATGGAATGGAGGAGATATTCATAGATTGTTAGTCCTAAATTCTTATTGTAACACCCCAATACATTATGATTTGACTGTTATTAAATAAATCTAATCTCTTCTATTGGATACATTACAAAGGGAACCGAGAATAAAAAAACCTAAATAATATTATTATAACATGTCCATTATAAACCGGCCATTAAATTATTAGGTGTGAGAATGATAAAATATTTTATAAAATATAAATTAATTTCATTTTCAATGATGATTTATTTATTATAATAAATTAAACACATAAAGGTATGGAAGTATATATTTTATTCAAATATATGTTTTAATGATAAAAAAAATTAATTTATTATATGATAATAGAATTATAAAAAACATCACCAATGCTAATTTTATTAATTAAATTAAGATAGTCTTATCATATATTATTTCAAAACTAACTAATAGTTACTTTTTTTACTTTTCTAAAAATGTATTGTTGTTAATGAATAATGAAAAATACGTGGTTAAATTGAGAAAAAACTTTTATTTACAGTGAAATGTTATTTTATGTATTAGCTTTAATTTTATTGGTTAATTTATATTTAAAATTGTCAATACCCGTCCCCCGGGGCCCGCATCATGACTACCCCACGCTCGGCTTCCATAGGCCAGGGGCTGGTGACTTGCATTAAAGGCGTAAATCCCTAAAACGGGAAAGGTATTGAATTTATAAAAAGTAAACACACCCAAGAAGAATACAAGAGGATGAAAACACTAAGTGAAAACTGTATAACTAGTGTACTGAAAGTAATGGGGGACATAATACAAGACCAACTATAAAGTACCGATAAAACTGAAAGCATGTACAACAAAAAAGAGACAAATAGGTGAATGGTGAAAGTAGCTTCTAGATTGTCCTCTGGGGTTCATACAAGAAGGGTATGTACAGATGGCCTCCTCATCAATCAACATCTGTTAGACTCCACTATGTACCGAGATGTCGTAAGGCACTCCTCCGGGTATAGTCCAGTCCTAGTGCTCTCAGCCTCCGTCATCGATATCCGTCTCTTTCATCCAACACAACGTGGTACGGGCATAGACATTGTAGGGGTGAGTATAATGATACTCAGTAGGGACCCTGAGACCCTAAAAGTCTCACAAAATCCAACAAGGTTAAACCACAGAGCATGATTTCAATGGATATCCATTAATTATTTATATGCCCATACATATACCTAAGTTATCATGTAACCCATCTCAATCATGTGGAAACCACAATGGTCATTCACTCACCTCAAACCAGTATTTTTATTCAGGATGTCGAAACCACGGCTATTGGAAACTCCTCCTCTGTCGAGTATAGTGGTCCTGCCGCTACAACCAAGTGCTTCCCACTAACCTTGGACTACAGAAGTACTCCACATGTTGAGTATTGTGGGCCTACTGCTACAACCAAGAGCTTCCCACCAAGGGTTTACCACTACAACCAAGCGCTCCCCATCAATGTAACACCCGAGACTTTTATGAGAAATATTTTGTTTTTATAAATCATCAACGAAATCTTTCACTACACACAACACTAGCTTGGCTTTCTCTACACGCAACAACGGCCTTCCTCGATAGCATGCGTCGTACGCAATAACGAGTTTCACTAAACAACGTTATGCTATTAAAATATTATTAAAAATAGCCGTTATGAATAGTATTAACCACTTTTTGAAATTTTGTAAATTTTATTTTTCAAAATTGACTTCATTTTTGGGTTCGGAATATCGAAATTAGCCTAAGGTAATATTTTGGTATTTTTCTGAAAACTTTCAATTTTTGATGAATAGTGAAACCACTAAGTGATAGTCAAAAAACTGAATTTTTCATAAAAAATAGTTTTACCACTTCTGTGAGTGGAATTTGGAAAATCCAAGAGACACGGTTGATGTCAGTAAGTAAAATGTGGTTCAATGAGATAAAAATAATTTTTTGGTGAATAGTAACTTTTTACTTTTTATTTACCACGGTTAAAAGTAAATAGGGTAATTAAGTGTAAAAATGATATTATTATTACCATAACACATGTCCTAATTCTATTGGATAAGTGTAATTCGACCAAATACAATCTTAGGAATAAAATATGACCATTTAGTCCCACATGGATTAGATTACGAAATTTATTATCAATTTACTTAAAGAAGGGTTAAAATAGTTAAAATAAATGTTTAATAAGTAAATAATTTTTAATATAGGGTTATACATAAGTTAAATTCGACTATAAATATTCCTTAGAAATATAAACAAATTTCCAACATAATGGTATTTTATTTATAATTTTTAGACAATAAATTAATTAATTTATTTATGACACAACGATGATACAGTAATTATCTTTTTAATGAAATATTGACATAATTGATGTTATAAATACCCAAATGAATGTAATTTGAGACTTTTTATGAATTAAACTAATTTTATAGGTTAATATGACATGTTAGTATTTATTTAATTATCTTTTTTCGAAATAATCATTCTGTTATGATTTTCACAAAATTCAATTACTAAATAGGGTCAAAATTGACATAAAATAGTTTTTAAAACAAATATTATATTATTAATTGTTATTTTATTCATAAAAATCTATGGTTCGGCAAAATGACTTAGACAAGGTTATATATATTAATAATAAAAAACATGGGGTTTGTTTGGCTTGTTATAGTAAGTTTATTAACCTTATATTATAAGAACACAAGAAGACATGGTAAAAGTAAAATTATTTTACTTAATGTTAAATCTAAATGATAAGGTTAAAATAGGAACCTAAACTATCTTAAATTCTATTTGATGAGATTAATTCGGACCATCCCCACTTTAGATTCTAAATAAATCAATTTGGAGCTATTTAAAACCGAATTTTACTTTATAATAAAATAATAGTTTTTGTTATTCCAAAGGTGCCCCTCTCCTCCCTTATAAAAGGGCACCTCCTCCCTCTCTTCCTCACACCACTTTGAGCCTTAAATCATGGACAACCCCTGCCAATTTCCCCTCTCCACTTCCCTAGATACATTCTAGAGGTCCTGATCTTCTTAAAAGACCAATTTTAGTGCCCTAAAAGGAAGTCTCAAAGAAGCACTTCAAAGAAGAGGTAACGTCTGTTACCGATTCTTTCATCTTTATTTCATCTTCCACTTTTTATACATTAGTTGTTTCATTATGAAGTAATAACATCAGTATCACTCATATACTAATATGTTATTATAAGTATTAAACTACCCTATATCACCATCTATCCATCCTACGGAAAATGAAATCACCGCGGGTGCTTAGGTACGGAATACCATCTCCACGCCGTGGTGTAATTTATTTTCCACCACCACCTTACTTGGATTGGTATAATGGTGTAAAGAATGAATATATATGATTATTGTAAAGTTTTATTGATTCTTAAATAGTATAAATACACTCCAATACAATTCCACGACCATGGGAACGATATCATCGCTTGTGCGTACGTACGGAATACCGTCTCCACGATGTGATGCGACTCGTTATACATGATCTTAATTTCATAACAATTATATAAATGAATTGAATGAATGAATATAATATATTTCACACTAATACCATTCTGGAAATGCGGTATCTATAACCTAAAAAGAAGAATAAGAATTTATTCGACAAAACACGCATAAGAACAAAAAGTAATAAACACCCGAATAACAAGTAGTAATGAAATATTACTAATAATAAGATAATAATATGACCATATATGATATCATAACAATGATTATGATTCTGGAATAAGTCAATTAAATTATTTAAATCATTATACCGGAGGTTCGGACACTTACGAAGCAAATCGGACCTAAGATAAGGGAAATATCACAATCTCATTTTTATCAGAGATTGTTTAGACTTTGAAATTTACTAGGGTGTATTTTATCATCCACAACCATGTTTCCTCAATATATAATATTTATATCCTTATACAATAGTTTATATACAATTTTACCCTTCGGTGAGTTTTTAGTAAAAGATATGAAAGGAATCTATTGTCGTTTTTCATACGAGGTACTTTTTGACTTTTCCGACAAAAGTATGAGAAGAATGTTTTCAATTAACATATATGGCATTAATGGATTTTTAAAAAATTATGTCCAAGAAGTATCCCTTACAAATTTTCAAGTTTATTTTTAATCAACTTCTTTTAGTTTTGAATTGTATAACATGTTAAGAAAGGAAAACTATTTTTGATGTAGAAATGATATTTTCCTCAAGAATGGAGTTCAAGTGTTTTATCAAAATAATTTTCCATCTATGATAATAAAGGGTTCTGTTTCTATCCATATTATTAAAATGATTTTATTAGGTTGTGATGGAATTATTTTTATGAATTCCTTTATCTTATATGAATTATTTTATGATGTCACGATGTTTTAGATTCACATTTTTATTACATGGGTTATGCTATGAGGTATGGTTTATGATTTTGTGGCATGCATAAGAATGGTATCATTATGAGATAGGTGGGACCTATATCTCCCTCCAATGCATTGGGTAACGATTTTATATCTCATGAGATTGACATGGCTGGAACGGTTGTTTATACCGGTTTAGTGAAACAGGACTGAAACAAGGAGTGAACACGGTTCAGAAATGGACTTTGTCCACTAAGATAGTCTTGGAAATGGGTCTTGAATAATAATAAATTATTCTCTATGATTTTGTGTATTCCAAAATGTTTCATGTTTTATGTTATGATTATTGGGATTACATTTCACTACTATGATTTATCCCATGTTATCATATTATGATTTCTTTTGCTGGATAAGATTTCAAAAAGTTATGTTCTTATGTATATGATGCGATTGATATTTATTTTGTTTACCCTTACTGAGAATTTGAGCTCACCCATTTGTATGTTTTCTTTCCCCGGGTCAGGAAGAAGGTTATTAAGTAGGATATTCCAAAAAGGGACTCTAGATATGATGAAATAAATGGGAGGCAAAGTAGATGCTTTATGAACCAGTTGTTTATGATTCCCAGTTTCTAAAGACTCTAAACCAATACGGTCCTTTCCTTGTTTTGATATATGTTGTAATAAGTGTGCTTCAATTCTGAAGTAATTACAATGTATGTAAAGTCTGCGTCGTTATAGTTGGTATCAGAGGCAAAGGAGGTAGGAATGTATCTGATCCTTGGGAACTCTCACATGTGAGCGTTGGACGAAGCATGGCTCTCCGCCCAAGGGCTTCATGAGGAAATGGTTACCCCTAGGGATGGTGGTGTGTCCCGCCTAGGGGGTGTATCCACCCATGGAGTGCCCTGATAGGTATCAATTATAGTCCACCGGAAGTAATTTCAGACCGTAATAGTTGGTATCAGAGGAAAGGTATAGTCAACCTTTGGAAACTAGGATATGAAATCCTTAATAAGAACCCTAAGGATAAGTCTAAGCATATAACACAATCTTAGTGTTTTAGAAATGACCATGAATAACCTAGGATAAGACCTTATGTGTGAAATTTTATTCTTGATTATGTGGTTTTCCTATTATAATTAGTGTTGCTCACACTATTCTTCTTTGTTTTACACAATGGCTGGAACCCGAAGGAACCGTGTTAATGCAGAATGCGACGGGAAATGCAATGATTGTACCCCTGAGAAACCAAAGGTTATATGAGCTGGAATGAATAATCTTGTATCCATGCTCACACAACTTTCTCAAGCTATGAATCATGATGGATTTCCAAACGAGCAAAGGAAGGAGAAACATTCTGTTGAATCCATCATGAGGCAGCGTCCCCCATTCATTCAGCGGGTCTACTGATCCATTAGTTGTTGAACAATGGATCAATACTACTGAAAAGATATTTTCAGTTCTTCAATGTTCTGAACATGATAAAGTCAATCTAGCAGAGTATCGTTTGGAAGGAGATGTTGAACAATGGTGGAATCTTATTAAAAATACGAGGCAAAGAGATGAAATTGAGTCCATGGAATGGGACGAGTTCAAGAACTTATTTTTCAATAATTACTTCCCTCGTATTCTCCGAACAATGATGGAGAAAGAGTTTCTTGAACTGCAGCAAAAGGAAGATGAATCTGTTGGTACCTATGAAGAAAAATTTACATGACATGCAAGGTACGTTTTTGGTATTATTATCCAACCTGAGAGTAAGATCGATTGATTCTTTAGTGGCTTAAAACCAAGACTTCGAAGGGCCTTAGCCATAAGGGAATTCAATAGCTACGAGGAAATCGTTCGATGTGCTCTCAAAGTTGAGATGGATATTGGAGTAACCCATCAGTCATATGGGTTTGATATGAAGAGGAAAATGGAATTCAACGGAATATCTAAAGAGCACACTGAAAAGAATATGAGCTTTATCTTATGCTCAATGTTTGGAATGAAACATGGAGGGAGATGTCTTAAGGGGACAAGTAAATGTTTTAAATGTGAAAAGGAAGGTCATCGGGCATTTTAATGTCTCAATGATGGGAAGAAGATGTCTAATGATGAAAACAAAGGAAGGGATACACTGAATTACCCTACTACACATCAATGTATCAAGTGCAAGGAGATGGGGCATAATGCCAATAAATGCCTTAATCCAAGGGTTGATGATGATGGTCGACGTCAACAGACTCTTAAGGCTAAAGAAAAAGGAAAGTCACATGCAATTTCTATCAGTGATTTGGAGTACGATAACGATGTGGTGAAAGGTACACTTACCATCCACTCTAAAGTAGAAAATGTTTTATTTTATTCTAGATCCACCCACTCGTTTATTTCTAAAGATTTTTCTAAGGGTATCACCATATTACCTAAACAATTAGATGTTGAGTTAGCTGTGACAACACCTAATGGCACAACAGTCGCATCAAAAGTTTATAATTCTTCACCGATTGAAGTTTGTGGGAAAGTGCTTCCTGCAAATCTTATGATCCTCCTATAGTGGAATTTGATGTGATTCATGGCATGGATAAGCTTTCTTTATATGGATCTCATATCAATTTCCAAAGAAGGGAAGTCACATTTCATATTCCATATCAATCTATGATCGTCTATCGATGCAAGGATGAACATAACCTTCTAATGGAAATTCCTTCTATCTTATGGGTCTTTATTCCACTAAATGAAGGTTATTTATATCAAACGGTTGGTGAGAAACTCACAATTAAGAATATGCCCATTGTACGGGAGTTTGATGATGTCGTTCCAGAGGAATTACCGGGTCTTCCACCAAATCGTGAAGTTGTGTTTTCAATAGAACTCGTACCGGGTACTTTGCCTATTTTAAAGACACATTATAGAATGGCCCCAATTGAGTTGTAGTAATTGAAGAAGAAACTCCAAGAGAATCTTGATAAGGGGTTCATACGCCCTAGTGCGTCACCTTGGGGAGGACCTGTTCTATTTGTTTGGAAGTAATATGGATCAATGAGACTCTGCATTGATTATCGAGAGCTTAACAAGATCACTATCAAGAAAAAATAACCTCTCCCATGCATTGATGGACTATTTGACCAACTACGCGGTGATCAATAATTTTCCAAGATTGATCTTCGTTCACGGTATTATCAACTAAGGGTCAAAAGGGAGGATATACCAAATACGGCATTCCGTACAAGGTATGGACACTATGAATTTATAGTGATGGCATTTGTTCTTACTAATTCCCCTTATATCTTCATGGATCTAATGAATAGAGTCTTTAGAGACTATCTTTATCAATTTGTGGATGTCTTTATAGACGATATTCTTGTCTATTAAAAGAGCAAGGATGAACATGAAGATCACTTGAGAATTATATTGAAGACGCTGAGAAAGGAGAAGCGTTATGCCAAATTTACCAAGTGTGAATTTTGGCTTCAAAAAGGTGCATTTTTGGGTCACATAATCTCAAAAGAGGGGATATCTATGGATCCAGCAAAAACAGAGGTTATCGATAGATGGTCAAGACCAACAACAGTAACTGAGATCCGATTTTTTCTTGGTTTGGCTGGATATTATCGATGTTTTGTGACAAATTTTTCACAATTATCTAATCCACTCATCAGGTTGACTCGGAAAGGAGTTAAGTTTGGTTGGATGGAAGAATGTGAAAAGAATTTCAAGGAGTTGAAAAGAAGATTATCCAGTGCACCTGTTCTCACACTACCTTGTAGTGGAGAAAGGTTTGTGATCTATAGTGTTGAATCCATGAAGAGATTTGGGTGTGTTCTTATGCAAAATAATATGGTGGTAGCTTATTCCTCATGACAATTGAAAATCCATGATCAAAATTACCCAACTCATGATTTGGAGTTAGCTGCGGTAATATTTGCATTAAGGATTTGGAGTAATTACCTTTATGGTAAAAGGTGTGATATTTATACTAATCATAAAAGTTTAAAGTATATTTTCACACCAAAAAAGCAGAATATGCTCCAAAGAAAATGGTTGGAGCTGATTAAGGATTATGACTGCTCAATTCATTACCACCCTGGGAAAGAAAACAAGGTGGTAGATGCATAAGGTCGACAAGACCATGCTAGCTTATCCAAGATGAGGATCACAAAAGATCCATTATTTATGGATTTACAAAGGATGGATCTTGGAATTTTAAAGGATGGGGGAAAATCGTATCTTTCTCAAATGAATGTTAAACCATCTATACATGTGAAGATTAAAGAGGCACAGAAAGAAGATTTCGAGTTACAAAGGAATGTGAGAAATATTCTGGAATTCAACCTTGATTGTGATGGGATAATAATGTTCTGGAATCGGGTTTGTGTTCCTCCCATCCCAGAATTAATGAAGGATATGCTAGATGAGGCTCATAGTTATTCATTCTCTATTTATCCTGGAAGCACGAAGATGTATAGGGACCTGAAAGAGGTCTTCTGGTAGGATGGAATGAAAATAGATGTTGCTGAATACGTCTCTCGATGCTTGGTTTGTCAGCATGTTAAAGCTGAGAGACAGAAGTCCAAGGGGATGTTACAACCATTACCCATACCCAGATGGAAATGGGAAATCATCACTATGGACATTGTCACAGGACTTACTAAAACATCCAAAGGCAATAATGCTATCTAGGTCATAGTTGTTCGTCTTACAAAGTCTGCACAATTCATTTATATTATAGAGGATTTCTCTCTGGACCATCTTGCCAGGATATATGTGAAGGAAGTGGTAAGATTGCATGGAGTACCACATTATGTTATATCTGACCAGGACCTGAGGTTTACCTCAAAGATCTGGCGAAGTCTTCAGCATACTATGGATACAGAGTTGATTTTCAGCACTGCTTATCTTCCTTAGACAGACGGTCAGTCTGAGAGAACAATTCAAACTCTAGATGATACGTTGAGAGCGTGCTCTATGGATTTCAAAGGTGGTTGGGATCAACAACTACCTTTGGTGGAATTTTCTTATAATAATTTCTTTCACTCTAGTATTATGATGGCTCATTATGAAGCTCTCTATGGAAATAAAAATGCAGGACTCCAACTTGCTTTGATGAAGTTGGGGAAAGAAAGCTATTAGGACCTGATCTTGTTAATGAGATGGCAGAAAAGGTCCGATCTAATCAACAACACATAAGAACAGCTCAGACTCGACATAAAAGTTATGCCGACAACCAAAGAAAAGACCTAGAGTTCGAAGTGGGTGATACAGTGTTCTTACGAATATCTCCCTGGAAGAGGGTCATGAGATTTGGAAAGAAGGGGAATTTGATCCCTAGATATATCGGTCCTTTCGAAATTCTGGATCGTGCTGGAAAGGTAGCTTAATGATTGGAGCTTCCACCGAATCTCTCTCAAGTTCACGATGTGTTCCATGTATCTCTCCTGAGAAAGTGCATACCAGATCCTTCACATGTACTCAGCTCAGAAGTTGTACCACTGGAGCAAGATCTTTCTTATGAAGAACAACCGGTAGAGATTCTGGATCGTTGAGAAAAAGACCTACGAAACAAGACAACTCGATTGGTGAATGTTTTATGGAGGAACCACCAATTAGAAGAAGCTACATGGGAGCTTGAGGATATGATGATGTAGAGGTATCCTCATCTGTTTATTACAATGTGAAGAATTTCGAGGGCGAAATTCATTTTAAGGGGGGTAGAATGTAACACCCGAGACATTTATGAGAAATATTTTGTTTTTATAAATCATCAAAAAAAACATTCACTACACACAACTCCAGCTTGGCTTGCTCAACACGCAACCACGGCCTTCCTCGATAGCTTGCGTCGTACGCAATAACGAGTTTCACTAAACAACGATATGCTATTAACATATTATTAAAACTATCCGTTATGAATATTAATCACAACATTTTTGAAAATTTGTAAATTTTATTTTTCAAAATAGACTTCATTTTTGGATTCAGAATACCGAAATTAGCCTAGGGTGAAATTTTGGTATTTTTCTGAAAACTTTCAATTTTTGATGAATAGTGAAACCACTAAGTGATAGTTAAAAAACCGATTCTTTCATAAAACTTAATTTTACCGCTTCTGTGAGTGGAATTAAGAAAATCTGAGAGACATGGTTGATTTCAGTAAGTAAAATGTGGTTCAATGAGATGAAAATAATTTTTTGGTGAATAGTAACTTTTTACTTTTTTACCACGGTTAAAAGTAAATAGGGTAATTAAGGGTAAAAATGATATTATTATTACCTTAACACATGTCCTAATTCTATTGGATATGCTTAATTCAACCAAAAATAATCTTCGAAATAAAATATGACCATTTATGCCCACTTGGATTAGATTAGGACATTTATTATCAGTTTACATAAAGAATGGTTAAAATTGTTAAAATCGAAGTTTAATAAGTAAATCATTTTTAATATAGGTTTATACATAAGATAGATTCGACTATAAATATTCATTAGAAATATAAGAATATTTCTAACATAATGGTATTTTATTTATAATTTTTAGACATTAAATAAGTTAATTTATTTATGACACAACTTTGATGCAGTAATTATCTTTTTAATGAAATATTGACATAATTGATGTTACTAACACCCAAATAAATGTAATTTGAGACTTTTTATGAATTCCACTAATTTTATAGGTTAATATGACATGTTATTATTGATTAAATTAACTTTTTTCGAAGTATTCAATATTTTATGATTTTCAAAAAAATCAATTACTAAATAATGTCAAAATTGACATAAAATAGTTTTTTTTAAATATTATATTATCAATTTTTATTTTATTTCTAAAAATCTAAGGTTCGGCCAAATGACCTAGATAAGGTTATATATATTAATAATAAACAACTTGGGGTTCGTTTGTCTTGTTATAGTAAGTTTATTAACCTTATTTTATTAGAACACAAGAAGACACGGTAAAAGTAAAATTATTTTACTAAATGATAAATCTAAATGATAAGGTTAAAATAGGAACCTAAACTTTTCTAAATTATATTTTATGAGAGGATTTCGACCCATACTCACCTTATATTTTAAATAAATCAATTTGGAGCTATTTAAAACCGAATTTGACTTTATAATAAAATAATAGTTTTAGTTATTCCAAAGGTTCCCCTCTCCTCCCTTATAAAAGGGCACCTCCTCCCTCTCTTTCTCACACCACATTGAGCCTTCATGCTCGGCCAACCCCGGAAAATTTCCCCTCTACACTTCCCTAGAAACATCCTAGAGGTCCTGGTCTTCTTAAAAGACCAATTTAATGCCCTAAAAGGAAGTCTCAAAGAAGCACTTTAAAGAAGAGGTAATGTCTGATACCGATTCTTTCATCTTTATTTCTTCTTCCACTTCTTCTTATTTAGTATTTCATTATGAAGTAATAACATAAGTATCAATCATATACTGATATGTTATTATAAGTATGAAACAACCATATTTCACCATCTATCCATCCTAGGGAAAATGAAATCACCGCGCATGCGTACGTACGGAATACCGTCTCCATGTCGTGGTGTAATCTATTTTCCACCACCACCATACATGGAAGGGTATAATGGTGTAAATAATAAATATATATGATTATTATAAAGTGGTATTGATTCTTAAATAGTATACATACACTCCAATACAATTCCACAATCATGGGAACGATATCATCGCTCGTGCGTACGTACGGAATACAGTCTCCACGATGTGATGTGACTCGTTATACAGGATCATCATTGCATAATGATTATATAAATTAATTGAATTAATTAATATGATATATATTACACTAATACCATTCTGGAAATGATGTATCTATAACCTAAAAAGAATAATAAGAATTTATTCGACAAAACACGCATAAGAACAAAAAGTAATAAACACCCTAATAACAAGTAGTAATGAAATATTACTAATAATAAGATATTAATATGACCATATATGATATCATAACAACGAGTATGATTCTGGAATAAGTCAATGACATTATTTAAATCATTATACAGGAGGTTCAGACACTTACGAAACAAATCAGACCTAAGGTAGGGGAAATATATCAATCCCATTTTTATCCGAGATTGTTTATACTTTGGAATTTACTGGGGTGTATTTTTTTATCCACATCCATGTTTCCTCAATATATAATATTTATATCCTTCTACAATAGTTTATATCCAATTTTACCCTTCGGTGTGTTTTTAGTAAAATATATGAAAAGAATCTTTTGTCATTTTTCGTACGAGGTACTTTTTGACTTTTCCGACAAAAGTACAGGAAGAATGTTTTATTTTAACTTATACTGCATGAATGGATTTTTAAAACACGATTTCAAAGAATCTTCCCTTACCAGTTTTCATGTTTATTTTTAATCAACTTATTTTAGTTTATAATTGTATGACATGTTATGAAAGGAAAATTGTTTTTGAAGTAGAAAGGATATTTTCCTCAAGAATGGAGTTCAAGTGTTTTATCAAAATAATTTTCCATCTAAGATAATAAAGGGTTCTGTTTCTATCCCTATTATTACATTGATTTTATTAGGTTGTGATGGAATTATTTTTATGAATTCCTTTATCTTATATGAATTGTTTTATGATGTCATGATGTTTAGGATTACCATTTTTATTACATGGGTTATGATATGATGTATGGTTTAGGATTTTTTGGCACACATAAGAATGGTATAATTATGAGATGGGTGGGACCTATATCTCCCTCCAATTCATTGGGAAAATATTTTATATCTCATGAGATAGACATGGCTGGAACGGCAGGTTATACTGGTTCTGTGAAATAGGACAGAAACGAGGAGTGAACTTGGTTCAGAAATGGACTTTGTCTACTATGATAGTATTGGAAATGAGTCTTGACTAATAAGAAATGATTCTCTATTATTTTTTGAATTCCACAATGTTTCATGTTTTATGTTATGATTATTGGTATTACATTTCACTACTATGATTTATCCCATGTTATGAGATTATGATTTCTTTTGCAGGATAAGATTTCCAAAAGTTATGTTCTTATGTGTATTATACGATTGATATTTCTTTTGTTTACCCTTACTGAGCATTAGAGCTCCCCCTTTTGCATGTTTTCTTTCCCCAAGTCAGGAAGAAGGTTATTAAGTAGGATATGCCAAAAAGGGACACTAGATATGATGAAATAAATGGGAGGCAAAGTAGATGCTTTATGAACCAATTGTTTATGTTTCCCAGTTTCTAAAGACTCTATACCTATACGGTCCTTTCCTGGTTTTGTTATATGTTGTAATAAGTGTGCTTCAATTCTGATGTAATAACAATGTATGTAAAGTATTGGTCATTATAATCAACGTCTACAGAGGTACTACTTCTGTCGAGTACCACGGGTCTTCCACTACATCCAAGTACTCCTATGACATGTGTCTACTTTTACAACCATTCGCTCCCCATAATGCCATCCGAATCACCCTGAGTCGATCAATCATCACTCGTCAAGTCTCAGCAAGCTACTAGGTCTCTACAATATGCTCGCTCGACATAGGGAGGGTCTAGTCCACGTGTCAAAATCCCATACTATAATTCTCAAGAAATATCACGTAGATGTATCACAAGAACCTCCTCCTCATAGGTGTCTCAACGCAATAGACAGCGCGTCAATCAAACTCCCGGTCTGTAAGTTATTAGCCTTTTAGTCCCGGGGGCCAGGTTGGTTTTTTGTACGAACCAACCGCACCTTATCCAAACTATACCCCGATATCCCATGAGGTATTTTTAAAGGGACCGTTTCTCAATGTCATTACCCGGGCCACTGACGGTTCTTCAAATGGACGTCTGATGCCAATGATATGGCCAATGTAACCAATGGGTCAATAGTGGGCCCGAGTCCGGTCTGACCCGGTCGGACCAACATGGCCCCATCCAGTCTGGGTCGACCTGGTCTGGGTCAACCCTGTCAGACCTATTGGGTCTGACTCGGCCCGTTGGGAGGGTCATCTCGCAAAGATTCGACCCGGTCCGCTGGGCCCAGCCCAGCCGACTGCGAGGGCAGTTCGGCTGGATGTCGCCACGTAGGAAGCATTGGCCCGAATGCTGAGGCCGGTTCGGCCTACGCTGTGAATGGTGAGGCTCGAGAGGTCGGTGGAAATAAGACCAGCGGGGAGGCCGCGCGTGGAGCGGGCAGGACGGCGGGACTCCAGGAAGGTCACGGGTGTACTGGGCAGGGTGCAAGGGTGATAGGCAGCACGCTGAGGCAGCACGCCGGGGCGCCGGGAAGGCAACGACAGGGGACCACCGATGCATCAGCAGGGCGTCTGGGTTCCAGGAAGGGTGCCAGAAGGGACTGGGCAGGCCATTGGCTGGGCGCGGGTGCACCTGGGAGCAAGTCAGGCTGCCGGGAGAGCTACCGGCAGGGGCTGGGTAGGTCGTCGGCAGGGCGTGGGGGTGTCGGTCAGGCCACTGGTAGGAAGCGGGGCCGCTGTGCGGCGCGCTAGGGAGGCACGGGGGCGTCGGGAAGAATTCCAGGTATGTGAAGAGGAGTCGGGCAGTGCGCAGGTGGGGGTTGGAAGCACGCCTGGGATGCCGTGAGAAGGCGGGTCGGGCGCCGCTTGGCCGATGATGTTTGGCCATGGGCATCGGTGCTGCGCGGGGGCGACACAATTGGCGGAAGCCACGAGTAGAGCGGCCGTTTTCGTTGCCGCCTTCGTTGTCGTTGCCTTAATTCCTTGTCGTAGAATGCCACAAGAGAGAAGAAATCGACTGAGGATGTCTGGCCGTGTTTGGTTGGCCCACATCCTCCACATTTAATGTGATAACAATTATCTAAACAGGAAGGGAGGATATTTTCTTCAATTGTTTTTAAAACCACGCATCAAATATTCTTCAATCCTAAGAAGAGATAAAGAACAGAATATTATGATAAAACAAAACCACTACCTTGTTTGTTGTTCGTCGCTGATGAAGTTGCGGAAAGCAGGAGTCATCCTATTGACATCGGAAAAGAGGAAGCCGAAGATGACGTCGGCGTTCGTCATGGATGACGCTTCCCTTTCCTTGTTCCTGTAGAAGAAGGAATAAGACGTCTAGGGAAGAAGTCTAGGAATAAATCTGGTGTTCTTCACGTTCTTCATTTGGAGAATTTTAATCCTCCCAAGCTGTCAAGTTCCACCAAAGGAGAATGCCAACAAAATAATAATAGTATGTCTTATTAATTTATTGTTGTAGGAAAATTAAAAAAGGAGAAATAAACTCTCCTTAATGAATTAAAACACATTGTTGAAATTAATTGGGACCTAGGTGGGCAGAATTAATTGGCACGCACATTTGCACAATTAATTGGCATGCACCTTGGAACAATTAATTGGCACGTGCGTTGGCATAATTAATTGGCATGCACGGTGGCATAACTAATTGGAATGTGTGTTGGAACAGTTAATTGTGTGGAGGAGGTCAACGTCTCACCCTCATTAATGAGGGATAGTGGATTGTTTTCATCCTCCACCATTAATAGGGGTCAGGTGGTCCTCACCCCTCTTATTTAATTGAGAGGTTATTCTCGGGTGGTACCCATGTTGTAACCTCTCGTAGGAGGTTAGGGTGTGGCGTTCCCACCCCCAACATCCAATTGGATGTTCTAACTAACCGCACACACAACACAAGGAAGCATAAAAATTTAATAATGTTTTTTACATTATTTTATTATTTTTTCTATAATAAAAATCCATAAACTAACTTCCAAATTCGTCATAAAGGAACTGAGTTGAAGGTACACTAAGAAATTACTGATGTTGCGAGTTCAACGGTGTACTCAGATTTCAATTCTGAGCAATGGTTCAAATGATATAAAATCCTGAACGTATGTTTACTGAACGTACCCAAAAAATTGTTCGGAAAATTTTTATCAGTCACCCTCAATTCATTCCGGTCGATGTTAGGCTCTGCCTAGGTGAAACACGCACCACAAAACTGAAATGTACTCTTGGATTTTTAATCCGACACACCGTTTAGAAGTAATGAATATTACAATAAAATAATTTTCACATAATTATTTAATTTGTGGCTAAAATCTATCCTTTTCTGCTGGCTCGCGCTGGCCAAAGTTAGTATCTACTTAAAAAAAGTATGTGCTCACATGTCCTACGGTGGTCTCAGATTTTTAATCTGTGCTACCGTTTGTGAGTTATAATCATTTGAAAAAATATAATAATTTATTTAATTATTTTATTAACAGTTATGCCATTTTTGGGATTTTTCACAGGAGGCCCACACTGACTAAACTATAGTCACGCCTATGTTAACCTGACATCCTGAGCATTACAGTGCGCTCAGATTTCTCATCTGAGTAATATTTTATGAGTTATTCCACTTTTTCAGTAAAACTAATTATGCTCGTTAATTTAAACTCAAGAAAACATCAGAAATTTATTCCGGGCACTCTGGGCCTCAAAATCAAGCGACATGTGAAACTACGGACTCGTAATATTCCCATGTTTAAAAAAAAATTAATATCACATCAATTATGGGTCTTTAAATTCTCCCCACCTTAGGGATTTATTTCCCCATAGGATATAACTCACACTAATGGTTCAAATGGGGTTACTGAGCCCGCATCCGAGTCTCCTGCTCCCATGTGCTCTCTTGGAGGATCTCGTGCTGCAAAAAAAAAACATGCACCTCAGGTATCGACTGTCCACTTAAGAACCACTCCTTTCGATCCTCAATCTCCACTAGAACTTCTGTAAAATTCACCGGATCATTGATGTCCATCTCTCCATGGTAAATGATGTGTAAAGGGTCGTGCACGTATCTCCTCAGCTGACATACATGGAAGATGTCATGCACCCCAAGAGACTAAGTTGGAAGATCTATGCAGTAAGCCACCTCACCTACTCTACTGAGGTCCTGGAATGTTCTGATAAATCATGGAGATAACTTGCCCCCTCTACCAAATCTTCATAGACCTCATCGTGGTAAGACACATAGAAATGCGACTTTTCCATCACAAAACTCCATAGGTCTCCGTCTCCAAACATCATATGAATTCTGTCTGCTCTCTACAGTCATTATCTGCTTCTGGTTTATCTGCACCTTTTTCGAGGTAGCTCATACCATCTCTGTTCGGAAGGAAGCAGGCCGACTTGGTGAGTCGGTTGATGATCACCCACATAGAACCATGTCCCCTGGACATAGGTGGATGAACCGTCTCGAATTCCATGGATATCCCAACCCTCTTCCACTTTGGGACCTCTAACGGTTGAACTAAGCCTGCTGGAACCTGATTTTCGGCCTTCACTTGTTGAAAAGTGAGGCATCTAGAGTCAAACTCTGCTACTGTCTTCATCATACCTAGCCACCATTGTTGTCTTCTATGTTCCTGATACATCTTCTCCACTCCTAGATGTACCGCTAAAGGAGATGTGTGGAACTCACTCAACACCTCCTCCAGAAGTGCAGCTGGTACCATGGTACGTCCTCTAATGAGGAAGACGTGCTCCCCACCATTAGAAAATCCATCAGGTGCCTGCCCTATGGATATCGGAGCATGTTGTGTCTTGTAGTAAACATCCCCATGTTGTGCCTCCCTTACTCGCTGAAGAAGAGGGGGAGTGATTGTAAGAGACTCTAGATCGGCTGCTCTATCACTATCCACAATGGATATCTAAAATGTAGCTAGCTGCTTGGTCGCCTCTCCTAGCAGCTGAATACCAGATCTCCATCTGAGTGCATCTGCTACTACGTTCCCCTTCCTAAGAGTATATACTATCACAAAGTCATTATCTTGGAGGAACTCAAGACATCACTGCTGTCTTAGGTTTAGGCCCTTCTAAGAGAAGATATACTCAAGACTCTTGTTATCAGAGTACACAATAAAATGTTCACCCAATGAACTATGGTTGAGACAATCCAATTATAAGAACTCGAATTCACCCTTATTCACCTATGTTCTACAACAGTTGCTAAGATTTCTCCTTTACTGAAAAGAGAAATCTGGTTTCATCCCCTGGATGAACCGCATCCTTTCCCTAATATGGTCAATCCTAACATGAATGGTACTAATTCATTTCATGGATGACGGCGTAGGGCCTCGAAACTACTACCAAGAGACCCAACTGTTACTCTCTCCTCCAAGGTATGAGTCACACTATCGGCATTAGTGTTTGGTACAAGGTATCCACTAGAAGGAATCTTGAAATTGAGGGTCATGTCAATGATTTTAACCAGAACCTCTTAGTATTTACCACACAAAAGGTAGGAGAGAAAATGTCACAAGGACAAGTTTCATTTATTACTACAGCTCAAAGTACAATGACACAAAGCGACCACAAAAATGACATTAACGAATCTAGAAACATCAAGAACAAATGCCTCAATGCCTGGAACTAGTCCCACTCCTGTCCACCTGCTTCCAGAGCTCCATTGTCAATTCCTTCAATAGCCTGAAGCTATGCTCTTCCCTGTCCACCAGTTTCCTATGGTCGGGGTGGACCTCCATGTGGTAGTGGAAACACCTTGAATCATTCTCCACCACCAGCTGCATGACCATCTCCTCTCCCATGGGCACTTGTTCCTTGTGGTCCACCTCGATCAAACCTCTACCTCTGTATAGGAGGTCCCTCAACTGACTGCTGATCATCTGTATGGTGGGTCGGACAGTCACATTCCATGTGACCCTGCCTACCGCATGTGTAACACTACCTGCTCCTGGTAGGTCTGTCTCCAGCCCAAGTGCCTCGCACATACGATCCTGAGTCTTGCAGTCGACCACCTGTGGGTCTGGTCCTCTGGGACCTCTGTGTCATCTGTCAACGCCCTTCTATAGAATACTCCGCTGTATGATTACTATTAGTGGGTATCACTACTGGTGACTGCTCAACAAGGAAACTCTCCACCTCGAGGGAACACTCCAACACCCTCGTCTTTGACGGGATGCTGTGGGAGATAACTGAAGCTCTGATATTTTTCCTGAGCCCCTGCTCAAAGGATCGGGCCCGGAAGAATGGGCTACTCACCATATCTATAGAGTAGCATGAGAGGTCTATGAACCTCACTGAGTACTGAACTACTTTTATGTTTCCTTACTATAGATTAAGTAGCTCTTATATCCTCACCTCTTGAAGGGTGGATGGGAAAAACACTTCCATGAATAGGCTCTCGAAGTCTGCCCAGAGTAGCATCGCATCATCATGAATCTGGAGCATCAGGCTCCACCATCTGCCTACAGCTTCTTGAAGGAGGCTGGAATCATGGATCGCCATGAAGTCTGTTGGGGTCCCAACTAGCCTAAACACTATCTCCATAGCCTCCATCCAATCCTTAGCCACTTGTGGGTCCATCTCTCCCCAGAACCTTGGTGGCCTCTAGCGCTGGAACTCATAGAACATGCTCATGGAGCGTGTATTGTCTGCTAGTGGTGCTGGTGGCATCGGTAGCCCAATGGGAATTTATACCACTGGTGTCTCCATAGGGAGTGGGCCATGTACTGAGGATTTGTTGCTCGGTGGACTGTCAGTACGTACAACACTCGGGGCTCTATTTGGTTGTCCACGAGGAGGCATCCTGAATGAAATAGATGCGACAGAGTCAAAAGACTATACCTGGTGAGCTGACCTGATTTGAGCTGACTAAGAGAAATTTTTTTAATACACACATGCAATCAATTTTTTCGTGTAGTGGGTCAGAAATATGGAGTCATGGTCCTGGTGTATGGATACGTCGGCCGCCAGAATCAACACTTGACTCCTTGAACTAAAAAGCACACTTATTACCATTAACAATATTGCTTCACAGAAAAGAAATATTAGAGTCCTTTTCTCCAATGTAGAACCAACATCCTCTGATACAAATTATTCATGACCCGTCACCCGGGGCCCGCATCGTGACTACCCCAAGCCCGCCTTCCATATTCCAGGGGCTGGAGACCAGCACCAAGACATAATTCCATGAAAATCGGAACGTGTTGCCATTATAAAATGTATACAAAGACAAGAAGAGTAAAAGTGGAAGAAAAAACTAAGTGAAAAATGTATTACAAGTGTACTGAAAGTAAAGGGGGCCAGAATACAAGGCCAACTATAAAGTACAAATACAACGGAATGCATGTACAAATAAAAAGGGACAAACAATTGAAAGGTAAAAGGATCTCCTGGATCGTCCTCCGAGGTTCCTACCAGAAGGGTAGGTACAAATATCCTCCTCAACACTCCACTCCGGTTAGAGTCCACCATGTACCAATACATCGTTAGGTCCTCCTCTGGGTACCGTCCAGTCCTGGCACTCCCAGCCTCAATCAACGATGTCCGTCGTCTGCATCCAACCCGATGAGGTGCGGGTATAGCCTGTTCAGGGGTATGTATAATGATACTCAGTAGGGACCCCGAGACCCTCATGGTCTCACAAAATCCAACAAGGATAAACCAAAAATTGTGATTTCAACGGATAACAATTACTTAGGTATATGTCCATACATATACCTATGTTATCAAGTAACGCATATCAACAATGAATAAACCACAATGTTCGTTGACTCATCTCAAACAAGGATCTTTACTCATGACGTCGAAACCACGATTGCTAGATAAATCCGCCTCTAGAGAGTACATTGGGCCTACTGATACAACCATGTGCTTCCCACTAACCTTGGATTGCTGATGTACTCCACATGTCGAGTATTGTGGGCCTACTGCTACAACCAAGCACTTCACACCATGAATCTGCCTTTACAACCATGTTCCCCCTCTCATCGCCTACAAGTGTACTCCTTCTATAGAGTACCATGTGTCTGCCACTACAACCAAGCACTCCTCCACCATCGGTCTGCTGCTACAACCAAGATCTCCCCATAGGGTCTTCCGAATCACTCTGAGTCGATCGATCAGAATTCATCAAGTCTCATCCAGCTACTAGGTCTCTTGAATCTGCTCGCTCGTCACTAGGAGGGTCCACTCCATGTGCCAAAAGATTATACTCCAAGTGTCACTAAATCTCACATAGACGTATTACTAGAACCGCAACTTCATAGGGGTATCAACGCAATAGACGGTGCGTCAATCGAACAACCAGTTTTGTACATTATTACCCTTTACGTCCCAGGGGCCCAGTTGGTTTCGTGTACGAACCAACCCGACCGTATCTAAATATTCCCCTAACTCCCCTAAGGTTTTTTATAATGTACCGTTTCACAATGAGATTAACAGCATCACGGCTGGTTCATCAAACGGACGTCTGGTGCCAATGATATGGCCAAAGTAAGCAATGGGTCATTAGTTGGCCAGGTTCCAGTCCAACTCGGTCGGACCGACTCGGCCCAACACAGTTGGGGTCGATCCGGTCTGGGTCGACCCGGTTAAACATGTTGGGTTTGACTTGGCCCATTAGGCGGGACATCCCGCTATGTTTCGACCCAGCCCCGCTGGGCCAGGCCCGTAGACTGCGAGGGTAGTTCGGCCGGATGCCGCCACGCATGCGACATTAGACCGAATTCCAGGGCCGGTTCAACCAGTGCCGTGAAGGGCACGACTCGAGAGGTCAATGGATAGAATACCAGCAGGTAGGGCGGAGAGACTATGTGCAGGCTGTGGGTGCACCAGGCAGGGTGTCGGGGTTCCAGGCAGCGCACCGAGGCGCAGGCAGCACACCAGGGCACCGGGCAGACCACAAAAGGGGGCCACGGGGGCGCCGGAAGGTTACCGGGGTGCCGTGCAGGGTGCAGGCAGGGGCCAGGTAGGCCGCAGGCTGGGCGCGGGTGTGCCTGGTAGCGCGCCGGGGTCTCGGGCAGGCCGCTAGCAAGGAACCGGGGCATCGGGCAGTGCGCCGGGGAGGGGCGGGGGAGTCAGGCAGGGCACTGGGGTGGCGCAGGGGCAACGAGAAGCGCACCGGAAAGGCGCCGGGGCACCGGGCAGAATGCATGCGGGGCGTGGGGAGCGCGCTGCGGACGTCGCGGGTAGGCAGGTCGGGCGCCGCTTGGCCGACGTTGTTTGGTCGGGAGCATCGTTGCGTTGCTGGGGTGGCGCGATTCGTGGAGTTCGCAGGTAGTGCGGCCATCGTCGTTGCTGCCTTCATCATCGTCGCCTCAATGCCTTGACATAGAATTCCACAAGAGTGAAGAACCCGACAGAGCATGTCGGTCCATGTTAGTTCATCCCGGATCCTCTGTGTTTAATGTGATAACAATTATCTAAACAAGATAGGATGAGATGTTCATAAATTTCTTTTAAAAACACACATCAAATCATTTTCAATCCATGAAGAGAAAAAGAACATCATTTTATGATAAAACAAACCCCTACCTTGCTTGTCGTTCTTCACTGATGAAGTCGGAGAAAGTGGGAGTCGTCCCATTGACGTCGGAAAAGAAGAAGTCAATGACGACATCAGTGTTCTTCATTGATGACACTACACTTTCATTGTTCCGGTAGAAGAATGAAGAAGACGTCTGAGGAAGAAGTCGAAAAATAAATTCGGCGTTCTTCATGTTCTTCGTTGGGAGAATTTTCATCCTCACAAGCTCTCAAGTTCCGCCGATGGAGGATGCCAACAAAATAATACTAGGATGTCTAATTATTTTATTATTGGAATGAAAATTCAAAAAGGAGAAAGAAAATATCCTTAATAAATTCACAGGCATCTGTGAAATTAATTGGTACACGCGTGTGCCCAATTAATTAGCACGCGAGTTGGCACAATTAATTGGTACGCACGTTGGCACAATTAATTTGCACGCACATTGGTAGAATTAATTGGAATGTGCGCTGGAATAATTAATTGGAATGCGTGTTAGCCCAATTAATTGTGTGAAGTTGGTCAACGGCTCTCCCTCATTAATGAGAGAGAGTGGAGAGGTTTCATCCTCCACCATTAATATGGGTCGGGTGGTCCCCACCCCTATCATTTAATTGAGAGGTTATGCTGAGGTGGTCCCCATGTCGTAACCTCTCGCGGGAGGTTACGGTGTGGCGGTCCCACCCCAACAACCTATGAGAGGTTCCAACTAACTACAAAAACAACACATGGTAGCTTAAAAATAAAATCATGTTCTGAACATTATTTTATTATTTTATTCTTTAATAAATAGCCAAAAACTAGCAACCAAACTCGTTAGAATGCAACTATAGTGATGGTCTTACTAAGCTATTACCGAAGCTGTGATTTCAATGGTTCCCTCAGATTTCAATTCTGAGTACTGGTTCAAAAGATATAAAATATCGGAAGTATGTTTACTGAACGTACCCAAAAAAAAGTTTGTAAAACTATTATTAGTCACCCTCAACTCGCGCCGATCGTGGTTTATCTCTTCCTAGGTGAAAAACGCCCCAACGAACCCAACGATACTCTGTTTTTTTTAATCTGACTAACCTTTTTTATGTTATGGAATTTACAATAAAATAATTGTCACTTAATTATTTTATTTGCGGCCAAAAACTAACATTTTCGGATGGCCCGAGCTGGCCAAAGTTAGTATCTGCTTAAACAAAGCATGACCTCATAAGTTCAACGGTGGTCTCGGATTTTTAATCTGAGCTACCGTTTTTCAGTTATAAGAATTTGAAAAATAATATAATTTATTTAATTATATTATTTACGGTTATGCCATTTTTGGAATTTTTCACAAGAGGCCCACAATGACTAAACTTAAGTCACTCTTATGGTAAACCTTTAATATTGAGCTCAATAGGGCACTCAGATTTCTGATCTGAGTAACCATTTAAGGGTTATTCCACTTTTTCAGGAAAACTGCTTACATGTGTTAATTTAAGCTTAACAAAACATCAGAAGTTGATTTCAGGCACACCGGGCCTCATAATAAAGTGTCGTTTGAAACTGTGGACTCATAAAATTCCCATGTATTTAAAAAAAAATATTTCACGGGAATTCCATGTCTTTTAAAAAATAATAATATTATGGATTTAGAATTATATTTTTTTACATAAATATAGTGTTTTTTCATTTTAAATTAATAAGAAATCTTTTAAAAACAATAATTGAGTTTTTCCACTTCAATTAAAAAGATTATTATAAAGATATTTTCATTTTAATAATAGGTAATGAAATAAAAATGTTGAATCATGAGGTCAACATTAGATCATAAGGCCCTTTTCATTTTTGTTCATAAATAAATGTTTCCGTGGTAAATCAGATTTACTATAATATAAGTAAAATGATTAACATGTTAAAAATAAATTGTAAAAGAAAAAAATACATAAAAAAGTATATTTAAAATTGGATTTATGCCTTTAAAGATCTATTTATATATATAAATTATTAATTATCAGTCTATTTCTTTGTACATATTTCCACCAATATGTGGTTATCATTAAATTTAAAATTATAATTATTTAATCACTTGAAATGGCCTCTCATCAATTATAAATAAAACACATTCCATTATCAAAAATACACTCCCAAAATCTCAACAAATACATTCCATTTATCTTCCCAAAATCCTTACATATGATCTAGATGTCATTTCCTTCATAAAAGACAAACCCAATATCCCTCTAAAGAAGACCTAAAAAAGTATATTTGTTAAAGAGGTAATAAAACTGAATTATAAAAATAATTTTAAACTATTCATTACATCCAATATATCTATTATATCTATCATAAAATATAAAATTCTATATCCATAATATTATAAATTTTTTTTTTCTGAAAACATCATTATACACCCCCTTTCTCGTCAAACTGGAAATCAAAGTATCACTCATGCGTATGTATGGCTTATGATCACCATGTAGCGATACAATTCATTGATTAAAAAATAATTTATGTATGCGTATTATGATGGTTATAACACATATATATTAAACTTATGATATAATTTTAATTAATTAATGATATTTTCTTTAATAGCTTCATAAAATATAATATTTTGTGAAACTATAATGTCACTCGTACTTATGTGTGGACTACCTTCACTATGATGCGATGTTAATTTTATATAATTTATAATTAAAAATTATGGAAATAAGAATGAATATTTTGAATAAATATTATATATATGACACAATAATAGTTTTGTAAAAGTAAAATTATTATTACCTTGTTTTCAATCATTCATTCAATAATAAGAATTTCATTTTGAGTATATATGTCCTATTATCTCCATGAATTATGTAATCCATGTTTATATTTATAATTTTTATAAATGGTAATAAAAATGTATATAATTAATATATATATATCCCTTATAGAATAAATGAAATTCTGGAAATGAGGCATCATATACTATGCAAGAGATCGGGGACTTTGATGGAAAATTAATCTTGTGAAATAATGAAATATACACAAAAATGTGAAAATATTGAATTATTATTAATTGATGTCTAGTATTATGTTTTAAATGGATAATATAATATGTTATAAATATATTTATTGTTAATTTGTAAATTTTTAACATGTTTAGAACCATTATGAATGATTTTTTGTCTTGTTTGATGGAATTCAAACCTCAGATAGTGGAATTTAGAAATTAATTTCCTTTCATTGAGTCAATAATATAATATATTTATTATGTCATCTTAATATTGTGTGTTCAATTATTAATTATTTTTATTTTTATTTTATTTCTAATTTACATATACTTATTTTCTACTAATACAAAAAAAATTATCTCTTTAAGGACCACATAAATATTTCAATATTTTTAGTTGTTCATTTCACAATATATATATATATATATTTGAATTTTTTTTATTAATATTCATTGGTAAATATTTATTATCCATTAAAAAATTATCAAATAAAATATTTAATGATGATTTTACTTTGTTATAAAAAATGATTAAATTCCTTAACCATTGTTCTACATTTTATAATATTGTTATAAAGGAATGCTTTTTTGTTTTCAAAATGAGTAACCTTATGATTTTTATGACAAAAATATTAAAATAATTCTTAATAAAAAATATTGAAAGTTCGTATTTTCTCACATTCAAAAGAAATTAACTCATTGAATATTCCATTAAATTATTAAAAGGTTTATTTCAAATAATTTTTTTCCTTCTTAAATTTCATGGAATTTATGAAAATGGAAATAAAAATGGTACTTCCCTCAAAAATTATTTCAGTTGAACTTTCAACAACATCTTCTATCTAAAATAAAATTTTATTGAGGTTACATATGAATTATTTGGAGTATGATCCTAGGATTCCATCTTTATTTATTCTATGGTTAGATTCATTTAATGAAGGAATGATGTTTTTGAAAAGGTGTCATTTTAATTGGTTATTCTATTAAAAAAATTTCAAGGAAAAAATTTCTTTTCTTGGAAAAATCGTTAACTATGAAGGAAAATATTTTCATTTCATAGGAGTATTCCATAATTCAATGTATTTTTCCAATGTAATTATTTCTAGGATCAAGTTCGTTTATAATTCATGTTATATTAATTTCGATGATTTCTTCCATGACTAAAGATTATTATTATTGATATTAAGGGATAAATTATTAAATGTGGTATTCATGTTTTATTACCCTATTCATATGTTATTGTATATATCTCAATTTTTACACCTACTTGGGAATAAGATCACCCATTTACGATGTTACTTTTTCCATGATATGAAGAATGGTATTAAGTATGATATGTAATAATGGGATTATGTTATGATGGAATAAGCCGGAGATAATTTAGATTTTTAATGAACTTGTCTTTTACATTTCCATGTTTCAAAATACAGAAATCCTAAATTATATTTTTCATCGTTCTGTTAGATTATGTCATGAATATTAATCTTTTTATAGGTAATATATATTTATATAAATACTAGATCATTATATATGTTATCTTAGTATTGATTAGATAAAATATTGATGATAGAATGAGAATACCATTGTTAGAAAATTATGGGTTTTAATATATATAGGATTAAATCCATTGGTTTTGGCAATGCCCTTTAATTAACAACATTGAACGTATTGAATTATAAATGAATGTGCCCTAAGAATGATATATTATAAAAGAATTTTAAGATATTTTTATAATTACATTTAATCATTATGATGAGTTTTAAAAATAACTTATACATGGTACAATTTTTATTTTGAAGACTCTATATTTACTGTCCCTAAATGGGTATATATCTTTGATTAATAAAATAAAAAATAATATTGATAAGGATTTCATATGATCTATTTCACCACTATGGTGGTTCAAATTCCCTATTATTTAAGGGGATGGATGGATTAATTTTATTCTATATTGATTATCAACAATGTAACAAGATCACAAAAAGTAACCAGTATCCCCGACCTCATTTTAATGAATTATTTGACTAAATACGTGGATCTCAATAATATTCCAATGCTGAATGTTATTCTATATTAAATAATCTTAGAACTTTTTAGGTTGATATAATCAATAAAATATCTCATACATAGTATGGACAATAGGAATTTATAGGGATCCTTTTCATCTAACTAATTTACTTAAATATTTATGGATTTAATAAATTTAGTCTATATATACTACATTGATGTATTTTCTATAGTATATATAAATTTTGTTCTATAATATTTTAATATTAATAAAGAAACTCAAAATAAGATGGGGATTATGATTATGGACATTAAGTAGGAGAAAAATTATGAAAATTTACCATGTGTGAATTTTGGCTTCAGAAAGATTAATTTTATGGTCATAGAATATCAAGTAATTGTATATTAGTATATCCTTCGACGACCTATCCAATGAAGAATTGCACTATACTGACATTGGTGACCAAAACCCATAGTTTTCAGATTTTGGATTTATATTATCCTTGTTTTTAGAATTATTTCTCAAAATTATAAAATACATTATATAATTTGACACGAAATGAATTTTCTCATAATTAATAAAGAATGTGATGATAATTTCAAGAAGATTAATAGATGGTTAACCAGTTAATATTTTTTCACACTAGACAATAATGATGAATTTTCTATTATCAGTAGTAATAAATAAATTAATGGTTGTGATGATTTCTCAAGAAAAGAGACATGGTGATAGATTATGCTGGATGATAATTAGTGGTCTCCAAAAATTACCCAATTAGTGATTTGGGGATAAATATCATAATTATTTAATTACTGTTAAGGATTAATTTTCTATGTGTAGGTTGGTGTTACATATATATTGGTTTAATAAGTATAAATTATTTTTTCACTCATAAAGAGTTAAACATACACAAATGAATATGGTTAGAGGTGAATGAAGATTATGATTGAAATATACATTACCACTAGAGGAATTTGAAAAAACTGGTAGATTTGTTAATCCAAGTGTATCATAGTTTCTTATAATTAATGTGAATCAATAATGATTTAAAATTTCTAGATTTACAGAAGGCGGTCCTTGAAATTGTATTGGATTGGAAGAACTCTTAGATGACTCATATTATGGTTCAACCATCAATCACACTGAAGAATAATGTGGTGGAGAAGGATTTTGTAGAGCTATAAAAGAAGTTATGAAATGATTCTAATTTCAAACATAATTATGAGAGAATAATAATTCCCATTATTCAAGTGTTTATTCTATCTATAAATTATTTTAAGAATTAAATTTTATATGAGGCTCATAGTTCATCATTATCTATTTATCATGGATTTAAAAAGTAGGTCTACATTCCTACAAGAATATTTCAGGTGGGATTGAATGAAAAACGATGATAAATAGTGTTTTTCCCAATGATTGTATTTTCAAAAATATAATGCTAATAGGAAAAATTCTAAGGTGATGTTACAACGATTAACCTGGCCTAAATGGAATTTTGAAAACATCACTATGACTTTTTTCATCGGTCGCCCCATAACATCTACATGAAAAAAAATTATTTGTTGATTATTTGTGATTTCCTTATGATGTCATAAAACATCATTTATATAAGATATTATTTCAATCTTGAAAATCATTGCATGAAAAATATTATGAAAGTGGTAATATTTCATTGTGTAATGCTATTTTTATATCTGATCTGGATGTTAGGATTACCTCGATGTTCTTGATAACTCTTCTACATGATCTATATATAGAGTAATGTTTTGGTACTTGTTAAAATATTTATATAGATAGAAATAATATGACAACCATTTAAAAAAAATAAGACATTTTGAGATCTTGTTTTATGGATTACACAGGTGGTTGGGATCAACATCATCGATTTGTGGACTTTTTGCAGAACATTATCTTTCATTTTAACAATTTATAAGGCTCTTTACGAAGTCATTTATGTTAATATGGTCATAACACCATGATTTTTGATTGAAATTGGTTAATGTGATCAATTATGATTTTTTCTTTCTAATAGAGTATCAGACATAGTCATATCATTTAATCAACATATTAGAGAATCTCATTGTGAAGAAAATGATTATACTGAATGTAGTCTAAAAGATACTGTGTTTGATGTGGTCAAAAATGTATTTCTAAAAATATATCCATGGAAGAGAGTTATGAGATTTTAAATGAATATAAATATAACCCCTATTAATTTTTTCCATTTTAAA
Source organism: Viscum album (assembly GCA_963277665.1). Lineage (NCBI taxonomy): Eukaryota > Viridiplantae > Streptophyta > Magnoliopsida > Santalales > Viscaceae > Viscum > Viscum album. The sequence goes on along the minus strand of OY728121.1, from coordinate 87,041,782 downwards.
TTATATTTCATATCATGATGAATGCTTTTAGATTGGAAATTCCATTAAATCTTTCTCAGGTTCATGGTGGGTAATTTGTGTCTCTCTTAAAGAAGTAAATCCTGGATAGATAACTTGTTATAATCTCAATGATGATGTAATTGGATCGATATCATTCAAATGAAGAGCATAAGGTAGATATTCTGTATTACATATGTAATGTTCTACTAAACCAAACCACTCACCTAGTTAATGCTATTTAGAAAAAGCACCAACATGAGGAAGCTATATTGAAACCTGAGAATTTGATCAGGTAGATATATCCTCATCATATTATCTCCATGAAAGAAATTTTCAAGATGAAATAATTTTTATATGTTGTAGAATGTGACATCCCAGGATTTTATATTCTTTCTCCGTTCACATAAATTTTTTCACATCAATATCATACATCACCTAGAACAGTGCACTTAAAATTACTACAAAATATTAATTGTTTATCACGATAATTATAAAATTTCAATTACAATGGAGGGTTTAAACAATGTTAACATTATTATTAAATACATTAAAATTTCAGTTTTAATAAAAATATATTTATTATTTCTAAATAAACATATTATTTTTACCAAAGTCAATTTATTCTTCAAATATATGTTTTTTTCGAAACGTTATTTTTATCAAATTCTCTGAGAAAATAAATAAATATTATGTTTTACACTTTTTTTAAAATATAAGTCATATAATTAATATAATTTTTGATATCACCATAAAAATGATATATTATTCCTAATTTTTAGTGTTTTTCTAAAAATCATGATATTTCAATGAAATGTAAAAAAATACAGGTTTTTATTTAATACTATATTTTATTTAAAATGTAATGTTTTTTTCTATAGTGTGATATATTTTAAATATTTACTTTTGATTTATTATAATACAACTATATATATTAAAAAATTTTCTATTCCTTAATTTATTATAGAATCATTTTATATTTAAAAATTATTTTTATCTGAAAAATTATTTATCATTTTCATTTCTAGTTTAATATACATCTAATTCATTTAATTATTTGAAGTAAATATTATAAAAGAAATTACTTAATTAAAACAAAAAAATTTATATTTTTATACACGATAATTTTCCTTTTAGTCATAAATAATGTTATTGTGGTATAAAAAACTTTATTGTAATACTAGTAAAATAATGTAGCAGGTTAATCATAAAAGGCCAATGATTAAAATACATTAAAATTACTCATTAAATGGGAGTTTGATGTTTCTAAAGTTCATAACCCCTATTTAAAACATTACTTATCATCCAAATTTAGGGAATAAATTCCATCTAATATTTATTTTAAATAACCTAAAAATAATAAATATTTGATAATTTATAACCACACATCCTCAAGTATAAATAACTCAGTTCCCACTCAAATCATGAAAATATATAAATTGACCAAAAAATAGCCATTTTCCCCCCAAAATCCATTCTATTATTTTTTACTTCTGGGTTTTCCCAAATTATCCACTCTAGATACCTTTAGAGGTAAACCAAATGAGACATTTCTATGAAGAGGTAATCAATCTATGAGATCAAATTATTCATATTATATGCTTTACCACCTATAAATATATTATTTGAATTATAAAATAATAAATTAAATATACTATATATTATTAAATTTAATTATTATCATAAAAATAAAATCATACACCCTCTTTCAAATAAAACCAGAGGTGAAATTATCACTTGTGCAAGTATAAACGTTACCATCTCCCCACAGTGATACAATTAATATTTCACGATAATAATTAATGAATGGTACATATGATGGTTTTTATTATTATATATGATATTTATTATATAATTTTAATTATGGAATGAATATATAAGTATTACATCTTACAATAAATTATTTTTTGTAATGATAAGGTTTCTATTGAGTATGTATGGATTACCACCTCCACAATCTGATGCAATGTGTTTTTCAATCATATATTGCATGGATGTTAATAAAGATAAATATTTTGAATATATATGTTATTTATGACATATTAATAATTATAAAATTTATTAATTATTATTTAATTTTTTCCTTTCCTGTCGAATAATGGAAATGGTGATCATTCATACATATGACCAACCATAGCCTTGAATTTTCTAGTAATTTTTTCTATCATTGATTTCTATATTTTATTATAAATATGTCTATAATGAATATATATTATTTTAAAACCATGAATAACATACTTTAAATGAACGATCCATATCCTATTTTGGTGAACAAGGACTTTCATGACAAAACATTTATTAGAAAACATGATAATTAACCCCCAATAATGTGGAAATAGATAAATATTATTCATGAATGTGTGTTAAGATTTTATAAAATATTAATATATGATTTTATAAATAGAAATATTTTTATTTTAATAATTATTAGCATATTTAAAACCATTATTAATTATTTTTTACTATTCTTGAAGTCTGTCTAACCTAAGGTAAGATTATTCTTTACTCAATTTCCTTTCTCAGAGTAAAACATGCATTTCATTGATAATGTCCTTCTATGATTTTTTGTGAAATTATTTCGGTTTATATTAGTCTATAAATATAATTATTTTATTTTGATTTCCATATTATGCACATAAATGTGTCTGTTTATTAACAATCACTTCAATGTTTTGATATTTGTAAGGGATCATTTCACAAAATCGTCTTTATCTAAGATTGTATATGTTTATGACTCCACTAGGGAATATTTCATTTCAATGTCCATGTTATATATATATATATATATTTTAGACAAATATTAATTTTGACCTAATAAATATTAACAATTATTTTTAACCAGGTATTAAAATTTAAAAACATTATTGAATGATACATTTTTCGTACATTCTTAATGATGTACATTGAAATTTTTTCCACAAACCTGCAAAATTTATGTTTTAAACTCATATGAAATGAGAAAATCTCCCCACATTCAGAAACCGTTAACTATTTTAATCATTTTTTTCATTTATATAAGATTCTTATATATATAAATATTTATTTTTAAAATTTTAGATAATTTAATCAAATGATTTTAAAAAATGAAGACATTTTTCATCAATAATAATTTAATGATATCTTTCATAACCATTTTTCATATAAAATTAAAAAAATATTACATCTATTTTATAATGATAATGATCCAAGGATAAAATTATAACTCATTATATGGTTGGTTTATTTTTATAGTGGTGTGATGATTATGAAACCTGTTTTGTAACACCCCATGCTTTTATGGTACGTTTCCCTTTGAATAATGCAATGACATGCATTGTACGTGACTTCAAGGTTATAATAAACACTACAATCAATCAAAATAACCGTTATAAATAGTAATACATAATTTTTTAAATTTTATCTTTAAAAATGGACTTCATTTTTGTATTCTAAATATCAAAATTAGCTTACACGGAAATTATGGTACTTTTCGGATAACTTTCATATTTTGATTAATATTGAAAATTTCTAAATTTTAATTAAAAACAACATTTTTAATCGAAATAATAAATACTGATAAATTATTATTTTGGGTGTTTTTAAAGTATATTTTGAATATATAGTTTTACCGTTTAATACAATTTTGGTCAGTGGACGTAATTTCACATTTAACCCGGACATAAACAATTGTCAATATTTTGATAGTTATTATATCTTAAAAACACGTTTTTTGTTTTGACAGCGGGAATTAATTTTAAATTGATTTCTGCCACTTCTGTATTTTGAAATTGGAAAAATGGATTCCATATTTGGAATTTGGATTTCCAAATTGTATAGATTTGTAACATTTATTTTTTGACCTTTTGAATAATTAGTTCGGTAAATATTTTATTTAACATGGTTAAAGGGTAAATCCGATAAATAAGGGTAGAAATATAATATTATAATAATAATAAATTACCATAAAATGTGTCCTAATATTATTGGTGGATAAATGTCCGACCAAGGTCATTTTTGGGTCGATTTTGGGACCCCATGGAGCCACTAGTAGGTGATAGGTACTCTTTATAATATTTAAGTTAAAGTAAATACAAAAATGACATAAGTTAATATCTTTTAGGAAAACCATTTTTACATTGGGTTATATATTTTATATTTTAGATAATAAATTTTCATTAGATAGATAAAATTATATCCTACATAATGGTATTTTATTTATAATTCTTAGACATCGAAAATGTAAAAAAATATATGACACAATAATGATGAAGTATTTTCATTATTAATGAATGAATCAAATAATTGGTATTATAAATGTTAAAATAAATATAATTTGAAATTTTTGATGAAATACACGAATTTTATAGTTTAATATGACATGTTAGGATTTCATAAATTAATTTTTATCGAATTAAAAATGTTGTTAAGACTTTAAAAAAATCAATTTTTGAGTAGTGTCAAAATTGACATAAATGAGTTTTTAAAACAAATATTATATTATTAATTTATTTTCTATTCTTAAAAATATATGGTTCAACCAGAGGGATTATATCATTATTTTTAATTCATTAATGGACCACTTTGGGGTCTCTTGGATGTATATAGTGAATGTATTAACTATATAATATAAAAATACAATGTGACATGGTAAGTGTCAAACAAATTAAACCAGAGTTAAAACTAAAAGATAAGGTTAATATAATGACCCAAAACAATCTAAAATATATTGGATGAAAGGATTTCGATCCATCCCCACCATATACTTTTAATAATCCACTTTTTATCCATTATAAGCCAAATATGATTTTTTTATAAAATAATATTTTATGTTTTTCCTATAGAGCCCCTCACCCTCTTATAAATGGGAACTAACCCTTTTCAATAATTCACACCTTCAAATCCATTTGAATCTGCCAACCTATATCCAAATATCCTCCCAACTCCCCTAAAGTCATCCTAGAGGCCTCATTTTGATCAGAAATCTAACCTACATAGCCCTTTTGATCAAATCAAAAGGAAGAACCCAAAGAAGAGGTAACGTCTTCACCGCCCTCTTTAAAGTTCCTTTCTTCTTCCACTTTTTCATTATTTCTTATTTTCATTCAAAAATAATAAAACTAGTATACTCTATATAATATGACGTTATTATGAATATTTTAGAACCACATTCAGTATTCTATCCATCCATTGAATGACATGTCCCCATACATGTATACGTACGGCCTACCGTCTCCACGTCATGGTGTAATTGTTATTCAATATATTATTATTTGGATGGGAATAATAATAATGTTTAATTCATGTAAATAATATATATAACATGATAATGATTCTGTATATATATGATATACCATCCAATTATATATTATTTTAATATCAAAATAATGATATTGTTGCTCATGTGTACGTACGGATTAACGTCTCCACGAAAGCGGTGAGATTCATTCCCCATCATATCCATTCAATACTAAATATCATTTGATGAATAAAAATAATTTTTAAAGACATGATATCATTATGTATATGAATAAGATACATCCCATCCATAAAAAATATATCTCGCATAACAAATAATATAATGGAAAATAAATCCATTAACACCTGAAATGACGATAATACTAAGATATTATTGACAAATCAATGATAAAAGATCATAAAAGATATCATAATAATGTAAATTATTTTTTTATAATTCAATAACAATTATTTCACCATTATAAAGTAGTTTAACCTACTGTCGACCCTGGAAAAAGTACAAATTAAGGGGTTTCTTATGTCACTTTTAATTTCGTGAGAATTCCATTATTCACCACTTATTTAATACATGTGGTGTGTGTACTGCCCATGATTGTATTAATTTTTTAATATAATTTAATTTATGTATATTTACATCATCATTGAATGATACTTATTTCATGGGTGTATGCTTCGTAAGTTAGCAAATTGATAAGGGAATTTGAAATTTCAATTTCAACTCATTCGGCTTTACACATACTTAATTGATTATTTTACTCCATGATTTTGTGTGGAATCACTATTCGTTTGATTATGTCATAATTTCCACTCCCCTTTTTGTGGATATACTTTTTATACACATAATCACTCCATTGATAAATTCTCAAGTCATCTGTATGAACTTGATAAGGGTAATTTTTACTCAATCTCAATTTGTTGAGTTAAACATCCAATTAATTGGTGTTTCTTTTACAAGAATATGTGTGAATGTCATTTGATTATTTTACACTGAATATCCAATCATATTGAGTGTATTAATATTTTTCACACATAATTATGTCGTTGATTTATCTATAAGATAAGGATACGGTCTTTATAAGAGATTTCATCTCAATTTACATTCCAATGAGACTTCGTTGTTGTTATATGCCAATTCACTTTAATATGGTGTATATAATGTACTTTGACATATTATATCATGAATCCATTTATTTTAATGATATTAAAAAGTTTTTATTACCTCAATTATTTGTTTTCAACTGTCTCTCTTTTGGTTAGAAACTGTAACTCAAATATCATTTTTAAACGTTTTAATGATTTATTCTTCTAAATATTTCTCATTATTGTCATTGTTTTAAAAATGGTTTTAAGGATTTATTTATATGGACATTATTTTTTTAAAATTAAAACTCCTTTTAAAAGTTTCAAAGTGGTATGGGACACATTGATTCAAAAATTATTTTTTAAATGGCTTCGTGACAAATCGTGTGAACTTTAAATGATTTCAAGAAAAAGGGGGATATTTCTCCCTAATAGTATTGATGATTATTTTCATCTATGACAATATACTTCATTATTCTCGATTGAGGTTAATATTATACAATAAAATCTTCCATATTGTATCGAATGAGTTATGTTTGATAGTGGATGTGATATTTTTATACCATTCCGGGTTTTTGTATCATGTATTGACATTTCATATGCTATTTTTAATATGAATGTTTATGTTATATTTCAAACTTTTCATAGGAAGAATGAATTGGACTTAGTAAGTGATGGGTGGAGTCCACTATATCTACTCGATGAATTGGTATGTCTCATAAGAGAATCATGTGTCTTGGTACGAGGCCTTGACAAAATCTTATTTGCAGTCTCGGCATGAAGCCTTGGCTACGTGGTTATGATAGTCTGGAATTATGCATTCCATCATTATGAAAGTGGTTATTGATATTTCATGTGATTATTCGACTAGTATACTATCCATGTGATTAAGTAAATGGCATTATTTTATTTTATTTTTTCCATATGACGCTGAAGTTGAAGTTTAAAAGAATTTTGTTTTAGTTATACATTTCCTTAAATGGTTATGTTTATTTATGAATGCTTCTGCTTTATTGATAACCTTACTGAGCATATGTGGTCACCCCTTTCAATGTTTTATTTTTCCCAGGATGTTATGAAGTAATTTATGAATGACCTGCAGGGATAGTTTGAGGGGATATGAAGACAAGATGTTGTTGTAGTTTTTTTATCCTTATGATGTAATGTAAGACTTATGAAAATATCTACTTTTTCCAAGGATACTAAACTAATAGGTCTATAGAGACATGATCCTTTGTGATCATGCAAATGTTAGGTAACAATCCACCGGATCTGGATAACTGGGGTCGGGGTGTTACAGTTGGTATCAGAGGATGTTTAGTACAAACCTTGGGAGCTAGATTTAGATAAACTATGATTAGAGCACAAATACTTAAGAGAAACTTTGAGTATTAGTATATAAGAACATCCTAGAATTTTGGTATTGTAGAGAATTTGTGAGTTTTTCGAGAAATACATCCCTATCTGGATATGAGCAAGTAGAGTCGGCTCTGCAACAGATGTACCTAGGGTTAAAACCTGAAAACACCGCTTTGAGCTATACTCGAACGGGAACTGGTGCACGACAACAGGCCTTGCTTTACTATAGATTACAACACTCCCAGGGGATATGCTTAGGATAGTTTACATTTTCATTACAAACCGATTTAAAGTATTATATATAAGATGAGAGTAAATGACCTTGGTTAATCCTAATGTGTTTCAAATTAAGAATATGGTGACATGATATTCTCTAAATAATTTTATGACTACTGTTACTCATATAATGCTTTTGTGTTTTAGTCATTGGATGGATTCCAAGGAAGTCATAGTGAATTTGAGAATGATGTACAAGGTGGGAACGGTGGTGGAAGTGTTCAACAAAATGGAATGTTTATAGGCATAAAAGATATTGTCTTCCTTCCAAATAAATTTTCCAAAAATATGATCAAAAATATATATATTAACCAATTCCCTGACTTAACAACGAAGGGGAATGTGATGAATGATAAGAGATCCAGCAGTAGAGACTATGGACAAATGAATCCTAAATTTCCATCATGGAGGAAATGTGGTAGGAGACACTCAGGAATGTGTCTCAATGGGACAAAGAAGTGCTTTACGTGTGGGAAGGAAGGACATAAAGTGAAGAACTTCTGAATAAAAATGAAGAGTACATTGGAAGAAGATAAAAATAGTCCAATGAATCCATTTACAGTCATTTTCCAAAAATGTAGGAGACATGGCCATTACCCGAGTGAATTCCCTATTCTATAGGATATTTTCTTGGTCAAAGAAGAAGCTAAGTGGATATAAATAGTTGTAGAAATGTTTAAAATGTATTACTGCTCCTTTTTGATAGGTTTACTTTGGAATAATTTTCTCTTGTACTTGTAAACCTGAATTTTTCCATGTGAGAATGATAATTGAGGAAAAATTATATTTTCTCTTGTGGATATAGTTATAAATAACCAATTGGTTTTATATGATCATTGGGTTTGAGCCAATTACAAGTTATTATAATTTGGGATGAAAATGAATGGTATGAGATAACTTTTGTGGTTAAATTATGTAATGGTTATTTTGAGGAATTTATCTGATTTTAGTAATTTTATAAAATATAGTTTTTGAAAAAGGACAACAAGCAGACCATGTGACAACTCGTCGTGTCGGGAAAAGCTGTGGGAATTGAACCCACAACCAATGTTCGATTGGGATTTATCGCCTACCACTGGACTACGTGAAGTCCCTAGTTAGTGAGACTATTTATTATTCGTTTAATGATTGTATTGATCAATAATAAGTTTATTTGGGATCTTATTTCTTATCAAATGAATACCCATAGTATAAGAAATCGATTTGGTGATTAAGTGATGACTGTTATTTTGGAAGATGTTCTGTTTAGGGGGAACAGTATATGCCCAAGGAAAATATAATTCTATGGGATTTCATTTGAGGAGTAATGGTGGATTTTTATCTATGTTTTTATTGTGGATTTATAGTAATTTGGGTTATTTATGGAAATGGTCAACCTATAATAAAGAATATGTGATTATCTTAATCACTATTAAGTATGTGACTTTAAGAGTATTTTATGTCATTTTGTGATGCAGTTTAACGTGGAAGACTACAAAACCAAATTCTTCTATGTTTTGGGTTTCAATATTAGTTTGGATTATATTGAAGTATTTTACGGACAATTGATTATTGAATGGTATTTATTTAACTTTGGGGTATTGTTGGTTTATTTTTCAAAATTAAGATTAATGTATTTTTTTCTCTAATGGAATATCCATTTGGGGGATCATTAGATCTTATACTAACCGTTTTTGTTTTGATTTATCTCTAATGACAAGGTAAATATATTGTTTATCCTACGTGGATCATGTTATTCTATAGAAGCACTTCCAGTGTGACCAAGTCTTCTTGAATACTCATTGTTCAAAAAAATGAGTTAGTGGAAGAAATTTGTGAAACAATTAAACTCTAATTAAAAAGTAACTATATATCTTTATGTTCTTATTCAATATGATAAATGAATTCATCATCCGTATTTAATGTAACTTAAAACTAAAAATGTTGTCTATTTAATTTTCCTACTGAGAGACTACTGACCGTTTGTCCCAACACAAGTTTGTGGTTGTCTTATTGTTAACATTCTTCTAATAATGTTTTCTATCCCTACCCATCAGAACATGACACATAGTTTATCATCCATATCCTTGTTTTTCTACATGGAATCCTAGTATAGGTTATCTCTATTGACCTTTGTACTTCTATTTCTATTTTTAAAGTGATAGTTTTATTGACTCTTTTTCCGATGTGAGATTTCCATTATATTCCCAAGCACAATTTTAAAAATTGTGAAGACGCAATTTATTGAAGGAGGAGAGAATTTAACACCCCAAGCTTTCACGGAATGATTCCCTTTGACTAATGCAATGGCTTGCATTGTACGCAACATTGAGGTTCAAACACACAATGCAACCAATCAAACTTACTGTTTTAAATAGTATTACCTACATTTTGAAATTTTATGAATTTCATCTTTCAAAATGGACTTAATTTTTGGATTCCTAATATCGAAATTAGCTTTGGGTGAAATTTTGATACTTTTGGGATAATTTTCATATTTTGATGAATATTGAAAATTACTAAATTTTAATTAAAAACTACTTTTTTAATCGAAAAAGTCAACAGTGATAAATTAGGATATTGGGTGGTTTTAAAAAATATTTAAATATATTTTTACAATTTAATACAATTTTTTTCATTGGATGTAATTTCACATTCAAACTACACATAAATAATTTTCAATCTTTTGATTGTTATTATATCTTAAAAACACGGTTTTTGTTTTGACAGCGGGAATTAATTTTAAAATAATTTCTGCAACTTCTGTTTTTTGAATTTGGAAAAATGGATTCCAGATTTGGAATCAGGATGTAAAAATTGTGTATATAGGTAACTTTTATTTTTAGACATTTTGATTAATTACTTCGGGAAATATTTTATTTACCATGGTTAAAGGGTAAATCCGATAAATAAGGGTAAATACAAAAATGACATAAGCTTATATATTTTAGAAAAACAATTTTTACATAGGGTTATTTATGTTATATTTTCGATTATAAATTTTCATTTGAAAGCTAAAACGATTTACAACATAATGGTATTTTATTTATAATTTTTAGACATTGAAAAAGTAAAAATATAAACGACACAATAATGATGCAGTATTTTACTTATTAATGAAAAAATAAAATAATTGGTATTATAAATGTTAAAATAAATATAATTTGAAAGTTTTGATGACATAAACGAATTTTATTGTTTAATATGACGTGTTAGGATTTCATAAATGAATTTTTTTCAAATTAGAAACGTTGTTATGACTTTAACATAAATTAATTATTTAGTAGTGTCAAAATTGACAAAAATGAGTTTTTAAAACAAATATTATATTATTAATTGATATTATAATCCTAAAAATCTAATGATCGGCCATAGTAATTATATCATTATTGGTGTATCATTAATGGAACACTTTGGGGTCACTTGGATGTATATAGTGAGTTTATTAACTATATAATATAAAAATACAAAGTGACATGGTAAGTGTCAAACTAATTAACAAAGAGTTAAAACTAAAAGATAAGGTTAATATAATGATCCAACCCTATCTAAAATCTATTGGTTGAAAGGATTTCGACCCATACCAACCTTAGACATTTAATAATCCACTTTGGATCCGTTAGAAACCGAATATGATTTTATTATAAAATAATTCTTTAAGATTTTCCTAAAGAGCCCCTCACCCCTCTTATAAAAGGGTACTCCCCATTCTCATAAATTCAAACCTTAAAAGCCTTTTGGATCGGCCAACCACTTCCCAAATATCCTCCCGGCTCCCCTAAATTCGTCATAGAGGCCTTATTTTGATCGGAAATCCATTCTAAAAATCCCTTTTGATCAAATCAAATGGAAGAACCCGAAGAAGAGGTAACGTCTTGACCACCCTCTTTAAAGTTCCTTTCTTCTTCCAAATCTTCGTTCTTTGTAATTTTCATTCTACAATAAGAACTACTGTATCCTATATATACTTTGACATTATTATAAATATGTTACAACTATATTCAGTATTCTATCCATACTTAAAATGACATGTCACCATACGTGCGTACGTACGGCCTACCGTCTCCACGTCGTGGTGTAGTTGTTATTCAATATAGTATTATTTATATGGGTATAATAATGATGTGTAATTCATTTTAATAATAAATATAACATGATAATGATTATGTATTTATGATATACCATCCAATTATATATTATTTTAATATCAAAATAATCCTATTGTCGCTCGTGCGTACGTACGGATTACCGTCTCCACGAACGCAATTAGATTAATTCCCCATCACATCCATTCAATACTAAATTTCATTTGATGAATAAAAATATTTTCTAGAGACATGAAATCATTCTGGATATGAATAAGAGACATCCCATCCATAACAAATACATCTCACATAACACATAATATAAAGGAAAACCAATATGTTAACACCCGAAACGACGATAATACTAAGATATTATTATCAAATAAATGTTAAAAGATCATATATGATATCATATTAATGTAAATGATTTTTCTATAATTCAATAACAATTATTTCACCATTATACAAGAGGTTAACCTACCGTCTACAAACTAAAAATTACAATATAAGGGGTTTCTTATCTCACTTTTAATTCCTTGAGAATTCCATTATTCACCACTTATTTATTACTTTTGTTGTGTGTACTGCCCATGACTGTATTCATTGTTTAATATACTTTAATTTATGAATATTTACATCATCATTTTATGATACTTCTTTCATGGGTGTATATATGTCCCCGACCTTAAACATTACTTAATATTGAATTAAATGAATAATTCACATTGAGGATGTTTTCAGGTTTAGAGTTTTAGAGAATTAGATCATAAATCATGAACTACATTCAACATTTTAACAAAGTGGTTACATAAAAGGTAGTATTCATTTTTTTCATCAACGGAAACATATTTAAAATAAAACATGGATTCTTTCTTTACACTTCCTTGACACTATCATCATATCATGCACCTTTCCCTTGACCTGTGAAAAACATTTCAAAAACATGGGATGAGCATAAAAAGCTCAATATGGGATATAAAAGTATGAAAAGAAAACATTAGTCCATATATGAAAACATAATTTACTTATAAAACATAAGAATTTTAACATACCTCATCAAATCATGAATAAATCATATAAATCATAAGTCATAAAGGTAACTTGAGGCATTAATAACATTCTTACGTAGGGAGTAACCCTCTTGGTTAAGTTTGGAATACCCATCACAGTATATTCCATAAATCCTTTCGAAGAAACCTTAACGTTTAACCCCTTCATGTTACCCAATGCATTGGAGAGCTATATCGGGCTCACCCGCCCTTTTTTTAACACGGAACCACCCGTCTTCATAATAATTTCCAAGAACCATAACATAATCGTATCACATATAACATGTATAAAAGAAGAATAACATTTCCACTATTCAATCACAAGATATCAATAAAACACATTGATATAAAAAAATTTGAAAACCATTTTCAATACAAAAATAAAATAAGAGTAAAACATGTTATTTATTTTTCATTCAAAAAAATGTTATGGCTTGTAGAGGAAGCCAAAACTCAAATAATGCTCACGGCGGCGGAGAAGTCTTTGTCACTGCATATATAAAACAAGAAAAACTGTCCTTTTTGTCGTTTAGTAAAATTCTTCGTATAAAAAGATTCCTTTTGAATAAAAGAAAAGTCAAAGGGGTTTATACACCGTAAAAAAGAAATTAGTTTATAAAACAAAATATTCCTCAATTAAAGGAGATTCAGACGATGTCCCTTACAAAGATGGTATCCTTGGATTAAGGATAAATCAATTACATAATTATGTGTGAAAAATGAATACACCAAATATAAGTGGATATTAAGTGTAAAAAAATCAGAGTACATTTACAAATAATAATAGAATGACATATTCAAGGAGTAAAAGTTTATCCCAAATAATCAAAATTGGGCTAAGAAGTTCCCTTGCAAAAATTCGACAGCCTTGCGGCGTCACTTCAAAATTCAGAAAAAGAGTTGATGAGAGATAAAAAGGGTATCTCATAAATTGGACATAAAATTTACATCAATAAGGATATAGAAGAACATATCCCAACATAATAGCATGTGAATTAAAATACATAACAAAAGAAGTCTTTTAAAAAGAGGAGGGTGAAAGGTTCCCTTACCGACTTGGGTAACTTTCGAAACGTACACCCCGTTGAAGAAGGGTCATACAATGAATATGTAAATACCCATAAATGATATTATATTACACAAAGAGTATAATAATGGGAAGTACATACACCAATCAAATTAAATGGTGGAAAATGTAGCATAAATCTCACGGTACTAATAGTGAGATGAAAAATCCCTTACAAAAACTCGGCAGCCAACGACGCCACTTAAAACATCCAAAAATGGATTAATGAGATGAAATAGGGTCTCTCATCATATTAAAATAAAATTTAAAAAAAGAGTAATATAAAATAACATCCCACATAATAACAAAGAGGAGCTTAAAATAAGTGACATAATGGAGAGTACATAAAAATAAAGAGAGAGGTTAGATCTCTTACGAAAATTCGGTAGCCTAAAGGCGCCACTCAAAACATCCAAAATGGAATAATGAGAGAAAATAGTGTCTCTCATCATATGAAAATAAAAAGTAAAGTAGGAGTAATATAAAATAACATCCCAATCATAAGAAATATAAGCTTAAAAGGAATGACATAAAAGAGTGTACTTAAAATGTAAGAGAGGGGTAGGTTCCCTTATCTCATGTCTGGCATGACTGGATCGTTCCTTAATCGACTGAATAATAAAATTTGGTCAATTTATAATTTTATAAGGACCTAATTTAAATATTATTATTCAGTTAATATCACATATTATAATGTTATAATAATTGGTTAATAAAGTGAGTTTATATCAGACTTTTTTGTCGATGTTCCGTACATGAGTAAAAATCGAACATGTTGGAAATAAACATTCCATCTAGTTATAGGTAAATCATATCCAGAATAGTATTGATGTTTTAAATATCATATATATCCAGTATATATTCATTTTATACTATTCCACATCATTTGGAGATAAAAAATTAAAAGCACCATTCATGGAGACGGTAGGCCGTACGTACGCATGAATGCTACTTTCATTTTTTGTCATATTAATGGAATTGAAACAAAATGAGAGATATATGTATTATAATTCCAGAATTATATCCATCATTTATATGTAATATATTACATATATATCCATTATATATATGTACTTATAATTGTACATATCATTTAGAGACAAGAAATGAAATGTACCATTCATGGAGACGGTAAGCCGTACGTATGCATGAACGCTACATTCATTTCATTTTTTGTGTTCAAGGGAATTAAAAAACAATGATATAAAGTTATATTATAATTACAGTAATATTTAATATTTAATACCACTAAATCCATCCTTTATACATCCCACATATGGCATTAACGAATCAAATCACTTTGAGGGGGCGGTAGTCCGCACTTCCTAAAATGAAGATATCGCGTTTACCCATAATAGAAAGTATAAAGGAATACCATAAATGAAAAATAAAGAAGCTTAAGGAAAACATAAACATATTATATATCATATATAATTATAGTGATATATTAATGGCCACCATTGAAGGTGTTAAAATAATATTGAACAATCATCGTTTCGTGAGACAGTAATTCTCCATCCACAGAAACAGTATGTTCTATAACCATTAGACGGAGGTGTGTGAAAGTGTAGCTAGAATGCTTCTTATAAATACATCATAAAATATTTAAGATACTCTTTTAGTTAAAAAAAGTAATAAAAAGAGTTTAGGCGTTTGGAGAAGAAAAATAAAACAAAAGAACACAATGGAAGACATTACCTTTAAATCAGGTAACTCTCTTTGATTTGAGATCAATGGATTCCTTGGAAACGATTCTGCCAAATGTGAGGCATCAATGATGAAGAGAGGGATTTGAAGAGATGAAATGGGCAGGGGTTGTCCGAGCCAAAGGCTTGAGAGGTGTGTGTAAGGTGGTAGAGGTGGGGGCCTTTTATAAGAGGAGAGGAGGGGCACTCTTGGAAAATTTATAAAATATTACTTTATTATAATATCATTATCGGATTTAAAAGATCCCAAAAGGAAATATTTAGAGGATAAGGTGATAAGTTTTCGAAATCCACTCATACAATAGTTTTGTGACAAGTGTACGACTTATATTTAACCCTATCTTCACATTTTATTTATATCGTCCATTTATGAGGTAATCACTGCATCATCACAGTGTCATAAATAAATTAATTTATTTAATATCTAAAAATTATAAAAAATTATCATGATATAGGAAATCTTTGTAGATTTCTATTTAATATTTATAGTCATAAATTTGACTTGTATAACCCCATATAAAAATTGTTTTAGTAAAATGACACATGTTTTTGAAATTTTAATTTTAACATCAAATAAAAAGGTATTAATGACATTTTCCAACCAAAGTGGCTCCATGGGGTCTCCAAGTTGACCCATGTATTGATATGGTCGTCCATGACTCATCCAATAAGTGTAGGACATGTTTCATGGTCATTTCATATTATTAAAGCATTATTTTTACCTTAAATTAGACAAATTACCTCTAATCGAGATTAAAACTTAAAAGTTACTATTCTCCAAAAAAAATTATTTTAATCCCATTGAACCAAATTTTACTTATTAATGACAACCATATATGTCGGATTTTTTAAATTCAAATCACAGAGCTGGTAAAATTTCATTTAAATGAAAAATTAGTTTTTTAAGTACCACTTAGTGGTTTCACTATTCATCAAAATTTGATGTTTTCCAGAAAAATAACAAAAATTCACCCTAGGCTATATTTGATATTCCGAATTCAAAAATGATGTCTATTTTAAAAAATTCAAAACATATATGTTACATTAATTAATTTAATAATTAAATCCCACTGTTAGAGCAAATAGCGTGTTTTTATGAAACAATAAGTATCAAAAGATTGACACTAGTTTAAGTCCAATTTCCAAATGAAATTAATTCCAACGATGACTATTGGATTAAATGGTAAAAATATATTCTAATTTCACTTTAAAACCAATTCAAATGATAATATAATCATATAAAAAATTAGATTAAAAAGAGGTTTTTAATTAAAATACAACATTTTTTCCTATTCATTAAAAAATGAAATTTATCAGAAATTTACCAAAACTTTAAACAAAGTAAATTTTGATGTCCTGATTATAAAAAAGAATTTTATTTTGTCAAATATAACACATAAAATTTTCAAAAAGTGGATTTAAAAGAGGTTCATCATCAAAAGGTGGTTAATCGACCATTTAAAGAATATTAGAATGTTTACGCTTAAAATTGGATTCATTCGCATTTTTAATTCTCTAACATTTGTTGTAAAAAGTAAAAATATTTGACAAACATATATAATAATTGTGTAGTCATTTCTGTTCATTCCCGCCATTATAATGGCAAGGCGTTAGCTACAATTTAAAATAACATTATTTTATTATTAGAGTGCAACGTAAGATTCCCAAGAAACTCGTTGTTGCGTATTGGGTACGCCATCGAGCATAGCTTCACCTTTAAAGTTATATTAATATTTTTTTCACAAATATGGATAAATGTGAAAATGTCATATTCTTTATTTACCTGGGGTATTACATCCTTCCCTGCTTTTGGGAATTCCGTCCTCACAATATTAAAATTGGGCTTGGAAACTTCATTGAAAATCCCACATCGGAACAAGAGTCAGTAAAACAATCACTTTAAAATAAAGAAAGAGAAGTATAAAGGTCACCCATGTTAACCCTTACTAGGATTCCATGTATGAAAACATGTATATGGTGGATAAAACAAAGGTTCATGTTCTGAGAGAGAGTGATAGTAAACATGTCTAGGAGAAAGATAACCATAAGAAAATCACAAACTTGTGATGGGTTAAACGTTATTCGATTCCCCATTAGGAAATGTTAACAGACAACATTTTTGTTTCAAGTTACTCTTCATTGAGGAATTTATTTTTGAGCTTAACTAAATCATAATGAAACATACTTACTTGTCACGTAGACTTTCAACTTTTACTAGATTCCATAATCAAACTCATATTTTCTCCAAAAGACGAGTATTTAGGAAGACTTGTTCGCATTAAGAGTACTATAATATACTTATTGAGAATCACCTAATCAATAAAGAGAACTATATATTTCCCATGTAATTAGACAAAATCCACAATAAAAATTGTTAGTATGAGATCAGATAATCCACAAAAGTATAATCCATTATAAAAAGAAAAACTATTCATAATCTCCAAAATTTTTCCAAAAAAAACCCAAAGTTCAACGGAGACCATTCGATATAAAATTGTCCATAAAATTATTCAAATTAAACCATACTAAGATTGAAACCCAAATATTTGAAGGATTTAATCACACAGTCTTCTAGGGTACAAATTAACTTTTATCTCCAAATAACATCAGTTTCCCTTAAATTCTCATATTGAAAAGTAATTAACATAATCACATATCCTTGATGATAGGTTAATCATTTACATAGATAACCCAAAATAAACATACTATTGGTTCATAAATTCATCTAACTAAAAAGAATTAGTCAAACTAACCAAGGACTTCAAGTAGTCCAGTGGTAGGCGGTAAATACCAGTGGCACTTTGGTTGTGGGTTCGATTCCCGTAGCATTGTCTGACGCGACAGGTTGTCACACGGTCTGCGTGTTGTGCTTTTTCCAAAACTATATAATTCTTAAAACATTCCCCAAAATGAGGAAAAATCTTCAAAAATAATCATATCAAATTTTAACATCAAGTTTATCTCATGCCTTTCATTTTCCATAATAATATATAATAACCCATAATTACCTCAAATGTAAGGATCATATAAACCCTAATGGTTACCATTATAATTATTACCTGAATTTCCACATTTATTGGTCATCTCATACATAATTCATTATAGAACATAACAAGGTACAAGTGGTTGATCATGACTCCTTGATAGTTGGTTTAGAACAACCACGAGTTTTCTCATTGAATCCCCAATTTCATCCAGTCTCTTAATCAGAGAACCACCACATTTTCCTTCAAACCTATTGTAACATTGGTGCCTACTAGATCCATCCATTCACTAAAAACAGAAATGTCAGTGTGAGTATATCAACAAAACCATCATGTACTAAAGAGGAAGATAAACACTAAGATATACATACTCATTCACATTATCTAAAACTATGATGATTTCTGAAATCCTAACCATTATGGTAATGTAACTTATGCCTAGAGAATACCATAACCTCTAAAGTTATCTAAACTGACCTCTGATACCTAATATAAGGCCCCGACCTTAACCCGTACTTAATATTGAATTAAATGAATAATTCACATTGAGTATCTTTTCAGGTTTTGAGTTTTAGAATATTAGATCATAAATCAGGAATAACATTCCACATTTAAACAAAGTGGTTACATAAAAGGTAGTATTCGTTCTTCTTCCATCAACTAAAACATATTTAAAATAAAAAAAGGATTCGTTCTTGACACTTCCTTGACAATATCATCATATCATGCACCTTTCCCTTGACCTGTGAAAAACATTTCAAAAACATTGGATGAGCATAAAAAGCTCAGTAAGGGTTATAAAAGTATGAAAATAAAACATTAGTCCATGTATGAAAACATAATTTACTCATCAAACATAAGAATTTAAACATACCTCTTTAAATAATTAATAAATCAATGAATTCATAAGGCATAGAGGTAACATGAGGCATTCATAACATTCTTACGTAGGGAGTAACACTCTTGGTTACATTTGAAATACCCATCACGGTATATTCCCTAAATCTCTTCAGAGAAACCATAACGTTTAATCCCTTCACGTTAACCAATGCATTGGAGAGCTATATCGGGCTCACCCACCCTTAGTTTATCACAGGACCACCAGTCTTCATAATAATTCCCAATAACCATAAAATTATCGTATCACATAAAACATGTATAAAGGAAACATAACATTTCCACTTTTCAATCACAACATACCAATAAAACACATTGATATAAAAAAATTATGAAAACAATTTTCAATACCAAAATAATAGATAAGTAAAACTTGGTATTTATTTTTCATTCAAAAAAAAATATGGCTTGTAGAGGAAGCTGAAACTCAAATAATGGTCACTGCGGCAGAGAAGTTGTTGTCGCCGCATACGTATGACAAGAAAAGCATTCCTTTTTTTCGTTTAGTAAAACGCTTCGTATAAAAAGATTCCTTTTTAATAAAAGAAAAGTAAAAGGGGTTTATACACCGTATAAAATAAATTTGTGTATAAAACAAAATATGCCTCAGTGAAAGGAGATTGATACGATGTCCCTTACAAAGACGGTATCCTTGGATTAAGGATAAATCAATTACATAATTATGTGTGACAAATGAATACACCAAATAAAAGTGGATATTAAGTGTAAAACAATCAGAGTACATTAAAACATACTCATAGAACAACATATTCATGGAGTACAAGTTTATCCCAATGAATCAAAATTGGGCTCTGAAGTTCCCTTGAAAAAATTCGACAGCCTAACGGCGTCACTTCAAAATTCAGAAAAATAGTTGATGAGAGATAAAAATGGTATCTCATAACTTGGACATAAATTTTACATCAATAAGGATATATAAGATCATATCCCATCATAATATTATGTGAATTGCAGTACATAACAAAAGAAGTCTTTTAAAAAGAGGAGGGTGAAAGGTTCCCTTACCGACTTGGGTAACATTCGAAACGTACACCCCATTGAAGAAGGGTCATACAATGAATATGTAAATACCCATAAATAAAATTATATTTAAAAAATAGTATAATAATGATAATTTCATACACCACTCAAAAGAAATGGAGGAAAATGTAGCATAAATCCCACGGGACTAAAAGTGAGATGAAAAATCCATTACGAAAACTCAGTAGCCTAACGGCGCCACTTAAAACGTCCAAAAATGGATTGATTAGATCAAATTGGGTCTCTTATCATATTAAAATAAAATTTAAAACAATTGGAATAAAAAATAACAACCCCCATAATAAGAAATAGTATGTTAAAAGAAGTGACAAAATGGAGAGTACTTAAAAATAAAGAGAGAGGTTAGATCTCTTATGAAAATTTGACAGCCAAACAGCGCCACTCAAAACATCCGAAATGGATTGATGAGAGAAAATAAGGTCTCTCATCATATGAAAATAAAAATTACAGTTGGATTAATATAAAAGAACATCCCAATCATAAGAATTATGGTCTTAAAAGGAATGACATAAAAGAGTGTACCTAAAAACTAAGAGAGTGTTAGTTTCCCTTACCTCGTGTCCGACATGACATGATCGTTATTTAATCTCCGGAATAATAAAATTTGGTCAATTTATAATTTATTAAGGACATTCTTTAATGATTATTATTCATTTAATATCACATATTATAATGTTATGATAATTGGTTAATAAAGTGAGTTCATATCAGACGTTTTTGTCGATGTTCGGTACATGAGTAAAAATCGAACTTGTTGGAAAAGAATTTTCCATGTAGTTATAGGTAAATCATATAATGAATAGTATTGATGTTTTAAATATCATATATATCCAGTATATATTCATTTTATAGTATTCCATAGCATTTGGAGATAAAAAATTAAAAGCACCGTTCATGGAGACAGTAGGTCTTACATACGCATGAACGCTACTTTCATTTTTTGTCATATTAATGGAATTAACACAAAATGAGATATATATATATATATTATAATTCCAGAATGATATCCATAATTTAGATGTAATATATTACATATATATCCATTATATATATGTACTTATAATAGTACATAACAGTTGGAGATAAGAAATTAAATGTACCGTCCATGGAGACGGTAAGCCATACGTACGCATGAACGATACTTTCATTTATTTTATTGTATTAAATGGAATTAAATAATAATGATATAAAGGAATACTATAATTCCAGTAAGATATCATATTTAATACCATTAATTACATCCTTTATACGTCCCACATATGGAATTAACGAATCAAATCACTTTGAGGGGGCGGTAGTCCGCACTTCCTAAAATGAAGATATCGCGTTTACCCATAAAAGAAACCATAAAATAATTACATAAATGAAAAATACATAATAATAAAGAAAATATAGACATATTATATATCATATATAAATATAGTGACATCTTAATGTCCTCCTTTGAAGGTGTTAAAATAATATTGAACAATCATTGTTTCGTGAGACAGTAATTCTCCATCCACAGAAACAGTATGTTCATTAACCATTAGACAGTGATGTGTGAAAGTGTATCTTGAATACTTATTACAACAACATCATAGTGTACATAAGATTCTTTTTTTGTTACAAAAAAGTAATAAAAAGAGTTTAGGGGTTTTGAGAAGAAAAATAAAACAAAAGAACACAAGGAAAGACATTACCTTTAAATCGGGTAACACTACTTGACTTGAGCTCAAAGGCTTCCTTGGAAAGGATTCTGACCAAAGTGAGGCTTCAATGATGAATAGAGGGATTTGGAGAGGTGAAATTGGCAGGGGTGTACCGAGCCAATGGCTTGAGAGGAGTGTGTAATATGGTAGAGGTGGGGGCCTTTTATAAGAGGAGAGGAGGGGAACTCTAGGAAAGTTAGAAAATATTACATTATTATAAAATGATTCTCGGCTTTAAAAGGTCCCAAAAGGATATATTTCTAGAATAAGGTGATAAGGTTTCTAAATCCACCCATCCAATAGGTTTTTGACAAGTGTAAGACTTATATTTCACCCTATCTTCTGATTTTATTTAAATCGTTCATTTATGAGGTAATCACTGCATCAACACTGTGTCATAAATAAATTAATTTATTTAATAACTAAAATTTTTAAACAAGCTATCATGATGTAGGAAATATTTTTATATTTCTAATGAATATTTATAGTCATAAATATGACTTGTATAACCCCGTCTAAAAATTGTTTTAGTAAAACAACACATGTTTCTGACATTTTAATTTTAAATTTAAATAAAAAGGTATTAATGTCATTTTCCAACCATAGTGGCTCCATGGGGTCACCAAGTTGACCCATGGATTTTCATCATCAGCCATGAATCATCCAATAAGTGTAGGACATCTTTCATCGTCATTTCATATTATTAAAAAATTATTTTTACCTTAAATTACACTAATTACCTCTAATCGTGATTAAAACATAAAAGTTACTCTTCGTCAAAAAAATTCTTTTTATCCCATTGAACCAAATTTTACTTCATAATGATAACCATGTATGGCGGATTTTTGAAATTCAAAACACAGAGGTGGTAACGTTTCATTTAAACATAAAATCAGTTTTTTAGGTACCACTTAGTGGTTTCACTATTCATCAAAAATTGAAGTTTTCCAGAAAAATACCAAAAATTCACCCTAAGATATATTTAATATTCTGAATTAAAAAATTATGTCTATTATAAAAAATTCAAAACATAAAAGATACATTAATTATTTTGTTAATTAAATCCCACTGTCAGAGAAAAATAGAGTGTTTTTATGATACAATAAGTATCAAAAGATTGACACTAGTTTAAGTCCAATTTCAAGATGAAAATAATACCAACGGCCACTATTGAATTAAATGGTAAAAATATATTATAATTTCACTTTAAAACCAAATCAAAATATAATCTAATCATATAAATAAATTATATTAAAAAGAGGTTTTGAATTAAAATACAACATTTTTCACTATTCATTAAAAAATGAACATTATCAGAAAAATACCAAAATATTACACAAAGTAAATTTTGATGTCCCGATTCTAAAGAAGAATTTTATTTTGTCAAATATAACACATAAAATTGTCAAAATGTGGATTTAAAATAGGTTCGTCATCAAAAGGTGGTTAATCGACATTTTAAAGAATACTAGAATGCTTACGCTTAAAATTGGATTCATTCGCATTTTTAATCCTCTAACATTTATTGTAAAAAGTAAAAATATTTGACAAACATATATAATCATTTTGTAGTTAGTTCTGTTCATTACTGCCATTACAACGGCTATGTGTTAACTACAATTTAAAATAATATTATTTTATTATTAGAGTGCAACGTATGATTCCTACGAAACTCGTTGTTTCGTATAGGGTACGCCATCGAGCATAGCATCACCTTTAATTTTCATATTCTTTATTTACCTGGGGTGTTACAGTGTATGCTTTATAAGTTACCAAATTAATAAGGGAATTTAAAATTTCAATTTCCACTCATTCGACTTTACGCATAATTCATTTATTATTTTACTCCAAGATTATGTATGGAATCACTATTAATTTTATTATGTCCTAATATCCACTCCCTTTCTGGGGATATACTTTTGATACAAAAAATCAGTCCATTGATAAATTCTCATGTCATCGGTATGAACATGCTATGAGTAATTTTTACTCAATCTCGATTTGTTGAGTTAAACATCCAATTCATTGGTGTTGCTTTTACAAGAATATGTGTGAATGCTCATTGATTGTTTTACACTAAATATCCAATAATATTGAGTGTATTTATATTTTTCACACATAATTATGTCGTTGATTTATTCTTCACCTAAGGATACAGTCTTTATAATAGATTTCATCACAATTTACATTCCATTGAGAATTATTTGTTGTTATATGTCAATTCAATTTTATATGGTGTATATAATGTACTTTGACATAGTATATCATGAATCCCTTTATTTTCATTATATAACAATGTTTTTGTTACCTCAATTATTTTTATTCAAGTGTCTCTCTTTTTGTTAGAAATTATAACTCAAATATCATTTTTAAATGTTTTATAGATTTATTCTTCTAAATCATTCTCATTAATGTCCATGTTTTAAAAATGGATTTAAGGATTTATTTATATGGACATTAATGTTTTAAAATTAAAAAACCTTTTAAAATTTTCGAAGTGGTACGGACACTTTGATTCAAAAATCTCTTTTTAAATGGCTTCTTGATAACAAGTGTAACTTTTAAATGATTCCATGAAAAAGAGGGATATTTCTCCCAAATAGTATTGATGATTATTTTCATCTATGAAAATATCCATCATTATTCTCGACTGAGGATAATCTCATACAATACAATCTTCCATATTTTATCGAATGAGTTATGTTTGACAGTGGGTTTGATATTTTTATACCATTCATTGTTTGTGGATCAAGTATTGACATTTCGTTTTCTAGTTCTAATACGAATGTTTATGTTATATTACAAACAATTCATATGAGGAATGCATTGGACTTAGTTAGTGATGGGTGGAGCCCGCTATAGCTCCTCAATGCATCGGTAGGTCTCATGTTACAAACTAGTGTCTTGGAAAGAGGCCTTGACAAAATCTTATTTGTAGTCTCGGCACGAGTCCTTGGCTACGTGGTTATGATATTCTGGCATTATGTATTCCATCATTATGAAAGTGGTTATTGATATTGCATGTGATTATTCGACTAATAGAATATCCACATGAATAAGTAAATGACATTATTTTATTTTATTTTTTACATATTATGCTGAAGTTCATGTTTAAAAGGCATTTTTAGTTATACATTGTCGTTAATGTTTATGCTTATTTATGAAAACTTCTGCTATATTGTTATCCATACTGAGCATCTGAGCTCACACCTTTCAATTTTTTATTTTTCCCAACATGTGATGAAGTAATTTATGAATGACCTGCAGGGATAGTATGAGGGGATATGAAGAGAAGATGTTGTAGTAGTTTTTTTACCTTATGATGTAACGTAATACTTATGAATATATCTAGTGTTGACAAGGCTACTAAACTAATCAGTCTTTCGAGACATGATCTTTTGTGATCATGAAAATGTTATGTAATAATGCACCGACTCTGGGTAACTGGGGTCAGAGCATTACATGTTCCTTATCCTTGTGTTAGGCTATAATGATTTTTTTTGAAAACCATGTCATTTGATTTGTTCTCATGTGATTAATGATTTTGATATTGTGGAAGAGATATTTATGGATTTTATTATCTAACATGTGTGACATATATCTTCTTCCAATGCATTAGATAATGATTTATATCTCATGGGATAATTAGTAATAGAAATGGAAGTGAAATTGGATAGAATTGTTCTCTGTATGCTATAATGGATTGGGGACAAAAACCCATCTTGATGGATAGTTTTGTGAAATATCATTGACTAAAAATAAAATGAATTTATATTCTTTTTTTATTCTATATTTTTATGACTTATGAAAATGTTTCTTCCCATTAACTGTGTGATATTTTTATTCATGTTTTTAATCTTCTATGGTTTATTACACGACTCAAGATTATTATCATGGATATGTAAGGTACAATTTTCAATTGTTATGTTTGAGTTATTATTATCTTATTAATATGTTATAATTGATATTTCCCTTTTATAAACATAATTATTATTTATTATCACCATTTTCTTAAGTTTTATTTTCAATTATTTGAAGAATGGAATAATGTGTGATGTGATAAAAAGTTTTATGTAATGGATCGTACCTCCCCAGTTCAATACATTGCAAAAATATGGTGGTAGATGTGTTATGGGAGGTCAAAGTGAATTATTCCCAACACATTTCCAAATTTAATGTTCATGAAAAGTGCTTCCAGAATAGTAGGTTATTTCCAACATCAGTCATCCAACATCTACATTTTTCCATTTCAAAATTTATAGTTCATGAACATTGTTTCTAGCTCCCTACAGTTTCTCTCCATTGAAGTTACCTTTGATGTAAAATTAATTTAATTCATCATTTTATGGACTCAAAGGCTGATTAAAATTCTATATCTCCTATAGTAATTTCTTTAAGGCTCAGGATACATTTATGTCATCAAACTGTGTGGTTTAATTCAATCCACATTTAATGGAAAATCTAGCATATCTTAAACAACTTGTTCTTTAATTCTTCTAATGGGATGATATATCTTCCCCCACTGTAATCCCTCTTTGTTCTATGGTGTGATATTCTCATTACACTCATTCATACAAAAGGATCTGTCTGATCGAACATTAGGCCTTAGATTGATTCCCCCTTGATTTTTCTTCTTGCTTCATGTGCAGCCCCTTTTGGGTGAAAATAGAATGTATTGATCCTTCATCAATAAAAGGTATTATTTACTTATGTTCATGAGTTTTATTCTATCCTTCACCTCTTTTTTCTACTTTCTCGGTCATTGAATTTTATCAACATGCATTTGATGGAGATTTTTTGGATGACGAATGGTGCGGTCATGTCGCAGTGTCCTCAGGGAGGATATATTAGTCACAAGGGAGTTGATAATAATCTGTTTTGTGGCTAATTCTCATATAATGAATGTTATGAACTTTTTGAGGTTGGGAATTCATTTATTCTCCATTATTTCACATAAATATGTAGATTTATCCTGTTA
Organism: Viscum album; assembly: GCA_963277665.1. NCBI lineage: Eukaryota > Viridiplantae > Streptophyta > Magnoliopsida > Santalales > Viscaceae > Viscum > Viscum album. The sequence goes on along the minus strand of OY728121.1, from coordinate 87,014,338 downwards.
TAGACCATGTGATCATAATGGAATTCACATAATAAACAATTTATTCAGATAAATAAATTGATATCGATCATATTTTATTGAAACATTTTTAGTGATATTGTGTTATATCTATTATTTCGTGGTTTATCATTTCATTATATATGGAAACTGGTAAATAACATAAAACCAAAATTTAATTGATAAGTGTTATGAAAAAGATAATGTGGCATGTAAATGAATATGGTTATTATAGATGATGATATAATATGATGTTAATCAAGTTGATATAGTAAGCATCATCAATTAATTTGAGATTACTATAATAGATCATTATTTTGGATACCAATAATTGGAACCTAAAAATAATAAATTGGTTACATCTAGATGGATTAATGGACTGGTTATTTGATAAATTGATAATGTAATGTAGGGTTTTGAGTTACCCACTTTCTTGTAATGGACAAGAGCCTTGTGTTTGGAGTTTGGAGAGTTCATTATGTATGAAGGTTGGATGTCTTGTTTAATGTCAAATATATCAAAATGATATGATTTTTGTTTTCCTACTGCTAGTGTTTGGATATGTGGGGGGGTTGGGAGGTCTATTGGTTGTGGCAGAAGTTGATGCCTAGATCAGCGAGATGCGTCGATTTATGTATGTGGGTGTGGATGAGGACACTAGCGATGATGGAATAGGTTGTATGTGAATGTTTGGATGCATGTTGTTTTTTATTGGTTGTATATCTTCCATACATCCCCCACAACTCAAGTCATCTAGTTATTTAACAATCTTTTAAAAAAGGACAGAAGACACGTGGATTATTCCATGTGGCTTTCGTGTTTAGATTCCTGAGGGATGATGGGTCTACAATCTTTTTATAGGTGGAAAAGACTCAAATGGTTGTTCATCTACACATTGTGTTGAGCCACATTATTTTTAGTATCATATAATATTTTTTCACGAATTCTTGGAAATATGGTTAAGTTATAATGTTTTTAAAAAATGATTGAATAAATAATGTTAACCCATGTTATTGGAGCTTGATGGGATGCAATGCGGAGGTTTAAATTTAAATGAACAATGGACTTTGAGTGTGATACTAATGAAATATAAAGCGTAAAATGTTAATAGTTATTTAATGTTATAAAAATTAATGAATGTAATGTGAAACAGATAACAATGGAAAGAAGTAATGTAATCATTTTCTTTAAATGTTTGTGTGCTTATAGGATTCCTAGTCTTTGATGTGAAAGCCTGGAGTCTGAGAGATGTTAGCTGCAATTGAGTCTAAGACATGGTTATTCCCATAACTTTCTTGTGAGAAAGAGTATATTCAATGATATTTTTGTTTCTATATGCTATTCCACCCCATCGATTATAGAAACTAACACCACGGGGATCTTGATCCCTATGTGGTGTGTTTTCCCCAATATTATTTGGGGTGGATGGGTGGTTGGATACATCCTTTGGCCCAATACACTTCTCTTTGTTGTTACTTGTGGTGTTAGGAACACAAGATAGTTTTCTCCATATATGTGTATAGAGTTCTGTAATAGATTATGGTTATTCACACAAATATATTCCGGTTACTATTTAAGAGGGAAAACTATCAGTGAAACATGTATAGGCTATGATGGCTTGAGGATCTTTACACTATGTGTGGGCTGTGATGGATTGAGTTTGAATTCTTGATTTCTAATACACATTAGGCGAGATGTGTTCGATCCTAGAAACTACATGGTTACTTTTATTATGTGGAAATGTTGGTTTTTTTCATGAGGTGCATGTTTTGGAGCTTCACCCAGGTGTTTGTGGGAAATCAATTTTTTGGAGATAGATGCTTAGTATGTGCGATCTTGGGGGAAAGCAGCAAACATGTGGGGAAGTGGTAGAGGGGTACCGTTGATATTCCTTATTATATAATATACACTTGTATATGATACATTGTGAGTTTATCGATAGTGATATTGGGAAATTAGTATAACTTTGTAGGTGATGAGTTAGTTTCACATGGTGTTCACTGTTTTTTAGCATGTTTTTTACTTTTTCACTAAGGAACCCCTGGAGGATCCTACTGAGTATAATGTTATACTCACCAAATCTATAAAAACGGTTTTTCATGTCACATGGTGTTGGATGGATATCAATATGGTTTCTAATAACATGTGGTTTCAGTTGTTGTTTAGGTATGTGGTTACTGCCATTTTTACATTGTTTTGGAACATTCTATTTTTCCATTAATTTGTAGTAGTTTTCATGAAATTACTTATCTGTACATCATATTTTCATTTATATTATTGTTTCAGTTGGATTTGGTTGGTGTTTATATTATCTCTATCTTTCACTTGTTCTCTCTAACATGGTAATGCCTTCCCTTTATATTGTTTATATACCCTATGTGCAAGTCATCAACCCGGTGCCTTCTAGAGGCCGTACATAGGTGTCACTTTCTCTCTTCTCATGTTTGAGGCCCAAGAGAGGTAAATCATGTGGGGAAAGGGTTGTTAGAGAGTAGTACCAAAAATATGGTTTAGGGATAGGATGGAGTTTACTGCTACACACCAATGAGTTTTCATGAGTTTGTAGGGAAACAATGTTAGTCATTTTTAGCTAGTGATGTAAACACAAGAGACCAACTAATACATAAGTGTTTGGGCCCCCCCTATTATCTGATGCATGTATCGTTATGTTGATAATGGAAACTAAATGAGGTGATACTAGAGGTAGGGTAGAGACCTAGGAAAGTATCATGCATCATTCTTCTTTGTTCATGTGTTTGAATGGGTTGACCATGGGATTGGTCAACATAAAATTAAAAAAATAAAACAATTAATTATTTAAAAATGAATGTTCAATATTCAAAATTTAGGAGATCTAACTATTTTTAAATTTTTAGGTATGGATCTAGGTCGAAGTCCTCATCAGGTTTGTACAAAATATTTCAAGCAGGTTGTTCTATAAGATCACCGTAGGGTAGAGGTTAACAATGATTACACATGGAGGAGGATACTATGGGAGTATCTTCCCTAGTTTCGATATAAGTACGAGTGCTCCATTTCAATGATGTCACAAAATACTGGTTGGAGTAATTATAGATAGGCATCAGTTAAATCTATGATCCAATGAATTACTTGGTGTCTTTGGTTGTGATTATGTTTTGTGGAGCAGCGATGTTGTGGTGGTTCTTGTTCCACGTGGGTTACAAGGAGTCAGCGATCTCATGGGAGTTGTTAAACTAATTGTTTAGAGTCATGTATCTTTCTTCTACTGCAAATGTGTCCGATTTCAAAAAGATTTTTACCCTTCAACTGGGGAGATCCAGTTTATGAGATTTCATAATTATTTTATGGAACCTTTTATGATATGGTTCCGACCTATTTCCCAATGAGGAGGCCATGGAAATGAATTTTGAGGAGGCTTTGCATCCATATATCTAGCACCAGGTCACCCCATTTATGTAGAAGACATATGTGGTACTAGAGAGGGCATAAGTCATTGATATGATATTGGAAATAACTGGATTGTCATGATAGGTGAGTCTTATTGATTCCTCATAAAGTAGAGTTGGGTTCTGAGGTTCCAGGTTTTTAGGGAATAAGTGATTCCATTCAACCCTGGGTATATCTGAAACATTACAAAATCATTTCCCCGGGGGAGGTACGGATCAGACCTACAAAAATGCCCATGGTTCTTGTTATTCATTTGGATTTTGAGGATATCATTAGTGAGAGTGCCATACCTTTCTGGGTAGTCATCGTGCACCATGTGTTCTACTCCAGGAACCTCTATTGATGCAGTTTCAGCTGAGGTAGTAGCATCATGTTGCACCCACTTTGTGTCAGTAGATAACAGATGTGGTAGGCAGAGTATAACCGTGTGATGATCTGCATCTTTAGTGATTAGATCAAGATTGTGGTGGTGGTCATCATAAGGATCATATAGGATGTGTAGGAGGTCGCAGTCAGCTTCATGATTTAGGGTTGCTAGCTTCATGTGAGCCAGATGTCATTTGAGGTACCATTTTGATGTTTTCTTCATTTGTTTATGCATTTTTTGATTTATGAGTGACACAATCATTCAAATCACCTTCCCCTGTCCATGTATTGGTACATTTGGTAGAGTGGATTATAGTGACCTTGGTGTTGATTATGTCCGTTGGAGGTCAAGAAAACATGTTTGAGGTATGTAGTGACTGTGAGCTAGGGCTGGGGTAGTACCTCTATTTGGGACATTGCTTATGTTTATGGATACAACAATATGATGTTGTCCTCGAGATGGATTGGTTATATTCAGTGTATTTTATAGTGGATTTCTCCAGGAGGCATGTGGTGTTCATCGATATAGATAGATATCCAAACATATTTATTGGTGAGCAAAACACTCATATGGGTAAAGGGTGTGTTCCTTCCTTATCATCAATGATGGATGAGCTGGGGCAGTGTTCTTCATAGTTTAAGTAGTTTTCATTTTCTAGGTTCGTAGTAGTGTACCCTGATGTTTTTCCAGAAGAGTTTGTTGCATTACCCCCTCGACAGGAGATCATGTTTGGGATTTATCTACAAGTGGTATAATCTCATATCTCTTTGTCTTCATATATCATATCCCACTATGAGTTATGAGATATATGTATGCAGCATTTTATTGTTTTATAGAGAAGTTTTCTTTGGTCTAGGTTGTCACCATGGGGCACACAAATTTTGTCCATGAATAATGCTGATGGAATATTGCAGTTGTGTATCGATTATCATCTCTTAAATAATGTGAATGGGAATAATATTTATCCTCTTACATGGATTTATTATTTATAAAAATCAACTGAAGGATCCATGTTGGTTTTCAAATATTGAATTTTGGTCATGATATCATTCAATTCATGTGAAGGATGAAGATATCACGATGATTTCTTTTGGTTTTTTCCCTGGGCATTATGAGTTCGTTATAATGCCATTTAGTGTAAAAAATGGTCTAGATGTGATTATTGGTTCAATGAATTTAATGTTTCTTGAGTTACGTGATATTTTCATGGTGGTTTTCATCGATGTAATCCTTGTGTACTCCATGTTTGAGGAGGAACATGCGAGCATCTACAAGCCATTTTTGGAGTTCCTCGTCAGCATTAGCTATTTGGGAAGTTTTTGAAATATGAGTTTTGGGATTAAGAATTGGGTTTCATAGGCCATATTTTCTACCATTATAGAGTAGTTGTGGATCTATCTTAGATAGAATTATTTGATTCTTGAGAAGCCACCCAGACAGTGGTATAGGTGTGATGCTTCCTTTTTTCTTACAAGCTACTATAGTAGGCTCGTAACTGATTTCTCTCAGGTTGAGACTCCTATGGAATCATTAACCAATAATGATCAGGAATTCATGTGGAATAATCAGTGTGAGGTAGATTTTGAGAATCTAAAAAATAATATAGTATGTGATCAAAATATTTTTATTCCAGCTAAGGGAGTTCAGTTTGATGCTTTTTGTGATGATTCCCATCGGGGGATTCTACTAGTGAATACCCAAGAATATATTTATTCCACCCATGATCATGAGTTGGATGTTGGGGTGTTTGGTCTGAAGATGTGGAAACTTTTCCTCATTAGAGGGCTTTTTCTGGTTTTCAATGATCATTGGAGTCTGAGCTATTTTTCCTCCCAATGTTACATGAACTTATGACAACGTCAGTGAGTGGAGTTCTAATTTGAAAACGACTTTGAAATATCATATGAAACTGGAATGGGGATTGTTGTAACCTATGTGCTAAGATGGAAGTCATGTAGTGATGCAGTTCATGAATCCAGTGATTCGTGGAGAGTTATGTAAGAACATTCGGCATTATATCTCGATATGGGAATGTTGCTGGTAAAGGATGTCTTTTATAGATGATGGTGTAGTCATCTCTAGTGTAGTAGGTGGATGTGTCATAGTTGGGGGAACCTGATCTGGAGGTTTGGAGACAGTGAGTTGTTTGTGGTGAGGCCCCTGATTGTTTGTATGAGGATGAAAAATAACGAGTGTTGTAACACGAAAGGATATTTTTTACTTCAGAGATGTGTGTGAAGGTTCCATAGAGTTCCATAGTTCACCTTCAGTGGTGCATCAATTCATGAAAAAGATATACTAAGCCTTGAGGAGTCAGTTTTGGAGGCCTAGGTTCAAGAGTGAAGTTACAATGTTTGGGTCTTGATATTTGGTATACCAAATGGTCAAGGCTGAGAACTGTGTCCTCGGGGGTTATCTCCATTTATTAGATATTCCTCATTGAAGTGGTAGTTCATCTTAATGGACATTGTAACTAGTTTAACTCGTGCTTCAGGAGGTCATGATGCTATTTGAGTGGTAGTGTACCATTTAATGAAATCATACAACTTTATAGAAATAAACGGTTCAATCTCAGTGGATGTTATTGTCTAGGAAGTATCTGGTGAACGTGGTGAGACTCCATAGAGTCCTGAGGAGTATCGTTTCTGATCGAGATCCTCGGTTTACCTATAGGGAGTTGAGAGGTCTCCATCATTATTTGGGTTATCATCTATGCCTTAGCACTGCATTTCATCCGTAGATGGATGATCATACAGAGCAGATGATCCAGACTTTTGAATACATGTTACGATCTGGTGTCCTATATTATGTAAGTTTGCGGATTGGGATCTTACCATTGGTGGAGTTCATTTAAAACAATAGTATTCACTCCACCATTGATAGGGATCCTTTATAAGACATGTATGGTTAACCTTGTCATACATCATTTTGATGGACTGGAGTCGGAGAGTTAGTAATTATTGGTCTGAAACTAGTGTAGAATAAAACATTGATGGTTCAGGTTATTTGTGTGAGAAAGAACACATAACAATATCATTAGAAATCATATGTTGATCAAATTATGAGACATATGGTGTTTGATTTTGGGGATCACATGTTTCTCACAGTGACTCCCAGTTATTGGTTGAGAGGGTTTGGTCATGTGGGTAATCTTTCTCCAGAGACTGTTGTTCCTTTCATGGTATTGGATCATGTTGGAGCTGTGGTGTATTAGATAACTCTTCCCCCACAGATAACCCACATACAAGATTTGTTCCATGTATCTCATCTTAGTCGTTATCTTTATGATGACTCGCAAATCATCGATTTGGGCGAGATCGATGTTGCCAATGACGAGACCTTAAACGAGTGGCTTATTGAGATCAAGAATCATAAGGAAAAGGTGTTATGTGGGTATTCTCTTCCCCTGGTTCATGTATTTTGGAGACAGAGTGGTGTTGAGGATAGTACATGGGAGTGGGATTCCAATATGTGTTTCCCATACCCAAAGTGGATTTTATGTTTTTTGTTGAGTTTTTCATTTATTCTTTAAATTCTGTACAATTTATGGAATGTTATGCTTGACTTGTTTGGATATGGGATGTTTTTTAACTTGTTCTCGAATGCCATGATTTTTTTCTATCTGTCGAATGAGTCAGGGTTATTTCCCCTTAAGAGGTATCTTTTATTGAGTCAATAAGGTTTCATTTTGACTTTTCCATTCTATCATGTTTGAGGAGATTGTTGAGTTAATATGCTTTCCCTATTACATTACCATTTCCTCATGTTTTGAAAATCACAAAAACCTTTTCTTAAGGAAAATTTACTTTTTACCCTATGTATTAATTTCATAAGGAAAATTTTCCTTCCACAAGGAAATTTATCATTACCATGTTTTTCATTTTTCATTTTTTCAACGTATAATGTTGGGTTTAGTATCCAAAATCTCAGAATCAAATAATATTTACATATAGAGAACTTTGTAATCAGGATACGAAATCATAGTCCGAGTTCTATGAATTCAGAACTCGAACTCTTATGAGTTTGACACTGATTTCTCGGAATTCAAACTCCAAACTCATATGATTTATGACTCCGATATCTCTAAATTCAGACACTAAAATCTTATTATTTCTGACTCCAAGTTCTCGGAATTCAATCTCTGAACATTCTATGTTCAGGTTCTGAATTCTTGTGAATATAGATTACGAATTTCATTGAAATTCTAACTATGGAATCCTATATTATTCAGGTTCTGAATTCCTTGGAAAAAAATCTGAATATCCTTGAATTATAGAATCCGAATAATTTTTGGGTAGAATTTAAACATTCATTTTTTCCTAAATTATGGAGAATGAATTTTCTTATGTAACCATATTTTTCTTACACATGTTTTGGTAATAAAACGATGTCATGAATTTAGTTACTAGCTAAAAATTGTTTGAGACACACGTGTACATGTCTCATTAAAATTCAATGAAAAATATGACAATTGGAGGGGGGGAAGACAGTTTAGAATGTTAATATAAATAGGATCTTATTTGAAAGTGCTCACAACAAGTTGATCAATATAGAGATTACATGCTGAAGAAGTGATTTCTATAAAGAGACACTTTATTGCACTGTGCGTGTGAAACTCCATGTTCAAATTTGCTTCAAGTGGCTCCGAATGTTACTGAATACATTTGAGGGCTTCCAGGGATAAGAAGGAAGATGTGCTAACTCCCTTAATGGTCGAGGAATTCCTTTCTGAGAAAGACAGAGGTGCTGACTACCTTGAAGTTGAGGGCTTGCGGGGATAACAATACATACTCTAATCTTTATTTTGACGGCTTACCCAGGTGTGGGAAAGACATACTTTCTTGAATGTATAAATCAAGGGACCTTTAACCAAGGTTTTTGGATACCCTTCTCTTTTGGATAAAATATTTACCACATGTTTATTGTATTGTTTCATGTTTTCCTCTGCATTTTGATTGTTAAGGAATGTATAACTATCTTAAAATACATTACACATGAGTACTCTAATTATTATGATTCTATATGCTTTACGGTATAATATTTATATTTGTAAACTTTTGTTATGTTTCATTTCTGGAACCATATTTTCTGAAATTACATTATTGGAATAAGATTTCAAGAATCAAGAATGTTTTTATAACTATAGGTTTTTTGAATTACCTTATTTAACATTGTGAAACATAACCCCCTTTGAGAGATCTGAATGAATTTTTTAAAGTGTACAATTCACCCGCCCTCTTGTATTTTGAGAATTATTACGATACTGTTATTTGTATCGTCTATCTTTTAGATCCAACAATTTGTATTAGAGTAGGTCTTCGAAATAGTTATATTCCAATACATATTTTCATTCTCATGTTTTTCATTGTTTTATATTTTCATTGTTTACAATATTTTATTACTAACATGTTTGTGTGGAAAGATTTTCATTACGATGGTAGGAATCAATGTTGGTTCTATTGACAACCTAAATACAAGTAGACCACGTATTTTTTATGGAAATGATTATGAATATTGGAGAGATCACATGAATATATTCAATATAAATACTGGATTAGACAATTTTTTCATGCTTACTAGAGGATATAAAATCCCTGACACGGATGATAGTACTTTAACCAACCAAGAAAATCATTAATATCAACTGAATTATAAGGTACGCAATACATTGCTTTATTCCATGGATATATATATATAGCCAAATTTCATCTTGTGAAGCTGAAAGTTGTATATAAAAGAATATTGAAGTTACTCACTTTGGAACATCAAAAGTTATTGAAACAAGAAAATCCATGCTCAGAGCTGAATATCACAGTTCATTCTATCCTTACAGATATCCCATATGTAAGGTGCAATAATGATTTATGAATATTGATAATAGTATACAACTCATGGGTGTGAAATTATTAGATGATGAATCCCTTGGGGACAAGATCATAGACAGCATTCCCAATGAGTGGGAATCCAAGAGAACTATTATTGAAGAGAATAGAAAGGTTACTCATATTTATCTTCATGATCTTTTTGGAACAATTCATCAATATGAGACTAGAATGAAGAGGGATGTTGGTAATGTTATGTAGAAGAATGGAAATGGAAATTTTTCTTTTACTACAACATTAAATCATATGAATGCCAAAAATCCTGAGAGAGTTACGAGATATAATTCAAAGAAGATTATTATTCAATAATAATCTAGTGAAAATGAATATTTAGAAAATGAGTTAGCCAATATTTCTCCAAGGATGAACATGATTGTTGTATAAAAGAATTTTCAATCCAGAAACATGAAAAAATAATGGGATGATAACAATGATTCAGAAGTCACATGTTATGAATGCAAGAGAGCAGGACATATATGACCTGATTGTCTTATGCTTAAAATAAATTAATGAAAGGAAAATCCTTCTGGGAGAAATAAAAATAAGTACTATAACGATAATTCTAAGAACGTTATGAATGTTAATGACCCATGGAGTACCAGTGGTGGAGACTCTTCAGATTAATCATCAGAGTATGAATCATTAGGATAGAAGAGTCTTGGTCTAATAGCCAGACTACCTATTGAAAATCATTTCTTAATGGATAAGGTTCACAATGTTGAATCTATGACCATTGTATCTTTAAATTCTAATCATAGTGATAGTAAATATTATTAATCTTCTGATGAATAATCATCATCTGATGAGGATAATACCATAACTTCAATTGAATAAGTTTCTAGGATTTTTATGCTCCTTGGGAATGAGAATTCAAAACTAATCAAAATGATTGATAAGGAAAATTATAGGATTTCTATACTTACTAAGGAAATTTCTGATCATTCTAAAGATCTTGATAGGAATTTTTTTTATTTCGAATGTATTTCAGAAAACCTTGAGGAAATAAATTATGAAATGGATTTACATTATAAGGATCTAGAAAAGGTAATTTCTATGAAAAACATTTTCGAGCCTAATCTACTTCTAAATCTAATTTTTTGGAAGATAATATGTTATTTATTATACTGATGACCAAACTATTTTCCTTGAGGAAGTGTTTATAAAACATTACCTTATGTAAGGAAAATTTTGATCATATGTATTCACAAATCTGACCTCCAAGGAATAAATTGGATTTAGTTATACAAGTTCTAAACCGATTTTAGTAACAATTATTTTTTTCCACAAAATGCACCTTTCTGCACTAAGTGTCAGTGTGGTAGACAGTGGGAAAAAAATTGTTCATTAAACAAAACCTAGTCTCTAGGTTTTCATAAATCCAGTTTTTCAATGAAAATGTGGGTGCCCAAAATTTAGGATTCTTAAATATCTGGATCAAAGAAAATTTGGTTTCCAAAAGTATAACATTCTTATTTTCAGGAAAATAAAGAAAGTACCAAGAACTATATATGGTACATGGATAGTGGATTTCCTCGGCATATGACATGTTACAAAAACATTGTTGAAAAGATTATCAATATGAAAGGATAAAAAGTTTCTTTCTAAGATAATGGTTAGGGATAAATTATTGTTATAGGTAACATTTTTTTTTGAAAAACATTGATTTTAAATGATTTATTTTTTAAGGGTCTTAAGCACAACCTCATTAGAAAAATTCAATTATGTGATGAAGGTTACATTGTGAATTTTTGAAATGAAAAGTGCTTAGTACACAATTCCAAGGAGGATTTTATTATTTCTACTCATAGGAAAGAAAATGTATACACACTAAACATAGAAAACCATAGAAGCCAAGACTTACCTTTCTTTAGTGAAACGGATGATCATTCGTTGTTATGGAATTGAAGGCTAGGTCAATGTAACCTTAGGATCATATGAAAACTCTCTATGAAAATATTAGTTTAGGGTGTACCAGAGTTAGGATTTGATTCATCAAAATTTTGGGAAACTTTTCAATATGAAAACAAAAAAAAAATCATGTTTTAAATCAGTCGGTGAAGTCTCAACTACTGATTATTTATAATTAGTCCACATGGAACATTTTGGACCAACACAAACTTTAAGCATCGAAGGCTTCTATTATTTATTTATTGTAGTTTATGATTACACTAGATTTATAGGGATGTATTTTCAAGCAATGAAATATAATGTTTTTTCTTATTTCAAATGTTTTATATTCCAAGTTAAAAATGAGAAAATCCTTACTTTTATAAGTTTTCATTGTGATCATGGATGATAATTTCAAAATTCAGATTTTGAAACTTTTTGTGGTAGAAAAGGAATTATTCATAACTTCTCAGCACCCAGAACACCTCATCAAAATGGTGTTGTTGAATGAAAAAAGAGAATTCTTCACGAGATAAAAAGAACCATGTTGACTAAATATTTAATAGCCAAACATTTTTGGAATGAACCTATAAGGACTTATTTTTAACATATAAATCATGTATTGATTGTAACTATACATAATAATACTAATTATGAGTTATGGAATGGTAGAAAACCTAGACATTCCTACTTCATGGTTTTTGGTTGCAAGTTATTCATATTGAATAATAAATATAATTTAAACAAATTTTCAACAAAATATGATGAAGGAATTTTCGTAGACTATCCACATCTTCTAAGTATTATAGATTTTTCAATAAAAACACATGCATTGTTGATGAGACAGTACATATCAAATTTTATGAAACAAATCCATTTGTTTTTAAACAACACAACCCTACATCTTTGGATGTGTTTTAAAAAACTAATTATCAAACCATGTGAGAAGATCTTTATGATAAGGAAAATATCCAAGAAGATGTTCTTGAAGCATTTACCCCATAATATTTCCTTCCCTATGTTTATTAACAAATTTTACAAATACCAAATAAGTTGTTTCTTAAGAATCATCCCAGTGACGTATCGTTGGTGATGTAAATCAACCTATAAGGACTAGAAGTGCCTTATGAAATTAAATAGAAACTCAAGAATTCCATTCCCAATTAGAACCATAAATCACTGATGAATCATTAGGTGATGATGATTGGATAAAAGCTATGAATTATGAAATAAATGAATTCTATGGGAATAATGTTTGGGCCTTGGTTGAAAGACCTGATGAAACTTCTCTTATTGGAGTAAAATTGGTCTTCAGAAATAAATGTGATGAAAATGGAAGCATAGAAAGAAATAAAGCATGATTGGTTGCAAAAGGTTATAATCTTCAAGAAGGAATAGGCTATGAAGAAACCTTTGCTATAGTAGATAGTCATTAATCTATTCGTATTCTACTTTCCTTTGTAGCACTCTTCAACATTACACTTTTTTAAATGGATGTTTAATGTGCTTTCCATAATGGTTTTGTACAAGAGGATGTTTTTATTGATCAACCTTCTTGTTTTGAAGATAAAAACCAACATGAACATGTTTATAACTTACCAACATTTTTATGTACTTAATCAAGCCCCTTGATCTTGATATGATAGTCTTACATGATTTTTGATTCAAAATAATTATGGAAAGGGAAATGAAGATCCAATCCTTTTTATAAATAAATATACAAAAAATGTTTTGATTGTTCAAATTTATGATGATGACATTATATTCGATTCAACTCATCAATCTTTAACTTATTATTTTGTGGATCTAATGATATATGTGTTTGAAATGAGTAGGATGGGTGAGTTGTCATTTTTCCTGGGTTTTCAAATTTCTCAAAAACCAAAAGGAATCTATATATCCCAATATAAATATACTAAATACATTCTTTAAAAGTATGGATAAGACAACACTATGAGTATTAGTACTTCAATTGGTCCCAAAAACACACTTGATCTTGATAATGATGGGAAACCAATATATCAACCATCTTTTAGAAGAATTATAGGAAGATTACATTATATGAAAGCTAGTCATCCAGAATTAATGTTTTTAGTATGATTATGGGAAATATATCAATAAAATGATATGGAATCACATTTAAAGGTAATGAAAATAATTTTTCACTACATAAAATGAACCATGTATTTTGGACTCTTTTTTACTTATGGAAATTATTTTGTTCTAAATTGTTTTTCGGATGATGTATTTTTTGGATGTATAATGGATAGAAAAATTACATACGGAAATTGTAATTTCTTAGGAGATTCATTAGTTTAGTGGTCATTTAATTAGAAACAATCAGTAGCACTTTCATCTACTGATAAAGAATATTTAGCAGCTAGAATTTGTTGTGCTCAAGTGTTGTGGATGCAACACACGCTCACAGAATATGGTATGAGTTTTACCAAAACACAAATTTTGTGTGATAATACTAGTGCCATATCTTTAATAAAAAACCATTCACATCACTCTCATGAAAAACACAATGATATTAGGCATCAAATTCATAGGTTTCACACACAGAAAGGGGATATCATTCATCAATTTATCAGAACACAATATCAACTTGCAGATATATTCACAAAATCTATAACCTCGGAATTATTATAATACATTAAACTAAAGTTAGGAATGATAATAATAAGGTGGTATTCCTTGATAACTTTATATTTAAACCAATATCCTTATAGTAATAAACTTTTTTTATAGGGGGAATACATTTTCTTATTAGTAAGATCAAAATATTTCGTAATGGAAATTTTCATAATGATGCTTTTCGTACATAAAATTTTCTTAATAAAGATTTTCATACATAAAATTTTCGTAATGTAGATTTTCGTACATTAAATTTTCATAATAATGATTTATGTACTTAAAATTTTCTTAATGAATATATTCGTACATAAAATTTTCATAATGAAGATCTTAGTACTTAAAATATTCGTAATGAATATTTTGAACTTAAAATTTCTATAATGAAGTTCTTAGAAATCAAAATTTTCATAATCTAATGTTCTTCAAGAATTTTTTTTCACAATATGAATAATATTCCTAGAAATACGAAAGGTATGTTTCGTTTCCTGAGTTTTTATAATAATAATTTATTTGCTGGTATTTTCTTTTGATTATAAATTTTTTGGACACTATTTTCCCTAAATCCAAATGTTTTTTCTTAAAAACCTCGAAAGATCGGATTCTACCTAGCATTCCTTACAGATATCATATCAACCTTTAGATATAATTAGAAAGACATTCAGCCATTGGATTTTTTTTGGAAGATATACCATCACATCAGACACCAATATAAAGGACTCCCTGATGGTTGTGCCACATCGAATCTCAATCACTATTGTGTTGATGTTCTTCCCTTATACATAAGCACATTCCATAATTTTCAATTGTTTCTCAATTCCTAATGGCTATCGAAGAATATTCATAGAAATATATGTCTAGTATAAAACCAGTCTTAGAGTGGCCGGTAAACAGAGAAATTTTTTTGCATCCGAACTTCTTCTCTAAGTTTGATTCGATCATTTTGATGAACATTAAGCTAAATGGATATGATAGTTTTTGTTTATCGAAGCCAGGAGCTCAAGATATAGTATATCTAGACTTGCTAGTATAATTTTATGAATCAGTTAGTTTCATTAAAGAATAAGTTAGAGAGATGTTTTCATTCAAGAGCTATGGAAATAATTATGCTCTTTCATATAATAAGGCTGCTAGTTTTGTTGGTATTCAATATGAAGGGGAAGCTATGTTCTATTCTCATATGTTTCCAGTTGTCAATGGAATGTTTGATAAGGATAAGACTGTGGCATGTCATGGACTCTCTAATGTCAAGACTTAGAAGATCGCTCACTTGTCTACAAATTATCGGATTCTGGAATGATGGGTTCTAGGATTCAACATCCCGAGAAATGTTGACAAGGATACATTGAAGAATAATGACATGTATATCTTGGATTTATTGGTAAATTTAAGGAATATCTACATGGTTAAGCATATTCTCATTAATATTGTGAATTTTATGAATGGAAACATGAAGGCTCAGATAATCATGTATTTATCCATTCTCTCCAAGTTAATTGTTCGTTGCGTAGAATCATTTAAAATTCCATGCAGCTTGAAGCCAAGGAATTGCAATGTGATGATAGTCAGTGATGATATTTTGAAGAGGATGTACATTGGTTTTTTTAAATACTGCGTAGAATTTTATTACTTACCAGTGGAAGAAGCTGAATCTGTTCCGAAAAAACATTAAGTGGTTGATCCATCCAAAAAAAGGGATTAAGGAAGATGATGTTTAAGGAAGTAGTAGTGGATGAAAAAACTACAGAGCACAAAGAAATCCTATCCGCACATCCAAAACTTATGAAGAAAAAATCAAATCCAGATGAGGTAGTTGATATGTGGAGGGAAGATAAGAAAAATAAGAATCTAGGAAAGTAAAGTTTTGGTTTGGATCCTGCTGAAGCCAAATATTTAAATGAAAATAATACTGATGATCTAGAGAAGCATGCTAATGATACATAGAATAAGAAGAAGATAGCTGAAGTAGAGATCGTCCAATCTCTTTTTAGGGCTACTAAGAAAACATCAGAGAATATCCCAGTACTAGAATAATTCTTGGTATATGTTATACCAGGAACTCCGGGGAATAAGATTGTCACTCCAGAAAAAGTTATAGAATGAGAAGAATAAGGTGTGTAAGAGGTTGAAGAAGTTGAGAGTAGTTGTGACACCATAGATTTGATTAACCAAGATTAAGATTTCTATGAGATGGAAAGTCCATCTGAGAAATTATAAATCTGAACGTTGGAAGACGAATCATCAAAGCCTGTTATACCTGGTTAAGATGTGTAATGAGATGATGACAAGAATGCAGAATATGTGAATAAGATATCTAATGAATGTAGTTTTAATCACAATTTCATTCATCCAAAGGATGTTGAGGCAGGATCATAGAAATAAGAAATAAATAAAGATAAAATTTTTCATCTGCCTGATAATGAACATGAATCATCAGATGAGGAAGTCATTAAGATATATGATAAGGGTAAATAAGTGGTTTTTGATACCCCTACTAATGTTGTTGTAAGGGATAAGAAAGTCGGTGGATCATCAAAGTGGAAACTTGCTGAGATATAAAAAGATCCCTCACATAGCAATATTTTATATTCAGAATCATCATCCATTGGACATGATTTTTTTGTTTAGTCATTGAAAATGTTTGTTGGGACCATTCCGATTTTTCCATGCATTGAATCGAGATGTCAGATACTTCAACACACCTTGAACCAAAAATTGGATTCAGTGTCCATGGTGATGGATAAGTGTGTAATTCATGAGGCTGATTGCAATATTTTTCTCATTAACTACGATGCCAACAAATGATATTGTAGGAAAATGGTATTCTGGTCAAAGGAGACAGTTTACGATTTGAGTGATAATGATGAGTTCCAAGACAGTTTGAACGAGGCATATGAAATTGAAGATAGTAAGATCTTGGATATCACAAGAAGTTTTCAAGAAAAGATGACTCTAGAATATAATTCTCATATTCAAGAGGTAAGAGATCTAAATCGGAAGTTGTATTTAGTTTCCCAAATATGGAAGAGATAATATGATCTTTGGATTGAGATAGAAGAAAATAATGTCAACCAAGAAGAAGTATAGAAGTCTCCAGAAGAGGATCTTAAGGCTCAGGTTTATAGTATAAAAGAATTAGATAAGAAATCTGAGGATCAAGATCAAGTTCTTATATGAGAAGAGGAATTCCAAAAGGATATTATTAATCTCAAAACAATAATGAAGAAGCTGATGCCCCAGTAAAAGGAAGGATAACATTTTTTAAATCTTATTTTTTTTCCTTGTTTTACAAATTTTCCTTATCATAATGATTTTTTTTTGTTACATGTCTTTTGGATACTAATATTTCAGGTACCATATTTATATTTCCATTCCATGTATTTCTTTTAAAAAATCACAAATGGGGAGAAAGGAAAAATAATAATATGTAATGAAGAAATATCCCTAAGTAAGGGGGAGTTTATCCAAGGTGGAGTTTTAATGATAATGATTTTTGTATGCAATACAATGTTAAGTCTCATTCGGGAAATCTAGAATATGTTCCTTAGTGTTCCAAAGTGTGAAGGGAAGTTAGTCATATTGATCATTGAACATGTGATAAGGGAGATAAGTTTTATTTCCAATGTCTAGAAAAATAGTTTCTATATGCTTTTTTTGTAAGGATATTTTCTCTTTTAAAAAAGAGGGAGATTATTGAGTCAATAAGTATTCCTTATGAATTTTCCTTTCCTTCATGTGGGAGGATATTGTTGGGTCAATAAGTTTTCCATATGAATTTATCGTTTCGTCATGTTTTGAAATTCACAATCACCTTATCTTAAGGAAAATTTCTTATTAACTTATGTTTTACTTTCATATGGAAAATTTTCCTTCCCTAAGGAAATTTTTCAATACAATTTTATTCATTGTTCATTTTGTCTAAGTATAAAATTTGGTTTCGTATCCAAAACCTCCAAATAATATAATAATTATATATAGTGTATTCATTTTTTAGGATATGAATTTAAACTCTGAGTTTTCCGAATTCAAACTCCGAAATCTTATGATTTCTGACACCAAGTAATCAGAATTCAGACTCCGAACTCTTATTAGTTCTGACTCAGAGTTCTCTAAATTCAAACTCCAAACTCTTCTGAGATATGAGTTCATGTTCTCTAAATTCAATCTTAGAACTCTTATGAGTTCTTACTCCAAATTCTTATGAGTTGAGATTCCTAACATTCTACATTCAGGTTCCGAGTTCTTGTGAATCTAAATTACGAATATCCTTGAAATTAAGACTCCAGATTCATATATTATTCAGGTTCAAAATTCAATGGAAAAAAAATCTGAATATACATGTATTATAGACTCTGAATTGTTTTTTGGTAGACTCAAAATATTTATTTTTTTCATACATTACAAGAAATTAATTTTCATAAGAAACCATATTTTCGCTTACTCTTGTTTTGGATGTAAAACAATGCCGTGCATTCATTTACTAACTAATCATTTCGGGTGTGACACACGTACAGGTCCCCCTTAATTTGAAGGAAAAATATTATCATTGGAGGAGGGATTTGACCATTGAGAATCTTCCTATAAATAGGATCTCATTTGAAAGATCTCACAACAAGTTAATCAATCTAGGGATTACATGCTGCTAAAGTGAATTCTAGAAAGAGAAAGTTAATTGATTTGTGTGTACCAACCACCTTGTTCAGATTTTCTTCATATGACTATGAATACAGCTGAGTACATTAGAGGGCTTCTAGGGATTGGAAGAGAGAGGTCCCTACAACCATAAAAATCGAGGTCTTACTTACTGATGAAGATAGAGTTGTCGACAACCTTGAAGTTGAGGGCTTGCGGGGATAACAAGATAGAATTCGATCTTCTTATCGAGGTCTTACCCTGGTGTGGGTAAGAAAGACATTCATTAAATAATAATTCAAGGGACCTTTATCCAAGGTTGTTGGATACCCTTCTGTTTGGGTTTAATGATTTACTACTTTTTACTTTTAATTTTTCATGTTTTCAAATGAATTTTGATTTTTGAGGAAAGTATAACTATCTTATACTTCCTTATAAATGTATACACTAATTTAGTATGATTCTATATACTTTAAGGTATAATCTTTATCTTTGTAAACTTTTGTTATGTTTCATTTCCAAAACCATCTTTTCTAGAATTACATTATCAGAATGATATTTCTAGAATCAAGAATGTTTGTAGATCAAGAGGTTTTGTGAGTTACCTTGTTTATCATTGTTAAATATAACCATCTTTAAAAGATCCAAAATAATTTTTTAAAGTGTACAAATCACCCCCACACCATCTTGAATTTTATGAATTATTATGATACTATAATTTTTATTGACTATCTTTTTGATCATATATCTTACAGGGAGGTTGTTTGGGCCCCTCTTCCCATCTAGGTTGGTTTTGAATTATTTAGAATGAGAATGTTTTGAGAGGTATCTAATGTTATTTCTCAGACCTCTCCGGTCCATTACATTGCCAAAATTTGGTGTTAGTGGTGTTCTGAGAGTTCAAGATGACTTATTCCCAACACATTTCCAAATTTCTAGATCATGGATAGTGTTTCCTGAATAGTAAGATATTTCCAATAGAAACTTTCCCACAACATCCTTTTTTCATTTTCCATTTGTCTAGTTCCGGAGTTGTGTATCCATCTCCCTACAGTTTCACACCTTTTAATATTTTGTTGGTGTAATAAAGCCACTTTTTAAGGACTATAATGCCGATTCAATGTCCATAACTTATATATTAATTTTCTTAAGAATTGTGATGATTTTACTTCATCAAACCATGTGGTATAATTTGATCCTATTTTAATGGAAAATCTTATTTATCTTAAATTATTGCTCCTTTAAATATTCATAAGGGATGGGATTTCATCCTACCTTGTTCTTCCTCATTGTTATCTGGTGTGAGAGGCTCAAAAAAATTTTCTTCCCATAAGAGAGGTGCGATCAAACATTAATCCTTGGATCATTCCCCCCAGGAAGTTTCTTCCTGCTTCATGCGCACCCCCTTTTTGGTTCATGTTGTAAGTCACGATCCATCATTGATATGAGGTATGATTTACCTATGTTCTTATATTTTATTAAATCCTTCTCCTCCTTATTCTCCTTGCCATGTTATGTCATGATATCTCCTTGATTTTATGGTGTTTTCATGGCATTACGATTATGTGGTGGTGCAGTGACATCCTCAAGTTGATACAGTTTTCATTAGGTAGGAGATCTTAATCCATATTGTGGCTCATTCTCATATAAATATCATCATGAACCGTTTGATGTAGGGGGTTAATTTCTTCTCTATTATTTTATTTCTCAATGTATATTTATCTTTTTTTGACCGTTGTATCACAATGGAATTGAAATCAGAAACATTTGAATCGGATAAATTAATTTATATGGATCGTATTGTATGCCTCTAGTTTTATTAGATACTATGATATCTATGCTTTTTTATTTGTATTTTCATTATTTATGGAAATTACTAAATAACATAAAGACAAAAATTATTTAATTATAGTTTTGTTAATGATAAAGTGGAATATAAATGAATATGGTTATTATTGTTGTTGTAATTTGATGTTATTAAAATTGATGCAGTTAGCATCTTTAATCAATTTTCCATATCTATGATAGATATCTTTTTAGGTTATCCAATGATGGAACTTAAAAATGTTAATTTGGATATTTCAAGATGGATTAATGAACATGATGTTGGATAAAAAGATAATTCTTCTTAGGGAAATGAGTTATCCTATTTCTTTTAAATACTGATAGACAAATGGTTGGAGCTATGAGAGCTCATCGTGTTTGACGGTAGGATGCCATATTTAAGGGCCACGAGCCCAATTGATATGATTATTGTTTCCCTCGTTTAAATATTCAAAAGGGATGGGATTTCATCCTACCTTGTTCTTCCTCATTGTTATCTGGTGTGAGAGGCTCAAACAATTTTTTCTTCCCATAACAGCGGTGCGATCAAACATTAATCCTTGGATCATTCCCCCCAAGAAGTTTCTTCCTGCTTCATGCGCACCCCCTTTTTGGTTTATATTGCAAGTCACGATCCATCATTGATATGAGGTATGATTTACCTATGTTCTTATATTTTATTAAATCCTTCTCCTCCTTGTTCTCCTTGCCATGCTATGTCATGAGATCTCCTTGATTCTATGGAGTTTTCATGGCATTACGATTATGTGGTGGTGCAGTGACATCCTCAAGTTGATACAGTTTTCATTGGGTAGGAGATCTTAATCCATATAGTGGCTCATTCTCATATAAATATCATCATGAACTGTTTGATGTAGGGGGTTCATTTCTTCTCTATTATGTTATGTCTCAATATATATTTATCTTTTTTTGACCGTTGTATCACAATGTAATTGAAATTAGAAACGTTTGAATTGGATAAATAAATTTATATGGATCGTATGGTATGCCTCTAGTTTTATTAGATACTATGATATCTATGCTTTTGTTATTTGTATTTTCATTATTTATGGAAATTACTAAATAACATAAAGCCAAAAATTATTTAATTATAATTTTGTAAATGATAAAGTGGAATATAAATGAATATGGTTATTATTGTTGGTGTAATTTGATGTTATTAAAATAGATGAAGTTAGCATCTTTAATCAATTTTCCATATCTATGATAGATATCTTTTTAGGTTATCCATTGATGGAACAAAAAAATGTTAATTTGGATATTTCAAGATGGATTAATGAACAGGATGTTGGATAAAAAGATAATTCTTATTAGGGAAATGAGTTATCCAATTGCTTCTAAATACTGAGATACAAATTGTTGGAGCTATGAGAGCTCATCGTGTTTGACGGTTGGATGCCATATTTAAGGGCCACAATCCCAATTGATATGATTATTGTTTTCCTGGTTTTTGGGTTGTTATATGTGAGTTAGGGGGTCTTTTGATTCAGATAGATGTCGAAACCTTGTGTGGAGATATGCATCAATTTATGTTGATGGTGTCTTGTAAGACACTAGAGACCATTGAATGGGTTGGGTGTGAATGTTTCGATGCTTTCTGTTTCATGTTTTTTTATCTTACGTACAATCCCCACTGCTCAAGTTAGATGGTTTTCTTACTCTCCGTCCAAAAATGGGGCTAAGACGTGTGTGGTTTTCCAGGTGCTTTCCGTTAATAGATTCCTGGGGGATGATGGGTCTACACTCTTTCTATAGGCTGAAAATACTCGTTGAGTAGTTCATCTACTCACCGTGTTGAGAAACCATGTTTATAGTAGCGTGGAATGTTTTTTCTATAATTCTTGGGAATATGGGAATGTAATAATGTTGTTAACAAAGGATGTTAACCCATGTGGTTGGATATTGTTGGGACTCAATTATGACATTGTAATTTAAATGATATTAAGAAAATGGGTGTGATGATAACGAAAAATAATTTGGAAATTGTTAATAGTTAATAAATATTTAAATAACTAATGAACTTGAATTGAAACTAATAATATGGGAATGATTTATTGTAATAAAAATATTTAAATAGTTGTATGCTTATTGTATACCTAGTAATAGAAGTGGTGGTCGGGAGTCTAGGAGTCGTTTGCTGCAGTTGAGACTAAGGCTAAGTCAGGCACATAGTTTCATTGTGACTATAGAATATTATATTCCTTTTGTTTTCTTTATGCTACTCACCCCATCAGTATTTTCAAATGTCACATCCATGATTTTGAGCCCTAAGGTGGTGTTTTCCCCATCATTCTAGTGGGATGATTGATGGCTAACTACCCCATTTGGCCCAACACTATTATCTTGGAAATTAATGGTTTTGGAAGGGAAAATAGTTAGTTTTCCCAATATATGTGTGTAGAGGGAGGTAATGTATTGTGGTTCTTCACACACATATATTCTAGAAACAGATTCTCATGGACTACTCTAGGTGTAACATGTATAGGATGTCATGGCATTAGTATCCTTATTCAGTGTGTGGCCTATAATCAATTGAGGTATAATGCATAACATATGATAAATGTTATTAATGTTTTGGTGGCTCCCTAAAACTACATGGTTACATTTCATATGTGGGTGTGGTAGTTTTTCTTCATGAGGTGGATTTTGTGGGGCTTCGTCCAGGTGTCTTGGGGAAAGCATTTTTTAGAGGGAGATGCTTAGGATGTGTAATGTTGGGGAAAATTGGAAAACCTATAGGGAAGTTGAAGCGGTGTATGCTTGAGATTCATTGTAATATTATATAATATTATAAGCGATACTTGGTTGGAATAGCCATGGTAAAGCTGGAAGCTTAGTATATCTATTTTGTTTATGAGTTAGTTTCACTTATTGTTCATTTTTCTTTAGCATGTTCTATTTACTTTTGTACGAGCAACTCTTTGGAGGATCCTACTGAGTATAATTTTATAGTCACCCTATCTATTTAAATGTGTTTTAATTCACTTTAAGTAGGATGGAGATATAGATGGTTTCTACTATCCTAAGGTTTCAGGAGCTGTTCGGGCTGGTGGATGCTGTTGTTTTAGATTTTTTGATGGAACTTGTTGTTTTTTCATTCAGTTCTAGTAGATTTTAATGATACTAAATTTGTGTAAGTGATATATTCTTTTATATTGATATCAAAGTTGGTGTTGGATTGTGTATATCTTATCTCTCTCTTACACATGTGTTCTATTAGATGGTAATGCCTCCCATTTATGTGTTTGGTATACCGTCAGTGATCATCTCAAACCCCGGGCCTACTAAAGGCGGGACTCAGGTGTCATTATCTCAATTATCAACTAGTTGGCCCAGGAGTGGTACACCGAGTGGGGAGGTGTTCATGAAAGTATGATGTTAAAAAATAATAATCTATTGATGATGAAGATGTTTTATGAACAAATTATTTATGTTTCCATGATTCTAAAGACACTAAAAACATACAGTTTTAGCATGGGATTTTAATTTTATGTAAAGAATAGTTGTATATATATGTAATATATATATATATGAAATTGAATGGACAATATATTGTATTGGTATTCTATGTTGTTTGATGATTATATTTTGTACATATAGATTCTATTTTTTATCATTTTGACATATAATTATTTTTTGAAAAAATTATCTTTTCATAAACTATGTTTTTGTGCCCTTGATAATGATAGTGAGGTACCTACCTTGAGAGAGTATATAAGACATATTCATTAACATTGTGTGCTTTTTCTCATTTTTACTCTGAGTGTCCTGGTTATCTTCCTGTTATGGGGATTTCTTTGAGAGGTTTCTTATGGGGGGATATTAGGATGAATTGTTTTACAATACTTCAATAATTATTTTGTTTATCTTCATAGGGAAAATTATTTTTCTGGTGGTATATGATATAATGGATGAAATACTTCTATCCCACTCTCTTGCAAAATTCATATTCTTATTGTTCTTAGAAGAGGAATATAAAATTTTTATTGGGTTTTTGGAGCTAGAAATTTTAATCAAGGGATGTTCATGATGTAAAAATACAATTCACAACCTGAAAATTCGTTTCACAGATGAATTGGAAATCACAACATATATACAAGTAATTCATGTGGTTTTATTAGTGAGTTTATAATTAGTACATAATTTTAAAGTGTGGGGAATATATTTTTTGAAAATATCACAGAAAATATATTTTATCATCCAAATATTTCTGGAGTGAATTGATCACAAGTTTTTTTGGATTGGGTTGACATGTTTTTCCCTTAGTGTATAATTCAGGACATTATTGGTGTGAATAATCAATTTATCCAGTAAAATTATACAAATAATTGAAACTATAAATTGTACCCACCCATGATATTAAAAAAACACAGATTCTATTATAACCCCTAGTGGTCATAGGTTCTACATCAGGGTTTTTTGAATCTATTTTATAATATATGTATCCCCACATCTCTGTTATCAATATATATTGATACCAAGTTAGTTTTTACTCATTTTCCTGTGGTATTTTCATTGATTAGTGTTTTTTCTCCTATTATATCCATTAATTTTATGGTGGTTGGTCTAATTCTCTCTTATTGATTTCCATTTAGGTTTTTTGGATTGGTTGTGGAAAGGTTTCCATGGTTGTTTGTAGTTTACTTACATGAGAGGATATCATTGTTTTTTATATTTATTATTTTCATGTTTTAGATTCATTAAATTCCTTGAGGTTTTGGATTCAATAATTATCATATTATTTTGTGGTGAATAATTATAAAATCTAGTTTTTTATTTTCGTGGTTATGAAGATAACCTTAGTAAATAATAAATTAGTGTAATGAAATAATATGTCATACTTTTATATATATCTCATTTTTTTAATCGTTAGAATTTTTACCAAATGATTTTCAATACAGTATGATATGTATTCTTATTCATTAGATAAGATGTATAATAATCAAGGGTTCAAAATATTTAATTTCACAAAAATATCTAATTATTGTATCTCCAGTAATGTTGGTTAACTAAATAATTTAATATGTATCATTTTTAAACCATTATTATTATGTTTTATGTGACATGATAAGTACTAAATTATTAATGTTCAATTTAATTAATTAATCTACATATTAATAGAATTTGATAAATAAAAAAAATATACAAAAAAATATAATAATAATATTGTGACATGTTGTTGGATTTATTCATTATTTAGGTTGTTGGATCAATATATTATGCTTGATAGAATGTTTAAATATTTTTTAGTATTTAAAAGATGATTCATTATGTTACATAGAAATACAATCTATGATAAATAAAATAGTTAATCGAACAGTTTACTCAAAGGTGTTATTTGGAAGATATTGAATTTTTGGTCTAAGGAAGTTTATTTTCTATTGAATGATGGATGGATTGGTTTGTAGGGAATAGATACCACGTTGGATTTATTTTTTGTTTTATTGTCATTTTTTTAGTATAGTTTATGTGGTCAATTATATTAGGAATGGTGTCATTCTATGGATTGTGATTGTTTATAATGACATAGGTGGGTCGGAATATGATGTTTCTAGTAGATGAAACTGTTGATAGTAGTAGAGAAGTATGTTAGTGTTAGGGATGTCACCAAGAAAATAGATTCGGTTCAGTTAGGATTTACTTTTTTTGCTGGAAGATGGATTTTAACAACAAAAAATTTCATAGTGTATTTCTTTAAATTATAATCTGATAAACTATGATATATTGGGGGTATAATGAATAGAATATTTTAAAATAATAACATTGTGTTTGATAGATTATATGACATGTATCACTAAGCATAAAATATGAAAAAATATATTATTTAAATAAAACATTTATAGACAAGAAATAAAATTAAAAGGAATAAATAAGATTAACAACATTATTAATATATATAAATATATATTTGTGATACCCATTACAAAATTATTCATAAAATATTAATATATAAGTGTTTATCTTTTATTAATGTTGTATTATTCCACAAAATATGTGTTTCATTCGAAAATTAATTTAATATAATTTTGGGATAATATATTTGTATATATTTATAGATAAATCTAATGGTTATTTTATATAATTAAATTGTTTTTAAAATACTAATATCTTTATTATCATAGGTTGAAATATATGGATTTTTCGAAAAAATAAAATTTTCAGTCAATAGAGAAAAAAAAATATATTTTTTAAAAAGTGTAATTCATTTTTAAAAAACTATATAATTTAATATCCAAAATATTATTTAATTACGATTTAAATTTAAAATATTTATTATATATTTATGTTTATCAGAGTAAATAACATTTTTTTCTTCTTTATACATGATTATAAAATAATTTTATTTTTAGGATTTAAAACACATTTTTCTTATAACTGTTATAAACTGCATAATGATTCTATATTTTAACAAATATGAATATCCTAAAGGGTATATTATTTAAATTAAATCTATTTATCATATACATAAATATTCATTTAATATCATTTAGTTGTGATTATTTTTTATTTATTAATTATAAGATCACCATATGCTTGAAAAATGCATTTCATGATAAACTTTTCTTCGACACCACTGTAAGATTAACATTAATGTAAATTATGACATTCATATTAACTGATTTCGATAAAATAGTTTAAAAATATAGAAACATAATAGTGAATGATATATAAATAGTTTAATTTTTTTGACATAATGAATAGTACAAATAATAAAACATATCTTCAATTGTTAATTTTATATCTGTTTACCTGTTTGGTTAAAACAAATATTAAAATGGTATAAAATGGTTGAGAAAAGTTTATTTTTTATTTTATAGGTGTATCTAAAATTTATAACTCCTTCAATACATTATTTAATAAATATGGATGTAATTTTATGATGATTTACTTCAATTTATTTAATTTTTTTTGGTGTTTAAAAAAAATGTCTCTCTACCACTATTATAAATTGGAACTCTCGCCTCTTAAATCAACATTCCAATAAATCACATTGGATAGACGATAAACATTTAATTTATCTCGAAAAAATCCTTTTCCAAATATTATATGAGATAGTCATCGCAAATAACAAACTCTATGGTCTTTATTATGATATCCAAAGGATGTTCATCTGAACGAAAGTAATTGTCTTCACATAGATAATTCTTTTAAATTATTATTTTAAAATATAATTTATATCTAAATAAAAAAATTATAATAACAAATTTCCATCCATATACTGATATTTTAATACATATATGGAACTATATATATCTATCTCCTCATCAATCACATTGAAAAAAAAATCACTCGTTTGTATGGTGGACCAACACTGGGTGAACAAATGAAATTTTTGTATGTCACTTCCTCACATGGGAAGTGATAATGATTGAAATATTTAATATATATAATAAATATGAATGATGTTAATTACATAATATTAATATATCAATAAAATCCTTAACCTTTCACCCATTAAGGTAACCACATTGTTCCTCACATGTACGTCAATCATACCATCTCCCTGAATGGATGAAACTCTTTTTCCATGTCAACTATTTAATAAGTTTTATAAAATTTGAATTTAAAAGTATACATTATTCTTATAATTTTAATATATTTTTGGAAATGATGCAAATATATCCTATAAACAAGTAAAGTAAACTTAATGAAACAATGCTTTTTAAGAAAACAAAGTAATTAACACCAGAAATTTTTATAATAATAAATCATATTAATAAATTGGTGGTAACATGTTACATGAGTATAATATATGATTTTATTAACATTAATATAACTCAATATATAATTATAAACAATATAAAAATAATTACACATTATTTTAGTGAACTTTCAACCAAATGGAATCTTGAGGTAATAGATTTTCAATCTATTTAATTTCAGTAATTCAAACATTAATTCTATGTTTGTAATTAAATTATATTATGTATTTAATTCCCATATTACTTATAAGAACCAGAATTCACACAAATTGATTTAAAATTTTAATTTAATTTCATTAATTTCAAGAAATTATATTTGATAATTAAATTACTGAGTGGTAAAAAAATTTCAAAGTCAGTTTCTTTTCATTGGGTATCTTTAAATATTCATATTAATTGATATAATATCAATATGCATCTCTTATATTTTTTTTTCGATTATGATATATTAGGAAAAATTATGTTTATTTTTATTTTATAAACATACAAAATTTATTTATTTATTATGATTTCAACATTATAGTCATTGCTATGTTTTCTCATCTCAAATATTATTCTATAGGGCGTATATCATGTAATACAATAATATTATTTTTTGATCTAAATATGATTCCCATTTTTATATGTTATTTGATGAATCGCTAAAAAATTAATATAATCTTTTATGTCATTTTATTCATTTCATTGGGCTTATAATTCAAAATTTATCAAAGTGTTATCATATTTATGTTTTAATATAATTTTAATTAGAATTGTTTGTTCTTGAATTTCCACTGATTACAATTATTTTCCCACTTTATAATAGACCCCTTTTCATTTATTATCAACATGTTATTCATTATTTTATATATAATTTTTCAATTTTTCATTCATAGTTACATAAAAATATGGATAATTTTTTAATAAAATCCGACCTTATGTCTCTCCTCGATCGAATGTACTTTTATTCCAAATCAATGTATCCTATACATTTAAAAAAAGAATTACTATATTTTTTATTCAATATTACACATAATTTTATTTCGAAACAAAATTTAAAATGTAACATTCATATTATTCTCCAAATAAATTACTTTCAACATTTTTACAAAAAATGTGAGAGGAATTTTTATTTTAAAAAAACATGAATGAATGGAATGTTAAATATATGATGACTACTAATTTTTGTGATTTATTTATTAAAATATAAAAATAATATTTTATAGTAAAATATTAACCCCATTTTTATACTTCATTGACTCTTTTCAGTTTAATTATTTAATTTAAAATGATTTTACCCTCTATGATATCTTTAAATATATTTATACAATAATCATACATTTAAATGAAAAAATAAATTTACTGTATATGTCCTATATATGGGATACATTGTAATGATAACATTTTTATTCCTTATCATGATGTTTTGAAATCAGTCTGACTAGAGAAAATAATTATATTATATTTCATTAATTTTTTTTAAATAATTAAATTTATGTTGATATATACTCATCCATGAGATCCCTGGACATTAAATTCTCACTAATTCTACATATAATCATAGATATTTGAAATAAATAATATTATATCAATTTTAAAAATGGTGTTTTAGTTTTAATATGATATGTTTGATTTGACAAATCCTTATATTTTGTATTCATTAATCAATAAATTCATTAATAGATATAGTATTTTCTTCCTATATTAAATCAATCTTTTGATATATGAGAAATGTATTGGATATGAAATGATTGGTGGGGATATAATTTCATATCCCCTCATGTGTTTTATAGTGTCTCGGTTAGAATTAAGTTTCCATCACAAAATGCTTTCTTACTCATACATTTAAATCATCAAATGAATGTTCTTCGTGGAATAAATATCTTAAATAATGAGATAATAACATGCAACAAAAATGACGTTCATCATTATGAATTCAGTTATTGTTGTAAATGAGATTTTTTCATTGGTATTATAAGTTGGAAATTTTTTCAAGTTATTGTATAAATAGAATGTTTTTTCTATTATTTTCCCTCTTATATTTATTATTCCTTATCGAATAATTATATTATGGTTATTTATTAAATGTAATGTGTGTTATCATATTTAATTTTCCATATTTATTATTACTAATTCATTCTTCTTAATGTATTAATGATTTCATTACAATTACATAAATTATATTGAGCATCTAAAATCACCCTTATTTAGTTTTTCCTAGAAAATGTAAAAATTTGTAATAATTCATTATGATCAAGGATATGATATTTTTATAACATTTTATATGTGTTATTTAATGTTGTCTAATTTAAATTTTTTTTTTCAATTATATATCAAGATAAACATTTATAAAAAATTATTTTTTTCTTTTTGGATTTCATTTCTTCAATGTTACGCTAATGTAATAATGTAACCATTGACACTATGAAAATGTGTTTAATGTATTTATATATGGTTTTGTATAATATTTAATAGAATACATGGTTATTAGATTTATAAAAATTATTATTCTGGAACATACCCCAATTATAGACATTGTTGATCTGTATAAAAAATAATTCTAATGTTTTTGTGAGGAATATAAAATGTGTTTTCACATCAAATAAAATGATGTATGGATATTATAAGTGGATTTTTATCTTGAAAAATTGTTTCTTGGGGTAAAAAAATGAATGGGGAACATTCGACTTTGACTTGATCATCAATTGGTAAAATTAAATTGGCATTGTTACACATCTAATTGGATGATACATGGGATATTATAAGGATATTTAAAAAATTTAATTGTGATAAATTATAATAGATATGAAAAGATGATGGAAATGGACGAAATAAGATAAAAATTATGTGTACTAGATTGAAAATAAGATGAAATGATTTAAAAATCCTATAACAGATTATTTTGTTTTCATACTTTGATTATTTATCTCAAAGAAGGTTTTTTATTAATCAATTGTTTAAACCTGAAGTACTAATATTAATAATTAATAAGATAGAAAATGTGGTGATTTTGTGAAACCAAATGGGTTTATTA
Source organism: Viscum album (assembly GCA_963277665.1). NCBI lineage: Eukaryota > Viridiplantae > Streptophyta > Magnoliopsida > Santalales > Viscaceae > Viscum > Viscum album. Next base: position 86,982,949 of record OY728121.1, on the reverse strand, counting down.
TTTGAATGAATGATTTATTTATTAATTAAAATATGTTAAAAAAATATAATATTTTATATCCATACCCTATCTAACTCCCATATTTAGTATAAACGATATGGATATAGTCAGGTAAGAGCTCGAGTGGTGGAGGACATGGATGAAAATGGGATTGATTTCATTCATGTAATATATTTTTAAATTGCATCGCCTAAAATTTAAGTATGTAGTAAAATAAATGATTTATCTATATAATATAAGGACATATTGAAATTAATTTACAATAATTTTTGAGTACTGTTGTGGATAAAAAAACAACTCCTTCTAAGGAATCAATTTACAGTTCGTTTCATTAAATATGAGGAAAAATAGAATAATCTAATTCAATTCATTTTTTTAATGGTGAACATATATACCATGAAAATACCTATATTTTTGTAAATGTATTGATGTATTTATATATTAATATTCACGAATTATATTGAGGATGAATTTTTATTAGTGGATGTTTTGTAATATGATCAAGTAATATCTATGGATTGTCTTATTTTTTGAAAAAAAATTGTGCCCATAAAATATTACATTTAATTTTATAGATACCATCCCAGTTATATGAGTTTATGTATAATAATATGTTTAATTTCATAAATACTGCTCTTTCAAGACTAAATTTCTAGGAGTTTATCATGATTAAATATATTTTCATTGCATTTATGGAAATAAAACATATTTGGTTTAGTATATGAAAATTTTATTTAAGGACAAATTGATTTTGATTTTTTTGACATAATATTAATTATATAAGAGAAATTTAATGTTTATCTTAACATTTATGTCATAGTAATTATGGGTCATCATAATTTGGTATTGTTATAGGAATTATATTAATATTTTTTTGTAAAAACAACAATATGCATGCGAGGGACAACTTGTGGGTTCTTGTTATATCCTGGTCCATAATCACAAAACTGAAGGGTGCTATGTTTTTTCCCAACCACTATCAAATTTGATGTATTATTTTATGTGATTTTACTTATAAAAATATTCATTTATAATTATTAATAATAAAATTTGGGGTTTATATTGAGTATTATAAATTAATTTATTATATTTACTTATTAGAACCATTTGGTTTGGGAAAAAATTTAGAAATAGAAAAATTAAATTATCATTTTTTGGAGAAATTATGTTCATTTAATAGTAAATTTTAGAGTTTAATGAATAGAAATCCATATTGATTATTTATTTATTAGAGTAATGGATTAAGTGGATATTTATTTAAGTGAAACCAATGTATTAAATTAGAATTATAAAATAGAATGATATCTAGTAAGCATTTTCTCTTATATTCTTATATAGTAATAAAATCATCACGTTTATGAGAACGAAAATACAAAATTATTCCTATAACAATCTTATCTCGAAAATAATATGGTATTTTACTCATCAAATATTTTGGTGTTATGGTAACTAATATTACCCTTAACAGATATTTTCTTATGATTAATGAACCATATCACTCTCAATATTTTTTAGGCTTCTATTATATAACCATATTTTATCTTCCCGGTATTTTATTAAACAAGGAATCCTAGTAAATTTTTATTAATTTTGGTATTAATATTCCCTTTAATATCAAATTAATATTAAATTTAGATGTCAATTTTTTGATGTGGCATTTCAAATTTTTTTATCATATGTCAATCCAATTATTTATGACTAGATGTACCAATTTAGTAAGGGAGGGGAAACAATAACAACCAAATATGATAAAGTATATTAATTTAAAATAAGTTCAATTTATTTTATATCTTTTGGTATACAATACCATGATATTTAAAATAATGAACTATATTTTCAATAGATAATATGATAGAAAACATAGAGATTAATCCACCAATGAAATATAATATAAAAATATTACAATTATAACCCAGATATAAAATTGGGTATGTTAATATTATTAAATTATTTATTATATATATATATATATAACCAAACCAATATAATCTTTTTTATAAAAATTTAATACATAATAACTCATGGTTTTATAATGAAATTTTATTCTATAAAATATATGTTTCTATCTATAATGCAATTAACTGATTTTTTAAATAAATATGTAAAATACATTTATGATATATAATAATTGTTAATTGAAAAAAAATTAATATTAAATTATTTGATATAATATCTATATTATTATAGGGTAATATATTTTCATTTTCAATAGCATTAATAATTTTATATGAAAAATGATAAGTAATGATATCTTAATAAACAACCCATCATTTTAATAAAATAATTTATTGAAAATAACTATTATTTTTTTATCATTAATAAAATTAAAAAAACATAATATATAGATATATTTAATTAAATAAATAAAAATGTAAGCGTATTTTAACTTTATTTTAATATAAAATGATTTTAAGTATTTAAAACACAGTTTTTTTAAATACATGTTAAAACTGGATAATGTTACTTCATTGTATCTAATTAAAATAACTAATAATGATCAATTAACTAAACTAAATGAATATAAAATAAAAATAAAAATATAAAATATAAATCATTTAATAATTATAACATTACATGTATATATTTTATCATCATCAAATGATTGAAAAATGAATTTCATCCCAAATAATTTTTTTCGACACATATGCTGGTTTTCTGAAATTATATTTTGCAACATACGAGAATGGAATTATATAAATTGTAATAAATAATTGAAATAATAATTATAAAAATTATGCATTAAATGAAGAATTATTTTCTTTTATAATAAATAGTAAAGAAACATTAACATGGTTAATGTTGAAGCTAGTTTACTAGGTTGTTATATGATAGATGATAATAGAATTTAAATTTAAAAACATGTTTATTATGAATATTATAGGTGGGGATATAACTGATATCTACCCCATTACATTTTACATGTTTTTGAGTATATGGATGGGACTATCATCCAATTATTTAATAGTTGATGGTATATACAAAAATGCCACTCCTCTTCAGTTATTAAACTTCACCCCAACCCTTCACATATTCATGCATATCAATACATTGTTCTCAACAAAAACCAAACTAAATATCACCCCAACCATAATAGTCACATTATAAAGGATTTTATCTTCCAATAAGGTCAATAATATGTCCCTTATGAATTCCTATAATAGAGTATCTTTAATGAAATGATTTTTTCCTTCAATATTCTATTTCATTTTAATTATTATTTCATATCCTTTATTTGTGTCATAATACAAAAATGATAAAAAAACATTATCTTATAATGATAAGTTATTATGTTTAATGGATAACATTTATCCATTCCTTTTACATCAAATAGGAAACAATTCCATCGCTCATTTGTACTGTGGAAAACCGCTACAAAAACTAATATATTTTTTCATCTATAAACCACTAAAAAGGGATTTCATAATGATATTAATAATGAATATATACTATTCCCATGAAATTATATTAATTATTTAAATTTATTATACCATACCTCCTCTATCCATTTAACATTGCAATAGAATGATACAATTTCATATGAATATATTAGACATACTATCATGACGAAGCAATGTTGCTCATTTCACATGAATGGAATACATGAATATTTTTAAAAAATAATAAATTATTTAAATATGATATTTAAAAAAATAATTCAATCCTAGGGATTATTCAATTATATCCCCTACAAAAGAATAGTAAATTTTACGAAAATATAAGAATATGACAATAATGAAATTAATACATGAAAAAAATTAAATATTTCTTACGAATGGTTTTAAATATATTATTAGTGTATTATATATGATCTTTTAGGAAATTAATATAGTTCTATTATAGATTTATAACAATAATAATATAATTATAATAGTATTTAATTTTCATTCAACCAAACAGAAGTACTTGTTAAAATATATTGTCTCAAATTATATTCATTGTGGCATATTTTAGTGTTATGAACATAATTTCATCCATTGTGGTATATAATTAAACATTTATAAGTAATATAATAAAAAATTCATATTTCATGTTATTTTAACTTTTAATTTCAATAATTTTGTGTAAGTTTGTTTTATTTGGAAATTAGGAATTGTAAATAATTTTATAACTCAATTAATATTCATTGGATTAATCTACATCATTATTAAAAATGATATTATAATATTTTGTGATTAGTGATTATTCTTGTTATTATGTTCTATATAATTTTTTTTATACCAACATAAATTTGATACAATTGATCATTTCATTGATTAATTATCACATGAACATTGTTCTCCTTGTAGGGGTTTCCAAAATAACATTTTCATATTTACAAAATTTTCACTATTATAAAACTATATTTTTTTTGAGGTGTATCAAAATACCCTTTTATATGATATATCATTTAAATCTATATATTAATTTTATTAAATGTTTCGTTTTAAATTATTACATTAATGGGGAATATAAATCAACTGTTTCTATAGTGGTAGACATTAAATTTTCAATTTTATTTTAATCGGGATTATTTATGCTTGAATTTCAATTGAAGGAATCATTTTTTCATTGTATAATAAACTCCTTAATTTTTAATCTAGACTTTATATTCATGATTTAATCAATAAATTTTACCATTTAACTCTATTTTTTACAATGAATTATTTGGAATATGTTTTTAATTATATATAAATTTATTTATCCCTTCAATAAAAAATCAATTTTTTATAAATATAAATTTTCTGTAAAAATATATTACTTGTGAAATGCAATTTTAACATAAACATGTATATATAAAATTATTGAAATTATTCATGCAATAATTTTCCAAACACATTAATTATGATTTTTAATATAGAAATGTTCATCGAATATTTTTTAATCATTCTCTGCATTAATAGATATTTCACACCATCATGTAAACTCATTTATTTTATGATTCCATGAAATGTTTAGAAATTTAATCATAATTGAATATTTTTACCTAATATTTTTATATTTATAATTTTTTTACAGATATTAATTTTCAATGAAAAATTTATATTAATATCAATAATGAATATAAATCTCTTTTAATCATTGGCAATAAAAAATTATTTTACATATTCAACACTAGGGATATATTGTAATGATACCCACCATATTCATTATATATATTATTTACCATCATCTTCACATGGGAAATTATTTCAATTATCATTCTGGATTTTTATCATCATTTTCCTATGGAAATATTCACTTTATTTTGATCATTGGACATTGCATTTATTTTGTATATATATATATTAATTATCATGGAAATTATTTGTAATTAAACTGTATATCATTTATACATTTTATGTTATAATATTAATGTCTTGTTAATTATAGGGAATATATTTGATGTTATTTTTTATTTATTCAATATTTAAATGTACTGATAAGGCATATTATTCATAAATTAAATCTATCATTGGAAAAATGAGAAATGTGTTTTACATGAAGTGATTGGTGGTTCCCGAAATTTTCGCCCCATAATGAATTCTTAGTATAATTATAAAATCATAAATTAATCGATATATGGGGTTTTACCTATATTTTTAATCCATCTGATGAAAGGTGTCGATCATATATATATTATGATGATTGAAATCATGGCTCCTAGTATTAATAATTTCTTTAATATCGAAATTATTTATTATTATATATTAGAATACTACATGAATATTAAGTGTGGTTGCATTTTTTTAAATGTTATTTATTGAATATAATGTGTGTTATTTTATTTACCATACTATAATGATTAATCCTTATCAGCTAATTATCTTCAATTATATGATTAAATTTTTTTTTTCATATAAATATATATATCAATCTAAATAAATTATTCCATATTTATTATTAATTATTTCTCCATGGTAGCTTATTATTTTTGAATATGTTAATAGGAATTTGATCTCACCTATAATGTCCCATGTTTTTGGACATGATGTAAATCTAGTGGAATTTGATCATTTTTTCTTACAGGGAAATGTTTTTTTAAAAAAATTCTAAAAATTTAATTTCAAGCGTTGGAAAACTCTTAAGTGAATTTTTTAAATAAGGATAAGTCATGAGGGTTTATTTAGAGATATTATTATTTTTCTAGTGTGTCTGGCATTGAAAAATAATCTTTTCAATGTCTATAATGGGTGCACATTTTGTCAAAAACTGTGCAACCCCCAACAAAAAAAATGAGAAGCCTTTTAAAGAGAACAGAATGTGTAACATTGGATGGGAATGGTTTACTATACCTTGAACATATATAATATTATTAGTTTAAAGGGGCAGTACCTCAACATTATTCACTAAAATGTTGGTCCATGTTTTCCAAACAATACATCTATCCCATTAGGGTTAGCCTAGGTGTCCTGTATAGTGAAGATGGTTGGCACCAAATTAGGAAAATTGTGCATCCTTTATGATGGAAGATGACCTAGTTTAAACATTATAATAAATGAATTATAATTAAAATAAACTAAAACCATTACCTATTTAACCACATCCCCTATTTAGTATATTTTTAAACATATACCCAACGGATTAGCCCCATAGATCACGAGGCCCACTATCCATCTCACATTGGTTATTCGATGTATACTGCATTTATCCTCGATTTCACTTTGATCCATAAAGGCATGACCTCTAGTTCAATTTCCTCAAATTTCCAATCCATTTTTTCCTATCCTCTCCAACCAGATAGGTATGGTTGAACCCTAGGGCTTGGGGAAAATGTTGATTATTCTTTTCCTTCAATGTTAGGGAATGTTAAGCATATATCTAACCCCTTCATTTATACATTAGAATACACCACCAAAGGTGATATGATTAGATCAATTTTGTTGTCTTCGATCAATTTCAAGTAATATTTAATACCATTATTTGGTTTATACACTTTAATTTTGTTCCATTATGTTATTTGGAGTCACAAGTATTTTTGTTGGTAGATGTTTTGAAGACTCTATGAATTTTTTCAGTCATATATATTGGTATGTGTATATATATATCTTGTATCAAAAAAATTTCTTATGGAGAGGGTAATATTTTTATTTTATTAAAGGATATATATATATATATATGTATGAATATATATCTATGAAAGTGTGGAGTGAATTCCCATTGTCATATTCAAGTCATCAGGTGATATGTGATTGTCTTGGTTTATTTTTTATGTAGGATCCATTTCTTTTCCCTCTAATTTGATATTTCCCCGGTTTACTACTTAATCCATTTTTTATAAATATAATTTAATTACATGAATGAAATTTTTATTTAGGTTAATTGTTTTCATTTGTGAAAAAAATTATTGTTTTTATAATAAATCCCCTAAAACGAAGGTTTTATTTATTCTAATCCAAAATGTATTAATTTTTTTAATAAATTATTGGATAAATTGATTCTTGTTTTCAAAATGCATCACTGGAATAGAAATTTTTTCAAATGTCTTGGAAATCGAATATAATGCTCTTAGTAATTGTATTTTTCCTTTATAAACATTTACGGGAAAAATTCGCTTTATATGTTACCTATTTTCTGTTTTCATTTGAGTTTCCCACTCTTGAACCAATTATGTTGTGTGCTCTTATGCATTCCTAGTTTGTGTATGATTATTTATAACTAAATATAATTATTTCACTCAGTTGGTATATGTATTACATATCGTTCATGGTGATAATCAAGAGATAACTAGTTATATTGAACATAACATGCATAATTTGTTGTTTGGAAATGGTATTAATGAGTGATTAAACTCATGGGTGATGTTTAAATGTAAATATATAATAAATGAGTTGGTATAATCGTTATATGTTTCCAATATTAATTTGGTTTTCTGAGTGGGTATACTAATGAGATGTAATTATATATATAATGTGACAGACAAGCAGCTATACAAACTATATGATTTGAATGTCAGTGATTATATATTATTGAGTTTTCTCATATGGTGTTGAATGTGAAATGATATGAAGTGGATGAATGATTTTATGGGTTCCCTAGATGAATCTACTTAGATCGTAAATGATGTAGTATATGTTTTGGGTCGAGGATTCCCCTTGTGTCTTGATTCAATGGGATGACATGGGAATTACAACCCCATTGATCCAGCATGCTTGGAATCAAGTTGGAAATGTCCATTATGAGATGTTCCTAGACTCTAATGACTATATAACTGAGTTTCCATTTAAATGATCCTTGTTATCTTTGATTATTCCATTATCATTGAAAAATTGGATCCAACCCTTCTTGGTTTCAGTCATTGACATATGTAGGAACCATGAGACAAGTGGTAAATTTGGTAATACAGATAGTCCATTGTATATTGTGCCATGTTATTAAATGTCTCATTAATGAGAGATATATGTATTATGATTAAATGAAGAGACATTGTTTTATTTGGATCATGGTATATTTTTGAAGATTATGAGGGTCTGACATAATTGTATTAATGGAAATGTTTTATTGCTTATTTTTCCAATATTTATGGTTTCCATATTATAAGAGCATGACTATCTGATGCAGGGAGCTTGAGGTGATATTTCAGTGTCACTAGTTTAGTTGTTTACATTCATTAGGTATCATTACATCTATTTACATATTATGTTTTTTCCTACACAATACTATAATTATTTAATACATAAATTTTATTAGCCATGACATTGTGGGTTTTGGCCTACTAATATGTTATAAATCACCCTTATAGGGTACCATTGGTACCCAAGTGTACCCAAGTGAACATTATTTTATTCAAGGATATAGACCATTCATTATGATATTTTTCTAGTACCTGAGGAGTTATGATAAAAGGACTGAGCTAGAGCTTATGGTGCTAGTGGATTTTTCCTTAGCATTTTTACTTCTTCCCATTATGTGAGTCCTGTATTGTTATAAATTTTAACAAACAATGTGTGATTACTATTTGTATGTATGTATCATCATATGGACTTGAATGATTAGAATATACTTGTATTGGAAACATTTATTAAATTAATACAATTTTTGTTCCACTATTGAATTTTATTTATTTAATGCATCCTATATTTTCGTCTATTCATTTTGATTGTACCATTGTGCCACTAAGGCATGAGTGTATATTCTCCCCAATACCACCTCCAGAGATGCTAAATTCTAGTGAAAATCCTATTGTATATTTTGAGACCTACATCTTGCATTGTGACTCACTATCCTCTCTACTATACAATTGTTTAGTCTAGACAGGATTTAAAATCACAGTTATTTTATCCCTTCCTCCTTTTATGAAGATGTATTATTTCAATGAGTTCAAGGATGAAGTATTTTGACTATATATATTGTATATCATGTTTTTAAATATAATGTGAGATTAATATGTGTATATAGGTTACCAAAACATTTAAACTATTTAGTCATTTGAAATATGACCACATGTTTTCTATGATAATGTAATAATTTTACAATTGATTGTGGGATACATGGGAAAACTACATTAAATTGATAATTTCATGATAAATTTTATCTTAAAATCCATATTTTCTGGTTACTTTTTTACCAACATTTCATTCTACTGTGGTTGAGAAAAAAGGTTGTTCTTTGTATATGGATCAATTTAATGGTAGATTATGTTGTTTTCTAGAGTACCATTAAATATGTATTCATAGTGATGAACAACTGATTTAACCTATAGGGTGAGTTTCAAATAAGATCGAATGTTGATAATCATTTAAACTTGTGGAAAAATTTGTATTATGCCTTTAGGACATGAAATTCACATTATGGTAAATGATATTTAAAATTTAATAATGTGAATTAATGAATTGCGTATTATTTTACATAACTTGAATCTTAAAATATAGGTAATTAAATAAACAAAAATCTATTAAATTATGTGTGTATATATAATATCTAGAAATTTTTTAAGTTGTTTGGTGTAAATGTTATGATAGTTATCATTGATCCTAATTGTAGGTTAATTTAGATGTTATGTATGTCATGAATATTATATCATGATTATTTTTGGATTTTATTTTCAACCCCTAACATTTCATTATCGATACTAGCATATAGTAAACTCGGGTAGGGTGTTTACTCCAACACATCGTTTTAAGAAGAAGAGATTGTTGACTATACCTCATAGCCCTAATCTCTTATTATGTGCTGATATTCACAGTATTTATATTTCCCAGTATATTAGTTTAAATGGAATGAATGGAATTTAGAAATTTATAATACATTCATATCTGTATATATTATCATGTATATTATTAAAGTTATGACATGTGAGGGAAGTGAATGCTTGAGGTAAAATACCTCACCCTCACACTAGAGTTCCTTAAGAGAACATCTTGGTAACGATCCTGAGATGTGGTATGTACTACTGAGATGATGTGATAATCAATATATATTTTATGATGTATTATTGTAGGCATCCTCAATCCAATTAACATTTGGAGATAGTTGATTATGAGATGAAATATTGTGGAAGAGTATATAACTAGTGGTGAAGTGATTATGGGGTCCCTTTTTGAAATTATATTTAGTAAAATTATGAGATACATGGTGAGAGATATCAATTTTAAAGCTTGTAACATAGAATACTAGTGTTGGTATTGAGTTAATGTCATATTTTATTCAATTTTCTATATAGTGAATTATCTATCTTCTCTACAGGATGATCTAGGGAGAATCCTATAAGTAAAAAATATTATGATAAATAAATTAATATATATACTATTATTAATTTATATATGATTTGTTGGTGATATCTATAGAAATAACTAGCCCAATGGTTCTTTCAGGATTTAAATAGGCATCAAGGTCCCTATCAAGGCTTTCCAATTAACAATTTTAGTTTTTCAATCATTTTTTAGGTAAATGTAATTAAATTCATGCATTATGGATCTTACGCTTTAATTATTAGTATGAGTTTTTGGGTTATTCAACATTTTGAAACTCATTTCATAAATCATAAATGGTACTGCCCCTAATTATTATGTATAAAATATAATTAGATCATGCCTCGAAGCCACTAACTATTAGATAAACACTCATGTAACAATTATCTACCTTCAATATTTTTTTAAATATGGAGTTGTATCTTTTCTAGTAGAGGTCCACAAAACGTAATATTTTTAATCATGTTTAAATCAAATTTTTTCATAGAAATAGTACTTGGCTCTTTACTTGAGTATTATTGAATTATGGAATCATTTTGAATTATATTTATATTGATATATAGTTATAATACTTAATAATATTAACCTGAATTAGTAACCTAAGTTAATCATTCTTAATCACTGATTTTGGATTCAATTTATACTTTGGATTCTAGATGGATTGAAGTTAGTGAAACTTTTCATTTCTATTTTCACTCCAGAAACAATCTATCCCTCTGACATTTTAATTTCATTTCTCCTGTATTTATAAAATATATGGAATTAATAGTTATGTTATAAAAGATTATAAGGATCATTTCCTTATGTGAATATATTTTATTCAACGAGGAAGGTTACATTATTCACAGTAATATATTTTTGGGTTTTATAGATGTGATATATAGGATATTTTGATTGGTATTTTGTTTTATTTCATTTTTTGATTGGGTGAATTATTATGAAAATAATTTACGATGAATGTTTTATTAGAAATTTGACAATAATTTTTTTAGGGATGTAAAAGTTATTAGACATTCTCAATGAAACTGTTAGGTGAGAGAATGATGTAATTTTTTAAAAAATAATGTACATAACAAAAAATGTATATTGAATATAGTTAAATATGATATGGAAATAATCATGAAATTAGAAAAATAATATGATTAGTTATGAATGATTAAAAATAAATTCATCAGATATTATTATCAATATATAAATATTTATATTTGTAATAAAAATTACTATGTTAGTTTATAGGTTAATGATACTGATAAAATTGAGAACATTTAAGGGTTAAATGTGGTATTAAATTGGAATATTTCACATCTATCACCGAATTAATTAATGTTATTTTTAATGATTAATTTATATGTTCTGTTTGATTTCTAAAAGATTAGTGAATATTTATAGATATAATATTGACTGATAAATTTTTTGTTAATTCAAACAGTATTCAGAAACATCCATGGGATAAAATATATGACTAATGAGACCCAAATTGGGGTTCATGATTAATGCGAATTTAATAATAAATTATATAAAATAATTTATTCATTAATGATGATTAGTAGATTTTTAAAGGGTTTTGAAAATGTTTGAATAAAAAATCCATGGAACATAATTGAATTGTAATGATGATATAAGTGTGATGAATTGGATATTCATCATTGTCTAAATTTTTGGTACAAATAGTTCCTACATAATTTAACTTATAGGAGGCCAAAATTGGGAATGGTTGAGACCTGACATGTTGTGTAGTATTTTACCATGGGATATTATTGATGTGATATGCCACACCATTTATTGATATTTCCAATGGGAACAGATTAACATCAGGATATCTGATGAGATAGCCTTAATTGACATTATATGATTATTCAATGGCATAATATGGACTTCGGAAATGGTTGAGGTTAAAAAATTAATAAATATAATGGTTACATAATCAATATATATTTGTTTTTTTATGATTTATGTTTTTTATATTCATTTGATATTGATCAAGCATAATAATTTTAAACTCCACAAATCATGTTTATTGAATTTTTTTTCTTGAAACAATATGAATATTTGTATATATATGCTCCATGATATGGATATGTTATAGCGATTTATATTAATGTTATAATTACCTATAAACATATCTAATCTCATCCCATCTTTCTGTATTATATTCCCGAGGATATATAGAATTCGAATTGTTCTCTGTAGTCGAGGGATATCATTTAAAAACAGTTTTTCAAATCAGACCATGTTCATTTGGATCCCTATGTTATGGGTAATATATATTACTTTTTATTATTTTTGAATGTTACAACTGATTTTCTTGCTTATAACACATAATTTTAGTGTTTTTTTACTTCTATGACATTAATCAGAATTTTGGGATATTAAATTGAGCTTACTTATATTAATATTTCCAATATATATTTTTATATTCTTTCTAATGATTATTTTATATATTATTATGGATTAATATCAGTTAAATATATCATTCATTGATTATCATTCACTATATAAACTATTATTCTTGCTCTAGTTTTTAGGGAGTGATAACTAGGCAATGATTCAAATCACTATAATAGAATAGTTAGATTGGTGAGGGACTTTTAAAAATTGTGTCAGATCAATTAATTCTCGATATCATGATATATTCGATTTGATATAGTGTAGGTTAAGAGTCCAGATATGGTTTGAAATCAATTTTTATAAATTTATCTAAAAAATGAAATTTTATGGTCATGTTTTAGTTAAAATATTGTATTTCATTCACATAGTTAAATATAACATTATGGAATGGAATGATCAACATAATGTGGGTGGGTAGTGTGATGATTAAATAACATTTTTTGGTATATAACATCATATTATTTTTTTGTGTTTTTTTATAAATTCACATAGGAGAAAATATTTATATGACTTATTATTTTATCATTGAAGGGGAGAAGTTATATATTATAACTCTGGTTAATGGGAATTTAGTTGGGATTCTAATTGTTTTGTTGATTTATTAGAGATTTATAGGACAAAATTGGTGAGTATATGAACCAGAAGAGAGGGGTTTCAAATAAAATCCTGAAAATATGGTTTTTTAATGTTGTAGGTAGATAATATTTCCCATGATTCCATTTTAGACATCAATTTTTTTGTTAGGTTAACTGATTGTATTTTAGATATGATATTGGGTGTATATGAGAGAGTATCATAGATAATAACTATACACTATAATGAGATTCAGGAATTATGATTACAAAACCATCATACGATAACAGAATATAGTGACCCTCTATGATATTTTTAATCACATGAGGAAATAAATAAACTCAATTAGTATATTATATAAACATTGATGTGTAAAGTGATGTTCATTTATTTTATTCTTAAATATATCAATCTGTATTTGTTTGATATCATGTAATAAGTGAGGAGAACATAAAAATTTTATTCTGAGGGATATTAGCATTTATTTCATTGTCATTTTTCATATAAAACATTGATTACAGATTGCATGAATATTTCATTTGATTCTTATGGGGACCTTATCCGGTAAATATAATTCGTACATGTTCCCAGGGTTGGTTCAGTTTATTTCTTACATGGTTTGAGATGGTATTCAAAATGAAAACCATATTTTGTAGCATTTTTGGATAGAAATAATGATTATGGTTGACAAAAAAACTTATTACCCAATAAATTTTATAAACTATAGATGATAAAAATAATACTACCTTTGAACATGATACAAGAGATCGCATTCCAAATGATAAAATTTTTATAAATAATCGGTGTCAATAAGAATACATGATTCTCACATAAAAAAGTGATAAAATATGTAGACATAATATTCAGTGAGAGATTAATTATTTATAATATTATATAAAATATATCATCTATATGTCAATTCTTCATATCCTGGATTATTGAAATCGTAGACAAATTTAGTTATCTTATTATCTTTATGGGAAACCGTACAACATATTATTTTATAGTATAAATTAATCTTGAATAACATCATAATGATATATAAAAATAAAATATATCATTCAAATGATAAAAATAAGTGGAATGTATCTATGGATGACATGAAATAATAAATAATGACAATAATGATAATAATAAATAAAATAATTATGGAATGAATAATGCTAAACATCATAATTATAATCTCATGGAATATTTCCTTGAAATCATACATGTACAATCACCACCAGTTATAAAGACTTTATAAATTATTGGGTATGCATCAACGAAATAACCTTAAAATATATTCTCTTGATAAATGATAATGATCCTATAATATATAGCAGGCATCACTCATCAAGTAAAATTACTTATTCATATATACTATGAATGGGTTGAATAATTAAATGGATACACTATCAAGATAAATGTCCATATTTTAAGATAAGTATTTATAATGGAAAATTTTATTCTTTACTTAAAAATATGATATATTTTTAATAATCCATCTATATTGTAATATTTTATGGTATCATTATATTATATCCCATGTAATTCTTATGAATCATCAATGGATGAATAAATAGATGAAAATAATGATAAAATAATTTCCAAATCATTCATTAAAAACATGTGAAAAATATCAATTCCTTTAGATAATATTTTATATAAAAATTACAAATCATTTAAGGGAAGTTACTTTTTTGAAATTAACTATGTAAAAATTTAAAATAAATATAAATGAAAACAAATGTTATGGTTGAGTGAAAATCTATTCATGTGATAAATTTTAAAATAAGGATGCCAAAAAATGTATTTTGGAATTGAAATGTATTCCTCACAAAGATTGTATATTGTACTATTTTTTAAACAATACATCTATTTTCTATATAGAAAATAAAAAAAGAAAGGTAGATATATTTTTCTATTTTATAATAATTATTAAAATAATAATCCTATATATTTTGTAATTAATTAATTATAAACAACATTGAGTGGTCATGTTGTAAATAATTAATCACATATCTCTATAGGGGGTGTAGTCTTAATGTATGCACATGTAATAAATTCACATTCGATTTTATGAATGTAGGAAGAAAATTGTAATCCCAAAATCCAAAAAATATCTCAATATATTTATGATACAAAAAAAAAATTAGGTGGGAAAAAACTGTTTATAGGATGTATGATAATAAATACACATATAAAGAGTTAATAATATGATTACCTATTCTTTGATTGCCCTAATATTTGTTAAATTATATCATATTAGGATGGTCCTAAGAGAATTATATAATCTATAAAATAAATTTAATGTATCATTGAATGATTTTTTGTAGTTTATTATCTATAGATAATGGTGTATGTGAATAATTGAAGAATTAAAGTTCACATTTTCTTGTATCGGATTAAAAAAATTAAATAATATGAAAGAATTAGATAATATAATATAATTTTTTATGCTTGTATTCAAAAGTGTAGATGAAATATATTTTCATATAAAATAATGTAAACATATCTACCCCAACAACTATTTAATGCTTTTGGAGTTTCATTATTACATATATTGGAATTTTTTTCATAATGGTCGAACTATTTTTAACCTAATAATGGATTATTTAACTATTTTTAAAATGTTTATGAATAATATTTATTTTTACATTATTAATGTATTTTAATTATGATGAAATAATAGGAAATCTATCTTTATTGATTTTATTTTTATAATATATTAATATTAAATTAAAAATTAATTTACCAATTGTAATGAAAACTGGTTGTCGAAAATATCCATTTTTGAAACATAAAATTCATTTATTGAAATTAAATATTATGTTAATTGAAATGGAGTTCCATTTTTTATGTTACATAAAATAGGACATATTTTAATTAAAAACCCAATCTAAAAAGAATAGAAAATGATAAATACTTGATTAAAATATAATAAATAAATAAAAATACTCACAACCAAATTATATAGTTTTAAAAAATGTTTTGAATATATTTATTTGATAGAAATTTTTTCTTTTTATTTTTTTCTACTCAGTAAATATATTTCTTCCTAGAAATTATTTTTTATAAACATTAATGATATTCTGTATCATTTTAATGTCATAATAGTGAACATTTCTTCTAATTTGTAATTATCACTTTTTACTAAAATATTTACTATTTGTAAATAATTTTAGAATTTCACCAATTTGATGATTTGACATACTATTGTTAAAAATTAAGAAATTTTTTAAAATTATATGTTCTTAAAATGAGGTATATTTTTTTGTAATTACTCACAAAAAATACCAAATAACTTTTTACACAAATAATGTAATCTATTGGCATAAAATGAATATTATATTAATCATTTCGATGTATCAATAATTAGGTGACTATAAATTATTTTTATTTAATTTATTATTTATATAAAATAAGTATTTACTATATATTTTTCTTAACATAGAAGTTCATATTCGTGATGACTAATCTAATTTCTAGGTTATAGCAATGATATTACAATTTTTTTATAAAATAGTTCATTTAAGATTTGGGTTTCAAATAATTAACATTAACAAAAAAATTATTAATTAAATAGGAACTAAAAAATTTTAGGATTATATTTTGTAGTCTTTAACAGTATTTTATTCTAGTAATTTTAATTTATTTTTATCATATCATTACATTTAAAAAATTGATCATTAATTTTAATTTGTGTGATTAAAATATTGATCTAAAATTTCTAAAACTTGTTATATTATTCATTATTATATATAAATGAGATTGTGTTTCTAGAATAATATCTTATTAATTTTTTGAATATTCCTTACAAAACATGACTATATATACATCAATTTCACGAGTTTTAGTTATTAAATGAAAATATACATTCATGATTCCTTTTAAAAATTTAATTTAATTTTTTATAGAGTACATAAATGAATATTAAATTTTTTTTCTAATGATGAATGACTATGTAATATTTCTTATCTAGAGAAAAAATCTACCATTAATGGATTATAAGATCCAAAAAAGAAAATATTGTTATTTCACCAGCCAAAAAAATGGGTTGAACATATCAAAGAAAATAACTACATGGAATATCCTTCTGTTGAAAAAGTAATAGATTATTTCAATTGACATAAATAATAACATACATAGTACTACATAAATAAATTAACTAGGTAAACCTAGATAATTTAATATGATACATATTATTTCCAAAATCTGCAGAATTAATTTATCCCTAAATTATGATTATTTCAATGATAATTGTATGTATAAAAATCACATTCCAATCATTCAATACCTATTCATTTTAACCAAATTAACATGATATCTTCTCATTCTTTTTAGATTCCCACCAGGTGTCTTGATTGAAAATTCATTCCTGAAAGAGACTATATATGACATTAAATTAATTAAATGTTTCATTTCATTGTAGAACTAGAATAAAACTAATCATTTGTTTTCATCAAATGTAACTAATATCCCAATTTATGGTATTTCAACTTATTCTGTAGTAATTTCTATAACTTATCATTGATCACTTATCATTTTCATAGGAAAAAATCCCTCGAAGAATTTGAAATTTTATTATGTAATGCGTTATCACTATACAATTGAATCACCAGAAATTAATGACTTCATTCAGACTATTTCATTCATGATCAATGTTTTCATTCACTCTCCAAATGAAAAACTACCATTCCCTATAGAAATGTTCCTGGGTGTTTCATTTTTTAATTATTCGATGTGTTATGTTCAGTAATTTTCATGTTTTCCTCCTCCATATTTCATTTTTCATGATACCCGGTAATCCTATTATTCTCCTGATATCCTTTTTTAATGTACAACATGTTGAATGAATTCATTTTCCTAATGGATCATTACACTATATACATATATTATATAAATAATGGTGGTTCCAATGTCCTCCAAATAATAAAATTTTCATGTAAAAGGAAATAAACCATCTTAATTTTTTGATAGTATACATAGTCCATACAATGTTTTGATAACATTAACATGTTTTCCTCAATATCCAGAACACATTTCATAAACATCACTGCTAAATTACGAAATTTATATTCCACATAAACATATTTACCTTGATGTATTATTTATTACAGCTGATTTACTTAATGTAATTCCACTACATTCTTTAAATACCCTCCATATACTATTTATTTAAGACTAATGACAACAATTTGTGAACATAATCATTTTAACATCTCATTTACTAAAAATTAATCTTCTATTAATTACTTCTCAAAGTCAAAAATTTCATTTCAATAGATATAATCCACTAGTAATCATTCAATGGTTTTGAATATCCATTATATGATTTAAATTTTTATGGAATGAAGTGGTCCATCATTATTGTGTCAAGTTTTTTTGGGAATAGGTTATTCCATATAAGAAAGATTTTTTGTTATAATTAAATTCAAATATAATAATATATTCATAATTATCTAAATTATTACTATGGATGTATTATCATGCTCATAGAGGAAATACCCATAATGATAGATGGTGTTGATATTTTTTTGGTACTCATACTATGAGGTATTTTGAAACAATTAATTAAACTATATCATCTCATTAAATAATAAATCATAGTTTTTCATTTCATATCCACTATAATACCAATCATAAATTTTAGATTTATTCATCTGAACTCATATTTTATGAACATTGTGTTGTTGGGATGAACATAAAATAAAAAACATTATCAAATATTTAATATTAATTTATAAATGAAATCGGAATCAATAATAGAATATCCCATTTGTCTTTCTTTCTAGGTGTGTTTTCCCGATTCCATTAATCATGCATTGTGTGAAGGTAATGTTGACACTATACATTAAATTTTTGGGGTTTTTACAACATAATGAATCTATTCTATAATTGAATTAAATTTTATGAGTTAGATAAGTATTACTTTTCATTGAAACCACCCACTATATAAATTACACAATAATATAAATTTTATCACAGACATAGGATTATCCCAAGAATACTTCTTAAGTATATGTTCATATATACATGTTTATAGAAAATATACATCCAAAGGTTCTAACTAAACTTCTAATATTACCAACTATTACAACCATCATCTATTCACCGAGAGATGGTGGAGGTATTAATACACATGAACATGATACAAGAGATTTCATCTAGATGGCTTAATAAGATTATCAATGCTGAGAAAATAAAAACATAGATGACTCTCACATTAAATTTAAAAAAAAATATTAATGTTGTAGGGAAAATTTATTATATCTTTTGGTATGTCTCATGAATCTTTCCTAAATACATTCTTAATGTACTGAGAAAAGGAAACCAAAATAAAATGCTAAGATGCCATTCTTGGTAAAGTAATTTTGAGATGAATACCTATCATCTAATAAATAAAACATAAATAACACTGTATAGATAAACAATAATCTAATATTCATCATAAATAGAAATATAGAATGTTATTTTTTATAGATGGATGAAATTATAACATTAAAAATCACATTCATAACAATCAATCATTTAATAATGTTGGAATATATAATTATAGACATCATATTCTAAATGTACAGTCTCATCACTAGAACATTATAAATTAATTATCACAGACATGTACACAGTCATCATAGATATGTTTGTTGAAATACATCAAAAACCAAGTCTTGTTTGTCATATAATAACTACCAATGGATCAAGTGTATCAAAAATACCACACCCCTCGCAAAATCATTCTAATGAATGCAAAATATGAAATTAGTGAATAATAGACATAGTATATAATTTTAAAAAAATATATCTATTTGGAATCTAGCATTAAAATGTAATATTTTCTTCATATAAAAATATATAACATACTGATTATAGTCTATTCATAGTAATATGATAGTTGGTATCAATTTATTATATCCAAATTAATTCATTATATTTATCAAGTGATATTTAAAAAAAATATAACATAACCTTGAATCCATTAACATAAACTATAATAAACATGTCATTTTGAATTTATAATATATTTAGAAAAAATAAAAAATGGCATGAAAATTTATTATATGGATATAACATTGGAGACATTCCATATAAGAATCAATGGAACGAATTTATTTTATTGTGGGAAAATATATTCATGTTTTCATCTTTTAAACAATAATTATATTCACAAGATATCAACATAGACATATTTATCTTATTAAAAAAATAAAAATGAGGATTATTTTTTGAAATAGAAAAGATAGAATCAAAATAATTGAAAATGGAAATAAAAAATCATTTTATAAAAGAAAATAGTATTTTGGAAATAATTTTACAAGACATGGATATGGAAGTAAAAGGTCAATGAAAAAAGTGAGTTACTCATAATTACATAAAATATTTTCTGGATGTTAATTATTACCAAAGTGTATATAATATATAATAAAAAATTTGACATCGTAGATAATGATAGGAATAAAAAATATATTGATTTTAAAATATTAATTTATTGTAATTTATATCATTGGATATTTCATCCCAAACAATATCAGATAAAAAATCCATTATAGAATAAATCCTTAGCTCAAGTCAAACACAACTTATAAAAAATTTCATTACATTAATCATGTTGTCACTCATTTTTTTACTAGAGTTCATTAACCATGGTATTTAATATTTTAACTGATATTTTATTTATTTTATGTTATAAAATTTATATTATTGAATATTGGTCATGGTTCTGTCATTTTTTTAATTATAAAAGTTTCATTAATGTAATATTGTTACATAATATTATGATGTCTCAAATTACCTTAATAATATTTTTCATAAAAATTATATCATTTCTCATATAGATTTTATACCCGAACTAAACCAGATCATGTGACAATAAATGAATGTATAAGAACATTATAAGCTATAATATTAATGAAAAATTCAATGGATACTATTCTTGTATTATATATTATATGTATTCATTATTTATAATTTTACTATATTTAATACATATAATTAATTTAAAATTAATTATATCTCTCAGGATGATGGGGTAGTATAGACATATGAATGAGTTATCCTTCATATAATAATTTGAAATGGGTAATAATTGAAACATAATATTTTATAATTATATAATAATAAAGAAAGGAAAAAGTTTATATATTCTAAACATCATGGATTGTAAAGATAAATTGATTCAAAACCCATTACCCCATGTTCGAACCATCATGTACGTTCATCATATTTCAGAATAAAAAACCAATATAAATTGTTAAATTTCATGGAAAATTTATTCCAGTTTATTTTTTCCACGTATTTATTTAATTACCGTGTTATGTATAATTACATGATCAATTATGTCCACTTCAAACATTTTGAAAATATTATACTATATTTCATGAATGACTTCGGTATGATGCCAATGGTCACTGTAACCATGATTCAATAATCACTATTGTAGTAAACAATACGTATTATAAAATTTTTAACATTAATTATAATTTTAATAACACCAATGATAAATGTTGGTAAAAAGTTATCTATATTAAAAACATGGAGACAATGTGCCTTCTATAAGAATGAGTAACATTTACACATTCCAATGATCATTATGGAAGCATGGTAAGAATTATTTTATATTTACAAAAATATTAATATACCCAATAAATTATATTATATCAATAAATAGGTTTTGAGTTATCTTCCATGTCTTTTGGTGATTAAAAAATAATTACATGGGTTCATAGGAAATGTGGTCCAAATATACGGACAAACATCATTAATTTATTTAAATGAATGGAAGTGTACGAAATTAAATCTAATATTATCCAGTAAGAATGAGGAATATTTCATATGTATCATAATTATATTTTATATTTATCAATATAAACATCCCTGATAGGAAGTGATGCAAACAGATTAGCACTATTTTGTTAGGTGGAAATACACACTTCACACAAATAATAGTTTTGGTTCATATTTTATGGATGTGAATATGGATAGAGGATGTTTTTCACTTATTAAAAATCATATTATGTGGATGATACTATAGTTATTATCTTATCATGTTCGGGATTATTTGAAAGAGGTAAAATAAAACAAGAAAACACTCGGTTAATAACTATACATCTTATGATGAAAACCACATTGATACAAATATTAAATAATATATTATTGGGCTTATGAAAAATCTATGACATATATAATGTTGAAATTGAATTTAGTATTGGTTTTGGAAAATTTCATCTTATCCAAATATCTCATAATGTTAGGAGATTTGATGAGAAGGGGTGTCATTTTATAATATAGGGAGGGGAACTTTTTGACGATCCTAAAATGTTAAATTAATATAAATTAATTTTCATATAAAAATATATCTATATATATATATTTAAAATATTCTTAGATGATTTGTTGAAATACAAAAATAGAATAAAATATATAAAAGTTTATTTGAATTATTCGTCATTAAATTTTTTTATTCCATATTAACCATTTTCACATGTTCCATAATATAAATGATCTATACCATTTATAGGTCAAAAAATGAAACTATAAATGGAAGAACCCTCATAAATGGAACATTTTCAACTATATCATTTTAATTGTAAAAAATACATGATTATTTCAAATTTTAATCATTTAATAAAATATTATTTATTATAAAATTATATTAATGTCAAATTTGACACAATTCAATTAATATGACATCAAAAAAAATCAATAAGAATGGGGAATTATAATCTAAATATTTAACACATCCATAACATGTTATATTAATCTAAAAAAGTAGATACTTTTATTCATTCAAAATATATAACTATTGATAGTTTTAATTTATTTTATTTTATTTTTAAATTTATAGAATAAATATGGTATTCGTGTTCTGTGAGAATTTAATGTAATTATTATATAACTATATTTTTTAAATAAATGAACAAAATAAAAAATTTATTTTGAACATTTATATAACTAATTATAAACAAATATATCCTTTTATTATCCTTATGTAAATGATTAAATGATAATAAAATAGAGAAATGATGTTTTTTTCTTTATATAATTAAAGTATAATATAGGTAAAATTCATATAAAATATCTAAAATATCTCATATATTCAAATATTTCAGAAATAAATAATATATACCATAGAAGTAAAATTGTAACGAATAAACCATACCTCTAGTTAGACTTCTTTTGTACTTGTTCGAACCTCCTGTATAATAAATAAATGTTTATTATACATTATTTATATATATATATAGCTCTAACCATATAAGATTTAATTATGAAATTTTAAAACCAATTTATTCACAATTCATTAATAAAATATTATGTCACGTAACAAAAGATTTTTTTATGAATATTTGGAATCTGCATTTGTAATCCTGTTACATTTATCATTATTTCATCAACTCAATAATGTAAAAAATCATTTAAAATCACATATTTTCATTATATATTTTTTAATGTAATAATTATTAGGAAATATTTAAAAATTCATTACAATATTTATTGAGATGTAGGCCATACATACACATGAACATAGTTTCAATTTTCATGACATACACGATGAAATGAAATTAAATGTTAACTAACACTTACAAATTCATTATTATTTGATATATAGTTATTAAAATTTTAAATTACGTAATTATTGACAACCATTTATGGTTAAAATGAAAAAAAAAATTCACATCACTATATGGAGGTTGTTGTCCACATGTAATCAAAAGTGATATTATATTTTCCAATGGATAAGAAGTTATGACGTTTTCTATTATATAATATTTTAATAATTAATTTTAGTTATTGAATATCAGGAATATTTAATTTAATTTTTATGTAATTCAATCAATTTAAACTACATTTATTACTCTATTAAATGAATATACTTGATGAATTTATTTATTTCTAATGATTTAAAAATAAATTTTATTGGATCAAAAGAGCCCTGAAATAGTAATAGGACATTCCTCATGTCATTACTAAAACCAAATAGGAAGGAAAAAGATAACCAATAAAATAATTTAGTATGAAATTCTTCAATAACATATTTAATAGTTATACTTAATACATTTCAATGTGGGTTAACATTACTAGTTTACCATAATAGGTCCGATGAAATTAAATGTACACAATTTTTGAAGTAATGTCCCTATATCATCATTATATTCCCCCCAAAATAAAAAGTGGCTTATAATGTCACATTCCAAAAATGGGAATATCATGATCACTATTTTCCATTAATGAATACGTCTATTATTCTAAAAATATATAACTTGGGTTTTTTAATATATTCTATAAATCCAAAAAATGTAAGACACTACAAAAAAGATAACATAAACCATAAAATCAATTACCAATTAAAATGCATCCATTAAATTCACGTAAACAAATTTTTCATTATTATATCAATATAATGAAACATTAAAGGGTTATATTTCCTCAATAATTTGTATTTCCAAAAGTATTATCTTTCCTCTGAATCATATTTCATCATACTATACAACATATTCTTTCAATTACATATTGTATAAAAACTATCATAAACTCAATAAAATTTTCATGATATTTATAACCAAAATAAAATTTAAAACAATAATTATACAATATATTTATATTATATATGTACAATAAACATTAATCATCCCACTTTAACTATATAAACCACATAAACATGACCTTGATCCATTATAGTATTCTAAAGTATATTCACTTGACTCTTTGAGAATTCTACTATATAGTTACCCCACTATATATAGTTGAAAGACTAAACGAAAAAGGATTATTTCTTACCCATTCATCCATCGACCCGATGTAAATTCATTACAAACATCAATAATCAACTATTCCATTTAATGATGAACTACATTGTTTGAGTCAACAGTTATCACATGGGAAAAATACATTGTTCCAGTATCGCTATTATCCATGATTTTTATCCGTTTTCATAATTTTATATAAATTCCATTCAAATACATATAAAATATTGAATTATTTATCTATCTTTATCAAACATGATACTATATTCACAAAAAACGCTAGTTTTTGCCAGTGTAGTTCCCATCGACATAGTGTGTTAATCCCATCTATTAAATATCCAATCATTCTATATTGATTACATGTAACACCATGAGATTTTATAAAAAATATTCCTTTTAATTTAATTAATGTCTTGTGTTGTATGTTACAACAAAAGGATGTTGCACAACACGCATCCTTGACTTGCCTTGCATTACATGCAATCGCCACCTTCCTCGATAGCGTGTGTAGTACGCAATACCGAGTTTCACTAAACAACGATATGCTATTAAAATATTATTAAAACTAGCTGTTATGAATAGTAATAACAACCTTATAAAAGTTTATAAATTTTATATCTCAAAATGGACTTCATTTTTTGATTCAGAGTATCAAATTTAGCCTAAGGTGAAATTTTGTTACTTTTCGGATAACTTTCATATTCTGATGAATAATGAACATTACTAAATTTTAATTAAAAACAACTTTTTTAATCGAAATAATTAATTGTGGTAAATTATTAATTTGAGTGGTTTTAAAGTATATTTAAACTATATTTTTACAATTTTATACAATGTTTTTCATTGGATGTAATTTCACATTTAAACCAGACATAAACAAGTGTCAATCTTTTGATAGTTATTATCTTTTAAAAACATGCGATTTGTTTTGACGACGGGAATTAATTTTTAAATTAATTAATGAAACTGATATGTTTTGAATTTGGTAAAATAGACATCATTTTTGAGTTCATAATATCAAATATATCTTAGGCCTAATTTTTGTTATTTTTCTGGAAACGTTCATTTTTTTATGAATAGTGAAACCACTAAGTGGTAGTTTAAGAAAATGAATTTTTCATAAAACTTAATTTTACCGCTTCTGTGAGTGGAATTTCAAAAATCCGAGAGACACGGTTGATGTCAGTAAGTAAAAATGTGGTTCAATGAGATGAAAATAATTTTCGGTGAATAGTAACATTTTACTTTTTTTACCACGGTTAAAATTAAATAGGTTAATTAAGGGTAAAAATGATATTATTATTACTCTAACACATGTCCTAATTCTATTGGATAATTTTAATTCGATGAGAAACAACTTTAGGAATAAAATACGACCATTATGCCCACTTGGATTAGATTAGGAAATTTATTATTATTTAATTCAAGGAAGAGTTAAAAGAGTTAAAATCAATGTTTATTTACTAAAACATTTTTAATATAGGGTTATACATAAGAAAAATTCGATTTTAAATATTCATTAGAGAGATAATAAGATTTCATACATAATGATATTTTATTTATAATTTTTAGACATTAAATAATTTAATATATTTATGATAGAATGATGATGCAGTAATTACTATATTAGTGAAAAATTAGAATAATTGATATTATAAATACCCAAATAAATATAATTTGAGACTTTTTATGAATTACACTTATTTTATATTTTAATATTACATGTTAGTATTTATTTAATTAATTTTTTTCAAACTAATCACTCTGTTATGATTTTCACAAAAATCAATTACTAAATAGTGTGAAAATTTACATAAAATAGTTTTTAAAACAAATATTATATTATTAATTGTTATTTTATTCATAAAAATCTAAGGTTCAGAAAAATGACATAGATACGGTTATATATATTAATAATAAACAACTTGGGGTTCGTTTGGCTTGTTATAGTAAGTTTATTAACCTTATAGTGTAAGAACACAAGAAGACATGGTAAAAGTAAAATTATTTAACTTAATGATAAATCTAAATGATATGGTTAAAATAGGAACCTAAACTTGTAAAAATTATATTGGATGAGAGTATTTAGACCCATCCCTACCTTAGATTCTATATAAATCAATTTGGTTCTATTTAAAACCGAATTTGGCTTTATAATAAAATAATATTTTTAGTTATTCCAAAGGTGCCTCTTTCCTCCCTTATAAAAGGGCACCTCCTCCCTCTCTTCCTCACACCACTTTGATCCTTAAAGCTCAGCCAACCCCAACCAATTTATTCTCTCCACATACCTAGAGACATCCTAGAGGTCCTGGTCTTCTACAAAGACAAATTTTATTACCCTAAAAGGAGGTCTCAAAGAAGCGCTTCAAAGAAGAGGTAATGCCCGTTACCGATTCTTTCATCTTTATTTCTTCTTCCAATTCTTCTTCATTAGTTGTTTCATAATGAAGTAATAACATAAGTATAACTAATATAATGATATGTTATTATAAGTATGAAACAACCCTATTTCACTATCTATCCATCCTCCGAAAAATGAAATCACCGCGCGTACGTACGTACGAAATACAGTCTCCACGCCGTGGTGTAATCTATTTTCCACCACCACCTTACATGGATGAGTATAATGGTGTAAATAATAACTATATATGATTATTATAAATTTATATGGATTCTATAATAGTATACATACACTCCAATAAAATTCCACGATCATGGGAATGATATCATCGCTCGTGCGTATGTACGGAATACCGTCTATACGACGCGATGAGATTCATTCTCAATGATTAACCATTCATAAATGATTATAAAGTATATATAATAAGTAATCATGAAATATATGACATAATAATGATACTGTATTTATGTATATATATATATATATATATATATGTATTTCATCCAATTAATTCCATTCATTTCAATGAGGAAATGAAAACAACGTTCATGCGTACGTACGACCTACCGTCTCCATGAACAATGTATTTATTTCCATTTATAAATCTATTATATATATGTTTATTCTGAATATATATTATATATAAATAATGTTTTACATTCTTTATGTAATTAATCATGATCTAAGTAATCATATGAATAATTACAAGTCAAAACACAGACGACAAATGAAACGATTTTAACCAAAACGCTCTTTAACATGAAATTTACAAAAGAACGGGTAATATAAAGTCATAAGTGAATCATATATGATATCATAACTATTAATATGATTCTTTAATAATTCAATAACATTATTTAAATCCTTATACAGGAGGTTCGGACACTGAAGAATCAAATCGGACCTAAGGTAAGGGATAATTCTGCAAATCTCATTTTTATCCGAGATTGCTTATTCGTAAGTATTTATTGGGGATATTTCTATCATCCATGTACATGTTTTATAAAAGTGTTTTCATTTATGTTTAAAGTCATTTTTAAAAAATATTGACTTTTACTACATGGTATGTAAGGAATCATTCTTTTGTTTACATTACGAGGTACATTTTGACTTTTCCGGCAAAAGTACGAGAAGAATGTTTTTTTTAAATTATATGGCACGAACGGATTTTTACGGTTTAATAAAGCCTTAGTTTCATGAAGATTCCTCCAAAATTTTTCATGACTATATTCATCAAAATCCTTTTCTTTTAAAATTTCATGGAATTTTGTAATAAGAGAATGATTTTGAAGAAGAAAGGATATTTTCCTCAAGAATTCATTTCAAGTGTTTTATCAAAACCATTTTCCATCTAAGATGACATTATTTCATATGTGTATCATGTCTCTATGACTTAAATGGTTTCACTATTATTATTATGAAATGATATCCATTTCTTTAATATGGATTATGTGATGATGGGATGATGTTCATGAAACCCATTTTATTTATTGGGATATGATGTGATTTATGATTTATGAGTTTGTGGCACACGAAAGAATTATTTCATTATGAGATGGGTGGGACCTATATCTACCTCAAATGCATTGGGTAAAGATTTATATCTCATGAGATAGACATGGCTGTAATGACAGGTTAAACCGGTTCAGTAAAATAGGACTGAAACGAGGAGTGAACTCGATTCAGAAAGGGACATTGTCCACTAAGATGGTCTTGGAAGCAATGCCTTGGCTACAATGGAAATCATTAAATTTTGTTAATGGATTCCATAATTACATGTTTTATTCCCATGCTATTTTATCATGATTTATGTTCCATTATGATCAATGCCTTATGTACTTCCATGTTTTATGTCGTTGTTCAAGATTTTTAATGTTTATGTTTTTTTATGTTCAAATGTATATGGTATGTTTTATTTTATCCATGATTACCCTTACTGAGAATTTGAGCTCACCCTTTTTTATTTTTTCTTATCCCCCACGATTAAAAGAAATATTTTAGCTAAGGAAACAAAAGTAGGAAGACCTTTATGGGAGATGTTGAAAATATTTCACCACGATTAGAAGATTTCATTCTGAGTTTCCAAAGACACTAAACTATTACGATCCTTGTGTGTCTGTTATTATTATGTATAAAGTAATCTTCTAATGTAATGTAATATCCATGTACATCAATCTTTGGGTCTCTACAGTTGGTATCAGAGGAAATTTTTAGTCAACCTTTGGAAACTAGGATGCGAAAACGTTAGTGAGATCCTTAGAGATATTTCTAAGGTATGTCTAGGGATGTTCCTAAGGATAAGTATACGTATAGGATATTTTCCTAGAACTATGGTAACGATATTAGATTAAACCAAAGATGTTAGATATTGAATTTACTCCCCCTTTATTATGATTTTTTCCTCTCACAGTATTCTTTTCGGGTTTTAGGAAATGGTTGGAAACAAGATGATTCACGATAATGGAAGATATGATGGACAATAGAATGATATTCATCATGAGCAACCTAATTAAATGGGATTTGGAAGTCCAAACATCATTATTATACCGAATCCGAAATCTCATAATATATTCAATAAAGTAAAATTTGGTATGTTTCCTGACTCAGCTAATAAGAGAATGATGGACTTTCTTGATGATCATAGAGGAAAGAAAGTTCAATTTCCCCTATGTAAATCATGTGGGAAGAGGCATCAAGGAAAATGTTTCAAAGGAACTGGATGATGCTTTGGGTGTGGAAAAGAAGGACACATATCCAGTAAGTGCAAAGGAAAACGTTTAGTTAACACAAGGGATGAGGATAATGGTATTACTATGACATCAAAAATGGTTAAATGTTATAAATGTGGAATGTACGGGAATTATGCAAACCAATGCCCTAAGGGAAAGTCTCATGAAGAGAATCGGTATGGTCGTATGGGTAGTATTTATGTTGATGATGATGAAGAGACTACAAATGATATGTGAGATGAAAGAATTGTTGAATCTCGGTCAATGGTTTAAGAATGTAGTGGAATTATTACATGTTTATCATGTATAATGTTGTATAAGTAATCTCATGGTACTATGGAAGAAAGAGAAATCTAAGGATTGTAACACTGTTGTCTTTCCTTGAGTTTTGAAAGTGTATGATTAATGTACCAATATCCATGAAAGGTTATTCAGATATTTTTGGAATGTAGATGATATGCGCATAATGAAGGGATAAGGAGAAAATTAAATGTTTGATAGTATTCATGAGCTCATGACTGATATAAGGAAATAGTTATATCATGGTTTGAGTATATAGAATTTTGGGTTTTTGGTATGTGGAATGAGTTAACTTTTCACAGCACTCATGTTTTTATTAAGATTCAATGGGTATTCATTTTTCAAGAGAATACATGATTAAGGCCTTAGAATATTTGCAATGTGACCAACAAGACATATCTTATGATATATGGGGATCAACAATGGTATTAACATACTCGTTATATGAAATCTATGGTAATCATTTTCACTATATTATGAGAGTGGACTGCAGTATTATGGATAAGCCTAATGATTGGAATGGATTATGTTGGACATAAGTTAGTATTATTTTAGGATAGAAGTTTTTTCGATATTATTTATGGGATGTTATAGTAATGTAGTTTTAGAAAAAGGACAACCTGCAGGATGGGCGACAGCCCATCGTGTCGGACAAGGCTGTGGGAATCGAACCCACAACCGAAGTGCGACTGGCCTTTATCGCCTATCACTGGCCTACCGGAAGTCCATGTTTAGTAGAAACTAGTTTTATTATATTAAGGAGTATGATATATGAAGTATAGTTCCATTTTAGGAACCAAATATGATTAATCTCACTATAGATGGACTTATGTATTTTTTATGATTTTTATAACCTTTTTTTACAGATGGAATGACTCATCATTCTATCACATGATCTGGTAAAACTTCACGAATGACAAATTCAACTTAATTTCATTAAAATATGAAGTGGAAATTGTCCAAAGAACGACCAACGGCGAAACTGTACCAAAATCACGAAAGTATTTCTTCTATTTCTAATTTCATCAACTTTAGGGAAATGATCTTGAAAACTAAAAATGTTGTCCTAGTTCCCTTATATCTGACAAATCAGATGGTACCATAGATCATCACAATTATATGGCTTTTTGAACGATGGATTTTTCATAGCCATGTTCTCTACCACTCTCCATTGTAACTTGATGGTTAGATTTTTCTTTCATAACCATATTTTCACCTATATTCTCCTACATGGAAACCCAGTGATGAGTTACATTGGGTAATCGTTACGTTTCATAATTTAGTTTTTAAAATTAAGTTTCAGTATTCCTTTTTACAATGTGTGTTTCTATGAATATGAAACGATTTATAACCCCGACGAATTTCGAGGGCAAAATTCATTTTAAGGGGGGTAGAATGTAACACCCCGAGATTTTATGAAAAATTTTCTTTTTAATTTCATTAATGTCTTGTGTTGTACGCTACACCAAAAGGAGCTTTCACAACATGCATCCTTGACTTTCCTTGCATTACACACAATCACGACCTTCCTCGATAGCGTGTGTAGTATGCAATACTGAGTTTCAATAAACAATGATATGCTATTAAAATTTATTAAAACTAGCCGTTATGAATAGTAATAAAAACCTTTTAAAATTTTAGAATTTTTATCTCTCAAAATGAACTTCATTATTTTATTTGGTGTATCAAATTTATCCTAAGGTGAAATTTTGGTACTTTTCTGATAAATTTAATATTCGGATAAATAGTGAACATTACTAAATTTTAATTAAAAACAGATTTTTAAATCGAAATAATTAATAGTAGTAAATTATTAATTTGAGTGGTTTTAATGTATATTTAGTATATATTTTTACAATTTAATACAGTGTTTTTCATTGGATGTAATTTCACATTTAAACCATACATAAACAAGTGTCAATCTTTTGATAGTTATTATCTTTAAAAAACAATCTATTTGTTTTGATGACGAGAATTAATTTTTAAATTAATTAATGCAACTAATATGTTTAAAATTTGGTAAAATAGACATAATTTTTGAGTTCATAATATCAAATATAGCTTAGGCCTAATTTTTGGTATTTTTCTGGAAACTTTCATTTTTTGATAAATAGTGAAACCACTAAGTGGTATTTTAAAAAATTGAATTTTTCATAAAACCTAATTTTCCTACTTCTGTGAGTGAAATTTAAAAAATCCGAGAGACACGGTTGATTTCAGTAAATAAAATTTGGTTCAATGAGATGGAAATAATTTTTGGTGAATAGTAACTTTTTACTTTTTTTACCACGGTTAAAAGTAAATAGGGTAATTAAGGGTAAAAATGATATTATTATTACCCTAACACGTGTCCTAATTCTATTGGATAATTGTAATTCGACCATAAACAACCTTAGGAATAAAATATTACCATTTAGGCCCACGTGGATTAGATTTCGACATTTATTATTATTTAATTCAAAGAAGAGTTAAAAGAGTTAAAATCAATGTTTATTTACTAAAACATTTTTTATATAGGGTTATACATAAGATAAATTCGATTTTAAATATTAATTAGAAATATAATAAGATTTCCTAAATAATGATATTTTATTTATTATTTTTAGACATTAAATAATTTAATTTATTTATGACACAATGATGATGCAGTAATTACCATAATAGTGAAAAATTAGAATAATTGATATTATAAATACCCAAATAAATATAATATGTGACTTTTTATTAATTAAAGTCATTTAATATGTTAATATGACATTTTAGTATTTATTTAATAAACATTGTTTGAACAAATCATTTGTTTATGATTTTCACAAAAATCAATTACTAAATAGTGTCAAAATTGACATTAAATAGTCTTTAAAACAAATATTATATTATTAATTGTAATTTTATTCCAAAAAATCTAAGGTTCGGAAAAATGACTTAGATAAGGTTATATATATTAATAAAAAACAACTTGGGGTTCTTTTGGCTTGTTATAGTATGTTTATTAACTTTATAGTGTAAGAACACAAGAAGACACGGTAAAAGTTAATTTATTTAACTTAATGTTAAATCTAAATGATAATGTTAAAATAGGAACCTAAACTTGTCTAAATTATATTGGATGAGAGTATTTCGACCCATACCCAACTTATCTTCGAAATAAATCAATTTGGAGATATTTAAAACCGAATTTGGCTTTATAATAAAATATTATTTTTAGTTATTTCAATGGTGCCCCTCTCCTCCTTTATAAAAGGGAACCTCCTCCCTCTCTTCCTCACACCACTTTGTGCATTAATGCTCGGCCAAACCCTAACAATTTATTCTCTCCACATCCCTAGAGACATCTTAGAGATCCTAGTATTCTTCAAAGACCAATTTTAGTGCCTAAAAAGAGGTCTCAAAGAAGCCCTTCAAAGAAGAGGTAATGCCCGTTACCGATTCTTTCATCTTTATTTCGTATTCCACTTATTCTTCATTAGTTGTTTCATCATGAAGTAATAACATCAGTATCAATCATATACTGATATGTTATTATAAGTACTAAATAACCCTATTTCACTATCTATCCATCCTACGGAAAATGAAATCACCGCGCGTGCGTACGTACGGAATACCGTCTCCACGCCGTGGTGTAATCTATTTTCCACCACCACTTTACTTGGATGGGTATAATGGTGTAAATAATAACTATATATTATTATTATAAAGTGATATTGATTCTGTAAAAGTATGCATACACTCCAATAAAATTCCATGATCATGGGAATGATATCATCGCTCGTGTGTACGTATTGAATACCGTCTCCACAACGCGATAAGATTCATTATCAATGATTAACCATTCATAAATGATTATAAAGTATATATAATAAGTAATCATGAAATATATGACATAATAATGATACTGGATTTATTTATATATATATGTGTATGTCATCCAATTAATTCCATTCAATTCAATGAGGAAACGAAAACAACGTTCATGCTTACGTACGGCCTACCGTGTCCATGAACGGTGTATTTATTTCCATTTATAAATCTATTATATATATATATATTCTAAATATATATAATATATAAATCATGTTTTACATTCTTGATGTATGTAATCATGATCTAAGTAACCATATTAATAATTACAAGTCAAAACACGGACGACAAATGAAACAATTTTACCCAAAACGCTCTTTAACATGAAATTTACAAAAGAACGTGATATATAAAGTCATAAGTGAACCATATATGATATCATAACAATTAATATGATTATGTAATAAGTCAATAACATTATTTAATTCATTATACAGGAGGTTCAGACACTTACGAATCAAATCGGACTTAAGGTAAGGGATAATTCTTCAAATCTCATTTTTATCCGAGATTGCTTATTCATAAGTATTTACTAGGGATATTTCTATCATCCATGTACATGTTTTATAAAAGTGTTTTCATGTATGTTTAATGTCCTTTTTAACCATTATTGAAATTTACTACATGGTATGTAAGGAATATTTCTTTTGTTTATGTTATGAGGTACTTTTTGACTTTTCCGGCAAATGTACGGGAAGAATATTTTTTAACTTATATGGCACGAACGGATTTTTACGGTTTTATAACGCCGTAGTTTCATGAATCTTCCTACAAAATATTTCATGACTATTTTCAGAAAAATACTTTTCTTTTAAGATGACATTATTTCATATCTGTATCATGTCTCTATGATTTACGTGGTTTCACTTTTCTTATTTTGAAATGATATCCATTTCTTTTATATGGATTATGTGATGATGGGATGATGTTTATGAAACCAATTTTATTTATTGGGTTATGCTATGATCTATGATTTATGATTTTGTGGCACACGAAAGAATGATTTCATTATGAGATTAGTGGGACCTATATATCCCTCCAATGCATAGGGTAAATATTTATATATCATGAGATAGACATGGCTAGAACGGTAGGTTAAACCGGTTTAGTAAAATAGGACTGAAATGAGGAGTGAACTCGATTTAGAAAGAGACTTTGTCCACTAAGATGGTCTTGGAAGCAATGCCTTGGCTACTATGGAAATCATTACATGTGCTTAATGGAAGACAAAATTACATGTTTTATTCCCATGATATTTTATCATGATTTATGTTCCATTAGGATCTATGCCTTATGTACTTCCATGTTTTATGTCGTTGTTCACGATTTTTAATGTTCATGTTTTTTTAAGTTCAAATGTATATGGTATGTTTTATTTTATCCATGCTTACCCTTACTGAGCATTTGAGCTCACCCTTTTTATGTTTTCTTTTCCCCCAGGATTAAAAGAAATATTTTAGGTATGGAAACAAAAGTAGGAAGACCTTTTTGAGAGATGTTGAAGATCTTTCACCACGATTAGAAGATTACGTTCCGAGTTTCCAAAGACACTATACTATTACGATCCTTGTGTGTCTGTTTTTGTTATGTATTAAGTATTCTGCTTAAGTAATGTAATATCCATGTACGTCAGGTTTTGGGTCTCAACATTACATAAGTAATATAATAAAATAAAGGATACCCATGTATTTTTATATTCATAATTAGTACCATATTCCTCTTAATTTTTCATGGGATTGAAAATTTTATTTCCATATTCAATCATTTATCATGTAAAATATATTTATCCAAGAATAGTACCATGAAATACTTAAGTTCTATGATGGATACTTCTCTTTCACAATCAATGTTTTAAATAAATGACATTGTCTATCTGAATATAATTATAAATAATTAATTTCTATAAAACCTTTGACCCTTTATTTAATTACCAATGTATGAAATATCTTCTCTATGGATCAAATACATATACAAGCTACGAATGTTTATATTTTCCGACTAAATATTTGATGATTCCAATGCATAATGTCTTATATCATTGTTAAACAACATGTTTTATCAGAAATACATTCCATGGAGGAAATATTAGTAGTCATAACCAAATTTATCAAACCCAATATTATGATAATTTTTTCAGTTCCAACTCCATCATCATTATCATTCCCATGATAAAAAATCCTACATGGGGTATGTTCATTGATACTAATATTATTCATTCCACTAATAACCATTCATAATAAATTTTATACAATATATTAAATATTAAAATTGTGAATAATTATATATAATCCCTAAAATTTTAAAACAATAATCATAAATTCTATAACATATTCATGGAAAATCACATAGTAATAAATGAATTTCGATTGTGATTGTTTTCAAATAATAAATTAAATTTAAAAACCTTCTTGTTTTGTAATGATAATGTTAATTAACTAAATAATATCCCTCATTAGTCTAAAAAAGGTTTATAGTAAATCTTATTTTGATATATATGTTGAATATTGAATAAATCAAGATGATTCATTCTTGGTTTTATTAACAAAAAGTATATATATTCCAGTACCACGTCCACTTAGTGTATGTAGAAAATAATGATTTATTACAAAAATATACATAATATCATTCTATATAAAAAATCATGATGTTATATTATAAATACCCTCAATGAAAATCATAGGATAATGATAATATATATATATATATATATATATATATATATTCCAAAATATAATTCACATTATTTTCAATAAATTTCATATAATAACAACACTATGGACCGTGAATCATTGTTGATAGAGCCAGTGTTTAAATTATTAAATAGTCGTAATACCATGTGTAAAAA
Source organism: Viscum album (assembly GCA_963277665.1). Taxonomy (NCBI): domain Eukaryota; kingdom Viridiplantae; phylum Streptophyta; class Magnoliopsida; order Santalales; family Viscaceae; genus Viscum; species Viscum album. The sequence goes on along the minus strand of OY728121.1, from coordinate 86,945,477 downwards.
CATATGTCATTATACGCTAGATTTTGTGTTTACATTATTAAATTTCCATGAAATAAAAGAAATAACATTCCCATGGACCAAAGAGTATTGTACTCATAGTAACACGATATATTCTTGAAACTCATTTTACATATGAAATCATTATGTTAAAAATGAAATTTCATCAAGTGCATCATTTTTTTCCTCTTAAAAAAATCCTTATGGTCAATCATAATTTTATTCATGGAATTTTCAGACCAGAATAAGATAAAAGGGATGTGATATAATTCTCAATAATAATATGAGTATGGTAGAAGATATAAATAAATAATAACTAATCAATATTGAATTTTAAATATCAAAAAATAATTCCATATAATTAATTTCATTAATACATTTTTTGTGTGAATAAATAATGTTTAGATAATTCCATATACTTAGTCATATAACCGCGAATCATTTCTATGGATATTCTAACCGTTTGAATAATCACATTAACAATATTAACTAATATTTTAGTGAGGGAATGTATAATTTCAGATATCATAAACATACAATAATGAACATTTACAATTTATATTAAAACTATTGATAAAAAAATTAATTTTGAAAAATCATTTGTCTAATGAGACATCTCAATGCATCGAGGTGTATTTAGTAATGGGAATCACCTACAACATAATAATAATAAAGAATTCCAATAATGAAATGGGTGTAATGTACTCAATAAAAACATATATATTTATTAATAAACATATGATCCAATAATAATTTCAATATATATCATTATAGATAAAAATAATGCTTATTTAATACATGCAATAAGAGTTTGAAAATAAATTTCCCTTACCTAAAATTGAAAACAAAAAATGTAGATGGAAAAAAATTATTCACTACCATGCATTGATATTTGGTTATGTAAGAAATTAAGATGATGGAAAAATGGGAAGGGGTATTTTAGTGGGTTTAGATGGGGACTATGTATGTATATATATATATATATTTAGATTATCCAACCAAGATTTATAAAAATTATATTCTAGTAATGAATGTTACTTAAGTTGAATTGATACAAGTGTATCATTATTTTATAATAATGAGGCTTCATGTGTCTCAAGGTGGGTGTTATAATTCCACTATATCATGAATAATCATATATAAATCCGAATGAAATTGAGATTTTAAAAATTGAATGAAAACGGTTTTTATGAATAGAATCAATTTTAAGTGATGATTATAAACACTATTATAGGATTATATCAACCTTTCCATGATTCATTAGGATTTCATAGCTTTACATTTGAGTACATTTCTCATCCCATGTAAAATAATCACAAAAGAAAAACTAAGGGTATTCATTTTCATCAATGAAAACATGATTGTGGATGTAGGGGTTTCATGGGACGCTGTTTGATGGTCATCTATATTAGAAATGAATATAACCTCAAGGTGAAATAAAATTCTACATATATAATGGTGTTAGATTGAGATATTGTGAAAATAAACGGGTTGTGGAAGGAAAATGAAAAATGGTCGATGAGTATGAGGATCCAAAAAAATGATCGGAAGAATGAGATACAATAAATCAAATGACAACATTATAAATGGCCATTTTTTAAAAACATAATGAATGGAAATAAACACACATCCCAATTCCATTATTCTATCAATTGGGATTATTAAAATGTTTTGTTGTACCGTACTCTACTCGATACGAAGAATTAGAGTTAGCATCCAAACACACATGCACACACAAAAAATGGAGGTGGACCTACCCACTTGAACTATTGAATTCCTTTGGGGGAAATCATCCAATGATACACCTTCATATTCATACTTTTCCCCACCCTAACCCTTGTAGGTCTATTCTAGCATTACTTCCATTTGTGTTGATGCTTAAATCCAAAAAATTCATGGTTGATTTTTCAAGGGTGTCTTGCTATGGAGGGAATTTTCATATATATAGTATTTTTAAATTAATTATAAATGTTTTATTTTAAACATTTGTGATTTAAAATATTGATCCATTACATATATAATAACATTATTATTTAATTGATAAAAAAATATATTTCAAAAATTACAATACAATTATTTATAAATGAATATATTAATTCAATAAATGTTATACTTCATGTAGTGATTTAATAATTTAAAAAATAACATTAACCATAGTTATCTATAAATAGTTTAAACTAGAAAATTCCTTATTTTTATCTATATAAATATTATTAATATAAAATAATGAAAATATATTTTTTATTTTACTATAATATCATTTGGAAAATTATTCAATGCGTATTTAATAAATTCAAAATAATAAATCCTTAAAATAATAAAGAATAATAATTTTTTAAGTAAAATTAAATCTTTCTGTTTAAAATTATCTCACTTATAATTTTGTTCCCTATTTTCTAAAACAAAATTATTAATAATACCATATTAAATGGTGCAATTATACTCATGTAAAATACAAAATATGTTGGGTATGGCTTTTATGTTATCATACTTCATATTTTTTAATCTTCTATTACTTATGGTTATTATAGGATTACATTTCATCAATAATTGATGTTTTCTTCTATATAGAATGTTATCATTAAATTAATAAAAAATATTCAATAAAATTTTAAATAAATTTTACACTACCATGATAAATGTTTCTAGGGATTTAATTTTTATTTAAATGAAATTTAAATATTTCATATAATGGGATGTTACATTATACCCCACATAATAGGATTTATCCCAGAAAATGCTTCCCACCTTGACATGATAATGTTCTATTTCATTTATATCCAAAAAAATTATATCTAAAACCATATATCAAAATAGAAAGGTGGAGACATTATAACATTTAATAGTTTAATGAAAACATGGTCATATATTTATCAATGTATCCAATATCTACCATTTTTGTGTCGTTCATGAATGTAGTTACTCCCAACATTAATGAAATATCAGAGTTCTCCTTCACTAACAATTTTTTCTTTTTTTAGAAGAATATTTTATATCATGGGTTATATTATTATTTTTAATGATGTTTTTTGAAATTAATTTTTATTTACATTAAATTGTATAATTTTTTATGGAATATTATTTATATAAAAAAGTCAATCTAAATAGGATTTTGAAAATTCCACCATGGTTCTTTATTGAATTCCAATGGTGTAACTAAAATGAGTTTAATTTATCATTAAATGTATGTTGGATTAATTTCGTTTCCCTTCCTCTATAGTTGTCCAAAAATCATAATGTTCCATAAAATATAATGGAATAGTTATGTACATGAATATTACATAGTGATTCCTCTCTATTTGATATATATGATAATGTTTTGAATATTTTATTTTATTTTTTAAAATCCATGATCCTTGATGATAGTTCCATATGGAGGAGGTGACTAAAACATGATATAACTGAATATCATAGAGCAGTAAGACAGAAAAAATCTCAAAACTAATGTATCTTTTTTTTGTAACAATAATATTATGAATTTTGTTAGGATGTGATAAAATCTTTGTCTATAATCATCCCATATACCTTTCTAATTGATTACCAAAAATTAAAAATTTTAAAGAATAGTGTTTTTTTAAATTATATTTTCCTTGAAGAGTAATCTATATTTATTAAAAAAATAATATTCAAGAATATACTATAAACTATTACTATAATACCAAGTGTAATGGTGTGATACATGCACATTAATATATGGTACTAAAATCACTGTTGTATATTTTAATTTAAAATAGTAAAAAATATATAAATTCAAATAAGCATATGAAGATCTTTTCAAATTTAGTTTTCAGGAAATGGAAAACAAATTATAATATACCACTGTTTAAAATGAATTATTAACAAAAAATTATTTTTCTTCACTCACACTAGATTCCTAGGTATTTCAAAATCATATTGAACATCGTTATAATCCAATGAAAATAATATTAAAATTTAAAATGGGCATAAAATTACATATTTATGGATTTGAAATAAATGAAACCACTTTTTCTAATTACACTATAATAATATTTAAAACAAATTATATTATATCAAATGTAATAGATATTATAAATAAATTAAAAACATATAATTCATGGTTTTCCTAAATATAGAACAATAGAAATTGATTTTAAAAATTATTTGGAAAATAAATATCACATTTCGATACCAAATTCATTTAAAACCATAATAACCATTGAAACTATAATGATTTGTCCATAATACTGTAAAAATTACTTTGGGATGAAATGACATTTAATATAAATAAAAAATACATGTGAATCCATACTAATTCTACGTGGAATCTTTCATTAGCACTGTTTGTACTATATTTTCATATGGTCATCGGTTCACTACCCATTCCACATAATCACCTTTGATACCCAAGTGTCAAATTTAATAAAAAAATTCTGATTATGTTCCATTTCTCATTTAATTTGAACAAATTTCTTTTAATATATACCTAAATTCTATTCAAGATAAAATAATTCAATTTTGATTAATATTTTTAAAATTATAGTTTCATTGAAACACTGTAGTGTTTTGATAACCTCATCTTTTCTATTTCATAATACAATTAAACACAAGTAGATGGAGTAAATTATAGGATCATGATTTTGTAAAACATGTTTGAAATATAAATGTTAGTAATAAAATATTTCGATATCTATAATCATTATTAATATAAATATGATTAAAATTATATTTAATGCATTATATTATAGTTATAAAATCCATTTGATATGGATGAAAATTTTATGGAAATAGAAGTTCATTAAATGAAAAACATTATAATTTTAATTTCATAATTGAAAAATGAATGAAAATTCTTTTTTCAATTGAATTGCATTATTTTAAAATTATGTGTTTGAAAATATCATTTACCATGAATCCAGTTATGGAATAAAACATTAAATCATTTTCCTAATATAATATAAAAATTAAAATTTATATCCTTAAAAAAAGATAAATATAGACTACAAAATGATGTTATAACTATACTTCAAAAAAGTTTTCTGGAAAACATAAAATTAAAATGATTTAAACATCTCACCGTTACAAATGGAATTTTGTTAAAAAAAGGTTATTCATTGTACAATGATTTCAAGAATATATGTTTCCTAAATAAATATTAATTTTGAATAATAATCCATTTTAGTATAATAATTTATATAAAATGATGGATTTTTTTTTAATATAGATATTTTTTTATAAAACCCAATAAAATAAATTAAATTATTATGGTATAAGATCATAATATTCTAAATATAATTTTATAGATGAAAAATAATTGTTTTAAAATATAGTGAATAATAGTTTTAAAATAATTGTCACTTCCAAAATGTTAAAAAAATATACGATTTGTTATATTTTTTTCAATGTTATACATGGATATTAGGGAATAGAATTGTGATAGAAGAAGGATAGTTGGTTATGTATTTTTCAGTAGGTGAACAGTGAATCTATGTTTGTATATATATACACACACACATATATATTGTTGCTCATATTTTTTTTATCAATGTCCCAAATAATGGTAACAAAATAAGGAAGGATACTCTCGTAGAATTGATAACTGTGTAAATATATTATCAAAGCATGAGGAATTAGGAGTCACATTGGTTCTTTTAAAATTCCATTTCTATAGGTATATTAATATATACGTTTATGTAACTCGATGAAATTTAGGTTTTTAAAACTGGATGAATTCATTTTGAAAGAATTAAATCTACATTAAAACATGATTATAAATAAATATTTTGGGTTATATCATCTGATATAGGATTTTTTGGGAAAGAAAATATTTCTATTTTTGTTTGTTTCTTGATTAAATAATTAAAAAATATAGGGAGGACATTGGCATTGATTTTTTCATGATGGAAACTCGATTGTATAGGATGGGGGTATTAGTGGTGTACTACATGTAGTTCATATATACTAGAAATTTCTCTCATTAGAAGGAGACTAACATGAAAACAAGGTAAGCATCAAAGGTCGATAAGGATGGCATACAACCCATAAAGATAGAGAAGGAGAAAAATCATTGTTCAATCAAGGATCATGATGTGTGAAATGATTTTTCAGGTGAGATAAATTTAAATGAATGACAACATTATTATTGGATGTTTTTAAATGTCATAAATAAGAAATATAATAATTCATCCACTTTCTATTATTAGTCCATCTAATAGTTACATAAAAAGTCAATTTTTTCATAACACTTCTTCCACTGAGACACCAAGGGTGAGAGCCTAAGATTCATGCCCACATAAATATGGATGGGTTGGACCTCTTGACACGTTCAGAACCTTTGGCCATGCTATACTAAAAATATGTATTCACTCACACCTCAATATCCCACTTTGGGTCTACCAGTATAAATCCTATGTTTAATCGATCATGTTTCCCATAAATTCATGTTTAATTTAATGAGGAAATATTTTAAAAGTGGATAATTTTTTATAAAAAAAATATTTTTAAATAATTACTCTTTTTAAGTTAATAATGGAATATTTTATTCATTAATATAGGTTCATTAATAAAATATTTACATTCATATTTAATTTCTTCAAAATTACATACGTAAATAAACATATTATAATTCATAGAAGTGAAAACTAAATTATAAAAATATTTTACTTATTTTCTACATTTTAATATAAAATTAATATTTAATGACTATTTTTTATAATGATTATAAATTGTATCATAACATATATATATATATATATATATATATATGTGTGTGTGTGTGTGTGTGTGTGTGTAAATTTGAAAATCATAATGTCTATCCATGTTTCTTTTTACATTGAAATTTATTCATAAAATCCTTACTGGATATTTATTAATTTACAACATAATTATATTACAAATAAATTATAAAAAGTATATTTTAATAATAGAACTGTATATATTTGGAATTAACTCAATTAAAAATATGATGCATGTAAACTCAATGATTATTTTCTACATATTATCATATTTTATGTACATCTAGTCATGTACAACCTTTAAGATGTTTACGATGACATCATATTATTTATGTTTTATATTTTCAATTTTCATTTATTACTGATGGATAATGTAGGATTGGTGTTTTATAAAAAATTATAAACCTGGTATATACTATTAGTTATAGAGCATTTTTTACTTCTGTTTAACAATTATTGATAACATCTCTCTTAGAGTATGCATAAAATCCATAATTTTAGTCTTTTTTTGTGTTTTTAAATAAAAAAGGGGGGATTATGTATTATTATATTAGAAATACAAAATATTAATTTGGAATATATGATATGTACTCAATATAAGGTAGATATTAGTCTACATAAACCCTTCCCAAAACACTTAATAGTGTATCCCTTGAGATGAAAATGAGAACTTACACGACATTCAAATCTGACTTTCCATGTTGGTCTCTTGGGTCAGTTTTTTGAAAATGGAGGTAGTGGCCCTTATTTTGATTATACCCTTCACCCAAATCCATTCAATCACATTATCTCCACTAAGGAGCTAACTCATGGAGGAATAACCTACGATTTTCTATATCTCCCCTTCCTGGACTCAGATTATTCCACTAAAAAAATCATTGGATTCACATTGTTGATTCATATGATCCTCTTGTATCATTTTCAATTTCAATTTTTATCAACTGGTGGATTCTCTTTTTCCCTATTTTCCATAATTTTTCCCTTCATAAATTTTTATTATCTATACCAAAATAAAGAATAATATAGGATGATTGTTCCTCTACCTAGCTGAGGTATCTGGTTTATTGAATTTCCATGAATGTATTATTGATTATAGATTGTGGTTATTGTGTTACACATAAGATATTTTGTGGAAGGGTTTTTAAAATTATTGAACCTTGAATTGAATTTTGAATCTATGTTCCTGAAACAAATTGGATCCCTTATATGTGGTTGGAGGTAGTTGCTTGAAAAATAAACCACCCATATATTGGGATCTTAAATTTTTTCAAAATTATGACATATATGGGTTTAATTGAAATCCCAATGTAAAATTGATAATTGAATGAGGTATTAATGTTAATTTTTAATGTTTTTAATAACCGTGTAGAATCATTACATTTTATATGAAATGTATAAATTGTTTATTCAATTGTATTTTATGTGATTTCCTAGGTTTATATGAAATTGTAAATAAATTTGTTTTAATGCCTTGGAAATTTCTACTCCAAATATCCCATTAAAATACCTCTCGTAGATAACTTTTAAATTACTACTCCTTAGATCCAATTACTAGATTTATATGATAATTTAGGAATCCATGTAAATTTCTTCTCCTAATATGTCATGAATAAATAGGAATCCATGGACATTTCATCTACATGGAACCTTTTTTCATGAAATATTGGATGCCTTGTACATTTCTATACTGTATATCATATTTATATAAATATGTTGGGAGCCATGGAAATTTATACTGTGAGGATCTAATTTAACATGATTATATGGAATGCAATCATACATTGTAAAATTAGACTCATTGGATCTAACCCATTAGGATGTCATATACATTAATACTGCATTGATCATATATACATCATTAAATTATCATTCTATGACTCCTACAAAATTTCTACTCATTAGATCATATGTCTCTATTTTACATAGATTACTTGGTTTCATTAGAAGCATCTATTCCTTAGACCATGAACATTGTATTCTTCGACCATGATGTCATTTAATAGGACATTTCTATGTGTATTATGATTTACCTATATCCTTTATGATTTACATGGTTAATCACGGTGATATTTTATAGACTTCATAATAGAACATCCACTATGCTAATTGTAAAACTCTAATATTTCTAAAATGCATTATCTTATTTTCAAAAAAAATGACTTGTTATAGGCACCATTGGTGGTGTCCTATTGAGTATTATCTCACACTAGGTTCATACTATTATAGGGTACCCATATATGCATCATGTATGTAATTAGGGGTAGGGAAAAGAGCTAACGTGATGATTCTATATTGTTTGTTCATTTGAGTAGGGGACCACATGACTATGATTCATGTCATTATATTATATAGAATTGTATCATGTTGGAATTTCTATAATTTTTTTATATTTTTTATACTGGATTTCTTTTTCCATACATTTTATATGTTTTTTATAGAATTTCATTATAAATAATTTATATAAAATGATTAGATGAGATTAAATTCTTGTTTATTTTTTTATATATTATTTTGTTATAAAGATTCTTCTATTGATTGATACATTATCATCCATCTGCTAATCTATAATAATGTGTGTATAGTCTTCAAAATATACAACCATGGACCTCATATCTTTTTGGAATCCTTTGACTTATTTGGAGGCACACATTAGTGCCTTTGGCCAATTAGGTTGGGTTACTATTGACAGAAAGGGTCCGAAACATGAAAAATATGTATCAGAGGTGTTACAGTTCCATTTTCATATAGTTTTGAAATATTATTCCATAGACTAATAATATATTTAATATATTAATGATTTTTTCTAGGGAGGATCTGACCCACATACAAGGAATATCCAAAATTTCATCAGATGGGATGTGGTATTCTTGTTTATGACTATTATAATTGATTGGAAATCAATGTTGGGTAACAACATTGATGAGTTTTGTTCCATCAGATAACATATTTTTTCCCTCGTCTACAATGATATTGAAATATTTGATCATGATTATTTATTTGAACTTCAGGATTTTTATATTATGCCTTATGCCATTCCACATTTATCTTACTATATACATTTCATGCATCATGTTTTGGGATTTTAATTCTATGTCCATGTAATTGTACAAACATTCCATTCAATGACATGAAAATTAACTAGTTTTGAATAAATGGATTGAAAAAATAAATTTATAGGCTTTATGACCCATTATAAATTAGATGTTCTGATCCATAATGAATATATTTTTGAATTACAATTTCATGATAAATTATAATCAAATTAAATAATTTAATTTTTGAAATGAATTGTTTTTATTAAATGGGGATATAAATAAAAATTTACAGGTTGTACTATTTCATAAAAAACAATTAACACTTTATATACAATAACCAATGATATATTGAATTGATTTTTACCTATAAATGACATTAGTAGTGGGAGGTATTCATTTTCCCAAAATTTTCATAATGTCATGTATGCCACCCAGCCCTAGATTTAGTAATAGGAATTGGAGGGTGAGTTGTATTTTTGAATTATTGAATTTTTATACTAGTATATCAATGATTATTATTTAATAAAACCATATATAAGGTGATACCATTACATTTTTGGTGATATTCCACAATAAATACCTCATGTTGTAAGCTATGATGGTGCAATAGACAAGGTGAAAAAGGTTTGGGGCCATCAGCCACCAGTCGATCCTACCATAGTTTCTCTTATGGATTCTCTTGTTATACATAATCAGTGAGTTGGATACCAGTTTGGAGTTTCATTATCATGTTTTATAAAATCTTTTTAGGGTCCATTGAAACATTCCCCAACTATGGAAATGTTGATGTGTGGGTCTCCACTGTATCATCCACCCATATTTTCAGTAAAATGAAGAAAACATGCTCTAGTGTCACGGATTGAGGCTATTATATGGATTTTTCAGTATCATGATACCCCTATGTATATTAGAATAAATAAAAAAAATATTTTCTCTGGGTTTCTATAAATATATTGTGGGACATCATTACTATGATGGATTTTATTTTGGATATTTAATGGAGGAATTTTAAGATAGAAATATATAATTATTTTTATCTGAAGATATTGATGGGGAGATAGATCTATATACTTTATACATCTTGAGCTGGGTACATTGTGACTAATGTAATATCCATCCCATTATATAGAGATCCAAAATTTTACATCTACTATGTTTGGTGTGGAGGTATCATGACCTATGAGATTAATGTAATATAATATGTATGAAATTTGATCACATTTGAACATATTTCACCTTACAAACATATCAGAAATTGTAAATATGGAATTGATTACGATACATAACCAAAGGGAATCATGGTTTCATATTAAGGAATATTATATTTTCAATTTACTAGTTCTGTTATAGGATGTAGGAAGAGATGCATTGAGGAATTTCCTGAGGGTAATAGTAGATAGATGATTTCAGTTGGAAGTTTGGATCTCATTCATTAGTGTGGGATATTGTTATATATTTGAATCGAGTTTGATTTATATCTAGTCAATTATTAACCATGACATATGATGTTCAATCTACAATGGTGTTGTAGGTCCATTCTTCCATCACCCAATAAGAGTGTTTCGACAACGATTAAACACAAGGGAGTGAGGATGAATGCTTATCATCTACAATGTATCTGATTTTTTATCAGCATATCATGTTGAGGAGTTGGACATTGATGAGTTAAATTGTAAGTAAACTGCCAACAATAAAAAAATAGAATTTTGTAGGGTTATCAAGCAATTTCAAACTGATACAGTTTAGGCCTATTATGTACAGTGTAGCCAATCCCTAATGGGTTGACATCCAGTCTTATTCCATAAAGAGAACTGTTCTGGTAGCCTATATTTTAGCACCATATCTTTTTATTACATGGGAATCTAATTCATTAATATATGTACTTTTTTTCAAGATCATTTGGCTCGATGAACAATTTTCCAGTTGGATGGTGACTTTAGATACCTCATTGCAGATTTGATCAATGATTGTATTCTAAAGGAAGTATTTCCTCGATAAGGATAGTAAATGTTACTTCTTATGGGACCTATTTTCCTATGATAATATTATTTTCAACATCATTATTTTGATGGTTCATTTGGTACCCCATTATGGTTTCACTGATTTATATCAACAAATGGTGACTTTTACATCATCTATGGTTGAGTATTTAAATCAGAAGTGTGAATGGAATGTTTAGCTGTGACTTGAATTCCCTATAAATCGTGGTATGGTTGGGATTATATAATTTATTTCTAGAATAAAACTGGATTATTTGGGATAATTTGAGATTGGATTACCTCCATTGGCGGATCATATTTATGGATGTTTTCTTATATGGATATTTCATAATAACTCCAAAAAGATAGGTTTAGTTTTCTATCTAGATAGTTCACAATGATCCACTAATATAAATTTCTTCTCATAGGATTACAACGACTACATTTATAGATATCAATAGGTATTAAGTGGAATTAGTGGAAAATTGGTTTATATGACCTATTATATCTTTGTGGAATTCTATAGTCCTTTTCATGGATAAGGTGGATGGAACCCATTATTATGTGTTTATTACTCAAAATTGAACCAGTTGATGGTTGAGAAAATGTATTACATTATTCATATATATGATAACAACAACCATTACCTTTGAGATTGGTTGTTCTAGAATATTTTTCTGTGATTTTTTTACCATCATGTTCTTCTTTGGCCAACATGCACACCTCATAAATTAGATTGTAACTGGTATGATCTATATTAGTTTCTATTTATTCTATTAATTATTACAAATGTGACATAAATTTTCAAATAACTAATGTATAGGGTTCTCCAAAGATATATAGATTCATTTGTGGGGGTATTTTATGACGATCCCTTTGTGTATTAACAGAACCGATATGACTATGCTGAAAATATTCAAAATATATTTGAAACAGTAAGTGAGAATAAAATATATTATATGCTCACAATGTTCAATATTTTGTTAGAGAATATTCACATAATTCATATAATTATATCTAATATGGGATAATTATTTTCCCATAGAATCATTATATAGTAGAATCTATGGAGAATCTCATGAATGTATTTTTTATATAGAGTTTCTTAGGGATATCTGGTTATTATATGAATTCAATATAGGATATACATCTCTTTGTAACATGTATTATAGTATTAACTATGAATGGTGTGATGATTTTATGGTTGTATAACAGAAAGACATCCATTCAATAGATGAAAGGGATATTGATATCATGGTCGAACCTATTTATTATAAGGATGGGAAAAATATATAATGTTTATTTTGATGCATCGTGTATTGGGATAAGAGTGGGTATGATAAAGGAGGAATATTTTTTGCTGTACGAGAAGCATCAGTTGAGGGAAAAATAGACTAACAACATGACTCATGGTCTCGAGTCGGCCACTTGTTTTATTCCTTTCACTAATAGAGTCATTATTTATTAGGATATTATGTTCTGGTGAACATAGAACATAAAATCCTCTATTGAGTAATTACAGAGTGCGATATGAATATGGGGAAATGAAGGATGTTTTGACACCTACACAATTTTTTATAGGAGATTTAATGTATGATTGTAAATTGAAATACTCTTTCAAATGCTATAATATGAAGAAATCAGATACCCGTGGTGCTGGAGGCCATTAGAATGAAGCTTCTAACCTTGGTTTCATTATTGCAATTGGAATTTTAGGGTGTTCATGTGATAAGATATTTCTCATTTTTAAAAGTAAATTAAAAATTTATTATTAATGTAATGTTGAAATATCTATCATATTTTTATTCCTTTTTCCTATGGAAGAGTGTTGTGTGTGATAACCCACCTCCTAGAAAAATTGATGATGATGATCAGATCATTCATATCAATAGAGATGTCAAGGTCCCTGTAGGCTACATGGTGTTTCCATAATAATGGAACAAGGATATATGAAATTTTTTTGAGATATCTTCTTATTAAATTGATCCATTTCAAATGATGGATTGGGATGGAGAAATATCCTATAATTTATAGATACCCACGAGGTATTGATCCATTCTTGATGACTCAACATATAACTGATTCACCAATAACAATCTGATCAATCAAATGTTTTTTCTTCATTAAGAAGTTGATTTAGAGATGTTTGTCTTCCTATAAGAGCTTCATATCTATGTTTTTCAACATGGAATGAAGGATCTATTAGGCTAGTTAGTTCCTCTTTTACATGATATATGAAATCGTGGTCGGGTATAGGAATTGACATGGAATCTAGTGGCTGATTTATTTTTATAGTTGGTAGAGGTACTATTTGATGATTCATGGCCACCAAAAAAGATAAATTTTGGGATGAATTACTTTTAGTGCTTGGGAGATTATATGAACATTGTTTTTACTATGAGGTATGAATCATTTTTACTTAGTTTAAATCCTTTTTCGGATACACTCTTCTTAATTAGACATGAGACCTGAACCATTTATCCATTTAGTGTTTTCAAAGAATGTTGATTAATGTGATTGAAGTATGGAAAAAGGAAAAGTGCACAGGATGTAGTTTGAATAAATGACATTTATTTGGAATACAAGTCATGTAATCAATACATGAAATGTATTGTTGTGAACAGATCATTTCCACTATGTGTAATGGATTTTCCCTAAAGGGGGAAACCCAAAATAAACTTGGAATGTAAAGATTAAACACCTTGTAATTCTCAAGGAGAAATTTGTTAAATAAGAAGATCAGGTATCTTATTTTTAAAGAATCCGCATTAATCTTCTTTCACATAGAGGATGTCCATCTAGGAGCTCCCATTTAGTATCCAATACTAGGATTTATGATATATCTAAGATATAGTCATTGATTCCATCATATTCAGAATCATTGGATGTACTCCATTTATTTATTTGATACTATTAAACCTTTAACTATTATTCATATTATTAACAATTCTATATTTTCTTGTTTTATTCCATATTTTCTGATCATTTTTCCACCCTTATATTCTCATTTGATTGGGATGGAACCAGAGGCTGATAGAAGTTTTTTTTACTCTACCATGATGATGAATGTTGTGTATATATTTTCCCACACTGCATCATTGTTTATTTATATATTATTATATAAGATGTACAATAAATGAAACACTTCCAATAGTAACAGAACCACTAATTAAATTATAATTCTATGTCTAGGACATGAAGGGACTCCTTTATATATGGTTAGATGTATTTTACATCAAACCAACCCACCCATTTGTTATTTTATTCATTTTTTTATAATTTAACTAGTGGGGTTCTTTCAGATTACATTGTATAATTTAATATTGAACGAGGTTTTAAATAACATAATAATGGTTCTAACTACCATGGGTCACCATTTCATTTTTATATGAATTTTACAAATTGTTTAATCCCATGTTATGTGTGTAATTATTAAGATACATCTTAAAATGTGAATAAATGGGGTTGGATTCCATTATCAATTCTACTCCTTATATCATATTTAATAAGCTCGCATGGATTCCAAAAGAATTAATAATCGTTGCATACATTTACATGATCTACATGATATTTTTGGATTCCATAGACATGTATACTCTTTGTATCTCCCCATTTAATCAGATTTCCTCCAAATCTATACTCCCTAGACCCAATTTGGGATTCATGTTAGTATCACTTTCACAATTCTTCTCATTTGATATATTCTATAATACATGCATTGAATATATGTGCATTTATACTACCAAAAACTAGTTTAACTATGATTCATTATATTATAGTATTCAATTAAAAATTATACTCCATTGATCATGTTTACAATATTTTTATAGAACGATACGATTCATAGTACATTTATACCCATTGTGTCCTCTGTACATATTTTTCATAGTGTATTTGGTGTCTTTGGAAATTACTCCTCCATAGACCCTAACTGGTGTTTCACTGACAGATGATTACATTGACTATTCTATTGATGCTGGATTCTTGTAATGAATTATTTTTTTGGAAATTTATATTCATTAAATATTTGGAAACATTCTGATACCAGGTACTGAGAAAATTTGAAATTCAGAGGCCTAGTGTGGTTAGAATGGTTCATTATGAAATGATTTGTTTTTAGTAGGACTGAGGTAAATTTTTCCAAAAAATTAGGAAAAAATTTTAAATTGGTTCCCAAATTTGAATTTTGATGGAAATATAGTGTTCAATGAAGTGGATTTACATAAAATAAGCCCCAACTTCATTTAGAGGGATCCGAATGTGAATGATAGTTTTTATACATAACCAGATATTAAATAATAAAATAAAAATTTATTTTTTTAAAATACTAATTACTAATGAATAGAGAATAAGATTGTAATTACGAGACCTCCATTATATTTTTAATGTGGGGTTTTTTCTATGCATGACATAACATTTTTTTCACAGCTCATCTTTGGATTAACCAGAAAAAAAGATAATCTTCATTGATTAATTTAAAGAGAAAATTATTTTATTGACTTAGTGACAATTTTCATTAAATAACAACCTTATGATAATTTCTAGGATTCGTCGCATAACCCTTGTAATTATATAGAACCACTAGGTTGATCATGGAGAAATAATAATCTAGACCGAACAATGATAGATTGGGGATCTGATTGAATGTCATCACACCAATGGTGTTGGAGGATCTCATCAATGACGTTAATGCAATTATTCCTCTTCAATGAAACATCCAAACCTATGGTATTTTGTTTTATTTATTTTTATTTTTTCCTCATTCATTATATCTATAATGACCATATACTAATCCACGAATTGATTATCTTATGTATTGATCATTTGTTACGGGAGGGATTTCTTGGGCGTTAAAATGACTCAACGTAATCTATTTCTAATCCAAATTTCCTGAATCATGATCATTGGACAAGAATTCTTGGAAAATTAAATTTAAACATTTATATGTTCATTTATCCATTTTTAGAACATGATATATTTTGTTGGAACCCCTATACTTCTCGTATCACCATTATCAGGTGGTTCCGAGCATGATCTGGCCCCCAGAGCGATGACATGATAGATAAAATACCAATGCAGTGAAAAATGTGACCTAATGATAATGGATGTGGATTCTTTCTAAAAAGGTAGAACTAATGAAATAAGGATGGCCCACTAGACTAGGGCCACATGCGGCCTGTGTTGCTGGCTATGCATGACAGAACCTAGTTTCACATGGTACCAGCTGCTTTCAGGAGTAGTAGTGGGATGAGAGCATCTACCATGTAGTCGATGGTGCAAGGATGTGGACCAATGGGGATGCAAGAGAAATGGGCCATTTTGGCCAGGCACAAATTTGATTGGGGCCATAGAAGGAGGATTCCACGTACGAGGAAAGATGGTATGCAGCTCAGAGTTGTGTTAGAGAAACCCATGTAGTAGATGTCATAGTGTGTATGGAGGAGGCTGTATGGCCTCATGAAACATGGCATGGAACCACATTATCACAGTGAAAAAGGGAGAGCCTTGCTGTCAGATCCAACAATGTGGACCAGAGGGCACGACCAGGGCAGCCCACACATGGCAAAGGGAGTCGGCTCACAGTCCGAGGATGATTAGGGTGGTTGGGCCACTCTAGCTGCCCAGTAAGCCCTGATATTTTGGGTTGGAGTAGACCATACCAGGCTTGGTCAGGGTAGCATGATTGGGTCAGTTCAAATTTTACGGGTCTTTCCAGATTCATACTGAACTCAAGATGAAATTATATAAAAACAACCATATCATTAGAAGTGTGTGTCTATTTGAAGAGTTGTTTGTGAAATTGGTACCTTTGTGAAATGACATTACTATCCAAAAAGTCAAATTGAGTGTTTTTTTATGTTTAATTTTGGCCTAATGGATTTAGGAGTAGGTCTCCCATTAGAAGTGCGTTACGAGAGGAATCCTACGGTTGGTTTTTACTTTGTGACTATTGTAGTTTGGGACCAGATGAAACATCGATGCTCTATAAGACATCCTAAATACACACACCATTGATACTCCATGATCCATTAATTCTTTGAGCACCATCGAGGATCAGTGCCCCATTAACACTCTAGTTTCCATTGATTCTCCTTGCACCATCAACGTTCTTTATTCCATCGACAGTCCTAGCAGAATTGATGCTTTGTGCTTATTTACACTCTGGTTTCATGGATACTAGGTGATCTATGGACTATAAGTGAAAATAACTCTCATTTTTTATTTCAAATATACATTTTTGAGATGATTGTATTATTTCTGTGTGGTATACATCTCATATTTCGGTTTGGTATACTTATTTTATTTCCATTGGGTATACATCATGTATTTTTTTTGTAGTATTCCTTCCTGGTATTCCTTTGTGGTGTTCCATTGTGGTGTTTCTTCATTGTTTTCCTTCATGGTGTTTCTCATTGGTTTTCCTCCCTATTGTTCTTTAAAGGTGTTCTTTCGTGGTCTTCCAAATTGATGACCCTTTAAAAGGTTCATTTGTGGTGGTCTATAATAGTGATCCATCAGGGAGTTCCTTCATTTATTTTTGTGTGGCACTCTACATATATTTCAATGTGTTATAATTCATGTATTTAAGTGTGGTATTGCATTAGGGATTTCCATCATGGTATTCCTTAGTGGTCTTCCATCATGGTGTTTAGCCGTGGTGTTCCTTCTTGGGATTACATAGTAGCGTTCCTTCATGGTTTTCCATATTGGTGTTCCTTCATAGTGTTTCATCATGGTGTTCCTTAGTGGTGTTATTTCATGGTGTTACTTCATATAGTTTTTTGGGGTATACTTTATGAATTTATGTGTGGTATGCATCATGTATTTTTATGTGGTATAATTCATATAATTGATTGGGGTATTCCTTCATGGTATTCATTCATGGTGTTCCATAGTGGTGTTTATTTATATTGCTCCATCATTATGTTCTTTGTGGTGTTCCATTCTGATGTTCTTTTGTGAGGTTCCTTAGTGGAATTCCTTCTTGGTCTTCCTTTGTGGGGTACTTTAGGGGTGTTCATTTGTGGAATTCCAATGTTTTGTTAATTCATGGTGTTCATTCCTAATGTTACTTAGTGGTGTTCCTCTTATGGAATTGGGGTGTCCTACTGAGTATTGATTAACGCACCCGTGCATGGGATTTTCCAACACATGTCTATATTCTAATGAAGAATGAAGATTTTATAAATTCATAGGTGGAACATTAATAGGTAGAGATTATTGAGACCTGTTAGTTGAGGTGTTTTTCTGCACTTAATTTATTTTATGAATACTGTCTCTTTTTGTAGATTTTTCTGTAGATGAGTTTTAGGAACATTTGTATTAATTTTCCCTGACTCATTTTTTGTTGGGATTTTAGTATAGACTTATTTATGTACTATGATTCTATTTCCATATTCTATTTTTTGTTTCATAGCTATATTCATACTTATATACAATGTATTATTACATTTCATTATTTTGGACATCGATATGACTGCATGGGTATAATTACTTAAGATAATTCCTCTATTTTGTGGGATATGTCTACCATGTGATTTTCTCTTTCCCCTAGCCTGTTGGAAATGGTCATTGGGTAGTCAAGACATGGTCCCCTCGATGAATGGTCATGAAATTTCCAAACATTAAAATAGAATTTATTATTACTTACTAGATCGATATAAATAATATAGTCTAGGTATCCTTGATACTATTATTTCAAATGGAGAAATTTTTTTATCTATTCAATGATCAGACATATATTCATAGACCTTTCATGTAATAGACATTGTTGGTGGTAGTCTAATATGTGTTATATCAAACCTTGTTTGATCAACTATTGGGTACTTGGCTAGAATTCATCGATTATGTTACATAGAGAATAAATATAATACATATTGATGCATGATTGGTTCTTCATAAGGACAGGGGGACACAAGACTATTATGTGGATCATTATTATATATGAGCTTCTTTCTTTTGGATATTTTTGAAAAATAAATATATTCGTTTTACTAGATTCCTATTTACAAGAATGAAATATATTTTTTATAGCTTTTAATGACAATCATTGTATATAAAAATGATGGATGATATTATAAGGTAATTTATATTATGGATATTTATTATTATCCATGGATATAGGTTCCGACATGAGAACGATCATTCTTACTAATGATTTATTTTTTTTCATTGGAGTGGGTTAACAAAATACCAGGCAATTGATCAAGAGGCTATCTAATATATATTATTTTCTATGTTTTTTAATTTTCATATATTCATTTTAATGGATTCTTATTTTCATGCATTACTAGAATTGTTTATATAATAGAAGGAACATAATTTTATATAATTCTATTGGATGACAATACTGAGTTATATATATGATGATTGTTTTTTATTTCAAAGACCATTCATTTTTTCTACTTCCTCTATTGATATATATTTTATTAATCATTTTATACACTATGATCATGAGTGTAAACTCTATCAAATATCCCACAATTTACCCTAAAATATTTATAATATCCTTTCAAATATGGGAGGCACATTTGATTCCATCTGCCTAACTGATTATGGTTACTATTTAGTGAATTAGGAATTGGATGTAAAATATATATTTACATTCTTTTAATGTGTAAGGTAAAAATGTATCAAATTATATGTCAGAATATCATTTAAAATATAATTTACATGTCAGGAACTGCCCCTTGGGGACCTTGTATTGACTTCTCCATGCCCTCATTCCATATGCCAGGGACTCGTGACTAGCACCAAAAAGTCATATCCCAAATAATGGAAGGCATTTTCATTAAACCGGTATACACATACATCCAACCAAAAACTAACACACGGAAAGGGGAAAAAATTATACCATTAAAAAACAAGAGTTCAATTAAGTGGGCTAGAATACAGACCCATCAAGGAACTGAAAACAATAACGTAAGAAAATGAAACTCTAATGACCATCTATTTAAAACCCCACTTGATCATGATAGTTGTGAAAAAACAGTAATTTTATGTAGTATTCCCAGCCCTCCCGATCCTACTGGGTCCCAACATGTCCAAGGCCACCACGTCCACCATCATAGTGTACATCAGCCCCATCCCCCTGAGCACATATATAAAAACATTGACTTTATGCACCAAACACAACATGTGTCGGTGAATCCCATGCAAGGGTTGTGTATTATAGTAAATAGTAGGGACCTCGAGACCACCGAGGACTATAATTAATTGATAATGGAAAACAAACCAAAGAAAAATTCTGTAGAGGTAAACCCACCATGAAAAACCTTAACCACAATGAACAAAGTAAAAGACACAACTCACATCAAGTATAATTCATATATAACATGAATAATGATAATTAGTCTTTAGCTATATAATTTTATTCTACTAATGGGTTTTGCTGCTAATTAACGAATGGTCCTTATACTACTGATTCTCAATGGGGAACTATAATGTCAGTCCATGAAGGGTTTCACTACTATAGATCCACAAAGGGTCGTACTATTTCCGATCCACGAATGTTCACTCTCATGACAATCCATGAAAGTTCTCTTTTATGCCAAACCATGATGTTTCACTTCTAAACTGATCCATGAAGTATCACATTTATGAGGATCCAAGAGGGGTCGCTCATCAATTGATCGCCAATCATAGGATTCTGAAGATTGTGGTCCTAATACTATTGATTTTGTCTCAACCACCACAATGTCCCATGAATAAGTAACCAAAATTTCCATCATGTCTTATGTGTTCCAATTTGACACATGGTGCGTCAATTGGACGCCCAATGTTTATGTTATACGCAAAATGGTAAATAGGGCCGAGTTGGATATGTGTTCTATCCAAATCGAATATATTCCAAAATCAACCAATACCAATGTTGAGTATCTCAAATGTACCACCTCATACCAAGGTTCTCAACTCCACATACATTGCATCAATCGGATGCTCGGTTTGCGAGATAATCATGTTTTAGTGATACGGAACGGATCGAGTCTATGTGCGGCAGGGGTCTGGCCTGGCTGGATCATTGGGCCCACAAGTCAGGCCTAGCTCGCGAGTCTAACCCGACCAGAGTTTCTAATCCTTGTAGTGGTTTCAGGCTGCTGAGTTGGTCCGGACCGGCCTATGGGTCTGTCCCTGCTAGCAGGTCCAGCACACATGCGGTCGAGTTACAGGACCGGACGTGGTGCATTTGGTTTAGCCAACTAGTGATTCCATAGGGGTTCCATTTCTACTTCAGAAATGACATACTAGAACCAGTCATTGAGATCTAGCCGAGCGGCCCATGGGGGCCCATGGATTCCCCCCACACGGAGCCTCAACGTTGCGCCTTCCACCCACTATGGCCCGACTAAACACAATTCATTTCTATGCCACTTCTCTATAGGGAATGCTTGTACTGGCCATTGCGCTGATGTTGTCTCAACTGTAGAAGATTTTTTAGGCTACATAAGTATCTCTAGTAGACCATCCCCTTTCACGTTTCCACCTATAAGCTTCCCATGCCACCTCCTTGACTATAAAGCCCACAAAACCAACTTGTTGCCTTGTTTCTCGGTCGCCCATGAAGAATACCCAAAATTCCAGTGCAGCGGAGGTTCCGAGCCTCATTCAGATTGTCCCTCGCCCTCTGAATTATCATTTAACATGGGGTTATAAAAATAGTCATTTAGAAAAAACAATCCAATAATTAAGACCCCATAACAACCACCTATAAGAAAAAATGTGGGTCAGATCAACTAGTTAGTTTGATGGATTCACATTAGATTTATTTTACATGAATATAATGATAGGAATCATATACACTTATGAAACAACATAATTCCTATACATGGATTTGTTTTAATTCATTGTGGATGAAGGAATGAACTCCAAATTGGTCAACATTTAACGTATTTTGGCACCCATTGTTCCCCTCTAGTCTCATTATTGAAAACACCCACAGTTTTTTATCGATCATCATTTATCACTGGGGTGTGTCGCCATAGATTAGACAGAGCTTACTCCCGTGTTTTTAGAATTAATTTTCCACAGGTTGGTTTAATAATATAAATAAGCTCCATGTTCTATGCATATTTGTGGGTCATTAATAATCCATAATTAATCAATCATTTTATCACATGAGCATTTTCATTACCTAGAAAATTAATAATTAATTAAATGATTCTCATTTAATGGTTTTCGTTACATAGCAGTCATTTCAACTGACGCTCACTGTTTGAGAAAGTATAAAATAACTCAACTGTTATTTTATTATACTTTTTTGAAAGCCCAAAAATTATCTTTTTCATTTGACTCTTTCCAGTCAAAGATAAGCATGTCCTATGTCAATCACAGGTCTCTGAATCCAACACTACCCATATATTTTCAATATGATCTATTGTTCAAAATATATAAAAACCCAGCTCTCACATTTACTAAACTTACCATAAAAAATGTGAAAAAATAATCAACATCCTCCCTTGGCCAATTCATTTTGAGGATAGGATCCTCATAATGAGAAAAAAGACCCCAAGAATTCAATGGAACTCATGGATTTTCAATCAGAGTTACCATTTAGAAATTATAGTGATTTAACAATAAAATAATTTTTACTTAGTTATTTCATATATAGACAAATACTAAAGTCCACTATTGGCCCACACCGGCTAATGATAGGATCTATCTAAGTAAACTGTACCCTCACGAGCTCAACATTGGTCTCAAATATTTAATCCAAGTCACACTTCTTGAGTTATAATCATTTAAAAAATACAATAATTTTATTTTATTATATTATTTACCATTATAAATTTTTTTGGTATTCTCATACGGGGCATGCGCCGACTAATATTATGTTTTTCCTAGGGTAAACTATGCATCCTGAACTCAATGATGTCCATGTATTTTTGACTTGAGATACGATTTAACAGTTATTCCACATTATCAATATACTTACTCAAACGTTCTATTTTAATCATAAATATTATTTGATGGATCAATATGGGTACTCCTGGCCTTGGAATCACATGTCGTAAATTTCACAGTCTCGAAATAATTCAACATGAAAAAAAAATTAAATATAGGACATTTAATTCTTCCCAACTCAAGGATTTACATCCCCAAAATCCTAAAAATGGGAAATCATAAAAGTGGGGGTATTGAGAATGAATCTGATCCTCCCCCTCCCTTGTTCTCTCCCAGAGATTCTCGTGCTACCATCAAATTGGAACTAGAGGAAATGATCATCCATAAAGGACCCACTCTTGTCTATAACATATCTCCACCAGATAATCTGCAAATGTCACCCCATCATCAATGATTAGATCACCCCAGTCGTTGATGTATGATGGATCAAGAATATACATCCAAACATTGTCACGTGAAAGACACCATGCACCTGATGCATCTATGGAGGATGATTTATGTGTTATAACACCTTTCCATCTCTGTTGAGGATCTAAAAAGATCCAATGAACAATAGGGATTTCATGTCACCCCAGACAGATATATGCAATCCCTGTCAGGGTACGACTCAAAGGAAAAAACATGGCCTCCCTCATCGAACTCCAAGGGTCCCCGTTTCCTATCAATATAAGGCTTATATCTCCTCTATGCAGTCCTCATCCTCTCTTGGATAATCTGCACCTTCTCTGGTGTTGGTCGTACTGACTCTAATCCTATCAGGGATAAACCCATTGGGACTTTATAGCATAGAGGTTATCTGTATGACTCTCCGTACAAGGACTCAAACGGTATGATGCCAATGCTGGAGTGATTGTTATTGTTGTACGCAAATTCCCCCAGTAGTATGTGGTTCTTCCAACTGTGACCAAAATACAAGAAAAAAGTATGATGAATGTTATTTATTGTCTGTATGTTCTGCTTCGTATGAGCCTCTATATAGGGTTAAAAATTAGTGCTCAAGGTGCGATAAATTGATGTTCATCTTTCGTTTGATGACAAGTGAGTCATCATGAACGAACTCTGCCACTACTTTCTTCAACCCTTTCCATCATTACGGTTGATGGAGGTTTCAGTACATCTTTTCCACATCAGGATTTACCACCGATGGTGATGTATGCAATTTCCTCAACACATCCTCATGTAACTCACTATCACCAAGGCGAATCCTTTAAAAATATTGATGTGCTCTCACCTATCAAAATTCCATAATGAACCCATCATGAGGATATAAGAGCACATCAGTCCAAACAATCAATATCCCCCAGTTGTGCCTCCGTAAATATTTTTATGAGTGGGGGAGTAACAGTCATTAACTAGAGGTAAGCAGTTTCACCATTATCTATGAAGGATATTAACATCCTGGCTAGATTCTTTGACACCTCACTAAATAGTTGTAAACCAGTACTCTAGTTGAGCACATCTTCCCCCACATCACCATTCTGAGGATTATATTCTACCTCATGGTCGTAGTTATAATGTGAATCCAACCATCACTAATATCTCAACATCAGAATATCTAACGAGATCCGTTCAATCAATGTGAAAGGCTAATCCCTTTAACTAAATGATATTCCCATATACCCTCTGGTAGGAGTTATTCATTCTCCACTGCAACATGGATAATGTGTCAGTAATACACACATAACCTCGAACAATGGGTCTTAATATGACCGTATTATGTATGTACTCCAACTATACTCTATACTCCCATAGCGCGGCAGGAGCCATATGATATGTGGTTGCAGATATCTGTGTCATCCCTTGGTACATGTCATTGTAGAAGTCCATCCCCCTATGGGGAGGAATTCCTAGAAACATATTTTGAAATGATGTTCCAGCACTCTACCTCTACTTTTGGTAACTGAAAACTCATAAGACCTCCTACCACGATGGTATGGATAGCTGAATCAAATAGAAATTGGACGCACCCTCATATTTTTGAGTTAATCCTCACCTGCATGGGTTTCCTCTTTCACTAACCATGGAAAAATCCATTCCAACGCTGCAGATATACCACATCCTTTTTTCCTAAAATAGTCAATATGAGCATGAAAAGTGGATGATCGTTCCATACACAAACTAACATTGTAAGGCCTCGACGCTTCCACTAAGAGGTTCCAACTGAAACACTCTCCTTGTGGGTCAGATCACACAATCAACATAATTTTGAAGATCGAGTCTCCTCTCATAGTTTTATCCAAACGTAAGTGTCACTTCAAAGGTGTTACTTGAAACTCTAGGTCTTGAACATGATTTGTTACAAGAAGGAATGCTTGTTACGTATTTTTATTGATAATAAAGTAAGTCTTTGACACATAAATTAACTCAAATCATTCATGGAGCCCTTGGGTTATACTCCTTGAATGCATGCAGCTACTCCTTATCACTACCTCTTCCCGAAAATTTTACACATGCATGTATTTATGAATGACAACAGTTTCCTTTTTTACCATAGCAAACATTCACTGGTTGTATCTTCTCAGCCAAATAATTTTCAACCAAAAAAGTTCTCTCTAGAACCCCAACATAATTAAGAAGGCATTGAGAATCTATTGCAGGCTCAGATCTCCCTAAACACATATCACTCCAAGATTCAGGCCCTAATGCACTGGATGTTTATTATTAATCGAGTACTTGGAATGGTCAGTACAATGTGATGAATACTCACCTTAAAATATGTCATCATGTGGACTCTTTAGAAAAAATTGGGAAGACATACCCCATAGAATTTTATAGAATGTTACCCCTTCATTGAGGAAGGATCTCAATCTCTTTCTATGGAAATGTTACCGCATCGTAAGATCAGGGTAAACAAAACCATGTCATCAACATTTTATGCCAAGTAGAAGGCTCTATTCCAGGAAAACAATCTGATCTAATCGTTCCTTGGTAATATGGTAACTCAGCCACCACCTCAAGAAATTCCAAATCCACCTATTAGTCAGTCTCACCTCAAAACCTGTGGAGTATCTATCATTGAAACTCTTGTAAGGAAATGATAATACATGTGTCCTATACCGATAGAGCTGGTGGTAATTAATATCCAAAGGGTAGTGGTATTAATGGGACACTTTCTGAAGGTACCATCTTAGGAAACATTCCTTTTACTGAAGCCTCATCACTTTATGGACCATAAAAATGGTCATGCATTGGAATCATGGATAATTTTCAGAGTGCAGGAATCTTGAAAGAGAATCAAGATTAACCATGTTAAATAGCTTATACATGGTGATATTACTCAAAATAGATCAAGAGAAAAAAAATTTCAAAAAAACATTCCACTAGTTTTTTTATTTACTAAATTAGAAAAGAGAATTCAGGGTCTTGGTGTATGGATACAACAACTCCAACACCAACACTAGACTCCCTAGATTGAAATCCAGACTCCAAACACTTAAAAATATTCCCCCATTAAAAATGTAGATGATTATATCTTTTGTTATAATAGACCACACTCTGATATCACATTGTCATGACCCATTATTCGGTTCTTATGTCATGACTATGCCCAGTCAGGCTTCCATAGGCCCGAGGTAGTTAACTAGCACCGAAAAGGCATATCCAAAAAATGGTTGGTATTTTCTTTAAACTTGTATAAAAACACTTCCAACCAAATCCAACCACACTGAAAGGGGAAAAAAAGTATACCACAACTAAAAATATGAGTGAAAGTACTAGTGAATGTATGAGGGCTCATATAAAATCCAAAAAATGAACTAAAAATAGTATATTAAAATAAAGGAAAATATGATGTCCATCTACGGAAAACCCCACCTGATCATGAGAGTAGTGAAGCTACTAGAAGATGAAGTAGTATGTAATCCCCTTCCTATCATACTAGGCCCCATCTAGTCAAAGTCTACTATGTCCACCAACATAGAGTCTATCAGTCCCAACCCCTAAGCACCTCTATCGAATCGTCTACTATCTACACCATACAAACCTATGTGGGTGAAGCCTGTGTAGGGGTGAGTATAACAAAAATCATTAGGGACTATGAGACCCCCACGAAATCTATGTAATCTATGTAATAAAACACCAAAAATCAAAATAACCCAGATGTAAAACCACCAAGAAAGCCAACCACCACATAATAAAATGTAAAAGTCACATATCACACATGGTAAATAACATTGAGAACAAGAATAATGAAAATTATTCATGAGGTATATCATTTTTTTCAGTTGAGGGGATATAATTCCAATACATGTAGGTTCCTTGTACTTCTGATCCACAAAGGCTGTCTTTTATGTCAATCCATAAAGGGTTTCACTACTGCCTATCCATAGAGGGTCATATTGCAGCATGTCCACAAAGGGTCAGTTTTATATTAATCCATGAAGGGTCACTTTTATGTTGATATATGAAGGTTCTATTTTAGAATGATACATTATGGGTATCTCTTATGATAATCCATGAAGGGTATCATTTATTCTAATCCCCAAAGGGTCACTTTTATGCTAATACACGAAGGGTTACTCATTACTTGTCTACTAGCCATTGGATTCCAGAGACTCGGTTCCACATACTATTGGATTAACATCAATATCCAATAAATCACACAAGGAAATAACCTAATGTAACGTCATGCCATAATGGTTCCAACGTGATAGATAGTGAGTCAATCAGACACATGGTCTGTAAGTTATATGCAAAAGGGTAAATTGTGCCAAGTTAGATTTGGGTCCGATCCAATCGAGTCATATTGAAATATCATAAAAAATTCATATCGACTATCTTAAATGGACCAAATCGTCCCAAGGGTGCCAACGCCGTAGATGGAACATCAATTGGACCCCCAATTAGTGAGATACTCAAGTTATATTGAAAAGGGACCGGATAGGTTTTGGTAATGTAAGGTCTGGCCTAGCCGGCCTGTTGGTCCCATGGGTCTGGGTAGGCTTGTGGGTCCGGCTCGGCCAGCATATCCGACAATTCCAGCATGTGCAACCTGGCCAGCAGGTTTGGCCCGACCTGCGGGGCCAGCCCGGATAGCGGTTCCAGCCATGCCAATGGATTCGACCACCTGTGGATGCCTGTGGAGCACTTCCCCTCTATCCTAAAAGGCTGGATGTTGTGATCTAGAAGAGTGTCCGGATTGGGCCACGTGTTTCCTTCCACATGGCTTTTTAGTGCGGCACCTTCCAACCCCATGGTCAGGCTAGCCCCATGTTAATCCACTACATCACCTACGGGCACTGCATCTCCATGTCTAGGCTTGGACCAGACAACGTTGCTTGCAACTACTTCCACATGCCACTTTAGATGCTCCAGTGGTCTGTTCTCATTCTCTTCTATTCTTACAGGCCTCCAGGGTCGCTTCCTTTACTGTTAATCCAATAGAACCTCCTTGCTGCCTCAAAGCTCTGTCGCCCATGAATAACACCCAAAAATATGGAGAGGTGGAGGTTCTAATCTTTGTCTGGACTGTCCCTTTCCCAATGCCATTGTTTTTATCATGGGGTGATAAAAATCATCATTTAGAAAGAAAATCCCTAAATTAAAACCACACAACAACCACCTACAAGAAAAAACAGGACGCAAATCACCCTGTTAGTCATTTGATTTATGTTTTTTGTATATTACAAGAAGATAATGAGGGAAATCATAAACACGTAGAATATAGTTTAATTCCCCTAGCTGGATTCAGTGGAATTTGAAATGGATGAGGGAATTAAATTAGTGTACGTTGATTTTACACATTCATTTGTGTTCATTTTCGCTTGCCGGTCTCAGGATTGAAACATCTATTAAATGTTGATCGATCATCATTCATCATTGGGGGTAGGGGTGACATTGTTGAAGTTCCATTAAACCATCCTCCATAGGATTTTGAATTTTATTTCCATCTATTTGTTTAATAAATGAAACAAGATCCATATTATGTTCATATTTGTGGTAAATTAATAATATTTAATTCATGAAATAGTTAATCACATGATCACAGTCTTTACAGAGACACATATCAGGTCATTAAATTATTCTCATTTAATGAATGCCATTACACAGTGGTCCTTCCAACTAATTCTCAACAATAGGAAAAAGAATAAAATTACTCATGTGTTATTTTATTATTTTTTTTCATAAGCCCAAAAATAATCATTTTCATCCTTCCCTTGCTGATCAATGTTATTCTTAGCCTAAGAAGATCTTGGCATTGTGAATACAATAGTTCCATCATATTTTCAATCCGAGAAATAGTTCAAAATATATAAAACCATGCTCACATGTTTTCAGAACGTACATTAAAAAAATTTCAAATATAATTATCATTAACAATCAACAAATGACGGTCGAGGTTATGATCCAGCCAAGGAAAACACGCCCCAACAACCTAAACGGTACAATTATATTTTCAATCCGAGGTACAATTTATAATATATAAGCATTAAAAAAATTGTTATATAAATATTTTATTTACAAAAAAAATCTAACTTCTACTATTATTCTACTCTGCAAAATGTTAGGATATTAACAAAGAAATAATACAATCAGGATATCAATGGTGTTCTCAAATTTTTAATTAGATTCACCGTTCATGAGTTATAAGATTTTGAAAAATAAAATAATTTTATTTTACTATTTTCTTTACAGTTCTTCCATTTTATGGTTTTCACTCTTGATTCATGTGTCGTTTAAAATTATGTTTCCCCTAGGGTAATCACACCATCATAAAAGAAACATCTCCCCATGATTTCTCATCTGAGCCACCATTTAGCAGTTCTTCCACTTTTTCAATAAAACTAATAACATGTGATATTTGAAATGTAACATTTTTTGACGGATATTTCTAGGCACTCCAGGCCTTGGAATCATGAGGCAAAAAATTTTGATGTCTCAAAATAATTACATATATTTTCAATAAAATTATACTAAAATTTTTAGACACTACATTAATCTACACTGATTAGAGATTTATGACATGTCTTATTTATATAAATGAAATTTATGTAAAAAATATATCAAGATTATTCTTTCTCTTACTATGTTTTTTGGTTTTTGACAATGAATGGAACCCTATGGAATCAACATATCATTTAATTAAAGGTAAATGTAGGGATATTGTGAATCAAAAACCTATAATGAAATGAGTGAAATAAAACCTGATTATATCTAATTAGTTATTTAGTATTATGATTATAAACATATGTAATAATTGACTATTAAACTCAAAAGAGTGATGGATAGAGTTCACTAAGAGCTCATGTGTTAGAGTCCATGGAGGATATAGGTCTACATTTCCTTCATGATTGAAATTTGAATAGTGATAGATTTAAAAAAGTGTCTGAAAGGAATGGAGACAATTTTTTTTGGGAGGATAATGCATAAACCATTGAATTTTCAAGAAAATTGATGACTAGGATTTATGAAAGTAAATATCATCACAGGGACCCATTTATAGTTCATTTTCTTAAATATCGGGTACCAATAAATTTTCTGAGTCAATTCCCATTTTTATTATTTTAAGAATGGAATAATTAAGAAAATATGATGACGTAAATGTGTTGAAGTATTTATGTATTTGGATTGAAGATTTTAATATTATAATCTGTATAAAAAACATTAATTTTCTAATAAGAGTAATAAAATATATATGGATTGTGTTGAATACTAGAAGCATATATATGTTGTTATTTACTTAAGTGTTAAGGATTTCATCATGGGTTTATGTG
Source organism: Viscum album (assembly GCA_963277665.1). Lineage (NCBI taxonomy): Eukaryota > Viridiplantae > Streptophyta > Magnoliopsida > Santalales > Viscaceae > Viscum > Viscum album. The sequence continues at coordinate 86,914,161 of OY728121.1, read as the reverse complement.
AATATGGATGAAAATAAGTTCAATTACATAAAATACCTTTTTTCAATTTTATGTGTTGAAGGTTTAATATGATTAAGTATACTTTTGGACACATTAATATAAATAAAACCAATTTGTTTAATATATGTTTTAGTGAAAATTTTATTTACGGAAAAATCACATTACATTTTGTGGTAATAAATTTAAAGGTTAGGGTATCCAATAATGTTTTATCTTATCTATTTTATTTTTGTAGTTATGGGATATTCCACATTGGGAAAATTTATATATGTATATTATCCTTGTTTCATAAAATGGACTTGAAACATCCCAAGTGGCATCATGTCACATCCTTCATGGTCATAGAGCACATACCCCCAATCAAATGGCGATAATTGTGAAGCACCTAACACTAGAATATGTGATTTCTAGGATAAAATTATATTATTCTCCCTCAAATGGTTTTCTTGAAATAAATATATTTGTCAAGCATTTTGAGGTGATTTATGATATTTTGGGACGAAATTTAATTTAGTAGATGTATTTATAACCAATAGCTTTGTCGTAATGAATTATTTGACAATATTTCTATTACATTTTTTAAGAAGTAAACTGAATCGTTTTGGGGATTGAAACATATATAATGGAGAATGATAAAAAATTACTATTTTGGTATTAAATATTGTTATATTTTATTTATAAACTTGTTGAAACCATTATAGTTTTAGTGATGAAAAAAATGAATAGCTTGTTATTCAGTTGAGGAATATATGACATGTAAGTAGTTGAATTTAGTGAATTTCGAATTAGAAATTCGTCATGAATACTCATCATTGTATGATAAAATGCGATAGTAGTGGAAATTTAATAATTTATGAAATTATACTGGAATGTTTATTATATTAAATTATTTTATAGTTAATATAGTAATGGAAATATACAACATAATGAAATTTAGATTTTAAAAAATACGTTATCTGAATACCTGTATTTATAAGGAATTGATTTCTTATTTCACAACATATTAGTTTATGGTTTTTATGTCCCTAAATTTTTATTGATCTTTCACTACCTTGTGATTATAGACCTCAATCACAATCTATAAATATTTATGTTTTCCCACTATATCCATATCTTCTATTCCATCTTATGTTATCATATTTGGGAACCTAGTATCTTATATTCTAGATGACCTACATACATCCCTTTCTCACATATTAATTGGTAGGATAGTTATAACATCTTTTTATGATGGAATTCGACGATGTTTAAAAAATGAATATTATGTTTGATAGTGTATATTAAATATAACACCACTATTATACAATAATGTTTTACTCTGGGACTTAATGATATATTAATCATTAAATAAATATTTCCCTTAAACAACTGCTGACGCACGCAATAAATTGATAAAATTAAAAACAATAATCTATTAAAATATTATTACTAAAACAATTATATTAAAACATAGAAATTATGTTAGAGGGAATGAATATGTCTAACTGAGTTATGAAAATTATATAGAAGAAATTTTTTGAAAAAATAAATAGTTATGTATTCTATATAAATTAAATATGAACTAAATGAATGAAAATGAAATCCTCTCTGAAAAACTATATTTTTATTTATGTCAATTTAATAATTCATTGAGAACATAATTAAAAATTATTTATTACTACTGTAAGAATTTGTGTTTGGAAAAAATATCTAATTTTTTAAATATACATATGAATGATAACATTATTTCCTTTTTTAAGACATTATAAATTAATTAAATTTTAGGAAAATAGTTGAAAATTGGGAATTTTATTGAAAACATCATTTTAAATTTAATTTTTTAATAGATCAATTATGATACAAATTTATTTATATGTAAAATTTGTTAAATTATATAAAAATTAATCTTCATAAAGTGCTTTTATGAAATTTCATAGTGAGTTTTGATATGTTTTTTTAATTTAAATTGTTTTTCATTAAAAAACCATGTTTTTTAATGTGTCTACAAATTTAATTTTTTTTAATTATTATAATTCATTTAATTGAATTCCAAAATATATTATATATATGTTGATCAAAATATATCTTATAAAATATGTTCAAATTAGATTTTCACCATAATAAATAGATTAAATTGAAAAATAATTATTAATAATGTTAAGGACAAACAGGTGTACCTAGGGTTAAACAAAGATGATAAGAGTAAAAATTAACAAAAATATACTCCAAAGATAGTTGAATGGACAAATGTACACCTTATAACCTATAATATTTGATAGTCACCCATTTTTTTTCCATTTTCATATGATAAATGTGGTTTAACATTATTCATTACAAAAAAACATCTTTTTTCCTCTCCACGACAAATAATAATCCACCCACTCTCATATAATCATAACAAAAAAAAAACAGAATCTACTTAGAAAAAAATAAAACCAAATAACATAATTAAATCTATTATAATATCATAGATTTAATTTTTATCATAAATAAATCAATTTACTATTTTACTACAATGCTAATGTAGTTTTGGAATAAGAGGTAACACTATCGACTGAGAAATTTTATTATGGTTGTATTTCCATAATCTAAAAATAATATTCAAATATGATAAAATAATATCATCAATTCCTACTATATATTCTGATACTATATTGGGTAAAAGGAATAACCCTTGTTTATATCCTATTCCCTCAAATGAAAAATGAACTTATGGATTGTGTGAACGGCGAAGTACCGCCTCACGAACCGATGTAATGTTTTTTCCATCACTAACATTCAAGGAAGAATATATTTATGTATTTAAAATATTTATATGATATTTATGAAATTATAATATTCTGATAATTATTATATGATTTAAATTTCATTATAATTCAATTTTTATTATGATATGATAATGTCTCTTGTATGTATGGTGGACTACTACCTTATGATGTGATGTGACTTGTTTTTCCTCTATCACATTACATAGAGTATATAATGGATAATGTTAATGAATTTATTTGATATATATTAGAAATAATAAATTTTTAAATATAATATCAAATATATTTTATTAAAATCTACTCTTGTGGTAACTAATAGCGTCACAAATTTGTACATGTGAATTACCGCATCGACATAACGATGTGTATTATTTTTAATTTGTTATTAACATGGATGGTAATAAGTAAATATTGGATTAATATATATGAAATACATAAAATAATTATTATTATTTAATGACAAATAAATATTTATATTACTTTTTATCTGTCCATTGATTAAATGGCATTGATATTCTTGCATAGGTACGACACACAGTCTCCAGAAAAGGTGTAATCCAAATATATATAATCAAATTTATAGATAACTAAAAATAAGTTTATAATAAATATTTTTAATAATTATATTATTTTTTATAATTTATAAATTTAGAAACCTTGATGTGACTTAATATTCAGAAAATAATAATTAAAAATGTTCATGAAAAACAATTTTGTTATTACCTGAAACATTATTTTAACAAAGAATTGAAGACATACTGGTCATAATAGAAAATTAAAAAATTATTCACGTTATGATATATAAAAATATAAATATATTTATAGAAAATTTTTGTAATGAATATTAATTTATAAGATAATAGGATAGAACATATAATAATGAAGTTGAACCTGAGTTAAGGGTTTTCCGTCTCACATTTACATTCATGAGACAAATGGAATATTCACCTCATATTCCTTTATGATGCATATTTAATGAAATTTTAGATATTATACAACATGAATCTAATTCTATTCGTGGTTTTTAGGGATTCATTTTTTTAATATATTATATGGTTATTATAACAAAAAATTTGTTATAGTGGTAAATGGTTACATTAAATAATCATTGTTTATTGGGAAATATTATGATTAAATATATTATGATTAAATATAATGATATATCACCCATGAAACACATAATTTTTCATAACTTCTATTAAATACATAACATATCATGAAATATTACCATGCCTTACTAATTAGTAGGAAAAACTATTAGGAATTTCTTCATAAATAAATATGGCATTATTTATCAAATAGGTCAAAAAATGTTTTTTCTTACATAAAAATGTTTTCATGAAATATTTTCAAATATGTTTTTATCATTAAGATAATTTTTTAATTAAAACATTCCCCATTGTATCTTTATTAATTCAAAAAATAGGTAGTATTTGTTCATTTTCCGAAAAATGATCTTTTTACTCTTACAAGGAATGTGAATGTAATATTTAATTTATGAAGTTTGGAATTTATTAAATTTAACACTATCATGACCCGTTATTGTTTTAATGATTATTTGTTATTTTATATTGTTTATTTTTTTAAAAATTATTTCCAATTATTTTTGATTATTTAAAAAAATTATGTAAAATGGGAATTTTCCATATAAGTTTTTATAAAAAAAATTTATTGTATTTTAATTCAAAAATTATGTCATTAAATTATATCAAATATGATCAAATATTGATATTTTTCTTTAAATAATAGTTTATAATTATTTATATGATTTTTTTATCATTTTGACTATGGATTTTATTTTTTTTCAATTCACCATATTACCCAAAACTGAATATGATTTTGTTTATTGATTATGCTTAATTATTGAAGGTTAATATATTAGTTTTCTAATGTAAATACTTATATTTATTATTCATTTCATATGAGTAATTAATTGGACTAGTATGTGATGGGATGGGCCTTCCATATCCCTTGGAAGAATTGGTTCATCTCATGAGAGAAACTGCCTTGTATGTTTTCATAGGCCAAACCCCTTTCTGTATAATTTCTGGGCACGAGGCATTGATCATATAACTTTGATGTCAGGAAATATGAATTTCATTATTTTTGTGTCAGTTATTAAGTTACATGTGATAAATTGATTAGTTATAATATTCATGGATACATATCATGCTATTGAGATTATATATATATATATATAATTATTTTGATCATCAGCTATACCAACAATATTATTCTCCCCATTCACATGATTGATTAAATGTAATTTTTATTAGTAATTTACAATTCCATATCAATTTTGAATCTTTTATTGGTTATAGCTTCAGCTATATACATAACCATATATAGAATTTTTCGACAAATCATTATTTTGATTAATTCCCAAGAATGAAAAGTTGTATGTTTTTAATTAATTGTTGGGATAAGAAAAAGGGAATATGGTATTTTTCATTTATAATTTTATGATTTATTTTTATGTTTTAAAATGAAAATATAATTCTTGTGTGAATCTAGTTTTTAAAAAATACTAAACAATTCAGTCCATTATGTTGTGATAAAGGATATCTAGTTATAATATAATAATCAAGGGACCGTAGAAACCCTGGGTCATTGGATACCTTGTTACATTGGTACTACAAACAATATATCAAAATCCATATGATAAATTGCTTAATATTCATGGAAAACTAGATGTGTAATTTATATTCAAATTTGAATTAAGAACTTAATATATAAAACATATTTTCTTTGAAAACATCATATTTCTCCTTATCATATACCTAAATATCAATGAAAGAAATAATTTTTCATATCTTATAGAAATCAAAACATATGAAATGGGTGATAATGGATGATCTTTATTGGTATTCATAAAGTAGAATCTATCATAAAGAAATATATATAATATACATGGTGTGTAAAATACAAAAAAAAATTAATATAAATAAAAAAATTATAATAATATGGAACATATAAGTGATGATATAATTATGATTAATGATTAATCAGATTATATTAAAACTTGTCCACTCATATTATAACTAATATAATATTTACATGAAAGGAAATAAATATTAAATAATTAATAAACTCATAATATTATACATCATAACTATACCATAAATGTCACATTCACAAGCATCTCATATAAATCGTTAAGGACACATCCAAATAGTACATGTAGTATGTATTATGTGACTTAAAAATTCATCAAAGGGATAATTCTAGTCCCACCCATCACCTTCTAAGCTCAGGGAAGTCCTAATATTAATGGCGTGAAATGTAACTAGTATAAACAAAATAATTGAAAAACCAAATTTTGACATGTTAATAAGTGACCAAAATAAATAAATAAAATGATGAAACATTCATTTTACTTTGGGAAATAAAAATAAAACTTTACATCATTAGTCAAATTAATCATAAATCATCCAATGAAGGAATATAGTAGATATCAATTCAAAATATCACTAATTTATATGATTTATAATAATGATTTGATGTCATTGATGAATATCAATACAAAAAATAACATTTAAAAAATTCACGAGGAAAATTAATTTTCCCTATGAAAATATTTTTTTTAAAACAATTCAGAATATATATGAAAAATAAATTTCACTAAAAATAATCATTTACTATAAAAAATTATTCCGTAAAAAATTATGTGTTCAAGATGATAGGGAATTTAGTTCATGTTTTACCAGATCAAAAATGATTTATTTCACATTTTTTGTAAAATACAAATGGTCCTTATTTGAAAAATGATATGAACCTTCATTTTAAATAATTTTTCGAAACAAAAACAATGGGGTTTAAAAATAATTAAAATATCATTTAGATAAGGTTATTAAAAAAAAATTAAATTTTTTTATATTGATTTTTTGGAAGAATACATATTTTCAACTGAAAAGGGAATTAAAAACAGATTTTCATTTACACATACTCAAAATCAATTTATGTAAAAAATAGTGGGAAATGAAAAAATCATTTTCTAAATATATATACATACTAAATAAGGGTTTTCTCCAGCATATTTGTCAACTTCTTACACATCCACATCACCCAAACTATATAATTCTCTGGTTGATGCCAAAAAAAAACTCTCCATGTCCAGAACCCGATCAGGATTTTTCTCGGGTTAGCTAGGGTTTCTGCATTACTGCACGACGTATCTATCCCTCTCCACTTCCATAATCTTATCCCTAGTTGACTGCTCCTCCACCACTGGCATCACCTCCTCTTGCTCTGCCTCCGCGTGCTCTGCCTATGCATGCTCTGCCTCCATGTGCTCCGCCTCCACGTGCTCCGCCTCCGCGTGGTCCGCCTCCGCGTGCTCCACCTCTATGTGCTCTGACACCGCGTGCTCTGCCTCCGCATGCTCCGCCTCCACGTGCTCTGACTCTGTGTGCTCTGCCTCCATGTGCTCCTCCTCTACATCCTCCACATTTTCGTGCTCCGTCTCTACCTGCTTCAACTCCCCATCCTCTGTCTCCTCTACCTCTGCATACTCCACCTCTGCGTGCTCCACCTCTGCGTTCTATGACACCACGTCCTCCGCCTGAACATCCTTTAATAGGGGCAACTAAACCTTCATCTCTTCAAAGTAGTGTTTCTCCACTCCCCACTAGATATTTTATTATCCACTGTTTGAATATATCCTTTGATTTTTCCATCTGCATATCTTCCAATTCCGCATTCCATGATTTCTTTTCATGTTATATTTTTGTGTGGAATGATATCTCTTTTTCTTTGTCTCGTGACGTCTAATCAGAATCACTCATTCGATTTTGTTTTTCATTGAGTGATTGCAGTTAAGAATTTAAAGATTATAGTAATTTTTAAATGAATATGAAGTGGGAATTGAGGTTCCAAATTGGCTATGTTCTCTTCTACCATTGTTTTGATGAACCCCTATATCAGTTCTTAAGATTTTAGGTGAATAGGAACCATCATTTTATTTAACTAATCATGTTTCAATGATTGTATTTCAGAGGATAAAAGGGTTTCTTGGAGATCCTAGGTAATCCTTATACCCATATAGTTTTTTTAATAAGGTCTTTCATTGAATTTCGCATGCATCCTAACATAAATGTGGAGGCCATTTGTATATCCTTCATAATTCTAGTAAAATTATATTTAAAGTGATACCTTTTCCCTCAAATCTCATGAAGTTGATTTGTCTCTAAATATGATCATTAGAAAAAATCATATTATGAATAGATGTTGTGTTTATCTTGATGGAAAACCTATGAATTTTAAAGGCAGAAAGGGAAGACAGATTCAAGTATTAAGCCTCCCTGATGCAGGTTATCGTCTATGGGTAGTCATGAACTATCGTAGATGCAAGTGGTAAGACTCCCAGAGTATGAAATTTGTTAATGTTTTTGAACCATCCATGTATTTGAAAAGCCCCTAACTTTCATTCCTAAAAAAATCAGGTAACATACACAATTTCTGGAAGTACTCACCATTATAACAGTTATTTGTTTAAATGCAGCAAAATCATTGAATCTGACCACCTGATTTTTTATTTTTTGTTTTGTTGATTGGGTTTGTATTTGAAATCTATCCAAATTTATTTTATAATATTTTTTTATTATCAATTTAGGATGCATGTTTGTATAAAAGTGTATTTCTCTTTTACCTTAGAATTCCGTATTTTCCCTTAAACATGATCCATTCAATGATTTAGAATGATGTGATTTCATTACCTCCTAATACATGTTCCTGCCACATGCCTTCCTATGAATTTATTATTACTACCCACCATGTGTTATTTCTCATTACAGTTGTATTTCCATCAATGAGGTGCATTCTTAATCAAAGTCTAAATCTTAGTTCGTGTACAGTTCTTCTGAGCAGCTATCAAATATTAAAATATTTGCAGTTAAGTTAATAATAATTTTTCACAATTTTATTCAAAAATATATTAAGTGACTGTCTTGATTTTTTAATCACATTTCCCGATGTCAAGAAAAACAAAATATCCAATATGTGTCCATTTATATGTTTTATAGTTTCCTGAATGTCTTTGTTCTCACTATGCTTCCATTTATTTATATTTTTTGGAATTTTGGATCACATTGTTTTCATGATTAATTTTGAACCAAACCTGTAATTGTATTATCGTAAATTTCTATATCACATTCTCTTTTTAAACATGTCAATGAACATAGGTAATAGAATTAACGATGTGAAACATATTGTTTCTTCGCCTCTTAGATTAGTTATTATTTTCATACCCCATAATTTAATTATAACACTACTCAGTTGATACACTATTATTTCTCCAAAAGGTTAACAACAATATAATCTATCAATATACATAATAAATAAGGCTTTTTTCTGCCACGTTTCACCTTCTCAGGGCTTCGACACTGCGTATATATCCTACATTCATCCTTCCAATCATCTGGACTCCCCATCACCCCTTCTGTCTCCCAAATTGACGATTTTAGCTACTCCTCCATTATTCCATTCCCGTGGTCCACTGCCTTTCAGCATCATCAGCCTTCAAGAACCAGGGTTCTCATTAATTCTCCAACGAATCAACCATCTTCCTCATCATGAATTCTGTCCCCACAATCTATGGTTTCCACTAATCCTCTAATATTACTTCCATGTGTCGCTCCTCGTCATGATTCATGTCTTCTAAATCGCTAGTTTCCACTAGTAATCCATTATGTCATCCTCATGTTCCACAACATTCAGCTTATTCAGTCTACCCAAACATGGGTTTCCACTACATCTCCAATTTCTAGCTTCAACTCCTTTAGACACCACAATTTAGGGTTTCCTCCGCTTATCCATTCTATCTACCGAGTCAAAATTATCTATTGGGTCTTCAAATTCTTGGGCTTCTACATCTTCATGATCATCGATCACCTACTCATCCACTCGTTTCCTCTACCAACCATACTCTTTTATCCTGCATGCGAGTTACTTCATATTTTCTGTCGGTTCGCCTCCCTCAAACCATTCCATTACCAACTGTAGTGAGAACCATTATTTTCGATGATTTACAGCCTCTTGGAAGACCACCTAACCATCACCCATACACTCGTCAGATAACCTACAGTGAAAAATCTCCCCAATATGTATAATCTCCTTCTATTCAACAATACCAATCCCTTTTTGGCATCTTTGATTATTTGTAGGTTATAAAAAAGTAATGAAACATTCATACTGATTTTTCCAATTTTAATACTTCATGTACACATGTTTAATCTACTCAGCCTTTCTTTATTGACCAATCAATATTAGTCATGTTTACATTAAATTTTTCATAGTAATTAATTGTAACTTTTAGAATTCAGACATACAAGTCTAGAAGTGATGTTCCTTATGATTTAATAGAGATTACATTAAAAAACAGCAAAATATTAAACGATTACATTCTAATTATAATGATTGATTTTCATTAGAAAATATATTGTCTACTCTCTGATCATAGTACTGAAATACATGATTCTATTCTATTCCTTTACTATTAAATAAAATGATATAGAATACAAACATGAACAACCCATCGATATCTAGAGACAGAATATTTCAAATAAGGATACAACGACAACAACTTCAATCATGTTATATTATTTCTATTCTGCAATCTTAATATTGTTCCATTAATTATTAATCGTAGGATTATATATTTACTATAATTTTAATTATACAGGCATAATACCTCTTGAAAACATTAATGAAACTAAAGATATTACACTAACATGAAGAACTCAATAATGAACATGTATGGATTTTTTATTTCTACCCAGTAATTGTATGTTCAATTTAAAAAGCCCATTACTTTTTCCTTGGTTACCATATTGAAAACCAAAATATCATAACATTGTAATATATTATCTTCATGCATGAAAATGTTTATTTTTAATATAATGACAGTTTACCTATAATAATAACTATTGGAAAATATTTTGTAGGTGATGTGGTCTCGCCAGCTAATAGCATAGAATTCCATTGAAGCATTACATTATCACCTATATACAATAATGTATAGTTTCATTTAAAATCTCAAATTTAATTACTTTGATTTCATACTTCTAACTTGATAACCATGTCTTGATATAATTTCTCATCTCCTTTTTTCATTGTCCCGCAACATTTTTTTAATTTTTCAACAATATCTACTGGATCAAACAAGGGAAGACAACGAATGAATACCATTATACAACACAGTCTTTAATTATATGAGCATGTTGTCATTCAACTTTTTTTACCTATATGGTTTATATATTATACTTCTATTTAACGAGTACCTATTCCATTATTATTCTTACAAGTTATAAATAAAAATTTCAATACATTTAATGAGTCAGTCATTACCTCGCAAAAACCAATCTAGTGAAAAATTTCTTCTATGTCCGTGTAATATAGGTTCTTAGGCATGTAACTACTATGATCAACTATTCTCATTATAATATTTTGGAAACATGAACCACTTTTCATCCAAGGTATGTAATAAACTCAGTCAATCATATCATGTTTATCTTCTATACATCTCTTTATATATATATACTTTATAATATTTAATAAAATAGATAACTATGATGTTTTCTTAATGAGGGAGTAATAATCATGTAGCTTCTACCCAACCGCCCAAGAAACTACATTCGATGATTCATACCATGATGATAACTACTCCTAGAAGAAACTCGGACATATATCATCCATCCAATTTCATAAATCCGTCAACGTGGACATTATATTTAAAACATTGAACTATTTTACTATTTATTCTGTTTTACAAAAAATTACATCAATAAGACATAACATGAATTTGATTTCTACAGATAAGACACTACAATATGAAACAATAGATCATACATGTTATTTTTATTTACTAAATGTCTATACTACTACATTGACTATGCGTAATAAATTTTGTGACTATTATTTCTTTCCTAAATAACATCAAATACTTTATTCCTTTGATTCCTCATCACATTAATATTTTTTAGACCATTTCTTATTTACCAGTAAAATGGTTCAAGATATATTATTTTCTAAATTCGTTTCAAAAAATTCTGGCATTCAAATCTAGATTATCATATTATGTACTAAACATTAAGTGTTCTCTGCAAACAAATTTGGCTTATCATTTTTTTTTCAACAGGTTAGCCATATAAATTTAATTTCACTGAATTATTGATTTGTTCATTTTACAGTAGTGGAACATGATTATTTATCCTATATACATTTCTATATATGTTTATTCTTTCACTTCTAGATATTTCAGAATGAGAACATTATTTTGTTTCTATGAACTCAATAAGTGAAACTACATCTATTTGGGTTCAGGTATGAATAAGGAGAATTCCCTTCAAAATTTTAATTCTAATTATCATTTTTATGGAATTTATTTGTGTAATTTTATATGTTCTAATTTATTATCTTAATTCATTTTTTAGATTGAAGATTTTTCTAATATATATTTCTTTGCGGATGATTTATGAAAAAAATCATAGGTCACTTATCTTTTTAATTCCACTATTTATAAAAATTTATATATTTCTGTAATTTTATATTTATATATTTTTAATATTTTTGTTTCATACATTTTTTAATAGATTTTATGTATAGACTCATATAATAGTTAAAATATATTAATGACTTTCTTAGAATAGTACATCTCTTACATATAATACATTATTGGTTCTATTACATTGACCTCCAATATAAATAAAACTTACATGTTTTAGCTAATATTATGTGATTTTTTAATATCCAGTTTCATGTTTTTTTTCAATAGTTTTATTTAGTAATTTATTTCATGATACCTATCCATTTGGAAAAAAATTTACATCATAAAATGTTCATAACCTTTTTTCATACAAATTTGATTAGTATCAAATAGTAGTATACTGGAACTATTCTCCTTTTATAAACTATAATATATTATATATATCATGCTGATCAGATTCTATTTTTATTATGTTGTGGTCGGTTGTTACATGTGTATACCCTTACATTGATTGTATAATTTAGTTTTGACATGATGAGTTTTTTTCACATTCTCAATAATTTATGGGACTATAGTTTGTATTGAAACTGCTCATGTTTATATCCATATATCTCATAATAGACATTTTATTTTTTTATCAGTTAATTAATCCTCCACTAATGTGTCTATAAATTACAGCTTCTCCTTTAATGAAATGGGTTTGATTCGACAATCAAGAGGTCAAGAACTCCACTAATTTTATGTGGTAGGTGATTAAGGTGATGCAGTCCTTTGAGAAGATGATGGAGGATGCCAAGAGAGAAATAGAGGATCTTGTACTCTTACGGATGAAGAACACAAGGTCTCACCAGTGGGTGGATGCAATGAGATGATAGTTGGAGGGAGAGATTCTGAAGTGTAGATCTTAGTAAATGGTTGTAGGAATTGCCATAGTTTGTCGTTAGAGAGAATCCAACAAGATAGATAATGTTGGTTTGGTTAAAGGGTATAAATGTGGATATTTAAAAACGGTAAAATATCATCCTCTTATAACATTATAGCCTTAGGGTGATTCACTTGTCCAAGAAACCATAATTGATCTCCTCATTGAATGATATTTCAATGAAATACAACTTTATTTGGAATCTTTTAGAGGATGGGATTCTGGAGAAAATAAAATTTCATGAAAATAATATTCAGGTAGTTGTATTTATGTTAGAGAATAGGAAATATTTATTCCTTATTAAACTTTATTTGGTATTGGATAAAATATATTTCATAGGTTATCAGATTCAAAAAATAAGAGAATTAAGTCAATTTATTTCCACAACACCGCCCAAATTACCCACCATTCATTTCAATAGTTTTATATACATAAAACATAAAAATATTGTATAGTGTATACATTTAGATACATGAATTAATTTTTAGAGCATGTATATATTATATTACTATTTGAAAACCAACAACCCATTTTAATTTGTTATAGCATAGTAAATATTTAGAATAGAAACATTATTTATATAACAAATGCTGATTGTTGTGAAGGATCTGTAAATTAATACATCCATGTTATATAATTTTTTTTATTAAATCCTTCATGAGAAATATGATGCATCAAAAACATATGTAGACCAATTCTTTCATCTTGGGTACAATGACAGCCCTAACATGAAGCATCATTGGGAACTGTTGTTCATGAAGCTATTACACAATGAATTGTATTTGTTGGGGTGTCTATGCAACTTTAGTTGAGACCAATGGAGTATCGGTCTACCAGCCATTGGGTTAGGATCATTCCACTACAAGCATATTCCTCTAATAGTCAAGGTGATGTCATACCCTTCAGCTCTATTTACTTTAGCATCCCCTAGACTCTTATCCAACCCTTTTATTTCATTACTTTCAGTTACATGAAATTCCTTGAAACATTATATTATAATAATAATTATTTGAATTATTCATTTCAATCATATTTTGTTTTATGTAATTGATTTCTTCTTCATGAATGTAAATTATAAATTTCTATTACACATTAATTCAATTTAATATTTACTATTATGTTTTATGATTTCTCAATAATTTCCCTAATATCTATTCCATTATTATATACCACTATATTTTTTTAAATATATTCATTTACAGAGATTTTAGGTCTTTTATTATTAGTAATTTAGAATTGTGGACTCATTTATTCCCAACAACATGATTTTGGTTATTAATTACTAAATTATTATCAAGGGGATGCAAAATAACTTCCATATTGATGGATCGTCTGACACATTTTTCTCATTAGATACTAAATATCATTTCATGAAACCACATGGAAATCATCCATGTTTCCGATTCATCCTCACATATTCATCGTTACAAGCCGATAGAATCCAGTTAAAATCCATAAACCATGAAAATCTCTCTAGCTTATATTCCATAATTTATCTATATCTCGCCTCAATCCTCCATCTTAGCCTCCACTTCATCTTTCATTTCATCTCTGTCATTGATACCCACCTCTCCCATACCATCATGATCCATATCGTCCCGCATTATTCTTTACTCCATTTCTATTTGTCACATTAATTCCACTCACTTCACCATTATCATTTCATTTTAAGCATTATGATGCCAATAATGTTTTTAAGTGATGTAGAACCAGATGATTTGAAAAATAATTTAAATTCCTCTGCATTTTCATGAGCGATGTACTAGTTATATAAAATGTTCACAAATAAATAGTGGAGAATAGAATTAACATGCTTCATGAGATATAGATCATCATATTTCATCATAGTAAATTATATCATAAAAGTTCCTGATAAATAACGAGATTGTAAATCCAACAATTACCACATTGCTAAATTTTGAATAACAATCCCCATGAAATAAATAATATAAAATGAATAATTTAATATCATAAATATTAATGGATTTATTATTTAAAATATAAAAGGGGAATTACATACACCTCACAAAATAAGTAAGTGGTGAATATGGAATAAATATCACCAAATTAATTATGAGAAAAGAAGCTATTATATCTGGTATGATTTACATATTAAATGTCTAAACATACTCTTTATTTAATATATTAAAGACCCATAAAAACATTTTTATACCATATATGTTTTATTTTTAGTTATCCGTGACACGTTTAATAATAATTCTTTGATCAAATATTTTATCATGAAGAACCGCTTGGTTTTTTATGCATTATTTGATTAATTTATTTTATTTCATATAATATTGATCATGGTTACATCATATAACTAATTAAAATAAGTATATTGTTGTGATATATATTAATTAACTACATATTTAGTGTTATCAATAAATGTTATGGACTGTAATTACATTACACTATTCAAGGAGAGAATTGGACATATTTACACGTCAATGGTGTTTCTTTTTCATACATGAATGTAAGAAAAGGATGATAAATTTTATATCACCAACAAATATTCCTTATAATTTCATTTATTTCACACATATTAATTAATTTTTTCATTATTACCTTCCATTTAATGGTTAGTGATAAATTTGTTGCATCGCTTAATGTGGAGATAGTCCACTTTACACATGAGAGGAATTTTCATCATTAAATATAATTAAAAATTATAATTTTATGTGATTTAATATTTAAATATGTATAATTATGTTAAAATTTTCATAAATTTTCATTTAATTTATCTTTATTCCTTCTATGTAAAATTTATATTGAAAAAAACATCACATTCGTTTTCACGGTTTAGTCTTCAATACACACGACCAATGTAATTATTTTCTAATGGTTTGGAAGGTATGATGTTAGATATGATATCATTATTCTTTAATACTAAAAAAATTATTAATATAATAGTTTTTTTAAATATATCAATATTTATATCCTTTAATGGTTGTGATAGAAAATGAATTACATCAATTCATGAGGTAATAGTATGTTTTATACAATATTGATAGTTTCATTTCCCATTTGATGAAACTAAATATGGATATAAGTCATTATATTAAAATAATTAAAAATAAATATATTTTAAAAACATTATTTTTATATTAGTATATATAATGTATATTATAATTAGTTAGATGAATAAGTAAAATGAAAATGCATAGTTAAAAGTGTAAAATGTTCATTGGAAAGCCATTTTTGGTTTAATATAAATTAGTACATGATTGTTTATATGATCTAGTAAAAGACACTATGATGTTAGAATAAATTTAGGGAATAAAATTTTTTATTTATTTTTTATACAAAAGGATTTCGGAGTGTGAATACCATGGGATAGTGGGTGGGATTTTATAATTGGGAGATAGAACAATCTTCATATTTTTTTTAAAATAATCCAATATTCGCAAGATTTTATCATGAAAAAATCTACCAAAATGAGTAATTACTGATATATATTGGTAATAGGGTCATTATATTTCCATTAAAAGTGTTTTGTAAAAATTTCTATGTTATTATAACAGATATCATTTTTTATTATCCCATGTATAAATAATTTTTTTTCCATACCCACTGTAATAAATTCTTTATATTTTTCTTACTCAATGTGGTAAAAAAGTTATTTTAAACTAATTGATTATATTATTTATTCATATTGAAAATAATAATTTTTAAAAAAAATATAACTCACTAAATTGGAATAATTATATTTAAAATAAAAACCAGAGAAATGACAAAAAAGTATCTTTCCAAAGAAGTGTTCACAAATGTACAAAAAGATTTTATATTTTACTTTAACATAAATTTACTCCAAATGAAATATATTAGTTATATTTTAATTATATATATATATATTATTTAATGATAAATTTTTGAAATATATTTTAACATCATGAATGATTTTAATTAATAGGGAGTTTCCAATAAAAATCATTATTTTTTATTACTCATACAAAAAATATTTCAAAAATTTCGAAATATTTCACCTAATGATAAATTTTATATGTGGAATTAATTTTTTTTTATTTTGGTAATATATATTTATTAAAAATTGTGAAAATTAATGTTAATTTATTTTCAAAATTCACTTTGAGCCGTCATTTTAGGAAAATATTGTTTTTTAAAAAATGTTTCTTTTCCATTCAAATTTTACATATCTAATAACAAATAAATATATACCCATTGAATTATTTTTAAAAAAATTTAACCCATATATTTATCATAATATAGTCGTTCATATAAATACCATATAACATAAATGTTAGGTCATAATTTTCATTCTAAAAGAATAAAATTTCAGTAGAGAATTGATTTTGTTTAAACATGGGGTTGTGTGAATAGTAATATATCTAATTTATTTAATTTATCTAAAAATAAATATATCAAAAAGTATCATGGTGTTACATTCTATTCTATTATTGGATTCGTTTGTCATATAAAATATAAAACATAATATTCATATTTTACAGTATCATGGTTTTTTATAAAACACCAATTTAAAATATTTCTTCCTTGAAATTAAATCTTGATCTTAGTAATCAACGATGTGATATTTGAAAATAAATTTGTCGAAATAACACATAATAAAAATGAATAACAAATAATAAATATAATAATAGTGAAATAGAAGTGTGAAGGTCGTCTAATATTTTAGAAATGAGGATTTCAAATAATATAACATTGGTGGAATGTGATGAAATGAACCTAGAAGAAAATAATAAATAATTATGAAGAGTTATGTAATTAATTTATTAAAATGATTTTTAATATAGATATATTGATATGGACATGAAAAATATAAATATAATGGTGTTAAAAATATAATAGGTTTATCATAATGGAAGGTATTTGTATGAAATTTTTTGTAGGATTATTTTCCTAGAGTTGATAAATTCAATTTCTATATCGACATAAATAAAAAGGAATTATACATACTATATAATTATGATTTCATACATAAATAAATTCCCACCACAATATCGTATTTTTATAAATTATATAATTATTTGAAATGAATTCTTCATTATTGATGCTCTAAAATTAACTTATTTATTTTAAAGTAATTCCCAAATGATTAAAAATTTATTCTTCATGTGTTTAATAATCCAAAATGGAATGGACATGTTTTTGAATATATGTAATTAGTCTTTATTAGCTCTAGAGTAACTCACAATGTTCAATTTAATCCATTACATTGTTTTATATCCTTAAAATATTCATAAAATATCACCATAAATGTAATACCATTCTTCCAAAATAATAATTTACATTAAACATAATTTTTATATAAAGAAGTATATTATTATCTCGTAGAAGAAGAGGATAAATGGTGGTTGTTGATTCAAAACTCTATTGTTGAAAATGAAATAGAGAATATGTAATTAAAGGGTTCAAACTACCCTTTCTAGAATAATATTTTTCTTGCATGCAATGAGTGTATATGGAAAAGAAATTAAAAATTCTATGCCAATAGTGGGGGTAAATCATCTATATGTATGATTACAAATTTAAATGGTAATCATGGAATGTTATAGACTATTTTTGTAATCCAAAGGGAAATATTGACAATTTATTTTAAGGGATTTTTCCCATACATATAAGGGATATAGTCTCACATAATATGTCACAATATTAGTATATAGTATCATGTATTAACATGGAAGATAGATAACTCAACAAGTCATATTCCTACAAAGCTTAAGAAGAGAAGAATAATAAGGCATAGAGAAACATGGATCACGGTATGAAGGGAAAGATGGATTTATCCCCATGTGACTGTATTGAAATCAATACATTGGTATATTCGTAATTGAAATGGGATATATCTTCATGTTCCAAGTGAAATTCCATTAGGATTATGAATGAAATGGTTTGAAAGAAGTCTATAATTCTCATTGATTCAACTAAAAAATGTTTTGTAACTATAAAATGAATTTCCCTGGTGCTAACAATGTATACCACATATGAATCTAGGGATCAAGGTTTTTTTGATTGTTTTAATATAACTGATGTGGAATTTTTAAAGTTAAATTATAGTTGGAAACATTAATTATTTTAATGAATTATTATACCAATGTTATTTTGTAAATAATAATCATGATTCATATATGGATATTACTAAAATATTTTTTCTAAAAGTATTTGAATGAATATATTGAATGTTATATTGAAATATGATTCAGTAGATAGTTTATTTTTTTGGAAAACACATGATTTTGGTAATATTATCATTAATATATGATCATTTTTGTCATAATAAAGGAAACAATTTTTTATGTACTAATATCAGTGATATAATGACTCAATCCTGAAAACCAGGTTCAACTCATAGAAATATTGTGTTATATATATATAAGAAACATGAATTAAATACACAACATTTAAAACAATAGAAGACCTTAAACCAGTTTAAGTTCTTGAAAATCAGATACATCAAATACAAAAAAACAAAAATTCAAAACAAATATAATTTAGCCTTATTTATTCCTCAAAAGAGTTTCAACATTTTATGTAATTATAAAATTGAAAATGATTACAATATATTGGGTGAGTATACATTATGCCCAATAAAGAGTTTTAAAAAACTAATAAAAAAACCCTTTTGTAATTCCTGATAATTTTATAATCATACATAAATAATAAATTTTCATAAAAAGATGAATACACAAACACGCATATATATATAAACAGTATATTGAAAAATAATCATACTTAAAAATCCATTGGGGGTTCTACTTTAAAAATACTAATTCAGATGTGGGACTATAACAATACTTTTCATTCCATGGAAAAAACCATAATGTATCTTTTATTCTCTCAGCCATATGAGTTAACTCCCCACAATGTCTCTTAATTCACTAGTGCCATATTATTTAAAACATTTTCCCATTTCCATGTCATTCTCAACATAGTCCCAAAACATTTTCAAAATACTCCGATAGAATTAACTAGCTCAAATTAGTGTCACTGATATTTTAAAAAATGTTTCTAAATCCATTTAAAGAGAATCTGATGATTGAAAACATTTTATGATCCATAAATTCTTGTCCCAAGAATTAAATGTGTTCGGGATACAAATTATTAAAAATTCCATTATTGTGTAGTTGATGACCACACCTATACATGCATGACATTGTAGGTGATGAAAATGTATGTATTCATGTGAAATGATAACATAATCCATAAATTCACATAAAATGAAAATATTTGTCCAGTGAAATTTAAGACACCAAGGTGGGTATAGAAATAAAAAACCCGTAATCATTAGTTTAAGGATTGTGAAATGCCATGATTTGTGGAAAAATGTGATGAATTTACCAAACTAGGGGTTTTTATACTTAAGTGCATATATATATAACTATATATATATAAAGTAATATATATGTATATATAACCAACATTGAAAACCATAATGGTTTCAAAAAATAATAGGTTCTTAAAATTAAATATTAAGTATCCATTTCAATTATATATATATATTAATAATGAATATATTTGATAGTACATGTATTTATATACGTATGTATTTATATTTTCAAATTTAAATCATGTTTCCATTAAATGGTTCTCCTTAAAATTTTATTCATTGATATTTTTTAGTTGTCTTTATAGAAATGGGTGTGATTTCTTTTCATTAAAAGCCATATAATTGAATCCTTTTATTTAGGTGGAATCCCACTAGGCTTTGGCATACACACTAAAAACACCATCAAGAGTATATAGATCTTGTTTTATATTTTATTCATGAAAATGAATGGTGTACATGGCTGGAAGTTTAGGGTTTCTAATTTTCTTCTCTTGTGGAACATGGTGATTGTCTGTTGTGGATATTTCTCCTATCAATACATGGTCATTTTTTATGGGATATTAGTCCCCTTTTTATAGTAATTTTATGGGTTTAGTAACTTTTGTGATCATTAAACATGATATACTGTTATTCCATGTTTGTTAAATGATTTCAAAATTTGTGATATTTATATCCATTGGAAATTTACATTAATTTTATAGGGTAAAATCCTTCCCATGTATCATTATTGATTCATGGGAACTAGTTATTAGCACATAGTGATCAAGAATTCCTTTTTGACCAGTCCCTAGATTGAGACTGGGCCCGGGTTGTATGGAGACCTGGATTGGTTCGTTACAACATAGAATTTGAGTAGGATATGCTCTTTTGGATCATATACCATGGGAATGTGTCTAGGTCGACCAGGCCTCAGAATATCAAAACATGATGTCCTGGTTATGAGTATGGTGACAGGGCATACACCTTGTGACATTACTCATGATATCATGTGAAATAGGGTTTTATATGGGATGTATTCTCCATGGTATTGTTTGATATTTTAGAAATTAAATGGGATTTTTTCCAATGGTATCAATATTCTCACAGGACCTAGAAATCCTCATGGAGTTGGGTGGAATGCTCTTATAACACTCAATGTTATGGTTTTGTGACATGAGTATGGCCACCAACCATATGTCAGAGTCATCCATGAACAATATTTCCCATTTTGATTAGTGAGGTGTGTCTCTTTGAGATTTTGAGATCAATTTGAGAACCCTTGTGTTTAGAATTTTGGAAAATTGATTATTAATGGGTTAATGGGTTTGTTTTGTTATGATGGAAATGAGTTCCATGATTTATTTTAATGAAGATTTCAAAAAATTGATTTTTATGATATGGTATTCATGTAAAATGAGTATAATTCAAATTATATAGGACTTTAATGATAAAACAATGTGGTCTATAAATAGTTGGTTGTTCGTAATATTGATATTTATTTTCAAAATGGTTTTTTAATATTATTTTAACAAAGAAAATATGTGTTTTTAATTTAATTTTTACTGATAAAGTGGTGTTTGTTTTGAAAATAAAACTATTATGAAATGAGACGAAGTGTTTGTAATTCATGTGTAAATTTTCAATGTGGTATTTTATTTGAATGGTTTTTTTACGGAAAATGTTTTCTGAGGAGAAAATATATTGTGGTCTTCGTGGTCATCCATTTTGGAAAATATGATTCATGGAATCTGAAATGGAAATATCTGTCAAATTTCTAGTTTTGGAATGTGGAATAGTATTGTTTTAACCATTATTGTTTATATGATTGTCTTCATGCATAGGATATGTGTTAAATGTTAAGGGGTTCCCAGTTTTTCATGTGAATATTCATATGTTGGGATCTATGGGATATAATTTTTGTGTGTCAAACCTATCATGCATGTTTTTTTAGAAATACATTTAAAAATAAATCTGATGTTTTGGTAAGTGATGATTGTGTGGTGTGTCTCATTGTGTTTTATTAAATTCATCATCAGGGTGTGTTGAGATGAAACGTCCTTTTTTTATTTTTGTTTTAGGTTTTTGTTTCTCTATAACGATGGTTAGAAGTGCTGGATAGTGGTTTATTTTAAGAAGTGTTTTGGGTAGCGTTATGATGGATTCCTTTGTACATTTTGTGTTGTTTCGGGGTATGATTTGGCGAATGTACTAATATGATTCGTTACTAGGTTTTCCATGTGGGCTAGTGTATTCCCAAATATAGAATGAGTGAATTACAACCATGGGAGATTTCCCATTGGATGACCATGCAGTTGATCAAGTTAATGGAATTCTTATTGACTTTTGGAAATTGAATCCACCTATAGATTATTAGTTAAGATAATCCACTCACAATGAAAGAGAAGATGTGATATGATTGGATAAATGATTTAGTTTCCATGAGTCATCTAATTTTTCAAATTTAATGATTGTCACCATTACGTATGGATGGCCTTTCTAGATGCTGTGAATGGAATTCTAGTTCTAGAAGTTGAAATATGACTAAAGTTGTTGTTGTTGGCCATAAAAAAATTCCGCTGAAATTTTTTCAGTTCTACAAATAATGGTATCATTTTAGGCATCTGGTGTTGAAAAAATTCTTCTAATAGGCTCTTGTGGCTACTAACAAGAATCATGTGCTACTATAGACATTGTTTAAATCTTCTTTCTTTAGTAGGCCTACAAGGTGGATATTTTTATGTTCAGTCACATCATGTAGTGTTGTTTACTTATTCAACATTAGATATGGTTGTTGTTGATCTTTTCTAGAACCTATACCTTTGTAGAGGTGTAATTTACTTTTGAGGATATATAATGTTTTCTATTTTATATGGGGATTTATTCTTTATGTTCTTTCTTATGATGTCGCATTTTAATGTGAAAAGGGGTGATGTAGGTTCATTTTCTCATGTTTGTATCCTGGTGATTGTTTCATGTTGGATCACTGTGTGACTTGGGTTGTTTTGTTTTCTTTTGGTGTTGCCTAGATTGTTGTGTGATTGCTAGTGGAACGAGAAGGATGAATTCCACCTAAGGGTCCACAATGCCTGACCGTGATGTAAGAGATGCTTCAATCATCAGGGATCTATCCATAGGTATTGGATGGATCTTGGAATGTAGTCATGAACCCCCTGGGTGTTAGAAAACATGGTATAGATAATATCATTCTAGTGAATGTGGGGACTTAATAAGGATCATTTTTAGTAGCTTCATCTCGAGTGGTCTAATATGGTGTAATGAGGAATGGGGTCCTTATTTCCACATAGTGGCTGCTTGGGTGGAAGAGTATTTTCGTGGTTATAAGTGGGTTAAGTTATCTTGTTTCCTTAATTACCCAGTGGTAATGTCACACTTTTTGTGAGTATCCTTTTTATGGACCATGAATAGTCTTCCTCGTGAATATACCTTAGTTTTGGGCTGGTCCTATATTAGTATGACATTTTCTCCCGGGATTAGTCGACCATATAGTTCTTCCATTTGGTTTATAGTATCTATATTTAGAAACCTAACGATGGATATTAGATATGTGTCTAGTTTACATATCATAGGTAGATGATATTTGTTCTTCTTGAAATATATGGGATTTTTTAATCAATAAGATGGATTGAATATCTTGTATGTTCAATTTATTTTGGATCGATCAACTAGAGGTGTTTCAAATTTTGGGGGTGGATGGCCTAGAGTGAGCAGATCATTCTGGCCACCCAGGTTTGACGTGTTAACGAATTTTTATATGAGTAATGTGCTTCTATTATTATCGTTTTACATTCATTGGGAGTATCTTAATGCATTGAAGTAGTATCCGTATTTGTTTTGGGCAAACCATATAATGGAATTCTAGGGGTGTAAGGCATTATGGTGGGGTGTATTTTCACACATGCATTTTTTGTTTCACCCTTTTCACTAGGTTTTGTTCAACTCTGTTATTTTCAAAGGAACTGGGTGTGATATTATATACAGTTTGAGGTATTCTCTTTGTTTATTGTTGGTTGGGATCATTTGCGTGGGTTACCTTTATAATGTATTTGAAAAAATGGGAGTTTTTTTTGTAGAAATTCCATGGAACATGGTTATATTGTTTTAAAACTAATTATGCTCCCTGCCTAGGTAACTGTATGGTATGTGTTGAGGTGAGATATAACCAATCACAAGGCCACAACACAACCATCCACCTCATCCTCAAAAGCATGCAGTAGGTCAGGGTTTTGACCATATGTGACCTTATGTCTTCCAAAGAGTATGTTAGACCTCACGGATTAAAATTTAATTGGGTTCTTCCTCAGTAGAGATAGTCTCTTAGTCACCTTCTAGTTTGACAAACCTTTGGGACTAACCATGCATCATATCCATGCCATTAAAATATGTCACAGTTTATCAATCTCCCTTATTTTTTTCCACCATAACCCATTTATCCTTCTTCCTCATCTTTCACCATCCTAGGATCCTCCTTCCCCTTCCATGTATCCCTGGGACCACAATTTTTGTGCTATTTTAATGGTATTATTTAAGGAATATCCTTGTATGTCTTTCCTCTCATGATTCCCAACTATATTGTAGGGTTTAGATTCTTCTTCTATGGGGTTGATCTTCTATTGTGGGTATGGTATCACTTTTAGGGTTTGATCAAGTTTGTTAGGGATTGATCATGATGTTTTTAGTATGGTCCTAATAGGGTAGGGTACTGAGGTTGTGGGGATATGGTATCATGTCATTTTATAAATTCTTCTTGGTTATATATAGGTGCATCCATGCCATTACAATTTTATATGTTTTTAATATTCTTATTTTTGTATTTATTCATGCTCTGTAGGTAAATTATTTGCTTAGAAATATGGTATCAAAATATTTATACATGAATATATGTATGAAGTTGACATTATAAAAGAAATTATAATGATTTTATGTTTTAATTGATTTTTAAATTCATGGAATTGTTCAATCAATTGTTTCAAAAAGGGAAATGTCTTTTCCAAAGGAACTTTAGGTGCGAATGTATCAACAGGTGGTTAAAACGAAATGAATTATTTTGGTCATGTTATCCTTATTTTTTACTTTTAAATGTGATTTGTATATTTGGTAACTAATTTGAAACTTGTTTTGAATTGAATTTGGATTATGTATGGATTTGGAATAGGCATGGCCATTAAAAAATAATTGGATTTTATTTTGTGATTTTATAATGACAATGCAATATGGGTTTATATTATGAAATGTAAAAGTTATGTAAAAGTGTTTTTTGATATGTTTTGGACTATATAAAATATATATTGATTTACTCATATTAAAGGACGGTTTCCATGTAAAGATTTTTGAATGTGGTGACATTTGTTATATGTGAAATGGGATTGAGAACATTGGAATCCTAGGTTTCTAGGGGGATAACTAGTTCGAGTATTCAATAATTCTTCGAAGTGGTTCAACCTAAATTTATCTATCATGATTGATTCCAACTACACTAACTAAAATATAATAATGATTGTAGACCACTAGGAAAATTGGGTGTCCCCTCTTAATGTCTTGTGTATAAGAATTATATTAGTCTTTGTTTCTATGACACGATTCATTGAGGTATGAGGTTATATTTCCTAACACAAGCTATATTGACCATAAGTATTTAGCCATAGTTTTATTATATGACATAATTCTTATAGGATGTTGTGATAATCATTGGCATACTATTGACCAAAAGTGTTTTTATTATATATTTCATAACGATGGTTGATTTAATCAAATGGGTTTCCATACAGTAGAATTTTCATGATTTTTATGAAAATACAGTACCTAAATGTTCATGTTATCATATCTCTAATTGTCATATCATGTAATACTTTTATTTTTATGACACCCTTCTGGGCTTTGGATAATAATGTACATAATCCCATGGTTGTATGTACATCAAGTTGTTTGTTGGATTTAGGAAAATTCATGGTGTAACAAGATGGTGGTTTATGGAATCATGTTGTCTTCTCCAGTGGATCTTTCTATCTGTGGATTGAGGATGATTATCCTCAATTTACATAGATAGTTGGAATGGATTTTTAGTCCCCTGTTATGTTAATATCCATATGGTCTTGTTCTATGTTTTAAACAATATGACCAAGAATATGTTATTTAATATTTTGTTATTGATTTTCTAATTTTGTTTATTCATATCCTTTGGTCATTTTCATTTAGGTGAAAATTTCATATCATTATCGGATATCATTTTGGATACCTGAAAACTATTTTCTATCCTCTGGGGATCAGGAATGAATTTTAGGCCATTCCATAGACTAGGTCATGAGCCGGGTTTGATGGTGACCTGACACAATTCGTGATAGTGTTGATCTAGGGAACCACTGAATAACAATTAAAATGATCTTAGTATTTAATATATAATATAATTATTCAATTAAATTAACTATCATTGTTATAATGGTATTCTATTTCAAAATTAATTACTGTATCTAAATACTATTGAGGGCTTCATAAAAATTATGAGTTAAAACTTCTATCCTGATCAGATGTAATAGAATGTGGTACTCTGTGAATCCTTATAATTTTTTTTAATTTATATTCGGTCTAGATAATAATGATATATGTATTCTCTAATAATGATATTTTTTTATAGTTTTATAGGATGATCTACTATAACCCATTTATGATTAATCCCCTTTGATGATTTGCATAGTATAATAAAAACATCATTGGTTTTTTTCCTATTTTCATTCATTAATGGGCAATATATGTAACATCCACATACAAATAATTATCTAAACATTCCATTATTCTCATTCCATAATATGAAATTAAATAATTAGAATTTCTCTTATAATGAAAAAAACTACAAATACTCTTTATAATTTCATTTCATGTTCTTACAACCAAAATGAATTGAGAATAAAAAACTATGATCCTCCTATAAGAAGTCCATATTAAATTTTAATATGGATAGAGAAAATGCACATATTATGAAACATAATATTACATTATCATCATGGTTAAGGATAATAACATTTTTAACCATCTTTTTCAGCTCTACATAATCCAGTTTCAACTCTATAATCATTACATGGATATATGGTTGGACATTCAATTGATAAATATAATATTTATCCCCTTACATATATATTTAATAATTCATCAATTTAAAGTTTTAAAAATATTGGATCTTTTATGATCCACATCATGGATAAAATATAATGATCATTTTTACTCAATGAATCTACCACATTCTTTTCTTTTTTAGGGTGGAAATTTATTTAGTAGTCATAATATTAAATCAGATCTAACCTTTATCTCTAGAAAAAATTCAACTCCATCAGTTTGAATATTTAATTTAAATTTTTTTTCATCTGTATACTTATCAAAAATTCATGCCCAAATATTACGGCCCCATATAATTAATTATTAAATTACCATAGCTAAAACCAAATATTGAGTTAGGTATTTTTTCTCACTAAACATCAATATTCATGAGGCATATGTTATAACCAATTAATTATTCCTTTCAAAAAGTAACAATACATTACTAGATGTATCCCAATATATTAAAAACGCTTTTCTAAATAAGGGTAATATAAACACAGGTGCACTAACACATTTTCTAATTATTTCCTCATAATATTCTTTGCATTCATATATCTTGAGTAAAATGGAAGCCTTCCAAATAAACTAGGTTATTTGATTAGATAGACGTGATAATTTCTTGAGAATCCATTTATATTATCCCTATAATACAAGAAAACGATGGATCTTAGTCACCATAGATTGTGTGGTCTGCTACTTAATAAACTCAGTCATAGTAGGATCTATCTATATAACATACATTTTATTTTTGTTACCCAAAAAATGAATCCTTTAATAGAAAAAATTACCACATTGTAAAATTTAAATATAGATTCCCCATCCTTATGGCCTTTAGTAAAATTATAAAATGATATTCATTCTATTATTTTTTATAGTAACAAGTAAGAATAAAATTAATAATGACTACCATTCAGATATAAGATTAATATATAAAGACATTATTCATTAAATCCATGATGATTGTAGATGGATTAGTAATACTGAATGAAATAAATATATATCGATAGTTTCCATACCATGCATGGAATGATGTCTTTGGTATATCATCCTACATCACCAATAATTAATGATATCAAGAATTAATCATAATTATAGAAAGGTATTGATTTGATCGTTTTTTATCAAATAGCTCTTCAAATTGGGGTAGATGATACTTTTTCTTGATAGTGAACTTGTTTATCTCATAATAATCAATGTATAGTTTCATTGAACCATATTTTTGTATGAAAAATATAACAGGTTCACACCCCAATGACACAATTGGCTAACTGAATCCCTTTTCATGGTCTCTAGGATTTTCTTTTCCAATTCATATATCATAGTAATGTTCATTCTATAATTAGTATATGATATTATTATGGCACTAGGAATTTTTTCTATTGACTTCTAAACATCACATTTTGGTGGAAATATTGGGATATACTCACAAAATACCTAAAATCAACATCAAAATATATGTATCATTGATGATGTGTTTCACCACAAACTCATGAGATAATCTGCCATCATTAATTTTAACCAAATCCCATAAAATGGATTAAATTTCCATTGAATGATCATATATAGAATCTCACTAACATAAAATCTTAATTTATCATTGAATATAAAATGTTACAAACATTCCTTTGATATTGATGTGGTATTTTGGAATATAATTTCAATACATTCAAATCATAATATCTAACTAAAATAAAGGAAAAATAAAAATGATTTTACTAATCCTATTCTTAAAAAAATCCACATTGAATCAATCATATACTTAAAAATCCATCATAATACCATTATGAGTTTTCACTAATAATTATATTCCAATTTGTTTGGGTGTCATCTTTATACACACATAAAATTCATCATATATGAAATAATGGTTACATATTGTGTCAAATGAGACATTAGAAATTCTATATAGGATTGTATGTGTATCTTTCACTATGTATTTATCACACCACTCATCAGCAATAGAGATAAAATGAAATTTATCTTTATCTATTTTATTAAGTGGTCTCTGAAATTTATCATCAACATTATCCTATAGATATGATTAGTTGTACGCATACATTCCATACCCCATTCTTTTGAAACACATGAGTGTGGTAGGTTCATTTCATCCCATACATTGAGCACAAAGGAACAATCATCTTCTTTTCTCCATGGTTATTAACCTATCATATTAATTCCATTTTCAATTTTAACTAAATGATGAGATTGATACATAACTCCAACCAACATTTCCACAATGATAGAATAGAAAAAAAATTAATCCTCCCAACTACTAATGTATCTTATGGAGAACACCATTTAAATAAATTTTTATGCAACATAATAATTGATCAATCTTATGTTCATGTTAGATGATAATAACTGAAGAATAGATCAAAATTCTTGTAAAATATTTATCATAGATACTAAAGAATTCATCATTCTTTTTATTTAGTGTACGGAAATTCTTATCCAACTTCGAATAAAAACTATTGGAAAATTACATATTAAAAAATATTACCTTGAAATATTCCATATCCATTTAGTATTTTTCATCATTTCCCCTGAATTTTTTATAATAATTAACCACTGATCAACTACATATTCATAATGATAGGCATTAACAATGAAATTCTCATGTTCTAAACACTCGAGAAAAGAAATTTTAATTCCATTGGTAATGATCAATTTCTATTAAAATATATGATCATTGATTACGACTAAAGAATGTGTATATCTTTTGGAGAATGACTTAATATAATGTTGTTCCCTCTTTTTCTTTTTTCGATGTTAAACCTTATTCAGGTCTTAAAAATGTTTTTTGAGAAAAGAAACATGATTATTAGCTATATATCCCATAAAATGGTTCATTTATTGAGGGTGAAAAATTCATTTTCTGTTACACATATAATTAAAATTGTTCTTCCAGATTCAATCCAGAAAAAAATCCAAAATTAATAGTGTATGATAGGATAACTATAACAGGGAAACACATTATCATGATAAATATCTTATACTTTACATGAATGATTGGACAATTTTTTTAATCTATGAAACTATAAATTTATCATATGTAATTCATTTTCATCAATTATTTAAGAGTGTCAAGTTATATCATAATTTCTGTGTGTGTGATTTTCCAAATCATATCACATGGGAGAATCAATATGTGTGTCCAACAATGATGGTTTTTGTGCATCGGGTAGTGATTGATTCTAGATCAATGCACCGATTTGGATTTCATTAAAACTAGGAAACATTAATTGAGATTAAAAATAACCTTTATTATCCAAACATGAAATTAATTTCGTGGAAACCACAAAATCTATCATTTATCAATATTATTGAACATTATCCTATAATATGACACAACCATAAACATAACAATAGACTTTTCCTTATGGATGTAACTAATTTTTTCCATATTATTTCAAACAGATATCTAGTAATATTTTATAAATCATATTAGTGGCAGTCATGTGTTCGATACATAGATATTAAACCGTTTTTAATGAAAATGTATTACATTTCAGAATCAGTGGACTAAGGATCATAATGGTATTGTTCCTATGGTATATTAGTATATAAACAATTGATTCATTGGAGAAATTAAATATATACCATAATGTTATACATATATATAACAATTTTTTGTACATATAAAACATAATAAATTTCATCATAAACTCAGGAATGGAACCATAAGAATGGGAGTTCATTGATGATCAATAAGGGTAAACACGGGAGATATTTATGCATTACATTAACATATGTCCCTGATAAAAAGTGTGTAACATTAAAAAACTACACCCTTCATAACAAAAATCATAATCTCAAATAATGGAATAAATATTATAATTTAATAATGAATGATTCATAATTGAGTCAAATATCTTGATCTGAGACCATATCATTAACATATGACATAGAATTTTGATAAACACAAAAAAAAATAGAATCTCATTGATATTGTAGTCAATTATCACAGCCATAGATATCAATGTGAAATTAATTCAATACTCAATCCATAATAGTAGTACAGGTTTTATCCCATTACCACCATAGATAAATTATTTCCACAAATATCATTCCATACAAATCTCTCTCATGAGATATAAATCTTCTCCTAATGTAGTGTCACATATTGAAAATGATATGTATTTATTAAAAAAATATAATAACGTATTAATCATATCAAAAAACATGAAATGAAACTGAGTTTGGGAACATTTCATGAAATTATAAAACACAAAAAAATAAATTTTTTTCAAAATCATGTCACCATTTCATCAATAAAAAAGGTGTGTGAAAAAAATAATTTCTCACAATAATAATTTTATGGTATTTCCCATGAGATAGAAACAGGCATAAAAACATCTTGTTTTTGTAAACTATAAATAGAAATAATATCAATGTCATTATTAGTTTTTATCCCCATTAAATAATATATTACGTCAATGCATGTCATCTTATATAGGATGTGATTTGGAATTATAGATCAGATGGAAATTTTGTTGAAGAAGAAAAAATTTAACTAAAATTCAATTTTTAAATAAAAATTCCTAAAAAAATAATGAAGAATCTTTTCATTGAATATAAACATGAAATATAATATTGTAAACATTATTTCATTTTTCATCCACAATTTCAATATTTTCAATATAGGTTATAAAAGTTTTGATAATGTTTTCCTTCACATTTTTTCATAATCCAAACATGCATTATTTGGAAAAAATCATGATGATTCATATCAAAATAATAAATAAAATTTAAAACATTTTTAAAAGTACAATTTATAAATCCATTCTCTAATGTTATAAATGTTCTTTATAAAACCATTATTAAAATGGCCTTTTTTGAACATATAGATTTCCACAAAAGGGGGAAATAAATATTATTTTTATTAAAGTAATTCAATTGATTTATTGTGTATATAATGATTGGAAAGGTAAGGGAGAATTTTATTGTAATGAAATAAAATGATTATAATAAAATTCATGAGTTTCTTTAAAGATTTATCTTTCTGTTTTATCTTCAGAAAAATAATCCTAAATAATCATGATAAATGATGTGACTGTAATATAAAATCATTACCACCTCGACATTATTAAATTGTTAAACCCCTGAATGAATAAAAATTAATGAAACATATAATATAATTATTATATCATTCAACCTTTTTTTCACATAAACATTCATTACGTTTTACAAAACCGAGGATCTTGAAGGGTTAGTGTCTTGCTAACCAGGAACTTAAAACATGAAACAACAAAAAAACATTCTTCTTAAACACTTGAAAGGCTTCTCCTAATGTTCATCCTAGGTTCATTAATGCATCTCATAACCTGGGGACATACATCAAAAGAAAGGGTGAGCAGAAGGCCCAGTAAGGGAAACAAGAGAAACATTTTACATGTGATCTTGAGATACATCAATAAGGACATGAGAAGAACTTTAAGGTATGAGAAAGAAATAATTAGATACATCATAATAAAAATAACATTTTTCATAACTTGAAGATGTGGATACAACATTTAATATTGACAATCATTTTGTTTCACCAAGGTCCATCCCCAAGGTGTTGTTAAAATTTACCATGGTTATTCACCATGGGGTCGTAAAAAAAAGGTCATCTCTAGAGATTATGTTTTTACCCAATGCATTAGAGCGCTATTAGGGAGCACCCTTAAACTGTAATCTCTTGTGGTTACATCATTATCCAATGCAATGGGGTGATATGAGGGTGCACCCTTAAATTTGACTTTATTATCATGTGAGCCACATATATCATCATCAATCATTTCATAAATAACCCATATATCAAAAAAATAAATGGGTTAAATTTCATAATCATAACGTTTTAAAAACAGCTTTAAAGACATGATCTTTACATCACTTTAAACCCACGGAAATGGAAAGAGGTTTTCGTGTATGTAAATCCCAGAATTTAAAATAAAACATTTTGATATATATGTTAATACCCCTATTGAAATAAGAGCTTTGAGTATTCACATTATAACATAAAATAATTTTGAGAAAAGAGAGAGAGGCACTTTGAGACGAAAATTCTGCAGCATAACGACTATGTTTCAGGGTTTTAGAAAACATTGAGAAGAGAGGGGACATGGGTCAAACATTCATAAATGACCCATAAAATAGTAGAGGGACAAAATATAATGGATTTAAGAACATGGTAATGAAATTTGAATATATACCATATGAAATGAAGAACATGAAAGGAAGAAAAAAATATTTCTCTTGTGAGAATTCACCAGCCTAACGGCGTCACTTAAAATTCAATAAAATTGAATTGACAAGGTCAAATAGGGTCTCTAATCATATGAAAATAAGAGTCCAGTATGATATATATAGATATCATACCCCAACATAATAGAAAGGAATTTGAAATAATTTACATGAAAGTAGAACTTCAAAACGAGAAGGGTAAAGAACCACTAAAAAATTCGGCAGCCTAACAGCGCCACTTAGAACATCAAAATACAAAATTGAAGAGATAAAATGGGTTCTCTCATCATTAGATCATAAAATATCAGTATGATAAATATAGAGATCATACCGCAACATAATAAAATGGAACATGAAAGAATTGACATGAAAGTAGATCTTCAAAATGAGAAGGGTGAAGAACCACTTAAAAATTCGGCAGCCTAACGGCGCCACATAGAATTTCAAAATACTGAATTGAAGAGATCAAATGGGGTATATCATCATTAGATCATAAAATATCAGTATGATAAATATATAGATCATAACCCAACATAATAAAAAGTATCTTTAAAGAATTGACATGAAAGTAGAACTTCAAAATGAGAAGGGTGAAGAACCACTTAAAAATTCGACAGCCTACCAGCATCACTTAGAACATCAAAATACTGAATTGAATAGATCAAATGTGGTCTCTAATAATTAGATCATAAAATATAATTATGATAAATGTTGAGATAATACACCAACATAATAAAAAGGAACTTGAATGAATTGACATGAAAGTAGAACTTCAAAATGAGAAGGGTGAAGAACCACTTAAAAATTCGGCAGCCTAACGGCGCCGCTTAAAACTTCATAAAATGAAATGATGAGAGTAAGAGGGGGTATCTCATCATATGAAAATAAAATGGACATTATAATGAATATAAAAGAACATCCTCCAACATAGGAACATGTAGTATAAAATAATTGACATAAAAGAGATCACTTGAAAAGAAAGAGAGGGGTCGGATCCCTTACCTTAAAATGTAACACTTAATCCTCAAAGGATGGGACCTTGAGGGCTTGGGGAACCTTGGAAGGACTCCTTGGGAGGTAATGATACCAGAACATCGTTGGGGAAGAGTGGGGAGTCGAATGGATGAGAGGAGGGCTTGGTATTTATAGGGAAAGTGAGGGGACAAGGCATTAATGGCCAATGGACACCTCACATGTGCTTTTCTCAAACCCATGTGCTCTCCCATGGAATTTACCATGGAGTTAGGCCAAATGGGGCCCCCAAAACAATAATTCATCACACTTGGCCGGCCAACCCTTAATATATCTCATGACATCATCATGACACAACTATGATGTCATTAAACATTCTGAAACCCTAAAACTGCATTTTTACTATTCACTGAAAATTCAACTTTCTCAGAAAAATCCCAAAATTTCACACAAACCAAATATCAATGATCTGATTTCAAAAATGAACTCCATTTTAAAAAAATAATTTTCTAAATATTTTTAAATTTATTTTTAAATAAATACACTATTCACCAAAAATTCATTTTTTCAGAAAAAACCCAAAAAATTACCAGAACATAATATCAGTGCTATGAGTTCAAAAATAAATCCATTTTAAAAAAAAATTTATAAATATTTTTAAATTTAGTTTTAAATTAAAAAACACTATTCACTCGAAAAAACTAATACATGAATAATAAATTATGAAACCGTTATTTAACCATTTTATTGAATCACATTACTTAATCAAGGTGCCTAGATTATTTTAAAATTTTCTTTAAGTGAAATTACTAATCCATTTGTTCATATTACTAATCCTAATCATAAAATCACTATTCATAATTTACTATTCATCAAAAATCAAGTTGATCTTATTAGACTCCAAATTGCGTACTGAACATAATTGTAGAAGACCATTTTTTGAAAATCATTACACATTTTAAATTATATAATGTTTACATAAACATTTTTTTCAAAATATTCTTTTGAAAATTCATCGAAAATATGCATACTAGTTTTATCTGGTCATTTGAAAATTCATAAACTTCATCATAAGAAGAAATCCAAATTTTTATTGAAAACAGGGATTACACAAGGCAGTTACGGTCTCGTTACATAGCCCCTTATAATACCAGCATAGAACCTAAGGGTAAGGTGTGTTAGGGTGATAGAATCTTGGGGCAGCTCGGTCAACATTGCCCGAGTAGTAATTTATATCAGTTTGAACTTCTCGCGAAGGCGATTCCGTTCTAGCTTCACATGATGAAGTTTGGCTTGGGTTTGGCCCAGAGCAAAGCCCAACGGTGCTACCTCCTTCCCAAGCTCTGTTATATGGGCTTCGATCAGTCCAAGACTACTAGGTGAGGCCATCTAATCTTCTTTCTATAATAATCAACCAAGATTACTTATATTTAGAGACAATAATCAAAAAAAATTGTTCACAGTGGTCATATTGACCGATGGTCATATAACAGTCAGAACCCAATGGTCTCATTTTAATTATAATCATGTTTATCAAATAATACATTTTTGATGAGTATAATAATAAAATAAAATAACACATGAAATTAGGAAACAAGATTTATTCCAAATTTCGGGCCGTTACAATCTTCCCCCTTAAGAAATTGTGTCCTCGCCATTTTAAAAATTGGGTTTTGAAATTTCATTGAAAGTCCCGCATCGGAAAAAGAGTCAGTAACACCATTACTTTAAATGAGAGAAAAGGAAGTACAAAGGCCACCCAAGTTTCCTCATACTAGGATTCCATGTAGGAAACATGGACATGGAGGAGAAAACAAATGGTCACGTCCTAAAGGAGAGTGATAGAAACCCTGATTAGGAGGAAGTTAACCACCAGAAAATCCCAAAATTATGATGTGTGTAAGAGGTCTTTGATTACCTAGTAGGAAACGTAAACCAAAAACGTTTTTTTTACGTTCATTTTCATAACATTAAGGAATTCATTTACAACATAGAACAAAAACATAAGGAAATATATCTACCTTCATGTAGAGTTTCATACATTAATAAGTTTCTACCAAAACTAATCTTTTCTCCAAACGATGAGCATTCAAAACTACTTGGTCTCATAAAATCACAATAATGATCTTCTAGAGAATCACATAATCCACAAAAGATCGACTTTCTATTTCTTCTGTATTTATAAATTATCCCAAAAATAGAATGGTTAAGGTAAAAAAACTCTTCAAAATGAATCCCATAGGAATGAAAGCTACTTTTAAATATTCAAAGTTCCATGGTACTACCCAAAGTTCATCGTAGACCATTCCATAAATAATGGTCCTTAATATTCCTCAAAATAAACCAAACTAAGATTGAAACCCAAATACAAGAAGGATTTGATGACATAGTCTTCCAAAATAAACTTCATTGTTCATCTCCAAACAACATCAACAACTCCTAACATCTTATAACAAAAGTAGCTAACCTAAACATATTTTACCAAAGATAGGTTAATCATTCCCGTATGTAACCTAAATTACTATAAGTCCACATTAAATTCATCGATTCTTAAAAATATAAGTCAACCTTACTCCTCAAATGAAAATACCGTAGTAATCTATTTACCTCGATCAAATACGGTTCCCAAATTAATGAATGTCTTCCAAAATAATAATCATCTTTTAATCCCCTAATCAACTTTTTCATATTAATACGGCAATCATTACATTTCCTATCACATTGGTTATTGGGACATGTTCTTCCATCTCCCACCATTAACTAAGAAGAGAAATTATAATTAGAGTCTTAAATACATAACCAATAATCATGAAAAGGAGCTTAAAGCATATAAGGATAACTTGTAGAAGAAAAGTATACCCTAAATTGTGATCCCATAGGTTCCAATCTAGTTTATCCACAATCATATATTCTTACATGAATCTTTGTTCCTTTAACAATGGTTCATACTAAGCTTATGAATTTACCAAAGCATATCCCCCGGAAGTGTCGTAACCAAGAGTGCAGCAAGGCCCGTTGTCGTGTACCAGTTCCCGTTCGAGTCTAGCTCAAAGCGGTGTTTTCAGGTTTTTCCCCTTTGAACATCGGTGCCAGAGCCACCTCTACCTGCTCGTATCTAGATAGGGATGTATTTTCTTCGCAACCCATTACTCAATACTCACCAAAATTCCAAGAAGATTTCCTATATATAAACTTTTCTATAGGCTTCTTCCTAAAAATTTCATATCCTAATTTCCACAAATAACTAAACCATAATTTGATACCAACTATAGAATACCGCCTTTTTATCACATAAACTTTCATTAAATTTTACAAAACAGAGGATCTTTAAGGTTTAGTGTCTTGGAAACCAGGAACTTAAAACATGAAACAACAAAAAAAACATTCTTCATGAACACTTGAAAGGCTTCTCCTTATGTTCATCCTAGGTTCATTACTGCATCTCATAACCTGGGGACATACATCAAAAGAAAGGGTGAGCAGAAGGCCCAGTAAGGGAAACAAGAGAAACATTTTACATGGGATCTTGAGATACTTCAATAAGGACATGAGAAGAACATTAAGGCATGAGAAAGAAATAATGAGATACATCATAATAAAAATAACATTTTTCATAACATGAAGACGTGGCAGCAACATTTAATATTGACAATCGTTTCGTTTCACCAAGGTCCATCCCCAAGGTGTCATTAAAATTTACCATGGTTATTCACCATGGCGTCGTAAAAAAAAGGTCATCTCTAGAGATTAAGTCTTTACCCAATGCATTAGAGCACTATCTGGGCGCACCCTTAAACTGTAATCTCTTGTGGTTACATCATTATCCAATGCAATGGGGCGCTATCAGGGCACACCCTTAAATTTTCCATTATTATCATGTGATCCACATATATAATCATCAAAAATTTCATAAATAACCCATATAGCATAAAAATAAATGGGTTTCATTTCATAATCATAATGTTTTAAAAACTGCTTTAAAGACATGATCTTTACGTCACTTTAAACCCACGGGAATGGAAAGAGGGTTTCGTGTATGTAAATACTAGAATTTAAAATAGAAAATTTTGATATATATGTGAATAACCCTATATAAATAAGATCATTGAGTATTCACATTATAACATAAAATAATTTTGAGAAAAGAGAGAGAGGCACTTTGAGACGTAAATTCTGCAGCATAACGAATATGTTTCGGGGTGTTAGAAAACATTGAGAAGAGAGGGGACATGTGTCAAACATTCATATATGACCCATAAAATAGTAGAGGGAAAAAATATAAGGTATTTATGAACATGGTAATGAAATTTGAAAATATACCATATGAAATGAAGAACATGAAAGGAAGAAAAAAATATTTCTCTTGTGAGAATTCGGCAGCCTAACGGCGTCACATAAACTTCAATAAAATTGAATTGACAAGGTCAAATAGGGTCTCTCATCATATGAAAATAATAGTCCAGTATGATATATATACAGATCATACACCAAAATAATATAAAGTAACTTGAAATAATTGACATGAAAGTAGAACTTCAAAACGAGAAGGGTGAAGAAACACTTAAAAATTCGGCAGCCTAACGACACCACTTAGAACATCAAAATACTGAATAGAAGAGATCAAATGGGGTCTTTCATTAATAGATCATAAAATATCAGTATGATAAATATAGAGATCATACCCCAACATAATAAAAATGAACTTGAATGAATTGACATGAACGTAGAATTTCAAAATGAGAAGGGTGAAGAACCACTTAAAAATTCGGCAGCCTAACGACGCCACTTAGAACTTCAAAATACTGAATTGAATAGATCAAATGGGGTATCTCATCATTAGATCATAAAATATCAGTATGATAAATATAGGGATAATACCCCAACATAATAAAAAGTAACTCCAAAGAATTGACATGAAAGTATAACTTCAAAATGAGAAGGGTGAAGAACCACTTAAAAATTCGGCAGCCTAACGGCGCCACTTAGAACATCAAAATACTGAATTGAAGAGATAAAATGGGGTATCTCATCATTAGATCATAAAAGATCAGTATGATAAAAATAAATATCATACTCCAACATAATAAAAAGGAACTAGAAAGAATTGACATGAAAGTAGAACTTCAAAATGAGAAGGGTGAAAAACCACTTAAAAATTCGGCAGCCTAACGGCGTCGCTTAAAACTTCATAAAATGAAATAATGAGAGTAAGAGGGGTTATCTCATCATATGAACATAAAATGTACAGTATAATGAATATAAAAGAACATCCTTCAACATAATAACATGGAGTATAGAATAATTGACATAAAAGAGATCACTTTAAAAGAAAGTGAGGGGTCAGATCCTGTACCTTAAAATGTAACTCTTAATCTTCAAAGGATGGGACCTTGAGGGCGTGGGGGAACCTTGGGAGGACTCCTTGGGAGATAATGAGACCATAAATTCTTTGGGGAAGAGTGGGGAGTCGAATGGATGAGAGGAGGGCTTGGTATTTATTGGGAAAGTGAGGGGACAAAGCATTAATGGCCAAGGGACACCTCACATGCGCTTTTCTCAAAACAATGTGCTCTCCCATGGAATTTACCATGGAGTTAGGCCACATGTGGCCCCCAAAACAATAATTCTTCACCCTTGTCCGGCCATCCCTTAAGATATCTCATGACATCATCATGACACATCTATGATGTCATTAAACATACCGAAACCCTAAAACTGCATTTTTACTATTCACTGAAAATTCAACTTTCTCAGAAAAATCCCAAAATTTCACACTAACCAAATATAAATGCTCTGATTTCAAAAATTAACTCCATTTTATAAAAATAATTTTCTAAATATTTTTAAATTTATTTTTAAATAAATTCACTATTCACGAAAAATTCATTTTTTCAGAAAAAACCCCAAAAATTGCCATAACATAATATCGATGCTCTGAGTTCAAAAATGAAATCCATTTTATAAAAATAATTTTCTATATATTTTAAAATTTATTTTTAAATTAAAAAACACTATTCACATGAAAAAACTAATATTTTAATAATAATTTATGAAACTGTTACTTAACCATTTTATTGAATCATATTACTTAATCAAGGTGCCTAGATTATTTTAAAATTTGCTTTAAGTGAGATTACTAATAAATTTGGTCATATTACTAATCCTAATCATAATATCACTATTCATAATTTACTATTCATCAAAAATCATGTTGATCTTATTAGACTCCATATTTCGTACTGAACTTAATTGAAGAAGACCATTTTTTGAAAATCATTACACATTTTAAATTATTTAAGGTTTACAAAAACATTTTTTTTCAAAATATTCTTTTGAAAATTCATCGAAAATATGCATACTATTTTTATCTGGTCATTTGAAAATTCATAAACTTCATCATAAGAAGAAATCCCAATTTTTATTTAAAACAAGGATTACACAAGGTAGTTACGGTCTCGTTACATAACCCCTTATAATACCAACATAGGACCTAAGGGTAAGGTGTTCTAGGGTGATAGAATCTTGGGGCGACTCAGTCAACATTGCCCGAGTAGTAATTTCTATCAGTTTGAACTTCTCACGAAGGCAATTCCATTCTAGCCTCACATGATGAAGTTCGGCTTGGGTTTGGTCCAAAGCAAAGCCCAATGGTGCTACCTCCTTCCCAAGCTCTGTTAGATGGGCTTCGATCGGTCCAAGACTACTAGGTGAGGCCATCAAATCTTCTTTCTATAATAATCAACCAAGATTACTTATATTTAGAGACAATAATCAAAACATTTTTTCACAATGGTCATATTGAATGATGGTCATATAACAGTCAGAACCCAATGGTATCATTTTAATTATAATCATGTTTATTAAATAAAACATTTTTGTGGAGTATAAAAATAAAATAAAATAACACATGAAATTAGGAAACAATATTTATTCTAAATTTCGGGCCGTTACAATTATAATAATGAAATACATGATATTTACTATCAAAAGGGAAATATATACACAATATAAAAGAATATATGTGCATGACATAATATATATGTCATGGAAAGTGAATTGAGATAAAAATAAATTCTTTATTGCTTAACAATCATCAAACATGTTCGATACATCATTATTATAAAAATAATAATATTATAAATATTATAAAAAACATATTTATATATATCATACAATATTTATATCTCTTATGACCTCTAATTAACAGTTTATTAAATATTCCAAGTTTCATTAACATTTCAAGTGATAATAATTTTTATTTTTTTGTTGGTTTTTATATTTCATTTTTTATTGTCTTACAGTGATCATGGTTTCAAAAAATAATAAATGTAAATTGTTGTATAAATATCACTTATGTTCATTAATTATTTAATAGTATTCAATTATATTTTGAAATTGTAAATTAAAAACACATGTCATGGAGATAGTCGGTGGTACGTATGCAAGATTATTGTTTCTATTATTCATGAGATTTTAAAAGGAAGATAATGTATTAACATTATATAATAATTTGTAATTCATATATACAATATTTTCTGCTTAAAAACAACTTAAATATATTTTATATAAAGATTTAACTAATCAAATAACTTCACGAGGAGTTAGTCTCCCATATATAGTAGTGATCATTTTACATTCCCATAAAATGAAAATTATTAAATTATATTTGATATAACATTTTCAGAAGTATAATAATATCAAAAATATAATATATAAACTAATAATCTATCAGTATATCCATACTATAGATTTCAATATAGAAAATTTATAACATTCTTTCATGATGTTGTAGTCCGTCGAACAAAAAAGATATCATTTTGTATCCCATTTGATGTAATATGATATAATTATAGGAAATTTCATTAAAATAAAAACTAATTAATATATTTAATATAATAATTTAATTATATTAGAATGGTTTGATAATAATTCATGAATTTTGAAAATTAAATAATATAAAATTCTTATTTGGGGGTGTTACCTCATATTCAGACAACATAATTTTTTAACTAAAAATATAATTTTGTTCAATTTGTGAAATATATTAGGATTCCAGGAGGGTAGAATGTAAATATGGATCCTTATCTTGTTCTAAAAATATTAAACCTTCAGTTATAGACTTTTCAAGAGGAAATGAGGGTATGTGGGATTTAATAAGTGATGTTAGTAGTGATCTTGTAATTTTTGAAATGAAAAAGGAGTAACCATATTTGTCTAAATTAATAAAGCACCAAAATTTACCAGAATAAAGAATTTTAGTTATATGTTGTAAATATTTCTATCATTTTTCTTTTTATATATTTTGGGTCATCTTTCCTAATATTAATTTAGATTAACCATACCAACAAGTACATATTTACATTAAAGCTGATATATAATTTTAAAAATAATACAATTAATATTGAAAAAATTGGCCATTTTATATAACATGAATTAGAATTTCTCCAAATATAAAATCCATTTTTTCAAAAATCCTATCACATCATTATAAAAATATACTTCCAAATTAATGAACCTTATGTGGTGATAATTTTGATTTTTACAATGAAAATGTCAAAAAGAAAAAAATCATTTTTTATAAAAATTATATATACAAATAATTCTTATGATGAAAATAGGATTAATTTAAATATAATTGAAAAACATATTACATTTTTATCTATTTAAAACAAAAATGGTCCATTCAAAAAATATAATGATAATGATGTTTTCAATAAATACCATTAATTTTCACTGTAAATTGAAACATTATTATTTTACAAAAAAATAAGAAAAATAAATCTATGATAATATTGACATGATGTTTTGAAAAAAGAAATTTTATTTAACAATATAAATTTTATAATTGATTCAAAAATTATTTTTATTATTCATTTCCAAATAAATATATAATTATCTATTATGA
The DNA here is from genome assembly GCA_963277665.1 of Viscum album. NCBI lineage: Eukaryota > Viridiplantae > Streptophyta > Magnoliopsida > Santalales > Viscaceae > Viscum > Viscum album. Next base: position 86,870,517 of record OY728121.1, on the reverse strand, counting down.
ATAAAATATATTCGAAACATATAAATACATTTTCATATATTACATATTTTTTATAAATTTATTTTTATTTAACAAAGACATTGTAAAAAAATTTAATTTTTTTTTATTATTTTAAATATATATATGTTTAATCGATATGAAATAATTGTATTATTTAAATAACAATATAAATATTTTTTGTGATTCATGAAAAATATATGATGCATACCATGAAATCTAAATTCTATGATGTGTATAACGCATGATATTAATGAAATTTATATTTTTTTTAAAAATCACATTCCAAATAACTAAATCTGTTACAAAACATTGAAATGAATACTTTCATGGAACTCTTCTGGGAATCTTTTTCCTCATGAGAAATGAGAGGATATTTGATGAAAATTATTGAGCCAACAATAAATTAAATAGGTAACTGATTCAATGTATGAAGACTAAAATACACTGTTATTAGGGAATTTTATAAAATACATACAAAACCCAATGAAAAATAAGTATGTTTTCATTTATGGGATTAAAACAACATAAAAATTTTAACTAGTCTCCCAAATAATATAATATTACTAAGATACAGTATATAAGGGCATTCATTAAGTATTATAAAAATGAATATGAAAATGATCAGATGAATGAATCAAAAATTATAAGCTTATTATGTAATTATAATAATTATATTCATAATTAAAATATCAATATAGTCCATTTCATTAATGAGATTAATTGACTTTAGGTAATGAAGTCTCCAAAACATTTTCATAATTGGAGAGGTAAAGACACGGAATTTCCGTGGAAATTTTTTTCTTAAATACATTTGAATTTTATAAGTATGAAGTTTCTAACTCCGATAGATTCTGAGGCCCAGTGTGCCAGAAATCAATTTTTGAAGTTTTGCTCATGTACGTTCAGTTAATGTATGTACGAGGTTTTATAACTTTTGAACTGGTGCTCAGAATTGAAATCTGAGGGCCCCGTTGAACTCGTAGCGTCAGTTATTGCTTAGTGAGACCTTCACTGTAGTTGCATTCTAACGAGAATCATAGCTATATTCTTAAGGTTTTTAGTTATGTTAAATAACAATAAGAGATAACTTATTTTATTGACAGTTAAAACCTCCAAAGGAATGTTAGTTGTGGGGGACACCACACCATAACCTCCCATGAGAGGTTATGGTGGTGGGGCCCACCCACACATAACCTCCCTTGGAAGGATGTTAAGAGGTTGGACCCACATGGGCTTTACCTCCCCTTTAACCCCTAAAACCCCCATTTATGTGGGATGAAACCCTATATTCCTTAATTTGTTTATATCCACCTTCCCCTATTAATTTTATTGCCAACCATCATCATTAATTAATTGAATGTATTTTTTTAAATGGCACGCCATTTGAATAAATTTGAATTCAGGCCATCCATTTAAAATAAAGGATTTTCTATTACTTTATCTTGGTTGGAATAATTCTTTGGTGGAGCCTTGGAAGAATTGTGAGAACATCCTCTCAACGAAGAACCTCAAGAACTGTCGCCATCTTCATCCTTCTTTATCCAGGGAATGAATGGGAAGTGATGCACATGAATAACGTCGACGTCGTCTTAAACTTTATCCGCTTCGAACGCTCATCCGCCAACGACGGGTACTATTTTTCATCCGACGTCAACGGAACGACGCTTCATTCCCGCGACTCCGTCAACAAATACTGAAAAGTTAGGTAGGGGGTATTTGAGCTATTATTATATGTGAGTATAAACCGCTTTCTTTTCCAATCAATGTTATGGAATGAGAATAGCCATTTTATATCACCATAATGAGGAGGGTTTGGGCATCACGAACACAGTCCGACCGTCCCCTTGTTTGTTTTTGTTCGATGATGATGGCATAGAAAAAAGGTGATGACAACGAAGATGACGAACCAAGGTCGTGTTCCCTGTGGACTTCGCGAACTGTGCCGCCCTTGTAGCACCCGCCACACACCCCTCACCCTCACCTGCTTCCCTAGTGTGCTACCTGCGCCTTAGCGCGCTACCCCGATGGGCTACCAGGTCCCCGGGATGGCTGCACGGCACCTTGACGCTTTACCCGGCGCCCCCAACTACCTACCCAGCCCCTTCCAACGGCTTGCACGGCACCCCCGCGCCCTATCGGTGGCCTTCCCGGCCACAACCGGCGACAGTCCCTACACCCTGGCACCCTAATAGGTGCCCCAATGGCCACCTATCGCGGTCTTCCCGGCACCACGACGTGCTACCCTTGCCAAGCGTGTTGCCCGGCGTGCTGACTGGCGCCCTGCCCGGTGGACCCACGGCCTGCCCGGTGTCCCACCGGCCTGCCCGTGCCTCGTGTGGATTACCGATGGCCTCCTGAAAGCTGACCACCAAAGCTGATCCCCTCGCGGCATTGGCTGAACCAGCTCCGACATTCGGGTCGAGCCGCCTGCGTCGCGACATTCGGGATGAACCGACCTCGTAGTCTGCTGGGCCGGGCCCAGTGGACCGGTCCTAAAATAGCAGGTTGACCTACCCAACAGGATTGGTCAGACCCATTAGGTCTGTCCAAGTAGGCCCAGACCAGGTCGGCTCTGACTGGGTTGGGCTGAGCCGGTCTGACTGGGTCGGACCTGACCTGGACCCACTACTGACCCTTTGTTATCTTTGTAAATATCCTTGGCACCAGACGTCCATTTTACAAACCGTCAGTGGCGATAGTCATCTCGATAAGAGATTGTCCCTTCGAGAATACCCGACTGGAGTTCGAGGTATAGGTGAGATATGGTCAGGTTGGTTCGTACACGAATCCAACCAGGCCCCCAGGACTAAAAAGCTAATAAATCATAGATCGGTCGTCCGATTGATGCGCCATCTATTGCGTTGAGACCCCTATAATGTGGCGGACCTTTGATATACTTCTTCGTAGAACTTCACAATAGTTGGAGTTATTTAGACTAGCTCATGGAGTGGAGCCCTCCACTAACGGGTAGACAGAGTGTGGTGTCATAGTAGTTGACAGGCCTAACGATAGATTGGCCTATTCGACTAGCCCAGTGGGGAGCGACTGGTGCTTGGCGGGAGACCCATGGCGGAGGGGAGCCTAGTATTTTGAGGCATACCCATGATACCTAACCAGAGGAGTACCTTTGCATGATATTATGGGGAGTTCCTGGCATTTGGCGGTAGACCAACATCAGAGGAGCACATGGTATTTGGTGGCAGACCTACGGTAGTCGACATGATGAGTACCTCTGTAGTCCAAGGTTAGTGAGAAGCTCCTCGGTGTCACGATAGGCCCACTTTTCATGAGATATGAGGATTTATCTAGTAGTCTTTTTTTCGATAATGAAGATCCCGGTTTGATCTGAGTCAATAACGTTTGTGTTACCTCATGATTGAGATTTTTTACTTCATAACATAGGAATATGTTTGGAAATATACCTTAGTATGGGTTATCTGTTGAATCCTTTACTTTTTGGTTTAGCATTGTTGGATATTATGAGACCATGATTCTCTTGGGATCCCTACAGCGAATCGTTATACTCACCCCCGCACTGGATATGAACACACCTCATTGTGTTAGATGTAGACAACTGACAGCGCTGACGGAGGCTTAGAGCGCCAGGACTAGACGGTACCCGAAGGTGGACCTTTCGACGAGTCGGTACACAGAGGAGTCTGACGGGAATGGAGTGATGATAAGGCAATCTGTACCTACCCTTCAGGTAGGAACCCCGGAGGACAATCCAAGATCTTCTCTTTACTTTTCATTTGTTTTTCCCTTTTTCAGTTGTACTTGCTTTCAGTTGAACATGTACTTTACTTTTGGGCTTGTATTTCCATCCCCTTTTACTTTCCCTCACCTATTTTGTATTCATTATTGCTTCGTTCATTCCTTCTAGTTCTGTACTCTGATTGTGTGTGGTTACTTTTTATAAACGCAAATCCTTCATAGCATTGGGATTTACGCCTTTGGTGCTATTCGCCAGCCACTTTCCTATGGAGGGCGGGCTTGGGGTAGTTATAGTACGGGTCCCGAGGACGGGTTGTGATAAGAGGATATATTATAATATGGTAGAAATATGGGGAAATATTTATCTGTGGGTTATGTAGTCTAAATGATGAAATAGAATAAGGTGATGATATAGAAAAAAAACAAACTGAATAAGGGAATGATTTATTTCTCCCCAAATGAAAATTATGGAAAGAAATATTATGGTACATTCTAGAAGGGATTGATTGTTTTCTACAATTACTAAAATAATGAACCACGTATTTATAATTTAAATGGATGTAATGAATTTTTAAATATTAAATTCCTAAAATATAAGGATATGGGTAACTATGAAAATCAATAATCCAATAATCAAGGTAATATAGACATAAAAAAGAAAATATATGATGGTCAGGTATATTATATTACTACATCTAAAAGGAAATAATGTTCTTTTTTATTTGGATTTAAGAATAATATTAGTGATTTTTTTCAATTATTTTCTAATTATATGAATCATTAATCATATATGAATTATAAATTAGTGTTTTTTTACTTGGATTTCAAGACATATATTGAATTCTAAAATGTAAAATGGTTCATTCAATGGTTGATACTTTTTAATAGACATGATTGAGGGATGATACCACTGAATATTTTCTCAATGATGATATTACAATGATATATAATTTATTATTGGATAATATTAGCGACATTGAAAAAATTTAGTCGTTTGATAGTTAATGGAAACCTTATAGTGGATTACTATATGGTTGGATTTATGGTAAATATTCAACAATATGATACAATATTTTTTGAAGAATTAATTTTTTCATTAAATTTTTATAGTCATCAAGGTATTAACAAATTTTGAATGTGGAATTGGGAACCACTTCATATTTCTAGGTGAATATTTTTTTTATTGAGTGACTATCCTTTATAATTTATGGAGAATGAATTCTTCCAGACATATTTTGTATGAATCTATCCATTGGATAATTGTGAAGAAGAGTCAGTTAAGGATTGAGTGTCATTGGGTAACATGTACAAACACTTCATGTTTAACTATATAAATTGTTAAATGTTATTAAATTTTTATCATCATATACTTGGTTAAAATATAATTTTATTTCATCATAAAAAACAAAATTCATAATAGATGTTTATTTCATGAAAAAAGAAATTATGTTTATGTTTATCGAATCAAGTAGAAAATATGAAATTGTGCCTCTAATGTATAATGATATCATGTATTTATATTTCATTATCTTTTCAGTATATATGGTAATGTAATTCCTAAATTATAGGAAATGAGACATAAAAAATGTTATCGAATATTCATTATGTCTGATTCATCAAATGGTCCCCTAACTGATTAAATATTTATATTTTTTTGGTCATTATCATTCTTATAGTCTTTGATATCTACCTTCCTTAGTACTTAAGTTTTCTTTTCATCTATGCACATATCTTCAATTATCATAAATGCTCGCCAATTTTGAATCCTAGTTGTGTGTTGTTCCTTATAACCATGGTATTTACATTTCTATCATATCATGAGACAATTTTTTTCCCATTTACAAATTTGAGTTTTCATCAATGTTATTTTAAAATTTAATACTCTTAGTATGTGAGATAATTATTAAAATGCAATTATTAAATTTTCATAATGTGTGTATTATATAAGTCCACGAGATATTAAAATTAGAACATCATCAAGGATGTTTTATATGATTGAAACTCAAATATTTCGATATTATGTAATATAATAATACGTTGTGATAAATGTTTTTAAAAAAATACCTAAAATCTAATCTATTGCATGTGATGAATGAAATATCAGCTTCAAACAAAATGTGATACACCATTAAAGTTTTATTTTTTAAACATTGACATTAAACCATAGGAGTTTTCTTGGAGGTAATTTATTAGACTGGATGAATAATTAAAATTATACATTTTTATACACATATAAAATAAATTATCCCGTTATCTATTGATTAAACATAAAATAATAATCATTGCAAGGAACAATAAAACATTTCATAGCAACAATATTATTTTAAATGGTTGTTCTGTTCCTCTTTTGCACATAATTTTAATTAGTTTTTACACAACAAATAAAATTTATATTACAAAATAAAATTTATTTTTTAATTTTAGATGTGAAATTTATCATTTCATGAATTATTGTTATTTTATAAAAAATATTAAATTTTTATAAAGATTCAACGACACAAATTTTATTTGAAGACAACATTTTCATTTAAATTACCTAAAATATAAATTATACCATAAATTGGTTTTATTATAATAATAGGTAATATATATTTAAATTTTACTATTTTATGTTTTTTTATAATTTCATGATTAAATCTAATACAAAATGATTTTCCAAAATTAACATTTTCTTCTTAGGGTAAACACTTATTTCAAATGTTTTTCTGGTTTAATTTTATATTATATTATGAAAACTCAATGAATTGAATTTTGAAAAGTGGAATAAATATTATTAATTATAATAATTTATATAAGAAAATAATTTTGACATAATATTTTACCATTAATAATTTTGAAAAAGATAAAAATACATTAATACAGATAAGAATAAGAAAGATATACCAGTGTTTAAATTTAAAATATAATTGTTAATATAAACTAATAACATTGTAAAATAAAATTTTATGGTAATTAAAACGCATTAAATCTTATATGGTTCAATTATGTATCATTTATTTCTTATTAAATGATAAAAATGTGGGTACACACCATTATATTAAAAAATTTATTTTCTATACTCTCCCCTGCATTTAAGAGGATCCTCATTTCATATCTATTTTTTACACCCCAAAAAACCATTGTTTAAGAAAATAACTACACAAATTTCTTCCTTAAATAAATTCCCATATAATAGGGTTGTTATTTATATAGAAAATATAATCTATGAAGGTTTTGTATTTAATATAACGTTTTTCCCAAAAAATAGGTAATGTTTTAAAATAATAAAGTCCATTCTTTTATTATTCTAACTCCTCCAAATATTTTAAATATATTATAATATGATAAAATGAGAATATAATATATATATATAATGATAATTTTGTGATCTATCTTCATATCATTTTCCTTCAAATTGGAATACAAATTTTGGCACATTTGTACAAAAATCTATCACCTCATGAGGTCATGTGATTCATTTTTTATAAATATTTATAGTAATGGTATTAAAGAAAACCTAATTAATATATGTGATATATATGGAATAATATAAATTCTAATAAAATTACTATTCCATGTGTTTCATTACCCTTTAAACATTTAAGGGTATTATATTTTTTCTAATTTGTGCATTCGATAAATTGTCTGCATGGAGGGTGTAAATAATATTATATCAATAAAATTTATATATTAATATAAATACTAATATTTATAATATGGATAATATTATATATTTTTTTTAATAATGATAAATATAATTGGAATGAAATTATCGAACCAAAACATACATGAAAAAGAAATAAATTATCATCTAAATAGTGAATTTAAAAAGGAAATTGTTATAAATTGGTCATAATAGGATAAAATTAAATTAAATATGGTATTAAATATATTATTATAACTATAAAATAGAGTTTTAATAAATATATAGTCATAGGATTTATGGACCTTTATGAATCAAATAAGACTATAGGTTAGGCTTTCTCATTTCTCTTTTACATCAGAGATACATATTTCATATTCAAGATTACTTATTATTTGTTGTATAAATAAACCCCAATTTGTATTTTATATAATTAAAATATTAAAATTCAAGGGGAATGTTGTTTCATATAATTTATTTAGGTAATTGGGATTATGATTCATTATACTTCAAGGAGGTAAGTGTATATTTCACAATCTCATCACTATTCGGTATTGTTTATGTTTAAATTATCCATTGTGGAATTATTTTTCATTAATTTAAAATTAAACATAAATATTCACCTCCCATAGTTATTATTTCACACTTAAGGTAATAGTAAAATTTCAACCTCTTTTTTTTATAAAATTAACAAAACATTTCCCTAAAAATGAAAAATAATTTCTTTTTTCGATAAAAAATGATTCATCATCCATGATATAATTTTTTTTAAATAGTTATATAGATGTGGATAAATGTATAAATTTGATTTATTATGTAAATTTCTACACTATTTTTAGAATATAAATTAATTGAAAGTATGCTTGTTTTCAGTTTTCAAATAATGACAGTTTATCTTTTTCTAAAAAGGTGAATATAATCATTGTTTTAATGTTTATGGAATGCACTAAATTTCCTTCCACCATGATAACTCAATGATTTATTGAATAATTAAAATATTTTAATTTCCTTTATCAAAAAAAATTTAAATATGATTTCAGCACGTAGTATTAAAAAACTATTTTGAATGATATTTTCAACAAAAAAATTATGTAATTATTATGGTATTTATATTCATCAATGAAATATAATTTTTATTTCACCTATAATATATTATAAATATGATCTATTTTTCACATCCATACTCTCTATTTGGATGATTTATGTTCATTATGGCTATTAACATTCAATTATGTATTCCATTATCGATATTGCTATTAATGGTTTGTGATAATGTTTAAGGATTTGGTAAATTATTTACATTTTATATGATTGTTATTAAAAATGAATGCTTATTTTGAATATGATTCACACATTTGATATGAGGATTTAATTTTAAATTTTACTTCATGCGAAAGGCCCAAAAATATCCCCTCAATTCATTAGTAGATCTAATGAGACAAACTATCTTGTGGTTCTTGCAAACGTCATACCCATTCATGTAATATGTCTTGGAATAATGCCTCAAAGGTATTGATATGGTATTCATAATTTTGTGTTTAATCATTATGTGGTTATATATTTATGCACCATGTTATAATTAAATAATTTATAATATCCATGGTTAATATTGATGTTCTTTTTATAATTTTTAAGGATTTATTCGACCATATTTTATTCCTTCCATATTATGATTATGTAATTAATTAAATATAAATTGTTTATAATTTTTACCATTCCATGTTGATTATGAACATTTTCATTATGATATATTCTATTGAATATAAAACCGTATTGAGGATTTGCTCTCAACCCTTTCTAATGATACATTTCCCTATGATTATAAAATGTGTTTTGTGATTGTAGTGCATTGATATGATAAAGTAAATTTGTTTCTACTCAATGAAAATAATATCATTCATTATATGTGATCAATTATAATATAATATTCTATAATATATCTAGTTTAACAATAATACTAAAATATTTTTGTCTTTTGGGATGAAATTTCGGATAAATTAAATGATTGAAATAAATCACATCACTTTATTTCGAAGTACTCCATTGTACACATGTGCAACATTATCATATCCCATCATAGAATGGAATGTAAGAAATTATATGTGATATCTTAATTTTATAAGTATTACAATGTCATAAATATAATATAGTTATGTAAAATCAAAAATAAGAACCATATTTGGTGGTTAAAATTCATTCAATGGTGTTAGATAATATTAATCACTTATTAATGGATTTAATTGTTTAGTTTTCTTATTATGATAGAAACACATCTGAAAATCACCTTAAGTTAATATGTAGCAAAACACATATGGTTATTTGTTTGGTAATTCCATTATTACATTTATTATATACCTTTATATCAATAAAAAACACTTCTTAGTATCACATATAAAATATAAGTTAAAAATGGGTGAGTATGGAATCCCTAAATGCGTTTTCATTCAATGGATCCTATCATTGAAAAATAATAATAGTCAATATGAAAAATAAATAATTGATGAAAACCCATACAAAATATAACATTAACATAATATGGTGTGAATAAATTTTTATTAAATAAATATATATTACTATGTAAATGATCATAATAAATTTTCATTGGATATTCAAAGAAATCAAATAATCACATGTACATAAAAACCCAGTCAAATTATGTGTGAATTCATAATTTGGGACATTATAACCATACCATACATGAATAATGAGAATACATCCTACATAAAAGAGTGAGGTATTTGCTAGAAAAACCATTATAGTTTGTCTCATGAGACTTAATGATGCATCAATGGGTTATAGTAGGCCCCACACATCACTAATTTAGTCCAATGAATTCCACAAATGAATGTGATGAAATATAATCCATATAAGAATTTCTATTGGAATAAATTTAATATGGAATTTTAATCAATACACCAATCAATAAACATAATTATATTTCATCTAGAGGAATATTTTGAATATAAATAAAATATTATATCCTGTGTCCAAGTTATCTTAAACCATCCTTAATAAAATGGTGATTCCTAATATAATAGTAAACCCCAAGTCTAATTTATCATAATACAACAAAATAATGAAAAATAATTATATAAAAAAACCTATGCCTAATGTATCCTAACGACAACACTGGATTGATGAAATTGATTATTTAAATAAAATAAAAATTGCATTAAAACAACCCTTATAAAAAGATACCATTAACATGAATAATAATTATAGAATTATAATAGCACAAACTACACTGAAAATTAAATTTCAAACATATCATTATTTCTCTAAAACATTGATTGGTCATGACGGTGGACGATACTGTACATTCAATACATAATAAAATAACGATTCAATTAAAATTTTACCAAAAATACAAAAAATTAATCATTTTGAAAACTAAAGAAAGATTCATTTCGAAAAAATATGTAAAAATGTAAAAATTATTAAAACTAATAATTAATGTGCCAATTTTATAATTTTAAAAACATTTGTGGAATTTTTTAGAACCCATGGTTTTGGAGCTATATGGATTTTTAGTCTAAGAGAGAAATTTAGTAGAATTTTCATAAAATAGTTTAATAAAAACATTAACTAAATTAGGGAGAAAAATTTTATTATTACATAAAAACATAACAGTTAAAAAATATATATGAAAACACATTATATTTATGAAATCTATGTACTAATTTTCTTAATTAAGAATTTATTCATAAATAATCACAATAAATAATGAGATATTAATATATATAATTCTCAATTTTTTATCATTTGAATCTTAGGACAGAAGAAAGAAATAAAATAAAATGACAAATGACATAATAGGAAGTGAAATTTACTATTAATTTGTCACCTCAATGTTGTCTTATATAAACCACAGAAAAGAATTATGTAATGAATATAAAATAAATATCACGAATAGAAAGTTTAGGTGAGAAACCCTTACATCATGTTTTTTTAATGTCATACGGGTCCATACATCCTATTAAATTAATAAATATTTATTATAAATATATTACATTAAAAGTATAATATATTTCACACAATTTATGATTTATAAATAGTATTTTAGGATCATTTAATTTAAAATTATATTTTAGTACAATTTTTCATGTAATAACATATTTGTTTTAAATGTATTTTTGGAGGGGGTATTTACAATGTGTTTATGTTCATCAATGATATATTATATAGAGAATGGGTTTTTTATTTTCATATATATTCACAATATATATAATTATTGTAATCCTCAAATGTTCTGGATGGTATATTCATTACAATATTCATGGATATGGTATGCTATATATCCATATGAAATATATTATAATATTATAGATCGATTTCAGATGATGAATGAAAATAAAATATCACTACAATAAATTAATTATGATTTCATTTGAGTTCCATGTATTAAATTTATTTATTATTATTAAATTATATGTAAATATATAGTGAGAAAATACTCACATCGCTCCAGTTGGTGGAATTATTCCGTAAACCTGAGTGATGTTATTATATTTTAAATTGAATAGAAAATAAGAAAGTATTTATAATATCATATATGAAAGTTATAACTATGTTATTAATATTATATTTTATCATTTTATCATTCTTTTTTAACATTCAATAAAACAAAAAATTTAAAAACACATCCTATTGTTTTCATATGTTGTAGTCCACTGTACACATTAGTAATGATATTGTTTCCCCCAAACAATTAAAAATATGAATTTATACATTGTATTATAATACATGATGTTTTAAAATTCCTTAAAATATATATATATATATATATATGAAAACCCCACTATTCTATCCGGCCATGAATGTTTGTAATAAAAAATGAGTTACATCTTTTCGTGAGGAGGTAGTAAATCTTAGACACGATTGATAGTTTCTATTTCCATTTGAGGGAAGAGTATATTTAAATTAGTAATTAAATTTTCATAAAGTTATTTTTTAAAACAAATAATATTATATATAAATTTATAAAATAATAATCCCCTAATTTAAAATAATTAATTCTGTGGCATAATGATAAACATTATTTTACAAATTTTCATATAATCAAAATGATGTATTATAATATAAATATATATGTTAAAATATGATCCCCAAATATAATAATAATGTTGCAAACTTAATCACAGAATATACTATGTCGAAATTAATCTTTTAACGTAATTAAATTATTTAATTAATTCAAAAAATAGTAGTTTCAATGTACGATTTGGAATATAATAAAATTCAATTTCAAAAAAGGGGTTTTGGAAGAAAAGATATTAATATCATCAAAAAATCTTCCTTAGATTTATCTTTTAACAAATTAATAATTATTGTTTTTATTCAAAAATTTATATTTTCCAAAATAAATCATCATTTAATTATAATAATGTATATATAGTATCATAGTTACAAAAGGTGATTCTATTGATAAATGAAGCAGCATTATAAAATACATGCAATAACAGTATTAAAGTAATTATAGGTTTTCAAAAATCATTACCCTATTTCATTTATTGAAAAATGATACTCATTTTAATAATAACAATGGATTAAATTTCATTAAATTATATAATCCATTACAATAAAATGGGGGTTTAAATCAATATACTAAAATAATTAAATCAATTCACTCTTAAAATGGGGTTTTAATGAAATTAAGCATATGAAAATAATTTTTAAGGAAATATACATTTTGATATGTAATTTTTTAAAATATATTTATCACAATAAAATATATCTTTAATGTGTATATAATCTTATGATATAAATTTAAATGGAACCAAATATATTACCCATGTTTTTTTGGTTTCTTTATTACATTCCTACTAGATACAATGAATTATATCCCTAGGGACTGAATAATTAATTTATTTTTCATAAAACTATATATATCCATGAATATAATTTACAATTAAAAATATAAAAATACAACATTGAAAATTATATTAGGACACAAATATTTCCTACAGAACATCCCAATATATCAATCACAATTCAATTCTTGTAATACTACAAAATGATAAGAAGATAGGGGTGAGCTCAACTGCTTAATAAGGTAATGCATACCGTGGATTCTATAATGTATAAATGAATCATAACCAATATTGAAAGGAAATTAACTAAAATAAAATTCTTTTAATATATAACAATAAAATTATGATTAATAGTGTAGTATGTAAAATGATAAAATAATTCTATATACGTAATCACAATATCTCGAAATATTTCTTGGGATATTATTACTATTGGAATTATAAGGTGGACATCAATGACTAAAATAAAAATGTGGGAATACATAATGTTATAAATCATAACCATATATTCAAGGAATCATGCTATGATATATTACATATATGGGTATATCCTCATCTAAATACAAGAAGATTATTTTCCTCATGAGACCAAAAGATTCCTTGATGTTATATTGTGGGCCCCACCAATCAATTTTTAATTCTAACATATTCCTCATATGAATGGTGGGATCCATAATTAAACTACTAATTTGTTTCAAAAAAAATATCAAATGGTTTTTTATACAATCCAAAATAAATAAAAATAATCATAAACCATTTAGAGTCATGTGTAGAATGGTATCAATATAGAGCATCCCTAGTCAACCACATTAAAAACCCTATAGAGTAAAATAGTGAATAACAATAAAAAATTATCATCTTCAATAACACTAATCATAAAACATCCCAATAAATAATTACGATAGTTTAATTACATAATATCAGAATTAGCAAATACTTTTACAATTTTGGTCATTGATTAATATAAATTATTTGTAATGATGTTTTGAAACACTAATTACTAAAATAAAATTTTCAATTTGAAAATGAAATTTTAAAATAAAATTACCCAAATAATTTTGATAACTACATTTCCATTAAAATATATTCTGAAACATATAATGTAATATTTAAAACATTGAGTTTCATGATGGTTGGAAATTATGTTGATGACCTTTACGTTAAAACAACGATTCTACTAATTTTTTTTGTAAAATCCCAACATTAATTTTCTAGAAGAAAACAATAATATTCCTTTAAATAATTATTCAAAAAGAATAAATGTGTAAAAAATACTATAATTATCCATTTGGATAATATTATTATGTTTCTGAAATCATTTTTTGTAATAAGTTATTCTGGGGAACAATAAGTTTCGATCGAAGAACAAAATAATGTCAGATTTTATTACAAAAACTTTGTCAATAATTTTATGTAATATTGATTGGATGAATAATACTATTAATTATAAAATATCATTAATTAATATTAGATAATAAATATATTTTAGTCAATATATAAATATCAAATAATCCTATCATGATATCCATAAACATAATCAATCACGAACAATGATGTCATTTTTAAATAAACACTTACCACATTGATAACATTTAAATCGTAAGACCTATGAAATGAATAAAATGAAATGAAAAATTAAATACCATTACTCGAAATATATTATGATAAAAATATATAAAAATGATGTATATAAACCACATAATTGAATATGATGTGAATTTGGAATATGTTTCATGAATGTTTTTGTTAGATGAGAAACCCTCATGTTATGTTCGATTTCCCTCATATATGTAAATCCTCTTGTATAATAAATAATATATTATTAAAAATCATTTACATAATTATATAATCTAATTATATCATTCCAAATATGATTTAATTATGATGTATTATGATCAATTTTTTATAGTATACTTGAAAAAATTATCTTTCTCGTAATTAATGCTTTTGTCATGTATGATTTGATTTGGTATTTTCTGTAATTTTACATTTATCAGGGTTCAATATTCTAATAAATGAATAAAAAATAAAAATATCATATCTATTCGTTATAAAATTATAATAATCTCTAAAATTTCATTATTGATAATTTCATACATAGTTCATGCAAACAGTGTTTTATATATACACATGAACATTACATTCATTTTCTCAAAGAATGGGAAAAAAGAAAATTAATTTTAATCAAAAAATATAATAATAATAATAATAATAATGTTATATATATATATCATTTATATTAATAAAATTATTTTTGATACCATCCATGTGAAATGAAAATAGAATACAATTCACATTGATACGTGAAGGAAGTAATCCACATATATGCATGAGGAAAAATTATTGTGATACCAATAGATTTGAAGTTAATAATTAAATATTATATAAAAATTAATTATGTATTTTTAGTTCATAAATATCACATATCTTTATTTACAATTTCTTATTACCTTCCATGTGATTCATAAGCATCAAATAATCACATCACATCGGGAGGCGGTAGATTATGGTACATACGAGCGACATTATCATATCCCCCATAGAATAGAAATTGGGAAGGTTTATTTCATATAGTTATTAAATATTAATAATAATATCATAGATGTATTATAAATATGATCAATCCATAATTATATCCATTATTGCAAAGTGGTTATAGAAATTCAATTATATCGATCCACGGTGTAGCAGTCCATGACCACCAAGATCGATGGTTTTTTTTTCAATTTTAAAGAAGAGGATAGGAATATAACTCATTAATCTAAAATAATAAAATAATATTATATTTTATGTTGTTTTTTAAAATTATTCTACGTAAATAAGATTATAAGGAGTTAGAATATGATGTAAAATTAAAATGTATAGTTAAAAACATTACCCATAATTTGGGAATCATCTTTAGGTTTGCACAAAAGCCTTGGTTGAATTGATTATTGATCATAAAATGTCTCTATAATGTTATTAAGGAATTAATTATTTTATTTTGTAAGGTTTTATTTGAATAATGTTTTAATGATTATGAATTTGAGGGGAGAGTGGGTGGGCTTTTATAAGCAGGGGTGAGTACCCACATAGAATTTTTCAAAATAAAGAGTCAAACCCATTTTTTTATTATGAATAAATAAAACAAAATGGGTAAGTAAATATCAATTATTTTAATATGTTTTTAATATGTACATAAAATGGGTTTTTTTAATGGTTGCTTTCTCATTTTAAGCCAAATCGTTTTATTTACCCATAGTATGTCTATTTTTACATTTACCGTGGTAATTAAATTTTATTAACGTCAATATTCATTATCGTCAAATATTATGTTCAACATAAAATATAAATTTGTAGAAAATAATTTCATCCATGTGGAATAAATCAGTTTAATTGAAAACCAATGCAGTTGATGTAAATGGGGCATGCAAAAGGAAACATCCCATAAGTATATATTGTTTTGGATTTATAATTGAACATAAAATTGATACCAATTATATAAATTATTTACATTGAATTATATTTTATGAAAGTTTACATTTTAATATCTTAAAAATAAAATTTAATTTTAAAACAGATTATTTGAAAATTATTATTTCTATAAAATCATGAATTAGTCACTATTCATTAACAATTATTCCATATAAAATTCTAATAATTGTATATAAGTTTTATAATATTTATTTAATCAAGAAGATAGGTTATAAATTGATAATTATGAAATTGGTAAAATTTATTTTTAAAACATTATTTCAAAAATAAAAAAAAATTACTTTATAAAAATAATCGATTTTCAAAAAAAATAATTTATATCAATATGTTTTTTTATAATAAATAGATAACCATGTTATTATTTTATAAATATAAAACATGAAATTTTCATTACATCATTATACATATGGTAAGCATTGAATTTAATAGAATGGTTATTATGATATACTATATTAAGATTAATTTATACCTTGTGTTGCGTGTTCTACAAGAAAATTGATAGAAATGATTTTTTCTAGAAGGAAATATATTATAATGTATCTTCGAATTACATTCATTATGATACAAATATTTCTTCTGCAAAAAAATCTATAAGGCTTTATCATGAAGTTATTTCTTATGTTATTCCAAGAAATTTCTTATGCTTTCCATTTCTTGTGCTCTATAATATTATTTCCCAAATGTAAATTTACCATATAATCCATATTATTCCTAAGAACATGTTCTCCAGTGTCCAAAATCTATAGTTTTACATCACTATAAGATATATCAGGTTATAATTCTATTTATTCCCATGGGGGTATATTCATTGTTTCTGGAATGTACTTCCTTGAGAATGTTACATGAAACACATCATGTAATTTATAGATACATCCCATCATCAGTAAATGGTAAGCCATAATTCCAATCCAGATTAACATATATATTTTTTATATGAAATTTAAAATATTAAATTATAAATATAACACCAATTTAAAACTATATTTAATTTGAATGAAATATAAGAACATATGACTATCCTTATCATTTTAATATCACAATTTATTGAAGAACAAATATCATCTTTAATTGGACGGAATGAATTTTCAATTTAGGGGATTTGAAATATATTTTTGAAGACATAAAATAATGATTCAAAAATATAAATGATTTAATATTATTAATATTATTTTTAATTTATTAGTCACTTATAGAAAAATAGAATATAATGATGTTTTAAAAAGACATGGAGTTAGAACACCCCTACAAAAAAATGGCATTCAGAAATACATAAGATAAATGATCTAAAACAATTACCCAATATAACATGGGTTTTAATCAAATTAATGATATAAAATTCATTTAGAAAATAAAATTTACATTTCATTATATATTTTTAAAAATATAATATCCTTCAATATAAAAATATAAAAAATTTAGGGATTATTCTAAAATATATATTTTTTTACATAAGTTTCATTTTAAAAAAATATTATTAGATTTATAGTCTAATAATATTATTTTTTTAAATTTAAAATAAGTGTTATATAAATAAAAGAATAATTTAGTTATAATCATTTTTCTTTTACAAGAAATTGACAACAAAAACATGATTAGAAAATATTTTCTTTATGGGTGTAGGGCTGACTAATGCCTCTTGAAACCATGTGACATCATTTTGAATAATTATTTTCATTGAAGATAATACGAATAAATTAAATTAACATATTTAATGTATTATACACACAAATTCCAATTGAATTGTGGTACAATATTGACATTATTTTCATTCTATCAATATATACAATAGAAATAATGTTCAAGGGTACGTAAGGTCAAACATATCCATGAATGTGTAATTCATTTTTTATACATAAATATTTTTGATTAGTCAATATACATTTTTAATAAATATATATCATATGTATATAGTATTTTAATTTCTTGATATGTTATTACCATGATCAATGTTAAAGGGTAGAAAATACCAAATTAAAACACACATGAAAATAATGTTGTTATTACCCAAATCATGATTTTATAAATTATTTTTTATTAAGCAGACCAGAAAAGACCATAAAAATCATAAATATATGGAAATATGGATTCTCTCCTTTATATTATATGAAATTTACTTACAAGGTAAATAATGTTTTTTATAGTTTAGTTTCCGGGAAAATAGGTAGATAATAAATGAATATGTAAATCATTATTCTAATTTAAGATGAAGAAATATTCATGGTTTCCTCATAAGTTACTTTTTCTACTTCTAATATACTTGGATAATACACCAATAGTATGAGGAAATCAAGATTCCCAATAAGAGAATAATGAAGGAGAAAAAAAAATCTTTTTATCTAGTAATATATCAACAATAATATGAGTCAATAGATTACGAAATGAACAAGATCCATATGATAATAATAAGAACATGAATCATAACATGGAAATGTTTCTATAATAATTTAATTTTAATTTCTTAATAATATTACCATGTTTTCTTTCTGAGGTTTCATAAATGAATATTAGAGAGGATATTCACCATGTTATCATAAAACATATCATCTAAAGAGATTATATTTTTTACCGGATGAATTGATTTGTTATCACAGAAAACCATTAATATGTAATAATTCCATATGAATCCCAAATATAGTAATATGATATTACATTAATAGTTTGTTGATAATAAGTAATGTTAATATTATAATAAATATTAAAATACAAAAGAGCTTAAATATATGATCACTAGGTCACTTTTATCCAATGAAAATGAAATAAGTTATTCATGGGTAAAATTATCCAAATAAAGTAAATTATCATTACATCCACATGAATTCCCCTATAAAATAAAGGTGTTTTAGTATTAAAAATAAAAATTAATGGAAATTTCATATTTATGAGATAATATTGAGTAATAAATTCGTTAGCAAGACAGGTATAACATTTGGTTTTAAAAAAATTGAAATTTTGGACATGAAAAGGGTCTCCTATTGAAAAAAATTACTGAGCACTAAGGGTTGGATCAAATACCCAATTAAAAAGTTTAACCATTATATTTTTATGAAATATAAAAATTTGTTCTTGAAATAAATATAATGTATGGATAATTCCATTACATTGAATTGTTACTCCTATATCTTGAGGAATATAAATTTTAGAGCTTGAGGACACCTTGGGGACTCATTAGGATATGAAAAGTCACTCCTGGTTTTTCATGTTCATTTCATTTTTCTAAGTTTGATTAGTGAAATGCTATTTTTCATAGGTTTTGGGCGTGATTACAGTTAATTTTTTAAGTTTTTTTTCTTTTCTATTTTCTCCCTTTGGATGGTACATGGTTTGATTGAATGATTTTGGAGAAAACATAATTTTTATATATTTTTATATACTCATGGTTTGGTGCATGTTTTGATAAAAAATATTCCAAAACAAACATAATTATTATACATTTATAAACCTAATTCATGGTAATATCATGGTCATCCAATCAATCAGGAGTGATTGAGTGGTCGATCCATTGTCTGCCGCACGGTTTGGAAAATAGTTTAATAAATTGTATGACCTAACTGTGCAGCACCACCCAAAATTTAAAAACACTAGTTTTACATGTTTCCCAAGTGAGATATTATGACCAAACTCTACCCACGTATCATCTATTTCTGTGTTGATACTTTAGAAGATTCTTCATAGCTTTCCAATCCATCCTCCTCTTATGTTGTAGATCTAATCAATGTTGAAGGGATTACTCGTTTCAACAGTAACATTTCATCTTTTTTTCAATCCATCTTCCAGTTATTTCTTTTATTTAATGTTTTTATTTTATTTTTGGGTCATTATCAACCTAATTTTCTATTATTTTTCTAACTATTATGATTTTGTTTTTCTTCGTTTCGGGATAGTCTTCATAGATTGATTGTTTTTGAACTATCATGG
The DNA here is from genome assembly GCA_963277665.1 of Viscum album. Lineage (NCBI taxonomy): Eukaryota > Viridiplantae > Streptophyta > Magnoliopsida > Santalales > Viscaceae > Viscum > Viscum album. Next base: position 86,849,982 of record OY728121.1, on the reverse strand, counting down.
AAGGTTTTTGGGTGGCTGCTTTCATTCTGCCAGGAATATAGTGTAGGTCTCCTTTTTCACATGGCTTTATAATTTATAATACATCTAATTCATTTTATCTTCACCCACTAAAAATTCATATCATTATTAATAATACATTAGTAATTTATTTTGTGACAAATGTAGCAGTTTAAGCCGCTCTTATGGTAAGTATCCTGGTTTTGTTTATGATGGGAACACATCATATTTGATTAAATATTTTATTTTATTTCTCATTATGTTTCTAATTAATAGAACCTGTTATAAGATTAGAAATAAATTTTGGGCATGAAATATTTTTTTTAAATATTTTTAACTATTAAATGTTATTTGATTCATTAAATATTATGTGCCTCGTTTTTTTGGAAAATTTCTTTTTTTCCTTAATATGTTAATTATGATTTAAAATGGTTAGAATGGGTTTAAAAATGTATCTTCATCATGAAACATGGTATTTTTTAGGTTCTTTATGATGAAAAAAATATGGGTTTTCTCTATAAATAAATGTGTGTTAGTTTTTTTCATGTTCTATCATGAGTTCCCAATAAACGTCATGTTATGTATTTTTATAAAAATAGTTGTTTTTTGAATATGTTTCCAGATTGTTTTAAGGTGTTTATGTAATTTTTTATATTCTTACAATGGTGTGTTTAAACCACTCTATTAAAAGTGAAATTTATACCGTGGATAAGTGTTGATTTAGTAATATTCATAAAGGCCTATTTGGAATCATTGTGAAAATGGTGAAATTAATTATTATGGAAAACATCATTTGGATTTTCTCATTCCTATTATGAGTATATAATGGATGGGATTTCATCACTAAATATTTCTTTCAATAAATTATTATAGGGCCACGGTTTCGACTCTTTTTGTTCCATTTTTAATTTTTCAAGAGATCAGTTATTAGAGCGAATCAAGGCAATGATTGTTGTGAATTATTATTATATATATGTTGTGATTGGATTCGTGATTTTCATCAGTTGGATCAACCTCATTAAAAACGTGATAAATGGATATTTTTCAAATTGAGAGAATATTAAATGAATTATTTCAGCACTGGTAGGTCATGGTACTGACATTTGGCCCATAATAGCAGGATATATTGGGAATATTTCTATGAGATTTTCCCTTAGTCGATCCGGATAACGGGTGGCTGAGCGTACTGATAATTTTGATTTCATCATTTGTTGCATGATACTGTATATGAGGTCTCATATATTGGTGTTTCTATATTATTCTTCATTTCCTTGGTTCTCCTATGATTATTAACTCTTAGATTATTTCAATGATGAAAAAGATTCTATGATATTAAGTTACATTTCCCTTGTTTTCTGATTACGGTTGTGCCTTTGTGTAGTGTGTTTTTCTTTCAATGTAATGTGTTTCATTATTGAGAATTATTATAATTTTTATTCAATTAATGTGTTTTAATATCTTTCTTCATGATGAACAAAATAAACCTCACATTCCGTTAGAAAATGATAACGGAATAATAAATAAATGATGTTGGTTTTGAAAATAAATTAGGGTAATCAGTTGTACATTGTTTTTATGTAAAATGTTCATTAAATTAAACATTAATGTATTATAGTTCTAACGAGAAATTTATGATTATTTTATTGTAAAAGTAGTGAATTGGTAATAAATTTTCTTACTAGGATGATGAGTTTTAATACTCAGGCCTATATTTCTTTTCTGTTTTTTTTTTCTTCACTTTTGCAGATTTTAGTTTGAATTAATCACTATGGGCGATGTGTGATAATTGTGTTGGAGTGTGACAAGTGATGTCACATGAAGATAGTATTTTATTCTTATCTAGTATATGTTTTGTGAAGTTGTTGTAAATTATCAGATTTTGGATAAAAGATGTTTACCCCATTTTTATTTACATAAAGTGTTTTTTGGTACTTTTTTCTACACATTTTTTATTTATTTTTGGTAAATGTACTCTGTTAATTACTGGAACTAGTTGTAAGCACATGAGGAATGGTAATTATCTTTCCGAATTGGCATAGATCATCTTGGGTGATCAGTTCTAGGTAGACCCTGACTGGTTCGTGGAAAATATTTATTAGCAGAGGTCGGCTCCAAGTGGAGCTTAATTTTCTGATCACCCATTGATACATAGGGATTACATTGTAGATGGAGTAGTATTTTTAGGACTCCATGTGTAGTAGTGGTAAGAACATCATGAACTATTTCTCGTTATGATCCTCGTGTTTCCATTGGAATTCTGGTTATATTTGTTTTTTAGGTCATTAGGGATTGTTTGTTGATTATGAAGTGAAATGAGAGTCAGTATTGTGGTCTTTATGATCACGTATGGACTTGAATTCCATATAGAGCCCAGTTAATGGTCCTAGAATCCTTTCTGTGCCGGTAGTTTGTTTGTTCTATGGATTCCAATCATATTATCAAGTCACCCACAAACACTAGTTCCCACATGTGGCTCTCCTTGAATATTCTTGAATTTTGAAAATTCTTTGAAAAAATATTGGGTTAGAATTGTGAAAATGTGGGTTTAAATAATCATGATATTTTTTAATGTGGTAGAAATTATATTGAAAAATAATTTTTAGAAACACGTTAGATAAAATGTTTTTTTAATAGACACATGGTGTTAAATTGAAATGGTATATTCGATTGGACTTTACTAATCAAAACAAGGTATTCAGAGAAAGTATATGATTGTTCAGATCAATATTTTAAATAAAAAATCATGAGTTAAATTTTTTTTGATAAAATTACAAATTTTGAGTTCCTATAAAATATATTTTAAAAGTGAAATTTATTTTTTATGAATGTCTATGGGGTTTTATTCTCATGATTAGTAAAATGGATTGATATGTGAATATTAAAAAACAATTCCTTTGTGGTTAGTGTGCATACCAATGGATCATATTTTTTGAAATTGGATTAATAATTTTTATTGAAATATGAGATTGTATTGATTTAGATTTTGGTTTTCTTACGAGTGGTATCATGTGTGGTGGTATCTGGGAATGTGGATGAATGAATGGTATGGCATGGAGGATGGGTGTTTGGGGTAGCATGGAAATAAGCATGTGACTTACACTCTAAAGAATAACAATGGATAGTTTTCAAATCACCATGTTTTTCTAAAATTATTTCATTTTTCAAATGAAATGTTATTATGATATAACTTATTTCCATTCATATGTTCAAATATTATATCCTATGTGTTGTTTTTTGAGGTTTGTTTTTGTTAAGATGGACTTGATCTAGTTTATATATTTTCGTTGTCCAATAATTTTCCCCATTGTTCATTGATGTATGATTTATGTTCATTTATATGAAAATCCCCATTACCAAAATTTCTATATGATCATCCTATGTACCACGTCTTCAGGTTTTGCAATCTCGATCCACCTATATATTATTGAAAAGTAGATCCTCTCAATGTGTAAGAGTGGTTGAAAAATATTGAAAGGAAAAATATCCACGTCGTGTATCCCAAATTTTTTAAGGTTATGTTAACAATATTCATGCTTGATGGTTCATTATGGAGGAGTTGGGTGACGGTGTCTGAGAAAATTGACCATGACGATATATCAAGGGTGTTTTAAAGAACTCATTCATTAATTAGGATTTCTCTATGTGAGAAAGGGTGATTAAGGGGATTGATATGAAATTTTTTTTAGTAGGGATATGGGTCAATATTGGATTATCACTATAATTTTGTGGATTTATTCCCTAAGGATTCATGGTATTCTTCATATGGATCCGTGAAGGCTCGACGTTACTATGATTGTCCTAATACTGATTAGTAGTCGAAGGTGTTACAATGCAATCCAGCTATGTATACTTATGTGGTGAGAAAATATTTTCATATTAAATCCCTGATGGAGGGAGTGATCGATGAATTCATCCCTCCTTCAATTCCTAGGAGCAGTGATGATGATTCTGGTAAAGTGATGAGAATGTAGTTGAATGTAAATAGGGTGGGTTGTGGAATCAAAAGTCCTTGATTTCTTTTATAAACCACTTTTGGGTATGATGATTTCCTATAAAATCTGTCTGTAATGATGTTTCTTAGTGGGCTATCATTTCCATGTACACATAAACTCATCCATGCTTGGGGACACATAGTTTGACTACTTCAATTATATGGAGGCATTTCTAGACTGATTTATAGAAAACATTCTCAAATGTGATGTTATGTTAGAAAATTGATTAATGTAAATTTTTGTATGTTTCCTTCCATTGTGTCGGGGTCATCGTTTTGGGGTGGGGATGCAGACGGTGTCTTGGTTTTTGTAATGTAAGTGATGTTGTCTATCCTTTTATGAACTCTTCTAGTTAAATAAATGTTTGGTTTCCTTTTTTGGAAACCCAATAAAAATTATTTATATAAAAATTATGAATTCTTTTTCTAGGATTATCAAATCATGGAAATGATTTATGATGATGTTTGACCATCATATATCCAGTTATAGGTCTCAGAGTGAAGCAAATGTGTAGTGAAGAACCCCTGGAGTGTGGACCAACCAACTGAATGAGGGGAGATTAATGTTTTTTTTACATCATTAGGTTATGAGTGGTGGGTTGTTTTCATATATGGTTTTCTCAGTCCAATCATTGGTCCACCTCCCTCCCATACCCGTTTGGTGGGGGTTTGGGGCATTGTAGGATGATTTGGTTTAGATTCATCCAATCCATTCATGAGAGGGTAGTTTTAATGTTCTTCATGTTCACTTCCTGGAATATGATGATAGGTCATTATAAGTGATATTTGGGTTAGACTAGAGTAAATGAAATGGCTTTTTCTTCTTTTCGAATTCCTATTTGGTCATTGGTTGGTGGTTCACAATTTTAGGAGACCCACAACGGATGTCGTTGAGTTTATTTTAAGAATTTGTTAAAAGATATTTGTTTCATTAGGGTGGGGATTCCATTAAATATTCTTATTTAATAATTTGTAACTTATATGTGTTATTTGTTTTTGGTGATAATTTGAATATTTGGGGGAAGGCCAACCAATCTTGTCCTCGCCTTACAGGGGAATGTGGTTGTTTGATCCTTCTGTCAAGTCTCAATAGTTGGTTGTAAGTTGCTGTTTGGTTTTTGTAAGTAGGATTATGTTTTTTTATTGGTTAGTGAAATATTAATGGATTTAGAATTTGGATAGTGTTGATGTGGAATCCATAATAATTTATCAATTTTCTAGAATCTGGGCTGGATTTTTCTGGTCGTAAAGCATTTACAGTGGAGGGAATTATCACAAACACTTTTAAAGTTCATTTATTTTATCTCGGTTCATTGGAGTCTTGGTCATTTTACATAGTTTATTGGTCGTATGTGTGTTATTTTTGAAGTGTTATTCCCTGTATAGTTTTCCCCCATGGATGGTCTTTGTTTTGCTTGAATGATTTTGGAGAACAGTTTACATTTTGGCCGGTTTTCACTACGCATGGTTTGGAACATGATTTGATAAATGATGCGGCCAATCCCAGGTAACAATTAGGTTGGTATAAACCTATTTCAAAGATGTCTTGTGTTCATTTACTCAATATGGAGTTTACATGTGGTCACTCTTGTTTATGTCGCATGTTTTGGCCTATGGGTTTATAAACTGTGTGGCCTAACTATATGTCCTAACTATGCGGCATTGCCCAAAATTTAAAAAAAATACATATTTTCCCCCATTGAATTTTGGACCCCAATCCACCTAACTCTCTTTCCTATAATGCTTATAGACCAAGGTCGATCTCCCAAGGATTCCCAATACATTCATCATCTTCTCATGGTGTTGATCTAATAGAAGTTAAAGTGTTTAGTAGTTTCCAAAGTAACATTCATTATCTTCTCCCTTCCCTCTTCCTCCTTCTTCTATTGTTTATTTATTTTCTCTTGTACCATAGTCATTATTAACCTATGGTTTTATTTATTACAGTATTGTGACTGTGATTTTATTTTTCTTTTAGGGTTGGAATTCATATAATAAGGTTATATAAACCCTCATGGAAGGTTTTCAGGTGTGAGTTATGACAACCCTGCTTTCTATTACATATTAAACATGTATTATTACATAAAAATTCACTAGATAAAACAAAGAAGATCGAGTGGTTTAGTGTCTTTGGGGATTAGGATCATTACATAAAAACTTAAAACATTAAATACAACATCTATATTGAAAACATCCTTTACATGACCACTACATTCCCTCATACTTTTCATTGCATGGGATAACCTGAGGACATGCTTAAGAAAATGGTGAGATATAAAGCCCAGTAAGGGAGTACAGAAGGAATACCATGCGTAGTACAAGACATGCTAGAAAATAGGAATATCAATAGAGCATAAGAGAAACATGAACATAAATGAATGATAACGAATGATAATCATTACATGGAAATGTGGAAAAAACACTTAACATGGAATTAGCATGAGCTAAGGCTCATTGCACATAGAGTATGAGTAAATCCTCATTGCACATGAAGCATGAGTAAACCCTCGTTGCACTTGAATTATCATGAGTTAACACTCATTGCACATTACGTATCATGATATTATACTTTACCCAATGCATTGGAGCGCTATAAGGGCGCACCCTTCTTAAACATTTCATTTCATGCATAAGTGTGTCGTATGGATCATAAAACATAGATTCATAAAAAATAATAATTTATTCCACGCTAATGGAATGTATAATTAATACATGAATCTTTATAATACATAAGTAAATGTGCATAAATTTGAATACCCTTGATGGAGAAATGGGCATGGTATTCACTACACAAAGTCATTGGCATAGAAAATAGGTGTGATTTCGGCAGTGTAATAGCGTGACATAAGAATTCATAAAAATGGTTGATGAGAGAGAAAGGGGTTGCTCATCATATTTAAATGTAATGGAAAGTAATGAGGTCATATAGATACATGTCCCAACAATTGTAATAGAATTTAGATTCATGATACAAATGTACTGCTTGAATGTAAAAGAGGAGAGAGAAGTTCCTTTCGAAATTTCGGCATAGTAACGGGTGTACATGGGTGGCATTTAATGAGAGCGAAAGTGTCTCCCATCATGCAAACATAAAAAGGGAATAATGAGGGAGGTGTGAAACAGTAAACAAATGTTTAAAATTGAAATTAAAAGGGAAAAACAACTTAAATAAAATTAGAAAAAAATGAGAAAGAAAGAAAAACCCCTTACTTGGAAGTGTGCTTCCAAAGGATATAGAGAGGCTTATGAGAGGCTTCTTGGGAGCTTGGGGAACCATGGAAGGATTCTAGAGAGATTAGGGCAGATGTTGGACGAAATAAAGAGGCTTTTAGTGAGGAGGAAGTGGGATCATGGGTGGGTTTATATAGGAAAGGTGAGGGAATTCTTTATTATTTAGGTCTGGGACCCCTTATATTAAATTAATCTAAACCACAAACCATCCCATTATTTTTTCCCATGGTTTTTGGAAAAGGGAAGGGTTAAATAATATTTTATAATTACATGGTCCGAACATCATAAAATTTTATAATTTCTTTTGTGGAGGTGAGTCACACTCCCATAGAAATTAATTTAAAAAGACAGGTTGTTTAATAAGTCTTGGGGGTCCATTAATGCTTGGAAAAGTAAGCCAAAAACCCAAAATCACATTATTTTTGTGGTAAAACATATATTGGCGGAACATAAAGATTATAGTATTTTATTAAATCACTATTGGGTCATTATGATGTCATAAAACACATTATATATTTAAACGGTATTTAATTTTTACTAAAAAAATTGACTGTCTCAGAAAATTATGAAAAATTCACCGTTGGATAATTTTGACATCCTGATTCCATAAGTAACATTTATTTTATCTAAAAAATTTTCTAAATATGTTAATTTTCATTTTTAAAATAAAAACCGACATTTATAAAAAATTAATGGGTTTTGACAAAAATGGCTTTCAAACCATAATAAAAATTATAATTTCATTCATACAATTATATGATCATTTATATATAATAAAATTAATCTATTAATAATAATAATATTTTATAAAAATATAACTTAATTCAAAAATCCATTAATTTAATAAAATAGATTTCTTAATTACATAATAACTAAAAACACCATTTGTACATTAAAAACTATTTTCAATGTATCAATAATGACATGAAATTATATTCATTATTATATACAAAATTAATGTACATAAACATAGTACTATTGATTATTTACATAACCCCTTAAAACAACCGCATAAGACCTAAGGGTAAGGTGTTCGATGGTGAAAGACTCTTGGGGTGGCTCAGATAACATCACTCGAGTGGTAATTTCAATCAACTTCCACTTTTCGCATAGACGGTCACGTTCAATCTTGACATGATGAAGCTTATCTTGGGCTTGGTCAAGATCGAAGCCCAAAGACGCCACCTCTTTTCCAAGCTCCAACAAATGGGCTTCATATGGGGAAATTCTACTGGATGAGGCCATCGATTCCTTTGTCTGAGTAAATATGGATTTGTTAAAGCCCTATATTTATACTAATCATGTGATCACTGTTCAACGGCTCTATTAGCAATGGTAAAAATTCTTAACATAAATCCAATGATGTTGACATTTTATATAAACATAAAGAGACATTTAATTTGATCAAGAGGGATTTCCATTAATGAAACTTTGGGTCATTACAATATTCTCCCCTTAAGAAATTCTGCCCTCTAAATTTTCCGTTTTCCACACTAAAACAGATGTGGATAACTCAGCTTCATCATTTCCTCCAATTCCCATGTTTCTTCATCATACTTTTGGTTTCTCTAAAACACCTTGACGAGGTGCATTGTCTTATTTCGTAGAACTTTTTCTCTACGATCTAAGATCATCACTGTTTTCTCCTCATAATAAAGATCGTCTTCCAATTGTACCACCTCAGAAGAGAGTACATGTGAAGGTTCCGGTATGTACTTCTTTAAGAGGGATACATGAAAGACACCATGTAATTTGGCCATAGTAGGCGGAAGTTCTAGCCTATAGGCCACATCCCTGACACGATCAAGAATCTTAAAGGGACCGATGTACCTTGGACTTAATTTCCCTTTCTTTCCAAACCTCATGTCCTTCTTCCTTGAAGATATGCATAGATAAACCATGCCTCCAACTTTAAACTCAAGGTCTCATTGACAGTTATCTGGATAAATCTTATGTCGACTATGAGCTGCCTTGATATGGTGCTGAATGGTTTTCACCTTCTCCACCATTTCCTCGATCATTTCTAGTCCAAGCGTCTTACGTTCACCGACCTCAACCCAACATGTCAGTGTTCTGCACCTTTTCCCATATAGGGCTTCATATGGTTCCAATTGGATGCTTAAGTGGAAATTTTTATTATAAGAGAACTAAACCAAAGGAAGATGTTGATCCCATCCTCCTTTAAAGTCCATTGATCATTCTCTCAACATGTCCTCATGTGTTTGGATAGTCCGCTCGGATTGGCCATCAGTTTGAGGATGATAGGCCGTACTGAAGTTTAGTTCATAATTCATAGCATGTTGAAGACTCTTCCAAAACGTAGAGGTAAATCTTGGATCTCGGTCAGACACAATAGATAGTGGTACTCCATGCAGCCTTACCCCTTCCCTGATATATATCCATGCAATTTGATCCAAAGAGAAATCCTCCCAAATAGAAATGAAGTGTGCAGTCTTTGTAAGATGATCCACAACAACCCAAATTTCATTGTTGCCTTTGGATTTCCTTGGAAGTCCGATGACAAAGTCCATGGTGATGTTCTCCCATTTCCATTATGGTAGGGGTAATGGTTGAATCATCCCCTTAGACATCTGCCTCTCTGCCTTCACTTGCTAACACACCAGGAACTTTGATGTATATTTAGAGATCTCCTTCTTCATATTATCCCACCAAATGTTTTCTCAGAGATCTCGATACATCTTTGTGCTCCCTGGGTGAATAGAGAAATGTGAACTATATGGATCATCCAAAAGTTCCTTCTTCAGCTCCGGACTCGATGGAACACATAGTCTTTTCCCAAACCTCACAATTCCATCTTCATTAACATTAATCTCCGAGTATTTCCCCTTTTTGATAGCTTCCACTTTTTCTTGAATTCACACATCATCCTTTTGAGCATCCATTATCCTTTCCAAAAGAGACTATTGATTAATCATTTGTGAAATGATTGATGATGTTCCCTTCTCTATGATTCCCATGTCCGTCTTCATCAAGTCTAAGATGATAGGATCCTTCTCAATTCTCATCATTGATAGAATCGCTGGATCTTTTCTACTTAGGGAATCTTCCACCTTGTTCGCTTTTCCAGGGTGGTAATGTATTGAACAGTCATAATCCATGATGAGATCTATCCATCTTCGCGGGTGCATATTAAGATCTTTATATGTGAATATATATTTAAGACTCTTGTCGTCAGTATATATCTCACAATTCTCTCCATATAGATAATGCCGCCAGATTTTAAAGGTAAATATCACTACTACCAACTCTAAATCATGCGTTGGATAGTTTCGTTCATGGATTTTCAACTTCCTTGAGTCATATGATATCACATTATCATTCTGCATCAACACGCAGCATATGCCCTACTTCGAAGTATCACTGAATACCACAAAAAGTTCCCCACTAGTGGGTAAAGGGAGAACAGGTGTAGTGATAAGCCTTCTTTTCAACTCCTTGAAGCTTTCTTCTCATTCATCACTCCAAGAAAACGTTACTCCCTTTTGAGTAAGATTGGTAAGAGGGTTGGACAATCGTGAGAAATTCCTCACAAATCATCGATAATATCCACCTAACCCGAAGATGCTACAGATATCTGTTATCGATGTTGGCCTCGGCCATCCCTCAATTGAATCTTTTTTAGAGGGGTCCATTGATATCCCATTGCTTGTGATGATATGGCCCAATAATGAGAACTCCTTTAACCATAACTCACACTTGTTGTACTTTTCATATAGCTTCTCCTTGCTCAATGTCTCTAGTACTGTTCTTAAATGCTCCTCATGATCCTCCTTGGTTTTGGAGTATATTAGAATATCATCTATAAAGACTACCACAAATTTGTCTAGGTAATCTCTAAAGACTCTATTCACCAATTCCATTAAGATTTATGGAGCATTGGTGAGTCCAAAAGTCATTACTATGAATTCATAGTGCACGTATCTTGTACTAAAAGCAGTCTTGGGGACCTCTTCCTTCTTCACCCATACTTGATAATATCCTGACTGAAAATCGACCTTGGAGAAGAATTGTTCTCCGCATAGTTGATCAAACAAGTCGTCAATTCTTGGGAGAGGATACTTGTTCTCTATCGTGATTTTGTTATGTTCGCGATAATTGATACAAAGCCTCATTGACCCATCCTTCTTCATGACGAAGCGGACTGGTGCACCCCATGGTGAAGCACTTGGGCGTATAAACCCTTTATCCAGATTCTCCTATAGTTGTTTCTTCAGATCTTCATGCTCAACAACAGCCATTCTTTATGGAGTCTTGGATATTGGTAATTCCCTAGGTATATGTTCAATTGAGAACTCCACATCTCTTCTAGGAGGAAGACCAGGCAGTTCCTCAGGAAACACTTCAGTGAATTCCCTCACAATAGGCATTTCTTCAAGGATGGTTTCTTCCGTGGACTCAATCATCTGAGCCAGATACACGTGTTTATAAGGCAGTAATTTCCAGGCTTGAGATGATGTAGCTAAAAGAGATTCATCTTCCTCCTTACACATGTAAATAACTGGGGGTCGATTCTCCATATAGAGTGTGATTTCTCTCTCCCAACCATTTATGTTGGCTCTATATAAGGAAAGCCAATCCATGCCAGGAATTGCCTCAAATTTCACCAGAGGGAGTATGATGAGGTTTTCTGGGAAATTCAATCCACATATTATAATAGTGGAGGATTTATATTCATGGGATGCAATGATTACCCCATTTTCCATACTCACCAACATCTTGACTTCCGTGATTTGTGGTGGTGCTGGGATTGTTTTAATAAACATTTAAGATATAAAAGAATGCGTAGAACCTGAATCAAAAAGTATGTTCGCTATTAATGAATTAATAACTAGCATACCTATCACCACTTCATTTTCAGGGTTCACTTCGGAAGAAGTGATGGAAAAAGCTCATCCTTTCTACCTTGGAGGTTGTTGGATGTCTCCAAAAACACTTGGATTAGGGCACTTATTTGCAATATGACCAGGTTCATTCCATTTGTAGCATTGAACAACGCGTTGAGGTTCGAACGGAGTGTTCCTCTCCTCTATCGAATTCGTGGGTCATTCTTGCCAACAGTTAATAGCTAGGTGCTCTTCCCTTCAACACCTGAAGCATTTCTTCGTCCCCTTAAGGAAATTTCTAGGGTTCTTCTTTCTGCAAATTTGGCATGTAGGGTGCTGGATCTTCTTAGCACCATTGGATTTATCCATCGTCCCTCCATCATTGAATTCCACCATACTACTCTTATCCCCATGATACCCATGTGATTCTCCGATCTCTATTTCGACATTTAGGGAACATCAGAAAAATCTCTCATAGTTGTCGAAGTCACGGATCGCTAATGCTTTCTGCAAGTTCGGCTTCAGCCCACTAAAGAAGCAGTTAACCTTGCATTCGGGGGTAACGACAAAGTCGGAAGCATATCGTACAATCCTTGTGAAGTTTTCCTCATACACTCCAATGGATTCTTCATATTTTTTACATGAGGGAAATGGAGTCCCTTTCCAACTTAATCCGGATGGTGCGTGGAAAATATTTATCGAAAAACATCTTCCAGAAATCCTTCCATTCCAACACCTAGATCTCCTCCTCAGTCTTCGTATTTTTTATCAATATCCACCATTGATCAGATTCACCCTCCATACAATAATCCTTCAGGAGAATCTTATATTTTTCAGATCATTGGATGATGGAGAATATCTTTTCAATGGATTTGATCCATTATTCAGCGATCATGGTATCAGATGATCCACTAAAAGTAGGAGGCCTTTGTCTCATGAAGAAATCAATAGCGACTTGTTCTTTCTTGGGGAGGGGGGGGGGGGTAGAACGTTCTTATGGACCTGTGTTTCTATTCCAAACTTTAGTTAGGTGAGATAGAAGCGTGACAAAGTTCATGATTCCCACTCCCATTGGATTGGGCATCTCATTAGTATAATCATCACATTGATCACCACATCGGTTGTTAGCCCGAGTCCTCCTATTACCAGCCATTGGCTGGAATAAAAGGAATGTAAGGGGTAACACATAAAGGGTAATCCAAAAAAAAGTTGATGACTTATAAATAAACTTTTATTTCATTATGCAAGAGTCTATAGGCTTCAATCTTGGTTTTTCATGATCTACATTATAACATATATTCATAGGGGCATGTTTTTAATTCCCTTAATTAGGGTTCATACTATTCTTTTGAATTTATCAAAACATATCCCTCGAGAGTGTCGTAAACATGAGTGCAGAAGGCACGTTGTCGTGCACCAGTTCTTGTTCGATTCTAGCTCAATGTGGTGTTTTCGGGTTTTATCCCAAGGATACATTTGTGCCAGAGTCGCCTCTACCTGCTCGTATCCAGACATGGATGTATTTGTTTGATAAACCACTTACTCAGTACTTACCAAAACATAGGGATGTTTTTATTATACATAGTCTTGTATCTAAGGCTTTAATAGGGTTTCCTAATCCCAAAAATAACGAAACCTCTCCTCTGATACCAACTATGACAACCCTGCTTTTTATTACAACTTAAACATGATTTATTACATAATAATTCAGTTGATACAAAAAAAGATGATCGAGAGGTTTAGTGTCTTTGGGTCTTAGGATCATTACATAAAAACTTAAAACATTAAATACAACATCTTTATTGAAAACATCCTTTACATGACCACTACATTCCCTTGTACTTATCATTGCATGGGATAACCTGAGGACATGCATATAAAAAGGGTGAGCTATAAATCCCAGTAATGGAGTACACATGGAATAACATGAGGAGTAAAATACATGTTAGACAATAGGCATATCAATATTTCATATGAGAAACATGAACATAAAGGCAGGATAAAGCATGATAATCATAACATGGAAATGTGGCAACAACACTTAACATGGAATTAGCATAAGCCAATGCTCATTGCACATAGTGCTTGAGTAAATCTTCATTGCACATAAAGCATGAGTAAACCAGTATTTCACTTGAATTAGCATGAGTCAACACCCATTTCACATGACCTATCATGATACTATACTTTACCCAATACATTGGAGCGCTATAAGGGTGCACCCTTCTTAAGCATTTCATTTCATGCATAAGTGTGCACATGGATCATAAAACAAGGATTCATAAAACATAATCATTTATTCAATGACAAATTATGTGGAATTAATACATGAATCTTTAAAATCAATAAGTAAATGTGAATAAATATTAATACCTTTGATGGAGAAATGGGCATGGTATTCACTACACAATGACATTGGCTTAGAAAATCGGTGCAATTTCAGCAACGTAACAGCATGACATAAGAATTCATAAACATGGTTGATGAGAGATAAAGGGGTTACTCATCATATTTACATGTAATGTACAGTAAGGAGGTCATATAGATACATTTCGCAACAATTGTAATATAATTTATACTCATGATACAAAATTATTGCTTTAATGTAAAAGAGGAGAGAGAAGTTCCTTTCGGAATTTCAGCATAGTATCAGGTGTACATGGGAGGCGTTTAATGAGGGATAAAGGGTCTCCCATAATTCAAACAAAAATATGGAAGTATGAGGGAGGGGTGGAAACATACCCCAACATTTATAATTGAAATTAAAAGGGCAAAACAACATAAATAAAATTGGACAAAATGAGAAACGAAGAAAATACCCTTACATGGAAGTGTTCTTCCGAAGGCTAGAGAGAGGATTGTGAGAGGCTTCTTGGGAGCTTAGGCCACCTTGGGAGGATTCTAGAGAGATTAGGGCAGAGGTTGGACGAACTCCAAAGTCATTGTGTGAGGATGACGTGGGAGCTTGGGTGGGTTTATATAGGAAAGGTGAGGGAATAATTTATTATTTAGGTTTGGGTCCCCTTATATTAAATTAATCCAAAACACAAACCATCCCATGGTTTTTGCTCATGGTTTTGGGAAAAGGGAAGTGGAAAATAATATTTTATAAGTCCATGTTACAAACTTTGAAAAATATTAGGGTTGCTTATGTGGAGGTGAGTCACACTCCCATGGAAATTAATTTAAAAAGACAAGGTGTTTAATAAGTCTTGAGGGGTCCATTAATGCTTTGAAAAGTAAGCCAAACAAACACAAAATCACATTATTTTAATGGAAAAGAATATATTGGCAAAAAATAAAGATTATAGTATTTTATTACATCACTATTTGGTCATTATGATGTCATAAAACACATAATATATTTAAACGGTATTTAATTTTTACTCAAAAATTTGACTATCTTATAAAATTAAGAAAAATTCACCGTTGGATAATTTTGACGTCCTGATTAAAAAATAACATTTATTTTATTAAATAATTTTCTAAATATGTTATTTTTCACTTTTAAAATAATAACTGACGTTTATAAAAAATTCAGGTGTTTTGACAAAAAATGGCTTTCAAACCGTAATAAAAATTATAATTGCATTCATACAATTAAATGATCATTTATATATAATATAATTAATCTAATAATAATAATAATATTTTATTAAAATATTATTTAATTCAAATATCACTTAATTTAATAAAATAGATTTCTTAATTAAATAATAACTAAATACACCATTTTTACTTTAAAAACTATTTAAATTGTATCAATAATGACTAGAAATTATATTCATTATTATATACAAAAAATAATGTACATGAACATATTACTATCGATTAGTTACATAACCCCTTAAATAGCCGCATAAGACCTAAGGGTATGATGTGAGATGGTGACAGACTCTTGGGGTGGCTCAGATAACATCACTCGAGTGGTAATTTTAATCAACATCCACTTTTCCCATAGACGGTCACGTTAAGGCTTGACATGATGAAGCTCATCTTAGGGTTGGTCAAGAGAGATGCCCTAATACACCATGTCTTTTCCGAGCTCCGACAGATGGGCTTCGTATGGGGCAATTCAACTGGATGAGGCCATCGCATCCTTTGTCTATATAAATTTGGATTGGTTAAAGCCCTATATTTATACTAATCATGTGATCACTGTTCAATGGCTATATTATCAACGGTAAAAATTATTAACATAAAACCAATTAAGTTGACATTTTATATAAACATAATGTGAAATTTAATTTAATCAAGAGGGATATCCATTATTGAAACATTGTGTCGTTACATGCGTTTCCATTCCTCCGTGAATTTGTGATAGTTTTACCATTTAACATGCATTTATAATTTATGTTTTATCTATTTAATGGTCTATTAAACATCTATAGAAGATGAAATTTCTTTATAATCCTTTAATAAATTATTGGGAGTGAAAAGTAGCGGTCAAGTCCTCTTTATGTTAAATAGCCGTGTTTTGTTAAAAATGTGCGCAACTCATATTTTATTATGTTTTCCATTTGGTTTATCATGGGAATTTTGACTTTTAGATCCTTTATTAGCATTGAGATAAAATTTTGGGTATGAAATTTGTGTTTTACACCTTCTTAGGTGTTAAATATGATTTTTTTGTTAAATATTGCATGCCTCGTTTTCTGTAAATTACTATGTTTTAATATGTCAAAATTGTGATTTAATGTGATTTGTTTGGGTTCATAAAAGTATTGAAATCATGAAAAAAATTATTTGGTGTTCTATATAAGGTTTCCAATATAATTTTGATTTGTGAATTAATAATTATTATTCTTAATCATGTTTTGGCATGAGTTTTGGATAAATGTCTAATTTGGAATTTTTATAAAAAAAATTTTGTTTGGTATGTCTAACCTGAATGTTTTAAAGGGTTTAAATAAATATTTATATGTTTCCATTGGATTGTTAACACCTCTCTAGAAAAAGTTAAATTTGTACCATTTATAAATTTTGGCTCTGTGAAATTCTGAAAGGCCCATTTGGAATCGTTAACAAAATAATGAAATTTATTTTTATGGAAATAATCTTTGGATTTTCTCATGACTAGTTTGTTTATATTATGTATGGGAATACCTCACTTTGGAATCTTTTTGATCCCATATTAGAGTCCCTCAGTTTATCTTATTATTTTATGTTTTTTTTGTTACCATAGTTTCCTCCATGGAGAGAAATGGGATGATCCCGCTTGTGAAGTATTATTATATATAGATTATAAATGGAATCCTCATTTGCATTAATTAGCTCACCCCATTAAATACATGAGACACGGGAACCATGGAAAATGATATACATTTTTTATGAATGATTTCTACAAAGGTATGTCAAGGTATAGACTACTGGGACATAATAGGTTGATATATTGGGTTAATTGCTATGAGAGTTTATCTCAATATGTCATGAGACTGGGTGGCTGAGTGGATTGATCATTTTCGTTTAATCATGTGTGGAATGCTTCCATAGATGTGGTTCCCCGTATTGGTGTTGTCAATATTATTTATTATATCATTGGTTATCATATTTCTATTAGATATTTGTTTCATGGAGTGGTGAATGTGATAATATTATAATTAGTTCCATTTCCCTTGTTATATGTCTAATTTAGTGCCACTTTGTGGTGTTTTTTGTAAAGGGATGTGTTTCCCAGATGATTTTTATGAGTTGTGTGATTTAGAAAAGCGTGTGCATGACTATCCCTCCTGAAGAACACTAGTTCATCTCTGTGATGACGTCGAACATTGCACCGGCCCCTCCCCGACCGATGGGGGAGGGTCCCTCTGTGTCGTTCAATGGATCGGCCTCACCCGTCACCCATTTTTTAAATCTAGATTCCTCCCTTCATTCTATCAAATAATTCTTGGATTACAAGTCCATGATTTTCTCAATGGATACCCTAACCTATATATTTCTTTTGAGGAGTTCTCATAATCTTTTATCCTTGTGAATAATACCTTAGTTTCCAGATTTAATCAGTGACGTCCCTCAGTCGATTTGTTTGATAGATTCATATTCAGTGCCTGAGACTTATAAGATAGGGAGATTGTGGGTCTCTTAGATAATTTTCCAATAAATATCCCTTTTGCATCAAAAGCATACATCATTAAGGTCTAGGCCAGCACACCTCATTCTGTTATTATTTTTAGATACATTCTTTTTCGGTGGTCCATAGATCTTAATATGAAGAGGGGTCCTTTATCTATATCGACATGGTTTAGCAACCCAAATTGTCCCCTTCCCATTCAAAACCCCACTGTTATATGCATTCTAGGATATCTAATAGGTAGTTATATGTGTTTGGATAGTTGAACTGATGCTCTTTGTCACCCTATTAACCCTCATGCCTGTATTGAAATATATGTGTCAAGAGACCCCTTGGAAAATGAATGGATTAATGGGGGTGATGATTATCATTGCAAGAAATGATTAATCTATTAAACATGGATGAACATCTGTTTGGGATGCAAGAGATGGGGACATTCTCTGGAATTCAGTCACAAGGGGTCTCATTATGCAATGAGGAAGAAAAAGGAAAAAGGAATGGAGAATGTTGTGCATGATGAAGTAGAGAATCTGGAACAAAGGCCTCCGTCTTTTCTAGGATCTGACAATGTTGTTTTGGTGGAAGAATAAGGGCAAAACCCATGATCACAATCACCTATGTAGAAGGAATTGATACCTAAGAAATTACCAATGGTGAAATCTTTATTTAGTTGGCTGAAATTGGACGTTTTCAATCCCCCCTCTTCACTGCATCAAATTGTCAATGTGAGGGTGGATGATTCTCTTATCCAAAAGACAACGCGAGGGGAATCATAGGGACTAGAATGTAACACTACCATGGTTCCGATGGTGGATGAAAAGGAGAACACCCTCGATATATTTCTTGAACCTAGTAGTCATTCTCTTCAAAAAGAGTAGCATAGTCCTATTAGGTAGGGGAAATACGAGGTTATTGTTGGGGAAATAGGGGGATAAAGTTCATGGAACCGGTCTTCAATTCAGTTGAGAAACATATTTGAAGGCCTTTAAGAGATCGGATTGATCTTGGAACTTCTTATCCCTATATAGATAGATCAGAGACAGGTGAACATTTTCAATGATGCCTAAATATTCCATTCGGTAGGAGAAGATTCTTATCCGTAGGCGAATCGGAGTTATAAGAGGAGGAAGGAAAGGAGGGATTACTCCTCCTTACCAACTCCTTTTGAGACTCGTTCACCTATGAAGACTAACATCCAAAAGGTTGACTCTGAGGTTGTGAGTCTCCAGAAACCAAGATCCTAGGGTGACCAACATTTGGAATTACTACTATGCTCTGTGGAAGAAGCAGTTGGGCAGGGCTTGAAACATAATGCTTCTGAGGAGGTTGGTACTAAAAAAATTGGGAGGCCTTTAAGTGAAATTATAAATTTAGATCAATATGCTTTGTAATGAAAATTGGAACATATTCTTGTTGGGGGTTCCAACGAAGTGAAGATTAGTATTGAGGAGTATATAAAATCATTTGACCAAATCTCTTCTAAATTTAAATGTCTGATGAGGGATTCACCTATCATATAGGTTCAATATAAATCATGGAAATTATTTAGAGAAATGGTTTCTAGTTAGAAAATATTGCTCTTCTAGGACACTGGTTATCTAAGGGAGGCTTCTTCTTGTCTTGGAAGGGTTACTATTTCATTTTTTATATTCTCTTGGGTATTCCTTTGTGGTTTTTGGTGTGAAGAATGGTGAAATTAGATTTCTTTTTGGTTCTGCTTTAGATAGGGATCAGAGAAAGAAGCCTTCACATGTTCACACCATTTGAATTGGGGGTCTGAGAGGGTATATCTTATCCATCGGTTTTGTTACCTTGAATCTTTGTATGGGATAACATGCTGAATGGTAATGAATTAGTGAAGGTTTGTCGACTGGTTTTAGTAGCTGGGGCAAGGAAGATCCTAATTGTTTGTTTTTTTGTAATGATGAAATTTTAGGTTTCCCACTTTCTCATTAAAAGTGTTTTGATTCCAAAAAAAATAATTTTCAGTCATTCATTTTTTTTAGGAAAATTCTTTAAAACTAAAGTGGTTTAACCTATTTGGGAGATATTTAAAATATAGACTTCACTTTACCCATGAAAATGATAATGTCATGGTAATGAAATGATTTTGGTTTTCTAAATGAATAAAGGAATGAGTTTTAAATTATTTTTGAGTAAAATATGAATAAAAGTATACTTTAATATTTTATATTTCAAACATGAAAATGATATTCCATTTATTTTAAATATCCTACATTAGGAATATCTTATCATGATACCCTATAGGGTTTTAATACTCACACCTACAATTCTTTTTTGCTTTTATCCCATGTGTAGGTTTCTACATAAATTATGGTTCCTTGTGTAATGAGTGATCATTGTGTTGGAGAGTGACCTATGATTTAACATGGATATAATATTGTATTATTGTTTGGTTGGTTGTTTTTTTTTGATATTGTATATTTAAATTTGCAGTACAATAAGATTCGATATATTTTATTAAGATAATGGGTCATTGTGTTATTGTTTCTGCTTTTTTCACTATTTATCTTTTGTAGAAATCATTCCATATTATACTCTATTGATGTAAAACACAAGTTTCCATCCCATTGGGATCAAGATTTCCCATTGGGTCTTACCATTGATCAGATCAGGTGTCTAGTTCAGGGTGGAACTGGGTTGGATTGTGATATAAAAACTCCATTACATATCGAAGAATGGATTTTGATTTAATTGAAATTGGTAAATTATTGTGTATTTATTGAAAAAGTTCATATTTCATTTTACAATTTCCAAATATATTTCTTTGAAAAATAGATTCTGGAAAATTAAAATCCACTATCGTAACAATAGATTTTTCTCATGGTGTGGAAAAGTGGGACTCTTTTGATTTTATTTAAACCAACTATACTCGAGAATAATTTTTTATTACTTGTTCTTCAATTAAATATTATTGTTTCCACAATGTACATTTTTTATTGTCAATGATTCCACATTAGACTGTGGAATGTCACTTATTTGTTTTTTAAATTGAATAAAATAGGTTTAAATAATAAAATAGTAATAATATATAATATTTTATATCATTTATTGCTGATAATTAATTATTATGTCATAAATTACTTAAATATAAAGTCATTAAACATACCAAAAATAGAACACTATATTTTTATAGTTGACAGAAATATTAATGTATTTTAAAAAGTTCATATAAATTCACCAGAAAATAGTATTGATGTAATGATTTCAAATAAGATTATTATTTTATCTGTATAATACTCTATATATTATAATTTTTAATTCTAAATATAAAAATTCATATTTATTTTAATTTATTTGTTTTAAAGGCAATATCAAATATCTAACACTTATATAACATTCTTGGACATTATAAAATTACTGTGTCATTTTTATATTAATATGTGTGTTTTAGAAGAATGTTTTATTAAAACATAATTTATTAAGAATACATAACTTTTTATAAAAGTGAATATATATTCTAGAAATGTAAAACAATGTTTTCTTTTGATCCAAAAAAAATTCACAATTTATATCAATTAAAAATATATTTTGTTACCGAAATTTATTTTTCACTAGAATTTATGGAATAATTCATTAATTTATATTAAGGAATTTACATGTTATTAAATTATTTATAGACATGTAATCCCAAATTAAAATATTATATTCCACATGGGTAATGAGTTCATTGGTTGGAGTTTTGTGTGGTGGCTCGATTAACATCGACTGATTGAGAATCTAAACAAATTTGATCCTCTACCATAGGAGGTTTCATTAATGTTTCACTTGTTGAAGATCAAATTAGTAGGAGTCAAGGTAAAACCCTAGTGATGATTCCTCACTATCATGTTATTACAAATAGGCTTAATACAAAATGATTCTACTAGTTGTGGCCATCATTATTTCATTATGTATCAATTATCCATTATCATTACAGCTTATAAAAAATAATTATAATAGTAAAATTATCATCCAAGGGTATAGTTTCAAAATACCAAAAATAGTAAAGTTTGTTTTGACCAAAAATTATATTTTTACAATGTCTACATAAGGATCAGATATCAACAATGAAATTTCAATTTATCCCATTTAAACACTAAATCAAATTTTCACTCAAAATATAAAATAATTTCTCCGTATTGAAGTATTTTTCATTCATAATATGTTTATAGGATTAGAAATTTTTTTATTCATCTAAATATAATTTTAAGATAATTTTAGTTGATTGATATAATCATTATTTTATACTTTTAGTTGTTCTATTTTATATACATTATCTAGTTTTAATGTTTATCATTTTAATTGGTTTTATAGATTTATAATGTAATGATCATTGTTAATTGCATATAATTTTGTCATTTTCTATTTATTCATTACGTGTATAATTTAATATAATATTTATAAAACCATTATCGTGGAACGAAATACTCATTATTGATTATGTTTCATTATATAATTATCCCCATATGAAATTTTGAACCAACCATTTCAACTCAATTTATGGATTGAAAAATGGTTAGGATAATTATACATATATATCTCCTCTAGTTCCCACATTAATTCTTCGCACATATGGAACCACCCCAAAATGTTGATGTTGTGGGTAGTCTTTTTTTGTAAATAATTTTCTCTATGGTCCATGAGCTCTACTAGATAATCCTCATTAGAGAGGTTGTGTTCCAGTTGTACAATATTCTGATTCAATTCAAATATGCAATCTAGTATGTACTTCTTCAAGAGAGATATATGGAATATCTCATCAAAATGAACTATATTATGAAGAATTTCATGATGATAGAACACTACTTCTATGAGATCAATGATTTCAATGGATCTAATGTACCTAGATATTAGCTCCGCATTCTTTGCATGTTGTTTGAATCAATTTCATGGTGATATATGAAGGGAATGTTTACCCCAACTTAAAATTTGGAATCCCTTTTAGGATTTTATAAATATCTATTATTATTACTCTAATCAACCTTTATATATTGTTAGAGGCCTTTAAAATTATCTCTCATCTATTTCACAAGATCTTTCACTTGAAATTTTCACTCACCAAAATTATCCCAACAAGTAGGTGTTTCACATCATTTCAAAAAATAAAACCATACACGGTGCGATTTGAATACTCATGTGGATGATTTTAGTGTACGATGACAAAATTAATGGTATGTTTTGATCCCATCATCCTTAAAATTCCATTGAGTATATTCGTAGAATTATCAGGAGTGTCTTAATAGTACTTTTATATTGGCCAACAATTTGGGGGTGATAAGATATATAGAAATTCAATTAATTATTCATATAATTTTGGATACATCTCAATAAATTATATGGGAACCTTTAATAATGAAACAAAATGATATAATATTTAACCCCATCTAGACGCACAACATCTTTTAGGTAAATCTAGGAAAATTCGTCAATAGAGATATATTATTGAATAGAGATGAATTTAGAATTAATTGGGATTTGATCCAATATAACCCATATCATGATGATTATATGGGATATTATTGGGTGGCCAATGATTAACAATATAGATATATTTCCCCACTTCCATGTTGGTATATTTTTTATTCGAAATAACCCATTAGAATATTTTCACTCACCTTTAAATGATGGAACTATAAGTAAGTTGTACTGAATTCAACAATATACATTTTCACATCATCCAAAAAATCTTTATCATGAATGTCCCAATATATTTTAATTCTTTTGTGATGTATATAGAATCTTGGGCTATGATATTAATCTATTATCTCCTTTATCTCGTAGATACAAGGGACACATAGCCTTGAATAAAATTTCAATACTCTTTCTTGATTAATATTGAACATAGGAAACATACCATTCTTCGTGGTAAATTTATAATTTTATGAAAATTATTGTATATTTATGTGTTATTCATATTATATAGTAATTATAGTTTAGAAATCATTTGGGGCAGGTATGATGATGTCACTTCCCTTATGATTTCCTTATCCAATTTTACTCGGTTCTTGATCAAATGATCCTCTTGAATCCTCCTAACTTCTAGAACAGAAATTTATTTTATACATTATGAATTACAAAAATTTATTTCTCTTTGAGGGTGATAATTAATTTAATACTAATATAATTTAATAATATTAATCCATCTCCATTTCCACTTGTTCAATTATTTTTTCTTGAAAATACACATCAAACATGTGTAGTATATGTATATATAACATTATTCCCATAATGATAGTAAATAAATATTTTTAGGAAGAAATTAACAACAACTATGTAAATATGATTCATATTTTAATTCAACTCATGAGGATTTAGCTTTCTAGACGTGTAAGTAATTATCTTTTCAATTTAGATGAGGTCGCATTCATCACCATTAAGAGATGCATCATTATAAATAAAAAATTCTTATCATATAGAGGGATAATATAATAAAATATCTATAACATATATCTTCATCAGTTGTTAGATACATTCATCACACTCCTTTTGCTATATAAAAATATCCCATTTTTTTAGTTAACATGTATAGATTATTAAAATTTCCTCAAATTAGGTTCAAGAACATCTTATAATATACTAAAAAGGAATGGTAACTAAAATTTAAGTTACCATTATTTGATGTTCATCTTTTATATATCATTCTCTTCACAGGTTCAACAAGGATTCTCTAATTGGGAAAATGTTCCCTGACATTACAATATGGGAAAACAATAATTCACTGTTTCTGAGTTTTACAAATATCTTCTAATTACTTAGTATCCTCAATATAAATTTTATATGATCCCTGTGATGCTTTAAATATATTAAAATATCATTAATAAAAACTACAATTAAATTATCATGGATGTACATAAATAATCTTTTCAAGAGATCCATAAATATATTAATATTATATTTAAATCAGATGGAAATATAAATATACTCATAATTCCAATATCTAATTTAGAAAGAATTACAATGGAATATATTCATTATTCTAAGTCATTTTATGGTAGGACGAAGATATGTTAATTTAGTGAATAATTGTTCCCCACAAACCTAGAGAGATAAAAAAACAATCCTTTTGAGAGGTTTCTTTTTCATCACCATTATCATGTTTTCTTCTCTATAATCAATTCCAATCCACATTGATCCATAATTTTTCATTAAAAAGAGAAAATGTAATAAAAAGATAATAAAGAGGATAGATAAATCCCATATCCAAAATATTTTTAATTCAATTGATTAATTACCATTACCCCATTTTGTCCAATCTATATGGAGTCATTAATAACATATTGGATCCACATATTAGAAAAATAAATATTCTATGACTAATTCGTGGGGAATTCAACGTAAATTTTCTGAAAATGTGTTAATGTATTCTTATATAATGGGGACATTATCAGTCATTATAATATCATTTCCTTCTAACAATTCACCAATAGTCACTATAAAAATGCTATGTGGTATGCTTCTAAACAAATACTAGGTTAAGATATATCACAATGGAAATAATATATAGGGTTTCAATTAAAGAATACTAAAATTTCATTTCTTCCACAATTAATCATAGAATTATACGTCAATAGTGAATCAATTTATATTATAGTATTTAATTCCACCATGGGATGAAAACTAGTTTTTTGATGAGATTATACTCACTAAAGTTAATACCGGAGTTAATTCACAATGATTATTCTATGATAATACATTTGGGAGTATTGACTGATGATTATAATTATATAATTTTAGTTATTAATTCAATATTCCATGAAACAAAGTTAAAAATAACAATAATAAATAAACTATAATAAAATAAGCAATATTATTGATTTGTGAGAATTACATTTCTACCTACCACAACATATTTTAGAGCCTATAATGAAGCTATGATGAGAGAAACTTCTTGACCATTATCTCATTGCCTATTTTTTTATATGATGTTGGGTTACCTCTATTATCTTCATTCATGGACATTGATTATAAATCTTTCCATGTAATCCACACATGAATCGTTGTGTTTTAGATGGTATTTCACCAACTTTCATTTTTCATTACTGTTGGATGCTGAGGCTTCACCCGAACATGATAGTTTCATGATACATGTTTATCTCTTGGAGACTTGTATTAATTTTCACCCCCATAAAATTTGATCCATTAATGAATCACCTCTTAATTTTACACCTGGGATGTATCAATTTGATTTCATCTCTTTTTTAATCAATGATACTCTCTCAGTTTGGCCGCATCCATATCATTATTGCATTTGATCCATATAATTAATGCATATATCCAACAAACAATTCAAGCTTCATATAACACCACAAAATTTGAAAATATGTTTCATAGTGTTGATTTTAAATATTCTGCAACAGTTGAGGTCTCATTACATAGAAATGTTTATCAACCATTCCATTAAGATCCATAATAAATGAAGAGTTTCATCAATCACATCTATTAAATTCATCTCATAGTTTCCCACTAATTACTTTTCGTTTTTTATCAACGTCTTGGAATTCATAATCATTATTTTGAATAAAATTATGAAAATATTTATTTATAAATATTTCCCTAAACTCTTCCTACTCTGATGCATTAGTCCCCCTAATTGGAAATTTGTTTCTAATCAATTCCCACTACTGATCAAATTCTCCATTGAAGTATTATTCTGCTGTAACGTCCTGACCCTAGAATCCCAGAGTTGCTGTATTATTACATATCATTGGCCTGATCACAAAAGATCAAGTATCGAAAGAACGATTAGTTTAGTAGCCTTGGAAGTACTAGATACATTCATAATAATTACATTACATCATAGAATGGAAAGCTACAAAAACATTTTTTCCATAGACAACAATGAGATACCATAGACTGTCCTTGTAGAACATTCATAATATAAATTTTCGCTTCCTTGGAAAAATAAAACATAGAAAGGCGTGATCTCAGTTTCTCAGTAAGGATAACAAAATAGTAGAAAATTTCATAAAAAGCATAAATATTTAACTCTATGTATAAAATTAAAACAAAATCATTTTAAAAACAAAAATAATTATAATATGGAAAATATACATCAAAATAACTCTAATTACTTATTCACATGAATATTCTAGTTCTCGAATAATAACATGAAATATCAATAGCCACATTCATAATAATGGAATTCATAATGCCAGGCATCATAACCACATAGTCAAGGCCTTTCACTAAGACTACACATAAGATTTTGTCAAGACACTAGTTATTTTGATGAGCCCTACTTATGCATAGAGGAGATATAATGGGCTCCACCCATCTCATACTATGACTAATGCATTACTCTTATGAAATTTTTTAAACATAACATAATCATTAGTATAACAACTAGCATATGAAATGTCAATACATTATCCCTAAACCATGATTTTTATGAAATAACAAATAAAAATTCAAACATATCACAAAACCTTCAATACACTATGGATGTTTTGTATCATAATAAGTCAACTTAAAAAAACATAAAATCCATCAAAGGAATAGACATAGATGAAATCAAAACAATTTTTAGAGAAATATCTCTTTCTATTTTGAAATCATTTAATAGTCACATAAATATGATGAAAAACATTATTTTTAAAATATTCTTATAATCATGTAAGGGAAGCTTTGACAATGTTATAACAGCATAAAATAGCCGCACCCTCTATATAAGTTAAAAAAATCATACCTTAATTTTTCCGAAAAGGTCATAACGTACCGTTTTGGGAAAATGATTAAAAGATTCATTTATAAACATATTATAAAAAGTCAAACAAGGGTATAAATTACATTAACCCATAGTCTATAAAATTCTATGATTGTGTTGAAATACATTTTTAAGAAACATGGATGTGGATGATAAAGTGGTCCAAGTAGATACAAACATAAAAACAACCTTAGAAAATAAAGAGATAATGAAATTAACCCTTACCATGTACTTATATTTGGTTGAGTGTAGGTTAAACTCATGTATAATGGTAAAATAATAATTATTAAATTATAAAATAATCATATACATTAATATAATATCATATATGATATTTTTAACATTGCTTGGTTAATAATATCTTAGTATTATCATTGTTTCGGGTGTTAACTAATTTGTTTTCCTTTATATGATTTGTTACATATGTAATGTTTTTTCTATATAGGTTGTGTATTATTCATATTCAGAATGATATTAAGTCTTTAAAAATTAATTTTAATCATCTAATGAAAATTTGTCTTGAATTGATACGATGGGGAATGAATCATATTGCATTCGTGGAGACGGTAATCCGTACGTACGCACGAGCGACAATATCATTGTTTTGGTATTAAAATAATATATAATTTTATGGTATATCATATATAAAGAATAATTATCATGTTATATACATTATTTTCATCAATTACACATCATTATTATACCCATCCAAATAGTAATGTATTGAATAACAATTTCACCATGATGTGGAGACGGTAAGCCGTACGTATGCATGTATGGTGACATGCCATTCAAATAATGGATAGAATAATAAATATGGTTGTACCATATTTATATAAACATTATAGTATGTAGAATATACCGGAGTTATTATTTTATAATGGAGACAACAAAGAAAGAGATTGATTAAGAAGAAATGAACTTGAAAGAGGTGATGAAATATTTACCTCTTCTTCTGCTCCTTCCTTTTGATTTGATAAAAAAGGCTCCATAGGTTGGAATTTGGACTAAAGGAAGGACTCTTGGATGATGACAGGAAATTTGATATTTTATTTTGGAAGGGTTTGCTGAGCCAAATGTCTTTAATGGTCTGAATTAGAGAGAAGGGTGAGTGCCCTTTATTAAGAGGGGTGAGGCGCACCCTAGGACAAGCTAGAAATATTATTTTATAATAAAATAATTTTCAGTTTTTAATGGCTCCAAAATGAATTATTTATTGGATAAGGTGAGGAAGGGTAAAAAACCACTCAAAAAATAGGTTTTAGAGTGGTTTGTGTTACTATATTAACTTTACCTTTTAGATTTTACTCTAAGATTAATAGTTTAACATTTACCACGTATCTTTGTATTTTACTAGTATATAGTTAGTAAACATACTATGTACATACAAGAGAACCCCATGTTGTATATTAATGATACACATATCATTATATAAGTCTTTTAGATGAACCATACATTTTTAGGAATTGAATATCAAAAAATAATATACTATTCGTTTTAAAGACACTTTTTTTTGTCAATTTTGAAACTATTTGGTATTCTATTTTTTCTAAATTCATAACAAAATTATAATGTTGAAAAAAATTTATTTAACCAACCCTAACATGTCATATTATCCTAAAAATATGTTTAATTCAAAAAATGCCTCAAATTATATTTATTTTGATATTTATAATATTAATTATTTTAATATTTCAACAATTAGTTAATTACTACATCATCATTGTGTCATAAATAAATTAACGTATTTAACATATAAAAATATAAATAGAATAAAATTATATAGGAAATATTTTATTATTTCATGTTATGATTTATCGTTAAAATTATCTAATTTATAACCCTATATTAAATATTTTTTAGTTATTAAACTTTTATTCTAACTCTTTTAACACTTCTTTAAATAAAATAATAAAAAATGTCATAATATAATCCAAGTTGTCCAAAGAGGTTCATATTTTATTCCTAAGGTTGTTTTTGGTCGAATTATAATTATCAAATAGAATTAGGACATGTGTTACGGTAATAATAATATCATTTTTACCCTTAATTACCCTTTTTAATTTTAACCGCGGTAAATCAATGTAAAAAGATACTATTCGCCATAAAATATTTTCATCTTATTAAACAGAATTTTACATACTGGTATCAACTGTTTCTATCTGATTTTTTAAATTAAACTCAGAGAAGTGGTAAAATTAAGTTTTATGTAAATTTTCAAATACTCAAAGGAGATGGATAAAAGACGGTAAAATGTTCTATAATGTTTTTATATGTCTAAAATAATTTTAAAATAACTCCAATGAATTACATTGAACAGATATAGGTATTATGTATCTACTTTGACATAATATAGATTTAAATAAAATAAAAAACTATTTAAATAAAAATTTTGTTTTAAATTATAACTTAGTGTTTTTCACTATTCATAAAAAATTGAATGTTTTCTGAAAAATAAAAAAAATTAACCCTAGGATAATTTCGATATTCTGAATACAATAATGAAGTCCATTTTGAATGATAAATTTATAAGATTTCAGAAATTCGGTATTAGTATTTATAACGGCTAGTTAGATTGGTTTTGGTGTGTTAGAACTCGAAGTTGCGTGCAACACATGCTATTGTATTATTCAAAGAGAAACGTACTGTAGATTCTTGGGTTGTTATATTATCCACACTTTCAAATAATTTCATCCTCATAATTTATATAGTATTACTACGTAAAAATAATCAGTTGGTTCTTCATCATAAGTTCCTCGGGTTCCCACATTACCTCCTCCATCTTATGGTTTCTCCATAGAACATTTAGCAGACAAGTCGTCTAGTTTCCCAACAATTACTCTCTTGTATCAAGAGCCTTGGAATGATTTTTGCAACAAGAAAGATCGGGTTACAGTTATAATTCCTCATAGATGAGTACATGTGTTGGGTCATGCATTTATTTTGTAAATAATGATACGTGGAATACATTGTGATATTTAGAGAGACTTGGCGGCATTTCCAAATGGTAAGCTACATCCCCAACTCGTTCTAGAATTTCGAATGGTCTGATGTACCTAGGACATAATATGTCATTCTTACCAAAACATAAAACACCATTTCGTGGAGATATTTTCAAGAAAACTTGAACTATTACCTGAAACTCCATATCCTTCTTTTGGTTATCAGCATAGCTCTTCTGTCAACTTTGAGCTACCTTGATGTGGTTTTGGATTACCTTCACCTTTTCCATAGTTTCCTCAACATGTTCTAATCCTATACATTTTCTTTCACCAACATCACTCTAACAAGTTGGTGTGGGACATCTCTTTCCATATAATGCTTCATATGGTTCAATCTGAAAACATGAATTCAAGTTATTGTTATAAGAAAATTCTACTAGAGGTAAATATTAATCCCACATACCTTGATAGTCAAGTGAGCATGATATCAACATGCCTTCAATGGTTTGAATAGTCTGTTCTGATTTTCCATCAGTTTGGGGGTGGTAGGTTGTGCTCAAACGAAGCTCAGTATCAAAGGTTATCTGAAGAATATTATAGAATCTTGATGTAAAATGGGGATCACTATCATAAATAATCTATAGGGGTACTACATGAAGTGTCAAAACATCATTAATATATAGTCTTTCAAGATGTTCAAGTGGTAAATCTTCTCATACAGTTAGAAAATGTGCATACTTGGTAGGATGATCAATAATGACCCATATTACATCATTCATTCTAGATGACATTGGAAGTCCCATGACAATGTACATCGTAATATTAGCCCAATTCCACTCAGGAATGTGAAGAGGTTGCAAGACTCCTTCAGGTCGTTGCCTTCCAGATTTCACTTATTGACATACCATACATCTTGACCAAAAAATCCTCAATCTCCCTCTTCATGTTTTCCCAACAAAAATTTCCTTTCAAATATCTATAAATTTTGGTGCTAGCAGGGTTTATATATATATTGGACATATGAGAATCATCTAACAATTACCTTTTCAGATCAGGTATATTAGGAACACAGAGCCTCTTCACAAATTTCAAAATCCAATGTTCATATATAAAGTCACACAATCTCCCATCATTCACTACTTTAATCTTCATTTTAAAGTACACATCATCAACATGAGAACATTTTATCCTTTATAGTAACGATTTTTTGATAACCATTTGAAAAATAATAGAAGTTTCATCTTCCATGGTCATTCCCACATCCATCTTTACTAGACCCATGAAAATAGGATCCCATTAAACTCTCATCTTGTTCAATACTCCATGATCTTTTCTGCTCAAAGCATCTTCCACATTATATGCCTTCCCTGTGTGGTATTTTATCTAGCAATAAAAATCATTTTTTAGTTCGAGCCATCGCCTTTGACTCATGTTGAGTTCATTGATTGAGAAAATATATTTCAAACTCCCATGGTCAGTATATATCACACATTTTCACCATAGAGATAATGTATCCATATCTTCAATTCTAATATTATAGCAGCTAACTGAAGGTCATGGGTAGGATTTTTTTGATCATTAATTTTTAGCTATCGTGATGCATAGGAAATAAACCTATCATTATACACAAGGACACAACCATGTCCATTCTTTGATTCATCACTATGAAAAACAAACATGTCATTACTGGATGGTAGAGTCAATATAAGTTCATTCACTAATCTTATCTTCAGTTCTTCAAAACATTCTTCACACTCATTTGTCAAAACAAATTAATCCCTTTTCGTGTGATATTTGTTAATTGGTTAGCCAACCGGGAAAACATCTAGAAAAAACATCAATAATAACATGATAGTCCAATAAACCTACGTACCTTAGTTATACTCATCGGTGTTGGCCATTGTTGGATTGCTCTTGTCTTATAAGGATCAACAAAGATCCCGGCCTTATAGACAATATGGCCATGAAAAGAAATATTCGGATGCCAGAATTCACACTTTCTAAACATACCATATAATTCATGTCTTCTAAGAGTCATCTAGATAATTCCCAAGTGATTTTCATTATATTCATATCCTTTTAATTATACCAATATATCATCAATAATTACATTTACAAATTCATCAAGATTTTCCTTGAAAACTCTATTCATTATATCCATGAAGACAGAGGGTGCATTAGTCAATTAAAAATGCATTAATATAAACTCGTAATGCATGTACCTTGTTCAAAATGATATTTTGGTAATATCTTCCTTCATCACACACAACTGATGATATTCGGATCCAAGGTCAATATTCGAAATGTATTGTGTAGCTGGATTTGGTCAAATAAATCATCAATGCGAGGTAGGGGATACTTTTTCTTTATTGTTATAGTGTTGATCTCTATGTAGTCAATGCACAACTGCATAGATCCATCTTTCTTATCAACAAAATGTACAGGGGCTCTCCATAGAGAAACACTAGGGATAATAAATCCCTTATTACTCAATTCCTCTAGTTGTTTCATTAGTTCCAATAATCCACATTGGTTATTCTATAATGGGTCATCGATAATAACCTTCATCCAGGAATTAAATCAATGGAAACCTCAATTTCACATTCTGGAGGATGTACTATTAAATATATTGGAACACATCAACATATTCTTTCACAATAGGTACATAATCTATTTGAACAATACTTTCCTCACCCACAGTTATTTCATTCTCTTCCACCCCAGTAATTGAATTTAGATGATCTATAGGGGGTGGATCTAGATAAGAATTAGGTGGTGACAATTCTGCATTAAAGAATAGGTTTTCTTTATCATCATCATAAAAAATATTAACCTATTTTTCATATAATATCTTTTTCCATCATGGTCCTAATACCAATCCATACCGAGGATTATATCAAATTCAGACATGGGTATAACAATGAGATCAACGGAGAATGATCATTTATATACCCTAATGGGGACTGATTTAGAAAACGTTTTTTCAATGATACTTCCCATATGAGTTTTGAATGAAAACTCCCTTGTTCAATAAAATTGTAAATATCCAATTTTCATTTCAAACAAGCAATATACGAAACAACGCGATGATCCAGAATCAAATAAATAATTTTCTGAACTTGAAGAAATTATTAAATTACCTACCACTACATCTTTTGAAGCTCCAACCTCAGTAGTAGTGATTGCATAATCCTGGACATGATCCCATGGCCTTTTCAGAGGTATATTCTCCGGATGCTTTGGTCATTCATTAGCATAATTCCCCCTTTCTACAATTCTAGCATTCAACATCGACAACCTCTTTCTTCCACATGCAATCACAAGCTTGGTGTCCTTTTTCACCACTCTTGTAACAGACTCTCATTCTTTTTAAGCAAGTACTAGGGTGTTTCTTATAAAATTTACTTCAGGATGGATATTTAACTTTCCCCTTTTCCTCTTATTTCAATTTCTAGATTGTTCAGGAGATCTCTTCTTCTCTTGCATTGATTTAACATTGTAAGTCATAGAGAATTATTTTTATGTCATGATAACACACGAGACAATGTCTTCATATGATGAGAAGGATTGTGAGACTAATTCTAGATGAAGAAACGGTTTTAACCCATCAATGAAATGATCAATCTTACTTCTTGGGATACGTATATAATCTTCATCATGCCTCGCTA
This sequence comes from Viscum album, assembly GCA_963277665.1. Lineage (NCBI taxonomy): Eukaryota > Viridiplantae > Streptophyta > Magnoliopsida > Santalales > Viscaceae > Viscum > Viscum album. The sequence continues at coordinate 86,815,533 of OY728121.1, read as the reverse complement.
ACATTGTATTGTTAGCATCATAATTTTCGACATTATCATCCTTCTTTTTCCTCAGACTCAGAAATTGTATTTCCATATTTGCTTGATGGTCATGAGGATAGTTTTCTTCTACGAAAAATTCTCAAACTCCCTCAACTCCACATTTGATACTTCATCATATATCATTTTTATTTGAATCAATGACCAACCTTGATCAGCATCTCCAGTGAGTCGATAAACTGCCATTCCAACTTTTTCCTTTTCTCTACTCCCCATGGCATGGGATATTTTCTCTATTAAATTTATCGGTTGATCATATACTAGTGGATTTTTACCCCCATTTAATGTTTTTGGTTTTTTTCCTCATGAAGCGATCTAACATCGATCCTCCACGTTTTGGATATTTGTTCTCCAAACGGGTATGGTTAATATTCATAACCTGAGTGAGTTGTCCCAGTATGGTAAAAAGCTGATCTGAACCAGTTACTTCACCAGTTCCACTATAATTATCTTGAGTATTATGTCAATCCCTACATGGATTACATGCATTGGTACTATTTCTATTCCTTCCACTAGGAACCATTTCAAATCAATGTAATAAACTATATTAGTTTATAAATCTAAATACATAATTCAAAACTTGTAAAACACATAGCATAAATTGAATAGTTTATTGATATAATCCATAATCATAAAAAAATATCTTTGAAGTAGTATATACCTATAAACCATTCATAATGGTTTTTAAATAAAATGATAATTATCAAAGTCATATCCCTTGGGAGTGTCGTAACCAAGAGAGCAGCAAAGCCCATTGTTATCCAGCTGTTCTCATTCGAGCCTATCTCAAAGCAGTGTTTTTGCATTTTACCCCTAGGTACATCTGTGCCAGATCTTCCTCTACCTTCTCATATCCATATAGGGATGTATTTCGTGGAAAAATTACAAAATCTCTACAATACCAAAATTCTTGGATGTTCTTCTATACTAATCCTCAATGTCTATCTTAGGGCTATGTGATCTAATCATATTTTATCTAAATATAGTTTCCAGGGTTTGTACTAAACATCCTCTGATACCAACAGTAAATCCCCAACCCCAAAATCCCAGAGTCAGTGAATTATTACATTTCATTGTCATGATCAAAAAATATCATCTCTTGAAAGACCGATTAGTTTAGTAGCCTTGGAAGTACTAGATACATTCATAAGGTTTACATTACTTCATAAAATGGAAAACTAAAACAAAACTGTTTCCATAGACAACAATGTGATCCCATAGACTATCCCTATAGGTCATTCATAATATATTTCTTCGCATCCTGCAAAAAATAAAACATAGAAAGGGGTGAGCACTGATTCACATTAAGAATAATAATATAGCGGAATATTTTATAATTAAGATTAAATATTTAATTCAATGTATTAAACTAAAACAAAATCCTTTTAAACATAAACATCCTTATAATATATAGAATATAAATAAAAATAATTCCATTTACTTAATCACGTGGATATTATATTCATCGAATAATTACATGCAATATCAATAGCCCCATTAATAATGATGGAATGCATAATGCTAGAATTCATAACCACATAGTCAAGGCCTTGTGCCAAGACTATAAATAATGTTTTTTCATGGACTTGTGACAAGACGCTATTTTTTCTAATGAGACCTACAGATGCATCGAGGAGCTATAGCGGGCTCCACCCATCACATTCTAAGTCCAATGCATTCTTTATATGAAAATTTGTATGCATAATATAAACATCATATTAAAAATAGTATATGAAATGTCAATACTTTATTGATAAACCATGAATGGTATAAAATAACAAATCCGTAGTCAAACATATCAAAAAACCTTCAATATAATATAAATTTTTTGTCTCATAATAAATAAACATCAAATAAACAAAAAATCCATCAATGGATGTTGACAAAGATGAAATCAAAACATTTTTTAGGGAAATATATCTTCTTTTTTTGAAATCATTTAAGACTAACATAATTATAAATAAAAAAATTATTTTGAAAATATTATTATTAAATTTTAATGAAAGATTCGATGATTTTATAATGGAGAAAAATAGCCACACCCACCATATTAGTAAAAAAACATTATTACCTTAATTTTGTAGAAATGGTCATAAAGTACCTTGTTTGGAAAAAGATGTAATGATTCCTTTATAAACATCTTATCAAATGTCATACAAGGGAATAAATGACTTCAACCCATAGTCTATAAAATAGTAATAATGTTTTGAAATACGTTTTGAAGAAAAATTGATGTGGATGATAAAGAGGTCACACTAGATACTTACATAAAAACAACCTCGGAAAATAAAAAGATTGTGAAATTAACCCTTAACATGTACATTTCATTAGTAGAGGGTAGGATAACCTCATGTGTAATTGTGAAATAATTGTTATTAAATTATATAAGAATCATATAAATTAATATGATAACATATATGATCTTTTAACATTGCTTTGTTAATAATATCTTAGTATTATTGTCATTTCGGGTGTTAACTGATTCGTTTTCCTTTATATGATTTGAAATGTAAGTAATGTTTGTTTTTGACTGGATGTAACTTATTAACATTAAGAATTATATTACGTCTTTAATCCTTATTTTTAATCATCTAATTAATATTAGTCTTAAATGGATATGATGGGGAATGAATCTTATCGCGTTTGTGGAGACTGTAATCCGTACGTACGCACAAGCGACATTATAATTATTTTGATATTAAAATAATATGTAATTTGATGGTATATCAAATATAAAGAGTCACTACCATGTTATATTTAATATTTTCATTAATTATGCATCATTATTATACACATCTAAATAATAATGCATTGAATAACAATTACACCACGACATGGAAACGGTAAGTCGTACGTACGCATGTATGGTGAAATGGCATTCAAAGGATGGATAGTATATTGAATATGGTTGTACCATATTTATAATAACATAATAGTATATATATGATAATAGAGTTATTATTTTAGAACGGAAATAACACTGAAAGGGGAAGTGGATGAAGAAAGGAACTTGAAAGAGGTGATGAAATATTTACCCCTTCTTCTAGTTTTTTCTTTTGAATTGATAAAAAGGGATCCATAGGATGGCTTTTTGACTAATGTATGGACACTAGGATCATGGGAGGTCAGTTGATAGGGTATTTGAGCAGGGTTTTTCCTAGAAAAATGGATATGATGGTGTGAATTAAAGAGAAGGGGGAGTGCCCTTTTATAAGAGGGGTGAGGGGCACCTTATGAAAAGCTCGAAATATTATTTTATATTAAAATAATTTTCAGGTTATAATGACTAAAAAATGAATTATTTAAAGGATAATATTGGTATGGGTCGAAAAACAATCAACCAATTGGTTTTATATAGGTTTGGGTTACAATATTAACTTAATATTTTAGATATAACTCTTAGTTAAAAAGTTGGACGTTTACCACATCTCTTTGTATTTTTATATTTAATTATTAATAAACATACTATATACTTTCAAGAGAACCCCAAGTGGTTCATTAATGATACACATATCATTACATAAATCTATTGGTCAAACCTTACATTTTTAGAAATACAATATCAATTAATAATATAATAATTGTTTTAAAAACTATTTTATGTCTATGTTGACAATATTTGGTATTTTGTTTTTTCTAAATTCCCAACAGCATTATTACTTCAAAAAAAATTCTTCTTAACCAGCTATAACATGTCATATTAAACTATAAAATTAGTGTAAATCTTAAAAAGTCTCATATTACATTTATTTTGATGTTTATAATATCAATTATTTAAATATTTCATTAATTCGGTAATTGCTACATCATCATTGTGTCGTAAATAAATTATATTATTTAACATCTAAAAATTTTAAAAAAATGCAGTTATATCGGAAATATTTTTATCCTTTTAATGAATATTTATAGTAGAATTTATCTTATGTATAACCATATATTAAAAAAATTTTAGTTATTAAACATTGATTTTAAATTTTTTAATTCTTCTTTAAATAAAATAATAATAAATGTCCTAATTTAATCCAAGTAGACAAAAGAGGTTCTTAGTTTAATCCAATTGTTTTTTTCATGAATTATTCTTATCCAATAGAACTAGGACATGTGTAAGGGTAGTAATTAAATCATTATTACCCTTAATTACCCTATTTTCTATTAACCGTGTTAAATAAATGAAAAAAGTTATTATTCACTAAAAATTATTTTCATCTTATTAAACTACATTTTAATTACTAATATAATCCTTTTCTCTTTGATTTTTGAAATTCAACTCACAGAAGCGGTAAAATTTAGTTTTATGTAAATTTTCAAATACTCCTACGAGGTGGGTACAATACTGTGAAATGTTTGATATGATTTATATATAAAAATTTATTAAATTATTATAAAATTATTCCATTGATTTACATTGAAATTTTATACGTATTATGTATCTATTTTAACCTAAAATAAATTTAAATTAAATAATTAATTATTTAAATAAAAATACGCTTTTAAACTATTACACATTGTTTTTCATTATTCATAAAAAATTTATTGTTTTCATAAAAATACCAAAAATTCAACCTAGGCTAATTTCGATATTCTGAATCCAAAAATGAAGTCCATTTTGAAAAATAAAATTTATTAAATTTCAAAAATTGGTTATTACTATTAATAACGACTAGATTGATTGATTGTGTTGTGTTAGAACCCGATGTTGCGCACAACACACGCTATTTTATTATCCAAAATGAAATGTCCTGTGGAAGCTAGGTGTTTTACAACTGCCAACGTGACATTCTATTTCTATGAATAATGGATTATATAAAACATCATTTCTGTATATATTTTCCATTGTTCAACAATTAATGAGCTGATATGTCCACAAAATTAAGGTGTTTGTGGACACATGAATGACACAAAGGAATGTTGTTCCCTATAATATGATTTTGGCCTCTCAACATTATTTATGTTCTTTTACAAAAAATGGGTTTGGTTATTAATCATCCTCATGATGTTTTCCATTCTAGTATCTATCAAAACATCTTTTTTCCATCTTCTGTTACAGTCATTATTTATACAGTTCCTCATTTCCCACCATTTTTTAGAAACAATAAAACTTAAGTGAGAAGCTTCTTAATTTTCAAAATCATATTATTAAATAGGGATTTTAGGTCTTTAAAAAATCATACATAAAAATGTTACTGATCTGTACTAAAAAAATAAAATTTTCTATATATTCATTAAAATGATTCATAATATTATTTTGATTAACTATAAAAACATCATATGAGTATCATTCCAGGATTGTAGCATGAACATTTTTCATGAAACCAGTTTCCATTCGAGTCCATCTCAAAGTGATTATTTTGGAGTTAGCCTTAGGTATATCTATTCTAGATCCACATTCACCTGTAATATCAAGGCATGGATATATTATAGGGGAAACAAAATAATTAATACATAAAAAAATATCTAGAATATTTCATATATCTCTACATTTCCCTATTGTTCATTCTAATGTTTTCAAGAATTAATTTCCAAAAATAACAACATTTTCATTTGATACAAATTATCCTATCACATTTTTATATTACATAATATTTCATAAAAGGTATAAAAAATGGATAATTTCATGTTAATTGTTTTGATATACGGTTTATACAAAATGAAAACATAAAACATTATTCTATGTCCACATGAAGTTAACTTCTTCGGTATACACAATGATTCATTTATGAATTTAATTTCCTAGATTAATACATAAAGGTAATGTGTCGAGCATTAAGCCATGTAATGTAATAAACAATGGAGAGAGAAAGGATGTTATTATGAGATATATAAATGAGAATTTGGGGTACAAACATAATAAATGAAAACAAAGAATATCAAAACAATAATAACATGAATCATAACATGGAATTGTGGTGATAACATTTAAATTAGTTATTTATATGTATATCACCATGGTTTATCATAAAGATTATAGAAAAGAAAATTTAAATGGATATTCCCCATGGTGTTTTAAAACTTTTCATATATAATGGATTAATTCTTCACCTATTGAATTAAAACACTATAAAGGATCTCCTTTAATATGTAATAATTGAATGTGACAAAAGGAAATAATAATAAATCATATCATTGATTACTGATTGAAAATTATTAATGGGATTGTTAAAAAAAATTGTATGTTACGAAAGTGCATTATGACATGATAATTACATTATTTTTACTCCACGAAACTGAAAGGAGGGTTTATTATATATAAATACAAAAATAAAATAAATAATTTATATATATATGTGAATAAATATTTTAAATAAATAGGATTTTGTATTAAAAAATATAATATAATTTAAAATTTATTCATTAAAGAGGAAATTTGAGAGGTAAATCTGGATGCTTGACATGTTTAAAAAGTTGTTCAAGAAAATGTTGAATAGAGAGGAGAAAGGGGTCAACCATAAAGAAAACATAATTTTCTATGAGTATACACGATAGGGTAATTTTAGAGAGTGTCTATTACATTTATATTAAATATATAGGAATATATATTTGAATTAAACTGAAATAAAATGATAATTCTTTATCCTTAAAGAGTAACTCCGATATCACAAGGAATGGTAACATGGATTCATTAGGAAACCTCAGAAGGAATAATTTTTAGGATGAAAAAAGAAAACAACATGGATTATGGATTGGTGATGATTGGATATTATGAAATCAGTCTGTTTTATATAACCATTGGATAGATTTTTTAATAATCTAAAAATATATGTATTAGAAAACAATATTCTGGATTATGAAAAACCATTAGCTAAGACATGGTTTTTGCAAATGGTTTTTGAAATGTTGGACATTTTTTCTAATTTTTTATCCTACAAGAATCAAGAAGAGTTTTTAAATTTGTCTATTATCATATAAATGTATAGTTTCTATATAGATAGGTTTTTAGTGCACATTTTACAATTTTTCAATTAGTAATTCACTTATTATGTTATGTAAAATGATAAAAAAAACTATTAAAAAATATAGTAAAAATAAAATAAAATATTTTCTGTCAGGGATTGTAGTAAATTATAAATTACATCGTTATGATATAAACAAATATTAAAATATAGAGTGTTATATATTTCCTAAAAAAATAAAAAAATTTATATTTTTTTCAAAATTTAAATTATCAAATTCATTTAATTAAACATATAATAATTTATGAAGTAAAATTATGAAGTGGAATTCATGGATGAAATATTTTATTTCTATTCCATAATTAATGATTTTTATTACTAATGTATGGACACCTAACCTATTATGATTCATCCATGTGACCTATGTGTGTGGGGTGTGATAGAGGTATTTTTGTTGGGTGGCTCGACTAACATCAACTGAGTGATGATATACACAAATTTAAAATTCTCTTATTTTATATTTCATTAAAGATTCACTTATTAATGTTAAACAAGGGCATGGTCAAGGGGAAACTGAATTTATAGTTCCTCCACTAATGTTATGAAAAATGGTTATAAAACAACAATGATATACTATTTGCGGCCATCAATCATCTTTTCTATATCGATTTTTATGTTTCAATACTTTATATAAATATAAATTATAATGATAAAATTATCAACCAAGAGTATTGATTCAAATGATTGTATTTACCAATGGTCATATTGACATATGGTCATACTGACCAATGATTATATTGAAATACAATCTTATTTGACCGACTTTCCAAAATTGGTTGAATCCAAGTGGTACAATTTCCCTTAATTCCCAATAAATATCACATAATTTATTCACTAAATATTCAATATAATTTCTCCATTTGATATAATTTAATTTCATAATATCATTATTTGTCTTTACATATTTTTCCATTTCAATAGAATTTTTAGTTTATTCAAGTAGAATTGGGATATCCTAATTTTCTCATATTAGATATTCTATTATATATTTTATTTCATGTTTTAATGTGTGGAAATTTAATCGGGCTGATATGTAAATATGGTAATGATAATTTTTAGATAGACAAATTTTATTGGTTTCTCGTCATATTTTTAACGTATAATATTATATAATATGTGACAAACATATATATCTAGAAAAAATATAATCTAAAAATTCTGTTTTGTTACATTAGATAAATGTGTATGGTTCTATTATTTAAAAATATTAAATCTATATATATTATAATGATGTTACATGAATATATGAACTAAATGAGACATATGAAAGAGAATTGTCATGTCACTTTATCTTCAATGAGTTATATATCATATTCAACATTTTTTTCAATTCTGGTGTGTGTACACTACCCCTGGGATATGTTATATCTTGAATTAATCTATATTCAAAGTATATAATATTTTATATGATGATATTTCATTCATGGGGTTTATTATTTAGATGTTACCAAATTTGTAAGGGTTTTTTTAATATTATTTTCTTTATTCCAGATTTTTTTCATTTAAGAAACCCTTATAAGAATCACATGGTATTTCCATCATAAAACCATTATATTTTCTTATCATGTAGTCATAAATGTACTTTATAGGTAATATTATAATTTTTAATATATTTTGTAAGTCAACTGAATTTTAAAATGATTTCCCTAAAATTTATAAAATAAATAACAATGTATTTTTACCAAAATATGGCATCATTATCCTCTTCATCCAAACATCCATTTTCTCCCAAATCCTTGTTTTCTAAAATATATTTAAAAAAATAATTTAAAAAGATCCAAATATCCTATTACTGAATATTTTATACATGTTTGAATTTTTGAAATCGGACTCAATGTATTTTTTATTTTTATTTTTGAATAAGGTTCTTTTTACCCTTTTAAAAATGATGTGAAATGAATGTTTTTAACATATACATAATTTATGGAATTTCATGCCTTCACTAAAACTAAATGTGTTGAAACATGAATTAAATTTTTAACTGGTTATTTTCAGTGTAATGATATTTGATCTTTTTTTATCATTTAATTTGGAAAGTAGTTTTTAAATGTGAAATTTATATTCTCCCAATAATGATTGTAATAATATTTTAATGTTACATCTATACATCACTCAAAACAATAGTCGTTATACAATATTATTCATTTTGAATATATTGTAATGATATCATCATTATTATGACTCTAGATAGAATATGATTAGTTTAGCGGGATGTAGTAATTTGATACAATTCACAATATTATTGTAGATGATTTATGATATTTCTTTATTAATTTTATTTTTTATTAACATTTATTATGATAGGTTTTTAGTAAAAATGTTAGTATTGATTATGATTCACCACATTCAAATGGGAATTGTGATTGAATAAATAGTTGATCATTGGTACCTTCAATAACATAAAGATGAGTATAGCTCTTTTATAATTTTTAAGAAATCTATAATTATTATACATGTGGTATTACCTAGTAAAAAGAAAACATATAGATGGGTTTCTCTCTCACTTTTAAATTCAAGATGCATATGCCAAATTATCCATTTTATCCAATTTTTTTCTTTCCAATTACGAAATATTATCATTGAAATTTATTTATTTATATGATATTTATGGTTTCATTTGATTTTATTTCATTACTAAGGCTAATGATTCAAATTTAACCATTATTTTAATGCTTTATTTCAAATTTTAAGCATAATTTATAATTTTTTTGGTTTATGTATCACCAAAAATAATGGTTTTATATTTCTACCTTAAACAAAATCTATTTTATTTTCCTCTGTTTATTCATGATATTTTCCCTATAGCAATACCATTTTCCTCCCTTTGGTACTGAAAAGGATTGATACCTTATTTTTATGAAAATAATACAGTATTTCACTATTTAGTTGATATATTTTTTTCATCAACATCCATGTTTAATGAAAATGATTTGGAATATTTATTTAAAATTAAATATTTGATTTTTAATGGAATTTTTTAACAATTTTTATTAATTTGTAGAAAAAAATTTAATGGAATCACTATGTTGTTTTCCAAACATGGAATGTTTTCTTAATAAAACTGTGAAAAGAATATTTGTTTTAAGGTGTACAATATAAATATAAAATTTTAAAATAATGACCAATAAATGAATAAAAATTATATTATATTTTTTAAAGGTTATTTTTGAGGAAATGTATTTTAAAATTTTATTTGAAATTTTATTTAGAAAAAAAAATTTAATGTGAAAGGACTATTTTGTTAATTAATGTATTTACTGTAGTTTTTATTTTATAAAAAATTTTCAATTACATCAAAACATTATTTTACTTATGATTAACTTGGTATATCATCTATTTACTCCATCATATTATTTATTTAGACGGCTTATTATTATTTTGGTTGGGTGTGTTCAATTGTTTCACCATTCATGATAATAATCTATGTTTTTTAATATTATATTAATGGATTCTAGTTAGTATTAACATTTTATCTTATATTTTTCAATATTTATGTTAATGTGTATTGTGTTTCACCCCTTTCATATTATTAATGAAATTGACTTAATAATATATGGGCGTGTCATTTTTGTGACCCTCGAAGAATTGGTAGCTCACAGGAGACACCAATCTTGCGTTTTTCGCTGAGGACAAACCCATTTATGAATGAATAAATGGAATGAGGACAATGTTATAGGTTTATATTTTCATTAATTTACAATTTCGTAAATAATATATTTTTTATTTATTTCCATGATATTATTTGATTAGTTAGAAAATACCTGGAGAAGTTTCAGGACAAAGGCATTTTTTAGTTCTTTTAGTTGATCATATGTTATTCTTGTATTATTTTAAAAAAAATATCTTTTTAAATATAATGTGATTTAGTTATTTAACTTTATATATTGATTTAGATTTTTTATTTATGAAACATTTTGTTGTACTCTTACCCGTACTGAGCATATCTTATCACCACCAACTTATTGTATTTTTCCTCTAGGATACCCTTAATTGTTTGTTGACTGATATGTTGGGATATTGTAAGGGTAAATAGAGTGTTATCAATGGAAAAACATTGAGTATTTTTTCATTTCAAGGTGAATGTGAATTTAATATATTCATCCAATTTACTAGGATAAATAATCTATTCGGTCATTTGGGATGTTATTCTTTATATATTATTTAAAACTAATCTTTCATTTAAATTATTTTAATGGAGATATTATATATTAAATAGGTGGTAATATAACATTACTTCAACTATGTTTTAATTTATTTATTTTAGTTTAATTCTGTCAATTTCAAAATATCATTATGAGATTACCTTTTTTATATATTTCTGATGTTTATCTTTTGAAGAATTGTTTTTTTCTAACATGTCTCTGATTTTAAAGTTAAATTAAATTATATCAATTATCAAAATTTATTTTTTAAAAGGAATTAAATATTTTTAATCATGATTATTGATATTATCTAATAATTTAAATACAATTTATTACATTAATTAAATGTTACCATACTATATATTTGGTATTTTGATTAATGTATGAAATTATATACTAGGGGTTGAACTTAAAATATTTGGATTATAATGATATAAAACCTTAACCATGTGAGATCTTGGCCTTTTTTAGAGTCATCTCAGGAGTGTTCTCAGAATCCTTTTGATGTATTTAAGTACTATTAACATGGATTCATGGCTTGGGGTGAGTTTTGGAGAACATTTAAGGAAACAAAAAATTATCGTGTAATGTGCATGATTTTCGCACAGTCCGACAAACCAAGAAACCAAACCGTGCCACACGTGAAAAATTGGAAAGAGGAGTCCAAACAGATTCTACATGGTTTGATAAACCGTGAGACCAAATTGTGCCAAGCATGTATAATTGAACAATGGATTCTGCATGTTTGGTGCATAGTTTTCATAATAGTGCGACCAAACCATGAATACCTTGATGAAGTGGGAAGTGGAGTGCACACAGTTGGTTCATAGTATTCCAAACCATGTGACCAAATCGTACCAACCGTTTAGTGGTGGGTAGTGGACTCTGCACTGTTGGTTCACGTTTTTCCTAACCGTGTCCCACTTCCGAGGAAACTTTTTTAGTGGTTTTTAATATCCTAAAATCTTTATTTAAACCATTTGATCCCCCAGGGACTCATATATTTTGACCTTGTCTCAGGCAAGATAGATTCAATGTGGTCCCAAATCCTTCATGAGGGATTCTATGGTTATCTAAAAAAATCCTTCAATATTGAATGTTTGGATTAAAGATCCACTCTCCTCCCTATAAGAGGATTACATCCCGATGCTTCACCCATTCTTTACTATATCATTTCAAGAACTATTCATGGATTATATACATTGTACCATTGGATCTAAACCATTGAGTTATGATCTAGATCTATTATTATAAATATAGATCTACATTTTCATAATGTTGATGTCGTTGATGTTAATTTCTATTTTAGGGAATTTGATCTATAGTTTGATCGATGTTGTGTTGCCACTCAGGTTTTGAGGATTTATATTGGGATAACATTCATCCTTAATCCGAGGTAGGTGGCCAATATATAAATCTCATAGTCATGATTTATGATATGCGTATGATTTATTAATATTCTAAATTTCCCTTGATAATGGAATTCCTAAATTGGAGTAACTGGGAATATCATATAGATATGTGATTTTCCTTGGTGGGTAATTTATGGATGAACAGGGAACAAATGAATGGATTTCCCAAATTGATCATTAGATGGATTGAAATTATATTTGAGATACTTAATTGATTGTGTAAAAATAATTAATTGGGGGGAATTAAGTATGAGATTATTTTTGGCAATGTAATATAATTTATTTTGATAATTATTTATTTGAAAATAAGATGACCAAATTTAATTAATTGGAATAATTATTTACCTGTCTTAATGTGATTAATGACAATTTATTCTAAGAATAAATTATGAATTCATGGTTTTGAATTGGATAATTAATTGGAACAATTAATTATGGTATGAGAATGCTTTTGATTGATTATTTAATTCCTTAATTAATTAATGGGTTAAATTCTTAGTTAATTGTTGAATTAACTAACAAACTTTTAAATGTTTATGTAATAATTGGAATAGTATATGATTAATGAGAAAATTAATATGAATTAATTAATGATTAAATGGATGGGATTTTGTAATGCTTGGTATGACATCTTAGACAAATGTAGAACTGGGGTCTTGTACATCATGTTCCTCCAAATTAGTTATCTAATCACTTAGATATATTGTTTCAAGGAATGATTTCATACACCGAATGTGAATTGGAGTGCTTGGACTGATGTCCTAAACTCAACTAGATTTATGGTGCAAGTCATGGCATTCTACACCAAATCATTAATGATAATAATGAATGATGATTCAAAAGAAATTTGGGGTTCTAGGCAAGACGACCTACACCATAAGATTAAAAGTAACGAATGATGACTAAAATTGGTAAAATGTGTTGAACATGGCCTAATTTGTTGATTTATGATTAAATTACAATGTGATTGGTGATTATATTATTCAGTGTATTTATTAATACGTAAAATTGCTTGCACTATATTTTGACAGGACTCATTTTATACCCCTTTTGTGGTGTCCTACTAAGCTGTCCTCACAACCTATTCAGAACTCCCGATCCGAAACAGAGTAGAAATTATTATAAACTGACATGATAAGGGAAAGTCTCTAGATAGTTATTTTTTGGGTTTGTAGGATGAGAGAGAGAACTAGACATGGTTTGGGAACCGTTATGGAGTTTTTTTTTCTTTAATTTCATTTTCATTGTAGACACATCACACATTCATTTTCATAGCATGCTTATCCTTTAAGTTAAATATTGTAGTTTCTGGTATGGACTATCATATGTCATGGATTTGATCAATTTACTTATATACAATTTCGTACTCGGTTAATTTCTATTTTCTTCCAATGAGGTTTTATTCTGATAATAGAGGGTATAGTATCCACAAAATTGACGAACTAGAACCTTTCTACTACTCAGCACCCACTGGCATATGTGGAGGGGAGGTTGAGGGCATGTGGTAAACTGGATCATGGCACCATTTAGTGGCTTCTGGGTCGGGACGTCACAAAGTGGTATCAAGGAGTGTTCTTATTTATGTTCTTGTTTTATCTTAATGTTTTGGGAAAAGGTAGAAAAGGGACTAGGAAGAGTCAAGGGTTGGTAATGATCCCAAGAATAGGAGTTGAAAACACATGTACAAGGGAAAATCAAAGTACTCATGGTGGTATGTCTATAATTGTTTTAATTGTAATTACCATTGTATATTATTTTCCCTTGTGTGACCAAGTTGTTTTCTGGTGTGATATTTGTTTAAAAAATTGTTGAATTTTAATTCATAGTCAAAAGAGGCAGGATTGTGGAGTCTGCATGCATTATTCTAGGAACATAGGGTTTTTTCACATTCATAATTCTAGAAACTCATTGGAATATGAGTTATTGGTGAGTTGTTAATCAGTAAATGTTTATTATGATGTAATGATTAAACAATGATTCAAAATGATAATAATTGGTGTCTAATGAGAACTGTAATTAATAAAATGGTAATTATTAATTAATTAATTGTTGAAATAAATAATTCTAGATAATGTGATATATTAATGTTTGATTAAATATTGAAAATGAATTTAACTTTTCTATCCAGGTCAAAGGAGTAGGATGGTTAATAGTGGTGATAAGGCCTTAGTGTTGACTATGTGGTGTGGAAATTGATGAATGGATATGTTGAAACATTTTGTGTGTTTTTCTCCTCTTAATTAAATATTATAAATTAGTGTTATGAGAACTAAGATGTGTGTTTTGCAATGTATTGACAAAACATAATGATTCTTGTTGCGGGAGAGACCTAGGGGTATGGTTCAGAACATACTTCTAGATCAGCTTCTTTAAGGCACCATTGGTTCTAGATGAGGTTGAAGGATAGTAGTACCGAGAGTACATCACATGTTTCTTGCAGTTTATGGAGTGATGATTAGGGAGGGTTCATTAAAGCATGTCTGAGATGACAAGGGACTTTTATCTTTAACACCCTCTTACATTAACTAGAGAGGGTGGGCCTGAGGGAGAAAAATTCTTGATTGAATCCATAGAGATGAAACTTGACCATTTGGAAACTCCAGGTGAGTGGAGGGTCATGTTGGTTTCTTATATGCTACGGGGTTCAATGAAATACTAGTTGGTCATTCAAGTATGATCTAGATAGACAAACATGATATTATGGAAAGATTTTTTGGAGAAATTATTAGATCCCTTCAAACCCATCATTCTGAGGCAAGATAAGGCTACTAAGTTTATGCATCTATCCAAAGGGAATTTGTACATAATGGAGTGCGCTTATAATTTCTGAAATTTAGAGTGTTTTTCTTTTTCTATGGTGGTATATGATGTATCTTTGGAAAAATGATTTCATGATGGACTTAATTGTGAAATAATGTCCCAGGTGAATATCTTTAGGCAGGAGAAAATTTTAGATGTAATTAATCAATCTCTCATTTCAAAGGGGAACCTGAATGAGGATTATAGTACTCAACATATAGATGGACAATAATGAAGGGGGATGGTTGCTACAGGTAATGAGCTTCTGTAAAAGTAGAGTGGTGCTACTCAGGGGAGCCGGACCACTCCATATAGAAGAGGGGTACTAAAGTTACATGTAGCGCAACCTACACATGGGGAGATCAAGGTTGGTCCATCAACGATGAATGGTACTAATATACATTCTTCTACATTAGCTAAAATATTTTTTGATACAGGCTCCATTCATTCCTTTATAACATCATGTATTGATAATGTCTTGAGCCTATAGGTGTAATCTATAAGCCAGATGATGAATATCGATACAATGTTTGGAACATGAAATTGAGATATTTGTTAATGTAAAGGATGCTCGCTAGAGATCGGGGAGTATCATTTCCATTGGGATATATATGTCCTTGATATAACGGGCTTCGACCTAATTATGGGTATGGATTGTCTAGATTCATTCTGATCCCACATATATTTTTACCACATGAGAGATACCTTTTTATCTCATAAGGGTGACCAATACATCCATCATGGAGTTTGGGATAACCCAGAAAGATTATTTGGGCCAATTACACAGCAATTGAGAGTGCTCACAGCCCATGTTGTTAGTCTTTTGTTGAATTATGGGAGTGGTAGGGTAGACATCCTTACCCCATAGTAGAACCATTTCATCATGTCTTTCCTATAGAATATTCTGGTTTTCCACTAGATAGAGATGTGGAATTCACTATTGTTCTCTTCTCGGGGGTAGAGCTAATTTCTATTCCACCTTACAGAATGGAACCAAATGAGCTTCAAGAGATCAAAATTCTATTGGACGACTTTGAGGATAAAAAGTATATTCATTAGATTATATCGCTTTGGGGGTCAATTTTTTGGTTTGAAAATAAGGCCTATGGTAGTCTACACTTTTTTTCGATTACCGATAGTTGAAAAAAATGACTAGGAAGAACTGATTTCCTAATCCACGAATCGATGATTTATTTAACTAGTTGGAGGGGGTGAATGAATTATCAATGATTGATATGAGATTAGGGTATCATAAGGTGATTGTTTAGACTTATTTTATACCATGAACTACATTCAGGATCAGTTATGACATTTAGGAGTTTTTTTGTAACGTCGTTTGGGTTGACTAATGCTCTATTAGTGTTTATGTCCTTAATGAACGTGATCCTTCATCCTTACCTAGATCAATTTGAGGACGTATTCGTGGACGAAATCTTATTGAACATTAATATTAATGATTATCAACTAAAAAACGTGACATCGTCCTCGGTATACTAATAGAGCATTGGATATATGCCAAGATATCTAAATTTCAGTTCTTATTGATAGGGTACACTTTTTGTGGAACATCATCTAAGAAGAAGGAGTTGTACATGACCAAAAAAAGTGTAGGAAGTGATTTATGGGGTGATTCCCAAGAATGATTTCGATATTTTTATCTTTTTAGGATTATTTGGTCAATACATGAGATTAATCTAGGACGTTTCCTGGTTGGCTACACCACTTACTGGTTTGAAAATGAAAGTGGTATAGTATGTTTGGGTAGAATTACACTACTAGGGTCTGACTCGGAGTTGTGTGGATGTAAGGGGATAGATTCATTGCTTATGGGTATTTGAATTTGATGCTACATGAAAGGAATTTCCCTACGAATGACCTTGAGTTAGAAGATATGGTTTATGCTCTTTTATGATGGAGACACTATCTTTTGGGTGAAACATTTACAGTTTTGAGGAATCTCAAAATCGTGAAGTATATCTTTTCACAGCGCGACATGAATCTCTGGCAGCAAAGATGGGTGAATTATATGAAGTTATTCGATTTTAAACTGGCATATACACCTAGAAAGTGTAATATTGTGGCCGATTCTTCGATCATAAAAACACAGACTCAGTTGGAAGTTGAGTAATGTCTGGAATGGAAGATGATGAATTTCATAGAATAAATTAATAATTAATTTTGGGTATTTCAGGAGTGTATAACATTGGTTTCATTAGGAGTAGAATCTACACACATGAGATGGATCATGGACATGATGATTGAGGATATGTAGTGTTTCTACTTGATGGAATGACTTTTTGGTGGGGAGAAACCTTGAGAGTGTAAAATATAAGAGGATGTTATAATCTTTGAGAAAAGGCAGGTTGTTGTGCCTAAATGTATGAGAGAAGAAGTCATGTAATAATTTTTTGATTTTAGGTGAATGGTGCATCCTGGGGTGACAAAATATGTACCATGACCTTCGATGAAATTTTTTTAGCCATGTATAAAAAAGGAGATTGCAGGGTTCCTAATAATATGTTTCAACTATCAGCACGAGAATGCATTTCTTCAATGACCTGGAGACATATTGAAACTGTTACCTATTCAGGAAAGGATGTGGGACGATTTGACTATGGATTTTTTGTGGGACATGTGAAGACCCATAGGGAGAGTGATGTTATATGGGTCATTATGGATCCAATAATGAGGGCCACACACTTCTTTCCTATGAAGGAAACCTTTACTGTTAAGAAGTTGGGAGAACTGTACGTGAGAGAGATAGTTCATTTTCATGGGGCGTCTCGAACTAAAATAGTATATTGCAATTTTCTCATTACATCATGCTTCTAAGAGGGTTTATAGAGGGATCCTTGTACACATGTTCTACTATGTACGCCCTTCCACTGACAGGAATATGGGCATTCCGATCATGCCATACATGTTTTAGAGGATATGATGTGAGCACGTATCCTTGACGTGGTTGTTATTTAGAAAAGTGCTTTTCTTTTGTGGGGTTTTTCCTATAACCATAGTTATCAGGAAACTATACAAATGCCACCATATGAGGCACATTATGGTTGAGCATATATATCACAACTATACTAGTTAATTATGGGTGAGTTATAGCTTTTGGGACCAAGTATCATTCAGGAGACATTGGTGTAGGTGTAGTTGATTCAGACTTGTATGGATACCGCTTCGATTAGGAAGAAGTCATATGCTGATAGACGGAGATGACCCCTAGAGTATACATAGGGTGATCATGTATTACATCATGTGTTTTAGAGATTGGTTCACCACCTGATATGGAGGAGTGGTATGTTAGCGCCCATGTTTTTAGAACTGTTTGTCATGCTAGAGTGAATCGGGTAAGGGGCGTACTGATTAACACTTCCACAGAAATTCTATGCATTTCATGATGTTTTCAAAGTGTCACAACAACATAGGTATCAACCAAAACATTCTCACATGATTTATGTGAATGAATTTGACATTTAGTTAGTTACATCATTTGAGGAGCATTAGGTGCAAGTGTTGGGTCATAGTGAGAAATTGTTATGGGGAATGAGAGTTCTATTACTTCATGTGTTATGAAAACATGAAAATTTTCAAGAGGAAACATAGTAATGGGAGGTACACATGAGGAATAAATGGACCAATATTTTTTCATAGAATCTTAGAGATTTTTGGGAGTGTATCATGAGGAGGAACTGCTATATGTTGGGGAGATTGTAGGATCCCGACCATTTCTAAAGTCATATCGGGAACATTTTTAGGAACTTTTTGATGTTTTTAAGTACAGTTAACTTATAGTAGTGGTTTGGGGTTTGTTTGGGATAATATTTAAGGAAAAATAAAGGAAAATGGGGTATATATTGGTTCTCAAATGGTTTGACAAACCGTGCGACCAAATTGTGCCAAGCGTGCGAAACTTGACAGAGGACTCCTCAAGGTTTTGGCACGGTTGGACAAACCATTTGACAAAACTATTCCAAGAATGCTCAATTTGAAAAAATTAGTCCTCATGGTTGAGGCATAGTTTTACTAACTTTTTGACCAAGCTGTGCCAATTATGAAAAAGTGGGCAGTGGAGTCTGCATGGTTGGTGCAACGTTTTCATAAAAGTTTGACCAAACTTTGCCAACTATGCAAAAAGTGGATAGTGGAGTCCGCACAATTCGTGTACTATTTTCCAAAACCCTATTCCTCTACCTAAGAAACCATTCATGTGGTTTTTAAAATCCTTAATTCTCTTTTAACACCATCTAAACCGCCAAATACTCCCATATATCCACCTTTTCTCGTGGTTTATAGATTGTAGGTGTTCCCAGAGCCTTCTAGAGGGATTCCATGGCGATCTAAACAATGTTCATCGAGATTGAATGCCCGAATTGAAGATCATATCTCTTCGCAGTAAGTGGATTTCATCCTGGTGGTTCTCTCATTCGTTCCTCTATCATTTCATGAAATGTTAATGGAGGATATACACCATTTCCTTGGATCTAAACGAATGAGTTATGATCTAGATGTATGATTGAAGATATCAATCAAGTTTTTCATGATCATGAGGAGTTTGATAATAATTTAAGTTTTAAGGACATATATTCATTGTTTGTTCGGTGACATTGTGCAGCTCAGATTTTGGGGATTTCCATTGGGCTATCATCCATCATTAAACTGAGGTAGGTGGTCTAAATTGAACTCCCATATTCATGATTTTTGATATGTGTATGAGTTATGAAATTGAAAGGAATCCATTTATAATTGAATTACTAAATTGGGGTAATTAGGAATATGATTTTGACATGTGATTTGCATCAGTGGTTAATTGATGGTCGAACATAGAACAAATGAAGGGGGTTTCCCAAATTGATCTTTTGAAGGTATGATATTGTATTTGAGATATTAAATTAATCATGGAATGATAATTAATTGGTGGAAATAATTATGAGGTTATGATTGGCTCAGTGAGATAATTAAATGTGAGAAATAATTATGTGCCTAGAAGATGACCAAAGATAATTAATTGGAAGAAATAATTATGTTTATTTCATTGATTAGAGATAATTAATTTTTAGAAATAATTATAACATGATATTTTTTAATTGGATAATTAATTTTAAGAATTAATTATTGAATGAGAATGTTTTTGATTGATTAATTAATAAATGATTAGTTAATGGGTTACCTTCTATGTTAATTATTAATTAAACTGGTGGACCATGAAATGTTTAACAAATAATATGATTAGTAAAGGATTAATATTGAAAATTCGTATGAATTAATGATTTTTAAAATGGATGATAATTAGTGGTGATTCGTATGAAATCCTAGACTAATGTAGAAATTGGGACATGGACAAGGCATTCCTCCCCAATAGTTATCTAAGTGCTTAGATGTAATGGTGATAGGATGGATGACCTACACTGAATGGAAATTGGACTGCTAGGAATAAAATCATACACTCATTGAGATTTGTGGTGAAAGGAATGAATTCATACATTAAATGATTAATGATAATACTGAATGATGATTAAAATTAGACTTTGGATGCTATGAATGATGACATGCGCAAAATGATTAATGTTAATCAATGATGATTCAAATGGGTAACAATAATTGAATTTAGCCAAATGTGTGGATTGAAGATTTAATGTCAATGTGATAGATGTTTAGATTATGAAATGTATTTATTACTTCATTAAACTACATTCTCAATATTTTTACTGCACTCGTTTAAGACACTATTGGTGGTGGACTACCGAGTTGTACTAACACCCTATTTGGGAGGCCCGATCGGCAACCAAGAAGACATTGTTATTATCAAAAAAGTTAATAGAAAGGCCCTGGGATAGATTTCTGTTTGGGTTTGGAGCATGGGAGAGGGAAGCAGACATGATCCGGGGCCCGTTTTAGAGTCTTTGTGTTTCGATTTTTTTGTATTGTAGACACTTGGAACTTTTTTTTCATTGCATGCTTTACCTTGCAGATTAATATTGAATTTTATTGTTTTGACTATATATGTCATGGATTAGTTATGTTTATTTATATAATCTTTTGCACTTGGTTAATTTATATTTTCATCCACTGGTGTATTATTTTGCTAATAGAGGGTGTTTTCTCCCCATGATTTACTTTCCATACCTTTGCTTTTAGTCACCACCCTTTGGCGTAATGGGAGTTGCACATTACGGAATGTGGTGAACCAGCTCGGGGCCCCATTCAGTGGAATCTGGGTTGAGATGTCAAAATCCAAAACCCCCATTTGGGGACAATTTTGTAAATATAATATATATGGTTTGATAATTACCAATTTTTTGGACATGGTATGATAAAAACATTGTTACACATTATTATTTTAAAAAATTTCATTTGTGTCATCACCCATGCAAATAAAGGTCCATCATTTATTCTCTCCTCATCAAACATCCAAAACCAATTGGATAATTCATTATATACCAAAATATCTTCCTTAATTCCCTCTAAAAGTCTTATATTTCTTGTTTTGATAATAAATTCTTCCCAAGAATGCTTTTGGTGAGAACATAAATAATTTGTTCATTTAAGTGGAAATTTTATTAAATGAGAATTTTTTTGTGCTTCTTTTTTCAACTCCATATAGTATTCTAAAACTAAGATAAAATAATAACAAAATAATATATTATATACAAATATTTTATGATGTTAAATTAATAACCTATATCTATCTCCAAATCCATCAAATGGTAAATGAAATTGTTGTTCATGTGAAGAATGGTATTCTGTTTCACGAAATGATCCAACTTATTTTCCATCAACATCATTCAGATGATGCATATAGTGATATACTTATCTTATGTATTGTTATTTATGACATTATAATAATTCTGTAATTATTATATGATATATAACTATTTTACCTTATATTATAGTTTGTATGATAAAGTCACTCATGTGTGCTACAGACTATGGCATAACAAAGTGATGTTGATATTTTTTCTTTTAATATTTAGATGAAGTTATTAAGAAAAAAATGTCATTTAAAAATTATGTTATTTTGTAAATAAATAATATTATATAAATATAATATAATATAATATATCGAATCTTCGATTTGGTTTAAGGAAAATAATTTCCATCATGTGTACATGTGGACTACCACCTCCACATGGTGATGTGAAATGATATTCATTTTATATTAACATGGATGATAATAATGATGTATATGATTAAAAAAGATTCTATATATAACGTAATATGGAATTATAATAATTTATTTTTAATTATTTTTAATTTTCTTCATCAATCATGAAAATTAATACAATTTTTAGGTGTACTACGACATTCTATCTCAATGAATTATCTACTAAGTTTTCTATTATTTACAATTCTTAATGAATCTAAATAAATATATAATTATTATATATGATATTGAGAAAGAAATATTTAGATGATGCATTGTTGATCGTTTTTAACGATTCAAAAATACCAAATCGAAATATATATATATATAATGTGTTATTACCTATAATGTAATATTAAAAAGGAATTGATAATAAATTTTCAATAAAAATTCATAATTAAATATAATATAGTAATAAATTTATATATTTTTAAATATATTTACATTAATCTTATATTTTTTATAGATAGTGTGTGAATGTAAATGAAAGAAGTTGAATCTAGGGTAAGAGTTTCTTCTATCACATCTACGTCCATGAAAAATTTTCAACATTCTCCTCTTATTCCAATATCTGTTATAAATAATTCCCCTTATGAAATTTTTTATCAGGAATATATTTACATTTATTAGATTTAATATTTCAATTTTTGTAATTTCATTCATTGTGCTTGTGATTCAAATGTTACCAATGTGTTCTCGTCTAAGAACTCGAAATTTTATTTAGTTATCTAGCGTGAAATTTGATGATTTTTTTTTTGTTTTTGTACCTTTGATTGGATTTTATACTAGGGGGTCATTTGGGTGGAGTTTTGAGGAGAAGATAAGAACTTGGGGATCCACACGGTTGGTTCATGGTTTGAGAAAATTGATCACCCAATCCTGGAATCCATGCGACCTTGGGTAGTGAGGTCTACAACGTTTTGGGCACGGTTTAGCTAATAGTTTCACATTTCATAGAAAAACAGTGTGTGTGGTTATTAGTAACCCACAGAAATATTTTAAAATCACCCAATCCCCTGAAACACCTCTATTAGTCCTCGACATGGGAAAAACATTTTTGGGTGACTCATGAGCTTTCTAGAGCAGTTCCAAGGTCTTCAAACATCCATTATTCAGGATTAAATGCCATAATTAATGATATACACTTCTACGAGTAAGTGGATCTCATCCCCGATTCCTATCACATTCGTTCCTCTCTATTTCCTTAATATGTTTGTAGATTTTATCCTTATTTACTTTAGATATATATGATTATGGTGAGATCATGATATAGGATTGTAGATATAGATAATAATTGATTAGATCTTGAGATTATTTATCTTTATTTAGGGATTTAGATCTATAAATCATATCTACATAGTTCTGCTTCACATATTGTTGGGATTTCTATTAAATTAATGTCCATCAATGAATTGAAATCGGTGGTCGAAAATATAATTCTTGTCATAGTTGATTTGATGTGAATATAAAAAATTATAAAAAATATATAATTATTTTGAAATTTAATAACTAAATTGTGTTAATTTGGTTGAGTAACATATTTATTGATGCATTTGGGAATTAAATGATTAAATGATGAATTAATCGTGAAGCTAAGGGTAAACCACAAGGATTGATTAATTAGAGTAAATTTCTATTGGGATTTTGGGTATGAGATGTAGATAATTAATTAGGGGATTAATCATTATATATTTAATTGGAAAGATTGAAATAAATAATAATTAATTTATTATGTTCATTGATATTTTTACCTAGATAATTTATTATTGATTTAATTATGATTATTTTATATTTATAATGTGATAATGAATTTTAGATAATTAATTATGTTATATGAATTGTGATATGTACTAATTAACAAATTAATTAATTAATAGGATTTGTTTAATTAATTAATTGGGGAGTTCTGTAAATATATTCATGTATTTAATGGATTGTTGATTTAGTAATGGAATTTATATGCATAATTTGTAATTATTTAATTATTTGATAAAGAATGTGAACATGGTAATTATAAATTGAGAAGTCTAAATGGTGTCATGGTCATTGTACTTGTGAGTAAAGAAATGGGAATATAGTCAATAATATAATATGTATTAATGGTAATATG
Organism: Viscum album; assembly: GCA_963277665.1. Taxonomy (NCBI): domain Eukaryota; kingdom Viridiplantae; phylum Streptophyta; class Magnoliopsida; order Santalales; family Viscaceae; genus Viscum; species Viscum album. The sequence continues at coordinate 86,790,937 of OY728121.1, read as the reverse complement.
TTCATTTTACTTATGGCTAAAGGATTATAAACAAGGTCATTTGTTTGACATGTTAAATTCTAACATGGTCATCACACATAAGTATTTGTAATTGGTCACTTTGGAATTTATGTGTGTATTTAATGAATCATAATAAATGAACTCTGATTTAAATCCCCACAAAAGAATACATCAAACTCTGGAATGTGTCGAATAAGTTACACAAATATAAAATTACCTATGAATACTTTATGTTCCACTATGAATCGAATTTGGTATTAAAATATGATATTAACTAAGTAACACTTAGAGCTCCGGCCCGAGCCAAATCTAGTATAGAGGTGTGGGTATCTCCATGAACCAAGGAGTTAATATGATTTAAAAAAGAATAAATTACAATGTGATAATTGATTTATTTATAAATTTATTTCATTTAATTATATAACTACTTACAGTCCCTTTTGACAGGACATGTTTTAGACCCTGTTGGTGGTGTCTTACTGTGTTATACTCACTCCCTACTTGGGATGCCTAATCGGTTCCCATATAGAATTTTTGTTGTAGTATATGTTATGGATACATGCGCTATTTTCGATTTCTAATTTCGGGATGGATATTTAATGAGGGAACTAGATGTGACTCAAGAGCCATATTACATTCATCTATATATTTCATTCCATTTATCATATGGGACACTTGAAAATTACATTATCATGAAATGTTTAGGTTTTGGTTGGATATTATATTTCTTGTATTGATTATCTTGAGATATGAGTATTTCATCTGGTTACATATTTTCCTATTATTGTGTGTTATTTATGTTGATGTTTACTCTATTAAAAATGTGGTACAGTCTATCTATGACTGACATAACTAACCCTCACCACTATCCATAACCCTCTCATGTACTGGAAGGCACTCATGAGGTCAGGGGGCAAACTGGCTCGGGGAACCATCACGTGGCTCCTGATTCAGGATGTTACTTTAGGGTTCATTTCACAATCTCACAATCATTTGGGATTATATATGATTAATTCAAACAAGGGGAATTATTTTTTATATCAATATTAAATTGATTATATACTTTTATAATGTGTTTAGTCATAAACATTTTATTATATTATTTCTATTTTTCACACATTGATACATATAATGATTGAGAAAATGTTTTTGAGAAAATTATAAAAAAAAATATTTGATTTAAATTAACACAACAACAAAAAACATGAATAATGAAATTTTTTTATTTTTTTAAAAGTTGAAAATAATTTATTAAAGAAATGTTTACCAAATAGGGAATTTTTTTTAAAAAAAATTGAATCTAATCATTGGGTAATATTTTAAATTAAGAAAATTTGGAATTTACCTAAAATGCTATAAGAATATTTATTTAAATTTTTATGGAATGAAAAATATTTTGCATCTTCCTGACTACATAATGATATAAATATTCCATTATGATTCTAAAATCTTATTTTCTATGAATTTTTTTTTAAAATGTTTTTAATTTTAGTTTGAAAAATAATTTTCCATGTCAAAATGATACATTCTAATATTCTTTTTTAATAAATTTGTTTTAGTATTTAAATTCATTAAAAAACATGAAAACTGTTTTGTACCTATTATAAATGAGTGACATGTTTTATTGATATCATTCTTGTTATTCTTATGTATGATTTTTGGTCATTTTGATTGAGTTTGTTTTTATTTTATTACCATGAAACATATTTTTTATGATGGTTTATGGTTATGATTATTGATTGAAGAATGTATTGACATTTATATGCAATTTTTTCGATTGTAATTTTTTTATTGATTATGGTTCACCATAAAATAATGAATAATTAAGTTTACTTAACAGATGATTAGTGAATCCCAATGTAGAACATTGATGGATCAATATGTATCGTGAGACAAACTACCTTGGATTTTTGGATGAGGACAATACCATTTATATAAGATGTCTTCGAACGAGGCATTCTGTTATTGTTATAATGTATTTAATTATGAAATTCCTCATTTTGATACTAGTTATTTATGTACTTATTATTATATGACTAGTTATTATATATTTCTATATGATTCTCAGTTATGTGTTTATTTAAATGGAATTACATTTATCATCAGTTATTCATTAAATATTATTCATCATGTTTAATGTATTGATTAAATTTAATTATTTTTAGTTATTTACTTTTACATATTTATAATACTTTATCTATTCATGATGGATTCCAATAAAAAATAACCATTCATGGCATTTTATATCACTCATTTATTATATTTTATAATATAATATACCAATATGTATGAAAAAATGGATATAATGGGATATTCTAAATGTATATTGGTCTACCCATAGCAAATTTTATGTTTTATTTATATATATTCAAATTTATATTACATTAATTAATGAATTTTATCCTAAAAAACATATATATTTTGTCTATAATATGATTCATGGTATATAGTGAAAATATATGATGGAAACTAGTATCTATTAGATTCTTTATATGGGGTATTTACATTTGGTACTAGAGAATTCTAATTAAAAACCTTGTGTATTATATTTTTAAAGATAAATATTAAGGAACATAAGCCTATGATTGAATTTTAGGATCTTTATGGAAGAACATCCAAATGTTTTTGGGGAGTAAGAGATCATGTTATTTTTTGTAGATATAAAACTATATTTAGATATTATAAGTGGATGTGTCTCTTTAACAAATGTACATGGGAATAATTAAACTAAAAAATGAACATCAATAATTACTCAATAATTACCAAGTCGGTGATATTAGTCCACAGAAACTACATGATGATACACTCACATAGGATATTTTTTGGTTAATAATCAACTTATTTAAAAACCATTCAAAAGGATATAAATAGAAAAATATTATCAATTGACTTGGATCAAAGTATAGTTTTATTAGATTGAAATGATGGTCTAATTATTTAGAAATAATATAATGGTTGTTCCATAACAATGAGGTTTCCCTCTATGATTATTGTTTCTACTACAATGTTTTTTTGGTTTTTTTAATGGAATGAACCTGTAAGAATCGGGTTAAAATTGAATATGATAGGAAATGTGATATTTTAGATAAATATAATTGATCAATTTAAATATTATCGTTTGATAGTTTTATTAATTAAATTGTGTTTTCAGTTTCCAGAAAATGTATTTTGAAATTTCAATCCCTTGATTAATAAGATTATAATTAAATTTTGATGATGAAATTTATTTAAGTGGTGTAGACTGTATCTTCTTATGATTTTAAAAGAGGGACGTCATGTTTGACCGAATATATGACACCAAACACCTAACTTATAATATTTTGTTACTCTCATGAAATATATGATATATTCATTTCGATAGAAATTCAATCCCATAAATACCTTTTGATGCATGCAACACTAGGTTTAGTAAAAAAGAGATTCTTTATTACAATATTTTTTATTTATACATAACCATTATAAACTCAATGTTATATGGATACATTGATTATAATAATTGAACTATGAATATTATAGAGTTTAAACATGTATAAAAAAACTGTAATTTATATATATATTGATTAAAAACAAATTAAGTACCATTTTAAAAAATATGAAATTACTTCTGGAAAATTTTATTCTTCAAAAATGTAGACATACTGTTGTTTGGAAAAAAATTGTAATTACCTTTTTTTCAATTTAAAATATATATATGAAAAATAAACATCATTATTAAATATATATGTAAAAAAATCTTAGGGATATTTTTTTATTTTATAAAATGAATAATTTTTTTGATGAATAGTAAACATAATGATTTTTATTAACAAAATCGTTTTCGTATAATTACTGAAAAATAAAAATTACGAATGAAATTAGTTTAAAAGTAAATAATGTTCAAGAAAATATATATTTAAATAATTTATTTCATTGCAATCAATTATATTTTTTATTTTGATATATTTTTTACAATTGAATGTTTTTAATTGGAAGACTCGTTATTTCAACACATTTATGGGAATAATTTTATATTCAATTCATCCACACAAATGAATATAATTTTCAAAAATAGTTTCCATATTTTGAATTTAAATAATTTATGTCATATAATATGATCATATTAAATATTCAGCCCATCCAATAATAAAAATTAATAAAAATTAATTATCATTGTTAAGTTGAAAACTTTTTTTCTCGGGGTTAAAGTAAGAATATAATGACTAAATCTAAGGAAATATAACCAAAACGCATATTGTGGCAATATATTAATCTTATTATTTCTATGGTTTGAAAAAGAAAATTTTAATAACCTTTTGGTAAGTGAAAAATACTATTAAAATTTATTATTTTAAATTTCGTATAGAATTTTGACATAAAATGTTCTAAAATCTTCTAAATGTTTTTATTTTGAAAACCAATTTTTTTATGATTATGTAAGAAATGATTTAAATTTTAATCATTATCTTATATGAATTGTAACATTAATAATTATATACATATTTTTATTAAGTATAATATATATCATCTGATATGGTTAACTATTTTTTCCATAATGAATTGTTGAAATAGTAAAAATTATTTACAATTGTTATTGAAAAGAGTTACCGAGGGAGTTAAACTAAATATATTATTGTTAATTTGACATTACAACTTGTCCAACAGAAATATTTGGGAGATATATTGACTTCATCACCTCAAATGATTTAGAATGGCCCATTTTGGATCCCAATAGCATGTGAAAAGTTGTGGTAAATATTATAATTTTCAATAATTCCAAGGGTTCCATCTATGCCACATATAAATGGAAACCCCATATTATTATATAACTATTGGTGGTGAAATTTTATTATTTTACTAATATATAAATAAAAATATTTCACTATTATAAGCCTAAAAATAAATAAACTATATAAAAGATTATATTTTACTGTAAAACCATTACCACTTTTGAAACAATTAGTCATAAGCCCCATGAAATAATATCAATAAATAGAAAAAAATATCAAGAGAATAATTTATTATTTGATATTTTATTTGTATTGGGTTTTATATACACATTTATAAATCAATAACCAAAGTTGCCTATAGTCGTTGCCTACGTTATCAGATCGGTACTAGATAGAAGAGATCGCATCCCAAATTGATGAACAATTTGGTACTATTAGAAATATATATATATAATTAAAATTAAAATTAAAATTATGAACTCAAATTATTAATTTTTTTTCATTTAGAAAACCATATATAATTTTATCATATCAATACATATCATTTAAAAACACTTCTTATTATGCTTGTGTAAATAAAAAATAAGAAATGGGCATTATCAAATTATCTATACGAATAATTTGTATAGTGGAAACTATAATAAGTAAATAATAATAATAAATATGTAATGGTAATAAACTAAAACACATTCCAATTACATAATAACTTGTGCAGGTTTTGGCAGGAATTAAGAATGTTTAAATAAAACAATATTATAAAGCACATGAACTTGAAACCAATACCTATATGTTCTAAATAATTGAATAATCACAATAATATTGATAAATAATATCAAAATGAGGGAATGAAAAATTTAGGAAAGCATAACCACACTCTGAAGGCCTCATTCTGAAATGGCATACATATATCAGTAAGGCCTCGGCTAAGAACCAATGAGAGATTGTCTTTTAAGAACTACTGATGAATCATTGTGTGATAGTTGGAATCGACGATATCATTCTAATTATTATGCAGTAATAAAATTAATTGGGTCCAAAAACAATGATAAACATTCATATTTAAAAAATTACATACTATATTATAGTAATTTCCTGAATCAATAAACGAAATCATAAACTATTCAGAGTAATATGGAATATGGTAATAATACTATACATCCTCAGTAAAACTAATCACAAAAATTCAAATGAGTGAGTAACTATGATATCAATACAGCATATCCCCATTGGATCATTATTTAAGTAAATATATTATTTTGCTGATGAATATTACTATCATAAAAAATCCATTCAAACATTATTGATGAAAATTTTATTTTCACTTTGAGAATATTATTAGAAATAAAATTTCACTAAATATATTTAAATAGATTATATTTTAAAATTATAATTTAATATAATATTTAAATAATTAATTAATTCATTGGTATGGAATATTAAGTTTTTTGGGAATCTTGTACGTGTTAAAACAACTATTACACTCAAATTTTTAGTTATTTTTAATGAATACAACATTGAAAATGACTTCAAAATTCCATTTAAAAACATTTTATAAAGATAATTATTGGGTCAAAATTTCATTAATATATCATTTTTATAATTTTAAAATCCTATTTGAGAACATATTTAGAAGACATATTTTTGGTTGAAAATATATTGTTTTCAAAGAGGTAAATAATTCAAAAATTTCCCAAAAATATTTTCATTATGAAATTAAGTAAAAAAATAGTTGAAATGGAGTTATTTCTTTTAAATATAATTAATAACCATAGTATATGAATATTCATGGATTTATTGAGTAATATATATTAATATTTTATCATTAAAAATTAAATTATAATGAGTCTAGATAGACAATGAGATTATAAAATAAATAATAACAACTTTCGTAAATTTTGAATCATAAGACACATGAAAAAAAACATCGATTGAAACAATATATAATTTGATGATAAATGGGTATTTAAAATATAAAAAATAAAATTGTTATTATATACCTCACCGAAAATAACAATGTGGGGAATATGAAATATGTCCTCTAATATTAAAATTGATGAATGGAAACTTTGCCTCACACCAGATTTCCATCATGAATATATTTAAATCTGATACATTAAATATATTTGAGGAAAATATTTTTCATAATTGTCCCATATATTTCATATAACATATAATATATTTATAGTAATTTATGAACCATTGATTATAATTAATTTCACAAAATACTATTTTGGGAAAAAATATATATTTTATGAATGTTATGATTTTGTATTTCCAATACATTTACATTGAAAATTGATCCATCGAAACCATAATTTAATTAATCATATAAACATATTATATTTTAGTATATATTTATTTATTATATTCAATAAAATCTATAGAATGAAAATGGATTACACTTTTCAATGAGATAGTGGGTCGTACATACACAAGAATTATAACAACCAGTTTCATTTAGTGATACCCCCCATCGGAAGAGAATGAAGAAAGGGAGATAATAAAAATCAAGTGCCACCATAGTAGGCCTTCGTTTTTCATGTTGCACCATGTGCATACAGATCTCACAATATGGGAAGCATTATCCTTTTATGAAATAACATCACGATAATGAATGAATGATAAACAAAAAATTCAATTCATAATATAAAAGAAAAATCCTAAATATCATCCCACATGCATTAAAAAAGTAGAATTTATACAAAAATAGTAAATTATCTAATATAAATACCCAAAATAAAGGCCAATGAATTATCAAAACAACTATCCAACTACCCGATCTAGTAATTCCCAGCATGACCCACACAGTCATCCTCGAAACCTGAAAAATGTTTTATATATGCATAGTGACCATATATGTAAATAATGAATTAGAGAAAAATACTAACATACACATTTTTAAGAAGCATACTAATTCCCCTATGAGAAAAAATAATTTCCAATAATGGGCATTATTATGCTTCTTGAACATGTGCCAAGGAAAATTTAGCATCTTACCCACTATACTTGTATGTTCACCGTATGTTTGTAAAAGAATTTTCAAGTTTCATGGAGGATTGCATTGACTATTCAATATATTAATGGATCGGGCCTTTGGATATATTTTTTGTCACTAATTTAGAATTAATATTGGGTATTTACTTTGGATACTTTATTCTTTTCTTACAATTACAATGTTTTGCATGCATGTTGGATGGTTTTTGGCTTTCTTGTTTATATTATTCATTGGAGTAGTTGTGTATGATTGGTTCTATCTCTTGATGATGTTTCATAGAATGGTTAATGCATCGCTTATTGTGATATTAGTACAAAAATGGTTCTTTTTTCAAACATAGGGCTAACTGGAGGCGGGAATTAGGGGGTCATAATCTCCCTTTTTTTATTTCCATTCTATAAGGCATATATTTAGAGAGAGGTTTGTGACATGAATGGTGATTCCATATTCTCAATGGATGTAATGAAAGGGAAAATAATTTTACCAAAAAATACTAGAATAATTATTGTGTAATATATAAAATTTATATTAATCAAATTTATCCCTTTTACAATCGATGTAAAAAATGAATGTAAACTCACATCATTATGTAGAGGTTGTTGTCCAATGGAACACATGGGAAACAAAATTTTTTCTCTAAGGATTAGATGGAATGAAGTGATATTTTATATTAAATTTCTATAATAATGTTTATTTAATTATGATCAAATTTATTCCATAAATTTATCTTTAATACCATCCTTGAAAAGAATATGTGATAAATGAATCACATCTCTTTGTACGACGTTGGTATTTATACACATGAGTGACATTATCATTTCCACTACAGATTATAAATGTAAAATAAATATATGATATCATAATTCTATAAGTATATTAATGTCGTAAATATCTAATAAATACATTCTATCCATCATTATATCCATACATTAATGGTGGTGATGGAAATAAAAATGACATCATTTCACAAAGTCGATGTCCACTATACACATGATTGATATTTTTATTACCCATTAGATATAATAGAATATGGATAAGTTTAATTCCATTAGAATAATAAAATCTCAAAATATAATGATACTAGTATTATTTTATTAGAATTTAGGAATAATATTTTAAGAGATTGAGGAATGTGTAATATTGAGTTATATTGTAAAAAACTACCACTTCTCCTTGGAAAATAATTTGGTTTAATATAACACCTTAATATTTTTTTTATAAAATATCATATTCTAGTATGATTTGTAATGGGAAATAAAAAATATATTTTTATATATATTGGATAAAAATTTCGATTTGGGAGTTCAAAGATCCGGTGAGAGTGTGAAGAATTTTGTATATTGTGGGAAACAGACTTGTGTGTTCCATAAGTAATGAGAGAAAAATGATGTATTTAAAATATAAATTATTAAAAGGGTGTCATAGTCAACCCCTCTATAATAATCTATTCTTGTTAATTTTTTAAATCCTTCCTATAAATATATTTTGGTAATTCCTAATTATAATCTCCTTGTATAATCACATCCCCCCATATATCATATATTTTATCCAACATACCGTTATCATATTTTTGTCTGATTTATCCACACTTAAATTTTAGTGTCCAAAATATGGATAAAATTTTTATATAAATATATATCTGGTGAAAATTATATTTCCTTAGATGTGATTTCCAATTTTGGGTATGCAATTTACTACTGTATCAATGAGATATAGAACACATCATTTACTTTAGAGAGTCATGGAATCATCTTAAAATGGTAATAATTGTATCCAATATATTCCATAATATAAATTTTTCCAATTTTACTATGGTTGTGTTTTACCATCTTGATTAATTTTATAACACATTTACATGGAGACACATTCAATAAAATTTTTCCCCACATGAAATTCGAATATTACATCATGTTAGTAGCTTGTATTTCTTATCAAAATTTATCTTCTTTGATATGGGTTTCAATTGAATTTGCTAGGGTTTTTGACTCCCCCATATATTCTGGGATGACATTATTCATATATCCATCTCAATCCCAAAAGATCATATTATGAAATCACTTGATAAAAAAACCATCATACAAATCAATTTTTATACACAAGTTTATCCTATTTTTATATGTAATCTCAACCATTTTAAAATATTGATCCCCAAATCATTCAATGAAAATTGAGAATGACCAAATAATTTATTCTATTGTTTTAATAGTCTTCTCAGAAAATACATTAGTTTACGGGTGATTAGTGGGGACAAAATCTTTCTCGGTATAAAGGATAGTCTAAAGCCCTTTCTTGAATTTTGATCTAAATCCTTTTCCCTGATTAGAAAAAATTCATAATGTTGCAGCATGATGTCACAAAAAATCATTAATAAATATCTATTCAATGATATCAAGAGGTAAATCATCTATTAAGTTGATTAAATGAACTATCATGAATAGAATATGGTCGCTGCCAAAACTGGCACCCGACCCGACCTGTGGCAAGTCTCGAAGGGAATTCCTAATCCCCACGGGCAGGCACAAGTGCATGGGTATCATAAAATGATAATTGGGAATGATTTTCAGGAGTTTGTATACATAAAACAACAAATGAATCCATGAAATCAAATCTGGATTTTTCAAAAATAACATCTTTTACTAAAACTCAGAACTAAATTAAACAATTTTAAACAATGTTTAAAGACCATTAAAAAGGTACAAAATCATGAAATGAAAGCTCAAGAACCTCCACATGGAAAGAGGCACCACCCTCAAGCCATCTCCACGACACTGCATCACGATGGAACGCTAAAAACCCGAACTAATGGCATAAAACCTGTACCCAAACCTCTGACACAAAATTAGAAAGTCTAATTACACTAAATGTTCTTAGTACGGTGTGATACAATACCTATAAGGATACCACCACTAAGATATTCCATTTGATAAACATTTAAAGATGAAAAGCATGCAAGTTTTCAAAAACCTGAAAAGCTAGTTACAATTTCTAAAAGATGAAACTTTGAATAAGAATGTTTTTCAAGTGGGATATTTTGAAGGATTTACACTTTTAAAATAAACACCAAAGTTAATGAATATTCCATCCAAATGTAATGTATTCCAACGGTAAGTATAAAGTAACTAATGAGCACAAGCAAAATGATGTAACCCATAGGCACTATCTCATTGTGGGTCCCAGGTGCCTCATATCATGGTGAGAGTAACAATCACAAATATCCATTCCAGTACACGAGCTAGTAGTAGGGAACATACACATAACCTAGTGGTCCCCAATAATCATCATCATAGTTTAGTTAGAGTTGTATGTTTCAATCTTGATAAGTGAAAATTAGGACAAACACCACGGATTGACTAGCATACTAGTACAAGTCCACCCACCTGGATACCCAGGGTTTACCCTTGTTCTCAATCAAGTTCAGCAAGTCAGGAAATATACACTGAACATGAAAATATCATTTCCACATCATAAATTCTCCCAACAACCCATATTAATAGCACAGAATCCAGAAAAGTATATTTTTCATTCAAAATGATTTTAAAATCTGACTCACACCAAAATAACCTACAACACATTTCACATTTTTCAACACTTATACAAAAGCATTAAAAAAATTTAAAAAACAATTATAAGATATTGAATCTCATATTACAGCCCACACACATGTCATATAACACTCCTTTCATAATAAAAAAATTCAATTTTTCACACCACACTCACACAAAACAGTCCACATCACGTGTACATCATTTTAACACCTCAATATATCCTTCAAACTATTTAATACAATATTTCCAAGATGATACATATGAAATAACAACCTTTTCAAAAATTAAATGGACCTTTTAAAAATATACTCCTACCAAAACAGTTTGCTGATATAGTTTCACCACTTACAAAACTCAATAAACCATTCTAAACGTTCTTAAAACAATTATAAGGAGTATACCCAGGATTTGAACATAAAACTCATTTCAAAAACCTAGTTTTGAGCAAAAATCACACCAATCCCTTACCAAAATAGAATTAGCAGCCCAATAAACATGTAATAATCTACTTCCAAATGTAATATAATCATCTTGAACAATATCACAAAAGATACCCAAGAAAACACACAAACCCATAAAACAATTTCAATGAGTATAACATGGTCATACACATTAAACACATTCAAATATCCCCCCCTCATTTGTCCCACATGACACTATATCATTACCCAACCAAAATTGGCTACCCCATTCAATATCTAATAAATCAATACACATTTTAAAAAACTACCTCAAGAGATAACACATGAAATATATTTGAAAAATACACAATTCAAAGAAAAATGTAACATTAATACCAAATTCATTATTATTGCCACCAAAAAATGTTTTCATATAATTAACAGAATATAAGGAACTTGAAAATTTATTTAATCATGCAAACTATCTCATCATTAAATGGTTACCCACAAAATCACCTACCGAAATTGTCGAATCCCTCAAAACATGGTGTGAAACATCAACTCCACCATCCCCGAACCAAAAGGATTATAAATCCAGAGCTAGACCACAAATTTTGGCCAAAAAGACTCATGGTTAATACCTAGGTAAGAACCCTAGGTTTTGGAGGCTTTTTAACATCATGAAAAGGGGAAGAAATCCTAATGAAAGAGGAGAAATCAAATAGAGAAATACTTACTTGCAGAAATATTGAAGAGATCGCCCTTAATAAATCAAAATATGAATCTCCAAGTATCCAAAACTGGTATGGATGTTATAAGGAGTCATATTAGGTCATGTGGGGACAAAAATGGGGGGAAAGGATGAAAATTTTAGTAGTTATGAAAGATTCAATTTACCTCGTCAAATCTGGTCAATTTGAGAAATAGTATAAAAGATTATCCTAATTCGTTGTTCACCTGAGCTCCATAATTGTAAAAATGATAATTTAGGTGATCCTAGTGATATTGGATTTGAATCAGAGGTTGAATCTTGGGAAAACCTTAAAAAATGAATGTGATATGGAACTTTTAAAAAATAAGTTAAAGCAGGATATGGGCTTACGGGCAGGCCCATTACTTTAATAAAAAACCCAAATCCATCATGATTTTGAATTTCTATGTGGTCCCAATGGATATGGTGATCTAAATATATATGGGTATGTAAATTGGGGATTGGAATGGGTATAAAATATTAAAAATTGATGGAGTTATAGAATAAACTAATTTTTTTTAATCTGGATTTGGGCTCACGGTTTGGCCCATATTTTCAAAACCCACCTTTTTCACCAAAATGAGTGGTAAACCCCCAAACCAAATGAGGAATGGAAATAAAATGTATAATTAATTTAAAAAAATTTCAAGGGTGTGACATGAGTATATTGGTTGAGGTGAGTAACAAAATCCCATACTGCATCATTCTTGGAGTCATTATAAATGCAATCAATTTGCATTGTAATTTCTTCACATCTCCACATTTGAATATTTGGTGGATAATAAACTCCTCTAGGATGTCTTTTCACGACACATCCTTGGGGCCCGGGCTGTGAGTACCCCACTCCTTCCGCTTTCCATAGGCCTGGGACTGGTGAATATCACCAAAGGCCTAAATCCCAATAAAAAGTGAAGGCATTGCCTTTATAAAATTAATGAAACACAATAGAGTTCACAACAGAAGGAAGCACTATGTAATAATGAATACAAAGGTAAGTGCTGAAAGGAAAGGGGCCCTAAATCAATCATAATAGTATGTACAATACAACTGAAAATCTAGTACAACTGTAGTAAATGAAACAAGCAACCACTGAGTCATCCTCTGGGAATCCCACATGAATAGTTGGTACAAATGGCCTTCTCAGCACATCGAGATAAGGTTTCTGCTCCGTGTACATCTCGCCAAGTGTTCCACATTAAGGAACCGTCCAGATCCACAAGCCTCCACCTCGATCAGTGTTGTCCGATGTCTACATCCAACACAACGTAGTGTGGGCATAGCCCGTGTAGGGGTGAGTATACGATACTCAGTAGGGACCCCGAGACCCCTGATGGTCTCCAATAATCCACGAAGGATAAACCAAAAAAATAAAGATACAATCCCGAAGTATCAACCAAATATACTTAGGTATATGCCCATACATATACATAAGATAACAATCTCAGTTCGGCTCCAACTCTCGAGCCCTTGCACAATCCACTGCACACTGTATGTAAAGTCGATCACATCGATGATAATGACTGAAAGTCAAGACTCATCTCATACAGGTATACATATTTCATATAGAGATAGAGATGATCAGGTGTAGTCACTGACTCATCTAAGCTATCGAACCCATGGAGGATTCCAGTACGGTTGTCGTCACTGCCGAACCCACGGTAAATTTGAGTACAATTGGCATCCCTGCCGAACCCAACGAGGATTCTAGTATAGATGTCGTTGTTGCCGAACCCACAGGGGATTATAGTAATGTTTTTGATGTTTCTGAACCCTCAGAAGATGCTAGTACAGTTTTCTTTTCTTCCGAACCCACGGAGGATTCCAGTATTATTTTTGTCTATGCCAAACCCACAGAGAATTCAAGTACAGTTTTCATTGCAGTGGCAGCTAGCTCTAGGGTTCTGACACATAGCACGCTTGATTTCGGGATGTTTTTCTCCTCGATAAAAGAGGTCGATACATCAAATATTACTATGTTTGGCGTTGATGTATCCCGATGTTCCGTCATGTCAAAAGGAACCCAACGTGAGAGATGACGTGTCAATCAGACGCGCGGTCTGAGAGATATTGGCTTTTCTGTTCCAAGGGCCCGGTTGGAAATACGGTCATTCCAAAATCTGGCCATTTTCCAAAGTTGTCCAAAACTCACATAGAGTTTCTCAAAAGTACCGCTTCTTCGTGAGGTTCCCAATGCTGCAAACGGCGTGTCGATCAGATGCACGGTCTTTATGTTATTCGCCTTTATGTATTACGGGCCCAACCCATCAAGCCCAGGGGACTGGCGGGTCGGCCCGACCTGATCCGACGGGTCCGACCCAGCAGATGGTCAAATTGGCCCGGTGAAGTGTGCGGTCCAGCCCGGATGGGCACATCCCGGCCCGAGGAGGCGCAGCCCGAACCGAGTGGGGACGCGGCCCGGCCCGGTGGGGCGCAGCCCAGCCCCACACGGCGTAGCCCGGTTGGTTGCGGCTCGGCCCGGCTGGCTGAGCCTCTCGACATTGGAGGCCAAGCACTGCAGGGGTTGCGGCCCCCGGTCTCCCAAAGTGGCTGTGCCAAGCGGCGCCACCCTCTTGTCGGGTCTGCCGAAGCCTGTTGGTCTTCCTGGCGCGAGAGGCCCGCACGGGCGGGCTGTAGTTCCTTCAACATGGCGCCCCTGGCACCGCAGGTCTTCCCAGCCCACCCGGCCACCTGCCAGCTGGTTCGTCCACCGAGCGGCCTATGTTCCGTGGGCTGCAGTCTTCCCCAATGCGGCGTCATTGGGCGTCACGGTTCCACCAGCCCGGCCTGCTTCAGCCGGCCGGTTATTTTTCAGCCGAAAGACCCACGGTTACGGGGTGTAGTTCTTTCTCATGCGTCCAGTGTGCGGTATCCACCTTTGTTCGTCGCCTCCTCTTCCAACGCGACTCTATCATGAATAAAAATCAGGAAAACATCAGAGGGTCGTCGGGCCGTGTTCGTTCAGCCCGCGCCCTCCGCCTTAGGCGGTATCAATTGGCCAATGTTTTTCTGAGGAATTAAACACAAACCAGATAATTTATTCACATATAAGTTATATGAAAACCCTACATCGAAATATAGTTCACGGTAGTCGGGCGTTGCAGAAGTCGACATCGTAGGGAGACGGCGTCAACTCATTGACGTCGGGAAAGTAAGAGCTGAGGATGGTGCGGTGTCGGTGTTCCTTGCGAGTGGCTCTTTCTCCTTTGGCTTGGCTGATGATCGAAGGAGATGATCGACGTTATTCAGTGGTTATTCGTTGTATGGACGGTGTTTTTCATTGAATTGAGGAACTCCTTCTTCTAATTCACAAGAGCTCTTCCAAAATCCTCTCAACACAACGAGTTCCAAAATAAAATAATTGATAAGGCAATTATTTTATTCACAAATGAATTTTTAAAATACAAACACTTTAATTAATTATTTGGAGGATTGAATTCATTAATTAAAAGTGTTGGAAAATTAATCGGAGAGGGGGAGGTGAAGAGCTCACATAATTAATGGGAGAGTTTTCAAATTAATCAAGGGCTGTTTAAGGAAGTTATGGGGAGTTAGGGGGAGATTCATGGTTTATGGCATATGTGGGTCCCACCACACTAAATCCTCTCATGGGAGGTTATGTGTGTGTGGTCCCCACCTCTAACACCCCTTGGGAGGAAATAAATAACATCTATAAATAAAATTGTGCACTATAATATTTATTTATTTTATTCTAAATCACAAAATATTAACTCTCAAAGCACATAAAACGCAATTGCGAAAATGGTCTCCATAAGCGAATACTAGCACTGTGAGTTCATTGGTGTCCTCAGAATTTAATTCCGATCATCGATTCAAAAAATAGAAAAACATGCACTTATGTTTACTGAACGTACCTGAACAAAACATCATAGATTGACTCCGGGAACATCGGGCATCGGAATCAAGTGTCGTCAGAAACCGCAGACTCGTAAAAGGCCAAAGTATTTAAGAAAAAAAATTCTTGAAATATTGGGGACATTACATGTATTTTCTCATCCATCATTTATGGAAAACCAAAACATATTGGCATGTAAACAATAATTTCCCACCTCATATTAACCCACCAAATGTGTTGCATACAATCTCTCTACATGTATTTTCTGTGATGGTGAATATAAAAATTCAATCTATGAGAATCATCCAACAATTCGGTTTTATGATCAGGTATAAATGTAACACATATAATAATTCCTAGGTTTATAGTGTATTTAAAATTAATCATCTTTATATAGCTCAATCTGGCACCTTTTACTCATATTGATATATTTTTGTGAAAATATGTATTTTGTCCTCTAGTAAAAATATTATATGTCACATCTTTACCCATAGAGATAGTGTATCCAAATATTCAATTCAATAATTATGAATACAAAATGATGATCATGCGTGGGATATTTTTATAAATTAATCCTTAACATTACTTATTTAGATGAAATAACATTATAAATATATATTAGGAATCAACCATATCCATTAATTGATTCACGACATTCTATTTAAAACCATATATTTCGGGATGGTATATTCAAAATAAGTTAATTTTCCAATATTCTATTAAACTGCCCCAAAAATTCCAACAAATTCCTTTTTCCAACCATCATTACGTTTATATGAGTATTTTTTAACATTTTACCTATATGAGTACAAAATTGAACAAATCATAAATATTATCATTCAAAAATATTGTAACTACAAAACAAAGTAATGTTTTTTAATGTACGAAGTTATTTTAATGAAGACTTATTCATATAATATACTGATATTTCATTAATAAATGAAATTTGGACAAGAAAAGTAGCCTCATGGTGAAATAATACACTTCCTTTATTTCTTATATTACTATTTACATTCACAGTCTACAGAATGATTATATTATGATTGTAAAAGTTATAATATTATTATCATTATACAAAGATATAATAAATAAATAACACAAAATTTTATCAAGATATTACTTCAATAATCTCTTTCTTACATCCATCAATACATATTTAAAATAAGTATAACCAAATAGAACTATTGTGAAAATATAATGATCAAATATCTTATGAAATTACTTATTTAGAATATCATATGTATTTACTCATAATTGATGATATATATATCCATATTCAATCATTGAAAATTAATTAGGTCATGGAATTTTCTCAATTGAGTCATTAACACTTGCTCGAATTTCATGATACTTTTCTAATAGTTGAGGAATTCTTATATTTCCAAGATCCACAAATGAAGTATATATTTATATATGAATAGTTTAATTAAAATGATTAATCCACCACCTCCAAAATATATTATTTTTCAACAGATTATGAATATTCAATATGAATGTATAATTCCTTTACAATTAACATTGACATATAGGGGATCACATAATAAACAAAAAATAACAACCTATTCCACTTGTCTTTTATTACACCGAAATTGTTAAGATATGTTTTTCTACACAATAAAATATTCTATAATACCAAAATAAAAACTCCAAATGTTCTAATTAATCCATACCATAAGTGTGTATCCTAAAACCCCTTATCTTACATCACTATATTAGTAATATACTTCTCCGAAAATATTACATTACGTTAATGAAATAAATTATATATACTACATCCTAAAAAAACTGTTTCCCAATGTATCATTTATCCCAACAAAATGTGATTATAAAAATACAACGTATCCATTAAAACATTTTTGGAAATAAAAATATCATATTAACTAGGAAATCATGCAGGTGATTTTTAGGTGAAACAACCTTATCACCCATCGGTTTTTTGTTGAACACCCATGACCTCACTATTTGTGACGAGTTACCATATAAAATGATAGTTTTAATTTTATAAGATAGTATTAATATAAATCCAATAACATTCCCAAAATAAAATTTCCTATAATTACAAAAACATTAATTTGATAGATTAATTCGATTCCTGGATTTTATTGAATAAGTATTTTTTTCGTTGGTATTATAATTTTCACAATCCTAGAACATATTATGTTTGTACTTGATTGGCTTTTCAATATGTATTTGATGAAATATAATGAATGCTACTAAAAAAAGTGATACAATGATAAGATAATAATGATTAAAAGTTGTCTATGGAAAATTATGTATTCCATTGAAATCCTATAGTGATTGGATGGGTAGGTTATATTTTTTAGAGTATAATTCATGACATAATTTATTAATTTTATTTAAAAATATTTGATTTTAATTTTATTTGAGATTAAATTTATTAATTAGGTTTTTATGACTAACATTGTATTAATATATTTCATATGTGACATTATGTGATAAGTTTTCTATAGAATATAATTTTTATGATATTTTTTGAAATTCATTGACATTCCTTCTATATTTTTGTACATAGAATTTTGAATGAAATATTATGGATAAGTCACAATTTTATGTATTTACAGAATGGATTATGTTATAAATTGGGGTTGTTTTTAGGTTTTAGAAATTATTATATTATTGGATAGAGTATGCTATACATTTTTGTCTATAATGATATCTTAAGATAGAAGGAATGAATTTTCAATCATTTAATTATACATAAATAGTTTACTTCAATAATTAAATAAAAAATCATTCATCTTAATTATTTATTTCATTCGGTGAAAACTTTTTTTAATTTCATCGAACAAAAAAAGATAAAATTATGCCTATGATATAGACTGATATTAATTATCTATATTTCCTTATATTATTTGTCTATAAGGAAAAGGAATTACTCTACCATGGGAAAAGGATCATGAAACAACAATTTTATCCTAATAACTTCACCTTAAATTAATAAATTATTCTAATAGTGCATTTATTATTTATTAAATTATGATTTTTAAAATCACAGGACCATTACATTCTTTTGATCAATGTTCTCTTTCTCTCTCCATAATTACGTAGGTTTTTCACCATTTTTCATAAAATTACCTCCCAATAATGTTTTCCTAAAAGGAATATAAGTAATGTGCATTTGTATTTTACATTCATAATTCAATTTTAGTTAGTATAAATAGAGACTTTTATTATCATTTTGTATTCCATGGGTTTTCATCAATAGTTAGGCTTTTGATGACAAAAAATAAATTTTGAGGGGGAAATTTATATACTAGGTTATAATGTGACACCGTGATATTTGAATGGAGGTATATCTTGTTCAACATTTTATATGATATTAAACACCAACACAATAAGAAAACATAAATCCTTGATTCATTAGGATATATTTAATTTTATATAAATTCAATCCCCTTGATTTCTTCTCATTTATGCATCATCGGGATGAAATGATACAAGAAATACTATTAAATAAAATTTCTTAGTCATATAAAATATATCCAAAGAATTATTTTGGAATTTATTAATAAGAATAAATAATAATTTAAAATTATATTTTCTTAGTAATGTATAATATAATATAAATGCATAACAATTGTTTATAAGTAAAATATTAATAATATTAAATGAAAATAAATTTTTTTTTAAAAACACTATTATCTAAATGGATGATTAGTCATGATCGATTTAAATAATTTCAAAATACTATTTACTGAATTTATAATATATATTTTTAAAATTAAATTAAAATTTTAAAAAAAATTTAAAAACTATATTTGGTTATATTTTATAATTTTTTTGAGAAATAGTGAAAATTATATGTTTTACTGAGAACTACATTATGGGTTGGGTAATTTATAATGTTAAACTAATTTTTATATTTTTAATAAATTTAAGATAAATTTTTTATATTAAGATATCTATAATTTAGGTCATTGTAAAAAATATACTATATAATTGTTTTATAAAAATAATTAAAATATTGAATGTTTTCTTTATAAAACCCATTTTTTTCAAAGTGTTTATGGGTGTAATTTAAAATAGATTTTCTACACCAATGTGAAATAAATTATTAAAAATATATTTCATATTTTAAATAGAAATTATATATATTAACTAACAGTGTAAACTAATTTTTTAACATAATGGTTTCTGATAATAGTAGATATTTATTTCAACAGTTAAGGTAAAACATATTTACTTATGGTTGTACTAAAAAAAGGTTTAAAATTACCAAATACTTGAAAAATAGAAATATCATGGTCTTGGACCTCATTATATCTCCAATTTCTGGTAAATTTCTCATTTCTTAGGCTAGTGGAATATGAATATAGGTTTACCACGTTTCTATTCCAAGCATGTCCTATCCACCAATTATAAAAGGCAACAAATCTCATCCCACAATCAGACATCTATAGCCCTTTTTTGGAACAATACCTACAAAAAACATATTTACATCTATTCATACATATTAGTTTCATTATTTTTATTTTTATTGATTCCATGATGGCTTTAGGTATAAACAGAACATGTTTATTTAAAGAAGACATAAAATTCTTAACAAGCCAATGTGTTTTATTTCCTCATCCCCCTCCATTAAATATTCTTAAGTAATTATAATATAATTACACCTTAATAATGTATTTACAAATATTTTTTCTAAATTCATTATATATATACATTTAAAAATCCATAAAATGATTAATGATGGTCGATCATGTGTATAAATGACTTATATCTCGTGAACAGATGTAAATCGGTTTCCATCACCACCAAAAAATGTGGAATTTAATTATGTATTTAAAATAATTTTATCAAAATTTTTAATTTATTATTATAGTTTATTCATTATTTCACATATACCTTATTAAATTCAATTTCATAGGTGATAATGAAATTTCACTAATCTGTATGTATGACCTACGATCACCATAAAAGATGTAATCAATTTCCTATAATAGGATCTAATATTTTACTTTATATATAAATATAATTAATATATAATGTATTAATGTCATTTTTACATTTCCATGATAACATTACCATGATCTAAAGTGAAGTAAGTTAAATTTCATATCAAAAACACATGTGAGAAAAAGAAATTATCATTAGATCACTGATTTTGACAATGAATTATTAATATATGTCTGATAAAAGATTATATGAAAATAATATTTGGTATGATATATATGTGTAGGGTTCCATAAGAAGTTGATATTAGTTATATATTTATTATATATTATTTTTGAACACATATAAATGAAGTAAGCCTAAGGGAAGGGATTTTTCTCAAATTTCCTTCATTGAGACATATGTATTCTTATGAACCTATCTTAATTGTTATTTTTGTATAAAAACACTTTTATTTGTTATATTATAAATTTATTTATTCTCATGGTATTTTCATATTCACTTAATTTCATTCATTCATGGTGGTTATGATTCAATGTTATCAATGTGGTAAAGTTATTACAATAAAATCTCATCATTTACTCGTATGGTTTATGTTTTTTCATTAGATGATTTAATATCGTGATCCAAATCTCATAAGTAACAATAATTTTATTCTAATATACTTTTTTCATGACAAAAAACATTCCATTTATTTTCTTTCCTGTATGTACTCATCAGTATTAAATATTATTTTTATGAAAATATTATCATTATTTATCACTTTAGAGGAAACCATATTTTCTTTATTATCAGTGTTTTATATAAATGAAGAATTTTTTTTAACAGTCTCCAAACTAATTATTAAATGAAATTTTATCCATGTTTTAATTTTTAAATAATATTTTAAAATTAATCCTTCTGTTGTCTTCCAAATAATTCCCATTTCAATGTTACAAAAAATATAAATGGAATATTTTATAAATGTTAGCAGAAAAAATAGAATATCACATCATCAGATGCAGAAAATCATCCTATATATGATTTGATTTTTTTCCAAGGAATCAATAATAAAAATATTATGTGACCATTTCAATTTAATATCTTATTATCAATGTGAAAAATTATATTTTACTCATTATTGTTTTAATATAATTTTTTTGAAATTTTTATTTATCAAAATCATGAACCCATTATTAAACATTTGATAAAATGGATATAGGTTATATATATATATTTATTTATTATTTTTATGTATGTTTTATTATTAGTTTTCCTGAGAATGTTAACTTTTTTTACCATCAACATATTACTCTAGATGGGTTATGATTATGTTTATTGTTTTGGAAAACTATTAATGATTTATATATAGGTATTTCAAAATGAATTTTTATGATTAATATGTTTCATCCCTTTCATATGAATATTTCAGTCGACATAATAAGTGATGAGTGGGGCACATAATACCCCCTTGATTCATTCATATGTCTCATGATACAAAATAACATTGGATTATGTGAGAGTAATTACACTTTTATATTAGGTTTTTTTCACAATACATTAACATTATGGTTATGATATCCCTAATTTTGCATTCCCACATTTTGTGATTCATTGTTGATTTACATGAGATAATTTGATTTGTTTTAATATCCATGTATATGACTTAGTCTCATGTGATTTCCTTATAAGGATATATTTAATTATATCTTATTCCTTCCATACAATGCTCATGTTATTCATTAAATAGAACGTGTACTATTTATTTACCGTTCTATATCGATTAATCTAAATTATTTGTATTATAATCTGTTGTATTATTAACCATACTGAGAATCTATTCCCATACCATTGTTCTATTTTATATTCCCTAGGATACTGAGAATTGATTTTTTAATGATATGTATTGATATACAAAGATAAATAAAGAAATTATTCATGAAAAACATTTTGAATATTAGTTTTAAAAATTTAATGATAATTTGTTGGCTGTATACAGATTACAAATACTACTAAAATATTAAACACTGTGGGATTTGATTTATTCTACTGAGTGCCGATGTGATAATGTAACAACTGGATTTGGGTAACTATGGATGGTGGATTAATTTTTTACATTATAACTACATAGATGGAATCATTTCTTAATGTAAGGAATAGTCTATTAGGTTTGGAAAACTGTATAAATAAGTTGATGTCATTTAATTTTGAACACAAAAATAACATAGCATTTTCTTTGGGAACACCTATATTACCCTCACAAAATCCTGACATATCAAACATAACTTAAATATTTTCCTACAGGGGATTGAATCATATGTACTGGGTGTGATCAAATATTCTGTAAGGATACGGGTAAAATGGATGCTATTTTGAATAAATAATGAATATTCATTATTTAAATGTAAATAAATGAAATAAATTTCAGCAAATGACTTACATTATCACGATATATCATATGGAATTAATATTTTATAATAAATATTAATTACATATAAATAAACACATTCACTGGGTACTTATCTATTAATACTCTAACTAATCTAATAATAAAATGTACATATATAACTAATTTCATAATTAGGAAATAGATAATGTTGCACATCAAAACCATATTGTAAAAGCGTTATTATATGAAATCTAATGAAATTTCTTATGTAATCGTTAAAATATCCATTATAGTATGTTAGATTATACATTATGATGCATTAAGTGGATATATAGGTCGATTCCCATTACATATTATGTTCAACACATTACTCATGTAAAAATGGGTGAGACATAAAAAAACATTATCATTTTTACGAGTAAAACATCATAAAAAATTTTAATGTGCATATCAAAATTTATAAAACTAATCATAGATAATCTAGAATAACATAGGGAATGGTAATAAAACTATTCATCTTAAGTCAAACTTGTCATAAAACATCTAGAGTAATATAGATAATTTTAATTAAATACTACTCCCAAAATTAAACATGTCATAAAATATATATAGAAATAACAGAAATGGTATTGTAAAAATTTAACCCTATTTTAATCGTTAAAAAAATTTATTATTTTCAATGATGAATCTAAATTGCATGAAATAGTCTACTAAAACATTATTGTGGAAATTAATATTTTTTTTCTAAAATAACCATTTAAAAAATAAAATATTAATTTCTTTTTAAAATAATACATTTCTTTTAATATAATATTTGATAATAATGAGGGAATATTTAAATAATTGAGGGGTAATGATGGTTGTAAATTTATCTCTCATCATAAATGTTAATTCAAGTATTCCACTCACATATTTTTATAAAATCATGATGGACTTTTTTTGGGAAAAGTACATGGAGATTCCATTGAAAAAAATTGAAAAAACCCAATATGTGTAAAACATCCATTAAGAAATTATTATTTGAAATTTTAAAAAATTATTAATATGTTTTTTAGAAATAATTGATTTGAATGAAAAATTATTTTGGATAGAATAATGATATAAATATAGATATTATTAATGGAATTTGTAAAATAATTTTATTTAAAAATATGATTAAAATGGAAAATTCATTTTTCGAAATTTCCTGAATAATTAGATTATAATAAATTATTTTCAATTTATGATAGATATATCTAATAATTACTCCATGGTTTTCCTACACATAAAAAATATTTAATAATGATGTTGTTGTGAAATAAACCCCTACCACATCGGAAACATTTACATCATAATCCTCAATAAAAAATAACATAAGATGAAAAATTTGAAACCTCCAATTTAAATTTATTCCTCCTAAAAAATATTAAAATGGTATTGTATAAAACACAGAATTGATTACATGATAAATATGGTAGATGTCTCATGGAATTAAATATGAGTCAAGAAACCATGTCCTATTGTTCAAATTCAATCATATATGATCAAATATCTTGTATAAAAAATATATTATTTTTCAATTACTTTGATGAAAAATACATGTATATATATACATCATACCATAAAATTTACCTATGAGAATTTACTACCTGTTTATAAACATATTCTTTTTTAAAATTATTTATCATATAATAATAACATGGTTTCTAATCAATGTTTTTATATTCAATTTCTGGTCTTCATATATTGATAATGGTTATTTCATCCCCTGAAAATAAAATATTATATATATATAATGCAATAATAATTTATGTATTTCTTTTAAAAAATTGATGTTAATGTTATAAAATATATTACATCATTCTTGTAAATGATAGTCTGTACGAACACATTTATGATGTATAAATTTGATTGATGGATTAAACTATTTGGAAGTAAATATTAATTTTCCTTTATGGAAAAATTATTTTTTATATGATGTATATAAATCAAATAATTGATTATTACAATCCTTTTAGAACTGAATAAAAAAAATCATCACTTTGTAGATGTGGTAGTCCCCACTTAAGAATGAGCGATGTTATTATTTTCCAACCGATAGGAACATAAAAAGTTATATTCATTTTCATATTTAAATTATTATGAAATTATCATAAATGTAACATATAATCATTAATTTTATAATTAATAAATTACATTCCATAGGTAAGAGAAAAAATATCACAATGCTTCATGAGGTAGTATTATGCCGTAGACATGATTTATTATATTCAATCCCCACTAGAAAAAGGGAAGTAAGAAAGTATATGTGAAATTATAATTATAAAATTATTATAATGTAAAATATGTAATAAAAATATTTTAAATGATTCACTATATCTAGCATATAATGATGGTGGTGGGAAATTAATTACATCATTTTTTGAGGCTGTAATTTACCGAAAACATGATCAAAATTTTTATTTTCCATTTGATGGAAGAAGAATTAAATATATTTTTACTAATTGAAATAATATAATCTTATTATATATGTTATATTTTTTATTGTTTTATCATAGTTATATATTATTTTAAGCTGTTGAAAAATTATTCATAATAAAAATTCTCATTTAAGAATGTTAACCCTTCTTCAGACAACTTATTTGTGTTTTCACCAAATTTGTTGCATTGGTGTATTAATGATCAAATCCTGGATTGTACGATGTTTTAATTGTTTAATTTTATGTGTTTAATTTTTTATTGGTTCAAACAATGTGTTCTGGCATTGTTATTAGTATAGGATATGTGGTGGCCATTTATAAGCGGGGGAGAGGAAAAACATATATCTTTTTAAAATAATAATGTTTACCAATTTTTTTAAAAGATAAATCTACAAAAATATGAAATTCATGTAATATGGAGGTGATGATGGATAAATATGTCCATAAAATGTTTTTGGTCAACATGAAGTCATTTTTGACCCTTATAATGTTATATTAATCTATGTTGAACCCTTTCTTCCATTAATCCCTGTAATTAATATTTATTGTTTTTCTATTCCTTTTGTAAAAAAAATAATAAAAACATATTATATAATATAAATTATACTGATTCCAATATTTTAATTCACTTCTCCAAATTTATTTCATAGTAGTTTCATAATTAAAATTAAATTTCAAATATTAGGCTCAATGAAACTGTTATTTTCTCAAATAATAACATCAAATGAGTAAAAATTATGAATATCATAATTAAAATTGAAATTTATTCCAATGAACTATATTTGATTAATAATTATATAATTGAACTAATTTTAATTTAAAAATTACATTTAAATTAATTTGACATTGTATCTAATTTTAAACAATAGGAGGTATTCATTAAAAGTAAATCTTTTTTAATAAACATAAAAAAATAATCTATAATATAATGTTAAAAAAATAACCCTAAAAAACTTTTTTCATTTAAAATTAAAAATTAATGTTTATTTTTTTAAAAAAAATCTATATGTGGTATGAATTAATTTTATATTATTTTGTCTAATAATAATTAAACCTGGTTTTAAAAATAAATTTTTATAAATCATTTCATTTTTAAATGATTTTTATTTTCCTTATAATAAATTGATATCCATTAAATTTATTTTATACATGTATAGAAAATATAATTTTCAAATTTCAGTTTTTCCAATTAATAATCATTGATATAACTAATAGGTTATATGGAATCCATCTTTTTTATTACATTACCTTTCATTTACATGATACAAACAGAGGATCATTTAATGATTTGTTTTTATAAAAAAGTAAGATAATACATGAAAAAAATTATTGTATTAAACACTAAAGTCTTAAAAAAGAATAATAATACTTATATTTATTTAAACTCAAAACCTGGAAACACACATCAGTGTAAAGGGTGAGCATAAGGCCCAGTAATGGAAAATAACGAAACAATTTACATTGCATCTTGAGGAATATCTATAAGAAAATTTGAAAATAAATAAAGGAATGAAAAATATAAATATAATGAAAATACTAAACGCATGAATATTAACTTATATATGTATCTAAAACATTTAATTTAGTTATTCATAAGCATGTCACTAATGATTATCACAGTGGTGTCATTAAAATTAACAAGGTTTTTCACAAAGATATCATAAACATGAAATCTCTAGAGATTAAATACACAAACCAATGAATTATTGAACTATTAAGAATAACCCTTAATATTATATAATTAATTTAATCCACATATATAAAAATCTAACATCTCTTAAATAACCCATTGGGAAAAAAATAAAAGGGTTTCGTATCAAAATCATGGTGTTTTAAAAATTCCTTATAATCTTGAACATTATATCATTAAAAACCCATGTAATAGGAATGAGGCATAAATTTATATCAATTCCAAAAAAATGTAAATTATTTTTATATACTGGTTAATTACCCCCCAAAAAATGAGGTATGATATTGACATAAATAAAATAAAATAATTTCTTAAGAGAAGATAGAACTTTCGAAGAGAAACATCGACAACATAACGGGTATGAAACTTGGTTTTAGAAATTATTATCAAGAGTGTTAACAAGGGTATCCCCTTAATAAATTATTATTAATACATTTATGGTATAGAATAGAATTTAATGTTAAAATATAATATAAATTTGATATACATACCACATAAAAATGGAACTTCAAAGTAAAAGAGAAGTTTAGATTTCCATTGACATGAAGAATGACCCCTAAAAATAGATGGTTGGGATGTTGGAATAATGAGGAAATTGTCGAAGAACTACATGGGAAGTTCAAGTATCATATATTTATTATTTATTAATTGTTAATAAAATATAATGGGGAAATTGGTCAGTATTTATAGCAAATGTTTTGGATTTTGTGTATTGATTTCCTTAGACACTTCTGTAGCGTTATTTTCAAAACGATGGGATTGCCCATGATATTTTCCCAAGATATTTTACACATGGGACACATATTATATTATTTTAATAATCAATATTCTACAATCATTTTATATTAGATATGACATCATTATGATATAATTAAATACACAGAAAAAAAATAAATAATATTTTTTATTATCCATGTGAAGCTAAAGTATTTTATAAAATTCTCATCACTTCACCAAAACCTAATACCAAAATTATGATTTCCAAAATTAACTATATATTATTATAACAATTCAATAAATATTTTAAATTTAAATTTAATCATAAAAATACCTATTCTCTAAAAATTATGGTAAACATAAAATGCAATGTAAATTTTAGACCCGTGACAAAATATAATTATTTTATCATTTGTAATTAAATAACAGTTTTTTAATTAATATTTAATTATATTAAAAATTATTAATTAAACCATAGTATAATATCTGTAATTATTATTCTCGTAAATGTAAAATTATTACATAAACAATAAAATTTCCAAATTCCATCTCAATTTTAAATTAAAACTATTCTTAATAAGGAAGTAAAGAAGAAAAAAATAATTTAAATAATTGGATTGCACATTAAGTTACTATGTCCATCATATATAATACCCTATTAAAATAACATTCGACCTAAGGGGAAGTTGTTATATGGTGATAGACTCTTAGGGTGGCTAAGACAAATACATTAGAGTGGTAATCACCACAAAATTGTAGTTATATGATAGAAGATTTCATTCAAGAATAACCTATTGATGCTTAACATTTCTATATTCTTGAGTGAAGACCAAACACAATACATAACACCTAAATTCTAAAAACATGAATGAATATGACACTACTATACTAGTTGAGGCCATTTACACTTCTTAATTCACTAATTAACAATTATTATTTCTATTTATTACACTAATAATAAAATTAAAGTTATTATTAAGAGAAATGTTTTCTATGGTTATATTGAAAAAAAGACATAATTGACCAATGGTCATATAATTGTTGAAACCCAAAGTTCAAATTTCTATTCTAATAACATCATTCTAAATGGGAAATAGTTTTTTGTACCAAAAAATATAACAATCATTTTCCAGAAACAATTATCATTCAAAAAAATAATGTCATTACATTGCTCTTGTATTAATAAATATCATTGTCGAAATATCTACTTGTTTTCGTATTTGAGAAAAAGTGTGGTAACTTTTTCCACTTTGTATCCTCTGTTTCCCACATGGCTTATTCTTATATATGGTTCCACCACACACATTATCAGGGTGGGTAGTCATGTTGTATAGAAAATTATCCATATGGCCTAAGATCTCCACCATTTACTCCTCATAAGGGAGGACATATTCCAATTGTACCATCTTGTTATTTATTAAAAGTGAGGGTTCGGTATATACATCCTTGATAATTATATGATGAAAAATGTTTAACTTGAGCATGATTTTGAGGAAGTAAAACCTGATTTTCCACTGCTCCGATGCGATCAAGGATTTCTTACTAGCAAATACACCCCAAGCTGAGCATTCTATTACTACGAAACCAAATGACTGACATCCCATGTGAAATTTGATTGAATTATTTGTCTCCAACATCAATATCCAAGCCCATAAAATGTATGTTATCATAGCTCTTTTTCCAAATTGGTGAAGCCTTTATGTTTTTTTTATGGAATGAACATTTTCTATCATCTCTATCACATGTTCAGGATGGTGAAGCTTTCACACTGTAGAATTATCTCAATAAATAAAATTTATATATTTCTCCCTATATATATTCATTGGGTTCCATTTGAAAACTCAAATTGATGTTTGTTGTATTATAAGAACTCAACTAATTGGAGACATTGATCATATCCTACATTATATTCATTAATAATGTTCTCATTATTTCCAATAGTGTATTAATAGTCTATTCAGATTAGCAATCATGTTTTTGGATGTTAAGTTATACTTAATATCAATTGATAGCTTAGATCATGATGAATATTTCTCCAAAAAAATGTTTGGACCATCGACCATGATATGAAATAATAGAAAGAGGTACCACATTTAGCAGCACCCCTTAATTTAAGTTAATATTTTCAAGTTAATAAAGGGAGAAATCATTTCTAATTGATATAAGATGAGAATTCTTGGTGATACAAACAAATATTACCCATATCAAAATATGTCCTTTTGATGTTCTCGGTACACCAGTGAAAAACTCTATAGTGGTTTTTTCCCACATCCCTGTAGGTATGAGTAGTGGTTGTAATACACCTTTAGGGTGTTGTAAATATTCCATCACTTATTAACGCACCAGGAAAGTTCTATTATAGTCATAAATATCCCATTTCATGTTATCCTACTAATAATGATCATGAAAGGTCTGTATACATTTTCGTGCTTCTAGGATGTATATATTAAGTAGAGCATAGAGTTTCATCCTTCAAGGATTTCTTTTTTTCAATAATATATAGAACAAATAACCTTGATTCATGTTTCTGTAACCCTTATTGGTCAATATTAATCATTTAATACATCTCAATCTTCAATCCCTCTATCGTTTTATTCAACCATTTATCATCTATTTTAGATTTCTTGATATTATTTACTAATGATGGTTGATAGATAATTTCGTTAGTGGTAGATGATGTCACTAGTCTTATAATTTGGATGTTTATTTTGATTAGGTCATTGATCAATGGATCTCCATAAATCCCCAAAATTTCATAGACAAAATGGTCTTTCATAATTACGCATCATAAAAATTGTTTTCTATTTCAATATAATAATAAATTAAATAATCATAATGTATATCAAGATCCATGAATATCCTCTATATCATATTCAGTTCCTTTTTCCTGAAAAAATAATCCAAACATTGTGGTTTAGTGTATATAACACATTTCTCCCCATAAATATAGTACCTCTATATCATCAAGACAAAAACAATGACATCTTAGCCCAGGTCATAGGTAGGATAATTATACTCAAAAGGAACCAACAATCATGATTCATAAGTAGGCACCTTGTCATCCTCTCTGAGGACAACCCCAATCACACTCCATGGTGAATCGCTAAAAATAATGAAACCTTCTCTATATATTGGGTATAGTTTTCACCAGTTTTATAACCAATCCCTTTGTCTACTATTGGAATCATTCTGAACACTCAGTTTTCCGAATGAACATTACCCATTTTCATGTTAACATTGATATTGGATTAGAATGTCCTGAAATTTTTGTCACCAACCTCGTATAATACAAATATAATCCCAGGAAAATCTGAGTCATAGTTACTATTTTAGGATGATGACACTCCTCCAAAACCTATTTCCTAGGAAGGTCAACTTAGGAGCTCAAAATGGTTCTAATGTTCCCTAAGAATGAAACATGGTGTAACCAAAATTCACATTTATTGATGTTTCAAAATATCCTCTCTTTCCTATGTGTTTTCAATATAACCCTAGGATAATATTCATTCTCCTATCAAATTTTGGAATATATCATAATATCATCAAAAAAATATACCAAAAATTTATCATGGTTTTCCGTATAGAATATATTCCTCAAATCGATAAAAAAAGTATGAGTATTAGTAAAAAATAAGGTCATAATTAAAAAAAATAATTCCTATATCTTTATCAGAATGTGGTATTTGGAATATGTTATTTTAATCCCTCAATTGACGATAACTGGATTAATGATAAATCTTGTAGAATAGTTGATACCCATTAAAAATGTCAAATTTGTCATAAATTCATAGAATAGTGTAATTATTCATTAATGTGATCTCGTTATAATCTCTATAATAAATTAATAACCTCATTGAGTCATACATATTATTCATAAATAGAAATGGTGATTTCAAAAGAGACACACATGGCTGGATAATCTAATTCTCTAATATATCATGGAGTTATTTCTTTAATTTATCATGCTCCACATTTTCCATTCTATATGGTATTTTTAAATAAACATGGAACCAAGAAATAGATTAATGCAATGACCATTCTCTCTTTCTCGGGGAGGTTGAGGTAACTCCTCAAGGAATACATCAATGTATTCCTAAAATATGTGGTGATTATATATTCATAAACATCCATTTATTTATTTATCATCATTGATCACATCCATAAGGAAACCTATAGGTGGTGACTCTAGAAAATTCTCAAATGGAGATATCTCTCCATTCAGGAAAAAATTAGGGTTTTCATCCAATACTATTCATATTTTCTTGATTTAATAGTTGATCATAGAAATATACCTTGAAATCCAATTAATCCATTATATTAGGTAGAACTACAACATAGTAATGAAAAATATATTTATGGTGAGGTTTTTGTTTCCAATGTGAATACTAGAGTTTTTGTATATGTCCATTCATTACTAGAGTTCCATATATGTCCATTTAATGGTTTTTAATTTTATTATGTAATTTTTTCACTTATCATTTTAGATTCACTCTGATGAAAAATCACCATTTACTAAAATTATGGTAATTAATTTTGTATTGTTTTTCAATATTAGTTATGTAAAAATATTAAATTAAATATATAAATTAAAATAATAATTACTTTTTCAAAATATAGAATCCTTTTTCCAATTTCAATTCATCGGAGTTGAAGATTTCAATTTAAAATTTTACCAGAAGACATTTTGAAGATACTATTTTCCAAATAAAATTTCCCATACATAAATTGATTATTTAATTATTAAAAATGAGATAAGTTATTACAATTTTCAAATTATTTATTTAATTTTACATTATAAACTATTTATAATAAAATATTAAATAATTATATAATTTAAATGAAAATTATTTTTTTAAAAAAAACAAGTACTTACAAATTCATCAAAAAATTAATCATTTCAGAAAATAAAAATAAAAAATTATTAGATAAATTTAAAATTATTATTTATAAATTATATATAAATTTTTAAAATAATTTTTTTTAATAATGATACAAATAATTTTTAATGTTTTCGTGTAATGTGAAATGTACATACATTTGTAAAAATACTATTTTTATGAAAACAATCAAGTTAATTTAAATGTTTCTTATTTTCAATAATTAATAGACATAAATTTAACATATTTTATAAAATTTTAAAACATATAATTTCCCTAATTTACTTATTCATATTCATTCCCACCAACATAAGGTCTTGTTTATAGAGTTAATTTTTAAATAATAATATTTTATTAGTGTATAATGTTTTCTATAAAAACATTGTTCCATACATGGTAATCTATTAATGAGATTGAATATATTTAAAATGGAATTTGTAATCAATTATTAGTGTTTTAAAATATTTTATAATCAATAAGATTCATGTAATATATTCTGATGAATATTATGTTCATCCTTTATAATAGTTGGTTGTTACCTTCTACCCCCTAAAATAAATTGCATCCTCACAATTTAATCACAATATCATTAATCAACGGTTTGTCATCTAAAAATTCCTTTGTTTGAAGCCCACAATATTAAAAAGGTTAATAAAACAACCTCTTGATATTATATAATGGGATGTATAATGGAAATAAATATCAACACAATACCGGGTTTTTATGTAGTAAAACATTTGAGGAATGTGAAGATATAGACATTAAAGAACAACTTATATAATTATGGATATTGGTAGATATCATTTCTATTAAAAATTATAATATTCTAGAAAATTTAACGGCACAAATCCATAATTATGTGATTAGATAAAATAATAAACTATTCATCAGAAAAAAGGTACTATCATAATATTCTTTTTTTTAAGATCATTTTCCAAGAGTTGAGTAATTTCATTGCCATTTATTCTATGAATTTATTAAATTATACAAACATGAAACACATTTTTTATCGCTTTTATTATACTTAAATTTATGTCAACATATTCAATAACCATATTAAATGAATACCAATACATAATATTTTTTCCTGAAGCACTAAATTTTACATTCAACGGATCATAAAATCCATATATAAATGAACATTACAGGCATAAAAAAGTTATCAATAAAAATAAAAAGTAAAAACCAATGTTCTATAAAATCAATTCAAAACAATTATCCTTTTTATTTATTAAAAATAAATATCACTAATTAAAAGTGAAAAAATGCAAAATGATGGTCATTAGAAAACATTATATTCCCATGACAATATAATATAGCTCTTAATTTGAAATTAAAAAATTTATGATACCCACGTCAGCGTAAGGCTCTAAAGAAAATAATAATTCTTCCAAATATCTGAATAATTGAATATATTCATGAAATGAAGACATTCAATAAAAAATATAAAATAAAAGATAAACCATCAAATCACTTAACCAATTAAAGGACAGTAAATAATTTCCCATAAACATATAATTATCATTAATATCTCAAATATGAGTATGTATGAAAGGTTATATTCACTAAAAATTGATTTTCCCAAACATCATCTGGATATTGATTCACATTTCCGGTAATAACGCTACAAATGCTTCTAAATACATAATGAATTAATATTACAGTACAATCCATCTAAATTTTAGGATTTTTATAACTGGAATAACATTGATAGAATACCTAAAAAATAATATTACTGAAACCAAATACATTATACAATTAATCATACAAATTAGGTAATATTAAAAAAAATAATCATCACCATGATCCCATTGCTTTTGTTGGGGTATATTCAATTGACATGAGGATATTAATAGTTATAGTGCCCCGTATATTTATAGTTGAAAATTTGATCATTGAAAACTTATTTAATTTCATTAAATCTCATTAATGGTTTAAATAATATTTATACTTTTATAAAACTATCATTCTATTCCAACATGTTCTATGGTTTTTCATTCCACAATTATCACATGGGGAAAATTTAGGATTCCCTTCTTCCATTTTCCACCATTTTCTCAGAATTCCCCTTCAAAATAATTTGTTCAAGGACATTTAACTTTTAAAAGTTTTTATCTATATTTCTATAAAAAGATAATATTTCATAATATAGTCACAAAATTAAAGACTAGTTTTATTTGAATAATAGGACTAATCCCTTGAAATAAATGGAAAATCATGCTCATTAGATTATGTACATAGTACTTATCATTCCTCCCTAAACATGTGTTGTTTGATGCACAATTCAAAAAAATTTATTCATCCATTTTACATATTCTCATGAATTTTCTAACAATATGAGATTTTCCCCATTAGTAAATGACCATTACATGAAGACTACCATAAAATCCATACTTTACAGACATTAAATTTTTATTCATTCCTAGTGTTCATCATGTCCGTGGGAATTATTTTAAATTATATTCATTGAATAGGGTATATTGAATATGGAATAATTTATTCCATATTTTGAATCTACATAAATACTATTTTATAATAATTTCAACATAAGTTTTACCATAATTAACAATAAAAACTATAAAAATTTTAATTTGTAATGAATCATCCCCTGGGGGACATTTTGTGACTACCCCAAGCTTGCCTCCCATTGGCCAAGGGCTGGTGACTAGCACCAAGTAGGCATTTCTCAATCACATGAGAGGCATTTTCCTAAGTATTTGTATACTTTCACACTACTCTAAGACAGATATGATGGAAGGGGAACATAATAAGTAAAAACCACGAGGTACAATAGTAGGAACTAAAGGTAAATGGGGAAACAATACAAGACCGACTAATATAGAAATATAAAAGTACAAAAATTTTGAACTCCACCACACACAAACAAAACCTAAAGGGTAAGTACAGAAAATGGATTTCTGATGTCACAGAAACACATACCATCTGCTGGGTCACTATAATCACCACATGGCCTTGGTCCACCTATAATATTTTCATAGCATCGATTGTCTTCAACATACATGATAGTTGAAGGTGAATCCATTGCAAGGGTGAGTAATACAATACATAATGTTGAACCAAAACCATTAAGTTATACCACAATCAAATACACAATCTAGACTACCAAAGAGGGACACATAATGTATCCTCTAAGATGAACATTCAAAAGATTCAATTGAGTCGTCTCACTAAGATATAAACTAATGTATAGAATTATTGATTGTCATTTTCAATGTTTAGAATCTTCTACATCTAAGGGAATCACCCTCGATGAGTAATTGAGGTCACTGAGGCCACTAAGGTCTGCTTATATTCCAAGCCACTGAAGTCTGTTCCACTACCGAGGTAGTGAGTTGAGATCGCCTAACAGGTCAATGAGGTCCGCTTGGTTATCAGATCACTATTGTTGACTGACCTTTTGAGAAACTCAGGTCTGTTCAGCAACCAAGAAATTGAGGTCTACTTGTCACTTCTTTCTCGTCACAACCATACATTGGAATTCTCCTCAAAGCGTTCTTGATTCCGGAATAATATACTCCTCAAGCCATTGGCCATAACCCAACCTCCAATTAAACTCACTTTTATTATGTTAAAAGTAACATCTCATCATGAGGGTCCCAACACTGAAAATGGATCATTAATGGAACCTATGGTTCAGATTTTATGTCCATTTTAATGAAAATATTCTGTTTGGGTCCATGCCTGGTCGGAACTAGTCAGATTGAGTCGACCTGGCTGGAAGTAGGCCATGACAGTTAGGAATGAATCATGTGCCAAGACCATTGGGCCATATATCACGTTCAGAGACCCAAGCCACCTTTGACCTGGCCCACAATGGAGGGCCGGATAGGTCCAACCCAGTCGTGGGAGGCACTGCGTCTACCCTACATCGAGGGACCAACCGCCTCCCCCCCCATAGGGTTCAATAGACTGTGTTACAGCACCAACCCATGGCCTAGACCCGAGTCTCTCGGCCTGATGTAGTGCTATGGTTATTCCAAAAACCACTGGTTGAGATCTCTCAGCCTAACACAGCACCCTGTTAGCACCATGGTATATCATTGACGCTACTCATTAGTGCACTTGCAGTTCTTTCCATGGGCCATCAGACATGCTCCAGTGGTCCAATATCCATTCTGAAAGCACCTCAGGAATCATCAGGTCATTCTCGTCAATACTACATGATCAAATTCATCTCTTCGTCGATCATGGGGTACATTCATGCTCGATAAGGCGGAGAAATATTTGTCACTACTATGTGGGTTTGTTGGTGATGAACTATTGGAGTGGTGCAGGATGATAACCATGAAGACCCAAGGGATGGATTATGTCTTTGTTCATTTGGCCTTATCTCGTCACGTTATAAGGAAGCAGAGAAGGGAGTAATTACTGGGTTCTTAACCTTTACGTTTTACAATATTTAACCTATCCCACAAGAATTAATGACCTGTAGATCAACATATTAGTGGGTTGATCTATGATCATCATTTGGAAAGAATGAATGAGAATCCATATCACAATGAGTAAAACCCCTAACATGTGGCTGGATTGTTCATTGGAAAAGATCACACTGCTATTGTTTGTCATTTCACAATCCATCGATGGTGGTGGGATCCTTCGATGTGGATGGAAGGACGTTGTGGTGATTCGTATTCCTAACCATTCACAATTTTCCATGCCACACCTCAAGAGAAATAATTAAAATCCATGATTGTTACAATAATCCCAGATCTTTATTAAATAATTAAATATAGGAAACATGTTTTAGCATATCTGTTATGTTGAGTTTGGGCATCGTTACAATGCATCATTTATAAAATAGCACAACTATTACACATGAGTTGTAACCTTATTATGCTCTTTAATATATGAAATGAAATAGTTGGTTCCACCTTTCATTGTAATGACCTATTTTTTTGAATAAAATAAACATTCGAAGGATTCTATTATTTTTAATTAGAACAAAAATAAAATAACTTTTACCCTTGACTCACATTAGTCGAGGCTATTCCTACCTAAGTAAAGTACACCATCATGAGCTCAATGATACTATCAGACTACCAATTCGAGTTACAATTTATGAGTTATATGGATTTGAATATAATATAATATTTATTTAATTATTTTATTTATAGTCACATAGAAAAACTGCATTCCATATTTTGCTCACGCTGGCCAATGATTGTCTCTTCCTAAGGAAATAATTTCCTCACAAGCTCAATTATTGTGGCATTTGATCAATTTTAGTCACTGTTCATGAGTTATAAAATTTGAAAAAGAAAATAATTTTATTTAATTATTTTATTAATGGTTATTCCATTTTTGGGTTTTCTCATTAGAGCCCTGCATTAACTAAACATAATTCATTATTAGGTTAAACCCACCATCCTAAACACTACAGTTCCCTGGTATTTCTAATCTAGGAACTTCTATAAGTGTTATTCCACATTTTCAGGAAAGCTATTCACATGTGCTATTTAAAAACATATCATTTTTTTGAAAGATCATTTTAGGGACACCATGCCTCCTAATCGCATGATGTTATTGTTCCTGGTTGTGATATTTTCCGATAATTTTACTAAAAATAAAACTGGGAATATCACAGTCATTATAACTTCCACACCATAAAGATTTACCTCCCTGAAATCCAAATGATGGGATACCCAAACAGATGAGGGTATGATCATGAACCTGACCTCCATCTTCCACATACTCTCCTAAAGATTCCTATTCTCCCAAAGAATGCACACTAGAAGAATCAATCACCCATAGAGTCTCCCCTTCTATCAATCCTGATCTCCACTAAAAATTTCACAAAATTCACTCCATCGTCAACGTCAATCTCATCCTAGACAAATCTCAATATCCCGCATCGAGGAGAGATCTGAAGAGATAAGTGGTCATCCTCCTCAAACTCCAAGGGTATTCATATCCCATCAACATGTACCATATGAATGATCTATGTAGTCTTCAACTCCCCATAGATGACCTACACCATCTGTGTAGTATCCCGCACCAACACTGTTCCCATGAACGGAGACTCCACGAGGCCAGTCTAGTAATGTTGTGACCTATAGGGTCGGTCGTAAAGGCCTTAGATAGTTCCATATTGATAGTTGATTGGTAGCTATTATTTTATGAATAATCCCATATAGGTTGGTTATCCTACCAAATGGGGCCAAAATCGAGGATTTATGAATGTAGCATGTCTTCTAGGACCACAGTGGACTGCACCCTCTGGTTGTCTAACTAAGCGTAGAATGTTGTGCTCAAGATCAACTTACTTCC
This sequence comes from Viscum album, assembly GCA_963277665.1. Classification (NCBI taxonomy): domain Eukaryota; kingdom Viridiplantae; phylum Streptophyta; class Magnoliopsida; order Santalales; family Viscaceae; genus Viscum; species Viscum album. Next base: position 86,751,373 of record OY728121.1, on the reverse strand, counting down.
AAACACCTCTGACAGTCCCGTCCACAACCGAGTTGAAAATAATGCAACTTGATCAAAGAATTTCATTAATCGGACTTTGTGGAGTAAATATATATCCTACACATAGAGGTATCTGAAGAACTTTATGAGACATCATTTCTTAAAATATAAAAAGGGACTCACATGGTGAGTTTTTCAATGATCACCCAGATGGTATTTTGTCCCCTGAATGAACGTGGTAAAACTGTCATGATGTTGGTTAAAACCCTTTGTCACAAAATTCCAGTCACCCCTTGGAAGAAAATAGAAACCCCTTCTATGAATTGGGGGGCTCGACATAGTGGGTTGAAAAACCATAAAACTAATTAAACAAGACCTTTTTTAAATCAATAGGTATGCCCAGCTTCAACATGTATTATCAAACCGAGATTCCACCTTTACACCCACATTAATACCCCAAAAAAATTTCCATTCAAGGAATTCACTTCCACAACTGTATGTAATTTGAAAAAAATTACATGTTCCCCACCATTCGAATATCCATCATGTGAGTTCCCCTTCAAAAAATGAGCATGTATTCTATTATAGCCGGTATTATCAATCTGTGCCTCCTTGACTCATTTATTTAGTGGAGGGGTATCACCAAATGATTGGAGGTAATCTATATAAATTCTATCAACAAAGGATAACTATTACATGGGAAACTTCTCTGTTTTCTCATTCAGAAACTATGAAATAAGTTTCTTGTTGAGAGCATCAGCTATCATGTTCCTCTTACCAATATTATACCCTACTATAAAGTCATAGAGGTGGAGTAACTCAAACATTTGTCTCTCTGTCTAGTTCAAATACTTCTAAGAGGATCTAAACTACAGGCTCTTGTGGTTAGAGTAGATCGTAATTTGTATTCACATATAGTAGTGACACCACATCTTCAATGCAAATAATTCTATTTCCAACTCAATATAGTGGGTCACATAGTTCTGATCATTTGGTCTCATCATTAATGACCCATAGAAAATCGCAGCTTACCTATGAATTAGGTAAAATAAAATTATATACATTGATGAATCGTAGAACACAACATACTTGACTCACACCTATGGATAACTCAAGATCAGGTCACTCGTGAAAATATTTCAAAACTTTTGAATTGATTATGAGAACCATTCCATATGAACAAAATAATCACATTTTCAACTAAACTATGTGTTCATCCAGCCTCTGTAAGTGGATAATATTTCCCCCTGGTCACTTGGTTAATGTGACGGTAACCCACACATAATCATGAACATTCGATCTTCCTAATCCATTCCTGTGAAATTACTCCACCTGTACCCTAAACATGTGATTCTCTGTGATAATAATCTGATATACTAATGATGATATAAGTTACATTATGGGATGTAGGACAATGTAGAATCTCTCTCCCTATGGGGAGGTAGTCCTGGAACATCTTCCGGGAATTAGACTTCATATTCAACCACTAATACAAGGATCTGAAAACTCATAACATCCACTTCCACAAAAGTAAGGCTAGCTGACTCAATAGTGATCAGTTGAATCATTCTATACATGAGTCAATCATGTTCCACATGGGTCCCATTTCATGGGGAAAATGGAAAACCCAATTCCAGATCTGCATACGCACCACAAACTTTTTCTTAAACTAGTCAATATGATCATGTTCTATGGATAACAAGTCCATACACAAACTAGCATCATAAGGCTTCAAAGCAGCCAAAGGCGTTCCAAAAGAAGATTTCAACTCAGGGATCAGATCAAACCATCATCACATGTGTTATAATGATGTATCCTCACATTGGTATATTTTGATGTAATGTTCGTGTAAATAATTTAACTTGAATCTCTATGTATATAACTATAATCATTAAAACAAGGAATTATTATAACCTATGTCTATTAATACGACAACTAAGATTATACATAGGTCGGACCTCAAATCATTCTAGGAGCCCATGGGTCATATGCCACGACCGCATGCAGTTTCCCCTTCCCCATTCCACTAGCTCCCTAATCCATGTGTGGAATATATTGGTGTAGTGGTTGTAACTTGACGAGAAGTATACCCCGTCCATCTAATCACCCATCTCCAATTCCACATCTTCTGCCCTACAGATCCATTTGTTCCTATCATTATCTCTACCCCTGTGGCCTACCAACCATTTCACTGTCTCCATGAAGGGCTGTAAAATCCCTCACGAGATGTCTCAATTCATATTTTGAAAAAAATAACACTTTCATGGATGATTAGACTCTTCATCTATGCCCAGATACGTATATACCATGTCTTCAAAACTATTTTAGGAACATCTCACAGGTCTATATATGTGAGACTGACGTCGACACCCTGCATTCCAACCACTGACATCTACAGGTTGTATCTGTTCATCCAAAGGACATCAAACCCAAAAGGTTCTCTATAGCACCGTAGTATAAGTAGGAATGCAGAGAGGAATATTGTTGGATACGTTGTCCCTATATAAACATCACATGGTGGTATGATCCCTAATTCATAGGTTTTATCATATTCATCGATTACCTGGAATGTTGGGTACGCATCGATGACTAATGAGCTATAAATATGTCTTTCTATAAAATATAAATATGTTCATGAGCATGCATAATACATAGATATTAATGAAAGGGACACTTCTATATGAAAGGTCCACATGTTCTTCCCACATAAGAGTACCCTCTTCGTAATATCAGATAATCTAAACCCCTCCATCACCCTACTGAGCCACATAGAAGGCTCAGTCATTGTCTTCCTTATGACCTAATGGTGTCCCTACTAGACAAAGAAAATAAGTGACAACCTCAAGTCTATCCTTTGACAATTGTGAGTCTGGATCTCCTCATGACATGAGATGTATCTATCGCATAAACTCGTGAGGTGTGCTCATCCCACACATCTTGTCCGTTGGTGCTAGGAGTACCATGTTCTACTCCATCGGTGGTGGTATAGCTGGTACACCACCCTATGGTACTATCTTTGGTATGAACCACTCTAGTGATCTCGTCCCCCTGAAGATCAACATCATGATCCTGTGGTGTAGTTATGGATGGTTGTCTACATTGAAGCATCTTGAAACAAAATATGTTATACCATGATAAATAGTGTATACCAGGTGAGCTAACTCATGAAGGAAATGGAAGACAGAAGGAATTTCTGCACGATGCATGTACCATCATTTCCCCTACAGTTTCCTTGTTCATGTATAGAGTCAAAATGAATTTAGGGTCCTTGTGTATGGATACTCGACCACAGCACAAACACAATATTCCGTGGACATTTAGTCGAACTCGAAACAATTAAAATTATTTCTCCAAACCAAACTCATATCCTCTAGTTTCTTATTGTAGAAACAACATCCTCTAATACCACTATATCACAATCCATCCCCATGGGTCAGTGCCATGACTACCCGAAGCCCAAATCCTATTGGCTATATGTCTAGATAGTAGCACCGAGTAGGTATATCCGAAAAAAATGGAGGCATTTTCTTATATACACGTGCACATTCTAAGAACTAAAGCCATTATTGTGGGAATGTGAATACACTAAGTAGAAAAACACAAGGCACCACAGTATGAACTAAAGGTAAAAATTGATAGAATACATTTTCAACAGGAACATAAAATTAAATTTATAGGTCTATTTAACTCCTCCTCAAGCAAACACTACCTGAAGGGTAGGTATAGAAAACACCTATAAGAAGTCGCTAATGCACATATTTTGGGTTGGGTCACTCAAATCACTAATTTTCCCTAGTCCACCAAGGACACCATCAATGAGTTTATCATCTACAAAACTCTTTACACATGTAGGGAAAGCCCAGACAGGGTTGAGTAAAACAATTAAGATTTGGGACCCAAAACTACTAAGATATAACACAATGTAACACACAAAGAAGACTACCTAAGTGGTACACGTCATGTAGCTTCTAAGAAGTACACTCAAGAGAGTCACTAGAGTAATTTCATATATGTATAACTGATAGAATAGAAATATAGATTACCAATCCTAAAGATGAACATCTTTAACTATAGAGGCACTCATCCATGATGAGACACTATAGACTATCAGGCCACTATGGTCCACTTGTCTGATGAGAAATTGTGGTGTTCTCGGCTGTTGGGCCACTATGGTCCCCTGATCTGTTAGGCCACTGAGGTCATCTTTGCTACCATAAAACCTAGTTCCTCTCATTACTTTCTTCTAGTTACAACTAGTCGTATGATTTCATCATTTAGTGATATTGATTCATGGGGAATGTAATCCTCAGGCCATCAATAATTACTCAACCTACACTTAAAATCATGTGGATTATATCAAAAAGACTGCCTCATAATGAGAATGCCAAATTCACAATAATCTCATCAATCGGATGCACGATTTTAATGTTATATTTGTTTTTTGGAAAATGGTCCAGTTGGGTCTACGAACTATCGGATTGACCCAACACAATTCGTCCGACCAGACGCAGTCTGGCCTGGCCCAACGGTCAGGCTTATTGGGCCATCTGTCAAGCCCTTCGGGCCGCTTGGCGGCCAAATATTTCTCTGGCACGAACCACGCTAGTGGGCCGGTTTATCCGCAACCATGCCACCCACCTACCTGGTTTCACCCTGGCATGGCCCACACTGGCGGCTGGTTTGTTCCAGCACGGGCATGGGCAGCGCCACATCCCACATGCTTCATGCTGCTAACTCAACCGATCCCATACTCGGCATGTTGTCCCACATAGCATGTGTTGACACCAACCTACAGCCCGCCTATGGGTCTCCCATTCATGAAAGATGCCCTACTACACCGTTGTTCCACAACACTATGGCCCGCTGGACACAAACTTCTAGCTTTATGTGCCCCCCGCTAGCACAACGGTTCTGAACCACTTTGGCATGCTCCCTACAACATCCTCCTCTACGGCACACACCTACAGTTCCTTCCACCAGGCACAAGATATGCTCTAGTGGTATGTTTACTAATCCATGAGTACTTTGGGAATAATTTAGTCTTCTCCATCACTAAAACTTGTTCCATTTCATTTGGTCACTGATCTTGGGGTCTGGTTGTTCTTGTAACCTCCCTAAAATTTTCAACATGACCCCATGGTTCCATTGTCAATGAATGAAAAAAAATGTGTAGGAATTGGACCCAGAAGTTCCAAGTGGATGAATGATGGAATTGTTTGTTCAACCTTCATTAATATTTTTAGAAGGAAACTGAGAAATGATTAATTACAAAGTTTCTACCCTTCATGTCCCACAATATATAATACACCCACATTAATGAACAACCTGTAGTTTAACCAGTTGATGGGTTGATCCACTTTCAAAGATTGGAATGAATGAACAGGAATCCGGATCACAAAATTAAAGACATGTAAAATGAAGTTGAATCATTCATTGGTAAGACTGCACTGCTATCATTCATAATTTCTCCAACCATCATTGGTGGAGGTATCCTTCGTAGGGTAAATAAGGAACAAGTGTTTATTTTTCGTTCATTTCCATTCAAATAATTCCAATTCCTCTCCTCTATATCCATAGATAAAATAAAGGATTTTTCAAATGATCATATATCTTTGATAAAATATTAAATATAGGAACCACATTTTAATATTTTTGTTATTCAGATTTATAGTTTCGTTAAAAATATTCATTTTTGAAACAACATTTCAGTTTTTCATGAGTTACAAAATTGTTAAACACATTCATTAATGAAATGAAACAGTTCTCCCTATGTTTCATTTATATGAATCTTATTTTCTAATAAAGTAAAATTCCTTATGTTTATTTTATTTATCTTTAAAATTCCCAAAAATTAATTTTACCCTCAATATGTTCTGGTCAAAGATAGGCCATGCATAAAGAAAGAATACCATCACAAGATCAACAGTACTCTCATATTTCAACTCTGAGTAACCATTTATGAGTTATAAGGAGTTGAAAATAAAATATTATTTATTTTATTATTTTATTTATAGTCATGTAGAAAATAATACATTCCAACATTTTCCCATAATGGCCAATGTTTGGATCTATAAATGGAAATAACAACCTCATGAGGTCAACGGTGGACTTAGTTTCTCAATAAATGTTACCATTCCTGAATTTTAATGATTTGAAAAATAAAATAATTTTATTTAATTATTTTATTTATGGTTAATCCATTTTTGTATTTTCTCATTGGTGACTCTCACTGACTGTACTTAAGTTGCACCTATGGTAAACCAAAAATAATGAACACAATGATGACCTCATATATATATATGAGCACCCATTTAATAGTTATTCTAATATTTTTCTGAAACCCACTCATACACACTATTTACAGACAAATAGTTATTCAAAATATCATTCTGGAAAAAGGGGACCTCGAAATTGAACACCGTCTCAGCACCTACTCTTGCATTTTTTCCAGAAATTTCTATGAATAATCCCAGGAAAATAAGAGTCATTACATATTCACCACCTTAAGGCTTTACACCCCTAAAATCCAAACCAATGGATTCCCAAAAAGATGAGGTTACGAGCACAATGTTGAGCCTCCCGCTCCAATGTGCTATGCTAGATTATCATGTGCTACCACTGAACACGAAATAGTGGGATATATCACCGATAGAGGGTCATCTCCTATCAATACTCAATCTCTATCAGAGAAATAAAAAAAATCCATGTCTTCAATGTCTAGGTAACCCCTGCCAAATATATGTATCGTGAATCGAGGAGATGCCCGAATAGATAAATGGTCTTACTCATCAAACTCCATGATTCTCCATCACATATCCAAATTGGAAATATAATATCTCTATTTAGTCTTCATCCCCTCCTGGATGACATACACCTTCTCTATATAATCCTACACCAACTCAGGACCCATGAGTTCTAACTCCCTGGGGATAGTCCAGCAATGTGGAAAACTACATGGTCACGCATATGAGGCATTGAATTGTGCCACACTAATGGTGGAGTGGTAGATTTTCGTTAATGAAAACCCCACCATAGTTATGTGATCCTCTCATCTATGTCAAAAATTGAGGATGTAAGAACATAGCATGTCCTCTATGATAAGAATAGTCTACACCGTCTGGCTATTTCTCTGCGGGTGGAATGATGTTCTCATGCAGAGCTAAGTCGCAAATGACTTCTACAATCCATTCAACAACAATGATGAAATTCATGATCCCGGACCTGACACTATCGTTGATGGGACACCATGGATTCCAACAATTTTCTACTCATAGAGGTATCTCATGCTCTCTATGGGACTCCATTCCTAAAAATCTATGGAGTGACCGACATGGTGATTTTCTCAATAATCACCTAGATGGTACTGTGTCCCCTGGATTTATGGGATAAACTCGAAATTAATTCCCTCAATATCTGTTCTCAGTCCATTCATTGCACCCCAAGGAAGAAAAGAGAAACATATTCCAATAACATGGGTCGGATATGGTGTGTTGGAAAACAATGAAACCGATTAATTAAGTGTTCACCATTTATATCAATAGATTTTCCCAACATAAACATGTTTAGTCATCCCTAGTGTCCACCTTTACACCCACATTCTTAACCTGATGCATCTTCCCACTCCCAGGATCCACTGTAACTAATGTGTGTCCTTTAAAAGGAACAACATGATCCACACCTTTCGAGTATCCATTAGGGGAATTTCCCATTGAAAACTGAGGACTTAATGTCTCATTTTCGGTATCATCGAGTTGTACCTCCCTGATTCACAATTTGTGGGAAGGGTAACAACCACCTATTGGAGGTAGCTGTATCATCTCTATCTATAAACGAAAAATATAATGAGGCCAATTTCCCCATTTCCACGTTCATCAACAAGGAACTGGGTATCATGCTGAAATGATTTGCAACTAAATTTACCTCAATAAGAGTATAGAATACATTGATGTCATATTCCTGGAGGATCTTCAGAGATAATCTCTGTCTTAATTTCAAATCCTTTTAGTAGATATATACATGAGAATATTGTGGTTAGAGTATATGGTAATTTTTTAACCATAAATTTGATTTATCCCATCTTCAATGTGAAGAAATACACTTCCAACTCAAGATCGTGGGTCACAGAGTTTTGCTGATGAGTTATCAATTGATGTGAACAATTTGGAATCACTGATTTCCAATGCATCATGACACAACCGTGTATGGTCCTTGATGTGTCATCGAATGCTAGGTACCCAACTCCTTCCTCTAGAAAAGTAATTATCGGGGTGCTCATCAAACTCTTTCATATATTTTTAAAATCCAATGGGAACCTTTCCATCCATGATAATTTCTACCCCTTTCAACTAATCAATGTATTAATAAAACCTCTGGTAATGGATACTCATTCCCTATGGTCACATGGTTAAAGCACATGTAATCAAAAGATATCCATGAGCACTAGGTTTTACTAATACCTTACTCTACAAGTCCTCCACCTACACCCTCAGCTCACGAATCACTGCTGAATCCATTCGATATACTTATGATGATATTAGTTCCATCTGAGGTTGTAGGAAAATGTAGAATAATATATCTCTAGGTGGAGTAAAACATAGAACAACTTTTTTTAATACAAATTAATATTCCCCCTCTACTACTGGGAATGGGAAATATATAACATGTAGTACCCCCAAGTGTAATTCAATCCAACTCAACAAATATAAGCTACATCCTCTTAAGCATGAGTCTATTTTGTGCAATCTGGGATCCCTTCTTCACTGACCAAGGAAAACTGAATCCCATCACTACAGATATACCACACCATTTTTCCTAAAATAGGCATTGTGAATAAGAATTGTGGATGAATTGTCCACACCCAAACTATCTTTTTAAGGCCATGATATTTACTCTAAGTGGTTCAAATTGAAATTCATTCCCCAAGGGTAAGACCACACAATCAGCACAAGTGTGATTCTCGAGTATCCTCCCATAGGTATCTCCAGACATATGGTTCAAGTAAATAGTTTATCAAGAAAGTCTAGATCCTGAACAAGACTCATGAAAAGAAGGAATCATTAGCACATGATTCTATTAATATGACAAATAATAGTAGACATAGACTGTTACTCAAATCATTCATCGAACCCATAGGTCATATACCTTGACCACATGCAGCTAACCCATTCCCCTGACCACCATCTCTTTAGCCATCTGTGGATTATATTAGGGTGGTGGTTGTAACATGTCAAAATGTATACCACCTCCTACTGTGCTCCCAGCTCATCTACTGTATCTTTATCCCTATATGTATAAATGTTCTTGTCTTTTTCTTGACCATAGTGGCCCATCCATCATTTCAATGTTAGCACGACGGGCTGGAAAATCTCTTGCAAGATGCATCCTATCATTTTATGAAAATCATTACCTCTTTCTAGGACTCATGGACTCATCATATGATCACTGATATGTAGATAACTTTTCCTAGAATCTCTTATCTAAAAGTATCACATGTCAATGTCTATGAGACTAATGTCGACTACCAATATTCCCTCTCCCGACATCCACTGGTTGTATCTGATCTACTAAAGGACATCCAAACAAAACTTTTCTCCCTGGAACTCTAGTATAAGTAATAATCCATAGAGGAAATTTGTAGCATCATATGTCCAAAAACACACCTCCATCGGAGGTCAGATCCCTAAAGCACAGTTTTTATCGTATTCATAATGTACTTAGATTGATTGGTATGCCTCGATTAATACTCAACTACCGACATGCCATCTTTCCAAAGCAATATAATCTATTGGGAATGAATATACCATAGCATAAATGGAAAGAGACCCTTCTCTGAAAATGTTTCTCAAGATCTGCAAATGGATGAGTCATATCGTCGTATGATCAGTTAATTTATACCCCACAATCACCCTACATAGCCATGTAGAAGGTTCACAACCAGGATCATCATCTGATCTAATTTATTCAGGAGTAGATGAAAAATTCTATCACCACCTCAAGTTAGTCTTTTTCATCCATTATGTATGTATCTCCATATATCTTAAGGGTAACCTATCTCTGAAACTCGTTATGTTTGTTTAGCCTGTGTATCTCATCTTCTGGTACTATGATCACAACATGCTCCTCTATAAGTAAGGTGTTGGGATATCCCATTACCATTGGTTTTAATATAACCGTTGGGAAACGCTGTGTTATTTCTAGTTTCCCAATAGTCTAAATATCCATTGGTATATAGATGTATTACCAAGGGTTTCTAAAACTCTGGGAAATACTATCATTTCCATGTTTTACGAAAATGTTTTCTAAAACTGTTGGTAAAAATATGTACAACACTATACCAATGGTTTTATTAAACCATTGGTATTATGTATATCCGTAATTTGGCAGACCATCCACCTAAAATCTCTTCCACCGCACACTCAACTACATACACCTACATACACTCTTAACAATAACAAAAACACCTACTATAGTACACAAAGCACATAAAAACAAGATACCCATATAACCATTGAATGTACCATAATTATAATGATGTATATGAACCCAATTTCCCTATGTAATATAGAATTCATAATTTAATTCTCAATTGATTACAAGAAGGATGAATTATTTAATGAATTCTGAATTATGAATTAGTAACATATACAAAATGAATTATGTTGCATACAGTTTTTTTAATTATATATAAAACACATATAATATGACATACAAGGGGGTGGGGGTGTCCCGGTGGGTGGGGGTGTCCAGGGGTGGGGGGTTGTACATGGGGGTGGGGGTGTCTGGGGGTGGGTTATACCGAATTAAGAATACTTACAAAATTTCATTTTCAATAACACATACACTATTGAATTTAGAAATTAGAAGATAATAACAAAAAAATTAAGTATCAATTGAATCCGAATATGTTTTTTTTTGGTTTTTAATATAGCAGTTGTTTGTACTTAAAATGATGTCCATTTTAAACAAAAGAAAAAAAACATAGAGTGATACCGGCCACACTGTGCCTCAGATTGAGGCGGGGTTGACTCTCACACGTCAAAATTACTCATGGATCGTTTTCATAAAGTATCAGCAGAATCTGAATGTGTTTGTTTAGTTTTATGTATGCCAGTTGTTGTTTTCGCTTAAATTTTTTCCATTTTTAATAAAGGTGAGACACTTTGAGTGGTGTCGGCCATATCGTGCCTCGGATTGAGGCGATTTTGACTCATACACGTCACATATGCTCCATGGATCGTTGTGCTAATGTATCAACACAATCCATATACATTTGGTCATATTTCCATATAATAGTTATTGTATTCACATAAATTGATGTCCATTTTAAACAAAATAGGGATAGATAGAGTGATACTATTCACAACTAGCCTTGGATTGAGATGAAGTTGACTCATACACATCACTTATTACTCATTGATCATTTTCCTAATGTCTCAATAGAATCAAAATGTGTTTGGTTGGTTCTCTGTATGTCAGTTGTTGTTTTCACTTAAAATGATGTTCATTTTAAACATAAGAGAGACACCATGAGTGGTGCCGGCCACACCGCACCTCATATTCAGGCGGGGTAGAATCATACACATCACATATGAAAATTGATCTTTGTTCTAAATTTTCAATAGAATCCGAATGTGATTGGTCTGTTTTCCATATGCCAGTTTTTGTTTTCCCTTAAAATCCAGTCCATTTCAAATAAAAGTGGGACATTTTGTATAGTTCCATCCACAGTGACCATTTTATTTATGAGGTGTTGACTCATACATGTCAAATAAGGCCCATGTATCGTTTTCCTAATGTTTCAACAGAATCTGAATGCCATTGGTTAGTTTCCCATATGTGAGATTTTGAATTCACTTAAATTGATGTCCTTTTGAAATAAAAGAGAGACACATTGAGTGGTGACGACCACACATTGCCTCGGATTGAGTCAAGGTTGACTCATACCCCTCACAAATGACCCATGGATCATTTTTCCTAAGGTATGACCACAATCCAAATGCTTTTGGTCAGTTTTATGAATGCTAGTGGTTTTTACATAAAAGGCTATCGATTTTAAAGAATGGAGAGACATTGTGAGTGGTAATAGCCACATCATACCTTATATTGAGGTGGGGTTGACTCTTACACCTCAAAAATGAGTCGTGGAACCTTTTCATAAATATCATTAGAATCCGAATTCATTTGGTCGGTTTTCCGTATGTCAGTTATTGTTTTCAGTTAAAATGCTGACCATTTCAAATAAAAGTGTGACACTTTGAGTGGTACCAGCCACACCATGACCAAGACTGGTGTGGGGTTGAGTTGTTGACATTAACAATGACCCATAGATCATTTTTTTGATGTATAAACTCAGTTCGAATGCATTTGGTCGGTTTTCTATATTCCAGTTGTAGTTTTCACATAAAATGTTGTCCATTAGAAACAAAAGTGAGACTCTACGAGTGGTACCGGCCACACCGTGCCTCCGATTGAGTCGAGGTTGACTCTTCCTTGTCAAAAAGGACACATGGATCATTTTCCTAAAGTGCCAATAGAATCTGAATGAGTTTGTTCTGTTTTCCATATAATAGTATTTGTTTTCACATAAAATGTTGTCCATTTCAAATAAAAGTGAAACACTATTAGTGGTATTGGCCACACCGTGCCTCATATTGAGGTAGGTTTGACTCATACACGTCAAAAATTACCCATGGATATTTATTCTAATGTATCAACATAAAAAAATATTTTTGTCCAGTTTTCCGAATGTCATTTTTTGTTTTCTTTTAAAATGTTGTCCATTTCAAATAAAAGTGAGACACTTTGAGTGGTGCTGACCACACTGTGCCTCGGTTTGATGCAGGGTTGACACATACACCTCAAAAATGACCCATGGACCATTTTCCAAGAGTATCAATAAAATCCTAATGTGTTTATTTGGTTTTTCGTATGCTAGTTTTTTTACATAAAAGAGTATAAATTTTAATCAACAAAGAGATAGTTTGAGTGTTACCGGACACACTGTGCCTGGGATTGAGGAGGGGTTTAATCGTACATATCACAAATGTCCCAGGGATCCTTTTTCTAAAGTATCAATAGAATCCGAATTTGTTTGGCCAGTTTTCCGTATTCCAATTCTTGTTTTCACTTAAAATGTTTTCCATTTCAAATAAAAGTCATGTACTATAAGTGGTACCACCCACACCATGACTCAGATTAAGGTGGGGTTAACTCGTACACATAAAAAATGACCCATGAATCATTGTGTGGAAGTATCAACACATTCCAAATTCTTTTGGTTGGTTTTCCATATTACAGTTTTTGTTTTCACTTTAAATGATGTCAATTTTAAATAAATGAGAGACATTTTGAGTTATACCAGCCACATCATGCCTCATATTGTAGCGGGGTTGACACGTACACATCACCAATGACCCTTGGATCATTGATCTAAAGTATAAACAGAATCCGAATGAGTTTGATCTATTTTCTGTATGCCAGTTTTTGTTTTCACTAAAAATTATATACATTTCATATAAAAGTGAATAACTTTGTGTGTTACCGGCCACACCGTGCCTCAGATTGAGGCTGGGTTGACTCGTACATGTAACAAATGACCCATGGATCATTATTCTATGTATCAACACAATCTGGATCCATTTGGATGGATTTCTGAATGTAATTTTTTGTTTTCATTTAAAATGATGTCCATTTCAAATAACAGTGAGACACTTTGTGGGATTCCAGCCAAACCACGCCTCGGTTTGAGGCGTGGTTGACTTGAACAGCTCACAATTGACCCATGAATCGTTTTTCTAAAGTATCAACACAATATGAATACGTTTGGTCAGTTTTACATATGCCAATTTTTTTTACTTGAATAAGTATCTATTTAAAAAAAGACACTTAGAGTGGTACTAGAAACCAAGTTCCTCGGATTGAGGCGGGGTTGACTTGTACATGTCAAAAATGGACCATGGATTATTTTCCTAAATTATCAATATAATCCGAATGTGTTTGGTTGGTTTTCTGTATGCCAGTTTTGTTTTTCACTTAAAATGTTGTCCTTTTCAAATAAAAGTGAGACACTTTGAGTGGTACTGGCCACACCGTGCCTCATATTGAGGCGAGGTTGACTCGTACATGTAAAAAATGACCCATGGATCGTTTTTTTTTGAAGTATTATCACATTCCGAATGTGTTTGGTTGGTTTTTCGTATGCCAGTTTTTGTTTTCACTTAAAATGTTGTCCATTTCAAATAAGTGTGAGACACTTGGAGTGGTACCGGCCACAATGTGCCTCAGATTGAGTTGGGGTTGATTCATACGCATCATAATTGACCAATGGATCGGTTCCTAAATTATAAACAGAATATGAATATGTTTGGATGGTTTTATGTATGCCAGTTTTTTTCACTTAAAATGTTTTCCATTTCAAATAAAAGTGAAACACTTTGAGTGGAGCCAGCCACACCATGCCTCGGTTTGAGGCGGGGTTGACTCGTAGACATCAAAAGTGACCGATGGATTGTTGTGCTGAAGTATCAATGCAATCCGAATCCATTTGGTTGGTTTTTTTGTATGTAATTTGTTTTTTTCATTTAAAATTTTGTCCATTTCAAATAAAATTGAGACACATTGAGTGGTAACGGCCACACCGCGCCTTAGTTTGAGGCAGGGTTGACTCGTACACATCACAAATGACCCATGTATCATTGTTCTAAAATATCAACACAATCAGAATATTTTTTATTTGTTTTCCATATTCCAATTATATTTACTTAGAAGTGTATCAATTTTAAACAATAGAAAGACACATTGAGTGGATATATACACACCATGCCTTAGATTGAGTGGGGGGGGGGGATGACTCGTACATGTCACAAATGACCCATGTAACATTGTCCTTATGTATCAACAGAGTCCAAATAAGTTTGGACTATTTTCTGTGTGTCGGTTTTTTGCTTCATTTAAAATTTTTTCCATTTCAAATAAAAGTGAAACAATTTGAGTGGTTCCAGCCACACTATTCCTCGGATTGAGGCGGGGTTTACTATTACACGTCACAAATTACCCATGGATCATCGTGCTAATGTATCAACACAATCCGAATCCGTTTGGTCAGTTTTCTGAATGTTAATTGATATTTTAATTTAAAATGATGTCCATTTCAAATAAAAGTGTGACACATTGAGTTGTCCTGGCCACACTGCACCTCGATTTGAGGCAAGGTTGACTCGTACACCTTAAAACTGATCATGGGATCATTGTGCTAATGTATCAACACAGTCTGAATACATTTGGTTGGTTTTACATATGTCAGTTGTTTTTACATAAAAGAGTATCCATTTTAAAAAAAATTCACTTAGAGTGTTGTTGGACACAACGTGCCTTGGATTGTTGCAGGGTTGACGCGTACTCATCAAAAATATTCCATGGATCCTTGTACTAATTTATCAACAGAATAAGAATGTTTTTGGTTGGTTTTCCGTATGCCATTTTTTGTTTTAACTTAAAATGTTGTCCATTTCAAATAAAAGTGAGAGACATTGAGTGGAACCAGCCACAACATGCCTCAGATTGTGGCAGGGTTGACTCGTAGATGTCAAAACTGACCGATGGATCGTTTTTTTGAAGTATTAACACAGTACGAATGTTTTTGGTCAGTTTTCTGTATGCCAGTAGTTGTTTTAACTTAAACTTTTGCCCATTTAATGTAAAAGTGAGACACTTTGAGTGGTACCGGCCACACTATTCCTCCGATTGAGGTGGGGTTGACTCATACACGTCAAAAATGACCAATGGATCATTGCGTTGAAGAATCAACACAATTCCAATGCATTTGGTCATTTTTCCGTATGCCAGTTATTGTATTCAATTAAAATGTTGTCCATTTCAAATGAAAGTCAGACATTATGAGTGGCCTCAGCCACACTATGCCATAGATTGAGGCGAGGTTGACTCATCCACATCAAAAATGACCCATGGACCATTTTTCTAATGAATCAATAGAATATGAATGAGTCTGGTCAGATTTCCATATACCAGTTTTTGTTTTCACTTAAAATGTTGTCCATTTCAAAAATATGTGAAATACATTTAATGTTACATGCCACACCATGCCTCGGATTGAGGTGGGGTTGACTCGTACACCTCAAAAATGACCCATGTGTCTTTTTCCTAAAGTATCAACATAATCCAAAATAATTTTTTCGGTTTTACACATGCCGATGGTTTTTACTGAAAATGGTATATATTTTAAACAAAATAGAGACTCATTGAGTGGTACCGGCCACACCGTGCCTTAGAGTGAGGAGGGGTTGACTCGTGAACATAAAAAGCTACTCATTGATCCTTTTCCTAATGTGTCAATAGAATCTGAATGTGTTTGGTCTGTTTTCTGTATGCCAGTTATTGTTTTCACTTAAATTGTTGTCCATTTTAAATAAAAGTGAGACAATTTTAGTGGTACTGGCCACACCGTGCCTCGGATTGAGGTGGAGTTAACTCTTACGTCTCAAAAATGGCCCATGGATCGTTGTGTTGAAGTATGAACACAATCCGAATGCATTTGGTCGTTTTTCCGTATGCTAGTTTTTATTTTCACTTAAAATGTTGTCCATTTCAAATAAATGTGAGACTCAATGAGTGGTACCAGCCACACCGTGCCTCATATTGAGGCGAGGTTGACTCGTCCACATAAAAAATGACCCATAGACCGTTTTACTAAAGTATCAATATAATCTGAATGAGTTGGTTCAATTTTCCATATATCAGTTTTTATTTTCACCTAAAATTTTGTCCATTTCAAAGAAAAGTGAAACACATTTAGTGGTACCTGCCACACTGTGCTTTATATTGATGCGGGTTTGACTCTTGCAAGTCAAAAATTACCCATGGAACATTGTGCTAAAGTATCAACATAATGAAAATTTGTTTGGTCAGTTTTCTGTATGTCATTTGTTGTTTTTCATTTAAAATGATGTCCATTTCAAATAAATGTGAGACACTTTTAGTGGTGTCGGCCACACCATGCCTCGGTTTGAGGCGGGTTTGACATATACACCTCACAAATGACCCGTGTATCATTTTCCTAAAGTATCAACACAATCCAAATGTGTTTGGTCGGTTTTCCATATGCTAGTTGATTTTACATAAAAGTGTATCAATGTTTTTTAAAAAAAAGACACATTGAGTGGTACTGGCCACATCCTGCCACGAACTGAGGAGGGGTTGACTAATACATGTCACAGATGACCCATGGATATTTGTTCAAAAGTATCAACAAAATCAGAATGATTTTTGTAAGTTTTCCATATGCCCATTTTTTTCAATTAAAATGTTATCAATTTCAAATAAAAGTGAAACACTTTGAGTGGTACCAGTAGAACCATGCCTCGGATTGAGTCTAGGTTGACTCAAACCCATCTGAAATTCCCCATGGATCATTGTGCTAATGTATAATTACAATCCGAATCTATTTGGTCTGTTTTCCGAATTTCATTTTTTTTCATTTAAAATGTTGCCCATTTCAAATATAAGTCAGACACTTTGAGGGGTGTCGGCCACACCACACCATGGATTGAGGCGATGTTGACTCATACACCTAAAAATGACCCATGGATCATTGTGATAATGTATCAACACAATCTGAATATGTTTGGTCATTTTTCTGTATTCCGGTTGTTTTTACTTAAAAAAGTATACATCAAAAAAAGAAATACACATTGAGTGATGCCAGCCACCTCGTGCCTCTGATTGATGTAGTGTTGACTCATACACATCTCAAATGACCCATGGATCCTTTTACTAATGTATAAATAGAATCCGAATGCATTTGGTTGGTTTACCGTATAAAAGTTTTTGTTTTCACTTAAAATGCTGTCCATTTCAAATAAAAGCGAGCCACTTTGAGTGGTACTGGTGACATCGTGCCTCATATTTAGGTGGGATTGACTCATACACGCCGAAAATGACCCATGGATAATTTTGTAATAGTATAAACACTATCCTAATATGTTTGGTCGATTTTCCATATGCCAGTTGTAGTTTTCACTTAAAATGTTGTCCATTTCAAATAACAGTGAGACATTTTGAGTGGGACCGACCACACCGTGCCTCGTATTGAGGCGAGGTTGACTCCTAAAAGTCACAAATGACCCATGGATCGGTTCTTAAATTATCAACATAATCCGAATGTGTTTGGAAGGAATTATGTGTGACGGTTTTTTCACATAAAATGTTGTCCATTTCAAATAAAAGTGAAATACTTTTAGTTGTACCAACCCCTCCATGTCTTAGATTGAGGCGGGGTTGACTCATACACGTCACAAATGAGCCATGGATCATTGTTCCAAATTATCAACATGATATTCATCCATTTGGTCAGTTTTCCTTATATCATTTGTTGTTTTCATTTAAAATGTTGTCAATTTCAAATAAAAGTGAGACACATTGAGTTGTACCAGCCACACCATGCCTCGGTTTGATACGGCGTTGACTCATACACATCACAAATTACCCATGGATCGTTTTCCTAATGTATCAACTCAATTTGAATACATTTGGTCATTTTTCCATATGCCAGTTGTTTTTACATAATAGAGCTTCCATTTTAAAGAATAAGAAGGCACTTTGAGTGGTAACAGCCACACTGGACCTTAGATTGAGGCGAGGATGACTCGTACATGTCACAAATGACCCATGGATCTTTTTCCTAATGTATCAACAGAATCCAAATGTGTTTGGTTGGTTTTCGGTGTCCCAGTTTTTGTTTTCACTAAAAATGTTGTCCATTTCAAATAAAAGTGAAACCCTTTGAGTGGTACCGGACACAACATGACTCAGATTGATATGGGGTTGACTCATACACGTCACAAATGACCCATGGATCATTGAGATAATGTATCAACACAATCTGAATCCGCTTTATTGGTTTTCTAAATGTCATTTTTTATTTTCATTTAAAATGATGTCCATTTCAAATAAAAGTGTGACACTTTCAGTGGTGATGGCCGCACCGTGCATCGGTTTGAGGCAGGGTTAAATCGTACACCTCAAAAATGACAAATGGATCATTGTGATAATGTATCAACACAATATGATTATGTTTGGTCGGTTTTCCATATGGTATTTGTTTTTACAAAAAAGAATTTCCATTAAAAAAAGACACTTATAGTTTTACCGTTCACACCATGCCATGGATTGAGGAGTGGTGGACTCGTACACGTACCAAATGACCCATGGATCCTTGTCCTAAAGTATCAATAGATTATTCAATGTGTTTGGTTTGTTTTCTGTATGTCATTTTTTGTTTTCACATAAAATGTTGTCCATTTAAAATAAAAGTGAGACACTTTGAGTGGTACCAGCCACACCATGCCTCATATTTAGGTGAGTTGACTCATACAAGTCAAAAATGTCCCATGAATCGTTTTTTTAAGTATTAACATAATACGAATGTTTTTAGTCGGTTTTCCATAAGCCATATGATGTTTTCACTTAAAATGTTGTCCATTTCAAATGAAAGTGAGACACCTTGAGTTGTACCAGCCACATCGGGTTTTAGATTGAGGTAGGATTTACTCGTACACGTCACAAATGAACCATGGATCAGTTCCTAAATTATTAACAGAATCCAAATGTGTTTGGTCGGTTTTCTGTATGCCAGTTTTTTTCCAATTAAAATATTATCCATTTCAAATAAAAATGAATCACTTCGAGTGGTATTGGTCACACCGTGCCTGGGATTGAGGCGAGGTTGACTCGTACACGTCACAAATGTCAGATGGATAATTGTGCAGAAGTATCAACACAATCCAAATTTTTTTGGTCATTTTTCCGTATTTTATTTGTTGTTTTCATTAAAAATGTTGTCCATTTCAAATCAAAGTGAGACACTTTGAGTGGTACCAGCCATACTGTGCCACGGTTTGAGGCGGGGTTGACTCTCACATGTCACAAATGACCCATGGATCATTATTCTAAAGTATCAACACAATCCCAATATGTTTGGACAGTTTTATGTATTCCAGTTGTAGTTTTCACTTAAAATGTTGTCCATATAAAATAAAAGTGAGACACTTTGAGTGGTATTGGCCACAACGTACCACAGATTGAGGAGGGGTGATTGACCCATACATATCACAAATGACCCATGGATCATTATTCTAAAGTATCAACAGAATCCGAATGAGTTTGGTCGGTTTTCCGTATGCCAGTTGTTGTTTTCACTTAAAATGTTGTCCATTTCAAATAAAAGTGAGACACCTTGAGTTTTACCTGCCACACTAGACCTCAGATTGAGGCGGGAATTACTCGTACACGTCACAATTGACCCATGGATCAATTCAAAAATTATCAACAGAATTCGAATGTGTTTGGTCAGTTTTTTGTATGTCAGTTTTTTCACAATTAAAATGTTATCTATTTCAAATAAAGGTTAAACACTTTGAGTGGTATTTCCCACACCATGCCTAGGATTAAGGCGGGCCTAACATTTACACGTAACAAATGTCCCATGTATAATTGTGTTGATGTATCAACACAATCCAAATCCATTTGGTTGCTTTTCCGTATGTCATTTTTTGTTTTCATTAAAAAATTTGTCCATTTCAAGAAAAAATTGAGACACTTTGAGTGGTATTGTCCACACTGTGCCACATATTGAGGCGGGGTTGGCTATTACATGTCACAAACAACCCATGGATTATTATTCTAATGTATCAACACAATATGAATATGTTTGGTTAGTTTTCCAGATTCCAGTTGTAGTTTTCACTTAATATTTTTTCCATTGAAAATAAAAGTGAGACACATTGAGTGGTACTCACCATAATGTGCCTCAGATTGGGGGGGGGGGGTTGACATGTACATGTCACAAATGACCCATGGATCACTGTTCTAAAGTATCAATAGAATCTGAATGAGTTTGGTCAGTTTTCTATATCCCAGTTTTTGTTTTTACTTAATATGTTGTCCATTTCAAATAAAAGTGAAACACTTTGAGTGGTACCTGCCACACTGTGGCTCGGATTGAGGCGGGGTTCACTTGTACATGTCAAAAATGATCAATGGATCATTGTGCTATTGTATCAGCACAATCCAAATCCATTTTGTTGGTTTTCTGAATGTCATTTGTTGTATTCATTTTAAATGTTGTCTATTTCAAATAAAAGTGAGACGCTTTAACGGGTGTCGGCCACACCATGCATTGGTTTGAGGCGGTGTTGACTCTTACACCTCACAAATGACCCATGTGTCGTTGTTCTAAAGTATCAACACAATATGAATATTTTTGGTCAGTTTTCCATATCCCAGTTATTTTTTCATAAAAGAGTATTCATTTTTTTTAAAAAGAAAGACAGTTAGAGTGGTACAGTCCACCCCGTGGTTTAGATTGAGGAGGGGATGTCTCATACACGTCAAAATGACCCATGGATCCTTGTCCTAAAGAATCAACTGAATTAGAATACGTTGGTTTGGTTTTCCATGTGCCAGTTGTTGTTTTCACTTAAAAGGGTGCCCATTTCAAATAAAAGTGAGACACATTGAGTGGTACCTGCCACACCATGCCTCGGATTGAGGCGGGGTTGACACCTACACGTCAAAAAAGACCCATGAATCGTTTTTCTGAAGTATGAACACATCCCGAATATTTTTTGGTCAGTTTTCCATATGCCAGTTTTTTTTCACTTCAAATGTTGTACAATTCAAATTAATGTGATACACTTTGAGTAGTACTATAAATATTATGCCATAGATTGAGGCAGGGTTGACTCTTAAACGTCACAAATGAAGAATGGATTGGTTTCTAAATTATCAACAGAATCTGAATGTATTTGGTCAGTTCTCCATATGCCAGTTTTTTTCACTTACAATGTTATCCATTTCAAATTAATGTGATACACTTTTAGTGGTACCAGCCACACCATGCATCGGATTGAGTCGAGGTTGACTCGTACATGTCACAAAAGACCCATGGATCATTGTGCTGAAGTATCAACACAATACAAATTCGTTTGGTCAGTTTTCTGTATCTCATTAGTTGTTTTCATTTAGAATGTTGTCCTTTACAAATAAAAGTGAGATACTTTGAGTGGTACCGAACACACCATGCCACAGTTTGAGGTGGGGTTGACTTTTAGATGTCACAAATGACCCATGGATAATGGTGCTTAAGTGTCAACACAATTGGAATATGTTTGTTATGTTTTATGTATTCTAGTTGTAGTTTTCACTTAAAATGCTGTCCATTTCAAATAATAGTGAGACACTTTGCGTGGTATCAGCCACAAGGTGCCTTGGATTATGGCGGGGATGACTCATACATGGCACAAATTACCCATCGATCATTTTCCTAATTTATCAACTGAATCAAAATGAGTTTGGTTGGTTATCCATGTGGCAATTTTTTTCACTTAAAATGTTGTCCATTTCAAATAAAAGTGAAACACATTGAGTGGTACCAACACACACGGTGCCTCAGATTGAGGTAGGGTTGACTCGTACAAGTCACAAATGAACCATGGACCATTGTGTTAAAGTATCAACACAATCTGAATCCATTTGGTCGGTTTTCTGAATGTCATTTGTTATTTTCGTTTAAAATTTTGTCCATTTCAAATAAATGTGTGAAACTTTGAGTGTTACTGGCCACACCACGCCTCGGTTTGAGGCGGGGCTGACTCGTACACCTTACAAATGACCAATGGATCATTGTGATAATATATCAACACAATATAAATATGTTTGTTCATATTTCTGTATTCCAATTGTATTTACATAAAAGAGTATCCATTTAAAGAAAGACATTTAGAGTAGTACCACCACACTGTGTCGCGGATTGAGGTGGGGTTGACTCGTACACGTCCCAAATGACCAATTGATACTTGTCCTAATGTATGAACAGAATATGAATGAATTTCATTGGTTTTCCGTATGCAAGTTGTTGTTTTCACTTAAAATGTTGTCCATTTAAAATAAAAGTGAGACACATTGAGTGGTACCAGCCCCACCATGACTCGAATTGAGGCAGGGTAGTCTAGTAAACGTAAAAAATGACCCATTGATGGTTGTTTTGAAGTATTGACACAATCTGAATGTTTTTGGTCGGTTTTACATATACCAATTGTTGTTTTCACATAAAATTTCATCCATTTCAATGAAATGTGAGATACTTTGTGTGGTACTGGCTACATCGTGCCTCAGATTGTGGTGGGGTTGAATTGTACATGTTTGAAATGACCCATGGATAACTTCCTAAATTATCAATAGAATCTGAATGTGTTTGGTCGGTTTTCTGTATGCTAGTTTTGTTAACATAAAAATATTATCCATTTCAAATAAAATAAAACACATTGAGTGTTATCGGCCACACCGTGCCTTGTATTGAAGAAGGGTTGAATCGTACATGTCGAAAATGACCCTTGGATCATTGTGCTAATGTATCAACACAGTCCATATCCATTTTCTCATTTTTTGGTATGTCATTTTTTGTTTTCATTTAAAATAATGTCCATTTCAAATAAAAGTGATACACATCGAGTGGTATCGGCCACACTGTGCCACAGTATGAGGCGGGATTGACTCCTACACGTCACAAATGACCCATGGATCATTGTGCTAATGTATCAGCAAAATCTAAATACATTTCATAGGTTTTCCATATTCCATTTGTAGTTTTCACTTAAAATGTTGTCCATTTCAAATAAAAGTGAGACACTTTGAGTGGTACTAGACAGACCATGCCTCAAATTGAGGGGGTGGGGGATGACTCATACACGACACAAATGACCAATGGATCATTATACTAATGTATCAATAGAATCCTAATGCATTTGGTCTATTTTTGGTATGCCATTTTTTGTTTTCACTTAAAATTTAGTCCATTTCAAATAAAAGTGAAACACTATAAGTGGTATTGGCCACACTGTGCCTCAGATTGAGGAAAGGTTGACTCGTACACATCAAAAATCACCCATGAATCATTGTGCTGTAGTATCAACAAAATCGTAATCCGTTTGGTCATTTTTCCGTATGTCAATATTTTTATTCATTTAAAATGTTGTCCATTTCAAATAAAAGGGAGACACTTGGAGTGGTAACGGCCCTACCATGCCTCGGTTTGATGTAGGGTTTATTTTTACACATCACAAATGACCCATGGATTTTTTTGCTAAAATATCAACAGAATTTGAATACCTTTGGTTGGTTTTCCATATGCGAGTTGTTTTTACTTGAAATAGTATCCATTTTAAACGAAACCAAGACACTTTGAGTAGTTCCTGCCACATTGTGCCTTTTTTTGAGGCGGGATTGACTCATACAGCACAAAAATGACCCATGGATCGCTTTCATAAACTATCCACATAATCTGAATGTGTTTGTTCAATTTTCCATATGCCAGTTGTTTTTACGGAAAAGATTATCAATTTTAAATAAAAGAGAGTCACATTGAGTGGTACCGGCCACATTGTGCCTCCTATTGAGTATGGGATGACTCTTACACATCAAAAATGACCCATGGATCCTTTTTCTAATGTATCAATAGAGTCTAAATATGATTGGTCATTTTTCCATATGCCAGTTGTTGTTCCACATAAAATATTGCCATTTCTAATAAAAGTGAGACACTTTTAGTGGTACCAGCCACACTATACCTCAGATTGAGGCTAGGTTAACTCGTACGCGTCAAAAATGACCCATGGATCGTTGTTTTGAATTATCAACACAATCCGAATGAATTTGGTTTGTTTTTTGTGTTCCAGTTTTTGTTTTCACTTAAAATGTTGTCAATTTCAAATAAAACTGAGACACGTTGAGTGGTACTGTCGACACCATCTCTCGGATTGAGGTGGGGTTGACTCGTAAATGTCAAAAAAAACTCATGGATCATTCTTCAAAAGTATCAACAAAATCCGAATGAGTTTGGTCAGTTTTCTGTATGCATATTTTTTTCACATAAAATGATGTCCATTACAAATAAAAGTTAAACACTTTGAGTGGTATTGGTCAAACAGTGCCTTTTATTGAGGCGAGGTTGACTCGTACATGTCACAAATGACCCATGAGTCATTTTACTAAAGTTTAAACACAATCTAAATCTATTTGGTTAGTTTTCTGAATGCCATTTTAGGTTATCATATAATATGTTGTCCATTTCAAATAAATGTGAGACACTTTGACCGTTGTCGGCCACATCGCACCTCGGTTTGATGCGGGGTTGACACGCACACATACAAAATGTCCCACATATCGTTTTCCTAAAATATAAACACAATCTGAATGTGTTTGGTAATTTTTTCATATGCTAGTTGTTTTTACATAATAGAGTATAATTTTAAACAAAAGAGATATGCATTGAGTGGTAGAGGCCACACTGTGCCTCATATTGATAAGGTGTTGACACATACAAGTCACAAATGACCCATTGATCCTTTTCTTAATGTACCAATAGAATCCGAAGGGGTTGGTCTATTTTCTGTATGCCAGTTGTTGTTTTCACTTAAAATATTGTCCATTTTAAATAAAACTGAGACACTTTTAGAGTTACTGGTCACACCTTTCCTCAAATTGAGGAGAAGTTAACTCGTACACATCAAAAACGACCCATGGATCATTGTTTTGATGTATCAACAAAATATGACTGCATTTGATCGGTTTTCCATATGCCAGTTTTTTTCGCATAAAATGCTGTCCATTTCAAGTAAAATTGAGACATTTTAAGTGGTACTGGACACACCGTGACTCATATTTAGGCGAGGTTTACTTTTAAATGTCACAAATGACCCATTTAAATTGTTTATATTGTATCAACAGAATACGAATGAGTTTCCTCAGTTTTCTATATGCTAGTTTTGGTTTTCACTTAAAATGTTGTCCAATTCAAATAAAAGTGAAACACTATGAGTGGTACCTGCCACATAGTGCCTCAGATTGAGGCGGGGTTGACTCGTACATGTCATAAATGACCCATATATCATTTTACTGAAGTATCAACACAATCTGAATCCATTTGTTTGGTTTTCCAAATGTCATTTGTTTTCTTATTTTAAAATACTGTCCATTTCAAATAAAAGTGAGACACTTTGAGTGGTGTCGGCCACACCACACCTCGTTTTGAGGTGGGGTTGACTCATACACCTCAAAAATTGGCCATGGAATTTTGTGATAATGTATCAACACAATATGAATACATTTGGTCAGTTTTCCATATGCCAGTTGTTTTTACTTAAAAGAGTATCCATTTTTTTTAAAAAAAGAAAGACACTTACAGTGGTATCGGCCACCCAATTCCTCTAATTGAGGCGAGGTTGACTTGTACACATCAAAAATGACCCATAGATCCTTTTCATAAAGTATAAATAGAATCTAAATACGTTTGGTTGGTTTTCCGTATGCTAGGTGTTGTTTTCACTTAAAATGTTGTCCATTTCAAATAAATGTGAGACACTATGAGAGGTATCACCCACACCGTGCCTCAGATTGAGGCAAGGTTGACTCGTACATGTCCAAAAGGACCCATGGATCGTCTTTTTGATGTATCAATACAATTCGAATGTGTTTGGTCGGTTTTCTGTATGCCAGTTGTTGTTTTCACTTAAAATGTTGTCCATTTCAAATAAATGTGAGACACTTTGATCGGTATCGGCCACACCATGACACCGATTGAGGTGGTATTGACTCATAAACATCACAAATGAAGCATGGATCAGTTCCTAAATTAACAATAGATTCTGAATGCATTTTTTCGGTTTTAAGTATGCCAGTTTTAATCACTTAAATTGTTGTCCATTTCAAATTAAAGTGAAACACTTTGGGTGGTACCGGCCACACCTTGCCTCGAATTGAGGCGGGTTTGAATTTTTCAAGTCAAAAATTACCCATGGATAGTTTTGGTGAAGTATCAAAACAATACGAATCCACTTGGTCAATTTTCTATAGGTCATTTTTTTCATTTAAAATGATGTCTATTTCAAAAAAAAAGTGAGACACCTTGAGTGTTACCAGCCACACATTGCCTTAGTTTGAGGCGGGGTTGACTCTTACACGTGACAAATGACCCATGGATTGTTGTGCTAATGTATCAACAAAATCAGAATACTTTTCGTCAGTTTTCCATATGCAATTTTATTTACTTAAAAGCGTATCCATTTTAAACAAAAGAAAGACACTTTGAGTGGTAACGGTCACACCATTCCTCATATTGAGGTGGGGATGAATCATACAATTCACAAATGATCCATGGATCGTTTTCCTAATGTATCAATAGAATCCAGATGAGTTTCATCTGTTTTCTATATGCTATTTTTGGTTTTCATTTAAAATGTTGTCCATTTAAAATAAAAGTGAAACACGTTGATTGGTAGCAGCCACACTTTTCCTTTGATTGTGGAATGGTTAAATTTTACACATCCCAATTGAATCATGGAATTTTGTTCAAAAGTATCAACAGAACCCAAATGAGTTTGGTCAGTTTTTTGTATTCATGTTTTTGTTTCCACTTAAAAAGATGTCCATTTCAAATAAAAGTGACACACATTGAGTAATATCGGCCACCCCGTGCTTCAGAGTGAGGTGGGGTTGACTCGTACACATCAAAAATGACCCATGGATCATTTTTCTAATGTATCAACACAATCCAAATCCATTTTGGTCAGTTTCATGAATTCTATTTGTTGTTTTCATTTAAAATGATTTCCATTTCAAATAAAAGTGAGAAACTTTGAGTGGTGTCGGATACATCGTTCCTCTGTCTGATACGGGGTTGACTCGTAGACCTAAAAATAACACATGTAATGTTTTCCTAAAGTATCAACAAAATCCGAAAGCGTTTGTTCAGTTTTACATATTCCAGTTGTTTTTACTTAAAAGAGTATCAATTTTAAACAAAATAGAGACACTTTGGGTGGTACCGGACACACCGTGCCTCAGATTGAAGAGGGGTTGACTCTTACACATCAAAAATGACCCATGGATCCTTTTCTTAACGTATCAGTAGAATCCAAAAGTGTTTGGTCTGTTTTCTGTATTCCAGTTGTTGTTTTCACTTAAAATTTTTTCCATTTCAAATAAAAGTGAGACACTTTTAGTGGTACCAGCCACACCATGCCTCATATTGAGGCGAGGTTAACTTATACAGGGTAAAAATCACATGTGGATCATATTTTGAAGTATCAACACAATCTGAATGCATTTGGTTTATTTTCCATATGCTAGTTTTTGTTTTCACCTAAAATGTTGTCCATTTAAAAAAATGAGAGACACATTGAGTGGTACCAGCCACACCGTGCCATGGATTGAGGTGAGGTTGACTCGTATATGTCACAAATGACACATGGATCATTGTTCTAAAGTATCAATAGAATCAGAATGAGTTTGGTAGGTTTTCGGTATGCCAATTTTTGTTTTAACATAAAATGTTGTCCATTTAAAATAAAAGTGAAACACTTTTAGTGGTATCAGCCACACGGTGCCTCAGATCGAGGTGAGGTTTACTCATACATGTCACAAATGACACATGGATTATTGTGCTAAAGTATCAACACTATCCAAATATGTTTGTCTAGTTTTCCTTATGAATTTTTTTTCATTTAAAATGTTGTCCATTTAAAATAAAAGTGAGACACTTTGAGTGGTGTCGGCTGCACCGTGCCTCGGTTTGAGGTGGTGTTGACTCATACACCTCACCAATGACCCATGGATCATTTTCCTAAAGTATCAACAAAATAAAAATGTGTTTGTTTGGTTTCCATATGACAATTGTTTTTACATAAAAGAGTATCAATTTTAAACAAATGAGAGACACTTTGAGTGGTACCAGCCACATTGTGCCTCTTATTAAGGAGGGGTTGACTCGTACACATCAAAAATTACCCATGTATCCTTTTCCTTAAGTATAAACAGAATCTGAATGATTTCGGTTGGTTTCTGTATGCCAATTTTTGTTTTTACTTAAGATGTTGTCCATTTCAAATAAAAGTGAAACACTTTGAGTGGTACTGGCCACACCGTGCCTCAGATTTATGCAGGTTTGCCTTGTACATGTCACAAATAACACATGGTGAATTGTGATAAAGTATAAACACAATTAAAATCTGTTTGGTTTTTTTTTCAAAATGTCATTTTTTGTTTTCATTAAAAAGGTTTTAAATATCAAATAAAAGTGAGACACTTGGAAGGGCGGCGGCCACACCACAACTCATATTGAGGCAGGGTTGACTCGTACGAGTCACTAATGACTCATGGATCATTGTTCTGAATTATAAATAGAATCCGAAAGAGTTAGGTTGGTTTTCTGTATTCCAGTTTCTTTTTTCACTTAAAATGTTGTCCATTTCAATTAAAAGTGAAAGGCATTGAGTGGTAACGGCCACACCGTGCCACGGATTAAGGCGTGGATGACTCGTACCCATCACAAATTACTCATGGAAATTTTTTCTAAAGTATCAACACAATCCAGATCTCTTTTTTTGGTTTTATGAAAGTCATTTGTTATTTTCATTTAAAATGATATCCATTTCAAATAAATGTGAGACACTTTGAGGGGTTCCGGCCACACCGCGGGTCGGTTTGAGGCAAGGTTTACTCGTACACCACCCAAATGACCCACAGATCATTGTGCTAATGTATCAACACAATTTGAATATGTTTGGTCAGTTTTCCATATGACGTTTGTTTTTACAAAAAGAAGTATCCATTAAAAAAAAAAGAAATACACATAGAGTGGTACCGGCCACCCCGTGCCTCTGATTGAGGTGGGTTTGACTTGTACAAGTTACAAATGACCCATGGATACTTTTCCACATGTATCAACAGAATACTAATGTGTTTGGTTGGTTTTCTATATTCCAGTTGTTGTTTTCACTTAAAATTATGTCCATTTCAAATAAAAGTGAGACACTTTGAGTGTTACCGGACACACCATGCCTCAGATTGTGGCGGGGTTGACTAATACATGTCCTAAATGTGCCATGGAACATTTTTTTCATGTATCAACACAATCCGAACGTGTTTGTTCAGTTTTCTATATGACTTTTGTTCTTTTCACTTAAAATGTTGTCCAATTCAAATAAAAGTGAGACACTTTGAGTGGTACCGGCCTCACCATGCCTTGGATTGAGGCGGGGTTGAATCATACACGTCACAAATTACCCATGGATCGGTTCCTAGATTATCAATATAATCCAAATATGTTTGGATGGTTTTACATATGCCAGTTTTTTTCACTTAAAATGTTGTCCATTTCAAAAAAAAAATTGAATAATTTTAGTGGAACTGGCCACACCGTGCCTCAGATTGAGGCAGGGTTCAGTCTTACATGTCACAAATGAACCATGGATCATTTTTCTGATGTATCAACACAATCTGAATCCATTTGGATTGTTTTTCGTATTATATTTTCTGTTTTCATTTAAAATGTTGTCCAATTCTAATAAAAGTGAGTCACTTTGAGTGGTATCGGCCACACCGTGCCTCGGTTTGAGGCGGGGTTGACACATACACATCCAAAATGTCCCATGGATTATTTTGATAACGTATCAACACAATACGAATAAGTTTGATTTTTTTTCTGAATGAAAATAGTTTTTACTTAAAAGTGTATCAATTTTAAACAATAGAAAGACCCCTGGAGTGGCAATGGCCACACCATGCCTCAGATTGAGGTGGGGATGTCTCGTACATGTCACAAGTGACCCGTATATCATTGTCCTAATTTATCAATAGTATCCAAAAGATTCTTGTTGGCTTTCAGTTTGCTAGTTTTTGTTTTCACATAAAATGTAGTCCATTTCAAATAAAAGTGAAACACTTTGACTGGTACCGTCCACAACGTTTCTCGGATTGAGGCGAAGTTGACTCGTACATGTCAAATATGACCCATAGATCATTGTGCTAAAGTATCAACACAATCTGAATCCGTTTGCTCAGTTTTCCAAAAGACATTTTTTTTTTCAGTAAAAAAATTGTCCATTTCTAATAAAAGAGTTGAACATTGAGTGGTATTGGCCATGCCGCACCTCAGTTTGAGGCAGGGTTAACTTTTACACCTCACAAATTACCAATGAATCGTTGTGATGATGTATCAGCACAATCTGAATACGTTTGTTCAATTTTCTATTTGCCATTTTTTTACTTAGAAGAGTGTCCATTTTTTGAATAGACACTTAGAGTGGTACTGGAAATACCATGGCTCGGATTGATCCGAGGTTGACTCGTACACATCACAAATGACCCATAAACCCTTTTCCTAAAGTATAAGCAGAATCTGAATGCGGTTGTTTTGTTTTTCATATGCCAGTTGTTGTTTTCACTGAAAATGTTGTCAATTTCAAATAATAGTGAGACACTTTGAGTGGTACCGGCCCCAAAATGCCTCGGATTGAGGTGGGGTTGGCTCCTACACGTCAAAAATTACACATGGACCATTGATTTGAGGTATTTACATAATATGAATGTTTTTTGTTGGTATTATTTATGACAGTTTTTGTTTTGACATAAAATATTTTGCATTTCAAATAAAAGTGAGACAATTTTAGTAGTACCGGCCACACCATGCCTCAGATTGAGGTGGGGTTTACTCGTACACGTCACAAATGACCGATGGATCGTTTTGATGAAGTATCAACACAATACAAATGTGTTTGATCAATTTTCCGTATGATAGTTGTTGTCTTCATTTAAGATGTTTTCTATTCTAGATAAAAGTGAGAATTTATGAATGGTACCGGCCACACTGTGCCTCGGATTGAGGCGGAATTGACTTTTCCATGTCACAAATGACCCATGGACCATTATAATAAAGTATCAATATAATCTTAATGTGTTTGGTCGGTTTTCCATATACCAGTTTTTTTCACTTATTTTTTCCAATTCAAATAAAATTGAATCAATTTTAATTCTAATGGCCTCCCTGTGCCTCGTATTGAAGTGGGGTTGACTCATACAAGTCAAAAATTACCAATGGGTCATTGTGCTAAAGTATCAAAAAAATCTAATTCTGTTTGATTATTTTTTTGTATGAAATTTTTTGAGTTCATTTAAAATGTTGCCCATTTCAATTAAAAGTGAAACATTTTGAGTAGTGTCAGCCACACCAGGCCATGGTTTGAGGTGGGGTTGACTTTCACACCTCACAAATTACCCATATATCGTTTTCCAAATGTATCATCCCAATCCAAATGTGTTTGGTCAGTTTTCCGTATGCCAGTTATTTTTACATAAAACATAATCAATTTTAAACAAAATAGAGACACTTTGAGTGGTACTGGCCACATCGTGCCTCAGATTGAATAGGAGATGACTCGTACATGTCAAAAATGACCCATGGATATTTTTTCTAAAGTATCAATAGAATACGAATGAGTTTGGTCGGTTTTCTGTAAGCCAGTTTTAGTTTTCACTTAAAATGATGTTTATTTCAAATAAAAGTGAAACACTTTGAGTGGTACAGGCCACTCCATGCCTCAGATTGAGACAGGGTTTACCCGTACATGTTACAGCCGACCCATGGATCATTGTGCTAAAATATCAAAACAATCTGAATCCATTTGGCCAGTTTCTGAATGACATTTGTTGTTTTCATTTATAATGTTGCCCATTTCAAATAAAAGTGAGACACTTTGAGTGGTGCTGGACATAACATGCCTCGTTTTGAGTCATGGTTGAATCATACACCTCACAAATGACCCATTGATCATTGTGATAAAGTATCACCATAATATTAATATGTTCGGTCCATTTTCCGTATGCCAGTTTTTTTACATAAAATAGTGTCCATTTAAAAAAAGACACTTAGAGTGGTACCGACGACCCCATGCCTTGGATTAAGGCGAGGTTGAATCATACACGTCACAAAAGACCCATGGATCCTTGTCGTAAATTATAAATAGAATTTGAATGCATTTTGGATGGTTTTCTGTATGCCATTTCTTTCTTCACTTAAAATGGTGTCCCTTTAAAATAAAAGTGAGACACATTGAGATGTACCGGCCACTCTGTGCATCAGATTGTGGCGTGGTAGACTCGTACATGTAAAAAATGACCCATGGATCATTTTTTTGAATTATCAACACAAGACGATTGTGTTTGGTCAGTTTTCGGTTTTCCAGTTGTTTTTTTCACTTAAAATGTTGTCCATTTAAAATTAAAGTCAGACACATTGAGTGGTACTTCCCACACGGTTCCTTGTATTGAGGCAGGGTTGACTTGTACATGTCACAATTGACCCATGGATAGGTTCTTAAATTATCAACATAATCCGAATGCATTTGGATTACTTTCTATATTCTAGTTTTCTGACTTAAAATGTTGTCCATTTCATATAAAAGTGAAACACTTTTAGTGGTTTTGGCCACACCGTCCCTTGAATTGAGGTGGGGTTGACTCTTCATGTCACAAATGACCCATGGATTGGTCTTCTGTAGTATCAACACAATCCGAATCCATTTGGTCAATATTCGAATTCTCATTGGTTGTTTTATTCTAAAAATTTTTCCATTTCAAATATATGTGAGACACTTGGAGTGGTACCAGCCTCACAGTGCGTTGGTTTGAGGAGGGGTTGACTCGTACACATCACAAATGTCCCATGGATCATTGTGCTAATGTATCAACAGAATCATAATATATTTGGTCAGTTTTCCATATGACAATTGTTGTTATATAAAAGAGTACCCATTTTAAATAATAGAACGACACATTGAGTGGTTTCTCCCACACCCTGCCTTAGATTGAGGCGGGGATGACTCATAAATGTCACAAATGACCCATGGATCATTTTCCTAATGTATCAACAGAAACCAAATGAGTTTGGTCCATTTTCCATATGCTAGTTTTTGTTTTCACTTAAAATGTTTTCCATTTCAAATAAATTAGAAATACATCACAAATGACGCATGGATCGTTGTCCTAAAGTATCAACAGAATCCGAATGAGTTGGGGCAGTTTTCCGTATGCATTTTTTTCTTTTCACTTAATATTTTGTCCACTTCAAATAAAAGTGAATCACTTCGAGTTGTACCGGCCACACCATGCCTCTGGTTGAGGTGGGTTTTACTCGTACACATCACAAATTACCCATGGATCATTGTGATAATGTATCAACACAATCCGAATCCATTTGTTCGGTTTTCCGAATTCTATTTAATTTTTTCATTTAAAATGTTCTTCATTTTAAATAAAAGTGAGACACTTTGAGTGGTGTCAGCCTCATATTGCCTCAGTTTGAGGCAGGTTTGACTCGTATAGCTCAAAAATGACCCATGGATCGTTTTCTTAAATTATCAACACAATCAGAATGCATTTGGTCAGTTTTATGTTTGCCAATTATTTTTACTTAATAGAGTATCAGTTTTTAACCAACGATACAACCACTGAGTGGTTTCAGCCACACCGTGCCTCGGATTGTGGAGGGTCTGACTCATAGTTGTCACAAATGACCCATATATCATTTTCCTAACGTATCAACAGAATCCTAATGTGTTTGGTTAGCTTTCAGTATGCAAGTTGTTGTTTTCACTTAAAATGTTGTCCATTTCAAATAAAAGTGAGACACTTTTAGTAGTACAGGCCACACTGTGACTCATATTGTGGCCGGGTTAACTCATACGCAACAAAAATTACCCATAGGTCATTGTGTTGAAGTATCAACACAATCTGAATACATTTGGTCAGTCTTCCGTTTGCCAGTTTTTTTTAAACTTAAAATGTTGTCCATTTCAGATAAATGTGAGACACTTTGAGTGTTACCAGCCACACCATGCCTAGGATTGTGGCGAAGTTGACTTTTACACGTCCCAAATGACCTATGGATCATTTTTCTAAAGTATCAATAGAATCTGATTGAAATGGTCAGTTTTATGTATGCTAGTTTTTGTTTTCACTTAAAATGCTGTCCATTTCAACAAAATTGAATCAATTTGAGTTGTATCAGCCACATTGTTTTACATATTGAGGCGGGGTTGACTCATACACATTTCAAATTACCCATGGATCATTGTTCTATATTATCAAAAAAATCCAAATCTGTTTGGTCATATTTCCGAATGTTATTTTTTTTCATTTAAATTGTTGTCTGTTTCAAATAAATGTGAGACACTTTGAGTGGTTTCGGCCACCCTGCACCATGGATTGATGCGGAGTTGACTTGTAAACCACACAAATGTCCCATGGAAAATTGTGCTAATGTATCAACACAATCAGAATAAGTTCGGTTGGTTTTCCGTATGCACGTTTTTATTACTTAAAAGAGTATCGATTTTTAAAAACTGTATTACACTTAGAGTGGTACCAACCACCCCATGCCTCAGATTGAGATGGGGATGACTCGTAAATGTCACAAATGACCCATGGATCCTTGTCCTAATGTATCAACATAATTCAAATGTGTTTGGTTGGTTTTCGATATTCCTTTTGTTGTATTCACTTAAAATGTTGTCCATTTAAAATAAAGTGAGACACTTTGAGTAGTACTAGGCACACCGTGCCCTGGATTGAGGCGGGGTTTACTCGTACACGTCAAAAATGACACATTGATCTTTTTGATAAAGTATCAACACAATCAGAATGTGGTTGGTAGGTTTTACGTATGCTAGTTGTGGTTTTCACATAAAATGTTTTCCATTGCATATAAAAGTGAGACACTTTTATTTGTACCGGTATCACCATTCCTCGGATTGAGGCACAGTTAACTCGTACATGTCAAAAAAGACCCATTGATTGTTTTGTTAAAGTGTCAACACAATTCAAATGAATTTTGTCAGTTTTCCATAAGCCAGTATTTCTTTTCACATAAAATGTTGTCCATTTCAAATAAAAGTGAGACTCTATGAGTGGTACCGGGCACACCGTGCCCTGGATTGTGTCGAGGTTGACTCGTCCACATCACAATTGACCGATGGACCATTTTCATAATGTATCAATATAATATAAATGATTTAGTTCTTTTTTCCATACACCAGTTTTAATTTTCACTTAAAATGTTGTCCATTTCAAATAAAATTGAATCACTTTTAGTGGTACCGGCCACAAAATGCTTCAGATTGAGGCGGGGTTGAATCATACACTTCAAAAATGACCCATAGATCGTTGTTCTAAAGTATCAACAAAATCCAAATGTGGTTGGTTAGTTTTCCGTATGTCATTTCTTGTTTTCATTTAAAATGTTGTCCATTTAAAATAAAAGTGAGACACTTTGAGCGATGCCAGCCACACCGTGCCTCAGATTGAGGCTTGATGACTCATACACCTCAAAACAGTCCCATGGATCGTTTTCATGTTGTATCGACAAAATTCAATTGTGTTTGGTCAGTTTTTCGTATGCCAGGGTTTTTTACTTAAAAGAGTATTTATTTTTATTAAAAGAAAGACACTTTGAGTCGTATCGGACACACCGTGCCTCGGATTGAGGAGGGGTTGACTCTTACACATCAAAAATCACCCATGGATCGTTGTTATAATGTATCTATAGAATACGAATGAGTTTGGTCTATTTTCCGTATTCCAGTTTTTGTTTTCACTTTAAATGTTGTCCATTTCAAATAAAAGTGAAACACATTGAGTGGTACCAGACACAATGTGCCTCTGATTGAGTCAAGGATGATTCTTACACATCACAAAGGACCCATAGATCATTTTTATAAAGTATAAACACAATCCAAATCTGTTTGGTTGGTTTTCGGAATGTCATTTGTTGTTTTCATTTAGGATTTTATCAATTTTAAAAAAAGTGAGACACTTTGTAGGGTGCCAGCCACACCTCGCCTTGGTTTGTGGCAGAGTTGACACATACACCTAAAAAATGACCCATGGATCGTTGTGATAAAGTACCAACACAATCTGAATATGTCTGGTCAGTTTTTTCGTATGCCAGTTGTTTTTACATAAAAGAGTATCCATTTAAAAAAATACACTTAGAGTGATACATGACACCTTGTGCCTTGGATTGAGGTGGGGTTGACTCGTACACATCACAAATGACCAATGGATCTTTTTCCTAAGTTATCAGCAGAATCTGAATGCGTTTACATTGTTTTTCGTATCACAGTTTTTGTTTTCACTTAAAATGAGGTCCATTTCAAATAGAAGTTAGACACTTTGAGTGGTACCAGACACACCGTGACTCGGATTGAGGAGGGGTTGACTCATCCATGACAAAAATGACCCATGGATCGTTTTTTTGAAGTATCAACACAATATGAATATGTTTGGTCTGTTTTCCTTATGCAAGTTGTTGTTTTCACGTAAAATTTGGTCCATTTGAAATAAATGTGAGACACTTCGAGTGGTACCGGCCACACCATGCCTTAGATTGAGGCGGTATTGACTAGTACACGTCACAAATGACCCATGGATCGGTTCCTAAATTACCAATAGAATCTTAGTGTGTTTGGTTGGTTTTACATATGCCAGTTTTTTTCCACATAAAATGTTATCCATTTCAAATAAAAGTGAAACACTTTGAGTGGTACAGGCCACATCGTGCCTCGGATTGTGATCGGGTTGACTCGTACACCTCACAAATGACCCACAGATCGTTGTGCTGATGTATCAATAGTGTCATAATCCATTTGGACAGTTTTCCGTATGTCATTCTTTGTTTTCAATTAAAATTATGTCCATTTCAAATAAAAGTGAGACACATTAAGTGGTACCGGCCACACCGTGACTCATTTTGAGGCGGGGTTGACTTGTACATGTCACAAATGACCCATGGATTTTTGTGCTAAAGTATCAACACAATCTGAATACATTTGGTCAGTTTTACATATGATAGTTGTTTTTACTTAAATGAGTATCCATTTTAAATAATAGAAAGACACTTTCATTGGTAATGGCCACACCGTGCCTTATATTGAGAAGGGATGACTCATACATGTAAAAAATGACCC
The DNA here is from genome assembly GCA_963277665.1 of Viscum album. Taxonomy (NCBI): domain Eukaryota; kingdom Viridiplantae; phylum Streptophyta; class Magnoliopsida; order Santalales; family Viscaceae; genus Viscum; species Viscum album. The sequence continues at coordinate 86,713,526 of OY728121.1, read as the reverse complement.
ATGGATCGTTTTCCTAATGAGTCAACATTACCCAAAAGAGTTTTTTTGGTTTTCCGTGTGCCAGTTTCTATTTTCACTTATAATGTTGTCCATTTCAAATAAAAGTGAAACACTTTCAGTGGTACCAACCACACCATGCCTACGATTGAGGCGTGGTTTACTCGTACACATCACAAATGACCCATGGATACTTTTCCTAAATTATCTACCGAATAAAAATCAGTTTGGTTTGTTTTCTGTATTCTAGTTGATGTTTTCACTTAAAATGTTGTCCATTTCAAATAAAAGTGAGACACTTCGAGTGGTATCGGCCACATTGTGCCTCAGATTGTGGAAGGGTTGACTCATACACGCTAAAAATGTCCCATGGAACGTTTTTTTTGATATATCAACATAATACAAGCGTGTTTGTTCTGTTTTCCATATGCCTATTGTTCGTTTCACTTAAAATTTTGTCCATTTCAAATAATAGTGAGACACTTTGAGTGGTACCGGCTACAGAATTCATTGGACAGAGGCGGGGTTGACTCTAACACATCACAAATGAGGCATGGATCGATTCCTATATTATTAATAGAATACGAATAGGTTTGTTTTGTTTTACATATGCCATTTTTTCACTTAAAATGTTGTCTATTTCAAATAAAAGTGAAACATTTTAGTGTAACATGACACATCATACCTCAGATTGAGGAGGGGTTGACTCGTACAAGTCACAAATAACCCATGGATCGTTCTTCTGAAGTATCAATGCCATATGAATCCATTTGGATTGTTTTCCATGTTATATTTTTTTTTCATTTAAAATATTGTGCAATTCCAATAAAAGTGAGTCACTTTGAGTGGTACCGTCCACACCGTGCCTCGGTTTGAGGTGGGGTTGACATGTTCACATTCAAAATGACCCATGGATCATTGTGCTAAGGTATCAACACAATCTGATTATGTCTGATTAGTTTTTTCAATGCCAATTGTTTTTACTTAAATGCGTATAAATTTTAAACAATATAAAGACATGTTGAGTGGTAATAGCCACATTGTGCCTCAGATTGAGGTGGGGATGTCTCGTACATGTCAAGAATGACCCATGGATCATTGTCCTAATGTAACAATAGTATCAAAAAGAGTTTTGTTTTCTTTTTTTTGTGCTAGTTTTTGTTTTCACTTATAATGTCTTCCATTTAAAATAATAGAGAAACACTTTTTAGTGGTACTGGCCACACTGTTGCTTGGATTGAGGCGGGGTTGACTCTTAAACGTAAAAAATGACCCATGGATCATTGTGCTAATGTATCAACACAATCTGAATCCATTTGGTCAGTTTTCTGAATGTCATTTTTTATTTTCATTAAAAAATTTGTCTATTTCCAATAAAAGTGTTGCACATTGAGTGGTACTGGCCACGCCGCACCTCAGTTTGAGGCGGGGTTGACTTTTACACCACACAAATAACAAATGGATCGTTGTGCTAATGTATCGGCACAATCTTAATATATTTGATTGATTTTCTGTATGCCATTTATTTTTTACTTAAATGATTATCCATTTTTATAAATAGACACTTAGAGTGGTACTGTCAACACCATGGCTCTGATTGAGATGAGGATGACTCATACACATCACAAATGACCCATAGATCCTTGTCCTATAGTATCAACAGAATTTGAATGTGTTTGGATGGTTTTTCGTATGGCAGTTGTTTTTTTCACATAAAATGTTGTCCAATTCAAATAATAGTTAGACACTTTGAGTGGTACTGGCCACAACATGCCTCGAATTGAGGCATGGTTGACTCGTACACGTAAAAAATGACCCATGGATCATTTTTTGATGTATTAACATAATCCGAATGTTTTTTATTGGTATTCTGTATGACAGTTGTTGTTTTGACATAACATGTTGTCCAATTCAAATAAAAGTGAGACACTTTCAGTGGTACCATCCACACCATGCCTCATATTGAGGTGTCATTGACTCGTACACGTCAAAAATGTCCCATGGATCATTATTCTGAATTATCAACATAATACAAATGCATTTTCAGTTTTCTGTATGCTAGTTGTTGTTTTCATTTAAGATGTTGTCCATTCCAAATAACTGTGAGACTTTATGAATGGTACCGGCCACACTGTGCCTCGGATTGAGGCAGAGTTGACTCGTCCATGCCACAAATGACCCATGGTCCATTATACTAAAGTATCAATAGAATATTAAGGAGTTTGGTCGGTTTTCCATATACCATTTCTTTTCCACTTAAAATGTTTTCCAATTAAAATAAAATTTAATCACTTTTAATGGTACTGGACACACCATACCTTCTATTGAAGTGGGGTTGACTCATACTCATCAAAAATGACAAATGGATCGTTGTTCTAATGTATCAACACAATCCAAATCTATTAGCATAGTTTTTCATATGTCATTTGTTGATTTCATCTAGAATGTTGTCCATTTCAATTAAAAGCGATACATTTTGAGTGGTGTTGGCCACACCGTGCCTCAGTTTGAGGTGGGGTTGACTTTCACTCCTCAAAAATGACCCATGGATCTTTTTCCTAATATATAAACCCAATCCAAATGTGTTTTGTCAGTTTTCTATATGCCAGTTGTTTTTACATAAAATAGTATCAATTTTAAACAAAATAGGGACACTTTGAGTGGTACCGGGCACACCGTGCCTCGGATTGAGGAGGGGATGACTCATACACATAAACAATGACCCATGGATCGTTTTTATAAAGTATCAATAGAATACGAAGGAGTTTGGTTAGTTTTCCGTAATCGAGTTTTTGTTTTCACTTAAAATGTTGTCCATATCAAATAAAAGTTAAACACTTTAAGTGGTACCGGCCACACCATGCCTCAGATTGAGACGAGGTTGACTCGTACACATCACAGATGACCCATGGATCACTTTTCTAAAGTATCAACACAATCTGAATCCAGTTGGATAGTTTTCTGAATGTCATTTGTTGTTTTCATTTAAAATGCCGTCCATTTCAAATAAAAGTGAGACACTTTGAGTTGTGTCTGCCACAACGTGCCTCAGTGTGAGTTAGGGTTGACTCGTACACCACATAAAAGACCCATGGATCATTGTACTAAAGTATCAACACAATATTAATACGTTTGGTCCATTTTCCATATGCCATTTGTTTTTACATAAAATAATATCCAATTTAAAAAAAGACACATATAGTGTTACCGGCTACCCTATGCCTCGGATTGAGACAATGTTGACTCGTACACATCATAAATGACCCATGGATCCTTGTCATAAAGTATCAATAGAATCCGAATGCATTTTGATGGTTTTATGTATGCCATTTCTTTCTTTCACCTAAATTTTTTTCCATTTCAAATTAAAGTGAGACACTTTGAGTGGTACCGGCCACTCCGTGCCTCAGATTGTGGCGTGGTTGACTCGTACACATCAAAAATCACCCATGGATCATTCTAATGATATATCAACACAATCCAAATGTTTATGGTCGGTTTTCTATTTTCCAGTTGTTTTTTCACATCAAATGTCGTCCATTTCAAATAAATGTCAGACACATTGAGTGGTACCGCCCAAACAATGCCTCGGATTGAGGTGGGGTTGACTCGTACACATCACAAATGAACCATGGATCAGTTTTTAAATTATCAAATAATACAAATGCATTTGGCATATTTTCTGTATTTTAATTTTTCATTCACTTAAAATGTTGTCCATTTCAAATAAAAGTGAAACACTTTGAGTGGTTACGGCCACACCGTGCCTTGAATTGAGGTGGGGTTCATTATTTCACGTCACAAATGAACCATGGATCGTTTTTCTGTATTATCAACACAATATGAATCCATTTGGAATATTTTTGGTATGTTATTAATTGTTTTCTTTTAAAATGGTGTCCATTTCAAATAAATGTGAGACACTTTGAGTGGTATTGGCCTCACCGTGCATCGGTTTGAGGCGGGGTTGACTCATACACATCACTAATGACCCATGGATCGTTGTGCTAATGTATCAACACAATCCTAATTCATTTGGTCGGTTTTCCATATTCCAGTTGTTGTTACATAAAAGAGTATCAATTTTAAATAGTAGATTGACACTTTGAGTGGTAACTAGCACACCGTGCCACAAATTGAGGCAGGGATGACTCGTAAATGTCAAAAATGACCCATGGATCATTTTCCTAATGTATCAATAGAATTGAAATGAGTTTGGTCCGTTTTCCATATCCCAATTTTTGTATTCACATAAAATGATGTCAATTTCAAATGAAACAGAAAGATGTCACAAATGACTCATGGTTCGTTGTTCAAAGGTATCAACAGAATCCAAATGAGTTGGGACAGTTTTCCGTTTGAATGTATTTGTTTTCACTTAAAATTTTGTCCATTCCAAATAAAAGTGAAACACTTCAAGTTGTACTGGCCACACCATGCCTCCAATTGATGTGGGGTTGACTCGTACACATCAAAAATGACCCATGGATCATTGTGCTAAAGTATAAACACAATCCGAATCCATTTGATCAGTTTTCCGAATTCCATTTATTATTTTAATTTAAAATGTTCTTCATTTTAAATAAAAGTGAGACACTATTAGTGGTGGTGGCTTCATCGTGCCTCAGTTTGAGGTAGGGTTGACTCGTACATCTCACAAATGACCCATGGATCGTTTTCCTAAATTATCAACACAATCAGAATTCATTTGGTCTGTTTTATGTTTCCCAATTTTTTTAACATAAAAGAGTGTCAATTTTTACAAATGATTCAAACATTGAGTGGTTCCGGCCACACCGTGCCTCATATTGAGGAGGGTCTAACTTGTAGATGTCACAAATAACCCACAGATCTTTTTCCTAAAGTATCAATAGAATCCTAATGTGTTTGGTTAGTTTTCATTATGAAATATGTCGTTTTCTCTTAAAATGTTGTCCATTTAAAGAAAATGTGAGACACTTCTAGTGGTACCAGCCACACCATGACTCATATTGTGGCTGGGTTAACTCATACGGAACAAAAATGACTGATATATCATTGTTTTGATGTATCAACACAATCTGAATACATTTGGTCAGTTTTTCGTATGCTGGTTTTTTTCACATAAAATATCGTCCATTTCAAATAACTGTGAGAATCTTTGAGTGGTATCGGCCACACCATGATTCGGATTGAGGTGATGTTGACTTTTACATGTCACAAATGACCCATAGATCATTTTACTAATGTATCAACAGAATCCGATTATGTTGGTCAGTTTCCCGTATGCCATTTTTGTTTTCACTTAAAATGTTTTACATTTCAATAAAAGTGAAACATTTTGGGTGGTATCGGCCACACCGTGCCTCTGATTGAGGCAGTGTTGACTCTTACATGTCACAAATGACCCATGAATACTTTTCCTAAAATATCAATAGAATACCAATGCATTTTTTTGGTTTTCTGTATTCCAGTTGTTGTTATCACTTAAAATGTTGTCCATTTCAAATAAAAGTGAGACACTTTTAGTGGTACCAGCCACATCGTGCCTCAGATTGTGGCGGGGTTGACTCATACACGTCAAAAATTTCCCATGGAACATTTTTTATATGTAATAACACAATCTGAACGTGTTTGTTTAGTTTTCCATATGCATGTTGTTATTTTCACTTAAAATTTTGTCCATTTCAAAAAAAAGTGAGACAATTTGAGTGTTACCTGCCACACTGTTCCTTGGATTGAGGCACGGTGGACTATTACATGTCATAAATGTCCCATGGATCGGTTCATAGATTATAAATAGAATCCGATTGTGTTTGGATGGTTTTACGTATGCATGTTTTTTTGACTTAAAATGTTGTCCATTTCAAATATATGTGAAAGATTTTAGTTTAAGTGGCCACACCATGCCTTAAGTTGAGGTGGTATTGACTCGTACGTATCACAAATGACCCATGGATCATTCTTCTGAATTATCAATGTGATCCGAATCCATTTGGATTGTTTTCTGTATTATATTTGTTGTTTTCATTTAAAATGTCATCCAATTACAATAAAATTGAGTCACTTTGAGTGGTACCGGTCACACCGTGAATCGGTTTGAGGCAGGGTTGACACGTACACATACAAAATGACCCATGGATCATTGTGCTAATGTATCAACACAATCCGAATATTTTTGTTCATTTTTCTGAATGCTAGTTGTTTTTACATAAAAGTGTATCAATTCTAAACAATAGAAAGACACTTTGAGTGGAAATGACCACACTATGCCTCATATTGATGTGCGGATGTCTCATACATGTCACAAATGACCCATGCATCAATTTCCTAATGAAAAAATAGTGTCCAAAAGAGTTTTGTTGGATTTTCGTGTGCCAATTTTAGTTTTCACTTAAAATGTAGTCCATTTCAAATAAATGTGAAACATTTTTTAGTGGAACCGGCCACACCATTACTCAGATTGATGTGGGGTTGACTGGTACACGACAAAAATGACGCATGGATCATTGTGCTAAAGTATCAACACCATCTGAATCCATTTGGTCAGGTTTCCGAATGTCATTTTTTATTTTCATTAAACATTTAGTCTATTTTCTATAAAAGTGTTGCACATTGGGTGGTACTGGCCACGCCGCACCTCCGTTTGAGGTGGGGTTGACTTGTACACCTCACAAATGACCAATGTATCATTGTGATAATGTATTAGCACAATCTTAATATGTTTGTTTCATTTTTTGTATGCCATTTATTTTTTACTTAAAAGAGTATCCATTTTTATAAATATTCACATAGAGTGGTATTGGAAACACCATGGCTCGGATTGAGGTGAGGTTGACTCGTACACATCAAAAATGACCCATCGATCCTTGTACTAAAGTATCAACATAATCTGAATGTGTTTGGTTGGTTTTTCATATGCATATTTTTGTTTTCACTTAAAATGTTTTCCATTTCAAATAATAGTGAAACACTTTGAGTGGTTCCGGCCACAACATGACTCGGATTGAGGCGGGTTTGACTAGTACATGTCATAAATGAACCGTGGATCATTTTTATGATGTACTAACATAACCAAATTGTTTTTTGTTGGTATTCTATATCCCAGTTATTGTTTTGACATAAAATTTTGTCCATTTCAAATAAACGTGAGACACTTTTAGAGGTACCGGCCACACCATGCCTCGGATTGAGGTGGGTTTGACTCGTACACGTCAAAAATGACCCATGGATCGTTTTTCTAAAGTATCAACACAATCCATATGCGTTTGGTCAGTTTTCTGTATTCTAGTTGTTGTTTTCATTTAAGATGTTGTCCATTCCAAATAAAAGTGAGACTTTATGAATGGTACCAGCCACACCGTGCCTCAGATTGAGGCGGAGTTGACTCATCCATTTCACAAATGACCCCTGGACCATTATACTAAAGTATCAACCAAATCATAATGAGTTTGGTTGGTTTTCCATAAACCATTTTTTTCACATAAAATGTTTTCCATTTAAAAAAAATTGAATCACTATTAATGGTACCAGCCACACCATGGATTGTATTGAAGTGGGGTTGACTCATACACGTCAAAATTGACCATTGCATTGTTGTGCTAAATTATCAACACAATCCAAATCTATTTGCTTAGTTTTCTGTAAGTAACTTGTTGATTTCATTTAAAATGTTGTTAATTTCAATTAAAAGTGAGACATTTTGAGTGGTGTCAGCCACACTGTGCCTCAGTATGAATTGGGGTTGACTTTCACACCTCAAAAATGACCCATGTATCATTTTCCTAATGTATCAACCCAATCCAAATGTGTTTGGTCAATTTTCCATATGACATTAGTTTTTACATAAAACAATATTGATTTTAAACAAAATATAGACACTTTGAGTGGTACCGGCCACATTGTGCCTCGTATTGAGGAGGGGATGACTCATACACATCAAAAATGACCCATGAATCTTGTTTCTAAAGTATCAATAGAATAAGAATGAGTTTGGATAGTTTTTCGTAAGAATGTTTTGGTTTTCACTTAAAATGTTGTTCATTTCAAATAAAAGTGAAATGTTTTGAGTGGTACCGGTGACACCATGCCTCAGATTGATACAAGGTTGACTCATGAATGTCCCAGATGTCCCATTGATCATTCTGCTAAAGTATCAACACAATTGGAATCCATTTGTCCTGCATTATGAATGTCAATTGTTGTTTTCATTTAAAATGTTGTCCATTTCAAATAAAAGTGAGACACTTTGACTAGTGCCGGCCACACCGTGCCTCGGTTTGAGTCAGGGTTGACTCGTACACCTCACAAATGACCCATGGATCGTTTTTATAAAGTATCAACACAATATTAATATGTTTGTTCAGTTTTCCGTATTCCATTTTTCTTACATAAAAGAGTATCCATTTAAAGAAAGACACTTAGAGTGGTACCGGTCACCACGTGCCTCAGAATGAGTCAAGGTTGACTTGTACACATCACAAATGAACCATGGATCCTTGTCGTAAAGTATCAATAGATTCCGAATGAATTTAGATGGTTTTCTGTTTTCCATTTCATGCTTTCACTTAAAATGATGTCCATTTCAAATAAAAGTGAGACACTTTGAGTGGTACTAGAAACTCTGTGCCTCGGATTGTGGCATGGTTGACTCGTACACGTCACAAATGACCCATGTATCACTTTGTGGATTTATCGACACAATCCGAATGCATTTGGTCGGTTTTCGATTTGGAAGTTGTTTTTTTCACTTAAAATGTTGTCCTTTTCAAATAAAAGTCAGACACTTTGACTGGTACCGCCCACACTGTGCCTTGGATTGAGTCGGGGATGACTCGTACAAGTCACAAATGAACCATGGAACAGTTCTAAAATTATCAACATAATCCGAATGCGTTTGGTTGATTTTTTGTATGCCAGTTTTTTCACATAAAATGTTTTCCATTTCAAATAATAGTGAAAGACATTGAGTGGTTCTGGACACACCATGTCCCGAATTGAGGTGGGGTTGACTCTTTCACGTCACAAATGACCTATGGATCGTTTTTGTGTAGTATCAGCACAATCTGAATCCATTTGGTCAATTTTCGGTATGTCATTGGTTGTTTTCTTCTAAAATTTGGTCCATTTCAATTAAATGTGAGACACATTTAGTGGTGCCAGCCTCACCGTGCCTCAGTTTGAGGCGGGGTTGACTCATACACATTACAAAAGATCCATGGATCGTTGTGCTAATGTATCAACACAATCTTAATATGTTTGGTCGGTTTTCCATAGGCTAGTTGTTGTTACATAGAAGATTATCCATTTTAAACAATAGAATGACACATTTAGTGGTAACTGCCACACCGTGCCTCAGATTGAGGTGGGGATGACTCGTAAATGTAAAAAATGTCCGATAGATCATTTTCCTAATGTATCAATAGATTTTAAATGAGTTTGGTCCGTTTTCCATATGCCAGTTTTTTTCACATAAAATGTTGTTCCTTTCAAATAAAACAGAAAGACGTCACAAATGACTCATGGATCGTTGTTCAAAAGTACCAATAGAATCCGAATGAGTTGGGTCAGTTTTCTGTATGAATGTTTTTGTTTTCACTTAAAATGTTTTCCATTTCAAATAAAAGTGAAACAGTTTGAGTTGTACCGGCCACACCATGCCTCCAATTGAGGTTGGGACTGCTCGTATATATCACAAATGACCCATGGATCATTGTTCTAATGTATCAACACAAACCGAATCCGTTTGATCGGTTTTACGAATGCCATTTATTGTTTTCATTTAAAATTTTATTCATTTGAAATAAAAGTGAGACAATTTGGGTGGTGATGGCTTCATCGTGCCTCGGTTTGAGGCGGGGTTGACTCGTACACCTCAAAAATGACCCATAAATCTTTTTCCTAAATTATCAACACAATCAGAATGCATTTGGTCGGTTTTATGTTTCCCAAATATTTTTACTTAAAAGAGTATACGTTTTTTACAAATGATACACACATTGAGTGGTTCCGGCCACACCATGCCATAGATTGAGGAGGGTCTGACTCGTAGACATCATAAATGACGCATGGATATTTTTCCTAAAGTATCAATAGTATCCTAATGTGTTTGGTCATTTTTCAGTATGCAAGTTGTTGTTTTCACATAAAATGTTGTCCATTCCAAATAAAAGTGAATCACCATTAGTGGTACCAGCCACACCATGACTCATATTGTGGCGGGGTTAACTCATACGCAACAAAAAGGACCCATAGATCGATGTGTTGATGTATCAACACAATCTGAATACATTTGGTCAGTTTTCTATATGCCAGTTTTTTTCATGTAAAATGTTGTCCATTTCAAATAAATGTGAGACACTTTTACTGGTACTAGCCACACCATGCCTCGGATTGAGGTGAGGATGACTTTTACACACCACAAATGACCCATGGATCGTTTTTCTAATGTATCAACAGAATCCGATTGAGTTGGTCCGTTACCCATATGCCAGTTTTTGTTTTCACATAAGATATTGTCCATTTAAATAAAAGTTAAACAATTTGAGTGGTATCGGTCACATAGTGCCTCATATTGAGGCATGGTTGACTCATACACGTTTCAAATGACCCATGGATCATTGTTCTAAATTATCAACACAATCCGAATCTGTTTGGTCATATTTCCGAATTTCATTTGTTGTTATCATTTAAAATGTTGTCTATTACAAATTAAGGTGAGACACTTTGAGTGATTTCAGCCACACCGCGCCCCGGTTTGATGCGGGGATAACTTGTACACCTCACAAATGTCCCATGGATCATTTTTCTAAAGTATCAACACAATCTGAATACGTTTGTTTGGTTTTCCGTATGCATGTTTTTTTACTTAAAAGAGTATCCATTTTAAAAAATGAACGACTCTTAGAGTGGTACCAGCCACCCCATGCCTCGGATTGAGGAGGGGATGACTCGTAAATGTTAAAAATGACCCATGGATGCTTTTACTAATGTATCAACATAATCCAAATGTGTTTTTTTTGTTTTACATATTCCATTTGTTGTTTTCGATTAAAATGTTGTCTATTTCAAATAAAAGTGAGACACTTTGAGTGGTACCAGGAACACCATGCCTTGGATTGAGGTGGGGTTGACTCGTACATGTCAAAAATGACACATGTATATTTTTATTGAAGTATCTACATAATCCAAATTTCGATGGTAGGTTTTAGGTATTCTAGTTGTTGTTTTCACATAAAATGATGTCCATTTCATATAAAAGCGAGACACTTTTAGTGTACCGGCCACACCGTTCCTCGGATTGAGGTGGGGTTAACACATACGTTTCATAAATGACCCATGGATTGTTGTGTTGATGTATCAACATAATCAAAATGCATTTGGTTAGTTTCCCATAAGCTAGTTTTTGTTTTCAATTAAAATGTTTTCCATTTAAAAAACAAATGAGACTCTATGAGTTGTACCGACCACACCGTTTCTTGGATTGAGGTGAGGTTGACACATCCTTGTCACAAATGACCCATGGACCGTTTTCCTAATGTATCAACATAATATAAATGATTTCGGTCTGTTTTCAATGCACCAGTTTTTATTTTCACTTAAAATGTTGTCCATTAAAAATAAAAGTGAATCAATTTTAGTGGTATCGGCCACACCGTGCCTCATATTGAGGTGGGGTTGACTCGTACACATCAAAAATGACCCATGGATCATTGTGCTAGAGTATCAAAAAATCCAAATGTGTTTGGTTAGTTTTCTGTATGTCATTTCTTGGTTTCATTTAAAATGTTGTCCATTTAAAATAAAAGTGAGACACTTTGAGTGGTGTTGATCACACCATGACTCAAATTGAGGCTGGGTTGACTCATACACCACAAAAATGACCCATGGATATTTTTCATAATGTATCGACACAATTCAAATGTGTTTGGTCAGTTTTTCGTATGCCAGTTTTTTTACATAAAAGAGTACAAATTTTAAACAAAAGATAGAAACTTTGAGTCGTATCAGCCACACCGTGCCTCGGATTGAGGAGGGGTTGACTCTTACACATCACAAACAACCCATGGATCATTGTTCTAATGTATCAAGATAATATGAATGTGTTTGGTATGTTTTCGGTATGCCAGTTTTTGTTTTCACTTTAAATGTTGTCCATTTCAAATAAAAGTGAAACACATTGAGTGGTACCGGCCACACCGTGCCTCTAATTGAGGAAATGATGATTCTTACACATCACAAAGGAACCATAGATCATTTTTCTAAAGTATCAACACAATCCAAATCTTTTTGGTTGGTTTTCCGAATTTCATTTTTTGTTTTCATTTAAAATGATTTCCATTCCAAAAAATGTGAGACACTTTGTAGGGTTCCAGCCACACCGCACCTCGGTTTGTTGCAGAGTTGACACATAAACCTCACAAATTACCCATGTATTGTTTTGATAAAGTACCAACACAATCTGAATATGTTTGGTCAGTTTTCTGTATGCCGGGTTTTTTTACTTAAAAGAGTCTCGATTTAGAAAAAGACACTTTGAGTGGTACAGGCTACCCCGTGCCTCGGATTGAAGTGGGGTTGACTCGTACACATTAGAAATGACCAATGGATATTTTTCCTAAAGTATCAACAAAATCTGAATGTGTTTACTTGGATTTTCTGATCCCAGTTGTTGTTTTCACATAAAATGATGTCCATTTCAAATACATGTGAGGCACCTTGAGTGGTACCAGCCACACCGTGCCTCGGATTGAGGCGAGGTTGACTCGTCGACGACAAAAATGACCCATGTATCATTTTTCGAAGTATCAACACAATCCGAATGAGTTTGGTCGGTTTTCCGTATGCCAATTATTGTTTTCACGTAAAATATTGTCCATTTCAAATAAAAGAGAGACACATTGAGTGGTACTGGCAACACCATGCCTCAGATTGAGGCAGGCATGACTCGTACATGTCAAAAATGACCCATGGATCAGTTCCTAATTTATCAATAGAATCCGAATGTTTTTGGTTGGTTTTACGTATTCCAGTTTTTTTTTCACCTAAATTGTTATCTATTTCAAATAAAAGATTAAAAAAATTGAGTTTTACCAGCCACACTGTGCCTCAGATTGAGGTCGGGTTGACTCATACACGTCACAAATGACCCACAGATCATTTTGCCAAAGTATCAACCAAATCCTAATCCTTTTGGTCAGTTTTCCGTATTTCATTCTTTGTTTTCATTTAAAATGATGTCCATTTCAAATAAAATTGAGACACATTGAGCGGTACCGGCCACACCATGACTCATTTTCAGGTGGGGTTGACTCGTACATGTCACAAATGACCAATTGATTGTTGTGATATAGTATCAACACAATCTGAAAATTTTCGGTCGGTTTTCCGTATAATAGTTGTTTTTATTTAAAAGAGTATCCATTTTAAATAATAGAAAGTCACTTTCAGTTGTAATGGCCACATAATGCCTTATATTGAGAAGGGGATGACTCGTACAAGTCACAAATGACCCATGGATAGTTGTCCTAATGTATCAACATTATCTAAATGAGTTTGTTTGGTTTTGCATGTGCCAGTTATTGTTTTCAATTAAAATGTTGTCAATTTTAAACAAAAGTGAAACACTTTTAGTGGTACCGGCCACACTGTGCCTCCGATTGAGGTGGGGTTGACACGTACAGATCAAAAATTACCCATGGATCATTTTTCTAAAGTATCAACCCAATCAGAATCGATTTTGAAAGTATTCTGAATGTCATTTGTTATTTTCATTTACAATTTTTTCCATTTCAAATAAAAGTGTGACACTTCTGGTGGTGCTGGCCACACCACTCATCGGTTTGAGGCGAGGTTGACTTGTACACATCACAAATGAAAAACGGATCATTGTGATAATGTATCAACACATTCTGAATATGTTTGGTCGGCTTTCCATATCATAGTTTTTTTACTTAAAATATTCTCCTTTAAAAAAAGAAACTTATAGTCCACATCGTCCCTCGAATTGAGGCGGGGTTGACTCGTACACTTCAAAAAATGACCCATGGATCCTTGTCCTAACGTATCAAAAGAATCTGAACTCATTTGGATGGTTTTCCATATTCCAGTTGTTGTTTTCACATAAAATGTTGTCCATTTCAAATAAATGTGAGACACATTGAGTGGTACCAACAACACCGTGCCTCGTATTGAGGCGGGGTTGACTCGTTCACGTAAAAAATGACCCATGGACTGTTTTTTTTGTATTAACACAATCCGAAAGTTTTTGGTCAGTTTTCCGTATGTTAGTAGTTGTTTTCACATAAAATGTTGTCCATTTAAAATAAAAGTGTGACACTTTGAGTGGTTCCATCCACACCATGCCTCAGATTGAGGCGAGGTTTACTCGTACACATCACAAATGAACCATTGAAGGGTTCCTAAATTATCAACAGAATCCAAATGTGTTTGGTCGGTTTTCTATAGGCCTTTTTTTAACTTAAAATGTTATCCATTTCAAATTAAATAGAAACGTTTTGAGAGGTACCATCCACACCGTGCCATATATTGAGGAATATTTGACTTGTACACGTCACAAATAACCCTTGGATCATTGTTCTGAAATATTAACACAATCCAAAACCATTGTTCAGTTTTCCGTATGCCATTTCTTGTTGTCATTTAAAATGTTGTCCATTTCAAATAAATGTGATACACTTTGAGAGTTACCAGCCACACCATGCCACATTTTGTGGTGGTCTTGACTTCTAAATGTCCCAAATGACCCATGTATCATTGTGAAAAACTATCAACATAATCCGAATATGTTTGGTTGGTTTTCCGTATTACAGTTTTTGTTTTCACATTAAATGTTCTCCATTTGAAATAAAAGTGAGACACTTTGAATGGTACCTGCCACACTGTGCCTCGGATTGGGGGTGGGGGGGGGGGGGGCTGACTCGTACACATCATAAATGACCCATAGATCATTATTCTAAATTATCAATAGTATTTGAATGACTTTGGTCAGTTTTCTGTTTTCCTATTTTTGTTTTCACTTACAATGTTGTCCATTTCAAATAAACGTGAAACAATTTGAGTGGTACCGGCCACACCATGCCTCAGATTGAGGATGGGTTGACTATTACACAACACAAATGACCGATGGGTCATTTTGATAATGTATAAACACAATACAAATCCGTTTTTTCGGTTTTATGAATGTTATTTGTTGTTTTCATTTAAAATGTTGTCCATTTCAAATAAAATTGAGACACTTTGAGGGGTTTCAGCCACAGTGCACCTCGGTTTGAGGCGGGTTTAACCCGTACACCTCAAAAAGACCCATGGATCATTTTGATAATGTATCAACACAATATTAATACCTTTGGTCTATTTTTAGTATGCATGTTGTTTTTACATAAAAGAGTTTCCATTTTAAAAAAAGAAAGACACCTAGAGTGGTACCAACTACCCCATGCCTCAGATTGAGGTTGGGATAAGTCATACATGCTGCCAATGACCCATGGATCCTTTTCCTAAATTATCAACAGAATCAGAATGCGTTTGGTTGGTTTTATGTATGTCATTTGTTGTTTTCACTTTAAATGTTTTCCATTTCAAATAAAAGTGAGACACATTGAGTGGTACCCACCACACCGTGCATCGGATTGAGGGTAGGTTGACTCGTACACATCAAAAATGACTAATGGATCCTTATGTTAAAGTATCAACACAATCTGAATGTGTTTGGCCAATTTTCCATATGCCAGTTGTTGATTTAACTTAAAATGTTTACCATATCAAATAAAAGTGAGACACTTTGAGTGGTACCAGCCACACAGTGCCACAGATTGAGGTCGGGTTGACTTGTCCACATCAAAAATGACCCATGTATCAATTCCTAAATTATCAACAGAATCATAATGAATTTGGTTGGTTTTACTTATGCCAGTTATTTTTCACATATAATGTTGTCCATTTCAAATAAAAGTGAAACAAAATGAATGCTATCGGCCACACTGTTCCTCGGATTGAAGTAGGGTTGACTCGTACACGTCACAAATTACCCACAGATCGATGTGCTGAAGTATCAACAAAATCCTAATCCATTTGGTTAGTTTTCCGTATGTCATTATTTGTTTTCATTTAAAATGATGTCCATTTTAAATAAATTTGAGACACATTGAGTGGTACCGGCCACACCATGCATTGTTTTGAGGCGGGGTTGACTCGTACACGTCACAAATGACCCATGGATTGTTGTGCTAAAGTATCAACACAATACGAATGCATTTGGTTGGTTTTCCATATGGTAGTTTTTTTAACTAAAATGATAATCCATATTTAACAATAGAAAGGCACTTTGAGTGGTAACGGCCACATTGTGCCTCAGATTTAGGTAGGTATGACTCATACATGTCAAAAATGACCCATGTATTGTTTTCATAATGTATAAACTATGTCAAACCTGCTTTTAATACAAACTTAAACATGATTTATTACATAAAACATCACTTGATACATCAAATAAGATCGAGAGGTTTAGTTTCTTTGGGGATTAGTAACATTACACAAAAACTTGAAACATGAAATACAACATCTTATTGAAAACTTCCTTTACATGACCACTTCATTCCATCGTACTTAGCATTGCATGGGATAACTTGAGAACATGCATAAGAAAATGGTGAGCTATAAAGTCTAGTAAGGGAATAAAAATGGAATAACATGAGGATTACAATACATTTTAGACATTAGGGATATCAATAGAGCACAAGAGAAACATGAACATAAAGGCATGATAAATCATGATAATCATAACATGGAAATCTGGAAACAACACTTAACATAGAATTAGCATGAGCCAAGGCTCATTGCACATGGATCATGAGTAAATCCTCATTGCAAATAAATCAAGAGTAAACCCTTGTTTCACATGAATTATCATGACTCAACACTCATTCCACATGACGTATCATGATACTATACTTTAACCAATGCATTGGAGTGCTATAAGGGCGCACCCTTCTTAAACATTTCATTTCATGCATATGTGTGCCCCATGGATCATAAAACATGGATTCATAAAACATAATAATTTATTCTAGGATAAAGGAATGTGGAATTAATACATGATACTTATAAACAATAAGTAAATCTGAATAAAGGTGAATACCCTTGATGGAGAAATGGGCATGGTATTCACTACACAATGGCATTGGCTTAGAAAATCGGTGCGATTTCGGCAGCGTAACAGCGTGACATAAGAATTCATAAAAAAGGATTGATGAGAGAGAAAGGGTGTCTCATCATATTTACATGAAATGGACTGTAAGGGGGTCATGTAGATACATTTCAAACAATTGTAATGGAATTTCTATTCATGATACAAAAGTCTTTCTTGAATGTAAAAGAAGACAGAGAAGTTCATTTCAGAATTTCAGCATAGGAACGGTTGTACATGGGAGGAATTTAATGAGATAGAAAGGGGTATCCCATCATTAAAAATAAATAGGGAAGTTTGATGGAGGTGTGCAACCATACCCCAACATTCATTATTGAATTAAAAGGGAAAACCAACTTAATGAAAATTGGACAAAAATGAGAAAGGAAGAAATAAAAACTTACTTGGAAGCGTGCTTCCAAAGGATAGAGAGAGGCTTGAGAGAGGCTTCTTGGGAGTTTGGGGCACCTAGGGAGGATTTTAGAGAGAGTAGGGAAGAGTTTGGAAGAACTACAAAGGCTTTGACTGAGAAGGAAGTGTGAGCTTCAGTGGGTTTATTTAGGAAAGGTGAGGGAATTCTTTATTATTTAGGTTTGGGACCTCTTATAATAAATTAATCCAAACCACAAACCAACCCATGGTATTTTCCCATGGTTTTTGGAAAAGGTAAGAGGAAAAAAATATTTTATAAGGCCAAAGTCCTAACTTTTTAAAATAATAGGGTTGTTTATGTGGAGGTGACTCACACTACCATGGAAATTAATTAAAAAAGACAAGGTGTTTAATAAGTCTTGAGGGGTTCATTAATGCTTTTAAAAGTAATTCAAACAAACCCAAAATTGCATTTTATTAATGTTAAAATATATATTGGCTGAACATAAAGCTTATAGTATTTTATTACATCACTATTGGGTCATTATGTTGTCATAAAACACATTATATATTTAAACGGTATTTAATTTTTACCCAAAAATTTGACTATCTCAGAAAATTATGAAAAATTCACCGTTGGATAATTTTGATGTCCTATTTCCAGAAATAACATTTATTATATCTAAATATTTTTCCAAATATGTTAATTTTCACATTTAATATTAAAACCGTCATTTATCGAAAATTCACGGGTTTTGACATAAATGGCTTTCAAACCGTAATAAAAATTATAATTTCATTCATAAAATTATAAGATCATTTGTATTTCATAAAAAATAATTTAAAAATAAAAATAATATTTTATTAAAATATTATTTAATTCAAAAATCCATTAATTGAATAAAATATATTTCGTAATTAAATAATAATTAAAAACACTATTTGTACTTTAAAAACTATTTACAATGTCCCAAAAATGAAAAGGAGGTATATTCTTTATTGTATTCAAAAATAATATACATGAACATAGTAATAGTGATTCTTTACATAACTCCTTAAAACAGCCACATAAGACCTAAGGGTAAGGTGTATGGTGTTGACAGACTTTTGGGGTGGCTCAGCTAACATTACTCGAGTGGTAATCTCTATCAACTTCTATTTTCCCCGTAGATAGTCTCGTTCGACCATGCCATGGTGATGCTCACCTTGGTCTTGATTAAGAGAGAATCCCAAGGACGTCACTTCTTTTCCAAGATCCGACAAATGGGCTTTGTATGGAGCAATTCTACTGGACGAGGCCATCGTTTCTTTTGTCTGTGTAAATTGGATTTGATAAAGCCCTATGTTTATACTAATCATGTGATCACTGTTCAACCGCTATATTAGCAATGGTCAAAATTCGTATCTTAAAACCAAAGAATTTTTCATTTTATATAAACATAAAGAGACATTTAATTAGATCAACTGGGGTGCCCTTAAGCCAATTTCCAGGGTGCTTTTTTCCGCACTTTTGGCAAGTGGGGTGTTGGATCTTCTTAGCACCGTTGGATTTATCCATCGGACCACCAGCATTGAATTCCACCTTACTCTTCTTGTCCCCATGATACCCCTGTGATTCCCCGATCTCCATTTCGACCTTGAGGGAACATTTCCAATTATTCTCATAGTTGTCAAAGTCACGGATCACTAATTCTTTATGCAGGCTAGGCTTCAGCCCACCAAAGAAGCGGTCAACATTCTATTCGTGGGTAACGACATAACCGGAAGCGTAATGAGAAAGCCCTATGAATTATTCCTCGTACGCTCCAACAAATTCTTCATCATTTTTCTTTAGGGAAATAATGTTCCTTTCCATCATAAGTCGGAGGGTGCGCAGAAAATATTTATCAGAAAACATCTTCTAGAAATCCTTCTATTCCAACACATCGATCTCCTCCTCAGGCTTCGTATTTTTGATCAACTTCAACCATTGATCAGCTTCACCCTCCATACGATAATCCGCGATGAGAACCTTCTCTTGTTCAGAACATTGAAGGATGGAGAAGATTTTTTCAATGGAGTTGATCCATTATTCAGCGATTGTGGGATCAGATGATCCACTAAAAGTAGGAGGCCTTTGTCTCATGAATCTCTCGATAGAGACATGTTCATTCTTAGGGGGGGTTGAATGTTCCTCTTGAGCCGTGTTTCATTTAAAAACATGAGTTAGCTGAGAGAGAAGTGTGACAAAATTCGTGATTCCCATTCCCATTTGATTTTGAATCTCATTAGTACAGTCATCACACTGATCTTCACAACGGTTGTTAGCCCGATTCCTCATATTACCAGCCATTGCCTTGAATAAAAGGAAGGTTAGGGGTAACACACAAATGGTAATCCAAAGACAAATGTTTATGACTTATAAATAAACTTTTATTTTCTTAACTAATGAGTCTATAGGCTTCAATCTAGGATTTTCGTGATCTACGTTCTAACATATATTATTAGGGGGATTTTTTATTCCCTTCATAATGGTTCATACTAAGCTTGTCAATTTACCAAATCATATCCCCCGGGAGTTTCATAACCAAGAGTGAAGCAAGGCTCGTTGTCGTGCACCAGTTCCCGTTCGAGTCTATCTCAAAGTGGTGATTTCAGGTTTTACCCCTAGGATACATCTGCGCGAGAGCCCCCTCTACCGGCTCGTATCCAGGCATGGATGTATTTTCTGGATATCCCACTTACTCAATACTCACCAAAACATAGGGATGTATTTATTTTACATAGTCTTATAACTAAGGCTTTACTAGGGTTTTCTAATCCTAATCCCAAAAATAACTAAACATAACAGATGATACCAACTATGAAAACCCTTCTTTTAATACGAACATAAACATGATTTATTACATAAAACAACAATTGATACAACAAAAAAGATAGATATGTTTGGTTTCATTGGGGCATAGGATCATTACATAAAAACTTGAAACATTAAATACAACATATTTATTGAAAACAACCTTTACATGACCACTACATTCCCTCGTACGTAGCATTGCATGGGATAACATGAGGACATGCATAAGAAAAAGGTGAGCTATAAATCCCAGTAAGGGAATACACATAAAATAACTTGAGTAGTACAATACATGTTAGACATTAGGAATATCAATAGAGCACAAGAGAAACATGAACATAAAGGCATGATAAATCATGATAATCATTACATGAAAATGTGGCAACAACACTTAACATTGAATTATCATGAGCCTAGGCTCATTGCACATCGAGCATGAGTAAATCCTCATTGCACATAAAGCATGAGTAACCCTCGTTGCACTTGAATTAGCATGAGTAAACACTCTTTTCACATGACGTATCACGATACTATATTTTAACCAATGCATTGGATCGATATAAGGTCACAACCTTCTTAAACAATTCATTTCATGCATAAGTGTGCCACATGGATCATAAAACATGGATTCAAAAAACATAATCATTTATTCCATGATAAAGTAATGTGGAATTCAAACATGAAACTTTATAAAAAATATGTATATGTGAATAACGGTGAATACCCTTGAAGGAGAAATTGGAATGGTATTTACTACACAATGGCATTTTCTTAGAAAATTGGTGCGATTTCGGCAGCGTAACAGCGTGACATAAGAATTCATAAAAATGGTTTGATGAGAGAGAAAGGGTGTCTCATCATATTTAAATGAAATGGAAAGTAAGGGGGTCATATATATACATGTCCAAAAATTTTAATAGAATTTATATTCATGGTACAAAAGTATTCCTTGAATGTAAAAGAAGAGAGAGAAGTTCCTTTCATAATTTCAACATTGTAACGGGTGTACATGGGAGGCATTTAATGAGAGAGAAAGAGGTCTCCCATAATTCAAATATAAAGATGGAATTATGATGGTGGTGCGAAACCATGCACCAAAATTTATAATTGATATTAAAAGGGAAAAACAAATTAAAAAAAATTGGAGAAAAATGAGAAAGGAAGAAAAAACACTTACTTGGAAGTGTGCTTCCAAAGGCTAGAGAGAGGCTTGAGAGAGGCTTCTTGTGTAACATCCCCAGGTAAATGGAGAATAATGAACTTTCATATTTATTAATATTTACGAATTAAATATTAATTTTACTTTAAAGGGGTTGCTATGTTCGATTGCGTACTCGATACACAACGACGAGTTTCTTTGAAAACTTATGTTGCACACTAGTAATATAATAATATTATTTAAAATGGTAGTTAACATGTAGCTGTTGTATTGGTGGGAATGGATAGAAATAACTAAAATATGATTATATATGTTTTTAAAATGATTTTACATTTATCCAATAAAAGATAAAGGCTTAAAATATGGAAAGAAATCAATTTTAGGCATTTATACCCTAATTTTGACTAAAGGTTCACTTATCACCTTTTGATGGAGAGCCATAATTAAATATAGTTTTGATAACTCTTATACATTATATTGGACCAAATATTAATATTTTTATAATCGGGACATCAAAATTTACTTTGTGTAAATTTTTGGTATTTTTCCGATAAAGTTCATTTTTTAATGAATAGTATAAAATGTTGTATTTTAATTCAAAACCACTTTTTAATCTAATTTATTAAGATGATTAGATAATCTTTTTAATTGGTTTTTAATTTCAATTAGAATATATTTTTACCATTTAATCCAATAGTGGCTGTTGGAATTAATTTTACTATGAAATCGGACTTAAACTAGTGTCAATCTTTTGATACTTATTGTTTCATAAAAACACGCTATTTGTCATGACAGCGGAAATTAATTATTATATTCATTAATGTGACTTATATGTTTTTAATTTTGTAAAATATACTTCATTTTTTAATTCTTAATATCAAATATATCTTAGGGTGAATTTTTGGTATTTTTCTAAAAAACTTCAATTTTGATGAATAGTGAAACCACTAAGTGGTACTTATAAAAACTGATTTTTCTTTTAAATGAAAATTTACCACTTCTATGTTTTGAATTTCAAAAATCCAAAAAACATGGTTTTCATTAAGAAGTAAAATGTGGTTCAATGGGATTAAAATTATTTTTTGGTGAATAGTAACTTATTAAGTTTTTAATCGCGATTAGAGGTAATTAGTGTAGTTTAAGGTAAAAGTAATGTTTTAATAATATGAGATGAGCTTGAAACATGTCCTACCCTCCTTTTATGTGTCATGGCCGACCATGAAAATCCATGAGTCAACTTGGGGACCCCATGGAGACACTTTGGTTGGGAAATGACATAAATAACTGTTTATTTAATGTTAAACTAAAAATGACACAAACATGAAATGTTTTACTAAAAAAAATTTTACATGGGGTTATACAAGTCATATTTTTTACTATAAATATTTATTAGAAAGATAAAAAGATTTCATACATCATGATATTTTTTTTAAATTTTTAGACATTATATAAATCATATTATTTATGACATCATGATGATGCAGTGATTACCTCATTAATAAAAGATTTAAATAAAATGGAATGATAATGTAAAATCTATGAACTAAACATGTCCGAAACCTATTTTATGGATGTATTGCGAACCCTTATCACCTTACCCTCGAAACACATCAAATTGGGACCATTAAAATCCAAAACTCATTCTAAAATAATGTAACATTTTCTTACTTTCCAAAAGTGCCCCTCCTCTCCTATTATAAAAGGCCCCACCCTCTACCTCCTTACCCACACTCCCAAAGCCATTGGATCGGCCAATCCCTGCCCATTTTGTCTCTCCACTTCCCTATATTACTCATTGAAACCTCACATTGGGCAGAAGACTTCCCAAGATTTCCATTGAGCTCATACCAAAGGGAGTTACCCGATTTTATGGTAATGTCTTCACTTGAGTCCTTTTGTTTTATTTTTCTTCTCCAACCCCCTAAAATCTTTTTATTCATTTCTTCTGTAACAACTCTAGTATAATAAATATACTATTATGTTTTTATAAGAAGTATTAGATCTACACTTACACACACCTACATCTAATGGTTAAAGAACATACTGTTTCCGTGGATGGCGAATTTCGGCCTCCCAAAACGATGATTGTTCAACATTCTTTTAACACCTTCATAGGTGGCCATTAAGATGAAACTATATTTATATATGATATATATTATGTTTATGTTTTCCTTAAGATTCTGTATTATTCATTTTGTGCATACCTTTATGGTTTCCATTATGGGTAAACGCGATATCTTCATTTAAGGAAGTGCAGACTACCGCCCCCTCAAAATGATGTGATTCGTTAATGCCATATGTGGGACGTGTAAAGGATGGATTTAAAGTTATTATATATGATGTTATACTGGAATTATAATATACATCTATATAATTATTATTCCATTCCATAAAAACATGAAATAGAAATGAAATTAGCGTTCATGCGTACGTACGGCTTACCGTCTCCATGAACGCTGCATTTCATTTCTTATCCCAAATGTAATGTACTATTATAAGTAAATGTATATAATGGATATATATGATGAATGATACATCTAAATGATGAATATAATTCTGGAATTTAAATATACATACCTTCCATTTAGTTTTAATTCCATTAATATGACAAAGAAATGAAAGTAGCGTTCATGCGTACGTACGACTTACCGTCTCCATGAATGGTGCATTTCATTTCTTACCTCCAAATGATTATGTAATATTATAAATACATGTATATTCTGGATATATATGATATATATGATAACCAAATCAGGAATGTCATTCTGGATATAAAGAAACCTTGACCACATGAACAACATGTAATTGTAAGAAGTCCACATTCGACTTAAGAACCAAATATCAAAAAAACAAACATTATTAACTTAAATGGTTACATAATGTTTATAACATGGAAATAAGTGATATAAAAGGAATAATGAACTTGAAAAAGGGTATTAATAAAATAGAAATTAACTCAATTTTATTATTCAGGACGTTAAAGAATGATCGTGTCAAGTCGGACCCGAGGTGAGGGACTTCGTCTCAGTCTCCTTTCATTGAGGAATATTTCGTTTTGTACACAACATTCTTTTATACAGTGTATAAACCCCTTTGTCTTTTACTTTTATACAAAAGGAATCTTTTTTTTGAAGCATTTTACAAAACAACAAAAAGGAATGTTTCTTTTAACGTACGCGGTGACAACGACCTTTTCTGCCGCTGCGAGTATTATTTGGTCTTTGGCTTCCTGAACAAGCCGTAATGTTTTTTTAAAATGAAATAAATACCATATACTCTTTTATGTATATTGGTATTGAAAATGGTTTTTATATTGGATTTTTTATGTCAATATATTTGATTGATATATTGTGATCAAAGTGTGGAAATGTTTTCTTTCCATTATATTTGTTTTATGTCTTATGATTTTTATAATGGTACATGGACATTTGACGGGTGGTTACGTGAAAAACCATATGACGGGTGGTGACGTGAATACCAGGACGAGTGGTTACATTATAACCTCCAATGCATTGGTTATGGAAGTCGACCGTATGTCTATTCTATTAAGTATGTATGGAAGTTGGATGTATGGCTATCCCATTATGTGATATCTGTGGAAGTCGACCATATGGTTATTCCACTTAAGTATGTTTATGTCACAAGTCACCTTTATATGTTATGTGTTCTTTATATGGGTTTTATGGTAATCCATTGCTTACAAAAGGTTATGTAATTATATTTTATTCATTGAAGAGTTTTTACTACTTCATAAAGGTGAAGGTGTTACGTTGATAAAGTATACATGGTTTACGTGATGTTTGAAAAACTAACAGTTTTCATTCTTTTTGTATCCCTTAATGAGCTTTTTATGCTCACCCCAAGTTTTTTTGAAATTTTTTTCACAGGACATAATGTGGAATAGGGTCAAGGATGGGATCAAGGGAAATTCATGCTATATAAAACATAGAACTACACATGTTTCTTTTTCATTGATTTTTATTTTATGGAAACTTAGTAGAAGTGTCTACTTTGTAATCTTTTGAGATGTAACAGTTATGTCCTAATTCTATAAAACTCTAAACCTGAAAAGATCCTCAATGTGAATTATTCATTTAATTCAATATTAGGTAATGTTTAAGGTCAGGGCCTTATATATTGGGAGATTGGGGAACCTTGGGATGATTCTAGAGAGAGTACGGCAGAGGTTGGATGAACTCCAAAGGCTTTGAGTGAGGAGGGCGTGTGATCTAGGGTGGTTTTATATAGGAAAGGTGAAGGAATTCGTTATTATTTAGGTTTGGGACCCCTTATATTAAATTAATCCAAACCACAAACCAACCCATGGTTTTTTCCCATGGTTTCTGGAAAAGGGAAACGTAAAAAAAATATTTTATAAGGCCAATGTCCGAACTTCTTAAAATATTAGGGTTGCTTATGTGGAGGTGAGTCACACTCCTATAGAAATTAATTTAAAAAGACAAGGTGTTTAATAAGTCTTGAGGGGTCCATTAATGCGTTGAAAAGTAATTAAAACAAACCCAAAATCACATTATTTTAATGGTAAAACATATATTGGCCGAACATAAATCTTATAGTATTTTATTACATCACTATTGGGTCATTATGATGTCATAAAACACATTATATATTTAAAGGGTATTTAATTTTTACCCAAAAATTTTACGGTCTCAGAAAGTTATGAAAAATTCACCGTTGGATAATTTCGATGTCCTGATTCCAGAAATAACATTTAATTTATCTAAATAATTTTATAAATATGTTAATTTTCACATTTAAAATAAAAACCGTCATTTATCGAAAATTCACGGGTTTTGAATGAAATGGCTTTCAATCCGTAATAAAAATTATAATTGGATTCATAAAATTATAGGATCATTTATATTTAACAAAAATTAATTTAATAATAAAAATAATATTTTATTAAAATATTATTTAATTCAAAAATCCAATAATTTAATAAAATATATTTCTTAATTAAATAATAATTAAAAATACTATTTGTACTTTAAAAACTATTTACAATGTCTAAAAAAATATCAAGGAAGTATATTCATTATTATATAAAAAAATAATTTACATGAACATTGTACTAGTGATTCATTACAAAACCCCTTAAAACAACTGCATAAGAACTAAGGGTAAGGTGTGCGATAGTGACAGACTCTTGGGGTGGCTCAGCTAACATTTCATGAGTGGTAATCTCTATCAACTTCCCTTTTTCCTGCAGATGGTCCCATTCGAGCTTCAAATGGTGAATCTCAGCTTGGATTGGTCAAGATCGAAGCCCAAGGATGCCACCTTTTTCCAAGCTCTGAAAAATGGGCTTCGTACAGAGAAATTCTACTGGACGAGGCCATCGCTTCTTTTGTCTGAGTAATTTGGATTTGTTAAAGCCCTATATTTATACTAATCATGTGATCACTGTTCAATGACTATATTAGCAACGGTCAAAATTCGTAACATAAAACCGAAGAAGGTGACATTTTATGTAAACATAAAGATAAATTTAATTAGATCAAGAGGAATTTCCATTAATTAATCTTTGGTTCATTATATAAATAGAATCCAAAGAATTTTGGTCGGATTTCTGTGTGCCAGTTTTTGTTTTGACATAAAATGTTGTACATTTCAAATAAAAGTGAATCACTTTGACTGGTACCGGTGACACCGTGCCTCCAATTGACGCAGGGTTGACTCGTATAGGTCACAAATGACCCATGGATCCTTTTTCTATAGTATAAATAGAATCTGAAACCATTTTGTCAGTTTTCTGAATGTCATTTGTTATTTTCATTTAAATTTTTTTCCATTTTATATAAAAGTGTGACACTTTGAGTGGTGCTGGACACACTTCACCTCAGTTTGAGGCGGGGTTGACTCGTACACCTCACAAATGAGCAATGGATTGTTTTCATAATGTATCAACACAATCTGAATATGTTTGGTTAGTTTTCCGTATGCCATTTGTTTTAACGTAAAAGTGTTTCCATTAAAAAAAAGAAACTTAGAGTGGTACCAGAAACACCGTGCCTCAGAATGAGGTGGGGTCGACTCATATATGTGATAAATGACCCATGGATCCTTTTCCTTTTGTATGAATAGAATCTGATTGTGTATGGATGGTGTTTCGTATTCCCGTTGTTGTTTTCAAATAAAATGTTGTCCATTTCAATTAAAAGCGAGACACTTATAGTGGTACCAGCCATAACATGCCATAGATTGAGGCGATGTTGAATCATACAAGTCAAAAATGACCCATGGATCCTTTTTTTGAAGTATTAACACAATTCAAATGTTTTTGGTCGGTTATCTGTATGCTAGTTGTTGTTTTCACTTAAAATGTTGTCCATTTCAAATAAAAGTGGGAATCATTGGGTGGTACCGGCCACACCATGCCTTTGATTGAGGTGGGGTTCAATCATACATGTCAAAAATGTCCCATGGATCAGTTCATAAATTATCAACATAATCCGAATGTGTTTGTTTGGTATTCTGTATGCCAGTTTTTTTACATAAAATGTTATCCATTTGCAATAAAAGTGAAATGATTTGAGTGGTATCGACAACACCATGCATCGGAATGTGGAAGGGTTGACTTTTACACATCAAAAATTACCCATGGATCGTTTTTCTGATGTATCGGCACAATCCAAATATGTTAGGTCAGTTTTCCTTCTGTAATTTTTTGTTTTCATTTAAAATGATTCTCATTTAAAATAAAAGTGAGACACTTTTAGTGGTACCATCCACACCCTACCACAGATTGAGTTGGGGTTGACTCATACACATCAAAAATGACCCTGGGAAATTGTGCTAAAGTATTCACACAATCCTAATACATTTGGTCGGTTTTCCGTATTCCAGCTGTAGTTTTCACTTAAAATGTTGTCCATTTCAAATAAATTTGAGACACTTTGATTGGTACAAGCCACACCGTGCCTCTGATTTGGGGGGGGGGGGTGGACTCGTACACATAAAAAAATGACACATGGATTGTTGTCCTAAAGTATCAATAGAATCCGAATTCATTTGGTTGGTTTTGTGTGTGCCAGTTTTTTTTTCACTTAAAATTTTGTCCATTTGAAATACAATTGAAACAATTTGACTGGTACCAGGCACATAATTCTTCATATTGAGACAAGGTTGACTCATACACATCATAAATGACACATGGATCATGGTTATAATGTATCAACACAATCGAAATCTGTCTAGTCAGTTTTCTGAATGTCATTTTTTTCATTTAAAATGTTGTCCATTTCAAATAAAAGTGAGACACTTGGAGTGGTACCAGCCCCACCATGCCTCTGTATAAGGAAGTGTTGACTTGTACCCATTACAAATGACCGATGGATCTTTGTGCTAAAATATCTAGAGAATCCGAATACATTTGGTTGGTTTTCCTTATGACATTTCTTTTTACCTAAAATAGTATACGTTTTAAAAAAAGAAATTCACTTTTAGTGGTTCTGACCACACCGTGCCTTGATTTGAGGCGGGGTTGACTCATAAACCACAGAAATGGTATATGGATAATTTTCCTAAAGTATCAACACAATCTGAATGTGTATGGTCGGTTTTTCGTATGCCAGTCGTTTCTATGGAAAAAAGTATCAATTTTAATCAAAAGAGATACACTTTGAGTGGTAATTGCATCATTATCCCTCTTATTGAGGAGGTGTTGACTCATACACGTTAATCATTACCCATGTATCATTTTCCTAATGTATCAATAGAATCGTAATGTGTTTGGTCAGTTTTCCGTATGATTGTTTTTTTTTACTTAAAATGTTGTCCATTTCAAATAAAAGTGAGAAACTTTTAGTGGTATTGCAAACATTGTGCCTCAAATTGAGGCGAGGTAAACTCATACACATCAAAAATGACCAAATGGATCGTTGTGTTGAAGTATCAACACAATCCGAATGCATTTTATTTGTTTTCTGTTTTCTAGTTTTGGTTTTCACTTAAAATGTTTTCCATTTCAAATTAAATTGAGACACTTTGAGTGGCACTAGCTCACACTGTGTCTCAAATTGAGGTGGGGTTGACTCATACATGTCAAAAATGACCCATGGATCATTGTTCAAATGTATCAACATAATCTGAATGATTTTGGTCAGTTTTATGTATGCATGTTCTTGTTTTCACTTAAAATGTTGTCCATTACAAAAAAAAGTGACACACTTTGAGTGGTACAAGCCACACCATTCCTTAGAATGAGGTGGGGATGATTCATACACATCAAAAATGACCTATTCATCATTTTTATAATGTATCAACACAATCCGAATACATTTGTTAATTTTTACGAATTCCATTGTTGTTTTCATTTAAAATTTTTTACATTTAAAATTATTTTGAGACACTTTGAGTGGTTCCGGACGTACCACGCCTCAGTTTGAGGCGAGGTTGACTCTTACATATCAAAAATGGCCCATGGAACATTGTATTAAAGTATCAACACATTCTAAATGTCTTTGGTTAGTTTTACATATGCCAGTTTTTTTAATTAAAAGAGTATCAATTTTAAACAAATTATAGACACTTTGATTGGTACGAGCCACACAATACCTCTAATTGAGGAGGGGTTGACTCGTACATGTCACAAATGACCCATGGATCCTTTTCCTAATGTTTCAACAGAATCCTAATGTGTTTGGTCCATTTTCATTATTCCAGTTGTTGTTTTCACTTAAAATGTTGTCCATTTCAAATAAAAGTCAGACACTTTTAGTTGTACCAACCACACCATGCCTCAGATTGATGCGAGGATAAATCATACGTGTCAAAAATGACCAATGGAACATTTTGTAGAAGTATAAACTAAATCATAAAGCATTTTTTCAGTTTTCCGTATGCCAGTTTTAGTTTTCACATAATATGTTGTCCATTTCATGTAAAAGTGAGACACTATTACTGGTACCGGCCACACCGTTCCTTGGATTGAGTCGGGAAGGACTCTTAAACATCAAAAATGACCCATGGATCATTTTTCTAAAGTATCAACATAATACGAATGAGTTTGGTTGGTTTATTGTATGTCAGTTTTTGTTTTCACTTAAAATGATTTCAATTTCAAATAAAAGTGAAACACTTTGAGTGGTACCATCCACACCATGTCTCGGATTGTGACGGGGTTTACTTTTACACGTCAAAAATGACCCATGGGACATTGTGATAAAATATCAACACAATCCAAATCCATTTGGTCAGTTTTCCGAATGTCATTTGTTGTTTTCATTTAAAATGTTGTCAATTTCAAATAAAAGTGAGACACATTGAGTGCTTCCGGCCACACCGCGCCTCAGTTTGAGGTGGGGCTGACTCGTACATCTCAAAAATGACCCATGTATCATTGTGCGAACGTATCAAAAAAATATGAATATGTTTGTTCAGTTTTCTGTATGCCAGTTGTTTTTAAATAAAAGAGTATCCATTTATAAAAAGAAAGACACATAGAGTGATACCGACCACCCCGTGCATCTGATTGTGGAGAGGTTGATTCGTAGACATCAAAAATGTCCCATGAAAAATTGTTTTAAAGTATCAATAGAATCCGAATGCATTTGGTTGGTTTTCTGTTTTCCTGTTCTTGCTTTCACTTAAAATGTTGTCCATTTCAAATAAAAGTGAGACACATTGACTGGTACCGGCCACACTGTGCCTCAGATTGTGGATGGGATCACTCATACAAGTCAAAAATGACCCATAGATAATTTTGTTGAAGTATCAACACAATCTAAATGTGTTTGGTCGGTTTTCCATTTCCCAGTTGTTGTTTTCATTTAAAATTTTGTCCATTTAAAATAATAGTGAGACACATTGAGTGGTACCGGCCATATTGTGCCTCGTATTGAGGCGGGGTTTCCTCTTACATGTCACAAATAACCCATGCATTGTTTCCTAAATTATCAACGGAATATGAATGTGTTTGGTTTGTTTTCCGTATGCCAGTTTTTTTCACCTAAAATTTTTTCCAATTAAAATAATAGTGAAACACTTTGAGTGGTACTGGCCACACCGTGCCTCAAATTGATGCAAGGTTGACTCTTTCATATCAAAAATGACCCACGGATCGTTGTGCTGAAGTATCAACACAATATGAATCTGTTTGGTTGGTTTTCTATATGTCATTTGTTATTTTCTTTTAAAATGTTTTCCATTTCAAATAAAATTGAGACACTTTGAGTGTTATCGACCACACTGTGCCTCAGTTTGAGGTGGGGTTGACTCGTACACATCAGAAATGACCCATGGATCGTTGTGATAATGTATCAACACAATCTGAATATGATTGTTTTATTTTCCATATACTAGTTGTTGTTACATAAAAGAGTATCATTTTTAAATAGTAGAATGAAAATTTGAGTGGTAACGGCCACACCGTGCATCATATTGAGTTCGAGATGACTCGAAAATGTCAAAAATTACCCATGTATCATTGTAATAATGTATTGACAGAATCCAAATTAGTTTCTTCCATTTTCTATATGCCTGTTTTTTTTCACATAAAATGTTTTCCATTTCAAATAAAAGTGAAACATGTCACAAATGATGCAGGTATCATTGGTCCAAAGTATCAATTGAATCCAAATGAGTTGGTTCAGTTTTCTGTATGCATGTTTTTGTTTTCACTTAAAAATTTGTCCATTTCAAATAAATGTTAAACACTTCGAATGGTACAGGCAACACCATGCCTCAGATTAAGGCGAGGTTGACTCATACAGGTCACAAATTACCCATGGATCATTGTACTAATGTATCAACACAATATGAATTTGTTTGATCAGTTTTCCAAATGCCAATTGTTGTTTTCTTTTAAAATTTTCTTCATTTCAAAAAAATGTGAGACACTTTGAGTGGTTTCGGCAACATCGTACCTCTGTTTGAGGCGACGTTGACTTTTACACCACACTAATGACCCATGGAATGTTTTCCTAATGTATAAACACAATCCGAATTTCATTGGTTGGTTTTACTAATGCATGTTATTTTTACTTAAAATATTATCAATTTTAAACAAAAGAGAGACACATTGAGTGGTTCCAGACCCACCGTCCCTCGAATTGAGGAGGGGTTGACTCATAGACATCACAATTGACCCAAGTATCCTTTTCCTAAAGTATCAACAGAAACCGACCGTGTTTGTTCAGTTTTCTGTATGCCAGTTTTTGTTTTCACTTATAATTTTGTTCATTTCAAATAAATTTTAAGAACTTTTTGTGGTACCGGACACACCATGCCTCATATTGTGGTGGGGTTTACTCATACGCAACAAAAATGACCTATGGATCATTGTGTTGAATTATCAACACAATCCCAATATATTTGATCGGTATTCCACATGCCAATTTTAGTTTTCACTGAAAATGTTGTCCATTTCAAATAAATGTGAGACACTTTGAGTGGTACAAGCCACACCATGCCTCATATTGAGGTGGGGTTGACTTTTACACATCAAAATTGACTCATAGATCATTTCTCTAATGTATAAATATAATATGTATGAGTTGGTCAGTATTCTGTATTCTTGTTTTTTTCACTTAAAATGTTTTCAATTTCAATAGAAGTGAAACACTTTGAGTGGTATCGGCCACACCATGCCTCATATTGAGGAGGGTTGACATGTACAAATAGAAAATGACCCATGGATCATTGTGCTAATGTATCAACACAAGACAAATCCATTTGGTTAGTTTTCCGAATTCCATTTGTTATTTTCATATAAAATGTTGTCCATTTCAAATAAGTGTGAGACACATTGAGTTGATCTGAACACACCGCAACCTGGTTTGAGGTGGGGTTGACTTTTACACCTCCCAAATGTCCCATGGATCATTATGCTAATGTATAAAAACAATTTGAATACGTTTGGTTGGTTTTCTCTATGCATGTTGTTTTTACATAAAATAGTATCCATTTTTAAAAAAATAAGAGACACTTATATTGGTACCAAGCTCCTCGTGCCTCTAATTGAGGTGGGGTTGACTTTTACACCTCACAAATGACCCATGTATCCTTTTCCTAAAGTATCAACAAAATCCGAATGTTTTTGGTTGGTTTTTCATTTTCCAGTTTTTTTTTTCACATAAAATTTTTCCATTTCAAATAATAGAGAGACACTTTGAGTGGTACTGCTCACACCGTGCCTCGGATTGAGGTGGGGTTGACTCATACACTTAAAAAATTCCCCACGTATCTTTTTATTGAAGTATCAACCCAATCCAAATGTGGTTGGTAGGTTTTCCGTATGGTAGTTGTTGTTTTCACTTAAAATCTTTATCCATTTCAAATATAAGTGATTCACTTTTAGTGGAACTAGCCACAGCATTCCTCAGATAGAGGAGGGGTTGACTCGTACCCATCACAAATCACCCATGGATAGGTTCTTAAATTATCAATAGAATTAGAATGTGTTTGGTTGGTTTTCCGTATGCCAGTTTTGTTTTACTTAAAATGTTTTCCATTTCAAATAAAGGGGAAACACATTGAGTGGTACCATCCAAATCATGCATCGGAATGAGGCAGGGATGACTCGTACACGTCAAAAAGTAACCATGGATCATTTTTCTAAAGTATCAACACAATCCGAAGTCATCTGGTCGGTTTCCAATTTCCATTTGTTGTTTTCAATTAAAATATTGTTCATTTCCAATAAAAGTGAGACACTTTGAGTGTTACCGGCCACACCATACCTCAGTTTGAGGCGGGGATGACTCATACATGTAAAAAATGACTCGCGTATAATTTTTCTAAATTATCAACACAATCCAAATATGTTTGGTTAGTTTTCCGTTTGCTAGTTTTTTTACTGAAAAGAGTATACTTTTTAAATAAAATAAAGATACTTTGAGTAGTAACGACCACACCGTGCCACATATTGAGGCGGGGATGACTCGTACATGTCACAAATGACCTATGGATTATTTTCCTAATGTATCAATAGAATACAAATGATTTTGGTCCATTTTCCATATGCTAGTTTTTGTTTTCACTTAAAATGTTGTCCGTTTCAAATAAAAGTGAAACAAATTGATTGTACCAGCCACATTGTACCTTGGATTGAGGCGGGGATGAAATCATACACATCTCAAATGACTCATGCATCATTTTTCAAATGTATCAATATAATTTGAGCGAGCATGGTCGGTGTTCCATATTCCAGTTTTTGTTTTAATTGAATATGTTGTCCACTTCAAATAAAAAGTGAAACACTTTGAGTGGTATCAGCCATAAAATTCATCTAATTGAGGCAGGTTTCACTCATACTTGTCAAAAAAGACCGATGAATCATTGTGATTAAGTATCAATAGAATCTAAATCTGTTTGGCCGGTTTTCCAAATTTCATTTGTTGTTTTCATTTAAAATGTTGTCCATTTCAAATAAAAGTGAGACACATTGAGTGGTTTCGGACACACCGTGCCTCTTTTTGGGGTGGGGTTGACTCGTACACCTCCAAAATGACTCATGTATCGTTTTCATAATGAATCAGCACAATCTGAATGTGTTTGTTCAGTTTTCTGTATGCTAGTTGTTTTTTTCTTAAAAGAGTATCAATTTGAAACAAAAGGGAGACACTTTGAGTGGTATCGGCCACACCATGCCTCAGATTGTAGAGGGGTTGACTCATACACGTTAAAAATGTCCCATGGATCCTTTTACTAAAGTATCAAGAGAATCTGAATGTGTTTGGTTGGGTTTCCGTATGTCAATTGTTGTTTTCACTTAAAATGTTGTCCATTTCAAATAAAAGTGATACAATTTTAGTGGTACCGGCCACACCATGCCTTATATAGAGGTGTGGTTACCACGTACACGTCCCAAATGACCCATGGAACATTGTGTTTAAGTATCAACACAATCCAAATGCATATAGTCGGTTTTCCGTATGCCAGTTTTTGTTTTCACTTAAAATGTTGTCCATTTGAAATAAAAGTGAGGCACTTTGAGTGGTATCGGCCACACTGTGCCTCTTATTGTGGAGGGGTTGACTCGTACACATCAAAAAGGACCCATGGATAATTTTTCTAATGTATCAATTGAATCCTAATGAATTTGGTTGGTTTTCAATATGCCAGTTTTTGTTTTCACTTAAAATGTTGTACATTTCAAATAAAAATGAAACACATTGAGTGGTACCGGCCACACCATGGATTCGACTGAGGAGGAGTTGACTCGTACACATCAAAAATTACTAATGGATCATCGTGCTAAAGTATCAACACAATCCAAATCTTTATGGTCAGTTTTCT
Organism: Viscum album; assembly: GCA_963277665.1. Classification (NCBI taxonomy): domain Eukaryota; kingdom Viridiplantae; phylum Streptophyta; class Magnoliopsida; order Santalales; family Viscaceae; genus Viscum; species Viscum album. The sequence goes on along the minus strand of OY728121.1, from coordinate 86,677,718 downwards.
GAATTTCATTTATTGTTTTCATTTAAAACATTACCAATTTCAAATAAAAGTGAGAAACATTGAGTGGTGTCGGCCAAACCGTGACTCAGTTTGAGGCGGGGTTTACTAGTACACCTCACAATTGACCCATGGATCGTTTTGATAGATTATTAGAACAATATGAATAGGATTGGTCAGTTTCGTGTATGCTAGTTGTTTTTACTTAAAATTGTATACATTTAAAAAAAGTCACATAGTGGTGTACCAGCCACCTTGTCCATCAGATTGAGGCAGGGATGACTGGTAATCGTCAAAAATGACCCATGGAACCTTTTCCTAATGTACCAATAGAATCCAAATGTGTTTGGTTGGTTTTCCGTATGCTAGATGATGTTTTCACTTAAAATGTTGTCCATTTCAAATAAATGTGAGACACTTTGAGTGGTACTGGCCACAACATGTCTCGAATTGAGGCGGGGTTGACTCTTACACGTTCAAAATGACCCATGGATCGTTTTGTTGAAGTATCAACACAATCCGAATTTTTCTGGTAGGTTTTCCGTATGCCAGCTATTGTTTTCACCTAAAATGTTGTCCATTTCAAATTAATGTGAGACACTTTGAGTGATATTGGCCACACCATGACTCGGATTGAGGCGAGGTGGACTCATACATGTCAAAAATGACCCAAGGAAGGTTCCTAAATTATCAACATAAAACGAATTCAGTTAGTTGGTTTTCCGTATGCCAGTTTTTTTTCATTTAAATTGTTGTCCATTTCAAATAATAGTGAAACACTTTGTGTGGTACTAGGAACACCATTCCTTGGATTTTGGCAGGGTTGACCCGTACACGTCAAAAATGACCCATGGATAGTTGTGAAGAGGTTTCAACACAATATGAATCTGTTTGGTCAGGTTTCCATAAGTCATCTGTGGTTTTCATTTAAAATTTTGTCCATTTCAAATAAAAGTGAGACACATTTAGTGGTATTTGCCACACCATGGATCGGTTTGAGGTGGGGTTTACATGTACACGTCAAAAATGACCCCTGGATTGTTGGGATAATGTATTAACTCAATATGAATATGTTTGGTCAGTTTTCCATATGCCAGTGGTTTTTACATAAAATAGTATCCATTTTAAACAATAGAAAGACACATTTAGTGGTAACAGCGTCACCATGCTTCAGATTGATATAGGGATGACTCATACAGGTCACACATGACCCATGGATCATTGTCCTAATGTATCAATAGAATCCAAATGAGTATGGTCAGTTTTCTGTATGCCAGTTTTTTTCCACTTAAAATGTTGTCCATTTATAAAAAAGTGAAACACTTTGAGTGGTACTGGCAACACTGTGCCTTAGATTTTTGTGGGGTTAACTAATAATCATCCCAAATAACCCATGGATAATTTTTATAATGTATCAACACAATCCGAATATGTTTGGTCAGTTATACAAATGTCATTTGTTATTTTCATTTAAAATGTTTTCCATTTTAAATAAAAGTGTTACACTTTGAGTGGTGTTGGCCACACCGCACCTCGGTTTGATGCGAGGTTGACTCATACCACATATAAATGACCAATGGATCATTCTGCTAATGTATCAAGAAGATATGAATACGTTTGGGCGGTTTCCCATATTCCTGATTTTTTACTTAAAAGAGTATAATTATTTTTAAAATATAAAGACACTTAATGGGGTACTGACCACACCATGCCTCGGATTGAGGCAGTGTTGCCTTTTAAACGCAACAAATGACCCATGGATCCTTGTCATAATTTATCTATAGAATCCGATTGAGTTCGGATGGTTTTCTGTATGCCAGTTGTTGTTTTCACTTAAAATGTTGTCAATTTCAAATAATAGTGAGACACATTGAGTGGTTCCAGCCACGTTGTGCCTCGGATTGAGGCAGGGTTGACACGTACACATCAAAAATGACCCATGGATCGTTTTGATGATGTATCAAAATATTCCAAATGTGTTTAGTCAGTTTTACGTATGCCAGTCGCTGTTTTCACTTAAAATGTTGTCCATTTCAAATAAAAGCGAGACACTAGGATTGGTACTAGCCACACCGTGCCTCATATTGAGGTGGGGATGAATCATACACGTCAAAAAATAACCCATGGACCAGTTATTAAATTATCTACATAATCTGAATATGTTTGGTCTATATTCCATATGCCAGTTTTTTTCACATAAAATGTTATCCATTTAAAATAAATGTGAAACACATTGATATTTATCATCCACACCCGTCCATAGATTGAGGCGTGGTTGACTCGTACAAGACACAAATGACCAATGGATTGTTGTGCAGAAGTATCAACACAATCAGGATCGGTTTTCTTGGTTTTCTGAATTCCATTTATTGTTTTCATTTAAAATGTTGTTCATTTCAAATAAAAGTGAAACAATTTGAGTTTTATTGGCCACACCATGCCTCGTTTTCAAGTGTGGTTGACTCTTACACATCAAAAATTACCCATGGATCGTTGTGCTACTGTATCAACACAATCCGAATAAATTTGTTCAGTTATCCTTATGTCAGTTGTAGTTTTAACTTAAAATGTTTTCCATTTAAAATAAAATTGAGACGCTCTGAGTGGTACCAACCACATTGTGCCTTATATTGAATTGGAGCTGAATAATACACATCATGAATGAAAAAATGGATCGGTTCCTAAATTATCAACAGAAACTAAATGTGTTTGAATGGTTTTCCATATGCCAGTTTTTCTTTTCACTTAAAATGTTGTCCATTTCTAATATAAGTGAAACACTTTGACTGGTACTGGTCACACCGTGCCTCATATTGAGGTGGGGTTGACTCTTATACACAAAAAATGAACCATGGATCATTTTGATAATATATCAACACAATATAAATCCATTTGGTCAGTTTTCCATATGTCATTTGTTGTTTTCATTTAAAATGCTATCCATTTCAAATAAAATTGAGACACATGGAGTGGTACCGACCACATAATGACTTGGTTTGAGGTAGGGTGGACTCATACACATAAAAAATGACCCATGGATCATTGTGATAAAGTATAAACATAATCTGAATAGGTTTGGTCTGTTATCTGTATACCATAATGTTTTACCTAAAAGAGTATCCATTTTAAATAAATGAAAGACAGTTTGAGTGGTACTGTGCACACCATACCTCGTATTGAGGTATAGTTGACACTTACACATCAAAAATGATCCATAGATCGTTTTGCTAAGGTATCAACACAATCCAAATCCGTTTGGTTAGTTTTTTTTATTCTAGTTGTTGCTTTCACTTAAAATGTTGTCCATTACAAATATATGAGAGACACATTGAGTGGTACATCACACATCATTCCTCAGTTTGAGGTGGGGTGACTTGTACAGGTCAAAAATGACCCATGGATCGTTGTGTTGATGTTTCAACACAATCCAAATATGTTTGGTCAGTTTTCTATATTCCAGTTGTTTTTTTCACTAAAAACGTTGTCCATTTAAAATAAATGTGTGACACTTTGAGTGATACCAACCACACCGTGCCTCAAATTGAGTCAGTGTTGACTCGTACACGTCACAAATGACACATGGATCATTTTCCTAAAGTATCAACTGAATCCGAATGCGTTTGGTCAGTTTTCCGTATGGTAGTTTTTGTTTTCACTTAAAATGGTACCCATTTAAAATTTAAGTGAAACACATTGAGTGGTACCATCCACATCATGCCTAAGATTGAGGTGGGTTTCACTCTTACACATCACAAATGACCCATAGACCGTTGGGATATATTATCAACATAATACGAATCTGTTTGTTTATTTTTCTGTATATCATTTTTTATTTACATTTACAATGTTGTACATTTCAAATAAAAGTGAGACACTTTCAGTGGTAGCAGCCACATTGTGCCTCAGTTTGAGGCAGGGTATACTCATACACATCACAAATGACCCATGGATCGTTGTGATAAATTATTAACACAATCCGAATATGTTTGGTCAGTTTTCTGTATGGCGGTTATTTTTACATAAAAGTGTATCATGTTTATACAATAGTAAGACACTTTGAGTGGCACCAGCCACAACATGCCTCATATTGAGGTGGGGATGACTCGTACACATCAAAAATGACCCATGGATCGTTGTCCTAAAGAATCAACACAATACGTAACTGTTTGGTCGATGTTCCATATGTCATTTTTTGTTTTCATTTAAGATGCTGTCCACTTAAAATAAAAGTGAGACACTTTGAGTGGTACTGGACACACTGTGCCTCAGTTTGAGGTGGGGATGACTCGTACACGTTACTTGGGTATTTTGAGTGTCGTCAAGTCCAGAATGAAGATCTGGGTGAGGGTGGTGGGTATCTAGGGTCCAGGTAGGAGGGTGGTGGCTGTCTGGGTGGTTGTTCGGGGGGTTGTCCGGAGGACCGTCTGGGGCGGGGGTGTCTGTGGTCTAAGAAGGAGGGTTGGGAGGCTGTTTGGGGGGATTTATGGGGGCTGTCTAGGGGGGGGGGGCTGTCTGGGGTCCAGGGAGGACGGTTGGGGGGATGTCTGGGGGGCTGTTTGGGGGGTTGTCTAGGGTCTATGAAAGAGGGTGGGGAGGTTGTCTGGGGGGGCCGTCTGAGGGGATGTCTTGTGGGTTTTCCGAGGTCCATGGGAGAGGGTGGGGGTAGGGTGTCCGTGGGCTGTCCGGGGGTTTTCCGGGGGTTGTCTTGTGTCCCGGAAGGATGATGGGGATGCTATCCATGGGGCTATTCGGGGGCTATCCAATGTCCAGGGAGGAGGGTGGGGGCTGTCCGGTGGGTTGTCTGTTGTCCCGGGAGGATGGTGGCGGACTGTCTGGGGTCCAGGGAGTATGGTGGGGGGAAATCTATTGGCCTGTCTGGGGGGGGGGGGCTATATCTGGTTCATGGGATGGATTTTACATATTTTCTGTGAAAATTATTTCAAGGTTAAAAAATAATTTCTTTATATCATCTTCTAAAAAATTACAATTTCATAAAAATAGGGGGATTTCACAGTAAATCAACAAATCAAGTTTTATTTTTTAATGATAAATAAATAAAGATAATGTGACCTACCTAATCACACATATATTCAGGCACAACAAATCAATAAATATCAAAGTTCTGTCATATCTGTAAAAAATGTAATGGATCAATCTGTCCCTTATCACCATCACTATCAACACCATAATCTTTACCCTCAACCGCATCCTTATCGTTGTCCCCATCATTGACCCTAACCTCTTCCTCGCCCTTGAACTTAGTCTCGACCTCCTCATATCCCTTCTCATCTGCCTCAGCCTCCTCCTCTCCCTCCTCCTCTGCCTCGACCTCCTCCTCGGCCTCCTTCTCCTCCGCCTCAGAGTCCACCTCACCACCATCACGACCACCACTAGAACTCCCACCTGGTGCACCATATATATAGCGCATGGATGAAATATATTCCTCATAAGAAGTTATGGCCTCTAGTGGATGTGTTGGTTGTTAATCCTCCATCCGTTTCATAAATGTATTGTTTTCCATAGCAGACTATGTTGCTGTCTCGGTGGACCTTTTTTCAGACATTTATGTCTGTTCCTTAACCTACTGCAACTCGGTGGCACTAAAACTAATACCTAAGGAGGTCCAATACCTTGCCATAACTATAATCTTCCCCAGATGACATCGTACTCTACTTGGGAGCTAATCTCCCAACACATTATGTATGTGATCGTTTGGACTGAAATTTTCAGGTTCTTGGGAATCAAGGGCCTCTAAAGATTCATGTTAGAAATATAAATAGATTATTATGTTACAAAATAGAGATTAAAATTTTAAATCTACAATATAAAACTGACAAGATGATACTGAGTCTGTTCATTAACTACATTTTGATATTTCCTCTTTCTACCCGAGAAAAACTGTTTTTATCGAGGCAGACGTCCTTCTATATTCAATTTGTGCCTCCACAATGAAATTTAATATATGAAAACCATAATTAAAAATAGGATATAAAATTATGTAATTGCATTATTAAAATTATATAACAAATTTATCCGTCTAATATATTATGGAGGAAGCTATAGAAAGTGTATTTCATAATGAAAGATTATGAACTGTCATACCAGTTATCTCTCATGATCTAGCATCGTAGTACATACCAATGTGTGGAAAAATTTCATATCATTATTGTTTTGTTATTTCTTCCAGATACATCCTAAATAAAATTCAATAATTAGTATTAATGAAAAACATGAAAATTTTAATTTAAATACTTCTAATTTTATTAATACCGTAAATTGGCAAGTCTCTCAATGAGTAATCATATATCGATACTGTTCTAATGGAAAATCACCCACGACATAGACTGCGTCCGACTCTATGCCCACTCTATCATGCCAGCAAATATACAAATCGTGCTTATAAGCTCTCCAAATCCCATCTAAATATTTTAGATGTGCTTTCCGTGCCCCCTAAACATAGTTGAAATTTCACCGTAGCTGATACCAAAATATTAATTCATATAAATACAAAAAATAATATATTTCATTAAATAGAGCTGATTTTTTTACCCATATCTCTGCCCAGGCATTATCCTTGACTTCATTTGGAAGTTCTCACCATGAGAGGGGGCTAACCGGATTGATGTCAAAGTATTTGGCCAGCGTCTCCAAAAAACATCGACATTTTTTCCCTGATTTTTCAAGAAACCATTCACGATAGATCCTTCGGGGTGATTCTTGTTTTGGAAATAAGACATTAATGTGTACATATTTCATTCAGTTGGATACATCCACCAGAAGTAAATAGGTCTAACGAGATGTATTTCAATGGGAATATGGAAGGTCAGATGCAACATGCTTGTGAAAAGTTAAGGAGCAAATATTTTCTCCAACACACACAAAAAATAATGGGCCAACTGTCAACATTTTTTGCAAGAATGACTTGGAAAATTTCTACGCACAAATATCGCTAAACAAAAAAGCACAACCGAATAATATTCAACGATGCATTATTTGTCAAAAGTAAATGGATTTCTTTTGGAATCAACTCATTTATGAGAATTTAATAATCATGAGTCTTCAATGATTTTAGATTCAACTCTATTCTGTTGACTCGTTTATACATGTTTCATGAATAGCCATCAAGAAATATAATAGTCTCTAATACTTCGATAAATTGTTTTTTAATAGGTGTCATCACATAAGAATCAAGTGTATGTTTCCATTTATTTTCACTAATACGCACATGATGCAATTCTGGTATGATACCCCAAACCCCCAAGTCACGCCGAGATAGTAAATCATATTTTTTCATTCCCTAAAAATTTAGAAGTATTGAAATCAACATTTCACATATATTCTTATCAATGTGCATTGTGTCTAAGAATTGATGTAAATAATTTGTTAACCAATAAGGAAAATCAAAATAGATACATATCTTCATCCAATTGTAACCAGTTTCAGTGGAAACATTCTTTCTCTTTCTAGATTTCGTTATACCCTTCCCAAATGAAAAACTGAAATCTTTCACTTCATTAAGCACATCATTTCAAACATACTCTGAGGTGGATCATCCATATCTATGGTATTATCAAATCTTCAAAGATTTTTTCTATGTGGATGGTCCATCGGCATGAATCGACGATGTCCCATAAAACAAAAACTACAGTGATGTTTCACTCTTATGGATATTTTATTCTTCATATAAGAAGGACATGAAAATTTTCCATTCTTGCTCCATCCAAACATCATTTCATAATCTGAAAAATAATTGATCATCCACATAAGCACAGAACACATCTAAAATATATCTTTCGAATACGAATCGTATGTGTGCACACCAACATCCCAAAGAAGTTTCAAATTATTTATTAACGGTTGCATTTATAAGGGAATATCAATGTCGGGATCAGAAGGGCCAGATATGAGTATACGCTTGAAAGTGAAAGGTTTTTTAATACACAATAATGGGGGACGATTCTAAATGTTTCTAAAAACTAGCCATGTGTAGTGCGATGTAAGCATATGCCCAAATGGGTTGAAACCATCACATGAAAGTCCCAACCTCACATTATGCATGTCAGTTGCAAAATCAAGATATCAAGCATCAAATATCTTCCATCAAAATCCATTGACCGGATGAACCAACTCATTATTAGTCTTCTATCTCTTAGTATCATGCCATCTCATTTTTATTGATATATCATCAGACATAAAAAGATGCTGGAGTCTGGGGTTCAATGGAAAGTCTAACATTACTTTTTGTTGCACGCAACATGATGTTCTACAAAATTTTAAATTTTAGTGGGATGTGTCACATTTTAAAAAATCATATCATTTAGTGGTTTCCTCCAATAATAATCTACAATATTTCAGGAAGGCATGAATTTTGTTTTGGGAAAATTCGCGTTCGTTAACTAGCTTCCATGCCATATAGTGGTTTGAGGGAATATCTACATAAACTGGAAGTAAATACTTCAAGAAGGTAAGAATGTAATTGATTTCTCTATTAGAAATACCATACATAGTTTTCCCATTAATCAATCTGATTAAAAATTCCATCTTTTTCATTTTAACACATTGTTGATATAATGGAGTCGTGGAACCATCATTAAATTATTTCACAATGAGAATATCATCATATTCATTAGATGCATCATTTTTCCTCACATCTATGTCTTTTTGAGTTGAAATCCATTATTTTTAAAGATGATGAATAAATTAAAACTTGTAATCTAAAAAATTCTCCAGTCCAGTCCATTCATTTCGATAATCAACAATTTGAGATTTCATTTTCTCTGCATTGTGATACCACACATAGTAGTTTGCTTGAAAACCATATTTGGTTTAATGGTAACTAACTTCGTCACGACTCAACCATGGTCTACCAACACAATTGGAACATGGGGAGTGTATGAGACCACTATTTGATGCATTTTGAAATGAAAAATCTAAAAATCTCTCAAAATTGTTTTGAAAATCACTTGAGATCTGATCGGTTTCAGATATCCATCTTCTATACATTATATAAAATAAATTTTTATAAGTAATTACTTCATAAGAAAATCAATAATATTGAGGTTTAATTGAAAATATATATACGTAAACTATAAAGGAAGGTGTTTCTAGTTGAAGTAGTGAACTATTAAAATAATGTAATGATATACTAATTCAGTTATGTGTGCTTAAATTTTAGGTGAGACGTGTTTTGTAATTTTTTCATTTATCACATACAAGAAGACACCATGGACCTAATAGAACATTGATCAAGATGTAACAAAGTTAATGCTTTTTATGAAAGATGAAGAATGTGTAAAGAGATTTATTTAAATTAGTTATTGATGCAAAAAAATAGAAATATGTGAAAAGTTAATACATTTCATAACAGTCAAACTAAAGTCCACAAAATGTACCATATCACCCCACTAAAAAAAAGAAAACCACCTATCCCACAGAAAGTAACATGTGCGTCTAGTCTATACAAGTTCTATTATGATTTATCTCACATATGAATAATTATTTTTGGGAGTGAAATAGAGTGGATCATGAGCTTTGTGTTCACGAAATGAAGTGATCAAAACAACTTCATTTGTGTGAAGAATAATAATCCCACGTTCCTCTTGATATTAGAACCAAGTATTCATGATTTTTGAGATGAACCTGTATCCATGAAACCATATGAGAAGAATGATTCAATACATGTGTTTTCTGATTTCCCATGCATTTTGAGGAACCCCAAATCAGTGAAAATATTGATTGTTTTTTAAAAAGGTGATTGAATAACTCATGTATGATGTTGAAGGAAGAATTATTAATGGTTATATTAAGAAAACTAATATCCATTAATATTGGAAACATGAAATTCTGTTAATGAGTTACATGAATAAGGAAGAATACTGCATGGGAGAAGGAGAGGTCCCATCGAAAGTTCCCTTTTTAGATATATTATTCAAAAGAAAATTGTATTGTACGATTATGTATTTCATATTTCAACTGTGGAAAATAATTAGGGACCATGTACTATATTTCAATGTTGAAGAAGATACTCCATATATTCTTTTATGAAATGGTTAGGTGAACAGTGCATCATTTTATATATATAATGATTTTGATAGACACATGATACATACTTGTTATCTAACACACATAGTGTAAAAAATGATTAATATGATCTTAATTTTTGACATGATCATAATTTAAGGAGTAATTTTAAGGATATTCTATGAATAAATATTAGATAAAATTTATTATGAGTTCATATACATGAAGCTTTAATATTTGGAGCGTTGTGATTAAAAAAAGAAATATGAATCTTTAAAATTAGGACACAAGAAAGAGTCCATGCCCTTATAAAATTATATGTTCAATGGAAACATTAATTGGACAATGTGTGCATTGATGAAGTTATTTGAGTACACAATTCGTGAAGGGAGTAGTGAATCATAAGATTCTCCAAAGTCCCTAGAAATTGGGAAAATGACATTATTTTTCTAAATATTGTAATAAATTTAGAAATGTTGAGAATAGAAGGATATCCATGACTAATATGAGAATATTTTGAAGGAGACTATCCTGAATGGGGGAGTTGCGGCTGATCAGATGGAGGAGGTTCACCTAGGAGGGCGCTTTTGGGAGATGGGGGAATGCGCTTCTAGAAATCAGGTGCTTTTGGGTGTCGGTGGAATGTGGTTATTTAAAAGAGAATTTGCGAAGGGGGGGGGGGATTTTCATTGTGGTTTCCTCAAACCATTTTTAAATCCTTCCATAACAACAGTGTTACCAATGGTTTATTAAAACCGTTGGTAAAGGGCACTTATACTAGTGGTTCTTTTGAGCCATTGGTATAAAATTGTTGGGAAAGATATCCTTTGGAGTAGTTCCCCTGTAAGTATGTGATAAAACTGAAATGAATTCCATTGATATCTGCTCTTAGTCCATTCATGGCACCCCAAGGATGAAAATATAAACCCATTACAATAAGAGGGGATTGATATGGTGTGCTGGAATACCACTAAAATGATTAATTAAGTGCTCACAATTTTTAACAATAGGTTTTCTGAGCTTCAACCTTTTCTGTCATCCCCAGTTTCCACCTTAACACCCACATTCATACTCCGATGCATCTTCCCACTCCAGGAATCCACTGCTATTAATGAACATCCTCAAAAAGGAACAACATGATCCCCACTTTTCGTTTATCCATCAGGGGAATTTCTCATTTAAAACTGATCACATAATGTCTAAATTTGGGTATCATCGAGTTGTGCCTCCCTAAATGACATTATGTGTGGAGGGTAACAACCACTGATAGGAGGTAGCAGCATCATCTCTATCCAAAATGGACAAATTTTAGGAGGAAAATATCTCCATTTCCACTTTCTCCAACTATGAACTGGGTCTCATGTTAAAATGATTCCCAACAAAATTTACATTAACAAGAGTATAGAATAAGTTGAAGTTATAGTTCTGGAGGATCTTCAGTCATCATCTCTATCTTAATTTCAAATCATTATGAGTGGAGATATACAAGAGACTATTTTTGTTAGAGTAGATAGTAATTTTTAATACCATAAGATAGTTTCACCACATCGTCAATGTGAAGACTTCCACTACCAACTTGGGATCGTTGGTCATAGAGTTCTGCTCATGAGTTATCAATTGATGTCAACCATTTAGAATCAGTGATTTACAATACATTAGGACACAACCATGTATGGTACATGATGCATCGCCGAAAACTAGTTACCCAACACCTTCCTCAAGAAAACCGATGATCGGGGTGCTCATACAACTCTTTCATATATTTTGAAAAACCTACAGGAACCTTTCCATCCATGAATGTTGCTAACCCTTTCAACAGACCGAAGTATTAAAAAACCCTCTTTTAATGGATACTCATTCCCCAAAGTCAGAGGGTTAAAGCACATGTAATCAAAACATATCCATGAGCACTAGGTTTTACTAATATGTTCCTCTACAAGTCCTCCACTTACACCCTCAGCTCACAAATCTCTGCAGAAGTCATCTGATATAGTAATGAAGATATTAATTCCATATGAGGTTGGAGGAAAATGTTGAATTATATATCCTTATAGGGATTTAAACATAGAAAAAAAATTTTGATTACAAATTCATATTCATCCTCTACTGCTGGGAATGGTAAATAGGTAACATCCACTACACCCAAGGGTAAGTCAAGCAATCTCATGAGAGATAAGCTACATCCTCCTATACATGAGTCTATTTCATGCAATCTGGGATCCCTTATTTACTGAACAAGGAAAACCTAATCCCATCACTACAGACATACCGCACCATTTTTCCTAAAATAGTCAATCTGAATATGAACTTTGGATCAATAGTTAACACCCAAACTAACTTTTTATCTCCACGACATTTCCTTTATGTGGTTCCAATAGAAACTCTTTCCTCAAGGGTTAGATCGCACCATCATCAGATGTGTGATTATCATGTATCCTCCCTTAGGTATCTCCAGACATAAGTGTCAAGTAAATTGTTTAGCAATAATTTATATATTTTGAACAAGATTCATGAAAAGAATGAATGATTAGCACATAGTCCTATCAATATGACAGCTAAGAGTAGACATAGACTATACCTCAAATCATTCATGGAGCCCATTGGTCATATGCCTTAACCACATGCAGCTATCCCATTCCCTTGTCCTCCAGCTCTTGAGCCTAGTGTGGACTATATTGGGGTGGTGGTTATAACATGTCAAAATGTATACCACCTCATAACAATCTCATGGCTCATCTACTGAATCTTTATACCTATAGGTCTAAATGTTCTTGTCATTGTCTCTACCACAGTGGTATATCCACTATTTCCCTATCAGCATGAAGGGATAGAAAATATCATGAAATATGTCAACTATCATATTTTTAAAATCTTTACCACTTTCTTGGCTGAATGGACTCATCATATCTGCCTTGAGATGTAGATCCCTTGCCTTAGAACATATTCTTTGAAAGTATCACTTGTGGATGTCTATGAGACTAATGTCGACTCCCAGCATTACCACTACCAACATCCACTGGTTGTATCTGATCTACCAAAGGACATCCAACCAGAATGGTTTTCCCTAGAACCCTAGTATATATAATAATGCATAGATTGAATGTGTTACCTAATATATCCCAAAACACACCTCGATCAGAGGTTTGAGCCTTAAAGCAATGTTTTTTTTCGTATTCATGGAGTACGTAGATTTTTTGTTATGCCTCGATGAATACTCAGCTAAAAAAAGTCATCCAGCCATAGAAATAGAATCAATTTGGAATGAATACCACTTATATTAAATGGAAATATCCCCTTCTATGAAAATGAATCTCAAGCTCAGACCATAGATGAGTCATCTCATTGCATGATAGGGTAATCTATACCCCACCATCACCCTACTTATCCCTATAGAAGGCTCATTTCTAGGATCATCATATGATCTAATGTATTCATGAGTAGATGAAAAACTCGGTCACCACCTCATGTGTGTCATTATCTACCTTTTAGTCAGGCTCTCCATATATCCTAAGGGTTTCATATCCCTGAAACTCGTTAAGTGTGTTCTGCCTGTGTATCTCATTTTCTAGTATTATTATCACCATGTGATCCTCTATGGGTGGTGGTATAGCTGTTACATCACTCGATTGAGATGAATCTGGAATGGACCCCTTTACCAATCTTGTTACACCACAAATCATTCACATGACCACGTAGTGGATTCGTGGTTGGCTATTTATATGGATGAAACTTGGAAAAAAATAACATGTACCATGATCAATATACTATAATTGGTGTCTTTACTCAGTAAGGACATGTAAAACTCAAAAATTCCCAACAATGTTCACGTTCAATCATTTTCCCCTTCAACTAGTGTTTCCATCTACTGAGTTGAAAAGCAGAATTCAGGGTCCTGGCATATGGATACCTCAACCAATGCACCCACATGGGATTCACTGGCATGAAATCTAAACAAGAAGTTGTAAACCCTATTTCCCGAAACCAAAATCATAGACTCTAGGTTCTTAATATAGTAGTTACCTCCTATAATACCACTATATCGAGACCCCTCCATTTGGGCCTATGTCGTGACAACCCAATGCTCGCCTCCCATTGACCAGGGGCTGGCTAAAAGTTCCATGTAGGCATATACCGAACTAATGGGTGGTGTTTTCCGAAGTACCAACACACACTCAAAAAGAATCAGTGCATACTGGATGGTGAAAACACTATGTAAACAATCACATGGTATGAAAGTAGGAACTGAAGGTAAAAGAGGCCAGAATACAAGCCAAACTCAAACAGAAAAGTAAAAGTATAAGTGTCTGGAACTCCTCCCCATGAATACCATTACTGAAGGGAAGGTACAAAAAAAATATTTGAAATAACAAAATCATGTCTCTTATATATATTCATTCTATGAACCACCTAGCCCCTGTCCACTAAGGAATCCATCAATTCGTCAATCTTATACACAAGAACTAACATGTGTTAGTGAATCCCATGTATGGGTGAATAAAAAATACTCATTAGGGAGCCCTACCCACTATGGTATACCACAAAGAAATACACAAAAAAATACTACCATAAAGGTACATGAAATATAGACCATATGATGTATTTCTATGTGTGTCACATGATTCAGCGCTAACAGTAATAAAACAAAGTATAGAAATCAAGTGTATCAGTTGTAATGTTGATCATCATGTACCCCTATGGGCCTCATCCTTGATGAGTCCCTATTCTCTAATGGGTGACAGTGGTATGATCGTTTTTAGGCCATTGAGGTCATCTTGGATTTCGGGCCACTGAGGTCCACTCATCTCTCAATCCGATGAGTTATACTCGGCTCCAATTCCACAGAAGTCTGCTCATCTGTTGGACCACTAATGTCTACTCTACTACGGTCCCATATAGGTCATTTTTTCACTTCCTTCTCATCATAGCCACATGTAGAATATCCCTTCGTAATTTTCTTAATTTTGAAAGGAATTTACTGCTCAATCAATCTAACATAACTCATTATACAAAAAAACTCACCTGGAGTATTACAAAATTACCACCAAGACATGAATGTCCCAACAACACAAACTACATGAAAATCAGACGTATGGTTTGGATGTAATTTTTTTTTTCTGAAAATGGCCATGTTGGGTCTCCTCCTATGTCGACATGGTCAGATCATCTAAACCCAATTTATCCGACGCAACCTGACCTTGTCAGTTCTGGGCTGACATGATCTTTCCACAACCAATAGGTTGGCCAATTTGGCCGGCTGGACCCGGCCGCTAGGGCTATGGGTCTCGACCGTAGTGCCCCTCGATGAACAGGTTACCCTTCGGCCCAGACCATGAAGTGGGTTCATTTTACACACATCTATTACACAGAGGGACTCATTTTCTCCTATACCTAGCCTATGCTAATGTTTTTGTTTGGTCTAACCCGAAGGGGGCAGACGACGCGTCCGCCCCGTGTTGCGCGGTCAATGCAATCATCCCCCTCCCTCGAAAGCAGTCCCGAGGAGTAGATACCAGAAAAAAATATCATCCCAACTGCGGGTCTACATACCAAATGTTGTAACATTATAGAACTATAAATCTGCTCCACTACGACTGAATCGCTGCAACATCCCAGCCCGATGAGGCGCAGCGCCAGCACACACTTCTTTGTGCCTCCGTTGGTTATTTTAGTGGGCCACCAAACATTTTTTGATGGTATTTTTTCAGATATGTGAGCACCTCTAGAATCATATAGATGACTTGGTCACTACTATGTGCTCTATGTAATCTCACTATCGATCTTTGGTGAGGTCGTGCCAGTAAAATTATAATAATGTCTGACGTGAACACATGGGTCCGTCAGGGAAGAACAATAGAACAGGGGTAGGAATAGCACCCTGAAAACCCAGGGGATGGATGATTACAATGTTTGATTGGACGTTTTTTGTCCCATGAGATGAATATTGTTTAGATATTAATTACCATGATCCTACCCTTAATGTCCCACAACATTTAACCCATCCCGCAAAAAAAATGAACGACCTACAAATCAACCAATTACTAGGTTGATCAATGTTCTTCATTTGGAAATAATGAATGGAAATAAGAATGAAATAGAATAATACCCCTAACATGATGTTGGAATGTTTGTTGGAGAATATTTCACCAATATCATTCTTCATTTCTCAATATACCATTGGTGGCCTGATCCCTCAAAGGGGAAGGAAGGAACCTGTGTTGATTCTCAATTCATCACTGTTCATTGCTTGCAAATTCCAATCCTTCAATGCATTAGTAAAAATCTATGATCCTGTAAATTATCCTACATATCTTTAAAAGAAATAAAGTGGATGAAACAAATTTCAGTGTTTCTATTATGTTGAGTCGTGGTGTGGTTATGTTGTTTCATTTATGAAACACCATTTCTCTTATTCTTGAGTTTCAGTGTCATTATGTTATTTCATTTATGGAATGAAACAACTTGCTCAAAATTGAATTTTGGAAGTCATTTTTTAAATAAAATATTTTTTTTCTAATGGTTAGTTAATTTTACTTGAAATCACCAAAAAATTAACATTTTACCCATGACCTTTGTCAGTTGAGGTTAGGCCTTCCCTAAGGAAAGAATACCATAAAGTGAACAACGGTACTGTCAGATTTCCGATCTGAATTATCATTTCTGTGTTATAAGGAATTTAAAATAAAATAATATTTATTTAATTATTTCACTTAAAATCACATCTCCAAAACTACCTTGAACAATTCACTCTCACCTACTAATTTTAGGCTCTGCCTATTGAAAGAACGCCTTACGCTCTCAATTGTGGTCTCAGATTGTCATTTTGGGTTACCGTTCAGGGGTTATAATCATTTTCCAAACAAAATATTTTTTTTAATTATTTTATTTATGGTTATTGCATTTCTTTCATGTTGGATGCCCGCACCGACTAAACTATTGTCGAACCTAGGTTTAACCCGCTATTATGAATTCAACTGTGTATTCATATTTCTGATATGGAAAAACATTTAAGAGTTACTATACTTATTTATGAAATCTGCTCAAATGCGCTATTTAAAAACATTAATTTTTTCGTCGGACCATTCTAGGAACATCTGTCGTTACAATATCATTCATTCTCAGGGAGGGATATGAAATTTTCTAGGAATGATTCTAAAAATAAAACTAGGAAAATCCATGTCATTACATATTTATCCTGGTTATGTAAAATAAATATTTATCGTGGTCCAAAATTTAAAGATAAAGGTCAAAATTGAACTACTATTGTTCTAATCACATTATCTATTTATAATTATATCATATCACCTGTAATTATTGAAAATTACTTATTTTGGATCCTTTTTTCATGTAAATATTGAGGGCACACGTTATTCATTTCCCAAATATTTTGTATTCTCCCTCCCCCACATATAAAGGTTCCCCACTATACACTTCTATTAAAGTTTTAAAAACCTTATGGATAAGGTAATACCTACCCATATCATATCTATAATTCTCTTATAATATCAAAGAGGCCTTTTTTAATTATAAATCCTATATTAGAGATAAATTGGTTTAATCGTCGAAAATTTTATAGATGAATATGTAATGTTCTTAAATGATTGTTTTTATTTGTAATCTTCGTCAACAAACATAAATATTATTAAAATACTATTATATAATATATGAATTATCTCCTATGAAAATAGTTGTTATTATTTTATTATAATTACCTATATCCATCACCCAATCCATCAAATAGAAAATGATGTTGCTGATCACATGTACAATAAAATTCTACCTCACAAACCGATGTGATTAGTTTTCAATACCCAACATTAATGGATGTATTTCTTGATGGATTTAACACAAACATATATATATATATATTTATTATTTATTTAATAATCATAATTTGGGTTTATTATTTATCATATACATTACTAATTTTCATTCTATGGGGGGTTACAACAATGTAGCACGTGTGCACGGTGGACTACCACCTCATCAACCAACATGATCCAATTTTCACTTATGTTTTTAATAGAATTTAATATGTATATAGTTAATGAATATATTTTATGGTTATTACTAAATATACATCTATAAATATAATACCACATATGAGTTCTTACCTTCAAATATGTTGGAAAACATTAATGTCTCTCTTTTGTATGGGTGGAATACGATATGCATGTAGCAACATGAAATGGTTTTCAATTCATTTTAACATATATTTTAATAAGGAATGATATTATTAGCATACATGAAACATATAACCTAATAATAATTATTTATTGTTTAATTAGTTTTTATCTTCCTTCATTACATTTATTGAAAAAATGGAAACCATTTTTGTCCAAACCTACAACATTTTTCACCATGAAATGAGTACTCAATTTTCTATATTTAAAATTTATGGATCACAATGAATATATATTGAATATGTAATATATTTTAATAACTTTTTACTTTATTAAATGACATTATCATTATCATTGTAAATTGATAGAAAATAAAAAATAAAATATGTCATGAAAAATATGTTGTTAATACGATAAATACAATTTTAAAAATATTATTTTTAAACTAATACCTGAATTTTAAAAATACAATGTAATCAAATGTAAATAAATAAATAACATCAAAATGTTGAAATTCTTAATTATGAACCTCAAAACCTTACCATCATGTCCATGTTCCAGGATATCATTCAAAAATGGGTTTGACCTGATAGAAATTTCAATATAGTTTTTCTCCTGAGACCTACAAATACATAGTGGGGCTATAATGGGCCTCACCAATCACATAATACGTATAATACATTCAACATATGATGGAGTGAAACATTATCAATATAATAATTAACATATGAAATTCAAATAATTTCTTTTATCACTAATCACATTCATAAACTATCATGAGGTATATGGTGAATAATAAAAAAAGGACGTCCTCAGTCAACATAATAATATTATATCCACTCTATTATGGTGAATGGTAATATAATGGGACATCCCATATTAACTTGATCAAAAAAATCCATTAAATTATTAAATATAGATTAATTAAAAAACATTTTTATTGTATCATATAGAGATTAAAGGTATTTGTAATCATGGAATATAAATACCATAAAAATATCTTCTAAATAATTATTGAGAATAATATCCTTTGAGATTTGAATGTAATATTTTAAAAAAAATGTACACAAAAAATATAGTGTTTTAATCAAAAAATAAATATTTTAAATGAATCATTATGAAAATGAGTTCCCATGATGATGTGATATTTTAATCATGTTTTACATTCTAAAACTAAAAATACATTCACAAATTAAGTAAAAGAAAATCTATTTATTTTGGAAGAAAATATGAATCATCAACTAATTATTTTTCCTACCAAGTAAAAATGAGTAATAAAGT
The DNA here is from genome assembly GCA_963277665.1 of Viscum album. NCBI lineage: Eukaryota > Viridiplantae > Streptophyta > Magnoliopsida > Santalales > Viscaceae > Viscum > Viscum album. Next base: position 86,658,300 of record OY728121.1, on the reverse strand, counting down.
GATAAATAAATCATTTTGATCATGTTAAATTTATTTTTTATTTTTTTGTAATTGTGGATATGGAAGAAAATAGATTTTCAACCAAAGAGTAAAATAATGTATGATTTTATAGGAGTAATTTTATCGATAATTTTCAGTAAAAAAGAGAGATAATATTTGATAATAAATTTTTAATTTTATTTATTAACTATTGGATATGAAAATGGAATTATTTTAAGATATAATTTTCAAAAAAACCACTTAGGGAGACAAAATAAAAAATAATCCTAAAAAAATTTCATTGTGAAATATACATATACCATGTTGGTAAAATTTTATTCATATTCTCCAAAAAGGAAATAAATTCAAATGAAACATTAAATACCATAATGTGAAAAATAATCATGATATTACATATCAAATGATTTTCCTTTTCAGCACATAATATTATAAGTGGTGATTATGGAATTTGTGCCCAGGAAGTGAAATTTGGACGAAAAACACTAACCTCTGGTTAAGCACACACTGTATATGTTAGAGACTCCATTATAATAAATATAGTTTCATTATAAATTTTTGGAAACGTATATATATATATAATATATAATATTATTTTTTTTATTACCTTAAATTTTCCCATTATTATCAATTCCATTTAAAAAATGTCTCACGTAATAATAGGACGGCATTTCTCGTTGGTTTTGATTTATTATTTTATCTTATTTTTAATAAATAATGAATACATAAAATAAATTGTGAAAAATAATGTATTAATATCATTTTTAATCATTGTATATTTATTTAAATTAATATAAAATGTTTTTAGCGATTGATGGTAAGTTACAATATTCATCGAAAATGTATTCTATATGTATTTATGAATAATGATTCCATTATTTTAATTTAAGTAATAGAAGAAAAATAAATGTTAATTCAACATTACATAAAATATATATATATATATATATATATATATTATATTAACCAAATGCATTCATGTTACCATTCGTTTAAAATTGAAATCAAAAAAATATCACATCACAATGTGGAGACATTAGTCCACATGTACAAACAAGGGATAAAATTAATTTTCAAAAGATTGTAATGTAAAAATTTATTGATGATATTATATTTTTAGAATTATCATTATTTATTAAATATAACATATATTTGATACCTTTATATTTACTACAATACATTTGAATAATAAGTTAAAAATGAATCACATTGCTTCATGAGGCAACAGTCTATTGTACAAGTGGATTAAATTATCATATATTCACATGAAATATAAGGTAAGAAGATATATGTGATATAATATTTAAAAAAGATTGAATAACCTAAAACAAGTGTCCTAAATTATGTATCTATATTATTGTATTTTTGTAACATACATGTGATCACATCCTAATATATCAAATAGTTTAGTAGTCTTGGAAAAAATAATCTTATTTGAAACACTAATTATATTTGAAAAAATAAATTAATAAATTTAATTACATGATAACATCATATTGACCCTTATAATATCCAATGATATCTATTAAATAACACCTACTTCTATCCAGGGGGAAACATAACAAATGGGTGAGCTCCGATTCTCAGAAAACAAATCCATATAGTGGAATATATATTGATTAAATAAGAATAATATATATGGAATGGTGAAGAGACAAGAAAATATTCTATTTATTATATTAATTGATGATTATTTGTCAATATTGTAGTATAAATAAATTAATCCATATAAATAATCACATGATCGTGAAACATATTAATGGATTTCTTAATTATTCATAAAATCACTTGTACTTCAATAAATAATCTAATAATTATGGAATTCATAATTTTGGAATTACAACTATACCCTCTAGTCCTGGTAACATGATATAGTACACATATGTATAAGGAATCAACCAAAAATCCCAGATAGTTTCTCTAATTAGACATATCAAATAATTAAGTGGCTATAATAGGGCCCACCCATCACATTATATGCCCAATTAATTCATCATTTGAAATGGGTTAATCCTAACAATCATAGATATTTTTTTTAAAAATTCACCTATAAAATTTAAATAACTTAGGAAATCAATAATCATATTCATATACCATCAAAATTAATATTGTTAATTATATTAAAATTATGGATACCTAGATAAACTAATCACAAACCATTTTGATAAATAATATGAATTGTATAAATACAACATATCCTAAATGTTTCATATATACAATGAGGTGTTCATGTATTTAATTAATATATATACGATAACAACATAGTTTAAATCATTCTTTGAGAATATATTATTATTTACATTGAAATTTTTTTTCTAAAATTTTAAGTTAAAAAAATCAAAAATAATTTTGTTAAAATATACTTTAAAACTTTTAAATAAATAATTAAAACATGAATTTTTTCTTTATAAATTTAGGAAAATCAATAAATGTCGTTCACTTTAAATCCTAACTCCATTCATATTTTTTTATAACAGAAAAATAATAATAGTTTGGAGAGGTGAAATATTATTCTTTTCAATAAATTCTATAAATATTAAGGAAAGGATAAATTTTTCTTTATAATATAATCTAGATATTTAAAATGAAAATTTATAAAATATTTTTCAAAAAAATGTTTGGATAAAAAATTATTTTTGACAAAAGAGTGAAATAATGTCAGATTTTCATAAAAAAAATTCACTGCCATTAAATGTACAAAAAAAGTAAAATGGTAATATTGAAGGAAAATATATAGAATATATATAGTGTATATATATATATATTAATGAATTCTTTATTGTTATATATCACAATACTACATCGTATAAAAAATTATCACCTTCAATGTTGAAAAATTATTACATTGTAATATAATGTAGTACGACATTGGTAATATTTTATTCATAAGAATCAAGAATGGAATGGAATAAAATATAACAATAATAATCATTAAGATAATATTATTTAATATATAACATATCAAATATATAGTATATACACCACACTAAATAACTAACTTTTTAATATCGAATACATCTTATAAAATTAAAAGTGGGATGATTAACCCTTACCTCTTGTCCAATTTCAATTGATTGTGTCCATAAATCTTATATAATTAATATATATTTATTATAAATTTATTTAAGAACCAAGAAAATATGTTTCACAACATATATGAATTTCATTTTTTTATAACACTTTTGTTATCATTTTATTGTCAATTTGTTGTTTCAGGAAATAATTACTTTGTTTTTCACATATGACCTGGTTTTATTTATTTAGTCCATTTAATTTAATCATGGTTTCTTCAAATATTAAATATTATCCATGATATAGATATATTATATATTTATTATATATTTATTTAGATTAATATATAAATTTTAGATATAGAAAATAGATTACACTGTTCATGATGACGGATTTTCGTATGTATGCTTGAATGTTGTTCCCATTTTTTGATGGATAGAATGTGATTAAGTAATATATTATATCACCATTCCAAATTTATTAATATGTAATATATATAAAATATATTAATTTAATTTAAATTATTACTATCCATGTAATATGTTTGTGAAAAATGAGTCACATTGCTTCACAAGGTGGCAGTTCACTATTCACTCGAGCAACATTTTAACATTTTATACAAAATAAAAAATAAAAAGGTATATTTGATTTCCAAATTGTAGTGAAATTATAAAAATTATATTATTACAACCTATTTAAAATTAATTAGTAGTTAATATGAGGGTGTATGTCAATGAGAAATAGAGATACCTTAAAAATTATGTGAAATTATTCTTAATGAAAATATCCCATTCACTTTGAAAATCAAATTCAAAAAACTAAAAATTTATATATTGTTAAGAAAATAATTTTATTTTGAAATTATTATATAATCTATTAAAAAAAATTTATATAAATTTGTGGTCATTATTGTTATATTGGTTTGTTCATTCCATGTCTGATAAAATTATGGTTTTATTCATGTTTTTGTAAGAAAAACAAAAAAGGTACATTATTTTGAATACGAAATGATGATTCCTTTTAAAATTAATTTAAAAGAAGAAATGGGAGAAAATTGATTAAATTAATCAATTGGATAATGATGAAAAAATTGGAAATTTTTTTATAAATGATTTTTATGAAAGAAAAATTCCATTCTATCGATGAGAGAAACAAAGACAAAGTTTTATTAAAATCATTTTTGTAGTTATTTTTTTCCCTATGTATGGAATATATGACTATTAATCTAGTATTTCACCAATAAAAATTTATTTGAAAACAAAATATTTTCTTGAGTTTTATTTCATTATATTTTATTGTCATAAATTAAATTATAAATATCCACCAAAATAATAAGATATTAAATTAATCCATTATCACTTCGGTAATCTTAAAATCATAATCACTGTGAAATTAATTACATAAAATGAAATATTCAATAAAAATAAGATAAATGGATTCATGTTATAACATATAAATGTGGTTTTATATTCACCACGCAGAATCAATAATTATTGAATAATGAATAAGTCACATGGATGTATAATTGAGAAGAGAAACCCTTACCTCAGGACTGACTACATTCATATGTTACTATACGTCCAAAATAATATATATATATTTTTATTATAAATAAATTAAATTAAAATACTCATATACCATATACCATATATTATTTTCATATAGTCAATTATCACATGTTTCATATCAGTTCATTATTGGTGTTTATTTTTTGGGTTATTATTTCTTCGTTTATCATGTATGATTTGGTATAGTAAATACTATCCATTTAAATTGATCATAATTACATCTTATTTGTGATGAATTCCATGTTTTATATTTTAATTATCTTCATTATATATATTTATTTATTTATTTCTATAAATTTATTAGAAATAAACTGTATTGAACCATTCATGGAAACGATAGGTCCTATGTATGTAAGAACGTAGATACCGATTTTCATGATCACTAGAAAAAAGGAAAATAGAAATTAATTAACCATTAAATAATAATTTTCACGTTTATATATGTTTTTAACAAATTAAATCGATTATTATTACAATCTACTTTTAAAACTAAAAATCAATATATATTGCTACATTGATGTGGTAGTCCACACGCATGCCTGAGTGTTGTTTTAATTTTTAAAAGGATATGGATGTAATAAGTTACCTGAGATATTGTATTTTCAAAATTATTTTTAGGATATAAATATTACATATATTCTTTAACTCAAATACTTTAACCAATTTCAATCTTATGTGAAAAATGAATCACATCGCTTCACAAGGCGGTAATCCTCTATAAACATGAGAGATGTTTCAAAATGAATCACATCGCTTAATCATATCAATCATTGAATGGTTGTAGTTGAAAAATAAATTACATCGATTTGTGAGGTAGTAGTTTGATATTAACACATTCAGTGTTTCAAAACCCATTTTATAGAATAAGAAAAAGATATATATTATAAAATTTACATAATAAAATCTATTAATATTAGAAAAATTTATCTTAATAAATAATAATCTATTAAAAATATAATATTGGGATAATATAAGGAGTAAAATGAAAATTCATAGTTATGATGTTAACATCTTATTTAGGAATCCTCTTTTTGATTAACCTACATCCATTCTTGATTGGAAATCTAATCAAATAAATGACTATTGGGTGTTAGATGGGATTTATTTTAGTTGTTTGGGATGTTATTGTCTGATCCATGTGTTTCTTCAAATGTGGGGAGTATTGGAGAATGGGTGGCCATTTATATGTATGGTAATGAACACACATAGTGTATTTAAAATGAATAATGTGTACCAACATTTTGATCACTAAAAATCAACCAAAATGGTTCATTATCATCACATATAGGTGATAATGTCTTAAGTTTGACATAAAATTCGTTTTTTACATGTTTCAAGGTAATTTAAAACCTTCTCTATATATTTTAACCCCTGGAAAACTTTTCCCCACATTATCCCAAAGAATTTTTAAATGATTAATTTCTACTGATGTTTTTATGAGTCCACATTCCTCCAAAATCACCTATTACCTACCCATAATTGTCATAATTTCTAATTATTTTTAAACAATCTATTTTGTAAATGTATGAGGGTTATTTTAATTCTTATCATCATATTTTAACCAACATGTTTTCTTCATCCTTACATTTATAATATTAGTTAATTTATAAGGCTTTCAAAAATATTTATGTTCAAATCATATGTTTACTTTATAATAATTTTTCAATAATTATGATTTAAAATAATTAATGCTGGTTTCGTAATTAAATATGTATAATTTATAGAAAAAAATTTAATATTAAACTACATATTTCCTCAGAAAATTGGTTTTCTATATAAAAACATTAAAATCATAAAACTGTTATTATATCATAATTGTAGATGAAATTGTTTTCATGTCACCTTCATTTCTAAAATTTTAAGATAATAGATTTATTTTTAAATTAAAATAATGTGAAATAAAATTTATCATTATCAGTAATTTATACAAAAATGTAGTTTTCAACAAAAAAATGTATTTTTCAATAGTCATCGAATAATAAAAATGTAAAAAAAACTAAAAAAACCCAAATATAATGTTAAAATTTATAATTAAAAAAATAGGTTAATTAAAAAATATCTTTATTTTATCATATGAAGATTAAAGGTATTTACAATCATTTAATATTAATAACATAAAAACATATTATAAATTATTATTGTTAATAATATCATTTTAGATTTCAAAGTAATATTTTAAAAATTAATGTACAAAAATAGTGTTTTAAACAAAAATAAAATAATTTAAATGAATCATTATGAAAATGATTTCCCATGATGATGTGATATTTTTTTCATGTTTTACATGATAAAACAAAAAATACATTCAAAAATTAAGTAAAAGACAAATCTATTTATTTTGGAAAACAATATGAATATTCAATTAATTATTTTTCAACACCACTAAAAATGAGTAAAAAAGATATAAATAAACCATTTTGATCATGTTAATTTTTTATTTATTATTTTGCAGTTGCGGATTTGGATGAAAATTGATTTTCAACCAAAGAGTGATATAATGTTGGATTTTATTGAAATAATTTTATCAATAATATTAAGTACAAAAGAGAGGTAATATTTTATAATTAATTTTAAATTTTCATTATAAACTATTGGATATGAAAATGGATTTATTTTAAGATATAATTTTCAAAAAATACCACAATGGGAGACAAAATCACAAATAATATGAAATAAAATTTCATTGTGAAATAAACATATACCACATTGGTTACATTTTAATCATATTCCCCATAATGGAAATACATTAAAATGAAACATTAAATACAATAATGTGAAAAATATTCATGATATAACATATGAAAATGATCTGCATTTCACCACATGTTGTTATAAATGGTGATTATGGCATATGTGCCCAGGAAGAGAAATTGAGGCAAGAAACACTAAACTCATGTTCAACATACATTTTATATGCTTGAGGCTCCATTATAATAAATATAGTTTCATTATAATATTTTTGGAACATAAATAAATAAATATATATATATCATAATATATATGATTTATTTATTACCCTAAATGTTCCCCTTATTATCAATTCCATTTAAAAAAATGTCTCATCTAATAAAAAGAATTGTTTTTCATGTGGGGGTTGATTCATTATTTTATCTCATTTTTAATAAATAATGGATACATCAAATCAATTTTGAAAAATAAGGTATTAATATCATTTTTATTCATTGTATATTTATTCAAATTAACATAAAATATTTAACGATAGAGGGTAAGTTACACTATTCATCGAAAATGTATTCTATACGTATGCATAAATAATGATTCCATTATATTAAATTATGGAATTGAAGAGAAATAAATGTAAATTCAACATTCCATAAAAACTTATATATAGTTTATATTATTCAAATGCATTCGTGTAAAAATTGAATAAAAAACATTTCACATCACAATGTCGAGACATTAGTCCGCATGTACAAACAAGCAAAAAAATTATTTTTCAAAAGATTTTAATGTAAAAATTTAGTTATGATATTATATTTTCGGAATTTTCATTATGGTTTAAATATTACATATATTTGACAAATTTATCGTTACTACAATACATTTGAATAATAACTTAAAAATGAATCAAATTACTTAATGAGGCAGTAGTCCACTATACAAGTGGATTAAATTATCATAAATTCACAAGAAATATAAGGTAAGAAGATATATGTGAAATAATATTTAAAAAATTTTAAATAACCTAAAACAGGTGTCCTAATTTATGTATCTACATTATTGTATTTTTGTTAGATACATGTGATCACATTCTAATACATCAAATAGTTTAGTAGTCTTGGTAAAAGTTAAGCCTATTTGAAACAATAATTATATTTGAAAAAATATTAATCAATGTTATTACATGATAACATCATATTGAACCTAATCGTATCTAATGTTATCAATTAAATAACACCTACTTCTATCCAGGGGAAAACATAACAAATGGGTGAGCTCGGATTCTCAGAAAAGAAATCCATATAGTGGAATATATATTTAATAAATAAGAATAATATATATGGAAAAGTAAATAGACAAGAAAAAATTCCATTTACAATAGAAAATGATGATTATTTGTCATAATTAATGTATAAATAAATTAATCCATATAAATAATCACACAACCGTGAAACATATTAATGGATTTTTTAATTATTTATATAATCACATGTACTTAATTAAATAATCTAATAATTATAGAATTCATAATTTTGGAATTACAACCATACCCTCAAGTCATGGTAACGTGAAATATTACACCTATGTGTATGGCATCGGCAAAAAATCCCAGCTAGTTTCTCCAATTAGACATATCAATTAATTGAGAGGCTATAATAGGCCCCAACCATCACATTATATTCCCAATTAATTGATAATTTTAATGGGGTTAATCCTAACAATCATAGATATTTTTTAAAAAACTCACCATTAAAATTTAAATAACTTCATCAATCCATAATCATATTCATATACCATCAAAATTAATATGGTTAATTATAATAAAAATATGGATACCTAGTAAAAATAATCTAAAAGCATTTTGATAAATAATATGAATGTTATAAATAAAACATATCCCAAATGTTTTATTTGTACAATTAGAATTTCATTTATTTAATTAATTAATATACTATAACAACATATTTGAAATCATTCTTTGAGAATATATTATCATTTACATTGGAAATATTTTTCTAAAACTAAATGTAAAAAAAATAATAAATCTTTTTGTTGAGAATATCCTTTAAAACATATAAATAAATAATTAGAAAGAATTGTTTCTTGATAAAAATTCTAAATTAAATACATGTTATTCATATTAAATTCTGACTCTATTCATATTTTTTATAACGGAAAAATAATAATAGTTTAGAGAAGGGAAATATGATTCTTTTCAACAAATTTTATAAATGTTAAGGAAAGTATGAAATTTTATTTATTAAATAATCTGGATATTTATAATGAAAATTTATAAAATATATTTCAAAAACAAGGTTTGGATAAAAAATTAGTTTTGACAAAAGAGTGAAATAATGTCAGATTTTCTTAAAAACATTTAATAGCCATTTAAAGTACAAAAAACAGTAAAATGGTAATATTAAATGAAAATATATATAATATATATTGTATATATATATATATATTCATTAATTTTATAGTGTTATATATCTTAATACCACATTGTATATAAAATTATCACATTCAATCTTGAAAAATTATTGCATTGTAATATAATGTAGTACGACTTTGGTAATATTTCATTTATAAGAAACATGAATGAAATAAAATAAAATATAAAAATAATAAACATTAAGATAATATTATTTAATATACCACATATCAAATAGGTAGTATATACACCACACAATATAACTAATTGTTTAATATCGAATACATCTTATAAAATTAAAAGTGGGATGATTAACACTTACCTCTTGTCCAATTTCAATTGATTGTGTCCATAAATCTTGTACAATTAATATATATTTATTATAAATTTATATAAGAACCATAAAAATAAATTTCACAACATATATGAATTACATGTTGTTTTTAATAACAGTTTAGTTAACATTTTATTGTCAATTTTTGGTTTCAGGAAATAACTGCTTTGTTTTCACATATGATTTAGTTTTATTTATTTAGTCTATTTAATTAAATCGTGGTTTCTTCATATAATAAATATTATCCATGATATAGATGTATAATATATTCATTATATATATATATATTTAGATTAATATATAAAATTTAGATATAGAAAATAGATTACACTATTCATGAAGATGGATTGTCATATGTATGCTAGAATGTTGTTCCCATTTATTGATGAATAGAATGGGATTAAGTTAAATATTATATCACCAGTACAAAATTAATAATATGTAATAAATATATGTAATATTAATTTAATTTAAATTATTACTATCCATGTAATGTTTTTGTGAAAAATGGGTCACATTGCTTCATGAGGCAGCAGTGCACTATTCACTTGAGCAACATTATAACATTTTCTATGAAATGAAAAATAAAAAGGTATATTTGATGTCCAATTTGTAGTGAAATTATAAAAATTATATTATTACATCCTATTTCCAAATAATTATTAGTTAATATGAGTGTTTATGTCAATGGTCAATAGAGATACCTTAAAAATTACCTGAAAATATTCTTAATGAAAATATCCCATTCACTATGAAAATAAAATTCAAAAAACAAAAAAATTATATATTGTTAATTAAATAATATTATTTTCAAATAATTATATAATATATTAAATTTTTTTTATATAAACTGGTGGAAATTATTAGTATCGTGGTTTTTTCATTCCCTGTATGATAACATTATCTTTCTACTCACGTTTTTGTAAGAAAAACAAAAAGTTACTTTATTTAGAATATGACATGATGATTCTTTTTAAAATTAATTTAAAAGAAGAAATTAGAGAAAATGGAATAAATAAATCAATTGGATAATGTTTAAAAAATTGGAAATTTTTTTATAAATCATTGTTATAAAAGAGAAATTACATTCAATCAATGAGTGAAATAAAGAAAAAGTTTTATTAAAATAATTTTCGTAGTTATATTTTTCCCTATGTTTGTAATATATAACTATTAAACTAATATTTCACCAATAAAAAAATTATTTGAAAACAAAATATTTTCTTGAGTGTTATTTCATTATATTTTATTATCATAAATTTAATTATAAATATCCACTATAACAATAAGATATTAAATTAATCCATTATCACTTCAGTAATATTAAAATCATAATCACTGTGAAATTAATTACATAAAATGAAATATTCAATAAAATTTATATAAATGGAATCATGTTATAACATATCAATGTGGTTTTATATTAAGCACATAGAATCAATAATTATTGAATAATGAATAAGTCACATGGATGTAAAAGTTAAAAGATAAACCCTTACCTCAGTATTGACTACATTCATATGTTACTATACTTCCTAAATAATATATATATTTTATTATAAATCAATTAAATTAAAATACTCATATATCATATACAATATATTATTTTCTTATAGTCATTTATCACATGTTTCTTATTAGGTCATTGTTAGTATTTATTTTTTGGGTTATTATTACTTCGTTTATCATGTATGATTTGGTTTAGTATATACTATACATTTAAATTGATCATAATTACATCTTATTTGTAATGATTTACATGTTTTATATTTAAAGTATCTTTATTATATATATATTTAATTATTTATATAAATTTATTAGAAACTAAATGTATTGCACCATTCATAGAAACGATAGGTCCTATGTATGTAAGAATGTAGATACCAATTTTCATGATCACTAGAAAAATGTAAAATAGAAATTAATTAACCATTAAATAATAATTATAACATTTATATATGTTTTTAATTAATTAAAACGATGATTATTGCAATCTTTTTTTAAAAATAAATCACAATATCTATTGCTACATTGATGTGGTAGTCCACACGTATGCCTGAGTGTTGTTATAATTTTTCAAAGGATTGGGAAGTAAGAAGTTACATGAGACATTGTTTTTTCAATATTGTTTTTGGGTTAAAAGTATTACATATATTCATTAACTCAAATACATTAACCAATTTCAATCATATGTTAAAAATGAATCACATCTCTTCACAAGGAGGTAATCCTTTATAGACACGATCGATGTTTCAAAATGAATCACATCGCTTCATCATATTTATCATTGAATGGTTGTAGTGGAAAAATAAATTACATCGATTTGTGAGGCAGTAGTCTGATGTTAACACAATCAATGTTTCAAATACCATTTGATAGAAATAGAAAATGATATACGTTATAAAATTTACATAATAACATCTATTGATATTGGATAAAATTATCTTATTAAATAATAATCTATTAAAAATATAAAATTGGGATAATATAAGAAGTAAAATTAAAATGAATAGTTATGATGTTTACTTCTTATTAAGGAATCATCTTTTTGATTAACATACATCCATTCTTGATTGGGAATCTAATCAAACATTTGACTATTGGGTGTTATATAGGATTGATTTAAGGTGTTTTGGATGTTATTGTTTGATCCATGTGCTTTTTCAAGTGTGAGCTGTATTGGATAATTGTTGTCCATTTATAAGTATGGGAATAGACACACATAGTTTATTTAAAATAAATAATGTGTACCAATATTTTGATCACTACAAAGCCACCAAAATGGTTCATTATCAACAAATATAGGTGATAATGTCTAAATATTTACATAAAATTTATTTTTTACATGTTTCTAGGTAATTTAAATATTTATTTATATATTTTATCCCCTGCAAAACTTGTCCCCACATTAACCCATAGAATTTTTTAAATGATTAATATCTAGTGATGTTTTTATGAGTCCACAATCCTCCAAAATCAGCTATTACTTAACCATAATAGTCATAATTTATAAATATTTTTTATCAATTTATTTTTTAAATGTATCAGGGTTTTTTTAATTATTAACATAAATTTTTTACCAAAATGGTTTATTATTCCCCACCTTAATAATATTATTTAATTTATAAGGTTTTCACAAATATTTATGTTCAAATTTTATGTTTACCTTATGATAATTTCTCAATAATTATGATTTAAAATATTTAGTGCATGTTTCGTAATTAAATATATATAATTTGTAGAATTAAATTTAATATTAAACTACATGTTGCCTCAAAACATTGGTTTTCTCTATAAAAACATTAAAATCATAAAAATGTTATTATATAATAATTATAGATGAATTTTTTTTGTGTCACCTTTATATCAAAAATTTTAATATAATATTATTTTTTTACATTTAAATATTTTAAAATAATATTTATCATTATAAGTAATTTATACGAAAATGAAATTTTCAACAAAAAATGTATTTTTCAATACTCATCAAATAATAAAAATTTCAAAAAGAACTAAAAAAAATAACCCAAAGATAATGTTAAAATTAATAATTAAAAAATAGTTTAATTAAAAAATATCTTTATTGTATCATATAGAGATTAAAGGTATTTTAAATTATTTAATATAAATACCATTAAAATATCTTCTAATTAATTATTGAGAATAATATCCTTTGAGATTTGAATGTAATATTATATAAATAAATTTTCAAAAAATAGTGTTTTTAATCAAAAAATAAATATTTTAAATGAATCATTATGAAAATGTGTGCCCACGTTGATGTGATATATTGTTCATGTTTAACTTTCTAAAACAAAAAATACATTCACAAATTATGTAAAATCCAAAACTTTTTCTTTTGGAAAACAATATGAATATTCAATTATTTATTTTTCCAAACAAGTAAAAATGAGTAAAAAAGACATAAATAAATCATTTTGATCATGTTAAATTTTTTTATTATTTTTCAACCGTGGATTTCTATGAAAATTGATATTCAACCAAATAGTAAAATAATGTTCAATTTTATTGAATTAAATTTATCAATAATTTTAGGTAGAAAAGAGAGGTAATATTTGATAATTAATTTTTCATTTTCATTAATAACTATTTGATATGAAAATGGATTTATTTTAAGATATAGTTTTCAAAAAATACCACTAAGGGAGACAAAATCACAAACAATATTAAAAAACATTCATTGTGAAATAAACATATACCACGTTGGTAACATTTTAATCATATTCCCAATAAAGTAAATACATTAAAATGAAACATTAAATAACATAATGTGAAAAATATTCATGATATAACATATCAAATGATCTGCATTTTCACCACATAATGTTATAAGTGGTGATTATGTCATATGTTCCCAGGAAGAGAAATTGAGACGAGAAACACTAAACTCATGTTGAACATACATTGTATATGTTTGAGACTCCATTATAATAAATATATTTTCATTATAATTTTTTTGAAACATAAATATATATATATATATATATATATATATCATATTATATATGATTTATTTATTACATTAAATGTTCCCATTATTATCAATTCCATATAAAAAAATGTCTCATGTAATAAAAGTATTGTTTTTCACGTTGGGTTTGATTCATTATTTTATCTCATTTTTAATAAATAATGGATACATCAAATAAATTGTTAAAAATAATGTATTAATATCATTTTTAATCATTTCATATAGTTTATAATTAATATAAAATATTTAACAAATGAGGTTAAGTTACACTATTCATCGAAAATGTATTCTATATGTATGAATGAATAATGATTCAATTATTTTAATGTATGGAATAGAACAAAAATAAATGTAAATTCAACATTCCATAAAAAATTATATATAGTTTAGATAAATCAAATGCATTTTAGTTACCCTTCGTCTAAAAATGAAATAAAAAACCATTCACATCACAATGTGGAGACATTAGTCCACATGTACAAACAAGCGATACAATTATTTTTCAAAAGATTGTAATGTAAAAATTTAGTTATGATATTATATTTTTAGAATTGTCATTATGTTTTAAATATCACATATATCTGATACCTTTATCATTAATACAACCCATTTGAATAATAAGTTAAAAATGAATCACATTACATCATGAGGCAGTAGTCCACTGTACAAATGGATTAAATTATCATATATTCATAAGAAATATAAGGTATGATGATATATGTGATATCATATTTAAAAATGTTTAAATAACTGAAAACAAGTCTCCTAAATTATGTATCTACATATTGTATTTCTGTTAGATATATGTGATCACATCGTCATATATCAAATTTTTTACTAGTATTCATAAAAAATAAGCCTATTTGAAACACTAATTATATTTGAAAAAAAAATAATCAATTTTATTACATGACAACATCATATTGACCCTAATCATATCCAATGTTATCAATTGAATAACACCTACGTCTATCTAGGGGAAAAACATAACAAATGGGTGAGCTCAGATTCTTAGAAAAGAAATCCATATAGTGGAATATATATTGAATAAATAAGAATAATATATATGGAATGGTAAAGAGTCAAGATCAAATTCCAGTTATGATATAAAATGATGATTATTTGTCATGATTAATGTATAAATAAATTAATCCATATAAATAATCACATGACCATGTAATATATTAAATGATTTTTTAATTACTCATATAATCACATGTACTTCATTTAATAATCTAATAATTATGGAATTCATAATTTTCGATTTACAACCATACCCTCAAGGCATGGTAACGTGAAATATTACACATATGTGTATGGAATCGACCAAATATCCTAGAAGGATTATCTAATTATACATATCAATTAATTGGGAGGCAATAATAGGCCCCACCCATCACATTATATGCCCAATTAATTCATCATTTGAAAGGGTTTAATCATAAAAATCATAAATATTTTTTAAAAAAACTCACCTTTAAAATTTAAATATCTTCACCAATCAATAATCATATTCATATACCGTCATAATTAATATGGATAATTATAATAAAATTATGGATACCTAGTAAAACTAATCAAAAATCATTTTGAGAAATAATATGAATGGTATAAATACAACATATTCCCAATGTTTTATATGTACAATTATGATTTCATATATTTAATTAATAAATATACTATAACGACATATTTTAAATCATTCTTTGAGAATAAATTATTATTTACATAGAAAATATTTTTCTAAAATTAGAAGTTAAAAAATTCAAAAATCATTTCATTGAAAATATCCTTTAAAACTTATAAATAAATAATTAGAACATGAATTTTTTCTTTATAAATATTTGAAATTCAATACATGTTATTCACTTTAAATCCTGTCTCCTTTTATATTTTTTATAACAGAAAAATAATAATAGTTTGGAGAGGGGAAATATGATTCTTTAAAAAAAAATTTAAATATTACAGAAAGTATAAATTTTTCTTTATAAAATAATCTGGATATTTATAATGAAATTTTATAAAATATATTTCAAAAACAATGTTTGGAAAAAAAATTTATTTTTGACAAAATAGTGAAATAATGTCAGATTTTCTTAAAACAATTTCACAGCCATTTAAAGTACAAAAAATAGTAAAATGTTAATATTAAATGAAAATATAGAGAATATATATATTATATATATATTCATGAATTTTTTAGTGTTATATATCTTAATATAACATCGTATAAAACATTATCACGTTTAATCTTGAAAAATTATTACATTGTAATATAATGTAGTACGACTTTGGTAATATTTTATTCATAAGAAACATGAATGAAATAAAATAAAATAAAATAATAATAAATATTAAGATAATATTATTTAATTTATAACATATCAAATAGTTATTATATACGCCACACTAAATAACTAACTGTTTAATATCAAATACATATAATAAAATTAAAAGTGGGATAATTATTACTTACCTCTTGTCCAATTTCAATTGATTGTGTTCATAAATATTGAATAATTAATATATATATATATATATTATAAATTTATTTAAGAACCATAAACATATATTTCACAAAATATATAAATTAGAAGTTGTTTTTAATAACACTTTAGTTATCATTTTATTGTCAATTTGTTCTTTTTGGAAATAACTGCTTTGTTTTTCACATATGATTTGGTTTTATTTGTTTAGTAAATTTAATTTAATTGTTGTTTCTTAATATATTAAATATTATCCCTGATATAGATATATTATATATTCATTTTATATTTTTTTATTAATATATAAAATTTAGATATAGAAAATAGATTAAACTGTTCATGAAAATGGATTCTTGTATGTATGCTTCAATGTTGTTCCCATTTTTTGATGGATATAATTGGATTATGATAAATGTTATAACACCATTCCAAAATTATTAATAAGTAATATAAATATAATATATTAATTTAATTTAAATTATTACTATCCATATAATATGTTTGTGAAAAATGAGTCACATTGCTTTACGAGGTGGAAGTCCACTATTCACTTGAGAAACATTGTAAAATTTTCTACGAAATGAAAAATTAAAATTTATATTTGATATCCAATTTGTATTGAAATTATTAATTTATATTATTACATCCTATTTCCAATTAATTATTAGTTAATATGAGGATTTATGTCTATGATAAATAGAGATACCTTAAAAATTACATGAAAATATTCTTAATGGAAATATCCCATTCACATTGAAAATAAAAATCAAAAAACTAAAAATTTATAGATTGTTTATAAAATAAATTTATTTTCAAATAATTATTTAATCTATTTAAATGTTTTTATATAAATTGGTGGTCATTATGGGTATATTTGTTTGTTCATTCCACGGATGATAACATTATGGTTTGATTCACATTTTTTAATAAAAATAGAAAGGTAACTTATTTAGAATATGACATGATGATTCCTTTAAAAACTAATTTAAAAAGAAATGGGAGAAAATTGATTAAATAAATCAATTGGATAATGTTGAAAAAAATGGAAATTTATTTATAAATGATTGTGGTGAATGAAAAATTACATTCAATCGATGAGATAATTAAAGACATAGTTTTATTAAAATCATTTTCATAGTTATTTTTCCCCATGTATGGAATATAGAACTATTAATCTAATATTTCACCAATAAAAAATTATATCAAAAAAAATATTTTCATGAGTTGTATTTCATTATATTTTATTATCATAAATTTCATTATAAATATCCACTATAAGAAATAAGATATTAAATTAATTCATTAGCACTTTGGTAATATTAAAATCAAAATAACTTTGTAATTAATTACATAAAATGAAATATTGAATAAAATTAAGATAAATGGATTCATGTTAAAACACATCAATGTGGTTTTATATTCACCACACAAAATCAATAATTATTGAATAATGAAAAAGTCAAATGGATGTAAAAGTGGGAAGAGAAACCCTTACCATTGGATTGACTGCATTCATACATTATTATACTTCCTAAAGAATATATATTTTTTATTATAAATAAATTAAATTAAAATACTCATATATCATATACCATATATCATTTTCTTATAGTCATTTGTCACATGTTTCTTATCAATTCTTTGTCAGTATTTATTTTTTCGGTTATTCATTCTTCGTTTATCATGTATGATTTGGTACTGTAAATACTATCCATTTACATTGATTATAATTACATCTTATTTGTAATGATTTCAATGTTTGAGATCTAAAATATCTTAACTATATATATATATCTATAATTATTCCAATAAATCTGTTAGAAATAAAATGTATTACACCATTCTTGGAAACATTATGTCCTACATATGTAAGAACATAGATACCGATTTTCATGATCACTAGAAATAATGAAAATAGAAATTAAATAAACATTAAATATTAATTATCACGTTTATATATGTTTTTAATTAATCAAATCTATGATTATTAAAATCTATTTTTAGAAATAAATAACAATATCTATGGCTACTTTTAGGTGGTAGTCCACATGTATGCCTAAGTGTTGTTATAATTTTTCAAAGGATTGGGAAGTAAGAAGCTACATTAGATATTGTATTTTCAATATTATTTTTAGGTTATAAATATTACATATATTCATTATGTCAAATAATTTATCACATTTCAAACATAAGTGAAAAATGAATCACATCGCTTCACAAGGTGGTAATCCTCTATAGAAACGAGAAATTTTTCAAAATGAATCACATCGCTTCATCATATCAATCATTGAATGGTTGTATTGGAAAATAAATTACATCGATTTGTGAGGCAGTAGTCATATTTTAACATAATCAATGTTTCAAATCCCATTTTTCAGAATTAGAAAAAGATATATGCTATAAAATTTACATAATAACATCTGTTAATATTGGATAAAATTATGTTATTAAATAATAATATAATAATAATATAATATTGACATAATATAAGAAGTAAAATGAAAATGCATAGTTATGATGTTTACTTATTATTCAGGAATCCTATTTTTGATTAACCTACATCAATTCTTGATTGGAAATCAAATCAAAACTATGACTATTGGGTGGTATATGGGATTTAATTAAGGTGTTTGGGATGTTATGGTTTGATCCATGTGCTTTTTCAAGTATGAGGAGTATTGGAGAATGGGTGGCCATTTATAAGTATGAGAATGGACACACATAGTGTATTTCAAATTAATAATGTGTACCAACATTTTGATCATTACAAAGCCAACAAAATGGTTCATTATCAACATATATAGGTGATAATGTCTAAATATTTACATAAAATTCGTTTTTTATTTGTTTCTAGGTAATTTAAAACCATATCTATATATTTTAACCCTTGGAAAACTTGTCCCCACATTAACCCATAAAATATTTTAAATGATTGATATCTACTGATGTTTTTATCAGGCCACATTCCTCCAAAATAGGCTATTACCTACCCATAAATTTCATTATTTCTAATTATTTTTAAACAATCTATTTTGTAAATGTATCAGGGTTATATTAATTATTAACATGAAATTTTAACCAACATGGTTTATTCTTCGTCACCTTTATAATTTTAATTAATTTATAAGGTTTTCCAAAATATTTATGTTCAAATTTAATGTTTACCTTATGATAATTTTTCAATAATTATGATTTAAAATATTTAATGCTGGTTTCGTAATTAAATATGTATAACTTTTAGAATTAAATTTAATATTAAACCACAAGTTGCATCAAAACATTGGTTTTCTATATGAAAACATTAAAATCATAAAAATGTTATTATATCATAATTGATGATGACATTTTTTTCATGTCACCTACATATCTAAAATTTTAAGATAAAAGATTTATTTTTACTTTAAAATTATTTATAATAAAATTTCTCATTATAAGTAATTTATACGAAAATGGAGTTTTCAACAAAAAAATTATTTTTCAATACTCATCAAATAATAATGATTTCAAAAAAACTAAAAAAATAACCCAAATATAATGTTATAATTAATAATTAAAAAAAATATTTATTTTTTCAAAATAAATTTTCAGTGAATTTAGATGTAATTTTTATTATTTTTGGGCATAGCGAGATGGAATATCCATTTAGAAAAATAAATTATTTTAGAAAACAATTATTTTTCTTTCAAAATATATATTTTTCTTTTTAAAAAAATATATTACCTAAGTATTAATTTTATATAAATTGATACCATGTAATTTTCAATATTTAGTATCTATTATTTGTATCTTGAAATTTAATCACTAATTTTTAATAACAATTTTAAAATTATAATATTTTAATAATGTGGCATATTTTTAATAAAATCATCACTTCATGAATGACATGATATGGAAGCGATTTAATTTATTAATAATGAAATAGATCATAATTAAATAATGTGTTAAATTAAATTACACGATTGGTTTCGTCTATTATGTACTCCATCAAAGAAGATGGTATTCTTTTTAAATCATTGGGTTATTCATTCAAAACCTTAAATAAATTTCATTCATGTAATTCAAGGAAGATCTAGTTAATTAAGTGTTTGTCATTTGAAAATATGAATTTTGAAAACCAAAACATAAAATGGATTAATAAAACATTTTCTTCATAAATGATAAAGGGATGTAATATGGTTATCAATATAAACGTCTACTACTTTTACATATATGATTATATTGATGTGAAATGAAAAAATCAGTATGAAATAAAATAAAAATTAATTATATAGGGTGATAGGTAAAACTAATCACAAGAATGATTATGATTTGTAGACATATTCTAAATTTTTCATTTCCAGATAAATAATGATCCTATTCGTAGTTTCATATATTCTATGGATACATTTTTATGAAGGGATAAGTTATAAGTAAACACATACAAAATGACTAAATAGTATAATATCCTTGAGAAACTAGGTAGATACATTAATATCATATTATAATAGAAAATATTAATTAAAAATAAATCATTTTAGAATAAACATTTATTCCCCATATCAAATCCATTCATATCAATCATAAAACATTTCCTAGATTCATTAGGATAAATAAATATAATAAAGTGTTCATAAAAGATGCTCAAAATGGGTTTATCTAGAGAATATTCTATAAGAAAACTAAACTGTAATATGTATATATTGGTAAATAACTAAAACAACTACCATTTTTTATAAAATAATAATGATAATAATAAAATGAGAGAAATAATTAATGTTAAAATAATTCCATATACACAATCATATGTCCTTGAAATATTTCCATAGTCATTCCAACGAATCTACTAATCAAAAGGAAATCAATAATAGTTTAATATTGAGGAAATGAAAGCTGCCAAAAATCAAAACCATACCATCAATGCCACATTCTATGATATTTTAAAAAAACTATAGAGGTCGTATCCAAAATCCCATGCTGGTATGTGTCATGAGATCTACTAATTTTTCATGGGGTAATAGAGGGCCCACACATAATATGAAATTTCAATTTAATTTCTTATACTAATGGGTGAAACGTAATAAAAAATTCATTTTATTTGAAAAAATATCATCATAAATGATAACACATTCCCAATTTAGTAAAAATTATAATTATTCATTAGGAGTAATATATGAATGGTATCAAGATAGTACATCGCCTATATTTTTAATAACAAAAAATTAGAGAATTAATAATGATTGTATCATTGTATTATATCCTTAATAAGGATTTTGTAAGATAATTATATTCCATCTTAGATAGAAATGGATTTTCAAAGATCCCATAGAACATGTCTAGAGAATAATAACATTTACATGAAAATCTCTTCTTAATCCTTTAAATTCCAAAAATATTTTTGTAATCATTTTTAAATAACCTTTTAAAATCATAAATAGTGATTCAAAAAAAATAACTACAACAATGGACGAAAATACAATATTTACATATACAAAAAAATGAAATATTCTATTCACACTTTTTCAAAATTCGATAATTACTTCATTTTGAAAAAAAATGTAATTCCTTTTAAAACCATTGTCATAAGTCAAATGTAAGATCCAAAAATTTTCAATGACGTATATATCCATTAAAATTTGGAATCCCCTTTTTTAAATATGCCATTTTGGCATAGACCTAAGGAATGTAAATTTATGATAAATGAATTCATTTAGTTAGGAAGGTACTAGGGGTAAGCGCTTAGATATAGATATAAATGACGATGTGAATGAAATTCATTGTAAAAATTTATTTTCACCGAACATCATGTTTATTATAATTTAATGTGAACTCAGTGTACAATAAGAATATCATTCAAGATGTGAATCAGTTTTTACATTTAAGGAAATATATTCATGTGATTTAACAAACTGAATTCCATTCAAATTGATATTACATCATGGATGATTATTAAATCGATGAACCCTTTATTATATAATACCCGGTTATAAAATTATCTACATCACTCACTAAAAGTTCTACCTATTATCCTTAAAAATGGAATCATGTGGAATTTCTCATATGAACATTGATTGAACAGCCATTTGTCTCATTGTATTCCTTTCATAAATATATTTTATCCATTACATTATTTTCTTGGTTTATCCCACCTTCTTCAGTGTTATTTTTTTGTAAGAAAATATTACCCATTTTTTGGTAATTTGCATTATTTTATGATTTTATCCACTCTCTTCCAAATCATATGATGGTTATGAATCTCTAATCCACTACTAAAATAATGTATGGAGTTTCGTAATTATACATCAAGTCATTTTGCATTATAATAAGGTTTGTGAACCTACCAACAATAATTTTTAATATATTTCCATCAAAATAAATTTTCCCCGAATATGATTTGTTATCCATGATAGAAATTACTTTTTTACTCATTATTATTAGATTATGTCCCCATCACCTAATTCAACAGCTTGATATATGATTATAGAATATACCAATGATATTATTGGTTCTTATGTGACCAAAGAACCACTAAACTGGTTTGGGATTGAAATATAAATGAAATGACAATGATTTATTTAATGGAAAGATAATTGTATAACCATTTCTTGTGATTTCATATGTAAATGAATATTTCCTTATTTATATTGAGATCCAATGAATTCAAAATAATTTTTTGGCTCAAAGGATATCCTATTTGACAACTTGTTAACTATGACACTGGTCTTCGAATCCATATAGATTTGATACCTGGACATGGAATACCTACTCAAATTATACTCAATGATGTTATTATTAATTATATGATACTCATCCATGGAATCCCATAAGGTATGACACATGTGAATGGAATACCTAAAATTTTTTGACATGGGTGGGATATCCTTATAGATGTGATACTTGGGGCTTGTCATCCCTCTTGATATGATACACAGATTTGGAGTCCCTACTGCTGTGATATTCCTGTACTATTTCCCTACTAATATGAAACTGAGGTATGGTGTACATAATGATATGATAAAAAATAATTTACTATAAACTATTAGGATACTTGGACATGTAATACCTATTGATGTGATACTCATGAATTGTTTCCATACTGATATGATACTCTAGAATGAAGTCCCTTACTTCTTTAAATTAATTGAGTACTAAACATGGATGATTGAGTTATTCCATAAGTCCTATATGGAACTACTTATATATATATAATAATCATTATTTGTTATGTGCATATATATATATATATACATGGTGACATTTTTTTCTGTGTTTTCCTTGTATGAGATTAAATAGGTTGTGTTGGATTGATATCCTTTAGAAACCACAATTAACCATTATAGATTATATTATTTCATATTCATTTCCTTATATGATCACTCCTCATATTATATTCCCAAACTTAATAGTAGTATACACCATTGGTGCGGGACATCTATTTATATATCACACCTAGTTTGGGCAACCGATGGTACCCTAACAGGTCACATGATATTAATTATGGGAAATTTGGAGCACCCATCATTCAATACTTGATTATTATTAATAAGAATGAGTATAAGAGAAGTAGACTGAGCACAATCTTGTGATTCCATTGTAGGTAATTTTTGGCCTTTTTAGTACATGGTATCGTACCTACATACTACAATGTATTCATTGTTTCACCATTTGTCATAGAATACATACATTAAATAATTTTTTATGTGTCCCTAGTTATGGTTTCTACCTTTGGTCTAATTGAGTGGATTCCTTAATTATTATCTATTTCATATGTGGTATTTTATACCATTTTTCAACTCTGACATTTATGGGCGTAATCTCTGCAGTTTATCATCACATATCCTCACTTTTAGAAATTATCCTCTAGTATTTGGTGATCCTCATATAAGGTTATGCGGCCACTAATTGACCTAAAATAATCATGTGATCCATATTGGGACATCACAATGTCATATCAGAGGTTTATAATCAATATCATATTATTTTGATTTTGTATAAAAGAGATTATAATATAAAAATTTTCAATGATACTATCCATGGGAGTGTCTAACCCACATATAGTGAAATTCAAAATTTCAAAGGATAGAAAATAATAGTTTTAATCCCTGTTATTACCATTTTTTAGATTTCAAAATTGGGTGATGAATATGATATGGGATTATTATTATTATAATAATTATTATTATTATTATTATGGATTCCATTTTACCCTTGTCTTATGGTAGAATGGAATGGTTGTCTCTTGCACCATTATTGGTTCCTGGAAATTCAGATTTCATGTATTATTCAATTATATATAGTATCATCTAATATATTGTATTTCCTATGGTTTAAATGTGTTCCTTGATATCTATATGTGGAATTGCGGTAACATTATTTGTAGTTGAATGAGAAACATAATTGGTTACATAATCTTACATCGGCATCCAAATAGTATTTTCTTATATAGCGTGATGCATACACCATATGTAGTTAATTGTGGAAAATTGAGTCATGGACCATTGGTCACTAGGATTTGAACATATTTGTGGTTGTTATTAAATATACAGTAAATATCAACTTATAAAGTGTATGGATATATATATATATATATTAGAAATTGGGGTCTATAATTTGACTATTTGAAAACAAACATCTATTTAAAATAGTATGGAAGAAAAGAATATAAATTAAAAAAATAAATTGTAGATATTAAATGGATATTAAAATGGAAATATAAAGGTTTTTTCCTTAATAAAATTGATTTAAAGCATTGTATACTGGGACCACAATAGTATTGTAAAAGACCTCCCCCATAGCTTAATAAAATAATGTTATGTAGGTAGTATCTCATACATATAATTTCATTTGTATTTCCACCATAAATAGAATTAATAGTATGGATAGGGGTTTGATGTTTATATAGAATGTATATTTTACTAAATGTTTTCTCATGAATATACATTTCATCACTACCAAATCTTGTATGGATGCATTATTTTTTAATTTTTAGATCTCATCTACTATGTAATACTCGAGTCGAGTGATAGTATGTGGGTGATGACCATGATTTGGGGTGGTGGTACATATCCCACTTTTAGTAACACCTTCCAAACCTGTAGTTATACCCTACATGGGTGAAGATTAAAATTAATGAGAGGGATTCCAAAGGATCATGTAGACCATACTGGTAGGCCCTTGACATTCCACTACATTGGAAAATTTATCATGATAATTATGTTATAAGTATCCACCCATATTTTTAAAGGATGGAGGCCCTCGAGATACATAGTAATGTTTGGAATTCAATGCTACTATCATTGAAAACCATGAGACCCATCCTAAGAGCTGAGTGAAGCTCGTTAGATATATTTTTTGACATTGTTCAAAGTGATTATTGGATTTATTCATCCTGGAAAATCATCACCAATGAATGTATATGGTGGGTATTTAGATAGTATTCTATGAAAATGTATTTCCGTATACAATAACTATGTACTATGATAGAGAGTCTATGCATCAATAGAAGGGTAATTTTTCAATGATGGGTTATTATGATCAGTTGATGAATCTCCAATACTTCAATCTGAATATTTATATAACGTAGTTCATAAGAATGTGACTTTTTGTGAATGTCATCCAATATTCCATCTATTCTTAGTTGAATGTCTTTTGATTGACCATCTTTTCAGAATGTTTAATATTGGATATCATTAAAAAGTGTATCTTGGGGGAAAACAATTGTGTGAGATAGGGTGGTTCATAACTGAAATAGTTAATTAGTCCAACTAGTATCCGGATACTTCACATTGATACTACTTGTATGGCCATCTATAGCCAAAATACACTCATTGATAGTTAAATGGATTTTCACTTGTGCATAATTGCAATGAATAAGAGGAATGAGTGAACTAAAGAAAAAATTATGTGGAAAGGAATCAATAGGTTTGGGAAGCTTCAACATTTTTGTAGGACAATTCCATTTCTACCAAGTGGGATGGGATCCCTGAAATCTATGATTTCAGGAGTTTTATATGTATCACCTTATTAGGCATGTAGCTAGAGTAATATAGGATATAGAGGTAGATATGGTGGTAATGGATGTTGTAACGAATGTTTTAGATGTAACATGTATGTAGTTTTGACCATAATTTTTAGTTATAATGTATCTCTATGTCACATATCTATAAATATATATTTATTGATGCCTGTTCTAGTGGATAAGAGTGTTGGATCATATAATGTTCAATTTTTTATGATAGTTTCCCTTACATTAGCATCTAATTATTTGAAGCTGATGATTTGTATTTATTTATATATGTTTCCATTTTAGAAATTATCATAAAATAAAATCATTACCTAAGTGGATTGATAACCCCAGAAACTCTTTTGGTATACATTTAGAGAGTGTATGATAGTGTAATCACTACCCCCATGATATATGAAACCACTTATTTCTATAGAGCCTCTTTATCATTGATACTTCTGGTTTCAAAATCATTACTGGGATGCACTAGTTGGTTTCTTACCATGCCTATGTGGATCTATATATCTGGATAGGGACCATGACATATCTAGGTGGAATTAGTGATATATATATATATAAGGGTGAAAGTGATATCCAGTTGATCCAATATGAACAAGATCATCATATACTAATCAGAGTAATATTCAGTATTACTATCAATTTTATTGATGGCTAGGGTGTACATAATGTTGGTTTCCCTATAGTATTTTATGATTGCATAATCATATTTCCTATATTAATTTCAAGGATACCTCCAGATATATAGGAATCGATTCCTCTTGTTCTTATTTTGGTTGCTCCATCAATATCTTTTATTCCATACTGGATGGATAACATTGAGTAATAGGAGCTCTTGAGTTAGCTACTGTATATAGAGGCTAATGGTTTTTAAAAAACCATCACTTCATAGTGGGATTCAATGATACTTTTCCACAATAAGGTGAATGGTAACCGCATATATATATATATATATTATTTTCATTGTTTTAATTACATTACAGTTAATAACTTAAATTTAGTACCTCATGTGAACTATTTCCTCGCCCATCACTGAGGAGAATGGGTTTTATCCAATATTGTTATTAATTTTCGGATATCATCTAGTATAAGTATGAATATAAAATATACCGTGTATGGATTCTAATGTTATTACGTTTTATATCAGTTTTTTGTTACCTCATTCGGTTAGATGAACATGACTATAGTCTTTAGGGGCTTAATGAATTATATTTTAGACTCATAGTAGATTCTTTTTTGGATGTTTTCAAGAATTATATATTGGGGTTTTCATATACTCGACCCATCCATGTTTACAAATTTGTGTTTGTATTGAATACACAGAGTGGGAATTGGAAATATAATAATCATACCCAATACAACTCCTAGATCAAAAATGTTATCTTTTTTGGTTATATTGTGTCAGTGATAGGAGTATCAGATAACCCAAAGAATTTGATATCTATTGTTCCCTGGAAGATACCCCAAAATAACATTGACATAGAGTGTTACTTGGGGTTATATGGATATTACATAAGCAATATAATGGACTTATCATGCCTTATAGAATGTAGAATTGTCTTAAATAAAAGGGTGTGATACTAATATGGTATTTGTACTATAATAATTCCTATCAATAGGAGAAAGAGAGAATTATATCAACACCCATCACTATTTTTCGAGAATCCAGAGAAACATAGACCTCAAATTGACAGGATGATGAATGTCCCAATTTTTATCCTATCATGGTGGCCTTATTAGTGGATGATCCTAAGAGGATATACATATATGAGATTATACTAATAAATTCTATTCATGGAACCATCATCTTTCACAAGGATTCTATTTTTATCATGTTTCCTAAAGGGATACAGAAAATATCATGTAATAGGTATTCTTGAGCACAAACATTCACTCATAGAATGGTAGTCAACCATTAAAAACTATAAATATATGGGAGGAAATATTTTCATCATATTTATATAAATTTAGTGGTTTATGGGATAATAATATACCTCTTGTTGAGTTTTCCTACAGTAATAGCTTCCAATGTACCATATATATGTTTCATTACGACGATCTATATGGTACGACATTCCATTATCCCAAATGTAGGTTATATAACAACCCAAGGCTTGAAGTACATGGACATTACATTACTTTTGTAGAATACATAATACATAACAAAAACAGTCACCAAAGGATAGTAATAGTTTAGTGTCTTTGGAAACCTGGTACATAATCTTCTAATCTAGGTGAATGATCTTCAACATCTCCCATAAAGATATTACCTTTTTTACCTAACACATTTATTTATATCATTGGGAAATGAAAACATATAAAGGGTCATCTCAATTATTTATTAAGGATATGTATGGAGAAAATAAAACAAACCATATACATTTGAATACAAAACCTTGAACATAAAATCTAGACATCAAAATCACGAGCAAAGACATAAATCTTTGAAGTACGTAATGCATATATCATAATGGAACATAAATCATGATAAAAGAGAATGGGAAGAAAACATGTAATTGTGGAAAACCATTAAACACATGATATGATTTCCATAGTATCCAAGGCAATGCTGCCAATACTATCTTAGTGGACAAAGTCCCTTTCTGAATCATGTTCACTCATTGTTCTAATCCTGTATCACTAAAACAGATTAACATACCATTCCAGACATGTCTATCTCATGAGATATAAATCATTACCCAATGAATTGGAGGGAGATATAGGTCCCACCAATCTCATAATGTAATCATTCATACTTGAGCCACAAAATAATCATAAATCATTCATCATAACCCAAATAACTAAATGGGTTTCATAAACCTCATCCCATCATAACATAGTCCATATAAAAAAATTGATATCATTTAATCATAGGTAGAATCAAACCATGTAAATAATATAGATATTATACATGAAACATACACATATGAAATAATTTCATCTTAGATGGAAGATGGTTTTGATAAAACACTTGAAATGAATTCTTGAGGAAAATATCCTTTATTCTTTAAAATAATTTTCTCTTCAAAAAATTCCATTAAATTTTAAATCAAAAGAATTTTGTTGAAAATATTCATGAAATATAATAGAGTATGATTCATGAAAATAAGGCTTTATGAAACTGTAAAAATCCGTTCATGCCGTATAAGTTAAAAAAACATTCTCCTCGTACTTTTAAAGGAAAAGTCAAAAAGAACAACATATGGTAAAAAGAAGAATGATTCCCTCCATAACACAAAGTAAAAGTCAAAGAGGGTTAATAATGACTTTAAAAATACATGTAAGAATATTAAACACTTTATGAAAAACATATTTATGGTCATGGATGAAAAATATACCCCAGTAAATACTTACGTATAAGAAATCTCAGATAAAAATGATATTTGCAAAATTATCCCTTACCTTATGGCCGAAATGATTCGTATGTATCTGAACCTCTTATATAAAGATTTAAATAAAGTCATTGACTTATTAAAGAATCATATTCATTATTATGATATCATATATGGTTCTATTATGACATTATATTACCCGTTCTTTTGTAATTTACATTTTAAAACATCATTTTGGGTAAAATCGTTTCATTTATCGTACATGATTCGATTTATTGTTCTGTATATTATTACTTATATACTGATTTACATAATTAAAGAATGTAAAAACTGATTTATAAATAATATATATTAAGTATATAAATATATATGATATATCGATAAATGGAATGAAATACACCATTCATGGAGATGGTAGGCCATACGTACGCGTGAACGCTGTTTCTGTTTCGTTATTGAATTGAATGGAATTATGTAAATGAAAAATATATTTACATAAATATAGTATCATTATTATGTAACATATGTCATTATTATTTATTACATATATACTTTATAATCATACTTTAATTGTAAATCATGGAAAATGAATATCATCGCATTCGTGGAGACGGTAGTCCGTACGTATGCACGAGCGATAATATCGTTCCCATAATTATTTAATAGAATTAAATTTAATGATATAATATCTCCGAATAAGTATGATGTTATAATACCCATATATAGTTATTCTTTACACCATTATACCCATCCATGTAAGGTGGTGGTGGAAAAACTAATTACACCACGGCGTGGAGACAATATTCCTTACGTACGCACGCGCGGTGATTTCATTTTCAATAGGATGGATAGAAGGTGAAATGGGGTTGTTTAATATTTATAATATCATATAATTATATTACTGATACTTATTTTTTTACTTTAATGTGAATCAACTAAATAAGAAGATGTTTAGGAAGAAAGAAACTTGAAAGAATCGTTAGAAGAGATTATCTCTTCTTTGACGTGCCTCCTTTAAACTTCATCATAGGTCACTAGAGTTGGTCATTTGAGAATAAAAGAACATCTATGATATACCTATAGAGGTTTAGAAGTGTAATTTTTAGGGATTTCCCAAGAATCAAGGCTCAAAAGGGTGTTAAGAGAAGAGGGAAGGGGTGCCCTTTTTATAAGGGAGGAGAGGGGCACCTTTGGAAACATAAGAAATATTAGTTTATAATAAATTCAAATCTACATAAAACCCCCAAAAATGACTCATATTCTAATCATAGAAGATATTATGTTTTTATATCATCATAAAAAAAATTTATAAATTTTGGGAATTTATTTTAAACTTTATCAATTTGATTTATCATTATTTAATCTATTCAATTTTATTTGGGGTAAAAGAGTATATGATTTAAATTGTTATAAATAATTATTTATGTGTTGTGAATTATCTATAATTGGAAACTTAATTACATTTTAGACCATATAAATTTTAATTTTTAATTTTCAAATATTTTTTTCGATTTTTAATCAATTGTTTATTATTTTATTTTTAGAAAATAACAATAGTTTCAATTTTGACACTATTAATTTATTTGAATTTAAATAAAATCCACACAGATAATATAATTTAATTTTTTTAATAGATTCCTAACATGTCATATAAATCTATAATATATTCTTAGAACATTAATTAGTTCATATAACATTTATTTTAATATTTATAAAATCATTTATTTGATATTTCTCTTAATAAAACAATTACTACATCATTTTTGTATAATCATTTTATATACTTATTATTTGTATAAAAATTAAAAATAAAATCCTATGATGAAGATAAATATACTACCCTTAATAATAATAATTTTACTCAAATTTATCATCTTAAAATCACAACATTTAAATTGATATATTTATTAAATTATGAAGGTGACATCATTGACGTCATTTAAAATAAAATAATATAAATGTCCTAATCGGGTTTTAAAGCTCAAAATGGTCCGAAAATCGACAAATAGATGCTTAGGGTAAATTAATACTCGACCAATAATGTTTGGTCAATTTTATGGTCCATTTTATAGGTTTTTTTATTTTATTAAAAACAATATTATTGAGTTTTCACTAAATAAATAATTTCTACATCATTAATTTATAAGCGATTAAGGTAATTAAATATTTCTTAAAAATTAAAAATAAATTAAAATGATAAATAAAAACATTTCTTATTTAAAATGAGTATTTATAATCGAATTTATATTGTGTATAACCATATATTAAAAATAATCTAATTATTAAAGTTTGAGTGAGACATTTAACATTCCTCTAAATAAAATAAATAAAAGGTCTTAATAAATTACAAGTGGGTTCCATTAGATACAATTTCAACCCAAGTATGATTTAGGGAAAAATATAATCATCCAATTATGTTAGGACACGTGTTAGTGTAATTTAATAATATTATATTTACCCTTAGTTACTCCTTTTACCTTTAACTACGGTAAATAAAATTTTCTGTAGTTAATATTCGTAATGCCCAAAAATAAAAAGTAGCATTTTAATATAATTTGGACCTAATAATTCCAATTATGTAATCCATTTTTTCATATATGAGTCACAGAAGTTTCAAAAAGTAATTTAAAATAAATCCCATTGTTAAGAAAACGAGTTTTAAAAGTTATAACATTGCAAAATATTGAAATGATTTTACCAGTGAATTCAATATAAAATAAATGATAATTACATATGTTATATTAAATTGAAAAAATATATTCTATTTATACATTAAAACCATTCAATATTATAATTTAACCATATAAATTATTATGATGAAAAAAGTGGTTTTTAATTAAAATATAGTGTGTTTTACAATTCATTAAAATATGAAAGTTATCAGAAAAATATGAAAATTTAATCCAAAGTAAATTTTTATATCATGATTCCAAGGAAGAATTTTATTTATTCAAATTGAACTTATAATATTGTCAAAAAGTAGATTTAATGTTGGTGTGCCATCAAAAGGCGACAAAATTGCATTTTTCGGAAAATAATTATTTTAACCAAACAAATTAATTGGTTCTCATGCCATGTTCTAGAAAATGTTTAAGATGAATAATAATGTTATAAAATTCAAAATTTAGTTAACAATATTCATAACAGCTAGTTCATAATAATATTATAACCATATATCATTGTTTAGTAAAACCCATTATTGCGTACTACACACGCTGTCTAGTAAGGTCGTGATTGCGTGTAACACAAGCCAAGACAAGGTTGCGTGTAGTGAAAGCATAGTTTTTTGTTGCGTATAACATAATCAAAACTTATTTAATTTATACATTAAACAAAATCAATACATAATGTTGCGTATATTAATTTCTACAAAACGAATTTTAAATTGTGTCTAACATGAGCCAAAAATAGTGTTGTGTATACTAATAGTTAATACGGTGTTGCGTATAGCACAAGATAAATATGGTGTAGCATACAACACAAGACATCAATGAAATTAAAACGAATAATTCTCATCAAATCTAGGGTTGTTACATTCTACCCCCTTAAAATGAATTTCTCCATCGAAATTCGTCGGGGTTGTAAATGGTTTACTACTTGAAAGTTTCTTTCATAAAATCCACATTGTAAGAAGAAATACTAAAACTTAATTTTAAAAAGTGTTTTATTAAACATAACGGTTACCCAAATTAACTCATCACTAGGTTTCCACATACAAGAACATTGGTGGAAAAATGCATATGGAAGAAAAATATAACCATCATGTTCTGATAGAGAGTGGTAGAGGACATGGCCATGAAAAAGCCAACAATCAAAAAGCCATAAATTTGTGATTATTTAAGGTATCACCTGATTAATCAGATATAGGGTCACTAGGAAAACGTTTTTAGTTGTCAATATCATTTCCCTAATGTTGAAAAATTGATGAATACTTACTTGATTTTAGAACAATCACACCGTTGTTCGTTCCATGAACAATTTCAACTTCATCTCTTAAAGAAATGAAGTTAAATTTTTCATTTGTGAAGTGTTAGCAGATCATGCACTAGAATGATAGGTCATTCCATCTATTTCTATCACAAAATGTTTAGCACAATTTATTAAATATACATAAGTCCATCTATGAGGAGATTAATAGTATATGATTCCAAAAATGGACTTATAATTTATCTATCATAGCTCTTAATAAAATAAAACTAGTTTCTACTAACGAGGGACATTCTATAGGATAGTTGTAGCAAATAAAGTCCCATCACACTTCGGTATTGGGTTCGATTCCCACATCCATGTTCGACACGACGAGTTGTCGCCCATCTTGCAGGTTTTTCTTTTTCTAAAACTACATTATTATAACATCCCAACAATAATATGAAAAAAGTTCTAGACTTAAAAAATATATATTATATCTAACTTAATTCATTTCATTATTTAGTCTTATAAAAAACACTTCTATCCAAGCTCATAGTATAATGAAAACAATTACTCGAAATGTCATCTACTGATCATGTGAATACCATCATTTATCCCCCATTTATCACAAGATATATCTTGTTGATCACATTCCAAATATGTGAATACATTAATCATTTATTCTCATTCAACATGAATTACCATAGAACCTTAGTGAAAACATGAATGCTTTCAAAAGTTATCTCTTTCCACATACCAAAATCCCAAAAAAATTTATACTCAAACCATGATATCACATTGTCCTTATATTAGTCATGAGTTCATTAATAATATCCAACATATTATTTTTTCCATATCCCTTCATTATGCGCATATAATCTGCTTTCCAAAAATATCTCAATAACTATTCATGGTTACTGGTACCATTAAACCAATACTGGGAAATACTCAAGGAAAAAACAATAGTGTAACAATCCATAGATGTCTCTTTATTCCATAGTACCACAATATTACCTATACAAGATTACTCTTGATAAACATAAAATCATTCCACTAACTTCTTAAACCATTGACCGAACATCAATAAATATTTCATCTCACATATCATTTATATTCTCTTCATCATCATTAAAATAAATACTACCCATACGACCATGCTGATTCTCTTCATGAGACTTTCCCTTAGGGCATTGGTTTGCATAATCCACATACATTCCACATTTAAAAGATGTAACCATTGTTGATCTCTTAGAAATACCATTATCCTTATCCATGGTGTTAACTGAACCTTTACCATTGCAATTACGGGCTTTGTGTCCTTATTTTCCACACCCAAAGCATCTTCAAGTTCCTTTGAAAAAATTTCCCTGATTTCTCTTCCCACATGATTTACATGAGGAAAATTGAACTTTCATTCCTCTATGATCATCATGAAACTCCTGCTTTCTCTTATTAACTGAATCAGGAGACTTACCAAAGTTGAGATTATTGATCATATTATGAGACTGCTGATTAGGAATAATAACAATGTTTGGACTTCTAAATCTTGATTCATTTGGTTTCTCATGAAGAATATCATTCCATTGTCCATCATATTCTCAATTAACATGAATCCTCATGTTTCCTGCAATTCCTTAAAACCCAAAAATTATAGTATGAGAGGAAAAACTCATACTAGAAAAACAACATAATCAAGTTGAGTACATTCAATCTATAACATTTTAGGCTTAATTCTATGATCGTTACCAAAATTCTAGGACTATAACCTATTCTTATACTTACCCTTAGGGATATCCCTAGAGATACCATTGAAATATCTCTAGGGATCTCAATAACGTTTTTGCATCCTAGATTCCAAATGATAACTACACCTCCCTCTGATACCAACTGTAGACACCCCAATCTTGATGTACATGGACATTACATTACTTTTTCAGAATATTTAATACATAACAATAACATACCCCAAAGGGCTATAAAAGTTTAGTGTCTATGGAATCATCGAATATAATCATCTAATCATGGTGAAAGATCTTCAAAATCTCCCATAATGATCTTCCCTATTTGTTAACATAAAACCATTATTTATATCATGGGGAAAAGAAAACATATAAAGGGAGAGCTCAAATGCTCAGTAAGGGTAATCATGGAGAAAATAAAACAAACCATATACTTTTGAATTCAAAAACGTGAACATAAAATCTATACATCAAAATCCTGAGCAAAGACATAAATCTTGTAAGTACGTAAGGCATATATCATAATGGAACATCAATCATGATAAAATATCATGGGAAGAACACATGTAAGTGTGGAAAACCATTAAGCACATGATATGATTTCCATAGTAGCAAAGTCATTGCTGACAAGACCATCTTAGTGGACAATGTCTCTTTCTGAATCGAGTTCACTACTCGTTCCAGTCTTGTATCACTAAACCAGATTAACTTACAGTTCCATCCATGTATATATCATGAGATATAAATATTTATCCGATGCATTGGAGGAAGATATAGGTCCCGCCAACATCATAATGAAATCATTCTTACTTTTTCCACAAAAAAACATAAATCATTCATCATAACCCAATGAATATAATGGGCTTCATAAACATCATCCAATCATAAAATAATCCATATAAAAAATGGATATGATTTTATCATAGTTAGAATAAAACCATGAATATAATAGAGATAGTATACTTGAAACATACACATATGAAATAATTTCATCTTAGACGGAAGATGGTTATGGTAAAACACTTGAAATGAATTCTCGAGGAAAATATCCTTTATTCTTCAAAATCAATTTTCTTTTCACTAAATGCCATGAAATTTTAAAAGAAATGAATTTTTTAGAAAATATTCATGAAATCTTGTAGAGTAAGATTCAAGAAAATAAGGCGTTATTAAACCATAAAAATCCATTCATGTAGTATATGTTACAATAACATTCTCTTCCCACTTTTAACAGAAAAGTCAAAAAGTACCAAGTATGATAAACAAAAGAAATATTCCATCCATAACACAAAGTACAATTCAAAGAGAGTTAAAAATAACTTTAAGAATACATTGAATAATATTAAACACTTTATGAAAAACATTTTTATGGACTTGGATGAAAAATATACCCCAGCAAATACTTACGTATAAGCAATCTTGTATAAAAATTAGATTTGAAAAATTATCCCTTACCTTATGTCCGATATGCTTTGTATGTATCCAAACATACTATATAATGATTTAAATAATGTCATTGAATTATTACAGAATCATTTTCATTGTTATGATATCATATAAGGTTCATTTATGACATTATATTACCCGTTCTTTTGTAAATTCCATGTTAAATGAGCATTTTGGGTAAAATCGTTTCATTTATCGTATGTGTTTCGATTTGTTGTTCTTGATATTATTACTTATATCCTGATTGACATAATTCCAGAATGTAAAAAATTATTTATATATAAAATATATTCAGTATATAGATATATATGATATATCGATAAATGGAATAAAATACACTGTTCATGGAGACGGTAGGCCGTACGTACGCTTGAACACTGTTTTCGTTTCCTTATTGAATTGAATGGAATTAAGTAAATGAAACATATATTTACATAACTCTAGTATCATTATTATGTAATATATTTCATTATTATTTATTACATATATACTTTATAATCATACTTGAGTGGTTAATAATGGAAAATGAATCTCATCGTGTTTGTGGAGACAGTAGTCCATACGTATGCACGAGCGATGATATTGTCCACATAGTTATTAAATACAATTTTAGTGCATTATATAATATCTCATAATCATTATGATGTTATAATAACCATATATAGTTATTTTTCACACCATTATACCCATCCAAGTAAGGTGGTGGTGGAAAAACTAATTACAAAATAACTTGGAGACGGTATTCCGTATGTACGCACACACAGTGATTTCATTTCCCGTATGATGGATAGAATGTGAAAAGGGATTGATTCATATTTATAATATCATATAAGTATATTAGTGATACATATTTTATTACTTTAAAATGAAACAATTAAAGAAGAAGAAGTTGAAGAAGAATGAAACTTGAAATAATCTGTAGAAGAGATTACCTCTTCTTCGACACGCCTCCTATACACTTTTTCATAAGGAAATAGAGTTGTTCTTTTGAGAAGACCATAACCTATATGATATAAATAGGGAGGTTGAAAGAAGAATTTTCAGGGTTTGGACGACCTTCAAGGCTCAAAAGATAATGAAGAGAAGAGGGAAGGGGTGCCATTTTTATAAGGGAGGAGAGGGGCACCTTGGGAAATATAAGAAATATTAATTTATAATAAATTCATCCCTATATAAAAACCTTAAAAAATGATTCATATCTGAATATAAGTTGTGATAAGGTTGTAATATCATCATCCAATAAAATTTATACATGTTGGGAATTTATTTTATACCTTATCGATTTGATTTATCATTATTTAATCTATTTAATTTTATTTGAGGTAACAGATTATAAATTTTAAATTGTTATAAATAATTAATTATTTTTTGTGAATTATTAATAATTGGATACTTTATGACATTTTCGACCATATATATTTAATTAAAAAAATTTAAATATTTTTTCGATTTTTAAACATTTTTATATTATGTTATTTTTATAAAATAACAATAGTGTCATTTTTGACTCTATTCATTTATTTGAATTTAAATGAAATCCAAATAGAGGATATATTCTAAAAAAATGTTTAATAGATTCTTAACATGACATATTAATCAAAAAAAATTGTTTACAACATTATTTAGTTCATATAATGTTTATTTTAATATTTATAAAACCGATATTTCGATATTTCTCTTAATAAAACAATTACTACATCATTTTTGTATAATAATATAATATAAATATTATTTTCATAAAAATTAAAAATAAAAAACTATGATGAAGATAAATTTACTCCAATTCATAATAATATTTTTACTCCAATTTATCATCTTAAAATCACAACATCTAAATTTTTATATTTATTAAATTATGAAGGTGACATATTTGACATCATTTAAAATAAAATAATATAAATGTCATAATCAGTTTTATAAGGATCCAAATGGTCAAAAAAACGACCCTTGTATTCTTAGGGTATAGGAGTACTCTACCAATAATGTTTGGTCATGTTTCTGGTCCAATTGATAGGTATTTATTTAATAAAAAAATATTATTGAGTTTTCACTAAATAAATAATTTCCACATCATTAATGTATATTCCATTAAGGTAATTAAATATTTCATAAAAATTTAGAAATAATTACCATGATAAATAAAAACATATTAGATTTCATATGAGTATTTATAATCAAATTTATATTCTCTATAACCATATATGAAAAATAATCTTATTATCAATGTTTGAGTGAGACATATAACATTCCTTTAAATAAAATAAATAAATTGACTTAATCAAATACAAGTGGGTCCCATTAGATTCCATTTATACCCAATTATAATTTATGGTAAAATATAATAATCCAATTATATTAGGACATGTGTTAGGGTAATTTTATAATATTATATTTACACTTAATTATTCAATTTTCCTTTAACTATGGTAAATTATATATTCCGTAGTTACTATTTGTAATTCCCAAAAACAAAAAGTATCCTATTAACATATTTGGGACCTAATTATTGAAAATATGTTATGTATTTTCCAAATTTCAAATCATAGAATTTGCGGAAATTAATTTAAAATTAATCATGTTAGTAAGAAAATGAGTTTTAAACGTTAAAACATCGCAAATGATTGATATGATTTTACCTATGAATGCAATGTAAAATCAATGCTAAATACATATGTTATATTAAATGATAATAATATATTCTTTTTATACTTGAACACCATTAAATTTTATAATTTAACCATATAAATTATTATGATGAAAAAAGTTGTTTTTAATTAAAATATAGCATGTTTTTACTATTCATTAAAATACGAAACTTATTAGAATAATATGAAAATTTAATCCAAGGTAAATTTTTATATAATGATTCCAATGAAGAATTTTATTTTGTAAAATTGAACTTAAAAACAAGTAATAAACTATATTTGATGTGGGTGAACCATCAAAAGTCCACAAAACATCATTTTGTTAAAAATAATTATTTTACCCATAATAATTATTTGGTTATCATACCATGTTCTAGAAAATTTGTAAGATGAATAGTAATGTTATAAAATTCAAAATTAAGTTAAAAATATTCATAACAGCTAGTTCAATATAATATTATAACCATATATCATTGTTTAGTGAAACCTAGTATTGAGTACTACACACGCTATTGATGATGGTCGCGATTTCATGTCACACAAGCCATGTCAATGTTTCGTGTAGTGCAAGCTCCCTTTGTTGTTTCATATAAAATAATAAAAACATATTTCATTTATACATTTAACAAAATCTATACTTAATGTTGCGTAGAATAATTTATATAAAACGAAATTGAAATTGTGTGTAACATGAACCAGGAATAGTGTCGTGTATATTGAAAGCTAATACTGTATTGCGTATAGCACAAGATAAATTAGGTGTACCATACAACACAAGAAATCAATGATATTAAAAAGAATAATTCTCATAAATTCTCGGGTTGTTACATTCTACCCCCTTAAAAATTAATTTCACCCTCAAACATAGTCGGGGTTATAAATAGTTTACTACTTGAATGTTTCTTTCATAAAACCCACATTTTAAAAAGGAATAATAAAACATAACTTTAAAAAGAGAAGTATGAAACATAATGATTACCCAAATTAACTGATCACTGGGTTTCCACATTGGAGAACATTGGTGGGAATATGGATATGGAAGAAAAATCAAACCATCATGTTCTGATGGAGAGTTGTAGAGGACATGGCTATGAAAAAAACAATAATAAAAAATCCATAAATTTGTATTGATTTATGGTATCATCTGATTCATCTAATATAAGGACACTAGGAAAACGTTTTGAGTTCTCAAGATCATTTACCTAATGTTGAAAAATTGATGAATAATTACTTGATTTTGTTACATTCTCATCGTTGTCTTTGCCTTGAACAATTTCCACTTCATCTGTTAAATAAATGAAGTTTAATTTTTCATTTTTGAAGTATGAGCAGATCATGCCATAGAATGATAGGTCATTACATATATTTCTATCTCAAAAAGTATAACACAATTTATTAAATATACATAAGTCCATATATGATTATATTAATCTTATATGATTCCCAAAATGGACTTATACTTCATCAATGACACCTATTAGTAAAGTAAAACATGTTTCTACTAACCTGGGTCTTCATGTAGGCCAGTGGTAGGCGATAAAGTCACGTCACGCTTTGGTTGTGTGTTCGATTCCCAAAGCCTTGTCTGACGCGATGGGTTGTCGCCTGTCCTGCATGTTATCCTTTTTCTAAAACTACATTATTATAAATTCCCATCAATAATATCAATAAAATTTCTAGCCTTAAATAATACAATTTTATGTCTAACTTAATTCATCCCAATATTTAGGCTTATCCAAAATACTTCTGTCCAAGCTCATAATATAATGAAAACAATTACTGGAAATGTCATCTACCGAGCATGTCAATACCATCATTTATCCCCCATATATCACGACATATATCTTGTTGATCACATTCCAAACATGTGAATACCTTAATCTTGTATTCTCTTTCAACATGAATTACAATAGATCCTTAGTGAAAACATGAATGCTGTCAAAAGTTATCTCTTTCCACATACCAAAATCCCAAAATTCTTTATACTCAAACCATGATATACCATTGTTCTTATATTAGTCATGATCTCATTAATAATACCCAAAATATTATTTTCTCATTATCCCTTCATTATGCACATATCATCCACTTTCCAAAAATATCTGAATAACCGTTCGTGGTTACCGGTACCATTCAACGTATACTTTCAAATACTCAAGGAAAAACAAAAGTGTAGCAATCCTTTGAGGTCTCTTTATTCCATAGTACCATTAAATTACCTATACAACATTACTCTTGATAAATATAAATTCATTCCACTACCTTCTTAAACAATTTTCCAAGCTTCAACAATTCTATCATTTCACATATAATTTGATGTCTCATCATAATCATCATCGTAAATATTACCCATACGACCATGCTAATTCTCTTCATGGGACTTTCCCTTATGGAATTGGTTTGTATAATGCCCGTACATTCCACATTTAAAACATTTCACCATTGTTGATGTCTTAGAAATACAATTATCCTTGTCCATGGTATTAACTGAACATTTTCCTTTGGAATTACTGGATTTGTGTCCTTCTTTTACACACCGAAAGAATATTCTAGTTCCTTTACAACATTCTCCCTGATGTCTCTTCCCACATGATTTAGATGAGGAAAATTGATCTTTATTTCCTCTATGATCATCATGAAACTCATTCTTTCTCTTATTAACTGAGTCAGGAGACATACCAAAGTTGAGTTTATTGATCATATTATGAGATTGCTGATTTGGAATTATAATTATGTTTGGAAATCCAAATCTCATTTCATTTGGTTTCTCATGAATAATATCATTCCATTTACCATCATATTCTCCATTAACATGAATCCTCCTATTTGCAGCCATTTCATAAAACCCAAAAATAATATTATGAGAGGAAAAACTTATACTAGAAAAAAAACATAATCCAGGGGGAGTACATTCAATCTATAACATCATAAGTTTAATTCTATGATCATTACCATGATTCTAGGACTATAACATATTCTTATACTTAATATTAGGGACATCCATAGACATACCTTAGAAATATCTCAAGGTATCTCACTATTGTTTTCACATCCTAGTTTCCAAAGGTTAACTAAACCCCCCATGATTCCAACTGTTGAGACCCCAATCTTGACGGACATGGACATTACATTACTTTTGCGGAATACATAATACATAACAAAAATAGACACTAAAGGACCATAATAGTTTATTGTCTTTGGAAACATGGAACATAATCATCTAATCTTGGTGAATGATCTTCAACATCCCCCAGAATGATCTTCCCTTTTTTTAACCTAAAATTTTTTTTTATATCCCGGGTTAAAGAAAAAATATAAAGGGTGAGCTCAAATTCTCAGTAAGGGTATGAAAGGAGAAAATAAAACAATCCATATACATTTGAATGCAAAAATATTAAGATAAAATATAAACATCAAAATCTTGATCAAAAACACAAATCATGGATGTACGTAAGGCATATATCATAATCGAACATAAATCATGATAAAATAGAATTGGAAGAAAACATGTAATTGTGTAAAACCATTAAGCACGTGAAATTATTTCCATAGTATCCAAGGCATTGCTGCGAAGACCTTCTTAGTGGACAAAGTCCCTTTCTGGATCGTGTTCACTCCTCATTCCAATCATGTATCACTGATTCGGATTAACTTACCATTTCATCTATGTCTATATGACGAGATATAAATATTTACCCAATGGATTTTAGGGAGATATAGGACCCTCAAATCTCATAATGAAACCATTCTTACTTGTGCCACAAAATAAACATAAATCATGCATCATAACCCAAAGAATTAAATGGGTTTCATAAACATCATCCCATCAAAACATAATCCATATAAACAGGTGGATATCATTTCATAATAGAAGGATTCAAGCCGTATAAATAATAGAGATAATATAATTGAAACATTCACTTACGAAATTATTTCATCTAATATGGAAGGTGGTTTTGATAAAACACTTGAAATGAATTGTTGAGGAAAATATCCTTTATTCTTTAAAATCATTTTCTTTTCACAAAATTCCATGAAATTTTAAATGAAAATATTTTTTTTTAAATATTCTTGAAATCATTTATATTATGATTCCTGAAAATAAGGCCTTATGAAACCATAAAAATCCTTTCATGCCTTATATTTTAAAAAATTATTCTCCTTGTACTTTTAACGGAAAAGTCAAAAAGTACCACGTTTGGTAAACAAAAGAAAGATTCCCTCCATAACATAATGTATAGTTCAAAGAGGGTTAAAAATGACATTAAAAATACATGGAAGAATATTAAACACTTTATGAAAAACATTTTTATTTAAATGGATGAAAAATATACCAGAGTAAATACTTACGTATAAGCAATCTCGGATAAAAATGTGATTTTCAAAATTATCCCTTACCTTATGTCTGATATGATTTGTATGTTTCTGAACCTCCTGTATAATGATTTAAATAATGTAATTGAATTATTAATGCATCATATTCATTGTTATGATATCATATATTGTTAACTTATGACATTATATTACCCGTTGTTTTGTAAATTCCATTTTAAAGCAGCGTTTTTGGTAAAATCGTTCATTTATCGTACGTGTTTCGATTTGTTGTTCTTGATATTATTACTTATATATTTATTTAAATAATTCCATAATGTAAAAAATTATTTATATATAATATTTTTTCAGTATATAAATATATTTGATATATCGATAAATGGAATGAAATACACCGTTCATGGATACGGTAGGCCGTACGTACGCATGAACATTGTTTTCGTTTAATTATTGAATTGAATGGAATTAAGTAACTGAAACATATTCATACATAAATCCAGTATCATTATTATTTTATATAATTCATGATTATTTATTACATATATTATTTATAATCATACTTGAAT
Source organism: Viscum album (assembly GCA_963277665.1). Classification (NCBI taxonomy): domain Eukaryota; kingdom Viridiplantae; phylum Streptophyta; class Magnoliopsida; order Santalales; family Viscaceae; genus Viscum; species Viscum album. The sequence goes on along the minus strand of OY728121.1, from coordinate 86,613,332 downwards.
ATTTAATAATGGAAAATGAATCTCATTGCCTTCATTGAGATTGTAGTCCGTACGTACGCACGAGCAAAAATATCGTTTCCATAAATATTGAATAGAATTGGATTGAATGATATAATATCTTATAATCATTATGATGTTATCATAACAATATATAGTAATTCTTTACACCGATATACCCATCCAAGTAAGGGGGTGGTGGAAAAACTAATTACACAACGGCGTGGAGACGGTATTCCGTACGTAAGCACAGACAATGATTTCATTTTCCGTAGGATGGATAGAAGGTGAAATGGGGTAGTTTCATATTTATAATATCATATCATTATATTATTGATAATTAATTTATTACTTTACAATGAATAAACTAAAGAATAATATGTTGAAGAAGAAAGAAACTGGAAAAAATCGGCAGAAGAGAATACCACTTCTTCGACGTTCCTCATTTAAACATCTTCACAGGGAACTAGAGTTGGTCTTTTGAGAAGACCATAACTTCTATGATATAACTATATAGATTTAGAAGAGGAATTGGCAGGGGTTTCTCAATCTTCAAGGCTCAAATGGGTGTGATGAGAAGAGGGAAGGGGTTCCCTTTTTATAAGGGAGGAGAGGGGCATCATTGGAAATATAAGAAATATTAATTTATAATTAAATAAACCCTACATAAATACCTCTAAAAATGACTGAAATCTGAATAATATATGTGATAAGGATGTAATATCATCATCTAATAAAATTTAGACATGTTTGGGAATTGATTTTAAACCTTATCAATTTGACTTATCATTATTTAATTTATTTAATTTTATTTGTGGTAAAAGATTATAAATTATAAAATGTTATAAATAATTACTTATGTGTTTTGAATTATCCATAATGGGATAATTTATGAAATTTTTGACCATAAAAATTTTAATTTATAAATTTTAAATATGTTTGTGATTTTTAAACAATTTTATATTATGTTATTTTTATGAAATAACAATAGTGTCATTTTTGACAATATTTATTAATTTGAATTATAATAAAATCCACACATAGGAAATATTAAAAAAAATTAATAGATTTATAATATGTCATATTCATCTAGAAACTTTTTTGGGAACATTAATTAGTTCATATAATGTTTGTTTTAATATTTATATAACCATTTATTTGATATTTCTCTTAATAAAAAAAATTACTACATCATTTTTGAATAATCATTTAATATACTTATTAGTTTCATAAATATTAAAAATAAAATCCTACGATGAATAAAATATATTAAATTTCATAAAAATATTTTTACTCTAATTATTAATCATAGAATAACAACATTTAAATTGTTATATTTAATAAATTATGAAGTTGACATCTTTGATATCATTTAAAATAATATAATATAAATTTTCTAGTCGGTTATATAAGGCTCCAAATTGTCCACAAATTAACCCTTCGATTCTTAGGGTCTATTAATACTCGACCAATAATGTTTGGTCATGTTTCTGGTTCATTTGATTTGTTTTGTTATTTTAATAAAACCAATATTATTGACTATTCACTAAAAAATAATTTCTATCTCATTAATGTATAATCTATTAAGGGAATTAAATATTTGTTAAAAATTAAATATAAATTAACAAGATAAAGAAAAATATTTTATATTTAAAATGAGTATTTATAATCTAATTTATATTCTGTATAACCATATATTAAAAATATTCTAATTATTAAAGTTTGAGTGAGACATTTAACATTCCTTTAAATAAAATAAACAAATGGTCTTAATCAAATACAGGTGTGTTGAATTAGAGTCTATTTAGACCCAAGTATGATCTAGGATAAAATAAAATCTTCGAATTATATTAGGGAAAAAGTTAGGGTAATTTTATAATATTACATTTACCATTAATTACTCAATTTACCTTTAACTTTGATAAATAAAATTTACCGTAGTTACTATTCATAATGCCCAAAAATATAAAGAAACTTATTAACATAATTTGGACACACTGATTCCAAATATGGAATCCATTTTTCCTAATTCAAAAAATATAATTTGTAGATATTAATTTAAAATTAATCTCTTTGTTAAAAAATGAGTTTTAAAAGTTAAAACATTGCAAAAGATTGAAATGATTTTACCTATGATTTCAATGTAAAATCAATGATAATTACATAAGATAATTAAGTGGTAAAAATATATTCTATTTATACTTTAAAACTATTAAATATTATAATTTAACCATATAAATTATTATGATTATAATAGTTGTTTTCAATTAAAATATATCGTGTTTTTACTATTCATTAAAGTAAGATAGTTATCAGAATAATATGAAAAATTTATCCAATGTAAATTTTTATATCCTTATTACAAAGAATAATTTTTTTTTCAAATTTAACTTATAAACATGTCAAAACAATATTTAATGCGGGTGCGCCATCAAAACGCGGAAAAACTACATTTTTTGAAAAATAATTATTTTACCCAAAAAAATTATTTTGTTCCCATTCCATGTTCTAGAAAATGTGTAAGATGAATAATAATGGTACAAAATTCAAAATTTAGTTAATAATATTCATAACAGCTAGTTCATAATAATATTATAACCATATATCATTGATTATAAAAACTCGATATTGTGTACTACACACGCTATCGAGGAAGGTCACGATTACGTGTAACGCAAGACAAGTCAAGGATGCTTGTAGTGAAAGCTCCCTTTGTTGTTGCGTATAACAAAATCAAAAATTATTTCTTTTATACATTAAAAAAATCTATACTTAATGATTCATAGAATAATTTCTACAAAACAAACATGAAATTATGTGTAACACGAGCAAATAATAGTGTTGTGTATACTACAAGCTAATATGGTGTTGCATATAGAACAAGATAAATTTCAGGTAGTGTACAACACAAGAAATCAATGAAATTAAAAAGAATAATTCTCATAAAGTCTAGGGTTTTTACAGGTTAGAATAAATAATGTTACATCTATATGGAACTCGTCTCATTGAGGTGATTATGGTGAAGTTAAATGTTACTAGAAAGTGTATGTTTACATCTCAATCAGTATAGAAGACACATATAGATAAACATCATCGGCCTGTGGTGTTTTTGGTAGAGGATTTATTTTTCATTAATGATTCACCACATCTAGGGAATAGTTAAATTCAATTATAGGGAAAGATAAAACATTGAAATTTCAATAATTATAATATTTTGGAGAAATTCAGAATATTAGATTTCTGGATAGATCTTTATCAAATTTACGAAGATATGAATCATGTCATCAATATAACATAGAATCACTAATGCCATATTGAACAATATCATACCTTTGGCATTGAGAATTTTTATCTAGAGGTTGATGATTCATTTGGGGGTATCCTATTTGTATCACTATTGGTAGCACAATTACCCTCTAGGTGTCATTTTTCCATTATTATATGTGATATAGAGGAATAATCATGTAAAAAATGAATATTGGGGGGGGGGAGGATCAAATATATGCCTTTTGGCTAGACTGGTTCATAAATTAAACTTAAACACCCTTGAAAGGGAAAATCAATGTGGGGATTTATTTAAAATTAAGTATACTATAATATCATTTTTTTAATTTGGACATACATTCATTTATTCTGTCTAATACAATGTAATCATTGAATTTTTTTATTAGACCCTGTAATTTCCCAATTTGAATATTCTATTTTCTTTTTGGAGAAGGTAGTTGCGGGTTATTTCCTTTCAATGGAACTACTTTTGGATTTGAATTAAATTTATGAGGTGAATTTATCTAGGTAATGGCCAAACCCTGGTGTGACAAACGGGTTCCTTGAGTTGGTCCCCTAAATGATCTCAATCAAATTTCCCCTATATCATTTTCCCCCAGTGCCTTTGAAAATGGGCTCCGATATGGTGGTCCTCAAGACATCAAGGGAATCTCCCCAAATTCAATTAGCTTCCAACTAGTATTGAGGTCCATGGTTTAGTCCACATGGTGTAAAATCCCTTATAGGAAAAGGTATATCATAGAGGAAGGTAATATTATAACTGATCAAGAAGTTGAAGCTATAGTGAATGAAACAGAAAGCAGTAAGAGCATATAAATGAAACAACAACAAAAAATATAGAAAAAGTGGAAGATGAATTGTCAAAACTAATAGCATGATGTTTTCAATGTAGGATTTAAAATGTAAATTAATAAATTTGAGGGGTTACGAGGTATAATTAAAGACTGTACTCTCACAATGTCTCAAAAGAGAAAACAAAAATTGTCACATGGAAACTTGATCATGGATTGGTCCTCTTACCCCAAAGCTCCATCCAAAATAGTAAATCAATCTAGCACCAGAAATAGAATGCTTCACAATATATATACATGTAAAAATAAAGTCTAAACAGGTACCAAATTTTTCTAGAGTAGGGTGTGAGATTTATTATTAGTGGGTCGACACCATAGTATCAAGACCATTGCATTTTATATTATAAACAAATTGTATTATTCCGCTGTACAACAGATGTAGGAAACTAAAATAATAAAAATAAGTGTAACATGTCCTAAGAACCAAAGAAGACACCTATCTTATACCACCTATATTGTCCAATGAGAATTATCAGAATTAAATACCTGTTAAAGGATAATATATTTAACAAGGAAAATGTTACATGATTATGGATGGAAATATTTGTACCCCAAACTTGTTCATTATATTAGTGTATAAACTATATAAAAAATCATGACATAATAAACTCACCTATATGATCAAAAATCATAAATAAAATCTATGATGCATCAATAATATCATCGTAAACATTTATAATAAAAATGACAATTATAGAGGTGGAGTCTGATCCCATATAGGATTTATCACTATGTTACAACCAACCAATTATCCAATGCCAACCATCCCATCCACGGTGATGTTTTTTGGACTTTTAGGTAATGCTTGTGGTGTAGTACACATGAGTTTTAACCAAGTATCACACCTAAGGGACCAATTCTCAATCGAGTCTTGGCATAGACATCTTTCTAATGGTTCTATCATTGGTTTCCCTGTAGATAACTAGTGTCACTCAATAACATATGATAATCCTCAGGAATCCAATGCCTGGTTAGCTTAAAACATACCTTCCTCTGTGCATCATTCTATAACATATTGATCATGTTGAGTCTAGTAGTTTTTTCTTAATACGGATCACACCTTCTCTCACCAGACTGATTACCTACAAACAACAAATGATTCACACACACAAACAACTACACAGATATATATATATATAAATATGTATATATATATATATATCCCAAACCATGTATTTATAATTCATGAAATTTAGGATACCAATCAATTCCTAAATCATAAATCAGGATGAACAAAACAAGTAATTTTTTGGTATGTAGTAGGAATACATTTAGAAAAATAATAAAAGAAGAGGAATCCTTATAAACTAATTATTTAGGCAAAAAAATCACCGTAATTAATTTAAATCTAATTAAACTTCAACCTAAAGTATCAAATACACAGATAGCTAATAATTTAATGAATCAAGGATAACATAAAAAAATTGTTTATATCATCTCACTCGAAGGGGTGTCCAATGCAATGGTGAAAACGAAGGAATTGTTCACCGTATGAAATGGTCAAAAGGGTCAAGGATAAATAGTTTAATTAAATTAATATGCATTAATTGATATTTTTTGGTAGTCACCAGCGAGTGGAACAATGGCATGAATTGAATAACATACGAAATTATTGGAAATATAATATAATCCATACATCATAGTCTTATTATCTCTTACATACCGTGAAACCATTGATTTTCCCAAAAAAGGATGAAATTATGTTATTTTAGAAAAAAAAATATTTTTTCAAAAGAATTATTGACATATTATACGACATAGAGTGGATGAAATCCAACAATTCATGGTGTGAGTGGCTATCCATACCACGATCTTCATAGTTATTTTGATGGTATTGGAAATGAGTAAGAGATCAAGGTACAACAATCATATGTAGTGGAGGAAGGGGTGTGACCCACCTGGCCTACGGCCATGATGCATAGATAGTGAGAGGGAGGATAGGAAGAACAAGAAAAATAGAAATTAATGAAAATTAGGAAAGGAAACAAATGAAAATCAAATGAAATATGAAGTAAAAAAAAATTAAAATGCAACAGAATGAGAAATAAAAATATTAATAATAATGGAAAAAACTATTTTAAATATTTTTTATTCTTACATGTCCACATTTTATTTTATTTTTTACCTTCATTATGTTTTCATATCTTTTAATTTCATTCATTTAATTTTGAATCCTTTTAATTCGTTATCTTTATTAAAACATGATCATTGTTCTAGGGTGTGAGATAATATATTATGTAATCCTAGTTCAATTACATGAATAATATAATAGTTATTCTGGATCCTCAATGAGCTGTGAGGGTGAATGCCCGGTCTCACCTTAATTAATTCAACTAAAAATTTATTTAGTATGAACATAGATTAATGCATGGACTTTACAACAACTCCACCTTAATAAAACTGTTCCAATTTTATCCCTTTTGAGTGTAGTAGAACGTCTATATATAGTGTTCTTTCCATAGTGCACATACTTCAGTCTCTTGATCCTAGGTCTCAACCTGAATGCATCCATGTTGATATAACACCCAAACCGGAGGAACTAACCTATATCAGAAAACCTTCATTCTATGTTAGATGATACGTATCAGATTCTCCTCAATGGATACATCCCCCTCAAGCTCGATGTGGTCAGGATCAAATGAATGCCACATGTTTGGATGATAATATCGATGGTAAGATACATGGAAGACATCATGTATAGAATTATTCCCCATAGTTAACAATAATTGTTAGGCTTACAGACCACTTCTCTCCACTATCTTGAACATCCTGACACATCTCATTGATAACATTCATTGTATATTGATTCATCACTAACCCACATTAGCGACACATGTAGGTAGACCTGATGTACCATGATATAATCCATTGGACTGTGATGGAGATTTTTATATGACTTCTTTATAGAATGTTCTATTACCATACACTTCCGAATTATCCAGACAATCCCATATGTCACCATAATGTGTTGAGGACTGAAAAGAGTTTCCTAACCTACATTGATCTAACATATAGGTGAATGAAATGGTCTCACATAGAGGACCTCATATAGAGTAATTTTAATTACGAAATGAAAGATATTATTATATGAAAAATCATCTAGATGAATTTGATTATCCCATGAGAAAACAAAATCAAAGATACATCCCTACAATATATACTCTAACACCGAAATCGACTACTCAGACTGCCCATTAATCTGGGGGTGATATACAGAATGGAAATGTACCTGTGATCTCTGTGTCTTCAAAAACCCTTTCCCAAAATGAGATGTGAAATGAGAATCTTGGAATGAAACGATAGTCCGAGGCATTTTTTGAATTCAAAATATCTCCCGAATATAATTCATCCCCAAATAATCAATATAGAAGTTCTCCTAGAGTGGTAAAAAATGAATTACATTGGTCAATCTATCGGTAATAACCATTTATGAATTTTTACCTCATGGTGTAATTATAAATCCTATATCAAAACCCATGTTGACATTGTTCCACTTACAATCTGGAATGGATATTTATTGTACGAGTCTTGCATGTCACTGGTGCACTAAATTCACCTACTGAAAAGTGGAGTACCAATTTAATAAACCCTAATGTTTCCCTTTTCATCCATGGAATCCACTACTGAAAATTAATACCCTAATACCCTATGAGGTGGCAAGGATGAACTTCCCAAAAATAGGCACAAGATTCCCTAACATCAGTAACCCAACCCGAGGGTGAGTTTTCTCTTATGATTCATTCCCTAAAAAAGAGCACCATGGATCAGAGAACTATCACATGCAGTCTCAATCCAGATGAGTTAACATCACTACAAACACTACTATAACTAGTTGTCTGAACTTATCCTTGACCTCTAGATGTATCTCAAAAAACAACGCCATCATCTTCCACTCACTTCTAGCTTCCAAGAAGGAATGTGTCTGATTCATGTGGATCAAAGGGTTAGCCTCGAAATTACCATTACTAGGGGTATAAGAAAGATAAAAGTCAAAAGACTGTATTTAGTTGACCCACCTACACTACCTCAAATTCTGGTATGGTTTTTTGGAGATATATTTAAAACTTTTTCAAATTGTGTAAACAGAAATACTCTCACCCATAATTTAGTATCTCCAACAACATAGAGAATGAAAACATTTAGGTGATTGGAGGACATTAATAAGATAGTTCCACTCTTAAGGCTTTAACCTACTGGATCTATAATCCATGACTCGATCACCCTACATCATTACTTCACCTAGTCACATTTCTGATGCATCACATTAAATTTTACAACATCATCTGGGATCATCTCGAATCGTTATTAGAGCTATCAAGTTTCTTCCTTTGAACACATTAAATTCTTTCCCATTAATTTCTATCATGATGAAATGAACACCCATCTTATTCAAGGCCATAAGTGGCACATCTAATCTAGAGATGTCCTAGATGCATTTTGTATAATAGACTACAATTCCTAATAAACTATGTATGTAAAAAAATTGGTATTCTTTTAAGAAACTAAGGGTCTCACAATCTCTAAGTCAATTGATACTCATTCATCAGATATGATATAACCCAAGAAGTGAACGTTATTTTTCCAATAGTGTCATTTACTAAGCTTCTCATATAGTTGGTTCTCTCCCACTATAATCATAATGATCTCAATATGGGTTTCATGATTTTTTTTCTTGAGTGTGAATCCACAAATATGTCATCTACAAAGACATCCACAAATGAATCAACATAGTGGAGGAAAAACCGAGTCATCAGATCCATAAAATCTACTAGGGTGTTTTTTCATACCCAACCACATAACCAAAAACTCATAATTTTCATTATTTCTCTTGAATGTGTATGTGTTATATATGATATTCTCAAAAAGACTTGATGATAGCCCGACCTTAGATCGACCTTGTAGAAAATAGATATTCCTTAGAGATAATCATAGTGGTTGTCTATATGAGGCAAGAGATATTTATTGTTTACATTAATATGTTTGGATCAATGGAAATCCACACACAATCTAAGGACACCATACTCCTTCGTGGTAAAATGGAATGTCGAACCCCACAATGATGTACAAGGTCTGATGAAGCAATTTTCTTCTAGATCAACAATATATTTGATGTGTTCCTATAACTATGTGGGTTTCATCCTATAAGTAGGAATAAACACTAGTTCTGCATGTAGCATTAGATCGATTTTGAATTCGACGTCCATCATATAAACTATGTAGGAGAAATAATCAATTAATGGTTCCCTAAAAAGATCCAATGTGGCATGAAAAACCCCCAACTATAGCTTACGATCACTCTTAAAAAGACATTATAGTTGAGCTATCACCCTACGCAGCCTAGGATAATTGGTTCCTCCTCAATATGAGTTCATATCCCATTCTCCCATGTGTATAAAAGTTTTTCCCTTGGGTGTTGTGAAGGAAACTTTATGTATATACCAATCCACATGGGCATGATAAAGGATAAACATGTGCATAACAACAATGACATTAACACCAATAATCTGTAGGAAGAAGAAGTTTCATAATAAATGGAACCCAACTATCATAAGGGGACACTACTGTCCCTAGTTTATTCCCTCTGTTATGACCCCCAATTGAGGGTTGAGAGAAATAACTCAAAAAATTATTCGATGAATAACCACTAACACACAGAAAACTCACAGCATATACATGATTCCATGGTATATGTTGAAACAATTATGGAGTAGTAGGAAAAGGGTAGGTATAATTCCTCCCTAAACATGGAATAACATGTAAGGAAATAAAATTAAGAGGGTAGATACATTGCCTTCCCCTGATTTTTACACAACAGACAACCTGCTCTGAGAGTTGGGACTAGGTAGAAAGATAAAATGCATTAGATGAATCACCAAGATAGATATAAACATTATATATATAAATAAATATAACTACCAAGTACTATATGATATTACAACTATAATTAGTAGCACCTATATGAACACCAGAAGATTCATGCGGAATGTAGATATGGCATAATAATATGAATTTCATTTTAATCTCTATGGTGCGTAATATGATGCATGTAAATTAAATTCCATAATTTAATCATGATAAAATATTAAAAATCATCATCTCAATAATATAAATACAAATAAAATCAAATCATAAGTGAGTCAAATGATGATGAAGTTGTATGAACAATAAATTTTATAATAAACAACAGATCTCCCAACCTATTAAATTTGGTGGTCTGATTAACATGGGATAGTTACATCTAAGAATAGGTTATTTTATAAATAACTATGTCATTGTCTCTTATATAACTCAAATTTTAATAAAAAAGTAAATTTACTAATGTGATACCACATTGTAGCATCCCGTCCGAAGTGCCTCTAAAAACTGGCCCTGAGAGGGTGGGTCACAAGACCTCAAGAAATTATCTCAAATTTAGAGGCATATGACTAGTAGAAAGCGAATTTGGTGTGTCCTTTGGGGGAATATACAACTATAAGAATCTATATATCAAGGAAGAATTTAATAGCATAACCGATAATGTAGAAAAATAAATAGAAAATAAATACACTACAGTAGATGTAGATAAATTTCCCAGAAATATATATATAATAAATGTTGAAGATGAAATATAATCACATGAACCATGATTATGTCAATATATGATTCCAACTGTAAATAACTAAATATTTAGGGTTACCAAGGAAAACCATATAATTAGTTAAAATAAACTCTCAAAAGACCAAATAGATACATCCACATGGCATCATGATTGTGGCTTGGTCCCCTGAACTAAAAAAAATCAAAAACAGAAAATCAATCCTGAATTGAATGTATCATGCATCCCTATATCCACACCTGAAAAAATAATTTCTACTCTGGGACCAAATGGATCCTGATTAGTGTATGAGATATAATCTCTTAAGGCTGGAACCTATGGTATATAAACATTTCAGTTGCATGCAATACTAAATAGTAGTGAGATGAGGTATAATAGATGAAGTAAATTCATATAATAAAAACAAATGTAATTGGCCTCAGGATCCCAAGAATACACTCATCCATTACAACCAACTTCATCCTATGCCATATGTCTTCATGAGATTCTAGGTAAAGAGTAATATATTTGTCAATTCCAACGTAACAGGAAAAATAAATGAAATTTACATATCACTATGCTTGTTCATTATCTTAGTGTCTAGACAAGTTTTCAAAACTATGAACACATAAGGCACAATAGAGGATCAATAAAATAACGAAAAATCTGTGTTGAGTCCAAAATTTCATCTCAAGACATTATATTAAAATTGACATGTACAGAGGTGGAGTATGAGCCTATCCTGAAGGTATCTCTATAGTATATATAATCAATTGTCTACTACCACCAAGCCCAACCAAGGCGATCCATTTTAGAATTCCAGATATAACTTGTGTTGTGGTAATCATGATTTCATACCATTTATCCCACATAAGGGACCGAATCTCAACTGAGGAATGGAATAACCATCATGCCAACTAGTTAATCCTCGGTTGTCCCACAGAGAACCAATGTCACACAATAATATATAGAATGATTGGGGGATTGCATTCATGGAAATCCTAAAACATCGCTTCCTCAGTGCAAAGTGTTGTAACCTATTGAGCACAGTGAGTCACATTGTGGGTTCTAAATATGGATCCCACATTATCTCACCATCCCGATTACCGACAAACAACAAGAAATGCACGCGAGAAGAGACATACAAATATATATATATATATATCCAATATGAGTAATTCTTAACATCATCCATTTAGGTAACCAATCAATCCCAATATAAAAAAATGTTAAAAAAATAATCAATTTATTCACCTAAGATGTGGAAACAACATGTAGATAAAATCAAGGAACAAAAACATTATAACCAAATTATTTAGTCATAAAATTATGCCTAAATAATTTTATTCAATTTAAAAATCAATCTAATGTATCACTGGACATGCATATCTAATAATTTTATGAATCAAGGATAACAGAAAAAATAGGGCAATTTTTTTGACGCACAAGAATGGGTGTTCAACAAAAAGGTTAAAAACTGGGAAGGGTTCACATTATACAAACCTCATATGGATCTAGGCTATGGTGTTTAATTAAATTAATAGGATACAATTGAGATTTACTAGTTGGAACTTACATGTGGAATGATGGTTCAAATTGAATAATGAAATGAATTTATGGGAAAGATCACAGAATTCCATCCTTTCAGTCTTATTATATCCCTTATCCTCTGAGAACCTGGGATATGAACAAAAATGTCAAAAATCGGGTCATATTAGAGACACAACAATTTCTCGTAAAACCCATCAAAAAAAATTGGATCTCATAGAGTGTTTGAAATCCATCAATTCATGATCATAGAGCATTTCCTTATAGAGATAGATACATAACATCTTCTATTGTTGGAAACATAGATGATATGAAGGTACAACATGATTTTGATGTTGAGGAAGGTGGTGTACACCACCTGGCTGTTGTTGCACGATGAATAGGGAGGGAGAGGCATGTGAGGATAAAAGAAAATATAGAAAAACATAAAAACTATGAAAGGAGATAAATAAAAAATAAAAATAAAATAAATAAAAAGGAACAGAGTAAACAATTAAAAAGGAAGAAAAGAGAAATAAAAAAATTAATAAAAATGGGTAAGCCATTTTTAATTATTATTACATTATCTTCTCATATTTGGATTTTATTATTTATCTTCATTCTAGTTTCATATCTTTTAATTTATTTAAATTTAATTTAAAACTTGATAATCCTTTTTAATAATTATAAACTCAACCTGTTTATTGCGTGTGATTTATTTTTTTACATAAATCTAGTGAAACTATTTAAATAATTTTAGAGTTTTTCAGGATACAAAGTACTCTATAATGTCGCATGACGTAGGTTTCTTTATGAATTTGGACTAAAAATGTAAACTATACATACCTTTATTATAATAGTAAAATTACCTCCCCACATGTCATAGGATTTAAAATAGAAATGAGGGACTTGTATCAGTTATGGAATTAATATACCATATTTTTCAGTACAAAATAGTTGGTGAAAAAAATTAACCACTAGATAATATTGAACCATAAGTAGAAAGATACCAACAAAACATAATGGAAAATTAATGACAAATAATATCAAAATTAATGATCGATATATCATTATAATTTACATTCTATGTTTCACAGTGTAGCCACAAATTTAACGACACTGAGAAGTTCCTAGAAGGTCGCAAACCGTGACAGTTTCCAGCATTGATGATCAAACAAGAATACATCATCTAACACATTTCATTTAACTGATATAGTCCTGAAAAAATGATATCGATTCGTGTACTGGTCATGAAGCCCAATTATGGTGTGATTACTACCTAGTATGCCACAAATTATGACATATAATGTAATATCCATCAATTAAAAAGTGTATCTTTTTATCAACTTATATAATTAAAATGAATAAATAAATATTTTTATAATTATGATGTAATTATTTATTTAAATACATAAACTCCTCAGGATCCTTAGGAAACCCAAAACTCAATACATTCATTGGCCTATGTTGGATTCCAAACTATCCCCAAGTGATATCAAGCTATATAATTCCCCAATTTCATTTCTATCACTCATTCTGTATATTATAATTCCTTGTTACCATTATATATATCAATTATCGTATGAATTTCATTATTAAAATTAATAATACCATTACTTAATTCCAAAATTAATTAATAATCTCAATCCAATTATTTAACTATTCAATTTATCAAAAAATTTGATCACATTATTTTAATCAACATTTTATTAATAAGCTAAATCCCATTAATTATGTAAAAAATTATTCCATTCCTTCAATCCTATAAACTAATTCAAAAATTAATTAGTTATCCCAATCATATAAATTAACTCAGTAAATAATTAATTATCTCTATCTTATTAAATAACTCAATAATAATTTTCCAACCCAATCTCATTAATTAACTAAAAAATTATTTAATCATCTCAATCATACAAGTTAAATTAATAATTAATTAGTCATATCAAACCAATTAATAAACTAAAAAATTAATTAATCATCTAAATCCCATTAATCCACTATTTACTCACAAATAAATATTTTAATATAACAACCTCTTTATCCTATAATTAATTCAAAAATTAATTATTCAATTAATCAACCCAATTTTCCTCTCCAGTACATCAAAAAATAATGATACATAAAATTAAATTCAAAATCCATAATTTCAAATTCATTATAAATTAATTAATTCAACAAATATATTTATTAAATGAAAAAATCAATTGAAAAAATATAGTATCAATTCTAGTATTTTATACTTTTAATTGGAGTAAATAATTTGGGATTTGAATTATAGAGCCCCATACTAAATTCATTGGAAAATGAAATCCTAATAGAATTCATCAAAATTGGGGATCATAATGGAATATAATGACATCTGAATCAATAACCCTGAATAAAGATCGAACAAATCAATATCCTTCAAAACATGATCTAGATCTACTATCCAAAATATGTATCCAAAAAACTAAATCAATATATAATAAAAATTTGAAGAACAACTGTTACATGATTAAAATTAGAGAGGAATAGGAACACGAAACATGAAGATATATGTTTCTCTTATGGGGAGATGCAAATATATATTTTTTGGGATTTTAATTCTGAATAACAGGAGGCATGTTGTCTTAGAATCCATATATAATTATCAAAAATCATGACCAAAATGCAAGGGTTGAATGGGGATGAATATTAGGTAATACGAGGATTTGGGTGAATAAAAATCTGATTTTCAGCTGACATAAAATTTCATGAGTGGTTTTTTGGGTAGGGGTGAATGGTTTTCCCTAAACATACAATAAAACCATGCACCAATTTTAATGGGGATAACAGTCACTTCTATGATGTTTCACTATATGAAAAACAATATCTCAGCCGTATAATCCGCCCTCTTAGGGGGTCCACGGTTTGTTGGGCTGGGCCGCCCGATTTGGGAAAATTGTGTGCCACCAATGAACATCCCCCATTCATTAATATTTTCTCAATATCCAACTATCAACCCCCATGTTAGAAAACAACCAAATTATTGTCAAAACAAAGATAATTAAATGATGCACGGGTCATCTCCAAAAAAATTCACTGTCTTAGAATCTCCAATCACTATAACAACTCGTCCATGAGCTATAATCCCATGCATCTCAATGATTTTGAATAGAAAATATCACTCCAATGTGAACATATATCCTATTCTCTCTAATGAGTATCATTATTCACATATATTTTCAGCCAAAATATGTGAATTGTCTCCATGTTCATTCCCCACAACACTTTTTCACTGTGATCCGACACAAATATTAGATACTCTTCAATGGAATCATCTATCTCAATATCATAATCATCCACATTGATTATATGAGAATGTTTGGGGTGACTACATTGAAGTTGTGACCGAAGAAAAATAGCATGCATAACATTGTACCTATTTGGAAGATGCAACTAGTATACCACTGGCAAGATTCACTCCACAACCACAAAAAGTCAAACGAATCTGGCCATAAGCATGCCCTATCTCCATATCATACATTGACCCAATCATGGTGAAATTCATAGGAATACATGTACACCCTTAATAAATTCTAGTGGTTGACTACATATTTTAGAATAAGACTTTTTCCTACTCATATATATAAACATATGATTTTGAATCAACTAAACATTATCTGACATCTCAGGTATGATACATGGTCACAAAAACTCTGACTCTCCTACTTGCATCCATCAAAAACCTGATCTTAATGGTGATCCATAATGTGACTCGTATGATTTAATTTTAATTATTTCTTGGTAGATGTTGTTATATAAAATATATACCAGCGATACATTATTCTCCAATGATCCACAGATGTATAAGACACACACCTGAAGCATATGATCATGAACATATATTATACACTCCAACATGCTATATTTCTGAGGGTGGAGTGTTGTACTCATTAATACCATTGTTCTTAGTTCCTTTTATAACCCCTATTATAAGCATTGAGTAAAATGCGAGTCATTATATGAAACTATATCCCACGGAACCCCATGCGGATGGACTATATCTATAGCATACAAGTTTCCCAATTACATCATTGAGGATGTATCCCATATTGTAATGTAATTATATAGCATTATAATTTGGTCTAAAATCACTCAAATAGTGACATTATTATACGGTTTCCTCAAGATACCCACCACAAGGTCCATGGTAATGTTTTCCCACTTCAATTTCTGAATGGTTAATGGCTGTTGTAAACCACCATTTCATTGATTAACATATTTAACCTACTGAGTGGTGTATCATCATGTAACAAAACTTTATATATTGTTATTTATACCCGACCACACAAAAAATTTCCCAAGGTCACTATACATTATGGTCAAACCTAGAAGAACCACCCACATGAAGGCATGAAATTCATGTACTATCTACTCCCACATTCCCATATGGATTGACACCAAAAATATAATTTATATGATATCTTCCTAATCTATCAACTTGTATAATTGTTCTTCCCCCCCCCCAATGAATTACATCTGGGATTTATATTTATCAACTTCATTACACATTTCCCTAATCAATCTCAATGGTGTATACTACAATAGAACTAATACAAGATTCAAATTATTCAAACTATCATGACCCACCACATGCATCACATCAAGTATATTTATAATCCTCCACTCAGTAGTAGACTACAGAATAATATGAATCTGAGTATTTTTACATAACCATCAATATCAGTATTACACTCTCTTGGTGTCTATGCTAGCTCAAAATTGAAAGAACACATAGACACAAACTATCTCCACTAATATAGATTCAAATCCCACTATGATGTGACATACAATAAATTATTGTGAAAATTACCCAATGTAATCTTATCTCACAATAGATAATTTCTCCAATACATCAAATCATATACCACTACATCCAATTTGAGGTCATGAATTGGTAGTTCAATTAATGTGGCTTCAATATATGAGACCTATATACAATGAAATGATCTCCCTTTATCACCACATCTCTATAAACTACACCATAAGCATCCAAAAACATCTTAAAATCCTCTCCTAGATCAGGAAGGATCCATATTTGTGGAGATGATACATGGTTCATTAACTCTGTCAACACATTATCACAATATTCTGATCAATCAAGCATTTCCCCTTTTTTGTTCTAGAATGTGGAACATACCAAGAGTACTATTACTAGAAGAACCTTATATAATATAAATACAACTGTATAAATCTATATATATTGAATACATTCTTGGGTAGATCTGATTAAAAAACTTCTTAACCTTCTCTTGATCCACTAACACACATTCCTCTAATATTATGTGACCCAAGAAGTGTACCGGATAAACCCAGAATTCAAACATTGGAATCTTGGTGTATAGTCGATTCTCTACTATTATACTCATAATGATTTCAATATGTTGGGAATGGTCTTCATGTGACTCATATTACACCAAATTATCAACCCCAAACACTATAACAATCTAAAAAATGTATTATTATATGATTTTGTTCATCATGGGCATAAAAACATCTATTGTTTTCATCAACCCAAACAGTATTACAATGTTTAGATTTTCTATAATTGAATTTGATATATATATATGTGTAATATAAAAAATTTGATCAATCAGTTAATGTTACAGTGATATCAAGTAAATTTTATAGAATACATAAGATCATCCAAACTGGTCAAAAATCATTGATTCATTGAAGCATATATCATTTCATCAATTTCAATTGACTCAACTTACTAAAATCTAAAAAATATCTCAAAACCCTCATAGCCTTCATTGAAAATTGATTATTTCATCTACAGTGTGACCTAAATTGATGGGAAGTCCCACTATCCATCAACTCCTCAAGCAGATTCATAATCTCTTGAGGCACTTTCATCGCAATATTTATGGTGGAATAGAAACTCGTTCATATCTTTGGATTACATCAATAGTAAATTTCATATATAACTTAGGGGTATCCCTAATAAGTCTTCAAGAAGCACATTTTTAATCTAGTTCAATAAATGTGTAAAGACCTCCATCTTTATGCCTCCATCATCCAACAATAGACTAGAAACATATCCTAGGAGCTCTCCCAAATGATAAATAATTGCCCCTACTCAGCATGCCATGATATCACACTCACAAAAATGAATATAGTATTCACCCTTTGGGTACAGAATGTGAACACTCCTATGGTAACAATATATATGGTATAGGAATTCTACGAACCATTCCATCCTCAAATTAAGGTCACAGAATGATTTATATAGGATTTAGAGATTTCAAATAAAATGATACAAACAATCATTGAATGAACATACATTGTACAAGCTGAGGACCCTATACCAGAATCCAAACGATGAATCGATTGTCAAAAAATCGCTCAGGAACTCCATTGCTAGGATTGAACCATTAAGATATTTTGCACAAAATAATGCAATGATAGGAACATGTACCAAATAATGAACTAGGTTGTCACGGCCCGTCCTCGGGGCCCGTGCTGTCACTACCCCATGCCCACCTCCCATATGCCAGGGGCTCATGACTAGCACCAAAGGCATATGTACCGGTAAAAAGGGGAGGAATTTCCTTTATATGAAAATGAACAACACAGAGTACAAAAGCTGAAGTAAACTCTATGTAAACTGAGTACAAAAGTGGGTGCTGGAAAGTAAATGGGCCAGAATAAAAACCCAACTAAAAGTAAAGTATAACTAAAAAGAAATTACAGCAGCATAAATGTGAAGCAGCAACTCTGATACGTCCTCTGGAACCCGCACATGAAGGTTGGGTACAGATAGCCTCCACGACTCCTCTGTCCGGCTGTCCGCTCCGTGTACGTCCCGCCAAGTGGTCCACCTCGGGTTATCGTCCAACTCCGCAAGCTTCCACCACGATCAGTGCTATCCTTCGTATGAATCCAACACAAAGTAGTGCAGGGATAGCCCGTGCAGGGGTGAGTATATGATATTCAGTAGGGACCCCTGATACCCCTGAAGGTCTCTCAGAATCCATGAAGGATAAACCACAAAGGATAGATACAATCAAAATGTATCAACAACACTACATATTTATATGACCATACATATTCCTAAGTATTTAGTTACAGTTCGTCTCCAACTCCAAAAGCACCACACAGTCCACAAAGGATAGCTTAACCCAGTCCACGCAGGAAAAACACAACCAGTCCACAATGGAAAGCAATTCAAGCACATCAATGATAATGATTGAGAATCAAGACTCAACTCACTAAGGTATACTTCTTCGCAATATGATAGAGATTATCAGATGTATCCACTGTTTCATCTAAGCTGTTGGATCCACATAGGATATCATACATTCTAGGCTGTCGAACCCACAAAGGATACCAGACCAGCTACTCTGCCGGACCCACATAGGATCCAAGTATAGATTCAAATAATGTCGGACCCACATAGGTACAAGAACAATAGTCAACTACTGTCAGTCCCACAAAGGATACATGAATAGTAGTCATCGTCGTCGAACCCACAGAGGATTCCCGTACATTTTTCGTCGCTGCCGAACCCACAGAGGATCCCAGTACATTCTCATCGTTGTCGCAGCCGCAACCAGCTCTAGGGTTCTCGCACATAGCATGCTCGATTCCTGGAGGGTCCGCTTCCCGAGATATGGGGGGTCAATATATCAACTGACACAAAGTCCAGATTTGATGTATCCCAAAGTTTCGTTTCGTCAAAAGGAACTCAATGCGACAGACAACGAGTCAATCGGACACCCGGTCTGAGAGATTTTGGTTTTTCCGTCCTAGGGGCCCAATTGGTTTTTTAGATAAAACCAACCTAATTGTACTATAGATGAGTCCAAAACTCGATCCGAGTATTCCAAAAGAACCGTCTTACTAAGAATAATTCAACAAAGTCGATGACACATCAATAGGACGTCCAGAGCTTATGTAATAAGCGTTTTGGCTCCGAGGGCCTGATTGGTTTCGTTTTCGAACCATCTCGGCCATACCTAAGTTCTCTGAAACCTTGAGTATAATATAAAAAAATGACCATCTCGATCCAATGATCCCAAAACAACTAACAGTGCATCGATCGTAGGTCTCCATCACATGTTATGGGAATATGACTGAAAATAGTTCGAAGTGTGGGATCTGGCCCTGGCCCGCCCCAACCCCCCCCCCCCCCCCCCGGGTCGGCCCGCCCCGGTCCGTACGACCCGCCCTGGCCCAGCCGGGGGGGTGTGCTGGCTCGGCCAGCGGGCCGAGCAGGGGGGACACGTTCCCCCCCCCCTTTGTGCTCCACGGATGTGGCGGGCGCCGGGTCCTCCCCGTCCGGATCCCGCATGGCCGCGAGATCTGGCCGTGGCGGCTAATGCCACAGCGGTTCATCCTGGCAGCGAGCCGGAGCACCACCGCCTCCGGGCTGCCTAATGGTGTCGGCCGCTGGCTCCGGCCAACGGTGCCGCCACAATGGTGACCCGCACCGCTCGAATTTTCCACGGGCACCGGAGTCGTTCCAGTGGTCCGTTCTTGCTCTCGTCTATGCCTACAGTCGTCTCGGGACAATCTCTTCACTGCAACGGCCTTCAAATGACGTTGTAGTCCCATTACTTTGTGTCCCTACGTTCACCACATCAAGATCAGAAAAACGGTGGGTTCGGACTTGTTCGTTTGCCCGCACCCACCGCGTTAGTGGTTTGAAACAACTCATAACACTTTCCCGCAAATAAAATCCCCAACCCACAAATAATTTTTCATGGACCAACTTGATAATGAGTTGATCCACGTTCATGTTTTAGAGGAAAACAAACATGGGAGTAATAACATTCCCAAAATAAACCCCTACCTCTTTCTGTTCGTTGTCGGGTGTTCATCCTCGAGGGGGGGGGGTTTAAGGCATCAGTGTCGCTTTCTGGCTCTGATATTTGAAAGGCGTCAAAGAAGAAGAGGTCCTTTTGGCATTCATCATTCTTCGCTAGGGCGGAAGGTCATCAGAGGTTCGTTAGAGAATCGTCCAATTTATTTCTCCCCATGTTCTCGATGTTAACATATATATAAAGGGGCACGTCACAACATTTCCATAATGGTGTCATTAAGACGTCGTTATGCTTTGAGTTTAATGATCCATTAATGAGCCTCGTTATTGTGCATCGTCATTGCCCTATCGTTGCCCCGCCACCCAAAAATAAAGGGGGAAGGAGAAAAAAAATAAAATAATTCATTTAACTTATTTTATTATTTTTCTCGAATGGTCCGAAATAATAACATTTTATCCCGGGCCTATCCGACCGATGTTAAGCATCGCCTAAGCGAATCCCAGCGTTGTGAATTCATCAGTGCCCTCAGAATTTAATTTCATGCACCAGGTCAAAATATAGAAAAACCCGCTCATTTTTTCACTGAACATACCAGTGCTAAACTTCGGAAATGGATTTCGGGCACACCGGGCCTCAAAATCAAGCGCTGTCAGAAACTGCATATTCGTAAAATTCCAATGAATTTTTTTTTTAAAACAAAAAAAAATTCCTTGAAATTTCAGGTCTTTAAATTACTCCCACCTCCTGGCTTTACATCCCCGTAAATCTACAAAAAAAACTAGGGGAACAAATGAGGGTACATAGCACGCATCTGAGCCTCATGTTTCCATGTGCTCTCCTGAGGGTTCTCGTGCTGCAAACGAATGCGCACCAGCGGTATCGACCATCCACGTAGGACCCACTATTGTCGATCTTTGATCTCCACGAGGACTTCCACAAAAGTTTCCCCATCATCAATGTCCAGCTCCCCGTGATCAATGATATGTGTCGGATCGTGCACGTATCTCCTCAGCTGAGATACATGGAAGACGTCGTGTACCCGGTGCAACTGAGGTGGAAGGGCCAGGAGGTAATACACCTCATCTACCATGATGAGGACTTGAAAAGGACCGAATAAGTGCGGAGATTTCTTGCCACCCTGGCCAAATCTCTGTAATCCATGTCGTGGTGAGACCCATAAGAAAACATGGTCGACATCCTCTAACTCCAGTGGTCTCTGCTTCCTATCAGCATAGGACTTCTGTCTGCTCTGTGCAGTCCTCATCCACTCTTGGATGACCTGCACCTTCTCAGTCATAGCCCGAACCATCTTTGGTCCTACGAGTGCTGACTCCCCAGGGTCAGTCCAGCATAGAGGTGATCTGAAAGGCCGGTCGTACAGTGCCTCGTATGGTGCCATCCGGATGGTGGAGTGGTAGCTGTTATTTTACACAAACTCCACCAAGGTTAGGTGATCCTCCCATCCACGACCAAAGTCAAGGACACATGCACGGAGCATGTCTTTGAGCGTCTGAATGGTCTTCTCTATCTGGCTATCTGTCTACGGGTGAAAGGCTGTGCTCAGGCATAGTTGCGTCCTAATGGCCTCCTTGAATCCCTTCCAAATCTGAGAAGTAAAGCAAGAATCTTGATTGGAGAATATAGATGATGGAACACCATGAAGCCGTACGATCTCCTGAACGTTGAGACGTCCTATGCTCTCTACTGAGCCCTTCTCTCTGTTTGGTAAGAAGTGGGCTGACTTGGTGAATCGGTCTACAATCACCAAAATGTAGTCATGCCCTCTGGAATTACATGGATGCCCTGTCACGAAATCCATGGATATCCCGTCCCACTTCCACTCCGGGACCTCTAAGGGTTGTAACAAGCCTACAGGTACCTAGTGCTCTGCCTTCAATTACTGACAAGTGAGGCATCGAGAAACAAATCTTGCCACAACCTTCTTCATACCCGTCCACCAGTACTGACGTCTGAGGTCCTAATACATCTTCTCTACTCTAAGATGTACCGCTAGTGGGGAAGTGTGGAACTCTCTCAGAACCTCCTTTTATAGTGTGACTGGTACTATGGTACATCCCCGAAAAAGGATGGTGTGCTCTCCTACTATAGAAAATCCATCAGGTGCCTGTCTTGAGGATATCTATGCACGTCGCGTCTCACAGTCCACATCCCAACTCTATGCCTCTCTTGTAACGACCCGTCCTCAGGGCCCGTGCCATTACTACCCCAAGCATGCCTTCCATAGGCTAGGGGCCGACGACTAGAACCAAGGCGTAAATCCCGGTAAAAAGGGAAGGCATTGCCTTTGTAAAGTAAACAACCACCACAGAGAAGCAATCAGAAAAGTAAACACTAAGTAAAAACAGAGTACAACTGAAAGTGCGGAAAAGTAAATGGGCCAGTATACAAACCCAAACTGAAGTAAAGTACAACTCGATAGGGAAAACAACAATTGAAAAGTAGAAGCCGCTATGCCGAGCTGTCCACTGGAAACCACACCTGAAGGGTGAGTACAGATAGCTCCACTGCTCCTCGGGTCCCGCCATCCGCTCCGAGCACGTCCCGCCTAGTGGTCCACCTCCATGTATCGTCCTGCTCTGCGAGCCTCAACCACGATAAACGCATTCCGTCATCTGCAACCAACACAACGTATTGCGGGAATAGCCCGTGTAGGGGTGAGTATAAGCTACTCACTAGGGACCCCAAGACCCCCGAAGGTCTCCCAAAATCCACAAAGGATAAAAGGATAGATACAAACACGAACTAACAACCGACACTGCTTAGGTATATGCCCATACATATTCCTAAGTCATCAATTTCCAATATGCTCCAACCTCCGAGCCCAAGTAAAGCTCAGTCCACACAGGAAAGTATACGTATTCCACACAGGAAAGCAAAACAAAATCCACACAGGATAGCACAACACAATCCACACAGGAAAGCAACAGCATTCAGATCACACAAGTATACTTCTTCGAAAGACGATAGAGATGATCACTGATCCATCTAAGTCGTCGGACCCACAAAGGATCGATAGGTACTAACCCCCGCAAAGACACACACAGGATCAGACCCACACAGGATCTATAGGTGCTGGTTCACACAGGACCGCTGAGCGCTGACCCACACAAGATCAGACCCACACAGGATCAGTAGCACTGATCCACACAGGATCGCTGAGTGCTGTAGTCGTCGTCGTCGAATCCACTAAGGATCTTTATACTATCGTCGTCGTAGTCATAGTAGCAGTCGCAGCCAGCTCTAGGGTTCCCGCACACAGCAAGCTCGTTCGGGAGGGTCCGCTCCACGAGCCGAGAGGCTGATACTTCAACTGTCACGAAGTCCAGAGTTGATGTATCCAAATGTTCCGTATCGTCAAAAGTAAACTCAACTCAACAGACGGCGCGTCAATCAGACGCCCGGTCTGAGAGTTATTGGCTTTTTCGTCCCAGGGGCCCGGTTGGTTTTTAATGCAAAACCAACCCGACTGTACTCCACCGGCGTCCAAACCTTGGGCGGAGTATGCCAAAAGATCCGTCTCACTAAGATTAACTCAACAAAGCTGACGGCACGTCAAAAGGACGTCCGTAGTTCAAGATATGAGCGTTTCTGCTTCGAGGGCCCGGTTGGTTTTGTGTACAAACCAACACGGACGAACTCAATGTATTCCGAAACATTGAGTGCGATATTACGAAACAACCGTCTCGATCCAAGGATCGTGTAGCCGCTGACATCACGTCGTTTGGATGTTTGTAGCCCGAGTTATGGGCATTTGAATCTAAACCGCTCCGTAACGGGGGTTTCGGACCCGCGCCGTCCCGGCCAGAGACCCCCCGGTTGGCCCGAACCGGGTAGACCCGCCCCGTCCCGGCCCGCCCCGACCCAACCCGGCCTGGCCTGGAGGACTAGCCCGGCGCACCGGTTCGGCGCAAGGCAGTGCGCTCGGCGCGCTGCCAGCTTGGCCGAAGGCTGAGCTGATTGGAAACGGGGGGCGCCAGCCCCCCTTTGTGAAACTGCGGCCCCCCTCATTATGGGGGGCCGTTATGCTGGCCGGGGGAATTAATTCCCCCATGTTTTTCTCCCATCAGGCCGGCCCGACCTGGCCAGCTGGTTCTTCCTCAACGGGACCGACAAAGGCCGGTCCCCTTCCGTCTTCCGACACCAGCGGCCCGGCTGGCCACTGGTCATCATGTTCCGTGGCGGCCCAGAACCGGTTGGGGCATTCGTCATTCGGCGCGGTGCAACAACACCGCACCCCTCCGTCACGGCCCCGCTCCGGCCGCGGCGCCTTCGACTTTCTTTGACGCGACGCGACGACGTCACGTTCTTGGATTATTTTACGACGCGGCGCGACGGCGCCGCACGTTTGTTGCCGTATGATCCTGCGCGGAGCGACGACACCGTGCCACACCCGTTTCAATCCACAACAGAATCAACATGAAAAAGGAGGAGGGTCGACCATGTTTGTGTGGTCCGGCCCCCTCGCGTTATTCGCTAACAATTGGACAAATTTCACAAAGAAATAAACACAGGTATAAATAATTAACAAAATAATAATAAAAAAAACCCCTACCTCGGTTTCAAGAGCGGACCACGTCAACAAACCACGGAAGATAGGCGTCACGGAGGTCGGGCATCGCGGAAATCGTACGTCGATTCCATTGACGTTGAGTTATGTCTGAAGAGGTACGTCGCTGGAGATGCTTCGTAAGCTGACGGAGAAGCCTGAGGAGGATGCGGCGTCGTCGATCTTCAGAAACACACCGGCTGCGAAGAAGAGATGTGGTGTTCTTCATCGGAGCTTAAGTTTTCTTCGAGTTCTACGTCAAGGTTTGAAGAAGAAGAAGATAGCTCCCAAATTCTCTCAAGGTGGCAAGAAACATCTAAATAAAATAAAATAAGTCTAAAGCTTATTTTATTCACGCCACTAAACCACTTGAATTTCAAAAGTCTGAAATTAAAACAACTCAACTCAATTAATAATCCAAGTTGACAAGATTAATTAGATAGGAGTTATTTGGAGTTTAAAGAGGAGATGAAGTGTTAGGGTTCATGTGGGCCCCACCACACTTAATCCTCTCAAGGGAGGTTAAGTGGATGTGGGTCCCACCCCTAACTCCCTTTGGGAGGATATAACAAACTTGGATAAAAATAAAATGTGTTTCCACATTTTATTTAACTTCATTTTAAAATCTCCAAAACTAACTCTCAACCCGCATAAAACCCAACCTCGAAAAAGGTCTCCTTAAGCAAATATCGGTGCAGCGAGTTCATCTGTGCCCTCAGAATTCGATTCCGGGCATCGGTTCAAAAGTTAGAATTTCCCGCTCGTTCGTTCACTGAACGTACCCGAGCCAATCTTCGAAAATTGATTCCGGGCACACCGGGCCTTAGAATCAGGTGCCGTCAGAAACCGCGCTCTTGTAAAATTCCAAGGAAAATTAAGAAAAAAATTCCCTTGAATTGTACGGGTCGTTAATTACTCCTACCTCAGGGCTTTACGTCGCCATAAAGATACATAAAAACTAGGGAAACAAATGAGGGTACTGAGCACGCATCTGAGCCTCCCGCTCCCAAGTGCTCTCCTGGAGGTTCCCGTGCTGCCAACTGATGCGCACTAGAGGAATCGACCATACACGTAGGACCCGCTACTGTCGATCCTCGATCTCCACCGGGATCTCCGTAAAAGTTTCCCCATCGTCAAAGTCAAGCTCCCCATGTTCAATGATGTGCATCGGGTCGTGCACATATCTCCTCAGCTGAGATACGTGGAAGACGTCGTGCACCCGGTGCAACTGAGGTGGTAGAGCGAGGCGATAAGCCACCTCGCCAATCCTGCTGAGGACCTGGAAGGGTCCGATGAAGCGCGAAGATAACATTCCGCCTCGGCCAAATCTCTGTATACCACGTCGAGGTGAGACCCGCAGGAAGACGTGGTTGCCATCCTCGAACTCTAGTGGCCTCTGCCTCCTGTCAGCGTATGTCTTCTGCCGGCTCTGAGCTATCCTCATCCACTCCTGGATGACCTGGACCTTCTCTGTCGTGGCCTGGACCATCTCCGGTCCCACAAGTGCTGACTCCCCAGGGTCTGTCCATCACAAAGGAGATCTACAAGGTCGGTCGTAAAACGCCTCGTACGGTGCCATTCCGATGGTGGAGTGGTAGCTATTGTTGTACACAAACTCCACCAAGGGTAGGTGGTCCTCCCAGCTCCGACCATAGTCGATGAAACATGCGCGGAGCATGTCCTCGAGAGTCTGAATGGTCCTCTTCGTCTGACCATCCGTCTGAGGGTGAAAGGCTGTGGTCATACATAGCTGCGTCCCGAACGCCTCCTGCAATCCCTTCCAAAGCTGGGAAGTAAAGCGAGCATCTCGGTCGGAGACGATAGATGATGGCACACCGTGAAGCCGCACAATCTCCTGAACGTAGAGACGTCCCATGCTCTCCACTGAGCCCTGCTCTCTGATGGGTATGAAGTGAGCCGACATGGTGAGTCGGTCGACAATCACCCAGATGGAGTCGTGACCTCTGGAGTGCGTGGAAGTCCAGTCACGAAGACCATAGATATCCTGTCCCACCTCCCCTCCGGGACCTCCAAGGGCTACAACAAGACTGCTGGTACCTGGTGCTCTGCCTTCACCTGCTGGCAGGTGAGGCATCGAGAAACGAACTCTACTACAACCTTCTTCATGCTCGGCCACCAGTGTTATCGTCTGAGATCCTGGTACATCTTCGCCACTCCGGGATGTACCGCCAAAGGAGAAGTGTGAAACTCTCTCAGAACCTCCTCCCGTAAAGCGACTGGTACCATGGTACGTCCTATAAAAAGGACGTCGTGCTCTGCTCTAAGGGAGAAACCATCAGGTGCCTGTCCCGAGGATATCTTTGCATACCGTGTCTCACAGTCAGCGTCCCCACGCTGTGCCTCTCTGACCCGCTGTAGAAATGGAGGGGTGACTGTGAGAGACTGAAGGAAGGATGTTCCATCTCTATCCACGAAGGATATCTGCAAAGAGGCTAGCTGCTTCGTCACCTCCTCATGTAGCTGAATTCCCGTCCTCCTGCTGAGGGCATCGGCTACTACGTTCCCCTTCCCAGGAGTATAGACTATCTTAAAGTCATAGTCCTGGAGGAACTCGAGCCATTGCCGCTGTCTCAGGTTCAGATCCTTCTGATAGAATATATACCTGAGACTCTGATGATCAGAAAAGACTGTAAAGCGCTCGCCCATCAGGTAGTGTCGCCATGTCTTCAGAGCGAAGACCACTACTGCTAACTCCAGGTCATGGGTAGCATATTTCTGCTCATGCGGCCTCAACTGTCAGGATACATAGGAGATCACTGCCCGCTCCTGCATCAGGACACATCCGAGTCCGGTCCCTGATGCATCGTAGTAGACTACGTACCCTACTCCCTCCTCAGGCAGCCTCAAGATAGGTGCGCTGGTCAATCTATGTCTCAGCTCCTGGAAGCTCTGCTGACATCTTTCTGACCATACGAAGGGTTTCCCCTTCTTCTTCAAAGCTAAGAGTGGTGCTGCAACTCTATAGAAGTCTGGCACGAATCTCCGGTAGTATCCGGCTAGTCCCAAGATATTCCGAAACTCCGTCACGCTCCTGGGTGGATCCCAAGCTAACACTGCCTCGATCTTCGCAGGATCCACTGCAACTCCCACCTCAGAGATGACGCGTGCCAAGAAGTGGACCTCACGTATCTAGAACTGGCACTTCGAGAGCTTACCATAAAGCTGGTGCTCTCGGAGTGTGTCTAGTACAACCCGTAAGTGGTAGGCGTGCTCCTCCTCAATCGTCGAGTAAATCAAAATTTCGTCGATGAAGACCACGACAAATCGATCGATTTGTGGCTGAAAGATCATGTTCATGAGGGCCATGAACACTGCTGGAGCATTGGTTACACTGAAATTCATAACCAATAACTCATAGTGGCCATACCGACATCCGAAGGCCGTCTTCTGGACGTCCTCGTCTATAACTCTGAGCTGATGATAGGCTGACCTGAGATCTATCTTCGAGAACCACCATGCTCCCATGAGCTAATCAAAGAGGTCATCAATCCTCGGTAGAGGATACTTGTTCCTCACTGTCACCTGGTTCAGGCGACGATAATCGACACACAGTCGCAAGCTCCCGTCCGCCTTCTTGGCGAACAAAATCGGGGAAGTCCAGGGTGAAACACTAGGTCGGATGAACCCCTTGCCCTGCAAGTCCTCCAACTGTACCCGTAGCTCTCGATGCTCAGCGGGGGCCATCCAATATGTTGGAGTCGATATCAGAGCTGTCCTGGGGTACAATTAAATATAAAAGTCTACCTCTCTACAACGAGGTAGCCCTGGAAAATCGTCGGGAAAAACGTCCGCAAACTGATCCACCACTGTAGGAAAACCAGGACTCCGCACGTCCACTGCTCCTAGGATGAGACTAGCCAACTGATGAGTGATGGGTTTTCCTCTCCTCTGCAGAAGTCCATTCTGTGCTGAGAAGGCTCCCTTGTCGCCGGTGAAGGTGAACCTGCTCCCGTCGGTGCGTACACATCGCACCTTGTGCCTAAAACAGTCAATCTATGCATGGACCATAGATAACCAATCCATGCCCAAGATGATGTCGTAAGGCCTCGACGCTGCTACAATAAGATCCCAGCCGAAGCTCTCACCTCCTAGAGTAAGATGACACTACCGGCACCAGTGCGTAATCGTCGAGTCTGCACCCGTAGGAGTCTCTAGCCCTAAGGATCGAGCCAACGGCTCTGTCGGAATCTCCGAGCTCCGAACAAGGGCAGCGGCTATGAAAGAGTGACTCGCTCCTATGTCTATAAGTACTGCAGCAAGGGTGGAATAGACACAGATAGTACCTCGAATCATCTTGGGCTCGTCGTGGTCGTAGGCCTCCGCTGCCTATAGTTGTGCCTGTCTCTGCCCGCCAGCTCTCTATGGTCGGGGTGGACCTCCTGGTGGTGGTGGTGGTAGAGCCTCAAAGCATTGCCCACCACCTGCTGCTCGGCCAGCTCCTCTTCCTCGTCCACCTCCTCCCAGTGGACCACCACGGTTGAATCTCTGCCTCTACCTCGGTGGTCCCTCAACCGTCTGCTGCTCCTCGGCACGGTGGGTTGGGCAGTCACGAGCCATGTGGCCATGCCCACCACACGAGTAGCACTGTCTGCCTCTCGAAAGACAGGCTCCGCGATGTGTCCCCCACACTGCTGAGCCAGTGTCCTGAGGTCGTCTGCCTGAAGGTCTGGTCTGGCTGGACCCCTGAGTCATTCGTCGACTACCAGTTGTAGAAGACTCCGCCACGTGCCGCCCTGAGGTGGGTCGCGGCGCTGGTGTAGACTCAGCAAGAAAGCTCTCGATCAAAAGGGCCCGCTCCAGTACTCATGTCTGAGTCGGAATGATGAGGGAGATCAGCGATGCCCTGATCTCGTGTCTCAAACCCTGATCAATGTTCTGGGCCCGGAATAATGGGTCTCGTACCATGTCGGTCGAGTAGCGCGAGAGATCAGTAAATCTCGCCGAGTACTGAGCGATCGTCACGCTACCCTGCCATAGCTGAAGAAGCTCCTGAATGCGCATAGCACATAGGGTGGTCGGGACGAACTCCGAGCGGAAGAGGCTCTTAAAGTCCGTCCAAAGTAGAGATGCCTCATCGTGCACCTGGAGCATCAAGATCCACCATCGGCCTGCTTCTACGTGCAGTAGGCTCGCAGCGAGAATCACCATGAGGTCTGTTGGTGTCCTCACTAGCCTGAAAACTCGTACCACTGCCTCCAGCCAGTCCTCTGCTGCCTGGGAGTCCGTCTCCCCACGGATCCTAGGCGGTCACTGGCACTGGAACTCGTGCAGAGCTCCAAGGAGACGTTCATCGTCAGTGGCTGGTGCTGGAAGCATCGGTGGCTCGGCGGGTAGTGCTACCACCGGTGCCACTGCTGACAATGGGCCCTGCACCGAGGCCTCGTCGCTCGGTGGGCTGTCGTCACACACGACTCTCGGAACCCTAGCTGGCTGCCGTCATGGGGCCATCCTGAAAAGGAAACAGGTGCGCCACGGTCAGAACAGTATACCTGGTGAGATGATACAAAGTAATCACAAAGAAAACATGAAACACACACGCAATCAGTGTTTTCGTGCATTAAGTCGGAAATCAGAATTCAGGGTCCTGGTGTACGGATACGTCAGCCGCCGCACCAACACTGGACTCCCTGGACTGATAACCACACTCAATACGCTAAGCACTATTGCTTCACATAGAGAAGATCAGTGTTCGCGGTAGAACTGATCTCCTCTGATACCAACCCGGACGAACTCAAAGTATTCCGAGGGCCCGGTTGGTTTCGTGTACGAACCAACCCGGACGAACTCAAAGTATTCCGAAACGTTGAGTGCGACATACTGAACCGACCGTCTTGATCCGAGGATCGCGTCTCCGTTGACGGCGCGTCGTTTGGAAGTCTGAAGCCCGAGTTATGGGCATTTTAATCCAAACCGCTCGGTAAAGGGGGTTTCGGGCCCGGGCCGTCCCGGCCCGAGACCCCCCGGTTGGCCCGAACCGGGTCAAACCGCCCTGGACAGGGTCGAACCGGCCCGGTACGGCTCGGCCCGGCCTGGTGACCCAGCCAGGTGCGCCGGTTCGGCGCAAGGCAGCACGCTGGGCGCGCTGCCAGCTCGGCCGAAGGCCGAGCTGATTGGAAACGGGGGGCGCCAGCCCTCCTTTGTGAAACTGCGGCCCCCCTCATTATGGGGGGCCATTATGCTGGCCGGGGGAATTAATTCCCCCCATTTTTTCTCCCTTCTGGCCGGCCTGACCTGGCCGGCCGGTTCTTCCTCAACGGGACCGGCAAAGGCCGGTCCCCTTCCGGCTTCCGACACCGGCGGCCTGGCTGGCCGCCGGTCATCATGTTCCGCCGCGGCCCAGAACCGGCCACGGCCTTCGTCGTCCGGCGCGGTGCGTCGGAACTGCGCCCCTCCGCCACGGCCCCGCTCCAGTTGCGGCGCCTTCGACTTTCTTTGACGCGACGCGACGGTGTCGCGTTCTTGGTTTATTTTACGAAGCGGCGCGACGGCACCGCACGTTTCTTGCCGTATGATCCTGCGCGGTGCGACGGCACAACACCACACCCGTTTCAATCCACAACAGAATCAACATGAAAAAGGAGGAGGGTTGGCTTTGTTCGTGCGGTCCGGCCCCCTCGTGTTATTCTCTAACAATTGGAAAAATTTCACGAAGAAATAAACACGGGTATAAATCATGAACAAAAGAATAATAAAAAATAAACCCGTACCTCGGTTTCAAGAGCGGACCATGTCAACAAACCGCGGAAGACAAGAGTCGCGGAGTTCGGGCGTCGCGGAAATCGTACGTCGATTCTGTTGACGTTAAGTTGCGCCCGAAGAGGTACGTCGCTGGAGAAGCTTCGCAAGCTGACGGAGAAGCCTGAGGTGAATGCGGCGTCATCGATCTTCGGAAACACACCGGCTATGAAGAAGAGATGCGGTGTTATTCGTCGGAGCTTAAGTGTTATTCGTGTTCTTCGTCAAGGTTTGAAGAAGAAGAAGAAAGCTCCCAAATTCTCTCATGGTGGCAAGATACATCTAAACAAAATAAAATAAGTCTAAAGCTTATTTTATTCACCCAACTAATCAACTTGAATTTCAAAAGATTGAAATTAAAACAACTCAACTCAATTAAAAACCCATGTTGTCAAGATTAATTAGAGAGGAGTTATTGGGAGTTTAAAGAGGAGATGAAGTGTTAGGGTTCGTGTGGGCCCCACCACACTTAATCCTCTCAAGGGAGGTTAAGTGGATGTGGGTCCCACCCCTAACTCCCTTTGGGAGGATATAACCAACTTGGATAAAAATAAAATGTGTTTCTACATTTTTTTTAACTTCATTTTAAAATCCCCAAAACTAACTCTCAAACCTCATAAAACGCAACCTCGGAAAAGGTCTCCTTAAGCGAATATCGGCACTGCCAGTTCTTCGGTGCCCTCGGAATTCTATTCCGGGCACCGGTACAAAAGTAAGAAATTCCCGCTCGTTTGTTCACTGAACGTACCTGAGACAAACTTCAGAAATTGATTCAGGGCACACCGGGCCTCGGAATCAGGTTCCGTCAGAAACCGCGCTCTTGTAAAATCTCAAAGAAAATTAAGAAAAAATTTCCCTTTAATTTTACGGGTCTTTACATCTCTGACCAAATGAATTAGTGTAGAATTTACTATGATGGACTGAAGATAGGTTTCCCCATCACTCTCCATGAAGGATATCTACAAAGCGGCTAACTGCTCTGTCATCTCTCCAAGTAGTTGAATGCCCGGTCACTTGATGAGAGCATCAACAACAACGTTACCCTTAATATAGGTATAGATAATCTCAATGACATAATCTTGGAGGAACTCGAGCCATCGTCGTTGTCTCAAGTTCATGTCCTTATGTGAGAAGATTTACCTGAGACTCTGGTGGTCAATGTAGACTGTAAAGCGCTCGCCCATCAGATAGTGTCGCCACATCTTCAGGGCGAAGACCACTTCTTCTAACTCCAGGTCATGGGTGGCATAGTTCTACTCGTGCGGCCTCAGCTGCCGTGAACCGTAAGTGATCACTGCTTGATCCTGTATTAGGACACACCCAAGTCTAATCCCTGATGCGTCGCAGTAAACTACGTACCCTACGCCCTCCTATGGAAGCCTCATGATGGGCACGCTATTCAATATCTGCCTCAGCTCCTAGAAGCTCTACTGACATCTGTCTGACCACATGAAGGGTTTCCCTGTCTTTGTCAAAGCTTTAATCGGTGATGCAACTATGGAGATGTCTGGCACAAATCTCCGATAGTACCCAGCTAGACCTAGGAAACTCTGCACCTATGTCACTCACCTGGGGGTTCCCATGCAAGTACCGCCTCAAACTTCACGAGATCTAATGCAACTCCCACCTCAAAGATGACGTGCCGAAAGAGGTGGACCTCTCGAAGCCAGAATTGGAACTTGGAGAGATTACCATAAAGATGGTTCTCTCAGAGTGTATCCAGTACAACCCGTAAGTGGTAGGCGTGCTCCTCCTCAGTCATCGAGTAAATCAGTATTTCGTCAAGGAAGACTGCGAAAAACCAATCGATGTAGGGCTAGAAGATCCTGTTCATGAGACTCATGAACACTACTGGAACATTGGTCCCACTGAAGGTCATGAACAAGAACACATAGTGTCCCTACGGACACCTGAATGTCGTCTTCTGCACAACCACTTCCTGGACTCGGAGCTGATGATATCCTGACCTGAGGTCTATCTTTGCGAACCAATGTGCTCCCTTGAGCTGATCAAAGAGGTCGTCAATCCTCGAAAGTGGATATTTGTTCCTCACAGTCACCTAGTTAATGAAACGGTAATTGAAACACAGTCACAAGACCTCATCCGCCTTCTTGGCGAAAAGAACGAGGGAAGCCCAGTGTGAAACACTACGTCAGATGAAACCCTTACCCTGTATGTCCTCCAACTGTAACCGTAGCTCACGAAGCTCAGTGGGAGCCATCCGATACAGTAGGATGGATATCGGTGATGTCTCGGGGTACATGTCTATGTTGGAATCTACCACCCTATGAGGAGGTATTCATGGATCATCGTCAGGAAAAACGTCCACATACAGGTCCACCACTACAGGAAAACTTGGACTCTGCACGTCAACTGCTCCGAGGTTGAGACTAGCCAACTGATGTGTGATCAGCTACCCTCTCCCCTGTGTGAGTCCATACAGTGCTGCCAAGGTTCCTTTCTCGCCGGTGAAGGTAAACCTGGTCCCATCCGTGCAGACACACCGCAACTTGCGCCAAATACAGTCGATCTGGGCATTTACTGTAGATAACCAGTTCAAACCCAAGATGACGTCGTAAGGCCTCAACGCCGCTACAAGAAGGTCCCTGCCGAAGCTGTCACCACCTAGAGTATGCTCACACTACTGGAACCAGTTCATAATCGTCGAGTCTGCTCCTATAGGAGTCTCTAACCGCAAGTATCGAACCAACGGATCTGTCAGAATCTTCGAGCTCCGAACCAGGGCAGCAATAATAAAATAATTACTCTTACTTATGTCTATAAGAACTGTAGAAAGGGTGGAGTAGACACATATAGTACCTCAAATCATCTCGGGTGAACCGTGGTCATAAGCCTCTACGTCCTGGAGATGAGCATGCCTCTACCCGCAGGCTCTTTGTGGTCGGGGTGGACCTGCTGCGGGTGGTGGTGGTAGAGCCTCTAAGCGTCACCCACCACCCTCTTCTTGGCCAGCTCCTCTGCCTCGTCCGCATGCTCTCTATGGTCCTCCATGGTCGAACCTCTGCCTCTACCTTGGAGGTCCCTCCATTGTCTGCTGCTCATCAACATGGCGGGTCGGGAAGTCACGAGCCATGTGACTCTGCCCGCCGCATGCATCACACTGTCTTCTCCTCGGAAGGCTGGCTCTGGGCAGTGTTCCCCGCACAGCCGAACCTGTGTCTTAAGGTCACCCACCTGACGGCCTGGTCAGCTTGGACCCATGCGTAGTCTTTCGACTACCTGCTGTGGAAGACTCCTCTTGGTTCCATCTTGCAGTGGGTCTCGCTGCTGATGGCTGCTCAGCGAGATAGCTCTCCACTAGAAAGGCTCGCTCTTTCACCCCCGCCTGAGTCGGCATGCAATGTGGAACCATCGAAGCTCTGATATCATGCCTCCGCCCCTGGTCAATGGTTTGGGCCCTGAAGAATGGGTCACATACCATGTCCGTGGAGTAGAGCGAGAGGTCGGTAAATCTCACCGAGTACTTGGATACTAACATGCTGCACTTCTACAGTTGATGTAACTCCTAGATGCGCATAGCACAAAGGGTGGCTGGAACGAACTCCTAGCTGAAGAGGCCTTCAAAGTCTGTCCAAAGAAGGGATGCCTCATTCTGCACCTAGAGCATCAGGCTCCACCATCTACCTACTGCCGTGTATAGGAGACTCGCGACAAGGATCAACTTGAGTCATGTCATAATTCTTTGTCTTAGAACATTTGGTTATTTCCTTACATGATAACCTATGTGCATCATTTCCAATATGAAAACTCATGAACTCTATGTCATGTATGAAAAAAATTTATACTAGAATGATTATTGAATATCACTTCTAATTAATCGAATGATGAATGACATCATGAATAAATACTTTTAATCAATGTTATTGTGTTTACTAACTTCTTTATAGATTGAAAAACAAAAAGTTACCGATAAATGATGAATATTCAGAATCTGAGTCTTTTGATGGTGAGGAAACATTATCTTACTCTTAATAATTCCTCATAGATGTTCCAGTGACATATTTATTAGCTTTCATATCCAATGCCTTTTCTAGATGTATCATTAACCATCTTCATTCCATTATTATATCAAGAT
Source organism: Viscum album (assembly GCA_963277665.1). Classification (NCBI taxonomy): domain Eukaryota; kingdom Viridiplantae; phylum Streptophyta; class Magnoliopsida; order Santalales; family Viscaceae; genus Viscum; species Viscum album. Next base: position 86,576,887 of record OY728121.1, on the reverse strand, counting down.
ATCTCTTTCTTAACATTTGGTGTCTCATTAACACTAACTGAGACTTGGATTATTTTTTCATCATCAACCGCTTGTTTCATTGCGTCTCCCTTATTATAATCAGGATTATTGAAATCATGGTGGATTCTCTCATAATTAGTAAGTATTTACACCTCATCATGTACGTTATCCTCTTTCCTGTGAGAAATTACATTGGTTTACTTAGACTAATATGTTCTGATTGATAACATATCTAATGTACTTTCCATCTAATGGAATTCATCAACTTGTTTAATCAAATATTCACATTCATCTTCTTATTCCTCTTCATATTAATATTATAATACTTATTCTTGAGCCATATATTCATAAACAATATGTTTTGGTATGGAAAATTTATTTCTTGGAGTTTCTACTAGAAAGGATTCCAGTACCAAAATCTGTTTAGATTCCATCTCAATATATTTGAGTAATGCTTGGATGATTTTGACTTCTGACTTTTTCTTCTATAATTTCTTATCATCGGGTTGATTTTCAGGCACAAATGGATTTTTTTTCTCCAAATCCTTTAAATTAGCAGGATCTAGTCCAAAATATTCATCACCCACTTTCATATTATTATTCTACTTATTCTCTATCCACATAGATAATACTTCATTGGAAAACATTTATAGCTTTTTGACATTGGTGGAGCTGAATGGGTTTCCCAAATGGTGTATTTTTATTTGGGTTCTGATTAATTAATCTTTATTTTCTTCTATAATTTCATCAATGCTTCCATAACTCCCCCTTTCTAGGTTATGGTGTGAACCTCACATTCAGAATGTTCATAAAACTCTCATTTCTTGTTACTGAAACCAACGTTCCATATCCCCATAGTTTCAGCACTCAACAAAATGATCCTAAATGTTCTAGGTTGTGACCAGTATGGGATTTTAAAAGATTCTATGAAAAAATATGATCTTCGACGAGATCACCTAATACATTATAATATTATATTTTTGCGTCCCATTCAAAAACTTTCTGATTCTATGGAGATTATTCTTGATAAGGGATACCAATATATGGTTAAACCAAATTTAATTCATGAAAATATCACTTTCCTTATGAGAGTCCTTATCTCCCATTCTCATAATTTGAAAATATTATAACAAAAATGCTAACGACATGAGGGTTGTTGAATGATGGTGACTATTTTGTGATTTTACTCCCTTGAGCCCAAGGCCCCCAATTTACATTATCTTCTAAAAAATTATTTTCTTATAAGGCAACATGTGAGAGAAAATTACCGCCTCTCCCTGAAAAAGAATACCAAAAATGTTTGTAGAAATATAGAATGAAAATGATTAGGTTCCCATATATCACTTAACGGAAAATGTTTCAATTCCCACTTCTTTATAGAAACTCCATAAATCATATAATTTTATGAGATGTTCAGGATAAACTAGATCCAACCTCTTCAACATAGATATACATAAACACTGCCATCCATTAATATTAATATTATTTGTAATTAAAAAATTATTCTTAGAAAAGAAAATTGTGTTAAACAACATTTATCTATAAATTTTATATAACATGATTTCCTCGTATGAATTCAAATGATTATATGAGGAAAATTCTAGCGACATTAGTTATGTGAGGAATCATGGAAAACTGAATGACTGATTTTTCGAGGAGTAGATCATCTGCACAAAATGTCTGAAAAAAATGATGTGACACAGATTAGGGGGGCCCCAATATAGGCTTTGAGACCATGGTTTGAATTTCCAATTGAATCCAAAAATTCATATAAGCTTGATCAGATCAGACGGTAGAGATTAATGCCGAAGAATGAATTGGTAGATTATTATATTTTGAGGTTTTAGTGGATAATAGGATTTAAGTAATGTGAATCTGATAGATATTTCTTGAATCACTAAAAAAATACCGACAACTAAAAAATAAAGATTTAAATATGGAAAAATACCTTCTAGATTACATAGATTGAATTTATAGTATTGATATGTTTCATCATAGGTTTTGGAAATTTTTTTTAAGGAAGGATAAATTTTTAGGTGCCAAAATATTTTGTAATGTAAAAGAAAAAAAATATAAATACCACAAATTGACACTAATATAAAACTCAGTTTCAAAATTTTGTGAGATTTGTATCAACAAAATGTTAATATGGTTGATTAAATTTCAGTTATCATTCTGCACTTTTGTTTAAAGTATTCATATCTATTTGAGGGTAATGATTTTTTAAAAATTTCACCAGTTGATCGTTCATTCAGACAAATTGAATAATGATATCTTCTATATGTGTGTGATCCCAATGAATGTGATACTTAATATCTATGTGTTTTGAATGAGAGTGATGTTCGTGGTCTATTAGTAGGAAAATGGAACTATTATTCTAACACAATATTTTTTTTGGTGAAACACATTCCATATTCTTTGAATTTTTTTTTCATCCACAACACTTGAGAAAAATGACTTCTAGCTACTATATATTTAGATTTAGTTGTGGAAAGTGATACTAAATGTTTATTATTGCATAAAAAAGACACTAATGAATCACTTATGAAATTTCATGATCAAGATGCACATTTTCTATCCATTCTACATCCACTAAAATCTGCATTCGGAAATCATTTAAAAAAATTATTTCTAGAACAACAAAAGTGTTTGATCTTTTCATTTCCCTTCTTCATCCAATTCTAGATAAATTGATGTACCGATTGGAGTACTTATTTATTTAGTGTTTTCATATATATTATTTTTAAGAAGATAATTAAGTTACTTATATTTAGATATAAATGTTCCGTATTACATTTGATAAATTTTAAATGCAAGGAAGAATGTTAATTCACCCATCATACTCATGTAAAACATAGATTTAATTTGATTTGAAAATTAATCTATAATTGTTCACTAGGTTAATTCGAATATATTGTGAACAACATATATTAGAACAATAAAAAAATCATATCTTTCATTATAAAAAGATTTGGATCACCTTTTCTTTTAGAAATATTGTTTTGAAACAAAAATCTTGTTAGTCTATCATAACAGGCATTAGGGTATCGTTTAAGTCGACATAAATCATTGGTATGTTTGAAAACATTTTATGGATTATTCGTGTCATCCAAACCAGAAGGTATTTCAATATAATGTTCTACCAGAACATATCTATTAAAAAATAGGACAACACATCCATTTGAAAAAAATTCATATTATAGAATGGAGCAAAGGAATGTACATTTTTAATAGATCCATTTCTATCAACTGGGGAGTATGTTTCTTAATTTTATATTCAATATTGTTGATTATATTCATAAGAAAATAAAATTTCTTTATTTCTTTCAATGATTTCATTTAAATAACATTTATTTATAAAGACCCACTTAACTCCAATTATGGACGGTTCCTTAGGTCTTTCAACCATGGTCCAAACATTGTTCTTTTTGAATTCATTGAGCTCATATTTCATAATTTTAATCCAATCCTCATCAACCAATGATTTATCCATTTTTTATTCTAATAGGGAAATAAATTCTATATGTTCTACTTTATTTCTGAAAGAATATTTTGTCCTTACAGGTGGATTTACATAACCAATGATACTATCACTAGGATGATTCAATATTTACAACTGATTTGGGGTTTTTAAAACTTTTTCATCAATATAATGTAGAATGTTTTCTGGGATTAATACTTCAAAAATATTTTCATGAGTATTTTCCTTAATATAAAAATCTTCGATTAAAGGACGATATTCAGTTTTTTCAAACACATCTATGGATGTTGGTTGCGGTTGTTTAAAAAAAAGTATTAGTTTCTTAAAATTTAACAAGAAATATTTCTTCAACAATACCAGTATTTTGGATAAGAAATATATAATCCATAGACGTAGAGGAATAGTATAAGAAAATTCCTTCATCGGATTTGGGAGGGAATTTATATAAGTTACCATTAGTAATATAGATAAATACATTTCATCCAAATAAATTAAGGTAAGAAATTATATGTTTTCTACCATTCCAAAATTCACAAGTTGGTTTGTTAGGAATGGTATAACTAAAACACAATTTATAGTATAAAAAATTAATTACAACATCAGATAAAAATGATTATCAATAGAATATTCTGGTTTCATGGTTCTAGTAATATCTTGAAGAATTTTATTTCTTCATTCCACAACACAATTATTTTGAGGAGCTCGTAAGGATGAAAAGTTAGTAGTAATGCCTTTCTTACTAAAAAAATCAAATTATAAATTTTTATATTCTACTCTATGATCACTATGAATAATTATCAATGGAAGGTTTTTCTAATTTTTAACATGGGATCTAAAAATTTTATATAATAAAAGTATTTATACTTTACTTATAGAAAACAGACCCATTTAAATCTAGAGTAATCACCAACTGAAAAAACATTTTCCTCCAATACATCCAGTTTGTGTTGGATCATAATGAACTATATCCACTATTTGTAATGCATCAATATTTGAGACATCACCAATGATTTAAATCAAAACATATGTTGGTTTCTATATTGAAAAGGATCACCATAGTTTGATTAATCAAACCTATGCTCTACTAGATCCCTAACAAGTCATTACAATGAATTTTTACATAGGTTCCTAAGGTAAAATTTCCCATGTCTTCTATGAAAATTCAAAAATTGATCCTCCATTGAACTAAGGAAATGTAGATCTTGGCTCCTAATACCTTCTAAATTAAGTGTATAAACATTTTCATGCCTATGTGCATAGAGAATAATATCTTGATTTTAATTTTTTACTATGCATTTAACATTCCTAAAATTCTCATGTAACCATCATCACATAATTTGAATATGATTATGAGTATGTTCTTATGACCATTAACAAATAAAAAATTTGAAATTAATGATTTTCTAAGAAGAACAATGCTTCAAATACGAAAAATTTAGCCATGAGCATTATCTCTGAAATATTATTTTAATCCATTCCTCTTGATAATATTTTCAAAGAATATTTTGTTACCATTCAAGTTTTAGGAACATCCATTATCCATGTACGTTATATTTTTGTTTCTACTACCTTTAATTTCTAAAAAATGATGGAATTAGTCTTTTAGTATCCAATAATTCTTGGATCTAGAAATTTTAGATTGTAAAATTATAGGAATCCACATTTTCTTATAATATAAGAATTATGAAAATCTATGAATTAGGTTTTATTTAAAGAATGAATTTTCACCCAATGTCCTCCACATTTACACGTGGTGAAAAAGGGATCCCTTTGGGGAATAAAATAATTATGACTTAAAATAGGTTTTGAATGATTATAACCAATTCCTAAAAAATTATAAAGAAGATGATGTTGTGAATTCATTTTATCAAATTCTTTCCTTCCAGATGTGAAAATGTATAAAATATTATTTATTGAAAAAAATACAGATTTTAGTGTGGTGACAAAATTCTTATACTCATAGTCATTATTTTTAGAACATGAGATATTTTATAAAACATTTTTTATAATAATAACGCTATTAAGTTCCTTAGAAATTTTATCCATCATAGAATTAACTTCCTTACGGTTTTTTAAAACACATTATAAATTACAATTTTTCATATCAGCATCTTTAGAATGATATGAAAATTATTTTTTTTAAATAACATTTTTTCAAGAATTTTCTTTCTCTAACTTCATTTTTATCGTATAGTTTACCTTTTCACAAAATTTTGAAAATATAGATACATCGTCAAATGATGTTAATGTATTATCAATGGATGAGGAATATTCATCATTAAAAGATTTATAATATTCTTCATTAGGAAAAGTAGAATTTATCATAATACTAGTTAATGATTCGCGATTGGGTACCTTAACCATAAGACTATGATTTTCATTTGGTTCTCTAGCTACATGAATAATATTATTCAGTCCAGATGATTTATATTCTAATGTCTCATCTCATGAATTAGCACCACTGGAAATCCTTGTGTAATTTTTTATTACGACATTTGTATATTTATATTTTTAATACTCTTATTCGTTCTATTCAGAATGCATTTTGTTATTATCATTTCTATTAAATATAAGAAAATCATGTCAGATTTTTCAATCTGATTTCCTTTTATAATAGGTTACATCAGAATCATTGTTGTACATTATATATTTTATTGTATATTTTTAATGAAAATATTTATTTCCCACAATCCTATTCATCATTCAATAAACCTTGGCTAATTAATTTTCAGACTGATCACTGTCACTTGATTCAGATATAAAAACATCTTTCATATATTTAGATCTAGTTACAATTTCTATTGTATTGGATTTAGATGTAGTAGTGAAATATACTATTCCATTACTAATCTTCTTCTTTTTTTGAAATCAACATCTTTTTCCATTATTGTTTCATGTTGTAGTGGAGTTCTAAATAAATCATCAAGATTAATGTTAGATACTTTTCTATTATCATCAATATTTGTCTATTTAGATTCCCACACATTATGAATGATGTCAATTATCTTGTCCACCAGAACATCATCATCAAGACCTTTCTCCCACATAGATTTAAGAATGTTGACAGTGGTCATAAATCGTTGATTAACATTGAAAATATATTCACAATTCAGGAATATGAAACCATGATATTCTGCTCTTAACATCCCTACTCTAGTATCTATCACATTAGAAGTTCTAAAAAAGATTAACATCAAGTTTCGTCCAAATATTATGGAAGCTTTAGAAGAATATATTTGACTCTATATATTCCTGGTCATAGAACACAACAAATTATTCCACACCTTGTAGTTTAATTGATATTATAGTTATAATTTGATGGGGAGGGTTTTGACTTATTTGTGTGAAATTTTGTAAACACTAGTGATCAAAACAATGTGTCTCACTCCAGTATTAATATAAAAAGACTTCAACATATCTCTCAAGTAATCATAATCATTACCATAAAATATTGGTGATCTAGTAGGATAATAGTTTTCTAAAGGACAAATATTTAATCATTCCATTTTATATAAAGACTTCATTCCCACAAAATGTGTAAATAGTAAAATTTTATAAATAAGGATTAAAATATTTAATCAAAACATGAAAAGAAAGGTTATGAAAGAAAATTATGAAAAAAACATTGAGAAAGAAAACATATATATATGTACAAGTATTTTAGCGACATTCCTTTAATACAAATTGTTGGATCGATGAAGAATATGTAGACGCTCAACTAAAAGAGGGGGGTGAATTGTATATTTAAAAACATCATCTTTTAATCTTAAGGAAAACTATATTTAACAATATTAAATAAGGTAAATTCACAAACACTATTTTGTTCCTACATAAAGGGATAATTAGAAGTCGTCGGACCATTTATTAAAATCCAAAATGTAATCATGTTAAACATAAGAAAAAATAAGTAGGTTTATCTTAGGGGAATATTCTCTCATATAGTGTATAGAATATTATTTATCAGAGTTTGTAAAAGTTCATGAATGTATAAGAAATTTATTCTTTATATCATCAACAAAATAAAATTTAAATAAAACATGAATCCAAAATCATGTAAACATATTGAAAATACTTTAACCCAAAGATATGGGTATCCAACTACATTGGGTAAAAGGTCCCTTGATTTATACATTAAAAAATTTCTATATTTCCCACACAAGGGTGTGACCTCGATAAGAATATCAGATTATGTCTTCCTATCCCAATAATCCCTCGAACATTAAGGTAGTAGACACCTCTATTTTACTATCCCTAGAAGCCCTAGACTCAACTCATCTAGAATCAGCATCACAAAAAACAAGATGAATAAGTTTTTTGTGGCTAAACAGGATATTCATAATACACATAAGGCAGAAGAGTCATTCCTTGTCTAGAAATCAATTCACATCATATAATATCTTGTATCATCATTCGATTATGTTATCGTTTGAATGAGCTCATATTTATAGGAAAAACATCAATGGTTGGCTCCCTCCTCTAATGTTCATATTTTATCTTGAATCTCATAGGAACATTACACATGTCACCTAAACAAAATTTAGTTATAAAAAAATTGTACTACATCATTTCATTGTAACAAAAACCTGGGAATCATTATAATGTTTATGGAACAATAATATGCAATGAAATAATGTATCTTATCCCAAACTGAATATTTAGAATATGGGGAAAATGGATTTAGGAGTTTACCTATATAAACAATCATATTCGTGAAAAATAAATGAATATTCACATTCTATTTTTCCATGAATTGAACACATAATTCTAAGGAATTTAGAGTCTAAATTATAAATAACTTAGTGTCTGAATTTTGTGGAAATCAGAGTCATAATTCTTAGATATTTGGAGTTGAAATTATAATGAATTCGGAGTCAGAATTCGGAGAAATTCAGTGTCTGATTTAGGTGAATTTAGACTCTAAATTCTACGGATTTTGGAGTCTGAATTTTGAGGAATTTGGAGACTGAATTTCATCGAATACAAAGTCAGAATATCAGTTAATTGGGATTCTGAATTCCAAGAATTTGGAGTATAAATTTCAAATAATTTGAATTTTGAATTTATGAATATTCAAGTTCTGAATTTCATTGAATTCGGAGTCTGAATTTATGAGATTTCGGATTTTGAAATTTAATGAATTCAATGTCTGAATTTTTGTGATTTAGAGTTTGAATTTCAAAGAATTCAGAGTTGGAATTTGATAGAATTTGTAGTCTGAGAATAGTAAGACATGGTAATTAAATGAACTATAACATTATCATGATTTTTGATAGGGATATGAATGTTTGACATAATATAAATGATTAAACATCGTTTTGAGAGGATATTGAATAAGGCATTGCAAACCTAGGTAAGTAAAAAATCCATTTTATGAGATAATTATAACATTCATTAAGAAAATAATTAATATATAAAGATAATATTCCTAAATAAAATGTGATTGTGATTTCCAAAGAATAGATGAATGGAAGTTTCATAAGAATCCCTTATTGACTAAACAACAATATGTCAAAACCATGAATACTAAAGACATAATAGAGGATCAAAAAGCATTAGAAAAAAGTCTATGTTTCATCGGTAAAAGAATCTCACTCCTTTATATTTAAACATTAATGTACATAAGTGGAGTCTGAGCCCATAAAAAATGATTCACTTCGGTAAATCAATCAATTATACAATGCCACCATGGCCAACCAAGGTGGTCAATTATTGAATTCTATCATTAACTTGTGGTGTGGTAAGAATTATTTCATACCAAGTATCACATTTATGGGACCGAGTCACAACTGAGGATTGGCGTAGCTATCTTTTTAATGGGTCATTCCTATGATTCCTCATAGGGAACCATGGTCACATAATTGTTAATTAAAATCCTTGTAGATCCCATTCACGGTGAGCCTAAAACATCACTTCTATAGAAAAACTTATTTTAACCTATCACGAACTAGGATTCCTTTTTTAGGTTTTGAATATGAAACCCATGTTCTCTCAATATCCCAATTGCCTAAAAATAATCAGGGGGTATATATAAATTTTCATATTGTAGTCCTATCATTCATAATTACACCCATTTAGGTTACCAATAAATTCCAACATCATAACCTTTGTTAAAAAATAGCATTTATTTTATCATAATAAGTAGTGTAATCAAAATTTATATAAATACAATGAACATAAAACATTATAACCAAAATATTTAGGAAATCAATTCTCCATAAATAAATTTATTCAATTTTAAGTTCAACATAATGTATCAGAAACACATGTAGATAATTAATTAATAAATCAAGGAAAACCGTAACAAGAGAACAATTATGTCAGCACCCCCGAATGTGTACCAAAATCATGACGATAATGTGGGAAGGGTTCACATTTTTCAAAGTTAAAAAGGTCATGTAAAAGTAGTTTAATTAAATTAATAGGATTAAAATGAGATTCACCGGTAGTAACTAATTAGAGGAACAATGGTTTGAATTGAATTACAAAAAAAATTATGGGAAAGATCATTGAATCCAACCCCATAGTCATTTAATCTCCCACATCACACATAAACCCCTGATTTGACCTAAAACAGAAGAAATGAGGTGATATTAGGAAAACCCCAATTTCAGGTAAAAACCATCAACAAAAGATTGTGTGATGGTGAGTGGATAAAATCCAAATAATGTTGTTGTGAGAGATTATACGTATTGAGATATTCACAAATCATATGGTAACATTTGAGATAGAGATGATTTAGAGGTACAACAAGCTTAAAATGTGGAGTAATGTGTGACAACACCTGACTAGGGGGCGCGACACACCTAGAGGGAGAGGGAGGAGAGGATGAAATAATAGAGAGAGATGAATGAAAATTTGGAATGTAGAAAAAATGAATGAAATAAAGAAAATTAATAAGAATAAAATAATAATATAAATGTGAATTGAAGAGAAAATAATAATTAAAATAATGGAAACAACCATTTTTAATTATTTTTACTCTTCTCGTGTCATCTTTTTATTTTATTATTTATCTTCATTCCATTTTAACTCATTATTTTTGTAAATATATTTTTATTCATTTTAATTATTTTTAATTATTTTAATAGAAAATTTATGCCATGGAACGGCGTATTATTTAACGTAAATATCATAAACTATTTAAATAATCTAATAGCTTCTCAGGATCAGAAATAGGATGCACGTGCACACTCCCATGGTCAATTTATAGATTACAACAAGGCATTTAAAAGATTTACACATTGATTAAGGTCACTAAATTACATCCCCATATGGTAGAGGCTTCTAACTAGAAGTGAAGATGATATATCAGTTATAAGGAGACTATACCATTTTTATTAGAGTAAAATAGTTGGGGAAAATAAATAACCCATTACCAAACAAATAACCATAACCAGAAAGATAACAATATTACATGATGACCAATACATTAAGAACAATATCAAAATAGATGATAGATATTTCATGTAAATTTATGTCCCATGTGTCTAAATGAAGAACCAAAATTAATGACACTAAGAACTCCCATGTTGTCTCATACCAAATCATGATCCCTCATCAATTCTACTCAAATAGTCAGTCGTCTAACAAATGTCAGCTCTATTATATAGTACTAGAGCCCAGAAATATATTTTTGTACTTATTAGGCATCCTGAATATGGTGTGAGTACCAATCCATAGGCCACCTCTAGTGGCATTTAAATTAATATCCAATCAATATCAAGTGTGTGATGTTGTATAAAAAAATTACAATGAATAAATAAATATTTTTCACATTATCAATTTTTTATTTAATAAAACACATAAAATCCTTGGGTTCCTAAGGAGACCCAAACAACAAAACCTACTTCATCCCATATCAGAGTCCAAACCATCCCCAACTGATATCATACATTATAATTCTTATATTTCTATTTTATCTCTGATTCTATATCTCATAATTCAATTTTTAAATTATAAGATATCAATTATCATATAAATTTCCTTATTACAATTCATAATTTCATTAATTAATTACACAATCAATAAATCAACATAATCCTATTAATTTACCAAAAAATTATTCAATCAAATAAATAACATTAATAAAATCCACATTTAATTAAATAGATCAATCCCATTAATTAAGTCAACAATTATTTAATCCTGTCAATGATTTTTTATTAATTCATCAATTAATTAATTATCTCAATCAGGTTAATTCATTGAATAATTAAATGATTAACTCAATAATAATAATTAACTAATGACAATTAACCAACTCAATCCCATTAATTATCTCGACAATTATTTAATCATCTCAATCTGATTTGATAACTTAATAATTAATTAATCATCTCTATCCTATTGACTAACTCAAAAATTAATTAATAATATAAATTTCATTAATCCATAATTAAGTAATCAATAAATCCTGTAATTCAACAATATGATTATCATATAATTAATTCAACAACTAATTATTCAATTCAGCAACCTCGATTACCATTATATTAATTCAACAATTACTGATTCATAATCGTCCATTCAAACGACACCAATATCAACTATTCCTGATTTATTTAATTAAAGTAATTATTTAATTCAACAGACAACTCAATTTCTAAAAATATAGTGTCAATTATTCAATAACATATATATAATTCCAATAAGGAATTTTCTATTTTAATTTTATACCTCTAACCTCAATTCAGTGTCGAATGATCTCCCAATAGAAATCGGAAAAAAATTAAGCAGGAATGATGACATAGATTGATATCCTTTTCAATAATCATAAATGAATATTTGAAAAATCAAGATCCTTCAAAAAAATGTTATAGATCCACAAACCCCTATTTAGACCCAAAAAACTAGATCAAGATAGAATAAAAAATGATGAAAACCCATTTACTGAATGAAAGAAGAAGGGAAGAGAAAAAAACCCTGAGTGATTGGATTCAATTATTGGGAGATGTGTAGATATTCATTGTGGAGTTAAAATAATAAATTACAATGGAAAATAATTATTGGAATCCATTTATGGTGATAAAAAATCATTACCAAAATGAAATTCTTGAATGGGGTTTGAATAAGAGTTAACATGGGGTCCAGGTTATTAAAAATCAAATTTTCCAGTCAATTAAAATTTCATGCATGATACTCTGTGTAAGGGTTCAATGTTTTATAAAACTATGTTCCTATAACATGGAACACATTTATAGGGTTGAATGGTTACACTTGGATGGTTCATTTTTTGAAAAACCATTTTCCATCCATGCAATCTCCCTCTCATAGGGGTTTCATGGTTAGTTGGGCTCGACCACATGATTTGAGAAAACTATGTGCCACCTATTAACATACGTCGTTATTTCAAATTTTATAAATATTAACTTATAAACCCCCATCTTAGAACCCATGAAAATTATTCTCAAAAAAAGAAATAAATAATATCTTAATTGAATCTTCAGTCATCTGTATAAATGTTTGAGGTCATACTATCTCCCCACCATATAACAACTGATCCTCTAGCTTTACTCACAATGTTCACTTGGATTTTTTCCCACAATAAAGGTATTCTAAGCCCTTATATCATCATCGCACTTGAATTTTTCCTCATTAACACATCTTTAAAGCCAAAATATATAAATTTTTTCCCGGTACATTCCCTAAAACACACTCCCATTTTGATCCCACACATGAATCAAATACACATTAAGGAAGACATCTATATCATTCGCAATATCATCCTCATCAATGATATGAGAATGATTGGGGTGATTATATCAATATTGTGACAAATGAAAAATATCAGTCACCACATTTTATCTATATAGAATATCCAATGGGTATTCCACCGACCTTATTCTCTCCACAACCTCAAAAAGTAAAATGATACTTGGTAGCAGCATGTCATGTCTACATATTAGTAGTGTCCAAATATTGGAAACACCCATTGTAAAACTTGACCACAATATTTAAACACTACTGGTCTTATACATCTTTAAACATATGAATTGTTTCCCCTATAATCCATATCCATATGTTTATGAATCAACTAAACATTCTCTTACATGTTCTGCATGAGACTCAGTCCCAAAAACTATGACTCTACTACTTCCATAAATCATATATGTGATTTTATAGAGTACTAAAAATAATCTCATATGGTTTCATTTTTAAATAATCTAATTACTAGTAGTTATATGAATTCTATACTAAAGATAAATTCTTCTCCTAGGATATATTGACTTATAGTCCACATGCCTAAAGCATATCTTGAAGAACCTATATAGTACAGTCTAACCTCCCATATGTATGTGGGAGGAATGATGGACTCATCAAAATCAATGTACCCAACTCCTTCTATAACCCCTACCATAAGATCAAAGTATAATTTGAGTCACGAGATGAAACTATTTTCCATATAACCCCATACAGATGGACTATATCTATCACATACCATTCTCCCAATTTATCTATTTATCAATTCTCCCATATATGTTATAATTAAGACACCAATGTATAATGGTCTAAAATCACACAAATAGAGTCATTCTTCTGAGGTGTTTTCATGATATAATCGAAATGGTCCATAATAATTTCCTCCAAATTATATTACCTAATGGATAATGGCAAGAGTAACCCCCCTTGTCATGGATCATCATCCTTCAGAGGAAAATAGGTGTATCATTGTGTCACAAACCCTACTATATCTTTATTCATTCCTATCAACCTAAACAGTTATCGTTGGTGACAATACATTATGGTCACACCTAGATGCACCACCCACATTGAGTCATGAAATTCCTATATTATCTCCTCCCACAAGCTCGTATGTTTAACCAGAAAATTTATGACATATATGATATCATCTTCACCTATCAACTATTATCAAGGTTCTTCCCAACTATCAAACAATCCGCTGATGGATATACACTCCAAATGATCATACTGTAATTCCCCGATCAATAAAAAAATGTGTAGACAACACTAGAACTAATATGAGAGTCAAGATCCCTTGAATATCATGAACTACCTCATAAATGTCAATAATTAGATTCATGACACTCTACTTATTACTAAACTCCTAAATAGAATTATTCTTTGGTTTATTACTTAACCATCAGCGTCATTGGTCCCCTTTCATGGAGTCTTTACTAGATCACAATCTAATGACTACATAGAATCAACCCATCTTTACATCCATTTATTAAAATCCCATTGTGGGGAGATATAACGTTGGATTTTTTTATTAGTAAACATTATAATCTTCTCTCCCAATAGATAATTTCTCACAGACTTCAAATCTTAAAAACATCCTCAAATTTGAAGTCATGTGTCTACTAGTTGCATTCATGGGGCCTCAATATATGAGAACTATTTTCCATGATGTGATCTACATATACCACAACATCCCTATGACCTATCCCAAATGAATAAAAATACACCCAATAATCCTCACCTAGATTGGGTAGGATCAATATAGGTTAATATTATATGTTCTTCTTTAACACATGCAATGTATTATAACATTATTCAAATAATTAAAACATCATCCCATTTTTTCTTCAGATTGAATTTGGAACATCTAAATAGAAATTGTCATTGATGAACCTCATATAATATATTACCATCATGAAAATGAAATATATATTGTTGAGCCCTCTGGAAGATTGCTGATTTCATGTTTATAACTAATGTTTTAATAAACACAAATCATCACAACTCATTGATGCTTAATCTGGTTTGATGTCTCATAAACATAATTCCAATCTATGAATGAATCAGTTATCATGTTTTTTTAACTATGCTTATTAACTTACAAAGTATGTTGGAAGCCTTCTGGATTCAATAGACATCAGACTCACCGATCCATCAGACTCACCGATCAATCAGACTCACCGATCCATCAGAGTCACCGATCCATCAGAGTCACCGATCCATCAGAGTCACCGATCAATCAGACTCACCGATCAATCAGACTCACCGATCCATCAGAGTCACCGATCCATCAGAGTCACCGATCCATCAGAGTCACCGATCCATCAGAGTCACCGATCAATCAGACTCACCGATCAATCAGACTCACCGATCCATCATAGTCACCGATCAATCAGACTCACCGATCCATCAGACTCACCGATCCATCAGACTCACCGATCCATCAGACTCACCGATCCATCAGACTCACTGATGCAAATGAGTCACCGATGCAAATGAGTCACCGATGCAAATGAGTCACCGATGCAAATGAGTCACCGATGCAAATGAGTCACTGATGCAAATGAGTCACCGATGCAAATGAGTCACTGATGCAAATGAGTCACCGATGCAAATGAGTCACTGATGCAAATGAGTCACCGATCCAAGGACTCACCGATGCTGATCAAAATGACTCACCGATCAGATGACAGACCGATGCTGATCAAAATGACTCACCGATCAGATGACAGACCGATGCTGATCAAAATGACTCACCGATCAGATGACAGACCGATGCTGATCAAAATGACTCACCGATCAGATGACAGACCGATGCTGATCTATCTGAGTCACCGATCTTTACTCTAATGCTGATGACCTACCGATCTCTTGAACAGTCATAAACAACTGTTTTAATTTCTTTATCTTTATCTTTATTTAATCTAACCAACGGTCATATTAGGTATATTTTAATGCTCTGACAGATTATTAATAAAAGGTTGTCGGATGTCAGGAAACCGTACCTCGTACCTGCGGAAAGGAAACCTTTTCTGTCCTACGGAGCACGTGATATAAATACAAGAAGACTCTGCTGAAGAGTGGTGTGAAAAACCAAGAAGAGAGAGACAACACACACAGAGACAAGGAAGCATACGACATACTCGAGAAGAGCTCTGTGCATACAAGAAGAACCAAGCAAGACAGAATCAAACATACAATCAAGCCTACTCAAGAAGAGTGGTGTGCATACAATAGATCATTGAAGAGCTTCATCGACTACATCTCACTGCCTGTGAACCTGAAGCATACGACACGCTTCTTCTCAAGCAAAATCAAGAAGAGGACTCAGAATCACTTCTGATTAATTCCAAAACGAGTCCAGTGCTACACTGAAATCACTAGAGCCATTTCTAAACCTTACATCTCTGCTCTGTGATTTATTTATTCTACATTTTGAGCAGTGTGTGTTATCTGCTGTATTAAACACACACACTGACTCCTGTACTTTCACTGGAGGATCTGTAAATCCTCAGCAAACTTTCTACACTTCACTTCCCACTGTGGATAGTGGTAGAGGTCTTATGACCTGGACAGCTGGCTGCTGTTGTTTGTTTTCCCACGTAGAACTGTGGTAGAGGTCTTGTGACCTGGACAGTGTGCTCACTGTTGTTAACCCCGATCCAGGGTGTGGATCACATTTATATAAACTTTTGAGAGGACTAAGTCTCGGCTTGAGACTGAACCTCTTGGTTACCTCTCTGTGTTTATAGCTATACTATATCCATACTACATATTTATTTCATATTCCGCTGCTATTACTTTGAAATATAATCTATCTTCAAAGCTACTTTGATAATTAAATTCGCAAGTGTTTATATTTATTATAAATCAGTAAATTGGTTTCAAAAGTTAATTTAATCATAAGATTAAGTTAACTGAGAATTAATCAATCTTTGAGAAGCTAATTGAACCTTTATATTCTATATAAATTCACTACAGTTTAATTTATTTTTGAAATTGGGGGATTTTATTAGAAATTGTTTTTAACAGAAAATTTTGATTGGAACTCAATTCACCCCCCTCTTGAGTGTCCACTCCGACCAACACTTGGTATCAGAGGAAGTAAATACTTTCTAAAAAGTGCTCTGCTTTTGAACTGTGATTTTAGTTGTATTTTAAAGTTCTTAAAATTTCTGTTATTTCTAAATTTTTATCTCTTTAAAATTCTTTTTGTAATATCATGGATAATAGACTTGAGGGTGCTGCTACTAACCGACCACCTTTCATCAATGGAACTAATTATGCTCAGTGGAAACTGAAAATGAGAATTCATCTAGAAAGCATAGGTTTTGATATTTGGACTGCTATTGAATCTGAATACAAAATTCCCACTACTGCTAGATCTACCTGGGATGAACCTACAAAGACTACTTACAATAACAATTGTAAAGCTATGAATGCTCTGTACTGTGCTCTAGGAGATGAAGAGTTTAGTAGAATTTCTGCATGTAAAACTGCATATGAAATTTGGGATACCTTAGCTGTTTCTCATGAAGGAACAACTAATGTTAAGGAGATGAGATTGAATACCTATACTATTAAGTATGATAATTTTAAGATGAAACCTGATGAACCCATTTCTGATATGTATCTCAGGTTCAATGAAATTGTCAACACAATGACCTCTCTGGGAAAGGATGTTCCAGCAAAGGAACAAATTATGAGAATTTTGAGATGTCTACCTGATAGATGGAGAGGCACATCTGTCTCAATTAGAGAATCCTGTGACATTGGTGCTCTACCTGTCAAGGAACTAATTGGCAAGCTGATGATGTATGAAGAAGAGCTTAAAGTGAATAAAGAAGAAGATGATGAACCTAAGAGGAAGTCTATTGCCTTCAAGACTACAACCTCAAAGAATAAGGATAAGGAAAAGCTTCAAGCTATCAATGAAAGTACAAGCAGTGAGGAAAGTGAGAATGATTCTGACAGTGATGATGAGATGGCTCAAATAGCCAGGAGATTCAAAAAGTTCTATAGGAAAAAGAAATTTTTTAGGAAACCAAATTACAAGGGAAAGTATGACCAACAAGGCAAATGGAAAAAGGACTGGAAGAAGAATGACAAATCAGATGATGTTGTCTGCTATGAGTGTAAGAGGAAAGGACATATTAAAGCCGACTGTCCAAAGCTGAAGTATAAAAAGAAGTATGAATACAAGAATAACAAGTACAAGAAGGCCATGAAGGCTACTTGGAGTGCTTCAGAAGACAGCACAAGTGAAGCTGAATCTTCAGACTCTGAAAAGAATCGGGCCAACATGTGTTTCATGACAAACACTTCTGAGGTAACATCAGAGACCCCTGCTTTTAATTCATACTATTCTGGAGAAGATTCTGACTCAGCAAACATGTCAAAATCTGAATTGTTTGAATACTGTGACATGCTAGAAGAAACATGTAATGAGCTTAAAGATAAATATAAAGGTCTAAAGAAACAGTATGCTTTAAATGTTAAGCATAAATCTGATCTGGATATAGAAGTAGAGAAGAATGATCAGCTTCTTAAAGAGAATACTGAACTAAAATTGACTAATGAGCAACTCAAGAAAGATTTAGAGAAGTTCACCAATGGTAAAAATACTCTAACACAAATGCTAGGAAAGCAAGTTGCACCTAGATACACTACTGGTATAGGATACCAACCTGGACAAAGGAAAGTTGCCAAAACTAGATTCATTCCTAAATCTGGACAGAAGATAGTTAATTCTGGAACTTCTTATGCCTCATCCAGCTATATTCATAGTTATGAATCTAATAAGGTTTATCTTTCAAAGGATGTTATTTCTACAAATTATATGAGACCCATTAGACAAATATGGGTACCTAAAGTGTTATTGGCTAACCTGTCTGGACCCAAGAAGATCTGGGTACCAAAATCATCTTCCATCTAAATCTGTTTTGTAGGAGACCTGCTTGAAGAGCTGTTACAAGAAGATATGGTATTTAGACAGTGGGTGCTCAAGACAAATGACTGGAGATTATTCTTGCTTCAAGAGCTTAATAAAAGTTGATGGAGGCTTTGTCACCTTTGGTGATAACTCAAAAGGAAAAATCATCGGCCTAGGCCAGATTGGTAACACTGATTCAATTTTGATTTCTAATGTTTTATTTGTTGATGGACTTAAATATAACCTGTTAAGCATTTATCAGTTATGTGATGATGGTTTTCATGTTAAATTTGAAAATGATTCTTGCAATGTTTTTAACTCTAAAAATGTTTTAGTATTTTCTGCTTTAAGAAATGAAAATGTTTATGCTGTTGATTTAGATTCTTTAGCTAAACAGAACATTCCCTGTTTAAATGCTTTTCATAAAGAGTCTTGGCTTTGGCACAGAAGATTAGGACACTGCAATGTGCACTCACTTAGAAAACTTTCTAGGAAGAACTTGGTTAGAGACTTACCCAAACTTGAATTTCCAGCAGACAAAGTTTGTAATCCCTGTCAAAAGGGAAAACAACACAAAGTTTCTTTTAAATCAAAGAAAGAAGTTTCAACTTCTCAACCACTTGAATTGGTTCACATGGATTTGTTTGGACCATCAAGAGTTTCCAGTTTAAATGGGAAGCACTATGTCTATGTTCTCGTAGATGACTTTTCTAGATATACTTGGGTATATTTTCTAGCTCACAAAAGTGAAGCTTGTTCTTACTTTGTTAAATACTCCAAGTCTGTAGAAAATCTTAGTGGACTCAAGATTAAGACCCTAAGAAGTGATCATGGTCGTGAGTTTGAAAATCAAGATTTTGAATCTTACTGCTCACTCAATGGCTATACTCATAAATTTTCTGCCCCTAGGACACCCCAACAGAATGGTGTAGTAGAAAGAAGAAACAGAACCCTGCAAGAAATTGCTAGAACCATGCTCAATGAATATGTCCTTCCAATTTATTTTTGGGCTGAAGCTGTTAATACAGCTTGTTATGTCATTAATAGAGTCTTGATCAGACCTGTTCTAAAGAAAACCCCTTATGAGTTGTGGAACCATAGGAAACCTAAGGTAAACTACTTCAAAGTTTTTGGCTGCAAAGTCTTTATTCTGAATACTAAAGATAATCTGGATAAATTTGCATCCAAGAGTGATGAAGGAATTTTCCTAGGTTACTCTATCTCTAGTAAAGCCTATAGAGTTTTCAATAAGAGAACCAAATGTGTGGAAGAATCTGTTCACATCAAATTTGATGAAACTGATCCACATGAGCCTAAAACCTCTCTTGGGAATCTTGAAGAAGATTTGTCTATTCTGGACCTTAATGATAAATCTAAAGAACCTGTTATAAAAGCATCCAGTTCTGGACATTCTCCAGAATCTGCTTCTGTTGAACCTCAATCTCTAGATGAACCTGAAATTTCTAGCCCTATCTTTTCAAGACCATCTAGGACTCTAAAGAACCATCCTTTAGATGCTGTTGTTGGCAATCTAGATAAAGGAACACAAACTAGAGCTTCTCTAAGAAACCAGGTTGAACATCAAGCCTTTCTTTCACAGTCAGAACCTAAAAATATCAATGATGCTATCAATGATGAATTTTGGGTAATGGCTATGCAAGAAGAATTAAATCAGTTTGAAAGAAACAAAGTCTGGAAATTAGTTGACAGACCTAAAGACACTTTGACAATAGGCACAAAATGGGTGTTTAGAAATAAAATAGATGAATCTGGAAATATAGTTAGAAACAAAGCTAGACTAGTTGCACAAGGATATAGTCAAGAAGAAGGTATAGACTATGAGGAAACTTTTGCACCTGTAGCTAGACTAGAAGCCATTAGGATCTTGCTTGCATATGCTGCACATCTGGATTTCAAATTATATCAAATGGATGTTAAAAGTGCATTTCTAAATGGTTTTATAATTGAAAATGTTTTTGTAGAACAACCACCTGGATTTACTAATCCCCATTTTCCAAATCAAGTTTTTAAACTTTCTAAAGCTTTATATGGTTTGAAACAAGCTCCAAGAGCTTGGTATGATAGACTTAGCAATTTCCTTATTTCAAAAGGTTTTACTAAAGGGATTGCTGATCCAACTCTTTTCATTAAAAGAATTTCTAAAGATGTTTTAGTTGCACAAATATATGTTGATGATATTATTTTTGGATCTTCTAAAAACTCCTTATGTACTGATTTTTCAAAGGTTATGCAAAATGAATTTGAAATGAGCTTAATGGGAGAGCATAAGTATTTTCTTGGATTTCAAATCTTTCAAACTAAAAATGGTATTATTTTAAATCAAAGTAAATATACAAAGGATCTTTTAAAACGTTTTGGATTGGATAGTATTAAGGAAAGTAATACACCTATGAGTACTACCTGTAAATTGGATGTTGATGAAACTGGGAAACCAGTTGATCAAACCAATTACAGAGGTATGATTGGAAGCTTACTTTATCTTACTGCTAGTCGACCAGATATTATGTTTAGTGTATGTATGTGTGCTAGATTTCAAGCTAATCCTAAAGAATCACACTTATTAGCTGTTAAACGGATTTTTAAGTATCTTAAGTATACTATAAATTTAGGTTTGTTTTACCCAAAAGAACAATCCTTTGAGTTAATGAGTTATTCAGATGCTGACTTTGCTGGTTGTAAGTTAGATAGAAAAAGCACATCAGGAACATGTCATTTGCTTGGAAAATCCCTAGTATCATGGTGTAGTAAGAAACAGAATTCAGTTGCATTGTCTACTGCCGAGGCAGAATACATAGCTGCTGGTAGTTGCTGTGCACAAATTTTGTGGATGAAACACACTCTATTGGATTATGGATTTGATCTTAAACATGTCTCAATTAACTGTGACAACACTAGTGCAATCAACTTATCCAAGAACCCTGTGTCTCACTCTAGAACTAAGCACATTGATGTCAGACATCACTTTCTAAGAGATCATTACCAGAAGGGTGATATTTCTCTAGAATTTGTTAGTTCTGAAAATCAATTAGCTGACATCTTCACAAAGCCCTTATGCTCTGAAAGAATGAAATTTATTAAACAAGAATTGTGTATGATTGATCTGTGAAACTGATCTGTGAAACTGATCTGTGAAACTGATATGTGAAACTGATCTGTGAAACTGATCTGTGAAACTGATCTGTGAAACTGATCTGTGAAACTGATCTGTGAAACTGATCTGTGAAACTGATCTGTGAAACTGATCTGTGAAACTGATCTGTGAAACGGATCTGAGAAACTGATCTGTGAAACCGATCTGTGGAACCGATCTGTTACACTGTTCTGTCAAACCGATTTTTTTTAATTACTTTTTATTAATTAGTAAATTGCTTTTTATGGGAACCCTAAATGATAAAATAAATGATACGCGGCTATTTATCTTCCCTAAACCTTTGACCTTTCATTTCCCGCCGAACCTCTCAACCTCTCTTCCCCTCTGCTTCGAACCTTCGAACCTTCGAACTCCTGCGTCTCCAAATCCTCGAATGGCTAAGCAAAAGAGACCGAGCAAAGGACCAGATAGCCCTGTACCTTCAAAGCGTGCTCGAGGCGAGTCGAGCAGTACCTCTCAACGTTCAGTAAATCCGAACCTGGAAACTCGGATTGTAGCTGCAGAAAAAGAAGTAAACTCGGCGTGGCTTCTGTCAAGTAAGTCCCTGTTACTACAAGTTCTTGAATCTCAAGGATGGATAGACTGGTTTTCAGACAACGCCCGAATAGATTATCCAAATCTAGTACATGAGTTCTACATGAACCTGAAAATCACGCTTGATGGTGTGGAAGCTGCTAGGATGTCATCGGTTGTGAAAGGAAAGAAAATATCTTTCTCATCTAAGCAGTGGGCTGAATGTTTAAACGTACCTCATGAAGGTCGATATGAGGACTATGCTGGCAATATACCCCCAGTCACTGACTATTTTTCTTATGAGCTAGCTCTAGAGCTTCTAACTGGAAACAGAGAATCGAGGAGAATCATAGCGTCAGAATTAGATGGTGAAAGCAGACTCCTATTCAAGTTTATTCTGCACCAACTTTGCCCTCGAAGAGGAGATTTTGCTGCTGTTAAGTATCAAGATGTTTTTCTATTGTTTCTGCTCAAAACCCATGAAAAGATAAATCTGTGTAGATATGTGATGGTCCACATAGCTAGTATGGTGAAACCTTCCAAGAAAGCCACGGCATTGTTTTATTCAAAAATGATATCTACTATGCTCCAGAATCTGGAATGTGTTGATGAAGATGATGAAGTTGTTGAAACAGAGTGTTCCTTCTGTCTCAACAAAGAGATCTGCAAGAGGATGAAAATCAATTGGAACCCATGGAAGAAGTGCTGGGTTGCAGATGAAGATAAGTTGTATGAAGCCTACAATCCCATAGATCATGGCAAGAGGCCAAAGGATGTGAGAGATCCTGGATTAAAACCAGATGAGGAACCAATTTATTCTGATGATGATGAGCAAGAAAAAGCTGCAACTGAAGAAGGAAGTGTGTCTTCTCCTGATGACAGGAGTGATCCAGACACTGCTAGCCCCAAGAAAAGAATAGAATTTGGACCTGCTAGTCCACCCTTAACCCTACCAGAGTCAGAACCTATTCTTGATGATGAAGAAGATTCTGATACTGAGGAATATCACAGTGAAGCCTCTGAGCAGAGTAATAATGAGCAAGGTGATGCTGAAGACAATCATGATGGTGATGATGATGATGCTGATGATGTTGAAGCTGCTGCTGATAGTATCAACAGACCGGTGGATGGTCTTGCTGAAGTTCAAGTAGAACAACCTCAGTCAGTACCAGAAATCCATATCAGTGACAAGACTGACTCATCAAAAATCAGTGGAACAGCATGCTATGAGAAACCCAACTACACCCTGTGTGCTGCTATTTGGGATGACTACCCTGGATATGCTATTTTGGGCTTAGACTATTCTGAAGAAGAAGGCGAATTGCCAGAATCTGCTGCAACTGTGAAAAGGAACCCTCCAAGAGAAGTAAGATCTATTCCTACTGATGATCCTGTAACTGTGAATTTACCTGGTTCTGAAATCTCTCGAGCTGATCTTGACAAGTTTAAGACTGAATTGCTAACCACTGTGAGAGATATAGTCAGAGAAGAACTTTCCAATGCCCTTCATCAAGTATCTCTACAAGTTTCTGAAAACTCCTTGAAAGCTTTTTCAACGGCAGTCTCAGATGTTCTCAAGCCAGACTTGACTGCTACGGGTGAATTTGTTGGTAGGCACATAGCCTCTTTGAATCAAACCTTGAAGGATCTCCAAGTTAGCTTACTTTCTCTGTCAAATGAGTTCAGATCAACCATCTCTGGTATGATGGAAGTTTTAAGAAATCTGATTGAACATCTTAACAAGTCTGATCTGAGGAAGTTGAAAGCTGAACTAACTCATATAGTCGGCCAAGCAAGTACAGGCAAGGTAACCAAAATCACTACTCGTGAGATAGAAGCTCTCAGAGAAGTTGTGCATACAGAGCTAGCTGCTGTCAGAAATATTCTTGACTTAGAATCTTTGAGGAGGATGAAAGAGCTCTGTGATAATAGTCATAAGATGGCCTTAGTATATTCAGCAGATGCTAAGAATGCCCTGCAAGAGATCAAGGAAAAAGTTGATGCTTTCTTTTCCAAGATTTATACAAAACATGAGATGGCTGCAAAGTTCAAAGTCCTGGCAGAGAATCTGAAATTACCTCCAGTCACTCAGGCCTTCACCACTCAAGTTCGCCAATTGCAAGATTTTGTTCCTTCCTTGGCACAGTTCATGGAAAACAAGGATGATTTTGAAAAAGCTATGACGTATGGAGCAGAAGTCATTCAGGACTTCATTTATCTGTTGAAGCCTTACTTGGATGCACAGGCCACTGCCATTGTACTCCCTACATCCGAACCTCTAAGTGCCTCTGATGTCGCTCCAAATCAGCTGTCTATTTCCCAAGCTCTATCTCAGTTACGGCCAGTCTCTCAGAAAGCTTCTCATCCAGCTCCTGTTCCTTCTCCACAACCTTCTGTGACACCTCCAACTGCACCTGCCAGAGTTGTCCTGCCACCACTTCAGCTCCGTGAACCACAGCCTGCCTCCAAGCCTTCTACCTTACCTACCATTGATCCAAAGGATAAAGGGAAAGCCCCTTTGTATCCCAACAAATAGCCATGTATTATTTTTGATGGGGTGCTCTATGTATTGCTTGTCTTTTTCTGTGACTTTATAAAATCTGTTTTTCCTTTGTGTTATGTTCTATCCTGCCTGCACCCTGCTTCTCTTTTCCCTTATCTGTGTTCCCTCCTTTTTGATTATCCCAAAGGGGGAGAAAGAAGATATATATAATGGGAGAAAGATATATAATGGGGGAAATATATATCTAAGGGGGAGTACTCTATATATGAAGAAGGAGATCAATATCTCAGGGGGAGAAATCTGAATATTATATATATGGGAATGTTATCTTAAGAGGGAGATTTTATTTATTTTTTTTTATTTTATTATATATATATATATGAAGATTTGTGATTATCAAAAAGGGGGAGATTGTTGAGCCCTCTGGAAGATTGCTGATTTCATGTTTATAACTAATGTTTTAATAATCACAAATCATCACAACTCATTGATGCTTAATCTGGTTTGATGTCTCATAAACATAATTCCAATCTATGAATGAATCAGTTATCATGTTTTTTTAACTATTCTTATTAACTTACAAAGTATGTTGGAAGCCTTCTGGATTCAACAGACATCAGACTCACCGATCCATCAGACTCACCGATCAATCAGACTCACTGATCCATCAGAGTCACCGATCCATCAGAGTCACCGATCCATCAGAGTCACCGATCAATCAGACTCACCGATCAATCAGACTCACCGATCCATCAGAGTCACCGATCCATCAGAGTCACCGATCCATCAGAGTCACCGATCCATCAGAGTCACCGATCAATCAGACTCACCGATCAATCAGACTCACCGATCCATCATAGTCACCGATCAATCAGACTCACCGATCCATCAGACTCACCGATCCATCAGACTCACCGATCCATCAGACTCACCGATCCATCAGACTCACTGATGCAAATGAGTCACCGATGAAAATGAGTCACCGATGCAAATGAGTCACCGATGCAAATGAGTCACCGATGCAAATGAGTCACCGATGCAAATGAGTCACTGATGCAAATGAGTCACCGATGCAAATGAGTCACTGATGCAAATGAGTCACCGATGCAAATGAGTCACTGATGCAAATGAGTCACCGATCCAAGGACTCACCGATGCTGATCAAAATGACTCACCGATCAGATGACAGACCGATGCTGATCAAAATGACTCACCGATCAGATGACAGACCGATGCTGATCAAAATGACTCACCGATCAGATGACAGACCGATGCTGATCAAAATGACTCACCGATCAGATGACAGACCGATGCTGATCTATCTGAGTCACCGATCTTTACTCTAATGCTGATGACCTACCGATCTCTTGAACAGTCATAAACAACTGTTTGAATTTCTTTATCTTTATCTTTATTTAATCTAACCAACGGTCATATTAGGTATATTTTAATGCTCTGACAGATTATTAATAAAAGGTTGTCGGATGTCAGGAAACCGTACCTCGTACCTGCGGAAAGGAAACCTTTTCTGTCCTACGGAGCACGTGATATAAATACAAGAAGACTCTGCTGAAGAGTGGTGTGAAAAACCAAGAAGAGAGAGACAACACACACAGAGACAAGGAAGCATACGACATACTCGAGAAGAGCTCTGTGCATACAAGAAGAACCAAGCAAGACAGAATCAAACATACAATCAAGCCTACTCAAGAAGAGTGGTGTGCATACAATAGATCATTGAAGAGCTTCATCGACTACATCTCACTGCCTGTGAACCTGAAGCATACGACACTCTGCTTCTCAAACAAAATCAAGAAGAGGACTCAGAATCACTTCTGATTAATTCCAAAACGAGTCCAGTGCTACACTGAAATCACTAGAGCCATTTCTAAACTCTACATCTCTGCTCTGTGATTTATTTATTCTACATTTTGAGCAGTGTGTGTTATCTGCTGTATTAAACACACACACTGACTCCTGTACATTCACTGGAGGATCTGTAAATCCTCAGCAAACTTTCTACACTTCACTTCCCACTGTGGATAGTGGTAGAGGTCTTATGACCTGGACAGCTGGCTGCTGTTGTTTGTTTTCCCACGTAGAACTGTGGTAGAGGTCTTGTGACCTGGACAGTGTGCTCACTGTTGTTAACCCCGATCCAGGGTGTAGATCACTTTTATATAAACTTTTGAGAGGACTAAGTCTCGGCTTGAGACTGAACCTCTTGGTTACCTCTCTGTGTTTATAGCTATACTATATCCATACTACATATTTATTTCATATTCCGCTGCTATTACTTTGAAATATAATCTATCTTCAAAGCTACTTTGATAATTAAATTCGCAAGTGTTTATATTTATTATAAATCAGTAAATTGGTTTCAAAAGTTAATTTAATCATAAGATTAAGTTAACTGAGAATTAATCAATCTTTGAGAAGCTAATTGAACCTTTATATTCTATATAAATTCACTACAGTTTAATTTATTTTTGAAATTGGGGGATTTTATTAGAAATTGTTTTTAACAGAAAATTTTGATTGGAACTCAATTCACCCCCCTCTTGAGTGTCCACTCCGACCAACATATATCAATATATTTCTTGAAATCCTATAAAAACCCATTTCGTGAACCTCCAAAAGATCCAAAGACACATTATCCTCCAATATTATGTGATCCATGAAGAATACCTGATCAACCCATAATTCAAACAGTGATTGCTTCGTGTATTGATAATGATCTTATACTGTACTCATAATTACTTCTATATATAGGTTACATTCATCATGAGATCTATAGTAGAATAAATTTTCAACCACAACCACTATAACACAGTAATTTATAAATAGATATATGATTTTGATAATCAAAGAAAATAAAAAATAATAGGGAATTTGTAAACACAAAAGGCATTACAATGTTATCACGAGATATACTTGATTTTGAATGATGTAATTAGTATATCATAATCTTAAATTCTAAAATGATGATACGGTGTTATCAAGTAAGTATTATAGAATATATAATCCCATCTAATAGGAAAAAATAATCATCCATTCATATAAGAAGTTATCAGTTCATCACATTCATTCTATTAATTAAATATTAATTGGAAAAAAATAAAAAACTCCAATTAGAATTAATTTCAAACAAAACATGTGATACATAAGGTTCCATACACATATGGATACATCCATTATCCGTCTACTCTTCCAGTAGAATCGTGATATTTTGATGCTCTGTTGGCACGATTATGTATGGTGGAAGAGAAACAAGGTCATTTCTAGGCATGATATCAACAAAAACATTCATATATCGCTCTGGAGAAATCCCTATGAATTCATTAGGAAACATATATTCAAAATAGTCTACTACAAGTGGAAATACATCTGAAATTATTCCTCCATCATGCTACAACAGACTAGAAACATGGAATATGAGATCTCATAATTTCTAATTCATTGTCTATGTATTGTATACTTTGATATCCCAATATCCTCGATGGATATTATTTTAACCCATAGGGGATGTAAATGTCACTCTCCTGCTAAAAAAATAAATATGGTGTTGGTATTCTATTAACCATTCCATCCCAAAAATTAGATCAATTAATAAAATAACTAGGATGCATAGATTCCACATAAAAAGATACTTACCAATATTGAGAAAACATACCTTGTAAAATATGATGTCCCTGGAAGACAGTCCCAATGATTTATCTATTGTCAAAACCCCACTCATGATCTATATTTATAGGATAAATAAATTCATATTTTTTGAAGAAATAACATAATGAGAGGAACCTCTATCAAATAATTCACTAGATAATGTATAATCTATAAGAATTTTACCTATAAATTTTTGTTTCCCATCCTCTCTATGCAATATTATAGGCTACACTAAATGTAACTACATCACTCCTCTTCCACATGATGTTGATTGAGTCTCCTGAGACGAATAGCTCCACTAAAACAGGTTCTCTTTCCATAAAGTACGGTGTGAACATCCTCTACCACCATGGGTAGTAGAAATAAAACATATAGATAGATATGGTATATAATATCTCTTTCCTACACTATTTTTTATTCTAGTTTCCACATCATTACCCATCTATTAGAGGTTCATGTATAACTTCAATAGACAACTCATCTTCCAATATGATCAGGACTCCACTTTTGGTTATGGAAAATGTCTACGATAGTAGTCTGGGATACCACAGTATTGAAAAATTACTAGATAATGATCATGTGTAGTTAAACATTCCTCATTGACACACTATCTCAAACACAGTAACTTATTTTATCATAATGTTTCTTCATGCTATTGAAATATTTACATGTAGATCATTCAACATTATCCATATATCCAACACTGGAATCCTCCTTCGTGATCCAAATTAATATGAGAGCCTGACTCACCACATATAAATATTTTTTCAACATAACTATAAGAACCTTTCAATTAATTTTACACTAAAGTCCTTCCTAAAATAATTTCTCTCAAGTACCATCAACTGGCTATATGAGTTCCCCTGGATCTACCTTTAGAGGATGATCTCTAGCCATGTCCTCCTTTCATCCGCTCATTAGGCCTCATCAATGATGCGTAACTCGGAAATTACAAACAAAAATGTTAATTTGATAATTATAACATTAAAATATTTTTGGTAAAGAAATGAAATCCATGAAAAGGCATTTCCCAAATAACACCACACTTTCACAACTGAGGGAATATCACTACCCATAACCATACTACATATTGGTCTGTGTAAACATAGGTTAAATTATTTTCCTTATCCAAGAATTCAAATTGTGACACCAAATTATTAAAATCGTTCCTTATTTTATGACATTAAATATCATGTTAGGGATCATTTTCTATTTTATTTCATAGGATGGGAAAATTAGGTCATATTCAACATCATTCCCCAAATCCTATTTTATGTGCATTCATAATATGATTCTTGTGAAAATTTTATCCTTGACTCCAATAACGATTCACAATTACTAAAATATCATGGATTACTGATCTATGAGTTTAATATAATTTTTTTTCAAATGATACCTATCTTTTCACAATAAATTTGCATCACCCAATTGGAAATAATCATCAACAATAACGGAAAGTAATAATAACAACAATAGCACATTGGTTACTAGTTTTCTCCCTCTTAAATTGGTTAGTTAGTCCAAATAACAATATCATAACTAATACATAACTATTTCTAGTATCCATACTTACTATCCAAAATATTACAACAAAAGAAAAGAAAATGAAACTCCTTCGGCACAACATTGTAACATCCCAACCTGAGTACCACACACTGGTGCCCTAAGTCGATCTACTACCTGACCTAGAGAGAACCTCCCAATATGACAAATCTGATGACTTGTAGTTAGAGAATAATAAGATTCATTGGGAGACTATACAATATTTATTTGATTAATACACTAGTTGAAAAGAAGTAAACAATAAATAAATATGAAACCATATCCAAAAAGTAACATATATCACATGAAGAACAAAACTGGAAATAAAATATCAAACTAAATGATATATATTTCATGTTAATGTATGTTCCATGTGTCAAAATAAAGACACAAAAGTAATGAAACTGAAATGGCTGATGTGGGTTTCAAACCATGTCTGCTTCCCTCATCAATGCTCGCACACACGTAGCTATTTATCACATGGACATTACCCTTAACCTATCATGAAATCATGAAATCTATTTAGGTACCAACCCGGAATCATGAGAAGTGTGCAATAATAACTTTTTAGACCACCACTAATGATATCAAAAACAATATCCAATAAATAAAAACATTATGTAGTTGTATTAATAAATAATTAAAATTCATAAATATATAGTTATCACATTATCAAATTTTTCTTATTTTACCACATACACTCTGTCGGCTCCTAAGGACACCTGAAATAGAATTTTTGATTTCTCCTATTCCAGAGTCTAAATGATCCCCAATGGGTATCCTACCTTATATTTCTACTATTACAATTCTATTACTCTTTTCAATGCTTAAAATTCCATTTTTTCCATTATAGATCTCAATTCTCATATAAATTCAATTTTTATGATCTGTCATTTGATTAATATATTCAATAATTAATTAGTTATCTAAACCACATTAATTTACTCAATAATAAATTAATTATATCAATCTGATTAGTTAACACAACAATGAATGAATCATATTAATCCTATTAATTAACACAATAGTTATTTAATTGGTTCAATTACATTAATTATGTCAATAATTAATTAATCATCTCAATCCTACTAGTTTACTAAATAATTAACTTATTGTGAAAATAATATTAATTAAATCCATAATACATAATTTTTCTCATTCCTATAAACTAACTCTACATTTAATTAATCCACTCATTCTAATTTACAAAATCAATAATTAATTATTTATCTAAAACAAATTAATTATTTAGAAAAACAATTAATCAACTCATTCCAATTAAATGACCGAATAAATAATTCATCCACTCAATCCCATTAATCAATAATTAATTGATCAATCAATAATTTAATTTAAAAAGATCAATAACCAATAATTATTTCAATAAGGAATTATTCAAATAAAAAAACCCAATCAAATCTCCATTTATTCTACAATTAATGATTAATAATCTATAATTCCAAGATCCAAAATTTAATATCTTTCCTCAATTAATTAATTAACGAAATTAATTAATTAAATTAATGAATTAATACATAGAAATATAATAGAAATCGTATAATTACATTATCATATTTACAGTTTTTGGTTTCTTATTTGAATTATTTACCACATACCTATATTCATTGATGATGGATCCCCAATGGAAATCCCCAAATT
Organism: Viscum album; assembly: GCA_963277665.1. NCBI lineage: Eukaryota > Viridiplantae > Streptophyta > Magnoliopsida > Santalales > Viscaceae > Viscum > Viscum album. The sequence continues at coordinate 86,544,720 of OY728121.1, read as the reverse complement.
TTCAGTGGCACAATACTGTAGAATGAAATATTAATCTAAAAAGCTAAATCATGAACCACAAAAATCAGTATCATTACAATGTAAATATATACCCACAATCCTTGATCTAAAAGAGAAAAACCAAATATATTTCAATTCAATGTACGAAGAGAATCTAATTCTTGGATGGAATAAGAAAGGATGATGAACGTGAAACTTAGTGGGATATGATTCAATTTCTGGGAGAGGTGTCGATCATTGATATAAGAATCGAATCCCAATGGACATAGGATATCAGGTCATAGAATTTTTTAGGATTCTTCAAAACCATGAAAAAACAATGGGGTCAAATGGGAGTCAAATACGATTTAATAATGTGGTTTGAGTCATAAAAATATATATATTTTTATGAATTTAAGGCATGAAATGTGTTTGAAGAAGGGGTAAACAATTTTCCCAAACTGCGTTCCTAAATCATGAACCTATTTTATAGGGGTGAACGAATACTCATATGGGGGCACATGATTTTAAAAACTATGTTCCAATCATGATATCCCCCTCATACTGGTGGTGCACGATAATAGAAAATCATGTCCCTCACTTACACTACCCTCCCTCTTTTAAATGTATTTAGTATTCACCAATCACACCGCAAGGTAAATCCTATAAAAATTATACCCACAAAAATACAAAATATAAAGTGTGATTCCTCACCAAAGACGGTCAGGGTCATACAGTCTAGAAGGATATAATGTTTTCTAATACAATATGTGGATTGCATATTAGTAGTTTGTCTTATTCACAACATCAACTGGTTTTTTCAATTAGAAAAATAATACACAAGGAATTTTTAATTTTAATTCCATTCACTTCATGAATATTTTGTGACCCTTTTTTAAAAGGTGCATAACCCCTTCTTTTTAAATAACCTATCATAAAATTTATAGTATCCCTCAATGTATCATATCCCTTTTCTCCCCCCACATCATAATTATACTATCATCCTCTTCCATAAATTGATCAGGAAACTGATTGTCTCATTGGATTCCTCCTGGAGAACCATATCGTATGTTACATTATTTTCATATGTTATCAATATTTAGTTACATTTATTTTGGTTTGTAATTATATTCATAAAATTCATTGTGTTTTCTGAGTTTATACACTTTTTCTATACTCTGAAAAATCAAATGTCAGTATTGGATGAGTAATCCCCTAATAGATATGATTTTTGGACATGAAATTATCCTTCATTAATATTTTTATCAATATTATGGATTGTTATTCCGCATGCCATATTTCTTATAATAATTCCATAAAAACACACTTTTGTCTTAAAAATTTATTATCCTTTAATAGAAAGGATCATGGGTGTCCATTTTTGGAATAGATCTCCATTGACTAATCCCATCACAAGAGGTCTTATGATGGAAGATACTATTGATTTTATTAACTACTACATGTTCAAACATCATTCTATATGGTTTTGGAAATACATCTAGAAAAAATAAATAAAATTCATTAAGAGGAAAGTTAGTGGAACAACCACATATCCTTATTTTACTTATAAATCATTAAAACCTTACTTAAAAGGAAAAATATTGTTTTTTGACCCATTTATTGAAATATAAAAAGGATTATATTACTGATTTATAATAGTTAAAATTGTTAATGGCATCCCAATAGATTTGATATTGAGAATAGAGACTACACTTATTTCAATCTATTCTATAGTGTCCCCACTAATATGATAAATGTTCTTGGAATCCCCCCTGATAGGAAACCCAAGATGGAAGTACATATTGATATGATATCGATGCATGGATGTACTACTGATATTATACTTATGGAGTCCCTCTTAATATGATACTCTTCCATAGAATCACTAATGTTATTATACTCCATAATAGAATCACTAATAATTTGATAATAATGCATGTCATCCATTCTAATATGATACTCTAGCATGGTGATCCTAATAATATAATACATGATCTTGAATCCTTACTGATATGATACTATGGAGTAACATCTCTTCTAATATGATAATCATGCATGGAGTCACTTAGTACATTATATGACTATTGTGAATGGACATCGATGTATTAGTTATACTTTGGTTCATGGAGAACATAATATACATTCTTCACTAAAAGAAATTAAATATATATATATAAATATGTTTATATCATCTTTATATCTATTTATTTTCTTCCCAACATGTCTCGATGAAGGTAGTGTCCACCCTGTGTCATTCAAGAACTAGAAATGTCCCTTTACACATTACATTACTAATTATTTATTAAAAAATATGCACACATATAATATTATATAAAATATATAGATAGTTCTATAAATCCTTTTATGGGCCTTTTGATTATACCTAACACCTCCTTCAGGCCGCTAAAGGTACCCAAAAAGACTTCATGATTTTAGGTATGGACAATGGAATGATCATAACATATGGTGGTTGATTCTAGGTATTAGGATATAGCAAAAGATAATAGAACTATGTTCATGATCATGAATTCAATATATATTATTTTCATTATTTTCTTATTATTGCATGTTGTATCATCCTACTTCCTTTTAATCCAATTTTAATGATTTCTTATTTCATACACACATGACATCATTTTCTATATGATAGTAGCTAGCAATTTTTTTAATTAAATTTATGGGACTATATTATTTTAATATTATACCCTTATTATTACATATATTATGACATTAGGAAACTCTAACACAACATCATATTGTATCCCCACTATATCCACACAGAACCTTATAATTAGTCAACAACCACTATCATTAGGGGGAGGTGCACGTGAGGTCTTGTTTCCTCCATTCATACTATTTTTATCAAGTGACTAGGGCTAGGATGTGTCATCAAAATTTGATAAAAGTGTATTTGATAAATAAATTTTATAATGTAAAAATATTTTTGATTTTTTTTGAAAAAATATTTTTGTAGAAAATGGTTTTTTCGACCCGAGAGAGAATTAAAAAATATTTTTTCTTAAATCATTATTTTAAACTCATGAGTACATAATATGAGGAAAATGAAGGGATAATGTATTTATATAAATAATTTTAGTAAATTAAATGATGTTATTTTCATATTATATTGATCATAATATATAATTTTTGGAAGAATAATCATAAACAATCCAAATAAATGATGAGATTGTATAATAAAACCACTACAACATTACTATCATTAAATCATGAGAACAATTAATTAATAAAAATAAATGGAATTTTAATTTAATTTAATAAATAAAGTTTTTATAGTACATGTAAAATGGGATATATATATATATATAACGCAATAAATAATACAGGTGAAAATCATGTCATATATCTCAACAAAAGAAAATTTAGACAATAATTCCTTAACTATCGTCTAATTTCCTTCATATTTTTATAATGATCCAATATAATAAATGTTGGTTTATTTTTGAAATGTTATAGATCAAAAATAATATGTCTATAACCATATATTATTTACTTATAATATTTTATATCCAATTTATTACCTTTTCTTCATTAGAATCGTAATTTCATGTGATAATTTATCAATTTGTCTTGTATGTTTTGGTTCATAAATTTTATTACATACATATTGATCATGGATACATCATTTCAATATAGTTATAAATGATAAAAATATAATTTACAAAAAATTTTAATTCATTTTCTCTAATAATTATATTACATATATATATATAATGTATTACACAGTTTGTTGTGATAGTAGGAATTACGTATACATGAACAGAGTAACATTTTTTCACGAGTAATGTAATGGAATGAAAATAAAGAAAATATTACCATTAAAATAATAACTATTGTTTCTTCTATATCACATATATAAAATATATTTATTTTTATTGACATCAATGTAATTTTTTTCATGAGAAAAGAGTCACAACGATTAATAATGCAATATTCCTCCAGACACAGAAGCAATATTTTCAAATCCTCAAAAGATTGAATAATAAATAAGATATATTACACATGAAAATTTTATGGACTTTTTTAAATAACTAAAATAAATTAACTAAATTTATCCTTATTTCCAACATATTTAAATTTAAATGGAATAAATGTATCACTTCAGTTAGTGTGGTCATAGTCAACCATACACAAGTGCAATGTAATTTTTTCCAATGGGTTGGAATGTAAGAATGTCGATAGGATATTATAATTACCAAATTATTTTCATTTCATATATATCATATAATATTTTAAATCCATCATTATATCCAACTCTGACATGTGGTGATGGAAATAGAATCACATAAGTATGTGGGGAGGAAGTACACCTTTAACACGATCAACTATATAATTTCCCATTTCAAAGAAGATGATATATATATTGGTAATAAAAATTAAAAAAAATATTAATATATTGTAAATAATAAAAAAAAATTATAATTTTTTTATTGTATAATATTTTAATGATGTGAAATAATAAATAATACCAAAATTATTTTTTAATATTTTTTCCTCTTCTTTATATGACCACTTTATGTATTCCACAAAAAGACATTCATATAATTGATTTTTAATAAAAACAAGGTATATTAGATTTTTGGAGAATATTGAAGTTAGAATTTGGTCATGTTGTTGCTAAATCAATGGGTTTTAGTAATTTTAAGAGTAAAAGGTAGTGGGGACCTATTTATACTGGGGGTTATGACCCACATAGATATTTTAAATAAAAAATAAAATGATAACAATATTTTTAACATGGAAGAAGGATAAAAAATAATAAATTATAATACTATATAGGGGATAAGGTCGATTGATTTAAAAACAACAATATTTGGACATGTTTTAATTAAATTTTTTTGTTTATTATTATATAATCATTCACTGGTAAACTTGTATTTACCTTACCCAAAAAAATAAATTTTTTATTGTTTTCACTATTCATTGTTGTTAATAATAAATTTGAAAATATTTTATAATATTAATTTTTATTATTGTATATGTTTAATATATTTTCCTAATTTAATTTATAAAATTGGACAAATTCATTTAATAATCAAACATGGAAATGATTTGAAAATACGATTTTATTCAATGAAAATAATTCAATGATTAAACCTATTTTAAATCATAATTCTAAGATAAATTGAATTCTATTACATAAATAATATAAATTTAAATATAATTGATTAATATTTTTCCAAAATATAAATTAATATATTATTTTACATTATAAATATTTCAAATGAAATTGCAGTTTTAAATTAAAATTTTTATTTTTCACTATTACAAGAAATTAAATGTAATTTGAGAATTATAAAAACATTATATATTGGAATATAGAAATAAAAAATTAAATTTTTTAAAATAAATTGTCTAAAAATTGTAAATAAATAAATTTAATTTGTCTTTGAAAATTTAATCTAAGACACACTTTTAGAAAAATACTGTTTGTACGAAAATATTTGTGTTCCCTTCAAAAGAATAATTATTTATTTTCAATAAATAAATACCCATTAAATTTATTTTTTACATGTAAATACATTATTATTTACATAATATAATTAATCATATTCATACCACAAAACCTATATTTCTTGGATATATTAAAAGATGGATTCTATTCTAAGGTTTAGCGAATGCAATTAATAGAGGTGACTGAATTTATATTAAAATAATATTTTTATAAGGCGTCTTGGAGTCACATTTTGTGCTAGTAATAAATAGCTCTGGATTATAAATGAATAATTTAATTAATAATTACACCTACTATATATTAATAGAATATGATAATCCTTGATCTCTTATAATCTTCTCTGAAATATTATATAAATTCGTGAGGAATTTATATTCATACTTCCTTTTCTACTAATTGTTGAAGAATTGAACATTTCCAAATTATTTTATTCCCTTTCAATCATAAGCATGGTGGGAATTCTATAGGCACATATAGAAAGCACTTTTTACCCTTAATAATATACTAGGGTGATTGTTAATACATTTATCCCTTGGGAAAAAATCATTCGTTCCCTTATACAATTTATCCATATTTTTCTTAATCATCCTCACCATCCTTAAATCCCATTGAATCCATACTACATGGATAATAATTTCTCTTTCTTGGTAACTAATGATATTATGTCCTAATTGGATGATAATATTTAGGAGACTATTTCCCTTAAAATAATTATCTTAATTCTATAAATGAAATGATAAATCAATCTCTTTGTATTACGTATATAGTTTCTATAAAGACTTGGTAACAGTGTAATGATTTCTCCATATACAGAGACATTATCATTTTCATTTCTATGTATAGAAAATAATTTTATCTCCTCATTCCCTCATTTATCACTATAAAAATAATTCTCCCTAATGAGTTCCTTGAAACCCCCCACAACGTGTATGATATTTATTCTTCATTCTTAGTAATTCCAATTAGGAATTTTCATTCATCCAAATCTCTTGAGAGATGTTAAATATCCATTATAAAATTCTCTATTTCATTAATTACCCAAGTGAGAAACCTATTATCTATTGAACATATCTATTAATCATATATATATGTATTTTTAATCAAACAAAATACCCTGATCCTAGTATCATACTGTCTATGGTTACATTGTTACATTTTAATAAGAAATAATGAATTCATTGAATAATTACTAAATAGAATATTATAATTTTAATATTTTTACATACTTGAATCTCATATCAAAGTTCAAAACATAAAAATAATTATGTTATTTTCTTTATAAATATAATTTTACCCTATTAGAATATCATTCTTAATTTTATACTTACACACATCCTAGTATACTGGTGAAACAAAAAAATAGAAATGGGTTATATAAAATAATTATTAAATGTCTGTGTAATGCCTAAGATATAAATAAGTAAATCGTATTCAATATGTAAACATAAATTATTGAAAAAAATTCTTTTAAATAATAATATCAATATCATATTGAAAAAATAAATAATAAGAAAAAATTTCATAAACGCAATCACATCAGCATAAATAACTTCCATATATAATTTAACTAAACTAATAATCACATTGAAATAAATGACTAATATCATATTTAGGGAATTATAATACGAGGAAATCATAACCATTTCTTCAAGACCTCATTCCATGATATCAAACATTATGGATGAAGCTTCAGATCACAAACCAAGTTAGTTTTTTTCATGAGTCCTATAGATGAATTGAGGGGATATAGCAGTCCCTCCCAATACTTAATAAGTAAAATTAATTCCTTATATGAAAGGGATCAATAATATTCAACATTTCATTCCAATTTTAAATATTGAAATAGAAATGATAATAAATTCCTAAATCAATTAACATAATCATTAACCATATATAGTAATATGGAGAATGATAATAAAATTGTAATTACTCAGTTAAATTTGTTATAAAACATAAAAAATAATAATAAGAATGATATCAATACAATATATTCCCAATGAATCATCCATTCAATATATGTTTGATTTCAATGATGAATATATATTCAATATAATTCCATTAAATACAATTTTTACCAAAATATCATTTTCACAGTGAAAATATTTTAAAACATAAGTTACTAAAATATTTTGAAAATAATAATAGTTGATAATAAAATTTAAATCGTATAACAAATTCTTATGAAAAATTATTTTTCCTGACCATTGGATTATTTTTTCTTTTTTTACACATTAAAAAAAATATCCCCTTACCATTTTTAGTGAAATCCAAATAGGCATTGTTTTGAAATTGAGATTAACATTCCATTCTATATTTGAATAAGATATCTGAAATTGGAATTGTCACATTTAATATTTAATTTAAAGAGTTTTTAAAATATTTTTAATAACATTTTTTGGAAAAAATTGATTTACATGGAAATTTATTTTTGAAAAGAGATATAAATCATGTTGTATTGTGTTATAAAATAATTTTCCAATAATTCAAATAACCACACAGAGTAGGATGATACAATTAAATGAAAATTTAACAAATAACCATAGGAGTATTAAATCCATGATCTAATTTAGTGATATATCATAATATTTCATCCACTGAACTGTATTCAGAAAACAATCCCGATAAATGATGACATTGGGAATAAATAAATTACTATGTTCATTACTTTTATTTCATATGTTACCTATAATAAAAAAACTTTAATCTAAACATCATTGTTTATTTTTTTGAAAATATTCTTGAATTATCTTATCAAATTGTAATTATATACACCACACAAAAGAACTATGTGGCAGTAATGGCATACGTATCACAAAAGTAAAAGTGAGATCAGAAACACTAACCTCGGGTAAAATTTCATTCACATGTGACTATAAAAATAGTATACTAGATATTTATGTTTTTGAATCTATTTAATAAAAATAATAATATATATTTAAAAATATATTATTTATTTATTTCATTTGTAACCTGTTTATCATTAATTCATTCTTAAAAAGCATTTTGTATATTGACAATTTTTTTAATGTCTGTTTCGATTTGGTATTTTTGATCTAATCATTTTGATGATAGAAAAAAAATTAAATCATTATATAAATTTCAAATATATTACTTATATATTTATTAAGAGTAATCCCTAAAATTTATAGATAGAATATTTGTTACAACTCTTTTAGAGAGAGTAAAGAATACATACACATAAATGATACATCAATTTACTATATGGTTAGAATGAATGGAAATTAATTAATATGTCATAGTTTTAAAGATATTATCATTTCTTATATATAAAATATATTTTTAAAATGTTTTAATATTATATTCCATGTGATTCATTAGTGAAAAAATTAGTATCATCACATTACGAGCAAATAATCTTAAATTCACATAACCTATGTTTTCATATTTTAAAAAGAATTGAAAATAACAATGTATATGTGAAATAATAGTTAAATTGGTATAATTTTACATAAAATATATTTTATATTCATTTAATCTATCATAATAACCATATATTATTAAATTAAATGTGAAATACACATCACATTGGTTCAAGAGCTGTCAGTATGTTATAAAGGAGATTGACATATTTTTTCCATATTAAGGAATATTCCATAGATATATTACGTTTCATTAATATAATGACATATAAAAATATATTTTATATATTTTATATAATTTTATTAAATTGTAATTATATTAAAATGGGTTATAATACGAAGTAAAATGAAAACATATAGTAATAATCATTACATCTTATTTAGGAAGCCCTTATGGGAAAAGCCAAATGTAGTTATTGGTTTGATTTATGATCTAATATATGAATCCCATATATTGGTATGGAATTATTGAATATATTTTGGTGTTTAATATATTACCCAAATATCATTGGGTGTGTAATGAGGATGGGATATTGGGTGACCTTTTATATGTGGAAAATATTAAATACTTTTAGAAGAATCCTAAATGAGTCATTAACGAACCGTAGAAGATATGGGTTATACATAATTCTGTCATATCAGTTTTTAATAAGTTGTTCACTCATTTAATAGTTATTATATTAGTTTAACCTTCTAGTATATCATTCATCATTATAAATGTGATATTTAATTATCACTATTTTTATTTGGACCTTGATGATAATGATGATAATATTATTTAGGTATTATATTTTATTTACAAGTATGTTTGATAACAAAATAAAACACTTCTCTTTAAAAAATTAGATGATCATACTGACCATCATATTCGATGAAGAATATTCATAATTATTATGAAATTTTATTTGGTTTGGAATGATATATGTTACTAAAAGACAAGTAAGTGACAACAAATTGTGTGGAAAATTGGTCAATGAAAAAGATGATCGATCAAAGAATAAATATCAAGAACGACATGTTTCATGATGAAATAATTCAACTGAATTATTAATGAGGTGATTTATTGATGAAATATTTATTTTACTCTACTTTCCCATGAGGATCATTCCACATGTTGGCTTAAAGTCTGTGTTGGGTAAATAATTGATCATAATAAGAATAATGAGAAGTGAATTTCAGTATAAGATGGTTGATGATTTAACATTGTATTGATATTTTTTAATTAAAAAATATATATAATCATGAAACAATACAGTTGGTTTTTCCGAATAAGATATTTAAGGTTGCACATTTTCTTATTGTTCATTACTTTGGGGAAAATTTTTGTTGCTCAATACTAGTTTATGTTTTTTGAACAATGAAAGGTGTTCAAATTAATAGTTCACATAATGTTTTTTCTGAAATGAGGATAACATTTCTCAAACCCCAATGTTGTATGTGGATGAAGATATGAAATCGATAGAGGAAATTTTATTGCATAACATTGTTATATGGACCACGAAGCATGTTATGCCGACCACAATGGGAGAATTGTTTGTGGGAGTATCATAGTTTTGGGGAGGTTCTCAATTCATGGGAGACATTTTGTTTGCATAATGAGTTGGGGAATAAATATAATATAAAGGGTCTTTGTTTTCGAAGTTCATCGGCAGCTGAAAAGGATAAAGGCTCTCTACAGACTGAATAACACTATTTGCATTAATTGTTATACGGTAGTGATGTTTCTATTAAGTCGGATTAGGGAGGTTTACAGATATTATTTTCCAATATAAACATACCTAATAATATCATTAGTTTAGATTGAATTTTACAAAAAAAATACAATTGATGCTTAATGAATTATTTTATGTCTGAAAAGAGTTCGAAAGGGAGAATTCCACGCTAGATATAAAGATTCCAAGGGATATTTTTGTGAAGAATAATTGTACACAAGGAATAATTTATATGATAGAAATAGTTTTCAGGGGTATAGCATGTACGATGATTGAAGGGATCTATTTCCAACAATGAAAAAAAGGCTTCAAATCATCATTAGTCTATGGGAGATCAACCATTCGCGAATTATAGGTGGAAAAAGAAAGAAGAAGGTTTTCCACAAAGCACTCACAGCATATGGTGCAATGAAGTTCATGGAGGCTAGAATATAGTTAATGTTGGATACATGGATCTTTACAATGGGATTAAAATAGATTTTGAATGTAATTTATAGATTCTATCATTACCCAAAGAATTGGAATTTATATTATAATAAATCAAACATGGAAATTAAACTTGGGTATAAGGCTATTTTCATTACCATGTCTTTGATGTTAATACAATTTTCTAGTAATGCAAGTTATTTTTTTAAATATAATATTTCTGAAAGTTGATAAGAAATCACACTAACATGATTGTTACAAAAAAATTATTACTTATCCTATTCTAGAAGAATCACATGCACTATTGGAGTGATTAAAATGTTCTAAATGATTGACTATGAATATCATACTCATGGTATTTTGTACAATATTAATGATTTCTAGTGGATCTTGTGGTATTACATTACATCTTAAACATACCATGGGAAAGGATTGACTTCATAAGTTCTGAACCCTGTAAATTCTTATGTTTCTGTGGATTTTATTTTTTATTTGTTTTTATCCGGGAAAGAGAACTATAAAATGATGTGATAGATTTTTAATATGTATAGAAATATAAATTTAAATTATATCAATGATTAACCCCTCCCCCTCTCTATGATACAACAATCATGACTTGGTAAATTCAATTTGGTATTAGGGGAATAATTTACTTAATTAATTTTTATGATGTTCTTAAGATTTGTTGATAGGGGAAATATGATCTTTGTGAAATATATGGTGATTTCAGTCTTTTATGGAATGAACTATCATATTTTTAATTATATAGTGATGAATTATACTATGCCTTTTGGGTATGATTATCAATAAGCAACAACAGTTGGATTTCCTCATATTGATGAAAATGGGCCTCTTATACCCATCAATAAGAATAAATATTAGAATGATGTAGGAGATAAAAATGAGTTACACTCATCACTTTCTAAAAGTGCGTTTTGAAGATCGAAACATCTTTATATAGATAAAATTATTTGGGATAAGATGAATGCAATCAACGAAGTAAATACAATCATAAAGAATGAATAACTATAATCATGGAGGATGATGTATGGAGATTTTAAAATTGATGAGTATGAATATGTTTCAGAGTTCATTACCTTATAAATTTACATTGTCAGCACTATCATATGTAATGGTGAAAACATGTTGGATTCAATTTTTTCAAATGATATTAATTATTCTTCCTGAAAAGTGTGATACTAATGCTTCTTCAGTTGAAGGTTTTGCCCCTAAAATATTATTTCAATATTAATTTAATAGAAATCCCATCCAATATGAAGAGATAATATAGAATATTATGAAAAGAGATAAAATGAAAATAGGGAAATTTCTTACAAATTTGGAGCGAATGAAATGTCTATGAATTTTATTGGGGATGATGTTGTCACTTACTCTGACTCAGAAAATGAGGATTGTTAAAATTATAATGATATTTTAACCTTATTTCAGGAAATGTGATAAGTAGTACATGTATATATAATAGGAAACCACAAATGAAGTGTTTTTAATATGGAACCATGGGGAATATTATGACTAATTTTACTCAAATAATGATTATAATAGTTATGAAGAAGTTAGTGGACCAAGAAGTATGTGGATGAAATATGTTGATAATGATAAATATTTTTTAGAGGGAATGATTAAAAATTCATCAAATACAAAAGAATTAATTTATTATCTAATGATGAAGAAAAATAAGGAAGTGAAGATGATACAAAAAATATTTTTCAATGGAAAGAGAGAATTTTTTTTGAAAAAAATGAATAGTGAGGAGTTTGGATGTTATTGTTTTGAAGAAGTGTAATAAAATCATTTTTATTTTCTTCTGAATCAATGATTGAAATAGTGTGTGAGAATTATTGGAGGTTAATAGATATGAATCAGGAATATATAGAATGAAAACACATAATCCAATAATAAAGAATGACATGTTGATGAGAATTTCATGATTAAAAGAGAGAATGATAATTTTTAAAAATATCTATAGGATTAAGATAATTTTGTTGAACATCTATTTGTAATGATGAAGGATGAATGAATAAGAGATATAACATGTATAATGAATAATTTTTAAATCTGTCTAGACGGATATAAGTCCTAAAAACACTATATCATATGTTGGTTATTGTTATCATATGTATGAACCTAATATATATTAATGAACAACTCAATCAATGGTTTAGAAGAATGCTATAATTGTTGATAAGAAGATGAAATAACAAAAACATATATATGTGGATAAGTTTAAAAAAAAGGGAATTGAACAGATTTTAAAAAGCTAGAGTCCAAGAAAATATGTTATTATTATGGTTCTGAAAAGGCAGTAATAAAATCTATGATTAAAAATAATTATATTTTTTAAACCATAATGGATTCATGACAAAAATGTTCTATTAATAAGGATCCTGAGAAACATACTCACTATAGTGGTCAATCAGAATGTTTCAGAGGTAAATAATCATTCTATGGATTATTCTCTAATTGTTATTTATTTGAGAATCTGAAAAATATTTGTTGGTTCAACCCAAAAATTTACTACTATTACAAAATATATGGAGGTTCATTATTGACCGGGATTCAATTATCTCCAACTATGTTGTTTGAGGAGGATGTTACAAGAATCCATAAGAAGGTTTTTTAGAATTTTGAGAATATATTCCAACCAGTAGAACATATTGTATTACATATGTGAGAGAAATATATATAATTTGGAGGGTTTCCTATTATTTTTATCCAAAATAAAAAAAATTCACAATATTTTACATAATCCTGAGGTGAGCAATGAAATTGAAGAATAAAATTATCTTATTATTGAAAACAATTTAAAATCAACAAATGGGGAAAAATTGATTCTTGATAATCATTGTTATTCATATATGAATGAATATATAATGTTGTTAAATAATATAAAATAAATTATAGAAATAGTGTTGAATTTGTTATATTATTAATATCTAAAAATAAATGTTTTTGGAACATACATCATTTTTAATGAAAATGATGAAATATATGAAATCTATATTTCGGTGTGGGATGAAACACAAAATGATATGTGTTTCACAACATTTTGAAGAGTGTAATTTTCATAAATAATAGATGGTGTTTTTTTGTTAAATGTGATGATGATGGAAAGATAAATACATGGGGGAAACTGAAAAATGGGAACAAGATCCAATTTGGTGAAACAAACTCTTGTTACATGGGTGTGGTGGAATAAAATCAGTTGTGGGAAAAAAGGCATCAACACATTTTCAATGAAACCATATAATGATATAAAATAGAAATAGTCTACATAGTAATATTTATATTTCTTGTAAATGAAATTTGTGTTTCACATTTATTCAATTAATAAAAAATTAAAAAATATCTTCATATGAAAGATGAGATAAATTCAAAACAACCTTGATATCTTATTGATTCTGATATATGTGGTTAAATGAGAAAAAAAATTAACAAATGGATATATGTACAAAAATACATTCTTTCATGACATTAATCACATTACATGTGTTTTTTATATGAATGAATGGTCAGATGCTTTAAAAATTATTAAAATTATAATGAGGAAAGCTACAAGGAATTTGGGTATTCTATAATGAAAATGAGAACTGTTATAGGTTGTGAGTATTAGAATAGAGAATTTCATAATTATCGTGAGAAGAATTGAATTCATCATGTGCTTAGTTCTCTATTAAAAAAACAAAAAATGGGGTTCTAAAGGAAATTATATATGTCTGGTGGAAATGGGGCTATCTATGTATCATGATCATGGCCTTTCTCATTAATATTCAAGGGAACTATGCTTACTAATTTTAATATTTAAAATGGATGATTCTACAGACCTATTTCAATTGTGACTCCATGTTATGTTACTTGTGGAAAACAACCATATTTGATAACCTTTAGTTTTATTTGGGGTCCATGCATTATTATATAAAAAAGGATGAAACATTAGAATGATTAAATAAAGAGGTCAAGATGTATTTTTTTATGGATATGGTCTAGTAGTAAGATTATATAGACATTTCAATATTTAACAAGATAATGTTTTTTTCGTTTGTTCTTAAGGATTCTAAAAATAATGAGAAATAAAATCAGAGATAAGTTCGTAAAAATGTTGAAAATGAAAAGTAATGTTTTATATTGAATTTCTATATGGATTCGAAAAGTTGGAAATCCAACTCTAGAAGAAGAATGAGTCCATTATTTGTCATGAAATCTGGATTAATCTAAAATTACACATCCAAATAAGAGGAAGAATGTTTTTTCTAAGATCATTATTGGTGATCAGCATCAGAATGACCAAACAAGAAGAATATAAAAATATATTAAACACAATTCCGCATATTCTGATGTTGAGTAAAATGACGTAAATGAAGCTTTTGAGCATATTTAATCAGATTAGGATATAAATGATGAACATGTTCTGATAGAAAGAATAAATCATGGGAACAGATACCCATGTTGGGTAATGATAATTTTTTTAATTCAAATTTGTTTTTTGGATGAATCTGAATAAAGAAAATGAAATGATAATTAAAAAGGATTTATTATAATGAAATGGTTAATCCAAAATTCAATTTGTTGGTTTGGATGAGAAAATTTCATCAGTGTAAAGGATATTAAAAATAAAAATGTTTCATTTTATTAATCTAAATTAAAGATAAATTTTTTTGATATGGATGTGAAGTCCATATTTATGAATTAGGATATTGATGGGGAAGTTTAAATTGCAAAACCATGTTTATTTGTAGTTGGGAATGAATAAATTTATGTGCGTAGTTTAAAGAATGACTTGTTTGGGCTAAAAAACCACGTAGGAAATTGTATTACATATTAGATACATTCTTATGAATGTTTAGTTTTATGAATCTGAGTGTTGATATAAATATTTAATGTAATTGAAGTCATGTGTTTTCTCTCATCATAACTGTTTATGTTGAAGAAATCATCTTTTCCATGACTAATGATAGATCTTTTGAAGGATTTTCAAATGATATGAAAAATTTGGTTTTGATTACTATATTTAGGGAAATGAAATACTTTCTTCTTTTCAAAATTTCACAAAAAAAAAGAAACACATTATTAATTCTGATGAAAAGAATGATTAATGTCATCTGAATATGTTTTGAATTGAAAACCAAAAACCAAGTTCCCCACTAATTTCAGTGGGAAACAAGTTGTCTTATGATGAATAAGTAATGTTAGTTGATCACAATAAGATTCAAAATATGGTTGGAATATTTTTATATTTGACTATCATAATAATCGACAATGTTTATGATGTTTCCTATTGTGAATGATTTCATATTTCTCCTAAATAATATAATTTAATTTCATGAAAAAAATTCATAGATATATGAAATACACAACCAATTTTAGAATCAACTATTATAGTTCAAGAATTAATGAATTATTTAGGTAATAAAAGATTGATTGGGAAATAAATGTTGGGGCAAATAAATCCACATCGGGTGGAGTTTTTCATTATATTTATTTTTAATTTTTTCAAACAATGAAAAAATGCAGTAACACTTAGAATAGATGAAAAAAAGTTTATTTTTTCCCCTCAAGATGCTACCCATCTTATGTGGAAGAAAACCCAGTAATAATATGGACTTATTAGAGTGAATTTACCCTTACTATTGGGATGTTTTAATCAATGTGAAGTAAATAGTATATGGAATCCATTAAAATATCCTCATTCAAATATTAATTATATCATATATCAATTCATCAATGTGTATGTGTATATGAATGAATAAAATACCATGTATATTCGTATAGTGGAACAATTATCTGGCATATTCAAAAAAACATTACCATAATTATCCATTTATAAATTGAGGATAAATGTGGGCTTCCAACCTATTTCTCAAGAACGTTGATGTAAATGAATTTGTCGCTTCTTTAATTATTTAATTGGATATATTATTCATGGGGAAAAAATGTTCCTTTAATCTGTGCTTATTGAAGCTTGTAGAAGGGGGGGGGGGGGTTTATGGTTATGAAATGAATCCCACGTGTAAGTGTGTAATCTATTATAACTATTTGTTGGATTGGTTTTATGAAAATAATTATTTTATTCCATTTTATTTGAGGAATTTGATAAAGATGGCGATGAAATCCAATGAATACAAATGAGGAATGAATCTAAGGAATAATTTTGAGGAAGAGTGATGAGGAGTTGTCTCATGAGCCACTACTTTTTGACTGCATGGTATTGTTTATAAATAATTCATGTGCCAAAAAATGAGTTTGAAAATATTGGATTAGAATTCTAGATGTGTAACACATTTAATAATTATTATAATATTAGTGATTTATGAATATTTATTGAGAAAAAAATGAAAAGGGTACATTGTTAGGACCTAGCTGATAAAACAATTAATCAAATTTAGGATTTGTCTTTCATTGTCAATGATTATTGAGAAGAAAAAAAATTATCCCAATTTTAAAAGTGGATAATGAGACTAATCATAATATTTTTTAAATCAGAATCAAAATTCATATGATCATATATTTGAGTAGGAACGAATGATTTTGCAAGATGAAAGGGAAGTAAATATACATTCATTGATAAATCTGATGATGGAAAAGTTGATCGATCAAAGGTTAAATATAATGAAATAAGATTTCTTGGGATAAATGTTGCTAAGTAGTTATTCAAAAAAGACATTCATTGATGAAGTATTCATGAAAATCTTGTGTCTTAGTATGATAATTAATTATGTGGGATTATAGTATGTGTTGAGTATATTTTTGATCCTTATCTGAATCTCAAGAATAATATTTTAGTATTATATGGTTGACGAGTTAACATTATATCAATTTTTAATTGTTTACAAAGATGGATGACAATGATTCCTTATTGTTGGTATTGGTGATGTAGATATTTAATGTTGTATAGTTTCCCTGCGTTTTACAAATAATTCAAAAAATTTGGAACTGACAATCATGATAAAATTATTTGGAAAATAATGGATTTTCTACAAAGGATATCAGGGAATGTAGTATGGGGACCATGAATCCAATTTTGAAGACCACACAAGAGGAACATGTAATGGAAATGAGATATCGAAAAATTAATAATTTATATATACCATTTCTATATAGACCACAAAGTGTGCTACACAGATCGCATGGGGAAAACAATTATCTAGATTCTCGCAAATCGTGAGAGGTTTGTACATTGATATAGTGTTCAATTTGGGTAAGGAGGAAGTGAATGTGGAAATCACAATGGGTTTCTATTTGTAGATGACATCGTGTACAACAAAGGTGAATGTAGTTATGAAGACCATATAGAAAAGTTTTTAGTGATGGTTGTACCACAATGATGTTTTGGGTAATTCATAATAGAGGGTTTTATGGAGATTATTTTAATATATAAATAACATTAATCATATCATTAGTGTAAATTTATTTATATTTAAAATAGATCATTTCTGCTAGAATATTACATTTACATATGCTATATTTTTCAATGGAGAATTTCACAATGGATAAGATGTTCATAATGGAGAATTCTACAATGGATTGTAGTTCGTGTTGAATCATTTATAATAAAGAGATAGTTTTTATGGACTGTTTTAGAATTTTGTTATGGGGTTCAATATCCTGAAATAGTAATGGTTCTATAAGGAATCAGCTGACCTTGAGGTATCACCATCTACGAAGAAGAGGTGGTCTGTGCTAGAATGAGGTTTTCCATTAAGCACTCAAGCCACCTGATGCAAGGTAGTTCTCATAGGATACATGATAGTTCATAGATTGTAGAAGGATGTTCTAAAATGTATTTAAACTATTTTTGACAAAATTTTTTGGAAACTAGTAGTACATAGAGAAGTGGGATTTCTATTAAAATAAATCAAACTTTGAAATCAGATACGTGTTTCAGACTATTTGTAATGGCGTTGTATAGGAAGAACTTACCAGCTTCTGGGTAAGGAATGGATTAATTGTTTGGAATTATAGTATTTGTGAAGATTGATAAAAAATCCTGGTAACAAGTATGTTATAAAAAATATATGAAATATTTTGTTGTCGAAGAAAAACAAAAACTATTATATTGATTACACAGTGATACACATGTTTAAGGGAATATCTTAATCATTGTATTTCACACAAAATGATTCATTTCTTGTTTATTGTGTGGTATTTGATTATTTGTTAATAATACCAAGGACGTAGAAACTCTTGTTGAGTATTGAACCTAATATATTATTGTATTCCTATGTTACTATGTTTAAATTGATTTTACTAGGGAAATAAAATTTTAAACTGAGGTGAAGGTTGTTTCATATGTAAGAATGCATACTGGAAAATTATATCGCTATTTCACCCATCCCCCTTTATGTGATACAACTACCTTGACTCGGTAATTTAAATATTAAATATTATTAATTTTAAATCATTAATATTAACTTATCATATAATGTTATAAAATATTATTCAAAACATTTAATCCAACATTACAAATTCAATTCACAAATATTATTTAATTTAAAAAAATCTGGTAAATGAGATGAAAATAACGTTATTACAAATAATAACATTAAAATTATTAAAAAAATTTCATTATTAAATATGAAATTATTCCAATGAAAAATATTTATATTCTAATATTACTTATGTTATTATAAATTAAATACAATTTTAACTATAAAATAACCTTGTTAATAAATTATATGAAAATACATTTTCCAATAAAAAATTATCTTCAATATTTATCGTAAAAGAATAAATATTTTATGAAAATTACCAAAAAAATCACCCATATATAATTATTAAATGATTATTTTAAAAATTTGGATTATTTTTAAATATAAATTTTCTAATAGTGGTAAAAAATAATTATGTTTTATTTTTCAGAAGAATGACTAAACATCAATGTAAAAAATATAGTTTAAAAAAATTATATTTATAACTGGGTTTTATTTAATTTATTATCAATATATAACAAATGAATATATTTTCTAGATGATTTAATAAAATTATTTCATAATTTAGTTCTTTTATTCATACCTTTCGACTTATTAACTAGTTATAATGCGAATGATTAATGTCTTATATTATAATAGAGTATTGTGTTTCGTATAATCTAGTTGTTGTGTGTAAGTCAAGCTATATAAGAGATTATATTATATAAAATAAATTTAATCGGTTGTTTAATATATGGTACTCTTGTTAGATATTATATTGAAAAAAGTATTCATATTTTATATTCACACAGTGTTACACTCAACCGACATTTAATAAATTTCTCCCTCCAAAATGTATTTTTATAACCCTTGGTCTAACTATTTTTTACAACAATTATTTCAAAAATAGATTATATAAAATCCTCTTATAAAAGGGAACTTGTATAATGAATTTCATGTGGTACAACATGTTTCTCGAATTCATTCAATGAAAACATTAACAGAAAATGAAAATATGGACATGGATATAATGAATAACTAGTTATGTGTGAATGAAATAAGTTATTGATCACAATTAATTGAATGATGAACATATTTTTATGGAACACACAATATTAAAATTTTAGTGAGTTAAAAAGGCCATCAATTATAAAAAAATTTTGTTATTAGGGTAATATTTTTAATTCAGGGAACTTTTCTTAATGTTGAAGATTCATTTATCATATACTCTGAAAAATAATGAAATATATATACATGATAAGTAAAATTCCATTATTTAATAAATTTATACCTCATATTCAACTATCTATATAATATGTGAGAATTCAACATGATTAATTCATTCCTAGATAACTAATACTCTCATCTATCAAATCATACAAGGAATATAGAAATAACAAGATATGATGTCCATTCATACAAGAACTAAGAATTTTTGAAAATTCTATCTAGAAAAATTCTTTATTCTCTAATACATCAATAGAAACTCAAAAAGATTATTTAATCCATATTATATGTTCATATCATTATAACTTATAACATTATATCACCAAAATATTAATACAATTATTCATAATTAATACATTACCATGAAATTAAATGTTATAAATTTTTTACCCAGAAAAAGCATTTCCACCTAATTCCAATAATCATTTAAAAAATATTATATTAAATAAATATTAATTAGTAAAACTATTTGAGAAAATATAAAATTGTATTATCAAAGACATCATGTATTCTAGTGGTAGTTGATTAACCACTGCCTACCTCTTATTTTGGGTTTATTTATTTGTTGCTACACTAGATTTGATGGGATTATCCCAGAATGATAGTTTTACATTTTTTAAACCATATCTATATATTTCATTTAATTTTCCCAA
This sequence comes from Viscum album, assembly GCA_963277665.1. Lineage (NCBI taxonomy): Eukaryota > Viridiplantae > Streptophyta > Magnoliopsida > Santalales > Viscaceae > Viscum > Viscum album. The sequence continues at coordinate 86,523,447 of OY728121.1, read as the reverse complement.
TGCGTAATATCCTAATACTACCATAACATCAAATAATAAATAAAACATATCTGCTACATAAACAATTTACTATATTCCCATAAAATGAAACCTCATTTTTCCTAGAATTATATTTCTCTAGACCCTTTAGAAAACCAATTGGTTATATTAAAAAAATGCCTCCCTAAATATTCAAATTCTTGGTAACATCCAATCACATAAAAAAATGGTTTTTAAAATAATGATCTTATGATCAAACTTATACTCATAGTGACATGATAGTATCAATAAATATTACATCACCGAAGACATATATTGTTCGTAAATTCAACAATATCATTATATGAATGGTTATTATAATAACAAAAATATAATTAAAACAGTTTCTATAATTTAATTCTGGAGTCCATATTCATTTGTATTTAAAAAATTTCCCTTCTAAAGAGGCCCTTCCATTATCTAAGGTCATTCCACAGTATGCCACATATATTTATAGATGGAATATAAATCCATAGAGGAAATCATTCTAGGGATAAGGTTTTATCCTCTAACTATTACTTCTCTGAGAAAAATTCAATATTCACACTTCATCCTACAAGAGGATTAAATACTGACATTTTTTCGATATCTTATTTCTAGAATATATTTATCTTCATGGTAATAAATGTTTCACATAGATTTATTTCTTTCATAGGTCTCATAAATCTAATGTTACCAATTCCAACAGTGATTATTTTAAAAGATACTCATTATTAGGTAATTATTATGTTTATGTTTCCCTTAGAGGAATTATATTTTATTTCCTTCTTAAACTATATATTATTTTTTCTCCTATGGTTATTAATGAATATTTATAATTCATTGAAATAGATTCCATAAAATGGAATCTATAATGATTTAGTTTTTTTAATATAACATTATTTATCTCTTTTATTGAAAATCCTTATTCTTCCTAATAAATTATTTATAATTACTTATTTTTTTATAATTACCAAAATAATTTAATCAATAAATTTTTCCCATGTTAGAGTTTTAAAATGATTTGAAATGATAATTTTGTTCAAATTTCGAGCATGTATCAGTTGGTTTTTATAATAAATGTTATAGGAATATTTTATTGAATGATTACACTCAAGAACATAATTTCTTGCAGTCCTGAACAAAACACAATTCAAAGATTCTTTAATTAGGTTCAAAGATTTATTTCATGTATTTACTCAAAATTTTGTGATCATTTATAAATAAAAGGTGATTTGGAATTAGAAAATGTTATTTTTATCAATAATTTTGTAAATAATATAGTTCATTGTATATATATTCATTAAAAGAAGAATAATTTTTTACATATTCTCAATAAGGGATATTTTATAATGGAATCATCCTAAATATTTATGTGGATCGATTACAATCAGTTTGACTATTGATGTAATATTTTATTAATATTCATCATATTTTTAATAATGGTTTATGATAATTTATTTGGGATGTACTATTTTATGATCTCTATGGTTTGAGAATGAAACATCTTTGAATGTGGTGGATTTTGAAAAATGTGGGCAAACCTTATTCTTTTCAAAAATCCCTTGTGTATCTTATCCCCCACATAAAAAAGTAGAAAATCCCTCCTCACATATTCACAATTTAAAAAACCTTTTAGTTAAAAAAAGGAAATATAAAATTCCTTGACCACATCCCTCCCAATATCATATAGTCCTTTTATTTATCATGATGCGAACATAGTTAATTTTTTGGTGATATCCTAATGATGTTTTGGGAAGAAGATATATTAATACTATATGAGAATTTTTAATTCTCTTCTTCTAACACAACACTCATATACAATCCTAATATTATAAAATAAAATCATAGGGTTCTGTTATATTATGAGATTTTATTATGTTAATATAAATGATTATGTTTATCTACACATCTATAAAATGTAAAATTAATCATTCGATCATTTGTATAGTGGAATAAAACATTGTGAACTGAGGTTCTTCATTACCCATCTCCATATTCTGAGGATACTAATGATAATGGATTTATAATATATATTATATATAAGAAAATAGCATACTTTAGACTTATTATAACATATATACCCTCTTTTATTCCATTATCTAGGGTATATTATAACATCCCTCATGTGTAGGATGGACTACTGCATTTTAAAGTGATTTGATTAGTATTTTTCTTATGATATACATGTATTTTTGAAAGGATAATTTTAATGAATATTTTTTATATTTATTACATTAAAATTTTTATACTATAATATCAAATCTATCTTCTTAATTCCAAATTTGATTGAAAAAAATAACGTTTCTCATTTGTACGGAGGCGTACCGCCTCACAATGTGATTTCACTCCTTTTCACTAAAACATTACATCGATGTTAATATGGATAAATTTAATTAATAAAATATATATATATGATAAAATATTTTCTTTTGAAATTGTTATATTTTATTTTTTCCTTTGGTTCCATAATGGGAGAAAAAAGAAAATGCATTCACGCATAGGTACACCCTATCATCTCCATGAACAGTGTAATCTATTTCATATTTACACCTTTTAAAAATTAAATAAAATTAAAATATATTGAAGGTGTATAATATTTATATAATGGAAAAAATGAAAAATATTTTTTTACCATGATCCATGTAAAATGAAAAATATTACAAAAATTGACAATATATGGAAAACAATTCCATTATAACCTAAAATAGTGAATTTGATGAACTATTGTTGATAAAAATGTGAAAAAAGAATATAATTGAATCATATATGGTATTGGATATATAAGTATGGTTCAATAATATCTTTAAAATAAATAGAATTTAATTCCATAGGAGGATCGAATATGTATGATGGAAATCATAACTGAGGTATGTGATTTTTAGCTCATTTTTCTTCTTTGAGACATATGTCATGTTATTCACATGTAATCATTATTGAAGATTATATAAATCCCATATTACATGGCATATCTTGAATTTATTTATTCTAATTAAAATATAGGTACCATTTAATCATATTCTTTAATGTAGAAAAGGATTAATAGTTACTAAAATTATAATGGGTTTTAATCTCACATTTTATTCTAGGAGATATATGCCATATGGCCATATATGAATTTGTGTGGTGTATATACAACCATTATGGATATAGTATATAATTAATATATTTACCTTCATAGTATTTAATGTTTTATATTATTTTATTTATTTATTGGGGATTATGATTCAATGGTTTCCAATGTGGTTTCAGTTTATTTCAGAATTTCAATATTATTGGAGATTTTTTATGTTTAAGCTTACCATGGGGGAATTATTTTTATTTATGTCATAAAATCAATATATATTCTTCCCATTTGGTTTCTAAATGACTATTTAATGAAATTTTAAATTTTTCCACCTATAGTATACTTAAAATTATTGGAAAAAATGGTTTTTTGATTGTTGAAATAATACTAATCTATTATCAAATAAAATATTTTTTTGAATTCATGTGTTCTAAAAATAGAAAATTTTATTAAAACCCACAAAATGATATATTAAATATTAAAATAAAATTATTTATTTTTTAAAATTTTTAATGTAATTTTCTTTTAGGTTTTACAAAACTAGGACCATTATGATTTTTTAAAATGAGAGGAGTCATTTTTTAACATGTACAATAGGAATAGAATTCCACACTATCAAGAAAAAAAGTTTTAATGAATTCTCTTAATAATAAATAGTTTTTATCATTGAAAATTATTTTCCAATTTTTTTTCAAGTTTTTTTTGCAATCTAATTTTAAAAGTAGAATGTTTATTTCCATCAGCATTATTTTAAAGGGTCATTTCATGATATTTATATTCATTAAAAATCATTATTTTACATATTCTCCCATGTGGATTTTTTATAGTGACACCATCCTTATTAATTTTTTGGTTCCTTTATGATCTTTTAGATAGGGGAGTACTAAAACAAGACCATTCACCATATTATTATCCTTGGTAACTATTTTCTTAACATTCCATATATTACAATATATGGCTTATGATTTTGTTTATTGATTGGGGTAAATAATAAAAAAAATTGAAATTTTTCTACTATGTATTTTAATGATTACTATGTTTAACCTATTTAATATGAGAAATTCAGTGTACTAGATAAGTGATGTGTGGTTAAACTGTTATACATTTTTGATTGATTTATTGGAATTATTCCTTGATGGTAGGGTTTTAATGGTTGAAATATTGAATTTATTAATTATCATTTAATTTATTGATGTTAATTTTATTATTGAAATAACTATAATGTTCTAACACATGTTTTTGTCATATCTGATTATTTTTGTTGAATTATTTTATTAATAAGTTATTACTACAAATTATTTATTCATAATAAATTTATTGATTAAATGACATATGTTTTCAATATATGATTTTCCATATTGATTATTATTCATTAATTCAAGAAATCATATAATGTAAGAATAAAATTACCAAGCACTTGAGAAAATGACATTATTATATTTCATTCCATGTGATTCTAAGACTTAGATTATGAATGGTATATATAGATTTACAAATTAAAATGTTTGTTTTATCAATGAATATTTTATATTGTAATTTTTTACATTAAGATAAAATTGTTATTAAATTATATATATAGTTCTCAGAAACAAATAATAAATTTAGTTGATATAGAGGGGATTCCTTTTATCTCATTCCAGTTTAAAAAATAGTTCGCTGACTATGGAATAATGCAGTTGGGGGATTTTGAGTTATTATTAATCGATGTTTTTAAAAAAAATGGAAACTGGATTTATGATATCATAGATTTGAGAACACAAGGCTATATTTGACTTTGAGGATATGTATAGAATTAAATCATAAGGTTTTATTGAGGATGGTATTGTGGGTTTTTATAATAAAATACATCACCATTTTCATATTACATGTGTATACTATTTTGGAACTTATGAATGTAGGGGTAATAATGATGAAAATTTTCATCTTTTAATTACATGAGTGTTAACTTATAAAAAAATGGTCCTTATAATGCACCTAGTTTGACACCACTCAGGGATAAATTTGGGAAAATAAAATTTTCATTACAAAACCATTGTGAATTGATCAAATTGTTTTTTTAGGATTTGAAATTTTTTTACACGAAACTATGTTTCTTATTATGACATTATCCATGAATAAATGATTGAATTTATGTAGATTATTTTAATTTTTTTGGAATTATACTATAATATTCCTATTATTATTATCTAATCAGGTGAATTCATTTTATTATAAATGGTACCTAAAAGAAAAATTTTTAACCATATAAATGAACATACCATATAGAGATACTTATATAAATATAATGATATTTAATCTAGATATGGAATAAATAAAATTATAACCATATAAGTGTATCCAACAATTGATATTATCAATAATCATTCCCACATAGATGATTATACAAATCTACTATGTTTTTTAATATATATGGACCTCTTCGGTTATCAATAACCTCAATCTTCCAATATGCCTATAAATAAATTTTTAATTGAGAAAAGGATATGTACATAAGAGAATATATTTATTTATTTGGGAATTAATGAATGGGTAAATGTTATCATGGTTGTTTATAATTTCTATGTAGATTCATATCAATAGTGTTTGTTTATTCATAAAATTAATGATGAATAACAAATGGATAACATGGAATAGATGGACCTCAACATACTCTTCTTTGGAAAAATGTTTTCCTAATGAGTAGAAATCTAATATAGAAATATAAATATGGAGTCCATGTCAAATGATGTGGATAATACTTGCATGTATGAATCCATATAATAAAGTAATGAATGACATGATTTAGACTACATAACTAATCTATAGATAAAGTTTTAGTATTTATTTGATATGATTAATCTATTAAATTGAAGAGGACAACTCTATGAAACCTTATCATCATAAAATGATATAATATTATGAATGATAATGATATTGAAATATTTCTCCATTACCTTTGACATGTAATGGAATTATGAGAATAAGAGGAAAGTATAGAATGGCCATCTGGTGCATGAATGAATGGGTATGAAATAATCCTCTACTATTTATTTGTTCAACAATGTGGTTATAGTTCACTTTATAAATGAACCCCATACAATCAAGGGAATATACCATAGATTAAGCTACGTTGTCAACATCAATATTATTCTATCAATAAAACTTATATTGAATGATTAATGTTCGAATGAACATGGTTTCATGAATTATTATATATAATTATTATTTTTCAAATTGTATATTGTTTATATGAACCATCAAAAAATATAATGATTGTACAAAAACCATTTTTCTATAATGATATAAAATCATATGTATAATGATATAAAGAAATGTAACTCAGTGGAATGTTGATAGTTTTGAAAAAATTAGGATTGAGTTAAGATAACCATTTATCTATGATCATTATTTAGATGATAATTTTAAATTGATGTTTATAGGAACGTTTTATGACCATGAAATTTGTTAGTGGTTTGATTTCTTATGTTATCATTTCAATAGGTTACTAAATTTTTTGAAGTATAGAATACACCAAAAAATAAGTGGTATTATTGTTATAACGATTTATTTTTTCCATTATTTTTTTATTGTGATCAATGTATTTAAATTTCAAGAACGGTAAATTAAAATCATCTTTATTTGGTCTACATAATATAAAAATTATTCAAAAAAATTGATCAATAAAATATGACATTGAATTGGATCAAATATATTTTGGATATTTATTTGTTGGAGTAATAAAAGAGTTGTAAATTGTTCTAAGCAGGCACAATAAATGAAATATATTGAAAATTAATATTAAATAGTTATTATTTATTCTTCTTGTGAACATTATATTAATAGTATTCCACATAATTAGTAAAGGGTTCTTGAATAAAAATGATATCTTAGTATGTAAATATCATATGAATCCAATTTTTATTCCAATCAGAAATTAATTATAGATTTTTGGATACTATATTTCGTTAATCATTCACATTATTATGACCAATGATCACTATCACTCTCCATATTTATATACGATTTTAATCTATGAACATATAATCACATTACCCTAGTGTTATATTACCTACATACCTAGTTATTTTTTATTATAGATGACCATTATTCGTCATTTTCTCAATTATCAATAGTCATATAGATATTCTCCGAATTGTTGAAATTAAATTATACAAAATATATCTTCAAAATTTATACCCTTGATTACATAGATCAAAATTAAATTATTAGGACGCAAGTTATTTATTGTGGTTAGAATATAATGACAAGGGTTTTTGAAAAGAAAAATAATTTTTAATAGAATATATAACCTTAAACAGAAATCATGAATGTTAATGTAACACACAATGATATAAATATATATAAATATTTTAAAAAAATCAATCTCTTTGATATATTATGATTCCCACACCACTGGGTTTAAGGGAAACATGATAATATATTAATATATTATTACTTATACATCATAATTATAACCAAGAATAAAAGTTTAATTTTATTTATTTGGATAAATTAATTATGAAATTTTTTATATTAAGATTTAATAATATAATTTCAATGGTTATAGATTGATTAGAATTAAAATTTAAACTACTTAAGTGAAAAAGATTCATATTTTGAAAAAATATATTTTTTATAAAGGTTGTCAACATTCACAATGAAAATATAATTTAAAATAAATTATTACTAAATTGGAAAATATAATTGGAAAAATTAATATTTTATTATTAAATATACTTTTATAGTTCTCATTGGTATAATTTTTGACATTTTAAAAATTAAACTTTTTTATGATGAATAGTGAGAATTAATAATTTTTATTTAAATATTCCTTTCATTTAAATTATTTAAAATGAGGAATTTTAACCCAAATGGTTTTAATGTAAAATTAGTTCAATTATAATAAAATGCCAAAAAATGAAATTTTTATTAGATTCATTTTACATTAATTAATAAAATAAATATTAATAAATTTAATATCATTCTTTGCAATATCTATTATATTGATGCATTTACTGGTTTTATTTTAAATTTATATATTCTAAAAATCTAAATTTTATTTTATTAAATGGAATGAATATTTGGAATCATCATAATTTATTTTATCTAAGATGTTTAAAATAACGTATTTCATTAATAAAAAGAGGATATATTTGAAATAATTTTCTGTGGTTATGGTGAAATTCAGTTTACTGTGGATTAAATTATAAATATTATAGTAAATAATGACCAAATAACTATTAATAATAAAAGGCACAGTGATAAATATACCTTATGAACATTAATGTCGAATAATGATGCATTTTTAACTTTTTACAATGTGAAAAAAATTATTTAATTTAATCATTTAAAAAATAAAAAATCAGCCCTCTCCTCCACTTATAATAGTGAACCGCTTCTCCTCCACCCCTCACACATACAAAAAATATTCTTCAGCCAACACCTACCCAAATATATTAATTAATTCAATTAAAATATCCTATTAGACATGTTTTTATTAGAAATATATCTTAGGAATGCGTATGGTTCAAAACGAAAGTTATTGTCTGAAATATATCGAACATTCTTAAAATATGGTTTCTATTTTTTCACTAAAATAATGGAAAATCATAGAAAATTACACTAACATAATAATAAAATATTTTTTCTATATTGGATGAAATTATTATAATAATTAAATAACTTATATCGATCTCCAATTCCATAAAATGGAAAATGAAATATTACATCATGTACATGATGGACTACCACTTCACAAACCAAAGTAACTCATTCTCCATCACCACATTTAAAGGCATGTTATAATGATGTATTTCCGATGATTATAGGATATTTATGATATTATAATAATTATTTAAATATTATATCACATGTATATACTCACATTCCAAATGACAGTGGAATAAATAACATCGCTCGAGTGTGCGGTGGATGACCACCTCACGATGTGATGTGATTTGTTTCCCTTACAGACAACATGTATAGTAGAAAGGATAAATATAGTTAATATATTTTATATTTATGAAATTAAAATAACTCTTGAATTTCAATATCACATTTAACTTATTACAATTCAATCCATTGGTAAATAATAATGTTGCTCATGTGTACAACGAATTACCATCTCGTGATGTGATGTGGATCACTTTTCAATTACACGTTATATAAATAGTAAAAATGTTAAATTTTATTAATATAAGAGAGATATAATACATCATAATGAATATTTATAATTTTATATATTATTAATTTTCCTTTCTATCAATATGTATAGAAAAACAGAAATAGTGTTCACGGGAATGTATTCCAAACCATCCCTGGGAATGATGTAATTAATTACCTTCCAATGTATTTCATAGATTGCCTAAAATGAATAAATAATGAATATATATGATATTTATGTAATTTTTATAATTATATATATTTTTTAGATATAATCAATATAAAAGGACCAAAATTACTATATCAAAACATACATGAAAAACAAATCAATTATGAAATGAAATAATTTTTTTAATGAAGAATTTTTAATAAATATGTAATAATAGAATATAATTAATGAATATAACTAATCATATATATGATTATGGTATTTAATATATTTATAATATATATATATTTCTTATACAAGATGTTTTAAAACATATAAAGGATATCAGACTTGACGTAAGTGGTTTTTGTGTCAATTTTTATTCATTGAGACATATTTAATGTTTTGATCCTACCATTATTTTTTATGGTGTATATAAATAAAATATATATGTTTTATTATTATATATATATATTATATATTATCCGAGTCTATTTTTAATACTTTTAATGTAAATATAAAATGAAAATCATTTCACATCACTTTATCAAGGTGATAATCCATATATATACATTAGTGGCATTATAGTTTTCCAACAGAATTGAAGGTTAAAAATATAAATGACATTATATTCCTAGAATAATGATTATGAAATGACTCCACATATATTCTAGTAAATTATATATACTATTATACATGATATGTTAATTTAAAAAATGAATCATATCACTTCGTGGTCTCATAGTATTTTGTAAAGATTAGAGACATTATTCTGTCTTCCCACGGATAAGAATGCTAGAATCTTGGTTTTATAATGTAATTTGAAAATAATTATAATTTCATAAATATCATTTAAAAATGTAAAATTTATCTCTATTCCCCACATTCAAATTTTGTTTATAGAAAGTGATTTACATTGGTTCATGAGGTAAAATCTTATAGCACACAAGATCAATGGTTTTATATCCAATTTGAAGGTTTTGGATATGGATATGTGTTAATACACTATCAAACTAAAAATTATTACATATTTGAACTTGTGTTCATATATCATCATCATTGATTATTATTAGAATGAGGCCTAAGAAGAACTAAAATAAATATATATGTTTGACATTTTTTCCTCTTCTTCAAAAGAGCCTCATTAAGTTTATAAATAAATAGATATTAACTTGGATTAATAATTATTAAAATTCCCCTTGGATGTTTCTAGGGAATTAATTAAATTAATTGGGCAGGTTTTGGAAAGGGCATACTATTTTAGGAGTGTGAAGAGGGGGGAGAAATATTATCAATTCATATGTGGGGGACAGATGGATTTTTTGAATAGAATAAAATGTACTCATGTTTTTATCAAGATCAACATTCTAAATGTGTCAGTATTTACAATATTGGTGATATAATAAACATATGGCTACAAAATTGTTGATGTACAAGTTTTTATGTCATGTAACCCATATATTTTTTGTTTAACCCCTTGTTAAATCAATTTTTACCTTAACCAAAATAAAAAAATTATTATTAACATCACAATTATATATGTATAAAAATAATATTTTAATTTTAATAAAATAAAAATTATTATTAATAAAAATATGTAATTAAATGTTAAAAATAAAATTAACTTCTGTGGAATTGTTAATATTAAAATTAAATTAGTAGATGCATCAAAAAAATAGTTTTTCTATTAAAAATAATTCAAACAATTTATGACTATTTATGTTATAATTTAATATTCAATTTATCAAAATTCAAAGATAAGATAAATTTCAATATAATTGAACTAAATTTAATTTCAATTTAATTTAAAATATATTTTTTCCAGTTAGATAATTAATAAGAAAAGGTAGTTAATAATAACAATTAATATCTTATGTAATCACTATAACACTTATCATATTAAAAAATCTCCAACAATTCACAATTTTTTTTAAATGTATATTTTAAATATTATATTTATTATTTCAAATTATTTTTCAAAATTTGTTAAATATTAATTTTAATATTGTTTCATAATGTTCTATGAATTATCATTTTAGAGAAAAACATTTTTGGAGAAATCATTTCTTTTTTCATGAAATTTATATTCATTTTTATATTTTATCAATCGACAACCATTTTCATTAGTTAATATTAATATATACCATATAAATATTAAATTGTAGTTATAACTATTTATATCATCCAATTGAATATTATGATTTTAATTCACATGTTTAATAATAATCATTTAATATAGTATCCTGTATCCTTTAAACACTACATTCTCTTCTTCGTAAGTTATCAAAGTCACATAATTTAGAAAAAATATTATATATTTTCAACAATTCTGGGGTTATAATATATCTTATTCTTGTAATTTCTTATTATATTCACTACTTAACTTGATTTTTTAATATTTGGATATCGAAGTTTTACATTCTACTTGAATAAATAAATTACATCCTCCTAAATTTACTATTATCTCTACAATCTGGGAATTTAAATTTGATAATAATTGTTTGGAATCCCTAGATATAAAATTATATAATATAACATCAACATTATGAAATATAAATGGACAAGTGGTGTTAATCCAGAATAAACAATTACATGGATTCCATATAGAAAATCTTTGGTAGGAAATGAAAATATTGGATTGGAATATAATAATAAATATTTATGGAGAGTTATAGTGATCATGGATCACAAGAATGTGAATGATATATAAAATTTATCATGAATATATACATAAATATTTCATGAGGTAAATGAACATTAGTTAATTATAAATTATTGTATTGGGAAAACATTTTGGTTGCATGATCATTTTCCTAGAGTGTAGGAATTATATTACCATTTAGACTTTAAAAAGGGCATATACATACATGACAAGTATATTTTATTAATTTTTTTACATGTAAAAATTTCCTCTTTATCGCATACTCATATAAATGAATATAAAGAAATATTTTTATGCTTGAATTACTTTAATTTGATCGTTATATATAAAGAAAAATGGAAATTAATTCCCCAAACCTCACAAAATATTCCATCACCAAAATAGATAGAATGAGGTATTCAATAATAAATTAATTTTTGAGACCTCATTAGTACATACCAAATTTCAACATAATCAACTTCATAATTTTTATCCTTATGAAACATCCAAATATGTCTAACCAAATTCAACGTCCAATTACATAGATGGGAGGTTACCAACAAATATAAAATTATATTCACTAAACAACATTTTTTTTTCTTAAATATAACATTCAAAATATGTGAATACCATGGTCACCATAAAAACATTATTCCATGAAAAATTATTGTTCTTATTAATCCTCTTATAAATTTTCAAATTATCAAATTCAGACCATAATTCCAAAAATTATGTAAAATCTAAAAAGGATAACAAAAACCATCAAATCATACACTATATTCATGGTCACCAATACTAACCCATAAACATGTTTTTATCCTTAACTTCCATATATTAATTTTTTTCCTTCATCAGTAGGTATTTTTCTATAAAGATGAATATAAATCTATATCAAATTGATTGTTTATCATTACCATTCACACTATGTCCTAAATTTATAATATAAAAATGGAAATAGTAATATCCTTATAAATTTTATAATTATTTTAAAAATAATAATATTTATAAATTACATCAAAAAATAAAACATTGAATCAAATTTTACAACCACTTTAATCATTTTACTACATGAATACATCAATAATATAATACAGAATAATTTTTTAACATGTAAGATCCCCAAATATGATTTATTATTGTACCATATAGGATATATAGTAATTATATGTAAATACAATTATTTTTGTATAATTTATTAGGCCATTTTAATATTAATTGTGATGTTTCAAGATATGGAAATATTTTTGGTGAAAATTTTATATAATATTAATTGTGATGTTTCAAGATATGGAAATATTTTTCCCACATTGAATCTCCATCTGTGGAGAATTAAATTTTAAATTAAACATTTAGATGTGATGAAGAAATAATTTTTAATGAAGTTTTCATATAATTATAGATTCATTTCTTATTTATATTGAATATAGAAAATATACCAATAATCTAACTTAGTTAAAGTGTAATATAGCTAATAAAATGATACTTAATAAAAAAATTTAAATTTAAATTTACTAGGGAAAAATTTAAATGAAAAGACAGTATAAAATGGGAAAGGAATCATTCTTTTAGGAAAAAAAATTTATCAAAAAAAGATTATTATTATTTCAAATTATTATTATTTATTTATAATAATTTTATATCAATTTAATATATTTTATACATATTTAAAGAAAATAATTCTCATAATTATGCTATACATATTAATTCCTGCCAGAATAACATCTAGCTAATAATTTTATTCTTTAATTAATAGCATTTTAAGAGAGTATTGGGATTCTTTTAAAACCGACTATTCAAGCATCAAAATATATAAAATATGTATAATTTATTCAAAATTAATTATTTCCTAAATTCATAGGGTTTTACATTCTCTTATAATAATATAATAATGTGTCATATTTGATATCTAATATGATGTTATTTTTTAGAAAAAATCAATGTTCTACATTTTACCCCCCTAAGAACATTTTTTTTCAAAATGATATCATGATCTATATAATCAAGGATTTGTCTTTAGAATACTCATTTCTTAAGAAACTATATTATAAAAATGGATAATAAGACATACACTTAGTAAGTGATATATTGATGTACTTATTTCATATTGATTAACACATTAATAGGTTCACATATTGGAAAACATTAGTTGGATGTAAAGATAAAGAGATCATAGAAACCAATAAATATTTATGGACTGGTAGACATAATTTATCACATTAATTTCAATAGTATGTTAATGTTAATTCTTATAGTTCTCTATATTTAGGATGTGTGAATAAGACCATTGATTACTCAAAAATAATAGAACTAGGATAAATTTTCTATTTCAAGATCCCTTTTCCAAAATTTGGGAAATTCTCATATGACATTGAATATAAAAATAAGGAAATATACATACATTAAAATTATAATTTAATCCTTTCAGGTAACATCATTTTATTTCCACTTCATATCGTACTCCATAAAATTAATATCCTTAATGAGTTTTGATGCATGGAGAACAAAAATTTAAGTGGTCAAAGATCATAAAATACCTAAATAAATGTCACAACCACTTTTATAAATTTATCTATAAAAAAAGATTATACCAATGTACTTCTTAATATAAAACATAAATAGTAAAAACATTTTATTTATCCAAAATATATTTGACCAAATTCTATATTAAAACATTTAAAAGAAATGTCACTAAATAAAATTTTATATTCCCCCAACAAATAATGTGTCTCTTAGTTTCACTGTATTACCCCCAGTTTCTAGTATGTAACCCTTTCATAATGGTTTTAATGGATATAAATGATAAGGGTGTTCAATGGGAGAGTTGGGAGAACATGGAATGATGTTTTGAGGAAAAAAGGGGAAGGCGCACGGGCGGTGCACAGTTTCTATAACCTTGTGCCCAAACCGTGCGTAGAAGATGTTGAAGGTAGTAGCTACAAAATGTTTATTTCAAAATTAGGAGAGATCATGCGATGATTTAATGCGAGAGGGGTGACCGAGGTAGTATCTAATGCACGGTCACCACACAGTTTGTCAAACAGTGCGAACTAACCTTGCATGCATTTAAATGAGATTCTTAAATTGTGGATTTCACTCTTTTTTTCCTCTAAGATCCTCATTTAATCTCCTAAGAGGCCATCACTTCGGATATTTCTTCTCCAAAGGTCGTTGAAAGTTATCCCATCGTTCTAGTGTCGATCCGAAGGATTCTCCTGGCGAATCGACACCGGATTCATGAGTTATGTGATCGTTCTTCATCGTTCATGTTCAGTTTCTTAGATCTACTTAGATCTACTTATCATATTATCTCATTTTCATAATCATCACCTGTTATGGGTAAATCTAGGTTTTTGGATGCCAAATGTGTTATGTTTTGGACTTGATCTTTCTAGGAGATGTTATCTAAGGCGGTTTTTTGAAGAATCAACCCGACATTCTTGTGTGTTCTCCGTTCGTTTTGGTTTACATCAAAACCCTAAAGGAAGGAGGCTTGTCTCTCGACTCCACTTTATATATTTTATTGGAATAGATTCAAACTAGATTAATTTTACGGATTTTATTTTTAAGGGCATGGAATAAATCATTTTTAGCGATGATTTTTGTTTTTGATGAAATTGTGAAATCTCGTTAATTTGTGGTGAATTGTGATTTGGCTTCTTGATTTTAAAATGTTGATTTTAAATTATGGATTTTTGGAAATTGTAAATGGTTTAATAAAAAATGGGTTTTCCATAAAAAGGGTTTTTTATTGAAATTGTTTGAGAATGAAATGACTTTGATGGTTTTGGTTTTTAACAAAAAGGGCGTTTTACTGAAAGGGTATGGAATTGAAATGGTTTATAATTGAAATGGTTTTTATTGAAATGGTTTTCAATAAAAAGGTTTTTTTATTGAATGTTTGTTTTGGCATAATAATTGGGAATATGTGGTGTGTGTTTATTTTGGAAGTATGAGGCTTGGTTTAAATATGACCATGTGCTCGATATGAAATGTTTGATGGCACTTGGAACTACTTGTATGAGGCATGGTTGAAATATGACATTGTGCTCGGTGACAATGGGGTAATGGAAAATGGGGAAAACTACTTTGTGACGACTTGGTAAATCGATGAGAGATCACTCATGAGTATGGAACTGTCATAACAAAGCATACATGGTTGGTATCATGGGTTGGGAAATTGTTGGGTATGCCAAAAAGGAATGTTTGTGAAATGGTTCAAAATATTTTTTTGGTTATTTTCAAGAAAAATAAAACACTGGAATTTTTTTTTCAATTTATCTTTGAATGATTTTAGTTTAAGTGATTTTGGGAAACTTGTTTACATTTAGTTATAAACTATTTTTTGAGAAAATGTTTTATATAAAATGTTTTTATCTAAATGTTTCAAACACTTCTATCATTGTTGAATGTGTAGGGAAGTCATTGTGGAAAACCTACTGAGTATTTTACTCACCCCTTCATTGGATCATTGGTCCTTTTTCAGATGTAATATTTAGGGACATAGGTAAAGTTAATGAAACTTATTTCTAGCGGCTTGTGGAAATGCTTGCGAGATGTTGTGGAGCTCAGAGATTTAGGATAACAGAGTCTTGTTGTCTCAGGAGAGTCTTGAGTTGTCTACCCGCTGTGCACTTGATCTTGGTTTATTCATCCGCTCATGTGTACTTTGATGTGGTTTGTTATAAATGATGTTGTTTAAGTTTTATTTCATTTATTCATGCATTATATATTGAATGTTGGTTATGCTTGGTTGGTTTATGGGTTATTTGTAAAACGGTAAATCGTCCCTCGGTTGTATCTGACACCCTTAGCCATTTATTTCTAGCCTTCGCCATCTTGTGGATGTTTCATAAGGCCTAGTAATGACTCATTGTGATTTAAAGCCAATGAGAATTGGCGAGTCATTACAAATGGTATCATCTTTTTCGGTCCCTGCCTGACAAGTAGTCATTGATGTTCATAGTCTTGTTGTTTAAATTCCTTCTTTTTTATTATTTGGGTCGAAATCGTATACAGGAGTAGGATTTTTGGAACGTTAAATGTATAGCACAAAAGGATGTTGTTAATCTATTTATGATTAAATTCATGTCACCAGGGAATTGGGTACATAAGTGTTTTGGATATACTTCTAGAATCTTGGATATCTCATTATCATGGTATTAGACAATGAGATGAGAATGACATGCATTGTAGAGAAATGTCTTCCAACTAAGATTTCATATCTCATTATGAAGAATGATTTATCATTTCGGGAAAGGTGTAAATTTTTTAAAAATGAAGAAATTATATTCAAATGAATGATTTTGAAAAGACGATATTTGTTATATTCTGAAAATTTTTTGACTTTAAAAATGGCATGCAGAATGTTTTCAAAAATGATTAAACATGGGAAAAAGCATGTTTTGGAAAACAATGTTGTGATATTTTATGTGATAAAATTGGAAATTCTAAGAAATTAATTTCTAGAGGATGATATTGAAGGATTTTGTTGTCGGTTTAGAAAATGGAAGCTGGTAGGCTTCGCCAAAACCAACCCGAAGAAGCTGTGAAGAATGTGGTTGCACCTGAACCATGGATGAACCAAGAGCTGGTTTAGTGTATTTTCCATGATTTTCAATTTGTGCATATGGGGAAACGGAGGAATGAACCATGGCATGTGGATCATACCATCTAGTTCAAGAAGCAGAATCTACCAATGTTTTAGTGTGATGCTGAACTGAAGAAGGTGGAAGTGTGGTTATGTAGGATGAATCATATCTTCTATTTCATTGACACGCATGTAGATCTGAAATTAAAGCTGGAGACGTTTATTCTCAAGAATATTTCACGTTAGTGGTGGGATATAGTAGTGCTGGATAAATTAGATGAAGGCCTTACATGAGAGGATTTTGAATAATTGTTCAACAAAAAATTCTATCCCCTCATGTTCAAAATCCAGAAAACAATAGACTTCTTCAGCATGAAGTAGCAGAGCCTCTCTATCATAGAGTATGTGGCTAAATTCATGAATTTAGTCCATTTTTCACCAAAGGTTGCGACAAGTGAATCATTGATGGTACGTAACTTCGAATCAGGGATGAGGCAGTAGATTCGATTGAAGATTGTGGTGCTATACATTACTGATTATATAGATATAGTGAACATAGTGGCTGTTGCTGAGTGTTATATCTTGTGATTTCTAGGAGGGGGAATGATGATACCTATAGGAAACACCGGGAACTCTACCATTGGGAAAAAGAGGAAAAGGGACACCTATTTCCACAGTGCAAGTGGAAATAAGAACTAGAAGGAGGGATAAATGAACCTTCCTCCAAAACCCCAGAGCAAAGAAGCATGTTTTCGATTTTGTTCACATGACCACATAATGTGGGACTGTTCGGCACAACTTCGAGCATGTCATGATTGAAAGATGATGGGGAATCTGTAGCGCTATTTTAGGTATGCTCTGAGGTCCAGGTGCATGGAATTTACCATGCATCCCAAGCATCGTATAATTCGTAAGGAAGTAGACAACAGAGTCAGTCTCATAAGAATAATAGTGCTAGCCATGTTGATTTTCAAAATAATATGACTCCTAAACCAGTGCAACCTCATCAAGGCATCAATGAAAACAGTACAGCTACAAAGCAATTGAATGGAGATGAGAAGATGATGGTCGAAGATTCGGCTGGACCATCTATAGTATGAGGTACAATTATTTTTAATACTACCTTTGTACAAGTGTTGTTTGACATTGGTTCATCACAGTCATTCATTTCATCTCCTGATGTTTACATGCTATTTTTAATCTAGAAATGATTCCTTCTATTATGAAACTGAAAACTCTTCTTGGTGATAAATAATGTCAAGCATTTGTGTGTAGAGAATGTGCTATAACTATTGATAAAGCTGAGTTAAAATGTGATTTCTCAATGTTGGACATGTATTTATATGAAATTATCCATGGTATGGTTTATTTGAAAATTTTTAAGGCTCACATCGACCGTTATAAGAGAAATTTTAGTTTCACGACTGAGGAAAACATCGATCATCTCCTCATTGGATAGAGGATGGTAAAGAAAGGTGAAAAGAGCTTGTTGGCACTAGTGGTGGGAACAATATCTTTCCAATTGGATGTGTTGACTTTGGCATCAATGTAAGAGATCGAGGGAAATATGTTTCCAGCTATTGTGGATCAATTTCTAGATGTCTTTCACAAAAAATTCTCAGGGTTACCATCACTAAGGGATGTAGAGTTTATGATTTATCTCATTCCAGGGAGAAGTCCAATTTCCCTCCCTTCTAATACGATGTCACCAACAGAGTTTCATGAATTGAAAGTGTAGTTAGAGGAGATAGAAAAAAAGGGTTTATTTGACCCTGTACGTCTCTGTGGGTAGTACCAGTGTTGTTTGCAAAGATTGCAGATAGAACACTTCGGCTGTGTGTTGATTATCGTAGTCATAACAACCTTACGATAAATAATAGATATCCACATACACGTATTCAAGAACTATTTGATCAATTAAGGGGAGCTCAGTGGTTCTCCAAGATTTACATGCGGTCTGGATATCACCAATTGAGAGTTTTAAAGGAGGATATTCCGAAGAAAGCTTTCAGAAGAAGATATCGCCACTATGAATATGTAGCCATGCCTTTCAGTCTAACAAATGCACCAACAATCTTCATGGCATTGATTAATTGAATATTTTAATGATATATGGATACATTATTGTAGTTTTGGTCGATGATATCATGGTGTATTCAAATACGAGGGTTGAGCATGAGGTGCATCTGGAAACAATGTTACAAATCATGAGAGATCTTCTTTTGTATGCCGAATTATTAGAGTTTGATTTTTGGATACAGGAAGTACGTTTCCTTCGCCATGTCATTTTAGAAAAAGGCGTTTTTGTTGATCCTAAAAAGATAGAAGTTGATATCTCTTGGAAATCAGTAAAGAATTTTTTCAAGATATAATGTTTTCTTGGCCTAGCTGGTTATTAATGACACTTTGTGCATGATTTCTCAAGAATATATTCACTAATGACAGCTCTGAAAAAGATGAATTCTCCATTCCAATGGACAAAAAAATTTCAGAATTCTTTCTAGGAACTGAATGATCATCTAATATCAGCACATATCTTGATTTTTCCATAATCAGGACAGGGGTATGTAGTGCATTGTGATGATTAAGGATAAGGACTGGGTTGTGTTCTTATGCATAGAGATCACGTGATTGCTTATGGTTCAAGGCAGTGGATGGTACAAGAGAAGAATTACCCCAACACATTATTTGGAGTTAGCTGCAGTCATCCATGATTTGATAACTTGGAGACATTAGCTCTTGGGTGAGAAATTTACTGTGCTTACATATCACAAAAGATTCAAACACAATTTCTAACAACGAGATTCAAATCTGAGGTAATGCATATGGATGGAGTATCTCCAAATGGTTGACTTTGACTTGATGTACACACTGGGGAAAAGAAAATTAGGTGGTAGATACATTGAGTAGAAATTCATATGCTCAGTTGGCCAAAGAAGCTTTAAATGAATGGCAGTTGATATCAGTCTTAGCCGACATGCATGTGGAATGTGAAGACTGAGGTAATGTTTTAGTTTTCTTTCTAGCTACGATTGTTTCTAATTAAGTAAAGATGATCAAAGAAGCAAAAACATCTGATACATAATGTCTAGTTGTAAGATAAAAACTCAATGATGGGGAGATCATTAATGGCATGAAACAAGATGGAGGTTCATTTTTGTGTTTTAGATATCGGATGGTTGTACGTATGGTTTTTCAGTAACATTGCCTTCTTGATTTCTACTATTAAAGATGGGTTGTACATTTAGGTACAGAGAATATGTATAAGGCGTTTAAGGCACTATTTTGGTGAAGCATTATGAAAATAAAGGTGGTTGAGTTTGTCTCGTGGTGCTTTTTTGTCAGCATGTTAAATTGGTGCATTAGAGACCAGTTGGTATGTTTTATTCTTTAACTATCCCAGTGTGGAATTGGGATCAAATAGAAATGGATTTTGTTATAGGTCCTCCAAAAAAAACCAGGAAACACGATGCCATTTGGGTGATAGTGGACTGTTTCACTAAGTCGGCCCATTTCATCCCTATTCAAAAAACTCATATGGTGGAAGATCATTCAAAAATCGATCTCTAGGATGTGGTAATGAGGCATGGTGTACTAGTTTCTATAGTCTCATATAGAGATCCGAGGTTCACATCTCATATTTGGAAATCATTACAGAAACCCCTTGGTACTCAATTGACAATGAGCAAGGCGTTCCATCCTCATACAGATGGGTAATCCAAGCAGATGATACAAAAGATGGAAGACATGTTGCGGGATTGTTTAATGGATTTTGGTGGCTCATGGGAGGATCATATATCCTTAGTAGAGTTCTCATACAATTATAGTTATCAAGACTTGATAGACATGGCTTTATTTGAAACATTGTATGGGTGTTGTTTTCGTTCTCCACTATACTGGGTGGAAAAGGGTGAAATGTCACTAGTCGGGCCAAGTCATGTCCAAGAAACAACAGAGAAAATCTAGTTGACTAGAAAGGGGATGGAGATGGCTCGGAGTCATCATAAATCATATGATGATCACCATCGAAGACCGTTATCATTCGTTGTGGGTGATCATGACTTCTTGATGATCTCGCCAAGGCTTGGACACATTCGTTTCGGGAAGTAGGGAAAGTTATCTCTTAGATACATTGGACCTTTTGAGATATTAGATCACATTGGAGAGGTGGAATATATGTTGGAATTACCACCATGGTTGAGTTCGGTGCATAATGTGTTCCATGTATCTTAGTTGAAAAAATATCAGCCTTATCCAAACGATATGATCAGATGGGATCATGTTGACCTAGAGTTGGATGCTTCATTGATACGTATCCTACTACGGATTGTGGATATGCAAGAGAAAGTTTTTTGTGGAAAAATAACCTGTCTAGTTTGGGTTATATGGCAGCATGGTTAGATGGAGGAAGATACAAGGGAATAAGAAAATGAAATGAAAGAGCAGTGGACAGAACTCTTTCAGTTGGGTGATGCTCTTCTACTTTCTATGGACGGAAAGTCCAATGGTGGGGAGAATGTAGTACCCTGTGTTTTTGGTATGTAACCCTTTCTTAATTATTTTAATGGTTGTATAGGTTGTGTGTGATAAATGGTATAGTTGGGAGATCTTGGAATGATTTTTTGAGGAAAAAAGGGGAAGTCGTAGGGGGCGACACACAGATTGTATAATAGTGCACACAAATCGTGTATAGCAGACGTTTAAGGTAGTAGTTCCCACATAGTTGGCACATGGTTAGGAGAGACTATGCGATTAGGTTGTGTTAGAGGGTTGGATGAGGAAGTATCTAATGCACGGTTAGCTCATAGTTTGATAAACTGTGTGAACTATCCATGAGTGAACATAAATGAGATCCATAAGTTGTGGATATCTCTCATTTTTTTGCTTCTACGTGCCACGTTTAATTTTTTATGTACCCATAACTCAGTATTTGTTTTCTCCAAATTCCAGAGAAGGTTATCCCATCATTCTTGAGGCTATAATAAGGCTTCCCTTGGCGAATCGAAGCTTGATTCTTGAGGTATGTGATGGTTCTTCATCGTTCTTGTTCATTATCATAGACCTACATAGATCAACTTCTCCTCTTCCATAGTTTTCTTAGATATACGCCTATTATGAGTATATCTAGGTGTTTGGATTCCAAATGTGTTATATTTTGGTCTTGGTCTTTCTAGGTGAAGATATACAAGGCATTTTTTTGAAGAATCAACCCGGTTTTCTTGTGCGTTCTATATTCGTTTTGGTTTTCATGAAATCACTAATTCTAGGAAGCTTCTCTCCCAACTCATCTATCTTTAATTTATTGGCTTATATTAAAACTATTTAATTTGAATGGATTTTATTGTGAAAATCATGGAATAAATCGTCTTTAGCGATGATTTATGGATTTGATGCAATTTGGAAATCTTGTTGAATTGTTGTGCAAAGTGATTATTCTACATGAATATAAAATGATGAATTTAAATTATGGAATTTTCGAAATTGTAAATTGTTTGATGAAAAATCAGTTTTCAATAAAATGATTTTTTTTTGAAATGGTTTGAGACTTAAATGACATTGATTGTTTTTTTCAATAAAATGGGTGTTTTATTTAAATGGTTTGGAATTGAAATGGTTTAGAATTGCAATGGTATTGATGGAAATTTGTTTCAATAAAAATGTTCATTATAGAAAGGGTTTTTTAAAAATATCACAGAGTATATGTGGTGTGTTTTCAGGTTGTATGTATGATGCTTGGTTGAAATACGACCTTGTGGTCAGTGCCCAACATTTAATGGAACATGGTAACTACTTGTACGAGGATTGGTTGAAATATGACCTTGTGCTCAGTTCCAAAAGTGAAATAGAACAAGGGGAACAATTACATTGTGACGACATGGTAGATCGAACAAATACCAATCATGAGTATGGAACTATCATAAAAAATCAAGCATAGTTTGAAGAATGGGTTGGTAAATGGTTGGGTATTCCAAAAAGGGATGTTAGTGAAATGGTTTTAATGTTTGTTTGGTTATTTTTATAGAATATAACATGCTGGAAAATTTGTTTCAATAGATCGTTGAATGATTTATGTTATAAGTGGTTTTGGGAAACCTGTTTATATTTAGTTATAAACTGCATTTGAGAAAACAATTTTATAGAAACTGTTTTTATATAAATTTTTCTAACTCTTCTATCCTATTTGCATGAGTAGAGCAGTCATTGGAGAAAACCTACTGAGTTTTATACTCACCCCTACTTTGGCACTTTGGTGATTTTGCATATGTCATATTTTGAGACACAGTTAAAGATAAAGAGTATTATTTCTAGTGGATTGTGGTGATGCTTGGGAGATGTTGTGGAGCTCGGAGCTTGTGGGGCACAGATTCTTGCTGTCTCTTGAGAGTCGCGAGTTTTCTACCCGCTATGCACTTGTGTTCGGTTTATTCTTCCACTGATCTGTACATTGATGTGGTTTGTCATAAATGATGTTTTATAAGTTTTATTTCATTTATTCGTGCATCATGTAGTGAATTTTTGTTATGCTTGGTTGGATTATGTGTTATTTCTTAAAGGGTAAATGATCCCCCACTGGTATTTGAAACCCTTTGGCATTTATTTCCAGCCTTTGGCGTCTTGGGGATGTTGCATAAGGCCTAGTAATGACTCGTGGTACTCTCAAGCCAATGTGAATTGGTGGGTCACTAAAGTCATATTACAAATATGGTAATAAATTGACCAAAAGAAAATCATAATTATAAAAAAATATAATGAAACACAGCTTTTAAAAAATATTATGTAAATACAAATAGGTAGTAAACTCCATAAATGCTAAAATTTTTCATCAAATCATTTATCCAATTTCATGGTCATTAATTCATTCCAATAAACAGCATATTATCATTATTAGGCAATCATTTTTCACATATTAAGGGTAATATTCCCTCAATCATGTGGTCTTTAAAAACACCATTAGTACATAGAGTTACTTTTCTACATTCTATTCGACATATACATTGATATTCATAATGAAATAATATAATATTACTATTTTTATAATATTTAGGATTTTCATATTTATATTTTAACTGATAAAATTCTTCTACATTAAAATTCGTAAATCCTAATACAATGGAATTATTATCATTCAATTTTTACCATTTTAATAGAAAATTATTGAATATGATCTCTTAGTTTCTTCTAGATTATATTACCATGATGCATCAGAACAATGTTTGAATAGATCCTGTAACATCCCAAGTAAGTAATTAATAATATATATTTTTATCTATGTCTATTAATGAATTATATAGTGTTTTAGAGACTTAAAATTAAAATAAATCCAATCTTAAGCATGGAATACACTAATATTCTTAAAAGATTGTTTTACTGCCTTTTGATGGAAAACCCTTTTTAAATCTATCTTTTGACAATTTTATAAGCTATGTTTGTAAAAATAAAATTATTATTTATGATTGGGACAACAAAATTTACTTTGTGTGAATTTTTGGTATTTGTCCGATAATGTTCATTTTTTAATGAATAGTGAAAAATGTTGTATTTTAATTCAAAACCTCTTTTTAATCTAATTTATATATATGATTAGATTATCTTTTGAATTGGTTTTGAAGTGAAATTAGAATATATTTTTACCATTTTATCCAATGGTGGTCATTGGAATCAATTTCACTTTGAAATTATACTTAAACGGGTGTCAATCTTTTTATACTTATTGTTTTATAAAAACACGCTATTTGCTCTGACAGCTTGAATTAATTATTAAATTAATTAATGTGACTTATATGTTTTGAATTTTGTAAAATATACTTCATTTTTTAATTCGGAATATTAAATATAGCTTAGGGTGAATTTTTGGTAATTTTCTGAAAAACTTCAATTTTTGTTGAATAGTGAAACCACTAAGTGGTACTTATAAAAACTGATTTTCTGTTTAAATGAAATTTTCCATCATTGTGTTTTGAATTTCAAAAATCCTACATACATGGTTTTCATTAAGAAGTAAAATGTTGTTCAATGAGATTAAAATAATTTTTTTGGTGAATAGTAACTTATTAAGTATTTAATCGCGATTAGTGGTAATTAGTGTAATTTAAGGTAAAAATAATGCTTTAATAAACTATGATGAGCTTGAAACATGTCCTACCCTCATTGTTTGTGTCATGGCCGACCAAGACAAGCCATGGGTCAACTTGGGGACCCCATGGAACCACATTGGATGGGAAATGACATAAATAGATTTTTATTTAATGTAAAAGTAAAAATGACACAAACATAATATGTTTTACGAAAACAATTTTTAAATGGGGTTACACAAGTCATATTTTTAATTATAAATATTAATTAGAAATATAAAAATATTTACTACATCATAGTATTTTTTTTATAATTTTTAGACATTCAATAAATTAACTTAATTATGACATCATAATGATGTAGAGATTACCTCATTAATAAAGGATTTAAATAAAATGGAAATATAATGTAAAATCTAAAACCTACACATGGAAAAAACCAATTGTATGGGTATCTTTAGAACCCCTATCACCTTATCCTATAATTATATCAATGTGGGACCATTTAAATCCGAAACTCATTTTCAAATAAAGTAATATTTCTTTACTTTCCAAGAGTTCCCCTCCTCTCCTCTTATAAAAGGCCCCCACCTCTACCTCATTACCCACACTCCCAAAGCCTTTGGCTCGTCCATCCCCTGACCATTTTGTCTCTCCACTTCCCTCTATTACTCCTTAAAGCCTCACTTTGGGCAAAAGTCTTTCCAATGAAGCCTTTGAGCTCAAACCAAAGGGAGTTACCCGATTTTATGGTAATGTCTTCTTTTGAGTCCTTTTGTTTTATTTTTCTTCCCCAACCCCCTAAACTCATTTTATTCTTTTCTTTTGTAACAAAACCAGTATCTTAAATATACTAGGATGTTTTTATAAGATTTATTCTAGCTACACTCTCACACAACTACATCAAATGGTTATAGAACATACGGTTTCCGTGGATGGCGAAATTCTGCCTCCCGAAACAATGATTGTTCAATACTCATTTTAAACCTTCAAAGGTGGCCATTATGATGTCACTATTTTATATATGATATATAATATGTCTATTATTTCCTTAAGCTTCTGTATTTTTCATTTTGGGCATACCTTTATGGTTTCCATTATGGGTAAACACGATATCTTCATTTAAGGAAGTGCGGACTACCGCCCCCTCAAAGTGATTTGATTCGTTAAATAACATATGTGGGACGTATAAAGGATGGAACAATGATATTATATATGATATTATACTAGAATTATAATATACCTTTATATCATTATGATTCCATTCTATAAAATATGAAATAGAAATGAAAGTAGCATTCATGTGTACGTAAGGCTTACCGTCTCCATTAACGGTGCATTTCATTTCTTACCTCTAAATGATTATGTAATATTATAAATGCATGCATGTACTGGATATATATGACATATATGTTATCTAAATCATGAATACCATTCTGGATATAATGGATACATGAACAACATGTAATTATAAAGGGCTTATTTTTGACTCAAGTACCAATGACCGTTAAAACGACTGATATTAACTTAAATAATTACATAGTGTTCATGACATGGAAATAAATGATTTAAAAGGAATAATGAACATGAAAAGGATCTTAAACAAGTAGAAATTAACTCATGTTTATTATTCAGGACATTAAAGAACGATCGATTCAATTCGGACCCAAGGTATGGGACTTCGTCTCAATATCCTTTCATTGAGGCATGTTTTTTTTATACACAACCTTCTTTTATATGGTGTATAAACCCCTTTAACTTTTACGTTTATTCAAAAGGAATATTTTTTATACGAAGCATTTACTAAACAACAAAAGGGAATGTTTTTGTCGTACATATGCGATGACAACGACTTCTCCGCCGTTGTGACCGTTATTTGAGTTTTGGCTTCCTCTACAAGTTATACCTTCTTTTTAAAAGAGATATAAATACCATGTTTTACTTTTCTTTTATTTTGGTATCAAAATGGTTTTCATAATTTTTTTATATCAATGTTTTGTATTGATATCTTGTGATTGAAAGGTGGGAATGTTATGTTTCCTTTATGCATGTTTTCTGTGATATGATTATGTTGAGGTTCTTGGGAATTATTCTGAAAACGGGTGGTTCTGTGATAAACTAATGGTGGGTGAGCCCGATATAGATCTCCAATGCATTGGGTAACGTGAAGGAGTGAAACGTTAAGGTTTCTCCGATGAGATTTATGGAATATACTGTGATGGGTATTCCAAACGTAACCAAGAGGGTTACTCACTACGTAAGAATGTTATGAATGCCTCAAGTAACCTTTATGTCTTATGATTTCTATGATTTATTCCTGATTTGATGAGGTATGTTAAATTTCATATTTTTTATGGGTAAAGTATGATTTCATTCTTATGTATATATGTACCTATGTTTCCTTTCCATATTTTTATATCCCTTACTGAGCTTTTTATGCTCATCCCATGTTTTTTGAAATGTTTTTCACTGGTCAAGGGAAAGGTACATGATATGATGATAGTGTCAAGGAAGTGTCAAGAAATTTTCCATGTTTTATTTTAAATATTTTTCCATTGATGGGAATGATGAATACTATCTTTATGTAACCACATTGTTTATATGTGGAATATAATGCAAGTTTTATGATCTAATTCTCTAAAACACTAAACCCGAAAAGATCCTCAATGTGTAGTCTTGTAATAACTCAAGCTTAAGTAAGGTTTAAGGCTGGGGCCTTATAGTTGGTATCAATGGTCGGTTTAGATAACATTGGGAGTTAGAATTCTATTAAATGATTATCCAAAAAAAATTCAAATGATATAGCATTTGAAGATTACTATGTTGCTTCATCTAAGACATGTTTGTTCAGAATGGTTTTTCGCAGAGGAAACAGGGAACCAGTGCTAGGAAGGCATACAGAAGGAAATAACCTTCCGAATCAGCATCCTGAGATGGTCGGAATTGGAACTGAATAGTTTGTTGCAGTTGAATCAAGCGATAAATGGCGGTGGTATCCATGCACGAGATCAGCCAGACCAACCGCAGAAGAACATGTCAGTGGTGGAACATTTCATGAGGAAACATCCCCCATCATTCAGAGGATCATCTGACCCTGTTCTAGCTAAAGGGTGGATTAAAGCACTGGAGAATATTTTCAATGTCATGGGGTGTTCAGACAATCAAAAGGTTAGTCTTGATATTTACCATTTGGTGGGTGAGGCAGATCAGTGGTGGTCGATGGTTAAAAATATCAGGGACGCTGATGAGATTGATGCTCTCGACTGGGATGAATTCAAAGGTATGTTTCATGAGAAGTATTTTCCTAAGGCTGTTTGACTTAGGATGGAAAATCAATTCTTGGAATTGAGGCAAGAGGAAGACTCAGTGGCTACCTATGAAGAAAGGTTCAATCGATTTTCAAGGTATGCACCAAATTTTATCCGAGACCTTGATAGTAAAATCAATCGTTTTTACTCAGGATTAAATCCAAAATATCGAAGGGAATTAGCTTCTCATGAGTTTAAAAGTTATGGAAATCTTGTTCGATGTGCTGAGAAGTTTGAAATGTAGATTGCTGATGACCAAGTGTTCTATAACAACTAGCAGAAGAAGAGACCAAGGTGGCAGGAGAAAGGTAAGAATTCTTCAAAAAAGTCTGATGGTAAGAAAACTAGGTTTCCAATTTGTGATAAATGTGGCAAAAGGCATGCTGGGGAATGTATTATGAATTCTGGAAAGTGCTACTGATGTGGTAAGATTGGACATAAGGCTCGTGATTGCACTGAAAAGGTTCAAGGTGAAGTTAAGAACAAATTTGATTTACAGCTAGTGAAATGTTATAAGTGCAATGAGATGGGTCACTATGAAAATGAGTGTATGACAAAGAGCATTAGTGATGGAAAGCAGTTAGACTACAAGCAGAAAGGGCTGGTGAAATCCTTTGCAACTACTTTAGCAGATGTCGGGCCTTCAAATGAAGTTGTATCAGGTACTTTGTTTGTTTTTTCAGATTATGCCAGTGTGTTGTTTGATTCGGGGTCTACACATTCTTTCATCTCTAAAACCTTTTCTAGTAAAAAGGGAATACCATCTCAAGAAATGACTCCTAAACTTTTGGTAAAAACACCTGGGGGAATTGTTGAGGCAAAAAGAATTTATAAGAATATTTCTATACTTATCTATGGAAAGAACCTACTTGCAAACTTTATTGTTCTACCTCTAGTAGAGTTTGATGTTATCCTGGGTATGGATTGGCTCTCTATTTACCATGATATGATTGACTGTAGATCTAAATAAGTTTCTTTTTAGAAAGACAGTCAGTTTGTGTACAAGAATGAACCCTTTCTGTTGATAATTTATCAAGAGGCCAAGAAACTTGTAAAAGATGGAAATGAATGTTACCTTGCACACATCGTTGAAAATAAAGTAACTGTTCAGATTAATGATGTGACAGTGGTAAATGAGTATCCTGATGTTTTTCCTGAGGAGTTTCCTGGAATAATACCAGATCGGGAAGTTGAGTTTACCATTGACTTAGTTCCTGATGCTAAGCCAATTTCAAAACACCCTTATCGAATGGCTCAAATTGAACATTTAGAGTTGAAGGATCAATTGCATGATTTATTAGAGAAAGGTTTCATTCGACCTAGAACATCACCATGGGGTGCTCCTGTTTTATTTGTTAAAAAGAAATATGGTTCTATGAGACTTTTCATTGATTATAGGGCCTTGAATAATATCACAGTTAAGAACAAATATCCTTTGCCTCATATCTATGATTTGTTTGATCAGCTCTAGGGAGCTCAGTTTTTTTTCAAAGATTGACTTGAGATCGGGGTACCATCATCTGAAGGTAAAGGAGGAAGATATTACGAAGACTGCGTTCCGTACGAGATATGGCCATTATGAATTTGTAGTAATGCCTTTTGGGCTGACCAATGCACCTGCTGTATTCATGGACACAATGAATAGAATTTTCCATGAGTTCTTGGATAAGTTTGTGGTTGTTTTCATTGATGATATTTTGGTGTTTTCTAAATGTAAAGAAGGGAATGAAAGACATTTAAGGGTTATCTTGCAATCCTTAAAAGAAAAGAAACTGTATGGAAAATTCAGAAAGTGTGAGTTTTGGTTGCAACAAATTTTTTTCCTTGGTCACATTGTTTCAAAAGATGGCATAACCGTTGATCCTGCAAAAACAAAAGTTGTTGATGAATGGACAAGACCCACAAATGTAACCGAGATTCGTAGCTTCCTTGGTTTGGCAGGCTATTACTGAAGGTTTGTTAGAAGTTTTTCAAGGTTATCTAGTCCAATGACTAAGCTAACTCGGAAGGGTGTTAAGTTTATCTGGAAAAATGAATGTGATGATTGTTTTTAGGAATTGAAAAGAAGATTGGTGAATGCTCTAGTTTTGGCACTACCTTCCAGGAATGGTGAGCTTGTTATCTACAGTGATGCTTCATTGAAAGGACTTGGTTGCGTCCTAATGCAGAATGATCAGGTAATTTCTTTTGCGTCACGACAGTTGAAAACTCATGAGGTAAATTACCCTACACATGATTTGCAATTAGCTGTTGTTGTTTTTGATTTGAAAATTTGGAGGCATCATTTGTATGGAGTAAAGTGTGAAATATATACTGATCACAAAAGTTTAAAGTATATATTCACTCAGAAAGAATTGAACATGAGACAAAGGAGATGGCTATAATTAATCAAGGATTATGATTGTACTATTCGTTACCATCTGGGAAAATAAAATAAAGTGGTTGATGCTTTGAGTCAAAAATGTAATGCTTCATTAGCAATGTTGCGTTTGGAACATGATCCTTTGGTTAAAGATTTGATTAACTTTGGCATAGAAGTTGTTGGTGCAGGATGTTATTCTGTTTTGTTTCAGGTATCAGTGAGATCATCTCTATCAGATAGAATCAAGCAAGCACAGAAGCAAGACAGTGACTTGCAGAAAAAGTTAGAGCTGGTTCCGAAAGGTAAGTTGCCTGAATTCAACATTGATAATGATTGCGTTTTGAGATTTTGGAAGAGATTGTGTGTGCCTTATGATTCACAGTTGAAGAGAGAGTTGTTATGTGAAGCTCATAGTTCTCCGTTTTCAGTTCATCCTAGAAGTTCTAAGATATAAAGAGATCTGTGGGAGAATTACTGGTGGGATGGAATGAAAAGAGATATTGCTGATTTTACTGTGAAGTGTTTGACATGTTAGTTGGTTAAAGCAGAGCGGCAGTTAGAAAAAGGGATGTTTCAGCCTTTACCAGTGCCAGAGTGGAAATGGGAGAATATATCCATGGACTTTGTTGTGAGATTACCGAAGATATCTCGAGGTTCACTTCTAACTTTTTCAAAGGCCTTCAGAAGTCGTTGGGTACTGAATTAAATTTTAGTACAGCTTTTCATCCTCAATCAGATGGGCAGTTAGAACGAACTATTTAGACATTGGAGGATATGCTACGTTCTTGCTCTATGGATTATCAGGGAATTTGGGACCAACATCTTTCTTTGGTTCAATTTTCATATAATAACAGTTTTCATTCCAATATACAGATGGCACCATTTGAGGCATTATATGGGAAGCGGTGTCGAACATCAGCTTTTTGGGATGAAGTTGGGGAAAGGAAGCTGATGGGACCAGAGTTGGTATAAGAGATGGCAGAAAAAGTTTAGTCGATTCAGATACACATGAGAACAACTCAGAGCAGGCAGAAAAGTTATGCGGACAATAGGAGGAAGGATCTCTCTTTTGAGGTAGGTTATTATGCTTTTCTCAAAGTTTCTCCATGGAAAAGTGTTATGATATTTGGTAAGAAAGTAAAGCTAAGTCCAAGGTTCATTGGACCATACAAAATTCTGGAGAGAGTTGAATCAGTTTCATACTGAGTGGCTTTACCTCTGAGTTTATCTCAGGTACACAATTTTTTTCATGTTTCAATGTTAAAGAAGTGCATGCCAGATCCATCTCATGTTTTGAGTCCAGAGGTAGTTCAGCTGGAAGAGAACCTAACTTATGAGGAACAAACGGTCCAGATTCTTGACCACAGGGAGCAAGTGTTATGAAATAAGGTGATTCACCAGGTAAAGGATTTGTGGAAAAACCACATGATGGAAGAGGCAACATGGGAATTTGAAAATTCAATGAGGGATAAGTACCCCCATTTATTTGATAAGTAAATAAATTGCGGGGACACAATTTTCTAAAGGGGGGAAGGATGTAACATCCCAAGTAAGTAATGAATAATAGATATTTTTATCTATGTCTATTATTGAATTATATAGTGTTTTAGAGGCTTAAAATGAAAATAAATCCAATCATAACCATGGAATACACTAATATTCTTAAAAGATTGTTTTACTGCCTTTTGATGGAAAACCCTTTTTAGATCTATCTTTTGAAAATTTTATAAGCTATGTTTGTCAAAATAAAATTATTATTTATGATTGGGACATCGAAATTTACTTTGTGTGAATTTTTGGTATTTTTCCGATAATGTTCATTTTTTAATGAATAGTGAAAAATTTTGTATTTTAATTCAAAACCTCTTTTTAATATAATTTATTTATATGATTATATTATCTTTTGAATTGGTTTTGAAGTGAAATTATATTATATTTTTACCATTTTATCCAATGGTGGTCATTAGAATCAATTTCACTTTGAAATTAGACTTAAACTGGTGTCAATCTTTTGATACTTATTGTTTTAAAAAAACACGCTATTTACTCTGACAGCATGAAATAATTATTAAATTAATTAATGTGACATATATGATTTGAATTTTTTAAAGTAGACTTAAATTTTTAATTCGGAATATCAAATATAGCTTAGGGTGAATTTTTGGTAATTTTCTGAAAAACATCAATTTTTGATGAATAGTGAAACCACTAAGTGGTACTTATAAAAACTAATTTTCGGTTTAAATGAAATTTTTCAATCATTGTGTTTTGAATTTCAAAAATCCGACATACATGGTTGTCATTCAGAAGTAAAATGTGGTTCAATGAGATTAAAATATTTTTTTGGTGAATAGTAACTTCTTAAGTTTTTAATCGCGATTAGTGGTAATTAGTGTAGTTTAAGGTAAAAATAATGCATTAATAAAATAAGCTGAGCTTGACACATGTCCTACCCTCATTGGTTGTGTCATGGCCGACCCAGACAATACATGGGTCAACTTGGGGACCCCATGGAACCACTTTGGTAGGGAAATGACATAAATACCTTTTTATTTAATGTAAAAGTAAAAATGACACAAAAATAATATGTTTTACGAAAACAATTTTTAAATGGGGATACAGAAGTCATATTTTTATTTATAAATATTCATTAAAAAGATAAAAATATTTACTACATCATAGTATTTTTTTTATTATTTTTAGACATTAAATAAATTAAATTATTTATTACATCATAATGATGTAGCGATTACCGCATTAATAAAGGATTTAAATAAAATGGAAGGATAATGTAAAATCTAAAACCTACACATGGCCAAAACAAATTGGATGGGTAGATTTATAACCCTTATCACCTTATCCTCTAATTATATCAATGTGGGACCATTTAAACCAGAAACTCATTTTCAAATAGAGTAATATTTCTTTACTTTCCAAGAGTGCCCCTCCTCTCCTCTTATAAAAGGCCCCCACCTCTACCTCATTACCCACACTCCCAAAGCCTTTGGAACGGCCACCCCCTGACCATTTTTCCTCTCCACTTCCCTCTCTTACTCCTTGAATCCTCACTTTGGGAAGAAGTCTTCCCAAGGAAGCCTTTGAGCTCAAACCAAATGGAGTTACCCGATTTTAAGGTAATGTCTTCTTTTGAGTCCTTTTGTTTTATTTTGTTTCTCCAACCCCTTAAACTCTTTTTATTATTTTCTTTTGAAACAACACCAGTATCTTCAATATAATAGGTTGTTTTTATAAGATTTATTCGAGCTACACTCTCACAGAATTACATCAAATGGTTAAAGAACATACGGTTTCCGTGGATGGTGAAATTCTACCTCCCGAAACGATGATTGTTCAATACTCATTTAACACCTTCAATGGTGGCCATTATGATGTCACTATTTTTATAAATGATATATAATATGTTTATTCTTTCCTTAAGCTTCTGTATTTTTCATTTTGGTCATACCTTTATGGTTTCCATTATGGGTAAACGTGATATCTTCATTTAAGGAAGTGCGGACTACCGCCCCCTCAAAGTGATTTGATTCGTTAAATACGATATGTGGGACGTATAAAGGATGGAACTATGATATTATATATGATATTATACTGTAATTATAATATACCTTTAAATAATTATGATTCCATTCTATAAAATACGAAATAGAAATGAAAGTAGCGTTGATGCGTACGTACGACTTACCGTATCCATGAACGGTGCATTTCATTTATTACCTCTAAATGATTATGTAATATTATAAATGCATGAATGTACTAGATATATATGACATTTATGTTATCTACATCATGAATACCATTCTGGATATAATGGATACATGAACAACATGTAATTATAAAGGGCTTATTTTTTACTCAAGTACCAATGATCGTTAAAACGACCGTTATTAACATAAATAATTACATAGTGTTCATGACATGGCAATAAGTGATATAAAAGGAATAATGAACTTGAAAAAGGTTCTTAAACAAGTAGAAATTAACTCAAGTTTATTATTCAGGACATTAAAGAACGATCGAGTCATGTCGGACCTGAGGTATGGGACATCGTCTCAATCTCCTTTCATTGAGGCATATTTTGTTTTATACACAACCTTATTTTATATGGTGTATAAACCCCTTTGACTTTTATGTTTATTCAAAAGGAATCTTTTTTAAATGAATCATTTACTAAAAGACAAAAGGGAATGTTTTTTTCGTATGTATGCGGCGACAACGACTTCTCTGCCGTCGTGACCGTTATTTGAGTTTCGGCTTCCCCTACAAGCCATACCTTCTTTTTAAAAGAAAAATAAATACCATGTTTTACTCTTATTTTATTTTGGTATCAAAAATGGTTTTCATAATGTTTTTATATCAATGTTTTGTATTGATATCTTGTGATTAAAATGTGGGAATGTTATGTTTCCTTTATGCATGTTTTATGTGATATGATTATGTTGAGGTTCTTGGGCATTATTATGAAAACGGGTGGTTCCGTGATATGTTTAGGGCGGGTGAGCCCGATATAGCTCTCCAATTCATTGGGTAACTTGAAGGAGTGAAACTTTAAGGTTTCTCCGACGAGATTTAGGGAATATACTGTGATGGGTATTCCAAACGTAACCAAGAGGGTTACTCCCTACGTAAGAATGTTATGAATGCCTCAAGTTACCTTTATGTCTTATGATTTCTATGATTTATTCATGATTTGATGAGTTATGTTAAAGTGCATATGTTTTATGAGTAAAGTATGATTTCATTCTTATGTCTATATATACCCATGTTTCCTTTCCATATTTTTATATCCCTTACTGAGCTTTTCATGCTCATCCCATGTTTTTTGAAATGTTTTTCATAGGTAAAGGGAAAGGTACATGATATGATGATTGTGTCAAGGATGTGTCAAGAAATAATCCATGTTTTATTTTAAATATGTTTCCATTTATGGGAATGAAGAATACTATCTTTATGTAACCACTTTGTTTATATGTGGAAGGTAATGCATGTTTTAGGATCTAATTCTATAAAACTCTAAACCCGAAAAGATACTCAATGTGTAATCTTGTAATAAATCAAGATTAAGTAATGTTTAAGGCTGGGGCCTTATAGATCCATTTCTCTATAAATGTTAAAAGTTAAATTTTAGTGACTTATTTCTTAAAAATTAAATAAAAAACATAGTGGATTTATCTGCACACTATTGTATAAAAATACAATTCCTATAAAGAAAGTACTATGTTATCATTTTCCACAACAGTCACATGTGGAAAATATTTCTTAACTTCTTCCATTTATCTGACATTTTCTTTACTATATTTTTCTTCTCAAAAATTCCATGATAAGATATATGAATTGTAGACTTATTTATTCATCCAAATAGAAAAATATATTATGTAATTTTATGATTAGGTTGTTTGGCAGAATAATTCTATTTGTGGAATTAGATTATTCCATTAAAAGGAAATGTAATTAAAATATTATGGAATAAATACATTGTACATAGAATTCCTATGTAACAAATTAAACATGGCTTCTTACAGAGCAACTTTTTCAAATTAATTTTTCATTTGACTCAAGAATTATCTCTCTAAATCCTCTTGCATCTTGTGAGAAAATTTCTTCTCCATAAATATTACCTTAAAATGAAATCATTCTATGTTTTTGTTTTAATTCATTATCAATTTTTTATTGAATTAAAAAAATCCATTGATCTATATATCCAGAGATGAGATAATCATACCTGAATACATTCCCAATTTCATTTCTTAAGAATGTGATAAATAAATTCTTTCCTATAACTTATCAATAGATCACATAGAATTTTATGTATAATATTATTAAATTATGGTGGTTGTTGAAGAATAATGTTTTGAAATGTTGATGCACCATATGGTGGGTGAGTAGTCTAATCTATATGTTCAACATTATTTTTCATAAACTAGATTCAGTTGTTTCAATATGGTTATAATTTGATCAATTATATTTCCAACTCTAGATCAATCTTTATTAGATCTACAATGATGAAATTTAGTACATTTTTTACATGAATTAATATTATTATAATTCTATGTATAAGACACCAATTATAAATAACTTCATAGACTCAATTTGATCATAACATTAAGAAACATAACTTATAATCCCAATACTACTGAAATTCATATAATATATAGAATATTTTATGCATAGTTTATCTCCTAATCATAATCATGGTTTTTTTGGGAAATAATTTAATTATCAAAAATATTACAAAATAATTCATAATGGTATGTAAGAAAAATATGAATTAATTAAATCATATCCACATGGAATATCAAAGTAGGTGTATAACAAGGAATTTTTTCATATACTATGTAATGATCAAGTCAAACCTGACACAAATTTTAGAGATTTATTACTCCTTCGTATGCTAATTATATTATTGAAAAAATATAGACGTCATAATGGGATTTATTTTTTGGGTATCCTTATAAATACATACGTGAATCTCATTTACAATACCAAAATAAAAAATACAATATATTATTTTTACTAAGAATACAAATATTCTCCATTTAATATGTATTCAGATCAATCTAAAATACTTCTTGGTATCTGGGGGAAAAGAAAATATATAAATTTTGTATCATCCCGATCTGTGATGTTGGGTCTAATATAGAATTCCACATAACTTCACAAGCACCACATCATACGCATAATACTTTTGACTAATAGTGTGGGTTTATTTCAATAAATGGGTAGATTATACACTAAATATCATGTAATAGGATAAATATAAATCATGATACAATATAAAATTATTCCTATTATACATGTGGAATGGTTATGATTTCTTACATTCCATAAAACTAAAGCATATCTCATCAGTGGAAATCCATTCTTGATGAAATGATGCAGATAAAGTAAATAAATAAACTGTGGGCCCTCTATAGTTGGTGAAAATATTCTACATGCTCTAGCCTCATCCAATCAACTATCCACTTGATGGACATTTCCATTCATATGATCTCTAATGCAGTGAACAAATTCATCTAAATTCCGGAGTTTGAGTGTGTACAACACATAGTAGGATAGTTCCATTTTTTCCTTATCCTTATGTGATGAGGTATAATATTTTATTCCATAATAATTACTATTGATTGAAAATAATAAGAATACAAGTACAAAATTAGAGGTTTTTGAGATAACCATTCTTCCAAAAATCACCTGTCAAACCTACATTAGATCCATTGTAGATGAAATCAGAAAAATCATGGGCACATCTCAAGATCAAATTTATTCTACAGATTCATGATAATAATATAGTACCTAGACCTCCATGTCTTACCACATAATAAAATTAATCTCTATAAAATTATTTTTCATAATATAATGAGCCTTAAGATGCATAATTGATTTACATGGCCTATGCCTCTTAGTCAAATAACACTTTTCCATCCGGTCACTACACTATCTCTAGGATAGGACCCATAGATCACTGTGCACCACACATTCCATGAATTTCTAATTACTCATGATTTTTATACCCCATGAATATCACACAGATTTCATATCAATAATGATCATGATTCACCAATTATAGGCCATAATAGCCCATCACACTCTATCGTCCTTCTCATCCTCATTATTAGGTAAAATGCATCGTCAAAACATGCTCCCCATATAGGGATATTGAGCCGCAATGGGTCCACCTTTCTAAAAGATACTATATGGAATAGAAAACATCACAACACATACCAAGCATATCTTAATGAAATAGTGCCCAAATATCCAGGCAATGTATCAAGGTACACAATATGAGAAAATAAAACACTATCATAAATACAACATTTTAATCAAACATCAACATTGAATCATACTATACCAATTATTCTCTAGAGGAAGGTTATATTTTTACACATGCTAGACATAGACCCACATGAAATCACTATTCAGATATGGATTATAATTTTTTCAACATGATAATAATACAATGGAGCCACGTATAATGATACCCAAGATGTTATGAAACTTCCTAAATAAAAAGTATTAAAAATCAAGGGAAATAAAAACCATTATGTGTGCATTGATAGATGCTGGAGAAACGAAAAGTTTCATCAACCCCTCTTCACAGCCTTCTTATAGTAAACATTAACACGAATGCATCACCAATAATACCTAAAAACAAAACCATCTTTTTTATTTAACAAAAAAATATATAACAAGTGATGATTATGTATCTCTCATAAATTTTTCTAAATTATCATAATAATATCTAATATAATATTAAATTATATCTCCAAAATATTTTACAAATTATCAATCAGGTCAACTCATGCGCTTGAAATAATATTCTAAAGAATAACTATATTTTGATATTTTATCATAAATTATCCTCTTGTAATTATAATTTTATAATTATCATAAATTACCCATTACAATTATTTTTTACAATTAATCATAAGTAGTCCTTTTATAACTATATTTTTTTATTTTTAACCAAACATATCATTAATCATCTAAAAAT
Organism: Viscum album; assembly: GCA_963277665.1. Taxonomy (NCBI): domain Eukaryota; kingdom Viridiplantae; phylum Streptophyta; class Magnoliopsida; order Santalales; family Viscaceae; genus Viscum; species Viscum album. The sequence goes on along the minus strand of OY728121.1, from coordinate 86,483,618 downwards.
TATCAGTTAACTATTATATAATTATCAATTTATAATGATTTAATTATTATTTGATTATTGTAATAATTATACAATGGTAATATCAAAATTATCTTTTGATAATTATAATAATAATAACTTTATAAAACACATAATTATCCTATGATAATTCTGATATGTCAAATAGTTTTAATTTTATTATTCATATAAATTATTGTTGGCCAATTCCAATAAATTATCGCTCGATAATTCCATGAATATATATATTATAATTTAATGTAATTTTCTTTTCATAATTAATTATTTGTATCATTTGAAAATTCCATGTTATTAACATTAAATAAAACATTATAACTAAGAATGATAATTTCATAGAAAAAAATATTTTATTAAAATATTTCCATCATCACAGATATTTTCCCATTATTTTCCTTTGAAAATTGATAGAGATATACCCATATAATTTCATGGGATTTATTATTATTTTCATAGTCAACATTCTTTCTACAATTTTATGTGAGGGTAAAAATAAATTAACTATGAAAAATTGTTCATAAGGGAATATGTGATTAATAGAAAACACATAAGAACATCACACACCAATGACTAGTACATGCCCAAGGGATCAAAAATATATTATCAGATGTTCTCCATTCATGTTTATTCAACTATTAGAGTAATTGGGACTCCATATAATAAACAAAGTGAGAGGACTAAACAATTCATATATTCCCAATATCAATCCTCCTACATTCCAACAAAATTTAATATCACCATATTTAACATAATATTCACCAGAAAATTCATTATAGAGTCATTAAATTCATCACATTAAATCATTAATAATTTTAGTCAGTAAAAATGTTTTGATTTCCTGAATTTGTGGCCATGAATCCTTAACAAAAGTGATGGAAATAGATTACAGAGGATGAAGGTAAACTAAAAAACATTTAATTAATTACAAATTGTAATTATAATATTATAAACATTAACAAGGTTGTTATCATGTGTGATGTAACCAAACATATGACATGCAAAATAGTTATTTCCCGCCCACAATAAACCTCACGTATATGATCTATGGATGGTCTCTGATATTTTATACAATGAAAAAAGTAGTATATATTAAATAACTTTCAGATAAAAATCAAAAATATATTAAATAATATATTCTTGTTTTTGATCTGAAAACATGTCTAATGGTCACAAATGTTATGCCACACCTTAAGAAAACGCAATATAATATTACTAAAAGTGGTATTGGTTTCATAATATGAAACTCATTTTGGGAGATATGAAACTAAATTTGAAAAAAAATTAAATAAATTATCCTCACATGTTATGTGATAAAAAATCATATCCTAATAAATTTTATACCCTTCCTAGGATAAATATGATGTCTTAGACCTAACTGTGGTATCACATTCCTTTATTATTAAACATTTTAGATATATCATATTATTTTGGATTAATTTTGTGTGTACAGTATAATCAATATATAATTTTTATATCATATGAGTCATAGATCTAAGGGCCTCAAAATCATAGAGTTACATAAATCCAAATATAAAAAATAATTCATAGAATATTTGTAGATTCAAATAAGGATATTACATTTAAAAATTCATTCAAAATATTTATAATTTCATTTATATAATAATATTATTTATTTATACATAAAAATACATATATCATATCAAAAAATAGTGTTCTTATTATCATTAAAAATTAATGGTATTACATTTTTCCTAATATATTGAACGATAAACAACAATAATTATATCTAAATTTCTTTATTGAAAAACATATTATAGTACAAATGAACAAATGATTCATTATCTAATGTCCATTCCTGGAATATTCCAAACAGACAACAAATCTCGTCTAGTTGTACCATTATTTCTAATAATAACTTCATTATTTGATATATGATCTAGGTAAAATTCCCCTTATAAGATGCAAATGTCTATATCAAAATATACATACCATCAGAAACATGTGATGTTTTATATATTTAACATTGAATATGGGAAACATTGAGTATGAATTCTGTACATCAATAACGAGAAAGTGGTATTATAGAGTACATCACATACACTATATTATATCTAATCACAATGGGTCCATCAATAATGTGTTCTATCATTCTCCTCTTTCTTATAAAAGGTTACCGTAAACAGGGATCCACTATCAAGAAAACATTTTCCCTCATAGTGGACTCTATGAGTCTCCTCCTACAGTCATTATAAGATCCATTTTTTCCAAAAGTTGTGACCAACCTCTTTCATATTAGAAGCTCTCTATTAAGTCACTTGTAAATAATAATGTGTCCAAAAACAAATACCTCACACGCCTCATGCCAATAGTGTAGTGAGAAACACAAATACACCTAAAGATCCTCATAAAGTGACATTTTATGAAAATGATAATATCTTTAATTATAAGATAACTCAATCATTACAATTTAATCATGCCATGAAAAAAATATGTTTAGCAAGAATGCTCCAACCATATCTACAATATTCATATAGGCAACATGGAATATCCATTGGTATAATTATAGTATTCCCTTCTCAATATCATATGATTCCATAGGGGTTTCAATAGGCATTTACAAAAGAAAAACATAAAATGAGAATCACAATATGAAAAATTGTCAATATAATTCCATCCAAGAATATGATCTCTCAGATGTATACAATTCTCGTCTCCACCACTGAGAAAGTATCTCTAACAGGTATGATGTGAGAAAAAATCATTAGATGATTGGAAATCATCCATACTATATCATAACTCCTCAGGATCTGGGGTGACCACATCCCAAAGTCTATAGGGATATCCTCCTACATCCACATATGTATCAGAAGAGGATGAATCACCCCACAATGGCGTCGGTGCGTAGACATTACATTATGAAGGGTAATGTATCTAGAGATGAATCCATCATAGTATCTCTCCATCCCTAGTAATCAAAAGTGTTCATAATTATATGATATATCATGGTCCGATCACACTGTACTTCCAGTCTACTTGTATATTAATCCCTCACCTACTCATCGTTATTGGATGTTGGGACTAGAAATCTCATATTAACCATAATAACTCAATTTTCACCCGAATTCCATCTATGTACTGGGTATCCCATTTCTAGCTTCTCCCACATGGATCGACTAGATAAGGCATAAAAAATAAAGTAAATGAGTCCATAATATCAAGATCCTACAAATCAATGACACTATAGTGTGCAAACTTCTTATCAGGTTCGACAAATATGATGAATTCTTCTCACAGAAAACAATATTAGCATGTGCCTTGAGATGAATGTAATTTTAAAATGCATTGAAAATCCTAGTTTCATAAAATTTACCATTTTTTAAGGATTTTAGATACTCAACCCAATGTCATTATCCTGAGTTCAGGAACCTCTATGTGAAGATATATGTAATGATATTTTCGTTCATGTAAGCAATAAATATATCATGAATGAGATTGTCCATCATACAATTCAGAGTGTGGAACGCAACTACTAGAACTATATAATATATAGTGTAGTTCCGCTCATTAGGCCATAGATAATTAGACCCATTGGACAACTTCTCTATTTTAATTATCTTTACTCCCAAACCAACACATAAAAATATAGAATACACTAAAAAACAATCCCATGCTTAGGGAGTGTTGGTAATAGTTCTCTCATCAGCCTTATCATTATATCATGAAAATTTTATTCCAAATGGCCTGACCAATAGAACATTACTCCATTCATTGTCAGCATTATCATGAGTGATGGGAGATATTAGAACTCTTAAATAAACTTTCAGTAATATCCTGCTAGTCGCAGAAAGATCTTAATCGACAAAATATTTCAAGGACATGTCAAGCAAATGAATTCCTCAACATTATCAGTATCTATATATATACCAGTATCAGAGAACACTTTTATAATAAACCATACTATCTAAATCTAGTAATCATGCATTAATAGTGTGGAAAAAATCACATTTGATCACCGAGTTACTAGAAAAATCTCTAGTATCATATCATGTTGTATTGGTGTCAGTCAGTGGAAAAGTATATAATAAAAAAATAATATTAAAATTAAGTCCACTAATGGTAGGAATATACCCATCATTAGGGACAATAACTCTATCAAATTGTTTTTCATCCCAAAGATCATCACAATGTACTCCGAAACTCCATTCATTTCAAAAACACTGTTTTATTAATGTACTCCCTTCTAAATCGCAACTTCTGATAGAACAATTGGTGTCCAATCTTTAATAACCACCCGATTATATATATCTCTGGGAAAATTTCATCGATCCTGGGAAATGGATATTGGTCCATCACAATCACCTAGTTCAACATCCGGTAATCTATCAAAAAATGAATATTATTGTCCACATTGCTGGAAAACAAAATAGTTGTAAAAAATGGTGTTGTACACAACCTTATAAATCCCTTCAAATTTATCTAACTAACCATTAATATCCTTCAATTTTTTTGTTTCAATATTATATGGTGGAATTGAACTAGTCGTTCACCAAATTTTACCTCATTTTAAATTCCTTGAAAAATTGTATCTAAAATATTTCAGGGATCCACTCAACAATTTCAATCCATTCCTCAATAACTGAAGGCCCTCAATCTCCTTGGAAGGATGCATGTTAGTGGTATTTATTGTCGCAACATATTCCATCATAGCTCTGAAAGGTAATTTTGTGGTCAGACACTAAGTGAATTAATTATGGATAATGTGGCCCTACTACTCTAACAATAAATTAGTTGTATGAGAAAGATCCATTGTATTATCATACAAGTGTAATGGAAACTATAAAATCATTTCCTTTGTGAAAATTTTTCATTATAATTCTCATTTACATAGATAATATATATCTATATCACTTTTTTAATTTGATTATACCCTTATAAATAGAATATGATTCATTATAAAGAAAACTAATTAGTCTATGGGATCACACAATGTTATTCTATGAGTATTCCTTTATCCCAAGGCAAAACCATACTTTCACTAACAGTGGTATTCTCCCCTAGAGATTAGCTAAAATCATTAGATATAAACTAACACATAATAATTCTCAATTAAACTAATAAATAATAAAAATATTACATCATACCAGCATTGAAATGGATATATTAGAGAAGGGGAGATTATCCTAATCCTATATCATAGATTAATATGTTTAATTAATGAACTAATATACATAAAAAACACTCACACCCATAGATATATATATATGGAATATGACCCTATGTTCATATTCATGTAAAATGAATATATGATAAATTGATTAAATAATGATGTACCATCTAATGCATCACCCAATGTGAGTATAATGAATGGATGAAAACATAAATTCCCTACATTATGGAAACTCAGAGGTCCCAAGATTGTGCTACCAACGGAATCTCATATTTCACTCATCTGAGACATAATTTTCTTATCTCTAGTATATCCTATACCATCCCCAAGAAAATACTGGAACAATATAGTGAATCATGATCCCATGATACCACTTTCTTTCATCTTGACCCATACCACGGGATTCGAGCGAGATGGTTATGTGGCCTTCTGCAAGCCTCCACGTATGAGGAATTCATCCAACTAGTAGTGAGGGTTATAGTATATAAGTTTTGGAATTATACACTTAGTTTCATGTCATGGGATAAATAAAAAATAACCAATATGAAAAAATTATCAATGTATACATTCTGAATTTTAATTATGACATACATGTTAGAAAAATAATGAAACTACCATATGTAGCAGTCTTGTACACAGTTAATAATGCTGATAAATTAAATAAATTAACAGTGTTGTTATCAGATTCTGTTCCAGAATGATATTATATCCATGCTCCACTACTCAGTTATCCACAATATGACCAGTTCACGTCATTGGATCCCTCCTTCAATCTACAACTACGTCGAGATGTAGATGCGGGGTGTGACTAAAAGAATTATTAGTAAAAAATCACTATGTGTTCATCCTAATGTTCTTAAGTTCAATGGTGTATTTCATAATAATTATTAGTTTGTAAAAAATATAATAATACAATTCAAAACCAACTATTCATGCAGTAATCAAGCTACCAAAAAAACCACAGTTGTACCTACTTTGGTTCAATGTTAGAAACATCAGAACAATCATTATAGTGTATCAATGTCATAGAAATCCTCACATTACTCGATTACTATAAAATCCCTATGTTACCATGTAATACCACACTATCCCATCATGACCCAATGATATATATTTCCCAAAATATCCAGCCTCATGTAGCTTGATCACCATATAGGGAATAAGCATATAAGTCATGCCAAACTAGGCCATCATTACCTCATGCTATCTCCATGACATGTCACATAAACCATCATTCCACATAACTTTAATGATTTTATGATCACTTATTATCATCATGCACCACCGTCATTATATACTGGTATGATCACTATAGAGTATCATACCCCTAGGACATGCCGCACTAGGCCATCGTGCCCTATAACCCTTCTCGATATTTTCATCGTGTCCCATGAATTATCTGCATATGCTCCCCCTCAAGGGATACAGAACAATGATAGGTCCACCTTTAACATATGTATAAAAAAACATGAATAACACATCATATACAAAATATATCTCAAGGAAAGAATGGAATCATTTCTCAGGAAACAAACACACAAACAAAAAATCTCAACTCAACCATGGATATCCAATATAACAATATTATTATGATACAATATAAAAATGTATAAATTGATCCCAATAAGGTAACGAATATCATACCTCAAAAACCACAGTTTTCAAGGAATGGATAATCCAACTTATGTCATTCAATATATTGAGTGGAAACCTCAAAAGTCAAGAACATCACATCTTGACCATATTATCGTAAACATAAAAACACTAGTACAACCAAGGGTCCCATAAAATAAAACCATATATGTTATTCCAAAAATAAATAAAATATCACTTGAGATTATACATTATGTCTCCTATATAACGCTTTAATTATCAATAAAATATCAATGAAGTGATATTTTATATCCCTTCAATGAATCGTAAATTATCATTTAATTAACTGCATGCACCGAAAATATTATCCATAATAATAAGTAAATATTTATTATTTCTCATAAATTATTATTTTATAATTTAATTTTGATAAATATCATAAATTAACCATTATAATTTTCTTCTTAGAGTTTATCAAAAATTGAACTTTTATAATTATATTTAATTATTTAATCATAATTTATCTTTGATAGTCACAAAATTATTGTTTGATAATTTCATAATTATCCTTTAATAATACATAATTTAATTTTTCATGGTTTTAATAATTAAAATTTGATAAAATAGTCCTTTTATAAATTTACCTAATTATTTTATCTTAATTTATCCTAGAAAATCTCAAAATCATCATCTAATAAATTTTTAATTATCCATTAATAATCAATCAATTATTTTTATGGTTTCAATATTTACACATTGATAAAATTAAAATTATTGTTAGATAATTAGATTAAATATTATTATATAATACATGTAATATTCATATGATAAGTGTATTATGTCACCTAATTATTTTTTAATAATTTAATTCAATTATCTTCCTAAAATTCAATTAAATTATTCATTAATGATTGAATGAAATTATTATTGATAATTTATTGAAACAATCCTTCAATAATTATATTAAATTATCATTTTACAATTCTTTAATTTTATAATTTTTAAATTAATTGTAATTATCTCTTCCAGAACCCTTAATTTTTCAAAAAAAAAATTGGAAAAAAATCTTTTTAAAAATCATGCAATTAATATTAATAAAAATTCATAATTATATTTTGAAATTTGATTGAAATATCTCTAAATAATAATAGGGTAATATAATTTTATTTAGATTCAATATTTCATTAAAACATCTTAAAATAGTGGGAATATATATATATATATATATATCCAAAATGTTCTTAATGGTGTTGTCCATATCACAAAAAAATAATTTCACTAGCCACATGAATAGTTTATAGCCAAGGGATCCATGAATAGATCATGAAATTTTTTTAAATCAAGTGAAATGGATTATTGACGTTTCTTGGAAATTATATAATAAATGAGGATAAAGGAAAAACCATTCATTTATTTCCCATAACAATCCACCTATGTTCCACAATAATTAATAATAACGATTTCATATGTGACTAAAATAAAAAATCATAAAACAGTCATTAAATAAATATAATTAATAAATTGATGATTTTATTTATTAAAAATGGATTTATTTATTGATTTTTACATCATGGGTAACTAAAAAACTGTTACAATTCCATGTCAATGAAAAAGGATAACAAAAAAGAAATTAATTATTTGAAAATCAAAATAATAATATAATTTAATATTAACAAGGTTATTATATTGTGAGATGTTATAAACATTTTTATGTGTGTAAAAGTTATGTCCTAACTTGGGTAAAACATGGGTTCTTGACCTATGGGTGGTCTCATATTCCTTAGATAAACCACTATTTTGGAGATATTAATTTATTTTCAGTAAAATATAATTTGAATATAAAATTTTGTATATTCTCAGAAGATCATACACAATGTTTAATCACTTAAAATTCATGCCCTTTATAAGGGAAAAGCATATACTATAAAAAATGTAGGTAATAAATTTTTCAAATGACAATCTATTTTGGATATATTCAATTAATTTTTGAAAAATATAATAAAAATATAAATAACATATCATTATATGCTGTATGGAAAAACAGCTGACAATAATGAATGTTATATACTTATTAGAGAAAACACCGCATCCTAGACCAAATTGTCTTCTATAATTTCTTATATAACACAATTTATTGGAGATGTTATATTATTTCATATGAATCACAAACGTGTAATATAATTTATTTATTATTTTTATTTCATATATGATGAGGGTCTATATGTCTCTGAATCTTGAATAACATAGTTTCGAACTCTAAAAATATTCCCGAGATAATTAAATTATTAAAAATGGTATGTTAATATTATAAAATTCCATTAAAACATAATTTACATTAATTTTAATGAAAAATAATATTTTTTAGATAACATATTTTAAATTGGTTTCTAAGGGGGATTTAATTATTTAAAAAAAGGTTATAGAAAATGTGGTGAGCATAGACTTTGATTAACTATATTGGATAAAACAATATATTTCATGAATGAATAATCATAATTAATATGTAATGTTATATAACTTAATAACTTTCTATTTAAACAATTATTTGTTCATAATATGGCAGAAAAAAAGTTTGACCAAATAAAGATATAAATAATCACATGATCATGTAACATATCCATGGATATTCTAATAATTTAATAATCATATGAATATGAATAACAAATCTTATAATTAGATAATGGATAATATAATAAATAATTAATGTATATATAGGAACTCATGCTAATATATCTCAGATAAATGGGTTTGTCCTTTGCATAAAACTTATGATAGATTTTCCATTGTTCCCTACTAATGAATCAAGGTAATATAGCTAGCCCCTAATATCCCTTAATATCTACAATTAAATCCTCATTTGAATATAGTAAAAATATAGCCATCATAAATATTTATATAGGAAAACTAACATATGAAATTATAATAAAACCATAATTAATAAACATATACTTAAACCAATAAATTTCATTTGATAAATGGTAATAAAACACTAAATCCTTAGAGATAATGATTATAAAATATACATATAATGAATTATTATGATGATAATAAAATATTCCCCAAATTATTTATATCTAAAAAAAATTATTATGTCTTTAAGAATCATAAAATCCATAAAAATTTAATTAAAATATCTATTTTATAAAATATTGTTTTCTCATTGAAAATATTTTTACAACTAAATGAAAAAGTAATTTTAAAAGAAGTTTTCTCTTATAATAATACATAAAGTGTATAAATTATTCTTTGAATCATTCATTGTTCATTATGCAATTTAATTTTGATCATTTCATATATAATAAAATTATTTTTCCATAAAGAATTTAATTATAAATCAAATATTCCTTTTCTAGAAAAAGGAATGAATATAAATATAATATAATTAAAAAATAAAAAAAAGGAAAAAAAATTTAATAAATAATATTATATTAGAATTCTGAAGTCATAAAAAAATGTTTTAATAATTCATGGACTCATATGAAAAATGATTTTTGAGTAATGATAGAAATAAACTCATATATTCACAAAATAATCATATCATTCATTTTACACACCAACGAGATATAAAATGGTAATATTAAATTAAAATGTTCATGAAAAACAATAGGAGGAGAAAATTGAATAAGTTTACGATAGAAATATCAAAAAAATCCCTAAAGGGAGATGTTAACCTAAATAATAATTAATATTGATGACACTATGAAATATACTCTTATAATTTTAGTTACATTTGAATCATTAGTCTCAGAAAATAAATAAAATCTAATTAAAATTAAGAATAATTATTAAAATAATTTTTTTATTACATATCAAAAGGAACCCTATATATGCCAAAAAATGGAATTAGAGTTGAATATGGGATATGTGTCATGGAAGAAAATGATAGATGATAAACTGTTAAATTTTGTCCAAGTTCATTTTTATAAGTAACATAACTTAGTATAATAAATATGGATTAATTATTAATCAGACCATATAAAATAAATATAAATATAATACAATAAATGATTTAATTATGCATTTTTATGGCCTAATTATGAACCATTATTTGAGAAAACCATGTTTCCTTTATTAATAACATTGATTTGTTTATATGTTTTGATTTTAGATTTTCAATATTTTTTTCGATAATCAAGGTTACATTGTATCCCAATTTTGAATCATAACAGATATATGCAATATAATTATCATGAATAATCCATAAAATTTATGATATGAAATTGATGACCCCAATAATGGAAAATTTAGGTTGTATATATGCATGAACATTGTGTCACTTTACTTGCCGAATGGAATGAATTAAAAATAAATAATAACTAAACATTTAATAATCACTATTATTTTTATATAGTAACTTGTTAATAAAATCTATATTTACTAATATAAATTTAAAAATTAAATGAAAAACTTTTCACATTGCTATGTGGAGGCGGTAGCCCACACATACGCACGAGGGCCACATTTTTTTTCCAATGGCATGGTTGGTAAGAATTTTTATGTTATATTAATATTATATAAGAATTTTTAGGTCATAAATTTCACATTTTTTCTTTTTCATTATCCTTAATAACATCTTTGTAAATCAATATAGAAAAATGAATCATGAGACATCACGAGGTCGTAGTCCACCTTACACACGAGAAACGATATTGTATCCCCCCACAGAATGGATTGTTAGATGTTATATGTAATATAATTACTAAATAAGTATTATAATGTACTAAATATGATATATATGAATATATTTATTTATTAAATCCATCATAATATCCTTTCATGAATGGTGGTGATGGAAAATGAATTACATCGATTCACGAGGTGGTAGTCTTCCATACACATGATTGAGAGTTTTCTTCTCAATTTGATGGAAGTGGAGATTTATATATGTTATTACCTTAAAATAATAACATGTAATTATATATGAGATATTATTTTTATTATTTTATTATAGTTATGGAGTATTTTATGTATTTCAGATCAGAAAAAAAAATTATTTTATAACATCACCACTTATTTATAAAACATCAATAGGATTGCAAGAAAATTAATTCAATGTTAGATTTATGATAAAAAATGTATCTAGGATGTCTATGAATGTGGAAGAAGGTATTCTTTCAGATAATCGTATTTCAATTAGTATGTAAATTTTTCATAGGATTAGAGAGGGGTGTCATTTAATTATAATGGTAGAGGAAACAATTGGAATTTTTAAAAATTAATGTGATGAGTTGTTTTTGAGTACCACAAGGGTCAAAATATTTTATTACTGATATTTTGAGTTGATTATATTGGTAGTTTCCATTCCATTAGGTTTGATAAAAAAAATAGGTCATTTTTACCCTTAACATCTTAGTTTATCCACCCAGTAATCTTTTTTCACCGTAAGCATGGTAATAAGTTTTTTCTATTTTCACTATCCACTATGATCATAATTTTAATTTAACATTTTAGATAATATATATTTTCCTTATTAAAAATATGTAATTCATTTGATTAATTAAATCCATATAATTTGAGTAATTAAATATAAAATCAACCCCATTATTTCATTAAAAAAGTATTTTTTTAAATCAAAATATTAAATAAGATAATTCATAATTCAATAGTAAATTTATTCCAATGACCAAATTTAGTTATCTTTTAATAAAATTATAATATTTTTAAATAACTCCCAACTTATTAAATATTGTAAATTCATAAAAATTTAATGATAAAATATCTATTTAAATAAGAATCTTGATTTATAATAATTCTCTAAAAAAATTCCCTCATCTCAGAAAATTAATAGATATTCAACAGAAGATAATTTTTACACATTAATCAGTTTTTGTAATATTTTTTAATATTATTATTATAATATTTTTAAGAATTAATTTTAAAATATGTATACAATGGTTGAATAAACATCCTTGTTGAAAAATGATGTTTATTAGAAATTGTTTTCCATTACATGGATCATTTTTTTATTATCAATAGATAACCATTTAATTAATTTTATACATGTTTAATGCATATAATTTTTTATTATTATATTTTTATTCATTCCCACAAAATTAACTACAATTTTATAATTTTATTTTTTATAGAATAATATTTTAAAAGTGTTTCATGTTTTATTTAAACCTGTATTTGCAAGAAATACAATCCATTAGATTGAATGAATTTGTTAAAAAAAGACATTATTAATTCCCTTGGTGTTACATATTATTTTATTATCGAGATATGTGTTTAATAAAAACTATAAATCAAGATTTTATTCTTTTAAAATGAAAATGTGTTTCATAAATTTTTACAAGGAAATTAATAACTGATTTCATAATGATGGAATTCATATTTCCAGACATCACACACATACAATCAACGCATCTTAGTAGGTCATCCCACATAAATGTGTAAGGAATATGTATGTTTCCCAAAAAAAAATTATTCATCATTCATTCCAATTGATCAATGGTTTATATAACCCCCTTCTCTTAAATCCAATTCATTAATCATATGCTTATGAATAACTTCATCAATATAAATATTCAATTTTAATATTCCTCAATCAATTACGTGATCATAATATTTCTTATGTAACATATCTTATGTTAAAATTATAACATATATCCAGTGGTTCATAAGAAATTTAAAGGAATTTTTTCATTTATGTGTTAAAATAGAATAATATATTATAAAAATCAATCATGAGGAAAATACCATTTCCACAATGAAATTCACAATTGAAAACAATAAATTAGAAAAATAATTTGAAACAAAAACATTTGAAATAACCATTTAATATTAAAAATAAATATTTAAATAATTTATTAGCCATGATAATATTAAATTCCATCCATTTTTTATAATATAAAAAACATTTCATTCAAAATTTATCAAATTTAAAAAAAATTAACATCATTTAGAAAATACAATAATATTATGTTATAATAGTTTTAAAAAATTTGAAAATGGTAAATTATTAACTTAATAAAAAATAATTTAATTTAAAGAATTATTTAAAACACTTGAAGAAAACATTGATATAGAATACAAGTGAATTTGGACCAATGGGAGAAATAATTTCAATTTTTCTTAATGATATTATATATGTTTCCCGATTTCATTCAAAAAGTAATATTAACTTCAAAAATATAAATTTTAAAAATTATAGGTTGATAATTGTAGATATATTGTTTAGTAATGAAATATTATATAATTATTATCCTAGAAACATAAGAATATACCAACCCAAATATTAATGAGATAGTAATATAATCCCTTACCACATTGGTAATATCTAAATCATAATCCCTATGAAATAAAAAATAACGGAATAATTAAATATAATCAATAAAAATCTATTCATTAAATTACATATCTAAAATATTTATATTCACCTCACTCATGAAATAATATCTGATTATGGTATAGGTATTTAAATAATAAATGTTAGATGATAACCATTATAAAGATCATATCATTGAAGAAAAATTTGATAAATTAAGTGATTATGTGTGCCAATATAAATCAACACAATCCAATTATAAATACCTCATATTATAATAATTGGTTTTTTAACAAATTATTATGGGATAAAATTGTAAATTAATTGTACTTATAACCTAATGATTGTAAATTGTTTTTAGAAATACACAACAGTTTGGAAACATTCAATTAAAATAACATTAAATGTAATAGTTTCCATTGAACATAAAATACAATGAATCATTAAATATTCATGATATTACTAATAAATTGTTAGTATATAAACTGTATAAAAAAAATTTGGTACATAACATTAAATTATTCCTCGATGATAATTCATTTAGAAGAAATCTTATACCTCAACTCCGATCTGACACATACATTCATTATCTACCTAAATAATAATATAATGTTGGTCATTTACATTAAAAATAAATTTTTTCATGTTTATTATTCATCTTATTTACATTACATCCACGTTACACAAAATTAAAAAATTATTTTTTTACACATTGGATGTTTTGATGTTATACAACTCTTATACTAATAATGAGTTTGGAGGGGTGACAATGATAAATGGATTCATTATTTAATCATATAAGAAATAATATTAGAAAACTAATTAAAATTTTTATATATGAATTGTAATTTTAAAAAAATGATTAAAAATGGTTATGAAAATTGAACTATGCTACTATCATATAGACGGTAAAATGTTTGTTAGCTTAAGAAAAGCTTTCATTTTTCAATGGTCAGGATGGAAGGTATTTTAGTAGTACTATATATTTACAATATAAATAATATGTAATAAATATAATATTATTTAATTAAGTATACTACTACATACCATATTTGTAAAACATGGTTGAAAATTTACTCACACTGCTTCCTGGAATTATCATCCTCAATTACGAACAAATTATGTAATCATTATTTAATGGATTGAAGGGTACAAACTTATATAATTTATTAGATTTTATGATTGTAAAATATATCATGAGTAACATATATATAATTTTAATTCAACATAATATCTATCCATGAAATTCGTTGATGGAAAAAATTTACATCTATTATCGAGATAATACCCTATCGTGCACATGAAAGATACGATTTGAATTTTATGGAGGTAGAGGTCAAAATAGATTTTTTTCTTAAAATTATAACATTTCATTGCAATAAATATAAAAATTTTATTATATAATAAATAAATGGTAATATTTTATGTAGGTATAAAAAAAAATGGAAATTCATGGTATAGAACTACATATTTTCTTCAGAAAGACTCCTTTTTTACACCATATGCCCCATATAATTTCTATTATTCACAAAAAAAAGTCCTATAAAATTTTATTATGAAATTTAGTAAGGGACTTGAATAATTATTGGGAAAAAATGGCTCTTGAAGTGAGGAAAAAAGAGGAAAGGGGAATCATTTTGTAGGATAAATGAGGGCCACATAACAGATTTCCAAACAATCAAAATTAATATAAAGTAATTTCACTAAAAAATGTATCAGAATATATATATTCTAAATATATTATGAGTATGGGTTAAAATAAATTGGTAAATTAATATTTTCACTAGTTTAAAATACATTTTGACTTATAAATTTTTCAACCTATGTTAACCATTTTGATAATTTCCAAAATATATATGCCTTCAACTTATTAAGGGACATGATCCTTTCAATATAAGGAAAAAATATCTTTAATGGAACATAATTTATTTTTTATCTATATCCTATTTATTTGGTCATATGAATTATTTTTAATAATATTAAATATTTTTAATAAAATTTTATACATTATAATATATTAATAATGTATTTTTTGAAAATATTTATTTAATATGTCATTAAATATATCCATACATACTGGGAATTAAAATATAACACTATAAAACATCAGTATAATAACATATATATCAATAAACAAACTTGGGACACATACATTCATTCAAATTTTAACACTATAATACTTATGAAATCATCTATTTTACTATTCTATTAGTTGAATAAATATATTTTTAGTGTTGAATATGCACTTAAGGAAATTATTTTCTCACTAAATAATCATTATAAATTACCAGGATGAAGATAAATTTTTCTCAAATATAGATTTATAACTAAAAATTTCTAATATTTATAATTAATTAAAAAATTTAATTATAATAAATTAAGATAATGAAATTTATCACATTTCCTTAAATAAAATAATATAATGGTAAAACTCATTAAAAAATTGCATCAAAGAAAAAATGATTGAAAATTACATAATGATGAAAATATTAGACTCTTCTAATGAATTGAAGGCATGTTTTAGGGTTATTATCTAGTTTGTATTGTATTATTTTTTACCAACATTTCATGATTTTCGCTTACTATGGTGACAATTATTATGCTTTGTTATTATTCATAATATTCAAAAATAATGATAATACATTACCAATGTTTGTCATAATGGTTAAAAATATGGATTAAATTTTAAATTATGAAATATCTATAAATTATTGTTATAAAAAATTAAAACATAAAATGATACCAAAAAATAGTTCTGCTATTGAATTGAATTGAATTTATTAAAATGGTTTTGTACCAAATTCTATCATAAAATAGTTTAATATGAGATTATTTATATTGTAAAAAATATAATAGAACAAATTTTAGTTTTAAATATTTTAAAAATTTTATTTTTCAATTTATTGAAATAAAAATATCATTTTCATTAGTAAACATTATTTTTTAATATTCACTAGACGATCATTGTTTTGAGAAAAACAAATCACCAGAGGATATCCTTTATATTATAATATGTAAAGTTATATTATTTTTTAAAAATAAAATTTATTTAATTTAGTGAAATTATATATAATATTTTATCAAATGAACCATCAAATTTTATTCCTGGAAAACATAATATTTCTATAGCATAATACAACCTTACTCAAAATGGTGTACTTATTTCATAAACGTTATTTAATATATTTGAATTAAATAGATCCTATATATATCTAAATATATCCTAATTTAAATAATACTATTCATACCCCTTAATTGAATGGCTAGTTTATAATAGTCATATTAAAATAATTATATTTTTTTGGGGGTTTGGCTCATTATTGGTTATTGTAAATGATATAGATTGTGGGGTTCTATTAAAATATTACGGTCATACATTTCACAAGAAATTTAAACATAAGGGGGTGAAAAATGTATTTAAATTCTTGTTATCCATTATTTAAGTGACTAATATGTTAGATAATTATATATTTTATCATTGAATATATAACGGATAACAGTATAATTTTTTAAGAGAGTTGAATGTATAATTAAAATGATGAGGATATTTAATAATTTAAGCATTTATATGAATATGAATATTATATACTCTTATGTAATATATATTATAGTTTGTTTTTAAAGGATCATGTTTCTACTATCATCGTGCACATTAATTTTTTTAATAAATTATTAAATGGGGTTATTATACACATATTATCAATGTGATTAATAGTAATATTGGGACTGATAATGTATTCTATATTAATTCAATTTAATTCTATTTATTATATATCGAAATATAATTTTAAACTTTTAATAATATGATTTATTTAAAAATGTTTCCTAAAAATGATGATTTGAAATGTGTGAGTATGGAGACCTATATAGTGTTTCACATATCAGTTTGGAAATTCAATTTTTTATTAAATGATAGAAATTAATTTACCTATTATTTTAGTTTACATATATTAATATAGTTAGTTGATATTTTTATTGGGGAATGATATGAGTGATAATATAATTTTCTTGAGATGATTGAAGTGATTTTTTATATTTTCATTATTAACTGTCATTTTTAAAAAAATGAAACATAAATATTGAGACCAATATTTGGCCAGTGGTTTTATAGGATAGGATATTCCATGATGTGGAATAGTTATCCTTAAGAGGATATATATTTGATATGGAATGATATTGAATTTTTGGCCTCAAGCAAAAATATATATAATGACATTTGATGACATGGAAAATGATGGATGGATATGTTCATTCCATGATAACATTATGACTTAGTTGGTGTCAAGGTTAAATGAATATATTTTGTATTTATTCCTTATTCTATAGATACTATCATTGGTTAAAATATTTTTGGATTATTCTACTCACATATGGCATGTATACCTATCGATTCATGCAATAAATTATATATATTACATCATTTTATCATTATAGTATTTTAATTAGTTAATATACAGACTACTTTTGATGTAAAGGGTTATAGTGGTTCCCACTAGTGACTTTATTATTACACAATGTATGAATAATTAATGTGTGTACATATTACATGTATGATGATTCATGAAAAAGAGATTTGCCTTCATCCAATAGTGAGTATATATTTTAATATTGTGTCTTGATTCAAAAAAATTAGTCATATTGGATGTGGGTTGTTATCATTACATTCAATATTATTTTTCTGTTTAAATATTATCCTTTTTCTAATGTGCTGTGTTTTAAATTCATGGTTTCTTTCAAAAAATTAATAAAAATATTACTTGATTTAATAAAATTAATGTTAATAGTTTCTTACATATTTTTTAATTATTTTTATCTAGGTTCATTTTAATTTTTTTATGTATTGGTATAGTATAAATATACTTATAGTTGATGTCTTCAAACCCATGGTGTCATTATGTATACTTTGGTTATTTGAGAGCATTTTTAAAGACATGTGACACACCACCTTAATGGCATAATCACACCAAGCGGTGTTTTTATAATTCATTAGAAATATATTAATAATTTCGAGTTATATATAATATTGTGGTATTTGAGGCCTAATTATTTTAACTTTCAGATTATTTTATTGGTAATATATATCAATTTAAAAATAATAATTTTTAAAAAATGAAATATATTCTATAAATTGTAATTATTATTTCATTTCGTTTCCATACATTGGTGGAATATGATGAAATTTATCATTAAATACATTTTTGGTATAGTATGAACATCTATCTTATCATGTAAATGTCCAACATCAAAGAAGGTTATTTAGGGATAAGGGTGATGCATTAATTTATATTATAATGTATTCCAATTTCTAAAGTATCTATTTGTGATTGGATGTGATATAAGTTTCTGTAATATATTATGAATAATTTTTTGTCTATTTTCATAAGGAATTTGAATTTAAATACATTATATATTATTTTAGATATTCTAAGATGAGATAATAAAATAAGTTATAGTAAAACATTGATGATTTTACTCCTCCTATATTGATTTTGGGTTATTATTAATTTATTGGTTGATGACAATATGGAAAATATCTAGAGGCACATGATGATGAAATTATCCCATAATTGATACTCATGTATTAATAGGTAATCATTTCATTCTAGGTACCAACCCACTACTTTAAAAATTCATATTAATTTTAACAACCTAATATCATTACACTTTATTGGGCATTCCTCATTCCATGTGTTTGGGAGTTACTGTTAATTTTATTTAATTCTCATCGTATTATATTCAATATTTTAATTCCATTATATTATTATAGAGGTGTGTCTATTGTGTAAGATTCTTATAAATAAGTACATATAATTTAATGATGTATTCCTTCTATAGAAATATATATATAATGTACGTTGTTGAATGAATTACTTTTACTTTATATAGGACACCATTGATTAAAATTCAAATAATGTGATGTTATCAAATGTTGAAATCAAGTGCGTGTATTTCATATTTATGGTAGGCAATCGATCTGATTGAAAACGTTGTGATCATCTAAAATCCCTACTAGATGAAATGATTTTAATCATGGTAATATTGTAAAATATGTACATTTTTAGAGAATAGGTGGTGTACCACTATGTGTTTCTCATTTAGGATTCAATTATAAACACATAAAAAGATATCATGTATATGATATAGATGATATTTGGTGTCCCCTTTATATATACATCCATTTTATGAACAAAAATAATTTTATATATGATAGTTATAGAATCATATATATTTATTTTTTGACATCAAATTCATGAAACACATTATGTCACCTTTGTAGAAATTTACTTTTTATGAATATGGTTGATGGTAGTCTGTAGTGATTTATATTTGTATATATTACAAAATAATGAAAATATAATAAACCAGTCTCCAATATAACGAATTTATAATTTATTAGAATAGTTTAGTGGTACTGAATTGTTCAAATAGATTTAATTTTTTTTATTATATCATATTATAGTATTGCATGGAAATCATTGCAAAAATGAGTTTACATGTCATTCTACGAACTGTAAATTTACAGTGATTTATATCAATTCAATGACTTCATTAAGATAAATTATATGATATTTGATCCTATTGATTCATGATTTCATTGTAAATTCCTAATTGTTTTCATTAGTAATGTCTAAGTTTATATATGTGTATGATTGGAATATATTTTATATTTCAGTTTATACCAATAGTTATAACACAAAAATAGTTAAATAGATGATGTAAAATTTGAAATCATATGTGCTTGATTTTCTAGGACATGTTATATATCAATAGGTTGTTGTTGTGAATCCTTACAATATTTTTATAATAGAGTTTAGGAAACATATTGTAATATTTTGGAAGTACATTGGTTCGCAAATCATTCAAGATAATATTGATGATTTTAATCCTCTTTGAATGTGTATTAAATGATTGATTTATACTAAATTTATTAATATTTTTAATTAATAGATAAATTGTGGGTTTATTTGAGTATCCAAAATATATGTGTATAAATTCTCAAGTTCATCCAGCATAAAATTATAAGGTTGTCTTTGATGTATAAAATAATTAATAGCTTCATTTTGAGATGATTATTGATACAAGAAAGTGTAGTGACATAAAACAGATCAAGGTAATTAATTGAAAATTTCGATCCATGATCTTAGGAATAAATTTGAGGGTATTTTTTTCTTATTTTCGTAGAACTATCATAAAAAGGGTATGTTCCCATAATTAAAAATGAAAATATGTTATTGTATATTTTTTTTAACTGGAAATAAAATTGGAGTTATAAGAGATGGGTTGTGAAATTGAAGAATAATAACAATTATGATCACTTATATATAGGGTAATTTTAATGCAATAACTGATGTTTTGAGTGTGAATATTTATGCGGAATTTTCATTCAATGAAAAAGATAATTTTAGAATTACGAGGAAGCATCATGTTTTTTATCCTGACATAGATAAATTTAGCCATAGATTATATATGTTTCAGAATATTTATCAGTCACATTTTTTATTATTAGTGGAATCTAAACAAGGATATCTTGCGGTAGTGGTGTAGAAAGAGTGTATCCTTCTGGTATAAAAACATTGGGGATTAACAAGGGAATGCGTTTATCGAGTTTTGTTTCATTTTATGTTGTTTATTTAATAGATAACTAAATAGGTTATAATATATTTTGTTATTAGCAAACAATTATATAATAATTTAAGTATTCCAAATATATATCATTCCTTGGAGATCTATTTTGGAATTATGGAATGAATAATTTAGTAGGGGATTTTGTTTCTTCATAACTTTTTGTTATGATGTTTGTAAATGAGTAATAATTTATAGTTTTCCTATTACAAATTTGTTTTTCCTAATTTGAAATATTAGTATATAAATAATGAATTACTATAATGAATTACATAGAATTTTTGTAGAATATGAAAGAATATATTTAGTTATATAGTTTTTATTTATGTTAAATCATTTCATATAGATCAATGAGTAATTTGTTATTATTCATTGGTGAGATTATATAGGAGGAAAATATTTTGATTCAAAAATATCCAATAATGATAAAATATGATCATGATTCTCTTTTTATATCATTATTGTTAATGTTTTAAAAAAATTATTTTACCTCTAATTAATATAGTAACATTACATTTAATCACTGGGTTGAAAGAATGATAATTCATGTGATCTAAATATAATTGGGAATATTCATTTAATTTTTCTAGTGAATATTATATTTTGTTGTAGAATCACTTAAATTTTTTATTTATTATTATTACAAAAAGTACCACTAATTTGTTGGTGTGGAATTTGATTTAAAAATTATAAAATATTAGATGTTGTAACATCATTATTTTGTATTAAAGATTGTAAATTTTTCAATCATTATGAATTATTTATTAAAATGAATGATTGAGAAACAATAGATGATTTTATTGTGAATAAAATCTATTTATTATATATAGATTCATTAAAATATAATGAATGAGGATACTCCTCAATTTTACCATTAGTAATGATGCATTATTTAGGGTCCCTCCTTTTCATTGGTAGTTGTTTTTGGTTAGATTTAGTAAGTAATCTTCTGTATATGTTAGAATTATTATTTTTCTATATATGATGGATGATTCTATTTAAATATGGGAGATTATAAATCAAACGGATTTAATTTATGATGTTTTATATTTATCATTGATTTGTATTTATCAACATAATAAAATGGGAGTCATTAATTTCAGTGGTATATATTTTGAGGAGGAGAATTTATTATTTTGGTTTTTAAAGGGTATTCAGGACCATCCTGAGAAGGGGTTGTTGGGATGTTGAAATACTTTTTGGCACATATTGTAGAGGCATGATTTCATGGTGGAAGTTTGGTGGAAGCTAATTTAACAATTAATAAAAATTATTTCAAAATGAGGATGAATTTTTTTATTCCACAATATATCAGATATTTTTATAGATAAAATCAAGTAATATTGTTATATTTACCTATATTTTAATTTTTTAGTATACTTATTTTATACTAAAATATTATTTTATTATCACGCAAAGTATTAAATTTAGGGTTTTCAAATATATTTTCATCAATTTTCTTTTCATGACATATTTGGGGTTTCTATGGATGTCATAGTATTTATGATGGGATTAATGTTTTGGAATATGATTTAAAATAAAAATTATTCTATTGAAAAAGCTACAATAAAATTCATTTCATTATAGAATTATTTGATATTTTGTAGAATATTTTTCTTATGTTCTAGAATTTATAAAAATAACCATCCATTGATATAAGAACCTTTTAATTTTCATATTGTATTAACTTATTATGATTTTGATATATAATCATGAAAAAATGGAAGTGATGACTAGTTTTTTAATTAAATGTTGTGTGGAATGTGGCTAGAAGAAAATATGATATTATTTTTTAATGTAACATTTGTTTCAACGTGGTATTATTTCTTGTACCACAGTTATTTATATGAGACTGTTTGTATAAAAAGATGGTGGATACCAATCTGTATATTATAGTGTATTGGGTCATGATTATTTAGAAGTGCATCCAACTAGATTTATTATTAAATAGTCATGAATATTATGATTTAATATTCATTTATATAATTTTTTAGAAATGATGGGTGGAAACATCATATGGAGGTACAATAATTAGGTTTACAACATTTTTCATAGAATTATGGATAACAAATATATTTTTTTGTATAATGAATGATTATAACAATATTTTCATTTGGGTATTATTTTTATAATAATAATCATTTGCATCCCTTAAACCCATATTCATTTATTTAATTCCCCCAACATTTTACGTTGACACTAATAAGGTTGGATTAAATAAAATTAAGGATATTATTTCTCAATTATTAATTATTCAATATTAATTTAATATTCAAGGTATTTTTATCGATATGCTTGTATAATTTTTATTCCACATGATTGATATTGGAGGATTGGTTTGAGATTTCACATTATTTTATCAGGGAAATGTGGATATTTGAACATTATAATAAATATTTAAGTGAGTTTTTATATCAAGTATTTATATATTGTAGTTTATATAAAGGCCCACATATATTTCTTATAAAAATTGAATTATAATAAAATGATTTTTTATTTGAATATTATTTATATTGGATTGATAATACTAAAATTCAAATAAATAATAATTTTTTAAACAATTTTGGTAATTCTATTCAATTATTATAATACTTTTTAGTTTTTTCATTGATATTTGGTGTACTTTTAGTATTTTTGAATTAGCGTTGATTTTATATGAATTTTACCATAAACTGTTTATTATGTAATTTTTACTTAAAAGTGTGGGAATGATGAGGAATTTATATAGTAGAGGTAATGTGTTCAAGCCATAGTGTATAATTTTTCACTTGAAATATATTATTCAATGAAAAGATATATTAAATATTGAGAATATACAAGTTGGGATATGTATTACAAGATATAAAAAATTAATAAGGTGTTGCAAAAATTGTAATAAAATATATATGATTATATATTTATAAATGCATTGGATGAATTTATGAGCATAATTAATATTGATGATATTAATAATTGCTAAATTGTAATAAAAAATAAATTACCAAATGAAGAAATTGTTAGTCATTTTTCATATATATATATTCTTATATATATATATTATGGATGAAGGTTAATATATTATTATTGATTTGATTTAGATATGCGTGATGAGACATGATCATATATGTTCTTTAATAGAAATATTAGACTAGGATGATATTGTGTGGGATTATATTTCACTGAATGTTTTTTCCTTTCTTATAAACCACCATGCATATTAGGTAACTAAATTGATAGTGACATGGATATTTTAAAACCTTATTAAACCTAGGAATCGTTCATTTCTGTGAAAAGGATAGATAAGAAACCCTATTATTATTTCCCCACTTACCAAATTGTACTTATGTGGAGAAGGTTGTAGTAGATTATATAGAAATTGACTAGAGTATGATTTTTAGGGTTTATTTGATTTATGAGACTGTTTATGGGTTTTAGGGGATAATACTATAACCATATAAAGTGTAAATAAACACCAATTATAGTATAGTCGTATGAAGAATTATATATGTTGAAATTGGGAAACTATAAAATTATAATATTTTGATGTGTGTGTGTGTGTGTGTGTGTGTGTTTGTGTGTGTGCGCCTATGTGTTTGATTTATCTTCAATTGTAGTGATTTTGATTAATATATATAAATATCTTAAAAAATTACCTCCAAATATATTTATTAGCCTATGAAATCAACAAACATATATGTTGGAAATATTCTCCACAATCATGTGGAATCACATACTTCATGAAGACTAATATAGAGAGAATAATACGAGAGTAACTTAACCAAAAGAGAATGGAAACCTATGTAACCAGAATGGGGTTACTAAATAACGTTATATATATACCTTTATCCCCAAATAATAAATCTATGTGGAATTAAAATTAAATTATATGACTATTAAATGTTATAACTATTATAATATGAACCACATTAATTAAATTACATGTGACAACTCCATTTGAAATTAATTTTATTTAACACATCATCAAATAATGTATAATGAAACATAATAAATATGATATATAAATTATTCTATGGTAACACACAAAGATTTTTTGAAATGTTTTTGTCAAATTAATCTAAACATTTTGAAAATTTATATTCAACAAAGAAATGAAAATATTTTATTTTACATTCATGCTCTCTATTTGGATTTTATTATACAAAAATCCTTGTAAATACGACACTACATACAAGATAAATATTATCTTGATTTAGATATAACTCTATTGATTGATTTTGTTACAGGAAACAATGAGTTTCCTTGATGTACTGTCTAACAAGAATGATCAAATAATTACAATGAAAAGTTATTAAAATAATATATAACAAAATGTAGATGTTAAATTAGTATTTATGGAAAGGTTTAACTAAATTATGGAGATATATTATTTACAAAAAAATTATTTATTTGTTACAAAAGAATTATATATTAATATGAAAACTAATTAAATCTAATGGAAAATATTATTATTATTTTACACAAAAATATGCTTTCCCCTAATAAATTAAAATAAGTAAATTTAGTGACTGATATTAATAATATATATATTATTTATTAAATAAAACGATTTTTATATTCTTACAATCAGTTTATAATGTTTAATATAAAAAAAACACAATTTCATTATAATTACCTATATATTTTTCAAGGAATTTTTTTCCACCATTTAATGTAGAAGTTATTTTAAATAAAAATTTTAAATAATTTATTGATTATAAATTTATATATAAAATTAATATTTTAAATAAAAAATTTTTTGTTAGGGAAAATTTTTGCGATTTTTCATTGAATTTCATTTTTTGATGAAAAGTAAATAATACTATAATTTACTCCAAAAATGTGTTTTTATATAATTTATTTATTAGTTAGATAATATTATAAAATGATTTTTAATTATTTATTATATCATATTTATATGAATTAATCCAATTTAGTTCATTTTACCCAATTTAAAATTGAAATTGACTTTAAAGTATAACAATAATTTGGAGGTTTTTCCTTTTAATCCCCTCTATATAATCCTATTTGTAGGATAAATTTTTAAATAATTATTGGAAGTTATTTATTAGTAATCCTTAAAGAAATTTATTCAATATTTTTTCTCATCATAATTTATATTTTATAATAAGGCTATCATTGTTTTTTCCAAAATTCATAGTGAATGCTATTAAAATTAATTGAAGCTATTAAAGTAAAATTAACCTCATCAATGGAATAAATGTTAAATATAGGTTCCTAAATGAAGTTTAAACTTTAAAAACCCATTATATCTCCCTATCTCATCCATAAACCTTCCATTTTTATTTTAATTTTTATGACATTTTTAATGTAAAAACGTGGGTACACCTGTATTTTTTTAAAAATTAATTACCATGAATGTCCTCTCCATTCCAAATAAAATTCCACCACCTCTCACTCTTCATCAAACCCCTAAAAAATTAGGATCCGAAAATATCTTCAGAATAAACCTAAAAACATCCCTATCTTCCTCCTTAAAGCCTCTCTTTTGGACGAAAAGAATCCAAGGATTCCCATTTGTTAAAACCAAATGGAGTTAACCAATGAAGAAGTAATATCCCTTGTGAGGCCTCATTATTTTATTTTGTATTCAAAAAACCAATAATTTTTATTCCAAGATTATATAAAATCCAAGAGTCATCAATACAGTTTTTTTCTATTATTACTTCTTTTTATTTTTATTTTCCTACACTTTCACTCACTTCCATCAATTGTGTAACGATCTTGTTGTCTGCGTGTGTGGGGAACTACCACCTCAAGAAATGATTATTGTTCATTTTTACCTTACTATATGGAATGGTATAAATAATGATAGAAAATATATTTATATATAAAATATATTAAATTTATAATTTATTTTTTCTTCTAAAATTGATATTTAATACATACCTTTATTCATTTCATTTTATGTAAATACAAAATTTTTGTTTATGTTATAGTAGAGTACTACCCCCTAAAAAGAAATGCGATTAATTCAAAAACTACATGGAATCTATTGAGGATATGTTTAGTGAAGTTATATGAAATATATGAAATAATATTTTTATAATAATTTAATAATATTTATAAACTCATAAATAACATTTTATTTCATTCCTTGAATATGATACTTAAATAGAAACAGTGTTCATGCAGGTGTATGGTATATTATATCCATGAAAAATGTATTCAATTTTCAGAATTCAATATTATATATATATATTTTTTTAAAAATTGTTATTATTAATGATAATTATAACAGGGTTTATATTCTGGAAATAATGATATAAGTATTAGGACCCAATATAATACAATTCAAGACGCATGAAGAATCCTAGTGAATATTACTTGAAATAAAACATTAAAAAATAAATAAATTTAAAAGATTAATATAATGTCACAATAAATAAAATATGGAATTAGATAATGTAAAATGATTCACTGAATGATGTATAATAAAAATACATTTATTCTAATGGATATTTCAATGACTATGATGAGAGTCAAGAAATAAGGTAAGATGATTTCATATCTCATTTTAATTCCTAGAGATATAATCCTTATTCACAACTAACTTATTTTTTATGGTTTATATAATTCCCATTAATTTATTATATTTATTTACATATCCATTTCCCGATCTTTCTCTCATGGGGTTTACATTTCAAATGATAAATATTTGGTATGATAGTTTTGTCTCTATTTTACATCTTTCATACAGAGGTTTCTTTACAACAATATTATTTTTCAAAGAGTATATGAAATTTAATTTAAGGAATATTCATTTTTTCATGATATTTTATACCTCATGTAATTTCATATTACTTCATGGAGATTATGATCCCACGATACCATGTGCTACGATTATATTGAAACAATCCCAATGTTTATCAATATTCATTATTATTATTCTTCTGTTGATAACACTTTATTATCAATCTCTCAAAAATGTTCCTGATATTTCTTCTCCTCCATTTATTTAAGATATTTTAATTTCCATGTAAATTTATTCCAATGTTTTGTATTTATATCAAATAAGAAAATGATTTTATGAATATAAAACATTACCTCTCTCTTTGTCCAGAAATCAATTTTCCATCAAAACTATGTTATTTAAATGGTTTCCACAAATTTAATAATATTTTTCTAAGATAATTAGAATAATGTTTTTATCATTTTTTCCCTTTTAATGAAATTTTTTTTCAAAATTGAATATTCTTGTCATTTTCTGGTTGAGGAACTTTTCTATCCTTTTTGGTTAAAAATAATTTTTTTTAATATACATAAATTTCCACCATTATGACTAACAACCCAAGGTATCCTCGATTTCAAGATTAATAATTTATTTTTAAAAAAACATAATATTTTTTGAAATTCATTGTTTTAATTTTTTTTTAAAAAAATGGAATTGAAACCACTTTGATGATTATTTTATAAGATTTTTGGGTAAAATTGTTCACATTTTATTCAAAATAAATTTATGTTTTAAACTAAAAAAGGGTTTTGAAAATGTTTTCAATTTTATTTCATTAATATTCAATAAAATTAGATATCAATACATTTTTAATTTTTATTAATAAAATATCACATAGAATTGTTTTAAAAACATTTTCAACGCATTATTTATAGTTTTTTAATATATATTCATTGAAATGGTTTTAAAAACAATTTCATTTTTCTAATATATTTTTTAAAAGGAAAATGTTTTTCAAAATATATCAGTGATAAAATTATATTTCATAAATTAAAATGTTTCAAAAATGATTAATTACATTCATTATAATTCTTCTGGTTTTTTTTCAAGAAATATTTTCCAATAGATTATGTTTAAAATATTATTTTCAAAGAATAATAGAAATTTATTCCTAAAAGTGTTTTTAAGGTAAATTTATAAATTAATTTTCCATCTAATATGACATATATTGATGTAACTAATTCCCTCTTGGGTTATTATTCAAAGGGTTATTTCCTATTCTCTCTCTAAGTGGTTTAAATTTTTATGGAATGATGTTTATGAAACATTTTCATCTTCATTGGGTTTCATTCTTGTGGAACCCACTTCTATTCATTGGTTTGGATATGATTAAATGATTATGAATTTTTACATTTCTATAGGTTTAAATATAATTACATTTTGATGACACCCATTTCATATTACAAGATTATGGTAGGATTTTAATAAAACCTATATCATTTTATGGGTTATGATACAATAATGGTTTTATAATCATACGAAAAATCTCTGCATAATTTTATTATGAGATGGGTGGGAGCCATATCTCCCTCCAATTCATTGGGTAATGATTTATATCTCATGAGATAATTATATAAATTAAATGGATAGACTTGATCCAATATATGAAGATGGGGAAACCTAATACTATATAAATAAAGGATTTTGATTGGGTATGGTAGTGTGTCATGCCCAAAAGGTGTAGTCACCATGACATTAGTAGATAGGGAAACCCGATACACTATTGGAAGAAGGGGAAACCTGATCCCATATAAGGAAAAGTCTCGGACTAGGGATGGTGGTGTGTCTTTTTTAGTATTTTTTGTTTCGATGATGTTCATTGACATGTGTAAGATATGCATCCAAATTTATAAAAAATCAAATAACATGTTTATATATGACAATAATTACATGTATTATTTCTATTAAAGTTATTTCATGGATTATATTATTAATTCCCTTATTATTTATGTCTTATGAAAAATTGATGATATATGAAATGATTTATATTTCTGATATTATGATATTATCCATGTGATATTCTAATTTTATGATCACATTTTCATTCCCCAATGCTCATGTTTATGCTTATTTGTATCCTATGTTCACCCAAACTAAGAATGTGATCTCAGCAATATTTATGACTACTTCACCAAGTTATGATGATATGTATTTTGGATGATGTTTCTATTATGGGTTTTAATAATATTATACCTAGTGTTAGATATTGTAACTCCAATAAGTACCAGTCTTTATGATTCCTTGTCTACAATAGAAATAGACTAGTATAATCTATGGGTATATGTTTGTGTCATGTATACTATATGACGAATAAGTATTGTATTGTCATTATACAATAATTCTGGGATTCAATAATTTGTATCATATCTAGGATTAGTTAGAAATTTGTATCTAGGATTAGAAAAAATAGACCATATTATTATGGATATTTACGCCAAAATGTATAGTGATATCTCTAAGGATGTGTATAAGGATGTGTTAACATATATGAAAATGTACTAATATTTTGATAACGGACATAGTGAGTGGTATTTTTGAAATACATCTTTGTGTGGATATTTATAGTGGATGTTAATCTAGAATAGATTTACCTAGGGAAAACAACTTGGACCTGGTGTATCAGTCCTGACATTGCATAAAATGGAACATAACAATGGGAAATGTTCTATAACTGGTTTGACTCTCTCAATGGATATTCCTTGGGAATAAAAAAAACCTTTATGAACCATATCAAAGGATTAATATACTGTATGAATTTTAATAACCGAGGATAAAACTTTTATGTTCTAGATAAATGACATATGTTACAAGATTTAGTGTAAAGTCCCATGTTTTTTCACCGGGATAAAATATGAAGGTTTTCAATATTATGTTTGGTTAATCAACGAGATGTTTTTTTAACCCAAAATCAGGAATTTTATTCCGAGTGTTGGAACCCCAAATGATTTCTTTTTTGGGCTTTCCCAATTACCCTATAATTTTATTGGGTGTCTCGATGAGACTCAGGAGCAGAAGTTCCATAAAAGTCCACATAAATGGATATGCACGGGTAGTGCATAGTTCTGATCCAACCCATGAAGTTTACCGTTTTTAATAAATTATTTATTTTAATGAAATAATTATATATGAGTGACTATGATTAATTAAAATAATTTTTTAATAATAATAATAATAATAAATTTTTTATTATAATTATTGTGGTTGTTTAATAAAATGAATGATAAAGAATATAATTCTTTGATGTTTGAAAAAACTAATTTGTATTTTGGGTTTATCAATGAAATATTTTAATTAAATGAAGTTTTTCAGAATTATTATTGGTCCATTTATTATTTAATGGATGTTATGGTTTAGTGTTTTTATCATTAATATAATATTAATGATATATAAATAAATTTGGTGTATTTTACTTTTAATTATTTACAAGTCTGAATAATAATATTAATGACGGGATTAATATTATTAATCTGTTTATTTAATTAAGTAAATGTAAAAGGAATTTAATGCAGATTTTCATTTTTCAATGTTATGTTTTCCATTATGAATGATTAATTGGGAGTTATGGTCTACATAAATTATGGTGGATAAAAATAATAATAATTATTTATGATTATTAATATTTTGCATATTATTATGGTGATATTTATTATTATTATTAAATTTTTACGGTTCTGTTATAATTAATAATAATAGTAATCCATTTTGGGGTTTTGGTTATAACGGAATAAATGTTGAAAGTGTTGGTAATAATAATTTCATTTTTTATTATAATAAATTATTTAGAAAAAATAAAATTCAATTTAATTAAAAGGGGTTTTATTTTGTTTTTAGGTTAAAAAAGAAAAAGAAAAGGGCAGGGCGCTTCTCCCCCTTCCTTTAGGCACAGAACCCGTGACCACCCCCTGAAACACATTGAGGCATGATGGAACAACATCTATGAACTCGTACTATACATGAACATCCCCCTTGGGACCTCCTGCAGTGTGCAACCCCCAGGCGACTCACCCTAAAGCATTGCGACACCCAGGTGGAGCTCTTGCAGTGCGCGACCCCTCTGGTATGACCCCGCCCCCTTACATCCCGGTTCACCATCCATATATTTTTCTACCCAAATTTCTTCTTGGATTAGGTAGGATTAATTATTGTAAGACCTTCCCTTGTGGTCCCTTTCATCGCTTGGGAGATTCATTGATTTTTCGGTTCTTGTTTTGGTGTTGGCTAAAACCCTAATGTTCTGTTATATCCAGTTAGTGCATTTTTCAAATTTTTGGTTATCTAACTGTTGTTTTGGGACTCGTAAGACAATGTTCCAGCATCCCCCACAACTAGAAAAGAAGATGTTCTTGACTTTCATTGAAGCCATATAGGATTGTGTGTGAACATGTTCCAGCATCCCCCACATATATATATATACGATTGTGTGTGAACATGTGACTACCGACCAGTTCTGGACTGGATTCCACCATATACATTAATGTGTTGTGGAATTAAAATTGTTCCACCCCGAGGTAGGGTCCCAAATCATTATCTCTTTATTAAAGAATTTTTATTTGTTTCCTATAATAAATTGAGAATGTGAGTCTCCTTTTCTTTAGAACTGCAATGTTTTCATAAAATGATTATTAAAGATAAACTATTGGTTAGTGGTTATTACATATCATGCATGTATATCTATAGGATTTTATTAATTCTTATTGGTAGTTCTAATATATGTAATGTTGTTTCCTGAAACCATTGCTGTTATTGAGTGATCACGTCCATGTGAGATGATTTATGACTTGACAATGTGTTTGTTTTATGCTTCTGTTACTGTATATTTATTTCCATCCATGATAATATATTGAGTTTATGCCCAAAGCATTAAAAAGTTAAATCGGAACAACCAATGGGTATTCATTATAATTGAGACCTAAATAGCGATGTACTTGGACCCCCTTCTGTGTGATTTTTATGCCATGTCACTGAATGTTATTTATGTAAATGATGGTATATAAATTGGGGAATTAGGTGATTTAGTGGGATAGGATGGGTAATCAGTAAATTAATTGTATAATTAAAAATCATGTAATGAATTTAAAAATAATTGTTGCATTTTCTGATTGTTGAGAATATTGAATATTTTTACATGTTCAGAATTGAAATTGGGCAGTGATAATAATTAATGGATGGATTAGTTATTACTTGTTAAATGGTAAATTTATAATTAATTGATGACTGGTTAAAGATATATGATTTGTTTAATTATTTATTGAAATAATTAATTTGCATGCATTAAATTAAGATTGTAAATTTTTTATTTGTTACAACTATTGGGAAAGGGTATATTTTGATGCCTGTTTGTTTTTCATTCCTTATGATTTTTTGGATAGTGTAGTTTAATAAAATTATATACTATTTGAGATGGTTTCTAAATATTTGGATTATGTTTAGCATGTTTTGAGATGATTATGACATGCACATAAAATGTAAAAGTCATGGATGAATCACTGTTTTAGTGGATGTTGTTCAGACATGTTAAATATTTTGGATACTTAAATGTTTAGTTAATTATTTACTTGTCCTTGTAATAATAAATAATTGTTTATTAATTATTAAATATTTATTTTTTTAATAGTTAATCAATTTTTGGATTATTTGAAGTGAGTTTTATGTTTCTTATTTGTTGTTTAATTAATTAATATATTGTATTGATTAATTTATGAATTAATAAATGTATGGATTTGAAGTGTTATACTAAGAATTCCACAAAAATAAATAATATATATGTGTGTAACATCCCAGGTAAATAAATAATAAATAATTTTCATAATTATTAATATTTACGAATTAAATATTAATTTTATTTTAAAGGGGTTGCTATGTTCGATAGCGTACCCGATACGCAACGATGAGTTTCTTTGAAACTTACGTAGCACACTAGTTATAAAATAATATTATTTTAAATGTTAGTTAACAAGTAGTCATTGTACTGGTGGGAATGGATAGAAATAACTAAAATATGATTAGATATGTTTTTAAATGTTTATACATTTACCTAAAAAAAGATAAAGGCTTAAAATACGGAAAGAGTTCAATTTTAGGGAATATATACCCTAATTTTCACTAAAGGTTCACTTATCACCTTTTAATGGTGAACCGTCATTAAATATAGTTTTGATGACTCTTATACTTTATTTTGGAACAAATATAACTCTTCTTTAGAATCGGGACATCAAAATTTACTTTGTGTAAATTTTTGGTACCTTTCTGATAAAGTTCATTTTTTTATGAATAGTGTAAAATGTTGTATTTTAATTCAAGACCTCTTTTTAATCTAAATTATTTATATGATTAGATTATCTTTTGAATTGGTTTAAAAGTGAATTTAGAAAATATGTTTACCAGTTAATCCAATGGTGGTCATTGGAATCAATTTCACTTTGAAATCGGACTTAAACTAGTGTCAATCTATTGATACTTATTGTTTCATAAAAACACGCTATTTGCTCTGACAGCGGGAATTAATTATTAAATTAATTAATGTGACTTATATGTTTTGAATTTTGTAAAATGGACTTCATTTTTGAATTTGGAATAACAAATATAGCTTAGGGTGAATTTTTTGTAATTTTCTGAAAAACTTCAATTTTTGATGAATAGTGAAACCACTAAGTGGTAATCAAGCAAACTGAGTTTTCAGTTAAATGAATGTTTACCAATAATTTGTATTGAATTTTTAAAATCTGACATACATGGTTGTCATTAAGAAGTAAAATTTTGTTCAATGAGATTAAAATAATTTTTTGGTGAATAGTAACATTTTTTCATTAATCGCGATTAGAGGTAATTAGTGTAGTTTAAGGTAAAAATGGTATTATAAGAATGTGAAAACACCATGAAACTTGTCCTAAACCTATTGGGTGAGTCATGGCCGACCAAGACAAGTCATGGGCCAACTTGGGGACCCCATGGAGCCACTTTAGTTGGAAAATGACATTATTATATTTTTATTTAATGTTAAAGTGAAAATGATACTAACATAAATTGTTTTACTAAAATAATTTTTGAGTGGGGTTATAAAAGTCCAAATTTTGATTATAAATAGTAAATGGAAAGCTAAAAAGATTTCCTACATCATAGTATTTTTTTATGATTTTTAGACATTAAATAAATTAAATTATTTATGACATAATAATGATGCAGTGATGACATCATTATTTGGCGATTTAAATAAAATGGAAAGATAATGAAAAATATAAAACCTACACATGTCCAAAACCAATTGGATGAGTGTATTTAGAACCCTTATCACCTTATCCACGAATTATATCAATTTGGGACCTTTTAAAACCGAATTTTGGTTTTCAAATAAAGTAATATTTCATTACTTTCCAAAAGTGCCCCTCCTCTCCTCTTATAAAAGGCCCCCACCTCTACCCCATTTCACACACTTCTCAAGCCTTTGGCTCGTCCAAACCCTGCCCAATTACTCTCTTCACATCCCTCTACTCATCCTAGAAGACTCCCTTTGGGAATAATCCTTTCAAAGGAATCCTTTAGGCTCAAATCAAAAGGGAGTTACACTTTTAAAGGTAATTCATTCTCTCTTGTTCATTTGTTTTATTTTGCTTCTCCAACCCTCTAAACTCTTTTTATTTACTTCTTTTGTAACAACACCAGTATCTTCAATATACTAGGATGTTGTTATAATATTTATTTGAGCTACACTCTCAAACAACTACATCAAATGGTTAAAGAACACACGGTTTCCGTGGATGGCGAAATTCTGCCTCCTGAAACGATGATTGTTCAATACTCATTTAACACCTTTAAAGGTGGCCATTATGATGTCACTATTTTTATATATGATATATAATATGTTTATGTTTTCTTTAAGCTTCTGTATTTTTCATTTTTGGCATACCTTTATGGTTTCCATTATGGCTAAACACGATATCTTCATTTAAGGAAGTGCGGACTACCGCCCCCTCAAAGTGATGTGATTCGTTAATGCCATATGTGGGACGTGTAAAGGATGGATTTAAAGTTATTATATATAATGTTATACTGGAATTATAATATACCTCTATATCATTATTATTTCATTCCATTAAAGTATGATATAGAAATGAAAGTAGCATTCATGCGTACGTACGGCTTACCGTCTCCATGAACGGTGCATTTCATTTCTTATCCCCAAATGTAATGTACTATTAAAAGTATATGTATATAATGGATATATATAATTAATGATATATCTAAATGATGAATATAATTCTGGAATTAAAATATACATACCTCTCATTTAGTTTTAATTTCATTAATATGACAAAGAAATGAAAGTAGCGTTCATGCGTACGTACGGCTTACCGTCTCCATGAATGGTGCATTTCATTTCTTACCTCTAAATGATTATGTAATATTATAAATACATTTATATGCTGGAAATATATGATACATATTATATCCAAATCTGTAATTTCATTCTGGATATAAAGAACCTTTGACCACACGAACAACATGTAATTGTAAGAAGTCCACTTTCGACGTAAGAACCAAATATTGACAAAACAAACATTATTAACTTAAATGGTTACATAATGTTAATAACATGGATGTAAGTGATATAAAAGGAATATTAAACTTTAAAAAGGTTCTTAATCAATTATAAATTAACTCAAGTTTATTATTCAGGACGTTAAATAACGATCGATTCATGTCGGACCTGAGGTAAGGGACTTCGTCTCAATCTCCTTTCATTGAGGCATATTTCGTTTTATACAGAACTTTATTTTATACGGTGTATAAGACCCTTTGACTTTTACTTTTATACAAAAGGAATTTTTTTCTACGAAGCGTTTTACTAAACGACAAAAAGGAATGTTTTTTTTAACGTACGCGGTGACAACGACCTTTTCCGCCGCCGCGAGTATTATTTGATCTTTGGATTTCTCAATAAGCCGTAATGTTTTTAGAATAAAATAAATACCATATACTAATTTATGTATATTGGTATTGAAAATGGTTTTGAAAAAAGATTCTATTATGTCAATATATTTTTGATATATTGTGATTGAAATGTGGAAATGTTATCATTCCTTTATATTGGTTTTATGTTTTATGATTTTATATTGGTACTTGGACATTTTAACGGGTGGTTACGTTATAAACCATATGACGGGTGGTGCCGTGAATACCATGACGGGTGGTTACGTTATAACCTCCAATGCATTGGGTATGGAAGTCGGCCGTATGGCTATTCCATTAAGTATGTATGGAAATTGTCCGTATGGCTATTCCATTAAGTAATATGTGTGGAAGTCGACCGTATGGTTATTCCACTTAAGTATGTTTATGTCTCAAGTTACCTTTATATATGTTATGTGTTCTTTATAGGGGTTTTATGGTAATCCTTTGGTTACAAAAAGGTATGTAATGATACTTTATTCAGTGAAGAGTTTTTATTACTTCATAAAGGTGAAAAGTATTACTTTGATAAAGTATTCATGGTTTACTTGTTGTTTTGATAAACTAACAATTTTCATTCTTTGTGTATCCCTTACTGAGCTTTTTATGCTCACCCCAAGTTTTTCGAAATGTTTTTCACAGGACTTAAAGTGGAATAAGGTCAAGGATGGGATCAAGGGAATTTCATGCTATCTAAAACATGGAATCTAGACATATTTCTTTTTAAGAGTTTTTATTTTATGGAGACTTAGTAGAAGTGTCTACTTTGTAATCTTTTAATATGTAATAGTTATGTTCTAATTCTCTAAA
The DNA here is from genome assembly GCA_963277665.1 of Viscum album. Classification (NCBI taxonomy): domain Eukaryota; kingdom Viridiplantae; phylum Streptophyta; class Magnoliopsida; order Santalales; family Viscaceae; genus Viscum; species Viscum album. The sequence continues at coordinate 86,445,506 of OY728121.1, read as the reverse complement.
ACTCTAAACCTGAAAAGATCCTCAATGTGAATTATTCATTTAATTCAATATTAAGTAAGGTTTAAGGCTGGGGCCTTATAGTTGGTATCAAAGGTCGGTTTAGACATCTTTAGGAGTTAGAAAATTTTTAAATTATAAGTTAATTTATGATATGATTGAAATGCTATAGCATTTACGGATTACCATGTTGCTTCGCCTAAGATATTTCTGTGTTCAGAATGGTTTTCCGCAGAGAAAACAAAGCAGCTATGTTGGGACGACATCAGGAGGAAGATAACCTTCCAAATCAGCAACCTGAGATGGTCGGAATTGGAACTGAACAGTTTGTTGCAGTAATGGCACAGTTGACTCAGGCTATAAATGGTGGTGGTATCCATGCACGAGATCAGCCAGATCAACCGCAGAGGAACATGTCAGTGGTGGAACATTTCATGAGGCAACATCCCCCATCATTCAGAGGATCATCTGACCCTGTGCAAGCTGAAGGGTGGATTAAAGCACTGGAGAAGATTTTTTATGTCATGGGGTGTTTAGAACATCAAAAGGTTAGTCTTTCTGTTTACCGTTTTGAAGATGAAGCTGATCAATGGTGGTCGATGGTGAAAAATATAAGGGATAGTGATGAGATTGAGGATCTTCACTTGGACGAATTCAAAGGTATGTTTCTTGAGAAATATTTTCCTAAGGTGGTTCATCTTAGGATGAAAAAACAGTTCCGAGAATTGAGGCAGGAGGATGATTCAGTGGCTACTTATGAAGAAAAGTTCATTCCATTGGCAAGGTATGCTCCAAACTTCATACGAGATCTTGATAGTAAAATAAACCATTTTATACTCAGGGTTAAAGACAATGTATCGAAGGGCTTTAGCTTCTCGTGAGTTCAAAAGTTATGAAAAACTTGTTCGATGTGCCGAGAAGGTAGAAATGGAGTTTTCCAATGATCAGGTGTTCTATGAGAAACAACAGAATAAGAGGTCTAGTTGGCAGGCAAAGGTGAAGAATTCATCAATGAAGTAAGGAGGTATGAAAACCAAATATCCATCCTGTGAAAAGTGTGGTAAAATGCATCCTGGAGAATGTTTATCCAAGGGGTGGTGAAATCCTTTGCAACAACTTCAGCAGATGATGGGCCATCGAATGAAGTGGTATCAGCTCCAGGGAGCTCCGTATTTTTCGAAGATTGACTTGATGTCGGGGTACCATCAGTTGAAAGTAAAAGAAGCATACGTTCCGAAGACTGCGTTCTGTACTAGATATGGCCATTATGAATTTGTAGTTATGCCTTTTGGGTTAACCAATGCACCTGTTGTATTCATGGACCTTATGAATAAAATTTTCCATGAGTTCTTGGATAATTTTGTGTTTGTGTTTTGAGGTTTGGGAAGAGGTTATGTGTGCCTTGTGATTCATTGTTGAAGAATGATTTGTTATGTGAGGCTCATAGTTTCCCGTTTTCAGTTCATTCTGGCAGTACTAAGATGTACAGAGATCTGCGGGAGTATTACTGGTGGGATGGAATGAAATGAGATATTGCTGATTTTACTGTGAAGTGTTTGACATGTCAATAGGTTAAAGCCGAGCGGCAGTTACCGAAAGGGATGCTTCAGCCATTACTAGTTCCAGAGTGGAAATGTGAGAATATATCCATGGACTTTGTTGTGGGATTACCGAAGACATCTCAAGGTAATAATGCAATCTGGGTTATTGTTGATCGCTTGACCAAATCTGCTCATTTCCTTGCTATACGAGATACTTTCTCTCTTGATCAACTTTCCCGTTTGTATCTTAAAGAGATATTCAGGTTACATGGAGTTCCTCTCTCCATTGTATCGGATCGTGATCCCAGGTTTTGTTCTAACTTTTGGAAAGGCCTTCAGAAGTCGTTGGGTACTGAATTAAATTTTAGTACAGCTTTTCATCCTCAATCAGATGGACAGTCAGAACGAACAATTCAGACATTGGAGGATATGATACGAGCTTGTTCTATGGATTATCAGGGAAGTTGGGACCAACATCTTTCTTTGGTTGAATATTCATATAATAACAGTTTTCATTCTAGTATACAGATGGCACCATTTCAGGCAATATATGGGAAGCGGTGTCGAACTCTAGCTTTCTGGGATGAAGTGGGTGAAAGGAAGTTGATGGGACCAGAATTGGTAGAAGAGATGGCAGAAAAAGTTCAGCTGATTCAGAAACACATGAGAATAGCTCAGAGCAGGCAGAAGAGTTATGTAGATAATCGGAGGAAGGATCTATCTTTCAAGGTAGGTGATCATGTTTTTCTCAAGGATTCTCCATGGAAAAGTGTGATGAGATTTGGTAAGAAAGGAAATTTGAGTCCAAGGTTCATTGGACCATATGAAATTCTGGAGAGAGTTGGATCAGTTGCATACCGAGTGGCTTTACCTCCGAGTTTATCTCAGGTACACAATGCTTTTCACGTTTCGATGTTGATAAAGTATAGGCCAGATCCATCTCATGTTTTGAGTCCAGAGGTAGTTCAGCTGGAAGAGAACCTATCTTATGAGGAACAAATGGTCCAGATTCTTGACCACATGGAGCAAGTGTTACGGAATAAGGTGATTAAGCAGGTAAAGGTTTTGTGGAAAAACCATGTGATTGAAGAGGCAACGTGGGAATCTGAAAATGCTATGAGGGATAAATACCCCCACTTATTTTGATAAGTGAATAAAATTGCGAGGACGCAATTCCCAAAAGGGGGGAAGGATGTAACATCCCAGGTAAATAAAGAATAATGAATTTTCATAATTATTAATATTTACGAATTAAATATTAATTTTATTTTAAAGGGGTTGCTATGTTCGATAGCGTACCCGATACACAACGATGAGTTTCTTTGAAACTTACGTAGCACACTAGTAATAAAATAATATTATTTTAAATGTTTTTTAACAAGTAGTCGTTGTACTGGTGGGAATGGATAGAAATAACTAAAATATGATTAGATATGTTTTTAAATGTTTATACATTTACCCAATAAAAGATAAAGGATTAAAATACGGAAAGAGTTCAATTTTAGGGCATATATACTGTAATTTTCACTAAAGTTTCACTTATCACCTTTTAATTGTGAACCGTCATTAAATATAGTTTTGATCACTCTTATACTTTATTTTGGACCAAATATAACTCTTCTTTAGAATAGGGACATCAAAATTTACTTTGTGTAAATTTTTGGTACCTTTCTGATAAAGTTCATTTTTTTATGAATAGTGTAAAATGTTGTATTTTAATTCAAAACCTCTTTTTAATCTAAATTATTTATATGATTAGATTATCTTTTGAATTGGTTTTAAAGTGAAATTAGAAAATATTTTTACCAGTTAATCCAATGGTGGTCATTGGAATCAATTTCAGTTTGAAATCGGACTTAAACTAGTGTCTATCTTTTGATACTTATTGTTTCATAAAAACACGCTATTAGCTATGGCAGCGGGAATTAATTATTAAATTAATTAATGTGACTTATATGTTTTGAATTTTGTAAAATGGACTTAATTTTTGAATTCAGAATATCAAATATAGCTTAGGGTGAATTTTTGTTAATTTTCTGAAAAACTTCAATTTTTGATGAATAGTGAAACCAGTAAGTGGTAATCAAGCAAACTGATTTTTCAGTTAAATGAAAGTTTACCACTAATGTGTATTTAATTTTGAAAATCCGACATACATGGTTTTCATTAAGAAGTAAAATGTGGTTCAATGAGATTAAAATAATTTTTTGGTGAATATTAACTTTTTTTCATTAATCGCGATTAGAGGTAATTAGTGTAGTTTAAGGAAAAAATGGTATTATAAGAATGTGAAAACACCATGACACTTGTCCTAAACCTATTGGGTGAGTCATGGCCGACCAAGACAAGCCATGGTCCAACTTGGGGACCCCAAGGAGCCACTTTAGTTGGAAAATGATATTAATATATTTTTATTTAATGTTAAAGTGAAAATGATACTAACATAAATTGTTTTACTAAAATAATTTTTGAGTGGGGTTATACAAGTCCAAATTTTGATTATAAATAGTCATTGGAAAGATACAAAGATTTCCTACATCATAGTATTTTTTTAATGATTTTTAGTCATTAAATAAATTAAATTATTTATGACATAATAATGATGGAGTGATGACATCATTATTTGGTGATTTAAATAAAATGGAAAGATAATGAAAAATCTAAAACTTACACATGTCCAAAACCAATTGGATGAGTGGATATCTAACCCTTATCATCTTATCCACGAATTATATCAATGTGGGACCTTTTAAAACCGAAACAAATTTTCAAATAAAGTAATATTTCTTTACTTTCCAAAAGTGCCCCTCCTCTCCTCTTATAAAAGGCCCCCACCTATACCCCATTTCACACACTTCTCAAGCCTTTGGCTCGGCCAACCCCTTCCCAATTACTCTCCCCACATCCCTCTCCTCATCCTAGAGGATTCCCTTTTGGCAGAATCCTTTCAAAGGAAGCCTTTAGGCTCAAATCAAAAGGGAGTTACACTTTTTAAGGTAATTCATTCTCGTTTGTTCATTTGTTTTATTTTGCTTCTCCAACCCTCTAAACTCTTTTTATTTACTTCATTTTTAACAACAACAGTATCTTCAATATACAAGGATGTTGTTATAATATTTATTTGAGCTACACTCTCACACAACTACATCAAATGGTTAAAGAACATACGGTTTCCGTTGATGGTGAAATTCTGCCTCCCAAAACGATGATTGTTCAATACTCATTTAACACATTCAAAGGTGGCCATTATGATGTAATTATTTTTATATATTATATATAATATTTTTATGTTTTCTTTAAGCTTCTTTATTTTTCATTTTTGGCATACCTTTATGGTTTCCATTATGGTTAAACACGATATCTTCATTTAAGGAAGTGCGGACTACCGCCCCCTCAAAGTGATTTGATTCGTTAATGCCATATGTGGGACGTGTAGAGGATGGATTTAAAGTTATTATATATAATGTTATACTGGAATTAAAATATACCTCTATATAATTATTATTTATTTCCATTAAAGTATGAGATAGAAATGAAAGTTGCGTTCATGCGTATGTACGGTTTACCGTCTCCATGAACGGTGCATTTCATTTCTTATCCCCAAATGTAATGTACTATTAAAAGTACATGTATATAATGGATATATATAATTAATGATATATCTAAATGATGAATATAATTCTGGAATTAAAATATACATACCTCTCATTTAGTTTTAATTCCATTAATATGACAAAGAAATGAAAGTAGCGTTCATGCATACGTACGGCTTACCGTCTCCATGAACGGTGCATTTCATTTCATACCTCTAAATGATTATGTAATATTATAAATACATGTATATGCTGGATATATATGATACATATTATATCCAAATCGGTAATTTCATTCTGGATATAAATAACCTTTGACCACATGAAAAACATGTAATTGTAAGAAGTCCACTTTCGACTTAAGAACCAAATATTGACAAAACAAACATTATTAACTTAAATGGTTACATAATTTTAATAACATGGAAGTAAGTGATATAAAAGGAATAATAAACTTTAAAAAGTTTCTTAATCAATTATAAATTAACTCAAGTTTATTATTCAGGACGTTAAAGAATGATCGAGTCAAGTCGGACCCGAGGTAAGGGACTTCGTCTCAATCTCCTTTCATTGAGGCATATTTCGTTTTATAAAGAACGTTATTTTATACGGTGTATAAGATTCTTTGACTTTTACTTTTATACAAAAGGAATTTTTTTCTACAAAGCGTTTTACTAAACGACAAAAAGGAATGTTTTTTTAACGTACGCGGTGACAATGACCTTTTCCGCCGCCGTGAGTATTATTTGATCTTTGGCTTTCTCAACAAGCCGTAATGTTTTTAGAATAAAATAAATACCATATACTAATTTATGTATTTTGGTATTGAAAATGGTTTTGAAAAAAGATTCTATTATGTCAATATATTTTTGATATATTGTGATTGAAATGTGGAAATGTTATCATTCCTTTATATTGGTTTTATGTTTTATGATTTTATATTGGTACTTGGACATTTTAACGGGTGGTTACGTTATAAACCATATGACGCGTGGTGCCTTGAATACCACGACGGGTGGTTACGTTATAACCTCCAATGCATTGAGTATGGAAGTCAGTCGTATGGCTATTCCATTAAGTATGTATGGAAATTGGCCGTATGGCTATTCCATTAAGTGATATGTGTGGAAGTCGACCGTATGGTTATTCTACTTAAGTATGTTTATGTCCCAAGTTACCTTTATATATGTTATGTGTTCTTTATATGGGTTTTATGGTAATCCTTTGGTTACAAAAAGGTAAGTAATGATACTTTATTCAGTGAAGAGTTTTTATTACTTCATAAAGGTGAAAAGTATTACTTTGATAAAGTATACATGGTTTACTTGTTGTTTTGATAAACTAACAATTTTCATTCTTTGTGTATCCCTTACTGAGCTTTTTATGCTCACCCCAAGTTTTTCGAAATGTTTTTCACAGGACTTAAAGTGGAATAAGGTTATGGATGGGATCAAGGGAATTTCATGCTATCTAAAACATGGAATCTAGACATCTTTCTTTTTAAGAGTTTTAATTTTATGGAGACTTAGTAGAAGTGTCTGCTTTGTAATTTTTTAAGATGTAATAGTTATGTTCTAATTCTCTAAAACTCTAAACCTGAAAAGATCCTCAATGTGAATTATTCATTTAATTCAATGTTAAGTAAGGTTTAAGGCTGGGGCCTTATAATTTGTATGACTGATAAAATTGGTTTGATTCAAGGACTGATTCTCCAAATACTCACGGGGTGCAATACATAGCATTCTACACCCAGCTTGAATGAAAAAAATTCTTTTATGCGATATGGATAGATGCTCCAAATTACCATGGGTTGTGAGAAAAGGACGGAAACTCCATATAATAATGATTGTGCTAGACATGATGTTCTACACCAATTAATTGCCATTGGATTTTGGTTCCAATTGGTCATACATTCAACTACTAAATTTGTTAAAGAAAATTATGGTCGCATTATGATTTCTGAATGGAATATGAGAATGTGTTCACACATAATCGATGAATTGTGAGAATAAATATTATATGATGGACCTCAGAGAGAATCTCTATTTTTTAGTGTATGGGGTGGGTATAGTATATGAAATAATAAATTGATTATCTTATTACACATTATCCCAGACAAAGCACAATCTTGGATTCGGTCTTTAGTTTGATTACTTATATGGACTTTTGAGACATCTATGTTTAGTGACATATACGAGGGATTTTAGGCTTAAGACGAATCTCGAAAAAAATCAAAATTTAATGAGATTTAATAATTGATAAATGAAAATGAATGTGTAATGACTATTGTGAATTCATGACCAATCTGTTATAAAGGATCAAACACTAGCTAAGGGAAGATGCCGGTACTTGGGTAAATAGTTACATTATATTGCTTACTTTATTTATGCATGTTTTCACACAATTTAATTTTTTTATTATGTGTATGGATTTGGGGTAGATTCTGGTGGTCCCGACTTACTACGATTTATATTTCACACCCTACATGGAAAGACACTATGCTGGGGTAGCATAGTATATTCTATTTGGTTTCAGGATATTGTTTTTAGTATATATTTGGGGGACAAGAGGAGTGGTCCAGGAAGTATATAAGAATGCTCAAGGAGACTTGCCTTAGGGATTTGAGTAATTGTCTAACTATTTATATATTAGAATATAAATCATGATGTTTTGGTTCATTGTTTTTCATTTTTTTATCATTATCATGTAATGAATTAATCTATAGAATAATTGGCATTGGACACTTTAATAAAAGGATTAATATTTGTCTTCCACTAAATTATCAATTATAAGTCTACTTCTGCTATTTATTTCTATATTCAATTATTGAGTTCTGATATGAGTGTATAGTCTACGCAATAAATATCCATAGAACCATGTCGTAATTTTACAGCTTCTTGTGTACGGGCAGACGCGCTAAAGTTCATGTAGCGACCGATCCATCCACCAGTTTACTAGTGAGACTGTTCAAGACGTTTCAACGTTGTATAAAGGGATTATTTTCCTCTGTCTCACTGTTATGGGGTTTTTAGACATGAGACTGGTGATGTGTTTTCATTTCTATTAATAATCTTTCTTGAGATTTGTCACGCCATGTATGAGAAATAACCAAGTGGTCAGAGATGTGAATTCATGTTTGTAGTATTAGATTTTATAGTTGAATGAGTTCCCCTTATGTGACTTTTATATTTTCTATCAATTAATGAATTTCAGAATTATGAATAAGAATTATTTTATCTTGATAAGGAAAGGAATTTCCATACATGCTTCATCTTAGCCACATAGAGATTCACATGTCATGCAAATAACATTAAATGTAATTGCATTGGTAAGATGATTGCAACATTAGATTGTCTTACTTGGGAGAAATGCCATGTTTTTATATGCTTTACCATGCCTCTCTAGATAGCATGTTTTTGTAATAGATTTATCATTCTTGAGTGATTATATGCCATGCATCCTTAGTTATTAGCATGATTTATTTTTTTCCATGATTTTGTGTTGTATCATGCTATTGTGTAACTTCTTATAGTAACATGCTAGTGATGTTTTGATGGCCACCCATGTGTTTGAACCTTATATAACCATAGTATATTTGAAAATGTTTTCAAATGTAAAACTGATAAGTTTTGATTACAATGAATTGTTGGTGGGTCGCATTCTAAATATCCTACATTGAAAAATGGGACCCTTAGAGGTTTCCATCTTGGTAAAATGAATTTAGATGCTAAATTGCCTATTTAAATTTTAATAACACAGAATGATAAATGATTACATATGATGTTTGTGATATAATTACTATTTTTTCCATAAGGAATTAATTTGAAAACCTGGTGAAATGTTAGGAAAAATGTACATGTATGCTTGTTGAAATTTATTGATCTTTTAAAGTAAAGTAATTAAAATGGATAAAACAAAAAAGGGGCCTTTGAATCATGGGATTTAGGTTGTTTGTTACTATGAAATAAGTCGAAACATATGTTTAGTATATGGATAAAACATGGAAGGTAGTACCCATAGAATGTTATTGGTTGTTAATGTAATTTCTTCCCACTACTCAGGATGACTTCATGGGACTCAGCTATGATGTCATACCGATAATATTATGATACAGCTTTTATTATCCATGTTTGACATAGTGATCGTGGTTCGGGGATCATTGAATTCATTGATGAATGTGTTCCAAAATAGTTTGTGGGTGAGTGGATGATCTTTTCTTGCAATGTCATGGACAATCCTATGGTGGGTATGTCACATTGTTTTTGGTAAATGTGTCGGCAGGAGATGTCGGGATTTTATAACAATGTTGTATAGTTTTAGTTCGGACGATCTTATTAATGACCTTGTTTTTTCACTATGTGTGATATTCTGAATATGATGAGCATGTACCCTATCTTTACATCATCATGTAGATACTAAGATAGTGTTGGTCTTATGTTGTGGTACAATTTAAATGTTGTTGGGCTTCATGAGTTGTTGTTATCTGGGTAGTATGTGAGATGCATGGTTTTTTTGGGAAACTCTTTTATTTGTGTTGGGGAATGGTTGTTTTTAAAATAGACTGCTGATTCCATGACTTGGAAATTTCACTACTGGTTGGGTAAGGACATCGTTATACATGAGGATTGTTTTGGAATAATTTTAATGGTATGTCATCAGATAGAGGCTGAATTTGGTGTTTGGGTCCGTGAAATCTTTCGATGGAAGCATGCCCAACCTGTTTTGTTTGTTGAATGAGATCCAACCATTTTCATTGATGATGTACCTGTAATATCCTCATAGATAATCACTATTTGTATGATTATTAAATAAAGTGATATTTGGTTATGGTTTTAATGTATTAGTATCTAGTTTTAGGAATGGTTAATGGTGAGGTTGTTATTTGGAATGAAACTTGTTATTTTTAACGGGACTAAATGGCCATGGTAGGTTGGTTGTTTTATTATTGGTTCTCGACGGCTTCCTATAGATGATATGTTTTTATTTGGGTATATTGAAATTTTTGGTGTTGTCGTAATAGGTTATAATTAGAAGGTTTCCTTTAAAAATAGTTTATGAACCGGACGTTTTTTTAGTCCGAGCTCTAGAATTTTATTCTGAGTGTTGGAAAACAAAAAGCGATCATTTTTGGACATCCGTAATTACCCTATAGTTTTATCGGATGCCCCGATGATTATCGGGAGCACCGGATCTGGAAAATTCATCTTCAATGTATCTACACTGGCCACACATGGTTACTGTCCAACCCGTGTAGTTTACCCGATTTTATAAATTATTTAATCTAACTAAATAAAATTATATGAAATATTGTGATTATTTAAAAAAAATAAATATAATAATAATAATTTTTTTATCTTGATTATTGTGGTTGTTTAATTAAATTAATGATACAGAATTAATTAAAGGATGGTTGAAGAAATTAATATGGATTTTGGGTCTATTGAAGAAATTTTTGGACTAAACGAAGTGTTTCGGAATTATCAGAGGACTATTTATTATTAAATATAAGTTATGGGTTAATTGTTTTTATAAAAATACAAAAGTAATGATTTTTAAAAAATTGGTGGTTTTAATTAAATGAATGTTAGAATAATAATTATAATAATGTTATTATTATTATTATTGTGTTTATTTAATTTAATAAATTATTAAATAATTTAAGGTGTCTTTTGAGATTTTCAAGGAAATTATTCCTTTATGAAGGGTTAATTGGGATTTATGTTCTTAATAAATGAAGTTTGATGGAAATAATATTAATGATTAATGATTATTTTTATTATTATGGACAATATAATTGTTATAATAATAATAATTATTAACTAATTTTGGTAGTTTTATAATTATTAATAATAATAGTATATTTTGGGAGTTTTGGTTAGAAATGAATAAATTTTGAAAGTGGTGGTAATAATAATAGAATATATTATTATCATAAATGGTTTTGAATAAATTAAATGCAATTTAATTAAGGGTATTTAATTTAGTCATTAGTTTAAAAAAGGACAAGTGGATAACCCTTCTCCCCCTTCATCTACAAAATGAGCCCCCCTAGAAACCCTTTGTGGCGCGACACAACAACATCTCTGGACACCTCCTCCCCATGACCCTCCTCCTTGGGACCTCCAGCAACACGCAGCCCCAGGGCGACCCTCCCTATAGCAATGCGACACCCAGATTGGGCTCCTACAACGTAAGACCCCCCATGGTGTGACCCCCACCCCACCCACCCCATTTCAGGATCATCAAACACAACATTTTCTTCCAAAAATTTGATCCTGGATTAGATTTGATTCTTCAAGGTAAGACCTTCCCTAATGGTCTATTTCCTCGCTTTAAGGATTCTCTATTTTTTCGATGCTCGTTTCGGTGTTGGACAAAACCCTAGGGTTCAGATTTATTCATAAGTTGCATTATTCTAATTTAAGGGTATTATAATGATGTTTTTGGATATGTAGATCGATGATCCAACATCATCCACCAAGGGAGATGTGGATGGGAATAGTTTTCATTGAAGACGTTAGTTAGGGAAATCCTCTAAGACTGTTGTTTGGTTTTTCAGTAGTTAAATTAAGTAAGTTAGTTTTTTATGAGACTCTGGTATTAAGTTTGAGGTGTGATGATCATTACTGATTTGATTTTGAGTACATGTTTAATAAATTTAATTTTTTTTATAAATATAGAGAATGTTCACATACACACACGCACACACAGAATTATATATATATATATATATATATGAAGGTGTGAGCACATGCAACATGTAAAGACCCGTAAATTTCAAGGAAATTTTTTTCTTAATTTTCTTTGGAATTTTACAAGAGCGCAGTTTCTGACGGCACCTGATTCCGAGGCCCGGTGTGCCCGGAATCATTTTCCGATGTTTGGCTCGGGTACGTTCAGTGAACGGACGAGCGGGTTTTTTCTAACTTTTGAACCGGTGCCTGGAATCGAATTCTGAGGGCACCGATGAAATTGCAGTGCCGGTATTCGCTTAGAAACGCCTCTTCCGGAGTTGCATTTGCTCAGGTGTGGTTTTTAATTTTCGGGCTTAAAGTTAAGAAATAAAATAATTTTGCGACAACTTTATTTTATTTCACTTAACCCACTTGGAAGCCACTTGAAGACACTTAAAGGCGGCTTGATCTGAGTTGAACTGGATAGGATGCTATCCAGAAATATCCTACCCCCTTAGTAGAATATTTGTGAGGTGGGGCCCGCATGAGCCCCGCCGTTTCATTCCGCTGAGAAACGCACCCATGAAAACCCGTCTTAATGAAGTCAACCGACGCATTTTCTAAATTCTTATCAGACCATTAAATGGGTTGTTTCTTTCGTGAATTAAATGGGCTGTTTCTTTCGTGAATTAAATGGCCTGTTTCTTTTGATGAATTAATTCAATGAATTAATTCAATCGTTTATTAACCTGTTTTCGTGTGTTGGCATGTTAATAAAATAAGACCAACCCAAAATCTTTTGAAAAGATTTGAGAGGATCCCTATTTCTTCAGCTCCCTCGCGAATAACGCGAAGAACGCGAAGAACGCGAAGAACGCGAAGAACGCGAAGAACGCGAAGAATGCGAAGAACGCCGAACCTGGAAATCGACGACACCTTCGTCCGAGACGTTCTTCCAATCTCCGATCTCCGATCTCTGATCACCGACCATTTGAGGTGAGTGATTTCGGATTTCCGCTCAAGGTTCTTTTCTTTGGGTTTAAACATAGATTTAATTAATTATAATTTAAATCTTTTGTTCTTGGTACGTTGAACTCGCCGACTCAACGCCGGATTCCGCGACGACGCGACGCCTCCCCTCGACGACACGACGATCCCTCTCTTCCGCGACGATCTTATCCGCGAAGAATGCCCGCGCGCGACGATCATCAAGGTAGGGATTTCATTATGGGAATTACCCCTTTTAAATTAATTCCCATCTATGTTTCTTAAAGAAATTAAAGAACTGTTTTTGTAAACAATTTTTAATCTTATTAAAAATTTTTGTTTCCTGTGTGGAATAATTTTCTCCCGGTTGTTTATCTCTAACGCGGATGGTGCAGGCCAAACGAACACGGCCCGACGACCCTTCGTCGTTCTTCGTTTTGTGCGAATTTGACGGTCGACGATGGAACGTGCCGCAGCGGATGTTTGACGATCCCGCAGTAAAGAACGGATCTCGGGAGGAGCAACAGTGCAGACGGGAAAGAAAACGGGCCGCCGGAGCGACGCCGGCGGCCAGCGGAAGTTGCCGGCGGCCGGAGGCGGCGGCGCCCCGGCGCGCCGCCGGACGAGCCCGCCGCGGCATCAGCCGCGGCGGCGGCGGCCGACGGACCCGCGGCCGCGCAGGTCCGGTTCGTCCAGGCGGGACGCGGCTCAGCCGCGTCCGCGGTTCGCCAGCGCAGCCCACGCGGGCCGCGACTTTCCTCAGGACGCGGGTCAACGCCCGCGGCACCTGGCGCTCGGCGGCGCGGCCGCGCCGAGCCAGGCCGGTCCGACCGGCCGGGCCGTGCCCTGGCCGGGCCGGACTGGTCCAACCGGGTCGGGTCGACCCAGTTCGGGCCGACCCAGGGGGGGTCGGGCCGGGTCGGGCCGGGCCCGTACCCCCCCTTCTTCGGACGTTTTCGTTCAAATGCACGTAACATGAGCTTCGTGCCTCCAAACGACCCATCATCATCGGAAACGCGATCCTTGGATCGAGACGGTCGTTTCGGTATATCGCACTCAAGGTTTCGAAAAACTTTGAGTCCGGCCGGGTTGGTTCGTACACGAGACCAACCGGGCCCTCGGAGTGGAAATGCTCATATCTTGAGCTACGGACGTCTGATTGACGTGCTGTCAGCTTTGTTGAATTCCTCTAAGTGAGACTGATCTTTTGGCATACTCCGCCCGAGGTTTGGATGCAGGTGGAGTGCGTTCGGGTTGGTTTTGCCTTAAAAACCAACCGTGCCCCTGGGACGAAAATGCCAATATCTCTCAGACCGGGCGTCCGATTGACGCGCCGTCTGCGACGTTGAGTTCCTGTTGACGATACGGTACTTTTGGATACATCAACTTCGGACTTCATGTCAGTTGATGTATCAGCCTCTCGGCTCGTGGAGCGGACCCTCCCGAATGAGCTTGCTGTGTGCGGGAACCCTAGTGCTGGCTGCGACTGCTACTTCGACAGCGACGACCGTGCAGAGATCCTCAGTGGACTACAGCGACGACTGTGCAGAGATCCTCCGTGGACTCCGACGACGACCGTGGAGATATCCTCAGTGGACTGCAGCAACAACTGTGCAGAGATCCTCAACGGACTGCGACGACTACTGCACTCAGCGATCCTACGTGGATCAGTGCTACAGGTCCTGCGTGGGCCCGGTCCTGTGTGGGCCCGATCCTATACGGATCCGATCCTGTGTGGGTCAACATTCAGCAGTTCTGTGTGAGCCAACTCCTACAGGTCCTGCGTGGGCCCGATCCTGTGTGGGTCCGATCCTGTGTGGGTCACTGCAGCGATTAGTTACCTATCGATCCTTCGTGGGTCTGACGACTTATATGGATCATGATCATCTTTATCGTCATCCGAAGAAGTATACCTGTGTGAGCTAAATCTTGTGTTACTCTCCTTTGTGGATTGTGTTGAGCTATCCTGTGTGGATTTACTGTTTACTCTCCTTTGTGGGTTGTGTTGTTCTATCCTGCGTGGGTATGCGTTTTGCATTCCTGTGTGGACTGGGTTGTGCTAGGGCTCGGATGTTGGAGCCGATCGGGGAATTGATGACTTAGGTATATGTATGGGCATATACCTAAGTCGTGTCAGATGTTACTTCTTGATTGTATCTCTCCTTCGTGGATTATCCTTTGTGGATTTCGGGAGACCTTCGGGGGTCTCGGGGTCCCTACTGAGTAGCTTATACTCACCCCTGCACGGGCTATGCCCGCACTTCGTGGTGTTGGTTGCAGACGACGGACAACACTAATCGTGGAGGAGGCGTGCGGAGCAGGATAGTACTTAGAGATGGACCACTGGGCGGGACATACTCAGAGCGGTTAGGTGGACCCGAGGAGCAGTGGAGGCTATCTGTACCCACCCTTCAGGTGGGACTTCCAGATAACGGCTCGACGTTGTAGTTTTTCCTTTCAGTTGCTATTTTTCCTTTCAGTTGTACTTTACAGTTGGGCTTGTATTTCCGGCCCCTTTTTCTTTCAGCACGGCTTGTACAGTTTTTACTTAGTGTTTACTATTCCGCTTGCTTACTCTGTGGTGCTTGTTTACTTTTCAAAGGCAATGCCTTCCCTTTTTGTTGGGATTTACGCCTTGGTGCTAGTCGCCAGCCCCTGGCCTATGGAAGGCGGGCTTGGGGTAGTCACGGCACGGGCCCCGAGGACGGGTCGTGACAAATTGGTATCAAAGGTGGTCGGTTCTACCACAGACTCTGATCTTTCTTCTATGTGAAGCAATAATGTTTAGCGTATTAAGTGTGGTTATCATTCCAGGGAGTCCAGTGTTGGTGCGGCGGCCGACGTATCCATACACCAGGACCCTGACTTCTGGTTTCCGACTTAATGCACGAAAACATTGATTGCATGTGTGTTTCAAGTTTTCTTTGTGATTACTTGTGTCAGCTCATCAGGTATACTGTTCTGACCGTGGTGCACTTGTTTCCTTTTAAGGATGGCACGACGACAGCAGCCAGCTAGGGTTCCTAGAGTAGTGCGCGACGACAGCCCGCCGAGCGATGAGGCCTCGGTATAGGGCCCGTTGACAGCAGAGGCACCGGCGGTACCTTTACCCGCCGAGCCCCCGATGCTTCCAGCACTGGCAGCTGACGACGCACGACGCCTCGGAGCTCTGCACGAGTTCCAGCGCCAGCGACCACCCAGGTTCCGTGGGGAGTCGGACCCCCAGGTAGCCGAGGACTGGCTGGAGGCGGTCGTCCGAGTTTTCAGGCTAGTGAGGACACCAGTAGACCTCATGGTGATCCTCGCGGCGAGCCTACTGCACGCAGCAGCTGGACGATGGTGGAGCCTGATGCTCCAGGTACACGATGAGGCCACCCTCATCTGTACGGACTTCGAGAGCCTCTTCCGCTCAGAGTTTGTCCTGGCCACCCTCCGTGCGGTGCGCATCCAGGAGCTACTTCAGCTGCGGCAGGGCAGCTTGACGGTCTCTCAGTACGCGGTGAGGTTCACCGACCTTTCTCGGTACTCGACAGACATGGTACGGGACCCCTTCTTCCGGTCCCATACCTTCGAGCAGGGTTTGAGACATGAGATCAGGGCATCGCTGATCTCCCTCAGCATCCCGACCCAGGTAGGAGTACTGGAGCGAGCCCTCCTGATCGAGAGCTTCCTGGATGAGTCCACAGCGAGACCTGCCGCAGGGCGGCAGATAGCGGAGTCTTCGGAAGCTGGTAGCCGGCAGATGTCTCAGGGTTCCAGGCAGACCAGACCTTCCGGCAGACGAACCCGGGACACTGGCTCGGTAGTGCGAGGCACAGAGCGCGGAGCCAGCCGTCCGAGAGGCAGACAGTGCTACGAGTGCGGCGGGCAAGGCCACATGGCTCGTTACTGCCCGACCCGTCATACCGAGGGGCAGAAGACGGTGGAGGGACCACCCAGGCAGAGGCAGAGGGTCGACCGTGGTAGTCCGCAGGGAGGAGGCGGACGAGGCAGAGGAGCTGGCCGAGCAGCAGGTGGTTGGCGACGCTTTGAGGCTCTGCCACCACCACCACCAGGAGGCCCGCCCCGACCACAGGGAGCTGGCGTGCAGAGACAGGCTCAGCTCTAGGCAGCGGAGGCCTATGACCACGGTGCGCCAGAGATGATTCGAGGTACGATCTGTGTCTATTCCACCCTTGCTGTAGTTCTGATAGACACAGGAGCGAGTCACTCTTTCATATCCACTGCCTTTGTTCGGAGCTCGGAGATTCCGACAGAGCCGTTGGCTCGATCCTTACGGCTAGAGACTCCTATGGGAGCAGACTCGACGATTACGCACTGGTTCCAGCAGTGTGATCTTACTCTAGGAGGCGAGAGCTTCGGCTGGGGTCTTCTTGTAGCGGCTTCGAGGCCTTACGACGTCATCTTGGGCATGGATTGGTTATCTACGGTCCATGCTCAGATTGACTGCATTAGGCACAAGGTGCGATGTGTGCGCACCGACGGGAGTAGGTTCACCTTCACCGGCGAGAAGGGAGCCTTAGTAGCGCAGGATGGACTCACACAGAGGAGAGGTCAGCCCATCACTCATCAGTTGGCTAGCCTCATCCTGGGATCAGTTGACGTGCGGAGTCCCAGTTTTCCTACAGTGGTGGATCAGTGCGCGGACGTCTTTCCCGACGACGTTCCAGGACTACCTCCTCGCTGAGAGGTAGAATTTTATATTGACCTGTACCCCGGGACAGCCCCGATATCCACTCCAGCATATCGGATGGCCCCCTCTGAGCTTTGAGAGCTGCGGGTACAGTTGGAGGACTTGCAGGGCAAGGGGTTCATCCGACCCAGTGTTTCGCCCTGGGCTTCCCCGATTTTGTTCAACAAGAAGGCAGACGGGAGTTTGCGACTGTGTGTCGATTATCGTCTCCTGAATCAGGTGATAGTGAGGAACAAGTATCCGCTACCCAGGATTGATGACCTCTTCAACCAGCTCAAGGGAGCACAGTGGTTCTCGAAGATAGACCTCAGGACAGGCTATCATCAACTTAGAGTTCGAGACGAGGATGTGCAGAAGACGGCCTTCAGGTGTCGGTATGGCCACTATGAGTTCTTGTTTATGCCTTTCGGCATGACCAACGCTCCAGAAGTGTTCATGAGCCTCATGAACAGGATCTTCCAGCCATACCTCGATCGATTTTTCGTGGTCTTCATCGACGACATTTTGGTGTACTCGATGACGGAGGAGGAGCACGCCTAGCACCTGCGTGTTGTACTAGACACACTCCGAGAGCACCAACTTTATGGCAAGCTCTCGAAGTGTCAGTTCTGGTTATGTGAGGTCCACTTCTTGGGGCACGTCATTTCTGAGGCGGGAGTTGCAGTGGATCCCGCGAAGATCGAGGCAGTGATAGCTTGGGAGCCACCCAAGAGCGTGACAGAGGTGCGAAGTTTCTTGGGCCTAGCCGGATACTATCGGAGATTTGTGCCGGAATTCTCCAGAGTTGCAGCCCCACTCTCAGCATTGACGAAGA
The DNA here is from genome assembly GCA_963277665.1 of Viscum album. Taxonomy (NCBI): domain Eukaryota; kingdom Viridiplantae; phylum Streptophyta; class Magnoliopsida; order Santalales; family Viscaceae; genus Viscum; species Viscum album. The sequence continues at coordinate 86,427,207 of OY728121.1, read as the reverse complement.
AGGGGAAACCCTTCGTGTGGTCAGAAAGATGTCATCAGATCTTCCAGGAGCTGAGGCAGAGGTTGACCAGCGCACCTATCTTGAGGTTGCCCGAGGAGAGAGTTGGATACGTAGTCTACTGCGATGCATCAGGGACCGGAATCGGGTGTGTCCTGATGCAGGAGCGGGCCGTGATTGCCTACGGATCACGTCAGTTGAGGTCTCATGAGCAGAACTACGCTACCCATGACTTGGAGTTGGCATCAGTGGACTTCGCCCTGAAGACATGGCGGAACTATCTGATGGGCGAGCACTTCACAGTATTTTTAGACCACCAGAGTCTCAGGTACATCTTCTCTCAGAAGGACCTGAACCTGAGACAGCGGTAATGGCTCGAGTTCCTCCAGGACTATGACTTTGAGATAGTCTATACTCCTGGGAAGGGGAACGTGGTGGCTGGTGCCCTCAGCAGGAGGACGGGCATCTAGCTACTTGAGGAGGCGACAGAGCAGCTAGCCGCTTTGCAGATATCCTTCGTGGATAGAGATAGAGCAGCCTTCCTTCAGTCTCTCACATTCTCTCCTCCACTTCTTCAGCGGGTCAGAGAGGCACAGCGTGGGGACGTTGACTGTGAGACACGGCGTGCACAGATATCCTCGGGACAGGCACCTAATGGTTTCTCCCTTGGAGCAGAGCACGATGTCCTTTTCAGAGGACGTACCTTGGTACCAGTCACTTTACGAGAGGAGGTGCTGAGAGAGTATCACACTTCTCCTTTGGCGTTACATCCTGGAGTGGTGTAGATGTACCAGGATCTCAGACGACAGCACTGGTGGCCGGGCATGAAGAAGGTTGTGGAAGAGTTCGTTTCATGGTGCCTCACCTGCTAGCAGGTGAAGGCAGAGCATCAGGTACCAGCAGGCTTGGTACAGCCCTTGGAGGTCCTGGAGTGGAAGTGGGACGGGATATCTATGGACTTTGTGACTGGACTTCCACGCACTTCCAGAGGTCACGACTCCATTTGGGTGATTGTTGACCGACTCACCAAATAGGCACACTTTTTACCCATCCGAGAGCAGGGCTCAGTGGAGAGCTTGGGGAATCTCTACGTTCAGGAGATTGTACGACTTCACGGTGTGCCATCGACTATCGTCTCCGATCGGGACACTCGTTTTACTTCCCGGCTTTGGAAGGGGTTGTAGGAGGCGTTCGGGACGCGACTACGTCTGAGCACCGCCTTTCACCTTCAGATGGATGGTCAGAAGGAGAGGACTATTCAGACTCTCGAGGACATGCTCCGCGCATGTGTCCTCGACTTTGGTCACAGCTGGGAGGACCACCTACCCTTGGTATAGTTTTCGTACAACAACAGCTACCACTCCACCATCGGGATGGCACCCTACGAGGCGTTGTACGACAGGCCTTGCAGATCCCCTTTGTGCTGGACAGACCCTGGGGAGTCAGCACTTGTGGGACCAGAGATGGTCCGGGCCACGACAGAGAAGGTCCAGGTCATCCAGGAGCAGATGAGGACAACACAGAGCCGGCAGAAGTCATATGCTGACAGGAGGCGGCGGCCACTAGAGTTTGAGGATAGCGACCACGTCTTCTTGCGGGTCTCACCTCGACGTGGTTTGAGGAGATTTGGCCGAGGCGGCAAGTTGTCTCCACGCTTCATCGGACCCTTCCAGGTCCTCAGCAGGGTTGGCGAGGTGGCTTATCGTCTGCCTCTGCCACCTCAGTTGCACCGGGTGCACGTCGTCTTCCACGTATCCCAGCTGAGGAGATACGTGGACGACCCGACACACATCATCGACTATGGGGAGCTAGACGTGGATGATGGGGAGACTTTTACGGAGGTCCCAGTGGAGATAGAGGATCGACATGAGCGGGTCTTACGTGGGCAATCGATCCCTCTTGTGCGCATTAGATGGCAGCACGAGAACCTCCAGGAGAGCACATGGGAGCGGGAGGCTCATATGCGTGCTCAGTACCCACATTTGTTCCCCTAGTTTTTTATGTATCTTTACGAGGACGTAAAGTCCTGAGGTCGGAGTAATGTAAATACCCGTAAATTGCAAGGAAATTTTTTTCTTAATTTTCTTTGGAATTTGAAAAGAGCGCAGTTTCTGACGGCACCTGATTCTGAGGCCCGGTGTGCCCGGAATCATTTTCCGAAGTTTGGCTCGGGTACGTTCAGTGAACGGACGAGCGGGTTTTTTCTAACATTTGAACCGGTGCCCGGAATCGAATTCTGAGGGCACCGATGAAATCGCAGCGCCGGTATTCGCTTAGAAACGCCTCTTCTGGAGTTTCATTTGCTCGGGTGTGGTTTTTAATTTTCACGCTTAAAGTTAAGAAATAAAATAATTTTGCGAAAACTTTATTTAATTTCACTTAAGCCACTTGGAAGCCACTTGAAGCCACTTAAAGGCGGCTTGAACTGAGTTGAACTGGATAGGATGCTATCCAGAAATATCCTTCCCCCTTGGTAGGATATTTGTGAGGTGGGGCCAGCACGAGCCCCGCCGTTTTTTTCCGCTAAGAAACGCACCCGTGAAAACCCGTCTTAATGAAGTCAACCGACGCGTTTTCTAAATTATTAACAGACCATTAAATGGGCTGTTTCTTTCATGAATTAGATGGGCTGTTTCTTTCGTGAATTAAATGGCCTGTTTCTTTCGTTGAATTAATTCAACGAATTAATTCAATCGTTTCTTAACCTATTTTCGTGTGTTGGCATGTTAATAAAATAAGACCAACCCAAAATCGTTTGAAAATATTTGAGAGGATCCCTGTTTCTTCAGCTCCATCGCGAAGAACGCGAAGAACGCGAAGAACGCAAAGAACGCCGAACCCGGAAATCGACGACGCCTTCGTCCGAGACGTTCTTCCGATCTCTGATCTCGGATCTCCGATCACCGACCATTTGAGGTGAGTGATTTCGGATTTCCGCTCAAGGTTCTTTTCTTTGGGTTTAAACATAGATTTAATTAATTATGATTTAAATCTGTTGTTCTTGGTACGTTGAGCTCGCCGACTGAACGCCGGATTCCGTGATGACGCGACGCCTCCCCGTGACGACGCGACGATCCCTCTCTTCCGCGACGATCTTATCCGCGAAGAACGCCCGCGCGTGATGATCATCAAGGTAGGGATTTCATTATGGGAATTACCCCTTTTAAATTAATTCCCGTCTATGTTTCTTAAAGAAATTAAAGGACCGTTTTTGTAAACAATTTTTAATCTTATTAAAAATTGTTGTTTCCTGTGTGGAATAATTTTCTCCCGGTTGTTTATCTCTAACGCGGAGGGTGCGGGCCAAACGAACACGGCCCGACGACCCTCCGCCGTTCTTCGTTTTGTGCGAATTTGACGGTCAACGATGGAATGTGCTGCAGCGGACGTTTGACGATCCCGCAGTAAAGAACGGATCCCGGGAGGAGCAACTGCGCAGACGGGAAGGAAAACGGGCCACCGGAGCGACGCCGGCGGCCCGCGGAAGTTGCCGGCGGCACCGCGCGGGTCCGGTTCGTCCAGGCGGGACGCGGCTCAGCTGCGTCCGCGGTTCGCCAGCGCGGCCCACGCGGGCCGCGACTTTCCTCAGGCCGCGGGTCAACGCCCGTGGCACCTGGCGCTCGGCCGAGCCCAGCCAGGCCCGTCCAACCGGCCGGGCCGGACCGGTCCGACCGGGTCGGGCCCGGGTCGGGTCGACCCGGTTCGGGCTGACCCAGGGGGGTCGGGCCGGGCGGCCCGGGCCCGTAACCCCCTTCTTCAGACGTTTTCGTTCAAACGCCCGTAACATGAGCTTCGTGCCTCCAAACGACCCGCCGTCAGCGGCAACGTGATCCTTGGATCGAGACGGTCGTTTCGGTATATCGTACTCAAGGTTTCAGAATACTTTGTGTCAGGACGGGATGGTTCGTACACGAGACCAACCGGGCCCTCGGAGCGGAAACGCTCATATCTTAAGCTACGGACGTCCGATTGACGTGCCGTCAGCTTTGTTGAATTCCTCTAAGTGAGACGGAACTTTTTGCATACTCCGCCCGAGGTTTGGACGCAGGTGGAGTGCGGTCGGGATGGTTTTGACTTAAAAACCAACCGGGCCCCTGGGACGAAAATGCCAATATCTCTCAGACCGGGCGTCCGATTGACGCGCCGTCTGCGACGTTGAGTTCCTGTTGACGATACGGAACTTTTGGATACATCATCTTCGGAATTCGTGTCAGTTGATGTATCAGCCTCTCGGCTCGTGGAGCGGACCCTCCCGAACGAGCTTGCTGTGTGCGGGAACCCTAGTGCTGGCTACGACTACTACTTCGACAGCGACGACCGTGCAGAGATCCTCAGTGGACTGTAGCGACGACTGTGCAGAGATCCTCCATGGACTCTGACGACGACCGTGCAGAGATCCTCAGTGGACTGCGGCGACAACTGTGCAGAGATCCTCAGTGGACTGCGACGACTACCGCACTCAGCGATCCTACGTGGATCAGTGCTACTGGTCCTGCGTCGGCCCGGTCCTGTGTGGGCCCGATCCTATACGGATCTGATCCTGTGTAGGTCAACACTCAGCGGTTCTGTGTGAGCCAACTCCTACAGGTCTTGCGTGGGCCCGATCCTGTGTGGGTCCGATCCTGTGGGGGTCACTGCAGAGACTAGTTACCTATCGATCCTTCGTGGGTCCGACGACTTATATGGATCATGATCATCTTTATCGTCACACGAAGAAGTATACCTGTGTGAGCTAAATCTTGTGTTACTCTCCTTTGTGGATTGTGTTGAGCTATCCTGTGTGGATTTACTGTTTACTCTCCTTTGTGGATTGTGTTGATCTATCCTGCGTGGGTATGCGTTTTGCTTTCCTGTGTGGACTGGGTTGTGCTAGGGCTCGGACGTTGGAGCCGATCAGGGAATTGATGACTTAGGTATATGTATGGGCATATACCTAAGCCGTGTCAGATGTTACTTCGTGATTGTATCTCTCCTTCGTGGCTTATCCTTTGTGGATTTCGGGAGACCTTCGGGGGTCTCGGGGTCCCTACTGAGTAGCTTATACTCACCCCTGCACGGGCTATGCCCGCACTTCGTGGTGTTGGTTGCAGACGACGGACAACGCTGATCGTGGAGGAGGCGTGCGGAGCAGGACAGTACCTGGAGGTGGACCACTGGGCGGGACGTACTCGGAGCGGTTAGGTGGACCCGAGGAGCAGTGGAGGCTATCTGTACCCACCCTTCAGGTGGGACTTCCAGAGGACGGCTCGACGCTGCAGTTTTTCCTTTCAGTTGCTGTTTTTCCTTTCAGTTGTACTTTACAGTTGGGCTTGTATTTCCGGCCCCTTTTTCTTTCAGCACAGCTTGTACAGTTTTTACATAGTGTTTACTTTTCCGCTTGCTTACTCTGTGATGCTTGTTTACTTTTCAAAGGCAATTCCTTCCCTTTTTGTTGGGATTTATGCCTTGGTGCTAGTCGCCAGCCCCTGGCCTATGGAAGGCGGGCTTGGGGTAGTCACGGCACGGGCCCCGAGGACGGGTCGTGACACAACTGTAGACTAGTTGTGTACTATTTATTTTAATTTACATTAATGTGAGGCAGAACTAAAATTGAGCCACCAAGAGGTAGGGTCACAGATCATTATCTCATTATTTAGTAATTCATATTTGTTTCTTATTATTAATTAAGGATGTGATTCTCCTTGGTTATGGGACTGTAATGTTTTCATAGAATGTTGATTAAATATAAACTGATGGCTAGTGGTATTGTCATATCACGCTTTCAAAAGTTTGGGATTTTTGTATTTCTTCATTCTAGTGCAGATATATGTAATTTCAGTGCATGAAACCCATGTTGTTATTGAGGGATGATTTCCACGTGAGATGAGTTAGGATATTACAACGTGTTTATTTATAACTTTTTTTCATGATATTTATTTGCTACCAATTAATGTGTTGAGTATCATCCTGGAGAATTAAATGGTTAAACATGACACACCCATGTGTCATCCATGTAATTGCGACTTAAATTTTGATGGACTTAGACACAATTAGATGAGCCTTTTAAACCATGTCATGGAATTTTAATTACATATATGATGATATATTAGTTTCTGAATTAAATTATTGAATGGGGAAGAATGCGTAATATGGTAATTAATTATAGAATTAATTATCAAGTCATGAGTAGGAAAAAATTGATGCTTTTACTTATTAATGAGAATATTGAATATTTGGACATGTTTGGAATATAAATTAAAATATAGTAATAATTAATGAATGGATTAATTATTACATGTCCAATAGTTAATTGTTAATTAATTTATGTCTGTTTAAATAGATGTGATTTAACTAATTTATTGTTGAATTATTTAATTTTCATGCATTAAATTAGTACTCTGAATTGATTGTCTATTATGACTATTGGTCCATGGTACCTTTTGATGCGTGTTTTTTTTTCGTGCCTTACGATATTTTGGATGGAGTTGTTTCAATATATGATTTGTTGTGTGAGATTTTTGCCAATTTTTTTTCCTTTTTCAACATGTTTGAGAAGATTATGATGTTTTTGTAAATTGTTAAATTTCTGAATGAATCACTATTTGAGTGCATGGGTTAGGACATGTTAAGGAATTGGGATAATTAAATGTTGAGTTAATTATTTAGTTTTCTATTAATGAATATTTAATTGTCAATTAGTAATTTTCTATTGAAATGTTGAATGGATAACTAGTTGATGACTAATTTTACAGATGATTTATGTTGTTAATTAGTTGTTGAATTAATTAACAGATTATATCAATTTATTTATGAATTAATTAATGAATGATTTTTGGGATTTCGAAATGGTGTTGTGCAAAAATGATAAATATCTATGTATGATTTATAAACATGTTGTGAGATAGGGAATGATGCTCAAAATGATCATAGGTTGCTCGACATAGTGTTCTACACCCATCTTGCATCCAAACATTCTTTTATGTGACAAGGACTGATGCTCCAAATACCCATTGGTTGTGAAACAAGGATTGACACTCCAAATACTCAAGAGGGTGCAAGGTAATGATGTTCTACACCCATTTATTGACATTGTATTGTGGGTACAGTGGGTCATACAAGAAATTTATTAATTGGTAAATGAAAACTATTGTGACATTATGATTTGTGAAATGTATATGAAAAAGGGTTCCGACTTCTCAATAAATTTGGTGAATCACTGGTAGTGGATGGACCCTAGAGTGAATCTGTATATTTAGTGGATCAGATAGGATATAATATATGGAAGATTAAATTGAATATCTTATGACTCATTATCCATATCAATGTACAATATTGGACTTTGTCTTTACATTTATTACATATATGGTCTTTAGAGACATATGTGGTGAGTGACATATATATGGGATTTCAGGCATTGGCTGAATCATGAGATGTTCAAATCATAATGATGTTTTATTAATATATATATATATGTAAATTGTTGTGTAATGAATCTTGTCTATACATGAAATTTTATAATATTATTTTAGACACCAGCTGAGGGATGAAGATGGTTTATGGGAATATAGTTAGATTTTATTGCTTATATTATTTATGCCTTCATTCACATTGCTTAATTTATTTTTACAATGTCTGTATTTGTGGTAGACACCTGTGGTCCTTTCCCAATGAGATTTACATCTCACAATAGTTCTTGGAGAACCACTACACAAGTGTACACGAGAAGATTGTATTTGGTTTCTATATTGTGTTGTTTGTATATACTTGGAGACAGTGGTATATGACTGAGCAGAAGCTCAAAATGCTTGAAGAGACCTCCATATGAGATTTGATTTAGTGTTTCATTATTTATGTATTAGAATGTAAAGAGTTTTGTTTTTATTTATTATATTCCATTTTGTATAATTGTTTTGTCATGCATTCATCTGCATTATAATTGGCATTGGCCACTTTTATAAAATGAGTACTATTTTTCTTCAACTACTTAATAATTTATTAGACAGCTTCTATTGTTTATTTCCATTTTCTAATATTAAACAATAATATATGGGTATAGTCTCCCCACTGACTATCCATAGAAACTCTTGGAAGTTGGAAGCCTCTTCCGTGTAGGGAGATGCACTTTAGGTCATGTGGAAACCAGTTTGGACACCAATTTATTGGTCACCGGGTCAAGAAATTAAATTTAGACATCCTATAAGTGATTATTTTTCATGTTTATATGCATTACATATGTTATATTTGTTTCTCAACCAGTTTTTTCTATATTTATTAAAGGGACAGAACTATATGAATTGTGGATAAAAATGAATATTATTGCTATAGTAGGTATATGGATTATGATAATTGATTTTTCAGGTGGAAATATCATAAATAGAATCATAAAGGTGGTATGAGTATTTATTATACCTCTATCGATTAAGATACAAAAAAATTAAATTTGAATGTTATGTTCTGTTCTTGAAGTATTTTTAATATTAATAATAAGAAGTATGAATATATTATGTTTGAGGAACCATAAAACAAGATTCATAGTCTATATTTTTGGAGAGTGGTAATAAGGAATATTTTGACAAAGAAAGAGTTATGGATTATGAATAATGTTGGATTAATATAAAATTTATATTATATAATTCATAGAATATATTATATGAATCATGAAATATATATGTATTTTATGTTAATGTCTTCATTATAGACTGAAAAGAACATGTTGACTTGTAATGAAGACATAAAAAATTTATATATTCTTTAGGATAAGGTAACCCTTAATTAATTATTGATGATTAGATAATGATTTCTGGTGATATATATGTTAGATATAAATAATTATATTTGAAGGTTAATATTACCCTAGTATTTATTATTCAAAATGTGGTATACGAATCCAAAATGATGGTGACAAAATCTTTGATTTAAATAATGAATCCTATGATCATTGGAATAATGAAGAATGCATGTTTTCCAAAAATATTTATTGTAATTAATATTATTATAATGTTTCATGGGAATGTTTGATGAGGGTATCCACATGTCATTAATTTTTTCAACCAAGTTATTCTTTGTAATTTTTTGGGAATGAAAGTTAAACTTATTTTTTTCACATTCATACTGATGTGTTGTATTTTCATCATTTATAAGGGTTATAAGGTAAACTAGTTAGGAAGAGATTATGTTAATCATCATAAGAAGTATTTACATACTGAGAATGTACCAAAATATTTTGTTAAAAGTATATTTAGTTATTAATCATAATTAAAGGATGTCCATCATATTTACTTTGGATAATAAATTAGAGAATTTTTTTTAAATTCCACCTTAAATATAGGGTGTCAACCAATAATGTCAAGAAATGTTGTTGGTCTTGAACCCAAGACCAAAATAATATATGTTTTTCGTTACTACCACTAGCTTATGTGATTTTTTATTTAATTTATAATAATTTTTTGTTAATAAATATTTATGATGAGATAGTTTTATTAGTTATTATGTTTATAGATTAATGTATCAACAATATTGATTTTTATGGATATCTAAAGACAAATATTTATCCTTTTCAATGTTTTACATTAATTAATATTTGTTAAAATATTATTTTAGAGATTCTTCAATCAATGTTAATTTATTGAAATCCATTTCTTGAATTAATTGATGAATTATAAATATATAAATGAAAAACAAGGGAATGAACTTTTCCTCAAAAAAAGATATCATGTATGTATATTTCCTTATATTATCGGTTAGTAATATAATTACTCAAAGAGAAGATTATGGTAAAACAAAATTTTCCATATACATTAATTTTTTTTAAAAATATTTCATTTTAATTCATAAAAAAATTATGACTTGGAGTCCGTCAAATGTTATTTGATTATTAAACTATTTTTTATTAACGACATAAATCAATACATATATATATTTACACTTTTTATTACATGTCCAAACATCACTCACAACCTTTGTTCCCCAATCTGGAAACCTAATTATATGTTACATTTGTAAAATGTTATGGTTTCAACATTGCATTTTTAAGGGATATTTTAGTATTAATTTATGTGATGTGGGTTTACATGAATAAAAAATTCAACAATTAAACATTTGTTAACATGAGTAATTTTTAGGGATAAAATCATTTTAATGGGATATAATTTTACACCTCTAGGATTTGTGAATTATTATTTTTTGAATTAATTTAATATTTTTGATATTTTTAATTTCAATAAAAAATGATAATAGTTTATTATATATTAGAGTTTTATGATTGGATTTTATTAAATGAAATATCATGATAATCATTTACAACATGTAATTTTTTTATCTTTCTCTACACATAATAATGAGGATATGTTCACTTACAAGAAACAATGAAATTCCTTGATGGATTGTGTAACCGGCAAGACCTAATAATGATAATAAAATATTATAAATACTTTTTTTAATATAAACTAGATATTAAATAAATATTTATGAAATGAGATAACAAAAATAATAAAATATTTTTTTTATAAAAATATAAGATGAATATTTTGGATACAAATGAATTCGAAATGAGTATGAAAAATGAATTAGTATAAAGGAAAATATTATTATGTTTACCAAATACATGTTTTACCCTATTAAATTAATATAAATAAAATTATTAGGTGATATTAATGATATATATATATATATATTTTAAAAAAACATTTTTTATATCCATACAACATATTTTTATGCTTAAGATAAAAACAAACCAAATTCACTACATAAAATACTTAATTTTTGTTAGGGAATTTCTACAACCATTAAATGAAGAATCTATTTTAAATGATATTTTTATAACTTTTATGGGTTATATATGTCTATGTAAACATTATCCTTTAAATATAATCTTAATACAATAGATTTGGTTAAATTTTCATTACTTTTTTGGAAGATTCATTATTTAATGAATACTAAAAAATAAAAAAAATTAATTAAAAAATAATTTTTCATAATTTTTTTTTATAAAGTGAAGTTATATATTAATTTTGTTTTAATGTATTACCAGATAATATTTTTATCCATTAATACTATTTAGGTCATTGGATCCAGTTTATCATAGAAATTGACTACAAAACAATGGAATCTTTTGGATGTTTCTACTTTAAAACCATATATGTCATCATATTTAAATGATTAATTGAAAGTTAATTTCATCCCATTATGTGTTATAAATGGGAAAAAATTTATTAATTATTTATATTAATCTTAATTTATAATTTCTAATAAGGTAAACTTAAACTTTGATCATAAATATTAGTGAATGTATTTAAAATTAATAAAAGTTATTAATGTAAAATTAAGCTTTACAGGGGAATAAATTTTAAGCATAAGGGTCTAAATTACCTAAAAACATGTACAAATACCATAATATTCAACTATTTCTTCCATAATCCTTTAATTAAATAGTTTTTTGTTTGTAATAACATCATTTTTCTAAAATCATGGGTACACCAAACTTGTCTTCAAATATCCAATGTATGTCCCATCCTTTCTATATAAATGTCCACCAACTATCCCTATTATTCCCAAAAATAATTTTTTTTTGTTGCTATATGATCTGTAAAATACAAATCCAAAAATACATACATTCCTCCATGAATAATAAATTTTCAACTAAATGAATACATAAAATACAATTAGTGAAAACCAAAGGCAATTACCCAATGATGATATAACATTCATCCTCAAGCTCCATTCATTTATTTTCAATTCTCCACTCCATAAAATGTAATTATTAAATAATTTTCCAGTAAACCAGTTTCCTAAATATACTATGAAGTTGTTATGATATGTTTTAAACCTACACTTACACACAGATTCATATAATGGATAATTAAAATACTTTTTAAGTGTACGACGATTAATTAATGATATTTATCTTACACATACATGCGTAGAAATGTTTGTATGATGGTAATATAAATTCATTAAAAAATCAGATATATTTTTTATATATACTAATATGTCTATTTATATAATTATAAAAGAATTATATTTATTATTAATGAGATTTGAATGAGTACTAAGATAGTCAATACACAAGATAAGGGTATTTTATGTCATTTTTTTTCATGTGAGTTACATAACATATTTTCCACATTATTTTTGTGTGTTATTTAAAATTCCCATTAATTAATGATATGTCTCTTATACTAAAATTTAGGGATATTAATACATCTGTTTTTTTATCTTTTTGTCATGGGATTTTTTTTAAAAGTTACCAAATTTTTATGATAGTTTTCAATAAAATTTTCTTCATTGAGATATAAGTCTTATAATGGACATACATAATTATATGAGTGGTATTTGACATGTTATGCCATGAATATACTTATTTTCATGATATTTCAAACTTCTGATAATTACAATTTCCAACATGGAGAGTTGGATCCCATGTTACCATGTGCTATGATTTTACTAGAACAATCTGCTAATTTATTGCGATTATTTATGATTACGCATCCATTGATGAAATATTATTATCCATCTCCCAAAAATATTTGGCATAATTATTTTCCTATATTTATTAACGATATATTCATGAATTATAATAATTTATATATTGTTCTAGATTTTTGAAAATAATGAAAATGTTATTATGAAAGTCCATCATTACCTCACTCTTCAGTTTAAAATATGTGTTTCTTTAAGAAAATGTTTTCTGAAAAATATTTTACTATTCTCCTAAAATAATTAAAAGTCATTTTTTACATATGATTTACATTTTAAACATGCTTATTTTTAAAAAGGAGTATTCTTGTTTTTTGGTCACAACACTTATCTAAACTTATTAAGTCATAGAAAGGAATGTTCGACATGTATGGATTTTCCCGCCATCACGACTATTATTATGTAGAAGCCTGGATTAAAAGAATATTAATTTTCAATAATATGATCTGTTAATATTCAGGAAATTCATTTTTTAAATTATTTTTCACAAAAGAACAATCAATATTATTTTCAATCTTCTTTTAAAATTTTCCAAGTGGAATTTTTTTTTGAAACTATATTAAATATTACATCATTGAATGGAAGAATAGTTTTTAAAATAGATTTGAGTTTCATTTATTGGATTTCATTGAAAATGACTTCATCCAAAATTTTAATATATTTTTATATGTTTAAATGTAAATGGATTTAAAAACATATTCGATAATTATTTATAAGTTTTCAAATAACATTCAAAGAATGGGTTTTCAAAACAATTTCAAGAATCATTTATTATATTTCAATGAGAGTGGTTTGACTCATTTTGATATTCTCTTTATGACTTATTTCAAATAATAAGGAATATAAAATATTTTAAAATAATTCATTATAATTTTTCATGTTTATTTTCAAGGAAATAGTTTTCAAATAGTTTTATGATCTACATAACATTTTTCAAATAAGAAATGATATTTCTCCATATTTTATTTAAAATATATTTTAAAATTATTTTCCATCTAATATGAAATATTTTGGTGTTACTAATTCATTTGTGGGAAATAAGTTATGGTTATATTCATATTCTATCTATAAATGGTTTATGTTTTTATGGGATTATGTTTATGAAACCTATTCCACTTCCATGGGTTTTTTCTTTTCAAACCTGATTTATAGCATGTGTTAGTGTATGATTAAATGATTATGAAACCTGACTTTTTTCCATTGTATAAGATATAATCACATGCTTCAATCACCCATTTCAGTTAATGGGATTATTATAGTATTGTTATAAAAACCTTTTCTTTTTTGTTCATGATATGATGAACTTTTTATTGTCTTCGAGAACATGTATGAATCATTTAATTATGATATATGTGGGACCTATATCTTCATCCAAGGAATAAGATAATAATTTATATCTCATGTTATAATTAGGTGAATCATTAAAAAGGGATTTATGTACTATGGGAATATGGGGAAGCATTATCCATTACATGGGAGGGACTCTGATGGGGGATGGTATTGTGTCCCGCCTCATCGGTGTAGTCTCCGTGATGTTGGAATATGGGGAAATGGATCCATTATGAGAATATGGAGAAACCTGTTCCCATAAATAGAAATGAATATGACTATGGATGGTGGTGTGTCCCACCTAGTAGGTTTGGTTACCATGATGTTCCTTGATATGTTCTAGTAATGCATCTTCACTTATGGGGAATGATATCACATGTTTATGTGTGCCAAATTCCATATCTTATTCCATTGATATGATTTCATTTCTTATGAACTACCATGTTTTCTTCCATTACTCATGATTTTGATCTTATAATATATAGGGTATGATCTTATAATGTTATGATCACGTTCACATACACTTATGATCTTGTTTAAGCTGACATGTCTCCCCGGTTTACCCTTATATAACATTTGAGATCAACCCTTTTTCTGTATCCTTCACATGTTTATAAAGATTTGTAATATATATGACGTTTCTAAAAAGTTTTATTGTCATTAATAACCTAGTATAAGATTATTTAACACACTTATGTGCTGATATTTAGGATTCCATGTTTCCAAAGGCACTAGACTAGTACGATCTTTCAGTATCTATTTATATTATGTTGTACGTATTCCACAAAAGTAATGTATTTTATATCTATGTAATTATTGGGTTTCTATAATTTTTATGATGAGTAATATCATATAAAATTGCTAATTAGTATAATTTTGAGTTCAACATACCATTTAGAGGAACTAAAAATGAAATTTTGACTATTAAAAAAATCATTGTTGGGGTCTTATTACACAATTATGAACAATTTCCTAGAATCAGTAAATAATTGAAAACATTGTAAACAAATATCGAAAAATATGAATCCATATAAACTTTTAGAAATAATTTTAATAATCTCCCCCAAATTTTAATAAAACATTTCATAATAAATTAATAATCATCCTATGCCGATATATTTGATCTTATGAGTCTCTATAACATTGAATAAAATCTAAATTTTAAAATTTATAATTTCTCTAAACCCAAACGAATTCAAAATTTTGAGAAACGGTTGGCCTATATATAAAATGTTATTACCATTAATTAAATACATTTAATCTTATTGAATTATTTTTGATTAAATGTATTAACCTATGGGCATGTTTTCAGTACGATATATCATTATACATAAAATTAATTATTGTATACTAACATTTTCCAAGACATCATTTTACCATAAGACATGAGTCTTGAAAAAATATTTTATATAATGTCATCAATATTTTATTCCTTAAGAGATTCGATCAATTTAGAATTAATACATCACATTTCATTCATCGATATTGTTGAAAACATCACATGTCACTCCAATAGACAATCCTGAGACTTTCATCAGCCCATTTCCATCAAAGACCCAATGTTAATATATTTAATATATGTTGAAAATTCAAATCTAAACTGAACACAATTGTTGACATGAACAGACACATTGTCAACAAATAAATAATTATATAAAAAACATGTATATAACAAAATGTATAAAAAGAGAATGTTAAAATAATATGTACCATTTATAGATAGGTACATAGGAATCATATTAAGAATAAACATATAAAACGACTTATTAAAATATGAAATTTTAAGTGATATAAATTCAAGGGTTTTTTGGATAATAATCCCAAACATATTATCATAGGATTATACACATTAACATATGATGGAATTCTCATATTATAATGATAATATATTCACACACAAAATAATTTATTTTGATGATATGTGATTATTGCAAACTCAATGTCAAATATTAATTTGATTTTACCCATCCACTATTCAAATTTTTAGGCCCACTAAGTTGAATACCCTAAGAGGGGTTGTGAAATAGGGAATTGAATATTAAAATGTTATACCATTTGTATCTTGTTTTTTTTTGTGTTACAAGACTCAATTCTCTCTTCCTCCCAATGAAATATATAAACCGATATGAAATCATACATAGGGAACACATATTTTCACTTTTTTCACCCTCACTAGGATATGTTCAAAGAGCATACAACAGTAATGTGATGATGTAAAAAATATGTCATGACCCATCCCCTAGGGCCCATGCCGGGACTACCCCAAGCCCACCTTCCATAAGCCAGGGGCTAGAGACTAGCACCAGAAAGGCATATCCCTTTAAATGGAAAGGTTTTTCCTTTAATCATACAAACACACAGTCCATGAACACAGGAGGAAGAAAACCACGAAGTAAAAATATATAGTAAAAAATTGAGTACTGTAAGTAAATGCATCCAGAATAAAATCCCAATTGAGAAATTAAAACTATAACATATAAAAATCTCTTACGATCATTTTCTAAGGATCCCACCTGATGGGTAGGTACACCTCATGATTAGTAGTAACTTCGGCACATCACTTATAAAGATCCACCTCAGAGAGCCATCTAGTCCTAGCTCTCTCAGCCTCTATCAATGTTTTTCATCATGTACAAAACACATAGCAATGTACAGGCATAGCCAATAGATGGGTGTGTATAATAATACTCAATAGGGACCCCAAGACCCCCAATGTTCTCCCTGAGTTCCACAACGGAAAAACAACAAAGAAAGTTCTCAATCAGAAATCAGTATGTAGTCATCAACTATAATTAGGAATATTCCAATACATTTACCTACGTTATCAGAATATACTCATCTCATTGATGAGGAAAGATAAGGCACAAACTTTTAATCCATTAGCACAACCGATCCATGAGAGAAGAATACCTCAAAGGTAACACCACTAAGGTGAAACAATGAAGGAGAATGTACCAAAAATATAACACCATTATGGTATCACCATGAAGGTTAAATTACCACAAAGTTAATGACTCAACTAAAACTAGTCATAACATAAGTACAGATGTACTGATGATTAGACGTATTGATGGATCATCTTATTCTATCCAGGGCCCCTATTGCCAAACCACATAAGATCGGTAGATGCTGACCAAAATAGAATCGGAAAGCACTGCCCCACATAGGAACATTGATAGTAGACCCACATAGGATTAAAATATGCTAACCCACATAGTATTGATGTTCTTTCTACACGTTACATCCACACAATATATTCTCACAGTAGGAACACCTGATTCCGGGAGGATCCGCTCCTCCAACTTTCCTTCATACCTCAACTAACATGATGTTCCCTGAAGAAGTTTCCCAATGGACCGCAATTTCATAAAGGTTTCAACATGTCTAACGGATATTCAATTAATTGCCCAGTTTATAAGTTATATGCATTTAACTATCGATTTCCAGGTTAGATTAGTGTTCGATCCAACCCGGTCGTACTCCACCATTCTCAACAACTCAATTGATGTATACAAAAAGAACTGTCTCACTCCAAGGATCCAAGTGCTATAGATAGTTCATCAAACAGATGTTTTCTTTACATGTCGTGGCCCTTTAATAGAGATTGGGACTGGTTGGGTTTGTGTCCAGTCCGACATTGTTGGATTAACCTGGTCTGACACGGTCTGGGTCAACCCGGGCGGGTGGCGATGTGATGAGCTCAACCCGCTGGGCCGTGGAGGATGCGGCCCACTGGGATCATGCTTCTCTGCTCGCGGAGGGCACAACATTTGGGGTAGTGCAGTCCAAACCACAGGATGGGGCCCACCCTAGCTAAAGTAGTGGGGAAAAGTATCCCCCCATTTGGAAGGCAGAGTGGCAACGCCACATGGCGCCACCAGGTCAGCTGGGGGACCTGCAGGGAGCTGGTCCGGGCCCTCCAACGTGACTTTCGAGCCGAATCCATCTTCAGTGGTGCACCACTCGACTACACCCTTGGTTGGCCAGTGCTGGACACCCCTATTCACCATGGATATATGTCATGGCTTCCTACACCAGTGGTGCAGTTCCACCTCTTTCATGGTCGGCCGGTGTCAGCCACCACCATTACCCCCACCGGCATCAGTTTTCGGCACAACCTTGCCGGTACCACGCTAACAGTCTTCTGCATGTCGCCAAGTGAGTCCTAGATCTGTATGTTAAATGGTTCCCCCAAGATTCAATTCTGAGTTCTGGTTCAAAATATATGATTTCACACTCGCACTTTTATTGAAAGTACCATAAAAAACATTAAAAGTCCATTCCGAGAACACCGGGCATTAGAATAAAACACCATTTGATTTTTTGACCACGGAATAGTCCTATATAATTTTAAATAAATTAAATGGAAAATTCTGGTCTTTACATTCTCCAAATAGTTGGGATTTTCTCCCCTGAAAGCCACAACATAGACTAAGAAAACAAATGGTGGTACTGAGCATGAATCTGAGTCCCCTACTCCCACGTTCTCTCCTAGATGTTCTCGTGCTACCAGCGAAGAAACACCAGAGGAATACATCATCCATGAAGGACTTTCTTCTATCAATCATCAATCTCCACATGAACAACCATAAATGTTGTCCCATCATCGATGTATATCTCACCCCAGTCTATGATGTGCGATGTATCATTCACATACCTCATCAGAAGCGACGCGTGGAAAATCCCATGCACCCAGTGTGACTGTGGGGGATGGTCCATGTTATACACCTCATCACCATCTCTGCTAGGAACATGAAAAGGTCAGATGAACCATGGAGATAACTTCCCACCCCTTCTAAATCTCCGAAAACATCATCCGGGTGATACCCATATGAATACATAATATCCCACCTTGAACTAAAAAGGTCTATGTCTTCTGTCAGAATAAATCTTCTGCCTTCTCTGTGTAGTCCTCATCTGCTCCTGCATGATCTGCACCTTATTAGTGGTATCCAATACCAACTCTGGACCCATAAGAGTTGACTCCTATGGGTCAGTCCAGCATAGAGCTGATCCACATTGTCGAACGTACATGGCATCAAATAGTGTAATTTTGATGGTGGAGTGATAGTTGTTGTTGTATGAGATCTAAACCAAAGTAAATTGATCATCCCAACTACAGAAAAATTCTAGGATGCTTTCATGAATCATGTCCTTGAGTTTCTTTAAGGTCTGCTCCATCTGACCATTCGTCTAAGGATAAAATTCGGTGCTCAAATTTAGCTAAGTCACAAACACATCCTGTAACCCCTTCTACAAGAGGGAAATAAAACATGTATCATGACCAGATTTGATAGTTTATGGATCCCCATGAAGTAAAAAAATCTCTTGTATGTAATGGTGTCCCATGCCGTCTACTGATTCCTTCTCTCTGATTGGTAGGGTGGGGGATGACATGGTGAGTCGGTCAACGATCTCCCATATGGAATCATGTCACATTGATGTATGTGGAAGCCTTGTCATGATGTCCTTATACATATCATCCCACTTCCACTTTGGCCCCTCTAGTGGCTGCACTAAGCCTACTAGAACCTGATACACGTCCTTCACTTGTTGAAAAGTGATGCATCCTAAAACAAACTCTTCCATTTCTTTCTTCATCCATGGACACCAGTGTTCATGCCTGAGGTCTAGGTAATCTTCTCCACACCAGGATGTACCGCCATAGGGGATGTCCAGATGTCCCTCAAAACCTCATCCTGTAGTGCCACTATTACCATGGTGTGTCCCCTAAATATGATTATGTTCCCCCCACCTTTAGAAAATCTATTAGATGCATGTTATTTGGATATATGGGAAAGTCTAGACTCGAATTCAATGTACCAAATCTATGCCTCCTGAACTCACTGATGATGTGGGGGAGTGACAGTCATAGACTGTATGTAAGATGCTCCATCTCTATGAACAATAAATATCTACAATGCGACCAGCTATTTTGTCGCCTCACTTGGTAGTTGTATACTGGACCTCCTGCTGAGTGCGTCTGCCACTACGTTCCCCTCCCCAAGAGTGTAAACTATCTCAATGTCATAGACCTAGAGTTAATACATCTATCACCATTGTCTTAGGTTCAAATCCTTCTGTGAGAATATATACCTATGACTCTGGTGATCGGAGTAAATTTTAAATCGTTCACCCAACAAGTAGTGTTGCCACATCTTCAAGAAGAATCCTACTACTGAAGAACCAGGTCAATTGTAGTGTAGTTCATCTCAAATTTTCATATATGTTTTGAACAACAAGTGATCAATTCTCTCTCCTGAATTCGGAAACAACCAATTCATGTCCATGGTGTGTCACATTAATCTACATACCCAATGCCTTCTTCTAGTGGCCTCAAGTTGGGGGCACTTGTCATTCTATACATTAGCTCCTGAAATCTCTCCCATTATCTATCCGAACTGATGAAGGGATGTCCCTTTTATTATATTTAGTAAATGGTTTCTCAACTCTGAAAATGTTTTGTAATAATCTCTGGTTGTTCCCAACCTACCCTGGTAATCATCGTACCCTAGTTACACTCATGGTGGCTCCGAAGAAAGAACAACCTCTATCCTAACCATATCAACTACTAATCTAGCCTCCTAGATAACGTGTCATTAAAAGTGGAACCCTTGTATCTGGAAATGGATCTTTTAGAGATTATCATAAAGCCGATGCTCTCAGAATTTATCTAAAACAATCTACTGATGATAGGAATGCTCCTACTCTAATGCCAAGTATATCAATGTGTCATCTATGAATTTCACCACAACACGATAGAGGTATGACTGAAAGATCCTATTCATTAGTCTCATGATCATTTTAGGGTCATTGGACATGACTAATTACATAACCATGAAATCATATTGTCCTTACCGACATATGAAGATCATCTTCTGCACATCCACATCTCACACCCTAAGCTGATGATATCCTGATCTGAGGTCTATCTTCGAAAACCAACGATCTCTATTTTGATGATCGAAGAGATCATCAATCCATAGATGTGAATAGTTTTTCTTCACCATCACCTTGTTCAGGTGCCAATGATCCACATAGAGCCACAAACATTCATCTACCTTCATGGGGAACAAAACTGGGGCTACCCATAGAGAAACACTGGGCCTTATGAACCTCTTCCTCTGTATGTTCCCTTGTTGTACCTGTCACTCACGATACTCCATGGGAGATATTAGATAAGCTGGTGTAGATATCGGCGACTTCCTAGGGTACATATCGATGAAGAAGTCCTCCTCTCTATGAGGAGGATGCCCTAGAATATCTTATGGGAAGACATCGACATACTTTTCTACCACTACAGGATAGATCGGATTCTCAACACCAACTGCACTGAGGGTAAGGCTATCCATCTGATGTATGATTGGCTTCACCCTCCTCTAGAAATTCTATCTTGTGCTACAAAAGATCCCATCTCACTGGTGAAGGAAAACCTAGTCCCATCCCCATGGACACACTGCACATTGTGCCTAATTCAGTCATTCCGAGCATGGACTGTTGATAACTAGTCCATAACCATGATGATGTCTTATGGCCTCGATGCTGCTACTAGATGATCAACGAAAAAGATCTCACCTCCAAGAGTATGATCAGAAAGACTTCACTAGTTTGTAATCATCGAATCCACTATCGTAGGAGTCTCTATCCCTATGAATTGTGCTGATGACTCCACTAGAATCTCCATGCTCCGAATGAGGGACATGGAAATAAAAGAGTGACTTTCACTAGATTCCATAAGTACTACATCTAGGGTTGATTAGAAATATATAGAACATTGAATAATATTAGTAGAGTCATTATTTTAGGGCTCAGATGCATGGAGATGAGGTTGTCTATGTCATCCTGCTCCTTGTGGTTGGGGTGGAGTACCTGGAGGTGGTGGTGAGAAAAACGTGAATCACTTCCCATTGCCTACTGCACGGCCAGCTCCTCTGCCATATCTGCCTACTGCCTATGGACCTCCCCAATCGAATCTTATCCTCGGTCTCCACAGTCCTTCAAACATCTACAAGTCATCTGTACGTCGGGTCAAGCAGTCATGAGCCTTGTGAAATTACCTGCGGCCCATGTAGCAAAACATGCCCCTCATCTATCCTCTTCAATCCCATGAGCCCACACAACCGACCATGTATCTTGAGGTCATTAACAGGAACTTTTGGCCCGCTTGGGCCTCGGCGTCGCCCCTCTACTCTATGATGTGGATGACTCTTCTTCTAGACATTCGGTGGTGGCTCTCGCTGCTGGTTCCTTTTCAGCTAAGAAGCTCAAAACTAAATGTTCTGGCTCTCACACCCCAACCTCTGTCTAAATGCTCTTTGAAATAATTGATGCTTATATCTCTTGTTGGAGACCCACTTTAAGGATCTGTGCCTGGAAGAAATTATCTCATACCCGATCAGTGGAGTATCGGGAGATATCATTGATCCTCGCTGAGAACATGACCACAATCATGTTTCCCTACAGGATGTGTAGCACCTCCTGTATACACACTGAGTGTAGAGTTAATGTGATGATGTCTTCCCTGAAAAGGCCCCCGATTTCCTCTTATGTGAGGGTCACCTCGTCATGTATATGGAGGGTATATATCCACCATCTCCCAACTGCTCTCTATAAAATAATAGAAACTAGGATCACCATTTGGTCGGCTAGTGTGAGAAGTAAGAAAACAACTATGGCCATAACCTCCAGCCACTCGTCAGCCGCCTACGGATCTGTCTCGCATCGAAACATCAGAGGCCTCTACCGTTAACACTTGTGCAATGCGCTCAGTCTGTGTGAACCATCATCAGATGGGGAGAGAGAGAACATCTGCCCAATGGGTAGTGGTTCTTCTCGTACACCTCCCAGAGGTTCTAACGTTGTAAGAGTTCCCTACACTGAGGCACCATCACTCGGTGGGCTGTCATTGTGTACTCTCATGGGAACATGGGTTGGCTGTCAACGTGATGGAATCTGTAATTAAAACAGATGTACCATGATCAATATGTTATACCTGGTGAGAGGACTGAAAGTGATCATAAGAAAAAAAACATTTCAAAACACATGCAATCAGTTTTTTCATGCACATAGTCAGAAATTATAATTTAAGGTCGTGGTGTATGGATACGTTGCCCGCCACAATAACAATAGATTCCACAAACGAATAATGACACTCCCAACACATAACACTACTTCCACAGTGAAATGATCATAGTCATAGTTCATTGGTAGAACAGACTCCTATGATACCACTTTGTAATGACATGTCCCCCGAGGCTAGTGTCATGAATACCCCAAGCCCATCATCCATTATCCAAGGGCTGGAGACTTGCACCAGAAAGGAATATCCATTTAAATGGAAATTAATTACCTTTAAACCTTGAAACACATAGTCTAATATCACATCAAGAAGAAAACCATGAAGTTAAACTATATAGTAAAATATTTATTACTTTATGTAAAGGGGTCCCGAATACAAGACCAACTAAGAATATACAACTACAATAGAAAAATAACTCATGTGTTCATCTGCCAATGATCCTACCTGAAGGGTACTCATAGCTCCTAGTCAGTAGTCACTACGACAAAACATGTCAAATGTTCCACCTATGAGCACCATCCAGTCCTATGTCTCTTAGACACGATCAGCGATGTTGGTCGCCTGCCCAAGACACAAAACGGTGAGGGAATAGCCTATGTAGGGTTGAGTATAACAGTACTCAGTAGGGACCCCGAGACCCCCGAATGTCTCCCAAAGTACATCCAAGTAAATACCACAAATAAATAACTCAATCACAAAGCACTAAGTATTCAAAAAATATACCTAGGTATATGTCCATAAATACACATGTTATCAAAATATACTTGTATCATTCATGTAGAAAAATATGGCTCCAACGTTTAAGCAATTTTCACAATTGATCCACCAAGGGAGAATACCAAAAAGGTAAAACCATGAAGGCAACACCACAAATGTAAAACCACAAAGTGAAATTTACCACATGGACAATGAATCATCTCACACCATGTATAAATTTAGTATAGAAGTTCAAATGATTTGACGCATCATTGGATCATTTTTTTTTCTATCTAGAGCCTCTACTGCTAACCCACACAAGATTTGTGGATACTGACCCACATAGGATCGGTGGGTGATGGCCCACTTAGGATCGTTGAGTGCTAGAATCATTGGATAGATAGATTCTGACCCAAATAGTATCGATAAATGTTGACCGACATACGATCTATGTTCTTTCATCATGTTACATCCAACAACAAGATTCATGTACTAAGCACGCTCGATTCTAGAAGGATCTGATCCTCAAGCCATCAGTCATATCTTAACCACCATTACATTCTCAAATGAAGTATCCCAAATGACAACAATGTCATAAGAGTTCCAATTCGATTGATGGAATGTGAATCAAGTGCCTAATATTTTTTTATTGGCATTGTAATGCTTTGGGACCGGTTAGATTTAGATTTCATCCAACATAGTTTTATTCTAACATTCTTCAAAACTCAAGTGAAGTATACCAAAAAGACTATCTCACTCCAAGGATCCCAGTATCATAGGTGGTTCATCAAACAGATGTATGGTAAACTATTTATGATGTTTTAAACATAATCGGGTCTGGTGGGGTCTGGATCTAGTCCGACCCAGTCGGACAATCCCGGACCAATCCGGTCTGGGCTTACCCGATGAGGTTTGGGACATCCCGACCTGGTAGAGCTGGGTCATGGCGAGCTCAACCCACATGTCCATGGTCTGGGCCAACCCACTGGCTGGTCCACGCCCTAGCAGGCAAGGGGTGGATGTGGGGGAAATGACTCCCCCCTTTAAAAAGGCAGAGTAGTGTCGCCACTTGTTCCTACCAGCTCACCCGCCTGACCAACAAAGAGCAGGTCTCGACCATCCACAAATGCTCTCTTTAGCGGCACATCGCTCGCATCTTCCCGTGGCTGGTCAGTGCTGATTTTCATTGTCTAGTACTTCTCTATTTCGCGACCAAATTCACCGACATCGTGTGATTGTGTGCTGCCAGTTAATTCACATTTAGCTGGCATCGACTACTGCCTTCACCCCCAATAGCACTAGTTTTTGGCACCACCATGCCGGTGGTGCACCGATGGGTCACCAGGCGATCTATGGTATCCCGTTTTTTCAAATGAAGGTATCAAGGACCTTATGAGGATTTAATCTTAATTACTTGACCCACAGTTCTGGGTTTCATCAAACCCGAATAAAATGTCTATGAATAACTCATAGATCAAGTACCAGAGGGTCCATGCCCTGTTAGTTTGGCCCAATACCTATGTGTTTTCTTGTTAGCATGAGGGAAGAAAATGATACAACAATTCTTTTAAAACTAAAATAATATGTACAATACCTCAATATTGTTGGATAATTTCCATATTTGAGGAGGAGTCGATGTTCGTCAATCACGCAGAAATCCTCCAACGACGTCGCTCAATCGTTATTCGTCAGTTCTTCATTGGTGAGGGGTTTTGTTCTTCTTCATGAGTCCTCCCAAGATCATTAATTGGCCAATGATTTTCCAAAACCCCAAGTAAGAGTTTCACACTCTAACATGTGATTAAGATGATCATTAATTAGTGTAATTAATGAGCCTCATTAATCATAAGAAGTGTTGTTACACAACCATTGTGTAATAATGCATTCAATGTCCTTTATTAAATTCCCAACGAACATTATAGTCCCCAACATAAAAATATAAATGTTATGTGGAATAATGATTCAAAAATAAAATAAAATTTATTTTATTTTATTTATTCATCCCCATGAAACGAAAAAAAAACCACATTCCACTTGGATCCAATGCATTCGAGGTTAAACCTTCTTTAAGAGAATCCTCGCACTGTGACTTCAATGGTGCCCTTATATTTCAATTACAAGAATTGGTTCAAAAGATAAGATTTCAAGCTCTCACGTTTACTAAATGTACCTGAATAAAATATTAAAATTCCATTCTGAGTAAACCGTGCACCAGAATCAAAAGCCATAAGATTTCACAACATCGGAATAGTCCCATATAATTTAAAAAAATACATTTAAATCATGTTCTTTAAAAAATTCACTAATTCTCACCACCTTTACAAGGGTGAGGTAATTACTAATTCAATCCCAAGTGACACTCCCTATGACTCTTTCTTTATCTCACTACTGGTGGAAAGGGTCACCGTCTTCCACTTATTCACTCGTTGCTCTTGGAACGGATTCCACTCAACGTTTTGTGACTTGTTGGTCAAAAATTGTTTATGGACATGTAGGTCCCTTCATTTTTTGGAATTCCAGCATCCTCAACTATAGGTAGATTCTCTTTTGATGTTTTGTATTCACAAGTACATTAGTTTCAACCTTCATGAGTAGTACTAGGTATCAAAAATCACTTTTCTAAACTGAACGGAAGCTTTTTCATTATTCCTTAAACTAACTGAGAATCACCTTCCTCTCCCATATACTGAGTACCAGGTATGGTACGCGGGACGCCTACTTTTCATATTTTCACCTCTACTATGAACTTCCCTTAAACGATGGACTATCTCCACCATTGCAATCTCGTAACGCTATCGTGTACCAATTCTGCGAACCACCACCGCTAAAACCATCTTGTCCGTAAACTCTTCGTTGTTCGCAAAATGCCTTTTCTTTCGTGTACCAAATCTCCCCCTCTAGGTAAAAATTACAATAATATCCTCATGTGTACTAGAGATTCCTCCTCCATGTACCATGCCAATTCCTTCTGTGTACCAAACATCCTCTTCTGCGTACCAGACTTCCATTGTGGGTTATGAATCCCCGCAATCACCTTCAGCACGAACAACATTTGGACATTGCTGAATTCATGGAGAAATATATGTTCGCTAATGAAGATCAATCACCACAATAATCTGTGTTTTAGTGATTTTTATATATGAAAATATATCTACATAATCCACTAAACTAATATTTATGGAATCTTCAACCCACCTCTTATCGATAATCATTCTTCTGCGAACCTCAAGCCATCCATGAACCATCATCCTATACACTATGTGTAACACACAATCTCTTACGTGGTTAACATCCTCTCCCAACATCATCCAATCCATGTACTACGATGCCACTATACTGTGATCCAATTTTGGTTCCACAATCCTCATTCGTGTATCGCTCCCGATGCGTTGGAAATTTCACCACCTTAAAATCATATTTTCGACAAACACCAAACATACTCATTTTCAGTCATATTGATTTTTCAACTAACAAAAACACACCTAAATTATACCACAAGGATTCCTTATCGTATTTTTACCAAACAATATCCCCCTATGGGTTTGTTGAAAAATCTTCTTAAAACAATTCTCTGTATTTTTATATATCATTAAAGCCCCTTCCATCTTCAACCATAATCTACTTCATGCTAGTAATCTTGTGGTCTAGAATTTACTCAACACATACTCTATGTCCATATAAGACATATCATCATGCGTAAAAAAGCTTATAATGAAATTTTTGTCAAAGAACAACTTCATTTCTAAAACCAACTGTTTGATACTAAACTGATACCAATTGGTGAGTCCTGGAAGCCTTATGACATCATTCCAACACCACTCTTCCGCTCTTATCATGATCCTCAGAAATCGTGATAAATATTCATCCATCTATCACTTCTGTATCCTGGTATTTAATTCTCCCCCTATATAATATCTCTTCAACTCCCACTATCTCGTAGCTCCACATAAGAGCTTCTCCCCATGTCTTTTCTCCACTGTTAAGATACACATCCCCCCATTCAACGAACGCGATGAAAAATTCAAGGTTGTATCAGCATTTTTTCAAGTGAAGAGTGTAAAATGGAATCCAAGAGCTTGTTGATGCCTTTCAATTGCTTCATTGGGTAAGGCCTTGGTCAAAATTCATGCTACCTGTTCTTCTTTAGGCATGTACTCCAACTTCAGAAGACCATGCTCCACCTTCCCCTTGATAAATTTTTTTATGATTTCAACTTTCTTTGTCCGTGATTGATGGAATAGATTTTTTTCAATTATTTATTGCACATGATTTATCACAAATTATTTCAATCCGAGATTTCACTTCAATTCCCATATCATCAAGTTAATGATTCATCCACAAAAATGGTGTGAAAGCTTGAGTATCTGTAACATATTCAGCATCTGCATTTATCAATGAAATACAATCTTATTTCTTGATCAACCATGAAATACAAAATCTGACATGATAGAAAGAACCTATTTTCGTTCATTTCCATTCATCTATTAAACCGGCGAAATCTGCATCCCTATATCCTAATAGCTCCGACTGAGATTAGTCATTATACATCAAAACTAAATCTTGAGTTCCTATGATATATTGTAGTATCATTTTTTACTGAATGAATGTGGATTAACTTGGGATTTAATTGATCTCATGATTAATGGAATGTTGTGAATACAATTTCAGGCCTTTTTGCAGTCATGTAATGTAAAATTGGAATTATTTTCCTATATTCTATGACATTAACTACCTTGTCATCATAATATATGGAATGATTCGTCTATGTAGCAACTGAAGTCCTCATATCCATGGAATTATCAATTAAAACCCTTCTCAAATCCTCCTTGGAATATTTAGATTGAGAAAATAAATGTGTCATTCCTTCCTTCTGTAACCTGTAAGCCATGGAAAAACATCAGCTCCCTGATCATTGACATTTCAAACTCTATTTTTCTGTATTCAAAAAAATTTATGTGTTGTGCTTCATCTGATCCACCAAAGATTATGTCATCGACATAGACTATCACCATCATCCATTGATTTTTGTTAATTTTGAAATACAAATTGTTATCATTTACAGCAGAGTGAATACCAATATTCAATAGAAACTAGTCATGCCTTGAATTCCATGGCCTTAGTGTTTACTTAAAACCAAATAAACCTTCTTCAGATGACAGACTCGATTCTCATCTTCTGTAATGAGAAAACCATTAGTATTATAAATGTAAAATTCTTCTTCCAAAACTCCATTTATAACTTTTGACTTGACATCAATCTAGAAAATATTAAACTTTAGTTTCACAACTATAGCCAGGAATATTATAATTTTCTCTACCTTTGAAACAACTGCGAATGTTTCATCGATATCTATACCCACTATCTGGGATTACATTTTTCACACAAGTGGTTATGGTTTTGAATAAAAAAAACTATCTTCAATCATTTTGTTGCAAAATACCGATATTTTCCCTTTGATATTCTTGTCTTCTAGTCTCTAAACAATATCCCACATTTGATTATTCTCAATTTGGTAAAGCTCTTCATTCATTCCCTGATCCCAACTCTCATATACAACTTCTTTACCAAAGAATTTAGTCTCCACTAGTGATTTGTGTGATGCATGATATATAGAAATCATCATTCATATCTATAATATTTCAATCTAACCACCCATTATGTTATGGATATCAATTTAGGCCCTATTGATGGTCTCTAAGAAGACACTAATTTGTTCCCATCATCCGTGTATTCTTCTGAATTAACATTTCCACATCTTCTCCTCTTATTTCGCTTACAACTTCATCACATCAGATAAGAATATTATTTAAACGTTTTTGATTTTTTACCACTGCTCTATAGCATCTTGAAAATAGTCACATGATACCACATTCTTAGAGAATAAATACGTAATCATGGAGTGCATGACTGTTGTTGCTTCATGGCAATCTATATTCTATTGGATGATAACTAACACCTGAACTGGGGCATGATACCAAATGATATATATTTAATATAACTCATAACCGCTAGATAATCCATGTAGAGATTTGATAGCTCTTCATTTTCAACATAGACTCTTAATCCATTCATATATCCTTTCCATAGCATAAATCCTTCGGATAATGATTTTAATAAATGAAACGTTGTGTTGAATCTGATTAGGTAGTTGAAAGCTCCCCTTTGATGACATTCTATTCTTGTTATAAGGTCTGTTTATTATACCCACAAATAGTAATCTTTTATTTCTCTAGCTCAAGTAACTTTTAACACCCCCAGCTTCCACGAAATGATTCTTTGTGAATAATACAATAGCATGTGTTGTATGCCACTTCGAGTTTTAACACACCACGACCTATCAAACTAGCCGTTAAAAATAATTATACCCACCTTTTGAATTTTTTTAAATTATATTTTTCAAATTATACATCATTTTTTGATTCAGAATATCAATATTATCTTGTGGTGAATTTTTGGTTTGTTTTTTGGTATCATTCAATTTTGTATGAATAGTGAAAAATATTCTGTTATAGTTCAAGAACAAAATTTTTATTTAAATTATTGGTTATTTTATGTAAATTTATATTAGGTAAAAATATATACATAATACATATATTTCTTCAATGAAATTCTTTTGAGTAATTTTATAGTAATATTTGATATATAAAGTATCATTGAACATTTTTTGTCTATTACCCACCTTCTTGGCTCATTTAAAATTTTGAGAAAACCCAATTTTACCACTTTTGTGAAATGAATTTCAAAAATCTGAGATAAATGGTTGACATCATTATGTATAATGTGGTTCAATAACATGAAATAATTTTTGGTGAATTGTATATTTTGACTTTTATCTACCATGGTTAAAAGTTAATAGGGTAATTAAATTAATAAAATGATATTATAATTACCCTTAAACATGTCCTAATTCTATTGGATGAGTTTATATATAAAAAATTAAACCTTAGGAATAAATACGAAACATTTTGGTCCACTTGGATCAGAATAGGAAAATTATTTTTATTTTATTTAAAGAAATTTTAAATGTGTTAAATTCAATGTTTAATAAATAAACCATTTCTAATATATGGTTATAAATTAGATAAATTCTACTATAATTATTCAATTGAATGATATAATTATTTCTTACATAATTGTATTATTTTTATAATATTAAGGTATTAAATAATTAAATTTATTTTTGATACAATGATGATGTAGTAATTACATTATAAATGAATGATAAAAATAATTAATATAATAAATATAAAAATAAATGTAAATTGAGACTTCTGATGAATTCCAATAATTTTATAGGTTAATATGACATGTTAGGGTCAATATTTTTTTTCAAAGTGATAATGTTATTATGTCATTCAGTAAAAGAAAATAACCAATTGTTTCACAATGGTCATAAATGTGTTTTTAAATCAAATACTATATTATTAATTGATATGATTATCATAAAAATATATTGATTAGCCAAAGGACATAGAACAGGTTTGATAAATAAATAATGAACCACTTGGGGTTATCTAGTATTTTTTTATAGAAATTTATTAACCATTTATTATAATAATACATGAATACAACGTAAATGATAAACTATTTTACCAAGAGTTATATCTAAAAGATACGGTTAATATGGTGAACTATACCTATCTAAAACATATTGGTTTAGTGTTTTTCGATCAATCCCATTATTACCCTCTAAATGAATCATTTTGGCTCCCTAATAAACTGAATATTATTGTATAATAAAATAAATTTCAGGCTTTAACGAAAGTGACCCTCAACACTATTATAAAAGGGAACTTCCCCTTCTCTCAAAATCACACCTCCAAAGACATTTTTCTCGGACAAACCCTACTCAAATATACACCCTACTACCCTCACATTGACCTAGAGGCCTTAATTTGATCATAATTATAACAAAATGGGTAATTTTTATCAACTCAAACGGTAACATCTGATGAAGAGGTAATAATTTCACCACCTCATTCGAAGTTCTTTTGTTCTTCCACATCCTCTTTCATTGTTTTTCCATAACAGAATAATAATTCCCATACCATATTAATATTTTCATGTTATTATATATATTACCCACCATAATAATTATTCAATTCATTCTATGAATGACAAGACACCAAACATGTGGACGTATGACTTATTGTCTCGGTGTCGTGGGGTAGTTAGTTATTCAAACACATCATTATTTGGATGAGTATAATAAGGAGTATAACTAATGTAAATAATAAATATAACATTATAATGATTATTTTTATATGATATATCATGAAATTACAAACGATTTCTCCATCAATTTAATGATATCATCCCTTGGGCGTACGTACAGATTAACGTCTCAATGAACACGATGAAATTCCTTCCCCATCCCAACAATTCAAGAATAATTTTTTTGGATTAAAATTCATGTTTAATAACTTAATATAATTATACATAATAGTCAAATACATCATATTTGTAACAAACATTTCTTACATAATCAATCATATATTGGAATATGAATCAGTTAATACATGAAATGATTATACTATTGAATTTTTATTAACAAAGCAATATTATAGGATCATATATGATATCATATTTATGTATTTGGTTAATTTATAATTTAATAAAAATGACTTAAATATTATACAGGAGGTTAAAGAACCATCTTTCATGGAAAATAATAAGGTAAGGGTTAATTCTACAATCTCTTCATTATATGAGAGTGTTTATAAGTGAGTATCAACTGAGACCTATTTATCATCCACATCTGTGATTCATAAACATGTATTTCCAAACATTTTAACTATTTCCTAGAATATGGTTTAATGTAATTTATACACTTGTTTGACTTTTTATAAAAATTTTATATAGGAGTATTTATTTTATCTTCCAAACAAGGCCCTTTACAACCATTTTGATAAAATTTGTGAAGGAATTTTTTTAACTTATACGGTGGGTTTGGCAATTTTCCACCATTATAACACATTTGAAGAATCCATTAAAATATAATAAAAATATTTTCAAAATAAATGTTTTCTTTTATAATTATGTTACTTTTATATGAATTTAAAATATATAGAGATATTTTCAACAAATTTATTTGATATCATCTATGTCATCATCCTTGGATGGAATTTACACATCTTTGACTGACTTAATGTTCATTTTTTATTCAAAAAAATTAAAATAGAGAGAAGTTCCCCAATAAAATTTAAGAGATCCTAATGGATGGAAAAAATATTCTAGTATTAGGGAATTTCATACAACATAACTTCTATATTCCAGAAGATGAGACCACAAACTCTCAAAAATTATGTGCGAGTCGTTCGGGTCCCCCAAACGAGAAAAAGAATCAGTATAAAACTTTGCCTCTCTCCAAATATGCTTTACCCAATGGCCGCCATTCATGTTCCTTGAGAAAATTCTAGTAAGGTACACTTACTTTATATTATGATACAATGTTCTATATTGTATTGAAGGTTTTGTGATATGTTTGATTGCAGATGTGTTTTTCTATACCATTCACTATTTATGGTTAAAGTATTAACATTTCTTATTCTAATATTAATTCAAATGTTTATGTTATCTTTCACCCTTTTCAAATGAGGAATGTATTGGACATCATATGTGACCGGTGGAGTCATCAATAGCTCCTCAATGCATCGGTAGGTCTCATAAGACACACTAGTGTCTTGGCAGAAGGACATGACAAAATCTTATATGTAGTCTTGGAATGAGGCATTGACTATGAGGTTATAATATCCGATATTATTCATTCCATCATTTTGAAATTTCCTATTGATATTACATGTCATTATTCTACTAATAGAATATCCATGTTATTACATAAACAGAATTATTTGTTTTATCTTTTCTTTATTATGGTAAATTTTGTCTTTAAATGGCTTGTGTTTTAGTCAAACACATTTCCTTAAATGTTTATGCATATTTATAAAAGAATACTCTATATTGTTATGCATTCTAATCTCCTAATCTCACCCCTTTTTATGTTTTATTTTTCTTTCGATGTGAGGAAGTATATTATGACTGACTTGTAGGGATAGTATAAGGAAGATGAATGTGTTAAAAGGAGACAAAATGTTGTTGTTTTCCATTTCATAACGTAATGTAAAAATTATGTTTGTATATATTACTTCCAAGTATAATAAACTACTCGATCATTCAGGATATTATTCCTTGTGATAATGCCAATGTTATGTAATAATGTCCTGACTATGGGTAACAAGGGATGGGACGTAATTGTTGGAATCAGGGAATGTCCAATACAATCCACAGAATGTGGACATAGAAAAACTCCGATTATATAACAGTACACTAATATAGACAATGATTATTATTATAGAAGAAAATCCTAGAATTTTGGTATTGTACGGATTTTATGAATTTTTCAATCAATACATGCCTATCTGGATATATGCAGGAAGAGGCAGACCTGGCACAGATGTACCTAGGAGTGAAAATTATGATACGAATTTTTGGGCTTGACCTGCGGTATCCTGGTACACAACAATGTGCCTTGCTGCACTCTTGGTTACGACACTCCTGGGGGATATTCTTAAGGTATTTCTCATTTTATTTACAAACCATTATGAAGGATTTAAAATTATTTACCTCTTCAAAGAAAACATTTTTCTGATTATGGAATATATCCATAAAATGTCCAATTTATTTTATGTGGTTTACATGTTTGTAATTATGTATTGTGATTCATAAACTAATCTAGTGTATTAAATGTTTTAGAAATGGATCCTAGTTGAAGGAATGAAAATATTCTTAACGAATGCAATAAATTTAGGGATTTCACTGCTACTCAAGAAAATTATATTAGAGTTGGCGATGCAACTGCTGATGATCAGTTTATCACTATACAGGGACAACTCACTCAGGTAATGTATAATAACCATAACCATTTGGAGCACCATGATCCACAAAATGGAGGATCATTATTATACTTCTTAATGAGGCAACAACCACCAGCATTCAATGCGACTACTAATCCATTTGTAGTCGAGCAATGGATAATTTCCTTAGATAAAATATTTCTTGCTTTTGGTAGTAGTGAAAGGGAAAATTTGCCATAGAATCTTATCGCCTCATGAGAGATATAGATCAATAGTGTCCATTAATTATAAACACATAGGAGGATGAATAAATATAAAATATATAATGTAGTTAGTTTAAAACGATTTTCCTAGAAAAATACTTACCTCATGGCCATCAAGTGGATATGGAATGAAATATTCAGAGTCTAATGAAAAAAGTGGATGAAAATGTCACAATGTATGAGGATAACATTACAAGGTTAAACTGGCTTGCAACAGATTATATATGTAACCCATGGAGTAAGGTTGATCGATTATTGGATGGTTTAAATCCATTTCTCTATCAATCATTATTCTCACAACTTATCATATCATACGAAGATATTGTCTTGTGTGTTATCAAGACAGAAAAAGGAATTCTCAATGTCTTATGACATTAAAGCAAAGCAAGAGAAGAAGAGATATTCTGAACACTATAGAAATAGAAATAAGGGGATGAAGGGAAAACATGAATTCCTATCCTTTGGTAAATGTGGGACTAAAAACCCCAGGACTTGCCTGAAGGGAATGTGAGTCAATTACATGTGTGATGAAAAAATCCACCTAGATAGTTATTACAATGGAAAAAATGAGGCTATCAATATTGAATGCTAAAATTGTAGATAAATGCAGCATTATGAAAATGAATATTCTATGTGCAAATGAATCATTCCTCAGAAAAGGCCAGGGAATCATCTATATGCTTTTGTAATGACTACTACTGAGATTGAAGATCCAAATGACATGGTGGAAGGTAATTTAATGGTATCCTCAAATTTAGCCAATTCCTTATTCGATTATGGATGATCGTACTATTTAAAATATTTTTAGTTTTCTAAGAAAAATAGATATTTCTAATTTGATTTAGCAATAGAGTTTTCACTCCAATATTCTAAGGGAAGTATCATTGAAACTATGTTTTGTGAATCCGTCCCCATTAGGGTGTATAAATATTTTTAGCTGCTAATAACATCTTCATACCCATGATTTAATTTGATATAATCCTCGGTATGGATTGGAATTCGGACCATGATGCAAGAATTTATTATAATAAGAATTATGATACAATTTTCAATGATGATAAATAATACCTTATCTTTATAGAAGAACCCTCACCACATAATTCTTATCTAGCTCCACCACTAGTAGCTCTATTAAATTCAATTATAATGAAGGAAGGGAATGAAATAACTATGGTTGCGGAAAATAATGTTCAAATAGAGGATGCAACTATTGTGAAGGAATATGATGATGTGTTTCTAGAGGATTTACCGAGACATCCTCCAGAACGATAAATTGAGATTTCCATTAATTTAATTCTTGGATCAAGGACCATATCGAAGAACCCTTATTGAATGTCCACTGTGGAATTAGTGGAACTAAATAAAAAACTATAGGAATTTTGACATAAAGGATTTATTTACCAAAGTTATTCTCCATGGGGATCCCTTTTCCTTTATGTTATGAAGAATGATAGATCAATGAGGTTGTACATTGACTACAGGGAGATCAATGCTATAACAAAAATGAACAAGTATCCCCTACCTCCCATTGATGATTTATTCAACCAAATTCATGGATCACAATATTTTTCAAATATTGACCTTCGATCAGGATACCATCAGTTGTGTGTGAAGAAGTAAGACATTATTAAAACTGCATTATGAACTAGGTATGGGCATTACGAATTTACGGTAATACCTTTTGGACTGAAAAATGCACCCTATATTTTCATGGATCTAATGAATAGAGTTTTCAAGGAATATATGGATTAATTTTCAGTGGTATTTATTGATGATATATTGGTATAATAAATAATACATGATGATATTGAATATCAGTTGGGAACTATTCCGAAAACCCTCAGAAGAAATAAATTATATTTGATTTTTAGAAAGGGTGAATTCTGGATTCAGAAAATTTTATTTCTTTTCCATATTGTCTTTATGGAGGGAATCTCTGTCAATCCTTTAATCACCATGGTAATCCAAAATTTTACAACACTGAGTATAATTGAGGTACAAAGTTTTGATGGTTTAGTAGGTTATTATTGGCTTTTCGTCCATAATTTTTCCCAATTGGAAAAATCATTAACCAAGTTCACAAGTAAAGAATGTAAATTTGTTTGGACAAAAGATTGTGAAGAATGTTTTGATGAACTGAAGAGAATATTATTCAATGCTCCAATCATTACTCTACCATTGGGGAATGATGTGATTTTTATTTATAGTGATACATAAATGAATGGAACTAGTTGTATCCATATGTAGAAAGATAGGGTTATTACCTATGAATCATGACAACTAAAAATTCCGGAACAAAACTATCACACTCATGATCTTGAGTTATCAGGTGTAATATTGTATTTGAAGATATGGATTCACTATCTCTATGGTAAAAAATGTGAGATATATACCAATCAGTAGAGTTTGAAGTATATTTTCTCAGAAAAAAGAACTCAACATGAGGAAAAGAAGATGGATTGAACTACTCAATGATTGTGACTGCACTATACACTACATCCTTGGGAAGGAAAATTAGGTGGTAGATTCTTTGAGCATAAATGATCATGGATTTTTCAACAATATTCGAGTTAAACGGGATCCCATGTTCATTGATCTAGTAAATATGTATATGGGAATAATCATGGAAGGTTAAACATCAATAATTTTTCAAATGGTTACCAATTCAACATAAGTAGAAAGATAAATAATTCACTGATTGATGACGAGGAGTTTCAAATGAAAATTGAAGCTTTCAACAATAAGAGATCGATTGACTTCGTATATGAAGATATAATTTAGAAATTTGGGAAGAGAATTTGTGTTCTTGACATACCGGATGTAAAATGTGAATTGTTGGATGATGCCCATAGCTGCATTTTCTATATACACCCAGGTAGTAGAATGATGTATAGATATTTGAAGGAACATTTTTTGTGGGAAAACATGAAGGGGGAGATTGGTGATTATGTGTCAAGATGTATAGTTCATCAATGGGTGAAGGATGGAAGACAAAATCCTATGGGGGTAATGAAACCACTTCCCATTCATGTTTGAAAATGGGATGATATTATGATGGGCTTTGTCATGGGGATACCAAATACTCCTAGGCAGAATGATGCAATATGGGTCATTGTGGACAGTCTTACCAAGTCATCACATTTTCTTTCTGTAAGAGAATATTTACCACATGAACGTCAAGTAAGACTATATATTAATATTGTTGTAAGACATCATAGAGTACCCCTATTGATTATTTCTAATACTCATCCCCATTTTACATCAAGATTCAATAAAATTCTTTAGAAGGCCAGGGATACTGAACTTCGTTTCAGCACTGCCTACCACCCTCAAATAGATCGAAAATCAAAATACTCTATTCACACATTAGAAGACATGTTGATATTTTTCTCAAATGACATTCAAGTTATTTGGGATGAATATTTACCTCTGTTAGAATTTTCCTATAAAAATAGATTCCATTCATGTTTTCAGGTGCCACCATAAGAAATGTTATATGGAAATAGATGTCGCACACCAACATGTTGGGAAGATGTTGGTGAAATAAAACTTATAGGCCTGGAACATGTTGATGAAACATTGGAAAAGGTGAAGATAATCCAATATCACATCAAATGAGCTCAATGTAGGAAAAAGAGATTTGTCGATAACTGATGAAATTATTTGGAATTTCATGTAGGAAATATTGATTTTCATGAAGGTATATCCATGGAATAGTGTAATACATTTCGGTAAGAAGGGTAAATTAAGTCCCAGGTACAACAAATCTTTAGAAACTCTAGAATGAATTGGAGTCGTATTTTATTATTTGGAAATGCCTCCATATATCTCCATAGTTCATGATGTGTGTCACGTATCACAATTGAGAAAATATATGATTGCCCCAAAAGATGTACTCACCTGTGAATAAATAGAATTGGATCCCAATCTACCTTATTATGAAGATCCTATCAATACTCTTAATACCAGATAACAAGTGCTGAGAAACCGGATGACTCATCAGGTGAATGTTTTATGGAGAGACTATAAGATGGAAGAGGAAACGTGGGAACTAGATGAACTATTGATGAAGAACCACTCAGATATTTTTATGCTGTAATATTCCATAAATTTCATGAATGAATTTTTTTGAATGAGATTATAATGTAACACCCCAATCCTACATTGTACGCTTCTCATTGAACAACACAATTGTTTGCGTTGTATGCATTTTCAAGTTCTAACACACCATGACCTATCAAAATAGCTATTATGAATAATAATAACAACATTTTAAAATTTTATACATTTTATTTTTCAAAATGGACTTCATTTTTTTATTTAGAAAATCAAAATGATCTTAGGGTGAATTTTTGGAATTTTTCTAAAAACAATAAGTTTTTGATGAATAGTGAAAACACTGCGTTATTGTTTAAAACCAACTATCTATTTAAATAATTAGTTGTATTATTTAAATTTATATTTTGTAACAATATATAAATAATACATATATATGTTAAATATAATTCATTGGAGTCATTTTATAATAATATTAGATATATAAAATTTTATTGAAATTTTTACCATCTTTTAACCACCTTCTAGGTGAATTTGAAATTTTTTGTAAAACATAATTTTACAACTTTTGAGAATTGAATTTAAAAAATATGAGAGACTCAGTTGGCATCAGTTAGTAAAATGTGATTCAATAAGATGAAAATAATTTTTGATAAACAGTATCTTTGGACATTAATTTACACCGTTTAAAAATAAATTGGGTAATTAAATGTAATAATTGAAATAACAATTATACTAACACATGTACTAATTATATTTGAAATGTTTATTTCTTCCCAAACCAGTCATATGAATAAAATATTATACTTCTGGTACACATGGAGTAGATTAAGGACATTTATTATTATTGTATTTAAAGATGAGTCAAAAGTGTTAAATTCAAATTTTAATTATTAACCATTTTTTATATAGGGTTATACATTAGATATATTCGAATATAAATATTAAATAAAAATATAGAAATATTTCCTACAAAATCAGATTTTTTTATTATATTTAGACAATAATTAGTTATATTTTTTATGACATAATGATGATGTAGTAATTATGTTTTTAATGAAAGACCACAGTAATTGATATTATAAATATCAAAATAAATGTAAATTAAATATTATGACGAATTAAACAAATTTTAAATGTTAATATGACATGTTAGGGTTGATTAGATAAATTTTTTTCAAAGAGATTATGTTTTTAGGACTTTCACATAAACAAAATTCCAAATAGTGTCAAAATTGACATAAATGTGTTTTAAAAAAAATACAATATTATTAATTGATACTCTATTTCTAAAAGACTATGAATTGGAAAAAGTACTTATAGAAGGTAATATATACCAATAATTAACAACATGGGGTTCTCTTGTCTTTTTATAGTATGTTTATTAACCATTTATTATAATAATACAAGAATACATTGTAAAGATAAACTATTTATCTAAGAGTAAAATATAAATGATAAGGTTAATATGGTGACCTAAACCTATCTAAAACATATTGGTTGAGAGTTTTTCTTCCCATCCACACCTTATCCTCGAAATAAATTATTTTGGAGCCATTATAAACAGAATATTATTATATAATAAAATAATATTTCAAGCTTATCTTAAAGTGGCCCTCACCTCTCTTATAAAAGGGTACTTACCCATTCCTCAAAATCACACCTCCATTTCCATTTATCTCAGCCAAAAACTACTCAAATATCCTCCCAACTACCCTCACATCGACATAGAGGCCTTATATTGGTCGGAAATCCGACCTAAGGATCAATTTATATCAATTCCAAAGGAAACCCCCAAAGAAGAGGTAATAATTTCCCCACCACTTTCAATGTTATTTTCTTCTTCCAAATCCGCTTTATTGTTGTTTATTCCATAACAAAAATAATAAATTCAGTACCTTATACATAATTTGATGTTATTATAAATATTTAAAATCCATATTCATTATTCTATCCATCCTATGAATGAAAAGTCACCGTCTGCGTGTACGTACGGCATACCATCTCCACATCGTGGTGTAGTTTGTTATTCAAACATTTAATTTTTTGGATAGGTATAATAATGAGTATAAATGATGTAAATAATAAATATAACCTATTAA
Organism: Viscum album; assembly: GCA_963277665.1. Classification (NCBI taxonomy): domain Eukaryota; kingdom Viridiplantae; phylum Streptophyta; class Magnoliopsida; order Santalales; family Viscaceae; genus Viscum; species Viscum album. Next base: position 86,386,379 of record OY728121.1, on the reverse strand, counting down.
GTATTCAGTAAATATGATATTTCATCCAATAAAATACAATTTCCCTATCAATGGAATGATATTGTCGCTCATGTGTACGTACGAAATATTATCTCTACGAACACGATAAAATTCATTCTTCATCATAGACATTCAAGAATAATTTTTATTTTATGATTAAAAATAATGATTAAGAACATAATATAATTCTAGATATGAATCTAATACATCCTATCCATAAAAAATGTGTCTTAATTAACCATGTATATAAATTAAATTTAATCAGTAAATACTGAAAGGATCATAATACTAATATATTATTAACAAAGAAATATTAGAAGATCATATATGAAATATTATTTATATATGTTGTTCTTTTATAATTTATTAACAATTATTTAACAATTATACAGGAGATTAAAATACCCTTTATCATGGAAAAGTACATGATAAGGTTTAATTCTACAATCTCTTCTTTATCCAAGGTTGTTTATACCTCAGTACCTTCTGAGACATTTTTATCATCCACATCTGTGTTTCTCAAAAATGTATTTCAAAACATATTTAATATTTCCTAGACTATGTGATAAATTCATTTATACCTTTTTTTAATTTTTATAAAAAATTTATATTGTAATCTATCCATCATTTTCAAAACAAGATCATTTCTAACCTTTTCGACAAATTAAATAAAGAATGTTTTTTAACATATACGGTGGGTGAAACTATTTTCTGCCATTATAACACCATCAATGCTTTCATTACATGATTATATGAATATTTTCTAAATAATGGTTTTAATTAATAATTATGTTACTTTTATATTATTTCAATATATAAAGAGATATTTCTTTCACATAGCATTGATTTCATTTTTATCAACATCCATTGATGGTTTTTACACTTGTGTGAAGTTGATTTATTACGATAAAATATTATATAATGTATTGATGGTTTTGTGATATGTTTGATTGTAGATATATTATTTTAATACCATTAATTATTTATGGTCAATGTATTAACATTTCTTTTGCTAGTATTAATATGAATGTTTATGTTATGTTTCTACCTTTTCATATGAGGATTTATTTGGACTTAGTAAGTGACTGGTGGGGCTCGCTATTGTTCCTTGATTCATCGGTAGGTCTCATGAGACAAACTAGTGTCTTGGAACAAGTCTTTGAAAATATTTTTTTTTTCTTGGAATGAGGCCTTGACTATGTAGTTATGATGTCATACATCATGCGTTTCATCATTATGAAATTGGCTATTAATATTACATGTGATTATTCGACTAGTATAATATCTATGTGCTTAAATAAATGAAATTATTTGATTTATTATTCCCATATTTTGCTGAAATATTTGTTTAAAAGGATAGTATTTAATTCTATATGTTGACTTAAAATTTTTTGATTATTTACAAAAGATACAGCTATATTGTTATCCTTACTGAGCACAAGATCTCACCACATTCTATGTTTTATTTTTTCTAGGAAGAAAAGAACTATATTTTGACTGACCTGTAGGGATAGTGAAATGGAGATGAATATGTTAAAAGGAGACACAGTGTATTTTTTTCATTTCAATATATTATATAAAACATTTGTTTTTATTTTGTATAACCAAGGATACTATACTGATCTATCATTTTGGATATGATCCCTTTTTATAATTACAATGTAATTAAATAATGCACCGACTTTAGGTAACTAGGGTCTGGGTGTTACATAACACATTTGAATCAGTTGAAATTTTGGATCATATCACATCACTACATTGCATATTTTATTCAACTTACCCATGGATCATATCTCCCTTTGAACATGAATAACATTAACATCATATAATAGTATTTTAATAAATAGAGAGAGGGGAACATCTGAAATTGTCACAATGAGGATTGTGGATGATCCTGATTGGTCAACACTTTGATTTTTTCTTGCAGAGCATGACACTCCTTCCTTATTTCTTTTAACTTCGTGTCAAACTTCAACTGCTCTGGCCATAATACTAGGCATCCCTTAACTAAATTATGAGTATTTTTTTGATATGTAGATTCTATAGGCTTGGAATATCTCACCATTTTTAGTTTAAACCCACCCAAACACTTTTCCTTCTTTGATGCTCCGCCAATTTGTAATTTATCATGACTCTTTTGAGAAAGAATATTTGTATTTTTCATCTGCTCTTGATTCTTCATCCATTGGATTCATCATTCTCTTTCATTCACTTCTCTATATGTTGAATGATATGTGAATTTTTCAGGACATTTTAATTCATTCATCTATTATCAGTTGATTGAGTCATGTAGCCCTTTCTTGTTGGGTTTGAGTCTTCCACTTATTTCAACTTATTTTTACTCACAAATGTAGTTGATCATTCCTTTTTCTTCATGTCTGTTCACATTCTTCCCATGAGTGTTATTTTGACTGTTATAGAGGAATTGATTAATAATAATTTTTATCTTCTTTCTTATTTCTACAATATATTACCAAATTTCCATGATCAGTTCATATTAAATATCTTCCATCAAAGGAATACCTCATTTAATAATTTATCAAGTGATATATTAATGTATCTTGAGTTATTATTCTAATTTTGAGCACCATTGCTTCCTCAAACATGCTCATTTTGTGTCCATTTATTCAACAGTAATAAAATATGATGAATTCTTACATCTGAGAGTAGTTCCTTTAAAACATTTCATGATTCTTTTTCTAATTATAAGATTTACTGTAATTTCATTCTTCCATGTATGAAATGTATTAATGTTCCTCAGAAAAATGATAGATATATGACCCTGAATTCCATAGAAATAGAACATGTTATCATTACCTCCGATAACAAACCTATTACCTCTATCTCCAACAACTACAATATTTTTAAAATCTAAAGAAAACTTATCTACAATCTTCATGTAATTTATTGAAGGGGTATCATCATATCCAATTCCATACATTCCCATACTATGCGGTCATTGAGGTGAGAAAATAGGTTCTTGAATCTCCTCAGAAATAGCATACTTTATTTTCATTTTATCATCACCTACCAAAAGATAATAAAATAGTATGTGATGTGAATCCATCACATTAGGCTTTCCTCTATCATTTTTTTCACCATTTAATTCGTAATTGATTCCATATCTTCCTCTAGTTGTTGTGTCTTCCTAAATCTTGATTCTTGAAGGGCATTGACTTCACTTGTGAAATTATTAATATTATTAAAATCATCTTCCAGTTCCCGATTGAGCTTCTCTACCATATCAATTTTCTCCATTATTTTCAATTTTCTCGAGCAACAGAATCAGAGAGGGATTCGTTCTCTTAATGTAGCCTTTGATTCTTATGAACTAGTTCAGATTACTGTGTATATGGATCATCATTTCTATATTTCAGATTCTGAATTTCATCTGAGTTTATATTCTTTCCCTTGACATAATCTTTGATATTTTATATCTTTATTGGAAACATTTCATGTTCATAAAATTGATAATGATTATTCTCCAATAGGTCGGTGACAACTTCAAAAAGAAATTTATTTATTTCCCTTATATTGTAAACAACAATTTTCATTTATTGGATACAGATATCGTTATATTTAATTTCATTATCCAACTTCTGGTCCAATTATTTTTTATGTAAAACATTTACTTTTCCAGTTCTGGGAGATTCATCATCATCAGAAATTTGAACATCACCTGGAATATTAGGTTCTCCACTTATTCATTCTACATCTTTGAATGAGTAAGTATTTTCACAATATGACTAATGGAAATCATCATTTTGTTCACTTCATGAATCCATCAACTAAATCACAAACTTCATCTTCCTTCGATCACTGCTCTTGGAAAGGAATTCACTCAATGTTTTTGGACTTTTAGGTCAAACAAAGTTTTTGAAAATGTAGATCCCTTAATTTGCATGAATTCATACATCCTCAACTATAGGTAGAATTTCTATTGCAGTTCATTTTTCACCCATAGATGAATTCTACCTTCTCGAGTACTGCTAGGTACTAGAAAACATTTTCACAAACCAAACTAAGGCATTTTCAGGCTTCCATGAGAAAACCACAAACATCCTTCCTCTTCCACGTACTAAGAAACAAGTTTCGTACACAAGAAACCATCATCGCATACAATCACTGCAACCATGAACCTCACTTCATATGTAGACTGTCTCTGCCGTTGCAATATTTTATCCCTACTACATACCAATTCAATGAAAATCTTCTTCAAAACCCCTCTTGTTTGAAAACTATTCTATGTTCACTGGCCTCCTTAGTTTCCACGTACCAGAGCTCACCCTCTACATACTGCTTGTGGAACTCTCCTACCATGTACCAGATATTTCTTCTCCACGTACTAATTCAATTCCTTCCATGTATTGGGCTTCCACTTCCTCATACTAGATATTTCTTATTGGTTAAGAAACCCCTCAAACACCTATAGCGCGAACCTCTTTTGGACTTTTCGATATTCCTAGAGCAAAATATATTCCCTAATGATGGTCAATCTCTATAGTAATCGGTGGGGTTAGTGATTATTCTATAGGAAATGATATTTTCTAAATCCATTAAACCAACATGTACCAAATCATCAATCCACTACTTAATGATAATAATTCTACCACGAACCTCAACCCATATGCGAACCGTCTTCCTACACAGTCTACATACCGCCTTTGCTCCTACCTGCTCTGCATCCTCGCCCAACATCATCCCATCTGCATATAGCACATCCGCTATGTCGCAAACTATTTTTGGTTCTGTGAACCTGATATGCATACTATTCCCAATTCCTAGAAACTGTGTCACCTTAAAAACCAATCTTCTGAAACACCAAACATACTCATCTGTGGTCATCAAGCATTTTCAAAAAACACAACCACACCCAAAACATACAAAGTTGATGACCTAGGCAATTTTTTCCCAACACAAAAAACATATGCATCAAATTATAATGAGTTATTATTAGATATTTCCTTTACTAAAAAACATTTAATAAATGTTTAACCATTATATCATGTGGTTATTGTTTCTAATTAACAAATATTCACAATAACACTCATTATTCATCTATATTAATGATTAATTCATTATTTCTATAATATTTTCATTTTTATCAATCCAATTGGTCATTATACCTAAAACATTAATGATCTTTTCTGAATAATATTTTATATTATAGTGACTTTTTTTTTGTGTGACAGGGGATCTATAATGTGGGAATTTTCCTTATTTTTGTGAGATTAAATCAAACTATCTCCACAAATTAAACTATAACATATATTATAGTGTTAAACTTGTTGACCAATATGAAATCCTATACTATGTCTGATATATTGATTTACACTTTTTTTATTGTTTCACTATTTATAGTTTGGAACTCTTCAAACTGATAATTACTCAAAAGATCCAAAACACAGAAATAGGTTGTGATCTATTATAATAATTAATAATTTAGACTATATCATTAGTGTAACAAATTAAAATGTAATAATTACTAACTCAAATTATAAGATAACATATCATTATTTCACCTCTTGTATATAATGATGATCTTTATAGAAATCTAGTGAATCTCAGTATAATTTATTAGGAATGTAATTATTATCCTTAGTCATTAAGAATAATAGGGATGAGTATATAATAAGGAAAAAGTGACATATCACATAAAAATAAATTATTAATATTTTTCCTCCTTTATTACTCATTCAAATTATCTTGAAACTTCCTATTACTTGAGATTTCAAACAATGTCAATGAAATATTCTTATAGTTATTCATGGTTAATATCATTTTCACTTAATAATTTTATTATTACAAATTTCTATAATATAAATAATATATATATATATATATATATTGATAGATGAAATTTTTTATTCTTTACGCAAAACCTTTATTGGGAATCACTATTCCAAATAAATAATAAAAAATTATTATTTCATGATTTCAATTTTTCTTCGTAATTTTTCATCGACCTTAAAATGAAAAGAATCACAAAAAACCCTTACCCTCTTTTAAACACCATATTTAACAGTTTTCTTTATCAAATGATACCTTTTATCTTAAAAAATCATGTTATTACAATATTTATGACATTAATTGAATACATAAATTTATGTTTTAAACATGAAATAATTTTCATACTCATTTTGTATTCAAAACATTTATGGTACAACCTAAAAAGTTATAATCATAATTTCATTTCAGAAAATGTTTTTTACATAAAATTTATGTTAAAAATTGCCATAATAAAATGCTATATAAATTAGTATCCAAATGGATTTCTTCCATATCAAGTGGAGAAAAGGTTTCTTCATTGGAAATACCATGATTTTTGGAACATTTTACCCACAATGGACCTTTATTAGTATAAACCCTATCAAACTGTGAAATTTTTCTTATGGAAACCCTACTTATTCTATATGGTTCATACAGCTTCATGGGTATCATATATGTTCAAACATGTTTTAAATATATAAAATACATCTCCAATAAAGAATAAATTGGTCAATTCAAAAAATAGAAATATATATGATCAATCGTTTGGTAGTTAGATATTTATTAATAAAAATAATATCATTATTATCATACATAAGATATCATTATATATGAGACTGATTATGAATCTTACAACAAATTTATTGTTTTATTATTACATGAGTCAATTCATCATGTATAAAAAACTGTTAAACCATATCATATTGAATATTTGGGGAATTATTATTTAATGTTCTTAAACATCTCAAATTTTTAAATTCATACCAATATTTCCTGATAAAATGTGACATTTCTATAAAAAAATAACATTATTCGAAAAATAGTTAATTCCAATATTGATTATAAGATTACAGTTTTTCATTACCATTGGGATAACAAAAAATCAATTTATCTGAATTTTTAAAATTTTTAGTAATATTAAATTATTATATTTATAAATTTCAATCAGATATCAAAATAGAGGATAATTTGGGATACCTACTATTTTGTATATCATATATTTGATTAATGATTTTCATGGGAGGAATATAGTTAGGAACGAAGGTATCAGTCACTAAATTATATTCCTGGAATTATTTAAGAAGATAACCGAGAACCGTTGTTGACTAAACTTTTCACAAAAGTGTACGATTCCACAACATAAACACAATATTTATATATTAAATATATGAGGATTTACTTATGAAAAAATTCAACAATCACATTGATGATTTGTGATTTCTAGGATCATTAATTCACTTTCCCAATCAAAACGTTAATTGTTAATAATTTTTCAAAATTTATTTTCTTATTCAAATATAAATACCATAAATTTTTCAAATGTATCAAGAATCAATAAAATATAAAACACATAACTATATCAAATAAAATAATTATTAAATCACATTAAATAACAATAACAATAACATCATGAATACCCCTTAGTCTAAAAATAAAACTATTTATTAGATTCAATAGTTCACTACCACAATCAACTATTCTATACAAAGGATCTTCGGTAATATTTTGAATAAGAATTATTTGAAAGTGAAAAATGATCCATAATTTAATGATTCTAACTCCATGTTTATATATATTCATTGGATTTTCATCCCATATATAATCCAAAAGAGATAATTCATAATATCTATTATTTTTATTTAAACGTTGATTGAATTATTTTAATTTCAATGTTTTGATTTTCCATTTATAGTGTATATAATAAAATCTATATATTCCAACAATAGAAAACAATTTAATTAACATATATTGGTAAAATATTATTCTTTATAATGAATTAAAATACATATAGTCTTTATTGAAACCCATTATATTCAAAAAAATACTAAAATTTTATTATAGAATATTCAATACACTAGATCATTAATATTTTATTTTCCATGGAAACATGTTTGCATAGACAACTAGTACATTAAATATTTACATCATATCAAAATTTCTTTTTCCCCTGAAGAATGGTTCAAAAGTATAAAATACATAAAACCATTATTCCTATCTACTGTAAAAAACATAATAAAGTGTGACGTAAGATTCTCAAAAAGGGAAATCGAGGGAGGTACCAATCAATGATCATAATATATAATAATATATGCACGAGATTATGAAACATGAGAATAAATTAGAAATTCATACCCCACTATTCATAGATCATACACATGATTCATTACATAAATATTTATCTGTCAAATTAAAATAATAAATAAGAGTGTGGGATCATAAATAATAAATCAAAATAAATTATAAAATAAGAAAATCATATGAGATATGTTTCGGGAATACCCATAACCCTTTAATGTCATTTAGTTTACAACGGATCCCTACCAAGATGATCATAGTGGACTGACTTTACTCTTTATTATATCATTCCCATAATCTATATAATGTCCAAAAATTCACTTATAAAAATTTTACATTTTAATAATTGAATATCATTTATATTACCTAATGATCCATGCTAGAATATATTAGTTCAAGTGTCTTTGGAAACATATACACATATAAAATGGGTCCATACGTGATCTACGTAATCTCCCACTATCTTATTCATAATTACAACCATTATTATTAATATCATACATAATACGATTCATTAGATCTAGGGAAATTGAAATATGTTGAATTGTGAGATATTGTTCTTAATAGGTTTAAACAAGAAATATATTAATATAAAATTATAATATAGTAATTTTAATATGAGAATAACCTCTAAAAAAATTACATGAATTTTATAAATCAGAAGCATGGGTAATTTATGATTTTATGGATTATTATAAGACAAGAATCATAATTTAATTAAGGAACATGATCCATGATATTATAACATTGAATGAAATCATAAATTTTTAGGAATAGAAATAGTCATATAAATCTTACTTCTATGCTACCCAGCAAAACATTCTTAACATGTTAGTCATGGGTTAGACACCCATGTACCATCTTCCTGCTTTGGATGAATAATCATCTATCATATGTTGACCATAAGATATCTAATATGTACAATCTCTTAGGCATGGGATATCCTCTTCTATACCCTTCTCACTTATACGAAATTTATCATTAACTAATACATTGGAGGGAGATATAGGTCCCACCGAGCCCATATCAAAAATGTTTCATAAGTATGAAACAATACAATTAAAAATTAATCTTATAATACCAATGAAAATTAATTTGTTTCATAATTGTTTCATAATTTCCAATGTTTATAAATTCTCTAAAAAGAAGTGTGATTCATAAATAGTTTATTATTTTATAACCTAGAGAAGATAAACTTGTTTAATAAATATATTGTAATTATAAATTTAATCATTAAAGAAAAATAATATCCATGGTATCCATGGAACCTATCCATATTAAATCTTTTGTATCATCTACGAAATTCATCATATAAAGAATAATAATTTGAAGTAAAAAAACCCAATGAAATGTTTCTTGCGGAAAATATACATTCCTTTAAAATCACTTTTTTAAATACTGAATACTCATTATTTTTTAAAAAAAATTCATTGAAAATAAACACGAAAAAATTTAAAGGAAACACTAAAAGAATTAGTCGTCATGATGTTAGGAAATTTCTATTTGTAACATTTACATTAAAACAATGATTACTTTCACATTTTTTGGAAAATACAAATTAGACATTTTGGAAATTGAAATGAATATTCAAATGAAAAAAAATAGAAACTCAAAAACATTAAAAACAATATAATTAATTATATTATAACAATAAATCATATTGGAAACCATTTTAACAAAATATTGACATTGGTGAAAATGGTTTTCAAACATAATAGTAAATGAAAGACACTTTACATTAAATAAATTCATTTAAAAATTGATTTCTTAAAATGAGAAAAATGATGGGAAATTTTTTGTTCTCTGGATGTAACTATATTATATGAAATTTAAATTTTTTATTGATATAATTATCACACGATATAATAATTAGACACAAAAATATTAAAAATCTCAATAAATTATGATATTTTATTAGAAACCAATTTCCAGATTGGAAACATTAAATTTTAAGCCTTATTAATGAATAAAATTAACTAAAAAAATATTTTAGTATAATAAAAAATTTTATTTTATTATATTACAAATGGTTTATATATATAACCCACAAAAAGATAGTTTTATAATATAGAATAAGTCTCATTGACGGAAAATTGAGATAAAATCCATGATTGAGTCGTTATTTGTTGAACTGTAATCCCCAGGAAAGATATTTCATGAATTAGATATTTAAATTAATAAACATTCTATAGAATCATCATAAAATTAATTTATTGGTATAATATAAAAATCATAAATGAAATAGGTTCTGAATGTGGAACATGCCTCACAAAAGTAAAAGCGATGTAGAAATCCAATCAGATAAGTCTTGACATATGTTGTACACAGAATAAAATAATGTGTAACAAGTATATGATTATTATTAATATATTTATGTAATTTAATTATATATATCATAACATATATGATTTATTAGTGACATTTTATTACACATTTATTTACAACTCCATGTAATCACACATTTCCGGCAATAACTTCATTTTTTGTATGTTTGGATCTGTAAATTTCTAACATATTATATTGATCAGGGATACAATATATCAATAATTATAACTATAATAAAATTACAATAAACAAACTCTATATATTTATTTATATTTTTCCATAAAATTCAAGGATATAAAATAAAATTTACCCTTCATGGAGATGGTATGCCACATGTAAAAATTAAAGTTGTCTATATTTTAACAAATTATAGAAAAATAATGGTAAATAATATATTAACATCCAATAATAATTAATATTTCCTTTATATAACATATAATGTTTTAAAATCAGGCTTATTACCTTTAATGTAATGTGTGACCAGATCACATAACTTCGCCAGGTGGTAGTCTTCCAAACACAAGAGAGGATATATCGTATTCCCATAGATATAAAAGTAAGATGGTATTTGAGATATAATAATAAAAAAATTATAATAATATCATATATATCATATATAAAAATTATTTTCATCAATATATCAACTATGAGTGGTTGGGATGGAATGTGAATAACATCAATTCATGATGTGGTTGTTTGATGTAGACATAAATGATGATTTTGAATACCATTTTATGTAATGGGAGATAGAATATAGGATATAAAGTTACAAAATAAATTATAATTGTAATTAAATTTTTTTGTATCACCATAAAAAAGAATACATGATGGAGGTGAAATAAGAAAAAAATTAAAATTAATTTTTAATATTCTATATCTTATATAGAGATCCTCATAAGGTTTATTAACAATTCCTTCATTGGATGGAATAAAAAAACATATATGATGTAATTTTGTATGAATTGATATTATTTGGGTAGGAATTTTCATATTCAAAATGTTTTAGATGGGTGGAGATGAGTGAAGTCTGTGGGCTTTTATATGTTTGGGGAGTGCCACACTTGTTCTTTTGAAAGGAAAAAGGGTTTACCAAAAATTATGACATTTGTAAATGATAAATAATGGTCTATTATTTATAATATAATATATGCTTTCTAAATATGAAAATAAAATTGGTGTTGCAAATGAATTAGGTCAGTTATTACCACTATATTTTTAATTTAACCCTGATAGTAAATTCATTTTCATTTTAACAATGGTAAATAATTTGACCTATTTATACTGTTTATTTTGGTATAAAAAATTATTTATTTATATATTATTTTTATTAATATATTACTAAATATTTAATCCATATTAAAAAATTATCTCCATAGATATAAAAAATTATATATTAAAAATAATACCAGAGAGACGACGAAGAATCGGGTTTTCAAAGAAAAAATGACCATGAAAATAATTTTTTATCATAATTGAATATAAAGAGATTAAAATGACAAAATTTGGATTAATATATTTATTATTGAAATAATTTAAATTGAATCCCAATTTTAAAAAATATCCCAATACATTAATAAAATTAAAAGATTGTTTTCAAAAGAACTATTATTTTCACTATTCATGGAAAATATATTCTTTTTCAAAAAACCAAACAAAATAAATCTAAGATAATTTTGATATATTGATATCAAAAAATTATTTAATTTTTCTCAATTAATTTTCATATTTTTCAAAATTTTATTTTACTATTACTAAAAAAAAATCAATTCTTTGAGAAATTAATATTTTTGAAACATATAATGTTTTTTCTAAAAGATAAGTATATTTTAAAAACATTATTTCATTAAATTAAAGTATTATAAATTATAAATAATAATTATTTATTTCTATTTATACCATTACACTTATTTCTTAGGTATAGTGGTCACATATAAATTATAATATTAATAATAAACCATTTTTTGTTAAAAAACATTCTTATATGTAACCTATGTTAAACTCACTATTGCATGTAACAGAAGCTATCAAATAAATTTAATTTTTTGGAATGTAAATTCATCAATAATAAAGGTATTCTATTTTAATACAAATAAAATAAATTTTTCCTATAAATTAACCACTCCCATCAAAACAATTTAGGATACTTCTGCCTCATCATTTCTAAAAGATCAGACATTGTTTTTCAAACTAGTGGGATCTCTAAAAAACAATTTACTTGGGACTGGCCTTATTTCATAAAAAAATATCTATATGATATTGAATCAGTACTACATTATTCTTGTATGAATCGTCTTTCTCATATGGAGAAACCAAAATGTTTAGTACATGTGAAGGATATGGTATGTGTTATATTAGGATAGATATATGGAATACATCATATACATTAAAAGGTATGGTGGTCGGAAAAACATATAGGGTACCATCTGAATATGACAAATATTTTCAACGAGAATGATATTCATATGTAATAGTTTCCATTTATTCATGAAACCCATAACCATCACCCATTTCAAAATGTGTACAAACAATATTTGAGAAAATTCAAATTCTACATCATCCTGAAAATTATCTCCATATCATTTCTTATGTCTCTAATACATCCTTCTATGTTATTGAATGACTCTGAACTATCCATCAATTTTGTCACCAATCTCATCTCCTAACAATATTATTTAACAAACATCGTTATATTTATTTTTTTATAAAATTCATTCCATCGAGGGATTTATAAGGAACTATATGAATGATCGAGTGACATATATATATGTATGAAAAGAAAACTAGAGTAGTTTGATGATCCAAAATACCATAAAAATAACAAAAAAATATCTAATCATTACTAAGAAATTATAATTGTTCTCTTAGACTAACAATTTGTTATATAATGATAAATAATATTGAAACTACACTTAGTATCAAGAACGTAATAAATACTTCGCAAGAATAATTATGTAAAAATTGATCTAGTTTAGAAAAATTTGAAATTGGAACTCAATGAATCCTTACCAATTCATAAATATGTATCTAATAATGTTGATACATATATATATATACTCTATTATATATATGTTGTGATTAATTAGAAAGGAGATCAACTACAAACCATGCAGAATATTCCCTTTAGATGTTTTGTGCAGTCTAATAAAATATTCCGTAATAATTTTCTCAAATTTTTATTATGATATTGGATATTGGTGTAATATCCCCTTTGAAATTTTTAACTCATCCTTTTCATAGGGACATTCCAATCACAAAGACATGAAATCTATGTTATCTATCTCAATTCCATACCGCTAAATGATACTCTCTCAAATAACAATACATCTTAATTCTTCATAGATAAATATATAATGATGAATTATAAGCATCATCTAACCACCCATTCTTCAAATATGTTATTAATGGAACACATAAATAGTTCCAGAACAATTTCATACTATCATGATCAAGGTTAAATACATTAACATTCATAACCTTTATTTGTATCTTTTCGTCTCTATACTACACCTTTTTAATATACACATTGATATGCGGTTTAACATTCCATTGAGAATGATAACATTTCTCCCAATATTTTGGGATTTACATTAACATCATTTTAAAATCTAGAAATATTTGAATTTTAATCATCCTCAAAATGAATATTAAATCATAATCCTTGTGGCTCAAATCATCGGATACCTTATTCTCCTTCCTATTGTGGTAATGTATTGTGCATTTTTAAGAATGATTCATATCTAACCATATTCTCTACTGTATATTGAACTCCTATTGTATGAATATATACTATAATTTTTTTATTATAATGAATATGAAACTATTCACTTAAATATAATTCCACTATATGATTATTTTTGAAATTACCAAATCTAACACAAAATCATGATTTGATTAATTATACTCATGGACCTCCAATTTTCATGACTCTTGAGCTAAAACCATTTCATTCTACATAATAAAACATATCAACCCTTTCATCCATTCATCACTATAGATTACAAACCCTTCTACACCATATGGATCATGCGAGCATACTAATAATTTCTTTAGTTCTATGAAATATTCCTCACATTCATTTGACCATATTAACGTAGATCAATTCATAGTTAACATTGCAACTGGATATGGTAGTTATGATAAATTCTCAAAAAAAATCGTTTATTAAATATTGAATTTTTTTGAAAATATTGAATCTCAATAATGGTGGATGATCTGGTTGATCATTTATATACATATGTATTTGATATATCCACTAATATATAGTCTCTTCGAATTTAATAACCTAACAATGAAACATTGTAAAACCAAATTTCCTACATTGTAAAATTTTCTTAAATTTAATCCACCTTTAGGGTGTTTAAAATAATTATTTTTGATTATAATTCTCATCCATTCACATTGAATTGATTTTTATATCATCATTAAAGACTATATAAAAGTTCTTAGTAAAATATAAATGCTCTATGAATTTATTCCATTATGATAGATGGGGCATTAGTAACACCAAGTGGAATACATATATATTCAGAGCGTTCATACCATATATTTTTCTTATTAATGCCCTCTATATAGATCATCAATTAATAATTTCATTAATGAAGTTCGTTCTTGTAAAATTATTTATTTCTATATCTTTGATCTAATAGATCATCCATATATGGTATATATTATATTTTTTCTGGTTAGAGGTATTTTTCATCTCTCAATAACCAGTGCATAATCAAATCGATTCATACATATTTCTATCTAATAGAATAGGTGCACCCCCAATGTGACACACATGGTTGAAATAATCCTTATTCATGATTGTCAACGAATATATTCTTCAATTATTATAACTCAATTTGGAAAATTCGATAAAGAAACATTGAAATGGATGTGACACTTAGTATGATATATTATGAGAAATAAAATTCTGGATTCATTTGAATAAAAGTAAACTATTACAGAAGGAAAACAAAAAATACACTTAAAATAGGAATATGATAAACGATGAGTTTCTCCCAAACTATATTAGATTAAAACCCATATTATATATGAATCAGAACCAATACATTTCATTTTACATAAACTTAATGCTCATATTTAACAAATTGTTAATAAGAGATACTATGATGGTTTCAAATATCAATCATGGTGTCCCTTTAATGGAACATTATGTGGGTTTTACATATGTAATTATGATCCATTCCAAATATAATATGAAATTACAATATAGGAATAATTGAAATATTTTCTTGAAATACATTCTTAAAAAAATAAACTGTAGAGGAATAATATATTTGAGAAACAAAAAATATATCATTAGGTGTTTTCACTTCAAAATATACATTTAATAGTTCAGATGAATTCTTAAAAACCATATAAATTTAGTCAATTACAAATTAATTGGAATATATATTTTCAAATATGTAATTGTCAATAATACGGTGGATGGTAATTTTACATTTCACCATGTCATTATTTAACCCCTCAATTTAGAAAGTGATCAAATAATTCTTCCCTTCATCCATTTCGATAATAGGATTCTAACATTATTTATTTTAAATAACCCTCAAATTTGGGTGCATGTTAGCATAATGAAAATAACCACGGAATTGAAACACTAGGGTTTTGGGTGGTAAAATATGTTGATCTTTCTCATTTATAAAATCATTAAAAAACATCTTTTAATATATTCAATATTTACACACATAATGACCAAACATTCCACACATAAAATATTTTTTTAATTACCATAAGAAAATTTTCGCCATTTCCTTCCACACTAAAAACATTGAGGAATGAGTATCCTCATTCCTATACAGTTTTTCTGGCCTCCAATGAATTTAATCCTTATTTTATTATCAAAACAATTCAAATGTTGGTCCCTACAATATTCATTTCAACCTTTATGTCAAAAATAATTATTTATTTATTGCTACCAAACTCCCCTATGATTAATTCCATTCAGATAAATTTCTATCTCACATAGGAATTGATAAACCTCACATTCATGATGGATGAAAATTTAAGATGAGTATCTATGATGTCTTTTAAAATTTTATTCATATATAATAATGGATTCATCATCATTCATCTATAGCTAATTTAATTTTTTCTATATTTTTTTGAATTATTATAGTGGAGTACTTATTGAAAAATAACCCATTTGTAAAATCTCACTCTATACATTCATTGTAATAATGTTACTTTATATTATTAATAAGCGGTCTAAAATAACCCACTTATCCTTCAAAAAAGTAGAAATAAAAAATTAATTTTCTATTTTGCAAAATAATAAAAATGGGAAATATCTTTTCTATGGTATTAATCCATTTCATAGAAACTTGTAGACTAGATGATCCAATGAAGTAAGGTGGATTTTTGATCTTGAAGGACACAATATAGGACTGTTTCATCATATTCTCAATTGAATGTTTATAATTTCTCATCACATGAAAATATTATTTGATATTATAAATGAGTTTTTTTATTCCATCTCTCTTTAATTTTGGAAGGTAATGAGGATAATCATTTCATTTTATTTTGAACACAATATTAACATTGTTCCCATGGGGTCCATTCCTGGACATAAACTAAAAAAATAGTTCATTCATCATTAATCTTTATCAAAAACCTCATATTCATGAAAAATCCCTTATTATATGTCTAAATAATCAAACATTCATTTAAATATTTGACACCATATTTTTATACTAGGTTACTCATAGTCATCATCTTCTAAAATTCTTGATTGTGGATTATAATGAATTTGTGAATTTCTAATCCATATCACTTTGATTTGTAATCCATGTTAGTAGAAAGATTCATTTCCATTAAATAGGTGATAGACAAGTCCAAATCAATGTTCTATTTTCATAGATATCACCCAATGATACCTCTATACTAGAGATACACCAAATTATAGTATTCTGACATTGAAATAATTTCACAAAAAACACACAATCTGTCCTTGATGAAAATTTGGAGAAGTGTTCCAATATATTCACTCAATCATTTTCCGTAAACATATGAAAATGAATATCACTAAAGTTTCATCATACTACTTTCAAATATAAAAAAACAATTCTATGATACCACCTATATTGAACCAAACTCCTCCAATATAAATATCTCATTTTAATATACAAATATCCATTACATTATATAAAATTACTTGATATGATTTTTAAGGTAACATGCCTTTGGAAACATTGACATATAAACTACTGGTACATAGGTGAGATGCATTATATTCCACATCTTTTTCATCACTGTGACACTCTATTTTCTTATCATATATAGTACCTTTCATAGCATCTTTTGTAATGAAATATAAGAATCAATGATATCAAAAACATATTAAGGGTAAAAGAGAGAGAGAGTAGTATATCATGAGAATATTGGTATGAGAACAAGAAGATAAAATAATAATAAAATACCCTAAAAATCATAGATGATAAATATGATTCATTTCATAAATATTTGTAATTCTGTATATTTTAATGTAAATGTAATCACACAGTGTGACCCATGATTGGATAATAATGGCACAAGTCATCGTTTTTTATATATATAATCATTTAAAATTATAAGTCATGACCACCCACCAATACATTCATAAAATTATAAAATTGATCTATCCAATAGTGTATCTACATCGATATTGGGATAACATCTCAAGAATATACATCGTTGATTAGGAATACCATCTGTGTACTGATATTTGGGCCTCTGATATCCTCTTGTGTACCTTTTTCACTTATAAAACACTAATTATTTCCCAATGAAATAAATATACATAGAGGTTCAATGAAAAGCATTATTAAAATCAAAATTTCATGAATTATATGAACATAAATCAATCTATATATCAAATTCCACAAGATGAAATGGGGTTTTTATCATTTAATTATTACATCAAGGCATAACTCATGAAAAATGAAGGGGGTTCCAGAAGAATACTATTATTGTATAACCGTTATAATTGAAATGGATTTCACAAACATATATTGATCATAAACATAAACCATATTGATAAAAAAATATAATTGCATCATATCCCTAGTAAATCATAAGTAATATTAGTGGACGTTAACATAGATAGAAGTTTTTTTGAAATTAAAATCATAGGGAATTTTTCTTGAGGAAAATTTTTGTTCGTGGAAAATAAAATTTTTAAAATAAAAATTTCATAAGGAATTTTTGAAATCCTTTTCATTTAAAATAAAATTAAAAACATATAAATTTCCCATAAAGGAAAATAATGGTCATATTTTCAAGATATTTACCTTCTTTTCATACAAGTTAAAAGAAATATCTCCTTTATTATTTTCAATAATGTCTAAAAGGGCCATATTGGAAATGTAAGATAAATTTACATCTTAAAAAATTTCAAAAATAAAAACAATGATAACCCAGAATATGTATTCATGGATCTAATACTGATATAAAAAACATTAAATTTATAAATTTTATACAGGTAATTGTGACCCAATTTATTTTTCATCAAAAAAATATGACTTCAACATGAAAAATTAACTAACTTTTAACATCATGTACTTTTTAGGTTTATATTTTTATAGGATTGGAAAAACAAATTATAAATAATAAAAATGTCTCCAAATAATAATTTCTCCCATGTTTCTATGGCATTTATATTTTATATTATGTTATAATCATAATCTATATAAAATCATTCTAGGCATATTTTATTCATCATCATTGTCGATGACCTAGGTAAAATAATTAATTTCATTGAAATTAGTAATTATTAATTAATGAGATCGATATATATTTACAATATAATATCATCAATGGCTATAATTAATGAAGATGGTTATCAAAACATAATCAACATACATGAATGAATCATAAAAGAATGCATACCAATCAATGATTGAATCATAAATCAAGAAATATTTTATATGTCATTAACAATGTAATGAGTAATAGAGAGAAACTATTAAGATCCATGTGAATTAATTCAGGATAAAATTTAAATATATATACACTTGTAAAGCATAGATACAATTTATTGGTTTTTAGGAAAGTCTTTATCAATGAACTATTAAAGAAACTATAAAATTAGAATTCTCATACACTCGAATTCCAATATAATTCTACCAAATACATAATCATTATCCAATGAATTTCGAGAGGACACTATCTGGGTGTATACATCATATAAGATATATCAGGATCACTCATATCTATCTAGTAACACCCAATATATATGACATATCTATCTCACTTATTTGATAGTGTATAGATCAACACATCTTATAGGTTTTATTTGGATCACGTGTAATTTACAAATACCATTAATCATTAAAAAATTAGAATACGAATGAAAATTATTTAATTCCCCCATTCAAATGTAGCATTTTCCAAAAGAATAAAATTAAAACAAGATAAACCCATGGAAAAGAATAAGATCCAGGAAAATATTTTTCAAACAAGATTATTCCTTCAATAATAAATGGTTATCGTTACAATCTCATTTAAACATGATTAAATAGTTGAAAAGAAATGGATTCTTTGAAAAAGTATTTGAAAAAAAACCTAATACATGAAAGGAAATAATGAGGATGGTGCCTTTAAAAGGTTTCCCTATAAGATCACAAACAATAAAAATGACCTCATCTTAGATGGAGAATTATTTTTGAAGATTACATTGAATACTTATAATGGAAAATATATTTTATTTTAAAAATATATTTCAATAATATAAAAATCATTAAATATTTTGAGAGTACTATTTATTAATAATAAACTTAAAATGTTGAATGGATTCTTCAAATAATATAATGTCCCTTATTGTGGTATTTTTTTCATTCTGTTGATATTAAATAATATATTCCTTTCAAATTCGTTACGAAATCTAAATAAGGGTTTTTTTAGAAAAATATCAAAAACCTATATAGAAACAAAATCAGATAAAGACAAACATGGGGAAATATGACACTAAAAAATTAATGAATATAGAAAAAATAGAAATCAGTTATTGAAATTTTTATTTTGTAAAAAATACGTTTTTCTTCCAATTAAAGTAATAATGAATATTATCTTTAAAAATTATAATTTTTTAAGTAAGACATTGTTAAAATATCGTAATGTGATATTAAAATATGATGAATAACCAGAGAATATGAAAATTGATGTTAATAACTGAGAGGTAGATAATATGATTTCAAAATTGGAGACTTAATCATAAACAAACCTCATCAATAATGAGATTTTATCATAAAACACTATCCAATTTAGTAACTGTTAGTATAAATCCATATGAATGATAACATTAAATAAAACATAAAATAATAATATAATAAATGAAATCATGATATTATATGACAATAGGGATAGTTGTATAACTCATTGTATATGATAGGTGAATAAAATGACGTAAGCGTCAAATGAGGATAATTAAGACAAAAGACTTATTGTTTTATGATTATTTTTAATTGAAATCCCTAGTAAAAAATACCACCAAAAAAATATAAAAATATAATGGTATATAGGATATAATATGTAATATGGATAATTTATAGACCACAAAAATATATGAGTTGAATATTTTCATGTGTCTCTCATAAATAAAAGAGAGACTACAATGTGAATTCCACAAACATAGTTTTTGTTAGACATGGTTTAACCTCATATATAGTGGTTTAAAACATGTTTTCTTGTTGTTATATAGCATTATTAATATTTATAATATAATATATTTCCTTTTACAATACCTTATAACTTTTTCGTTAAAAATATTTAATATTTTCATTTTTTAATATGATAACTTCAATATTTTCTCATTACAAAATTATCAAGAAGGGTTTAGTTTTTGTGAATATTATATATATTAACCATATAAAAAATATAAAAAATTAATTAATTGTAATATTTATAAATAAATTTTAATTTTAATACAAATCATTATTTGTTTTCAAAAATTATGAATGTATCGATCATAGAGACGGAGGGTCATAGGTACACATGAGTACAAGTTACATTTTTCCATTATCATGATGGAAAGAAGGTTAGTAAAATTTGATATTTAAAAGTGATAATAATATACTATATGTAATTTTGTATATATAAATATACTTATATGTTTTATTAATGTGTTTTGGGGATGAAAATAATTCCACAGCACTTCGTTATTGCGGTTGTCCAAACATACACAGACGTTGTTATCTTTTTTTGTAATAAAAAATAAAATAAAATATTATCATTTAATAATGATAACTATGTCATTATATAATAATTATATCAATATATCTCAAATATTAATTAACATATTAATTATTATATTCTATTTATGTGAAATTTAATGGAAAATCACATCCCATCGTGATGCTATAATCTGCTGTAAACATGAGAATCGTTATTATATCCCTTATAGAGTTTTCTATAAAAATGTTATATATGATATACTTAATAAATATTTATTATTATTATGTAAATAAAATATATAGATACTTTACACCCATCAATATACCAATTTGGGTGTGGTGGTATTGGAAAAATAAATGTTATTAGTTGGGGAGTTGGTAGTCCATTGTACAAATGATTGATGATTCTGTAATTCATTCGTTGTATGCAGAGAATGATTTATGTTATTTCATTAAAATAATAAAATATCATTATATTTAATTTTCATATTATATAATAAAATAATGGATAGATTATAGACTGTTGGATGAAATAAAATAAAAAACCTCATTGGTGACCATTTACGCTTCTTTGGGTATCTTGTTTTGCTTTTCACTAAAGGGTTACCCGGGTTTGATTAATAAAAAAAATTTGGAATATAATATAATTTTAGGTATATATTGATGTTATTTGTCCATTGTTTTCCAATACAGTGGGTTTTTATGGTTTGAATGGTGGAGTAGTGGGGGTGGACATTTATAACATAGGTGACTCACACAGTTGTATCTTTTTAAAATAATGAATTTTGGTCATGTTTTTCCATCTCAAAAGGAACCTAAAATGGAAAATTATTGATAAAAGAGGGTATAAGGTTTATAAATTTTCATAATATACTTTTTAGAATATTTTTAGATCCTTTTAACTATTATCATTTTAGGATAACCCATCGGTATAACAATTTGATCCTTAATTGTGGTAATAAATTTTTATGAGTACCACTATTCATTTTTTTTAAAAAAAATAATTAAACCTTATTAAGTAATAAATATTTTTTTGAATAAATATATGGATTCATTAATTCCAAATTATATTAGTTGTTTTGGAAATATTTAATTTAAAATTATTCCCATAGATGTGACGTGAAGGCATCTTTTCATAGAGAAAATGATTAAGAAATTATAATGTTTTTATAGACTATTTAAATATGAAATTGAATATAATGACCTAAAATTGATTAATATGTATATATATTTATTTTGAATTTTTTATTTTAGAAACAATTATATAAAAATTTAACTTTATATATATTTATAACGGATATGAATTATTCAATTAAGATTTTTTTTATTTTTCACTATTCATAAAAAATCATATTATTTTTCAAAAAATTATTAAAACCATAGCATAATATAACTATGAAATTTTGATTTTTAAAAAAAATTATTATTTTTATATAAATTTTATAAAATTGGGAAAAATTAAATTTAAATCAAAACCCCCATACGTGATGAAAAATATGTTTTTCAAGAAGTGTATTTTTAAAGGAAAATATGATTTTTATATAAAATATTTGTCTAATAAAAACCACATTAAAAATGATAATTAAATTTATTTGTTATACACTATATAAATTAAAATTAAAATACTTAACTAAGGGATATTTTTTATAATTAAATATATGATTATTCCAAATTGAATATTATTTTATTATATAAAATTTTGATATTATTTGATAAAATTGAATCTTATTTTATTATATAAATTTTATAAATTTTTTAAAAACTATTATGGTATTTCTTCATGAAATAAATATAAATTTAATATTTTAATATAATATTTTCCATAAAGGAAATCAATATACTATAAATTTATTTATTATTAACTAAATATTTTTCAATAATTTATATTTAGTTGGAAATCTATTTACATATATATATATATATGATTATGTACTTGATAATATTATGACTATCCAATTAAATATCTAGGTTAGAATAGTTTTAAAAATATCCTAAAAAAATTATGTTTGGTGTTGTGGGTCAAATAGACTAGTAAACATAAAAAACATAAGGTTAAATGAACCATAAGCTATTGAAGAGATTAATTTTATTTTAGAATAAATATATCATAAATTCTTGTTCTACTACATTCTCATTTATTCTCAATGTTTCATTTCATTTATGGTATTATATATATATTTATCTATCAAAATCATAGGGGGTTACATCCTCCACACATTAATATATTGTATCCTCATAACTTTGACAATAACATGTACATCTAAGG
The DNA here is from genome assembly GCA_963277665.1 of Viscum album. Lineage (NCBI taxonomy): Eukaryota > Viridiplantae > Streptophyta > Magnoliopsida > Santalales > Viscaceae > Viscum > Viscum album. The sequence goes on along the minus strand of OY728121.1, from coordinate 86,362,571 downwards.
ATGGATATTGAAAAATATTATTATCATGACCCCACATCATAAAAAGGGTTTACAAAAAACTCTTTATAATAGAGAAATGGATCTACAAGGATCATATGCATCAAAACATAAAAAAAAAATAGCATAACATAGGTGGAAAGTTTAGATTTGAACACAGATGAAAAGCATAAATAATGAAAATGAGTGATTGTGTTCATTCATCTCAAAAAGGGAATGATCAATTGAATATTAAGGTCTTAAAAAACATGTATATGGTTATCTAAATTAAATAATATTAACAATATATATATATATTTGGATAAAATATATGTTATGAGACTTTTTTGGAGTTTAGGAATTTTTTTTCAATATAGAATGAAAAAGAGTATAATATAATTATTATGAATAATTTTATCCTTTATCCAATTTCCACCAGAATCAAATAGATTTCCCCAAACGATGTCTATTCATGGAGAATTTATCATTCATGAATCACTTAAAATAAACATGAAAATTATTATATATCCATAAAAGGTATAATAAAAATTCATCTATCGTTTGAAATTAACCAAAACCATTATGATTACCATTTGGTATGATAATTAAAAAATTACTAAACCATTAAATGACAGATTAATAAACAAAATTAAACAACCATTAAAAAATTTCAAACTAAATCATTCCTAAATTACATAAAATTTATTAGATGTTTTAATATAAAAAGATTTCTCATTTCGTTCATCTTTCAAGTAAAAAAATATATTGATCTCTCTTTTTCTCAAAAATCTTAGTCACATATAAACAAAATAACTATTCAGTCTAATCTTTAAATATATGATATTCATGTTTTTCCAATAATATCCAAAATATCTAGTGTCATAAAAATATAATGGTTATAAAAAACGTAATCGTAATACCTAAAAATGTAAATTAATACTTATAATTATGACAAATTATATAGATATTCTTATGAAAAAAATCTCCTAAATTGAAATTATTATCTATAATATTTCATAACTGATGACCATAATTGGTGTTTTATAGTTTGATCTAATGATCATAAATAATCTTATAGACCTATAATCTTAACCATTACTCTTAAAATAACCTCACATTATACTATCTTAATATATATTATTATCTAAACCATTAAAATCACAACAACAATTACAATCTTGAACCCACAGTAATTGATACTACGCTAAAATCATCAACATTTCATTTACAATGTTCGTACCGATTACTATGACCAAATTTTTTCAATCCACACATTAAAAAATCTAAAGGAAATACATAATCACTTTCATTATATAGGAATTTTAATAATAATCATTTTAGAGAATATGGAAAAACTCTTAAATAAAAATAATGACTTCATTAAAAGAAATGTATTCCCACATAAAATACCATTTATTATATAACATTATGTTGTCATCATTTCCCATTTGAAAAACATCTCGAATAAATTCAATCAAACTCATTATCATAATTATGGGAAAATAAAACATATTAATGGCGAACTCAAGTGCTCAATAGTAAAACATATGACAATAATAATTAAATGTTATCAGTGAGAATATGAATTGTTCAAGGGGATGTACACATAACCAGATTTCACTAAAAATCATAAAATAAATCACACCCATCAATAACCAAATCATTAGTCATGAAACAAGGAATATTGTAATAATAAAATAAAGAGTCAAACAAATGAATAATCCAAATCCATGTGATATCAATATTGATAAAATAAAACAATTTAAACCAATTTAATCCAAAGATAACACCTATTGGTGTGCTATAATATCATAATTATCGAACCCTTACTGAACCCCAACTATTGAAATTATCATATGGAATATTTCAAATATAACTCAATGGAGAAAAAATTCATTACCCAATGCATTGAAGTGAAATCTAGTTTCACCCATCATATACCATATAAAAGGATCAACTAGTACTAATGAGATTCACCAATCATATAATAATTATTGGTATCACCATGCATTATCTACGATCACCCATAATATAAGAAATTTCACACTCACCAATGAGGTATAATGGGAATCCACTAATCTATTTAGCTATATCTAGTAATCATGTAATGTCCATGTACTATTCATGAATAATACATTTAAAATATTAATAATCATTTAATGATTCACTAATCAATAAAAAATATACTATAAAAATCAATTTTAACATTGATTTACCTTGGGAAAAGATATGGGTTCGATGAAAATATCATTTATTCTTAATTATCACATTAAAAGTAGTAGGTTCCATGAAAATTTCATTCATACATGGTTATTTTGTGGAAAAAATTGGTTCCCTAAAAATTAATTTAGAAAAACCATTAATCTATTCAAAGAAATATTAAAGATAGTGACATTATAAAATATCACCATTTAAAAATCATAATTAACAAAGGATTTTTTATTATCGTGATAATGGTTTTGAAAATTCACATCACAATTCCTAGGGAAAATAAATTTTCTTTCAAAAATAAAAATCTAATCATTAAAAAATTATTATTTATTTTTTAAATTCATTTATATTAAAATAAAATTAAAAAATTACAAATTAATATTCAATCAAAATAATTCTCATGATGTTCAGAAAAAAATTAATTTCTTACACGATTAAATGCAACAATTCATCCATAGTTATTTAAAAAAAATACAAAAGTGGGTTGTTTAGAAGACTACATGAAGATTCATTTCATAAATTTTGTACATTGTAAAACATGGGTAAAAATGTATTTATTAAATCAATATAATATTACTAAAAAAAATTATTGAAAACCGTGGTTTTGGAATATAATCTCTTTTTATAAAAGATAGAAATAAAATTTATTTTAATTAATACAATTAATTAAATATTTTAAAAAAAATGTGGGAATAATGATACTATTACAAGAATTTATCTTGAATTATCAAATGAGAAGACAAATCATAAAAATTCATGAGATTTAGATCATATTATATATTCATGGGAGACATAGTCATAATAAATCTTTATAAACTATGAGATTATAACATAGAAATATTACCAAGTTGGTAACATTGAATAGTCATCTCGAGGAAAAAATAACATTAAATGAATCATTAAATAAAAATATATTAAATAAATTCAATGGTTTTAATGTCAAAAGGTATTTATATATACATAATAAAACAATATACATGCATAAAATTTCAGAAGTCTAAATGAATGTAAAATAAAAAAAAGAATATGTTACATCTTTTATAATATATTGATTCATACTCCCTAATGAAACATAACATAAAATTAAAAATTATATATAATTAAAATAATTTCATTTATATTATATCATTTAAAATGTTTAGTATATAGACCACACAAAATAAATGAGGGTAGAATTTTCATATGTCTCCCAAAAAATATAGAGAGACTATAAATCCCTTACTCCAAGCTTCATTTTGGATGAACATGATTTAACCTCTTGTATAGTAGTTAAAAAATTATTTATTATTTAGAAAATAATAATAATATTTATTATATCATATATTATACATTTATAATATCTTATCACCTTTTCTTTAATAATCATTCAATTTTTATGTTTCATGTGATAATTACCTTGATTTAACATTCGTTGTTTATTATGAATGTTCTATTTCATGTGCATATTATATGGTATCATAATATGTATAGAATTTTTTTAAATAAAATATATTATTTATATTTAAATTATACCTTTATGATCAATCAATAATGATGCTTTTGAACATTTATGTTTTCTAGGATCATGGACAAGGTAGGTCGTATGTATGGATGAGTAACGTTTCCATTTTTGAATGATAATTATTGAATGATGTTAATAAATATTTTATCATTAAATATTGTAATAATATCATATATACCATATAATATCATTAAATATACTTTTATTTATCATCCATCTATTGTGGATATGAAAATAGAGTCACATCTCTTCATGATGTCGGTAGTGTAAACTTACACAAATGGTGTTATCATTTTTCGGTGTAAAAGGTGAAATGATATATTATCTTATACAAACGAATAATATTTCATTAATATCATAACTATTTCATTTATATCATAGATAATTATATAATTTAACCTTATTAAATTCCATGTTAGGCATTAGTGAATGACATATCTTATAGCTTCGTGAGGTGATTTTCCACCTTACAAATGGGCGATATTATCCTATCTCTTATAAATGGAAAGTAAAAAAAAGTATATGAGATATAATAACTATGAAATATATAAAAATTTAATATTTACCATATATATAATTTATATACTGCAACATTCCTAACCGCAAGAATTAGTAATGAAAAAATGAATTACATTCGATCACAATGAGGTAGTTCACTGTAAACATGGAAAAGGATTTTGTAACCCATTTGTTGAAAGAAGAGAAATATTTAGGTTATTAAATTGAAATAAAAACAAAAAAAATTATATGTATATATATATTATACTTATTATATTATATAAAATTTATCTAATATGAGTTTATTGATTTTTGGATGAATGAAAATAAAAATTGTAATTGAAGAATGTTACATTTTCTATAGGTGACTTATTTGGAAAAGCATCGAATGACTTAACTGGTATAATTTGATCTATAATGAAGTATTATCAATTTATAGGAGTTAATAATATATTATATTTGGGAATTTATTGGAAAATATTTGTTTTTATGTGTGAATATAGATGGATAGGTGTTTCCTTTTATAAGTTATATGAGTTGCACACATGTAATTATTGAAATGACTGAATTCCAAGCATGTTTTTCTCATGAAAAAAGGATCCAATTAAGGAAAATTTCTTTTAACAGAAGGTATAAAGTATATATATTTATATATAATGGATTTTAAAAACATTTTTAGTTAAATTTATCCCTTACCTTTTTTATTAAAATCGTGGAAACCCATTTTGATCATAACCGTTGTAAATAATTATTACAATTTTCAAATTAAATTAATGAATTTTTTTACCCAAATTAGATAATATAAATTATTAATATTAAATTATTAATATTTTTTATATTAAATTCATATTATTGGAAACTTTTAGTTTAAAATTTACCCCACACACATGATGTGATTAAATGTTTTCAAATTGAAAATTTCAATGGATTTTTATGTCATTCAATGAAATTTCAATATGAAATTTATAAATGTGACCTAAATTTTAATAATATATAAATTATTTTACATTATTATAATTAAAATTAATTATCAGTATATTTTATCTTTGTATATAATTTATATAAATGGAATATTTTAATTAAAAATCAAAATTATTAAATATTCCTAAAAAATGTAATTTTTAGCAAATTATTAAAATAATACATTAAAAATTTACTTATTATATAAAGTGTTAAAATTATTATTATGAATAGATTTAAAACATGTTTAACTAATTAAATGAAAAAACCAACCAACACAATGAAAATTATTTTTTAGGGGAGTGTATTTTTTAAGTGCAAGATAATTTTATATTAACTCTTTGACTAATAATATTAATTTTATGAATCTAAATTATAATAAATTGATACTAATTTTAATATTTAAAATTCAAAAATTCCTCCTTTTTTATTATTTTAAATATGAAAAATGGAGAGACACAATTCTATTTAAAAATTAATTTAGAAAAAAAATATTATTTTATACCCAAAAAGTAAAATTCTAATTAAATAATATATAATTTTTATTCAAACAAATAAGGTGAATATAAATAAGTAATTATTATTTTTTTGGAAATTGTATTATAAAATTACTTTACTAAAATGTTAATCATTATTTATTAAACATTTACATATTATTTATACTGAGTATGAAAGTTATATATATATATATCATAATATAGTTATTATTATTCATACTCTCAAACTTAATGGATTGGTTATAAAATTTATATATATCATGGGTTGCTTAAGTATAATGATGTATGTTTAATATGATATCAAACATAAAGAATTTGAGGTTGTTTGTATCAGATGTTATTGAAGTGATTCATTTTATTAAATAAAAATATTTTAAGGACACAATGGATTGCATTCCAATTTCATCATAGTGTTTCTTATTTTTCAGGTAATCATATATAATTTTCTTATATTAAATTCATTAGGTCTTAAAATAAGAAGATTAAAAATGAAATTAAATAATTATATAGGAAATTTAAAATATTTTTCTAAAAATGGATTTAAAATATAAAGGATTTCAACAAAAGAGATAAATAAATACTGTTTTCATTAAAATCATTTTTTTTAAATAATTACGTATTAAGGTAAAAAAATGTTGCAACAAATGATAATTCTCTAGAAATAACCCTAGTAGAATAAAAATAATGTGTTTATAGAGATATGGATCATAATAATTCTACAAAAAACAAAAATTAGAGCCACTAATCAATTTCTCTATGATAATGGGTTTCATAGCCTCGTGTGAGCCACCTAGAATGTCAACTAATTCAATCTCATAGTGAGGGTCTATAGTGGTATCGTAAGAAGAATATATCCAGTTTTAATATAGTAGAACAATTGTAATAATTAATAAACAAGAAATAGTTCAATCATGTTATTACTAACCACACAGTGGAACCAACTACAATAATAAATAATAGAATATTGACATCCACTAACATTACATAAAAATCAATCAATTGGTTGGGTCATATTGAAAATTGATATCATTCATTATTTTTATAGAAAATGGGGGATACATGTGATATATAACACCATCATATATGCAAAGTATTAAAAAATAAATAGAAACAAATAAATATCCACTATTATTGTGAAATTATAGTTGGTTATCTACTCCCATTCTTACATGATATAATCATATTAGATCTTGAATCCTTTACTATGTACTTTAAATTATCCATGATGGCATTCATAAGTTCCTTTTTGGTACCAATCGGAGGCTCGAATATGGTGTGACATAATATTAGTAGTCCATCTATATTATATTTTATAATAACATAGTCATTTTTTATAAAATTTCAATGTCCTGGTATAATAGATATTAAACTTTTCTAATGTCCTAAGCTAGTCATATTTGGTCCCCAGAGGATTTCTGACTGGCACTACTTACTTTATCATTCGATTAAAAAACTATTATCTTAGTTTACTATGATCATACAATTTCAATAAATTTAAAATAATATTTATTTATCTATATATATAATATATGTGAGGAAATATAAAGAGATATACATAGATACTAGGTTTTAGTAGGACCTAAGGCATAACTTTGTCATCCAATCATAGTCAAATGGGATATGGGCTCTATAAAAGGTACTAGCCAATAAATTCATGAGAATGTGAGAAATCATGCTCATAAATATAGATAGTGGTGAAAATAATTAGGCCCAAAATATTATGCAAGTGAATTTGTTTTCGCATCCCCATCACCCATGTATACGGTGTGAGACTTCATGGTCAACACCAAATGTTTATAAGTGTAAACTTTTTACTAAAAAATCGCATATACCATAATCCATTGACCAATATCCATGTTATAATTAGAAAAAATGATTTAATTTAAAAACAATGACAATAAAAGACACGGACGATCCAATCCACATATAACGTGGGTTAGTAAATAAATAAAATTATCCTAGAGGGAATTTAATTAAACAGAACCAATAGGGAGGAATCTATTGGGTTATACATCCAATAAATGATTAACATAGGACTAGAGGAGTACCTCAACATTTTTCATTAAAATTAAAATGAAAAATAATTAATTCATCATGTGGATGATTCATGGATGTGTAACAATAAGGAGTTATATAAGACATCTAAATATTTAGGTAAAATTACTCGACCACCTACCTATTGATCAAGGTTGACCCCTCGTTTGGTATCATTTTTAGATTTTAAGTATAACATAATAAAACATAAGATTATGAAAGTTATCAGTGGTGATACAACATGATTGATGGATCATGAATTGTAATATGGGGGACGAAACTATCATAATAATATCATAGAATAGTATGGGGGAGCTCAATAAAATATGGTCAACTATAGACAACAATAAGGAAATGGGGATTGACCCATTAGAAGATCTTGTGTAAAAAATTTCATTTAATCCAATATTAAAGTGGTGTATGGTGTGGCCTCATAGTTATAAAAACTATTCTATAAATGTATGTTTAGAACTTCGCAAAGACGTAATTTCACACATCTACCCAATAATATTTAAAAAAAAATTCTCCAACAATGTGGGGAGACTGCATAATTTGAACTATGTGTTTTAGGTCGGTGCACAAATTTCCATATTATTTAAAGCCCATACTACTGACCACTTCCACATTTATGTTACATGTATCATAGTCTTTAGACCAAGGACAGACAATATAATGTATCCATATACAAATTTCTATCCATTTAGAGACCCCAACATGGTATGTCCAAACATTACATGATTAATAAAGTTGTTTGGATAAACAAATATCCCTGTATTTGGTTCCTTAATAACAAAAAGAATTGGCCAACTAAGAAACCATGGTTTATGTTAAGACATTCCTTAACCATATGTCAAATTTATAATGGTAAAAAAACTTTTAACTAGGAAATTAAATGATTCATGGTTCCCAAATGAGTATATGTGATGGCCTTTTAATCCCAGATATCATACATAATTGTCCATGTAAATATAGCACTATCACAATAGGAAATAAACTTCCTTAAAAAGAGGTAATGATTTGAACCATGATATACAATTTTTTATTTTCAGAATAAACATCATCCACTATGTAAATTTATTTAGGAGGTCAAATATGTGTTGTTTCAGGTTAATTATGTTGAATCTGAGCCATATAAAAAGAATTGGGAATATATTGATCTCTTTGAAAATATTTTATCATTTAAAAAACTGGTCATGTTCTCTCAAATATCTAGAAAACTCTGAAAACCCACTGATCAATCTTATGAATCCTTTTAATAATTCACTATCCTATCGTAGAAAAATCCTTGATAAATATCCATCATCGACTGAAAATCATGTGGTATTCGATAATGGATGAAAATTACTAATCCTTATACCGATATATAATCATGTGCTTCATGATCATATAAAGCTACTCTGATTTCACAGGAATAACGATTTTTCCAAAAAGAGATACCTCTTTCCACTAACCAGCACTTTAGTGAATGATAGGGACTATAATATGAGGCCTTATAAAGATACTTATAGTTTGTGCATTAAAATATATTATTATAATAGAACAAAATAAAGGAAATATAATTCTCCCGAGAACCACAAATTTTACAAAAACATGAATTGGGCATGTTCAATGACACATGAATCATATGATCTTTTGGACTATTAAGTTAAAGTTAATTGGTTGTGCATAGAGGCACCAATGTACCCAAGGCTTCTTCAACCCCTTCCTGAACCATTAAATGAAATAAGCATCCCTATTAGATATGAAATAATGAGAATATAAATTATCCTATATGATATTATTGATGAATATCCTTCATAGATCGACTACTAATAAGGTCCAATGAATTAGTATGATGTGTTTTTCCATCTTCAACTAATAAATGATGACCCTATCTATTTTATTTCACTGAAGTGATCTAGTAAATCCTTCATTAAATACATTGTGGAGTCAAACCACATACATTTTTTATAACAATTAGGTATAAAAGTTTCATCCATCGTTGTTGTTCCACCTTCTCCTATTGACAGTTGGAATACTAAGTAACAAATTTTATAATCTCTTATTTCAAACTCGGACACCAATATTGTTTTCATATGTCTTGATAAATCTTGGTTATTCTAGGATGGACTTACCAGTTGGATACATGAGATTCCCACGACATCTACTCTTAGAAATATCCACTAACACATACGCACCCATGTATGCATAAGGAGTCATCCTCATCAAATATATAACCTGTCAATGAATCATCATAAGTAAAAATATCCTTCTAGACTGATCCATACAGATTTGAATTTCCATTCATCGTTAAAAATTCTCGATGTGTAGAGATCAATGGTAAGGTTGTGAGGTTGAATTCCTCTGCATATCCAAAATCTCAACATGCATATCTTGAAATAATGTCATAATCTAACCCTCAGCACTGGTCTCTAGATCCACATATAACACATCCTTCTAGATTAATGATTCATGTACATATATTCCTTTTCCAGGCATTTATAAAATACAGAAATCAATGGAATATTGGGATTCAACCCATATATACTGTCGTAAGTTTATGTCTCACTACATAAATATATGCATGTGGAATTTGTGGTCTGTAAACCCCATAAAGTACTCCCCCAGTACATAATGTCTCCAATTCTATAAATAACGCATCCCAGCATCCAACTTGAGATCATTCATTGTGTAATATTTTACATGGATCCTCAATTGAAAGGACATTTAAACAAAAAATCACTCATACTGAATCAGAACTTCACCCATCCTGATACATGATTCGTTATAATAATCTATATATATCCAAACTACCATCTCAAAAAAAATTTGGTGCTATATTCATCCTACCTAACACTTCCAAGAAGAATTTTTCACACACTTATGACAATATATATTTCACACCCTTCTTATTCCATAACATAAGAGGCATTTTGAGTTCTTTATCGTCATTTATGAGATGTCTATAATTTATGATTAGACAAAAAAACTCTTTATATCAAAGAAACGCATCAGATACTCCAGGGAAACTACAACTCTCACCTTCTCTAGGTGTACTGATACTCCCAACACTTAGATTTTTTTGACTCATGAAATGTGCATTGTTGACCGCATTGTTTCATTTAGTGATATTTATGTTATACTGGTGCTCTATTGGTATATTAACATGACCTCAAGATATTGGGTAGTGTCATTTTGAGTGGGATAATACACCATGATAACTTCCACAAGTACTACCCTAGATGATTCTAGATATGGGTGAAAAAAATGATTCATTATAGGCCAAAAAATAACTAGCTCATTTTCACGACAAAATGTAATTACCATGTACACATAAATGTCACAACTTCTTTTGAATGATTTATGTTGTATGTATGATATCCCGACAAACACCTAATGTTATCCCAACCGCAAATAAATATTTTAAAACCACCTCTCTTCTCATATCAAATACAATATGTCGTATATATATAGCATTCAAAACTGATTCTTAATAATGAGTTGTTTCATTCAATGGTAATAAAAGCAATTCTAGAGAATACCATATGAACTCATGAAAAAAAGAACCAGTGAGCCTTATTGAATGGAACAATGAAGAATAAAACTCATAGTTTCTAAGTCATACATCATCTTATTCAAATCCAAAATATTTATAGGATCCATATTATAACGATGAATATACACTAGTTCCACTTCATTAACAAGATTAATTGTGAATTAAACCACTCTCAATAAAAGCTTCCCCTAAAATTCATCATTAATAAAATTCATAAAATGAACCAAAAAATGTGGTAAAATTGAATGTCACATTTCATTTTCATCCTAATTGAGAATAGTAATATGGTTTGTCAATCTTCCTAGACCATGATACTCTAACCATTCATGAGTTTCATGATCATCCCATTCTCCAAGGAAAATATGTGTACCACACTCTGGTAATGTAAAAATAACTTTCGGGTAAAAACAATGAATATAGTATTGATAGAGAACCAACCAGTCCATCATGATAATTACATTAAAACCTATGATATATGTGATGAAAATATTCCACTAGAACTAATTTTATCCTACCTTGAGGGGTCATTCGATACATGAGTGATCATATTCCCAACGGGGTATAAATTTTCATAACACAACATAAGTGCTATATCGTGATTCCACGAATCTCCAATATTTCAAAATATATAAAGGATTCTGATTAACCTTTCCTAACAAGGAAGATACCAAATTGAAGGCTTTCATTATAATACATTGAACTGGGGAAGGTTTAGTTCTCAATTCCTCCAATAAAGGATGCACAGTATATAACTTGCCCATATTATGTCCCTATATTGAAACAAGAATTCCATATGTAGGCCTTATCTATTTTCATTGTGAAACATATGTATGGTTCCCTTTTCCTTGAAAACCACATCATCTATAGTAGCATGTGGTATAATAAGTTCCTTTATAGAGAGGTATTATAGGCCCTGCTCTAAAATGTGAAGTTGTTGTAGATACACTTTCAACCCTAAATGTTTAAAATTTTCAATAGAGGCATTAAATATATAACATATTTCCATAACCTCTACAAAAATTTTTATCATATATTTATTGTGTATTTGTGTTCCTCGACTTCCATCATTGGTGAAATATAAAAAACTATCAGTTGAACCAATATAACTACCACTAGATACTTCAATGTGATGATTCCTTCTTATTGAATAAATACTTCAATGTCTGAGTGTTGACCCAATGTGGTTCACACAATCAGTATCATAGAAAAATTTCATAGTAATTTGGGACTGGTCAATAGTCTCTAAAATAAAATTCATTTTGTAATCATTAAGATATAATCATATGATGTAAAAAACTCATCCACAATTGAATCCTTTTTATGAGGTCATAACTGCATAGAGTCAGTGTGAATCACTAAATCATTGTAAAATTGGAATAATACTCCACTTGAAACATATATCCCAGATGCATGTTCATGGTGTATCTTTTATGGTCAACCCTCAATGCCTTTAGAAGGATGTAATTTTATAATACTATCTGGATGGATCTCTAGATAATATCCCAACACTTTTCTACCTTGTTAATATAATCATAAAATAAAATGGAAAACCAAATTTAATATAATATAAGTGCATGGATCTCATCTCTAGAGGTGTCTCAATGAGAAATATATAGATATGATATAATCCACCAATGTTTTATCATCTTAGGGGCTACATTACATGTAACAATTGGATGATAATACTACTTTAATTAACACATCAACACTACCGTAATAGGGACATGTAAAAAAACTCATTTAATAGATTAAATTTTATGAAGTAATCCCATTAAAAAAAGGTGATAGTACCAAAATATAGAATACAAGGTTGAGTCACATGTATCACTACAGAATGTGACACATATATCTTGGGTCCAACCCCCTACTAAGCATGGTTATTTTGGCCGTCCCTTTTTTTATAACACATATATAACAATAATTCAATCCTATAATAGGTGAAATATTGGGACCATATAATTACATTAGGTTCGTAATAGTGACACAAATCTAACCACTATTAGGGTTAGGTACGGGTCGAGTTCTTGTATCACATTACTACGGTTCAAATATATAAGTTTAAATTGAATGATATAGAAGAAAAAAATTCTTTAATTTGATATTGAATAATAATATAATGGTGATAATATCATTTATAATTTTAAAACCCTTAATTTTCTTGATATTTCTAGTATATCATAGTCCTACTACATGAATCACCATTCACCATTTATAAAATCCAGTCTCATTCAAAATTTCAATTGGAACATCTTGTTACTATGACATGACCCTTACATCTTGTACCAGTATTTAACATGTCATATAAATTGAAATGTTTAAATGAATCTAGATTCCCAATTTATTGAATCACATGGTTCATAAATTCCAATTGTAATTCAGGTAATTCAATCAACTAATGTTTCAAAACTTGGAACTAGTAGTTCATGAATAAAACATTTTTAAATTGTTTAATTAATGTTTCATCACCAATATATATGTGAAAATGTCATTTATATTGATGAAGATACAATAATTAGTTCTATTATTCTAACCCTGCATGAGACGCCAGCACATTTCCAATAGATTACAGGGCACCAAACTCTATAAATCTATAAATGAACATAGAGTGTAACTATGGTTTTGAAAAATTCATGGAATATATTTACAAAATTTCATCTTATGATTCACGATCTACAACATAATTTCCATATTGGGATGTGTGTAGAATTAGTATATAATAATTTTATTAATAACAAAAATTATATTAATGATAATAATAATAGTATTATTCTTATTATCAAATGATACAAAAAAAATTATGTCACCCAATAATGAAATTAACATAACAATAACATGCACAATCCAAAACAATAATATCTCAACATAGGAAATTTGGTTTTACCGTAAACAATGGTTTTCTACTCTTATATATTGTCTCATTAAAAAATTCTAAAACAATTAGAGTCAAATGTATAATACCAAATTAGAATGATAGATGGAAAAGATCATATGATACAATATTTGAAAAATCCAAAACCAGTAGACCCATAATGATACTATGATCCTCTGGTTTATAAGGCCTCAATCATGCCTCCATGTATTCCAAAGGTTTCTAATATACCGAAAAGGATTATAGTTGTATCCAGGGGATACTATAAACTTCATTATCTGAGAAGCACATAGGTAACAATAAATAACCAAAAAATAATAGAATCAAAAAACATATTTCATTACAGGTAAAGAAAGTGTTAATATAAATTTAGTATTATAATCAAGCAACAATGTTTAATAATAATCAAGCTACATCATGATTTATATAAACAATTATGTCATTTCATGATTCTGTTCAAAATGAGGGATATCAGGGTTACATATTAAAGGAATATAAAACATTATATAAAGAAATATGAAATACCTAAATAAATATACCCTAGATTCATGTTAATATACTAATACATCTATTACCATGCTCCCTTGATATAATCAAATAAGATGAGGTATCCAAGACAAGGAAAATTCCCTTTTCCCTATAAGAACCCATCTGGTATGTCCATGTACAAATTGGAAACCCCAACATGATTTTAGAGAAACTCAGTAAACCAACACTAATTTTGTCTAGAATAATCCAATTATTATTTAAATAATAGTAGTGTCCATGTATAAAAAAATAATAAACAATGTTTAAATCCATAATCTAGGATGAAAAGGTACCTATAGAATCCATGGCATACATTACCTAGATCGGCCTATGATATAATAAATTTGAGGTCACTTTTCTATGTAAATATTTTATATATAATTAGATATAATAATTATTAATGTATATAAACAATATATTTGATGAAATTTATTGTAATATACATGGATACTATGTGCTAGCATGACTAGGGGCATAACTCATCTTTTGAATTACTCTTAAACAAGTAAAAGGATCCAACAATGGTTCTAGACGTAAATCCAATGATCATGTGATATTTCATCCCTCAAATTGATATAGTGGGTGATTCATTATCCCAAACACTCAATAAAATGGAATGTGTATTTTTTATTCTCATCCTACAAGTAGATGATGTGAACTGAAATGCCCAACTCAAAATATAATGTAGTGTGAAATACCATGTTCAAAAGACCCTTAACCATTGTCCATTGACTACTATATATGGTTTAACTGTAATAATCCTTTTTTATTGTATTTCAAATCCTCTATATTAACAATATCCAAACTAACCATAGATATCCCAGATTATATAACTAAGTGTTCATTTATAACAAGTGATGTGAACTTTCCACTAAAATATATTTAATTAAATTGAATTATATAACATATGAATAATAAGAAAACTAATTTAATGTCATGAAAAATCACATACAATGTGTTTTGGTGAATCAAATACTTATATCAACGAGTTTATTGATTTAAAAGACATTCAAATATGTGGAAACCAATTATTTAAACATCTTCTCATATATTAACAACGGAATACATGTGTATCTTATCAAGATTAAATTAATTTAATAAAAAAATTTGAGGAATTTTACATAAGATTTTGGTGTATGGTACAATAGAGGGTTCAATAAAACTCTTAAATATTTAGGAAATTTATAATACCAACTACCATACGCCCATGGATTTTGCCTCATTTTATATCAGCTTCAGATCTTATATATAATATAATAAAAATATATAATCTAAAAATGACTGATGGTGTTCTAATTAGACATGAGATACTCAATATCAAGGATGAATGAGAAATGTAAGGTCCATGTTCTGGGTGCCACTCAATGGGTGCCCCATACCCGGTTCGCCACATGACCTCAAGCGCATTTCCCCAAATGTCAGATGCTGCCGACTAGCAGCGAGGGCCCATGACTGATAGTGGGGAAACTATGCCCTCAATTGTCAAAGTGTAGCACATTAGAATGAAATATAACATACAACAACAACAACCGAATCATTAAACCATACACAATAGAAATAAAAAACTACAGTAGATATAAACAACTAGATATATAGATATGAAGAAACATGTCCCAAATTCTATGAAAACAACAACAACATGTTACACCGCAGTACATTACAATACAGAGTACAAGTACAGAAAAGAAAAATAGAACAGCCAGCGGCATCAAAAGGCTAATCCCGGTCCCATGCTCCCCTACACTTTAGTAGCAATAAAGTACCTGTATATGGACTCTTTCACTTATCTACACCTACAGAAACATAATCTGTTTGGGCTGAAAAGCATGACCCAAATAGGGTTTGAGAAATATATCTCAATAGGCACCCACTAAAGGCATGTGCCCAACTGTGTGAAAACATGAAGCAACAGTGTGAAAAAGTAAATGCAATAAACTAAGCATTACTCAAATGTATCTAACTTACCAGATATATTTCAATTTAATTAATAATTTAATCCATTTAATATAAGAATGCACCATAGTGAATTTCTATATAATATCCAGTGTCCTCAGACACTAATTCCCTTACTCTCATGTAATTAGAATCCAACCCGCATATAATTTCCCATAGGCATAAAAGATTTTTCCCTCAAGCGTAGGTAGTGTTGCCCTCAGGCACAGAGTTGATTGCCCACAGGCTCGGAAGAAGCTGCCCTCAGGCTAAGATAACAACTGCCATCAAGCTATGTTAAACAACGCCCTCATGCTAAGTAAAACAACGCCCTCGGGCTAGAGAAACCGGGCTATGCCCAACAAATTATAAAAATTCACATTCAATTTCATTCATGGAAAAAGAAATACATAATATAAACATGGAATACCCTCCGGTATCCCGGCCAAACAGTAAACAGTGGAACGCACTCCCGGGGTGTTCTTAGATCCAAGCACAGAAACCAAACAATAGTTTTACAACTTTATTTAATCACCTATACAATTCTAGGTATTTAATATAGCCACGACCTCAGCCACACGAAACCCCATATATGGGTTCGTAGCTCAAAAACATACAAAATGCACAACAGTTGGAAATAAACAACAAGACACCTACCATAAACGCCCCTGATCAGTATACTCGAATGACGTTCCACGAATCATCTTATAATGAGGTAAGTATGAGGTAAAACAAACTTTGTTTAAATATAAATCACATCCACTTGAGGAAGAATTGTCAAGAGACACAGCAGGGGAAGGATTCTCTTACCTGTTTGGTTCCAACGAGATCGACAGAGGTAGAATCAGATTCCCAGTTTGCGATCGATGGATCTCCAAAGATTTGGCCTCATCTCCCAAGCTCCCTCTTCACGTTCTAATCCTTACCATTTAATAGGGGAGTCTACTGCCAATTTTATGAAAAAAAACAAATTACACGGTTTTTACTTCCGAGTACACAGTGTGTACTTCCCATTTTTTTAACTGTTCCTCTGATGGCTTCCCGCCAGCGTGGAACTGTTCACCTACCGACATGACTACACGGCATGTCTTCATGGGTACAAGGCATATTCCTTTGCACATATTTCCACCGCCTAAATATTTTCTTGTCGACTGACTACACAGTGTGTAAGGGACCACTACACGACGTGTAGTAGGTTCTTACACCCTTCATTGCCGACATGGCCACATGCCCCATGTACTCGTCCTACACGACCAAATGTACATGGCATGTGGAAAAGTACAGGGCATGTACGTCCAAAATTTGGGATTTTCCCCCATTTTCCATATTTTCTCAAAAAAACATAAGGAATATAGAAAATAAGAAACCCGTACCTCAAATGTAAGAACCAGGTTCTTAAAAAATTCCCCCATTAAAGCAATTAGTCCCCGAATTTCCCTTCCAAGGGTGGCGATGATAAAGCTGAGAATAACTCTGGCCACTAAGCATGTACGTCGGTCTCTCGCTCCCATTTTTCGTCCTACACTCAGCCATACTGACATAGAACCCATACGAGAGGAACTAACCAGCCTCAGAGAACCTTCTCAACGGGTGCCTCATACCCAGTTCACCACAAGACCTCAAGCGCATTTCCCCAAAATCCAGAGGCTGCCGACTAGCAGTGAGGGGCCAGGTCTGATAGTGGGGAAACTATGCCCTCATTTGTCAAAGTGTAGTGCGGCGGAATGAAATATAACATACAGCAATAGCGGAAGTATTAAACTAGACACAACAGAAATAAAAGGCTGCAGTAGATATAACCAACTAGATAAATAGATATGATGCAACATGTCTCAAATTCTAAGAAAACAGCCAGAACATGTTACATCGCCGAACAATACAATACAGAGTACATGTATAGAAAAGAAAATCAGAACAGCCAGCAACATCATGAGCCTATGACTGGTCCCATGCTCCCATACACATCAGCAGTAATCAAGTACCTATATAAGGACTCTTTCTCTAATCTACACCTGTAGAAACTCAATCTGTTTGGGACTAAAAGCATGACACAAACAGGGTGTGAGAAATATATCTCAGTAGGCACCCACCAAAGGCCCGTGCCCAAATATGTAAAAACATGCAACAAAAATGTGCAAAAGTAAATGAAATAAACTAAGTATTACTCAAAATTAACTAACTTACAAGTTATATTTCCATTTAATTAATCATTTAATCCATTTAATATAAGAAAGCACCACAGTGAATTTCTAAGTAACAGTCAATGTCCTTAGATACTCAAGCCCTTACCCTCAGGTAATCAGAATCCAACCAGCAGGTAATTTCCCACATGCATAACATATTTTTCTCTCAGGAATAGGTAGTGTTTCCCTCAGGCATAGAGTCGATTTCCCTCAGGCTTGGAAGAAGTTTCCCACAGGCTAAGATAACAACTTCCCTTGGGCTAAGTAAAAAATGCCATCGGGCTATGTAAAACAACCCCATTAGGCTGATGAAACCGGGATATGCCCAATATATAATAAACATTCACATTAAATTCTTATAAAGTAAAAAGAAGTGCATAATATAAACAAGGCATACCCTCGGGTATCCCAGCCATACGGCTAAATAGAGGAACGCACCATTGGGGTGGTCCTGGATCCACTAATTGATCAAAAACAATAGTTTTAAAACATTATTTAATCACCTATAAAAATATAGGTATTTATTATATCCATGTCCTTAGCCACACGACACCCCATATATGGGTTCGTAGCTCAAAAACATACAAAACTCACAACGATTGGAAATAAACACCAATCCACCTACCTTAAACACCCCTGATCAGTATACTTGAATGACATTCCATGAATCATCCTAGAATGAGGTATATATGAGGTACAATAATCACTATTTAATCATAAATAACATACATTTGTGGAAGAATAGGAAAGAGATCCACCTGGAGAAGGAAGCTCTTACCCGTGCGATTTCAAAGAGATCGACAGAGGCTGAATCGGATTCCCGGTTCGTTATCGATGGATCACCAAATCTTCAGCCTCCTCTCCCGAGCTCCCTCATCCCATTCTAAGCCATCCCTGTGAACAAGGGAGGCTACATCCCATTTTTTGCGAAAAAAACAAAGTACACGGCATGTACTTCTGAGTACACATCATTTACTTCTGAGTACACGGCGTGTACTTCCCATTTTTTTTATTGTTCCCTTAGCGGCTTCCGGCCAGCGTGGCATTGTTCACCTGCCGACATGACTACATGACACGTCCTCATGGGTATACAAATTTTTCCATTGCACAGCTATCCACCTACTTACAATTTGCTGGCCGATGGACTACACGGCGTGTAAGGGACCACTCCATGACGTTTAGTCAGTTCCTACACCCTTCATCGCCGACATGGACACGCGCCCTGTGTACTCATCCCAGACGACCAAATGTACATGGCATGTGGAAAAGGACACTGCGTGTACTTACAAGATTTGGGATTTTTCCCCATTTTCCATATTTTCTCAAAAAAACTTAGGTAAAATAGAAAAGAAGTAACTCGTACCTCAAAAGTAAGAACCGGGTTCTTACAAGGATTCTAGATTGAAACCATGCAAAGAAAATATTTTTAGAGAACCTAGGTGCACATTCTACAGTGAAATAAGTTTCCCATAAATTGATATTACAAATATTAGAATAATAATTATCACATTACAAATTTTCATACACGAGGATCATAATTGTATATTGTCATTGGATCCTTGGAACAAAATATTTTAACTTGCTGAAAGATATTAAATTTTACCCAAATAAATATTCCAATTTATTACCCCATCAACAAATATTTAATCATATCATAGGGAAAAGAAACATATGACATGGTGAACTCATTTTTATATTATTGTTAAATAAAATAGGTTTGTAATCATAGAAATGATATAATAAGGGTATGATCATAACATTTGTAGATCATACTATAAAATCATATATCATACACAAGATTCATGGAATAATGATTGGAAATCATATGACTGGAATTTTATGGTAATAAATAGCTTATTTCATGATAGCATGATAAAGTATTAGGACATGTAAATGTGGTAGAAACATAATCATATGTAATTTAATCCATAGTATTCAATGATCACTTCCAAGGCTATATATGTGGAATGAGTTCACTCCAAATACCATGTAAGTATATAAGGATCACTCCCAAGTCCATTTAATCCCCCATGATCACACCAAATAACAAATTATTTGTCATGGTTCACTCCAAAATACATTTTTACGGACAAAGTCCCATACTAAAATGGGTTCGTTCATCATTATATCTAAGTATATATTTTGAGATATTCATGATTCGTCCATTAATTTTAGGATGATATAATTCCCACCCATCACATGATGAAATCATAAATAAATGTGTAATAGGATAATAAAATATTAATCATATCTTTACCCATAAAAGGATATGGGTTTTATAAATAAAAATTCATAACCCATAAAATTAAATTGGTATCATAATCATTTCATCATATAATTTCTTATGACAAAGAAAATAGTATCATAATCATTAAATCCTATTGTAAACCATGAAAGTAATCATGATTCAAAATCATTTTTAATGGTATAACCCAAGGAAGAGAAGTGAGTTTTAGAATGAAATTTTCATTTTAAACAAAAAACCATTTAATGTAATAATAAGAATGATGTCCTCTGATCTTATCGCCAATAAATCATAAAAAATAACATAAGTTTTCATATTATAATAAAATTGTTTTTGAAATATCAATTGGATCATTTCATAAAAAAAATTACCATTCATTTAAAATAATTTTTGTTGACATAATATATTTTCAATATATATATTCGTGAAAACCACTTTGAAAATATCTAAAGAATGTTTTAAAAATAATTTAAGTTTCTTAATGGGGAAAAACTCATTTCAACATTGAAAATTTATTTTTAAAAATAAAACATTTTGACTACTTTTTATTTTCTAGTACACATGAATAAATGTAATTTATACCATAAAATTCATTTAAAACACTATTTAAAACACGATTCATTATCAAACTATTTTTATTATAAAATAAATATAAAATATAAAAACTTCGCAAATGTTGATGGAAACCATTTATTTGATTAATATTATAAATATATATTATAATGTATTATTTAATTATTTTATTTTTCATGATTTTGGAGTGTTACTTATATTATATATATGTAAGAAAAAATGATTCCTTTTATTTTACCAGTATAAGTCAAAAAGGACTTTATTTGAAAATGAAGATAATATTCCATTTAATTTTTTTATAAAATTGTAAAATATAGTTAATATTCATTTTAATATCATATATTAACATTATGAAATAATTAAATTTGGTTATGTATAAATGATTTTGAGATAAAATAAATTTCTTACCGAGGAGTGAAATAATGTAAGATGTTTATAAAAATGTGTTCATAATTATCTTAAGTACCATAGAGTGAAAAAATGGATACATTACATGTTGATATTATTAATAAATATAGATAAATAAATATATGTAGATATATTTATCTATGGACAATATAATTTCATCACTAGGATCATATTAATAAATAATCCTCGTTGATAATAAGATTTAATAACAAAAAATTTACCACTTCGATAACATTTAATTATAATCCTCATAACAAAAATATAAGTATTAAAATATTATTAAATGGAAGTTATTAACTATATAAAATTTCAATGGGTAATTATACACATTATGAATATTAATATAGTTTAATACCAAAACATGTGTCTCGAAGAAGGAATATTTAGGCAAGATTCTGTAACCGATGTAGAAAATTTTAAATCGCATACCTCCTGGAAAATATATCCTAAAAATT
The DNA here is from genome assembly GCA_963277665.1 of Viscum album. Taxonomy (NCBI): domain Eukaryota; kingdom Viridiplantae; phylum Streptophyta; class Magnoliopsida; order Santalales; family Viscaceae; genus Viscum; species Viscum album. Next base: position 86,340,166 of record OY728121.1, on the reverse strand, counting down.
ATATGAATATACAAATGTATATTATTAAATTAATCATAAAATACATTCATCACAAGTATATAAACCAAATTGAACAAATTGGAGTTGAATATAGAATGTGTCTCACAAATATAAAACGTGGGAACGAAATCCATTACCTTAAGTCAGGAATTATTTTGAACATGTTAAAACCACCCATATAATATATATTATTTTATTATAAATATAATATTCAAACTTATTCATATATGTAATACAAAATATTATTTTATTACTACGTTATATTACTTTCTTATTAATGACTCCATGTTAAATTTATGTTTTGGGTAACAATCGCTTTTCGTACATGATTTTATTTCTTATTCTTGGACCTCTTAATTAATCATGGTTTCACCAAAAAATTCAAGATAAAATGATATTAATATAATATTTATAAATTATAAATGTATTTTTATTAATCAAAATATTTCAGTTATATGAAAAATACACCATTTATTGATATAGTGGGTCATACCGTTGTACAATGGTGTTTCCTTATTCTTGTCATATTGATGGAAATAAATTTGAATGATATGTTGATTTAAATATATATATTAAAATCCAATTATAATTTTTATTTATTATATGTATTTTATGACTATTAGACCCATCATTTTTAGATTCCATGTAATGCATGAATGAAAATCCTCGCTTCGTGTGGCGGTAGTTTTTCGTACACACGAACGACTTTTTTGTATTCTTAGAAAAACGAAATCATAATGGTATGTATTATATTAAAATTAAATAAGACTAAATATGTAATAAATATCATTAATATAAAAAATAAAAATCATTTCTATCATTATTATGGACCATAAGAGGTGGTAATGGAGAAATGAATTACATAGGTTCATGAATAGGAAGTTCACTATAAACACAAATGATGATTTCATAACACATTTGTTCGAAGTGTGTGTGTTTTTAAATAAAAAAAATAACATTAATAATATAATAATATTTCAAAAACTGAATATAAAATATAATCGATAAAAAATAATTTAATAAGATTTAAGAAGAAATAAAACCAAAATAATCGTCGATGAGAATTACCACTTCTACGAGTATTAATTTCAGGTTTACACTAAATGATGTCCAAGGTTGGATGTATTTTAAAATAAAAAATTCTAGGAAGAATTTATTTTATTTGGGAATTTTTTTTAGATACGTTTCAATCCAACTTTCTTGAGATGTATTAGTAGTCAACGAGAGTGGGCGTCCTTTTATAACTAAGGGATATGGAAGACTAGTTATTTTGAATAAATAGTTTGGTATACCAACTTATTTACAAAAAAAGGCCTAAATATTTCAACATATTAGATATAATTAGTGGTTTGGTATATCAATTTAAAAACAATGAGTATTGGATATGTTTATATGTTATTTTACCATTTTGTTTAATTGTCATACCCTAATTAAACTATTTATTATCATAATCCTTGTAATTAATTATAACTATCTGCAATAATAATTTTAAATTAAAATAAGTTCTTTTATTATATACTATTATTATTAAAAATATTCAATTCAATTTTTAAAATTTAAAATCTATAATTGGAATAAATAAAATTAAAATTAAGAATGCAGCCATTATGAGAAAGCGAGTTTTCAAATAGAAAATATCAATTTTTTAGAATGTTTTTTATATTCAATTTCAAAATTAAATTGACTCATGTGACATAAATTAGATTAATAGAAGTATTATATATATATATAACTTCAAAATATATATATAATTAAATTACACAAATAATATTAAAAAAATCCATTTATCAATTAAAATTTATTATTTACCACTACATTTCAAAAAATGAACATTCTCTAAAAACACAAAAAATTAACCCTAATATAATTATGTCCTTAATATTTATTAAAATAATTTTTGTTTTTTATAATTTATAATAATGATAGAAGTTATTTTGAAAATATGTGTTCAATTATAATCTGAAGCCACATCCTTTTAGAAAATACATATTTCTATGCATAAAATTTGATTTATTTTCATATATTGTCTATAAAAGACATAATATAAATTTTAAACATTTTATATATTATAATTTATAAAATTAATATTAAAAAAATTCATCACATGTTTTTTATTGGTATAAAACATGTATTTTTATTTTAAAATTTTTTTTTCTGAAAATGAATATATTCGTTCTCATATATTTTTAAAATTCATTTTTAAAAAATTAGTTACAAAAGAATTTTTTTATAAAATAACATAAAAATATGTTGATAATTTAATTCATGAATTTTATAACATATGAAATAATGGATAGGTGATAAATATATTAATTTTTTTAAAATATCTCACTTTTTGTTTAAACTCAGTGTTTGGCGTAACGCAAGGAAAGCTTGTAGTTGAGTGTAATTAATTTTGTGATTAGTTTTATGTTTAATGAAATCTAATTGTGATATTTTTTGTATCCCAAAATAGACTTATTATTTCATTTTTGGAATTATAAATTCTTTATTTTTTATAGAATACGAATCACTCAATGTTTCATATAATAGAGACTTGATATGGTATAACGTACAAAGCCATTCATCAGTTAAATACAATTTAATAAAAAAATTAACTGATAATAACTTTGACTGTTAACTTATACAACAAATAAAATTAATTATTCCCTCAAAATTCATCTATGTCATTAAATTATTAATACATGAAATTTCAAATCATAAAAACACACACAAGAAAAATGATTACTAAAGCATATGTTATAAAATTAATGATATAAATATTATTGTTTCAAAAAGTATCTCATAACTAGATTTTAACAATCATAATAATATGTGGGATTTGAATATTTGGTCATGGTATAAAACCATACATAGTTATAGATGTTGATAGAGACCACAATTTATAATAAAGTGGGGGATATATAGAAATTTATTGGTAAAAAAAATAATTCCATAATATTCTTAGAGGCCCTTTGATTCATTGGAAATAATGTTACTATGATAAATTTCATTTTCAATGATCATTTTCCAAAAAATTTAAAAACATTCCCAATGATATATACTAACAAGGTTTAATTTAATTCAATAATAATAATCCCATCCATCGGTTATGCCTTCATATATTTATGGTTGAATCACTAATGGGTCATATGATTCATAAATAGAAATATAATTCATTTAATCTATTAGTAAATATCATTTATAAAAAATGGGTAAAATAATCAATGAAATATGGATGAATATTCATATTGGGAATCAATAATTTCTAAAACCTTATTCAATGATAAATATAAGAAATTTCATAAATTGTTATCCCTTTCTGATCCATTTGAGATTTGTAAATAAAAATATTATAAATAAGGTCCCTTAATTTATAAAAATAATTTAAATGATAATCCCCTGCGAATCATAATGTACCATTTTCTTATCACCTATTAAACATCTGAATACCTTCATTAGGTATTCTCCTGAAACATATTAATAAAATTAAATACATTAAATATTTATAAAAAACATTAAGGAATCATTATTATTTATATATTTTGTTGGATATACTCCTGAAATCCATAAAATCCATAATCATCAAAAATCATTACACAATATTTTTTTAAAAAAAATACATTATCAATTTGGGGTCATTTATAGTATACAATTTACATTATTCTTCTATAATAACTGCTTTTAAAAAACCATTTACCCAACATTATGAATATATTTATTGTTTCCTTCCCTTATTCAGGTTTTTTGATAAAATATAACATCGTCAATAAATCACTTTTTCTTTTTATTAGTACCATTATACATATTCTTTAAATTCATTAATGAAAAAGATATATTAAATAATCCTAATAGATTTCTTCATTTATAATTCTATAATCTAAATACATAAAATGCTAATCCTCCCACTTCAAATAATATAATGTAATAGTTTCTTCATTGTCAATGAAAAAAAATCATAGAAAAAGGCATTGGGTTTGGTAATGACTATTTTCTATGTAGATAAGTCATTAAACTATTTGAAAATTTCTCACTCTATATCTGTATTCCACCAAAATAAAATTTTTACTTCCCTTTGATATATTCAATCATTTTTTTATTCCCACATTATTAGAATGTATGATACAAAGTCTTCTTTTCATTATTTTCATTAACACATGATATTATATATAACCCCATATTTATATTATTAGATGTGATAGGAATATCATTTATTTTCACGTTTTTAATCATATAAGGTGATAACTGAGTTGGAATAAACAAAATTTATTTCCCTCCCTTCATCATGGAATATATATTCTCATAGTCATTTAATTTTCAATTATAATGAATGTAAACATTATTCATTATTATTTCATCAAATGGATAACACAAAAAACATAGTTCCTGATATAGTATTCATAGATGGGATCAACAAAATAATGAAAATATCTTATTTGATATATAAATCAATATTACATGTTATTTATTCTAGAACCCCATAGGTTTATCTTAGGTAGTCCATATTAATATTATAATTAAATCCTTCTTGTAGTTTTATAATGTGATTTTAAATTTCTAATGGAAACACTGTAGGGGATTCAGAAAATGTGTGCCACAAGCCATATTTTCATGCATCAATTCCTAATCAAGTCTATCTATATATAGTTTTTTTGGGTTGTAACATAATATAAATCTATGCGAGAGACACATCCACTAGTAGAATAGAAATAGGGATGTACTTCATTGAAAGAACTCACTCTACACTCTACCATTATTCGAGGACATTTTTTTAATATTCACTCTCTTTAGACTTATCCCAGAAGACATATATATATACATATCCCTAGGAATACCAATAGGGATACCATTGAGGTTTTATCATACCCATTTCAAAATTTTATCTAATAAATACTATTTAAACCATATCTAGCGATCCAATATTCTGATTACTATAAAGATAAACATTTTAGATGAATATTAAGAACATTTCAAAAGCCCAAGGTTGGGGACTATTACAATTTAGTGTATTTTGGAATCATGGAACAAAAACATATAACTTTTGGAATTAGCATCAATGTTTCCCACGAAGATCATCTTATTTATAAAACCTATGTAAACACGTAACTCATAACCTATGGGAAGTAAACCTAATAATTTTTTAGATCAAATGATCATCAAGGGTAATTGAATGAGATTCAAAAGGATAACGTGATCAAAAATGTATGAGAACACGAGTATAACATTTTAGACCATAAAATACATATAAAATACCAAAAAATTGAATTGATTCCTAAATATCAGGATATGATGAGACATTAGTCATTAGCGAATAAAAATCATATGAAAAGTGGGAATAATATAGGAATATGATATAGAGATATGGAATAAACATAATCTTATTAGATGATTTCCTTAGTAGTCAAATCTCACTACCAAGTATTTCGTAATGGAATGGGTTCTATCCACAAAATATCATATTAGTGATGGTTCACTCCATAGACAATATTAGTAGAAATTGGTCACACCTAATACCTTCTTAGTAGTAGAGGTTCACTCCAATGACCATCATAGAGGGAGAATTCCCATAACAAATAGGGTTCACTGCCTATTCTAGCCATGCCCAACTTATGTGAAAAAATCATTACCCAATGAATTTAAGGGATATATATGTCCCACCTGTAACATTATGAGATCATAGAAACATGTTCCAAAAGATAATAAATCATTCATAATATAATGACTGATAAAAAGGGATGGGTTTTATAAATATCATATCATAACCAATGAAATAAAATGGGTATCATAATCATTTCATCATATCATAAACAATGTAAAAGAGACATGTTTCTTATTCCATTCACCGTATTATAATTCCTAAAACAGAAGAGTGTTCCAAAATATTTTGTTTCATGGTAGAACACGTGTAAGATAAAAGATTTTCATAAATAATATTTCATCATGATCATAAAGCAGTCATAGAATAAAAAATAATGGTTTCAAAGGATTGTAACACCCTGAGAGTTATTGAATAATTTTTTAAATTTATTTAATATTTTTGATCGTGTACATTTCTCTCAAAAAATTATAATAGTCTATTTTATATATTTGTATTTAGTTATAAGAAATAAAATTACATTTACATAACATGAAACATATATTTTATTTTAGACTACATTGAAAATTAGGGATTTCTTATGTTACGGACAAGAATGATTTTTCTAGAGGGCTTGTGTAACATTCATGACTAATGTGTAATAATTTTATATAATAAAAATTTTAATTAATATAACCTAGTTGAATAAATGGTAGTTATTAATATGGTTAACTAAAATTTAATCATATTTGAAGTATATAAATATAAAATTTAGTCATTATTATCAAATGATTTAGAAATGAATATGAAAACTAAATGAATATAAAGGTAAATATTAATATTTTTATGACAAAAAAGTTGTGTTATCCTAATAAATTAAATTAATTATATTTTTTGAGTGATAATAATATGATATATATATATATATATTTATTTATTTATTATTCTGTCATGTATTTTTTAAATTCATCTATTATATTTGGTCATATTAAGATAAAAAAGAATCCACTTTTAGGCTAAAAATAACTTATTTTTATTAATGCATTTTTACTGCCCCAATTCTTTGTGGTAATAGTTTCTCCCTGCTCACTAATGATGAGCCCAATGGTGAGGAAAAGGACCCTGAAGTGGATGGAAACATGTCTGGAAATTCTGCTGACAATGCTGGCATCCCACCTAATATTGATATGATGAAGCAAAATGATGGGCCTTGTACTAGGATCAGATCAAAAAAATGAAGATTTTGTTTTGGAATTGTCAAGGGATTGGGAATTCTCCCACGGCCAGATCCCTTAGACACTTTATTATGACCAACAGACCTTTGCTAATTGGTGTTACTGAACAGAGAATGAAGTTTGAAAAGTGGAAAGCCATCAAATGGGCGAATTTGGGCTATTCTTTCATTGCAAACAATCAAATCGATGATAGTTCTGAAACCTTGTGGGTGTTCAAACATGACAGTGTCACCATTAATATGATAAGAGCTGATCTACAGTCAATTACTCTTACATGTTGTTCTGCTGGTATCCCAGTTTCTGTGACTTTTGTGTATTCATTCAATATGTACACTAAAAGAGGTTCCTTATGGAGAAGCTTAATTGAGATTTCGGAACTTATGTCACACAGATGGGTCCTACATGGTGATTTTAACACTGTTTTGAAGCCTAATGAAAAAACAGGAAATTCCTTCTGTCGTGTTGTTGCTGATAATTTTTCTTACTGTATTGATAAGTGTAGCCTCTATGAGGTACCTATTTCTGGTTCTGAGTTCACATGGAGACGTCTCACTATTAATGGAAGACATGCAAGCAAATCGGACAGGTACATTGTTCAAGTTGATGACAGGAATGCTGCAATTGATGTATCTGAGAGAACACTTCCAAGACTACATTCTGATCACAATCCTCTTTTGATTGATCTTTTCTTCCGATCAGCAAGGGCAGTTCCCCTCCCCTTTAAGTTCAATAATGATTGGCGTGTCATTCCGGGTTGTAGAGAAGTGATTCTGGAGGCTTGGAAAACTGACTACATGGGCAGCCCTTCTTATATCCTCTGCTGCAAATTAATGCTGGTCAAAGAAAGGCTGAAGAGGTGGAGTAAAGAATCCTTTGCATCCCTTGATAAGGACATCACAGAGGATGAAATTGGTTTATCAAACTGTCAGGAACAGAATATACATAAGGATTTCCCAGCGCAAGATGAAATTCAGGCTGCATCAAATCTTGATAAACTGCTAGATTTGAAAGAAAATTTAGCACGAAATCAATTTAATATTAGATGGGTGAAATATGGGGATAGGAACTCCCGATTGTTTCATTGTTTGAATCGGGAGAAAATGATCAAGAGAAGTCATAAAGCCTTGAGTATTGTGGACATTATCTTCTCATCTAAAATGATATAGCCAATGCTGCTATAAGATACGTTGAGAAACTTTAATCAGATCATGATGAGGACTACAATGATAGGATCATTCACTGTTTTGAACCATCAATCTAGGATGATGAAAACAAAATTATTGTTGACACTCCCACGGAAAAAGAGATACATGAAGCATTATTCTCATAAAACATTGATAGTGTGGCAGGTCCGGATGGATTCACGAATAAATTTTTCATGTATTACTGGGACATTTTACACACTGATGTTTCCAACTCCATAGGTGAATTCTTCAGATCATCTTAAATCCCTTTTGGTATGAACTCAAACTTTTTTTCTTTGATTCCTAAGAAAGAGAATGCCATTAATGTCAAAGGCTTCAGACCAGTTGCTATTGGTAATACTGTACCAAAGATGATTATTAAGATCATGACACACAGATTGGGATGTCTTGCAAAGGAACTCATTTCAAAAAACCAACACGGTTTTATCCCAGGTCAGAACATTCAGAGATGTCTTTTCACTACATATGAGTGTGCCAATGCTTTGAAAAGACGAGTGAAGGATGGGACCATGAAATTAAAGATTGACATATCTAAAGCCTTTAATACTATCCTATGGAACATCATGTTTACCATTTTAAAAAGGCATGGGTTTTCACAAAGAGTGGTAGATCTGATTAGAGCAATTCATTCCAGTGCTAGAATTTCAATTCTTATTAATGGATCTCCAAGGGGCTTCTTCAAATGTTCACGGCGAGTCAGGCAAGGTTATCCCCTTTCTAGGATACTTTTTTCCTTTCTGTATGACTACTTAAGTTGGTGCCTTACAGATGATGCAAACTTTGGATGGTATCAAAGGATTAAAGTAGGACATATTTATGCTCCCTTACACATTTTCTATGCTGATGACATATTTCTTTTTGGTAAAGCTGATAAAGGAACCATGTCCTCCATAAGAGGAATTTTTTCACACTATGAGAAGGTTGCTGGACAAGATATTAATTGGGGGAAGTCCTCGATCATATTTGGTGAAGGACTCTCTGCCTCGAGGGAAAATAGAATTGCCTTGAAACTTGGTGTCAAAAGGGGTGTTATTCCATTCATCTATCTTGGATTGCATCTCTATTGGGGCAGGGTTAAAAGATATTATCTTGAAAACATTTCTTTGAAAATCACAAATCAATTAGCAAGCTGGAAAGGAAAAACCATGTCACAGACAGGAAGGATCTCTTTGGTGAACTCTGATATTACTTCTATGTTTTTCTACTGATTTTCTTTGTATCGATGGCCTCGTGCTCTCATCAAGGATCTTACCGGTAAAATCAGAAACTTTATTTGGAATGGATCGATTCATGAGAGGAAACTGATCACAGTTGCTTGGAAAGTGTGTGTGAAACCAATCCAAATGGGTGGAATGGGAGTCAAAGACATATGGATATTCAATAACTCATTGATTAGCATGTTCACATGGAATTTAATTTAAAAGTCAGATGATTCCCTGGAATTTCATCAGGCTCGCTTTATTGAAAAACTCCATGCTGGATACTCCTTTTAGATGTGCTCATCTGTTTGGTCTTCTTTAAAGCAGGCTTACAATGAGTTGATGGTCAGTTCGAAATGGATTGTCTGTAAGAATTCCCTGCTCAATTTCTAGAATACCCCTTGGTTTTCTTGGACAATTTGTGACATTGTGGTCACTCCCCCTCTCCTACGGTGGATGACCATTGCTGATTTCAATAGGTCTTTTCACTGCGAGGTAGTTCCCACTCAAATTGCAACTGAAATATCGAGGTACTGCTATAGTGACTGTGCCACGCTGGTATGGACTAAAAACCTGAATGGTATCTTCAACATGAGGGATTATTATCGGTACATTTATGGGGATTCAGTAGAGCCTCCCGTCTGGGTAACAGCTTTTAGAAGAACATTTATCCCTCCAGCACACTCGATGTTGATCTCGAGAATTTGGAAAGGTAAACTACCCCTGCAGGCTATGCTGCAGCGCACTGGTTTCTAGATGGTAGCGGTTTGTGCCTTCTGTGTGGAGGCAGATGAAACAACCTCCCATATTTTTTCCTCTTGTAAATTTTCTTGGAGGTTATGGAATTACATCCAGGGAATCTTCAACTATGGCCTTAGTTCTGTCTTAGTTGGGGAGATGTTACAATCCATCTGCCAGACCAAATGCAGCGAGCAGGTTCAGGGATTATTATTGGCAGCCTCAACATGCTTGATTTCTTTTATTTGGAAGGCAATAAATTCCTTGATGTTCAACAATATCATGCCCTCGTATCATGATGGTGTAATGGCCATTCATCGTGCGGTTCACACTACTTCTAGGATTCACACTGGAACTATGAATAATGATGATGTTGATCTTGTGATGTTGAGATATCTTGGTGTTATTGGCAGGGCAAAGAAGCCTTTGATGATGAAATATATTAGATGGATTCCACCCATCTCTCGCTGGCTGAAGGTTAATGTTGATGGGGCGGCTACTGGGGCGCCTGGTCCCTCTAGATGTGGTGGAGCCTTTCGTAACCACATGGGTTTTGTCAAAGGACCCTTGTTTCACTTCATTGGAAATGGTTTTGCAATTGAGGCGGAGCTCTGGGCTATGATAAAGGCTATTAGATATGCAGTCCAATTTGGATGGCATGACTTATGGCTTGAGTCGGATTCGTCTATTGCAGTTCAGATCCTTAGAGAATGATCGAGGAACATTCCCTAGAAGATGTGACCTGCTTGGGTTGATTGTCTATGACTTGTGGAGACGATTTCCATTGAAGTCTTTCATGTCTACCGTGAGGATAATCAAGTTGCGGATTCTCTCTCCAAAAGAGCAATTCAAGAGGTGAGTTCGTGTTGGTCTTTCAGATCACCTACGTTTTGTAATAGCCTTGGTCAGGATGATTATTGTGGTGAGTGCTACACTCCCCTCTGTAGATCGTCTTCTTGAATTCTTTTGTACAATTTACTTTTTAATTGATTTTAATGGGAGCATGCTAGCCTGTCTCTTGATCTTCTTGTGTATGTCAAAATAAAATTCATATTTTAATATATTCAAAAAATTTATGTTTGGGTAAATTTTTTTTACCTTTTTGTTAAGATTAATTTTAATAATGAATAGTTAAAAATACTAAAATTTAATTCAAAACTTATATTTCATCACATTTATATTTATATAATAACTATATTTTATATGGTTTTTAAATTTAAAATTGATAATATTATTCAATTAATCCAATTTAGTTCATTGGAAAAAATTAAACTTTTAATTTGACTGTAAAACATATAAATCTTTTGGAGCATTTTTCTTTAAAAAGTTTCTTCGTCATCTCGACTGCGGGATTAAATTTAAATTTATATCTACCAATTATGTTATTAGAAATTTGAAAAAATTATTCAATATTTTTATTCCAAAAAAATTTTAAAATTTATTATAAGGTATAATAATTTTTTAACCCCAAATATTAGTGAATGTTTTTAAAATTAATTATCTCAATTATGGAAAAATTTATCTTAACAACAAACTAAAACAAAAAAATAAGAGACTAAATGTCCTATAATATAGAACAACACCCATTGAATAAACCTATTTAGTAATTAAACCATAAATTCTTGAGATTAGTTTGTTTAGGATTATTTTTGTGAGGTAAAAAACAACATGAACATGTAACATGTATTAAAAAATTTAATATATTTCCCCACTCTTCCCCATAAAAGGCCACCACATCTCCCTCAAATTCACCCTTATAAAACTCCATAGGATCGAAAATGATAATCCTAATATGATTAAAAATATGTATAAATTACTCTCTCATGCCACAAATTTGGAAGTTAAAAATCCTAGGAATCCCTTTGGTTAAAACTAAAATTACATACCTAAATAAGAGGTAACATCCACCCTTAAACTCTCTTGTATTATATTCACTCTCCACCCACATATCTCTCCCTATTCAATGAATGTATAAAAAATGTATCCAAAATATACTAGTATATTTTCATTCAAGGTTGTATACAATAAATTAAACAAAATTCAACTTAATGGGTAACAAATATACTATTTACAGGTGTGGGGAACTACAACCCCACAGAACAATGATTTTTCATTGTACTAATACCTTTTATCAAGATGGAAAGTATGATGAAAAATATATTTTTGTACCATATATATTATATTTATAATGTATTTATTCTTATTTAATTATTTTTTTAGAAAACACCTTCATGTTTTCCATATTTCATTAATATGATAATTTTGTTTGGGAAAATGTAGACTATTGCGTCCTCAAGGCGGTGTGATTCGTTCAAACATTGAATGGAATGTATTAAGGATGTCTTTAGTGATATTATATGATATGGATTACATAAAAATTATAATTTATTGTTATTATATACATATATAAATATATATATTTTCTTTCTTTATATTAAAACAATTATGAAATAGAAACAACATTCATGCCAACTAACGACCTACTGTATTCATGAATTGTGTATTACATTTTCATACATCCATATTGTATAGATTATTATAAAAAAATAACATAATATACATTATATTTAAATAATGGTTTATATTGTGGAGTTCATTTTATCTGTATAAGGATCAATGATTCATCAAATTACGAAACATGTGAAAAAGTAAATATTACCCAAAGTGAATCCGTAACATAGGAATGTTAATTAGCGTGTAATATAATGTAATAATAAAACTATATATGGTATTAGATAATATAATATGGTTATTTTATGGATTTATTAAAAACTATTATTTATTATATGTTGGTCAGAGTGGATAATCAAGCGCTGGTGAGTTGAGTTCCAATTAAAATTTCTATTAAAAACATTATGATTATAATCTCCCAATTCAAAACAGACTAGTCAATTAAGGCAGTAGAGATATAAGTGTTTAATTTCACAAATACTTTCACTATGGTTGATTATTCCACAATTGAATCAATTTAAATACTAATTCAATTTTTGAAATAGGTTTACTAAATTAACCACATATAGAATCTAACCAAAAATAACTATCAGAGTGAAACCAAAATAGTTTTCTATATTTGTAAAAATAAAAGAAGTGGATAAAATAAAACATAGTATAACTAAATAAAGTACTCAGTGAATTAAAACATGATATTCAATATTATTTCATGACTTAATCCTCTCCACTTGGTGATCACCTTCCACCGTGCAGTTTATATTAACAATAAACTTGAATCCCAACCTGTATCAGGCTTTACAATAGCTTTAACAAACTGTCCAGGGTTCACACCAGAATCCATAGTTCATTATGATAAAAAAACGCAGCCCATACCACACACGGTCTCTTCTATAGTTTTATATTTGTAAAAAATAGCCAAACCACACAAGGATTATTACACAGTTATGTCTGGGAAATCATCAACCAATCCACACAAGGCTTCTTCCACAATTATGTGTCGGAAAAAAAAAGTTGAGATTGTTTTGAGTGGGGATTTTCAGTATCCACCAGTTAATAAACACGAGACAGTGTTTGTGTAACAAACACGCACTACTCAGAAATGTTATATAAGAAACAGAGTTGGGCCAGAGAAAATAGGACGAAGTTTGGAATGATATATGTTTTTGCAGATCTGTTCTAGACTTCCTAGAGTTGATGAAATGAGTATTTTGTTCTTCTCATCAAATTTCCTCCGAAAATAGAGTGTCGCAACATTCAGGTAATAGCTTCCAGGTACTGAGATGTTCATCTTCATGGTACAAGGGATTTGATGAAGCACATTAGTACATCCCTGAGTATATTCTTCAATATGATATTTGTGATGACTTTTGGATTTCTAGTATATGAACTGGAGTGTTCTTCTCTTTGTTCTTAATTAGTTTCTTCCTTATGCATTTGACTTATGAACATCACTCTTTTACATTGTTTTTTTATGTGCCTCTATATATATCTTCTTTTTATTCCATCTTTTTCTTTTGTATTTGAGGTCTGACAATAAGAGTATGTACCTCACATGAAATTGTTCTCATTCCTCACATCATCAAGATATGGTCTCCTGATATGCCTACAATCAGCATTAATTAAGTCGGAAGCATTAAAGTTGGCATAATATGACCTTTATGAATATATTTAGAAAATGGATAAATTATTGAATATGTTATCAGTAGACTTGTAACTATAGCCTATAAATTGGTAGCATCTTCAGTAGCAAGATTAAATAGTTCTATACATTCAATACTAGGCATATCTAGCGGTAGGCTTCTTCAACGGTAGACTTCACTAGTGATAGACTATAGCAACACTAGACTTCACAAACAATAGACTTGTCCAGAGGTAGAATTTTTCCTACGGTATACTTTACCAACTGTAGTCTTCTCCAGTGGTAGACTTTTTCAATGGTAGACTTCCCCAACTATAGAATTCACTGACATTAGACTTGTCCTGCGATAGACTTAACCAATAGATGACTTTTCCAGCGGTAGACTAAACCAACTATAGACTTGTCCAACAGTAGAATTGTCCAACAATAGACTTTTCCAATATTATACTTCTATATGTATTCCAACAATAGGATTTACAACAAAGACCTTGTACTGGAGACTTCAAATAGTAATTTTATAGTCATTTCTCATATAACGGTAACTTCATCAGTAAGGCCTTCATTGGTGACCTTTTAATAGTAACCTCCAACAGTGACCTTTAACATAGAAAATTTTATGCTCTAAACTGATTTCAGTAAAGTCATGAGATTAAAATAGATTGAAATAAATTATCAAACAACTAACCCATTAAAGAATTAATCAAATTTGGGTTATCAAAATAGTGGAGTCCAAGAATCTCCCCCTTTTTGATAATCAGAAATTTTTCCGTTAAACTTTATAATAATTACAAGATTATCAGAGACAATGAAAATCAAAGTTTCAGGTGATATGGCTATGAAATTACTTAAGGGATACTTTTTGGTGTATGTTCTCCCACTTTGTGATTAGAAAAAATAAATACAATAAAAGAAGAAAAATTGAATATTTGTATTAATGAAATATTATTACATGATTCAAAGAGCATTATACAACCTCTATTAAAAGATAATACCACACTCAATCCACATTAGAAATATGTAAAGACTCTTTTTATGTGGAAGTGGAAGAGGGATATCTATATTTGTTGAAGAGTCTTAGGCCGAGGGATAGCATCAATGATGGTGGGAGAAGTTGTAGCAGAAGCACCAGTGGAACTGGAGGGTGTGACTCTATGAGGAATCATTGGAGTCAGCCTTCTGATGTCTTGAGAAGGAGATATAAAAGGAGTAGCACTAGACAGGTCTTAGGAAGTGAAGGCAGAAGATAATGATGGAGGAACACCAATGGGTGTACAATCCACATGAAGGAAGGCTAAGAGAAGATTACTGATGTCCATGATGATGCTACCACATCTCTTCATGGCTGAGTTAATGTCATCCTTATTTTCCATAAATTTCTCCAAAGAAGGAGTCATCTCTCGAAACTTGATCACTTGATCCTTAAACTTGTGAGTGACATGTGGAATAATCAAGTTCTCCAAAAGCTACATGAACTGTATATCCATCTAATGTTTACTGTTTAACATTTTGAAAGAAAATTAAATATGTTCCTTGATGGCATTATGATCATGAGCAGTATCCCTTAAATAATTTCCCACAAGCTTATGAATTTCTATGGTAATAGAAATGACTCAAGAGTTTGATGTACTAGAACTAGAGATCTTTTCCAATTATTCTCTAACAACTATCCTAAAAGATTCAATGTCAACTGGAGGAGGAGTTGAAATTGATGAAGAAGCACTCAGAGGTGACATAGAGTAATAAAATGCATCCTTAAGGGATTTAGTCAGACCGCTGATCAACCTATTCACATCATCATCGTGACGTTTCACATGTGTTTCCATGGACATCTTAATTTCCTAAAAGACCGCAACCATATGTTGTACTACACCTTTGATATATTGTATATCATTGTTCAACTGAGCCCTTGATGTCAGAAGAGATTTAAAGCTCACCAATGATTTCATCGAAATCTCCACAAACACTATCAGTTCACTCATTTGACTCTTCCACTACTTCACTTCATAAAACAGATCAGAGTGAATGTTGGATTGAATTTTGGCTAACTCAGATGCTGAATTCTCCTGAACTAGAGCAATAGCTTTTTCCATCTCAGAGGACCAATCCATAGACATTATCTGATGTTTGGATTTTAAGGATTCAAGGTCTACCTTTCTTACATAGTCTATAGGGAATGAGTTTTTTCGATGGTACCAAAATGACATTTGGAACTGAAGGTATCGTGTTTGGCCTTTCATCTTCTGAGTCATCATAATCATTTCCCAACAACTGAAACCAAGGGTCCTCAGACCACCCTTCAATTTCATGCACAATATATACTGACCCCTATATATTAGGAGGCTCCCCCTCACTTGAAGCGACTTCTTGAACAACTACCTCATCCTCCTCTAGTCTTGAATCCTCGACAGTTGTTGTTGCTTGAACAACTAAATCACATGTAGAGTGATCCACTACTTCAACTAACTTAGCCAAAACATCCATAACAAGGGCATCAGGTATACCTTTTTCGTCCTGTTCACTAATTTCCCTTTCAGTGACTCCTACATGAGGACTCAAACTGAGTTCCTCTCCTTCCCTATCCTTATCAGTAGCAGCATCATATTCCTCATAGTCAGAATGACCTGATTCAGTAACTTCATCCTCTTCTGAGGTATCCTTAACAGTGATATGAGCCTCTTCATACACTTATTCACTATCATCTTCAACCTCATTGTCCCTTATGACATATTCTCTTCTTGGTATCTCTATTGGAGGATTAGGATCACCAGAAGCTATCACTCCAACAAGAGGACTAGCAGGTAGATCAGGATCACTCCTATTATCTATAAGAGTACACTATTTCTCAAGATCCATAGCCTCCTCTACGTATTAATCAAGATAAACATGTTCTTCCTCATCAGGATTCAGAAAAAGATCCCTCTTATCCTCTGAACTAGAATGATTATTTACATAGTCAACCTTCTCATAATGCATCCCTTCATCATTTACCCATTCTCTTCTCCAGGGATTCCAACTAATCTTCATGAGCCATCAGCAACCTATACAGGTTGATCTTATGTTCATGCTTCCGCAAACACAATAAGAAAATTTCCTGATACATTGATAGAGTAAAGTCCCCTCTCTGGAGACTTATTACATGTTGGATAAAATTAAACAAAAATCTATACTCTCTTTTCATTTCAACATCAATCACATTCCCTGAAGTCTCATTTCTTGTCAGCTCTTCCAAAGTTTTCTTATATAAAAAAATATCACTATCCGGAGAAATCACTCCAAAGTAGTAATCAAATATACCCTCATGAGGTACCCTTATACATTTATCCCACTCAGTAGATGAAAATATTACCTCAGTTCCATTTACTCTAGACAACATCCGGTTCTCTTCATTAGACTTATCACATCTCAAAAACTCTTTTTTTACAGATATCGGATAATAAGTCTTGTTGTTGTTTGCAAGACACTACACCTAGCCATGACTTTCATGAACATCCACCACCAAATATTAGCTCGAAAGAAACATTCCTTTCACAAGTCCTTTTCTGTAATGATCTCCCTCTTTGTAAGATTCCTATTAACCAACTTCGTTGCAGTAATACTTCTACCACTCGGCTCGACATGATATTTCATGGGGTTTGGTGCATCTTCATCACCAACCATCAGTCGCATGACTCTAGTAATTGATGTTATAAGAGGTTTGATGGTTTAGTGGAAATGTAGATTTTAAGGATTTTGGGGGTAGGGGTTTGAGAGTGAGGAAGAGAGTGTATTGAAATGTCATTTTGATCTAATTTTATCATTTAGTGATGGAAAAAAGATCGATAAAAAAATACTAATAAAATATTTTATATTCCCACATAAAATTCAATGTAATGGTAAAGTACAACAGTGAGGTTGAAACAGTGAGGTGCAATGGTGAGGCTCTTATAGTGAGGTGCAATGGTGAGGTTCTAACAGTGAGGTGCAATGGTGAGGTTATAATAGTGAGGTGCAATGGTGAAGTTCTATCAGTGAGGTACAATAGAAAGGTTCTAACAGTGAGGTGGAACAGTGAGGCTATAACAGTGAGGTTAAATGGTGAGGTTCAAATAGTGAGTTGCAACGGTGAGGATTGAACAGTGAGGTGAAACAGTGAGGTTCTAACAGTTTATCATTCCTAACTCATGTTTTATGTAATTTAACCTCTTATAATTCCAAGGATTTGTGAATATATCTGCCAATTGGTGTTCAGTTCCAATGAATTCAAGTGTGATATCACCTCTTTGTTAAAGATCACTGAAGATGATATGTCTAACATCAATATTCTTTGTCCTAGCATGAGATAAATTATTTTTATAAATGTTAATAGCACTTGTATTGTCACTGTTTATAATGTCATGTTTGAATGGATATCCATACTCTAGTGGAGTGTGTTCCATCAACAAAATTTGAGCACAAAAACTACCAGCAGCTATATATTAAGCTTCAGAAATAGATAATGCAACATAATTTTGATTATTACTACACCATGATACTATTGAATTTACTAACATGTGACATGGTCCATTGGTTATTTTTCTATCTAACATACAACTAGAAAATTCAGCAAAAGAATAACTTATCAGATCAAATGATTGTCTTCTGGGATAAAAAAGTCCTATGTTGGGAGTATATTTGAGATATTTGAAAACCCTTTCAACATCATATAAATGAGATTATTTGGGATTATCTTGAAAAGGAGAACACATGCATACATTGAACATATTATCAGGTCTTCTAGCTATAAGGTAGAGCAGACTCCCTATCGTACCATGGTAGTTGGTTTTATCCACTGGTTCACCAGTTTCATTTGCATCCAACTTGAAAGAGGTACTCATAGGTGTATCAATACCTTTACTACTATCCAAAACAAAAACAAATAGGTAATCATTAATTTATTTACTTTGATTTAAAAAAATACCATCACTAACATGAAAAATCTGAAATCAAGGAAAATTTTATGTTCTCCCATTAAACCCATTTCAAATTCATTTTGGATTATTTTTGAAAAATCAGTACATAAATAATTTTTAGAATATCCAAAAATTATATCATGTACATAAATTTGTAGTATCAAAACATCTTTGTAAATCCTTTTAATTAAAAACGTAGGATCTTCTATTCCTTTAGTAAAACCTTTTGAAATAAGTAAGGAACTATGTCTATCATACATAGATATTGGAGCTTGATTTATACCATATATTTATTTTGAATGTTTAAAAAAATGATTTTAAAAATGGAGAATTGTAAAACTAGGAAGTTGTCAACAAAAACATCATCAACTATATACCCAATTATAAAATCACATTTCACGTCCATTTGATAAAGATTAATATTCATATGAGATGTATAAGCAAGTAGTATCCTAATGGTCTCTAACCTAGGTACAGGCGAAAATGTCTCTTCATATTCTAATCCTTCATATTAACTATATAATTGTGCAACTAACCTAGATTTATTTAAAACTATATTCCCAGACTCATCAACATTGTTCCTAAATACCCATTTTGTGCCTATTGTCAAGGTGTCTCTAGGAATTTCAACCAGTTCACATACTTTGTTTGTTTCAATTTTATTATATTCTTCATGCATAGCCACCACCAAAAATTCATAATTGATATCATCATTAATATTTTTGGGTTCAAGCTGTGAAGGAAATACTTGATATTTAACTTGGTTTCTAAGAGATCCTCGAGTCTGTGTTCCTCTAGCTAAACCACCCAATACAGCATCTAAAGGATGATTCTTGAGTGTTCTAATACCTCTAGAAATAGTTTACCTATAATCCTCATGATTGTTTTCTGGTGCAGACTCAACAGATGCAGATTCCAGAGGATTTCCAAAACTGGTTACTTTTACGGGATGTTCACTATCATTATCATTAAGTTCCACAATTTACATATATTCTTCAAGATATTCCAGAGAGGTTTTGGGTTCATATGGATCAGTCTCATAAAATTTTACAAGAACTAACTCTTCCCCACATTTGGTTCTATTGTTGAATACTCTATAGGCTTTACTTGAGATTGAGTAACCTAGGAAAATTTCTTCATTACTTTTGGAGGAAAACGTTTCATGATTGTCCTTAGGTTTAAGGATAAATACCTTCCAACCAAAAAAACTAATGTAATTAACCTTAGTTATCTTATTGTTCCAATGTTCATAAGGGGTATTCTAATGAAAAGGATTAATAAATTCTCTATTAATGGTATAACAAGTTTTATTTATAACTTCATCACAAATATAAATATGCAGATTATACTAACTATGCATAGTTCAGGAAATCTCTTAAAGTGTCCTATTTCTTATTTCTACGACTCCATATTTTGAGGGGTTATAGGAGAAGAGAAATTATGAATATAGCCATTGTGTGAGAAAAAAGATCCAAACTCCTGATTTTCAAACTCAAGGCCATGATGACTTCTTATATTCTTAATTATTAGTCCACTCAGATTTTATACAGACATGGAGTATTTGATAAAATAAGAACAAGCTTCACTTTTGTGAGCAATAATATATTCCCAAGTATATCTCGAAAAAATCAGCTACAAGGACAAAACATAGTGCTTCCTATTTGAACATAAAACTATTGATGGTCCAAAAAAGTCAATTTGAACCAACTCAAGCGGTTGAGAAGTAGAGTCTTCTTTCTTTGGTTTGATGGAAACATTGTGTAGTTTTCCCTTTTGACAGGGATTACACACATTGTTAAATTGGAATTAATGTTTAGGTATGTCTCTAACTAAACCTTTCCTAGTTAGTTTCCTGAGTGAGTGCGCATTATAGTGTCCCAGTCAACTGTGCCGCAACCAGGATTACTTATGAAAAGCATTTAGGCAAGAAACATTTTTCTTGGCTAAGGAATTTAAATCACTATAATATAGATTTTCATTTCTTCAGGCAGTGAATACTAATTAATTTTTGGAATTAATGACATTACATGAATCATTTTCAAACATGACATTAAAACCATCATCACGCAATAGAGAGATGATAAGTAAATTGTACTTTAACCCATCCACAAATTTCACTTTGAAATTAATATAGTATTAGGGTTACCAATTGGCCTATGCTGGGTATTTTTCCCTTTTCATTATCACCAAAAGATACATGTCCCCCACCTACATTGATTAGGCTCTTGAAGAAAGAATAATATCCTATTATATGTCTTGAACACCCATTGTCGATTTACCACATGGTCTTATAGGAACTCATTAGGAAACAACCCTGCAAAACAGATTATGCATGTGGTAACTTTGGTAGCCAGATTTTATTGGGTCCAGAGAGGTTATCAAGTAAAACTTTGGGAACCCATATTTTCTTCACATATTTCCTATAATCAACAGATATATTTAGAGACATAAACACTTTGTTTGGTCCTTAAGAGAATTGTTTCTCAAGAATTGGTCCAGAACTTGAACTTGCAATGAATTTTCCTGATTTTGGGAGAAATTTAATTCTAATAATCCTTCTCTATCCTATTTTATATCCTAGACCATTTGTATATTTTGGGTCAATATGTTGTCCTAGATAATGAGTCAAGGTTTCTATTCCTACAGAAAACTCTTCATGGTCTTTCTTTAATTGCTCATTTGATAATTTGAGTTCAGTATTTTCTTTTAATAGCTGAGCACATTTTTCTTTCTAAATATCCAAATCAGACATATAATTTGAATTTAAATAATTTTGTCTCATTTATTATTTGTATTTGTCCTTGATCTCATTAATGGTACCCTCATGCGTCTCATAGTATTCAAATAATTCATCCTTTTTCATATCTTCATCATTATGTGATTCATTATTACTCCTATAATAATAGGCATTATGTATAGGATAATTTAGTGTTACCTCAGTTGTTTCTTTCATGAGACATAGGATGGCATGATTTTTTTGGTCATTATAAAAAGCATCAGACTCACTGCAGCTGTCTTCTGAAGCACTCCAATTAGCATTCATATCCTTTTTATAACCCTTTCCTAAATCATCATATTTCATCTTAAATTTCTGATTGGCGAAGTCTACATTCACATGAACTTTTCATTTTATCTCATAGTATATTATTTCATTTGAGTTGTCATTCTATTTTCTATCCTTCTTCCATTGACCACTATTATCATACTTTCTCGTGTAGTTTCACTTTTTATATAATTTCTTCTTTCGGTAGAATATTTTGGACATTCTAGTAAGATAAGCCATCTCATCATCACTATCTGAATCAGACTCTTCACTAGTGGAACATTCTACAGGAGCATGAACCTTTTATTTATCTTTTCTCATTGAGGTTGAAGACTTGAATTCTATTGACTTTATCCATAGTTCTTGTCCTACTTCTTTTTTACATTGTTTTCTTCTTCAGACATCATAAGATTTCAAATTAGTTCCTTCACAGGAAGTTTTCCTATGTCACAAGATTCTTGAGAAGAAATAGATGTTCCCATCATTCTATCAGGTAGGCATCGAAGCATTCTCATTATATGGTCCTTGTTGTCCACTAGTTTTCCAAAAAGAGTCATAGTATTCACTATTTCATTGAACCTAAGACACATTTATGAGATAAATTCATCAAGATTCATTTTAAAATTAAAATATTTAATAGTGTATGTATTTAATATAACTTCTTTAACCTTAGTTGTATCCTCGTGAGATATGGAAAAAGTATCCCAAATTTCATATAAGTTTTTTAATGCAGTCATTTTATTGAATTCCTCATCACCTATTGAATAGTAAATGATAATCATTTCTTTATAGTTATTATTATATGTAGCTTTAGTCAATTGAGACCATGTATCCCTAACAGTAGCAAGCAATACATGTTGTTCTTCAATTATGTCCCAGATTTCAGGTCCCATGCTCTCTAGACAAATTTTTATTTTTATTTTCCACTGAGTTTAGTTATTATCATAAATGAATGGTGGAATGTTAGTACAATCACCCTCAACTCTAGTTTCCATTGTTTGGTATAATTTAATGAACTAAAAATTTAGATATGAAAGAAATTTTTGAACATTATGATATAACAAAATTCATAGTTGAAATGAATTTGAACACTTTAAAATAAAATTAATTCCCTCTGATACCAAATGTCAGTCGAAGTTGATACTCAAGAGGGGGTGAATTGAGTTCCAATTAAAATTTCTCTTAAAAACTTTATGATTAAAATCCCCCAATTCAGAGCATCCCAGTTAATTAAGGTAGTAAAGATATAATTAAATAATTTCTCAATGATTTTATCTATGGTTTATTAGTCTTAAATTGAATCAATGAAAATAATAATTCAATTTTTGAAACAAGTTGTATCAATTAATAACATATACACACTAACCAAAAATAATTATCAGAGTGAAACCAAAATAGCATTTTGTCTTTGAAAAAATATAAGTAGAGGATAAAATAAAATAGATTATAACTAAATAAAGTACTCAGTGATGTACAACATGAGGTTCGGTCTTAAGTAAAGACTTAATCCTCTCCACTTAGTGATCACCAGCCGCCAAGTAGTTTATTTTAAAAATAAACGTGACACAAATCATGTATTGGGCATTAAAACAGTTTTCAAAAACTGTCTAGGGTTCAAACCCTCATTCATAGTTCTTCGTGGGAAAAACAAGCAGCACATACCCCACACAGTATCTTCCACAGTTATATGTGGGAAACAAACTGCCAACCCACACAAGGCTTCTTCAATAGTTATGTGTGGGAAACATGAAACCAAGCCCCATGTAATGCCCTGATATTTTATGGGAAGTATTGTTTTTAATTTATTTGATGTCTTTCATTGTACGCTTCACCAAGATTATATTGCGATATACACAATATCGTATTAGTTTTTAGTATACCCAACAATATTCATGGATTTTGTTGCACACAATTTCAAGTTATTTCAAATAAAATTCATTTTACACAACACCAATTATAGATTTTGATCAATGTTTGACATAAAAAAATTTAGGTTATGTTATACACTACACCAAAGGAAGATTTCCCTAAATGGAAACCCTGAGTTGGCTTGCATTACACGCAAGAGAGACCTTCCTCGATAGTGTGTGTTGAATGCAATACTAAGTTTCACTAAACGAGATATTATTATAATATTATCATGAACTAGCCATCATGAATAATATTAACTAAATTTTGAATTTTATAACATTATCATTCATCTTACAGAATTTCTACAATATGGCATGACAATAAAATACATTTTTTGTGTACAATAAGTATTTTTAAAAAAATATAGTTTGGCCGCCTTTTGAAGGCGCACCAATTTTAACTCTAATTATTAACAAGTTTATAAGATCAATTTTACAAAATAATATTCTTTTTGTCAATCAAGATATAATAATTTACTTTGGATAAAGGTTTGATATATTTTTGATAACTTTCCTATTTTGATGAATAGTAAAAATAAGCTTAATTTTAATTAAAAACATCTTTTTTAATCAAGATAATTTATATGGTTAATTATAATATTGAATGTTTTTCAAGTATAAATAGAATATATTTTTACCATATAATATAATTTATGTCATTATCATTAATTTTACATTGAATTCATAGGTATTAACATTTCAATCTTTTGCAATGTTTTAAATAAAAACCTGTTTTTTTACAACGGGATTAATTTTAAATTATTTAATACATCTTATTTGACATGAATTTGGAAAAATAAATTCTATTTTTGGAATTAGTAGGTCCAAATTATGTTAATATGCTACTTTTTTGGGCATTATGAATAGTAACTACAACAAATTTTATTTACCATAGTTAAAGGTAAATCGGACAATTAAGGGTAACGATAATATTATAAAATTACCCTAAAACAATCCAATATTATATTGGATGAATAAAAGTAGTCCAATATCACCTAATGGTTGGAATTGATTTATTTAATGGAATTTGGACCAGGAAAATGATGTAATTATTATTAAAACCAAAGAAAGTGACTACTTGTGACTCTCTTATATCTTATAAGTGTAATATTTTCAATTTATTGATAAATATCATAAAATATCGAACATAGATAGTCTATATAAATATAATACAATTATCTATATCATTTTAATTTATTTTGAATTTTTATGGAATAAATAATTGACATTCATGATGACACAATAGTGATGTAGAAATTATTTTATTGATTGAAATATCAAATTAATGGTTTTAAAAATATTAAAATAAATATTATATGTACAATTTAATGTGCTCGATGAATTTTATAGACCAATATGACATGTTATGAATCTAATAAATATTTTTTTCGAACATATCTTCTGTGTGGATTTTATATAAATTCAATAAAATGAATAGTATCAAAATTGACACTATTGTTATTTTTTTAAATAACATTTTATTAAATAGATTAAAAACTACAATAATATTTAAAAATTATAAATTTTAATTTATATGGTCTAAAATTTCATTAATTATCCAATTATGGACAATTCACAAATAATAATTAATTATTAATAACAAATTAAAATTTAGAATATTTTTACCAGAAATAAAATTTAATAGATTAAATAAGGATAAATCATGTTGATAAAATTTAAAATAAATTCACAACTTGTATAAATTTTATTGGTTGGTTATATTACAAAACTATCTCATAAAATATTATAATTGAACCATTTTTTTAGGTTTTTATGTGGGGTTTGAATTTAATATAAAATAATATTTTTGTGGTTTCCAAAAATGCCCCTCTCCTCCCTTATAAAAGGGAACATCCTCCCTCTCTTATTCACAACATTTTGATACTTAAATCTCTTCAAAACCATGTACATTTCTCTTATCCACTTCCCTCTAAACCTACTATAGGTCCTGGTATTTTTCAAAGCACGACATTAGTACCCTATGAGGAGGTTAAGAAGAGGAGCGTCGAGGATGAGGTAATATCCATAACCGATTATTTCAAATTTATTTCTTATTCTACTTCCGCTTATTTATTTGTTTCACTATAAAATAATAACATAAGTTTCACTCATATGCTGATATGTTATTATAAATATGAAACAACCCTATATCACCTTTTATACAACCTATGAAAAACAAAATCACCGTGTGTGCGTACGTACGGCTTACCGTCTCCACGCCGTGGTGTAATGTATTTTTCCAAAACCACCTTAAAAGGATGGGTATAATGGTGCAAATAATAACTATATATAATTATTATGTAATGATACAAATTCTGAGATATTATATCATCTAATCCAATTCCTTTTAATAGTTATGGGAACGATATCATCTCTTGTGCGTACATACGGATTACTGACTCCACAACATGATGAGATTCATTTCTCCATGTTATCCATTAAAGAATTATTTTAATGTATATATAATTAATTATAATGAAATATATGACATAATAATGCTACTATATTTATGTATGTCATCTACTTACTACCATTCAATTCAATAAGGAAATGAAAACAACGTTAATGTGATCGTACAACCTACCATCTCCATGAACGGTGTATTTGATTTCATTTATCTATATATTATACATATATACTGAATATATATGATATATAAATAATTTTTTACATTCTTGAAATAATGAAATCATGACATATGTAATAATATCAAGAACACAAGTCCAAACACATACTATAAATGAACCGATTTTACCCAAAACAATACTCTAACAAGGAATTGAAAAAAATGGGTAATATAATGTCGTAAGTGAATAATATATGATATAATAAATATTATTATGGTTCAGTTAGACGTTTATAATATGTTTAAACCCAATATATTGGAGTTTCGGACATGTACGGATGAAATTAGACCTAAGGTAAGGGATAATTATTCCAATATAATTCTTATCCGGTATTGTTTACTCGTATGTATTTACTAGGGTTATGTTTATCATCCATGTCCTTGTTTTATAAACATATTTTGATAAAATTATTACAATTCGTACATGTATGTTTAATTTCATTTTTATCCTTTTTTTACTTCTTCCACATTATATGAACGAAATATTTCTTTTGTCTACCATACGATTTACATTTTGACTTTTCTGGAAAAAGTACGAAGAGAATGTTTTTTTAACCAATATGACTTGATCATATTTTTACGGATTCATAATGCCTTATTTTCATGAAGCTGCATATATAATATATCATTATTATTTGCAATATTTTTTTAAAAAAATTGTGTAGAATTTTTTTAATAGAAAATGATATTGAAGAAGAATGAATATTTTCCTCAAGAATTCATTTCAATTGTTTTATAAAAAACATTATCCATATAAGATTACATTATTTTATAAGTTTATGTCTCAAGTATAATGTCTCTATTATTTATATGGTTAGATTTTTCCAATGATGAAATGATATCCGTTTGTTTTATATGGATTATGTAATTATGAGAGGATGTTTATGAAACCCATTTTATTCATTGGGTTATGATGAATGATTTATGATTTTTTTGCGGCACACATAAGTATTATTTCAATATGAGATGGGTGGGACAAATATATCCCTCCAATGCAGTGGATAAATATTTATATCTCATGAGATATACATGGATGGATCGGCATGTAAATGTGGTTTAGTGATACAGGTCTAGAACAACAAGTAATACTAGTTTAGTAATGGACATTGTCCACTATGATGGTCCTGGAAGCAATGCCTTAGATACTATGGAAATCATATCTTTACTTAATGGTTTTCCACAATTCCATTTTTTTCACATACCATTTTATCATGATTAATTTTACTTTATGATCTATGACTTATGTCCTGCCAAGATTTATGTCAATGATCAAGATTTTGATGTTTGATGTTCATGCTTTTTGGTTCAAATGTTTATGGATTGTTATTAAGTTTTCCATGTTTACCCTTATTGATAATTTCAGCTCACCCTTTTTAGGTTTTCTTTTCCCCTGGACATAAATAATGGTATTAAGTAGAAAAAAAGTGGGTGATCTTTAAGGGAGATGTTGAAGATCTTTCTCCATGATTAGAATATTATGTTACATTTTTCCAAAGTCACTAAAAAAACCGATCTTTGGTTGTATTTTGTGTCGTGTATTATTATTTTTTCGCAAAATTAATGTAATTTCCATGTACGTCAATCTTTGGGCCTCTACAGTTTGTATCAACGTGAAGGATTAGTTAACATTTGGAAACTATGATGAGAAAAAATTAGTGAGATCCCTAGATATATAACTAAGGTTTGTATAATAAAGACCCTAAGGTTATCTATATGTATAGGTTATAGTCCTAAATTATAGTAACGATCATATAATTAAACCTATGATGTTAGATATTGAAGGCACTCCCCCTTTATTATATTATTTTCCAAGCATAATGTTTTCCTCTCACACTATTCATTTTTGGTTTTAGACGATTTTTGTAACCTGAATGAACCATGTTGATCAATGTAATGGAAAATGCAATGATTTTCCTCCTGAACAAACCAATGTGATGGGAGATGGAGTGAAATGTATTATTGCAATATTTACACAAGCTATGAATCATTCTAGACTTCCAAATCAGTAGAGAGGGGAACAATATTATATTGAGTCCTTCATGAGGCAACGTCCACCATCATTCAATGGGTCATATGTTATAATTATTGCTGAAAAATGGATCAGTACCATTGAAAAGATATTTTTCGTACATCGTTGTTCGGAACATGAAAAATTCATTCTACCTGTTTTCTATTTTTAATGTAAAGAAGACCAGTGGTGGACTCTAATTTAGAATATAAGGCCCCAAGATGAAATTGATTCCATGGAATGGGACGAGTTCCAGAATTTTTTTTTCTTATAAGTACATCCATCATATTCCTAGAAATATTATGGAAATGGAGTGATTAGAGATTATGAAAAAGGATAATTAATCTGTTAGTATATAGGAAGAGATTTTACAAGGCTCGAATGGTATACATCTGGCTTTATCATACAACCTGAAAGTAATGTTGATTCAGTTTCTTAAAACAATGACTTCAAAGGGCATTGGATATAAGAGAGTTTAGTATCTATGAAGAAATTGTGTGTCGTGCTATCAAGGTATAACTGGAAGTTGGTGTTACATAACCATCTCATGGATTTGACAAGAAACAAATGATACCGTTCGTGGAAAAATCATAGAACAATGGTGAAATGAAAATGAATGTTTCTTTATGCTCAATGTTTGGAAAGAAGGATGGTGGAGATTGTCCAAATAGTTCTAGAAAATGTTTCAAGAGTGGAAAAGAAGGTCATCTAGCAACTTAGTGCCGATGTAATGGTAAAAAGGTTTCTAATGAGTTGAATAGAGAAAGGACTATAGAGAAAGCTCCACCAACAAATCAAGGCTTCAGGGGAAAGGAAATGGGGCAGTATGCTAATCAATTCTCGATTCCAAGGGTTAGTGGGGATTGACGTGAGAATCTTCTTAAGGCAAAGGACAAAGGTAAGTCTCATGTGATCACTATTTGTGATGTTGAGTATGACAATGATGTTCTGTAATAATTAAGTGTTAATGTAATGGAATTTTTTAATTGTATCATGGAATCTAATTTAATTTATTATGGAATATTGGAATATTTATGTATTGGTTAATTATGGTTTTCGATAATTATATGGTACCTGTAACAATGAAAGGTGACATAAATTTTTTTTGGAAAGCAGATGATATGCACATAATGAAGCGATAAGGAGAAAATAATATGATTGATATTATTAATGATGTCCGGACTGATATAAATACAAATTGTTATCATGGTTTTAGTATATATAATTTTTGGGATTTTGTTATGTGGAAAGAGTTAACTTTTGAAAGAATTCATGTTTTAACTAAGGTTCTATTGTAACTCATGTTTTAAGAGAATAATTCATTAAGGTATTCACATGTCATAAATTTGACCAACTAAATATATCTTATGATATATGGGGGATAAATGATGGTATTTACAAGCTTGGTAGATGTCATTTATAAAAATCATTTTCTTTATACTATGAGATTGGAGAGAAGTATTTTCGATAAGCCTAAAGTTTGGAATGGATTATTTTGGACATTAGATAGTATTCTTTATGGATAAAACTTTTTTTCTAGAATTTTATAATAGTATAGTATTAGAAAAAGGACAACCTGCAGGACGAGCTACAACCAATCAAGTTGGACAAGGATGTGAGAATCGAACCCACAACTGAAGTGCAGCATACCATTATCGCCTACCACTAGCCTAAAGGAAGTTCCTGGTTTGTATAAATTAGTTTTATTTTATGAAGTAGTTTGATTGATGAAGTATAAGTCCATTTTAGGAACCATATATGATGGATCTCACCAAAGATTGACTTATGTATATTTAATAACATTTTCTAACCATATGTTTTAGACAAATGGAATGAACTATAATTCTATCGCATGATCAACACACACATTATGAATGACAAATTCACCTTCATTTCATTATAATATGAAGTGGAAATTGTCAAGGAACGACCTACCATGAGATAGTACCAAAATCAAATATGTATTTTTTCTTATTTAAAATTTTAAAATTTATTGAATCATCTTGAAAACCAATAATGTTGTCCTAGTACCCTCATATTTGATGAACCTGATGGTACCTTAGATCATCAAAAATTTATGTCTTTGTAATTGTTGGCTTTTTAATAGCCATGTTCTTAACCACTCTCCATTAAAACATGATGGTTATATTTCTCTTCAATGTTCAAGCTTTCACCTATGTTCACATATGTGGAAACCCAGTGATGAGTTAATTTGGGTAACCATTATATTTAAAAATTTAATTTTTAAAATTAGGTCTTAGTTTTCCTTTTTTAAGATGTGGGTTTCTATGAATGAAATATTCAAGTAGTAATCGATTTATAACTCTGAAAAATTTCGAGGACAAAATTCATTTTATGGGGGGGTAGAATGTATCACCCAGAGATTTTATGAGATGTATTATTTTTTAATTTCATTGATGTATTTCTTTGTACGCTTCACTAAGATTTCCTTGCGCTATACGCAACACCGTATTATCTTTTAGTATACAAAACACAATTATTTACTTGTATTCCACAAAATTTCCTGTTATTTTGAATAAATTTAATTTTACAGAACACCATTTATAGATTAAGATCACTGTATAACTGAAATATATTTAGATTATGTTATACGCAACACCAGAGGAAGCTTGACCTACATGCAACCCTTACATGTTATGCTTTACATGAAAAAGCGACCTTCCTCGAATGTGTGTGTTGTACACAATACCGAGTTTCAGTAAATGAGATATTATTATAATATTATCATAATATAGCAGTTATGTATAGTATTAACTACATTTTTAATTTTGTAACACTATCATTCATCTTACAGATTTTCTAGACATTGGAATGAAAACCAAATAAATTATTCATGTAAAATATGTATTTTTCAAAAAATGCAGTTTTGACACCTTTGAAGGCGCACCCATTTTAAAACTAATTTTTTACAAGATTAGAAGTTTAATTTTACAAAATAAACTTCTTCTTGTGAATCAAGATATAAAAATTTACATTGGATAATGTTTTGATGTTTTTTCTGATAACGTTCATATTTTGATGAATAGTAAAATTCCCTAAATATAAATTAAAAACAACTTTTTTCATCATGATAATTCATATGGTTAAATTATAATATTGAATGGTTTTAAATTATAAATAGAAAATAATTTTCAAATTTAATATAATGTATGTCATTGTCATTAATTTTACAATGAATACATAGGTTAAAACATTTTAATCATGTGAAATGTTTTAAATGAAAACCCTTTTTTCGACAATGTGATTAATATTAAATTAATTACATCATATTATGTGTCTTGAATTTGAAAACATTTATTCCATATTTGTAATCAGTAGTTCCAAATTATGATAATTGACTTCTTTTTATTTTTCGTCTTTTTGAAATGTAAATACGGTAAATTTCATTTACCACAGTTAAAGGTAAATCAGGAAATAAAGGGTAACAATAATGTTATAAAAATACCATAATAG
Source organism: Viscum album (assembly GCA_963277665.1). NCBI lineage: Eukaryota > Viridiplantae > Streptophyta > Magnoliopsida > Santalales > Viscaceae > Viscum > Viscum album. The sequence goes on along the minus strand of OY728121.1, from coordinate 86,308,156 downwards.
CTGATAAAATTCTATTGGATGAAAAAAAGTCGACTCATATAAACTAAGGGTCTGAATAGATTCATTTCATGGACTTTTGACCATGAAAATGATGCAATTAATATTAAAACCAAAGAAAGTGACAACATGTCACTCTCTTATAACTTATATGTTTGATAATTTTAATTTAGTGATAATCATCATAAAATATCGAACATAAATATTCCTAAAGAATATAATAAAATTATCTATATCATGTGAATTTATTCATAATTTTTATGGATTAAATAATTACCATTAATGATGACACAATAGTGATGTAGAAATTAATTTATTGATTAAAATATGAAATAAATGGTTTAAAAATATTAAAATAAATATTATATGAACTATTAAATGTTTTCCACGAATTTTATTGACAAATATGACATGTAAGGAATGTATATAATATTTTTGTTTGAATATATCCTCTGTGTGGATTTTATTTAAATTCAAATAAATGAAAAGTGTCAAAATTGACACTATTGTAATTTTATAAAAATGACATATTATTAAATTGATTAAAAATCAAGAAAATATATAAAAATTATAAATTGAAATATATATGTCTAAAATGTATTAATGTATCCAATAATGTAAAATTCAAACATATAAGTAATGATTTATAACAATTTAAAACTTAGAATATTATTACCACAAATAAAATTAAATGGATCAAATATGGATAAATCAAGTTGATAAGGTTTAAAATAAATTCCCAACATGTATAAATTTTATAGGTTTATGATATTAAAACCCTATATCTTATAAACTTAAAATTGAATCATTTTTGGAGGTTTTTACATTGGTATTGAATTAATTATAAATTAATATTTTTGAGGAATCCAAAAGTGTCTCTCTCCTCCCTTATGAAACAGAACCTCAACTATCTCTTCTTCACAACATTTTCTGCATTCATGATAGGAAAAACCCTGTTTATTTATCTTCTCCTCTTCCCTAAAAACCAACTAGAGGACCTTGTCTTCTTTAAAGTACATCTTTAGTGCCTTAAGTGGAGGTTATGAAGAGGCGCATCGAGGAAGAGGTATTATCCTTTCCCGATTCATTCAAGTTTATTTCTTCTTATACATCTTATTATTTATTTTTATCAATATAAATTAATTTCATAAGTATCAATAATATACTGATATGTTATTATAAATATAAAACAACCCTATTTCATCGTCTATCCATCTTACGAAAAATAAAATCACCGCGCATGTGTACATACGGCTTATTGTCTCCACTTTGTGGTGTAATCTGTTTTTCCCACACCACCTTACATGGAAGGTTATAATGACGGAAATAATTACTACATATTATTATTATAACATGATACTAATTCTGAGATAATATATCATGAACTCCAATTCCATTCAATAATTATGGAAAATGTATCATCGCTCGTGCATACGTACGGATTACTGTCTCCACGACGTGATGAGATTCATTCTCCAAGTTATCCATTCAAAAATTATTATATAATATATGTAATTAATAATAATGAAATATATGACATAATAATTATACTTTATTTTTAATTTCATATAATTTCATCCATTCAATTCAATAAGGAAATGAAAAAAATGTTCATGTGTACGTACGGCCTACCGTCTCCATGAAAAGTGTATTTCATTCCATTTATCTATCAATTATATATTTATATATATTGTATATATATGATATATAAATCAGGTTTTAACTTCTGGAAATATGGAAATAATGATATAAGTAATAATATCATGAACAACAATTCCAAACACGTACGATATGTGAAACGATTTTACCCTAAACGCTGCATTAACATGGAATTTAAAAATGAAATGGTAATATAAAGTCTTAAGTGATTATATAAGATATCATTAATACTATTATGGTTCTTTTCAAATTATTAATATGTTTATACCCACTATACAGGAGTTTTAGACACATACTAATCAAATTGTACACATGTTAAGGGATAATTTTTCCAATCAAGTTCTTATCTATGATTGTTTATTCATAAGTACTTGCTGGGGTTATGTTTTTAATTCATTTCCATGTTTTCTAAAAATGTTTTCATAAACTGTTTAATATTATTACATATACTTTTAAAGTCATTTTACCCTTTTTTGACTTCTCCAACATGGTATTAATGGATCCTTTCTTTTGTTTACCATATGAGGTACTTTTTCACTTTTTGGGAAAAAGTACAACGAGAATGATTTTTAAACTAATATGGAATGAACAGATTTTTATGATTTCATAATTCCTTTTTTCATCAAGCATCCTCTACAAGGTATAATGATTAATTTCATTAAAATACATTTCTTTGAAAAATGAATTTCATTTTGTGAAAAGAAAATGATTTTGAAGGAGAAAGGATATTTTCCTCAAGAACTCATTTAATGTGTTTTATCAAAACTATTTTCCATTGATGTTGATAGTATTTAGTATGATTTTGTTTCAAGTATAATGTCTCTATTATTTACATGGTTTGATTTTTCTTATGATGAAATGATATCCATTTGTTTTATATGAATTATATTATGATGAGATGATGTTTACGAAACCAATTTATTATATGGGTATTGATAAATTATTTATGCTTGTTTTGTGGAAAACATAAGAATGTTTTCAATTTGATATGGGTGGGACCTATATCACTCTTTGGTGCATTGGGTAAAGATTTATATCTAATGAGATAGACATGGATGGAATGACAAGTTAATGTGGTGCAGTAATACATGGCTGGAACCAAAAGTTAACCCGATTCAATAGTGGGCATTATCAACTATGATTGTCTTGGTAGAAATGCCATGGCTACTATGGAAATCAGATCATGTGCATAATGGTTTTCCACAATAACATTTGTTATTCCCATTAAATTTTATCATGATAAAATTTCCTTTATGATATATTCCTTATGTACTTCCAATATTTATGTCATATCTAATGATTTTGTGGTTTTATGTTCATGTTTTTACATTCGAATGTTTATGTGTTGTTTTTAAGTTCTTCATGTTCTCTATTATTGTAAACTTGAGCTCACCCTTTTTATGTATTATTTTCCCCAGTATATAAAGAAAGGTTTTAGGTAAAAACAAAAGGGTGAGATCTTTACGGGAGATGTTTAATATCTTTCACAATGATTAGAAGATTATTTTCTGAGTTTCTAAAGACACTAAACTAACACGGTCTTTGTGAATATTTTTTGTCATGTATAATGTTTTTCGAAAAATTAATGTAATGTTCATGTATGTCATGCTTTTGGCCTCTACACCCCACAAGGATTCTTCCACAGTTATTCATTGGAAAACAAAAGTTGGGATAGTTTTGAGGGGAGATTTTTAGTATCCCCTAGTTAAAGCACATCAAACAGTGTGTTTGTAAGATATATGCACTGCTCATAGATGAAAAATAATAAACTCAGAAGGGATAGAGAAAATAGTATTGAGTTTAGAATGCTCTTTGTGTTTGTTGATCAGTTATGGACTTCTTGGATTTGAGGAAACGATGGTTTTGTTCTTCTCTATATGTTTCCTCAAGAAACAGATTGTCGCAACATTAAGGTAGTAGCTTCCAGGTACTAAGATGTTCAGATTATTGGTACAGGGGACTTGATAAAGCACAACATTATATCCTTGAGTATTTTCTTCAATAATATCTTCGTGAATCTCCTTGGTTTTCTAGAAAATGCACTACTGTGTTCTTCTCATTGTTCTTCAGTAGTTTCTTCCTTATGCAGTTGACTTACGAGCATTAATCCTTTTCATTGTTATTCTTTGTTCCTTTATATATATATATATATATATCTTCTTTTTCTTCCATATATTTCTTTGATTTTTGAGGTCTGACAATATGATTACGTACATCACGTGCAATATTTCCCGTACCATGTACTATCCAGATATGGTTTCCGAATATGTCTGCAATTATCAGTAATTATGTCAGAAGCATTATTGTTAGAACAATATGACAATTATGAATATATTAAGAAACTAGATAAAGTATAGAATATGTTATCATTAGACTGTTAATATTAGCCTATCAATTAGTAGCATCTTCAGCATCATGATTAAATATTAGTATACTTTCAACAGCAGGCAGATCCAGTAGTAGGCTTCGCCAATGGTAGACTTCACTGATTGTAGACATTACTAATAGTAGACATAACTAATTGCAGACTTGTTTTGTGGTAGAATTTTTCTAGCGATTGACTTTATAAACTGTAGTCTTGTCCGGTGGTGAGTTTTCCGATGGTAGACTTCACCAACTGTGGACTTCACTAACGGTAGACTTGTCTAGTGGTAGACTTAACCAATGGTAGACTTGTCTAGAGGTAGACATAAACACCGTTAGACTTGTCCAATAGTATACTTTTTCAACAATAGAATTGTCCAATAGTAGACTTTGGTATTAATTCCAAGAATAGGATTTACAATAGTCACCTTGTACTGGTGACTTCCTATAGTAACTTTGTTACGGTAGCTCTTATAATAGTAACCTTCATCATTAAGGTCTTCATCGGTGACCTTTTACTAGTAACCTTCAATAGTGACCATAAAATTAGAAAATTTTATGTTGTAAACTGATTTTAGTTAATTGATGAGATTAAATTAGATTGAAATAAATAGTCAAACAACTAACCCATTAACTAATTAATCAAGATTTGTTATTATCATAATTTGTTGGTCTAACATTATACATGATATTTGAATTAATATACTGAGATTTAATACCTAGCATAATGGAATTTCATCTCAATTTTAATTTTTGTGAGATTCGTGTCTCATACATCAATCAATCCTTTTTTGGTATATATAAAAATAATTAATATGTTATATGAATACTATAATTATATTTATACCTATTTAAATATTCATTATATTAAATTTATCTCAGGATGCTTATGTTTCAATGGATTCCACATCGCTAAATTATATTCCTCCCGGATTGTATTTTTTATGTCACATACTATGTATCAAAACCCTAGTTTGAGGTATGTATCCTTATTAAGACTTTTTATTTGTTTAATGTTATTTAGATGAGTTGTGTAGATTTTGGGAGAGGTTGGAAGGGTTTTATATATTTTTGGAGGATTTCCTAAGGGCACACTCTTTGAGCAGGATTAGGGGAATATGTGTTGATTATCTTAGAAACTGTGCAGGGGGAGATAGTAGCCTTCACACAGCTTGCAAGTGGTTTGTCTAACCATGTGAGGAAACCATGAAGTCCCCCTCTCTTGAGGAAGTGTCTTTCACACGGTTAGTGCACGGATTACAAAATTGTATTGGATAACCATGTGACTACTTAACGAAAGGTTTTTAAATTTCATCTCCCTCAGGAATAACCTATTTTAACAACCAACTCCCTACCACTTGAGAGTCACTCAATATTTTTGATTCTCAAGGGTTGGAGGGGTACTCGAAATCAATTTTTTTAAAAAACTAATGGTTTTAAATGTGGTTTGAAGGTGGTTTCTCCTAGTTAAGATTCTCCAATTGGATTCTCAGGGTTTTCCTCTTGATGTGCTCATATCCTATTATTTTTTTTCAAGATCAACATTTGTTTCATTTAGATATTGGGTTATGGATTCCTTTGGAAGTGATTTTATGTCATGTGGATGTTAGTGAAGGGGATCTAGATAGGTTTTGGAGGAGTTTTTTCCTGTATTGGGGAGTGATTTCTTGGGGTTCGATTATGCTAGAAACCTAAAGGTATGAGGCTTCTCTCTCGACTCCACATTGTTGGATCTTGACCCCTGTTTACAATTAAATTGTGTTGTTCATATTTGGTTTTGTTTTTCAAGAGTGAAATATATTGGATGTCCATTTTGTAATTTTTTTGGTATTTTAGGTAAATAGGGGGTTTTGTGGTGAAATTCATTATTGTGGATTTTTAAATGTATATTTAAAAACAGGTTCATGGGATTGATTTTGTAAAATTGGTGATTTATTAAAGTGGTTTTGCATGTTATGGAAATTTGTATTTTCATGTTTTTGTGGCTTTGGTGGTATATATGTTTGGTTGTGTCATGTTGGAAGGTGATGTGAAATTTGTTTATATGAGGATAACAGGATTGGATGGGAAGTTCCACCATGGTTTTTTTCTGTTGTGGCTTTGCAAGATGGATTGTTTGGGCTAATGGGTGGTGGAAATGTGGCTTGTGTCGTAGTGTGGCTCTCCATTGTTTTTCATGTCTTGGTAAAGGAATATTTGTCTTGTTTTTTGTTGTTTCACTATTAATTGTTTTATGTGAACTATTTTATATAAATGTTCAAATAGTTTTATCCTAATGGCGTATTTAGGGAAGTCATTTTGGGAAAACCAACAAAATATTAGTACTCAAACCCACCTTTGGAACATGGTATCTTTTGAATATGTATTATTATGGGTCATAGGTAAAGGAAAATCATCTCATGGATAGTGGATGGTAGTAATTCATGGGAGATGTGGTGGTGATTGGAGCATAGTACTTGGTGTGGAGTTGTGGTGGGTGTTTTGGTTTATATTGGGTGTCTAGTTTAGTCCCTCATGTGGTACTCTGATATTGTGTTTGGTTTTTTTGGTTCATGTGAATTCCTGTGGAATTTTTGTCAACTTATTGTAATGTATGGGTTGGGTTGTTTTGATGTCATGCATAATATAGTTTTTTGTTAGTGTAATATTTGGTTGTTTGATTTTATATTAATGGAAGTCGTTCCCTAATGATTCATGAAGCCCAATGCATTTATTGACAGCCTTTCGTGCCTTGGGAACATCACTTTAAATTAACTAGAATTCACCCACACTCTCAATATAGTGGAATGGGGCAAGATGTTACATTCCGTTTTACGAACCGATATAATTAAAAGACATATATATAATACATTATACTCATTATATAATGAATATATCTCTAATAATGATGTTTTATTCTTCCATTAATATTATCCTTTCAATTATTTTATGATTCATTGATACCAAATTGGTAATAGTTTATAGTTATAATCACTCCGTTTTAATTATTATTTTTGTATAGTCTCCCATTGATGAAATATTAAGATCCATAACTCAAAAGATCCATTTTTTGTCCTATTTTTATTTAGTTTATATAAATAATATGGTTCCATTTTTCAACTCTTTAATTTATAATAAGATCAACAATTTTTTAAAAAAAATGTCTCACATTACCTCTATCTTTGGTCAAGAAACTATTATCCTTAAAAAAATTAATAATCATTCCAAAAAAATCTATTATTCCTCTATGACCATTAAGAGAAATTTTATTCATGTATTATCTTTAAAAAACTGGTTTCTAAAAATAAATATACTTATCATTTTTAGGTAGACGAAATTTTCTAAACATATTAAGGTGAAAAATGAATGTTTGATATGTACAGATTTATGTGCCATCATGACTATAGATCCCATGATAGATGCATTAAAAAATATATAATGATATATAAATGATTTTTTCTTAATATTATTTCTGTTTTTTTTAAATGTTTCAATGAAATTTAATTTTTTAAAAAATATTTTTATAAACGGTATTAATTTATTTTCATAAAATCCATTATTTAATTCAAAATATATATTTTCAGAGATAATTATTTCATTGAAATAAAATAATATTTTATATGTGTTGACGATATTTTTAAGGAAAAATATTCTTCAAAATGGTTTTAATGTTAATATTTAAATTCTAAATGAAAATTATTTTCAAAAAATATTAAATTTTCATTTATAATTACTAAAAAAATGTTTTTCGAATGTTTTCCCTCTCTCATTATATTTTTTTGATAAAAAAGGTTAAAAAAATTTCTCCAAGCTTTCTTTATATTTTTTTTATTTTCAATAATATGGTTTTCTAATGGAATTTTTGATGTATGGATAATATTTCAACGAATAAAAGATATTTACCTCAAGAATATTTTTCAAAATATCCTTCTGAGATATTTTTCTTCTATGATAACATCTGTTTATGTTATACATTCCATTTTAGGAAATGAATAAATGGTTCAATAAATATTCATTCCTTAATGGATTATGTTGTTAGGGAATGATTTATGTGACACCAATTTCTCTTCCATGAGTTATATTATTTTCATACCTAATTCATTTCACATGTTATACATTAATTAAAATATCATTAAACCGGTCACATTTCTATAATTTATGATGCATTGAAATATTAATGAATCCCATTTCTTTTCATGGGTGACGATTTGATTTATGTAGAACCCTTTTTCATTTATGGGTCATGAAATGATGAATGTTTTATTATCATATTGAACATGTGTGAATGATGTTATTATAAAATGGGTGGGACCTATATATCCCTACAATGAATTGATAAATGATTTACATGTCATGAGATAATGATTGGAATCAAGTGGATCACATTGATTTTTTATGGGATGATGGGGAAACCTGATCCATTACAAGGAATGTACTGCAACTAGAGATGGTGATCTGTCCCACCCAGTAGGTGTCGTCACCATTAAGTTAGACGATTTAAAAACTGGATCCACTATGGGATGATAGAGAATCCTGATCCATTACAAGGAATGCACTATGACTAGGGATGGTGGTGTGTCCCTCATATTAGTTTTATTTCCCATTATACTTTCTGATATGTTCTTCCTATACGTCATTATTTATATATATTGATATCACATATTTATATTTTCCATAAGTCCATTTCATATTCTTATGATATGATATCATGGTTTATATTCATTATTTACTTATGATGCACGACATGGGAACATTTATGCATTACTCCATGATTCATGTTTTTTATCTTATGATATGTAGGGTACAATCATATAATATTATAATCTCATTATCATACCCATATGCTCATTGTTTATGCATACATGACTCATTTGTTTACCCCTAATGATCATCTGAGCTCACTCATTTTTTTGTTTCATTCCCTATGTTATGGTAATTAATATTATGTTTGATGTGTTTATGAAGGGTTCAAGTCATGATGAACCTAATTGGAGATAATTTACCTCATTTATGTACCAATGATTATGATTCCATGTTTCAAAAGTTGATAAACTATTACGATCTTTCGGCGTCTATTTATGTGATGTTTTAATTTTTACAAAATTGAGATTCAAGGTTAATCTAAGGTAATATTGGTTCTTCATAGTTGATATCAGAGGGAAGGTTTAATAAACCATTGGAAAATATTATGAGAAAACATTAGTGATATCCCCATTAATATTTATAAGGATTTGCCTATGGATTACTCTAAATATATTAATAAGGATGAGTTAACATTGAGGTTAATATCCTAGAATTTGGGTAAGGGATATAATGACTGGTTTTTTCAAATATTTAAATTATAGATTAAAAAACTGGATTTCATTATGGTAATGATGTACCTCTGCATAAAAACTCTAACATAGTGTTTTAGGGCATACTCAATGAAACCTGGTAAATAAAAACAGGCCACACTGCACACCTGGCTTGACACTCTCGTGGGGATATGCTTATTAAATTCACAAAATCATCATGGATAATCCTGATGAATTTATATGAATTTTTCTGAATAATAACCATGGATAGGAATAAGGTGTCATAGATAAAGTATGTTATCATGATTTAGGCATCATACACTTATTTTTTTATTTTTTGGTTGTGTTCAATGATATGTGTTTCACACCCTGTTCATTCAAATTCTAGTCTGTAGATAGAACAATAAGGAACATGGTTAACATTGATTGTTTTAGATGTGGAAATTAAGAATATTATGAAAATAGGATTCCCATGTGGATATCAAATAATTAAAATCAAGAAGATTTTATTAGTTCTAGTTATGAATCTAAAGATAACAACACCAAAAACAAAATGTTATAGTTTTGTGATATTATTTCGATATTGTTTACATGAAACAAAAATAGAATGATTAGATTTAATTTGATGAACCATATGAAAATATTCATATTTAATATCGTAATAAAGAGGTATTAAGGAATATGTTGACAAATCTTGAGTATTGGTTTATGAATAATGTTAGATGAGTTGGGTATTAATTAATTCACATTCAAATATTTTTTTATATGAATAGGTAAATATATTTAAATTTTTATCATAGGTTTTCATTAATCATTGAAATAGGTAAGTTTAATTTTGATACATACATAAAAAATTAATTTTTTAATCATGGGAGGGTAAACATTAATTAGATCATGATGTTTAGAAATGTTTTTCATCTTGGATAAAGAGTTGATCGATTGAATTATGTATTGTATATAAAACTGATTACCATGGATATGATATTTGATTTGTTAAAAAAGTGTTCTCTACCCATACATATTATTATTATAATATCTTGTATATAATGAATGTATATAGTAATCATTAGAATAGGGAAATTTGCATGTTCTCTGAAATTATTTATAGTAATTTAGTTTATTACATGTTTGAAGGGAATTTTCGGTGAGTGTATTCACATGTTTTAAATGTAACATCAAATTGGTGATTTTTGATGATTTGGGGATCATATGTAATATTTAATAGATAAATTATTTCTAATGTATTAGATATATATGTTTCAGTATGGTTACAAGGTTTTTAATTCATGAAATGATTATGTTAAACATTAGGGGAAGTATTGAAGTAATGGGAATCTACTGAAAGGCATGGTTAAATAAATATATAGTGATTAAACTTCAATAAAGGATATATCTCATATTTATATTCAAAATTATATTATTTTTCTTTTATAAAAGTACACAATGATTTTTGGGGGAAAACCAATTGTGGCTGAAAAATTCTTTGGTCATGAACCCTTAACCAATGGAAAATAAGTGGATCACACTGACATACACGATGTCCTGGATATAGTATAATGATTTTTTATGAATGAATATTTATATTATAATAGTATTGATACTTTTAAAGATTAGAAAATAATGAATTAACCATATTTATATTGATGTGTAGCTAGAGACAAATAGATATTCATTTCATTTTTATGGGCCTTCAGATCTAAAAAATGTTTATTTTTGTGCTTCGAGTATCATAGTCTGTTTCAGGAAATCCATTTCATGATATAATTGATCAATTAAAAATATATAATATTATAAAAAGATAACTATATTTAGTTTATAAAAATATATCTCATAATTATAAATACATATCTTATTATTCTATAAATATTTACTCAATAAAGTGAAAATTATAAAAAAGGTGTCCTCCTAATACCTTTATTTTTTTGAATATAATACATTTTAAGTCAACATAGATTTATATAATTGATGACCACATTTATTCTTTGATCATTCATTTGTTTTTTGATTTCTGACAACATTTATTTCTTATTAATATTTACTCTTTTCCTATATGTCCAATCATCACTCCCAACCTATGTTCTCTAATTTGGAATCCAAATTATTTTTTATATTTTTTATCCTATATGGTAACACCATTCTCTTATTAATGGTTTTTTAGTATTCATTTTTGGGATATGTATTTTTGTGAATCAAATATTCCCGTATTAATATTCTAAAAACCCAGATGAATTTTGAGAGAGAAAATAATTTTATTGGTGGTGGAATGTAACTACAGAAGTTATTGTAAAATATTTTTGTTTCAAATTAATATAATTTTATCATTGTTTTAATTTCAGACAACAGATAAAATAGTTAATTTTATAGGTATGGATTATGTTATATGAAAAAAATGTTAATAATTCACAAAAAACATCATAAATTTTATCTTCCTCTATATGGATAATTGGGGATAACATGCATTACACACATCGATGACATTCCTCAATAGAATTAGTATAATGCAATACTAAACAAAAAAAATTAAATATTAGGAAACACTTATTTAATATAACATAGTCATTAAATTATTATTTATTTAAAAGACAAAATTATAAATTTTTCTTACAAACATGGTCCAAAACAATTGAAATAGAAGTTAAAACCATGGAAAAATATATATAATAATTGTTTCAATAGATATTGGAACAAATTGGTGTGGTTGTAGAAAAAATTTATTACCATTGTTTTATGAGGATACCTCCACAGTTTCCACTGTGGAAGTAGCCCCTATAGACACATTTTTGTGACCATGAAAATGGTCCCATTGTGGATATATGTCTATAACCATAGTTCAAACAATGGCTAATTAGTCTATTACCTGGGTGGAAAACTATTGATATAATATTTGTAAAATGCGGATATAGACTAAAAATAAATATGATCCATATAAGTTTAATCTCATTACCTAGTCTACCATAAAACAGATAACCAACCACTACACTCTAGATATCCTTTAGTATATATATTTATACTTTTTTATATATATAATTTTGAACAGTGGGAATGGAATCCGAAATCATGGACAATGCTCTTACATCTATTTCCCAGCAAAAACAATCCACCGCTATGGAATGAAACCTATTGCAAAGGTTCTTTGAATCATTGTTTATATGTTGACGCCATAGCCATGATTTTATTGAACAATGGATAAAACATTTGATGAAATACACCTATAGGCACAATTTAAGAAAATTGTGGCTATATGTGTTGTTTATAACAACAGTTTAGACAAAAACATGGATATAGCTCACTATTATATTACTAATAGGAAACTATGTTATGAAAATATATGGTTTACTCGAATATAAAATGAAATAATTGATTAAAAATGAATTAAAAGGAATATGAAAAACAATTGAATATAATGTAAAATATTATTATTTTTATTCCCACAAAGTTGTCTTCCCTTTTAAATTAAATTAATTAAAATTATATAATTATTGTAATGATATAAATATATTATATTAAATAAATATATTTATTATTAATCCAATTGATTTGGCTGGATTTAGATAAAATCAAACCCAATCTAATGCATAAAATAATGTATTTTTATTAAGGAATTATTATTACCTCTTAATAGAGAAACTATTTTAAATCTAATTATTGGATCATTTAGGTATTATATATGTTTATATAAACATTATATTATAAATTGAAGAAAAAAATTTAGGTTTGGGTAAATTCTTAGCAATTTCTAAGATGTTTGCGACTACGACGACAATGACGACTGCGCTGAAATAGAAGTTAAAACCATATATATTATTACTTATCTATTCCTAGAGCTGGTTGCGACTACGACGACAATGACGACTGCGCTGAAATCCTCCTTGGGATTGGCAGCGGTGACGACTACACTGAAATCCTTCATGGGTTCAGCAGCGATGATGACTGCACTAAAATCCACCGTGGGTTTGGCAGCAATGATGATTTCACTGAAATCATCCATGGGTTCGGCAGTGATGAAGACCGTACTGAAATCCCCCCTGGGTTCGACGATGATGACTACTGTTCTTGTATCCTACGTGTGTCTAGAAGTGTTTGACTATATTCTTCCAATCCTATGTGGGTCTAGCAGGGTAGCTGGTCTGTATACTATGTGGGTCCGATAGCTTAGTTCGTTTAGTATCCTACGTGGTTCCCATCTTAGATGAATCAGTGGCTATATCTGATTATCTCAATCACCTTACGAAGAAGTATAACTGTGTGAGCTGAGTCTTGACTTCTAATCATTATCTTAGATATGATTTACATTCATTCCTATGTGCATTGAGTTGTGTTATCCTATGTGGATTGGGTTGTAATATCTTTTGTGGACCTGATCGAACATGGGCTCAGATGTTGGAGCCGAACTGGAATTGATGACATAGGTATATATATGGGAATATACCTAAGTAGTGTCGGATGTTACTTCGTGATTGTATCTTCCCTTTGTGGATTATCCTTTGTGGATTCTGGGAGACCATCGGGGGTCTCGGGGTCCCTACTAAGTAGCGTATACCCACCCCTACATGGGAAATGCCCGCACAACGTTGTGTTGGATGCAGACGACATACAATGCTGATCGTGGTTGAGTCTTGGGGAGCAAGTCGGTACCTAGAGGTGGACCACTAGGAGGGACGTACACAGAGCGGACGGCTGGACCCGAGGAGCTGAGGAGGCTATCTGTACCCACCCTTCAGGTGGGATTTCCAGTGGACGGCTCGGCGTTGCTACTTTACTTTCATTTGTTATATATTCATTCCAGTTGTACTTTACATTCAGTTTGGATTTGTATTCTGACCCATTTACTTTCCGCACTTACTATTGTACCCAGTTTTAATTAGTGTTTACTTGTGTAGTCTTACTATATGGTGTTTGTTTACTTTATAAGGCAATGAATTCTCCCATTTTTCGGGATTTATGCCTTCAGTGCTAGTCGCTAGCCCCTGGCCTATGGGAGGCGGGGTTGGGGTAATCACGGCACGGGTCCCAAGGACGGGTCGTGACACATATAAATTACACTTTCAAAATAATTTTATACTATTTTTAAATTATAAAAGAATTTCAAATTTTCCTTCCTTGAATATCTATTTAAAATAAATACAATTATAAAATATTTATGAAAATTATTTCATATGATATTATTTTTTAAAACATATTAATTATTCCTAAAAAATTGATTACCCTTGAAAAAAGAAATTTTTTTCTTTTCTATATATGTAAAAAAATGATTCAATTCAGAATATCGATTGAAGTAAAAAAAACATGATCAAAAAAATTCAACATGATTCCTTTTAAAAAAAATATTTAAAATTCTAAAATATTGAAAATTAGTCATTATAAATAATGGTCGGATTTTATAAAAAAAATAATACATTTTATTGAACATTTTTTAATTATAATTGATTTCTGGATAGAGATAGTAATAATGGAATATTTTATTAAATTTGTATTGATTTATATAAGGTATTAAATAGTGTAAAAATTGATGTATTTCAATAATATAACATGAATTAAAGAATATGAAAAAATTTATTGTGATTTCTTCATATATGGATCTTAAAGTTTCATCAACGGAAGTCTACTATAAAACTATCGAGAAAGATGATGAGAATAGTACAATATACTCATAGCAATTTAGAAACATTGAATCATAATCCATATTAAATAATAAAATTAAATAATTCATAAAATACCATCAAAACAACGATATTAGTGGTCTAATATTAAAAATGGTCATTATATATACCCTATACAATAATATAGATTTATATCATATGATGTGTCTCAAAGAATGAAAATGGAGACAAAATTCCCATATTGCTTTTTGAACTTTTGAACCATAATCCCAATGGTATATAGATCCTAAAGTAGTTAATTAAATATCACAAAAAGTATATGATCCTCATAAATTACATTACTAGGAATTATATACACCACATATAGGAAAGAGGTGTTGAATAAAGCTCATGTCTCACAAAATTAAAATGTGAGACATATGTCTGTTACCGTAAGGATTTACTTAATTATTACACAATAAAGAATCCATTATAATATATATATGATTATTATAATTATAAAAATTATCCATTCTCAACAACGTCCTATCATATATGATTTTATTATTACAATATATTAAACATTTATTAATAATTCAATTTTAATTTTATGTTTCATTTAAAACACTCTTTTTTTATAAATGTTTTTACTATTTATTCTTAGTCCTCATAATAATATAATATTATGATAAAACAAAAAATTATTAAAATTATATAAATAGAATATATATTCATTATATGAGTACATATATAAATACATAAATTTTAGAGACATGAAATGAAATTTAATTTTCATGGAAATGGTAGGTTGTACGTATGCGTGAATGTTGTTTCAATTTTCATGTCATATAAAAAGAAAAAAAATTATATTATATATATAATTATATATATTATCACTATATAATAATACTTTAATAATATTTTTACAATATTAAAATTAAACCCATCATTACTAGATTCCATGTAATCCATTAATGAATCATATCACTTCACGAGGCGGTAGCCCATTGTACACATGAACAACATTATCATATTCTAAAAATACTAAAAGCATGATGTTATGTGATATATAATAATTCAATAATAATAAATATATTTTTTATTATTTATAAATATATTTACTATAATTATTCCATTCCAAAATATGTTGTAAAGAACAAATTTAATAACATCAATTTGTGAAACAATAATCCAGAGTACATTAGCATTGTGATTTCGTAACATATTTTTATGAGTATTTGTGAGTTTATATGTATTAACCAATTCATAAAAAAGTCACATTATATATTATACATTGTTTTTAATGTATATTTTCCAAATAAAAATAATTCAAGAGGTATGAGGAAGAACTAAAATTAAAATGTTCATTGACAAGAATTGCCTCTTATTTGGGTAACTCCTTTTGATATGAACAAAATGTCATTCTTTTATAGAATTATATATAATGTAAGGAATATAGGATTAGAGTAAGGAATTTGGGACGCGATTAGGGGCAATATGGGTTTATCCAAATTTATATATTTACATTTATAGAAGAAGATATAGCTGAGCTTTTATATGTGGGGTACATGAAAAACTAGCTTATTTTAAAAGAATATTTGGTGAAACAGTGTTTCTAACTATAAAAGACTAAAAAAAGAACAAAAATAGTTCTATGAGGTTGTTATTTAAAATATAATAAATAAAAATGGTTTTGGAATAGGGTATGGTCATTTATCCACTAAATTTAATTGCATTTCCCTTAGTAATCTCATTTATCAATAAATATATGTGATTAATATTAACTATATTCACTAATTATTTAGGTAAAATAAATGTTTTAATTATTTTAATTATAAAATACATTGATTAGAGATATGGTTTTAATGTTTTCAAATAAAAAACACAAAATTTATATTAATTAATTTCAAATTAATCCCCCAATTGGGTTGGAAAACATATTTTTTAAATACAAAAGATCAAACATTAAAATGATTTTATATTTAATTTCATTTTGAAATTAAATATAGATAAAATAAATATAATAATATATATATAATATATCTGATTACATTGTAAATTTAATTGATATTTTATTTTATCTTTATAAATAATTGATCTAAAATGTGGTTTTAAATATAAATTATGTATTTTTCACTTCTCATCAAAAAATGAAACATTTTAGAAAAAACTGAAAAAATTTAACCTAATAAAATATTATATTCTTATTTAATAAAATAAATAATTTTTTAAATTTTATAATTTATAATAGTCAATAAATTAATTTTTAAAATAAGTGAACTATTAAAAGCGGTAAAATTGCCTTAATGAAAAATTCAACTTTTTATGTATAATATTGTATTTATTATTATATAGTTTATATAATACACATGATAATATTTATAAATAGTTTTTTGAATATATACTATTTTATTTTAACTAAAAAAATTCCCTAAAAGTAGTTTTTATTTATATCATTCGATAAAATATGTTTGTTCATAGGTAAAAGGGTTTCCCAGAACGTTATTTTATTTTTTTATGTTTATTATATATTTTCATTATAATTTTTTTTAATTAATTTAATTTATATAAATTAATAAACAAAATTTTCATTATTTAGTTAGTCCATTTAATACTCACCATTCCAATGTATAAGTGATAATTGTACTAATATGTTATTAATATGTCATGTTTCATTTAAACTGAGTGTTGTGTGTAACAAAAAATATTATATGTGTTGTGAGTAGTATAATAAAATCATCTTGTTTCATGTAATGAAATATAAACATTGAATTTCGTTTAACATAGGGTAATATTTGTGTTATGTGTACTGAAATCTGAAACCATTGTTCTATGTAATAAAATCATAACTCAAGGTTGTTTGTATAAAAATTTAACATTGTATAGAATAAAATTAAATCAATAAAATAATATTAATTCATTAAAATAAATAATTTCTTAGAACTGAGGGAGTTATATGGTATTATTGAAGTAAAAGGATGGAAAATGGGGTAAATCCCATTTATATACCTAAGGGAAAAAATATCATTTTCTCAAAAAATAAAGAGTCTCATGTTTTCACTACACTGTTTTCCACAATATGAACCAACCATGTCACTAGAACATTCCAATTCTACACTTTAACATATAATATCTACATGGTTAGTAGAAATTGTGCTCCAACATTGGGGGGTTTTCACTAAGTGGAACAAAATGTGAAGTTTTTAACATAATTTTCAAAACCAAGTGCAGCTCATGTGGGTGACCACTAATATTTATCGTGGAATATTTTCACATCTAGAAATGATGATTTTCATAAAAAGAGTAAAAGTGTGCCCATCTACATCCATCTAGTGGACATGGCGTAATTTTCCCAAACTGTAAAGGATGAGGGCCATGGATTGGATATGTTATTCAACTAGCCTTATTCCCCCATAAATCGGATCCTTAACCTCAATAAAAATACTGAATTATCATGCATCTTTAATTATACAATGAGGATACATTATAATGATAAAACATTTTCATTAAATTTTAAAAAATTAAATACCTTCTTAAAAATTTAGTTCATTAAAAAACATCATTCATGCATAAATAAAAAGTATTCTGGTAAATGATGAAATTGTACAACAAAACCGTAATGACATTCGTAACAGAATATCAAAAGACATGTGAATAAAAATCATTAAATAAGACACAAAATATCATGATACTAAAAATATTCAGGATATTATATTTCGTAGTGGTTGAATATACATCTCATATATTAATGTTGCTGGACAACATGGAATAAGTCTAAAAAACAGAAAATTTATACAAAATCCCCTACCTCTTTTGTATCTTATGAACTATACACCCCATATAATAGATATCATAAATTTGATGAGAAAATAATAATAATTTTAAGTATAATCATGATAACATAAATTTAGGGGTAGTAGATTCACCACATAGAAGAAATTTTCTATGAATATGGCATGAGACTCGTAGAAGTATTGATTAAGATAGAACTGCCTAACTTTAAGTCTTGTCAACATTGGTACCCATTAAAAAATCCTATTTAATAAATTAAAATTTAATAAACATCAATTAAAAATCATATGTATATATATTATACCATATATGATTTACTTATTTTCTTTTATTACATGTTTTTTATTAATTTATTATTTACATGATGTTTTATGCCATAACTACAATGTTTTTCATGTATTTTTTTATATTTCCTTTTTAAATTTCTTATATTGATCATTCTTTCATTATCTATTTAATAGACACCATGATATAAATATCATGTATATTTATTTTATATTTATTTATAGTGATCCATAAAATTCAAAGATATAAAATGAAATACACTATTCCTTGGGATAGTATGTCATATATATTCTTCAACGATTCTCCAAATATACCAACAGATTGATAAAATCAAAATTATATAATATATTTCAATTCCATTATAATTTTTATTAGATATATATTATTTTTTTCATTAATATAATCCTTAGTACCTTCCATGTAAAGTGTTAATGATTGACATGTCTCTGCGAGGTAGTAGTCATCCAACACACAAGCAGTGTTACCATATTCACATAAAAGGGAATGTAAGAAGGTATATTTTATCTAATATGTTCATCAGTTTAATTATATCATATAAAATCCGTTGATAGTTCATTATATCATGCTCTGAGATTTGGTCGTGGAAATCCAATAACATATGTCTTTGAGGCGGTAGTCTGCTGCACACAATAATGATGATTTCATATTAGATTCATGGAAGAGGATATGGATACATGTTATGGAATTAAAATCATAAAATATAATTATGAGATATAAAATGGTTTCAATAATTTATATTAATTGAAGAAGAATTTAATTTGGTGGAAGAATATGTAAACAAAAACCCATGTTTAAAAATATACCTCTTCTTCAAAGAGCCTCCTCATTATTATAACTAAATAATTAATAGTTCATATTTTAAACAAAATAAAGTTATATATATTGTTATTAGGTAATTATGTTAATTATCTTTCTGTCACCCAATATAAATAGGTTATATAAGTATTCCAAAACAAGAATTTTTAACAAATAATCCTTTGTTATAACATTACCATCCTAAAAATTATGAAAAGCACATATATGTGTTCCATAAGATCATAAAACATTCATTATTTCTGCATTCCCCAACCCATAGAAAATCATTTAATTACATAATAATTTCATAATAATGATAATATACAGACCATTAAAAGAATAAATTTTTTAAATTTTGATTTTTCCCCTTTTTATCATTTGAAATTATAACCATTTTTTTAAATAAAAAAATACCTTTCATAAAATAAGAGAACGTTTCTAGAGGAAAAACACTTTTATTTTGTAATGACATAATAAAAATATAAAAATTTACAACACAATATGGTAAAATAAATCATGAAAATTAATGTATAAAATTATAATGGAATCCATAAAAAATCATAATGGTGGGGATATATGTTCTTCAAGTATAGTTTAATGAAATTTTTCATGTTTTCAAGAAACAATTATAGATTCCAATGATTGTAAAATTATATGAGGAGTCATTTTAATCCATTTTAAATACATAAATTTAGTGTTCGTAATGAATTTTAATTATATTTGAAAATTTTTTAAATCATTTTTTATAATATTTTAATGAATATATAAAAATGAATGAAAATATTCCAAGATGAAGGGAAAAAGAAAGTCATATTTCCATAAAAAAATGTTTTGGATTATTTTATACATAAATAGAGGAAAATGAATGTTATAGATAAAATATATTAAAAAATTTAATATAGAGACAAACATATGATTAAGGAGACATATATAATATTATTTATTCACTCATAAGTATTACGCAAAATAATCTTAGTAAAAATAAGACTACGATATAAAAATGATACCATTATGGTAACATTTAAATCAACACCCCATTGAGTGATCTAAGTTAAACTGAAACAAAAAATACCAATAAAATATGTATAATAATTATAAAAAAAATATAATTCACTACATGATACATTTTACTATTGAAAAAATCTTAATATCATCCAATATATCTCAATTAAATAAAATTGAGATGAAGAACCCTTATTCCATAAGTAATTTCTGAATTTAATGTCATTTGAAACATGAAAATCATATCCTTATATAGATACACTAAATTAAATCATGTATTATTACAATGTACATTCATACCAAATATATACACAATAAAAAAATTGGAAATTGGTGCATAATATTAAAACATGTTCCAATGAGGAGGGATTGATATAACACCCTTACATCAGGACTATATTATTTGATATGCACACATACCTCATTTATAATCAATTTAAATTTATTATATTCTAATAATAGAGAAAAATTAATTTATAGTGTGTTATATGTTTTAATATCATGATAATATAACAAAATTATATGTTTATTAGTGTATACAACACATATCACATAACCTAAACTACGAAAAATATTAATACTATAATATAATAGTTATAAACTCACCACTAAATTGGCGTTCATGAGTAGAATTAAAAATATTATTATATTTATATAGTTTTTTCTAAAAAAAATTATTGATTAATTCATAGGGAATAAACACAAGATATTTTAGTGAATTCATTTTATTCATAAAAAAATAAATATATTCCAAAATGGTTTTTAATTGTTTTTGTGATCATATATTATAATTAATTTATTGAAATATATAAATTTTATTTTATAAAATGGTTAAAAATATATTATGAAGGATTGTTGATTTTTTTTAAAAAATTATATATTCAATGAACACTACAAAATACTTATTTTTTATAAAATGTATTTTTTTAGTACAAAGGCTTCACATTATATATTTTCATATTTATAAAATTACATTAGTAGTTTTTTACTAATATTATTTATATATAATTTAATTTAATTAAATTTTTTCTTGAATTTAGTATATAAACCATTTAATAATTATAAAGTAATTTTTTTGAACATAACTTATAGTCGCATTTTGTGGGTATAATTTTAAATTAAACTATGATTTTTTTTCAATTACTATAGTAATATGCATACAATATTTTTATTTAGAATAAATAATATATGATAATAAAGAAACAAATATTTGTAATCAATGTGAAGAGTGACTATATTAAATTTTTTACCATGGTAAATTCTAAATTGGGTATTTATTGGTTAAACTAGTGAAATAAGGCATTAAATTATTTGAAACTCGTTATTTAATTTAATTGTATTTCTTTTTTCATATATAATAATTTAAACTATTAATATATGAAATTTATTTACATTTTAATTTGAATGTGACTTTTATAATATTTTATCTAAAGTATTAAGTCAAAAAATTCAGTCCCTTTCTTTTATATTTTTAATATTTAATATGATTGTCAAAAAACAAATATTTATTTTAAAAATATTTTATATATAATTTTAATAGTGTAATATTTTGTATTTATTGTGATTAAATAATTAATATAAATTATTACATAATGTAGACAAAGGACCTATACAACAAGCAGAAATGTCACATAAATTAGGTTTAAAAATAATAGAATAATTTTGTTCTAGGGTATTTACGCTTTTTATAAATGCCTTCATCGACATTATACATTATTAATGGGTGATATTTTTTATTTAAATAAATTTATTATTTAGATATCATTAATTTCGAGGTAAATTAATAGTTCCATGATGATATTAATTTAATTTTATAAAAAAATTCTAATAATTGATTTAAAATTCAGAAAATCATTTCCTTTTAAAATATATTGGAATATTTTTTTAATATATAATAAATGTTAAATTATTTCTCAATTCTCCTTTTTATAGTAAAAATATTGTTCCCTAATTATAAAAAGAAATGGAAATCAAGGTCATTTTAAAAATAGTTAACAAGGGGTCTAATGAAAGAGATATTATTGAAAAAATCATCTATAATTTTATAAATATTATTTAATGAGATTATTAACACATCCTCAGAATTTAATCTAATTATATTTGTTACGATAATTTTTTACAAGGAAAATTATTTATATTAACTAATTAATATATGTAATTCCATGAATGCCCCTCCTCATACTTATAAAATGGCACGCTCTCTCTTTTCCACCACATAATTAAATATTTTTTTGGGGACCAATATATCATTAATACCGTATACCATACATACCCATATTCTAGGGCACTTATATATGATATAGTACTATCCCTAGGTGTACTAATGTGAAAAACAAGAGAGGTCATTTAAAGGAAATCTATAACATTTAACAGAATGTTTTTACTTCTATGTGTTCATATACAACATTAAAATATTCAGCATGTGTTATAAAATAATAAAACAAATATAATACATAGATTAAGATGTTTTTATCTTAATATAATTAATATATATTCATCACCTCTTCAATAAAATATTACATGAATCCATCCTTCCAATGTACAATATAGTACATCCTTGAACATTTATTAATTTTTTTCCATCACCACATCCCATGAATGGATTATATGATGGATTAATGGAATATACGTGATAATAATTATATAATCACCACTATTAATGTAAAATATATCATATATTTATAAACATTCAATCCATTGAAAAATGATTTCATTTGATTGTGAGCATTTGACGATTACCACCTCTACAAAGTGATGTGGTTCACTTTTTATCAACACATCAAACTGATGATATATAAAAATATTTAAATATATAATATATATTTTTTATATAATAATAATTAATTAAATATTTAATTTATATAGCTTCATTATAAAATAATCTTTTAATAATTGGCATGCTACTCTGGCATTTGTACACATATTGTCTCCACGAATGTACTATAGATAATCTTTCATTATCACCATTATTGATTTTTTGTTAATGTATTATAAATATTTGAAATATATACATATTTAATAGTAATTATTCTTAAAACGATGTAACAATGTCCACATTGATCATGGAAAACCCACTAAATCTTGTTTGAAATTTTGAACGGAACATCTTCAAAACACCCGATGTAGAATTATCCATTTTGGAAATTAATTATGTCATTAAAATAAATTAAATAAAAAATTAAAACAAAAAATTATATATCCTTAAAAAATACCTTAAATGATTATATAATTTATATATATATATATATATATATATTACAATCGTTAAATGACATAAATGGAAATGATGGAATCAATGTAAGGGATATCACCGCAATATCCTTTCATTGAAGAATATTTTAATGTTAAAAAACTGATTTATTTTTTATGGTTCAGGCACTGAATATTTTAACTGTTATATCACTAATAATTTATATTTATTTATAATATTTTTTAAATTAAAATTATTTATTCAATTTCTATATTAATTGAAGCATGACATATTGTTATGGGTTTCATAACAAATTTTCCTTTCTTGGTGTATTACGTCTTCATCAATGATTTCATTATTCCACTATTGGATCATAATTGATCGCTATTTTTTATATTTTTAAATATATTTCAAGTTGATTTTCTTATGTTAATATAATTACACAATGTAATAATTTATAATTAAAATGAAATGATCACTGTAAGTGTTTTGATTATGTCAACCTCATTTTCTAGCGACATGATTTATATTATAATCCATGACTTCCTTAAATTTTCTACTTACTTCCTATTGAATTTATTTTTATTTATTATATCATAAACATAATAGGATTTATAGACAGGTATCATTTTAATATATTCAATATAAATTGATTCAAGTAATTATAAAGTGGTAAAGGATTTATGTTATACCCTATTCCACCATGGTTTCAACTATATAATCATTTTTTATGTACATTATGTATATAAATGGTTTGGGTAAATATTACGAGGGTTTAGAAACATTTTTTTTATATTTTTTGGATTTTATGAAGTTGAATTGTTTTTGTAATGTCTCTCAAAATCATGTATCTCCTATAAGAACCTCGACATAATAAGACATGGGCTACGAAGAATGTGCATGGGCAAGAGCATGGGGTTTTAAACAATGTGGATGCTTAGAGAAACCATGTACCATGGGATAGTTTGTTCATTTTTGGGTAGTTCAATTTTTTTCTAACCTCATGATCCAATCTTATGGGTCGCCCCCTTGAGTATGTGGTTTTTGCAGAGTTAGCTCAATATTTTCCTTACTATGTGACTAACCTTCCACTGTTTAAAAACAATATCTACCAAAATATGATATAGGATAGGATTTTTAATTAAAAAATATTTTATCCCCCAACCAAACCTATCTCGATATATCTATCACTCTATGTGGTTATGTAATGCTTATCGATCGATTTAGAAGCGGTTTGAAGGTTTTTCATTGTGTGTGGAATACAGATGATTACAATAAGTTGTCGTTTATGGTGGGTTTTCTTTGTTTCACTATGAAATACTTATCCCTCTCATGTTTTTCATAAATATACATCCAATGTGGATATATTTATAGTTTTTAGGACATATAGGATTATATATGGCATTATTTAATATATGGGAAGAGTTCTAAGTATATTTTTTACAGATTCATGCTATTTTTTTGGTCATTGAAGTGCAGTTATTCGTTTTCCCATAAATCTCTTGCTAGGTGTCTTCACACTGAACTTATTACTAATAATAAACTAACGGTATACTTATAAATATCCCTAGGGATCCCCCATATGTTTTCTCATCCTAGTTTCTAGAGGTTATGTAATAGTTTTCTTCGATACAATATTTGACGATCCAAGATTCTCATTACCTACTAATTAATCATTTTAGCTTAATTTTCTGCTCATTAAAAAGGGAGAATCCTAGAAACTATAACATAACTTTGTATTTTGGAACAATGGAACATGGACCTCAATCATTTTGAATGATCTTTAATTTTTAAAACAAACATCTTCCAATTTTTAACTCTAACTTTAACACATTATTCATAACCATGTTAACGGAAATCTAATAAAGGGTAACCTTAGATGCTAAATATGGGTAAATAAAGTAGATACATAAGGATAACATGAAAAAAAAGGTTATGTGAACATGATTATAAAATTTTAATACCATACACTACATATAAAATATCATTTACAGAAATCATGGAAGAAATATTATTATATCAAAAAAATGAATTAAAAGAGAATAATGATTATATATCAAGACAAGACAATATATGAATAAGATGTAAAATTTTGGAATAAAATTAAATATATGAAATTTTTTCCATATTATAAATGGATTAATAAAATGGATATCATATTATAATGGGTTCAATCGCTAAACCATCTTTGTAGTCATGCATTGCTCTCAAGACCATATTTTTATTCATGGATCACACATAATACGATCTTAGTAGTAAAGGATCACACCCTGGTCCACCATTGAGGGAAAATGATCTTACTAAACTATGTTCACTCCCCATTATATCCATGCATATCTCATGAGAAAAAATATTTTTCCAATGATTTGATGGGGTATATTGGTCCCAACAATCGTGATAATAAAATCAAAAAAAAATACAAGAGATATTACATCATTCATCTTATCAGTGCCCATAAAAAATGGGTTTTAAAATATCTTAATGTATCCCATGAAATTAATGGGGTTTCATAATTATTTCATTATATCATAACATATGTAAAACAAACATGTTTTTTAGTAATTTTATAATAAACATTCTTTAAAAAGAAGATATTTCAAAAGATTTTTATCATGGTATCACAAGTGGAAGAGAATTGGGATTCATAAACAACATTTCATATTAATCTTAAACAATTCAAATATTGAACAATAATGGTTTCCGTGTCTTTTAACACCCAAATATTAGTTGAATTAGTTTTTTTTGAAATATTTTAAAATTTTAGATATTTTCCATTTCAGGAAACACTGAAAAGATTTTGTATTATATTATTGGATTTTGTAACATAAAAAATTTAGTTAACACATCCCTACATAGAACAAAAATATTATCATACTCTCTAAAGGACACTGAGGATATTTTTCATTACATGAAAAAACTACTTTCCATGATGGCTTGAGTGACATGAAAAAACGAATAATGAGAATGATATATTTTAAAAACATTAATTAATATAACCTAGCAGTAAAATTTTTATTTCTGAAAGTTTTTAACTATTATATAAAATTATATTATTGAATAAAATATATTATTAATTCATTTGATAAAAAACATTTAGAAAATAATAAGAAAACTGAATTAATATAATGGAAAATATTTTTATTTTTTTCACAAAAAGCTATAATACCAAAATAAATTTAAATAATTACAATTACTGAGTGATATTATTGATATATATATATTATGTAATTAAATTTCTATTTTTATATCCATCTTATATATTTCACAACCATTATATAAAAAACCGAATTTTATGTATAAAATAATATATTTTTAAGGCATTTTTACCACCTTTTAATATGTGACCTATTTTCAATATTATTTTTGTAACATTTTTGGAATATATATGTCAAAATAAATATCAAATTTTAATGAGAAATAGAAAAATTATGTTAGGTTATATTTTGTGAGTTTTTTATAATGTTTCAATTTATTAATGAATAGTGAAAATGCTCATATTTAATTCCAAAATTCTAAATCATTTAATTATTTTATATAGTAAAATTTGATTTTCAAATTGTTTTAAATTTCAATTAGGTCATATATTTATAAATTATTCTAATATATATAATTATAGTTAGTTTATCATTGATATTGGCTATAAATATATGGTAAACAATTCATGGTTTTTACATTAAAAAGTGGATATGTCGCCCCATCTATCAAATTAAATTTATTTTAATTACAGAAAAATCTGTGATTTCAAATTGAAAAAAAGGGATTCCAAATTCGGGATAATATTAATTTATAATTCATATTATGATCTAATCGTTTTTTGATTAAAAATATTCATGATGTAAACTAAAAATAATTACATCGATTAGGGAAAAATTAAGATTTATAAGGGAATAATGCATAAACATAATGAACTAAATGAACTAAAAACATGTAAAAATCCCATTTTATAGGTTTATGTAGATCATAAACCTTTAGGTATGGTTTTTGTGTTTTGGAATAATTTATTAGGTAAAAACATGATTACAACAAACATGTTTTCAGAAATTCTAATTTTTTCACATATATTCCCAATAAAAGGCCACCACCTCTCCATCATCATCACACCTATAAAAACTCATCGGGTTGGAAATTATCTTCCCAGTAGATTTACCTACATACCTTCCATTGTACATGGAGCTTGACTTTCGAAAAAATCCAACCAAGGAATCCCTTTGTCGAAAACCAAATGGAGTTACCCTGATAAGTCGTAACAACCTCCCTCACGCTCTGTTGACTTGTATTCATTCTCCACCCTATACACTGTATTTATTGCATTGTTTTATAAAAAAAAATCCTATAAAAAATAAAATAGGATTATTTTATGATTATTTTTAGACATACCCTAACAGAAACATCCATCTTATGGGTGATGATCATATTGTTCACGCGAATGGTGAACTATTTCCTCAGGAAATGATGATTTTTCCTATTTCCATTACCTCCACTCGTGTTGGATATTATTTTGGAAAATATAATTATATAAGATTTATATGATATTTATATTTTAGTAGTTTTGTTTTATGTTTTATCCAGAACATAACTTTATGTTTTCCATCTTTTATAAATAAGATAATTTCATTTCAGAATGTGTGGACTACCGCCCACTCCAAACAATATGATTCGTTCATAGAATTAATTAATTTCATTATGGATTTTTGAGTGATAATAAATTATATATATGAAATAATAATTCTAACACGATGTTATTATATACATATAATCATATATTTCATTTTTTTCTTTCTTTTAATAAGACATTAAAACTGAAACATTGTTAATGCGTACAAACAACTTATCATATCAATGAATTGTGTACTCCCTTTTCATAATTATATATTATATATAATATTATAAATAAAATTTAAAAAAATTATATGATATTTATATAATTTTTTATGATATTAAAATCATTATATAAGTATATGGACCAAATATACAACAAATCAAGACAAATGAAACAACCTAAGAGAATATTACCCAAAGTAAAACTAAATCATAGAAATGATAATACTAATGTAATACAAAGTAATAAATAATCCAATTATGGTTCTAATTATTGTAATATATTACTTTCATATATTTATAATAAACTATTATTTTTTATATTGGAGGTTTGAATGTGTATGACGAGAGTCAGGACACAATGTAAGGGAATTTTATCTCACTTATTAATTCCTTGTGATTCATATCATATATATCAATAATTTATTTTGTGTGGTGTATATACATCCCATAAAATTTTTATATTAATATTATACTTTAATTTATGGGTATTTATATGTGCATTTTATGATATTAATCTCATGTGTTTTATGATTCCAAAGTTACCAATTTGGCAATGTATTTTCGTCTCAAATTGAATTCTTTCAGACACATGTTATGTTATAAACCTATATTATTCCATTAATAGTATATAATAAATTTGATTTGTTATATAATTTTTTATTATTCGTTTAATTTTTTCCTTTACATTTTTTTATAATTCAATGTTACAAAATTGTTAACACTTTATATGTATAATCTCACCATTTATCAACATATTCCCTGATTATTCTCTTATTGATAAAATATTATGTTCCATACATAATGAAGCTTCATTAATAATCTTCCTCTCAATTTATTCATGTTATAACTATGTAATGGTACCAATTTTACATTATTGTCTATATAAAATGATCAGGGTACAATGGGTAATATCAACATTCAATGTAATTGTACCATTTATAAATTATTTAATTATACCCATTTCATATCATGGCATATGATTTTATGTTTATATTAACCATCTCTTTTTATGGGTCATGATATGAAGATTGTTTTATTATCCTGTGGAACATGTATGAATGAATTGTTTTATATGATGGATGGGACATAAATATTCCCCCACTGAATTGAGTAATGATTTATGTCTTTTGAGATAACGATGGGTATCTAGTCAGTAGGATTCAACCATTATGGGATGATTAGGTAACCTGATCTGTTACAAGGAAATGATAGGGACAAGGGGATGGTGGTGAGTCTCACCTAATAGGTTCTTTCACCAAGACGTTGGAAGACAGGTAAAATAATCCACTATTGGCGTTCATGAGTAGAATTAAAAATATTATTATATTTATATAGTTTTTTCTCAAAAAAAAATTATTGATTAATTCATAGGGAATAAACACAAGATATTTTAGTGAATTCATTTTATTCATAAAAAAATAAATATATTCCAAAATGGTTTTTAATTGTTTTTGTGATCATATATAATAATTAGTTTATTGAAATATATAAATTTTATTTTATAAAATGGTTAAAAATATATTATGAAGGATTGTTTATTTTTTTTAAAAAAATTATATATTAAATGAACACTACAAAATACTTATTTTTTATAAAATGTATTTTTTTAGTACATAGGCTTCACATTATATATTTTCATATTTATAATATTACATTAGTATTTTTTTACTAATATTATATATATATAATTTAATTTAATTATAATTTTTCTTGAATTTAGTATATAAACCATTTAATAATTATAAAGTAATTTTTTGAACATAACTTATAGTCTCATTTTGTGGGTATAATTTTAAATTAAACTATGACTTTTTTTCAATTACTATAGTAATATGCATAAAATATTTTTATTTAGAATAAATAATATATGATAATAAAGAAAAAAATATTTGTAATCAATGTGAAGACTGACTATATTAAATTTTTTACCATGGAAAATGCTAAATTGGTTATTTGTTGGTTAAACTAATGCAATAAGGCATTAAATTATTTGAAACTCGTTATTTAATTTAATTGTATTTATTTTTTCATATATAATAATTTAAAATATTAATATATGAAATTTATTTACATTTTAATTTGATTGTGACTTTTATAATATTTTATCTAAAGTATTAAGTCAAAAAATGCAGTCCCTTTCTTTTATATTTTTAATATTAAATATGATTGTTAAAAAACAAATATTTATTTTAAACTTATTTTATATATAATTTTATTAGTGTAATTTTTTGTATTTTTTGTGATTAAATAATTAATATAAATTATTACATAACGTAGACAAAGGGCCTATACAATAAGCAGAAATGTCACATAAATTAGGTTTAAAAATAATAGAATAATTTTGTTCTAGGGTATTAACGTTTTTTATAAATGCCTTCATCGAAATTATACATTATAAATGGGTGATAGTTTTTATTTCAATAAAGTTATTATTTATATATCATTAATTTTGAGGTAAATTTATAGTTCCATGATGATATTAATGTTATTTTATAAAAAAATTCTAATAATTGATTTAAAATTCAGAAAATCATTTCCTTTTAAAATATATTGGAAATTTTTTTTAATATATAATAAATGTTAAATTAATTCTCAATTCTCATTTTTATAGTAAAAATATTGTTCCCTAATTATAAAAAGAAATGGAAATCAAGGTCATTTGAAAAATAGTTAACAAGGGGTCTAATGAAAGAGATATTATTGAAAAAATCATCTATAATTTTATAAATATTATTTAATGAGATTATTAACACATCATCAGAATTTAATCTAATTATATTTGTTACGATAATTTTTTACAAGGAAAATTATTTATATTAACTAATAAATATATTTAATTCCATGAATGCCCCTCCTCATACTTATAAAAAGGCACGCTCTCTCTTTTCCACCACATAATTAAATATTTTTTTGGGGACCAATATATCAAAAATACCGTATACCATACCTACCCATATTCTAGGGCTCCTATATATGATATAGTACTATCCCTAGGGGTACTAATGTGAAAAACAAGAGAGATTATTTAAAGGAAATGTATAACATTTAACAGAATGTTTTTACTTGTATGTGTTCATATACATCATTAAAATATTCAGCATGTGTTATAAAATAATAAAACAAATATAATAAATATATTAAGATGTTTTTATATTAATCTAATTAATATATATTCATCAACTATTCAATAAAATATTACATTAATCCATCATTCCAATGTACAATATAGTACGTCCTTGAACATTTATTAATTTTTTTCCATCACCACATCCCATGAATGGATTATATGATGGATTAATGGAATATACGTGATAATAATTATATAATCACCACTATTAATGTAAAATATATCATATATTTATGAACATTCAATCCATTGAAAAATTATTTCATTTGATTGTGAGAATGTGACGATTACCACCTCCGCAAAGTGATGTGGTTCACTTTTTATCACCACATCAAACACATGATATATAAAAATATTTAAATATATAATATATATTTGTTATATAATAATAATTCATTAAATATGAAATTTATATAGCTTCATTATAAAATAATCTTTTAATAATTGGAATGCTACTCTGGCATTTGTACACATATTGTCTCCACGCATGTACTGTAGATAATCTTTCATTATCACCATTATTGGTTTGTTGTGAATGTATTATAAATATTTGAAATATATACATATTTAATAGTAATTATTCTTAAAATGATGTAACAATGTCCACATTGATCATTGAAAACCCACTAAATCTTGTTTGACATTTTGAACGGAACATCTTCAAAACACCCGATGTAGAATTATCCATTTTGGAAATTAATTATGTCATTAAAATAAATTAAATAAAAAATTAAAAAAAAAATTATATATCCTTAAAAAATACCTTAAATGACTATGTAATTTATATATATATATATATATATATTACAGTCGTTAAATGACATAAATGGAAATGATGCAATCAATGTAAGGGATATCACCGCAATATCCTTTCATTGAAGAATATTTTAATGTTAAAAAAACTGATTTATTTTTTATGGTTCAGGAACTGAATATTTTAACTGTTCTATCACTAATAATTTATATTTATTTATAATATTTTTTAAATTAAAATTATTTATTCAATTTCTATATTACTTGAAGGCTGACATATTGTTATGGGTTTCATAACACATTTTCCTTTCTTGGTGTTTTACGTCTTCATCAATGATTTCATTATTCCAATATTGGATCATAATTGATCCTTATTTTTTATATTTTTAAATATATTTCAAGTTGATTTTCTTATGTTAATATAATTACACAATGTAATAATTTATAATTAAAATGAAATGATCACTGTAAGTGTTTTGATTATGTCAACCTCATTTTCTAGCTACATTATTTATATTATAATCCATGACTTCCATAAATTTTCTAATTACTTCCTATTGAATTTATTTTTATTTATTATATCATAAACTTAATAGGATTTATAGACAGATATCATTTTAATATTTTCAATATAAATTGATTCAAGTAATTATAAAGTGGTAAAGGATTTATGTTATACCCTATTCCACCCTGGTTTCAACTATATAATCATTTTTTTATGTACATTATGTATATAAATGGTTTGGGTAAATATTGGGAGGGTTTAGAAACATTTTTTTTATATTTTTTGGATTTTATGAAGTTGAACTATTTTTGTAATGTCTCTCAAAATCATGTATCTCCTATAAGAACCTCGACATAATGAGACATGGGCTACGAAAAATGTGCATGGGCAAGAGCATGGTTTTTTAAACTATATGGCTGCTTAGAGAAACCATGTACCATGGGATAATTAGTTCATTTTTGGGTAGTTCACTTTTTTCTAACCTCATGATCCAATCTTATGGGTCGCCCCCTTGAGTATGTGGTTTTTGCAGAGTTAGCTCAATATTTTCCTTACTATGCGACTAACCTTCCACTGTTTAAAAACAATATCTACCAAAATATGATATAGGTTAGGATTTTTAATTAAAAAATATTTTCTCTCCCCACCAAACCTATCTCAATATATCTATCACTCTATATGGTTATGTAACGCTTATCCATCGATTTAGAAGTGATTTGAAGGTATTTCTTTGTGTGTGGAATACAGATGATTACAATAAGTTGTCGTTTATGGTGGGTTTTCTTTGTTTCACTATGAAATACTTATCCCTCTCATGTTTTTCATAAATATACATCCAATGTGGATATATTTATAGTTTTTAGGACATATAGGATTATATATGGAATTATTTAATATTGGGGAAGTGTTCTATGTATATTTTTTACAGATTCATCCTATTTTTTTGGGCATTGAAGTGCAGTTATTCGTTTTCCCATAAATCTCTTGCTAGATGTCTTCACACTGAACTTATTACTAATAATAAACTAACGTTATACTTAGAAATATCCCTAGGGATCCCTCAAATGTTTTCTCATCCTAGTTTCTAGAGGTTACGTAATAGTTTTCTTCGATACAATATTTGACGATCCAAGATTCTCATTACATAATAATTCATCATTTTAGCTGAATTTTCTACTCATTAAAAAGGGAGAAGCCTAGAAACTATAACATAACTTTGTATTTTGGAACCATGGAACATGGACCTCAATCATTTTGAATGATCTTTAATTTTTAAAACAAACTTCTTCCAATTTTTAACTCTAACTTTAACACATTATTCATAATCATGTTAAAGGAAACCTAATAATGGGTAATCTTTGATGCTAAATATGGGTAAATAAAGTAGATACATAAGGATAACATTAAAAAAAAGTTATGTGAACATGATTATTACATTTTAATACCATACACGACATATAAAATATCATTTACAGAAATCATGGAAGAAATATTATTATATCAAAAAAATGAATTATAAGAGAATAATGATTATATATCAAGACAAGACAATATATGAATAAGATGTAAAATTTTGGAATAAAATTAAATATATGAAATTATTTCCATATTATACATGGATTAATAAAATTGATATAATATTATAATGGGTTCAATCGCTAAACCATCTTTGTAGTCATGGATTTCTCTCAAGACCATATTTTTATTCATGGATCACACATAATACGATCTTAGTAGTAAAGGATCACACCCTGGTCCATCATTGAGGGAAAATTATCTTACTAAAATATGTTCAATCCCCATTATATCCATGCATATCTCATGAGAAAAAATATTTTTCCAATGATTTGATGGGGTATATTGGTCCGAACAATCGTGATAATAAAATCACAAAAAAAATTACAAGAGATATTAAATCATTCATCTTATTAGTGCCCATAAAAAATGGGTTTTAAAATATCATAATGTATACCATGAAATTAATGGGGTTTCATAATTATTTCATTATATCATAACATATGTAAAACAAACATGTTTTTTAGTAATTTTATAATAAACATTCTTTAAAAAGAAGATATTTCAAAAGATTTTTATCATGGTATCACAAGTGTAAGAGAATTGGGATTCATAAACAACATTTCATATTAATCTTAAACAATTCAAATATTGAATAAGAATGGTTTCCGTGTCTTTTAACACCAAAATATTAGTTGAATTAGTTTTTTTTGAAATATTTTACAATTTTAGATATTTTCCATTTCTGGAAACACTGAAAAGATTTTGTATTATATTATTGGATTTTGTAACATAAAAAATTTAGTTAACACTTCCCTACATAGAACAAAAATTTTATCATACTCTCTAAAGAACACTGAGGATATTTTTCCTTACATGAAAAAATTACTTTCCATGATGGCTTGAGTGACATGAAAAAACAAATAACCAGAATGATATATTTTAAAAACTTTAATTAATATAACCTAGCAGTAAAATTTTTATTTCTGAAAATTTTTAACTAATATATATAAATATATTATTGAATAAAATATATTATTAAATCATTTGATAAAAAAAATTAGAAAATAATAAGAAAACTGATTTAATATAATGGAAAATATTTTTATTTTTTTCACAAAAAGCTATAATACCAAAATAAATTTAAATAATTACAATTACTGAGTGATATTATTGAGAGATATATATTATGTAATTAAATTTCTATTTTTATATCCATCTTATATATTTCACAACCATTATATAAAAAAACCGAATTTTATGTATAAAATAATATATTTTTAAGGAATTTTTTCCACCTTTTAATATGTGACCTATTTTCAATATTATTTTTGGAACATTTTTGGAATATATATTTCAAAATAAACATCAAATTTTAATGAGAAATAGAAAAATTATGTTAGGTTATATTTTTTGAGTTTTCTATAATGTTTCAATTTATTAATGAATTGTGAAAATGCTCATAATTAATTTCAAAATTCTAAATCATTTAATTATTTTATATTGTAAAATTTGATTTTCAAATTGTTTTAAATTTCAATTAGGTCATATATTTATAAATTAATCTAATATATATAATTATAGTTAGTTTATCATTGATATTGGCTATAAATATATGGTAAACAATTCATGGTTTTTACATTAAAAAGTGGATCTGTCGCCCCATCTATCAAATTTAAATTTATTTTAATTTCAGAAAAATCTGTGATTTCAAATTGAAAAAAAGGGATTCCAAATTCAGGAGAATATTAATTTATAATTCATATTATGATCTAATCATTTTTTGACTAAAAATATTCATGAAATAAATTAAAAATAATTACATCGATTAGGGAAAAATTATGATTTATAAGGGAATAATGCATAAACATAATGAACTAAATGAACTAAAAACTTGTAAAAATCCCATTTTATAGGTTTATGTAGACCATAATCTATTAGGTATGGTTTTTGTGTTTTGGAATAATTTATTAGGTAAAAACATGAGTACAACAAACATGTTTTCAAAAATTCTAATTTTTTCACATATATTACCAATAAAAGGCCACCACCTCTCCATCATCATCACACCTATAAAAACTCGTCGGTTTGGAAATTATCTTCCCAGTAGATTTACCTACATACCTTCCATAGTACATAGAGCTTACCTTTCGAAAAAATCCAACCAAGGAATCCCTTTGTCGAAAACCAAATGGAGTTAACCTGATAAGTCATAAAATCCTCCCTCACGCTCTGTTGACTTGTATTCATTCTCCACCCTATACACTCTATTTGTTGCATTATTTTATAATAAAACTCCTATAAAAAATAAAATAGGATTATTTTATGATTATTTTTAGACATACCCTAACAGAAACATCCATCTTATGGGTGATGATCATATTGTTCACGTGTATGGTGAACTATTTCCTCAAGAAATAATGATTTTTCCTATTTCCATTACCTCCACTCGTGTTGGATATTATTTTGGAAAATATAATTATATAAGATTTATATGATATTTATATTTTAGTAGTTTTGTTTTATGTTTTATCCAGAACATAACTTTATGTTTTCCATCTTTTATAAATAAGATAATTTCATTTCAGAATGTGTGGACTACCTCCCACTCCAAACGATATGATTCGTTCACATGATTAATTAATTTCATTATCGATTTTTGAGTGATAATAAATTATATATATGAAATAATAATTCTAACATGATGTTATTATATACATATAATCATATATTTCATTTTTTTTCTTTTAATAAGACATTAATACTGAAACATTGTTAATGCGTACAAACAACTTATCATATCAATGAATTGTGTACTCCCTTTTCATAATTATATATTATATATAATATTATAAATAATATTTAAAAAAATTATATGATATTTATATAATTTTTTATGTTATTAAAGTCATTATATAAGTATATGGACCAAATATACTACAAATCAAGACAAATGAAACAACCTAAGAGAATATCACCCAAAGTAAAACTAAAACATAGAAATGATAATACTAATGTAATACAAAGTATTAAATAATCCAATTATGGTACTAATTATTGTAATATATTACTTTCATATATTTATAATAAACAATTATTTTTTATATTGGAGGTTTGAATGTGTATGACGAGAGTCAGGACACAATCTAAGGGAATTTTATCTCACTTATTAATTCCTTGTGATTCATATCATATATATCAATAATTTATTTTGTGTGGTGTATATACATCCCATAAAAGTTTTATATTAACATTATACTTTAATTTATGGGTATTTATATGTGAATTTTATGACATTAATCTCATGTGTTTTATGATTCAAAAGTTACCAATTTGGCAATGTATTTTCGTCTCAAATTGAATTCTTTCAGGAACATGTTATGTTATAAACCTATATTATTCCTTTAAGAATATATAATAAATTTGATTTGTTATATAATTTTTTATTATTCGTTTTTTTCCTTTACATTTTTTTATAATTTAATGTTACAAAATTGTAAACAATTTATATGTATAATCTCACCATTTATCAACATATTCCCCGATTATTCCCTTATTGATAAAATATTATGTTCCATACATAATGAAGCTTCATTAATAATCTTCCTCTCAATTTATTCATGTTATAACTATGTAATGGTACCATTTTTACATTATTGTCTACATAAAATGATCAGGGTACAATGGGTAATATCAACATTCCATGTAATTGTACCATTTATAAATTATTTAATTATACCCATTTCATATCATGGCTTATGATTTTATGTTTATATTAACCATCTCTTTTTGTGGGTCATGATATGAAGATTGTTTTATTATCCTGTGGAACATGTATAAATGAATTGTTTTATATGATAGATGGGACATAAATCTCCCCCCAATGAATTAAGTAATGATTTATATCTTTTGAGATAACGATGGGTATCTAGTTAGTAGGATTCAACCATTATTGGATGATTAGGTAACCTGATCTGTTTTAAGGAAATGATAGGGACAAGGGGATGGTGCTGAGTCTTGCCTAATAGGTTTTTTCACCAAGATGTTGGAAGACAGGTAAAATAATCCACTATTGGCGTTCATGAGTAGAATTAAAAATATTATTATATTTATATAGTTTTTCTCAAAAAAATTATTGATTAATTCATAGGGAATAAACACAAGATATTTTAGTGAATTCATTTTATTCATAAAAAAATAAATATATTCCAAAATGGTTTTTAATTGTTTTTGTGATCATATATTATAATTAATTTATTGAAATATATAAATTTTATTTTATAAAATGGATAAAAATATATTATGAAGGATTGTTGATTTTTTTAAAAAAATTATATATTCAATGAACTCTACAAAATACTTATTTTTTATAAAATGTATTTTTTTAGTACATAGGCTTCACATTATATATTTTCCTATTTATAAAATTACATTAGTAGTTTTTTACTAATATTATTTATATAAAATTTAATTTAATTAAAATTTTTCTTGAATTTAGTATATAAACCATTTAATAATTATAAAGTAATTTTTTTGAACATAACTTATAGTCGCATTTTGTGGGTATAATTTTAAATTAAACTATGAATTTTTTTCAATTACTATAGTAATATGTATACAATATTTTTATTTAGAATAAATAATATATGATAATAAAGAAAAAATTATTTGTAATCAATGTGAAGAGTGACTATATTAAATTTTTTACCATGGTAAATGCTAAATTGGGTATTTATTGGTTAAACTAATGCAATAAGGCATTAAATTATTTGAAACTCGTTATTTAATTTAATTGTATTTCTTTTTTCATATATAATAATTTAAACTATTAATATATGAAATTTATTTACATTTTAATTTGATTGTGACTTTTATAATATTTTATCTAAATTATTAAGTCAAAAAATGCAGTCCCTTTCTTTTATATTTTTAATATTTAATATGATTGTTAAAAAACAAATATTTATTTTAAAATTATTTTATATATAATTATATTAGTGTAATTTTTTTAGTTTTTGTGATTAAATAATTAATATAAATTATTACATAACGTAGACAAAGGGCCTATACAACAAGCAGAAATGTCACATAAATTAGGTTTAAAAACAATAGAATAATTTTGTTCTAGGGTATTAACATTTTTTATAAATGCCTTCATCGACATTATACATTATAAATGGGTGATAGTTTTTATTTAAATAAAGTTATTATTTATATATCATTAATTTCAAGGTAAATTAATAGTTCCATGATGATATTAATGTTATTTTATAAAAAAATTCTAATAATTGATTTAAAATTCCGAAAATCATTTCTTTTTAAAATATATTGAAATATTTTTTTTAATATATAATAAATGTTAAATTAATTCTCAATTCTCCTTTTTATAATAAAAATATTGTTCCCTAATTATAAAAAGAAATGGAAATCAAGGTCATTTTAAAAATAGTTAAAAAGGGGTCTAATGAAAGAGATATTATTGAAAAAATCATCTATAATTTTATAAATATTATTTAATGAGATTATTAACACATCCTCAGAATTTAATCTAATTATATTTGTTACGATAATTTTTTACAAGGAAAATTATTTATATTAACTAATAAATATATGTAATTCCATGAATGCCCCTCCCCATACTTATAAAAAGGCACGCTCTCTCTTTTCCACCACATAATTAAATATTTTTTTGGGGACCAATATATCATAAATACCGTATACCATACCAACCCATAATCTAGGGCTCTTATATATGATATAGTACTATCCATAGGGGTACTAATGTGAAAAACAAGAGAGATCATTTAAAGGAAATTTATAACATTTAACAGAATGTTTTTACTTGTATGTGTTCATATACATCATTAAAATATTCAGCATGTGTTATAAAATAATAAAACAAATATAATAAATATATTAAGATGTTTTTATCTTAATCTAATTAATTTATATTCATCACCTCTTAAATAAAATATTACATGAATCCATCCTTCCAATGTACAATATAGTACATCCTTGAACATTTATTAATTTTTTTCCATCACCACATCCCATGAATGGATTATATGATGGATTAATGGAATATACGTGATAATAATTATATAATCACCACTATTAATGTAAAATATATCATATATTTATAATCATTTAATCCATTGAAAAATGATTTCATTTGATTGTGAGCATGTACGATTACCACCTCCGCAAAGTGATGTGGTTCACTTTTTATCACCACATCAAACAGATGATATATAAAAATATTTAAATATATAATATATATTTGTTATATAATAATAATTCATTAAATATGAAATTTATATAGCTTCATTATAAAATAATCTTTTAATAATTGGAATGATACTCTGGCATTTGTACACATATTGTCTCCACGAATGTACTGTAGATAATCTTTCATTATAACCATTATTGGTTTGTTGTGAATGTATTATAAATATTTGAAATATATACATATTTAATAGTAATTATTCTTAAAATTATGTAACAATGTCCACATTGATCATGGAAAACCCACTAAATCTTGTTTGAAATTTTGAACAGAACATCATCAAAACACCTGATGTAGAATTATCCATTTTGGAAATTAATTACATCATTAAAATAAATTAAATAAAAAATTAAAACAATAAATTATATATCCTTAAAAAATACCTTAAATGATTATGTAATTTATATATATATATATATATATATATATTACAGTCATTAAATGACATAAATGGAAATGATGGAATCAATGTAAGGGATATCACCACAATATCCATTCATTAAAGAATATTTTAATGTTAAAAAACTGATTTATTTTTTTATGGTTCAGGCACTGAATATTTTAACTGTTATATCACTAATAATTTATATTTATTTATAATATTTTTTAAATTAAAATTATTTTTTCAATTTCTATATTAATTGAAGGCTGACATATTGTTATGGGTTTCATAACACATTTTCCTTTCTTGGTGTTTTACGTCTTCATCAATGATTTCATTATTCCACTATTGGATCATAATTGATCGCTATTTTTTATATTTTTAAATATATTTCAAGTTGATTTTCTTATGTTAATATAATTACACAATGTAATAATTTATAATTAAAATGAAATGATCACTGTAAGTGTTTTGATTATGTCAACCTCATTTTCTAGCTACATGATTTATATTATAATCCATGACTTCCTTAAATTTTCTACTTACATCCTATTGAATTTATTTTTATTTATTATATCTTAAACTTAATAGGATTTATAGACAGATATCATTTTAATTTTTTCAATATAAATTGATTCAAGTAATTATAAAGTGGTAAAGGATTTATGTTATACCCTATTCCACCCTGGTTTCAACTATATAATCATTTTTTTATGTACATTATGTATATAAATGGTTT
This sequence comes from Viscum album, assembly GCA_963277665.1. Lineage (NCBI taxonomy): Eukaryota > Viridiplantae > Streptophyta > Magnoliopsida > Santalales > Viscaceae > Viscum > Viscum album. Next base: position 86,266,071 of record OY728121.1, on the reverse strand, counting down.
GGGTAAATATTGCGAGGGTTTAGAAACATTTTTTTTATATTTTTTGGATTTTATTAAGTTGAATTATTTTTGTAATGTCTCTCAAAATCATGTATCTCCTATAAGAACCTCGACATAATGAGACATGGGCTACGAAGAATGTGTATGGGAAAGAGCATGGTTTTTTAAACTATGTGGCTGCTTAGAGAAACCATGTACCATGGGATAATTTGTTCATTTTTGGGTAGTTCACTTTTTTTCAAACCTCATGATCCAATATTATGGGTCGCCCCCTTGAGTATGTGGTTTTTGCAGAGTTAGCTCAATATTTTCCTTACTATGTGACTAACCTTCCACTGTTTAAAAACAATATCTACCAAAATATGATATAGGTTAGGATTTTTAATAAAAAAATATTTTCTCTCCCAACCAAACCTATCTTGATATATCTATCACTCTATATGGTTATGTAACGCTTATCCATCGATTTAGAAGCGATTTAAAGGTTTTTCTTTGTGTGTGGAATACAGATGATTACAATAAGTTGTCGTTTATGGTGGGTTTTCTTTGTTTCACTATGAAATACTTATCCCTCTCATGTTTTTCATAAATATACATCCAATGTGGATATATTTATAGTTTTTAGGACATATAGGATTATATATGGCATTATTTAATATAGGGGAAGAGTTCTAAATATATTTTTTACAGATTCATCCTATTTTTTTGGGCATTAAAGTGCAGTTATTCATTTTCCCATAAATCTCTTGCTAGGTGTCTTCACACTGAACTTATTACTAATAATAAACTAACGTTATACTTATAAATATACCTAGGGATCCCCCATATGTTTTCTCATCCTAGTTTCTAGAGGTTACGTAATAGTTTTCTTCGATACAATATTTGACGATCCAAGATTCTCATTACCTAATAATTCATCATTTTAGCTGAATTTTCTGCTCATTAAAAAGGGAGAAGCCTAGAAACTATAACATAACATTGTATTTTGGAACCATGGAACATGGTCCTCAATCATTTTGAATGATCTTTAATTTTTAAAACAAACATCTTCCAATTTTTAACTCTAACTTTAACACATTATTCAAAACCATGTTAAAGGAAACCTAATAAAGGGTAATCTTAGATGCTAAATATGGGTAAATAAAGTAGATACATAAGGATAACATGAAAAAAGTTTATTTGAACATGATTATAACATTTTAATAACATACACTACATATAAAATATCATTTACAGAAATCATGGAAGAAATATTATTATATCAAAAAAATGAATTATAAGAGAATAATGATTATATATCAAGACAAGAGAATATATGAATAAGATGTAAATTTTTGGAATAAAATTAAATATATGAAATTATTTCCATATTATACATGGATTAATAAAATGGATATCATATTATAATGCGTTCAATCTCTAAACCATCTTTGTAGTCATGGATTGCTCTCATGACCATATTTTTATTCATGGATCACACATAATACGATCTTAGTAGTAATGGATCACACCCTGGTCCATCATTGAGGGAAAATTATCTTACTAAAATATGTTCACTCCCCATTATATCCATGCATATCTCGTGAGAAAAAATATTTTTCCATTGATTTGATGGGGTATATTGGTCCCAACAATCGTGATAATAAAATCACAAAAAAAATTACAAGAGATATTAAATCATTCATCTTATCAGTGCCCATAAAAAAATGGGTTTTAAAATATCATAATGTATCCCATGAAATTAATTTGGTTTCATAATTATTTCATTATATCATAACATATGTAAAACAAACATGTTTTTTAGTAATTTTATAATAAACATTCTTTAAAAAGAAGATATTTCAAAAGATTATTATCATGGTATCACAAGTGGAAGAGAATTGGGATTCATAAACAACATTTCATTTTAATCTTAAACAATTCAAATATTGAATAAGAATTGTTTCCATGTCTTTTAAAACCCAAATATTAGTTGAATTAGTATTTTTTGAAAAATTTTAAAATTTTAGATTTTTTCCATTTCAGGAAACACTGAAATGATTTTGTATTATATTATTGGATTTTGTAACATAAAAAATTTATTTAACACTTCCCTACATAGAACAAAATTTTTATCATACTCTCTAAAGGACACTGAGGATATTTTTCATTACATGAAAACATTACTTTCCATGATGGCTTCAGTGACATGAAAAAACGAATAATGAGAATGATATATTTTAAAAACATTATTTTAATATAACCTAGTAGTAAAATTTTTATTTTTGAATTTTTTTAACTAATATTTAAAATTATATTATTGAATAAAATATATTATTAAATCATTTGATTAAAAATTTTAGAAAATAATATGAAAACTGATTTAATATAATGGAAAATATTTTTATTTTTTTCACAAAAAGCTATAATACCTAAATAAATTTAAATAATTACAATTACTGAGTGATATTATTGAGATATATATATTTTGTAATTAAATTTATATTTTTATATCCATCTTATATATTTCACAACCATTATATAAAAAACCGAATTTTATGTATAAAATAATATATTTTTAAGGCATTTTTACCACCTTTTAATATGTGACCTATTTTCAATATTATTTTTGGAACATTTTTGGAATATATATTTCATAATAAACATCAAATTTTAATGAGCAATAGAAAAATTTTGTTAGGTTTTATTTTTTGAGTTTTCTATAATGTTTCAATTTTTTAATGAATAGTGAAAATGCTCATATTTAATTCCAAAATTATAAATCATTTAATTATTTTATATGGTAAAATTTGATTTTCAAATTGTTTTAAATTTCAATTAGGTAATATATTTATAAATTAATCTAATATATGTAATTATAGTTAGTTTATCATTGATATTGGCTATAAATATATGGTAAAAAATTCATTGTTTTTATATTAAAAAGTGGATCTGTCGCCCCATCTATCAAATTAAATTTATTTTAATTTCAGAAAAATCTGTGATATCAAATTGAAAAAAGGGATTCCAAATTCGGGATAATATTAATTTATAATTCATATTATTATCTAATCATTTTTTGACTAAAAATATTCATGAAGTAAATTAAAAATAATTACATTGATTAGGGAAAAATTAAGATTTATAAGGGAATAATGCAGAAACATAATGAACTAAATGAACTAAAAACTTGTAAAAATCCAATTTTATAGGTTTATATAGACCATAAACCTTTAGGTATGGTTTTTGTGTTTTGGAATAATTTATTAGGTAAAAACATGAGTACAAGAAACATGTTTTCAAAAATTCTAATTTTTCACATATATTCCCAATAAAAGGCCACCACCTCTCCATCATCATAACAGCTATAAAAACTCATCGGTTTGGAAATTATCTTCCCAGTAGATTTACCTACATACCTTCCATAGTACTTGGAGCTTACCTTTCGAAAAAATCCAACCAAGGAATCCCTTTGTCGAAAAACAAATGGAGTTACCCTAATAAGTCGTAACATCCTCCCTCACGCTCTGTTGACTTGTTTTCATTCTCCACCCTATACACTCTATTTATTGCATTATTTTATAAAAAAACTCCTTTAAAAAATAAAATAGGTTTATTTTATGTTTATTTTTAGACATACCCTAACAGAAACATCCATCTTATGGGTGATGATCATATTGTTCAGGTGTATGGTGAACTATTTCCTCAAGAAATGATGATTTTTCCTATTTCCATTACCTCCACTCGTGTTGGATATTATTTTGGAAAATATAATTATATATGATTTATATGATATTTATATTTTAGTAGTTTTGTTTTATGTTTTATCTAGAACATAACTTTATGTTTTCCATCTTTTATAAATAAGATAATTTCATTTCAAAATGTGTGGACTACCGCCCACTCCAAACGATATGATTCGTTCAAAGAATTAATTAATTTCATTATGGATTTTTGAGTGATAATAAATTATATATATGAAATAATAATTCTAAAATGATGTTATTATATACATATAATCATATATTTCATTTTTTTCTTTCTTTTAATAAGACATTACAACTGAAACATTGTTAATGCATACAAACAACTTATCATATCAATGAATTGTGTACTCCCTTTTCATAATTATATATTATATATAATATTATAAATAATATTTAAAAAAATTATATGATATTTATATAATTTTTTATGTTATTAAAATCATTATATAAGTATATGGACCAAATATACAACAAATCAAGACAAATGAAACAACCTAAGAGAATATTACCCAAAGTAAAACTAAAACCTAGAAATGATAATATTAATGTAATACAAAGTAATAAATAATCCAATTATGGTACTAATTATTGTAATATATTACTTTCATATATTTATAATGAACTATTATTTTTTATATTGGTGGTGTGAATGTGTATGATGAGAGTCAGGACACAATGTAAGGGAATTTTATCTCACTTATTAATTCCTTGTGATTCATATAATATATATCAATAATTTATTTTGTGTGGTTTATATGCATCCCATAAATTTTTTATATTAATATTATACATTAATTTATTGGTATTTATATGTGCATTTTATGACATTAAACTCATGTGTTTTATGATTCAAAAGTTACCAATTTGGAAATGTATTTTCGTCTCAAATTGAATTCTTTCGGACACATGTTATGTTATAAACCTATATTATTCCATTAAGAGTATATAATAAATTTGATTTGTTATATAATTTTTTATTATTCGTTTAATTTTTTCCATTACATTTTTTTATAATTCAATGTTACAAAATTGTTAACACTTTATAAGTATAATCTCACCATTTATCAACATATTCCCCGATTATTCTTTTATTGATAAAATATTATGTTCCATACATAATGATGCTTCATTAATAATCTTCCTCTAAATTTATTCATGTTATAACTATGTAATGGTACCATTTTTACATTATTGTCTACATAAAATGATCAGGGTATAATGGGTAATATCAACATTCCATGTAATTGTACCATTTATAAATTATTTAATTATACCCATTTCATATCATGGCTTATGATTTTATGTTTATATTAACCATCCCTTTTTATGGGTCATGATATGAAGATTTTTTTATTATCCTGTGGAACATGTATGAATGAATTGTTTTATATGATGGATGGGACATAAATCTCCCCCCAATGAATTGAGTAATGATTTATATCTTTTGAGATAACGATGGGTATCTAGTCAGTAGGATTCAACCATTATGGGATGATTAGGTAACCTGGTCATTTACAAGGAAATGATAGGGACAAGGGGATGGTGGTGAGTCTCGCCTAATAGGTTTTTTCACCAAGACGTTGGAAGACAGGTAAAATAATCCACTATTGGCTGATGGGGAAACATGATCCATTCTATAGAAGGGAATCTGACTGGGGGACAATGGTGGGTCCCACATTGTCTGTGTTGTTCCCATTATGTTCTTTAATAAATTCTAGCAATGTATCATTTATTATATTAAATTATGTCTCATGTTTATGTATACCGAAATTCCATTAATTACTCCTTTAATAATTTTTCAAGGATTATGTTCATTATTTCCTTCTGATTCATGTCTTATGAAATGCCAATATTTAATCCATGATTCATGTTTATGATCTTATGATATGATGGTTTTGATATTGAAATGTTTTTATCAAGTTCTAATACCCTTTATGCTTATGTTTATTCTTACATGTCTCCATTATTTACCCTTAATGTTCATCTAAGAACTCCCCTATTTAGGTTTCATTCCCCATTTTATGAAGATACATATTATGTATAATGTTTCAAAGAAGGGTTCTTGTCATGATTAATCTAGTGGGAGATAATGTAGCTCATTCTTTACCCTGTATTACATTTCCATGTTTCCAAAGGCGGTAAACAAATACGGTCTTTAGGCGTCTATTTATGTAATGCTTTATGTATTGTACAAAAAGTAATAAAGTGCCTATCAGCGTTAGGACTAGGTAATTATATTTGGTATTAGAGGGATGTTTAGTGAACTATTGGAAACTAGTATAAAGATGCATTAATGAGATCCCTAGATATATTTCTAAGGATATTTCTATTGATATCATTATGGATGTGTATAATGATGAGTTATCGTTAATGATAAAAGCATGGTATTATAGTAATGGATTTATTGAGTGGCTTCCCTATAATAAATAATTATATGGATACTAAAATTTCAAATGCTTATGGAATATTTTTCAATAGGAGTAACAACCTCAACAAGATTTGTTTGGATTGACTATTTGTAACCTAGTACATGAAAATGGGCCGTGCAGAATACCCAACTTAACACTCTCAGGGTATATGTATTGTAAATTTACAGAAACATCACAATAAATCATGATGGATTTAAATTTTATCTTCCTAAAAATATCCTAGGATATACAAAGGTTGTCATATATTAAGGTACATTTCATTATCTATATATAATATAGGCATCTTTTATTGATTATATGTTCTTATTTTATGATTTCGGATGCTCCCCCTATGCATCCAGGTTTTAGTAGATGGAGGTAACTAGAAGGAACATGTTTAATATTGATCTTTTCATATATGGAATGTATGTTAATAATGAAAATCAAATTCTCTATTGGAAATATCAGAAATAAAATCCAGATGTAGGTATGAGTATTGGTTATTCTTGTGAATATAAAGAGATCAGAAAAGGCATGGGATATGTATGTGATGTTATTATAGTATTTTACATTAAAAATAATAAGAATTATTATATTATGTTTTAGTAAACAAAATATATAAATCCTATATCATATTATAAGATATTTGTATTATGGAATATGTTGATGAATCCTAAGTAATGGGTTAAGAATAATGATGGATGATTAGATTTTTTATGTTTGGAAGATAAAGGAATATGATATATTAATCATGAAATATATACGCATTTTTAGTATAAAATATCAATTAAAATTGAAAGGGATATGATGAATGGTGATAAAGTCCTCAAAAAATGATATTTTTTCCAACCTATGGTAACATTCAATGTGTTCAAGATGTGTTGAAAATTGTTTCTAGTATGGATAATGGGATGATTGATTTAAAAAAAATTAAATGTATGTAGCACATATTACCCTATATATAATTATTGATTTTTCATTAATGTCTTATATGTGAGTATTGATTATGTTTAAAATTTCTTTTAATTGTTGAAGAAATCATTTAAATAAATAATCATGAATTTTTTATAATATTATTTAGTGTTATTCAAGTTATTACCATGTTTTAAGTGAATATTTTAAAAGTGTAGTCACATATTTGGAATGTGACAATAAGGTGGTACATTGTAATACGTTTGGAATCAGTGTTAATATGTTTTTCTGAATTTCATTATAATGTAATGTATTCTTATCATTCATAAGGGTTACAAGGGAATCTATTAATGGATAATCTATATTAAACTTTAGAGGATTTATTTATGTAATGATATTGTATTGAAAACCTTGGTTAAAAGGATATTTAGTGAATAAAATTATTTAAAGTAAGTAACTCATAATTATTTTCGATATTATATTAGTATTGTTTTATAAAATGGAATAATTTATTTTGGGTGACAAATAATAACGTGTATCAAGGTTTTGCATCATGAACCAATAACTGAAAGGAAGATAAGTGTTTCACAATTACATGTGTGATGTCCCAGTTAATGTATAATATTTTTTTATAAATTAATATTTATGATATAAAATTAAAGTTAATTATAATATATAGATTCTAATTTATTAACCACATATATTTTCATGCATATATATTGACAAATAGTAATACTTTTGATTCTTTTACAGTCCTTCTGATCTACTAAAAGTGTTGTTTCATTCTTTTGGAATGAAAATTACGTTCTAGAAATACATTTAATGATGTAAAGGATGAATTAAAAATATATGAAATCCAAGCTAGATAATAATATTTTAATTATAAAATGATATCAAGTAATTATATCTCCTTATATTCATGTTCCAATAAATGATTACTGAATGATTAGAAAGAGATATTTTTTATAATACAATAATTTTCATTGAACCAATAACCTTTTAAATCATTTGTGATTTATTTCATTTAGGATCTAAACTATTAATTTATAATTCATATTTTGGTGAACTATTACCTAATTCACTCACTATAAGTAAATTCACATTTCCTCTTTGTCTAATCTTCACTCCCACCATATGTTCTCTTATGGGGAAACCTAGATATATGTTACATTGGGTAGACACTATGGTTCAAAATTTACATTTTGAATGGTTGTTTTAATATTTATTTTTTTATGTGTATCTATAAATGAATTATTCATGAATAAATCTTTATAGAATCCTAGTGAATTTTTTGGAATAAATTCATTTTCTTTGTGATACAATATATCATGGGGACATTTTATGAATAATTGTATTCGAAATAATTTAATCTTTCTGATATTTTACATTTCACACTTTAGTAAAAATAGATTAATTTAAATGTTTAAATTGTGTTATGTAGAAAAGCATGTTAATAATTTACTAAAAACTACAAAAAAAATTCATTCTCTATATGGAACATTGAGGTTAACTTGTGTTACACGCTACGATAACATTCCTTGATGGATTGTGTGACATGATAGACTGGTTAATGATAATAATATATTACAAAAATAATATTTAATATAACCTCGACATAAATTTAGTTATTTGGAAAATCTTTTTCTATTTTATGAAAATCTGTGTTTTATACAAATATTAAATAAAATCATCAGTTACCATGGAATTATAAATGAATATGATAACAAGTTGAATATAAAACATTATTATTAATTTTTTTCCCAAAAAGTTGTTATATTATGAGTAATTAAAATAATTACAAATACTGAGTGATATTAATGTGATTTATATACATATATTATATATTAAATCATAGATTTTTTAAATTCATCTAATATATTTGAGAGGATTATGAGAAACACAAAAAATATATTACGAAAAGAATACATTATTATTGTTATGGAACTGTTTCCAAAATTTAAGGGGAAACCAATTTTTAATCTATTTTTAGGAACCTTTATGGATTGAATATGCCAAAATAATTTTCATCATAGAAATATAATCATAAAATTTAGGTTATGGTAATTTTTTGGTATCATTCTATTATGTTTCATTTTTTTAATGATTAATGAAAATTACTGAATTTTTATTCAATAATACAATTTCATTTAATTTATATATAATGGTAAAAATATTTTTTGATTGTTTAAATGTTTAATTAGATAATATTTTTTTAATCTATTTCAATTTTTCTCATTTAACTCAATTTAACTATAAAAATTTCTATAAAATAATTGCAATATATTGTAGTGTTTTAAATTAAAATGCCTATTTTTTAATCCCATCTACGGAATTAAATTAAAAATAATTTGTACAAATTTTATAATTGGAATTTGGAATAATGGATTAAATATTTTGAATATGAATAATATATAATTTCTAATTATGTAAAATTATTTTTTCCCAAAAATATTAGTGAAAGTAGTTAAAATTAATTAAACTGATTAAAGATAAATTAAGTTCAATAAGGGAATTATCCTTAATCATAAGGCCATAAATGATCTATTCAATATTCCAAAACCCATTAGATGGAAATATTTTGACCATAGAACATCAATTATTGTATTATTTTGGGTTGGGATGACTTTTTTAGGTAATCACCTAGGTATACCGAACTTGTTTTAAAAAAAATACCTATTGTGTCCACACTATTCCCTACAAAACTCCATCAAAACTTCATATTATTAACACCACTAAAACCTCATATTATTATCTAATAATAGATCAATATCCTCTCCAAAATTCCTTATTTCCTCCTTGAATCCTCTTTTTTGTAAAAACAAAATCTTAAGAATCCATTTGTTTAATGTTGGGTGTAAATGAATCACATCATTCAATCTTATATATACATATATTATATTTTCTTTAAAAATGATGTTAATCATTTACTCCAAACAGTAAATGAAATCCTAATAATTATACTTCAATTTTATTATATATATACATATATTCTATTTTCATTCTTTCTTTCAACATGATAATAAAACAGAAAAATCGTTTGTGTGTACGCACATCCTATCATCTCCATGAATGGTGTATTCCATTTTCATAATTATATATGATATATATTAGAACAATATAGTTTTAAATAATATATATTATATTTGTATCATGGTTTAAATTATGTAAATCATGATATAATTATAAGGACCAAATGTACAAAAAATGAAGGCATGTGAAAAAAACTATTTGAATATTACTGTAATTGAAACCATAACATAGAAATGATAATAAAATACTATTATAAAGTATCAATAAAACCATATATGGTATTATATTAAATTATTTTTTTAGTGACATTTTTATAATAATCTTATAAATATTAAACATGATGTTTCAATAAGTATGATGAGAATCAAGACACAATGAAAGGGAATTTCAACTCACTTTTTACTTATGTGAGATATATTCCATATAAAAAACTCATTGAATTTTTTTTATATATATAATACCCATTAATATATTATATTACTCTTATACATATATTTATTGGTATTCAAATATCATTTTTATGTTATTTCTCTCCTGTGTTTTATGTTTCAAATGTTACAAAATTAGTATTGTGTTTTTGTTTCAAATTGACTTTTTTGAGACCCATGTTGTGTAATGCACCTATATTATTCCATGAGATGTATAAATTGATTATCAAATTTTATATCCTGAATATTACCCTATTATATTTATTTTTCTTCCTTTAATATAATATTATCGATTTTGTTATGATTGAATATTTCAAAAATAGTAATGTTTTATAGCTACATTATCACCATTTATAGAGACTATTTGTGATTATGATAGTGTTAATGAAATCTTATGATCCATAAATATAGAATTATTAATATTATACAATATTTTTATTCCAGTTATATCCATGTAATGTTACCATTTTTTCAATCCTTGGTACATAAAATAATCATGAATGTGATTTTAGTAAACTCTTGAGTTACCTCCCTCTTCGGCCAGAAATCAATGTTCCTTCCGAACCATGATTACTAAAAGGATTCATAAAATATTCTAATATTATAATATCATAATTAATAGATATTTTTATCAATATTTTTCGTTTTGAAAAATATTTTTTAAAAAGGAATCGTCTTCTCATTTTTCAGTAAAGGAGCATCATAATCTTTTTACTTTGAAAAATGAATATTCAGCATGTTTAGATTTACCCAATGTAATGACCATCATTACCATTTTTTATTATTTTAAAAAAACAATAGGATCATTAAAAAAATATTTTCTGAATATTAGGTATATTTTAATTCAATTTTTTTAAATAAAATGTTTTAAAAATATATTTGTGTTTAAAAATATATTTTAAATGATTTTCAAAATATGCATTATATATTTTAAAAAAAAATTGTTTTCACTAAAAATTAATTCAGTTATCATAATGATTATTTTATTTTTTCAAAATGTATTATCATGGAAAACCATTTCAAAATGATTTTAATTTTATTTTATATGTTTTTCAAGGTAAACGATTTTCAAAAAGTTTTCAAAAACATTAATAATTTGGAATGATAATTAGTTTCGAAACATTTTCAATCTGTCATTATAATTTTAAAAGAATATGGTTTCAAAAATGTTTTTAATTACATATTAAATATATTTAATATTTAATTTCATAAAAATGGTTTTCAAATTTTTTTTTATGTTTTAAATGTCCTTTTCAAATAATAAAGGACATTTACCTCACGAAATATTTTCAAAATATCCTTAAAAGTTATTTTCCTTCATAGAAAACAAGTTTTGATGTTACTCATTCCTTTAAAGTAATTTAGTCAATTTTTTTATTCATATTTTATTTAAAATGGATTATGTTTTAATGTAATTATATTTTTGACTCATGTTTCACTTCTAGGAGATATATTCTTTAGAAACCCAATTTTTTTAATGGGTTATTGTTTTATGAAATGAATTAGTAACCAATTTTTCTCTTAGAGGATATGATGTGTTGCAATTTTAATGATGTACATCAATGTCAAGGATTACCATTTAAATTTTACAGAATTTATCTCCATTTATGGGTCATAATATGATAAATGTTTTATTATCTTCATTCATATATATTAATGAATTTATTATATGATGGGTGGGACCTATATCTTCATCTAAAGAAATGGGTAAATAATTATATATTAAGAAATAATGATCATGTTGAAGGTTTTCATCTATTATTAGAATACAGGGATATCTGATATCTTATAAGGAATGGACTACATATATGGATTGTCATGTTTCCCACCCTGTAAGTGTTGTCACCATGAAGTTTGATGATGTGGAATCCCGGTCCACTATGGTAATATATGGAAACTTGATCCCATTTTATGAAATGACTATGAATAGGGATAGTGGTTTGTCCCAACGAAATGATATAATTCCCTTTTAGTTCACAGATAAATTCTATATATTTGTCTTCACTTATAAGAAATTATATTAGATGATTATGCATTCCACAATTCGATGTCTTATTCAAATTATATGATTTTAGGGCATATGTTCATTTTTTTAGTATGATTCATGAATTATGAACTACCATGCATTTTTCATTAATTCATGTTTCTCAAACTATGATATGAAGGGTATGAGATTCTAATGTTATGATAACGTTATCATATCCCTATGATAATATTTTCGCTTAAATATACCCATTGATAACCAATATTGATCATTTTAGGTCACCCCTTTTTAGGTTTCCTTCCACAGGTTATGAAGATATATATTGTTTTGATGTGTCTATGAAAAGATTCTTGTTAAGAAGAACCTAGTTAGAGATAATTTTGGACTTTTATGTACCCATTTTTACATTTCTATGATTCTAGTGGAACTAATATAATAAGTCCATTGAGAACCAATTTATGTAATGTTTTTCTATTATAGAAGTGTTTTTTAATGTCTATGTATTTTATGTCTAGGTAATTATATGGATCATATCACTAGTCAATCATAAACCATATTAAAATAATTAATCAAACATGGTGATTTATTTTAATAGATAACTTGGACCATTACATATTGAAAATAACACTTCTTTAAAATTCTTTTTTATACATATTACATTTTTAAAATACTTTTCATTGAAAGAATCATTTTAAACTTGTAAATTAAGATTTAAAAATAATTTAAAAAATTTATTTCCTAAAATGCCATTAATAATTTAAGAAAATATATCTAAATCATAGTAAAAAATAAAAAAAATCATTCATACTAAAATTGAAAACATATAATTAAATCATTGAAATAATTAAAAACATTTTTTAAAATATAAAACATTATCAAAATTACATTCATTGAAAAAAAAAATTTAAAATAAAATAATCCCAAAATATTTAAGGATTTTTTAATTAATAATTAAAATATTTTATAGTTTATTAAGAAAATTGTTTAGTCATGATGATGGAAATATTTTTAATTTATATAATAAAAAAATCAACGATTCCATTCATACTGTTTATATAAATGAAAACACACATGATTTAAAAAATTAAAAGATTATTCATATTAAAACCATATTTTAAAATTGTAAAATTTTTAAAACATTCCTACTGAATTATATAAAAATTTTATAAAAAATATAAATTTTTTAAATTTAAATGTTTTTTAATGAAAATTGATATCCATACAAAGAGGGATTTAAAGCCATATTTTTGAAAAATTATTTCTTAAATAAAATATTTAAAAATGATTGGGAAAATGGAAAAATTTCATGAATATATCATAAATAACTTTTGGTGGAAAATATTAATGTGAATTACTCATATAGGTTTCATAATATTCCATAAATGGAATTATATTCATAAATAATCACTATATATGATGAGATTGTTGCAATACACTCATCCAAATATGGGAAAATTGAATCACAATCCACTTGAAGTAAAAATATTAAACAGAGCATAAAATATCATGAAAATATTTATTTAATTTAATAACGTTACAAATGGTCAGTAAATACACCACATAGAAGAATATAGGTGGTTAACATAACATGGGTCTCAAAAAATGAAAATTGAGATAAATTCCCTTAACGATTTGATAAATTTTGAACCGTACATCCCATGGAAGAAAGATTATTAAATATAAATTGAAATATGAATACAATTTTTTATTATAATCATAAATTAAATTAATATTATGTGTATACACCATATTTACAAAATAGGTGGTAAATTTAACTTGTTTCCCAAAAAATAAAAATCTGAGATGGGTATCACATATCAGAAGGATAAAATTCCATCATACACAATAAATAATACTGTACAATAAATATATGTTTTTAATAAATATCCCAATTAACCATATTCATAAACATCATACCACATTAGACTAAATTATTACATTATATTAACGAGTTGTTAACATTTTATTGTTATTGTTATATATTCGTTAAAACACACATTGGTTTTTATAAATGTTTTTGAAGTATTTTTATTATTCCTCTTAATTATGTCATTATTTAAAAATATAAATAATTATTTACATGACATAAATATCATTAATATTCATTATATATTCATATATATTTATTCATAATTTTTGATAATAGGAAATGGAATATATTTATCACAGAGATGGTATATCATACGTAGACAAGATGTTGATTCTATTTTCTAAAATATAAAAATAATGAAAATTAAATTATATTTAAATATTATTTATCATTATATAATAAAATTTGAATCATATATATCAAATATTTATATTAAATCCATTCTTAGTAAATTCCTTTTAATGCAAGAATAAATCGCAATGCTTCAAGAGGAGGTGGATTGCAGTACACAAGAATAACACTATTATAGTTTCAAAAAAAGGAAATTGTGAGGTTATATGATATATAATAATTAAAAATGTATAAATATATCTTATTTATATTATATATTTTATAAAAAAAATATTTTTTTATCATTATGCCCTATCATAAGAGGTCGTAATCAAAAAATGAATGACACTAGTTCAGAAATAGGTAGTCTGTCGTACATAAGATCGATGATTTCATAACCCATTCGATGGTTTTTTTCAGGGTTATAGTTATTAAAAATATAATAACACCATCACATTATATTTCATATTATGTAATTAATTTAAATTTTTTATATAGTAATAATTGAATATTTTTGTTGTTGAAATAAAACCAAAATGTTCATTTACAAATGTTACCACTTCTTCGGGTATCTAATTTTGTTTTCCACCAATACCATCAATGGACTGATTTCAGTGTTATGTCAGGCATATAAAATTAGTGGATGGAGTTTAGTATGTTATTTTGGAAGATATGGGTCGATACGAATGTCTGGATTTATGTTAATGGATGTTAAGATGGTTGGCCTTCTATATGTGTGGTAGTGGATAGACTAGTTAATTTCAAAAGAAATATCGGCGTACTAGTGTTTTATCATAAAAAAGAATTAAAACATTTACTATTTATTTGTATTAAGGGTTTTGTCAATATATGAAAAGACTCTGGGTTTTGGAATAGATTAATAGTCATTTTTTCACATAAGTTTAATGTTTTGTCTTTTAGTAAACTAAATTATCTCTTAATCTATGGTATTAATATTATCTATTTTAACTAATATTTTTTGTAAAAATTAATTTTTTCCATGATATAATAAATAAATTATTATTACTAAAAAAATTTAATACATTTATTTAAATAAATTGTCAATAATTATACAAATTAATTTCAAATTAATCCCACAGATGTGTTGAGATTGCATGTTTATTAATGTGAAAATGTCAACAGATAAAATATTTTTTATATTATATATCATAATAAAATATATTAAAAAATCAAATATTGTATTTAAAAATATAAAATTTTTCTAATTATATATTTAAAAAATACTGTATTCTATTATAACAGTATAATTTATTTGAATAAATTGATGTTTTAAATTAAAATTAACTATTTTCAATACTCAACAAAAAATTAGACTTACGTGGTAAAAATAGTATACCAAAATAAAATTTTACGTTATTATTTATAAAAATAAATTTACGTTTTCATATATAATTTATAATAGTTTCTAAAAATAGTTTTAAAAGAAGATCTATATTAAAATGCAGTAAAATTCCATTAAGAAATATTCTTCTTTTTATGCATAATTTTCTATTTATTATACTATCATGTACAAAAATAAAAATCATTAAGGTTAAATAGTTTATTGTCTATATAATATTAATATATATATATATTATTTATTTATAGTTTCTAGTAATTTGATAATGTATTTTAACTATATAAATAATTGAATAAAAGAGAGTTTTCAAATAAAATTATTTATTTTTCACTACTCATATAAAAATGAAACATTTCACACAAAAACTAAAAAAATTACCCTAATATTATATTATGTTATTATTTTAATAATAATAATTTGTCTTAATTATATAATTTCTTATAGTTTCGATAATTAGTTTAAAAATATCTACAACATTAAAAGGACTTGAAAATTCCCACATGAATAATTCTTACTTTAATTAATAATATTGTATATATTATAATATATTGTCTAAAAATAATTTACAATTAATGTTAAAAATTTTATTGAATATATAATATTAAAATTTCACTAGAATAATTCTTTAAAAATCGATTTTCTATTTATTTTGATGAAAAGTTTTTTTATAGGTAAATTCTTTTTTTTGAAATTATTTTAAAATATTTGATACACTCCATTGAAAATTATCTATTTAAAAAATTTATATAAATTAATAAAAAATATTTTCAATATTTTAGTTAATCCTTTTAATACACACAGTTGAAATTGATAGCTACTAACTATACTAATATTTTTATTATATATCATGTTTAATTTAAACTCATTATTATGTGTAATGAAAATTAATCATGGTGTTGTGTGTAACATAGTCTAATCTCTATGAATCTTGTAATTAAATATAATCATTAAATTTCATTTAACTCATGAAAAACTAAGTCTTAAGTATAATTAAAGTTAATCATAGTGTGTAGTTTAGCACAATCATAACTCAATGTTGTGTATAATGAATATTTAACATTATGTTGTGTGAAATTCAATCCATCAATGAATTTTAATTTGATAAAAAATAATTTTTAATAGTATTGATTGTTAAATGTTCTATTGTAATTGATGGATAATGGGATTAACCACATTAATAGGAGGGAGGGAAAATTTTCATTTCAACCAAAATTAATGATCCCATGGTTTTTGCTACATTTTTTCCAAAATGTGAACCAACCATGTCAGTCATACTCCCTAAAAGACCCATTTAATGTGGATTCCATACACGATTTTGAAAAATCATTCTACAAGATTATTGGGTTTTTGCCTTAGTGTAAATAAGCAGGTGGTTTAGGCACAAGATTTTCCAAACCATGTATCGCCCATGCATCTGAACTCTACCACTAGCCTATGAAACTTTTCACAAACATGTATCCTAGTTCTAATTATTAATCAATTTATTTCCCTTATATATCAATCATGTGGACACTAAATGATTTTTCTAAACTATGCTGGAGTAGGGGAAAGAATTTTAAAAGTTATTCTCCTTCCCTTTTCCTCAATAACTCGGAGCTTTGAGATATATATAAACATCGGTTGCTACTAAAATCGTAAAGTATCCATGGGGATTTTTTAAAGATTAAAAATGAGAATTTACTGGAAAAAAATTATTTGTACCATTATAATAATATATGTCATTACAATTTCATTATTTTAATCGTAAATAAAATCAATCCTGATAGCGATGAAATTGTAACATAAAAGCATTACTAATTTCATTACAAAGAATCATAAGACCCAATAAATAATTGCAAATAAAGAATGATAAAAAATATTTTGGATAAATAAATTTAATCTATTAAAATTTTAAGTGGGATTATGTACATCTCATAAATTAATATAGGTGAAAAACATGACCTATATCTCAACGATGGAAAATTTATAATTAATCCCTTACTTTATTGGTATTTTTTTTGATTTAGACACTCCATGAAAGAGATATTAAAAAATTTATATGTATATAATAATATTATTAAATATAATCATAATAACATAAAATTAATTGGAAAAATATACACACCATATTTTTTTTTGTGAATATTGTATGATCCTCGTAAAAGTAAACACTGGGATGGAAATCCCTAAAATTATGTCCCTACATCATCCATACATGTTCAAAAACCATTATAATAAATATAATTTTTTTATAAACCTTTTAATGAACCATAATTATATAAATTCTACCATATAATATTTAATTATGACCATTTATTAACCATATTTTATGAATTAGATGTTAAGTCGTTTTTTGGGAAATAACTGCACTATTTTTCATATATATTTTGATTTTTTAGTATTGGCCATGTTACATTGATCACAGATCCATATTATCTATATTATAATACAATGTAAAAATATAATGTATATTATCAATATATATATATATATATATATTCATAGTGATCCATAAAAGTTAATGATTGAAATAAAAATACACTATTCATGGGGATTGAATGTCGTGTGTATTCATGAACATTGTTAACATTTCATTAGAAAACAAATAAATTAATGGTAAATTATATATTTAAATTTAATAATAATTTCTATATAATATATTTCACATTTTTTCATTAATACGATCCTTATTACCATCCACATAAAGAGGGAATGAATGCCATCGATATTTTTGGTAGTAGTCTCATATAAAAATGAGGGACATTATAGTATTCCCACAAAACGGAAAGTTATTAGGTATATGTGATAAAATAATTTTATAATTATAATAATATTATATTTTTATTAACAAAAATTATCAATCATTATATCCATCTTTGAGATGAGGTAGTGGAAAACTAAAAACATCTATTCGTGAGGCATTTGTTTGTCATATAAAAGAATAATGATTTCATATCCTATTTCAAGGAAGATTATATAGATATATGTTATTATATTAAAACAATAATATATCATTATATTTTATATACTAGTATTATTATATAATAATAATAGACAAATTATATGATATGGTGGAGGATGAAATAAAAAACAATTCATGTTTAAGAAATTACCTCTTCTTCATGGAGACTCCTCAGTATTATATCAAAATTATTAATATGAGGGATTTCGAAAAAAATAATAATAATTGAATATTTAGATGAGGGAAATATTATAATTATTTAGTTATTATCTAAGAAAATAATTGGGTTGAGAATTTTTAAGTGAAGAGATGAGAGTGTGGTATTTTAGAATTGAGGTTGCTGGCACATTTATAATTATTTTTAAACAAAATGGTTTATCCATGTTTTTTATATTCTAGAATGATAAAAAATGAAACATTATCAATACTATAAGATTTGGGAAAAAATATTTTCATCCTAGGGTTTTTAGACTGGTATTATCATTTATTAACCATTATCATTTTTATTAACCCTTGATAATACCATATTAACCTTAATTGTGGTAAATAATTTTGACAGTTTTTATTATTTATTATTTTCCGAAATAATTTTTCAATATGGGAATATATAAATTATTTTTAATCAATATTTGTAATAAAATTATTAAAAATTTATTAATATAATTTTTAAAATATAATTTAAAATAAATCATGTCTATGTGATGAGAAAGTATGTTATCAAATAGAAATTATTTTCAAGAATAAAAATTCATTTAAATAAAAATTCATTTCAAAAATTATTCAAATAAAATAATATTGATTAATAAATATATAATTGAAATAATATTAATTTTATCAATTTTTTTTAAAACAATTTACATTTTCAATTCTATAAAAGGAAATTCAATTTTAAAGAATAACCTATATGTTTAACTATTCATCATAAAATAAAATATTTTCTAAAAAATAATAAATATGTATCCTCTGATAAATTTGATAGACTGACTTCAAAAAAATTTACTATATCAAATTAATTTGATAATTTCTCAAAAAATAATTTTTTTTCCACAATATAAAATAAAATACCTTATTTTGAAAATTAATTATTTTCCAATCATATGATGAAATTAATTAATATTAAGTGCATTTTTTATAGATATTGTTTCATTATATGAAAAAATTATCACTAAAATTTAATAATTATTAATTACTATTTATATTTCTATATTTCATTTCTATGTAATAACATTTTAATTCAAATAATGATTTAAATAATATATCATGCGTTGTTAAAAATTAGTTTCATGTGTAATGTAGGGAAAAATTAGTGTTTCATGTAATTCTATATATCATTACAAATTAATCTATCCACAAAACTCATATATACTCATTGTGTTAATCCCTTGGTTCACTTAAATGAAATTATTTTTTGATAAACAAACTTAGATAATTAGGTTTCGTCATTATTATATTCTTTATTATATGTTAAGATTCTTAACCTTACATAATGAATTGGAAAGATACAACTAACCCACATAACAATGCTTAATTAATTAATTACTCATCCAATATTTATAATATAGACACCCACGAAATTATGAAAACTATACATATATGTGCCATAAGACAATAAAATATTCATTATTTCATCATTCACTATCCCATGGAAGAATTTTGGTAACATATTATTTTTATTATAATGATAATATAATAGTATAATAAAGATTAAATATTCTTTAATTTTGTTTTGTACATATTTTAACATAAATAATTGTCCGGATTTTTCATATATGAAAATTCATTTAATATATTAATAGTATTTTTTTGGGGGAAAATACACATGAATATTTCAATCATATAATTAAAATATGAAAATTTACAAAATATTAAGGACAAAAAATATTTCCAAAATAAAAAAATATATAATGTAATCTAAAAATTAAATACTTTTCATGATTTTGTGGAAATATATTATTATTGTGCAATTTAAAAAATATCTTTTCAAGTTTTATAAAAAAATTATAAAGTGCCATGATTGGAAATAGATATGAATATAAATTTAAATCCAACATAAATAATGAAATTTATAGTATTAAAATATATTTATTTATATATAAAATATAGAAAAAAATTGATAATATTTTAATGAATATATAAATATTTATAAAAACATTCCAACAGTAGTGAAAAACATGGATGTACTTCCATTAAAAATTATTTTTGGGTTTTTTTTAAAAAAAGTGAGGAAATTTTATGTAATTGATAAAATATATAGAAATAATAATAATATAAGAACATGAATAATATTTTGGAGATATATGTCATATAATTTTCTTAGTCAATAATTTAGGCTTAATAAATCATAGTAAAAATGAGACTATAACATAAAACCCATACCATTGTGCTAACAATTGAATCATAATAACCAATGAGTGAAATAAAATAAAATGATACAATATATAACATTATGATAAGTATATTGTTTATCCAAAATAGAATATTTTAGAATATACACCTCATAATAGAAGAATATGGAATATAATCAAAATTGACTCAATTAAATGAAATGTTGATGAAGACCCCTAACAATTATAGTAATATTGGAATTGAATTTCACTAAAAGAATGAATATCATATTTTTATATAAATATATTAAATTATCTTGTGTATTTTCCCAATATACATTCGTATAAAATATATACATAAAAAATAAATAATTGTGGCATAAGATTAACATATGTCTTAATGAAGTGGGATTAAGATGGAGCCCTTACATCTAGTCTATCTTGTTTCATAATCAAAAAACCACCTTCATAATAAACTTAAATTTATTATAATTATATAATAGAAGCATATTGATAAATATAATATCATATGTTATAATATCATTATAATTTTATATAAGAATTTGTTCAAAAGCATATACAACATTCTACACTAATGATAAACTTTGCATGAAATATTAATATTAAAATGTAATTGTGATAAAACTAGTCATTAATCTAGAGTTCAATAATATTATTAAATATACTGTGATATTTATATTTTTGTAACTGAATAAAAATATATTTATTAATTCTATCTAAAAAAGAGATCACTTTTCATGAAATTTTATTTTATTCACCAAATATATTTTCTTTCAAATGTGTTTATTTTTTTGATCATGTATTATAATTAATTAATTAAAATTGTTTTATTATAATTGATAAAATGTTTACGAAAAATTAATGAAAAAATAATCCTAGGATTTATTATTGTAATTCTTTTGAAACATTTTATAATGGAATGAACACATGAAAAATATTGATTTTTACTGAAAATTGAATTTACTTTTTTAGTACATATACTGACACATTATATATTGTATTATTTATAAAATTATATTTGTAGCTATTGATTACAATTTATCTTATAATTTTTTTAATGAATATTATACTAGAATTTGGTATAAATCATTTTTATTCTTATAAAGACATTTTTTGTATAATCACTTTTCATCGCACTTTGCAGGTATAATTTTAAATTAATATCAACTAGATATTTGAAATGAATTTTTGAAATTCATAAAAATATTTATTCATAATAATTAATATAATTTAATAATGTAAACATATGTTAATTTCCAAGATGAAGAGTAACCGTAGTAAATTAGTGTTTCCATGGTAAAGGTCAAATGAGTAAATTATTAATTAAACTAAGTCGATAAGCCATCATAATATTTCAATAAACATTCATTAATTTAATTAGATATATCAGTTTCTTTAAAAATAATTAAAACTATAAAAATATGACATTTAATTCCATTTATTTTGATATTGACTGTTATAATATTTTTTATAATCCATAATGTTAAAAATGGTACTCCCTTTCCTTTACTATTTTAATATTTTATTTGATGGATAAAAAGATATATATTAATTTAAAAATTATTTTATATATAATTCATTTTTTTATTTTATTTGAAATTTAATTTATTGTGATGTCATAATTATCATTAATTCTTACATAATTTAAACATGCATCATGTGAAACCAGAAGTAACATCAAGTAAATGATACCACAAAATATGAACATAATTTTGATTAAAGGCATTACAGTGTACAAAAAATTTGATTATATAAATATAAATCATCTGGGATGTGTGAAATTTTATTACATGTATTAAATTATTATCTTAATGATATCAATCTGAAAGATAATTAGTAGTTCCAAGAGGAAATTTATGTTTTTTAATAAAAAATAGTATTCTAATAAATGAATTATAATTCAAAATAAATCTTCTTAAAAGATAAAGGTATATTATTTAACATATCATGATTTTTTCAATTATTAATATTTCTCATTATTATTATAACATTCATTCTCACTATTTATTAAAAAAATGATATAAAATTTATTGTAAAAATTGTTAACATAATGTAAAAAGAATGAAATATGAATGAAAGTGTCACCTCTATTATTCTAAATATTACAGGATGAGATTACTGAGACACATACTCATTATTTAATCTAATTATATTATTCATGATCCATTTTTATATGAAAATTAATTTTTATTATTTAATTACATTATATTATTCCATTAATAAAACTCCGCTTACATATAAAAGAGAAAACTCTCTCATCATCTCTATGAATTAAAATTTATTTTGGTTAGTACAATAAAACTAAAATAATTTATAACATACCGCCACATTTCATAAATTTTAAATATTTCATATAATTGAATCGCTTGGGGGCCAAATGTGTAAAACAAAAGATATCTTCTAAATAATAAATATAACATTTAATTGAATTTATTAGTTGTATTTAATAATATACATCCATAAAATATTATTCATAAATTATAAAATAATAACACGTGTCTAATAGATATTAATAGATATTAAAATTTTAATTTCTAAAATTATATTCATCAACTCTTTTATAAAATAGAAAATGAACTCATCCTTCCTATTTACAATATACCAAAGGCCCACACACTGATTTTTTTCCATTAACACATCTCAAGCTTGGTTAAAATGATAGATTAAATGTATATACATGTATTATTAACGACATAAATATAACTCTTCCTGAAAAATATATCATATTTTTCTTAACATTCATTCTAATGAAAAATGATGACGTAATTCATGAGAATGTGTGTATTTCTACACTCATGAAGTAATGTGAGTCATTTTTCATCACCTCAACTCATGGATGATATATATATATATATATATATATTAAAATATTTATTATATAATAAAAATTCTTTAAATAGAAAATTATAATTATATTTATTCCAAAATTTTCCTTTGAAAATTAAAAATGTTAATCAAGTACATGTGCATCCAATCATCTCCATGAATGTATTAAAGATAACTTTTAATTACTACCATTAATGATATATTTATAATATATAATTTAAATATTATTATTATATTTTTTTGATGATCTTTATTCTATAGATGATGCAACAAGGTCTAATTTTATTGTAGACGACACACAAGAAGCCATTTTGGAAATGTGAATTGAAAATCCTCAAAACCCCTAATAATGAATAAAAAAATTTCTTACAAATTTTTTATTTAAAATAAAATAAATAAACATTTAAATAATATTGTCTTAAACCTAAAAATAAATATTAATAATTGTGTTAATAGATATATATTTTTATATAGTAGATGACTTACATACATAAAAATTTTCCACTCAAGGTAAGATATTTCACCACAATATCCTTTTATTGGGGCATATTTTAGTACCATGACCCAAATTTAGTTTTTATAGTTCATGCCTTGAATGTTTTTTCTATTATTTATTTAATAATTTAAAATTCATCTGAATTTAATCTTAAATTAAAAAATTTTCATCCAATTCAATTTGAATTGATGTTTACCAAGAGGTAATGCATTTCATAACTCAATTTTTTTTCTTGTTGCGACCCTCCTTCTTCAAGTTGTGGGATGGGATGTAATTGTTTTGGGGAATTAATACTTTAAGATAACAATGAAATAATGAACCCCTTATCCCACCTCTAATATGCCTCAGGTGGTGATAAGAAAAATGGGTATTCCAATGTCAAAAATGGGTGGTATTACCCTTTTATTAGTAACCACGATCGGTAGATAATATGTATCAACATTAAAACCAATCCAATACAAATAAAAGAAGACAAAATATGTCCCACATGCATGTTTATTGTAAACGATTTTTAAATACAATGAAAATTTAAAATGTAAATTACAAAATAAAAAACCTAATCTATGACGCAACAATTATCCCAATGCTCGAGCTAGTAGGGTCTCACACGGTCCAAATTCTCACCGTGGAAACCTGAAAATAGTTTTATATATGTACGGTGATGATATTATTATACTCAATAGGAAAAAACCAATGTATATTTTTCACAAGTTGAATAACCATAGTAAGACCCTTGGAGGAAAAATTAATGAATGTCAAATGAACCTACCAAGGTATATTATCCACCCCAACCTCACCATGGAATACCCCTTAAATAACACAAGTAATGTAATGTTTTGTAGTAAGGATGTCAATATTTTTGTACCTCGCACCGGTTAGCACTGGTTAATTACTCTTCCAAAATGTTAAACATCATAATAATAACACGCTCTTCTACGAGCCCCATTATCACAACCTTCCTGCACACACATGGGCCACATCCAAATCCCTCCCAAAACTACCAAGGCCATAACCACATCACATCCCTCCCACAAACATGTGGTCCACCAAACCCCAACCACATTCTGAAAAAACCAAGGAATGCACAACATATATCTTTCTGAAGACACATAGGAAGAAAAATTGTCTGAAAACACCTAGGCCTCACAACCACACCATAACCTACATGAATATTCTAGTAATACCAATTCCTATAAAATGTTTCATAGAATAGATAATAACAAACAATCCATCCTCCCTCTAGGATGTTGAGAAATGAAATCATATCCCATGACAAAATGGGTGTTCAGCACATAGATTTCAATAAAGGTTTGGTGCATATAGAGATAAAATGGGACATGAGGTACATATATTTATAGAAAAAACTCAACCCAACCAATGGGTTTTGAAAAAAAATCATCCTACAAAAAATAATATTTGTTGCAACCGCTAAATGAAGAACTGAAAAAATAGTCTTAAACCCAATTAATTAACGTAATAATACATTTAACCAAATGTAATTATTCATTTCAAAAATCATATGTTCATTATATACATACCAAAGAAACTACCAAAAACATCCCATGAAATAGAAAGAAAAAAATGAATAAAACACCAGGAAGAAGGAACCTGGAAATATAACCCACTACACACTCTCCTTCTTGAACACTTTCCAAATCCCTTCCACTATCATTCATCACTGTCATCTTTCCCTATCCTTCCTATAAACATGAAAATCCCCATTACACCTTATAAAATCACCTATAAAATCTAGGTGAAAGGCCCACACACTGTAACGCCACCCATCATCAAAATTATCTCTGCCAAATTTTTCTCGACATCCCCACTGCGTGAAAAAGTACCACATCCAAAAAATTTAAAAAACTCAACATTCATGAAATAACACCAAATTAACAAACCATTCCCAACAACCATGACCCATCCTAGATGTTATCCCACTACACAACAAATTCATCCCTTACACAAAAAATAAACTCTCAACCTAGGATTCCATTACACCTCCTATACCACTACATACGTGAAACCTGTTGCAACCATAAAACCCTCATAAGGAACTAATACAGAACATAAACATAAACATAAAACAATTTTGACTATAAAATTTACCATATTCACATTTCCCCAACGCAATTATTTAATTTGACCAACATAATTTAGGGTTCATCACAGAACAACTTTGATTTTAAGGCATATGTTTAATTAATTGGATATACATGATTAATCATGTTTTCATGTGCACATCCACTTAAGAAAATAATTACAATAACTATTCATGAGTCTAGTTCATGAACATAGACCACCAATAGAAATGATTATCATATGGATACTACCCAGAAAATTCAAAATAGGGATCAAGGATAAAAATTCAACAAACGAACATCCTAAACATCATCTCATCTTCAATCTATCTTTGTTAAATTGGTTTCAAAAATAAAAACAAAATGAAATTAGTATACCCACCCCATATGTTACACAATTACAGAGAGATGAATTAATTCTACTTCAAAAAAAATGATCAACAACTCATCCATGGAAAGAAAATTGGGTGGTCGTGCAAGAAGCAGGAGACTCCAATGGAATACTCGACCGACCACTATAGAATAGATGAGACTCCTTGTTGAAGAAAGGTTTTAGGTGCACCAATAGGAATTTGAAAAACAAAAGGAAGTGAAGATCATATTATATATGAGCTAGATCATATATCAATAGAAGGAAATGGTTTCAAGGGATATTAAAGTTGGATCGTGATCATGATTTGGTGGATTGACTATTCCAATGTCCTATGAAACTTACGATATTATTGATAAAATTTATATTCATTGAAATTACTTTATAAAATCATAAAATAGATATGTATCATGTGTTACATCAAATAAAACATAAATGGGAGAAACATGGAAAACTAAGGAAAACTCGAAATGACTCATAGATGTTTTAGTCACTGACACATTGTAGTGATATTATGTCACTAAAACAAAACTCACGAACTCATGCCACAAACATGACTCCCTGAAATGAGTCGCTGATGAGACCCACAATTAGTTATTCATCGATGTGATCAATTTATTCCACTCATCGATAATAGACCTATTAGTGATGTGTCACATACATGATGATACATGATCTACCGACGCAAGCCACCAACATGAGCTAAAGACACATGACCTATTGACACTTGACCTACCCACATCATGTCCTACCAACGTTTTGACATAACAATGGCCTAACCTACTGATGCCCTGACTTGTTGATGGAAAAATAGGAATTTTGGAAAACAGTTGAAATCTGATATCATTGCCTCCCAGAACACCCCATATACGAGATTTTGACATTGCAATGGACCATGGAGATCTAGAAAATTATGTTAGGTACCTCTCAAACTATTATTGCCTTCAATAATACAAAACCAAACCCAAATGAAATTGGGGTATGAACAAAAACCCTATAAGATAACTCTCATGGAAAAATAGCCACATAATATTCTAAATCTTTAGTGAAACCTCATCATCCATGTAACCCTCATGCAACATGTTATAACCAAAACATAAACAAGATACAACACACTATCACTCAAAATTCGTACACATGAATTAGGAAACATCTTCATCTAGGTCATTATATTATTCAATCATGGTGGAAAGGACTCACCCATATGGGATTAATTTCATCTCAATTAATGCCTCTCAATTTGGAATATGGTCCTCCCCTTTTTAAAATGTTTGGACATCATCACACATTTGGGAATAGGGATGGAACTCGTCGTATTAAAAAATAGGATCAGGCACTACATCACCAAGAAAAACACTCAATCAAATCCCAAATCAACTCTTGTTATTGGGAACACATATGTGTCTCGTTTTCTAGAGATCCATCCCCCAGTACACCATGCCTCCACACTAAATTATGAAAAGGATTGGTCCATCCTTGAAGCATATTCTATTGAAGATAAACTATTTTCACTGGACTCTCCCCAAATGTTGTGTCATAATTGATATCCACACTCCCTAGTCAATGAAATGGGATTTATCTTGTATATAATAAAAATTATTAGATGGATGAAATATATCGAGGGTCCTCTCCAACTTTGTTGGAATAAACATCTGATATTCCACCTCAACAACTTTCCCAAACACTGCAAAGTATCTGATGAACCTAGGAGAAATATTTCTCCCTATACTGATCCTTTTCATTTGACATTGTGGATAAACCTTAAAGAACATATGGTACCCTACATCGAACTCCAAATCCCTCATCTGATGATTGGAATGTAACTTCTACTAATCTTGTGTAACCTTCATCGATTCACATACAAGCTGCACCATCTCCGACGTACAATGCCCCACGTCTAGACCAATAACTGTTGCCTCCCCAACATTTGTCCCAAACAATGGTGAATGATATAGACTTTTATATAAAACATAAAATAGATCTAGGCCAATGGAAGAGTGATATCTATTATTTTAGGAAAATTGTACCAATGGTAGGTATCACACCCATGATCCACCAAAATCCAAGACACATGCTCATAGTATGTCCTCTAATGTCGGGACGGACCACTCATTCATCCCTTATGTCTGAGGCTAGAAACCAGTGTTGAGGCGTAACTGAGTGCCAGAATTATGTAGAAATATCCTCCGGAATCAGAAGGAAAAAACACATATCCTAGTCTGAGATAAGTGATCAAGGAACTCCATGTAACCTCACAACCTCATCCCATAAATTCTTTCCAAGGCATCCACTACACTCGACACATTGTTGTTATGAATAGAGATTATTTTTTCAACTGGTCCACAAATACCTAGATATCATTGAATCCTCTATGATCCATGGGTTATCCAATGATGAAGCCTTTTAGTATTTTATACTAATTTTACTCAGGAAAATCTAAGGGATGTAACAAACAACAGTGAACATAGTTTTTAGAATTCACTTTTCAGTAAATCAAGCACTTCACAGCAAACTCTATCACATCTTGCTTCATCTCAAGTAACCTAAACAAATCCCTTATTCCAAAATACATCTTGTAAACTATTCGGTCTACCTATATAAGACATATTTTAAACACATGGTTAAATCCCTTTCATATTCCCATTGGAACAAAAGTATTCACATGGAACAAAATTCAATTTTGACCACCCTCCGACCATACCTCTAGATAATTTCCTTGGTCAACATGATCATGAATCACCTATTCCTCTGAGTATCCTGATTGAGACTCTTGTATCTAATACCGAAGACATGACTACACTACCATCTTGAATAGATAGCCAATGCCTCAATCCATTTCAGTATCTATGTGAAAGACACCCAACTCCTCCATCACACTCCTTGATTCCTTATATTCTTGAACAACCTCATTCTATGTCATCCTTCTCAAATAATTAGCCAAAAAATTCCCCTTTCTGGACGTCCATGACATATCGAAGTTGTAATCCTAGGGAAACATTATCCACCTCCATTATGAGAAGTTCAAATCTCACATGGATATGATGTAACTCAAACTCTTGTGTTATGTGAAGAACAAAAAGGGATCTACC
This sequence comes from Viscum album, assembly GCA_963277665.1. Classification (NCBI taxonomy): domain Eukaryota; kingdom Viridiplantae; phylum Streptophyta; class Magnoliopsida; order Santalales; family Viscaceae; genus Viscum; species Viscum album. The sequence goes on along the minus strand of OY728121.1, from coordinate 86,235,858 downwards.
ATGAGGTAATGATGCAAAAACATCAGTGTGAACATGACTAACTATAGAACCTGATCATGGGTGGCCCAGTTATGTTCATGAGAACGATACATCATAGACCCATAAGAGATTTATCCTCACTATTTCATCAGCACCAACCCCAAGCCTAGATGGTAATCAATGAAGAACCCCCTCGAATATCAAACCATAATCAGAAAACTGGAGCACTAGAACACTGAAAAATTTCCCATTTAGATTATTGAATGATTCCTAGAATTGCTTTCTCCACAAAAAAAACATCATCTTTTTTGTTCCATTCCATCAACAGTAATGCTACTCGATAGATATTAGGTAATAATGTATGATAATAGCCTTCTTGAATGAGAAAACTGTGAAGCTCTACCACATTCATTAGTTCGTCACGTGAAACAGCTATATAGAAATCTAAAGGGTCCAATGATACACCTTGAAAAGACACCGTAGGTCCATGTAAGTGGATCTCCGTTGTCCAAAACATCCACATAAACAACTTTGATTAAATATTGTGCCATATAAGGAACTAAAGGATAGTCCTGAGATGATCATTATGCTCCTCCTTCGACAAAGAGTAGGTAAAAATATAATCTATGAATACATATATGATGTAGCCTAGGAAAACATGAAAGATGAAGTTCATAAGTCCCATGAACATGGATAGAGAATTTGTAACACAGAATGTACTAATCATGATGTTGTTCTTCTGATACATAAAAATGAAACCATTCCTTCTAGATCGACACTCCTTCAACCCCGGTTTTGTGATACCAAGACCATACATAAATCATAGAAAACCAATTTTTTCCACAAAACTGGATGAAAAAAACATTTATCTTCTTGGGAGGGTCTTCATTCTTGGCTACAACCTGATTCAACGTCTGGTAGTCTATGAATAATATCATACATCCAAGTTCCTTCATTGAAAACACAACCGGAGGACCCCATGGTAACACATTGGGCTACATAGATCCCTAATTAATCAGATCATAGATCTGAATCCTTATAACCCATATCTATAAATGAATCATCCTATAATGATACATTAAAATCAAAGAGGCATCAGACTGAAAGTCTATCTCAAACTCATGGTCACATTGATGGTGTAGAGTCACAACCACCATGGGATAAAAATCCAAGAAAATCTCCATCAACTCTTGGAACCCCCACCATCAAAGCATCCATGGATTCTACTAAAAACCCTGCCAACATGGAACGAAGAGGCTCCACACACAGACTGACCATCAGAAAAATACATTGTATAATGAAATCCACATGTTGGTCATCCATGTAAGGAAAACCCTACTCTTCGCTAGATGTAATCGATTACAACATTCATGGATAACACCCAATCATTTCCATGGATGACATCGTCTGGATACATTTGTAGAAGAAGTGGATCCCCATTGGTCTGATGTAGACACAACATCAATCTACATCCCAGGCACACAATAAACATTTTGTTCTATCCTTCAACCGGTTTACTCAACACCAATGGCCCAAAAATAACTCTATGTATAGTCCCAAAGCAAGGGATATTCCTGGTACAATAAAGGAGTGCGATTCTCCAAAATCAAATAAGGTGTAAAGAGGATTTTTAAATATAGTGATCATATCTCTGATGATTTATGGCACCGCTGGAAATGTTTCCTCTGCAGTGTGTTGCTGACCACGCCCATATGCTTTTCCTCCCTAATATGGACCACCTCCTAGTCCAAATATGGTTTAAGTATCTTGACGAATGCCCTGGTGTAGGCTATGCCTGCCCCTATCTCCCCTCAGTAGACCAACAACCTATTGTCCCTACTATTGAAATAGACTCCTGGGAAACTCTTTCAGAGGTGGGTGTAGAACCTTCTCACTTCAAAAATAATGTTCTATAACTAGGAAATAAATATATATTTAGTTTTGGAATCCACAAGTCAATCAACTCATTTCAAATCCTATGGGAAAATCATAAGGACTGGATGGTTGAAACTGAAACTACTAATGTTGGCATCCCACTAGATGAAGCCTCAAATGCCTTGGTGACTGAGACCTACTGCTGAAAACATTCCCCTTTAAATAACATTTATGGATCACCTATCATTGTATACCTCTTCATGATAGAATCCTCTCAAAAACATTCTCTTTCTTATAGACCTCACGATATTTCATAATGGTGAAGGGAGTAATTGCCTATATGAGTGAAGGACGTGGTGGCTCCCATAAATGTATCGACAGATAATCCTTCTTGAGAAAGAGATCCGGAGTACAAAAAGTATATCCTTAAACATGATCCCCAGTTCTTGAACAGACACACACCCTGAAATCAGGGAGAGTATATCACGTGCCTTATCATTTTTCAGGTTCAATGAAAGGAATTATTCCTTGGAATCCATCATGAAATCAAGACACATAACATTATCATCCCTTCTATTCCCCAAGTACACCATCTGTCACTTACCTGGAGCTCCCCTAATCTAAATTACTTACAACTGAAATTTGTACTCCATTGGAGCCCATATTAGTAAAATGGTGATCTCATGCTCCTAAAACAAGCTCTCAATATCCATGTATGATATGCTACCATTGTACTTTCCCAATGTTTTCACCAGTAACGAATCCAACATCTTATTTAGTGTTCATACTCCCCCAAAGGGGTCAACCCTCCGTCAGTCAGCCATATCAGCATGCAGATCCTCCAATAACTAAACCACTCATTGATGATGATTAGGTGTCATAACTGAAAAGTAAATGAGGAACTCCTATGTTTGGGTAATATATAATTTTTTATGATTTTTTAACTCATTGATTATTTTAATTTCCCAAAATGCCCAAAAAACCAATAGGACATGGTGTGGTGACTAGAACTATGATCTCTAGGCTAGTCTTCTCTAGTCTATGTCATGCACCAAGATCACCTCACAACGTTTCTCTACCAATACATGCATTCCTATCTATTCCTAAACCCAAAATCTATCCTATCTCTCAAACATCACAAATGATACAATTCATTCATGGCCCACATTCTACAAGATGATGAAATGGATGGAAAAAGTTTTGTTCCCTTCATTATTTAAGATGAAAAGCAGATATTGATAATAGATTAAATCCCACAAAATGACATGTGCTGGTGACCAGAAACAAGGGTTTTTAAAATCACACAAAATGTGAGGAATTACCCTTTTTATAGTCATCATGATCAGGAGATAATATGTATTAACCAAAAAATAACTCCAATACATAAAAAAATGATGAAATCAATTCCAAATCGATATTTAAAGTAATAAATCAAGAAATACATTGAAAAACTCCAATATAAATACAAAAAGTACAAATCAAAGTAGTGACACATCAGCTATCTAGTTGCCCAAGATAGCAGGGTCCCACTTGGTCAGAATAATTAACTATGAAATGTAAAAATAGTTTTATATATATAGGGTGAGCATACAAATGTTGAATATCATGTAACATAATGTAGTTAGCACGTCAGTATATGGACACCCCACACCCCTTCCCAGAGGTTAACTACTCATCCCTAATTGTGAATGTCCAAACGCTATCACACTTTCCACAATCCCCACTATCTCAACCTTCCCGCACAAAACTTGTCCACAAACCACTTCCCACCAGAATACACCTCATACACAACCAAATTACAATCCACCGATAGACACATGGGCCAACAAAACTCAACCTCATCCTGAAGATGCCTAGGAAAGTACAACATATCTAATCCTGTTGACACCTAGGAAAATTGCCTCACCTATAGATTCATGTTCCTCACAATAGAACCACAACCTAGAAGAAGATTATATATATACCAAAGATTAAAAGATGGATTAGATAAGATCAAATAATTATCCATCCATCCTTTCATCTAGAAGCTAGGATAGTATACCCTCCCCCATAACAAGTGGGGTGTTCGGAACGTAGTGGTCAAAACTGGTGGGGTGCATATAGAGAGCACGAGGAACTACAAGTATATATATAGTTAACAAACACTCATATGAACCTAAGGGTTTTCAAAAAATATAATTTCACACAAAACTACCTATAATAATAACTCTAAATTAAAACCCACACAATGAATTATATACAAAATTAATATCCCCCAACCAAATTATTTAACCAACTATCATTCTTTATTTAACAAACCATCTCTTCTGTCCATCCCTACCTAAGAAACTACTAAACACACTCAATCAATATCCACATAAACAACCATAACACACTAATAAGAAGGACCAGTGTAATACAACCCACTACACAGTCCCATTTCATGAACACTTGTACAACCAATACCACCATAATTATTCAAATCCATGCATCCATGTCATTCCACTCAAATAGAAAACCCCCAACACACCCCACAAAATCCCATTAAAACAGAGTGAAATCCGATATAGGGTAACACCATCCTTTATAAAAATTAACCCTCCCAAACCATCCTTGGTAGCCCCACTACACAAAAAGCACCAAATTCAACATAACAATGAAACTCAACTAGCTTGAAGTCCCCCTGGAAGAACAAACCATGCACAAAAAAATAACACAACCATGGTGTAGTCTAACTACACAATAAGTTCATCCATTCCATGATCAAAAACCTCTCAACCTGGGATTCCAATAATTCTCTGGTACCACCCCATACACGAAACCTGCAGGAACCACACAACCCAAAAAATAAACAAAATCCAAAATTAAAAGTACCCAACACACAACCATGACTATCAAATAGAGTGTATTAAAATTTGACCATCATTATTCTTTATTTACACTATCATAATTTAGGGGTTATCACAAAAAAAATTCATCCTACGGAATCCATTAAATTTAAAATATATACCTGATGAATCAATATTTCATGTTCATAGTTGTTCAACAAAAGATTGAAAACCTATATTCATGAGTCCATTGTGCAAAAAAAATACCACCAATGGGATGATTTTCATATAGATGGTACTCATACGATTCACTACAGTTATCATGGAAATTAATATAACAATCAAAGAACATAATCATCATATCGTCCCTCATTTATAATTTTAAATTGGTTTCAACAATATTCATCAGATTACATCAGTACACCCACCCAACAAGATACATAATTAATGAGAGAATAAGGAATTACCTCCTTAAATAACATACGATCAACAACTTATACTTGTAGAAAAAATATGGGGGTCGTGCAAAAAGCAAGACACTTCTGGGTAAAATAATAAAGATGTAAATAATAGATATAGAACTCCTCAGGGAAGAATATTATTACCCACACAAAGAGGAAATATAAAAACAATAGGAATCAAAGATCTTATCTTAGAAGAGACAGACCCTATATCAATGGAAGAAAGTGGATTCAATGACAATTAATGATTGATCACAATCAAGATTATACAGTTTGAATATTTTAATGAATCTAGTGATTTATGATATTATAGATATAAATAATATCCATCTAAACACCATTATATATTTTCCAAAAAGATTGCTAATTCATTTAATTTAAATTAAAATGTAAATGTGATAAACTGTAAAAATAGGGATATACATGCATGAAATGAATCACTGATGGGTGACTCACTAACATGAGTCACTGACAGTAAGTCATTGATACCTAATTCACAGACATGACTCACCAACATGAGTGACTGACATGACCAACTGAAAAGGGGTTACTTTAGTGACCCACCGACACCACTCCCCGATGAACAACCTACCAACGCTGAATAATCTAAACTATGCCACCAGTGTGAGCTACCAATGTGTGCCACCAATGTATTCAATTAATGCTCGACCTACCAATTCTGGACTTATTAAGGCCATGACCTACTGATGCAAAAACCTACTGCCTCTGGGACATACTAATGGGAAGAGTAAAATTTTGGAAAACTCTTAAAATGAGATATCGTTGCCTCCCAGAACACCCCAAACACTATATTTTGACAATGTAATAGAAAAAGGAGGTCCCGACCATTAAAATATTATATCTATTCCTAAATGAATTTATTATTCCATTATTATTTCATAATTGATCACAATATTTTTATTCTATTATTATAAAAATCATATTTATTTACATATTTTCACATAATCACAATATGGATTGATTTCTAATTCAATAATATTGATCATTCCCTGGGATATAATAATATCAAACTAATTCTCCAGACACATGGTTTTTTTGTATTCCATGATTTCCTAGAATTGTTTATTTACTAACACTTTAATTTATTTTTAAATATTATATCATAAAATTAATTGGATTTATAATTCATATCATAATCATATTTTAATAACAATCAATTCAATGTTTTCTAATGTGGTAATTTATTTATGTAAAAATACATAGTATAATTAGTTTCTATTAAGTAACAATTATTTTATATATTATATATATATAAATTTTGTTGGTGAATATTGGGAGGTTTGGGAATTTTTAATATATTATTGAGGATTTTCTAATGGTGACCGGTTGGTGAATTGTAAGTGGTAGATGTGGAAATCCTTCAAAAAATAGTGTATAATGGGACATGGACTATGGAGAATGTGAATGGGTGGGAACATGATGTGTCCAAATCATACATCCTCCTAGGGGAAACCATGGGACATGGGGTAGTGGGATTTTATATTTCTGTCTCATAGTTTTTTGAACCATGCAATCCAACCATGAGGGTTCCCCCTTGAGGTAGTGGTTGGTGCATGGTTCGTGCACCATTTTCCTTATTGTGAAAATAATCATCCATTGTCTCAAAACAAGATCCATAAAAAGTTTAACAATTTTGGTATTAGCTATTAACCAATATTATTGTTCACAAATTGACCCTATCTTAATAATTAACTCTATCTCTCTCTCTCAAAGTCTATTTAACACCTCTTTATTGATTTGAATGTGATCTGAAACAATATCTGGGTGTGTTGATGCAGAACTATATCATCATGTAAAAATATATGGTGGGTTTTCTGGGTTTTCATTACATCTACTTCTCCCCAATTATTTGATTCATAGAACTATTTCTAATATGGATTTATATAAAAAAAATATTCCATATCTGAATATATATATCATTGTAGATGATATGGGATGGAATCTATTGTGGGATATTGAAGATTCACCGCATTTTTAGGGGCATTTATGTGCAATTATTCATTTTCACCATAAATCCTTATGGATGTGGCTTCGATATCTACTCAAATATTTAGAACATGAAGGACTGATTTAAATTTTATATGAAATTGATTGGGAAATGGGTTTCCATGACTGTCAGAATCCTTTTTTTAAATCATTTTTTATATTGTGAAAAATTGGGCATTTTTTCAGATTTGAAATTGGAAACAAGATTTTGATATTTTCATTTGGCCCAATGCTTGTAAAAATGTTTTTTTAATAATTTTGAATATTATCACAATGGTTGAATTAGTTTAGAAATGATGTATTTTTTTGAATATGTTTATATTTCAGAAAGGATAAATTTGTTATCAAATTAATTATTTAGAAAAAGCATGGGTGTTGAACATTGATAATGGTTTCATATTTGTATGAAATTTTAAATTTTAAAAAATTGTTCAACATGGCAATGGTTGATTTTTTATATCATTATTGTGATAGTATGATGATATAGAATTTTGAAAATTAAGAACATTATTGATAGAGTGTTATATATGAGCTGTTTGTAGTTTATATAGACCATAAAACACGGTAAACATCATAGGAACCAACTGAAAGATTATTTTGAGAATTAAGTTGCACCTAGGAAACATGTGAATCAAAAGATTGTTCTGAGTAATTTCCATGAATAAAATTCTTTGGAGGATTAGAATAAGAGGTATGGCCCATGAAATGTAGGTGACTCCCTCAATTTTTATAAATAGAATGAACCCATCTTTCACGGTCATTGAAAACCATGTAATACAAAGGTGTGACCGAATATGGTGAATCAAATTGTGGATTTCATTGGCACACTAGATGATTTAAATTTCAATATGGAGACACATATTCTAGATGATTATCCATGAAATCGGTGTAATTTAGTTATTCAGGACAAATTGGACTGAGGCCACTTGTCGAAGTATTTTTATGAATTTTTATATAAAAAATTATATCACCACTTCTCTTGAATGAAATGAATAATGTACTTATATATCATGAAATTTCATAAAAAATTTTCAATATTGTGTGTAGATAAATTCCATATTTTTTGTGTTTTTCTACTAAAGTTGATTCCATTATGTATTTTAGGCACACATATTTGATCCAATACTTTGGTGGGATATTCGATCGATGATTAATGTTCTTGGTATAAATAATTATATAAATATTATCAATAGATATACAGTGGAAAATGTGACATATCAGGAGTTATGAGTGGAGGGCTTATGTTGATATCTTTGAGAAAAAGTGTGTAATCTAATGTTTGGAGAAAGTGGAATAGTTACCTCTTTCTTGAGTGGGACCATTACTTGGAATCTGTGGACTATACCATTATACATTAATCCAAGTCCAAATAAAAATCCATGATGTATCTAGTGTCATTATCTTAACCAAATTAAATCATATTGTATGAAACAACTTATATCATTTTATTGATTCAATCAGATGTGGAATAATTATTGTGAGAGTTGTAGTGTTCCAAGGGTGGATGCCTAGGAAACTTCTTAGGTGTACTAAGAATCACATTATTTGATTGGATGAGGGATGAAAAATCAAAATCATTTGTAGAATAGTTCTATCCATAGAGATTTTAGATATACCATGACTCCGCATGCATCAGAAAATCAACAAGGTAATAGGGAAAAATGTACATCGAGCATGTAGTTATATAGATCATATAAGGTTTTTATAGATGATTAGACTAGACCATAGATGTTGTGAGGAATGATTATTTTGAATTCTACACATATTCATGAATTTTTTTTATATGTTCATAAAATTAAATTATTAATTTTAGTGATGTTGATATTCATATTTTTTAATTTCTGTTTATGAATAATACGTTAGAAATCCAAACCCCTCTTGGTCAATGATAATGTCTATTCGTTATGTGTAGAACATGTTCTATAATTATTGATTGGGATTAAATGAAATTGTAATTTATATATACTAGAAATGGATGTCTAAAATATAATAATGGGTATGGATTGTAATACAACATTCAAGGCTCAAAATGACTATTATACTAGAATGTTTAGTTTTATAACTTATTATGGAGTTGAGAATCTAATTCGATGAGAATTGATTGTAAATGAAGGTAATACTGGATTGTTGACACTAGATGATATAATGATCTCATATCAAATGTAACATTATACATTGTAATATATGGAAGAGATCAAGAATGTCATTTTTTCTAACTGTTTTGGATCAGTTCCTAAATTTGTTTCCTTGTCATTTCATACTGTTACAACCAATAAGATAAGTGGGTTTTATGGTTGGTATACATCTTGGGATTTTTCATATTTCTCTTCCATATTATTAGATGGAAAAAATATTATTAAGTGAATTAAATGTGTAGTTGGAAGATCTAGACTGAAAAGTGTTCATTTTTCCTAACTTGTCATTGTGGGATGCACTGATCTTGTTTTTCAATGAAGGTCTATAAATAAATTATATATTGTGTGGATTTTCATATGATTAACCAGGTTACGATAAAGAACATGTATCCACTTCCATGCATTGATGGCCTTTTTGTTCAATTTATGATAGCTTCATGGTTGTCCCTTATTGACCTGAAAACTGGATATCATGAATTTTTTTCATAAGATATATATTCCCAAGATAGATTTCAAGAAAATATATGGCCATTTGGAATATATGGAAATGCCTTTCGACATAAAGAATTAACCAGTGGACTTTATGAAATTGATGAATCAGAAATTTCCATGATATCTTAATTCTGTTTTTTATACATTCATGATTACATATTGTTGAATTGAATGACTAGGGATGATATTGAGAAACACATGGAGACAGTGTTAGGAATACTGAGGGTTCATCATTTTTATAAAAAAATTCAATGAGTGATTTTTGGATTTAAGCGGTATGCATTAATTTCAATGAAAATTTTAAATGAGGTTTTTCTATGGATCTATAAATGATATAAGTTGTTGTCTCTTGTAAAATACCAAATAATGTCTTCCTGATATGGAGTTTCCTTTGTTAGCACAGGTTTAACTGACTATTTTATGAATATTTATGACTAGATTCATCAATTAAAACTATTAAAAATTATAATGTTACATTAAAATGGATTAAATAATTACAGACATGTTTTCAAGAGCTTATATTTCACCTTAAATCATCAAAAATCATGATTTTTCAAAAATCATGTCAATGGTATGTGGTGTACCGTGATGCTTCTGGATATGGGTTGGTATTTATTCTCATGATGGGGGAAAGTTTTTTTATTATGGATCCCCAATATTATGAGTTCATGAGTAGAACAACCCAACACAAGATTTATAGGTTTCTTATGAGGACTATGATTTCAATACATCACAAAATTACCAAATTGGTGAGTGGATTTGGATGTCGTTCCAAGATGGCATGCACATGGAATGTAAATATTGAGGTGATGTTGTGAACATTATTCCATTTTAATTTTTTCCTGATTTGGTATATATGGATAATGATACGTAGATGACTATTTCCGAATGTGTGGTTATGAGGTCAAAACACAATATTCAACAGAGCATTGTGGCCTAGAAGATGGGAGAAAGTTCATTTTTGACTATCAAAAATCATATGGTCATACATATATTTTTTCAAGAATAATCTCTTTATACAGCATTCATGACGATTTTTTCATCTTATAATATATAAAACACATAATGCAATGAATAAAAATATTTTTTTGTTCATTCTGAATAGTAATGTGGTTGAGTTGCTTTTGATATGCTTAAAATGTCCTCAACTTACGGTTTTGCAACCATTAACATTAAGAATATTGCATTAATTGCGTATTCTATAGTGGTAATATGAGTAGATTTATATGAATTTTTTAATAGGTCTCACAATAACAATTAAAAAACATGATTCTATATGGGGACTAGTGTTACATCTCACAATTTATTCCCATTTCAGACTTATTTTTCATTTTCAAATGGTTAAATTATTTTAAAAAATCTATATATGAGAATTGGAAATTGGGCATATTACGCAAGATTATTTTTTTTATATCATGATCCGATAATTAAATCTCATTTCTGCAAGTCCTTATAGGAATACCCTAAGACTCATTTGACTGTGAGCAAGATATATCATCCTCATATGGATGGGATATCTAAAAAGCATGATAAAAATATTGGAATTAATTTTTAGTCTTGTGTAATAGATTTTTGTGTCTCATGGGAAGAATATATTCCATGAGTTGAGTTCTCAAATAAAAAAAAGTTATTAGGAATGAATAAATATAGATCATTTGAAAGATTATATGATCATCCTTTTCATTATTGATTTTTTTTGGGGAAATTGGGGATACATCACTGTTTGATCCCAACATTGTCCCTGAAAATGTGGAGATGATTTAGTTGGTCAGAAAATAGATGGATACCACACAATGTCTTTTGAAATCCTATGTGAATCATCAAAAATGGTTTTTATCATACTGGGTGAGTGATAATGTTTTATAGAAAATCAATCTAAATCATGGACATTGTCATTTTTAGAAGCCCTTAAATTCAGCTCCTCGATATATGGGACCTTTCTATATACTGCAACGGGATGTTGAGGTTGAAAATCAGTTGGATTTTCCAATAATATTTATTTTTCTTCGTAATTGGTTCCATATAACATGGTTTAGAAAGTATCATCATAATATTAAACATGTGATCTGATGAGATCTTGTTGACATAGGGCCATATGTATCATTGGTGAACATGAAAATGCATATTCAAGATAGGATATAGAATTTATTGTATGGTAAAATAATATTTATAATTCTGGTTCTGTGGAAACATTGTCATATTCAGGAAGTGACATAGGAATGTGAGAGGGGGATGAGAGAGAAATTTCCATAACTATTTCAGAGAAATATTTTTAATCAACATTGATGGGTTGGAAAGGCTAACATTGGGGAGAATTTTGCAACCCCAGTTTCCAGTGTGTAACTATTATTTAACTTACTTTAAGTATATAAAGTGTTTTTGTGAGTTTTGGGAGGGTTTTGAAGCCATTTATAATGTTTTTGGCCCTCTTTGAAAGCCTCACTATTGGTGCATGGATTGTTGAAACCATGTAACTCTTATAAGAAACCTTAAATAATAATACATGGGATAAGGAGAAGGTGCGTTGTATTTTCAAACTATTTTACCACCAAGGAGATACAATAAAACATGTATAGTGGGATTTTATAAGGTTAATGTATATATTTTCTAACCATACAAGCCAACTGTGTGGGGTTCCCAATGAGGTTGTGTCTGGATAACAGTTAAAACATGGTTTTTCTAACTGCTTGACTTACTGTGATTTATAAAAAAAATATCCATAAAAACTGGATCTTGTTTGTGATTATCATTTAACCCCTAAATTTTCCCCAATTGTACCATAAATTGATCTTCGTTATTTTATAAGTATAGGGAATGAATTTCCATCAATTAGAATGTGATTGGAAGGTGTTTCATAGTGAATAATAACCTATCTATCATGATAATTAATCATTTTTAGGGGGTTTTTGTGTTTGTTAGATATATATCTTCCTCTCTCTTCCTATTAGTCTTGTATATGTATCCTCTATGGATATATCTATGTTTTTTGTTTCAAATATTACAATATTATCTTTATTGATGATAGGAAATGATATCAAGGAATGGTTTTTGGTTATTCAATCCATTTTGTGGGAGTTTATATATCATTCATTGTTTCATATATAAATCATGATATAAGCGTAATCATGAATGAATTGTTTATTCAGAACATGAAAGATTGATTTCAAAAAAAAATTTGTCTGAAATTTAATATTAAATTGTTTCAAAATGATTATTAGAAGCCTTATTTGGTTGTGGTATGTGGTATTTGTGAAAAAAATGGGTGTTTTAACAATGATGAATATGTTAATGTTATTTAAAAATGATTATTTTTAAATTTTTGTTTTTTTTGTTTCATGGAAAATTGTTTTACAAGAAAATATTTGATTAAATTAAATAGTTTTTACAAAAATGATCTTCAATAAAATGATGGTTTTTTTGAACTGATGTGTTATTATTGATATCAATAATGGTTTTTTTATTAAAATGGTTTAATTGTTTTGTCTATGATTTATTTGTCTCTGTTGGATTAAATGGTTATTCATATTTGGATGGGGATGGATAATAGTCATGAAAACACCACCAGCAATGAGTACGAGTTACAGACGTGATGTTCCATAGTAATGTTAAATAAAATTTTGTGTGGTTATGTGTGGGTGTGATTGTTTTTTATTGTTATATTATATGAAAACTGGTCAATTATAGTTAAATCAATACAATATTTAGAATGAAAAGATTGTATGATTTACTTCGAAATTTTATTATTTGATAAAACTGCTTTGGTATGGAATTACTTGTTTTTGTGATATGTTATTGAACTCTATTAAATGGGTTTTAAATAATTTTTTTATATATAGTAAAAAATTCTCTATCAGGTCATAATGAGTATGGAATTCATTTGGGGAAATCCAATTGTGTTTCAATACTCAACCCTTATGTGGAAATCTAGTGATTTTGCAGATATTGTTTATTAGGACATGGGAAAAAGTAATGCATCACAATTCCCTATTAGTGATTAGTTATACTTGGTGTATTTTGTGTGGTTGTATCATGGAGCATGTTGTAGTTTTGGAGTTCTTTTTGGAGTCTCCAGGGTTTCTTGTATATGTCTTCCTCCATTTATTTGGGTGTTCTGTATTCTTCCTATATGGTAAACATTGGTAAATTTTATTGATATAAATGGTATTCCTTTTAGTTTAATTTCATTGATATCATGATTCATATAGTCATTTATTGTTTTAGTGATTGTTTGGTTGGTGATTTTACTTTTAAATGAAAATTCGTCCCCCAAATTTTAATAATGACCTTGGAAGGTATTGCTTGACTTTGGCATCTGTGGGATATTGCTTAAGCCAATGTACCATCCTCCATCATTCTCAATCAAATGGTGTGTGGAATGATAGAGTCTCCATTATATTTTTTATTATTATTTATTTTCAAAGATACAATGGGGAAATTTTATGATCATAATTTAATGAACCACATTCCATTTATTATCATTATGTATTGAATTTCTTTCATGTCTGTTATTTCCATTTCCACACTTGTTGATTAAGGAACCACTAATAATGTTGTTTGTAAGTGATACTGATATGTTATCTTCTCTTACAACAGTGAATTCTTCTCTTTCATATCAAGGTATTATAATTTTTTTCAATAATATTCCTTTATAAAAACACATTTTTTTCAATGGTTAATATTTTATCATTTACCTTGTTTTAAAAGGTTTTGAAATGAAATTTTTTGATGGTTTAACACATAGTTCACATTGCGATATCATTATAAAACTATATAGATAATGCTCATTTTTAATGGGTACAACATTAATGAATTCTACGATATACAAAAACAATATTTTTATTCATAATATTTTTATGGTTATATTAAATGAATATTTTTTTTGGAAATTATTTTTTGGGCTCTTAGTTTTTATAATTCATTTTTAGTGTGTAATGGGTATTTTCCAAAAGAATGTTTTCAATTATCTTTAAGTGATATTTTTATTCACTAAGGACCAGATCACTTGATGTAATATATAATCCAATCGGTATTTTATATAATGATACAATCCTTACCATTTATATAGAAGGATTAATTTTTTCAGGGATATTTTCATGGACCCAATTACATTTCCATGGGTGAATCAAAATATCAAATATTAATAGTTATTTTTATCATTTAAAATAAAATTTTTATTATGTTGTTTTTATTATATGTTTCCTATAAATTTTTGACGATCAGTTGATCTAGGTATGCATCACCAATGCATTGGGTACCAATTTTATTCTCAATATAATTATGTTTATGTAGACCATATTGTTAATTTGAAATATATATGTTCTTATACAAATATTATAATGGTTATATGAATATAATTATCCATTATACCAAAACGTTTTCTATATCATTTATATAATATTATAATTGACGATTTGATAGATACTGACATCCCATGGAAACGTTTAATTGATTAATAGTACTCTTTACTCTTTATATTCAATATTTCTTGTCATTTGATTTATGATATAGGTTTTTTTCAGTATTAGTTCCTATAATTTATACTCATGAACTATTATTTTATAATCATATCCTAATGAAAATATTATTCTCAGTAGTGAAATTAAATTATCAGTCATATGTTTATGCTTTCTAATATTTTAATCTTACCATTATTATGTATCCTTTCCCCATGATATAATGAAAAACCTTAAATATTATTCTTCTATAAATGATTAACATATGATTAATTTTATTGGATATGTTTAAGACCTAATATGGAATATGAAAATATTTTTATAATGGAAAAATCTCATTTTAAGACATGGTATATCTATATAATATTTTTTTAGTTCAATAAAATCATGAAAAAAAATCTATACACATTCTAGTGATCCAATTATTTTATTTTAAATAGTTATGGTTTGGATAGATAAAACTGGGACACATTTATTGGTATCAAATATAAAAATTTACAGATTATGTATTTAGTATTAGATTTAGGAGTTATTGTTTATGGGTTTAGTAGTTAGTATCAAATATATTATTAGATATATTTAGTGATTAATAAATTTCATGTGAGGTAAAGATATGAGTTCTGGATACCATAAAGGGTTTATAATATTAATATTGATCATATTTTAAATGGTGGAAAATCCCCTTTTTATTTTTTAATAGATTTGATTTTGTAGTGATTGAATTTTTTATTGGATATTTTTTATTTGGTTGATGTTTATATAACCCATAGTTATAACATTAGGAATTATTTCAAAAGAATACTATTATATTCTAGTGTATGTAATAATAATGGAATAAAACCCCATTGAGTTTATAAATTTTTTAAATTTTTTGTTTTTGAGGTCAATTAGGATATAGTGTAATTTATTTTCAGAATGATCTATATTTATTATTTGATATTGTTGTTGAAATTTTGAGAATAATTTATTATTACTTAATTAGATGGGATATTCTGAAACAAAATCCAACTACCATATGCCAACCATTCCTATTTGTTATCATCTAAAAATATGTTTAATATCTTATTATCATTTGTATGATTATCTGATACATCATATACTGATTTTATTTCATTAGGCATGAAAATAAATCTTTAATACTCATCGTTTGGAGAAAAAGATAATATTTTTTATGAAATTGAGTAAATGTGGAAATTATTCTTGTAATATAAATATATATCCTTCTATTCCTCGTCTAGATATTAACAAAATTCTATTACTATTTAAATAGTATCTTGAAATAGTAATTATATATATTTTTTTACTTTCCTATTAAATAATGGATTTTTTCACACACCATTAATTAATGGATAAATGTTCATTGATGTTCACATAATTATATTAATCCTTGTGATCAATTATCTCTATAACATTCCATTATCATTTAGATTTTCTGTTTCTCCAATCTATCCATGTTTTTACATCACATTAAAATAATCCTTTTTGGAATCCTAACATATTTTATTCAATACGACTTTCAAATTTCCCAATCCCTGTTTTCGAGAATAATTTTCCATGTCCTTTTTACGATATGGGATTTCTATATTGGTATTTTCAAATACTAAACCATTTATTACCAAGATCTACTTGAAATTACAAGGAAATAATTTATCATATTTGTGGTTGATGTAATATCAAGTGAATTTTAATGAATGTTATGTTAATTGTAATATATAACATGCAACATCAGTCATATAAAAAAAGTGATATTTTAGTATTTAAATATTATAATTATTTTCTTTAAGTTAAATTGCTCTGTATTAATAGGGTTACCATAATTATGTTAAGTATATATATATATATCATTTTCCAAAACTATTAATATTTAATGAATAATTCCATTGAAATATGTACTTAATTATAATGTAATTCCATTTTATGCTTCAAAAATATGTTTTCACAAAAATTATTCTTCACTGTTTTTTATGAGATAATATTATAATTATTATTTGAAACATAAAGAAATTATTCTTAATTAAAATGATCTTAGTTTTAAATTCATCATTTAAAAATTATGTTGGCATAAAATATTACATTTTTATGAAAATTTATATTTTTATAATTACTATAGAAATTAAATGATTTATAAAGAAAAAATTATTTTCTTTTTATGTAAGTCAATGTAAATTTATTTTTTCGATTATTTTAAAAAAAAAATATAAAATTTGGAAAAGGTAAAATATAATATATGTTATTTTAATAATGATTATAATTTATTTTAATAGTAAAAAAATTTTATATTCAAACAAACATTTTTTTTGGAAAATCGATTTGCATCCTATTTTGATGGTTTAAATATAAATTAAATTAATCGAATTATATGAGTTGAATTTGACAAAAATGGTTGAAATTTTTTTATTCAAATTAACTAATATAAGGTAATATGTTGAAGTTAATTATTTTACTATGACTAGTAACCTTTGTAATTTTTTTTACCATTATAATAGTGAAAATGATATTTTTTGTTATAAACAATAAGAAAATACACAAAATTCATTAAAATAATTCTTAAATTTATATAATGGCTCTATTTGAACAAAAAAAATATAAATTTATTAAATAGGTCCATTTTTCATTTATCTTTTTATTTTTACCTTTATAATATTTTATTTAAAAGGATTAATAAAAATTTTAGTCTCTTAATTTTAATATTATTATATATATTAAAATGATTAAAAACATATTTTTCGTTATTAATAAATATTTCAAATATAATTCATTTATATTGATAATGTTAATGTATTTTTTTCTTTCGCTGATGAAATAATAATTAAAATTCATAAACATTGACATCACTTGGCTAGTGTACGTAAAAATCAATTTATGCATTTTAAAAATAATAGAATTAATTTTTTCATGACTTAAAGTGGACAATGAATATTTTATATCGATATAATAAATTTCCCATGTTTAATAATTTTATATATTAATTATATTACTATCATGATATATTTAAATTTCAATGAAATGAATAGTTCCACAAATAACATTAATGACAGTTTCCAATAAATAGTATTTTATCAAATGATATAAAATTTGTAAAAACTATATCATTCATAAAGATATATTTTTATGGTTTTAAACTTCAACCATGTTCCATTACTGAAATTTTTCCCCAAATAGTACCCTTATTTTCTTCTAAATTGAAAATAATTTTCATTTCACTATAACTATTATGGGGAAAACATTGGATATAATAAAGCGATAAGGTTGAAAACATCACCTAAACATGTCAAAATTTAATTTTCTGGAATTAGTTTTATACCTAATAGTCATATAATACAATAATAATAATTTGGATAAATATTTCATAAAAGAATTATTTATATTAATTTAATACATTACGTAACTCAATAACGCCCCTCCCCTCACTTATAATAGGCCACCATCTAATATATTATTCACATATCAATTTCATTTTTTGATCCATTACCTGAGCAAATACCATCCTAAAATATTCCCCTATACACTATCTCTCTTATATTTGGCAATATAAAGTCCCCCAAGTTATTATGATGTAATGCAAAGTAGAATATCCCAAAAATAAGTGTATCTTTTATCAAAATGTTTTAGTTTTTTTATTTTTATACATCTACAAAATATTATGAAAACATTAAGAAATAATAATAAAAGTTGTATTATATATAATGAGATTTTATTATGTTAATATTATAAAATATATCAATATCCTCTTACAGATACTCAGAAATAAAATTATCACTAATGTATATGAAAAACTACCACCTCATAAACCAATGTAATTCAATTTCCATCATTAAATAACACAATGGTTATAATGATGAATCTAATTTATATATATAATACTATTACATAATAAGAATTTTTAAAAGATTATATATCATATTTTTTTACCTATTTAGAGCTGCTGAAAAATGATTACGTTGCCTGCATGTATGTTTTGATGGTAAATTCTGTAAAGTTATGTGATTTGTATTCAATTATTTCATCTTAGGAAAGATATATATAATCTATATATAGATATAACAAAAAATTAATGACATAATCATTATTAAATTAAATATGAAATTATACTTACCTTCATTCTATCATGATCATTGATAAACGAAAATGTAACTCATGTGTACGTGTGACCTCCCGTCACAATGATTGTAACATAGTTCATTTTTTTATAACATATATTAATGGGATTTTTATGCATAATTAATTTTTTCAAATGATAATTATTTATGACTATTATTTTGTAAATTATGGAACAAATAACCCATTTACCATGGTCAACACAACAATGTTGTTTGCAAATTATTAAGTGAACATAAGATAAACACTCAACTTTGACTAGACTGATTATGTAATTAAATATTTTTTTGAAATAAAGGAAATATTTATTATTATTATTATATTTTTTTAATCCAAAAAATATATTATTATGAAGTAAAATAATTGTTATACGTTTAGTTTTTATGATTTGAAGGGAAGAAATAGATGGTCTAGAATTGTGGTATGCCATTTTGACACAATTTCACTTTGTTGGGGTATATATTAAAATTATGCACATACTTTAACTTATATTGGGTATATACTTACCATTTTACAATTAATATCATTAAAAATTCATACTTAATGGTATTTTAAAATAAAATTATTATATAATTCATCCAAAAGGATTTGAATTGATTTTTACCAAGTGGTATAGGGTTTCTTAACAAAATTTCTTTTCTTGGGGTATACCTCTTTTACATTAACTTTTGTACCTGGTTATGTGTCAATAGTAGTCTAAATTTTATATATTTTATGTCCACAAGTATTATGATGATTTAAATAATCATAGACAATAACCTCATTGATTGATTATCAAATCAAATGCAATGATCATTGAAATGGTTTTAATTACCTCAATATAATTTTAAAAGGACATTATTTATGTCATGCACAATGAATTACTTTAAGGGATTCCTTATATACACATAAATGAATTTTTAATACTAATTTCAAAATTCATGGGATTAAAAATCCTTATATATCTATTTTTTTAATGACATTTTATTCAAATGTTTTCAACGTGATAAAGACTTTATATTACAATATACGTTCTTTGTTACATTTTCTACATTCGAGAATTCATTTTGGAAATCATATAAAAATAATTTCATCAACTACATTTATGATCATAAAATATAGTTTTGAATATGTTTTGGAATTTTAATTTATAATTCATCCATTATTAAAAAAAATAAGTATTAATAAAGTTTTTTTTCAGTGATACGAACCATGTATCGTTTTCTAGATTAGGAATATATCCCCATTGTATCTATTTGTAGTAACATGTTAAAAAAAATTTTATTTTATAGATATAATTTTTTTATTAATTTTATTTCCATGGTCATAAGGAATTTCATAAAATTATTTATATTAAAATTGTTTAATTTTTTTTTCATGGGGATTTTTTACTCCCATTACAAATATTTAAAACTAATTTTAATTTGTATTATTTGTGAAATTTGTAGATTTTTCTTCTATAAAAATAATATTTTTCTCTAAATCATCAATTATACTATTCCCACGTTACATTCAATGAATTTTATATACATATTATGGTGTGAATAATTAGTTTCTAGTTTTGATATTCAATGAGCAGTGTGCATTTATCCCATGTTTTTAAGGATATTTTAATGGTATTTAATTTTTAATTGATGGAAAACCATTTTTTTACTTAAAAATGACTAGGGATATATTTTTATTGAATAATATTTTTTCTATACCCGAATAGATTTTTTTGATATTATTATCTAGTAAATCATTTATTTTCTAAATGTAAATGAACCTATAAAACAGAAATGGTTATTTTTTTGTTTAAAAAAATAAATCATTCATGTGTAATGGTTGATTTATAGATATTTTACATTTTTTATGATAACTGTTTTAATAACCCACTCATTCGCATTGGCTTGAGAACACAATGAGTCAATACTGGGCCTTTATAAACATCTCCAAGATGCCAAAGGAATTTAATAAATATCTAAGTGTATCAATGTCCATTGAGGAATGATTTACCCAATTAAATAAAAACTATAAACCATCAAAACACAATCCATTGCAGTTATATGATGCATGGACAAAATAATTACAATTCAGAAAATCTATTATACCAATGTGAGCACAAACAAATGTGTTATAGCTGATAGAAACCTGAAATCAATCTACCCGTGGAAGATAACTCATCAGGACAACAAAATAACCAAATGTATCCAGTATCCACCGTCTTTGCACTCCATCACCACCAGAAAGTTCAACCACTCATGAAGTAGAGCTACTAAAATTTGCACCTTACCATTTCCCACGTCCTAGAAGAAGAAATCTCTAAAAGCACCAAACTTCCAAAAAAGAGGTTAGTATTAAACTATGTATTCATTCCCCCAATGAATTCCATACACTCTCCACTAGGATATAATATTTATCTCTATTTATATAAACGTTTTTATATAAAATAATTTCTAGAATTAGTTTATAAATAAATATAAACACTTCTAAAAATAGTTTATAACTAAATATAAACTAAAAATGTCACGACCCGTCCCCCGGGGCCCAAGCCGTGACTACTCCAAGACTACATTCCATAGTCCAGGGGATGACAACTAGCACCGAAAGGTGTATTCCACAAAACTGGGAAAGAATTTTCTTTTATAACTTATATGCACACGAAACCAATCACACTTCAAGATACAAACACCTATTAACTGTATTGAAAAAAAGAGTTCTGAACGTAAAATTGGGGTTGGAATACAATCCCAACTATAATTCTACATGTAAACCTGAAATACATAACAACTGAATAATGTGAATAACCAACTACTGGATCGTCCTCTGAGGTTCATACCTAAAAGCTAGGTACAGATCTCCTCCTTAGCACTCCACGTCCACTCGTCTCCTCTGTGTACCAACACGTCGTATGGTCCACCTCTGAGAACCATCCAGTCTTGGTACTCTGAGCCTCAGTTAGTGTTTTCCGTCATCTGCATCCCAACTAACAAGGTACGAGCATAGCCCTTGCAAGGGTGAGTATAATGATACTCAGTAGCGACTCCGAGACCCTCAAGGTCTCAAAAAAACCACCATATATAAACCACAATGTTTGAAATCAACAGATAACCCTATTTAGATATATACCCATACATATACCTATGTTATCATGTAATCCATCTCCATCATAAGGAAAACACAAATATACTGACTCAGCTCCGAATAAGTTTTATTCTAGGGGTAGTATCATGTAACATACCCCATCACATCATCGAACACCTTGGCTACTGGACATCCCCTCCTCTATCGAGTGTAGTTGGCCTACCGCATCAAACAGAGGTGCTTCCCACAATATTTAGACTGCTGAGTTACACCTCCTGTCGAGTATAGTGGGTCTGAATAATCACATTGAGGCACTCCACACCATTGGTCTTCCGCATCACACAGAGGCTCTCCCCCTCGCAACTTGATGTGGTACTACTCCTATAGAGTACCGTGGGTCTACCACATCACACAGAGGCCCTCCCCACCTTGTCCTACTAAGGTACTCCTCCTGCCATGTACCGCAGGTGAGTCACATCACAAAGAGGCTCTCCCCACCGTGGGATTGCAATGTCAAACAGAGGCACTCCCCACCGGCCAATTCAAGTCACTCCATGTTGAATATGTCAGTACTCGTCATGTCTCATCGAGCTACTGGGTTCCCACACTATGCTCAATAATCTCTAGGAGGATCCAATCCACATGCTACTAGTAGATACCCCAACATACATGAAGTCCCATGAAGAAGCATCTCAAATGTCTGCCACATCACATGGGTCTAAAATCAAGGGATGGTGCGTCAATCGGATGCTCGGTCTGGGAGTAATCAGCCTTTTAGTCCTAGGGGGATGGTTAGATTCGTGCTCGATCCAGCCTTATCGTTTCCCATCATAATCCAAAAATCTACTCGGGTATATTCAAAGATACCGACACACTCCAAGATTTCCAGCGCCACTGACGGCTAATCAAATGGATGTTTGGTGCCAATGTTATGGCCAAAACAAAGAAAAAGGTTCATAGTGGGACCAAGATTGGTTCCACCCAATCAGCTGACCTAGCCCGGCCTGGCCTAGGCCGACCTAGTTCAAGTCAAACCTTCCCCATAGTGCAACCTAGCTCGTTGGGTTTGGCCAAGACCACTGGGTCCAGCCCGCTGTGAGGGGCCATGGGGGTTCGGCCGTGGATAGCATGAGGAAGTAGTGCGGTTCAGCCATGGTTGCTCTGCCAGAGCGGCAGGACCATGGGTGGCTCTAACGAAACGAATCAGACTTCCATGGGCATCACGGCTGGGGAGGATCAGCCGGTAGCTTGGCAGGATGTCGGCCGCTCGGTGGACGACGGTGGCGGCCCGCCGGATGGTGGGGGCGGCTCGGCCCCGTCAGTGGCGGTGGCTTCGCCTCGAAAGCAGCAGACATGGGTGGCACTAAAGGACCACTGGTGGCAGAGCAGCGGGTTGCACAGGGCATGAGACGTTGGTTACGGTGGGGTGGTGTCGTTGTGTTGTCGCCTTCGTCGCCTCAACCCCACAAATCGTCACAATATATGTGCACGGGTCAGGCCATGTTAATTTGGCCCGTACCCTATTCATTAGGGTGGTAGCATATGGCTCAACAAGAAATTTAAGAAGACCGTCATGCTTTACAACCTCCCACAATGATTTCTTTCTTATCCAAAAAAAGGAATTGAAGGAAAGAACATGGTAAAATTATTCATTCACAAATAAACCCCTACCGCTTTCACATGATGATGTCGATGAGGTCTCGAGGAACAATATGAATCATTAAAATAATAAGGACATCGGTTTCTTCTACGTTTCCCTCGATTGTTGCTTTGTTGGCGTTGATGATGTTCCACATCAACGAACATCCCGTGGAAGAAGTCAGAGTCGAAGTCATAATTCTTCGTTGACATTCTTCATTGGCGTTCTTAATTAGAGAGTATAATTCTTCACGTTCTCTCCCAATTATCTATTTCTAATCTCGTCCCAATTCAACAGAGGAGAAAAGAAATAGATGAAACAAAAATTAAATAATTACTTAACTTTTAATTTTATGTTTTCACATAAAATTTATTGGTAACTTAACATTTAATTCATCTGTTGACACACAATATCAATTGGTAACATAACATTTAATTTTTTGTTGACAAAATGAATTAATTTGGTGTGTTGAGAGGATTCTCCCACTATAAGAGGGGTCGGGTTGTCCCAGCCCCTAAATTCAAAATTCATGAGGTTTTGAGGACATGGATGGTCCCCACCACCTTAACTCAAGTATAGGGGGTTCCAACATATAAAATATAATATAAGTTTATTTTATTTTATTATTTTTTTCAATTACACGAATAACACAAAATATATAATTCACCCTCGACCTACTACGGTCGAGGTGAAGGTCCCCTTAAGGGAATACTGGCCCTGCGAGTTCAACGATACCCTCATATTTCATTTACGAGCAGTGGTTCAATAGTCAAAAAAATCGGCTCGTACATTTACTGAACATACCCAAAAATAATGTTCAAAATTTCATTCTGGTCACTCCGGGCCATGGAATCATTATCTGTTAATTTTCGTGGACTCGTAAAATTCCCATATATTTATAAAAAATTAGTTGAAAATTCATGACTTTACATTATCCCCACCTCAGGGCTTTACATCCCTGTAAGCCTCAACTCAAACTAAGGGAACAAATGGGGGTACTGAGCATGCATCTGAACCTTCTGCTCCCATGTGCTCTCCTGGAGGTTTTCGTACTGCCAGCAAAAGCGCGCAAGAGGTATCGACCATCCAAAAAGGACCTGCTCTTATCGATCCTTAATTTCTACTGGAACCTCTATAAAAGTCTCCCCATCGTCGATGTCCAGCTCTCCATGATCGATGATGTGAGAAGGTTCATGTACATATCTCCTCGGTTGGGACCTGTGGAAGACTTCATGCACCCAAGGCAACTACGTTGGAAGAGATAAGCATCATGCCACCTTTCCATCTCTACTGAGGACCTGAAAAGGTCCAATTAATCTCGGAGATAACTTTTCTCCACGACCAAATCTCTACAAACCTCATCGGGGCAATACCCATAGAAATACATGGTCTCCATCCTCGAACTCCATAGGTCTACCTCTCTTGTCAACACATGACTTTATGCCTGCTCTGTGTAGTCTTCATCTACTCCAGAATGATCTACACCTTATCTATGGTAGCCCATACCATCTCTTATCCCATGAGTGTTGACTCCCCTAGGTCAGTCCAGTACAAAGGCGATCTGCAAGGTGCCCTGAACAACACCTCTAAAGGTGGCATCCCTATGGTGTAGTGATAGTTGTTGTTGTAAGAAAACTCCAGCAAAGGCATGTGATCCTCCCAACAGAAAATGATGTCTATTACATAGGCACATAACATATATTCGAGGGTCTTAATGGTCTATTTGTTCTAGCCAATCGTCTAATGATGGAGGTTTGTGATTAAACGAAGCAGCGTCCCGAAATCCTCATGCGACCCCTTCCATATCCAGGAAGTAAAACATTCATCAGAATCGAAGATAATCTTCGATGGTAATCCATGTAAACGTACAATATCCTACAAATAGAGACGTCCCAATCTCCCTACCGAACCCTACTCTCTAATCTGTTGTAAGTGGGATGACTTGGTTAGTCGGTCGACAATCACCCAAATCGAGTCATGACCTCTAGATGTATGATGAATTCCGGTCATGAAGCACAATGATATCCCATCCCACTTCCACTCTGGGACCTCTAAAGGTTGAACCAAGCCTGCTAGTATCTGATGCTTTACCATCACTTGTTGAAAAGAGAGGAACCAAGAAACAAACTCTACTACTATTTTCTTCATTCGCGGCCTCCAGTGGTTTTATCAGAGATCCTGGAACATCATCGCCACTCCTAGATGTACTGCTAGGGGGGTTTGTGGAACTCCCTCAACACATCCCCTTGAAGTGTCATTGTTACCATGGTATGTCTTTTGAAGAAGATGACATGCTTCCCACCATCAGAAAATTCATCAGGTGCATTTCCTCTAGATATCTCGGCACGTTGTGTCTCACAGTCAGTGTCCCCAAACTATGCCTACCTAACTCGTTGAAGGAGTGGGGGAGTGACTGTAATAGACTAAAGAAAAACTTCTCCATCTATATCCAGAAAGGATATCTGCAAAGCAGCCTGCTACTCCATCGCCTCTCCTAGAAGTTGTATACCAGATCTTCTGTTGAGTGCATCTGCAACAACGTTCCCCTTCCTAGGACAATAGACTATCTCAAAGTCATAGTTCTGGGGGAACTCAATCTAACATCGATGTCTCAGGTTATGGTCCTTTTGAGAGAAGATATACCTAAGACCCTTGTGATCAGAGTACATTGTAATGTTCATGCTTATAAGATAGTGTTTCCACATCCTCAAGGAGAAGACCACTCCTACTAAATCCATGTCATGGGGATCATAGTTCTGCTCATGTTGTCTCAGCTGTCGAGAAACATATGTGGTTACTACTCACTCCTGCATCAGAACACATCCATTTCTAGTCCCTGATGTGTCACAATACGTACCCTACACCCTCCTCGGGAAGCCTTAAGATGGGCCATTAGTCAACCTATACCTCAGATCATGAAAAAATCGTTGGAATTTCTCCGACCAAACGAAGGGTTTCCTCTTCTTTGTCAATGCTGATAGTGTAGTTGTAACTCTGGAGATTTCTGGAACAAACCTTCGGTAATAACCAACCAAACTGAGGAATCTTCGTTCCTCCGTCACACAACTGGGTGGCTACCATGCAAGTACCGCGACAATCTTCTCAAGATCCAATGAAACTCTAACCTCTGATATGACATGCACCAGAAAGTGAACCTCTTGGAAAAAAAACTATTACTTAGAGAGCTTACCATAAAGCTGGTGATCATAGAGTGTGTCCAGTACTACCTAGAAATGATAGGCAGGCTCCTCCTCAGTAGACGAGTGATCAAGATGTCATCGATTAAGACTAGTACAATGCGATCAAGGTATGGATGAAAGATTCTCTTTAGGATTCCATTGAACACTGCTGAAGTGTTGGTCACACCGAATGGCATAACCACGAACATGTAATGGCCATACCAATATCTAACGACTATCTTCTGCACATCCTCATCTCGCACTCTGAGCGGGTGATAACCTGATCTGAGGTCTATCTTTCAGAACCAATGTTCTCCCTTCAGCAGATCAAAGATGTCTTCAATCCTCGGGAGTGGGTACATGTTCGTCATGGTCACCTGGTTCAGGCTCCGATAGTCAACACAATGTCAAAAGATTCCATTTTACTTCTCCGAAACGAAAATCGGGGTTTCCCAAGGTAAACCACTAGTCTGGATGAACCTCTTCCCCTATAAGTACTCTAGATGTACCTGCAGCTCACGAAGTTCCGTGGGAGCCATCCAATATGCTTGTGCAGATATAGGTTCCATCCCAGGGTACAAGTCATATAAAATTCTACCTCTCTATGAGGAGGTAGACCCGTAAATTCATCAGGTAAAACATTTGTGTACTAGTCCACCACTATAGGATAGCTCAGATTCTCCACATCAACAGCTTTTAGTGTAAGGCTATCCAAATGATTAGTGATCAACTACACTCTCCTCTGGGTAAGTCAATAAGGTTATGCAAGGGATCCCTTCCCGCTGGTGAAGGTAAACCTGGTCATATCTATGTAGACACACTGCACATTTCACCTAATACAGTAAATCTAAGCATGGACTGTAGATAAAAAGTACATACCCAAGATGAAGACGTAATGCCTCGATGCCATACATGGAGATCCCAGATAAAGCTCTCGCCTCCTAGTGTAATCTCACATTACCATATCCAGAGCATAATCGTCGAATCTACTCCCATAAGAGTATATACCCATAAGGACCAAGAAAATGTCTCTATCAGGATCTCTGTGTTCCGAAAGAGGGTAGTGGCTATAACAGAATGGCTGGCACATATGTCTCTAAGCACTGCAGCTAAGGTGGAGTAGACACAGATCGTACCTCGTATCCTCTCCAGAGCGTCGTGATTGTAGGCCTCAACTGCCTGGAGCTGAGCTCATCCCTATCCGCCTGTATACTGCGGTCAGGGTGGACCTCCTAGTGGTGGTGGCGGTAACATCTCGAATCGTCTCACACCACCTGCTACATGACCAACTCCTCTGCCATGTATGCCTGCTCAATAGAGACCCCCTCAGTCGAACCTCTATCTGTGTCTGGGTGGTCCATCGACCATCTGTGGATCATCTGTATGACGGGTCGGACAGTCAAAATCTATGAGACCATGCACACCACATGAGTGACACTGTATGATCCCTTTCTGACTACTTCTGCCTCGGGTTCCCCACACAACCAATCCTGAGTCATGCGGGCATCCACCAATAGGTATGGTCCTCTTGGACCTCTGTGAAGTTTGTATACTACTAGCTGTATAATACTCTGCCATGTGACGACTAGTAGTGGGTCTCGCCACTAGTGACTACTCAGCACATAATCGATCCACCAAGAGAGCTCTCTCTAAAACCCCTATCTGTGTCGGGATGCTGAGTGAGATCATCGTAGCCATGACCTCCTGCTTTAGCCCCTTCTCAATGATCCAGGATCTGAAGAATGGACCCTACATAATATCAGTGGAGTAGCGTGAGAGGTTATTGGGCCTCGATTAGTACTGAGATACAGTCATGCTGCATTGCTGCAGATGAAGAAGCTTTTGTATGCGCACCGTGTGATGAGTCGCTTGGACAAACTCTGTCTGAATGATGCTCTCAAAGACTGACCAGAGAAGCGTCACCTCTTTTTGAACCAGGATCATCATGCTCCTTCCACTTCCCCTACTGACGGTAGAAGGATGGTGGAAAGGATCACCATGAGATATGCTGGTGTCCCTACTAGTCGAAGGACTCTCACTACAGCATCCAACCAATCCTCAGCAGCCTGTGGGTCTGTCTTTCACCTGAACCTAGGTGGACTCAGGTGTTGTAACTCATGCAATGTGTTCAAGTGGCTTTTAATCTCTAATATTGGGGTTGGTGGCTTCAGTGTCCCAACGAGTATTGGTACTATTGGTGCCTCCGCTGGTGCCTATACTGGAATACGTCCCTGCACCAAGTCATCATTTCTCGATGGGCTATCAGTGTGTGATACTATCATAACACTAGCTTGCTGTCTACATGGATGAATCCTGAAAATAAATATATGTTCCATGGTCAATAAGTTATACATGGTGTGTTGACTTAATGAGATAAATAATGTACTATTAAACACACAAGCAGTCAGTGTTTTCGTGCACTGAGTCGGAAATCAGAAGACAGAGTCCTAGTGTATGTATAGGTCAGCTATCGCATGAAAACCGGACTCATAGAAATGAAAACCACACTCATTACCATTAATATTACTGCTTCATAAAAAATATAAGAGTCTTAGTTATTCGGTAGATCTGACTCCTCTAATACCAATTTGGAAAGGGCCCCGGGTGAGAGGTCATGACAAAAACCAACTGAAACAATTTTCAAGTAACCTATAATCCCAGTAAAAATTTAAATTATTCATTAAAAAACATTTTTAAATCTACATTGGAAAACCAATGAACTACACACAATAACAACTAACAAAAATACATGCATTATTATTACAGTTCTATACTCATGGGTGATTTCCCATCGATCTAACATTTCATGCCAAGTTATTTCTTCCCCATATTCTAATAAATCGTTTCCATAATTGAAATAATTATATTGAAACCATTACCATTAATTAAATATGATATGCAAAACCTGTTTTCCAAAACCGTAAAACAATTCCAAACAATTTCACATACTTGAATAAAAATGATTGTTTATTGAAAATATTCCAACCATTCAATTTAAAAAACTTAAATTATTTAAAACCCATATATCTACTAGAAACATTGTAAATGAATATATTATACAATATTCCAAAATATCCATAATTTTAAAATCCCCATTTAAAATAAAAAAATTATGGATTTTCAAAAAAACCGCAAAATTTTACACGTTTTCCATCACCCATCACTAAAATGGTATTAACAGTTTTACATTTCAAAAAAAATCAATTTGAATCAAAAACTCAATTTTAATTCATTCTAATCAATTCCCTCAGTGGGTGATGATAGGTATGACACCTAACTCACCTGTTTTGATGAAAAATGAGAACAGATAAGGAAGGCTCAAAAATTCAGGTCAGGATTCCATGAAACTGCCCAAGATATCCTTCCATATCATGAAAAACATCATAGTTTACCATTTTTTGCGTCATTAATTTTATATGAACCCATATGGGGCGTAGATCTATGAAATATAGATGAATGGAGGAGTAAATTTATGAAACCTTGAAAAAAACTGATGAAGAACGGGCACTTACCACAAGAATCTTCCTTTGATTCACTAAGGAACATGTTTAGATCACTTCTAGAACAATGTGAGAACCTCATTTTTTTCTTAATGGGAGAAAAAAAATTATTTTAGGGTTTATTGGATCAAAATAGATCAATAATACGGAAAAATAAAATTATATCAATAACGATATCAAATTAGTTTTGTCCTTGAATAGTTTGGTGACACAATTTGTCCAAACCATGTGTGTACCATGCACCCATTTATTCATTACCAAAAATAGTAAAAAAAACTCCAAATCCCCACATATTACTTCATTACCTTTAAACATAATAAATTCATCCGGGAAGGGTTACATTCATGGAATCGAGGTGCTACATTCTTCCCACCATTGATCATTCTATCCACTGAATGTTGAAAATGATCGATGCATCAAAAACATTCTAGACATTAATATATAATTTCTGTCTCATGATCCAAAGACACATCCAAATGTTGACATTGATTTTATAAAAACCACACTAGACAGATGAATTTTCCACATAATACATTCTCTTTAAAATCCGCAATATGCACTAGGATATGTACCAATAAAGATTCTAGCTCTATGTCAACATGATCCCATCTGATCACATGGTCAGGATCGGGCTGATACTTTTTCTTTTTAGAAACGTAGAAAGAAAATTCATTGAATTGAACCATGGTGGAAATTCCAATAGATATGCTACCTCTCCAACCTTTTCCAATGTCTTGAAAGGGACAATGTATTGGGGACACAATTTTCCTTTCTTCTAAAAACGATTCATGTAATAATCTATAAAAAATGTATCTATGGGTGGGAATCATGACTTTTCTATTTTAATAAAAGATATTTCCTTAATAATGTCCAACTAAAAATGATGACCACATACAATATATCCATTAAGTGGGACAATACCTATTTGAAATCATGACGTAACCCAAATAAGATAACATTATAACGTATTACTATTTTTCTTATAAAATCACCTCAACAGTAACTTACATGAACCTTGGATAGTTATATGAAAACAATATCTTAATATTCATCATATAAGTTTTCTAGATGTTATTCCATTGAGGGCAGAAAAGTATGGACAACATAGAAAAATTTCAACCAAATCACTATTTCGATTATTGCACTGACATTTTTGGTTACATATATTATGATATCCATAAAAAATTTAATTTTAGGGATATTGAAGATTAATTTAACTCGTACTGAATAATTTAGATCTCGTTATGTCATTATATTGAATGTAATCACTTATTTACAATTTTTTATGTTCCTTTTTCCATTTTGTTTCATTATTCATCAAATTCATCTTAAATGTAACAATTGTATCCTATGATAACATTTCATCTCATGAAATACCTATATTTATTCATGCTTCTAGATATTTATTTTTGGAATCTCTATTAGTTCGACCAAATAAATATATTAAATCAATCTTATTTAAAATTTTCACTAATAATATCAATAGATTACAATCACCACCAAAATTTAATCACAGAAATCCAAAAATACCAAACCAAAAGTAGATAAAGAATATACCATATGTATTCATTCATGTATTGTAACTCTAACCTAAACTGTGTGATAATTTATTTAAATATGTTTATCAATGGAAAATATATCATAAAACATTCACATTATGTGAACAATTATTTAGATTAGTATCTTAACCTAGAAAAAATAAATAGATTAATCATTTATTTATTTCTTATAGTATAACAAAAAAATTTGAAATTACAGTATTCAAAATCAAATTTTATATAACATAAAGGCATCAATATATAGCATGATATATTTAAGACTTAAATGGGAATTTTTTTGGGAGATTAATTCTTGATATTTATCTGAAGCACACATCATACAATTCTCAGATAACATAATTATCAAATTAATTTAGACTAAAACATAATGTTACCAAAAGACTGTATGTTAGGACAACTGATAAAGTTTATCATGTGAGCATGTATGGATATCAGATTCATTAAAAAGACTGTATGTTAGGACAACTGATAAAAAAATTATAACATATGTGATTTTCAAAATAAAGATAAATTTAAAGCTATAGATTTTTTTGTGGAATAATATAACTCATTGATGATGTATTCACATCCTAGGGTATTTTAACTATATTTTTCATGAGAAGAATTTAGATAAGATTATAATTAATGAGGGTTCTAGTAATATCATTTCCAAAAATCTGTTATAATGAGATAACTATTATCATGAGATTTAATGATATATTCATAAAATTGCATGTATTAACAATATATATTGATAGGATTCAATGATAAATTATTTTCTTATACTAATTTAATTTCATTTGTCAAAAATTAATCATCCCTTGTATTATATTCATCCGTTTATGATGTTATATGGTGTTTATTTTCTACTTTTCTCATCGTTTTTTGTGTTGGGAGTGATTTAATAGATGAATATAGAAATAATTAGGTATAATTTAGAATATTTTTTTTAATATTAAATGGTATAATAATTTCATAATAATAGTAAAATTTAATCATTCATCTCTTATAAGGACTGAAGAAACCACTTGGAACCCCAAGTGGTATCAATGATATTCGTAGTTCCTTAAGAATGGATCAATATATATATATCAATTACTTTTATGAGATATATATAAGAACTTTATATTTTATAGGGGCTTAAAATTTTTATTCATTAATAAATTTCTTTCCATTAATATCAATAATATGATTATGGTTTTGAATAATAAAATAAATAATAGATTAAAGAAATTATCTATAATTATTAAAATAATATAAAAAAGAAAAGAGGAAAAATAAGTAACTAAAAGAACAAAATATTCTATATTATTTCGAAATTATAATAATAATGATAATATAGAGGAATAATACTTAGACAATATTGTTTACAAGGATAATGCTTCAATTAAATCAGTTGAATACATATAATATGTTCTTATGAATTACATAAATAATTTTCTTATTTAATTTGGCACTAATATTTTAAATGTACCAAAAAACCATATATTTATAAAATATTTGTTGAAATAATGAAAAAATATTTGTAAAAAATTATTGGTTATACAATTTCAACTATTTATAACATTAATAAAAACGGTATAATCTATGGAAAACATATTTCTTTCAAAAAATATATATCCCAAAACTAAGTGTGAATTGAAATATGAAATTGATTTGAAAGATCATCATAGTTGTATCATTAATATAGGAGATTAATGATTTAGATTTATCTCAATAACATATCATTGGTTTTTTTTACTAATTATATATCTAATAGAAAATAATTATGGATCATTATAATTCATTTTATGAGTGTAGAAAGGTTAATGAGGATGATATATATTATATGGAAATTAAATGGCATAAATGAATGAATTCATGTGAGGATGAGTGGATATCTGTGAAAATAAAGTCTTTTAATTTGATGTAAAAATATGATATATGTAATCATCATATGATGGATCATCAAAAACAAAAAATCGAAGATTACCTTTCATGAATTCCATTGATAACTTATATAAAGGCCTATATTTTTGTGGAAAATAAAATTCAAAAAAATATTTTTATTCTTTCATGTGATCATGAGGGGATAATTATCATTTTCACATATAATATGATCTCAGATGATTTTTAGAACTACTCAGTTGTTCCTAGAATTTGGAGTTTAACTGAGGATTTTGGATTAGTAACATATCATTTCATTAAAAATGTCAATGAATAATTAATATTTATATTTAATTATTTGTATAATTATTTATTTTCTTCATATATTAAGTGATGTATTTTAACTAGTGTGTCAAATTTATATTATATCTAGGTATTTGAGTTTGGAAAGGGGTGTTTTCTTATGTGGGGTATAAACTCATGCCACACATCATGGAAGGGCACAAACACATTTTACTCTTTCCTTTTCTATAAATTTTCTTTAATTAATTTTCCACATTTCCTTTATATTACACCATTATATTATTTTTTTATTAACATTATGTGCTCACTATATTGCATCATGTCTTCCTATTAAATAAAATTTCATTAAATTGTACAATTTGATGTTCATTTAATGTTTTTCCATATAAATAATTTATATAATACATGAAATAAGAAACGTTTTTCTAATACAATTAACATGATTCCTCATTGGATTATCCTAAGTAACTTTACTAAAAATCATAACATCTGGGAATACATAAAATTAAATTATTATTAGAAGACCCAGTACGGGGATAGCAGTGAGAAACAATATACCTTATTTTTTCAATAATATCCTTAATAACATAAGGAATGTCATTAAAGAATAAGAAAAGGAAAATATGGAATATCATAATAAAGAAACCTGAATCATAACACAAAAAATGTTACTAAAAATTTAACATATAAACACCTAATCATATCTCCAAGGTATTGTAATTGAAAATCAGTTTGGTTATTCATCATTGTATTGAAAAAGATGTCATATATATATATTAAATTGATTACATGATGAATTGTAGTGATATTATAGTAATCCTTTTAATGAATTATTTAATTTGATAAAAATACTTCATAATAAAAGAAATCATAAATAACCCATTTAGAATGAAAATAATAATTCAGATCAAAATCATGGCATTTTAAATGTGCTTAAAATCATGATCATTATGTAATTTTCATCCCACAAAAATAGATTACTAGTTTCAGGTTTGTTAATACTAGAATAAAATAAATATTTATTACATATACATTAATAAAATAATAAAATAACAAGGATTGGTTGTTCACAAAATGAAAATTATATAGAGTTTCCTAAGGAAATGATAGAATTTTTGGGATATAAATTTGGAAGCAAAAAGGACATAAAACATGATTATGAAATGGGTATATTGAGTGGGTGAATTTGTATACCATGAATAATACTTATTTATAATATAATTTTATGACAAAAAATGTATTATATGAGAGAACACATAACATTTATTAGACATATTAGAAAAGAGTTTCTTGGATTGATGAGAAAATATTGACAATTCCCTTTTAATGAAAACTAATTCCTAAAACATGATAATTGGAACCTTGTGGGATTAATGACATCTTTGGAGGACTCATTAGGTTATAAAATTAATTTATATTTCTGAAGAATGTATTTTATGTGAATGTAATTGCTAAAATGGGTGTTTATTTTTAGAAAAATTGGATGATTTGTTTATTAAATTCCAAATATAGTCCTTCAAAATCTAGGTTGTGGAAAATGGAAAACCCTGGGATCTGCCTTGGTTATTTCCCATGTTATTAGAAATTTGATTCAAATTTTATTTTATTTTAACCCACAAGATCTGAATATAATATTATATTACTTCATTTTATATGTAAAACTATGGTTTCCACAAAATATGTTTTTTAATGTTAATGTTTCCATAATAGACATTGGAATATAACATATAGGATGATACATTTATCAAAATACATTTAAATAGATGAAATTCATAAAAGGTTAAAATGTTTTTTTATGGTTTGGGGATAATTAATTATTTAATAATTATTAATTAATTATGATGTCATTTTATATTCTGAAAAAACAAAAAATTTATTTTTACTATTCGTGAAAAAAATTAAATTTTTAAAAAATTTCACATAAATTCATCATAATATAATTTCTACATGATGTCTTCAAAAATGATGTTTATTTTTCCATAATAACTCTCCATGTATGATAATTTTAACTTTTACCAATAAAAATTCCCTTTTGGTAAAAAATATCGAGTGGAAAATTTATAGTAAAATTCCGGACAATTAATCTTTTTAATGATATCATAAAATTATATTATATTTTATGTTTTTATTATTGTGTTTTTATAAAAATATTTAACAGAAATATGTGTTATTAATATTACATTAGTCTATTATAATGAATTATATTATGATTTAAAAGTACAATTTCTATTCAAAAAGTCAATTTATATAATCTATTCATAAAATGAAATTGATGGAATAAAATTATAATTATAAAAAGGATATGCACTTTAGGTAACTCAGGAACAAACACATAACCCATTATAACACCCACTTACTACCTAATAGTATGTTGTATGATGATGGTTGTTTTTGGGGTGCCTCCGCTAACATCAACCAAGTGATAATCTCCACAATAATCAAATTCTCATATATGTTGTTTCATTCAATCATAAGATGTTGAGTCATAGAATAATATTGGTCAAGGGAGAAGCCAGATATGATACCTCCCTCCCAAATTCCATCTTATGGGATTCTAACAACATGACTATAATGGTTATGTTAATTTATTCTAGATTCTATAAAAATAATCCTTTTCCATTATTACTTATAAGCACTTAATTGTAGTGGTAAAATTATTTCCAATAGTATATTTTCCAATGGTCATATTGAAAATTGATCATTTAAAAAAAAAAATTATGGTCAAATATTAATGGTCACATTTCAATTTTACTCTTTAAATACAACACCATTTTTAATGTGATGTGGTTGTTTTATAATATAATTTAACCCACACCTTCTAGAAACAAAATATAATTTATAAATACTAGGTCAATTGATAATTCCACCCTTATGAAAAATCATCCCCTATATTTCAAATTTTTCTATCAGCTGAGAAAAGGAGTGGGTACTTTTTTCTCACCATCTCCTCTACCTACCATTTTAATACTTCATATTTATGGTTACTTATTAAAACATTGATGAATTGGTTTGTCTTATTCAAAAAAACCTTGTCTCTATACTCCATGATCTTCGCAAGTTGTCTATCATAAGGGAGGTCATGTTCCTATTACACAACCTATAAATTCAGTACAAGTTAATTGATAGGTATGTAACACTTTAAGAAAAATAAATGGAATACATTAGGAACATGAGATTGATTTGGTGGTAGTTTTAGCTAATAAATTTTTTCTCATATGTGATCAAGGATTTCATAGGGGATAATGTACATGGGGATAATCTTTACATTATTTCCAAACTTCATGACTCTTTCTATGGTGATATTCCAGGGAAACATTGTTTCATAAATCAAGAACTACAAACCTTTGACAGATGTATTAATATCACTTCTACTAACTCAATGTTTCGTTATGGTGTTGTTGTGTGGAATAAATCTTCGCTATCATATCTTGCAGAAGCTCAAGACCATGCAACATTCTCTCACAAAAATTATCGCATCATGTGAGAGTTCTATACTTCTTACCATGTAGATATTCATTAGATTCGATTTAAATACAGGAATGGAATCTATTTTTGTAGGATAAATCAAATAATCGGATATGTTGATCCAATAATTAATTAAATTTCATTATGAATGTTCACAATATATCCTTAAGTGTTTCAATAGTCCATTAAGATTTCCAATCAGTTATAGGGTGATATTTCATAATGAAAATCAATTAAACACTCATAGCACATTATTGACATCTCTCGAAGATTGATGTGAACCGTGGATTGTGATCATAATCAATTTAATGTGGTAACTCACCCCTTTCATTACATAAATCCAAACCGGTTTTTCAAGGGATTGATCTTTCTGAATATTTATTATATTAGATGTCCTTGTGAATTAATCTACTATAAGCCATATCACATTCATTTAGATTCGATTTTATTGAGGGTATAGTGAAAAATTATACAGTGATATTGTCTAAAATAAATTTCTATATGGGAAGTGGTTGTAATACCTATTTAGGATGTCGTCATTTAACCTTCACTTTTTGTTATACTAAGAACCATGTTGTGTATT
Source organism: Viscum album (assembly GCA_963277665.1). NCBI lineage: Eukaryota > Viridiplantae > Streptophyta > Magnoliopsida > Santalales > Viscaceae > Viscum > Viscum album. The sequence goes on along the minus strand of OY728121.1, from coordinate 86,197,436 downwards.
TTTAAATGTTCTTTTTATTCGTATACCTTGAATAATGATCAAGAAGTACAATATAAGTTTTCAAGATTTGATGATGTAAAGATAATGTAGTGCTATGAGAACCATCCATCATATTTTTTTAATCCTAGAATACATGGGATACATACCGTTGAATAATATTTTACTCCGCCTTCATGGTCAATATTGAACTCAAGAAACATATCGTTATTCATAACCACTATCTTCTTTTGAATCATGGGATTTTCACTATTTTATTTATTTATCTTGTCTATTAATTATTGTTAAGAAATCATTTTATATAGGGTTGATGATTACCCTTCCCCTATGATTCCCATATCTAATTTTACTATCTACTTGATCAATGGACCACTTTAAATTTCCATCATTTCCATCACAATAGGGTCTTTCCAAAAAAATCCATTAGAGATATTTTTTTCACTTCCATGGATATAAGGAATAGAAAAGTCACAGTTTTTATGAATTTCCAAAAATATATTTAATCTCATTTTCAATTATTGTTTTCTTAAAATATACATCATACATAGATGGTCATTGTATATATTTCAATTCTACCTATAAATATTGTGCCTCCATTTTTTCACAGAAAAAATTACTATACCTTGATCTTGGTCTGGTGTATCATAATTATTCTAATGAGTCATTAATTATTGAGATTCATATAAAATCACCAATTATTTTTTCAGGAGGACACACCTAATCCATTTTAAATATGGAACACTAAAAATTATGAATCCTTCTTCAATAAAAGGCATAGTTTAAACTATTTTAGTATCCAGTCTCTCCATTATCTCTGGGAGTCATTCGTCATGCCCATTTTTCCAGATGAACTTATCCTATTTTTATGTTTACTATGTTCGTGGATTAGAATGTCCTGATTTTTTTTTCACATTCCTCCTATAGTATCATTATAAACCCATGAAACTGTGAATATCGGTTGTTGTTGGCATATGAAGAATATCCTCCACAACTGTTTTCATGGTAGGGTTAACTAAGATTCCTTCATTGGGTAAATGTTCTCCATAAATGAAACCATTTTTTAAAAATCCACATATATAGAAACTACAAATATCATCTCCTTCCTCTGGGTTTTCAATATAACTATTAGTTGATCCTTATGCAACTATGATATTTTGGAAGATATGATAATTGAAAAATTTAATGCGACCACATTTTTATCATGGTATTTCTTATGTACACAATTCATAAAATCAATAAAAATAGATGGATAATTAATAAATCCAAACGACATAACAACAATCTCATAATTCCCATATCTTCATCAAATTTCTTCTTTCAAAATATCTTCTTTCCTCACCCGTAATTGATGATACCCAGATTGAAGGTCAATTTTGTATATGAGTTGAGCCCCATGATGATGGATAATGAGATAATAAATAATGGAAGATGTATCTTGTTCTTCAATGTGTTCCCATTTAGTTATATAAAATCAATTCATAATTGAATTGATCCATCCATATTCATAAAAATTAAAATATTTTATCACCATGGAGACTCACTTGATTGGATAAATCCCTTCATTTAATGATCATGATGTAATTTAATTAATAAATTCATCACCCCATTATCGAATTTATATGCAGTCACTGGTATTGTGTGTAAGAACCCCAATCATCATTTTAGGTAATAATCATGATTTCGGGTTATTTTTTAGGAAAAATGAAGAAATGGGTATTTTTGAATTACACGCCATGTTCGTATGATTACACACTGTGTACATAGATTTCCATGTATAGTGGCTTCATGTTGGTCTTGTAATGGACATGTACATGGCTGTGTAGTAACCTGGTAGACTACTTAATTTGGGGCTGGTTATGGCTACCACTGGGTGTGTACATTTGATGAATATGCCGTGCATGTTAATTTTCAAAATATAAATCAGATTCGGGTCACGTCTGTTCTCTTGAACTATATTATTCTCCCCATGGCTCATAAAAAAGAGCAAAAAATGTCGGATGACAACCAACCCCTCTCATTTCTCCTTTCAAGATCTAATTGAGACATTGTTAGGAGCGCTAGAATCCAATTATCCAGTTCTCAATACCCCTAGAAAATTTCATCCTGATTCTACATCTCACATGAGTTATTCAATGTTGGGTTTTTCCACCTTTTTGTATATCATTGTCAATCTCGTCCAATTAAAGGGTCTACATTCTATTATATCGATAATGATGCATCGAGTTCAGTGGTTTTTTTCTTTTGTTGTTCATCTTTGGATTATATATGATAAAAGTTCCACATACCCACCCTTAGGGTACTTTGTGTTTTGGAATTCAGCCATTTTTATCACCTGTTATTCTTTGGATGATTTGATTAATGGTTAGTTCATATGTGTATTGTTAGAGACTTAATTTATGGGACACCCTATTGGTTTGTTCTCTAGGTTTGATTCTTTATGGTCATTTGGTCTAGAATGCCTTTTTGGCATGAATTATTTCACATGAATTTTTATGGAATGTTGGAGAGACTGATTATATGAGGTGCATGTGATATTCATTATGAATGTTTGGCCAAGGGGAATTTTACTATGACATATTATTTAGGTTGGAACATTTTTGTATGTTTTACTACTATGTTACCCAAAGCAATTGACTGTTATAGCTACCAGGTTGTCATTGACCCAGGTATTTAGATATGGAGAGCTGCTTTAGTGGTGGTTTATATTTTTTTATGATGTGTTGACCATAGTCTATTGACTGTGGGAGCATCCCAGGTGGTCCGTTTTAAAAGATTAGATCTATGTTAGACCAAAGGGGGTTAGACTTTGAGAGAAACCTATAGGGTCATTATTAAATTAGTTTTAGTTATGTTAGACCAGATGAATTATACCGTCATACCATTAACAATGGTCATTATTGAATGATCGAATGATTTTGATGACTTTTCCAAGCCAAAGTACATGAATGGACTTGGTCTTACTTGATAGTTTAGATGGTATTCTAAAAAAACTATTTTGTTACTATAACATAGGTGGATAATGAGCTTACGCAAGATCCAGAGATTACCTGATTGAAAGGATGAAGATTAAATTTAAAGGAATGTAATTGAAAAAAGTAGGATTTTTTACTTTTAATTGTACCCTAGATTATTTATTTATTTAAACATATTATATTCTATATATATATTCACTATCTTTTAGGGATATTTCTTTTAGTGGATGCCTATTTTGAATCATTTCATACCCTATTTGTGTCATGATTTTGGACCTAGATAGATTATATGTTTATAGGTATAGTTAAAATAAATCACCCTTCTTTGTCAGATACATGAATTCTATTGGAGTAGTCGGGCATGATACCAAGCTAAAGTATATGATGCTGTTGTAGTTTACTTGATTCCCAGAACATTGATTTTATTATTGTATTTGATTAATTTTAACTTTCTTTGCTTCTTTCCTATACACATGTGACATTCATCATTTCAAAATTCTTTATATGATTTATTACTATCAGTCTTCTATTGTTTACTTCTATTGTATGGTATTACTACTTCTTCTATTGTATAATATTTTCATTCCACTGTGCATACTCTATTGATGATGGAATAGTTTCCCAATTATCACACTATATCCCTCGCTACTAGACGACTGCCTCTGGTGTTTTGGAAAATGTGCTTGAGGTCAAGAGACCAACTGGGTTTGCCGAACCTATTGGTGGCACCTGGATAGATGATGCTACAAAGTGGTATCAGAAGAGATTTTATTCTACATTTCCTTACTATTTAGATCCAATATTCTAGGATAAGAAGAAATAGTCTTCTGTAAATTAGATGTTCCCAATATTAGTTATACCATATATAGAGAAAATTCATGTTACATCAAATATTGAAACATTTCTTATTTTTTAATTGTTATTGTTGATTTGATTTCACTATTGGGTGATTCAATTGTTTTGGGTTATTATGTTTTATATCCTTGAGATTCTATTTCTCCTGCAACCTGGTGAGATGAGGGTATTCTATCTTGTGAATCATATAGGAACCTTCTAGAGATCACATATCATGTGTTCTTTTCATGCCATTTATGGAGTATTACTGAGTGCATGCTATTGTGATTGATTTTTTCCTAAATATGAATGCTATTATGTCAGATTATATGATGTAATATTTTCTAATTTGATAGTGTATTGGTATATATAATGTCTCACTTGGAAGGATGCCAAGAATTGGTCATTGAGGTGTTATGGGTCCTCTTGGATCATAATTTGGTGGTTCTTGTTGAACTTTAAATTGAATTCTGTTAAGATATGACATGAATAAGGATTCCAAGCATTTATTTTTATAAAATATGGGCTCTCGCAGATTGGAAAATGGAAAGGCTTGGCCCAAATTTTATGATTATGGGGGTTTTGGAGAAACTTCATAGGCTTACTGTCCAGAATCCCAGTCAACACAACATGTTATGTTAGGAAAACATGCCAGGTTTTATTCTATTTAAGAAGAAATAACATTTCAAAAGTACACACTGTGAACCGTATATACACACCATGTAGTTATTGACCATGTCAATGAATTTTCAAGCATATACACGGGGTTGATAATAAATTTCTAGAACATGTCGGGTACTAGGAGTACACACTATGCTATAAGAGAAAATATATCTGGCTGTGTGACTAAAGAAACAGGTGCATGAAACATAGGTTTTACATTCCATGTCAATATTTCACATGATGTTTTGTAATTGACCATGTATTCATCCATATGACTAATGACATGGGTGGATGGAACATTATTGTACATGTCGTGTCAAGGGTGAACACGCCGTGTAGTGTTACACGAGGAGAGAACAATGTAGTTTGGGTCATGTAGGTGTACAAGGGTAGTAGGTAACATTAAAGTACACACCATTCCTCTAGAGGAACATTTTGTGTGTATGGGTTTTACATGACTTGGTAGGCAGGGTTACACGCCCATGTGAACAATTAAGGGAACATTTCGTGCAGTGGTTCTACATTCCATGTAACACTCTTTCATAAAACTTGAATGCATTATTTTCATGTTCATTTCATGAAAATCTATGTTTCTATCCTTGATAATCATGTACAAAGGTGTTCACTTGACTTTGCAGAGTCATGCCACCTAGATGTCCTCCGGTTGTACACCATTTGCAGGGAAATGATTAGACACTCGAAATTATAGCCTAGAGACTACCGGCAGTTCTCCCTATAATGTTTGTCTTTGGACCAGCTTTAATACTGTATGGATGTGAAGATGCAAAATACAATCAGTGCTTTATGATAATTATAACGACCCATACTTTACATACATTGTTATTACTTCAGAATTAAAGCACACTTATTACAACATATAACAAAACCGGGAAAGGACCGTATAGGTATAAAGTCTTTAGAAACTGGGAAACATAATCAACTGGTTCATAAAGCATCTACTTTTCCTCCCATTTATTTCATCATATCTAGAGTCCCTTTTTATCATATACTATTTAATAACCTTCTTCCTGACCTGGGGAAATAAAAGATACAAAAGGGTGAGCTCAAATGCTCTGTAAGGGGAAACAAAAGAAATATCAATCACATCATATACATAAGAACAAAACTTTTGGGAATCTTATCCTGTAAAAGAAATCATAATCTCATAACATGGGATAAATCATAGTAGTGAAATGTAATCCCAATAATCATAACATAAAACATGAAACATTGTGGCATACACAAAATCATAGAGAATAATTTCTTATTAGTCAAGACTCATTTCTAAGTCTATCTTAGTGGACAAAGTCCATTTCTGAACCGAGTTCACTCTTCGTTTCAGTACTGTTTCACAGAACCGGTATAACCTGCCGTTCCATCCATGTCTATCTCATGAGATATAAAATCTTTACCCAATGCATTGGAGGGAGATATAGGTCCCACCCATCTCATAATGATACCATTCTTACGTGTTCTACAAAATCATAAACCATACATCATAGCATAACCCATGTAATAAAAATGGGAATCTTAACATCGTGACATCATAAAAAAATTCATATAAGATAAAATAATTCATAAAAATAATTCCATCACAACCTAATCAAATCAATGTAATAATAGGGATAGAAACAGAACCCTTTATTATCTTAGATGGAAAATTATTTTGATAAAACACTTGAACTCCATTCTTGAGGAAAATATCCTTTCTACTTCAAAAATTGTTCTCCCTTCTTAACATGTAATACAATTATAAACTAAAAGAATTTGATTAAAAATAAAATTGAAAACTTGTAAGGTAAGCTTCTTGGAAATCATGTTTTAAAAATCCATTCATGTCATATAAGTTAAAAGAAAACATTATTCTCGTACTTTTGTCGGAAAAGTCAAAAAGTACCTCGTAAGAAAAACGAAAAAATATTCCTTTCATTTCTTTTACTAAAAACTCACCGAAGGGTAAAATTGGATATAAAATATTTTAGAAGGATATAAATATTATATATTGAGGAAACATGTATTTGGATGATAAAATACACCCCAGTAAATTCCAAAGTATAAACAATCTTGGATAAAAATGTGATTGTGATATTTCCCTTACCTTAAGTCTGATTTGCTTCGTAAGTGTCTGAACCTCCTGTATAATGATTTAAATAATGTCATTGAATTATTCTAGAATCATACTCATTGTTATGATATCATATATGGTCATATTCTTATCTATTTATTAGTAATATTTCATTACTACTTGTTATTCGGGTGTTTATTACTTTTTTTTCTTATGCGTGTTTTGTCGAATAAATACTTATTCTTCTTTTTAGGTTATAGATACCTCATTTCCAGAATGTTATTAGTGTAATATATATCATATTAATTCATTCAATTCATTTATATAATCATTATGCAATGAAGATCATGTAGAATGAGTCGCATCTCATCGTGGAGATGGTATTCCGTACGTACGCACGAGCGATGATATCGTTCCCATGATCGCGAAATTGTATTGAAGTGTATGTATACTATTTCAGAATCAATACCAATTTACAATAATAATATATATATTAATTATTTACACCATTATACCCATCCATGTAAGGTGGTGGTAGAAAATAGATTACACCACGGCGTGGAGACGGTATTCTGTACATACGCATGCGCGGTGATTTCATTTTTCGTAGGATGGATAGATGGTGAAATAGGGTTGTTTCATACTTATAATAACATATCATTATATGAGTGATACTGATGTCATTAATTAATAATTAAACAACTAAATAAGAAGAAGTGGAAGAAGAAATAAAGATGAAAGAATCGGTAACAGACATTACCTCTTCTTTGAAGTGGTTCTTTGAGACGTCCTTTTAGAGCACTAAAATTGTTCTTTTCAGAAGACCAGGACCTCTAGGATGTCTCTAGGGAAGTGGAGAGGAGAAATTGTCAGGGTTTGGCCGACCTTCAAGGCTCAATGTGGTGTGAGGATGAGTGGGAGGAGGTGCCCTTTTCTAAGGGAGGAGACGGGCACCTTTGGAATAACTAAAACTATTATTTTATTATAATGTCAAAGTCGGTTTTAAATAGCTCCAAATTGATTTATTTCGAATCTAAGGTGGGGATGGGTCTAAATCCTCTCATCAAATAGAATTTGGACAAGTTTAGGTTCCTATTTTAACCTTATCATTTAGATTTAACATTAAGTAAAATAATTTTACTTTTACCGTGTCTTCTTGTGTTCTTATACTATAATGTTAATAAACATACTATCACAATCCAAAAGAACCCCAAGTTGTTTATTATTAATATATATATCCTTATCTAAGTCATTTTCCCAAACCGTAGATTTTTATGAGTAACATAACAATTAATAATATAATATTTGAGTTAAAAACTATTTTATGTCAATTTTGACACTATTTAGTAATTGATTTTTGTCTAAATAATAACAGAATGATTAGTTCGAAAAAATTTAATTAAATAAATACTAACATGTCATATTAACCTATAAAATTAGTGGAATTCATAAAAAGTCTCAAATTACGTTTATTTGGGTATTTATAACATCAATTATGTCAATATTTCATTAAAAAGATAATTACTGCATCATCGTCGTGTCATAAATTTATTTATTTATTTAATGTCTCAAAATTATAAATAAAATACCATTATGTTGGAAATATTTTTATCTTTCTAATGAATATTTATATACGAATTTATCTTATGTATAACCCTATATTAAAAATCATTTACTTATTAAACTTTGATTCTAACGATTTTAACCCTTCTTTAAGTAAATTGATAATAAATGTCCTAATCTAATCCAAGTCGGCCTAAACGGTCATATTTTATTCCTAATATTGTTTTTGGTAGAATTAAACTTATCCAATAGAATTAGGAGATGTGTTAGGGTAATAATAATATCACATTTACCCTTAATTACCATATTTACTTTTAAATGTGGTAAAAAATAGTAAAATGTTACTATTCAGCAAAAAATTATTTTCATCTCATTGAACCACATTTTACTTACTGAAATAAACAGTGTCTCTAGGATTTTCTAAATTCCACTCACAGAAGCAGTAAAATTAAGTTTTATGAAAAATTTAGTTTTTTAACTATCACTTAGTGCTTTCACTATTCATCCAAAATTGAATGTTTTCAGAAAAATTCCAAAATTTCACCCTAGGATAATTTCGATATTTCGAATCCAAAAATGAAGTCCATTTTGAAAAATAAAATTTACAAAATTTCAAGAAGTGGTTATTACTATTCATAACGGCTAGTTTTAATAATATTTTAATAGCATATCGTTGTTTAGTGAAACTCGGTATTGCGTACGACGCAAGCTATCGAGGAAGGTCATGGTTGAGTGTAGAGAAAGACAATCTAGTGTTGTGTGTAGTGAAAGATTCCTTTGAGGGTTTATAAAAACCAAATATTTCTCATAAAAGTCTCAGGTGTTACATTCTACCCCCCTTAAAATGAATTTTTCCCTTGAAATTCGTCACTTTGTAACAAAAAGATGATGATACCTCTCCCTCATCATATCTTCAAGCTCCCATGTAGCTTCTTCTAATTGGTGGTTCCTCCATAAAACTATCACCAATTGAGTGGTCTTGTTTCGTAAGACTTTTTCGCTATGATCCAGAATCCGTATTGGTTGTTCATCATAAGAAGGATCTTGCTCTAGCGGTACAACTTCTGAGCTGAGTACATGTGAAGGATCTGGTATTTACTTTCTCAGAAGAGATAAATGAAACACATCGTGAACTTGAGAGAGATTCGGTGGAAGCGCCAATCGGTAAGCTACCTTTCCAAAACAATCTAGTATTTCGAAAGAACTGATATATCTACGACTCAACTTCCCCTTCTTTCCAAATCACATGACCCTCTTCCAGGGAGATATTCGTAAGAACACTTTATCACCCACTTCAAACTCTAGGTCTTATCTTCGGTTTTCGGCATAACTTTTCTATCAACTCTGAGCTGATCTTATGTGTTGTTGAATATATCGGACCTTTTCTGCCATCTCCTCAACAAGATCAGGTCCTAATAGCTTTCTTTCCCCAACATCATCCAAGCAAGTTGGAGTCATGCATTTCTTTCCATAAAGAGCTTCATAAAGAGCCATCTGAATACTTGAGTGAAAGATATTATTATAAGAAAATTCCACCAAAGGTAATTGTTGATCCCAACCACCTTTGAAATCCATAGAGCAATCTCTCAACATATCTTCTAGAGTTTGAATTGTTCTCTCAGACTGACCGTCTTTCTGAGGATGATAAGCATTGCTGAAACTCAACTCTATATCCACAGTATGTTGAAGACTTCGCTAGAAATTTGAGTTAAACCTCGGGTCCCGATCATATATAATATAAAGTGGTACTCCATTCAATCTTACCACTTCCATCACATATATCCTGGCAAGCTAATCCAGTGAGAAATCCTCTCTAATAGCAATGAAGTGTGCGGACTTTGTAAGACGATCAACTATGACCCAGATAGCATTATTGCCTTTGGATGTTTTAGGATGTCCTATGACAAAGTCCATAGTGATGTTTTCCCATTTCCATTCGGGTATGGGTAAGGGTTATAACATCCCCTTAGACTTCTTTCTCTCAGCTTTAACTTGCTGACAAACCATGCATCAAGAGACGTATTCAGCAACATCTCTTTTCAGGCCATCCCACCAGAAGTACTCTTTCAGGTCCCTATATAACTTCGTGCTTCCAGGATGAATATAGAATGATGACCTATGAGCCTCATCCAGTAGCTCCTTCTTTAATTCTGGGATGGGAGGAACACAATCCCGATTCTTGAACTTTATTATCCCATCACAATCAAGGTTAAATTCCGGAATATTTATCACCTTCTTTTGTAACTCGACATCTTCTTTCTGTGCTTCATTAATCTTCACATGTATAGATGGTTAAACATTCATTTGAGAAAGATACGATTTTTCCCCTTCCATTAAAATTCCAAGATCCATCCTTTGTAAATCCATAAATATTGGATCATTTGTGATCCTCATCATGGATAAGCTAGCACGGTCTTGTCAACTTAATGCATATGCCACCTTGTTTTCTTTCCCAGGGTGGTAATGAATTGAGCAGTCATAATCCTTAATCAGCACCAACCATCTTCTTTGGTGCATACTCAGCTCCTTTTGTGTGAAAATATACATTAAACTTTTATGATCAGTATAAATATCACACCATTCACCATAATGGTAATGCCTTCAAATATTTAATGCCAATATTACCGCAGCTAACACCAAATCATGAGTTGGGTAATTTTGCTCATGGATTTTAAACTGTCTTGAGGCATAAGCTATCACCATATCATTTTGCATAATAACACACCCCAATCCCTTCTTGGATGCATCATTATAGATCACAAACCTTTCTCCACTAAAAGGCAGTGTGAGCACAGGTGCACTGGATAATCTTCATTTCAACTCCTTGAAATTCTTTATATATTCTTCCGTCCAAACAAACTTAACTCATTTCCGAGTCAACCCGGTGAGTGGATTAGATAATCATGAAAAATATTTCACAAAACATTGATAATATCAAACCAAACCAAGAAAAATTTGGATCTCAGCTACTTTTGTTGGTCTTGACCATATTTCGATAACCTCTGTTTTTGCTGGATCCATAGATATCCCCTCTTTTGAGATTATGTGACCAAAAAATGAAACTTTTTGAATCCAAAATTCACACTTGGTAAATTTGGCATAAAGCTTCTCCTTTCTCTGGGTCTTCAATATAATTCTCAAGTGATCTTCATGTTCTTCATTTCTCTTTAAATTGACAAGAATATCGTCTATAAAGACTACCACAAATTGATCAAGATAGTCTCTAAAGACTCTATTCATTAGATCCAAGATGATAGAAGGGGCATTAGTATGACCAAATGGAATCACTATAAATTCATAGTGTCCATACCATGTACTGAAAGCCGTCTTTGGTATAATCTCCCTTTTGACCCTTAATTGATGATACCCTGAACGAAGATCAATCTTGGAAAAGTATTGAGCTGCGCGTAGTTGTTCAAATAGGTCATCAATGCATGGGATAGGATATTTGTTCTTGATAGTGATCTTGTTAAGTTCTCGATAATCAATGCAGAGTCTCATTGATCCATCTTTCTTCTTAACAAACGGAACAGTTACTCCCCAAGGTGACGCACTAGGGCCTATGAACCCCTTATCAATATTCACTTGGATTTTCTTCTTCAATTCCTGCAACTCAATTGGGGCCATTCTATAAGGTGTCTTTGAAATAGGCAAAGCACCCGGTACGAGTTCTATTGAAAACTCAACATCAGGATTTGGTGGAAGACCCTATAATTCCTCCGTAAAGACATCATCAAACTACCGTACAATGGTAATATTCTTAATTGTGAGTTTCTCACCAACCATTTGAGATAAATATCCTTCATTTAGTGGAATCAAGACCAATAAGATAGAAGGAATTTCCACTGGAAGGTTATGTTCATCATTGCATCGATAGACGATCATAGATTGATTTCAAATATGAAAAGTTACTTCCCTTCTTTGAAAATTGATATGAGATCCATATAAAGAAAGCCTATCCATGCCAAGAATCACATCAAATTCCACTATAGGAAGGATCACAAGATTTGTAGGAAGCACTTTCCCACAAACTTCAATCAGGGAAGAATTATAATCTTTTGATGCGACTGTTGTGCCATTAGGTGTTGTCACAGCTAACTCAACATCTAATTGTTGAGGTAATATGGTGATACCCTTAGAAAAATCATCATAAATAAAAGAGTGGGTGGATCCAGAATCAAATAAAACATTTTCTAATTTAGAGTGGATGGTAAGTGTACCTTTCACCACATCGTTATTGTACTCCACATCACTGATAGAAATTGCATGTGACTTTCCTTTGTCTTTAGCCTTAAGAGTTTGTTCACGTCGACCATCATCATCATCCCTTGGATTAGGGCATTTATTGGCATAATGACCCTTCTCCTTCCACTTGAAACATTGAACTGTAGTAGGGTCATTCTGTGTATCCCTTCCTTTGTTTTCATCATTAGACATTTTCTTCCCATCATTGCATCATTCAAATTCCTGATGACCTTCCTTTCCACATTTAAATCATTTACTTGTCCCTTTATGGAAAATCCCTCCATGTTTCATTCCACACATTGAGCATAAGGGAAAGTTCATCTTATTTTCAGTGTTCTCTTTATATTTTCCTTTGAATTCCATTTTCCTCTTCTTATCAAACCCATATGACTGATAGGTTACTCCAATCTCCATCTCTACTTTGAGATCACATCGAACGATTTCCTCGTAACTATTGAAGTCCCTTATGGATAAGGCCATTCGAATACTTGGTTTTAAGCCACTAAAGAATCGAGCGATCTTACTCTCAGGTTGGATAATAATACCAGAAGCGTACCTTGAAAGGATTGTAAAATTTACTTCATAGGTACCAACAGAATGTTGCTCCTTCATTTGCTCATATGGACGTCCAGCATGATTCATAGCTGGAGAAAGTTGTGTGAGAATGGCTACAAGATTTTGAATTCCATCTCCCATAACGTTTGGTTGCTCAAGGGGATAATCATTGCATTTCCCGTCGCATTCAGCATTAACATGGTTCCTTCAGGTTCCATCCATTGACTAAAACCAAGAAGAATAGTGTGAGCAACACTAATTATAATAGGAAAACCACATAATCAAGAATAAAATTTCACACTTAAGGTCTAATCCTAGATTATTCATGGTCATTTCTAAAACAGTAAGATTGTGTTCTATGCTTAGACTTATCCTTAGGGTTCTTATTAAGGCTTTCAAATCTTAGTTTCCAAAGGTTGACTATACCTTTCCTCTGATACCAACTATAACGACCCATAATTTACATACATTGTTATTACTTCATAATTGAAGCACACTTATTTCAACATATAACAAAACCAGGAAAGGATAGTATAGGTATAGAGTCTTTAGAAACTGGGAAACATAAACAACTGGTTCATAAAGAATCTACTTTGCCTCCCATTTATTTCATCATATCTAGAGTCCCTTAATGGAATATCCTACTTAATAACCTTCTTCATGACCTGGGGAATGAAAACATACAAAAGGGTGAGATCAAATTCTCAGTAATGGTAAACAAAAGAAATATCAATCACATCATATACATAAAAACATAACTTTTGGGAATCTTATCCTGCAAAAGAAAACATAATCTCAAAACATGGGATAAATCATAGTAGTGAAATGTAATCCCAATAATAATAACATAAAACATGAAACTTTGTGGCATACACAAAATCATAGGGAATCATTTCTTATTATTCAAGACTCATTTCCAAGACTATCTTAGTGTACAAAGCCCATTTCTAAACCGAGTTCACTCCTCATTTCAGTCCTGTTTCACTGAACCGGTATAACCTGCCGTTCTTGTCATGTCTATATAATGAGATATAAAATCTTTACCCAATGATTTGGATGGAGATATAGGTCCCACCCATCTCATAATGATACCATTCTTATGTGTGCCACAAAATCTTAAACCATACATCATAGAATAACCCATGTAATAAAAATTGGAATCCTAAACATCGTGACATCATAAAACAATTCATATAAGATAAAGGAATTCATAAAAATAATTCCATCACATGCTAATAAAATCAATGTAATAATAGGGATAGAAACAGAACCCTTTATTATCTTAGATGGAAAATTATTTTGATAAAACACTGGAACTCCATTCTTGAAGAAAATATACTTTCTACTTCAAAAATAGTTTTCCTTTCTTAACATGTTATACAATTCTAAACTAAAAGAAGTTGATTAAAAATAAACTTGAAAACTTTTAAGGGAAGCTTCTTGGAAATAATTTTTTAAAAATCCATTCATGTAATATATGTTAAAAGAAAACATTCATATCGTACTTTTGTCGGAAAAGTCAAAAAGTACCTTGTACGAAAAATGACAAAAGATTCCTTTCATATCATTCAATAAAAACTCACCGAAGGGTAAAATTGGATATAAACTATTTTAGAAGGATATAAATATTATATATTGAGGAAACATGGATGTGGATGATAAAATACACCCCTGTAAATTCCAAATTATAAACAATATCGGATAAAAATGAGATTCTGATATTTCCCTTACCTTAGGTCCGATTTTCTTCGTAAGTGTCCGAACCACCTGTATAATGATTTAAATAATGTCATTGACTTATTAAAAAATCTTACTCATTGTTATGATATCATATATGTTCAAATTCTTATCTTATTATTAGTAATATTTCATTATTACTTGGTATTCAGGTGTTTATTACATTTTGTTCTTATGCATGTTTTGTCGAATAAATTCTTATTCTTACTTTTAGGTTATAGATAACTCATTTCCAGAATGTTATTAGTGTAATATATATCATATTCATTCATTCAATTCATTTATATAATCATTATGAAATGAAGATCATGTAGATTGAGTCGCATCACATCCTGGAGACGGTATTCCGTACGTACGCAAGAGCGATGATATCATTCCCATGATCGTGGAATTTTATTGGACTGTATTTATACTATTTCAGAATCAATACCACTTTAAAATAATCATATATATTTATTATTTACACAATTATACCCATCCAAGTAAGGTGGTGGTGTAAAATAGATTACACCACGCCGTGGAGACGATATTCCGTACGTACGCACGCGCGGTGATTTCATTTTCCGTAAGATGGATAGATGGTGAAATAGGGTTGTTTCATACATATAATAACATATCAGTATATGAGTTATACTTATGTTATTACTTCATAATGAAACAACCAAAGAAGAATAAGTGGAATAATAAATAAAGATGAAAGAATCGGTAACGGACATTACCTCTTCTTTGAAGTACTTCCTTGAGACTTCTTTTTAGGGCACTAAATTTGGTCTTTTAATAATACCAAGACCTCTACGATGTCTCTAGGGAAGTGTAGAGGAGTAATTTGCAGGGTTTTGACGAGATTAAAGGCTCAAAGTGGTGTGAGGAAGAGAGGGAAGAGGTGCCCTTTTATAAGGGAGGAGAGGGGCACCTTGGGAATAACAAAAACTATTATATTATAATAATGTCAAATTCGGTTTTCAATAGCTCCAAATTGATTTATTTATAAGCTAAAGTGGGTGTGGGTCTAAATCATCTCATCCAATAGAATTTAGACAAGTTTAGGTTCCTATTTTATCCTTATCATTTAGATTTAACATTAAATAAAATAATTTTACTTTTACTGTGTCTTCTTGTGTTCTTATACTATAATGTTAATAAACATGCTATAACAAGCCAAACGAACCCCAAGTGGTTTATTATTAATATATATAACCTTATCTAAGTCATTTAGCCGATCCTTAGATTTTTAGGAATAAAATAACAATTAATTATATAATATTTGTTTTAAAAACTATTTTATATCAATTTTGACACTATTTAGTAATTGATTTTATTGAAAATCATAACAGAATTATTAGTTCAAATAAAGTTAATTAAATAAATACTAACATGTCATATTAACCTAGAAAATTAGTTTAATTCATAAAAAGTCTCAAATTACTTTTAGTTTGATATTTATAACATCAATTATGTCAATATTTCATTTAAAAGATAATTAATGCATCATCGTTGTGTCATAAATAAATTAACTTATTTAATGACTAAAAATTATAAATAAAATATCATTATGTTGGAAATATTTTTAGATTTCTAATGAATATTTATAGTCGAATTTATCTTATGTATATCCCAATATTAAAAAATGATTTACTTATTAAACTTTGATTTTAACTATTTTAACCCTTCTTTAAGTAAATTGATAATAAGTGCCCTAATCTAATCCATGTGGGCCTAAATGGTTATATATTATTCCTAATATTGTTTTCGGTCGAATTACACTTATCCAATAGAATTAGTACATGTGTTAGGGTAATAATAATATCATTTTTATCCTTAATTACCCTATTTACTTTTAACAGTGGGAAAAATAGTAAAAAGTTACTATTCACCAAAAAATTATTTTCATCTAATTGAACAAAATTTTACTTACTGACATCAACCGTGTCTCTCAGATTTTCGAAATTCCACTCATAGAAGAGGTAAAATTACGTTTTATGAAAAATTCAGTTTTTTAACTATCACTTAGTGGTTTCACTATTCATAAAAAATTGAATGTTTTCAGAAAAATACCAAAATTTCACCCTAGGCTAATTTCGATATTCTGAATCCAAAAATGAAGTCCATTTTGAAAAATGAAATTTAAAAAATTTCAAAAAGTGGTTATTACTATTCATTACAGCTAGTTTTAATAATATTTTAATAGAATATCGTTGTTTAGTGAAACTCGGTATTGCGTACGACGCAAGCTATCGAGGAAAGCCATGGTTGTGTGTAGAGCAAGCCAAGATAGTGTTGTGTGTAGTGAAAGATTCCTTTGATGATTTATAAAAACAAAATATTTCCCATAAAAGTCTCGGGTGTTACATTCAACCCCCCTTAAAATGAATTTTGCCTTCCAAATTCGTCACTTTGTAACAAACTGATGAGGATACCTCTCCCTCATCATATCCTCAATCTCCCATGTAGCTTCTTCTAATTGGTGGTTCCTACACAAAACTTTCACCAATCGAGTGGTCTTGTTTCGTAGGACTTTTTCGCTACGATTCAGAATCTCTATCGGTTGTTCTTCATAAGAAAGATCTTACTCCAGTGGTACAACTTCAGAGCTGAGTACATGTGAAGGATTTGGTATGTACTTTCTCAGGAGAGATACATGGAACACATCGTGAACTTGAGAGAGATTCGGTGGAAGCGCCAATCGGTAATCTACCTTTCCAACACGATACAGTATTTCAAAAGGACCGATATATCTAGGGATCATCTTCCCCTCCTTTCCAAATCTCATGACCCTCTTCCAGGGAGATATTCGTAAGAACACTCTATCACCCACTTCAAACTCTAGGTCTTTTATTCGGTTGTCGGAATAACTTTTCTGTTGACTCTGAGCTGCTCTTATGTGTTGTTGAATAGATCGGACCTTTTCTGCCATCTCATCAACATGGTCAGGTCCTAATAGCTTTCTTTCCCCAACTTCATCCCAGCAAGTTGGAGTCCTTCATTTCTTTCTATAGAGAGCTTCATAAGGAGCCATCTAAATACTAGAGTGAAAGCTATTATTATAATAAAATTACACCAAAGGTAGGTGTTGATCCCAACCACCTTGGAAATCCATAGAGAAAGCTCTCAACATGTCTTCTAGAGTTTGAATTGTTCTCTCAGACTGACCGTCTGTCTGAGGATGATAAGCAGTGGTGAAACTCAACTCTGTATCCAGAGTATGCTGAAGAGTTTTCCAGAACATTGAGGTAAACCTCAGGTCCCGATCAGATATAATAGAAAGTGGTACTCCATGCAATTTTATCACTTCCTTCACATATATCCTGGCAAGATGATCCATAGAGAAATACTTTCTAATATCAATGAAGTGTGCGGACTTTGTAAGACGGTCAACTATGACCCAGATAGCATTATTTCCTTTGTATGTTTTATGAAGTCCTATTAAAAAGTCCATATTGATGTTTTCCCATTTCCATTCGGGTATGGGTAATGGTTGTATCATCCCCTTGGACTTCTGTCTCTCATCTTTAACTTGATGAAAAACCAAGCATCGAGAGACGTATTCACGAACATCACTTTTCATTCCATCCCACCAGAAGTACTCTTTCAGGTCCCTATAAATCTTCTTGCTTCAAGGATGAATAGATAATGAAGATCTATGACCCTCATCTAGCAGCTCCTTCTTTAATTCTGGGATGGGAGGAACACAAACCCGATTCCTGAACTTTATTATACCATTATAATCAAGGTTGAATTCTGGAATATTTCTCACCTTCTTTTGTAACTCGACATCTTCTTTCTGTGCCTCTTTAATCTTCACATGTACAGATGGTTGAACATTCATTTGAGAAAGATGTGATTTTCCCCCTTCCATTAAAATTCCGAGATCCATCCTTTGTAAATCCAAAAATATTGGATCTTTTGTGATCCTCATCATGGATAAGCTAGCATGGTCTTGTCGACTTAATGCATCTGCCACCTTGTTTTCATTCCCAACGTGGTAATGAATTGAGAAGTCTTAATCCTTAATCAGCTCCAACCATCTTCTTCGGTGCATATTCAGCTCCTTTTGTGTGAAAATATAATTTAAAATTTTATGATCAATATAAATATCACACCATTCACCATAAAGCTAATTCCTCCAAATCTTTAATCCAAATATTACCACAGCTAACTCCAAATCATGAGTTGGGTAATTTTGATCATGGATTTTCAACTGTCATGAGGCATAAGCTATCACCATATCATTTTGCATAAGAAAACACCCCAATCCCTTCTTGGATGCATCACTATAGATCACAAACCTTTCTCCACTATAAGGCATTGTGAGCACAGGTGCACTAGATAATCTTCTTTTCAACTCCTTGAAATTCATTTCACATTCTTCCGTCCAAAAAAACTTAACTCCTTTCCGAGTCAACCTGGTGAGTGGATTAGATAATCCTGAAAAATCTTTCACAAAACGTCGATAATATCTAGCCAAACCAAGAAAACTTCGGATCTCAATTATTGTTGTTGGTCTCGACCATCTTTCGATAACTTCTGTTTTTTCTCGATCCACAGATATCCCCTCTTTTGAGATTATGTGACCCAAAAATGAAACTTTTTGAAGACAAAATTCACACTTGGTAAATTTGTCATAAAGCATCTCCTTTCTCAGGTTCTTCAATATAATTCTCAAGTGATCTTCATGTTCTTCCTTTCCCTTTGAATAGACAAGAATATCGTCTATAAAGACTACCAAAAATTGATCAAGATATTCTCTAAATACTCTATTCATTAGATCCATGATGATAGCGGGCATTAGTAAGACCAAATGGAATCACTATAAATTAATAGTTTCCATACCTTGTACGGAAATCCTTCTTTGGTATATACTCCCTTTTGACCCTTAATTGATGATACCTTGAATGAAGATCAATATTTGAAAAGTATTGAGCTCCGCGTATATGGTCAAATAGTTCATCAATGTGTGGGTGAGGATATTTTTTCTTGATAGTGATGTTGTTATGTTCTCGATAATCAATGCAGAGTCTCATTGATCTATCTTTCTTCTTAACAAACAGAACAGGTGCTCCCCAAGGGGACGCACTAGGGCATATGAACCCCTTAACAAGATTCTCTTGGAGTTTCTTCTTAAATTCTTGCAACTCAATTGAGGCCATTCTATAAGGTGTCTTTGAAATAGGAAAAGCACCCAGTACGAGTTCTATTGAAAACTCAACTTCACGATTTGGTGGAAGACCCTGTAATTCCTCCGTAAAGACATCGTCAAGCTCTCGTACAATGAGTATATTCTTAATTGTGAGTTTCTCTCCAACCATTTGTGATAAATAACCATCATTTAGTGGAATCAAGACCCATAAGATAGAAGGAATTTCCACTGAAAGGTTATGTTCATCCTTGCATCGATAGACGATCATAGATTGATCTGGAATATGAAATGTGACTTCCCTTCTTTGGAAATTGATATGATCTCCATATAAAGAAATCCAATCCATGCCAAGAATCACATCAAATTACACTATAGGAAGGATCACATGATTTTCAGGAAGCACTTTCCCACAAACATCAATCAGGGAAGAATTATAAACTTTTGATGCGATTGTTGTGCAATTAGGTGTTGTCACAGCTAACTCAACATCTAATTGTTGAGGTAATATGGTGATACCCTTAGAAAAATCTGCAGAAATAATAGAGTGGGTGGATCCAGAATCAAATAAAACATTTGCTACTTTAGAGTGGATGGTAAGTGTACCTTTCACCACATCGTTATCGTACTCCACATCCCTGATAGAAATTGCAGGTGACTTTCCTTTGTCTTTAGCCTTAAGAGTTTGTTGACGTCGACCATCATCATCAACCCTTGGATTAGGGAATTTATTGGCATAATTCCATATCTCCTTGCACTTGAAACATTGAAGTGTAGTAGGGTCACTCTGTGTATCCCTTCCTTAGTTTTCATCATTAGACATCTTCTTCCCATCATTGCGGCATTAAAATTCCCGATGACCTTCCTTTCCACATTTAAAACATTTACTTGTCCCTTTATGACAACTCCCTCCATGTTTTAATCCACAATTTGAGCATAAGGGAAAGCTCATCTTCTTTTCAGTGAGCTCTTTAGATTTTCCTTTCAATTCCATTTTCCTCTTCTTATCAAACCCATATGACTGATGGGTTACTCCAATCTCCATCTCAACATTGAGAGCACAACGAACGATTTCCTTGTAGCTATTGAAGTCCCTTATGGATAAGGCCCTTCGAAGACTTGGTTTTAACCCACTAAAGAATCGATCGATCTTACTCTCAGGTTGGATAATAATACCAGAAGAGTACCTTGAAAGTCTTGTAAAATTTGATTCATAGGTACCAACAGATTCATCATCCTTTTTCTTCAGTTCAAGAAACTCTTTCTCCGTCTTTGTTCAGAGAATATGAGGGATGTACTTATTGAATCATATGTTCTTGAAATCGTCCCATTCCATGGACTCAATTTCAACTCTTTGCCTAGTATTTTTAATAAGATTCCACCATTGATCAGCATCTCCTTCCAAATGATACACTGCTAGGATGAATTTATCATGTTCAGAACATTGAAGAACTGAAAATATCTTTTCAGTAGTATTGATCCATTGTTCAGCAACTAATGGATCAGTAGACCCGCTGAATGAAGGTGGACACTGCCTCATGAAGGATTCAACAGAATGTTGCTCCTTCCTTTGCTCGTTTGGAAGTCTAGCATGATTCATAGCTTGAGAAGGTTGTGTGAGCATGGCTACAAGATTTTTCATTCCATCTCCCATAACGTTTGGTTTCTCAGGGGGACAATCATTGCATTGCCAATCGCATTCCGCATTAACATGGTTGCTTTGGGTTCCAACCATTGACTAAAACCAAGAAGAATAGTGTGAGAAACACTAATTATAATAGGAAAACCACATAATCAAGAATAAAATTTCACACTTAAGGTCTTATCCTTGGTTATTCATGGTCATTTCTAAAACACTAATATTGTGTTCTATGCTTAGACTTATCCTTAGGGTTCTTATTAAGGCATTCACATCCTAGTTTCCAATGGTTGACTATACCTTTCCACTGATACCAACTATAACGACCCATACTTTATATAAATTGTTATTACTTCATAATTGAAGCACACTTATTACAACATATAACTAAACCTGTAAAGGACCGTATAGGTATAGAGTCTTTAGAAACTAGGAAACATAAACAACTGGTTCATAAATCATCTACTTTGCCTCCCATTTATTTAATCATATCTAGAGTCCCTTTTTATCATATCCTACTTAATAACCTTCTTCCGGACCTGGGGAATGAAAACATACAAAAGAGTGAGCTGAAATGGTCAGAAAGGGTAAACAAAAGAAATATCAATCACATCATATACATAAGAACATAACTTTTGGGAATCTTATCCTGCAAAAGAAATCATAATCTCATAACATGGGATAAATCATAGTACTGAAATGTAATCCAAATAATCATAACTTAAAACATGAAACTTTGTGGCGTACAAAAAATCATATAGAATCATTTCTTATTAGTAAAGACTCATTGCCAAGACTATCTTAGTGGACAAAGTCCATTTCTGAACCAAGTTCACTCCTCGTTTCAGTCTTGTTTCACTGAACCGGTATAACCTGCCGTTCCAGCCATGTCTATCTCATGAGATATAAAATCTTTACCCAATGAATTGGAGGGAGATATAGGTCCCACCCATCTAATAATGATACCATTCTTATGTGTGCCACAAAATCATAAACCATATATCATAGCAGAACCCATGTAATAAAAATGGGAATCTTAAACATCGTGACATCATAAAACAATTCATATAAGATAAAGGAATTAATAAAAATAATTCCATCACAACCTAATCAAGTCAATGTAATAATGGGGATAGAAACAGAACCCTTTATTATCTTAGAAGGAAAATTATTTTGATAATACACTTGAACTCCATTCTTGAGGAAAATATCCTTTCTACATCAAAAACAGTTTTCCTTTCTTAACATGTCATACAATTCTAAACTATAAGAAGTTGATTAAAAATAAACTTGAAAACTTGTAAGGTAAGCTTCTTGGAAAACATTTTTTAAAAATCCATTCATGCAGTATAAGTTAAAATAAAACATTATTCTTGTACTTTTGTCGGAAATGTAAAAAAGTACCACATACGAAAAACGACAAAAGATTATGTTCATATCTTTTACTAAAAACTCACCGAAGGGTAAAATTGGATATAAAAAATTGTATAAGGATATAAATATTATATATTGAGGAAACATGGATGTGGATGATAAAATACACCCCAGTAAATTCCAATGTATAAACAATCTCGAATAAAAATGATATTGTGATATTTCCCTTACCTTAGGTCTGATTTGCTTCGTAAGTGTCAGAACCTCCTGTATAATGATTTAAATAGTGTCATTTACTTATTCCAGAATCATAATAATTGTTATGATATCATATATGGTCATATTCTTATCTTATTATTAGTAATATTTCATTACTACTTGTTATTTGGGTGTTTATTACTTTTTGTTCTTATGCGTGTTTTGTCGAATAAATTATTCTTATTCTTTTTAGGTTATAGATACCTCATTTACAGAATGTTATTAGTGTAATATATATCATATTAATTCATTCAATTAATTTATATAATCATTATGCAATGAAGATCATGTAGAACAAGTCACATCACATCGTGGAGACGGTATTCGGTACGTATGCACGAGCGATGATATCGTTCCCATGATCATGGAATTGTATTGGAGTGTATGTATACTATTTAATAATCAATACCACTTTAAAATAATCATATATATTCATTATTTACACCATTATACCCATCCAAGTAAGGTGGTGGTGGAAACTAGATTACACCACGGCGTGGAGATGGTATTCTGTACGTACGCACGCGCGGTGATTTCATTATCCATAGGATGGATTGATGGTGAAATAGGGTTTTTTCATACATATAATAACATATCAGTATATGAGTGATACTGATGTTATTAATTCAGAATGAAACAACTAAATAAGAATAAGTGGAAGAATAAATAAAGATGAAAGAATCGGTAACAGACATTACCTCTTCTTTGAAGTGCTTCTTTGAGACTTCCTTTTAGGGCACTAAAATTGGTCTTTCAAGAATACCAGGACCTATAGGATGTCTCTAGGGAATTGGAGAGGCGAAATTGGCCGGGGATGGCAGAGCTTGAAGGATCAAAGTGGTCGGAGGAAGAGAGGGAGGAGGTTCCCTTTTATAAGGGAGGAGAGGGGCACCTTGGGAATAACTAAAACTATTATTTTATTATCAAGTCAAATTCGGTTTTAAATAGCTGAAAATTGATTTATTTTGAATCTAAGGTGGGGATGGGTCTAAATCCTATAATCCAATAGAATTTATACTAGTTTATGTTCCTATTTTGACCATATCATTTAGATTTAACATTAAGTAAAATAATTTTAATTTTACCGTGTCATCTTGTGTTCTTATACTATAAGTTTAATAAACATACTATAACAAGCCAAACGAACCCCAAGTTGTTTATTATTAATATATATAACCTTATCTAAGTCATTTGTCCTAACATTTGTTTTTTAGGAATAAAAAAACAATTAATAATATAATATTTGTTTTAAAAACTATTTTATGTCAATTTTGACACTATTTAGTAATTGATTATTTTGAAAATCATAACAGAATGATTAGTTCTAACATTGTTAATCAAATAAATACTAAAATTTCATATTAACCTATAAAATTAGTGGAATTCATAAAAAGTATTAAATTACATTTATTTGGGTATTTATAACATCAATTATGTCAATATTTCATTAAAAAGATAATTACTACATCACTGTTGTGTCATAAATAAATTTATTTATTTAATGTCTAAAAATTATAAATAAAATACCATTATGTTTGAAATATTTTTGGATTTCTAATTAATATTTATAGTCTAATTTATCTTATGTATAACCCTATATTAAAAATGAATTACTTATTAAACATTGATTTTAACTATTTTAACCCTTCTTTAAGTAAATTGATAATAAATGTCCTAATCTAATCCAAGTGGGCCTAAATGGTCGTATTTTATTCCTAAGATTGTTTTAGGTCGAATTACACTTATCCAATAGAATTAGGAGATGTTTTAGGGTAGTAATAATATCATTTTTATCATTAATTACCCTATTTACTTTTAACCGTGGTAAAAAAATGTAAAAAATTATTGTTCACCAAAAAATTATTTTCATCTCATTGAACCACATTTTCATTACTGACATCAACCGTGTCTCTCTGATTTTCGAAATTCAACTCACAGAAGCAGTAAAATTATGTTTTATGAAAAATTCAGTTTTTAACTATCACTTAGTGGTTTCACTATTCATCAAAAATTGAAAGTTTTCAGAAAAATACCAAAATTTCACCCTAGGCTGATTTCGATATTCCGAATCCAAAAATGAAGTCCATTTTGAAAAATAAAATTTAAAAAATTTTAAAAAGTGGTTATTACTATTCATAACGGCTAGTGTTAATAATATTTTAATAGCATATTGTTGTTTAGTGAAACTCGGTATTGCGTACGACGCAAGCTATCGAGGAAGGCCGTTGTTGCGTGTAGAGAAAGCCAAGCTAATGTTGTGTGTAGTGAAAGGTTCCATTGATGATATATAAAAACAAAATATTTCTCATAAAAGTCTCGGGTGTTACAATAATGATGCATAATTTATTGGGATCACTGCATCCTGCCCTGACTATGGAGAAGTTGACAAGGGTGGTCCTGTAGCATCATCATCCCACTTTTTCAAGGGATGTCAGACCACATACTAATGATTCAGGGTTGGAGACCATGTTTTCTATCTTCAAGCATATGAGGATTCTTTTGTAGGTGAGGCTGATGCTCATGAGGTACATATATTATATTCCTGAAAAAGGTGGTGGGATGTAATCTCATAGGCGGGATGTCATTGCGATATGGATTGGGAAGAGTTTCAGAGGACCTTATATAATTACATCAAATGTGATACGTTGAGGGCCAATCGATCATGTGAGATCATGTATTTGGAGTAGAAAACTCTATCAGTGATGTATTGTTCTTCTGTCTTCACAGATCTTCAGTGATTCTCATATATTTTGGGAGGTGATGCTTTATCATTGGCTAGGTGATTTAAGGATTGGATTAGGTACGACAACTGATATAAGTTGAATGTTTTTTGGTTGACATTAGTGATTTCTATAGTAAATCATCCATTGAATACCAATCACTATCTAAAGGAGTCATTAGTTGTGAGCCAGGGCATTTTTTTATGTATTGTTGGTGTCTTCATCCGATATCCGGAAGAGCCATAGAGAGCATACACACTAAGATTCTTCTATTACTAGAGATGTTTCTTCAAGTGTCCAAGTAGAGTGTTACCAGTGCCGAATGATTTTTCATACAAGACCACATTGATAGAGGGACCTAGTTGAGTGTTGGTATTATTGGAAGATATTCCATATTGATAATTTTTACATGATTTTTTCACTAGAACCGAGTGAGATGGGACCTGTTATGACTTCATGATCAAGATCAGGACCACCAGTTTCTCACCAATTAGGGAACTGGAGTTCGTGAGGCTATTCATGAAGAGGTGAAGGTCGTGTCCCTGGTAACCAGATAGTAGGTTTTTGGTGACAGTAAGGGGGAACAGCTCAGTGTAGTCTGATAGGGTTATAGTTCAGCATAATAGGTTAGATTTATTTGATGGAATATAGCAAGTAGGAGAATAATCTAGTACCCTACACATTTAGATGTGATATTCTAGTTTCCCCAATATTTTCTACTGCTCTTTTTCACATATGGGCTTCCCATAGTTTTATATCTATTACCGTTGTAGAGATCCTTGGTCTACGTATCTGTACATTAGGTGATTTTATGATGCTAGAAACTCTGTTGGGGATTAAGATGGATAGTGCATGTTAGTGTATGGAGTTCCCTCATGATGTTTTTAGGTGTCACTTCTAGTCAGACATCTATTTAATAGACATTATAGGATTCAATGTAATTCTTGGGAAATGGATTGGTTGAAATACATTCGAGACATTATTGACTGCTAACATCATAGGATGTGTTACTCTTCACTTGATGTAGGGTAGTTTATACAAATGGGTGAATAGGATTTCCTGTTGAGAAGAGCTAGACCTGAGCCTCAGGGGTTGGGAGAAATTACATCCCATATTTTTAGTATATATTTGGATGACCATGTGACTTTGGGGATGGACATTCCTCCAGTGATGGATCATTTTAGAGATTTCTTGGCATAAATATTCTAAGGTTTACCTCCAGGGTGAGATGTATATTTCCCTATTGAGATTGTTCTAGGAGGGGCACGTGTCTCCATTCATCCATAT
Source organism: Viscum album (assembly GCA_963277665.1). Taxonomy (NCBI): domain Eukaryota; kingdom Viridiplantae; phylum Streptophyta; class Magnoliopsida; order Santalales; family Viscaceae; genus Viscum; species Viscum album. Next base: position 86,170,393 of record OY728121.1, on the reverse strand, counting down.
GGGATGGATAAACAATAGTTAAAAGAGTTCAAGAAAATGTTGAATGAGTTAAAAGAAAAGGTTTTTATCCAACCCATTACTTCTTCTTAGTGTTCGCCTATCCTTTTTGTGAATAAGAGGGATGGTACCCTTATACTTTTTGTGGATTATCTGAATATGAAACCGTTGATGGTCAAGAATCAATATCCTTTGTCGAGGATTTATGATATCATTGATTATCTTCAAGGATCCGAGGTGTTCTCCAGGATTTATCTGAGATCTGGTTATCATCATTTTTTTGTTAGACCATCTGATATACCACATACAGCCTTTAAAAGATGGTATGGTCTATATGAATAATTTTTTATGTTGTTCGGTATCATGAAAATGTCGTCAGTTATCATGGAACTAATGAACTATGTGTTCCATACAAACTATTATTCTTCTGTGGTAGCCTGTGTGAAGGATTTCTGCGTGTATACTCACACTCTAAAAGACCATGCCACCCATCATAAGATCATATTGAGTATAATGATAGTGCATCTTTTATATGCTAATCTATCAAAATACCAATTCTGGATGGACTAGATTCTGTTCATGGGTCATGTAATCTCATATAAAAGAGTATTAGTAAACCAACTGAATGTGAGAGCAGTAGTTTCCTAAGATCACCTAAAGATCTTCTTTGGTGTATGGATTTTTATGGGGTCGGCTGGTTACTATAGGTGCATTATTTAAGACTTTTCATTTCTATCAGTTCCACTAATAGGCCTAACTAATAAGGGTGTGATGTACATCTGGATTTATTCCAATGATTTATACTTTCAGAATAAAAAAGGGAGATTTACTTCAGTACTGATAATATCTTTTAGAAAGCTGGGCAAGAGTTACACTGTTTCCTGTGATTCTTTATGTATCGGTATGGGAACAATACATATGTATTTGGAGGACATGTTTCATAAGTTCCTTTGTATTTGCGGCCCCATGAGAGGAATTACATGCTATGTGATCTCGAGTTATCTGTATTTGTTCTTCCTTTTCCCTGTTATAGAATTTATCATTTCAGAGAGCATTTTGAGGTGTACAAAAACAAAAATAGTCACAATTATATCTTTACTCAGCCAGATCTAAATGTGAAACAATGATGCTTGGTTCAGTACAATCAGTCTTTTTAATTTGAGATTTTATACATTCTTGGCAAAATGAAACCTTGTGGCTATTGGGTTGAGGAAGAGTACTCATATATAGGTCGTTCAGGAGGCCAGTAGTGTGTGGATACATTTGCCTCTTTTCCCTAATATGCATTGGGTGGAGCATGTCTGACAGGGGTAGAATTTCCTTTCATTAATGGTAGTCACCTTTACTCTACTGAATAAAATTCAAATGAGGCACCTATGAGATTTTGAAGACCTATTCCTATGGGATAGTATGTCATGTGGGGACCCTACTTCTACATCAACTGAAGATGTGGATGAGTTTTTTCATCTTCACAGTTGCGTATCGGTGTCACCAGACATACATGCGTAGATTTTGTGAGATTTTCGGGGCTCAACATGGGTAGTTCATCTTGGTGTCACCAATATGTATCGAGAAATGAACCATCGGTATTGTTGGTTAGGTACAATGAATGATGTAGTGGGTATTGTTATGATATGTTTCACCTGTCAGTAGGTGATGGTGGAGCAACAGTGACTGGTTGGGCTTTTACAACATTTACCCATTGTTGAGTGGAAGTGGATTGATGTGGAGATGTATTTATTTATAGGTTTACCTAGTTCACCTTATAGGAATGATTTGTTTTGGGTTGTTTTTTTATAGGATAACGAATGTTTCACATTTCCTTTCAATTATGGAATCCTTTAATTTGGATGAGCTTATATGTTTTTACAGCTGAGAGATTGTACATTTTCATAGGGATTCATACTCTTTCATTCGAGACAAGAATGGTTAGTTAAATTCTTGTTTATGGAATGGTCTAAAGAGGGAATTGGGTACACATGTACTTCTGAGTACAGCTTACCATCCTTAGACAGATGGACAATCCGAGCACTGAATTCTGGTTTTGGAGGATATGATGGAGCATGCATCCTATATTTCAGAGGCTCCCGGGAAAGGAACATACTCCTTGTGGAGTTTTCCTATAGCAAAAATTTTTATTCTACAATTTAGATGGATCCTAATGAGGATTTTTACGGTAGTCCAAGCTGATCAACCCTATGTTGGATGGAGGCAGGAGAGGCAGCTATACTGGGACCATGTATTGTCTAAGAGTCCATAGAGAAGGTGGAGTTGATATAGAAGAGGATGGTTTCTATGTAGTCTTGGTAGAATTATATTTCTTGTCGATGACGATGACATCTGGGGATCGAGGTTAGAGATCATGCTTTCTTATGTGTCACACCGAGGTTGGTACACAAGAGGATTTGGAGATAGTGAAAGTATTTACCAAGATACATCAATTTTTTTTGATTTTTGGAGAGAGTAGGGAACATTCCTATCAGTTTCAGTTACATTAGAGGTATCGATCTAGTCATGATGTCTTTCTTGTTTCTCAATTACAATGTTAATTTTATGATTCGTCTTGTGTTTCCAACCTAATGAGGTTGAGTTAGATGTGGATGCATCCTTCAAAGAGCACACTATTCAGATATTGGATCACAACATGAAGGTTCTCTATAGCCTATATATTATTCAGGTATGGGATCTATGGTAGCATAGGAGAATATTGGATGATACTATGGAGAGGGAGGTTGACATGCGATCAGATTGGATGGATTTGTTTGCAGATTCTTCTTCGCCACCGTTGGAAGGAAAATTTATGGACAAATTTCATTAAAGGGGGATGTTTGTAAGAACAAGGATCTTCATATCCAGTTTGGATCTGGATTTTTAAGGAAAAATGAAGAAATTGGGTTTTCTTATGTACGCGTTGTGTAATTCTGAGCACACAACGTGTACCTAGATTTCCTTGTACAGTCGTTCGATGGCCGTGTAGTGACATAGAAGACAACATAATTCAGGGGAATGTTTAGGATACTACACATAGTCTACATTTAATGAAAACGATATTTTATTTTCTTATTATTTGATATATTGGAGTGGGTTAGCACCTCATGTCCATAACTATCTTATTCTTCCCTTGTTTCAAACCGAAGAGGGACAAAACTGCCGACAACATCGAAACCCTCACGATTCTTTATTTGAGATCTGATTGAGATGTCGTGGGTGGAATTGTAATCCCACCAGTGAGGTCTCAAAACCCATATATAATTTATTCATAATTCTTCCTCTATATTTAGTTATTCAAGGTTGGGTGATTTCACCTTTTTTTGGAAAATAACTATCATAGACAATTCACGGGATGACGTTCAAGGATATCGATCATGAGATATCGAGGTATGTAGTTTCTGTCATTCCTTGATCATATTTTGATTATATATGCTAAAATTTTTCCATACCCATACATGGGGTATTAAATTTTTTAGAATTAAACCATGATTCCCACCTATTATGGTTTGGTTAGTTTGATTATGGGGCAGTGTCATATGTGTAATGTTAGATTCCATTTTTATGTGACTCCCCGTGTGTGTGTTTTCCTTGTTTGTTTGTCTGTGGTTGTTTGTCATATAATTCATATTAGGAATGGATTATTTTTCATTCCATGTATTGGGTGGTTGGAGTGAATGACTAAATGGGATGCATGTGATATGCATTTTGAATGTATGACCCCAAAGAATATGACTGTGGGAGATTATTGAGGTAGGGACATTTTTCAGGAATTACTTTTATATGACCTAGAGGTATTGACAATGACAGCATCTAGGTTGTTGTCGACTCGGGGGGTTTAGAACGTGGGAGCAACCAAGGTGGTCATTTGTATTTTATTGAAGCTATGTTGACCAAGGGGAATTCACCATCAGAGAATCCCAGGTGGATGGTTGTAATGGATTAGTGATATGATACACCAATGGGGTTAGACAGAGAGAGAAACTCATATGGTAATTATTAAATGAATTGTTGTAATTTTATCCCAAGGGAAATATGATTATGAGAACTTTCTAAGAGGTCCTTTATTGAATTTTTGATTGATTTTCATGAGTCAACTAAAACAAAGAACATTATTGGACGTGGTCTTACTAGATTATTTATATGGTCTTTCGAGACATCTATTTTGTTACTATTACACAGGAGGATACAAAGCTTAGACTAGATCCTGAGATTCATGATTCAATGTATGAATAATAAATGTAAATAATTTTAATTGAAAACTGTAGAATTGTTTAATTTTATGGGCATCCTATTTTATTGCTTCATTTATTCATATTACATTATATATATATATATATATTCAATGATAGTTTGGCATAAATATTTTGGTGGTTACCTATGGGGATTCATCTCACACCCTCTTTTGGTCATGATTTTGGACCCAAACATATTATATGGATAAATGTATAGATAAGGAAAAGAACCCATCTTCATTAGGTAGATTATTACTATTATAGCTTGAGAGCATGGGACCAAGAAAAGTCATGAGAAGTTGTTGGAGTTTACTTTCTTTTCTGTACATTGGTTTTTGTATTGTATTTACATCATTGTTACTGTTTGTTTTCTTTCCATGATAAATGGGACATGCATCATTTATATATGTTCCGGTTGTATTATTACAATTTGAATTATATTTTTTAATTATGTTTTATGGTATTACTACTTCCGATATTTTTTAATATTCACTTTCTGATATGTATAATATGCCAAAGAGGTAATAGAATCCCTATTACTACACAGTAGCCCTAACTATTATTCAACAACCTCTACCATTTGGGAAAATGTTCTTGGGTTCATGTGACCATCCAGGTTCATGGAACCATTGTGTTGTACCCCAATCCGGGATGATAAATTGTGTTGCGTGTAAGTATTAAATAGAGATCTCTACATTTCTTCATAGAGGAGTTCCAGATAACTCTTTCAGAAGTATATCACTGTATTCACGAATGTTTTGGTTATTATCAATTATTATAAAAGAATAAAATTCTTCCTCATATTTTATCATCACAATAAATAAGGTAATGAGAGGATATTCATTACAAATCTAAGGTCATGAAATCATCCCATTAAAAATAACTCTGTTTTATCAGTTCTATACTATTTAGTTTTACTTTCATAGTACATTTATCATATAATTATACTTTTATATCATGTCAATTTCTAGTGTAATGTTGAATTCCACCATGTGAACGAATATTTTGTTTGTGATAAGATTATATAATCCAATGTTAATACTATAGTTTCAATACATTTTTTATTCTTGTATAGTACCTCCTGGAGACTTGGCTTATGAATCTAATTTTAGTAATTCAGGGATATATTCTATATTCTTTGCAAACAAGTTGAAAATAAAAGGAATGTGTAGAACTAGAATTAGGAATAGTAATATCTTGATTTGACAAAACAATGCGATTACTTATTATAACATCATTATGATCATATACTGCAAATTTTCTGGTAAAAAATGTCCACCCATTCTTTGATGGAATTTTCAAGGATTTATGGTGATTCCCCTCTATTAACATATGATTTGTATAGTGATTTAAATTTTAACAGTAAAGACCCGTAAAAATCAAGGGAAATTTTTTGTTAATTTTCATTGAGATTTTACAAGAACGCAGTTTCTGACGGCACCTGATTCCGAGGCCCGGTGAGCCCAGAATAATTTTCAGAAGCATAGCTCGGGTACATTCAGTGAACGAACGAGCGGGTTTTCCTAACTTTTGATCTGGTGCTCGGAAGTGAAATCCGAGGGCACCGATGATACCCCAGTGCCGTTAATTTCTTAAGATGACATTTTCCAGAGTTGCGTTTGCTCGGGTGAAGTTTTAATTAATTGGGTTAACTAAAGAATAAAATAAAATATTGTGCAATAGATTTTATTTTTATTCCATGTATTGTTAACCTAAGCTAAGTGGATGAAGTGGGACCCACATCCTATCTACTTCACTAGGTAGGATATTAGAGGGGTGGGGCCCACACGAGCCCCACCCTTTCAACTTCATCAACTCCTATTAATTATGTAACCCACCCGCTCCCCCTTTAATTGAAGTCAACTCTTTATTAATTAATTGAGTCGGTTATTAAATATAATTAATTCATGGGTTCATATTTAATTTGAAATGAAATGTTGGCTTGTGGGTTAATTAAATAAGTCAATGTCTTATTTCTTGGGAGTTTAGTTCGTTGTGCGAGAGGATTTGGAGAGGAAATCTCTAAGTTCCGAAGAACGTTCTTCCTCCTTGAAAACACGAAAAACACCAACCTCCGACAAAGGATGATATAGAACGCTGAAATCCTTGAAGATCAACAACGTGATGCCATGTACCGTGATGCCCACGATTCTCCTCTCCGCGACACTGACGATCCTCCTTCCGCGACGCCTTCTTCCGCGACGTCCCTTCCCCGCGACAAACCTTCATTTAACAACGCTTGAGGTATGGGATTTATTGTTTTTGATCGTGAATACTTATGTCGCCGTTCTTCATTTTCAAATTTGACTGAAATTTATCACAATAACGGGAGGAGTTTGGACCGCACAAACACGACCGACTCCCCTCCCCCCTTGATGCTTGATTTTGTTGCGGCACGAGCAAGGCAGCGCGGTGTCGTTGCATCACACAGAAATAATAAAGAATGGGTGGAGAAGCGCAGCGCCATCGCGTGGCACCGTTGAAGTCGAACAAAGTCGTGGCGCCTCGCCGGTCGGACCAAGGCCACGGCCTTCGGCCGTGGTGTAGTAGGGAGTGGCGGTCGGCTTCTGGTCGTTGGAGCAGGAGGGCGGGACCGCGGAGGTCCCCCGGTAGTACCAACCGGCCGGTCACTGAGAAGATCGAGGGTCGTAACACCCGGCTGGCCGAAGAAGCCTCCCACCACATGGGGGCCGTGGTTAAACCAACAGGGAGGAACCCCCCCCCCCCCTTCAGCTCGGCAATTTCGGCTGAGCCTCCTGGCCACGCTGGCGAGGCCGAGCGCGCCTGGCCGGGCCAAGCCCCAGCGGGGCAGGGCCGTGCCAGTGGGGCCAGGCCATGCCAACCGGGCCGGTCCGCGCCCTAATAGGCCGGACCCGGACCCAGGACTGGTCGACCCGGTTCGGGCCGACCCAGGGGGGTATCGGGCCTGGTCGGGTTGGGCCCGAACCCCCTATTCACGGACTTCTTTCGGTCTTTTTCCCATAACATGGGATACAAACCTCATAATGACACACCGTCAGTTGTGATGCGATCCTTGGATTGAGACAGATGTTTCAGTATATTAAACTCAAGGTTTTGGAGAACTCTTTGTATGTTCGGGTTGGTTCGAGCACGAAACCAACCGGGCCCTCAGAGCGGAAACACTTATAACTAGAGCTTTGGACGTCTGATTGATGTGTCGTTGACTTTGTCGGATTCCTATTAGCGAGATGGAACTTTTGGCTTACTCCACTAGAGGTTTGGACGTTGTTGGAGTATAGCAGGGTTGGTTTTGACTTAAAGACCAACCGGGCCCCTGGAACGAAAAAGCCAATAACTCACAGACCGGGTGTCCGAATGACGTGTCGTCTATCACGTTGAGTTCCTGTTGACGATACAAAACTTTTGGATACATCGACTCCGGAATTCATGTCAGTTGATGTATCAGCCCTCGGCTCGTGGTGTGGACCCTCCCCGAATGAGCTTGCTATGTGCGGGAACACTAGAGCTGGTTGCGACTACGACAACGATGAAGACTTCATGGGAATCCTTTGTGGGTTCGACAGTGACGACTACAACACTCAGCAATCTGGTGTGGATCAGTGCCTACTGATCCTGTGTGGATCAGATCCTGTGTGGGTCAGTGCTTAGTAGTCCTGTGTGGGCCAGCGCATACTAATCCTGTGTGGGCCAGATCCTCTGTGGATCATTGCGGGGGTTAGTACCTATCGATTCTGTGTGGGTCATTGCGGGGGTTAGTACAAATCGATCATGTGTGGGTCCAATGGCTTAGATGAATCAGTGGATACATCTGATCATCTCTATCATCTTACGAAGAAGTATACATGTGTGAGATGAATCTTGACATTCAATCTTATCTTCGATAAGATTTACTAGATATCCTGTGTGGATTATGTTGTGCATTCCTGTGCGGATTGGGTTGTGAATTCCAATGTGGAACGGGTTACATTTTCTTGTGTGGACTAGGTTGTACTTGGGCTCAGATGTTGGAGCTGAACTGGAATTGATGACTTAGGTATATGTAAGGGCATATACCTATGTAATGTCGGATGTTACTTCGTGATTGTATCTCTCTTTGTGGATTATCCTTTGTGGATTCTGGGAGACCTTCAGGGGTCTCGGGGTCCCTTCTGTGTATCGTATACTCACCCCTGCAATGGCTATGCCCGCACTACGTTTTGTTGGATGCAGATGATGGACATCGCTGATCGTGGCTGAGGCTTGTGGAGCGAGTCCGTACCTGGAGGTGGACCACTGGACGGAACGTACACGGAGCGGACGACTGGACCCGTAGAGCTGTGGAGACTACCTGTACACACCCTTCATGTGGGACTTCCAGTGGACAGTTCGACATTGCGTCTTTACATTCCTGTTGTACTTTACTTTCAGTTTGGGTTTTTATTCTGGCCCACATACGTTTCCTCACCTACTGTTATACCCAGTGTTACTTAGTGTTTACTTCTTCTTGCTTACTCTGTAGTGTTTTATACTTTACGAAGGAAATTCCTTTCCATTTTTGTCCGGATTTACACCTTGGTGCTAGTCGCCATCCCCTAGCCTATGGGAGGCGGGCTTGGTGTAGTCAGGGCACGAGCTCGGAGGACGGGTCGGAAAAAATTGGTATCTGAGGAGTTTGGTTCTACCACAGAACTAAGGACTCTGATCTTTTTCTATTTGAAGCAATAGTTTTAAGAGTATTGAGTGTGGTTATCAGTCCAGGGAGTCCAGTGTGGGTGTGGCGGCCGACGTATCTGTACACCAGGATCTGGACTTATGATTTCTGACTTAATGCATGAAAACATTGATTTCATGAGTGTTTCATGTTTTCGTTTTGATTACTTTGTGTTAGCTCACCAGGTATACTGTTGAACATGGCGCACCTGTCTCTTTTCAGGATGGCCCCATGACTGCAGCTATCTAGGGTTCTGAGTTTTGTACATGACGACAGCCCAATGAGCAACGAGGCCTCGATGCAAGGCCCTATTACTGCGGAGGCACCGGCGGTACCAATACCCGTCGGGCCACCAATTCTACCGGCCCCAGCTGCTGAGAGTGAATGTCACCTTGGTGCACTACATGAGTTTCAACATCAAAGAACGCCCAGGTTCCACAGGGAGACGGACCCTCAGGCAGCCGAGGTTTCGCTGGATGCAATTGTACGAGTTTTCCGATTTGTAGGGACAACAACAGACCTCATGGTGATGCTTACAGCGAGTCTCCTGCACGCGACAGAAGGCAGATGGTGGTTCTTGATGCTTCAGGTGCATGACGAGGCTTCACTCCTCTGGAAGGACATTGAGAGTCTCTTCCACTTGGTGTTCGTCCTTGCCACCCTCCGTGAAGTGCGCATCCAAAAGCTACTACAGCTGTGGGAGGGCAGCTTGACGGTCGCCCAGTACTCAGCGAGATTTACCGACCTCTCGCGCTATTCGATGGACATGGTACATAACTCATTCTTCCGGGCCCGAACCTTCGAGCAGAGACTGATGCATGAGATCAGGGCATCGATGATCTCCCTCAGCATTTCGACACAGGCAAGAGTACTGGAGTGAGCTCTTCTGATAGAGAGTTTTCTTGCCGAGACTACGCCAGCAGCGAGACCTACCGCAGGGTGGCACGTAGCAGATTTGTCTGCAGCTGGTAGTCAACGGATGTCACAGGGGTCCAGGAGGACTGGACCATCAGGCAGATGACCACAGGATACTAGCTCAGAGGTGCGGGGAACACGCAACAGAACTGGTCTTACAAGTGGAAGACAGTTCTATGCATGTGGCGGGCAGGGCCACGTGGCTCGTGACTGCCTAACCCACCATGTAGAGGGGAATCATACGGTTGAGGAACCACCCAGGCAGAGGAAGAGGTTTGATCATGGCGGTCCGCAGGGAGTAGGTGGACGAGGCCGAGGAGCTCGTCGAGAGGCAGGTGGTGGATGCCGTTTTGAGGCTCTACCACCACCACCTCCAAGAGGTCCACCCGGACCACAAGGGAGAGAAAAACTTTAGTTAGATGAAGCTTATGATCATGGAGCTCCGGAAGCAGGTGGAGAAGTGTGGAACTAGCTCCAAGCATGTAGGCCTTTTCCCATAATGCATGTAGCTTCATCGTTTGGGTTGCTTTGTGTCATTGTTCTTTGAATTGTAGTAATAAACGACTCTTGGAATAGTGACGTTTTCTTTCTTGTCTTTTGTATGTTAATACTAAGAGGGTCTGGTTAAAAACTATTGAATTGACCTTCACATATGAGGCTCCTATTGGAGTAGACCCAATGTCCACACACAGATGCCGACAGTGTGACTCAACCCATGGAGGAGAGAGTAATGGTTGGATCTTCTGGTAGCAGCGTCGAGGGCTTACGACGTAATCCATGGCATGAATTAACTGATTATGATGGGATTGACTATATTAGGCAAGGAACATGGTTCATCTAGGGGATGATACCGAATTTCTCATTTCATCAAAGGAGAAATCTTTGCAGCTTTTCAGAACATTAAGGAAGAAGGGGAAACCCTTCGTCTGTTCAGACGGATGTCAGAAGAGCTTCCAGGAGCTGATACAGAGGTTGACCATTGCACCTATATTTCAGCTACATAGGGAGGTGACAGAGCAGCTAGGCACTTTCAAGATATCCTTCATGGATAGTGATGGAGCAGCCTTTCTACAGTCACTCACAGTCACTCCTCCACTTCTATAGTGGGTCAGAGAGGCACAACGTGAGGATGCTAATTGTGAGACACGGTGTGCACAGATACCCTCAGGACATACACCTGATGGATTCTCTGTGGGAGGTGAGAATGTCATCCTTTTCATGGGACATCCCATGGTACCAGTTTCTTTACAAGAGGAGGTGTTGAGGGAGTTTCACACTTCCACTTTAGCGGTACATCCAGGCGTGACGAAGATGTACCGGGACCTCAGACGATAGCACTGGTGGCCAGGAATAAATAAGGCTGTAGCAGAGTTCGTTTCTCAATGCCTCACCTACCAGCCGATGGAGGTAATGTACCAGGTACCATCCGGCTTGGTACAACTCTTGGAGGTCCCAGAGTGGAAGTGGGATGAGATATCTATGGACTTAGTGAATGTACTTCCACGCACTTCAAGAGGTCATGACTCAATTTGGGTGATTGTCGACCGACTAACCAAGTCGGCCCACTTCTTACCAATTAGAGAGCAGGGATCAGTGGAGAGCTTGGGACACCTCTATGTTCTGGAGATTATATGGCTTCATGGTGTTCCATCATCTATCGTCTCTGATCAAGATGCTCTATTTACTTCCCGGCTTTGGAAGGGGTTGCAGGAGGCATTCGAGACGCAGCTACATCTGAGAACCGCCTTTCACCCTCAGAAGAATGGTCAGACAGAGAAGACCATTCAAACTCTCGAGGACATGCTCCGCGCATGTGTCCTCAACTTTGGTCGCAGCTGGGAGGACCACCTACCCTTGGTGGAGTTCGCGTACAACAACATCTACCACTCCACCATCGGTGTGGCACCATACGAGGCGTTGTAGGACCGACCATGCAGATCACCGTTGTGTTGGATAGACCCTGGGGATTCAGCACTTGTGGGACCGGAGATGGTTCAGTCCATGACAGAGAAGGTCCAGGTCATCCAGGAGCGGATGACGATAGCTCAGAGCCGGTAGAAGTTTTATGCTGACAGGAGGCGGAGGCCACTAGAATTCGAGGATGACGACCACGTCTTCTTGCGGGTCTCGCCACGTTGTGGATTACGGAGTTTTCTCCAAGGCGGAAAGTTGTCTCCGCGCTTCATTGGACCATTCAAGGTCCTCAACAGGATTGGCGAGGTGGCTTATCACCTGGTTCTACCACCTCAGTTGCACCGGGTGCACGACATCTTCTACGTATCCCAGCTGAGAAGATACATGCACGACCCAATGCATATCATCGACCTTGGGGTGTTGGACATTAATGATGGGGAGACTTTTGTGGAGGTCCTAGTGGAGATCAATGATCTACAGGGGCGGGTCCAACGCAGACAGTCGATTCCTCTTGTGCGCATCAGATGGCAGCACGAGAACCTCCAAAAGAGTACTTGGGAGCGGGAGGCTCAGATTCGTCCTCAGTACCCACATCTGTTTCCATAATTTATGATGTATCTTTACGGGGACGTAAATCCCTGTGGAGGGAGTAATGTAAAGACCCGTAAAATTCAAGGGAATTTGTTTCATAATTTTCTTTTGGATTTTACAAGAACACAGTTCCTAACGGCACCTGATTTTGAGGCCCGGTGAGCCCCGAATAATTTTTCGAAGATTAGCTCGGGTACGTTCAGTGAACGAATGGGTGGGTTTTTCTATCTTTTGATCCAGTACTCGGAATTGAAATCTGAGGGCACTGATGAAACCATAGAATTGGTAATTGCTTAAGAAGACCTTTTCTGAAGTTGTATTTGCTTAGTTGAAGTTTTAATTAATTGAGTTAACTAAATAATAAAATAAAATTCTGTGTAATATATTTTATTTTTATTCTATGTAGTCTTAACCTAAGATAAGTGGTTGAAGTGGGACCCATATCCTAACTACTTCACTAGGTAGGATATTAGTGGGGTGGTCCCACACTAGCCCCACCCTTTAAACTTCCTCAAACCCTATTAATTATGTAACCCACCTGCACCCCCTTTAATTGAAGTCAACACTTAATTAATTAATTGAGTAGGTTATTCAATATAATTAATTCTTTGATTTATTTTGAATTTGAAATTAAATATTGTCTTGTTGGTTAATTAAATAAGACAAAGTCTTATTTCATGGGTGGTTAGTTCGTTGTGCGAGAGGATTTGGAGAGGAAATCTATAAGTTCCGAAGAAAGTTCATCCTCCTTGAAGAATGCGAAGAATGCCGACCTCTGACGAGGGAATACGAAGAATGCCGAAATCCTTGGAGATCGATGACTTGATGCCATGTACCGCGATGCTGACGATTCTCCTCTCTACAACACCGATGATCCTCCTTCCGCGACGCCGTCTTCCACAATGTCCCTTCCCCGTGATGAACCTTAGTTCAAAAATGCTTGAGGTAGGGGATTTATTGTTTTTGTTCTTGAATACATCCATCACCATTTTTCATTTTCAAATTAGACCGCATGTTATCGCAAAAACGGGAGGAGGTAAGACCGCACGAACACGGCCGACTCCCCCCACCTTGATGCTTGATTTTGTTGTGGCACGAGCAAGGCAGCGCAGTGCCGTTGCGCCGCGCGGAAATAGTAAAGAATGGGCGGAGAATCATGGTGCCATCACGCCATGCCGTTGAAGTCGAACAATGCCGCATCACCATCGCGTCGTGCCGGAGAACCTTGAAGAGGCCGCGACCGGAGCGGGACCATGGCGTAGGGGCACGAAGCCATCGTTACGCACCGGTCGGACCAAGGCCGCGACCTGTGGCTACGATGGAGCAGGGAGCGGCGGCCGACTTCCAGCCACCAGAGCAGGAGGGCGGGACTGCTGCGGTCCCGCTACAGCAGCAACCGGTCGGCCGGTCACTGAGAAGGTCGGGGGTCGTACCCCCGGCAGTCCGAAGGAGTGTCCCCCCACATGGTTATCGCGGTTACACCAACAGGGGGGGCAGCTCCCCCCTCCCCCCCCTTCCGGTCAGCCGTTTAGGCCGAGCCACCTGGCCACGCGGCCAGGCCAAGCGCACCAGTCCGGGCCGCGCCATCTGGTCCGAGCCACACCCTAATTGGCTGGACCCGGACCTAGGTCGGGTTGACCCAGTTCGGGCCGACCCATGGGGGTATCGAGTCGGGTCGGACCGGGCCCGAACCCCCTATTCACAGACTTCTTTCGGTCTTTTGCCCACAACATGGGCTATATACCTCTGAACGACACACCGTCAGTTGCGATGCGATCCATGGATCTAGATAGTCATTTCAGTATATTACACTCAAGGATTAGGGGAACTTTGGTTAAGGCCGGGTTGGTTCGAACACGAAACCAACAAGGCCCTCGGAGCGGAAACGCTTATAACATGAGCTCCGGGCGTCTGATTGATGTGATGTTGACTTTTTTGGATTCCTCTAAGTGAGAAGGACCTTTTTTATTACTCCTCTCAAGGTTTGGATACAGTTCGAGTATGGCCGGGTTGGTTTTGACTTAAAACCCACCTGGACCCCAGGAACGAAAAGGCCAATAACTCACAGACCGAGCGTCTGAACGACGCGCCGTCAGTCACGTTGAGTTCATGTTGACGATACAGAACTTTTGGATACATCGACTATGGACTTCGTGTCAGTTGATGTATTAGCCCTCGGCTTGTGGAGCGGACCCTCCCTGAACAAGCTTGTTGTTTGTGGGAACCCTAGAGCTGGCTGCGACTGCGACAACAATGAAGACTACATGGGAATCCTACGTGGGTTCGACAGCGACGACTACAACACTTAGTGATCCTGTGTGGATCAGTGCCTACAGATCCTTTGTGGATTAGATCTTGTGTGGGTTAGCAGTCAGCGGTCCTGTTTGGGCCAACACATACTGATCCTGTGTGGGTCAGATCCTGTGTGGGTCATTGTGGGGTTAGTACCTATCAATCCTATGTGGGTTATTGCGGTGTTTAGTACCTATCGATCCTGTGTGGGTCTGATGGCTTAGATGAATCCGTGGCTACATCTGATTATCTCAATCGTCTTACGAAGAAGTATACATGTGTGAGATGTGTCTTGAATTTCAATTTTATCTTCGATAAGATTGACTTGATATCCTGTGTTGATTACGTTTTGCATTCCTGTGTGGATTGGGTTGTGAATTCCTATGTGGATCGGGTAATGTATTCTTGTGTGTATTGGGTTGTACTTGGGCTTGGATGTTGGAGCTGAACTGGAATTGATGACTTATGTATATGTATGGTCATATACCTGTGTAATGTCGGATGATACTTCGTTGTTGTATATTTCCATTGTGGTTTATCCTTTGTGTATTCTGGGAGACCATCGGGGCTCTCGGGGTCTCTACTGAGTAGCATATAATCACCCCTACACGGGTTATGCCTGCACTACATTGTGTTGGATGCAGACGATGGACAACACTGATCGTGGCTGAGGCTTGTGGAGCGATTCAGTACCTGGAGGTGGACCTGTGTGCAGAATGTACACAGAGCGGATGGCTGGACCCATAGAACTGTGTAGACTACATGTACCCACCCTTCAGGTGGGACTTCCAGTGGAAGGCTCGACATTGCGTCTTTACTTTCCAGTTATACATTACTTTCAGTTTGGGTTTGTTTTCTGGCCCACTTACATTTCCACATCGACTATTGTACCCAGTTTTACTTAGTGATTACTTCTGCTTGCTTACTCTGTGGTGTTTTAAACATTACAAAGTCAATTCCTTCCCCTTTTGTCGGGACGTACGCCTTGGTGCTAGTCTCCATCCCCTGACCTATGAGAGGAGAGCATGGGGTAGTCACGGCATGAGTCCTGAGGATGGGTCATGACAGTAACCATGTTTTCCCCTCATAACGAATCGGACATATGTTTGGTCCTTCACCATAATACTCTTTTTATTAGTGATGAAAATTTGATCATTCACCTCACTTTGATAATTCTGATCTATATTGACATATCTTTTCCACATGAGGATTTTTTCCCTCATGCTCGTGCATTTTCCAGAATTCTTAATCCCACATTTGTTACATGTAGTGAGTTGACATGCTTTCCTCCAATTTCATTATCAAAGTACCTCCCTATGACTGTATCCAATGATCTCTTGTTTTCATTCATTTTTCTGACCATTATGTATCATTGAACTCTATTTCAACCATCATAGCTCTCTCCATTATCTCCCCATAGTTATCATTGCATTGATTGGTTGTGTTCCTATATATACGAGGTCTTTGTCCATGTAATAATATATCATCCTATCTGTTAGGATTTATAACAATGTTTCATGTGTAATGATGAATTAGTTTATTTTCATCTCATTGATTCCCACATATTTAATTTCAATATAGATATACTCTATGAACTCCGTAGAAAATATTTTTCCCATCAATAGGTGGAAATATTTAATTAAAATGGATCGCGTGAACTCTTCATACTCAATATCATCAACCTCCCTTCTTATATTTTTGTTTTTAGTATGTTTCTAGAATTTATCATCATCTCCATAAAAGTGGAAAATAAAAAGGTGATTGTTCTCCTGTTACGAACAATGAAGCAAAAGAGAAATATTTTTTATAGAACAGATCAACTATTCGTAAATCAATGGGTTGGTAGATCCATTGAAATAACATGGTTTTTGATGCATAAAGGACTCAATAGAAATTAGTTCTGTTTTAGGTGAATCTCATATCATGGCCCAATTAATGTTATTGTTCATAAGTGATGTTATTTAATTCATAATCGTCATGATGTTTTCCATTTTGTATTCCATTAGAGGGTTATCAGCACATGGTATTGTACTATTTAGGTATTCAGTTCCTCTTATATACCATGATTTTATAAAAGAAGAAAACATTCATGAGAAATTTGATTGATCTAGAATTCATATAATTCAAATAGAATTATTTTTATTATAACATAATTCTTATATATTTTATACTTAAATAAAAAAATTGTTATAAATCCATAAAATGGATCATAAAAAGAATATAATTGCCCAGAAATATCCCCCATGTGATTCAACGAAAAAGTTAAGAAAGCCTCATTTTTTGTGCACCAATTACAATTTAAGAGTATATGAAACAGTGGTTTTTGTAACCCCATGAAGAAAAATTTCTAGAGAAAAAAACACATGTTTGTATCATGATAGACATTTAATTTCATTAAAATAACATACATAATATTTCCCAAAAAATACTAGTATGTTTTCCTATATTTATAGATTCATATAGGTTTTTTACTATAGTTTTCTAAACCATATTTCAACTAATAACAAAACCCAAGTTTGATACCAAATATATCTCCTAAATTTTTATTAATTAATGTTTCATTACATTGTAAAAACATATGATCATTTAATAATTGGTTTCTTGGGAATAAGATATATAATACATGAAAACATTCAAAAAACAAAAATCCACTTGATTTTTTATTCATTGGTTTAGCATATGTATATTTAATATATCTCCTAACCCATAGGATACATCAATGGAATGTGTGGGCATATTTCATGATATGTGAAAATGTAATAGAAATGGTTTACACTTAATCAATATGAATATCATTATGAAATTGATGAATTTCACTAAGGAATTAGAGAAGGAAAATTCCGAATAAAATAATAAAAATAACATGAATCATGAAATTGAAGTGTGTATAAATTATTTAAATTAGACATTCATAGTAATATTTCCACTGTCAGTCTCCATGGTATAATTAATTAAAATTACCATTTTTATTCATGAAGGTATCATAAAACATGTTATATGTAGAAATTATATTCTTTAAATAATGCATTGGAGAAATACCATAAAACACCCGTAATATTTCTTATTTTATTTAAAAAATATAGATCATAAGAAAAAATTTCACAAATAACCTTTAGTGAATAAGAAATTTGTATAATATCAAAATCAATGAGTTAAAAATGTTCTTTAAAAAATGATCATTATGTCAATTTCAGCCCACAGAAATGGAATGTGTGTTTCATGTATATTAGTACAACAATTGAATAAATTATTTTTACATATATGTTCATACGCATGGAAATTACGAAGACATGGGTGTTTAAAAAAATAAAATTAAATATAAGTTCTTCTAGAGGAGTGGAAAATCATTCGAAGTAAATTTGACAGCATAATAGTTATAAACCATGGTTTTGGAAAATGTTAACATGATAGGGGACATAGATCTACCATTGATGAAAAATAATTTGGAAGTAATGTAACTATAAAATTGTTTTTAGAATAATTTCACCATATAATTTAGATTATTGATATTATAAGAGTTTCATTAGTCAAAGATAATGAAATGAGAATTCCCTTACCATGAAAAGTAACAAGTAAAAAATTAATATTAAAACAATGAGGCATTAGGAAAATATGAAGGGGATTTATGAGAGAAAAACTACAAGATATTAATAGAGTATGGATTGAGAGTTATTGAAAATAAGGAAATGTGTTGGTATTTATAGAAAAAGTGATTGATTTTTCAATTAATTTCCAAATATTGGCCTTCGAAATCTTTTATGTGGAAACTGAAAAACCATGGTCGTTCCCATAGTTTTTGCCCCTAGTTTTGGACATTAAGGATATATATTCTGTTATTTTCACCCAAATGATCTAAAAACCATATTATATCCCTTTTTTTATTTGGTAATTAATCTTTACAACAAATAATATTTTTAATGAAAAATATTTAATTTTAGGCATTAGAATGTATCATATTGGTTTGGAAATTGAATAGATTAAAAAATTAAATAAATAATTTAAAAGTAAGTAGTTTATTATGGTTAATTTGTTATTGAATCATTATTATATAAATATTATGTCATTAAACATAACTATAAACCCAAACTATATCATTATTGTTCTTGAGAAAATAATATATTTTAGAAAATTTACATAAGTTTACAAAAATTTAGCCAAACATAAATTTGATGTACAAATTTCTAAAATTATTTTCATCTTCTCAAGATAATAAACTAATTATAATAATTATAAATTTATACTATTAAAATCTATTTTTACCTTACAAATAGCAGGTTGAAAATGCATAATAAAATTTTTGACACATAAATATTTTTATAGAGATAATCAATTTACATTATCATTTATATTTAACATTTTTTATTAAAATATATCATTAAAATATATATTATTCATAAAATGATAATTTCTTATATTTATTATATAATTTCATAAATGTATAATTTTGGTATAATATTTTAATTTTTCATAACTATTCATAAAATGGAATTGATTGAATAAAAAAATTATTTATACCAAAGAATTAACATCCAATAAATAAGGCCTATAAATTTAATCCCATATTAAACATTCATACTCCCTTGGAGTAAGGTTTGTGATGGGGTTAGTTTTGTGAGGTTCTTTGGATATCATTGATTGAGTGGTAAACTCCCCAAAACATTATCTTCTTATGCCGACAATTTTTTTCTTTCCTCTCTTATTGAAGATCTACTAGGGATTGGTCAAGGGAGAACCCTAGTTATTATACCTCCCACAAGTTTTTTGAATGATGGTATTCAAATGAAATGACTATATTGTTTGAGGACATTGATTCTTATTTTCATATCTATTATCCTTTTTCATTATTATATATAAGAACTAAATTATAATGGTATAATTATTACAAAGAGTATAGTTTCCAAAAATCACAGTGTCCAGTATTTCAATTTGACCAATGTTCATATAGCAGTCAAATCATTATGGTAACATTTCCCTTTAACACTACACATACCAATTCATTATTAATGAGATATGGTTTTGTTATATATAATTTAATTTGACACACATTTTCATGGAACAAAATTTCATTTCAAAATTTTAGTCTATTACATATAATTTACACAATAGATAGATAAAATAGAGTGGGAGAGAGATTTGGAGTGGGAAGGAAAGAAAGATAGTTTGATAATAAAAATGAAGGAACCATCGTGGAACTGAGAAGGATCATGATTGCCATGTGGGTTCTTCAAAACATGAAAACTTGTGATGCTTTGGTCGATTCATCCTAATGGAATTATATTTTAATGTAATTACTATAAATAGTATTGAATTAATATATTATCAGTTTCAATTATATATTATATCTAATAGTGACCCTTTTGAGGTAGTTATTTGTTAAAATTTAGAAAATAGGTGATTTGGGAAAATTTTAGTGGTTATTGTTATAAAATCATAATCACACATTGTGTTGTTTATAGAACACATGTTGTGTACAATTTCTATTCAGAAAATATTACTTTTTATAATAGTATTACATATACAAGGAGTAATTTCATTGTTGTTTTCTTTGATTTGTGGGCAGGTACATGTCCAGACAACTTGTGTAGTGTAACATGGCAATGTAGAGTACAATTTCATACCACACATGGGATACACAATGTGTATAAATATAATCCATTGTAAGAGAAAATGATTAGGCCACATGTAGTACATGGGTAGGTACATCGTGTATGGTACATTATGGGTAATTTTTTACACCTAGGGTAATGTGTATATCAACCCATGTCCAAATAAAGTGCATACCCATAAGGGGCACTGAGTGTACACACTGGGATGTTCTACCTTATAATCCTTTTGATGATAATCATGTTGCCATTTTAACAAAGACAAAATTGGACACAAGTGGAGTCCATATTGATTATTTTTCTTATTTTTAAAATTATTATGAAGTACTTTTTGTAGTTTTAGGACTCTAAAAATGTTTTTTATGGTGTGAAATCATGAATATTGATTTTATTCATCTAGTTAATAAACATTTTGGTCTCTTATGGGTAAAACATGGGATGTAATCTTATTGAGGATCTGAGTTTTATTAATAATCATGGAATGGTAGTGTCAATATAATAATCTAAATTTCATTTGGATCATGCCCTATTAGAGGGACATGATTTTGAAAAAAAATCAGAGATTGGTAAGTTGTTTTAACCATAATTGATTTATAATTTGAACTGAGATGGTCCCTAAGACATCTCCTTGGAATGATGATTTAGATGAATTTTACCTTGGAGAAATAACCCATGTGAGGTGTGCCTACTATATCCTAGAATTCTATGATATGATAGAGAACAGGTTTTATGATGTGTTTTCATGTGAGATTAGTTTGTAACAATGGATTCCAATATGGATACCTCAACGTATTCCAAGAAAAAGGGGATCTCATTAGGTACTCCACCACTTTTATTGACCCCAAGACCATCCAATATCTAATGGACACTAATTCATATTCATATCAATGATCAAAAGAGGGATTCAATAATATATGATCATGAATAAAGGACCCCACTTGGATTATAGTTCATGGTTTAGAATAAATAGATCATATGATGGATTCCTCTAAAAATGTGTTGAACTCAATAATCTATAGTAGGATTCCACACCCATGTATGATTTAAGGGTCCTAGTGGGATCCCTAGTTGTTTTACAACCCTGTATTTTGAATTAGGGGGCTGGGTATAGATGGTATTCATTTCACCATAAAACCTATAAAGAACATGTAATCACAATGTGTTGTGGTAGTATTTGTGGGTTTTGGAATTCAACTAACCTCACTATTTACCTATACATTAACATTGTTATTATTCCTTAAAGTATAATTCAATAAGATCTTCATAGACCACAACACATGTGGCCTGACATTATGTGATTATATGACTGGGATACATATAGGATCCTATTATGATCTAGATTATGAGCCAATTTTTAAACTATTTCATTAAGGTGATTCATTGAGGAAATTCCTAGGATCTGAATTATGAGTCGATTTTTGTCACACCGAGACTATTATAATTATTTTTATTTAATTAATTCATAGTTATGGGTGTCAAGACTCGTCCCTTGGGTCATGTTCCATGACTACCCTGAGACACCATCCACAGACCAGGAGCTGGTGACAAGCACCGAAAGGCGTATTCCATAAAACGGGAAGGGGATGCATTTATAAATTCTAATCTCACACAAACCAAGCACATAAGCAGATATAAAAATAAAGTAAACAATATAGTAAACATGGTGTGCATAGAAAGTAAAGGGACTGTAATACAAGCCCAACAAGAATGTAGAAGAAAAACTCTAAAGTACATGTAAAACTGAGTACAACTCCTATGAACACCTTTCAAGGATCATACCTGAAGGGTTCATACATCTCTCGAATTATCGTCTCTTCAGATCACCTCGTCAATGGTCCACCTTTGATTAGTCTCCAATCCAGGTACCCTCATCCTCAGTCAGCGGTGTCTGTCATCTGCACCAGACACAACATGGTGCGGGTGATGCCCATACATGGTTGAGTATAACAATACTCAGTAGAGATACCAAGACCCCCGAAGGTATCTAAAATCCAAAAAAGATAAACCACAAATCATAGAAACCACAGTCAACCCAAATTAGGTATATTCCAATAAATATACCAAAGTTATCAAAATATACCCACCTCACACAATAGGGAAGAATACGACACAGGTAATACCACGAAGGTAGGAGTACCACACATGTATCACCATGTAGATAAAGTACCACATAGGTAAACCATGAAGATATAAGACTCAACTCAAACCAGGTGCATAACTATGAGAAATAGGATTAGGATGTTGTCCCACACAGGATCACTATGATAGATGATAGCCAGCCACTAGAATCTCTAGGGATAATAACAAGTAACATTCCAAGTCACAACGTCGAACACCTCATCTCCAGGGGAACTCCTCCTCTAGTGGGTACAATCGGTCGGTCGTGCCACATAGTGGAGCTTCCTACTAACAATAAACTAGTGAGGTAATCCTACTTTTGAGTACCGTGGGTCTGCCACGTCAAACAGAGGCGCTCTTCACTGTGGGTCTTCCACGTCTCACTGAGACGCTCCCGCTTATGGAATGCTGAGGTACTCCTCCTGCCGAGTACCATGGGTCTGCAGAATCACATAGAGATGCTCCCCACCATGGGTCCACCGCATCACATAGAGTCACTCCCCATTGGGCCTGTCAAATCACTCTGAGTCGAAACGGTTACCAGTCAACTAGTCTCAGCCAATAAAAGGGTTTCGTATGTAGAGCTCTTTAGAGAACTGTTCCACATGCCATAATTCATTCCTCAACCTCCAAAAAGTCCCATGAAGAAGTATACCAAAGGTTTTTCACATCATAAACGACCCGACTCAATAGAAGTCGCGTCAATCGGATGATAGGTCCGAGAGTTATTAGTTTTTCCACTCCAACGGCCCATTGGATTTCGGATTTGATCCAACCCAGAAGTACTTCAACTTTATCCAAAAGCAAAGTGTGGTATACCAAAATGACTTTCTTGATCCATGGATTCTGGTGCCATAGATAGTTCGGGTCCAGTTTGACCAGGTCCGACCCGGCCTGGGTCGGCCCGACCTGATATGGGTCTTGCCCGGATAGCCTGGGCCTTGGTGGGCCCTGCCCACTGGGTCGTCATCCAGCATGGGCCATGAAGGGGGCAACACAGCCTAGCTCGTTGGCATAACCTAGTGGCGCGACCCGCTGTGACGTGGCCCGCAGGGTGCGGCCCAATGCGATACGGCCCACTCGGTTGGCGGTCCACCGAGGCAGGATTCGTCGTGACTGACACCCAGGTGTAGAATACCCACGGTATTCTTGAATAGATCCTGGAAAATTTTGCTATTGGAACGCGAGACCTACCAATGGGGTCCTACCCAGTGTGGCACCACTGGCCAGTCGTTGTTTTTACGGCACGGTCACGGGCCGCTGCTCCACCCTGGATGGCCGGAAGGCCTTTCGTGCTTTGGAATTCGCCGCAGCCAAGCTACCGCGACCCCCGAAACCACAGAGGGCATGGTCGTGTGCCACCGCTCCACCACACGACCAGTCAGTTTCCGGTAGCCACCCTGCCCCACCGCGGAAGATGGGTCGTGGCCACCTCATCAATCGGTGGAGCGGACGCACGCCACCATTCCATCCTCGCGGCTAGTTGGGTGGAGGCTACCTCATTATTCTGTGAACCACTAGGCTTCGTTCCAAGCCCGAATAATTAAATGATCACATATTCACAATCCTTGTGTTGAGGGATCCGCGTCGATATATTACACTCAAAAAAACTCTATGTTTATACATCAATAAGTATTAGGTGTTGAAGAGCGCACAAAGAATGCACAAAGAATAAAAAGAAAGAGGAGCAAGGATTTTGTTTCTGACGATGGACAGGTTTGTTTGGAAATCATCATCATGAAATTAAGATAGGAAGAATCTATAATTTAAATTCAAACATAAATAAAAAAATAAAGCCCATACCTTGAACATTAGTGAATCATCTGCGCTTTCCGGTGGATTGTGTTCTTACTTCCCACGCCCAGCTCCCAAAGATGCAAATAGCACGTCTCCCATTGGTGGTTTGATGACGTCTGTCACATCTTGTGGGGTCAGATTCATCTTTTAATGGTCTGGAATACTTAAATTCCTACATCATTTCACTTCTGGATAATACTCCTTGATACCCTTTCCCCATATACATATTTATATGAGTGGGGGAGGGTAAGTACAATGTGGGGAGTTAATGGGGCTCATTAATTAGGAAGCTTCATAATTTCCCCCAACATTGTTGTTACTTAGATTAGAGGGTCAATCCATTTAATGTCATGAAATCTCGAACGTCCCACTTTATTGCTCGTCTGTTGTAGTAATAGAATAATAATAAAATGAAAATGAAAATATATTTATTCTTTTAAAATGTTTGAAAAACAAAATTTTTCTCTAGACCTACTTCGGTCAAAGTGAAGTCTCCCTTATGTGAATCATGTTTTGTTGGATTCAGTGGAACAATCGTATTTTTAATCCGAGAAATGGTTCAAATGTTAGAAAATGCCGCTTAGGCATTTACTGAACATTCCTGAAAAAAAAGATCAGAAAATTATTATCAGTCACCCTCTTCCCGCACCAGTCGAGGATATGCTCTGCCTATGTTAACACGCCCCAAAAAAACCAATTCTACTCAGATTATCAATCCCAGCCACTGTTTTAAATATATGTATTCTAAAATAAATTAATATTCACATAATTATTTTATTTATATCCAAAAAATAACATTCACTGGTGGCCAACACCGGCCAATGTTAGTATATTCCTAAAGAAATCATACCCTCCCGAGTTCAGTGGAGGACTCAGATTTTTTTTCTGAGTCACCGTTTATGAGTTATAAGGATTTAAAAAATAAAATAAATTTATTAATTATTTAATTTATAGTTATCCGATTTTCAGTTTTTCTCCTAGGAGGCATGTGCCGACTAAAATTAAGTTGCACCTATGGTAATCCCTCCATCATGAGGGAAACGGTGACCTAGGATTTCTGATCCAAATATCTGTTTGTCAGTTATTTCACTGTTTCTAGGAAACAGCTTACGCGCTCTAATTGAAGCTAAACCAAACTTCGACAGATCATTCTGGGCACTCTAAGCCTCGGAATTTCGAACCTTTAGATTTAGCGGTCTCAAAATAATCCAATATAATTTAAAAAATAAATGTAATTTTAGAGACATTACATTCTCCCCACCATAGGTCATTACGTCCTTGAAATCCACAACAAAGACTATGGAATCAAAAGGGGTACATAGCACGGTTTTGAGCCTCCTTTCCCATGTGCTATCAATGTGGTTCACATGCTTCTTGCGAATGCGCAACAGAGGTGTCGACCGCCCCTAAAGGACCCACTCTTATCGATCCTCAATCTCTGACGGAACTTCGGTAATAGTTTCTCCATCATCTAAGTCCATCATGTCATGGTCTATGAATTGAGAAGGTTCAAGAATTTATCTCCTCATCTCAGATACATGTAAGATGTCGTTAACCCACTCGAAATGTGGTGGTAGTTTCACACAGTACGCTTACTCGCCTATCCACCGAAGTATCAGAAAAGGACAGGAAAACCACGGTGATAACTTTCCACCTCAGCCAAATATATATAGTCCTCATCGAGGAGAGACTCACAAGAATATATGCCCCACCTTCTGGAACTCCAAAGGACTCTATATCCTTCCGGAAAAATACTTCTTACTACTCTGTGCAGCCTTCACTTGATTACAAGTGAGACCTCATGATAAAAATTCTGCCACAACTTTTCTCATCCATGGCCACCAGTACTGAAGTTGGAGATCTAGGTACATCTTCACCACACCAGGATGTAACACCTGAGGGGTCTTATGAAACTCTCTCAACACCTCCCCCCAAATCACCACTGGTACCATGGTATGTCCTCTGAAGAGGACGTCATTCTCCCCACCTTCTTAAAGTCCATTAGGTGCCTACCATGAGGATATTTTAGCACATCGAGCCTCGTAGTCAGTGTCCCCATGATTAACCTCTCTGACTCGCTGAAGGAGAGGGGGTGTGACTGTCATAGACGGGAGGTATGCTACTCCATATCCATCCACGAAGGATATATTCTACTCGGCTAGCTGCTTTGTCACTTCTCTCAGCAACTGTAGACCAGACCTCTAGATAAGTGCATATGCTACCACATTCCCCTTACTAAGAGTGTATACCATATCAATTTCATCGTCCTGGGTGAACTCAAGACATCTCCATTGTCTCAGGATCTGGTCCAACTGATAGAAGATATACCTAAGACTCTTGTGATCAAATTAGACTATAAAGTGTTCGCCCATCATGTAGATCCACCACATCTTTAGAACCAATACCACTACACCTAACATTAGGTCATGGGTTGCATAGTTCTACTTTACAGTCTCTATTTGAGATCATTATATTAAAGCTGACACTTCTCCATCCACAGAAAAGGCTCCACCTTTTTCATCAAAGCTAACAAGGGTGACACTACCATAGAGAAGTCGTGTCCAAATCTCCAGTAGTATCAAGCTGAAGCACATATCCCTCTACCATATGGGAGTTAATACTAGAAACATCATTTGAAAATAATGTCCCCATTATATGCCACTCATGTTTGGAACTGAGATCTCGAAACTCCTACTGCCACAAGGGTTGCTCTGGCTGACTCATGTGTGGCTGGTTGCATCCTACTATGCCTGAGTTTATCATGTGGTTCCTCGGTTTCCTTTTTCTCTGACAATTAAAAATCCCATTCCAACATTGTAGGTTAACAACAAACCTTTTTCCTAATACATTAAATCTACGTATGAACTATGGATGTCCATTCATACCCAAACTAATCTCGTAATTCCCTGACGCTATCACCAAGAGTTTTCAACTAAAACTCTCGCCTCAAGGGTCATATCACACTATCGGAGTATGTGTGATACACAAGTCTCCTACCAAGGAATCTCTAGATGTGAGGGTTAGATCAATAGCTTAACCGTAAACTCAAGTTATTGGACATGATTTGTGGGTGAAAGGGATGATTGTTACACACGTCTATTAATACAGAAGCTATTAGTAGACACAGACCATACCTAAAACCATTCATAGAACCCTTGGCTCACATTCCATGACCTCATATAGCTACTCCCGTCACATATACTCCTACTCCCTATACCTGGTGGGGTCCCCAAAGGGGGTGGATGTATCATGTCGATAATTACACATCATCATGCTGGTCTCTTAGCTCTGCATCCACATCGGCAGCCGCGTAGATTTGTCTATCCTTATCACTTTTTCATCCAAAAAATTTTTACACGCCCAAGTCTCCGAGACTGGAATCAGTTTCTTGCATTCCCACTACTAACATTAATTGGTTGTATCCACTCTGCCAATGGAAATTCAACCAAAAAAGTTCCCTCTAGGACACTATTATATTTAAGAGAAGCATAGAGGAATAGTGCAGGCTCAGACGTCTTTAAACACACCATGATCAGAATACTGATCCTTGATGCACTGATCTTATTGTATTCATCGAGTACCAGGAATTATCGGTATGACTCGATGAATACTCAATTACTGACATGTCATCTTGCTGAAGCTGTAGAAGCTTTAGAAAACTCCCTGCCACCTCCTCAATCCATTCCTAAACTACCTGTGATTCGAGCTCATCTCATAACATGAGGGGTATATGATGCTGAACCTTGTGAAACACACAAAGCCAATATGTGTCCTCTACCGGTACCGCCAGTTGTAATTGCTGACCAACATGATATGATATAGGTGACACACTATCCGAAGGTACTATCTCAGGAAAAAATATAGGTACCAAAGCCTCAACACTATGCGGACAATATTCATGGTCTCTCACTGGAAAATACCATATACTAAGATAACCTTTTGCTCTAATGGTGTCTCAACTAGGTGAAAAACACTTACGAAAATATTGATCCAGTCCTCGTCCTCTTTTCGGTCAATCACCCCTCGAAACCTCAAAGGCCTCTACCACTGGAACTCATGAAGTATGCTCGGTCAGTGTGCCCCATCTACTAGTGGGGATGGGGGAAATGATTGTCCAATGGGAAGTGGTGCTACTGGTACACCACCCGAAGGTGACAATGCTAGACGGGGGCCCTGCACCGAGGCCTCATAACTCGGTGGTCAATAATCACGTACTCTCTCCGGATATCGGGGTGGCTATCTAAGTGGAAGAATCCTGATAAGGAGTAGGTGAGCCATAATCATTAGGTTATACCATGTGAGCTGACTCCAATGAAATAAAAAGTAAAACTACTCAAAAACACATACAATCAGTGTTTTCGTGCATTGAGTCAAAAATCATAATTTAGGGTCCTAGTTTATGGATAAATCAATTCCCACTAAAATATTGGACACCTCGAACTGAAAACCACACTCATAAATCATAACACTATTGCTTTATAGAAATGATCAGAGTCCTAGTTCGTTGGGAGAACTAAAATTATCAGATACCAATTTGTCAGAACCCGTCCACAGGGGCCCGTACTGTGACATCCCCATGACCACCTTCCATCATCTTGGGGATGGAAACAAGAACCTAAATCATATTCCCAAAAACAGGAATGTGTTTCCTTTATAAACAATAAACTCACACAAACCAAGAACACCACCAGATACAAACACATAGTAAACTATATAGAAAGGATGGTCTGTACAGAAAGTAAAGGGGCCAGAATACAAGCCCAAATGGAATGTACAAGAAAAAATGGAATGAACATTTAAAAACGAGTATAGTTCATGTGGACACCCACCAATGATCCTACCTAAAGTTTTGGTACATATGTCGAATGATCATTTATGTGGATCACCTCATCAATTTTCTACCTCTGAGCAGACTCTAGTCTAGGTACCTTCGTCCTCAGTCAGCGTAGTTTGTCGTCAACACCAGACATAACATGTTGTGGTCATAGCTCATGTAGGGGTGAGTATAACAATACATAGTAGGGATCTAGAGACCCCTGAAGTTATCAAAAATCCATAATGGACAATCCACAAATCATAGAAACAATAGTCCACCCTATATAGGTATATTCTCATACATATACCTATGTAATCAAAACATACCCACCTCACACAGGATAGAAGAATACCAAATAGGTTATACAATGAAGGTAGGAGTACCAAACATGTATCACCATGAAAATAATGTACCACACAGGTACACCCTGATGATATAAGACTCAGATCAAACTAGGAATACAACTCTAAGACACATGATTATGATGCTGACACACACATAATCACTATTAAATCTGATAGTCAGCCACATGATTCTCTAGTGATATTGACAAGTAACATCCCAAGTCACAACGTTGAACACCTCCACTGATAGGGAAATCCACCTCTAATGAGTACAGTGGGCCTGTCGCATCACATAGTGGCACTTCCTGTTGGAACCGGGCATGCAACGAAAGCCCCAAACAGGTGGGTTTAAAAAAATTCCACCGCCGTTCATCGTGAACTTGCCGACGTGGGTGGAAATCAGCCCGGTCTTAGCCGAGGACCACGCATGGTGGATATTAAACATAAAATGAAACCGTAAAATACCTGGTTTGAATCCAAAGACGTGCACGACGTCTGCTCGTCGTTGGCGATTGCTGATCGAAGAATCCGAAGCCGAATTCCTCTAGATCATCCACACACGCTTCAAGGAATCTGCGGGAGCACCGTTCGTCATAATCTGGGTGCTAGCACGGATTTGCGACGATGCGTTCGACGCTCCAACGACCACCGCATCGCTTCGCTAGCGATGCCCGAGAGAGAGCTCCATTCGAGCTCCTTGGATCTAGAGAATCTCTCTCTAGAATGTGGGAGAGAGGAAAGGAGAGATAAACTCCATGAATAGTATTTGGAAAAGTCCCCTCCTCTTATATTTATATTGCTCAATTAAAATACCCGGTATCGCCTTGCCAGCCCCGAATACTTAATCCACTATTAACGACATTTTATGCCTACTAAACTGAGCCATAAATATTATTTTCATTTACTTGTATTATATTAAAATATATTACATGATAATAATTAAGTCATTAACCCGACTCATCGCTCCCATAAATATTAATTGAACCTTGAATAATTTAATATTCGTCAAATAACATTTTTTCATGTATTTACTTAAATCTCGTAAATACATTTAATAAATAAATTCAATACTCATTATTCAAAACTCTAATAATATGAATTTATTTATCGCATTGGTGATCGTTTAACTTTGGACAATTCTCGGACCTCTGTGGCAGGGCCCACTATGTCCAATACTCCTATTCAACGGAACAGGGTAGCTTCTTGAATACGCTATTGTGTGTGACCCTCTAGGCCCTTATTTCGACAGCCGTTAATAGCATTCACAGACCAAGAGTGGGATCTAGCAACCCATCATGGCCCCTGAAGAAATAAGGATTGTCACAGCAGCGACAACCAACCTATGATCATGCACTGTGTAATATAATCTCTTTGTCTATAATATCTCATAAAGCAGGACGCACTCTCATGTCATCGCCCTTTTCTTGATTTATTGTTTGTTGATGTAACTGGATGGATTTACCCTCGACTGCCATGGCCATGGTCTTATAAAGGTACTACCATCCATATCAACATGGCCAGAGATATATTACTTCCATAACCTGGAAGCGAAAAATCCTTTCTTGACCATTCAACCAATGACATGCCACTAATGACGCACCCAACACAAACTACCTCGCCACGACATCGTTGCCATGGTTTTCATCTTGCATCAAAGTACGAAATCAAATGACATACATTGGTAATGATCTCAAGTTAGGAGACCATTACACATGATCATAGATAGGAACATCCAATGACTCCTGAAACATGTGGTGTTCCTATTGGCGGGTCAGTCCTCATGATCTCACTACTAGAGATCACCAAGTGTGAACTTCATGAGAAGAAGTCTCAATGCTTATGAGCCCCCAGCACCTGATGGTCAGACATCTACTATTTCCAATTAGTAAGATGTATCTAGACCATATAACATATATATTTAAGATTAATGTCATAGTATCTAGAGGTTCTCATTATAGCCTGGGAACTGCTATAACCTTTCGATACAACAATTAATCTTTGGACATTACCATTTCAATAGTGGATGCAGAAAAGTCTACACTATAATGGTAAGATGACATCATGCATACCTTACACGATATGGTAATGAAAAGCACATAATAGTTGGGTCTAGGTCACCCACTATTTCAACACTACCACATTCACTAGAGCCAACTTGCTAACCAAACTTGTTAGCTTCTCACATGATAAGCATCATGTTTCTGCTGAGTAAAGGCCTTAGATACTGGGTCCACCACGGTTCCGCCGCATGGCTATTCTGCTATAACAACATCATCTCTTTGATTAAAAATTATTTAGAGATGGAATCCCAAGTATATACCTTTTGTCCACTGTCATAACATGACATCTTGTCTAGTAAGAATATCATAATCTAATATTTTTCTCACCAGGTGCGATTCCATGAACTGGAACAAATCATTGCATTTAACTGCTTCTTAGATATCTTAGAAGCTGTAATGTACTCGGTCTTGTAGATATGGCCACCACAGGATTATATGAGCTTGACTCGCTCATCGCCTTTAGCATAGTTGCAATACTAGAGCTCTTGACCTTTGGAAGACTAGTTTTTATCCCCAAAAACTTGTATCCATTCTTCTCTAGTTGCTAGGTACATATCTTTTGTACTTGCCGAAGTACAATTAGATTGTTCTGACTGCATCCCTTGTAGTGCTCCTGGATATAACTGATATTTGCCTATTGTATAATATACTTTGGAAATATCGGTTCCTGTACATATCATGGCATACGTGATTGATCCATCGCTCTGACGTATGGATTTAAACTCACCACATTTACCTCTTCCCATGTCACAGACAGGTCAACGTGGAGAGATTATGCCCTGTGACATAGGCAACAATTCATCTATTGAATTGTTCCAACATGTATTTTTTAATATAATGTCACTATATGTACGATTGAATAGAACCAAGCAACCTATAGATCTACCTTAGTAGATCATGTTCCCTAGAACTTAGGTAGCTACTTTAAGTCAATCATTGGAGAGTAAATTTCATTTTGGTCTTAACTAACTATCAGACAAATGTTTGTTTTCCATATGTTACCGAACACATTTCTTATTGGAAAAACTTAGCGCTCCCACTAACCTCTAGTGGACACATGGAAAACATTTGTTTTAAATGTATATACTATGATCATGTTTCTTACTTTAATCCTACACCAGATTTTAGTAACTTGAAACCTTTATCAGCATTTTGTGATGTGACCATCCCTTTCTGGTTGTGTCATATAGACACCATCCAAGATTGGTGGTAATGACATCTAATTCCAAATAAATTGATCATAGATATTAGCTATGATAAGTATAATTCTAACAGATTTAGGCATGACAAATTGTTGAAACCAATTGAGCCTTATTGGTACTATGCTCGTACCATCCATGTATCAACTCACTTGAATACCCACCGCAGTATTCAAAATAATATCCCCTTTCATACTTTGATAAATGGAATCCATTAATTGAATTTTAGTTGGTGTTATCAATTTTAGCTAATTTCCATATACTTCTTACTTGTGGGAAATATTATTGACTTTGAGTAATAGATCACCGACCGTGGTGAATATAAAAATCATCACCATGGTTTTATCCTTCCTACGCAGTATGTGTCTCTAGAAAATACTTTGTTCCACATGTGCTTGTGGAACTAGTTCCTATGCCAGCTATTTAGTGCATCTTGATCATTGACTAAACACAAGTCAATACAGCTCCCACTATCTCTAATAGAGATGTGCACCCTTATATAGAAGTGTAGTCTATTGCTTCACTACTTATTCTTCTATCTTGTAACATCTTAAACAACTAATATGATTATTACACTAAATGAACAATGTGTTTGTCTTGACGCCAGTTTGTTTATGTCCTAAAAAAACTCTTTGCATCCAAACACATGTTCTTATGACATAATGGGTTTATATCATACTATGACTCGTATGATATCCATTTTTCATTATATTTGGCATATTTTTGTGGGATATTGCGGTTATTTGAAAAGCATTTCATGAAATGTAGTGGAAGTTTCTGCTAGTTCCAACATTGATATTACTTACATCAATACTTTGATGTATAAAATGTGCATTTAGGAATTACTCCATGCTACATTTTGTTGATCAATATTGATATGTAAGACTTCATCATCAATCCTCCCCATTAACATCAATTTCATGATGTGGATAAGGTAATGTGCATTTAGGAATTGCTCTATGCTACATTATCATGATTGCTGAATGCTTGGTCGATATATTCTTCGGTATCCCAACCCGAAGCAACTCATATCTCCTGACCATGAAAATACTTCACTTTCATATTCCTTAATTACTTAAAAGAATCTGATGAAGTATATATACCTCTAGATTATACTTGGAATAGTTCATACTATCATGTTGAACTATTTCCAAAAGCTTTTTGACGTACCTTTATTTCTAAAGGCTCCTTTTTCCAAACTAAAGACATCGATAATACCAAAAGTATTTAGCTGTGCCGAGCCTAAATACCATAATTGGTATATTCATGATGTCCATTTTAGTATTACCTGACAAAGAATTATCCTGTCACAACTGGGTATAAGTCTTACATTTATATTCATCACTAATTGCCTATGATTCATGTATCACACAACTAGTGATTGAGTTTACCAAAAACAACATTCATTTCAGAAACTGAAATAATATATCCTTGCTTCCAAGGACACATGAGATTAATGTTTGTGGTTATACTCAAAAATAGTTCAACATGAATCTTTCACTTCGCAATTAACGAAGTCGTGTACTTCTCACCACTAGACTAGGTATCACCCTTTCACAGCCACTTGGAGAATACACCTGACTTCTAGTAAGTTTTCAATACTGACTTGTTTATCGTATTAAAATACATATATGTTACCAACATATTGTATTTAATACCCATGTAGTAAAAGAGAAACATTATAATGATGAATATACCTGATGTAGAAGCGGAAACTTGCTTCTTTAAATCAGCTTATTGCTCTTAAAATTCCGTATCATTATTTTATAATATGGAATGAAAATAACCTCTGTCAATATCTCATTAATTAATGGATGTTGCAAATATGTCATTGGTATCAAATGCCTTTGATCTTTTCACATTATCTTTCAATTTATCCGCCATATGAATTAAAACATGACTGTCTTTTATTCTTATTCCCTTGGAGAACCTTACCAAGATAGGTAATGAAGCGTTTACTCAATACATGTTCAAGACGTGAGTAATGTGGTGAAAATGATATTTAAATAACATGATCAATCTTTAAATTTACACATGCTGGTGTAAACTTCTCCCTATTCATATCATTGCCTCACTTTCTCCTTGAAAACATCTCAGAGATGAGACTTTATGTTATATCATCTATGTCTTGGTGTAGCGACCGCAACTAACACCGGATGTTGATGAAAGCATAATGATATTACTATCATATGATTTGTATATTAGTCTCCTGTAAGCAATTTTCACCCTCTCTTCTTGATGTAGTTTAACAGTGTTGGGGACACTGACACCTTGAGTTTCATATATCATAGTACTATGCGCACGCGCCTATACTATTCATGGATACTCATGTCACTGTGGACATTTACTTTGTCCATTATAATATCGTAGTTTTAATCTTGTTGTATAACATGCCATTTTTCTACAAAAATAAATTTTAGCAGATAAGTGCCTTTTATCTGGATTACCGATTTACGCATTTTGATTAATTACATAAATCATTTTATGCCTCCCACTATTTTATCAGATTCTAGGAACCCTCTGTGCTAGAATTGGAATACTCTGTCCCTTGAGTATTCTAGTGGAAAGGATCCCGGAACCACCACTCATAGTCTACAAGATAAGGCTACGCCACTACTTGGAGGGTTCTAGGTAGGCTTTTGGCTGGCCAACCGCTTTAACTTGCGGTTCCTTGATCTGTTGAGTGAAGTCCCAGCTTCTTAAAATCAAAATTTGATTTACTCAACCTTGCCTCTAAATTGATAGCAAGTTAGCAAGGGATAATCCTTACTAGCACATTAGTTAATTCAACCCATCATTCTTATAAGGACTCCCCAGTAGTAAAAGGCACCCTCAGCTTAGGCATGAACCGGCACCTCAAACAGCTGGTTTTGTCCAAATTTAAATGACGGAAGGCTGTTTAGACTTAATATATTTTTTAGGGTTTTATTATTTTTTTAGTGTGATGAAAGAAATCATTTTTCTAATTTTTTAAGCACGTACTATGTGATCTCACTCACAACTGACCGTGCAAGAAATAGAAATTTCATCACGTCACATGTTCATTATATCTTGCATGCTTGTTTATTATTATACTATGTGATCGCGCAATAAATTACACATGAACAAAAATAATAAACCATGCAGAAATAAAACGGCCACCTGATCATGAGCCGGTACTATTGGTTGATCCGTTGAGTGAATAACGGACCAACCAAAACCCTAGGGGTAAATACCTTTAGTCGCGTGGCTTGAAACATGAATAACAATGTATTCTCATCCAATGCATCCAACTCATTTCTGGTGTGTCGCCGTCACTTGGCACGAAATGCGTCACCGGTCGGCTCGTCATTATACAATTGTACTCGCACGCAGGCGAGGGGGTCTCGGGGTATAAATATACAACTCTGAGAATGGGCGCGCATGCCCTTATACATATAATGACTCTGAGACGACACGAAGATCACCTTTTATTTAATTTAAAATAATTATTGCAAATCCACATGCAATAATTAAATAAATGATTAAATAAATAAACAAACACCAGACATGCATTGGTCGGACTCAGCTCATGATCAGTTATATACGCATTAAACTTGCGTATATTAAATAAGTGCAAAATAAAAATTAAACATGCATTAAAATTAAACTTGAGGGCATTTTAATTGAACTAAAAATTTCACTCTAATTTTTAATCCAATATTTACGTCATTCAGTCCCAATTTAATTAATTTAATTTTAAAACAAAAATTAAATTAATTAACTAATACAATTTATTAGAAAATAAATTAATTACGCCACTTTAATTATAAACCAAATTTAATAGTTAATTAATTTAATTCTGAACCAAAATTAAATTAATTAATTTAATTAACGTTTGATTTAAATAAAATTATCTGAGCCCCATAAACCCCGAGCAGGGCCCGTACGAGTCGGGGCGAACCCACGCAGGCCCAGTCCAGGCACTAACGACCCCATGCAGGGGCGTTCCGAGATGGGCAGGACTGCCTAAGTCCATTTCGGTCTAGGCAGACTCATCCGAGCCTGTTTCAGGGCAAACCCAATCTGTGCAAAAGGTTACCTCCTGGTGGTGCACATCAGAACAAGACATGCATGGTGCGCCGCGTCCGGGAGTGGCCCGACACGCCTGGTGCACCGGAGGTAGAATCGGGAGTGGGCGTCCCGCGCTAGATAGGGAGGTGCGACCGCGGTCCGAGACGCCGGAGGGTCACTACTGGCCGCGGCAAGAGTGAGCTCCATGGCGGAGGGACTACACAGCACAGTGTCACTCGGCTAGTGCGGGGTGCCTGGTGGACGCCAGAGGTGTCCAGCACGTGGTGTGCCGGGTCTATCTGCAGCGCGGGAGGACCGAGAACATGGGGGGAGAAAGAGGGGTGGCCTTAGAGTTGGGAACCGCTGCATTGGGCAGTGGGGTGCGGCATGTATCACATGCAACTGCAGGTGGAGGCGCTGCACATGAGATGCGGCCTATAGCGCATGCAAGTGTAGGTGAAGTCGCTGCACATGATGCCTGGTGATGTGCTGCTATTGCAGCGGGTAGAGGAGGAAAGGAGGCACTGCACATGCTGCTGTGCGCCGGGTCTTCCTTCTGCATGGCAGAGGATGGTGGTTCACTGGAGCAAGAGAGCCGAGATGAGCCGGCTCGGCTGAAGCGTGTAGTAGGCTGCGCATGGGAGAGGGGAGCCGCTCGGCGCGCTGCTACAGTGCACCAGGAAGGGAGATTGAGAGGGCCTCGGGACTGCTGCTCTGTGTCGGCGCAGGGGTGAGAGATAGCCGCCGGGCCGGTTGGTGAAGGCGGAAGAGGGAGGCGGTCCTGGCGGTGGCCTGGTGCAGCGCGGCGGAGCTGAGTCGCGGCCTCGGCGAGGTGTTGTAGCACGTTGATGCGGGAAGAGGATCGTGGGTTGGTGCTACAGTGCGCCGGTATGGGTGATGTTATTAATATTTTCATGAATTATTATATTCCCCCTTTACTTATTTTATATGAAATTTGCATAATTTGTGTGAAATATTAATGTTTTAATATTAAGTATAATATTTGAGCATTTTTAGAAGTAGTCCAATTGAGTCAGTATAATGTTTTAATTATTACTGTCACTTTCCTGATCCAAATTTTGTGGTTCTTGTTTTGTTGGATTATCCATTCAATATAAAACATTTCATTAGAAGGAACCATGATCCAATTCTTCCATTTGAAGGGTCATATAGTTCTCACAAACAAGACCAAAGAATCTGTGAACAAACTGGACCATCCTTGAAGATTGATTTACTGGGATCAATACAGAAGTCCAAAAACATTAAATCTCCACCATAATTCGGAGTACACTACATGTCATCTTGGATAAAAATATTATGGCCCAAATCCAAGTACAAGGGGCCCAAATGAAGCTTTGAAGTCCAGCCCACCATTCTGTCCGAGAATTAAAATCAGTATACTATTCATGACATATCTCATGATTTAATCATCAAATCGAGCAGAGCATTTGCACTGGGAAAGAGGAGATATAGGTGGCCAACTTTTTTGAAGAAGTCATTCGGATGTGAAGGCATATTCATGTTCAAAAATCCATTCACATTTTGGCCATCGAAAAAGCATGGATAGAAATGGACAGTTTACCTTTGTTTAATAAAACCACCATAACATTGGCTCCACTTGTCCAAATGCCTCCATATTTTGAAAGTAGTCGGAAACCTTTATTATCTAAAACATTTAATAAGGATATAGTCAGATATTCGGCTGTCTGAATTGCCAAATTGGAGATGAAAGTGGAGGGACAAATTGGGAATGCCTACATTCCACTCCTTGGGCTATAAATACTCTCCCCATCTCTACCTGAGATGGGTTGGCATTTCAGAAGAGAGGAGATCATATTGGAACGACCAAAGTTTTTCCAAAGGCTTGGGAGGACCTGTCATACTCATGTTTTCACTTGAGATACCTTTCATCATCTCTTTGTTTTCACTAACTTTTGTGTTCTTCATTTTTGTAATCTTGTAATTCTGTTTCTTTGTAATTCTATTTTAATGAATGTTACATCTTCAATATCTCTTATTTTCATCCACCTTCTGTAGTTTAATATTTATTTTCTTAAAATAGTTTAAATTCAGTTGAATCCTCTTCCCTTATTTTTCTTCCTCATTCAATCGAAAATCCGTTTTTAATTATCATCATCATTCGTGTGTGTGTGTCAACGTACCACTTTTTTCTAATCCCTTTCTTTTTATTCTATTCTTAATTTATCATAATAATTATTTTAACCAGAATATTTAACATCAAAATGGATGAGTAAATCTCTCATTGAGGTGAGTTATAATTCGGGGATGTTAGGTGATTTAGAGTTTTCTCGATGAGTATTCTTTAAATTAATATTGTGTATGTTAAACATAATATGTCATGGATTAATGATATGTTTTGTTTAATGAGTGGTTTCCATGGATTATTGGAACCATAAATACACTACCATAAATAAGTTTTTATTGAGATTAGAACCCTAAGATAAGTTAAGGCTTGGATTAAAGACTTCACACTTAGGAATTCCAATCAACGTCAACTTATAACATGGGTGTTAATTTAATGCAATACAAAGTAAGGCTCAAGGATATCACATGCTTAACTCCAAAATAATGAACTCACGCCAATCTATATCAATTTGGTAAATCAAACATCATCCATAAATCATTTCAATTAAGCTATGCAAACAAACCCCCCATAATCAAAATACAATCAACTAAAACAAACGACTATTACATAGTGTCATCGCCGAGGATTAGACCCGAGTGCTGCTATACACATTAGTAGAGCACCGGAACCTTGAACGGTCCATAGGCGACAATCAGATGCACTTTCAAATGGCTCCATTGCCATGGATGGTTCATTAAGTAGTCATTAGTTTCTAGTTATTGTAAAAAACCAAAAAAAATCAAATATTTTGAAAAAAAATTGAAAAAAAAAACACAAAGAAAAACCAGTATTCCTCTTAAAAATCATAAACTGAAAAAATACAAAGGAAAACCCATCGTCCTCATCCTTTCTAAATCTCTCTGAATGCCTCGCAGCCTCCCAAACAATCCCTCAGATTTGTTTGACCCTGAAATTGATAGAACTCTTCGTCGACTTAGGAGGACCATTAGGGATAACCAAATCACCCAAGAACCAATCATTGTCCTACAAATTGAATTAGATATGGCCAATCCTAGGTAACAAACATTGAAAGAACTTGCTGCCCCTGATATGAATTACCAACCTCTTGGTATTCAATATCCAAACATTGAAGCTGACTTTGAAATCAAATTGGGTTTGATTCATCTTCTCCCTCATTTTCACGGGCTAGCCGGTGAGGATCCACATCTTCACCTTAAAGAGTTCCAAGTAGTATGCTCTACCATGAAGCCTCAAGGGGTTTCTGAAAAACAAATCAAGATTAGAGCTTTCCCCTTTTCCCTAGAAAATTCTGCCAAGTCTTGGCTCTACTACCTCCCACCTGGATCCATAAACTCATGGGTTGACATGAAGAGACTTTTCCTTGAGAAGTTCTTTCCCTCTTCCCGAACAGCTTCTATCCGAAAGGAAATAAGCGGCATCCGTCAATTCCCTAATGAATCACTCCATGAGTATTGGGGGAGGTTCAAAAAGCTTGTGGAAACTTTTCCACACCATCAAATCCCTGACCAACTCC
The DNA here is from genome assembly GCA_963277665.1 of Viscum album. NCBI lineage: Eukaryota > Viridiplantae > Streptophyta > Magnoliopsida > Santalales > Viscaceae > Viscum > Viscum album. The sequence continues at coordinate 86,130,179 of OY728121.1, read as the reverse complement.
TGATCCAATACTTCTATGAGGGGTTATTGGTTATGGAGCGAACTCTCATTGATGTCACAAGTGGCGGTTCTCTTGTTGACAAAACTCATGCAGCTGCACGAGAACTCATAAGCAACATGGCTGCAAACACACAACAATTCCATAATCGAGCACATGCTCAAGTGAAACAAGCCCAAGAGAATCAATCCATAAAGCCCAACAATATGACTGAGTGGATGAGTGAACATACAGGTCTTATGCGTCAACTAGCGGTGGCTACCAAATCCCCAACCTCATCTTCTCCATAGTCACTATTCCCTAGACCAATCAATAATTGTGGAGTCTGTAACTCTCCATATCATCTAACTGACACATTTCCACAACTTCAAGATGATCCATCTGATTCATCTAGTCCAATGGAGCTCAATGCGGCATATGCTCAGCAAAACTTCAACCCTCAACAATCAGGTCAGTTTGTTAGAAACATCAACCAACCCCACTCTGAGCCCTTCTCTTCTACCTTTAACCCACCTCTGAGGTATGATAATCCAATTTCTCATCCTCCTCAGTTCCCTCATCAAAATCCAAACCAGTTCCAATATTTTCAAAGTGGTGGTAACATCCATCAACCTTATCCTTTTGTTCCTCAACCCCAAAGGAACAATCCTCCTCCTGGATTCCACTATCCTAATGAGCCTTCCCAATTAACCACCCAATACAATCGCTTACCCAAGAACCAAAATAAAGGCCAACCCAATTTGGGACAAGCCTCTTCTTCTTAACAACCATGGGAAAGTGCTGTAGAGGATCTTTCTTCCTTCACCCGTTCTAGCCTCAAGAACATTGAAACCCAAATAGGTCAACTTGCATCCCACCTTAGCCAGCAACAACCATCCAATTCATCCCAACACCCTGCTTAACCATTACCCAACCCTAAGGGTAATGCAAGTGCAATTGCACTTAGATCAGGAAAGCAAATCGCTATGCCCCATGCTGATTGCTCTACCTCCCCTTTCGATGTTGATCTAGAAAATGAAAAGAACAAAAAGCTGGAAAAGGAACTTGAATCCACTCCTTTACCTCCTTCCATTCCTCTAAGGAACCCAATTCCTTTTCCTCCAGCCATCTCCAAGCCTAAGAAGTCCTTTTAACCTGATCCTGAAATGCATGACAGGTTTAGACGTGTTAATGTGAACATCCCCCTCTTAGATGCCATCAAACAAATCCCTATGTATGCCATGTTTCTTAAGGAATTGTGCACCCATAAGAGGCAACATAGGAGCATTAAAAAGGTTTCAACCCAACATTCCATTCCCATGAAGTGCAATGATCCAGGGACCTTCAAATAGGGAGTTCCAACATTGATGATGCACTCATAGACCTTGGAGACTCAATAAATGTCATTCCCAAATCCATTTTCTCCAACCTTGGTCTAGGTCCCTTGCACCCAACGGGTGTTGTCATTCAATTAGCCAATCGAAGCACTGCCAGTCCTGAGGGGATAATTGAGGATGTTCTTGTTCGGGTCAATGATCTTATCTTCCCAGCTGATTTCTATGTCCTTGACATGGAAGGTGAGACGACCTCTTCTCGATCTCCCCTAATTCTAGGAAGACCATTCCTCATGACTGCGAGAACCAATATTGATGTCCAATCAGGCATCTTATCCATGGAATTCGGTGACGAACTAGTCAAGTTCAACATTTTTCAAGCCATGCGATACCCATCTGAGGATCACTCTGCATTCTCAATCCATGCTTTTGAGGACACTTCTAAGATTCAATCAAACCCCAATCCAACATGTTCTTCATGTTCTAATGATAAAGGATCTTGTGAAATCTGAACCATGATTAACAAAGTCATAAATGGTGAAGTTTATGTGGACCTCACATTCATAGACTCCATCAATCTAGAGGAACTTGAAAACTCTCTTGAATCCCACATCAACTCTGATCTGTACTGCTCCACCTTGGACAGTGTGGAGGAAAATGATCCAAACCCATCTGGAATCCCTTCTCATACTCCTAACTTGTCTAGCTCTCAAATCATCGCTGAAACTGATCTAAAACCACTTCCTTCACACTTCAAGTATGCATTCCTTTTCCATGATCCCTCCTACCCTGTCATTATCTATGCTTCACTTTCTGAAACTGCGGAGTCCCAACTTGTTCATGTGTTAGAGGAAAACAAAAATGCCTTAGGTTGGACCCTAGAGGATATTCCAAGAATCAACCCTGCCTTTTCCATGCATCAAATCCATCTAGAGGAATCGTCCAAACCAATTAGGCATCCTCAAAGAAGACTCAATCCACTCATACTTGAGGAAGTTAGGGAAGAGATTACCAAGCTTCTTCAAGCTGGTATTATCTACCCTATTTTTGATAGTGAATAGGTTAGTCCAATTCAAGTCGTTCCTAAGAAGGGAGGGATAACATTTGTCAAAAATGAACATGTAGAAGTGATCACAACTCGAGTGAAAAACAAATGGCGTGTGTGCCTTGATTATCGAAAATTGAATGCTGAAACACGAAAAGATCACTACCCACTTCCTTTCCTTGACCAAATGCTTGAGAGATTGGCAGGAAAGTCACACTATTTCTTTCTTGATGGTTACACCGGATACTTCCAAATTCCAATCGCACATCAAGACAAAGAAAATACCACATTCACTTGCCCCTTTGGAACCTATGCCTATAGGCGAATGCCTTTTGGCCTTTGTGATGCTCCTGCAACATTCCAACGATGTATGATGAGTATCTTTTCTGAATTCATTGAGAATTGCATGGTGGTCTTCATGGATGACATTACCATTTATGGGGAGTCATTTGAATCTTGCTTACATTCACTCTCTATGGTCCTTAAAAAGTGTGTCAAGTGCAACCTTGTGATGAATTTTGAAAAATGTCACTTCATGGTTTCAAATGGGATTGTTCTAGGAACATAATTTCTCAAGAGGGTATCCATGTTGATCCAGCGAAAATTGAGGTGATCCAATCACTTCCTGAACCAAAATCAGTTCGAGACATTCGGTCCTTCCTTGGTCATGCCAGTTTCTATCGGCAATTCATTCAGAACATCAGCAAGATTTCCCTCCCACTCACTCGTTTTCTTCAAAATTATGTCACATTCAATTTTGATGAGGCTTGAAAGAGAGCCTTCATTGAACTCAAATATGCTCTCACATCTGCTCCAATAATCCAACCTCCAGATTGGTCCTTACCATTTGAATTGATGTGTGATGATTCTGATAGGGCTATTGGGGCTGTTGTTGGTCAAAGAAGAGAAAACATTCCTCATTTCATGTTTTATGCCTCAAAAACATTGGATGAAACTCAATCACACTACACTGTGACTAAAAAAGAACTTTTAGCTATGGGTTTTGCCTTGGATAAATTCCGGCCCTATCTCTTAGGTGCCAAAATCATCAACGTCACGGACCAGTCAACATTAAAGTTCATACTTAAGAAATGTGATTCCAAACCATGGCTAATAAGATGGATTTTAATGCTCTAAGAGTTTGACATTGTGATAAAAGATAAACCTGGAAAAGAAAACCCTGTGGCTGACCACCTGAGTATAATTTCTAATTCTTCTCATTCTGAAATAATTGATCCTGAATTTCCAACTGAACACCTCTCATCTCTCACTCCAAAGTTACCATGGTATGCCCTAGTTGTCAATTACTTGGTTTCTGGTGTTTTCCCTGAATATTTTTCAAAATAAAAAAAAAGAAAAGATGAAAAGTGATTCAAAGCATTATTTTTGGGAAGATAATAAACTTTGGGAAACTGGGGCTGACATGGTAATTAGGAGATGTGTTGATGAAACTGAACAATCCTCCATCTTGGAATTCTGCCACTCAATGCCTGGAGGTGGCCACTTTGGACCACAAAGGACTTCTCGAAAGGTCCTAGATTATGGATTCTTTTGGCCTTCACTCTACAAGGACTCACACAAGTTCTGTCAATCATGTCCTACTTGCCAACATTTTGGTACAATTTCCAAAAGAAACGAAATTCCTCAAAATCCATTAATCTTCTGTGATCTTTTCGATGTTTGGGGCATCGATTTCATGGGACCATTTCCCCCTTCCAATGGATTATCCTACATTCTACTTGTTGTTGACTATGTTTCTAGGTGGGTTGAGGCCAAAACCACTAGGAAAGATGATGCTCAAACTGAGAGTGAGTTCCTCAAAACCCATATCTTCCATCAATTCGGAACACCACGTGCTTTGATAAGTGACTTAGTAACTCATTTCTGTAATAGAACCATGGAGTCACTTTTGAAAAAGAACGGGGTTGTACATAAAAAATCCACTACATATCACCCTCAAACAAATGGAATGTCTGAACTTTCTAACAGAGAAGTGAAAAGAGTGCTTGAAAGAATTGTTAAGCCCACAAGAAAAGACTAGCCCGATAGACTTGGTGAAGCACTTTGGGACTATCAAACAGCCTATAAGACACCCATTGGGATGTCTCCATTTAGGCTAGTTTTTGGTAAATCATGTCATTTACCAGTTGAAATCCAACATCAGTCATTTTGGGCTGTCAAAACTTGTAATTTTGATTGTGAAAAATCTGGTGAAGAAAGATTGTTGTTGTTGACTGAATTGGAGGAGCTTCGACTCGATTCGTATGAGAAATCCATTCTCTACAAAGAAAAGGAAAAGTCACTCCATGACAAGAACATTCTTCGAAAGGTATGTCATGAAGGTGAGAAGGTAATTCTCTTCAATTCTCGATTTCGACTTCACCCAGGTAAGCTTAATTCTCATTGGGAAGGTCCTTTTGTAATTACTATCGTTTACCGATTTGGTGGAGTGCAAGTCCAAGACCCCTCTTCCAAAAGGATATTCACGGTTAACGGACATCGGATAAAGCATCACCATGAGAGGTCTCACAATCCAGGAACCATGTCGACATCCATCAAAACCCCATCCACTTCAATAGAACCACCACTGGATGGAGACCCTCCAAATCCAAATTAGGGGGCACCCCTTTCCCTTTAACTCTCTCTCTATCTCTTCCTCTCTCTACCTCTTTCTTATTCTTCCTCTCTATTTCATTTTTTTACCACTTTATTCATCAAACCCTTTCTTTTTATCTTTCTTGTGTGGGTGTGTATTTTTAAAAAAAACCTTAAAAACTAAAAAAAAACAAAAAAACACAATTACTTAACAAATTACAAAAAAAGAGTCATGCTTACTCACCATCGAGTTTTGAAATTTTTTCCAACCATTTTGGAGAGTTAACTAACATATTTTCATCTCAAAAATTTTGTATTTTCATCATGACTTTGGATAAAGAATTCTGTGTCAAAACCAACACATTTTGAATGCTCAATTTTTGATTTGGAAGATGATTTTCCCCTACTGTGAGGAATAACATTAGCCTCCATGCCAAGGTCATCTATGACCATCTTTTTCATTGTGTTTCTTCACCACTTATTGTGAGTCTTGAGTTTTTAGACCTTCGAGATGAATTCCCATCTTTTGTGTGCATTAATATGATAGAGGAATTTTCTAAGCCACATGAGAATCAGAATAGCCAAATAGCCTCCCATTACCCTTACATTGATCCTACTTTTGAAAGCCCCTTTGAGCCTATGAAAACCTTTCTTTTGATAATCACATTACAAGCCTAATACCTTGTCCCACCCAACATCTTCATGGATTTTCATTGTACAATTTATTGAAATTTAAGTGTGGGGGAATGGAATTCATTTTTGGGGGTACTTTTATTGATTTCCAATGTGTCATCATATTCTTGAGGGCAAGCATCCATTCATGTGTGGGGGAGAGGTTGTAATTCTGTGAGCTTTGGGGTGTATATGTGTAATTTTCATTTGTACAAAAGTCATTTAAAAGTGTTCAAAAAAATGAAAAAAAAATTATATTAAAAAAATGAAAAAAAATAAATGGGTTGTGTCTTGGGTGGGTCAAAAATAATTCATCATCAACCTTTGATAGTGTTATAACTACTAAAATTAGTTCCATGAGAAGATCAAACATGGGCTGGGAGATGATTGTGAGACTTGTTTCAAGCACAACTTTCGAAAAAAAGAGCAAAAAGAGAAAAAAAAAAGAACACATGAATCATCTTGTATTGTGTCATTATTGGAAGTATTCCATGTTGTACATATTCCATCATCTCACCCTATTCCATTTTCTATCTCCCTCACTTTTCATTCATCACACCTTCATTCCCTTGTAAATATGTGTTTCTATTTCCTTTAAAATCAAATTTCAAATTAAATGTGCATTGATTTTTCCATGTTGGTGTTTTTAACCCCTCTTTTCCTTTGGACATTATATACCTACCGTCCCATAGCCACTGAAAAACCCCTTAAAAGACCTATTGATTCTTGTACAGATTAGATTTGGGAATTGAAGATGAGAGCTCTTACAAACTCTTGATTTTCACTTTTTGTTGGTGAATGAGTGAACCTCCTAAAATAAATTTTTATCATCTTGAGAGGAGTAAGTTTTGAGTGCCGACATTTTCCAATTCAAACATTGAACATGAAAAAATGAATTGTCTCTAATGCATAATTGTTAACCAAATTTGTGATGGAATTCAATATGGATGAGTGAAATAGTCTAAACCTCCCCTGATTGGAGAAAACAAAATCTTAATATTTGTTGGTGAGTGAAAATGATTTTGTCATGTTTTTATATTTGTTGCACATGAGGACACTCGCAAATCTATGTGTGGGGGAGTTGATGTTATTAATATTTTCGTGACTTATTATATTCCCCCTTTACTTATTTTATATGAAATGTTCATAATTTGTGTGAAATATTAATGTTTTAATATTAAGTATAATATTTGAGCATTTTTAGAAGTAGTCCAATTGTGTAAGTTTAATGTTTTAATTATAACTGTCACTATACTGATCCAAATTGTGTGGTTCTTATTTTGTAGGATTATCCTTTCAATATACATCATTCCATTAGAAGGAAGCATGATCCAATTCTGCCATTTGAAGGGTCATATGGTCCTCACAAACAAGACCAAGGAATCTGTGAACAAACTAGACTAGCCTTCAAGATTGATTTACTGGACTCAATAAAGAAGTCCAAAAACATTAACTCTCCACAATAATTCGGGGGACACTACATTTCATCTTGGATAAAAATATCATGGCCCAAATCCAAGTACAATAGGCCCAAATGAATCTTTGAAGTCCAGCCCACCATTCTGTTCGAGAATTAAAATCAGTATAATATTCATGACATATCTCATGATGTAAGCATCAAATCAAGATGAGCTTTTTCAGTGGCATAGAGGAGATATAGGTGGCAGACTTTGTTGAATAAGTCATTCGTATTTGAAGGCATCTTCCTGTTCAAAAATCCATTCACATTTTAGCCATCGAAAAATCATGGATAGAAATGGACAGTTTAACTTTGTTTAATAAAACCTCCATAACTTTGGCTACACTTGTCCAAATTCCTCCATATTTTGACAGTGGTCAGAAATATTTATTATATACAACTTTGAAGAAGGAGATATTTGGAGATTCGGCTGTCTGAATAGAAAAATTGGTGATGAAAGTGGAGGGATAGATTGGGAAGGCAAACGGTCCACTCCTTGGGCTATAAATACTCTCCCCTTCTCTCCTTGAGAGGGGTTGGCATTTCAGAAAAGAGGAGATCATATTGGAACGACCAAAGCATTGCCAAAGGCTTGGGAGGACCTTCCATACTCATGTTTTCACTTTATAGACCTTTCCTCCTCTCTTTGTTTTCACTTACTTTTGTGTTCTTCATTTTTGTAATCTTGTAACTCTGTTTCATTGTAATTCTGTTTTAATGAAAGTTACATCTTCAATATCTCTTATTCTCATCCACCTTCTGTAGTTTAATATTTATGTTCTTAAAATAGTTTAAATTCAGTTGAATCACCTTCCCTTCTTTTGCTTCCTCATTCAATCAAAAATCCATTTTTAATTATCATTATCGTTCGTGTGTGTGTGTCAACGTACCACTTTTTTCTAATCCATTTCTATTTATTCTATTATTAATTTATAATCATAATTATTTTAACCAGAATATTAAACATCCAAATGGCTGAGTAAATCTTTCATTGAGGTGAGTTATAATTCGGGAATGTTATGTTATTGAGAGTTTTGCTCGATGAGTATTCTTTAAATTAATATTGTGTATGTTAAAATTAATATGTCATGGATTAATGATATGTTTTGCTTAACGAGTGGTTTCCATGGATTATTGGAACCATAAATACACTACCATAAATAAGTTTTGATTGATATTAGAACCCTAAGTTAAGTTAAGGCTTGGATTAAAGCCTTAACACTTAGGAATTCCAATCAACGTCAACTTATGACACGGGTGTTAAATTAATGCAATACAAAGTAAGGCTCAAGGATATCACATGATTAACTCCTCAATAATAAACTCACCCCAATCTGTATCAATTTGGTATATCAGTCATCATTCATAAATCATTTTAATTAATCTCTGCAAACAAACCCCCCTAATCAAAATACAATCAACTAAAACAAACGACTATTACAAAGTGTCATCGCCGAGGATTCGACCCGAGTGCTGCTATACAAATTACCAGAGCACCAGAACCTTGAACGGTCAATAGGCGATAATCAGACGCACATTCAAATGGTGTCGTTGCCAGTGATGGTGCTTTATGTAGTCATTAGTTTCTGGTTATTGTAAAAAAACCAAAAAATTTCAAAATTTTTGACAAAAAATTGAAAAAAAAAGAAAAACCCGTCTTCCTCTTAAAAATCATAAACTGAAAAAATAAAAAGGAAAACCCATCGTCCTCATCCTTTCTAAATCTCTCTGAATTCCCTGCATCCTCCCAAACAATCCCTCGGATTTTTTTTACCCTGAAATTGATAGAACTCTTCGTTGACTTAGGAGGACCATTAGGGATAACCAAATCACCCAAGAACAAATCATTGCCCTACCAATTGAATTAGATATGGCCAATCCTAGGGAACAAACATTGAAAGAACATGTTGCCCCTGATATGAATTATCAACCTCTTGGTATTCAATATCCAAACATTGAAGATTAATTCGAAATCATATCGGGTTTGATTCATCTTCTCCCTCATTTTCATGGGCTAGCCGGTGAGGATCCACATCTTCACCTTAAAGAGTTCCAAGTAGTATGCTCTACCATGAAGCCTCAAGGGGTTTCTGAAGAACAAATCAAGCTTAGAGCTTTCCCCTTTTCCCTAGAAGATTCTGCCAAGTCTTGGCTCTACTACCTACCACCTGGTTCCATAAACTCATGGGTTGACATGAAGAGACTTTTCCTTGAGTAGTTCTTTCCTGCTTCCCGAAAAGCTTCTATCCGAAAGGAAATAAGCGGCATCCGTCAATTCCCTAATGAATCACTCCATGAGTATTGGGAGAGGTTCAAAAAGCTTGTGGAAACTTTTCCACACCATCAAATCCCTGACCAAATCCTAATCCAATACTTCTATGAGGGGTTATAGGTTATGGAGCGAACTCTCATTGATGCCGCAAGTGGCGGTGCTCTTGTTGAAAAAAATCCTGCAGCTGCATGAGAAATCATAAGCAACATGGCTACAAACACGCAGAAATTCCATACTCGAGCACATGCTCAAGTGAAACAAGCCCAAGAGAATCAATCCATAGAGCCCAACAAGATGACTGAGTGGATTAGTGAACTTACAGGTCTTATGTGTCAACTAGGAGTGGCTACCAAATCCCCACCCTCATCTTCTCCACGGTCACTATTCCCTGGACCTATCAAGAATTGTGGAATCTGCAACTCTCCATCTCATCCGACTGACACATGTCCACAACTTCAAGATGATCCATCTGATTCATCTAGTCCAATGGAGCTCAATGCAGCAGATGCTCAGCAAAACTTCAACCCTCAACAATCAGGTCAGTTTGTTAGAAACTTCAACCAACCCCACTCTGAGCCCTTCTCTTCTACCTTTAACCCACCTCTGAGGTATGGTAATCCTATTTCTCATCCTCCTCAGTTCCCTTGTCAAAATCCCAACCAGTTCCAATATGGTCAAAGTGGTGGTAACATCCATCAACCTTATCCTTTTGTTCCTCAACCCCAATGGAACAATCCTCCTCCTGGATTCCACTATCCTAACGAGCCTTCCCAATTCCCCACCCAATACAACCGCTTTCCCAAGAACCAAAATCATGGCCAACCCAATTTGGGACAAGCCTCTTCTTCTAAACAACCATGGGAAAGTGCTGTAGAGGATCTTGCTTCCTTCACCCGTTCTAGCCTCAAGAACATTGAAACCCAAATAGGTCAACTTGCATCCCACCTTAGCCAGCAACAACCATCGAATTCATTCCAACTCCCAGCTCAACCATTACCCAACCCTAAGGGTAATGTAAGTGCAATTGCACTTAGATCAGGAAAGCAAATTGCTATCCCCATGCTGATTTCTCTACCTTCCCTTTCGATGTTGATCTAGAAAATGAATAGAATAAAAAGCTGGAAAAGGAACTTGAATCCACTCCTTCACCTCCTTCCATTCCTCTAAGGAACCCAATTCCTTTTCCTCAAGCAATATCCAAGCCTAAGAAGTCCTTTGAACCTGATCCTGAAATGCATGAAATGTTTAGACGTGTTGAAGTGAACATCCCCCTCTTAGATGCCATCAAACAAATCCCTATGTATTCCATGTTTCTTAAGGAATTGTGCACCCATAAGAGGAAACATAGGAACATTGAAAATGTTTCAACCCAACAGTCCATTCCCATGAAGTGCAATGATCCAAGGACCTTCACGGTTCCATGTCAAATAGGGAGTTCCAACTTTGATGATGCACTCATAGACCATGGAGCCTCAATAAATGTCATGCCCAAATCCATTTTCTCCAACCTTGGTCTAGGTCCCTTGCACGCAACGGGTGTTGTCATTCAATTAGCCAATCGAAACTCTGCCAGTCCTAAGGGGATAATTGAGGATGTTCTTGTTCGGGTGAATGATCTTATCTTCCCAACTGATTTCTATGTCCTTGACATGGATGGTGAGACGACCAATTCTCGATCTACCCTAATTCTAGGAAGACCATTCCTCATGAATGCGAGAACCAAGATTGATGTCCATTCAGGCATCTTATCCATGGAATTCGGTGACCAACTGGTCATGTTCAACATTTTTCAAGCCATGCGATACCCATATGAGGATCACTCTGCATTCTCAATCCATGCATTCGAGGACACTTCTAAGATTCAATCGAACCTCAATCCACCATGTTCTTCTTGTTCTAATGATAAACGATCTTGTGAAATCTACACCATGATTAACAAAGTCAAAAATGCTGAATTTGATGTGGGCCTCTCATTCATAGACTCCATCAATCTAGAGGAACTTGAAAACTCTCTTGAATCCCACATCAACTCTGATCTCTACTGCTCCACCTTGGACAGTGTTGAGGAAAATGATCCAAACCCATCTAGAATCCCTTATCCTGCTACTAACTTTTCTAGATCTCAAATAAAGGCTGAAACTGATCTAAAACCACTTCCTTCACACCTCAAGTATGCATTCCTTTTCAATGATCCCTCCTACCCTGTCATTATCTCTGCTTCACTTTCTGAAACTGAGGAGTCCCAACTTGTTCAAGTGTTAGAGGAAAACAAAAATGCCTTAGGTTGGACCCTAGAGGATATTCCAAGAATCAACCTTGCCCTTTGCATGCATCAGATCCATCTAGAGGAATCGTCCAAACCAATTAGGCATCCTCAAAGAAGACTCAATTCACTCATACTTGAGGTAGTTAGGGAAGAGATTACCAAGCTTCGTCAAGCTGGTATTATCTACCCAATTTCTGATATTGAATGGGTTAGTCCAATTCATGTCGTTCCTAAGAAGGGCGGGATTACAGTTGTCACAAATGAACATGTAGAAGTGGTCACAACTCGAGTGAAAAACAAATGGCGTGTGTGCATCGATTATCGCAAATTGAATGATGAAACACGAAATGATCACTACCCACTTTGTTTCCTTGACCAAATTCTTGAGATATTGGACGGAAAGTCACACTATTGCTTTCTTGATGGTTACACCGGCTACTTCCAAATTCCAATCGCACCTCATGACCAAGAAAAGACCACATTCACTTTCCCCTTTGGAACCAATGCCTATAGGTGAATGCCTTTTGGCCTTTGTAATGCTGCTGCAACATTCCAACGATGTATGATGAGTATATTTTCTGAATTCATTGATAACTGCATGGAGGTCTCCATGGATGACTTTACCAATTATGGAGAGTCATTTGAATCTTTCTTACATTCACTCTCTTTGGTCCTTCAAAAGTGTGTCAAGTGCAACCTTGTGCTGAATTTTGAAAAATGTCACTTCATGGTTTCAAATGGGATTGTTCTAGGGCACATAATTTCTCAAGAGGGTATCCAAGTTGATCCAGCCAAAATTGAGGTGATCCAATCACTTCCTGAACCCAAATCAGTTCGAGACATTTGTTCCTTCCTTGGTCATGCCGGTTTCTATCGGTGATTCATTCAGAACATGAGCAAGAATGCCCTCCCACTCACTCATTTACTTCAAAATGATGTCACATTCAATTTTGATGAGGCTTGCAAGAGAGCCTTCATTGAACTCAAATCTTCTCTCACATCTGCTCCAATAATCCAACCCCCAGATTGGTCCTTACCATTTTAATTGATGTGTGATGATTCTGATAGGGCCAGTGGGGCTGTTCCTGGTCAAAGAAGAGAAAACATTCCTCATGTCATCGTTTATTCATCAAAAACATTGGATGAAACTCAATCACACTACACTGTGACTGAAAAAGAACTTTTAGATGTGGTTTTTGCCTTGGATAAATTCCGGCCCTATCTCTTAGGTGCCAAAATCATCATCTTCATGGACCACTCAACATTAAAGTTCTTACTTAAGAAAAGTGATTCCAAACCATGGCTAATAAGATGGATTTTAATGCTCCAAGAGTTTGACATTATGATAAAAGATAAACCTGGAAAAGAAAACCCTGTGGCTGACCACCTGAGTAGAATTTCTAATTCATCTCATTCTGAAATAATTGATCCTGAATTTCCAACTGAACACCTCTCATCTCTCACTCCAAAGTTACCATGGTATGCCCCATTTGTCAATTACTTGTTTTCTGGTGTTTTCCCTAAATATTTTTCAAAAGAACAAAAAGAAAAGATGAAAAGTGATTCAAAGCATTATTTTTGGGAAGATAATAATCTTTCGAAAACTGGGGCTGACATGGTAATTAGGAGATGTTTTGATGAAACTGAACAATCCTCCATCTTGGAATTCTGCCACTCAATGCTTGGAGGTGGCCACTTTGGACCACAAAGGACTTCTCGAAAGGTCCTATATTCTAGATTCTTTTGGACTTCACTCTTCAAGGACTCACACAAGTTCTGTCAATCATGTCCTACATGCCAAAAGTTTGGCACAATTTCCTAAGGAATCGAAATGCCTCAAAAGCCATTAATCTTATGCGATCTTTTCGATGTTTGGGGCATCGATTTCATGGGACCTTTTCCACCTTCCAATGGATTATCCTACATTCTCCTTGCTGTTGAATATGTTTCTAGGTGGGTCGAGGCCAAACCCACTAGGAAAGATGATGCTCAAACTGTGAGTGAGTTCCTCAAAACCCATATCTTCCATCGATTCGGAACACCACGTGCTTTGATAAGTGACTTAGGAACTCATTTCTATAATAGAACCATGGAGTCACTTTTGAAAAAGAATGGGGTTGTACATAAAACATCCACTGAATTACACCCTCAAACAAATGGAATGGATTAACTTTCTAATAGAGAAGTGAAAAGAGTGCTTGAATGAATTGTTAAGCCCACAAGAAAAGACTGGCCCGATAGACTTGGTGAAGCACTTTGGGCCTATAGAACAGCCTATAAGACACCCATTGGGATGTCTCCATTTAGGCTAGTTTTTGGTAAATCCTTTCATTTACCAGTTGAAATCCAATATAAGTCATTTTGGGCTGTCAAAACTTTTAATTTTGATTGTGAAAAATCTGGTGAAGAAAGATTGTTGCTATTGACTGAATTGGCGGAGCTTTGACTCGATTCGTATGAGAACTCCATTCTCTACAAAGAAAAGGAAAAGTCACTCCATGACAAGCACATTATTTGAAAGGTATTTCATGAAGGTGAGAAGGTAATGCTCTTCAATTCTCGATTTCGACTTCACCCAGGTAAGCTTAATTCTCGTTGGGAAGGTCCTTTTGTTATTACTAACGTTTACCCATTTGGTGCAATGAAAGTCCAAGACCCCTCTTCCAAAAGGATATTCACGGTTAATGGACACCAGTTAAAGCATCACCATGAGTGGTCTCACAATCCAGGAACCACGTCGACTTCCATTGAAACCCCATCCACTTCAATAGAACCCCCACTGGATGGAGACCCACCAAATCCAAATCAGGGGGCACCTCATTCCCTTTGACTCTCTCTCTATCTCTTCCTCTCTATACCTCTATCTTCTTCTTCTTATCTCTTTCATTTTTTACCACTTTATTCATCAAACCCTTTCTTTTTATCTTTCTTGTGTGGGTGTGTATTTTTAAAAAAACCTTAAAAACTAAAAAAAACCAAAAAACACAATTACTTAAAAAATTACAAAAAAAGAGTCATGCTTACACACCATCGAGTTTTGAAATTTTGTCCAAACATTTTGGGGAGTTAACTGACATATTTTCATCTCAAAAATTTTGTATTTTCATCATGACTTTCGATAAAGAATTTTGTGTCAAAACCAACACATTTTTAATGCACAATTTTTGATTTGGAAAATGCTTTTACACTACCGTGAGGAATAACATTAGCCTCCATGCCAAGGTCATCTATGACCATCTTTTTCATTGTGTGTCTTCACCACTGATTGTGAGTCTTGAGTTTGTGGACCTTCGAGCTGAATTTCCATCTTTTGTGTGCATTAATATGATAGAGGCATTTTCTAAGCCACATGAGAATCAGAATAGCCAAATAGCCTCCCGTTACCCTTACATTGATCCTACTTTTGAAAGCCCCTTTGAGCCTATGAAAACCTTTCTTTTGATAGTCACATTACAAGCCTCATACCTTGTCCCACCCAACATCTTCATGGATTTTCATTGTACAATTTATTTAAATTTATGTGTGGGGGGAATGGACTTCATTTTTTGTTGTACTTTCATTGATTTCCAATGTGTCATCATATTCTTGAGGGCAAGCATCCATTCAAGTGTGGGGGAGAGGTTGTAATACTGTGAGCTTTGGGGTGTATATGTGTAATTTTCATTTTTACAAAAGTCATTGAAAAGTGTTCAAAAAAAATGAAAAAAAATTATATTAAAAAAAATTAAAAAAAAGGAATGGGTTGTGTCTTGGGTGGGTCAAAAATCAGTCATCATCAACCTTTGATCGTGTTATAACTACTAAAATTAGTTCCATGAGAAGATCAAACATGGGTTGGGAGATGACTGTGATACTTGTTTCAAGCACAACTTTCGAAAAAAAAGAGCAAAAAGAGAAAAAAAAGAACACTTGAATCATCTTGTATTGTGTCATTATTGGAAGTCTTCCATGTTGTACATATTCCATCATATCACCCTATTCCATTTTCTATCTCCCTAACTTTTCATTCATCACAAATTCATGCCCTTGTAAATATGTGTTTCTATTTCCTTTCAAATCAAATTTCAAAAAAATGTGCATTGATTTTTCCATGTTGGTGTTTTTAACCCCTCTTTTCCTTTGGACATTATATACCTACCATCCCATAGCCACTGAAAACCCCTTAAAAGACCTCTTGATTCTTGTACACATTAGATTTGGGAATGGAAGCTGAGAGCTCTTACAAACTCTTGATTTTCACTTTTTGTTGGTGAATGAGTGAAACTCCTAAAATACATTTTTATCATCTTGAGAGGAGTAAGTTTTGAGTGCCTACATTTTCCAATTCAAACCTTGAACATGAAAAACTGAATTGTTTCTGATGCATTATTGTGAACCAAATTTGTGATGGAATTCAATATGGATGAGTGAAATAGTCTAAACCTCCTCTGATTAGAGAAAACAAAATTTTAATATTTGTTGGTGAGTGAAAATGATTTTGTCATGTTTTTATATTTGTTGCAAATGAGGACACGCACAAATCTAAGTGTGGGGGAGTTGATGTTATTAATATTTTCATGACTTATTATATTCCCCCTTTACTTATTTTATATGAAATGTGCATAATTTGTATGAAATATTAATGTTTTATTATTAAGTATAATATTTGAGCATTTTTAGAAGTAGTCCAATTGAGTCAGTTTAATGTTTTAATTATAACTGTCACTATACTGATCCAAATTGTGTGGTTCTTGTTATTTAGGATTATAATTTCAATTTAAAACATTTCATTAGAAGGAACCATTATCCAATTCTTCCATTTGAAGGGTCATATGGTCCTCACAATCAAGACCGAAGAATCTGTGAACAAACTAGTCCAGCCTTGAAGATTGATTTACTGGGCTCAATACAGAAGTACAAAAACATTAACTCTCCACCATACTTCGGGGGACACTACATGTCATCTTGGATAAAAATATCATGGCCCAAATCCAAGTACAAGGGGCCCAAATGAATCTTTGATGTTCAGCCCACCATTCTATCCGAGAATTAAAATCAGTATACTATTCATGAAATATCTCATGATGTAAGCATCAAATCGAGCTGAGCTTTTTCAGTGGGAAATAGGAGATATAGGTGGCCGACATTGTGGAAGATGTCATTCGGATTTGAAGGCATCATCCTGTTCAAAAATCCATTCACATTTTGGCTATCGAAAAAGCATGGATAGAAATGGACAGTATACCTTTGTTTAATAAAACCGCCATAACTTTGGCTCCACTTGTCCAAATGCCTCCATTTTTGACAGTGGTCGGACAACATTATTATCTACAACTTCAAAGAAGGAGATATTTGGAGATTCGGATATCGGAATAGCCAAATTGGCGATGCAAATGGAGGGACAGATTGGGAATGAAAACATTCCACTCCTTGGGCTATAAATACTCTCCCCTTCACTCCTAGAGAGGGTTTGGAATTTCAGAAGAGAGGAGATCATATTGGCACGACCAAATCATTTCCAAAGGCTTGGGAGGACCTTCCAT
Source organism: Viscum album (assembly GCA_963277665.1). Lineage (NCBI taxonomy): Eukaryota > Viridiplantae > Streptophyta > Magnoliopsida > Santalales > Viscaceae > Viscum > Viscum album. The sequence continues at coordinate 86,113,038 of OY728121.1, read as the reverse complement.
ACTCATGTTTTCACTTGAGAGACCTTTCCTCCTCTCTTTGATTTCACTTACTTTTGTGTTCATCATTTTTGTAATCTTGTAATTCTGTTTCTTTGTAATTCTGTTTTAATGAAAGTTACATATTCAATATCTCTTATTCTCATCCACCTTCTGTAGTTTAATATTTATGTTCTTAAAATAGTTTAAATTCAGTTGAATCCCCTTCCCTTCTTTTTCTTCCTCATTCAATCGAAAATCTGTTTTTAATTATCATCATCGTTCGTGTGTGTGTGTCAACGTACCACTCTTTTCTAATCCCTTTCTTTTTATTCTATTCTTAATTTATCATTATAATTATTTTAACTAGAATATTAAACATCCAAATGGCTGAGTAAATCTATCCTTGAGGTGAGTTATAATTCGGGTATGTTAAGTGATTGAGAGTTTTTCTCGATGAGTATTCTTTAAATTAATATTGTGTATGTTAAACTTAATATGTCATGGATTAATGATATGTTTTGTTTAACGAGTGGTTTCCATGGATTATTGGAACCATAAATACACTACCATAAATAAGTTTTGATTGAGATTAGAACCCTATGTTATGTTAAGGCTTGGATTAAAGCCTTCACACTTAGGAATTCCAATCAACGTCAACTTATGACATGGGTGTTAATTTAATGCAATACAAAGTAAGGCTCAAGGATATCACATGATTAACTCCCCAATAATGAACTGACCCCAATCTGTATCAATTTGGTAAATCAAACATCATCCATAAATCATTTCAATTAAGCTCTGCAAACAAACCCCCCTAATCAAAATACAATCAACTAAAACAAACGACTATTACAAAGTGTCATCACCGAGGATTCGACCTGAGTGCTGCTATACACATTAGCAGAGCACCGGAACCTTGAATGGTCGATAGGCGACAATCGGCCGCACTTTCAATGGGATGTGCCAAAAAAATTATTTTCTTGACCTGCTTTCCAGGTCAGTCACCTTCCCCCCCTTTTTTTACAGCTTAAAGACTTACATCTAAGTCTTCTCTCCTTTAAATACTTTTCCAAAGCCTATATTAAGCTTTGGAAAAATAATAATATTATTATAATAATATTATTATTATAACAATATCAATATTATTATTATAATAAAACCGAATAATTTTATTATTATAATAATAATATAATTTATTTTAATAAATTAATATCAAAACCAAATTGATTTTTCGGTGAGTATTTCGTACCGAAAATCAATCGTGAATCTGAATTCGAGACTTCATATGGCTGCAGACTGACCATCTGATATCCGATTCGGGTTCCGTCTGTGGCGTTGGGACCGTTTCGACACCCCATTAGCATTTTAATGCAAATTTAAATTTTTCTTGGCTCAAAATCGACACACGCTCCCTCTGATACCACTTGTTGGAACCGCGCATGCAACGGAAGCCCCAAACAGGTGGGTTTAAAAAAAATTCCACCGCCGTTCGCCGTGAACTTGCTGACGTCGGTGGAAATCAGCCCGGTCTTAGTCGAGGACCACGCTTGGAGGATATTAAGTACAAAATTAAACCTTAAAATACCTGGTTTGAATCCAAAGCCGCGCACAACGTCTGCTCGTCGTTGGCGATCGCTGCTCGAAGAATCCAAAGCTGAATTCCTCTAGATCGTCCACACACGTTTCAAGGAATCCGCAGGAGTGCCGTTCGTCGTAATTCGGGTGCTAGTGTGGATTTGCGACGATACCTTCGATGATCCAATGACCACCGCATCACTTCGCTAGCGATTCCCGAGAGAGAGCTCCATCCGAGCTCCTTGGATCCAGAGCATCTCTCTCTAGAATGTGGGAGAGAGGATAGGAGAGATAAACTCCATGAATAGTATTTGGCAAAGTCCCCTCCTCTTATATTTATAGTGCTCAATTAAAATACCCGGTATCTCCTTGCTAGCCCCGAATACTTAACACACTATTGACGACATTTTATGACAACTAAACTAAGCCATAAATATTATTATCATTTACTTGTAATATATTAAAATATATTACATGATAATAATTAAGTCATTAACCCGAATCTTCGCTCCCATAAATATTAATTGAACCTTGAATAATTTAATATTTGTCAATTAACATTTTTTCATGTATTTACATAAAACTCGTAAATACATTTAATAAATAAATTCAATACTCATTATTCATAACTCGAATAATATGAATTTATTTATCACATTGGTGATCGTTTAACATTGGACAATTCCCTGACCATTGTGGCAGGGCCCACTATGTCTAATACTGATATTCAACTGAATAGGGCAGATTCATGAATACGCTATTGTGTGTGACCCTCTAGGCCCTTATTTTGACAGACGTGAATAGCATTCACAGACCAAGAGCAGGATCTAGAAACCCATCATGGCCCCTAAATAAATAAGGATTGTCAAAGCAGTGACAACCAACCTATGATCATGCACTATGTAATATAATCTCTTTGTCTATAATATCTCATAAAGAAGGACGCACTCTCATGTCATCACCCTTTTCTTGCTTTATTGTTTGTTGATGTAACTGGACGGATTTACCCTCGACTGCCACAGCCATGGTCTTATAAAGGTACTGCCATCCATATCAACATGGCCAGATATATATTAATTCCATAACCTGGAAGCGACAAATCATTTCTAGACCATTCAACCAATGACATGCCACTAATGATGCACCCGACACAAACTACCTCGCCACGACTTCATTGCCATGGTTTTCATCTTGCATCAAAGTACGCAATCAAATGACATACATTGGTAATGATCTCAAGTCAGGAGACCATTACACATGATCATATATAGGAACATCCAATGACACTTTAATCATGTGGTGTTCCCATTGGCGGGTCAGTCCTCATGATCTCACTACTAGAGATCACCAAGTGCGAACTTCATGAGAAGAAGTCTGAATGCTTATGAGCCCCCAGCACCTGATGGTCAGACATATACTATGTCCAATTAGTAAGATGTATCTAGACCATAGAACATATATATTTAAGATTAATTTCATAGTATCTAGAGGTTCTCATTATAGCCTGGGAACTGCTATAACCTTTCGATAAGACAATTAATCTTTGGACATTACCATTTCAATAGTGTATGCAGAAAAGTCTACACTATAATGGTAAGATGACATCATGCATACCTTACACGATACGGTAATAAAAATCACATAATAGTTGGGTCTGGGGAACCCACTATTTCAACACTTCCCACTAACCTTGGACTGCTGGGGTAGTCCTCCTATCGAGTACTGTGGGTCTGCCGCGTCACACAGAGGCACTCCCCACCATGGGTCTATCACATCACACAGAGGCGATCCCCCAAATGGCCTAGTGAGGTACAACTCCTATCGAGTTCTGTGGGTCTTCCATGTCTCCCAGAGGGGCTTCCCACCTTGGGTCTTCCATGTCATAGAAATTCTCTCCCCACTGGGCATTTCGAGTCACTCTGAGTTGAAATGGTCAGAAGTCGTCAACTCCCTTCCAGTTTTAGTGTTTCATACGTAGCGTGCATGGGAGAACCGCTATCAAAGACATCAATCATACCTAAACCACCCCTATGTCCCACTAAGAAGTATCCCAATGTTTCTCTACATCAGAAGGGCACAAACTCAACAGACGGTGCATCAATCAGATGCCTGGTCTGTATGTTATTAGCGTTTTCGCTCCGAGGGCCCGGTTGGATTTTAGATTTGATCCTTACCGATCATACTACTAAATTATCTGAAATTATAGTGGAGTGCACCAAAATGACCTAATCGGTCCAAGGATTCAGGTGTCGAAGACGGTTCATCAAACGGACACTCAGTTCTCGTGTTATGACCAAAACGCTGAAATTGGGTCCGAATAGGCCCGAGTCCGGTTTGACTCAGTCGGACCGACCCAGCCCGACCCGACCGGACATGGATCCATCCCAGATATCCTAGGACTTGGTGGGCCCAGCCTGCTAGGCCATGGTCCTACCCAACCCACAAAGTGGGGCCCAAACCAGCCCCCTGGCACGACACGGTGGCGCAGCCCACTACTGCACAACCCTCTCGACAGGTGGTCCGCCGAGGCGGGGTCTGCCATCACTGAAACCCGGAGGGATGCTCCCCCAGTAGTTATGAACAGTCTATGGGATGTTCGACTACTGGAATGTGGGACCCACCTGACAGGTCCTTCCCTATGTGGCACGACCAGCCGGATGGCCTGTTATTATTCCATCTTGCAGTGCGGTCACACAACGCTGCTCCCCCATGGCTAGCCGGAAGGGAAGCCACCCTTCATCCTCCAACGTGGACTAGTGGCCCTGGCCCCATGATCCACTGGTGATGCAGTCATGGGGCACTGCTCTGCCATGTGGCCAGGTGATTTCTAGCAAACGCCCTGCCCTGCGGCGGCCGATGGGTCCTAACCTCCTCAACAACCGGCGGAGCGGATGTGTGCCACCCTTCGTTCCTCACGGTCGGCCGGGTGCCAACCACCACCTTCTCTTGTGAGCTAGTGGGGATTTTTTCCATGATTAAAAAATTAAATGATCCTATATTCACAATCCTAGCATCGAGGGATCTATGTCCATATATTGTGCATAGTAAAATTCTTTGTTTCCTTCATCAATAAAAATTAGGCATTGAAGAACGCGTGTAGAACAAAAAGAAAGAGGAACAAGGATTATGTGTGGGATGATGGATGTGTTCATTTTGCCATCATCGTTTTGAATTTAAGAAATGAAGAATGAATAATTTAAATTCAAACATAAATAAATCAAAATAAAACCCTTACCTTGAACATCGAAGATTCATCCGCGCTTGCTGGTGGAATGTGTTCTTAGTTCCCCCAACTAGCTCCCAAGGATGCCACTCGCACGTTTCTAATTGATGGTTCTATGTCATTAGTCACCTCCCACTGGTTCGGCTTCATCTTCTAAGGGTTTGGTGTCACATCATTCCTCCAGGAATTCACTGCTTGGTGATGCTCTTGGATACCCCTTCCCTAGATCCATATTTATAAGAGAGGGGTGGGTAACTAACGACACATGTAGTTAATGGGGATCATTAATTAGAAAGCTTACTAATTTCCCCCAAAATTAATGTTACTCAGATTGGATGGTAAATACATTTATTGTATTGACATGTCACCGGTCCCACCTTACCACTCGTTCATTGGATGAATAGTAAAAAATAATAATAAAGTTATTTTATTTATTCTATTAAAAAGTTCAAAAATATAACTTTTTCTCCGAACCTAATACATTTGATGTGATGTATCCCATAAGAAAATACCGATGTAGAGGATTCAATGGTGCTCCCAGATTATTAATCTGAGCAATGGTTCAAGAGATAGAAAACACCGCTCAAGCATTTACTGAACATTCTAGAAAACAATTTTTATAAAATTATTAACAGTCACCCCCAACTCGTGCCACTAATGGTTTGGATCTTCCTATGTGAAACATGACCCAACGGGCCCAACATTACTCTCAGATTTATAATCTGAGTTACCATTTAAATCTTATGGATTTTACAATAAAATAATTGTCACTTAATTTTTATATTTACGGCCAAAAACTAACTATCACTGATGGCCCATGGTGGCCAATGTATGTATCTGCCTAATGAAAGCATAACCATATGAGTTAATAAGTGGTCTCATATTTTAAATCTGATTTACCCTTTGTGAGTTATAATCTTTTAAACAATTAAATAACTTTAAATAAATATTTTATATACGGTTATGCAATTTTCAATTTTTCTCAAAGGAGGCCTGCACCGACTAAACTTAAGTCACTCCTGGGGTAAACCAGCCATCATCAGCGCAACAGTGCACTCATATTTATGATCTGATAAACCCTTTAACTGTTATTATAAATTTTCAAGAAAATGTTGTACCCACGCTAATTAAAGCTTAACAAAACTTCGGCAGATCATTCAGGGCACTTTGGGAATTGGAATTGTGCGCCGTCAGTCTTCGCGATCTCGATATTATACCATATAATTTATAAAAATTATAGGGAATTTATGTGACATTCCACCGGGTCCTTGCACCAAGGTATGAGATGGGCCTCGACATAAAAGTTTTGGTGTTTAATGGCATCACTAGGTTTCAGACCTGTGTGCAGTCACCGCATGGTGGGCAGTTGCCACGTTGTCCACCCAGTTGTCACTAAAACAAATAATGGTTAAAATAATAAAATATTTATTTTAATAAAGTGATTAAAAAGTTTAATGAGTAATAATTATATAATAATTATGTTATTAATAATAATATTATTATTTAGGTTTTATTATCATTGTAATTTTTATTTCTTTTATTATTGTTGTTGTTGTTGTGGTTTTTGTTGTTGTTCTTGATATTATAACTTTTACTATAGTAGACTTTAATAATAAAATTCTAATTATTTCTAGTATTATTATTATTATTATTTTTGTTGTTGTTGGTGGTGGTGTTATAATAGAAATAAAAATTAACCTAACCCTAGACAACCCAGGCACCCCCACCTTTCCACATATCGTTGTTGTGCACTGGTTCCCTCCACACATGCCTCCTCCTCCCTCTGTGAACACCAGCTCCGACCTCAACCCTATTATCTACTGTGTCTCCAGCACCTCACATGCTCTCCTGCAGCCTCTCAGCTCTTATCGCCATCACCTACATGCCTCCAACGGGGCTCACCCTCCTAATCTTGGCCTCCCCGGTTTTTCCTAACCTGGCCACCTCCATCCAACCAACCGGCCTCCCCCGATGCATAGGCTCTATCTGGTCTCCCTTATTCCCCTCGACACTGCACAACACCTCTGGCCAGTAGACCCAAACCCCCCTACTCGCGTGGTTTCTGGTGAACTCAAGCCCCTCTATCCAGCTGTCCAATGAAGAACCCAACCTCACATGTTGTAGTACACTACTTATTTATGATGTTTTTATTTAAGTTTCCACACTCCAAAACAATTGAAGTGTTTATCGGCGTGTTTTTCTCGTGGTTTTAGTTTTGTGGTTCGTCTGTAGATAGATGTTATTCCCTACACTGAAGTATTGTTCCATTCGCATGACTTTGAGGCATGTGGTTTCAAAAAATTTCCTTCTCCATCACTACTTATGACACATGATTGTTTTAAATAATTATTAAAATATCATTTTCACCCCTATATGGATATTACATAGATTGTAGATATGTTTTTGTGTTTTTTAGTATTGTTTTTAAACAAATTTATCTTATTTAATTAATTTTTCATGTTTCTTAAATTAATTTGTTTCTTTCGAATTCTGTTTATTTTAAAAAATATTTTATCTGGGTTATTAATATTGAGTGTTTTTTGAATAATTAATTTGGTGAGAAACATGTTTCAAAATGAATTTAGATTGTATCTCATATATGTATCATGTTTCTAAAAAACGGTTTTTTTGATAAAAACCCATCTTGGGCAGTTTAATGACTTTTCATGAATTGTGAAATTTGTTTATTCAACTATGAAAGTGGTTCTAGTTGTGTTTTGGTATGTTTTTGGTGTGGTTTTATTTCACAAAAAGATTTTTGAGTGGGGGTTTAGATCGTAATGCCTTTTGATACCCATTATCAAATTGATTTATTAATTTTTTACATGGATTACCAAATCATATCAATGGTGTGAAATATATTTGGAGATTGCTTTTGGTGTGCATTTGGGTTTGGTTTAATTTTGAATGGACATTTTTTGAAATTGATTCATAGTTTCTAAATGGCTTTGGGTTCATTGTGTCATTTTTGAAATGTCTTAAAATTATGCCTTTAATCATATGACTGTTTGACTTTGAAAATGAAAAAATTCTTTTAGTGTGATATTTTGGGTAATGTCTTTGCCTATGTGGCTCCAATGGTCTATTTGGAATCACATGTGTTTTCAAAGATGTAATTTACTTGTTTAAGTATCACAATGACCTGTTTTGAAAATTCGTCATTAATGTCATGATTTCTGTGGATTCATTGAAATGAAAATGTTTGGATTTCTATATGCCCATTTAAGGAATTTAGTATTTTGTGAATATATTTCTAATGGTTTTGTTGTTTATCATGTAATGAAGGCCCAATTGGATCTTTGAAAAGGCGAGATGACTAAATGGGAATATGAGGTGCTCCTCTCTATCGTATCCCATTATGGGTGAATGTATTGGAATTATCCGTGATTGAGGATGGAAAGTGAGGTGAGATGAGTCATGCGTATGAGGGCTTTCCTACCTACACAGTATTATTGTAACCACCAAGGGATCTTGGGAATCATTTAGATGATTGAGGGACAGTTGCTGATCAACCCCGATTAGATGGGATATTACCCCAAGATCGGTTACTAGCACAGGCGTGATTTACCACTAGATTGGTCATTTATGGGTGGCCATTTAATTATAGGTTTAAGAGAATCACAATACGCTGGAAGGTGGTTCCAAAACCGAGTGCATCCCAGGGTCTTCTAGGGATGTTTATGATCACCCATGTTTACTAGATGTTTTACAATGATTTTTTATGTTCCATTGAACTAGTTTGTTATTAGTTGGCCCATTTTACTTGTTTCAATCTAGACTAGTTTTGGTACATTGTATTTTGGATTTTGTTTATAAAATGACCAATGATTTTGGAAATTGTATGTAGCGTGTGATGGATTTTAAATTGGAAAAACATTCTGTCTACATTAAAATGTGAAAACCCTAATTTCATCTTTGAATTTCAAACTTGTGTCATTTGATTGTTTTGGGAAAGATAATTCTTGGATTCCATGGTTATTTTTGGTATCCCTATAGAGCATCTCGTTGCTCATGAATATCATATTCATTCAGTTTTAGGTTCAATTCTTGTTCAGGTCCCTGTTTCAGCTAATTAGTATTGGAGCCGGCTTGAGTCTTAGTGGCGTGGTGACTTAGTAGGTCACAAAGAGGTATGTTCAGTATTTATTTTCTTTACACTACTATTTTTCATTTTTATCGTTATTTGTGTTTATCTTTTTATCTTTTTTTTTCATGGGCCATACTGTTTCCAATGGTTAAATTTTGATGCTCAGCACGGGTTTCTAGCATGTGGGGATTGGGACTGCCCTTCGGTCCTTGTCGCGGACTGGCTTGGGTGACCGTTTTAGGGTCGACCCGGGTTAGTTCATGACAAAATGGTATCATAGGAGGCCCTTGTTATTTGGGGTGTCCATTATAAGGAGATTTAGAATGTTGAGACTCAAGATGTAGTTACAGGAAGGGAGTCATGAACACTCACCCATTCTGAACCACAAGTCGCCACGGGTAGTCCACAAATTGAGTCCTTGTTTTGTTCTGGTATTTTTATTGAGGGATGACAACAGAGATATACTGATGTCACATCATGATTTCACTAGGGGTAGTGACCCATGTGGAGTCTGAGTACATTATTTAAGTTCCCCCTATTTTTTGTTGTTACATTGGGTATGGCCCACAACCATGTCACCCGAATATGCATGACTACTAGTCCCTCACCTCGGCAATTTGATGCATGTTGTGTGTTGTCTTGGTTTTTGTGGGTTTTAGTGAACTTTTGAATATGAAAAAGGGTTTTTTAAATGAGAATTATTTCATTGAAATGGCTTTAAATTTTTAAAAGGTATTTTTAATACTAAAGGTTCTTTGTCTAAAAATCAGGCGGTTGCTTTGATCTAGTAGATATATGGTTTGGGCGCCACCTCAATGACTCTTTAAGAACATTTTCATATGTGAGGTAATTCATTGGACGTGCCTGTTGGGTGAATGGATGAAACTGGATGAAGATATGTGCAAAAGTTCATAAGATTATTGGGGTGTGTACTTAGAATGAAAGACATGACAATATTTCTCAAATTTGATTTTTAAAATGGGTAAATGTTTTTTGGAAAATTGACTTTTGTTTGAAAATTGGGTATGGTATTTGGTAAGTGGCATTGAATAAAGGAGTTGGGGAAATATAAAATGAAGAGGTAATTTTTGGTTGTATATTTTCGGTTTTCAAAATGGATTTTTTTGGAAGAATGTGTTTTCATTGATATTTCTTCGATTTGATATTGTTTTTGGATATGTGTTTTTTTATGTTGTTCAGAAAATTCCACCTATATAGGTTCCCAATGTTTCTAATAAGTCATGGATAGTTTTTGGTCTTTCTCAGACATTGACTATCCTTCATGGTGAATGGGGTCCATTAAATGTAGTAGAGTTGCTTGAAGTGTCCGAAAAAGTGTTTATGGTATTGGGAACTCCCAAAGCTGTCAGAGTGCATGGTATTTTCGGTTTGTTTGAAGGTCCAGCTTTGGAAAAATGAGAGTTGGTTTCCCAACCATCAATCCAAGTTGGTATGACATGGTATGTCATTAAATATGACTTTATTTGATGGTTTATACCTGAAGTGTTGAAGACGAAGAGAATGGAAGATCTAATGTGCATTCAACAAGGACAACAGACAGTGGAGACATATGATGACCAATTTAGGGAGCTTGTTTCATTTTATCTGGAGGTAGCGTCAGAAGATCTAATGAATACTACCCTTTACATCGGGGGTATTTGACCAAATATCATGGAGTGGGTCCTCCCTTCTGAGGAACATATTTTTGAGAAGATGGTGGATGATGCGTTCTTAGCAGAGTTGGTCTCCGTAGCGCAGATGGATAGAATACCAGCGTATCCAGTTACTCATGAAGGTTCCCTATCTGGCGAGCATGGTGTTACAGAGGGTCTTGTTTCATAAAGCATCCTCTAAAGTGGTTTTGGATTCTATTTCATCAGATAGTTTAGTGGTGTTCCACCAGTGTGGCTAGTTCGAGCACATGAAGGCATCTTGTTGCATCCCTCCAGAGAGATGACTTTGTTGTAGATGTCTTTTTCAACTACAGATGTTTTGTGGGAAGAGTCACCTGAAGAAGTTGCTATGACCGAGGGATTTCCATTCCTAACCATGTGTCATGAGATGCATCAACCATCAGATCCAAAACTATAGGTCTTTTGGTGAAGCCTCTGCGTAGTCAAGAGTTGCCGAGGGTGCGGAGCCTCAGTTCTGGTTTCTTGTTCCATGTTGGTAATGGAACATTTCATTTTTTTCATTATTGATTTCTAGTATTTAATGTGTTGATGTTGTTGTGGGTTCATTCTTTCATCATGGAGTATTGACAGACATGTCTATTTTAATCCAAACAGTTTTGTTTTACTGATCATGGGTTTTTTGAATCGTGTGCTTTTCTTCAAAGTGTGTTTGACCCTTGTAAGGGTTGATCTCAGTTTAGCTATGTTTGTTTGGATATTTAAGTGCATGTAGATGAATTGATTCTTGTGGTTATACACGGGTTCAATGTTTGAGTTAAGTTCTTCTTATGGGGTTTTCTCTTGTATTTTTGTTTTTTGGACTAGGATGACTGTTGGAGGTTTCGGTGAATGTGTTGTTGGCTCAAGATGTCGCAGTTAGTTGGGATCGGTTGGGAGTTCCCACGTCCCTCCCTTCTCGGGGTTCTATGTTTGGGTGTTAAATTTCTACATTAGTTGAGCTCTTGTGGTGGGGATAACCATATTGTGTTCTTTGGCTATCGGGTAATGTGGTCTTTTTTGGTTTCAAACGGGCATGAATTCCTGTTTTGATCAATGTTTTGTTGGGGTACTTTCTAGGGGTAGAAATTGCCAACGGGGGGAGAATTGTCACACCCCGACATTTATGTTTATTTTTATTTTATTATTTCTTATTTCTGGGTCCCCGTTCCAAGGTCTGGGATAGGTCCTAACATAAAATTTTCGGCATTTAATGACTTTAATAGGTTTTAGACCCATATGCAGTAAACACACGGTGGGTCGTAGCCACGCGGTCAACCCAGGTGTCATGCAAACACCAAAAGATTATAATAAATAATTATTTATTTAAACAAATTGATTTAAATGTTTATAGTATAATGATAATAATAATAATATTTAATTAATAATAATATTATTAGTGAGGTGTTATTATCAATATTATTTTTATTTCTATTATTATATTTATTATTATTAATATTATTTTTATAATTACAATTATTATTATTATATTTAATAATTCCATTATTATTATTTCATATATTATTATTGTTTTTTTTATTTTTATAGTAGAAAAAAATAATTAATCTAACCCTATACAACCTTGACAGCTCCCCTTTCCCCTTACCTTCGCTATGCATAGGTCCCCTATGCACATGCCACCTCCTCCCTCTATGCACGCCAAATCCTACCTCGACCCCTGGCACTGGAAGATCTCCACCACCACACGTGCCATCCAATAGTTGCCTCGCTCCCCATGCCAACTTCTTCTCGCCTCCAGCGGGTCTCACCCTCCTAATCCCGGCCTCCCCATTTTTCCCTGCCCAGCCGCCTCCAGCCGACTAATCGGCCTCCTCCTGAAGCCCTGCCTCCTTCTGGTCTCCCTTTCACCCCTCAAGCATGCGCTATGCCTCTAGCCAGCAGACCTGAACCCCCATTCTCGCATGGTTTCCGATGAGCCCGCACCCATCTATCTCGCGGTCCTATGGTGATCCTGACCTCACATGTGGTTGTACTCTTCCAAATAATGATTTTTTTATTTAAGTAGGACAAACCCCAACATTTTGAGTTTTAAATGGCACATTTTTCTACTGTTTTTAGGTGAGCGGTCAGTCCAGAGAAGGTAGTTATTCCCACTATTGAAGTGGTGTTGCGGTCGCACGACATTGAGGTAAACTGTTTCAGAATTATTTCTTTTCCCACATAGATCATCAAACATGTGTGTTTTAAATAATATTTGAAATATCTTCTGCACATCCATAAGTATATTACTTAGTTTTATTCATTTTTTGGGAGTTAGTTAAAAGTGTTGACAATAGTATTGAAAAATGTCTTGAATTGTGTGTAGGGGATTCTGTAAATTAATGTTATTCGATGAACAAATTTTTCTTGATTAATTAATTTATCATGTTTGTTATATTAATACATTTGATAAAAATTATATTTATTTAATAATAAATTCTTCATTTTTAATTAATTTTGTGGGTTTTTTGAATAATTAATTTTGTGAGAAATTAGATTCAAAAGTAATTTATTTTGAATGTAATATTTTTAGAATGTTTCTAAAAAAGGTGATTCTGATAAAAACCCATCATTAACAATTTAATATCATTTCATGAATAGATAAATTTGTTTATTCAACTATGTAATTGGTTATTTTTTTGATTTTGTATGGTGTTGGTATGCTTTTAATTCACAATGGGGGTTTTGACTTGGGGTTTAGCGTGTAATGACTTCTGATACCATTTTTCGTATTATTTTATAAAAAGTTTACATGATTTATCCAATCATATAAATGATGCCAAATATGTTTGGAGACTTTTTTGGTTTGTGTTTGGGTTTACTTTAAAAGTGAATGGAGATTTTGTGAAATTGATTCTTGCTTTCTAAATGGATTTGGGTTCTTAGTGTTGTTTCTGAAATGGCATGAAATAAAACCTTTGAGAATATGATCGTTTGACATTGGAAATGGAAAAGTGGTTATTGTGTGATATTTTGGGTAATGTTTTTTGCTATGTAAATCCAGTGGCCTGTTTGGAAACACTTCTGCTATCAAAGAAGTGATTTACTTGTTCATGTAACACGAAGATCCAATTGGAACTGCTAGCTTTAATGTAATATTTGTGGGGACTATTTGTAATGAATATGTTCTGATTTATGTATGAACATTTAACAAATATAGTATTTAGAGAAAAGGTTTCTAATTTTTTAAATGTTTTTCATGGTTTGATGGCTCGGTAGCCACTTTGTTAAAGTGAAATGACTAAATGTGAATATGAGGCGCTCCAATCTATTATAACCCTTTTTGGGTAAACGTATAGGATGTGCCAACGTTTGGGGAATGAAATAGGTGTGAGATGAGTCATGTGTGAAAGGGCCTTTCTACCTACACAGTATTATTGTAACCACCATGGGTTCCTGGGAATCTATTAGATGATCGATTAACAATTTCAGATCAACCCTGATTAGACGGGTTAGTACCCCCTAGATTTGTTGTTAGGCCAGGTAGGTCTTTTCGACTGGATTGGTCAGTTTAGGGTGGCTAGCAGGTTATAAACTTAGGAGCTTCACCATACGCTTCTAGGTGGTTCCGAAGAAGAGTACGTCCAAGGGTATTTTAGGGATGTCTAGGATCACCCATGGTTACTGGATTCTTTACATAGCTTGTTTAATATCCATTTCACTAGTTTATTATTTGTTTTCACATTTTAATTGTTACACTCTGGCCCAGTTTTTGTACAATCGGTTTGGGATTTTGTTTCTAAAATGAAAATGATTTTGGAACTGGTATGTAGCGTGTGTTAGATTTTAAATGTGAAATCAAATTATATACATTAAAATTTGAAAACCCTATATTTATATTTCTATTTAAATCTTATGACATTGGATTGTTTTGGGGGAGAGAATTCTATGATTTGGTTGTTATATTTGGCATCCCTACTGGGCATCTCAGTGATCACCCCTATCATATTATTTCTGTTGTAGGTTCAGTTCTTGTTCATGTTCCTGGTTCATCTGCTCAGTGTTGTAGTAGGCTTGAGTATGAGTTGGGTGGTGACCTAAAAGGTTACAAGGGGGTATGTTCGGATTTTATTTTCATCCTGCTATTAGTTTTCATCGTTATCGTCAATTTTCTTTATATATTTATCTTTTTTTCATGGGCCAAATCATTACAAATGGTTATATTTTGATGCCTGACACTATTTTCCAGCATGTGGGAATCAAGAATGGCTTTCAGGCCATGCCGCAAACTAGCTTGGGTGACCGGTTCAGGGTCGACTCGGGTTGGTTCGTGATAATTTTGTTGATTTTTTATATAATGGGGGTGTAGAGAGGTACTTCTTGGGATCCAAACGAAGATCCATATTGACTGATTGGTTCTATTACTAGATGTCAAATTTTCACAGAGTTTCCACTTAGAATTTGAAAAATGTGTTATGTTTCAATGTATATCAGGGATCCCCTCTTGTATAATGTCACATATTGGATACTCTTTTTGATAAAAACAGATTTTGGGTGGATTTATTTCATAATTAATTGGATTTGAGATATTATCATAGATTTATGATGATCTACATGATTAAATCTATGGATTCTCCCCATTATCCTGATGGTCACATTATTATTGCTTTCCTAGGCATAGATTGTAATAGGTCAATATGTTCATATATTGAATTTATCATTTGTTATTATCACATTGAATGAGACAATTCCTTAATGATCACCAATGTGAAATCCTCCTTACTGATTATAAATGTTCTAATTTCTTCACTAACCATAGATTGAGATCCAGTACTAAGACATCAGAAATGATTAAAATGGATTGAATCATATGAAATCCATATCTATACCATATTTACATTATGTTAATTTGGTACCTAGAACTCATGGATGGAGTAGGTATGTTCCATTGGGATTATGAAACTAGATATGGAATTGATTATACATGGATTAATAGGTAAAACATCCATAAAAGTTCTTTTTTCATCGAATTTAATGTGGATTAGGTTTATGGACTTAATAATCCACATTGTATTAATTTAATTTACTTTATAGTAGTCATTCTTCAAGTTGGATGAGTATATATAATAATAATACACGTTTGAAATTACTTTATAATTTCATCATTAGTGTGGGTTAATGATATTTATTTTTCACCCCATGTCTGTGAACCACAATGTTATTTTATATCTTTTGTGTTAATTCATGTTGTGTGTGGATGCATGTTTGATAGGGTTGAGGCCTAGGGTTGAATGATCAGGTGGAGTATGTCATGGGGATTTTAATTATTGTTCTAGAGCACGACATCATCATCTTGGAGATGGGATATGTAGTTAATCTAATTGTTAGTATAAGATACTTGTTATTTTATTTTTTTCATTTTATTTAATCCAATATATGTTATTGGACTTCTGTGAATAAATGTTTCATATATGATATGGATGTTATATTATTTATTATAAATAATTTGTTACATCCATGTTTCTATTAATTACATCTTAAATAAAACAATTTATTATTGTGGATGATGTTTGGTTATTTTTTTGTTTCATAATATATTATGTGGGTATAGTATCCACATTGTCACACCTTAGGATCTCATTTCTAGTCATCATCCTCTTGATTATGGGGAGGAATGGATAATGGTTTTCAGCATCCTTTAAAATTATTGTTCGTAGAGTGAACTAGGTCAAGATGTAATAATTTTATATTAGTTGATATTTAATCATGTAAACATAATATTTTGGATATGGTAGACATGAGTATTATAAATGATTCAGAACCTATGATGGATTCCAGATAGTTGAATAGATAAAACCTAATCCATTTTGAATGTATGGGTTCTAAGGACATGGGATTAATTTTCTTGATATCTCATTTTATTATTTTATAGGATTTTATCATTTATTGGAACATACTAAATATCAATATTATGATTTGTAATAGATGTATATCTCCCCCTTTTATTGATATATATGTGATTTATGGTGACACTAGGTCAGTATCGGCAATATGTGATTGATCATTCATTATATTTGGTATTTTGTGTCCCAATATTATAAGGATACTAATGTGTGATTTCTATAATGATGATGATGATAAAGATTTATTTTTTAAATAAAAACATAAATTGTGTCTTCCTATATAGTTTTTTGGTTGTTTTGAAATGAATTTGAGTTATATATATATTTCCCTCTCATCATAGGTCATGTGGATCAATGGATAAATGACTAATGTGGTGGATTATCAATCAGTTCTCATGAACATGATACTAATGTGTTAAACTCCTATTGGGTAACTCATATTTACTTTTTTGACATAATGATTTACTAAAAACATATACAGTGATTTACCTTATATATATAAATAATATAGCAATTAATCAGCCAATGTGATTGTGGTACAACACAAATCATTGAGGTGAGGTTGTGAGTGACTAGTTTACCCTCATTGAAAAATATTTTATCCTTACTCCTTTCTAGAAGACCCTTTGATGGTGTTTAATTTCTTTTTTTCGGTAAAATAATTATTTTTAACAATTATTATTGAGATTTTACATCTATAAATCATTGATAATTTACTTAACTAACTATCATTTGTGGATATTATTTCTGATAGTTTAGTATGAAACTGTTTGGTACCTATATTATTTTTGGTGAATTATTACCTAAGGGTTTATTAATGTATATGGATTCTTGGTTTGTACCTGTATCATATATAATTACTTGAAATCATCGACCATCATGGAGAACTCACTTATGAGGATGATAAATGTGCATTGGTCCCTAATATGGAAATTTCTTGTATGTTTTGTCATTAGATTAATTCCATGGAAAATATTTAAAAATGGATTTAACATAAATGGTTATCCATTTTAAACTTATTCAGTGTTTTACTCAATTACATAGAACTAATAAAATCTATATTTTATCCCATGATGATATGGTTTAACCCTAATAAGTTGATGTTATTTTAACCACTCTCCAAAAAAGTTCATAAGAATTTTAGATTCCTTGAATTGAGAGAGTTATTTAGATGACTCACCATCAGATGTTACCTTGGTCTGAGTTTTGACCTATGGACCAGGCGGTGTGACCTATCTTTAGACAGTTCTGGTAGGCCTTTGTGGGATACATTCAAGCCCTTTGTATTGAATTAGACACCAATGACTCAACATTCGGTTTGATCATGGAATGCCTATGATAACTTTTAATCTATGGTTAACGATACCTATTTAGGATATGATTTTGGTTATAGATTTACATTGTGGATAATGCACAAGGTCATCTCTTGTTTTTTAATATAGGCTTCATTATGACATTGGTTTTTGAGTAAGCACACTCAGCACATATTGAAGGATAATGATTTTTATAGGAAGTAAATTTCATGATCCGATAATTATTGAAATACGGTTTTACATTTATAAACACTTTTAGATAATGGATAGATTATCGTCACAAGATTGAATTCATGTGAGGTGTGTTTTTGAGAAAATAATGGAACATAGTTGGTGGGAAATATTTAATAGGTGATCAATTGGGAGACACATGTCTATTGGTAATAATTTTCCACATAGCATAATTATTCTAGAATTGTTTATGGACGATTCATGTTAAATAGCATTAGAAAACTATGAAATTTCGCTTTATTGTAAAAGAGGTATCAAGAGTGTATCTTGATTTTTTGAAGGAATGATTTTACACTATACCGAACTAGAATACAAAAACTCTAAACCAATTTCCTAATTTATTAAATTTTCAAAAGACAAATTTAATCACATCTAAATTTAATGAATAATATATATGTATTTTAAAACATTAAAAACAAATGATATTTATATTTAATTTGAAATCCCAAATTACAACCTTCTTTTCTAGACTAATAAAATTTCTTATAGCATATTCTTTCATATCATTGGTATTATAAATCATAAAATCATGGGAGATAAAAGAAAATATGGTTGAGAACAAGTGCTTAGGAATTGTTTAAAACATCATAATCAATCATGTATCAAAAAATAATAATAAAACATGGAAATGTAAATAATTTTAAAAACATTTAATTTAAATAACATGATTATAATACTCAACATGTGATGGTGAGTAACTAAAAACACACGGAATTTAATAAATATAAAAACTATTCTAACTAGACATGTAATAATCAATATAGGTTAATAAGTAACAAAAAATTATACTTAATTAATAAAATAAGAAATAAATTCATCCAAAAATTATATAAAATGAAAAGATGATTGCCTGTAATAAAGGAATTCTTCATGAAGGTAAAAGCTAATCATTATGCTTAGCCTCAAGAATCATGAAAACCACTAATTTCTAGACCATCCATAAGATAATTTAAAACTGATAGATTTATATACAGAAAATAACCCATTTAACTTAAAAAATCCATCTTATTCATCTTGTGAGACTGTAAGTGGATTTAGGGGCTATATATAACTGATACTGACTTTAATATTAAAGTTAAAATAATTCCTTATATATTAATAATTGGTTTTATTAATGATAAATATCATATTCCATTAAATATCCATATTGAATAAAATATAACACTTTTCAATATTTCACATGTTAATGAGAACACATTCAAAGTAAAAAACAATATTTATAAATGAGATAATGTTTAATAAATAAGCATATCCATGAATAATAATTGTTAAATTTGTGGAAAAGTTTATGTCTACTAAACCCCAGAAAGTGAATTAGTAAATGGAATGTTTTTTCAAAACAAAATTAATTATGAAAGTGGAAATGAAAACTTTCCATCATAAAAATTTCCATAATGCATCAATATTAACATTAAATTTAACATCGATACAAAATATCGTTAGTAGAGTATATGTAAAATAAAGGGCTGCTATTTTTAAAAATAGAAGTATAATTAAAATATTTTTTGAAAAATTAATAAAAAATAATGTTTTCAATTTTAAAAATCCTTTAAAATTAAAATAACATTTTGATTATATTTAAAATAATTTAAAATAGTGAATTTTCAAAGAGGAATGAAATTCTATAAGTGTCGTACACATTAAAACATTGATTCCTTTCACATCATTTGTAAAAGTCTATGAGTATTATTTGGAATATTAAATTTATATTATTAATAATGAAATTCACTTATAAGAAATGGAAAAATGTATTCATTAATTCATATTGAATAATACTAAAAAAATTAGAATCATTTTTCGAAGACATGGTTTTCGAGGAAATATATTTTCAACTAAAGAGAGAAGTGAATATATATTTTTTTGGAAAGAAATCAATTATTTTTATTACCAAAGATTAAAATATGATATTGTTACTTTAGAAATCATGAATAACCATATGAAAAATCATATTAAATTGCTTTAGTAGACAAAAATGAAATGAATTTCTTCTCTGTAAATCCATACATAAACAATTCCAATTAAAATGAGATTTTGAAATAATCCATCATAATGGTCATAACAAGGAAGTGAGAATAAATCAAGTAAGTTATTATGAGTATTATATTTTAATCCACATAATATAATTGTAAATACAAAATATTATACTGAAAATTCATTACACACATAATCTTAGAATATCACCGGCACTGAATAATTAATATGACACAATGATGATAAATTGAGTAGTGAAATTATTTACCACTAGGAAACTATTAATAAAAAGAAGTTTTGAATGAAATAATTCAAATTGAGCTTCAAAATAACTTTAATTACTATGTAATAACTATATTATATGTTAAATTTGTAATTATATACACTATATAAATGAAATCAGGTGCATAACATTGGAATATTCCTCAATGAAATGTAATTGAGATAAATCATTAGATAACTCTTCCTCTTTGATGAAATTGATTTACCATCCTTTATAATGGTTTTATTTTTGTTTTTATTTTTTACCCGAGGCATAATTGTATTACTAATTGTACATATGATCTTATTAGGATATTATTCCACATTTTTTCAATTAATATTAACTATATTTATTTTTCAGGTTATAATTTTTTTATTTTCTCAGTCAGGTTTTTTCATGAATTATCTATATCAGCTACTTATTAAATATTTTCATTATATATATAATGAAATTAATGTAATGTAAATCATTTAGTTCATTATAAACATTTTTATAATCATTACTGAAATTTGAACCTGGAGAATGCACCAAGTTTCTTCATAGAGAGAGTAGTTTGTACGTTCATATGAGTGACGTTATCATCTACTTAAATGTCGAAAGGGTAAAAATGTAGTGATATATTAATTTATTATAATCAATATCATTCCATATATGTCATATATATTTACTCAGTTCTTCCAAAATACATTCCATATAAAGAATAACTTAAAAACTAATCACATCACTTCTTAAGGTGGTAGTCTATTGTACACATGAGTTATGTTATCATATTATATAAATATTGGAATGTAATAAGATATGTTATAAATAAATATTTAAATAAATAACATATATTAGTGTTAAATCCATCATTATTTCTATACATCAATGATTGTTATGGAAAATGAATTACAATGATTCAGAGGGTGGTAGTCCACCATAAACAAGATTGATTATTTTGTTTCCCATTTAATAGTGAAGTAGACAGAGAAATATTTTAGTAATGTAATATTATAAGAGAGATATTAATATAAATATTTTATAGGTTTTATGATAAAATATTGATTAAAGGGGAACAAAAATGAATGAACTATATTAATGAAATTACCATCTCTAAGAGAAACACCCTTTGTATATCCACTTAGCGTCTATATGGTTTATCTTTTGAGAATACTTGATAAAATAAATTTTTTCTAATGATGTTGTAGATTTTTTTGGGAATGGATATTACAAAACAATGTTAATTAAAGGTTTGGATATTTTAAGGGAGTGTGTGCTCTTTTATAATTGTTAGAAAGGAACCCGCATGGAAATTACATTTAAATTTCTAAAAAGAATAAAAAAAGATAAAGTAATTCGCATTGAAAATGATTAAAAATGAACTTATATTATACTTTTTTATTTTTATGGTTGAACTATGGCCATAATGTAATATTTTTACTTGTTTTTAGAAATTTTTATCAATTATATACTTATTTTAACTCCCGATAATAAATTTTTACATTAACTAGAATAATTAACATTTACTGGTATAACTAATCATTTTAGTAAGGAAATAAGATGTCCATTTTATAAAAAATTTATTATGTGTGAATAAAAATATTGAAACTGTTTTCCAACGTAAATTCACTGAAATTGTGGATATGAATTTAAATTTATATTTTATGTGGTGACAAATAAGTTGGTTTCCAAGGATAACATTATCATAACTAAAAATGGTTTTTATTTCCAAATTCAATATAATTTTTTTTTCATAGACATAAACTAGTAAAATATTAATTTTCTTGAGACAATATTATATTAAAATAAATTTACAATATAATTTAACTATGTAAATTTTTTAAAATAAAAGGAGATTTATAATAAAAATCATTTTTTTCTTTTCATCAGAAAATTAATCTTTGATGAAAATTACATAAAAATCACCCTTTAACAAAATTTGAAATGAAATTTTAAGAACATAAATTTATATTTTCGAATAAATTATCTAGTAATGCTAAAATATAATATTAAATTATGTTACCAAAGTGTGAGTATACCATCTTTTAGAAAAAATATATTTTTTTATAAATTATTTCTCTTAAATTTTTATGATCATATTTATAATTAATAGATAGCCATAAATTTCATAATTTAGTTGTTATTATTTTTTCCCACTAATTTAATTTCTATGATATAATGGTGTAATATATTATGATCCATTTATAGTCATGGTTCTATGTTAAATATCTAATGAAGATATTAAATTTAAGGAGATTTGTTTTTTTGGTTGTTTAATATTGGTATTTCATGTCTCATCAGATCTAGAAGACTATATATCTGTTATTAAATTTAATGTTTATATATTATTCACAAAAAAATAATTTTTCCCTTTCAACATGTTCTTTCACCTAAAAATTTAGGGATTAATAATCGAAAATTCCATTATTTTATATAAACTTCATAAAAATGATTAGTAAAACATCCTCTTGATAACTATGAATGGTAAATATGATGTATATCTTGAATAAAATACAATCAGGTTTCCAAGTAGGATAACATTTTATGCAAGTGAATATAAAAACAATGATGAAAAAGAATATGTTAATGATGAGTGATATTAAAAATTATTACATAAAACATAATAATCCACAGAAATATAAGGACCAAAAAACCAAAAACTAGTGATTATTTTAAAGACATTTTTATTTATCAAATCTGAAGGTAATATGATAAAATTTGTTTTTAAATATCATATTCATAAATTTCTGGAATTATTTTATAGTATATGAATAAATGGATATGTACATACTTGATAACATTTTATTTTATAAGAACAATTTCATCCATTGGGTTTTCTACAATTAGTTTCTACTTTATATCACACTCAATGAAATGAATATCCAAATATTTGTACTTTTATTTCCAATGAACTACTATTTACTTTAATCATATTTCAGATACATATAAGAATGATATTCCATTATTTATATATCAAAATATTTCCCAAAACCCATATGTTTAGCACATGTTATCCATTAAAATAAAATAATTTAAAAACATCAATAGTAATACCACAATATAAAATTAATATTTATTCCCCATATCATTTAATTAAAATATAAATAAATCTCAAAACCTAAATAGTTATACCACAAGTTCAAAATTAATATTTACTCATTCAATTTTCTATGTTAAATAAATAAATTATCAACTAGAACATCACATATGATAATGGTAGGTTTTAAATCATTATCATACTTTAATTGTGGGTTTAGGCCCCACTGAACAACTAGATGCAACAGGTTTTCAACCATTATAAGGTTATCCCTTTTCCAAATACAATTTTAGTATAATTAATACAATATTACCATATATTAATGAACCATAATTATAATAAAATATTAATTAATATAATCATTAATGGATTCCAATACCTTTAGTATTAATTCAAATATTTAATTAAATTCTTCTAAAAATTAATATTTTATAATGTTAACCTCCTTGTTTTAATGATCATAAAATCATGATACTAATTATATTAATGAATTTATATTTTTCAATATGTATTAAATGTTCTAACAGAGGTACAAAAATTTTCCCCAATGTATGATTCACTATTGTTGCTAAGAAACTATCAATGAGGATCATCAGTAGTCAAGGAATCACCTCTATGAACGTCAAACCATTTTTATGGAAAATTTAAATGTACTTGAATGATTCACATCAAAACATGCCACCACTATGAAATTTTTTGAAAATATATGAGACACCCTCACATATGAGTAATCATTGTCTTTTTCCTTTCACCTTTATGGAGATCTATCTGTGACGGATACACCATCATATGACACTATTCCAGTGTATTTGTTATGTAAAGTACGACTCACCACTAGGAAGGCCTACCTTCCAATGATACACCACTATAAAATAAAAATATTTTCCAATGACAAGATTCAAACATTGTATAAAAATGTTAAAGTATGACTCATTTCTAGTAAGACCTGCTTTTATAAGATACACCACCAACGATGTAAAACATTGGCTTTTAACATGACACAATCAAACATGAGACACCATCATCCAGGAAATACCATACATGAAATTTTGAAATGTAAAAGACATATTAAGAAAATGACACGACAAAGAAAAAACACCACTAGAACCATGACACTTTTAAGAACCCAGACCTACTTTTCATGTTTGGGATTCCATTTTAGGGTGTTTTTTAATGAAAAAGTGGAGAATCTAGAAATTTATGGACTACATGATGAGTTACATGGAGTACACACCGTATACATGGTATCCATGGGTGACCACGTATTGGTCATCTAACGGCCATGTACATGGCCATTTGGGGTATAAACGAGAAATTTTAAGGAGTACACACCATGTAGTTTGTAGTACATGCCGTGTAACAGCCATATACATAGTCGTGTGGGGTGACATGAAGACTGCATACAGTGGATATTGGTTAAGGAATGTACATGACATGTACTATTAATGAACACACCATGTACTATTATTTTTAATTGTTATGTCAGCCTGTGGTCAAGTCTGATCGACAGAAACAACTACCTCTAGCCTTGTCTCATCCCGATGTAATGGATACTGACGAGTCTTCTCCTGGCCTCCGACTAGTTTTCCATTCTCTGAATCAACCGACATCGATTGCATTAGAATTTACACAGTGAGTTCTTCCATATTCTAGATCCTCAATCATTGATTTATCTCCATTCGTGATATATCCAAGGATGAACGTTTTAGATGTTTTTATTGATCTACTACATTCAAGGTCGATTCAAGGACCGATGAAAAATTATATTTATCATACAACAAGCGGGTACTTGTTTAGTTCCATACATTAGGTAGTCATTGAATATTATGTCAAAAAGTTCCCAATGTCTAAGAAAATTGTGTTGATTGTTTTGGGATTTTACACCTATTATTGCCTGATTTTCCATGTGATCATGAGTAGAGGATTCTTGATTGTGAATAGTGTTATTTTCCATTCAGTGGATGTGATTCCCATGTTCATTTTTATTTTTACCGTTTGTTTTATCTTTGATGAGTAGGCTCATTGTTTTCCATCCCTAGTGTCGTTAGGGTGGAGTGATATTATCTGATAATGTTATATGCTTGTAGTTTTTTAACCAGGTAATTCTTGAAAGATATTATCCAAGTAGTTATTAATGTTTATGTTGGAAATTGAACATATTTGTGCATGATTGACTTACACAGGGCTGTGGGAACTTGGTGTAGTAGACCATAAGGGGAATGGGCATTGAGGGTTCCTTAGAGTGTCAGTTTACATTAAGGTTGTGATACTATAAGGGGATAGACATGAGTGCTCCCACAGAGTGATTGTGGATCCACATTTTGGGAAGACTGGTGAAATTGGACGTTTAGTGCTTTCTCTGGGTGTTTATAGTTTACTGGTAAAATACTATAGGGGGAATTGACAGTGAATACTTCCTTGGAGTAACTTTCATATAGTTGATCCATAGGGGTTAGACTACGAGTACATCTTAGAGGGTTTCTTGTGATTGATTGGTTGAACCCGAGGGGTTAGGCTGTGATTACATCCTAGAGGGTTACTTGATTTTGAATTAATTTTTTACTTGATATATGGAAATGATGCAATTGAAACAATAGGATTTTTTACTTTTTATTACTTCCTTATAACTTCTTTATTTTCCAAATATCAATCCATATATATTCATAGACTATTAGGCATTGATATTTGGGTAGTTTCCAAATGGAATTCATCTCACACCCTTTTTGGTTAATGATTTTGGTCCCAAAATGATTATATTGTTGTAGATATAGAAAATGGAATGTGCCCTTCTACATTCGGTACTTGATTGATGTGGATCTGGAGAGAATTAGATCAATCTTAGGCTTGCGATACATATGAAGTTTATTTTTTATTTGTACAATTTTTAGTATTGTATTCAAGAATTGTGTCTTCTTTGGGAACACTCTTAGAATTATGTACCATACATCATATATATATATATATATATATATATATATTTGTGCTCCAATTGACTATTACTTCCAGTCTTCTGTTGTTTACTTATTTCTTTTTATAACCGCTAATGATATTTTTATCTATTTCTTTCTGATGCATTACTCTGCCAATAAGGGCATAGATTCCCCACTATTACACCCAAGGCCCTCGCTGCTAGTCAATAAACGTTGGCATATGTGGAAATGAAATTGAGGACATGTGACCTACTTGGTATAGGGCACCTCTGGGTGGCATCCATAACTGGGATGTTACAAAGTGGAATCAGAGGTATTATTTTCTTCAGGACTCCCTATTTGGAGCTTATACTCTGGGATACAATGGAATATGTATTTAGTAATATTTTTTCCCAAGAATATCTATCTTATGTTTATGGAAAATCTAATTTACCTTGATTATAGCTATTTTTGTGGTTTTTCAACTATTAAAGTTTATTTGATTTCATCGTTGGGTGATTCACTTGTTTTGTACTATTATTGTTAATATTATGAAGATCTATTTCTTATTCAACATGATGAGATGAGGGTATTCCATCTCATGCATCATATAGGCATGTGAAAGAGATCACATGTCATGCATTTTTTCCATTCCATTTAGGGTGCATTACATAATGAATGTTGTTGTGATAGATGTTGTGCGTGATATAAATGTTGTTTTTATAGATTCCTTGATAGAGTAACTATTTTCTGAATGTGTATTTCTAATGTTTAATGATCATTTGAATGAACTAAAAACACTGGTCCATGAGGTGTTATGGGACCTTGTGGATCATAATTTGGTGGATCATTGTACTATTATTCTTGTATATGACATGCATAAGTTAAAAATATTTGATTTGTGGGGAGTATGGGCCCTCACGTATCGGAATTTTTCACTTTAATGTTTGTTTTACTAATTTTTTATGTTCTAGAGTTTTTTCTGAGGCTTAATGTCCAGAAAAAAATTAGATACACGGTGTGTATTGCTGCATTCATTCCATGTATCCTTTTTTCAGGAATGAATTGTTTTTCTTAAGTACACGACATGTATTCTATGTACACATTGTGTACTCCCTCTCCATGTTATTTCAAGTGTGGGATGAGACATGGGGTTGGGAAATCATTTCTGGAACACACCGTGTATTAGACGTACACGTCGTGTGTTCATATCATGTTTCCAACCATGTGAACAACATCGTGGAAGGATTATGGTTAGCTATGACACATCTTTTCTGGAACAAACATGTTGTGTAGAGTCATCCGTGTAACCAGCCGTGTGACTAACAACATGGGTTGGTGATGTTTGTTCGATTACACACCATGTCTGGCACAATCATTCAATGTAGTATTACTCTTGTAGAACCATGTAGAAGAACTCGCGTAGAGGAAAATTATTTAAGTAAATACAGTGTCTTGGGAGAACGCATTGTTTGTATGGCCTGTTAAATGACCAGTGATGGCAGGAACACACACCCATGTGAAGTATCAATGGAACACGTTGTCTAGGGGTCATACATGTCTTGAACCCCTATTTTGAAAAACATGATGGATTTACTTATCATATTAATTTCATTAACTTTTATGTTTCATTCCTTGTTAATCGTGAACTAAGGTGAGTTATTGACCTTACAGTGTCATGCCACCAAAACGTCCTCTGGTTGTATGCCTGATATAAGGAAGGGATCAGACAATGCACATTGTTGATCAGAGACTACCTACAGATCATCCAGTCATTCCCATATTGACACCAACCATTATTCTGGACATCGATTATGATGCACATTTCCGAGAGGTATTTATAGGCTTCATACAGACAATTAAGAGAGCATAGCCTCCTACCCCATCTATGGAAGATTTGATGAGGGGTTTTCAGCTACAGCAACCTCCCTCATTCCTAGGGGATGGAGGAACTCAAGCTATAGGACCGTGGTTAGATTCCATGCCTTTGATCATCGAGCATATAGAGATGCCTTCATGGAGGAGGGTAAATCTCGCTATGTACATGCTATAGGATTTCTCCAAGAGATGGTGTTATGTGATATCACAGGTGGGACACAATAAGGTTGTGTCTTGGTATGACATATAGCATTCCATTTATGATTATTACCACCTAGAGACGTTGAGGGTTGATTGACCCTGTGATTTGATGAGTCTGTAATGGGGTACACTTTCTGTCATGGATTACTCTTCTCTCTTAACAGTGCTTCATATCATTACACATATACCCATAGGTGATGATTTATTCCTTGGGGGGAAGTTTGAGGATGGTCTTTGGCTTGGAATCTGATCTCAGGTGAACATGTTCAGGTTGACTTCCATCACCTCTATAATCAACTTGGAACTGATCATAGAATGTAATCCGAGGGATACTGGAGCTGTGAGCCAGGGTATTGTGGACTTCAGATTTGGTACCCCTCATACTGACAGTTGGAAGTTCCATCACGAGTCTACATTCGGGGAACAAAGGAAGCAGGATATTTCTTCTGGTAGCTAAGTGGTTTGATACTAGTGCAGGAAGAGAGGGCATACGAGTCCACATTGCTGATTGAACCAGTGGGGTATAGATATTGCTTCAAGATGGTTCCTATTCAGTGTTTCTGTCAGTTCTTATTACCAGTAGATGGTGCCCAAGGTTCTTATATGACTCCCCATTCATGAGATGTCCCATCAATTTCCCTTCAATCTTGGAACTGGAGTTCATCCGGCAATTCAGGCTGAGGTGGAGGTCGCGGTCGTGGTATCCAGTAGACAGGCATTTAGTAACAATTGGTTGGATCAAAATAGGGTGGTCTGGTAGGGTCATAGGGCCTTGGTACATGCATGACATTTGCAGTGGAGCAGACCTAGTAGGACCATGATCCCTGACCCTCAACAATTCTTGGTACGATTCTACTCACCATAGTTCTTTCTTCTTAACTTTTGGATACAGAGGATTCACATAGTTTCAAAAATTTTATGTTGTGGAGAGCCTTGGGCACCGTATCATTACTTATTCTGATGAATTAACACTAGACACTCTATTGGGGACAAGACTGTCTACCGTACAAAACTGCATAGAGTACCCTCTTGAGGATGGTGGGTGTCACTTCTTAAGGGACCTCTGTGTCATAGAGATGATAGGATATGATTTCAATCTCGGGATGGAAAATTTGGTTACCTACCTGGCTATTGTTGACTGCTATCGTTCTTTGGTGAGTTTTACTTCACCAGATGGTAGATTATTTCTACATAAGGTTGAATGGGATGTCCATGAGAGTAGATCAAGACTTGAGAATTATGGGTATGGAAGAGTTATAGAATATAATTCAAGTATATATCTTGATGACTAGGGGACTTCACAATTGGACTCTCCTCCAGAGTTTGATCATGTCATGGATGAATTTTCAGTTAACTTTTCTATTTTTCCTACATAGTGAGTGGTAGAATTAAATATTGAGCTTGTTCTATGAGCGGAAGAGGTGTACATTCCTACATATAGAATGATTACACTTTAGTTATAGTAGCTGAAGAGGCTATTGGAGGAGTTATAGGAAAAGAGTATCATCTAACCTAGTACTTCTCCTTGGGGGTTGACTGTCTTGTTTTCAATGAAGGCAAATGGTACCCTTACACTCTGCATTGAATATTAAAAGCTGAACCAGTTGACGGTCAAGAACCGATATCCCTTGTCGAGGATTGTTGATCTCTTTGATCCGCTTCAAGGTGCTCAGATGTTCTCGAATATAGATTTGATATCTGCTTATCATCAGTTTCATGTTAGACCATCAGATATACCTCTTAATGTCTTTTTCTGCAGGTATGGTCTATAAGAGTATGTTGTTATTCCATTTGGTCTCATGAACGCACCTGATGTTCTCATGGCACTAATGAACTGAGTGTTCCATCAATAAATGGATTCATTCATGGTAGTCTTCAAGGAAGATATCTTGATGCAATCTCACATTTTACGTGACTATTACACACATCATCAGATCATTTTGAGTACAATGCGAGTGCATATATTATATTCTAAGCTCTCAAAATGCCACTTTTGGATAGACCAGATTCACTTCATGGGTCATGTTATCTTAGAGACAGGAGTATTCGTAGACCCAGAGAATGTGATAGTAGTATTTTCCTAAGAGCATCGGAAGAACTTCTTTATGGTACAATGTATTCAAGGTGATTCTTGTTACTACAGACGTTTCATTCCAGACTTCTCATGCTTAGCACAACCACTGAAAATCCTGTCTAAGAATAGTTCAATTTACAATTGGTTAGATTCTTGTGAGTCAATATTTTAGGATATGAAAGGGATGTTGACTTCAGCACCAATATTACTATTTATAGAGTTGGGAAAGGGCTAAGTTGTATACAGGGATTCATTAGGTATCGTGTTGGGAGTTATGCACATGCAGGGGGAAGGATTCATTGTGTATGGGTCTTGATAGATGATGCCACGTTATAGGAATTAGTTGAATCACAATCTTGAGTTGGATATATTTATTCATTCGTTAAATTATTGGAGACATTATCATTTGGGAAATAATTTTTTGGTTTTCACTGACCAAAAAATTCTCAAGTTTATCTTCACTCAGTGCAATCTGAATTTGAGAGAAAAATGGTTGGTTGAGTACCTTTATCCCATTGATTTTGAACATGCCTACATTCCTGGAATATTTAATGGAGTAGCTAATGCGTTGAGAAAGAGGACATAGATAAAGGCATTTCAGGTGGATTGTATTGAGGGGTAGCTTATGGTTATATTCTTAGTGATGCGTTTGGAGGTGCATGACAGACAGGGTAGATGTTTCATTCATCTGTATTTGTTACCTCTACTCTACTTCACCGAGTGCGAATGGTGCAACTATCAAATTCTGAAGGCCTAGTTCTATGGGAGAGTGTGTCATGAGAGGACCCTATTTTTGGATGGTCCATGGGTGAGGATGAGATATTTCACTTCCATGGACGCGTATGGGTGTTAGCATACATACTTGATTTGCTGATGCAAGACATTTACTCCTCATTTTTTTAGGTTCATCCTAGTGTCATCAATATGTATCAAGATATGCACCATCAGTATTGGTGGCCAGGTATAAACAGATATGTTTCTAGATATTTCATGAGGTTTTCCAACATTCCTCAGGGGAAGGCAGAGCCTCAGAAGCCAGCCGAGCTTTTGACGTTGTAACCCATTCTTGAGTGGAAGTGGAATGATGCCATAATGTACTTTCTGACAGGATTACCAATGTTGCCTTGAGGGAATGATTTATTATTGTTTGACATTTAATAAACCATGAATGTAGATCACTTATTTCCGATCATGGAGACATTCAATGATGATGAAATTGGAAGGCTGTAAATCTAAGAGATTGTACATTTACATGGAGTTCCACAATACATTTTTTCAGACAGGAATGCATGTTTTACATCTTGTTTCTTGAAAAGATTATGGAGGGCTCTCAGTGCACAGGTACATCAGAGTACAACTTACCACACCTAGACAGATGGCCAACCTGAGCATATGATACAGGTTCTAGGAGATAGGCATTGAGCATGTGTCCATGATTTTGGAGGCTCTTGGGGGAATCACATACCTCTTTTGGAGTTTTCCTACAATAATAGTACTCATGAAACTATTCAAATGACACCTTGTGCAGTTATGTATGGTAGGCCATGCTGATCACTGTTATGTTGGATGGCATTAGGAGAGGC
Organism: Viscum album; assembly: GCA_963277665.1. Lineage (NCBI taxonomy): Eukaryota > Viridiplantae > Streptophyta > Magnoliopsida > Santalales > Viscaceae > Viscum > Viscum album. The sequence goes on along the minus strand of OY728121.1, from coordinate 86,081,223 downwards.
AACTATATTGTGACATTGTCATGTCTAGGAGACCACGTAGCAGATAGAGTTGATTTGGAATAGTATGGATACTACACAGTCACGAAAGAAGTCTTATAATGATTGATGAAGACATCCTCTAGTGTTCCAGGTTGGAGATCTGGTTTTCTAACATGTCTCGCCAAGGTTGGGATAGAGTAGGATTATGAGCCATGGTAAGCTTTCATCAATGTATGTTTGACTGTTTGATGTTTTGTAAAAAGTTGGCCAGGTTCCCTATCAGATGAAGCTACCTCAAGTGTACTGGGTTATGCCCAAATAATTCCACATTTCTCAGCTATGACGTTACCTCTCAGACATGTCTCTTATTTTTCAACCTGAGGAAGTTGAGCTGGAGATGGATGTATCGTTCAAGGACCATAATATCCTGATTTTTGATTTCATTGTAAAGGTTCTTCATGACTGGTCTGTTCATCTGGTAAGAGTGATATTGAAGCATGGGAGAGAACATGACATGACTTGGGAGTGGGAGGCTGATGCACGATCGTAGTGGTCAGAGCTCTTTGAGGATTAAGCTTCTATGTTGCATCGTTAGGGAAACTATGGGATGAATTTCTTTATGGGTTATGTTTGTAAGAACTCATACCATCATTTTAGGAATGGATTTTTCTTTTATGGTGTTTTTGAAAAAAAAGAGAGGAAAATCTAGAAATTTTTGGAGTAACCAATGTGTATATTGGAGTACACATCATCTACCCGGTTGGCACGGGTGACCGTGTACTAGCCGTGTAACGGCTGAGTACATGGCCATATGGGGTAGAATCTAGAAATATTAGGAGTACACACCGTGTACATTTGAGTACATGTCATGTACCTAGTTTTCATGGGTGACCACGCACTGAATGTGTAACAACCTAGTACAAGGTAATATGGGGTGACCTAGAGACGACATAAAGTAGAGGTTGGTTTAGGAATGTACATGATGTTTACTTTTAAAGAACACATAATTTACTTTTCTTTTTAATTGATATGTCGGACCAGGGTTGCTTCTAATCGACGGGAACCTCTACTTCTAAGAATGTCTCATCAATGATAGATGTATATCGACAAATCTTCTTCGGGCGTCCGACATGCCATCCCTTCAATGAATCTACTATCATTGATTTTGTAATATTCTCTACGTTGAGTAATTCTTTCTTCTAGAGCCTAATTTATTTGATTTCAATAATTTCATACAGTATATTTGGTTGAATATTTTAAATTTTTATGTAGATCTAAAATGTTCTTGGTCAATTCAATGGTTGATGCCAGAGTGTATCGATTGTAAAATGTCGAGGTATGTGGTTTGTGTAATTATTTAGTTAGTATTTGAATATTATGTGCAAATGTTCCCAATAGCCAAGAATGGGGTATTGCGTGTTTATGGAATATAGGCTTGTTATTTCCTGTTGTACATTGTGTTCTTGTGTAGAGGTAGTTTGATTGTGAATTGGTTAATTTAACATACTATGGAAGTGTTTCCCATGTTTGTTTTTATTTTGACAAATTGGACTATCTTTTCCTGTTAGGATTCTTGTTTTACATGTATGGTGTTGTTAGGATGGAGTGATATTATCTAATGTTGTTACATTATTGTAGCATGGTTGGAATAGTTGTTCTTGAAATCTATTATCCATGTAGTTATTAAAGTTTAAATTGGATGCAGAACATTGTTTTTCATTATTGACTTACATAGGGAAGTGGGAATTTAGTGTAGTAGACCATATGTGGAATGGATGTTGGGGGCTTCCCCGGATTGTCTCTTTACTTTTCACATTGCAAGACCATAGTGGTGGATGGATGTTATTTCTCCTACAGTGTGTCTGTAGATCCATGTTGCAATACCACAAGGCGAATTTGACATTGAGTGCTTCCCCATAGTGTATATAGTTTACCGATAAAAGGACACAAGGGGGAATTGTTGGTGAAGGATTCCTCATAGTGTCTTTTCTAAAGGTGAACCAGAGGGGTTATAATGTGAGTAATTCCAAGAGGGTACCTTGTGTTTGATGGGTTGTACCTGAGGGGTTAGGCTATGAATACTTCCCAGGGGGTTTTTTTTGAATTGGTGGTTACTTGATATATGAAAATGAATGCAATTGAAGATGTAGGATTGTATACATTTGAGTACGTCCTTGTTTACTGCATCAGTATGCTTACCGCCTTCCATATATATTCACCAACGATTAGGAATATATAATTGGGTGGTTTCCTTCTAGGATTCATCTCACACCCTGTTCGAGTCATGCTTTTAGGCCCAAACTGATTATATAGATACATGTATAGAAAAGGGAAAGTGCCCTTAATCTTCAGGTACATGATTGTAGTGGATCTGGAGAGCATGGGACCAAGGTGAAAATTGAAATATTGATTGAGTTTATTTGTTTTATTTGTACATGGTTTAGTACTGTATTCTGGAGTTGTGACTTCTTTGGCTGCATTCCTAGAAAAATGTATCACACATCATTTATATATATGTGCATCAGTTTTTTATTAATTCATGTCTTTCGTTGTTTACATATTGTAGGTTATTACTAATTATTCTATTCTTATCTATTTCTTTCTGATGCATTAATCTACCAATGTTGGAATAGTTTCATGGCTATCACACCTTAGGCCCCTTTTTCTAGTCGACATCCTCTAGATTTTGGGGAAATTCTCTTGAGGCCATGTGACTAAACAGGTTTGGGGTACATCACGGTGGCACCTAGAACCAGGACCATACAACACTACTACTATTTCTAAAATACCATTTTATTTAAATATTTATCTTACTTGTATATTATAAAAGATAATTCAAATTTCTATTATAACGATTTTCTCTTAAATGGCCAAAAGAATTCATTGAAGAGGATGTCAGGCATGGTGTATACCGAAGCAGAATAACGTAATTCATGTTGATATTTTTCCTAATTCTACTACAGATAATGGTTAAGAAGACATACTTGAGAAAATTATATAAGATACACATAAATGTGATGTCAGAAAAAACAAGAATGGGACACACACAAATATATAAGAAGATATTAACTACGACATCCTTCAATTACATCACTAGGATGCCAATGATCATACTCAAATATTTCCATCCTCTAGTCAAGAATATAAGAGTCTATGAAACTCTGTGATTCTAGATATTTTAAAATATATCGACTCAAGATACATTTCCAAATACATTTATAAATCCATGAGATGCACAATAAAGATCAAATTATTTTTATCCCTATGTTTATAGATTTCTATGTTATGTTTAATTATTCCAATATATTGACTAGTTAATGTGAATACTCTATTTTGACACATTGAATTTTTCACATTAATTAAACTAGATGGTACTTGATATCTACTTAGAATTATATTATCCACTTTCCCACATATTACTATTTTAGATGTCCACATGTGTCCATTTTGTTTTCACTCCCACAAAGAATAGTAGAAGAGATCATGTGGTACCTAGATAGTTTGTAAACTATGGTAGAACCTGATCAAGGATGGGGATCAACTAGTTTACTATATGTAGTCTTCATGGTGGTGGTTGATCACTAATGGTAAAAGACTATGTATTAGCATGATATTGAAAACGCTTTTTTTTAATTTCAGTTTCATTTTGTTTGTTTGCAATATTTATTATTTTGAAATAGAATCATATTTTAGCAAACAAAAAGATAAAATTTTATCGTCAATATTGATTAATCTTTTTATTAGAATTTAGTTAATTAAATTTATTTTAAAAGACTATGTAATATTTTATATTACCTACAGGAGAACTAATCAATCATTAACGAACATTTTTGAATGATTAGAACATATAATGATATATTATATTGAATAAATATTCGATGTTAAATTCATTGGTAGAATCAATTTTAATCAATTTTGAAAATAAATTTTTTATTTGGTACTTCATTCACTCATCCCCTTGAGATACTAACTCCGACCAAGATTTGGGTTTAGTGGAGTTTCTAATTTTTATTATTGACTTTAACAAATTTAAAATGAGGTTTTTATTAAGCATTAAATATTATAAAATATCATTATTTCAAAATTCAGTTCTCAAAATATATTTCAGATTATATGGTTATGCTAAAAATAGCCATATGGTTTTTAATGGTAACAGATATTCTCAATGGAAAATCATAATGAAAATGCACATTTAGAGTATTCTTTTTGAAATCTATAGTAAAATACAAGATAACATTGAATTTTTTAAAGAAGTGAGAAGTACTTATGAGGATTCTACTATGTTAGATCACAATAATACTAGAAATGGTATGAATGCCCTATATTTTTCATTAGTATATGAATTATTTAATAGATTTTTTTCATGAAGAAGTTGATATGATATTTTGGATACATTATATTATTCATATGAGGGAATATATTATGTTAAGGGGATTCAGAAAAAAAATACTATTAAAAATGATAACATTAATATTACACCTTATAAACCTATTTCTGACATGGATATTATATTTTATGAAAGTTTCAACCTAATGTTCATTTTTTTGAATTGTTTATATAATATTTATCATATCATGCAAGTATTAAAGTTATTACCTGCAATATGGAGATGTAGATATATCTCTATCATAGTGTCATGTGACGGTAGTAAGATACTATTGAATGAAATGATTGGAATGATTATGATGTGTGAGGAAGAGTTAAAAGTAAACCGATAAGATGATGAAGAACCTGAGAGGAAATCATTGTCATTTAAGACTACAAAATATTTAAAATAATATACAGATAAAGAGTAAAATAATGTACAAGATTTACGTTTAATTTATAATAAATCTCCCTAAGATAGTGATCTTGATATGGATCATATCGCCCGAATGATCGAGAAACCATAGAGGAAAAATTATTGTTTCAAAATGACCATTTATAAATGAAAATATGATAATAAAATCATTTCTGCAAAGTAGTTGAATAAGAAAGATTCTAAATTTCTCACATATTATGGTTGTAAATGGATTGGGCATGTTGAGGAACGTTCCAATTATAAAGTGAAAAAATAAATATGAATGAATGCATAAGAAATAATTGAAAACTACATTGAGAGATTTTGAATATATCACTAATGAAATAGAAACATAAAATGAGGAGATATTGGATATAACGAACATGGGCTTTGTGACCATAAAATCTATGGTACATATTGTATCTGGTTTACCTATTTCCTTTACTAAATCAACTATTCATAATAATTATATTTCTAATTATTTTGGAAATAAAAATAATTAAGATGATATGTATCTAGAGGAAATGATTGAATTTTGTAAAATTTTAGAAGACACATTTAATGATCTAAGATATAAATATATACTTTTTAATGACATAATTTTTTATCAAAAAAATTAAATATCATCTATATATTGGAAAGTATACAAATGATCATATTCAAAAAGAAAACACTAAACTTATTGTTTCAAATGATCATTTAATGGAAGAAAAAGAAATGTGTGAAAATGTTAGATAAAATATTACTCATTTTTAGGTTATGAATTTTCACCTAATTATGTAATGTGAATTACATATCAACCTATACAGTGAATAATAACAAATAACAATATTTTACATAACTCTAAAACAGAAATTTCTTTTATCGTTTAATTTTATAAAAGACCAAATAATTTTTCTATTCCAGAATGTATTCAATCTATTTATAGGAAAGCCATTATAATATTCAGGGTTCCCAATGAATTGATTACTAACATCTTTAGATAAAATAAAATTTGGGTACCAAATTTATTTCGTTCATACATTATCTTTTATAAGAAAGCAATTTATAGACCTCGTGTAAGAGTTTATAGTACTTGGAACACATTTTTTAAAGACATATCAGAGATGATTAATCATGCTTCAAGTTACTTATTATGTTTTATTGTGGCCATTTAACCATTTGGGTGAATACAAATTTGAAAATAACCAGCCATGTCAAAATTAGTATAAAAAATTTAGATTTCATTTTTAATTATTATTTTCTGATGTTTTGAAATATAACCTACTTAGTAAATTATAGTTATATTATTATTTAGATTATTTAAATTTACAAAATGATTCATCATGTTTTTTATTCTAATGAAAATTATGTTTTATTTACTTTATGAAATTATATCATTAATGTTGTGGGTGGTAAACTCTTTAGTTTCTCAAAAGGTTTCATACATAAGTGACATTCAAAAAATACAAATCTTTGGCATTTTACATTAGTTCATTGAGACATGCACTCACAAAGGATTCTTACGAGTAAAAGATCTGTTAGGGATCAACCTATGATTGAGATCACAACAGAAAAAATATGTACCCCCTTCCAAAAAGGGAAACCATCAACTGTTCAATTTAAATTAATGAAATAAGTCTCATATTCTTAACCTCTAGAGTTGCTTCACATGGATTTTTATACCTTCTAGAGTTTATATAATAAATAGAAAACATGGAGGTAATGTTATGGTAGATGATTTCTCTAGGAAAACATTGGATTAATTTCTAGCTTACACATATGATGGTTTCTCATACATTTCCATGTATTCTATTTCTATATCAAATATTAGTTGATTTATAATTAAAACCATCATAAGTGATAATGGCCATGGGTTTGGAAATGAAAATTTTCAGTATTTTTTCTCACATAATGTCTACAGTCCCAAATTCTCTTCTCATATGACCCGTTAGTGGAATGGATATATTCAATGAATAAATAAAACAATACTATAAATATCTCATACCATGTTGAATGACCATTACCAAGCTATTTATTTTTCTATAGAATATTTCAATGCGACATGATACGTCAGAAAGAGGGTTGTAATTAGACATGTGCTTATGAATCCCCCTTATGATCTCTGGAACAAAATGAAACTGAAGGTTCATTAATTAATTTTTTGTTTCAAAATCATTATTACTAACAATATTGATAATTTGGAAACAATCACTCCAAATTCAATGAAGAAATTTTTATTTGTGATTCAATATCAATAAAATTCTATAGTGTTTTTAATATGAGAACCAAACTTGTGGAATAATTAGATCATTTAAAATATTATAAGACTGATTAAAATTAGCATATGGCCCCTTGAGAATACCGTGAGGATGATTTAACTTTTCTGAATCTAAATTCTAAACCTTTTGAAACTACTGTAAAATTTATTAAAAAATAATCCATCTCTAAATAATTTCAAGATCCTCCTGAAAACAAACTAGTAGAAGCAGAAGTAACCAATACAAATTTCTCTAAGGCTATCAGAACTCATATGTATCACACTTTAGATTATTTTGTAGGATATCTTGATAGAGGTAAAAAAACCCAGAGCTCCACTTTGATATTAGGTTGAACATCATGCTCTCTATTATCCTCTGGAACTTAACAACATTAATGAAGCCACTAATAATGATTTTATTGTAATATCAATGAATGAAAACATTAAAAGAAACAATTTTTGGGATATTATATAAAGAAAAAATGACACCATTACTATTGGAACAAAATGTGTCTATATGAGTAAAGTTGATGACTCAAGAACTATATTTATAAACAAGGATAGACATTCTATTCTAGTTTATATTCAATAATATCTGATTGACTATGAGGAATCCTTTTCACCTATAGCTATGAAAGAGACCATAAGAATCTTGTGTGCTTATATAGCACATCTATATTTTAAAAACTATCAAATGGATTTAAATAGCGTAATATTGAGTGATTTTAATGTTGATTATATTTTGATGAAAAACCCCTAGGATTTCAAATTACACTATTTCTAATTCCTTTTTATATTAAAAAAAATTATATGATTTGAAACTGGTCTCGGAGATTTGTTTGAGAGGCTCAATGGGTTTATTATTTCAAATTGACATTAAAAATATATATTTGACCATACTATTTTAATAAAAAAATTTCCTGAATTTTTTTAAGTAGTAAAAATATATTTTTATGATATTATTTTTGGATATTCATGAAATTCCCAATGTAATTATTTTTTAATAACGATACAAAAATAATTTGAAATGACATTAATTCATGGAATCTAATTTGTTCTTGGGTTTTAGATTTTTAATAATGTAGAAGGAATTATTTTGAATCAATGTAAATATACATATGATATTTTATAATATTTACAATTGTTAGAACTAAGAGTAGTGATACTCGTACTAGTACCACCCTTAAGTTGGATCTTGGTGAAATTGTGAAACATGTGGATCAAACCTGTTAATGAGGTATGATTGGAATCCATTTATACACGATTCCTAGATTGCATGATATAATTTTTACTCTGTGTATGTGTTCTCTCTTTCAAAATAATTCAAAAGAGTCACACATAAATATCGTTAAAATAATTTTCAAGTACCTCAATTATACTAATAATTTGTTATTGTTTTAATCTTCATGATACGAATTTGATCTAATGAGTTATTCTAATTATGTTTTTGGTCGATTGAAGTTACACAGAAAGAAACATAAGTACCAGGTCAATATTTAGGAAATTGTTTTGTATGATGTTGTAGTTTAAAAAAATTGTGTCATTGTCTGCTGTGGATAATGAATAAATAGGTGCATGTAGTTATTGGGAATAAATTTTATTAATGAAACAAACTATCATAGAAAATGCGGATCAATTTGGATATTTCCCTATAAATTGTGATAATAAAAGTGTAGTAAATATATCATAGATTATAGTATCTCATCAATGGACAGTGCACATTGATAAAATAAATCACTTGTTGATATATCATTTAAAAAAGGGGATTTCACCCTTGACGTTATTAGTATAGCAAATCAGTTAGCTGATTTTTTACAATGATGTTAAATTACAATAGAATGAGATACATCAAAATATAGTTATGAATGATTAATATAGGATTAGTTTATTTTTATGTTGATGAACAGTTATGGTGGACACAATATTTTCATTGAATCACTTTTTTCATTGATATAGTAATGTTTTTGACATACCATTGTATTTCATTCACCATTGTACTTGAAATATCATTGTAGTTTAAACAATAATGGGGTTCAATCAACCTTGGGTTTGCCTCACTAATGATATATCTCATTTTTTCATGTCTATGAATTTTCATTGTTTTTAATATGATTAACCGCTGGTGTATTTTCATTCAGTTTACATTGTTTCAGTATATTGATACATTTATTTTCCCATTTTTCAGCTTCAATTTTAATATTCGAATTCCTAAAAACACAATTGATATAACATATTCTCTTTGGTTATTTCCAACTACATATCTACTCTCATGAATTTCTCACTAATTCAAATTTAGACCTTACATTTTACAATCCACAATATTTCAAACCATAATCATACACATGACCAAGATTTCCAAACCAATCTACATGATGAGAATGAATCATGCTTTACTATTTTCACTGGACAAGTAACATCCTTCTATGAGAAAAAAGGGATGATTTGGTGATGCTTCTATAGTTGAACATGTTCTTCATGATATTTAAAAACATTATTTTGTACTTGTTAATGATTTGGAACCAAAATGGATGTTTTTATGTAATTCATTGGTTCTCAACGTACATGAAGATCATGTTTGGTTATCGTGGATCTCTAAAAATAAGTGTCATTTTTATCCAAAACTAATAAATATTTTTTTACCAATATGTTTTGTATGGTTATAATGATGATGAAAAATATTGGATGAGTACAATAGTTAATAGTCGTAGAGTAATATTTTCATCAAAGTAGTGGTCAAAATTATTTAGTGTTTCTAATGATTGTGTTAATCTTTAGTATCATGGATCTATTCTTTAGGAAAATGACATTTTTATTTACAAAAAATATATTGAGGAGCTGACTGTTTTTGGAATCAGTAGAAGAACAGTTTGATCCATGATGGATATAAAGTGTATACTACTCTTTACATTTATGCAAAAAATGTTCTGTACTAGGAACATATACATTTCCACCTTAATATTCCATGATATATAAAATCTCCATTAAATGAATATAAGACTTATGATCAATATATATATTCATCTTATGGTCCATTTATCTGAAATGATGAATCCTTCCTCAATATCCATTTACTTGATTTATCTAATGATTACTTCTGTAATGTTAACTGCTAAAGGACAATTATAATATGATGGGGAAATATTTGGTGACTACAATGGTTTTTTTCATATCAAAAGTTATTTTCTAAAAATTGAGGATTATTTTGAACCCCGAGAAAAAACTATCGGTAGATGATAATGGAATGTGAAATGATACATTTAACCTGGTGGATAATGCCACTACACCAGCAGATATAGTTGACACAATATTTTGTCAAGATAATGTTTTTTACTGCTCAAATGTTGTTAATGAATTTGTTTTAGAAGAATAATATGAAAAGGATCCTTCTATTAATGAAGTTAGTGACCCAATTTTTTCAAATCAATCACAGAAAATTACATATGGAGGTCCTATCCCACCTAGTATAATTTAAAATGGAAAAGCGATTGAGATGTTATGAAGAGAAAATATAAGTCTTAGCTGAATATAATTTTATGTATGTGTATAAATGATATGATGAAGAACATATTAGTGATGATGAAGATGGAGAAGAAGAAAAATAGAATTGGAATAGAAATTTTTGTTGTAGTGGAAATAGAGATGATGAAAATAGTAATGATAGTTATGATGATAATATGGATTCTGAACATGATATTTTTGGATGATGAATTATATAGTGAGACATAATGGTGCCCCATATATTCTTGTTCACCAACTATTTCAGATATGAAAACAGATTTTACTGGAGAAGTGAAATCGGTGATTAATGAGATTGTTTCATATTTTATGGTGGATAAATCCCCAATTTATAGTACTATTTATGGAACATAACTGGGATTAGTTTTTATCAAACAAATAGATTATGACTATGGTATGGTGGAACAGTTGTCTGTGATTACTGTTGTAGAACAACATATGGCTTAGAAAAATAATAGTGTCTCCTTATTTTAAGATAGATAGTGAATTATAGTTTTTTGATATGGATACTAATGAACCTCATGTTAATATTTAGGTATAATTTTCATATAAATTTATTTCCCAAAAATATACTATATAGAAAAATGATTAGCATATGGAAGAATCTCGTCTGCGAATTGAACAATATATTGGTGACTAGAATGTTGCTACTCATAATGATTATAAACCAAATGTTATCCCTCCAACAATTTTATTTTCTGTTATTGAACTAATTGTTACTATGAATTTAGAACATTGATGTTGATATAATGAAAGAGAAATGGGAAAAAAATTTCTATTTCCACCAATGGACTGTGGGTTTGAGGATCATAATAAAAGAAATCCTATGGGATCTTCGATTGATCAAGTTGATTTTGATTGGAAATTATAATCATTTTCCTTAGTTAGACCTCATATATCTGAAACCTATGCTTATAATCCCACAATTCTAGTTTGTGTAGTCCCATGGAGTGACATAGATGCTTTTGAAAAAAATTTACATTTATATTTTGAAATGTGTTTTTAGAATAAATTTTCACTCTGTACCAATATTATTAAGAATGATGCATGACACATCATCAAATTTTTGATTGAACATATTAAAATCTAGATGATGAATCACATATATGAGGAAGATATGGAAAACACAGGGATATGTTAATAGTTAAAATATGAAAAATCTATGATGAAAGAGATGGTGTATTCTTTCATCAATTCATTGGATTAAATTCTTAATTATCGTCAGAAAGTCTTCTTAGAGACTTACACCAACAACGAACCACCTAAATTTGCTACTGATCAGATCTAAATACCTCTTATTTAAGAGGTTGTTGCTGTTTCAAGTGGTCTTACATGTGGAAAACCTATCATATCATTTGAGATATATAAAATATCTATGTTGGGTACTACGCATTATCACAGGATGAGCTGATCAAATGATCGGGATATGAATGATGAACAAGAGATAATAACAATATCCATAAAATAATATCCCTCCATGATTTATACCAAACAGTCCACTGAGGGTAACTTTATATTTTTTAATAGAATCTATAAATAACCCCAATGAATGAAGCCTTTAAAATGAATGTATGATAGTTTAAGGAGATTACTCCAATGCTAAATGAATTTGTGGAAGATAAGGGGGACTTATTTAGTTTCATGTAATGAGGTGGAAAGATTATAATGGGATTATTTGATATCATGAATCCATTTTCATTATGTATAATACACAATATTTGTTTCTCCAGGAGAAATTCTTGTCATCCAATATGACACTACTAGAGAAAGCGTTACCAGTGATCTAACTGCATCATTTACAAAAATATTTCTATCATTTGCCTCTTCAACCTACCCAATCTATGAGACAGATCATACCTATTATTTTATATATCCTCTTCCTCTTCATGATCATGGTGGAATCCCAACTGGTGTTCCATAATATTTTCCTACATCTCTATCAAATTATATATTTTTAGATTGTGAGACAGCAAAAAACAATAGAAAAGTTCCAGTAGAACCTTCTTCTAATACATAATCCTTAATCTTGTTGGTTTAGACTATGCCATTATTGGGATGTTCTATAATATCATTTTTCGACACTGTTCTCAAAATTCCATTTATGAATCTTATTCTACTTTTCATATTTATTCTATCTATATTTCAGATTTTTAATTACACCTTTTTTATTATCTGAAAAGGGAGAAACTATGAAATTTCCCTATGTATGAATTTTCTAGATTACATACATGAAGAGAATTTATTTCAAATTACTTATAATTATGTCACTATGTTTACTTTAATATTATTCCTTATTATTGCACTTTGAAACCAAATTCCCCTTGTCTGAATGATAATTCATGATTTGAATTTTTTGATCTTACCGTTGATGTGATCTTTTATATTTTTGATACCTTTGATGACATTATTTGCGATCATTAAGAAAGAGGATATTATAGAACTCATAATTTTATTGATAAGAAATCATAATTATAATGATATTAATTAATTTCATGATTTTGGTAGGTATTCCATAATCTGATATAGGTGATGACTTATTACCCGAATTATGTCTCACCATTTTTGTTTAGACACCATCAAGATGACTCCTTTCCGTTCAGGGACTCACCGCCTAGAATATCACAACATCCATATGAAAAATAGAATATTAATAAAATGAGTCACTATTGGATTTTTTACCACATTGACATTATTTTGAAAATGAAAATAGCACAGTTTTATATGAGTCATTGTCGTACATGAATCACCATCAACATAGAAATATCACTATGATTGATACACCTTCAAACTACACACTAATAGAATATAAAATCAGTAACATATGACTCACCTCTAGCCTTAAATATTGTAATAATATATCCCACCATAAGACTAAAAATTTGGATAAGTACAAGATGCAGCTGCAGTTTAAAATCAGAAAAGTATGGCTAACCGCTTGCCAGACCAACTTTCATATGATACACATCCAAAGAAGAAAAAGTTTTACTAAGTATAGGATATATCGAGACATGAGACTCCATCATCCAGACACATCTATGCATAATATTTGGAAAGGTAAGAGACACCATCAATGTAAGACATCTCCATGAAAAGAAACCCTACAAACTAAGACCCTTCCATTATTTATATACTATATTTTTAGTAAAATATTTATTTAACAAATATATTCCTGATTAAAATTACAATTTACATTTTAATTATGGTCTCTTAAATGATCTATACAATATATTGAAGAAAATGTTATAAATTTTTTATGAGGATTGATAGTATCTGAATTCATATGTATATTCTTCCTACTACTATAGATCATAAATGAGATATAGACCTCTTTCTTCCAATGATCTGAGATTCTGATATGAGTGGTGTTTGAAAAAAAACCAATAAATGGACACACACACACACACATAGAGTATAATAGTTTAACTGCTACATACTACCATTAAATGACTGAGTAAGATAAATCATATGCACATATACTGTTTTCCTCTACTCCAGAACATAAGACTATGTGATACTATGTTCATTTGATGTTTTCAATAGAACATAATTCAATATTTATTTCCAAATACTTTACTAGAGTAATGAGATTCATTGAAACATACTGAGAATTTATACCCCTGTACTTATATATTGATTAGTTATGATTTTTCATTACTATATATTGCGTTGTGTGTGTGCATACTGTATTTTATCTCTAGCACACTGACTCCTATATTCAACCAGAAGATACATTATATCATCTCAATATTCATTTATCTATTTTCCCATGTATAACTATGGTACTGGTCCTTATGAAATTTTTTGAACTCACACAGATAATAGTGGAATAAGACTTGTATTACTTGGGAAATTTATAAACTATTTATAAAGTCATTTTTAGTTGTGGATACACATGTCTGTTATTATTATTTTTTAAATGTAAAATGTTTTAGCCAAAAAAATAAAACATTGATAGATAATCTATTTTAGAGTTTTAAAAAGTTTTTACATAATTAAATTGATTTAAAATTAATAGGTAATACTTTATATTACATTCCTAAGAACTAAACAATCTTTAATAAGCGTTTTGAACTATTATTTCTTACAAAAATATATTATTTTGATTAAATATTCCAATTTAAATTAATTGAGCGAATTCCTTTTATCCATTTTGGAAAAAAAAATTATTAGGTACCTAATTCATTAAACTCTAGATTTAATCTCTCTATCAATCACATATTCTAATCCAATAGGTTATACCCCCATAATGCTAACCATTTCATCATTTTAATCCCAAATCACATAAAACCTAAAAATGGGATTCAGACATTGAAACTTTATTCACATTTAATCTCTTAACCTGTGATTGTATCCACAATAATTTTATTAATGAAGAAATTTATTATTTGAATGTTTTACACAATCCATAGATTTTTTGTGATTCTTTTACTAGGAATACCATTAGACAAAAAATTAACTTAATTCGTAAATACCAATACATAAATCCTTCATTTATTTTATTTCCACATAGTGCCTTTTATGGCCTAAGAAATTAAAAATAGAATAGGGAGTTAATGTGAATAATGTAAATGTTCTACATATATAAGAAAATGAAAAAATTGGATTTATTATATGATACTTCATTCCTTCAATCAAACTTTCATTATTTTAGAAATTTTTTTCTTTATGAACTCATTTTCTATAAATAATTCATTTTTAATTATTTTGATGTATTTTCCATGAATTCCAATTCCACATTTCCCATATGATGGGAATTGAACCTTCATTCCCCAATATCCTCCACCACTCATTTTCTTAGAAAAATTTATTCTTCTTATTATTTGGATTGCCTTTTATTATCTTCTGATATAGGTTGTTAATCATATTTTTGAATAACATATTATTTAAAAATAATTATTTGTTTCACTCCTATCATCATCCAATTTGATTTATATTATTAACCACATTGTCCATCATGTTCTATTTTACCATGATTCCATCATTTTACATTTAGAAAAATCAAAAAGAATAATGTGAGTAGAAATAATCCTAATAGAGAAACCATATAATCATTTATTGGATTTATATATGATAAAAAAATTTCAATCTTATAGACCTAATGTTTAACCTAGATCATTCATTTCAATCCACTTTTCAAATACTATATAATGGTTTTCCTCGAAAATGTTTATTATCCGATGAAAATCCCACAACATTGTAAATCATGTTTCATAGTAAGGTCTATTATCATGCATCAGGTAATGATTAATGGAATCTTAATGCACCTTTTTGGAGTTATTAGGACTTGGAATAATGGTTCCAGAACCATATCCACATAAATTATCTAGATATGGATGTATTATTAGGATAATTCACATGATTTATTCCTTATAAAAACAATATTATATTATTCTATATATATCATAGAAATCAATCAAATTCCCAAGATCCCTGATATATGTTTTTCTAAATCTATATCCCAAGGTTTCTTGAATAATTCCTATTATATGAACCATAATAACATCTAATAGAGTAACCATATTCTAGTGTCTTAAATTATTACATTGGAATGAGATACAATGAATTTAATCCAAATTGACGGAATAGATTAGTACTCTTGGTAAACTACATACATACTTGAATCCCATATTTCTTATAAAGCACTAATTAAAATTTAATTTTTTTGATAAAATCATTATTCCCCCTACAATATAACTCTAAATTAATCATTTCAAACTTCATATATTCCTAGAAAATGAAACATAATAATAGTGTGCTAGAATGGTTAGTATGGTTAAATTACAGTGGAAGCTATCATTAATCAATCAAAATGATCAACATGGATAGGTAAATAACTGAACCCACATTCTAGTTATATAACATGACTATCATAATCAAGAAAGTAATGTCAATAATAAGAACATGTAAAATTTCCTAAATACCATTATTATCACACATGTATAAGGAATAATCAACATGTCAAGGTAAATAAAAGAAAACAAATTCTATTTAATTAATAATATGAGAATGAAATATATCCAAAGTCAATAACATTATGAGAATATCATTGATAATAGTAACAGAATTCTCAATAATGGAAATTCATTCCTATAGATTTTATAATCTCAAACATCATTAAAACCAATTATATCAAGACCTTCTTCAAAATAGTTTAAAAGTATAGTGTTGTTATTCACCAGAAAAATATTTAACTAAGGTTATCCAATTCATTCATCTCAACAAATATAGATCCATCAGGAGGTAATCTATAAGTGGGACTCCACCAATACTATTGTGTCTAAATAATTTCTCATATATAAAATAATTCCTTTATTTCATGGGCCATATTTCCTACTATTAAATATCAGCATTGAATAAAAAATATTGATAAAAAATAATTACCCATTAAATCAAATTACAGTTAAAGTAAATATCCATAAGTATAAATGGGATATGCATTAAGAAACAAAAAAAATACACTAAAAATAAAATTTATATTTTAGAGAAATTGAATTTATACTAATCACATAAATTTGATTTATTCTTGGGAATGTTATTTTCTACAAATATTAATGAAGAATGTAAATTTTAATAAATTCTTTAGACAAAATGATCAATGAACATCAAATGGTAGAATATCTACGATATCAATAAATTATATCACCAATGGATTATAGGTAAAATAAAGGGTTGTTGTCATTTATAAAACTAAATTCATTAAAAATATCAGTAAATTTATTCTTGAGGAATATATATATATAATGTTTAAAATATACTTCCATATAAAATATCCTTTAATAATTATAAAAGATTATATGAAAGATTGATTTTTCATGATTCTAGGAAATTATGTACATTCCATGCATGTTATAACAACGATTCCTTTCATGTTTTTAATAAAATCCAAATTGAAGTTATTTGTAAAAAAATTATGATTCCAATGAGTAGATTTTATAAAATTACAATCATTGGTGTATTTTTTTTATGAAATAATTTTTTAGATCGATAAAATAATTTATCAAAACATTTTTGAAATCATGGTTCTGGAATAAATGGAATATTAAACTAATAGATAAATGTTGTGAGATATTATTAAAAATATTTTATTATTTATATTATCTACCGAAAAGAATGATATATTATTATTAAAAGAATGAAAATTTAATAAAAAATGTATTATAAAATTAAATGGGATTACTAGGTTAAAAAATAAATGATTTTATTCTATGTAAAGTCATGCATAATCAATGTGGAAAAAAATGAGATTGTGAAGTAGACCGTCACAGATATTGTAATAATGATGTGAGAATTATTACTGTATTGATTACATGTATTAAATGTATATAAACATTATGTTAGTGTTAATAAAATATAATTTTTTCATAATTCATTACTCACAAGTTCTTAGAATATAAGGTGCAAAAAATTACAAATAAAATGCAATGAAAAGAAATTGAGTAATGAAATTCCATACAACTTGGTAACAATTTTGAAAATTTAACATCGAATTAATTAATTAAAATTTAAACATACAATAAAATAAATTATTATAGAATCATGATAATATATTTCAAAATGGAAAATATATAGCGAAAATATAACAAATTGGATATTTATCATTACCACATGCCTTAATGAAATATAATTTATATGAATTCCTTACTTCATGATTTTGTTTGGCCTAATGTTCATTAGCCCACATTATACATGTTTTAAGAATGCTATTATTTATTTCCAAAATCTTGTTAATTTTATTAATATTATTTATGATCCTATTATATATTTTTTCAGCATGTTTTCTTAAAATATTAATTATTTTTATTGTTTTGGTGGTTATTCCACTTATTTTCTAATTCGTATTTTTTCATGAATGAGATGGTTCTTGTAAGTATTTTATATCTTCATCATCTTTATAATGATATTAATTTTATAAATATAAAATTTTTTCATTATATATATTATTATAATCATTAATGTAATTTTAACATTTAGAATAGATCACATTTCTTCGTGGAGACAGTTTGTCATTTGTACGCATGATTAACATTTTAATTTCCACAATTGATAAAATAGTAAGGAATTATATTATGTATAAATTTTATAGAATCTATAAAATTTCTTACATAACAAATATTTGCACAAAATATCTCATAATTAAATATAATTTAATGCTTATGTGAAAAATAATAACGTCTCTTTGCAAGGAGGTTGTCCATTGCCCACATTTTTATGTTATCAAATTTCAGACATATTGGAAAGTAATAAGGTATATAAAAAACTAATATTCATGATATATATATAATATTTGGGTGTTAAATAAATCATTATACCATCCTTAAATGGTAGAAAATGGAAATTTAATTACATCTATTCATGAGGCGGTAATACATTAAACACATAATCTATTATTTCATTTACAATTTAATGGATGAGTTTATGGATAAATTTTTTAATAAAATTATAGTATATGATATATTATAATGTTATTATATTATATGTATTATAATAAAATGATGGTTTAAAATGAAGAATGAAAATCATGGATCTTTGCTAACATAATTACATTTTCTAAGAGAAAACATGTTTCAATATCATCTTAATAACCCTATGGTTCTTGTTTTTTTGATACCGACAGCTATAAAATGTTTTTACGGATGTTATTGAGTGATTTTGGTAGGGGTGTTTCATGAAAAAAGGGATTCAATGGTGTGGAGATGTAAATGGTGTTCTTTGTAACACCCTGCCCCAACCTCATTTCCATGAGGAGGTGGTGAGGGCTACATGGCCTTAAGCGACGTTCCCAAGGTGCCAATGGCTAGAAATAAATTTTGAGGGCTTCAATATCAAGTTGGGGAACGATTTTCCCTTTAAGGAAAAACCAAAAAAACATCCACTAACAGCCACAATGTGATGCATATCGATTCCATTACCCAACCAAGTATTCCCATAAGACAACCAAGTTGTTCCACAACACAACTCTAAACCAATACAACAAGACATGTCCACACAACATCAGATTACACTGCGGACACTAAACAACCAAACACGAGAAGACTTGACACTCGCACAGCTCCACGCCAAGCTCCATGATCCAAGCTACACCCAGGGATCACAATGCTCCACAAAATGAGGGTGATTCCTTACCTTGGCCCACGTCACGGTACACGACATCTGCAAAGACACCATATTTCCAAAGCAGGGGGTGAGTACTAAAAATCAATAGGATTTCCAAAAAGGACGTCCCTACACATGACACTCGGATAAAAACGTTAGAACATTTATATAAAACAATTATATAAGATGATCACATGTGAAACCATTTCAATAAACCAACCATGCTCTTGCCAAGCATCACACCCAAACTAAGAAACCAAGGGAAAGACAACAAAACAATCCACAATCATCCCAACATTTACACATTAGCACAATAATTCCATCTTGAAAAGCAATGCACAACATGAAAACAAAATGGTGGTACTTCTTCCCAACCCGTTCACCCATTCACACCAAAACAATCAAAATGGTGGGACTTCCGCCCAAGCCATTCACCAATTCACAACTTACAGAACATCCCGACCACTACTCATATGGTGGTTCTTCCAACCAATATCCATCCCCTTTTTATAGTGATACATCCCGCCCATTTCCATTAAACATTTCAATCAAACCAAAAAATGAATAAACCCTCCAAGGACACAAAAACATGCAATCAACAAATTCCATTACATAACAATCCACTTCCATAAATCGCCCATTTATTGAAAACCATTTTCCATGACAAAAAAAATATCAATAAAACAACCCTTTTATTGAAAAACAGTTCCATAAATAATTTTCACAAATCAACCATATCATCCCATCTTAAAATCATCATTTTATAATCCATAAGAATAGAATTTCACCATAAAACACCATTTTCCCAAAAATCCCCAAAACATCACCCAAGGGATTTCTAATCAATTTCGCATAACAATTCACAATTAATTTTCAGCACAACAATTAATTTAAAAAAAACTATTTATAAATATGTGGAGTTGAGATAGAAGCCACCTAACTTTAGGGTTCTCAAGAAATCAACCCACAAACAAACGCGCCTCAAATCCGGAAAACACACCACCGAAACCTCCCAAGATCACTTCCCCTAACATCCAAAAGCCTTAATATTAACATCCAAGGCAACTGAAACCCTAGATCTACACACAACAAGTGTAGATCTAGAAAACCATGAAATAGAGAGTAGTAGATCTAGAGGAAAACACAAGAGATACAAGAAGAGAGACTTACCTGGGAGAAACCACCTTCAAACCGCCTTGAAACCTCTTCAAAATCCTTCAAAACCGAGTGGGAGATCCCCTCTAACCCCTAAGAACCTGAAATCCTGAGTGAGGCTCAACTTGGAGGCGGATTGGAGTGTTTTAGGTTAAGAATGAGAGATCCCGAAACTTGTAACCCTATTTTTATGTGGTCGCACTGTTAGCCCACACAGTTTGGCAAAACGTGCACTAACCGTGCACACACTGCTGCCTCAGGAGCAAGGGTCTGCATGGCTGCCATGCACGGTTTGGAAAACCGTGTGCTGCCCATGTTAATCCTACAATATCCCTTGCACGGTTTCCTAGAGAACCCGCATGGTTTCCACTAAACGTGCTCAAACCGTGCATGCCTTTAAAAGCCTCCAAACTCATCCAAAAGCATTCCAAACTCTATAAACCTCTTCCCAACTGATCCCATGCACATTAAACACATAAAAACATAAAAAAAGGCGACATAACTCAAAAAAGTTGTACTACATTCTCCCCAACATTGGACTTTCTGTCCTAAAAATGTAGTGAACCCACCTTTTGCTGAAAGAACTTGTGCCACTGCTCGACCATCTCTTTCTCTGTCTCCCAAGTCTCCTCTTGGATCTGACCATGTTGCCAAAAAACACGAACTAAACCGATGATTTTATCATGGAATACATTCTCTTGGATATCCTAAACCCGCACTGACACGTGCACCAATGAAGCATCCGGTTCTAGCTAAAGCTGATCCCATCAAATCACATGGTCACGATCCAGCTGATACTTTTTCAGCTGTGAGACATGAAACACATTGTGCACCACACTGAACCTTGGTGGCAATGCCAAATGATAATCCACCCCACCAACCCGCTCAAGAATCTCAAAAGGCCTAATATACCATGGAGATAACTTTATCTTCTTACCAAACCGATGATGTCCATCCTAGGAGAGATCTTCAAGAACACATGATCACTCACCTCGAATGACAATGGTCGTCGACGATGATCTGCATACGATTTCTGATGACATTGAGCCATTTCCATTTTCTTTCTGATCAACATTATATTCTCTGTAGTCTCCTAGACAAGGCTCATTCCAACCATCAAGGACACACCCGTTTCCACCCAACATAATGGATAATCACATGGCCTCCCATACATTGCTTCAAACGGAGCCATCTGTATGGATGCCTGATAACTGTTATTATATGAGAACTTAACCAACAACAAGTGCTCCTCCCACGAGCCACCAAAATACATGATACAAGCCTGTAAAATATCCTCCAGAGTATGTATCGTCCTCTCGGATTGACCATACCTTTGAGGGTGATACATCGTACTCATCGTCAACTGCGTTCCAAGGGCTTTCATTAAATATTTCTATAAATGAGATGTAAACCTCGGATCTCTATCCGATATAATCTAAACTAGAACACCATGTCTCGTTACCACCTCCAGGATATAGATTTCGGACAGATCCTCCACCATATTAGATTCACGAATTGGGATTAGATGGACCGACTTCATTAGATGATCCACTATCACAGAGATAACATCGTGCTTTATGAACATTCTTGGGAGACCTGTGACAAAATCCATCGCTATCTAATCCTACTTTAAAATAGAGATTAATAATGACTGCAACATTCCTTCTGGCCTTTGATGCTCTTCATTGACGTGCTGACAATTCAAGCATCTCGAAACAAACTCATCCACTCTTCTTTTCATACCTGCCCACCAGAACTGCACATTCAACACTTTATACATTTTATGAATTCCAGGATGAATAGCCCACCTGAAATGATGATACTCCCTGAGAAGAACCTTCTGACAATCAAAGGGTACAACCATCTGATTCCGAAAACACAAAACTAAATCTCCATTCAGTTTCCAACCGTCAATGGTCTCCCCACCATTGAGTCTCGACCCCATGGTCAAACACTGAGAATCAGATATCTGTGCCTTTCTAACCAGGCCAACCAAGTCAAAAATCAACAAAACAAGAAATAAGACCGCTCTGTCACCATGTTCCTCACATTCCAACCGTATATCAGCTACAACTGACATCAACAACCACTGGTCTGATGCTTGCTTCACCACCTGAGCATATTATTTTCTAATTAATGCATCCACCACCGAATTTTCCTAACTCGGTGAGTACATCTAGTGAAAATCAAACATCTGGAGATATTTCATCAATATCCTTTTCTACAAGTTCAAATACATTTGTGAGAAAATGTGTTTCAAGCTCTTGTGATTTGTACATAACATAAATTTCTCACTAAAGAGATAATGACGCCATACTTTTAAATCATGGACCACCGCTGCCAACTCCAAATCATGATATGGGTAGTTCTTCTCATGCACTCCCAACTGCAGTGAGCCATATGCAACCACATGATTTCCTTGAATGAGAACATTCCCCAACCCTGATCTCGATTCATCGCAATACAGCACATACCCTTTTCCTATTTCTGGAAAAACCAAGATTGGTGTTGATGTAAGACGACCCCATAGATCTTTGAGACACTGCTGACACCATTCATTCCAATGGAATGGAACATTCCTCAAATCCTTCCCACATCATACCTTGGTCCTTCCCCACTTGTACTAACAACTCCAGTCAATGAAGGGAATGTTCTTCTAACATATACGTAGCCAACTTCACATTTAACTCTATCGGTGTTCCCAAGAACTCGAAGATCTTGTTCATTATATTCAACCATGAGTTTTCCCTCTCCAGATCTGAATCCCCCCTAAATATTGGTGGATTTTGCATTTGAAACTGAACCGCATGATCCAAAAGCCTTGGTTCATCCATTTTTTTTCCACTTTCAACAGCTTTGAAAGCTTGCACTATGCTTTGCACTAGCTGCTGGTTCACCTGAGGCTCAGGTGCTGCCATATTCTCAGTAGCCTCCCCCAGTTGGGCTCTACGATGCCTACCCAATGCCAATTCTATAAAAAGAAAACAAACAACCATTAGACTCACTTCTGAAGACATCATGAAATCCCATTTCAAATCACATTACACTACTGCATCACAACAAGGCTTTCCACCCTTTTTCACATGTGCCATGATTCACCATTTTGAAAACCAATCCTTTTTCAAAATTCCAATTTATTAAAATTACAATTTCACACATTCATATCAAATCATAAAACATTATACCCCAATAAAATATGCATCCTATTGGGAAGTCATTTCTACCATGAATGACATGCTCGTCTCATTGGCTACACCCATGGCAATGAGATTTCCAATGCCTATAAGTTTCTCCAAAACACAAATGTACCCAACTCCCTTGTAACTTGAATTTCAGAATAAAAGTGTTAGAAACGTCCTTTTATTCTATACAGTCCATGTTCCATCATTACTACGCCTTGCTACAATCCTGAATCAAGGAATTTAGCACAACGAATGTCAACACCAAATCTGAAGATCAACTCCAAAGGACTGAAAAAACTGATACCATTTGTTACACCCCGCCCCCACCTCATTGGCATGAGGAGGTGGTGAGGGATACTTGGCCTTATTTGATGTTCCCTAGGATCCAACGGCTGAAAATAAATACCAAGGGATTGAAGATCATGTTGGTGAACGATTTCCCCTTAAGAAAAAACCAAACAAACCATCCACTAACACCTACTATATGATGCATATCGATTCCCTTACCCAACAATGAATTCCCAAAAGGCAACCAAGTTGTTCCATAACACAACTCAAACCCAATAAAATGAGACATGTCCACACAACATCGAAGTACACTGCGGAAACTTAGCAACTAAACACCACCATCCATGACACCACCACAGATCCATGCCAAGATCCAAGCTCCTCCCAGGGACCAAAATGCTCTACTAATGGAGGGCGATGACTTACCTTTTCCCACGTCATAGTACACGAAATCTGCAAAGGCACCACAATGCCAAAGCAGGGGGTGAGTACTAAAACTCAGAAGGATTTACCACAATTACTTCCCTACACACGCCACTAGGATAAAACCATTATAAAATTTATATAAAACAGTTATATAAGATAATCACAAGTGAAACCATTAACATAATCCAACCATGATCTTACCAAGACATCACAACAAAACCAAGAAACCAAGGGAAATCCAACCAAACAAGCCACAATCATCCCAACATTTAAACATTAGCACAACAATTCCATCTTGGAATGTAATGCACAACAAGCAACAAACATAGTGGGACTACCTCCCATCTCGTTTACCCATTCACACCCAAACAATCAAAACTGTGGGACTTCCGCCCAACCCGTTCACCCATTCACAACTAGCGGTACTTCCTGACCACTACTCATATGGTGGTTCTTCCGACAACTATCCATCCCCTTTTTATAGTGAGACCTCCCACCCACTTCCATACAACATTTCGATAAAAAACCCAAGAATATACCTTCCACGGTCCCAACAACAACAAATAAATCAATTCCATTGCATATCTATCCACTTCAATAAATCACCTATTTAATGAAATCCATTTTCCATGACAAACAACATTTCAATAAAACAACCCTTTTTTGGAAAACCCATTCCATGTATCATTTTAAAAAATCAACCATATCATCCCATTTTAAAATCATTATTTTAAAATCCAGAAGAATAGCATTTCACCATATAACACCCTTTTCCCCAAAAATCTCCAAAACATCACCCAAGTGATTTTTAATCAATTTCGCATAACAGTTAACAACTAATTTTCAGCACAAAAATTAATTAAAACAAATAAACACAAGTTCTAACCAAGTGGAGTCAAGAGAAAAGCCACCTAACTTTACGGTTCTTGAGAAATCGACCCACGACCAACCGCGCCACAAATCCGGCGAACAGACCACCGAAATCACTCTAGATCACTTCCCCTAACATCCAAAAGCCATAATATTATGATCCAAGGCAACCCCAACACCAAATCTACACACAAGAAGAGTAGATCATGAAAACCATGAAAGATATGGAAGTTGATCTAGAGGAAAACACAAAAGAAACAAGAGGAGAGACTTACCTGAGAGAAACCACTTTCAAACCACCTTGAAACCTCTTCATAATCCTTCCAAACCGAGTTGGTGAGCCCCTCCAACACCTGAGAACACGAAATCCCGAGTGAGGCTCGAGTGGGGGGAGGATTGGAGTGTTTTAGGTTAATCCCAATGGATCCTGGAAAATACAACCCTATTTTTAAGTGGCCACACGGTTAGCCTGCATGGTTTAGAAAAATGTGCGTTAGCCGTTTGCATGCTACTGCCTCGGGAGCAAGGGTCTGCATGGTTTCTGCAGATGGTTTGGAAAATAGTGTGCCGGCTGTGCGAAGCCTACTGTCTGCCTTGCATGATTTCTTGGAGAACCCACACGGTTTCCACTAATCATGCTCAAACCGTGTACCCCTTTAAAAGCCTCCTAAATCATCCAAAACCATTCCAAACACTCACATCATTTTCCCAACTCATCCCATGCACATTAAAGACATAAAAAACATAAAAAAAGGCCACATACCTCAAACCGGGGTTACTTTATTCGTCCCCTTTCATATGATGGAAAATGTAACCATATTATAAATTACCTGTAAGTTATCTTACAAAATACCAAATTTTATATTCATTTCAAATCCTATTTCTTTTAAATTATCTTAGATTTTAATTTTGGATGTCTATGATTTAAATAGTGTCATCTTTTAAAATATGAGATTTTTTGAAATATTTTTATTCAAAAGAATTTAAAATTTTTTGTAAAATATATTCTTTATCTTGTGATAAAATCAACATTTATATTATATTTTATTACTTTAAACAAAATTCTTGTCATGCGTTACATGCAACACTGAGTTTAAATGAAGTGTTTCATATTATTAAAATATTATTATTTAATATGATATTTGTATCCTAGACATTGTGACATTAGGTATAAATAGGATTCCACAAATTATGAAAAATTTATTTTTATATTGGAATATTAAATGAAATATTTTTTTATAAATTAATTATAAATGAAAATAAAAACATTTAAAAAATATTGGAAATATTTTTTAGGAAATTAAATGAGGCCCATAAATTTTTTACCACAATAAATTTGACAAATAATTTTTTATTATTTTAATTAAATTTAATGTAATATTTTTAATATAATATTTAATGTTAATATTATTGTGTTTTTAGACAATATATATCAATAAATCAAATTTTATGCTTAAAAAATTATTTAATAAAAAAATATTATTTGTTTCCATTGTGAAATAATTTTAAAATTAATTTTTACAAATTTTATAAATTTTATTTTATAAAATATGTTTAATTTTTGAAATTATAATTTCAAAACTATCTTTGGGTGATTTTTTGCTATTTTTCTGAAAAATTTAATTTTAATGGGAATAGTGTGAATTTTTTTTTATTGAAACTGACTTTTAATTTATTTTATTTATTAAATTATTTATATATGATATTATTTTTATTATTAAATTAGTACTATTATATATACATAAATAAAATTTATGTCATTGTGATCCATTTCATATAGAATTTTGATATTAAATATTCATAAACATTTGAAAATATTCACCTTTAAATCCCACTTTCTTATCTCATTTTCAAGATTAATTTTAATTTATATCATTACAGTAATGTGAAAGTAATTTTTAAAAAGTTATTAAATACATTTAATAATTATTATTTATAATATCTAATAGTTAACAAAATAATTTCTAATTTTTTTTCGAATGCATAAAAAATTTGTTATCACAAATTTGCTAAAAAATGATTATCAGGTGTTTATGCTAAAAAAATAAGTAAAAAAATAAAAAATATATTTTGAATAAATTTATTTCATAACTTTATATATACCATTAAAACTCTATGGTTCTATAATTTCTCATTTTCGATCAATATTATATATCAAAAACACGGGAGTATCCAATTATTTTCAAAAATACCAAGTCTGTCACCTTTACCCATTATTAAAGGTCACCATGTATCCTCTATTATTCACACATAAAAAAATTTAGACAATTAAATACATATGATTATAGCATCAACACTTTCTTCACATTATCATATAATCACTTGTTTGAGAAAAAATATATCCATAGAAGGCTTTTAGTGAATACCAAAAGAGGATTATTGGAGAAGATGTAACATTCATCAATGAGCAATTTTTATTTATTTTTCCCTCCTCGTATTAAAATATAATTATACCATTTTTATATAAAAAAAGTGATATAATTTGTAGACAATTGTTTTTAAATAATGACCTAAAATCTTCTATAATTCCATCAAATGGGTTAAGAGATTATCATTATCGGTACGGTAGACCAGTGCCTCAGGAATAGATATAGTTCTTGTTTCCATTACCACCCATCAAGGATGAAAATAATTACTTATATTGGTTTTATATTTTTTAAATATTATATATATATTTAATTTTATTATGATTTTTTAATTATTATATCACACATATATTGATATTTTTCATTTTGTGGGATTACGATAACGTATATTGTATGTATGATAAACTAAAGCATCACTAGTTGATGTATTACATTCAAGATATACGGGGAAGGTATTAAGAATGATAATAATTAAATTATTATATAAATATATAAGACATAATTTGTTTTTTTATTATTGATATATATCATTTAAAATTCATTATTTCAATCTAATAAGAAATTGGAAAAGGCACTCATGCGTACATATAGCTTACTGTATCCATAAACGATGTATTTCATGTTCCGTCACATAATTTAGTGAATTAATATAAAGAACTATATAATAAATTCATAAATTATATTTTCCAGGGATAATATTTTGGATATTATGTATTACTAATCAAATTAATATGACCATAAATAAATATCCTAAACATATATGAAATACCAAGCTGTTATTCCCCGAAATATGAATTTGATAGGGGATTATTAAGAAACGAGTAATAAAAGGATATAAATATAACATACATGTTATGATATATTCATTTATGGTAATGTGATATATTCATAAGAAAATTATAATTATATAATTTGAGGTTTTAATGTGTACAAATGATGTCAAAACGTAATGTATGGGATTCACATCACAGTTTTTACATTCTATGAGAAAAATACCATATTTACTACATGTTTCATTAATTAAATTTATATACAACACATGAATGATTTTAATTATGATTATAAAAAAATATTCATATTTATATATTCATTTTACAACCTCAATTTCATGGGGCTTATTGTCCAAATGTTACCAAATGCAAATGGAATGTTTGATTAAATATTCATTCAATGAGATCGTAGTTATGTTATAAACTGATATACATTTATCAAGTCTGTATGCATACCATTTGGAATTTATTTTCATGAATTATTTATCCATAGGATATTTTAAGGTACATTTAATGGTATTTAGTCATAAGTCATACTATTCAATGTTTCAAACGTGTTTAGGAATTTTTACTACAATCTCATTGTTTATAAAGACTGTTTCTAACTATGTTTTTTGATTAAATATTTTGATAAATATATCAATAAAATAACTAATTTTATTACCATATTATTAGTTTTTGATATTACATATTTTCCATTAATTTTATCCAAACAATGTTCCTATGGGTTTAAAAGCATGATTTTATGAAAAGTCATCATTTTGGTTGAAAACTCATTTTCAACAAAAACCATTATTACTAAATATATTTTCAAAAATGATTATTAAAATATTAAATATATATATTAATGATATTTTTATATTTTTCATTTATTTATCATATAATTTATACAAGTAATCATAATTTCATTTAAAAAATACTATTTTGATTCTACCTCAAATTTGATTGGAATTTTTTTGTACAGCCTAAAAACAATTTCCTTCTATAATAACCTTTATTTTCATTGAATCCTAATTTATATGTTTTTAGGTTTTCAAGTTTAATTTCAATAAAAAATATTTTATATCCAAGATGACTTACTTTTATGTAATTTATGATTCACAAAGTATATGTGGAAATGGTACAATTATTATTATTTCCATTAATGGTTTTTGATGAAAATATTTTTATGAATCCAATGTCACATCCATTGGATATATCATAGAAAATTAATTATGAATCCCACTTCTTATTTATAATTATTTTTTCAATGATGAAATGATGTATTTATTATGAATCCAATACCTTTTCTATAGGTTATATTTTGATGAAAATTTTGTGCATTCTATTTCATTTTATGGGTTCTGATATAATGATTTCTTTTTATATTATGGAACACATATGTTTGATTTTCATTATGTGATGGTGGTTACAAAATAAAAAAGTTAAGTTGTTACATTTAACCATGGATGGTGTTTTGTTATAACAAAAAATATTTAGTAAGATATAAAAATGATAGGTGAGACCTATATCACCGTCCAATTCGTTGGGTAAATATATACATATCATCAGATCAATAGGTCTCGAATAAGGATTATACTATATTACCTAATAGACTATTTCCACTATGACAGTATTGGGAGTGAACCATGACTTCATTGATGTCTTGGTTAGTGAAACCATTCAAATATGAAAGAATTTTATTTCATCCATGACTAATATGGAAATGGATTTCTATACTTATGTGTATGCCACATATTCCAGGACTAATGCCAAATTTATTCTCTCATGACTTTTGTTCTGTGATTACCTTATGATTCATTTCTTATGAACACTTGAACCTTATTTCATGATTCAATATTATGATCTTCTATATAAATAGTATGATTTTCAAATGTTATTATCATGTTATCATTCGATTATTCTCATGTTTTTTTAGGTATCTTCCTTATTTTCCCTTATTGATCATATGATATCTCCCATTTATAGGTTTCATTTCCCTATTTGATGAATAAATGTATTATGTGTGATATTTATAAGAAGGTTGATATCCATTAAGATCAAAGTGGGAGATAATTTAGTTCACTAACGAAACATGAAATTTTGTTTCCATGTTTCAAAGGAACTAAACTTTTATGGACCTCATGTATGTATTTTTACGAAGTATTATATATTCATATACAATTATTCTATATTTATATATGATATGTTGTGGTCGCTATATATGGTTTTTGAGAAAAGGATTTTTTATGCTTTTCAAACATTGTTGAGAAAAAATTAATGATATACCTACTGTTGTTTTTATGGATATTTCCACGAATTTATCTATATTTAAGAATAATGATGAGTAAAAGTATCAGAAAATGTACTAGAATTTTAGTAATGGATATGGATAGTGTTTTCCAAATAACTAAATCCTTATCATGATACTAATAGGGGATGTGGATCAAATAGATATGTACATAAGGGTAAAAACCCGAAAAACATCACATTAATAAACACTCGATTGGGAACATGTGCATGAAAATAGGCCTTTCATCACACACGGTTTCACTCATCTAGAGGATATTCTTTATAAATTCACAAACACCTTAGGTTCCATCTTGGATTAGACATCGTACATGTGATTATTAATAATTGTGTTTTTTCCGCTATGATTAGTGTTTCACCCACTATTCTTTTTTTGGTTTCATCAAGTGGTGGGAACCCACAAGATCTTAATTAAAAATGAATGGGATGGAAAATTTATTGATGAGAAGAAAAATGGGTTGATGACTAGAGTGAAGGATGATTTGATTTTTCCTATTTTGTTATATGGTACATAATTAACAACGTGTACCGTAACTAACACATAGACTCATCAATGATGATATGAAAATAATTCACATAGAGTGTGGGTAATGTATACCATGGAGTAAGGAATATTAATTTTCTTATTTATCATGATTGTGGAAAGAATCACATAGGTGATTGTAACAGTTGAAAAATAATATTTTTTGAGTAGAGAAAAATTGAAATTTACAAAGTAATTACAATAGAAAATTGAAAGGTTATTTTAATGCAGTGGATGATAATAGTGGTCATCTTATGGTATCTTCGACTATTGAGTGTTTTAAAACTGGAATAAATGGTAATTATTAAGATTGATGTCCGAATGGGAAATATCAATATGTGTATTCATAATTTTTTTTTTGAGAAATGGGTTTTCTATTAAAGATAATGATATAATAGATGACATATGAAAAGAAATATGTATTAAAGAATACAATGATGATTCGTTGTTACTATTTTGTGATGAAAGTGTGAAAAATGATGAATTAATGTATTTGAATACATGAATTATGAAATATATAATGAGTTTTAATGCTTAAATATTAATTATTATTTGAAAATATATGTTAAATTAGGCTAATGTGAAAGGACTATTATTTAATATTGTGGTTATATAGTAGTGAAATAACATTATTAATGGAAGGTAATATTCAATATATTCTATATGTAGTAAAAATATTTTTTTTCATGGATAGTTATAAGTGTGATATGAATGAAGATGATTGAAATCACTAATGAACTTGGAACAAATTAATAGTTTTTGTAAATGTGGATTACAAAATCAATTATGGAATTTACAACATTATTTGTGTTTAACTAATATATCCAATAATATTTTTTTAATTTAAGAAATAATGAATAATTAAGGTTTTTAATATGGCTTATGGTAATTCATGAAATTACCAAGTTTCAAGAGAATACATAATGAATGTATGCAAATTTTTGGTATGTCACAATCAATACCCACATTATTATATATATATATATTAATGGTATGTTTATTTAGGAAATTTAATGTCCATATTTAAATTCTTATTGGGATTTTATTATTTTTATAGGGTTATATGGTTAACCATTTATGGAATTGTTTATGTGTAAATTTCAATGTGGTTTTAAATATTAATTTATTAAATTACCTTATTAATATTTATCTATATTATATGACATATTCTAAAAATATAATTTGATATAACTACATATAGAAGGAGGACCATATCAATTTTGGATGTATATTATTTAGTATATTAATCTAGATGAAAATATGTCTTTTCGAGTAAGAGATGAACCAAAAAAATTAAAGGAACAACCAAAAGGTGAGTTCTTCTGATTCAATGTAATGAAATGAAGAATGTATATATCCTCTTGAAAATTCCTCAACCATATGAAAATTATCTTGAAACAAAAAATTAGTCCAAGTAACTTCATTTTCTGTGAATCCAATGGTTCCATTAATGTAAAATCCCACGTATATAAAGAATATAAAATTATCATATTTATTAAAATTTGTGAATTAAACATTAATTTTACTATACAGGGTATGCTAGGTTTGATGGAATACCTGATACACAACAACGAGTTTCTTTGAAGTCTTATGTTTCACAAAATGTAGAGTCATACTAAAAGAATAATAATAAAATATTATGTTAAATGGTAGTAAATGCCTAGCTGTTGAATTGGCAGGAATGGGAAGAACTAACTAAAATTTGTATATAAATCTATGTTAAATTTTTTTACATTTAACCAATACATTTTTGGTGCCTAAAATATGAATGAATTTTATTTTAATAATAAATACACTAATATTCATTAAAAGGTCAATTTACCGCCTTTTGATAGACAATCCTCATTAAATAAAGTTATTGTTACTTTAATATGTTATATTTTTCAAAATATTATTCTTCTTTTGAATCGGGACATCAAAATTTACATTGGATAAAATTTTGGTATTTTCAGATAAAGTTGATTTTTTGTGAATAGTGAAAAATTCTGTATTTTAATTCATAACAAACTTTTAATAAAACATACTTATGTGGTTATATTAACTTTTAAAAGTTTTTTAATGTGTAATTAGATTATAATTTTACCATGTAAATCAATTTTTTTCATTGGAATTAATTTCAGTTTGAAATTGGACTTAAATACGTGTCAATATTTTGATAGTTATTGTCTCTTAAAAACATGGTTTATGTTTTGACCGAGGGAATTAATTTAAAAATAATTTCTGCCACATCTGTGTTTTGAATTTAGAAAAATGGATTCCATAATTTTAATTAGGTTGTCCAAATTTTGTAAATACGTAACATTAATATTTAGATATTATGAATCTTTACATCAATAAATTTTTTATTTACAATGGTTAAAGTGTACATCTGGTAAATGAGGGTAAGAAAATATTATAATAATAATATTAAATAATCCTAAAATGACTCATAATCCTATTTTTTGATTAGTTTTCTACCATTTGGATCATTGGGTTGCTTTGGAGACCCCATGGAGCCATGTGGGAGTGATAGTGAAACATTATATTAATTAATTTATAGTAAAGACAAAAATAAGTTAAACATATATCTTTTAGTTAATCAATTATTACATGGGGTTTTATAAGTTACCTCCTAGACTATAAGTATTCATTTTAAAGATAAAAAAATTTCCTAAATCATGATATTTGGTTAATAATTTTTAGACATCATATAAATAAAATTATTTATGACACAATAATGATGCAGTGTTTACCTCATTAATGAATGATTTAAATAACTAAGATTACAAAGATTAAAACAATGTCCAAACCCTGTACAATTCATATAGGACTATTTTATTCAATACATGAGTTGTATCATCATGGAATTTAATAAGTTTTTGTTTTTTATTAAACAAAAATAGATATATAATAAATAATATTTCTAAACAATCTTACAGAGCCCCTCATGCCCCTTATAAAAATCCCCAACATCTATTCCATTCCACACACTTCAAACGCCCATTGGATTGTCCTAAATCAATCCAATTAAGCTCCCAAAATCCCTATCCTATTCCCATAATCCTTCCCCTTGTCATAAGGCAATTTAATTAAACGTTTTGGTTCAATCTAAAGGAGATACCTGATTTAAAGGAAATGTCTTCTCTTAAGATCTTTTGTATTATTTTACTTCTCCATCCCCATAAACTCTATTTATTCCTTTATATTATAACAACACCAGTATCCACAATATAACAGGTTGTTTTTATGAAAATTATTGAATCTACACTTACACACACCTCCATCTAATGGTTAAAGAACATACTATTTCTGTGGACGGAGAACTACTGCCTCACAAAATGATGATTGTTGAGATATCTCAAATTGCCTCTCATGGTAGCCATTATGAGGGAACAATATTTATATGTGATATATTTTATATTTAATTTTTATCTTTACTTATGTATTTTTCATTTATATCATATCTTTATGGTTTCCATAATGGATAAATATGATAATTTAATTTAAGGAAGTGTGGACTACCGTCCCTTCAAAGTGATATGACTTGTTCATGTCGTACGTGGAATGTATAAAAATTGAGGTAATGAAATTATATATGATATTATACAGGAATTATAATATTCCTAAGTATCATTATGTTTTTCTTCCCTTAAATATAAAATATAAATTAATGTAGCTGTAATGAGTACGTACGGCTTCCCGTTTCCATGAACAGTGC
This sequence comes from Viscum album, assembly GCA_963277665.1. Classification (NCBI taxonomy): domain Eukaryota; kingdom Viridiplantae; phylum Streptophyta; class Magnoliopsida; order Santalales; family Viscaceae; genus Viscum; species Viscum album. The sequence goes on along the minus strand of OY728121.1, from coordinate 86,046,050 downwards.
ATTTCATTTCATATCTCCAAATGTTATGTACTACTATAAGTAGATATAAAAAATGAATATATATGATATATATGATATGTAAATCATTAATATCATTCTGGAGATAAAGGGATTTTGACTACATTGACAAATTATAATTATAACAAGTTCACTTTTATCTCATGTTGTAAAACTCGACAAAATGTCCGATATGAAGTCAAATAATTAACTAATTTATATTGAAATGTAATAATTTATATAAAAGGAATAATAAACTTTGAAAATGTTTTTATGAACGTATAAATTATCATTAGATTATTATTCATAATATTAAATAATGATCGAGTCAATTCAGAAACGAGTTAAGGGGTTTCTTTTCTCACTTTGAATTCTGAGAGATTTCCATTATTGGCCACTTATTTATTTCTTGTGGTGTATTCTTCACTTCCATTTTATATATATTATCATGATTCTATTTATATTCAAGTTATTAAGTGACTCATTTGGTGTTTGTTATCTTCTGTTCATATGACTCAGTTGATTACTACGTGGCAAGGGTTTTTCATCTCAGTTTATATTCTCGTGAGATTCATGATATATTTTCCACTATTTCATTTTGTTTGGTGTAAGTACATCACATGATTGTATTCTATGTATAATATATTTTAATTTATAGGTATTCACGACTTCATTGTATGATCCATCTTCCCTATGGTGTATGATTCATAAGCTACCAAACAGGTAAGGGAACCTTTAACCCCCCTCTTTTTAAAAGACTTCATTTATGTTATGTCTTTTTAATTTCCACATTATAATGTTGGGATATGTTCTTCTATATCCATATTGAAAAAAAATTATGTCCATTTTATGAGATACCATTTTTCCTCTCATGAAATATGTTTTCTCTAATTTTATGTTAGGTCGTTAGGCTGTCGAATTTTTGTAAGGGAACTTCTTAATCCAATTTCAATTCCATGGGATAAACATCTACTTCTTGATTATGTCATTATATTAATATTTGAGAATGACCTATTATTTATTTACAAAAAATATCCACTTAAATTTTGTGTATTCATATTTTTCACACATAATCATGTCATTGATTTGTCCTTAATCTAAGGATTTGATCTTTGTAAGGTACTTTGTCACAATTTACATTCCATTGAAACTTATTTTTCTCTATACACCAGTTTAGTTTTATATGGTGTATATAATTCCATTTGACATGTTATATCATGAATTTTTTTATTCTCATTATATTATAACATATTCTTAATTTTATTCCTCAATTATTTGTTTTCAAGAGTCTCACATTGTGACATATGTTATGTCATTCACCTATATTATTTTATGAGGTGTATATATAGTGCTTTTGGAAAGTATAATAATTAATTTAGTAATTCTCATGATATTTTAGGTTTCAATTTATTCTATTTATTAATGGGGATTACTATTAAATGTTTCCATGGTGGTAATGATTTTATATAACAATTTCCCCATTTATTAGGATTGTCTATTACAATGTTTCCAAAGATAAAATATTATGATATATATATCATGAAAGACATTAATTTTACTATCTAATTGTTATTTCATTATAATACATGTTTTCCTTTCACATTTCCTCTATTTATTTTCTAAGTTGATAAAAAAATTGTTTTTATGAAATATCATCATTTTGAATCAAAACACTTTTTCATTAATAATAAAGTTATTTAAAATATATTAATTTAAAAAATTAAAAAAAAATTATTTATTAATTTAATTTTTACCCATGTTTTACTTTTTAATAAATAATTTAAAATAAATATCAATGTTTTTATTAAAACAATTCTTGGTTGGATTCTACTGAAAATGTGAAAGAATAATTTTGTATGAAATGAACAGAATTTCCCTCTATAGTGACCATTATTTTCATTGAAGATACTTTTATATGTATTCATGGTCATTTTCAATGAAAAGTATTTTAAATATTTTAAATGATTATTTAAAATATCAAATGATATTTTCAACTATAAATGTTTTAAATGATTTTTATATTTTTTATTATATATTTTCAACAGTTATTTGAAAATAAAATGATCTCTAAAATGTTTTATATTTTGGAAACTAATTTTGAAATAAATATAATCTTCTTTATTAAATTTCTATATTGTTTTTTATTTTCAAATAATATTTCATCAAATAATACGTACATGGATGTAATTTATGTTATACAGGGGATATAACCAATGGATAACATTATTATTATTTCCCTGAATGTTCATTGATGTGAAAATTTTTATGGAAAATATTTATATTCCATGTGTTATACCATGAAGAAATCATTATGAAACCCACCACTTTCTCTATGAAATTTCTATTGATGAAATAATGAAGTGATTATTAATCCTACTTCAATTAAATGAGTTATGTTTGAATGAAATCTTAATGAAAACAAATTTATTTCAATGGTTATAATATGATAAATATTTGATGATATAGTGAATCACCTATTTATGTTTTTCATTATGTTTCAATGGTTATATATTAAACAAGGATATTTTTAACATTATATACAAGGATGTATTTTATGTTATAACCATGTATGGTTGTTACAATATAACCATATAATGTTTATATGTTGTAACAATATATTTCTGGGACCGATATATTAATCCAATTCATTAGGTAATGATTTATATATCATGATATAGACATGACTGTATTGAAGAGAGATCTCGGTTCAATAAGGGACTATGTCACTAATGATGGTCTCAGAATTGAACCTCAAATACTAAAATGGTTTGGATTATGGTCCAATTCCGACATGAATGCCTTCCACATGAGCCCTGACAAATATGGTAAATATTTCCAATTATTAGTTGTATGAAACATGTTCTATGATTGTGACAATGTTATGTTCTAATGACTCTTCTTCTTTGATTCTCATTTTATTCATGTCTTATGAACTTCCAATATTTATTCCATAATACATGATTATGAAAATTAATATGAATGGTATGGATATCATGTTTTTTTTCAAATGAATTGAAACCCTTATTCATATTAAATGGTTTAATACATCCCTTGTTTACCCATACTGAGAATATGAGCTCTTGTTTTCTTATGTTCATGTGCCCCATGTTATGATGATATATACAATGTATGATATGTCTATGGAAAGTGTAATTCATAATGATCATAGTTGGAGATGATGCAGTTCATTTTTAAACTAGTTGTTTTTTTTAAATTCTTTCTAATATCCCAAAACTAGTATGTTCCTTGATCACTTACTTTATTTTATATAATGAATAATCTTCAAAAAATGATGTAATATTTATTTATGATAATCCAAGGTCCCTATAAATCCGGAAAATATTTTTTTAATTTTTTATTTCACTTTAACCCATATCTTCTAAGTTTAACCCCATCGTAAACCCATTTCTACCTAAGACATGGAAATTATTTATTACTATTTTTACTATTCGTTTTGGGTAAAAATTACGTTATACTTAATAAATTATATAAATTATGATGATTCCAAATATGTAATCAATTTTTTCAAATTCAATTAAATTATTATTATATCATAAATATTATTTTAAAAAACTATTTTATAGTTATATTCTGTATAATTTCATTTTATTATGAAGTTATTGAATTCATTAAAAAATTCATTTGATTTAAATTATAGATATACAATTAATATAATTTTTGTTCAATTGTATCAAAATTTAATTTATATAAAACCAAATTTCTACAAATTATAATGTAATAATAAAATATACATATTATCATTATTTTATATAATAAATATAAAAATTCGAACAATTAAGGTCAAGATAGAAATACATTTTTAACACCAGTAAATTTTATACAGTTATGTTTTCTGATGGTGATATTTTCTTTTTGTGTTTTAGATAATGTTTTTTGGATTATTATTTCAATGATCCTAAACAGCTACTATAAATTGTTTTCTAATTATTTAGTTAATCAAATCTCAACACGGCCTAACATGGTGGATAATATTAATAACGTTATCTCCCACTGCTTCTCTTATAAATGGTATTCGTAGGGTATTATCCTACTGGTCGAGTCCATCACATTATTTTTCTATTTCTGTTTTATTTATCATAACATTACTTCTATGACCATAATATTTTCCTGGAATAATGGGTATACCATCAACTATAATGATGATTACTATTTTTTTATATCTATTAGGATATAACATATAATTGTCTAAAATAAAAAATCCACTAAATGTGTTTTTTATAATATCATTTATTAATAATTAAAATCCACATTTTAACGTGGAATTACAATTTTAAATTTTCATGTAAATAAATTATTCCCCTCTTTAGAAACTTCACACATAAATTTTCATTCGTAGTGATAAATAGATTATGGAACTTATTTTTCATTACCTCTTTTGTTCACTTAGTCACAACCCCAAATATGTGGTTCTACCAAACTCTATGACCATGTGAGTTCCTTCTTTAGTATTACATTTATTCTATACATTAGAATATTCATAAGATTATCCTCATATTAAATATCAATCAATAATGGATCAACCTACGGAATCAGTACATGTATGATGTCTAGTATGTACTTTATCATTAGGGAAACATGGAAGACATCATGTACATAGAATAGGATTTCTTGGACTACTATTAAATATGAATCCATTTTGATGTGACCAAGGATATCAAAGGTACCGATGTATCTTTTGATAAGATGTTACATATTCCTAAACTGTATGAATTTCTTCCATAATGATATATGATGGAATAAAATTATCTCTGACTTCAGTCTCTATGTTTGTACAATTATTATATACATAGGATTTTTGATATTTTTAATGATTTTGTATGACTCTGAATAGTTTTATCCTTCTATATAATTTCATATATGAAATCCATTCCCATTAGCTTCCACTCTCTAACTTCTCCCCAGTGTGAAGGATTTGTGACCCTCTTCTAATATGGGGTCTCATAAGGTTCCATTTGAATGCATGAAAGAAAGCAATCATTATATTAGAATTCTTCTATGGGAAGGGGTTAATCCCAACATCCTATTAAATGAATTGAACATGATCTATTCATAAACTCTTATATTTGGATGGTTCTTTCATACATGTATCATTCAAAGGGGGATATAAAGAGTTGATGCTTGGTTTCATTCCTAACATATGCTGAAGGCTTCTCAATAAAAAAAAGTTTGAAACCAAATTTAATCAAAAATATTTTAGAGTTTAACTACATATAATTTAACCACGTAATGTATTTCATGGATAATTGTTCAGATGATAATAATGAAATGATCTAACCTAGATAGTAATTTGACTACATACTAGATAGTTTTATTACCATTTTTTTCCTAGGGACGGCTACGATGACATCCATAGATATGTTTTGACATTTGAAAACATTTATTTATAATAGATTAATTAAAACCATGTATAATTTTCATTAAACCATGACATTTTTCAATACGATTCATCATCTTACATATTTGTTAAACATCCTCTTCATGTTGTAAAACATGATTTTTTTATTTAAATCACTATATATCATAGATCCTCATTGATGAATAGATATGGATGAGCTATTCACATTAACCTAATCTTCCGACATCATTTATAGTAGTAACTGGACACAAATTTGGCTTCTAAACCATATAAATCCTTCTTTAGAAAATTCTACATATTAAATATTCACATAAAATTTAGTATGCACTACATCATCATTTTTAGGTTCCTTGATAATATCACAAATAGGTAGTTAAATAAAATGTTTTATAAATATTGGAGGAATATATATTTTCCATTCCAATTTCAATCCATTATATTTCCATGAATATTTGATCCCTTTTAAATATCATTATGGATAGGGTTGTAGGATCCTTTCAACTCAAATAATCATCCACTATGATTTCCTTCCCTAGAAGGTAAGGTATTAAACCATCATAATTATTGATCATCACTAACTACCTTCATAGACCATATTTATCTCATTTTTTAGAATATATATTTCTAGAATTTGAAATATTTTTATATTTCACACTAATCAACATCGACATAATGAAAAAAATAATAATCAGTATAAAGATCAATATAGAAATACAAGATCAAGTTTTCGATAGTTATACTAATATATCATTAATCAGTGTGTGGGATTGGATATCAATTTTTCATCTTATATTACTACACATCCCAATCCTTTTTGGGATACAACACTTTTGATCACAAAATAATTCCCCATCCGCATGTAGTGTGAGCACAGGTGTTGTGACTAGCCTCTTCATAAGCTCGGTAATTCATTCAGGATATTTATCATTCTAGAAAAACATCACCCCCATCTGATTTATCGTGGTTAGTGGTATTTAAAATCATTGGATGTTTCACAAAAATAATTGATGGTTCCTAGGAAAACCAATGAAACTAAATATTTCTATCATATTGGTTTTTTAGTTCATTCTACAATTACACTATTTTTTATAGACCCACATATATCCCTTTTTTTCTTTATAAAATGAACTACAAATGTTATATGGTTCATCCAAAACACACATTTTCTATAAATATAAAATATATTTTCTCTCCCCTCAATTGTAAATATATAATCAAAATTATTCTCATGTTCATAATTTTTCCTAGAGTAAATGATTATATTTTATATAAATAGTACAACATTTTTTTTGATAATCTCACAAGTCATTATTCGTTATTTCCATGAATATTTTTGAATAATTTTTTTTCTATATTGAATCAGAATGAGATCATCATTCCATTAATATAAAAAAATTATTGTTGGAGATATAATAATTTATCAACTTCAATTAATAATATATAGACATAAGATACAACATTGAGAGGTACTGGGTCCAAATAAATGATAAGAAAGTCAATAATCCATGGAAGAAAATAAATTTATTGCATTATGATCTTTTTTATCTCATCATAATCAATCCAGAGGTACATTTACCGATAATTCATCTTGGTGAAGAAGACTAATACAACCCATAGTTAAGAACATGGGTTTATAATCCACTTTCTTTATTCGATGGTTGTTTCTTCTTTACCACCTCATTTTTAAAATTCCATTCTCTTTGGATTCTTGGATTTACTAAAATCGTCATGTATGATCTCATTTGAAAAATATGCCTAATGGGTAGAAGGAAGTCTGAAAAATTATTTGGGAAAGGCATATTCAAATTATCATACAATTGAAATGTCATCAAGTATGATATATTCTTTAGTATTAATTACATTAGCTATATATCATTACACTTAATACTATAATATCTATACTTAAACTGGTGGAACCAAAAATGATTCATCATCCTTCTTGTTCTTGAATATTAAATGAGGATGATTAGGGATATATATGTTTATTTCCATATATTGTAAATTTATGTTGTATAAATTTAAATTACAAAATCCACACCCATAATAACATCAAATACTGGTAATATAAATATCACAAGGATTCTCAGGAAATTCGGATCCAATTTTTTGAAAAGGGGGGACTTATATAACATGAATAAAATATTTTCCCTATTATTTATTTTAATTATTAGCTCAACGTCCCTATTATGTTGTATTTCTTGAATAGTCCTACTAAACATGCACGATATGAACATATATTTTGACATGTAGTCATATAGGATATTTTTTTCAAGAATGGACAATAAACCCAACATTCATGATTTGATTTAGTTATTATAAATATAATTAATCCAAAATAGTCTAATTTATGATAATTTTATAACTATTGAATATTTAAATAGAAAATATGAACATTAAATTGGCAACATAATAATTAAATGTATTCTTTAAAAAATGAATTTCATGTGTTCAATGTAAATTGACCATGATTTACCTCCAATAATAAATTTGTATGGTCATTTTTATCCCCAAAATAGTTATCCATAATGGTATCGTGAATTTACCAAAAGAATCCACCATGAGTGTCAAACATGGAGTCTAGTCAATGTGATTTTTCATACACCTGATGATGATAGATTACATCCCAATACATTATTTTTGAGTGGATTACACTATGTATGACAATAGCAGATCCAAATCCACTTCTAGAATCTGGAAAATGATAAATTTGATTTGAAACAACATAGTCTATTCTATACAAAAATTTAGGGATGTTTTCACATGTTTATTCTTATACCTAATTCATTTTCTATAGTTTTATAATCCAAATGAATAAAATACAAATACACTTTTCTATAATACCAACTATGAAGACCCATTTGTTAACAAATATTAATTTTTGATTTAATTCATAATCATAAACTTCATAAAAACACAAAATATAATGAGGAAACATGTGTTTTGGTAATTTGGTACATATAAGAACAACACGAATCATTAATTCAATGACATACAATAAAACACATTAAAATGACATTACAATTCCATTGCACTTCTAAAATTCCTTAGGTTTGTATGGTGTCATATATAGGAAATGGTGGGAGATATTAATCCTAGTAAAGGAATAATTAATACATAGAATAAAATAAATTTGTACATGTGTTCCATGAAAAATATCATGGTATCATAACAGTTGTGAAAATCATGAAATTCAACATAGCAGCATGATATATGTTGATAACATAAGTCCATAACGGGATTTAAAAAACAATATAAACGATAACATAAAAAGAATATGTAATTTCTAACCACTATGAAATGATTACAATGTTATCCTATAATTAATTCTTATTAACCATACATGTAATTTCATTACATAAATATTTTACCCAATGCATTTGATTTGCATATAATTTGGGTCCCTCCTTTCACATTCATATCATGTACATATATAAGTGTGACACATAAATCATTCATCATAGAATCATATTTCATCAAATTGAATTCCATTATTGATGAGTGTCTGTCACATAAATAGAATCAACTAAGAAATATAGGATATGAAAATATAATTGAATAACATATTTTTTAAATTGTGATGGTTATCCACTATAAATATATTTGGCATGGAAAATCATAGGATAATTTTAATAGAATAATTGGGGTTCAAAAATATTCATTGAATGGAATAATGTGAGTGAAAGGGTCCTAACATCACTAGTAAATCATAATGAATGTAATATGGATTTTTAAAAAGAAATCTTACATGAATAATTATGATTAAAATTTAATAATATAAAGAATAATTTGAATAATGAAAGGAATTATAGGATCCCATACCTTGATAAAGTGATTCTTAAATCTTGATAAAAGTTTATTAAGATCATTAGGACACTATATAAGGGATATATATAGGGAAGGGAATAGTAAATTCGTGATCCAATAATTTATAATTATTTGAAAGGGAGGTCAGTTGGGATCGTATATAAAATGAGAGGGAATTCTGTAATAATTTAATAACATAGGTTTTGGATATTATATGATAATGTAATGGAAACCACCTATATTTCCATGGGTTATCAATGAATTCATTCTTTTTTGAGTTTTTTTGGATTTTAACGATAATAACTAAACCTATTAATATAATAACATTATCTGATGTCAAACTAATTCATGCTCATCAAATATTTATTTTAAAACCATAAAATATAATATATGGTTTCGAATATTCATTAATGTTTTCTAAAATTCTTCAAATATAATAAAAAATTATTTTAAAAGTAAAAAATTTAATTTTGAGTAATCATTATTTTTTTACATCAATTTTTTGTTTTATGATATCTTAATGTATAAAATAAAATTTACCATATAAAATTTTAAGATAAAAATAAATTGTCCTTAAAATTTATTAAATATTAATGATAGATAATTTTATCGGGTTAATTTAAAAATTATATTTACTCTATCAAAATTATTCCATAATTACGAGAATTTAAACATTTAAATAAAAAATACTCACTTATTGAAAAAACATGTTTTTTAAAATAGAAATTTTTTAACCATTATAAAAATTACATTGGACATCATAAAATAAAATTTTATTTAATATTGAATAAATTTGAATTATTAGTAATATTATAATAAAATATAATTTATTTTTTTATATTTATTAATTCATCAAAATAGAGTTTTTATTGAAAATATACATATCACAAAAATACTATATATGTTTCATCATATCAAAAAAAAATTTATTGAAGATGTTATTTATTAATTATTAAGTATTAATAGAAGATACATATAATCAGTAATTAATATATGAAATATAAAAATTCATATCACTATAGAAAATATACATATCCTATTAATACACTACTAAATTCCATATGGATATTTTGGGCGATGGTGATATTTTCATGGGATGGTATATGGAATCATGGTATGGGTTGTGATCTGGATGAGATTAAACTTCTCATATAATTTTTTTTCACTTACTTTAAATTTTGAATCTCATCATGGGATTTGTTGAGAAATTTTCCAAGTGATTCTATATCGGTCATAATCCTTGATTAATGGGATTCATAGGGTATGATCCTACATGTGGATATCATCACATCATTTGTATGTGTTAATGGGATACTTTATGAACAAATATATATCAATCATAATATTTTTGTATAATGTATATAATATCATAAGTTCTTATTCCTAACAAATATTTATATATGAGAAAATATATATTATGATTATCTGAAATATCCTAATGAGTGCTTGTTTCTTTATAATTTCACATCATAATTTGATATTACTCATTAAAATGGGGAATTTAGTTTATTAATATGTGGTTTGATTCATTGGTCATCACACCAATATCAATATAACCACCATGAAGTTATGATTATTGAATAAAAATTACACGAAATATAAGGAACATTTATTATTACTCTATATTGATATATTTTTAAATTATTCAATAATATATTTAAAAATTCATTATCATAATAATCTATCCCATGATCATGAGTAGTCATATATTATTCATTTCAACCTTAACCTTCACATATTTATTTATTTTCAAACATAAATGTACATTTCTCGAGTATTTCAGATATTAACTAATAATTTTCAATGTATTTACTAGTTTTCCACACACATCACATGTCAAATGGACCTTCTCTCGTCTCATATCTATACATCATTAGTTGCCTCTCTTGACTGAGTCAAATTTAAATACCATTAAAAATTACAAAATTTCTATATGTAGTCCATTAAAACAATAAATTCAATTTCATGATGTCTTAATGTTTTAGAAAATTAGAATTACCAAGTAAAGATCGATATGTTCTAACCACGATTTTAAATTACCATTCCCACATAAACCTCATAAAAATATTCAAAAATAATATTTATTTTGATAAATTTATATTATTAATAGTCTTATATGTTTTTATGTTAATGGTGCATCCATTTTATATCTTCTTTATATCCTTTGGAATGTAATGGATTTTCATGTGCATATGTATAACCTAATATCTCGATGTACTAGTGAAAATCATTTTTGATCACCATAATAAATGGTTAGTAATAATGAAATATTTAATAAATATATATTATAATTTTGATATTATTATGATTCTTGAAATATAATATATTATATATTTTTTTACCCTTCACATTATTGATCATTATAATATATCTCTTGTGTTTATGTGTACTATAACCTCAATGAATTGGTGTGCTTCATTTTTCTTTTAGAGTCTTAAAAGGTACATTATAAATTTTATATATTGAAAATAATAATATTTATGAAATTATTTTTTTATGGATATCAAGTAACAATTTCATAACACTTATGACCATGGAAAACTACTGAACATGTTTTGGATGGATTTGTTAAACAAACATATGTGGTCGACGAATGCATGAACTGTAAAATTAATTGATTTTAAATTATTATAAAAGTAAAATAAAAATAGAATAAATATAAAATATATATTAATTAATAAAAAATATATATTATTCTAAAATATATAATGCTTCCAACCATGTAGGAACCCAATGTATGAGTTTTTCTCCTCAATTCAACTCAATTGGTATATTTTGTATATTCTTTATCAAATTTATTTTATGTGTTTTATATGATTCCTCTATAAAATATTATGTATTTAATTACACATTGTGCATGATATTTTATTTTTACATATTCTTTTTTTTTATTTTAATTTTTTTGCATTCATAATTTTTAAATTTCTGAAGGGTTAATTTTACAACATCACTCATATAATAATTGTTCATGTTTAAATTTATGACATATTAATAACATGATCATTATCTTGTTAAACCACATATAATTAATTCTCATCCAATTATTTTTAGTTTTTCCTCTATTCCATAAAAAATTCTTGTATTCGATTTTCACTTGTGAGGATTTTTTGATTTATCTCTCTTTATGTGAATTTAGTTTTTTTAATATATTACATTACTTATAATGTAGTGTTTTTACATGAACTACAAGAAACTATAGAACTGATAATATTAATGATACCAAATAGACATTGTATTGGTGGGTGTTAATAATATTTTACAATATTTTAAAAATAAAAATTATGATTTATTATTAAGAAATTAGTACTAAAATTTGACTAAATCAATTTCATTCTTCAAAAATATGATTACTACAAAAATATTTTTTATTTAATTTTTTTCTTGGGTATTATAAATAATTTAATAAAATTTTATTAAATATATTTAAAATATATATATAATTTTATAATAGTCATGTATATATTATCTTATGTTACTTCAGTTTTTGATATTTTTAAAATATTTATTATTAATTGAATATTGAAAAATACTGATTAAAAAATAATCATTTCATTAAATAAAGAAATTTAAAAGTAACATTATAGGTTATAAGTGGTATTGATGTTTTATAAATATTATTTTTATAAATATTCTAATTATATCCATTACTGTTAGTGATTTATAGAATTTTTATAAAAGTTAATTTTCATTCTTAAACATCATTTTTTTGGAAAACTATTTTTTATTTCATTTTATAGGTTTATTTTTAAATTAATTTATGAATCATAAATAATTGAATATTATAAAATGTATTAAATATTTTGAATAATGGATTTCAATTATCATACATATTACACCTTTGTTTTCACAGATTATAAATAATAACCGTGGTTAAATTTATCTCTTTGGTAAAGTATAAATTAAGTAATTGAGTTAAAAAACAATATGATAAGTCATTAAATATATAAATATAACCATTTAATTTGTATAATTTTGCGTTATTAATTCCACAATATCCGTCCTAACATATAATATATTGCATTATTTTAAAGTTCCTTTCATATTGACAGTTACATTGTTTTCATCAAAGAACGTTTCAGAAATTCCATTCTCTTGGATTTAAAACTATATTATATGTTCACATAAGGATAATTATATGATATAAATGAATAATAAGTTAATTTTTTATTAAGGAAGTTATTTAAATATTTTAAATAGTATTTATTATTTTTAATAATTCTATAATTTCCTTAAATACGTATACAAGACCCACACAATTCATAAAAATTATTTTTAAAAACAACAAATATATTGTTTTTACATGAATTTTAGTTTCAAAATAATTTTATATTTAATAATATTTCAATATTTATGTAAAAAATAAATACCTTATATTTCTGTATTTTATATATGTAATTAAATTTAAATTAATTGAATTGTGTCAAAAATAAAATTAATAATATTTAATGAAAAAAAATTATTCATCACTACTCGAAATAAGCCCATTTGCGACGGGTCAATTGCGACGGGATCCCGTCGCAACAGCCTATTTGCGATAGGGGTTCGTCGCTAAAAATATTATTTGTGAAGGTAATATGTCCTGCCGCAAATACTAATCGATATATATATTAAAAACATTTAATAACACTTTTACGATGGGCCCGTCGCAACTCTTATTTGCAACGAGCAATGAATACCGTCGCGAAAGAGTTAATTTTTTTTTCAAAAAAAAAAGAAATAATTAATTGCGACAGGCAAATATTTTCCCGTCGCAATAGGCAATATAAACAAATTTTAAAAAAATTTAATTGCCACGGGATACCATCCCGTCGCAAATATGTATAAATAAAAAACAATTAATTTAGTAATAAATTTTTTTAATTAATATTATAATTGTAATAATACATTTATAATTCATTCAAATATTATAACAAAAAAATCATTCAAATATTTAAAAAATTATAATGAAATTAAAATAATAAAAAATTTAAATATATATAAACAAAATTAATATTATAAAATATGAATAATATTGTCAATCATATTAATATTGTAATATAAATAATATAATATTATATAAAAATAATAATACACCGAATTCATATTATTATAAATAATTAAAATTTTATAATTTTAATTAAAAATTTTGAAACTTTTTATTTATTAAAAATACTGAATACAATATTATTAAAATAATTAGAAAATAAAAATTTGAAAATTATCATCATTTGAAAAAAAATATAAAAAAATAATAAAATACTAAGAGTAATATTATTATTAATAAAATAAAAAAACATAAAAATAAATACCAATAATAAATAATAAAGTATTAAAAATAAATAGAAATTATATAATACAATATTGACACCAGTATACGAGATACAGAAACTCTGAATAGAAAAAATGACATATTTTAAATTTACAAACATTATAACATCTAAATAATAACTATTCTATAGGAGGAGGGGAGGGGGGATATGCTGGTGGAGGAAACTCCATCCCTTAGGCATGAGTGAGTCGGTGCATGTACTCTATCTGCTCCTGCTCTTGCTGCTGCCACCGACCCATCTGCTCCTCGTACACCTACTACTGTCGTCGGCGCTCCTCCTCATGCTGCTGCTGCTGCCGACACATCTCCTCCTGCTCCTTTTGGAGACTCTCTATCAACTCAGTCTGAGATCGCAACTGGTCCACATACTATGTTGGGGAAGAAGATGCACGAGATCCTCTCGAGCTGGACGCCGATATCGTAGCACTGCCATAATAATCTCTGGGAGTCAGTCAAGAGCTGATACCAACAACCCGGCCCTTCTCGAAGGCATATTGGGTCACCTGCATCCATGCCGCCTCATCAAACTGATGGCCACTGGTCTAATCTGATGCCTCGTCCTGACTCTCAGGCCGGGTTTGTGACGCTGCAGTCTCATATGACTCCTGTAGTTGCAATTTAAAATTAAAATTTTGAATATATTATATGCAGTTAATTTTTATACTTGAAAACAAATTATACTGACCACGATGTGATGATGGTGATCACCTCTGAGCTCCCCAGTAGCTGGATGAATGTACATCTTCTGATATACGTCGTACTCCTAAATATCGGGGTGCTCGACAACCTATAATAATATAAAATAAATTGTTAATATTTAAAGTTATATAAAAAATTTATAAAAATTTTACGTACCAAATTCTGTCTACGTGTCCTGAAAGTACGACTCCCAGCTCGATGAGTCACCCCCTATCTCCCCCGATTCTGCCTCCCCATCGATGATCTTATCTGAAAGCCACCACTCAACCAGTGTGAACATAATCCATCCCATACGTGGGATGAAATGTACTCTGGTCGGTGTGCTCTACACGACTCGTTAAATTCTGACACACCATCTTTCCTCATGGAATATTTTCTTAAATTGTGCAAAAACTGTCGAAAGCGATCACGCATGGCCACCTCCCATTCCTCGTGGATGGCATCATGAATGGTATCCTCGATCGGATACCATAAACCCTACAAATAATTAAAAATATAAAGTTATAAATGAAATAAATTTCAAAATAAAAATTATTTATTTACGTACGTACGTACCAACCAATGTCCGAACATGGCCTGCTTCACATCAACGGGAATATGCACCCATGTCATCCATGGCTGAGAAAAATAGTTGCGAAAAATAGTGCTGCCATGTCCGACTTTTATATACAGATAACTTTTAAAACAACAATCAAACATTTATTATGTAAATAGATTAATGAAATCTTAGTAAAATGTATAGGTTATCAAACCTCCGGGTGCGGGGATCGAACCCATGACGTGGACCTTTCTCGGGGATGGGGTCAGGAATCATCAGTCGTGAAAGACCGCACCCCCTCCGCGTACTCCCTGAAGCGCCTTCAGGCTGAGGGTCAGGTTCCATCAACTCGTCCACATCGAAATTATAGGTCCGCTTCTGCCAACTCACGAAATGTGTCCTCATCATCAAAAATAGAATACGAATTTTATTAGCAAATAATTGATAATTATTATTATATATACATATATATTAGTTATGATTGTATATAACTACCATTGAATTGTATCAATGTTCAGCTTCATCATCATCTTCATATCTATCAATGTCATCTTCATATTCCTCCTCAATATCATCGATATCCATTTGAGTTCCAGTTGCATCATCTCTTACCATTTCAAATTAATTTGTGACGTCATTACCATCATCATCATCATCACTGACTCTTAATTGAGGGGTTTCATCATCGATACTCATGTCTCTTTATAACAAATATTTATTTTGATTACTCTATTGAAAAACTTCAATTCCTTTCACTTCAGTGAAAGAACATTAAATTTGACTAAACTGATTGACTCGAATTTTCATTTTTATTATGCTCCACTAATCAGTCAAGTCTCTTGACGTAGCATAGTACTTTGCATGATAAACTTGATGTGCCTGTTGAGCAAATAGGAATGGTTCCTTTACAGCAAGAACACTTTTAAATTTAATATCGATGATTCCATGAGTCGGATGAACACACACACCTCTCTCAGTATCCAAACACTGAAATTTGAACATCATTATGTAATGGTGTCCTAGATAACATAGTTCAATGATTTCATCATGTATGCCATAAAAGTCAAATTCATTTTCTCTATGATGATATACTCTCAAGAAAACTCCACTTTTCATTGTTTTTTTGATTCCCCATATGCATCTGTATGAAATTGAAAACCATTCACCACATATACATTATATGATTTCACCATTTTGGATGGTGGGTTACTCAATATACAAAGTCGTTTGTCAATTTTATCAGCATGTCGAGACACCTGAAAATTTGTGAAATAATTATCAATATAGTAAACTATAAATTGAAGGAGATGTTAAAGTATGACGAATTTATTTTACCAGTATTTGAAACCACTAAGAATTTTTTTTTCTGCGTTCTTCGAGAGCAGCTGCTGTAATTTTTGGAAGTTGTTTCTTGATATATTTATCATATAATCTATAAAAAACCAAGTTATTTATTGTAACATAAATATTAGAATAAGTAATAGAAGTACTTACAATACAAATTATGTCATCTCTTCACAGTTGAGAAGAACATACGTATGAGCTCTCTGATGTTCATCATCTGAAAGCCATCGTTAATGAACTCCACCAAAACTAAGCTCTGACTTGTTAAAAATAGATAATTGATTTTCGATTTCATCAATATTCCCCTCGTTCCATCCCATGATGTTGTGTTTTGAATGATACTCAGATTCAAAATAGTGGGAGCAGAAAAAAGATATCTCCTCCTGCAAATAAGCTTCAGTAATAGATCTTTCAACATATACTTTGTTACATACATTTTTTTTCAATTTCTGCATGCATCTTTCCAATGGGTACATCCATCGAAACTGTATCGGACCTCCACATTTTGCTTCATATGGAAAATGTTATATCAAATGTTCCATTGAGTCGAAGAAAGACAGCGGAAATATTTTTTCCAGATTACATATAATTAAAACAACATCTTCTTCAAGTTTTCATAGAGCATCGTAATCTATTGTCTTCGAACAAATTTCCCGAAAAAAATATGATACGTCTCTTATGGAATCCCAAATCACAGAATTGAACAGAACTATTAATCCAATGGGTAGAATTCTTTCCATTATAACATTAAAATCATGACTTTTTAATCCGGTAATATGACCATTATTTAAACATCCACCCAAATTGGAAGCACATCCATCTGGAAGTCTCAAATCTGCAATCCGATGACAAAATAATAAGAGACTTTCATTGGAAAATGTATAAGCTGATTTTGGTTTCATTTACCTTTCTGTTTTGACATTCTCAAACAGTTCGAGTTCTGGACGCCTGCAAATTTGAGCAAGATCTAATCATACATTTACATTATCTTTTCTCTTTCCTGGGGTATCCAAAACTGTATGAAACAAATTATCGAAATAGTTCATCTCGATATGCATGACAGTCAAAATAAAAAAGTTTTTTTCCATGGAGGTCCATAAATTCCTTGTTCTCTCCCATACAGTAAGGACATGATTTCAGCCCATGTGTACTCCATCCAGATAACATGCCATAAGCCGGGAAGTCACTGATTGTCCACATCAATGCTGCTCTTAGTATGAAATTCTATTTCACAGCAATATCATAAGTACTGACACCAGTACTCCACTGTATATTTAATTCATCAATCAATAGTTTCAAATAAACATCAATATTCTTCTTCGGATGTCCTGGGATTAGTAAGTTCAAAAAGATATAGGGTTCTTTCATCAACATCCATGGAGGTAAATTATACGGTGTTAAAAATACAGGACAACATGAATATTGACAACCATAAGATCCAAATGGACAGAAACCATCAGTGGAAAGTCCCAGTCACACATTTCGGGCTTCTAATGCAAAAGATGGATTCACTCTATCAAAATCTTTCGATGAATCACTATCGGCCGGATGATTCAAGCTTTTGCCGGTTGAAATATTCATTTTGTTCCATGAAATCATTGATTCAATATTCTTAGACATGAATAAATGCTAAAGTCTGGATGTAAGAGGAACATATCTCAATTGTTTTATAGGAATCAAGCCAGACTTTCCATGTTGAGCTTCTTTATACCTCGATTGCCCACAAGTTGGACAACTATCCAACGACTCATTTTCCCCAGAATATAAAATGAAATCATTTGAACATGCATGAATCTTCTAACAAAATAGTCCTAAATTCCGAACCAGCCTCTTACTCTCATAGTAATTTCCAGGAAAACAATTCTTTCAGGTAACAATGTTTTAACCAAAGAAAATATTTGATCAAAACACATGTTTGACATTCCATTATCTGATTTGATAACCATAAATTTTGAAACTGTTTCTAATTTTCTTATCTTGCAACCATGATAAAACACATCTTCAGCAGACCTCAACAACTCATAAAATTTGGAGTGTGCTAACTCATGAGTGGAATCAATATCATCTTGAGTTTTTGTATGTTGAATAGATGGACCTGAAACATCATGTACTAAATTTTGAAACTGAGATGGATCCAGAATCAAGTTAGTATCACCTTCTGTAGAACTGTGTTAACCATGTTGATACCAAAAAACATAATCCGGTTGAAAACAAAAACACATGAGATTTTCCCCAACTTTGTCAAACGTGTCAAATGTTCTCAGTGCACATTTTTTATAAGGACATTTTATTGTGCCTTCTGAACCAAATTCTGGATTTGATGCCGCAAATTCTAAAAATTTCTCCACACCCTCTATATATACTGGATTTAAACTAGAACCATTTGGATTTCTACGTTGATTTATCCATATGAGGTCATCTAATAATGACTGTTGATGACCTCGTTGTTCAATATTTTTCTATAAAATATAAAAGAATTTCTGGTTTTGAATAATTTGTTAGAAAAAACACTCAAGCAAGGATAATTATAGAGTTTACACCAGACACGACTGAAGAAGAAATTTTTATGGGATAGACCTAAATAATGACCCCATAAGAATTGAACATGTAAAGAATAAATCAAAACCTAATACAAATATTGATAATTTTTATATTTTATAAATTTTTTAATATTTTAATAATACTGATATTATTTTTTCATAAATATTAATTATATAATAACATTATTATTACATTATTAGTATTTTTTATTACTAATATTAAAATAATATAATCTTCTATATTATGTTACAATTCTCCTTTCATTTGGGTGTTTATCATTCTATCTCCACATGTAATATTTGCTTTCACTTTCATCTCTCTATTGGTGAGTAGGTTGATAATTTTGAAAAAGAATTCAAATATTACATTTGGAGACAGAAGTTATCTTAAAACCAATACAGAGATGAAAAGATAATTGAGAAAGATAATTATCACGATAGTTTTTTCCAATTAGCTAATAATGACTAATTATTGGTAATTATTATTAATTATTGGTAATTATTCCTAATTTTTGGTAATTATTCCTAATTATTGGTAATTATTCCTAATTACTGGTAATTATTGGTAATTATTGCTAATTATTCCTAGTTATTGGTAATTATTCCTAATTATTGGTAATTATTCCTAATTATTGGTAATTATTGATAATTATTGGTAATTATTCTTAATTATTGGTAATTATTGGTAATTATTGGTAATTATTGGTAATTATTGGTAATTATTGGTAATTATTGGTAATTATTGGTAATTATTTGTAATTATATGTAATTATTGGTAATTATTGGTAATTATTGGTAATTATTGGTAATTATTGGTATTTATTTGTAATATTTGCTAATTATTGGAAATTATTCCTAATTATTGGTAATTATTGGTAATTATTGTTAATTATTGGTAATAATTCCTAATTATTGGTAATTATTCCAAAATATTGGTAATTATTCCTAATTATTAGTAATTATGGGTAATTATTCCTAATTATTGGTAATTATTGGTAATTATTCCTAATTATTGGTAATTATTCCTAATTATTGGTAATTATTATTAATTATTGGTAATTAATGGTAATTAATGTTAATTATTGGTAATTATTGTTAATTATTGGTAATTATTGGTAATTATTGGTAATTATTTGTAAATATTGGTAAATATTGGTAATTGTTACGAATTATTGGTAATTATTGTTAATTACTACTAATTATTGGTAATTATTGGTAATTATTCCTAATTATTGGTAATTATTCCTAATTATTGTTATATATTCCTAATTATTGGTAATTATTGGTAATTATTACTAATTATTGGTAATTATTACTAATTATTGGTAATTATTACTAATTATTGGTAATTAGTGGTAATTATTCCTAATTATTGTTAATTATTTGTAATTATTGGTAATTATTGGTAATTATTGGTAATTATTGGTAATTATTATTAATTATTCCTAATTATTCCTAATTATTGGTAATTATTCCTAATTATTGTTAATTATTCCAAATTATTGGTAATTATTCCTAATTATTGGTAATTATTCCTAATTATTGGAAATTATTCCTAATTATTGGTAATTATTCCTAATTATTGGTAATTATTCCTAATTATTGGTAATTATTCCTAATTATTGGTAATTATTCATAATTATTGGTAAATATTGCTATTTATTGCTAATTATTGGTAATTATTGGTAATTATTGGTAATTATTGGTAATTATTGGTAATTGTTGTTAATTATTCCTAATTATTAGTAATTATTCCTAATTATTGGGAATTATTCCTAATTATTGGTAATTATTCCTAATTATTGGTAATTATTTGTAATTATTGGTAATTATTATTAATTGTTGGTAATTATTATTAATTGTTGGTAATTAGTATTAATTATTGGTAATTATTATTAATTATTGGTAATTATTATTAATTATTGGTAATTATTCCTAATTATTGGTAATTTTTCCTTATTATTGGTAATTATTCCTAATTATTGGTAATTATTTGTAATTATTGGTAATTATTCCTAATTATTGATAATTATTCGTAATAATTGGTAATTATTGGTAATTATTGGCAATAATTGGTAATTATTGGTAATTATTGGTAATTATTGGTAATTATTTGGTAATTATTCATAATTATTGGTAATTATTGGTAATTATTGGTAATTATTACTAATTATTGGTAATTATTATTAATTGCTGGTAATTATTATTAATTATTGGTAATTATTCCTGATTATTGGTAATTATTCCTGATTATTTGTAATCATTCCAGATTATTGGTAATTATTCCTAATTATTGGTAATTATTTGTAATTATTGATAATTATTATTAATTATTGATAATTATTCCTAATTATTGGTAATTATTTGTAATTATTGGTAATTATTATTAATTATTGGTAATTATTCCTAATTATTGGTAATTGTTCCTAATTATTGGTAAATATTGACAATTATTGGAAATTATTGGTAAATATTTGTAAATATTGGTAATTATTGGAAAATATTGATAATTATTGGCAATTATTGGCAATTATTGGTAAATATTGGTAATTACTGGTAATTATTGGAAAATATTGAAAATTATTGGCCATTATTGGTAAATATTGGTAATTAATGATAATTATTACTAATTATCACTAATTATCACAAATTATCACTAATTATTGTTAATTATTACTAATTATTGGTAATTATTGGTAATTATTGGTAATTATTGTTAATTATTGTTAATTATTATTAATTATTTCTAATTATTATTAATTAATGTTACTTATTACTAATTATTGTTGATTTTATCTAATTATTACTATTTTTTTGAATTATTCCAATTATTACAAATTATATGCATTAATTACTAATTACATTCATTAACTACAAATTACATTCATTAAGTACAAATTACATTCATTAACTACAAATTACAATCATTAACTACTAATTACATTCATTAACTACTAATTACATTCATTAATTACTAATTACTATCTTTAATTAAAATTAAAGTTATTAATTACGAATTACAATCACTTAATTATTAAATATTGTTAATTACTAATAATTAAATCTAACAAATCAAATTTAATACCTTAATACAACATAATTATATCTAATAAGAAATAATAAAAACTAATGTAAAAATATAAAACAAAAACATTAAATAAATATTAAATTAAAATATAGAAAAAAAAACCTTAAACTGGTTTTCGAGCTTTTGATTTGTTTTACTTGTAGGATGACCCCCGCAACCTCCTTGAAATCGACTTGCAAAACAATCTTCACTCAACACATATAGACTAGTAAAAAGTAGTTCAGTTTCAGAAAACATGTCAAGGCTAGTAGTATTTATAGGCTAGATTATTTGCGACGGGGTTTATTGCGACTGTATTCCTGTCGCAATTGATATTATTTGCGACAGGACCATCGCAAATAACCCCGGCCGCATTTATTATGGGCGGCAATAAAAGGGATTATTTACGACGGGTCCTGTCGCAAATAACCCATGCCGCCAGGTTATTAGCGACAAGATCCATTTCCCATCGCTAATAACCTGTTACCGCCGCCGGTTATTTGCGACGGGAAAGAGATACTGTCGCAAATACCTTTTGCGTTATTTCGCGCTCATTCGCGGCAAACCTTTTGCGACGGGTGAGAATATCTCGTCGCAAATAACTCTTTATTTGCGACGGGGGATAATCCCCATCGCAAATACCCCATCGCTAATTCCACTTGTTCCCGAAGTGCATTAATACAAAAATAATAAAAATTTTACCATAGGATAAGTATAATTTTAAAATAAAAAAATTTTCCTTTGTTAGTTATGAGAAAATTTTCATATCATAAGTTAAATATTAAATCTTTACGATTAAAAAAATCATTATCATGATTTTGGATAAAATTGGTTAATATGTGGGTTAATCATAAATATAAGCATAAATGATATATTGACCTATATAAATTTTATATTAAGAGTATACTACGTCCATATACTCTTTATATTTGAATCCAAGTAATTTTGTAACATTTTTCATGAGTTTGGAATATATTATATTATTATATATCATGTATTTCTAATAGCTCCCCTATATACATTTATAAAATGGCATATATTCTTATTTCATAGTAACACCTATTTAAACATTTATTTACCAAAACCTACAAAAACACGTAAAACATCATTATCCATGTTTAATATGTGTTTTCCATCTTAAAAAATCAGCCCTCATACCATTAGTGGAATTCTAAATATGTTCGTTCCAATTATATGTAATCGTCATCAATGAGCATGTTCCTTATTATTATTATTTAACTAAATTATATTATTTACTAAAAATTAAAAAATAATAATACAAATATATATCATATAATGAGATGTTATTTTGATTATTTCATAATATTTATCCCTCAAAGTATCTATTAAATGGAGAGCAAAACCATTTCCCTTGTGCATGGTAGACCACCTCCTTGATAACTGATATAATTTGATTCTCATTACTACCTTAAACATATTGTCATAATGATGTAACTAATGAATACATATGATAATTATTACATAATTATAATTCATTGGGTATAAAATATTATCTCTTTCTTTACCATTATTCACATTAATGATAATAACATCTATTGGGAATGGGTATGCAATATTGTCTCCCCAAAGCGATGTGATTCATTTTTAATGTCTGCTTCTCTCTAAATATAATGAGCTTTATTAAAATTAATATTGAAACTCTTTATTTCATGATTAAAATTGTTGATATGATAAAACCATTATCATGATACAAGGATAATTACTTTTAAATCAATGCATTTGAAAGGGGATGTTGTTAACAAGTTAAACATATATAATAACAAAATATTGTTGGCAAATCAGTCATAGAATATTATACATTGATCATAAATGATATTTTATATATTTAAATGTTATTGGAAAATAAATATAACAAATATATATTTATATAGGAGGTTCAAATCATTTTTCAGGAATATATATTTTGAGGTAATAGATTTTATCTCAATTTTTACTTCACTTATAAATATTTGGAATTACACACCAAATTACTTTTATTTGTTGCTTATAAATATCCAATTTGGTTTTAACCTTGAATATAAATTATTTATGGATGCTTAAAATATATATTCTTATTACCTATTAATATTTTTATTATTAAAATATTATCATAGATGTTGAAATTGATTTCTAAATTTCATTTTCATTTGGGACAACATATATTTTCATTGAAGGAATCAAGTTATAAAATATTCATTATATTAAAAAAATTTCCTCTCAACTATATATTTAATTATTTTACATGTTTTTAACCATCAATTCCTCTCTATTAAGCATCAATAAAGAACATTAAACCATAAATGAGAACTTTTAGTTATTTCAATATTGATTGGGTATATTGTCCTTCCCTAGGGTTATTTTTCAATACTTTTTTTCATAAGTAAATTTTATTTACTCAAATGATTTACTTAGGAATTATTATAGTATTCATTAATTGTTAAAAGGAAGGAAAATATTATTTTGACTATTTTTTTGAATGGTACATATTCTCATTTATTCACAAAAAATGAAAAAAATAATGTTCTTATTGTATTTGAAATTAACATATTTACATGATTCTATAACCATTTTTTTCAAATTATCTTCTTCTTAAGGGATTAAATATATTTAAAAAATATCATTAAATAATTATTCTTTTAAATCTTAACAACCATTTAATTTTATTCTCTAAATTAATTGTGTTTATTAAAAAACCTATATACATGATGAATTGGGGTCATAATTTGTCTCTTATTTTTTGGCCATTAAATATCCCTTGAATAATTCAATTTATTATGATAATATTTCCAATGAACATTCACCTACCTTCAATATCCATGTTATTTTTATAATTGGTATTCCTATATAATATACCAAATAACATTTCTATATACATTATTTTACTATTTCTGATATTTTATTTAAATGGTTAAAGATTTATATTCATTATTATTAACATAATATAAATATATATTGATATGACATATTTATTGTTGAATTATATATTCCATTCAATATATAAGTAATTTATTTTACATGTAGTGAGGGGTGGGGACCAGTTATAGGAATCCTCTAGAATCATTGTTCAGTATGATGAGTGAAACTAGTTTTCTATATTTACTAAATTGGTTTGTAGGGAATATGTACCAATCAATTAAACTAACATCGGGAAAGACCTTTAATATAAATATATCACTACTGTTGATATTTTCATATTCCATGTTAGGGATTTTATTCATCAAAGATTTAGTTATTTTCATCCATGATATTTCTACATTGATATTATCCATTAATACATTTCATGATCAATGTATTGATAAAATGGAATTTGTTTTAAGTTATTTACCTTTACATATTGATTCTATCATAATTATTCATGGCAGATTCCATTGTTCATTTCCATTAATGATCTTTTGATCTCATAATTTATTAATTTTCATTTCATGGAGTATGAAGATTGATATTATAAGAAATATCTATAACACCATGAGATTTTGTGAATTATTATTTTCCCAATTAATATAACCTTTTTGATATTATTCAATTTACGCAACACTAAAGAACATTTAATTTATATGAAATCACTATGTTTAGAATTCATTATATGAAACACCATGTTAATCATGCACAAAACACAACATAAAATCTATATTTCTCTACACCTAACACCTATGATATCATGTGTTAAATTAAATAATGACTTTCCTCTATGGCTTGCATAATACAAAATAATTATATTTTCTAAACATATTATATATTATTAAAATATTATTATTTAATATAAGACGATATATCCTAGATGTTAAATTATAGATTATGTATATTTTTTATTAAATTACTAAAAAATATTATTTACTTAATATAATATGAATTCATTGGTTACCAATGAATTATAAATGAATATATGAACTGATTGAATAGAGTAGGTAATATTATTATTTTTATGGTCACAAAGATGATTTATTATAATAAGTTAAATTACAAAAAATTATTGAGCGGTATTAATTTAATATATATGTTATATATTCAAAAAAATATTTTTATATTAATTCAATAGATATTATATAAATATGATAAGAACAAACCCAATTTTATGCTTAAAACATATATATTTGTAAATTTTGATTTACCATAACATTATGGAGAACACATTTTAAGTCATAGTTATGGATATTTTATTCATTTAATATGTCAAAATAAACTTCATATCATAATAAAAAACATAAAAATTAAGCAATGATAATTTTTTGGTCTTTTCCTTTATGGATTCCTTTTTTAATGGTTAGTTAAAAGTATGTAATTTAATTTCAAAACTAGGCTTACAAATAATTTATTTAGAAGAAAAAATTTTAATTCAAATTTCTTATAATTTTTAATTATACAATATTTCTATCAATTAATACAATTTATCTCATTGAAATAAATTTCACATTGAAATTGGTTTAAAAAACATAGCAACCATTTGGATTTTTATACATAAAAAACCGACATTGTCGGCCCTACTATACGATGAAATTAAAATTAATTTTTTCCAATTATATGATTGGAAATTGGAAAATTGTATTCCATATTTAGAATAAAAATGTACTATAATCTATAATAATTTCATATTAATTTTTTTTAAAAAGGTTTTGTGAATGTACTAAAAATAATTTCGGCGAGTATGGTTAAATTAATTCTAATAAGGGTCTAATCATAACCATATGGCCCAAAACAACCTATAAAATTTTCCAAATTACATTCGTTAGAAATATTTCGAAAATATGCTCTATTTTATTGAATTTAGACCATTATTGATCCACATTCAAAAGAAACATTGGGTGGGATCCATTCTATTAAAATAATTACACTATGCCACTCATCCATTATAAAATGATTCATCTCCACACACTTCTTCACTCAACTCGACCCTCCTCAGTTTGGGCATGATTTGGAAAATACACATAACAAAATCACTTGATTACTACAGGAATCATTACTTATTGATGAATTATATCCATGGAAGCATTTTGAATAAAACAAATGGAGTTACCAAATTTTGAGGTAATTCCTTTTCTAAAGATCTATTCTTTTGTATTCATTCTCCACACCGACAACTCTCATTTTTAAATTATTGTATAAAAACACAAGTATCCTCAATATACTACAATTTTTATAAACTAATGTTTAATTCTACACATCCACACTCTTCCATCTAAAGGGTAATGAACATGCTGTTTAAAGTTATTGAGAACTACCGCCTCACTAAACAATGATTGATCATTTTCCTTTAGTACCTATGATGGTGAAAATTATGATGGAATCTTTGTTTGTATATTCTGTATGTTATATTAATTATTCATTTAATATATTTTTATCTGCTAAATCATATATCTTTATATGTTCCATTAGGTTTTAATATTATAATTTCATTTTAGGATGTCTGGACTACCGCCCCCTTAAAATAATGTGATTCGTTCATAATTATATATTGTAAAAATTATTATAATAAAAAATTCAACAGATATAAATTATATAAATTTCATTTTTTAAATTATTTAATAATGATATAAGTATGAGGACGAATTATATAACAAATTTAGACACATGAAAAAAACAAAGAGAATATTATCTTAAGTGAAACCATAACATTGGATGGTTAACAAGTGGGTAATATAAGGTAAAAAAAATATGTTATAAGATATATAAATATGGTTTTTTGAATGACATATATTAAATTTATATTTATTATAAATGTGCTTTGAACTAGTATGATGACAATCAAGACACAAGGTGTTGGAATTTGATCTCACTCCATATTTTCGTGAGATACATGCCTTATTCACCACTCACTAAATTTTTTTAGGTACATATTTCATATTAATGTATTATATTCATTTAATATTTAAATATATGTGTGTTTAAATAACCATTTTAATATTTTTTTTCAAAGGTTCTATGTTTCAAAAGTTACTAAATAGGTAATGTAATTGTTGTCTCAATTTTGCTTCTTCGAGAAACATTCCATGTTATCCACAAATATTTTTATATGGGAGGTATACAAATCTATTGAAATGTTATATAATAAATATAGTGCCATTAATTTTATTTTAATTTCCTATAAATTTCATTTTCTTTCATTGAGAGTGTAGTTCTATGTTACCATCTCATAATATTCTTGTGAAATTATCTCATCATTTCTCAATATTTTTTTATGATTATGCTTTTGTTGTTGAAATATTATAATTTGTCCCTAAAGAACACATATGAATTTTGTTGTTCTCTATTTATTCATGATATATTCATGTAATGGTACCATTTCCACTCTTTGGTTCATATGAATGGTTTTTTATAAAGTTCAACTTTACCTCTCTCTTCTACCGAAAATATGTGTTCATCTAAAACCATGTCTTCTGAAATGTTTCCATGAAATTTACTATTATGATACAATAATATTTAAATTAAATTTTTGCACATTTTAAATTTTTTTAAATCATATTTTTAGTAAGTAATCTTCATTTGGTTTCCTGTTGCAGGTGATTTCTAAGAGTTATACTATTTGAAAGGGATGTTCATCATGTTCGGGAATATCTATCTTCATGACCAAAATTTACATGAAGTATAGATTAAAATATTAAAATGTTAATTTATTATAGAAAATAATATTTTTATCTAAATATTCTGTAGATTCTTTATTTCAAAAAAATTACAAATATTTATTTTTTTAAATGTTATTAAGCAATTTTAAATGTTTCAGGGAAAATGGATTTAAAAAAATTTCTAATCTTGTTTTATAGGTTTTAAATTAAAATGTTTCTCAAATGTATTAATGATTTATTTATATGTTTTATTCCTAATAAAATGGCTTCCAAATGATTTAATGTTTTTTTAAAAAAATTCATAGAAGAATGATTATTTTCATAAATAACATTTTTTGAATGATATTTATAAAAAAAAATTTCCATATATAACATCATTTGTTGATGATAATCATGCCATTATTGGTTATAATATAAGGGTTAAGTTAATATTATTTATCTAAATGTTTTTTTGATTTTATCATGGTCATTATAATACCCATTTCGCATTGATGGGTTATATTTTTTTTGAAATCTATTTTTCTTTAACCGGTTATGTATTGATGAAATGATTAGGAAACTTTTATCTTGTCATTATATCATGAATTGTTTACATGTTTATGAAACCCATTTCCTTTCATGGTTGATTATGTGGTTTGTTATTATTTTATAGCACACACATGTGTGATTTAATTATTTTATGGGTATAAACAATATCTCCTTCCAATGCTTTGGGTAATGATAAATTAATTATAAGATCAAAGGGTAAATGGAAGGAAATACAATGATTTAAATAAAATGATTAATGTAAGGACATCCCATGACCAAAACCAGAGGGTAAACGGGATGAAATCCCTTGAATGAAACAAGATGGTAAAAAAGAGGTCATACCAAGCCTAAAACAAGAGGGTAAACATGATTACATTACTATCCCGAAGATAGATAGTACAAAGGTAGGCATCCCAAGATTGATTTTGGTACACTAGTGATAAAACCAAGGACTAAAAAATTACAATGGCTTTGGTAGGATTCCTTGACGTAGGGTCTTTATTTGTGTTTTCCACAATTTGATGATTTATTCCTATGTTATTTTTTCGTGGATTGTGTTTTTATTTTCTCATGATTCATTTATTATGAACTACCAATCTTTATTATGATCTATAATATGATGGGGTTGATCTTAAATTTTTTTCTCAAGTTCCATTCAATATTCTTCATGTTAATTTTACACATTTCCTTTATTTAACATTGTAGAGATATTTTGGACACCCCATTCTTGTGCTTAATTTATGTAGGTTATGAATATAATATTTTGGTAGATGTACTAAATGTTGAGATCTTTAGGGTAGATGTTGAAAATATTTCACCAATATAATGATTTTGTTTCCATTATTCAAAAGACACTAAACTATTATAGTGCATAAGAATTTATTTTTATAATATAATGAATATTCAATTAAAATGATGTAATATCCAAGTATGTTTCTTCCCAGGTCTCTATATGTTGTCTCATATGGAGGATTAGTGATCCTTTGGAAAGTAGGATGAGAAAATGTGAGTATATCCCTATTTATATTTGTAACGATTTGTCTAGGGATGTCTCTAAGGGTTTGTATATGGATTAGTTAACATTTTGGAAAATGTCATGGAATTTTTGAAAATGATAGAGTGATAGTTTTACTAGAAATGTATGCTTTTCTAGATAGTAAAAGTGGATGTGGCACATGAACATATGTATCTAGGGGTAACAACACCAATATGATGTTGTTAGACTTACTTGGGGAAATGTGGTACATAAAAATGCGCCTTCTTACACAACTGGTTTGACCCTCCCAAGGGATATAATTTGTGAATTTAAGAACTCTTTATGAATTATCATGAAGTATTTAAATACATGATGAATGTGAATAACCTTGGATAAACCCATGGATTCCCATATTAAAGATGTGTATGCAATGATTTAGTAACTCTATAAGTTATTTTTCATTTTTATATAAAATCACCATGTTATAAATGTTTTTCATAGTATACTTTCAGGTTTTAGTCAATAGAATGGACTAGAAGGAACATTGTTAGCATTGAATATTTAAAATTTGGCAAGTAAGTTCCATATGAAATTAAATATCCTAAGTTGAAATTTCATAAATAGAATTAGGAAGGTGGTATGAGTAGTGTCTATACTTATGATGATAAAGAGACTCAAATCAACATTTGTATGGTTTTTGATTTCCTTCTAGTATTGTTTACATTTATTATATTAATCATGATTATATTGTGGTTGGGGAATCATGACAAATAATTCATATTTCACATTCAATGAAATACATATTTATTAAATAAGTTGACGAAGAATGAGTAATGGTTTAAGAAACATTTTAGGTCAATTTAGTATTTATGTTTTTTAATTAAAATATTATATTATATATATCATGAAATATATAATTATTTTTAGTATATGTTTTCATTAATGATTGACAATGTGATGTTTAAAGTTAAAAAAGATATATTAAAATGATTTTAAGGAAGGATTGAGTTTTTATTACTTGATGGTAACCATTAATTAATGCATAAATTAGGGATAATTTTCATTGGATAATTGTATGTAAGATATGAATTTTTAAATTGGATTCTATGGATTACCCTTCAAATTGTTTTGTGAGAATGGTGTATATCATCAAGGATGATGTTAATGACTTCATCGATTTCAAAAACATGTCTAGAAATCACTGGAATAAGGAAGCATACATGTTTTGCAAAATCATAAATGGTACATGAGGTTATTACCAAGTTTTACAAGAATAAAAAATGTGGTTAAGCAAAGGATTGGAATGGGAAAACCAAGTGGAACTTTCTGTTTTATGGGGTAATAATGTTAATATGATGTCAAGACATCATTTCTAATGCATTGAATTTTCATCTTTCCAATGGTTTATGTGGTTATCAATTTATGTAAATAATATGTTAACATTAGAAGAATATTGTAAAAATAACATATAATCATACCATGTGAGGATTTATTCACATTGGATATCATATTATAAAAACATTGTGTTTATGATAAATGATGTTATATGGAATGTAATATATTGGATATCATGGACTATTATTCCTTCCAGAATGAAAAATTATCCTACCTTGTTTGAGAATGTGGTGAAGTGGATCAGCTGAAATCAAAGGATAAGGTTCCACTAAAATAATGAAAATTTATATTTTCACGAAAAATAATTAACATTATGGAAAGGGATCGAGAAACCCAAAAAATTATCCTAGTACATCTACATCCAATGAATCAGATTATCCCTTAGATCCTCACATATTTTTGAATTTATGAGTGTTAACATTCTCCTACCCTTTTACAATAACAAAATCAAACAAAACATGATGGTTATATTTCTCTTCCATGTTTATGTTTCCACTTACCACATATGTTCTCCCATTTCGATACCATGTTATATAATACATTGGGAAACAGTTATGGTTCTAAATTGCCCTTTTTGAATATTTTTTTAACATTTTTACAATGTGTGATTCTTTGAATGAAACATTAAAGTATTAAAACATTGATAACCAATATGAATTTTGATGATGAAATTCATTTTATAGGAGTATAATGTAAAACCCTACGATTTTTGGAATTATTTATTTCAATTTTTTTATCCCGTTTAATATTATTAATTTTACACAACACAAAGTATATCTTATAATATATTAAATCACAGTGTTTTGATTGCGTTATACAAAAAAGCAAGCTAATTACGCAAAAAATCTATAAAACATATCTTTCTCTACATGGAACACTGACAATAGATTACGTTGCATTGAATAATAACTTTCCTAGATATCTTACGTAACATGCAAGACTGAGGTTTACCAATTAATTATATATTATTAAAATATGATTATTTAATATAATTAAATTTAAATTAGATGGTAAATTATAGGTTATAAATATTTCGTACTAATTTATGAAAATATATAGATTATACAATATAATATGAATTCATAGGTTATAAATTAATTATAAATAAATATGATAACCAACTAAATATAAAAGGAAATATTATTATTTTTATTATCACAAAGTTATTTATCCAAATAAATTAAATTAAATACAATTAGTGAGTGATATTAATGTAATGTATATGTTATATATTCAGAAAACAATTTTTTATATTTATTCAATATATTTGAAATACATAGTATAAGAAAAACCCCAATTTTATACTAAAAACATATATTTCTATAAATGTTGTTTTACCATCATTCAACAGAGATACCATGTTAAATAATAATTTCTGTACTTTTATAGATTTAATATTTTAAAATATTCTTCGTCATTAAAATAGAAACATTAATATTAGGTAATGATAACTTTTTTGGTATTTTTATCTATGGTTTTATTTTTAAATTAATATATAAAAATACATCATTTTAGACAAAAATTGTTTTCGAAACTAATTTATTTATAAGGATATATTATATTTTAAACTGAATCCAGTGTTTAAATAATTTTTTTAATTATTTCTATTTTTTATAGAGATCAATTTCACATTGTAATTGGATATGAAAACAATGCAAACTTTTGAATATATTTATATTAAAAACCTGCATTGTCTATCTAACTACAAGATTAAATTTAAATTAATATCATCCAATTATATGTTTCAAATTTTGAAAATTTGATTACATATTTGGAGTTAGAATAATTTCTAATTTCTAAAATGGTGAAAAAAAATTTAAAAAAATTTAATAGTGAATTGAATTAAAATTATTTACCCCGTTTAAGGTTAAAATATGGTTAATTAAATACTGAACCGTAATTCAAAGGCCCAAATTGAAATTTACACTTGGAAGAATTCCATTTTAAAGAAATATTTACACATTATCATCCATTTTATCGTATTTTGACAATTATTGATCAAATTTAAATAAAAAAACGTGGTAGACATTCCTTTTATTTATAATATTGCAAGTATGTCACACCTCTTTCACTATAAAAGGACTCTTCTCATCCCACATCAGCACACCATTCAAACCACTTAGGTTTGGATGAGATCTAACTAATAACCTTCCCAATATCCATACCTCACTCTTAGAACCCATCTATTTGGCATAAGGAAATCTCAGGAAGCCTTTTGGCATAATCTAAAAGGAGCTTGTTGATTTAGAGGTAACACATTCTATCATTCTCCATTCATTTATATTCCAAATCCTTCCCCTAATCAATCTGTATTCAAGTCTTGTAAAAATAAAATAAAATCCTAATTTAAATAATATTTTTTTTCTATGAGTTAAACCCACACATATACATTCCTTTATCTAATGGGTAATAAACATGCAATTTATGTGTACTTCGAACTAAAACAACACTAAACAATGATTATCTATTTTTTTATTACAGCCTCTCATGGTGGAAAATATGATGTATAGTCTATTTATATATGTTATATATTATATTTATTTTTTATTTAATATTATTTAATTCATTTAAAACTTTTATCTTTATACCTTCCTTTTAGTTTTAATAAAATACTTTTCTTCATTGATGTGTAGATTACTTGCCCCTAAAAGAGATGTGATTCGTTCCTAAAAAATATGGAATGTATTAAGGATGGTTTTAGTGAAATTTTATGACATATGTAAAATTATAATTATGCTATAATGATATTATATTCATATATACAAATTTGTCATTTTCTTTATTTCATTCATGAGATTATAAAAACAAAAACATAGTTCATGTGAATGTACGATGTACCATCCCCCAGGAAAGAGTATTCCATATCGTATTTTTAAATTATACATATAATTTTAAAATAATTATAATTAATATAAATAATATTTAAATAAGTTATTACATTATGTAATCATGATATAGTTAAATGGAATAACGATATAAGAAATTAAGAGACATGTGAATAACAATGAGAATATTATATGATGTGAAACATTAACATATGATGGTTAACAAGCTGGTAATATAAGGTCATAATCAAACCATAGGTGTTATTAAATATAATAATAAGTTTATATAAAATAATATTAATGAAGTTATATTTTTTATACATTTTTTTGAAGGATTACAATGAGTGTCAAGATACATGGGAGGGGAATTTCATCGCACTCCCCATTTGAATGAGATACATGCCTTATTGAAAAATCACTCATTTTATATGGTATATATACATAACATTGATGTTTTAAATTCCTAATGTAATTAAATATATTTTGATTTACATAACCATTTTTTGATTTCTCTATTATGGGGCTTATGTTTCAAAAGTTCCCAAATCAGTAATGTAATTTTTTCTAAATTTGCCTTCATTGAGACACATTCCATGTTCTGCCCCAAAATGTTTATATGAGGAGTATGATTCAAATTTACCATATTTTAAGTTTTTATTAAACTAATTTCATCGCTTTACAAGATTGAGCGTGATTATTGTTTCATTGATCAACTATTTTGATCCATATCTCATGAACAGTCGTGCATTGTATTCTCTACTGGCTATTCCTGATATATTCATGTATTGTTAAAAATATTCCACTCATCAACACATTAGGAAGTTTTTTTAAATAATTTTTAAATTTACCTCTCAAATATTTTAATTCTATGTTCACTCAAAATAATTACTACTAAAATATATCAATGTAATGTTTTACAATTCATAAATTATATTTAAAAGGAATTATATCCCATGTTATTACTTTTACAAAAATAATATTTTATAATAAAGAACCATCTTGTCATTTTATGATCAAGGAATATTTCAAAACATTTTACATTGTAAAAGTAATGTTCGACCTGTTATGGTTTATCCACTATCCTGACAAAAATTCCCATGATGATTCATTTTAAATATCAAAACGTTAATTTTAAAAAGAAGAAATGTTTTTACTAATATTCTTTAAATTTGTTATTTTAAATTACATTCATAAAAAGTTTCTCAAAAAAATTTCAAGATATTTTATAGGTCATCAAAGAAGATGGGTTTCAAAATATTTTCAAGAATTAATCGTAGTTGTATTATTCTGAAAAAGGTTTCCAAAAAATTTCATTTTAAAAAAAATCCTTACTCAAAGAAGAAGGTATATTTTCCTCAAGAACAGTTTATGAATGGTATTTTAATATTATTGTCCATATAAGATGACATATGTTGATGTCAGTCAGACCATTGAAGAAATGATCGAAAGGATCCATTTATATTATTTATATGAATGATTTATAGTAAATGTTATGGTCTTTATGAAACCTGTTTCAATTTTCTATGATATATGTTTCTCAAATTCAATTTTCATTCACAGGTTATGTTTTTGATTAAATAATTCTGATACTTTAATCTTTTCTTCCAGTTATGATATAGTCTAATGTTTATTACAACGATATCATTTCATGGTTGATGATATGATTGTTTATGATTTTATGGAACAAGAATGTATGATTTCATTTAATAGATGGGTGGGAATATATCTCTATCAAATGCATTGGGTAATGATAATTATTTTACGATCTCAAAGTGTACATAAGAGGATATCCCATGCCTTAAATAAGAGGGTAAATGGGAGGACCAATAATTACTAAAATAATATAGTAAACATGATGAAATCCCAAGATAGAAATGAAGAGGAAAATTGAGAGGACATCCCATTCCCTAAACAAGATGGTACATAGTGGGAAATCATAACCCCTAAACAACAGTGAACCAGAATGGAAATCTGAAGCCCTAACTTGGTACACTGGTGATTAACACAATGCCTAACATTTTACAAAGTTATTGGTAGGCCATATTGATATAATTTTTTATATGTATTTTACATAATTCCATGTTTTATTCCAATAATATGCTCTCATGTATTATTTTATTTATTTCCTTATGAATAATGTCTTATGAACTATCATTCTTTATTATGGACTCTAATAATAATGTTGTAATTTTAAAATTAAATTATCATGTTCAATAACATTTTGTTCATGTAATGCATACAAATTTCCCTTACCCTTTCTAAGAATTTGATCTCACCACTATATTATTTTTCCATTACACAGCTAATGATGAAAGGTATATGGTCGAGGAAATAAAGGTGAAGATCTTTATGGGAGATGTTGAAGGTCTTTTACAACGATATATGATTTTTCCCTCATTTCCCGATACACTAAGCTAGTATGGTACTTGATAATTTATTTTTGTAATGTGTTGAATTTTTATCCAAAATAATTTATTAAAAATGTATTTTTGTCCCTCAGTCTCTATAA
This sequence comes from Viscum album, assembly GCA_963277665.1. Taxonomy (NCBI): domain Eukaryota; kingdom Viridiplantae; phylum Streptophyta; class Magnoliopsida; order Santalales; family Viscaceae; genus Viscum; species Viscum album. The sequence continues at coordinate 86,008,586 of OY728121.1, read as the reverse complement.
TATTAATGATAAAAGAATGTTTATTATGTTATATTTGTACATTTACATTATAATATTGGAATAATTTATATATCTAGTTGTTTCAACATTATTAAACTAGTCAATCATACATGATGATATCTCATGTATCTGATATCAATATAATAACAAAAACATTATATCTAGGTTATAGGTTTTCAGGATGATAATGTTTTAATCAGACAAAATTTATTAGAATTTTTTGGAACTATATTTAAAAAAAATTGTAACATGATAATTATTATAATCCTTTATAGTTTTTGATATCTTTTATCGTTAGACATATTTTTATTTTATGGATAAATATTGATTATCATTCTAGGAAAACATAGTGTGTTCTGTTATATATTTATTATGATTATTTAAGGAATGGTAATAAAAACTTTTATTCAATTTAGTTATTTTCTATCAAATTAAAAAAAATATCTCCTATTAGAACTATAAAAATAATAGCCATATTATGATTTTTGACTCCAATTATGATGAATAACCATTCGTATATAGGGAAAATATTATTCCACAATGTGATTCACATATATTTTAAACCTTCTTGTTATATAATAATAAATATTTTAGGAGAAAGAATAATTAATTGGTTTCTGAGAAGTGGACTATGTCTGTCGAAATGATATTCCTGTTATTTTGATGTATTGAAAGTGGAGTGGTTGTTCATGTTTTGTATTATTTTAGAGGCTTTTCCAAACAGTGGTGGAAATTGATCCAGAACAATAAAGAGGGTGATGAAATAAAAATCACATATTTTAGAAAATTAAATTTGATAATCGTTGAGAACTACCTCCCTTGAGAATAGTGAGATAAAATGTAAAATACTTACATCACTTTAATGTATAATGAATATGATTATTTGGAAGAGTATGATGAAAACATTACAAAATTATCCAACCATTTGGTGGACTACAAATGTAATCTAGAAAAAATCATTGACATTTTTATTGAATATATTATGTTATGTCTCATAAGGGAAATAATTTATAAATTTTTTTCATTATATAATGATATAGTATTGAGTTCCATTACGTTATATAAGGAATATTTATGATAATATATCATCAAATATAATAAAGAGAATAAGACATCAGATTAGAATAATTAAAAGGGGGATGCGTAAAAGAGGAATAATGAAATGAATAAATTCAATTTTGTAAAAATTGTGAATATAAACATTATGGAAATAGATTAAGGTGAATAAAATTTTTTATAATTGTGTAGATAAAGGTCTTTTAATTAATAAATGTAATTTAAATAAATAATACACCGCTATCAACTACAATAAGAATAATGTGATCTGTAATTATTCTAATAGGTTACCCAAGTGTCAAGAGAAGATATAATCAAAGAACCCAAGGGGATAAGGTCAATAATATAATATTGCTATATCGAATGTGGAAGTTCAATGTTATGTGGTGAATGGAACACATATCACCCAGTCATAATATATTTCAATATGTGAGCATGTCCCAGAAATTCCTCAATGACATTGATATGGTGGTTGAGGAATCTATGTCCTTTTCTACTTAAACATGTCTCTAAATAATTCTTTTATATATGTGTATAATGTTATATAGAAAATTTCTTTAATTCATTTTTACCACCATTCATCAATTTATAGTTCACATTCATGAATTACATTTTAATAAAATCATAAACAAGAATTATATGAACCACAACAAAATAAACAACATCCCCATGAAATAATAAATAATAAATCCTAATATTATTCGACATTGTTTAATATCCTCTCTCAAAAAATACTATACCACTACATTCATTATATTCTCAATGAATATGAATTTCCCCAAAAAAGTTAAAACATTTAGTGTGTTTCTATGATTCCCCTTTAAATTGCATGATTTACCTTAATAAACCCTAATAGGGGGATTAATTATGATGTTAATAAATTAATTTACATCAAAAAATAAAAATAATTTTTTACATGAAAAAAAAACATTGTACATATTTCACTATGATGAAAAAATGCGCAATCAAGTATTGAACAATAAATAGTAGTAAAAATTTGTTTTTTATTTGGATATATTTCAGTATGAAACAACCATATGTAACATATAAATAGTGTGTTGATATATCTCATACTGACCAATTCATTTTTTTTCATATAATCATATTGAAAACATAACTTCTCATCATATGAATACAACCTCTTCCACTCATCCATTAATTGATTTCATAAATTATTATATGAATTTATAATATCGAAAGATAGGTAAAAATAATTGGAATTATAATAAAATACATAATAAAAAATACAATGTTTCTACTCCATGATATTGCAATTGTAAAATACTAATATTTAAAAATAATAGTAGAAACACTTCACTAAGAACCATTATCTATTTTGTAATTCATTCCTTCAAAAAATCACATTTAAATTCAAGATGATAAATAAAATATCAAAATATTTGATTCTATATTAGTCTTCAGGGTATGATCAATGTATTTTATCTATCATTAATTGATTCAAACTGTATAATTATTATACCCAATAATATTAAATTATAAATTTCACATACTAACCAAAGATAACTTCCTCTTCTTTAAGCATCATATATGGGGATCTTTTTATATGAATCTCTACTTTTGGACTCCATTTAGAGACATGGTGGTTATTCCAAAATAAGTAATACTCATTTCATGTTCATGTTAATAAATTATAAATAAAAATAATGTTTTTATATAATAATGAAATTGATACTTCTATTTTGGCATAATCAGTGTGTTTCTCTATCTGTTTAATATAGTAAAAGAATGACTTGATGAGTTGTAGGATGTTTCATTGAGTAATTATGATATTGGTTGTCAAACAACCTAATTATTAACTCATAAGTTCGTTTTTATTTTATTTATAGTCTTACTATTATCCCATATTCTCTAAAATAATACTAAAATCTATTTATTTAAATATGATCCCATTCTAGATAATACATTGGTTTCCTCAAGACATGTTCCCTCTTCTATAAATCATCTCTATTTATTTCTAATTTATCTTATGATTTGGAATAATTCAATCCCAAATCATGGGTATAATGGGATAATCAAATTATTAAATATGTAATGAATATTAATTAACATTAAAACCAAAGATTAATTTTTCCCCATCTATGTATATATGATATGTTATAGATGATCATTAGTAACATGATACAACTTGACTATATCTCACATCGATTATAATAAAAAAATAGAAATCTAATATAAACAATTGAATAAATTTTTATTCAAATGTAATTATTCCTTTATTACAAGATACACATGAATGTTCAATTATAATTTCCTTATAACATCAAAATCATCGATTAACCGTAATGTTCCTTCTCTAGTACACAATAACATTGAAAAAAGTTAAAAATTTAAAATGATTCATTTCTAAAATAAATATAACATTACATCATTTGTTTAAAATAGTTACACTATATAACATTCATTATGTCCTCAGAATAAATAACTAACTCAAAAATCATGAAACCATTTTTCCATGCATGCTCCTCCAATTTTATAGTTCATTTATAAAAAAAATTAAAATCAAATTTATGTTTCACTGATTTTAGTAAAATAAGTATTCAAAAAAAAATTCAACACATACCATTATAATTTTATTAATTTTCACATTAATTAACACAAATTACTACCACATTACCCCCAGAATAAATTTCAATGTTTTAATATATGAATTTTTTAAACTTATTCTATACACATCAACCCAAAATAACACAAGTTACCCAGAGATGGTGTTTATGACATTTTTAAAAGATAAATTGGATCATGGGGAAATTTTATTGATCAGTTTAGTAGTCTTATAAAACTATATACATACATGATCGCCACATAACATTGGAATGTTAAAAAATTATCAATGAAAATATAGCTGAATCCTTCATATCATTCATATTATCATTCCATAAATAATATTTCAATAAATAAAATAACGTATGATCATTGTGACTCAGAAATGTTATATTATTCTGCAATATATCATAGGTAAATATACCAATAACAACAACACATATGGGATTATAAAAAAATATTCCATACAATAAAAACAGGATTTCTATGAGTATACATAACTAATATCAACATATCAAAAGAAATGAATAAGGATAACTGAATTATTAATAATGGTATTCCATAATTATAGAAATTCATTATCATTTCATCTCAAAATAGATATCATGAACCTTAACTTTATGTCCTTTTTCCCTGACATCATTGATAATAAATGTATAACGATTAACCAAATACCTATATACTATTTAATGTTTTTTCTATCTAATGAACATTAATGATCAACTGATCAGATATATATAATCATTCCCCAATAATCACTAAACATACTATAAATTTCTCATATCATTAATGATCAATACAATTAATTCTCCATAATCAATATATGTTAAAAATTATATGTGTCAAATAAAAAATATTGAACACTACTAACTCATCGTTCAAAAAAATATAGAGATTGAATGATTATGGCGAAATTGTATCATATTACAAGTACATATTATGTAACTTCTAATTATGTTATCATAGATGTGGTATTCCATTAAACAATTATTAGAATATTTTTTAATGAAATAACCCTTTATATTTTTTATCAAAATTTTATAATATAAAAATTTGTAAAACATTATGGATTAAATTTTTATTAAAAAATACCATATAAAAAAGAAAAGGTTTCCTCAAATTATATAATGATATTGATGGTGTTAAATTGATTTCATTTATTTTATTTTAAAATAATTATTATATAAATTTTTTTAATAAAAATTTAAGAGTACCTCATTCAAGGAAGGAAAATAATATTCATTTTTTACTATTTTTTAAAAAACTATAATACACCATTACAAATATCATTAAAATATATTTAGATAAAATATAAAAACATTCCTAAAGAACTTTTTGAATATATTTATATATATCGGAATGTTTCTCTGGCTACAAGTGGATAAATATTTCTTACTTTAAAAAAAACACATTTGATCCTTTTTGAGTACCAAATAGAGGGAAATTATTCCAAAAATTTTAAAATTATAGAAACATAATGGGGATAAGTGTAGTAATGTGGATTTCTCCTATAAATATTATATAATTTCACCATTATAAATGTAACCATAATCATTCATGTTAAAAATGTAATTGGAACATAAAATCATGACCTCATCTCCTTCCCTTCTTGTACGCATTCAAAATTACTATATAAAAATTAATTATTTTTATACATGTTTTCCGAATCAATAATCATATATATATATATATAATAACATTTATCACTATATTATAAATTATTATAAACTATTTATTATGAAATTATTGTTAAAATCAACCTTATATGTAATTACTACTTCATTTATCTTGCATGTATTGATTCAGAAGCCTTAGTCATTGCACTTTGATATTGGCTCATTCATATAAATAATTTTAATCTATATATAAATATCATCTATTGTAATTAAATATATTCTTATTAAATTCCATTTAAAAAAATATATAATTAATCCTATTATTTCATGGATTTGGTAATCCACACAAACACACGAGCAGTGTTATCATTTTCTAATAACTGGGAAGGAAAGATGGTTAAAATGGTAACATAATTATGGATACATATCTTTAACTCAAAAATTTTATAAAAAAATTAAACCAAATGTAACAACATTCCATGATATATGATGATGTAATAATTAAATTACACCACAAAATAGAGATGGTAAGCTATATGTATGCATGAGCGAAGTTTTTTTATTTTGTATGAGGGGAATAAGGATCATAATGGATGTTAAATCATCCAAATAATAATTATATTTATTTAAAATACTTGATTGATTATTGTATATTGGATTACATGGATTTATAGAAGTTATATATAGGCGTTAAATTTAATATTCATGGATAAGTGTTGTACCACTTTGTTTAGAATCCTATTTTTTCTTGAACCGTAATCCTTGAAAGAGAATTCTTTTGTAAATACCAAAAGAATTATGATGTTATTAAGGAATATATAAAGCTATTATTTTCGAAATTGGGTGAGTTATATTTAAAAAAATGTGCAAGGAAGGTATAACTACATGTTATCATTTATAAATGATAAGAGGGGCTCTTTGGGGATTTCATAATTTAATAAATTATTATAAATATTTTTTTAAAAAAATGGATCCAAATTTAATTTTTAAAAATATTTAATGAAGATAAGTCAAAATATTCTTCTATAATAAATTTTTTTAATTTTTTGTTACGAGTTTTATCTTTTCTCGTAGTTCTCAACCCCACTAAACCTTCGAAATTATAATTAAATCATTGATTTTAAAATTTAAAAGTCTTGAATGACACCATTAAAGGAAACATGAACTATAAATGAACCATGGTTGTTATTTTAAACAATGTACCATTGATTTTGAATTGAATATGTTTTTTATGAATTTTAAATAATTTAATATTGTTTTGTTAACTTTAAAATGTAATTAGTCTTGTATATAGAACTACTCATTTAATTTTTCATTGAAATCAACTTGACAAAAATCGAATAAAAATATAAAACATTTCATAATTACTTATATGATATATTTATATAATAAAATAATGGGAAAATATTATTCATCAAAATTATACTACATTTAATATTATTAATTCTTTTTAACATATTTTTCTATTAAATATTTACATATTATACCAGATTTTCAAAATAATTTAACGTTATTATTCACTGAATAAAAGTTAAAAATAATTTTTTTTTTATATATTTATTCATGTTTCAAAATACCATTTATAATATATCATTAACTCTTATTATACTTATATAATTATTTTAGGGATATAAAAGTAAAAATATTTAAATCTTGTATTTTTTCATACAATCTACTAAATTTTATAGTTGATGAAAACTAGGACAAGGATGCCATATTTCTGAAACCAGAATGATAATGGAAAATAACCTCTCATCACATAACATAAAAATATGGTTTAGATAATTTTCAATTCCTATACCAAATCTTTTATTACAATTTAATATTTTTTATAATTGTTGAGGTTATAATTATATAACAATATAACAATTCATAATTGCTAAAAACAATATGTAATTATATTAAAGTATTTATCATAAAAAATGAAAAATTGGGAATCCATTTTTAAATATTAAATCATTATATCTGTAGGAAATTTATTAATAATTAAAATACAAAACATAGTGTATGTTTTTTTGAAAAATACATATGTTTTTATCCCCCAAAATGAGGTTATAACAAACACATTTACAATTTGGTTAAAAATTATAATAAATATATTATATCAAAATAATTTTTTCCGATGTTAATTTAATATCTATTTAAAACAAAATTTGGAATATTGATGAAAATAAATGATGTTTTTTAAAAAATGGTATTATTCACTATTTACTAAAAAATCTATATTTTTCAAAAAATCCCAAAATTTCACTAAAATATAATTTTCATATGATGATTTTAACAACGAAGCTAATTTTATAATTTAAAATAACAAAATAAGAATAAAATTACTTATATTTTCAATAAATTAATGTAATTAATAGAATCACATTTTATGAGAATGAGTTTTTTAAGAGTAAAATGAGTTTTCTGAAAATTGATTGCATATGTTTGTATAGTATGTTTTGGTACATGTAATGTCCTTATTGTTTGTAAATAATTTTTTCAATGAAAAAATATTTTTCAAAAGTGATATATATCATAAAATAATTGTCTGTTCTATTAAAACACACATAAAAAATTCCCCCCTGAAATTTTTTCTCTATGATTCATAAATTATAGGATTATACTACTTCATTACATCCTTTGATTCTCATTTATATTGATAAATTTTATTATTTCTCCACAATATTTATTCTAGGTGAGTAGATTAGTTTTGTTTAAAATTTAATATTAATTTTATAATCACCAGTGATTGTTCCTTAAAGGATTAATATTTCTCTAGTTGTAAGACATTAAATTTTAATACATGTGAAGGATTAGGTATTTATTTCCTTAGAGAGATATGTGGAAGACATCATCAACATGAGATAAATTTTCTGGAATTTCAAAAACTCAAGGTACAAAACTGATGAGATAAAATGATTTGAATGTGCCAATATTTTTAAGGAACATCATTCAATTATATCTAGATCTCAAAAACATTATCAAGTTATATTTTAATTGGAATTCCAATTTATAAACATCAATATATTTATCTTACCTATGATTGTCATCATAACCTTTAGATCTTATTTTTCCTTTTCGAATGTTTTCTTGAAATGATCAAACATTCACTACTGTTTCCTCAGTTATATCACGTCTTCTTTAATTTGACACTCAATTTTTATCCTAATATACATGTGTTTTATATTTCATTACATTTAGATCTATATATGGATCAATCTGAATGCTCGAGTGAAAGATATTATTGTAATGAAATTTTACCAAAGGAAGGCATTGATCCAAACACACATTTAAATCTATAATGAATTCTCCCTAAATATATTCTAATGTATGAATGTTCTATTTAGAATGGCCATCTATATAAGGATGATAATAATTACTAAAATAAAAATCATTCTCTAGAACTTGATTATGACTTCCCTAGAACATCGAGGTTAATCCTCAGATCCTAATCAATTTGATTGAGATAGGTATTCAATGAAATCTCACAACATCATTAATGTTCAATTTTTCATGCTGATCAACATAGAAAACATCACCAATAGAAATAAAATAGACTAATTTCATAAGCGGATCATCTATATTCAAAAAATTTTAAAATAATTTTTACATTTCACGTATTTCAATGATTTAATACATTGTAGGGGTTTCCCATTTCTATTTAGGTATGGCTAATTATAGTAAATCCCATTGGACTCATGTTTCATAGTTTGAACTTTTTAAGGAATTATACATCGCCATACATACTCTAAAAAGTTTCATTTCATATTATCCAAACATAAATATAATTCCAAAAATAAATACATATTTGTAATTACATAAGGAATAAAGAATAATTTACTATCATCTTCATCATATATATCTATGTTTATATTTAGAATTATCATAATTCAAAATCAGTTTTTAAATCTTATCATTCCAATATGATCATGGTGGATCTTGGGAATATTACTCGTGATATTTTTTAAATACATGTCACCAACACTCACAATTTAATTCTTCTCGTGGATGTATGTTTGAAGATTCATCTGAGAAACCTAAGATATTATCCCGTCCCCCATGATATCAACATCTAAATTTGGAATAGTCATAAATATGGGGTATCTATCCATCCTCCTCATGGGAAGACATGAATGGATTTTTTTGACTAAGAGAACATACCAATTTCTATAATATCCTAAGAAGGAAATGTATTGAGAAATCATAATCATTGAACAAATCAAACCATATTATTGGGTACATATTTGAGTTTTTAGATAATATACACATTACTATTTTATTATCAATATATCACAAATTTTTCAATAAAAATTAAAACTCTATATCAATAATTAATAAAATGGATTCCAAATCCAAATCATGAGTTATGTATTATTAATCATGAATTTTTAATCATTGATATATATATAAGTTATCACAAAATCATTATTCATGAGGAAACAACGAAAACCATTATTTTATTGAACACTATCTATCAATAATCCTTCTTCACTACAAGGTAGTGTATAAATATTTTTATTTAAAACCCTTATTATTAGCTCATTGAAATTAATCACACACATTTCAATCCACATTTAAATAACCACTTTATAAACTAATATGTTGATGAAATAATATATTCAATAAAATCACTTACATAGAATCATAATATCCAAAAAACCAAAAACCATTATAGTTCAATGTAACGATTCCTTGTCTAGGACATTTGTCAATAACTTCTGACATGGAAGGATCCCCTAATATACCCTAACAAGAAATTATATATCAAAATAATGAGACATTATATCCAAAATTCACAAATAATAAATATTTTATATACATTATGTCACGAAATGAATATAGTCTCCTTCAATCCGGCACCAAAACCAACTCATGGAAAGACCCAAAGGGCGTTCCCTATCCCGAAGGGATAGCACAAGTTCCCTTGTATCATATAAGTTCATTTGGGAACAATTTATCTGAGTTTGGATTCATAAAACTATCAAAAACAAACAACAAACCAAACCTGAAAAATTATGCCAAATAATACTTAATAAAAATTCATGACTGATTATATGGGTTTAATCAGGACAAATGAGGTCCAAAGGTGTATAAAAGATGCAGAAAAAAATATCACAGGAGACTCCACACGACAAGGGGTCATCACCCATGAGCTGTCTCCACAACGACGCATTGTTGATAGAAACTAGCAACCTGAACCGCTATCACCTAAGGCCTTGCCTTTGCCTGTGTTAAACATGATCAAGTCTACTTACACCCAAAGGTGTGAGAAGGTTTTGAGACTAATCCCAATATGATATCACCCATAAATTCATAGTGATATTCATTATAAAATAAAAATCTTGAAAAAGTTATAAACATAAAATGGTAGCATTTATTTCTAAAAGTGAAACATAGAAAAGAAAATAACATGCAATGGGGATAACTTTAAATAATGAGTGAATTTTAATAAAACATGCAAGATACTGGTTTTCATATTCCAAAATACCATATGGAAAGGATAAATTCCAAAAAGGCCACGAGCACCAAGCATAGCAACACCCCTAGGTACTAGTTTGTTGTGAGCCCCAAGTACCTCGTTCCTTGGTGAAAGTAACCAGAATAAAATATGATCTCATACACAAGCCACTAGTAGGGAGAAAACCAATAAACTAATTGTCTCCAATCATTTCCATTATGGTTTTGTTAGTGTTATACATGTCCGACATTCTATGTGAACCATGGTCAAAACCCCTCCGTTCACTAGCGTACTAGCACACATTAGCCCTCCTAGTTACCTGAGTTTCCCATATTGTGAAAAAATAGTTACCACATGCTACCAAAATAAATTTTCACATATAAATATCAATTCTGTTCACACAAAATCAAAATAGTAGCTACACATTCTTTTCACCATTTATATTACTCAATAAACCACTTATGATTTCCATGAAACAATATCAATCCATCTAAAATCCCAAATTTAAAACCTAATGGAGACAAATATTATAGCAAACCATAAATTTCATCATCAAAACATTTTTATAAATCCAATCCATGAATTATAAATCAATACAAAGAGGCACAGCTTGGGTTGCACATGTAAAACACTAATTTTCAAAAACAATTCGCACATAAAAATCAACTGCTTTTAAAATGCTACCCAAATAAATTTTTTCAATCCAAATAATGGAGGAGGAACATATAGGAAAAAGAAATACAGAAGGAAAACTCATTCTACAATACCTACATATGAAATCACCTACCAAAAGAGTCAAAACCCCCAAATCAATGTATGTCAATTCAACCGCACCTCCGCCACACCGCAAGGGATTAATATTGAACCTAAAACCATGGTATTGGATGATGAAACTCAAAACTAAAACTCTAGGTACAAAAAAATAGCTTCTTTAAAATTTGGGATTCAATAAAAAAAGAGAATCCATAAGAAAAAGGGAGGAGGAATTATGGGAACCAACATACTTTAGAAATCTGGATGTTTTTTTTTGAGCTCGAGAAGATTGGCCCTAATTTGAGTTGATTATGAGATCCAAAGAGGGGAAAACGGATATGAGGGTCTGTCTGGGTTCTGTAAAAACATGTTAGAGGTAGAATCTCTTAAAAATGATAAAGAAATAAATATTTTATGAAATAATTAAAACATCATTTTAAAACCGGATATGGTCTTTCGGGTTGGCCCAATACTTAATTTGATCACCCAAATCCAAGATGCTAATGATGTTATAAGGGGCCCAAAATTCATTGGTGGTTTTAATAGTTAAAATAAGGTCATTTTTGAAGTTTAATGGGCGAAAAAAGTTGAAAAATGAAGGATTTATTAAAGAAACAAAATTTATTTTTAAAACTGGAAATGGGCTCTCGGGTTGGCCCAAATTTGTAAAACCCACCATTTCCTTCAAAAATGCATTGAAAACCCCAAAAAAAAGAAATAATGTAAATTAAATGAAAAATAACATTAAAAGATGTCATGTATGTGACAATTATCCCCACCATGAAGGACTTTCCACTGCGGAATGTCAACCCGATGCTTGATCGGAAAACTCGTTTGGGTACACTTCCTCAACCCAGGACATTCGCTCCCATGTCTCGTGTGTATCACTCCCATGCTTCCAACGAACCCAGAAAAGTGGAATAGAATATCCCTTAAGAACCTTCTCTTGGAAGTAAAGTATTCAAACTGGCCACTCAAAAACAGATAAATCAGGCTCTATATCAGACTCCTCCCAATTCAACACATGGGACAGATATGAGTTTTACTTCATCAACTGGGAGACATGGAAAACATCATAGATGGATGTCAAATGGGAAGGAAAATACCATCTATATTCCACATTACCAATACGCTCGATGATCTCAAAAGTCCTGACATACCTCAGCATCAACATTACTTGCTTCCCCAAGCGGCGGTGACCCAGACAATGGGCCACTTTCAGAAATACCCGATCACCCACAGAAAACACTAGATCTCGACACCTCTTATTAATATAAGATTTTGGGCGACTATGATCTGTAAATAAATGCTGCTTGACCAACATGACCTTCTAATATGTCTCTTTCAAAAGACTTGGTTCCAACAGTGATGTCTCACCTACCTCAACCCAACATAGTGGGGACCGACAAGGCCAACCATAGAGTGCATCAAAAGGATCCATTCGAGACAAGGATTAGTAGCTGTTATTATAAGGAAACTCGACCAATCCCAAATGGATATCCCACAAACCACCAAAGTACAAGACACATGGACGAATCGTGTCTTACAGGATCTATATTTCCCACTCTATCTGACCATCTGTCTAAGGATGATATGCTGTGCTCATCTAAATTTGGGACCCCAAATCCTTCTAAAGGACTCCCCAAAACCAAGAGGTGGTGTGAGGGTATCTATCTGATACAACTGCTGATGGAACACCATGAAGCCTAACTACCTCTTGAATATACAATTGGCCCAACTCATACACTTTAGTTGTATCTCTGATAGGAATGAAGTGGTCTGATTTGTTCAGATGATCAATCACCACCCAAATAGCATTCTTACCTCGAGGTGTACAAGGTAATACAACAATGAAATCCATGGAAACCTCATCCCACTTACAGGTAGGAATGGGTAATTTTTGAAGAAAAGCAGAGGAGTTTTGATTTTCTACATTCACCAAATGAAAAGTATAGAATCTCGATACAAAGTTAGCAATGTCTCGTCTCATACCTGGCCATCAGAACTGTCGACGAACATCATAGTGCTTCTTGGTGGCATCGGGGTGGACGACCCACTGTGACTGGTGGATGTCCTGCATTACCACCTTCATCAGAGATAGAGGCACCACTGAACGGCCCTTGAAACACAAGATATCCTTGGGGGAAGAAGACCAATCAGAAGACATATCCCCACCATAAAGAATATGTCTCGATCACTGGAAAATCTCTTCACATGGCAGTTCCCACTGAATCAACTCCAATAGAGAAGGAGTCAACTGGACGCTCGCCACGAAATCCCATCCATTGTGTTCCCTAGTCTCCACATGCATCTGAGAATAGATCCACATCAATGTCCACTCATCACTAGACATCATCAAAGCATGCACTCGAACTCTTCTGCTCAAAGCATCGACCACCACATTACCCTTCCCTGGTGTATAGACAATGTCAAAGTCGAACCCCTACAAGTACTCGATCCTGTGACGCTGCCTCAAGTTTAGGTCCTTATATAAGAAGATATAGGCTATGCTTTTGTGATAATATTATACCCCAAAAATCTCCCCAAAAAGTTAGTCACACAATGTCTCCAAAGCATACATCACCGCTACCAACACCGAGTCATGGGTGGGGAAGTTATGTTCATGTAGTCAGAGTTGGAGAGAGACATATTCCACCATGTGATCATCTTGCATAAGCATTCACCCAATACCCATCCATAAATCATAACAAGAGACCACATATCCCTTTCCAGCCTCTGGAAAAATCAGCATGGGGGAAGTAGTCAACCACCTCTTCATCTCCTCAAATTATTCCCGACATTCTGGACCCCATAAAAATTTCATCCCTTTCTGGGTGTGCGCGGTCATCGGTGAACCAATATGAGAGAAAGCCCGAACGAATCGCCGGTGATAACCATCCAGGGCATGGAAGCTCCTTATCTCAAAAACATTTTTCGATTCCTGCCACATCATGAACACACTAATTTTCTCAGGGTAAACTGAAACTTCATGCTCTGAGATCTCATGCCCTATAAATCACACCTACCTGATCCAGAAAGTGCACCTAGACAAATTTTTATAGAGGCAGTGATCCCGTAATGTACCCAAAATGATCATTAAGTTATGTTAGTGTTCCTACTCAAAGCATGAATATACCAGAATGTCATCCAAAATTCCACATAAAAGGAATTGAGATGCTAATGAAACACCATGTTCCTGATTTCCATAAATACCACTAGAGAATTTGTCAATCTGAAGTGCATGACCATGTACTCAAGGTGGACATACCTTCTTTGAAAGGCTGTCTTTGGGATATCTGACTATTTCACCCAAAGATGATGATACCTCGAATTAAAATCTATCTTTGAGAACCAATTTTCCCACAACAACTGATCAAACAAATCATCTATTCTGAAAAAGGTATGAATTCTTAATTTTTAACTTCTTCAGCTTCTGGTAGTCAATGCACAACCGGAGGGATCCATCATCCTTTTGCGCTAACAATAGATGAGTGGCCCAAGGAGAGACACTAGGGGGAATGAATCCTTTGGATTCTCAGTCGTCCTCCAGTATCATTAATTTGATCAGCTCAGCAGGGGCCATGTGATAAGAGGGAATAGATTTCGGTTGTGATCTCGGTGCTAGATCAATCGAAAACTCCACATCCTTCTCAGGGGGGAAACCTCAAAATCATCCAGGAATACCTCCGAAAACTCATTCACAACATGAGGTAGTGCACCTTCAGGGGATAGACCATCCTTTAGCATGAGATAAGATAACTGGAGGATAACACTTCCCAACTCTGGGAGTGGAGGCCCTTCACGACCTGACCGAGGATCCCATTCTCCACGAAAAAACTGAAAACTCCCATCAGGTGTCTTGAAACTCACACGCCGTCTGTATAAATTGATGTGTTCCTAGAATTGTACTAGAAAATCCATCCCAAGTATGACATGTAGAATATCCATATCTAAGACCAAGAGGTCCTACTCCAGCTCAAACCCTAACACAGAAAGCGCACACAATGGTCACCTGAGACACTACTCCTTCTTTCCACGCGGTGTCACCAACTCCATCGCCAAAGACATCAAATCAGTTGGAAAATTCAGCGTGTCCAAAAAATAGGTATAAATAAATGAAACAGAGGAACCAGTTTCAAAAAGAGCAACAGTAATAGAAGATGCAATCAAAATGGTACCTCGAACTGTCGACGGTCCTACCTCTGATCCTGCTAGTGCCTAATCCACTGGATGGAGATGTCTGGCCTCTGCTTGATGACGACAACTAGTCTGTGGCTTTACCCTGAACTGGCTCTGCCCAGAAGATGACACGTCCCTACCACTATGTATACCATATAAAGATCCCTCAGTCCTTGATGGCTCTGACTGTGCTAGCACTCCTATGGGATCCATATATCCTGCCCCACGTTGATGTGGGCGCGCTATCTCGCAAAAGTGTTTCTTGAGTCACATACCTTCACACTAGAAATAGGACTTTGGAGGATGAGGGAATGCTGAATGGATGAGACAGGGCTTCCCACACTGGTGGCACCCGACCGATATCGCATCAGAAGACACTGACAAAAACTACCTGGAAGAGTTCCCTGAACTTCCTCCTCCATTCATCACATGATCCTCCCACTTCATTTTCTTTTCGGAGGAGCTACCACTTCCCACTTCTCATAATGGACTATAGAAACAAGCCCTGGCTTTCCTATCAATCTCCACCATGCACGCCTGATCAACAACCTCAGCATAGGTCCTCAGCTTAAAGAAGAACACCTGGGAGTATATCTCTGGTCGCATGCCATTATCAAACCTCTGGGCTTCACTTTTTCATTAGAGACAATTTATGGAGCATACAGAACCAAATCATCATAATGGTTGGAATATTCCATCACAGATAGATTCCCCTAAACAAGTTCCATGAACTCTCTAGAATTAGAATACAGAAAAACCTCATGGAAGTAATGTTCATTGAAGACAGCCTTGAAATCTCCCTAGCGCAGGTGATCATTCTTGCTAACCTGAAGCACTGACTCCCACGACTTACTGTAGGGACCCTCCAATAGAAAGGGTTCACACTTCACCCCGGGCTCCTCAGTTGTTTCCACAAACTCAGACATACACTCGATCTTCTCGAGCCATTCATCTTCTCCCAAGTGTTCTTAGCTACCTCAGAAGGTAGGATGTATTTTTTTCATAAACACCTTTTCTTTATCTATTCTAGGACCTATCTATTCTACCCTAACAGGAATAGGAGTAGGAGCTGGTCCCTATCCCAAATCTTGTATAGCCCAAATCACAACCTCCACGAGCCTCTGATCAATCAGTGTGGGAGAACCCTCTCGAGCTTCCTCCTATGGGAGTACGAGAGCTTTCCGGGGAGGCATGTTGCTACAAAATGCAACAATCACAAAACAATAGTCAATAAAAAAACTCTGAAAACTTTAATCAAATACATCGAATATAAATATACCAAACACATTTTAATACTAAAAAAACAACTACTCCACCTCTTCCTGATGTCCACATGTGGTATGCAGCTCACACGCCTCACCTGGAAGTGAATTAAATCCATAAATTCAACATCCCCTAGTGACTCAAGGTCTGCCATGAGAGGTGCGGACTAGGCACCCTAATAACAACCAAAACCCCGAGTCGTAATAGTCCTCACTCGTTTCTATCGATAATCATCCGAAAATAGCTATATAACCCAAAACATTTAACCTCCTCTAATACCATTTTGTCACAAACCGAATATGGTCACCATCAAACAGGCACCCAACCAGGATCATGGCCAGACCCAACAGGTGTAATCTCTCCCCATGGGATGGAACAGGTGCCCATGTATCATAAAAATTCATTTGGGAATTATTTACCCACTTTTGGAATCATAAAATAACCAAAAACAAACACCAAAGAAAATCTGAAAAATTATTCCAAACAAGACTTAATAAAAATTCAGAACTGAGTATGTGATTTTAAACAAGACAGATTAAGTAAAAAGGTGTATGAAAGTAGCAGAAAAAATATCCAATGAGACTCTACATGAAAAGGGTTATCACCCACGAGTCGTCTCCACAACACCTCGCCATTGAGTGAAAATAGCAACCCGGACCGCCATCGACCAATGCCTTGCCATTGCATGTGTCAAAAATGATCAAGTCTACATACACCCAAAGGTGTATGAAGGGTGTGAGACTATTCCCAATAGGATATAACCCAAGGATTCCAGGTGATAGAAATTATAAAATAAAAAATTTTCAATTGTAATAAATAAAAAATTGTAGCACTTATTTATAAAATTGAAACATTGAAAAGAAATGTACTTTCAATGGGGATAAATTTAAAGAATCCGTGAATCTGAATAAGAAATGAAAGCTAATGGTTTTCACATATCTAAATACCATAAATAATGGATATATTCCAAAATGGGCATGAGCACCAAGAATATGAATACCCCTAGGTACTTGTTAGTTGTGAGCCCCAATTACCTCGTACCTCGGTGAATGTAACCATAATAAAATCCATTCTCATGAATGATCCACTAATAGGGAGCATACCCATAACCTAGTGGTCTCCAATCATATCAATTATAGTTTTTTTTGTTATCCATGTCAGAAATTCTATGTGATCCATGGTAAAAACCACTCTGTTCACGAGCATACTAGTACACGTTATCCAACCTAGTTACCAGAGATTCCCATCTTGTGCTAAAATAGTTACCACATGCTACAATAATCAATTTTCACATATAAATATCAGTTCTATTCACACACATTAAAAACAGTAGCTACCAATTCTTTTCACCTTTTATATAACTCGATAAACCACTTATAATTTCTATTAAACAATTTCAAGAAAAGTAATCAAATTTTGCAAATTATATTCATCTGAAATACCACATTAAAACCTAATGGAGACCAATATTATACCAAAACTGAAATTTTAGCATCAAAACATTTTTATCAATTCAATCCATTAATTATAAAACAACACCAAAAGGAACAACTTGGGTTACTCATGTAAAACACACATTTTATAACAAAATTGGCACTTAAAAATAAACTGCTTTTAAAATGCTACAGAAATCAATTTTCCAAATCCAAATAATGAAGGAAGAACATAATGGAAACAGAAATACAGAAATAAAACTCATTATAGAATACCTACATATGAAATCACCTACAAAAAGAGTCAAAACACCCAAATCCTTGTGCGTCACTTCAACCGCACCTTCGCCGCACCACAAGGGAGTAATATTGAACCTAATACAACAATATTGGAACAAGAAACTAAAAACTAAAACCCTAGGTACGAATCCCTAGCATCTGTACATTTGGGGATTTAATAAGAAAAGGATCAACCCTACGAAAAAGGGATGAGGTTGGAAGGGAAGAAACTTACTTGAGAAATCTGGACGTTTTTTTGGAGCTCGAGAAGTTTGGCTCTAATTCGCGATGATTATAAGCTCCAAAGAGGGGAACACGAATATGGGGGTGTGGATGGGTTGATTGGGAACATGTGAGAGGTAGAATCACCGAAAAATGATAAAAAATAATTATTCTGTGAAAGAATTAAAAAACATTTTAAAATTGGAAATGGGCTTTTAGGTTGGCCCATTACCTAATTTGATCACCCAAATCCACGATGCTAATGAATTTTTAAGGGGACCAAATTTATTTGGGGGTTTGAAAAGATAAATTAAAGTTATTTTGGATGTTTAATGGATGAAAAGGTTAAAAAAGAGTTTTTAAAGAAAAAAATTATTATTAAAACTGGAAATGGGCTCTCGGGTTTGCCTGAATTTTGAAAACCCACCATTTCCTTTAGGAATTCATATAATTCAATCATGTTTTTTCTATTTGAATTATATGAAATTGGTGTAGCCCAATATTGAGTTCAATTTAGAAATCATATTTCTGATTCAAGATAATACCAAGAAACTCTTCTAGAAATACATCAATATAAACTCATACAAAATTCATATCATTATTTTTTAGTTTCTTCCCATTAATAAATGATAAATACCCTTCATTAATATGTAGTAAAACCAATATTATGGAATTAATTTCCATTAGAATTTTACATTCATCCACAATATAAGAGACTAATACTGGATGAATTTTAATATTTAATATAACTTCACATGTACAATATTATCTTTTTTGGGACATAATAAACTATTCAGTTTCTAATTTATAAATAGTTACATTAAATTATTTAGAGTTATATCAAATGAAGTTATCTAATATTGGTGAATAATTTTTTTAACAATAGTATTTTATATATGTGTAATGTTATCCATCCAAACCTATGGTTGTTTCCTTGATATTGATATGATATGCTTAGTTCCAATAGTAGCTATATTGGATTTATAAATTGTGGTATCCCTAAACAGACTATAGGTGTTCATTAACATCATTAAATTAGATTCCACCACTAAATAATTTCATATACAAATTTTTCTCAAAATTATCCCGAGTATTGAGTGATAAAGCCAAAAATCACTATTTGGGGAAAAGTTCTAATATATAATTTAGGGTTATAATTATCATGTTAGATATGTTAAATTAAAAACATGTTTCTAGAATTCATCTTATGATCACTCATATATGAACTATATAAAAACCAACTATTGTAACCCAAGTCATGGTTTAAAATTATTATATTGGAATATTATAAAAGGATATCACATATAGAGGATCGATCTATAATGTAGTAATTGTAAACAATAAAATATAAAATTGGAAATATAACAATGAATAGAATAATAAATATTATTTTATCATGGACAACACTTATAAAATCCTTCTTAAAATCATGTGTAATGAAAAACAATTGAGAGAAAAATGAGATTCGATGTATGGGATACATAAATCTAAATCTATCATTATTCATTAAGGCATAATCATCATGTAATATTACATAAATAAAACATATGACATTCAATCAATACTGAGTCGATTAAGAACCCATGGCTAATATCAATATTTAAAATTGATGGACAATGAATAAAGAATTCATAATAATGTTATTTCAAAATTATGGACATTCGTGATTAAGGAATTTCATATACGATATTATGAATCTATCCAGCATGGACTCCTCACCAAGACATCATTATTAATTGATGGGTATGTGTAAACCAAAAAACCATTTTATGTGGATTGTAATCAATTTTTTTCATGAGCCCTTTGGACGAATCGAGGGAATATTGATTCCTTGGATAAACACATCACTACATGTCCAATGAATTCCACATATTTTGGATGCTTACTATAATTCAATATCAAAATAAATTTATGTCAACAAATTTATATATAGAATTAATAATATGGAACATCAAAACACAATCACAGAAACCCATACAAAGAACAAACAAGTAGGACATATTCAGATCATATACCAATAAAGGATCAGTAAAAATAAATAATGTTATCATATGTGAAATTATTCTTTAAAACATCAGTATAATATTTCATACCGAAATCTCCCATTAAAATTTTAAATCACATATTTAAAATATAAACACATCCAAAATATTAAATAAAATATTTTCCTTTAAAATAACCTTTGAAATGTGTAATATATTATTAAAAAGATGGAATGGTCAGGATGAGGCAACATTTATTTCATTCATTTAATGATAAAAAAACTGATTTCATTTAAAATTTCACAAAAAATCACAAATAATTTGTGCATCAAATGAAATTAATGTCACTTTTTAGACATTTTAAAATATAAAAAATGGTTAAAATTGACTTCAACAACAATCACTATTAATTATTTTAATAAATTATTAAATTTATTTATATTACATGGATATAGATGACAAAATATTTCTGATTAAAATAGGGAAAATAATGTAGTCCTTTGTTCAATACATTTTTAAACCATTTTAAATGCCAAATTGATGGAAATTATACTAAAACAATAAAAAGTGGATATGAATTTGAAATTTATTTTTAAGATATAGATCATATAATCTCTTCAATGTATGGTTAATAATAAATAATTTGAATTAAATTGATTATAAATCATTCCTTCATTAACTCAACTATTATATATCATTATGATCATTCGAATATACTATATAATTAATATATATTTATTATAATTTTATTCCGAAAACATAAAATAAATATATATCTATATCTTATTTACTTATAATGTATTATCACCTATTTATTGACACATTCTTGTTAAAATTATTATTTTGGGTGATAAGAGCTTGGTTTCACATTCATGTTTAAAATAAGAAGACTTCTTCTTTAAAAATTTAAAATGGTTAAAACTTATAAATAATTATTACATGGATTTAAATATAATATATATTCATTAACTATATTATTAAAATAATTCATCTAATAAATAAATGTTAAAATAATCACATCAATTCATGGAGGTGGTAATCAACACGTACACATGAGTGGAATTATCATTTGGGAACAAATGTGAAGGGACGAATTTAGATAAAATATTATAATTATAGAAGAAGAATTATATCTTGATTTAAATATTTAAACATTAAAACCATTATATTAACCATCAATGAATAATTTTTATGGAAAAACTAATTACACTACTATGTAGAGATGGTTATATATAAATACCCACGAGGGAATTTTTCACTTTCAATATGATGGATATAAGTAGATAATGGGGGATTCATCAAAATAATAACCATATTTTGATAATATTATTAATCCATAATATTATAGTGTGTAACATGAATTTATAGAATGTATAACAAGAATTAAAATTGAAAACTCTTGGTGAAGAGTTATACCTCATTATTGAGAAGCATCTTTTGGATTAAAACATAATCCTTGAAAGAGTGGTGTTTCGAGATGGAAAAAGCTCTAGGTTGTAGTGAAGGGGTATGAGAATGTATCATTTATGGGAATGAATGATCTATAAGGATAAAAATGTGTCATTATGAGAGAATAAATGGATCCATTTTTTGTTAGGGGATATTAAATATTGGGATATCATATAGTTTTAAATTAATATAACTTAGTATTCTTAAAAAATGGATTCAAATTGATAAATTTAAAAGATAATATTATCATCATTATAAATACTCTTTTAAAATAAAATACAAACGTTTATTTGTCATTTTTTAACCCATATCACCTACTTTTAACCCATCCTAACGCTATTGACAATAACAACAAAATCAATGATTTCTCTTATTAAATGGTCCTGAATGTTAACATAAAATAACAATTTATAAATAAAGGGGAAATTGAGGATATTTTAGAAAATATTTCATTATTTTTTCAATGATATTGTATTTATAAAATTTAAATCAATTCATAATATATATTTTTTATAAAAAATTATTGTTCTCATTTTTGGAACAATTCACGAAATTTATATCCTGGAAACAAAATAAAAGAATTAGAATTAAAATATTATACATTCCCAAAACCTTCAGATGTTATTATTATATTCTAAATATTTGGGACACTAAAATTCATTGATATTTTAAAAAATTTAATATTTTTAGATTCATTTATGTTATTTTTTATTATGTACATAAATATTTTTTTGATCTTGCGTAAGAACTGGAGAAAATTATCAATTCACTAAGAAAATATAACACCATAATAAAGTAATTCATCTTTAAATTAGATATTTTAAACTAATCATATGCACTTATTAAATTATTTTAAAAAAAATGATATTGTAAATCAAAGAGATTGATAACATTTATTTATTTTTTCTCATATTTTTAAAAAAGTCGAAATCAATGAAAATTATGCAAGTTTACTTTTTTTAAACATGGTGGATTAGGGGTGAATATACATCATCAAATATGATCAAGGAATTGTTAAATATATTTAATGGCATTAAACGAATGACACAACACTATTTCTCAAGTATTACCCTTATAGGGATGACACATATATACCCATATTACTATTCATAATGATTAAAAATAAATGGGACATATTAAAAAAATATGATAAAAATTATTCAAAATAGAGAATGAATTTAATAGTATTTAAATTTTATTATTTTTTGAAATTAATTTAAGATAAAGAAATTTACAAAGTAAAATATATTTTTTGAAAAATTGTGTTTGTTTTTCAAAAAATGAAATTATAAATAATTTAATATAATGATTATTCAAAAGTAAAAAATATATTATATATAATAAATATTAGTTTTTATAATTTGGTATAATATTCAGGGATTATTATAAAATTTCTTTGAAAATAAGAGATAAGTTTAAAAAATATATTTTCACTATTCACTACAAACCAATTCTTTTACGAAATATACGAATAATTCACTCTCAGATAATATTGATATTATAATTTGAAAAATTATGTTCTTATTATAAAATAAAATAACAAAATGATATATTAATTAAATATAAATTTTTTATAGAAAATAAAAAAAATCACATTTAATGATTTTTTTGAATCAAAAGATTACTTCACTAAAAATAATTTCATATTTCAAAATATTTAATAGATAAATTCAAATTAAATAAATCTATGATCAATATTTTATATAATGGGGTAAATTTAGTTCATACCCACCAATTTAATTTCTAGGTGATACCTATCAAAAATTTATTATTTAATTTTAACTGATTTTTTTGGGTAATAAAAGATATTAATGGGAAAAAATGTAAGGAGACATATATAATAAAATCACAAGGAGTTAGAACATATCAAATTATTTATAAGTATTCATTCAATCTTAATTTAAATTAATTCCATCAACCATACAAAACCAACCACTCCATCATTTCATGCTAAAAATAATCAACAAGCCACATGTTTATAATAATAAAGAATGTTCTATAGAAGGATATCTTAACACCCCAAACTATTACACAATATACAATATAATGAGACATCGAAATTTTCTATAAAATAATTTTAAATTTATGAAATTATTGGATTCATAATTGTTAGAATTTGGACATATTTAGATGTAACATTTCAAAATTAATGGTGGTTGAATATTTTGGATGTTATGATATATTTTATATATAAGTGAATGGTGATAAATATTGGGTTTTATAAGAATTGTAATATTTGTGATTATATAATCATTTAACTATAACATAAAAATTTATTAATGATTTTTGTTGTTAAAATTTCAGTCATAGAGTAAAATTATTCCTTTTAAAATATAATGTCTAATTTATAATACCCATGTTTAACATTTGGGAAAATTATATAATATTTTAATCTAAAATCTATTTTTATTAACTATTAATAAAAATTAGATTTAATCACATTGTGGAATTATAAATATTGAAATTAATTTATTTTTTTAGTTCTTACATATTATATTATGTAATATTTTAAATATCATAGGGTATGAAATGAAAATTTCCAGAATTTTAGTTATTTAACATGAAAATGTTAAAACTGTTATTTTAAGACTATTGTTTCCTCAAAACTATGTAATTTTTATGCAATAAAATTAATTAAAATCCTTGAAAAAATAATCTATCTTATTTTTTGTAAATTTATATTAATATTATCTCTCATTAAATTTATACTATGTAAAAAAATATGTAATCACTTTAATGGAAATGGAAATATTATTTAAGAAAATATATTTTCTAAATATTGAATGTTTTAATTTAAAAGACAATTTATTCTAATTTATAAATTAAACAATATTATATAAATTGTTTAATTTTTTACAACCATATCATTTTTAATTAATTTTTTCTTTATATTTTGATAATAATTCATAAATTACATCAAAAAAAACATGTTAACAATGAAAAAAGTGAAATGTATAAATGTAGATGTGAATTCTATAAAAAAGTTTAAAACATGGGTTAAAATTATTCGTAACAGATTTATCAAATTTTTATTTGACCATAAATAATTATTTCCAATTATTGAATGATTGAACCCTGTATAGTGACATCCAATCATAGATAATATATTGGTTAATTACAAAAATTCCAATTTCATCACTTATTTAGAAAAATTTCAACACATCCATCCATAGATTTCTAATACATATATTATCTTGAAATTTTACCTATTATATATTAAAATCTCTCCCAATTTCCAATTTGAATTTAAATTGAAAAAATACCAAGCTACAGAGCCTGTCATTTTAGCCAATGAGAGATTATCCAAAATATGTTTTGATGTTATCAACTGAGATCTCTATATTTGTTTCTACTAATTACACCTCAATAAAATTTGATCTACAAAATTAGGATAAAATAATAATTAAAATTATTATTAATGTAATTAAGTTAATGTAATATCCATTTATACCCTCTTATTATCATATGAATGATTAATATGTTCCTTAAATTATTTACGAAATACCACCTTAATGAAATATACATATGTTTCGTTCTATATAATCATTAATTAAACATCTAAACTCCCTATAATGTAATTAATCACAAAAAAAATATAATTATTCCATTTTTATATTAATATTATTCAATTTTAATCAATTTATTTACCACACAAAGTCATATATTATGGGTAGTTTTTTTGGGTATTATTAATAAAGTAATTGAAACATGAAATATATATACAAAATAGATGAATATGGTAAAAGAAATAATTTTTTCAATGTAAATTAATTAGATTTTCACCTTTTATGGATTTATAATTTCCGTAATAACATTTAATTTTTTTATTAAGATACCACCCCTCAATTATTTATAATTACCAAAATATGATTTTAATGAACATTATAATCCCAATCAATTTACAAATAATTTTTTTATCATATAAAAAAATTATAAATCATTATAATAATTATATTATAGAACAAAAAATTATTTCATAATGAAGAAAACTAAATCTAAAACATGAATTGGTTCCACCTTTATGAAATGAGTGATTAATATGTAATCAAAACTAAATACATTTCTTTATGAATTTAAAATATAACCTTCAAATATATTTATAGGAAATGTTTTAAATTCAATATTATAAGTTATTATCATTATGAATAATGTCATAAATTTTTTTAGGATGTTTTTTTAACTATAGATAAGGTTAGTTCATGTTCAACTATGATAGATAAATGGAAAAGGATTTTTATCTATAATTTTATTTCATTACCACATGTTTTGTATAATTATTATAATTTAAATTATATATTATATATACATAATAAATGATTTTTTAAATCATAAATTCTACTACATTATTGTTATTTTATGATCAGTTACATGAACCGTATATTAAATGGGGTTTTAATTGAAACGTAACCTAATCCATAGTGGTCGTCAATTACTCTATTTCATTTTTTGATTGATTTTTTTTCCTATAATATCATATTGAACTTTTTACATAACTATTATATTATAGTATTATCTCTAATTAATATTTTTTATAATATTTGTTTTATTATTTCAACTCGTTATATTAAGTTTTAAATACCTTTTCTATACACCTGGATTGATTCCCCAATGATATATGAAATCGATAATTTTAATGGTTTTTAAAACAATAGAAATAGATTTCATATATCCAATATAAAGATTCGAATTTTTATACATGATTAATTAGAGGATAATTAGTGCATTTATTAAATTTTTTATTAAATTTTATGTTAAATTAATTAGATTTAATTTTTGAAGGGTATATCCCATTATATATAGACCAATGACTCATCTGTAGGTCTCATGTGAAAAACAAGCTTGGGTACTGATGTATTACATACAGATTTATGTAAGATATCATGTCCCAATGTCTTAATTGTATGTTTATGTTATCATTATATTTTCAATCAATCAATATGACATTAGTAATTCAGTTCTATGTTTTCTTATCTATTAGAATGTATATTGTGTATCATAATTTTCATTTTATTGTGGAATTATTTGGGTCATTTAGTTTTTCCCACATTATTTATGAAACAGATATTTTATGATCGCTTCATTTTGAACCCAAAAGTAAAAAAATTAATTAATCATTACGTAAATAATAATTAACGTGGAATACCTTTTAAGGTTTAGGGTTTTATATAATTTAAGCATAACTATTAAATTACATCACAAATATTACAATGTTGATACATCTAATCTGTATCCATTTTTTCAAAAAACAATAACTCTTAATAGAAAACTGGAATTCATTGCATGATAAAAATATTCTTGAATTATTTCTTTCTCTAACTCTTCCTTATACCATGTGAAAAACATTTCAAAAAGAACGGGATGTGCATAAAAATATTAGTAATGGTTATTAAATTACGATGTTTTTTATCCCATTAATACCTAAAAACATATTCTCTTTAACTGACCTCATGAAATCAAATAATTTTTTAATAACAAATATAAATCATTAATCATAAAGGTAAATTGTGGAATCCACATCATAATTACATTTTATCTTTCAAAACTATGTTGGGAGTTATGTTTTCAATACCCATTATAGTATTTTCCCTAACTCTCTTAGGATAAATCATAACATTTACCTCTGTTACGTTACCCAATGCATTGGAGATCTATCTCAGGATCAATAAACCTAGGATTATGATATAACCACTTATATACAAAAGCAATTCCCATGAATGATAACATATTCATATCACCTTAGACAAAAATAAAGGAAAGATAAAATATCTACATTTCAATCACTATATAAAATTTGATGAATATTGACATAATCAATGAATTCTAAAATCCTTTTTCAAAACCAAAATACATAAAAAGTGTGTATTGTATTTATTTTCCTTATAATAATTCTATGGCTTGTAGAGGAAGCCGAATATCAAATAATTTTTGTGGCAGAGAAGAGTTTGTTGCAACTGCATTCATTAAAAGAAACATTCATATTGTTTTTTAGTAAAATGTTTCATAGAAAAGTATTCCCTTTGAATAAAATCCATTGTAAAAGGGGTTTATACAATGTATAAAATAAATTCATGTAAAAATAAAAATATTCCTCAATGAATGTAGTTTGAGAAGATGTGCCTTATGAAAATTCGGTAGCCTAACAGTGTCACGTTAAGATTTTGAAAATTTATAGATATTATAGAAAATTGTATATCATTTCTTGGACATAAAATGTACTACAATAATAATATAGATGAACATATCCCAACGTAAGAAAATGGAAATTAAAAAACATAACCTAAAAGATTTCACTGACTAAAAGAGGAGGGTGAAAGGTTCTCTTACAAATAATTTTTTGTAAATAAAATAGTTTGATTATCTGTATTCAATATAAGTATAAACAAATCATGTATAAATAAAATATATGATATCAAAATTTATTTATTATATAGTCATATCACGGCATAATCAAGAAGTATAATTTTAAATTAAAAAATAGAAATTATGATAATGAGTTCCCTTACCTCGTGTCTTACATGACTTGTTCATTATTTAATTTCTGGAAAAATAAACTTTTGTTAATTCTACTTGAATTAGATTATTTTTCAAGTTTATTATTCCATTTATATCACTTATTAAATTTCTATATCAAACATGTAATTATTCAAGTTCATATCGTTCATTTTGTCAATGTTATGTACTTGAGTCAAAATCAACAAGCATTAATTAGAAATTTACTTGTGGTAAAACTTCAATTATCTAGAGAATGATATTAGTGATTTAGATATCATATAATTCTTATATATCAATAATATAATTATTTAGGATAGTCTATATCATTTTGATATTTGGAAATGAAATCAACCGTTCATGAAGTCTTTATGTCGTACGTACACATGAACGCTACATTCATTTTTTTTCATTTTTTAAATGAATGAAAAAAATGATACATATGTACATTATAATTACATTATAATTTAATATTTTATAGCTGTTATATAATTTCATTAACACCATCCATTATATGCTCCATGTATCACACGAACGAGTCATATCACTTTGAGGGGGTAGTAGTTCACACTTCCTCAAATAAAATTATCGTATTTACCCATTATGTACACCATAAAGGTATGATATAAATTAAGAATTAAAAAACATATATAAAATATAACATATCATTAAATCACAATAATAATTGACACCATGAGAGGTGGTATGAGATAATCGAACAATCATCATTTCTTGATGCAGTAGTTTGTCGTCCACAGAAACAGTATGTTCAAAATCCATTAGATGGAGGTGTGTATAAGTGTAGATTGAATAAATATCATAAAAAACATATTATATTTAGGATACTATTCTCTTATTGTAATCTTATAAAATTAATATAATATTTAGTGATTATGTTGAATAATGGAAAGGAATTTTAGAGAAGACGTCGCCTCTTGAAACGTGTAACTCTTTTTTATTTGAGACAATAGGATTTCATGAATTTCCTTATTCTAAGGGGAAAGCTTCTAGGAGGAAGAGGGTGATGTTGGGATATACTTGTATCAAAGTATGTAGGCGACACGAGGACTGAGAAGTGTTTGTAATGGGTTAAAGGTGGTGGCCTTTTATATGAAGCAGGAGGGGCTCATTAGAAGTGTTTGAATGTATTATTTTATTATAAAATTATTTCCTATTTCAAAAGGTCCAAAACACATTAAATTAATATATAATATGTATATATGTCTAAATAAAAACAACCAATTATAATTTTAATGTTTGGATATTTTTTAATTCTTTTTCCTTTTATTTATCCCTATTTTACTGTTACAGTTTTTCAAGCATTTATCACTTTGAAAATAAAAATAGCTACCAAAACATTAAAAATATTCCAACTATAGAGATTTTAATAAACTATTACTCATATTATAACTATTTTTAAGAGTATTAGATTTTTTGGAATTTATTAATATTTAATAAAAAAAATTATATTTTAAAATATCAATTATGCCAATTTTGACATTATTCATATCCTGACTTTTTAAAAAGCCATAACATTTTATTGATTCGAAAAAACACCATTAATATAAATATAAAATGTAACCATCATCCATAAAATTCGAGGATGACGTAAAAATCAAAATAATTTATTTATTTAACATTTATAAATTCATTTATTGGATTCCATTATTCATGATGCAATCACTACATCACCATTATGTCATAAATAAATTTATTTATATAAAGTCGAAATTTTTTAAATAAAATAACATGAAGTGTGAAGTAATTTTATACCTATATTGAATTTTCATACTATAAAATATCACATATATAACCCCATAAAAATATTTTTTACTAAAATATATATGTTTATTTTACATTTTCATTTAGATTAAATTAAATATAATTAAATGTAATTTTCACACACAAGTGGTGTCATGGGGTGATTAAATAATCTCAAGGATTCCCATGGTCAGTAAAATCTCATAAAATTTGGTCAGAACATGTGTATGTGTAATTTAATATTATTATTATATTATGTTTTACAATTATTTACCAGATTTACACTTTATCCATTGTAAATAAAATATTTACTAATGTTACTATTCAAAATATCTAAAAATAATAGTAACTTATTTACACAATTTGGACATCCTGATTCCAAATATGGAATCCCATTTTCCAAAATCAAAATACATAACATGAAAAAAAAAATTAATTAATTGATAATATTAGTTTGTTAAAACCAAAAAGAATATTTTTTTTGAAGTTATAACTATCGAAAGATTGACATGTGTTTATATCCAATTTCAATGTTAAATTTCATAAAATGACCACAATTGGATTTAATGGAAAAAATATAATCCAATTGCACTTTAAATCTAATTTAAATAACAAAATAACTATATAAATATATTATATTATAAGGAACTTTTTTATTAAAATGCGGTATTTTTAACTATTCATTAAAAATGAACTTTAATATAAAAATACCAAAATTTCATCCAATGTAATTTTTGATGTCTCTTTTCTCATGAAGTATATTATTTTGAGAAATATAACATATAAAAGTGATATTAAATATATTTAATGATTTTTTACCATTAAAAGGTGGTAAAATGAACTTTTAAAGAATATTAAGTTATTTCATTCTTAAAATCAGATTGATTCTTATTATAAGCCTCTAATATTAATTGGATCAATGTAAAGGTATTTTACAAACATGTTTAATCATATTTTAGTATGTTCTATCCATTCCTGCTAGTACATTGACTATGCATTAACTACCATTTAAAATAATAATATTATACTATTATTATATTTAGTATGACTCAGCATTGTGGGAAACATAAGATTTCAAAGAAACGAATTGTTGTGTTTCATGCATGCCATCAAACATAGAATCCCCTTTAAAGTAAAATTAATATTTAATTCACCAATATTAATAAATTGGAAAATGTCATATTATTTATTTTCCTAGGATGTTACATCCTTCCACCTTTTTGAAATTGCATCCTCATAATTTTATAATTGATCTTAGAAATATAATTTATTGTCCCATATCGTAAAAAGTGTTAACAAAATTATCACTTAAAAAGAAAGAAATATAAGTAAAAAGGTCACCCAATATAAAAAATACTAGAATTTCATGTAGTAAAAAATGGATATGGACGGCAAACTAAGTGTTATATTCTAATGGAGATTGATAGAAAACAAGATCCGGGGAATGTTAACCACTAAAATACCACAAAATTCTAATGGGTTAAATGATATATGATTTCACAGAAGGAAAATTAGACATTACATGTTTTTTAATACCATTTTCATAATTTTGATCAATTCATTAATGAGTTTCACTAAGAAACTAAAGAAATATACTTACTTTTCACGTACATCTCCATCCTTTAATAAATATCTACCAAAAATTCCTATTTTCTCCAAACTATAAGTACACAAGATGACTTCGTCATACCTAAAGGGCTAGAATCAACCTCTAGAGAATCACTAAATCCCCCAAAGACGAACTATATATTTCCCCTATATTTAGACATTATCCGATAAAATATGGTTAGTAAAATATCATATAGTCCCCAAAAGGATAAACTTTTATAAGACAACACAAATCCTGATCTCTAAAATAGAACAAAAAATACACAATGATCAAAAAATAATATTAAACAAGTAATTTTCCTTCAAATTTCAAAACATAATCTAAACGATGTTTGAATCGAAAAATTCATAGGGATTTGATCCCATAGTCTTCCACAAAAATAATATCATTTATCTCCAAATAAATTTTAATTCTATTTATGTCTCATATTGAAATGTAATTAACCTTTCAAATATTATCTATGATAGGTTTATCATTTCCATAAATAACCTAAATCGACATATGTCCACAATAAAAAATTAGATTCTTCCAAAAAAATTCAATTATTGCTCCTAAAATGAAATCCCATAGTATTCTATTTTCAATAGGCATTTAGTTTTTAAAAACGATAAAATCATCCAAAATATCATTTATTAGTTAATAACTAAATCATTTTCTTATACTAAGGATATCCATTTGATAAAACTGAAGTCCCAAAAATCAACATATTCTTGATCCCTAAGATCATTAAACTAAAAAGAATAAGTCATAATAACAAGTCTCTTCATGTAGGACAGTAATAAGTGATGCTCCCTTGTATCCATTCATTTTTTGGTTAGCTAAATATGGCCTTTCTAGACACAATCGTTTTCCACCCATCTTAGTGGTTGTTTTTTTATAAAACTCATAAATCACCCAAACATGATTTAAATGCATTGGTTGACTTATTCCTCTAATTTTCATCCCATCTCATAATGACTTTGATATCTTAATCCATGAAGTATTATATATATTGACATTTTTTACCTCTATATGATAAAATAACACTATTACCAATGAAAAAACATTTTACCATGATCGTGGTGTCCACTTTGATTCATCGTCATCTAGTTTACATAGATAGATGGTCCATGCATTGCAACAATGATTTAGAGATCCTTAAAAATTATATACTTCCATTATCCAAATACACCTCTTATAACTTAGTTCATATAAGTGTTCATAGAAAAATAGTTTCAGAAAATATTCATGTATGAAATATAACCTCGAAACATTTGATAAAACATGCTTTTAATAAAATAGTTAGACTGAGTTTGAGTTGAAACATTTAATAAATGGTCCTTTTAAAATAACATATGTATATGATGAAAGACTAAAATTTAAAATCAAATACTGTCACGACCCCCTCCCCACAACGTTTACCCCTCCTGGGCCGACAATGTGAGAAGGGAGATAATGACCCCCGAGTCCTGCCTCCAGTAGGCCCCGGGTTGGAGACTAGCACCAAGGGTATAATAACGTACAAATGGGAGGCATTACCCTCTAAGAGAACACATGCAGAAGAGAGAGATAGAATAGACGCCAACCAAATCCAACTCAGAACTGAAATATTAAAAAACGAAACCAAGTACATATATGAAATGTCATGCAAAAGTACTACAGCTGAAAGGGAAAACTAAAAGTACCCAAAAGAAAGTAAAACGACAGCGACCACAAGCCCGAACAGCTCCTCCTCCAACCGCATACTGGTAGTAACCAGCTTGATCTCCAACCTGCTCCCAGTGACCTGAAAAACAGTTTATATGTACATAGGGTGAGTATAACAGTATACTCAGTAGGATCCTCCCCAAGACTCTCGTGCAAATGTAAAGAAAGAATGCTAAAGCCCAGTGAACAACAAGTGAAACTAACTCGTTATCTAAACAGGTATACTATGTTCCCAACCTCACCATGGATACTCTCACCATGTAACGCATACAAGAATATAGCATATAGTAAAGAATATCAAGGGTACCCCGCTACTACTTCCCCACTGGTTTGCCGCTTGGCCCCAACAACATACGTCCAGTGCATCTCTCTCCAAAGGCTTGCCCACAGACACCTGGTCTAAGCTCCACAATTTGCACCTCATGCACCACAAAGGCTTGCTCGCAGACACCTGGGCGATGTACCACACTGTCCTCACAACCAAAGTAACCAGGTAGTTTCCGGGAGCCACCGTAGCTCGTATAACGTGTATCATACGTCGAGTATTATTCTTCAAGCCATCACAGCCCATACGCCGAGTAAGGATCCTCAAGCCATCACAGCCTATACACGTTACACCTATAGTATTCCATAGGATACTATATCCAGAATATATGTGTGTGAAATAACCACAAGCCATTACAGCCCTCTACACACATATATGGGTAAAACTAACCACTGTGCCTACCAGTACAAGGATCTACCAAGAGAAGAGAGCGGGGCCAAAGGGGGTAGTCAGCCATTCAACCTCCCATCAGAATGTTGTGGAAAACACCCCCAGGGCTCAGAATCCCCGGGGTGTCAGTTTCCCTTACCGACAGGGTGGAGTAGTGTATAGAAACACAAAAAGTACAGAATATATAAGTAACTCACATCCACACTATGGGCATTACCTAGTCATAGATACAACTGCAGCTAACGTCTCTCAGACTCCAGGCTGCTACTTCTAAGACTAGGTATCCTATAAGCACACAAACAATGAAGAGATTTATTAGATTACTCCATTCTCATTTATCAGTTCCACTGTACATTAATTAATTCTTTAATCATTAATTAAGAATGAAGAATTCCACATTAAACTGAAATGGAATCACTTTCAAAAACAACTGCTCCTTTTTAAGATTCACATCACCTTTAAATTCCAGCATCTCCATCCCCATGGATTTTCACCATTTAATCTAACATTCCTTACAGAATTACTTTTCCACATTCCCAGGCATTCTAGAAAAACATCCTATGCTTCTAAACACAAAGGAGGCTCAACACGGTGAGTAGATATACTACCCGTCGAGTCTTTTCCGCCTATAGAAAGAGCATAGACCCATCCTCCATCGAGAGGCTAAACACGGAAAGCACGTGGCATACCCCGCGTGTCTTCCCCTCCTTCGGAAAGAGGGTAAGCAAGACCAGCTGCCTTGAGCAGTGGGGAAAAGTAAAGAAGATAAACAACCAAACCAAACCACCAACATCAAACCATCACATTCATGTCATACCATCACCCTTGGTGTCCTCCCCGACACCCATATGCATAAACCGATGCATCTCGCCACACTAGGCGTCATCCGCTACCACAACCACAAGTCTCCATGCCTCCAAATATCACAACAGCCATCCAGGATCACATCACAGCTCAAGCAGCAGGAAAAAAAACATCACAAAATGGGCTCTCGGCCCTTTAACAAACAAGAGGGTAACTCAGAACCCTTTTAGAAATTCCCACATAATCTGTTCTCTAATCCATATTGAATTAACAGATTTGTTATTCGTAGGTTCCAATCATGGATACCTAATCAGTAATCTATCAAAATTTAATAACCATGCTTACTTCCCTAATTTGATTATTCTCAAATTAGAACAACTACAACAACGATAATAACCAGATTAATTTACATGCCTCTTTATCTTTAGCCAATTAATTAACAATTAATTCCGGCTTTACGTTCGTTATCAATTTCTATCATGAACGAACAACGAATCAAGGAGGCATAGATATGACTATATATAGGAAATCATGAGGCAAACCATTATCACGGTATACAGAAACAACATGCGATCAACCAATTCTTTTAATCCGGTTCAAGTATTTAATTAGGTCAATTTCATTGTGATCCAAAGGAATAAATCATGCTAATTCTATGATTGCACATACACAATTAGAGAAGCCATGAATCCCCTACCTCAAACAGTTCCTCACGTTCTTTATCCACACAACAGGTCACGATCCTCCACTCGTGACAACTGTATCCATCGGAGGATGCTTATATCGATGATTGATCGACACGGCTCGGTTGCATCAAAAACAGAGCAGAACCAATCCTAGGAGTAAAGATTGATTGTGAAACTCCTACGGAAAGGATTGAAAGGTTCTAGCGCCTATTAGTCGAGAACAAAGGGAAAGAACAAGGAAGAATGATATCTCGTCCCTTTTTAAGATTTAAATGGGGCGACGGTTTAAGATCCGGTTAATTCTCCATTAAAAACGGATCGCATTAACCCACGCGGTTTGACCAAGTAAAACATTCCAAGCCATAGGAATAATTAATAAAGGATTTATGGCATTTGAATCGGCTTTAAGAGCCCTTAAAATAAGGCTTTAAATGTATTTTACGTCCAAGGAAACGTAAAAAGGGGCAAAACTGTAGGAGTCTGGAAACACTGTTCACCCACCGTTACTGTACATGAAACCGATCTGTGAAACTGATCTGTCACACCGATCTGTGAAACAGATCTGTGAAACAGATCTGTCACACTGATCTTTGAAACCGATCTGTGAAACTGATCTGTCACACCGATCTGTGAAACCGATCTGTGAAACTGATCTGTCACACCGATCTGTGAAACCGATATGTGAAACCGATCTGTCACACCGATATGTGAAACTGATCTGTGAAACTGATATGTCACACTGATCTGTGAAACTGATCTGTGATACTGATCTATCACACCGATCTGTGAAACTGATCTGTCGCACCGATCTGTGAAACTGATCTGTGAAACTGATCTGTCACACCGATATGTGAAACTGATCTGTGAAACCGATCTGTCACACCGATCTCTGAAACTGATCTGTGAAACTGATCTATCACACCGATCTGTGAAACTGATCTGTGAAACTGATCTGTCACACCGATCTGTGAAACTGATCTGTGAAACTCATCTGTCACACCGATCTGTGAAACTGATCTGTTAAACTGATCTATCACACCGATCTGTAAACTGATCTGTGAAACTGATCTATCACACCGATCTGTGAAACTGATCTGTGAAACTGATCTGTGAAACTGATATGTGAAACTGATCTGTCACACCGATCTGTGAAACTGATCTGT
This sequence comes from Viscum album, assembly GCA_963277665.1. NCBI lineage: Eukaryota > Viridiplantae > Streptophyta > Magnoliopsida > Santalales > Viscaceae > Viscum > Viscum album. Next base: position 85,971,436 of record OY728121.1, on the reverse strand, counting down.
GAAACTGATCTGTCACACCGATCTGTGAAACTGATCTGTTACTGTTCATAAAACTGGAAACACTGTTCACAGAACTAGAAAATTGGCAAAGTGTTGGGGATAAGTCCCCTTGGCCTCCCGGAACACCTCCAACACCAAAATTCCACAAAGTAATGGACCAGAGAGGTCCGGGCCATTACATTAGATACCTCTCAAAACATTCTCGTCCTCGAGAATTAAAAACCAACCCAGAAGAAAAGAGGGGTCCGAACAACCGCCCAATAAGATACCTCTCAGGGGAAAACCACCATGAGTTGTTCGAAATCTGGAACAAAACTACGACATCCGGGAGTATGGGAACAAACAATCCATACCCAAACAATTCAAACATAACATCACATCAAAGGTACATAAATAAAACCTGAAAGATCTAACCGGAGAGGAAACATCATTACATGAAAGGAGTTAAACATTGAACAACTCTGGGTACTGAGCACGTATCTGTGACTCACGCTCCCAGGTACTCTCCTCCATGCCACCGTGTCGCCACAGGACACGAACTAAGGGGATATAACACCCACGCAATACCTTCTCCTTGTGGTCTTGGATCTCCACAGGTCGCTCCTTGAAGGTTGCATCATCATCAATATCGATCTCTCCCCAGTCGATAACAAGAGATTCATCATGAAGATAACGACGGAGCTGTGATACATGGAAAAAATCATGTATCTGACTCATCTGAGGGGGAAGTGCTACCCGATATGCCACAGCTCCAACACGAGCTAACACCTCGAAAGGCCCAACAAAACGGGGAGAAAGCTTACTTCCGTGACCAAACCTTTGCTGCCCACGACGGGGAGTCACCTTCAGAAACACATGATCCCCTTCATTAAACTCTAAGGGTCTCCTTCTTTGATCACCATAAGATTTCTGATGATCTTGTGTTGTCTTCATCCTCTCATGAATCACGTGAACCATCTCTGTCGTATTCTGCACTAGTTCTGGTCTGAGAATTGAGGACTCTCTGACCCCAGTCCAGCACAACGGAGAATGGCATGGCCGGCCATACAAGGATTCAAATGGCGCCATGCCGATGGTAGAGTGAAAACTATTATTGTAAGCGAACTCTACCAAGGGTAAGTGCTTCACCCATGAACCTCCAAAATCAAGAACACAAGAGCGCAACATGTCTTCAAGAGTCTGGATGGTTAGCTCTATTTGACCATCTGTTTGAGGATGAAAAGCAGTGCTAAGGCACAGTTGAGAGCCAAAAGCATGCTGGAGAACTCTCCACACCCTAGAGGTAAAACGAGGATCTCGATCAGAAATGATCGTCTTAGGATCTCCGTGAATCCTCACCACCTCCTCCAGATACTGCCTCAACAAAACCTCCACTGAGCTCGACTCCTTGATTGTTATGAAGTGGGCCGATTTAGTTAAATGATCCACTAACACCCATATAGCATCATGTACTCTCGTAGCTCGAGGTAAACCTGTAACAAAGTCCATTGAGATGTCCTCCCACTTCCACTGAGGAATCTCTATGTGTTGGAGAAGACCACCAGGAACACGGTGTTCGGCCTTCACCTTCTGGTAGACTAAACATCGAGACACACACTCTGCAACCATATGTTTCAGCCCAGGCCCCCAGAACTGACTCCTTAAGGATCGGTACATCTTCGTCACACCAGGATGTACTGCCAAGGGTGACCTATGGAACTCTCGGAGAACCGTCTCGCGCATCGCCAAGGTAACAAAAAGCCTTCCATGATATAAAACTTGGTGTTGTTCATCCTCCGACCAACCATCAGGGGCCTCCCCACAAACAAATCTGTCTCTCCAAACTTCCACCTCTAGATCACCCAACTGAGACTCTTCCACCTTTTTCATCAGGGATGACTGCACCGTCATCTGGAAAAGACAACCTCTTCCCCCCAACTTCTCCCATATCAAGATGCAAAGCTGATATCTCTTCCATCACTCTCCAAGAATCACCAGATTCACGCACAACATCATTACGTGACTTTCGGCTCAGTGCATCAGCAACATCATTTCCCTTCCCAGGTGTATAAGATATTTCGAAGTCGTATTCCTACAAGAACTCCATCCACCGACGCTGCCGCAAGTTCAAATCCCGCTGAGAGAAAACATACCTCAAACTCTTATGATCGGTGAAAACCACAAAGCGCTCGCCAATGAGGTAATGTCTCCACAACTTCAGCGCAAACACCATGGCTGCCAACTCAAGATCATGGGTGGCATAGTTGCATTCATGGGGACGTAACTGCCGAGACCCATAAGAAACAACGGACCTCTGCTGCATGAGAACACAGCCTAGCCCCAGATGTGAAGCATCACAGAAAACATCAAAATGGACTCCCTCCGCTGGAAGACAAAGGACTGGAGCACTTACCATCATCTCCATTAGATACTCGAAAGCTGTCTGACACTGATCATTCCATATGAACGCTTGATCCTTCCTGGTCAAAGCTATCAGAGGAGTCACAACTCAGGAGAAATTAGCCACAAACCTCCTGTAATAGCTTGCGAGACCAAGGAAACTTCGCACCTCTGACATGGTCTTGGGGGATGGCCAAGACACCAATGCTTCTATCTTCGAAGGATCCACAGCTACTCCCTGTTGGGACACAACATGTCCCAAGAAACAAACTTCTCGAGCGCAGAACTCACACTTGGACAACTTCCCAAACAACCGATGTTGGCGAAGAACTCCCAAAACAGCTTGTAGATGCTCTGCATGCTCCTCTTCAGATGTGGAGTATACAAGGATGTCGTCGATGAAAACCACAACAAACTTGTCCAGGAATTCACGGAACACATCATTCATCAACCCCATGAAAACAGCTGGAGCATTTGTCACGCCGAATGGCATTACAACAAACTCATAATGCCCATGAAGACAACGGAAAGCAGTCTTTGAGATATCCTCATCCTTTACACGCATCTGATGATATCCTGACCGCAAGTCGATCTTTGAAAACCGACTTTCACCCTTCAGTTGATCGAATAGGTCATAAATTTGCGGGAGAGGATAGCGGTTCTTTATTGTCACTTTGTTTAATCGACGATAATCAACGCACAACCGCAAACTGTCGTCTGCCTTTTTCACAAACAAAACTGGTGCACCCCACGGTGACACACTTGGCCGAACAAAACCACACTGCAACAGACCATCGAGCTGTATACGTAGCTCTCTTAACTCAGAAGGGGCCATCCTATACGGAGACATAGAGATAGGAGACTCTCCCGGCTGTAGCTCGATCCCGAACTCGATCTCTCGTCGTGGGGGTAAGGATACAACATCTTCTGAAAAGACATCAGGGTACTCTTCTACGACCCTAGGAAATGCGAGTTGTTGAACCTCTGAAGAACTCAGCATTATCCCAGCCATCATGGATGATAAGGATGAAACTCGTCTATGACTCATATGAGGATCTCTCTCACCAACAAACACCACTTTCTCTCCATCTTCATCAAAGAAAACGACCTTCTTCCTGTAGCAATCCACAACAGCCTGCACCGAATACAACCAATCCATGCCAAGAATGACATCATTTGGATGTATTCGCAAACATAGAAAATCTCCCCAAGAGCGGTGTTGCCCCAACACTAGCTCACAGTCTCTACATACTTCAAACAAGCTAGCTCGACCTCCAACTGGCGTAGTCAACGCCAAGGGCACTGGAAGCCTCTCTAACTCAAGTCCCAAAGCATTGACAAGGGTAGGGGATATAAAGGAGTGTGTCTCTCCTGAATCAAACAAGGCATACACCAAGGTAGAAAACAAGCAAAGGGTACCTCGGACGACCTATGCCTCGCCTGGGGCTGGCAACACTAGAGCACGAAGCTGACCACGAACACCTCCACGGCCTCTATGACCCTGATGACGACCACCACCATGGCCGCGCTCTCCTCTCTGAGGACGGGGAGCGTCATGGGGCTGTCCTCTGCCTGCTCCATCTACCCTCTGGTGATCTAAAGCTATTTCCACCTGCTGCTGCTGCCTCATCTGGAACTGCCTCAACGGAGGAACCTGGAGTGGAGCGCCTGGTGCACGATGACTGCTCTGAAAAGTTGGGCACTCCCGCTGCTGATGACCACGTCCACCACAAGAAAAACAAGCGCCTGATCCCTTTGCATAGGCCTGAGAGTTGCTGCCTCCGGAGAAACGAGATGGAAAGGGCTGGGACCTACCCCCAGGTGAACGAAAACTCTTCTTCCCTGAAAATCGGGAACCCCGGACCACAGCTCTGCTTCGTGAGGAATCATGACGATTCCCCTCTCGTAATGATCTGGTCCTAGCCAAAGTCCTCTCAACAACCTATGCCCTCGCCAGCACCTCAAGATCTGTCTTCAGCATAAATGGGGTGACTTGGCACTGGATCTCTGGACGCAAAGCCTCCTCGAAATGCCTCGCCCTGGCCTCATCTTCTGGTAACAGGTCTGAAGCATATCTGTCACACCCGAACTTCGCACTATGACAGTGACTTTTAATTTTATTCTTATTCTATAATTATTATTTGGCATTAAGTTTTTTTTTATGTTGAGATGCGTGATGGACTCAATGTGAGTTGTGCGTTGCTGATAGATGTGCATAAAATTAGCAATGCCCGATACTTTATTTTAATATTTTGGGTCTCGTTTTTGAACCACGTTTTGAACCGGTTTTAATTTAAAAGAAATTGGCTTCTTAGATGGGCGCGCATGCGTATGCACGCCATGCGCAGTTCCTAATCTTAATAGTGGAATGTTTTTTTTATTATGTGTTATTATTGAGACGTGCAACCATGCGCATGACCGCGCGCGTGATCGCGCGCGTGACCACGCGCGAGACCATGCCCGTGACCACGTGTGTTTCTCGGTCTCAATGATTATAATAATAATAATAATAATAATTTGTTTGTTTTATTATTTTCAGTCATTACTATTAGTTGCGGTCGCACATACTAGTTATGGTCGTGACTACTATTTGATGTGTAGCGGTCGCGGCTAGATGTCTCTACGGTTGCAACTATCAGTTCCGGTCGTAATTTTTAATTATACTTATGTTTTTTTTGGGTTTCTTAAAGTTTTTATATATATTATTATTATTATGTTTCTTATTTTTTTTATTATTATTATGAAATTTTTATTTTTATTTTTATTTAGTTTTATTTTATATCATCTCATTATTCTTTTTTTTATTATTATTCTTTCTTTCTTTTTTTCTTTTACTGTTTTTTTTTGGCTTCCCTCATCTCTCCCGCTCGCGCCGCCCCCCCCCCCCCTTTCCCCCCTCATCTCACCCCGTCACGCTACCCTTTTTCCCCCTAACCCTACCGCCGCTCCTCCCTTATCCAAGCCAGCCGCACTTCATCGGCTCCCCTTCCTACGGCGGTTGAGCTCGCGCCGGCCTCGTCGCGCCCCTACTTCATCCGGCGGCCCCCTCCCTCTCACTCTCCCGCTTGCAGCCGACCTCCCTCACCGTCCCGATCCCCGGCCGCCGCTCATCCCCGACCGCCGCTCCGTCTCCCCCTCCTGTGAAGAACCGCCGCCCAGTTCGCATCGCCACCCCAAATCCCCCTACCATGTTCGGCGCTGCACCCTGCTTCCGGCCCGTGCCACTGCTTCCTCGCCATCGCCTCTCCCCCATGCGCCGCAACCTTCCTCCTTGGCCGGACTCCTTCCGGCGCGCTGCTATTCAGTGGCTCCGGCTCAATCCCACCGCACCTCAAGTTTGCATCCCTCATCCTCATACCTATAGGTTTGATCCATGTTTATGTGGGGTGTTTTGGTTTCAATTCCTGTTTTATGGTCAAATATAGGTTTTATGTGGTGTGAGTTGCACGCGATTGACGTTTGGCACCAGGTTTTGGGGTTGATTCTTGATATTTTGGTTCAATTGTTTGTTTTAGGGTCAATTTGGATTTGTTGGGTTGCGGTTGGTGTGCGACGATCCTTGCACACCATATTTGTGGAGTCTTCGACACGTCAAGGTAGGTGGTTTCATGTCATTACATCTTTTAGATAATTTAGTTTGGTTGTTTAATTAATTTAATATGTTCTATGATTTATTTGCATAATGCGATCCATGTTTATAATGTTCTGGCATGCTCGTCTGATGAGATTGGATTTTCGAAATAGTAGGCTCTTGTTGCTTATATGTGTGTTGTCATATAAATGATTGGTTATTCTTTAAAAGATGTGCGAAATGCATATTAAAAATTGTTTGACATGCATGCATCATGAAAATTTCACTTTCTTTAGAAATGATAATGTTTTCTTCATTTTGAACTTGTTGGGGTAAGTCCATAAATTGTTTAATCAATTGTTTATATGGTGCAAATGTGGTTTTGGAATATTTGAGTGCGAAATTGATTTTAAAATGGTCTTTGCACGCAAAAATATGTGTTGTTTTGGTGAAATGTTTTCATGTTGAGTTCTAGGTGATGTTTGGCTGGTGCGAACTTAGTTTTTATTGGTAATTGAGTTGTGTATGTCTAAATGTGGGTTTTTAATGTGTAGCGGATCATTTTAAGAGGTGCAGATGGTTCAGACAATTGTGTAGTTGGGTGAAACTAGTTTTAAGGACAAAATATTAATCAAGAGGTTTGAACGACTCCCTCCTTTGTAATTGGGTGTGTTTATTTGTGTCTGCCCTTGTTGTGTTATTAAAATAATGCTTCCTAAGTTGTGCAAAGTGTTTATGTTCTTGTTTGAGAATTTTTTTTAAATGGGGTTTTTGCGAAACAATTAGGTAACGACGAATAAATTTTTGGAAAGGTGTTTTGGCGTGCGTGAGTTTTTGAAATGTTGTTTGGGTGTGAAAATAGTGACTTGTGTGTAATGTCTGGTTGGGTCTGTGATATGCGAAAAACGATATACCATGTGAATGTGAAACTTGATTGAGCACAAGGGAAAACCCCGGGTATCTAGGTGGGAGGACTAGAACTAGTGCGCTAATGAGCCGGATGGGTATCGTCCATGTCTCACTTAGCTGGATTGACGATTGCAACACTAACTAAACATGATATCTGAGGGTCGTGGCCTTCTAAGCCACGTGTTCTGAGGGTCGTGGCCTTCTAAGCCACGTTTTCTGAGGGTCGTGGCCTTCTAAGCCACGTTTCACCGAGACACGAGGTTCTAGGGTCTCACTCGAACTAGATGAACCTTAGGGGATTTACCCATAGTGCTCTACCATCTTTGGTGTGGTGCCTTCCGTTGGCATATGGAGGACCACTTGGGTGTGAGTGTGTGTGTGTGTGTGTGGGTGTGTGTGTGTGTGTGCCCATAATGAACTTTTCTCTTCCTCTTTATAAATCGTGTTTGTGAAATTAGTTCCTTTAGTGTTTTCCTTTAGCATTTGGCTGGTAAATGTTTCCTTTAAAAGTATTTCGAAAGTATAACTTGAATAATCAAATTAAATTGTCCTTTTGATGTTGTGGAATGAAACCTTTTTATTGGGTGACATCCTACTGGGCCTTTAGATCACACCCTATATACACCCTTGGGTGTATGTAGATTCTTATTTCTTGTGTATTCCAGGTTGTGCGTCGTGCTCAGTGATGGTGGTCCATGTTGTGGTTGGTCTTCTCATGCAGAATGGTGTTGATGTGGCCTCTCTTCTGCTGGGAGGTTGAGCATAAGCTTTAGTTTCTGCTGTCGTCTTTTCTTTTTACTTATTTCATCAAGTTGTAGACTTTAAACTTGTTCATAGTTTAAAGGCATGTTTTGTTGTCTATTTCTAATTTCAGTTTATTTATCTGGTTAGTTGTTTTTTCTGTCTTTTATTTTGGGTAAAATCGTTCCCATGTGTTAGTTTTGATACCCGGGCACTTGTGCCAGCTCGTGGGGATTGGGAACGCCCTTCGGGTCTTACCGCGGACTGGGTCGGGCGCCAGATCGGATGACGACCCGGCCTGGTTCGTGAAAAAATGGTATCAGAGGTGCCTTTGTTATTTGGGGTGTCAAGTAGCTTGGTGATTAAGTGTGTCGGGACTCGAGAGGTAGGTGCGGGAAGGACGTCATGAACCCTCGCCCGTCCCGAGAATCGAGTTTCCAGGGGTAGTCCGGGAGTCAAATTTTCTTCTCTGGATTGGTATGTGTGGATGAGGGGTGACAAGGGAAGTGATCCGGTGTTACGCGACAAGCCTGCATGGAGTAGCGACCCATGTACGGCCCGAGTGCATGGTTCAAGATGCTTCCTGTGGTTGATGCTGGCTTGGAGCATGGCCTGCTAAGCCATGTTACCGGGTTAGTGTAACCACTAGTCCCTTATTTTTGGATGTTCTAATGTGAGTTATGTTTAACCTTCGTTTTGGTTGGTGCGAGTACATCTCAAAAATGAAATGGATTTTTGTGAAGGTGGTTTCAAAAGGGGAAAAAAATGGGAGGTGTTTTGGAAGTTGTTTTGAAATCTCAGTAATACTTTTTGGAATGTGAATTGGAAAATGTTTTGGAAATTGGAAATGTATTGCTTTGATGATAAGTTATTTTTTTACAATTGGTTGAGAATTTGTGCTTTGTGCTTAATGGTCTGATTTGGAAATGATAAGTGTCTTTAATCTACCCTTGGTATTCCTATGAGTGATCACACATTGAGGTGCGCATGTGGAAAGTGGGGAAATTGGTGACGTGAGTGGATGGGTGCTTGAGCTAGCACATAGATATGTATGTGTGAGACTCCATGGGATATAAATGGTGGATATCTAAGTTGTTTTGTTTGCTGAAAGATGGTTTTCAAAAAGGGTTTTTCAAATGTTTAGAAAAGTGAGTGAGAGATTGTTTAGCGTTCTCTTTTCGTGTTGGGTATTCCTTTTCGTGAGTTCTTGGTTTTGACGTACTGAATTTTGGTTGGAATAGTGATTTGAGTTTGAGCTTTGGTTGTGATTGAGGTGTGAAATTTTGATTTATGATGAGTTTTGATTCGGATTTGTGCCCCTTGTTTTTGAGTATGCCACCCAAAAAAGTCCCAGAAGGTTCTAGTGAGTCACTTCTAGTTGTTGGTTCTACCTAGACTCTTAGCAGAGTGGTGGAATTGAATTCTTTTCGGTTGATGTCTATATTTTATAGTGATCGTGATCTATTGAAGGTAACAAACCGGCATTGTGAAGTCATTGGTGTTTTCAGGTTATTGGGAACTCCTAAAGCTAAGAGAGTCTATGTTGGTTCAGGTCCATTTGAAGGTGCAACTTGGGATTGGTGGAGGAGATAACCCTAGTGTCATTGCATGATGGTATGACTTGGAAGGTGTTTAGGACCACTCTGATTAGTTGGTTTATATTTGTGGAAGCGAAGGTGATGGAAGCGACAAGGCTCGTGAGTGTCCAGCAATGCCAACGAATAGTGAAGGCCTACGTTGGGCATCTCAAGAAGTTGGTTCCCTTTCCTCCAAAGATAATGTCGCAGAATCAGTTAAAATTTCTCTTGTGTGGGGTCTTCGTCTATTGTTCAAGGACCGGTTCCCTTTGGTGTTTGGGATGGTTCCCCATTCTGTGAGAGCAAGCCAGAGGAACCCATCTCAAACAAGTTTTCTTTACAATTCCATCTTCTATTAGTCAGTCCACTCTCTTGTTCACCTCTTTTGTGGCCGGTTTGGGTACTTTAAGCTGCCTTGCCATCATCCTCCGAAGGCATGCCGTTAGTGTGGCCATTTGCGGAAACATAGAGAAGTTCCGCTAGCGGCTTCATCAGGAGGAGTCTCGACAGGAGATTGTCAGCTCCTAACTGCGGGGCAGTAGATGCTTCAAGACATCATAGCTCTAGCCACAGGTCTCGGAGTGAAGCCTTTCACGCAGTCAGGAACCGTTGGGTGTGGGTCACATTGGTCTAACTTTTGTCTCCAGTGCTAAAATAGGGACAATTTAAGTTTCTCAGTTCAAGCTTCCTCGTCTTTGAAGGTTCTGTTTTTCCGTAAGAGGCGCAAAGGTCTCTTTTTCTCGTTGTGGTCTTTGTTCCTTGAGTACCCCACTGTGGTTGTAAAAAAAAGGCATGGTGATCTTGTTTTCATGTGATTCCAGTAGTTGCGCCTCCTCAAGTGTTACATGTTTTGTTTTAGTACATGCTCGTTTTGGAGATTCTCACCTCTTGTGGAAATGATGAGTAATGGTAAAGTTTGTCTTTTGGTAGAATTCTTATGTGGGTTTTCTCATGTGTTAGTGGTTTCTGGTTTGGTTTGGAAGTTCTCAGGTCGATCTCTACTGGTTGGTTTAAGCTAGTTGGTTCTTAAATGTTAGGGAGACTCACCATGAATCTTGTCGTGTTTTTTTAAGGTTTAGTCTGTGTGGAGGTTCCCTCTTGGATCATGTTAGCAGTTCGAGAGTAAGTTCATGCTAAGAGTCTCAATGTATGTTGTGCTAGTCGGGTTCTTGTGGTGGGGAGAACCCCCCCTCTTTTCCTGATGGTTCTTTTCTTTTAAGTTTCCCTCAGAGTTGGTCGGGTGTGACTGATGGAGTGAAAGGTCACACCGACTTGTGATTTTGTTGGCCTCATTTAGTTTTGAACTCGAGTTTGTTTCCTCGTTTGGCTGGGTGACTTTCTGGGGGCAGAATGTTTTTGTGGTGGGGAGAATTGTCACACCCGAACTTCGAACTATGACAGTGACTTTTAATTTTATTCTTATTCTATAATTATTATTTGGCATTATGTTTTTTTTATGTTGAGATGCGTGATGGACTCAATGTGAGTTGTGCGTTGCTGATAGATGTGCATAGAATTAGCAATGCCCGATACTTTATTTTAATATTCTGGGTCTCCTTTTTGAACCACGTTTTGAACCGGTTTTAATTTAAAAGAAATTGGGTTCTTAGATGGGCGCGCAAGCGTATGCACGCCCTGCGCAGTTCCTAATCATAATAGTGGAATGTTTTTTTATTATGTGTTATTATTGAGACGCGCAACCATGCGCGTGACCGCGCGCGTGATCGCGCGCGTGACCACGCGCGAGACCATGCCCGTGACCACGTGTGTTTCTCGGTCTCAATGATTATAATAATAATAATAATAATTTGTTTGTTTTATTATTTTCAGTCATTACTATTAGTTGCGGTCGCACATACTAGTTATGGTCGTGACTACTATTTGATGTGTAGCGGTCGCGGCTAGATGTCTCTGCGGTTGCAACTATCAGTTCCGGTCGTAATTTTTAATTGTACTTATGTTTTTTTTGGGTTTCTTAAAGTTTTTATATATATTATTATTATTATGTTTCTTATTGTTTTTATTATTATTATGAAATTTTTATTTTTATTTTTATTTAGTTTTATTTTATATCATCTCATTATTCGTTTTTTATTATTATTCTTTCTTTCTTTTTTTCTTTTACTGTTTTTTTTTGGCTTCCCTCATCTCTCCCGCTCGCGCCGCCCCCCCTTTCCCCCCTCATCTCACCCCGTCGCGCTACCCTTTTTCCCCCTAACCCTACCGCCGCTCCTCCCTTCTCCAAGCCAGCCGCACTTCATCGGCTCCCTTCCTATGGCGGTTGAGCTCGCGCCGGCCCCGTTGCGCCCCTACTTCATCCGGCGGCCCCCTCCCTCTCACTCTCCTTCTCGCAGCCGACCTCCCTCACCGTCTCGATCCCCGGCCGCCGCTCATCCCCGGCCGCCGCTCCGTCTCCCCCTCCGGCGAAGAACCGTCGCCCAGTTCGCATCGCCACCCCAAATCCCCCTACCATGTCTGGCGCTGCACCCTACTTCCGGCCCGTGCCGCTGATTCCTCGTCGTCGCCTCTCCCCCATGTGCCGCAACCTTCCTCCTTGGCCGGACTCCTTCCGGCACGCTGCTATTCAGTGGCTCCGGCTCAATCCCACCGCACCTCAAGTTTGCATCCCTCATCCTCATACCTATAGGTTTGATCCATGTTTATGTGGGGTGTTTTGGTTCCAATTCCTGTTTTATGGTCAAATATAGGTTTTATGTGGTGTGAGTTGCACGCGATTGACGTTTGGCACCAGGTTTTGGGGTTGATTCTTGATATTTTGGTTCAATTGTTTGTTTTAGGGTCAATTTGGATTTGTTGGGTTGCGGTTGGTGTGCGACGATCTTTGCACACCATATTTTTGGAGTCTTCGACACGTCAAGGTAGGTGGTTTCATGTCATTACATATTTAGATAATTTAGTTTGGTTGTTTAATTAATTTAATATGTTCTATGATTTAATTGCATAATGCGATCCATGTTTATAATGTTCTGGCATGCTCGTCTGATGAGATTGGATTTCCGAAATAGTAGGCTCTTGTTTCTTATATGTGTGTTGTCATATAAATGATTGGTTGTTCTTTAAAAGATGTGCGAAATGCATATTAAAAATTGTTTGACATGCATGGATCATGAAAATTTCACTTTCTTTAGAAATGATAATGTTTTCTTCATTTTGAACTTGTTGGGGTAAGTCCAAAAATTGTTTAATCAATTGTTTATATGGTGCAAATGTGGTTTTGGAATATTTGAGTGCGAAATTGATTTTAAAATGGTCTTTGCACGTAAAAATATGTGTTGTTTTGGTGCAATGTTTTCAAGTTGAGTTCTAGGTGATGTTTGGCTGGTGCGAACTTAGTTTTTATGGGTAATTGAGTTGTGTATGTCTAAATGTGGGTTTTTAATGTGTAGCGGATCATTTTAAGAGGTGCAGATGGTTCAGACAATTGTGTAGTTGGGTGAAACTAGTTTTAAGGACAAAATATTAATCAAGTGGTTTGAACGACTCCCTCCTTTGTAATTGGGTGTGTTTATTTGTGTCTGCCCTTGTTGTGTTATTAAAATAATGCTTCCTAAGTTGTGCAAAGTGTTTATGTTCTTGTTTGAGCATTTTTTTTAAATGGGGTTTTTTGCGAAACAATTAGGTAACGACGAATATATTTTTGGAAAGGTGTTTTGGCGTGCGTGAGTTTTTGAAATGTTGTTTGGGTGTGAAAATAGTGAATTGTGTGTAATGTCTGGTTGGGTCTGTGATATGAAAAAAACGATATACCATGTGAATGTGAAACTTGATTGAGCACAAGGGAAAACCCCGGGTATCTTGGTGGGAGGACTAGAACTAGTGCCCTAATGAGCCGGATGGGTATCGTCCCTGTCTCACTTAGCTAGATTGACGATTGCAACACTAACTAAACATGATATCTGAGGGTCGTGGCCTTCTAAGCCACGTGTTCTGAGGTTCGTGGCCTTCTAAGCCACGTTTTCTGAGGGTCGTGGCCTTCTAAGCCACGTTTCACCGAGACACGAGGTTCTAGGGTATCACTCGAACTAGATGAACCTTAGGGGATTTACCCATAGTGCTCTACCATCTTTGGTGTGGTGCCTTCCGTCGGCATATGGAGGACCACTTGGGTGTGAGTGTGTGTGTGTGTGTGTGTGTGTATGGGTGTGTGTGTGTGTGTGCCCATAATGAACTTTTCTCTTCCTCTTTAAAAATCGTGTTTGTTAAATTTGTTCCTTTAGTGTTTTCCTTTAGCATTTGGCTGGTAAATGTTTCCTTTAAAAGTATTTCGAAAGTATATCTTGAACAATAAAATTAAATTGTCCTTTTGATGTTGTGGCATGAAACCTTTTTATTGGGTGACATCCCACTGGGCCTTTAGCTCACACCCTACATACACCCTTGGGTGTATGTAGATTCTTATTTCTTGTGTATTCCAGGTTGTGCGTCGTGTACAGTGATGGTGTTCCATGTTGTGGTTGGTCTTCTCATGCAGAATGGTGTTGATGTGCCCTCTCTTCTGTTGGGAGGTTGAGCATAAGCTTTAGTTTCTGCTGTCGTCTTTTCTTTTTAGTTATTGCATCAAGTTGTAGACTTTAAACTTGTTCATAGTTTAAAGGCATGTTTTGTTGTCTATTTCTAATTTCAGTTTATTTATCTGGTTAGTTGTTTTTCTGTCTTTTATTTTGGGTAAAATCGTTCCCATGTGTTAGTTTTGATACCCGGGCACTTGTGCCAGCCCGTGGGGATCGGGAACGCCCTTCGGGTCTTGCCGCGGACCGGGTCGGGCGCCGGGTCGGATGACGACCCGGCCTGGTTCGTGACAATATCGTAGAAGGTTCCTGAAACGGATTCCAAACTCCCGAACACTGGAGCTCCCCTGTCGAAGGGTAAGAAGCTCCTGGCGACTGGACGCCTTCGCAGTCGATGAAAGAAACTCGACTCTAAACATGTCTCTAAACTCCTCCCATGAGATCACTGACTCCTCACGATCCCCGAGGAACAAGAACCACCACTGTCTCGCTTCTCCACGCAACATCGTCACAACCAAAGACACCCAGTGATCCTTCCGAGCCCGAATCGAACTGAAGCCTATCTCGACCTCCTCTAACCAGCCTTCTATGACTGCATCTGAAACGGAGCCCTCGTACTTCTGTAGACTCAGGCGTTGAAACTCTCGGAGTGTCTTCCTCCAAGTGTCATCGTCGTCAACCTCTACCCAGCGGCGATCTGCTGGAACAGCCTACTGGGCACCTTCTGCGCAAACCTGACGGGGACGCCGACCTGGAGCCATACCTGTAAAATAACAACCGTTAGAGATCCTAAGCCTGGAATATGGAATATTCAACATTATTTAATTAATTATTTTGTTTTATTAATTTTAGGTTACCTATCCCAAGGTCTACCCATTCAAACACAGGCGCAAAGAATAATGATGCATGATCCTTTCCTAGGTCTCTACCCTGCAACCAGTATCACTTTGTTTAGTAGCCATCGTAAACTTAAAGGTCCGTGCAACAGATCATAGGGGGCCCTAAACGCCTATGTCTCTACCGGTCTCCAGTGTTTACCCCACTTGCTAAACATGAATGACACCGTTGCCCTACCATCCCATGCATCCTCACCTGTGCCTAACTCCAAACTCCATCCTATCCCTCAGCCAGACCTCTGATACCACTCTGTCACGACCCCCTCCAAACAAAGTGTACCCCTCCTGGGCCGGCAATGTGAGAAGAGAGATAATGACCCCCGAGTCCCGCCTCCAGTAGGACCTAGGTTGGCGACTAGCACCGAGGGTATAATAATGTACAAATGGGAGGCATTACCCTCTAAGAGAACCCATGCAGAAGAGAGAGATAGAATAGACTCCAAACAACTCCAACTTAGAACTGAAATATAAAAAAAAGAAACCAAGTACATATATGAAATGTCATGAAAAAGTACTACAACTGAAAGGGAAAACTAAAAGTACCCAAAAGAAAGTAAAACGACAGCGACCACAAGCCCGAACAGCTCCTCCTCCAACCGCATGCTAGTAGTAACCAGCTTGATCTCCAAACTGCTCCCAGTGACCTGAAAAACAGTTTACATGTACATAGGGTGAGTATAACAGTATAATCAGTAGGATCCTCCCCAAGACTCTCATGAAAAAGTAAAGAAAGCATGCTAAAGCCCAGTGAACAACAAGTGAAACAACTCGTTATCTAAACAGGTATACTATGTTCCCAACCTCACCATGGCTACTCTCACCAAGTAACGCATACAAGAATATAGCATATAGTAAAGAATATCAAGGGTACCCTGCTACTACTTCCCCACTGGTTTGCCACTTTGACCCAACGACATACGTCCTGTGCATCTCTCTCCAAAGGCTTGCCCGCAGACACCTGGGATAAGCTCCACAATCTGCACCTCATGCACCACAAAGGCTTGCCCGCAGACACCTGGGCGAAGCACCACACCGTCCTCACAACCAAAGTAACCAGGTAGTTTCCGGGAGCCACCATAGCTCGTATAACGTGTATCATACGTCGAGTATTATTCCTCAATCCATCACAGCCCATACGCCGAGTAAGGATCCTCAAGCCATCACAGCCTATACACGTTACACCTATAGTATTCCATAGGATACTATATCTAGAATATATGTGTGTGAAATAACCACAAGCCATTACAGCCCTCTACACACATATATGGGTAAAACTAACCATTGTGCCTACCAGCACAAGGATCTACCAAGAGAAGATAGCGGGGCCAAAGGGGGTAGTCAGCCATTCAACCTCCTATCAGAATGTTGGGGAAAACACCCCCCAGGGCTCAGAATCCCCAGGGTGTCAGTTGCCCTTACCGACATGGGGGAGTAGCGTATAGAAACACAAAAAGTACAGAATATATAAGTAACTCATATCCACACTATGGGCATTACCTAGTCTTAAATACAACTGCAGCTAACTTCTCTCAGACTCCAGGCTGCTACTTCTAAGACTAGGTATCCTATAAGCACACAAACAATGAAGAGCTTTATTAGATTACTCCATTCTCATTTATCAGTTCCACTGTACATTAATTAATTCTTTAAACATTAATTAAGAATGAAGAATTCCACATTAAACTGAAATGGCATCACATTCAAAAACAACTGCTCCTTTTTATGATTCACATCACCTTTAAATTCCAGCATCTCCATCCCCATGGATTTTCACCATTTAATCAAACATTCCTTACAGAATTACTTTTCGACATTCCCAGACATTCTAGAAAAACATCCTATGCTTCTAAACACAAAGGAGGCTCAACACGGTGAGTAGATATACTACCCGTCGAGTCTTTGCCGCCTATAGAAAGAGCATAGACCCATCCTCCATCGATAGGCTAAACACCGAAAGCACGTGGCATACCCCACGTGTCTTCGCCTCCTTCGGAAAGAGGGTAAGCAAGACCAGCTTCCTTGAGAAGTGGGGAAAATTAAAGCAGATAAACAACCAAACCAAAACACCAACATCAAACCATCACATTCATCTCATACCATCACCCTTGGTGTCCTCCCCAACACCCATATGCATAAACCGATGCATCTCGCCACACTAGGCGTCATCTGCTGCCACAACCACAAGTCTCCATGCCTCCACATATCACAACAGCCATCCAGGATCACATCACAGCACAAGCAGCAGGAAAAAAACATCACAAAATGGGCTCTCGGCCCTTTAACATACAAGAGGGTAACTCAGAACCCTTTTAGAAATTCCCACATAATCTGTTCTCTAATCCATATTGAATTAACAGATTTGTTATTCGTAGGTTCCAATCATGGATACCTAATCAGTAAGCTATCACAATTAAATAACCATGCTTACTTTCCTAATTTGATTATCCTCAAATTAGAACAACTACAACAACGACAATAACCAGATTAATTTACATGCCTCTTTATCTTTAGCCAATTAATTAACAATTAATTCCGGCTTTACGTTCGTTATCAATTTCTATCATGAACGAACAACGAATCAAAGAGACATAGATATCACTATATCTAGGAAAACATGAGGCAAATCGTTATCACTGTATAAAGAAACAACATGCGATCAACCAATTCTTTTAATCCGGTTAAAGTATTTAATTAGGTCAATTTCATTGTGATCCAAAGGAATAAATCATGCTAATTCTACGATTGCACATACACAATTAAAGAAGCCATGAATCCCCTACCTCAAATAGTTCCTCACGTTCTTTATCCACACAACAGGTCACGATCCTCCCCTCGCGACAACTGTATCCACCGGAGGATGCTTAAATCGATGATTGATCGACATGGCTCGGTTGCATCAAAAACAGAGCAGAACCAATCCTAGGAGTAAAGATTGATTGTGCAACTCCTACGGAAAGGATTGAAAGGTTCTAGCGCCTCTTAGTCGAGAACAAAGGGAAAGAACAAGGAAGAATTATATCTCATCCCTTTTTACGATTTAAATGGGGCGACGGTTTAAGATCCGGTGAATTCTCCATTAAAAACGGATCGCATTAACCCACGCGGTTTGACCAAGTAAAACATTCCAAGCCTTAGGAATCATTAATAAAGGATTTATGGCATTTGAATCGGCTTTAAGAGCCCTTAAAATAAGGCTTTAAATGTATTTTACGTCAATGGAAACGTAAAAAGGGGCAAAACTGTAGGAGTCTGGAAACACTGTTCACCCACCGTTACTGTACATGAAACCGATCTGTGAAACCGATATGTGAAACTGATCTGTGAAACTGATCTGTCACACCGATCTGTGAAACTGATCTGTGAAAATGATCTGTCACACCGATCTGTGAAACCGATCTGTGAAACTGATCTGTCACACCGATCTGTGAAACTGATCTGTCACACCGATCTGTGAAACCGATCTGTGAAACCGATCTGTCACACCGATCTGTGAAACTGATCTATCACACTGATCTGTGAAACTGATATGTGAAACTGATCTGTCACACCGATCTGTGAAACTGATCTGTGAAACTTATCTGTCACACCGATCTGTGAAACTGATCTGTGAAACTGATCTGTCACACCGATATGTGAAACTGATCTGTGAAACCGATCTATCACACCGATCTGTGAAACTGATCTGTGAAACTGATCTGTCACACCGATCTCTGAAACTGATCTGTGAAACTGATCTGTCACACCGATCTGTGAAACTGATCTGTCACACCGTTCTGTGAAACTGATCTGTGAAACTGATCTGTCACACCGATCTGTGAAACTGATCTGTGAAACTGATCTGTCACACCGATCTGTGAAACCGATCTGTGAAACTGATCTGTCACACCGATCTGTGAAACCGATCTGTGAAACTGATATGTGAAACTGATCTGTCACACCGATCTGTGAAACTGATCTGTGAAACTGATCTGTCACACCGATCTGTGAAACTGATCTGTTACTGTTCATAAAACTGGAAAAACTGTTCACAGAACTGGAAAATTGGCAAAGTGTTGGGGATAAGTCCCCTTGGCCTCCAGGAACACCTCAAACACCAAAATTCCACAAAGTAATGGACCGGAGAGGTCCAGGCCATTACAAATACAAATAGGTTGGGAAAGGGTCTCTTTCTTCAAAACCTTTTTCAAAATCATAATATGATTCTAAATCTTATGATAAGGTAAAATTTTTAAGAATTTCTTAATAATATTTACCAGTCATGGAAATATTAGAATATTGAGAAAATAATATTTTATAAATAAAAATACATGATCAACGATTGTAACGAGCTATAGAGGAGGTGTATCATATCTCAAACAATTATATGCAAATGAGTTGTATGTTAGAAAATATTTTCGAATCATCTGGACATGACATTGTAATAATCACTTCAATCTGGTCATTATTAATAGATAAGAATGGTGTTTTAGATCTACATCCATCCATTTGTAATAGACTCTCCTTGAACTAAAAAAATTATAAAATAAGGATTTTACTAAAAGAGTAGATATATAGATTAACCATGTGTCTAAAAGAAACTCATAATCCAAAAATATGTCTATTCTAACCTCTAATTCCAACTGTAAGGCTCTAGCCATAAAAAGATACATAATCTTGGGTTAAATCAAGAATTCACATTAAGGATATTATTAGGTTTATAAATTTAGAGAAATTGGAAATATATATTACATTACATCTCAAATATTACATCGTAGACACTTTTATACAGTATCCAACTTTTCATAAAATAAAAACTCTTAAAATAAATTCAGAGTTCTTTTCTTGATTTAAATATTTTTTAATTCTTTGTTTCTCTTACCCTTTCATATACCCTTTGAAAAACATTTCAAAAAACAGGAGATAAGGATAAAAATCTTATGAAGGGTTATAAAATAAATAATGAAATCATTTTTCCATAAATACATATGAAACACAATCTATTTAACATACCATATTAAATCATAAGATTTATGAAAAAACATATAAATAATATATCATAATGGTAACATGTGGCATCCATATCATACATATATCTATCACTCACAACTACGGAGGGAGTTACGTTTGGAATACCCATCATAGTATATTCTATAAATATCTTAGGAGAAACATTAAAATTTACTTCCGTTATGTTACCCAAATTCATTGGAGATCTATCTCAGGCTCACTCACCATAGGTTTATCACAGAACCCCTCATATACAAAAACAATTCCCAATAACAATTACTTATTCCAAATACATAAAACAAGAATAAAAGAAAGATAACATTTCCATATTCCAATCACAATATAGAATTTGAATAATATTTCCATAATCAATGATTTACAAAAACCATATTCAATACCAAAATACATAAAAAGGGTATATGGTATTTCTTTGAGTTTTAAAAATACTATGGCTTGAAGAGGAAGACAAATATCAAATAATTTTCGTAGTAGAGGAAAGGTCGTTGTCACCATGTACGTTAAAAGAAACATTAATTTTGTTGTTTATTAAAGTGTTTCATAGAAAAATATTCCCTTTGAATGAAATGGAGTGTCAAAGGGATTTATACACCGTATAAAATTATGTCAGGTATAAATCAATATATGCCTCAATATAAAGAGATTAAGATGAAGTCCTCTCTGAAAAATTGACACCCTAGTGGTGTCACATAAAAATTTAGAAAATGATTTGATGTTATTGAAAAGGGTATCTCATCAATTGTACATAAAATGTACAAATATATATTTATATATATATATATATATAAGAACATATCCCAACATAATAAAATGGAAATTAAAAACATATGATAAAAAAGAAGTCTTTCCCTAAAAGAAGAGGATGAAATGTTCCTTTAATAAGATCATTTTGAAAATAAAATAGATCCATTATGTGTATTGAATATTAATAAAACAAAATAAAGTATAAATACAAGATATTATAACAATATTTATTTCTCACATAATAATAGCACGACATAATCAAGAAGTCTAATTTTATCCCAAAGAATGTAAATTGGGTTTAGGAGTACCCTTACCTCATGTCTTATATGACATGTTCATTCTTTAATTTCCTGAATAATAAAAATATGTTAATTTTACTTGAATCATAATATTTTTCATGATTATTATGCCATTTATTTCAATTTTTACCTTGTAAATACATTTATTTAATTATTCAATTTCATATTGTTCTTTTTGTCGGTGTTTGGTGCATGAGTAAAAATTAACTTATTATAATTAAAAATATATAAGTGGTAAAAATTACATTATCTCCAGAATGATATTAATGATTTAGATATCATATATATCATATATATCCTATATATACTTATTTATAATTGTACATATCATTTGGATATATAAAAATGAAATGCATTGTTCATAGAGACGGTAATCCATACGTATGCATGAACGGTACTCTCATTGCTTATTTTACATTTTTTAAATTAATGAAAACCCAATTACATGTTATTATATTATAATTCAAGTATAATATCATATTTTATATATGTTACAAACTTTCACTAACACCATAATTTATACTATCCATGTATGGCATGAACGAGTCATATCAAATTGAAGGGGCGGTAGTCTGCACTCCCTCTAATAAAATTACCATATTTACCAGTTATAAAAACCATATATCTATGATATATATTAGGCCCCAGCCTTAAACCTTACTTAATATTGAATTAAATGAATAATTATCATTGAGGATCTTTTCAAGATTAGAGTTTTAGAGAATTAGAACATAACAATTACATCTCAAAAGATTACAAAGTAGATACTTCTACTAAGTTTCCATAGAATAAAAAAACACATAAAAAGAAACATGTCATGTTCCATGTTTTATATAGAATGTCTTTCCTTGATCCCATCCTTTACCCTATTCATCTTTAATCCCTGTGGGAAACATTTCAAAAACATGGGATGAGTATAAAAAGCTCAGTAAGGGATACACAAAGAATGAAAACTGTTAGTTTTTCAAACATCAAGTAAACCATGTATACTTTATCAAAGTAATACCTTCACCTTCATGAAGTAGTAAAAAATCTTCACTGAATATAATATCATTACATACCATTTTGTAACCAAAGGATTACCATAAAACCCATATAAAGAAAACATAAAATATAAAGGTAACTTGGGACATGAACATACTTAAGTTGAATAACCATACAGTCGACTTCCACACATATCACTTAATGGAATAGCCATACGGCCATATTTCATACATAATTACTAGAATATCCATACGACCGACTTCCATACCCAATGAATTGGATGTTATAACGTAACCACCCGTCCTGGTATTCACGACACCACCCGTCATATGGTTTATCACGTAACTACCCATCAAATATCTAAGTACCATTATAAAAATCATAAGACATAAAACAAATATAATGGAAAGAAAAAAATTCCACACATTGATCAAAATATATCAGTTAAATATATTGACATAATAAATCCATTATAAAATCCATTTTCGATACCAAAATACATAAAAGATTATATGGTATTTATTTCATTTAAAAAAAACATTACGGCTTGTTCAGGAAGCCAAAGACCAAATAATACTCGTGGCGGCAGAAAAGGTCGTTGTCACCACGTACATTAAAAGAAACATTCCTTTTTGTCGATTTGTAAAATCCTTCGTAGAAAAATATTCCTTTTTTATAAAAGTAAAAGTCAAAGTGGTTTATACACCGTATAAAAGAAAGTTGTGTATAAAACGAAATATGACTCAATGAAAGGAGATTGAGACGAAGTCCCTTACAAAGATCAATATTTAAATAAAATAGATATATTTTGTGTATTCACTATAATTAAATGTAAAGAAAGTAAAAAATACAATATATTACATAATTATATCATAAAATAATTTGAAAGTAGGAGATTAACTCAAAGAACAGAAATTGGGTTAAGAAGTTCACTTACCTTGGGTCCGACTTGACACGATCGTTATTTAACGTCCTGAATAATAAACTTCAGTTAATTTATACTTTCTTAAGAAAAATTTTCAATATTATTATTCCTTTTATATCACTTATTTCCATGTTATAAACATTATTTAATCATTAAGTTAATAATGTTTGTTTTGTCAATATTTGGTTCTTAAGTCAAAAGTGGACTTCTTACAATTACATGTTGTTCGTGTGGTCAAAGGTTCTTTATATCCAGAATGACATTCATTATTTGGATTTCATATATATCATATATAACTAGCATATACATGTATTTATAATATCACATAATCATTTAGAGGTATGAAATGAAATGCACCGTTCATGGAGACGGTAAGCCGTACGTACTCATGAATGCTAATTTCATTTATATGTCATATTAATGGAATTAAAACTAAATGAGAGGTATGTATATTTTAATTACAGAATTATATTAATAATTTATATGTAACATAAATCATATATATCCATTATATATATGTACTTATAATAGTGCATTACATTTGGGGATAAGAAATGAAATACACCGTTCATGGAGACGGTAAGCCGTACGTACGCATGAACGCTACATTCCTTTCTATCTCATACTTTAATGGAAATAAATAATAATTATATAGAGGTATATTATAATTCCAGTATAAAATCATATATAATAACTTTAAATCCATCCTTTATACATACCACATATGGCATTAATGAATAAAATCACTTTGAGGGGGCCGTAGTCCGCACTTCCTAAAATGAAATTATCGTGTTTACCCACAATGGAAACCATAAAGTTATACCACAAATGAAAAATACCGAAGCATAAGGAAAACATAAACATAATATATATCATATATAAATATAGTGACATCTTAATGGCCACCATTAACAGTGTTTAAAAGAATATTGGACAATCATCGTTTCGTGAGGCCGAAATTCTCCAACCACAGAAACATTATGTTCTTTAACCATTAGATGTAGATGTGTGTAAGTGTATCTCGAATTATTCATATAAAAGCATCCTAGTATATTTAATATACTGGATTTTTTACAAACTAAATGAATAAAAAGAGTTTAGGGGTTAGAGAAGCAAAATAAAACAATAGAACACAAGTGAAGACATTACATTAAAATCTGGTAACTCTCTTATATTTGAGCTCAAAGGCTTCCTTGGGAAAACATATGCCCAATGTGATGCTTCAAGGAGTAAGAGAGGGATGTTGACAGACTAAATGGGCAGGGGTTGGCCGAGCCAAAGGCTTTGTAAATGTGGGTAAGGTGGTAGAGGTGGGGGCCTTTTATAAGAGGAGAGGAGGGGCACTCTTGCAATGTAAGGAATGTTACTTTATTTTAGAATGATTTTCGGATTTTAATGGTCCCACGTTGATGTGTTTCAAGGATAAGTTGATAAGGGTTATAAATCCTCCCATCCAATAGGTTTTTGACATGTTTAGGTCTTATATTTTACATTATCTTTGCATTTTATTTAAATCGTTAAATAATGAGGTAATCCCTGCATCATCATGGTGACATAAATAATTTAATTTATTTAATGTCTATAAATTATAAAAAACTAATATGATGTAGGAAATATTTTTCCCTTTCCAATTAATATTTATAGTCAAAAATATGATTTGTATAACCCCATGTAAAAATTGTTTTAGTAAAACAACTCATGTTTGTGACATTTTTATTTTAACTATAAATAAAAAGGTATTAATGTCATTTTCCAACCAAAGTGGCTTAATGGGGTCCCCAAGTTGACCCATGGATTTTCTTGGTCTCCCATGACACATCCAATGATGTTAGTAAATGTGTCATGTTCATTTCATATTATTACAACATGATTTTTACCTTAAATTACACTAATTACCACTAATCACGATTAAAAACATAAATGTTACTTTTCACCTAAAATTTATTTTAATCCCATTGAACCAAATTTTAATTCATAATGAAAACCATGTATGTCGGATTTTTGAAATTCAAAACATAGAAGTGGTAAAAATTCATTTAAACGAAAAATCAGTTTTTAAAAGTACCACTAAGTGGTTTCACTATTCATCAAAAATTGATGTTTTTCAGAAAAATACCAAAAATTCACCCTAAGATATATTTGATATTCCGAATTCAAAAATGAAGTATATTTTATAAAAATTAAAAACATATAAGTTTCATTAATTAATTAAATAATTATTTCCCGCTTTCAGAGCAAATAGCGTGTTTAATGAAACAATAAGTATCAAAAGATTGACACTAGTTGAAGTTTGATTTCAAAGTGAAATTAATTCCAACGACCACTATCGGATTTAATGGTAAAAATATATTCTAATTTCACTTTAAAACCAATTAAAATGATAATATAATAATATAAATAAATTAGATTAAAAAGTGGTTTTGAATTAAAATACAACATTTTTCACTGTTCATTAAAAATGAACTTTATCGGAAAAATACCAAAAATTTACACAAAGTAAATTTTGATATCCTGATTCTAAAAAAAATTTATTTGGTTCAATATCATGTATAAAAGTGACCAAAACTATATTTAATAAAGGTTCTCCCTCAAAAGGCGATAAGTGAACCTTTCGTGAAAATTAGGGTATAAAAGCCTAAAATTGAATTCTTTTTATATTTTAAGCCTTTATATTTTACTGGATAAATATAAAAACATTTAAAAACATATATAATCATATTTTAGTTATTTCTATCCATTCCCTCCAATAAAACAACTATGTGTTAACTACCATTTAAAATAATATTATTTTATTACTAGTGTACAACGTAAGATTTCAATGAAACTCTTTGTTGCGTATCGGGTACGCTATCGAACATAGCAACCCCTTTAAATTAAAATTAATATTTAATTCATAAAAATTAATAAATATGAAAATTCATTATTCTTTATTTACCTAGTATGTTACAATATAAATGAAAAGTAAATAAAACTAGAGATAATATCACATATAAATATAGTACCATAATAATGTCCAGTATGAGAGGTGGTACGGAAAAATCGAATAATCATCATTTCGTGAGGCCGTAGTTCACCGTCTACAGAAACAGTATGTTATAAATCCATTAGATGGATGTGTGTGAAAGTTTATTTGGAACAAATTTCATAACAACAAGAAAATATTTTGATGATACTATTGTAGTTATGTAATCATTGAAAAATAGTTTAATAGGGAGTGAAGAAGTAGAATAATGGAATGGAATTTTAGAGAAGATGGTACCTCTTAAAACGTGATACTCTTTTTCATTTATGCCAAACGGATTTCATTATTTACCATATACAATGTTTAAAGCTTCTAGGAAGGAAGGCTGAGATATTGGATGATTCGTTTATCAGATTTTGGACATGAAAAGGGTCTTGATGGGAGTGTGTAATGGGTTAGAGTTGGAGGCCTTTAATAAGAGGGAGGGGGCTCTTTATGAATATCTAAATGTATTATTTTATTATAAAATAATTTTCTATTTTTAAAGGTCCAAGAATCATTATATTCCAATATAAGATGAATATAATTTTAAATAAAACATCCAAATATAATTGGATCGGTTTTGGATATTTTTTAATCCTTATCTCTTTTATCTGTTCCTTTTTTACTCTTTCTGTTTTATCATGAATTTAACACTTTGAGAATAAAAGTAGTTACAAAAACATGAAAAATATCCAAATAAATAGTTATTAATAAAATTTTAGACATATATAACTAAAAATATTATATTTTTTAGAATTTTATAATATTTAATAAATTGTTATATATTTTATAATATGAAAAATGTCAATTTTGACACAATTCATGTCATGACTTTTTAAAAATACATAACAACTTGATTGATTAGAAAAAAACATCATTAATACAATGATAACTAGTATCTAGCATCCATAAATTCTTTTATGTCATAAAATTTATCAAATATAATTTATTTAACATTTATGAAATCGTTTATTTTAATCCATTATTAATGATGCAATCACTACATCACCATTGTGTCAAAATGATATTTATTTAAATTATGTCTAAAAGTTATAAATAAAATACCATGATGTATGAAATATATTTATATGTATATGTAATATTTTGGTTATAAAATATCACTTATATAACCCCATATAAAAAAATTACTAAAAGATATATCTTTATGTTATATTTTCCTTAACATTAAATTTTATGTAATTAAGTGTCATTTTCACACAAAAGTAGCTCCATGCAGTCATAAAGTTGACCAAAGGATTCCCATGGACTGTAAAATATCAGCTAATAGGAATATAACAGGCGTAAGAGTAATTTATTAAAATTATAATATTATGGTTTACCATTATTTACCAGATTTACCCATTAATCCTGGTAAATAAAATGAATTCTGAAGATACTATTAATAATGTTAAAAAATAAGGGTTACATATTTACATAATTTGGAACTCCAAATTACAAATAAAAATCCTTTTTTCCCGATTATAAACACATAATTTTTTGAAATTAATTAAAAATTAATATCTGTTGTCAAAACCAAAAAGTGTGTTTTTAAAATGTAAAAACTGCCAGAATTTGGATATGTTTATATGTCCAATTTCAATGTTAAATTACTTACAATGACCAAAATTCGATTAAATGAAAAAAATATAATCCAATTAAACATTAATATAAATAAATATAACAATATATCTATATAAATATATTATATTATAATGAAGTTTTGAATTAAAATGCATTATTTTTCACTGTTCATTAAAAATGAACTTTATTAGAAAAATAACAAAATTTCATCCAATATAAAATTTGATGTCCGTCCTCTAAAGAAAAATATATTTTGTATTTTATAACATATAAAATCCACAAAAAATATATTTAAATGGTCTTTTCCATCAAAAGGTGGTAAAATAACCTTTTAAATAATATTAAGGAATTCCTTGATTAAAATAAGATTTATTATTTTTTTAAGCCTCTAAAATTTATTGGATAAATGTAATGACATTTAACAAAAATTTATAGTCATTTTGTAGTTATTTCTATTAATTATTTACAGTACAACGACTAGGAATTTACATACATTGAAAATAATAATATTATATTAGTTTTTTTAGAAAGACACAACATTATTTTCAACATATGATTTCATAGAAACACATTGTTGTGTGTCAGGTACTCCATCAAACATGGAATCCCATTTAATTTCAAATTAATATTTAATTCACAAATATTAATAAATATGAAAGGGGAATATTATTTATTTTCTTAGGATGTTACATCCTTTCCCATTTTGGAAAGTGCATCCCCACAATTATAAAATTGAGCATGGAAACATCATTTAAATTACCATATCGGAAAAAAGACAATAATACTATCACATTAAAAGAGTGAAATATTATTAAAAAGGTCTCCCAAGAAAACACATACAAGGATTTCATATAGGAAAACATGGATATAAATGACAAACTAAGTGCATTTTCATATGGAGGGTGGTGGAAATCATGATTAGGGGAATGCTAACCACCAAAAAAACCATAAACATTTGTTGGGTTAAATTGTCTATGCTTTCATAGAAGGAAAATTAAATGGATAAATTTTTTGTTTTAATATCCATTTTATAATTTTGACCAATTTTTTATGAGTTTCACTAAGAACATAAGAAAATATACTTACTTTTCATATAGTTCTATATCCTATAAAAATTTTCAACCAAAAACTCATTTTTCATCGAAAGAAGATTATGCAAGATGACTTGGACATACCTTAAGTGTTGTAGTAAAATTATAGAGAATCACATAATCAATATAAGATGAACTATATATTTCCCCAGTCTTGAGACATTAACCAAAACCAAAATTGTTAGTACAAGATCAGAAAATCCTTAAAAAGATAACATTTTATAAAAAGAAATACTACTCTTAATCCCCAAAATTGAACAAGCAATACCCAATGTTCAACAATTACCATTATATAAGTAATTTCCCTTAAAATAATCAAAAATAATACAAAAAATATTTGAATCCATAAATTCATAGGGATTTGATCAGGTAATCTTCCATAAAAATAAATATATTTATCTCCAAATAACATTTACAACTCTAAAAGTATCATTCTGAAAAGTAATTAACCATTAAAATATTTTACATGATAGGTTATTCATTTTCTTAAATAACCCAAATTTACATATATCGACAATAAAATCATAGATTCTTCCAAAATAAAAATTCAACCATTACTCCTCAAATGAAAACCTATTGTGTTCAATTTTCCTTAGGCATATATTGTTCCCAAAAGAGGAAACATCTTCCAAAATATCCTTCATCACTTTATCAAAAAATAATTTTCCTATACTAATGATATCCATTTAATAAAACATCAGTTTCCAAAATAAACTTATTCGTGAACCAGAAAATCTTTTAACTAAATAAAATAAATTATAATAAATAGGTATTCACGTAGAACAGTTGTAGGCAATGCGACCATTTCTCACATCAGTTGTGGGTTCAATTCCTTTGGCCTTTCTATACAGGAAGAGTTATCAACCATCCTATGGGTTTTCATTTTTATAAACTCTAAAATTACCATAACATGATTTAACCTCAATGGTAGTTTGATACCTCTCATTATCATCCAAATTCATAATGACATAAATATCTTAATTCATGAAGACTTTTATATGTGGATATTTTGTAACTCCATTTGATAAAATAACACTCTTCCTAAAGAATGGACATTGTACCTTGATCACGATGTCCTCCTGGATTCATCATCATCTTTTTCATGTAGATGGATAGTCCATGGGTTAAAAAAATGATTTTGAGATACTTCAAAATAATCTACATAATTTATCCAAATACACCTCATACATCTTGGGTCATATGGGTGTTCATAGAAAAATAGTTTCAAAAAATAATCATATATGTCATATTATATCATAACATCTAATAAAAATGCTTTTTATAAAATAGTTGTTCTGAGTTTGAGTTGAATCTTTTAATCATGGATTCATTTAAAATACAGTAAGTATGTGCTGAAAGACTATAATGAAAAAACAATTTAAATTGGTTGTGCAAGGGTATCTTTCCTCCGCACCATTTTCAAAATCATAAAATGCTTCAAATTATTGTTATAAGGGAAAATATTAGAAAATTTCATGTTAATATTTACCTTTCATGAAAATGTGATAATATTAAATATTTATGGTTTGATTAAATAAAAACCCATGATGCATGATTGAATCGAAGAATAGCGGAGGTGTTTGATATCTCAAACAATTTATTGGAGGTGAATTGTATGTTTGAAAATGTTTAAAAAACGTCTGGACATGACATTGTTATAATTATTGCAATATTGTCATCCAGAAGATATCAGAATATCATTTGATATCCTCCTCCTTCCATTTATAATAGACATTACTTGATATTAAAAAATTTTAAAATAAATATTTGATTCAAATAGTCGATATAGATACTAACCATGTGTCTCACAAAAAATCATTATCCCAAAATTTGACTAAATTGAACTATTTTACCCAGTGTAAGGCCCCAGACCTAAAACATTACAAAATCTTGTGTAATATCAAGAATTATCTTTTAGGATCTTTTCAGGTATAGAGATTTAGAGAATTATTTCATAACAATTACATTACATCTGAAATATTACAAAGTAGACACTTATAATTAATATCCATTTTTAAATATATAAAAACACTTAAATGGAAATCGAAATTATTTTCATGATAATAATATTCTTGAATTCTTCTATTTTTTTACCCTTCCTTATAGAATGTGAAAAAACATTTCCAAAAACATGTTATGAGAATAAAAATCCTAGTAAAGGATAAAAAATAAAGAAAAAAACATTACTCCATCATAACATACAAAACAAAAGATCGTTAACATTCCTCATGAAATTATATGTTCTTTGAGTAACATATAGAAATTAAAAATCATAAAGGTAACTTGTGGGATTTTTATCATACATACATTTTATCTTTCACTGCTATGTAGGGAGTTTTGTTTTGAATACCCATCACTATATATTCCCTAACTCTCATAGGAGAAACATTAACTTTTACCAATGTCAAGTTACCCAATGCATTGGGGAAATATCTTGGGGTCACCCGCCCTTGGGTTTTCACAGAACCACACATATAAATAAACAATTTCCAAGAACAATAACATACTCATTACACATAAAACAAGCATAATGTAAAGATAACATTTACACAATCCAATCCCAATATATCATTTCAAAAATATTTACATAATCAATTAATTCTAAAAAAATTTATTACCCAAATATGTAAAAAGTGTATATGGTATTTATTTTCTTTTTAAAACCACTTCAACTTATAGAGGATGCCAAATTTCAAATAATGTTCCCAGGGGGAAAAGGTCATTGTCACCGTGTGAGTTAAAATAAAAATTTGTTCTGTCATTTTATAAAATTATTCATAGAAAAATATTCTCTTTGAATGAAATGAAAATTAAATAGTATTTATACATCATATAAAATAATGTTCTGTATATATAAAAATATGCCTCAATGAATAGATATTGAGATTAAGTCCCTTAAAAATTTTTTGCAGCCTATCGACATCACAAAAAAAATCCTAAAATGAGTTGATAATATTGAATAGGGTATCTCATCACATGGAATTAATATTTATAAAAATAAGGATATATAATAACAAATCCCAACATATGAAAACTCTAATTAAATGACATATCATAAAATAATTCTTTAACTAAAAGCGGAGTGTGAAATGTTCCCTTACAAAGATCATTTTGTAAATAAAGTTGAAAAATTTTGTGTATTCACTAAAATTAGACATAATGAATTTATAAATAAAATATATGATGACAAAATTTATTCTTCACATAATCATAATATGAAATAATCTAGAAGTAGAATTTTAACCCAATGAATGGACTTTGGGTTTTGGAGTTCCCTTACCTTGTTCCTAACGTGACTCGTTTGTTCATTAATTTACTGAATAATAAGTTTATGTTAATTATAATTTATTTAGAAGCTTCTTAATTTTTATTATTAATTTTATATCACATATTACATATCTCAATAATTCATCTAATTATTCATTTTCAAATCTATCTTTATGTCGATGTTCCGTACCTGAGTAGAAATGAACTGGTAAAAATTACTAATTTTCTTTGTGGTCAAACATCCATTATCTCCAAAATGTTATAAGTGATTTGGATATCATATATATCATATATATCTAGTATATATGTATTTATATATTTCCATATCATTTGGATATATAAATATAAAATGCATAGTTCATGGAGACAGTAAGTTGTATGTAAGCATGAATGCTAACATCATTTCTTTTTTCATTTTTTTGAGGAATGAAAACCAAATGATACAGTGAAATATTATAATTAAAATATGATATAATATTTTATATATGTTACATATGTTCATTAACAAAATCATTTATACACTCCATGTATAGCATGAACGAGTCGTATCACATTGAATGGGTGGTAGTCCCCACTTCCTCAATTGAAATTATCATATTTACCCATTATGGAAACCATAAAGGTATTATATAAATAATAAGTACTGAAACATAGATAAAATATCACTTATAAATATAGATCCATTATAATATCCACCATTATAGGTGGTACTAAAAAATCAAACATTCGTCGTTTCCCGAGGCAGTAGGTCGTAGTCCATAGAAATAGTATGTTCTAAATCCAGATAGAGGTTTGTATGTATATTTTGAATAAATATCATAACATAAACCTATTATATTGAGGATACCATTGTGGTTATGTAATCAAAAAAAATTATATAATAGGGGTGATGAAGTAGAATAATGAAATGGAATTTTAGAGAAGACGTTATATCGTAAGTAAGTGTAACTCTTTTTGATTTGAGCGAAAAGGATTTCTTGAACTGCCTTTTACCTAGGTGAAAGGAACTTGGAGGAAGAGGGGGATGTTGTGAGATGATTGGAGTATATTTTTTACTAATCAAGGGGCTTTAGAGGTGTGTATAATTGGTTATATGTGATGGCTTATTATAAGAGGGAGGAGGGGTTTTTTGGAATGTTTGAAAGTATTGATTTATTATATACTGATTTTATTCTTTAAAAGATCCAAAACTAATTAAATTCGAATATAAGATGAATATTATTGGAAATAAAATCATCCATGTATAATTGGAGAGGTTTGGGATATTTTTTAATCCTTATTTTTTGTATTTAACCATTTTTTAATTGTACCATTTAATCACGAATTTTACAATTTGAGAATCACAATAGTTACCATAAAATAAAAAATATCCAAATAAAGAGTAATTTATAAAATTTGAGACATATGGATAATATTTTGAAAAATTGTAGAATTTTATTAATTTAATAATATTTTATAAAATATTGTAATTTTATAATATTTAATAAAATATTTTATTTTCTAAAATATGAATTCTATCAATTTTGACACTATTCATATCATGACATTTTAAAAATACATTACTACTTCGTTGATTATAAAAAAATTAACACAAATATAACATGTAAATATCATCCATAAAATTCATGTATGACATCAAAATAAGTAAATTTCATTTATTTTAGCAATAATAATAACATTTAATTGAATCATTTATAAATGAAGCAATCACTACATCACCATTATTTCATAATTAAATTTAATTATTTAAAGCTTAAAATTTATAAGTAAAATAACACGATGTGGAAAGTATTTTTATATTTCCAATGAATATTTATAATCCAAATTATTTCTTATATAACCTCATAAAAATTGTTTTACTTAAAGATATATGTTTTTGTTATATTTTCCATAACATTAATAAAATGTAATTAAATTCAATTTTCACACACAACTGGCTCCACGATGTCCTCAAATATACCAAAGGATTAACATGGTCGAAAAAATATCATCCAATAGGGTTAGAAAACGTTTAAGGGTAATTTAATATTATTAAAATATTATTTTTTACCCTTTTTTATCATATTTTCACTTTAGTGATGGTAAATGAAATATTTACTTAAGTTACTATTCATATTGTCTAAAATTAATAGTTACCTATTTACACAATTTGAACATTATGATTCCATATATTAAATCCATTTTTCCAAATTCATATAATAGAATATATAAAATTTAATTTAAAATTAATTCCCGTTGTCAAACCCGAAAAACATCTTTTAAGAAGTAAAATATACTAAAAGATTGACAAGTGTTTTTGTTCAATTTAAAAGTTAAATTACTTCCAAATGGAAAAATTGGATTATATGGTAAAAATATAATCCATTTACTCTTTAACACTAATAAAACGAACAATGTAACTATATTAATAAATTATATTAAATGGTAGTTTTGAATTAAAATGCTGTATTTTTCAGTATTCATTCAAAATGAACATTATCAGAAAATTGCGAAAATTTCATCCAATTTAAATTTTGATGTCGCAATTATAAATATGAATATTATTTTTTAAAGTATAAAATATAATTGTGCCAAAAAATAAACTTAAAAAGGTATCTCCATCAAAAGTATGTAAAAATAACGTTTTATAGAATATAAATGTATTTCGATCTAAAAAGTGGATTCGTTCTTATTTTAATCCCCTAAAATTTATTGAAATAATGTAAAGACATTTAAAAAACATTTATATTAATATTTTGGATAGTTCTGAACATCCCCACCAGTACAATTACTAAGCATTCACTACCATTTAAAATAAAAATATTTTTTTTCAGTTTGATTCTGCATTGTGTAAAACAAAAGATTTCGGAGAAATCCATTGCTTATTGAGGGGTATTCCATTGAACATAGAATTACCTTTAATGTAAAATTAATATTTAATTAAAAAATATTAATAAATTTGAAAATTTCATATTAATTAATTATTTGGGATTTTCCCCCTTTAATTGTACATTATTCCTTACTAAGTATCTAATCCAAAAAATATTTTTTCCATTCAATGCGAACCCCATAATAATGATATGAGTGATCATAATGTATATTAAAGTGTTCTCATGATGTATTTTTGTTTTACTTAATGTTTTAATTTGTACCTTCAAAAATAATATGCATCTAGTTGTATAACACAAAAATGATATTGGAACCTAGAGGAACTATTATATTATATAAAAATAATTTATTATTACTACAATATCTGGTATTCATTTTTATGGGTAATAAAAAATTTCATCAAAAAATGTTTTAGTAGAAAAATTGGGGACTACATTTATAAGATACAAGTTAGATAGAAAAAAATAATTAAAAACTCTTAAGACATTAAAGATCTTTTCTAGAATACAATAATTAGAATTCTACTATACATATAAATATCATGAAATAATTTTCATCCTCCATAATTTAATGACTAATAAAAAATAAGGAATAAAAACTGTATTTAAACATTTATTATATGTATGAAGTGTCTTCTAATAAATTTAATAAGACTATGGTCATTACTGGTCAGATCATAACCATTTTAGGCTTGTTAACCCATGTTATCAGAAAATAATCTCACCCCACTTCTAAAACCATCAGATCCACATCTTTTTGTAACTATTTTTGACATCTATATGAGACATCAACATCCATAAATACATTAAACAACTATTTATGTGGTATTTTAAAAATTAAGCATGTCCCTAGAAAATATATTTCTCACTTTCAGAATTATTTAATTAGTAAAATTCATCATGGAATTACATCATATTATGTGAGAAATAGATCAATAATGATAAATATTTTGATAAATAAGGAGAAATTAAATATAAGACTATAGAATATTTTATTTTAAAGATATGTTCATTGAAATCTACATTAATTTTGATTAAAGAGAAAAATTGGAATGTCATTTCAACAATCATAAATAGTTAGAAGTGGTCAATATTTCTAAATATGAGGGTAATATTAAGATATAATGTAAAAACAATTAGACTATATAAATAATCTATGACAAATTATTGATTATTTCGTTAATGAGTTAGTATTTTTTAATTCCAATGGAATTAGTCTCTCAATAAAATTGTTTATATAAGGATTTAGTCTCATGATCCATTATGATAGAAAAGGTGTTCTTAAAGAATTGATTTTTAAATGTAAATATTGGAAATATGATATGTAATGTGCATGTTAGAAATAAAATTATAAAAATATTTGAATAATGAAAATTTATAATATCATACATGTAATAACTATTAAAAAATACAAAGGAATGTGATTGAAATGAATAGGAGTTTATTTCATGTCCATAAAATAATTACACCAATACCCAAAATTTAATGTAAATGAAGAAGATTATAATGATCAATTATTCAATTATAAGGATATAGGGAACATTGAAATACAATTACCTAAAAATAAATAAAATTTACATAATAAAAAGATGACATGAAATTTTTATTATTATGTGATCACTACAGTTGTGGTTTATTTCCTAATTAACATGACAATAGAATTATTGATCATAAACTCATAGTGAAAAAGAATTATTTTGTTCTATATCTGAGTACATCTTCATATCAGGACTGTTGGTTAAAAAAAATTAATCATTCATTAATGCACATAGAAATGAATACTAATTTATTACTAATAATGGGATTCATATTTCAATAATTATTTATCAATAAGTATTTATTAATATGTGTAGATACTCCCTATTAGGGAACTATTATTTTTATACATGTGGATGATTTTGAGTTCATTTTCTATATTCTTTTTCAAACTATATAATTTATTAATTTGTAATTGAGTGAAGAAGGTAACTAATATTTATGGGGGTATATAATACCCTTTTCTAATGATAGAAATAACCCATCAAGCCTTTTTTATACTAACCATTAGTAGACCAAAAAATGAAAATTATTGTATTAGAGAAATAAGAAATACTATATGGGGTTACAACTTTTATTCATGTTATATAATATAATATAATTAAAAGAATATAGATATTTGATTTATTAATAAATAAGATAATACATTCTGTAAAATAAAATATCATTGTTCCCAAAATAAATCAGTGAAAAAATTGAATTAAGATAAATACGTTTTTGTGACTGCTGATACAATTAATATAAACATCGTAAAAATAAATCTTTTGGTATTTTATAAATACTAATAAAATAAAAAAATAATGAAATTTTAATAAAATATGTAGAATTTATTTCAAAATATAATAATATTAAAAAGATATATATATTATTCTTCTACACATAAGATAATGAAATAACCTAAATCTAATTCATTGTTTCCTTGACTATAGAAATTTCTAATTTTATTCATTAATTATGCCTAAATATTGGTTCTTTTTTTATTAACTGATAATACCTTGATCTTCCCAATTGGTATGTACCATTTTCAAATAAAAAACAATTTTTGGAAAATCTACCACTACAACTAGTTTCTTGGTATATCCACTACTATAACAAGTATCCTACCTATATCTCCCATACCATTGAATACCTTTATAGACTTGACTGGTATATTGATCATTATAACATTAAAATCCAAGATTATATAAAATAAATTCTCATATATGGAGGCTCTTAAAACACAATCATGACTTAAAACTATTTGATACACTCTTATAAGAAATTTTTTTTAAAGAAATTAATTTAATTCTACTTTCATGGAGATATCATAAATGCAATTTCTATGTAATTTCCATTATTATAATAATTGTTTTATTGATAAATTTATATAAAATCCTCCAAATTTATGATTCCCCATATCTTAGAGTTATTTGTAATACCATTTATTATAGTTTAGAGTTCTTATTTTGGGGTAATTACTATCCAACAACATCAACTAGTCAATTTTATTACAACCAATGTAGTAACATCAAAATTTCATTAATCATTAATCCATTAGTATTTAAATTTCATAATTTCCTCTAATTAACAAAAATCCTTAGACAATTTATATTTTATAAAACATTAGGTCGTTAGTAATTCATATAATGGTTTTATAGTATGTATTCTATATATATAATAGTAATAAACTCAAGATATATAAAATATAAAATATCTAAATCTGTTTTCTTGAAAAATTGTAAAGTAATTTGTGTCTATGATTCAATAATTATTATTTTTTTGGAATCCACATACACAAAATAGATATTTTAAATTATATTAAATATGATATATATACTTCTTGTAGCTTCTAAATACTCCATGGAAAATACATTTTCCTTATCCGTAAAGAAGTTATAAATTTTTTATTTTTAATTATTTATTCCATTTTTTTATCAAATAATAAATTAACAAAAACTTACAATGTATCTCCACGTATTATATTTTCTTGAATATAAATAAATAAAAAATCATCCACTCTGAATGAGGATGATCCTTTTCAATAATTTTAATAGCATTCAAACTCAAATATCATTATATTTGATTATATTCATTCATTAATAGTCTAGATATAAAATTAACAATTTATAAAAATATATATATGATAAATTGTAATCCAAAAACATTATCAAAGTAAATACCAAGTAATTAATATAGAATAAATTCAATAGTTTTATTTTTTTCAATGCATTTGAAATCTTAAAATTTTTTACAATCTATCAAAAATTACAAAATCACTTGTAAGTGATTTTTAGGGAACATGATTCAAATTTTTACAATATTTTTATTAATATTTCATATTTTATTCTTGAAATTTAAACATATTGTTTATATACTATATCATATCATAAAAAATTATTTCCCACCTTAATCTTTTTAATTTTATGAGATTCTATCTTCTTATTATCAATAGATACTTTCTCTTCTATAGATTAAATATTTTTAAGAATATAAAAATTATTTTCATTATAATAATTTCTTAATCATTCAAATCATCCATAGCTATAGAATTCAATAACACCTAATATTTTTGAGAATTTTTTTTATTTTTAATAATTATATTTCATTGATAGCTTGTATTACACGCTACACCGAGAGTTATCAAAAGAATATATTATTTATATGTTTAATTAAGCATGAAAATTATAAGATTTATTTTAAAATTTGGGGAACGAAATGTAATAAAATAATTTAAAATATTATTTAACATATTTTATATAAACAATACATATTGAAAAAATAAAATTAATTTTTAGTAAATTTGTTATATGCTCTAAAACAACTATATTTATAAGAAAATAATTTATTTGTTTTATCAAATAATAAATGTAATTTTTTTTTTCAAATTTTACGAATTTTATATTTTAAAATAAACATATTTTTTAATATATAGCTATCAATATTATATAAGCCCGATGATTTGGGAATTCCATGGGAAGAATAAATTTTCAATGTTATTTTAATTGAAAAAACTATGTTCATTTAAAGAATTTATAAGGTCATATTGCAATTATAAATTATTCAAAAATTAAAATTAATTCAATTATATTATTATAATCAAAATCTAGTTCATGGTGATGAATATCATCATGAATATTGATAGAAAAACCTTTTAATCATTCATGGATTTTCTCTTTGAAAAACTTTTTTCCCCTCATCTGGAGGTGAAATTCCAAATATGAATTTACTCATAAATGAATGGTATTTTGAATAATATAATACATTTATGGATTCATCATAAATAATTTCATATTATATGTGAATAAAATTAATTATGTAATTGTAAAAACATTATAAATTAATTACCACATTTGTAGTTAAAAAGGACTTTTCACAATGACATACTAAAATGATAAAGTGTAAAAAATCCTATAAAATTGTATAGAACATATTTAATGGAAATTTTTATAATTTATGAAAAATACTGTTCTATAGTTACACAATTTTTATCATTTTTTCAATTTAAAAGTGTCAGTTCACATTTCATTTCAAAATAATCCTTATTTGTCCTCTCCACCACTTATATAAGGCATCCCTCTCTCCACTCATTGTCATGCATCCAAAACAATTTTTTAGTTATTAACTAAAAAAATACATTCCATAATTACAGATAAACCTCCTGAAGAAATTTAGTTAATAAATAATTCCTCCAATGAAGTATTTAGGTGAAACCCTAATGAGGATATCCAAACAATATGAACAATTATTATCTTTTAATTATATGTCATTTGTTTCTCAAACTAATTTATATAATATTAAATTATTATCATATAATAATATAAGTATTTACCATATTATTAGATTTTTATGTTAATTTAATTACATATATTAATATACTCTTCAATCAAATGTGAAATAAAATTTTCGATTATGTGTATAGCGTACTATGCCACTTGAACTAATGTTATTAGTTTTAGATAAACACATATCATGGATGGATATAATGATAAAATTATTTTTTATAAATTATATATATGATATTATTATATTGATATAATTATAACTCATATATAATATATTACATCCCATCCCATTGGAAAAAATAACGTCACATTTGTGTACAGAGACTACAACATCGCAAACTGATGTGATTAATTATACTTTATTGTTATAATTTGAATGTAATAATGATAGATTAAATAAATTTATATTTTATTATTAACATAATATTAATTATGGTTTACTAATATTTTAAATACTTTCTCACTT
Organism: Viscum album; assembly: GCA_963277665.1. Lineage (NCBI taxonomy): Eukaryota > Viridiplantae > Streptophyta > Magnoliopsida > Santalales > Viscaceae > Viscum > Viscum album. The sequence goes on along the minus strand of OY728121.1, from coordinate 85,931,305 downwards.
TCCAATAATGGGGGTTTACAAAAACGTTTTCATTGTATAAAGGAAAACCACCTCGCAAAGCAATGTGATTTTATTTCACAAAAACATTCCATGAATGTTAATAATGGTACATTTAATGATTTTATATGATATATATGAAATATAAATTATTATTTATTTTTAATATTAAATTTACCTTTATTTCATTTAATCCGTTGGGAAAATATAAACAACTTTAATGCTTTGTACAATCAACAATCTCCATGAATAGTATATTTTGTTTTATGCCTCTAACATTTATGGGTTACTATAATAATATTTTTACCTAATATATATGAAATAAATATCATTATTAATTTTATAATGATGATAGAATCAAGATAAATGTAATATTACTGTAAATAAATAATGAGTAAATGAAGGAATGATAATGTATTTTTTACCTAAAACTAGATTATTATTAATGAATTGTTAATATATGAGTAATAAAATATCATAAGTAAATCATATATAGTTGAGTTATATAATTAGGCTTATTTAATATATTTATAATAAATATATATTTATTATACTAGAGTTTAAAATGTTTATGAATTATTTCATGACATGTCGTATGGTATTTTTGGTCAAAATACCCCTTCTTTGTGACGTCTATTGTGTTATGAACCTATCTTATTTTACAATGATTATATTTTAAAAATGTTTTATTTAATATAATAAATATCCTTATATTAATGATATTTAAATTTTATTTTGATGTTATTCTCTAATGGTTCTTATTAATTAAAATTTACTGAAGTGGAATGGGCTTGATGTTACACTCACTATTTATAGGCATTGTTTATGAATGTTTTCTTGATTATGACATATTATAATATATATCTCAATTAATTCATTATTTTTATTCTCCTATAGATGGTTCGTGATATTATATATTTTTCATCATTTTTATCTCTTTATATTCTATTGAATCCAAAACAATGTATATAAATAAAACATGCATTATTTTTCTCTTCTATCAAAAACCCATTCTCTTAAATTTATCATTGGTTATGAAAAAAATTTCAATTTTTTTTACTATTCATCCATGATGTTGTGAATAAATTTGAACCCATGTTTGAATGTTTTTTAAAATGATGGAATGTTCATGTAGTTTTCTAGACAATGATCATTTCAAGTTACAGAAAATATAAATGTATTTATTATTTTAACATGTATGGAATGAATATAATTTACTATAATAAATAACAATATATTTTTAAAATCATTGTTCATAAAAATCAAATATAATTTTCAATTATATATATTTCAATAAAAATTATGAATTTTAAGTTCAAAAAATTATTTTCAACGAATTTCTATTTTCATTATGAAATTTTTTATGTGATATTTTAAAATAATTTCCCATATTAAATGAATAAATTTAATGTTAATGAATATTTACTAGGGATATTGTCCAATGATACAAATTTTATTCATGTTTTATATGAATTATTATTATGAAAAAAATATTCTTGAGAAACCCATTCCAAGTGTTATATAATGATGAAATTAGATTAGAACTAATTATTTATCGTGGGTTATAATATAATGAATGTTTGAAGATATAGTGGAATAAATATGTATGTTTTTCGTTATTTAATGGTTTTTATGTTATAACCATGGATAATTGTTACATTATAACACATTAAATCAGGCTTGTTTTATCCAGGGATGATTGGATCCTATATTTAAATCCAAAAAATTAGGTAATGATAAATTCTTTTTAATATCAATTTCATATCCAAAATATTATGTGTTAACATTATTTCTTCTCCATAAGATTTTTTATGGGGTTAATCTCATGTACATATCAGAATTAGTGAACCCAATCCTAATATAATCCTTATAAATGTTATAAAATTAGTTATATTCCTCAATTTTATATCTTATTCAAAGATTATTCTCATAGGTATTGTGTTATTTCACTAAATTATGATTAATGTATGATAAAAATTCAATATTTATACCATGTATCATTTTTATGATCTATAATATGACTAATATGGTTTTAAAATATTTATATCATGTTCTCACACCCTTATGATCATATAAATCTATTATGGTCATTAATATCTTCTGCATTTACCCATTATATATATATTAGATCACCACTTACTATATTTTCATCCCCAAGATATTATGAATATTTTTTTGTATGATATGTTTAATAGGGGTTCTTGACATGAAGATCATAGTGGAGGATGTGGTATATCACATATGAACTATTGGTTTTTGATTCAATTTTTCCCAACTAACAAGACTTATATGATTCTTGGATGGATTCTTATGTAATGTAATGAATATTCCTATGTTATGATATGTTATAATTTTATGAAATTCGAGGGGTTATAATAGATGGTGTGTTTCAAAAAAACACCAATAGTAAAAATTAATAAAACATTCTTTAATCTTGAGAAATATTTATTAATGTTTAAATAAACACAATCTCATGTATGTCATGAAATCCATGCATCCCCGAGTATGAATGAAACCTGATACTCTATTAAAATATTATTATTTAAACAAGACTATTATAAACTATCTATTAATTTGGATGGTATGAATCGCATTAAATTATGAAAAATAAATTGTATACATATTTTAATTTTTAATCTAATAATTATTAATTGAAATTATAGTCATTAATACGAAAAAGAAATATTTTTAGAAAAAAATGTATTTTTTATGAATGATAGTAAGGCACATTTTTTCACATAATATAAATTTCATTATTAACACTATTAGAAAATTAATTTGAAATATAAACATTCTTTTTCAATCTATCATTTGAAAAGTATCTTTTGTTGTAATTTATTGTATTTTTTTGAAATGATTCATTTATTAATGAATTTTGAAAAAGAGTAAATTTTAATTGAAAATTTATTTTTCCTTTATAAATTAATAATGATAAATTATATGTTGAATATTTTATAATAATAATTTGTTTAATTTTAAATAACTTAATAAAATTTAATTTATTTTAATAATTTTAATATTAAATTTTAAAATAAAATATGTATGTTCTTTAGCATTTTCCATTTTAAACCCCATCATCCTTACACTTCTATGAGATTGATTTTAAATTAAAAATATGAAATTATTTATATTGATTTTGTAAAAATTGATTCGATATTTTAAAAATAATAATTTATAATTTATAATACGGTCAAATTAAATATTTGAACTAATGAATACAAAGAAACATAAAAATTTATTTATCTTATTTATTGTAGAAATGGACTCATAAGAGGTTAATTTAATATGAATAGTGTTAAAATTGCCTTTCCAAATTTTCCAAAAAAACATTTATGAAAATATTTCTACTTCATATATTATAGGTTTGATAATGTCTGATTTTTGAGTCTTTAGTCATTATAAATACGTGTATATGATTGAATATTTTAAAAAAAGTAATAGTGTTCCCCAAACGTCTCATTTAAAAGTTCATCCCCTCTCCTTTCTTCATAATTAATTCAAACCTATTTATTTCAACCAATACCTATGAAAATCACTTTATTACTTCCCTAAACTAATCATAGATTTATTATTTTAAGTATAAATTTTTCCTAACAGGGCTTCTCTACAATCCTAAGGAAGATACACAAAGAAGATGTACTTTTTAAAATGGTAATATTGTTTTATGTGTTTAACCTCCACATTTAATTCTTATTAAAAAATTATGAAATAATATACTTTTCATCATCCAAATACTTATGTTTTTTTATAAAAAAATCATGACCTGAAACAATAATCACATTCATCATATGAGTTATGAAATCAGTGTACATGAGTATGATGAACTACCACATCACCAACTGATGACATTCATTATTTTATTACCTCCTTTCAAGGTTGGTTATGATGATATGTATAATGTATATATATATATATATATGATATTTTAAACATAATTATTCCTCTAGGTTCATTATATCGTATATATATTATTTTTTTACCTTCTATTCCATATATGATATGGTGACATTTCTCATGTTTAATGTAGTGAACCAGCCTTTCTATACATTACTATTACGTCATTATAATGATAAACAACAGAAATTTTTCACACACTGATGATCTAGAGGTTTAGTAGCTTGGGAAACCAAGGGAAAAACATAACATTTACAATATCAGGCGTAAGAATTTATATAATTCCTTATTATGTAGACTCTTATTGGTAATTGACCTCTCATTAGTACAGGTAGTCACGTGAGGATATACATCAAAAAGAGGTGAGCTGAAATCCCAGAAAGAGGAAAGATAATAAGTATATAGAATGGGGTTGGCATACTCATAACATTATAATCAAAATTCTTATAGGAAATATTAATAAAATATATGAAATGTGGAAATGCATAAAATGAAACATCATGCCTTATATTCTATCTACCACACATGGTTGTAAACAAAAATGGCATAGTTTTCATACATCATTTCACATTAACTCATGAGATTCTTTATAAGGCCCCGACCTTAAACCGTACATAATATTGAATTAAATGAATAATTCACATTGAGGATCTTTTTAGGTTTAGAGTTTTAGAAAATTAGATCATGAATCATGCATTACATTCCACATTTAAACAAAGTGGTTACATAAAAGACAGTATTAATTCTTCTCATCAACGGAAACATATTTAATATAAAACATGGATTCTTTCATGACACATCCTTGACACTATCATCACATCGTGTAACTTTCCCTTGACCTGTGAAAAACATTTCAAAAAAACATGGGGTGAGCTTAAAAAGCTCAGTAAGAGTTCTAAAAATATGGAAAGGAAACATGAGTTCATATATACATTATAATGAAAACATACTTTACCCATAAAAAATAGGCATATCAAATCATGAATAAATCATAGAAATCATAAGACATAAAAGGTATCTTGAGGCATTCATAACATTCTTACATAGGGAGTAACCCTCTTGGTTATGTTTGGAATACCCACAACAGTATATTCCCTAAATCTCTTCGGAGAAACCATAACGTTTCACTCCTTCGCCTTACCCAATGCATTGGAGAGCTATATCAGGCTCACCCGACCTTAGTTTATCATGGAACCACCTGTTTTCATAACAATGCCCAAGAACCATAACATAAATGTATCACATAATACATGCATAAAGGAAACATAACATTTACACATTTCAATCACAATATAACATTTTAGTATGTTGAAATAATTAATCCATTCAAAAAGAAACAATTTCCAAAACCATTTAAATCATTTAATAATGATATTTTTTGAATCAAATTGTCCTATACCACCTTGAAGCTTTTAAAATTTTATCCCGTTAATATCTATATAAATAAATCCTTAAAACCATTTTGAAAACATGGATATTAATAAGAAAAAATAATTAAAATATTTAAAGCGATATTTTGGTTAAAGGGGTTCTACAAAAATTAGAGACAATTGAATATATTAATTGAGGAATAACATTTAGTCAGAACATTATAATATCATGAGAATATATGGATTCATGATATAATATTTCAAAGGACAGTATATACACCATATAATAGTGAATTGGTGTATAACAACAATGAAGTCTCAATATAAATGTCAAATGTGATGAAATCCCTTATAAAGAAGGTATCCTTAAATTAAGGATAATTCAATCTCAAAATTATGTGTGACAAATATAAATAAACCCAATATAAGTGGATATTAAGTGAGAAACAATAAAAGTTCATTCACACATATTTCAAAAGATGACATATTCAATAACTACATGTTGAACCCAAAGAAATTGAAATTGGGTTAAAAAGTTCCCTTGGTAAAATTCGACAGCCTAACGGCATCACTTCAAAATTCAGAAAATGAGTTGATGAGAGATAAAAAGGGAATCTAATCACTTGGACATAAAATTTACATCAATAAGGATATAAAAGAACATATCCCAACAAAATATTATGTGAATTAAATGACATAACAAAAGAAGTCTTTTAAAAATCAGAGGGTGAAAGGTTCCCTTACCGAGATGGGTATCCTTCGGATCATACGCCCCATGAAAGAAGGAAAATACAACATTGATGTAAATACTCATAAATGAACATATATTACACAATAAGTAAAATAATGGGTAGTACATAAACCACTCAATGGAAATTGTGGCAAATGTAGCATAAATCTCACGGGGAAAAAGTGAGAAGAAAAATCTCTTACGAAAACTCGGCAGCCTAACAGCGCCACTCAAAACATCCATAATGGATTGATGAGAGATAATATGGTCTCTAAACATATGAACATAAAAATTACAGTAAGGGTAAAATAAAATAACATCCCATTCACATGAAATATGAGCTTAAAAGGAATGACATAAAAGAGTGTACTTAAAAAGAAAGAGAGGAGTAGGATCCCTTACCTCGGGACCGACTTGACTCGATCGTTCTTTAATCTCCGGAATAATAAACTTGAGTTAATATATACTTCCTTAAGAACATTTTTCAAGTTCATTATTCCTTTTATATCACTTATTACCATGTCATAACATTATGTAATCATTTAAGTTAATAACATTTGTTTTACCGCTATTTGGATCTTAAGTCGAAAGTGGACTTCTTACAATTACATGTTGTTCATGTGGCCAAATGTTCATTATATCCAGAATTTTATTCATTATGTAGATACATATATATCATATATATCCAGTATATTTATGCATTTATAATATTACATAACATTTAGAGTTATGAAATGAAATGCACTGTTCATGGAGACGGTAAGCCGTACGTACGCATGAACGCTACTTCCATTTCTATTTCATATTTAATGGAATTGAAAAATAATGATACATAATAGTATTTTAATTCCAGTATGGTATAATATATAATATCATTAAATATATCCTTTATACGTACCACATATGGTATTAACGAATCAAATCACTTTGAGGGGGCGGTAGTCCGCACTTCCTTAAATGAAGATATCGCGTTTACGCATAATGGAAACCATAAAGGTATGCCATAAATGAAAAATAAATAAGCATAAGTAAAACATAAACATATTATATATCTTATATAAATATATTGTCATCTAATGTCCACCTTTGAAGGTGTTAGAAGAATGTTGAACAATCATCGATTCGGGAGGCAGAAATTCGCCATCCACAGAAACAGTATGTTCTTTAACCATTAGATGTAGGTGTGTGTAAATTTAGCTCAAATCCTTCTTATAACAACATCCTAGTATATTTTATATACTTTATTTTCTACAAAATAAAATAATAAAAAGAGTTTAGCGGGTTGGAGAAGTAAAATAAAACAAAAGGACTCAAGTAAAGACATTACCTTAAAATCGGGTAACTCCCTTTGGTTTGAGCTCAAAGGCTTCCTTGGAACGGATTATTCCCAAAGTGAGGCTTCAAGGAGTTAGATAGGGATGTGGAGAGACAAAATTGGCAGGGTTTGGCCGAGCCAAAGGATTTGGAAGTGTGGGTAAGGAGGAAGAGGTGGGGGCCTTTTATAAGAGGAGAGGAGGGGCACTCTTGGAATGGTATAAAATGTAACATTATTTCCAAATGAGTTTCGGATTTTAATGGTCCCACATTGATGTGTTTCGAGGATAAGGTGATAAGGGTTCTAAATCCACACCTAAAATAGGTTTTGGACAAGTTTAGGTCTTAGAATTTACATTATCATTGGATTTTATTTAAATCGTTAAATAATGAGGTCATCACTGCATCATCATGATGTCATAAATAATTTAATTTATTTAATGTCTAAAAATTATAAAAAAATACTATGATATAGGAAATATATTTATCTTTCCAATTACTATTTATAGTACAAAATATAATTTATGTAGACAAAATTAAAAATATTTTACTTAGGTGATACATTCTTTGTTACATTTAACATTCTATAAAAAATAAATAGATAAAAAGTCACTTTCTCACAGAAGTGATTCCATGGGGCCCCCAAGTTTGGCACAAGGCATTCCATGGTCGGTCATGACACAACCAGTAGCCTTAGAACACATTTTTAGGTCATTTTTTATTATTATGATATTATCTTGTTATCTTTAACTACCCGATTACTCATTAATCAAAATAATTAAAGATAATTACCGTCGTTAATATTCATAATGTACAAAAACAAAAGAGTCCTAATTAAATAATTTGGACCTTCTGATTACAAATATTTAATTCATTTTACCAAATTCCAAACACATAAATTGCAATAATTATTTTAAAAAAACTTCCCATTGTCAAAACAAATAGCGGGTTTTTTAGAAACAATATTTTTGAAAAGGTTGGCACTTGTTTATGCCTAATTCCAAAGTGAAATTAATCCCAATGACCGTCATTGAATTAAATGGTAAAAATATATTATAATTAAAATTTAAAAAAAATTAAAAAGATAATATAACCATATAATTAAATTATATGAAAAATCAATTTTGATGTAAAATGCAGTATTTTTCAATATTCATTGAAAAATGAACATTGTCAGAAAAATACCAAAAATTTACCCAAGGTAAATTTCAATGTCCCAATCATAAATAATATGTTTATTTCTAAAAATAGAGATTATAAAATTTTCAAAAAGTGTATTTAAACGGGTTTCGCGATCAAATGGCGGTTAATCGACCTTTTTAAGAATATTAGAATGTTTTCGCATAAAAACTGGATTCATTTGCATTTTTAATCCTCTAAAATTTATTTTAAAGAGTAAAAATATTTGAAAAACATATATAATTATTTTGTAGTTAGTTCCTTTCATTCCTGCCGTTACAATGGCTAGGCGTTAACTACCATTTAAAATAATAATATTTTATTATTTGAGTGCAACGTAAGATTCCCAAGAAACTCGTTGTTGCGTGTTGGGTACGCCATCGAGCATAGCATCCCCTTTAAAGTGATATTAATAATTTATTCACAAATATGGATAAATATAAAGATGTATTATTATTTATTTACCTGGGGTGTTACATCCTTCCCCCATTTTCGGAATTGCATCCTCACAATTTTAATATTGGGCTTGGAAACATCCTTGAAAGTCCCTCATCAGAACAAGAGTCGGTAAAACAATCACTTTAAAATAATGAAAGATAAGTACAAAGGTCACCCAAGTTAACCCATACTAAGATTCCAAGTATGAAAATATGGACATGGAGGAAAAAAACAAAGGGTCATGTTCTAATGGAGAGTGATTGAAAACATGTTTAGGAGAAAGTTAACCACATGAAAATCACAAACTTGTGATGGGTTAAACGGTATTTGATTCCCCAGTAGGAAAAGTTAATAGAAAACATTTCTGTTTTAAGTTACTTTTTATTGAGGAATTTATTCATAAGGAAACATAATCACTTATCATGTTGACTTTCAATTCTTATTAGATTCCATACACAAACTCATATTTTCTCCAAAAGAGGAGTATTTAGGAAGACTTGTTCTCCTTAAGAGTACTATAATCAACTTATAGAGAATCACCTAATCCACAAAAAGAGAACTATATATTTCCCATGTCTTTATACTTTAACCAAAACCAAAACCAATAAAGTTAGTACAAGATCAGATAATCCAGAAAAGGATAACCCTTTATAAAAAGAAAATCTCTTCTTAATCTCCAAAATTTTGTCTAACAAAAACCAAAGTTCAACGAGGACCATCTGATAAACAATTTGTCCATAAAATTCATCAAGGTAAACCAAACTAAGATTGAAACCCAAATATTTGAAGGATTTAGTCACATAGTCTTCCAAGTTAAATCGTAACATTTATCTCCAAACAACATCAGTTTCTCTTGATGTCTCTTATTGAAAAGTAATTAACCTAATAAAATATCCTCCATGATAAGTAAATATATTTCCATAGATAACCCAAAATCAAATTACTCTTAATTCATAAAATCAACTAACAAAAAAGAATCAGTTAAACTAACAAGGAACTTCACGTAATCCAATGGTAGGCGATAAATACCAGTCGCACTTTGGTTGTGGGTTCGATTCCTGCAACATTGTCCGACGCGACGGGTTGTCACACAGTCTATGTGTTTCCTTTTTCAAAAACTATATAATTCTCAAAACATTTCCCAAAACGAGATAAAGTCTACAAAAATAAATATAACATATTTTAACCTCAAGTTTATCTCATTCCTTTCACTTCCATCATATCATATAGTAACCCATAATTACCTCAAAAGTAAGGATCATGTAAACCCAAATGGTTCTTTATAACTATGTCCATAAAAGAATAGATAACAATTCCTTGAATAAAATTTTCATATATTAAACATCAGGGTTACACATATAATAAAAAGTCTTCTAATGTAACCCCATCATCAATAGAGACTTAATACTCTTAAGAATTTCACCATAACTCTTTTAGCCCTTATATGTTGACTTCTTACTCATTCAACATTCTTTATGATCCATTAACCATTCATTTCAAACTTATTCTGAAATACTTCTTTCTTACAAACAAAATCATGAATCTTATCATAAGATTCCAAAAAAGGAAAACAATAGTTATGAAATAATACATACCTTTGATTGGTCATTATTAGTTTCTTAATCCTCAATCAAGAATGGAATTAGGTATTGGTAAACGAACATTTGTACGATCATGGTGATTCCATTCATGAAACGTCCTCATAGGAAATGTGTTTTCATAATGACCATGCACACCACATTTAAACCATTCAATTGATCCCTCAGAAAGAACATCTTTCACTTTCCTCGAGTCAACAGGTTGCTTCATTTTTCCATGGCAGGTTCTTGCTTTATGACTTTAATTTCAACATCTATAGCATATTTCTTCCCCTTTGAAACATTTTCCTAGGTGTTTCTTTCTACATCATTGACACATAGGTTTTTTAACACACTAACCTTTATGATTATTACATGTACTTCCGTAGGTATTTGTTTCTCGCATATATGATGCCTTAAAGAAATCACCAAGGTTTAGGTGGTCAACCTTGACTCCAGATAGTTGGTTGAGGATAATCACAAGAGTTCTCATTGCAGCTCCCATATCATTCAGTTGCTTGCTCAAAAAACAGTCACATTTTCCTTCACATCCACTGTTACTTTGGTGCATGCTAGATCCAGCCATTTACAAAAACCAAAAAGGTCAGTGTGAGTATATCAACAAAACCATCATATACTAATGAGGAAGATAAAAACTAAGATATACTTACTCATTCACTTTATCTAAAACTAGGACTCTTTCTGAAATACTAACCATTATGGTAATGTCACTTATGCTTAAGGAATACCATAACCTCTAAAGTTATCTAAACCGACCTCTGATACCAACTATAAGGCCCTGACCTTAAACCTTACTTAATATGGAATTAAATGAATAATTCACATTGAGGATCTTTTTAGGTTTAGAGTTTTAGAGAATTAGATCATGAAACTTGCATTACATTCCACATTTAAACAAATTGTTTACATAAAAGACAGTATTCATTCTTCCCATCAACAGAAACATATTTAAAATAAAACATAGATTCTTTCTTGACACATCCTTGACACTATCATCACATCATGTACCTTTACCTTGACCTATGAAAAACATTTCAAAAAAACATGGGGTGAGAATAAAAAGATTAGTAAGAGTTATAAAAATATGGAAAGGAAACATTAGTTCATATATACATTAGAATGAAATCATACTTTACCGATAAAACATAGGCATATCAAATCATGAATAAATCACAGAAATCATAAGACATAAAAGGTATCCTGAGGCATTCAAAACATTCTTACTTAGGGAGTAACCCTCTTGGTTACGTTTGGAATACCCACCACAGTATATTCCCTAAATCTCTTCGGAGAAACCTTAACATTTCACTCCTTCGCCTTACCCAATGCATTGGAGAGCTATATCGGGCTCACCCGCCCTTAGTTTATCACGGAACCACCCGTTTTCATAACAATGCCAAATAACCATAACATAAACGTATCACATAAGACATGCATAAATGAAACATAACATTTACACATTTCAATCACAATATAACATTTTAGTATATTGAAATAATGAATCCATTCAAAAAGAAACCATTTACAAAACCATTTAAAACATTTAATAAAGAGATTTTTGTATCAAAGTGTCCTATACCACCTTGATTCTTTTAAAATTTTAACTCGTTAATTTCCATATAAATAAATACTTAAAACCATTTTGAAAACATGGATATTAATAAGAACAAATAATTAAAACATTTAAATTGATATTGTGGTTAAAGGGGTTCTACCAAAATTAGAGACACTTGAATACAATAATTGAGGAATAACATTTAGTCAGAACTTTATAATATCCTGAGAATAAATGTATTTATGATATAATATTCCAAAGGACAGTATATAAACCATATAAGAGTTAATTGGTGCATAACAACAATTAAGTCTCAATAGAAATGACAAATGTGATGAAATCCCTTATAAAGAAGTTATCCTTAAATTAAGGATAATTCAATCTCAAAATTATGTGTGACAAATATAAATACACCAAATATAAGTGGGTATTATGTGTGAAACAATAAAAGGACATTCACACATATTTCAAAAGATTACATATTCAATAACTACATGTTGAACCCAAAGAAATCGAAATTGGGTTAAAAAGCTCCCTTGGTAAAATTCGATAGCCTAACGGCATCACTTCAAAATTCAGAAAATGAGTTGATGAGAGATAAAAAGGGCATCTCATCACTTGGACATAAAATATACATCAATAAGGATATAAAAGAAAATATCCCAACATAATATTATGTGAATTAAAAGACATAACAAAAGAAGTTTTTAAAAAGCGGAGGGTGAAAGGTTCCCTTACCGACATGGGTATCCTTCGGAACATACGCCCCGTGAAAGAAGGAAAATACAACATTGATGTAAATACTCATAAATGAAAGTATATTACACAATGAGTAAAATAATGGGCAGTAAATACACCACTCAAAGGATATTGTGGAAAATGTAGCATAAATCTCACGGGAATAAAAGTGAGATAAAAAATCTCTCACGAAAACTCGACAGCCTAACAACGCCACTCAAAACGTCCAAAATGGATTGATGAGAGAGAATAGGGTCTCTCATCATATGAACATAAAAATTAAAGTAAGTTTAATACAAAATAACATCACAATCACACGAAATATGAGATTAAAAGGAATGACATAATGGAGTGTACTTAAAAAGAAATAGAGGAGTAGGATCCCTTACCTCTGGTCCGACGTGACTTGATCGTTCTTTAATATCCTGAATAATAAACTTGAGTTAATTTATAATTCCTTACGACCCTTTTTCATGTTCATTATTCCTTTTATATCACTTATTACCATGTCATAACATTATGTAATCATTTATGTTAATAACATTTTTTTGCCAATATTTGGTTCTTAAGTCGAAAGTGGACTTCTTACAATTACATGTTGTTAGTGTGGCCAAATGTTCATTATATCTAGAATTGTATTCATGATGTAGATATCATATATATCATATATATCCATTATGTTAATGAATTTATAATATAACATAACATTTAGATTTAATAAATGAAATGCACCATTCATGGAGACGGTAAGCCGTACGTACACATGAATGATACTTCCATTTCTATTTCATATTTAATGGAATAAAATCATAATGATACAAAATAGTATTTTAATTCCAGTATGGTATCATATATAATATCATTAAATACATCCTTTATACGTACCACATATGGTATTAACGAATCAAATCACTTTGAGGGGGAGGTAGTCCGCACTTCCTTAATTGAAGATATCGCGTTTACCCATAATGGAAACCATAAATGTATGCAAAAAATGAAAAATACAGAAGCTTAAGTAAAACATAAACATATTATATATCATATATAAATATAGTGTCATCTTAATGGCCACCTTTGATGGTGTTAGAAGAATGTTGAACACTCATCTTTTCGGGATGCAGAAATTCGCCATCCACGGAAACAGTATGTTCTTTAACCATTAGATGTAGGTGTGTGTAAATGTAGCTTGAATCCATCTTATAAAAACATTCTTGTATATTTAAGATACTGAAGTTGTTACAAAAGAAAAGAATAAAAATATTTTAGGGGGTTGGAGAAGTAAAATAAAACAAAAGGACTCAAGTGAAGACATTATCTTAAAATCGGGTAACTCCCTTTGGTTTGAGCTCAAAGGCTTCCTTGGAAAGGATTCTGCCCAATGTGAGGCTTCAAAGAGTTAGAGAGGTATGTGGAGAGAAAAAATGGGCCGGGGTGGACAATACAAAGGCTTTGGAAGTGTGGGTAAGGAAGTAGAGGTGGGGGCCTTTTATAAGAGAAGAGGAGGCGCACTCTTGGAAAGGTATAAAATGTAACATTATTTCCAAATGAGATTCGGATTTTAATGGTCCCACATTGATGTGTTTCAAGGTTAAGGTTATAAGGGTTCGAAATCCACCCATACAATAGGTTTTGGACATGTGTAGGTCTTAGATTTTACATTATCCTTCCATTTTATTTAAATCGTTAAATAATGTGGTCATCGCTGCATCATCATGATGTCATAAATAATTTAATTTATTTAATGTCTAAAAATTATAAAAAAACTACTATTATGTAGGAAATCGTTTTATCTTTCCAATTACTATTTATAGTCCAAGATATCATTTATGTAGACAAAATTAAAAATATTTTACTTAGGTGATACATTCTTTGTTACATTTTACATTCTTTAAAAAATAAATAAATAAAAAGTCACTTTCTCACAAAAGTTATTCTATGGGGCCCCCAAGTTTGGCACAAGGCATCCCATGGTCGTCCATGAGACAACCAGTATCCTTAGGACACATTTTGTGGTCATTTTTCATTATTATGATGTTATCTTTTTATCTTTAACTACCTGATTACTCATTAATCAAAATAATTAAAGATAATTACCGTCGTTACTATTCATAATCTCCAAAAACAAAAGAGTCTTAATTACATAATTTGGCCCTTCTTATTCCAAATATTTAATTCATTTTACCAAATTACGAACACATAAATTTCAATAATTAATTTAAAAAAACTTCTCGTTGTCAAAACAAATAGCGGGTTTTTTAGAAACAATATTTATGAAAAGTTTGGCACTTGTTTATGCCTAATTACAAAGTGAAATTAATCCCAATGACCATAATTTTATTACATGGTAAAAATATATTCTAATTACACTTTAAAACAAATTGAAAAGATAATATGACGATATAATTAAATTATATGAAAAAGCAGTTTTGATGTAAAATGCAGTATTTTTCACTATTCATTGAAAAATGAACATTGTCAGAAAAATACCAAAAATTAACCCAAGGTAAATTTCAATGTCCCAATCATAAATAATATGTTTATTTTTAAAAATAGAGATTATAACATTTTCAAAAAGTGGATTTAAAAGGGGATTCTCCATCAAAAGGCGGTTAATCGACCTTTTAAAGAATATTAGAATGTTTTTCGCTTAAAAACTGGATTCATTTGCATTTTTAATCCTCTAAAATTTATTTTAAAGAGTAAAAATATTTGACAAACATATATAATTATTTTTTAGTTAGTTCTATTCATTCCCGCCATTACAACAGCTAGGTGTTAACTACCATTTAAAATAATATTATTTTATTATTTGAGTGCAACGTAAGATTCCCAAGAAACTCATTGTTGCGTGTTGGGTACGCCATCGAGCATAGAATCCCCTTTAAAGTAATATTAATATTTTATTCACAAATATGTATAAATATAAAGATGTCATATTATTTATTTATCTGGGGTGTTACATTCTTCACTTTACCTAGTATATTGGTGAACGGTATAATATTTGATGCACTCATCACATCATAACATTTTCATTATCATGCATGACACATAAGACATATATACGTAATGAACATAAATAACCATCAAAAGGAATGTGTTTCAACTAATAATATATCATTCATAAACATTTTATTCCCAATATAAGGACAGAACAACATACTTGATTCAAGAAATATAAACCTTCAGTGAGAAGTAATAAAGGCGTGTTCTTAAAAGAAGTGTTCTATTGGAAACAATTTTGTTTGAAATACACTACATTGGTAGACATGTATAAACCATAAAAGTTATGAAAATAATGAAAAATTAATTTTTTAGGAGATACCATATCGAAGATGGAGTGAAGGTGGAAGAACCCAATGAATGAAAGCTGTGTTTGATAATTTTCCCTTAAATTGTATATAAACACTATCATTACTTTAATGTCATATATAATGAAATTATTTTAATTAATTATAAATTCCAGAATCCTGTATACATTAAATGGTTTACTAGGGTTTTATTACATTAATTTATGGGCCATTTAATGAGTTATAAATCATAAATTCATTGTTCGGGGATGTTCATTTTTAGTGTCTTCTTGAATGGTTCACTTGTATTCATGAATAGAAGTTCATTAAAAACATGGACAAAAAGACATATTTATAATTATATTTTATTTATGATTTTAAATAAAATTAAATGATATTATAAATAATTTTTTTAAATACCATGATAATTAATCATTATATATGAATTTATGGATTATCAGTTGGTGTTAATTCAGGTGCGGTTTCGACCACAACAAACTTGTTTTGATTAATAAATCAATAACATGTACTTAAGTTGGTTCCAGAACCTTATATAAGATATAAGAAATTTAATAAAATCTAGTTCAACTATACAAATGGTTTCATGACTATATCTGAAGGAGTTAAAGGAAAAAATAAAACAATTCATTCTTAAATGGGTTAAATTATCCCCTCACAAACAACGTTTTCATTTCTAAAATAGAAAGAATAGGGGAATGGTGTTGGATGATATATTTCCCCATTAGTATCATAATATTATATTATACTTCTGATAATAGATTTATGATACCATTTGGATGGGGATAAGTGGGGATAGATTAAGAAAAAAAATGAAATTGAAAGGAAATTTAAGGAAAGGAGAGAGTGGGGAATTACCGCCTTAGATCCTACTCTTGAGATCCCTACTCAAGGAACATAAAATTGTACTATTGATGAGACCAGAAGCACTTGGATGTGGGGGAGGGGATAAGAATTATTTTTGGGAAAAGATTGGATATGGATTCAATATTTAGGTGTGTGAGTAATTGAGCGTGTAAAGGGTTGTATTTATAGTGGAGGGGATAGGGATTCTCTAAATATTTTAGTCATTAGTTTATTAATTTGTACCATGGTAAGAAATAATGATAGTTAAATGACCATGAAAAGTAAATAGGTCATGTTAGTTTGAGATTTCGGTGCTTACATCACAATGATGTTAAGAATAGAGGTTTTAAATTATCATGTATTAATGTAGAAATTTAATTTATTTTACTATTCACTAAAAAATCATGTATTTCAAATCAATCTCCAAAACACTCCCTCACTATTTGTTTAAATGTAGAATAGAAAAATGATGTCTATTTTTTAAAAATAATATTCCAAATTTTATTAATTTCATTATTAACTAAAATCATAATTTACATACAAAATATCTTTTTTCAAATTATAAATGATTTTATAATGCTTTGAATGTTTTCATTTTTGTATTATAATATTATCATAAAACCAAATGGCATATAACTTTTAATTTGTGGAAAAAATTTAGGAAAATATATTTAATTGTAATTAATTTTTTTTAATGTACCGAAACTTTTACATTGGTCCAATTGTATCTTATAAGTTTCCTAAATTTTATTTAATAATACTTCTGTGTGGTTACAATTATTTTGGATGATTTACTATTAATACGGGTGATACTAATATTCATAATGGTGGTTTACTACTCATAAGGTTAGATAATTATTCATCCAAAATTATGTTTTATTATTAGACTCCAAACATCTTACTGATTGTGACTGTGTATGTCAGATTTTTGCAATTCAAAACATATAAGTGGAAAAATTATGATTAATGGTCATATAGTATTTAGTATAATTATTTTCCGTTTTTATTCCTAATGTGATTATACTATAACTAATAATTATAATAAGGGATTTCTATTAACATACCATTGGGTGCTGATATTCTTCCCCCCATATGAAATTTATCCCTCCAATTATTGTTTTACCCAAACAATTGAGGGAACATCTCCTTTATCACCACATCTAGTTCCCATATACCTTTATATGACATATGGTTCCTCCAAAAAACATTGAAAATGTGTGTTATATTATTGAATAGTGCCTTATCTCTCTCTTCCAGAATCTTCTCGGGATTCTCCACATATAAGAGATCATATTTGAGTTGTACAACCTTTGAGTTCAATACATGTGAGGGATTTGGTAGGTACTTCCTCGTGAGTGATTCATGAAACTCATCATGAACTTGAGCCACATTTGATGTATGTTCAAGCCGATAGGACACAAATCCAATGCAGTTAAGGATTTCAAAGGGGCCAACATACCATGGACTTAGCTTCAATTTCATTCCAAACAACAAGACTCTCTTCCGTGTTGATATTTGATGTAAGACATTATCTCCAATGTAAAACTCTATGTCCCTTTGATGGTTGTCAACATAGAGCTTTTTACAACTCTGATCACCGTTGATGTCTTCCTATATGTCTTGAACATTATCTATCATATTTAGCACTAGATCAGGTCCATGTAGCATTCTTTCACAAACAGAATCCCAACAGATTGGTGTTCAACATCGCTTTCCATAAAAACCTTCATATGGATCCCTCTAAATACTTTAGTGGAAGTTATTGTTGTATGAGAACTAAACTAATGGGAGATACGGATCCCATACACCTATGAATTATAATGAAAAGGTCTCTTAGCATATCTTCATTTGTATGAATAGTCCTTTCAGATTGGACATCATTTTTGGGTTGATAGGACATTCTGAAATATAATTTAGTACTCAAAGAATGATGATGTATTCTCCTGAATTTAGATTTGAACCTTGGGTCCGGATCAGAGACAATCGATAGTTTGAAACCATTCAGTCTCACCCCTTCCTTCAGATATATTTTTTTGTTATAGGTAATGGTAGCATCATCCCTTTGTAATTTTTTCACTGTGATATAACTTGCTGTCATAGAAATAACTTTGAGATATATTCTGAAATCCCCTTCTTTGTGTTTTCCCACCGGATGTGTTGTCATATATCTCGGTATTTCTTGGTGCTGTAAGGATATATATATAATGTTTAACTATCTACATAGACCAATATGACCATCTTTATACTTGGTAGTCAATTCACACAAATCCGCGTTCCATACAGAATCCCACCATCATCTTGGATATGGAACTCTTGCAGCTTCCCATCCATAACTGCATTTACTTTCTTTTGTAACTCCATATCGCCATGTTGTTCCTCCTTAATCATCAATTAGATTGATGGTTAATTGATCATTTTGATAAGGTATTGCATATCTCATACCCTTATTATTTAATAATCCATCATTTTCATATCCATGAAGATATGGTCTTTCTCAATCTGTGTCATGGATAGGGAAGTAGGTTCGTTATAGCTTGGAGCATTAGCTACCTTCTTCACCATTCCAGGATGATAGTCAATAGATCAATCGTAATCATTGATTAGATCTAACCATCTAATTTGATGAATGTTGAGATCCTTTGGTGTGAATATATAAGATAGGATCTTGTGATCGGTGCATATGTCACACTTCTCACCATAAAGGTAGAACCACCATATTTTCAATGAAAAAATCATCGCGACCATCTCTATATCATGCATAGGGTAGTTCTGGTCTTGGATCTTTAACATTCCTGAGGCATAGGCTAATACATTAGCTTGTTTCATGTGTAAACAACCCAATAATTTCTTTTAAGCATCACTTTATATCACAAAAACATTATTTACATTGAGAGAACACTGAACAACTTCTTTATAACTCCCAAAGTCTCGAATAGAAAAATCCTTTCAAAGGTGTGGTTTTAACCCACTAATGAATATATGAATTTTGATATCACTATTGATAAAAAACCCCAATGATTACTCTTGATGCCTTGTGAAATTATATTCATATGTTGTGATAGATTATCCTTCCTTTTTCTTAAGCTTTATGAATTCCCTGTCTATCTTTTTACACTGATTTCAGGCGAAATACTAGTTTTGAAACATGATCTTAAATTCTTCACATTATATCTCTTCAATTTTTCTCTTGTCATGGTGTTCTTAATCAAACCCTGCTAGTGATCTGCCTCTCCATCTAGACGATAAAATACTAGGGTCACCTTATCTATCTTAGAATAGTGTATCACAAAAAAGATCTTCTCCAGTGAGTTGACCTACTATTTTGCAACTATTGGATCAGATGACCCACATAATGTCTATGGTCATTGCCACATAAAATAGTCAATAGATAGTTTATTAGTAATTGCAGAAGTAGAATGTTCCCCATTATTTTTTTTATACTTAATAACCTGACATAGTTGGGTAAGCATCGCCATGAATTATTTAACTCCACCTCCCAAAGCATTAGGTATGTAGCTCTGGAAATCACTACATTGGACCTCTAACAGGTTGTTGGCCTAGTTTCTCCTGGTTCCCACCATTTAATAAAATAATTTTTTTTATAAAAATCATAATTCATTTATTCATGAATAAATAACACACTCATTGGTAGAATGTGACTTAAATTATAACATATGTGATCCCTATATAAAGCTTCTTGTGTGCATATTTGTACATAGTCTAATACTAGTGGTTTTCCCTATGGTTCACTCTTCCTAATTCACAAATTAAGTAATCCTTTCCTTTGATACCAACTATAGGAACCCTTCTTTTTCTATAATTAATATTTCATCATTATAAAAATAAACAACATAATTGTTTTACACCGCGAGGATTCATAGGTTTAGTGTCTTGGTAAAACTATGACTAAATATAACATTTACAACATCAAGAATAAACCTGTATTTAATTATTTATTCACTGTAGTCTTATTGTAAAATGACTTATACTTAGTACATGAATTCACTAAAGGGTATACCTCAAAATGGGTGATCTAGGAGCCCAGGATGAGGATTGAAAACAACAATATAGCATGTGAAAAGCATAATAATTACTTCGTCATCCAAATCGTGAGATGAAACAATAGTAAAAGACATTAAATATGGAAATGCATAAAATGATACATAATGTGTTAGTGGTCATCTTCTAGATATGGTTGTGTTCAAATATATCATCGTGTTCACACATCAATTCAATTTAACTCATGAGATTCATCACATTACCCAATGCATTGGAGCGCAGTATAATTATGGGTGCACCCATCACATCATAATATTTTCATTATCATGTGTTCACCATAGAAAATATATCAATCATGAACATTAATAACCATGTAAGGGAATGGGTTTCAACTCATAATATGACATTCATATAATTTATGTTCCCAAAAGAAATAGGTAATAACATACTTGATTCCAGAACTATCAACCATGAGTGAGAAGTAAAAATGGTGTCTTCTTAAATGAATAGTACATTTAGAGAACATTAGGTATGATATAAACTCCATTGGAAGACATGTATATCCCATAAATGGAATTAAAAAGATGAGATAAATTATTTTTGAGGAGTATCAATATAATAGATGGAGTTAAAGTTTAGGAACCTTAAGAAAGAATGTTTGGTTTGAGTATTTCCCCTTACCCTGTATCCGAACACTTTATTCTGATTAATGTCCTATATAATGAAATTTTATTCATTAATTAGAAATTAAAGAACATTTTATAAATGAATATGGGTTACTATTATTTCATTATGTCATTTATGTTACATTATATTAATTATAAATCCTAAATTCATTGTTCAGGAATGTTTGTTTTTGTAGTTTTCTTGAAAGGTACACTAGTATTCGTGAATATATGTTCGATTAAAAAATTGATAAAAATATTGAATTGTAATTATATGTTATTTATTTTGTTCATAAATATAAATGATATTAGAAACAATTAGTTTAAATACCATTATAATGAGTCATTAGATGTGAATTTAATGAAGTTCTTTTAGGGTTCATTCTAGTGGTTTTTCGACCACAACGGATTAGTTTATTTAATCATTTAGTAATATGTACATTAGTTTTTTCCAAAACCTTAAATATGATATTATACATATAATATTAAATTTTTAACCCACAAATATTCTTCCATAACTATATAATAATTTGGTAATGTGAAAAAACATGTCGTTCTTAAAGGTGATAAATTAACACCTCACAAACAACGTTTTCTATTATAAAATTATAAGAAGAGATGACGGGGTTGGATGATATATTGTCCCATTAGTATCATAAAATTACATTACATGTGATATTATGAAGTTACCATACCATTTGGATGAGTATGGGTGGGGAGATATTAAGAAATGAAAGTGAAATTGAAAGGAAATTAATGGAAAAGACAGAGGGGGGAATTACCTCTTGAGTCCTCCTCTTGAGATCCTCAATTAAGCAACCTAGGCTTGGTATTTTGATGTGGCTAGAAGATCCTGGATGTGGAGAATAGGATAGAGAAGAATTTTGGGCATATTATGGATAGGGATGGAAGGTTGAGAGGAGTGATTAATTGAGGGCGTGGAGTGTGGTATTTACAGTGGAGTGGAGAGGGGTTCTCTTAACATTTTAATCATTAGTTTATTTATTTACACCATGATAAGAAATAGTGATGATTAAATGACCAAGAATTGAAAATAGGCCCGGTTAGTTCCATATTTGATTGCATACATCACTTTTTCTGTCCTAAATAGTGGAATGAAATTATAATGTATTTATAAAGAAAATTAATATGTATTACAATTCACCAAAAATTATAGTATTTTAGAAAAATCCATAAAAATCACCCTGACCGTTTATTGACATGAAGAATCAAAAAATGAATTCAATATTCCAAAAATAGGATTCTTTATATTATTAATTTATATTTTCATTATATCATAATTTACTTGAAAAATACAATTTTTAAAATTAAAATAGATTTTATAATGCTTTAAAAAAGTGCATCATGTCTTATAAAATTAACATAAAACTAGAAGAAATAGAATTGTTTATTTATGAGCACATTTTTGGGAAAAAAATTTTAAAAAAATAATTAGTTGGTTATAATTAATTATTTATGACTTACAAAAATATCAATACATTTTCTATGGTAAAATTATCACTTATATGATGCCTAAATTTTATTTAATCATTAATTGGTTAGGAAACAATTATTTTTGATGATTTAATACTAATATTTTTCATAATAATATTCATAAGCGTAGGTGAAAATTTATATGGTTATGTTATTATTCACAAAACATTATGGTTTTCCTATAAGAAGCCAAAAATCTTTCAGATTGCAACTGTGTATGTCAGATTTTCAAAATTCATATCCCTGAAGTTAGAAAATTATGTTCAGTGGTTACATTGTATTTAGAATAATTAAATTTAATTTTGATTCATAATGTGATTATACTATATTTCATAGTCATATTATGGTAATTTCATTGATAAAACATTGAGTCGTTACATGATGATTAAACGATAGTTGCATGAAATGATTTGATTCATATTTCATTATTGATTACCATAGAAGTTTTGAAGGATATTTTTAACAGTGAAATGTTTTATAAATGAAAATTTTAATTTTAATTCCTTATTTATAATTATATAATTATTAATATTCACATTTTTAATCATTCATATTCTTTAGCTTAATGATGATGACATTGTTCGTGTACTTGTGGACTGCCTCCTTCACAAGGTGTTGTGACTCTCATTTAGCCAACACACCACATGTATCGTATATATATTATTATATTAAGAAATTAATTTTTTTTTGATATATCATTATTATTATATTATGATGAAATATTTATTACCCCACCCCTGCAAGGATCATTTTAAAATGGAAATGTTACTCAACTGTACGTTCGATCTACTATCAGCACGATCCTAACAAACATCATTTATTAATAAAGTTATAATTGTTCATGAATGAAAAATTTATATCAAAATATTATAACTATTTTATTGTTATTATATTTAAGGTGATGGTACTATATAATATATACAAGAAAATGAACAATCATAAGAAAAAATTAATGTGAAAATAAGGCGGTTAACACCCGAAATAATCAAAAGCTGAAATATTATTAATAGGTAATAATATGATTTAAGAGGATATTATATTATATTAAAATTATTAGTAGTATAATTCTTAAAATTTTAAACACACTTTAAACCATTATACTAGAGTTTAAACAAAGCTTATCTAAAGTTAAGTCATGAGGAAAGGTACCTAATATCAATTTATATTCCATTGAGAATTATTTTTTTATTATACGACAATTCACATTTATGTGGAGTATATACTAAAAATATTACATGTAATATAATGATTAATTACATGCATCATTGTATTTTTTGATTCACTTTGAATGATTTCATACATGGGGATTTTAAATTAAAATTTCAAAGTTGTAAATTTTTTGTACAATCTCACATTCTATTATGATTGTTAAAATTAACATGATCCAATCACTTTCTTGTGATTATTTTCTATTCATCACTTATATTCTCTTAAAGAAACATATTACACTATGATAGGAATTATAATTTCTAAAATTTATAATATTTTTACATATGGTGTTTATATTGAAATATTGACTGCGAAAATAATGAATATCTATAACTTATACTAAATATCAATATTCAATGATAATTCGTAATTATTTATGAATTAAATATATTATTATGTTTATTAGGAATAATTTGGAAATGAAATAACCTCTGGGAACTGGAATAATATAGCCCCTAGATGTAGTGTTGGTCTCATGAGTCATATTGAGTTTTCCATGTTATCCAGGATTCAGACTATAATACTTAAAATCTATTTTGAATAGTATTGAAAAGAGTTGAAAAATTATTCTTAAGATCATTTCATCTAATAATATATAATTTAATTATTTAATAATTCAATTATTATTATATAATATATTTTCATAATTATTTTATCTTAGGATTACTTTATTTCTCATATTATTAAATAAATGGAATCTATTTTTAGTAATTTGACATTCCATATTAGTTATTCCTTATCTGTTTATTTTATAATGATATTGAAATTGAATACATGTTTAGTTGTTTAACATTATATATTAATTTTTATTAAATTAATATAAAAATAATCTATAGTAATTAACTATTATAGAGCATTTAAGTGAAAAATTATTTTTGATTCATTTCCCCAGGATATGAAGAAAGAATAATTGAATATTTTTTTTCAAGTATGAGTTGTATTTTTTGCTAATATATATTCTGTTTTATTTATTTACAAATTTATAAATTATTATAATGTATTTATATGGTTCCCAAAAATTAATAAAATGATTTTGTTGTCATGAAATGGCTGGTTGTATCCATGATTACATAATAAAGTAATATAGTGACTTTATACTACTAGGGTCGCGGTCGTTATGGTTTTTATCCATGTTGTTTTAGTTGAAACCGTGGAATTGTTTTTAAAAAATACTAATTTATTAGGGAAAATAACCCTATGATATTCTTTGAAGAAATTATTTATAACCATTATAATGAATTGGTATTAAATATATTTTTTGAGTTATCCTCGAAATAAGTGACTATGAGGATATTAAAGGCGTATTTGGTTCTAAAATATTGTTACATTGGGGAACTAATTCTTAAAATGACTTATTGGGCTAGACCTGATCATCACATGTTGAAGAACAACATGCCTTTCTATGAACCTTATTTGACACAATATAGATATGAATTGGATAATTCATATTTTAATTAAACGTATAATTATGTATTTGAAAATAAATTTATCTTTTATATAAACATGTTTATAAATAAAATTTTAATAGTGCAAAAATTATAATTTATATTTGTTGTTACATCCTACAGATATTTATAATTTTTGATATAATGATTTTAATTTTATGAGATAATACATTATATTTTTTTAAATAGAACCCAGAAGGAAGAAGGGTGTCCACAATCATTGATAATGTATATATTTCCATACAGAGAAAACCATTATAGATGGTATTGGAACATCTAAAAGTATTTGTATTTTTGGGAAACATAATCACGTTATGACAAATAATAATTCTGAGATTGAGAAAAATAATTTGATGATATTTTAATTTATATTGGAATGTTTTATGTGACAGAAACAACAATTATTTTTTAGAATACTAATCCAATGGTATATGATTAAATTATTACTTCTCTTTACAATATATTTATAGAATTGGGATATGGTGAAAAGTAAAAAATTCTACTTAAATTATACTCTCTCAATGGTGATGTTGTTCAATTATGGATATTTATCCTTAATATTAGGGATATAAACGAAATATAACATATGGAATGGAAATATTTGGATGATAAATTCTTTTAAAAATAATTCCCATGTGAAAAAATTAATGTTTTGAAGAGATTGTTCTATATATTAATGAAAAAGGATGGAAAATATATTTTAGACTATAAATACTCCCTTATAAGGATTTCAATGTATTTTATAGATTACATACACATCATGGAGTGAAATATTTACTATTTAATTGATGTGATAATGACATGTGTCTAAAGGGATATGGTCTATAAAACATTTCCTTCACCTAATAAAATTGTATTATGTATTATCATGATAAAGAAATAATTCTCCATGTATTATTTCTTAGAAGTGTAGTGTAATTTGGAAATGATAGAATTGGAAAATTTATAAGGGGAAGAAGTTATAGAAGGATGTTTTCATATGTAACAATTGTGGAAAAGAAAAACATGCTACTTACTTAATGATAATGTTAGTTTCAATCAACTATGGAAAAAATAAAAATTTAAAATGATTTCAATGGAATGAAATAAATTTTCCATGTATAAAGCTTCTACTGTAAACTAATGCATCACTACGCAAATAACTACCCCAAATGTCTAGGGAATATTCCATAGAATAATATATGATATTAGTGTAACTATAATTATAAGGAAACAAGTAACGTGGAATGATTAATTTTTCAATGTATATGGATTTAATAAATATTTTATAAAAAGTAATTTTTTGAAAATATTATGGTCATAAGAATTATTTTATTTATTGGGATTATACTTCATTACTATTTCTAAATTGATTTTAATGAATTTATTGAATGGTACAAATAAAAATGATCTTGTAGCATGTTCAAATTCATGAAAAACAAAAGAATAATGGAATACTAACCCTTAATTTATTCTTGATATTCATATAATAATATTTGGATAATGAGATTATTGATATCGATAAAATAAATTGGATAGCGTTGACTAATTAGGGACCAGTTAATGGTTAGTTGAAAAATTCATTTATAATACTATTTATTGGGTTTACAAAATTTTTATATTTAAGGAATATATCCAATAATATATGTTTTACATAAGTATTAAGGATGAACTCATGTTTGAAATAAGGATTTATTGTAATTTAGTTCATTATAATTTTTTAGAGATTCACAAGATTAGAATGTGATGATTAATAGATACATAATGTTTTTAGGGGATTAATGATAAGATCATTTTGGAAAAATTGGAAAATATTTCAAGTGTTTCGAAAAATAATTTTTTTGACTGGTCATAAGGTTAAATAATTACGAAATTCTATCGGTCGAACATTTGGAACGGTATTATTTATAAATTTATTACCTAACCATATAATGATTTATTCGTATTGGATAACCTAGACTAACCATTGATTTATAATATTAACTAAATATTAAAGGAATGACTTATTATTTTATAATTGATCTTGAATTCCATTAAAAGTAAATTTTAATGCTTATAGATTAAAATTTAAAAATATATTCATTTCATAGAGTAATTAATGAACTGGAAATTGAATAAAGAAAAAATAAATTATGAAATGTTTTCTTTGAAATAATAATATATCAAGAATAAATATTTTCTTATATTCATATAGAGTGAAATAATTTCTCAACACTAGTAAAAGGATCTAGAAACAAAAATGTTGTAATATAATCATATTTATTGATGATATCGAGGATTGTTTTCAGGAATCTTTTGTGTATGGATTATTAGTCACAAATTTCACTAAAGCACCCAATTTTTTTATTAATAATCTCTTTCACCCTCCATAAGTATTCGAGTGTTTTGTTTGTCCTTTATGTCCATTTTTTCACATCACAATTGTGTTCTACTATTTTGGAAACCTAGTATTGTTTATCTTATATCAAATATTAATATCCCTATATATTTTTATATAAGTTATTTTATTAAAAAAAATTATAATCTGGGTTTATATGATATAATTTTAAAATTAAAACCATTTTATTACCAAGATATATGTTAGATTATGGGGATGCAATTTATTTAACTTGGTAGAATGTAGCACCATGAGATTTTGAAATTTAATCATGATATTGTATAAAATATATGACATACATCACCATGAATATAATGATATTTTACATACCATGAAAATATGATATATTTATATTTATATATTTCTTAAATAAATTAAATCACATTTATATATTGTAATGTAGGAAACAATCTATTTTCACAAATCAAGATACTTTACTAAAATATGATTATTCAAACATGACCGTTATAAAATAGTTTTTAGGAAGGAAGGTATTAATAGAATTTAATTATAAATAAATACTTTCCACTCTTATATTTTTATATATTTATTAAAAATTAAAATAATAATAATTTGGATGAAATTTAAATGATTTCGAAAAATTTTATTTCCTTCTAAAAGGTGTTTAGTCACTATTCGTTCACAAACTAAAAAATTTGAGTTGATAAATATTTTAAAATTAATAATGATATAAACATAAATTTTTATTTAATCATTACAAAAGAAAACAGGGTTGATATTTTATGATTTTTCTAAATAAATTTCTTTTAATTGTGAAAATGTTGAATTTAAGTAGAAAATGACTTTTTGATTAAATAATTTTCAATGTTAAATTATATTTTGATTTTGTTTAAATGTAAAATAATTTATATTTCACACAAATTAACACAATTTATGTCAATTTAAAAAAATTTATATTAATATCTTATATAAAAACATTGAAAAACATTGAACATTTTTGCATTAAATTCTTCCATTCTCATCATGTCCGAGTGATTTAATTTAAATAATTGTTTTTTTCGTCGAGTAGAAGGATTTTGAAAAAATGTTTTCTATATTTGGAAATATAAAACATTGTAATTCCTAATATGGTCAACATATTTTTTAACATATACCAATATTGGAAACATAAAAAATTAATTATTATGTTTAATGTAAAAATTTATATATCAGGGATCAATTAATAGGATCATAGTGATAAATTACATAAATAAATTTAATTCAACCATTTTCTAAAAATATTTTGAAATCAAACAATATACTTTTAATAATGAGACATTTTTAGGATTTGGACATTTTAAAAATGTGGATATGTTTGAAACTTTTCAATAAATTAAAGGTGTTCCCCTCACCTCTCTTATAAATGGAAACCCCCTCTCCTCTCTTTTTCACAAATCCAAATCCATTTTGATCCACCATATAAATAACAAATAAAATCCAAATCCTCTTCAGAGAAGGATTATTTTTTGGAGACAGATATCATAGGAAGGATTCAGTGTAATCTGATGAATGATACCGAATGAAGAGGTATGGTTTTTTATGAAATCATAATTTATTTGTATGTTATACTACATTATCACAAACCGATGTCATTCATTCTTCCATTACCACATTTAATAGTTGGTAATGATGATACTAATAAATTATATACGTGATATTAATAATATAGTTATTCATTTGGAGTCATTTTTTCATATATATACAATTTAACATTCCATTCCATAGGGGATACGATAACATGGATCCTGTATACAGTGGACTATCGCCACAAAATGCGATGTGATCCATCTTCCATTATCACATTAAATGGAATGTGATAAGAAAAAATTTAACAATGATACAAAATATAAAAGATATAATTAAAATATTAATGAAATAATTATAATTATAGAATGATAAACCATCACATTCTTTTTCATTTTGTTTTACTTACATAAATATCATGACATCCTTGTGTACGTGTGGTCAACCACCATCAAGAAAAGTTGTTACATTATATTAATCACCACAAAACATGTATGGTATATTTCTATATATTTAAAGAAGTAATATTTTATTTCTCATATTATTATAAATCTGTAATGATGAATTATTTCTTACCACCGTTCTATAATGACCATAAAAAATGGAGACATTCCTTAGGTGTATAGACGACTTACCATATCAATGCTTATAACATAATTAATTTATAAAATCCATGTTTCATCATTGATATAAAATTTATTAGAGTTTTATAAATGTTTTCAAAGTGTCATGATTCTTATTTTTGAATTAGAGGAACTATATAATATACATAATAACCAAAACCATCATAATAATTAATGAATGAGAAAACAAGACGATCAATATGTGAAAAAATAAAAATAATTAATTAATACATAGAAAAGAGAATTAAAATGTTATAATATTTTCATATATGATATTATTTACATTATTATTGTCATGTTGTAAACTAAAATCATTTCCTTAACCATTAAAAAGGATTTTATTGCACATTAAACTAATGGAAACCGTTATGTAATGAAATTTGGCTCAATTTTCATTCACTTGAGACATTTTTGTAATTATTTACCAATTCAGATTCAAGTGGTTTATATAATGACCATTGATATGTAATATCATGATTCATTACTATATTATGGTATGTTAACTTTTACATTGATTCATTTCATCCTAGGGGATTTTAATTGAAAATTTCCAAGTTATAAAAGATATTGTACTATCTCGTATTCTTTTCTGATTGTTATCATTCTAATGGAACATTCACATAATTGTGATAAGTTTTAACTTCTCATAACATTTCTCTTAAATATCCATATTCATGTAAATTGGATATGATAATTTCCTAAACCATATTACATTTTTACATAATAAGTTTACACTAAGTGATCAACTAGGTAAATATTGATAAATTTGTATCCTTTAATGAATAAAGATATTACATGATAATAAATATCTATTTATGAATTAAATTGATTAGTAGATATGTAAGGAATGGTTTGTAACATTAGTGATGGGCGGGGAACAATAGAATATATCACCTTGATGCATCAATAGGTCTCATGTGTAACATTATTTTAGAAAATTAAATTTGTTTCACCCTATAATATTAAAACTATCTTGTGATTGGTCGTGAAAATTTATGTTTCCTGATACTTGGGATCATGTCATCCAATATTTATGTATATCATTCAATAACAATTTACTTATTATTATCCAATATATTTTCAAAATGAAATTATTTCTTGATTCACTTCATTCTTTGGTTACCTATTAAATGCTATGTGCTTTTAGTAATATAATTTTCCATATTAAATATGCATTATATAATTATTAAGTAATATAATTTTAATGGATTTCTTTGTTCAATTATTTACTATTACATTATGATTATTCTTTAATGATTTGTGAAAGAATACACTACACCTAACCCCAATTGATCATTTGATCTCCCCCTATTCTTTTCATTCACCAACATATTAATAAGAGATTATTTAATGAGTTGTCCATGATGAAATTTATTTACTTAGGATATATATTATGTCTTATTTTCCTTTCCATGATTAAAATAGGTATCATTTATGTATCTAGTTCCACAAGTCTACTATAATTATCATTACTTTGTGATTTGAATCATTATATTCATACTAGTGTAACAATGTAAGGCACCGACTCAGGGCGATTAGGGTCAGGGTCATTAGATCATGTCACCCCCAATTTAATGGGTATCCTAAAAGGACTATTTAGACATAAAAATGAAATTATGACATCATTTTTCCTTTATTAATAAGTGAATGTATATTTTTATCAACCTATACTATAATTTTAATACAAAAATATTTTCCATTTTAGAATCCAGATAGAACTATAGGAAGAATAGTAAAGGAAGTAATGTAATACTCCAACCTGTTTTGTAGAATTTGGAAAAAAGAAGAAACCTGTTGTAGATATTTTGGTGGAGGTAACCGAGAAATAAAATATAATTAAGAGCCTTAGTGATGTATATAAATTTATATAGAAGATATGTGATTAAAATAAAAATAATTACATAAAATTTAACGTAGAAGATCATGAATTCTTAAATGTTTCACCATGGAAGAGAGTTAAAAGATTTTGTAAAAGTGGGATGTTCTCGAAAATGAATATTGAAATTTTTTTAATTATATAGAACATTTGAGTGATAAAAAATACATTGGTATTGAATCCTAATATTCCAAAAATATATTACATATTGTCTGTTTAATTATTTAGGAAATAAAAAACAGATCCAATGAATGTACTGACATCTTAAGAAATGTAGGGATATCCTGAAATTTCTTATACTAGTTAGCCTGCCAAAATTAATGATATTAAATGTAAAGTGTGGATGATTTAGTTTAAAAATTTATTAAAATTAATAATGAAAAATTAAAAACTAGAGGAATAATCCAGGGTTCCTGAAGAAAATATTTTAATGAAATACAAACATATTATTAAAAACAGAACAGAAAGACCAATTTCAAAGAAAATGTATTTATGTGCATTGGAAACCGGAGGACCTTATATAATAGAAGATCAATATACCCAAAAATAATAGTGCACAATTCTCACCCTAAATTCATATTATTCATAATTATAAAAAAATTTAATTTTTTAATTTTCTATTTCAATTGTATAAATATTTTTATGTGTATTTTGTTTTATAATGTGTATGAAACACAACACCGAACTAAAAAAAACTACGAAACTGTATTACTAAAATATTATTTTTATTACCTAGACATTAAATTATGTGGTATTAACTATTTAAGGAAATTTATAAATCAATATATATAGTTTAAATTAAAAAATTATTAATTATTAGTAGATAAGCACTCAATTTTTATTTTATAAATTTTATTCTTAGATTATATGTTTTCCTAAAAAATATTTATAGCCATTAATAAGGGAAATATATAATTATTTTTGAAACTATTTTAACATTATAATTATAAAATGAATATCATTTTCAAATCATTATATAAATATTATTCTATATTTAATTTTTGAAATTTTTCGGAAATAATATATTTTTCAACGAATATTAAAATTACTGATTTTTATTGAAAAAAAATATTTTATATATATGTACATAAAATTATAATTATAATCTGTACTATTTTTTAAAATATTTTTTATTTTTTAATCTAAATAATCCTAATATTGCTTTCAAAATGAATTTAATAATTGAATTTAGTATAAAAACATTTTATAGATAAAAGGTTAAATTTTCAGAAAAACTGTTTTTCATCATGTTTCCCTGGTCACATTTGAAATTAAATTCATCCAGAGATACTTTATTTATTTTTAAAATTTGATTCAATATTTTGAATTAAGAGTTCCAAATATAGGCTACTTTAATTTTCGGTCAATATGAATGGTAACCATGAAAATATTTTTTACAATGGTAAATGTTAAATCTAGTAACTAATGATAAAAATAATAAAAATTAAGGATTAGATATTTGTTATTACATATTCAATAATTTTATTGGATGAATATATTGAAATCATGATGATATAATATTTGGTTATATTGTAGTTTCTTGGACATCCTCAGTCTATTCCTTTTTGAAATTCTAGTTTTTCAGGTGTTCTAAGAGGTCATTATTTCTCATTTCAAGAGTTTCCATGTTTTCGAATGGTGATTTATCACAAGAATGTGGTTATGGAAGGTTGTAGTGGTGAGTCTCGGTGATGAATCACATTGGTGATCTATCCACTAGTAGCTCAGAATGGTTAGTCTCAATGGTGAGCCGCTGAGGCTAGGTGTCTAGTGGTAACATGTGATGGTGACTCACAATGGTAACTTATCAAGACGTGACCCACACTGGTGACCTGTCCAGTGGTGACTAGTCATGGTGACTTATCCACTGGTGACTCACAATGTTGACT
This sequence comes from Viscum album, assembly GCA_963277665.1. Classification (NCBI taxonomy): domain Eukaryota; kingdom Viridiplantae; phylum Streptophyta; class Magnoliopsida; order Santalales; family Viscaceae; genus Viscum; species Viscum album. The sequence continues at coordinate 85,897,261 of OY728121.1, read as the reverse complement.
TGTCACAAAGTGACTCATCCAACAGTAAATTTTCCAATAGTGAGTCATCCCATGTTGACTCTTCCAATAGTGATCTGTCTAAAGGTAGGTCTCTTAAGAGTTAATAATACAATGTTAGGTCATCCACCGGTGATACCTTTCCACATTATGTCTCATTTTCAATTTTTCATGTTCTTTTTTCTAGTTTTTCCCCGTTAACATTTTATTTGGAGTCAATTTAGTTTAAAACTATATTTATTGGTTTTTGATGTTTTTCAAGGGATATATACCATATCATTAAATTGTTAACACCCTAGAGGCTCTTAAAATTCCATGTCATGTGGTCTTGGTCAATACCCTATATTAATTTATTTTGAAACTGTTTCATCTATTGATATAGGGACTGGCCATTCAAATTGAGAGATCCCTTAATCCTTGTATGGTTCCCTTTACCCTTATGATCGAGAATCAATAGAATATTTCTTCCCAGGGTGATCATGTGTTTTTTTCATAGAATCACGTTACCCTTGATCCTTTCTTTTACAGCTTGTGCACAAAATTTTATTTGTATAAGGAGGAATTATTATTCATAAGTTCATCAAGGTAGGGATCCATTCATCTCTATTTTAATTGTGTATCATGTGTTGTGGGTTTATTCATGTCCTCTTGTGAAGATATAAGAATTAAAATTATGTGATTTTAATTGAATTAGTTTAATTATTAATATTATGGGCAGGGGGAAAAGACTTTTTTTTGTGTTTTTATCTATTTATATATAGATTTGTAGGGCCTTTATACCTATTTAAAATCTTTTCCATTGTTTGCCTCATTGTTTTAACCATTAATGAATTCTAAATTCATTTTTCTTATCTTTTGTTGAATTATTAAATATAAATGAATTTAACAAACCACTTATATTCCATTAAATAAATAGATTAACTCGGATCGAACTAGTTTTTTGATTACCCCTGAATTTAAAAAATGGAATAAAAGAATAGAAGCCTTATTAAATTTTGAATTTTTTTACTTGTATAGATGTGTGGAGATGATGTTGTGGTTAAAACATTGTGAGAGGTGGTTCTGGTGGTGTATTGAAATATCATGTTGAGAGATTTATTGATTTTGGAATAAATCAGCAGTATTGTGTAGTGGGACAACAATCAGGTTGTGTTATGTTTTTATTTCTTGGTTCAGTGTGTTAGTACAGCGGGGACGTGGATGGTTGTGATAACGGGAGCTGATTGGAGTTAATGTGTGTTTCTCATTGTTTTTTTTTGTGATTGAGTTGGTGGATTGGGTTGTATAAATATGAATAATGATGATGAAAGTGGTTGGGATGGGCGTAAATTGGACATGAAAATGGAGTGGGATATATTAAATTGTTTCTTCTCCCTCTATGTGGTTTATGCAGTGTGTTTCTAATTTTATGTTCTTGGTAGTTTTCTAGGAAGTTAGGGAATGAATAAATTTATTTCATAATAAATAATTATAACTGGTTAAATGATTCATCTAGGGTTATGAAATGATTTGTGCCATGCTGTGTGGTAGTGCATTTAGAGGTTGCAGCAAAGGTGGTTTGGTGGGATGGTAATTTTTTTGAAAATACCCATAAGTTGGGTTGAGTTCTTGGTATCCTATACATATATATATTACTTCAATTTTACTTGTGATTTCTATACACACGCCACATAATTTGAGAATTATAGTCCAAACACCACTATTTTCATGTGGGTATATGTCTTTTCTCTACATCACGGTGGGAGGATGGATGGATGGATATTGGACCTTCCCTTTTCTGTCTTCTATGAATGGCTATCCCATAACACCTTAGGAAGTTTTTTTCTGTTGTGAGTCCCATGTGCGGGAAGGTGGGGTGTTCTTTTATAAGTGTCAATGATATGAGATTTGGTGTTATTTCCTCAATGGCTTCAGGATAAGGTATGGTTGTGGCCTAGGTGTTTTTTGGTGGTATGTGGTCATATTTGTATCCTGTTTTGTATGACAATCATTTAAACTAGGATGTGTGTGGTTGGGTTGTGACATGCGGCTTGTAAAATATTGTGGAAGATCCATGACATTTCCTGTTAGGGTATGAGCTGTTATCCATTGGTAAGTGGATGGTGGTACCCAAAAATCAATGTGATTATTTTACTACATTGCATAAATTGAGTTATTTTGTGTGTGTGAAATAGTGAGTTTGGCATCACAAGAATTCCTTGTTAGGTGGTGGTGTTTTTATTGTTTCCTCAAATGATAATTTTTATGCTTCTCCCACTTGTGCATGAGAGACTTCGGTTTTTCCCTACAGAGAATACTTGTATGATCAGACAAAATATAAAAAACTAAATTTAGGTTTTCATGAGCACTACATGGATCTTTCTAGTAATTAATATCTCTATATTTGGGAATGTTAATGTGTTTCTTCTATCATTGTTTTTTTATTTACATTGGATACCCTTGTTTTGTAACAGTAATATTTTAAACATGCATGTGGGATGGTTTTGGAATCTATATATATATATATATATATATTTCATGGATTTGTTTTGATGACCCATCCTATCTGTGTGATCTTGTTCACGTATAATGGGTATTGCCTCCCATATTTAGAGACCTGTGTACCCTTTTTTCTAGTTGCCACCTCAGGGCCTACAAGAGGTAGGACTTGGGAGGTCATTACCCATCTTCATTCATTTCCTTACCTCGAGGGGTGTCATTTCATGGAGGGGGTCATGACCGAATGGTTTCATAGGTAAGATTTGAAAGATATCATGCAGTTATGAATTAGGATTTAGGTATAGGTATGATTTCATGGGTTGGTAGGGAAATCATGTCAAGTGATCTTGGTGAGTGGAATTAGCTAGGGAAGATCATCTAATACATCAGATTTTAGGGCCCATCATGATTCGATGAAAGGAATCTGAGTCTACCAAACAAAAAAGTGAGGATACACCAATTATAGGGTAGAGACCCTAGGAAAAGTACATGCAACATAATTACATGTGATCTTATTTGAATTCGGTGTCTGCTGAAATTTGAAATAATTAATATGATAAAATTATTTCAAATGAATATTAAATTAAATTGAATACTACATGGGCTTAGGAGTTACTTCTTTACCTTATAGATATGAAACATGATTGTTGTCTAAAGGTGCCTAAGGTAGTTGAGGCTCAATAAGCTGATTCGGTTGATCGACAGAGGGTAGAACAAGTAGAGGAGGGTGTTTAATGGAGTAATATGTGTTGGTCCTTGTAGAGGAACTCTCTAGGAATGTATGAGGGTAGTGTTTCATACGCTGATGTTGGTAGAGGATATTTGTTCAAGATTAATGTGTCGTCTTTTCTAATACAGCTGGTGGAGGAGTCTCAATGGGGGACTCAAAGATAGAGGTGATGCGTGACTACACTGATCTCGGTGATACTCTTGAAATATGGACATGGGGTGGTCATAGTCAATGTTATTCCATTGAAATATGTTTTTCAAGTGGGGATGTGAAAGGGTGACCTCTTTGGGATTCCTATCTCACCTTTGGTGGAACACCCAATATATTAAAAAATATATCATGGAATGAGGGAGAATTTACTATGGCATATAATAAAGTGGTCACCGGTGGTGTTTGAGGCATAGTGCCTAGTGTGAAAATAGTTATAGGCTAATAACAATGTACCTGGTGGGTTTTTCAGCTCATAGATGTCCTCGAGTGGATTTGGGATGACATCTCGATGGATTTCATCATTGGGTTACCCAGAGTTCAAATAGGTGCGATGCAATCTAGTCCATGGTAGATCAGATGATGATATCGGCCCACTTCGTTGAAATTAAAAGTTAGATAAAAAGTATTACATGGCCAGGGGGTATAAAGATTAGGTGGTGTGGCTGCATGGAGTTCAGAGATCCTTTGCCTTAGATTTGGATGCAGAGATTTCCTCACGAGCCTGGAGGGGATTGCAGTATTCTTTTAGCACTCTTTTATGCCTCATCACTACCTTCCACCCTTAGAAGGATTGGAAGATATAGAGAGAACCATACAAATGTTTGAGAATTTGATGCAGGAATGTTCCCTATAAATTGATGAATCTTGGGTGAACAATTATACCTAAGTAGATTTTTATTGAAACAACAACTATCAATATTCCATTGATATGGGTCCATTTGAACCTCTAAACAGAATGACAAGGTGTTCAACATTATGCTGGATAGTGGTTGAGGAGAATGATGTTGCTGGTCCTGAGGTGTTACAGAACATGATATAGATGTTTCATCATGTTAATGAGTGGTAAAAAAATCACATGAGTGGTGGCAGACATATTCCTATCGTAGGAGGATTAAATTAGTGTTCTAGGTTGGGAACCAAGTGTTCTTAAATGTTTCCCCACCATGTGGGAAGAAGTGGTCTGGTAGAGGGAGTAGGATTTCTCCCATGTCCATCATACCTTTTGAGTTTTTGTATCGAGTCAGTGGAGTGGGATACCATTTGGCACTTCCACCATAGTTAGAGAGGATCCACAGAATCTTCCAATTCTCTCAACTCAATCGATATCATCATGATGACTCCATTATCAATGAATGAGTTGATTTTGAAATTGAATAGGATATGGTGTACATGGACTATCTAGTAGATATATTGGATCGAATAGGGGAGGTGTTGTGTGGGTAGACCATTCATTTAGATCTCGTGTTGCAGAGGCATGAATAAATCGAGGAGTGTACTTGGGAGCGTGAAGCGTAGATGCATGTCCAGTACCCAGATTATTTTTGAGTTCTTCATTGATATTTTTCACATGTTATGTGATTTTTGACCTTGTTTTATATGATTAGAGTTGCTTCCTGGTTCCATGATGTGTGATAAAGATCTGACATGTGAAAAGTAGAAGACCTAATTAAAAATAGGGACCCATAAATTGAGATGTGATTAAACCTGAGTGGCCTATTAAATTCCACACGTAGTGGATAGAATATTTATATAGAGGATTTTATTTTCTGATTCTTTTTTTCAGATTGTGTGGTTTTTGTGATTTCATGTTGTTTATTATATTTTGTTGGTTATCAGATGTCAATTTTTTTTTCTTGGATGGTGTGGTTTATCTCTGGATTTTTGAGAAACATGAATTTTTTATCATTGCACTTTGGATTACTAAGTCGGTAGTAGTGTTTCATGTATAGTGAGATATGTTAATGGTATATCATGGGGTGGTTGTTCGGACCCCAATTTTTATTTTGGACTAGGTTTTTAATTCTCATGGGAATGAATAGTATGATAGGTTTTTAATGTAGTGGCTCAAACCTCCCTAGTCCATTCCATAACAAAAATACTGTGATTGAGCTGTTTTTAGAGGTTATGGTGGCTCATTTCAAGAGTTTTCTAGTATTTCAATGATGAGCCAAGATAGGTAAGTGGGGATGGTGGGTTGAGAAGTTGATTTGTGATGGTGACTCGCAATAGCGAGTCATCCATCGGTATCTTATAATGGTGTGTCTCAGCAGAAATTCATTGATGCTAGGTCACTAATGGTTACTCTTAAAGCATACTCGTCTAGTGGTGACACAAAATGGTTACTCATCCAACATTGACTCGGTAGAGTGACTTGTCAAATGGTTACTCATCTAGTGGTGACTCCCAATGGTAGGTTGCAAGCCTTGACATGTGACGGTGACTCATCCGATAGTGACTCAACCAATAGTGACTCATCCAACTGGGATTCATCTAATGGTGACTCATCCAACGGTTATTCATCCAATATTATTCCACCTCTTGGTATCAAATAGTAGTTCATCCACAATTGAGTCTATTCCACATATTGAAATTTTTATCACTTTCTATGTTTTTCCAATATGACCCCTTTAACCTTTTATTTTACATGAATTATAATTAACACCATATTTAATGAATATTTATTCTGTTTCCAGGGATATAAAATATATCATTAAATTCATAACACCCCAGGAGTTCCTAAATAGACAATCTATTCAGTCTTAGTCAGGGTCCTCCTTTAATATATTTTGAAACCATTTCATCTATTGATATAGGATCTAGCCTCTCTAAATCCAAGACCCTTTATTCCTTGTTCGTTTCCCATTTCCATTTCTACCATGTGTAACCCAAACTAATTTCCCCATGATATTTTTCATTTCATTATGTCATTCTGATCAGGATTCCTTATTAGATTTTTCCTAGAGTATGTACAGACCATGTTTTGGGTGGTAGGAGGAATTGATGATCCTATGTTCTTCGAGGTAAGGATTCCCTCATCTCACTTTTAATTTTGTATCATGTGATGTTAGGGTATGAATGTCATATTGTGATGAAAGAAGAAATCAAATTAATTAAAATTAATTGAATCAGTTTAAAAATTAACTTGGGGGCTAGGTAAAAGATTCATTTGTTCTGCTTTGTTATCTATTGATATAATGACCTGTACGGGATAAATATCTACTGAAATCATGTTTTTGGTGGTAATTTTGTGTGCACCGTGGATTATTTTTTAATTCTTATTTCTAGTATTTTTTAATGAGTGTATATATATTCAATAAATTTTCCATGTATATTTTGTTATATAAATGGATTCTCTAGGATCGAACATGTTTTTAGATCACCCCTGAAATCAAAAAGTTGAATTAAAGAATGGGAGCCTTGATAAATCATGAATTAGTGTATTTTATGGTTTTTTGGTACTGCTAATGAGGGTATAGATTTTTGTTGTGTGGTTTGGGTGGTGTAATAATATATCAATTTGAGATATTAATTGATTGTGGAATGGATAAGCAGTGTTGTCTATTGGGACTACTACCAGGTTGTTTTGTGTTTGTGATGTTCGGTGTGGTGTGTTTGTACAGGGGGATACTGATGGTTGGGATAAGGGGAGTCGATGGGAGTGGACGTGAGTTGGATTTTTTTTATTGGTTGAATGGGTGAATTGGGAAGAATTAATTTGAATAATGATGATGATAGTGTTTGTCATGGGACTAATGTGTTGAGGAAATGATTAATGTGTTGTTTTAACATTGTTTTTCTTTCGCAATGTGGTTTGTACTACGTCTTGTAGGATTTGTGTTCTTGGTAGTTTTCTATAAAGGGATGGAATTAATAAATTAATTTACTAAGAAATAATGAAAATTGGTTAAATGTGATGGATTGGGATATGAAAGGGGATATTGAATACTTTGTGGTTGTGAATTTAGAGGTTACAACAAAGGCGATATGGTGTGATGGATTCTTTTTTTGGAAAAAAGACCATACAATGGGATGATTCCACAGTATCATATACTTATATATATTATACTTTTATTTTCTCTTAGATTTATATATGCATCCCACCCAAATTGAGCACTATGTACCGAACACCCACATTATCATGTGGGGTGTTATTTCCCAACATGACAATGGATGGATGGATGGATATTAATTGTATCTTCCCTATTCCATCATACAGTCATTGGTATCCCAATACTCATCTAGAGGTTTGGTGTGGTTGTGAAGCCCATGTGCCTATGGGTGTGGCGTTGTTTCACATTTGTCTTTGAGATGAGAAAGTGTGTGATTTCCAAGTCTTCTTTAGGATGAGGTATAGTTGTGGCTCACATGTTTGTGAGAGGGATTTGATATGGTTTTCGCCCAGAAATATATGGGTAGGATGTGGTATGCTTCATTTTCTTAGGTTTTTGGAATATTTAAAAGGACCATCTGTGTTTCGGTATTTTGTGACACATGTATTGTGGAAGAGTGTGTAAGTGATAGGACATTTTTATTAGGGTATGAGTAGTTAAATAGTTGGAAGTGGTGTGGGATACCTAATAATTGATGTTATTATTTTTTTAGTTTACATGACTTGGATTATTTGGTGAGTGTTCCTCAGTGAGGTTGGGATGGAAAATATTCCTTATTATGATCTATTGGTTTTTGTTATTTCCTTATTACAGCATTAGTATCCGTCTCCCACTTCAACATAAGTGACATTGATTTTCCCCCTAATTATACTTGTATTCTAACCCTAAATATATAAAACTACATTTAGGTTTGTAAGATGACTTTGTAGACCATTCTGGGTATTACTAGCTCTGAATTTTGGATAGTTATTATGTCAGTGAAAAACCATTTTTGGTACTTTATTTTTAGAATCTTCATTTGTAATAGTTATATTTTTAAACATGCATGTGGGACCGTTTGGGATTACTTATATATATAGGTCCTAGAATTGATTTGGGATGAACCATCTTATCTCCGGATATTTTTTGTGTATAATGGGTAATGCCTCTAATATAGTGAGATCTACATACCATTGGTGCTAGTCACAACCCCAGGGCCAACTATAGGCATGAATTGGGGGGGTTTATCTCTATTACCTCATATACTGCTCAGGAGGTGCATCTTTAGAGGGTTGGGGTCCTAAAATATATGACCTTTTTTCAATCTGGATGTGATTATGACATTAATAGAATTTGATTTAATGAAAATTAAAAATATTGAACTCTTTTATTTAATAACTATAATATTATTTACATGAAGATGACCATAGAAAATTATATTTTATATTAATTATAATAAATTATTAATTATTTACATTCATCATTGTAACATATTTTTTTAAAAATAGTGGGATAATATTCTTGTAGATTTTTATTGTGTTATGATATATTTCATTAAAGTAAATTCCATTCCTTATTTATTGAATTATCAATTTTTCTTTCCAATAGTGGAGAAAAAAAATGAAATTCATCTATGAAATTCAATTTCATTGGTAGACACCATTTACCAAAATATTCATGAGGTTATTTCAATCATGTAGAGTTTATTCTTAAATAAAATGGTCTCTTCTAATCATTATAGTTTCATCATGTGTATGAATTTTCAACATTGTTTTATTATTTCATTAGAGATTTTTAAACTCTTTATATTTCCCAATATAGTGGGAAAAATTTCACTCAAAATTATTATTAAGAAACATTTTGATACAATGGATTGTAGTTTTATATGGAAGATCTTTATTTTTTTTCTTCGATGGACATTTCATCAACTAACATAAAACCATATTAGGATATATGTGTATTTATGTACTTATTATGGATCACATGAAGGTTATTTTGTTTTTTTTTTGAACAATTTACAGAGTGTGATCCCCTCTCTAATATTCTTTTTTCCATTTTTGAGCATTATCTTAGTAGCATACTTTCCATTATGGATTTTAATGGGAAATTAAAATCCATCTGTGATGGTAGTGGTATTTATTCTTGTTCTCATGCCATTTATGTAGATGATAATATTTTATTTGCTCAATGGGATTTGGAAAATATAATATATGTTAAGAATATCATTTTCAAATATAAATAGGTCTTTGTAAATGTTGAGAGTTGGAAAATATCATTTTTTTACATTGGAAGGGGGTTTCAACTATTACAGAAATTGGCATTGACATAGGTTTTTGAATCAGATATTGGGATTTTAATTTTATCATCCTTGATGTACCTATGTTTTCTGGAATAAAAATGAATGATATTTTACTAGAACTGTCAGTCAGATTAGAAGTAATCACTCTTCATTGAAGGGTACATATCTCTCCATGGAAAGTTTCATTTGTTTAGTGAAATTTGTCATTACATACATGTTTTCTTAATACTTTATAGAATATTATTGGAACATTAATCTTATCAATATTATTAGTATCTACATCATGAATTTTATTTTGAGTTGTTGTATTCTAGAAATAATGTTAGTGATTGTTTCTTGGACTACTTGTTGAATGCCTTATGATTCTACAAGACTATGTATTAAAAAATAATAGATTTTTTAATCAGTCCTTCGATGAACATTTTACGTGGATGTTTTTTAATGGTAATTCATAATCCCTTGAATATCATCATTCATGATTTATTTTCAACTATAAAATTGGAATATTATTTATATTAACTCCGCATTTCAGACATTATTTAAATCTGTATATTCCACTATTGATTTACAATCAATGTGGTTGGTCTCTAAAGATTCCTCCCATAATATTTTTTTTGAATGTTGGACGGTAACTCTAATGATTTTCACCATCTTGGATGATGATCTTAACCATGATATCTCTATCATAGATTCTATGCATATGAAAAACATTAATGCATTAACATTGAATATAAATGATACTTTGAACAACAAATGTTTCTTCCCAGAATCGTATTTTTGGGAGTTGTGACTTTAAGAAAGTGTCCTTCCAGCCTCCAAGATGTTTTACTACCATCTTTCATGATTGAGCCCTACTATATAGTGTCTAGGAAAACAATATAAGAATTTCATCTAACCATCATTTTCTATTCTTTTATGGAATCCTTCAAATTAAAAAATACAGGCTGTTCATTATTTTTTGGCCTAGGAGATATCTTTATGATCATCCTGATCCCTATGTCATCATCATAGGGATGAAAAAAATAATTTCATTTTGAAATGTTCCATGAAATCACCATTCTGGATTTCATTGTTTTATTTGACTTTTAATTTTTTGTAACTTATGTCCTACCTATGGTATGTTGTAAGATTTTTTTGAAATTTCCTTTTGTTAGATGGATCAAAATCAACACTAATGATTCATCGAGATGTAATCCCGGTCAATGAGTATAGAGTGTTTTCTATAAAGACCACCATGGTGATTCATTGATTTATCCTTAGGGCTCCAATAACTTTTCCTTATCTTTGGACGCTGAAATGATGGGTGTTATCTACACTATCGAGCACACTACAAGATTTTTTGGAATATTCATTGACTTAAATTTTACTCTTCTATCATTTTCCAAGACATTATATAAATCTATGCCTATCTCTTATGAATGTTTTCTTATCGATGGTCTATTTTTTGGATTATATCATCTCTATGGATTATATATATACTAATGTTTATAGATATTCCAACTCACATGTGGATTGTAATTCCAAAAATAGTGATAATGAAAATTATATTTCATTGTCTAATCACGTTCTTATTGTTCTTATTCCTCTTCTTCAGATGGGTACGTGTAAATTTCCTCTCACTAGAATGATCTAATCTGAAATCCTTTTTCTAATAAATAGACATTCTCATCATAGATAGATATCACCTTATTTAAAAATTACAGGAACTGATTACACAATTCTTACATAGTTATAATTCAATTAATGGAAAAATAAATATACGTTAGTCAAAATATTATAAGTATTATAATTTCATAGAATTAATATGATCCATAAAATTTCAAGTTAAACATAACATGTTATGGATTTATTAAGATATGTTAACATAATTTCATTTATTTAATAAATTCATAAAAGTAAATTTAAATGAATACTTCTACAATTTACATTACTACTATTCAAAAAATAATACTTTATTAAATGATATAGAATTCCAAACAAACGTATCATTTTTTAATAAATATTATATGATTCAGAATATCATATATGGTCCATTTATGGGACACTTGCCATTTACGGAATCTATAGTTAACCGTAAAGAGTAAAATTCATGTTTCATAGTAATTTCCAAAAGAAATAAAACGTGTAAAAATGAATGGATAATGGTAAAAATGTGATATTGACATGTGAAATATAATTAAATGTGAAAATTATAAAATTTTCACATATTATATTCTAAATTTTCAATTGGTTGTCATTTGTTCAACATTATAAATTTATATACATTTAATATTTTATTAAATTTCATGACTGTCCCTTCACTCTATTATAAATGGAACATAAATAAACAAATTTTTAGAATGTATATAACCAAATCCTTGAAAAAATACCTTTACATTTTCTGAGGGTCTTATTTTTTGAATAATACCTTTCATTTGTGTCTTCTCTTTTAATGTAATGTTTGATTTCTAAAGAAGAGTTATATTTCTTAATTGATAGAATCAATTTGATTTCATCATCCACTAAAGTAAATTATTTTCCATCCATGAATATATAATAAAATATGAATCTCCCATAATATTATATGATATTATGTTAATTTTCTAACATATATTCATCTTTCATTCTATCAAATTTGGAATAAAATCATCAATAATGGATATGGTGGGGTACTTCCTCGAAAACTTATGTAATTTTTTTCCCATGACCACCAATAATATATTTTTCTAATGATTGATTATATATATATATATGATATTCTTGATATGTTTATCCTATTATGATGATAATGTGACACCTAATTTACTAAAATTTCATTCACTGAAAATGATATCTTCGTTTATGTGTATGTTTGGATTTCCACCTTCACGAAGTGATATGATACCTTTTTCATCACCACATTACATGGATGAAATATATTTGAGTATTTAAATAATAAATGTTATATATATACGATTTTATAGTCATTATATAATGATATAGTCATATAGAAAATTTTTTCATATTTATTTTTGAATAACGGAAATGTTACTCTTGTGTACATATGACCTACTATCTCCATGATTATATCATGGCTCATTTTTCAAAACCATATTTAATATATATATATTAAAATGAATAATTTATATATAAATATGATAATTATTTAATTATTATATTTCTAGATAATGTGGAATAATGGCCACAATGACAATGCTCAACATAACAAATATATTTTGAAATGAAGGACTGAACATTCCCATATATCCTATCAAAGACATAAATGATTAATTAATCAATGGTGATACTGTATATAATATAATATGAATCATATGGGTTCATGAATTTAAAATGAATTAAATTTTAAATTGGAATTTCAAATTAAATGGTTTAATACATTAAAAATTTGTCCATTACATACAATATCATGACAACGACTATCATGAACAAGGCATATTATTCAGACAGAGTAAACCTACATTGTGAGGATCATTAGGAAACTAAACTTTAAATAGTGATTTTGTGACATATATTTTAGTTATTTTTCTAATATTGGGTTTTCAGTATCACATATGGCGAAATTTTTTGGGCTTATACATATTGGTGCGAGGACTCCAAAGAGGAAATATGCTTTCCCGTGCATTTTCATTATGTGTCAGAAGCCCTCCATAGAAATATGAGTCTAGATATTGAGTGTGGGAGTATAATTAATTTTTTTGAAAATTTCATTCAATGACATTATGTCTAATTTCATTTTCAAAGAGGATATTATTTTCTTTATCAATGTAATATATACGAACATAGATGTCATAAATCGGACATGGAACACCTACTCTATCCGGAGTGGATAAAAAAATTATATTTTATTAATGTATAGTTTATATGTCAAAACAATGATCATCTGGGTGTGAAAAAACAACCAGGATAGTTCGGGAATATAGATACGGGAGTTTCCATTGTATTACTTAAGATCACCAATATCTAATATGTGTCACGACCCGTCCTCGTGGCTCATACCGTGACTACCCCAAGCCCGCCTTCCATAGGACAGGGGTTGGCGACTGGCACCAAAGGCGTAAATCCCTATAGCTGGGAAGGAAATTCCTTTATAAAACATAAACACATCGAACCAGAGTAAAAGATAAAGTAATGCACTAAGTACAAAAGAATGTTCTGAAATGTAAATGGGGTAGAATACAAACCCAACTGAAAAGTACAGCTACAACTGAACGAAAGTACAATAGAAAAGGAAAACAAATGGAAGATAGATGCAACTCATGGGTCTTCCACCTTGGATCCTACATGAAGGGTAGGAACAGATAACCTCATCAACGCTCTCGCCTTCTAACCTCCTCCGAGTACCATCTCATCGTTAAGTACTCCTCCGGGTACTGACTCGTCGTGAAGTCCAACTCCGGGTACCATAAAATCGGTGTACACTCGATCTCTGTTAGTGTTTTCCATCATCTGCATTCAACACAACGAGGTGCCGACATAGATTGTGCAGTGGTGTGTATAAAGATACTCAGTAAGGACCCCGATTCCCTCAAGGTATCACTAAATCCAACTAGGATAACACAAATAAATATCTCAATAGATAACCCTTATTTAGGTATAATCCCATACATATACCTATGTTATCACATAACCCATCTCAATCATGAGTAATCACACAAGTAATGAAATCAATGGATAACCACTACTTAGGAATATGACCATACATATAAATAAGTTATCAAGTGACCCATCTCCATCATGAGGTAAACACAAGGTCATAGACTCGGCTCTAACCAGTATTTTCATTCTCAAAACCACAACTATGGGAAAAATCATCCTATGTCGAGTACAGTAGCTCTATCATGACTTTGAGGTGCTACTCACTAACCTTAGACTACTGAAGTACTTCTCCTGTTGTGTATCGTGGGTCTGCTGCCAAATACCGGGTGCTCCGTCCGTTGTGGGTCTGCCGCCAAATATCGGGCACTCCCCCAAATAGACTACAAAGGTAATCCTCGTGTCGAGTACCGTGGGTCTGCTTCCAAATACCAGGCACTCCGTCCACCGGGGGTCTACCACCGAATATCGGGAACTCCGTCCACTGGGCTAATCAAATCACTCCGACTCGAATCGGTCATGAAGTCATCAGGTCTACAGCTACTAGGCCTCTACACTTCGTACGCTCGTCTCGAGGAGGGTCCGTTCCACGAGCCACTGCTCGACACTCAGAGTATCACAATGTCTCACATATAATTATTAAAAAGGACCACCTCATCAAAGGGGTCTCAACTCAACAGAGTGTGTGTCAATTGGACGCACGGTTTGTGAGTTATTTGCATTTCCGTTCCAGGGGTCCGGTTTGTTTTTAAGCTAAAACTAACCCGAACATACTCCAATGTCATCTGAAACACACTTATAGTATGCCAAAAAACTATCTCATCAAGAGAAATCCATCAATGTTGATGGCACGCCAATCAGACATCCAGAGATAAAGTTACAAGCGTTACCGCTCTGAGGGCCCAGTTGGTTTTAGGTTAGAACACACCCGACCATACCCAACTCTCACTGATACCTTGAATGTTATATAATGAAACAACTATCTTGATCCATGGAATCATACTCAAATGACGGTGTGATGATCGGAGGTCTGAAGGTCTAGATATGTCTGTTTAACCGAAAATGGTCCGAAAATAGGGGGTATGGGCCCGGTCCGACCCGACCCGGTTTGGGTCCGGCCTGGTTGGGCCCGACCCGTCCTAGTTGGCACGGCCCTGTTCCGGCTGGGCGTGTCCCGGCCCGGCGGGGCGTGGTCGGCCCAGCCCGTGCGACCTGCAGCCCGGCTCGGATGCCGGACGCGGGTCGACGCTGGCTGAGCGGGATATAAAGGGGTGTGACCCCCTTTTTCTGGTAATGGCTGACCTAGTGGGGTCCACCCTAGCTGCAGGTCGCGGGGGTACGCCACATGGATTCTTCAAAATGTCAGGGCATGAAGGTCGGCATTTGTGTAACCACGGGACCCCCTATGGTGCTGCCTCTAGGTGGCGCCGGTGGCCAGCATAGCCGACAATGTTCGACTGGCGTGGGGCAACAACTCCGCGCCCCACCACCGCGGCCCGCCCCAACTGCGGTCCCTCCAACGTGCCCCCCCCCCACGGCCGCGGATCCTATAGCTCTGGTGTGGCGTAATGGCATTGTGCCCCTCCACCGCGGCTCGGCAAGGCCGCAGTTCGACTCTACTCCACGTGGCACGACAGTGTCGTGCCTTTGCAGCGATCCGACAACCAAGCGTTGACGATCTTCCCATGATCAGCCCAATGATGGCCGATTCTTCACAGTCCGACTCCATCATCCATAATCAACAAACAAAATGGAAAGGGTCAGACCGTGTTCATACGGTCCAATCCCTTCCTCGTCCTGATGGTATCAAGTGGCAAAATGATACTCAACAATTGAAGAACGATGAAGAAAAATATTAAAGCCCAACCATAAAAACACCTACCTTGACAATGTCCATGGTTGACAAGCGTCGTGGATGACGGTATTGTTTCCGACCTCGTCAGAGTGCACCTGAGGAAGTGAAATCTCCTCTCTTGTTGCGGAGAAAATAATATAAGGTGATTCGTTATTGGCGAGTTCCCCACGTCGGTGTCTCCTCTCTTGTCATAGAGGAAGAATAGGATGAAGAACCGTGGTCTCCGAGTCATTCTATGTTGAGGGGTCGATGTTCTTTGTCAGAGAAGAACTTTTATTCATGGAGAGGATGATGTTCATCCACCCAAGATGAACTTCCTTCTTCTTTTACACAAGATATCTCTCCCCTTTCTCCAAACACAATATGTGCCAATGTAAAATAATAGGTTCATGATATTATTTTATTAACACAAGTAATTTCAATTTTCAAAATTCAAAACACTTAGTTAATTAATTGAATAGGTTCAATTAATTAATTAATGTGTGTGTTTGGGAGAGTTAAAATGGAGAGAGAGAGGATGTGGAAAGGTTACTCAATTTAAGATGAGTTTACTAATTAATGAAGGGGGTTTAAGGAGATTTGGGGAAAGTGAATGGTTGGGGATCGTGTGGGCCCCACCTTACAAATATCCTGACCTGTGTAGTTAGGGGGTAGTCGGTCCCACCCCTAATTCCCATGTGTAGGATATAACCACCATAGAAATAAATAAAATTATTTAACAATTTTATTCACTCTATAATTAATCCAAAAAATTTAACTTTTACTCCCTTGAAAAAACAACTACGGTAAAGGTCCCCTTAATCAATTTCCGAAGCTGCGAGTTCATTGGTGCCCTCAGATTTCAATTCCGAGCCCCGGTTCAAAAGATACAAAAACTCACTCATTCATTCACTGAATGTACCCGAGCTAAACTTACGAAATTGATTCAGGGAACACCGGGCCTCGGAATTAAGTGTCTCCATATTATACAGACTCGTACAATTCTATAGAAATTAAGAAAAAAATTCCTTGAATTTTTCAGGTCTTTACATTATCCCCACCTTAGGGTTTTACGTCCTCGTAATGCATCAACACATGCTAGGGAAAAACAAAAGAGGTACAGAGCACGCATCTGAGCCTTCCTCTTCCTTGTGCTCTTCTGGAGGTTCCCCTGCTGCTAGAGAATGCGCACCAGAGGAATCAACCGTCCTCATAGGACCAAATCCTATCGATCCTCGATCTCCACTGGAACATCCGTGAATTTCTCCCCATCATTGATGTCCAGCTCACTGTGGTCGATAAAGTGGGAAGGGTCGTGCACGTATCTCCTTAGTTTAGACATATTGAAGACCTCGTGCACCTAATGAAAATGAGGTTTAAAGGTCAAGCGGTAAGCCACCTCACCTACTCTACTGAGGACCTAGAAGGGTCCGACAAACCTTGGAGACAACTTGTCACCTCGGCCACATCTTCTTAGACCTCGTCGAGGTGAGACCCGTAAGAAAACGTGGTCGCCATCCTTAAACTCCAGTGGTCTCCGTCTCCTATCAACATAGGATTTCTTCCTGCTCTGTATAGTCTTCATCCGCTCTTAGATGATTTGCACCTTCTCTGGTAGACTTAAAAAATGCACTGCTCAATCTCTGCCTCCGCACCTGAAAAGCTCTGTTGTCATATCCTTGACCACACGAAGGGTTTTCCCCTTCTTCATCAATTTTAAAAGCAGTTCAAAAACTCTAGATAATTCTGGCTCAAATCTATGTCTGGATGACTCATGACTGATCGACTGCAACCACTTATGCATGATTCCATCCAGTGCTACCTGTTGTTTCCTTTTCGCTGACCAAGGAATCCCCATCCCAACTTTTTAGGTAAACCACATCTTTTTTTCCTAATACCGTCAATTCATATATGAAATATGGTTGCCCAGTCAATACTCAAACTAACTTCGTAAGGCCTCGACACTTCCACCAAGAGGATCCAACAAAAACTCTCGCGTCAAGGGTCGGATCACACCATCCGTGTAATTGTGATTAACGAGTCTCCTCCCAAATGTATCACCAAACATGAGGGTCATGTAAATGGCTTAACCGGAAACTCTAGGTATGGGACATGATTTGTGGAAAGACGGAATGATTCGTATCAATGTCTGTTGTTACGAAAGCTAGTAGTAGACATAGATCATTCTTCGAATCATCCATAGAGCCTTTCGGTCGCATTCCTTGACCACATGAAGCTACTCTCTTCCACTTCCCTCTAGCTCCCTGAGCCTGGTGGGGACTACAAAGGAAGGTGGTTGTAACCGGTCGAGAGGTACACCACCTCATGCTGCTCTCCTAGCTCTGCTTCCACGTCTGCTGCTCTGCAGATTAATCTGTCCACATCACATTCCCTTCTTAAAAAATTTAACATTCCCAAGTCTCTGAGACAGGTGTCAATTTACTGTTTCCTTCTGCTAACCTTCACTGGCTGTATCTGCTAAGCCAACGATCATTCAACCACAAAGGTTCTCTCTAGAATCCTAACATAAGTAGAAATGCTTAGAGGAAAGGTACTGGCTCGGATGTCCTTAAACAAACCTCGCTCAGAAGTCAGAGCCCTAGTTCACTGATCGTATCGTAGTCATCAAGTACCCAGAATGATCGGTACACCTCGATGATTACTCAGCTACCGAAATTTCATCCTGCCGAAGCTGTATAAGCTCTAGGAAACTCTTATCCACCTCCTCAATCTTGTCCTCAGCCGCCTATGGGCCAGGATTGCCTCGGAACCTGAGGGGTATCTGATTCTGAAACATGTGTAAGGCACTAAGTTTACAATTGTCAACTACTAGTACCACTGATTGAAACTGGTGACCAACAAGTAGTGATATGGCTGGAATACTACTCGAAGGTACTATCTCAGCCATCATCCCATGTACCGAAGTACCATCACAATACTAACCATAATGATGGTCACTCACTGGGAATTACCAGTAACTAAGATCTCCATCTGCTCTAATAGTGTCTAAAATAGGCGTAGAACTATAGAAATCGCCTCTATCCAGTCCTCTACTGCCTGGGAATCAGCCTCGTCTCGTAACATCGGAGGCCTATACTGCTGGAACTTGTGCAACGTGCTCTATAGGCATGCACCATCCACTAGTATGGCTGGTGGAATCTGCTGCCTAAAGGGTGGTGGTACTACTGGTACACCACCCGAAGGTGCCAACGTAGAAAGAGGGCCCTGAACCAGAGTCTCATCACTTAGTGGGCCATCATCGAGTACTCTCTCGGACCACCAACTGATTGTCTGCATGGAGACATCCTGAACATATGCGACATGGTCAAATGATTTAAACCTGGTGAGCTAACCTGATTTGAGATTTCATAATGAAAACTTTTGAAACATACATGCAATCAGTGTTTTCGTTCACTAATTATGAAACCAGAATTTAGGGTCCTGGTGTATGGATATGTCAGACACCACCCCAACACTGGACTCCCTGAACTGAAAACCACACTTGGTACCCTTAACAATAATTCTTCATAGAAAAGAAATATCAACGTCTCGAGTTTTACGGTAGAACCAACTCCTCTGATACCAATTTGTCATGACCCATCCTCGAGGCCCGTGCCGGGACTACCCCAATCCCGCCTTCCATAGGCCAGGGACTCGCGACTAGAACCAAAGGCATAAATCTCAATAACTAGGAAGGCATTTCCTTTAAAAAACATAAACACATCCAACCAGAGCATAAGAAGAAGTAATACACTACGTAAAAAATAATGTTTCGAAAGGTAAATGGTCCAGAATAAAAACCCATCTGAAATGTATATCTACAACTGAACGAAAGTACAACAGAGAAGACAAACAGCTGGAAGATAGATGCATCTCCTGGGTTGTCCACCTCAGATCCTACATGAAGGGTAGGTTCGTATAGCCTCCTCAACTCTCTCGCCCGTCAACCTTCTCCAAGAACTGTCTCGTCGTGATTTCCACCTCCGGGTACTGACTCATCGTGAGGTCCACCTCCGGGTACTGACTCGTCCTGAGGTCCACCTCCCGGTACCGTCCAGTCCTTGTACACTCGATCTATGTGAGCGTTGTCCGACATCTGCATCCAACACAACGAGGTGTGGGAATAGACCATGTAGGGGTGAGTATAACAATACTCAGTAGGGATCCCGAGACCCTCAAGATCTCACAAAATTCAATAAGGATAACCATAAAGAAGCATCTCAACAGATAACCCTTACATAGGTATAAGACCATACTTACACCTATGTTATCAAATAACCCATCTCAATCATGAGGAAAAACAAAGTTTATGAAATCAATGGATGACCACTACTTAGGTATATGCCCATACATATACATAAGTTATCATGTGACCCATCTCAGTCATGAGGTAAACACAAGGTCATAGACTCAGCTCAAACTAGGATTTTCATTATCGAAACCACAATAGCTGGAGAAATCCTCCTCTGTCGAGTACAGTAGCCCAGTCACGACTCCGAGGTGCTACTCACTAACCTTAGACTGCTGATGTTCTTCTCTTGTCATGTACCGCAGGTCTACTTCCAAATACCGGGCAATCCGTTCGTTGTGGGTCTACCACCAAATACCGGGCACTCCCCCAAATAGCCTATAGAGGTAATCCTCCTGTCGAGTACAGCAGGACTTATTCCAACTAACAGGCGCCCCGTACACCATGGTTCTACCACCAAATACCAGGAGCTCCATCCACTATGCTAATAGAATCACTCCGACTCGAATCAGTCATGCAGTCATCGGGTCTACAGCTACTAGGTCTCTCCACTCCATACACTCGTCTCCAGGAGGGTCTGCTCCACGATCCACTATTCGATACTCCTAGTATCACAAAGTCTCATGTATAAGTATCACAATGGACCGCCTCATCATAGGGTTCTCAACTAAACAGACAGCGCATCAATCAGACGCCTGGTTTTTGAGTTATTAGAATTTCTGTTCCAGGGGCTTGGTTGGTTTTTATACAAAAACCAACCTGACCATACTCCAATATCATCTGAAACCCACTTATATTATGCCAAATGAACCATCTCATTACGATAAATCAATCAAAGTCGATGTCACGTCAATCAGACGTCCTGAGCTCAAGTTATAAGTGTTTCTGCACTGAAGGCCCGGTTGGTTTTAGGTTCAAACCAACCCGACCGTACCCAAAAATCACTAATACCTTGAGTGTAATTTATTTAAATTAATTTTTCGATCCCAGGAATCATAAACAGCTGATGGTGCGTTGATCGGATGATTGAAGTTCAAGATATGTTTGTTTAACCAAAAATAGTCCGAAAATATGGCGTCTGGGCCCGGTCTGACCAGGCCCAACACCCCCCGGGTCGGCCCGAACTGGGTTGACTAAACTCGGTTCTGGGACATGCCTAGTTCATGTGTGGAGTGGCACTACCCGGAGGAGTGCGGCCCGGCCCCACTGGGTGCGGCCAGCAGCCTGGCTCGGATGTCGGTCGCGGCTCGGTGCTAGCCGAGAGGGATGCAAAGGGGAGCACCCCCCTTTTTTTGGAAATGGCGGATCCGGTGGGGTCTGCCCTAGTAGCAGGTCGGGGGGGGGGGTGGGTTAACCCCTCCTATTTGTTAGAAACACCCATCCGTGTTGGCCAGCCTTTGTGTAACCACGAGACCCCCTCGGGACCCTCCTCTAGGTGGCACTGGGGGCCGGCACAGCAGGCCACCCCTTTGAAATCTGCCGCGGCCTTAGGCCTCTGCTCTGTTCAACTGGCGCGGCGTGAGGGCGCCACGCCACACCTCCATGCCCCGCCTCGGCCGCGACCCCTTGTAGCTCTACCACGGCGGGACAGCTCCGCGCCCCTTCACCACGGCCCGCCCCGGCCGCGGCACCTATAGCTCTGGCGCGGCATGACAACATTGTGACCCTCCACCACGGCTCAGCAAGGCCGCAGTTTGGCTCTCCTCTTCTCTTTACGACTGTGCCGTGCCTTTGCAGCGATCTGACGACCAAGCATTGATGGTCCGCGCGTGATCGACCCAACGTCGGCCGGTTCTTCGTTGTCCGGCTCTATCATCCGTAATGAACAAACCAAAGGGGAAGGGTTGGACCGTGTTTGTGCAGTCCAATCCCTTCCTCATCATGATGGTATAAAGTGGCCAAACAAAACTCATCAATTGAATAATGATGAAGAATGATATTAAAACCCGAACATAACAACCCATTCCTTGACAAGGTCCGTGGTTGACACGTGTCGTGGATGACGGTATCATTTTCGAGGTCGTTGGAGTGCACGTGAGGAAGTGATGTCTCCTCTCTTGTTACAGAGAAAAGAATATAAGTTGAGTAGTTTTTGGCGAGTTCCCCACGTCGGTGTCTCCTCCCTTGTCATGGAGGAGGAAGAGTATGAATAACTGTTGTCACCGAGTAGTTTTATGTATATGGGTCGATGTTCTTCGTCGGAGAAGAACCATTCTTCATGGAGAGGATAATGTTCTTCCACCCAAGAGGGACTTCCTTCTTCTATTACACATGATATCTCTCCCCTTTCTCCCAACACAATATGTGCCAATGTAAAATAATAGGTTCATTATATTATTTAATTTACACAAGTAATTTCATCTTTCAAAATTCAGAACATTTTGTTAATTAATTGAATAGGTTCAATTAGTTAATTAAGGTGTTTGTTGGCAAGAGATAAGAGGGAGAGAGAGAGAGAGGAAGTGTAAAGGTTACTCAATTTAAGATGAGTTTACAAATTAATGAATGGGGTTTAATGATTTTTGGGGAAAGTGAAAGGTTGGGGCTCCTGTGGGCCCCACCTAACAAATATCCTCACATTGGTAGTTAGGTGGTTTTGGGTCCCACCCCTAACTCCCCCATGTAGGATATAACCACCGTAGAAATAAAAAAAATTTAACAATTTTATTCACTCCTTAATTAATCCACAAAATTTAACATCCCCTCCAGTGCAAACGCAACTGCGGTAATGGTCCCCTAAAGAAATTACTGACACTGCGAGTTAATCGGTGCCCTCGTATTTCAATTCCGAGAACTGATTCAAATGATAGAAAAACATGCTCATTCATTCACTGAATTTACCTGAGCTATACTTCGGAAATTGATTTCGGGCACACCAGGCCTTAGAATCATGTGTCGTCAGAAACTATAGACTCGTAAAATTCCAAAGAAATTATGAACAAATTTTCCATGAAATTTCCGGGTCATTACAACATGATAGTTAAGAAAGATCTCATTTTGAATTTTATCAACCAAATAATAGGGAATATATGTAACTAGAATAGTCGAATTATCTTTATTGGAGGTATAATCACGATTTGTAAAATATTTCATCTTTTGATTCCAATTATAGTGAAGGAATTCCTCAAAGCTCCCAAATTTTCCTCTTCAAATCAGAGAATATTTTTAATTCTTTCATCTTGGATAATAAATATGAGAGAATGTGCAACTAGTCCTCCTATAAAAGATTTTATAATCCCCTTATTGATGGAATCATGATATTAATGAACATAATGGCGATTATGAATCACATTCAATCCATGATCATATATGATGTAAAATCAAGGAATTATCTCTAGGTGAGGTTCTTCAAATACTATTATATAGGGGACTAGATAAGTGGAATAAAAAGTAATTAAAGGAGCTCCAATTTTTCTCATTTTATGATATATGATATAGAGTTATTGGGAGATAAATTTCACTGGGTTTTCAGTTTGACATATCATGTTTTTTGGAAGGATCAACAAGGTGGTCCATACTATCTATTTTCCAGGATTCCCACCACAAGACAAGTCATTTAAGAGGGAATGAATACACAATGGTCTCATAACCATTATTCTCAATGATAAAAATAAGTGAGTTGATAAAAGAATTCAACTGGTTGAAGAACATAAATGATTTATTTTCACTGACACATCCTTAGTGATATTCAATATGACTTAGTTTTGCAAAATAATTTATCTAGCTCCAGAAGCCAATGTCAAGGCACACAAAATATGCTTCAAGGATATCCCAACTAATTTAAACAACATGATCAATACAATTAGAATCAAATCCTTTTCAGCTGATGAAAATCCACGTACAATATATATATATATATATATATATCCTCACATTACATGTTTTTTGAAGGCTATAAGAACGAGATGAATCGACAAATTTTCATCATTGTTGAGTGGGATTTCATTATCAAGGATCATGTCACCTAGAATCTGATTATCCCACTATAAAGAGAATTAATCACAAGCATCATTTATTATTGGATTATGACGGTAGAGAATTTTTTTGGGAAAAATCATTTCATGAAATTTTTAGTAGTTTGATGGGTGTTTTGGGAGATGAGGATTAATAATGAGAGGGGACTAATTGCTCTCTCCTCCATAAACAAACATGATTTCTATCTATAGTTTTGGATCTATGTATTCTCTTTTCATGTGGAAGCATCACAATGGAAAATAGAGGTTTGTCCCTAGGAGGCTGGACCAGCATTGATGATAACATCTACAGAGTACAAGGAATAATGATTAAATAGAAAACAACATAAACATGGTTGAAGAATAATATCGGCGAGTCATTAGATTAATGTTTATTGTGTAGAGGCAGTCTAATTCTGAACCAAAGGGTTCATTTCTTTTTAGATTCAGCACATATTATTTAATTGGATTCACCATAGGGAATGAAATAAGTTATATCAATTTTTTAATCTTCTTATGTATATTGTTCAAAATATTTTTTGGGGTGGTGGAGTCTGACACAAAAATACTCATGTACTCTCTCCGTAACATGTTCAAAATTCCATGGTATCTCAACTCTCTTATTAAAAAATGAATTCTTTTTATTTAAAATAGTTTTGTATTCCATCACACCTATAGGGAGGGAAACATGACACTAGACATCATCTCTAGAAAAGACGTTATCCATGAATTACTCATCATTTTTGTGGTGTTTTTTCTTCTCCTAATTATTTTAATATTATTGTAAAATGAAATGTGCCAGGAAACCACTATTTCATACCATCATGAGAACTCATCTCTATAATTAACTGTGATGTATTAATGAATAATATTATTTTAGGTAAATGAACAGAATAAATTGAATATTTTATATATGTTTATTATACTGGTGTAGGTAGTCATATATATAATTTTTAGACACGCAGTAATGGATTTTGTCTCGATTTATTTTCATTCTATAAATTTTTAGTATTATATAAATAATTTATTTTATATTATTTATATTCTACCTTTTTACATTTTATATCATGAATAATTCATTCATTATGATATAATACATTAAATTATGAATGATTTTTTCCGTAGTTATTTCATATGAAATTTACTAAGTAGTAAATGGTCTCATTACTTGTTTTACTTTAATTTGGTATAATGCATATTCATTTACTTGCAGTACCATGATTTTTATTGAATTTAAATATATAATTAATCAATATATATTTAAAATTTCTTTTTTTGGATTTATAATTTTTATACATAATATTTTAATTTATTAATTATCAATTAAATGATATGTTTTTTGTAAGGGTACTTCTTATCAATTTTTTTTAATTACTGCACATTATGATGTTATACTGCTATGTTGGTTTATGTGGTGCATATGTTTCCAAGATGACATGATATATCATGAATATAAATTTTTCATAAAATTTAATATTTCATTTGATGGTATTATTTCATGGGTTATCCAGAAGAAAATTATAAGGACCATGCCTTAAACATTACATAATATTGAATTAAATGACTAATTCACATTGAGGATCTTTTCAGGTTTAGAGTTTTAGAGAATTAGGACAGCACTATTACATCTCAAAATATTACAAGGTAGAAATTTCTACACAGATTTACAACTTTTTCATAAAATAAAAACTCTTAAAAAAGAGTCATGTCTAGTTCCATGTTTTATAGGGCATTAATTTTCCGTGATCCGATCCTTGACCGTATTCATATTTAAGCCCTGTGAAAACATTTCAAAACATGGGATGAGAATAAAAGGCTCAGTAAGGGTTATAAAACAAAGAATGAAATAATTTGTTCATAAATACCTACAAAAAATGAAATCTTTTACTTACCTCGTGAAATAATAAGATTTATGAAGGACACATAGAAAT
The DNA here is from genome assembly GCA_963277665.1 of Viscum album. Lineage (NCBI taxonomy): Eukaryota > Viridiplantae > Streptophyta > Magnoliopsida > Santalales > Viscaceae > Viscum > Viscum album. The sequence continues at coordinate 85,871,358 of OY728121.1, read as the reverse complement.
CATAAATCATAAAGGTAACTTGTGGAATCCATATCAAACTTAAATTGTAGCTATCATAGCTACATAGGGAGTTACATTTGAATACCCATCACAGAATATTCCGTAAATCACTTAGGAGAAACATTCACGTTTACCTCCATCACGTTACCCAATGCATTGGAGAGCTATCTCGGGCTCACCCGCCCTAGGTTTATCAAGGAACCACCCGAATATGAAAACAATGCCCAATAACCATAATATAATAATAACATATAACACATGTACAAAGGAAATATAAAATTTCCACATTCCAATATATCAAATCAATATATTGAAATAAAAAATGTTTTATCAAATCATTTTCAAAACCATTTAAAAATTGATTTTTGAATCAAAGTGTCCCATACCACATTGAATATTTTAATGAAATAAAAATTTTAAAACATTAATGTCCGTATAAATAAATCCAAAAATAATTTTGAAAACATGGACATTGATGATAAATATTTAGAAAAATAAATCATTAAAACATTTAAAATGATAATTAGTTAGAGTTTTTAACAAAATTAGAGATTATTGAATACAAATTATTGAGGAATAACATTTAATCATAACATTATAATATCATGAGAATAAAAGGATTCACGATATAATATGTCAAAGGACAGTATATACACCATATGAGAGTGAATATATGCATAAAAATAATGAAATCTCAATGGAATGTAAATAGAGACGCAAGCCCTTATAAAGACGGTATCCTTAGAATAAGGATAAATCAATGACATAATTTATGTGTGAAAAATATAAATACAAACAATATAATTGGATATTAAGTGTAAAAAAATCAGAGTTCATTCACACATATTTGTATCACGACATAAACAACAAGTAGAAGTTTAACCGAATGAATTGAAATTTTGTTAAGAAGTCCCATTACAAAAATTCGACAGACTAACAACGTCACATTAAAATTCTGAAAACGAGTTGATGAGATAAAAATGGTATCTCATCACATGGACATAAAATTTACATCAATAAGGATATAGAATAACATATCCTAACAAAATAACATGTAAATTAAAAGACATAACAAAAATAAATCTATTATAAAGAGGAGGGTGAAAAGTTCCCTTACCGATTTGATAACATTCGAAACATACACCACATGAAAGAAGGATCCTAAATTGAAGATGTAATTACCCATAAATTAAATTTTATTACACATGGAATACATTTATGGGTAGTACATACACAACATTCAATAAATAAGTGGCGAACAATGGAAATCTCAGAGAATTGAAAGTGAGATATGAAATCCCTTATGAAAATTCAGCAGCCTAATGGCGCCACATAAAACTTTCAAAAATTGATTGATGAGATCAAATATGGTATCTCATCATATTAACATAAAAATTAAAGTATTATTAATATAAAATAACATCCCCAATCATAATAAAGATGATCTTTGATTAAGTGACATAAAAGAGAGTACAAAAAAAATAAAGAGAGAGGTATGATCCCTTACCTTGTGTCTGACATGACTCAATCATTCTTTAATATCCTGAATAATAAACTAATGCTAATTTATACTTGATTAAGAACCTTTTTAAATTTTTTTATTCCTTTAATATCACTTATTACCATGTTAAAAATATTATGTAATATTTTAAGTTAATAACCTTCATTTTTTCGATATTTGGTAAATGAGTCAAAATGAACAACTTATATTTACATGTTGTCCATGTGGTCAATAGTTCATCATATCCAGAATGATATTAATGATTTGGATATCATATATATCATATATATCCAGTATATACATGTTTTTATAATAGTAGTTATCATTTAGAGGTAATAAATGAAATTTTCTGTTCATAGAGACGGTAAGCCGTACGTACGCATGAATGCTACTTTCATTTATATTTCTTATCTTAATGGAAATAAAAAATAATGATACATAGGTATATTATAATTATCGTATAATATAATATATAATATCATTAGCTCCATCCTTTAAACATCACACATAAGGCATTAACGAATCAAATCACTTTGAGGGGGCGGTAGTCTGCACTTCCTCAAATGAGATTATCGTATTTACCCACTATGGAAACGATAAAGGCGTGCTATAAATGGAAAATACAGAAGTATAAAAAAAACATAAACATAATATATATCATATATAAATATAGTGTCATCATAATGGCCACCAAGAGAGGCGTTTGGAGATATTTGAACAATCATCGTTTCGTGAGGCGTTAGTTTGTCATCCACAGAAACATTATGTTCTTAATCCATTTGATGGTGGTGTGTGTAAGTGTAGTTAGAATACTTATAAAAATAACATCCTAGTATATTGAGGATACTTTTGTTGTTACAAAAGAATGGATGTAAAAATATATTAGGGGTTGGAGAAGTAAAATAAAAGAAAACAATTTAAGATAAATTGTTACCTTTAATTTGGGTAACTCTCTTTGGTTTGAAACAATGGACTTCTTGAAATGCCTTCTGACTATGTGAAGACTTTTAGGTGGAGTTTAGGGATGTAGGGAGATTAATAGGGAAGATTTTGGACGAGACAAATGGCTTTAGAGGTGTGAGGAATTGGTTATAAGTGGTCTCCTTTTATAAGGGGGAGGAGGGGCTCTTTAAGAAAGTGTGAAACTATTATTTTATTATATAATAATATTCTATATATAATGGACCAAAAATTATTAAAGATATTTCTAATATGACTCATGGTCTAAATAAAATCATCCAATCATAATTATACGTGTTTTGGATATTCTTGTAATCTTTATAATCTTATTTATTTAAATGATTTATTAATGAGGTAAATACTGCATCATTATTATGTCATAAATAATTTAATTTATTTTTTTTTCTAAAATTTACAAAAAAAATACAATGATGTAGGAAATATTTTTAGCTTTCCAATTAACATTTATAATCGAAAATATGACTTATATTACACCATATAAAAATTATTTAAAAAAATATTTTTGGTAATGTCAATTTTTTCTTTACATTAAATTAATTAATCTAAATTGTCATTATCACACCCATGTGGCTCAATGGGATCCAAAAATCGACCCAAAGATGATCGTGGACGTTAATAACTCAACCAATAAGGTGTGGAAATGTGTTATAGTAATTTTTAATTATTATAATTTTCTTTCTACCATGAATTAACCTATTTACCTTTAACCGCGGTAAATAAAAGTCAAAAGTTATTATTCACTATAAAACTATTTTCTTCTTAATGAACCACATTTTTATTTTTTATAACAACCATGTCTGTCGGATTTTTGAAATTCAAGTCACAGAAGTGGTAAATTTTCATTTAAATGAAAAATGTCGGTTTTTCTAACTACCATTAAGTGGTTTCACTAATCATCAAAAATTGAAGTTTTTCAGAAAAATACCAAAAATTCAGCCTAAGCTATATTTGATAATACGAATTCAAAAATTATGTCTATTTTTTCAAATTCGAAACATATAAGTGGCCTTAATTTATTTTAAAATTAATTTCCATTATCAAAACAAATAGTGTGTTTTTAAGAAACAATAACTATCAAAAGATTGATTCTTTTTTATGTCCAATTTCAAAGTGAAATTAATTCCAATGACCAAAATTTTATTAAATGGTAAAAATATATTTCAATTTCACTTTAAAACAAATTAAAAATAAAATATATCCATATAAGTAAATTATATTAAAAGGCGCTTTTGAATTAAAATACAATATTTTTCACTATTCATTGACAAATGAACTTTAACAGAAAAATACAAAAAAATTACTCGAAGTAAATTTTGATGTCCCCATTTGAAAGAAGGATTCTATTTGGTCATATATAATGTATTAAAGTGAACAAAACAATATTTAAAAAGGGTTCTCCACTAAAAGGTGGTAAATTTTCCTTTTAATATAAATTATGCTTAAAATTAGATTCATTCATATTTTAAGCCTCTAACTTTTATTAGATAAATATAAATACATTTATAATCATATTGTAGTTATTTTATTTCATTCCCATCAATAAAACGTCTTGGAGTTAACTATCATTTAAACGAATAATATTATATTATTAATGTGCAAGGTAAGATTACAAAGAAACTCGTTGTTGCGTATCTGGTATGCTATCAAACATAGCAACCCATTTAAAGTAAAATTCATATTTAATTCAAAAATATTTATAAATATTAAAATGTAATATTCTTCATTTATCTGGGATGTTACATCTTTCCAGCCTTTTGGGAATTGCATCCTCACAATTTAAAAATTGGGCTTGGGAACTTCATTGAAATCCCCACATCGAAAAAAGTGTCAATAAAACTATCACATTTAAATAATGGAAGAGAAGTACAAAGGATACTCAATATAACCAATACTATGATTCCATGTAGTAAAACATGGATATGGAAGAGAAAACAAAGGGTTATGTTCTGATGGACAGTGATAGAAAACATGTTTAGGAGAAATTTAACCATCAGAAAATCACAAACATGTGATGGGTTAAACGGTATTTAATTCCCCAGTAGGAAAAGTTAACAGACAACATTTTAGTTTGAAGTAACTTTTCATTGATGAATTTATTTATGATCATAACTAAAACTTGAGGAAACATTCTTACTTTTCATGTAGACTTTCATATCATACTTGATTTTTAACACAAACTCAAATTTCCTCCAACAGATGAGTATTTCAGATGACTTTTTTTCACATTAAGAGAACTATAATCAACTTTGAGAGAATCGTATAATCCAAAAAAGAGGAACTATATATTTCCCAAGCCTTTAGACCTTAAAAAAACCAAAATTGTTTGTGCGAGATCAGATAATACCCAAAAAGGTTAATCATTTTCAAAAATAAAAACAACTCTTAATCTCCAAAATTTGTCTAACAGAACCCAAAGTTCAACAAAGACCATTCAATAAACAATTATCCCTAAAATTAGTCAAAAGTAATCCAATCTTTGATTGTAATCCAAATCAAATAAGGATTTAATCACATATTTTTCCGAGGTAAATCTTAACATTTATCTCCAAATAACATATGTTACGCTAAAAGTATCATACTGAAAATTAATTAACCTAATCAAATATCCTCCATTCATGGTTAATAATTTACATAGATAAACCAAATTCAACATATTAATAATTCATAAGATCATTTATCTAAAAAGAATTATCCATACTAACCAGGGACTTCTAATAGTCCAGTGGATGGCGATAAATACCAGTTGCACTTTGGTTGTGGGTTCGATTCCCACTGCTTTTTCTGATGTGACGGGTTGTCACACGGTTTGTATTTTCCCCTTTTCAAAAACTACATAATTTTATAACATTACCAAAAGAGATAAATTTATAAAAAATAACCATAACTTATTTTATCCCCAATAGTTATCTAATTACATTAATTTTGCATCCCAAAAGGTATTAATTGGTAATTCCCTCAAATTCAAGGATCATATAAAACCAAATGGTTCTTTAAAACTATATCCACAAAAGAGAAGATAATTATTCCTTGAATAAAATTTTCATATAACAAACATCAAGGTTACACATACTATAAAAAGTATTCTAATGCAATCCCATCATCAAAAGAGCCTAATACCTTTAATCATTTAACCATCATAAATTCTACCATAACTCTTGAATCCCATATATGTGGACTTCTTACTCATTCAACATTCATCATGACCCATTAACCATTCCTTTCCATCTTATTCTAAAATAATTCATTCCTAAAAACAAAATCATGAATAATATCATAAGATTTCAATAATAGGAAAACACATGTTACGAAATAATCCACACCTTTCATTGGTCATTATCAGTTTTTTCATCCTTAATCGGAATGGAATTAGGTAATGGTAAACGAATATTTGTATGATCTTGGAGATCCTATTCCTAAACATTCATAGTAGGACATGTGTTTTAATAATGACCATGCACACCACATTTATAAAAATCATTTGATCCCTTAGAATGAACTTCTTTCCCTTTCCTAGAGTCAACTAGATTCTTCCTTTTTCCTTGTCAGGTTCTTGCTTTATGACCTTTATTTCCACATCTATAGATTCTTTCTCTCCCTTTGAAACATTTTCCTAGGTGTTTCATTCCACATCTTTGACACATAGGTTTTTTAACACACTTACATTATTTTAAATAAATTCTTTAAATATTATTTTTCAGGTTTTTTCATCTTTTTGAACAGCATCTAATGATTCTTCTATTTTATTTGGATTGCGATCATATGATATTTTCCATCATAGTTCTCTCAATTTCCTATGATAACTATTTTAAAGAGACTGTCATTAATCCCATTTAATATATTATGGATAAAGACAAGAATAATGGTTATTTCTCAAGGTTGTTATGTTGAATAGTGAAATAATATAAATTTTTTATTATTTTCATAGTTTTTATAAATTGCTTACAAAGTGTTCGTATGTATTATAGATGATATTTGAGACCTATATAGATTATATAATGGGTGAACCTAGATAGTGCTCCAATTAATTAGATAATGAATACGTTTTCTAGAAAATTATATTTTAATTCACCTACATGGTTATTCAAATTGAAAGGATTTTTTTGGGTTCTATTTTGATAATGTCCCATATAACCAACACATTTTCTTCATTCATTCTAATATATTTAAATGTTTTTTTATCAATTTGGACCTCACATTTCCATTGATTATTGATTATTATGAATCTATTACTATTTTTAAAATTTTATAAAATGTTTTGTGATTGATAATCCAGGTAATTGTTGGTGTGATTTTTCTAAATTCATGTCATACTAATTTATTATTTTGTTATTCCCTTACACTCATCGTACACTCACTGATGATAATAAATTGTTAACTAATATGTTTTTCCATTTTTAATTTTTAAACTCACCATTCTTATGATTCCTTTTACCCAGGTTATAAAGCATGTTGAAAAATGATTTATGACGAGAATGGATTCTTATGTAGAGTATTTTATGGAAGAGGTTGAAAATAATAATATGAAATATGGAAAGTGGGGTATAGTTGGAGAAATACTCTCTTCAAGTCATCTTTTTTTTGTAAATTTTTTCATATTTATCTAAAATTCAATTCCTAAAAGGTTCTTTGGTTATTAAGTGATCAAATATTTAAATTTTGACTTTGTATGGTATGGATGATAAAAATTGGGCCATATTTCATAGTATAAAATCCTGAAATGTAATGACTATGTTATTAACACTAGATCTAGGAGAGTGGGTCTATGAATATTAAATTTTGTGTTAGGTAAGGATATAAATATATTTTATTATTTGGATGATTAAATTTTAGTTTATCCTATGTGTTATGGATACTAGCATGGGTTTATATGAATATGTTTGATTATATGTTTTAATATGAAGAAAAACATTTTTAGTGTTTAGGTAAATGAAGTATATGATGATTTAGAATAATTTTAAATAATCCATGTTAATATAACCTTTGGGTATAGTACATGTTTTATTGAAAATTTTATTTTTTGAAGAACTAAATTAAATAGTGTGGAAATTATTTTAATGTTATTTTAGACTTAATCATTTATATTATATTTTATGTTCGGGTAATTTTTATGTATTAAAATTTGGTAACATATCTTATGGATTGAAATGGTATTTGAAAACATATTTGGTGAGTATTGAAGTATTTATTTATTTTGGGAAACACTATGTAACTAATGTATACAGAATATTAATGGATTTTATTTCAATATTGGATGCTGAATTAAAATTTGGAAGCATATATGATCATAATATGACATTCTGGTGATTAAGGTCATTTATTGAAATTATTAACATGTATTGGAGATTATGATATGATGGAATTTAAATTAATGGAATATAAATTGAACAAAGATATATTTTATTTGGAGATAAATGTATCTTTCATAATGGAATAATAAAACATAAAAAATTCTATTTTATTTATTCTTTATTGAAAATATTGTGTTATAATTGATTTTTAGAGATTTAGTAATTATTTCATAATATTATGGTTTATTCATTTTAGTAATTTTATCATATTTATATATATTTTTGGTAAATAGGTTGTTATTACATTGTCAAAATATATCATTTGATGCAAGTTGATAAAATAAATCTTCTGGAATACTCATCCTTAAGAGAGAATCGTGAGATTATGAATTAAATTGATTAAAGAAAGAAATTTAACATGTTAATTAAGTATATATTCATATTTTTATATTTTATGTGGTAAACATTCACCAAAAATTAGAAATATATGGTAAAACAAATTTCATAATACATTCTCTTACAATTAATCAATTGTCTTTTTTATAGTAATTGGTTTATGGTATTTTTATTATTTGCATTCTTGGGATCATTTCGTATCATTTGATCAATTTTCTTAATAACTATCCATATTGTTTTAAAAATTATAAATTTTTACACATATTTATATATTCACTTCAGATTAATGTTTTCCTCGATTGATAACCTATTATATGTTATTCCAGATTACCTTCATACTTCCCATTACCAATTATTAATTTAAAAAACAATTAACCCTTTTATGATATGGGATGTAAGAATGGAATTTTGAAAATGTAAACATATTATTATCATTCATAAGATAATATTGTTATATAAAATTCTTAAAGGGGATCCAAATGTAATATCCTATGAATTTTAATAAAGGAAATTATATTTGATAATGTGTACAACACACGTCACCCAGCACAATTGAATAGTAAAATATTTTTATTTAAATATGACCATTATAACCTAGATATAAATTTTTTTCGATTTGATTGAATTAAATAATTTTTAATATTTATATATGTTATATTAATTATAAATGTTTTTATCAATTCTTATCTTAAAAGGGCACAATTTTTATCAAATTCTTTTTATTCATCAATGATATGTTTTATTAAAAAATGATCATTATATATTATTTGAACAAATGATATAATTAATTTTTTTTATATTTTTGAAATTATATTATTAAAATTAAAATCGTATTTGAAATCAACATATCAAAAATATAATTTTCTAAAATATTTTTTATTTTTTATTAAAATTAGGATTTTTTAAATTAAAGTGAAAATACTGATTTTCAATGAATCATTATTTTTGTTTTAATGTAGATAAAATGAATAAAAAATTATTTTTTCTTATTCTTTATTTTGTTTCATTGGTTTTAAAATAATAAACCATGGTTTTTTAAAAAAAATACAAAAAACACTCATTCTAAAAACATTTTATTCATAGAAATGGTAATTTTTCTGGAAAAAAAATTCATCATGTTTTTTAATTATATTTTCAAAATAAATTCTTATGATGAAATGTTGTGAATTTTGAAAATAACAAACAGTATTTTGAATAAATATGTATAAATATGGTAAATAGTTATCTTTTAATTTTAGTCAATAATAATAGCAACAATCATAATATTTAATACCAATGTTAAGGGTAAATAAGTTAATTAAATTTAGAATGATATAATATGGTCATGAAAATGACCCTAAATCATGAAATAATTTTATGAATTATCGTAAAATATTCATTCATATGAAATTTTTCCATTTGAATATAATTTTGTCCTATATAATATTTTATGTAAGGAAGGGTTAAAATTTTCACTGTGTTATTTTTTAGAACTATTATATTTTTAAAATTGTTATATAGTGATTATATGTTCTAATTTTAATATTTTTTGGAGATATAAATAATTTATCCTAAAAAATGGAATTGATATTTAATTTTATTAAATAAGTAATTACATTAAAATATTACAAAATTTTGATGTTATAAAAATTAAATTAATAGAAAAAGAAATTAAATGATATTAAAAACATCTAAAATCGATGAATATGATAGAATGAATGTGAAACCTAAAATTTAATGACACAAATATACTTTTATAAATACCCAAAATTTATTTATTCAAATTTAATTTTTTTGATGATGTCAAAAACTCAATACATATTAATAGTTCCTAAATATCAATTTCTGATTTTTTTAAATTAATAATTTTTTAAATGATATAAAATTTATAAAAAATTTATCTTCCAAAAAGAATTATGATATGGTTTATAATATCAGTCATGGTCCATTTAAAATCAATTTTTCCATTTTTTGTTACTATATTCAACCTTATGGAGTCAAAATCATTGTTTTATGGTAATTGTATAAAAGGGTTATAATATGTTAAAATAAAATGATATGGGTAAAATGTTATAAAAACATTCCCATATTTTATTAAATGATATATTTTTGATTTATTCACATATTACCTTGTACTGTTATCAATTTTTATTGAATTTGATACAAAAATTCATTTTTATCCATTTAATATTTTTACAAAATCCACCAGTTATCATCCCCTCTCTTATAAATGTGTGCCTATTATTTTCATTTAATGAAAATTAAAACACGATTTGGGTCATGACATATATTATCATTTAATTTAAAAAAACAATTCGTGCGTTCTTGAAACATTAAATGGGTCAGAATACCAATATTCATGTTCTAATGTTATAAAGTAATGGATCTTGTCAAAATAAGATGAATTATTCTAAATAGAAATTATTCATTTTATTTCTTCACCTCATTAATTTTTTCTCCCACTATAATAATATAATTAAATAAATATCTCTCATTTAATCACTTGTTTTTTTAATAACCTATATCCATCTCTTTATACATCAAATGGAAAATGAAACCATCTTTCAGGTGTGTACCACATTACCACATCATGAATCGATATAATTAATTTCCCAATAACACCAAAAAATATTGATTTAAATATTTATTTGATGCATATATATGATAATAAATTTATATATATAATTTTATGATGAAAATCTATCAACTATTTTCATACAAGCCCATAAAATTGAAATTCATATCATTATTCGTGCATACATGTGGACTAGAACCTCCGTGATGTGATGTGATACGTTTTTCATCACTATATAACATTTATTGAAAATATAATTTTGTTATGGAAGTTATAATTTATTTATTATTTTTTTATCATTCATTATATATAATAAAGACCCAGGAAATTCTGTGGAAAATTTCTTCTTAAAAAAATGGGAATTTTACGAGTCCACGAAAGTTGACGGTGCATGATTCCGAGCCCCGGTATGCCCGGAATCAATTTTTGATGTTTTTTTTCAAGTAAGTTCAATAAATGTATGAGCGGGTTTTGATCTCTTTTGAAAAGGTTCTCGAATTGAAATCTGAGGACACCATTGAACTGGCAATGCTGGTATTCACTTTAAGAGACATTCACATCGACGACAGAGGGTCATGGAAAAAAGATAGTTTTTGGGTTCTCATGGAAAATAATAAAATAATGTTAGTATCACATTATTTTTATTTGAGCCGCCATGTGGATGTTTGGAGGTGCGTCCCACTGGATCGATATCCACTTTGTGGAGGTTGGAAGTGGGTTCCACTAGGCCAGAACATCCCATGTGATGTTGTGGTGGTGGTGACCACCACGCCTCAACCTACCATGTGGGGTTAATGTGGTGGGCACCCCTGGAGACCACATAACCTCCAAATTTTAATAATAGGGGTGGGGACCACCCAACCCTTATTAATAGGACGAGAGGAAAATCTCTAAACTCCCCTCATTAATGAGGGGGATCCCCTTGACCTCCTCTACCATTTAGAGTTCCACCACATCCCATTTAGTTATTAGTGCCAACACAAAATTTATTATGCCAAATCCAACCAATAATTAATTGAGCCATCTCTATTAATTAAATTCTACAATTTGAATATTAAACCCAACAATCTAAAATAATATACAATCTATTATTTGGAGGGGCTATCCATTAACTTTTTTCATTTGGGGGGAATATTGGGGTGAGGATAGCTTGGGAGAATTAGAAATCTCCTATGAAGAAACCCATCTCCCTATGGAGAATGATGAATGCGTTCTTCCAACGAAGAATTCCCACAAGAAGCATCTTCAACTTCTTCCATGGAGGAACCAAATGTGGGATGTATTTGACAACCGACTTACCTCCTCCTCATCGTCAATGAACGGACACACGAGCTCAAGATTGAAAGTGTGTGGTGGACGCGAAGATCAACAATCTCCTCTGTCTTCTTCCTCGTGACTCTGTCGAAGTCCAACGATCAAGGTAGGGGGAATTATTTGAGTTTGTTTTATTTTCAAGATGATGTGGGGGGATTTGTTTGATATTTATCTCCTTTTATATTCTTGAGTAATTATTTGAAAACACAAGAATGTTTGAACCGCTTTCTAGCACCCTAAAGGCAGAGGGTGTGGGCCAAACCAACATGGATTGACCCCTCCGTCATTCTTATTTATGATGATTTCTGGCATGGCGATGAGGCAACGAAATGAAGAAGGGAACAGAGGCACTACCCACGACCTCTGCGAACATCACTGCCCACTCGGCGCTCAGACAAAACTGACTCTGCCGCCTCGGGCCGAACCACACCGCCCGCCGGTTTCGGAGCTATGAAGGCTGTTCCGCCCATCGGCTGAGCCCCCCAACATGGGATCTTCCCATCGGCCCGCCTCCCAGCATGGCCACGCCATGCCCGGCCGCCTCCCGAGCCCCCTAGCCGAAACGTGCCACATGTCAGCCCGACCACGCCACACCTTGGATGAATTGGCCCTCGACTGTCCTGCGGCCCCTAGGCTGTGTTGCCCCAAACCACTCCCTTGTGGTGCTCTCCGGGCCGAGCGGAACCCGCATGGAACCATGGTCGGTCTGCACACTCGTTCCTGGTCGGTGCCATAGTGATCCTCCGTAGCCCCGCATGACCTACTAGGCAAGGCCCAACATGCAGGGCCAATCCCAATGGGCAAGCTTGCCCGATGGGCCAGGCCGGACCCACCAGGTCAGGACGGGTCAACCTGAACCGGGTCATCCCAAACTAAGTTGGGTCGGGTCAGACTGGACTCGGGCATACTACCAACCCTTTACTTTTTTTGGCCATATCTTTGGCACCGAACGACTTTTTGACAAACCATCTGTGACATTGGGTTTTCTTCCAGCGCGATGGACCCTTTGAGTATAACCCACTTGAGTAATGGGTACTGTTGAGATATGGTTAGGTTAGATCGTGTAGAACCCCAACTGGCCCCCTAGTCTAAAAGTCTAATAACTCACAGACCAGGCATCTGATTGACGTGCAATCTATTGCGTTGAGACCCCTATGACGCGGAGGACATTTGAGATACATATATGTGGGACTTCGTGAATGTTGGAGTATCTACCTATAGCTCTGGGAGTGGATCCTCCTAGAGAAGAGTGAGCAAATTGGAGAGACCTAGTAGCTAGCTAATACCTGATGACTGATAACAGAATTGACTTGGAGTGTCTCGAGTAGCCCAGTGGGGAGAGCCTTTGGGTAGTGTTAGTCCCACAGTGGGGAGTTCCTTGGTGTCAAGGTAGACCTACGGTACTCGGAAGGAGGAGTACCTCAGCAGGAAACGAGGGGGAGCACATTGGTGATGGAGTAGACCCCCGATGGAGAGTGCCTTGGTGACGCAACAGAACCATGGTACTCGACAGGAGGAGTAACTCAGCAGTCCATGGATAGTGGGAAGTGTTATAGTGATGCGGTAGGCCCACTGTACTTGATAGAGTGGGAGTTATCTAGTAGCTGATGTTTCGGTAGTGTGACTGGGCTTGTTACTTGATACTACCCCCCGAATAAAATCCTGGTTTAAGATGTGTCTGTAAATTTTGGGTTTACCTCATGATTGATAAGGATTACTTCATAACTTAGTTATATGTATGGGCATATACCTATGTGGGGTAATATGTTTATTTCAATCTTTTTGGTTTATCCTTGTTGGTTTCATGAGACCTTGAAGGTATCGGGGTCCCTACTAAGTATCGTTATACTCGCTCATGCACGGGCTATGCCCACACATCGTTGTGTTGGATGCAGACAACGGACATCACTGACAGAGGATGAGTGTATCTGGACTAGATGGTACACAGAGGTGCACCGCACGATGTGACGGTACATAGAGGAGATGGACGGATGTGGAGTGCTATGGAGGCTATCTATACCAACCCTTCGGGTAGGATTTCCCGATGGACATTCTAGGAGTCATTTTACCTTTTTATAGTACATGTAATTTCAGTTTCCTTGTATATTAATGTTCGGATTGAATTTTCGGCCCCCCTTTATTTCACCACACCATTTGTATACAATATTAAATAGTGTTTTGTTTCCAGCTCGTACACTGTTGTGTGCATTTTAATCTTATAAAGGAAATGCCTTCCCAGTTTAGGGATTTACGCCATTGGTGGTAGAGTCCAGCCCCTGGCCTATGGAAGGCAGACTTGGGGTAGTCATGGCACAGGCCCCAGGGGATAGTTTGTGACACATTTTTATCAGAGGAGTTGTTTCTAGCGCAAAACATAGGACTCTGATATATTCTGTGAAGCAATAGGTTTAAGGGTACACAACGTATTTTTCAGTGTAGGGAGACTACTGTTGGTGCGGCAGCCGACATATCCATACACCCAGACCCTAAAAACTGTTTTCCGACTTAGTTCATGAAATCACTGATTGCGTGTGTGTTTTCAAAAAAAAATTAAGTAATCTCAACCAGGTCATCTCACCAGGTATAACATGTGACTATGTCACATATGTTTCTTTCAGGATTCCTCCTCACGGATGAATAGCTTGAGCCCCGAGATTTTTACGTGCATGTAACCCACCGAGCGACAATGCCTTGGTGTAGGGCCCTCTTCTAGCAGAGGCACCAGTGGTACCACTACCCGTTGGGCCACAGATTCCACTAGCCCCAGCTGCAAACGATGCACGCTGCTTGAGAACATTTCATGAGTTCCAGCACTTGAGGCTGCCTAGGTTCAGGGGAGAGACGAACCCGCAGGTAGCTGAGGATTTGCTGGAGGTTTTGGTGAGTGTCTTCAGACTGGTAGGGACACCAGCCGACCTTATGGTGATCCTTGTCGTGGGTCTCATTCAGGAAGCAGCTGGAATATGGTGGAGACAAAGGCTCCAGGTGCATGAGGAGGTGACACTACTCGGGGCATACTTCAAGAGACTGTTTTGGGAGGAATTTTTCCTAGACACCCTACGTGATGTGCGGATACAGAGGTTACTTCACATGCAGCAGGGAAGCATGATGGTGGTACACTACTCTGTGTGGTTCACCGACCTCTTGTTCTACTCCGTAGATATGGTATGTGACCCATTCATCAGGGATCAGACCATCGAGTAGGTGCTCAGGAAAGAGATAAGGGATTCAATGATCTCCCTTAGCATCCTGACGTAGGCAGTGGAGTTGGAGCGAGGCATATTAGTGGAGAGATTAATTTTTGAGAAGTCCCCAGTAGCGAGACCCACCAATAGTGGACATGCAGCGGAGTCATCTGCAGTTGGAAGTTGAAAGATGTCACAGAGGTCCAAGAGGACTAGAACCACGGGTGGATGACCATAAGACTCTGGATCCGTTGTGTGGGGCACCCATGGTAGAGACATACATGACATGTGCAGGCTGTGTTTCTCATGTGGTGGGCAGGGTCACATGGCTCGTGACTATCTGACCCACCATTCGGATGATCAATAGACGGTTGAAGGACCTCCAAGAAAAGACATATATTTGATCAAGGCGGTCTGCAGGGAGAAGGCATAAATGTCATAGGAGTAGATGTGTAGCTAGCAGTGGATGACGTTTTGAGGTGTTACTGCCACCTCCACCAAGAGGACCACCCCGACCGCAGGGTGCAGGTGGATAGGCGAGAGCACAGCTCCAGGCCACGGAGGCATACAATCATGGAACTCCATATATGATTAGAGTTACGATCTGTGTCTACTCCACCATAGTTGCAGTATGTATAGACATAGGTGCCGGTCACTCTTTCATTTCAATTTCCCACATTCGGAGCTCGGAGATTCTGACAGAGCCGTTGGTTCGATCCTTAAGGCTAGAGATTCCAATTGGAACAGACCTAATGATTACGAACTGGTGCCGGTAGTTTGAACATACTCTAGTAGGCGAGAGATTCGTCAGGAATACCCTAGTAGCAGCATCGAGGCCTTAAGACATCATCTTGGGTATAGAGTGGTTATCTATAGTTCATGCTCAGATTGACTATATTAGTTAGAATGTGCGGTGTGTCCGCATGGATGGGACTAGGTTTTCCTTCACCGGCGGGAAGGGAGCCTCTGCATCACAGGACGGACTTACTCAGAGGAGGGTACAACCAATCACTCATCAGTTGGCCTACCTTACCATCAGAGCAGTGGATGTGGAGAGTCTGAGCAATCCTGTAGTGGTTGACCAGTGCAAGGATGTTTTCCTTGACGATGTTGCAGGACTATCTCCTCGTAGAGAGGTGGACTTCTACATTGACCTGTATCCCAGGACAACACCTATATCTACACCAGCATATCGGATGGCTCCTACAGAGCATCGCGAGATGCGGGTATAACTAGAGGACTTGCAGTAAAAGGGATCAATCTGGACCAGTGTTTCTCCCTTGGTAGTCCAGATTCATTTCCCCAACAAGGCGGATCGGAGTTTGAGGTTTTGTGTTGACTAATGTCGCCTAAACCAGCAGATCATGAGGAAAAATTACCCACTCTTGATAATTGACGACGTCTTTGATCAGTTGAAGAGAGAATGGTGGTTCCCGAAGATAGACATCAGATCAGGTTATCAATAGCTCAATGTTCGAGATGATGATGTGGAGAAGACTGCTTTCAGATGACAGTACAACCACAATTAGTTCTTGGTTATGCCTTTCACCGTAACCAACACTCTAGTACTGTTCATGGGACTCATGAAAAATATTTTCCATCCTTACCTTTATCGCTTTGTTATAGTCTTCATCTACGACATTTCGATCTTCTTGGCTATTGAGGAGGATAATGCCTACCATTTACATGTAGTCCTAGACACATTCCGAGAGAACCATCTTTATTGTTAGCTCTTGAAGTGCTAGTTTTTGATCTAAGAGGTTCACATCTTGGGACACGACATCTTGGAAGCTGGAGATGCATTGGATCCAGCGAATATTGAGGCAGTACATTCTTGGGAGCCACCCAGGAGTGTGACAGAGGTATGTAGTTTCATAGGTTTGGCTGGTTACTACCGAAGGATCGTTCCATACTTCTCCAGAGTTGCAGCACCACTATCAGCCTTGACGAAGCAGGGGAAACCCTTCGTGTGGTCGGAGAGATGCCAGCAGAGCTTTTAGGAGCTGAGGAAGAGGTTTAATAGTGCCCCCATCTTGAGTCTTCCAGAGGAAGGTGTAGGGTACGTAATCTACTACAACTCATCAGGGATCATACTCGGGTGTGTCCAAATTCAGGAGCTAGCAGTGATCGCGTTTGGTTATTTGTAGCTAAGACAACAAGGGCATAACTACAATACCCATGATCTGGAGTTAGAAGTACTGGTATTTTCCTTGAGGATGTGGTGACACTATCTGATGGGAAAATATTTTATCATGTACTCAGATAACAACAGTCTCAGGTATACCTTCTCTTAGATGGACTTGAACCAGAGACAACAGTGATGGCTTGAGTTCCTCTGGGACTATGACTTCAAGATATTCTATACTCTTGGATTGGGGAACGTTAGCAGATGCACTCAGTAGGAGATAGGGTATACATCGGCTAGGCGATGCGACTGAGCAGTTGGCTACTTTGTAGTTATCCTTTGTGGATAAGGATGGATCATCTTTCCTTTAGTCCCATATAGTCACTCCCCCACTTATTCAACGACACAAGGTGGTACAACATGGGGATATTGACTATGAGACACCACATGCTCATATATCCACAGGACATGCTCCTAATAGATTTTTTAATGGTGGGGAGCACATCATCCTCCTTAGAGGATGTACTATAGTACCAGTGTGACTTTTGGAGGATGTGTTGAGGGATTTACATGAGTCCCCTTTAGTGGTACATATAGTAGTTGGGAAGATGTACCCGGGCCTTCAAGGATAGCACTGGTGGAAAGGTATGAAGAACGTAGTTGCAGAGTTTGTCTTTTGAAGCCTAATTTCTCAGCATGTGAAGGCGGAGCACCAGGTACCAACGGGCTTTGATCAGCCATTAGAGGTTCCAGAGTTGCAGTGGGATAGTGATATCCATGGACTTTGTGATAGGACTTCCACGTACATCCAGGGGTCACGCCTCGATTTGGGTGATCGTTGATCGACTCACCATGTTGGCCCACATCCTACCGATCAGAGAGAAAGGTTAAGCAGAGATATTGGGATGCCTCTATGTGAAGGAGATTGTGTGGCTACATGGATTACCTTTATCTATCGACTCTGATAATGACATACGGTTTACATCCCATCTATGGAAGGGGTTGCAAGAGGCTTTCGGGACGCAACTTCGTCTGAGCAGTCCCATCCATCCTCAGACTGATTTGTAGACTGAACTGACCATTCGGACCCTCGAGGACATGTTGTGTGATGGGATCCTCAACTACGGTCATAGCTGTGAGGATTACTTAGCTTTTGTGGAGTTTTAATACAACAACAGCTATCACCCTACCATTGGGATGTCAATTTTTGAGGAAATATATGGGTGACCTTGCAGATCACCCTTGTGCTAGACTGACCCTGGGGATTCAGCACTAGTTGAACCAGAGTTGTTATGAGCTACCCAAGAGAAGGTTCTGATCATCATAGAATGGATGAAGACTACACATATAATAAATAGTTCATACTCTGACAGGAGACGGAGACCTCTGAAATTCAAGGATGGTGACCATGTCTTTCTATGGGTCTCATCTCAATGAGGACTACGATGTTTTGGCTGAGACGACAAGTTATCAATGCGATTCATCGGACCTTTTCAGGTCCTCAATAGAGTTGGTGAGGTGGATTACCGCGTATCTCTTCAACCTCAGTTGCACCGGGTGCCCGACATCTTCCACCTATATCACCTGATGAGATTTGTGCATGACCCTTCTCACATCATTGACCATGGATAGTTGGATTTCGACGATGGGGCGACATTCAAGGAGGTTCTACTAGAGATTGAGGATTGATAGGAGCATGTCCTACGTGGACCATTGATACCTCTAGTGCACGTTCGTTATCACCACAAGAACCTCTAGGAGAGCATATTGGAGTGGGAGGATCAGATGCATGCTCAATATCCCCACCCGTCCTTTTAGTTAGAGTTGTAGATTATGGGGATGTAAAGACCTGAGGTGGGGAGAATGTAAAGACCCAGAATTTGAGAAAACAAAATTTCCTTAAAACATGAGAATTTTATGATTACGCGAATTTTTACGGCGCATGATTCCCAGGCCTGGTGTACCCAGAATCAATTTATGATATTTTGTTCTGGAATGTTCAGTAAACGTACGAGTGTGTTTTTATAACTTTTGAACCATTTCTCCGAACTGAAATCTGAAGACACCATTGAACTCAAAATCACTAGTATTCGCTTAAGGATACTTTCACTTTGATGGTAGTGGCTTGAGAATAAAAGTTTTCTTTTGGGTTTTCATGGAAAAAAGTGAGATTCACATTATTTATATTTGGGTAGCCTTGTGGGTGTTTGGAGGTGGATCCTACTGGATCTAGAACCCACTTTTGGTGGTTGGAAGTGGGGACCACCGGGCCATATCCTCCCATGAGAGGTTATGGTGGTGGGGACCACCACGCCTGAACCTCCCATGTGGGGTTAATGTGCTGGGGACCACTAGAGACCACATAAACTCCAAATTTTTATAAAGTGGTAGGGACCACCTGACCCCTATTAATGGAAGTAGAATAAAATCTCTCAAATCCCCTCATTAATGAGGGGGAGCCCCTTGAACTCCTCTACCATTTATGTTTTCACCACCTCCCCTTCATTTATTTGATCCAATGCATAATTTTTTATGCCAAATCGTACCCATTAATTAATTGAGCCATCTATTTTATTTAAGTGCTACAATTTAAATTTTAAACCCAACAATATAAAATAATAGACAATATATTATTTGGAGGGGTTGTCTATTCACTTTTGGAATTTTGGTGGAATATTGGGGAGAGGAGAGCTTTGGAGAATTAGAATTCTCCAACAATGAACCCCAACTCCCAACAAAGAACGAAGAACGTGTTCATCCAACAAAGAACGTAGTCATGAAGGTTCTTCGACTTCTTCCCTTAAGGAAACCAATGTTGGAAGTCTTCGATGACCAAATTTCTTCCTCATCTTCATCAACGAACCGATGCACGAGATCAGGATTGAATGTGTGTGGCAGACGTGATGAATGATGATATCCTCCGTCTTCATCCCCATGAGTATGTCGATGTCCAACGATCATGGTAGGGCGATTTATATGAGTTTGTTCTATTTGTGAGATGATGTGGGTGATTTGTTTGATCTTTCTCCACTTTTCTATTCTTGAGAGAATATTTGAAAACTCAAGAATGTTCGAAACCTTTGCTACCACCCTAAACATGGAGGGTGCGGTCCAAACCAACCTGGCCTGAACCCTCTGTTGTTCTTATTTTTGATGACCTTTGGCATGTGGATGAGGAGACGAGATGATGAAGGCAACAACCGCGCTACCCGGGCCCCTTGAACCGCACCACCGTGGCGATAGTCCGGCCAAACTGTCTCTGCCACCTCGAGCCGCATAGGGCGGCCTGCTGGCTACCGAGACACACTGGCCATGCTGCCCATTGGTCGCCCCACCCACATGTCGACCTACCCGTCAGCCCGCCAGCCGGCCTGGCCAAGCCCTGCCTGGCTGCCCGCTGACCTGGTTGCGCCCTGCTCGGCCGCCCGCCTGCTGGCCTGCCAAGCTTCCGGCCGGCCTGCCCAGGCCCTGGCTGGCCACCCCCAGCCCGCCTACTAGCCCGCCTAGTATCCTGCCAGTGTGGTCGCGCCCTACCCAGCCCCCCTTCCACCTTGGTCGCGCCATACCCGTCCCACATGCGGGCATGCCCGGACGCCTCCCGAGCGACCGGGTTGAACCATGCCACCTGCGGGCCTGACTGCGCCATACCCTTTCCAAACCGGCCCCGGTCGACCAGCTGCATCTGGGATGAGCTGGACCTAACAACACCCTTGTGGTACACTCCTGGTCGAACAACCCTGCACGGAACCATGGATGGTCCGTGCCTATAACGACCCATACTTTACATACATTGTTAATACTTCAAAATTGAATCATACTTATTACAACATATAACAAAACCACGAAAGTACCATATAGGTATAGTGTCTTTAGAAACTGGGAAACATAAACAACTGGTTCATAAAGCGTCTACACTGTCTCCCATTTATTTCATCATATCTATAGTCCTTTTTGGCATATCTTACTTAATAACCTTCTTCCTGACCTAGGGAAGGAAAACATACAAAAGGGTGAGATCAAATGCTCAGTAAGGGTAAACAAAAGAAATATCAATCTCATCATATACATAAGCACATAACTTTTGGAAATATTAACCTGCAAAGGAGATCATAATTTCATAACATGGGATAAATCATGGCAGTGAAATGTAATCACAGTAATCATAACATAAAACATGAAACTTTGTGGCATACACACATAATCATAGAGAATCATTTCTTGTTAGTCATGACTCATTGCCAAGACTATCTTAGTGGACAAAGTCCCTTTCTGAACCGAGTAACCCTCGTTTCAGTCCTGTTTCACTGAACCGGTATAACCTACCTTTCCAGCCATGTCTATCTCATGAGATATAAAATCTTTACCCAATGCACTGGAGGGAGATATAGGTCCCACCCATCTTATAATGAATCCTTTCTTATCTGTGCCACATAATCATAAATCATACATCATCGCATAACACATGTAACAAAAATGGGATTCTTGAAACATCATGACATCATAAAACAAATCATATAAGGTAAATGACTTCATAAAAATAATTTCCTCAAAACATAATCAAATCAATGTAATAATAGGGATAAAAACAGAACCCTATATTATCTTAGATGGAAAATAATTTTGATAAAACATTTGAACTCCATTCTTAAGGAAAATATCCTTTCTACTTCAAAAACACTTTTCTTTTCTTAACATGTCATACAATTATAAACTAAAAGAAGTTGATTAAAAATAAACTTGAAATCTTATAAAGGAAGATTCTTGGAAATAATGTTTTAACAATCCATTCTTGCCGTTTAAGTTAAAAAAACAGTCTTCGTACTTTTTTCGGAAAAGTCAAAAAGTACCTCGTATGAAAAATGACAAAAGATTCCTTTCATATCTTTTACTAAAAACTAACCTAAGGGTAAAATGGGATTTAAAAAATTGTAGTTGGATGTAAATAACATTACATATTGAGGTAACATGGATGCGGATGATTAAATACACCCTAGTAATTACCAAAGTAAAAACAATCTCGGATAAAAGTGAGATTGTGATATTTCCCTTACCTTAGGTCCGATTTGATTTTTACGTGTCCAAAGCTCCTGTATAATGGTTTAAATAATGTTATTGACTTATTCCAGAATCATACATATTGATATGATATCATATATGGTCATATGCTTAGCTTCTTGTTAATTATATTTCATTGTTACTTGTTACTCGGGTCTTTATTGACTTTTTTTCTTATGTGTGTTTTGCCGAATATATTATTATTCTTCTTTTAAGGTTATAGACACCTTATATACATAATGGTATTAGTGTAACATATATCAGATTTATTCATTCAATTCATTTATATAATTACTATGTAATGATGATCATGTAGAACGAGTCGCATCACATCGTGGAGACGGTATTCCGTACGTACACACGAGTGATGATATCGTTCCTATGATCATGGAATTGTATTAGAGTATATATATATTATTTCAGTATCAATATTACTTTATAATAATTATAAATAGTTACTCATTGCATCATTATACCCATCCTTGTATGGTGATGGTGGAAAATAGATTACACCACGGCGTGGAGACGGTATTCCGTACGTACGCACGCGCGGTGATTTCATTTTTCCGTAGGATGGATAGAAGGTGAATTAGGGTTGTTTAATATTTATAATAACATATCAGTATGTAAGTAATACTGATGTTATTACTTTATCATGAAACAACTAAAGAAGAAGAAGTTGAAGAAGAAAGAAATTGAAAAGATCGGTAATGGATATTACCTCTTCTTTGGAACGCTTCTTTGAATCCTCCACTTAGGGAACTATGATTGGTCTTTGAAGAATACCAGGACCTCTAGGATTATTCTTGGGAAGTGTAGAGGAGAAAATGTCAGGGTTTGGCTGAGCTTGAGTGCTCAAATTGGTGTGAGGAGGAGGGGGAGGAGGTGCCCTTTTATAAGGGAGGGGAGGGGCACCTTAGGAATATCTCAAAATATTATTTTATATTAAAGTAAAAATCGGTATATAATGGTTCAAAATGGTCTTATTTCAAAGCTAAAGTGGGGAAGGTTCGAAATACTATCAGGAAATAGGATTTAGACAATTTTAGGGTATTATTTTAACCTTATCAATTAGATTTAACTCTAAGTTAAATAATTTAACTTTTACCGTGTCTTTTTGTTTTCTTTCACTATATGGTTAATAAACTTACTATAACATGCCAAACGAACCCCAAATTATTTATTATTAATATATATATCCTTATCTATGTCATTTGTCCGAACCTTAGATTTTTAGGAATAAAATAACAATTAATAATATAATATTTGATTTAAAAACTATTTTGTGTCAATTTTGACACTATTTGATATATGATTTTTTTAAAGTCATAACAGAATTATATGTTCGAACCAAGTTGATTAAATCAACACTAATATATCATAGTAACCTATAAAATTAGTGGAATTCATAAAAAGTCTCAAATTACATTCATTTGAGAATTTATAACATCAATTATGTTAACATTTCCTTAAAAGGGTAATTACTGCATCATCGTTGTGTCACAAATAAATTAATTTATTTAATGTCTAAAAATTATAAATAAAATATAATTATGTAGGAAATATTTGTATATTTATAATGAATATTTATAGTCGAATTTATCTTATGTATAACCTCATATTAAAAATGATTTACTTATTAAACATTGATTTTAACTATTTTAACCCTTCTTTAAATAAATTAATAATAAATGTCCTAATCTAACCCATGCGGGCCTAAATGGTCATATTTTATTCATGAGGTTGTTTTTGTTCGAATTACACATATCCAATAGAATTAGGACATGTGTTAGGGTAATAGTAATATCATATTTACCCCTATTTACTATTAACCGCGGTAAAAAAAAGTAAACAGTTACTATTCACGAAAAAATTATTTTTATCTCATTGAACCACATTTTACTTACTGATATCAACCGTGTCTATCAGATTTTCGAAATTCCATTCATAGAAGCGGTAAAATTATGTTTTATGCAAAATTCAGTTTTTAACCTACCACTTAGTGGTTTCACTATTCATCAAAAATTGAAAGTTTTCAGAAAAATACCAAAATTTCACCCTAGGCTAATTTCGGTGTTCCGAATCCAAAAATGAAGTCCATTTTGAAAAATAAAATTTATAAAATTTCAAAAAGTGGTTATTACTATTCATAACGACCAGTTTTAATAATATTTTAATAGCATATCATTGTTTAGTGAAACTCGGTATTGCGTACGACGCAAGCTATCGAGGAAGGTCGCGATTGTGTGTAAAGTAAGCCAAGCTAGTATGTAGTGAAATATTCCTTTGATGATATATAAAAACAAAATATTACTCATAAAAATCTTGGGTGTTACATTCTACCCCCCTTAAAAAGAATTTCTCCCTCGAATTTCGTCACTTTGTAACAAACAGATGAGGATACTTCTCCCTCATCATATCCTCAAGCTCCCATGTAGCTTCTTCATGTTGGTGGTTCCTCCATAAAACTTTTACCAATCGAGTGGTCTTGTTTCGTAGGACTTTTTCACTACAATCCAGAATCTCTATCGGTTGTTCTTCATAAGAAAGATCTTGCTCCAGCGGTACAACTTCTGAGATGAGTACATGTGAAGGATTAGGTATGTATTTTCTCAGGAGAGATACATGAAAGACATCGTGAACATGAGAGAGATTCGGTGGAAGCGCCAATCGGTAAGCTACCTTTCCAACACGATCCAGTATTTCGAAAGGACCAATATATCTAGGGCTCATCTTCCCCTTCTTTCCAATCTCATAACCCTCTTCCAGGGAGATATTCGTAAGAACACTTTATCACCCACTTAAAACTCTAGGTCTTGTCTTCGGTTGTCGGCATAACTTTTCTGTCGACTCCGAGCTGCTCTTATGTGTTGTTGAATAGATCTGACCTTTTCTGCCATTTCATCAACGAGATCAGGTCCTAATAGCTTTTTTCCCCAACTTCATCCTAGCACGTTGGAGTCCTGCATTTGTTTCCATAGAGAGCTTCATAAGGATCCATCGGAATACTGGAGTGAAAGCTATTATTATATGAAAATTCCACCAAAGGTAGGTGTTGATCCCAACCTCCTTTGGAATCCATAGAGCAAGCTCTCAACATATCTTCTAGGGTTTGAATTGTTCTCTCAGACTGACCGTCTGTCTGGGGATGATAAGTAGTACTGAAACTCAACTCTGTATCCAGAGTATGCTGAAGACATCGCCAGAACATCGAGTTAAATCTCGGATCCCGATCAGATATAATAGAAAGTGGTACTCCATGCAATCTTACCACTTCCTTTACATATATCCTGGCAAGCTGATCTAGAGAGAAATCCTCACTAATAGCAATGAAGTGTGCAGACTTTGTAAGACGATCAACTATGACCCAGATAGCATTATTGACTTTGGATGTTTTAGGAAGTCCTGTGACAAAGTCCATAGTGATGTTTTCCCATTTCCATTCGGGTATGGGTAATGGTTGTAACATCCCCTTAGACTTCTGTCTCTCAGCTTTAACTTGTTGACAAACCAAGCATCGAGAGACATATTCACAAAATCTCTTTTCATTCCATCCCACCAGAAGTACTCTTTCAGGTCCCTATACATCTTCGTGCTTCCAGGATGAATAGAGAATGAAGAAATATGAGCCTCATACAGCATCTCCTTCTTTAATTCGGGGATGGGAGGAACACAAACCCGATTCCTGAACATTATTATCCCATCAAAATAAAGGATGAATTCAGGAACATTTCTCACCTTCTTTTGTAACTCTACATCTTCCTTCTGTGCCTCTTTAATCTTCACATGTATAGATGGTTGAAAATTCATTTGAGAAAGATAAGATTTTCCCCCTTCCATTATAATTCCAAGATCCATCCTTTGTAAATCCATAAATATTGGATCTTTTGTGATCCTCATCATGGATAAACTAGCATGTTCTTGTCGACTTAATGCATCTGCCACCTTGTTTGCTTTCCCAGGGTGGTAATGGATTGAGCAGTCATAATCCTTAATCAGCTCCAACCATCTTCTTTGACTCATATTCAACTCCTTTTGTGTGAAAATATACTTTAAACATTTATGATCAGTATAAATATCACACCTTTCACCATAAAGGTAATGCCTCCAAATCTTTAATGCAAATATTACCGCAGCCAACTCCAAATCATGTGTTGGGTAATTTTGCTCATGGATTTTCAACTGTCATGAGGCATAAGCTATCACCATATCATTTTGCATAAGAACACACCCCAATCCCTTCTTGGATGCATCACTGTAGATCACAATCCTTTCTCCACTACAAGGCAGTGTGAGCACAGGTGCACTGGATAACCTTCTTTTCAACTCCTTGAAATTCTCTTCACATTCCTCTGTCCAAACAAACTTAACTCCTTTCCGAGTCAACTTGCAGAGTGGATTAGATAATCGTGAAAAATCTTTTACAAAACGTCGATAATATCCAGCCAAACCAAGAAAACTTCGGATCTCAGTTACTGTTGTTGGTCTTGACCATCTTTTGATAACCTCTGTTTTTGCCGGATCCACAGATATCCCCTCTTTTGAGATTATGTGACCCAAAAATGAAACTTTTTGAAGCAAAAATTCACACTTGGTAAATTTGGCATAAAGCTTCTCCTTTCTCAGGGTCTTCAATATAATTCTCAAGTGATCTTCATGCTCTTCCTTGCTCTTTGAATAGACATGAATATCATCTACAAAGACTACCAAAAATTGATCAAGATAGTCTCTAAAGACTCTATTCATTAGATCCATGAAGATAGCAAGGGCATTAGGAAGACCAAATGGCATCACTATAAATTCATAGAGTCTATACCTTGTACGGAAAGTCGTCTTTGGTATATCCACCCTTTTGAACCTTAATTGATGATACCCTGAATGAAGATCAATCTTGGAAAAGTATTGAGCTCCGCGTAGTTGGTCAAATAAGTCATCAATGCGTGGGAGAGGATATTTGTTCTTGATAGTGATCTTGTTAAGTTCTCGATAATCAATGCAGAGTCTCATTGATCCATCTTTCTTCTTAACAAATAGAACAGGTGATCCCCAAGGTGACGCACTAGGGAGTATGAATCCCTTATCAGGATTCTCTTGGATTTGCTTCTTCAATTCCTGCAACTCAATTGGGGTCATTCTATAAGGTGTCCTTAAAATAGGCAAAGCACCCGGTACGGGTTCTATTGAAAACTCAACTTCACGATTTGGTGGAAGACCCGGTAATTCCTCCGGAAAGACATCATCAAACTCTCGTACGATGGGCATATTCTTAATCATAAGTTTCTCACCAACCATTTGAGATAAATAACATTCATTTAGTGGAATCAAGACCCATTAGATGGAAGGAATTTCCACTGGAAGGTTATATTCATCCTTGCATTGATAGACGATCGTAGATTGATCTGGAATATGAAATTTGACTTCCCTTCTTTGGAAATTTATATGAGCTCCATGTAGAGAAAGCCAATCCATGACAAGAATCACATCAAATTCCACTAAAGGAAGGATCACAAGATTTACAGGAAGCACTTTCCCACAAACATCGATCGGAGAAGAATTATAAACATTTGATGCGACTGTTGTGCCATTACGTGTTGTCACAGCTAACTCAACATCTAATTGTTGAGGTAATACGGTGATACCCTTAGAAAATTCTTTAGAAATAAAAGAGTGGGTGGATCCAGAATCAAATAAAACATTTTCTACTTTAGAGTGGATTGTAAGTGTACCTTTCACCACTTCGTTATCGTACTCCACATCGCTGATAGAAATTGCATGTGACTTTCCTTTGTATTTAGCCTTAAGATTTTGTTGACGTCGACCATCATCATCAACCCTTGGATTTGGGCATTGATTGGAATAATTCCCCATCTCCTTGCACTTGAAACATTGAAGTGTAGTAGGTTCATTATGTGTATCCCTTCCTTTGTTTGCATCATTAGACATCTTCTTCCCATTATCGCGGCATTAAAATGCCCGATGACCTTCCTTTCCACATTTGAAACATTTACTTGTCCCTTTAAGACAACTCCCTCCATTTTTCATTCCACACTTTTAGAATAAGGGAAAGCTCATCTTCTTTTCAGTGTTCTCTTTAGATTTTCCTTTGAATTCCATCTTCCTCTTCTTATCAAGCCCATGTGACTGATGGGTTACTCCAATCTCCATCTCGACTTTGAGAGCACATCGAACGATTTCCTCGTAGCTATTGAAGTCCCTTATGGCTAACGCCCTTCGAAGACTTGGTTATAAGCCACTAAAGAATCGATCGATCTTACTCTCAGGTTGGATAATAATACCAGAAGCGTACCTTGCAAGTCTTGTAAAATTTGCTTCATAGGTACCAACAGATTCATCATCCCATTGCTTCAGTTGAAGAAACTCTTTCTCCATCTTTGTTCGGAGAATACGAGGGATGTAATTATTGAAAAATAAGTTCTTGAACTCGTCCCATTCCATAGACTCAATTTCATCCCTTTGCCTCGTATTCTTAATAATATTCCACCATTGATCAGCATCTCCTTCCAAACGATACACTGCTAGGATAAATTTATGATGTTCAGAACATTGAAGAACTGAAAATATCTTTTTAGTAGTACTAATCCATTGTTCAGCAACTAATGGATCAGTAGACCCGCTGAAAGAAGGTGGACGCTGCCTCATGAAGGATTCAACAGAATTTTGCTCCGTCCTTTGCTCGTTTGGAAGTCCTGCATGATTCATAGCTTGAGAAAGTTGTGTGAGCATGGCTACATGATTTTGCATTCCAGCTCCCATATCGTTTGGTTGCTCAGGAGGAAAATCATTGCATTTCCCATTGCATTCCGCATTAACACGGTTCCTTCGAGTTCCAGCCATTGACTAAATCCAAGAAGATAGTGTGAGAAACACTAATTATAATAGGAAAACCACATAATCAAGGTTAAAATTACACACTTATCCTAGGGTATTCATGGACATTTCTAAAACACTAAGATTGTGTTCTATGCTTAGACATATCATTAGGGTTTCTACTAAAACCTTCACATCCTAGTTTCCAAAGGTTGACTATACCTTTCCTCTGATACCAACTATAACGACCCATACTTTACATACATTGTCAATACTTCAAAATTGAAGCATAATTATTACAACATATAACAAAACCACGAAAGGACCGTATAGGTATAGTGTCTTTAGAAACTGGGAAACATAAAAAACTGGTTCATAAAGAGTCTACATTGTCTCCCATTTATTTCATCATATCTATAGTCACTTTTGGAATATCTTACTTAATAACCTTCTTCCTGACCTGGGGAAGGAAAACATACAAAAGGGTGAGCTCAAATGCTCAGTAAGGGTAAAAAAAAGAAATATCAATCTCATCATATTCATAAGCACATAACTTTTGGAAGTCTTAACCTGCAAAAGAGATCATAATTTCATAACATGGGATAAATCATGGAAGTGAAATGTAATAACATTAATCATAACATAAAACATGAAACCTTGTGGCATACACACATAATCATAGAGAATCATTTCTTGTAAGTCAAGACTCATGGCCAAGACTATCTTAGTGGACAAAATCCCTTTCTGAACCGAGTAACCCTTGTTTCAGTCCTGTTTCACTGAACCGGTATAACCTACCGTTCCAGCCATGTCTATCTCATGAGATATAAAATCATTACCCAATGCATTGGAGGGAGATATAGGTCCCACCCATCTTATAATTAATCCTTTCTTATGTGTGCCACATAATCATAAATCATACATCATCGCATAACACATGTAACAAAAATGGGATTCTTGAAACATCATGACATCATAAAACAAATCATATAAGGTAAATGACTTCATAAAAATAATTTCCTCAAAACATAATCAAATCAATGTAATAATAGTGATAAAAACAGAACCCTATATTATCGTCAATGGAAAATAATTTTGATAAAACATTTGAACTCCATTCTTGAGGAAAATATCCTTTCTACATCAAAAACACTTTTCATTTCGTAACATGTCATACAATTATAAACTAAAATAAGTTGATTAAAAATAAACATGAAATATTATACAGGAAGATTCTTGGAAATAATGTTTTAAATATCCATTCATTCCATATAAGTTAAAAAACATTCTTCGTACTTTTGTCAGAAAAGTCAAAAAGTACCTCGTATGAAAAATGACAAAAGATTCATTTCATATCTTTTACTAAAAACTCACCGAAGGGTAAAATGGGATTTAAAAAATTGTAGGTGGATTTAAATAATATTACATATTGAGGGAACAGGGATGTGGATGATAAAATACACCCTAGTAATTACCAAAGTAAAAACAATCTCGGATAAAAGTGAGATTGTGATATTTCCCTTACCATAGGTCCGATTTTCTTTGTACGTGTCCGAAGCTCCTGTATAATGGTTTAAATAATGTTATTGACTTATTCCAGAATCATACATATTGATATGATATCATATATGGTCATATTCTTAGCTTTTTGTTAGTAATATTTCGTTCTTACTTGTTACTCGGGTCTTTATTGCCTTTTGTTCTTATGCGTGTTTTGCCGAATAAATTCTTATTATTCTTTTAAGGTTATAGATACCTTATATCCATTATTGTATTAGTGTAACATATATAATATTTATTCATTCAATTCATTTATATAATTACTATGTAATGATGATCATGTAGAACGAGTCGCATCACATCGTGGAGACGGTATTCCGTACGTACGCACGAGTGATGATATCGTTCCTATGATCGTGGAATTGTATTGGAGTATATATATATTATTTCAGTATCAATATTACTTTATAATAATCATAAATAGTTACTCATTACACCATTATACCCATCCTTGTAAGGTGATGGTGGAAAATAGATTACACCACGGCGTGGAGACGGTATTCCGTACGTACGCACGCGCGATGATTTCATTTTTCCGTAGGATGGATAGAAGGCGAATTAGGGTTGTTTCATATTTATAATAACATATCAGTATGTATGTAATACTGATGTTATTACTTTATCCTGAAACAACTAAAGAAGAAGAAGTTGAAGAAGAAAGAAATCGAATATATCGGTAATGGATATTACCTCTTCTTTGGAACGCTTCTTTGAATCCTCCACATAGGGAACTAAGATTGGACTTTGAAGAAGACCAGGACCTCTAGGATTATTCTAGGGAAGTGGAGAGGAGAAAATGGCAGGGGTTGGACGAGCTTGAGTTCTCAAATTTGTGTGAGGAGAAGGGGGAGGAGGTTCCCTTTTATAAGTGAGGAGAGGGGTACCTTAGGAATATCTCAAAATATTATTTTATATTAAAGTCAAAATCGGTTTATAATGGTTCCAAAGGGTCTTATTTCGAAGCTATAGTGGGTAAGGGTCTAAATCCTATCAACCAATAGGATTTAGACAAGTTTATGGTATTATTTTAACCTTATCAATTAGATTTAACTCTAAGTTAAATAATTTAACTTTTACCGTGTCTTTTTGTTTTCTTTCACTATATGGTTAATACACTTACTATAACATGCCAAACGAACCCCAAATTATATATTATTAATATATATATCCTTATCTAAGTCATTTTTCCGAACCTTAGATTTTTAGGAATAAAATAACAATTAATAATATAATATTTGATTTAAAAACTATTTTGTGTCAATTTTGACACTATTTGATATATGATTTTTGTGAAAGTAATAACAGAATTATATGTTCGAACCAAGTTGATTAAATCAACACTAATATATAATAGTAACCTAGAAAATTAGTGTAATTAATAAAAAGTATCAAATTACATTCATTTTAGAATTTATTACATCAATTATGTTAACATTTCCTTAAAAGGGTAATTACTCCATCATCGTTGTGTCATAAATAAATTAATTTATTTAATGTCTAAAAATTATAAATAAAATATCATTATGTAGGAAATATTTTTAGCTTTATAATGAATATTTATAGTCGAATTTATCTTATGTATAACCCCATATTAAAAATGAATTACTTATTAAACTTTGATTTTATCTATTTTAACACTTCTTTAAATAAATTAATAATAAATGTCCTAATCTAACCCAAGTGGGCCTAAATGGTCATATTTATTTCATAAGGTTGTTTTTGGTCGAATTAAACTTATCCAATAGAATTAGGACATGTGTTAGTGTAATAGTAATATCATATTTACCCCTATTTACTATTAACCGTGGTAAAAAAAAGTAAAAAGTTACTATTCACCAAAAAATTATTTTTATCTCATTGAACCACATTTTACTTACTGATATCAACCGTGTCTGTCGGATTTTCGAAATTCCATTCACAGAAGTGGTAAAATTATGTTTTATGCAAAATTCAGTTTTTAACATACCACTTAGTGGTTTCACTATTCATCAAAAAATGAACGTTTTCCGAAAAATACCAAAATTTCACCCTAGGCTATTTTCGGTATTCCGAATCCAAAAATGAATTCCATTTTGAAAAATAAAATTTATAAAATTTCAAAAAGTGGTTATTACTATTCATAACGGCTAGTTTTAATAATATTTTAATAGCATATTGTTGTATAGTGAAACTCGGTATTGCGTATGACGCATGCTATCGACGAAGGTCACGATTGCATGTAATGTAAGCCAAGCTAGTATGTAGTGAATGATTACTTTGATGATATTTAGTAACAAAATATTACTCATAAAAATCTCGGGTGTTACAGCGCCCTCACGGCCTGTATTCGTCCTCTCGGCCGGTTCGCGCCCTTCTGCTAGTTCAGTGCCGTAACGACCCTATGTAGCCCCTCGTGGCCTTCTGGGCTAGGCCCAGCAGGCAGGGAAAAACCCAACGAGCCTGTCTGGAGCCAACGGTCAGGACAGGTTCACTCGAACCGGGTCAGCCCTGACTATGTCTGGCTGGGTCAGTCTGACCTGGTCGGACTGGACCCGGGCCCACTACCAACCCTTTACTTTCATTGGTCATATCATTGGCACCAGATGACTATTTGACGAATTGTCAGCAGTGCTGGTTTTTCTTTGAGTGCGATGGACCCTTTGAGCATACCCTACTGGAGTTCAGCGTAATGTTGACATATGGTCAGATTGGATTGTGCACGAATCCAACGGGGCCTCTGAGACTAAAAAATTAATAACACATAGACTGGGCATCAGATAGACGCGTCGTCTGTTGCGTTGAAACCCCAATGACATGGTGGACCTTTGAAAACCTTCTACATTGGACTTTATCATATCTAAAGTATCGACCAGTAGAACGTGGAGCAAATCCTCTCGGAGACGATCAAGTATAGTGCGGAGACCTAGTAGCTGGTTGAGACCAACTGACTGCTGACCAATTCGACACCTATTGATTCAACATTCCCAGTGTGGATCGAATTGGAGTCGTGGTAGACACATTGTGGGGAGCTCTGTGGTGTCGCGGAAAACACATGGTACTCTACAGGAGAGGCACCTCAACACGTTATGAGGGGGAGCACGTTGATGATGTGGAACACCCACGGTGGAGAGTTCTTGGTGACGCAGTAGACCCATGGTACTCGATAGGAGGAGTACCAATGTTATACATGGTTATTGGGAAGCACATTGGTGACGTGGCATTCCCATTGTACTCAATAGAGGAGGAGTTCTCCCGCAGCCGAGGTTTTGACAATGTGACTGGGGATGTTACTTGATACTACCCCTAGAATAAAATCCCGGTTTGAGCTAAGTCAGTATGTTTTTTGTTTAACTCATGATTGAGATGGATTACATGATAACGTAGGTAAATGCATGGGCATTTACCTATGTGGGGTTAGATATTGATTTCATACTTTGTGGTATGTACTTGTTGGATTTGTGAAACCTTGAGGGTCTCGGGGTCCCTAATGAGTATCGTTATACTCTCCCCTGCACAAGATATGGCCCCACCTCATTGTGTTGGATGCAGATGATGGACAACGCTGATCGAGGCTGAGTGTACCTGGATTGGACGGTACCTCGAGGTGGACCACACAGTGTGATGCTACATAGAGGATACAGACGGGCGTGGAGTGTTGTGGAGGATATTTACACCAACCCTTCGGGTAGTATTTCCCGATGGATGATTGAGGAGTTGTTTTACCTTTTTCCAGTACATTTACATTCATTTTTGTTGAACTTTGTAGTTGGTCTTGTATTTCCGGCCCCCTTTACTTTTGAGCACTCTTTTTGTATACAGTTTTATTTAGTGTTTTGTTTCCAGCTCATACTATATTGTGTGTGTTTTCAAGTTATAAAGGAATTTCCTTCCCAGTTTATGGATTTATGACTTTGGTGCTAGTCTCCAGCCCCTGGCCTATGGATGATAGGCTTAGGATAGTCACAACACGGGCCTCGGGGGATGGGTCATGACATATTTCGAATAAACATTACCCACTTTCTATATTAATCATTGAAAAATTTAAATGACACACTGTGTATGTACGACCTACCGTCACAATTATTATACCACAGTACATTATTCATAAACAATTTTATTTTTTTCTAATTAAATGTGTAATTATTTTATTAAAAATGATATTCATTTCATGATTATTATTCTAGATTTGATAGAACAATGACCCCTTTGACCAATGTCAGCATACCAAATCTTTTTTGAAATTATGGACTGAATGTCCTCAATACACTGAATGTTGTCATAACATATTTTGTAATTAAATGTGTTATTTTAATAAATGAAGAAATTTTTTTATTTCTATTTTAATAATCCGAAAAAATCTTAGGGAATAATTTTTTTATATATTCCAATTATACATATGTTGAAGGAGGAATATAGAGAATTTGGACTCTTGGTAATGAATTTCATCTAAATTTCATTTTGTTGAGAATTTTTTATATTTTTCACAGAATATAATTTATATAATTTATATACTATAATTTTTTACGATATATCTAGAATCATTATTAAAACAATTTTTTTAAATTTCAATTCTAATTGTTTCATCAAATTGTTTTTAACATTATGTTTAACAATTAGTAAAGGGTTTCATAAATAAATTTCAATTGGTTGGGTGAAAAATATATATCATTAAATTTTTATACCATTATTATTTGTGAATTGATACCTAAATTTTTTAAATAATATATTTAAATTTCAATTATTGATTTTAAAATTATAACAAAAAATTGCACAGCAAATTAATTATCAATTCAAAGATATGATATTTATTTTGAATATTCATCTCAAATTATCTTCATTTAATACATATGATTATGTTATGAACCTATAATATTTAATTAATTTTATATACTACACATTATATATAATAAATCATTAATATTCATATTTTCCTAGTATTTATTTTTTAGTTTTATGTTATTCATTCTCAGGGAATGTGATTTAAAATTTGAAAAAGTGGGAAAGTGTATATGTTAACATCTTGTTTCCTTTCAGGATTTTTTATGTTAAAATTGATTTAAGGGGAATCAAATAATATTATTATAATTAAAAGATAAAATATTTTATCCCATTATTGTGATTGTATATTAAATTATTTTATTCAATAATTCCAATTACTAAATAAAAAATCAAGAAATTTATTTCTATGTTCAACTTTTCATGTATCGTAATTTGGATTTGAAAACATTATCTCCAAAATCATTGTTTTATAAATTTCATTCAAAAAATATCCACATTAAAATTAAATTATTTATCAGTTCAATTTTACATGATCTTGAAACATTATTTATATTTTATAAATGTAAATTTTTTATCTTTTTACAATTAGTTCATTTTTTATTCTCCTTTTATAGATGATTTAAAATATTTTTTAACATATATGAAATAAACTGATTTTAAAGTCATCATGTATGTTATTTTATTTTAATCATTATTTATTTTTTAATATATTTATATTAAAACCAAATATGTTCCCCATTATTTTTCCAATTTTTATAAAAGATTTAAAAAAAAATAGAATTTGTGACTTTTTTATGAAAATGATTTCAATATTCATTTAATGGAATTTTCATATTTATATATCAATATAACCTAATGATCCCTCTATTTAATTGGAATTTCGAAATTAAAAAATTATTAATCTTCATTCTCTGGATATATTTTGATAACTTTTTGTTGAGATTGACATTTTAGGGTGTAATGTAGAAAATTGATATCTTCTCAATGTTTATTTCATGTTATCGGTCATATAAATTTTTTTAGGCATGAGCCACATTATTGATCAAGGGGAAAATAGATATGGAATATATGATGCGTCCTCTATGATATCAATCTAATTCATTTTCCATGGATTTTGTTCTATGGGTATTTTTCATGGAAATCAACCATATGATTATTCTGAATTTATGTGTTCTATAAGGGTTCTATGAATTTGATGTCCCTTCATACCAACATGTTATATTAATGCATGATATGCATTATAAATAAAAACTCTGAATAAGGTTGACATCACATTTTTTATTATTAATGATTCTTTTGACACATGTCCTATGGTAATGTAATACATAATGTCTGATTATATATTATCCAAGTTTTCATTGGCAAGGATTCTATTATTTTAGGATTGTTCACATTGATTATATAATTATACCATTATTAAAATCATATTCTAACAAATGAAATTCAATTGATAATGGTTCAATTTAATATTAATAATCATTTTAGATCACCCATAAAATGTTACTACCATGATAGGTTATGTAGAACAATGAAAAATAATTTTTATATAATAATGATAAATATGTGTTTAATTTTATAGGATTTTTTAACACTTAATATGATATATGAAATGATGGTTATATTTGGAGAAAAACTCTATTTAATTCATGAGTATATTTTATGGATGGTTTTCCCCTATTTCCCATAATAATATACCTAAAATTTCAATATTTTTTATGTTATCCATTATTTTACTTTTATGATGTATATTTTGGATGGGAAAATTTGGGAAATGATTATTGGTTTCAAATCCAAAATTAGTCACCTAATTTTTTTAGCACCTGGTCTTCGAGTATAGGATTGTGGCTATTAAAATATTATTTATGTTTTTTAAAAGTATGTAATATTTATATTAATTATTTATGAATTTTTATATGATTAATTTCTCGAATTTCTCTTGGAGAATTTATTTTTGTGTGAATAGTGATAAAAATATTTTTAAAGAAGAATCATAGTGTTTATGATTATATCATGATATAATTATAACAAAAAAATGATATCATATTTGATGAAAAATTATTAAAAAAAGATTTAATATTTTTCATTTAAAATTTTAATGTTAATCTGATAAAACACTTGTCTTACATTTAAGAATATTTTGTTGTATTTTATTCAAAAATTAGATTTCACAAATATTTAAAAATAATCATCATCAATTTTATAAATCAAATCTAAAATAATTAATATTTTTATTTTATATTATCATGTTAATATTAGGTAATATATCTAACTTCATTTTTTTGGATTAAAAATAAGGTTTCTATGAGTACTTTTAGTTAATGTTATAATGGTAAAATTGTTATATTCAATTAATTCATTTATTAACCTTTTGAATTTTGTGTCCAATAAATATAATCAATATCTTATAAAATTAACTATAATATAATTTTAAAAGAAATATAATATTATATTAACATGAATTCAATTTATTAACATTCTAAATATGATATATAACACATCATATAAAATAAAACATGTTTATTTGAAACAAATTTTTTCTTTATGTTAAATATTTGAATTTAAAAGGTAATTATAGTATTCATTAAAAAATTAATTAAATTATATAGAGATCAAATTTATTTCCAGAACATTAAATTTTTTTGATAATATATATCTTATAAATTTAAATATAATATAGTTTACTTGTGAAAAAAACTACAAACCATGTCAATAAAATTGGTTAAATGTAAACAACTAGTTTTAAAAGGAATTACACATGTTTTAAAAATGTATTAATAAAAATTGTAGTGGATAGATCATCCATATATAACTATAAACTATATTATATATTATATTGGAGCCATCGACCCCTGAATAGGGTATTGTAATCATTGTGAAAGGTAACTTATATTTTTAAAGAATTCAATTTTATTCACATCCAAATGGACATCACATTCACATAACTTTTTACCCACTATAAATCCAAATATAAACTAATAAATTGATATAGTGTCTCTTATTATCACTATATATGTCCTAATATTCAGTTACATCCATTAATTCCAAATTATGGCACATTCTCGTGTTACCGAAGCAGATATTCAAATTCATGAGAAGTTTTTCTCAACTTGGCTCTCTTAATTCATTTCTTATTCTAAATCCCCAAAATAATTATATCAAATTAATTAATCCATCATTAATTTTACTAATATTATTAAATTTTATTATAATAAATCATTATCCATTTTTACCATCTTCAAAAAGGTATAAAATATTTAAGCATTTTTTGTGTTACGTGCGAACTACCGCCTCTACAAAAAGTAATATATTTAAATTTTAACACTATTTTTTAATACATATTTAACTAAAATATATCTAAATTAAAAATATTATTAAATATTTAATATATAATTATTATTATATATTAATGTTATTATTACAAAGGAATCACCTTTTTTACCAGTACAACCTATAGATTATAGCTTATTCTAGTTTTGGTTAGTTTATCAACCTACATGAATAATGCTACAAATTTTAACAAGGGATGAATATATCAAATTAACTATTTGTGTAATTAGAGATTAAAAATTAAATAATTTTTATGGTTTTGTGGATGTTATAATACTGTTTATCATATTATTATGTTACCACCACTCAGTCACTAAAAATGCCTAAAAAATATCATCACTACTCATCACTAAAAAACATATGAAATTAATTTAAAAATATTATTAATTAGAAATAATATATTATTTCACCTATATCAACCACATAATGATGTATACTGATTGAATAAACAATGATTAATACCAAAATATTTTAAAGTACTTCTAAACAAACATTCAAAACTAGTTGCATCAAAATATGAAAATAATATATTATTAACTAATATATTTATATTAAATGATTAAAAATGAAGTTTATATTGTTATTAAAAGGTCTAGGTATCCAAAATAAGATATTAATATAATATTTTTTAATTACAATTGAGTGTATACAATGTTAGACTAAATAGGATTATTAATATGGGACTTTCATCTCAAATTCCTTTTCCATGAGGCTTGTTGTGTATTATGAATATAAAATCAATTACATAGTGTATATACTCTATATTTTATTTATTATATAATTATTATTACTTTATTAATGTTTCCATAATTTTATATACATGACCTATATTCCAAAGGGCATTTCAATTTTCATTTATCCTAATCTATATGGGATTACAATCCATTCCATTATATTTTTTAAAAAATTATTTTTTATAATACCACATTAACATATTAACATATTTTTAATTTCATTGTATTGCATCCCATTCATATTGTTTTAATGATAAAATAATTATTACTTCTTCTTAAATCATTTAACTTAGTAATCATGATGAAAAAATCCAAAATTTTCAAATGTACTATTCTAGTGGTGTTCCTAACAACTACATCCCTGCCTGAATATTGGAAGGTTGATGTAGCTACAGTAAAAACTTGCTTTTGTTTAGTCACCCAAAAACAGGTTCCATGTGAATAAATTATATCATCACTCAATTCATGATGACTTATCATATTTTATAACACCTAGAAAGACACTAATATATGATTTTATATAGATAATTCATAATTAACTCAAAAAACCTATTTAATGATTAGAATACCATTTCTTTGGGTTTAAAATGTTGAAAACAATTTACATTCAAATTTTTCTTTCATTTGTAAGGAAATACATTGAAATTTACTTTCTCTTCTCAGTTATATATATTTCATTGATATGAGTACTTCCTATTACATTTATAATTCCACACC
This sequence comes from Viscum album, assembly GCA_963277665.1. NCBI lineage: Eukaryota > Viridiplantae > Streptophyta > Magnoliopsida > Santalales > Viscaceae > Viscum > Viscum album. The sequence continues at coordinate 85,831,035 of OY728121.1, read as the reverse complement.
CAAGGTTGTAAGATTATTAATAGATAATCTCCTAGAAAGCCTCATTACTCAACCAAATGGGGAAATATTTATAGTTTTCATTTGCATTATACTAGTCGAAATTATTTAATTTATTCATTGTTATTTAAGAGTATCCAAGGTTTTTGGAATGAGATTTCTTATTAACTCATATTATTAATTACATGGACATAGTGAGTGGTGGTAGAGGATTGTTTTGACATACCATCTATACATATTTAGGTCTCGTGAGATAGAGTAGATATGATATTGTCTTATTATGTAAGAATTTATGTATGATTCCATTTGCAAAAGTCATGATGGTATATTTTTTATGTGTGATGTTATTTATTACATCGATAATATATTATTATTTCTTATCCATTTTCCATTATTTATTTTCATGTATATAATTTTTCATTATTTTAATTTTATTATAATTTTATTTTGGTCGTTTATTTTTCAATGATATTTATTTATTTATTTTCATATTATTTATTCTTGTATATTCTACCCCTTAATGAGTATATGACGTCACCATTATATTATATTATTTTCCAGAAGAAATCAATATGTTGAAAATGTTTAATTTAGGAGGATATTATAGACATAATTATAGTATTCAAATTGAGTGTTGTTACCTTGTTTATGGTTTTAAATATAGAATGATAAACACGTATATGTGTAGTATTTTAAAAATAATAAATTATTGTATTTCATGTTAACAATTTTATTCTTTTCCAATAATGTAATATGGTTTCCTGATCTATTTTTTTTTGAAATCTGGGTTGTTTCAACAACAATCCATGTCCTCATCACATCCATCAGTATACCAATAAATTCCTTAAACAATGTAAATCACATAAACCAATCATAATAATCGTCCTCTTAACCCCTCTAATACTATCACATAAAAATCATATACTAATACCTCCTACACCATATCAAATAACCTCATGAAACAACAAACATGAAAATTATAATCTAACAACCAAATACCCTCAATGAATCATGATTATCAATTTTTACATGGATTCAAAATTATTTAATTAATTCATATTCTATATAAGAAAAAAACTAATGAATTAAGAATTTAGAAGCACTATTAAAATAAAAATATTTTCTATTATTTAATCGGATTGAATAATATTTTATATATCCATAAAAAAATATTCAATAATTTCAATAATATATTAAACTAATCAATAACAAAATATTTTAAAAAATATCAAGGAAATCAAGTGATACAATTATGTCATATAATGAAATTCAAAATTTTAATTGAATTAATTTTTATCATTAGTAAATTTAAACTCATAAAATAATGAAAAAAATTCATGAGAGTTTAGAATAAATTTATTATTAAGAATATATAATCCAAATCACTTACCTAGAAATAAGATAAAATAATGAAACATTAAGGTGATACAGAAGAATCAAATAGTCCAATTCCAAAAATTGGAATGATCTGATGTGGATGAAATATCATTGATGTTTTTAATTAAAAATCACTTTTTCTAATCTATATTCTCTTAATATGCTTCTATATCATTACAATTTTTATACCATTGTTACAGCCGAATCGTATCTAATTGTGGATTAACTAATCTAAATAACTGTGGGTGTTGTACCACTTGTGGGCCCTACTTCTTCTTATATATTTTCCATTCATGTTTCTTCTGACATAAAAACCCCATAATGAAATAGGATCCCCTATGTTCTAACAAATGGGTCCTTTATGGATACATACACTTGTATTCTAGTGATTATCTTATATCAATTCTAATGATTTTGACTATGCTACCAATATATAATTTGTTGTGGGATTTCCTCCTCTTCAATTCTCACCAGAGGACCTAGTAGAATCATCTTCATACCACTAGTTTAAACTTTTATAAATTTTTGGTGTCCGTCACCCTTTAAGGAATTTCCTCAATAAATTCATTGATTCATTGGGTCATGGATTCCGATCATCCATCTCAGCCTATAAAATAGAATTTTTCATCAACCAATTATTCTACTTGGACGATTCCATTATGTATTGGGTGTGTATATGAAGTTATTGTGGTAATTTTAGGTTTATTTTGTTTCTATGGTCATTGGAATGTCAGTTCAGAATTTATTTTCATTTTATGGTTCTATGGATTCACTTTTTATTCCATTCATTATAATTTCCCAATCATTCATTTATTTAAGGTATTAGAGACTCCCTATGAATATATATATATATAATTATGAAGCATGCATTCATATGGATAATTCTAAATTCTTGCACATCTATATGGGACATGATTTTCCACCACCTAATTGTCCATATATGGGGCTGCACGTTGGATACTTATTTTTTTGGTGACAAAGGCTCCTCTGTCAATCTAGGATCCAATTCACGAGCTAGTTCTACATTTAATGCCATCAATATATCAAATTATAATAATCTTATTAGTGTTCATATGTTCCCCCTTCATGAATGTGGTTCTTCGTTTCTTCCTAAAACTCTACATCAGGGTACTAAAAATATTTAAGGAAAGGCTTAAATGAATATTCCCAATGGCTCATTTTGGGCTAGTAGACCCTATGTAGGGGTTTGTTAAGAGGTGGATAATGATTCGTTAGAATTTTTTGGGAGGGATAAGATAAAGGTTCCTAATGAAATTATTTTTGTTTAATATCTAGTTGTTCTTATGGTGTTTTTTTGGAAAATACATAGTTCTATGATGATTATATTAGAAATTTTTTTTTGAGGTTCAGTAGTTAATGGGGGTCATGATTCTATTATTGAAAATAATTCAACTATTCAATTGGAATATGTTGAGGATTTTTTTTGGTTTTTTGATGTTATATTTTAGTGGGGAGGCTTCTCCTCCTCCTCTTCATAAGGTAGGTAGTGATGGATTTCATCATTTAAATACCTTTCTATTTACTTTTGATTGATCAGAGCTTGTTATGGATTATTATTCTCTTATTGTAATGTTATATTGACATTATTTTCCATTTTTCTCCTCCTTATGGAATTGAAACTAGGATGAGATAAATATCATCATATATTTTAAATTCAAATCATCTTAATGTCATTAATTCCATAATTTGATTGGTCCCTACTATTTCTCATCAGCAATTTAATTTTGGAATTTGAATACTTAATGAATAAACCCCCAAATACAATGGGTTATTATTTTAAATCTGATTCAATCAAATAATTTTTCATTTGTATCCATTCATGATCCAAAATATATGGTTTCTAATATCCAAAATCTTTTTAATAGATTTATTTATAGATAAATTTTTTCATTCATAATAGATAAATAATCTTATATCAATTATTTCAATGATCATTATTTTGGATGAGGAGTTGGATTCTTCATACTAACATATCATCATCAATTTTTGTGTTTGTTATTCATCAATCTTTATATTCATTCATTCATGAAAAATTTGACCCAATATAGAGGGTAGTTTTATAGAAAATGTATTCATATTTTAATCTGGAAGGACATTGGTCACATATGTTATTATGTTTTGAAGTAATTTTCTATTTATTTTAGGTGTTCCTTCTTTCCCTGAGGTTTCCATTGTGTTTTTTAAGAAAAGTGTGAAATTTTGGGTGTACAGACTATGTCACATGGTTTTCACATTGTTAGTGGTAAATGTACACCACATCAAAGGTAAACGTATTGTAGGATGATGGTTCGTAGAAGTATCTACCACATGGATTTATCATGGGTAGATAGACCATGATTGATGACTATGTGGTGGGATCATCTTGGAAAGCAAGGGAATCATGGTCGTTGTGTAAAGACCATAAAATTCCATGTAATTTTTTTAATTATAAGGGAATTTTATGAATATGATAAAATTAACGGAGTGTGATTCTGAGGCCCGGTGTGCCATGAATGAATTTATAAACTTTTTTTGGGTACATTCATTAAACGTACGAGTAGGATTTTGTAACATTTGAACAGGTGATCAGAATTATAATCAGAGGACAATGTTGAACTCACATCGCTAGTTTTCTTTTAATGAGACCTTCACCTCGACTGTAGTAGGTCTTGGGTGAAAGTTAAAATTTTTTAACATTTTTTTTATTCTTGAAACCCCTATACATGGGTTATGGAGGTGGGGACCACTGGAACTAAAAACCCCCATTTTGAATTTAAATGGTTGGGACCACCAGAACTAATAACTCCCTATTTAATTTAGATATGTCTTTTGAACTTCCACCACCTTAATTATGCCACGCACCATTAATTAATGATACCAATTATTTGTGCTAATAAAATTAAATTGATAGACTTAAATTAATTGGGTGTTCTCTCCACTCTTTTTTTGTTTGGAGAAATCGTTGGAAAATGATAAGGGAGTACTTTTGGGAGAATTATTCTTCTCCAAAGAACACCTCCCAGTGAAGATCTTCTTCAAAGAAAAACTTGTCATCTTCTCCAACAAAGAACATGTCATCTTGCGACGTCGGACGTCTTCGACAATGATGAACTAATGTCTGACCTTCGCCCCTCACCAACGTCTATGAACCATCGAGGTAGGGTATGATGTTTTGGTACCCCCCCACCCCCCTTACCGTTCATGATGTTCTTCAAACAGTATTTATTAAGATTCTTATTATCACCCCAACACGGAGGGTGCAGGCCAAATGAACCTGGAATGACCTCTCCATATTACGTTGAGGTTTTTGTTGTGTTCCTTTAAATGGAAGAGAGAGGCATCCAGTGGCAGCGAATGACATCAGTGGGACTCACATACGGCATCTGACACACCACCGGTCGCGACGAAGGCTTCGGTGCGACCGTGCCACCATACAAAAGGGAACTGTCGCTTGTGCAACGATGACAAAGGGAGGATGGTTGGCCATCCGGCCAGCCATGGAGGACCGCCACACCGCAGCTGCCCTGCTGCCCCATGGCGCCCCTCGACACATTGAATTCCCTACTTCTAAGAGGAACCCAGCCACACTTCGACCACCCCGCCAAACCATGGCCTCACCACACTGTCGGACCGCGGGTCGTGTCGGTCTGGCTGGGTCAGACCGGACCTAGGCCAGTTTTGACTGGTCCCATACATTTGGTCATAGCATTGGAACCCGGCGTTTTACAAACTTTCTGCGGTGCTGAAAAACGTGGTGCGAGAAGATCATTTTTGTATACACCACATGCGGTTTGGATAAAGATGGGGTACGGTCGGGTTGGATCGACCACAAATCCAACCAGGCCCACATAACTATATGGTTAATAACTTACAGAACAGGTGTCCGATTGATGCACTGTCTATTGTGTTGAGACCCATATAACATGGAAGTATTATGGGATACTTCTTCATGGTACTTCATGGATGTTGGTGTATCGAACAATGTAATGATGGGCGGACCCTCTGAAAGAAAAAAGATCATAGTGCAATAACCTTGTAGCTGGATGTTACAATGTACTGGGATCATGTGAGGGTCTGACTACATACTGATGATGTATTACGATCCTGTGTCGGTATGACGATATACTGACGATTTACTAGAATCATGTGGAGGTCTGACAACGTACTGATGATGTTAAGGATCATGTATGGGTAGGACGACGTACTGACAATGTACTAGGATCGTGTGTGGGTCTGAAAACGTACTAATGATGTTCTAGGATCCTGTGTGGGATTGACGATTTACTAATAATATACTAGGATCATATGTGGGTATGAAGATGTACTGACAAGGTACAAGGATACTGGGTGGGTACGATGATGTACTATGATCCTATGTGGATCTGATGATGATTTATGATCCTTCATTGGTCTCCCTCTTAACAGTTTAAGATGATTTAGTAGTTACATATATTCGTCTCTACAACTGTATGTAAGATATACCTGGTGTGAGCTATGTCGGTACCTGTGTGGTACATTCCTTCATGGTGATACCATGGTGGTATTCTTCGATGAGGTGTACCTGTGTGGTACTTACCCTCCTGGAATTCCTTCCATTTTGGAACATTTGAGCTTTGGGTATTTGATTTGGACCATGTGTTTCCTCATGACTGGGATGGGTAAACATGATAAATTAGGTATAAAGATGGGCATATACCTAAGTAGGCTTGTCAGTTGATTTCATTCTTTTTGGATTATCCTTTTTGGATTTTCTGAGACCTTGTGGGTATCGAGGTCCCTGTTGAGTATCTTCACACTCACCCATGCATAGGCTATTCCCGCATCCTGTTCTGTTTGGTGAAGATGACAGTCATCACTGACTGAGGACGTGGGTACCAGGACTGGAGGTATCTCAGAGCTCGACCTAGACGAGGCATACAACGGAGACAACCAGTTGAGATATGTACCTACCCTTCAGGTAGGATCCTTGGTGGGTGTTCATAGAAGCTATTCGGTTTATTTGTTTTTTTCATTATTCTTGTACATTCTTATTGGGCATGTATTCTGGACCCTTTTTACTTACTGTACAAACAATGTTTTCTATAACGATTACATTAGATCATATTTTTCTACGTTCTTAGATACGTGAGTTTACAGGTTATAAATGAAATACCATCAAAATATTTGGCAATACACCATCGGTGCTTATCGCCAGCCCCTAGCCTATGGAAGGAGGGCTTGGGGTCGTCAGGGTATAGGCCCCGAGGGATGGGTCATGACATGCTGTATAGTTTTTCAAAGCATGAAGACTCACTGTGCGACCTGTCATGATCATCAAAAATTTATTTTACTATACATCTCTATTTGTTTATTAACCCCAAAATCCTATTTTCTCTCCCCATTAGGTATTCCTCACCGTAGTCACACATCCCTCTCCTTTACCCTCATATGGAGATCCATTTTTTGTGGGAGAGTCAGTGTGATTTCCCTCCGAATTTTCATGTATGTGCCTTCTCTCATTGATTCATTCTCTATTCAAGGGATCCATCCCATTTTAATTAGTGTTTCTATTCTCTGGTATGTTGAGTGACGATTTTAGGGTTAACTCATGATTAATTGGGATTAAACTTGTTTTAAATGCTACAATATTGTTTCTTGAGGGTTTTATTGTGGTGTTGTTGGAGTTTCACACCATATTCTGCAATGTTTCTACACAAAAGGTAGGTGATTCCATGTTTAAAAATTATTTCAAGTACTTATTATGGATTATTGAGTGCTTATATGAGATTTATGATTTATGTGCATGTTGTTAAAGGATTTATTGAATTGAGTTGATATCTATATGCTTTTAAAATGGGTTTTCTATAATAAATTGGTTGTATTTCTATTTTCATACCTAGTTGTTCCTCTTAAGTGTTTTTTTATATTGTGAACAATGTTTATTTAATAGTTAAAGATGTGAGAATAGTATTTTGAAATATTTATTGTGTGTTTTAGATTTAAAAATGGTATTTTGGTTGATCATGTGTTGGAATAATTGGTGTCTTGCCTTTTTTAATTTGAGTTATGTAAGAATGACAAGTTATGTGAAATGTGGATCATGTTTGAGCACAATGTGAAGCGTTTCTAACATCGTAGGAAGTCTAGTACTAGTGCTCTAGACTATTAAGTGGTGGTTCATCATGGTTGTTTCTAGAATTATTGATGCTAAATCACTAACTAAACCTTGTGATGATTAGATACAAGTTGTCACAAGGGGTTTCCCCACCTAATGTATTGTACACGAGAATGTTTTTAGCCATTGTTTATATTCCACATTTCATTGCAATATGATGTACATAGTGTCCCATTTCTAGCTAGTTCCTAGATAGTTCTCTTTTGACTTAGTTCTCTATATTGGTATCACACATACCATTACTATATGATATACTTGGTTAGTTATTTTGAAGGCATGCATATTTTCTTTAAAAATTACATTCCAAAAAATTATTTCATTTCTTTTATAAAAGGTGATGTTTTTTTATTTTATAATGATTATAGAATTGAATCTTTTATTGAGTGGCAATGTACTGGGATTTAGATCACCCTATAAATACTTCTTTCAGTGTATGTAAAATTGGTTATGTTTGAAAAAGTTAATGGAAGGTCATTTGTAGATGGTGGTAAGAATTTATAGTGGTTTTACATGTTAGGTGTTATTGGTTGGGGACTAATGGATATTATACTCTTTTAATTTGGTGTAATTTGGGATATTTTTGTTCTATATTGTTGTAGACCATGTTTTAGTTTTTTCTATGGCTTTAAACTAAAATCTGGGAAATAGTTTATTCCATGACTGGTTGTTTATTTTCAATTTATGATGTTTTATTTTTTTGGAATGTTATGATAATGAAATAGGGTAAAATCGATTCTATTATTTATCATAGAAGCCTAGGAATTATTTCCATCCTATGGGGATTGATATCTCTCTTATGGCATTCCATTGGTGTGTTCAGGAACTATATTGGATGATGAACTGTCTTGGATCCTAACAAAATGGTGATAGAGAAGGATAATCTCTTTGGGTCTTGTTATTTTGGAATAATCTAGACAGACTAGAGAATGGAAAGCCGTGGATGGAGGCTATTTTTCAGAGTATGGTGTCTATACATAATGCCTCATTATAGTCCTTGTGATTCCATGGAATGTGGTGATAATTTATGGAATTTTCCATTGGGTGGGATGTACATGATGCAGACTGTACGTGGAACTTTATTGGGGTTAATCGGTTTGGTCATTACATTGTTGGGAAGAGTTGGTTTTATTTGTATTGGTAGTTATTACTAATTTTTTTCAATTTTTTGTATCAGTGTCTTTTATTGTGATGTATTATTTTTGTAGAAACATTCCACCCATGATAATTCCCTTACAACTACAGAAATAATTATAATAGATTTATCCCAAACACTTGATCAAATAATAGTAGAATTTTTGGCATAGGAAGTTCACTCTCTTGTTTAGGAACTAGGTCCTAGTATGACGTCTGTAAGGGAAGTTGAATCGGGTCCTGCAACGGATAGAGGCCATAAGTTCCTTATAAACAAACCTTCTTCCTTCCAAGGTAGAATGGAGCCTCAAGAAGTAGATGAGTGTCTTTAGAAAATAGAGTGCATGTTTGAATTTCCTGACACTCCTGAGATAGTCATGGTGAAACGTGCCTTGTTTCTGCTTGAAGGTCCTTATCGGAGGTGGTGAAACATAGTGTTCCAAATGGGGAAGCACAAACAGATGAAGAGGGAGGAAATTATGGTTTCCATAAAAAACTAGTATTTCCTGGAGGCCCTGACCTATGCTTGATCTAAGGTGTTTTTTGGATCTCTTTTAGAGGGGGCCACTCAGTAATATATTATGCGAATCGCTTCGCCGAGCCAGATTGGTAATCATCTAAAATAGTTTCCAATGTGAAGATGAACACTCCGAGGATTGAATGGGATTTTTAGAATGATATATATTCTCAAGTGTTTTAATTCATGTTAAAGACCTATATTGATGTATTTTATAGATCTTGAATGGGTTTTTCAGCAGAAAGGGAATGTATTTTTCCTCTGGGGCTATGTCAGCGAAAAACAATGGTAGTTCATCTGTGAAGAAGATGAAGCAATATGAGGATGGGAAAAAGTGATGTGTTAGGCCATGTTAACCTTCCCAGAAGACTTTATATGAGGCTTCTGATGCTGGTTTAGTAGTGTTCCACAAGTATGGGAGCATAGGTCACAATTTTAATGTGTGTTCATACCCTCAAAAACCATTCCATAAATGTGGATTTTTCAGACACTTGCAATGTTCTTTCATGGTGATGTGATCATAATAGTGTGGGGTGAGATTTGTAGCTTATATGGGAATGGAATCTCTATTAAAGCCTTATATGATGGCGGGATATCATTTATGAGATCATGGTGGAAGGATCATATCATATTATTGTTAGTGTAAATTTAATGAAGATACTCATGTTAGTTGTTTTGTTTTAACCAATGTAGTGACCAATCATCTTCATGTTGTGGACCAATCACCAGTGACACCAGATGTAGGTCCCCAGATTGTTTGAGGTATGATTTTGATGGCATATTCTCTAGAAGATGTTTTATTTGATATTGTTTTATCGAATGCATTACACTATAACCACCATGTAAATATATTGAACATGCCACCCTCTTTTATGAATTTTTCAATGTAGTTGGTAATGCTGTTTTCGATGAAGAAGATGTGTGGTCTCATGTTCCCATCTTGTGCACTAAACATGTTAGGGATGAAGCTAGAATGGGATTTCCCTATCTTGGATATGGACCTATTTTTTTTAATCCATGTAATGGATTTTATTTTTTATTTCAAGTGCTTATCAATTATTATATGTGGCTGGTATGTTTCCTGGAACCATAATGGCGTACTCATGTTTTTCATAGAGAGTGGGATCCGCGTTTGAGTCGTGTTGGGGATCCTCACTTAGAGTTGGGTAATCATGTTTTTTATCTACATTCATGTTGAAGGATGATAGTGTTGCTCCATTTGGTGGTCTTCTTCTTCTATTATATGATTTACCATAGGTATTTCTAGATTACTTTTCATGATTTCCCACTAAATGAGATATGGTGTTCTTGATTGATTTAACTCTGAGGACACATCTTATATATTTTCCCTAATAAATTATTTCCCCCATAGAGGACATTAAATTAATGATAAAATTATATTTCCTAGAAGCAAATGGGTTCATCCACCTGAGCGTCTCAAATTAGGAAGCCCCAACATTATTGTCAAGGTACTATAGTGGATCTATATTGTAGTGTATCAATTATAGGATGAAAAATAATGTAACTCTCGGGAAGAAGAATCATTTTCCCTGAATTGATGACCTCTTCAAATAGATGGAATGGAAATGGTGGTTCTCTAAAATATACTTCCTTTCTAGTTAACACCATGTTGGGGTGAAAGAAGAAGATATTACAAAAATGGAATTCCAAAAATGTTATAGCCACTCCAAGTACATTGTCATGCCATTAAGATTGAATAATACTCTAGTAGTTTTCATGTCTATCAGAAATATGGTGGTTCATCAGTATCATTACTCCTTCATTATCATATTCATGGAGGAAACCCTATTTTATTTTATAGAAGAGGAGGAGCATGGGAATCATTTGACTATTTTGTTGGGAACTCTTCAGGATCATCTTATTTATGCAATGTTTTCAATGTGTAATTTTTCAATTATGGAAGTGAATTTAATTGATCTTGTCATTAAAGTAGAATGGGATTTTGTGGACCCTGAAAAATTAGTGGAGGAATGTCGTGGGAGATGCCCAATAATGTGTTTGAGATCATGATTCTTCTTGCATGGGTGGTTATTATTGGTGGCTTGTTCTGGATCAATCTAGGATTTCTTCTTTCATGAAAGCACTCACCCAAAATTGAGTATTGTTTGAATAGATCCATGAGTTTCAGGATTCCATTGACGATTTGATTATGCCATTGACTATTGAACCTATATTGATCTTTCTAGAATCTAGAATGGGATATGTGGTTTATTGTGATGATTTTGATATGTTCCATGGGTGAGTACTTATACAAAATGATCTTCAGGTCAAATATGTCCCTCGCCAACTCTGACCTCCTAAAAATTCTACCTGACCCATGACATTGATTTTGTAGCAGTTATACAATCCTTAATGACATGGAATCATTAGCTTTTTTCGAATAATTTGGCGGTATTCTCTGATTAAAAATTCATAGACTAAATATTCTACCAAAAGGATTTGAATGTGAGTAAATGTTGTTGGATTGAACATTTTTGGGGGATTGACATTGATTACATCTATACACTAGGTTATGTATTTTCATCACTACTATATTGAGTAGAAAATTTCAACTTTGTGTATTGAGGAAGTATATTTATGAGTGGACCATAAGGGGGATTTCCCCCAGCTACACTTGGAATCCAAGCACTATGGTGCATTCTTGGATACTATTTAGTTGTATAATTTTATTCTGAATCAAATTTAGTGGGAGAATTCTAGTGATGACTTATTCTATAATTCCATGTAGTTTGTTTATGGTGGAGAGACACCTCATGAGAGGCCATTTTACCTTAAGGGATTTCTATGTTTCAAGGTATTTTTTGTGGTGTCTTTATCTCCGAGGATGGTGGTAAATAAAAATTACCACCAAATTTAGTAATTTTTTCTTCCTATGGCTACCAATATGTATTATAATGTAATTCAGTAGTTTTTGTAGCCATGACGAAGGTAAGATATAGATGAATTCGTATAGAGAAGTTATATATTTCAACTAGTAAAAGTAGAGCATCAAATGACCTCTCATTTTCTCTAGCTGTTAACCCTTCCTACCTTGAAGTGGGATGAGGAATCCATAGATTATATTATTTTTATATCTCATACACCTCTGCGATGCAACACTATTTTTTTCGTAATTGGAAATTTGACCAAATCCTCCTATTTTATTCCAATCATTGATTCTATGAAGGTAGTATAGTTAGGTCGACTGTATATTCAAGAGGTGGTCAGGATTCATGGTGTGTAGTCTGAAAGTGTTTCCAGTAGAGACTCATTATTTACATCTTGATTACGGGAAGGTGTTGAATGAAATTTGGGTCAAAAATTAATATGATTTTGTCATACCATCCTAAAAAATATGGTCATATAGTCTGAGAAAACCATATTTTTGAAGAACTGCATGGGAAATATGTCTTGGAATGTAGATGAGAATGGTATATCCATTATTGACATGTCAAGTTTTCATATAATATCAATTAGAATTCCTAAATTCGAATGGCTCCTTTAAAGTCACTCTATGGTCGTCTATGTTGATCACCTTTGTGATGGGATGATGTGGGTGAGACCACACTTTTGGGACAAGGTTTGGTGAAAGAGACTATTGATAAGGCCAGGATAATCAGGCAATGGTTATTAATACCATATATTTTCCAAAAAAAATATGTGTATCTGCGGTTCCACGATATTTATTTATTTATTGGTCACTTTTTGTTCTTGAATGTTGAACCTCAATTGTGTCATCATCGTTTGGTCAACCAAGGGTTGATAATTCCATGGTATGTCTATCCATTCATAATCTATTAGAAAATTGGCATGGAGAAATATGGGTTATATTTCCCTCTCATTTTACATCAATTCAAAACAGATTTCATGTCTCCCAACTAGAGATGTATAATCTATTTGGATATCATATATTAAATTGGGACGAATCAGAAATAAGAACCAGAATTATCTTTGATTCAATGGAGAGTACGGGTAATGGATTCCAAAGAAAAAGTTCATCATGGAAATTTTATTCCATTAGTGTGTGGAATTTTTCTAAATGGTAGTGATATGCATAGGACTCTAGAGCAGATGTCATAAGATAAAAGAGAATACTAATAGTCATTTTCTGAAATTTAATCGATTTTTTGTTCCATGGAAAAAATGTTTTCCTAGTGGGGATATTTATAACATATGTGATTTTATATTGGGGTATTTTCTATTTTTTCTAGCATCAACCCATGGGATTCCCTTTTATTTTTGTGTACAAATTTTTGAAATTCTGGGTGGACTGACTATGCCACATGGTTATGAAATTGTAAGTGTTAACCATGCTCCACAACCCAAGTAATTGTGTGGTAGGTGGCCAGTTTAAGGAATCAACTACCATACATCATTCCCACAATCAATCAAACCATGATGGATAATTTTATGAAAGGTTCTTCAATGATAGATTGGGTGGTACTATTGTTGTACAGATTGTCAAACCATGCGGACCAACTATGCTGCTTATATATGTTATTAAAATTGGATTTTAATGTTTCTTTCTCTCTTATTTTTAATATGAAAACCATATGTTCTCTCCCCATTAGAGATTCCACAACCTGGGTGTGCCTCCAACTCATTTACCATCCAGTAGAGGTCTATTTTTGTGTGATGTTGGGTGTGATTTACCTTCAGATCTTCATGTATGTGTCACCTCTTTTTAATTCCTCTACAATTCCAGGGTTTATTCCCTCTTTCATTGGGTGTCATCTTCTAATGTAGTATGGGTACCGCCTTTAGGGTTGGTTCATTATTATTTAGATTTAATCTTGATGTATTTGGTTCAATCATGCATCATGGAAAAATAGTTGAGTTGTGGTTGGAGTTTCACTCTAGATTCTAGAAGCTTCTACACACATGGATGGTGATTCCATGATTAAACATTATTTGAAGAAATTATTATAATTTCATTAGTATTTTGATGCATTCTATGATTTATGTGGGTGGGGATAAATGATATTTTTAATGGATTTGACATGAATAATTTTTTAAAATTGGTTTTCTATAAGAAATTTGGAGTATTTCATGAATAAATCATAGTTGTGCATCTTATGTGTGTTTTATAAATTGTGGAAATGATTTATTTAATTGTTCAACTGGTGAGAATCTTGTTTTAAAAAAATTTCATCTGTGTATGATTTAAATAGTGTATTTTGGTTGTGAAAATTTTGGAACATTTTGTGTGTATACTTTTTTAGCTTCAGTTAGGTGAGGATGAAATGTTATCTATATTGTGGAACACATTTGAGAACTAAGGGAAGCTTGAGTAACTATGATGGTGGAATAGGTCTACTAAAATTGATAATTAGAAAGTGCTTCATCTCAGTTAAATCTAGAAATATTTCCACAACAATACTTACTAAAAATTGAAATGATCTGAGACCACATGACCCATAGGGTATCCCCTCCTAGTGGCATGTTCACAAGCATGTTATTAGTTGTGGTATTTGTGACATATTTCACAAAGATACGATGTACCTAGTGTCACATTTCTATATAGTTTCTAGAGGGTTCTCCCATGACCTAGTCCTATACAGTGATATCACACTTACCATAGACATTCAATATACTTGGTTGATTATTTGAATGATATTCATGTTTTCATTAAAAATTTATATTCATAAATTGTTTCTAGAGTTTAATTATTAAAACTTGAATGATTATTTATCACATAATATTTCTAGAATAGAATATTTTTTTTAGCATCCTACTTGGATTTATGACACACTATACTTACACTATTCAGTGTAATTAGACATTGTTATGATTTACATAGGTAAAGGAATGGCTTTTGGAGATGTTGGTTTGGGTTTCTAGATGTTTTCTTTTTGAGGTTTTGATGGTGGTGCATTCTAGTTATCTCTATGCTTGTCATATGGTTGTTTTTGGGAAATAATTTTTTTCCTTTTCTATATCCCCTTATGGTGTTTTTGTTTATTTTTGTAAAATCAGATCTGGAAAAAACATTATTCCATATTTTGTATTATATTTTCAGTTTCATTTTATTTGTCTTTGTAGTTGGTTATGATAATAAAATCATGTAAATAATCACCATGTGTTATCATTGTCACCATGGATTTTTATTCCATCCTATGAGGTTGGGGAACGACCTTCGGGCTATGCCACAGAGAATGTTAGGGGCTTGTTAGGATGACGACCTAGCTTGGCTCATGACATTTATAATTGGTTTTTCTGATGATTTTAATTGTATAAAAAAAAATTAAGAGAAGTGAGGGGATATTTTTTTAAATTATAATCTATTCCATATTAAATATTTTTTGAGTGAGTAACAACACATGGAAATTGGACTTTTTTAAGGAATAATATACTTTTTCTAATAATAAATGTTGGATGTATAGTATTTCGAGTTTATTAGAAAAATGTTAAAAAATGAAATTTATGTAAATCTGTAAATATTCCTTGGTTTCTCATAATACAAGGGTACTCCTAGACCATTCCCCTATTATTGTGTCATTTTTATCATAAAATATACGCTATAGTAAGTTTATTTTTTCGAATAAGTGGGTATATGCAGAATGGTTCTCAAACTTCTCATATGTCCTATAATAATATGATTTCTAGAAATGAATAGTATCTCAAACATAATAATGTAATTAATTTAATTCATAATATGAATAATATTAATAATATTTCACTAGATTTTCAAATTGTTATTGAATATCATAAAAATGAGATTTTATGAATCATTCATATAATTAAGGGAGAGTAATATGGTCACATAGATTAGGTTAGGAGATAAGATCATGGTGTTCTCTCATTTATGAATTAAATAAAGTGATTATACTAGGAATTGTAACACGATCTACAAAGATGGATATTACAATAGTGATATAGATGAGGTTGGTAGACAATTTGTTTCCCATTTATAGGAACTTTTTTCAGGACATATCAATTATAAGATCAGTTTCTATCCCTGGAAAAATGAAGAATTGGTATTTCTTATACATATTCTTAGGGTAGTTGGTAATACTAATCATGTAGGCCAGATGATGGTTCATAGTGAGGTCAAAAATAATCTAGCCACATTGTAGTTAAATCCGGATTTTTTTTCTATTCTTAATGGATTATTAGGGTCATTATATTATTAAAAAATGGAAATCATCAAGAACAGTATCATATAATCACTAAAATATTTCCATAGGGGCCCTCTTCCAGTAATTTATTCTAAAAGTACAGTTTCAGTATTCCAAATGTGAGGGATCTAATTTCATATTAGTAGTATCAACCCATTTATTTTTAAAATTTTACATACATGTTTCTTCATAGTATAATATATAGTAGGCTCTCTCATATGATATCCATTATTATTTCAATAGAATTTTTTTTTAAAAAAACATGAATTTAAAGTGAAATTTTTCTTATGAAAGAGAAAATTAAATATATTTCCCATGATTTAGTTGACTCCAAAATTTTGGTCAGATTAAATATGAAAAAATAATATGATTGGATTTAATTTAATATCATAATGTGATTAGTGAGATGTTTTCACATTCTTGAGGAGTTTTGTGACCTTATTATTTAGTATTACTCGTGTCCCTGGTCTTGAAATGGTATTTGGGGTAAATTTGTTAGTTTATTCAAATCTAACCAGGGAATGATCCAATGAAATGCAATATCACCATTTTTTATTGTGGCTCAAGATGTGTTATATATGAACATTAATGTGGTGTTCCTATTAGGGGAATATTTATTCTTATAGGGTTAAGCATTATTTTTCATAACTGTCACATATCCATTTTTTGGAGATGTGTTTTTATAATTTAATGGATCATTAAATTAAATATATGTTTTTAATTAAATATTGGAGGAATATATCACATGGATAGGTAAAATTATCAATAAATATATGACTATTGTTTCTCTTTAAATGGCGATTTATAACTAGTATGTGAGGATAATAGAACATAGTTTAGATATGGCTTGTAGGATTTTTCCTATGGAGTATTTTGGGCCCACTTTTATCTTGGATGAATAAGAATCCACCAATTTTAGAATTTGTAAATTCATCTAATGTCCCAAATTGAAAATTTAATGAGTAGGTTTTTATACATTATTTAAAGGATGACCATGGTGAACAAAGCTACCGCTTCATTTTTATGAATGTTATGTTTGTTCATTGGGATTCAAAATTTGAAATTTTTTCAATTGCAAGAATTTTGAAAAAAAATTGGATTCTCATAATGACGGTATTTTTCAATGGGAATTAGGGAATATGTTGAATCATCCTTTTGAGTAGGTGGTATTAATTTGAGTAATTTTTTTGAAATATTATCATGTATTTAGAACAAGAATAAATTAGATATCATAGAAGTATGATTTCATTTTTATTGATTCATAAAGGGTAAATATAATATTGGATATGTATTCTTATCTCTAGTGTATAGAATGTTTTCATAGAATTAGATATTTATGCAATTTAATTTCCCAATTCATCATGTCCGGATGATATGGATCATAGGGAGGTGTGAGGAAAACTTCGAGATATAAATTTTTTCAGTAATTAAATTTCCATTCCAGGATTACCGATTCCATTTTTATGTCTTCATAAATCTAAATCAATCACTAAATTATTTCAGGAGGTTATTATCAGTAAAAAAAATATTATATTATGATGAAATTATATTATATAAGGACGGTGATTGGTGTATTTTTGTTCACTCCATGTTTTTATCTTTCATAGTGGTAGAACTTTATTGCACCTTGAATATATATTCAAATTTGTATTATTGGATTGGATATGAGAATCATTAGTTAAAATAAATTCCAATAAAATTAAATTTTATTATATCGTGTATCTATTACCATTTTATTCTAGTGGAAGTTGTCACTACTACCATGATGGGCAAGGAAAACACTACCCCTTTATTAGCGCTATAAACAATCTCTGATAAAAGGGGGCCTTCATCAGTGCAAAAATAAAGCGCTGATAAAGTGGAACTTTTAACAGCACTAAAAAAAGATCAGTTAAAGGTGACACCTTAACAACGCTTTTTTAGAGCTTATAAAGCCCCCGCCCCCTTTATCAGCCCTTTTTTAGTGTTGTTAAAGGGGACCCCCTTTAGCAGTGCTTCTTTTAGTTGTGCTGATAAACGGGTGAATTATCAGTGCTTTTTCCTAGTGCTGATAAATTTTATGTTTAAAAATAATTAATGAAAAATTATATGTTGTTAAATAAGTATATTTATATTGATATAAATAAATATATATATTTTTAAACTATGTTTTAGATAAGGATAAATAGACTATTACATTTAATATACAATACATTTAGTGAAAATGGCATTAAAATATCTTAAAAATTAAAATTTATTAAAAAATTCCTAATTATCATCGATAAAAAATCATTTAATAACAATTTGAAGACCCAAAAAATAAAAAAAAAGATCTAAACCAAGGTGAAAATGAAACTCAAACATCAGACGACCGTAAAATCTGATCCAGGTGTCTGTTTGCATTATAAAACATATCAAATCGAAGCAGGCGATGAGATCTACACAAAATTGCCACTAGGGATGTCTCTTTCACATTTTTCGAGGCCAAAAAGGTCCAAAAGTCCTCTAAAACTGAGTTTTTAGTTGGGATACTTCTTTTTGTTGCCATTTAACAAGTATAACATCTGATATGGATGTCTTTTAGGACCTTACCACATATCATATCGAAGATTCATTCATTTTCATCGATTTGACTGGTTTGAGAGTTGAAAAAGTCATCTGAATTAAAAGTTAAGGTCATTTTAACATTATATGGATTTTCAAATATACACACACATATATATATGTGTCTATTTATTCATAAATATATGTGTGTGTGTGTGTGCGTCTGTGTGTGTCTTTGAGTTTTTTGTATATATGTATGTATGTATATATTTATTTCTTTATAAACACACATAAAAAACCTATTTTAAAAAGTATTTAAAACTAATCTTAGGAATACATATTATTATAGAAATAAATATATGGATAAAATTTATAACTAAATAAATATATATATATATACATAAATTAATATCCCAATAAATATATATATATATAATTATATATAAATAAATATATATGTATTCATATAACTGAATTTATTTATATTCACATGAATCTATATTATTATATCAATAAATATAACTATATTATATATAAACAAATATAAATATATATTATTATATGATTAATTATATATTTATTAATATAACTAAATATATTTATATTAAAATTAATCTATATTAATATAAAAATAAATATAACTATATATATTGAAATAAATAGATATTTCATTAAATAGAAAAAAAATGTAATGGATTATTGGTAAACGTGTAGGCGCGCAAGGAGGAGGTCGCGGGTTCTAGTTCTGGTGGATGCAAGGAGGTGCGCATGGGGGGAATGTTTTAGACACACGGGCAAGGGAAGTGTCTTGGATTGGTACACCTAATGATGAAAAAGGGGGCCAAGCACAGTTAAAATATCCCCCCCAAAATTATATATATATTTTTCTTTTTTTTGTATTTTTTTACATTTATCAATGCTTTTTTTAGTGCTGATAGAAGACCCCTTTATCAGCATTTTTTTGAGCGCTGATAAAGGGGACCCCATATCTTAGCCTCGATTAACAATAATTTTTTATCGGTGTTAATACATATTTATAGTGCTCATAAAACACATATTTTTAGTATTTTTGGTCAAAAAAGTCCTTCAAGTGGAATCATGATGGGGTTTTAGAATCATGTCCAATGCTGAAACTATTTCAAACCTATTCGAAGGAGGATAATGGAATGGATTCTTGTAGAACTTTCTAGGAGGTTTGATGAGTTATGATCTACATGTTAATAATTTTCATTTGTTTTTTGAAATTTGGTTTCATGGATGTAGTTTAAATTTATAGATTACTATGTTTCTTGTAAATTCAGTTGTGGGGTGTTGGGTTATTTGGGAATAATGTAATAATTATTATTTTAGAGATCATTATTGCTTGTTTCATAGTTATATGGATCGACCTAGATTCCTCTTTAAAGAACATGGTGGTATTTTCAAGTGGTGGTAATCATTCCATATTCTAATATTCCTAATGATATATTTGAAACACCATCGTGTTCTGCTCATTGGACAATAGAATGGGGTGTCCTAGAATAAGACATATGGTGGATTGAAAATCAACATTGATGGGTCCTGTGGGTATTCAATTAAGAGAGGTGGTGGGATATTCATGAATGTATGGAGATTTATTGAGTATTATTTCTATTAAACTTAAGGCCCCAAATATTCTCTTTGAGTTTAGGATATGTCTATTCCAGGTTAGTTTATTATACTCAAGAATTTTAATTTTATTATCATAATGTTTGACAAGTATTTTTCTACTTTTATGGATCACTAATAGGTCATGATCCACTACATTGGTCGATTGATTACCATACAATGTAATTTAATTCATTATTAAATAATTATTATCGATCTCACACAACCCATGGAAAATATATATTAGGAATTATTGAAATAATATGTTCTCTATATTACACTCTTATTAGTTACATTTATTTCATGTTTCTTCCATAAGATTGTATAAAAATTATTACATAAGATTCCTTTGGACTCCATCAAATTATTCCTCCTTTTTTTTAATGTTTGTCCTTTACTCTAATAAAATACAATATTTGTATCTGTTAGATCAAATACGTAGAATCACATGAGAATCATGTAACTTATTTTAACAAAATTCCAAAAAAAATGATTTTCAACTACAAACCAACCAAATTATGTTTAAATCTTACTAATAATCTCATCAACAATGATAAATATTTAATACAAGGATAAAGTGGAGGAGGAATGCATACATTCTTAAAAGTGATCAATAAAGTGGTGATTTTTTTAAATGTCAAACGAATCGAATCGTACCATTACCAAGACTTATAGACCAAAATTATGTTCAAATATTTATTAAAATGTAATGGATTATATGTTTTTTCTATAATAAAACCCATATATTTTAAAAATATATTAAATAATGGGTAATATGAATTCTATAATTAAAATTATGTAAAATGTGAAAATTTCTTTATTTGGAATTTTGATAGATTTTAATAACTTTGGTATATTTATCATAACATTTAAATTATTGATCCAATTTGAGTGATTCCTTTTTATAGGATTCCTTCAGTTTTGGTGTTCAGCTAATTCTTATATACCAAGATCATATTTGAACATCCATTGATCCTAAAAATTACTCAAGGTGAATTAATGTTTTGGGTGATAATGTGGAACCAGCCTTATAAATTTATACATAACACAAGATACACATCTCAAATTAAAGATTTTACAAATTCATTTTAAAAATAATTCAGTATATAATTCCAATAGAAAATAGGATGGAGATATTCCATAATTATTTCAACAATTAGATGATTGAATTTTTTGGTAGATTTAAGGGGAATTCATCTAAAAATATTGAGATTGATTAATTGTGTAATTAATAACACTAGATGATCATAATTATGTTGAAATTTAGTGTTTCAGTTCAAAATTTGATGTTGAGAAACTTTTATGAATAATACTTCCCAGTTTGAGTAATTAATGGGGTAAACCATGAGGGAAAAAACTTGTGCAAAAATATGAAGAATATCGTAAAAGGGGGTTTTAAAGATCATGATTTCAAATACAAAAGGATGGAACACCATTTTCCAATGTATGGTTACATTCACCCATTTTTAAGGATATCGCTCAATGCCCCGAGGAGGGAACCCACCAATGAGGAGGCTATGCTATTTCATGCCCTTATTTTAATTTTTATTTCTTTTGGTTTTTTATTTCATTAAAATTTAATTTTTATTCATATATAATTTATTAAGTTGAATTAATGTTTTGTTTAATGTGTCACCACCATCATAAATTTTATTATTATCCTTCTAATTCATTCTGATTCATCATGTTTATAATTTTTTCTTTTAATTATTATAATTATGTTATCATTAAATTTTTTATTTATTTTATTTTCATTCTTTATTCTTCCTTTCTTCCCTACCTATTTTATTTTATTCTCTCCCTATCTCCCCATCTCATTCCAATTCTATTTAATGTTATTCTATTATATTATTTCACTCATCACCATTCTACATATATTTTTTATTCACATTATATTTACTCTTTTATTCATTTTAATTTATTCTTAATATTTTATTTTATTGGTATTCCCCTATTCTTCCCTTGTATCTTTCCACCATTGAGATATATTACCCTCATAATTTATAGGATTACAACATGTCCTGGAGTGGGGTCTAGTCATGGTGTTTTTGAATTTTATTCAACATTTATTTGATGTTTGTAGGTATATTTGATTAATATGCATTGGTGAGGAGAATTTCAACAATGAGTACTACCCCCTAAAAGATGCAACTCAATATATTTTTTTTCATTTATATAATTTTATTTCCCTATATCCATGGGATAATTTAGTACAGATTTTAGTTGTGTTAATCAATGGATGAAATAGAATCCATAAAGCCAGGCCTTTGATGAGGGAACATCTTAGACCAAGGTGTGTCATCGACCTTGATTAAATGAGTATGTGAAATCTATAGTGCTTAGGCATTCAATGATTCCATAAATTTATAAAAAATAATAGTTATGAAAACATGATATTTAATGTCTGAATTATGAATCTTAAATCATATATATAAAGGAAAATAATTATTTAACCAAAAAACCGAACTAAGAACCAAGTACATTCGTTCCTTAACTCCTTATGCTTAAATATTCATTATAATATAAATTAGAATTTTAATTTTGAAATGTCATTAATCAAAAACCAAATAAATATTTATCAAAATTTTCATTAAGTAGTTAAAATTACAAAAACATATACTTTAATTAAATTATATAAAATATGTTAACAAATAGGGAAGCTCCTATTGTGAGATGAAACAGGTCAGCCACTTTACTTCCCTAAATAATAATAATTCTTTTTCCACACCCCCTGATAGGAATGCATCAAAACTGATTTCAATTATAGGGATATAATTAGTACTAAATATAACATTCAATTTTCAGTTTTTTTGTATATTTTTATTCAGTCATAATAAATAAGAAAATAGAGAAAATATACATGGTGTTTTTAAAAAACCAATTATTATAATCATGGAAAAATTACTATCAGGTACAAGAACCAACACTTCTTGTGGCTAATCTGGTGGATCTTCTACAAAAGCTCAATTAACTCAGTAGCTCAAAAATGGTTTTGATTAATTGGCATAACACTATTATTTATTTTCCAAAATTGGATGATATGGTTGATAATGTCAAATTGGATTATCAAACACTAAATACCAACAATAAAGTTCTAGCAGATCTACCCAATTTTAGTTAGGGAATCATGGAGTGTGAGGCCCATATTGATGAGTTTACATATCTTAATCACTTATAGAGAAATTTTCAAAAAGAACATCATGAGAAAGTGTGGATTCATGATGAGGAAAAAATTCACACACATCTAACTATGGAAGATCTACAAGATCAGGATGACTTATAGAATGAGTGTGAGGAAATTATTTATCTCCCCTATTCGTACCAAGTAGATAGGCTAGTTCCATTACATGACATTATATCTCTAGAAGGGTAATAAGGGGCCCAAATAATTGATTTTGATTAATTTATGGAGGTTCTTGACTACCTACCTCCATCCACTAATAATTAACTGTATGAGGAACATAACATTGAGGTAGTGATTCATTCTGAATCAACCAAGGGAGATGAATAATCTTTGAGCTCTATTTCTTTTTATTCTATTCATAATAAATTTCACATCACTCAAAAATATTTTTGTTTTACAGATTTTAAAAATATTATATATTCTTGGGATGTGGATAATGAAACTAGATTTTCACTTTCTATTGAACACATGGACCATCTATATTTCAATAAAAATTCATTTTTGGAAGCCTATGAGATAAATAAAATTTTCTAATATTGTTGAAATCCAAATGGATGATTATCTTATTGATGAGGAGACATTACATATTTAAGATATTAACATTATTTAGGAACAAATACCTCGTTACATCCCTTTTGAACATTAAATTCATAAAATATATGTGAATCCATCATCTATATATAGAGATAGAAGTTAAGGTTTCAAAAGTAGAAACTAAAAAGAAAAATGGTTCATACATAATCCTACCACCTCCACACAAGATATATCTAATTTGGTTGGGGAGGATATGGTATACACTATCCATGGATCATTCTTCACGATGAAGGATACACTGTTAGGCCAGTATGGCTATAATTAAGACACGAGAAGGGGGTGGTGAATTGTGTCCTTTTTAAATGCATGAAAATATAAAAATGACCCTCTTGGAATGAAGAGATACATTCATTCTCTCTTAATGTAGATATAGCAGGAGATATAAATAAAGGAAATTAACACAAGGATGTATAGTGATTTGGGGAATAGAAATTCCCAATTCCACTCCCCCAACGCTCAACTTCTGGTTCTAGGATATTTCCACTAGTTTTTCCTCTAATCAAAAGACATTATAGAACTTAATACAGTTAGTTGACACCTTAATGGATTTTACAGGGCCTTCTGGTTCATTTATAAGGAACCAAAAATATCCACAACTTTGTCTGAGATGCTAACGCTCCACCACGACTATGTCCGAGCAGCCGAAACTCATAAATAAAATATATGAAAAGATGTTTTTTTATATAGTGTTAGTTAACAGTTGCAACAGAAAATTATAGATGTAGCTGATCTTAAATATAATAGAATAGTAGTAGAAAAATAATCTTCAATGTTGGGTAGGATTTTTCAACTTTTAACAATATCAAATTGATATGCAATGTTTATTCCGGATTACTGTTTCATTAAAGTGTGAGTAAATAATAATGTACATGGACATATTTCACTAATTAGAAGCATTGAGCTTTTTAATGAATATTTTCGGCTCATTATTTTTAATAGAGTACTCATGTCACCACTTTTGTTTGTTTTTTATTTTATTTTCCTTCTATAGAAAGATATATATTGAGAATAAATATCAAGTATTTGTAAAAACATTCTTCTTCCTTAGGATACTCCAAATAAATAGAGTTAATAGTCTTCAAAAATATACCCATGAAATGCATAACACCATTTCCATGTTATTCCTATAGAATAAATATCTAATAAATGCATTCAATATATTTTTAATAAATCCTCCAATAATGTGATCCTAATAATTGAATTATTAAACATTTTAAAACTCATGTTTAAATCCATTCAAACCTCTTTAAAAATAGTCCTTATTGTTCTTAAAAATTACCTTCGCAATAATCATTAATATTTGAAACCAAATCGTTCAAAGGGATTAATAACATCACTTATAAATAGGAATTATTTTATCCATTCCATGCAAGCAATTGAATAAGTTATAAAACCTCTTGATAATGGTCATTAATACTTATAAGACCATTATCGAAATCAGAGATCATATATTTAAATTAAACTCCATTGATGACAAGTAAAACATAGTGTTCGACTACGTAATGTCAGGTTCCATTGCACAACATTGGGTTTTTTACAAATTATGTTTCCTTATCAATACATTCATCTACACATAACATTGGGATCAAAATGTAACATTCAGATGATGATCGATTTGTTCATCCATATCAGCAGAACCTCCAAAATATGGTATTGATTTACCATAAGTTCAACTTCCCAAACATAGGGAAGCAAACAGTAAATCCATACTCCAATGGTGGGTTGATGATCCATACATGATTTGATAGTTTTGTGTTTGGTTGATTCCTTACATTATGTGTATCAATGTTGGGTATGAATAGTGTATCTAGAAAATACAAACAACATAACATCATATTTTACTGAATTTTTTGATCCTTTTAACATCATATTTAACCTTAATCCCACAAGTCATATTTTTATTAAATCTTGTGATCATTCTAGTGGTGCAAGAATCAAATCTATCAGACTTCTACAACTACTGATATCTTCGAAAAACTAATGAAATAATATTTTGGAAAGATACAACTAGAAAACTACATTCTCGGTTATTTGGTTATTTTATTATCATTACTATAGAATTGTTTATCCTTAGATATAAACTTATGAAGTCCAGATAATGTTTTCAGTTTTACATGTACCCATATTCCGATCGATTATGACATCTATATAATTTATAGTAAAATAAATATTATAGTATTTAAAATCTATTCACTGTACAGTTGAAAAAACAGCCTCAGAATCTTTGATGGTTTTTACAGAATAAAAAAATCCATTTTTTACTTCCTTATACACTAATGATGTTTAAATAATTCGATTATCTATGTAATGGTATAATTCCCTTCTGAACCCATTCAATATATCTTGAGATATCATCATAATCAAAAATTGACCTTAAGCTGAAAATTGCAATATCACTTGAACAACCTATAACAACATCAGTGAATTTTGGTACCATCGAAACAATTGAATTAGATTTCGACCCAAAAAGATGAAATGAAGATAATATTAATATCATTCAAATGGAATAAAATCATTATGAATCTAATCATTGTTGCTTCATATAAAAAATAAATCCTTTGACATATTAAATCTAAAACACCTGAAACATTCATTAGAAAAAAATATTGACGGGATGAAGTAATTATCAAAGCATAGTCAAAATGAGAATGACAAGGAGCCACTCAACAATCTTCCCCTTTTTTATAATTACAAAACCCCAACTCAGACAATCCATTTCTCCACCTTATTCTAAGGATAAAAATGATATTATCTTGAGTTAATTAAATAATACAAAATATATACCCTTTTTATAAATAATTGGATTTTTAAATTTAATATAAAAATAAATAAATATATAAATAAATAAAAATATAAAATTAAATTATATTTAAAAATCAAATTTTTCTACCATATTTTAGAAATATTTATAACATCATACATATATTTCTTTTAAAATATATATAATTTGAATTATTATAATATTTTATATATGGAACACAATTTTTTAAGAATTTAAAATTTGAAAAATAAAATGTTTAACTATTTTAATATTTTAAAAATAATAAATTTTTATGTATTTTAAAATAATAAAAATAATAAATTTTTTAATAAAAACAAAATTTTTAAATCATCAAAATTTTAAAATATTATAAATTTGAAATATATATGTTTTTAAAATTGTTTTTTAAAATTAAAAATACGAGTTATTTTAAATTATGTTATAAATGTAGACATCAATATAAACTCCTACTAAATTCATAATTTTTTTGATATGAAAAAACGAGATAATCAAGGTGTCATAAAACATATATAATATTTTTAAATGAATAAAAAGTGATTGAAATGAATATATTTAACCATTTAATTCATTCCATCATAATAAATGATCTAAACACATGATAAATATTTAATATAACTCCCCCAATGTCCAAGAATAAATATTTATGATATTCAATGAATTTAAATAAATGATTTTCAAGGTCTTTAAAAAATTATTTTTAATAAACAAATAAATTAAAATAATAATGAGTTTTTATGGATTTTATTTAAAGTACAATTAATGTAGTTAATTAAAATAATTTCAACGAGTTTAGTATTAAAAAAAGTTAATTTCATAAAAAAAATGAACAAACATAATTAAAAGATTACGTATGTCATAAATGTCTGAATTTTTTTAATATAATAATAGAATAATGTATCAAAAAATGGAAAGGATAAATTTATCATATGAAATTTACATAGATAGTCAGAGATTAACAAAATATTACATGCATGCTAATCATTTAAATGAAATCATAATATAAATTTTTATAGTGATTTATTAATAAAATAAATCAACGAATTAATTGATTTGTTAAAATAATAGAATGAAATGATTTAATAGTTTAAGATTAAGAATTATTAAATGATACGGAATAAAAGATAAGACATTTTAAAAAATTCACCCCTATATAAAATAAGTATTTATCTTAATTTGAATATGAAAATTTAATATAATATAATTCATATATAAACGGTTCTATCTCAAATGAGGTTTCTATTTAATAGAATATAAAATAAGAATATAATAAATTCCCATTATTTTCAAGTTGTCACTTGATGATATAACATTGATGTTCAATGGCTCATACCTTCAATGTATCAAATACATGTTCCTTTTGGTACCCAAATAATATTTTGTCCCGTAGTGTCAATAAATAATGATTTAGGTAACTAAATAGGATAATTTTGATCAACATTGTTATAATTAAAAAAAATAATGATTTTGAATAATGAAAACTATTGAAACAAAAAAAATTTGGTTTTATAATATAGTATTCATTATCATAATGTCCATTTAAACCGCAATAAAAGCATTAAGTAGTAGACATGCTTTTGTTTTTTGAACCAGGAACAAAATAATTTTTATATAATTCTGCCTTTTCTCTATTACCACTAATAACTAGTTTTCCGTTATGAATTATATTTTTACTAATAATTTGATTCAAGTAATTATATACCTTAATAATATTACTTGAATCTTTCATCACATTATAATCTTTAAAAAATAATTCATTAATTTTAGTTTCAGGCAGTTCACAAGAAATTTTGGATGAATTTGATCTCAAATTAGCAATCTATTTTGACAATCATTCATTATCAATTTAAATGACATAATAATATTTTCAATGATTTTTATGCACTTTTTTATGGTTTAAAATTAATCTTGAAGTATAAAACAAATATTATAAAATTCATTGTATGAAATATATTGTGAATTATAACATTCCGAGTAAGAATATTTTACCACATCAAAATGAGCCATAAGGCATAAATTAACCTTTGGATTTTCATGCTCATCTACAAAGTTTGATGCTGATTCATCACAGGAATCTTCATATTCATTAATAAGAGCCTTCATGAATTTCATTCCTTTTATCTATATTTATATTTCCATTATGCTTTATGAAAAGGACAGTCACTTCTCAAATGATCTTTTTTTTAAACTCGTAGCATCCAAATTATTTCTTTTTATTTAAATTAAATTTTTATTTTATTCATTTATAAATATTTCTAAATATGTTTCAAGTTGTTTTATCACATAACATGAGATAAAATGACAAGAATCAAATTCTGAAAATTCAACCATCGAAACATTGAGTGTAGTTGGTTCCTTTTTTATAGAAATTTGATTTTCATATTCTGGTTGCATCTCTTCTTTGAACATCAATATGGTACTAATAATTTATTTCATATATGCTAATTTAAATAGTGTGTATTGTTGAATTGAATCAAATATTCCATTAGACATTGATGTAAAACTCAACGTCCCTTTAATTCTGGATCTGTTTTTTGAATTGTAATTCCCTAGGTAGAAACATCATTAATAGATTCTCTTAATCATCCATTAATATGAGTGATAATCACATATTCATGCATCGTGAATGTGTCAAATTTATGTTTAGTAATATTGTACCTTAGTTTTTTTTACATTGTCTGTTCCTTCATATGAAATCAAAATAGTTATACACATTTCATAGAAAGTATCAGATTCTGAAACCCGATTAAATTAACTTACACTAGGACTTCATATAATTAAATTCATGGAATTTGAATTAATATCATACTCAGCTTCATGAGCATTCTACAACATTCCTGGTTCTCTAGGGATTTCATAAAGTACTAAAATTATCATATAAACATTAAAACTATATTATTAAAAGAAATATTCATGCGAGATTTCCAATATCTTAAACTATACCTATTAAAATAAGGAGCACATATCATTGACATACATTCGCAGAAATTTTCTATTGAGATTTTTCTTCATCTGAATAATTAAATTGGGATTCTTAGAGCCAAAATAAATCAATAGATCCTAGCCTCAGATTCAAACTGTTAGGCCGGGATGGCTACTTCAATGATTCCGGAGGGGTGAATTATGTCCATTTAAAATGATTAAAAATAAAAAAAAATATCCCTCTTGAAATGAAGTTATCCTTTCCTTCTCTCATAAAGAAGAGAGAGTAGAAGAAATAAATATAGAAACATAACACATTGATATATTCTAGTTCAGGGAAAATAAATCCCCAAGTCCACTCTAATAATGTTATATACCACGATCTTGGTGATTTTCACAAGTTGGTCCTGTTATAATAAGACCATCCACAACAGAGTACGAGAATCTGACACCTTACCATGATTTTAGGGGGACTTCTAGTTTTTTTATTGGGAATTGAGATATCTATATATTATTTCAAGAAGTTGAAACTCCAATATGACGAATTTTGAGAATCTGGTATTCAAAAAGAAAATTGTTGAGATGAAGTTTGTAGTAAAATAGTTTTAACTCAATGTTTCAGATGCAACTCATAGTTATAGATGACCTTCAATATAGCACAACAGCAACAGTAAAATAATCTTCAATATAGATCTGGCATCGTTGTCTTTAAATAGCAGCATATGGATAAGAAAATGTTTATGAAGGCTTCCCTCATCTTTATATCAGGAGAGAATATGAATGTACAGAGACATATTTCCCTCTTCAAAAGCATTGAAATTTTTTAGGAATATTTCCAGCACCTTATTTTTAATATCTTATTCACATCTCCATGTTTAATTATTATGTATTTTATTTTCCTACCTATGCCTTATATATATAAAGAATAAACATCAAGTGATCATAACAACATTACTATTCGTTATTATACTCAAAATGAATAGAGTTAATACCCCTAATAAATAACTCCAATAATAGAATAGCATGAATGCCTCTTTATTCCATAGAAAGAATCATTAACAAATGCAATTTGAAGAATTTGAATAAATCTTAAAATAGTATCTCTATAAAAATATCAGTGTTGAAAAATTTAAAACATATGTTTAAATATAGTCAAACCTATTTGAATACAGTCGAAACAGTTCCACAAAAACATCCACACAACAAATCATGAATATTTGAAATCAAATCATTTAATGATATTTATAATTTCCCTTATAAATATGAAAAAATTAATCCATTACTTGTGAGCCATCGTATCAGTCATAAAACATCTTTATAACTATATTTAACACTTAGAAGACCATTTTAGAAATCAAAGATAATTTATTTAAATAAAACTCCATTAATGACTGGCCAGACATATGGTTCAACTACAAAAGGTATGGATGTTTTTCATAGTGTCGGGTTCCTTCAATCTTATGGTTCCTTATAGAAAAAAAGGTAACTTTGGAATGATAATTCATATGTTCATCTTTGTCAGCATAAATTCCCGAATGTAGCATTGATAAAACAAACATTAAAATTCCTAAAAGTAGGGTTTCAAATAGTAAATCCAGAATCCAACATATAGTTTCTGATCAATACAGGAAATTTTTTAGCATTGTGTCGGATTGGTTCCTTACGTTACATTTATCAAAATATGTTAGGAATAATGTCTCTAGATAATGTAAAAAACATAACATTATACTTCACTGAATTTTTTGAGTCCATTACCATCAGATTCTGCCTTAATCCCACCATATATATTTTTACTAATTCTCATGATCATTCCAACGGTCTATGAAGAGAATCATTTCAGACTTCTACAACTATTAATATCATAAAAAATAATAATGATATAACCTTCTGCAAAACTTCTATTGGAAAAATTCATCCACGGTTTTCTATGGATTTTTAACCTTACTTATAGATATTTTATCCATGGATGTAAACTAATGAAGTCAAGAAAAATTTATTGGCATTATATATCCCAATTTTCAATGTGATTACAATATCACTATATCCTGAAGAATTATAAATACTATAGTATCTCAAATCTGTTCACTATACAGTTGAATGAACAACTCTAGAAACATCAGTGATTTCGTAGTGTATCAAAAAATCCTTTTCAAACATCCACCATAAATAATTATGTTTAGATAATTCCATTAATTATACAATTGTATAATTATCCCATGAATGTTTTCAATATATCTAGAGATATTATCCTAATTCTTAATTGACTTAAAGATAACAACTACAATATCACTTTAACAGCTAGAAACAACTACGGTGAATTTTTTCTCCATCAAAACAACTAAATTGGGTTTCGATATAAAAATATTAAATAAAGATAATAATCATATCGTTCCAATGGAATAAACACCATAATAATCTATTCACTATTTATTCAGATATAAAATAAATACATTGACATTTTAAATATTGAACACTTAACAAAATTTTTAGAAAAAAAATATCCACAGGTTGATGTAATTATGAAAAATAAATCATAATAAGAATAACAATGATCCACTCAACATGAAGCACTTGTTAGGAAAATCCACATGTCATGTTTCAAATCAAGAAGCATCATCCAACGACTGACATTGGATAGTAGTAGGTACTACCCTCTAGAGTCAACAATTATTCATTGCCTACATGGGGGATTATTGATAAAACACTATTTTATTGAATATTTTATTGATAATAAATGATATAATTTCCTCAAATTGTGTTAAACATTTTTATTTATAAAATATTTGCGATTTGATCATTCATTTGAAAATTTGGTGAAAATTCCAGTTTTACCCTTAATAGTGAACTGTAGTATTTCGAAGATAAATATTTTTACTTTTATTATTTGACTTTGATATTTTGTAAAGGTTTTCATAACTTAATTATCTACAACTTTTATTCAGGATACTAAAGCTACAGAGTTCATTTGTTTGTTGACATTGGGCCATGAAGTCAAAGTTGGGCTGGACTCGCCAGAATGGAGAAGGTTCTGTATTTGGGCCATATCCTCTATATACGGGCTTGGATTGAGCCCAAATTTTGAGGAAAGCTCGGGGACATGATGTGCCACAAATCATCCTTCTGGAAGCCCAGTCAATGCACGCGTTTTGGGGGTCAAATTGGTGGTGAAATTTGGAATAAAATATTTAGCCGAGATATTCATTTCACACTTAAAAAGTTATGTATCCCTAGCCCTCACAAACTATATTTAAAGGGGGTTTTAACACTTTGAGAGGGATGTTGGAGGCTTTGGGAAGGTGTGGCCGAAAGGGTGTCTCTTGGGAGCCCCTCACAACTCTTAGAAGATGTAAACCTTTGTGCAAACCTCTCTTCCAAAAAGGCTCTCCTCTCTCACCTCTTCTTTGTATTTCTTTTCATTCATGTTTGTTTCTTGAATTTTTCTTCAAATAATATTCTGTGTTCATACCTATTCTTCTTATCTTAATCTTCTTAATTGGGTTGGAATCAATAGTGGAGACAAGATTGGGTTCTACCCTTTCAATCTGTTGCATATGCAAAACGTCTCCACGATGACTACACCACCCATGGAAGAGTAGTTCTTTTTAGTAATCGATCGACCTCTATCATTCTTCATTCATTTATTTTGAATCAATGAGATACTGTAATTCACATATTATGATCTATTAATTGAGTTTTTAATTTAAATGAAACTAATCAAGCAATTTAATAGTTAACACAAAACACGCGAGGTCGGGAATTGTGTGAACTGTGAGAGCGCAACCTTAACCGGTAATTCAAAACCACATGGGATCAATTTGTAGAGTTCAAATATAATCCCTAAACTCAATTAATCCTAATTTCTAGAGTGGTTATGTGCCTTAATTTTCCACTGACCATAAGCTAATTTTAGAGCATCAATCAAAGCAGGGTGTCGCGATTGCATGTTCCGAAGTTATCCAAAGGTTAAAATTCACTTCAATCTTCGTGGTAAAGTTAATTCTCGTAGGGTTCGGGATTTAACAAATTAAGGGATCCTAATTAAGTGAATATTAATTTAAATGATAATTATTAATAAATGATTGAAGAGGTAGAGTTAGATCGATTACGCCTTTTAAAATAGATTTCTAAAAAAACATCTTCTTGTTGTGTCATTCTAATCGAAACTTCATTTCAAAATTAAAAACAAAAAAAATGCAATCTTCTTCCAGCAAACGTCTTCTAGATTCATAAACTATAAACAAACACCCCCATCCTTTCAAGTAGTGTTTTTATTCCCTTTTATTTTGTTTCTAGAATACCTCTGAAAAGTTGTTTTAATTCACTTCCTCCTTTGAGAGACGACCTTGGTCAGCCACTCTGCTGCACCTAAGTACCCCAAAATCACACTAATCATTTGAGGGCGCCCACGATAGCGCTCTTCCAAATTGGCGCCGTTGCCAGGGAGGCAAGTTATTATTTCAACCAATTAGAGGTATTTATTTTATTTTACATTTTAATTCTCTTCCTCTCTTCTTTCTTCCGTCTTTACCCAATCTGATTTTTTTTCTTCTTCTTTTATCTCTTTCTACTTCTTTTTGGACCATCAACTCAAACTTCAAATTTTTATTTTACTATGGTCCACATTCCTTCTTTTCATCATTCATTGATTGATGACACGAACTAATCCCGAAGATCTCTTAGATCTTGACCATGAGATTGAACGTAGCCTTAGGGCACGAATCAGACATTATCAGTCTACGGGAAGTTTCAACATTCAACCAGTTGGAGAATTACTCCAATATCAGAACATTGAAATTGGAAGCAATTCAAATTCAACCATAAAACAAGAACCAATGTCTGGAAACAATGGAAATGAACTTAATAGATCCATTTGAGAATTGGCTGCACCTGATATTAACTATCAACCAAATTTTATTGCACACCCAAATCTCGATTCGGACTTCGAACTGAAATCTGGGTTAATTCACTTACTTCCAAAGTTTCATGGTCTCTCTGGTGAGGATCCCAATAAACATTTGAAAGAATTTAATGTGGTTTTCTCAACCCTAAAACCTAGAAATGTCTCTGAAGATCAAATCAAACTAAGAGCATTCCCATTCTCACTTGATGGAGCTGTGAAAGATTGGTTGTATTATTTACAACCCGAAGATGTAACTTGTTGGAACGATTTGAAACGTCTTTTCTTGCAGAGATTTTTTCCAGCATCAAGGACCACATCCATTCGAAAGGAGATATCGGGGATCAAGCAAGCCCAAGGGGAGTCAATGTATGAGTACTGGGAGAGATTCAAGAAGTTGTGTGCAAGCTGCCCACATCACCAAATCAGTGAGCAACTCCTCATCCAATACTTCTATGAAGGACTCACACCCATGGAGAGGAGCATGGTAGATGTTGCGGCTAGAGGAGCATTGGTGGACAAGACACCAGTAGCTGCGCGTGCGTTGATCGACAAGATGGCCCAAAAATCCCAACAATTTGGTGATAGAGGTACACCACATGTTCGAGGAGTACATCAAGTAAGTCCTTCTTCTCTTGAGAGACATTTGATTGATACTAAGTTAGAAGAATTGACAACTATGGTGAGGCAGATTGCATTGGCTCAAAAGACATCCCAACCCCCTCCTTCAAGGCCTTGTGGTATTTTCACTGAGACAAGCCACCCAACTGACTGTTGCCCACAACTCCAAGAAACAGAAGATTGTGAAGCAGTGTTCCCTGGGAGACCATTTCAGCAGCAACAACAACAACCATATCCCCAAAAGAAGTTTGATCCAACATAAAACCAAGGGTGGAAAGATCTAGTGGACATGAGGTATGGCTCTGGACAACAACAAAGGCCCCCTTTTCAACCAAACTTCCAGCAGCTTCCACCTTACCAACAGGGTTTCCAACAACCCCAAAGGAGATTCGAAGCTCAAACATCATCGAGTCAGAAACAAGGGAATATCCAACACAAGGTAGACTCTAACACTGATGATCTTTTGAAACAAATTGTTCTTAATCAACAGAATGAGCTGAAGAGTCATGGTTTGGAGCTGAGAGAGTTGAAGACTCAAATGAGTCAGATTGCCACCGCCCTCCATGAACTTGTGTGTAAGAATTCTGGAAATATACCTTCCCAACCCAATCCAAATCCAAAGGGGAATGTTAGTGCCATAACATTGAGAAGTGGGAAGAAAATGAACGATACATCTGCACCTACCATTCCACCGGGATTCACCTCAAATTCAGAGAAGCCGCATTCCATATCAACTGATGAACAATCCAAGGAGAAAGATAAAGGTAAGAAAAAGATTGTGATGTTCCTCCTAAACCCCTTCCTTTTCCAAACAGGGTTGTTCAAACCAAGAAGATGGAAGAATAAGTAATGCAAAAGGTGGTTTTGGACACATTCAAGCGTGTGGAGATCAACATTCCTCTACTTGAATCCATTAAGCAAATCCCAAGGTATGCCAAATTCTTAAAAGAACTCTGCACCAATCGAAGAGGGCTCAAGGGAAATGAGAGGATAAACCTTGGAAGCAATGTCTCAGCACTCATTTCACCAACTCTAGCAATGCCAACAAAGTGCAAGGATCCAGTGACATTCACCATCCCATGCACCATAGGGGAGTTGCACTTTTCTGATGCACTTTGTGATTTAGGTGCTTCCATAAATGTGATGCCTCACTCTGTATTCTCTTCCTTGCAGGTTGGTGAGTTGAATCCAACAAGAGTAGTGGTGCAATTGGCGAATAGAGCTACGACATATCCATTAGGAGTCCTTGAGGATGTACTTGTCCAGGTAAGAGACATGATCTTTCCAGCAGATTTCTATGTTCTTAACATGGAGGATGATCAGGTAAGTTCTCATGCCCCCATTATCTTAGGTAGACCCTTCCTCAAAACTGCAAAAACTATCATAAATGTCAATGAGGGTACACTTTCCATGGAGTTTGGAGATGAAGTTGTGATATTTAATGTTATGGATTCCATGAAGTACCCCTCAGAGGACCATTCTTCTTTTGTTATCTCCCATTTTGAACAACCAAGTAAAAACATCATGGAATTGGATTGTCCTATTCTTTGGGAGATTATGAGTATTGGTTCTGGTTTAATGACTAAGATAACTTCCACACCTGTTTCTAATGAAAAATACTCTCTAAGATTTGATTTTGATGTGGATTCATATTCTGATTTTGATCATGTTCACTCTGATTATGAAATGGCTGTTGAGTATGCTGATGGATTTGAGGCTTTATTCTATGATTTTGGTGATGTCTATTCTGATACTGATGTTCTTTGTGCACATATCTCAGTTCCTTCAATGTCTCCATCCATACTACACCCTCCTTCATTAGAACTCAAGCCATTGCCACCAAATCTGAAATACTCATACTTGTTGAGTGGTGAGATATTACCTGTTATCATTGCTAATAATCTCCCTTTTGAACATGAAGAAAGGCTTTTGAATATTTTGAGGGAGAACATCAGGTCGATTGGGTGGACCTTGGCTGGCATATCAGGTATTAGCCCCTCCATTTGCATCCATAGGATTCTCTTGGAGGATGGGGCTAAACCGGTGAGACAACCACAAAGGAGACTCAATCCCACCCTCCTGGAAGTTGTTAAAAAGGAAGTTGAGAAATTGCTCGAGGCAGGTATAATCTTTCCCATTTCAGATTCACAGTGGGTAAGTCCAATTCAGGTTGTGCCTAAGAAAACTGGTTTTACTGTTGTTAAAAATGAAAAAGATGATTCAGTTCCAATGAGGGTGCAAAACAGTTGGCGTGTGTGTATTGATTATAGGAAACTAAATCAGACCACTTGCAAGGACCATTTCCCCCCTCCCATTTATTGATAAAATGCTCGAGAGACTAGCTGGGAAAAAACACTATTGTTTCTTCGATGGATTTTCTGGATATTTTCAGGTTCCTATAGCTCCAGAGGATCAGGAGAAGACTACATTCACATGTCCCTTTGGCACATTTTCCTTCCGGAGGATGCTATTTGGACTTTGCAACGCCCCAGGTACCTTCCAGATATGTATGGTGAGTATTTTTTCTTATTTTATTGAGACCTGCATGGAGGTATTTATGGATGATTTTACAGTGTATGGGTCTTCATTTGATGAATGTCTAAGTACTTTGGGAAATGTGTTGAATCATTGTATTGAGAAGAATCTGGTCCTGAACTTTGAAAAGTGTCATTTTATGGTAGAGCATGGCATTGTCTTAGGGAATGTGGTGTCAAAACATGGGATAGATTTGATAGATCTAAGGTAGAAATTATTTCATCCTTACCCTATCCTTCATGTGTGCATGATGTTAGATCTTTCCTAGGGCATGCAGGATTTTATCGGCGCTTCATCAAAGATTTTAGTAAGATCGCTCTTCCAATGTCACGATTACTTCAAAAAGATTCTGATTTTGTGTTTGATGATTCTTGTAGGACTTCCTTTGATGAGCTAAAGAAGTGTCTGACCACTCCACCTATCATACAGCCCCCACGGTGGGACCTTCCATTTGAGCTTATGTGTGACGCCTCCAACTTCGCGGTTGGAGCTGTCTTATCTCAGAGGGTGGAAGGACGTTCAAATGTGATCGCCTATGCATCAAGGACACTAGATTCAGCCCAATCAAATTACACAACCACAGAAAAAGAGTTTCTTGCTGTCATATTTTCTTTAGATAAATTCCATTCATATTTATTGGGCTCTAAAGTAGTTGTTTTTTCTGACCATGCAGCTTTGAGGTACCTCCTGAAGAAGCCAGATGCAAAGCCGCGACTTATCCGTTGGATGCTCCTTCTTCAAGAGTTTGACATCGAGATAAAGGACAAAAAGGGGTCAGAAAACTTGGTGTCGGACCACAAGAGTAGGCTTACTCACACACTAGAGGGTGACACCTTGGACCAGGTACCACTTCGGGACACTTTCCCCGATTAGCATCTCTATACCATCTCAAGTAAGCATCCTTGGTATGTGGATTTAGTTAATTACATTGTTGGCTCTGAAATCCCGGTAAATTTGAAGAAACATCAAGTCCAAAAATTAAAGAGTGAGTCAAGATTTTATGTTTGGGATGATTCGTACCTCTGGTGCATGTGTAGTGACCAAGTCATTAGGAGGTGTGTTCCCGATCATGAGTTTGAGTCTGTTTTGCATTTCTGTCATACACTTGCTTGTGGTGGACACTTTGGACCCCAACGGACAGCTAGGAAGGTTTTAGACTCTGGATTATATTGGCCTAGCTTGTTCCATGATGCCCATTTGTTTTGTAAGTCATTATCTTGTTGCCAACACACTGGGAACATTTATAGGAGACATGAGATGCCCCAACAACCCATACTATTTTGTGAGATTTTTGATGTATGGGGCATCGACTTTATGGGTCCTTTTACTAGTTCATTTGGATTTTTGTACATTTTGGTTGCTGTTGATTATGTGAGTAAATAGGTGGAGGCCAAGGCCACCAGGACTGACGATTCTCATGTTGTTGTGGACTTTATCAAAGCACAAATTTTTTGCAGGTTTGGAGTACCAAAGGCCATCATCAGTGACCAAGGGACACACTTTTGCAATAGGAATTTTGCATCTCTCCTTCGAATGTATGGGGTGACACACAAAACATCAACACCATACCACCCCCAAACAAATGGCCAGGCTGAGGTTTTAAATCGTGAGTTGATACAAATCTTGGAGAAAACCGTGCAGCCAAATAGGAAGGATTGGAACAAGTGCTTGGATGATGCATTGTGGGCTTATAGAACAGCATACAAGACCCCCATTGGTATGTCCCCATTTCGGATTGTTTTTGGGAAAGCATGTCATCTCCCAGTGGAAGTCGAGCATCGGGCTTATTGGGCTATAATGAAATGCAACATGGATTTGGCCCAAGCTGGAATTCAAAGGAAGTTGCAAATTCAAGAGCTTGAGGAGATTCGATTATCATCATATTAGAACTCAAGGCTCTACAAGGAAAGATCAAAAGCTGCTCATGACAATATGATCCAACAAAGGGAGTTTCATGATGGAGAGAAAGTCCTTCTCTATAGTTCACGACTGAAGTTGATGCCTGGTAAGTTGTGTTCCAGATGGTTAGGTCCTTATATTGTGTCTAATGTTTTTCCTTATGGTGCAGTGGAGATCACACAAGAGGACACTGGAAGGAGATTTACAGTCAATGGGCAA
Organism: Viscum album; assembly: GCA_963277665.1. Lineage (NCBI taxonomy): Eukaryota > Viridiplantae > Streptophyta > Magnoliopsida > Santalales > Viscaceae > Viscum > Viscum album. Next base: position 85,790,942 of record OY728121.1, on the reverse strand, counting down.
CGTTTGAAGAGATACATTGAGGGAGATCCTACTGATGCAGTGGATTTTATCACACTGCATGACCCCATCATCACTTGATCACATCAGGCTGTTCCTAACCCTTTCACTTTTATATTATTTTTCCTATTTAAAAATTCTGAATTTCATGTGCATATATCATCTCACAGGTTCACATTTAGGAAAATGCAATCTTTTAAGTGTGGGGGAGGGAACCTTTTAGTTTAGTAATTTCAATTGTTTTCCTGTTAAAAAAACCAAAAAAAAAATTCTGTGTTTTTCACAATTTGTGTGTTTATTTTACAATTTTCTGTGTGTTTTTGAAACTTTTGAGCTTAAATGATTCTCATCACCATTTTTAAATCCATATCAATAAGTGAAACAATTTACCCCTTGAAACTAAACTTAAATGAATGCTGAAATGACTTTGTTTCAAGTTCAAATATTTAGTAATTTCATGCAAAGTACGCTGAATTTTGAATCCCATTCCAATCTCACTGTCTTTATATTTGAAATCACTTTCCTGTGAGGCTTCTAAACCATTATTTTCATATTCTTTACATTTACCTCACTTCTTGAGATAACCAAACCATACTTGATTTAACCATAATTTGATCTATTCCTGTCAAAACATGAGGGTTTGAGGTACTTGTGTTTAAATGATTGAGGCATTTGTTTGGTATTAAAACCCCTATTTCAAAGAATCCTTTTTTATAATGTCCTACCTTGAATATTTAATCCTTGTAGCCCTTAGAAGCCTTGCACAGCCTGTTTGGTTAAGCCACATTACAAGCCAATTTTCCCTATCCAACAAACTCTTGAAGTGAAATTGCATAATCTAGTTGAGCTTAAGTGTGGGGGAATCTGTCTTGTGTTGTGCCACCACATTATGTGATACTTTGGGTGGAAAATTAAATTCTGAAGAGATGTGTTTGCTGCTAAAGAAAGTCATTATATTGAAAGTTGTTCCTTTTCTAGAGCTTTCATGACAAGTGAAGCTGTGCCTTTTCTGGAGCTTCTAATTGCGGTGGAAAGCTGTGCCCATCTGGAGCTTTCAAGAAAATCATGTTTTAGAAGATTGACATTTTTTATACTGAAATGATAAATGGTGTAAACCTTTCATGACTTTTCATGATGATGGAGCTGAATTGATACTATGGGGATTGAAGATAAGACCATATTTAAGTGAAAATTAGATTAATGCAATTTTGCTTTAAAAGAGTCAAGCCCTCCTCATTCAGCCTCAGAGTTTTTCACATCTTAATCCTACCAACCGAAAGCCACAGAACAAACCTGAAAAGTTCTCATGATAAACATATGTCCTTGACTCACATCGGGTAGCGATGTAAGAATCTATCAAGCCTATGGTGACCCTTGTATGAGTTTGGATGAGAAAGACATTGCAAAAAAAATTGATATTTGAGTGATGAGAGAAAATTCAAGCGAGGTAAGTGTTTTGTGCATGGGCGGATAAATGAAGTGGAAATATATTGAATGATATAAATGGAGAACTTGAAATAAGGTTTTTTATGAGGCATGATATCTTTTTTATTCTTGGTGTGAAATTGATTGATCTTAAAGATATGTGTTTTAAAATTGGTTTTGATTTGATATTGATGTTTACTTGATATGAGGTTTTGCCCAGGTGTGCAAAAGGGTAAGTGTGGGGGAGTTGATAAAACACTATTTTATTGAATATTTTATTGATAATAAATGATATAATTTCCTCACATTGTGTTAAACATGTTTATTTATAAAATATTTGGGATTTGATCATTCATTTGAAAATTTGGTGAAAATTCCAGTTTTACCCTTAATAGTGCACTGTAGTATTTCGAAGATAAATATTTTTATATTTATTATTTGAATTTGATATTTTGTAACAGCGTTCCTATTTTAATTATCTACATCTTTGATTCAGGACACTAAAGCTAAAAAGTTAATTTGGTTGTTGAAATTGGGCCATCAAGGCAAAGTTGGGCTGGGCTCGCCGGAATGGAGAAGGTTCTGTATTTGGGCTATATCCTCTACATACGGGCTTGGATTGAGCCCATATTTTGAGGAAATCTCGGGGACATGATATGGCACAAATCATCCTTCTGGAAGACCGGTCAATGCACGCGTTTCAGAGGTCAAATTTGCGGTGCAATTTGGAATAAAATATTTAGCCGAGATTTTCATTTCACACTAAAAAAGTTATGTATCCCTAGCTCTCACAAACTCTATTTAAAGGGGGTTTTAACTCTTTGAGAGGTCTGGTGGAGGCTTTGGGAAGGTGTGGCCGAAAGGGTGTCTCCTGGGAGCCCCTCACAACTCTTGGAAGAAGTAAGCCTTTGTGAAAACCTCTATTCCAAAAAGTCTCTCCTCTCTCACCTCTTCTTTGTATTTCTTTTCTTTCATGTTTGTTTCTTGAATTTTTCTTCAAATAATATTATGTGTTCATCCCTCTTCTTCTTATCTTAATCTTCTTAATTGGTTTGGAATCAAGAGTGGAGACAAGATTGGGTTCTACCCTTTCAAACCGTTTCTTATGCAAAACGTCTCCACGATGACTACACCACCCATGGAAGAGTAGTTCTTTTTAGTAATCGATCGACCTCTATCCTTCTTCATTCATTTATTTTGAATCAATGAGATACTGTAATTCACATATTATGATCTATTAATTGAGTTTTTAATTTAAATGAAACTAAGCAAGCAATTGAATAGTTAACACAAAACACGCGAGGTCGGGAATTGTGTGAACTGTGAGAGCGCAACCTTAACCGGTAATTCAAAACCACATGGGATCAATTTGTAGAGTTCAAATATAATCCCTAAACTCAATTAATACTCATTTCCAGAGTGGTTATGTGCCTTAATTTACCACTGACTATAAGATAATTTTAGAGCATCAATCAAAGCAGGGTGTGGCGATTGCATGTTCCGAAGTTATCCTAAGGTTAAAATTCACTTCAATCTTCGTGGTAAAGTTAATTCTCGTAGGGTTCGGGATTTAACAAATTAAGGGATCATAATTAAGTGAATATTAATTTAAATTATAATGATTAATAAATTATTGAAGAGGTAGAGTTAGATCGATTACGTCTTTTAAAATATATTTCTAAAAAAACATCTTCTTGTTGTGTCATTCTAATCGAAACTTCATTTCAAAATTAAAAACAAAAAAATGCAATCTTCTTCCAGCAAAATTCCTCTAGATTCATAAACTATAAACAACCACCCCCATCCTTTCAAGTAGTGTTTTTATTTCCTTTTATTTTGTTTCTAGAATACCTCTGAAAAGTTGTTTTAATTCACTTCCTCCTTTGAGAGATGACCTTGGTCAGCCACTCTGCTGCACCTAAGTACCCCAAAATCACACTAATCATTTGAGGGCGCCCACGACAGTGCTCTTTCAATTATAATAAGACATATCCCCTTCATTTGATTATATAGAATTTATAATAATTTTTTTATTAGGATGTAGTTCAACACATATCCAACTCCCTCCAATCTATTGTTTATTAAATTATATCGTCCTTGTGCTTGATTGTTTAATTTTATATTATAGGTTCTTGATGGTTGAAGGTATCTCTAATCGTAATGGGGGAAATATGAATAAGATTTATTGTCACGACCCGACCTGTACCGGGGCTCAAGCAACAACTACCCCAAGCCCGCCTCCATAGGCTTGGGACAGGCAACTAGCGCGGAAGTCACAAAAATATAGGGGGGGCCTTTCCCTAAGAAAGTGTACACACACATGCAGTAAACTCAATGAATAAATGCAGAGAAAGTAAATAAAGATACAACACTGCTACAAAAGGGAATCCATCATAATTGTATCGACCTTTAACCAATACAACTAATGTGCAGAAAAGCACTGGAAAGTAAACTGAACAGTAAAAGGGGAAAAGAATGGGCCTAATCTGAAAGGTGCCACAACCCGGCAATAGGTAAAATGAATGTAAACAACTGGTGAGTCTCACGCCCAGAAATCATCCTGCGACCATTGAACACAGCCCAAGCTCATGTATCCTCTACACTCCAACGTAGTCTCGATCAACCTGTTCGACGTCTCCAAGGGCACACTATATGTGGGAAAATTCCAAGTAGGGGTGAGCATAAATATACTCAGTAGGATGCCCTGAAATCTCGAGGGAGAAATAAAGTAGGTACTAAGATGTTGAGAAGTACACAGAACAAATAATAGTGCAAGAGTACAAAAGAAGGAGTGCAGCTCAACCAAGAAAAATAAATGAAGTAGACTCATCCAATCCCAGAGGATCTAGACACGGAAAGTACGTGGAGAACCCTGCGTGTCTTCGCCCATCCAAGAATGAGAGTAACTGAACCCAAGGAGTGGGAACAAAATTAGGTTGTATATATATGCTCAAAAAGAAACACGAACGAATTCGTTAGGGAATCTCTATCTCCAATCTCAACCCAAGAAGGGTCTCCAATAGTTCAAAGTGTATCCATAAATTATGCCGAATAATCCTGCATGACAAAGTTGCCTCATCACTGAACCCTACAACCAAGGTACCCACTCTGATAAAAACGGTGAAAAGACATCGGCTAGCCACATCGAAAGGGTTGAGTCTGAAAGAAGTCGTCGGGTATCCCACTACCCATTCCCGCTAGAGGGTAGACCAGAAGAGGTCATTAGGTAACCCACTACCCATCCCTGCTGTAGGGTAAACCACAAAAGTTCATAGTGTAACCCAATGCCTAGCCCTGCAGGATGGTTAACCACAGAAATTCATCGGGTAACCCACTGCCCATCCCCACTGGAGGGAAAACCACAAATGTTCTCCGGGTAACCCATGTCCATCCTCGCTGGAGGTTAAACCCTAAGGACAATGGTTAACTCCCCACATAGCCCCGCTGGATGGAAAATCCACAACTCGTCTGATAACTCCACACTTCCTATGCCATCACTAGGTGTCACTAACACCGCTATCGTGCGTAGGGTCAGAGTGTGTCAATTAAACCTCTGACCAACACCCTTTCATGTTTCCACATTTAATGTGATATCTAAAGAGGCTCTACTATCGCAAATAGATTACACATCCATAATCATCATGGGAAAACACGCATGATAGACTACTAACTCACTGAAAAAAGGGCTCTTGGTGGAAGAGTTATTCCACACAGATTTATTCCCATACAACATCTCATGGGGCCTGCACCTCGGTCCCGAAAGAGTTCAGGTGAACTGCACCATCACGATGCTCTAAGAAAAACACGTTGAATCGACTATTAATACTCCCTAGATATACACCTGATGAAAAATCCATAGTATGATGCACAGAGCTTAAAAGGCAGTACATAGAGCCCAATCCTCAACTCCGGCATCAACGCCTAAAACTAGACCGGTTAACTTCGTCTCGATGCTAGGGCCACAACGTCGCTAATGGTGCCTAAAATGGACTTCGAAAGCAGAATCTGCACCAGCACGTGTTATAAGACAACTATGCACTATGGGGCCCACAAATCAGGCCCGAATATAGGCGGTCATATTGTACTGTCGCAATCCACTTGAAATAACACTCAGAAACATGTACTCAAACACCCCAAAGAGATGTCGGGTGAAAAAAGTGGTGTTTCACCGTAAAATGTGCGAACATGGACCCATGTGTCCCACACCTTGTCTCCAACCCAAATGCTTCGAAATTCAACTCAAAAAGTCCGCACAAGGTCTAGTGTCATGCTGCCACTGACGACGCATCAATAGTACATCCCAAGAAAGAGTTAGGTTTGACACAAGAATAATTAATTAATTTAAAACATTAATTAATTATTCTAATTAAGTGTTTTGTGCCATGGTGAAATGAAGCCATTATGAAAACGTTATGAACCAAATTTTGAAGAATCAACTCAACACCAGGGCCACAGCGCCTCCGACGGCGCGTCAAACAGTCATTCGGATCGCGAGTACGTCCGTTGTAAACATTATTTATATTTTATTATTATTAAGTTATAGCATTCTGGGTTACCCACCTTCGGGAACAAAACCCAAAATATAGGAAACCCACTTCAAATAGTCTGTCTCTCCGACACAAACTCACATCTGCAGACGGCGCATCAAATGGATGCGTCGTTTGGAAGATATCACCCCTTCAACGTAAGTGGCCCAACCGGGCCGGTTCACCTCTGCCGGCCCGATCCAAACCACCAATCCGCGGCCCAGCCGCGGGTCAGGACCGAACCACCACAGCCCATTATCCGCATCCCTCTCTAGCCACACCGGACCCCTCATGTCCGGTTCTCCACAGCAGACTGGGATTTTGGCCGGTCTTCACAGCGTCACCAAGCAGGACACGCAAATGGTGGGTCATCGTCTCCCAGCAGACCGACCATTGGATGACCTATCTCGTTGGAGCAGGAGGACCTAGAAAGGGTGGTTCCTTGATTCTTCCACACACCCAAGGTCAAGCCTCAGGCTTCCCTCAGGCAGACGCGCCATCCTGCGCCATTGGCGCCTCCTCCTTCTCCCGTCGTGCACCGCCGCGCTGCCCTGGCTCCACACCGTGCCGCCGGACACCCGCCTTCCGCATCATCCTCCGCTCCCCTGGCTACCTACGATTCTCCATCACACCACTACTGCATCCGGATCCACCCGTTGCTCTGCCATCCTGGCTTCACCAACCAATCGTTCCGTAGCCGGGACCTCGCCCCTGCTGCAACGGCTATCGTCGACTCCTCTGGCCTCGCACCGCCTTCGGCCTAGCGCACCCGACACTGCCCGGCCTAAAATGAACCCCAGGCCGAACCTTGCCAGAGCACCATACTCCCGGCCTCACCTGCTGCCCAAATCTCAGGCCCCAGGACTCCGTTCATTCGCCGACTGCAACACACCGGCTGAGCATCGGTTCCACTGTTGCGCCTCCCCGACCTCCGGCCACTACCCTTACCAGAGCATGGGCTTCCGACGGCCGGCGCCACTGATTTGGCAGCGGGATTCCAAAACCAAAAGAGGAATCGGGTTCCTCAGGGTGCGCTATTCGCAACACCTACCCCCGATCAATGATCTGACTAGATTTTGCGTTTCCGTAAATTTGGACGAAGAACGCCCAAGAACGATAATTGAAACGGGGCTCGGGCATTGGCCATGTTTGTTCGTCCAACGCCCCAAATTCTAAAAACAATATAATTCAAAGACGAAATTTTGATGAAATATTTAAGCAATAAATAATGGTGCGAAATTAAAGAAGTAATCCTACCTCGATCCGCCTGCCTTTCGTTGGTGACATGCCCACTGCGATCCCACTTCGATCTGCTGAAGTTCCGGTAGTGATAACTCCTTGATCCGATAAAGAACGGAAAATAACGCCAAAGAACTGGAGAGAGAGAGAGAGATAGAGAGAGAAATAATGAAAGTAGAGAATTGAGAATCCCTAACTCCATCTCATATTCTTCTTTTTATAGAAGGATCTGCTTAGGGCGGAATCCAAAACTAGTGTTCCCTCTCATTTTATATCGCGCGTAGGAAAAAATCCCCATTTCAAACTCAAAGGATGTCTCAGATTTCCATTCTGAGACTTCATATTAATTTTATTCGAAATGTTCACCAGTGAAAAAAATGACTAAGTCATTTTTATAATGATGATTTTTCCGCTGCGAGAAATCTCTCACAGCAGGCCCATGCCCGCAACATCTAAACCCTGCCTAGGGTAAACGACATGCTCTGGATGCAACCGTTCCCTCAGATTTCAGATCAAATCTACCGTTTAAGAGAAAACACAACCATGCCATGTGCATAATATAAAAACACTTAACAATTTTATAAAATTTATTTCGGGCACACCGGGCCTTGGACTTGCATGTCGTCTTCGCGCCTAGCTGTGGAATTAATTTGTAGAAATATTCCAAAGTCTTGGAGGGAAAAAACTGGGTCTCCCCATCATTCCATCCTTCAACATTTTCTTCCCTAAAATGAAAAATTTGGAAAAACAAATCGGGATATAGAGCTCACTTCTAGCTCTCCCACTCCCATGAAAACTAGCACAACACCATGGTGGACCAATATGCGAACAAAGGGATGGTTCACACTCATAAGGTTTGCTACTCTCGAGGGCCTGCGTAGGAATATGCACGCACCTCATAAACTGCGACTCATGGAAGACGCCGTACGCCCACTCCTACTATTGGGAGTGTAGGGCATGATGGTTGGAAACCTCTCAACCATTTTCATGATCCCTGAACGGCCTAAAGAAACTCGATGTACTTCCATGGACAAGCCCCTATATTCCACGTCGTGACTGAATTCACGGTTTGTTCCTAGAACATGATATGATGATTCCCACCTTCATAATACCCATTAGGTGCATCTCCCATGGATATCTAATCATGTAGTACCTCGCTACTAACATCCCCCAACTGCGACTCTCTCACACGCTCATGGAGAGAAGGAGTCAACACCATTGACTAATGGAATGTTGTACCCTCCGGCTTCACCAAGGTCAGCCGTAGGGAACCTAACAACTACGGAACATCCCACGCCTGACAAGTGTGGGTCTTCTAGTTAAGGGAACCAGCTACAACACTGCCATTTTCCAGAACATAGACTACCTATTAGTCATAGTCCCACAGAAAGTTCAACCAGCACCGTCATCTCAGGTTCAAGACTCTCTGGGTGAGGGCGCACCTGAGACACTGGATGTCTAAGAAAACCACAATGTTCTCTCCTAGAAGATTGCATCTCCACAGTCTCAGGGAAATGACCACCACCACCAGTACAACATAGTGAAGTGCATAGTTCTAATTATGGGGTTTCCATCACCTCAACCTATTCTTGATAATGGTATCAAGATTGATGTTGAGCACGCAAGGTACCCACAAACAGGGCAGGTGAGAAAACTCATCAGTCCTCCAGAGGTTAGAAATGAAAAACATGTCGCATATTCCACGTGTAATTTCCCCTCTCAGAAAGAGAGTAATCCCCAAAACAAGCACTCTACCAAACCCACTAGTGCCACCTCATGCATGGTGAGTTCATGCAGAAAGGTCCAACTGGAAAATCCAGAGCCTTCTCTGAAACTCCACCACAAAACCCCGCCATGAATGCACATGTTGGAGGAAATCATCCAAATCAACTCAATACTATCCTCTTTGGGTGGTACTGAATCTCCCTTATAGTTTTTATCTCATCACAAAAATGCACCTCGATGGGGGAAGAACCTCTCTTTCTCGTGGATTCAAAGCTATGTCAGAAAACACCAAAACACGGTTACACCATCCCCCTACATCACCCTCATTAACCCCTCAAACAAGGAGTTAGATGAAAAGAGTACCTCACGCAGTGTCTAACAAGTTATACTAAGAAAATTAGGAAAGGCACTAAGCGCACCGTTTATCATCTCTTGCGCTGCAGGACTGTAGACATCCATAGCACACAATAACCCACAGCCCCATCCATCAGCTCCCTGAGCCTGACTTTGGCCGCCTAGTTGTGCTGGAAGGACATAAAAACATCATCCTCTAACCACAGTTATTCCTGATTTTCTTCCAACACCTCCTCCCGAGGGACCACCCAGTCCTCACATGGGAGTTCTCTAATCACGACACTGCCTATGTCGTGGTAGTGCATCTTCCAACTATTTGGAAAACTCAGCACATTTGGTCGAGTAGTCTCACGCCACGTGACTCCGCACATCACAACCCTAGAACTAGTCTTACCTTGGAAGTCTCGGTGCTCTACGCAGTCCTCAACCATGTTTCTGAGTCTCATCAACGGAGACTTCCAGTGTCGAGGACCTGCCAATCGACGTCCCACTGCACGAAATTTCTCTGTCACTAGTTCCTGCTTCAGCACTATGAGATGGGTGAGGATGAACAAGGGCACTACGCTGGCAAGAATCTCCTCTAATGAGACCTCTCTCAAATGTATGTGCTTGGATTTTTCTATCTTAGAAAACGTCCAAAGAGTACCGAGTAAGGTCTTTGAATCCAGTAGCATACTCAGCCCCTACCACCACTTCCCGCAGAAGCCCCAGTAACTCTCGAAACCGTAAAAAATGTAACTAGGATGGGTAGTACTCATCACAAAACAACTGATAGAAGTCATCCCATGTGGGTACTAACTCTTCATGCATCTATGTAACCCTATCTCTAGTAACGCCAAACCACTTGGTGAAAAAAGACTGACTGTCAAATCCAACATCTACCATGTCAGTGTCTAATCAAGCCTCATGAGGAGGACTAAAGACTCCAGCCAACCCTTCACTGTCTGGGGTTATGGCTCAATGTGGATCCTCAGCGGTCTATAATGCTAGAACTCACGTAGCGTTCCCATCCTGTGCTCGTCATCAGCCCTCGCTGCCAGTACTATCTGCTACACCATAGTAGGAGGTTCTACTGCTTGTCCTCCTAGAGAAAGGGTAATCATATAATGGATCTTGACATGAGACCACGTCACTCACAGAGGCATAATCACGAGCCAGAGCTACGATCCTGGACGACTATAATCACAGAGACAACCCGAATCTGATCAAGGAGTACCACGATCAAATGAGCATATATACACCAACAACGATGGGGAGCTGACTCAAGATGGACAGTCAAAGACTCAATCCTATATGATGCACAAACCAAATTCCCTGCAACCAGTGTCTTAGTGCGTTGAGTCGTCAAGTGGGTTATCAAGGTGCTAGTGAATGGATACTTCGGCCACCACACCATCACTGGACTCCATGGCATAAGAGCTGCTATCGAGACACATTGAAACTATTCCCCCAAAAATCAACGAATTCATTTTTCAGGACGTCTGAAAAACGCCCCATGGAACAAACCACCATTAATACAACTTTTTCACGTATCGACCCATACAGGGGCTCGAGCCGCAACTACCCAATTCCCTCCTACATAGGCCTGGGGCTTGAGACTAGCACCGAATGCACTACAGACTAGGGGAGGCCTTTTCTTAAGAAACTGTACACACACAGGCAGTCAACTCAATGCAAAAGCGTAGAGAATGGAAATAAAGATGAAACAATGCTACAATAGTAAAACCAACACACATGCATCAAACTCTAACTAGTACAAGTAATGTGTAGAAAATTAATGACAAGTAAACTGAACAGTAAAAGGGAAAAAACATTCGCCCAACAAAAAAGGTGCCAAAACCCGACAATAGGTAACACGATAGTAAACCGCTGGTGAGTTCAAGCCCAAAAATCCTCTTTTGACCACTGAAAGCAGCCCAAGATCATGTGTCCTCTACGCTCCTCCATAGTCTCGATCGACCTGTCTATCATCTCCAAGGGAACACAAAATGTGGGAAATTCCGAAGCAGGGGTGAGTATAAAGATACTTAGTAGGATGCCCCAAAATGTCTAGGGAGAAACAAATGAGGTACTATGATGATGAGAGGTAGACAGAACAAAGAACAGTGCATTAATACAAAAGAGAGAGTGCACCTTATCCTAGAAAAAGAATGTAAGTGGACTTGTCCAATCCCAGAGGAGCTAGACATGGAAAGCACGTGTCCTACCCCATAAGACATAGCCCCTCCTAGAAGGAGAATAACTGAACAAAAAGAGTGGGAACAAAAATAAGGTTTATATATATTCTCAACATGAAACCTGAATGAGTGCGTAAGTGGATCTCTATCTCCAAGATCAACCCAAGAAGAGTCGCCAACAGTTCAATGGGTATCCATCACGGATGCCCAATAATCCCGCATGCCAAAGGGGCCTCATCACTGATCCATACAACCAAGGGACCCGCTCCGATAAACACGGAGAAAAGCCACCGACTAGCCACATCGAATGGGATGAGTCTGAAGGAAGTTGTTGGGTAACCCACTGCCCAACATCGCTGGATGGTAATACACAAGAGGTCGTCAGGTAACCCACTGCCCAGCCCCACAGGAGGGTTAACCACAAAAGGTTTTGGGGGAACCTAATGCACATCCCCGATGGAGGATAAATCACAAAAGGTCATCGGGTAACCCACATCCCAGCCCTGCTGGAGGGTAAACCACAAAAGGTCCTCGGGTATCCCACTGCCCAGCCCCACTAAAGGGTAAACCACAAAAGGTCTTCAGGTAACCCACTGCCCAGCCGTACTATAGGGTAAATGCTATGGTCAATGGGTAAGCCACTACCCAGCACTACTAGAGGGAAATACTGGAACTCGTCTGATGACTCTGCATTGCCTGTTCCATAACTAGGTGTCACAGACACTGCTACCATGCATAGGATCAGAGTGCGTCAAAGGATCCTCCAACCAACACCCTTTCATGTTTCCACAATTAGTGATATCTTGAAAGAGGATATGATCTCCCTAACAGATTACGCCGGCTTAATCCTCATTAAAAAACACGCGAGATAGACTACTTACTCTCTAGAAATGGGCTCCTGGTGGAAGAGTTATTCAACACCGCTTTATGCCCATACAACGTCTCATGGGGATCGCACCTTGGTCCCTAATTAGGTCAAGCAAACTGCGCCATCGCAGTACTCTTGAAAAAACATGCCGAATCAAATATTCATACACCATAGACGGACGCCTGATGAAAAAGTCATTGTATGCTACACACAGCTTAAAAGACGACCCCTGGGGACCCCACTTCAACTCCGTCATCAACAACTGAAACCACAGTATTTATGTTTGTCTCGATTCCAGGGTCACAACGCTGCTGATGGCGCCTAAAACGGATTTCAGATGCAAAAGCTGCACGACCCCGCGTTATAAGACAATGGGGCCCGATGGGACCCACACATCAGTCCTGAATTTTGGCGGGCGGGTTGTGCCATCACAATCCCATTCGAAATAACACTCTGAAACGAGTACCCAGACACTCCAAATGGATGTCGGGTGAAAAAGAGGTGTTTCACCATAAAACGTACGAACTGGGCCCTGTGGGGCCCACACCTTGACTCCTACCCGAACGCTTCGGAAATCATCTCAAAAATTCCACACGAGAGCTTGGTTCACACTGCAACTGATGGTGAATCAATTGGACATCCCAATAAAAAGTTAGGTCCGACACAAGAATAATTAATTAATTAAAATAATTAATTAATTATTCACATTAAGTGTTTCATACCACCGAGCAACGAAATGAAGCCACAAAGGTTCTGAACCAGCTTTGAATGAATTGGCTCAACACTAGGACCACTGGGCCTCTGATGGTGCGTCAAACGGACATCCGGATCGCTTTTTCATCCATTATAAACATTAATAATATATTATTATTATTATGTTAGAGTGTTCTGGGCTACCCTCTTTTGGGCGCAGTACCCAAAATCCCCAGAACCCACATCAAACAGTCCGCCTTGCTGACAAAAACTCACAGTCATAGATGATGCGTCAAAATGACATGTCGTTTAGATTATTACCCCCCCCCCCCCCGAACACAAGGGGCCTAACCGGGCCGGTTCACCCCAGCCAGCCCGGTCCGAACCTCCGGCCCACGGCCTAGCCACGGGTCTATCCCGAACCACGGTGGTCCACTCCTACCGCACATGACCCCTCTATTCAAGTTCTCCCTAATAGATTTTCCTTTTGGTCGGTCTTTGCCGTGTCACCCAGCAGGAACTGCAAATGGCAGGTCATCGTCTCCCAGCAGACCAGCCTTTGGCTGGTCATTCTCGTTGCACTAGCAGGACCCACATGGTATGGGTCCTCGCTTCCTCCACACACCTGAGGTTCAGCCTTGGGGTTCCCTTCTCCAGGCATGCCAGGGGGCGCCCTCAGCGCCTCCTCCGGCTCCTGTAGTGCACCACCACGCTGCCCTGGCTCTACAACGTCCCGCCGGATGCCAGCCTTCTGCATGGATCTCCGCTCCCCCAGCCACCTGTAGTTTTCTTTCATGTTTTAGCTATATATGGACTTTCCCACTGCTCTGCTGTCCCGACTTCACTAGCTAATCACTCTGCCACCGGGACCTCGCCCCTGCTGCACCATCAGAGGCCGAATCCTTCGGCGGCACACCACCTTCGGCCAGCCACACCCGACACCACCCAGCCTAAACCGAACCCCTGACCGAACCTCGTCGGAGCACCATGCTTCCGGCTGAAACTGCTGCCCAACACCCGGACCCCCAGACTCCGCTCGTCCACTAGGCGACAGACACTCACTGAGTAATGGTTCCACTGCTGCACCTCACCGACCTCCGGCCACAGCCCTTGACGGAGCTGGGGAATCCGACGGACGCTGCCACCGCTCCAGCGGCCTGGTTCCAAAAATTAAGGAGGATTTGAGATCCTCAAGGTGTGGCCTTCTCAGTGCATTCCCTCAATCAATGATCCGACAAGATTTGGCGCATCCGCAAATCTGGAGGAAGAACACCCAAATTCTAAAAACTATAGAATTCAAAGACGAAATTTGATGAAAAATTTATGAAATAAACGAAGGTGTGAAATTTTACCAGAAATCCTACCTCGATCAGCCTCTTTGTTGTTGGCAACAAGCCCACTGCGATCCCACTTCAATATGCTGATGATTCGGCAGTGGTCTCTCCATGATCTGATGAATAATGCTGATGAACGCTGAAGAAAGATAGAGATAGAGAGAGAGAAAGGAGAGAGAAGGTAGAATCCTTAAAATCCATCTCCTATTCTTCTATTTATAGAAGGATCTTCTTAACGCGGACTCATAAACTGGAATACCCTCTCATTTTATATTGTGCCTATGAATAACGTCCCATTTCGAACTCAACAGAAGTCTCAAATTTCCATTCCGAGACTTCCTTTGAATGTTATTCAAAAATAACAGCAGTGATAATAATCTCTACGTCATTTTTAAAATGACTATTTTTCCCCTGGATGGTATCTCTCATAGCAGGCCCAAGCCTGCATCTTTTACACCCCGCCTAGGGTAAATGGCATTCTCTGGACACAACTGTGCCCTTGAATTTCCGATACGAGCTGCCGTTTAGGAGAAAAAACAACCCCAGCACCTACACAGTAGAAAAACACTTAACATTTTTTAAAAAAATTTACAGGCACACTAGGCCTCGGAATCGCACGTCGTCTTCATAACTATCTCTGGAATTAATTTGTAGAACTATTCCAATGTCATATAGGGTGAACACCGGGTCTCTATATTCTTGGGAAATGGAGTTAAAATTTTATGATTATCTTTTAAACGATATACATTTTCGTCGAAATATCAATTTTTGAGTGTTAAAGGTAAAATTATATACCCAAACTTCAATTATGATTAACATGGCTAATCTATGAGACATGTGTATCCTAGGAATCATGTGATGGCAGGTTTTTGATTTCAATGTAATCTAAATTGTGTAAAATGGATTACCGGACTATTAATGTGAATCATGGATATTTTAATGAGGCCCCATGATTTGAATAATGTAACTAAATCTTGTAAATACATTTTTCCAGCCAATTCTCATTCTTTTAAATTTTAAAAATTTATTTGAATTGATTTTTATAGTTAATCAGGACTTGAGTGGTTATATAATGTTGTATTTTGATTCCTAAGAGTATTTATGTACTAATTAATTCTAATTTATTCTGATAATATTTCACAAGTAATCATGTGACATGCCCCCTAACAAAGAATTAAATTAGACATAGAATATTTATTAATGTGAAAAATCACATTGATAATGATTGAGGTATATTTAAAAACCCCCAATTATCATTAAAATACCAGCTTTAAATTAATCATTCCTTATCCCATATATATAATGAATTACATTGATTGGTATGAGCTTTGTTTCTATCCATATTTATCTATTCATACCCACCTTATAATATTTTCATGATATTAAAATGTTGAAGTATTGTTGGGAAGAGAATTACGGTGACTGGGTTGTGGTAAATTGAAATGGAATCATGTGGGGTTAAATTTTGTGGGTGTTCAAAAAGATATTTTATTCATTGGTTATAAATAAATGTTATTAGCCTCTTCAATTTAAAAAATGGAAAAATATTTAAAGAACTAGAAATAAGATAAATTTGGTTGTGTTTTCGGAAAAAACAAATATAATATTGTATAAACCTATTATTTGTATCATGCATGGTTTGGTGGTGGATGAGAGAATTATTCAAATGATAAATTTTAGAAAATGAAGAAAATGAAAGGGTTTATATAAAAATATAAGATTAGAAAGTTATAAAATGAATTCAATATGTTGTGAAAATCATTCATAAATGATTATATTATCATAACGTTTACATAGCATTTTGTTGAAATGGGATTTTCTACTTTAAGGGGGTGATTTCATTACATATTAATTATTAAAATCATACATTTTAATTATAGATAAATTACTCCTTATTCCTTAATTCTTTACACATAAAATCCCACCAACCATAAGATCTGGTTTCATTTAACCTTTCTTAACATTCTTATTGCATTTAGGTTCTTTTTGAATTTACAATGTGGAGAAATCGGTTCCTTTATTAGTATGTGGATAAAGAGAATATCATCATGATATGAGAATAAATCTATACAAACTATACCATTACATATGTGATAAAATAGTCTATTGGGATGGAGATCTAGATTTGGAATGTTTAATAATAGCGAATTGAGGAACATAAATGACTAATAAGAGAATTTCCATAAGTTTTCAAAGGGGAAATTTAAATTACATTGATTGGTTTTTTCATTGGAAAATGATAAATTGAATTGATATTTTATGATTACTTTGAAAATATTATTTGACATTGATAGTTTTATTAATTTATTACTTAGAAATTTTAGTAATAACAATAGCGGTTCCCTCTTTAACTCTTTATTGAGATTTTATATTTGAGGAAAATCATAGTTTCATTGTAGGATTATTTTACAGAACAAACTTATTTTCATAATTTTCTTCCATTGTTATTACTTTTAAGTGTATTTAAATTATTAAACCCATTGATTTCAATAACCTATTTAATAATTGGTAAATTTAATTATAGAATGAAAATAGTATAAAGTTTAAAAATATCCTAATTCATGATTTTGGATAAACATTAATCTCTTGTTTATTTTTAATCATAAATACTAAATTATTTCTCCAATTTGAGTAATTAATTTACTTTAAGACTACTTAATTATTGTGCTTCAACATCATTTTTGGGTCATAAAGTAGATTCAATCAATTTATGGCCCTGAAAAAACACTCAAGTTGAAATATTATTCTAAACAATACCTTGGACCTATCCTCAATAATTGATACATAACACAAGATACATGCCTATAATTAAAGATATTCCAACTATATTTAAAAAATAATTTATTTGTGAAATATAAAATTAAATATGATGGATATATTCCAGAATAAATGTGGCCAATAGATGCTAGAAACTGGGGAATTAATTACAAATCATTGTTCAATAAATATTGCGACTCATTAATTGTGTCATCACATCATCTATAGGTGTCCAATTACATTGAAATATGTATTTTCAAAAGAAAATTTAATTTCCAAAAAATTTGAAGAATAATACTTTCCCATATTCGGTCATTAACGGAATCAACCATGACGAATTGTATAGTGTATCGAATGTGTAGAAGATATTTAAGTGATATTTGGAATATCAAAATTTTCAATAACAAAGTATGGAACTCCCTTCGGAAATATAATGTAGATTTCACCCATTATAAAGGTTATCCCTCGAATCATTAAGGTGTGAACTCACAAAAGAGGAGGCAAAGATACAAAATGTCCATATTTTATTTTTTTTCTTTTCTTTTTATTTTTGTTTTAGATTCAATTAAATTATAATTTTATTTTTCTGTTAATTATTTAAATTGCATGAAATATTTTATTAATGTGTATCCACAAATATAATTTTTATTCTGATTTTTATGCATTTACATAATTCATTAACCTTTATATATGATTAATTTTAAAAATAATAATAAATATTATTATATTTATTATTATTATTATTATTATTATTTTTGTTATTGGAACATTAAATTTTTTAAATTTATGTTCTTTTCTTATTTTCTTCTTATTTTTGTCCCCTTCTATCTTACATTATCCTCACACTCCCTCTATCATCCCAAATCATGTTAATTTTACACTTTTATTTTATTCCTCCCATCAACTTTATTAATTTGAATTTTATTGTCAATATATTTCTTCTTATACTTATGTTGATTTTTTTCTCAGTATATTATTCTATTTTTATCAGGTTATTATTCACTTCCATATTTCCACTATTTTGATCTATTACCAT
Organism: Viscum album; assembly: GCA_963277665.1. Classification (NCBI taxonomy): domain Eukaryota; kingdom Viridiplantae; phylum Streptophyta; class Magnoliopsida; order Santalales; family Viscaceae; genus Viscum; species Viscum album. Next base: position 85,772,811 of record OY728121.1, on the reverse strand, counting down.
AAAAAATAATGGGATAACCCTGAGATTTGTCCTGGGAAAAGTCATGTTATTTTTGAATTTTCATTAATTATTATATTAAGTTTGAATGAATGTTTGAATAGCATGCATGGGTGAGGAGAACGTCCCTGATGTGGACTTCCCCCAATTACATGTAACCTAATCTATTATTAATATTTAATTTACAATATTTTATCTCCCTGCATTTGATAGATTTTCACATTATTGGATTAGATATAATCAATCGATGAAACGTCATCAATAGAGCCATGTCCTGGAAGAAGGAACATCCTGGACCAAGGTTTGTTATCTTCCATGGTTAAAGGTGGCAGTGGAATGAAGAGTGATTAGGAATTCAATGATTTCCACAATATCTAAATAAAGAATATTAAATATATAATGAAAGTTCATGTTTTTATCTTAAAACTAAAATAAAAAATGTAAAGTAATGTAATGTTTGACCCCAAAAACTAAACAAAGCCCCCTTCATTATTAACTCATCCTATTTAAATATGCATGGTAATATAAATTTTCTGTTTCATTCTTTTCATTCCATGATTCAACACCCTAATTATTAATTATCATTGTTTTCATACTATAATTAAAATTGATAGTTTAGGTTCACTAGATCATGTATGTGAACAATATGGGAAGCCCCTAAATGAGACGACCCTGGGGAGCTACTTTTATGTACTAGGAAAATTAATTTTCTTTATTTCATGCCCACAAAATATGCGCATTAGAACCCCGAATCCCTCTTGTGCTCAATGGTGGATAAAATAATTTTACCATAAAAATATATCAGATTTATTTATTATAATATATATATAACATCACCGTGATATTTTAAATTTTATTACATGTTTAGGTAATCCTTGTTCAAAAGTTATCCAAACAGTTGAATTTACAAAACTGATATATCACCACATTTTTTCAAATAGTTTTATTTTAGAAAAGTTAGATTTACCAAGACCAAGGGGTAGAAACATTGAAAACATCATTTTCCTTATTTCTCAATTGTAAACCACCAATGAATCATGTAATAGTTCGTTATATCCTCTCAATTTTTCATACTACCTCGATGAAGCAACTATAAAATAGAGTTACATTTAGTACATAATAGTGTATAATGGCAACCAAAACAGAATTTTATCCTTCAACATGGTTCATAATGATAATAATGAAAAAATATAATCATGAAATCTAACATGGGGATAACAATGAAATAAAAAAAATTTGAATACAATGGATAAAAAATATCCCTCAATAAACTCCACATCATTATCCAAACAAATAAAGTAACTATCATGATGTACAAAGGCAACCACCATGAATAGTGGACACTAACCATATAATTATTTCCGCCAAATACCCAAATAGGTCACTTATCTCCACAAAAATACCACAAAAATACTTTATGTACCACTCTAATACCAATAACACCTCAAATATAAAATGTAGAGGACCTGAAAATTATGAACCTAGATAATTATGGATATTTTCTACAATAATATATCATCCCATATTTTGGATCTATATCATTAGCTCAAAAATTTAATTTGACATCATAAATAATCAATTTCTGTTATATATCATCTTTGAACAACTATTAAAAGATGAAGAAGTCGATCATTCAATAAAAAATCACTATGGTATTATTGAAATAAACATATCCAAAATAACCATAACTAATTTATTATGGGGTATTACTAAATAGTTTTGATATTAAATAAAATTTGAGATAATATTATATAATATTATTGCATGATTCCCTTATGGATAATCCGGTTGAAATTTTTCTAATTCAATGTCATGAAAAACACAATCAATTTTTATTAATTAAGTGATATCATTGTATTGCTAAAAATAATTTCATATAGAATAATAATTGAACACCATGACAATTAAATCATAATTGGTGGTCAATAAACATAGCATATCGGGGCTACAATGTCACTAATAATATAAAATTAAGGTTTTTTACTATATTGGTATTATATAAATTACATGAAATGATCAAAAATTATATATTGATCCAGTCATAATATTACCACTTAGAGTATATGTCCAAAAAATAATTTCAAATAAAATCATTAAGGATAATAAAATAACCCATCTTATGCTTAACCATCCCCTAGATGTAAATAAATAACTATTATATATCTTTTCTAATAATATAGTATTCAAAATTACATATAATCATAATTTTGTCAAAAAAAGTAAAATCCCTAATGTTATGTAATATAGTAATCCTAAATAAATAAGATTACCATGCATGAAAAAACCATCCACCTTCTATATGAAACATATAGATGAAATTTTAAATTCAATAAAATATATATCTTTTGTTATATAACAACTCTTTATAATAACTACCGATATATATTAGATTATATATCTAATAAATCCTCAAATCATCAAATTATCATTAATAGTCAATATATACATATCATTTTAGGAATTTAGAATGATATTGTAGAGAAAATAATCCTATATAATATTTCAATAATATAAAATAAATATCTATTTATTCTACTCATGAAAACAAACACAATGGTATGCTTTGAATTTTTAGATATTTTACTGTTTCCATTCTAGATACCAAATGCATAAAATTCATAAAATTTAATTTAAATGATCCCATTTGGATTTTAAAATATAACAAATATGATATATTATTAAAATAAAGAAACATTTACTATTAAATGGTCTAAAAAACACTACTATGTTAAAAATTTCCATGTTATAATTTTTAGATTGGATTCTCCACACAGTTTCCACATGGTATGTTACACGGAACAAAAAGATGTTTCAATGTGGATATTTTTTGTGTCATTAAAAAACATTTTATGTGGAATTTTCTCCCCTTTGAATACTATCATTTTTTGACATCTCCCTTAGTCTCAATATCTCCCCATGCCTCATGTCATTATCCCACAACCATTTTAGGGTATATTGTTGGATTGTTGTATGCTAACAAATTTTGTTAACAGTCAAACAAATATAAGGTGTCATGGGTAGAACCAACATCATAGGGGGGATCCCTGAACATAATAAATATTAAAATATTTCATAGGATTCAATAAAACAAATAAGTAATCCTAACTTTGTAGTCAACTATTAATGTTATTAAAACTACTTAATTATTTTAAACCTATTCTCATTAAATATTCTATTCATAGAAATTTTGTGTGTGTGACAACATGTAACACCCCCACCCCTGTTACCTAGAGCCAGTGCATTATTTTAATACATTGACTTGATTTCAAGGAATCAAGTCCTGAAAGACTGATTAAATTAGTAGTCTTGGAAAATAGATCACATACATTAATATTACAGTATACTTTATAAAAAAACACATCATAAATAATAAATTGGTAACACCATTATTACCTTAGATTAAACCAGTATATTAATAACAATACACATATTAGCATTCTGGGAGAATAAAAAATAATAAAGGGGTGAGCTCAGATGCTCACTATGGGTAAACAATTCAGTGGATGTTATAAAATTTTAAGGAATGATGTATAATAAAAATAGAAAAAATTTAAAAATAAACATGAACATAATATAGAAAAATGTAAATTAAACAATTCCATATAAACATCCTCATGGATATTATACTAGTCGAATGATTATTTGTTATAACTAAACTCATATTAAGGGAATGTATAATATCCATCATCACTACCACTACATCATTTCCTGGTGTCATGATTGTTCACAAATATATTATCAAGGACTCCTAAAAAGACGCTATTTTTTCTCATGAGACCCACCAATGCATCGAGGGGAAATATCACACCCTTTCCATCATATATAATGCATTCTTCATATTAAAAGGGTGAAAATAACATAATCATTTTTATTAAAATTAGCCTATGAAATGCCTAAAATTTAACAACAAACAATGAATGGTATAAAAATAGAACATCTATAATAAAACATATCACAACTCATTCAATAAAATATTGAATATATTATTATAATAAATCATCCACAATAAAGATTAATATCTAATAGAGGTTTTCATATATGAAAATAATTAGCAAAACACTCCGAGAGAAATATCTAATTTTTCATGAAAATATTTAAAATTCATAAAATTAATGTCCAAAGTCATTTAAAATAGATTTTTGAATAAAATTGTGACATACCACTTTCAATAAATTGAAATGTATTAAAATTTTAAAATAATCATGGTTATAAAAATAAATCCTTAATATCATTTGGAAAACATTGAATTTTATTAAAATAATTAGGAAAATAAATCAATAAAACTTTTAAAATGATGTTCTAGTTTATGATACCCTTACATAAAACTAGAAAATATACTTTTTGAAATCATGTTTATAAAACATATATATGGATGATAACTATTTCCCAACAAATACTTACACATAAACAATATCGGATATTAATGAGATTGAGTAATTGACTCTTACTATAGATCTGATACTCTTTGTACCTGTCTGAAACTCTTGTATAGTGTTTTTAAACATATTATTAACATGTATAAAAATGATATTAATATTTAAGATATAATATATGAATATTTTATGATTTATATTACATTTTAAATAACAATTCCAAGTTAATACTACATTTCGGGCAATATACTCTTTTTTATCGTATTTATTTTATCTTCTTATTCTTGATCATATTACAAATATCATGAATTTATTACTTAAAGAAAGTATAATGAGATTTATAAATCATATATATTCATAAAATTAATGTATATTTTATACATATAAAAAATGAAATACACCATTCTAGTGGACAGTAGGTCGTACGTACACATGAATGTTGTTTCAGTTTTCTTATCGCATTGAATGGTTGGAAGTGAATGAAATATATGTACATAAATATATATATAAATATATAATTATATAGTAGACTTATTATGTCATATATTTCATAATTATGAATAATATATATTTTTTATAATCATTATTGGATGGTTAAATTGGAGAATATATCTCATCACGTCATGGAGACCTAGATCGTACAAACGCACGAGCAATGATTTGATTTCACTAATGATTAAATGAAATTGAAATGGATGATATATTAATTATAAAGAATCATAATCATGTAATACTCATTATTTATGTCTACTATCCTCATATTTATACCCATACTAATAAAGTAATGTTTAATTACAAATTACACCACGGCGTGGAGATGGTAAGTCGTACTTACGCACCCATGGTGATATTATTATTCATAGAATTTATAAAATGATTAATAATATTTTCCTATTATAATAATAACTTCTATGTATATATTTGATATTTGATTTATTACGTTTTGGTTGAAACCACATAGAAAGAAGAAGTATAATATGAAAATAACTTTGAAATAAGTTATTAAGTGATTACCTCTTCTTCATGTGTTTCCTTTTGATTCGAAAAATGGATATTTAGGATGTCTTTATAAACATGTTTTGGACTCTGGGATTATGTGATGGAGGTTGGGAGAAGAAATGGGTATGGTTTTTTCGATCCAAAAGGATATAGATGTGTTAGTTATAGAGAAAGGTAGTTACCATGTTATAAGAGAGGTGAAGAGCACATTAGAAAAAATATAAAAATATTTACTTATTATAAAATTATTCTAGGTTTATTATAGACAAAAACTGATGTATTTCTAGGATAAGAAGTGTATGGGTCTAAATACTCTCAACCTATAGGTTTTAGACCTGTGTTGGTCCTACATTTAACATTATCTTTTATTTTTAAACCTTTGTACAATATGTTAACTCTAACCATGTATTATTGTATTTCAAACTACATGTATAACATCATTACTATAATATTCCAAGAGAACCTATAGTCATTTATTTATAAAATATGTTTCATAATCCTATTTATTTCCCCAAATTTACATTTTTATGATTTTTATATCATTTAATGAAATAGTATTTGATTTCAAACACCATTTATCCCATTTTTTACTCTAGTTAATAATTTATTTTTTAAGTCATAGAAATATGATTAATTCAAAAAATGCATTAAATAATCCCTAATATTGAAATTTCGTCTATTATATTTGTCTACGACATCAGAATATTCAAATTACAAATATTTAAATATTTATAAATTCATTTATTTGAATCATTCATTACTGAGATAATCACTACATCATAATTCTATCACCAATAAATTTGTTTATCTAATGTATAAAATTTATAAATAAAATACCTTTATGTATGAAATATTATTATCATTCTAATTACTATTTATATTTAAATTGAGTTAGTTCAAGATACATGTTTATGTTATATTTCCCTTTTACTTATATTAAATATTCGATAATGTCATTTTCATACCCAAGTGGATCCCAAATGATCAAAATTCAGGAAAAGGATTTTTGAGATCGAATATATCTCATCCAATATGATTAGGACACTTTTTATGGTAGTTTTTTATTATTATTGTATTATTTTATTAACATTATTTACCTCAATTACCAATTAACCTTCGTACACAAAAATTCATTACGGAAGTTACTATTTATAATATCAAAAAATAAGAGGTAACTATTTAAAAAATTTGAACATTCTAATTAATAATGTGGAATTAATATTTTCATACTAAAAATTCATAATTGGAAGAAATTAAATTAAAATTATTTCCCATTGTCAAAAGAAGAGAGCAAGTTTTTAAGAAGTAAAAACTATCAAAATTTTAACATGTGTTTATGTACAATTTAAATGTGAAATTACATCCCATGAAATAAATGATATTAAATTATAAACATATAATCAAATTACACATTATAATCACTCTAACATATAATTGAACACTATAAATAGTTTTATTAAAAATGTTGTTTTCAATTAAAATGATTCTATTTTCTAAATTCATCAAAATATGAATGTTATCCTAAAAGTAAGAAAACATTATCCACACTAAATATTTACTTATATCTTCTAAAGAAGAATTTTACTACCTAAAATACAATATATAAAAGTTTTAAATACTGTATTTTATAAGGGTTCTCCATTAAAATGTCGAAAAACTGTATTTTTTGAAAAATACAACTATTATTTGAAAAATATAATTTGTCTTCATATTATAACTATGAAACACTAAATATGAATGTATAATTTATATGGGATATATAAAATTCATAATAATGTTAATAATATTAATAACTATTTTTTATATTGGTATTTTGATAGGTCATGGTCTGCTTGAACATGGTGTTTCCTACATCACATGCTTTTGAATTATTTACAAAATAAAGTGTACCATGGAAGCTTGGGGTGTTAAATTATCCCCTGCAAATAAAATTGTATCCTCTAAATTTAATCATTGGATTGAAAACATTGTTTTTGACATTCCAAAATATCATAGTTGAAATCCCTCATTGAAAAATGCATTAATGAGGCCTCTATTTTATAATAATGGAAGGTAAGTATGAAGGTTATTGGAAATAACACATAAAATGGTTCCATATAGAAAATCCTGATATGTAAGTGAAAAATAGCCATGAATATTTGATGGAGAGTGATAGAGAATATTATTAGGGGAAAGTTAACCATCTGATATCTGATTATATGTGATGGTCCAAGGGACCATTTGATTTATCACAAAATAGAGTAATATGAAAACATTTTTGGTTTTCCAAATCATTTTCGTAGAGTTGAAGAACCTAGGAATAAATTATTACTTGATTTCAATACAATATCATCATTGGTCATGCATTGAATAATTTCCACTTCATCTCTTATTCAAGGATATGATGTTTAAATTTGCATTTCTGATTTGTTGGAAGTTCATGTGATCCCTCAATAGAATGATATCTCATTATATCTATCTCAAAAAAATTCTTTCATGGGTTATCAAAAATTCCTATCTCCACCTATAGTAAGATAATACATTAATAAAACAAACCTCAACTGGAGTAAAACATATAATATCCCTAAATATATAACCTTAAAATCCTTCCAAAAACTGAAAATCATAAACATTAGAAAGAGGTGAACAAAATTGGATTAGAATTTATCTCACATATCTCATAGGGGTGTTTTTGGTTGTCACATTCCTAACATGTGAACACCTTCATTGTGTATTCTCTTGAGTCATGGTAACAACCTGAATTATCAGATATCATTACTGAAAACATGAATGTTTCATTGTTCCAAAACACAGAAGATTATTCTTTATGTCCCAAATATTAGTCAACATCATCTATGATAGCATAAGCCTCTAGTCAAAAAATCCTAAATCAGTTCTCAAGATACTTGCATCATCTAATTCACATATTCAGATCCACCATATCTTTATCCAAACATTATTTTCATATCATAATGAACTTCTAAAAGGTTAACTTTACCTTAATCATATATTCTCAATATATAATATTACACTTAAATAAATTTTCGTGTCCAATATAACTCTTCAAAAAATTATTTAAAATCCTTAGGAAAAAGCATAAACTAAATAATCCTTATATAATTGACTATTCATAATTCACAGACCCAAAAAAATAAATACATCAATCCTACCAATATTATTGTGGCATGGAATATGTCCTTCATTAGTTTTGAGGTAGATTATTTTGTCTGGGCATTGAGTTGGGTAATGTCCACAGTTTCCACAGATGAGATATTTAACTCCAGAGTAATTGATGAACCTATGACCCCTTTCCCACAAATATAACATCTTCCCCTCCATTTTAGGTATTCCTCAAGTTTATTCTTCCCATTCTCTTGACATGTTTGAAGACAAATCTTTTATCCTCTATGATTCATAAAATTTGAACATTTTTAAATTCTCATATTCCTCTTCTATAATGTGTTAGTAAATTAATCATAGATGATATTATTAATCATATATCACGATAACTGATTCTCCATAATAATAATATATTTCTCTCTAGTCATTGATCAATTTTTTAGCTCAAAATCCCAATATTTTCCATCAAACTCTATGTTAATCCAATTCCATTGGGTTTCCTCCATTAACTAAGACAATAATGTACAGGTTGAGAACCAAATATCATTGATGAAAACCACATAATCAAGGGAAGATACATTCAATCTATAACATATTAGGTTTAATCTTAGTTTATCCATGATCATTATGAAAATTCTAAGGGGTTATTCTATACATTTCCTCAATGTATATCTTAGAGAAATGATCCATATTTTATGTTTTATAAATATATTTACATTATTGTTGGAATGCCTCCCTCGTATACCAACATTAACAACCTGACCCTTGTTACCTAATGCCATGGAATTATTTTTATACATTGTAAATATTAAAATGAATCATGCCTTGAAGCACCGATCAATTTAGCAGTCATGGAAAGTAGAATACATAAATGAACGTTACATTTTAATTTCTTACAAAAAAAACTGTATAAATAATCCTCTAGGAACTAAATTAATTCACTAGAATAACCCTATATATAAATAATAACACACTATTTTTCATCCTTGGAAAATATAACATAAGAAAATGGTGACCTGAGATACATGGTAAGGGTCAAGAAATTAGTGAAAGCTATAATATTTTAAGGAACTTTGTATAATAAAAACCACACCATTTTAAACATAAACTTGACCAGAATATGGAAGAAATAAATTTAACAATACCATTTAATCATGAATAATAATATTCAACCAGTTGAATAATCTCATGTAATACCTAATCTCATAACGAGGGAATGCATAATTTTGTACATCATAACAACTATGTCGAGGCCTTGTACCAAGGCGATTCAAAAATATTCTTTCAAGGACTTATGAAAAGATTTTAGTTTGTCTCATGATACCGACCGATGCATAGAGGTTCTATAGTGGACCCCACCCTTCACTTACTAACTCCAATACATTCCTCTTATGGAAAGGGTGAAACATAACATAAACATTCTTATTAAAACTAGCGTACGAAATGCCAATACATTAACAATAAACCATGAATGCTATAAAAATATAACATCCACATTCAAACATATCAAAACTAATTATATAAAATAAGGAATATTTTATAATAATAAATCAACCTCAATAAAGAATAATATCTAAAAATGTAAGTTGAAATATATTAAAATATTTGTTAAAACTCTTTGAGAGAAATAATTATTTTTTCGTGAAATAATTTAAAAGCTAGAAAATATATAAAGGAATTCATTTAAATGTTATTTTTAAATCAAATTTTCCCATAACCCTTTGAAAAAATGGACATTAATTAACATTTTCAACCAACCATGTCCATATAAATAAATCCTTAAAATCATTTTGAAAACATGGAATTTCATTAAAATATATAGAAACATAAATCATTAAAACATTTAATATCATGGTATTGTTAAACTGACCCTTAAATAAATCATATAAAAATTCATTTTGAAATCATTTTTATGAAACATTTACGTGGATGATAAATACGTCTCAATAAATACATACGCATAAATAATCTCGAATAATAATGAGATTGATGAATTAACACTAACCTTAGGTCTGATACTCACCATAGGTGACTGAAACTCTTGTATGATGTTTTCAAAAAATATATTATCTTATATCATACTCATAATAAAATTTATGATATAATATATTAATCTATAATAACTTTATATTTCATGTTTATTTACAATTCCATGTGAACACAACTTTTTGGGTAATAATAGCTTTGTTAATCGTATGTGTTTTGACTTGTTATTAATGAAAATTTTATTTATATCAGGATTTAAATAATTATAGAATGTATAATATTATTCATATATCATATATATTCATAATATAAATATATAATAGATTAATATATGAAATGGAATACACCTTTCATGGATAGATTATGTCATACGTACTCATGAACACTATTTCTATTTTCATATCATATTGAATGGAAGAAATTGAGTGACATATATATACATAAATACAAATATATATATAATTACAGTAGACTTATAATTTCACATATTTCATTATTTTGAATAATATATTTTTTTATAATAATTCTCGGATGGTTAAAGTAGAGATTTAATCTTATCAGGTCATGGAGACGTAGGTCATTCCTATGCACGAGTGATGATATCATTCCATTAATTATAAAATTATTTAGAACTGGATGAAAACTTATTTATAAATAATAATAATAAATTAATATTCATTATTTATTTATTTGATACTAATCATTTTACTCATCCAAATAATGTAATTTGAATTAACAAATTACACAATGGTGTGGAAACGGTATGTCGTATGTACGCATGCAGGGTGATATTATTAATAATAGGATGTAAAAAATGATGAATATAGTAGTCCCAATATTATAATAACATCTCAGTATATGAATGATAATATATTTATAACTCTTTTATGGAAAAAATATTTAAAAAATAAGTAGAGGAATAAAAGAACATTGAAATAAGGGATAAAATGGTTACCTCTTCTTCGGGTGTTTACATTTGATTTGAACAAAAGGGATATATATGTTGGATATATGCCCAAATGTATTCCCCTGGGATGATTTTAGGTAGTTTGGGATGATAAATGTGAAGGTTTTTTCCTATCCAAAAAATAATTAAAGGTGTGAGTTAAAGAGAACGGGAGGTACCCTTTTATAAGAGAGATGAGGGGCACTTTACAAACAATCTTGATATATTAATTTATTATTAAATGAATTTATGTTTCCTATACATAAAAATTTATTTATTTAGAGGAATAGATGAATATGGGTATCCATACTCTCAACCAATAGGTTTTATACATATTTAGGTCTCAAAATTAAACATATCTTTTTGATTTAACCCTTTGTAAAATTAGTTAACTCTTAGCTTGTCCTCTTGTATTTTTATACTACATAGTTGATATCATTTAGTTAATATTAAAAGATAACATAAAGTGTATCAATTATTAAAATTTCTCACAATCTATGTTATTTGTACTAATTTCATATTTTTAGGGTTTTTAGAACATTTAATACAAACGTATTGGTTTTAAAAACACATTTATGTCAATTTTGACACTATTTAGTAATTGATTTTTTATAAAGACTTAATAATATGATTCCAAAAAAAATACATCAACTAATCCCTCATATATATATTTAATTTATAAAATTATTTTATAGCATCAAAAATGTTCAAATTAAATTGATTTTATTCTATATAAATCCATTTATTTGAATCTTTCAATAATTAGGTAATCGCTACTTCAAAATGGTATCAATAATTAATATATTTACCTAATGTATAATATTTTTAAATAAAATACCCTGATTTATGAAATATTATTATATTTATAATTAATATTTTTAGACATAGATATTATTTATATAGCCATATATAAAAATTGATTTATTAAAAGATGCATGTTTATGTTATATTTCCCTTTTCATTAAATTAAATATTATAAAATGACATTTTCACACCCAATTGGCTCCCAAATTCAACATATTATGCCTAAGGATGATCATGGTCTAATATAAATCACAAAATAGGATTATTGCATCAGTCAGTGTAGTTTTATTTTATTATAATATTATTTTATACCCTTATTTTCTAGATTTACTCATTAACAATGGTAAAAAAATAACTACTGATGTTACTAATCTTAACAAAAAAACTAAAAGGGACCTATTTATACAATTTGTACCTTTCGATTCGAAATATGGAATCCATTTTTCCAAATTAAAAACACATACTTTGAATAAAATAATTCAAAATTAATTAACGTCGTCAAAACAAGAGAGCGTGTTTCTTAAAATTAAATACTATCAAAAGATTGGCATTTGTGTATGTCCAATTTAATTGTAAAATTACATATAATGACATAAATTATATGAAATTATAAAATTCTAATCTAATTATACTTTAAAACAACTCAAATTTATAATTTAACCCTATAAATTTTTTTGATTAAAAATGTTGTTTTCATTTTTAGTTTATTATTTTTGACTATTCATCATGATATAAAAGTTATCAGAATCATACCAAAAATTTATCCAAACCAAATTTTCAAGTACCTATTCTAAATAAGAATTTAATTTCATCAAATTGAATATATAAGAGTGTTATGTATATGGATTTCAAAAGTGTTCTCTGTTAAATTTTGGAAAAACTGTATTTTTTGAAAAATATTTATTTAATCGAAAAAACTAAAATTTCAATATATTATTTCCAAGAAAGATAAAATATGAATTTTTAAATTATATGGTATATATATAATTTAAAATTTGGGTTATAAAATTAACAACTTCATTATAAATGGCTAGTTTCATATGTCGTGGTGCGCTTGAACTCAGTGTTGTGTACATCACAGACTATTGAAGAATTTAAAAAGGAAGCATAATGTGAAAGCTTGGGGTTTTACACTTCTTATTTATATGAAAATGTAAAACATAGGGAACTAAAATCCAAGTATACCACACATAACTACATAATTATATTTATTTGATTGAACACCACTACATAGAATAATATTTAATTGAGTCTCAATTTATGACATATTTTTTATTTTCCACTAGGGTCCATTGTTTGAAAAAAAACTTAATTTTTAAATTTTATTGAAACTATTTTTTGATAATAAATAAAAACATATAAGTATAAACTATTTTCAATGAGAACCAAAACCTTCAATAATGTATAATTATAAGACCAATTGCATTAAATGATGAATTAATTCACTAAAAAATTATGATAACCAAAATTTTATAGTGAATGTGCTAAGTTAGGTAATAAAACTATTATATCATAAAAAATATTCAATTAGATTTTTTTAAGAAAAATAAAATTTCACTTTCTTTATAAGGATGTAACATTCCTTGTCCATGTGATTTTTATGTATTGAAAAAATATGTAAACATAATGAAATTTCCATTTTGTAAAATAATATAATCATTCAAATTGTTAAGGATTTTTTTATTATATTATATGGTCAAATAAATTTTTTAATTAATTCATATACATTCTGGTGAAGAATTATAAATTTGAAAAAAAATATAACGTTAATGAAAAATCATTTTTCTAAGGAAGAAACTACATATAAAATATAAATTTTTCGGATTAAATATTTCCAATTTTAACAGTTTAATGTCCCTAAACTATGATAGATACCTCAATTAATGTAATTGTAAAAACTATAGTGTATATTATGGTTTTCAATGAAACATGTTGACAAAATAGTATTAATCTATTCATAAAACTAATTTCTTCAACATTATTACTTCAAACAATAATCAAAATTACTTATAATTATTTGAATACATTATATAATTTCACATAGCCCATGAATATTCACATGGTGTTGTGATATTAATTAAACCATTTCATAGAGTCTTAATAATACCCCATTAAAACTTTCTTACAGTATGTTTTGTCAATATTAAGGGTTGAATGGGAGACTCCTTATGGTATTGAGATGTTTCATTATACGAACCCAAATTAATCCAATTTTTTCAATTTTATATTTTATATGTCATAAAATAATTACCCAATCTTATGTGGATAAAAAATTATATAATTTTCATTATTTGTTTTTAGAAAAAACACCCACACATGAAATATTTAAATCCAGAAGATGTGAGAAAATATTTTCATTGATGTCACACCTATAAGAAGGGGACAAGTTATATTTCATTGAAAATTCAATACATTCATATAACATTCTATTAAAACGTCATTAGTGGATTGATAATTAATAACTAATTCTTCATTATGGATTAATATTGTTATATAATAATCCTCATTTTATTTATAGTAGAGTCTCAAATGAACTTGTGCATTTAGAATAAAATAAATTATATAGTAAACTATGAAAAATGAGATTTATGATATGTGAAAAAAATAAAAATCTATAGTACAAGTGATTATTTATATCATTAATGGATTTTTTGTTTTATCTTCATTAATGAAATTCATATATTTATCTTGGTGAAATATTTATCTCTTAAAATTATTTTGTTCATTTATCAATAACAAAATTAATTTTTCATTTCTATTTTATATTTTGTAGATATTATTCCACCCCAATGAGCAAATGTATCCTTATTTAAATTGATAAAGTTTTCATTAAGTTTCTATATACAATAATGTTCTTATTACCTAAATATAATTATTGAAAAGAAAAATAAACATAATTATAAGTATCCATAAAAAATTATGATTAAATAAATAAAATTAATATATTCACAATTAGATTAGAAAAACCATCGTATAATGATATAAAGTATAACACTTAATGAATAAAATTATCTGATTAACCATTCATGATACCCTAATACCTTATTAAAAAACCATGTAATGTCGTGGCCAAAAGGGCATTCCCAATACCCTTAGGATATCGACTTGATCCAATCATCATACAAGATAATTGTGGGAATGGTTTTTCCACACAAACAGTTAAATAAATAGTTACAATTCTATATGATAAAAAGAAAACACCATAGGGAGAAGAGTTCCTGAAGTCAAACCGATATATAAGTAATAATTGCAACCAAAAGCACCAAAAACTGAATGATAAACAATCAATTTACCAATAGGAAATGATCACTAAGCCCCAAGTACCAACAATAATAACCCCATGTGTGGGAAATATTCCCATTTCACTAACCTATTTGAAGATTGTCTAGAAACACCTCTATTCATATATATGGTGTGATCTATATTCCATGTAATTCCTTACCAAGGATTCTATAATAAGAATTCACAATAATTAACAAAATAATACATTAATTTCTATGTAATATAGGAATGGTAGTATAAGATCCTATTTAATATAAAATATTCTTTTAATTTCAATTAAAAAAACAAATCAAAACAATAAATTAATAAACATTTTATATTATTTATTTTATATAAATTCACAAGGAATATGTAATTATGTTTTACAAATAATGGAATATATATCACTGTAATCACTAATGAAAACACTATAATCTTAAAAAAGGTATCTATTTTTTACATTATGTGATCCTAAAACCTATATATAATGATATCTGAAATGTGTGCACATGTCCCTAAGACACAAGTTAAAAGAGGAAAAATCACCATCTTAATGAGTATTGGATATTCAAATAATTTTTTGTTAGATTTTTAAATTGTTAATTGTTTACTATGACATTCACATCAAAGCGTATTTTTCCGAATAAATCACCGACAACATAGAATTTCGTGTTCCCAAAAAATAATCAATAAATGTAGTTGGTTAACTAACATTTTCATTAAAACATTAATTAAGGTTTTGAAAATATTATTATAATTTGAAAAAATCCCAAATGAAATTTTCTTTATGATTAAGCGGTTAGACATGGATAAATTTTTAAAATATGTTATATATTTTTCTAGTTTTGGGATGATACATTATGTTTTATAGTGTTGTGATCAAGTCTACTGTAAACATTTTTCATAAACGGTTCCTAGAGTAATGAAGGGAAAAAATATCAGTTCACATACTCGAAGTCCATAATTCTATCTAGGGAAATATAAGAATGTTGGATCAATATCTAAAGCTTGAACAGATCAAATTTTACCCATATTGGGATTGGTGACATAAGATATGAGTTATAACATTTCTTATATGTAGTATCCATTTAATCCAATAAATGGAGTAATAATGATAGAACTCTTTATAGATTAGTAACCTCTATAATTCAATGGTAATTAAAATATATTTTTATGGGAACATTGGATATGTTCCATAGAAAAGATATGTATATCTATATGTAGTACTAAAATTGGTAGAGTTTTCATGATAATTTGTCACCTCTTTTTTTATGAGGATCAAGGATGTACATTGATTAAATACAATAAGTATGCATGATAAATATCAAAAACAAAATGAATGGACATTAAGTCAATATTTATAGAAATGAATTTACATTTAACCAATGAGTGGATATTAAGAGACAATTAATGAATCTAAGACAAAAGAAAGAAAGAAATGTTCCTATGTATAATGAAACCATTAAATTTTTATAAATTCATTCTATGGAATATGTATTTAATTCAGATTGTATTATTGATCATTTCGTAGAGGGTATTTATCCAGCCATTCAAAGGGAACTAGATTCTAAAACATTATCATATTATATAGACACAGTATCCTGAAAAATTAATAAAGAGAATGTATTTTTGATGTCTTATGGGATCAAAGGGAATATTGAGAAAAATAATAAATAAGACGAAAACAATGAATTTAGTGTCGAAGGGAAGTGTTTCTCTATATTTGATATTTGTGGAAATAAATACCCTAATAAATGCATGAATATAATTGGATTTTATAATGTGTATAGTAAAATCCTACCATACTGATAATTGATGTGGAATGGAATAATTTTCTAATGATCAATTCATCAACTATAATGAAAATTTGTAAATATGACAAGTATTCCCCTATCAATGAGGGAATATGTCTCAAAAGAAGGTAATAGGTTTAGGACATATTTGTTCTATTGATATAGATGAGGTGTAATAATTATATATACTTTCTATTTAGATTCGTGAATTTTTTTTGAGGATGTAATTTTCAGCGATATTCTTAAAACGTATAAGGATTTTATTGTGATAGTTTTTTATAAGAATATCAAAACATATGTTGAATGATAGAAAATTCCTTGAAATGTGAGTGGAAAGATGAATTTTTTTGAAAAAAATATGATTAAGGTAATATATCCCTTAATACATTCCCACAATTGGTAAAATAATGAAAAATATATATTTATGGGGTTTTTTTGGGACCATTTATTTTATTACTGATTAGAGAGTTTATGTTATCTTTCCTCCAGTTCACAGGATATTTAGATTTATTGAATAAATTCAAAAACCATTGAATTTATTTATCTAATAATTCATGTTTTAATTATGTTTTTATGATGATAATGGTATTTGAAAATTTGAAAATTTTCATTTATATATAAAATATATAGTCTGTAAAATCCAATATTAAGAGAATTTGGGAAATTAAACGACCATCATTCGATATTTTTGGACATTGAATTAGGTCTGAAAATTTTTGGATAGTACATAAGGTTTAATATTTATTGGATTAATTAATTTAAATTATATGATTTACTATTTTGGTATTAGAGATCAATGTATTATATTGGATAACTAGTACTAAAGAATTTGGTTTTGCATTATATCTCTAGAAAGGAAGAATGTCATTACATTATTTTAATGATCAATTGGTTTATTAAATGTTAATTCTAGTGGTTCAAGTATAAAAAATATAGATTGCTTTTTGATTTAATAGAATATGAGTTGAATAATGAAATTATATAAAAAATTGATGAACTTTTTCCTATGAAATATAAAGATATAATGTAAGTATATTTTCATATTTTCATGGTAATAATGTTAAAGTAATTCCTCAAATATAGGAAATGTATCATTTAAAAATAATTTCATCCTATTACCTTCATATACGATTAATCAAATTCCATTTTAACTCATCCCACCATTATGGTTTTGTTTTTTTGGACATTATCATGATCATTCAATTTCTTTTGATCAATGATATAAATCACCCTCAGTAATTATTTACTCTTTTCATCTGTACCCATATGATCACATCCCACCAATTGTTTCCTACATGAAAACCTATTAATGTGGTATTCTATATTAAATTCATACATTAAAACATCTTTTACCAATGGGGTATTCTGTTAACCCATTTTATACTGTAGTGTTTCAATAATTGAGTTTTCAATTGTAAAAACTTCTATTAGCAAATGATGATAAAATTGTGGGGATGTTATTATTTTAATGGGGATAATGTAACACCCATGTATTTTAAAAGATGAAATTCATTTTTAATTGTGACTGTGACCAAAACACCATTTATAAAATATAATTATACAAAGTGAAACATCACAATATATTTATTTTTTAAAAAATAATTCTCTTTAATAGCCTGTGAAATATAGATCTGTGCGTACAAATGAAATAAAATATTGTATATCATTATATCATGGATCATAAATTAATGGGTTTTAATGATAATAAATAAATTATGAAAATATTATATTTTACACATGTATAATATATATTCAATGGATATATATATATATATATTATATAAATTTGATTCATTTGACTGATAACATTCCAAAAATATAGTATTTTTCTAATAGATTTTTCTATCACTCTTTAAACAAATATTTTAAAATTTATTTTTACCATATTGAATATTTATTATTTAAAATGATATTATTTTTTAAAATTAACATATAAAAATTTAATTTCTGTCAAATTATTGAATTTCTTCATAAAATATTGAATTTTTTATTGAATTGTGAAAATATATATTTTTGTAAAATTGTTATCTCATTTCAAAAAATTAAGTTATTTAGAAGACCCATTATTTAATGAATTTTATTTGAATTAAAAAATTTTGTTTAATAATATATTTAATAAAATAAAAAAACTTTATTCACATTAATATCACATTTTACTTTATGTTCATTTTTAGTCAGAAAAAAAATAAAAAAAAATTTTACAGGGATGAATGCTTGTGGATTTCAAGTAATAAAAATAACCCCGAATTACGAATGTATTAAATGATATTTTTGGATAATATATCTATTCATATGAATTTAACTTTTTATAATGATGATTTATAGTCATTTTGTTAATATAAAATCATCTTATGCTGGAGAAATACCTTTCACAAATACACCATTTTCATCACGTCTGTTTGACTAATTTCAAATTTAATTCATCATTTTAATTGAAATAAAATTTGTGAAATGGGATCCAAATTTATAATGTGTATAATTTATATTATATAATAAGGCCAATTTAATTTTTATTTTTAATATATAGTAAAAAGAGTAAATATTATTTACTATTGTTTAGGTGAAAACATGTTTACCATATGGTTAAACTAATAAGATAGGGGTTAAATGACGAAAAAGCTGACAAAATCCTATTGTATAGCCATATTTCGACTATATATATTCATATTTTTATGAATTGACTATTTTGGATCCTTGTTTCAGGTGAAAGTAATGGGTATGAATTTATACTTTCAACATATCCAGGTGTGTCATCCCCCTTAGTTATAATGTGGTACTCCTTCTCCTCACTTATTCACACCTCTCAAGAACACTGTCTAAACCAGACTTAAGAAATCTCATCCCAAAATCCATAGAAAATTCTAGAGAATGTGTTATTCCGAGAATACTATCCCTCGGGCCCTTAATTGGAGATCGAAATTGTTCATTAAAAAGTTTTAAGTTCTATACATTCTATCCTTAATTTTAAAAATCAAAAAACACACTCAAAAGTATGGTTTACTAACATTATATTTCCTTCGCGTTTATAATGTTTTCTGTAGAAAACAATCTATTATACTGAATCTAAATATATTCCTAAACTAATAATATAATTATTAATTATTATTCTAATCCATCAAACTGACTAATGTATGATCCATTAGACTGACTAATGTATGATCCAATGGAATTACCAAAGTCATGTCCAAAAAATTGAATAAAGACTCTATAATTGAAGTAAAAAAATCTAGTCTATTGGTATTACTAAATCATGACATTTTGTGTCACAAATATTATACTATTTGTCTAAAAAATTAGTCAATTAGTGTGAATAAATCATGTCACTCATTATTATATAATCAAGTCTGTCCTTATGAAAAATTATAGTTTATTAGAATGAATTAATTTAGATCTTTTGAGTGATTGATAATAAAATGTAGAAGCTGTTATTCTATAAAAAAAATAATTATTATAATTTAAGTGATAATTTTCACTAATTTCTATAATAATTATTAATAACATTGTATTGGTGCTCTGTAAATGAGATTTGTTGATGATTTAATTACTGAGTCGGAATATTAATGTCATCTATTTCCATTGTAAACAACTTCTAGATTCATCAAAATATGACTGTTGGAGGAATTCTTATAAATTTAATCACATTCTATGAAAAAACATATGATGTATTTTGTGAAGATAATCATTTTAATTATTTCAATATTTTACCTTTTTTATTTTTATGTTTTTATTATTTCAGATTGTTTAGTTTTCAATGGATTTTATATAAGGATTATAAAATACTTATAAAAAACTGAAGGTTTTTATTTGTCGGATACATGTTTAAGATCAATCAATTATGCAGATTGGAAGATAGATGGATATGATTAGGCTCGTTCTATGATATTTGGAAGAGTTATACAGATTTGATTCCAATATTTTTGATTGATGGATTTCAGTTATAGAAATTTAGACTAAAAAATTTGTTGTGACCTGTGGAAAATGTAATTCAATGTTATTATAATCATTTACACTAAAGGTTAAAATATATTAATTTGATTATAATTATTATACTAGATTACTAAACAACATTAATGTTTTATTTTATTTGTTTTTAGAAGTTATACATTTCTTAAATGATATTTGATAAGAACATTTTTCTTTTTTAAAATATTTATTACCTTGATTTACTAGATGTACCCTGAGTATGTTAAAAATTACTATAATCATCAAACATAGTTTCAGTATGTTAAATTAAATAATGAGGATTCTTTTTTAAATTCATTAATGGTTTTAAACTAAAATTCATCCCAGCATCTTATATCAATTTTAATTCTTATGATCCAAAATTTGTATTAGATGATTATCAACTTGTGGATTTTTTTTGATTATGCATTCATTATCATACTATTTTTTTAGTTTAATTTATATTTTTTTAATGATTTTAATTTTATATATTGATTAAAATAACTTTTACATTTTGGAAATAATTATTTTTCTATATGATGGTAGGTCAAAATATTGGTACAATAGAAAATATAAAAAATACTCGACCGATAATCATTAGTTATGCTAACTATGAGTGATAGAGAGGAACGATGGATACATTTATTCTTAATATTGGATTTGATAATTTTTTAATGTGGATAGGTAGTTATAAGGTCCCTAATAGTTATGTTTAGGGTATTAAAATTCAGTAGAAACTGAAATTTCAGTTTTACTAATGAGTTAGAAAAAATTTCAATTTTTAAATGAATAGGTTCATATACAGTTAAATATAAACTTGTGAATTCAATAATAATTTTTAGAAGATTTTATAAATAATAAATTTTTAAATTATTATGTTTTTTAATCGTAAAGGGTAATGCTTCTTGGTTACTATGAAGAATTCAATTTCCAAATTGGGAATTTTTTTTGCAAAGATTGTTCAGAGGTTCATTAAAATTGAAAATAGTTTGAAATACAATAGTTATAGTTATATTACTAAAGGGACCATAGTTTCAAATAGTAATGATATAATTACTATTTAATGGGATCCTAAGAGGACTTCTTTAGAAGATATGAAATGAATTATGCATATTATTCTAGATGATTTTATTGGTACTGTTATATAGTATGATAGTATATTAAAAATAGATGTTGAAATTTTGAATACAAATAGAGAATTTTATTTGTTCATAACATAAAATATTTTAATTATATTTAATTCATCTATGTATATTTCAAATTCACCAATTAAAAATAATAATATTGTTTAATTAGATAGTTATTCATTAGAACATTCAGAAAATGAGTTACGTAATCATACAAGGAGGGAAAACAAGATTGTTGGTAAGAAGAGCATTCCGTATATGTATAACAAGAATAATAAAAATATAAGTGCTGAGAACGATTATTTAGAATTTAATTACTTAAAATTAAATAAATGAAGGTCATATATGACTGGATTATCTAATGTAGAAATTAATCAAAAAGAAGGAAATTGTTTAAAAAATGATTTAAAAGAAGAACTAAATGTAAAATAATAAGAAAAATCACAATTACTTTGAGACAAGTAAAAAAATTAGAGATAGTTCATTATATATCTCATTAAGAAATGATTTGAATGTAAAAATAATATCATATTCTATTATAGGATTTCAAATATCATCAATTTCAATATAACTAAGGTAACATATATATCCCTAACCAATCTTGCATGAAAGGAAAAATATCCTGATTTTTATAATTGAAACAATTACACATATTCCTATGAGTAATTTTCATCATTAAAATATAAGAACACTCTACCTAGTTTTGAAGAGGTATCTAGATTTTTAATAAAAATTTAACGTCATAATTATAATCACACTAAAAAAATGATATTTCTAAATATAAACTTCATAATGTAAACTCATCAATTTATACTCTTACTACTAAAGGATCATATCACTATAAAGAATTAAAAAAATATAACTTTGAGAAAAATTATCTTTCAATATAACAATAGTATCAAAATTTGGAAAATTTTTTTGTTATCAATAAAATTATAGAAACCATAATTCTGATACAAGGATATATTAGTATTATGGGTACTCATCCCATACCATCTTGGTTGTCATTGTTTAGTCACATGGAAATCATAGTTCTCTGAGTTGACTCCTCATATCATCAATAAATTTATTATTCACTACCACAGATGTCATAGTAGTTTTAGTTCACTCTATATTCCATCATATTATACATGGTTCACTCCCATGGCCATATTAGTCAATATATTTGGATATAAATAATTACCCAACGAAATGGGGGACATATAGGTACAACCCATCCACAAATGAAATCATACATACGTATACCACCATATAAAAAATAATAATATCATTACTCGTGAAATGAATTGGGTGTTATAAAAATTTAATAATATATAAAACATTAGAAAAATATTTAATTTTCATAATAATTTAGACAAAATAATAACCTGTGAAAGTAACTGGGTTTTAAATCATTTTAACCATGAAATAGAAACATGTTTTGTAAAAAATAATTATATCAAAACATAAATCATTCTGAGAAATATTATGAATTTAATCATTGAATCATTTCACTATAAATAAATGATTCACACAAATGTATTTCATCGTATATGGGAAAAAATATTGAAATTTGTTTAAAAACAATTATTTATCAAAATAGTATTTATTCATGAAAAATGATTTTTAAAACAAAAAAACATTTTAAAAAAATTCATTAAAAATAATTGGGAAAAACATATAATGAAAGAATCAAATAATTTTGACAACCAATTCCCCTAAAAACAAATAAAAAACAAGAAAAAACATTGAAACTCATTTTCCATACAAACATTATAATGTTACCTCAAATAATTTTTAAAAACCATTTTCAATGAAAGTAATTTTATAATATACAAATAAATATTTAATAATTTTTTTTAAAAAAATTAATTCATAATAAATTTAATACATAAAAAGTAATCTTGAAAACATTTTTAAAAATACATTTAGAGAAAATAGATATGAGAACATAAAAATAATGCATTAAAACATTTAAATACTTTTATTTCAAAATAAAAATTTGAAAATATATAAGGGAAACTGTTAAAATCACATTAAACAGTTCTTTATCGAATAAACTTTTTTAAAACATTTCAGGAAACACCGTTCTGAATGAACATTGATTTTTGACATAAAAGAGAATTAATGTCTTATTTTTATGAGAATATTTTCATGGTTATCTTAAGTAAAAAACAGTTTGAAAACAGGAATAATACATGGAAATATATAGAATAAACATGGTAGAATAAAAGAAATGAGTTTTCTTGAGATGTGAATAATAAAATATCATCAATGGAAGCATAATCACAATTAAAGCTAATAAATGAATATATTTTTTCCTTATAACATACCATTGGTAAATTGGGAGCTTAGTCTACATGTTTGAAAATTAAATTATATGAAGATAAATAAATAATAAGAATAATTATATTGATGATAATAAAATTCAAATGGTGGTATACAATCCTCAAAAAATATTGGTTCATAACCAAAACATGTTATTCATAGAGGGAAAATTGAGACCAAACTATCCTACCGATTTGGTCACTTCAGAAGAATTATCTTCCTGAAGGAAAGATCAAAATATGTATTTTTGAAATTCCCATTAATTTAAAAATAATAATTGTTGAATACATTGATGTGAATTATATACTATTAATAAAATAATAGTTATTAAACTTGCATGTATTTATCGGATACAACAAGTGAGATGAAATAACATTTCCTTGTGAATTAACTCTCTTCATACTTTAAAAAAATTATATACAATAAATATCAGTTTATTATAAATATTTTAGGGAACCATATTCTTATATATAATTCCTTATATTTTTATATTATGACTTTATATTTCCATATTGTTTATTATTTTATGTTAAGGTTAGGTTATGTGTAATATTTGACATTTCATTCGAATATGACTCAATTTGTTATATCGACGGACTTTATATATATAATTATTTCAAAATTTAATACCAATATAAATATATTTTAATTTCAATATATTGTTATTATAATAATATATATAATAAAGAATAATTAAATTGAATACACTATGGATGGAAACTGCAGGCCGTACGTACGTATGAACGATGTTTTTATTTTCTTATAATATTTAATGAATGAATGTAAATATAATATATGTGTATATTTATATAATAAAATTAAATTAGAGTTATTATTTCATATATATCAAATAATTTCAGTTTACCACTTATTAATATATTCCATGTAGGGTTTTAGTGAATCACATCGCTTTGAGGTGGTGGTAGTCCACACTTCCCGAAATTATAATATTATATATAAACAAGATGAAAAGTATAATGGTGTATGTTTTAAATTAATTAAATAAGAATAATAAATAATAAATAGAATAAATAAAATATAAAAATATATTTCCCATCATTATTCCTAACCATGAATACTGTTAATTTAAAAAATTAATAATCAAGGTTTCGTGAGGCAGTAGTTCATCATACTCATAAACAATATGTTCACCACCAATTAGATATATATGTGTGTAAGTGTTTTTCTATTCCTTATCCTAACGAAATATCATTATATTGATGATACTGGTGTTTGTAATAATAATGGAATAAGAATTGTGGATGGGGTGGAGAATGTATAAAATATAAAGGAACTTCCAGGATGATGTCACCAATTTTATGGGTAAATCATTTTGGTTTTCCTCTAAGGGATTACATGGAATTATTTATTCCCAAAGGGAGGATTCAAGTAGGAAGGTAGGTCTGTTTTGATGTGTATTTGTTAGAGCTTGTCCGAACATAAATCTTTTGAGATTTGTGAAGATGTGGGAGGAGATAAGGACTTCATATAGTGGATGAGTAGTGGAACTCTTGTATATAAAAAAATTAAAAATTAATTGGAGGTATAGTTTACCTAATGTCCAATAAAAAATATAAATTAGGTGTGTAAATGTGAATCTTTTTTGGAAAAAATATACACTATAAAAAAATTAGTGAATTTTTATATTTTTGTTCTACAACTACAATGTTTCTAAAAATATATTATTTTGTTTTATTAATTATTCTAGTATTATAACATTAATAATATATAAATTAAGAATAAATTAAAGAGAAATTTATTAATAAAAATTTACAAACTAAATTATAATTATGATATTGAATTTAAAAAAATAAAATGTTTTATGAAAAATAATATCAAAAAATCACACGTTACGTGTAGAAACACTAATTTAACAGAGACCATGATAATAATGTTATTATATTCTATTGCCAAAATCATAGTCATAAAATATAAAATGGTACACTAATGCACCATATATGATATTTATTGACCCATAAAAATAACTTTTCATAAGGATGTATTTTTTTAATTTTTAAATTCTTTATTAATATATTATTTATTTTCATATAAAATTAATATCACTTTAGAAATTAGTAATTTATTTTTAAATTAATATATATAAAAACAATATTGGAAAAAAATTTATTATCTTATAATATTTATAGAAAAATATACTTATCTAAAAATAATAATTAATGAAAATAATTCAACTAATTTATGTGACATTATAATGGTATATTATTTTAAATTTAATTTAATTATAAAATGAATAATCACAAAATTGGAGTTTCTTAATCATTTTAAGTTACTTAATAAATAGTAAAATTTACTGATAAGTATTTATAAAAAAATAGATCATTCATTTTTCAAAATGATATATATATATATAACCAAAAATATGTTGGATTTTCTACATCATAATGATTTATATATTTTAAATATGGGGAAGGATCCCTTTTTTTTGTCTTATTTAGTTAACTTGTGAAATAGGTACCAATCATTGAATAGTATCCCATTAACAAAAAAATTTGATCCTTTAGGAGATATAGTCGAAATAGGGGTAGAAATTTTCTATTGGAAGATTTTAAAGGTCATTTTTTCTTATTTTTTTTTTGGATTAGACCCTTATTAAGACAGATTTTACGTGATTAATTGTTATTTGTTTTATTCACATTCACTTAATTTTTTTGGTAAAAAATTAATTCCATATTATTATTGTTCAAATATAATACATGTTATAACTGTTAACATTAATTTTTTCAAATTCAAATTATATAACTGGATAGATTATGTTTAACACAAATCTCGTAGAAGTGGCGATATGGTGGGTATTTAAAGTAAAAAAGGTTAAAAATATCCATATATTTTTAAAACCAATTTCAATATAAAAAAGATTTTAATGTACTAAATTCTATTAATATATGTGTAATGAATTTCCAATGACTTTAAAAATAAAAATAAAATATAATTTAATGTTAATTATTATTTAAAATGGATGTTTTAAACTAAAATATACTATTGGTCTATGTTCATCAAAAAATAAATATTCTTATAAAAATAAAAAAATTATTCACCTTAAGATAAATTTGACATTATATTAGGAAAATTGATGTTTAATTTGAAAATAAAAATTTATAAATTTACCAAAAATAATTTGACATATTGTTGGTCCATTCAAAGGAAATAAAACTCATTGTTTATTATAATGCATGAATACATGGTGTTGTGTGTACCACAGGGCAATCTATGGGTTTAATGTAATGATAGATAAACATGGTATTTCATAAAACATAATAGAAAATAATTTCATGTATATTTAATGAATATATATTATTTTTCGTGAAGTTAAAAATATTAAATTAGTTCGAAAAAATTCAAAAATATAAGGGTGTTACATTCTACCACTTTAGAAAGAATATCAACCTCAAAATTCATCTAAGATATCAATGGTTTAGTAAATAATAAATTATTTTTATTTAACCCACATTGTAAAAATGTATACAAAAACTCCCTTAAAAATATTGACGGAATAATTATAGCTACACAAGGTAACACATAACATTATTCCTACATATGAGAAGAAAGGTGGGATGTGAAAACATTGATATGGAAGGGATATCAAACCGTCTTGTTCAAATGGAGAGTTATAGAGAACAATGTCAGGAGAAATTTATAAATCACCAATCAATAAATCTATGAAAACCAATGGGACCATTTGATTCATCAGAGGTAAAGGTTCCTGGATAAATATTTCTCAATAACTTTTTCCATCATTTAGGGAATTTTTTTATTAGCTTTTATTGTAAGGAAATATAATTAATTTACATTATTCTATTTTATAGGAAAAATCTCACCATTTGATTTTTCATTCACAAATTCCCACCTCATCTCTTACTTAGGGAGAATTATGGGGAATTTTTCTATATTAGTGAAATAAAAGATCATGAGATCCATAAATAGAATGATAATTTTTCTTATCATCCTTCACATAACATCTCAGAATAATAGATAGAACTGGTTATCCAAAATGTTTAAATCCTCATATGGATAGATATTACTTTAATACCTCAACCCACATCAGTAGTTTATCATAATCCCTACCATAAATGGTAAACCTTGTAACTATTATAGAAGTTGAAAATCAACAAATTTAGAAAGAAATTCACAAAATCAGCATAACATTGATCCCCAATATATCTCAAAGTATCACATGGTTGACACATTCCATATATGAGAATACGTTCATTATATATTCCCTTGAAACATGGTAATAAGATGAGCCACCATAAATCCTTCTAGAAAACATTCATGTCTCCGTATTTCATTGATTACCGGACACATTATTTAAATCCAACAATTTTTTTGAAATATTCTTAATGGCATTGATTATTGGGACAAAAAATAACATCTAAGGTATTCTATACCCCCCCCCCCCATTTTACTTATTCATATACATCAATTTTTTAAAAAAATTATTTTCTCAAATTCCAAGAATTAATTATAGGTTTACTTCCCTTAATTAATATATCTCTTTTCTAAATCATCATCAACAATCAAAATATCCTTTTAAATCCATAATTAAAACATATAAAAATATTTATACATTTTAGGACTCTAATAACATAACATTTGAATTCCAAAAAAAATTACTTCAATCATCGAAAATTATTATTAAACCATTACTCAATTTTCATCATCATATTAAATAGTACATCATTATAAGGATACAAAATATGAATCGTGTCTTTAGTATCCTTATCATCAATCTAATCATGCTTCTTATGATTATGATAAAAAATACTAGAAGAACACCACAAACTATTCACATATCATTTTCAATATCATTATCCTCAGAAGTATAACCAACACTCTAAAAACCGTCCTAACACTATTTATGATATTTCAAAAATGGAAAATTAATTTCCATAATGCCCATACATTACATATATGAATCATTCAATTTTAAACATGTTTGTTTTAGTTTTATCCATTGTCTAAAGCCATAAATGATAGGGTGAGAAACACATATCACAGAATAAAACTACATAATCCTAGAAAATTACGTATAGGATGTTAAAATATGGAAACATATTTTATAATAAATGAATCCATGGGTTATCTATATGTTTTTCATAATAATATTAAATTCAAATTCTTCAGTATTGTTGGTAATGAGTTTTTTAATTTCCAATGCATATCCCCCGAGAGTATCAAACAAGGTGTGGAGTAACCCTCATTGTCGTGTACTAGGATACACACAGTCACACTTGATGCACCTTGTTAGAGTTTCATACCCATGGTACATATGTTATAGGGCCACATCCAACTTTTTTATCCAAACAATTATTCAATTTAAGGAAAACACTCACCCTATCCATTACCAAAATTCCCGGAAATTTTTCTATACTTTTCATTATATTTATATTTATCTTTATATACATCCATAGTCAAATATTTTCAAATATACCTAGGTATCTCACTGATGATTTAATATCTATGATTCTAAAGGGTGAATAAACATTTTCTATAGTACCATGTATTTAAATTTTCACTTTTCACACATTAACATTACAGAACATTTTCAGAGTATGAAAAAACATGTATAAATATATGACAAAAGAATGTATTAGTTTAGTTCCTTTCGAAAAATGGAAAAAGAAAAAATTGTACAAGAGTGAGCTACATTATCTCCCACTAGGTCCTTGACTACCACCCATCATGGAAGCATAAAATATTATACATTTATTGATAACCAGGGATAAAGGAAAAATAAAAATATGTGATCTCATATGTTCAATAAAGTTTAATAAGGGAGACATAAAAGCATAAACATGAGAATAGGGGTGTGAGAAATATATCTAGAAATTAGAATATCATACCCTAACTATTATATATCCATTAACAAGAATCCCAGTATAAATCACAAAAATTAATTAGTCATCAGTTAAAATGAAATACATAACACAATCCCTAAATTCATAATATAAGAATAAGACATGGAATTTTTGGTAGACACAAAAGTATAATAAATTATTTCCATAGTAGATACCACATCACTGAAATTGCCATCTTAATAGTATTGGCTCACTTCCCATAACATGATGGTTGTCATATTTCACTCCCATTTCCATATTTGAAGTATGAGTTCACTCCACATACAATCATGGTAGTCATTGTTCACTCCCATGGGCATCTTAGTTGTATGATATTACATTATATACAATCATGGATGTCATGGTTCACTCCCATGTCCATCGTAGACCATCTAGGGAGATATAAATCATTACCCAAAACATTATATTAAGGTATGGCTCCTACAAATATAATAATTTAATAAAAAATACATGTTCCACAACTTCATAATAAATTATATGATTTTCCATAAATTTAAATGGGTATCATATACATTTAATCATATCATACGATGTGAAAAAAGATACAGGTCTCAAAATCAGTTAATAACAATAATAACCATTGAAATGATGTGGGATTTAGAAAGCATATAACCGTTGAATTAGATTTGGGTCTCAAAAATATAATTCCATCAAAAAATAGAACATTAAAATAATGTAAATTCATGAAAACATTAAATCATTTCCCAAAAATGGATTGAGTAACCCCAATAGATGTCATCATCAATGGGAAATAGTTTTGTCTAATATTTTTATAAGATTAAAATTCACATTTAGAAACTCAATAATAAGTGGGGGAATTTTATATTTAAAAACATTTGTTTTTATCCTTAGGAAAAAATTGTATACTAATGTTAAGCAAATAACAATCAGAAATTCCTCTATAATCATTAAAAAATATATCAGAAGGGCCCATGGTCCGAATAAAAATATATTATAAAGAAATAATAACATAGTTATACCTACTTAAGATATTACCTTAATATGTAAATAATTTTAACTTAGATTCATTTCAATAGATAAAGGATAAGAAAGTAATATTTTCTATCTTTAATAAAATAAGAAGTGGAATTTAATGAACACATAATTAGACAAGTAGTACATCTGTAATGAAATAATTTAACCAAAAAACAATGGTATCCAACAACATTGAATAAAGGAACATTGATTTATAATTTCAAGAAATTATATCTTACCCACTATAGGTTAATCCCTCATTATGAATATTGGAATATATCCCACTATTCCTGCAAGCCCTCTATCAATAAGTTGATCGACACCACTGTCTTCCTTCATCATGGAACCCCAAGATTAATAAGGTAATCAGAACCTCTATCTTCCTTCATCATGGAATAACATGATTGTATACATCAACAATTGGTATAAAAAAAGGAAAACAAGGCTTGTTGAATATTTACATTCTTTGAACAAGCTGTTCAAAACATAAACTGTTCTAGTCTTTCACACAAAGAAAATATTGAAAAGATCTGATAACATTTAAATTCTCACAAAAGTAAACAGAACTGAAAATGTTTAAATGATCGTATATTTATATTTGAGATCTCAAATGGATTCATTTTCCTTCAACAATCATATTTTCCCTGATATCTCAAAGGGACTTGAACATGTTCCATTTATAACATTCATATTGTAACTGAAACAAAAAAACTTTCAGATAATAAAAATGGTCAAAAATAACATTATATTTGTAATAATATTTAGGAATCTGAATGTAATAATAAAAATTTTTGAAATGTATTAACATTAAGAAACTATTAAAGTAGTATAGTATTGAAATATCATGTCTTTATGAAAGTTATGAAATTATAACATTAAGGAAATATAGAATCATTAAGAATGTTATTAAAATCATTACATTAATGAAATATATAAACATTAAGAAATATTATAAATTCATATCACATATAATAAATAATTAAAGTAGTATCTGAAATTTATTGAGAATAAAAATCTACGAAATATGCTAAATCAGATTTGATTTTTTGAGTGATTTAGTATAATAAATGTTGTGATTACGAATTAGTTTTTATGATAAATTCAGAATATATGAAATTAAATGACTTGGAATCAGTGTTTCATATTTATTTGGAATCTAATAAAAACATTTATTTGGAATTAATTTTTTTAGTGATTCGAATCTATGAAATGCACTGATTCAGAATCTGCTTTTAAGAGTGATTTAGAATCTATGAAATATAGTGTTTCAGAATCAGTTTTTCTGAGCGATTTGGAAGATAATAAATTCTGTGTTTTAGAATCTAATAAACATATAGATTCTAATTATAGAAACATGTATCATATTTTTCATTTGAATATGTTATATAATTTTTCATGAAGAAAACATTGTTATACTTTGATAATATGTATAAAAAAATATATTTAAAAATAGAAGTCGAATAAGAAAAAATTATTAAAGAACAAAATATAAGTCTACCAAAAATAAATTTACATAAATAAGGAAATATCATTAAGGAAATGTTTTTTGTTATTTCCAAAACATAAAGGTATGAAAAAATTCGTAAGAAATCATTTGTCTCAATAATCTCCCCATTTTTGGAATGCAAAAACCACATTTTAAGAAAATGAATATTTAGACCAAAATGTATTTATATTGAACATGAATGAAATAATTATATCCCCAAAAAAATATGTCAATATATGAATACATCTAACTCCCCCTAGTTTATAAAACCCCCTAAGGATATTTTTCTTGACATTATGAAATTTCCATCTTTTCTTAAGGAAATAACTCCCCCTTTTCATAAGGATGTATTCTTTTTTTATTATCCCTCTGAATTATGAATTTCTTCCACAGATTTATATTATTTTAAAAACATATTCTCCCTTCTCCCACTTTGTGATTTTCCAAACAAATATAAGTAATTATAACATACCAAAAAATTATGAAAGAAACAATACGAAACAATGGATAACACCATTTTTATTAAATAGAATGTTTATAAATCAAAATATCAGAATGAAAGGAAATCAATCATCCTTGATTTCCATTACATCATTGTTCCTTGAATTAAATTTTTTCATCTGAATTTATTCATTTTTGATCTTCATGAAAATATCTTCTTGATCCTTAATCTTTATTTCAAGAAACTCCATCTTTTCCCTCTATCATTGAATATTTTCATGCTATGACTTATTATTTTCATCTAAATTATCTCTGTAAGCGTATGTTCTATTAACTTTATGGATGACAATATTGAGTTCCCCATTTAAATATCTAACTTCTAGGAATGGGATATCCTTTATCTTCATTCATCTTCTCTGAGAAACTATTAGTCTGATTTTTATTATTTTACACGGATACTATGAAGTATCCCCTGAATATTACAAACCAGTCATCAAAAACAATCATATCATGGTTTAATTGATTATCACACTTTTTTATTTCATTGTTTGGGTACTATAGGAATCATATTTGAGAAAAAATGTTCTGAAATCACATTCATGTTTTTCCTGTTTCTCTATGAGAAGATTTATAGAGTTTGACTCGTGGTTTTCTAATTCATTAATAATATGTCATTGAGACTCAATGTTTGGAAAATAAGGGATGGATTTTACCAAAATCTATAATAATTGAACAAAAAGTATTCTATTAAAGAGGAGGATGGAAATTCTGATTCTGATAAAACTTACCTTAATGTTTTGACATCTATATTCATGCCTTTAAATTTCATAGGATTGGTTTGTCTATTATTAAACTAATCCACATTCTTTAGAATCGTGATCAACCTTATCCCCCTCATCAACATTGTGATCATCATCATTAATACACGTATTATCTTCACCGAATATCATCTTCATTGTAAACATTATCTCCATTAACATCACCATCATCGAATATGATTTAATTCACATCGGTTTCAAAAACATTTTCTCCTTGTTGAATTTATTACTAAACTGACTTCCCTACTGATATAATCTTATAAGAGGAGGCATGGTATGTTATTTTCAATTACATTTCTGACGAAAAATGACTTTGAGTTTCATCAATTTATCTAATCTCGTCTTTACATTCATTCCATTTTCAATTCACCTCATATTCTTGACCATGATAATTTGGAATTGATTCTGAGATAACAACTTTTCCATTATTTTAAGGAGAAACAAACACCATTTCATGATATTTTTAATAAGGTTTTATTTCTTGGAGAAATGATTCTGGAAATTTAATCTATTCTGAGGCCATTTCAACATCTCTCAACGTATATTGAACTAACTCAAATTTAAAAATATTTATATTGTGTTTTTTATCTTCATCCTACATGTCACCATCTTCATCACCATTAATTTTTAATTCCTTCACTTCTGCTGGGATAACTGCAAACACTAGACCTCATTCTTTTCTTCTATCTATATCCTCTTTCCACTTTTCTACAACTACATAACTGTATGATTTATGTTTCTTAGGCATATGGGGTTGAAGAACATGAAATGTATTTGGTTATGAAATATGGTATTTTCATTTCCACATTTTTGATTTGGAAAATTCTCCAACATTCCTAATTATCCCCATAAGATGAATGATGTAATTTGTCTCAACATAGAAGGGGTATATCAATCTTTTCAAAGATTCATCACTTTTCTATATGATATTGATCTTTATGGGCCTTGATATGAAAGGAATATTAAAAAAAATATAAAGAAATCACGATGAGCATTGATAATGTTTTCGAGAACATATGAATTAGTTACTTGATTTTCACATCCTTTATCTTACTAATCTTATGAAATATAAACATAACAATGATATTCATACTTTTATTAATTATAAAATATAA
This sequence comes from Viscum album, assembly GCA_963277665.1. Taxonomy (NCBI): domain Eukaryota; kingdom Viridiplantae; phylum Streptophyta; class Magnoliopsida; order Santalales; family Viscaceae; genus Viscum; species Viscum album. Next base: position 85,737,466 of record OY728121.1, on the reverse strand, counting down.
TATGTTGATATTTGTGACTTTTAATGTGTCCTTATCTCCATTCTTGGTATTAAGAAGCCTTGTGACCATAACGTGAAAATCAAAAAGTTAGCTAAATGATTAGGAAGTTTGGGGTTCATGAATCCCGTAAGACCTCATGATTAAATACCATTAACTCTATTAAAAATACCTTCAAAATATGGCATCTTATGAGAAGTATAATATGCTTCTAAATCATAAGGTATCTGAAGAATTTTATAAAAATTATTATAAAGTATCGAATATAACATTCCATAACCCTTAAAATTATGTTTCTCTTTTCCACCTATAATAAAAACCCTTACTAAAATATAGAATTCAATAACCAATTCAACATAAACTGGGTCTTGTTCATTCTAATTCATTAATATGAAAACATTCTCCCAACCGTGAAACATAATTATTCTGGAAATCAAATAATAATTTTTGAGAAATAAATCATGATTGACTAACCATTCCATGAATAATTCCGAATTCATAAGTTCATTATGAGCTGGAATTGTGGTTTGTGAAGATATATGTAGATATATTTGTGACATTAAGGAAGTTGAGCTGAAAACTGTAATGGTGGTTTTGAAGGGAGGAAGAGCTTCGGTGAGTAAACTATGGAAACCTATGTGGGACACTGAAAAGGGATCCCCTTTATATAGTCCACATGGTGACGATTCTGAGTCTATATAAAATCAAATTCTTAACCTAGATCTGATCTAATTTGGTTGTTATAATTGGGAAGAATAATATTTATGGTTTATAATAATTTTAGGTTTTTAATAAATAAAATATATTTGGGTAAATATTTAATATATTAAGGTGTTGTTAAAATAGATTTGAAATAACAAGAAACAGAATTATAGGATAAAAAATATGTAATAAAATGGACATTTCAGAGTTATTCAGAATATTTGATAGTATTATATAACATTATTCTTAGACATATTAGAATATGAAAAAAAATAAGAGTATGAAAACTTTTATTAGGTTCCAATTTTTTCTATGGTTTTGAAAACAATTTTTATTGTTCCAAAAAAATATATTAGGTTGTAAAAATCATTAATTGGTTTTGAATGTTTTTTTAGGAAATCAATTATACTACCTATATTAAATAAAGTATCTTAATGTTAGGAGACTGGTTCATAATAAAATTAAATATGAATGATTACATTAATGTCATCATTCCTAAATATTTTTTTAATATATTAAAATCTATAAGAAGGTAATGATTTTGTAAAAATATCATCATGTTGTTTTTTCATTCTAATAAAATGTAAAATAATATCTCCTTTATGTGTGTGGTCCCTAAGAAAGTAATTCCAAATATCATTCTATTTTTTATAAGAGTTATGTGTAGTGTCATCCCATAGAATTTTTTTTAGTAAAACTCATTCAATAATCTGTGGATGTTATTTTCATACACAACACTTGAGAATAACATCATTCGGCTGCCACATATTAATCATCAGCAATGGAAAGTCCTAAATATTGTTGTTTCTTACATTGATAAATAAATAATGAATCTATTAAAAATGATAGGTTATTGAAGTAAAATTACTCCCAAATATAAAACTAACAATGTCATCATCTGAAAATACATTTTAAAACAAATTCAATTCCAAATGATTCGATATGTCATATGTCTGTAGTTCCCATTAAGTAGTGAAAAAATAATTTCACAACATTTAAATTGGATTATTTGGTATTATATAGATATCTTACACATAAACAAACATAAAAAATTATCTAAGGATGAGAAGCTATTAAGTAAATTAATCTTCTTCTCATTCGTCCAAAAGTTGTCTGATCTATTCGTTTCTTAGGTCCAACAATATCAAGAGTGATTGAAATACTAGTTGGACTACTTATAATTTTAGTGTTGTAATATCCATAATTTTGAGGAATACATTTAATATAATTATGTTGAGATATAGAACTACCTTCTGATTTTTGAGATATTTGAAATCCAACAAAACATTTTAACTCCCCAATCATACTCATTTCAAATTCAGATTTCATAGGATTCAAAATTGAATCAGTTAAGGATTATTGAGTTGATCCATATATAATGTCATAAACATAAATTTGAACAATTAAAAAAAATTTCTTTTCATTCTTTATTAAATGGTTTTGATTATAATTTCACTTAACATAGTTGTTTTTTTACAAAAATATTTTATGTCTATCATACCAGTCTCTAGGGGCTTGATTAAGACTATAAAAATCATTTGTATGTTTAAAAACCTGTATAGGATTTTGATGTGATTATAATATTCCCCTTGAACATATCCGTTAGGGAATGCACACTTCAAATCCATTTCATGGATTTTATGTTAATGAATTTTTCATAGCTAAGATAATTTCAGTAGATTCAAGTATAGATACCATATTATAGGTTTCTTTATAGTCTATTAATTCATGTTGATTATAGACATTAGTAACTAATATTTCATTATTTCTTACTATGATACCACTTTAATCACTTTTATTTCTGAAAAACCACATTTCTCTAATTATAAATGTTTATTTCATTCTTCCAACTATGGTATATACATTATTCCGTTCAAATTTATTTAGTTCATCTTGAATAGATTTAATCCAATTTTCATCACCAAAAGAAGCCTCAATAATTTTACTTTCTAATTAGGGGAGAAATGATAGATTCTATACATCATTTCATAAAGAGTATATAGTCCTTACGTGTTGATGTACAACACCAATTATACTATCAATGGTTTGATTCATTAGAAAAAACTGAATTATTTTTAAAACATGATCCTTAACATAGGGTAGGAAATATTCTATAATGAATACTTCTAAAACATTTTCACATCTATACTCCAGAATAGAGGATTCTTCCATCAATGGTTGATAATAGTTTTTAAAAAACATCTGAAGATATAGGATGGGGTTTTTTAAAAACAATGGTATTAATTTCCTCAAATTATATATATATATATTGTTTCCTCAATAGAACAATAAATTTTATTAAAAACACTATAATCCCTAAGAAGATGTAGAGTATGATAAGAATATTCCTTCTTCAGATTTGGGTGAGAATCTGTTCAAATTATGGTTAGTATTCAATTTTAATACTTTCTATCCAAATACTCTGAAGTATGAAACAATTGGTTTTCAGCCTGTCCATAAATCTTAAGGTGTTTTAGTATGAAATGGATCATGAAAACTAAATTTATAGTATAAATTTATGTACCTGTAGATTTCTCCCAAAATTTTTCACCGATTGAGTATTCACTCAACTTGGTTCTTATTATCTCTTGAAGAATTCAATTTCTTCATTCAAGAACACCATTTTTCTAAGGAGTTTGAGAAGCTAAAAAGTTATGAATAATTCATTTATTACAACAAAAAGATTCAAAATATGCATTTTCAAATTTCTCTCAATGATTAATATAAATAGTTTTCAATGGAAGGTTTTTCTCATTTTTAACTATGGATGAAAAAGATTTCAAATAATAAATAGATTTAAATTTCCATTCTAGAAAACAGACCCATGCAAATCTTGTTTAATTTCCAACTTAATCAAATAAATATTATTTTTCTCTAATAAATCGAATTTGTGTTGGATTTAAAAGTTTCATATGCACTAGTTGTAATGCATCAAAAGATTATACTTCACTAATTTATTTAAATATTGAATTATGTTTCTTTCCATGTTGAAAAGGATCACAATCTATTGAAGAATTAAATATATGATCTGGTACATCCATAGCAAGTCTTTTCATTGAAACTTTACATAAGTCCTTATGGTTATAATGTCCAAATATTCTATTCCATAACCATTATTGGTCTTCCATTATTCTAAGGGAAGGTAACTCTTGGATCCAAAGGTCATCAATGTTAATTGTATAAACATTCTCATGTTGATGGGTAGATAGAATGAAATCGACCATCGAAATGTGTACTAAGCATTTATCATTCCTGAAATTCACAAGGTAACCTTCATAAAATAATTGTCTTATGATTATAAGGTTGTGATTCAGACCTTTAACAATGAATAAATTTGAAATTAATGATTTTCCAAGAAGAACAATGTGACATATACCTACAACTTCTCCTTGAGCATTACCCCTCAATGTGACACTTCCACCTTTCATCTTAATAATCGGTTCAATGAATTGTTTTGTCACCAATAATTTTGTAGGAACATCCACTAATATTTTACCATGAATTCTTTTTCTCACTTACTTATTCTTCTTGAAAATTAAACAATTAATCTTTTTGAGTCGATATATTCTAGTATATAGAAATGTTTGAATATAAATTCCTTAGTATATACATTTTCATAGAAATGTGGACATTATGAAAAAAAGGATTGAGTTTTGGTTAGTGAAAAATTATCCTACCAATTTCCACTAAATTGAAACATACTAAACAAAAGGGAATATTATGTAACAAATGAGTGGTGACTAAAAACTTGTATTGAATGAGATTAACTATATCCAAAACTATTCCTTAGAGGATGATGTTGTGAATACATTATTTGAAAAACCTCCTTACATTGTGTAAAGATTCAAAATGGATTCTTTAAGGAAAATATTTCATATTTTAGTATAATTACTAAATTATTATACTCTTAGTCATTAGTCATAGAATTTGAGTTTTTCTCTAAATCATTTTTCATAGAAGTAACATTTTCACGATCACTAGATTGTTTATCCTTTGTAGAATTAACATTCTAAAAATGTATGGAAATATAATCAATTTCAATATATTTTTCATCATGATCTTTATAAATATATAATACTTATATTTTTAAAATATTAATTCTATAATTTTCTATTTCTTGTTTCTTATTGATAATTCTATATTTCTTTTCATGTAATATGGAAAACTAAGAGGCTTCTTTAAAAGAAACTAAAGAGTTCTCATTTTTTGAAGAGGATTCATCATAAGAAGATTCAATATTATAATCATTAGGATAATTATAACATAAATATATATTGGTTAATGATTAATCAGTGTGTACCTTATCCATGAAACATTTATTCTTAGTATGAATTGTAGAGATAAGACTAATATTGTTTTATCCAGAAGATTCAATATCTGAAGATTCATCAGTTGAGAATCCACTACATGCACTCCAAGAATCATTTTCATTCATGACCATATTTCCCATAGACTAATAGTATCAACCTTGATTTATTTCAGACTGTATGTGTTTCTCATCTATTCTCTTCAGCATAGGAAAATCAGGCATGATATGTCAAACATTTTTTCATCTGTAATATGTATCTTTTGAATCTATCTTATCATTCTAATCTTTCATCTAATAAATGTACTTAAAACAATTGTTTCCAACAATATTTTTCATCCTTCATGAATGGATGGCTAGTTCATTCACTGACTACTCAAATTTACTTGAGACTGACTAAAAACAACTTTTATTGACTTTGTTTTCAAAACAACGTTATCAAGAGTCTTTTCTTCCATATGATATGAAGTATATGTAAAATCATCACTCCCATTTCTATTTATAGTATTATCAACATCTCTTTTCATTATGTTCTCGTGTTGTAAGGTGGTTCAATATATCTAATCATGTTTACCAATTATAACATTCCTAGACTCATCAATAATTTTTCTCTTTGATTGATAGTCATTTGGCATGATATCAATAATCTTGTCAATAATAATTACATCATATAAATATTTTTTTCACCCATTGATTTTAAACTATAAACAATTTTCATTAAAATTTGTTATGCTTTAAATATTGGTTCTCCATAAGGATGAAACCATGATAATTAACTCTAATAAATGGTCTTCTGGTTTCAATAACTTTATATGTACCAAAATGTTTATCTTCATGTTTCATCCATACTAAATTTTCTACATCACAGGTAGATATTTGGTTGTATATATTCCTAGTCATAGAACCTAAAAATGTATTTTGTACCTTATAATTAATTTGATATTATAGATTATCATGATTGGTAAAACTGATGACTTATTTTTTTGTGATCATATAATCACTAGTAAGCTTAGAAAAATTGTAAACATTATTCTTGATAAAAAATTCTACATTATTTACCTAAAAATATTTGTAATCATTACCATAAAAATAGGTGATCTTGGTCGATTTAGATTGTATATGTATCCAAAATTTATTCCTTCCATCTTGAAAAACACTTTTCCGCTCCACCTGTTAGTCTAGTATATATTTATATACAAATAGTTTATCATGGAAATAAATATAACTTGTAAGAGAAAACTAGTAAGATAAACAACATTTAAGTAAAATAAATAATAAAAATATGCTATTGATACTATCTGTAAGTATCAGTATATCGTAGAACCAATCTGATATCATTTTTAGGATCGAAATATGAGATGTGTACTCAATAACAAAAGGGGTGAATTTTATGTTTAAAAATATTCATTTTATACCTTAGGGAAAATTTGTTTTAAAAAATTAAGCACGTAACATTCACAAAACTCTCTACTATCTTTAAAAAAGATAGTGGAAGGGCCCATGGTCCATATATAATGATATTATAAATAAATAATCACATTATAAATTCTATGGGATATTCTACCATAAAGAATATAGATTCAAAAATCATATTTATAAGAATAGATAATGTTTAAGAAGTATACACTTTCAATCGTTAAAAAAATAGTGGAATTTATTGAACATGGAAGTCTTTTTGTAACAGTTTAATGAAATGTTATAACTGAATGTGAAGGGTCTCAAACAAAAATGGATAAATTTACCTAGATTTGAGCTTTCATGAATGTCTGTCATACCCATGCATGGGTATGTCGTCAATATGAATATTGAAATCTATCTTGTTATCCCAGCAAGACCTAAATCATTTATGTGATCGGCACCTCATTCTTCCATCCACATAGAATACCTCGATTATGTATCTAATCAAAACTTATGTATTCCTTTGGATGGGATGCCATAAATTGTATACAATAATAATAGGAATCGCACAAGGAAAACAAATAATGTTGAATATTTGAATCTGTGAGAAAATCTGTTCACAACATAAAATCTTCACTGTTTGGACCAAAGAAAACTAGAAATGGGCTCATAGGGTGTGAATTATCTAAAATGATAATATCAATAAAAATCATCAATTGATTGGTTATTTATAGATGAGATCTCAAACCATAACATTTTCCTCCAACAGTCATATTTTCCTTGAAATCTTTTAGGGACTTAGATAGGTGAAATTTATAACGGTCATATTGTAATTGAAACAATGACACCAATTAGATAAAAAACATTCACATGTAACAATATCAATGAAAAAATATGTTTGAATCTCAATTAAGGAAATATTACATTAAGAAAACTCATTAAAATTAATAATTTAATGATAATATTACATTAAGAAAATATCATAACTTTAATAATGTTATGAAACTATACCACTAAGGAAATATAGAATCATTAATAAATATATAAAAATAATAATATAATGGAAATATAGAAACATTAATAAATAATATATAATCATATCACCTATAATAAAATATGAAAATAAGATCTGAAAATTATTCAGAATCAGAATATAAGAAACATGGTAAATCGGATTTGATTTTCCATGAGATTCGGAATATATGAAATGGTGTGATTTGGAATTGGTTTTTCATAAAACCATTGAATATATGAAATGCGCTGATTTGAATTCAGTTTTTCAGATTAATTCATATTCTAGGAAATGTGTTGATTCAGAATCATTTTTTCTGAGTGATTCAGAATCTAGGAAATGTTCTAATTCAAAATCATTTTTTCTAAGCGATTCAGAATATATGAAATGTGGTGTTTTTGAATTGGTTTTTCTAAGCTATTCATAATCTAATAAATGTGTTGTTCCAAAATCTAAAAATGATAGAGATTTTTATTATATGCACATGTAACTAATTATTCTTTTGAATATAGAATCTTATTAATGTTGATGTAAAATATTATTGAAATATCTCTAAAGTATAACATAAGAAATTAATGAATATAAGTCTTAAAATCATAATTTTTCCAAATAAATGAAATATAAATCTAACAAATATAATGTTTCTTAAAGAATGATATATGATCATGGAAAATGTGTTTGTGATTTCCAAAATAGAAAAGTTGGAAAAACATATAATGAAAATTTTTACTCAACATATATTAGAACATTTCATGGGTTAAATTACCATTATTATTGGAAGAATTATTTACAAACCTAAAAGCTTTTGAAATCAATTATATTTTAATATAAAAATTATAAATTATAAATAAGACTTGAAATAATTTTTAAAAACATTTTTCTTGTAAATTTATAATAGAAAAATGAAAACATTTTGAAATCAATTTTCATCGAAAACTTATAAAATAGGATTCAAAACATTTTTAAAAAAATCAATAAAAACATTAAATATATATATATATATTTCTTGAAATTTTTTTGAAGAACATTTCATTAAATTTATATTGAAAACATATATAGTAATATTGAAACCATATTTAAAACCCTTTTTATAGAAAATAAAATTGAAAAACTATAATAACAGAATGAAATCATTAAAATAATTTTTTATGAAAAATAATATTTTAAATAATATAAAGTATTACTTTAAAATCAATAAAAACCATTTTTTAACATTAGACGTTTTGAAAACTTTTTTATAAATCTTGGTTTTGAAATAACATAGATTTTGGACTGAATGGAGAATTAAATATAGATTTTCATCCGAATGATTTCATAGTTATTTTAGGAACCAATGTGTTCTTAATGTTTCTAATACATGGGTATATCATGAATAAACATTGTATAGGAAAACCAATGAATATTCTTGATATGAGGTTCATAATATTTCATCAATGGAAGTGTAATCATAAACAACCCTGATAGACAATAAGATTGTATAAATAAACTCTTACCATATGGTAACATAAATCCTACATTCCAAATAATAAAATTAAATTTCATGGAGCATAAAATATCATGAATATAAATATATTCAGGACATATCATATTAAATAGAGGTATATACACCTAAATAAAATATATTTGCATAACCATAACATGTGTCCCCATAAAGGTAAATAAAGAAAAACATTCTTACTAATTTGGTATCATTTGAAACATTACCCTCATGAAGGAAATATAATACATGGTATGTGTAAATACCCATAAATTAAATAATATTATTCATATTATAAATTCAAATGAAGTATATACACCGTGAAAATGAAAAGAGTGGTGAACATGGAATGTATCTCATGGATATAATAAGTGAGATGTGATTTCCTTACCTTATATCCTGACACTCTTAATACTCATAAAAACATATTGTGTAATAAATATAATTTTATTATAAATATTTTCAAACAACCAAATTCTTATATCAAACACTATATATGGATTGATTATAAATTTTTATTAACTATTTGTTATTACTTCTATGTTATGGTTACATTTCGAGTAATATTCACATTGTTTTTCGCATGAGTCATAATTTATTATATATTTGGTCCTTATATTTATCATGACTCCAAGAATTTAAAAAATAATATAAATATCATGTTTATTGGTTATATGTATATTATAATAACAAATATAATATTGAATTAAGAAATGGAATAAATCATTCCGGAAGATGGATGGTCGTACATATGCATGAACAATGTTTTTGTTTTCAGATAATATTGAAAATATGAATAAAAATTATGTAAATATACATACATAATATAATTAATTTATCATTATTATGACATATATATCATATAATTTCACTGAACCCATCTTTATTATATCCCATATAGTGTGTTAACGACTCGTATCGCTTTGAGGAGGTGGTAATCCCCACATCCAAATATAAAATTATCATATTTACACAAGATAGAATTTACAATAATGTATGTTTATAAAGAACTAAATTATCATAAAAAAATAAAAAAAATTAATATATATCATATATAAATTTTTCTTCCATCAAAATTCCAAAAAAATAAAATAATCTATAGGAAAAAAATAAACAATCATCATTTCCTGATGTGGTAGTTCTTCGTACATGTAAATAGTATAGCTGTTATTAATTATATGGATGTTTCTGTTAGTATAGATATACAAATTATAATAAAAAATATCATAATATTTAGTATACTATTTATTTTTTATTATCATTTAATTAAGAGAGTTAAGGGGTGGAGAATGAAATTAAGATGAAGGAGCCTGAGGAAGGGTGTTACCACTTATTTGGGTAACTCCTTTTGGATTTCATCAATGGGGTTCCATTGATTTCTTTCTGAAAAAATGATGGATTCAATGAGTAAGGGAGGTATTTTGGGAAGTGTATTTGGTATAAAATTTCCAACCCTACGTTGTTTGATAGGAGTGAAAAAGGATGTAGAGAGGATGCCTTTTTATAGTGGAGGCGGAGTAGAACACTTGTAAATACAAAAATTTATTCATTAATGGGACGTCAACATTACCTAATGTTCATCCAAAATGTAAAAAAACATTATAAAGGAGAATAATTGTCATAAAAATATACACCTCACAAAAATAATTATATTTTTATAGTTATTTCCCATAACTTATATGTTTCCCCAATTTTATCATTTTGATTTTTATTAAAGTTCATAGTATTATATAATATGTAATTAAAAATTTAGACAAAATTATACTGAGTGTTATTATAAAAAATATACCCACTAAATTATAATTATTTTATAAAATTTACTAATTAAATACAATGTTATTTAGAAATTTATTTTTAAAGAATTGCATGTAATGTTCAAAAACAATTATTTATTTAAGATTACGCTAATAATTTTTTTACAATCTATGGGACAATATGAAAATTATTAAAGATAATTTTTTCCAAGGATGGAACATATTTTATATTTATTGACAATTAAATAATCTATCAGATGTTTTATTTTTTATAAATTTTATATCGTTTAATAAAATATCATTTTTTCTAAAATAACATTATTGTAAAATTTGACATTAATTATTTAATTTTAATTTAATAAGTATAAAAACAATAATGGAATGAGAATTTATAAAATTCTAAAAAATTTAAGATGATATTTTAATTTAAAATATTATTGAAAATAATTCAAACAATTTAATTTAATTTTCATATGTATAATATTATTTATTTATTTATTTATCAACTAAATAATCACTACGTAGGTGTTTATTAATAATTTTATTTTACTAAATCATCTATAAACATCAATGATAATTAATTATGATAAAAAACTCATTTATTTTTTCAAAATAATATTAATAACCGATATTATGTTGTTTTTTTGTATCTCAATTATTTATAAATGTTAACGGTGAGGAAAGTTCATGTATTTTCCTTTTTTCCATACACAACTTATGAAATAGGGAACCATTATTTAATAGTTCCCCACTAACTCATATAATTTAGTCCATTAATCTATATACTAAATATATGGGATTCTAGTGGATTTTGGACATGTTTCAGGGTCACATTATCCCTTATGTTTAGGGTTTCGTCTTTAGGAAATCTTAATTTTACATTAAACATTATCATTACTTGAAAATAGTTACACTAAGAATTTAGGTAATAAATTATCTTATTATAATGCAAATATCATACTAATTTAAAAAATTCCATTCATTTATTTGAATCCATATGATAGAATTTGATAGATTAAATTTAATGTTAATCCCGCAAACGTGGCGATAAAGATGATTTTTTATTTAAAAACGATCAAAATATTAATATGATTTTAACAAATTTCTATATAAAAAGAATCCAATGAACTGAATTTGATTAATATATTTATTTCTGATATATTGTGACATTAAAAAAAACTAACATATAACATAATATTAATTATTGATTAAAAAAGGCATTTTTTAACTGAATCTATTTTTTTCAATATTCATAAAAAATTGAAACTACTCAAAAAATAAAAAAACTTCACCCTAAGTTAATATTGACTTTCTAAATAAAATAATGATTATTATTTGAAAGTAAAAATTTATATTAGTCTCAAAAATTTGTTTTATCATTGCATCACTATTAAAATGTAGAAAAATTTAGGCTTTCATGTCATGCCTGCAAACTCAGAGTTGTGTGTACTCTAAGATAATATAAGGGTTATATGTAGTGAAATACCAAATTATTATTGAATATAATAAAATATAAATTTTATATATAATAATACAAATTGTGTTTTGTGAAATTCAGAAGATTAAATTAATTAGAGAAAAATTCACAAAATTTCATGGGGTAACAAATGTGGATTCGAAAAATATAACTATCTAATAATAACATACCAATGTAGGTTAGTTTTATTTAAAATATAATCCTTTTTTCGGGAAATTAATAATTTTACTAACAACTATATTTCCTACTTTTATATTTTTTATTCTAGACATATGACTAGAATTAATGATTTTATCTTGAAGATTATCAAGTTGAATATTGGAAAAGATACATTTGGTCATAATAATCAAGGAGATATCAATTGGAATAGTTAATATTATTTTTCGTGACAAATAATTAATTTTGAGTGTTTAATTTTATATAGGAATTAATCAATACATTGTTAGGATAAGTCAATTATGTGATTTAGGATATCATGTTAACATCATGAATGTCAAATGTACGATCCATATTTTTAAAACATGATTTTATTCTTTTTACCAATCTTTCGAATAATGTTTATACAATAAAATTATAAGAGAATAAAAGACATTATTTATATCTCTATTGTGTAATATATGTTTAATAATAATCATCGGATATGATATTAGAAAATTATAATGTCCTAAATTTTTCTAAACTATCTAAGAAGGGACTATTTAAAGATCTGACAGAATATATGTTGGATACATCTGATGGTTTTTATCATTAATAATTCTGTAAGAAACATATGTAATGTTTTAAATATATTAGTAAAGTATCAACATATGGTTATCTATATTTAGTGCACATTGACTTATTTAGTGCTAATAATAAGAAATATTGATGTAAAATAGTATGTTTATGTATTAGTTGATGAGTAATATATATATATATATGGGAATATTGTAGAACAAATAATTATAAAACATTATTATATTTTAATTTTTTTTATCTAATTCTAAAAATAATAAAAATATATCCTTGATAACTACTCATAGTTATCATGGTGGAGAATTTTTAAATTATGACTCTAATGATTTTTTATTACAAATGGTATATACAGATCTTTTCAGAACCCAGAACTCTATATAAAATGGTATAGTTAAAATAATGAATAGATTTATTTGTGTGATTACAAGAACCATAGTTAGTGAATACATTGATACTAAAAATATTTGGTTCTATAGAGTTCTTACATTCTGTTATACTGTAAATCTTGTTTAAAAATGAACTTTTACTAATGAAAATCCAATTGTGTTTTAGATCAAAAGGAGACCAATACATTCTTACCATAATATTATTAGATGCAAAGAATAAATTATGAATAATAAATATAATTTTAAATAGTTTTCTCTACAATATGATGATGTGAAATTTCTAGGTTACTCTACAACTTATTGGGCATATAGAGATTTTAATAAAATTACATGTACTCCTGAGAAAATAGTACATCTTCTGTCTGATGAAATTATTCCTCTTGTTTTCAAACATGATCAACCCAAATATTCAGATTTCATTTCAGAAACTAATTTTTGACCATTATTTGAAAGTGATTCCAATTATATAGAAACTAAAGAATATGTTTCCAATGATATAACTAATGATTAATTTCACCATATTTTTAAGATGATTTTTTTATAATCCATAGACTCTATTGATTATTAGGCTTAATCCTAATGATAATATCATTACTGATGTTGATCAACCTTTTAAAAATAGAATTTATAAAATAAATAAATATGATCATTTATTATTTATAATAAATATTGAACCTAAAAATTCTAGTCAATAATTATGTGATGAATATTACAAAAAAATATATATTCAATTAAATATAATGAATTTGAAATGAATCATGTTTGATCAAGGATAGAATGACCTAATTATTATTTTGTAATGTTATAAAAATGGTTTTTCTAGAATAAGTGTTCTGAAAATAAAATTATATTAATTAATATATCTATTTTTTTCAAAAGGATAATAGTCATTGAGACCGAATTGATTACAATGAATCTTTCTTTATGGTAACAAGACCTCATGTTTTTTGTGTTCTTCAAGCATATGCATCATTTCATAAATCCTTAATATATCAAATGGGTGTGAACTATTCATCTATTAATTGAAATTTTCATGTGTAATTTTATTTGAAATTTCATTATATTTTTAAAATACCAAATTTAATAAACATGATTTTGAACAAACATTGTAACCTTACAGGCATAAACAAGCCCCTATATACTAGAATGAGAGTTTAGGTAAATTTTTTTTCAAAACAACAATGTTAAGGGAGATGTAGTTCTAATAATTTTTATAAAATAAATATATAAAAACATAATCATGATTAAGATTAATTAGAATAAAACTATATTTGGTTCAACTCAAAAATACTTTTATAGATTCAATTGACATTATTATGAAATATCAATCTGAAATGTGCCTAATATGTGAAATTAATTAATTTTTGGGTTTTAAAATTTAAAAAAAACAATAAAGAACATTTATATCTCAACATATGTATAGAATGATCTTGATAATATATTTGTATAGAAATAAAATCAAAATCTTCATAATCCTATTGTAACATCTAATACTTTAGATATTTACCCATCTAGAAAAACATTTAATCAAAAAAAAATTAGAAGATTTATTATATCATTACAAAAAATAACATATATTTATACAGAATTTATTATTTCTATATTCATATGTTCTATATATAATGAAAAACTAAAATTTTCTTTTCATAAATCCTATCTCTTAATATTTTGTTATCTTAACGGAACTATAGATTTATTATTTAATTTATTCTTCTATTAAGGATTTTTTTGCATGAAGAAATTCAGATTCTGACTATATTGGAATTAAAATAGATAAAAATAGAATTTTTTGAAATTTATTATTTAATAGTTGATGATTTAGTTTCTTTTTCTAGTTTGAGACAAAAATCATAATAATGTTGTACTACTAGAGTAGAATATGTTACACATGTATGTTGTTGTGCTTAAGTTTTTTGGATGCAACATAGACTCACTTACTATGGAATGAGTTTTAGTAAACCTGATTTTTTCTGATACCTCAAGTACCTTTTAATTAATTAAAAACCAAAAAATTTCCTCATGATAAAAAACACATAGATATAAGACACTAATTCCATCCAGATCACACAAAAAAATAAACAAAATTTTATAATTGAATGGAACATGATAATAACATTATAATATTTTTTAAAAATCTATTTCTTATGATAGAATTAAATATACTAATTAAAATATAATAATGGTCAATATCAACTAGTCATTAATATATAATTTTTCCTTACCAATCTCCACACATTAATGAACAACTTTTCAATGTGGGAGAACATCTTTCATGTTTTTTTAAATGATAATTTTAAATATTTATATTAATTATTTTTAAAAAGATTATATTTTTAAAAAAATTGAATTTACTAAGCCATTTAGTCATTAAAATTATTTCGATATGGTAAAAATATATAATCAAATTCGGATTTCCAAAAAAATTCCAAAATATTAAAATTGTTAAAATTATTTTTTTTTCTAAAATTATAGTATTTCATAAATTTCTCTATCTCTCGAAAATTTTCAGATTCCCAAAAAGTATATTAAAATAGAACTAAATGACATTTTTATAGGGTTTTTTATATTTACACACAATGGTACATTTTCATATTTCATATTTACTATACATTTATATTACTTTATATATTTTCTATATTTTATATTATTATTTTAAAAAAAATACTGAATTTTTTGTAATGCTTCTAGAAAAAACAGGTATCCATTAAATGTTTTAGAAAAACCCATTATGAGTTCAAAAATATATTTATAAATTTTAAAATAATTTTTGATCATCCGATCAATTATGGGATTATACATTATTTTTGGTTAATTGGAAGAATAATTTTCACCCTAATCCTATTAATACAATAGTGGGTCACTACATCCCATTTCTATTTCTCATGACAGTGATTACACATTTATTTTAAATTCTTGTTCATTTCTATTGTTTCACATTTACAAAATCCCAATTTTTCATTTTCCATTCTGATTCATTTAGTCTATTCTGTTTTTAAAAAATGTTAAACCATCCAAATATTTAAAATATACAATCATTTAAATAAATATTGATTGATTTGAAATGTTATGATAAAATAGACTCATTTCACCAAATAAAATTATTTGATTTTAGGGTTGGGAAAGATTTTGTTTTAATAATGAATCCTTTTATTGATATTATACAATTATTATAATGTATTTTTATCCATCAATTGACTTCAATGCATATGATTCTTTTGAAATCATAAATTTTAATCTTTTTAAGAATGTTACAAGTTTAAAATGTAATTCATTTTAGACCTTTTTTTCCATTTCATTAGATTGGGTGAATTATCCGGTAACTCATTAATATTTTGAAAAATTAGGATCTTTGTAAATACCAAGGCTGAAACATCTATTTTCATTATATGAAAAGGTATGTAGGGTTTATCATTTGATGCCATATGAAAAAAGTTTCCAATAGGAATTAAGGGTTATCTAATATCAAAAATGGGTAATTAAGATAAATTTATGTAATGAATAATATATGTCATGTAATTTCCTATGATCATGGGTTAAACATACATGGTGAAATATAAAATTTTATCTAAAAAATATATTATGAAGAGTTTAAAGAAGTTATGGATATATAAATTTCCATGATTCGTTAAAAAGATGTTGATAAATTTTCTGTTAAAAATGATGATAGAATTTTAGGTTTTTGTGAATAGATAAAAAGTTTCTTTGATTACTGAATAATATATTTCAAAAATAATTCTAGTTTTAATGTTGATGATAATAAAAATTGTTGATAAATTGGACTAGGTGGAATCTCGTGTTAAAGTTGAAAAATTAAAAGAAAAAAATAGTTGAATAGATCAAATATTTTTCCTTTCGATAATGTTTGGAGGAGAATTTTATACCCTCGTCTAATGGAGTTCATCAGGAGTTAATGAAGGTAAAATAATAGAAGAAGTATAGATATTTGGAGTTTAGTTTAGATAAAGTATAATTCGTACACCTTAAAAAACTAAAGAAGTGTTGAAAGATGTTGAGTAGAAGATAAAATATATGAATAATTTTATGCGGAAAATATATGATATTTTTATGAAGTGTGTTGAAAAATAACATGAATATTCTCAAAATATTGGTGAGGAACGAGAATATGTTCATTCCATTCATTTAATATATATTATATAACATATTTCTAACATCCCTTGTATTTATAGAATATTAAATTTTTCATATCTATTAATATATATGAACTATATATTAATAATACCTAATGGGGATGATATTTCCAATAGCATACTTGACATGCGACAACGGGTTTTTCTGAAATCATATAATTCACAAAAAACTGAGTTATACTTAAAAATAATACATTATTTATATAATTATTTCAAATGGTAGTTAGCACCCACCCTTTTTATTGGATAAAATGAATAGAACTAACTATATTTTGTATATAGATGTTATTAAATGTTTTTATATTATTTTAATAAAATTTATGGAACTAAAATAAGAATAAAACAAATATTTGGCATAAAAGCTCTAATATTATTAAAAGGCAGTTCTACCACCGTTGGATGGAAATACCATTATAAATATATTTTTTGACAACGTAATATTTTCTATTTGATAGAATAATCTACTTACGTGGAATAGGGACATCAAAATTTAGTTTGGATTAATTTTTTGTATTTTTCTGAGAACATTCATATTTTAGTAATTAGTGAAAAATACTGCATTTTAATTCAAAACTATTTTTTTGTTAAAATTGTTTATATTATTAGTTCATAATTTAAATTTATTTTAATATATATATTGACCATATATTATCATTTATTCTAATTTTTTTATTGTAATAAATTTTAAAATCATATTTGACATGAAAACATTTTAAACTTTTGAACGGTTCACGTTAAAAACCCACTATTTAGTTATGTTGGCAGAATTATTTATAAATAAAATTTTACCTACTATTTGAATTGAAAAAGAGAAAATGTATTACATATTTGATTCCGATGTTAAATAATATTTTTTAATGGTTATTGCATTTTTAGTAATAAAAAATATACCACGGTAAAATATATAACATACTATATAAAAAGTAAAATATTGTCAAAGGTTAAAGTTGAAAGTTAAAAGCATAACATACCTAAAAAAATAAAACATTTAATGGATGTTTGGAGTGTTTTTAGACCCTAACATTTATTTAAAACATTAATTAATTGTGAATGTCCTTGAATATAATACCCCCTCTTTATGGTTGGCTATAAATATTAAATAATCAACAAATTAATCACTTGATCCCACATCTCCTTGAGTTTAAATACAACCTCCCCACCCCTTATTTCAACCCAAAACTCCTTATATCTCATCATATATGTTCCAAAACCTTTCATAACCAGTCTCCTCGTGTCTAAGTGCTGGCAGTATCACCAAAAGACCAAATTCAATGTCCACAAGGGTCTTTCAAGGAGGGAATATTCAAGAGGCAATTTTCTCAAAATAATTATATTATTTTTTTTCCACAATATCCTCACCTCCTAATCCATCAATGAATGATTTCTAAATAATTATATATATAATGTATTTTAATTTTTATAATGTAATATATCAAATATATTTCATTACTCACCTCCTCTAATTCAAAATACTACATTGTTGCTCTAGTAATGACGATTAATCTCTTGTGTGAATAATGTTTTTGTTCTTTTTCAATTTCCACCTTCATGGATGGTCTTAAAAATATATTCTGGTAAAGTATTATTTTAACATGTATATTATAACCTATTTAATATTCTGAATATTTTATGTTAAACATACATTCAGTCATTCCATTTGGTTCTAATATGATAACCTCATTTCGGGATGTGTGGACTGCAACCTCCTCAAAATGACGTGATTAGTTCCCACATCATATGGAATGTATTAATGATTTTTTTGTAAAAATATATTATATAAATGAAATGGTAATTCTATTTTAATTATATTATATAATTCTACATATTTATATACATTTCATTTAATTTCACTATTTCAATATGACGGTAAAAATTAAAATATTGTCCATGCATACAGATGGTCTGCTATCTCCCTGAATGGTATTTTTAGTTTGACATAAAAATATTATTATAAATAATTATATAATGAATATATTAAATATTTATATCATTTTTTAAATTTTTTAGATAATGAACTTAAGATTACATGGATTACTGACATCATAAGAAGTTCATTTACAACTCATGTACTGAATATCAAGAAAACATCTGATAAGAAAAAATGTAATTTTTATAAAATGAAGATAATTGATAAAAAAGAAATAATAAATGTGAAAACTTTTATCATGAATGTTGAAATTATTCTATGTTTGTTATTCATGAATATAAATATTTTATGTGAGGAGTCTGACTTGAGGTAAGGGAATTCTTTAATCCAATTTCCATTCACTAGATTAAATATCTACTTCTTGCTTCCGAAATTCACCTCATATGTGAGAAATATATTTTTAATGTCGTAACTTTTATATATATCTCGTATTTAATTCAAATGGGTTTGAAAAGGAATATTTTTTATGGAGTGTTTGACATTCTAAATCAAACAACAAACTAACGTATACGACGAGAATGACTTCTTTGTTGTCATAACAGTGAATTGATATTTGATTCCTCTATAACCCTTAATTATATTAAATTTAAAAGAAATTCCATATTCCATTTTAATGTATTTTTTGTAAATAAAGTGTTTTTGAGATGGGATTTATTATTATAATATCTTAAAAATATATCTTGTGATTACATTATGAGGATATTATTTTTCCATTATGCGTGATTTGTGTATTGTGATTTTGTTTTTAATCATGGTAATTGATTAAGTATATGGGTGGTTCCATGATAAACTAAGGGATGGTGGCCAATGATAGCACTCCCTTATAATGGGTAACTGGAGGGATTCAAACAATAGGGTTTCTCCTAAGAGATTTAGGGAATGTACTTTGATGGGTATTATAATCGTAACCATAATTATTACTCCCTATCTAGACTTGAGAACTTAAATAGATGTATGATATTGATTCCACTTTTTACCTTTATGATTTTTTATTTCTATGTGTTTTTCAGGAATATTTTGATTTTGTGAGGTATTTCATTGAGCTTATGTATTGTGAGTGAAAGTTATGATTCCATGTATGTATTTTATTCATGGACTAGCATTCATATTTATTTATTTAATATTAATTACTGATATTTCCATCATCGTTCCATGTTTTCCAAATTATTTCATAGGGTATAAGGATGAGTAAGATAAAGGAATAATTAAAAAATATTTTTATCATGAATGATATCATGTTTTATTTTTTATAATGGTTTCCTTTTCTCAAAAAATGGATTTTGTGTTGGTAGTATCCCATGGTACATTTATGGGATGATACATATTAATGGTGGAATAATTCAATAAAAAAGTAAACCTGAAATTATCCTTCATGCGAAAGCATGAAAATTCTTGTGTAAACTCAATATTATGTAATTTTTAAGGGCAGAGACTTATTATTGGTATCAATGGTCGGTTTAGATATCATTAGGGGTTGAGATATTGGAAATAGAATATCTATAAAATATTTGTACATTATTGTAAAATATAAATTATATTGATTTTAAATTTTAATGTTTTTCTTCGTCTAAGATATGTCTCTTAAAATGGACTTATATAGAAGAAACGAGGAAGCTATGTTGGGATGGAATTTTAAGGAAATAAACCTTCCAAATCAGCAACCTGAGATAGTCAGAATCATAACAGAATTGTTTGTTGCAATGATGGAATAGTTAACTTGGGTTGTAAATGGAGGTTTTATCTATTCATGATATCAGCTAGATCATCCTCATAGGAACATGTTGGTAGGGTATTATTTCATAAGGAACATCCTCCATCATTCAATGGATTATATGGCCTCGTGCTAGTAGAATAATGGATTAAAGCACTAGAATATTTTTGTTGTGATGTGGGGTTCAAAAAATAAGTGTTTTAGTCTTATTTATTACTCTATTAAGGTTGATCCAATCAGTTGTGGTATATGGTTATGAATATTAGGGATAGTGAGCATATTTTTGATCTTTTTTTAGATGAATTCAATATATGTATCTGGAGAAATATTTTCCTTTGGCAGTTCAACATAGAAAGGAAATACAATTCCGGGACATGAGACAGAAAGATGACTCGATGACTAATTAGGAAGGAAAAATCACTGAACTAGAAAGGTATGCCCATAATTTCATCTGACATAACAATAGTAAAATAAATCCTTTTTACTCAAAATTAAATCTAATGTATTTATGGATGTCATCTTCAGGTTAGTTATGATTTTATGAAAAACTTGTTCAATGTTTGGAGAAGGTAGAAATTGTATTTTCTGATGATCATCTGTTTTTTGAAAAATACAAGAATAAGTGGTCTAGGTGGTGGGTGGCTGGTGAAGGGGATTAATTCTTCAAAAAACTCTAATTGTAAGAAAATATGTTTAAATTTTCAGATAATTTTGTTTAAATGGAAACTGGGGAATTCCTTTTGTATTCTTGTAAGTCATTCTGATGTGGTAAAATGGGACATAGAGATAGTCATATCACAAAAAATAATAATTATAGTAGAAATAAAAAATCTGAATTATTGTTAGTAAAGTGATTTATGTGCTATGAGATGGGTCATTATACAAATTATTATCTGATGAAGAACCTGAATGAAGGGAAGAATCAAGTCTATATGTAGAATGTTGTGGTGAAATCCTTTGCAACTACTTTATCAGATATTAGGTCATCATATGAAGTGGTATAGTGTAAACATTTGTTACTCAAATTATTCCACTGTTTTGTTTAATTAATTATCTACACATTCATTCATTTCTGTGAAATTATTTGTTAAATTTAAAATTCGACCTTAATAAATAAATCAAGATCCTATGGTAAAAACACTGCGGCGAAATGTTGATGCAAAAATATTATAATAATCTTCATGTATTTGAATTTGGAAATAATTTAAAATAAATCCTTATAGTATTTACTCTATTGGGGATTTTTATATTTTGGGTATGGATTAGATTTATGTGCACCATGCTATGATTAACTCTAGAGATAAATAAGTTATTTTTTCAAAAATTGGTTTAGTTTGTGTGCAAGAAAAAACATTTACCATTATGACCATATCAAGAAGTAAAAAATCAATTAAAAGATGGAAATGAATGAATCATTGTACATTATGTCAAATAAGAACCATTCATATTCATGACGTTCCAGTGGTAAACGAGTATTTTTATGTTTTTTCTAATGAGTTTCCATGTATTATACCTAATCAGGAATTTGAATTTACCTTTTACTTAGTTCCTCATGCCAATGAAATTTGAAAACCCCTTTACCCAAAGGCTCAGATTGAACTTTTAGAGATGGAGTAATTGTTTTATTTATTTTATAAATGATTCATTCTACCTAGTACATCACTATGGGGTGCTCTTGTCTTTTTTTTAAACATAAATTGTTTAATAAGAATTTTCATGGACTATAGAGCCTTGAATAACTTCACTGTTAGGAAAAAGTGTTCATTGCCTCATATCGATGATTTTTTTGATCATCTTCAAGGAGCATAATATTTTTGATAGGTTTAAATGAGATACGGTTACCATGAGTTGAATTAAACGAATGTAGACATTAAAAAGACCGCGTTTTGTACTATATATGGCCCCTATGAATTTTTAGTTATACTATTTGGGACAACTAATACACCAATGGTATTCATGGATCTTATGAATAGAATATTTTGTGTGTTCTTGGATATTTTTGTAGTTATGTTTATTAATGAAATTATGATATATTATAAAATTTAATATAATCATGAAATTCATATACTATTATTTTCCAAACTGTAAAATAAAGAAAATATGGGAAATTTAAGAAGTCTGAGTTTTGGTTACCATAAATTTTTTTACATGGTAACATAGTTTCTAAATATGGAATAATTATTGATTATATTAATAGAAATATTGTTAATGAATGGTCGTGACCCACAAATATAACCAAGATTATTAGTTTACATGGTTTAGTATGCCATTAAATTTGTATTTTTGATAATTTTTCAGGATTTTATATCCACCAAACTAATATAACATGATTAATTGTTAAGTTCAACTGGACAAAAGAATTTGAGGATTGATTTTAGGAATCGAAAAAATTATTGGGTAATGCTCTAGTTTTGGCACTGCCTTTGAAAAATGTATAATTATTTATCTATAGTGAGGCTTCATTTAAGGGACGTGTTAGTTTCCAAATATATAATGATCATTTAATTTCATATGGTTCACATCAGTTGAAAACTTATGAGTTGAATTACCCTAATAATGATTTGGAGTTACCAGTTGTTATTTTTTCCTTAATAATTTAGAGGTATCATCTGTATGGAGTAAAATGTGTAACATATACGATCCAAATAATTCTTAAATATATATTAACGAATAATTAATTGAATATGAGATATAGAATATGGTTTGAACTAATCAAATTTAGTCATTGGAAGATTCACTACCATGCACCAAAAGAAAATAAAGTGGTGTATGATTTTAATTCGAAATGTAATGCTACATTAACCAAGTTACGTTTGGAACATGAACCATAGATTAATGATTGGGTTATATTCGGTATGGATGTTTTGGGAATAGGAAAGTCCTCTGTTTTGGTTTAGGCTTTAGTGAAACCATCTCTATCAGACATAATTAATCCAGCACATAAGGAAGATAGTGAGATTCAGAAAAAGGAACAATTAGTTCTGAATGGTATTTTATTGTAATTTTACAATGATAATTATTATGTTTTGAGATTTTGGAAGAGGATATATGTGCCTATATATTTTTTAAGTTACATGAAATTGATATGTTGCATGGAGCTCATAGTTCTCCATTCTCAGTTCATTCTGGTAGTACTAAGATGTACAGGGACCTTCGAGAGTATTACTGGTGGGATAGAATGAAAATAAATATGTCTGAATTAATGTCATGTGTTTGACTTGTCAGTAGGTGAAATAATAACGATAGTTTCCAAAAGTGATGCTTTATCCTTTAATAGTTCCATTACAAAAATGGGAGAATGTATCCAAGGATTTAGTAGTGGGATTACTAAGGACTTCTTGAGGTAACAATATGAAATTGGTTATTGTTGATAAATTAACTAAATCATCTCATTTTATTACAATTATTGATACTTTCTCACTATGTAAAATTTATCTTTTGTATCATAAAGAGATAGTCATGTCACATGGATTTGCGCTCTCTATTGTATCTTATTATGATACCGGGATCACTTCAATATTTCGGAATGGCCTTTAGAAGTGGTTGCATACTGAATTAATTTTAAGTGCAAATTTTCATCCATAAACTGATGGGAAGTTAGAACTAACAATTCAGATGTTAGAGATTATTCAATGAACTCATTCAATGGAAAACCATGGATGTTGGGATCAACATTTTTCCTTGGTTGAGTTTTATAATAATAAGAATTTTAATTCTAGTATACATATGGAATCCTATGAGGCATTATATAGAATGCATTTTCAAACTATACCTTATTGGGATATGGTTTGTGAATGGATGTTGATGGGACCAGAATTGGTATAAGAGATGGAATAAAAAAGTCCAGTTGATTCATAAACACATGATAATAGCCTAGAGAAGGAAGAAAAGTTATGCAGATAACCAGAGGAAGGACTTTTATTTTAAGGTAGGTGATCATATCATTCCCAATTTTTCTCCATGGAAAAGTGTTATATGTTGTGGTAAGAACTGAATTTTATGTCCCAATATCATTTTTTCCTATGAAATCCCTGATAATTTTTTATCATTTTCTTATCGTGTGTCTTCACCTCATATTTTATCCTAGGTACACAATGTTTATCATGTTTTAATATTAAGAAAGTATATGTCGGATTTATCTCATTTTTTTAGTCCAGAGGTACATCAATTGGAAGAGAATCATCCTTATAAGGAATATCAAGTCCACATAACTAATACAGTAGGTCGAATATCATACTCTACATGAAACAACTTTTTTCTCTAAAATACTTTATAGAATACAAAACTGAGTTATATACAATAAAAATACATTAATAATATTATTGTATTGATTTGTAGTTAACTCCAAGCAGTTTTATTAGAAGAAATTAATATAATTACATATATTATGTATACAACTATTATTAAATGTTTTTATACTGTTCTAATATAATTTATGGGCAAAAAATAAGAATAAATCCAAATTTAAGCTTAAAATCACTAACATTTCTAAAAGGTACTTTTATAGCCTTTTGACGACGAGCCAATTATTGAAATTTCTTTTTGAAAATATTATATATTCTATTTTGAGAAATAAAATTCCTTTTTAAAAATGGGTCATCAAAATTTAGTTCAGATAATTTTTTTGTTTTCTTTTTCCTAAAATTTTAAAATTTTCTTAATTACTGAAAAATACTGTATTTTAATTAAAAAAAGTCCTAAATTATTCATATTTTTATACTATATTTTTACATTATTGAAATTTTTATTTAGATTATTTTATATAATTTAATATACTGTCCGTAATTGGAATCAATTTCAAATTTTAATTTGATAGGATAACATTTCAAACATTTCAACATTTCACTCTAAAACCCCTTTTTTTAGTTTCATTTGCATAATTATTTTAAAATAAAATTTTCCCAATTAAATGATTCTAAATTGATAATATGTATTTAATATTTGAAATAAGAATTTTCATATTAGGTTATAAGGCCAATATCATTTTTACTTATAATATTTTTACCATGGTAGAAAAATTATTTACCATAGTAAAAGTAAACTTTTAAAAAGGGTTAAATTAAAAATTTAAAAGATTATCACACTTGAAAAATAAAACATTAAATGGATGGTTGAGGAGTTTCTCAATCCTAACCAGTCTATAAAAATTAATTACAGGCCATGGTCTTTGAATTAAATTCAAACTCTATGTGGTTTCCTTTCAATATAAAATAATCATTAAATTAATCACCTGAACCCACCTCTCCTCAAGTATAAATACCACCTCTCCAACACCCTATTTCAACCCCAAAAACATTTTTTTCTCCTAAAATATATAACCAATACTCTCCGCCTCACAATCCCCACATCCAAGTGCCACTTCTTTCACCAAAAGACCAAATCCAGGGTCCACAATGGTATTTCAACGAGGGGATATTCAAGAGGTAATTTTCCCAAAGTACCTCTCTTAAGTTCATATTCTTATTCATTCTCATTACATACTTCATTCAAAAATTCATTTTTAATAAATAATATATATATATATATATGTATATAATTTTTAAGTTTATAATGAAATATCTAATTACCATTTCATTTCTCACCTCCTTTTATTCAAATAAATGAAATTTTGGTCCAAGTTAGGTCAGTTAATCCCCTTAGTGAATAATGTTTCTGTTCTTTTTCCTTTATCTCCACCATGTATATACTTAAAAAATTATTCTGTTCAAATAATATTTTAATACTTATATAATAACATATTTCATATTCTGGATATGTTATATTAAACATACCTTCTCTCGTTTCATATTGTTGTTATAAAATAGGTTTTCTTGGGGATGTGTGGACTACCGCCTCTATAAAATGATATGATTCGTTCACACATATCAAGGAATGTATTTAGGATTTTATCATAATAATATATGATATAAATGAATAATTATTTGTACTCTAATGAAATAATATATTTACACATATTTATATAGATTTCAATTAACCTCACACTTTCAATATGACCTGAAAAATTAAAATAACATTCTTTCATACATACGGTCGTCCGTCTCCATGAATGGTGTTTTTATATTGTCATAAATTTATTTATAATACTTATATAATGAATTTATAAAAAATTCATATCAAGTCCCATATTTTGGAGATAATGGACTTTTGACTTCGTGGACTATTGACATCAAACCATGTTCATTTTCGACTCAAGTACCGAATATCTACAAAACATATAATATCAATATAAATAGTTATGTAATATTAAAAACATATTAATAATGCATATAAATTAAATAATAAATATGAATTTTTTATGAAAATGATATCAATTAATAAATGTTTATTCATTATAAATATACCTTCATATGATTTTTATTTTAATACATCGTTTTAAAAATGTTTCAATATTGTATAAGAATCAGTAACATAACATTATAAGTAAGGAATATTTTTATCATTAAAATAAATCATGTTTTGTAAGTGGGATTATTTGGTGGAAAAACTGTACACTATTTTGGAAGTATCATATTATATGATTATGGGATGATATGGATTATTGATGGAATAATTCTATAAAACTCTAAACCTGAAAATATCCACAATGTGATAGTAAGTAAATTCTTGAATGAACTCAATATTAGTTAATGTTTAAGGATTTTTACTCATAATATTTCTAGAAATGTAGTTGTTTCTCACTCTATACTCAACCCAATATTTTCATAAATTCTAAAATTATTGATAATAGAATAAAGAACGATTTTTTTATTTATAAAATATTCATATTAATGTATAGAAAATTCTAAATAAAAAATGAAAATATATATTTTGAATTCATTTAAAATTGGACCATCAGATAAATGATGAGATGGAAGAAGTATTAATGGAACCATATATAAAATACTAAGAATAAGAATAATTGGAGTAAAATAGTTTCAACGAAACATATTTATTAATCACTCAGTTGTAGAATAATGTTGATCTGGACAGATCAAAGAAAATAATAGAGTAAGGTAAATGATATTGAAATTCAAAAATATCTTTCTAATGTATCAAAAGAATTAGAGTCCAATAAAAATATTAATGTCAAGTATGACTCAAAGAGAAATATAATTGTAAAGAGAATTCTTATATCAAAATATCTAGAATACATGCGTTATATGTTTCACCATATTCAAATAATTCTCACGAAACAATTTCTAATCAAAGTATGGAATCCATATTCACTTAATTCAATAATTTTTTTTAAATTATTTGTCGATTAAATTTAGTATCATCCAATCCAAGTATCAAAATGACATCATTTTCAACATATATTGAATTTTCTAAGTTATTTGGATTCTCTAAATTATTTAGATGAAACAATTTATTAGAATTTGGAAAATATCAAGGAATTTGAAGTCTAATCAATGCTTCAAATGATAAGGGATTAAAAGATAATAGTATGGTTGAAGGAATCCAAAAGTGATTTGAATTTTTTGGATTAAAATATGGATCTTTTTAATAAAATATATTTTTTAATTGATTATCATTTAAAAAAACTCTACTAATGTAGATTAAAATTTTAAATTGGTAGAACAACTTATGTCATTATCATTGTCTTGAGATTCGGATATTTTAAAACTGATGTATAATAATGTGTCACATTAAGTGGAAGTCATGTAGTAGAAAAAAAATAACTTTGAGAATAAATATATAATATATGATGATTTTTTTAAATCAATAAGTTTGAAGGTTCCATATACTGGAGGAAATTATTTCAATGTTGGACTCAAAGGATCTATTAGTTGAGAATAAATAAAAAGTGTTATGGAAGATGAATGTTACAATTAAAAATATAAAGAAGAAAGAATAATTGTTTTCCAGAACTCTTATTGAGGTAATAATATTGAATAAAAGTTAATGAATTTTGTTTATCAATTATTATTTCATAGACTTATTTATTTTCTATGATATTAAATATTATTTTTATGAATGTTCATTATATATTATATTTTTGATGAATATTTAGCATTAATAAATTTTTATGAATAATTCTTATACTAAAATTTAGGCATTTTACACCACTTATAATCCTTGTTAAAAATGTCAATAGGGGAGAACATTTTTTAAAGAGGATGAATTATTTTTCGAGGGACACTTTATTAAATAAGTTACTAAGGAAATTTTTTGTAGATAAGGTATTTGGTGATGATCTCATTTAGGATGATTTTTTTTAAATTTATGTTATCTTATTATTCCATAAACATTATTTAACAAAAAATGATTTCATAAAAAAATGATTTATAAGATAAATAAACAATAAAGATTTATTAAATGAATAATGGGATGTATTCATTTTCAACGATATTTATTCTTATCATTATGTTTTGTATTTTTTTACATTTCAAAAAGTTCTATATTGTGGAGATGAAATTTTATCTTTCTACGCTTTTTATCATTAATTTTAAAAATAAATACATAGACTGAAAAATTATTTTTTATTAACATTATATATCAAATGTGATTAGAAATATTTTGTTGAAATTTTTTTATTATAATTTAGATATCTATCGAATATGATAATATTAAAATATAATTTCAATATAATTTATTAGAGTTACTAAAATATTATCCATCAAATTGACTGTATTATAATCCATCAGACATACCAAACTCAAGTTCATCGAAATAATTAATTCCAGTTCATCAGTGTCTGAAAATCTCGTACCTTCTTGTAAATAAATCTAGCATATCGGGTTGAAAACAAACTATTCTATCAGTGTGAAAAATGTATATTCATTGTATGACTAATTATAGTATATTAGTGTGAAAAAAATCAGGTGTATTGATATGAAATATATTTCTATGTCTGTTTTATTAAGTTTAGTCCATCAGTGTAACTATGTTTAGTCAATTAGATAGACTTTTTCTAATTCAATTGTAATAATAATGTTCATAATCATAGTTAGAATTTTTTATTCTTGTCAAAATACTTTTCAATAGTATTAAAATAGTATTATTGAGTGGAATTCAGTTAAAGATGTAATTGTTGAGTTTCCAAGATAAGTATCATAAAAAATCATCACAACCAACTATGAGATTCATATAAGAATGATCATTGGAGGAATTCCTATAAATGTAAGTGTATTTTATGAGAATAGATCCAATTTAGTTTCTAAACATAGTAAATCATAATATTTCTTAGTTGTAACATATCATTATAATTTTCATCGTGATCTTTTAGAGAGATTTATATTCTATGGTTTCCATGTTAGGATTGTAATAACCTAAAAACAATATTTTAAATTTTATTCTATGCCTGATCATGGATTTTGATCAAGGTATTTTAGGTATTGGAATATGTATGGATCTGAACTAGTTTATTTATGGATTTATGGGATTGGAATGTAGAGTTGAATCCAATCATTATGATAGAAGTAATAATGTGGAATAAAAATAGACATGGTAGTTTGGTTTTGAAATTTTTGGATACCTAAATTCAAGGATTTTCACTTCCACTATAGCAAATGTTAATTTATATCGATTTCATTTATAAATTATCAATTATTTTACACCCAAACTTTTTAATGTTTTATTTTACTTATTTCTATATGTTATATTTTTCTATTGTTAAATTATTTCAAAAATAATAGTTTAGTAAAAAATATACATTTATTTAGAAGAATCACTTTGACAATGTTAAAATTTACTGTGAACATTAGCAACAATCTCAGTATAATAAATTTAATAAATACTATTAAATTATATATTTTTAATATTTTATACTACATTTCACCCCCTTTACATATTAAATAAAAATCATATGATCTAACATAATAGATGAGTCTCCAAGAGATGGTAAATATATTATTGATTCTATTTCATTTTCATTATTCAATTATAACATTATACACAAAAAATATAGTAACACTATTATATACCAAACAAGGGGATGCTAATATTTTTATATAATAATAGTTATCTATGTCCTCTTTTAATAAATGGTAAATGATATTGTCAAATATTTGTATGAAGGATTATCTCCTGACGAACTAATGTGAATCATATTCGACTAATAATTATTGTAATTAAATATAATGATAGATTTAATGATTATATAAATGTAATATTTTTTATATTATTTAACTCAATAAATTATAATATCACATATAATATATAAAATTTCATTTGGTTTAAAATATTATAACATCCCTCATGTATATGATAGACTACAACCTCACAGAACAATGTGATTCATTTTTAAATTATGCATTACAAGGATTATAAT
The DNA here is from genome assembly GCA_963277665.1 of Viscum album. Lineage (NCBI taxonomy): Eukaryota > Viridiplantae > Streptophyta > Magnoliopsida > Santalales > Viscaceae > Viscum > Viscum album. The sequence continues at coordinate 85,706,190 of OY728121.1, read as the reverse complement.
AAAAAAAATTTATTTTCTTACATTACATTGATTTTGAGAAACATTAACATATCAATGACTTCGTTAACCTATCATCCATTAAGGTAATGATATAATCTCTCATGCATATGTAAGGAATACCATCTCTGCCAAGAGATTCAATTAATTTTTCATCTATAACATGGAATAATGTTTATAAAATTGTTTATAATGACTAAATAACTTATTTATAACATTAATATAATTATGGAAATGATTGAAAAATAACCTACGTTCATGATCTTTAACTTTTTGGAAAATAAATCAATTACAAAATAATGAAATAAACACATGAAACAATGAATGTATTGAAATTTTATTAACAAAAGCGTGATAAGATGTTATAAAAGGAAAATATATGATATTTTAAATATTAATATTGCTCATTTATAAAATTGTTTATATATTTTAATATACTATTGATGTGGTTAATGAGGGATCAACTAATTTTTATTTTGAGGTTAGGGAATTTGTTTTAATTTCCAATTCATTGAGACATATTTTTTAGGATAAACCTACCCACATTTATGTTATATAAATAATTACACTTTGTTATATTTAACAAGAATACCAATTTATTCATTATTTTTAATTTTTAATTAATTTCATTATTTTTAAATTTTTATTCAGATAATAACTTTATTTTGATCATTATTAATTAGACATTACATTCCTCGTATATACAAATATTATTTGTATCATGGGTACGATTATGTCCAAAATTGTATAATAATTTTAAATAAAAAGTTTTCATTTAAATTTATTTAATTCAATGGGGATATATTGATAATTCTATGTTTCTTACATAATATGGATGTTTTTTGATAAATAATATTATTCATGATTTAAAATGATTATTAAAGAGATGATGAATGATATTAAGTTGTAGTGATGGGGGGCTAGAATTTTTGTATCCCCTAAATGCATAAGTAGGACATCAGAGACCCATTTATCTGACAAATTAAATGGGTGTCCACCATAAATTCAATAATTCTTTTGAATGTTCTGGGAAGAAGAGTTATCATAATTCATTAGATCGTAACATCTAATAATTTGTAATTTTTCTCAAGAATATTATTGCTATTATTTTTAACCCTTTTTTTATTTATATTATATATAGATGTTTTTAATATTCATTTAATTTTTTAAATGGAATGTTGTTTCAGTTGTTCACCTTTTCATGTAGTTTATTCATTATCTGGTTATGACAGTGAAGTTATTATTTAAATTATATGTGTTCTCAGTTTTTTGAATTACCATAATGATTATTCTTATTGATTACTGATTACTTCATATGTACGTATACCAGTAATGGGTATTTTAAATCACCCCATTCATATTTTTTCTATTCAATGGGATACTTTGAAGTGTTTTATTAACAATATGTACGGATATACTAGAGAAAATAATGATTTATACAATGTAAATATAGTGTTGTATTTTATGTTTTCAATTATAATTTCATATTCATGAATGCTTATAGTCCACCAATCCTACTAAACTATTCATTCCTTCGGGGTTGAATTCCTTTTATCTTATGCATGTGTGATATAGTTACCAATTACTCTATTATTCGTGGTTTGAGGTATTTTTACCAAGTGAAAAGGATAAAATCCATTAAAATAAATGCACCAAAAGGGGTGTCTTGCGTATTGATTTAAATCCTTCTAATATATAATTTATGTTTCGTGGAATTCCTTAAGAAATGATATATAATTTCATTTGCAGAGTTTTACATTTATGATGAATCAGAGATACTTTTCTTATGTAATAAGATAACATAATATATGTCACGACCCGTCCTCGGGGCCCGTGTCGTGACTACCCCAAGCGCTCCTTCCATAGGCCAGGCGCTGGCGACTAGAACCAAAGGCGTAAATCCCGATAACTGGGAAGGCATTGCCTTTATAAAAGTAAACAAAACACTACAGAGTACAAGCGGAAGAAAAACACTAAGTACAAAGAGAAGTGCTGAAAGGTAAGTGGCCCAGAATAAAAACCCAAATTAAAGTACAAATACAACTGAACAAAGTACAACAGAAAAAGACAACAGCTGGATGAACGGAAGCAGCTCCTAGGACGTCCACCTCGGATCCTACCTGAAGGGTAGGTACAGATGGCGCAGCTCCTGGTCATCCACCCCGGATCCTACCTGAAGGGTAGGTACAGATGGCCTCCTCAACGCTCTCGCCCGTCAACCACCTTCGTGCATCGTATTGACATGAAGTCCACCTCCAGATACTGACTCGTCGTGTAGTCCACCTCCGGGTACCGTCTAATCCTCGAACACTCGGCCTCCTTCAGCACTGCCTGTTGTCTGCAACCAACACAACGAGGTGTGGTCATAGCCCGTGCAGGGGTGAGTTTAACGATACTCCGTAGGGACCCTGAGACCCTCAAGGTCTCACTAAAACCAACATGGGTAACCACAAAGAAGAACTAAATAGATAACCTATACTTAGGTATACGCCCATGCATATACATAAGTTATCAAGTAACACATCTCAATCATGAATAAAACACAAAGATCACGAAATCAACGGATAACCACTACCCAGGTATATTCCCACACATATACCCAATTTATCAAGTGACCCATCTCAATCATGAGGTAAACAAAAAGATCAAAAGTCTCAGCTCAAACCATTATTTTCATTATCGAAACCGTAACTGCTAAAGAGCCCCGTCTCTGGAGTGTACAGTGGTCATGTCACAACTCTTAGGTACTGCTCACTAACCTAAGACTGTTGAGGTACTCCTCATGTCAAGTACCGCGGGTCAGCCACCCAAACACAGTAGTGCTTCCCACCGAGGTATGTCACCCAAACACAGTAGTGCACACCGCCTAGTAGCCTGCTAAGGAACACTCCGGATGAGTACCGTGGGTCTGTACTATCACACAGGTAGTGCTCCGTCCGCCATGGGTCTACACTTCACTAAGTAGTGCTCCATCCACTGGGCTAGTCGACTCACTCCATGTCGAGTCGGTCTAGCAGTCGTCAGGTATCAGTCGGCTACACGGTCTCCGTAATCCGCAAGCTCTTCTCCGGGAGGGTCCTCTCCACGAGCTATAGGTTGATACTCCAAGTTTCTCAAGTCCCGCGAAGAATTATCTCAAAGGACCGCCTCGTCATAGGGGTCTCAACGTAACAGATGGCGCGTCAATCGGACGCCCGGTCTGTGGGTTACTAGCCTTTTCGTCCCCGGGGCCCGGTTGGTTTCGTGAGCAAACCAATCCGTCCATATCTCAACTGTACCCCGAACTCTCATAGGGTAAAATCATAGGGACCATTTCTCAATGTGATCACCAACGCCGCTGACGGTTCGTCAAACGGACGTCCAGTCTGAAAGATATCATCTTTTCCGTTCTAGGGGCCCGGTTGGATTTCTGGTGAAATCCAACCTGGCCACTATCCAACGGCATCCAAAACTCGGTCGAAGTATACCAAAAGTTCCATCTCATCAAGAGATATTCAACGAGATAGACAGCACGTCAATCGGACGCCCGTTCTGTGAGCTATTGGATTTTTCGTTCCAGGGGCCCGGTTGGTTTCGTGAGCGAACCAACCCGACTGTACTCCAACGACATCCAACCCTCGAGCGGAGTAAGCCAAATGATCCGTCTCATATAGAGGAATCCATAAAAGTCTACGGCACGTCAATCGGATGTCCGGATCTCATGATATAAGTGTTTCCGCTCCGAGGGCCCGGTTGGTTTTTTATCCAAACCAACCCGGCCGAACCCAAAGTATTCCGAAACCTTGAGTGAGATATACCAAAATGACCACCTCATTCCGAGGATCGATACGCAACTGACGGTGAATCGATCGGAGTTCCGTAGCCCAAGATATTGGAAAAAGACCAAAGAGGGTCTAAAAACGGGGGGTCTGGGCCCTGACCGACCCGGCCCGACCCCCCCCCCCTCCCGGGTCGGCACGGCCCTGCCGGCTCGATCCGGCCCGGCCGGCTTTGTCCGGATCCACCGGCCAGCCGTGGCTCGGCCAGCGCGGCCGGACGGAAGCTGCGGACAGGGGTTGCACGGTCCCCCCCCCCCCCCGTCGCTAATTGAAGTCGCCGGCTACCGCCGCCGCCAGCCTTCCGGTCGCCGGCGATGCCGCGCCGGCGTGGCGCGCCGCCACCGCCTTCCTCGGACCACTGGACGTGCTCCGGTGGTCCGTTTCTCCTACCGTCTTCGCTAATGGTCCTCCCGGGACCCAACCTTCACTGCGAAGGGATTCAAACGCCACAACGGTCTGCTTCGTCGTCATCTGTTGATCCGCACATCGATAAACAAGCTACAGAGGGTTGTCGGGCCGTGTTTGTTTGGCCCGTGTCCTCCGCGTTAGGTGATATCAATTGGAAAAAAAAATAAACACATGATTTTAATCAATTGACAAGGGTATAATTTATCCAAAATAAATTATACGAATGACTTGAAATCAATAACCCACGCACGAGAGTTTAAAAATTTGAATACGCAGCGTGACGACGTCGCACATTCTTGCCGCTCGATCCCGCGCTGTGTGACGATGTCGCGCATCCTTGCGGCTTGATCCCGCGTGGTGGGACGGAACCGCGTCAATTTCATTCAATCCGCAACAATAAGAAAAACAAAAAGGGAGGGGGCGGTCGTGTTTGTGCGGTCCGGCCTCCTCCCGTTAACTGATATCATGCGGTCCAAATATTGCGGATAAAAGATGGAAGAGAACAAGTAAGAAAAATCACGTAAACCCCCTACCTCGTGCGAGCTTGAACAGAGGTTCGTCGAATGAGGATTTCTCTCTGAAAGTGACATCGCGGAAGAATCGTCGCAGTAAAAGGCGTCGCGTAGTCGGTCTTTGAGGACTCAACGTTCTTCGATTGTGTTCGATGCATTCTTCGCGTTCTTCGTGTTCTTCGACGAAGAAGATGAAGAACTCTAGCATTCCTTATCTTTTCTCCCAAAACCATTCAAGCAACAAATGTTTCAACCCCATAATAAAATAACCTTACCGCTTATTTTATTAACATAACAAATATTTGAACTTCAAGAGTTTAAAATTAAAATAACCACACTTATCTCACTGAATTTATAACATATGTTATTAAACTTACACTGTCAAATATTAAATTTGCGTTGAGGGGGGTTAAAGAATGTGAAGAGTTATGGAATGTTAGGGAAGGTGAAGGAGTAGGGTTCGTGTGGGTCTCACCACCTTCATAACCTCCCTTGGGATGTTGGGTACTAACCCAACTTCCACCCAAAGCTTAATCCACTTAGTTAAAATAAAAATTGTATTTTAATTTTTATTTCAACTTCCACAAATTCCAACAACTTACCACGTGTAAACACAACTTCTAAAGTGGCATTCCTAAGCAATTACCGGAACTATGGTTCCATCAATGCCCTCGGAATTTGATTCCGAGCAACAGTTCAAAAGTTAGAAAAACCTGCTCGTCTGTTCACTAAACGTACCTGAGGCAAACTTCGGAAAATGATTCCGGGCACCCAGGGCCTCCGAATCAGGCGCCGTCAGATACTGCATTCTTGTAAAATTCCAAATAAAATTAAGAAAAAAATTTCCTTGCAATTTTCGGGTCTTTACCTTACTCCCACCTCAGGGCTTTACGTCCCCGTAAAGCTATAACACAAACCAGGGAAACAAAAGCAGTATTGAGCACGCATCTGAGCCTTCCGCTCCCATGTGCTCACACGGAGGTTCACGTACTGCCAAAGAAGTGCACCCAAGGAATCGATCGTCCTCGTAGGATCCACTCCGATCAATCCTCGATCCCCACTGGAACCTCCGTGAAAGACACCCCATCGCCATCGTCCAGCTCCTCATGGTCAATGATATGTGAAGGGTCGAGCACGTATCACCTCAGTTGAGATATGTGGAAGTCATCGTGCCCCTGGTGCAACTGAGGTGGATGGGTCAAGAGGTAATCCACCCCTCCTACCCAGCTGAGGACCTAGAAAGGTCCGTTGAACCTCGGAGATAACTTGGCGCCCTGGCCACATCTCCGTTAACCTCGTCGAGGTGAGACCCGTATAAAGATGTGATCGTCATCCTCGAACTCTAGAGGTCTCCAATTCCTGTTATAACTGAAACTCAAACGAATACTGCCACGAGGGTATGGTTGACCGACTCAAGAGTGATCGGTCGCACCCTCTTGTGAAATATTTTATCCTATGCTGCCTAGCGTTTCCTTTTCACTGACCAAGGAAAACCCATCCCACCGTTGTAGTTAAACCACAACCTTTTTGCCTAATACAGTCAATCCGTGTATGAACTATGGATCCAATCCATACTCAGACCACCGTCGTAAGGCCTCGACACTTCCACCAAGAGATTCCAACTGAAACTCTCGCCTCGAGGTTCTGGCAACACTATCGGCGTAAGTGTGATTATCGAGTCTCCTCCCAAGGTATCTCCAGACATGAGGGTCAAGTCCACGGCTTACCGGAAACACTAGGTCTGGAAAAAGATTTTTGAAAGCTAGGAATGATTCATATCAACTTCTGTTACTACAGCAGCTAGTAGTGGACACAGAATGTCCCTTGAATCATTTTAGAGCCATTGGGTCACTCTCCCTGACCGCATGCAGCTACTCTCTTCCTCCTCCCTCTAGCTCCTTGAGCCTGGAGGGGATAACTAAGGCAGGTGGTTGTAGCATGTCAAGATGCACACCACCTCATGCTGCTCTGCTAGATCTGCCTCCACGTCTGCTGCTTCGCAAACTCATCTCTCCTTTAAGCTTTTTCTTCTTCAAACATTTAACACGTTTGAGTCTCTAAGACTGGCGCCAGTTTCCTTTTTCTTACTGCACTGTGCAGTCTTCATCCTCTCCTGGATGATCTGCACCTTCATTGCCTATGATCTGAGAGCTACTAAAATTTCTCCTTTGCCGAAAAAAGAAACTTGGTTTCATCCCCTGGATGAACCAAACCCATTTCCTAATACAGTCAATCCTAACATGAATGATGCATTCATGCCATGGATTACTTCGTAAGGCCTCGACATAACTACCAAGAGATCCAACTGTCACTCTCGCCTCCAAGGGTCGAGTCACACTGTCAGCATCAGTGTGAGGTCACTGGTTCTCCTCCAGTAGAAATATCGAAAGTGAGGGTCAAGTCAATAGTTTTAACTAGGACCACTCAGTATCAACCAAACAAAAGGGCAAGGAAGCAAACAAAGATAAGTTTCTTTTTATTATTGCAGCTCATAGTTCAAAGACACAAATACAACAACAACATTGAACTAGAAGTACAAGGGGTGTGTCCACTAGTTCCGCTCCTGTCCACATGCTCCCGGAGCTCTACTTCCTTGTCCACTGCTCGGCTGTTGCTCATGCACTCGTCGCTGCTTCTGCCTCGGTGGCTCCCCCAACACCTGCGGATCAACTGTACGAGGAGTCAAACAGTCATGTGCCAGGTGACCCTTCCCGCCGCATGAGTAACACTGTCTGTTTCTGGCACACCTGGCTCTGACCACACCCCGGGTGCCCCGCACCACCAGTCCTACAACCCGAGATCGCCCAACTGCTGGTCTGGTCCTCCTGGACCTCTGCATCATCTGTCTACTTCCCACAGATGACTCGGCTACTGATCGAAAAACACGCGACAAAGGCAACAGCTCCTGAACACGCTTGGGGTGTAGATCTACTGGCACAAACTCCACCCTGAATAATGTCTCGATGTCTTCCCATGTGAAGGTCATCCCATCACAAAACTGAAACAAGTGGCTCCACCACTTGCCAGCTGCTGCCTGAAGAAGGCTGGCAGCAAAGATCACCATGAAGTCTGCAGGTGTCCCCACTAACCTAAAGACTCTCACCACAGCCTCCAGCCAAACCTCAGCCGCCTGCGGGTCCGTCTCTCCCCAGAAACTGGGTGGCCTCTAGCGCTGGAACTCGTGTAGCATGCTCAAGTGGTTTCCATCAACTACTTCTAGGGCTGGTGGCATCGGTGGCCCAACGTATGGCAGTACCGCTGGTGCCTCCGCTGGTGCCTTAACTGCAAGAGGGCCCTGTACCGAAGCCTCATCGCTCGGCAGGCTGTCAGTATGCACATCCCTCTGGGCTCTAGCTGGTCGCCTGTGAAAAGGCATCCTGAAAGAAACAACGTGACATGGAAAAACGATTATACCTGGTGAGCTGACCTGGTTTGAGCTGATATTTAAATAAAACTTCTGGAAACACACACACAATCAGTGTTTTTGTGCACAAAGTCGGAAATCAGTTGTCAGGGTCCTGGTGTATGGATACGTCGGCCGGCCGCACCAACACTGGACTCCCTGAACCAAAAACCGCACTCGGTACTCTTAACAATATTGCTTCACAGAAAGAAAACATCAGAGTTATATGTTCTGCTATAGTACAGACTCCTCTGATACTAATTTTTCACGACTCGTCCTCTGGGCCCGTGCCGTGACTACGCCAATCCCCCCTTCCATAGGCCAGGGGTTGGCAACTAGCACCAAAGGCGTAAATCCCAACAACTGGAAAGGCATTGCCTTTATAAAAGTAAACAAAACACTACAGAGTACAACCGGAAGAAAAACACTAAGTACAATGAGAAGTGATGAAAGGTAAATGGGCCAGAATACAAACCCAAATGAAATTACAACTACAACTGAACAAATTACAATTGAAAAATACAATAGCTGGATAAAATAAAGCAGCTCCTGGGTCTTCCTCCTCGGATCCTACCTGAAGGGTAGGTACAGATGGCGCAGCTCCTGGTCATCCACCACGGATCCAACCTGAAGGGTAGGTACAGATAGCGTCCTCAACACTATTGCCCGTCAACCTCCTCTGTGGGTCATCTTTCCGTGAAGTCCACCTCCAGATACTGACTCATCATGTAGTCCACCTCCGAGTACCGTCCAGTCCTCGAACACTCGGCCTTCATCAGCACTGCCCATCATCTGCATCCAACATAAAGAGGTGCGGGCATAGCCCGTGAAAGGGTGAGTATAATGATACTCATTAGAGACCCCGAGACCCTTAAGGTATCACTAAAACCAACATAGATAACCACAAAGAAGATCTCAACAGATAACCTCTACTTAGGTATATGCCCATGCATATACCTAAGTTATCAAGTAACCCATCTCAATCATGAGGAAAACACCAAGATCCTGAAATTAATGGATAACCACTACCTAGGTATATGCCCATACATATACCCAAGTTATCAAGTGACCCATCTCAATCGTGAGTTAAACACAAAGGTAAAAAGTCTCACCTCAAACCTGGATTTTCATTAATGAAACCGTAACTGCTGAAGAGCCCCGTCTCTGTAGTGTATAGTGGTCATGTCACGACTCCAAGGTACTTCTCACTAACCTAAGACTGCTGAGGTACTCCTCCTATCGAGTACTGTGGGTCAGCCACCCAAACACAGTAGTGCTTCCCGCTGAGGTATGTCACCCAAACACAGTAGTGTACACCCCCTAGTAGCCTGCTGAGGTACTCTCCGGACGAGTACCGCGGGTCTGCACTATCACACAGGTAGTGCTCCGTCCGCCATGGGTCTGCACTTCACTATGTAGTGCTCCATCCACTGGGCTAGTCGACTCACTCCAAGTCGAGTCGGTTAAGCAGTCGTCAGGTCTTAGTCGGCTACACGGTCTCCGTACTCCGCACGCTCATCTCCGGGAGGGTCCGCTCCACGAGCTACAGGGTGATACTCCAAGTATCTCAAGTCCCACAAAGATGTATCTCAAAGGACCGCCTCTTCATAGGGGTCTCAACGTAACAGACGGCGCGTCAATCGGACGCCCGGTCTGTGAGTTACTAGCCTTTTCGTCCCCGGGGCCCTATTGGTTTCGTAAGCGAACCAATCCAGCTGTATCTCAACTGTACCCCGAACTGTCATAGGGTAAACGCATAGGGACCGTTTCTCAATGTGACCACGAACGCCACTGACGGTTCGTCAAACATACGTCAATTATGAAAGTTATCAGCTTTTCCGTTCCAGGGGCCCGGTTGGATTTCGGGTGCAATCCAACCCGTCCACTATCCAACTGCATCAGAAACTCGGGCGAATTATGCCAAAAGTTCCGTCTCATCAAGAGGAATTCAACGAGACAGACGACGTGTCAATCGGACGTCCGGTCTGTGTGTTATTGGCTTTTTCGTTCTAGGGGCCCGGTTGGTTTCGTGAGCGAACCAACCCGAACATACTCTGACGGAATCCAAACCTCAAGCGGAGTAAACCAAATGATCCATCTCATTTAGAGGAATCCATAAAAGTCGACGGCACGTCAATCGGACGTCCGGAGCTCAAGATATAAGTGTTTCCGCTCCGAGGGCCCGGTTGGTTTCGTTTCCGAACCAACCTGGATGAACCCAAAGTATTCCAAAACTTGAGTGCGATATACCGAAACGACCGCCTCGTTCCGAGGATCTCTACACAACTGACTGTGCGTCGATCGAAGGTTCGTAGACCAAGATATGGGAAAATGACCAAAGAGGGTCAAAAAACTGGGGGTCTGGGCCCGGACCGACCCGGCCCGGCCGGCTCGGTCCGGCTCGGCCAGCACGGCCGAGCAGAATCCGTGGAGCGGGGGTGTGTGGTCCCCCCCCCCCCCCCCCCGTTGTCTCTAATTGAAGCCGGCGGCTCCCGCCGCCACCGCCTTCCGCGGACCACCGGACGCGCTCTGGTGGTCCGTTTCTCCTGTCGTCTTCGCCAACGGTCCTCCCGGGACCCGACCATCACTACGAAGGGATTAGAACGCCATATCGGTCTGCTTCATCATCGTCTGTTGATCCGCACATCGATAAACAAGCTACAGAGGGTTGTCGGGCCGCGTTTGTTCAGCCGCGTCCTCCGCGTTAGGTGTTATCAATTGGCAAAAAAATAAACACATGATTTTAATCAATTGATGAGGGTATAATTTATCAAAAATAAATTATACGAATTCCTTGAAATCAAAACCCCACGCACAAGAGTTTAAAATTTTGAATACGCAGCATACGACGTCGCACATTCTTGCCACTCGATCCCACACGGTGTGATGATGTCGCGCATCCTGGCCGCTTCATCCCGCGCGGTGCGACGGCACCACGTGTATTTCATTAGATCTGCAACAACAAGAAAAACAAAAAGGTAGGGGGACGGTCATGTTTGTGTAGTCCGGCCTCCTCCCGTTAACTGATATCATGTGGTCCAAATTTTGCGGATAATAGACGGAAGAGAACACGTAAGAAAAATCATGTAAACCCCCTACCCCGTGTGAGCTTGAACAGAGGTCCGTCGAACGAGGATTCATCATGGAAGGAGACGTCACGGAAGAAGACGTCGCGGAAGAACCGTCGTGGTAATAGGCATCGCATAGTCGGTCTCCGAGGACTTGACATTCTTCGACGGTGTTCGATGCGTTCTTCACGTTCTTCGTGTTCTTCGATGAAGAAGATGAAGAACTCTAGCTTTCTGTAGCCTTTCTCCCCAAACCATTCAAGCAACAAAGGTTTCAACCCCATAATAAAATAAGCTTACCTATTATTTTATTAACATAAAAAATATTTTAATTTCAAGAATTTAAAATTCAAATAACCACACTTTACTCACTTAATTAATAACATAAGTTATTAAACATAAGTTGTCAAATATTAAATGTGAGTTGAGGGGGGTTAAAGAATGTGAAGATTTAGGGAAGGTTAGGGAAGGTGAAGGGGTAGGGCTCGTGTGGGTCCCACCACCTTCATAACCTCCCTTGGGAAGTTGGGTAGTAACTCAACTTCCACCCAAATCTTAATCCACTTAGTTAAAATAAAAATTGTGGTTTAATTTTTATTTCAACATCCACAAATTACAACAAATTACCATGTGTAAACACAACTTCGGAAGTGGCATTCCTAAGAAATTACCGGCGCTACGGTTCCATCGGTGCCCTCGAAATTTGATTCCGAGCATCGGTTCAAAAGTTAGAAAAACCCGCTCGTCCGTTCACTGAACGTACCCGAGCCAAACTTTGGAAAATGATTCCGGGCAGACCGGGTCTCGGAATCAGGCACCATCAGAAACTGCGTTCTTGTAAAATCCCAAAGAAAATTAAGAAAAAAAATTCATTGAAATTTCCTAGTATTTACAATATAAATATTGATACATTAGGTAAAATGATCTAGACCACATACACATGATATTTATAACTCTCCTAATATATTTTTAGATTTTTACCCTCTCTAGAATGGGAGATGGTAATGAAATATTTAAATACCATTAAAATAGGGTATATATTCGAGCATGGATTCATAAATCCATATTCTGAGATATGTGGAGGTATGTATGAAGGGTATTGAATCACATACAGTTTTCTATCCAACATAATAGATTGAAATATAAACCGTTATTAAACAGTTATGTTTCCCCAATGAATAGATTGGATTGACATGAACGATCTCAACGCAGTAGAGGAATATTTTGTGATTTGGATGAGTAAGAGAGGGTTAATATTTTTAAAGGATGAAGGGGAAAATAAAAAATGAACCTATTTTTAATGGGTGCTTATTTTGGAAACAAGATTTGGCTAACTAGTAAGCCAACATTGGGCACCCATAGCCTAAGGGGGACTAAGCCTATAGGCTGGCTATAGGGTTTGGCCACAATATAATCATTTTATGGAACCACCTTCAGTCCCTCTCCAAGATGCCTCACATTTTACCTAAATTGTGTGAAGTTGTGTTCATATTTTAAAAAACAATTCCACCCACATATGTCTTATAAAATTTAGGGAATCATGCTTCAAAAATATCGGGAAAATCTCAATATGATTCACATTCTCCTAGAAAATTTTAACAGGATAAAAATTAAAATTTTAAACTATAATATAGTTGATCAATATGTCATATGAAAATGGGGATCTTGTCGAGGCATCATACCATGATACCTCGATCAGTTCTTAAATCATAGCGAAATATATCAATACATGAATCCCATATGACATTGGAAAAAAACATCACACAAAAACATTAGTTAATCCCATAAATTCAATAATAATAACCTCATTAATATCTTCTATAAAGAAAATAAAATAATGTGTGACTATAAATGTTTTTGGGGGTATATACCCCATAAGATACCATGACTAAATAATTTATAATAATATTGAATATGTGATAATAAAAATTCATTCTATTAAATAAAAAATATTTCATAAATGAACATACAAGGATAATATCAAAATTTAATTGATATGGAAAATTTAAATTTAATTCTAAATTATTGAAATGTGATAATTTGGTTATGGAAAAAATGAGTTTAATGGGAAATACAAAAAATGATTTTTAAAATGATGTATTTTACAAAAAAAATACTTGTTCAGTATCGATCCTTAATAGAATAAAATTAATATAATCATGTTTGACTTAACATAACCAGATGATAATGAAATAAACCGACATTAAAATATTAGAAATATATAATATTCCAAAAGAAATTATGATTGTAAATAGTCCTTAAAGAAAATGTCATTGAAAAATAAATCTTTGAATACATTGGTAACATTTTATCCAAAACCCTTTAAAGGGAAAATGTGTAACAGCCCGAGATTTTATAAGATATATTATTTTTAATTTATTTCATATCTTCTGTTGTACGCTACACCAAGATTTTCTTGCGCTTTATGCAACACCGTATTAGCTTGCAGTATACGCAAAACTATTCTTAGATTGTGTTACACACAATTTAAAGTTTGTTTTATAGTAGTATTTCTATGAAACATTGAGTGTATATATATATATATATATAAATATATTAAATTTATAAATAAAATATGGTTGGATTCTGTTGTATGAAACAACGTAGTATTCTTCCACAACACGCAACCCTGACTTGGGTTCCATTACACGCAATCACGACTTTCCTCGATAGCGTGTGTTGTACGCAATATCAGGTTTCACTAAACAATGATATATTGTTATAATATTATTATGAACTAGCCATTATGAATATTATTAACTACATTTTAAATTTTATAATCTTATTCTTCATCTTACACATTTTCTAGAACATGGTATAAGAAAAAAAAAATTCAGGTGAAAAAAGTATTTTAAAAAAAAATGTAATTTTGCCGCCTTTTGATGGCGCACCCACTTTAAATCTAGTTTTTGACATGTTTATTAGTTAAATTTTACAAAATAAAATTATAATTTTTAATCATGATATAAAATTTTACATTGGATAATTTTTTGATATTTTTCTGATAACATTCATATTTTAATGAATAGTAAATACATGCTATATTTTAATTAAAAACTACTTTTTTCATCGTCATAAATTATATAGATAAATTGTAATATTTAATGGATTTAAATTATAAATAGAATATATTTTTACCATTTAATATAATTTATGTCATTAGCATTGATTTTACCTTGAATTCGTAGGTTAAATCAATTCAATGTTTTCCAATGTTTTAAAGAAAAAACTCGTTTTCTTTCGACAACGGGATTAATTTTAATTTAATTTATGCAAATTTTGTGTATTGAATTTGGAAAAATAGATTCCATATTTGGAATCAGTGGGTCCTAATTATGTAAATAATATACTTTTTATTTTTGGGCATTATGAATAGTAACTACGGTAAATTTTATTACCATAGTTAAAGGTAAATCGGGTAATTAAGTGTAAATATAAGATTATAAAATTAAACTAACACCTGACAAAATTCTATTGGATGGGTAAAAGTATACCCATATCACCTAATGGTCAGAATAGATTCATTTTATGGACTTGTTTCCTGGAAAATAATTTAATTATTATTAAAACCAAAGAAAGTGACAACATGTCACTCTCTTAAATATTATAAGTATATTAATTTTAATTTATTGATAAACATCATGAAACATCGAAAATGAATAGTCCCCATAAATATAATAAAATTATCTACATCATAATAATTTAATTATAATTTTTAGGGATTAAATAATTATAATTAATTGTGACACAATAGTGATGCATAAATTGATTATCTAGTGAAAAATCAAAAATATAGTTTTTATTAAACTAATAGTGACTGTAAAAGGCCCAAAACCCTGACCAAAACTTTTTGGTCATATAAATTTAAACCATAATCATCCAATGGTCAAATATGTGACCATTTGGAGACTTATAAAAGTGATTATAATACTTATATTATTTTATTTTAAATGATACCAAAGTTGTTACCTTCATAATGTAATAAATATAACAATTTAAATATTAGGATTTTAAGAGGATAAATTCGAGTAAAAGTGTTATTTTGAAAGTTAATAGATTTATTTTCATCATAGTATTTTATTTTTAATTTTTATTCTAAAAATAAGTATATTAAATTGTTATTCAAAAATGTTGTAGTAATTATTTTATTAAGAGATAAACCAAATAAATTGTTTTAAAAATAATAAAATAAATATTATATGAACTATTTAATGTGCTCCATCAATTTTATAGATACATATGGCCTATTATGAATCTATTAAATCTTTTATTTCGAACATATATTCTGTATATATTTTATTTAAATTCAATTAAATGAATAGTGTCAAAATTGACAGTATTGTTATTTTATAAAAATATCATATTATAAAATTGTTTAAAAATCACAAAAATATTTAAAAATTATAAATTTAAATTTATACGGTCTAAAATATTTTAAAGTAACCAATTATGGACAATTAATAACAAATAATTAAATACTTGTTGTAATTTAATTTTTTGAATGTTACTACACCAAATAAAATTAAATTGATTAAATAAGGATAAATAAAGTTGATAGTGTTTAAAATAAATTCATAACATGTCTAAATATTATTGGTTGATGATATTATAACCCTATATAATCTAATAATCGGATATGAGTCATTTTGGAAGTTTTAAGTGGGGATGGGATTTAATATAAACTAATATTTCTTATATTTACAAAGGTGCCCCTCTCCTCCCTTATAAAAGGGCACCTCCTCCCTCTCTTCTTCACACCACATTGAGCCTTCAAGATCCGCCAAATCCTGAAAAATTATCTTCCAAACTTCCCTATAAACATCCTAGAGGTCCTGGTCTTCTTCAAAGTCCAATTTTAGTTCCCTAAGAGGAGGTCTCAAAGAGGCTCTTCAAATAAGAGGTAATGTCCATTACCGAATCTTTCAACTTTATTTCTTCTTCCACTTCTTCTTTTTTAGTTGTTTCATTATGAGTTAATAACATCAGTATCAATCATATACTGATATGTTATTATAAGTATGAAACAACCATATTTCACCATCTATTTATCCTACGGAAAACGAAATCACTGCGCGTGCATACGTACCGAATACCATCTCTATGTCGTGGTGTAATCTATTTTCCACCACCACCTTACATGGATGGGTATAATGGTGTATGTATTGAATATATATGATTATTTTAAATTGATATTGATTCTGTAAAATTATACATACACTTTAATACAATTCCACAATCTTGGGAATGATATCATCGCTCGTGCGTATGTACGGACTACCGTCTCCACGACGCGATGAAATTCACTCTCCATATTAACCATTCAAGAATGATTATAAAGTATATATAATAAGTAATCATGAAATATATAAAATAATAATTCTATTGTATTTATGTATATATATATATATTTATGTCATCTACATAATTCCATTCAACTCAATAAGGAAACGAAAACAGCGTTCATGCGTACGTACGGCCTACCGTCTCCATGAACGGTGTATTTCTTTCCATTTATCGATATATAATGTATATTATTAATATATATTATATATAAATCATGTTTTACATTTTTTATGTAAGTAATCATGATCTAAGTAATCATATGGATAATTACAAGTTAAAAACACGAACGAAAAATGAAACGATTTTACCCAAAATGCTACTTTATCATGAATTTACAAAAGAACGGGTAATATAAAGTCATAAGTGAACCATATATGATATAATAACAATTAATATTATTCTTTAATAAGTCAATGATATTATTTAAATCATTATACAAGAGGTTTGAATAGGAACGAAGCTTATCGGACCTAAGGTAAGGGATAAATATTCCAAACTCATTCTTATGTGAGTTTTTTACTCGTAAGTATTTACTGGGGTTATTGTTATTATCCATGTACATGTTTTATAAAAATGTTTTCATTTATGTTAAAATTCCTTTTTACCCATTTTGACTTTTACTACATGGTATGTAAGGAATCGTTCTTTTGTTTACGTTACAAGGTACTTTTTGACTTTTCCGACAAAAGTACGAGAAGAATTTTTTTTTAACATATACGGAATGAAAGGATTTTTATTGTTTTATAAAGCCTTATTTCCATAAAGCTTCATCCAAAGGATTTCATGAATATTTTCAACAAAATACTTTTCTTCTATAATTCCATGACGTTTTGTAAAAGAAATTGATTTTGAAGAAAAAACGATATTTTCCTCAAAAATTCATTTCATGTGTTTCATCAAAACCATTGTTCATCTAAGATGACATTATTTCATATGTGTATGTTTCAAGTATAATGTCTCTATGATTTATATGGTTTCACTTTTTTTATTAAGAAATGATTTCCATTTATTTTATATGGATTATGTGATGATGGGATGATGTTTATGAAACCTATTTTATTCTTTGGGTTATGATGAATGTTTTAAGTTTATATTGTGGCACAAGTAAGAATTATTTCAATATGATATGGGTGGGACATATATCTCCCTCCAATGCATTGGGTAAAGATTTATATATCATGAGATAGACATGGCTGGAAGGGTATGTTAATCTTGTTCGGTGTTACAGGACATAAACGAGGAGTGAACTCGATTCAGAAAGGGACTTTGTCCACTAAGATGGTCTTTGTAGTAATTCTTTGGCTAATATGGAAATCATAACATGTGATGAATGGTTACCACAATTACATGTTTTATTCCCATTATATTTCATCATGGTTGATGTTCCATTTTGATATATTCCTTACATAATTCCACTATTTATGTCATTGCTCAAGTTTTTGATGATTAAATTTCATGTTCATGTTTTTGTTTTCAAGTGTTTATGGATTGTTTTATATTCTCTATTTTTTCCTTACTGAGAATTTGAGCTCACCCTTTTATTGTTTTATTTTCCCCAGGAAATAAAGAGAGGTTTTAGGTAAGGAAACAAAAAGGGGAAGATCGTTATGGGAGTTGTTGAAGATCTTTCAACAGGATTAGAAGTTTATATTCCAAGTTTCCAAAGACACTGAACTATTATGATCCTTGTGTGTCAGTTTTTTTATTAATTAATTATTCCGAAAACGTAATGTAATATCCATGTACGTCAGGTTTTGGGTCTCCAAAGTTGGTATCAGATGAAAGGATTAGTCACCCTTTGGAAACTAGGATGCAAAAAAGTTAGTGAGATCCCTAGAGATATTTCTAAGGTATGTCTATGGATGAACCTAAGGATAAGTATATGTATAGGATATTGTCCTAGAATTATGGTAACGATTTTAGAATTTCACCTACGATGTTAGATATTGAGGGTACTCCCCCATTACTATGTTGTTTTACCTAGATTTATTTTTTCCTCTCACACTATTTTTTTGGGTTTTATAAAATGGTTGGAAACATGAAGATTCACAATAATGGAGGATATTGTGGACAATGGAATGATATTTTTCATGAGAAACCAAATGAAACGGGATTTGGATGTCCAAATATCATTATTATGCCTAATTAGAAATCTCATAATATGATCAATAATATCATCTTGGTAAGTTTACCGACTCAGATAATAAGAGAAAGATGGAGTTTCATGATGATCATAGAGGAGAGAAATTTCAATTTCCCTCATGTAAATCATATGGGAAGAGGTATCGGGGAGATTGTTTCAATGAAACAGGAAGATGCTTTGGGTGTGGAAAAGAAGGACATAAAGCCAGTAAGTGCAAAGGAAAAGGTTCAGTTAACACCATGGACAAAGATAATGGTATTGGTACGACATCAACAATGATTAGTTGTTTTAAATGTGGAACGTACGGGCATTATGCAAACCCATTCCCTAAGGGAAAGTCTCATGAAAAGAATCAGAATGGTCGTATGGGTAGTATTTTTGTTGATGACGATGAAAAGACTACAAATGATATGTGAGATGAAAGAATTATTGTAGCTAGGTCAATGGTTTAAGAAGGTAGTGGAATGATTACATGTTTATCAAGTGTAATGTTGTATAAGAAATCTCATGGTACTATGGAATAAAGAGACATCTAAGGATTGTTACACTGTTTTCTTTCCTTATGTTTTGAAAGTATATGATGAATGGTACCAGTGATCATGAAAGGTTATTCAGATATTTTTGGAAGTTAGATGTTATGCGCATAATGAAGGGATAAAGAGAAAATTAAATGATTGATAGTATTAATGAGCTCATGACTGATATAAGGAGAAGATCATATCATGGTTTGAGTATATATAATATTTGGGATTTTGGAATGTGGAAAGAATTAACTTTGACAGCATTAATGTTTTAACTAGGGTTCAATGGGTATTCATTTTTCAAGAGAATACATGATTGAGGTATTCACATGATTGAAATGTGACCAACAAGATATATGGGTGATAAATAATGGTATTCACATGCTTAGTTGATGACATTTCAAGTAATCATTTTCTTTATACTATGAGATTGGATATATGTATTTTGGATAAGCCTTAATATTGGAATGAATTATGTTGGACATAAGTTAGTATTGTTTAAGGCTAGATTTTTTTCCCGATATTATTTGTAATGTATTTTTAGAAAAAGGACAACCTGCAGGACGGGTGACATCCCATCGCGTCGGACAAGGCTGTGGGAATCGAACCCACAACCGAAGTGCGACTGGCCTTTATCACACACCACTGGCCTACAGGAAGTCCCTGGTTAGTAGAAACTAGTTTTATTTTATTAAGCGGAACTATATATGAATTATAAGTTCATTTTTGGAACCATATACGATTAATCTAACCATATGATGGAATTATAACTTTTTCTAACCTTTTTATTGAAAAAGATGGAATGAACCATCATTCTATCACATGATCAGCTAACACATCACAAATAACAAATTCAAATTAATTTCTTTAGGGGATGAAGTGGAAATTTTCCAACTCACGAACAATAGTGAGATTGTACCAAAATCATGTAAGTATTTCTTTTAATTCATCAAAATTAGGGAAATGATCTTGAAAACCTATAATGTTGTCCTACTGCCCTTATATCCGATGAATCAGATGGTACCTTATATCATCACAAATTTATGGCTATGTGATTATTGGCTTTTTCATTGCCATGTCATCTACCACTCTCTATCAGAACTTGATGGTTAGATACTTCTACCATATCCATATTTTTCACCTATGTTCTTCTATGTGGAAAACTAGTGATTAGTTAATTTAGGTAACCATGAAATTTCATACTTCTATTTTTAAAGATCGGTTTTGGTATTCCCTTTTTACGATTTGTGTTTCTACTAAAGAACCTTTAATGTATTAAACCATTTATAACCCCGACAAATTTTGAGGGCGAAATTCATTTTAAGAGTGTAAAATGTAACAGCTAGAGATTTTATATGATATATTCTTTTTAATTTATTTCATATCTTATGTTGTATTCTACACCAATATTATCTTGCTCTTTACGCAACACCGTATTAGCTTGAATTATACGCAACACTATTCCTAGATTGTGTTGCACACAATTTAAATTTTGTTTTATAGTAGAATTTCTACGCAACATTGAGTGTGTGTGTGTATATATATATTAAATGTATAAATGAAATATGGTTGCATTCTGTTATATGAAACAATGAAGGATTCTTGCACAACACACAACCTTGACTTGGCTTGCATTACACGCAATCACGACTTTCCTCGATAGCGTGTGTTGTACGCAATATCAGGTTTCACTAAACAATGATACATGGTTATAATATTAATATGAACTAGCCGTTATGAGTAGTATTAAATAAATTTTGAATTTTATAACCTTATTATACATCTTTCACATTTTCTAGAACATGGTATAAGAACAAAATAAATTTTTTCTGGTAAAATAAGTATTTTTCAAAAAAATGCAGTTTTGCCGCCTTTTGATGGAGCACCCACTTTAAATCTAGTTTTGACATGTTTATAAGTTAAATTTTACAAAATAAAAATATAATTTTGAATCAGGATATAAAATTTTACAGTGGATAATGTTTTGATATTTTTCTGATAACATTCATATTTTAATGAATAGTGAAAACACGCTATAATTTAATTAAAAACTACTTTTTTCATCATAAAAATTTATTTAGTTAAATTGTAATATTGAATGGTTTTAAAGTATAAATATAATATTATTTTACCTTTTAATATAATGTATGTCATTATCATTGATTTTACCTTGAATTCGTAGGTTAAATCAATTCAATCTTTTCCAATGTTTTAAAGAAAAACCTGATTTCATTCGACAACGAGATTAATTTTAATTTAATTTCTGAAACTTATGTGTATTGAATTTGGAAAAATAGATTCCTTATTTAGAATCAGTGGGTCCATATAATGTTAATAAACTACTTTTTATTTTTGGGAATTATGAATAGTAACTATGGTAAATTTTATTTACCATAGTTAAGGGTAAATCAGGTAATTAAGGGTAAATATAAGATTATAAAACTACACTAACACCCTCAAAAATTCTATTGGATGGCTAAAAGTATACCCATATCACCTAAGGGGTGGAATAGATTCATTTTATGGACTTTTTTCCTTGAAAATAATTTAATTATTATTAAAACCAAAGAAAGTGACAACATGTCACTCTCATAAATGTTATAAGTATATTAATTTTAATTTAGTGATAAACATCATGAAACTTTGAACGTGAATAGTCCCCAGAAATCTAATAAAAGTATATACATCATATGAATTTAATTATAATTTTTAGGGATTAAATAATTATCATTAATTGTGACACAATAGTGATGCAGAAATTGTTTATCTATTGAAAAATCAAGAATATAGTTTTTATTAAACTAATAGTGACCATAAAAGGAACACAACCTTGACCAAAACTTATTTTTAATATATATATAAACCATAATAATCCAATGGTAGAATATTTGACCATTTGGAGGCTTATAAAAGCGATTATGACACTGATATTATTTTATTTTAAATAATGTCATAGTTGTCACCTTCATAATTTAATAAATATAAGAATTAAAATATTGGTATTTTAAGATGATAAATTCTAGTAAAAATATTATTGTAAAATTTAATAGATTTATATTCATCATAGGATTTTAGTTTTAATTTATATGCAACAAATAAGTATATGTAATTATTATAAAAAATGTTGTAGTAATTATTTTATTAAGAGATAAACCAAATAAACGGTATTAAAAATAATAAAATAAATATTATATGAACTATTTAATGTGTTCCACTAATTTTATAGATACATATGACCTTTTATGAATCTATTAAAACTTTTATTTCGAACATATCTTCTGTATATATTTTATTTAAATTCAATTAAATGAATAGTGTTAAAATTGACACTATTGTTATTTTATAAAAATAACATATTATAAAATTGTTTAAAAATCACACAAATATTTAAAAATTATAAATTTAAATTTATATGGTCTAAAATATTATAAAGTATCCAATTATGGAAAATTAACAACAAATAAGTAATTATTTTTTATAATTTAAAATTTAGAATGTTATTACCCCAAATAAAATTAAATTGATTAAATAAGGAAAAATCAAGTTCATAATGATTAAAATAAATTCTAAACATGACTAAATTTAATTGGTTGATGAGATTACATCCCTATATCATATAATAATCGGATATGAGTCATTTTTTAAGTTTTTATGTGGGGTTGGGATTTAATATAAACTAATTTTTCTTATATTTCCAATGGTGCCCCTCCCCTCCCTTATAAAAGGGCACCTCCTCCCTCTCATCCTCACACAACGTTGAGCCTTCAATATCGGCCATCCCCTGAAAAATTATATTCTAAACTTCCCTAGAAACAACCTATATGACCTTGTCTTCTTCAAACACCAATTTTAGTGCCCTAAGAGGAGTTCTCAAAGAGGCGCTTCAAAGAAGAGGTAATGTCGATTACTGATTTTTTCAACTTTATTTATTCTTCCACTTCTTATTTTTTTAGTTGTTTCATTATGAGGTAATAACATCGGTATAAATAATATACTGATATGTTATTATAGGTATGAAATAACCATATTTCACCATCTATCGGTCCTACGGAAAATGAAATCACCGCGCGTGCGTACGTACAGAATACCATCTCCACGGCATGGTGTAATCTATTTTCCACCAACACTGTACTTGGATGGGTATAATGGAGAAAAGAATGAATATATATGATTGTTGTAAAGTTATATATATTCTATAATATTATACATACACTTTAATACAATTCCACGATATTTGGAGTGATATCATCGCTCGTGCGTACGTACGGACTATCGTCTCCACGACGCGATGAGATTCACTCTCCATGTTAACCATTCAAGAATGATTATAAAGTATATATAATAAGTAATCATGAAATATATGATATAATAATTCTACTGTATTTAGGTATATATATATATATATATATTTATGTCATCTACTTAATTCCATTCAATTCAATAAGGAAACGAAAACATCCTTCATGCGTACGTACGGCCTACCGTCTCCATGAACGGTGTATTTCTTTCCATTTATCGATATATTATGTATATTCTAAATATATATTATATATAAATCATGTATTACATTATGTATGTAATTAATCATGATATAATTAATCATATGAATAATTACATGTTAAAAACACGAACGAAAAATGAAACGATTTTACCCAAAACGCTACTTTAACATCATTTTACAATAGAACGGGTAATATAAAGTCATAAGTGAACCATATATGATATAATAACAATGAATATGATTCTGTAATAAGTCAATGCCATTATTTAAATCATTATACAAGATTTTTTTATACGTACAAAGCATATCAGACCTAAGGTAAGGGATAAATATTCCAATCTCATTCTTATCTGAGATTGTTTACTCATAATTATTTACTGAGGCTATTGTTATTATCCATGTACATGTTTTATAAAAATGTTTTCATGTATGCTTAAAGTCCTTTTTACCCATTTTCTCTTTTACTACATGGTATGTAAGGAACATTTCTACTGTTTACATTATGAGGTACTTTTTTGACTTTTCCGACAAAAGTACTTGAAGAATGTTTTTTTAAACGTATACGGCATGAAAGGATTTTTACGGTTTTATAAAACCTTATTTTCATGAAGCTTCCTCCAAAATATTTCATGACTATTTTCAAAAAAATACTTTTCTTTTAATAGTTCATGACTTTTTGTGAAAAGAAATTGATTTTGAATAAAAAATGATATTTTCCTCATTAATTCATTTCAAGTGTTTTATCAAAACCATTGTTCATCTAAGATGACATTATTTTATATGTGTATGTTTCAAGTATAATGTCTCTATGATTTACATGGTTTCACTTTTCTTATTAAGAAATGATATCCATATATTTTATATGGATTATGTGATAATGGGGTGATGTTTATGAAACCCATTTTATTCTTTGGGTTATGATGAATGTTTTATGTTTATTTTTTGGCACAATTAAGAATGATTTCAATATGAGATGGGTGGGACCTATATCTCCCTCCAATGCATTGGTTAAAGATTTATATCTCATGATATAGACATGGCTGGAATGGTATGTTAATCCGGTATAGTGTTACCGGACTGAAACTAGGAGTGAACTCAATTCAAAAAGGGACTTTGTCCACTAAGATGGTCTTGGCAGCAATGCCTTGGCTACTATGGAAATCATAACATTTTCAGAATGGTTACCACAGTTACATGTTTTATTCCCATTATAGTTTACCATGGTTGATGTTCCATTATGATATATTCCTTACATACTTCCATGATTTATGTCTTTGCTCACGATTTTGATGTTTAAATTTCATGTTCAAGTTTGTGTTTTCAAATGTTTATGGATAGTTTTATGTTCTCTATGTTTTCACTTACTGAGCATTTGAGCTCACCCTTTTATTGTTTTATTTTCCCTACGAAATCAAGAGAGGTTTTAGGTAAGGAAACAAAAAGGGGAAGATCATTAAGGGAGTTGTTGAAGATCATTCAACATGATTAGAAGTTTATATTCCTTGTTTCCAAAGACACTAAACTATTACGATCGTTCTGTGTATGTTTTTCTTATGTATTAATTATTCTACAAAAGTAATGTAATGTCCATGTACGTCAAACTTTGGGTCTCTACAAAATGTGAATTAGAAACATTTAATACCCTGAATAAATATGGATTCAAGATAAAATTTGTAAAATGGGTAGTATAAATTAGGTTTATAATGTATAACATGATACATTGAAGTGGGGATGAGAAGAAATTACAGGTCCTTTGGGTCTCCTATTAGTCATATATATTTTAACATTCTATATAATGGATATAATTTTAATAAATGATTTCTTAAGAAATTTTTTAATAATTATTATATTAATGAGGCCTATTTATTGAAATTCTAATTTTTTTAAATAGACCCATTGTAGTTCATTCACATTAAGGATGTTCAGTTAATTTTTTAAAAATTATTTTGTTATATTTTTTATGGTTAAATTTGTCATGGAATGATTTATCTTCTCTAGAATTTTAATAATGTGATAAATATTAACTATATTCATTGTATATAATTTTTAATCTTATATTCTAGTTTTTAATATAAGAATGAATCACATTGATTCATGTAAGTGGTTGTACACACGTACACACAAGAATAATCCTAATTTTACAATTGATTTAAGAATAATAAGGTTGATGAAATAATTAATTTACTAAATAATAATTATTTTGTAAATATCATAGATATTTATTTTATTAATATAATATTTATAACCATCCATATAAAATTCAGAGGAAAAATGTGTTAGATCGCTATGTGGAGAAGGTAGGTTATACATATACACGACTGATGTTTTTTAAAATGAGATCGAAATGATGTTGAAATCTATTATCATTCAATAATAGTAATTTCGTGTTAGAATATTAATGATAAAATATAAAATATGTTAGTATAAATATAATCTATTTAGGTGAATTTTAAGAAGAATAAAACATTAAAAGTGTCTAGTAAGATGATTACCTCAACATTAAGAGACCTATTTTGGATTACACCTTAATACAACATTTTAAATATATGATGTTTTTTGTATAGGTATTCATTGAGATAGAGTCTATAAAAATATTTAAATAAGGGAGGTGAATATGTTTCCTTCGATAAGTGAGGGGAGGTATAGACATTGAAATACTTCAATGATTTTTATAACATAAAATATCATTCCTTTGAATGTTTCTAATAATTTTTATTACATTGAATATTATATTTTTATGACTGAAATGAAAACAAAAATTGAAGATTAATAATTTTTTTTGTTTTATATTAAAGACAATACCATTTATTTTTAATTCATTTAATACGTTCTACCCCTAAGTGAGGTGATAAATATATAACATTATTATAAATAATTTTCACAAAAATGAAGTAGAATTTATATTCGATAATTAATTATTATTATTCCAATCATGGAATCAATATTACACGATTCATCCTCTTAATGTGAAAATAAATTCTTTTAGAATATTCTGGAAAATCATAGAAGCCCCTATTTTTTTGGAAAATTCATATTTTGAGCATGAAAATTATTTTAGAAGAAAAAATTATAATTATTATTATAATGAGATTTTTTATATTATATGAAATTCAATGAGACTTATTTTTTATTATTAATAATCAAACAATATAGGTTACCTTGTAAAAACATTATTAATTCTAATGAATTGTACAATCATTTTATATTTTAACAAAATCATTACATAGATTTCCAAAATGATAGTATATATTTCCATGATCAAAATTGTATTATTATATTCATTATATTAATCATACAAATTTATTTTGTTCTAAAAATATCTCTTAATAATTCCATTTATTATTTATTAATTATAAAGTCATATAGTAAATATTTATTATGAAATCAATATCTTCATTATTAACTAAATAATTAACTATTTCTAGAAAATTATAAAAATTTATAAAAAAAATAATTTCCACATAAATTAAAAACAAAAATTCATTTAATAAATAATTATTTTTAAAGTTTGGTAATTTAATTTTGAATAACATTCTTTAATAATGAAATGTTTAGTATGTTTTATTTTATTTTAAATAAAATGAATAATTTCCCTAATGAAATATCATACATTAGAAGTTGCGATTTGTATACAAATACATGTTAAAATAAAAAATAAACCAAATAATTGAAAAGTTATGTTTCATGGATGTCTAATAAATAATGATTATTAATAAAATAAGTCTAAATTTCATTCATGCTAAAAATATTATAATAAATGCAAAGGAAATTATCTTTAAAAAAAATTTGTTTTATGTGTAGAAAATGAGGTTACTGAGTAGATAAATGATCATTGAACATGAAAGGTATGGATAACATTATGGAGGAAATGAAATTAGATAATAGGGGACCACTAAGAGCCCAATGTATGAAATGTAAGGAATTTTGGATTTATAGAATCAATTACAGTAAACCTTTAGTTAAAGAGGAAAATATTTTTCAGAATCAGTTGAATCCAAGTAATATAGAATTATATTTTCTTACCAATAAAATAAATGATTTTTGTCATAATTAAGGTGTGATAGGAATATCTTTAGAAACTCATAACTATTAATAATTAATCTTACAAGCAAAAAGAATGGTTATGACTAATGATATTCTCAATTATTACATTTTTAGGGAAATGATGATGATCTTAAGTATTTCCATTGAATTAGAATATTTTCAATAGATATTATATATTGAGTCATTCCAATTGTAATAATATCCTTATTATTTTTATCTCTAGTGTATATAAATTAAAACTATGCTGACACAATTAATTTTATGGTGGACTATATAACATATCATAATTAGTAATTAAAAAATAATCCATTAAATATGTGATATATATTAATTGTTCTCATTCACATGGTTTGGAAATTAATAATAAAAATATATATATTTTATTTAAATTTTTAATCTAACAAAAATAAAAATGGTTATTTCATATAATTCGTTCAGAATTAATTTCAGTTCATCACATTGATATAATGTTACAAATGATATAACGAATTTTTAATAACAAAATACTGGAATTATTATAAAAAATACAACAGTATTATTACTGAGATTATTTTTTGGAATAAAATATCACAATTAAATTTCATTATATATTTAATCGGTATTATGGGTCATAAAGTACACTTTTGTTCCTAAATTATATAATCAGTATAAGAATTTTAATTTTTCATTTAATGGGTTTATGTATATATATATATATATATTTCTAAATGGAATATAATATAAATAATTTGATTCATAAATGATGAATTATAGAAATTTGAATTTCATATTATAGATATAATATGACCATTTATATTTGATATATATTTATAACTGAAAACATCATTGAGATTAAAATATATATTATATATAGGGACTATTGGGTATATAATGATTAAATAATTAATCATCCGTCTCATAATAAACAATTAATGTTAAAAAAATATAATTTCATCACTCATAATAATATAAATAGAATCTATTCTAGATAAATTTTTTATGTATTATTTTATTTCTAATCATAGATAAATTTTTATTTTTTGTATCTTTTATTTTATATAATGGAATTTTATTTTTATTCGTACATTAAAATTATGAATAAGCATATTATTTGAATTCTTAAACATATTTTCTTTATTTTTACAATTGAAAGGATATATTTTTTTAGAAATCTTATCTGTTATGTCTTCATCAAGATGAAAATATGCATAAAAAAATTATTTTTTTCCATGGAAGAAAATGTGACATCAAGAAGTCACATTCTCATAGAAAAATTAATTATATACTATCATTTATAATGAACCATTCACGTTGTTCATTGTATATTTTTTTGAAGTTTTCTATGGTTTATATTCATGTTTATGGTTGGATTATAGTCAGTCAAAATTATTAAACATTAGAAGGAAATAGTTTTACTTACCTTTGTTTTGGTTATTTTTGTTCCACATATTTAGAACATGGTTACTCAAACCATGCAATAAAACATATAGGACACTGTATAGGATAATAAAGATCACATGATTAGTGTATAGTTTGTAAAACAATCTATCATAACTCTAAATTAGAAATAATTAATCAAAAATATTATAGTTTCATAACTATATACTTCTAATAAAAACCATTCCTCCCCTTATAACCTATTCTCTAGACTCTCTGGGTTCGACACATATATTTTGGGGATACCAACTCTTTTTATCAGTGATTTTGATGGATTCATAGGTGTTGGATATAAGAAGCTTGAGGTAACAGTTATATATATATTTTTCATCGCCATTATTTTTTATCCCCTCAGTTTTCCTTAGAATAGCCTGTAGATCATGGTTTTTGGGATTTATTTATGGGGTTTTTCATTTTTTTTAATTGTTTTTCTAATATACTAAATATCAGAGAGGAAGTATGATACCTAATTTACCAATATATTTGTGAGTGCCTTTGTGGACTGTCTTCATATGTGGTTTCCGGTATATTTGTTGATATATGGATTCATTAATAAATATATTACGATATGGTTTTCCTGATTTAGGGTAATCTTTTTTCGTAAGATCCTTTATTTTTCTTATTGTGTTTATGACATTCAATTATGGAAAAATACCTCTTGTTTGATGTAGGTGGTTGCATGAAAGAAAATATATTATTAAACAATGCTTTCATGAAAATTTTATATTGATGTATGTTTATTTCATGATCAATTATTCTTGAAAAGTAATAATTAAATATTATTTTTGAATGTGTATAGCCCAAAATTTATTGATAATAGTGATGTATTTAAAAGATTAATTTGTTGTGAACATGGGTTTTTTTATTATTGTTTTTTTATAGTCTCATTATATGATTTAAACAGTGAAAATGAAATCCCTCCAAGTGTGATCCATTTTTGAAAATAGAATCATCCATTTGATGGCTATATCATATAGGATTCTTGAGTACATAAAAGGGGGTCAAAGGGTATTATAATCCTAGGTTGTTTTTTAGATATCTAACATGGATTAACTCTATAACTATAACAATTTTATGATAGGGGATCACATTGGGGGTGATCTCTTATCCCTAAGCCAATTATTTATATATTTATTTTCTATTATTAATTCAATAACTAATATTTCATGATCCTAGTTGAATCAAGAATAATATATTCAAAGAATATTTTTTATGGATCTCCTTTTTCAAAATATTATATATAAATTCTTTTTGAAACTTTTTATATTTAAATTATTGGATGATGGTTCATTTATTATTGTATTATAAATTGTTAAATTATGGATAGATTTTAATTATTTATTAATAACTATGTAAGGAAATATTTGATTCATTATCATTCATTAATTTTTAATAATTTTTCATTATAATAATTTTTTTCCCATGAAACACGTACTTGGATCCTAATGAGATTCTCTTTCAAACACCCTATATGTACAATTTAGTATGTGTGTGTTTGTATTTTTTTTGGTTCATGTAAAGGTATGGTTACAGATAGAGGAATATTGTATCAATTTTAATGGAGTGTGCGTGTTGGTTGGAAACATGTCCGAATATTAATCCACTCATCAAAAGTACTTGCATGGACTATTGTTATTTTTATTAGGTTTTCATATTTTGGTTTAGCCCTTTTTACCATGTATACTTTGGATTATATTTTATATCATTATATTAGAATGATTACTTTTTTATGTATATTTAATTTTTTTTGGTTTATTATAGGTTTAAGCATTCCCAAAAGTAGTTAAAATTTATTGTAATGTTTTCACTATCACATATTAATAGTGAAGTCCATTAAGGTCATTATATAGGTTTGATTGGGTCTCTGGTTTATAGATGAACATGGTTGGTTATTGAATAATTGGAATCATAAGGGAAATATTTTCCAATGTTTTTCATGTATTAGGATGCTCTGGTAGATTGAATATATTTTTTTTGGACATGAGGGGTAGGATTGGTGTGCGTGTTATATTAGGTATCATCATAACAATCCTTTGGTTACTACAGGAAATTGGGATGTCTTTTTCTAATATTGAGTTTTGAAAAAATATAAATTCAATGCATAAATTATCTTTGATTGAACTATGATTTCTCACCTATCTAATGCTCACTCTTATTTCATAAATATAGAACCCTGCCACCTTGAAGGCTTCCTATAATTCCTCATGTGGGTAATCATGATATTGATCTATGGGGAACCCCTTTAGTTGATTAGAATCCTATTGAAGTGGTATTTCACGAAGTCTTTCAAATGTAATTGGATTTTTCCATACACTGTATCAATCTATGTATGGGAATCCATGGTCTTGTAGAGATAATGATCGATCAAAATATTATCTTCAACAAGAACAAATTTCCTTCCATTTTGAAAATGATCCTAAGGTACTATAGGAATGTCTGTGGAGTGTCCACTAGATTTTTGAATTATTGGAAACACTAATTTTTTTATGAAATGGTATAATCTTTATCTCAATGGGAAATGTTTGATATTTTGGACATAATGTTTTAGGTAAAAAATCAATGTTTTTACTATAATGGAATAAAAAACAAATATTTATATAAAATTTTCCTACAATAATTAGTGATTGAATAAGACATGGATTTCCTCAGCCATCAAAAAATTCATAATAATGTAATGGATTATATTAACCACTTCCCCAAATTGGTCTATTTTTCTACTGATATTGTGTTGAATGACCAGTTAAATTGTAAAATGATTCAGATGGGTTTACGTCCTAATATTCAATATCTAGTTTATATATTGATGATAAACTCTTATATTGAAGTGTTTTAAATGGATGTGTTTAAAGTTATTGATAAGTAATGAGTGTTATGTTTATTAGGTATTACACTTCTTAGTGGTAGTTTCGACAGCTCCTCAAGAAAGAAGAAATGGGATAGACATTATATTGGTAGTTTATTAGCTCCCAAAACTAAACATATACCACACCGTCAACAGTAGTTATAAGTCAACCATTTCATATATAATAGTGTTTCATTAAAGGTAAAGCGAGACATTCATACATCATGACACATGAAGTATGTATCTTTTTCATAAAATAGGATTAATTTATATTATCTATCTATATTTTATTCCCCATGATATAGTACCAGATCATCTTCACCTGAAGGGATTTTGGAGTAGTCTCACACTTCCAATACAACATGATATAATCCATAGGTTTGGATATGATATAGATTCATGAAGTGGATGAATTGGAGGTGTAATTTTATGTGGATCCTATAAATCCCTAAAATTCTAAATTAATATCATTTTATATGATATCGTGTATGACACGCAACAACTAGCATGTAATGGAATATAACATCATATGTGAATAAAATATAACTAATATTTTATATAAATTCAATAAATATATAAAAACATATTCAATGATGTGTTTCCTTGAATTACACGCAATAAACACTTCCCTCTATAGCCTATATTACATGTGAACCCGTGGTTTACCAAGAAACAATATTTTTAAAAAAATATTACTATATATAAGAAGTTATAACCAAACTATCAAATTAGAAGTTATCAATAGTACTAAACAACTGATGATAATATATGGTTTAACCAAATATATTATTAATTAATTGGTTACAAATTAATTATAAATCTATATAAATCTAAATTCAATATAAAGGGATTATTTTTAAATAAAACTATTTTTATGCCCACGATGGTTTTTTACACTAATAAACTAAATTTATTAAAATTATTGATTGATATAAATAAAATTTTATTTAGTATATATTCAAAAAGATATTTTCTATATTAATCAAATATATTTCATAATCTTAGTATAAGAGAAGATCTAATATTTTGTTTAAAAACAATATTTTTCAAAGACAGATTTAAAGACATTTAATGGTGAACATATTTTATGTAATTTTTTAAAAATTATTAAAATATAATATGAGAAATAAACAAAAAAAATTTAATATAAATATATAAATTATATTAGGGATAATTTTTTATTTTCCTCTGATGTTTCAATTTTTGATTAATAATAAAAAAATTCTGGTTTTTAATACAAAACTGCTTCTCCATATAATTTTTTATAAGTATAAATTTTATTTTTTCAAAGGTTTTAAAGATTCATATTATCAACTGAATATCAATTAATCCAATTTAGGTCAGTTTAATAAATTTAAATTTGAAATTGAATATAAAAAAATAAACTATTTGACCATGGTTATTTTAAAAACCTAATATATCATCCCATCTGTGGGAGTAAATTTAAATTAATTTCTACAACATATGTGATTAGAATTGGATAAAATATATTAAAATTTTAAATCGAAATAATTTAAACATAGTATATTAAAATTTTGGTTATTGAATGGAATACAAATTAATTACATCGATTATGAGAAAAAATAACCTAACAAGGTGCAGCTCCTTAAACTTATGGGAAAAAATGAAAAAAATGACCAAAATCCATTTTATATCCATATTTCTTACCGATACACCATTGGATATAATTGTTTTTCATAATTTATCAAATTTTCATTGGAAAAACATTGGTGTAATTCCATTATAAAAAATTGCAAAAATCATACTCCTCCCCTATATAATGTCACTCACTAATCCCACATCCTGACACCTATCATGAAAAATTGGATCGAAAAAATATCATCTAAAATTGTTCCTAATAATCCATCCCCCCTTCCTAGAAGTCTAATATTGGGATGAAATCCATTTATGTATGCCTTTTGGTCTTACACATATGTAATTACCCAAAGAATATGTAACATCATTCTCAAGATCATTATTTTTATATTCAATCTCCACCAAAACCCCTAACAATATTCTTATTCCATAAATAAATAATATCATAATTATCTTAAATATAGTTAAGATTATATAATTTAACTGTTCGACCAGAACTAACACAAACATCCATCTAATGGGAAGAATATGGGCAGTTTATATGTATGGAAACCAACCAACTTGTGAAATGATACCGTTCATTTTTCCTTTACCACCATTCATGGTTGGTAATTATGATGGAATTTTTTATATATATGATATATGTGATATTTAAAATTTATTTATACACCTATAAATCTTATATTATTTATAACTTCATGTCTTTATTTTATTGAAATATGGTAAAATCGTTTTTGAAAGTGTGGACTACCAGCACATCAAAGAGATGTGATTCTTTCACAATATGCATGCAATATATAGAGGATGTTTCTAATAGACCTATATAACATAAATGGAATAAATATGATTCTAGAAATATAAGAAAAATACATTTTTCATTTACATTTCATTCTTTTATATATGAAAAATATATTAATGTTGTATTCATGCTTATGTAGGACATATCATCTCCATGAATGGTGCATTTCACTTCCAATATCCAAATTATATATATTATTAAAAGTAATTATATAACTAACACAAAAGATATTTAAATAATTTTATCATTCTTTAGATGATGAAATCATTATCAAATTGACCGAAACAGTAAGTAATAAGTCAAAACGCACTCGACAAACTAGGAAATCAACACCAGTAATATTAAAATTAATGAAATTTTGTTAAAAAATGTGCAGTATAATTTTTTAAGATAATGGTATATTATAATATAAATATAAAAAATATTCAATAGTTATTAATATGATTAATAACATTATACAAGAGCTTAATGTTTATTAACCTAAAAATAAATGCAATGTATAAGATTTTCCTCTCACGTGTTACATATGTGAGATAAATGTCATATTCACCACTCACGTCATTTGTCTTGTGTATATGCTAATTATTTTGATATATTATATCATGAATTATTCTATATTAATGTTTTATTCAGTTTAAATTAGAATTATTTCATCTAATGGTATTTTAATTAAAAGTTATCAATTGGTAGAGAATTTAATTACCGGATTCCATTTCAATGGGTAATATTACATCCACTTTGTATTCATTATTCAATAATTATGTTTCTAATTAATTTTTACTATATATTTATGTATTTACACTTGGTTTTTGTAGATTTACATTTTACACACAATATCTATTGATTTATTTATCATAAGTTTAATGTTATGGTCATTTCAAAAGATTAAATCACAATCTTATTTGTTTCGGTATTAATTTCACATGAATTTACATTATAGTAAATTATTGCTTCATTGTCATGAAACCACTTATCGTTATACATTTTTTTAATTTACCTTATCATGTAATTGTTTCATTTTTTACTCTTTTATAATCAATTTTTTTTAATGTGCATTTAATAAAACCTATCATCATTTATCAATTTTTTTGAAGAACATTTTTCCATCAAAAAACATGTATTCTAAAAATGCTTTCAAAAATGATTTCAACATTTGAAAATTATTTAATAAATATATTTTTATACTTTTTTTATTTTTTCATTTTTTGTAAAATTATTTTTAATTCCAAATTTCGAATAACAAAATTTTCTAACTTTACTACCATGAAAAAGGAATGTTTTTACGTTAAATGACTTGTCTACATTTACCTAAATTCATTTATCTGGATATTCCATTCACAAATGGAATGTCAGCTTTTTCGAACACTTCTATACCAAGGGTTTCATAAAACCATTGGTAAAGAAGGGTTTTACCAACGGTTTCCTAAAACCATTGGTAAATACCCTCCTAAGAAACCTTTACCAATTGTTCTATTTAAACCATTGGTAAAAGGATGGTTTAGGGGACCTTTTACCAATGTTTCTAAGGAACTGTTGGTATATGTGTGGCCTAAAATCATTACCAATAGTTTTTAAAAACCATTGGTAAAAGATTCCCCCAAAATACATTCATGAGAAATAACCCAAAAATGGAGCCCCTCCCCTAAATTTGTAGCAGTGCCCTCTCTCTCAGCGATCTAGGTGCTATTTCGGCTTCATCTTCCTCCATCCAATCCATGCTATTTAATCTCTTGCTGAATCTCCATCTAACCAATCCCAAATTAGGTATTTTCTTAAGTGGTAGATAATTTTTATTGAAATTTATCTAATATTTCAGTTTTTAGTTTTGATTTTGATGTCTATTTGTTTTTTGTTTATGTATTGATTTAACCTATAATTTCTTCATTCGAATCCGTCTAATTAATAAATTCTTTAACCATCCATCGAAGATGAAGGGATTTTTTCTCCATAACCATAGATAACTGTTTTAGATTTTTTATTTGTCGCTATAATTTACCATATCATTATATTAAATTTTATATAAATATACTGGATAGTTATAGACCTCTCGATGGTCACCTACATGAATTGTATGTCACACATTTTTTGAGATTCCATTCGCTACCAAAATAAACTACATAATTATATGTTTAGATAAGGGGAATCACCATCATAAAAAATGCATGACTACTAACATATAATAGGATAGAGGTTGTAGCAGATGATTGGGTTTTAGCTCAAGAAGATAGGTCGAATTTTTGTATTTATTGGTACTCTTCTATAGTATTAATTACTACTATTTGTAACTATGTTTTTCTTCTTGATACATGACATTAATTACCGTCATACGGTTTATGATTTTTTTATTAGTTGGTGTTATTGATTTGGTTATTTTCATCCATTTCTAATATTTTCCCTTTGTTATCTTTCTTCCACTTTTTTACTGATAATATTAAAATTATGAAACATAGGTGATGAGGGAATAGTCTCCCCCCAGACACACCAAATGCTCTCACTATTAGTCAATAACATTTGGAATTTTGGTACATGTGCTTCAGGAAATGTGGACACCTAGGTTTGGGTCACTAATGAGTGGCATCCTAGTTTGGGATGTCATAATTCCTGGATATCGTTTTTATTGGTGTTTCTAAATAAGAAAATTACTGAATGAACCAGCCAACCTGATCAGAAACATTGATTGTGAATCATGTTTCTATGTTTTTTCCATGACATAAGTGCATCCTCATTCATAGAACCACACCTAAAATATATTCCACAATTGACCCAATCATGGCTAGGCATGGACATGCTTTTCATACCTCTAGGTTTCAATCCCCAAGTAATGATGTACTCCAAGTCATTAGGGGTGGTAAAATAAAACTACTTATTATAAAAATCAATGTGATATTTATAATATGTAAATTGTATCGTACCAAAAAGAACATCAAAGTTCTTAATATAATGGATCATTATATACAATTGATATCTATAACATACAACCACTATAGGAAAAATAGGTCATTTCTAATAATAATCCATCATCTTCTAAAGGCTTGTATTAAGGCCCTAAAAAATTGGGGGAAATCTATTAAGAACTACAAAAATGAAAAATTGTGACCATAAATAAATGAATGTGAAGACCGAGTCGTACATTAGGGAAGTAATAACATTAATATAATCAAAACAATACCTATAACTATTGAAGGTCCCTCTCAAAAATAAATTGGTAAATGAAACATATAGTCATGTTCTCACCTATAGGTTTCACCTACATCATTCAGAGGGTGTATCATACTACATACTCTCAAACCACCATAAATATTCCATTTCTTTATGTTTTTTTTTTCAGAATGGTTTTTCTTTATTTTGGTTTTTGGGTTACACATTAGTTATTAATTTCTAATTACATCCATATTTTCTTTTATTGTAGGAAATTAAACCCAATGAAGAGATGTGGCGGAAAAAGAGGACATAAAATAATCATTGCATGACACAAATCGGCGTTCCTCCACTCATCCTTGTTGTGAGTATTTTATTTCAAATATATATATTTCAATAACATATAATATCATGTTTTTACTTTTTTGTTAATTTTTTTTTCAAGATCCACACCTCAAGACGATAGATATATGATGAGGATACATTGGC
Organism: Viscum album; assembly: GCA_963277665.1. Lineage (NCBI taxonomy): Eukaryota > Viridiplantae > Streptophyta > Magnoliopsida > Santalales > Viscaceae > Viscum > Viscum album. The sequence goes on along the minus strand of OY728121.1, from coordinate 85,668,152 downwards.
TGGTGGTAGGAGGGGGGTTGTTAGAGTTAGACAATATTCTGGTGGTCCTGGTACAGAGGCCGGTGGTACGAGGGCTCGTGGTGTGAGATTTAGATGATCCACTGGTTGTACCCAATTGGACTACGCCCCTACCACAAACATATATTCTACTCCCCATTTTGATTCTGGTGTGTCTTTAGGGACACACGAGATATTTAGGCATCCAATTCTTACACTACCAGTTATCCAGACATCTATGCCATCGTCTTTTGCATCTTGTTCATTATCTCTGAGCTATTATATTCCACCTGTAGGATCGAAATATAGTATGAGATGCTCAATATACAAGAGGGGGGTGAATTGTATACTTTAAAAATTCATTGGGAACCTTTAAAGTTAGTTATGAATAACTAAAGTTTCCTTAAGAAAAGGAAAGGCCTAAGTTTAACAAAGTTAAACTAAGTAAATTCACAATACCTCTAACACAGATTCCAAAAGTAGGTTCTGGAAGTATGGTTCCAGAAATTGGAACTTAACAAAAGTTACAATATGAGATTCTACCTTAAAGCGTATAGAATCTAAATGAATCAGAGTAAGTAAGGAAGTATAAGAAAGTTATACTTTCCTTAAGATACCAATTGTAGCGGAATAAATATAGGTAGTAAAACTACTAGTAACAAGATAATAGTCTTTTAACCCAAAGAGAAGGGTATCCAACAACCTTGGATAAAGGTCCCTTGATTTATACATTCAAGAATGTTTGTCTTACCCACACCAGGGTAAGCCCTCGATACGAAGATCGGAGTCTCTGTCTTGCTATCCCCGCAAGCCCTCAACTTCAAGGTAGTTGGCAACCTCTGTCTTTCTCAGCAAGAAAGCCCTCGTTCTTTAAGGTAGTCGGCACCTCTGTCTTCCTATCCCCGGAAGCCCTCGTGAGCTTTTTCAAATGAGCTCCTATTTATAGGTAACGTCGGCTCCTTCTCCAACGGTCATATTTTCCTTAAAGATCGGAGGGACCTGTACACGTGTCACTTAGACAACGGTTAGTTTATAACAAAACAGATGACATCGTTTTATAACAAAACAAGTGTAACAAAATGTACGACATCGTTTTTAAACTCTAACATAATGGTTCGGAATGAAAACTTCGGAGTGAAGGTTCGGAGTGAATAAATTCAGAGTGTATAAAACATTGATAATCAGATTCTTGTTTAATAGGTGAATTCGGAATGGGAATTCGGAATAGGAATTCGTCATCAGAAATCGTAATGAGAATTCATCATCAGAATTCGTAATGAGAATTCGTCATCAGAATTCGTAATGAGAATTCGTCATCAGAATTCGTAATGAAAATTCGTCATCAGAATTCGTAATGAGAATTCATCATCAGAATTCATAATGAGAATTCGTCATCAGAATTCGTAATGAGAATTCAGAATGAGATTTCTTCATTATAATTCGTAATGGTAATTCTTCATTGGAATTCATAATGAGAATTCTTCTTCAGAATTCGTAATGAGAATTCGGAATTGGATTTCTTCATTAGAATTCGTAATGAGATTTCTTCTTCAGAATTTGTATCCTGAATCTGGAATAGAACTTAGTTAGAGTTCATATCTGGAATTCGGAATGAAACTTCCTTATAGTTCTTGTCCATAATCCTAATCCTAAAACAGAATGCTTTATATCAAAGTTTCAATGATTCCGAGAAAATGAATCTGAAACTTATACTTAAGAAAAATATGGATGAAAAAATGATAAGGATAATTTTTCTTATAAAAGCGATTTTCCTTAAGAAAGCAATTTTCCTTATAAAAGTAATTTTCCTTATAAAAGCAATTTTCCTTAAGATAAGATGTTTGTGATTTTCAAAACAAGAAGGAATGGAAAGGTCATAAGTAAAACCTTATTGACTCAACAATCTCCCCCTTTTTGGAAAGCACAAACATCCTTACGAAAAACAAAAATTCTAAGAAGAAAGAAACATATTAATGCTTATCTTCCATGTTTTAAGGATATAGATGAATACGACTAACTCCCCCTTAGGCTTTGAAACTCTAAGGATCATATTCATATTTCCGGAGTGATATTTCATAAGAAGGTATTCTTTAAGAAAAACTCCCCCTTAAACAAACTCTTATTAGAGTTCTTTTTCCTTGGGTATTTTTTCATTCTCCCCCTTTGATAAACTCTTATTAGAGTTCTTCTTTTTTTCTTAAGGATCTTTTCCTTCTCCCCCTTTGTGATTTTCAAAAAGAATTGGTGGGAATGGAAAAACTTAACAAAGTACCGGAGATATTAGTAATGACAACAAACGAAACAACATGCACAACTTTCATTAATTTTGAAATCTCGATAGCAAGAAAAAAATACAACAAAAAGATCAGATTGAGTTATTTCGGATCTTTCTCCTTCGACATGAGCCCCTTAAGAATCTCCTTGATCTTCTTCAAGTCTTTGTGATCTTCTTCTGCTTGCTTCTCTAAGACGACTATTCTTGCAGACTGTGCTTCAATTTTTTCTTCCTGAGCCTTCAGTTTTTCTTCCTGAGCTTGGATCTTCTCATCCTGAGCCTTCATCCTCTTTTCAAAATCCATCCGATGATCCCTTTCAAATTTCTAATTCTGAGAAACAGAATTGAGCTTTCCATTCAGATCCCTAACTTCTTGGATCCAGAAGTTCTTTTCTTCAGTCAGCTTTTCTTCAAAGGATGCAGTCAGCTCATTGATCTTCTTGTCCTCGGTTTCAAAGGCATCCTTAACATTATCTTAAAACTCATCGAAAAGCCTCATCTCTTCCACAGTCTTCTTAGACTAGCTTGTCATCCTCTTGCAAGATCTTTTATGAGCTTCTTAACCAATAAAGAAGTTTTTGAACTGGGCTTCAATCTCAACACACTTATCCATAACCATGGATACGGAGTCTGTTTTCAGATTCAACGCATGTTGGAGCATCTGGCATCGTGAATCAATACATGAGAAGGTCGGAATGGTTCCCACCAACTTCTTCAAAGACTGAACAACAAAATCATGCCCCAACGAAGATGACTCCGAATCTGAAATCTTGCTCGGAGATTTTTCTTCCTCAATAAGCTCCAAATTTCTCTTAGAAGAACTACCAGCTTCCTTTCTCATACTCTTTTCTAAACTCGGAGTATCAGCAAGAATTTTTTTCCCCTTATCTTTTTTCGGAATAGAATCTTGTTCCAGAGTTTTCTTCTCACTATCAGAGACTTGAACAATATTATCTTCCTCATCAGAAACTTCCTGAACAGTATCCTCTACATTTTCCATCTGAGCTATATCACGTAAAAGTTGTTCTTCTTCTGCATGATAGGTAACTTCTTCTTCCCCTTTCTCTTCTTCCATTGCAGGAGTGATAAGTTTCGAGGATTCAGCTTCTGATGTTCGGAGCGATAAGTGTTCCGAAGGAGTTCCCTTGTACTCATCTACTTGTTTTAGCACATCTCCTGTCTCACCACTTCCTTCGCAGCCTCTTCAACTTGTTCCACTTGCTCTACTTCCTCAGAATTCATAGCAACAGCCTCTTCTGGAGCAACAAGATTTCTTCCTGGAGTCTCAGGTAGAGATTCGAGGGAGAAAGATCTCAGAACTGGGATAGTTGCTGAATCCATTTCGTTGAACTTCAACAAAGCTTGAACAGCCTCGGCTTCTGACATCTTCTTCTTAAGATTCTTTTCCTTAGCTTGTTTCTAAAGCTCATCAGCAGCTTTCTCCTTCAAAGCTTTAGCTTCCGCAGGGTCCAATCCGAACTGCAGATCCCCTTATTTCCTCTTCTCTTTGTCAGCTCTCCACTTTGTAACAATCTCGTCAGGATAGGATTTCTTCTTCTTAGCCTTTGGAGGTGCGGAATGGACTTCCTTAGACTTAGGTTCCTTGGCTTCGACTACAACTTCTTTCAGCTTTCTCTTCCTTACCGGCTTAGATGATTCCGGATCAGCCACTTTCGGAGCTACTTCTTCTTGAGGAGGTAGATCAATAAACTTCCCAGACTTCTTGTTAAAATCTATATTCATTCTTTTAATAGTGCCATCGCTGAGCAACTTTATCTTGCAAACTCTCGGCTTAGATTTGCAAGCCTCCTTGAAAGACTCAAAACATCGAAAAATCAACTTGGAGAGGATTGCTGGATACATAATAATCTGAGCTCTCAGATTCCCCATCTTCAAATTCTCAATATTGAGAAGAATATGCTTCATCAAGTTAAACTTCCTTAGATTTATCAGGAAATCTAAGATATATATCTCACTCTTCTTCAAGCTATCCTTATCACCTTTTCTCGGTACGATAAGGCCTTGCACCCATAATTCCAGAATCCGGAAGTTTGTTGATAGAGTTGCAATCTTCAGAGCCTTGTCATCAGCTAATCCGAGAGTTTCTAAGGCCTTTTCCTTGTTGAAACTACCCAAAGAGTCTGGCAATACGTGCGAAATAAACTCACCTTCACCTTCATATCTTAACCCTACCAAGCTTGCAGCCTTGGTGTAAGAAAGCTTATATGTCTTGCCATACAATTTGAAGGAAAACTTCTCTTTATCATCTTCCTTAAAGAAAGAAACGGATTCATAAAATTCGACAAGAAAATCAGAATAAACTTCATCTTGATTCCCGGTTTTAGATACCGCAACATCCTACCAGCCATTTAACTTGATGTTCTTTGAGATGATAGAATCGTAGTTGCTGAAGAAAGTCGGATGAACTAACCTTTCTCTGTAAACTAACCACTGAGATATAGTCTTGGTTGAAGACATTTCTTGAGAAGCTAACTCTGCAGACATTCAGATTAGAAGTTCTCTGGGAAGTTCGGAACGGAGAAGACTGAAGTTCGGAACGGCCTTAAATCAGAGGGGCAGAGCTTCAGCATGCGAGAGCTTGAAACCGATGTGGGACTAGAAATTAGGACCCCTTTATATAGGCAATGAGATGACGGTTGACATTCCATAGTTGATCTAACGGTTAGAATGAGCTGAGATCAGATCTGACGGTTGGAAGCTTGAATCCGATCTTTTTGAGGTTTTTATTAAAGTAAAAATTAAGAAAACTAATATCCGAAAACAAAATATAAGAAACTGCCAGCAAGTAAAATATGAATACGAAAACTTGAGTAAGGAAATCATACCTTTCGGATTGGCTTAGGGAATTATTCGTAATGGAAGATTTCGAAAAAAAAACTTATTACGAAAAACTCAATATGAAAACCACATTAAGAAACTTTCATTACGGAAAACTCAGTACGGAAAAAAATATGAAAAACTTAATACGAAAACGTAGAAACGAAAAACTCAATACGAAAAACAGTCTTAAGAAGAAAATCAGTACGAAGAATTTAGTATGAAAATTCCATTATGAAACTTCCAGTACGAAACTATCATTCTGGAAATTTTCAACATGAGTACTTCCATTCCAGAAGTGTTCTGTTCGAAAATATCCATTCTGGAAAATTGTAGTTCCGGAAGTTTCATTCCGATAATCTTCGTTCCGAAAAGTTTGAAAACAAATTTTGAAAAACTTTGTAAATATAAATAATCAAATGTACTCCCCCTATAAAAAGGAGTTTATTACTGTAAGGAGACTTTTTCAGTAGAAAGTTAATTAAGGAAGATTACCTTACGGTTATCATTCCTAACTTCTGTTTGATATATTCAAATATATCAGAAGGCAAAGATTTTGTGAATATATCAGCAAGTTGATCTTGCGTTCCGATAAACTGAAGAATAATATCTCCTTTCGTTTTGATACTATTTTCAAAAAAGCTTTTGTTACTAGTCATGTGCTGGGAACATCCACTATCCATGTACCAAATATTGTTGCTGGAACTTTCTTTATTTTCCTAAAATTAAGAACAATGTTAGATTTTCGGAATCCAAACTTGCTTGGATCCGAGATTTCCAGATAATAAAATTTTTGGAACCCACATTTTCTTAGAAAAATAAGCTTTATGAAAACCTAAGGATTGGGTTTTATTTAAGGAACAATTCTTTGCCCAGTGACCACCACATTGACATTTAGTGCAAAATGGGGCACTTTGAGGAACAAAATAATTGTTACTGAAAATAGGTTTTGCATGGGTATAACCAAATCCGGATTTATTTCTTAAGGGTCGTATTTGGGAATACATCTTATCAAAGTTTTCCTTACCATGGGTAAAGTTTGATAAACACTTATTTAAGGAAAATATTTCGGACTTGAGTTTTATCACCCAGTTTTTATCTTCAAAATCATTAATTTTAGAACTAGAGTTAGGCTCAAAAACATTTTTCTTAAAAATTACTTTTTCTAATTCTTTAGAAAGTTTATTCTTCTCAGAACTTACTTCCTCAAGATTTTTTGAAATACTTTCAAAATCAGAATTTTTCTTATCAAGATCTTTAGAAAGATTTGATATCTCATTGGTAAGAATAGAATTCCTAGAGTTTGCCTTATCAAGTTTCTTGTTGAGTTTGGAATTCTCAATCTCAAGAAGTTCAGCAAACCTAGAGACTTCTTCATATGTAGGTAAAGTATTTTCCTCATCAGAAGATGATTCTTCATCAGAAGAGTTATAATACTTACTATCATTAGGATTTAAAGAAACATTGGTCAATGATTCAGCATTTCGTACCTTCGCCATAAGACAATGATTATCAATAGGTAATCTGGCTAAAAGACCAAGATTCTTCTGTCCTAAAGATTCATATTCAGAAGATTCATCTGAAGAGTCACCACCACTGGCACTTCAGGTGTCATTAGCTTTCAGATCTTTCTTAGCTTTGGCTTTATAATACTTCTTCCTGTTCCTTTCTGAATGTCTTTCCTTTCTTTCTTTCTTTTTGAGCATAGGGCAATCTGGTCTAATATGTCCAGCTCTTTTACATTCATAACATGTAAATTCTTCATCTTTCTTATCTTTCCTGCCCTTCTTCTTATACTTGGATTGAAAATTTATCTGTCCAGCTATCTTGTTCATCCTTCGAGCAAGATTGGCTAATTCATTTTCTGAAACATCACTCTCACTGGATTCGGATTGAAAAATAACTTTCTTAGACTTGGATCTGGTTACTCTCTCAGGAGTCTTAGCTTTCATCTGATTTGAATTTGTAGTAAAAGCAACAGTACCATTTCCATTCTTTTTCTTGATGTTGTCAGCATCTCTCTTCATTCTAGTTTCATGTTGAAGAAGAGTTCCAAATAATTCATCAAGAGATATTTGAGTAACCTTCCTGTTCTCATCTATAGCTGTTCTCTTGGATTCCCACTCATTGGGCATAATGTCAATTATCTTGTCCACAAGAGCTTCATCATCTAAACCTTTTCTCCCATAGATTGTAGACTATTGACAATAGTCATAAATCTTTGTTGAACATTACAGATAGGTTCTCCATAAGGAAAATTGAAGCCATGATATTCAGCTCTAAGCATAGCTCTTCTAGTCTCAAACACCTTAGAAGTCCCAAAGTGTGTATCCTCTAACTTCTTCCATATACAGTTTGCTGCTTCACAAGAAGAAATTTGGCTATATATATTTCTGGTCATTGAACATAATAAAGTGTTGCGTACCTTATAGTTGAGTTGATATTCTTGCTTTTCCTGGTTAGTGAAAGATCTGACTTCCTTGTCAGGGATTTTATAATCACCAGTAAGCATAACAAAGTTGTCTACTCCAGTATTGATAACAAATGTCTTCATACGATCTCTCCAGTATTCATAGTCATTACCATCAAAGATAGGTGGTCTAGTAGGATCCAGATTGTCAATTGATCCAACATTAATTCCTGCCATACTAGAAATAACTTTGCACACAAACTTGTTAGTAGCAAAGAATTGTAATCACAAAGTTCGGAATGAGAAATGTTCGGAATGAGAAAAGAGAGAAAGAAAAACTTATTCGTGAGTATAAGTATTTCAAAGACCTCCTCTGATACCAATTGTGGGATCGAAATATAGTATGAGATGCTCAATATACAAGAGGGGGGTGAATTGTATACTTTAAAAATTCCTTTGGAACCTTTAAAGTTAGTTGTGAATAAATAAAGTTTCCTTAAGAAAAGGATAGGGCTAAGTTTAACAAAGTTAAACTAAGTAAATTCACAATACCTCTAACACAGATTCCAAAAGTAGGTTCCGGAAGTATGGTTCCGGAAATTGGAACTTAACAAAAGTTACAATATGAGATTCTACCTTAAAGCGTATAGAATCTAAATGAATCAGAGTAAGTAAAGAAGTATAAGAAAGTTATACTTTCCTTAAGATACAAATTGTAGCTGAATAAAGATAAGTAGTAAAACTACTAGTAACAAGATAATAGTCTTTTAACCCAAAGAGAAGGGTATACAACAACCTTGGATAAAGGTCCCTTGATTTATACTTTCAAGCAAGTCTGTCTTACCCACACCAGGGTAAGCCCTCGATACGAAGATCAGAGTCTCTGTCTTGCTATCCCCGCAAGCCCTCAACTTCAAGGTAGTTGGCAACCTCTGTCTTTCTCAGCAAGAAAGCCCTCGATCTTTAAGGTAGTCGGCGCCTCTGTCTTCCTATCCCCGGAAGCCCTTGAATGTAATCACCAACATTCAGAGTCGCACGAAGCTTTGAGAGTTATTAAGAGACTCTCTCTCTAGAAATCACTTCAACAGCATGTATGCACAAAGTCCAAAATGTTCATCCATCCGTCGTGAGCTTTTTCAAATGAGCTCCTATTTATAGGTAAGGTTGGCTCCTTCTCCAACGGTCATATTTTCCTTAAAGATCGGAGGGACCTGTACACGTTTCACTTAGACAACGGTTAGTTTATAACAAAACAGACGACATCGTTTTATAACAAAACAAGTGTAACAAAATGTACGACATCGTTTTTAAACTCTAACATAAAGGTTCGTAATGAAAACTTCTGAGTGAAGGTTCGGAGTGAATAAATTCAGAGTGTATAAAACAGTGATAATCAGATTCTGTTTAATAGGTGAATTCGGAATGGGAATTTGGAATAGGAATTCGTCATCAGAAATCGTAATGAGAATTCATCAATAGAATTAGTAATGAGAATTCGTCATCAGAATTCGTAATGAGAATTTGTCATCAGAATTCGTAATGAGAATTCGTCATCAGAATTCGTAATGAGAATTCGGAATGAGATTTCATCATTAGAATTCGTAATGGGAATTCTTCATTGGAATTCATAATGAGAATTCTTCTTCAGAATTCGTAATGAGAATTCAGAATGGGATTTCTTCATTAGAATTCGTAATGAGAATTCTTCTTTAGAATTTGTATCCTGAATCTGGAATAGAACTTAGCTAGAGTTCATATCCGGAATTCGGAATGAAACATCCTTATAGTTCTTGTCTAGAATCCGAATCCTAAACAGAATGCTTTATATCAAAGTTTCAATGATTCCGAGAAAATGAATCCGAAACTTATACTTAAGAAAAATATGGATGAAAAAATGATAAGGATAATTTTTCTTATAAAAGCGATTTTCCTTAAGAAAGCAATTTTCCTTATAAAAGTAATTTTCCTTATAAAAGCAATTTTCCTTAAGATAAGATGTTTTTGATTTTCAAAACAAGAAGCAATGGAAAAGTCATAAGGAAAACCTTATTGACTCAACACCACCTTCTTCCAATCCTTCTCCGACACAATATGTGGTCAAGGAGCATACATTGAGGGACACTCCACCTGTATTTGATACCCCTTCATCTTCTGCACATCTAGTAAATCCCATTGATCCGACAACCATATGTATCTTTATATAACTCTAACAAATTTTTATACCAAATTTATTATTATTATTACTTTTAATTATATTTTTTTCTGTAATAACATATTCATCTATTAATAGAAGGCGAGGGAGGGGTCGTACTCGCTTACATGTGGTATGGAAACACCATACACAGTTGATGGTTGAATACAATGATGATGGATAGATGATTTATAAACCTGTGTAGGAATGCTGGTGTATTTTAGTGACTCTACCCAAATACTCTGACATCATTCTGATAAGCCCTCTCTCTTGGAGATATCTACCACATGAAGTAAAGGACAGTCCATGGGCACATATATGGTTAAAAAATATTTTGAATTTAATGTTTAAATTTTTTTGTATTTATAGGAATTAATCTATTTGGTGTATGCTTCAGTTTACCTTCCCCGATGGAGATGGTGCACGACCAACTTGTTTAAAGGAGCTAGGAGAGCATTGGAGCGCTTATAAGCATGAGTTTTATGTTCGCTGGTGTGATAGAGTGGGCACAGAGTTGGAGAGAGTACCTATTGTGGATGACTTCCCGATAGAGCAATATCGCCAAACGATTTCCCATTGGGAGACTGTCAAATTTAAGGTATTAATCTGATTTGAGATATTTAAATGACAATTTTCATATTTTTCATTAATATTTTATTTTTTATTATTAAAAATTATTTAGGAATATTATGAAAAAACCAAAAAAATCATTGATTCAAAGAAATACCTCGACACTTTGGGGTGCACTACTGTGTCAGATCATGAGAGGCAGCTGGTACGATATAATTGGTTATAATTTTTCTTTAGGACTGTCCCTTTTAATTATTTCCCACTTAAATTATGTGATTTATTGATTATTGAATATATTATTATACATGCACTTTATATTGTTTTAATGTCATTACAGAAGATCAAATTGAATATTGAAGGATGTCTCTCTCGAGGAAAATTGTTTTTCTCGAGTAGAAGGAAAAAAGACTGAACTACGGTTAATGAACCAACAAAAGAAATGTTCGTAAGTTTTAAATTTTTTTTTCAATGTATAATATATATTTTTAAATTCAACAATCTGTTAATTTTTTTAAAATGATGTTTTTGAGGACCTTAATGCCCAGGTGCCAAAAAATTTAGGGCCACATTATCATTTATATCCGGTTTTGGAAGATGAGTAATTTGGTAAAGTTGGCTGCCAACATAGTAATAATATAGTCTTGACAAGGTATTGGTCCTCTCTAGGTATCTATTCTAGTACCATTTAGTTGGAAGATGTCAAAGGGCATGCAAGAGAATCTGAAAAATGTGTCACATAGTTGGAAGAAAAGGTTCAAATGAGGGAGAAATAATTTATGAAAGTGATCAAAGATTTATCTTTATCACTTCCACCAGAGGCCAGTGTGGCTTGTCAAACATATATGTCGTCGATGGGTGAATTTTAAAATGCACCAGGTAGAATTTCTAGTAGAGTTCGTGATGATGATATTCCTGGTGATGATGAGGATGCTGAAGAGGAAGTTGTTAGGGATGATGACGATGTTGATATCGAGGGCGAGGTTGAAGGTGAGGGAGAGAGAAAGGATGAGGATGAGGATGAGGGAGAGGATGTGGATGAGGATGAGAATGGGGACGATGACGAGGACAATGACAAGGATAGATATGGTTGTAAGGATGAGGCTGATGATGAAAGTGGTGATGGTGATGGTTATTAGCAATAGATTGATCCATTTCATTTTGACTGATATTTATGACATTTGAATTTTGATTTAATATGGATGTTTAATTATACTTCAAAGCCTATAACACCTTGAACACACCCATAATAGCCCCCCTCCCCCCCCCCACCCTCCTCTCTGGACCCTGGACAGCCCCACAGACAGCCCCCCGAACAGCCCCTCAGAGTGCTCCGCAGACAACTCCCACACCCTCTACCATGGACCCCAGACAGCCCCCCCTGACAGCCAACCAGACAGCCCCTATAGAAACCCCCACCCTCCCCCCTGGACACCGGACAACCCCACAGACAGCCCCCCTGGACCCCGGACAACCCCCCAGACAAAATTGTTCCCAAATAATTTTTTTCCACTAATTGAATGTGAAATTTAGGATTAGTTCAATTAAATGGGAATAATATAAGAACCTGGGTTTTCGCTCAGGTATGGATATTTTTTAATTTAGTATAACTCTTTATTTTTTACAAAATATGGAAGCCTAATGATGTTATAATGGTTTATGGGGCTTCTGGTGCTTGTTCTGAGCTTGGAACCCCGGTCAGCCTAGAAAGACACTATGGCTCATGGTTAGTAAAAAATTTAAGTCTATCCTACAAGGTATATACCAACCATATATGGATATATATTAGAATCAATGTGCATGATTTTCCCTAACCATGCACTAGGGGATGCACATCATGCACAATGTCTATAATTTTAGTATCAGATATTATCATTGTTGTTGCATGGTTTACTATCTAGCATACGGAAAACCAACCAAATGCATTCTTTTGGTGTTGATAATTTAGGAAAATGATCCATGAGTCATATTTGATGTGTACAAGTCAACCCTACCTCAACCTAAGGCACAATGTGGCCGGTACCACTCAAAGTGTCTCTATTTTTTTTAAAATGGACACCGTTTTATGTAAAACAACTGGCATATGGAAAACAAACCAAACGTATTTGGATTGTGTTGATACATTAGGAAAATGATATGGGGGTCATATGTGACGTGTAAGACTCAACCTACCTCAATATGATGAATGTTGTGGCTGGTATTACTCAAAGTGTCCCACTTTTATTTGAAATGGAAAACATTTTATGTGAAAACAACAACTCACATAAAGAATATGGACCGAACCTATTTTAATTCTATTGATACTTTAGCACAAAGATTCATGAGACATTTATGACTTGTAAGATTCAACCCTGCCTCAATCTGAGGCACATTGTGGCTATTACCACTCAAAGTGTCTCAGCATTATTTGAAATGATCAACATTTTAAGTTAAAACAACAACAGGCATACAGAAAACTGACCAAACTCATTCGGATTGTGTTGATACTTTAGGAAAATTATGAATGAGACATTTTGGATGTGTACGAGTCCACCCCATATAAATCCCTGCCACAATTTAGGCGGTACAACTCTATGTGTCTCTCTTTTTTTTTAAATGGACAATGTTTTACGTAAAAAAACTGGCATATGAAAAACCAACCAAACGTATTTGGATTTTGTTGATACTTTACGAAAATGATCCATGGGACATTTGTGAAGTTTAAGAGTCAACCCCACTTCAATATGAGGTGAGGTGTGGTCGTTACCACTCTAAATGTCTCTCTATTGTTTAAAATGGACATCATTTTAAGTGAAAACATCATATAGAATACAGAAAACCAAACAAAGGCATTTGGATTGGATTGATATTTTAGAAAAACGATACATGGGACATTTTTGACGTGTAAGAGTCAACCCTGCATCAATCTAAGACACATTGTGGCTAGTACAACTATAAATTCCTCTCTTTTGTTTAAAATAGACATCATTTTAAGTGAAAACAACAACTGGCATACAGAAAACTGACCAAATTCAATTAGATTGTGGTTATACTTTATTAAAATGATCCATGAGTCATATTGGACGTGTACATGTCATCTCCACCTCAATCCGAGCCACAGTGTAGCTAGTATCACTCAAATTGTCTCTCTTTTGCTTAAAATTGTCATGGTTTTAAGTAAAAAAAACTAGCATATGGAATCCAAACATATTATTATTGTGTTGATACTTTAGGAAAATGATCCACTGGTCATATGTGACGTGTAATACTCAACCCTGCATCAATCTGAGGCATGGTGTGGCCGGTACCAATCAAACTGTATCACATTAATTTGAAATCTAAAACATTTTATGTGAAAACAACAAATAACATACATAAAACCAACCAAATGCATTCATACTATGTTGATTCAATATGAAATCATTAAATGGGACATTTTTAACGTGTGCGAGTCAGCCTTGCATCAATCTGAGGAATGGTGTGGCCGGTACCACTCTAAATGTCTCTCTTTGGATTAAAATGGACATAATTTTAAGTGAAAACAACTACTTGAATATGGAAAAAGAACCAAACGTATTAGGATTTTGTTGATACATTAGGAAAACTATCCATGAGTCATTCTTGATATGTACAAATCAAATATGCCTCAATCTGAGGTGTGGTGTAACTGGTACCACTCAAAGTGTATCACCTTTATTTGAAATGATCAGTATTTTAAATGAAAACAACAACTGGCATACGGAAAACTGACCAAATGCATTTGTATTATGTTGATAGATTAGAAGAACTATCCAATGGTCATTTTTTATCTGTATGATTCAACCCCTCCTCTATCTGAGGCACGATGTGGGTGGTAGCACTCTATGTGTATCTTTTTTGTTTAAAATGGACATTGTTTTATGTAAAAACAACTGACCTATGTAAAACTGATCAAAGGTATTCGGATTGGGTTGATACGTCATCACAATAATCCATGGTTCATTTATGACATTTACGAGTCAACCGAGCCTCAAATCTGAGGTCTGGTGTGGCCGGTACCACTCAAAGTGTCTCACTTTTATTTAAAATTGACAACATTTTATGTGAAAACAATAAATGCCTTATGTAAAACCAACCAAATGCAATCATATTGTATTAATACTTTAGGAAAACGATCCATGGGTCATATGTGAAGTGTAAAAGTCAACGATTCCTCAATTTGAGGCACACTATGGCCGGTATCAATCTAATTTTCACTCTTTTGTTTCAAATGAACATCATTTTATGTAAAAACAACTAGCATATAGAAAACCGACCAAACATATTCGGATTGTGTTGATACGTGAGCACAACGATCCATGTTCCAACCTCACAAAATCCACTTCTCATGTGAGGAACTCCTACACTTTTTATAAAATACATGACATTTAATATTCCAAGGAAAATAATATTCCCTAAGTCACATATGCTCAACGATACACACCCATTATCATCATAACTATGTTCAAAGACACCCAACCCAACCCATGACATTATATTTGTGTTTGGTTGAATTCATTTATTTATTTCCTTATTTTTGGTTATTACATTCTATTTTCTAAATTCAATCGTGTATGTGTTAAAAAAATGCCATTTTGTATGTGTTCTTAATTCTATTTCACATATAATTACGTATTCAGTTTTTTTATGTATTGTGTTCATAATTTATTATTAAATTATCTATAATTCTAATTATCTGTTTTTAATTAGGGGTTATTATTATTTATTGTATTGTATGGATTCTGTAAAATTCACATAGCATCACACAGAGCAGGCTGCTGTGTGAATTGTACAACAAAGCCTATACGAACTGTTTTAAAATGTTGGTATAGGTTATGTGTGTATTTTTTACCAACGGTTTTGAACTGTTGGTAAAAAACCATTACCAATCGTTTAAACCATTGGTATAGGGATGAATGGGAGACTCAAAAAGATATTACAATAGTTTTGAAATTTTTGGAATATTTGTTTTATAAGAACTATATTCCAACCATTTTATAAATCCATTGGTATAGAGTATATTTCTTCACATATACCGACGGTTTAACTCAAACCATTGGTATATGTCTATTATCACAGCTTACTGGGCTACAGTTTCTAAAACCGTTGGTATAATTTATAACAATGGTTCTCCACCCTATACAAACAGTTTTAAACTGTCGGTATACCATTAATTTCAAGTAGTGTTTGAATTTATAAAAGGATACTTTTGAGTGAAATATTTTTCTAAACTGATTTTTTATGAAACTGATTTTCAAATTAATTTTCAAATTAATCATTTTATTTTACTCAAGAATGTTTCTAAAAGATATTTTTATATGATTTATATCATCCAAAAAAATCATTCACATTAATCCACATGGGATATGATTAAATGTTATCATTATTATTATTCTTCTATAATGTTTATGATTTATTTATCTATGCTCTGTATTGAAAGTCAACTTCATTGATTCCATTGTTAGACCTAAGGAAATTTTATATTTTCTATGATCATTTAATGTTGAATTTCTACTAATTATCCAAATCAGTTACCATTTATATGTTTATTCCCCAAACAATATATCATATTCAAATAAGATTTCCACTAGGATATTAATATTAATATCAATATAAATATTAATAAATATATATTCTGAATTAATTATATATATTTGATAAGGAATATTATAAATTTTGATTATTCGATATGTTGAATGATTGAGACTGTAACTGATGGGTGGGGAATGAATATTATAAATCCCCATATGCATCGATTGGTTCTCATGAGAAAAATTACTTTCCCAAATTAAACAAGATTCAACCTATATTTTTTAACCATCTTATGATATTTCATGAGGGTATAGGTTTTCATATGTTATATCCATGATGTCCAATAATTATTAATAGCCTTAATTTTAACTCAATATTTATTAAAAATTATATTTTTGCTAGGACGAAGTCCATTGATTCATTTTATTGTCGTTTTATTGATTAAATTGAATGATTTTCAATTTACTAGCTTTCTATATATATATATATATATTTACTTGTCTACTTATTTAAATTTTATTTGTTTCATTTATTAAATTTATATATTGATTATTCAATTTAATAGCATTTTATTGATAACATGGAATTTGTATTGAGTTATTACCTTTCCTTGTTAAATATTCTCATTGATTTGTTATTTCTTTTTATATATATTTCCCTTATTGATAATTTGATATCACCTTTATTTATTTTCCAATTACATAAAAATCCACGATTTTTAGTGTATAAGATATTCAAGGATATGTTAAATGGAATAATGTTATCTGAAAATGAAAAACAATTATGTTGTTATTACTATATTCATTTGTAATAAAGTACTCATGTATTTATATGGTTACCAGGAAAACTAAATTATTTTCCCTTCAATATTTAATTCCTTGTAATAATTCCAGTGTAATGGTAGTACACACTAACTCTATGCTTACTGGGGTGACGTCTCTACAATTTCTTTCGAATAATGGTTAATATAAACATTTGGAACTAGATTTAGGAAGAAATTCATTGGGGAACATAATCCTAATGTACACACTGAGGATAAGTATATTACAATATCCTAGAATTTTTGTAAGGTATAGATTTTTTGGACATCTAATCAATAAATCCATGTATTGATACTACATATGGACATGGTTCTAGAATTGATGTACCTATGGGAATCACATCTAACAAGGTGGATTAGGCTAGACTCGAGCATAACCTAGTTTACAACAACACACAATACTTCATAGCTAGTTTGACACTCCCATGTGATATTCATAGGATAATTCAAATTTTATCTAGAAAACATTATTATGGATTTGAATATATGATGAAAATGAATTACATAGATTAATCCTATGGTGTTCCATAATGAAAGTAAGGGTTCATATTTTATATACCATTTAAATAGCCATAAAATTTTCTCATTATGAAAATTGTTACTGAAACTGTGATTTTAGGTACTAGTCGATGGATGGATCCTAAAAGATTCATGTTAACATTGAACATGATGGAAAAGATGGTAACAATGGGAAACCAAATTCAATATTTATAAGAGTGAAAGATATCATGTTCATGCCTAATACTTTTTCCAAAAATATGATTAAAAAAATGTACCATAACTACATGTTGAACTCCTCATTTAATTGGTGTATGGATATTTCTAAGAGATTCAGTAGTGGAGACCATGGGGAAATTAATTCTTGATTTCCAACATGAAATAAATGTTGATGGAGACTATATATACCATTTTTTATATTAATATTACACATTTTTTAAGATAAAAAAACATAATAGTGTTACGTATCCATGATCAAATAGTTTAGTGTATTGCGAAAATTAGGATAAGATATAAAAATTACATAATGAAACATAAAAATTATTTAATTACTTCTTCCATTTATTTTTAGTATCCCTCATGTACTTGTTAGTATATGTTGTAACTTGAGGATATATATCAATGTAAGGGGTGATCCAATAGCCCATTATGAGGGTACATAAGAACCTAAGTCAATATTCCATGGTGTTATATTATCATCATCATCAAAACATAATCATATGATCTTCATCATAAAAATCAGAGGAATTGTTAAATAATTTCATGAAATTATTACATGCATAAAAATGAAATTCCATGTCTTAGTAGTCAAATACCACACATAGTGTGAAACAAAGATAGAATCATGTTCATTCATAATATATGTTATTAACAAGACATAATCATTGTGAAAACAAAATCATGTTCTCACGTATTTCTCATTATCTATGGAGTTATATAACATTACCCCATTAATTGAACTACTAGTTAATTTTGGGGGCACTAGTCACATTCAAAAATTTACATAATAATGCATGCCGCGTATAACACATAACAATATTTTCCATAAAATCACCAAAAGAATTTAAATTTGTTTAATAATAATTCCATAACATATAATTTCATGAATAAAAATTTTGGATTGAAAAATATAAATGGAATAACATATATGGTATAAGAATATTCAATTTTGAGTGAATAATGAACATTCTCCAAATATGTAAAAGGAGTGTTTTTTTAAGAATACTTCATTTTAAAAAATCATTGAATTAGTCATAAAATCATTTTGGAAATATTTATATCTATGAAAATAAATGATAAATGACACTTGAAGTGCACAATATGAATATCCCTACCACGGAAGAGATAATAACCCATAGAAATTAATTAGGTGTGATAATTACCTAACAGTAAGCCTGGATTCATTGATCACATTAATATCCTTGAGATCCAAAATAGATTCAATAATTAAGAAAAAAATAAAATGATATACATTTATATGATTCATTATAATTTTATTATGTTCATTTATGAAAATTTTGAAGAGTTATAGTGTTCCGTATTATTGATCAAGACTGTCCATTTTCGTTGTTTTCTTGATCAGTTCGCCTATATACATGTATTGATGTTCATGAAAATTGGGAAAAATTATCCAGAATTGAAATTATGTTCTATTAATTAAAATGTAGATGATATATTTGTATTATATATAATTAATTTTTCAGATATGGGTATGTATCATTAGATAAAAAGTTATTGATAATCATTCATATTAATTTTGGCAATTTTCCATGACAATGTACTCGTTTTGTTAAATTACTTGATATTTTGTATATATATTAGTTACATGAAACAAAAAATGTTATGAAAATAATTTCCATATATTTTTCAACCATTGTAATTATTTCCTGAATATACATTATGTATGTAATGGAAAATGAAAATGTGATATCCTTGATGGTGAAAAAACAACACCTCATATAAGACATTTCAATTTTTATAATAAAATGGATAGGATAATAGGTTTGATGAAATATTATTCCATTATAATAAATATAATAAATTATATATAATATTATTGAATTATAATTCCTCTCGGGTCAGGTGATATTATGATAAAATTATAAAAGAAGTGAAAAATGAATATAAATTATTTGAAAAGAAAGAGGATTCTAACTCTTGAATTCTTTTACTTGAGAACCTCCTTATGTAAATTAATTTGGTTCATTTGATGATACCAAATTCTAATAGATGATGGGGAGGATCATTGTAATATTATTGGGTAGAGATTGGAAAATCTTCAAGGCTTGGAATGCACAAGGAGAAGAGCTGGTTTGGGTGGTATTTAGAGTGGAGGGAATGAGTTTTTTCTATTTGTTTATTGTGTTTTTTTATTTTGGCTCAAGACTATCAATAGTTTGAAACTTATCAATATATATATTAAAATAATGAAAAACTACTATATATTATGGTCATACAACATGCATACATCATCTATATTTCAATAATTAATGTTTTCGCAAAATATCATAAATTATTATGTTTCACTATTCACAAAAAAATCATCTACTTTAGAAAAAACTCAAAAAAACCCCTATCCATTTCTAAAAAAGTATAATTAAAATTGAACTACGTTTTAGGAAAATGATTTTATATATGTGAGAAAACAATGTTCTTATTACAAATGTCATTTATTAAAAAAATACGAATTTTAATATTATAACGGATTTTGTAAAGATTTAAAAAATTAATTAAGGTATCTTAAAAGTATATTATAATAACAAGAGAAAAATATATTAATTTATGAATAAATTTTAGGGAATTTTCATTTAAATCTTATATTAATTAAAAATAATTAATTAAATATTTATGTCTTACAAAAATAATAACACTTATTTAATCATTTCATAAACATTTATTTACTTATTTTATGATAAAATTATAATATATTATAATTTATAAGACTCCAAAATTTTATTAATTGATACATATGCGAGGTTACTATTCTATTGACTATAATATCTATTCCAAATGTTCATGTTACTATTACATGGGTCATTTGACTATGAAATTGGTATAGGTTCATTAATATCTCGAAATACATATGATTTCATTTATTATTAAATTATAAATTTTTATAATGTAACTCTCTATGATTTTTTTATTTATTCAATATAGAACAATTATATGAAATTAGGATTCATTGATAGTATTTTGGGTTTTTAAATTTTCCTACTTATTAAATATATCCATATAAATTTCATTCTGTATATAATGGTGAAAACAAGTGAGGTTACTTCTCCTCCATTACATCCTCTAGTTCCCATGTTGCCTCTTCATAATTTTGGGTTTTTCAAATTACATTGACCATGTGAGTAGTCTTATTGTGTATAACTTTTTCACTATTGTCCAAGAACATCATCGGCTACTTCGCTTAGGATAAATCATTTCCAATTGCATGATATCCGGATTCAGTACAAGTGACGGAGTACATACTTCATCAAGATGGATACATGGAATACATAGTTTACATGAGACATGTTAGGTAGAAGTTCTAGTAAATTGTCCAAAACACTAAAATGATCAATAATCTCGAAGGGTTGATGTACCTAAGAAATAGCTCCCCCTTTTTCACACATCTCATTATCCACTTGCATGGAGATATAAAGAGAAATACAATGTCGTCAACCTCAATGTATAGGCCTCATCAATGATTATCGACGTAGCTTTTTTGTCGACATTGGGATTCCATGATGTGTTATAGAATTTTTTTCAACTTTTCTATAATGTCATCAACCATTTTTTCCCATTAAAATTGCGTTTAGTAACCTCATCAAAGCATGACGGTGATCTAAATTTTTTCCCATAAATGAATTCATATGGATCTATTTGGATTGTTAGATGGAAACTTTAGTTGTAAGAGAACGTGACTAAAGATAGATTTCGATCCCATCTTGCTCTATATTCTATATAAGAATATCTAAATATTTATTCTAGTTTCTAAATTTTCAACATAGATATTCCCTCAGTTTTAGGATGGCCATCTATATTGATGTTCAGCTTTCTGTTTAAATCATCTTATAGAATATTCCTCGAAATATAGGTGAATATCTGATCTCAATCAGAAACCATTGATAGTGGTTCTCCATACAGACTAAATAGTTTTCAAATTTATATCCATCAGTATATATTTCACACTTCTCCTCATAGCGATAATACAAAACATTTTCAATTCAAAGATAATAGCTTTTAACTCTAGATCAAGCATAGGATAGTTTTTATCATGAATTTTCAACTTCCCTAAGGTTTGGCCCATCACTTTATCATTTTTCATTAGTAAATATCATGATGACCTCTTTGAATAATTGTTGTATACAAAA
The DNA here is from genome assembly GCA_963277665.1 of Viscum album. Lineage (NCBI taxonomy): Eukaryota > Viridiplantae > Streptophyta > Magnoliopsida > Santalales > Viscaceae > Viscum > Viscum album. The sequence goes on along the minus strand of OY728121.1, from coordinate 85,646,669 downwards.
AATAGTTCCCCACATGTAATAAGTGTGAGTACTAAAACAATGATAGGCCTCAATTTTAACACATTTAAGCAGGTTTCACATTACATTCTCCAAAAAACATGTTTCTCCCATCTGATTTATAGGTGTGTCTTGGTTTGAAAATCCTAATAAGTTATTCAAAAATAACCAATAATACCTAGATAGGATAATGACACTATATATCGTCATTACCAATATTGTACATGGAAACTCTTTTATTTAATTTTCCATGTAAGGGTTCGTGAGTATTGCTATAATTGTGATTACATTCCCCTTGAAAGATACATCCTCCATCTAGAACTCACATTTATTATACATTGCATAATATTTATCCCTTTAAAATTCATTAGGATAGTATTGAAATTATCCTCATGTACCAATTTCACATTTAGTATATCATAATATGATATATAAGTAATACAACCAATTTTTTATAGTAATTTTTTACAAAAACTATTCATTATGTACATGAATATTTTTTGAGTGTTGCTGTGTCTGACCAGAATCAATATGAACTAAGACTGTCCCTAACCATTTCAAAATTTAGTATTTAGAATATCTTCCAAAATCACAATTATTTGGTGATATCCTAACCAAAGGTCCACCTTAGAGAAATAATTTTCACTACAAGGTTTATTGAATAATTCTTCTATTATGGAAGTGATATATTTTTATTTATCCTGGTTTTTTGAGCTCGCGATAATAAATGATGAGGCACAGTGACCCATCCTTCTGCTTGATGAAGAGTACTAGTGAACCCAATGGTGAGGTGATCATGCATATAAAACCCATGTCCATATTCATTTGTAACTACTAATTTAGTTCCTTATACCCAATGATGATAATTATATACGGTTTTGATGATATCATCAATGATCTAAGAACAAGGACAATCCGGAACTAAACGTCTTGATCAGGAGGAAGAATGAAAAATTCATTAGGGAACACATTAGTGTTTTCCATAACAATGGGAATGTCATCGATCCTGATTATCTCTTTTATCTCAATCATTTGATCTATATATTCTTTCTCATAATGTCATAATATCAAAATTTTAAATTGTTATAAAGAAGGGTATTCATCATCTTCCTAACTCTTGTAAAAAATTGAGGATTTCTTATAATATGAAGAGTGATCTCTCTTTCCTAAAATATGATGTTGTATTTGAATAAATATTGATAATCCATGCCCAATATAGCATCAAAATGCACCAAAGGTTGTAAGATATGATTTTTGGGGAGGTTCAGTGCACAAACATTTACCGTGGATGAGTTATATACATAGGATGTAGTAATTGCTCCATTTTTTTTCTCATTGGTAACCCAACCTCAATATTTTGAAGTGTTTTTGGAATAGTTATTCTAATAATCTAAATTATTAAATAATACGTAGAACCATAATCTAAGAATAAATTTTTTATTCTTTAAGTAATAAACATTGTACATGTCACCACATCATTTTTTGGATCCCCGTTAATTGTAGTAATGGAATAATCCTTCCCTTTCTCATTTATATTTTTTTGTCTATTTATGTTGATTTCCCTCAAGGACTTATCATTTAGTGCACTCTCTTGAATAGTACCCATTTATCCTATATTTGACTCATTGTTCCATGGGTAGCTATCTCTTTTCCTCTACCACATTCTCAAGCTTCATCGTGTCTCTTTGACATTCATGATCATAGAGGCCATATCTTCCTCACTTCAATCATTCCCTCATTCATTTTAAGAAATTTTGATGATTATTTTTTCCATGTTTCCTGACTTGTTAGTGGTTGACTATTCTTTTCACCTTTGTATATAGATCCTCCTGCAGGAAACTCCATCATTCATTTTTTATCTCCATATTCATGGTACCATTCTACAAATTGAGATCCCTTTTTTAGAGCACATGAAAAACATATTCATAACACACAATATCCAATAATCATAAATCCATTCCAAGGTGTTGTTTAAAATCACAAAAGAATCAATATATTTTTAAATCATTTTTTATTACAAAACCCAAGTCATACCTTGCACAACTTGTGATATTTTCTTAATAAATGCCAAATATTCACCTTTTAGATTGAAAATGGATTCTTTATTTGAAATAATTTAATGTAAAAAAAGATATAAAGAAAATAGCAACCATGAAAATAGAGATCATAGTCATTCAAGTATAATCTATGCCTACCAGAAACCTGTTCTCTAAACAACTTCCAGGAGATTGACATTACCTGAGTTCTTGGATCATCCTTTATAGCTCTTCAAAAGCAGATGTCATCTTATCCCAGACATGGATATACTCTTCAATTTTGATCATCCCCTTGTTAAATCCCCCAAACAGAATCAGGTCCTTCTAATAAATCTAGGTTTATTGCTCTTTAGTTAGAGCCATTTGTATGGACCGCCCCATCATTTGGGCCACTAACTCTTCAGAGTCATTCAATAGTAGGACCTTCTCAACCATTTAGTCTTACGAAAACATAATAAAATCCATTCCTAGGTCACCTAGACCTCCAAATTTTCAATGAATTATGAACTCACCATCCCTCTTCTTGGTATTTTCATTTTTTGCTGATCGAGTCACCAGACGAGGTGGTAGAGAGGAGTTTTCTTTCATACACTTCCTCATTCGGGTACCCCTATTTCCCCTCGGGATTGAATATTCACATGTAGAAATGCTAAAAACAAGATCATTGGACACTTCCACATGAGATTATTCATATAAGACTACCTGTTCAGGTCCCAATCCATCCATTGTAAGACCATCGAAGTTATTTTTAAGATGAATTAGAGACTGATTCCTTGTAGCAAGACCCTCTATCTTACCTGACTAGATATCCACAGCCTTGGAAGACCACTTACTACCAAATTGACACCTCCCATTGACCGAACTACCCACCACCACATAGGAAAAAATAGTAATGTCCCCTTCTCCCCTGACGACCTACACCATAGCAGTAACACTCACATCTATTTGGTGGTCACAATTGCCAGACTCCCTCTGCCCAGAGCTCAGACACCATGTAGTATAGAAACTTCCAGGATCAAAACTTTTGAAAGGGCTATCCAAATACTTACTCAACCTACTAAATTATCGCTTCACATTCATATAATGATTTTGAGGGAAATACTTGTTTTTAAATATTTTATTAAAGTCCCCCACTCTATCTCTTCAATTCTATCGTTCTTCATGGTGTTCTTAATCCACACCCATAATTGGTCATCATATAAATCTAAATGATTAACAGTCAGAGTCACCTTCTCTACCATAGAATAGTGGGGAACAAAAATATCATCTCTTTTGAGTTGACCCACTTTTCAGTTACTAGGTGATCAGATGATCTTCTAAACATTCGTGGATGTTCCTATATAAAAGACTGGATATAATGTCTCTCTCTCATAGGTGAAGGAGGAAATTCAACATTTTTCAGGTTATTTTTCATACCTGGAGATATCTTATTAGGCATATTCTTGCTGTTTGGAACTACACCCCTAGGGCATTGGGGTTTCATTCAATTAATTTTTTTATTGTCTATTGCATGGTTTTATGGATTGGTTTATCCTAGTTTACTTAATGTTCTATGTTATAAATTTTATTAATAAAATATTATTCAACAGTTCATGAATAAATAATGTATTCTTTGTGAAATTAACACTAAAAGTATATCATGAGGGATCCATATGGTTATAATTTTCCTAAAACATATCTTCTTATGTATCTTCGTATACATAGACTCATATTTAATGATATTCACTAATGTTCCCTATTCATAATTCCCAAAAATAACTAAACCATGATCTGATACAAAAAATAACCACCATACATTTTCCAACAATACTATTACATTATTTTAATGATAAATATAATAATAGTGTCACATATACATGATCAAAAAGTTTAGTTTCTTGGGAATATTAGGCATAAAATATAGTTTACATCATAAAACATAAAAATTATTTTAATACATCTTCCCTGTCTTCTTTTTGACCCTCTTTTACTACACAGTATAGCTATTTACTGGACTATATACATCAATGAATTGTGAGAGCTAAAATCACAATAAGATGATAGATTAGAACATGATTAAATATACCATGGGTGAGAAGAATCGTCATCATAACCTAATCATGGGATCATCATCATAATCATGATATGAGGAATTAGAAAATGTCATGGAATTTTTAAATGAATAAAAATGAACCATCATTTTTAGTGGAAAAGACTACGGAAAGTTGTGAAAAAAGCTAGTATCATGTTCAGACATATCATATGTTCATAATCATAACTTCATCATTTGTAAAAAAACATTTATCTTGTTCATGCATATTTTACATTATCTATTCATATATATCACATTACCAAATGAATCGGAGTTCTATATAATTATGGGTGCTCCTATCACATCATAACATTTAAATAATCATGCATTCCACATAGAACATATAGAAAAATAATAATTAAATAACCCATGGAATATAATTTGGTTTCTATCACATAAATAAATGATTTTTAAGGTATATTTAATTTAATTTCAATTATTGCATTTTCGGGGGTTGACTATGCATTTTTGGAGAAATGGGCGAGTTTTCATTATTTGGGCCAAACCGTGAGCCCAATTAGAAATTTAAAAATAAATTTTTATTCCTTTATAACTCATTCATTTTTCAACATTTTTCATCCATTCCAATTTTTTAATGTAATCACATGACCTATTAACACCCCCACATTAATTTGGAACCTTTAGGAATCCATAATCATGGTTGATTTTGGTTTTTATTTAAGGGATTGGGCCATTCAGAAAGCCCATTTCCTCCATTAAAAATAGTTTTTAATTATTTAATTTTTCCTTCAATTATAATGTTTTTTCATTGATTTTAAATCTCACACGAGGCCACATACCCATAGCACGCTATCATGTTATCCTATCCCTATTTGAAGACCATTTGCATCAGGAAAGTATGTGCAACTTCTCTGGATGTCTCAAATCGCCGAGATTTGAAGAGGTAAAATGATCCGTTCATAACTCCTTTATTTATCTATAATTTCCCCCATTCTAGATCCTATATGATCTCTTATTCATTATTACAACCTCCCTTGAATTTTTGGCTATTTTAAAATTCAGATACGAGTGGATTTAGGGAGATTTCTCCTAGATTCCATCAAGTTAGTGTTCCTCGTTTCCATTTCTTATATTTCCTTTGGGTTTCATCCCACATTCATTATGTTCCAAAGATTCTAGTAATTAGTGTATGAACCTAGGTTTTCAAATGGTGTATTTTGGGGTAATATTCAGATTTTATGTTTCTATTCACTTTCTTGTGGTGTGGTTGTGGTGTGCTTAATGTTTTGCACCAAAATTTGAGGGTTTATACTGAAAATGATTGGAATTCCATGGATAAATATTCGATGATGAGTTAGTTTTCTTGTCTTACTATTTTTTCATATTCCCTATATGCTTTGTGTGGTGAGAAAACAATTTTTGAGGAATTTGGTTAAACATTTACTTTTTTAATTTCATTTTTGGTGAAGTTGTGAACATTTAAAATGTAACACATGTGGTTTCTTTTGAGGTAGTTTTATAAAAAATATGAAATACATTTATTATTTGATGACAGGGGCTGGAAATTATATTTTTATAATGCCTTAGTGTCATGTGGTACTTATAAGGGGGTTTTTTGGAAGAGGTTTTGGATGTAAAACATTGTTTTACTACTTGATATAATTTTATGAAAATGGGTGTTTTCATTTGTATCTTTCATGGTACTATTCAAGTTGATTTTATAACACTTAAATTTGGTTTTATAAATGTCTATATGTCTAAAAAATATATTTTGGTTGGGTTTTGGGGTGGTTTTGTCGATGAAATAGGGTTGTGAAATTGGTTTTATGAGCAATGATTGGGTATACTCTTTATCATTGAGTTATGAATGATTTGAACGATTTAATTATTTATGTAAGAGGTGAAATTTTTTTAGAAAACTATTATTGAGTGCACATATTTTGAAATGGTACATTTTAAATGTGAATGTGGATGTTTTGTGATGTGTTCCATCTTGGAAATGTTTTGTAAAAATATTTGAAGGATTTACTAAATTGTGTAAGATATGTGAATGTGATGTGGGATGTTTTGATTGAGTGTGATGTGAAAAATGGATTTTGGTAATGAAAAGTGTCTTATGTAACATGTGATTGGGCTATTATTGGAGTTGGAATATATTTTAATGGTTTTATGAAATTGTTTAATGTATTTTTCGAAGTGTTAATGAAATGTGAAAAGGGTTGTGGGTTGTTTTGTATTGATTCATATTTCAAAATCAATTTGGATGAAAAGTAGAGTATTGTGACTTGTGTGGTATACATGTCGTAAATTTTGTGAATTTTTGATGTGGAAATGTTATTTTCATGTGTAAAGTAGATTTCTTGACTTGTTGAACTTGTTTTATCACAAGGGGAAAACCTGTGCATCTAGGTGGGTGGACGTGTACTAGTATGCTACTGAATCTATGGGGTTGTCCTCATTTTTACTAAGAAATATTGATGATTAAAACTCTAACTAAACTGTGATGATTATGATTTGGGACCATTGTGTTATGGGAATGTTCCCAACTAGTGGCTCATGCATGAGAATATATAGTTGTGATGGTTACTCTCACTAAGATACGAGGTTCTTGGGACCGCAACGAGATACTGCCTAGGGGTTATTTCGTATTGCTTGTTCACATTATTTACATTGTGATTACAATCGGCATATGGTATGGTTGGTTGGAAAATTAAGTAGCTTTGAAATAATTTTTAAAAGAGTTTATTCTTAATAATATCCCACTTGAAAACTGTTTTATTTTTTATGTTTCATCTTTTAGAAATTGTAACTAGCATATCATGTTTATGAAAACTATCCAGCTTTTCACCTTTGAATGTTTTTCACAAGGCATATCTTAGTGGTGGTATCCTACGTGGCTTTGTCTCACACCCTACTTACACCCTTTGGAATGCGTATTCTTGGTTATTTTTTTATGGTAGGTTGGGAATAGTTTTTAGTGCTAGTGGGTTGGGTTTCTAGTAGGTCCTTGACGGTGATGTCTTGTTGAGATTTCTTGAGGGAAGTGCCCCATTCCATGAGGGGTTTCAGGATTTTCTTTTTTGTATTTTTAGCTTTTTTATATTACTTTTATGTTGTTTTAAACTCTGTAATTCAGTTATGAATTTTTGAAAGAGATAGTTTTTAACACCCTGAGATTTTATGAAAAATGTTCTTTTTAATTTCATTAATGTCTTGTGTTGTACACTACACCAAAAGGAGCTTGAACAACATGCATCCTTGACCTGCCTTGCATTACACGCAATCACGACCTTCCTCGATAGCGTGTGTAGTACGCAATAACGAGTTTCACAAAACAACAATATGCTATTAAAATATTATTAAAACTAGATGTTAGGAATAGTAATAACCACTTTTTGAAATTTTGTAAATTTTATTTTAAAAAATGGACTTCATTTTTGGATAAGGAATATCGAAATTAGCTTAGGGTGAAATTTTGGTACTTTTCGGATAACTTTCATATTATGCTGAATAGTGAAAATTACTAAATTTTAATTAAAAACAACTTTTTTAATTGAAATAATTAATAGTGATAAATTATTAATTTGAGTGGTTTTAAAGTATATTTAGAATATATTTTTACAATTTAATACAATATTGGTCATTGGATGTAATTTCACATTTAAACTAGACATAAACAAGTGTCAATTTTATGATAGTTATTATCTCTTAAGAACACGCTATTTGTTTTGACGACGGGAATTAATTTTTAAATTAATCAATTTAACTGATTTGTTTTGAATTTGGTAAAATAGACATCATTTTTGAGTTCATAATATCAAATATAGCTTAGGCCTAATTTTTGGTATTTTTCTGGAAACATTCATTTTTTTGATGAATAGTGAAACCACTAAGTGGTAGTTAAAAAAATGAATTTTTCATAAAACTTAATTTTACCGCTACTGTAAATTGAAATTAAAAAATATGAGAGACAAAGTTTATGTCATTAAGTAAAATTTTGTTCAATGAGATGACAATAATTTTTGGTGAATAGTAACTTTTTACTTTTTTTACCACGGTTAAAATTAAATAGAGATATTAAGGGTAAAAATGTTATTATTAATACCATAACACATGTCCTAATTCTATTGGATAAGTGTAATTCGACCAAAAACAGTATTAGGAATAAAATATGACCATTTAGGACCACTTGGATTAGATTAGGACATTTATTATTATTTAATTCAAAGATGAGTTAAAAGAGGTAAAATCAATGTTTATTTACTACATCATTTTTAATATAGGGTTATACATAAGATAAATTCGATTGTAAATATTCATTATAAATATAATAAGATTCCATACAAAATGATATTTTATTTATAATTTTTAGACATTATATAAATTAATTTATTTATGACACAATGATGATGGAGTAATTATCATAAAAGTGAAAAATTATAATAATTGATAATATAAATACCCAAATAAATATAATTTGAGACTTTATATGAATTCCACTAATTTTATAGGATAATATGACATGTTAGTATTGATTTAATTAACGTTTTTAGAACAAATAATTCTTTTATGAGTTTCAAAAAAATCATTTACTAAATAGTGTCAAAATTTACATAAAATAGTTTTTAAAATAAATATTATATTAGTAATTGTTATTTTATTCATAAAAATCTAAGGTTCGGCCAAATGACTTAGATAAGGTTATATATATTAATAATAAACAACTTGGGGTTCGTTTGACTGCTTATAGTATGTTTATTAACCTTATAGTATAAGAACACAAGAAGACACAGTAAATGTTAAATTATTTTACTTAATGTTAAATCAAAATGATAAGGTTTAAAATAATATCCAAACATGTCTAAATTTGATTGGTTGATGATATTACAACCCTATCTCATCTAATATTCTAATATGAGTCATTTTTGGAGGTTTTTATGTGGGGTTATATTTATTATAAATTAATATTTATAAGAATTCCAAAGGTGCCCCTATCCTCCCTTATAAAAGGTCACCTCCTCCCTCTCTTCCTCACAACACTTTGAGCGTTCAGGCTCGGCAAAACCCTGAAAAATTATGTTCTCCACTTCCCTAGAAACATACTAGAGGTTCTGGTCTTTCACAAAAACCAGTTTTAGTGTCCTAAAAGGAGATCTCAAAGAGGCGCTTCAAAGAAGAGGTAATGTCCGTTACCGATTCATTCAACTTTATTTCTTCTTCCACTTCTTCTTCTTAGGTTGTTTAATTATGAAGTAATAACATAAGTATCACTCATATACAGATATGTTATTATAAGTATGAAACAACCCTATTTCACCATCTATCCATCCTACGGAAAATGAAATCACCAGGCATGCGTACGTACGGAATACCGTCTCCACGTCGCGGTGTAATCTATTTTCCACCACCACCTTACATGGATGGGTATAATTGTGTAAATAATAACTTTATATGATTATTGTAAAGTGATATTTATTCTGAAATATTATACATACACTCCAATACAATTCCACGATCATGAGAACGATATCATCGCTCGTGCGTACGTACAGACTACCGTCTCCACGACATGATGAGATTCATTCTCCACGTTAACCATTCATGAATGATTAAAAAGTATATATAATAAGTAATCATGAAATATATGACATAATAATGATACTGGATTATGTATATATATATATATGTCATCTACTTAATTCCATTCAACTCAATAAGGAAACGAAAACAACGTTCATTCGTACGTACGACCTACCGTCTCCATGAACGGTGTATTTCATTTCATTTATCGATCTATTATATATATATATGTATATTTTGAGTATATATTATATGTAAATCATGTTTATTATTCTGGAATAAAGTAATCATGATCTATGTAATCATATTAATAATTACAAGTCAAAACACGGACGACAAATGAAACGATTTTACCCAAAACGCTCTTTAACATGGAATTTACAAAAGAACGGGTAATATAAAGTGATAAGTGAACCATATATGATATTATAACAATGAATATGATTCTTTAATAAGTCAATGACATTATTTAAATCATTATACATGAGGTTCGGACACTTACGAAGCAAATCGGACCTAAGTTAAGGGAAAATATCACAATCTCATTTTTATCTGAGATTGTTTATACATTGATATTTACTGGGGTGTATTTTATCATCCACATCCATGTTTCCTCAATATGTAATATTATTTCTATCCACCTACAATATTTTAAATCCAATTTAACCCTTAGGTTAGTTTTTAGTATAAGTTATGAATGAAATCTTTTGTTGTTTTTCGTCCGAGGTACTTTTTGACTTTTCAAACAAAAGTATGAGAAGAATGTTTTTTTAAATTATATGGCATGAATGGATATTTAAAACATTATTTCCAAGATGATTACTATACAAGTTCTCATGTTTATCAACTTCTTTTAGTTTAAAATTGTATGACATGTTAAGAATAGAAAAAATGTATTTTGAAGTAGAAAGGATATTTTCCTCAAGAATGGAGTTCAAGTGTTTTATCAAAATTATTTTCCATATAAGATAATATAGGGTTCTGTTTCTATCCCTATTATTACATTGATTTGATTATGTTGTGATGTAATTATTTTTATGAATTCCTTTATCTTATATGAATTGTTTTATGATGTCATGTTGTTTAAGAATCCCATTTCTATTACATGGGTTATGCAATGATGTATGATTTATGATTTTGTGGCACACATGAGAATGGTATCATTATGAGATGGGTGGGATCTATATATCTCTCCAATGAAATGGGTAAATATTTTATATCTCATGAGATAGACATGGCTGGAACGAAAGGTTAAATCGGTTCAGTGAAACAGGACTGAAACGAGGAGTGAACTCGGTTCAGAAATGGACATTGTCCACTAAGATAGTCTTGGCAATGAGTCTTGACTAATAAGAAATGATTCTCTATGATTATGTGTGTATGCCACAAAGTTTCATGTTTTATGTTATGATTATTGGGATAACATTTCACTACCATGATTTATTCCATGTTATGATACTATGATCTTTTTGCAGGTTAAGATTTCCAAAATGTTATGTTCTTATGAATATGATGTGATTGACATTTTTTTTGTTTACCCTTAATGAGCATTTGAGCTCACCCTTTTATGTTATATTTTCCCCAGGATATAAAGAAAGGTTTTAGGTAAGAAAAAAATGGGAAGATCTTTATTGGGAGATGTTGAAGATCTTTCACCATGATTAGAAGATTATATTCTGAGTTTCCAAAGACATTAAACTATTACGGTCCTTTTGTGTGTGTTTTTGTAATGTACTATGTATTCCGCAAAAGTAATGTAATGTCCATGTACGTTAATCTTCAGGTCTCTACAGTTGGTATCATAGGAAAGGTTTAGTCAACCTTTTGAAACTAGGAAGCGAAAACATTTGTGAGATCCCTAGAAATATTTCTAAGGTATGTCTAGGGATGTCCCTAAGGATAGGTTTATGTGTAGGATATAGTTCTAGAACTATGGTAATGATCATAGAATTGAACCTAAGATGTTAGATATTGAGGATACTCCCCCTTTACTATGTTGTTTTCCCTACCATGATTTTTTCCTCTCACACTATTCTTTTTGGGTTTTAGAAAATGGGTGCAAACAAGATGATTCACGATAATGGAGAATATGATGGACAATGGAATGATATTCTTCATGAGAAATCAAATGAAATGGGATTTGGAAGTCCAAACATCATTATTATGTCGAATCAGCAATCTCATAATATGACCAATAAAGTAAAATTGGTAAGTTTCCCGACTCGGCTAATAAGCGAAATATGGAGTTTCATGATGATCATGGTGGAAAGAATATTCAATTTCCCATATGTAAATCTTGGGGGAAGAGGCATCAGGGAGAATGTTTCAAAGGAACTGGAAGATGCTTTGGGTGTGGAAAAGAAGGACACAAATCCATTAAGTGCAAAGGAAAAGGTTCAGTTAACACCAGGGATGAGGATAATGGTATTGCTACGATTTCAACAATGGTTAAATGTTTTAAATGTGGAATGTACGGGCATAATGTAAACCAATGATCTAATGGAATGTCTCATGAAGAGAATCAGTATGGTTGTATGGGTAGTATTTATGTTGATGATGATGAAGGGACTACAAATGATATGTGAGATGAAAGAATTGTTGAAGCTCGGTCAATGGTTTAAGAATGTAGTGGAATGATTACATGTTTATCATGTGTAATGTTGTATATGTAATCTCATGGTACTATGGAATAAAGAGTCATCTATGGATTGTTACACTGTTGTCTTTCCTTGAGTTTTGAAAGTGTATGATTAATGGTACCAGTATCCATGAAAGGTTATTCATATATTTTTGGAATGTAGATGATATGCACATAATGAAGGAACAGGAAGATAATGAGATGTTTGATTGTATTCATGGGCTCATGATTTTATATAAGGACTAAGTGATATCATGGTTTGAGTATATAGAATTTTGAGGATTTTGGTATGTGGAAAGTGTTAACTTTTAACTGCATTCATGTTTTCACTAAGGTTCAATGGGTATTCATTTTTCAAGAGAATACATGATTAAGGCCTTCGAACGTTTGTAATGTGACCAACAAGTCATATCTTCTGATATATGGGGATCAACGATGGTATTAAATCTCTGGTAATCATTTTAACTATATTATGAGATTGGAATGCAGTATTATGGATAAGCCTAAATATTTGAATGGATTATGTATGACATAAGTTTATATTGTGTTAGGATAGAAGTTTTTTTGATATTATTGGTTGGATGTTATAGTAACATAGTTTTAGAAAAAGGAAAACCTGCAGGACGGGCGACAACCCATCACGTCGGACAAGGCTGTGGGAATTGAACCCACAACCGAAGTGTGACTAGCCTTTATCGCCTACCACTGGCCTACAAGAAGTCCCTGGTTAGTAGAAACTAGTTCAATTTTATTAAGAGTTATGATATATGAAGTATAAGTTCATTTTTGGAACCATATATGATTAATCTAACCATAAGATGGACTTATAACTTTTGCTAACCTTTTGTTTGAAAGAGATGGGATGACCCATCATTCTATCACATGATCTAATAACACATCACAAATAACAAATTCAACTTCATTTATTTAGGGGATGATGTGGAAATTGTTCTATTCACGAACAACAGTGAGATTGTACCAAAATCATGAAAGTATTTCTTTTAATTCATCAACTTTAGGGAAATGATCTTGAAAACCAAAAATGTTGTCCTAGTTCCCTTATATCCGATGAATCATATGGTACCTTATATCATCACAAATCAATAGCTTTGTGATTGTTGGCTTTTTCATAGCCATGTTCTCTACCACTCTCCATTAGAACATGATGGTTAGATTTCTCTTCCATATTCATATTTTCACCTATGTGCAAACCCAGTGATTAGTTTATTTGGGTAACTGTTACGTTTCATACTTTTATTTTTAAAGATTTGTTTTGGTATTCCTTTTTAGGATGTGGGTTTCAATTAATGAAACTTTCTAGTAGTAAACCATTTATAACCCTGACGAATTTCAAGGGCGATATTCATTTTAAGGGGGGTAGAATGTAACACCCCGAGATTTTATGAAAAATATTCTTTTTTATTTTATTAATGTCGTGTGTTGTAAGCTACACCAAAAAGAGCATTCACAACACGCATCCTTTACTTGCCTTGCATTACACGCAATCACTACCTTTGTCGATAGCGTGTGTAGTACGCAATAACGAGTTTCACTAAACAACAATATGCTATTAAAATATTATTAAAACTAGCCGTTATAAATAGTAATAACCACTTATTGAAATTTTGTAATTTTTATTTTTCAAAATGGACTTCATTTTTGGATTCCGAATATCGAAATTAGCTTAGGGTGAAATTTTGGTACTTTTCGGATAACTTTCATATTCTGCTGAATAGTGAAAATTACTAAATTTTAATTAAAAATAACTTTTTTAACAGAAATAATTAACAGTGATAAATTATTAATTTGAGTGGTTTTAAAGTATATTTAGAATATATTTTTACAATTTAATACAATTTTGGTAATTGGATGTAATTTCGCATTTAAACCAGACATAAACAAGTGTCAATCTTTTGATAGTTATTATCTCTTAAGAACACGCTATTTGTTTTGACGACGGGAATTAATTTTTAAATTAATTAATGAAACTGATATGTTTTGAATTTGGTAAAATAGACATCATTTTTAAGTTCATAATATCAAATATTGCTTAGGCCTAATTTTTGGTATTTTTCTGGAAACATTCATTTTTTGATGAATAGTGAAACCACTAAGTGGAAGTAAAAAAAATGAATTTTTCATAAAACATAATTTTACCGCTTCTGTGAATGGAATTTCAAAAATCCGAGAGACACGGTTGATGTAAGTATGTAAAATGTGGTTCAATGAGATGAGAATAATTTTTGGTGAATAGAAACTTTTTACTTTTTTTTACCATGGTTAAAAGTAAATAGGGTAATTAACGGTAAAAATGATATTATTATTATCTAACACATGTTCTAATTCTATTGGATAAGTGTAATTCGACGAAAAACAATATTAGGAATAAAATATGACCATTTAGGCCCACTTGGATTAGATTAGGACATTTATTATTATTTAATTCAAAGAAGAGTTAAAAGAGTTAAAATCAATGTTTATTTACTACAACATTTTTAATATAGGGTTATACATAAGATAAATTAGATTGTAAATATTAATTATAAATATAATAAAATTTCCTACATAATTATATTTTATTTATAATTTTTAGACATTAAGTAAATTAATTTATTTATGACACAATGATGATGCAGTAATTACCATAATAGTGAAAAATTTGAATAATTGATATTATAAATACCCAAATAAATATAATTTGACACTTTTTAAGAATTCCACTAATTTTATAGGTTAATATGACATGTTATTATTGATTTAATTAACTTTCTTCGAACTAATAATTCTGTTATGATTTTCACAGAAATCAATTATTAAATAGTGTCAAAATTGACATAAAATTGATTTTAAAACAAATATTATATTAGTAACTGTTATTTTATTCCTTAAAATCTAAGGTTCGGCCAAATGACTTAGATAAGGTTATATATATTAATAATAAACAAATTGGGTTTCTATTGGATTCTTATAGAATGTTCATTAGCCTTATAGTATAAGAACACAAGAAGACACTGTAAAAGTAAAATTATTTTACTTAATGTTAAATCAAAATGATAAGGTTTAAAATAAGATCCAAACATGTCTAAATTTGATTGTTTGATGATATTACAACCCTATCGCATCTAGTCTTCAAATATGAGTCATTTTTTGTGGTTTTTATGTGGGGTTAGATTTATTATAAATTAATATTTTTAAGATTTCCAAAGGTGCCCCTCTCCTCCCTTATAAAAGGGCACCTCCTCCCTCTCTTCCTCACAGCACATTGAGCCTTCACGCTCGGCCAAACCCTTCCAAATTCCATTCTAAACTTCCCTAGAAACATCCTAGAGGTTCGGGTCTTCCTCAAAGACCAATTTTAGTGCCCTAAAAGGAGATCTCAAAGAGGTGCTTCAAAGAAGAGGTAATGTCCGTTACCGATTCTTTCAACATTATTTCTTCTTCCAATTCTTCTTCTTAGGTTGTTTCATTATGAAGTAATAAAATTAGTATCACTAATATACTAATATGTTATTATAATTATGAAACAACCCTATTTCACCATCTATCCATCCTACGGAAAATGAAATTACCGCGCATGCGTACGTACGGAATACCGTCTCCACCCCATGGTGTTATCTATTTTTTCCACCACCACCTTACTTGGATGGGTATAATGGTGTACATAATAAGTATATATGATTATTGTAAAGTGATATTGATTCTGAAATAGTATACATACTCTCCAATACAATTTCATGATCATGAGAACGATATCATCGCTCGTGCGTACGTACGGACTACCGTCTCCACGATGCGATGAGATTCATTCTCCACGTTAACCATTCATGAATGATTATAAATTATATATAATAAGTAATCATGAAATATATGACATAATAATGATACTGGATTTATGTGTATATATATTTATGTCATCTACTTAATTCCATTCAACTAAATAAGTAAACGAAAACAACGTTCATGCATACGTACGGCCTACCGTCTCCATGAACGGTGTATTTCTTTCCATTTATCGATCTATAATATATATGTATATTCTGAATATATATTATATATAAATCATGTTTTATATTCTGGAATTAATTAATCATGATCTATGTAATCATATGAATAATTACAAGTCAAAACACGGACGACAAATGAAACGATTTTACCCAAAACAGTCTTTAACATGGAATTTACAAAAAAACGGGTAATATAATGTCATAAGTGAACCATATACGATATCATAAAAATGAATATGATTCTGTAATAAGTCAATGACATTATTTAAATCATTATACAGGAGGTTCGGACACTTACGAAGCCAATCGGACCTAATGTAAGGGAAAATATCACAATCTCATTTTTATCCGATATTGTTTATACTTTGATATTTACTGGGGTGTATTTTATCATCCACATCCATGTTTCCTCAATATGTAATATTATTTCCATCCATCTACAATTGTTTAAATCTAGTTTTACCCTTAGGTGAGTTTTTAGTATGAGTTATGAAAGGAATCTTTTGTTGTTTTTCGTACGAGGTACTTTTTTACTTTTCCGAAAAAAGTACGAGATGAATGTTTTTTTAACTTATACAGCATGAATGGATTTTTAACACATTATTTTCAGGAATCTTACTTTACAAGTTTTCAAGTTAATCAACTTCTTCTAGTTTAAAATTGTATGACATGTTAAGAAAGGAAAAAAAATTTGAAGTAGAAAGGATATTTTTCTCAAGAATGGAGTTCAAGTGTTTTATCAAAATTATTTTCCATCTAAGATAATATAGGTTTCTGTTTCTATCCCTATTATTAAATTGATTTTAATATGTTGTGATGGAATTATTTTTATGAATTCCTTTATTTTATATGAATTGTTTTATGATGTCATGTTGTTTAAGAATCCCATTTTTATTACATGGGTTATGCAATGATGTATGATTTATGATTTTGTGGCACACATAAGAATGGTATCATTATGAGATAGTTGGGACCTATATATCCCTCCAATTCATTGGGTAATGATTTTATATCTCAAGAGATAGACATGGCTGGAACGGTAGGTTAAACCGGTTCAGTGAAACAGGACTGAAACGAGGAGTGAACTCGGTTTAGAAATGGACTTTTTCCACTAAGATAGTCATGTAAATGACTCTTGAGTAATAAGAAATGATTCTTTATGATTATTTGTGTATTCCATAATGTTTCATGTTTTATGTTATGATTATTGGGATTACATTTCACTACTATGATTTATTCCATGTTATGATACTATTATCTTTTTACAGGTTAGGATTTCCAAAATGTTATGTTCTTATGAATATGATGTCATTGATATTTCTTTTGTTTACCCTTACTGAGAATTTTAGCTCACCCTTTTATGTTTTCTTTTCCCCATGATATAATGAAAGGTTTTAGGTAAGAAAAAAATGGGAAGATTTTTATTGGGAGATGTTGAAGATCTTTCACCACGATTAGAAGATTATATTCCGAGTTTCCAAAGACACTAAACTATTACGGTCCTTGTTTGTGTGTTTTTGTAATGTACTAAGTATTCCGAAAAAGTAATGTAATGTCCATGTATGTTAAGCTTCAGGTCTCTACATTGTTTGGCTTGAAAAAATCCAGATTCATTTTATTGCATTCATTTATTGTTTTATGTTTATAAACTCAAGAAAATAGTTCCGAATTTTCATTTTATGATACTCGGGCACTTGTTCCAGCCCATGGGGATCTATAATTCCATTAGGGACATGTCTCTGGCCAGGTTTTGTCTCGATTTTGGCATATAATAGAATTGGTTCATGACAAAATAGAATTATTGGAAGTTTATGTTAAATGTTTGGGCCATGTTATTTGGGGAACAGTCAGGATAGTATAGAGTAAGGATTGTTGAGACTTGGAATTCTAGTTATGGGTATTGTGCCTGGTCAGCACACCTAATGATGGGATTGAAGTCACCATGAGAGGTCAGGACATATCTAATTCCTTTTTTTGGTATGATGATGATTAGGGGAAATTAAAAGAGATTTGGGTAAGGCTCTCAGTGAGCTCGCAGGGTCTGGAAAGCCATATGGAGCTATGGATATTTCTGTAGAACACTCTCTGTGATGGTGAAGTGTTTGGAAAATGGAAACCAACCATATATCCACGTCACCCACCGAATGTAGTTTCCCCTCGCATTGTCTTCTGTCCTTTAGTTTTGAAATCATATTATTTCATTTTTAAATAAAAAATGACTTATTTTTAAGATGCGTAAGGTTTTATTGAAATGATTTTCAAATAATGATAGAAGGGATGGGATTTTTAAATTGTGGAACTAGAATTTTAGATTTTTTAATAAGGAAAATGGTGTGTTTAATCCTATTTTGAATCTAATATGTATGTTTAAGTTGGTTTTCAAAAAGTGTTTCCAATAGAGTTTTACAAACTATCCAAGTTTTTTTAATGGAATGATGTGTTTTGAAATTAATGTGTATGACATGAAAGTCGGTTTTCATTTGAATTATTATGCCTTAATGTAAATTTATATAATCGTTAATTTGAGATCGATTTCTTTGTTTGAGGTTTTGAGAAAAATGAAGTATTGGTTCATTGTTTTGGTTTTGAAAAGGGGAAATAGTTTTTGTTTTAACCTTTTGTATTTTCATGAGTTACCACATGCATGGGGTTATATGGGATAATGGATAGTTAATGGCATGACTGGATGAGTGCTCGGATGGATATGAGAAGTGTTCCTGATGTGGCATGGAAACATGCATGTGTGGGGCCCATGGGGTACCATAGGTGAATAGGCTAACCGCTGATCCATTTGTTTTCAAGAAATGTTTTTCAAAAGGAAAAATTTATAACCTGATGACTGTTTTGGGAAGGTTTGTATTCTATGTTTTTGAAAATGTTGATTTTGTGGAATGTTTTGAGTTCAATAACCCCTCTTGTTTGAACGGTGTTTTGGGTTTATGTTTGGTCAATAAGCTGGGTTAAAGGAAGAGTTAGGGGTCTTTTTTAAGAATGTTTGGGAACCCTTAGTTGTGGATCCCCTATGTTATGATTTGGTTACAGTATTTCTTAACCGATGGACCATGTTGGTTGGGTCCTGGGTTCTCTCATTAGATAAGGTACACCCCCATTAAGTGTTAGTGAAGAACTGAAGTGAAACCCAGATTTTTTTTTACCGTTGGAAAACCCTCTAGTTAATCAATGTGTGGAATATTTTCTTAGATTTTTAGAATGAGTCTAAAACATTTAATTTCGGGTTTGAGGATACTCATGTAGTGGGAGAGTGCTCGTGGATGGTTGAAAGAGACCATAGTTTCTTATGTTTCCTGATTCATCAAAGGTGGAAGTGGTATGGGTTTGTTAGTGTGGATGAGTGTCTAGATGGTGTCTAAGAGAGCCTCTGGGTCATTCAAATTTTCTTTGATGTAGGAGTTTGCGTTAAACAAACAGTGTCAGAAATATGGTCGTGAGATTCCATTAAGGCCACCTTATGGAATTGTGTGTTGTTTGGGGAATTAGCATAAGGTCTATTTCCATGTATTGTTTCTATCAATCACAATGGTCATGTTCAGTGATGACTTGTGAAGTCATGTGCTCATTTTACTATAATGGTGAATGTTGTGCAATCCTCTGAGGGTATCTGTTCTATTGGGAGTATGTCTCCCTTGGAAAAAACTTCAAATCCTCTATCTTAGAGGAAGGTGTTTATATTTGTCCTCCCATAATATTGTTTGTCACCTCAAGAAACATGGTGCGATGTGTCTGCATCTTCTGATCCCTTTAATCAATGAAATTTCATGTTTCATTAAAGTGAGTTTGGAATGTGTCATGTCTTAGTAAACTTATCGGGGATGGCGGTGTACTTGTTTGTATCACCGGAAGAATAAGTTTTGTTATGGTGGTTTACAAAGCATATGAAAGAGGACATAGTTATTTTAATATTTTGAGCTCCATCCATAGGTCCCGTAGAGAAGCTGGCACGTAGTCAGGGGAAATCCTACTGTTGTTCACACCCTTGTACAATGTCTTATACTCGGTCTGAATGATAGGAAGATTTTAAACCTCTAGTGTCGTTATCTTCCTTATGTTATTCGTGTTTGATAGAAAGAGTTAGAGGGCCTCATGCCCATGTTTGTCACCTAATGTCTTTCCTTCATGTTTTGGTTTTCATTGTGTTTTTGGAGAAAGGATTACAATTTGGCTACAAATATTGAGAGCATGATTTTCACATGGTGAGTTGTTGCAAAGACCTAGAAAACTATTCATATGTAATTCTCCACACGGTTAGCGCATGGTTTCCCAAATTGTGTGGACTAACAATGTGGTCATCCCAACTCATTGAGTTTTGGGGTCTTTCTATGTCAACCCATGCTAGTTGGTTAAGATGGATGGTTCTTATTGTTGGGACTCCCACTATTATTCTCATGAACATTCCTTTGGAAATTTTGAATGGAATCCATCCCTTATACCAGGGTTTCTATTCGGGCCTCCCCTATTTGTGTCATGATTCTTTCATGGAAAACAATTGAGTTGTATCTAATGGTGGGAAGACCATTTGTGTCTCCTCGTACTAGTAACTCGGTTTTGTCAACAGTCTTGTCTTGGAAGTGGGTAGTCTCAATCAGAGGAATCTAACTACATACATCATCCTTTGGTAAACGTTGGGATTGGGGAATTACCAATGGTCTGGTTAGAGTATGGTAAGTGTAACCGTGTTCATTCTTGTTGTTTGTTTGGGTAAATTGTTGGACCCTTGTTCAGATAGTGTTTCAGAATTTTTATTTTGGGATAAAATCTAAATATACATGATGATTTCAGGAAGTCATTTATGATTTTGATGGTGAATTCATTTCTTCCTTTATCAATCAATTGGATTTGTTTTGGCCTTTTTGGGTGAAACATGGCAAGAGAGTGCCTCTTGGTTTCTCAGTTGGATTCGGTTGTTGCGTTGGCCTTGCAGTGACTTTCCGGGGCGGATAGATTCATGGTGGGGATAATTTTCACATACATAACATATTTTAAAGGTATATTTAATTTAATTTCCAATATTTCTTTGTTTTGTGGATTTCCTAGGAATTTTTTAGGAAATTGGAGTGTTTTCATGATTTGGTTCAAACATTGAGCCCAATTCCAGATTTAAAAATAAATTTGGAATCTTTTATAACTCCTTCATTTGTCTGAATTCTTCATCCATTCCAATTCCTACATGGTATCCCCTAACCTATTAATACCACTACATTAATTTAGGACATTTAATAATTTATAATCATGGTGGATTTGGGTTTTTATTTAAGGGATTGGGCCTGCCTAAAATACCATTTCATAATTAAAATTTTTTATTATTATTTAATATATCCTTCAATATTTACATTTTTTCAGTGATTATAACTCTCACCAAAGACCACATAACCCAGGAATTCACAAATTCTATACGACCCCTATTTGAAGGTCATTTGCATCCAAAAATTAGGCGAAATGTCTCTTGATGTCTCAAATCACCCATATTTGAAGAGGTAAATCGATCCCTTCACTCACTGAACATTATAATTTTATTATTAGGCCAAGAGACCTACAAGTAAAAAAAGAACATCCAGGGCTTATGGATGCTAAAATTATTGCATGCCAAGTGAATCATCCTAAATCAAGTTCACCCCCTCAGGTTTAAGTAAGAATGCATCATAAAGGTAGCTAAACACAGTACCAGGAGTAGCCAGGTAGGCCAAATAGTCTGACCCTTTGTTCCCCTCCCGCCATGTGGGGGTAACCAAAGTGATGTTTCTCAGGAGGGCCTTTCATTGCCAAATGATGTAAGAGATTGACCAGAGGACAGATCTTGTACTAATTAAAGAATCATGGATGATAATAGAATCTGTCTCTACTTGGGAGATAAAAATTTCTCAATCCCTACAGATGGACAGACCTGAGAGAACAGCTTTGGCCTCCATTCAGACAGAATCTCCACTCCTTATGTGAGCTGTGAATGCCAGGACAATGCTTCCCCTTGCATCATGAACCACCCCACCTCCACGCTTGTCCCCCAGGACACATGACCCATCTGGGTTGAGATTTAGGTCAATCTTAGGAAGAACCCATTGAATCCAATTCCCCCAAGAGGTAATGAGTTAAACTGCAGCCACAGGGACACCCCACAAAAAATGGATGGAGCCTCCTTCCAGTTACCAGAATGGAAAATTAGCTCAAACAACATGCCCCGAACTCTTCCCACAATGGACCATCTAGTGGAAATAATCCCCTCGATCACGGAACGGTTCCTGGATTTCCATAAGCAGCAAAAACCAATGTTAAAGATCAAGGAGTGTTCCATTTTTCCCCCTATGAACCCTTGGACCCCTAAAACCAACGCTCGAGTAACACATCAATGATGGCCACATGCGGTGAGAAAAATGTAAACACCCAAAAGGTACTTCAAACCATGCGTGCCCAAACCCCTTCAAAGAAGATATGGCTCGTGCTCTCTTCTCTTCTGTCCATAAAACATTGACAGTAAGAGGCCATGCCAATGTTAAGGCATTTGACATTGGAATCAGATGCCACATCATTGTTATGAATCCTCCAGGAGATAAAGTTGAGTTTAGCTGGGATTTTTTTCACTATATTATCTCATTCCATCTGTTATAATGGTCTTAAGAGATGGTCATTCTACGATAGTTCTTCGAGTTAAAATTCCATGTGGCAGATGGGGTAAAAATGCAGCTATCATGCACCGAGTAAATGATAGTGGAGTAAAAGAGTTCCGGTTGAGTCGTATTCAGAACTGAACTAAAAAACTCTTGATAGTGGATCGATTCCGTGAAGGAGATCATTGGAGCAGGACACCAGGGTTAGGCAAGCGTGTTACCCAACCAGTTATGAAACTAGTAGAGGATGTTCCTTCACCAATGATCCATTACGAAAGTGGAAGGATGTTCGAAATGATGTTACACATAGAGGACCATGAAGATGGCCTAATAGAAGTAGGAGAAGATGAACTGGTTCGGTGCTTTTGGGACATAAGATTTCCTGACAAGGTACACTCCTTGATAATCTCATTGGTGAGCCTCGCATGCATGAACTGGATTTTGACCACCAAGATATAGACACCAATCCCTCCCTTGCGAATCGACCTCGCCATATTCCCCCATGAAACCCAATGTCTCTTCCCCTCCGATTGTGCATCCCAGATGAAATGTGGGAGGAGACTATCAATGGACCATATGAAACCCTTCTACATAGTAGAGGAAACAAGAGAATGCACTAGTATAGTATAAAGAATGTTGTTCATAAGTGATATGTGGCCTCACAAGGATAGGAAGTGATTTTTTCTGTTAAGAATGTGACCCGTGATTTTGTGCATCACTTTGTCGAAGTCCCTAATACAGAGTCATCCTAAAGAAATAGGGGAGACTAGATACTCCATGGGATTGAATACATACTGCATGCTCAAAGTGATTCTTAGATCATGCACTCTACTTTCGTTGCATGATTCAGAAACATAAAAGTTTCCCTTCCCTTTACTAATGATCTGGCCACTCAAATAGCAATATTCCTCAAATAATTTGTGGCACAACGGTGGTGTGCTTGAAATTTTTCACCACGATTTGAGGGATTTGACTAAAAAGGCAGGTTATTCCATGGTTAAATATTACTAGATGAGTTAGTTTTCTTGTTTTAGTGTTTTTTCATGTTCCCCATATGCATAGTGTGGTGAAATACTGTTTTTGAGGTATTTGGTTTTGTATTTAATTTTATAGTCACATTTTAGTTGAAGTTGTGATCATTTTTTAATGTAACACATGTGGTATCTTTTGTGGTAGTTTAATAAAAAATATGAAATAGATTTATTTTTCGTTTAATGGGGCTAATAATTCTATTTTGTTAATTCCTCATTGTCATGTGGCCCTTAGAAGGGGTTTTTTGGAATAGGTTTGGTGTGTAAAACATTGTTATACTTATTGAGAGCATTTTATGAAAATGGGTGTTTTCTTTTGTATCATTCGTGGTATTATTGATGGAGATTTTATAACACATGAAAGTGGTTTTATAAATGTATCTAGGGATGAAAATTCTATTTTGGTAGTGTTTTAGTGTGGTTTTGTCCATGAAATATGATTTTGAAATGGGTTTTATGAGAAAATATTTGGTGTACTATTTTGAATTGTGTTATGAATGATTTGAAAGATTTAATGATATATACAAGAGGTGCAACCATATTAGAAAACAGTTATGCAGTGTTTTTATTTTGAAATGCTACATTTTTAATGTGAAAGTGGTTGTTTTGCGATGTGTGTTATCATGGAAATGTCATATTAGTATTTTGAATGATTTACTAAAGTGTGTAAGAGATTTGAAAGTGATGTGGGACGTTTTGTGTGAGTGTGATGTCAAAAATGGATTTTGGTCATGAAAATTGTATTATTTTTCATGCGAGGGGGATGTTATGTGAGTTTTAATATCATGGAATAGTTTTTTAAATTGTTTAATGTATTTTGGGAAGTGTTAACGAAATGTGAAAAGTATTGTGGGATATTTTGGTGTGAGTGAGATTTCTAAATCAATTTGAATGAAACGTGATGTTTTGTGACTTATGTGGTATACATGTGGGATGTTTGCTGATTTTTTTTTGAGGAAATTATATTTTCATGTGAAAATTATATTTCATGATTGGTTTAACTTGTTTTAGCACAAGGGGAAAATCGGGGTATCTGGGTGGGTGGTCGTGTACTAGTATTCTAGTGAATATGTGGGGTTTGACCGCAGTTTCACATAATAAGATTGATTTTTACAAATCTAACTAAACTATGATGATACTAATTGGCGACCACTAGGTTATGGGTATGATCCCTACTAGTGGCTTGTGCACGAGAATAATAAATAGTGATTGTTACTCTCACCGTGATACAAGGTACTTGGGACCCAATACAAGCAAGTTCATAGTGGTTATTTCCTATTGCTTGTTCTCAATAGTAACTTTGTGCTTACCGTCGGATTACGGTATGGTTAGCTGGAAAATGTAGTATTGTTGACATTATTTTTAAATGTGTTTATCCTTAATGATAAACCACTTGAAAACAGTATTAATCTTTATGTTTCATCTTTTAAAAATTGTTACTAGCATTTCTTGTTTATGAAAACTTCAAAGCATTTAATCATTATATGTTAATAACATTGAATCTCTTAGTGGTGGTAACCTATTTCGAGATGGATCACACCCTATATACACACTTGGGTTTTGGTATACTTGGTTATTTTTTTGTGGTCGTAGGTTGGGTAGAGTTTTATGTGTTAGTGGTTAGGGTTTCTTATAGGTCCTTGGTGGTGATGTATTGTGAAGATGGATTGAGGGGGGTGACCCATTATATGATTTTTTGGGTGGTTATTTATGGTTTTGTACATTTTTATAGTCCTTTTGAGTTGTTTTAAACTATGTAATTCAAATCTGATTTTTTGTAAAAGATTGTTTAGTTTTAAAAATCCAGATTCTTTTTATTGGGTTAAATTGTTGTTTGATGTTTATAAACTCGGGAAAATCATTCCCAATTTTTAGTTTATGATACCCGAGCACATGTTCTAGCCCGTTGGGATTGGTAACATCCTTTGAGACATTTTTTGGGTAGGTTTTTGTGCCCGTTTTGGCGGAAACTAGATTCGTTTCGTGACAAAATGGTAATAGAGAAGGTTTATGTTAAATATTTCAGTCATATTATTTGGGGAACAGTCTGGATAGCCTCATGCTAGGATTTTCAGGACATGGAATTCTAGTTATGGGTAGTGTTCCTGATCCCCACACCTCATGATGGGATTCATGTCACCTTGGGAGGTCGGGACTCATCAAATTCTTTTGTTTTTTTGGTATGATGTTAATTAGGTGAAATGAAAAGAGAGTTGGGTAATAGTCTCAATGAGCTCACAAGGCTTGGAATTCCATGTGGATATGGGGGTATTTTACTAGAACACTCTTAGTGATGGTGATGTGACTCGAATATGGCCACTAACCATATGTCCATGTCTCCCACCAAAGTTAGTTCCCCCTCGCATTGTCTTCTGTCATTTAGTTTTGAAATCTGGGAAATACGGTTTAAATGTAAAAATGACATCGTTTTATGAAGCGTAAGATTTTTGTGAAATTATTTCCAAATAATGAAGGAATGGATTGATTTTTATATAGGTGGAACTAAAATTTCGGATATTTTTTAGTTAGTAAAATGGTGTGTTGATGCCTATTTTGAAACCAAGAAGTATATTAATGTTGCTTTTGAAAATGTTTTTCCAATAGTGTTTTATAAAATATTTAAAGGAGTTTTAATGGAATGATATGTTTTTAAATTAATTTTTATTAATTGAAAGTGTGTTTTTATTTTATTTTTTGTGACATTATGAAAAAAAATTAAGTGGTAATTTGGGTTCGATTTCATGGATAAAATTATTGAGAAAAATAATGTATTGGTTTATTATTTTGGTTTTGAAAAGTGGAAAGAGTTTTTTTTAACATGTTTTATATTTGTGAGAGTCCAGTTGAATGGGGTTATATTGGATGATGGATAGTTAATGGAATTAGTAGATGATTTTTAGGAAGGTTATGAGAAGGGTGCTCGATGTGGCATGGAAACAAGCCTGTGTGGGGCACATGGGTACCATTGGTGGATACGAAAACCGTTGAACCATTAGTTTTCAAAGAAAAGTTTTTCAAATGAAAAAACTGATCTCTTTATGAGTGTTTTAGGATGGTGTGTTTTTTGTGTTTTTTGAAATGTTGATTTTGGGGAATGTTTTCAGTCCAAGAACCCCGCTTATTTGAACAGTATTTTGGGTTTGTGTTTATTCGGTAACCTGTGATGATGGAATGGTTAGTGGTCACTTCTGGGAAATGATTAAGAAGTATTTATGGTGGATCCACTAACCTATTTGGATCTGTTTTTGGTATTTATAAACTAATGGATGATAATGGTTGGGTCCATGGGATTTCTCATTGGATAAGGTAATCCCCCATTTAGGGTTAGTGCACAACTAAAGTGAAACCCAGATTGTTTCACCAATGGAAAATTCTCCAATTGATAAATGTATGAAATCGTTTCTCAGGAATTGTAGAATGAGTATTCAACCTATCATTTTTTAGTTTGAGTATACTCTTGTAGCGGGAGTATAAGGCCCCCGCCTTAAACCTTACTTAATATTGAATTAAATTAATAATTCACATTGAGTATCTTTTCAGGATTAGAGGTTTATAGAATTAGGTCATAGCTATTACATCTCAAAAGATTACACAGTAGAAACTTCTACTAAGTTTCCATAAAATAAAATAAAACACTTAAAAAGAATCATTTCTAGTTCCATGTTTTAGAAAGCATGTCTTTCCTTGATCCCTTCCTTGACCCTATTCATCTTTAAGTCATATGGAAAACATATCAAAAACATGGGATGAGCATAAAAAGCCCAGTAAAGGATACACAAAGAATGAAAACTATTAGTTTTTCAAAACAACAAGTAAACCATGAATACTTTACCAAAGTAATACTTTTCACCTTTATGAAGTAGTAAAAACTCTTCACTGACTAAAAGACCATTACTTACCCTTTTGTAACCAAACGATTACCATAAAACCCATATAAAGAACAAAAAACATATAAAGGTAACTTGGGACATGAACATACATAAATTTAATAACCATACGGTCGACTTCCACACATACTTAATGGAATAGCCATATGGCCAACTTCCATACCCAATTCATTGGAGGTTATAACGTAACCAGCCGTCCTGGTATTCACGACACCACCCATCATATGGTTTATCACTTAACCACCTGTAAAATGTCCATGTACCATCATTACACATAAAATATTGAAAACATAAACATTTCTATAACAACATTTCATTTTCAATCACAATTATTAATTCCAATATATTGAATTAATCAATCCATTTTCGAAAATCATGTATAAGATATTTTTGAATCAAAGTGTCCCATACCACTTTGAAGATTTTAATGGAATTATAATTTTAAAAAATTAACGTACATACAAATAAATACTGAAAAACATTTTGAAAACATGGAAATTAAAGATAATGAAATAGAATAATGAATCATTAAAACATTTAAAACGATATTTTTGTTAAAGAGTTTTTAGCAAAATGAGAGACTATTGAATAAAAAAAATTGTGGAATAACATTTAATATGATATTTATAATATTATGAGAATAGAGGGATTCATGATATAATATGTCAAAGGACAGTATACACCCCATATAAGAGTGAATTGGTGCATAACAACAATTAAGTCTCAATGGAAATGTAAATTGAGATGAAATCCATTATAAAGATGGTATCCTTAAATTAAGGATAAATCTATCACATAATTATGTGTGACAAATATAAAAACACCCAATATAAGAGGATATTATGTGTGAAACAATCATAGTACATTCACACATAATATTTTAAAAACAAAACAAATGATATAGATATTAAACTCAATGAAATGAGATTGAGTTATGATTTCCCATTCAAGTTCGTAAAAATTTATCAATGAGATGATTATGAGTAGAAATAGAATATCCACAAAATGTTTTGTAGAAATTACAACATCGAGATTCCACAAATAATCTTGGCATAATAAAATTAATAAGTAGAGGTTTAACCCAAAGAATTGAAAGTGGGTTAAGAAGTTCCCTTACATAAATCCGACAGCCTAACGACGTCAATTTAATATTCATAAAATGAGTTGATGAGAGAGAAAATGGTATCTCATAACTTGGACATAAAATTTAAATAAATATGGTTATAAAAGAACATATCCCAACATAATAGTATGTGAATTAAAATACATAACAAAAGAAGTCTTTTAAAAATAGGAGGGTGAATGGTCCCCTTACCGAGTTGGGTAACTTTTGAAACGTACACCCCATGGAAGAAGGGTCATACAATGAAGATTTAAATATCCAGAAATGAAATTATACTTAAAAAAGTTTATAATAATGTGCAGTAAATACACCACTCAACGTAAATATTGGCAAAAATATCATAAATGTCACGACAATAAATGTGAGATGAAAAATCCCTTACGAAAACTCGGCAGCCTAACGACGCCACTTAAAACATCCAAAAAATGGATTCATGAGATAAAATAGGGACTCTCATAATATGAACATAAAAATTACAGTATGAGTAATATAAAATAACATCCCCAAACATAATAAAGATGAGCTTAAAATAAATGACATAAAAGAGAGTACTTAAAAATAAAGAGAGAGGTTGGATCCCTTACAAAAATCCGGCAGCCTAACGGCACCACGTAAAAATTCATAAAATGAAATGATGAGAGTAAGAGGGGGTAACTCACCATATTAAAATACAAATTTCATTATTGTGAATATTAATGAACATCCTCCAACATATAAACATGGAGCATAAATGAAATGACATAAAATAGGGTACTTGAAAGGAAAGAGAGAGGTCGGATCCCTTACATCGGGTCCGGCATGACTCGATCGTTCTTTAATCTCCTGAATAATAAAATTCGGTCAATTTATAATTGATTAAAGTACTAATTTAAAGTTTATTATTCCGTTCATATCACATATTATAATTTTAAAATAATTGGTTAATAATGTGAGTTCATATCAGACGTTTCCTTCGATGTTTGGTAAATGAGTCAAAAATGAATTTGTTTAAAAATGATTATCCATGTAGTTATAATTAAATCATCTCCAGAATAGTATTAATCATTTAAATACCATATATATCCAGTAAATATTCATTATATACTACTCCATTACATTTGGAGACAAAAATAATTGAAATTCACCGTTTATGGAGACAGTAGGTCGTACGTACGCATGAATGCTACTTTAAATATAAAATTCAGAAGAATATAGAAAACATAAATATCATATATATCATATATTAAATATAGTGACATCATAATGGCCATCATGAAAGTTGTTAAGAGAAGATTCAACAATCATCGTTTCGTGAGGTAGAAATTCGCCATCCACAGAAACAGCATATTCTTTAACCATTAGATGAAGGTGTGTGTAAGTGTAGCTCAAATACATCACATAAAAACATCCTAGTATATTGAAGATATTGGTGATGTTACAAAATAAACTAATACAAAAAGTTTAGAGTGTTGGAGAAGTAAAATAAAACAAAAGAACACAAGGGAAGACATTACCTTTAAATCGGGTAACTTTTTTTGATTTGATCTCAAAGGATTCTTTGAAAAATGATTCTGCCCAAAGATGAGGCTTAACTGATTAAGAGAGGTATGTGGAGAGATTAAATGGGAAGGGTTTGGCCGAGCCAAAGTCTTGAGAGTTGTGGGTAAGTTGGTATAGGTGGGGGCCTTTTATAAGAGGAGAGGAGGGGCACTCTTGGAATGTTATAAACTTTTACTTTATTATAAAATGCTTTTCAGATATTAAAGGTACCAAAATTATATATTTCTAGGATAAGGTTATAAAATTTCTAAATCATCCCATACAATAGGTTTTTGACAAGTGTAGGTCTTAGATTTTACATTATCTCTTCATTTTATTTAAATCGTTAAATATTGAGTTAATCGTTGCATCATCCTGGTGTCATAAATAATTTAATTTATTTAATGTCAAAAAATTATAAAAAAAATATCATGATGTTGGAAATCTTTTTATATTTCTAATGAATATTTATAGTTAGACATATGAATTTTATAACCCCATATAAAAATTTTTGTAGTAAAACAACTCATGGTGGTGACATTTTTATTTTAACTTTAAATAAAAAGTTATTTATGTCATTTTCCTACAAAGGTGGCACCATGGGGTCCCCAAGTTGACCCATAGATTGTTTGGGTCGGCCATTAAAACATCCAATGAGGGTAGGACATGTGTCTAGGACATTTAATATTATTAAAACATTATTTTTACCTTAAATTACACTAATTACCTTTAATCGCGATTAATAAAACTTAAAAGTTACTATTCACCAATAATTATTTTAATCTCATTGAACAAAATTTTACTTCTTAATGACAACTATGTATGTTGGATTTTTGAAAATGAAATCACAGAAGTGGAAAAGTGTAACACCCCAAGATTTCATAGTGTGTTATTTTTTAGTGTGTTAAACTTTTTTACAAAATAAGGACATCCAAAATTTAAAATAAAACACCCCAAGCTTCCACGGTATGCTTTCCTTTGAATAATATAGTAGCGTGTGTTGTACACAACTTCGAGTTCTAACACACACTAGAACCAATCAAACTAGCCGTTATGAATAGAAATACCTACTTTTTGAAAATATATATATTTTATATTTCAAAATGGACTTAATATTTGGATTCGGAATATCGAATTTAACCTAGGGTGAAATTTTGGAACTTTTCGGATACCACTGATATTTTGATGAATATTGAAAATTACTAAATTTTAATTAAAAACAACTTTTTTAATCAAACTACTTTATATTGATAAATTATGAATTTTAGTGGTTTTAAAGTATATTTAGAATATATTTTTACCATTTAATACAATGTTGGTCATTGGTCATAATTTCACAATTAAACCGAACATAAACAAGTATCAATCTTTTGATAGTTATTATATCTTAAAAACACGCTTTTTGTTTTGACAGCGGGAATTAATTTTAAATTAATTTCTACCACTTCTGTGTTTTGAATTTGGAAAAATGGATTCCTTATTTGGAATCAGGATGTTAAAATTGTGTAAATAGGTAACTTTTGTTTTTAGACATTTTGAATAATTATTTCGGTAAATAGTTTATTTACCATGGATAAAGGGTAAATCTGGTAAATAAGGGTTAAAAAATAATATTATAATAATACAAAATTACCCTAAAACGTGTCCTAAACTTATTAGTTGATACATGTTCGACCATGGGCATCTTTGGGTCGATTTTGGGACCCCATGGTGCCACTTGTAAGTGATAGAGACACTTTATTTTAATTATGTTAAAATGTATACAATAATGATAAAAGCATATATCTTTTAGAAAAAGAATTTTTACATAGGGTTATATATGTTATATTTTCGACTATAAATATAAATTAGAAACCTAAAAAGATTTCCTACATAATTATATTTTATTTATAATTTTTAGACCTTAAATAAGTTTATTTATTTATGACACAATGATGATACAGAAATTACTATAATAGTGAAAAATTAAAATAATTGATATTATAAATACTCAAGTAAATATAATTTGAGACTTTTAATGAATTACACTAATTTTATAGGATAATATGACATATTATGATTGATTTCATTTACTTTTTTTTGAATTAATCATTCTGTTATAAGTTTCACAAAAATCAACTATTGAATAGTGCTAAAATTGACATAAAAGAGTTTTTAAAAAAAATAGTATATTATTAATTGATATTAAATTCCTAAAAATCTAAGGTTCTGCTAAGAGACTTAGATCATGATATTTATATCATTATTGGACTAATTTGGGGTCTCTTAGATATATATAGTATGTTTATTAACTATATAATATAAAAATACAAAGTGACATGGTAAATGTCAAACTAATTAACTAAGAGTTAAAACTAAAAGATAAGGTTAATATAGTATCCCAAACCTGTCTAAATTATATTGGTTGAATTGTTTTCGACCTATCCCCACATTAAACATTGAATAACAAACTTTGGTGCCATTAGAAACCAAATATGAATTTATTATAAATTAATATTTATAGCTTTTCCAAAGGTGCCCCTCACCCCTCTTATAAAAGGGCACTCTCCCTTCTCATTACTTCACACCTTAAAAGTCTTTTTGATCGGCCAAACTCTGCCAAAATACTCTCTCAACTTCCCTCACTACAACCTAAAGGCCTTAGTTTCATCATAATTCCAACCTAATGTTCCATTTTGATCAAATCAAAAGGATGAACCCGAAGAAGAGGTAATGTTTTCACCACCCTTTTTCAAATTCCTTTCTTCTTCCACTTCTCCTTCATTGTTATTACCATTATAAAATAATAACTGCAGTATCTTATATATACTGTGATGTTATTATAAATATGGTAAAACAATTTTCATTATTCTATCCACCATTTGAATAACATGTCACCATACGTGCGTACGTACGGCTTACCGTCTCCACATCGTGGTGTAATTGTTATTCAATATATTATTATTTGGATGGGTATAATAATGATGTGTAACTCATGTAAATAATAAATATAACATGATAATTATTCTGTATATATGATATAATATCCAATTATATATTATTTTAATATCAAAAGAATTATATTGTCTCCTTTGCGTACGTACGGACTACTGTCTCCACGAACGCGATGAGATTCATTCTCCATCGTATCCATTCAAGTATAATTATAATTTGATGATTTAAAAATAATATTTAAGGACTTGATATCATTCTGGATATGAATAAGATACAACCTATCCATGACAAAAATGTATTACGTAACAAATCATATAAAAGAAAATGAGTATGTTAACACCCAAAACGACGATAATACTAAGATATTATTATCAAAGCAATGTTAAAAGTTCATATATGATATCATATTAATATATATGATTCTTGTATAATTTAATAACAATTATTTCACCATTATACAGGAGGTTAACCTACCCTCAACCATGGAAAAGTACAAGGTAAGGGTTTATTTCACAATCTCTTCATTATCCGGGGTTGTTTATACGCAATTATCTACTGGGATCTCTTTATCATCCACATCCATGTTTCTTCGAAATATATTTCAAAACATTTTTACTATTTACAAAGAATATGGGTTAAAGTAATTTATACCCTTATTTGTTTTTAAAGGAATCTTTCCGTCATTTTCCAAACAAGGCACTTTTTACCTTTCGACAAATTTAAGGTAAGAATGTTTTTTTAACTTATATGGCAGGTGCGACTATTTACCACC
The DNA here is from genome assembly GCA_963277665.1 of Viscum album. NCBI lineage: Eukaryota > Viridiplantae > Streptophyta > Magnoliopsida > Santalales > Viscaceae > Viscum > Viscum album. The sequence continues at coordinate 85,612,500 of OY728121.1, read as the reverse complement.
GTTATAAAATCGTCAAAGAATCCCTTACAAGCTTATAAGAATAATTTAAAAGTAAATGTTTTATTCTATAATTATATGAATTTTAAATGATTTCAAAATTAATATTTTAAGAATTTTTGAAAGGTACTCTTCATCAAGATCATAATTTTAAATGTTTTAAAGATTTATATTTCTAAATATTTTTAATTAATGTCTATTTTTTCAAAATGAATTTAAGGATTTATTTATATCGACATGAAGGTTTTGAAATGATATTTATTTTGAAAAGTTTCAAAGTGGTATGGGACACTTTGATTCAAAAATCTCTTTTAAATTACCTCCTTTATAAATGTGTGACTTTTCAATGATTTCGAGAAAAGAGATATTTCTCTCAAATAGTTTTGATTTCATCTATGTCATCATCCTTTGATGGATTTTAAGCTTATTTGAAGTTGATTTATTATGATACAAAACTTCTATATTATATTGAAGGTTTTGTGATATGTTTGATTGTGGATGTGCTATTTTTATACCATTCATGGTTTATGGTGAAAATATTGACATTTCGTACGCTAGTTATAATACGAATGTTTATGTTATGTTTAAACCTTTTCATATGGGAATGCATTGGACTTAATATGTGACAAGTGGAGCCCGCTATAGCCCCTCGATGCATAGGTAGGTCTCATGAGACAAACTACTATCTTGGCACAATTCCTTGACAAAATCTTATTTTTAGTCTTGGCACGAGGCCTTGGCTATGTGGTTATGATAGTCTAGCATTATTCATTCCATCATTATGAAAGTGGTTATTGATATTGCATGTGATTTTTCGATTAGTAGAATATCCATGTGAATATGTAAATGGAATTATTTCCTTTTCCTTTTCCATACTATGTTGAAGTTCATGTTTAAAATCCTTTTTTAGTTATACATTGCCTTAAATTTTTATTCTTATTTATGAAAGTTTCCTCTTCATTTTTATCCTTACTAGGCATTTGAGCTGACCCCTTTTCTATGTTTTATTTGTCCTAGGATGTGAAGAAGTAATTTATGAATAACCTGCAGTGATAGTATGTGGGTATATGAGTGTGCAATATGGAGACAATATATTGTTGTAGCTTTTCACTTATTGATGTAATGTAAAAAATTATGAATATATCTATTGTTTGCAAGGCTACTAAACCAATCGGTCTTTCAAGATTTGATATTTCTTGTGATCATTCCAATGTTAAGTAATAATGCACCGAATCTGGGTAACTAGGGTCGGGGCGTTACACAAAGTTTCATTTAAACGAAAAATCAGTTTCTTTAACTACCACACAGTGGTTTCACTATTCATCAAAAATTGACGTTTTTTAGAAAAATACCAAAAATTCACCCTAAGATATATTTGATATTACGAATTCAAAAATGATGTCTATTTTAAAAAATTCAAAACATATAATTTGCATTAATTAATTTAATAATTAATTCTGGCTATCAAAACAAATAGCGTGTTTTTAAGAAACAATATCTATTAAAAGATTGACACTAGTTTAAGTCCAATTTCAAAGTGAAATTAATTCCAATGACCACCATTGGATTAAATGGTAAAAAGTTATTCTAAATACACTTTAATCTCAATTAAAAATATTATCTATCCATATAAATAAATCAGATTAAAAGGAGGTTTTGAATTAAAATGCAACATTTTCAATAAAAATGATCTTTATCGGAAAAATAACAAAAATTTGCACAATGTGAATTTTGATGTCCAGATTCTAAAGAAGGATTTTTATTTTGTCAAATACAATATATAAAATTTTCAAAAATATATTTAAAAAGGTTTCTCCATCAAAAGGTGGTTAATCGACCTTTTAATTAATATTAGAAGATTTATGCTTAAAATTGGATTCATTTTCATTTTAAGCCTCTAACACTTATTGGATAAAAGTAAAAATATTTGAAAAACATAAATAATCAATTTTAGTTAGTTCAGTTCATTCCCACCATTACAAAAGCTAGGCGTTAACTACCATTTAAAATAATATTATTTTATTATTAGAGTGCAACATAAAATTTCAAAGAAACTCATTATTGCGTATTGGGTACTCCATCGAGCATAGCATTCCCTTTAAAGTAATATTAATATTTTATTCACAAATATTGATAAATATGAAATTTTCATATTTTTTTACCTGGGGTGTTACATCCTTTCCACCTTTTTGGAATTGTGTCCACGAAATTTTAAAATTGGGTTTGGGAACATTATTGAAAATCCCACATCGGAATAAGAGTCAGTAAAACTATCACTTTAAAATAAAGAAAACGAAGTACAACGGTCACCTGAGTTAACCCATACTAAGATTCCACGTAGGAAAACATGGATATAGAAGAATCAAAAAAGGGTTATGTTCTGAGGGAGAGTGATAGAAAACATGTTTAGGAGAAATTCAACAATAAGAAAATCACAAACTTGTGGTGGGTTAAACGGTATTTGATTCCCCAGTAGGAAAAGTTAATAGAATACATTTTTTTTAAAATACTTTTCATTGAGGAATTTATTTTTGATCTTAAGGAAACATACTTACTTGTCATGTTGAATTTCAACTTTTACTAGATTCCTTAATCAAACTCATATTTTCTCCTAAAGACGAGGTTTTAGGAAGACTTATTCGCATTAAGATTATTATAATCCACTTCATGAGAATCACCTAATCCCCAAAAGTGACCTATATATTTCCCATGTCTTTAGATATCATCCAAAACCAAACCAAAATGTTTAGTACGAGATCAGATAATACACAAAAAGGATAATCCTTTATAAAAAAAATATATTCTTAATCTCCAAAATTTTTCAAACAATACCCAAAGTTCATCAAAGATCATTCAATAAAAATCAATCCATAAAGTTATTCCAAGTAATCAAAACAAATACTGAAAACCAAATATTTAATGGGTTTAATCACATAGTCTTCCAAGGTACAAATAAACAGTTATCTCCAAATAACATCAGTTGCTCTAAAAGTCTCATATTGAAAAGTAATTAACCTAATCACATATCATCCATGATAGGTTAATAATTTTCATAGATAACCCAAATAAACTTACTATTAATACATAAAATCATATAAATAAAAATAATAAGTCATACTAACCAAGCACTTCACGTTGTCTAGTGGTAGGCGATAAATACCAGTCGCACTTTGGTTGTGGGTTCGATTCCCGTAGCTTCATCAGACGCGACAGGTTGTCACACGGTCTACATTTTTTCCTTTTTCCAAAACTACACAATTCTTATAACTTTACCCAAAAAATGATAAAATCATCAAAAATAACAGTAACATAATTTAACCTCAAGTTTATCTCAATTCGTTCATACTCCATCATAACATATAGTAACCCATAATTACCTCAAAAGTAAGGATCATATAAACCCAAATGGTTATTTTTATAATTATTACCAGAACTTCCTTGTTGATTTGGTTCTCTCATACATGATGCGTTAGAGAACACTCCAAGGCTAAAGTGGTTGATCATGACTCCTGATAGTTGGTTTCTAATAACCACGAGATTTCTCATTGAATTCCCCATTTCATCTAGTCTCTTTATCAGAGAACCACCACAGTTTCATTCAAACCCTTTGTCACTTTGTTGCCTGCTAGATCCATCCATTTACTAAAACCCAAAATGTCGGTGTGAGTATATCAAAAAAACCATCATGTACTAATGAGGAAGATAAACACTAAGATATACTTACTCATTCACTTTATCTAAAACTAGGACTCTTTCTGAAATCCTAACCATTATGGTAATGTCACTTATGCTTAGAGAATACCCTAACCTCTAATGTTATCTAAACTGACCTCTGATACCAACTATAAGGCCCCGAACTTAAACCTTTCTTAATATTTAATTAAATGAATAATTCACATTGAGTATCTTTTCAGGTTTAGAGTTTTAGAGAATTAGTTCATAGCTATTACATCTCAAAATATTACATAGTAGACACTTCTACTATGTTTCCATAAAATAAGAAAATAACACTTAAAAAGAAACATGTCTACTTCCATGTTTTAGAAAGCATGTCTTTCATTGATCCCATCCATGACCCTATTCATCTTTAAGTCTTGTGGAAAACATTTCAAAAACTTTGGATGAGCATAAAAATCCCCGTAAAGGATACACAAATAAGGAAAACTGTTAGTTTTTCAAAACAACATGTAAACCCTGAATACTTTACCAAAGTAATAATTTTCACCTTTATGAAGTAGTAAAAACTCTTCACTGACTAAAAGACTATTACTTACCCTTTTGTAACAAAACGATTACAATAAAACCCATATAAAGAACACATAACATATAAAGGTAACATGGGGCATAAACATACATAAATGGAATAACCATATGGTCGACTTCCACACATACTTAATGGAATATCCATATGGCCAACTTCCATACCCAATTCATCAGAGGTTATAACGTAACCACCCGTCCTGGTATTCACAGCACCACCCGTCATATTGTTTATCACGTAACCACCCTTAAAATGTCCAAGTACCATCATTACACATAAAATATTGAAAATATAAACATTTCAATAACAACATATCATTTTCAATCACAATATGTAATTCCAAGATATTGAATTAATCAATCCATTTTCAAAAATCATTTAAAAGAGATTTTTGAATCAAAGTGTCCCATACCACTTTGAACCTTTTAATGGAATTATAATTTTAAAACATTAATGTCCATATAAATAAATACAGAAAACCATTTTGAAAACGTGGACATTAATGATAATGATTTAGAATAATGAATCTTTAAAACATTTAAAACAATATTTTTGTTAAAGAGTTTTTAGCCAAATAAGAGACTCTTGAATACAAACAATTGCAGAATAACATTTAATCCGAAATTTATAATATCATGAGAATAGAGGAATTCATGAAATAATATGTCAAAGGAAAGTAAACACACCATATAAGAGTGAATTGGTGCATAACAACAATGATGTCTCAATGGAAATGGAAATTGAGATGAAATCCATTATAAAGATGGTATCCTTAAATTAAGAATAAATCTTCACATAATTATGTGTGAGAAATATAAATACACCCAATATGAGTGGATATTAAGTGTGAAACAATCAGAGGCCATTCACACATAATCATGTAAAAACAAAACCAATGACATAGATATTTAACTCAATGAAATGAGATTGAGTTATGATTTCCCATACAAGTTCGTAAGAATTTATCAATGATATGATTATGTGTAGAAATAGTGTATCCACACAAAGGTTTTTAGAAATTACAATATAGAGATTCCACCCATAATATTGGCATAATAAAATCAAGAAGTATAGGTTTAACACAAATAATTGAAAGTGGATTAAGATGTTCCCTTACAGAAATCTGACAGCCTAACGGCGTCACTTTAAAATTCATAAAATGAGTTGATGAGAGAAAAAATGGTATCTCATCACTTGGACATAAAATTTACATAAATAAGGATATATAATAACATATAAAAATATAATATTATTTTAATTAAAATACATAACAAAAGAAGTCTTTTAAAAAGTCGAGGGTGAAAGGTCCCCTTACTGAGTTGGGTAACGTTCGAAACGTACACCCCATGGATGAAGTGTCATAAAATGAAGATGTAAATACCCATAAATGAAATTATACTACACAAGGTGTATAATAATGGGAAGAACATACACCACTTAATGTAAACAGTGGAAAATGTAGCATAAATTTCACGGGAATAAAAGTGAGATGAAAAATCCCTTACGAAAACTCGGCAGCCTAACGACGTCACTTAAATCTTCTAAAAATGGATTTATGAGACAAAATAGGGACTCTCATAATATGAAAATATAAATTACAGTACGAGGTATATAAAATAACATCCCCAAACATAAGAAATATGAGATTAAAATAAATTACATAAAAGAGAGTACTTAAAAAGAAAGAGAGAGGTTGGATCCCTTACGAAAACCTGCCAGCCTAACGGCGCCACAACAAAATTCATAAAATGAAATGATGAGAGTAAGAGGGGGTAACTCAACATATGAAAATAAAAATTTAATTATGGTTAATATTAAATAATATCCTCCAACATAAGAACATGGAGCATAAATGGAATGACATAAAAGAGGGAACTTGAAAAGAAAGAGAGAGGTCGGATCCCTTACCTCGTGTCCGATATGACTCGATCATTCATTAATCTCCTGAATAATAAAATTTGGTCAATTTATATTTTCTTAAGGACATACTTTATAGATTATTATTCAGGTCATATCACATATTATAATTTTATAATAATTGGTTAATAATGTGAGTTCATATCATACGTTTTTGTCGATGTTTAGTACATGAGTCAAAAATGAATTTGTTGGAAAATGTTTGTCCATGTAGTTATAACTAAATCATCTCCAGAATAGTATTAATGATATAAATATCATATATAGCCAGTAAATATTCATTATATACTACTCCACAACATTTTGAGACAAAATGAAATGAAATGCCCCGTTCATGGAGATGGTAGGCCGTACGTACGCATGAACGCTACTTTCATTTCATTGTCAAATTAATGGAATTAAAAATAATTGAGAGATGGATATATTATAATTCCAGTATAATATATATGTTATATATGTCACATATTTTCATTAATTTCATTCTTTATACATTCCATGTATTGCATTATCGAGACACATCACTTGAGGGGGCGGTAGTCCACACTTCCTCGTATGAAATTATCGCATTTGCACAACATGAAAATCATAAAGGAATGTTTTAAATATAAAATTAAGATGAAATTAGAAAACATAAATACCATATATATCATATATAAAATACAGTGACATCATAATGGCCACCATGAAAGTTGTTAAGAGAAGATTGAACAATCATCGTTTCGTGAGGTAGAAATTCACCATCGACAGAAATAGTATGTTCTTTAACCATTAGACGAAGGTGTGTGTAAGTGTAGCTCAAATACTTCAAATAACAACATCCTAGTATATTTACGATAGTGGTTTTGTTACAAAAGTAAGGAATAAAAAGAGTTTAGAGTGTTGGAGAAGCAAAATAAAACAAAAGAACACAAGGGAAGACATTACCTCTAAATCGAGTAACTCTTTTTGATTTGAGCTCAAAGGCTTCCTTGGAAATGATTCTGCCCTAATGTGAGGCTTCAATGATGAAGAGAGGGATGTGGAGAGATGAAATGGGCAGGGGTTGGCCGAGCCAAAGGCTTGAGAGGTGTGGGTAAGGTGGTAGAGTTGGGGGCCTTTTATAAGAGGAGAGGAGGGGCTCTTGGAAAGTTATAAACTTTTACTTTATTATAAAATGCTTTTCGGATATTAAAAGTCCCAAAATTATATATTTCTAGTATAAAGTGATAATATTTCGAAATACACCCATCCAATAGGTTTTATACAAGTGTTGGTATTATATTTTACATTATCTTTTCATTTTATTTAAATCATTAAATAATGAGGTAATCGTTGCATCATCATGGTGTCATAAATAATATAATTTATTTAATGTCCAAAAATTATCAAACAAATATCATGATGTAGGAAATATTTTTATATTTATAATTAAAATTTATAGTCAAAAATATGACTAGTATAACCCCATATAAAAATTGTTGTAGTAAAACAACTCATGTTTGTGAAATTTATATTTTAACTTTAAATAAATGGTTATTTATGTCATTTTCCAATCAAATTGGCTCCATGGGGCCCCAAAGTTGACCCATGGATTTTTTGGGTCGGCCATGACACATAAAATGAGTGTAGGACTTGTTTCTTGGTCATTTAATATTATTAAAACATTAATTTTACCTTAAATTACACTAATTATCATTAATCACTATTAATAAAACTTAAAAGTTACTGTTCACCAGAAATTATTTTAATCTCATTGAACCACATTTTATTTCTTAATAGAAACCATGTATGTCGGATTTTTGAAAATCAAATCACAAAAGTGGAAAAGTTTCATTTAAATGAAAAATCATTTTCTTTAATTACCACTTAGTGGTTTCATTATTCATCAAAAATTGAAGTTTTTCATCAAAAAACCAAATATTCACCCTAAGATATACTTGATATTCCGAATTCAAAAATTATTACTATTTTAAAAAATTCAAAACATATAAGATGCATTAATTAATTTAATAATTAATTCCTGCTGTCCAAATAAATAGCGTGTTTTTAAGAAACAATATCTATTAAAAGATTGACACTAGTTTAAGTCCAATTTCAAAGTGAAATTAATTCCAATGACCACCATTGGATTAAATGGTAAAAATATATTATAAATACACCTTAATCTCAATTAAAAATATAATCTATCCATATAAATAAATCATATTAAAATTAGGTTTTGAATTAAAATGAATCATTTTCAATAAAAATGATCTTTATCAGCATAATAACAAAAATTTACCCAAAGTGAATTTTGATGTCCAGATTCTAAAAAAGGATTTTATTTTGTCAAATACAAAATATTAAATTTTTAAAAGTATATTTAAAAAGGGTTCTCCATCAAAAGGCGGTTAATCGACCTTTTAAAGAATATTAGAAGATTTATGTTTAAAATTGGATTCATTTGCATTTTAGGCCTATAACATTTATTGGATAAAAGTAAAAATATTTTAAAAACATATATAATAAATTTTTAGTTAGTTCCGTTCATTACCACCATTACAACATCTAGGAGTTAACTACCATTTAAAATAATATTATTTTATTATTAGAGTGAAACGTAAGATTTCAAAGAAACTCGTTGTTGCGTATTGGGTACACCATCGAGAATAGTGATCCCTTTAAAGTAATATTAACATTTTATTCAAAAATATGGATAAATATAAAAATTTAATATTTTTGTTTACATGGGGTGTTACATCCTTCCCCCCTTTTGGGAATTGCGTCCTCGCAATTTAAAAATTGGAATTGGAAACTTCATTGAAAATCCCACATCAGAACAAGAGTCAGTAAAACTATCACTTTAAAATAATGAAAATGAAGTACAACGGTCACCCAAGATAACCCATACTTGGATTCCATGTAGGAAAACATGGATATGGAAGAAAAAAAAGGGTTATGTTCTGAGAGAGAGTGATAGAAAACATGGTTAGGAGAAATTTATCCACAAGAAAATCAAAAACTTGTGGTGGGTTAAATGGTGTTCGATTCTCCTGTAGGAAAAGTTAATAGACAACATTTTTGTTTTAAGATACTTTTCATTGAGGAATATATTTTTGATCTTAAGGAAACATACTTACTTTTCATGTTGACTTTCAACTTTTACTATATTCCTTAATCAAACTCATATTTTCTCCAAAAGAGAAGTTTTTAGGAAGACTTGTTCGCATTAAGAGTACTATAATCAACTTATTGAGAATCACCTAATCCCCAAAAAGGAACTATATATTTCCAATGTCTTTAGATATCAACTAAAACCAAACCAAAATGTTTAGTAATAGATCAGATAATACAAAAAAAGGATAATCCTTTATAAAAAATCTATTCTTAATCTCCAAAATTTGTCAAACAATACCCAATGTTCAACAAAGATCATTCAATAAAAATCTATCCATAAAATTCTTCAAAGTAATCAAAACTAAGAATGAAACCCAAATAATTGTAGGTTTTAATCACATAGACTTCCATGGTACAAATTAACAGTTATCTGCAAATAACATCAGTTTCTCTAAAAGTATCATATTGAAATGTAATTAACCTAATCACATATCCTCCATGATAGGCTAATAATTTCCATATATAACCCAAAATCAACTTACTATTAATTCATAAAATCATCTAACTAAAAATAATAAGTCATACTAACCAGGGACTTCACGTAGTCCAGTGGTAGGTGATAAATACCAGTCGCACTTTGGTTGTGGGTTCGATTCCCGTAGCTTCGTCAGACGCGACAGGTTGTCACACCGTCTACATGTTGTCATTTTTCCTAAACTACACAATTCGTATAAATTTCCTTAAAAAGAGATAAAATCTTCAAAAATAACCATAACATAATATAACCTCAAGTTTATCTCAAGTCCTTCATATTCAATCATAACATATAATAACCCATAATTACCTCAAAAGTAAGGATCATATAAACCCTAATGGTTACCTTTATAATTATTACCTGAACTTCCATGTTGAGTTGGTTCTCTCGTACATGATGCATTAGAGAACTCATAAATGTTCAAGTGGTTGATCATGACTTCTGATAGATGGTTTCGATTAACCATGAGATTTCTCATTGAATGCCCCATTTCATCCAGTCTCTTAATCATAGAACCACCACAGTTTCCTTCAAACCCTTTGTCACTTTGGTGCCTGCTAGATCCATCCATTTACTAAAACCAGAAAGGACAGTGTGAGTATATCAACAAAACCATCATTTACTAATGAGGAAGATAAAAATTAATATATACATAATATTTCACTTTATCTAAAACTAGGACTCTTTTTGAAATCATAACCATTATGGTAATGTCACTTATGCTTAGAGAATACCCTAACCTCTAAAGTTATCTAAACCGACCTCTGATACCAACTATAAGGCCCTGACCTTAAATCTTACTTAATATTGAATTAAATGAATAATTGACATTGAGGATATTTTCAGGATTATAGTTTTAGAGAATTAGGTCATAGCTATTACATCTCAAACAATTACATAGTAGACACTTCCACTATGTTTCCATAAAATAAAAAAACACTCAAAAAGAAACATGACTAGTTCCATGTTTTAGATTGAATTCCTTTCCTTGATCCCATCCTTGACCTTATTCATCGTTATGTCCTGTGGAAAACATTTCAAAAACTTGGGATGAGCATAAAAATCCCAGTAAAGGATACACAAAGAAGGGAAACTGTTAGTTTTTCAAAACAACAAGTAAACCATGAAGAATTTACCAATGTTATACTTTTCACATTTATGAAGTATTAAAAACTCTTCACTGACTAAAAGACCATTACATACCCTTTTGTAACCAAACGATTACCATAAAACCCATATAATGAACACATAACATATAAAGGTAACTTGGGAAATAAGCATACTAAAATGGAATAACCATATGGTCGACTTCCACACATACTTAATGGAATAGCCATACGGCCAACTTCCATACCCAATGCATTGGAGATTATAACGTAACCACCCGGCCTGGTATTCACGGCACCACCCATCATATAGTTTATCACGTAACCACCCGTAAAATGTCCAAGTACCATCATTACAGAAAAAATATTGAAAATATAAGCATTTTAATAACAACATTTCATTTTCAATCACAATAAGTAATTCCAAGATATTGAATTAATCAATCCATTTTGAAAAATCATTCAAAAGAGATTTTTAAATCAAAGTGTCCCAAACCACTTTGAAGCATTTAATGTAATTATAATTTTAAAACATTAATGTCCATATAAATAAATACTGAAAACCATTTTGAAACATTGACATTAAAGATAAAGATTTAGAATAATGAATCATTAAAACATTTAAACCGATATTTTTGTTAAAGAGTTTTTAGCAAAATGAGAGACTCTTGAATACAAACAATTACGGAATAACATTTAATCTGAACTTTATAATATCATGATAAAAGAGGGATTCCTGATATAATATGTCAAAGGATAGTATACACAGCATATAAGAGTGAATTGGTGCATAACAACAATGAAGTCTCAATGGAAATGTAAATTGAGATGATATCCATTATAGAGATGGTATCCTTATATTAAGGATAAATCTATCACCAAATTATGTGTGAGAAATATAAATACACCCAATATAAGTGGATATTAAGTGTGAAACTATCACAGGACATTCACAATTAATCTTGTAAAAAAACCAATGACATAGATATTTAACTCAATGAAATGAGATTGTGTGATGATTTCCCATACAAGTTCGTAAGAATTTATCAATGAGATGATTATGTGTAGAAATAGTATATCCACACAAAGGTTTTTAGAAATTATAACATAGATATTACACACATAATCTTGGCATAATATAATCAAGAAGTATAGGTTTATCCCAATGAATTGAAAGTGGGTTAAGAAGTTCTCTTACAGAAATCCGACAGCCTAACGATGTCACATTAAAATTCAGAAAATGAGTTGATGAAAGAGAAAATTGGATCTCATCACTTGGACATAAAATTTACATAAATAAGTAAATAGAATAACATATCCAAAAATAATATTATGTGAATTATAAGACATAACAAAAGGCGTATTTTAAAAAGAGGATGGTGAAAGGACCCCTTACCGAGTTAGGTAACTTTCGAAACGTAAACCCCATGGAAGAAGGGTCATACAATGAAGATGTAAATACCCATAAATTAAATTATACTAATAAAAGTGTATAATAATAGGCAGTACATACACCAATCAATGTAAATAGTGGCAAATGTTGCATAAATTTCACGGGAATAAAAGTGAGATGAAAAATCCCTTACGAAGACTCGGCAGCCTAACGGCGCGACTTAAAACTTCCAAAAATGGATTTATGAGTTAAAATAAAGACTCTCATAATATGAACATAAAAATTACAGTATGAGGAATATAAAATAACATCCCCAAACATAATAAATATGAGCTTAAAGAAATGATATAAAAGAGAGTACTTAAAAAGAAAGAGAGAGGTTGGAGCCCATACGAAAATTCGGCAGCCTAACGACGCCACATAAAAATTATTAAAATTAAATGATGAGAGTAAGTGGGGGTAACTCATCATATGAAAATACAAATTTCATTATGGGGAATATTAAATAATATCCTCCAAAATAAGAACATGGATCATAAATGAAATGACATAAAAGAGGGTACATGAAAAGAAAGAGAGATGTCGGATCCCTTACCTCGTGTCCGACATGACTCGATCATTCTTTAATCTCCTGAATAAAAAAATTTGGTCAAATTATAATTGATTAAATAACTAATTTATAGATTATTATTCTGTTCATATCACATATTATAATCTTATAATAATTGGTTAATAATATGAGTTCATATAAGATGTTTTTGTCGATGTTTAGTACATGAGTCAGAAATGAATTTGTTTGAAAATGATTGTTCATGTAGTTATTTGTAAATCATATCCAGAATAGTATTAATGATTTATATATAATATATATCCATTAAATATTCTTTATATACTACCCCATAAAATTTGGATTAAAAAAGAAATGAAATGTACCGTACATGGAGACTATAGGTCGTACGTACGCATGAACACTACTTTCATTTCTTTGTCATATTAATGGAATTAAAAATAATTGGGAGATATATATATTATAATTCCAGAATAATATATATTTTATAAATGTGACATATTTTAATTAATTTCATTATTTATACATTCCATGTATTTCATGAATGAGACACATCACTTGAGGGGGCGGTAGTCCACACTTCCTCGTATGAAATTATCGCATTTGCACAACATGAAAAGCATAAAGGCATGTTTTATCTATAAAATTCATAAGAATATAGAAAACATAAATACCATATATATCATATATAAAATATAGTGACATCATAATAGCCACCATGAAAGGTGTTAAGAGAAGATTGAACAATCATCGTTTCGTGAGGCAGAAATTCGCCATCCATTGAAATAGTAAGTTTTTAACCATTAAACGAAGGTGTGTGTAAGTGTAGCTCAAATAAGTCACATAACTACTTCCTCGTATATTTAATATACCTGTTTTCTTACAATAGAAATGAATAAAAAGATTTTAGTTTTTTGGAGAATCAAAATAAAACAAAATAACACAAGTGAAGACATTACCTTTAAATCGGGTAAATCTTTTTGATTTGAGCTCAAAGGATTCCATGGAAATGATTCTGCCCAAATGTGAGGCTTAAATGATGAAGAGAGGGATGTGGGGAGATGAAATGGACAGGGGTTGGCCAAGCCAAAGGCTTGAATGGAGTGGGTAATGTGGTAGAGGTGGGGGCCTTTTATAAGAGGAGAGGAAGGGCACTCTTGGAATGTTATAAACATTTACTTTATTATAAAATTATTTTCGAATATTAAGGGTCCCAAAATTATATATTTATAGGATAAGGTTATAATAGTAATAAATACACCCATACAATAGGTTTTTTACATGTGTAGGTCTTATATTTTACATTATCGTTTCATTTTATTTAAATCGTTAAATAATGAGGTAATCGCTGCATCATCATGGTGTCATATGTAATTTAATTTATTTAATGTCTAAAATTTATAATAAAATTATCATAATGTAGGAAATACTTTTTTCTTTCTAATAAATATTTATAGTACAAAATATGATTTGTATAACCCCATATAAAAATTTTTGAAGAAAAAAACTCATGTTTGTGACATTTTTATTTTAACATTAAATAAAAAGTTATTTATGTCATTTTCCTACCAAAGTTGATCCATGGGGTCCCAATGTTGACCCATGGATTTTTTGGGTCGTCCATGAAACATCCAATGTGTGTAGTACATATGTATAAGTCATTTAATATTATTAAAACATTATTTTTACCCTAAATTACACTAATTACCTTTAATCGCGATTAATAAAACTTTAAAGTTACTAATGACCAAAAATTATTTTAATCACATTGAACCACATTTGACTTATTAATGAAAACCATTTATGTCGGATTTTTGAAAATCAAATCACAGTAGTGGCAAAGATTCATTTAAACGAAAAATTTGTTTCTTTAACTACAACTTTGTGGTTTCAGTACTCATCAAAAATTGATGTTTTTCAGAAAAATACCAAAAATTCACCCTATGATATATTTGATATTCCGAATTCAAAAATGATGTCTATTTTAGAAAATTCAAAACATATATGTTGCATTAAGGAATATAATAATTAATTCCCACTGTCAAAACAAATAGTGTGTTTTTAATAAACAATTTCTATTAAAATATTGACACTAGTTTAAGTACAATTTCAAAGTGAAATTAATTCCAATGAACACCATTGGATTAAAGGGTAAAAATATATTCTAAATACACTTTAATATCAATTAAAAATATAATCTATCCATATAAATAAATCAAATTAAATGTTGGTTTTGAATTAAAATGCATCATTTTCAATAAAAATGATCTTTATCGGAAAAATAACAAAAATTTACACAAAGTAAATTTTGATATCTAGATTCTAAAGAAGGATTTTATTTTGTCAAATAAAAAATATAAAATTTTCAAAAGTATATTTAAAAAGGTTTCTCCATCAAAAGGCGGTTAATCGACCTTTTAAAGAATATTAGAAGATTTATGCTTAAAATTGGATTCATTTCCATTTTAAGGCTCTAACATTTATTGGATAAAAGTAAAAATATTTGAAAAAAGTATATAATCATTTTGTAGTTAGTTCCATTCATTCCCACCATTACAATATCTAGGCATTAACTACCATTTAAAATAATATTATTTTATTATTATAGTGCAACGTAAGATTTAAAAGAAACTCTTTGTTGCGTATTGGGTAAGCCATCAAGCATAGCATTCCCTTTAAAGTAATATTAACATTTTATTCACAAATAAGGATATATATGAAAATTTCTTATTTTTATTTACATGGGGTGTTACATCCTTCCCCCCTTCTGGGAATTTCATCCTCGCAATTTTAAAATTGGGCTTCGAAACTTGATTGGAAATCCCACATCAGAACAAGATTCGGTAAAACTATCACTTTAAAATATTGAAAACGTAGTACAATGGTCACCCGAGTAAACCCATACTAGGCTTCCCTATAGGAAAACATGGATATGGAAGAAAAAAAGGGTTATGTTCTGTGGGAGAGTTATATAAAACATGTTTAGGAGAAAGTTAACCACAAGAAAATCACAAACTCGTGGTGGGTTAAACGGTATTTGATTCCCCAGTAGGAAAATTTAATAGACAACATTTTTGTTTTAAGTTACATTTCATTGAGGAATTTATTTTTGATCTAAAGGAAACATACTTACTTGTCATGTTGACTTTCAACTTTTACTAGATTCCTTAATCAAACTCATATTTTCTCTAAAAGATGAGTTTTTAGGAAGACTTGTTTGCATTAAGAGTACTATAATCAACTTCTTGAGATCACCTAATCCCCAAAAGAGAACTATATATTTCCCATGTCTCTAGATATCAACCAAGACCAAACCAAAAATTTTAGTATGAGAGTAGATAATACCCAAAAAGGATAATCCTTTATAAAAAAATTTATTCTTAATCTCTAAAATTTTTCAAACAATACCCAAAGTTCAACAAAGATCACTCAATAAAAATCTATCCATAAAATTATTCAAAGTAATCAAAACTAAGACTGAAACCCAAATATTTGAAGGATTTAATAACATAGTCTTACAAGGTAGAAATTAACATTTATCTCCAAATAACATCTGTTTTTCTAAAAGTCTCATATTGAAAAGTAATTAACCTAATAACATATCCTCAATGATAGGTTAATAATTTCCATATATAACCCAAAATAAACTTACTATTAATTCATAAAATCATCTAACTAAAAAGAATAAGTCATACTAACCCGGGACTTCATGTAGTCTAGTGGTAGGAGATAAATACCAGTCACACTTTGGTTGTGGGTTCGATTCCCGTAGCTTCGTCAGACGTGACAGGTTGTCACACGGTCTACATGTTGTCCTTTTTCCAAAACTACACAATTCTTATAACTTTCCACAAAAAGTGATAAATTATTAAAAAATAACCACAACATAATATAACCTCAAGTTTATCTCATGTCGTTAATATTCCATCATAACATATAGTAACCCATAATTACCTCAAAAGTAAGGATCATATAAACCCTAATGGTTACCCTTATAATTATTACCTGAACTTCCATGTTGAGTTGTTTCTCTCGTACATGATGCATTTGTGAACTCACCAAGGGTCAAGTGGTTGATCATGACCCCTGATAGTTGGTTTTGAATAACCACAAGATTTCTCAATGAATTCCCCATTACATCCAGTCTCTTAATCAGAGAACCACCACAGTTTCCTTAAAACGCTTTGTCACTTTGGTGCTTGCTAGATCCATCCATTTACTAAAACCAGAAAGGTCAGTGTGAGTATATCAACAAAACCATCTTGTACTAATGAGGAAGATAAACACTAAGATATACTTACTCATTCACTTTATCTAAAACTAGGACTCTTTCTGAAATCCTAACCATTATGGTAATGTCACATATTCTTAGAGAATACCCTAACCTCTAAAGTTATCTAAACCGACCTCTGATACCATCTATAAGGCCCCGACCTTAATCCTTACTTAATATTTTATTAAATGAATAATTTGCGTTGAGGATATTTTCAGTTGTAGAGTTTTATAGAATTAGGTCATAGCTATTACATCCCAAAAGATTACATAGTAGACACTACTACTAAGTTTCCATAAAATAAAAAAAACACTTAAAGAGAAACATGTCTAGTTCCATGTTTTAGAAATCATGTCTTTCCTTGATCCCATCCTTGACCCTATTCAACATTAAGTCATGTGGAATACATTTCAAAAACATGGGATGAGCATAAAAATCCCAGTAAAGGATATACAAAGAATGAAAACTGTTAGTTTTTCGAAACAACAAGTAAACCATGAATACTTTACCAAAGTAATACTTATGACCTTTATGAAGTAGTAAAAAATCGTCACTGACTAAAAGAACAGTACTTACCCTTTTGTAACCAAACAATTACCATAAAACCCATATAAAGAACACATAACATATAAAGGTACCTTGGGACATAAACATACTTAAATGGAATAACCATATGGTCGAATTCCCCTCATACTTAATGGAATAGCCATACGGCCGACTTCATAACCAATGCATTGGAGGTTATAACGTAACCACCCGTCCTGGTATTCACAGCACCACCCATCATATGGGTTATCACGTAACCACCCGTAAAATTTCCATGTGAAATTATTACAGATAAAATATTGAAAATATAAACATTTCAATAACAACATTTCATTTTCAATCACCATAAGTAATTCCAAGATATTGAATTAATCAATCCATTTTCAAAAATCATTTAAAAGAGATTTTTGAATCAAAGTGTCCCATACAACTTCTATGATTTTAATGGAATTATAATTTTAAAACATTAATGTCTATATAAATAACTACGGAAAACCATTTTGAAAACATGGACATTAAAGATAAAGATTTAGAATAATGATTCTTTAAAACATTTAAAATGATATTTTTTAAAGAGTTTTTAGCAAAATGAGAGACTCTTGAATACAAACAATTTCGGAATAACATTTAATCCGAACATTATAATATCTTGAGAATATAGGGATTCAGGATATAATATGTCAAAGGACAGTATAAAAACCATATAAGAGTGAATTGGTGCACAACAACAATGATATCTTAATGGAAATGTAAATTGAGATGAAATCCATTATAAAGATGGTATCCTTAAATTAAGGATACATCAATCACATAATTATGTGTGAGAAATAGAAATACAACCAATATAAGTGGATTTTAAGTGTGAAAAAATCAGAGGTCATTCACACATAATCTTGTAAAAACAAAACCAATGACATAGATATTCAACTCAATGAAATGAGATTGAGTTATGATTTCCCATACAAGTTCATAAGAATTTATCAATGAGATGATTATGTGTAGAAATAGTATATCCACAGAAATTTTTGTAGAAATTACAACATAGGGATTACACACATAATCTTGGAATAATAAAATCAAGAAGTAGAGGTTTAACCCAATTATTTGAAAGTGGGTTAAGAAGTTCTCTTACAGAAATCCGACAGCCTAACAGCGTCACATGAAAATTCAGAAAATGAGTTGATGAGAGATAAAATGGTATCTCTTAAATTGGACATAATATTTAAATAAATAAGGATATATAAGAACATATCCCAACATAATAGTGTTTGAATTAAAATACCTAACAAAAAAAGTCTTTTAAAAAGAGGAGGGTGAAAGGTCCCCTTACTGAGTTGGGTAACTTTCGAAACGTACACCCCATGGAAGAAGGGTCGTACAATGAAGATGTAAATACCCATAAATGAAATTATACTAAACAAAGTGTATAATAATGGGCAGTTCATACACCACTCAATGTAAATAGTGTCAAATGTAGCATTAATGTCACGGGAATAAATGTGAGATGAAAAATTCCTTACGAAAACTCGGCAGCCTAACGGTGCCACTTAAACCATCCAAAAATGGATTTATGAGATAAAATAGGGACTCTCATAATATGAACATAAAAATTACTGTATGAGGAATATAAAATAACATCCCCAAACATATGAAATATGAGCTTAAAAGAAATGAAATAAATGAGAGTACATAAAAAGAAAGAGAGAGGTTGGATCCTTTACGAAAATCTGGCAGCCTAACGGCGACACATAAAAATTCTTAAAATGAAATAATGAGTGTAAGAGGGGGTAACTCATCATATAAAAATAAAAATTTAATTATATTGAATATTAAAGAAAAACCTCCAACATAAGATCATGGAGCATAAATGAAATGACATAAAAGAGGGTACTTGAAAAGAAAGAGAGAGGTCAGATCCCTTACATCGTGTCCGACATGACTCGATGGTACTATAATCTCCTGAATAATAAAATTTAGTCAATTTATAATTGAATAAGGACCTACTTTAAAGATTATTATTCAGTTCATATCACATATTATAATGTTATAATAATTGGTTAATAATGTGAGTTCATATCAGACGTTTTCGTCAATGTTTGTTACATGAGTCAAAAATGAATTTGTTTGAAAATGATTGTCCATGTAGTTATAAGTAAATCATATACAGAATAGTATTAATGATTTAAATATCATATATATCCAGTAAATATTCATTATATACTATTCCATAACATATTGAGACAAAAAGAAATGAAATGCACCATTCATGGAGACGGTAGGCCGTACGTTCGCACGAACACTACATTCATTTGTTTGTCATATTAATGGAATTAAAAATAATTGAGATATATATATATTATAATTATAGTATAATATATATGTTATATATGTCACACATTTTCATTTTTTCATTCTTTTTACATTCCATGTATTTCATGAACGAGTCACATCACATGAGGGGGCGGTAGTCCACACTTCCTCGTATGAAATTATCGCATTTTCACAACATGAAAAGCATAAAGGCATGTTTTAAATATAAAATTCAGAAGAATATAGAAATCATAAATACCATATATATCATATATAAAATATAGTGACATCATAATAGGCACCATGAATGGTGTTAAGAGAAGATTGAATAATCATCGTTTCATGATGCGGGAATTCGACATCCACAGAAACAGTATGTTCTATAACCATTAGACGATGGTGTGTGTAAGTGTAGCTAAAATAATTCATATAAAAACATCCTAGTATATTAGAGATACTGTTTTTGTTACAAAATAAAGTAATAAAAAGAGTTTAGAGTGCAGGAGATGCAAAATAAAACAAAACAACACAAAAGAAGACATTACCTTAAAATCAGGTAACTCTTTTTGATTTGAGCAAAAAGGAATCCATGGAAATGATTCTGCCCAAAGGTGAGGCTTCAATGATGAAGAGAGGGATGTGGGGAGATAAAATGGGCAGGGGTTGGCCGAGAAAAAGGCTTGAGAGGTGTGGGTATGTTGGTAGAGGTGCGGCCTTTTATAAGAGGAGAGGAGGGGCACTCTTGGAATGTTATAAACTTTAACTTTATTATAAAATGATTTTCGGATATTAAAGATCCCAAAATCATATATTTCTAGGATAAGGTGACATTAGTTCTAAATCCACCCATTCAATAGGTTTTTTACATGTGTAGGTCATATATTTTATATTATCTTTTCATTTTATTTAAATCGTTAAATAATGAGGTTATCGCTGCATCATTATGGTGTCATAAATAATTTAACTTATTTAATATCTAAAAATTATAAAAAATTATCATGATGTAGGAAAACTTTTTAGCTTTCTAATTAATATTTATAGTCATAAATATGACTTTTATAACCCCATATAAACATTTTTGTAGTAAAACATCTCATGTTTGTGACATTTTTATTTCAACTTTAAATAAAAAGTTATTTATGTCATTTTCCTACCAAAATGGCTCCATGGGGTCCCGAAGTTGACCCATGGATGGTTTTGGTCGGCCATGACACCTAAAATGTGGGTAGGACATGTTTCTAGGTCATTTCCTATTATTAAAACATTATTTTTACCTTAAATTACACTAATTACCTTTAATCGCGATTAATAAAACTTAAAAGTTACTATTCACCAAAAATTATTTTAATCTCATAGAACCAAATTTTACTTCTTAATTACAACCATGTTTGTAGTATTTTGGATAATCAAATCCCAGACATGGAAAAGTTTCTTTTAAACGAAAAATCCGTTTCTTTAACTACCACTTAGTGGTTTCACTATTCATCAAAAATTGATGTTTTTCAGAAAAATACCAAAAATTCACCCTAATATATAATTGATATTCCAAATTAAAAAATGATGTCTATTTTAGAAACTTCAAAAAATATATGTTTCATTAATTAATTAAATAATTAATTCCCGCTGTCAAAACAAATAGCGTGTTTTAAGAAACAATATCTATTAAAAGATTGACACTAGTTTAAGTCCAATTTCAAAGTAAAATTAATTACAATGACCGCCATTGGATTAAATGGTAAAAATATATTATAAATACACTTTAAAATCAATTAAAAATATAATCTATCCATATAAATAAATTATATTAAAAGAAGATTTTGAATTAAAATGCAACATTTTGAATAAAAATGATCTTTATCGAAAAAATAACAAAAATTTACACAAAGTAATTTTTGATGTCCAGATTCTAAAGAAGGATTTTATTTTGTCAAATACATCATATAAAATTTTCAAATGTATATTTAAAAAGGGTTCTCCATCAAAAGGCGGTTAATCGACCTTTTAAAGAATATTAGAAGATTTATGCTTAAAATTGGAGTTATTTACATTTTAATCCTCTAACATTTATTGGAAAAAAGTAATAATATTTGAAAAACATATATAATCATATTATATTTAGTTCCGTTCATTCCCACCATTACATAGCTGGGCATTAACTACCATTTAAAATAGTATTATTTTATTATTAGAGTGCAACGTAAGATTTCAAAGAAACTCGTTGTTGCGTATTGGGTACGCCATCGAGCATAGAGATCCCATTAAAGTTATATTAACATTTTATTCACAAATATGGATAAATATGAAAATTTCATATTTTTATTTACCTGGGGTGTTACAGGGAGAGTGCTCGTGGAAGGATTAATGATACCATAGTTTCATTTGTTTCTTGATTCATCGAAGGTGGAAGTGTTCTAGGTATGTTAGTATGGATGAGTGTCTGTATGGTGTCTAAGAGGGCATATGGGTCCTTCATAGTCTCTATGAAGAAGGATTTCGTGTTAAACAACCATTTTGGGAAATCCGGTCATGAGAAACCTTTATGGACACCATCTGGAATTGGGTGTTGTTTGGGGACTTGGCATATTGTCCATTTCCTTATATTGGTTCTATTAATCACAATAGTCATGTTCGTTGATTCCTTGTGATCTTGTGTCCTAATTTGATGGTAAAGGTGAATGTATTTTATCCTCAGAGGGTCACTGTTAGGTTGCGAGCAAGTCTCCCTTGGAAAAAACATCAAATCCAGTATCATAGTTGAAGGTGTATATATGTTTTCTACCCTTCTGTTCTTTCTCACCCAAAGAAACAATGTGTGATGTGTTTGCATGTTCTGATCTATTGTATCATTGAAATGTTAGGTTTCGGTAAAGTGAATTTGGAATGTGTTATGTCTTGGTAAACTTATCAGAGATTGCAGTGTAGTGGTTTTTATCACCAGAAGAAGAACTTCTGTTTATGTGGTTTTCAAAGCAAAACTATGAGGCTGAAGGTGCATCAATCATTTGAACTCCATCCTTATGTCCTAGAGAGAATATGTCATGTAGTCAAGGGAACTCCTATGTTCATTCAAACCCTTTTACAAAGTCATATCCTCAGTAGGAATGATAGGATGATTTTAAATCTCTCATTTTGTCATCTTTCTTCTATTATTCATGTTTGGTTGAAATAGGTGGACGGCATCGGGCCCATGTTTGTTGCCTAATGCCTTTCCTTCCCCTTTGGATTCAATTTTTTTTTTTGAGAATGGTCTAAAATTTGGCTAGAAAGGTTGAGCGCATGGTTTTCACATGGTGAGTTCTATTTGGACCCCATAAAACTATTCAAATATAAGGGTCCATATTGTGTGCCCATGGTTTCCCAAATTGTGTAGACTAACCCTACGGACGTCCCAACTCTTTGAGTTTTGGGGACATTATAGGTTGCCCCATGCTAGTCGATTATGCTGGTTGGTTCTTATGGTGGGGATAACGAATATGATTATCATTAATGTTCCTTTGGAAATTTCAAAGGGAATTCTACCCCTGTACCGAGGTGTCCATTTGGGCCTCCCCTATAAGTTTCATGATTCATTCATGGGAAAAATATGAGGTTTCACTTATGGTGGGGAGCATATTTGTGTCTCCTCAAACTGGAAACTCAGTTTTGATCTTGTTTTTGGATTGGAGTTGTGTAGTATCATTAAAAGCTAGATAATTACATACAACTTCTTTTGGTAAACATTGGGAGTATATAATTCCCAAAAGTCTAGTTAAATCAAGGTAAGTGTAACCTAGTTCTTTCTTGTTGTTTGTTTAGTTAAATTGATGGAATCTTGTCCAGATAGTGTTTGAGGAGTTCACTTTTGGGATAAAATCAAAATATACTTGATGATTTCAGGAAGTGGTGTATTGGAGGGGTTTGGGCATTTGTTGGTGAAACCTGGAAAGATAGTACCTTTTGGTTCCTCAGTTGGGTCTGGTTGTTGCTTGGGACTTACAATGACTTTATGGGGTGGAATGTTTTCTTGGTGGGGAGAATTGTCACATACCTAACTTATTTTAAATGTATTTTTAATTTAATTTCCATTATTTATTTGTTTTTGGGGTTTCCTATGAATTTTTTGAGAAATGGGTGAGTTTTCATGATTTGTGCTAAACCGTGATCCCAACTCCGTATTTAATAAAAAAATCGATTCCTTATAACTCCATCATTTAAAAAAAATTCATCCATTACAATTCCTACATTGCATCCCCTGACCTATTAAAACCACAATATTAATTTGAACTATTTACGAATCCATAATCATAGTGGTTTTCAGTTTTTATTTTAGGGATTGGGCCTACCTGAAAGCTCATTTCCAACATTAAAAATGTTTTTTAATTATTAAATAACTCCTTTAATTTATATGTTTGTTCGGTGGTTCCAAATCTCACCTGAAACCACTTATTTGAGGCATGATCTCATGCTCTCCTTCCACTCATTAAAGATCATTTGCATCATGAAATGATATCCTCATCATTTTTTTTACCTCCCTTGAATGTTTTTCAATTTTAAAATTCAGATACTGGTGGATTTAGGGCGATTTCTGCAAAATTCCATTATGTGTTCAAAAGATAGGATATGAACCTAGGGTTTTAAATGGTGTTATTTTGGTTTAATATTTTGTTTTTATGATTCTTTTCACATTCTTGATGTGCGGCGGTGGTGCGCTTGGTGTTTCACACCATGATTTGAGGGTTTCAACTCCAAAGGTAGGTGATTCCATGGTTAACTATTCGTTGATGAGTTAGTTTGGTTATTTTACTAGTTTTTCTTGATCCCCACATTATGTGTGTGGTGAGAAAACTATTTTTGAGGGATTTGGTAAAGAATTTAATTTTATAATTGCATTTTTGTTTATGTTGAAATTTTTTTTAATGTAACACATGTGGTATATTTTCTGGTAGTTTTATAAAAAATATGAAATTGATTTATGAGTTCATTAAAGGCGCTAAAATTTATGTTATTTTGTTTCCTTAGTGTCATTTGGGCCATGGAAGGGGGTTCTTGGAAAAGGTCTGTTGCGTAAAACTTTGTTATACTTCTAGAGATGATTTTCTGAAAATGGGTGTTTTTATTTGTATCTTTCGTGGTATTATTCAAGGTGAATTGATAACACTTTAAGGTGGTTTTATAAATGTCTCTAGGGCTTCAAATTCTTTTTTGGTAGTGTTTTGGGGTTGTTTTGTTCACTAAATATCGTTTTGGATGGATTTTTATGAGGAATGTTTGGATATATTATTTAGAATCGTGTTATGAAAGATTTGAATGATTCAATGATTTATTTAAGAGGTGAAACCATATTGGAAAATTGTTATGGAATGTGTATATTTATAAATCGTACATTTTAAATGTTAAATGGGATATTTTGTAATGTGTTCCATCTTGGTAATGTTTTCTAAAAATGTTTGAAGGATTTACTAAAGAGTGTAAGATATGTGAAAGTGATGTTGATTGTTTTGTGTGAGTGTGATGTCAAAAATGGATTTTGGTTATGAAAAGGGTATCATGTATCATGTGTGTGGGCTGTTATGTGAGTTGGAATATCATGTAATGGTTTTATAATTTTTTTAAATGTATTTGTGGAAGAGTTAAAGAAATGTGAAAAGTGTTGATGGCTATTTTGCTGGGAGTCGGATTTCCAAATCAATTTGAATGCAAAGGTGAGTTTTGTTACTTTTGTGGTATACAAGTGGTATGTTTGGTGATTGTTTTTATGGAAATGATATTTTCATGTGAAAAGAATATTTCTTGACTATTTAACTTGTTTGAGAACGAGGGGAAAACATGAGTATCTAGGTCGGTGGATGTGTACTAGTATGCTAGTGAATTTGTGCGGTTTAGACTCTGTTTCAAATTTAAATATTTATGATTTCAACTCTAACAAAACTATGATGATGGTGATTGGGGACTACTAGATTATGGTTTTGGTCCCTACAAGTGGCTCATGCATTAAAACAGTTAATTTTTATTGTTACTCTCACCGAGATACGAGGTACCTCGGACCCACAACGAGCTAGTGCCTAGGGGTTATTTCCTATTGCTTGTGCTCATTAGATACTTTGTGATTACCCTAAGAATACATTATGGTTGGATATAAAATTCATTAGTGTTGACATTATTTTTAAAAGTGTTTATTTTTAATGATATCCCACTTGAAAAATGTTTAAATTTTTAAGTTTCATCTTAATGAAATTTTTACTAGCATTTCTTGTTTATGAAAAGCTGCAAGAATTTCATCTTTTAATGTTTATCACATGGAATAACATAGTGGTTTCATCCTACAGGGCATTGTATCACACCCTACTTACACAATTGGGTGTATGTAGACTTGGTTTTTTTGTCACAGGTTCGGTATGGTTTTTAGTGCCATTGGTTCGAGATTCTAGCTAGTCCTTGGCCGTGATGTCTTGTGATGATGGCTTTAGGGCAGTGCACCATTCCATGAGGGGTTTTTGGATGTTCTATTTTATTTTATATCATTATTATTGTCCTATAGAGTTTTTTAGAACTATGTAATTATGTTCTGAATTCTTGTAAAATATTTTTTGGTTTGAAAAAATCAGATTCATTTAATTGTGTTCATTTGCACTTTTAAGTTTATAAAATCAGTAAAATAGTTCCCAATTTTCATTTTTATGATACCCAGACACTTATTCCAGACCATGGGGATTAGGAAAACCATTTAGGCCATGTCGTTGGCCTGGTTTGGTGCCGGATATAGTGGATACCTGATTTGGTTTGTGACAGTTTGGGATCCGAGGAGGTTTATGTTAACTGTTTGGGTCATGTTATTTGGGGAAAATCAGGATATACTAGAGTTATGTTTGTTAGTACATGGAAATCCAATTATGGGTAGTGTTCCTGATCACCACACCTCATTATGGGAATCAAGTCAGCATGGGTGGTTGGGACTTATCTAATTCCATTGGTTTTTTTTGTTATGATGATGATTAGGGGAAATGAAAAGAGAGGTGGGAAATAGTATCAGTGAGCTTGCATGGCCGGGAAGGCCATATGAAGCTATTGATATTTTCCTACAACACTCTCTTTGATGGTGAAGTGACTGGCATATGGCCGCCGACCATATGTACAAGTCTCCCGTCGAAGCTAGTTCCCCCTATCATTTTCTTATGTCCTTTAGTATTTAAATCTTGGATGTTTGGATTTAAAGTAAAAATGGCATGGTTTTAAGAAGCATAAGGATTTTGGGAAATGATTTTCAAATAAAGAGGGAAGGTTTTGATTTGTGAAATTTTAAAACAATAATTATATATTTTTTCATTAGGAAAATGGTGTGTTTACGCCTCTTTTAAATCCATGAAGTATGTTAAACAAGCTTTTAAAAAATTGTTTCTAATAGAGTTTTACAAACTATTGAAAGGTGTTTTAATGAGATGATATGTTTTGAATATAATTTGTATGACATGAAATTGAGTTTTCATTTGAATGTTATTTCTTTCTGAAATTTTTTGGAAGCGGTAATTTGGATTCGATTTTGTGGTCAGCGGTATTGAGAAAAAGGATGTATTGGTTGATTCTTTTGGGTTTGAAAAGTGTCAATAGTTTCTGTTTTAACCATTGGTATTTTCATGAGATACCACATGCATAATGTTATATGGGATGATGGATGGTTAATGGCATGACTAGATGAGTTCTAGGATGGATATAAGGAGGCCGCCCAATGTGGCATGGAAACATGCATGTGTGGGGCACATATGGTACCATTGGTGGCCACACTAACCCCGGGAAAATTAGTTTTAATAGAAATTATTTCTAAAAGGAAAATATAATGTCTTGATGTGTGTTTTGTGATGGTGTGTATTCTGGTTTTTTGGTAATGTTGATTTTGAGGAATGTTTTGAGTCCAAGAACCCCTCCTGTTTGAATGGGGTTTTGGGTTTGTGTTTGGTTGGTAAGATGGGATGAAGGGATTGTTAGTGGTCTCTTCTGAGAAATGTTTGGGAATACTTTATGTTTGTTCCCCTCCTCTGTTTGGATTTGTTTGGGGTATTTCAAAACCGATGCACCAGGTTGGTTGGGTCCTTGGGTTTTCTCATTAGATAAGGTACGCCCCCATTAAGGGTTAGTTCACAACTAAACTACATCCAATATTGTTTCCTCATTGGAAAATCCTTAATTTGATAAATGTGTGGAATATTTTATCAAGAATTTTATAATGAGTTTACACCCTTTCATTTTTGGGTTTGAGGATACTCTTGTAGTGGGAGAGTACTCATGGAAGGTTATAAGAGACCATAGTTTCTTAAGTTTCCTGATTCATCGATGGTTGAAGTGGTATGTGGTTTTTAGTGTTTATGAGAGTATGGATGGTGTCTAAGAGGGACCATGGGTCCTTCATAGTCTCTTTGAAGTAGGAGTAGGCATTAAAGCACCAGTGTGGGAAATCAGGTCATGAGAGGCTAGTATGGCCACCTTATGGAATTGTGTCTTGTTTGGGGACTGGGCATAAGGTCTATTTCCATGTATTGTTTCTATCAATCACAATGGTCATGTTTGGTGACTCCTTGTGATGTCATGTGCTCATTTTACTATAATAGTGAAGGTTGTACAATACTCGGAAGGGTCTTTGTTATGTTGGGAGAATGTCTGTCTTTGGAAAAACATCAAATACAGTATCTCAGAGGAAGGCATTTATATGTGTCCTCCCCTTCTGTTGTTTATTCACCAGAAGAAACAAGATGTTATGTGTGTGCATCTTCTGATCCCTTGTATCAGTGAAATATCATGTTTCGGTAAAGTGAGTTTGGAATGTGGTGTCTTGGTAAACTTATCGGGGATTACAGTGTAGTTGTTTGTATCACCGGAAGAAGAAGTTATGTTCAGGTGGTTTCCAAAGCCTAACTTTATTGCCGAAGATGCTTAAATCATGTGTGCTCCATACATAGGTCTCAAAAAGAAGATGGATCATTTTCAGGGGAATTCCTAGGTTCATTCAAACCCATGTACAAAGTCATATCCTCAGTATGAAATATAGAATGATTTTAAACCTCTACTATCATCATATTTCTTCTGTTATTCATATTCTATGGAAAGATGTGGAGGGCCTTGTTCCCATGTTAGTCGCCTAATGTCCTTCATTCCCCATTTGGTTTCCATTGTGTTTTTGGAGATAGGATTAAAATTTGGATAGATATGTTGAGAACATGGTTTTCACATGGTGATTTGTAGCCATTCTCCAAAAAAACATTCAGATATAAATATACACATGGTTAGCGAATGGTTTCCAAAACTGTGCGGACTAACCGTGCAGTCATCCCAACTCTTTGAGTTTTTGGGTCTTTCTCTGTTGGCCCATGTTGGTTGGTTAAGATGTTTGGTTCATATGGTGGGGAGAACCACTTTGATTCTCAAGAATTATCTTTTGGATATATTTAATGGATGTCTACACTTGTACTAGGGAGTCTGTTTGGGCCTCCCCTATTAGTGTCATGATTCTCTCATAGGAAAAATTTGAGTTGTCTCTTATAGTGGGGAGCCCATTTGTGTCTCTTCATACCAGTAAATATGTTTTTTTCATGGTCATGGATTCGAAGTGGGTAGTCTCATTCAGAGCTATCTAACTACCTACATCTTTAATGGGTAAATGTTGGGAGTGTAAAACTCCCAACAGTCTGGTTAAAGCATGGTAAGTGTAACCTTGTTAGTTCTTGTTGTTCATTTTGGTAAATTAATGGAATCATGTTCATATAGTGTTTGAGGAGTTTTATTTTAGGATAAAATATAAATATACTTGATGATTTCAGTAATTGGTGTATGTTTCGGTTGGCGAGAGTATTCCATCCTTTATCGATCAATTGGAGGTGTTTTGGCCATTGTGGGTGAAACCTGGCAAGAGAGTACATCTTGGATTCTCAGTTGGGTCTAGTTGTTGATTTGACCTTGTTGTGACTTTCCAGGGAGAATAGTTTTCATTGTGGGGAGAATTGGCACATACATAACTTATATTAATGGTATTTTTAATTCAATTTCCATTTTAACTTAGTTTTAGGGGTTTCCTATGAATTTTGGGAGAAATGGTTGTTTTTTAATAATTTGGTCCAAACCGTGGGCCCAATTATAGATTTAATAATACATTTTGATTCCATTATAACTCCTTCATTTTCAACATTTTTCATCCATTACAATTACTACATGGAATCCCCTGACATAATAATTCCACCATATTAAATTGGACCATTTGAACATCCTTAATCATTGTGGATTTGTGTTTTTATTTAAGATATTGGGCCTACCCGAAACCCCTTTTCCTACCATAAAAATATTTTTTAATTTTTTACTATCTCCTTCAATTTTTATGTTTTTTCAGTGATTCCAACTCTCAACATAGACCACTTACCCAAGACTCTCTCTCATGCTCTCCTCCCCCTCTTTGAAGATCATTTGCATCGACATATTAGGAGAAGCCTCTATGGATGTCTGAAATATCCTATATTGGAAGAGGTAAATTGATCCCCTCATAATTGCTTCATTTCCCACAATTTCCCCCCCATTCTTGTTCCTAAATGATCTCGTCATCCTTTTAGAACCTACCATGAATGTTTGGATATTTTAAAATCCTAAAACTAGTGGATTTAGGTTGATTTGTCCAAGATTCCATCAAGTAAGTGTTCCACCCTACCATTTCTTCAATTTCATTATGGTTTCATCCCACTTTCTAGATTATCCAAAAAGTCCAGAAGTTAGGGTTCGAACCTAGGGTTTGAAATGGTGTATTTTTGGTGTAATATTGAGATTTTAGGTTTCACCTCACTTTCATGTTGTGCTGTGGTGGTGCGTTTGATGTTTCGCACCAAGATTTTAGGATTTTGACTAAAAAGTGAGGTGATTCCATTGTTAACTATTTCATGATGAGTTGTTTTTCTTATATTACATGTTTTTTATGTTCCATATATTCTTTATGAGGTGAGAAAACTGTTTTTGAGTGATTTGGTTATGTATTTTATTTTATAATTGTATTTTTTTGAAGTTGTGTACTTTTTGAAAGTAAAACATGTGGTATCTTTTGTGGTAATTGTATAATAAATATGAAATTTATTAATTTTTGGTTGAAAGGGGCAGAAAAATATGTTATATTAATTCATTAGTGTCATTGGTCCTTGTAAGGGGTATTTTGGAATACGTTTGGTGTGTAAAACACTATTATACTTCATGAGAGCATTTTATAAAAATAGGTGTTTTCATTTTTGTCATTCGTTGTATTAATCAAGGTGATTTTATAACACAAAAATGTGGTTTTATAAATGTCTCTTGGGATTCCAATTATAGTTTTGTAGTTTTTTATTGCGGTTTTGTCCTTGAAATATGGTTTTGAAATGGGTTTTGTGAACAAAGTTTGGGTGTACTCTATAAAATTGTGTACTGAAATATTTGAATGATTTAATGATTTTTGTAAGAGGTGAAACCATATTGGAAAATTGTGTTGGAGTGTCTATATTTTGAAATGGTACATTTTAAATGTGAAAAGGGATGTTTTCTGATGTGTTCCAACTTGTAAATGTTTTATAAAAATGTTTGACGGATTTACTAAAGTGTGTAAGAGATGTGAAAGTGATGTGGGATGTTTTGTGTGAGTGCAATGTGAAAAATGAATTTTGTTGATGAAAGGGGTATTGTGTAACATGGAAGTGTGATTTTATGTGAGTTGGAATATCTTGTAATGGTTTTATAATTTTTTAATTTATTTGTGGAAGTGTTAAAGAATGTGAAAAGTGTTGTGGGATATTTTGGTTTGAGGTGGACTTCAAAATCAATTTGAATGAAAATGGAGTTTTAGGTCTTTTTTGGTATACATGTAGGATGTTTGGATAATTTTTTAGGTGGAAATGGTATTTTCATATGAAAATTATATTTATTTACTTGTTGAACTTGTTCTAGCACAAGGGGATGATGGGGTATCTTGGTGGGTGGACTTGTACTTGTATTCTGGTGAATCCGTGGGGTTTGACCTCAGTTTCAGTTAGCAATATGGACAAATACAACTTTATGTAATCTCTTATGATGATTATTGGGGGACAATAGGTTATGGGTATGTTCCCGACTAGTGGATTGTGCATGAGAACAGATATTTGTGATGGTTACTCTCCTCGAGTTATGAGGTACCTGAGACCCACCATGAGCTAGTGCCTTGGGGATATTTCATATTGATTGTGTTCATTAGTTACATTGTACTTACCATTAGAATATGGTACGGTTGGATGGAAAATTTAGTATTGTTGACATTATTTTTAAATGTGTTTATTCTTAATGATATCCCACTTGATAACTATTTTCATTTTTTTGTTGCATCTTATAGAAATTATAACAAGTGTTTCATGTTTATGAAAACATGAATGATTTTTGACATTGAATGATTATCAAATAGAATCTCATAGTGGTGGTATTTTACTGAACATTTGATCACACCCTACTTACACCATTGGTTGTAAGTATAATTTGTTATTTTTTTATTGTCGCTTGTTGGGTATAGTTTTATCTTCTAGTGGTTCGGGTTTCTTACAGGTCCTTGGTTGTGATGTCTGGTGGATATATCATGATGGAGGTGCCCCTCCCATGGGGGTTTGGGATATTTATTTTTGTTTTTGTACCTTTTTTATAGTCCTTATAAGATGTTTTAAACTATATTACTCAATTATACATTTTTGTAAAAGATAGTTTGGTTTGAAAAATCCAAAGTTGTTTTAATCGGTTCATTTGTTGTTTTATGTTTCTTAACTCTACCAAATAGTTCCCAATTTTCACTTTATGATACCCGGGCACTTTTGCCAGCACATGGGGATCAGGAACACCCTACGGGACAAGTCACAGGCCAGGTTTTGTACTAGTTTGGGAAGAGACTAGATACGATTTAGTACAGTTTACTTATAATTTCATAAAAAATAATTTCATTAGGAAACATTGGGTTCCCAAAATAAAATTATAATAACATTGTTGGAATAATAGTAATCAATATTTTGTGAAGAATATACATTCTCAAGAGAATTTTAATGTGTTTTTTTTATAATATGTTTTTTGAAATTCAGTGATTTTTTTTTAAAATACAATTTTAAATATGTATATCAGTAATAATAATGTAAAAAATGACATTCAAAGAACATTATATAGTCATTCATACGATGGATGTGAGAGAAAACCCAGAGAATGGAATTAGGTTCAAGATTCCCCATAGCTTAAACCCAATTGATTTCTTCAATTTAATAACATAGATAATAATATTAGATATAATAATATATTAACAAAGAACCTATTATAATTAAACTTAATTCATTATAATTTTATTAAGTTTAATTTTTCACATTTTGATTAGTTGAGGAATTTAATTTCATCATTTGGGAGTGTTTATTTTTTTGGTTTTCTTAATCGGTTGACATGTATACATGTATGGTGGGTAGTTTAAAATGTGGACAGTTATCCAAAATTGAAATTATATATTATTAATGAAATAAAAAATTCTAAATGTTATTAAATATTATTATTTTTTCATATATGAGTAATTTTTATTAGCTAGGAAACAATGATAATCGTTTAGAATAATTTTGTTGGTTTTAAATCACAATGTTCTTGTTTTATTATATTATATAATATTATGAATATATGTTAATTCCATAATATAAAAAGGATTATGTAATAAATTTTACAACATATATAAACCATTATAAAGGTTTTATGGATATGATTTATTGTGGTAATGTAAAATGAGTTCTTATCATCCATGAATGTGCCAAAACGACACCTTATTGATGACGTTTACATTTATTGAATAAAAGGGAGATATGGAGATGTTTGATGATATATTATTTCATTAATATAATAAAATTATCTTTTATATATAATAATTTTTTATAATTACACTTTTATAAGGGTAGATTTTTAGATAATAAAAAAAAGAAATGAAAAATGAAAAGAAGTTCAATGAAAAGAAATATGATTTTACATCTTGAATTATTCTCCCTAAGATCCTCCTTAGGGAGAATGTATTTGATCATTTATTAAGAACAATGGTTTCTAGACCAGTGGGATATTAATGGGAATTTTATTTGGTGTAAATTAGAAAATATTCCAGGTTGGGATTGAATTAGTAGAACATGTGGTGTGGGGTGGTATTTATTGGATAGGAGGGGTGTGATTTTCATTATTTTATTCATTATTTTGTTATTTTCCCTCAATAATAGAAATAGTACAAACCATATCAATAAATATATAAAAATAATTAAGTATAGTTCAATATAATGGGCCAACATATGCCATAAATCATCTATGTTTCAATAATTCATGTTTTTATTAAAAACCCATTGATTACCATATATAATTATTAACAAAACAAATAAAATATTTTATAAAAACTTGAAAAAATTACCCAAACCACTTATCGATGTGTATAATTATTAAATAAACATCATTTTATGAAAATAATTTTATATATAAGTGATGTTATATTTTTAATTAAAATAATCATTTAGTTGAAAAATACATATTTCTAATTTTTAACTATTTCTATGAGACATAGAAAAATTTGTTAAGGTATCATAAAATTATATTATAATAAAATGAAAAAAAAATTATTTTTTGAATTCATTTTAATGATGTAAATTTTCATTAAAATAATTCTTCTAAATATGATATTATAATTACATATTTATGAATTAGAAAAATATCAACACATATTTTATCATTTCTAAAACATTTATTTAATTATAAAATTATATCATATTATAATATATGAAATGAATAACCTTTACTTATAATTTTATTGATGATGTCACTATTATATTGGATAAAATTAATTTTCAAAATTTTTATGATATTATTCCATGTTTCAATTTAAAATTTCATTATTATAGGTTCCTAATCTTCTAAAA
The DNA here is from genome assembly GCA_963277665.1 of Viscum album. Taxonomy (NCBI): domain Eukaryota; kingdom Viridiplantae; phylum Streptophyta; class Magnoliopsida; order Santalales; family Viscaceae; genus Viscum; species Viscum album. The sequence goes on along the minus strand of OY728121.1, from coordinate 85,577,622 downwards.
AACCTCTTATTTCATTAATTCATTATTTATAATGTTCTTATCAGGTTCTCTATTTTATTTTATGTGATTTATACCATATCAAAAAATTATATGAAGGTATTTTCCACTTATTTAATTATGAATTTTAAAAGAAAAATCTAGGATATTGTCTCAATGGAATGAAGAAATTCTTAATGTGTGGGAAAAAGGGACATGAAGAAAATAATTTTCCAGGAAAATTGATGAGTACAATAAAAGGAAATAAATCTCACCCATAGAATCCGTTTTTAGATTATTTTCATTAATGTAGGAATTATTTCCACTACAAATGCCAATTCTATCATCAAATGGATAATCCCTAAATTGTGGAACGACCTAAGTTTAAATAAACGGATGATGTATTTTTTTGGTTGGAATTGTATTGAAAAACATTGTTATAATAGAATTTAGTGAATAAATATCAAGGGTGGACATTATATTTGTATTTTAACTTATATTATTATGGATTTAAAAAAGGAAAAAAATGTATGTCCACTAAAAAACCATCAAATCTAGTAAGGTGGTGGGGCTTGAACCCATGACCGATGGATGATAATGGTTTCCTTCCTACCACTATCCTATATGATGTCCTATTTAATTTTTCAATCTTTTTTTTCAAAAAAAAATTCACAATTAAATAATAATGGTGAACTAGTGGTATTATTTTAAAGATTTATATATTAATGTATTACCCATATTAGATTAGGATAATATTTAGAGAAAAAATGTAATACTTTTTTCTCTTTTATGGGTCTTAAGATCCTTTTAATGTGTATTTTTATACTTAACAAATCATAGATAATTTTTGGATCTAAATTTCTTGACGTAATGGAAGAATTATAAAATAATCAAATAAAAACATCAGGTTGAAAACAATGTTTATTGAAATATGTTATGTGAGTATATTTCATTATATTCCTAGAAGTAAAATAATTACTCAACTTTAGGAAAATGGGAAGAAAAATTGTTTTTCCAAAAACCATAATTTTTATTCAATCGATGGTCTTTTAAATCAACAATGATTTATGGATTTTAGGAACTCTAAATTATATTGATAATTTTTTTGATTGATAACTTTAATTATTCCCTTTTAATATTTACACTTTTCTCTATGTATCTATCTCCACTTTCCACAAATGTTATCCTACATAGATACCAAGATATATGTTATTCTACATAACCTCGGTACATCCAACTCTCTTTTTTCTAGGCACTATTTTATGAACCCTTATCATGATTTAATATTTAAACATATGAAATATTAAAAAAAATTAATACCATTGTCAATTTTGAATTTAAATAATGCAATTTAGTTAATGTGGGGAGATTGTAACACCACCAAATTCAAAAATATGATCATTGTATTCAATAGCGTGTATAACATGAAACACCAATAATGTATGGGAATATATTATCCTGAGTCAATATAGTATAATTAATATTTTAAATAATATTAATCTATAGTTTTAAAATATTTCAATTTTGAGTTATCTTGCATTATACACAACATGTACTTTCTTTGATATCTTGTGTTACATGCAAGATCGACTTTTATTGAGAAATAATATATTATTAAAAAAATTATTACATATAAAAAATATAATCTAGTTTTTAAATTAGATGTTATTAAAATTATTAGCAATGTTTTGAAAATATAAGGTTTACACAAACATAATATGTATTCATTTCTTACAAATTAATTAGAAATTAATATAAAAATAAATTGATGATTAAGGAAATGTATTTATAGAAAAATGTTTTTATACCCCAAATCCATTTTATCCTAATAAATTAAAATAATTAAAATTAAATAGTAATAATAGCTTAATTTTTGAATTATATAGTCATTCAAATAATTTTGAAATTCATCCAATGGATTTTTTAGTCATAAGATAAGCGAAAACCCAATATTTCGCATAAAAAGTCATATTTTTTTAAGGAACTTTTACATACATTAAATAGATAGCCTAAATTAAATAAAAAATTTAGAACATTTATAAATTTCATATTTCAAAATAAACTTATTTTCTTAAATTAAAACAAAAAAATTACAGGAGGGTGAATTTTTAGTATTTTTCTTTGAAATTTCATTTTTAGATAAATTGAGAAAAATAATGAATAATAATTCAAAACTAATTTTTCATATAATTTAATTATATGGTTAAATTATATTATTTATGGGGTTTTATGTTTAATTAAATAACTTTAATATCTAATAATCTAATTTATTCCATTGCAATCAATTTGACATTTAAATTGAATATAAAAACCGGGAATATTTTTGAACATTCTTACTTTAAAAACCTACTATGTCATCACGTCTGTGGGATTAAATTTAAATAATTTTTTTTCATTTATGATATTAGAAATTTAAAAAAATATATTTCAAATTTGGGATTATAATAATTAAAATTTCTTTTAATATCAATTATTTCACAAATATTATTAGTTAAGTGATTAAAATTATTTACAGTGATTATGAGAAAAATTAGCTTGACAATAGACTAAACCTTAAACATAAGGGCATAAATGTCGTTGAAACTTGTCCAAAATTTGATTTTTTACATTTTTATACAATATAATAAATTGGAACGAAAATGGATAATTATTTTGGCCACTATAAATTGGAAAAACATAGTTATAATTCTATTTTCAAAAATTAAAAAAAAAATGTCACTTCTCCTCCCATATAAAAAGTCACTTGCACCTCCTACTCACTCACACATCTCAAGACACTATGGATAAACCTATATTATGAAACATATCCTCTCAACATCCCTACTAGGATCCTATAATTCTCCCTTTGGCAATAAATCCATCAAATGAATCCCTTTCGTTCAAACCAAAAAAGAGTTACCCAAAGAAGTGGTAACATCTATCCCTAATCCTTTTTGTTTTATTTTCATTATTCGTACCCCTAAAATATTATTATTATATTATTACTTAATAATATATGTATCCTAAATATAATAAAACTTTTTTAATATAATTATTCGACCACAATTTACCTATACACTTATTTATTTTGTAATGAACTTAACATTTTTTTGTATATAACTCTATCACCTCACAAAATGATGGGGATCATTTTTACATTAACACCTTTCATCATTGGGAATTAATCTAGAAACCCTGTTTATATATGATATATTTTATATTTATTATTTAATTAGGAATTTTTATATCTTATCTAACTCACACCTCCATGTTTTTAATTTTATGGTAATATAATAACATCGTTTTTGGATGTCTAGTGAACCACCAAATCAAAGATACGTTATTTGTTCACACTATACATGGAATTCATAATTAATTCATTGGGTGTGAAGGGCGTGGGGAATGTGTCATGGGGTCAATTCCATGTGTGTTTTTTCTTTGATGTGTGTATTGTAACTATCCTATATTAATGATGGTTTTAGTAAACTAGTGTCACATATAATGAATATATATGATACCATAAATATAATTTAAATACATATATCATTCATATTTCATTATTTTACATTTTAAAAATAAATTAATGTAGTTTTCGGGCCTGTGTACAGCCTATCATCTATAATAATGGTGAATTTCATTTCCTATATCCAAATTTAATGGATTATTATAAATGAATATATACTAAATATATATGATATTTAAATAATGGTTTACATTTGTTATATTATGAAATAGATATATATTTATTTTAAAAAATATGTTACATTTCAAAACATACATGATAAACTAGATAATTAACACCCATATTGGTAAAAAATGAATGATTATTAAAAAATGGTAATATGATATTATTATATGATAATATATGATAGTATAAATTTTATTATGGTTATTTAGTTACATATTAACATTATTAAAACCATTATAAATGAGGTTAAAGGATTTTCACCTAAATGTAAATGCAAGGTAATGGATTTTCATCACACTTTTTTTATCCATGAGATACATGTCATATTCACCAATCGCTTCATTTTATGGTGTATATTCAATCAATTTTGATATATTATATCATGAATTATCTCATATTAATTGTATTTAGAGTTTCAATTTGAATTATTTTTTCTAATGGCATTTTAAATAGTTTTTACCAAGTGGTTCAAAATTTCATTACCACAATTCATTTCATTAGGGTATATTTCTTCACCATTTCCGTTAATATTTAATAATTGTGTGTCTAATAAATTTATAAATATATTATTCTATTTACATAGCTATATGTGTATTTTAATTTGACATAAATAATATATATATTTATTTCTATCGACTTCAATGTTATGGTATTTCAATTGTTTATTTCACAATATCATTTTATTCGGAATTTTTTACTTCAATTTATAATAGAGGAAATTATTGGATCATTGTTCAATAAACAGTTTAATTTTATTCACCATTATTTTTGAAAAACTATTATCAATTAGTAGTACAATTTTCCCACAACTTTGTAATCAAAATATTTTTTATGTGTTTTTATGAAAACAAGATTTCATTTCTCACATTAGTTAGAGAATTTCTTTTCTTAAGAAAACTTTTTTTAAGTAGGTTTCTAGAAATGTTTTAAACATTACAAAATCATTTTCTAGATTAATTTTTTCCATTATTTCATTTTAAAATTTCATGAAGGAAATACAATTTTCTATTTAAAAACAAGGAATTATTCAAAATGATTTTATATAAAAAGTATTGTTCATTTTATCTTGTATGGAAGGAATAAGTTTACCTATAATCATTTCTTAATGATTTATTTTCTTGTTTAATAGGAAAACATTTAATTAAAATTTTTACAATGGTGGTTTTCAATGAAATGTATTTTCCATAAAATCAGAAATAAACGGATACTTTTAGAAAAATGATTTATTTAGATTATTTCATCGGATTAATATTAGTCAATGACAAAAACACATTATTGTACTCTGTATGTGATTTTTGGTAATGATTCAATCTTTATTATTCCTCTAAATTGTTAATAAATTATTTTTCCTCAGATAATATTTAATATTTTCTTCCTTTATTCCATTTTGACTCCCCATGAAATATTAAATTTCCTATAATCAAATAATATTGAATTTCCACTAATTATATATATCAATTATCATGAAAATGTTTATTTAATTAACCATATATAAATTTTACAAAGGATGTTCACATTAATGTATATTTTATTATCTAAGAAAATATTTATTAATTCATATTCATTATTCAATATTAATTTTTGATAAGGCATATTATTTATTTTGATGATTGTATATGAGGAATTATTTACAGTTGAAATGATGCTTTGTCAGGTGCATTATGTATCCCTTTAATGCATCAACAAAAATATTTTTCACATATTTAAAATGTTTTATATTTTTTTAATCCTTCTTGTGAAATATCATTACAGTATAGTAATCGAGTATTATGATACATAATGTCCAATAATTAATTATTGCCTTAATTTTTTTAGAATTTATTATGCATGATATTTTCACTTTGAAGAATTATATAGATTCATTTGATTCCATGTTTATTGATTAAATGGAAGGTGTTTTTAGTTAACTCTATTTACTAAAATTGAATGTGTTTTGAGTTATTTACTGTACCATGTCATTTATTCACTTCCTTATCAGTTTATTGATTATAGGGAATGCGTCTTCAGTTGTTATCTGTCGATATTTACTATTCACCTTGATTCATTATTTTTTATAGTACTTTTCCAGTACTAATTATTTGAGACCACCCTTATTTTTATAAATATTATACATTAATCCGTGTAGGTTACAATGAATGATATACAAGAATATTCTAGTTGGAATAATGTAATCCATGAATAAAAAATATACTTTCATACTAGTATATTAATTTTTTATTCCAGACTAATGTATGTATCAGGTTATAATGACTATTAAACTTTTCAGTCTATTAGGATTTGATTCCTTGTAATCATGTCAATGTAATAGTAGTGGACACCGGCTCTAGGATTACTAGCGTTGGGTCACTATGGACCCTACATCTATGCGAGGTATTAACTTTATTCATTCATCTTTACTGACTTCATTATTTGACACTAGTGCCTATAATTCCATTATATCAACCATATTCATGAATATATTAAAGAATATATTATATATAATTCAATTTTTAGTTGGTTATGGATTCCTCTTGAAAAGAATAAACTGAAGGGTTTTATGTCCCTCAAGATTTATTTTGATATTTTACGACTTGTGAGTTTCTTATTTTTAGCCTCTCAGCATATATATGTTTTATGTTATCAATGATTTTGATTGGTTGGATTCCAATAATACATAGATTGAATTATATAATTTATGGGTGGTACTTATATCCTCTATGAGAAAATCTCCTATGTTTTTTGGAGAATATAATATGAGATATTTTTACAAACCTAGTAATGTTATGTTGAACTATTTTAATATATTTATTAAATATATTTTCTAGATTTATATTCACTCTAAGAATAAAAATTTATTTTTAGATAAATGGTAAATAGATTTATTTCCAAACAAATAGGGTTTCGTGAATTATATTGAATTATTTAAATGATTTATTTCAAAATTATGGATTTTTTAAAAAAATTAATTTCATTATAGAATCCAATGTATAAATATTATATTATGATTAATTTTTTAGAGTTATTTACAAGGGTATATTTTCCAATGAATAGTGGAAAATACTGATTTCATAAACTATATTTTCCCATCATATTTTTAAAAACTAAATCCGTATCTTTTATTTTTAAAAATATTCATGAATTTTATTTCACAAATAAAAATAAATTTGTGGTATTCGGAATTATTTTATCCATGAATTTTGTATAAAATATTTTTTAAAAGTAAAAATATTTTTTTAAAACAATTTCATCATTAATTGAATGTTTAATCTTAAATTAAATTCTTACGCATATAATCATTGAATTTCAAAAAATTGTATCCATATTTTATGATTGGATAACAAATTTTGATAATTGGCTATTTTATTTTTAATCTTTATAAATTGTAAACATATTAAATTATTGTTACCACATTAAATATAAGATGTGTTAATTGTTGTTAAAACGAACATGATATGGAATTAAATTAATTCAAACACTTGAATTTATTTAATTTCATGAGTCAATTTCTTCCATAATCCTCTAATCATCGGAAATATGACCTTTTCTATATTTTTTATTGAAATTAACTATAAGGCCCCAGCCTTAAACCTTACTTAATATTGAATTAAATGAAAAATTCAAATTGAGGATCTTTTCAGGTTTAGAGTTTTAGAAAAATAGATCATAAATCATGAATTACATTCCAAATTTTATCAAAGTGGTTACATAAAATATAGAATTCGTTTTTTCCCTTCAATGGAAATATATTTAAAATAAAACATGGATTCTTTCTTGACATATCCTATCACCATATCATGAACCTTTTCCTTGACATGTAAAAAACATTTAAAAACATGGGATGAGCATCAAAATCTCAGTAAGGGATATAAAAGTTTGAAAAGAAAACATTAGTCCATGTATGAAATCATTCTATACTCATAAAACATAATAATTTTAACATAACTCATCAAATCATGAATAAATTATAGAAATAATAAGGCATAAAGGTAACTTGAGGCATTCATAACATTCTTACGTATGGAGTAACCCTCTTGGTTACATTTCAAATACCCATCATAGTATATTCCCTAAATCTCTTCGGAGAAACATTAACTTTTAACCCCTTCGCATTACCCAATGCATTGGAGAGCTATATCGGGCTCACCCGCCCTTAGTTTATCATGGAACCACCCGTCTTCATAATAATTCTGAAGAACCATAACATAATCGTATCACATAAAACATGCATAAAGGAAATATAACATTTCCACTTTTCAGTCACAAGATATCAATACAACACATTGATATAAAAACAACAGGAAAACCATTTTCAATACCAAAATAAAATAAAATTAACACATGGTATTTAGTTTTCATTTAAAAAAAGTATTTCTTGTAGAGGAAGCCAAAACTCAAATAATTGTCACGGTGGCGGAGAAGTCGTTGTCACAGCATACGTACGACAAAAACATTCCCTTTTGTCATTTAGTAAAACGCTTCGTTTAAAAATATTCCTTTTGGATAAACGTAAAAGTCAAAGGGGTTTATACACCGTATAAAATAATGTTGTGTATAAAACAAAATATGCCTTAATTAAAGGAGATTGAGATGAAGCCCCTTACAAAGACGGTATCCTTGGATTAAGGATAAATCAATTATATAATTATGTGTGACAAACGAATACACCAAATATAAGTGGATATTAAGTATAAAACAATCAGAGTACATTCACACATATTCATATAACAACATATTCAAGGAGTACATGTTTATCCCAAAGAATCAAAATTGGGTTAAGAAGTTACCTTGCAAAAATTCGACAGCCAAACGGCGTCACTTCAAAATTCAGAAAAGAAGTTGATGAGAGATAAAAAGGTTATCTCATCACTTCAACATAAAATTTACATCAATAGTTATATAGAATAATATATACCAACATAATAGTATGCTAATTAAAAGACATAACAAAAGAAGTCTTTTCAAAAGAGGAGGGTGAAAGGCTCCCTTGCCAACTTGGGTTACTTTCGAAACGTACACCCCATTGAAGAAGGGTAATACAATGAATATATAAATACCCATAAATGAAATTATATTACACAATGATTATAATAATGGGATGTACATACACCAATCAATGTAAATGGTGGAAAATGTAGCATAAATCTCATGGGACTAAAATTGAGATGAAAAATCCCTTACGAAAACTTGGCAGCCAAACAACGCCACTTAAAACATCCAAAAATGGATTCATGAGAAACAATAGGGTCTCTAATCTTATTACAATAAAATTTACATCAAGTGGAATATAAAATAACATCCCCCATCATAAAAAATAGGATATTAAAAGATGTGAAATAAAGGAGAGTACTTAAAAAGAAAGAGAGAGGTTAGATCTCTTACGAAAATTCGACAGCCTAACGGCGCCACTCAAAACTTCCAAAATGGATTGATGAGAGAAAATAGGGTCTCTCATCATATGAAAATTAAAATTACAGTAGTATTAATATAAAATAACATCCCAATAATAATAAATACGAGCTTAAAAAGAATGACATAAAAGAGTGTACTTAAAAAAGAAAGAGAGGGGTAGGATCCCTTACCTCGTGTCCGACATGACTCGATCATTCTTTAATCTCCTGAATAATAAAATTTGGTCAATTTATAAATTCTTAAGGACCTACGTTAAATATTATTATTCAGTTAATATCTCATATTATAAGGTTAGAATAATTGGTTAATAAATTGAGTTCATATCAGACGTTTTTGTCGATGTTCGGTACATGAGTAAAAATCAAACTTGTTGGAAATAAATTTTCCATGTAGTTATATGTACAGCATATCCAGAATAGTATTGATGTTTTAAATATCTTATATATCCAGTATATATTCATTTTATACTATTCCATAGCATTTGGAGATATAAAATTAAAAGCACTGTTCATGGAGATGGTAGGCCGTATGTACGCATGAACGCTACTTTCATTTTTTGTCATATTAATGGAATTAAAACAAAATGAGAGAGATATATATTATAATTAAATAATTATATCCATCATTTAGAGTTAATATATTACATTTATATCCATTATATATATGTACTTATAATTGTACATAACATTTGGAGATAAGAAATGAAATGCACCGTTCAGGGAGACGGTAAGCCGTACGTACGCATTAACGATACTTTCATTTTTTTGTATTAAATGGAATTAAATAATAATGATAAAAAGTTATATTATAATTACAGTAGGATATAATCTGTAATACAATTAATTACATCCTTTATACTTCCAACATATGGCATTAAAGAATCAAATCACTTTGAGGGGGTAGTAGTCTGCACTACCTAAAATGATGATATCGCATTTACCCATAATGGAAACCATAAAGGTATACCATAAATGAAAAATAATGAATATTAATGAAAACATAAAAATATTATATATCATATATAAATATAGTGACATCTTAATGGCCACCTTTTAAGGTGTTAAAATAATATTGAACAATCATCGTTTCGTGAGACAGTAATTCACCATCCACAGAAATAGTATGTTCTTTAACCATTCGATGGAGGTATGTGAAAGTGTAGCTAGAATTCTTATTATAACAACATCCTAGTATATTTAAGATACTGTTTGTGTTCAAAAAAATTAATAAAACGTGTTTAGGGGTTAGGAGAAGAAAAAATAAAACAAAAGAACAAAAGGGAAGACATTGCCTTTAAATCGGGTAACTCTCTTTGATTTGAGCTCAAAGGATTCCTTGGATAGGCTTTTTACAAATTTGAGGCTTCAATGATGAAGAGAGGGATGTGGAGTGATGAAATGGGAAGGTTTTGGACGAGCCAATGGCTTGAGAGGTGTGTGTAAGGTGGTAGAGGTTGGGGCATTTTATAAGAGGAGAAGAGGGGCACTCTTGGAAAGTTATAAAATATAACTTTATTATAAAATGATTTTGTGATTTAAAAGGTCCAAAAAGGATATATTTCGAGGATAAGGTGGTATGGTTTCGAAATCCACCCATCCAATAGGTTTGTGACAAGTGAAAGACTTATATTTCACCCTATCTTATAATTTTATTTAAATAGTTCATTTTTGAGGTAATCACTGCATCATCATGGTGTCATAAATAAATTAATTGATTTAATGTATAAAAATTATAAAAAAATATCATGATGTAGGAAATATTTTATATCTTTCAAATGAATATTTATATTCAAATATATGGCTTATATAACCCCATGTAAAAATTGTTTTAGTAAAACTACATATGTTTGTGACATTTTAATATTAACTTTAAATAAAAGGAATTTATGTCATTTTCCAACCAAATTGGATCCATGGGGTCCCCAAGTTGACCTATGGATTGTCTTCATTGTCCATGACTCATCCAATGTGTTTAGGACATGTTTCTAGGTCATTTAATATTATTAAAACATTATTTTTACCTTAAACTACACTAATTACCTCAAATCGCGATCAAAACTTAAAAGTTACTATTCACCGAAAAAATTATTTTAATCCCATTGCACCACATTTTACTTAATAACGACAACAATTTATGTTGGATTTTTGAAATTCAAAACACATAGGTGGTAAAATTTCATTTAAACGAAAAATCAGTTTTTTAAGTACCACTTAGTGGTTTCAATATTCATCAAAAATTGAAGTTTTCCTGAAAAATACCAAAAATTCACCCTAAGCTATATTTGATATTCCGAATTCAAAAATGATCTATATTTTACAAAATTCAAAACATATAAGTTACATTAATTAATTTAATAATTAATTCCCGCTGTCAGAGCAAATAGCGTGTTTTTATGAAAAAATAAATATCAAAAGATTGACACTACTTTAAGTCCAATTTCAAGATGAAATTAATTCCAAAGAAAACTATTCGATTAAATGGTAAAAATATATTCAAATTTCACTTTAAAACCAATTCAAAAGATAATCTAATCATATAAATAAATTAGATTAAAAAGTGGTTTTAAATTAAAATACAACATTTTTCACTATTCATTAAAAAATGAACTTTATCGGAAAAATACAAAAATTTTCACAAAGTTAATTCTGATGTCTCGATTCTAAAGACGAAATTTATTTTGTCAATTATAACACATAAAATTGTCAAAAAATTGTATTTATAAGAGGTTCGCCATCCAAAGGCTGTTGATCGACCTTTTAATGAATATTAGAATGTTTACACTTAAAATTGGATTCATTCGCATTTTTAATCCTATTACATTTATTGTAAAAAGTAAAAATATTTGACAAACATATAGAATCATTTTGTAGTTAGTTCTATTCATTCCCATCATTACAACAACTAGGCATTAACTACCATTAAAAATAATATTATTTTATTATTAGAGTGCAACATAAGATTCCCAAAAAACTTGTTGTTGCGTATTGGGTACGCCATCGAACAAAGCATCCCCTTTAAATAATATTAATATTTTATTCACAAATATGGATAAATGTGAAAATGTCACATTTTTTATTTACCTGGGGTGTTACATCCTTCCCCCCTTTTGGGAATTGCGTCCTCACAAGTTTAAAATTGGGCTTGGAAACTTCATTGAAAATCCCACATCAGAACAGGAGTCAGTAAAACAATCACTTTAAAATAAAGAAAGATAAGTACAAAGGTCACTCGAGTTAACCCATACTAGGATTCCAAGTATGAAAATATGGACATGGAGGAAAAAAAACAAAGGGTCAGGTTATGATGGAGAGTGATAGTAAACATGTCTAGGATAAAGTTAACCATAAGAAAATCACAAACTTGTGATGGGTTAAACGGTATTCGATTCTCCAGTAGGAAAAGTTAAGAGACATCATTTCTGCTTGAAGTTGCTCTTCATTAAGGAATTTTTTTAGCTTAACTAAATCATAATGAAACATACTTACTTGTCATGTAGACTTTCAACTTTTACTAGATTCTTTAATCAAACTCATATTTTCTCCAAAAGATGAGTATTTAGGAAGACATGTTCGCATTATGAGTACTATAATCAACATTTTGAGAATCACCTAATCCAAAAAAGATAACTATATATTTCGCATGTCTTTAAAAAACTCCAAAAACAAAATTGTTAGAATGAGATCAGATAATCCACAAAAGTATAATCCTTTATAAAAAGAAAATCCATTCTTAATCTCCAAAATTTGTCAAAAAAAACCCAAAGTTCAACGAAGACCATTCGATAAACAATTGTCCATAAAATTCATCAATGTAAACAAAACTATGATTGAAACCCAAATATTTGCAAGATTTAATCACATAGTCTTCCAAGGTACAAATTAAATTTTATCACCAAATAACATCAGTTGCTCTTAAATTCTCATATTGAAAAGTAATTAACCTAATCACATATCCTCCATGATAGGTTAATCATTTCCATTGATAACCCTAAATAAACTTACTCTTGATTCCTAAAATCATCTAACTAAAAAGAATTCGTCAAAATAACTAGGGACTTCCCATTATCCATTGGTAGGCGATAAATATCAGTCACACATTGGTTTTGGGTTTGATTCCCGCACCTTTTTCCGACGCGATGGGTTGTCACACGGTCTGTGTGTTGTCCTTTTTCCAAAACTATATAATTCTTAAAACATTCCCAAAATGAGATAAAATCTTCAAAAATAATCATAACATATTTTAAACTCAATTTTATCTCATGCCTTTCATTTTCCATCATAATATATAATAACCCATAATTACATCAAATGTAAGGGTTATATAAACCCTAATGTTTACCTTTATAATTATTACCTAAACTTCCACATCGATTGGTCATCTCGTACATGATGCATTATAGAACATACCGAGGTACAAGTGGTTGATCATGAATCCTTTATAGTTAGTTTAGAACAACCACGAGCTTCCTCATTGAATCCCCCATTTCATCCAGTCACTTAATCAGAGAATCACCACAGTTTCCTTCAATCCTATTGTCACTTTGGTGCCTGCTAGATCCATCCATTCACTGAAAGCAGAAATGTCAGTGTGAGTATATCAACAAAACCATCATGTACTAAATAGGAAGCCAAAAACTAAGATATAATTACTCGTTCACTTTATCTAAAAACTATGACTCTTTCTGAAATCCTAGCCATTATGGTAATGTCACTTATGCTTAAAGAATACCCTAACCTCTAAAATTATCTAAACCATCCTATGATACCAACTATATGACCCCGGCCTTAAACCTTACTTAATATTGAATTAACTGAATAATTCACATTGAGGATCTTTTCAGGTTTATAGTTTTAGAGAATTTGATCATAAATCATGAATTACGTTCCACATTTAAACAAAGTGGTTACAAAAAAGATAGAAATCGTTTTTTATCATCAACGGAAACATATTTAAAATAAAACATGGATTCTTTCTTGACATTTCCTTGACACTATCATCATATCATGCACCTTTCCCTTGACCTGTAAAAAACATTTCAAAAACATGGGATGAGCATAAAAATCTCAGTACAGGATATAAAAGTATGAAAAGAAAACATTAGTCCATGTATGAAATAATACTTTACTCATAAAACATAATCATTTTAACATACCTCATCAAATCATGAATAAATAATAGAAATAATAAGGCATAAAGGTAACTTGAGGCTCTCATAACATTCTTACATAGGGAGTAACCCTCTTGGTTATGTTTTGAATACCCATCACAGTATATTTCCTAAATATCTACAGAGAAACATTAAATTTTAACCCCTTCGCATTACCCAATTTATTGGAGAGCTATATCGAGCTCACCCAACCTTAGTTTATCACGGAACCACCTGTCTTCATAATAATGCCCAAGAACCATAACATAATCATATCACATAAAACATGCATAAAGGAAACATAACATATCCACTTTTCAATCACAAGATATCAATACAACACATTGATATAAAAACATTATGAAAACCATTTTCAATACCAAAATAAAATAAAAGTAAAACATGGTATTTATTTTTCATTTAAAAAACGTATGGCTTGTAGAGGAATCTAAAACTCAAATAATGGTCATGGCGGTGGAGAAGTCATTGTCGACGTATACGTACGACAAAAACATTCCCTTTTGTCGTTTAGTAAAACGCTTCGTTTAAAAAGATTCCTTTTAGATAAATGTAAAAGTCAAAGGGGTTTGCACACTGTATAAAATAATGTTATCTATAAAACAATATATGCCTCAATGAAAAGAGATTGAGATGAAGTCCCTTACAAAGACGGTATCCTTGGATTAAGGATAAATAAATTCCATAATTATGTGTGACAAATGAATACACCAAATATAAGTTGATATTAAGTGTAAAACAATAAGAGGACATTCACACATATTCATAGAACGACATATTCAAGGAGTACAAGTTTATCCCAATGAATCAATATTGGGTTAAGAAGTTCCTTTCCAAAAATTTGACAGCCTAACAGCGTCACTTCAAAATTCAGAAAAAGAGTTGATGAGAGATAAAATGGGTATCTTATCACTTGGACATAACATTTAAATCAATGGGGATATAGAAGAACATATACCAACATAATAGTATGGGAATTAAAAGACATAACAAAAGAAGTCTTTTAAAAAGAGGAGGGTGAAAGGTTCCCTTACCGACTTGGGTTACATTCAAAACGTACACCCCATTGAAGAAGGGTCATACAATGAATATGTAAATACCCATAAATGAAATTATATTACACAAAGAGTATAATAATGGGAAGTACATACACCACTCAAAGTAAATGGTGTCAAATGTAGCATAAATCTCATGGGACTAAAAGTGAGATGAAAAATCCCTTACGAAAACTCGGCAGCCTAACGACGCCACTTAAAACTTACAAAAATGGATTGATGAGATCAAATAGGGTATATCTTATTATTAAAATAAAATTTAGAGCAAGAGTAATATAAAAGAACATCCCCAATCATAACAAAGAGGAGCTTAAAAGAAGTGACATAAATAAGAGTACTTAAAAAGAAAGAGAGAGGTTAGATCTCTTACGAAAATTCGGCAGCCTAACGACGCCACTCAAAACTCCCAAAATGGATTGATGAGAGAAAATATGGTCTCTCATCATATGAACATAAAAATTACAGAATTAGTAATATAAAATAACATCCCAATCATAATAAAGATGTGCTTAAAAGGAATGACATAAATGAGTGTACTTAAAAAGAAAGAGAGGGGTAGGACCCCTTACCTCGTGTCCGACATGACTCGATCGTTCTTTAATCTCCTGAATATTAAAATTTGGTAAATTTATAATTTCTTAAGGACCTACTTTAAATATTATTATTCATTTAATATCACATATTATAAGGTTATAATAATTGGTTAATAAAGTGAGTTCATATCTGACGTTTTTGTCGATGTTTTGTACATGAGTAAAAATCGAACTTGTTGGAAAAGAATATTCCATGTAGCTATAGGTACATAATATCCATAATAGTATTTATGTTTTAAATATCATATATATCCAGAAATATATTCATTTTATACTATTCATTAGCATTTGTAGATAAAAAATTATAAGCACCGTTCATGGAGATGGTAGGTCGTACGTACGCATGAACGCTACTTTCATTTTTTGTCATATTAATGGAATTAAAACAAAATGAAGGATAAATATATTATAATTACAGAATTATATCCATAATTTATATGTAATATATTAAATATATATCTATTATATATATGTACTTATAATAGAACATATCAATTGGAGATAAGAAATGAAATGTACCGTTCATGGAGACGGTAAGCCGTACGTATGCATGAACGCTACGTTCATTTTTTTTGTAATAAATGGAATTAAATAATAATGATACAAAGTTATATAGTAATTCCAGTATGATATCATATTTAATACCTCTAATTACATCCTTTATACGTCCCACATATGGCATTAACGAATCAAATCACATTGAGGGGGCGGTAGTCTGCAGTTCTTAAAATGAGGATATCGCGTTTACCCGTAATGGAAACCATAATGGTATGCCATAAATGATAAATACAGAAGATTAAGGAAAAAATAAACATATTATATAACATATATAAATATATTTACATATTAATGTCCACATTTGAGGGTGTTAAAATAATATTGAACAATCATCGTTTCGTGAGGCAGTAATTCACCATCCACAGAAACAGTATGTTCTTTAACCATTAGACGGAGGTGTGTGAACGTGTATCTCGAACCCTTCTTATAAAAACATCCTAGTATATTTAATATAATGGTGTTGTTACAAAAAGAAGTAATAAAAAGAGTTTAGGGGTTTAGAGAAAAAAAATAAAACAAAAGAACACAAGGGAAGACATTACCTTTAAATTGGGTTACTCTCCTTGATTTGAGCTGAAAGGCTTCTATGGAAAGGATTATTACCAAAGTGAGGCTACAATGATGAATAGAGGGATGTGGAGTGATTGAATGGGCATGGTTTGGCCGAGCCAAAGGCTTGATAGGTGTGTGTAAGGTGGTAGAGTTGGGGGCCTTTTATAAGAGGAGAGGAGGGGAACTCCTAGAATGTTATAAAATATTACTTTATTATAAAATGATTTTTGGATTTAAAAGGTCCCAAAAGAATATATTTCTAGGATAAGGTGATATGGTTTCACAATACAGCCATCCAATAGGTTTGGGACAAGTGTAAGGCTTAGATTTCACCCTATCTTCTCATTTTTTTTAAATCATTCATTTATGAGATAATCACTGCATCATCACGGTGTCATAAATAAATTAATTTATATAATGTCTAAAAATTATAAAAAAAATATAATGATGTAGGAAATAATTTTATCTTTCTAATGAATATTTATAGTCAAAGATATGACTTATATAACTCCGTGTAATTTTTTTTAGTAAAACAACACATGTTTGTGACATTTTATTTTTAACTTTAAATAAAAAGGTATTTTTGACATTTTCCAACTAAAGTGGCTCCATGGGGTCCCCAAGTTGACCCATGGATTGTCTTGGTCGGCCATGACTCATCCAAAGAGGGTAGGACATGTGTCTAGGTCATTTCATATTATTAAAACATTATTTTTACCTTAAACTACACTAATTACCTCTAATCGCGATTAAAACTTAAGAGTTACTATTCATCAAAAATATCATATTAATCCCATTGAACCGCATTTTACATCTTAATAACAACCATGTATGTCATATTTTTGAAATTCAAAACATAGAGGTGGTAAAATTTTATTTAAACGAAAAATCCGTTTTTTAAGTACCACTTAGTGGTTTAAATATTAAAAAAAATACAAGGTTTCCAGAAAAATACCAAAAATTCACACGAAGATATATTTGATATTCTGAATTCAAAAATTATTCCTATTTTACAAAATTCAAAACATATAAGTTACATTAATTAATTTAATAATTAATTTCCACTGTCAGAGAAAATAGCGTGTTTTTATGAAATAATAAGTATCAAATGTTTGACACTAGTTTAAGTCCAATTTCAAGATGAAATTAATTCCAACGACCACCATTGGATTAAATGGTAAAAATATATTCTAATTTCATCATATATCCAATTCAAAAGAAAATATAATCATATAAATAAATTAGATTAAAAAGTGGTTTTGAATTAAAATACCACATTTTTCACTATTCATTAAAAATGAACTTTATCAGAAAAATACCAGAAATTTACACAATGTAAATTTTGATGCCCCGATTCTAATGAAGAATTTTATTTTGTCAAATATAACACATAAAATTATCAAAAAGAAGATTTAAAAGAGGTTCACCATCAAAACGCGATTAATCGACCTTTTAAAGAATATTAGAATGATTACACTTAAAATTGGATACATTCGGTTTTTTAATCCGCTAACATTTATTGTAAAAAGTAAAAAAAATTGACAAACTTATATAATAATTATGTAGTTAGTTATGTTAATTCCCTCCATTACAACATCTAGGCATTAACTACCATTTAAAATAATATTATTTTATTATTAGAGTGCAATGTAAGATTCCCAAGAAACTCGTTGTTGCTTATTGGGTACACCATCGAGCATAGTGTCCCCTTTAAAGTAATATTCATATTTTATTCAAAAATATGGATAAATGTGAAAATTTAATATTCTTTATTTACCTAGGGTTTTACATTAACCATTATAAAATTCATGTAAATGTTAAAGTCAAAATTTTCATTTTCTTAATTTTAATGTTTATAATATATTGTGAGGGATAAAAAATTATATTCTATTATAATAAGTTTTTTAAAATATAACTTATTTTTTTAATAATGGTAATT
The DNA here is from genome assembly GCA_963277665.1 of Viscum album. Lineage (NCBI taxonomy): Eukaryota > Viridiplantae > Streptophyta > Magnoliopsida > Santalales > Viscaceae > Viscum > Viscum album. Next base: position 85,558,730 of record OY728121.1, on the reverse strand, counting down.
TTTTACAACTTTAAATGACTATATATTTACATTAACATTTTAGGCTACACCAATATAGTAATTGTGAAAATAGAAGAAAAATCAAGGGAATGATTTCAAGAACACCAAAAATAATATTGGTATGGTGATTCATAGTGTGTTTGGAATTTTTGTTGATAAATAAAACTATTTAACAAAAATTAATGGATTATAATTTAATTATATTATTTTTATGTTTTATTTAAAGTCAAATTAAATTAATATGTCATAAAAATGGAATTAATGATATTAAAAATCAATAATATTTTATTATATGATTTAAAATTCCCAAAAAAACACATATTTTGAAAACATTAAGGTCTACGGATGAAAATATCAACCGTTATATTTTTAAATAAAAGTATTCCTTTATAGTAACATTTATGACCACTAAAATATAAAAACCATTAATATCATTGTAATTTTCAATAGGGTATATGGGTGTTAAATAGATAAAATTGGGAAAAATTAATCTAAAAATGTCCGACGTTTATTTTATAGGATAATTTTGAATAATAATAATTATATTGTTGATTTATTACATGTGTGGACCATTTTCCAGGAAAAATAATTTCTATTAATATAATGATTTAAGTATTCCATAGAGTTCCCATCCCTACATTGTTGAAGAAAACTCCCTTATCCCCACCTATTAACCCATAAACAACCTTTTGGATCCAAAAATCCAGACACATATCCCTTCCCTTAATCCTTTACCACTTCCTAGAGTCCATGTTTTAAATAAAAAATGACTAATAAAGGATTTATTGAAAATCATAAATAAGTTTTCTGAATAATAGTTATAGCTTTTAACTGGATGTTTTAGTTTTATTTCTTACTTTTCCTCTATAAAAGATAATTGAATAATGATGAAATAATTTCAACAGTATCATTGATATAATAATATTTTATTATGAAAATTTCATAAATTATATCCTTATCCTATTTCTTAAAAAGGGAATCTCACCCCTCATTTGTATGTACAGTGCTCAGCCACCCCATGAACTGTTGTAATTCGTTTTCGTTCACCACCTATTAAATATATTTATAATTACGTGTTCAATTTAATTAAATAACAATTATGAAATATTTTTCAGTAATTTAGTTGAATTTATCATCTATTTTCTGACATTTTCATTCATTTATAAAATTATAACATTGTTTATGTGAACCTTGGGATTACCACACCCATGAAACAATGTGATCCGTTTTTCATCACTAAATGTCATGGGGGGAATATATAAGTTTATAATGTGGTATTTATTTAATAATAATAATTTTGGTTTTTTAAAATAAAACTTCACTTCTTTCAATCATGATCATTGAAATTGAATTTTTAAAACACGCATACGTAAAACATAATCTCTCTATGATTATAACATAGTTCATTTTTCATAACCATAATTCATAGTTAGTTTCAAAAAGTATAATTGATTTATAAAAATAATAATAATGTAATTATTATATTCTATATATGATGGAATTTATACCTCTTTGATTGTAGTTATCATACCAAAGTCATTATCAATAACTGAGCTAAATGTCATCAAAACATATAAGGTAAACTTAATGGGTAATTTAACTATATATAATATGGAAATACATAAAATAAATGGAGTTTTAAAAATGAAAAAAATGAATAATGAAAATAATTAACATAATTATATAATTATTTATGATAAATAATGTAAAAAATGTGTCTTTCTCAAGGTGAGAGATACATCACATTAAAAAATCATTATAAATATTATAAATATTAAATATATATATATATACAAATATAATCCATATCTATACTGGTAAAATAATTTTATTAATGTATTTTTAATTACATTTTAGTTTAATGTATATTGTGATATTGGTTATTCCCTCTTTCATAAACATTATTTTATGTTTTTATTCCTTTAAAATATTTCATGATTTTATAAAAATCCCTTCCTCGTTTTCTGTTGTATATTAAAACAAAAATTTATAAATAATGGATATTTTGATATCTTAAAATGTTTTTTATAATCACCCAAATATTCATAAATTAATATAACATAATTTTAACGATAAAAAATATAATAGTGGTGAAAAACCAAGATCTAAAGGATTTGTCTCCTGAGAAAATTATTAGTGTTCAAAAAAATTACTTAATAAAACAGAATAATTTTTTAAATTCATTTTTCTCTAGATTCATATGGCCCTTTTTTCTCTTTAGTATATGTAGTCACCTGAGGAAATACATCAATGAATGGGGTGAGATAATATCCTAATAAGAGGAAATATATGATCATGAGTCTATATAACATGTGTGACAATAATATCTATAATCATATCATAAGCATGGGATCATCTTCGTAATCCTGATATAAGGTATTAGATAAAGTCTTGGAATCTGGAAATTCATTAAAATGTAGTATCTTGTCTTATTGGTCAAATTCCAACGATATTTGTAAAAAAATATAGAATCTTGTTCATGCATAACATCATAATCATTTTGATCTAATATATAAACATTTTCTTGTATATTTCACATTATCTCTTCTGATAAATCATATTACCTAATGTATTCAGGAGATATATAAATCTTGCAACTCTTATAACATCATATCATTTAAATTATCATGTATTTCATATAAAACATATAAGAATCATTTTCATAAAATAACCCATGTAGTGGAAATGGATTAATATGAAATTCATAAATCATTCATTCCTTAATAAACATAGGTGTTATAAAAATTAAAAGGTAATATTATACAGGGAATAGTAATAATCCCACAATAGTGAAGGAGAAACCATTTCAAGTTAAGTACAAGATGTGTTTTTTGAAATATGAGTTATTTTAAAAAAATCATTATATTTCTCATAAAAATAGAATATAAAAATATATATTTTCTAAAAAATGGAACTTTCATTTAAAGATCATAATATAAAATTTCATATCATGGGAAATAGAATAACCCAAACAATGTAATTGGGTTTGTAAATCACCTTACCTTATGTCTGAACCTTTATTCAAATTAATATCATGGATAATAAAATTATATTCATTAATTAATTAATAGAACACCTCTTATTAATTTATTTCATTCCTAGTAGTTTTATTAAGTCTTTTTCCCATTATGATGAGTTATGGAGTACAATTTCATCATTTGGGTCTGTTCATTTTCAATGTTTTTATGATCAGTTCACTTGTATAAATGTATTGAATATCTTGGAAAATGTGAATAATCGTACATAATTGAAATTATATGTTATTAATGAAATTAAAGAAGATTATCTGGTCATATAAATTATTTTTTCAAATATGAGGATTATTTATTTGATATAATGATAATGATAATCATTTAGATTTTTTTGATGTTTTTTAATCATCACAATCAAGTATTATTTCATTATTTTTTATTGTGCATATATGTTAGTTTAAAAACAAAAATAAGGTTATGAAAATCCATTTAAAATCATTATAAACCATTATAAGGGTTTTATGACCATAAATGGATATGCTAAATGAAAACAAAAATGCATCATCAATGATTGTGGTAAATTGATACGTCGTCGGGTTTATTTTAATTTTTAGAATAAATGGGAAGGGAAAAGAGGATTGATTATTGTAATACCCTGACCCCTCGGGACTAGAGCCAGTGCATTACATGTTACATATGAATGGTTAGTACAAATGACCACCCAAAATAATGATCATTTTATTAGTCTTTGTGATACTAGATACATTTATGTAACTCAATTTATATTCAAAATGGTTTCAAAATAAAATACATAAAAAAATTAAAAACTGCATTAGCAGAACTAAATAAATAGTATCCTCTTCGTAACTTGATGGAGGTAAACAAATGAAGGGGTTAGCTCAAATGTTCTTTATGAGTTAAAAATGGATGAATCATGAATTCAATAATATGTGAATCAAAAAAATTTGACATAATCAATATGTCATGGTGAATAAATGGAAAACTAATGCCATTAACAAACCGAGAATGAAACTACAACCATCGATTTTTTCATAGTGAATACATCATGGATCAAAATGGAAGGTAATGAAATTAAGAAAATTATTATTAATTGGTCATCATGTATCTTGTACATGATACCATAATACAGTTCATATATATTAGTTTTGTGGGTATAAACTCTTCTGAATTTTGGAAATAAACTCGAAGGGTTTTTCACCAACTGATTTGTCTCATGAGACATGTTAAGGCATTAAGGGGATACCGTGGGCCCCAAACATCACATCATGTCCATGTAATTATTTATAAATATATTCAATATATTATAAATATTCCATTATAGTATCTGTATTGAGTATTGGATACAGATTCATCAATATTTCTTTAGACAAAACAACATTCAAAATAAACAATATATGTAAAATGGCATATAACATAGAAAATAATCATATCCATGATATGATAATTTTTTAATTTAATATAAATATAATTTAAAATAAAATTTTATCTCAAATGGTCTGCATATACACCACATAAAGGTTACTAGGTTCACAATTCAATGTAAGTCACAACGAAATGGAAGTCGAGACAAAGTCCCTTACCACACTGTAATAAGTCGAATCATATGACCTAAACTTAATAACCATAAAATGAATAATTTAATAACATTAACATGAATAGAATCATGTTGTTATATGTGAAATATAAGTCCACATATACCTCATACAACAAATAAGTAGTGAACATTTGAAATCTCATAGAAATAAAAGCCAGATAGGAAACTCATTACCATTTTATCGAGTATGTATTCATTTGTTCTAATGTCCTGAATAATAAAATTTAGCTTCATTAATTAACAAGTGAAGAACCTCCTATACCTGTAATTTATTTAGTATGACCTTATTAGGTTCATTTAGGGCCCATTTACAGGTTTAAGGGGTTCAATTTTATTGTTTTGGAAGCATTTTCTTCCATGGTTTTCATGCTTCGTTTACTTGTATTCATAGATAGAGATACATTTGAAATGTGGATAGACATCCAAAATTTTTAAAAAATCATATTAGTGAAATTAATGAGATGAAAATGATCTTATGATGATTTTGGGTTATATACTTGAGGATGAGTCATTAGTTAAAAGTTATTGATAAATTCTTGGATTTAGCTTGGTGGTTTTGTGCACAATGAACTTGTTTTGTATTATTATTCCATATTATGATTGTGTAGGGAATACAGAACACCAATGTGATGATAAAAATATATTTGGATCTGGTTCAAACTATAAAAATGGTTTGATGACCAGAATTGATGATGGTAATGAAAATTGAGAACCTGTCATCCATCACTGTCATAAATCACCACATCTCAGATGGTGTTTTCATTTTTAATGTAGGGGGAGCGGGAAAGAGATGATGATGAAATATTCCATTAGCATACTATAATTCCAGTTCCTTTAAGGTACTGAAATTATAACAGAATTTGGATTAGGGGAGTTGAGGAATGATGTATAAAATTAAGGATCAAATAATTGAAGAAAAATTGACAAATCCGTCATGAAAATTCAGCAGCCTAACGACGTCACATAAAATACCATAAAATTGGTTGATGAGATAAAGGAGATGTCTCATCACACTTATAGAATATGGGAATTGTAACCCCCCAACACCTATAGACTAGAGCCAGTGCATTACATGTTATATTGCCATTGTTAGAAGGAATGAGAATCCCAAATGAACAATTAGTTTAGTAGTCTTGAAGAAACTAGATACATATATGGTACTCATATTACATTGGAAATGTTTAAAAAATACAATACATAAAGAAAACTAAAAGATGCATCCAATGGAACTCAATAAACGATATCTTCTTCATCACCTGTTGAATGTAGAAAATGACATGGGTGATCTCAAATGCTCATCAAGGGATACAAATAATAGAATCATGATTCAGTAATAACTGAATCAAAAAAAATATGGCATGATGAATAAATGAAAAACACACGCCATTAATAAACTGAGAAAGGGCCTACATTTATAGATTTTGTCATTGTGAAAACCTCATATATAGTAAAAACTAATAATGAATAAATAGAATGCTTATTAATCAGAAATCATGTATTTTGCACATGATAACATAATACCTTAAAAACAGTTTACTTTTGGGGGTAGAAAGCCATTTGATTTTTGGAAACAAACTAGAAGGGTTTGTCACCAACTAATTTGTCTCACGAGATCGGTCGATGCATTGAGGTGCTATAGCAGGAAATAGGTACACCACATAAAATGGTATATGGTATAGAAAACAAACATATCCATGATATGAGATTATGGATATTTAATATAAATATAATTTCAAATTAAATTTTATCTCAAATGGGAAATAGGTACACCACATAAGGATTATTAGTTGCACCACACAAATTTAGACACAACAAAATAGTTGTTGTGACAATGTGTCTTAACACAATGTAATTGGTTGAATCATATGTCCATAAGTTAATAACCATAAAATGAGTCATTAAATACAATGAATATAAAGAAAATCATGTTATTATATATAAAATGTATGTACTCATATACCACAAACAAGAAATAATTGGGGAATAATGGAAATCTCACGAAAATGAACAAGAGATTAGAAACCCCAAACATTTTTCTATAGTGTGTTTGTAGATTGTTTTAATGACCTGAATAATCAAATTTAGATTCATTAATTAATAATTCCAGAACCTCCTATGCATATTGTTGATTTAGTATAACCTTATTAGATTCATTCATGGCCCTTTTAATGGGTTTAAAAGGATTAATTTTATTAGTTTGGTAGCATTTTCTTCCTCGGTTTCCATGATTCGTTTACTTGCATTAATTAATGAAAGTTCATTTTAAATGTGATTAAACATCCATTATTTTTAAAACTCTAACTAAACTATGATTATTATGATTGGGGACCACTGTGTTATGGTAATTATCCCAACTAGTGGCTCGTGCATGAGAACAGATAGTTGTGATGGTTACTCTCACCGAGATACGAGGTACTTGGGACCGCAACAAGCTATAGCCTAGGGGTTATTTCATATTGGTTGTGCACATTAGTTAAATTTTTCTTACAATCGGCATATGGTATGGTTGGTTGGAAAATTCAGTAGCTTTGAAATAATTTTTAAAAGAGTTTATTCTTAATAATAGCCCACATGGAAACTATTTTATTTTTTAAGTTGCATATTTTAGAAATTGTAACTAGAATATCATGATTATGAAAACCATCCAGCTTTTCACCTTTGAATGTTTTTAACAAGGAATATCATAGTGGTGGTATCCTACTTGGCTTTGTCTCACACCCTACTTACACCCTTCGGAATGCGTATTCTTGGTTATTTTTTCTATCGTAGGTTGGGAACAGTTTTTAGTGCTAGTGGTTTGGGTATCTAGCAGGTCGTTGACGGTGATGTCTATTAGAGATGTCTTGAGGGAAGTTCCCCTTTCCATGAGGGGTTTTGGGATGTTCTTTTTTGTATTTTTAGCTTTTTTATATTACTTTTACATTGTTTTAAACTCTGTCATTCAGTTATGAATTTTTGTATGAGATAGTTTGGTTTGAAAAAATCCAGATTCGTTTTATTGCGTTCATTTATTTTTTTATGTATATAAACTCACAAAAATAGTTCCCTTTTGTTTATGATTGTCGGTCACTTGTGACAGCCCGTGGGGATCTGGAATTCCATTCGGGACATGTCACTAGCCAGGTTTGGTGCCAATTTTGGTAGAGAATAGAATTGGTTCATGTCAAAATGGAATTATTGGATGTTTATGTTAAATGTTTGGGCCATGTTATTTGGGGAATAGTCGGGATAGTCCAGAGTAAGGATTGTTGAGACTTGGAATTATAGTTATGGGTATTGTGCCTGATCACCACACCTCATGATGGGATTGAAGTCACCATGTCAGGTCAGGACATATCTAATTCCTTTTATTTTTTTGGTATGATCATGATTAGGAGAAATTAAAAGAGAGTTGTGTAATGGTCTCAGTGAGATCGCAGGGTCTTGAAAGCCATATGTAGATATGGAAATTTCCCTAGAACACTCTCTACAATGGTGAAGTGATTGGCATATGGAAACCAACCACATATCCATGTCACCCATCGAATCTAGTTCCCCCTCACATTGTCTTCTGTCCTTTAGTTTTGAAATCATAGATTTTCAGTTTTAAAGTAAAAATGACATGTTTTTAAGATGCGTATGGTTTTATTGAAATGATTTTCAAATATGGATGGAAGGGTTGTGATTTTTAAATGGTGTAACTAGAATTTTAGATTTTTTTAATATGGAAAATGGTGTGTTTAAACCTATTTTGAATCCAATATGTATGTTAATGTTGGTTTTCAAAAAGTGTTTCCAATAGAGTTTTCTAAACTATAAAAGTTGTTTTAATGGGATGATGTGTTTTGAAATTAATGTGTATGAAATGAAAGTGTGTTTTCATTTTAATTATTATGCCTTTATGAAAATTTCTATAACCAGTAATTTGAGTTCGATTTCTTTGTTAGCGGTATTGAGAACAATGAAGTATTGGTTCATTGTTTTTGTTTTCAAAAGGGGAAAGAGTTTTTTTTTAACCTTTTGTATTTTCATGAGTGACCACATTCATGGGGTCATATGGGATAATGGATATTTAATGGCATGAATAGATGAGTTCCCTAATGGATATGAGAAGTGTTCCTGATGTGGCATGGAAACATGCATGTGTGGGGACCATGGGGTACCATTGGGGAATACACTAACTACTAAGCCATTTGTTTTCAAGAAATTTTTTTGAAAAGGAAAAATTTATAACTTGATGACTATTTTGGGATGGTTTGAATTCTGTGTTTTTGAAAATGTTGATTTTGTGGAATGTTTTGAGTTCAATAACCCCTTTTGTTTGAATGGTGTCTTGGGGTTGTGTTTGGTCAATAAGTTGGGTTGAAGGAATAGTTAGAGGTCTTTTTTAGGAATGTTGGGAAACCTTTATTTTGGATCCCCTCTGTTAGGATTTGGTTACAGTATTTCTTAACCAATGGACCATGTTGGTTGGTTCCTTCGGTTCTCTCATTAGATAAGGTACACCCCCATTAAGGGTTAGTGAAAAACTGAAGTGCAACCAAGATTTTTTCACCCTTGGAAAACCCTATAGTTGATAAATGTATGGAATTATTTCTCTATATTTGTAGAATGAGTCTAAACCCTTTCATTTTTGGGTTTGGGGATACTCTTGTAGTGGGAGAGTGCTCATGGATGGTTGAAAGAGACCATAGTTTCTTAAGTTTCTTGATTCCTCAAAGGTGGAAGTGGTATGGGTTTGTTAGTATGGATGAGTGTCCAGATGGTGTCTAAGAGAACCTCTGGGTCCTTCATATTCTATTTGATGTAGAAGTTTGCGTTAAACAACCAGTGTCGGAAATCTGGTCGTGAGAGGCTATTAAGGCCACCTTATGGAATTGTGTGTTTTTTGGGGACTTGGCATAAGGTCCATTTCCATGTATTGTTTCTAACAATCACAGTGGTCATGTTCAGTGATGCCTTGTGAAGTGATGTGCTCATTTTACAATAAAGGTGAATGTTGTGCAATTCTATGAGGGTATCTGTTATGTTGGGAGTATGTCTCCCTTGGAAAAAACATCAAATCCTATATCTTAGATTAAGGTGTTTATATTTTTCCTCCCCTGCTATTGTTTATCACCTCAAGAAATATGGTACGATGTGTCTGCATCTTCTGATCCCTTGTATCAGTGAAATTCCAAGTATCATTAAAGGGAGTTTGGAATGTGTTATCTCTTAGTAAACATATTGGGGATTGCGGTGTACTTGTTTGTATCACCGAAAGAAGAAGTTTTGTTATGGTGGTTTATAAAGCCTATCAATGAGGACGAAGATGTTTTAATCTTTTGAGCTCCTTCCATAGGTCCCGTAGAGAAGCTGGCATGTTTTCAGGGGAGATCCTAGTGTTGTTCAAACCCTTGTACAAAGTCTTATACTCGGTTTGAATGATATGAATATTTTAAACCTCTGGTGTCTTCATCATTCTTATGTTATTAATGTTTGATGGAAAGAGTTAGAGGGCCTTGTGCCCATGTTTGTCACCTAATGTATTTCCTTCATGTTTTGGTTTCCATTGTGTTTTTAGAGAAAGGATTAAAATTTGGCTACACAGATTGAGAGCATGATTTTCACATGGTGAGTTGTTTCCAAGACCCCGAAAACTATTCATATGTAATTATCCACACGGTTAGCCCATGGTTTCCCAAATTGTGTGGACGAACAATGTGGTCATCCCAACTCATTGAGTTTTGGGGTCTTTCTGTGTCAACCCATGCTAGTTGGTTAAGATGAATGGTTCTTATAGTGGGGACTCCCACTATGATTCTCATGATTTGTTTTTGTAAATTATGAATGGAAGCCATCCCTTGTACCAGGGAGTCTATTCGGGCCTTCCCTATTTGTGTCCTGATTCTGTCTTAGAAAAAAATTGAGTTGTCTCTAATGGTGGGAAGACCATTTGTGTCTCCTCGTACTAGAAACTTGGTTTTTTCAACAGTCTTGTCTTAGAAGTGGGTAGTGTCAATCAGAGGAATCTAACTACATACATCATCCTTTGGTAAATTTTGGGATTGGAGAATTCCAAATTGTCTAGTTAAAGTAAGGTAAGTGTAACCTTGTTCATTCTTGTTGATTTATTGGGTAAATTGTTGGACCCTTGTTCAGATAGTGTTTGAGAAATATTCTTTTGGGATAAAATCTAAATATACATGATGATTTCAAGAAGTCATTTATGTTTTTGTTGGTGATTTTCTTTCTCCCTTTATCAATCAATTGGATTTGTTTTGGCATTTTTGGGTGAAACATGGCAAGAGAGTACCTCTTTGTTTCTCAGTTGGGTTCAGTTGTTTCTTTGGCCTTGCAGTGACTTTCCGGGGCAGATATTTTTCATGGTGGGGGAAAATTGTCACATACATTACATATTTGAAAGGTATTTTTAATTTAATTTCCAATATTTCTTTGTTTTAGGGATTTCCTAGGCATTTTTTAGGAAATCGGTGTGTTTTCATGATTTGGTTCAAACATTGAGCCCAATTCCAGATTTAAAAATAAATTTGGAATCTTTTATAACTCCTTCATTTTTTGAATTCTTCATCCATTCCAATTCCACCATGGTATCCGATAACCTATTAATACCACTATATTAATTTAGGACATTTAAGAATTTATAATCATGGTGGATTTTGGTGTTTATTTAAGGTATTGGGCCTGCCTAAAATCCCATTTCCTATATTAAAAGTGTTTTATTATTATTAAATATATCCTTCAATATTTAAATTTTTTCAGTCATTTTAACTCTCACCCAAGACCACATAACCCATGCATGAACAATTTCTATACTACCCCTCTTTTAAGGTCATTTTCATCCAAATATTAGTCGAAATATCACTTGATGTCTCAAATCACCGAGATTTGATGAGGTAAGTCGATCCATTCACTCACTGAACATTATAACTTTATTATTAGGCCAAGAGACCTACAAGTAAAAAAAGAACTGTCAGGGCTTATGGATGCTAAAAGTAATGCAAGACAAGGGCATCATCCTGAATCAAGTTCACCCCCTCGGGTTTAAGTAAGAACGCATCATAAAGAGAGTTAAACAAATTACCAAGAGAAGCCTGGGAGGCGAAATAGTCTGCCACTTTGTTTCCCTCCCTCCGTGTGTAGGTAACAAAAGTGATGTTTCTCAGGAGGGCCTTTCATTGCCTAATTATGTAAGACATTGACCAGGGGTCAGGGATTGTACTAAGTAAAGCATCATGGATGATCATAGAATCAGTCTCCACTTGGGAGATAAAAATTTCTCGTTCCCTGCAGATGGACAGACCTGGGAGAACAACTTTGGCCTCTGTCCGGACAGAATTGACACTCCCTAAGTGAGATGTGAACACCAGGACAATGCTTCTCCAAGCATCAGGAACCACCCCACCTCCACGCATGTCCCCCAGGACACAAGACCCATCTATGTTGAGATTTGGGACAATATTAGGAAGAACCCATCGAATCCAATTCCCCCAAGAGGTAATGAGTTGAACTGCAGCCAGAGGGACACCCAACAAACAAATGGATGGAGCCTCCTTCCAGTTACTAGAATGGAAAATCAGCTCAACCAACATGCACCGAACTCTTCCCACAATGGACCTTCTAGTGGAAATAACCCCCTCGATCATGGCACGGTTCCTGGATTTCCATATGCACCAACAACCAACGTTAGTGATCAATGAGCGTGCCATTTTCCCCCTCTGAACCCTTGGACCCCTGAAACCAAAACTCGAGGAACACATCAATGATGGACACTTTCGGTGAGAAATCGGTAAAGACCCCAAAGGTAATCCAAAACTTGTGTTCCCAAACCCCTTCAATGAAAATATGGCTTGTGCTCTCTTCTCTTATGTCCATACAACATTGACAGAAAGAGGCCATGCAAATGCTGAGGCATTTTACATTGGAATCAGATGCCACATCATTGTTCTGAATCCTCCAGGAGATAATGTTGAGTTTAGCAGGGTTTTTTTTCACTATATTATCTCTTTACATCTGTTATAATGGTCTTGAGATATGGTCATTCTACGATAGTGCATCAAGTTAAAATTCCATGAGACAAATGGGGAAAAAACGCAGCTATCATGCTCTAAAGAAATGAGAATGGCGTAAAAGAGTTCCGGCTATGTCATATTTAGAACTGATCTAAAAAACACTAGATAGTGGATCGATTCTGTGAACGAGATTGTGGGAGCGGGACACTAGGGATAGGCAAGCATGTTACCCGACCAGTTATGAAAATAGTAGAGTATGTTTCCTTCATCGATTATCCATTGCGAAAGTGGAAGGATGTTCAAAATGATATTATACATAGAGGACCATAAAAATGACCCACTAGAAGTAGGAGAAGCTGAACTGGTTCAGTACTTTTGGGACATAAGATTTCCCAAAAAGTTACACTCCTCGATAATCTCATTGGTGAGCCTCGCGTTGATGAATTGGATTGTGACCACCAAGATATTGACACCAATCCCTCCCTCATGAATCGGCCTCGCCATATACCCCCATGAAACCCAATGTCTCTTCCCCTCCAAGTGTGTGTCCCAGATGAAATGTGGGAGGAGCCTATAAATGGAACTTATGACACCCTTATACATAGTAGAGGAAACAATAGAATGCACTTTTATAGTAGAAAGAACATTGTTTAAAAGAGAGATGTGGCCGCCAAAGGATAGGAAGTGATTTTTCCTGTTAATAATGTGTCCCGTGATTTTGTGCATCACTTTGTCGAAGTCGCTAATACAGATTCATCCTAGAGAAATAGGGGAGCCTAGATACTCCATGGGAATGACTCCATGCTGCATGCTCAAACAGATTCTTAGATCATGCACTCTACTTTCGTTGCATGATTCAGAAACATAAAAGTTTCTCCTCTCTTTACTAATGATCTGGCCACTCTAATAGCAATATTCCTCAAATAATTTTTCGCACAACGGTGGTGTGCATGATGTTTTTCACCAATATTTGAGGGCTTTGACTCAAAAGGTAGGTTATTCCATGGTTAACTATTCCTATATGAGTTATTTTTCCTGTTTTAGTGTTTTTTCATGTTCCCCATATGCATAGTGTGCTGATAAACTGTTTTTGAGGTATTTGGTTTTTTATTTAATTTTATAGTCGCATTTTAGTTGAAGTTGTGATCATTTTAAATGTAACACATGTGGTATCGTTTGTGGTAGTTTTATAAAAAAATATGAAATAGATTTATTTGTGGTTGAATGGGGCTAATAATTCTGTTTTGTTAATGCCTCATTGTCATGTGGCCTTTAGAATGGGGTTTTTGGAATAGGTTTGGTCTGTAAAACATTGTTATACTTATTGAGAGCATTTTATGAAAATGGGTTTTTTCTTTTGTATCTTTCATGGTATTATTGATGGTGATTTTATAACACATGAAAATGGTTTTATAAATGTATATAGGGATAAAAATTCTATTTTGGTAGTGTTTTAGTATGGTTTTGACCATGAAATATGATTTTGAAATGGGTTTTATGAGAAAATATTTGGTGTACACTTTATAATTGTGTTATGAATGATTTGAAATATTTAATGTTTTATGTAATAGGTGCAACCAGATTGGAAAACAATTATGTAGTGTTTATATATTGAAATGCTACATTTTTAATGTGAAATAGGTTGTTTTGTGATGTGTTTCATCTTGGAAATTTCTTATAAGAATGTTTTAATGATTTAATAAAGTCTGTAAGAGATTTGAAAGTGATGTGGGACGTTTTGGGTGAGTGTGAAGTCAAAAATGTATTTTGGTCATGAAAATTGTATTATTTTTTATGTGAGGGGGATGTTATGAGAGTTGTAATGTCATGGAATAGTTTTTTAAATTGTTTAATGTATTTAGGGAAGTGTTAACGAAATGTGAAATGTATTGTCGGCTATTTTGGTGCGAGTCATATTTCTAAATCAATTTGAATGAAAAGTGTTGTTTTGTGACTTGCGTGGTATACATGTGGGCTATTTGATGAATTTTTTTTGTGGAAATGATATTTTCAAGCGAAAAGTATATTTCATGACTTGTTTAACTTGTTTTATCACTAGTAGAAAATCGGGGTATCTGGGTAGGTGGTCGTGTACTAGTATTCTAGTGAATATGTGGGGTTTGACCTCAGTTTCACATAATAAGATTGATTTTTACAACTCTAACTAAACTATGATGATATTAATTAGAGAACACAAAGTTATGGGAATGTTCCCTACTAGTGGCTTGTGCACGAGAATAGTTAATAGTGATGGTTACTCGCACCAAGATACAAGGTACATGGGACCCACAACAAGCAATTTCATAGTTATTATTTCCTATTGATTGTGCTCAATAGTTACTTTGTGCTTACCGTCGGCTTACGGTATGGTTGGATGGAAAATTCAGTATTGTTGACATTATTTTTAAATGTGTTTACCTATAATGATAACCCACTTGAAAACTGTATTAATTTTTATGATGCATCTTTTAGAAATTGTTACTAGAATTTCTTGTTTATGAAAACATCAATGAATTTAAACTTTATATGTTTATAACATGGAATCTCATAGTGGTGGTATCCTATTGGGAGTTGGATCCCACCTTATATACACACTTAGGTTTTGGTATACTTGGTTATTTTTTTGTGGTCGTAGGATGGGTAGAGTTTTATGTGTCAGTGGTTCGGGTTTCTTGTAGGTCCTTGGTGGTGATGTATTGTAAAGATGGATTGAGGGCGGTGCCCCATTATATGATTTTATTGGGTGGTTATTTTTGGTTTTGTACCTTTTTTATAGTCCTTTTGAGTTGTTTTAAACTATGTAATTAAGTTCTGAATTTTTGTAAAAGATAGTTTATTTTAAAAAATCCAGATTCTTTTTATTGGGTTCAATTGTTGTTTGAAGTTTATAAACTCAGGAAAATCATTCCCAATTTTCAGTTTATGATACCCGAGAACATGTTCTAGCCCGTTGGGATTGGGAACTTCCTTTGAGAAATTTTTTGGGTAGGTTTTTGTGCCTATTTTGGTGGAAACTATATTCAGTTCGTGACAAAATGGTAATAGAGAAGGTTTATGTTAACTATTTGGGTCATATTATTTGGGGAATAGACTGGATAGCCTGTAGTTAGGATTTTTAGGAAATTTCATTCTAGTTATGGGTAGTGTTCCTTATCCCCACACCTTATGAAGGGATTCATGTCACCATGGGAGGTCGGGACTCATAAAATTATTTTGGTTTTTTTGGTTTGATGTTAATTAGGTTAAATGAAAAGAGATTTTGGTAATGGTCTCAGTGAGCTCACAGGGCTTAGAAATCCATGTGGATATGGGGTTATTTAACTAGAAAACTCTCAGTGATGTTGAATTGATTGTAATATGGCCACTAACCATATGTCCAAGTCTCCCACCAAATCTAGTTCCCCCTCGCATTGTCTTGTGTCCTTTAGTTTTGAAATCTTGGAAATACGGTTTAAATGTAAAAATGACATGTTTTTAAGAAGCCTATGGTTTTTGTGAAATTATTTCTAAATAAAGAGGGAATGGATTGATTTTTAAAAAGGTGGAACTAAATTTTTTGATATTTTTTAATTAGGAAAATGGTGTGTTGATGCCTCTTTTGAAACCAAGAAGTATATTAATGTTGGTTTTGAAAAGGTGTTTCCAATAGTGTTTTCTAAGATATTTAAAGGAGTTTTAATGGAATGATATGTTTTTAAATTAATTTGTATTAATTGAAAGTGTGTTTTTATTTTAATTTTTGTGACATTATGAAAATTTTTATAAGCAGTAATTTTGGTTCGATTTCATGGTTAACAGTATTGAGATAAATAATGTATTGGTTGATTGTTTTTGTTTTGAAAAGTTGAAAGAGTTTTTGTTTTAACATGGTTTATTTTGGTGAGAGGCCACATGAATGAGTTTATATGGGATGATGGATAGTTAATGTAATGACTGGATGATTGTTAGTAAGGTTATGAGAAGGGTGCTCGATGTGGCATGGAAGCAAGCCTGTGTGGGGAACATGGGGTACCATTGGTGGATACACAATCTCCTGAACCATTAGTTTTCAAATAAATGTTTTTCAAATAAAAAAACTGATCTCTTTATGAGTATTTTGGGATGGTGTGTATTTTTTGTTTTTTGAAATGTTGATTTTGGGGAATGTTTTCAGTCCAAAAAAACCCGCTTATTTGAACGGTATTTTGGGTTTGTGTTTAGTCAGTAACCTAGGATGAAGGAATGGTTAGTGGTCACTTCTGGGAAATGATTAATAAGTTTTATGGTGGATCCACTCACCTATTTGGATCTGGTTTTGGTATTTATAAACAAATGGATGATAATGGTTGGGTCCTTGGGTTTTCTCATTGGATATGGTACGCCCCCATTTAGGGTTAGTGCACAACTAAATTGCAACCCAGATTGTTTCACCAATGGAAAATTATCCAATTGATAAATGTATGAAATATTTTCAAGGGAATTGTAGAATTAGTATTCAACCTATCATTTTTTAGTTTGAGGATACTCTTGTAGGGGAGAGTGCTCGTGGAAGGTTTAATGAGACCATAGTTTTCTAAGTTTCCTGATTCATCGAAGGTGGAAGTGTTCTGGGGATGTTAGTGTGGATGAGTTTCTGTATGGTGTCTAAGAGGGCCTCTGGGTCTTTCATAGTGTTTATGAAGAAGGATTTTGTGTTAAACAACTAGTGTGGGAAATATGGTCATGAGAAGCCTTTATTGCCACCATCTGAAATTTGGTGTTGTTTGGGGACTTGTCATAAGGTCCATTTCCTTATATTGTTTCTATTAATCACAATGGTCATGTTCGTTGATTACATGTGATTTCATGTACTAATTTGATAGTAAATGTGAAGGTCTTTCATCCTAAGAGGGACTTTGTTAGGTTGCGAGCAGGTCTCCCTTGAAAAAAAAATCAAATCCAGTATCATAGTTGAAGGTGTATATATGTTTCATACCCTTCTGTTCTTTCTCACCGAAAGAAACACTATGGGATGTGTTTGCATGTTCTGGTCCATTGTATCAGTGAAATGTCAGGTTTCGGTAATGTGATTTTGGAATGTGTTATGTTTTGGTAAACTTATCAGGGATTGCAGTGTAGTTGTATGTATCACCGAAAGACGGACTTCTGTTTTTGTGGTTTTCAAAGCAAAACTATGAGGCTGAAGATGATTCAATCATTTGAGCTCCATCCTTAGGTCCTAGAGAGAATATTTCATGTAGTAAAGGGAACTTATATTTTCATTCAAACCCTTTAACAAAGGAATATCCTCAGTAGAAGGATAGGAAGATTTTAAACTTCTCATTTTGTCATCATTCTTCTATTATTCATGTTTGGTTGAAATAGTTGGAGGGCCTCGGGCCCATGTTTGTCGCCTAATGCCTTTCCATCCCCCTTTGGATTCAATTTATTTTTGTGAGAATGGTCTAAAATTTGGCTAGAAAGGGTGAGTGCAAGGTTTTTACATTGTGATTTCTAGTTGGACCTCATAAAACCATTCATATATAAGGGTCCATATTGTTAGCGTACGGTTTCCCAAACGGTGTGGAGTAACCCTACGGTCGTCCCAACTCTTTGAGTTTTGGGGACATTCTAGGTTGTCCCATGCTTGTCAATTATGCTGGTTGGTTATTATGGTGGGGAGAATGACTATGATTATCTTTAATGATCCTTTGTAAATTTAAAATGAAATTCTACCATTGTACTGAGGAGTCCATTTGGGCCTCCCCTATAAGTTTCATGATTCTTTCATGGGAAAAATATGAGTTTTATCTTGTGCTGGGGAGCATATTTGTGTCTACTCAAACTGGTAACTCAGTTTTGATCTTGTTTTTTGGCTTGGATTTGTGTAGTATCCTTCAAAGCTAGCTAATTACGTACATCTTCTTTTGGTAAACATTGGGAGTAGAGAATTCCCAACAGTATGGTTAAATCAAGGTAAGTGTAACCTTGTTCTTTCTTGTTGTTTGTTTAGTTAAATTTATGGAATCAAATTCAGATAGTGTTTGAGGAGATCACTTTTGGGATAAAATCAAAATATACTTGATGTTTTCAGGAAGTGGTGTTTGTTTTGGTGGGTGAGAGTGTTCCTTACTTTATCAATCTATTGGTGGGGTTTGGGCCTTTGTTGGTGAAACCTGGAAAGAGAGTACCTCTTGGTTCCTCAGTTGGGTCTGGTTGTTGCTTGGGACTTGCAGTTACTTTCTGGGGTGGAATGTTTTCTTGGTGGGGAGAATTGTCACATAAATAACTTATTTTAAAGGTATTTTTAATTTTTTTTCCATTATTTATTTATTTTTGGGGGTTCCTATAAATTTTTGGAGAAATAGTTGAGTTTTCTTGATTTATGCCAAACCGTGAGCCCAACTCCAGATATAATAAAAAAATTGATTCCTTTACATCTCCATCATTTTTCAAAAATTTTCATTACAATTCCAACTTGGAATCCCCTGACCTATTAAAACCACCATATTAATTTGGACCATTTTGGAATCCATTATCATGGTGGTTTTGGGTTTTTATTATAGGGATTGGTCCTACCTGAAAGCTCATTTCCAACATTAAAAATGTTTTTTAATTATTAAATATCTCCTTTAATTTATATGTTTTTCGGTGATTCCAACTTTCACTTGAAACCACTTATCTGAAGCACACTCTCATGCTCTCTTTCCCCTCATTAATGATCATTTTCATCGTGAAATGATATCCTCGTCATTTTTTGAACCTCCCATGAATGTTTTTCAATATTAAAATTCAGATACTGGTTGATTTAGGGTGATTTATGCAAAATTCCATTAAGTGTTCATCCCTTACATTTATTCAATTTCCTTAGGATTTCATCCCACTTTCTGGATCTTCCAAAGTATCCAAAAGTTAGGGTACGAACCTAGGGTTTGAAATTGTGTCTTTTTGGTTTAAAATTTTGTTTTTAGGTCTCTCTTCACATTCTTGATGTGCAGCGGTGGTGCGCTTGGTGTTTCACACAATGATTTGAGGGTTTTAACTCCAATGGTAGGTTATTCCATTCTTAACTATTCGTTGATGAGTTTGTTTGCTTATTTTACTTGTTTTTCATGATCCCCACAGTATGTGTGTGGTGAGAAAACTATTTTTGATGTATTTGGTAAAGAATTTAATTTTATAATTTCATTTTTGTTGATGTGGTAAACTTTTTTAATGTAACACATGTGGTATCTTTTGTGGTAGTTTTTTAAAAAAATATGAAATTGATTTATTAGTTATTAAAAGGCGCTAAATTTTATGTCATTTTGTTTCCTTAGTGTCATTTGGGCCTTGTAAAGGGGTTCTTGGAATAGGTTTGGTGCGTAAAACTTTGTTATACTTCTAGAGATGATTTTCTGAAAATGGGTGTTTTCATTTGTATCTTTTGTGGTATTATTCAAGGTGATTTAATAACACTTTAAGGTGGTTTTATAAATTTTTTTAGGTCTTCCAATTCTATTTTTTTAGTCGTTTAGTGTTGTTTTGTTCATGAATTATGGTTTTGAAAGGAGTTTTATGAGGAATGTTCCGATATATTCTTTAGAATTATGTTATAAAAGATTTGAATGATTCGATGATTTATGTAAGAGGTGAGACCATATTGGAAAATTGTTGTGGAGGGTGTATATTTAGAAATCGAACATTTTAAATTTTAAATGGGCTATTTTGTGATGTGTTCCATCTTGGAAATTTTTTCTAATTTTTTTTGAAGGATTTACTAAAGAGTGTAAGATATGTGAAGGTGATGTTGGTTTTTTTGTGTGAGTGTGATGTCCAAAATGTATTTAGGTTATGAAAAGTGTATTATGTATCATGTTTGTGGGCTGTTATGTGAGTTGCAATATCATGTAATGGTTTTATACATTTTTTTAATGTATTTGTGGAAGAGTTAAAGAAATGTGAAAAGTGTTGTTGGCTGTTTTTCTGTGAGTCGGATTTCTAAATCAATTTGAATGAAAAGGTGATTTTTGTTACTTTAGTGGTATACTAGTGGGATATTTGGTGAATTTTTTTTGTCGAAATAATATTTTCATGTGGAAAGTATATTTCTTGACTTGTTTAACTTGTTTGAGAATGAGGGGAAACCCCGGGTATCTAGGTCTGTGGATGTGTACTAGTATGCTAGTGAATTTGTGCGGTTTGAACTCAGTTTTAAATTGAAATATTGATGCTTTCAACTCTAACTAAACTATGATGATGGTGATTGGGGAGTACTAGGTTATGGGTATGTTCCCTACAAGTGGATCATGCATTAAAACAGATATTTTTTATTGTTACTCTCACCGAGATACGAGGTACCTGGGAACCCACAACGAGCTAGTGACTAGGGGTTATTTCCTATTTCTTGTGCTCATTAGATACTTTGTGATTTCCATAAGAATACATTATTGTTGGATAAAGAATTCTGCAGTGTTGACATTATTTTTAAAAGTGTTTCTTTTTAATGATAGCCCACATGAATTTTTTTTAATTTTTTATGTTTCATCTTTTTGAAATTATTACTAGCATTTCTTGTTTATGAAAAACTGCAATCATTGCATCTTTTAATGATTATCACAGGGAATAACATAGTGGTTTTATCCTACAGGGCATTGGATGACACCCTACTTACACAATTGGGTGTATGTAGACTTGGTTTTTTTTGTCGTAGGTTGGGTATGGTTTTTAGTGCCATTGGTTTGAGATTCTAGCTAGTCCTTGGAGGTGATGTCTTATGATGATGGCTTTAGGGTAGTTCCCCGTTCCATGAGGGGTTTTTGGATGTTCTATTTTATTTAATATCATTATTATTTTCCCTGAGATTTTTTTAGAACTATGTAATTATGTTCGGAATTCTTGTAAAATACTGTTTGGTTTGAAAAATTTTGATTCATTTAATTGTGTTCATTAGCTGTTTTAAGTTTATAAAATCAGTAATAATAGTTCCCAATTTTCATTTTTATGATACCCAGGCACTTATTCTAGACCATGGGGATCAGGAAAACCATTTAGGACATGTCGTTGGCCAGGTTTGGTTCCAGATTTTGTGGCGACCTGATTTGGTTCGTGACAGATTGGTATCCGAGGAGGTTTATGTTAACTGTTTGGGTCATGTTATTTGAGGAACAATCAGGATATACTAGAGTTAGGTTTTTTAGGACATGGATAACCAATTATGGGTAGTGTGCCTGATCACCACAAATCATGATGGGAATCAAGTCAGCATGGGTGGTTGGGACTTATCTAATTCCTTTGGTTTTTTTTGTTTTGATGATGATTAGGGGAAATGAGAAGAGAGTTGGGAAATAGTCTCAGTGAGATTGCATGGCCTGGAAGGCATTGTGAAGCAATTGATATTTCCCTACAACACTCTCCATGATGGTGATGTGACTGGCATATGGCTACCAACCATATGTCCAAGCTCCCATCGAAGCTAGTTCCCCCTCTCATTTTCTTATGTCCTTTAGAATTGAAATCTTGGATGACTGGATTTAAAGTCAAAATTACATGGTTTTAAAAAGTGTAAGGATTTTGGGAAATGATATTCAAATAAAGATGGAAGGTTTTGATTTTTGAAATTATGGAACAATAATTATATATTTTTTTCATTAGGAAAATGGTGTGTTTACGCCTCCATTAAATCCATGAAGTATGTTAATGATGGTTTTGAAAAAGTGTTTCTAATAGAGTTTTCTAAACTATTGAAAGGTGTTTTAATGGGATGATATGTTTTGAATATAATGTGTATGACATGAAATTGAGTTTTCATTTGAATGTTATTTCATTCTGAATTTTTTTGGAAGCAGTAATTTGGGTTCGATTTCGTGGTCATCGGTATTGAGAAAAAGAAAGTATAGTTTGATTCTTCTGGTTTTGAAAAGTGTAAATTGTTTTTGTTTTAACCATTGGTATTTTAATGGGAGACCACATGCATAGGGTTATATGGTATGGTGTATTGTTAATGGCATGACTAGATGAGTTCTAGGATGTATATAAGGAGGGTGCTCAATGTGGCATGGAAACATGCATGTGTGGGGCACATATGGTACCATTGGTGGCCACACTAACCCCAGAAAAAAATTAGTTTTAATATAAATTATTTCTAAAAGTAAAATATAATGTCTTGATGGGTGATTTGTGATGGTGTGTATTCTTGGTTTTTGGTAATGTTGATTTTGAGGAATGTTTTGAGTCCAAGAACCCCTCTTGTTTGAACGGGGTTTTGGGTTTTTGTTTGGATGGTAAGCATGGATGAAGGGATTGTTAGTGTTCTCTTCTGAGAAATTTTTGGGAATCCTTTATGGTTGTTCCCCTCATCTGTTTGTATTTGTTTCTGTTATTTCAAAACCGTTCGACCAGGTCGGTTGGTTCCTTGGGTTTTCGTATTAGATAAGGAACGCCCCCATTCAGGGTTAGTTCACAACTAAACTACAACCCAGATTGTTTCCTCATTGGAAAATCCTCAATTTGATAAATGTATGGAATATTTTCTTGAGAATTTTAGAATGTGTTTACACCATTTATTTTTTGGGTTTGAGGATACTCTTGTAGTGGGAGAGTGCTCGTGGAAGGTTAAAAGAGTCCATAGTTTCTTATGTTTCTTGATTCATTGAAGGTGGAAGTGGTCTGTGGTTGTTAGTGTTGATGAGAGTATGGATGGTGTCTAAGAGGGCCCCTGAGTCATTCATAGTCTCTTTGAAGTATTAATTGGCATTAAAGAACCTGTGTGGGAAATCAGGTCATGAGAGGCCATTATGGCCACCTTATGGAATTGTCTCTTGTTTGGGGACTGGGCATAAGGTCTATTTCCATGTATTGTTTCTATCAATCACAATGGTCATGTTTGGTGACTCCTTGTGATGTTGTGTGATCATATTATTGTAATGGTTATAGTTGTACAATCCTCAGAGGGTCTTTGTTATGTTGGGAGAATTTATGTCTTTGGGAAAACATCATTTGCATTATCTTAGTGGAAGGTGTTTATATGTGTCCTCCCCTTCTGTTGTTTCTCACCGAAGAAAAAAGATGTGATGTGTGTGCATCTTCTGATCCCTTGTATCAGTGAAATGTCATGTTTCGGTATAGTGAGTTTGGAATGTGGTATGTCTTGGTAAACTTATTAGGGATTGTGGTGTAGTTGTTTGTATCGCCGGAAGAAGAAGTTATGTTGAGGAGGTTTCCAAAGCCTAACTATATTCCCGAAGATGCTTAAATCATTTGAGCTCCATACATAGGTCTCAGAAAGAAGTTGGCTCCTATTCAGGGGAAATCCTAGGTTTATTTAAACCCATGTACAAAGTCTAATCCTCAGTATGAAATATAGAAAGATTTCAAACCTCTACTGTCATCATATTTCTTCTGTTATTCATATTCTATGGAAATATGTGGAGGGCCTCGAGCCCATGTTAGTTGCCTAATGTCCTTCATTCCCCCTTTGGTGTCCATTGTGTTTTTGGAGAAAGGATTAAAATTTTTCTAGATAGGTTGAGCACATGGCTTTCACATGGTGATTTGTAGCCATTCTCCAAAAAACATTCAGAAATAAATATACACACGGTTAGCAAATGGTTTCCCAAACTAGGCGGACTAACCATGCAGTCATCCCAACTCTTTGAGTTTTTGGTTCTTTCTGTGTCGGCCCATGTTTGTTGGTTAATATGGTTGGTTCATGTGGTGGATATAACCTCTATGATTCTCAAGAATTATCTTTTGTATATTTTTAATGGATGTCTAACCTTGTACTAGGGAGTTTGTTTGGGCCTCCCCTATTAGTGTCATGATTCTGTCATAGGAAAAATTTGTGTTGTCTCTTATGGTGGGGGCCCATTTGTTTCTCCTCATACCAGTAAATTAGTTTTTTCAATGGTCATGGATTCAAAGTGGGTAGTCTCATTCAGAGCTATCTAACTACCTACATCTTCAATGGTTAAATGTTGGGAGTGTAAAATGCCCAACAGTCTGGTTAAATCATGGTAAGTGTAACCATGTTAGTTCTTGTTGTTCATTTGGGTAAATTAATGGAATCATGTTCATATAGTGTTTGGGTAGTTTCATTTTGGGATAAAATCTAAATATACTTGCTGATTTCTCGAAATGGTGTATGTTTCGGTTGGTGAAAGTATTCCATCCTTTATCGATCAATTGGAGTTGTTTTGGCCTTTGTGGGTGAAACCTGTAAAGAGAGTACATCTTGGATTCTCAGTTGGGTCTAGTTGTTGATTTGACCTTGTTGTGACTTTAAAGGGAGAATAGATTTCATTGTTGGGAGAATTTCCACAAACATAATTTATTTTAATGGTATTTTTAATTCAATTTCCATTTTTTACTTAAGTTTAGGGGTTTCCTATGCATTTTGGGAGAAATGGGTGTTTTTTAATGATTTGGGCCAAACCGTGGGCCCAATTCTATAATTAATAATACATTTTGATTCCTTTATAACTCTTTATTTTTCAACATTTTTCATCCATTAAAATTAATACATGGAATCCCCTGACATAATAATTCCACTATATTAAATTAGACCATTTCAAAATCCATAATCATGGTGGATTTGTGTTTTTATTTAAGATATTAGGCCTACCCGAAACCCCTTTTCCTACCTTAAAAATATTTATTAATTTTTTACTATCTCATTTAATTTCAATTTTTTTTCAGTGATTCCAACTCTCACCATAGACCACATACCCAAGCCTCTCTCTCATGCTCTCCTCCCCCTCTTTCAAGATCATTTGCTTCGACATATTAGGAGAGACTTCTATGGATGTCTGAAATCTCCTAGATTGGAAGAGGTAAATTGATAACTTCATAAATCCTTTATATCCAACAATTTCCCCCCCATTCTAGTTCCTACATGATCTCCTCTTCCTTTTCGAACATACCATGAATGTTAGGCTATTTTAAAATTCTAAAACAAGTGGATTTAGGGTGATTTGTCCAATATTACATCAAGTAAGTGTTCCACCCATCCATTTCATCAATTTCATTATGGTTTCATCCCACTTTCTAGATTATCCAAAAAGTCCAAAAGTTAGGGTTCGAACCTAGGGTTTGAAATGGTGTGTTTTTTGTGTAATATTGAGATTTTAGGTTTCACTTCACTTTCATGTTGTGCAGCGGTGGTTCGTTTGATGTTTCACACCAAGATTTTAGGGTTTCGACTCAAAAGTGAGGTCATTCCATTGTTAACTATTTTTTTATGAGTTATTTTTCATATATTAATTGTTTTTTATGTTCCATATATTCTTTATGTTGCGAGAAAACTGTTTTTGAGTGATTTAGTTAAGTATTTTATTTTATAATTGTATTTTTTGATGTTGTGTACTTTTTGAAAGTAACACATGTGGTATAATTTATGGTAACTATATAAAAAATATGAAATTTATTAATTTGTGGTTTAAAGGGGAAGAAAATTATGTTATATTAATTCCTTAGTGTCATTGGGCCTTGGAAGGGGGATTTTGGAATACGTTTGGTGCGTAAAACACTATTATACTTCTTGCGAACTTTTTATAAAAATAGGTGTTTTCATTTTTATCTTTCATTGTATTATTCAAGGTGATTTTATAACACCAAAATGTGGTTTTATAAATGTATCTTGGGATTCCAATTATATTTTTGTAGTGTTTTGGTGTGGTTTTGTCCTTGAAATATGGTTTTGAAATGGGTACTGTGAACAATGTTTGGGTATAATCTTTAGAATTGTGTTCTGAAATATTTGAATGATTTAATAATTTATGTAAGAGGTGACACCATATTGGAAAGATATATTGGAGTGTCTATATTTTGAAATGGTACATTTTAAATGTGAAAGGGGATGTTTTCTGATGTGTTCCATCTTTTAAATGTTTCATAAAAATGTTTAACGGATTTTCTTAAGCGTGTAAGAGATGTGAAAGTGATGTGGGATGTTTTGTGTGAGTGCGATGTGAAAATTGAATTTGGTTGATGAAAGGGATATTGTGTAACATGTGAGTGGGATTTTATGTGAGTTGGAATATCTTGTAATGGTTTTATAAATTTTTAATGTATTTTTGGAAGTGTTAAAGAATGTGAAAAGTGTTGTGGGCTATTTTGGTGTGAGTTGGACATCAAAATCAATTTGAATGAAAATGGAGTTTTGGGACTTTTTTGGTTTACATGTAGGGTGTTTGGCTAATTTTTTAGGTGGAAATGATATTTTCATGTGAAAAGTATATTTATTTACTTATTAAAATTTTTGGAGCACATGGGGATGATGAGGTATCTAGGTGGGTGGACTTGTACTTGTATTCTGGTGAATCTGTGGGGTTTGACCTCAGTTTCACTTAGCTATATTTCAAAATAAAACTCTGTGTAATCTATGATGATGATGATTGGGGAACAATATGTTATGTGTATCTTCCCGACTAGTGGATTGTGCATGAGAACATATATTTTTTATTGTTACTCTCCCCAAGATATGAGGTACCTGGGACCCACAACGAGATAGTGCCTTGGGGATATTTCATATTGCTTGTGTTCATTAGTTACATTGTGCTTACCATTAGAATATGGTATGATTGGATGGAAAATTTAGTATTGTTGACATTATTTTTAAATGTGTTTATTCTTAATGATATCCCACTTAAAAACTATTTTCATTTTTATGTTACATCTTATAGAAATTATAACAAGCGTTTCATGTTTATGAAAACTTGAATGATTATCAAATGGAATCTCACAGCGGTTGTATTCCTACCAACATTTGATCACACCCTACTTACACCATTGGGTGTAAGTAGACATGGTTATTTTTTTGTTGTCGCGTTTTGGGTATAGTTTTATCTGCCAGTGGATCAGGTTTCATGCAGGTCATTGGCTATGATGTCTGGTGGATATATCATGAGGACAGTTCCCCTCCCATGGGGGTTTGGGCGATTTATTTTTGGTTTTGTACCTTTTTTATATTCCTTATAAGATGTTTTATACTATATTACTCAATTATGCATTTTTGTAAAAGATTGTTTGGTTTGAAATATCCAAATTTGTTTTAATGGGTTCATTTTTTGTTTTAAGTTTATTAACTCTGACAAATAGTTCCCAATTTTCACTTTATGATACCTGGGGACTTGTGCCAGCCCATGGGGATCAGGAACACCCTACGGGACAAGTCACATGCCAGGTTTTGTACTAGTTTGGGAAGCGACTATATACGATTTAGTAGATTTTATTTATAATTTCATAAAAAATAATTTCATTAGTATCCATTGGGGTTCCCAAAATAAAATGATAATAACACTATTGGAATAATAGTCATCAATTTTTTGTGAAAAAATAGACATTCTAAATAGATTTTTAATATTTTATTTATAATATGTTTTTGGAAAATCATTGAATTTTTTTAAAATAAGATTTTAAATATGTATATCAGTAATAATAAAGTAAAAATGACATTAAAAGAGCATTATATAGTAATTCATACCATGGAAGTGAGAAAAAACACAGGGAATGGAATTAGGTTCGAGAATCCCTATAGCTTAAATCCAAATGATTTCTTCAATTTAATAATATAGATAATAATATTAGATATAATAATTTATTATCAAAGAACCTATTATAAATGAACATAATTCATTATAATTTTATTAAGTTTAATTTTTCACGTTTTGATTATTTTTATAATTCAATTTCATTATTTGGGAGTGTTTATTTTTTTGTTTTTCTTAGTCGGTTCACTTGTATACATGTATGGTGGTTAGTGTAAAATGGGGATAGTTATCCAAAATTGAAATTATATATTATTAATGAAAGTAAATTTTTTAAATGTTATTAAATATTTTTATTTTTTCATATATGAGGAAATTTTATTAGCTAAAAAAACAATGATAATCATTTAGAATAATTTTGTTGGTTTTCAATCACAATATACTCATTTTATTTTATTATATAATATTATGAATATATGTTAATTGAATAACATAAAAAGGATTATGTAATAAATATTTCAACATATATCAACCATTATAATGGTTTTATGGATAGGATTTAATGTGGTAATGTAAAATGAGTTCTTATCATCCATGAATGTGACAAAACAACACCTTATTGAGGACGTTTACATTTATAGAATAAAAGGGAGATATGGAGATGTTTGATGATATATTATTTCATTAAAAAAATAAAATTATCTTATATATATAATAATTTTGTTATAATTCCACTTTTATGAGGGTAGATTTTTTGATAATAAAAAAAAGAAAAGAAAAATGAAAAGAAGTTCAATGAAAAGAAATATGATTTTACATCTTGAATTATTCTCCCTAAGAACCTCCTTAGGGTGATTGTATTTGATATTTTATTAAGAACAATGGTTTCTAGACCAGTGGGATATTAATGGGAATTTAATTTGGTGTAAATTAGAAAATATTCCTGGTTTGGATTGATTTAGTAGAACATGTGGTGTGGGGTGGTATTTATTGGATAAGAGGGGTGTGATTTTCATTATTTTATACATTATTTTGTTATTTTACCTCAATACTATAAATAGTACAAGCCTTATCAATAAATATAAAAAAATA
Source organism: Viscum album (assembly GCA_963277665.1). Taxonomy (NCBI): domain Eukaryota; kingdom Viridiplantae; phylum Streptophyta; class Magnoliopsida; order Santalales; family Viscaceae; genus Viscum; species Viscum album. The sequence goes on along the minus strand of OY728121.1, from coordinate 85,529,638 downwards.
TTTAAGTATAGTTCAATATAATGGGCCAATATATGCCATAAATCATCTATGTCACAATAATTCATGTTTTTATTAAAACCCCATTGATTACCAAATTTAATTATTCACTAAAAAAATAAATTATTTTATTAAAACTTGAAAAAATTACCCAAACCACTTATCGATGTGTATAATTAATAAATAAACACCATTTTATGAAAATAATTATATATGTGTGTGATGTAAAATTTTTAATTAAAATAATCATTTAGTCGAAGAATACAGATTTCTAAATTTTAACTTATTCTATGAAACATAGAAAAATTTGTTAAGGTTTCATAAAATTATATTATAATAAAATTAAAAAAAATTATTTTGTAAATAAATTTTAATGTTGTAAATTTTCATTAAAATAATTCTTCTAAATATTGTATTATAATTAAATATATATGAATTACAAAAATATCAACACATATTTTATAATTTCTAAAACATTTATTTAATTATAAAATTATAAAATTATACCATATTCTCATATATAAAATTAATAACTTTTACTTATAATTTTATAGGTGATGTCTCTATTATATTGGATAAAATTAATTTTCATAATTTTTATAATATTATTCCAAGTTTCAATTTAAAATTTCATTATTATAGGTTCCTAATCATCTAAAAAACCTCTTATATAGTTTATTCATTATTTATAATGTTTTTATTGGGTTCTCTATTTTATTTTATGTGATTTATACCATATAAATAAATTATATGAAGGTTTTTTCCACTTATTTAATTATTATTTTCATAGAAAAAGCTACGATATTGTATCAATGGAATGATGAAATTCTTAATGTGTGGGAAAAAGGGACTTGAAGAAAATAATTTTCCAAGAAAATTGATGAGTACAATAAAAGGAAATAAATCTCACCCATAGCATCCATTTTTAGTTTATTTTCTTTAATGTAGGAATTATTTCCACTACACATGCCAATTCTCTCTTCAAAACGATAAAACATATATTGTGGAAGGACCTAAGTTGAAATACACCGATGATGTATTTTTTTGGTTGGCATTGTATTGAAAAACATTGTTATAATACAATTTAGTGAATAAATTTAAGGTTGGACATTATATTTGTATTTTAATTTATATTATTATGGATTTAAAACAGGAAAAAAATGTATTTCCACTGAAAAACCATCAAATCTAGTAAGGTGGTGGGGCTTGAACCCATGACCGAAGGAAGATAAGTATTTACCTCCTACCACTATCCTATAAAATTTCCTATTTAATTTTTCAATATTTTTTTTTCAAAAAATTCACACATAAATAATAATGGTGAACTAGTGGTATTATTTTAAATATTTATAGATTAATGTATTACCCATATTAGATTAGGATAAAATTTAGCGAAAAAATGAAATACATTTTTCTCTTTTATGGGTCTTAAGATCCTTTTAAAGTGTATTTCTATACTTAAGAAATCATAGATAAATTTTTGATATAAATTTCCTGATGAAATGGAAGAATTATAAAACAATCAAATAAAAACATAAGGTTGAAAACAATGTTTATAGAAATATGTTATGTGAGTATATTTACTTATATTCCTAGAAGTAAAATAATTACTCAACGTTAGGAAAATGGGAAGAAAACATTTTTTTCCAAAAAACATAATTTTTATTCAACCGATGGTCTTTTAAATCAATAATGATTTATGGATTTTAGGAACTCTAAATTCTATTGATAATTTTTTTATTGATAACTTCAATCAATCCCTTTTAATATTTACTCTTTTCTATATGTATCTATCTCAACTTACCACAGATGTTATCCTACATAGATACCAAGTTAAATGTTATTCTACATAACCTCAGTACAACCAACTCTCTTTTTTCTAGGTGATATTTTATGAACCATTCTCATGATTTAAGATTTAATCATATGAAATATTAAAAAAAATTAATACCAATGTCAATTTTAAATTTAAATAATGCAATTTAGTTAATGTGGGGAGATTGTAACACCACCAAATTCAAAAGTATGATCATTGTATTCAATAGCGTGTATAACATGAAACACCAATAATGTATGGGAATATAATATCCTGAGTCAATATAATATAATTAATCTTTTAAATAATATCAATATATAGTTTTAAAATAATTCAATTTTGAGTTATCTTGGATTATACACAACAAGTACTTTCATTGATATCTTGTGTTACATGCAAGATCGACTTTTATTGAGAAATAATATATTATTAAAAAAATTATTACATATAAAAAAATATAATCTAGTTTTTAAATTAGATGTTATTAAAATTATTTAAAATGTTTTGAAAATATACGGTTTACACAAACATAATATGAATTCATTATTACAAATTAATTAGAAGTTAATATAACAATAAATTGATGATTATGGAAATGTTTCTATAGAAAACTCTTTTTATACCCCAAATCCATTTTATCATACTAAATTAAATTAATTAAAATTAAATAGTGATGATAGATTAATTTTTAAATTAAATATTCATTAAAATAATTTTGAAATTCATCCAATGGATTTTGTATTCATATGATAAGAGAAAACCCAATATTTCGCTTAAAAAGTCATATTTTTCTGAAGGAACTTTTACATCCTTTAAATAGACAGCCTAAATTAAATAAAAATTTTAGAAACTTTATAAATGTAATATGTAAAAATAATCTTATTTTCTTAAATTAAAACCAAAAAATTATGTGATGCTGAATTTTTAGTATTTATCTTTGAAATTTCATTTTTAGATAAATTGAGAAAAATAATGAATAATAATTCAAAACTAATTTTTCATATAATTTAATTATATGGGTAAATTATATTATTTATGGGGATTTACGTTTAATTCAATAACTGTAATACACAATAGTACAATTTATTCCATTGCAATCAATTTTACATTTAAATTGAATATAAAAACCGGGTAATTTTTTGAACATTCTTACTCTAAAAACCTATTATGTCATCACGTCTGTGGGATTAAATTTAAATAATTTTTTTCAATTCATGATATTAGAATTTCAAAAAATAATTATTTAAAATTTGGGATTATAATAATTAAAATTTCTTTTAATAACAATTATTTCACAAATATTATTAGTTAAGTGATTAAAATTATTTACAGTGATTATGAGAAAAATTAGCTTAACAATGGACTAAACCTTAAACATAAGGGCACAAATGTCGTTGAAACATGTCCAAAATTTATTTTCATACATATTTATACAATATAATAAATTGGAAAAAAATGGATAATTATTTTAACAACTATAAATTGGAAAAACATTATTGGAATTCCATTTTTAAAAATTAAAAAAAAATTCACTTCTCCTCCCCTATAAAAAGTCACTTGCACCTCTTACTCACTCACACATCTCAAGACACTATGGATAAACCTATATTATGAAACATATCCTCTCAAAATCCCTACCAGGATCCTAAAATTATCCCTTTGGGAATAAATCCATCAAATGAATCCCTTTCGTTCAATCCAAAAAAGAGTTACCCAAAGAAGTGGTAACATCTTTCCCTAATCCTTTATGATTTATTTTAATTATCCATACCCCTAAAATATTATTATTATATTATTACATAATAATATATGTATCCTAAATATAATAAAACGTTTTTAATATAATTATTCGACCACAATTTACATATACTCTTCTTTATTTTGTAATGAACTTAACATTTTTTTGTAAATAAAACTATCACCTCACAAAAAGATGGGGAACATTTTTACATTAACACCTTTCATCATTGGGAAGTAATCTAGAAACCCTGTTTATATATGATATATTTTTTATTTTTCATTTAATTAGGAATTTTTATATCTTATCTAACTCACAATTCCATGTTTTTAATTTTATGGTAATATAATAACATCGTTTGCGGATGTCTTGTCAACCACCACCTCAAAGAGTCATTATTTGTTCACACTATACATGGAATTTATAATGGATTCTTTTAGTGTGAAGGGTGAGGGGCATGTGTCATGGGGTCAATTCCCTGGGTGTGTTTTATTTGATGTGTGTACTGTAACTATCCTATATAAATGATGGTTTTAGTAAATGTTTGTCACATATAATGAATAGATATGATAACGTAAATATAATTTAAATATATATATCATTTATATTTCATTATTTAACATTTTTAAAATAAATTAATGTAGTTTTCAGGCCTATATACAGCCTATCATATATAAGAATGGTGAATTTCATTTCCTATATCAAAATTTAATGGATTATTCTAAATGATTATATACTAAATATATATGATATTTAAATAATGGTTTACATTTGTGATATTATGAAATAGATATATATTTATTTGAAAAAATATGTTACATTTCAAAACAGACATGATATACTAGAAAAGTAACACCCATATTATTAAAAAATGAATGATTATTAAAAAATGGTAATATGATATTAATATATTATAATATATGAGAGTATAAATTTTATAATGGTTATTTAGTTACATATTAACATTCTTAGAACCATTATAAATGATGTTAAAAGATGTTCACCTAAATGTAAATGCAAGGTAATGGATTTTCATCTAAATTTTTTTATCCATGAGATAAATGTCATATTCACCACTCACTTCATTTTATGATGTATATTCAAACTGTTTTGATATATTATATCATGAATTATCTCATATTAATTGTATTTAGAGTTTCAGTTTGAATTATTTTTTCTAATGGTATTTTAAATAATTGTTACCCAGTGGTTCAAAACTTCATTACCAAAATTCTTTTCATTATGGTATATTGCATCACCATTTCCGTTAATATTTAATCATTATGTGTCTAATAAATTTTTTAATATAATATTCTATTTACATAGCTATATGTGTATTTTAATTTGACATAAATAATATACTTATTTATTTCTACTGACTTCAATGTTATGCTATTTCAATTTTTTATTTCACAATATCATTTTATTCAGAATTTTTTAACTTCAATTTCTAATAGAGGTAGTTATTGGATCATTGTTCTATAAAAAGTTTAATTTTATTCACTATTATTTATGAAAATCTATTATCAATTAATACTACCATTTTCCCACTATTTTGTAATCAAAATATTTTTATGTGTTTTTAAAAAACACGACTTCATTTCTCACATTAGTTAGAGAATTTGTTTTATTTCGAAATTTTTTTTAAAGGTTTCTATAAATGTTTTAAACATTCCAAAATCATTTTTCAGATTAATGTTTTCCATTATTTCATTTTAAAATTTCATGAAGGATATATTATTTTCTATTTAAAAATAAGGAATTATTCAAAACTTTTTTCTATAAAAAGGATTGTTCATTTTATCTTGTATAGAAGGAATAAGTTCACCTATAATCATTTAATAATGATTCCTTTTCTTGTTTAATAGGAAAAAATTTAATTAAAATGTTTACAATGGTGGTTATCAATGAAAAGTATTTTCCATAAAATCAGAAATAAAATCATACTTTTAGAAAAATTGATTTTATTAGATTATTTCATCGGATTAATATTAGTCAATGACAACAAAAACATTATTGTACTCTATATGAGATTTTTCGTATTGATACCAACTTTATTATTCTTCTAAATGGTTAATAAATTAATTTTCTTCAGATAGTATTTAAAATTATCTTCCATTATTCCATTTTGACTCCCCTTTAAATATTAAATGTCAAATAATCAAATAATATTGAATTTCCACTAATTATATATATCAATTATCAGGAAAATGTTTATTTCATTAACCATATATACATTTTACAAAGTATTTTCACATTAATGGATATTTGATTATATAAGAAAATATTTATTCATTCATATTCATTATTGAATATTTAATTTCGATAAGACATATTATTTATTTTGATGATTATATGTGAGGAATTATTTATAATTGAAATGATTCTTTGTCATGTGCTTTATGTATCCCTTTAATGCATCAACAAAAATAATTTACACATATTTCATATGTTTTATATTTTTTTATCCCTTCTTGTGAAATATCATTACAGTATAGTTATCGAGTATCACGATACATGATGTCCAATAATTAATTATTGCCTTAATTTTTTTCGAATTTATTATCCATGGTATTTTCTCTTTGAGGAAGTATATAAGATCATTTGATCCCAAGTTTATTGATTAAATAGAAGGTGTTTTTAGTTAACTATAGTTACTAAAATTGAACGTGTTTTGAGTTATTTTCGGTACCATGTTATTTATTCACTTCCTTATCGGTTTATTGATTATAGGGAATGAGTCCTCAGTTATTATATTTTGATATTTATTATTCACCTTGATTAATTATTTTTTATAGTACTTTACCATTACTGATTATTTGAGAGCACCCTTATTTTTTTAAAATTTATACATTAATCCATGTACTTTACAATGAAAGATATAAAAGAATATTCCAGATGGAATAATGCAATCCATGAATAAAAAATATACTTTCATACTAGTATATCAATTTGTTATTCCAGATTAATGTATGTATCAGGTTTTAATGACAATTAAACTCTTCAGTCCATTAGGATTTTATTCCTTGTAATCATGCCAATGTAATAGTAGTGGACACCGACTCTAGGCTTACTAGGGCTGGGTCACAACAGACACTACAACTATGCGAGGTATTAACTTTATTCATTCATCTTTAGTGACTTCTTTATTTGAAAAAAGTACCTCTAATTCCATTATATCAACCATATTCATGAATATTTTAAAGCATATGTTATATATAATTTTGTTTTAAGTGGTTATGGATTCGTCTTGAAAAGAATAAATAGAAGGGTTTTTATGTCCCTCGTGATTTATTTTGATATTTTACGTCTTGTGAGTTTCATATTTTTAGCCTCTCAACATATATATGTTTTATGTTATCCATGATATTGATTGGTTGGATTCCAATAAGACATAGATTGAATTATATAATTTATGGGGGGTACTTATAGCCTCTAAGAGAAAATATCATATGTTTTTTGGAGAATAGAATATGAGATATTTTAACAAACCTGTTAATGTTATGTTGAACTATTTTAATATATTTATTAAATATATTTTGTAGATTTATATTCACTCTAAGAATATAAATTTATTTTTAGATAAATGGTAAATATATTTATTTCCAAAAAAATATGGATTCGTGAATTATATTGTATTATTTAAATGATTTCTTTCAAAATTATGGAATTTTTTAAAAAAATTTAATTTCATTATAGATTCCAATTTATAAATATTATATCATGATTAAAGTTTTAGAGTTTTTTAAAAGGGTCTATTTTATAATGAATAGTGGAAAATATTTAATTTTTAAACTATATTTTCCCATCAGATATATAAAAACTAAATCCTTATCTATTATTTTTAAAAATATTCATGAATTTTGTTTCACTAATAATAATAAATTTTTGGTATTTGGAATTATTTTATCCATGAATTTTGTATTCAATATTTTTTAAAAGTAAAAATATTTTTTTAAAACAATCTTCATCATTAATTGAATGTTTAATCATAAATTAAATTCTTACTCATATAATCATTGAATTTTGAAAAAATTTATCCATATTTTATGATAGGATAATTTTTTTTTGAAAATTGGCCTTTTTATTTTTAATCTATATAAATTGTAATCATAGTAATTTTTTGTTACCACAGTAAATATAAGGTGTGTGAATTATTATTAAAACAAACATGATAAGGCAATAAATTAACTCAAATGCTTGAATTTATTTAATTTCATGAGTTTATTTCTAATATAATCCTCGAATCATCAGAAATATGACATTTTCTATATTTATTATTAACATTAACCATTATAATATTCATGTAAATGTTAAAGTCAAAATTGTCACTTTCTTAATTTTAATGTTTATAATATATTGTGAGAGGGATAAAAAACTATATTCTATTACAATAAGTTATTTTAAATATAATGTCTTTTTTTATTAATAGTAATTTTTTTCAATTTTAAATGACTATATAATTACATTAATATATTAGGCTACACCAATATAGTACTTGTGAAAATAGAAGAAAACTCAACAGAATGATTTCAAGAACACCAAACATAATATTGGTATGGTGATTCATAGTGTGTTTAGAATTTTTTTATAAATAAATCTTATTAATAAAAATTAATGGATTATAAATTAATTATATTTTTTTATGTTTTATTTAAAGTCAAATTAAATTTATAGTTCATAAAATTGGAATTAATGATATTAAAAATCAATAATATTTTATTATATAATTTAAAATTCCAAAAAAACACATATTTTGAAAACATTAAGGTATATGGCTGAAAATATCAACCATTATCTTTTTATCATAAAATTATTCCTTTATAGTAACATTTATGACCACTAAAATGTAAAAACCATTAATATCATTGTAATTGTCCAAAGAGTATATGGGTGTTAAAAAGAGAAAATTGGGAAAAATTAATCAAAAAATGTCCGACGTTTATTTTATAGGATTATTGTGAATAATAATCATTATATTGTTGATTTTTTTACATGTGCGGACCATTTTACAGTAAAAATAATTTCTATTAATATAATGATTTAAGTATTCCTTAGAGTTCCCCTCCCAACATTGTTAAAGAAAACTCCCTTATCCCCAACTATACACCCATAAACAACCTTTTGGATCCAAAACTCCCTTCACATATCCCTTCCTTTAAACCCTTTCCACTCCCTAGAGTCCATGTATTAAATAAAAAATGACCAATGATGGAATTATTGATAATCATAAATAGGTTTTCTGAATAATAGTTATAGCTTTAATCTGGATGTTTTAGTTTTATTTCTTACTTTTCAACTATAAAATATAAATGAATAATGATGAAATAATTTCAACAGTATCCTAGATATAATAATATTTTATTAGGAAAATTTCATAAATTATATCCTTATCCTCTTTCTTAAAAAAGGAATCTGACCCCTCATTTGTATGTATAGTGGTCAACCACCCCATGAACTATTGTAATTTGTTTTCATTCACCACCTATAGAATATATTTATAATTACGTGTTCAATTTAATTAAATAACATGTATGAAATATTTATCAGTAATTTAGTGGAATTATTAATCTATTTTTTGACATTTTCCTTCATTTATAAAATTACAACATTGTATATGTGATCCTTGGGATTACCACACCCATGAAACAATGTGATTAATTTTTCATCACTAAATCGCATGGGGGGAATATATAAGTTTATAATGTGGTATTTATTTAATAATAATAATTTTGTTTAGTTAAAATAAAACTTACCTTATTTCAATCATGATCATTGAAAATGAATTTTCAACCCACGCATACGTAAAAAATAATCTTTCTAGGATTGTAACATAGTTCATTTTTCATAACCATAATTCATAGTTAGTTTAAAAAAGTATAATTGATTTATAAAAATAATAATAATGTAATTATTATATTCTATATATAATGGAATTTATACCTCTTTGACTGTAGTTATCATACCAAAGTCATTACCAATAACTGATCTAAATGTCATCAAAACATATAAGGTAAACTTAATGGTTAATTTAACTATATATAATATGGTAATATATAATATAAAAGGAATTTTAAAAATGAAAAAAATGAATAATGAAAATAATTAACATAATTATATAATTATTTAGGATAAATAATGTAAAAAATGTGTCTTACTCAAGGTAATAGATACTTCACATTAAAAAATCATTTTAAATATTATAAATATTAAATATATATATATATATACACATATAATCCATATCAATATTGGTAAAATAATTTTATTAATGTATTTTTATTTACATTAGTGAATTTTGAAGGTAATTTTATGAAACGTTATACATTATTTCAATTCTCTGTAAATGTAATTATTATCAAAATTTCATATTTATCTTTTGGAAAAAAGGAAAAATTAATGTTTTAGTTAATTTATATTGTGTCATTAGTTATTCCCTCTTTCATAAACATTATTTAAGGTTTTTATTCCTTTACAATATTTCATGATTTAATAAAAATCCAATCCTCCTTTTCTATTGTATATTGAAACAAAAATTTATAAAGAATATATATTTTGATATCTAAAAATGTTTTTTATAATCACCCAAATATTCATACATTACTATAAAATAATTTTAATGATAAAATATATAATAGTTGTGAAAACCCAAGATCTAAAGGATTAGTGTCCTGAGAAAATTATGAGTGTTCAAAAAAATTACTTAATAAAACAAAATTATTTTTTAAATTTATTTTTCTCTAGATTCATAGGGCCCTTTTTTCTCTTTAGTATATGTAGTCACCTGGGGAAATACATCAAAGAATGGGGTGAGATTAAATCCAAATAAGAAGAAATATATGAACATGAGTCTATATAACATGGGTGAAAATAATATCTATAATCATATCATAAGCATGGGATCATCTTCGTAATCCTGATATGAGGTATTAGATAAAGTCTTGGAATCTGGAAATTTTTAAAAATGTAGTATCTTGTCTTATTGGTCAACTTCCATAGATATTTGTAAACAAATCTAGATTCATTTTCATGCATAACATCATAATCATTTTGATCTAATCTATAAACAGTTTGTTGCATATTTCAAATTATCTCTTCTGATACATCATATTACCTAATGTATTGAGGCGCTATATAATTCTTGCTAATCTTGTCACATCATATCATTTACATTATCACGTATTTCATATAAAAAATATAAGAATCATTTTCATAAAATAACCCATGGAAAGGAAATGGATTAATACGAAATTCATAAATCATTCATTCCTGAATAAACATAGGGGTTCTAAAAAATAAAAGCTAATATTATACAGGGAATAGAAATAATCCCACAATACTGAAGGAGAAACCATTTCAAGATAAGTACAAGATGTGTTTTTTGGAATATGAGTGATTTCAAAAAATCATTATATTTCTCATAAAAATAGAATATAAAAATTTATATTTTTTATGAAATGGAACATTCATTTAAAGATTATAATATGAAATTTCATATCATGGGAAATGGAATAACCCAAACAATGGAATTGGGTTCGTAAATCACCTTACCTTATGTATGAACCATTATTCACATTAATATCATGGATAATAAAATTATATTCATTAGTTAATTAATAGAACACCTCTTATAAATTTATTTTATTCCTAATAGTTTTATTAAGTCTTTTTTCCATTATGATGAGTTATGGAGTTCAATTTCATCATTTGGGTCTATTCATTTTCAATGTTTTTATGATCGGTTCACTTGTATAAATGTATTGAATATCATGTAAAATGTGAATAATTGTACATTATTGAAATTATATGTTATTAATGAAATTAAAGAAGATTATCTGGTTTTATAAATTATTTTTTCAAATATGTGGATTATTTATTTGATATAATGATAATGATAACCATTTAGATTTATTTGGCAGTTTTTTAATCATCACAAACATGTTTTATTTCACTATTTTCTATTGTGTGTATGTGTTAGTTTAAAAACAAAAATAAGGTTATAAAAATCACATTAAAATCATTATAAACCATTATAAGGGGTTTATGACCATAAATGGATATGCTAAAAGGAAACGAAAATGCATCATCAGCAATTGTGGTAAATTGATACATTGTGGGGTTTATTTTCATTTTTAGAATAAATGGGAAGGGAAAAGAGGATTGATTATTGCAATACCCTGACCCCTCTGGACTAGAGCCAGTGCATTACATGTTACATTTGAATGGATAGAACAAATGAACTCACAAAGGAATGATCATTTTATTAGTCTTTGTGATACTAGATACATTTATGTAACTCAATTTACATTCGAAATGTTTTCAAGATAAAATACATAAAAAAACTAAAAACTGCATTAGAAGAACTAAATAAATAGTCTCCTCTTCATAACTTGATGGGGGTAAACAAATGAAGGGGTGAGCTGAAATGTTATTTATGGGATAAAAATGGAGGACTCATGAATTCAATAATATGTGAATCAAAAACAATTTGACATAATGAATATGGCATGGTGAAGAAATTGAAAACTAATGCCATTAACAAACCGAGAATGAAACTACAACCATCGATTTTTTCATAGTGAAAACCTCTTGGATAAAAATGACAGGTAATGAAATTAAGAAAATTCTTGTTAATTGGTCATCATGTATCTATTACATGATACCATAATACCGTTCAAATAGCTTAGTTTTTTGGGTATAAACTCATTTGATTTTTGGAAATAAAGTCGAAGGGCTTGTCACAAACTGATTTGTCTCATGATACATGTTGAGCCATTAAAGGGATATAGTGGGCCCTGACCATCACCTCATGTCCATGTAATTATTTATTAATATATTCAATAAATTATCAATATTCCATTACAGTATCTGTATTGAGTATTGGATATAGATTCATCAGTATTTCAATAATCAAAACAACTTTCAAAATAAAAACCATATGTAAAATGGCATACAACATAGAAAATAATCATATCCTTGATACGATAATTTTTTTATTTAATATAAATATAATTTAAAATAAAATTTGATCTCAAATGGGATGCATATACACCACATAAAGGTTACTTGGATCACAATTCAATGTAAGTCACAACGAAATGGAAGTCGAGACAAAGTCCCTTACCACAATATAACTAGTCGAATCATATGACCTAAACATAATAACCATTAAATTAATAATTTAATAACAAGAACATAAATAGAATCATAATTTTATATGTGAAATATAAGTCCACATATACCTCATACAACAAATAAGTAGTGAAAAATGGAAATCTTATAGAAATAAAAGTCAGATAAGAAACTCATTACCGTATTATCGAATGTGTATTCATTTGTTTTAATGACCTCAATAATAAAATTTAGCTTCATTAATTAATTGTAAAGAACCTCCAATACATGTTATTAATTTAGTATGACCTTATTAGGTTCATTCAGGGCCCATTTACGGGTTTAAGGGGTTAAATTTTATTGTTTTGGAAGCATTTTCTTCCATGGTTTTCATGCTTCCTTTACTTGTATTCGTGTATAGAGATACATTTGAAATGTGGATAGACATCTAGAATTTTTAATAAATCATATTAGTGAAATTAATGAGATGAAAATGATCATATGATGATTTAGGGTTATATAATTGAGGATGAATCATTAGTTAAAATTTATTGATAAATGCTTGGATTTAGCTTGGTGGTTGTGTGCACAATGAACTTGTTTTGTATTATTATTCCATATTATGATTGTGTAGGGAATACAGAACACTAATGAGATGATATAAATATATTTGGATCTGGTTCAACTATATAAATGGTTTCATGAACATAATTGATTATGGAAATGAAAATTAAGAACCTATCATCCATCACTGTGATAAATCCGCACATCTCAGATGGTGTTTTCATTTTTAGTATAGGGGGAGGGGGAAAGAGATGATGATGAAATATTCCATTAACATTATATAATTCCAGTTCCTTTAAGGTACTGAAATTATAACAGAATTTGGATGAGGGGAGTTGAGGAATAAAGTATAAAATAAAGGAACAAATAATTGAAGAAAAATTGAGAAATCTGTCATGAAAATTCAGCAGCCTAACAACATCACATAAAATACCATAAAATTGTTTGATGAGAGAAAGGAGATATATCATCACACTTACAGAATATGTGAATTGTAACCCCCCAACCCCTATAGATTGGAGCCATTATATTACTTTTTATATTGGCATAGTTAAAAGGAATGAGAATCCCAAAGGAACAATCAGTGTAGTAGTCTTAAAGAAACTAGATACATATATGCTACTCATATTACATTGGAAATGTTTACAAAATACAATACATAAAGAAAACTAAAAGATGCATCCAATTGAAATCAATAAACGATATCTTCTTCATCACCTGTTGAATGTAGAAAATGAAATGGTTGATCTAAAATGCTCAGCAAGGGATACAAATAACAAAATCAAGAGTCAATAATAACTGAATCATTAACAAATATGGCATAATGAATAAATGAAAAACACACGCCATTAATAAACTGAGAAAGGGCTTGCTTCTATAGATTTTGTCATTGTGAAAACCTCATAGATAGTAAAAACTAATAATGAATAAATAGAATTCTTATTAATAGGAAATCATGTATTTGGAACATGATAATATAATACCTGAAAAACAGTTTAGTTTTGTGGGTAGAAACCCATTTGATTTTTGGAAACAAACTCGATGGGTTTGTCACCAACTGGTTTGTCTCATGAGATCTTTTGATGCATTGAGGTGCTATAGCAGGCCCCACCTACCACTGCATGTCCAAATCATTCTTTATTGATTGATTCAATACAAGAGGAAAATTCATTTTCAATAACCTTATAGATTAGTGTATATGGATTCATCGATATTTCCATTATTAAAAAAACATTTCAAATAAACAATTTATGTAAAATGGTATATGATATAGACAAAAAACATATCCATGATATGATATTATGGATATTTAATATAAATAAAATTTAAAATTAAATTTTATCTCAAATGGGCAGAAGGTACAACACATAAGGATTATTAGGTGCACCCCAAAAAGTTAGTCACAACAAAATAGTAGTTGTGACAATGTCTCCTACCACAATGTAATCGGTTGAATCATATGACCATAAGTTAATAACCAAAAAATGAGTCATTGAATACAATGAATATAAATAGAAACATGTTATTATATATAAAATGTATGTACACATATACCACATACAAGAAATAATTGGTGAACAATGGAAATCTCACGGAAAGGAAAATGAGAATAGAAACCCCGTACATTTTCCTAGAGTGTGTTCTTAGATTGTTTTAATGACCTTAATAATAAAATTTTGATTAATTAATTAATAATTCTATAACCTCTTATACATATAGTTGATTTATTATAACCTTATTAGATTCATTCATGGCCCTTTTAATGGGTTTAAATGGTTTAATTTTATTGGTTTGGTAGCATTTTCTTCATCAGTTTCCATGATTAATTTACATGCTTTCATGAATGGAAGTTCATTTAAAATGTGGTTAAATATCCATAATTTTTAATATATATATTTAAATACATTATGGAGATATAAATTATTAGGGGTTATATATCATGATGATGAATCATTAGTTAAAAGTTTAATACGAATATTCGAATTAACATGGTCGTTTTGTTCATAATGAACTTGTTTTGTATCATTTTCTTATATTAGGAGTGTCTAAGGATTATAGAAAATTAATTAGATGAAATAAAAATTTTATTATTTGGTTAAACCATTAAAATGTTTTTATGGGCCGTAATAAAGGAGAAAGTGATGAACGAAACATTGTCATCCACAAATATTATAAATTTGAACATCATGGATGTTGAATTCGTTTATAAAAATAAATGGTATGGAGTAAGGATATAGTTGATAGTTCATCTATTAACATGAAATAATTCTAGTATATAGATGATACTGGAGTTTATAATGGTCATTTTGACATAGGAGGTGTGGAGAGAAAAATAAAAGATATGAACTTGAAAATTAATGAAAATGTGAGAGAGCCATTATGAATATTTGGTGGCCTAAATGTGTCGCTTCGAATTTCCAAAAATGAAGTGATTAGAGAAAAGGGCATCTCATAGTATTTAAATAAAAAATGACATTAATAATAACACATAAAATAAAACCCCAACATATGAAAATATAAAATAAAATAGATAACATAAAGGAAGTGTCGACTAAAAGAAGAGAATGATGGATTCCTTTACCATGTAGTGTAACTGATAGATCTTGATAGATGGGACCTTGGGGGATTAAGGACACATTTTTAGGACTAACATGGAGGTAATAACACTAGATCATTGAGGATATTGAGTTTTGAATGAGAGAAAATGAAGGGGTGTGAGTTGGTATTTATAGTAATCAAGAGAGAGTTTTTTATTAATTAAAAGGGACACCTTTTTAGTGGATTTCACAAAACCATGGGGTTGCCCATGGTATTTGCCCATGTTTTAAGCCAAATGGGAGACCTCATGTAATAATATACTGTAAAAAAGTCGAACATTTCTTTATATTAATACTTACATCATTATGATGTCATTAAACTACTGAAAACTCAAATCTGTATTTTTACTATTCACTAAAAAATCAATTATATTAGAAAAATCCCAAAATTCACCCTAATTTTTTTTGACATGTACAATTCAAAAATGAACTCCATTTTTTAAAAATAATTTCTATTTATTTTTAGTTTAATTTTGAAATAAAATCAAAGATAATATAAAAAATAACAATTTAATGTTATAATTAGTTTTGTATTACATTGAAACATCAAAACCTCTCATTATCTTTTTACCATAATAAAATAAAATATTTTCATTATTTTATATTTATAAGTGTCATATTACTATTCATACGCGTATTCTACTATTTATCAAAAAATCATGTTGGTTCTATCTTGGCCCAAATGACTTACTGGTCAAAACTCTATATGACTGTTTTTCGAAATTCAAAATATTGAAGTTGAAAATCTATGTTTTATGGATAACATATAACTCTCTCCTATAATGTTTTGTTTCAAAAAAGCCTTATTGCGTCATGAAATATGGGATATCGAATGAATATAAAGTATTTAAGGGCAACATACCAAAAAATGATTGGGGTTTTATTTATTCCCTCCTTCTGAAATTTTATCCTCGAAATTTTATGTCTAAAGCACACCAAAAAGATGTGGGTGGTTCTTCCTCATGTAATCCTTTGGTTCCCTTGTTTCTTCCTCCATATTTTGGTTTCTAAAATGAACCTTTACTAAACTAATTTTCCAATTTTCTAATACCTTCTCCCTTGTGTCAAGAATCACAATAACCTTTTCACAGTATGACAAATTAAGTTCCAGTTCCCTTTCTACGTATGTGAGTACATGTGTTGGGTTTGGAATTTATTTATTTAATAATGACATGTGGCATACATCAGGAACTCTGGTGAGATTTGGTGACATTTCTAAATAGTAATCTATAGATTCGATTAATTCTAGAACATCAAATGGTCTGATGTACATGGGAATCAGTATCCCTTTCTTACTGAATCTTATGAAACACTTCCATGGAGATACATTCATAGAGACATGATCCCCCACTTATAATTCCAAAATCCATTCCCTGTTTATAAGAATAACTCTTCTACCTACATTGGGCTGATTTAATATGTTCATGGATTTTCTTCACCTCTGTTGTGGTCTCTTCAATATGTTCTGGGCCAATAAGATTCCTCCCACCAACATCATCCCAACATGTTGGATTTCACATCTCATTCTATATAATGGTTCATATGCTTCCATTTGAATACTAGAATGGAAACTATTATTTTACGATAACTCCACCAAAGCCATGTATTGAATCCACATACCATGTATGTCAAGTGATCATGACCTCAAAATTTCTTTTAGAGTTTGAATAGTCTTTTCAGACTGTCCGTTGGTTTGCGGGTTATAATCAGTACTCATACGAAGCTAAGTATTCAAAGCCTTCCCAAGATTTTCTATAATTTTGATGTAAATCAGGGATCTCGATCAGATTCAATTTACAAAGTTTCACCATGAATTCTTACAACATCATTAATATACAATCTTTCCAAGAGCTCAAGTGGTAAATAATCTCTTATAGGAAGGAAATGTGCTGATTTTTGAGACAATCAACAATTACCCATATTGCATCATTCCTTCTAGGTTTCCTCAGTAGTCCGGTGATAAAATCCATCATAATGTTATCCCACTTCCATATTGGAATAGGTAAAGGTTGCATCACTAATTTGTGATGTTGTCTCTCTACCTTCACTTGTTGAAAAACTAGACACCTTGACACGTAGTCAGCAATTTCCCGCTTCATATTATCCCACCATAAATATTCCATTAGATATCTATACATCATGGTTCTTCCCAGATGTATAGATATATTTGAGCTATGGAATATTCTAATAGTTCTCTCTTTAGCTATGGTACTGATGGAACACATAACCTCTTCCCAAATTTTATTACTCCTTCATACATGAAGTCAACCAGTCTCCAATCCTTGATAGCATTTATTTTCTTCTGCACATTCCAATCATCAGATTGAGAGATTTTATATTCTCTAATAAATATGGTTTAGCAATCA
This sequence comes from Viscum album, assembly GCA_963277665.1. Classification (NCBI taxonomy): domain Eukaryota; kingdom Viridiplantae; phylum Streptophyta; class Magnoliopsida; order Santalales; family Viscaceae; genus Viscum; species Viscum album. The sequence goes on along the minus strand of OY728121.1, from coordinate 85,511,449 downwards.
TTTGAAATATAAAATATGTTTCCCCTTCCATAAAAATTACCATAGCCATCTCTAGTATATCCAAAAATATTGGATCCTTTACGATCCACATTTGAGTCAGAAGCCCATGATCCTTCCTACTTAAATCATCTACCACCTTATTATTCATTCCTAGGTGTTAGTGTGTTGAAAAATCCTAATCTTGGAGTAACTCGAGCTACCTCATTTTCCTCGTGTTGAGTTATTTTTTGAGTTAAAATGTATTTAAAACTCTTGTGGTCTGTATAAATATCACATCATTATCTATAGAGATAATGTCTTTATATTTTCAGAGAAAAGATTATAGCTGCTAACTCAATATATTGAGTTGGATAATTTTTCTCATGGGTCTTCAACTGTCTTGATGAATAAGCAATAACATTATCATTTTTCATAAGGATGAAACCCAGTCCATTCTTTGATGCATTGCTGTATATCACAAATCCATCACTTCTAGATGTAAGAGTCAAAATTGGATAATTGACCAATCTTATTTGAAATTCGTCAAAGCATTCCAGACACTCTTTTTTCCACACAAAATTAACTCCTTTACAAGTGATATTATTTAGTGGGTTATCCAGTCAGGTGATATTTTGTTTCTAACACCAATAGTAATCTACTAATCTAATAGAATTGCACACCTGGTTATGTTTCTTGGTGTTGGACAATATTGGATTCCCTTTATCTGGGTAGGATCAACTAGGATTCCATCATTTGAGACAATATGGCCTAGAAAAGAAACTAATTGAAACCAAAATTTTCACTTTCTAAACTTCCCATATAATTTATTTCTGCTAAGATTTCTCATAATAACCCTAAATTGATTCTCATGGTCTTCATTGAATTTTGAGTATATGAGGATATCTTAGATTAATACCACAACAATTTTATCACAATATTACTTGAAAACTCTATTCATTAAATCCATGAAAAAAGACGGTCCATTTTTCAATCCAAAGGCATCATTGTAATCTTGTAATGACTATACCTAGTCCGAAATGCTATCATAGAAATATCTTCCTCCCCCACAAACAACTGATGATATCTGGATCGAAGGTAAATCATCAAAAATTAATGATCTCCATGAATTTGATCAAATAAATCCTCAATTCTGGGCAGAGGATACCTATTCATTATTGTAATTGCCTTGATTTCCCTATAATAACTGCAAAGCCTCATAGATCCATCTTTCTTCATGACAAAGAGGACAGGGGCTCCCTATGCAGAAACACTAGGTCAAATAAATCCTTTTTCACTAAAATACTCTAGTTGTTTCATTACATATACCAATTCCACAATGGACATTCTATAGGGAGTCTTTGATATAGGTCTTGCATCAGAAATTTAAAAAATAGAGAACCCAACATCCCTCTCTGGAGGAAGTCTAGGTAAATCCTCTAGAAGTACATCAATGTACTCCTGAACTATGTGATAATCATAAATTTGAATATTTCATTCCTCTTCTTTAGATATTGGTTTATCTTCCCCTCTGAGTATTGTATTCAAAATAGCTATTAGGGGTGATTCTAGATAAGAATCAAGTGGTGAAGTTTCATCCCATAAGACAAGGGATTCTACACCATTTTCAAAAATTGTAACATCCTTATTTCTTACAATAGTTCTTCATATTATAATTTCATAGCCAATCCATGCCAAGAAATATATCAAATTCAGACATTGGTATGATAATAAGGTTATCAGCTAAAGAATGTTTTGGTGTCTGGAGGTGGACTAGTAGAGATGCCTTTGTTTCAATGATACATCCCCTGGGAGTTTTGACTCAAAACTCATTTATTAAATCAAACTGGACATATCTAATTTTCTTGAAAAACTAAGAAGATATAAATGAATACGATGATCCAGAATAAAATATTTTTTTTATGTTTGATGAAATAATTAAAGTAACTTCCACCATGTCATTAGGAACTTCCACCTCCGCGGTTGTAATCTTATAGGCTCTCCCATGTTCTCTTGGATTTTTCTGAGGCATGTTTCTTTGGTTCTTAGGACACTAATCTTCTTAGTGTCCCATATCTCTAAAATTTTAGCATTGAATGCCATTGAATTATTTCTTCCCATTGCATTCATCAGATCGATGGCCCTTTTATTCGTAGTAATAGAGGACTCCCATTCATTTCAAGAATTCCCTGAGATGATTCTTTCCATAGATCTCACATAATGGGAATTTATTTCTTCCATTTCCCTTCTTTGGTGATTCTTCTATTCCTTTGTTATCAGAGTACCACTTCATATCTTGGTTTCCATTGATATTAATTGATCTATAAAATTCCATCTCTGTTTAACTTCATAAAATTTCACCATATGAAGAAAATGATTGAGAAGCCAGTGACCATCAAAGACATTCCTTAAGACCTCAAAAAAATGATCAGTCTTGTCTTCTGAGTGATGTATGTAATCTATGGCATACCTGGCCAGCCTTTTGAAAGTAGCCTCATACTCTGCAACACTGTCTTCTTCCCTTTTTTTATGCTAAGGAATTTCCACTTCATTTCAGTTCGTTGCTCGCGAGGGAAATATTTTTTAAAAAATATTTCCTTAAAAGTCCTCTATTACATATATTCTATTTCTTCTTCCTCCGTGGTATTCTGAATCAAGGACCACCATTGATCAACGTCACCCTTGAGACAATATAATTCTAGTACTATTTTTTCTTTTTCATTGCATCTTAATGCCATGAATATCTTTTCAAGGGACTTGAGCCATTGCTCGTCAACCACTAGGGTAGTAGTCCCGCTAAGAGATGGGGGCTTCGGCCACATGAAACGATCCAAAATAGGTGTGGATTGGTTATTCATTACAACCTGTGTAAGATGTCTTAATAGGGTCATTATTTGATCTGATCCAACATTGATTGTGTTGACTTTCTTCGTGGGGATATCCTACCATGCCCACTAGTATTTATTCCCCTTCATAGGTTAGACTTCATAACAAAATAATGGGATACACTAGATTAGGTTATGTATCTCAAATATAAAAGTAGTCAACATATATTGAAATTATATGCATATCTAATCATATAAACATGGTTTATTTGAGGAAATATTTACATTAAACTCCTTCATCATGTCTTGTAAAGAATATGTTAATTATCCTAAGAATATCCCCCGTGAGTTTCATAACCAAGAGTGTAGCAAGGCCAATTTTCGTGCACAATTTCCCATTAGAGTCTAGCTCAAAGAGGTGTTTTCAGATTTTACCCCTAGATACATTTCCACCAGAGCCTACTCTACCTACTCATATCTAGGAAGGGATGTATTACTTAAAATATCTACATAATCTATTCCTTACTCAAATTCCAAGTCTTTCTTGTACATTTATCTTCAAATACTTGCTTAGGTCTTGGATCCCTACTACACATTTCCTACTCTCGTTTCCATTTTTTCTTCTAAACATCCTCTTATACCAACGGTTACCCCATGACCCCTCTGGACCGGAGCCGATGCATTACTTTTTATATTGTCATGGTTAGAAGGAATGAAAATCCCAAAGTATAGATCAGTTTATTAGTCTTGAAAAAACTAGATACATAGATGTTTCTCAAATTATATTTGTAAAGATTACAAAATACAATACATAATGAAAACAAAAAGTTGAATCCATAAGAACTTAATAAACGATCTCATATTAATCACATGTTGAATGTATAAAATTAATGGGGTGAGATAAAATTCTCAGTAAGGTTTTAAAGTAGTGGAGACTTGAATCAATAATAAATGAATCATAAACCAATATGGAATGGTGAATAAATGAAAAACACATGCCATTAATACACTAAGAAAGGGCATGCATCCATAGATTTTTCTCATAGTGAAAACCTCATGGACAGTAAAAATTGATAATGAATAAAGAGAATGATTATTATTTTTATGTCATGTATCTTGAATATGATACCATAATACCTTAAAAATGATTTAGTTCTGTGGGTAGAAACCCGTCTAATTTTTGGAAACAAACTCGAAGGGTTTGTCTCCAAATGAATTATCTCATGAGTCATGTCGATACATCGAGGGGTATAGCAGGCCCCACCTGCAACTCCATGTCAAAATAATTATTTATACAATTATTCAATACAAGTAAAATATGCCGTTTCAATATCTATAGAGAGTAGAGTATACAGATTTATCATTATTTCCATAATTTAAATAACTTCCCAAATAAACACCATTTTTAAAATGGTATAAAGTTTAGACAACAGACATATCCATGATATGAGATTATGGATATTTAATATAAATATAATTTCAAAATACATGTGATCTCAAATGGGTAGTAGGTAGTCCACGTAAGGATTATTATGTGCATCACACAAAGTTAGTCAGAACAAAATAGTAGTTGAGACAAAGTCTCTTATCACAATGTAATCGGTCGAATCAAATGACCAGAACATAATAACCCTCAAATGAGTCGTTTAATACAATTAATATTATGTGAATCAAATTATTATATATCAAATGTAAGTAAACATATACCACATACAAGAAATAATTGGTGAAGAATGGAAATCTCACGGAAATGAAAGTGAGATGAGAAACCCCTTATCTTTTGCTCGAGTGTGTTCTTTGTTTTTTTTATGGACTTGAATAATCAAATTTATATTCATTAATTAATATTTAAAAAACCTCCTATACATGCATTTGATTTATTATATACTTATTAAGTTCATTCATGGCCTTTTAATTGGTTTAAGAGGTCCAATTTTATTGGTGTGGATGCATTTTCTTCTTTGGTTTCAACGATTCGTTTCATTGGTTTCAGGAATGAAAGTTCATTTGAAATGTGGTCAAACATCTAGAATTGTTAACATTTTTTATTAATTACATTATAGTGATATAAATTTTTTTGGGTTATATACCATGACGATGATTCATTAGTTAATATTTTTTTACAAATAATCGAATTAACTTGTCCATTTTGATCATAATGAACATGTTTTGTATTATTATCTTATATTATGAGTGTCCAAGGATTCCAGAACATTAAGGAGATGAAATACATATATGATTATCTACTTCATCTATTAAAATGGTTTCATGACCAGTAATTAATGAGAATTTATAAAAAATAATCTCTATCATCCACAAAGGTTATAAATTGGAACCTCAATGACGTTGATTTTGTTTACAAAAATAAAATGGAGTGGGTAAAGATATTGATGATAGTTATTCCATTCACATGATATAATTCCAGTATATAGATGATAAAAGATTTTATCATGGTCATTTGGACAGTGGAGGTGGGGAGAGAAAAATAAAAAAGATGAACTTGAAAATAAAAGAAAAGATGAGAGATCCCTTATGAAAATTTGGCAGCCTTACAGTGTCACATAAAATTTCATAAAATTAAATGATGAGATAAAAATGGCATCTAATCATATTGAAATATAAAATGACAGTAATAAGAACTCATAAAATCAAACCCAAACATTTTATAATAGAAAATCATATAGATAACTTAAATGAAGTGTCGACTAAAAGAAGAGATTGAAGGATTCCTTTAACTTGTACATTAACTCCATGATCTTGAAGGATGGGACCATGGGGCCTTAGGGACACCTTGGGAGGACTCCTATGGAGGTAATAACACAATAGCATTTAGTATAATGTGTTTTGAATGAATTAATATTAATGGGGTGAGTGGAAATATATAGTAATCAATAGAGAGTTTTTTATTAGTTAAAATTGACACCTCATTAGTTGTTTTCACATAACCGTGAGCTTTCCAATGGTATTTGACCTATGGTTTAAGCCACTAGGGACACCTCATGACATAAGATACTTTTAAAAAGTCTAACATCCATTTATATTAATAATTTATTCATTATGATGTCATTAAACTACCAAAAACTCAAATCTTTATTTTTATATTCGCAAAAAATTCAAGTATTTTAGAAAAATCACAAAATATCACCCTAACCATTTTTCTAAGTGTAGAATTAAAAAATGAACTCCATTTTTTGAAAATAAATTTCTATGTATTTTTAATTTAATTTTTAAATAAAATCAAGGTTATTTCAAAAAATAACAATTTAAAGGTATAATTAGTTTTGTATTACATTGAAAAATCAATTAACTTCTCATTATCTTATAACCTTATGAAAATAAAATATTATCACTATTTACTATTTATAAGGGTCATATTACTATTCATAATACTATTCATAAGGGTACGTTACTATTCATCAAAAAAATAAAGTTGGTTCTATCAGACCCCAAAAGACTTACTGGTCACAATTCTAGATTACAGTTTTTTGAAATTCAAAACATAGAAGTGAGAATTTATGTTTAATGGATATCATATAACTTTCTCCAATAATTTTTTTCACAAAACACTTTGTGCTTCATGTAGTATGGGATACTTGATGAATAAAAAGAATGTAAGAGCAACAGACCACAAATTTTTTGGGGTCTTATAGGAATTACAGGGAATATGGAAGGATATATCCCAACATAAACCAATATAAAATAAATAGGAAACATAAAATAAATGATTTATGAAAGGAGAGGGGTGGTTGATTCTCTTACCATATAGAGTAACACCCTAAAAGTGAAGGTTGGGACATTGGAGGTTTGAGGACACCTTGGTAGGAATGATAGGGAGGTAATAATACTAGATATATGAGTATAAATAGTTTTTAATGAATGATAACGAATGGGTGAGTGGGTATTTATAGTTTATGAGAGGGAGTTTTTTATTAATTAAAAGGGACACTTCATTAGTGGGTTTTACAAAACCATGGTCCTTCCCATCTTATTTTCCTTGGTTTTATCCACATAGGACACCTCATGTCATATGATACTATTAAGAAGTCTACCATCCTAATATAATAATTAATATATCATTATAATATCATCAAACTACCGAAAACTAAAAACTGTATTTTTACTATTCATGAAAATTCAAATATTTTAGAAAAATCTCAAAAATTCACCCTAAACGTTTTTCTTCATGTAGAATTTAAAAGTGAAATCCATTTTTTGAAAATAATTTTCTATGTATTATTAATTTATGTTTTAAATAAAATTATATTTATTTCAAAAAATAACAATTTTAATGATATAATTTGTTTTATATCACATTAAAAAATTAATTATGATCATGTTATCCTATTAAAATAAGAAACTACAACATTATCATTATTTACTATTCATAAGGGGGATTTTCCAGTTCATATTACTATTCATAAGGGTATGTTACTATTCATAAAAAATCAAGATGTTTCTATCAGACTCCAAATGACTTACTGGTCACATCTCTAGATGACCATATTTAAAAACTCAATACATTGATGTAGAAAAATTATGATGGATAGAAAAGTTATGACTATCTCCTAAATAACCAAGTTTTGTTTTAAAGGAACACAGTGCATTATGAAATATTGGATAGAATAGAATATATTTATGATAATCATACCATAAAATGTTTAGGGTTTTATATTATTCCCTCCTTCAGATATTTCATCATATAAATTTTATGAATAATTCCCACCAAAAAGATGTGGCTGGTTCTTCATCATAACATCCTCACATTCCCATTTTGCTTTCTCTATATTTTTTTTTCTCTAAAGAATCTTTAATAGACATGTTTTCTGATTTCCCAATATTGTTTCCCTTGTGTCATGAATCCCAGATGTCTTTTTATAGTATGGAAAATTAGGTTACAGATCTACTTCATCATCAGTGAGTACATGTATTGGGTCTAGAATGTATTTCTTCAACATGGAACATGGAACACATAATGAACATTGTAGAGAAATGGATGAATTGTTAAATTGTAAGATACATCTCTGATCATTTCATGAATTTCAAATGGATCTATGTACATGGGGCATAATTTCCATTTCGTACCAATCATTAAGACACCCTTCCAAAGAGATAATTTTGAAAAGACATGATATCTCACATGGAATTACAAATCCTTTCTCTTGTTGTCATCATAACTCTTCCGCCTTCTTTAGGATGATTTATTATGGGCTTGTATTTTCTTCACCTTTTTCCGGTCTTTTCAATATATTATATGCCTATAATTTTCCTCTCACCAAATTTCTCCCAACAATGTTGGATTTTGACATCTATTTCCATATAATGCTTCATATAGACCCATTTCAATACTAGAATGGAAACTATCTTTTTAGGAAACTCTCACCAATGGTATGTATTGTTCCCACATACCTTTAAAGAAAATAGATCATGATCTCAACATTTCTACAAGATTTTGAATAATATATTCATTATGTTCGTCAGTTTGGGGGTGATAAGCAGTACTTGTATGAAGCTCAATATTCAAAGTCATCTAGAGATATTTCCAGAATTTCTATTTGAAATGGGGATCACGATTAGAAATAATTTAAAGGGTACACCATGAAGTCTTAAAAATTAAATAAAAAAAAGTCTTTTTAAACTTTCAAGTGGTAAATCATCTCTTATAGTAATAAAATGTGCTGATTTTGTAAGAAAATAAACAATGACCCATATTTTATCATTCATTATAGGACTATTTGGAAGCCCCATGAAATATTCTGTCATAAAATCATCCCATTTACAAATAGTTATAGAAAGGGGTTTCATGACACTTCCAAGATGTTTTCTTCTTATCTTCACCTATTGACAAACCAAACACCTCGACACATAATCAACAATCTCCCCATAATGTTGTCCCACCAAAAATGTTCCATTAGATCTCTATACATCATTATTCTACATTGGTATATAGATAAATTATAGCTATGAGAATCATCCAATAGTCCCCTCTTTAGCTCAGGAATAGTGGGAACATAATCTCTCTTGCCAAATTTTAACATTCCATATTCATATACAAAGTCAATCAATATCCAGTCATTTACTCATTTAATTTTCTTTTGAAACTCCTCTGCATCAATATGAGAACTTTTTATCCTTTACAGTAAGTAATGTTGGACATCCATTTGAAATATAAATGATTTTTTACCTTCCATAATAATTCCCATATCTATCTTTACTAGATCCATGATTGTAGGATCCCTTTCAACTCTCATCTGGTCCAAAATTTCATGGTCTTTTCATATAAAATCAGCTGCTACCTTATTTTTCTTTCCAGGGAGGTATTGAATTGAAAAATTGTAATCTAGGAGTAACTTGAGGCAAATAAATTTCCTCATGTTGACTTATTATTGTGTGAAAATTTATTTCAAACTCTTGTGATCTATATATATATCTCACATTTTTCACCGTAAGGACAATCCCTCCATATTTTTAGAGAAAATATAACAACTGCTAACTCAAGATCATGAGTTGGATAATTTTTATCATCAGTTTTCAACTACCTTGATGCATAATCAATAACATTACCATCATGCATAAGGACCCAACCCATCCCATTATTTGATGCATCACTGTATATTACAAATCCATCCCTTCCAGATGGAAGAGTTAGAGTTGGAGCATTGAAAAATATTATTCGAAACTATCCAAATCATTTTGAACATTATTTTTTCCACACAAACTTAACTCCTTTACATGTCACCTTGGTTAGAAAGTTAGCCAGTCAGGCAAAATTCTGAACAAAATGCCGATAGTAACCTGTTATTCCAATAATACTACATACCTAAATTATGTTGGTTTCCGTGGGACAATCATGGAAAACCTTTTTCATTATAGGAACAACTTTTATTCAATCATTAGAGAAAATATGGCCTAGGAAAGAAACTGATTGAAACCCGAATTCACAATTGCTAAACTTACCATTAAATACATTTCTTCTAAGAGTTTTTAGAATAATATATATGTGATACTCATGGTATTCATAGATTTTGTATTATACTTGTATATAATCGATTAATACCGCAATATATTTTTCAAGATATTCATTAAAAACTCTATTCATTAAATCCATTAAAATAGATTGTGCATTCTCCAGTCCGAAAAGCATCACTGTAACCTTGTAATGCCATACCTAGTTCAAAACATTGACTTTGGAATATCTTCCTTCCTCTCACATAACTGATGATATCTAGATCGAAGATAAATCTTTGAAAATTATTGTTCTCCATGATGTTGATCTAATAAATCATCAATTCATGGAAGATGAAATTTATTATTTATTTTAATAGAATTAATTTCCCTGTAATCAATGAATAGCCTCATGGATCCATATTTCATCATGACAATGAGGATATGGTCTCCCCTTAGAGAAAAACTAAGTCAAATAAATCCTATTTCACTCAATTCCTCTAGTTGTTTCTTTAGATCCACTAACTCCACATTGGAAAATAATTAAGGAGTCTTTGATATAGGTCTTTCACGAGGAAATAAATCTATAGAGAACTCAGCATCCCATTCTGAATGATTTCCATGTAATTCCTCAAGAAATTCATCAATTAACTTTTTTTGAATATTTATATATTCAATTTGAAAATATCTTTCCTCAACCATAGATTATGGTTTCTCTTCCTCTCCATCAATTTCATTCAGTTGGGCTACTGTGGGTGGACCTAGATAGAAATTAGATGGAGATTTTTCTGCACTAAAGATAATGGAATCTAAACCATTTTAAAAAAAATTAATTTCCTTCTTCTTGCTATAAATATTCGCATTATAATTTGATAGCCAATTTGTACTGATAATTATATCAAAGTCAGTCATTGGCATGATGATAATTTTAGGAACAAAAACATGTTTATGTGTCATGAGGGGGACTGATCAACATGCCTTTATTGCAATGATACATTCCCTAGTAGAATTCTTGGATATCCCCTTTATAAAATCAAATTGGGCATGTCTAATATTCTAGAGAATATGTGAAGATATAAATTAATGTGCCGATAAAGAATAAAATAATGTTTGGGGTATGTTTGAGGAAATAAATAAATTACATATGACCACATCATTAGGAACTTCAACATCTACAATTCTTATCACATAAGATATCCCTTGGTCTCATGGCCTTTTCTGAGGAAATATTCCTTGGCACATTAAACACTTATTTCCATAGTGTCCCATTTCTCTACAATTATTTCCTTGAACATCATTTACTTGATTCGTACCCTTTTATGAACTAGATCGATGACCCTTTTCTCCACACATATAATGAACTCTAAATCCTTTCATGAGTTTACCGAAATGATTCATCCCATAGTTCTCCCATAACATTTTTCCCTTGTTCTTAATTGTTTCTTCAAATTTTCTGTCATTATCCGAGTACCTCTTCTTATCTTGGATTCCCTCAAACAAATTTGTTCAATCAAATTCCTTCTCTATATTAATGGAACTTCAAATTATTTCAACATATGATGAATATGATTGAGATACCAGTGCCCTTAGAATATATGGCTTAAGACCATCAGAGAAATGATCAATCTTGTCTTCCGAGTCTTGTACAAAATCTATGGCATACCGAGATAGCCTCATGATGGTAGCCTCATACTCTGCAACATTGTATTCTTCCCTTTTCTTTAAGCCAAATAATTTATCTTCATTTCATTTAGTTGCTCACAAGGGAAATTTTTGGCAAAGAATATGCCCTTAAAATTCTCTCATTCTCTTTCTTCTATATCTTATTCCTTCATGGTATTCTGAATCAAGGACCACCATTGATCTACATCACCCTTGAGGGAATATACTACTAGTATTATATTTTCATTTTCATTGCATCATAATGCATTGAATAACTTTTCATGGGGCTTGATCCACTACTTAGAGACCACGATATTAGTAGTCCCACTGAATGATGGGGGATTATATCGCAAGAAACAATCCAAAATAGGTGTGGAATGGTTATTCATTACAACATTAGTATGTTGTCCCAAAATGATCATGATCTTGTATGCTGCAACGTTTACTGTGTTGACTCACTCAGTGGGGAAATCCATAAATTTCCCACGAGTATTCATTCCCCTTCTTCCATTAGGATCCATTTCTAAATAATGGAATACACTAGATTAGGATATGAATCTCAAATCTAAAATCACTTAACATGGATTGAAATTTTATGTATAACTAATCTCATAGATATGGTTTATGTGAGGAAAACATTACAATAAAATCCTTCATAATGGCTTGTAATGTAAATGTTAATTAACCTAAGAATATACCTTGGGAGTTTCAACAACAAAAGTGTAGCAAGACCTGTTGTCGTGTACCAGGATACCCCATGTCAGGTCCGAAACTTCTTATCGGAGCATTCACTCCAACGTACATTTGTGCCAGAGCCACCTCTAAAAATATTTATCCAGATAAGGATGTATTTTCTATAAATATTTACTTAATCTATTACTTACCAATATACTAGGATGTTCTTATATTTTTATTTTCTAATAAAACCTCAGGTAATTGACCACTAATCTACATTTTCTAATCTAGTTCCCATGGTTCTTACTAAGCTTCCTCTGATACCAAATGTAACACCATGATCCCTCTAGACCAGAGATGGTGAATTAAGTTTAACAATTTCATGGTTAAAAGGAATGAAATCCTAATGGATTGACCAGTTTATTAGTCATGATAAAACTAGATACATAGATGTAACTCAAATTACATTTTAAAAGGTTACAAAATACAATACATAAGAAAAATTAAAAACTGCATCCACCGATCTCAACAAATACTCTCCTCTTGATAACATGTTGAAGTTAAATGAAAGAAAGGGGTGATCTCAAATTCTATGTAAGTGTTAAAATGGTTGAATAATTAATCCAATAATAATTTAATCTAAAACAATTTGACATAATCAATATGGCCTCGTGAATAAATGAAAAACTCACACTACTAACATACCGAGAATGAAATTGCGTCGATAGATTTTTTTCATTATGTAAAATTAATAGACAGAACTAACTTGTAATGAAATAAATAGAATTATTATTAATTTTGTGTCATGTATCTGGATCATGATACCTTAATACTATAAAAACATATTAGTTCTGTGGGTAAAAACCCGTCTGATTTTTGGAAACAAACGTGTATGATTTTTCACCAACTGATTTGTCTCATGAGAACTGTCGACACATCGAGGGGCTATAATAGAACATTTCTATCAAAGAATTTCCAAGTCATTTTTTATACATATATTAAATATCATATCAATATTTATTTATACTATCCATATAGAGTAGGGGATATGGATTCATCAATTTTTTCATAGTCAAAACAACATTAAAAATAAACAACATATGTAAAATTGTATATCGATTAGCAAATAATCATATACATGATATGAGAATATGGATATTAAATAGAAATATAATTTCAAATGTAAAGTGATCTCAAATTTGAATTAGGCACCCCACGTATGGATTATTAGGAGCACAATACAATGTATGTCACAATGAAATGGATGTCGATACGAAGTCCCGTGTCGAAATGTAATCAGTCGAATCATATGACCAAAATGTTATAACCAACAAATGAATCATTTAATTACATTAATATAATTATAATAATTTTATTATATATAAAATGTGAATACACATATACCACACAAAATTAATAAGTGATGAACAATGGAAATCTCACAGAAATGAAAGTGAGATGAGAACCCTATTATCTTATGATCAAGTGTGTTCTTAGTTTGTTTTAATGACAAGAATAATAAAATATATATTCATTAATTAATAATTTAATAACAACATATAAATTTAATTTATTTTTTAAAACCTTATTATATATACTAATGGAACTTTTTATGGGTTTAAGAGGTTCAATTTTATTGTTTTGTAAGAACTTTCTTCCTTGGTTTTCATGATTCATTTACTTATTTTCACAAATGGAGCTTCATTTGAAATGTAGTTAAACATCCATAATTTTTAATATATATTATTAGTGAAAATAAAGAGGAATATGTTATGTTATAATGATTCTGTTTTATATACTTTATGATGAATCATTAGCTAAATGTTATTGATAAATACTTGGATTTAGCTTGGCGGTTTTGTGCACAATAAACTTGTTTTGCATTATCATTACATATAATGAGTGTTTAGGTATTAGAAAAAAATAATGAGATTAAATAAATATATTATTATATGGTTCAACAGTAAAAAAAATCATGAAAATAATTGAATATGGTAATGAAAGTTGAGATCTTCTCGTCCTTGAATGTGATAAATGAACTAATCTCAGACAGTGTTAGCATTTTTAGTGTAAGTAGAGGGGGAAAGAGATGATGATGAAATATTCCATTAGAATAATATAATTCCAGTTCAATTAAGGTACTGGAATTATCATATCATTTTTGTTATGGGAGATTAGGAAAGAAGTTTAAAATAAAGGAACACATAGTAGAAGAAAAATTGTGAAATCTCTCATGAAAATTCGATAGCCTAATGGTGTCGCATAAAATATCATAAAATAGTTTGATTAGAAAAAGTGGGTATCTCATCACTATTACAGAACATGGGTAGTAAGGTTAATATTTAATGACATATCTCATCATAAAAAAATTAAAATAAAATATGAAACATAAAATGAATGCTTTATGAAAAAAGAAGGCTGGTTAATTCTCTTACCTTGTAGAGTAACTCCAAAAACATGATGGTTTGGAATTTGGGGATTGAGGACTCCTAGGGAGGTAATAATACCCAATATTGGAGGATAATGACTTTAGAATGACTGGAAACGAAGGGGATGAGTGGATATTTATAGTAAATGAGAAGGAGTTTTTTAATAAATAAAAGGGACACATCAATAGTGGTTTTTGCAAAACCATGGGCATGCCCATTGTATTTTACCATTGTTTTAGCCACATGGGACACCTCATGTAATATTTTACTATCAAAAAGTCTACCATATTTCTCTATTAATTATTATATCATTATGATGTCATTAAACTACCAAAAACTCAAAACTGTATTTTTACTATTCATGAAAAATTCATGTATTTTAAAAAAATCCCAAAAATTCACCCTAACCATTTTTCGATGTGTAGAATTAAAAAATGAACTCCATTTTTACGTAATTTTATATGTTTTTTAATTTAAAATTTCATAAAAATCATATTTAATTCAAAAAATAACAATTTTAACGGAATATTTAGTTTTATTTCACATTAAAAATTAATTAAGATCTTATTAACTTATTACATTAAGAAAATATAATATTTTAATTATTTACTATTTAAAAGGTACATATTACTATAAAAGTTAATATTCATAAGGGTTTGTTACTTTTCATCAAAAATAATGCTGGACTTATTAAACTTTAAATAACTTACTGGTCACAACTCTAGATGACTGTTATTTGAAGTTCAAAACATAGAAGTGGAAAATTTATGGTTAATGGATATGTAATGACTATATCCTAAATAACCAAGTGTTGATTCAAAGGAATAGAGTGCTTTATTAAATAGAGGCCATGAATAGAATATATTTATGAGAAACATGCCATAAAATATTGGGGGTGTTATAATGATGTATTGCAACATTAACATATAAATACTTATATATAAAATAATAAAGCTATCTTGACACATGTATGATTTGATGTTAGGATAGTGCAAGTATAAGGCCCTGGCCTTAAACCTTACATAATATTGAATTAAATGAATAATTCACATTGAGGATCTTTTCAGGTTTATAGTTTTAGAGAATTAGATCATAAATCATGAATTACATTCCTCATTTAAACAAATTGGTTACATAAAAGATAGAATTCGTTTCTTCCCATAAATGGAAACATATTTAAAATAAAACATGTAATCTTTATTTACACATCCATAACACTATCATCATATCATGCACCTTTCCCTTGACCTGTGAAAAACATTTTAAAAACATGGGATGAGCATAAAAAGCTCAGTAAGGGATATAAAAGTATTAAAATAAAACATTAGTCCATGTATGAAATCATACTTTACTCATAAAACATAATCATTTTAACATACCTCATCAAATCATGAATAAATCATAGAAATCATAAGGCATAAAGGTAACTTGAGGCATTCATAACATTCTTACGTAGGGAGTAACCCTCTTGGTTACGTTTGGAATACCCATCATAGTATATTCCCTAAATTTCTTTGGAGAAACCTTAACGATTAACTCCTCCGCGTTACCCAATGCATTGGAGAGCTCTATCGGGCTCACCCACCCTTAGTTTATCACGGAACCACCCGTCTTCATAACAATGCCCAAGAACCATAACATAATCGTATCACATAAAACATGTATAAAGGAAACAAAACATTTCCACTTTTCAATCACAAGATATCAATACAACACATTGATATAAAAAAATTATGAAAACCATTTTCATTACCGAAATAAAAGAAACGTAAAACATGGTATTTATTTTTCTTTTAAAAAACGGTATGGCTTGTAGAGGAAGCTGAAACGCAAATAATGGTCATGGTGGCGGAGAAGTCGTTGTCGATGCATACGTACGACAAAAAAAATTCCCTTTTGTCATTTAGTAAACGCTTCGTATATAAAAAGATTCCTTTTGAATAAACGTAAAAGTCAAAGGGTTTTATAAACCGTATAAAATAATGTTGTGTATAAAACAAAATATGCCTCAATGAAAGGAGATTGAGATGAAGTCCCATACAATGACGGTATTCTTGGATTAAGGATAAATCAATTACATAATTATGTGTGACAAATGAATACACCAAATATAAGTAGATATTAAGTGTAAATAAATCAAGGTAAATTCACACATATTCATAGAACTACATATTCAAGTAGTATAAGTTTATCCCAAAGAATCAAAATTGGGTTAAGAACTTCCCTTGCAAAAATTCGACAGCCTAACGACGTCACTTCAAAATTCAGAAAAAGAGTTGATGAGAGATAAAAATGGTATCTCATCACTTGGACATAATATTTACATCAATAATGATATAGAAGAACATATCACAACATAATATTATGTGAATTAAAAGACATAACGAACGAAGTCTTTTAAAAAGAGGAGGGTGAAACGTTCCCTTACCGACTTGGGTAACTTTCGAAAGGTAAACCCCATTGAAGAAGGGTCATAAAATGAATATGTAAATACCCATAAATGAAATTATATTACACAAAGAGTATAAAAATTGTAAGTACATAAACCACTCAATGGAAATGGTGGCAAATGTAGCATAAATCTCACGGAACTAAAAGTGAGATGAAAAATCCTTTACGAAAACTCGGCAGCCTAACAATGCTACATACAACTTCCAAAAATGGATTGATGAGATCAAATAGGATCTCTCATCATATTAAAATAAAATTTATAGAAATTGGAATATAAAAGAACATCCCTCATCATAACAAAGTGGAGCTTAAATGAAGTGACATAAATGAGAGTACTTAAAAACAAAGGGAGAGGTTAGATATCTTATGAAAATTCGGCAGCCTAACGGCGCCACTCAAAACATCCAAAATGGGTTGATGAGAGAAAATAGGTTCTCTCATCATATAAACATAAAAAGTACAGTAGGATTAATATAAAATAACATACCAATCATAAGAATGATGAGCTTAAAAAGAATAAAATAGTGTGCTTAAAAAGAAAGAGAGGGGTAGGATCCCTTACCTCGTGTCCTACATGACTCGATTGTTCTTTAATATCCTGAATAATACAATTTGGTCAATTTATAATTTCTTAAGGACCTAATTTAAATATTATTATTCAGTTAATATCACATAATATAATGTTATAACAATTGGTTAATAAAGTGAGTTCATATCAGACGTTTTTGTCGATGTTCAGTACATGAGTACAAATCGAACTTGTTGGAAAAGACTTTTCCACGTAGTTATAGGTACATAATATCCTGAATAGTATTGATGTTTTAAATATCATATATATCCAGTATATATTCATTTTATACTATTCCATATCATTTGGAGATAAAAAAATTAAAATCACCATTCATGGAGACGGTAGGCCGTATGTACTCATGAACGGTACTTTCATTTTTTGTCATATTAAAGGAATTAAAAAAATGATAGAGATATATATATTATAATTCCATAATGATATCCATAATTTAGATCTAATATATTACATATATATACATTATATATATGTACTTATAACAGTATATTACATTTGGAGATAAGAAATGAAATGTACTGTTCATGGATATGGTAAGTCGTACGTACGCATGAACGCTACTTTCATTTCATTTTTTTTGTATTAAATGGAATTAAATAATTATTATATAAAGTTATATTATAATTCCAGTAGGATATAATATGTAATAACATTAATTCCATCATTTATACGTCCCACATATGGCATTAACGATTCAAATCACTATGATGGGGCGGTAGTCTGCACTTCCTAAAATGAAGATATCGCGTTTACCCATAATGGAAACCATAAAGTAATGCCATAAATAAAAAATACAGAAGATTAAGGAAAAAATAAACATATTATATATCATATATAAATATAGTGACATCTTAATGGCCACCTTTGAAAGTGTTAAAATAATATTGAACAATCATCATTTCATGAAGTAGTAATTCGACATCCACAGAAACAGTATGTTCTTTAACCATTAGACAGAGGTGTGTGAAATTGTAGCTCGAATACTTCTTATAACAACATCCTAGTATATTTAAGATACTGGTGTTGTTAAAAAAAGTAATAAAAAGAGTTTCGGGGTTTGGAAAAGAAAAATAAAACAAAAGAACCCAAGGGAAGACATTACCTTTAAATCGGGTAACTCTCACTGATTTGAGCTCAAAGGCTTCCTTGGAAAGGATTATGCCAAAAGTGAGGCATCAATGATGAATATAGGGATGTTTATATATGAAATGGGCAGGGTTTGGACTATCCAAAGGCTTGATAGGTGTGTATAAGGTGGTAGAGGTGGGGGCCTTTTATAAGAAGAAAGGAGGGGCACTCTTGGAAAGTTATAAAATATTACATTATTATAAAATGATTTTCGGATTTAAAAGGTCCCAAAAGAATATGTTTCTAGTATAAGGTGATATGTCTTCGAAATACACCCATCCAATAGGTTTGTGACACGTTTATGTCTTATATGTTACATTATCGTTTCATTTTATTTAAATCGTTAAATAATGTGGTAATCACTACATCATCATGGTGTCATAAATAATTTACTTTATTTAGTGTCTAAAAATTATTATAAAATTATCATGATGTAGGAAGCCCTTTTATCTTTCTAATGAATATTTATAGTAAAAAATATGACTTGTATAACCCCATGTAAAAATTGTTTTAGTAAAACTACACATGTTTGTGACATTTTAATTTTAACTTTAAATAAAAAGTTATTTATGTCATTTTCCTACCAAAGTGGCTCCATGGGGTCCCCAAGTTGACCCATGGATTTTCATGGTCGTCCATGAAACATCCAATTAGGGTAGGAAATGTGTCTAGGTCATTTCATATTATTAAAACATTATTTTTACCTTAAATCACAATAATTACCTTTAATCGGGATTAATAAAACTTAAAAATTACTATTCACCAAAAATTATTTTAATCTCATTGAACAACATTTTACTTCATAATTAAAACCATGTATGTCGGATTTTTGAAAATCAAATCACAGAAGTGGTATAATTTCTTTTAAATGAAAAATCATTTTTTAAGTACCACTTAGTGGCTTCGCTATTCATCAAAAATTGATGTTTTCCAAAAAAATACCAAAAATTTACCCTAAGCTATTTTTGATATTCCAAATTCAAAAAGGATGTCTATTTTAAAATTTTCAAACCATATAAGTTACATTAATTAATTTAATAATTAATTCCCGTTGTCGGAGCAAATAGCATGTTTTTATGAAACAATAAGTATCAAAAGATTGAAACTAGATTAAGTCCAATTTCAAGATGAAATTAATTCCAAAAACCACTATTGGATTAAATGGTAAAAATATATTCTAATTTCACTTTAAAACCACTTCAAAAGATAAAATAATCATATAAATAAATTAGATTAAAAGGAGGTTTTTAATTAAAATACAACATTTTTCACTATTCATTAAAAAAATGAACTTTATTAGAAAAATACCAAAAATTTACAGAAAGTAAATTTTGATGTCCCGATTCTAAAGAAGAATTTTATTTTCTCAAATATGACACATAAAATTTTCAAAAAGTGTATTTAAAATAGGTTCTCCATCAAAAGGCAGTTAATCAACCTTTTAAAGAATATTAGAATGTTTATGCTTAAAATTGTATTCATTCGCATTTTTAATCCTCTAAAATTTATTGTATAAAAGTAAAAATATTTGAAAAAAATATATAATAATTTTGTTGTTAGTTCTATTAATTCCCACCATTACAACGGGTATGCGTTAACTACCATTTAAAATAATATTATATTATTATTAGAGTGCAATGCAGGATTTCCAAGAAACTCGTTGTTGCGTATTGGGCATGCCATCGAGCATAGCGGCCCCTTTAAAGTAATATTAATATTTTATTCACAAATATTGATAAATGTGAAAATGTCATATTCTTTATTTACCTGGGGTGTTACATCCTTCACCCCTTATGGGAATTGCGTCATCGCAATTTTAAAATTGGGCTTGGAAACATTATTGAAAATCCCACATCGGAACAAGAGTCAGTAAAACAATCACTTTAAATTAAAGAAAGAGAAGTACAAAGGTCACCCGAGTTAACCCATAATAGGATTCCAAGTATGAAAATATAGAAATGGTGGAAAAAAACAAAGGGTCGTGTTCTGAGGGAGAGTGATAGTAAACATGTCTAGGAGAAAGTTAACCATAACAAAATCACAAACTTTTGATCGGTTAAACGGTATTCGATTCCCGAGTAGGAAAAGTTAACAGAAAATTTTTTTGTTTTAAGTTACTCTTCATTGAGGAATTTATTTTTTGAGCTTAGATAAATCATAATGAAACATACTTACTTGTCACATAGACTTTCAACCTTTACTAGATTCCTTAATCAAACTCATATTTTCTCCAAAAGACGATTATTGAGGAAGACTTGCTCGCATTAAGAGTACTATAATCATCTTCGTGAGAATCAACTAATACACAAAAGAGAATTATATATTTCCCATGGCTTTAGACAAAATTCAAAACCAAAATTGTTAGTATGAGATCAGATAATCCACAAAAGTATAATCTTTTATAAAAAAACTATTCTTAATCTCCAAAATTTGTCCAAAAAAACCGAAAGTTCAATGAAGACCATTCGATAAACAATTTTCCATAAAATTATATAATGTAAACCAAACTAAGATTGAAACCCAAATATTTGAAGGATTTAATGACATAGTCTTCCAAGGTAAAAATTAACATTTATCTCCAAATAACATCAATTGCTCTTAAATTCTCATATTGAAAAGTAATTAACCTAATCACATATCCTCCATGATAGGTTAATCATTTCCATAGATAACCCAAAATAAACTTACTCTTGATTCCTAGAATCATCTAACTAAAAATAATTAGTCAAACTAACCAGGGACTTCACGTAGTCTAGTGGTAGGTGATAAATACCAGTCGCACTTTGGTTGTGGGTTCGATTCCCGCAGCTTTGTCTGACACGACAGGTTGTCACACGGTCTGCGTGTTGTCCTTTTTCCAAAACTATATAATTCTTAAAACATTCCCCAAAATGAGATAAAATCATCAAAAATAATCATAACATATTTTAACATCAAGTTTATCTAAAGCCTTTCATATTCTATCATAATATATAATAACCCATAATTACCTCAAAAGTAAGGATTATATAAACCCTAATTGGTACCTTTATAATTATTACCTAAACTTCAACATCAATTGGTCATCCCGTACATGATGAATTACAGAACATACCAAGGTACAAGCGGTTGATCAATACTCCTTGATAATTGGTTTAGAACAACCATGAGTTTCCTTATTTAATCCCCCATTTCATCCAGTCTCTTATTCAGAGAACCACCACAGTTTCCTTCAAACCTATTGTCACATTGGTGCCTGCTAGATCCATCCATTCACTAAAAACAGAAATGTCAGTTTGAGTATATCAACAAAACCATCATGTACTAATGAGAATGATAAACACAACGATATACTTACTCATTCACCTTATCTAAAAGTAGTACTCTTTCTGAAATCCTAACCATTATGGTAATGTCACTTATGCCTAGAAAATACCCTAACCTCTAAAGTTATCTAAACCGACTTCTGATACCAACTATAAGGGCCCATCCTTAAATCTTACTTAATATTGAATTAAATGAATAATTCACATTGAGTATATTTTCAGGTTTAGAGTTTTATATAATTAGATCACAAATCATGAATTACATTCCACATTTAAACAAAGTGGTTACATAAAAGATAGAATTCGTTTTTTCACATCAACGGAAATATATTTAAAATAAAACATGGATTCTTTCTTTACACTTCCTTAACACTATCATCATATCATTCACCTTTCCCTTGACCTGTGAAAAACATTTCAAAAACATGGGATGAGCAAAAAAAGCTCAGTAAGGGATATAAAAGTATGAACAGAAAACAGTAGTCCATGTATGAAATCATACATTACACATAAAACGTAAGCATTTTAAGATACCTCATTAAATCATGAATAATTCATAGAAATCATAAGTCATAATGTTAACTTGAGGAATTCATAACATTCTTACGTAGGGAGTAACCCTCTTGCTTACATTTGGAATAACCATCACAGTATATTCCCTAAATCTATTCGGATAAACCTTAACATTTAACTCCTTCGCGTTACCCAATGCATTGGAGAACAATATCGGGCTCACCCGCCCTTAGTTTATCACGGAACCACCCGTCTTCATAACAATTTCCAAGAACCATAACATAATCGTATCACATAAAACATGCATAAAGGAAACATAACATTTCCACTTTTCAATCATAAGATATCAATACAACACATTGATATAAAAAAATTATGAAAACCATTTTCAATACCGAAATAAAAGAAAAGTAAAACATGGTATTTATTTTATTTTTAAAAAAATGGTATGGCTTGTAGAGGAAGCCGAAACTCAAATAATGGTCACAACGGCAGAGAAGTTGTTGTCACCGTATACGTACAACAAAAACATTCCATTTTGGCATTTAGTAAACGCTTCATATAAAAAAATATTCCTTTTGAATAAACGTAAAATTCAAAGGAGTTTATACACTGTATAAAAGAAAGTTATGTATAAAAAAAAATATGCCTCAATGAAAGGAGATTGAGATGAATTCCCATACAAAGACGATATCCTTGGATTAAGGATAAATCAATTACATAATTATGTGTGACAAATGAATACACCAAATATAAGTGGATATTAAGTGTAAAACAATCATATGACATTCAAACATATTCATAGAACGACATATTCAAGGATTACAAGTTTATCCCAAAGAATCAAAATTGGTTTAAGAAGTTCCCTTGCAAAAATTCGACAGCCTAACGACGTCACTTCAAAATTCAGAAAAATAGTTGATGAGAGATAAAAAGGGTATCTCATCACTTGGACACAAAATTTACATCAATAAGGATATATAAGAACATATCCCAACATAATATTATGTGAATTAAAAGACATAACAAAAGAAGTATTTTAAAAAGTGGAGGGTGAAATGTTCCCTTATCGACTTGGGTAACTTTCGAAACGTACACCCCATTGAAGAAGGTTCATACAATGAATATGTAAATACCCATAAATGAAATTATATTACAAAAAGAGTATAATAATGGTAAGTACATACACCACTCAAAGGAAATGGTGGCAAATGTAGCATTAATCTCACGGGACTAAAAGTGAGATGAAAAATACCTTACGAAAAATCGGCAGCCTAACGAGGCCGCATAAAACATCCAAAAATGGATTGATGAGATCAAATAGGGTCTCTCATCATATTAAAATAAAATTTACAGCAATAGGAATATAAATGTACATCCCCCATAATCAAAAATTTCAGCTTAAAATAAGTGAAATAAAGGAGAGTATATAAAAAGAAAGAGAGAGGTTAGATCCCTTACGAAAATTCGGCAGCCTAACGATGCCACTCAAAACTTCCAAAAATGGATTGATGAGAGAAAATAGGGTCTCTCATCATATGAACATAAAAATTATAGTAGGATTAATATAAAAGAACATCCCAATCATAATAAATATGAGCTTAAAATGAATAAAAGAGTGTGCTTAAAAAGAAAGAGAGGGGTAGGATCCCTTACCTCATGTCCGACATGACTCGATCGTTCTTTAATCTCCTGAATAATACAATTTGGTCAATTTATAATTTCTCAAGGACCTACATTAAATATTATTATTCATTTAATATCACATATTATAATGTTATAATAATTGGTTAATAAAGTGAGTTCATATCAGACATTTTTGTCGATGTTCGGTACATGAGTAAAAATCGAACTTGTTGGAAAAGACTTTTCCATGTAGTTATAGGTACATCATATCCAGAATAGTATTGATGTTTTAAATATCATATATATCTAGTATATATTCATTTTATACTATTCCATTTCATTTGGAGATAAAAAAATTAAAAGCACCGTTCATGGAGACGGTAGGCCGTACGAACGAATGAACGCTACATTCATTTTTTGTCATATTAATGGAATTAAAACAAAATGAGATATATATATATATATATAATTACAGATTTATATCCATATTTTACATGTAATATATTACATATATATCCATTATATATATTCACTTATAATCATACATAACATTTGGAGATAAGAAATGAAATCTATCGTTCATGGAGACGGTAAGTCGTATGTACGCATGAACGCTACTTTCATTTATTTTTTTTGTATTCAATGGAATTAAATGATAATGATATAAAGTTATATTATAATTCCAGTTGGATGTAATATGTAATACCATTAATTCCATCCTTTATACGTCCCACATATGGAATTAACTAATCAAATCACTTTGAGGGGGTGGTAGTCCGCACTTCCTAAAATGAAACTATGCGTTTACCCATAATGGAAACCATAAATGTATGCCATAAATGATAAATACAGAATCTTAAAGAAAACATAAACATATTATATATCATATATAAATTTAGTTAAATCTTAATGGCCACCTTTGAAAGTGTTAAAATAATATTTAACAATCATCGTTTCGTGAAGCAGTAATTCGCCATCCACAGAAACAGTATGTTCATTAACCATTATATGGAGGTGTGTGAAATTGTAGCTCAGAATCCTTCTTATAACAACATCCTTGTATATTTAAGATACTTTTTTCATTAAAAAAATGTAATAAATAGAGTTTATGGGTTTGGAGAAGAAAAATAAAACAAAAGAACACAAGGGATGACATTACCTTTAAATCGGGTAACTCTCTTTGATTTGAGCTCAAAAGCTTCCTTTGAAATGATTCTTCCAAAAGTGAGGCTCCAATGATGAAGATATGAATGTGTGGAGATGAAATGGGCAAGGTTTGGCCGAGCCAAAGGCTTGATTGGTGTGTGTAAGGTGGTAGAGGTGGGGGCCTTTTATAAGAGGAGAGGAGAGGTACTCTTGGAATGTTATAAAATATTACTTTATTATAAAATTATTTTCGGATTTAAAAGGTCCCAAAAGGATATATTTCTAGGATAAGTTGATAAGGTTTCTAAATCCACCCATCCAACAGGTTTGTGACAATTTTAGGTCTTATATTTTACATTATATTTTCATCTTATTTAAATAGTTAAATAATGAGGTAATCGCTACATCATCATGGTGTCATAAATAATTTAATTTATTTAGTGTCTAAAAATAGAAAAAAATATCATGATGTAGGAAATCTTTTTATCTTTATAATAAATATTTATAGTAAAAAATATGACTTTTATAACCCCATGTAAAAATTGTTTTAGTAAAACAACACATGTTTGTGACATTTTAATTTAAATTTAAATAAAAAGTTATTTATGTCATTTTACTACCAAAGTGGCTCCATGGGGTTCCCAAGTTGACCCATAGATTGTCTTGGACGGCCATTACACATCCAATGAGGGTAGGACATGTGTCTAGGTCATTTCATATTATTAAAACATTATTTTTATCTTAAATTACACTAATTACCATTAATTGCGATTAATAAAACTTAAAAATTACTATTCACCAAAAATTATTTTAATCTCATTGAACCACATTTTACTTCTTAATGACAACTATGTATGTAGGATTTTTGAAAATCAAATCACAGAAGTGGTAAAATTTCATTTAAACGAAAAATCAGTTTTTTAAGTACCACTTAGTGGTTTCACTATTCATCAAAAATAGAAGTTTTCCAGAAAAATACCAAAAATTCACCCTAAACTATATTTGATATTCTCAATTAAAAAATGATGTCTATTTTAAAAAATTAAAAAAAGATAAGTTACATTAATTAATTTAATAATTAATTCCCGCTGTCATAGCAAATAGCGTGTTTTTATGTAACAATAAGTATCAAAAGATTGACAGTAGTTTAAGTCCAATTTCAAGATGAAATTAATTCCAACGACCACTATTGAATTAAATGGTAAAAATATATTCTAATTTCACATTAAAATCAATTCAAAAGATAATCTAATAATATAAATAAATTAGATTAAAAAGAGGTTTTGAATTAAAATACAACATTTTTCACTATTCATTAAAAAATGAATTTTATCGGAAAAATACCAAAAATTTACACAGAGTAAATTATGATGTCCCGTTTCTAAAGAAGAATTTTATTTTTTCAAATATAATGCATAAAATTGTGAAAAGTGGATTTAAAAGAGGATTTCCATCAAAAGGCTGTTAATCGACCTTTTAAAGAATATTAGAATGTTTACGCTTAAAATTGGATTCATTCGCATTTTTAATCTTCTAAAATTTATTTTATAAAAGTAAAAATATGTGACAAAAATATATAATCATTTTTTAGTTAGTTCCGTTCATTCCCTCCATTACAACGGCTAGGCGTTAGCTACCATTTAAAATAGTATTATATTATTATTAGAGTGCAATGCAAGATTCCCAAGAAACTTGTTGTTGCGTATTGGGTACGCCATCGAGCATAGTGTCCCCTTTAAAGTAATATTAATATATTATTCACAAATATGGATAAATGTGAAAATTTTATATTCTTTATTTACCTGGGGTGTTACAGTAAGAAAATAAATGAACATGAAAATAAATTAATATAAAAAGGAATAGGGTTTTACCTATTGAAATTCTTCTCATTGAGAACCACTTCAGGAATATGGATTTCATCTTTTGTTGAGACAATAGGATATTGTATGTGGGAAAGATTATTCAGATGATTATTGGGTTTAAATTGGAAAATATTAAACTCTTTTGTGTTGTTAGGAGAATAGGTTTTGATGTGTGGTACATATAGGGGAGGAGATTGGTGTTCATTGATTATTAATGAATTAGTTAATAATTTTTTCTAAAGACTAAGAATAGATTGATTCTTATTACTAAATATATTAAAATAATGATGTAGGTTTTGGTGTTTAGGGTTTAACTTATCTTCATAACATTTAGTACTCGATAATTCATATATTTTTTAAACACCTTATATTACTATATTTCACAATTCATCAAACATTCCACTATTTTAGAAAAATCCCAAAAAATTAACCCTAACCAATTTCTGATGTTTATAATTCAAAAAATAATCAATTTTATGAAAATAATTTCCCAAATATGAGAAATTTAATTTTTAATTTAAGTGATTATTTTTTTAAGAATATATTTTTAAAAATTATAACTTATTTAATGACACAATGTAATATTTATTATGGTTTTATAAAATAGTATTATAATCATAAGATTTGAAATTATTAATTTATGAATCTATTTAATGAAAATATTTTTTCTTCAAAACTATATTATTAATTATAAAATTGTAAATAAAAATTTATGGTATTCCAAGATACCAAAAAATAATTTATCAGTATGAAAACATTTATTTACATATACTATAATATAATTATAAAAAATTACTATGTATAAGATGACTAAATTTTATTTATAATTTTACTATTGTGGTATCTATTCTATTTTCCAAAATTCTATTGTAAGGGTAAGGTTACTATTCTATTAGGTAGGTTATTTATCTTCTATAAGTTCCTTTTTTATATTCATTATTGTTTTGTAATGTTTTTATTGTTTACTCTATGTCATTTTATTTTATTAATAATATATGTAATAATTATAAAAATAGAATTTCCAAAGATAAATTTTTCATTTATTACATTTTTCTTTTGTGTGAAAAGAATATTTCTTATAAATGATTTAGTGTGTTATGATAATGTTATGCTTATTTGAAATTGATTATCCCGGTGGGTATATTCATTATAAAATATGGTTGATTTGTTTTGATATTAACCAAATAGGGTTCATTTAGTTATAAACCAATGATGGGTGAGTTCAATATAGCTCTCAAATGCATTAGTTAAAAGGATATATTCATCCAGTTTTTTTCCCCTATGATATTTTATGAATTTACTTGTTAACTAATTCCATTAATAACAGTATTTATAAATTTGATATTAAAATAATTTCTTTTGTAAACTACTCGGTTTTTATTTTATGGCATTTTGTTTTTATGAAAAATTTTTAATATCGAAATGTATGCTAATTAACATATTTTTAATAACATGTATATACAACTTCTTAAGGGTGAAGGTTATAACCTTTTAAAAAAATTAACGAGATTTAAATTTATTGAAAAACATATTTTATGTTTTTTTTAAATTTTTGACTTCTTCTGAAATCATTTATGATAATATTTTTGTAGTAAGGTTGTTTTCCTAGTTATTTGTTTTTATTTTGATCCTAACATTTATTATAATAAAGTTATATTTCAATGAATAATCCTGGAATAATGGGTTTCATTATTTTTTTAATGTACCTTACTGATCATTGTATGATCATACCACCTTTTTAAATGGTTTTCATAATGTATAAATGATGATTAGGGACATTAGTGAGGTTTTGAAGAATGTTTTGAAGACAATTTATAAAAATAATACATGATATATCTTAAACATTTTTTTGTTGGAAATATGGACACTATGTGTATGTGTTATCGCTGTGACTTAATATTAAATTTTTTAATATAATTAACCAAATTCTATATAACTATTAAAAAATAAGATCTTTGAGAATGAATGAATATGATTTTTTTGTTATGTTTTCAATTTATATTTTTATAAGGCATGGGAATTTTGTTGGTATTAGATAGAAGGTTTAGATAATTTTATAGCTTATGATAATGTTTATACATACCCTTAACATGAAATAAAATATGTATATAGTGAAATATTATTTAAGTATTAAAATGGTAAATTATATAAAATATTTTTTTAGAATGGTTTTATGTAAGTAAATAGGGGATTTAATCTACTAAGGCACCTAAGGGGCAATATACATTCAAATAATGATCAGAGAATGGATGTTATTGGAAATAAATATTTTATCTCTCTTATGGTTTAGTTGATACGGGCAATAAAAATTTGGGGTATTCATTATAGAAACAAATAAGATCTACTATAGAGAAAAATATCAACAATGGATCATTTTATGAGACTATCCATTTATTTTTCATTGAAAATGTTGACCTAGTGGTATATGAGGGATGAATTAATGACATAGAAAAAATAATCGAAGTCATTGATTGTTTTGATAATTAATATATAACTATTTATATTTACAATTTTGAAATTGTAACAGATCAATAAAAGACAATGGTTATCAAAAATAGAAAAATAGATGAGATTGACACTATAGAATGGGATACATTAATGACTTTTTTTGATATGTATTTTCCAAACATTATTTAACTTCTAATGGAAATTTAATTAATTGAATTTTTCAAAAGGGAGTGAGATTTAATTTCCACGTATGAATATTACTTTACCCGATTAACAAATAATGCACCAAATTTCATATGGGATGATAATTTTAAAATTTATTGAGGTTTCTCTTTATTTAATCCATTATATCAAATATAATTTTATTTTAATGAATTAAAAAGTTATGATAAATATCTTTGATGGATGAGATGTTAAAAATGGAGTTTTCATAAGGTAGGGGTTTTTATTAAAATAAGAAACAAAGTGTCCCAGATGGAAGAAATTAAGAAATAATCTAATAATTGAATCTTATATTAAATATAATATTTTAATTTTATGATAGGTATGATAAAAAACGTCACTAGAAAATGTATTATAAAATCAAGGTAATGCATCTGATGTGGCATGTTTTAGCATATCACTCTTTCCAACAATGAAATGTATCAATGTAGTGTTAAAAATAATTTTAATATGATTACATGAAAGTGTTTTAAATTAATTGAGATGTCTCATTATATTTATATGTTTCTAAAGAAGAACATGAATGAGGAAAAAAGATATACTAAAAGTAGAAGGATGAACTGAAATTCATTCAAACTACATAAAATGTTATTGGGATATTTAACAATGGGGGAACATGTATGTTACTTTTTGTTAAAAATGTCTAATATATGGTTTAATTTGGGGCCTAAACATTTTTTCATTTATTAAGAATTTTTATGAAAAATGAAAATTTCAACTCCAAAAATAAAGACACATATTTTATTAAAAACATTGGAAATGTTTTAAGAAAATAAAAATTTAAAATTATGTTCCTAACATCATTTTTGGATGGGTTCTCCCTATAATCCAGGTTGTCTTTCACATTGTAGAATTTTATTTTATTCTGGTTATATATTGGCTTTTATCTTATCTTAATAATATATATTGAAGTGCCAAAGATGATGTTTAAAAAAAAAATCCTATCATATATAAGAATCAATTCCTAACATTGATAGAATATCATGAATATTTTAAACTAATAATATATATAAATTAATGGTATCATTTTCGATTTTTTTAAAATAGGAGAACAATTAATATTAACATTATCTCAATAATAAATTATTAAATGTTTTTTTATAGATTAGTTTTCTAGTGTTATACCATTTAAATAAGTGAAATATACTATTGACTTTGTAAAAAATGCTCTCAAATTTTTAAAATACCCCTTATAAAAAAGATAATGTGGGACATTTTGAATTTAAAATGTAGTTATATGAGTTTATTAATAGAGGATTAATTTACCCTCACACTTTGCAATGGGGTTCACATATTTTATTTTTAAAAAATAATAATGGTTCCTTGAGGAATTACATTTTGTATATAATATTTAATTACATCACAATTCATAATAATTATCTACATACTCATATCGATTATTTTATTGATCATCTCAAAGGAGTTCAATATTTTAAAATAATTGGTATTAGGTTTCTATTCAATCTACTAATGGTGAACAAGGATGATATGATTTAGGTAGTGTTTCATACTATGTATGGACTTTATGCATTTTTTGTTATTGCCTAAGGGTTGATGAATTAGAAAACTATATACATATATATTAATTATATTTATTTCGATGAGTATTCAAATAAATTTGTTGTTTTATTTGTTAATTATACTTTTGTTTACATTAAAAGTTATCAAGATCATTAAAAATATCATATTGTTGTATTCAAAACTCATAAGGTAAATGTGTCATATAAAAAATTTACTAAATGTTTTTTTGGTTACATATGATTTAATTAAATTTTAAAACCATAAATAAATATGGTTTTACAATTGATCCCACAAAAAATAATGAATATTTTTAATGGAAAAGACTTGTATATTTTATTAAGATTCATAGTTTTCTTTGATTTTCATGCTATTGTTATTGGTTTGTTGAAAAATATTCATTTTTATCTAGTCCACAAACTATGTTAACGTAACAGGTAGTTAGTTTTATCTTTAAAAATGTATTCCAGGAATTTATCCATTAATTAAAGATAAAATTGTAGACTACTCCAATAATGGTCCTACTATCCAAAAAATTAAACTTTTATCTACATCAACAATTGTTTGAAGAGTTTGGGTTTTTTTCAATGAAAAATTATTGGGTTATTTCTTATTATTCACATCTATAAAAACATCATCAGAGAATCTTTCATACACAGGCCCATAAACTAGTATATAAATTAATTTATTATGTAAATATTAGATATAATTTATAAGGAGTAAAATGTGAAATATATACTAATCATAAATTTTTAAACTATATATTCAATCAGATATAGTTTTATGTGAGAAAGAGGAGTTGTATTGAATTGATCAAGTATTAGAACTGCACAATTAATATTCTTGTAGGTAATGAAAATAATATAAATCCTATTTTGATTCAGAATAAAAATTCATTATTAATTATGTTAAATATAGATTATGAACCTTTATATAATGATTTGATAAACATTGGATAAAAAATTAATCATTTTTGAACTGCCTCTATATTGTATCATGTGTCATTTAAATAAACATATTCATAAAGGATTAATTATTATCTATAAGAACATAAAGTTCAATGGTTAAAGGTATGATTGGTTAATAAATTTATGTTTCCTGATTTTAATATTGAATTAAATTTTTTCTAGATTTATAAATAGTTCATGTGTTTAATATGACAATTATTTAAGAAATAACTGTTATGTAAGGCTCCTACCTCTCTATTTTCAATTCATTTTCGAAGCAATGAACGTTAAAATATCCTTCAAGAACATTTCTAGAGGGAATGACTGAGGAATGATGTAGTGCATTTTAGTATTGATTTTTTTAATAATAAAAAGGGTAAAGAGAAATTACTATTACTAGAGTGGATGCTTTAACACTTCACTGAGACAAATATGAAATGGGAGAAAAGTTCCATGTAGTTTTGTGGGGTATTTCCATTATACAATGATTTAATAAAGTTTATTTGTGTTTTTTGATCAATTTACTAAATATACACATTTTCATTAAAATTTAGAATGCATATCCTTATATGATCCTTTTTAATTTATGTTTAAGTGATAGTTAAATTAAATAGATTCCCTCTCTCCATTTAATCTGACTATGATCCTATTTTACATCTAATATTTTGAAAAATATTCAACTGTTTTTTTGCAGTAAATTAAATTTTATTACAACATTTTATCCTAAATATGAAGGAATATTAGAGATAATGTTTCAATAATTTTAGGATATGTACTATTTTTTTAATGGGTTATTAAGGAAGAAAAGATGAATATATTAATGTGATTTAATTTTACTACAATATAATTTTCCACTCTAGTATACATATAGAAAAGTTTAATAAATTATATGAAATGTGTTGGAAAACTCCATCATTTTCAGATATATTTTGTGAAGGAAGGTTATTTGGACAAGAATTTTTCGAATAAAGGGTTATAATTTTAAAGTTGATGTATTATCATAAAATAACTACACATAATAAGAAGATAATATAAATAGATAGCTTAAGGAATGATATTTCCTTTTAGATAGGATATGAGTTTCTATTAAAATTTCTACAAAGAAATATTATAACTGTTTTTTTTAAAAATACAAATTATTTCTATGTCTCATAAGAAATAATTAAACCATGGATATATTTAGATCAATTTCATACCATGTGGTAATGTCTATGACTTTATCTCAGGTACATGATGAATTTTATGTTTTGTTGTCATGAAAATATGTGTTGGATGCATCTCATTCATTGAGAATTTATGTAGTTTTGTAGGAGGAGAATAATTTATATTTGGAAAAACAATTTCAAATTCCTGAATATAGAGACAACGTGTTATGGAATAAGGTTATTCACCTAGTTATGGTTTTTGAAAAAAAACCCATATGATGGGAGAAGCTGCATTGGATTTACTAAATGATATGAAGGAAAGATATCCCAACTTGTTTAACTAATAAATAAAATTGTAAGGATGAACATTCCAATGGTATAAATGATTAAACATTTCATTTAATATTTGGATAAATAATTTTATTAAATTCATTAATTTTATATTATAGATTTATATTAAATGTAAAAATATTAGATAAATCGTAGTTATAAATAAAATGTTTCATTTCCAAACAAATTTGGTTTCATTCATTATATAGACATATTTCCAATATTTGTTTCCAAATTATTGATTTTTTCTAACATAAATAACATCATTATTGATATTATTATTTTTAAATTTTCTTATTATGGATTTTTAGAATCTTTGAAAAATTTTGATTTTGTAATGAATAGTGAAAATTAATGGTTCATATTGAAATCTATATTTTATTTCCAATTATTTACAAATATGAACTCTATTTTGGAATATTATTTAAAAATTAATTATTTTGTTTTGATTAAAAGTAATTCAATTTTGGTCATTGGAAATAATTTTAAATATAATTTAGTATAAAAATATATTTATATGTAATTTTTTTTCTAAAGACTAATTTTTCATCTCTGTAACATACAACCCCTCCTAATTTTCATGAGTTAATGTTGAGGTCCTACAAGGCCTTAGGAGATGACCCTAAGGATAAATGGTAGTTAATAAATGTAGAGGTCTTCATGAACGGTGGGGGATGATTTTTCATTTTTAAGAGGAAACACCCATCCAAAATTTCCAATACAACAATAACTACATGATGCATAAAAAATGTCTTCAAACTCAATATGACCAAATGACCTATAAATCCAAAACAAATTAATCCAAAATTAGAGTAATAAGTGGAATACAAAATTAAAAACCCCATTGAACAGAACTATATAGCTCTACACCACGATCCATGCACGAAGAAAAAACATACATCACAAGTATCATAATGCAACACTAATGGGAGGAGATTTTTTACACATCAATATGTCCTGGAATATAACATCTACAGAAGCACCGTAGTGAATAAGTAGGGTGTGTGTAAAGAATATTCTATATGTTTTCCCCAAATTACATCCCTATGCATTCCTATAGGATAAAACAGTTAAAAAATTATATAAAACAATTTATATAAATAAATTAAAATAGTTAAGTAATTAACAAAACCCAAACACATCCCTACCAAGAGAATTTATGATTTGGGGTCTGAGGAAAAATAGGTTGTACATTGATTACATGGATATTTAATGTATTTAATAATTAAACATCTTATTATATATTTTTCATTGTTCAAAATGACTATTATTTAATAATGATCAGGAGTATTTTTAGAATTGATAAGGTCTTGATAGTTTCCCTCCATGATGAGATCCTTGAAATGCTATGACAATATTCTTAAATATAGTTCTATGGTTGGTTTACAGGTTTTGATTGGACACGTAGCATGAAGACCATAATGTGAGATTACTCGTAAGAAGATGTGAATTCTTCTCCTAAAGTTCGCACCTGGTAATCTCCAAGACAAGAGATTATGAGAATAGACCCACCAGTAGGAATTTTTTATGTTCTGGTTCCATCAGATATTTCTAGCTGCGAGTTTGGGTAATGATCTGTAGCCTAAATATTATCATTAATATGTTTCCTGACTCGCACGGTTTGATTTACTGAAGAATATCGTCACACAGACATTTGGAGGAATGTAGGGTATGTTGGGTGCGTCATTAGTGGAATGTTATTAATGGATTAGTTGATAAAGGATTTGTACCTTCCATTTATGGAAGTTGATATCTCACCCATTTTATTGAAATAGAACTGTCACACAAAATACCATGGACATGTTGTAACAACGAGTTTATTTCAGGTAGTCAAAGAACGTAGTATCAATATTTAAATTTTATGACATATTCATGAATCCTGGTTGAAGAGATATTGCAACAATGAGATTATATTACACAATGAGTGTTTGTTTGTGGATTTCCTTTTTGTGACATTACGTTATTTCACTTGGGTTCCATGAGCTGTTTCTAGTCATTACTCTGAGACATTAGGGAATCCCACCTAATTCCCACGTTAATGAATCCTAGGGGGTCACATAATATGTTTTTGTTGTGGTCTCAATTAAATTCTATTTGAATTCAATTATTAAATATTATTCTCAAAGACAGTGGAATGTTTTTTTCCATTTTAAAATGATTTCATAAATTAAATAAATATTTATTCACTGTATTGTGGGTAAAATATATTTATTTAGTTTATTGAACATTTAATAAATATTTATTTACTAGTTTTTAAATAAAATATCTATTTAATTGAATAAATTATTTCTTTATTTATTCATGTGCTCAATAAATTGAAGTGGAGTTCTAGTGGAATAAGTCTGGACTGATAGTAAAATAATTATTTGAATGATGATAAATATTTATTTAACTATGTGGCACAAATTAAAATAAAACTGCAATTATTTTCTAACATGAAATTTTATTTATAATTCTGTTTTACACAAGTTAGTGATCTTTAAATAATGACATTGTATTATTATTAATAGATTGGGGTTTCACTATGGTTTTAAATGTATTTAATTGATATTATGAAATTAAATGTTGTAACTGAATCCCCATGTCAAAAAATAGAAAAATATGTCTATTGTGCCATGTACCGACCTGCACGACTAGCGATTTGTGAATTGTTGAGATAAACAATTTCTCTCTTGAATCCACTTCCTGCCCCTTCCTTGAATGAGATATGATCATCAAGGGTAAAGACCAAGATACGAAGAATGACCAACAAAAGAAACTCTCTTCATCTCCCTAGAACCAGGAGAATTAGTGGTATTGATCGGAGGACATCAGAGCTTGTGTGTATCGCTGCTAGAGTTATTCTATTTTGGATCCTCACAAGCGCAATGAGATAATCCAGAAGGGCCAATCCAGACAATAAACATCATCAACGAAAAAATATCTCAGATCCATGTATTCCATTATTTATAAATTTAATTAAATTAATTATAAACATGATGTGCAAGATACTCTCTAATTATTTCAGTCATCTTCTATATTTATATAATGCTGTGATTCTATTTCATGGAGATTGGCGTTCATCGTCATATTGATCCTGGAATAATCATTGATCGTGGTAAAAAATAATGTTGGGTGTCGGCCCAACTATGCTTTTGTAGTGCTCGGAACCTAAAAGTGGTATCAGAGTGGAAACATCATAGTTTATAAATACATAAATATTTCATTGATGATTTACATTTTTAATAATTTAGTTGTTTCAATTCAATTTAATCATTCTTCAAATCTGAATCTCGGGATCGGTTCCTCCTCTATCATTTCTCATTCACCTTACAAAAACAATCATTCCATTTAATTTAGATTAAAATAATAGAGAGGATCTCATCTAGAGGTGCCAATGGTTCCTAGTCATAAAAAACAGAACACACAATGTGTATTAGGCAGTACAAGCCATGTAGTCAATGTTCAATGCACCGAGTCTTGTCTTCCAAACCAAGCAATGTCATTGGAGTTTTTCTAAGTCATAATTACTATGTGGGTTGACTAGGAATAGGTGTCATGTGGTATATAGATTACACACCATATGGACCAATGGACAATGCATGTTGTACCTTGGGGTTAGGGTTGGACTGTGTACCTCGTACGTGGCTTTCCTTGTTGGATACCGTGTAACAAGAACTACAAGGCGTGCGGCCCATATCACATGATATGTACTCTTATGATTTCTTAATGACACTTACATGTTGTTTCCCCAGGTGCATACTTCTGATGGATGGTGAACAGGAGTACACACCGTGTACTCAAACAAATTACAATGATTTATTAATATTTATTATTATTTCATACAAACTCATGAGACATGTACCATCGTGAAGGTGTAAATATAAGGCCCAACATGTGATATGTGTTATATATATATATGTATTTAATTTAAAATCTGGATAATGTTCATTTCTACACAATGGGTAGTTATGAATATAAATTAATTATGTTCCTTCCATGGTACAAGTTACATAAAAAGATAATTTTAGAAAAAAAATTTTAATTATGATGGATGATAATGACATGGAAATTTAGAAAAGTGTTTAAGATAAAAGTATTGATTAATTAAAGATGATAATTAATTGATTCGAGCGTGATTTATTTAAAACAATAATTATTGTAGAATTTAATTCTAGTTCAATTTATGCATAAATATCGTTGTATGTATGTATGATCATGAGCTAGACCAAGACCTTTGTATGTGGATGGTTTCATTTAATATATTGAAATCAAATTTTTTGGCCTGCGAGTTTTCACCTCATTAATATGTAAGGATTGCATGCCCACAGTTCCTATTATATAAAACACCTTTTTACCCCTCACCTATGTTTGAGTTAAAAAATTCATATGTAATGGATGGAACTCCAAAGTTATTGGAGGCGGTTCATGATGGAACCAAGAAAAAATCAATCCCTAGAGATACATAGGTGGATAGGTGGAAATATGTAAAGACGAACCAAAAATGATCAACGTGTCTCTCCCCATGGTCAGTGTTAGTTTATCAACCACTAGATAAACTAACCATTAACAAAGCTCATGATCATGCAATTTTCCTTATTATTGTTTCTATCAGATGCATGGTTAATAATTATAGATGTGTTGTTGGGATCACATAATTAATGAATTAAATAAGAATGAATGATGGAACAAAAATAAACTAGGTTAATGTTAAAATATTATCAAGATATGGTTAATCACATAAGTAATTTCCAATTAATATTAATAAGAATTTGATAATTATAATAATAATTTCACGTATAATAAATATGAATACACCAAAAATATTATGCCATACCAAGCCTTACATTAATTGATTACGAAAAAATCTCCATAAAAGTATGTGTTTAATAAACCCTTGTTGGGA
The DNA here is from genome assembly GCA_963277665.1 of Viscum album. Classification (NCBI taxonomy): domain Eukaryota; kingdom Viridiplantae; phylum Streptophyta; class Magnoliopsida; order Santalales; family Viscaceae; genus Viscum; species Viscum album. The sequence goes on along the minus strand of OY728121.1, from coordinate 85,472,828 downwards.
CACTTACTTATATACAATAAGACCTTATGAATGGTTTCGGGTTGACTTAACCATATTACATCAAGAGGGGTATCCCTTTCTAGAATTAGTTTAACATTGGAGAAAAATATGAGGAAATACATAATCAGAATTTTATGATTGGGTAGTCCACTAAATAGATCATGGAGACACATGCATATATTTGGAAAAGACCTCCCAACCTAAGTACATTCAAATATCTTGACCAATCATTATAGGTGTCATGTGATGGGTAATATGGTTCCTTACCACTATAATTGCATAGAGATTAGACATTCTAATTTCAATGGTGAGGGCCATTTGGATTTGATAAAATAATGGGAGACGTAATTGTTGATTTCTCATAAAAATTTAATAAAAAAAGTACTAATGATATGATATTTTAATTGTATAATAAAAATTACATGCTCGCCAACCACACAATCATTGTGGTCAATTCTTAAAAAATAAAACATCCTCACCAGCATTAACTTCAATGAATTGTTTTGACGCCTTTGGGTAATACTATTCCATGAATAGAATAATTATGAATTGGATTCAGCAATGCTTAAACAACCTTTTTAAGATGTGAGTGATGAGTAATTCTTGGTCTATGAGAAATACATTAGCAAAGAGGTCAACATTCAATGTTTTATGGTATTATAAATTTCTAGTGAGATCATGAAGTCTCACAAAAACATGGATTCTTATATAATTCTCAGGAACCTCTGTGGTCTTTACTAGGATAGAGCATGATTGGAAAAGTTTGAGATCACTAAGACACTCTTTCAAAGTATTCTTGGAGGGGGTTCCCAAGCTAGGCCTCATATAGTAACGTTCATTGGCTGCATTGAGCACCTGGTGGTTCTAGGGTTTAGACACCCCCAATAACTAGGCACTGATCTCATTCTTGGATCACACTCTCGAAGAATCTCCGGAATTATTGTTAATTTTAACATGAACAACATTGAGAAGTCTCTATACGATCTTATTATACACATTCTCCTAGTGGACGATGATATGAAGCGCCAAAAGGCATCTGTACGTATGGTGAATAAGTGGAAAGGGAAGGCAAAGAGCATTAACCCCAAATCTTCTTCACGGCCTTCCATGGAAAGTAAGGTAAAAGGGGAGTAAAGGTAACATGATGCTAATTTTTCACATGTGGTATGAATGGCCATTGGAAGAAGAATTTCACCTCGCCTATGATGTAAGGGAATCTTTATGCATGTTTGTTATTGAATCCAATCATTCTTCTTCTAAAAATTGGGTATTAGATAAATCTTATGTTGATCACATATGTATCAATATATAGGAAACATATAGATTCATGATGATTGAGCAAGGGGAGGTAGAACTCCGAGTAGCCACCAAAGATAGACTTGTCATTGTAGCTGTTGGGGACTACAACCTCACATTGCCAACTAGGATGATCTTGGAGTTAATGTTTTGTTAATATGTGTCTTTTGTTACTGAAAACATTATTTATGTATCCATATTATATACAAATATTTTTTTTTCATTTATGGAAATTAATGTTTCTTCTTCTAAAAATATAGAATTTTTTTGGTAGGAAACATTTTTACAATGGAATTAACATTTTGGATTACACATACCAAGTAATGGAAATCGACCACAATGATACTTCACATGATTCATACCACACCCAGCTTTGGCATCACTGACTAGGTCATGTAAACGGGAAACGCTTGTCAAAGATACATCAAGATGGGCATTTAAAATATTTCCAAATAAAACCACTTGGCGTATACCATGCATGTTTACAAGGAAAAATGACTAAATCACAATTTAGTGGTAAATCTGCAAGGGATAAATAACTTCTTGAATTGGTTTATACCAATGTGTGTAGATCATTTCGAATTGAATCAAGGGAAGGGTTTTCATACTTCATAACATTTTCTGATGATTTCAGTATATATGGAAATATCTACTTAATGAGGTATAAGTCAGATTCTTTTGAAAAGTTAAAAGAATACAATAATGAAGTTGAGAACCATCTTGGTAATAATATTAAGTAATAATGGTCCGATTGAGGTTGATAATATCATAATAAATACTATATTGATTTCTTACAGGATCTTGGGATCCAATCCTGACACACTCCTCCTTACACGGCCCATTGGAATGGTGTGACCGAAAGGTGGAACCACACCGTGTGGGACATGTTCAGATGAATGATGAGTTATGAGAATATTACCTTATCCATTTGGGGTTATTAATTACCAATAGCGGACTACATATTAAACCATGTACAATCTAAATCGATAATTGGTATTCCATTTGAGTTCTAGAGTGGAAAGAAATTTATGTTATCGAATTTACATGTGTGTGGAAGTGATGTGTTTGTTAAAAACTCTTCATGTCATGAACCAACACACAAAGGCACAATGTGTACGATTATAGGATACCCAAGGAAACAGGAGGATACTAACTATACAACCCCTCAGACAAAAAGGTGATGGTGGTAAGACATTCCATATACCTTGAGAGGGAGTACATCTCTGAATGAGATATTGGTAATGATATACACTTAGATGAATTTGAGGCTCGAGGTACACAAGAGTTGGTATTGAAGAAAATTCAATAAATCCCCATTGAAAAAAGAACTATTGTAGATATACAAGAACTACATAAGATTAGAAGAGGAGAAATAGAACTAGAATGGTACGGTTTTCTTGTTACCGAGGATGGTGACTCATTATTAGTTGATAATAATAATCCTCTAACTTAAAGGGAATCAGTAAGTTGCATAAATGTTGCCATGTGGCAAGAATCCATGAATTATGAAACGAATTCCATGTAATAAAACCATGTCTAGATTTTATTAGAACCTCTATATGATGTAAATCCTGTTGGTTTCAAATTGGTATTCAAGAAGAAACTGGACATATATGTAAAATTCCATACCTATATGGAGTGACTAGTTTCAAAAGGGTTCAAACAGCATCGAGGAATTGACAATGATGAAACCTTTTCACCATTTTCAGTGATAAAATCCATAATAACTATATTTTACATTGCCTCATACCATAACTATGATATTTTGAAAATGGATTTCAAAACAGCCTTCCTTAATGGGATCCTTTAGGAATATGTCTACATGACACAACCTATAAGATTTATGATGCCAAAGGATTCAAATAAGTTATACAACATGAAAATATCTATTTATGGATTAATGATATAATCCATGTCATGGAAAATTCTCTTTGATGAAGCCATAACAAAATTTTGTTTTTATCAAGAATGAATGTGAGACTTTTGTCTATAAATGGTTGACTGAAAGTTCAGTCGTTTTTCTAATTGTATATGTTGATGAAATATTAATTATTGGAAATGAGATAAAATTCTTATAGTCTATTAAGACATGGTTGAATCAATGATTGTTTATAAAGTACCTGGGAAAGGCACCACATACTCATTGTCTGAAGATCAATCATGAAAGATCCAAGAGATTGTAGGGAAAAATTCAATGTACATACATTGATAACATACTGGAGAGATTCAGTGTGGAACAATCCACAAGGGGAATGTTTCCAGCATCACATGGAATTCATCTTTCCATGAAAATGTATCTGCATACACATGAGTAAATAAATATAATGGCAGAGAGTCCATACGCATCAGCGGTAAGGTCAGTCATGTATTTCATGCTATGAACTAGGCAGGATCTTGATTATGCATTGAGTGCGGTTGGTAGATATTAATCTGACCCAGGTGAACCTCATTGTATGGAATTCAAGACTATCCTAAAGTATCTAAGGCATAATAAAGATATGTTTCGAGATTATGGAGAATATGTGGAACTAGTTATTAGAGGATATGAAGATGTTAGTTTCCAAGCTGATCAAGATGACATGAAGTCACAAACGGGATAAATAATTACATTTAATAGTGGATAAATGAGCTAGAAGATCTCACTGTAAAGTGTGGTCGCAGATTCTACTTTTGGGTATGAGAATAGCACAACTTCTGAGGCATCAAAAGAAGCTGTTTGGATGCGAAGCTTTTTCCAGAGATACTACTAGTAGTTATATGTCTTAAATGTGGGGATCATAAAAATTATTCAAGTAAACCTCATAATAAAAGGACAAAAATGATGATATCCACTAGTAAATGAAATCATAATCAACCATAACTACTAAAGTGAGTTCTAAAAATTTTATGGAGCGGGGAACAATGATCAACCAAAAAAATTACTATGAAGGTTATATTTTATTCTACTTTCTAATCAATATATTTCATGAATCATAAAAACATTCAATCACAATTTCTATTATTAGATGTTGGATTCAAAATAAACATATTTATATTTATGAAAATTATTTTCCAAGTATATATCTCATCTATAATTTATTTTTATAGGAATGTTCTTCCTATAAAATTCTATTACCCTTCTTTTAATAAAATTTGATAAGGTATTTGGCATGGATTATCTATCTTGACATACTTTCAAACATAATTTCCAAGAATTACATTTATCGTCAAAAAATAATCTCATGGATCTTAATTAATAAAACGAAGACTATATATCCATATAAAAAATTACACCAATTCTATAAAGTTATTTATTAGAAATGGTGAAAGGAAGCCTCCACATTAGTAATAATCATTTTTTGATGGGGAATGTGTGGTCACTAGTCATTCCAAGGATAGAGATAATGAAACCACATTAGAAATTAAATCCAGAATCATGTATATGTTATTTGAATCCTTAAATGTTTAATTATTTTGAAGTAATTAAAATTTATAAGATGTGATTTTTTTAATTGGGAAAATCTAATGACCCTATATTTCACTATTTATTTTCCGCATTGAAATATTGTGTTGGATATATTGTTTTACACAAAAAACTAAAGTAAAATGGTCTACAAAATATTATATGTATATTATAAAGATTATTTTATAATAATAAATCCAAAAAAATTAAAAATATTTTAATCAAATATAAATTCATACAAAATAGGATTGTGAACACATAATGTATTAAAAGAACACTTTTCATTTATACCAGTTTTTATATAATATTAAACATTAAATACTAAACTAAATTTATAAATTTTATAGTTTTAATTTGATTAAATGAACTACATTTTTTCAATAATCACATTTATCATATCTTAGGATTATTTTTCCAATGTTTCATAAATAAATGATTATTTTGTGAATAGTGAAAAATAACTTTTTTTCAAAAAGTGTGACTATTATGACATTATCATAATAAAATAATTAATTTAATTTTTTAAACCATTTTATAAATTATATATATTTATAATGTAAATAAATTCATATAAATATACTAAATTGTATTTTTAAAACTCGCGTTTATCATTTTGGAATCTTAAGTAATATTTCACTCTATAAAAATTTTTATTCACGTATATTAATAATGAGGAGTCATCACATTTAAAAATTACCTAGAAAAAATTATTTCATTATTTATAGAAAAAAATCATATTATTTTATATTCCCCATTTAATTTTAATCATAAAAACACAATGTAGATGAAGTTATTCTTCAACAAAATTTGTTTTTCTATATATTATCTATTTTAATTTAAGATATACATTTATAATTTCTTGAAACATTATTAATTAAAATAAACAATAAAATAATATTAATGAAATAAATGAAAAATATTTGGGACATTTTATATTTTAGAAAAATCAAGAACTACATTGGTGAAAACTAGTTACCATAGTAAAAAAGGTAAAAGTGGATATCATAGAATAAATAACTTAAAACATGATTAAAACATGGTTTTGGATTATTTTTGGAGGCTTTCACAACAAAATAAAACTATAAAATCAATTATTTAATTCTTTTGGAGCCATCTAACATTGATTAATGTCATTCCATTATGGAAAAATAGCATGTATTCACAAATATTCCTTTTTCTTATCTCATAAATGAGAATCACATCCACCCTATTATTTATACATATACCCCTAAAAATATCCCTAAAAATACACCCTATATTCTTATCCTATAATTTCAATGTATTTCCTAAAGCCCCTTATCCTTAGAAATTATCCTAATTAATTCATTTATAAAGATAGTTTCAGTGAATGTTCAGGGTCCCAATGTGAGTATAACATAATCCATAACATTGAATTTTTAATATTTATCTTAGAATAATATCCAAAACAAAGTAATATAATAAAATATGTTTAATTAGTATAATAAAATTTCAATATAGTAATTGAATAATATTTATTTATTCATACCCATCCAAAAAATTATAAGAACATTTATCATGTGTATGTTTTTTATACCACCTCTATGAAATAACATCTATCATTATTCATCACCTACTATCATGGATATTTTTTATGTTGGAATTAATGAAAAAATATAATATATATAAGATATTTATAAATAGTAAATGATAAGTGATTATCTACCCCCATCCATTCTCATTTGTTGATACATTTTGATATTAACAATGTGTATATATGGACTAATCCCTCCACCAAATAACATTTTTTGTTCTTCTTATTTATTTTAATTATTTATATAATCCTACTAAAATATGATTCAAAAAATTAAAATAAAATCCCCATAATATCATTATTCTTACATTATCGTGATATTTCACCCATTTATAACCATAGTCTCCCACAGATATATAACATGTTTCAGTTTGGGTAATTTTATCCATCTACCTGAACGATGCAATAAAACTCTATCATGGATTACAATGGTATCTAAATAAATATTATTCATATATTTTAATAAAAAAATGATTGTTTTATTGTTATATAAATATTATATTTTGTTTATAAATTAATATTAATGTATCATCTTTAACCACTAAAATTTCATAAATAAGTTGATAAAGATTCCATTTTAACACATTATAAATAAAAATCATATGGAATTAGATAATATATGTATAAATAAATATATGGTATATATATTACATTAACTTTAGGGATCTATGATTTATGACCATTGTATCAAATAAAAGATTCCTAAATCGACATCATAATGAATTCTCAAAACTATTAATGTCACTAACACATGACAACAAAAAATAAGTTATAACTAACTAATAAATTTATAATAAATGATGATAAATGAATTGTATAATAGGTATTGTTTATGAATAATGTTATATAATAGGATATTAATATATTTATGTTTGTTAGAAATGATCATAGAGTGAATATCACTAAGAGGGAAACAAGGTAAGCATTATTTGTCTCAAATTTCAATTCATTGTGAAATGATTATGTTATACACAGTGCTTTCTTTTAGGTGGTTAAATTACAACCATATTTTCATTTATTACATTTTGAATTAATATTTTATGATATTAAATGATCTATTAACTATTAATTTACCCATTTTGTTTTTCCTAAAAAGATATAAAATTGTAAATGGTTTTTTTACTCAATTTTATTTCATTGAGTTACATGATTTTTTATTGAAATTTAATGTTTCTTGTTATATTTATTCTACCCAATGAATATATTATAATGTATTTTATCTTTCTATTTTTGGATTCAAAAATTATTCTTTCTAATATAATTATCAAATTAATATTACCTCAATGATTATGTTGCTTCAAATTGTTCCTAACTCTGAATTCCTGTTTAATGAGACATGCTTCTTGTCATACATTAGTTTAGTTTCATATGTTGTATATAAAATTATTTGCTATATTATTTCAAGAATTGTATTTCATTAATTGAATTTAAAGATTAATATCATGTGATATTCCATTAAATTGTTTTGATTTATTTTTTACTCGAGTAGTGGGTTTTATTTTCCCATCCTCATTTGAAAATCAGTATATCTAAAATGTGATCACCCATGTGTGAAATTTGAATATCATTTATTTAAAATATCAAAATCATTTTATTTTCCTTAATATATGATTGTTTATATTTTTTACACTTTATTATGTTTTTAATTATATGTTCTACAATATTGTTATGCTATTTAGATTTGAAAAAATTCATTTTTAATTTAAAAAATAGCAAATTATATTCAATTTTAATTTATCTACAACTCCACATTTTTTTGATATCCCAATAAGTTTTTCAAAAACATCAAAATTTAAATTACAATATACATTTTTTATTATTTTCACATGTTTTAAAACTAAAACATTTTAACATTTTATATATGTTTATTTGTTAAAAAATGAATATCTTTTTTCATTAATGGGTAAACATATCATTTTACATCCATTGGAATTTTATATGAATCTTTATCACTACCGTATTAAAGTATCTAAAAGGATTTTTTTACTCAATGATTTATAAAATAATTATCATTAAATTTTTTCCAGATATCAATGATATTTATTATTTCCTTACTCATTTTTATAAATCCCCTAAAAAAATAAAATAAGTCATTATCTTTTAAATATGTTATTCTGGATTGATTATATTCTTCACATGATACAATCCAAATAATTTTTTTATGAATTATCAAATTTCATTTTCTATGATATTATTGATCTATAAGATATTGTTTCTTGATAAACTATACACTCTGAATTGACATAACTTTTCATCAAATGTATTTTTATTATGAATGTATGTTTTCAATTTATTTTTTAAGGGTATTCACAGTGATTTAATCCAATTATTTATTGTGGAAAGTATTATAAAATATATATATAATTCATCCACCTTGTTTAAATATAATATATATATATATAAATAGTATTAACATATAATTATTTTAGTATCATTAGATACCCCTTTATATTTCATGGGTTTATACTATTTATTTATGGAATTATGAATGTTTTCCCATTATGGTACCATTTTAATGTGATATGAAACACATTTTTTTCCAAAATTTCATTTTGATTTGATTATTATTGATTTTGTGTTGCAAACATATATATGGATAATGGGAAGTGGAGTATATCCCTCTAATGGGTTGGTTAATTTTGATATCTCATAGTATAGTGACAATTGTAATAATTTGTTTGGCAATAGAGTACTTGGTTTAATGAGTTTACTCATATTTTAATACGTTTATATAATGAGTTTTTTTGAAATGGTGTGGAAAAAAAATCTCAAAATGTTTCCTATTATAATGAATTCTCAACCAAATATTATGCTGTTTTTATTCTCATTATAGGTTATATTATGTATTTATAACTCTTTATTAATAAATTTTGTACTCTTATTCTATACTATTGTGGTTTAGTATTGTTGTCATATTCTTTTGAGGAATGATAGTATTGTTGTACCTCTATGATATATTTAAATTCCATATTATTACATGAATTATTCAATGGTTTATGATGTATATTTTTTATGTATGTTTTCCTTATGTTTCATGACTATTCCAATATGATAATCTTATGTTCACTTATGATCAGTGATCACGTTCAATTATATTTACCCTTCCTACATATCTGATCTCACACCATTATTTTGTTTCCACTTCCCAAGTTTATAAATGAAATTAATACATAGGATATGTTTAAAATGGATTCTTTTGTCATCAATTTGTGGGAGAAGTGAAGGAAGTGTATTAGGTTAACTATATAATTATATATTGGTAGATATTTCTATTCTATCATAAATATGTAGGGTTTTTAGTAAATGCTTTCCTTGATATATAAAAATATAAAACTAAAATATTAGGAGAATATATTAAAATAAAATATTTTCCTATTGTATAGTAATTGTGAGACAGTCACATCAGTAGGTTGTCACAATGGGTCCCCACTCATTTTTTTATTCAATTCTAAATGAGTCATATATTTTTACACTATTATTATAAGTGATAAAAACAAGGTAGAAATCACCATGAATCTATTTTTCACCCACACATTATTTCTAGATTAATCACCATTAACCCATTGGTTAGTTTCATCACCAAGAAGAAAACAATATCAAGATATCTTATTTATACTAAAACTCACTAGTTCTTTAGTCTCATGACAAGTTGGTCATAGATTTTATTAGAATACATCATCCTTAAATGTTTCTACATAAAAAAATCAAGAAAAAGATATTTATTTATATCATGGACATCTCTACATTAGTTGAATAGTCTTACTCCATAATACTGGTCTTCTAATACCATAGTATAATAAACGCCTTGTACATACACATTGGCCAAATAATCAAACAAATATAAACATAATTTTCACATATTTATCTTTGGTTTTCATATAATTCAAAAATATACAATATATTCTTCTAAAAATATAATTTTGGATCCGTAAAATCTTCTAGCCCAATGATTTTCAAAACATTTACGTTATTTTCTCCATTTCTTCTTTACTCACAACTCTTCCATACAAGGCACTGAATTGATCCTCCTATATATTTTTAAAGATAGTACAAAAAATTGAGAATGAAGGAATCATTCATTGTGTCTTGAATAATTCAAAAATCCCAATCAACCAACATTAGAACGCCAATAGATATCTGATTATAACTTCTTCAAAACCACTGAAATAATCACTATCAAACATCTAGAAGGCTTAAAAAATTATTATTTAGTATCCCAAATTAATCTATAAGACCCTATATTGTTTATTTATAATTCATCATTATCACCTTGACCTTGAATTCAAATAATTATTATGTTAAATTCTTCGAGAATATTAAACTTTTACCAATTTAAAAGACTTAACTCTTTATTTAGTTTTAGTTCTTTCCTTATACATTCATCAAGAAATCATCTTAGATATTTTTTTATTTATAATAACTCAAAAATATATTCTAATATTTATTTTTTCTTATTCAATTTCTCAAAAAAATCATTCAAAATATATCAAATGTATTATCATCTATATTTCATTTGATAAAATCCACTTATGATCATCAATTATTTTAAAAGACTTCATTTTTAGATATTTACTTTCTAATTAACTCAATTTAAACATTCCATAATTCTCTAGATCATTCAATTCCATTTCCATTACTCTGACACATTGAATTTGTATTAATCAATGTTAAGAGAATCACTAACATATTTAACATAAAATATTAATCTTCATACATAATATTCATTTCCATTATGGTTTTCCATGTATGGAATGATGCTTCTAGGTCATCCTAAACTATCAATACCTCATCATAAGGATTCATATTCTATTATTACTTTGGATAATTCGTCTTGTAGTTTTAACATTTTCAAATTTTCAAACAACAAAAATACCCCCTAAAATAAAACATTTTAACATTAAAAAATAATGTAATTCACTGGTTAATCAACTGGTAATTTTATCATTTCTCTTATATCATCATTATCATCTTCTTGGTTCATAGTCATCTAATATTTTAATAGAATCATCAAAAATGGATCAACAATTTAACTTCAGCATTTTTTTTAGAAAAATCACATTATTTTTACAATTTAACTTACCTAATCATAAATTACATTCAATTCAATTTTTTGTTAGATAAATAAAAATAAAATTACAACATTATCTAACTCCACATCTTGATTGTCTCATGTAATTACTTATAATTCACAAAAATAAGAAACTTTTATATTCATAAATTTCTTACTATTGAAATTTATATATGAATTTTGTTCTCTTACATACTCGTGTGAGTATCAATATATATATATATATATGCTTTCTGGTTCACATAAAGTATCGATAATAAATATTTTTTACTTTTTATTGATGGAATGTATTTATACCTTTTTTATCTCTTCAAAATAATCATAACATATATTTTGTATTAATTCAAATAACGAAAATTTCATTTTTATGTTTCATTACAGGACATGTGTTCGTATACTTCATCAAATCGGATGGCTAAAAATAATTTATCTTTATTGACCCTATTATCATTATGATGTCGAAATATTTTTATAATACCTCATGGGAGTCTATCAATCCTAAAATTTTAATATGTATCGGCCTTCATTTATATAACTATGGATTTATTTCATATTTCATATGTGAGTCTAATTTAGTTCATTAATTTACTTTCCTTCTTCATTAAATCATATTTTCTGAATGGTCATTAGCATTAATTCATTTTCTTTGGGGTTATATTCAACATTTTTACATAATAGTTCAACATTTAACTTTTTAACAATCATTTTTCTCATTCTCCTTTCATCTTTCAAGAACTATATCATCCATATCACTTATATTTTGAGAATCCATGGATCAAAATAATTTTATAATATATATATATATATATTATTACCTTAAAATATTTTCACACATACCTTACTTAAATTTGGAATAATTCTTTAAACATGGTAATATTGTTAATCTATAATTAAAATGAAAATGGATTAATTAATTATTTTTTGTTTCCTATTTATCTCTGTAATTAATTGAAAAAAAATTATTTTTGGATTTGGATTTATGATGATTAATTGTAATTTAATTATAATTTTCATTAATTTTATTCAATTCTAAAATGTAATAAATAATCTCTACACTATGCTTATGTTTTGAAGGGTTAATAATATGAGGTTAAATATGAAAAAACAAAGATGATTATTTTTAACAATATATGGGGCATGTAATATTTTTTTATAATAATCATAAGACTTTCCATTAACCTATAATACTTTTACTTGTCACATCATAATATTTCTAAGGTGGAGTTTTATGTTTTTATAAAACTAGTCTTATCTCAAATTTGTCAAATGATAAGAGCATTGGAATTTTTGGAAGTTTCATACGACTTTCATTACCATTTGATATGATTTATGAATGTTTTTTATGAATTTTAATGGATCATGTTGGACTTTTTTATATCTTATGACATATTATGTACACCATAACTCTTTTATGACATCTCCTATGTCATTCCATGTGTAGCATGTAAGAAAATCACATAATAAATTCCAAATACATCAGGGCTTCTACACTCTTGTATTTCACTATCTATATTTCATAATTATTCCCCATGATAGTATGAATTTAGGAATTTCCAAAATTTGAGATAATGGAATGAAAAATATAATTTCATAAAATAAATTGGGTGACTCCAAAAAAAATATCCTCGTTTCCTTATTCTACTATAATCAAGGAAAACCATACTGAGTTTCTAAATATAAATCATCAGAAAAACTATGGTTGATGAATATAGTGGAAAGGGATCATGGTGAAGCTTGATTTATGTTTCGAAAAACTAAATTAGCATTCACCCATTAAGATAAATATTTGGATCCAATATGAAATTATGTGAACGATCAACTTAACCCTATGAGGATTCTGAGAACACTAAGTGAGTATGACACTCCGCTAAGGAAAATCAAGAATATTCCATCCATGTGGAAAATATTAAAAATCATAACTCCATAAGACCATAATGAGTTGATCACTTCTATATAATTTCATGATATTATCTACAGATATTGGAAAATGTTATAGGTAGATAGTTTCAATTATGTGAGATTTTTATTTTTTTCTTTCAATTTTCTATTTCCTCTCTAGTAATGGCTTGGGATTCATATAATGGCTGAGCCATGCATATCTCTACATCCTATATTAATGAATTATATTCATCATTGATTTATTGTTCTTTATTTAATTTATCTTATTTTGTCTCATTCCTTAGATATGAAAATTTTTTCCAATTTATTTTCATTTAAATTCCTCATCTCCTCTCTCTAGTTAACACACACAAGCCCCATGGACATACTTTATAACCCACATTGAGGAGAGATGTGAATTTTATTTCAAAAGATATCAATGATATTTGAACATGATGATATGAAAAAATAGGGAACACATAGTTTATTTTATTTCCCCATTTAAGTGTAAATTATTATGTGAGGTTATGTATTTGAGGTTTTCACTAGTTATAGATAGAGAGTACAAGATAGTTGACTTGAATAAGTATTTAACCATTATGAGAGGTAATATACAAGGTTAAAAAACTAATTTTAAAACAAATTTAAATTATAAAAAAATAATTATTATAAAACACAATTGATTATTGTTTTCAATATATAGTTTATTCATATTGAATAAGATAAGAACACTAAAACTCCCTCTTTTTTGAATTCAACCAATGTCCAAAATTTAGAATATTTATATTCGGTTTAAAAAATGTTGTGAGGAAAATAGCATCCATCACGCCTCCCTTGAATTATATAAATAGTGAGGTAATATTGATTTCATTTTATGTTTATTTATAATATTTTTATTCAATGTTTGATAATGTTTGGTTAATATCATTTGTTTTCATCTATAAGATCAAATACTTCAGTAGCTAGAATTTGATATTTAAAATCAGAGGATTGGTGGATGGGTATTTATTTCATTATCCCAATAAAGGAATATTTATCCTATTATACTTCTAATAGAGACATATTTCAAAGATAGAAATACAATATAATATTGAACAATGTTTGTGAAACTAAAAAACTACATACACCATTGATAACAAAAATAATAATTTTTTCTTAACCAAATAAAACATTTTTTTCATCTCAAAAGTGGAATAATCATACAATTTCAAAAGTTTTATGACTTTGTTTATGAGTATATAAACCCAAATATTAATGTATTTGGAAATATATTCAATTAATTCAAGCACATAAGACTCCCATAATATCATATCAATTGGATAGTTTTCTCAATCTCCAATGGATGACTAAAAAATGAGTGGATATAAAATCTATAACCTATTGAATTATACACCTATGATAAACTCCAAAAGGGATTCCTCTATAGATTATTTCATGCCTCAAAAACTAATCATATGTAGGATATCTATGTAATTCATAAATAAAGTGGAAAATTATATTTGTGTTTTGGAAGAGATTCAATAGGCTGACATCATCCAAGCCATTTCAACCATTTTAAGACCACCATTTCATTTTATTTCAATACCCTGGGATATCATAAAATTACTATATCATTTTAGAGGATTTTTAAAGAGTAGAACTGATTTAAAATCCTTATCTAATGATAGATAGATAATATAGTAGATATCAGAAAACTCAAAATAATTCAATTCAATGTATACTACTTGACTACTATATAATGTAAAGAGTTAAAACTGTCATTTACATAAAACGATAAATGATGAACTAATTTCATTAAAGAGAATGTAATCATTGAATAATGTTCATAAAGAATCATATTATTTACCCATATGACATTTTTAGCTTTCTCATTCTTTACAGAATTTTAGAGATGATTTTCCTCAACTAAAAGATAATGAGTGTTTTGATTCTATAAATCATTGGAAATAACCACAACAAAAAACCAATAAACAAAGGATAAAATGGGTACTCAAAAATTTAATAGGGTTTAGGAAACACACATCCTCAAATGCTACCATTATAGAAGAACATTCAACAGTCTTTCTATCCACCATAATTCTAGAGGACCAAATATTAACCCTTTAAAATTTACCAACTTCTGGGATATAACCTAGAACCCACATTGAGAGGAAATCAGAGATAGATTACCAATAATGAACTCTCATAAATCATGGAATAATGTTGAATGAAATAAATGGTGTATTTGGATAATTATTTATACTATAATTGATAAGGTAAATCAAATATTATATAATATTATTATTAAATAAATTAAACCCCCTATGGGTAATTTAAGTATTATTTATTTTAAAAAAATAATGGAAGTAAAGAGATGTGATAAACCTCCACCCGAAATTGAATATTGATGTGGGTTTCCCAAAGATAATGACGAGTCAGACAGTGGGGGAAATACTATTTAGATCATATAGAGATATGGAAAGTGAAAAGAGATATGGTAATATCTAATGTTTAATATCATTATCAAACCTAACATTCATTACATTCTTGTATGAACCCACCAAATAGGCCTAATAAATAGATCCTATAACAATAGATACTATAAAAATTAAAAAATATGGAATTAAAATTATCTTTTACAGATGTAATTTATAAAATCCAATGGTATGAAATGACTATCAAGTATGTGTACAAAGAAAAATAAAATCAAGGAGATTATATTTTTAATTCACGTAGAAACTTTTCTACTCTAATAATGACATAATTCCCTAAAAATTTTCAAGACCCTGGTACATTTATTATGCCCTATACCATATGAGAGATCACTATTAATATTGAATTATATACCTTATGATATTTTAGTATTGTTATATCTTTTTCATATTCTTAATCCCTGTAAATATTATAACTCATGATGACTACGTTTTTTATGAAACTGGAAAACAAAGCCACTACATACCTAGTGGGAGTTTAGGGGGCTGTTTTGGTAAGAGTGAAAGTGTTACTAATACCATATAATTTTTTTATTTTTAAAAAAGAAAAATAAATAGGTAAATATTATTCCCATATTATATCATATATTCCATTTCTAAAAATTACCATTACTATAATAAAATTCCTGAATTAAAACATTGAATAGAATATAAGAATAAAATGTTAAAATTAATGTCATATATTCAATGAAAAAAAATCAGAAAGAACAGTTCGTTTTTACATTATCTCATTATTAAATTACCCATTCATATGAGGTGTAAATTGAAATGTTATAAAAAATTAAAAAAATAGAGGTATCCCAATAATCACTAAATATTTCTAGAGAATTTTTTTTAAAATGAACTACATCAAGAATTTGTTTTGTGTAGTAATTAGTTTAAGGACATATAAGAATAATACATAAATAATTTTATAAAATATATTATTAACATGTATAATTTACATATATAATTTATAAACATTTAATACACTATGTTTAACAATTAAAAAAATACACATCTAAATTTGAACATAATATTATTCCATCTAATTTTAAATAATCTTTTCGTAAGGAAAATGAGAAACATCCTTCTATGATAACAAATTATATTTAAAATAATTAACTAAATGTAGTATTAAAAATTATAATGACAAATAATATGTTATAGGATGGTCATTATGATGCAACTCTAGGAATATTCAAACATCCATTACTCTCTGTATCCTACTTGAAAATGATTCAAAACCAATAACACAAGCCCAAAATAATTATCTAACCAACTCTTATGTATGTTTTTAATAAATTAAATTTAACCAATTTTTTATTTTGAATAATATAACCTATTTCAGAATATAATTTACTGAGTACAAGTTGAATTCTCACTAAAAAGACCGGAATCACCATTGTGAAGAAGGAAAACAATGAGCTGGTGCCCACAATGATTCAAAATAGCTAGAGGTTAAAATTTTGAAATATTATATTGATCCTTGTTATCCCAAATTACAAATTCCCCATCCCTTTTGAAGAAAAATTTTTATAGAACAAATTTTTTAATGTCAATATTTTTTCCTTGATGTGTTTTCTAGTTATCTATGGTCTTAATGGAACTGTAGGAATAAAAAACCTATATCTACCTACCCCTTTTGTATATTTTAAAAATGGATTATGTTGTTTTAATTTTTAATTCACTATGTACCATCCATAATATCTTGTTATATGGATTCCCAGACATTACAAACGAAACTATTATATATTTTTATAAGAATAAACATTTATTATCATTAAAATACATATCATATTATCATAAAGGTTTATGGTCATTGGAGACTAGATTCGTATTCATCTTATTTCATAAAAGATATTCAATATCACCCATAAAATTCATCTATAATATTATACTTATTAAGCATACCCTACATACAACCTTTCATCATAACCTTAGGAAAATGAACAAATTATAAAGGATGAGATCAAATGATTTGTGAGTGTAAATATAATAAATTTAAATCAGTGATAATAAGATATTATAAGATAATAAGAAACATTCAATAACATGATACCAACTTAAAAAATTAATACCCAATTAATCAAAGATAACTAATATTGAATCATGTCATATGGATTTTTCATAACAAAATCATAATTCATAATGGTGTAAGATATTAAATAATCATTCAATATCTATGAGAAAATATAATAATAATAAAAAAAATGTCATATAATTAAGAAAATAAAATAAATTTTTTATTAACGGTTCACTTTCACAACCATCGAATTGGAAAAAGTACAATTGTTGATTGGTTTCACTTCCTATTCCATCACATCATTCTTTATAGTTCACTCCCATGACTATCATAGTAGAATGAGTCCGATAGTAGATATGGTTCACTCCCCATTAGATCATTTCTTTAGTCTAGGTTCACTCTTAGGTCTATCGTAATGGATATATTCCCTTACAGGACTGCGTTCACATATTATTTCAATCCATATTATCTTTTTGAAAATAATTGTTTTCCCAATTCATCTGAGGGTTATAAAACCCTGGTATCACCCATCATATAATGAAAATTCTATATATTTGTGCAAAAATATCAAAAAACATTTTCCAATTCCTTATATCATTAATCATTGAAAACAGACATGTTTCATGAACATTTAATGAATTCCAAATGATATATCCCATGGAAAAAAATGTGTTTTATAAATACATATTCATAACTAAATTAAACAATAGGAAAGGGACATGTTATATATAATCAATCATAAATCATAATAATCATTATAAATTCTTAGTAATAAATTGGATGGGTTCAAAAATTATATACCTTGGGAAGAATAAAAATAAAAAAATGATGTTTAAATGGATGAAAAATACATTGAAAATAGAATTGGAATTTTCATTTGGAAACAATGACAATATAATCTAAATTCAGAATCATTAACAACTAAAAATTCGTATAATACATTAATTTTTATTTTCATGTAAAATAAATTGGGATATTTGTAAACTATTCTTCAATGAAATTAATATTTATTATTGTGGGAAAATTCATTGATTTATTAAACATAAAAACAAATATTCCTTCAAATGGTTTGGAAAAAATTCAAACATAACTTATTCAAAAAATGATAAGAATATTCCTATTAAAACAATTAAACAAAGTTAATACAAGTTTTAAAATGAATAAAAATTATAATTTGATCATATAAAATATATTCCTTGAAAAAATTCCAAAGAAAATAGATATAGAATAAAACATACATGTACCAAAAAGGAATTAATGTCCATTTTCATAAAAATATATTTTTCAACATTTTAAGTAAAAAATAGTGGATAATGGTAATACTAGATGAAAATTACAAAAATGACAAGGGATAAGAAAATATGTGTGGTTTATGAGTATGATCCATTTAATTTCCCTAAATGGAAATTCAGAATTGTAATCAAATGATGAAATGATATTATAATATAAACCCTTACCTCATGTTCTTTATCACTTCATACACATTAAATCCTCCTATATAACAAAAAATGATTTATTAAAATTAAAATATAGGTTAAATATTTATATATAAAATAATATTTTGGATTCCTTTATAATTTCAATTTGTCCTTTTATTAATAATTTTCTTATTAAAACGAATATTTAGGTAAAAAGTTGTTTGTCTCACTTTAATTTTTATGTTTAATGGTATCGACCCTGGAAAAATTTTCATGCCTTAATCATATATTGAATCGTAAGGTTCTCAAAATTATCATATTTATTCATTATATACACATTTATTACAATTATTATAAAATAGTCATGGAAAATCATTTACATAACTTCATTGTGAGGGTAGTCTGTATGCACACACAAGTGATGTTTCAACTCTTCGATGGATAAAATAAAATAAATTTAAATAATAATTCACATTAATAAATCATTAATTAAATCATTAATATCATATATATTCATTCAATAAATCCTTAAGAAAAGACATCTAAACATGGAATGAAAAAATAATCACATTTCTTCGTGGGGGTGGTAGTCCACACATACACATGGGTGACTAAATAATTTTCCAACTAATGTGACGAACATAAAAAATGAATAAAATTTTGACATAAAAACACATAAATATAGTGAATATATATTCAATCATTTTATTATTTATATATATTATTTTTAGTTTGGTTAAGAAGAAAATCATCTAAAATATATTGGTAAGACCATATACCGCTTCTTCTGGTATCATCCATTTAAAAAACCATATGGATTCTTGGATGAGTGTTTTATGAATAAAAGAACCTAAATGTTGTGTATAATGATTTTAGGATTGTTTTGGGTTAATATTTGTTTAGGTAAAGTTCTAAAGTGGTGTGGTGAAGTGAGGAGAAGAGGTTCCATTATTCAGTGAGGTGAGTAGCAAACATCTAAATACACAAAACATTATTATATAATATATGACTTAATAAGGTGAAACTACTAAAAATGAAAAATAGTCCAAGATAATAATTATAATTTAGAAATATCAACAAACAGTAAAATTATGTCAACATGAATTTTTTATTCTAAAACTTTTCACTTATGATAACTCCTCATTTGACCCTTTTAACACTAATTGTGGTAACCTGATTTTTGTAATGGTAACAATTAATTTAAAAAAAATTGAATTTTATGAATAATATTAATTATTATAATTAAAAAAATGTAATCCAATTTAAATGATTCATATTTTATTAAAAAAATTAATTTATTTTAAAATAATTTCACAAAATCCAACAAAACTATTTTTAGGAAAAATACATTTTTATGAATAATAAATTTATTTTTATTCCTTCCCCTGTAAAAACCATTAGATGGATGTTTGGATTTTTTGAATTAATATATTATGTAAAAATTTCATTTTAATCCTTCATAAAAAGATGTTATTGTTTTATTAATATATAAATATTTTATACGTATTAAAATATTTTTTCACAAAAACAAAACACCTCTCGTTTTCCTTTAGGTGCTTTTATTTTCATTTATAACCAATTTATAACCAACTAATTCAATTTAAACATGTAAAAAATATAATTTTTAATATTTCATTTAGGCTTATTTAAACCCTAAAATAAAACTTTTTATTGATCACTATAAAATTAAGTAATAATAATATAAAATTATTTAAAGGATTGTTTAAACTCGTTGATGCATGTATAAAAATCAATGAAAGTCATAATATTTATTTAAATATAAATTTACCACAAACATATATGTTGTTTTACTATCCACAACTATTATAATTTCCCCCAAAAAAATTTCACTCAGCTAAAAACAACAAAGGAATCTTCTAACTCATCACATCCACATGTTCCATAATAACTTCCTCAAATATATGCTTCCACCACAGAACATTGAACATGTGGATAGTATTGTTTTGTGTAACTTTATCTCTTAGATATATAATCACTACTAGTTTTTCATCATAATAATATATTTATCTACCTATAGGACCTATGATTTTAGTATATGTGTCGAATCATGTATATACGTCCTCACATGAGATACAAGGAACATGTTTTGAACTTGAGAGAGACTCACTAGAAATTTCATGCTATAATTAACTACCCTAACACCATCATTAATTTTAAGGTGACCAATATATGTGGGGATAAAATATCAATTCATTACATGTCTAATAACCACATTCCATGGAGTTTTTCAAATGAATACCTTATCACTAACATTTTACTCTAGATATCCCTGAGGATTATCAGTATAAATTTTTATTCAATTTTTACTACCCGGATATTATATTAAATAATTATAACCTATTATACCATTTCTGTGTATATCTCTGGTTCAAATTAATTTCATTTCTGAACTTCATCTCAGTATATTGGAGTTCCACACATCACTCTGTATAGTGATTAAAAATTATTTATCATCATGATTTATTGAAATCTATTATTTTGTGAAAACTCAACCAAAAAAAAGTTTTTGGGCCCAAAACATTATGAAATCCGTTAATTGTTATCTATATATATCTTATAGGGTTTTACTAGTTATCCCAGACATTCCATTATTTTTATAATGATAGGTAGTGAAACTTTTTGACACCATATTCAAATCACATTGAATAATTCTCTAAAACATTGAGGTAAACCTTCGATCCATATCAAATATAATATAATTTTATAATACATGAAAAGAAAAACATCCCTTCATTTATATCATCAAAATATTATAAAAATATTAATCCTATATAATTTTAATTTAATGTGTGTTTTATAAGAATATAAACCTCAACCAAAATAGTATTTTAGATTTTAGATGTTATTCTGGAGTTCATTAATTTAATCCACTGTGATGGTTTACAATTTCTCTTATAGTATGGATAACAGCTTTATCATATCCGTAGAAAACTATCTCCAATCTATAAATTGATGATATATCTAGAAATGAGATATATACACTGAAATATCCATTTTTGCGTTGTCTAGTAAGAAATCGATGTAAAGGTATATATGCATCTTTCTAATATATGGATGAATAGAGAATGATTAACTATGTGGTTCATCCTAAAAAAATCATTAAATATGGTATTAATAGGATAGATAGACTGTTCCTAAACCATATCATTCAATCATATTCATGGTTTAACTGGGGAAAATTATTCACCATCATTGATATTTCAAAATATTCGTTATGTTCCTCTTAAATCCTCACATAGTTTGAAGGTTGAAAGTTAATCTGAAAAATATTGTATTTATCCTCTATTATATGGATTTAAAGTTTCATCAACTAAAAATCCGTAAATAATTAATCTCATTAAAGAATCAACAAGGAAAAATTGGCATGGTTCTTTTTAAAAGGTGTAATGGCCACCTTATTTTCATTCCAAGACTAGTAACGTATTAAGAAGTCATAATATTCAATCAACAACTACCATATCTTTTGTTTAATATTCAACTCTTTATACATTAATATATAATTCATGATTTCATGATCAGTTTATATCTCACACCATTCACTTTAAAGATAATGCCTCTGTTTTTTTAATGAAAAATTTATACATGCTAACTCAAAATGATGAGTTGGATAATTTTAAAAATTAATCTTAAATTGAGTTAGGCATAGGCTACTTCCATGTCATTCTACATGATGATGTATCTTAGTCCATTCTTCAATGAATCAATAATGATTTTAAACCCTTCTTTATTTCATGGTACTGTGATAAGAGACACATATTCTTACCTTTTCATCGAATCTTTAATTTGTTATTCACATTAATCTAACCAATGAAACATGGATCTCCTTACTATAAATAGGTTTATTGGATTATAAATCCATGAAAAATTTCTCAAAATCCATCAGTAGTATAACATCCCAATATTTTATAATATATCTCACATTAATTTATATTTATTTAATGGATTTCTTTACAAACAAAACCGTGTTTAAAGGAACTATATCAATCCATCGAAATATTATTTTGTCAAAATGGTATCATTTTTCATATATTCATTTCAATATTACCATATGTCCAATAATTGTTTTTGACTTTTTAAACAAATTAACGTTTATGTGAAGCGTGAACATATTGATATTTAAGATAAAATGTATTTAATAGTATATTAAAGATTATTTATTATTTTGGGTGGTTTTAAAACTGAATTAGGTTATTTTTATTTAGAATCATTTAATTTATACCTTTTAAATCAACACTATAATTTATATTTTTATAAAGATACTTTTACACATAAAAAGATATTTTTCTAAAAACTAATTTTAATCGGGATTAGTGAGAATATTATAATATTAAATTCTTCATATTATATAGTTTTAATTTTATACATTGGAATAAATATTTTTAATTAGTAGGATATTTTTTTTTAAATTTGTGTCTTGTATTTTTAGGTATTCTACATAGTATCTCTGGTAAAATTTATCACCTTTGTAAATGGAAAATCATGTAATTAAGGATAAAAGTATTGTGATGGTGCATAAAAAATATATACAACACTAGAATTTAATTTATTTTATGAGTAAATTTCATTCATAATCTTCTTAAATTCTAAAATATGATATTTTTTCCATTTGATATTTATTTTTACCTTTAAATTATTTACATAAAATATAATGTCAAATATTTTATCTATTTCTTTAATATCTATAGTATTTTTTGAATTATATAATAAAACTTATGTTTTGTTTTAAATTTTTAATTGAAATATTTAATGAATTTTTTATCATGGTAATTTATTTTTAATTATAATTAATAATATAATTACCTTTTATCCGTCCACAATGCTGACACATTATTTATTCAATTAGTTGAAAAATAAAACAAATTATTTTTAAAATATTAAAATTAATAAAATTATAATTAATAATTATGTTAATTCAAATTTATATATTAATGTATCATATTTTTATTGTTTTATGAGAATATATTCTAGTTCCATCTTTATCTTGGTGTCATTAAATGACAAATTAAATAAATTGTTCCAAAAATGATGGTAATGATATTTTATATAAATAATAAAAAATTAAATGATTTAAAATTCATAAAAATATTTTCTTTGTCGAATTTATTTTTATATGGTTAACAATATTAACCATTTTTAATTTATTGGCCTCTTTTCCTTTTATAGTAAAATTCATGACCTTTAATGTGTATAATACATTGATATTTTGATAATTGTCAAAACGGTTAACAAGGGGTTAAAAATTAATTTTAAGTGTACAAAAATAACCAAAACAAGTCCGTATTTAATTTTATGTGATAAACTATATGCATCCTCGTATTATATTTTAATTATATCAATATGGATCCATTTGTAGAGGAGAATAATTTATATTTATTTAATAATTTATGAAATTCCATGTTTTCCCCGCCCCTCATTTATAAAAGAAACATCTTCCGTCTTTTCATTAGAATATTTTTTGAAAAATAGCATTAAAAAATATATAAAATTAAATTATAAAATTACCTAGAAAAGAATTATAGTTTCCTTTCCAATTAAATGACCATTCCAAGGATCCTTAAGACCTTATCTAAAGAATTAATACTAAAGAAGATGTAATCGTCCTTACCAACTCTTTCAAGTTTATTTCCTTTTCAATTTCCAAAATATTTGATGTACCAATCCGAAAATAATAACTCATATATCATAAATATACTGATTAGATATTATGATTATGTTATAGTAATTTCATAATGTTTTATAATAAAATTCTCTTTTTTAATGAATCAATTCCTTGTTAAGAACTAAAATTACAGAAAAAACATGCACTACTCTTGTAATTTTGGATTATTATAAGCTATATATAGTCCTTTATAAAATTTTAATTAAGTGTAAAAACATTTTATAGTATATTAATTAGAAATTTAACATCTAATTAGTATATATTAAGTTTTATAATAATGAATAATTGTCACAAAAAATTAATGGTCTTGGATAGTAGGATCGTGTAATATGAATCCAATTTATCATGAATATAATGGATATAGTGAGATTTCCCAACCCCAGATTCCACTCAAAGGTTCCCCAATACAAATTGGTCACATTTACTCAAGCACATATCATTGAATTCTATAGGATTATGGATAGTGGTGAGGGCCTAAGGTGTATCATTGGGGAGACTACACCGTCATTACCAAAGGTTAGGACAATGGATAAATTAGATAACAGGTAAAAAGTATAGAAAGTAATATTGAAAAAAATCGAAAATATAAAAAAAAATGGAATAATAAATAGATGGAACAAATCATAATAATAATCAAAAGGTAATGATGATACATTTCCTTGAATAATAAACTATAAAACATGGATACAAGGAAATAGTATCAAAATATATACAAATAGAAAAATTAACTATATATTATTCTAGATATCATGAGCTCCATCTCAGTCATCTACTAACATCTCTATCCTTATAAATCAAGAAATCAATTTCATAATGTAATAATTTTCCCATTATAAACCTCTATATACATATAGTCTTCTCATATTCCAAGTGAGGCCTAGAAAAGGTGTGAGATAAATCTCCATAGGTTACTTCCAATGGAATCTATATCATTCAGACTATGTAATATATGTTGAAATAGATTACAAGAATAAATATATAATAGTAAAGTAGTAATGTAATGAACATGTCTGAGAAATTTCTTTATCCATCAGTTAATTCCTGAACAATTAGCCACTTAATTAATTAATTGTGTTCTAGTTTATATACTATTTTGGACAAAAGAGGTACTTCAATCACTAATATATTGAATTACATATAATAGTCCAATATAAAATATATAATAAGTCATCCTGATGATATTAAAACAAGTTATTCTAAGGTAATACCCACGGAAAATATGACCACAATGGTGGTTCCAAATCCAAAACAAACTATAGCCTGGCTATGGGGTTAAGAGTTTAATACATGGATCATCATCCCTGGAATCCCACAATAGTGATTCTAACTAATTCCAAGGATAACATTGAAGGTAAATTGGGATAATCAGTTAATAGTCCCAATGGGGTAAATGAGGCATCTCATTTTAGTATATGTCACAATGGATCAAAGGAGTGTATCCAATTCATCATATGAAAGTATGGAGGGATCTTATGGTATTATATAGTGTATCCACTAAAGATGAGGATTGTGTTCTATGTTGGGTCTCACCATTGGAAATTGGTATACATGAATAGGAATGGCATCCACGCGTTCTCGAGGAATTACCTTGAGAACGCAAAATATAACTCGACTCTTCCAACTCCTATGATAAATTCATGGACAGTATTGAATTAGGCACTATATAATTGATTCATTAGATTAATAAGTACTTGTAGTAGTAATATCTATTAATAATTTCATTTAGTCAACTCCTTTCCATTCATTAGTGTGATAAGGATAAGGGGAATGTAACCAAATATTTCATTTCATTTTAGAGATATTCATTTAATATGGTTCACTCTAATACATTCCATTATAAAAAGAGAGGGGTGATACAGATGTAAAATAGAACATTCATTCTTAATCCATTAGGAAATTTCATTTACATACCAAATAAATTCCATACCCATTATGATTGATTTATTATGTTGAAGTACATACCTTAGATGGGTCATGTAGGAAACAACATTATACTATAAATTTATTAATTCACAACTCAACTAATCAAAATGGTCTTACCATTAGAAATTCAAGCCACATACCTAGATGGTGGAGTAGACGAACATAACAGGGTACTAAAATCCTAAACTATGAAAACCCTCCCCCCCCCCATGGAGTTGCCAAGATTATGGACATAACCACCAATGATGAATAAAATATTTGTATTGGGTATTATAACACAATTATAATGACTACTAACAATGCACATTAATTAAGAATTTAATTCCCAATTAAATAATAGTGCACACAAATCAATTAATAAAATGATGAATCCTAAGGGTTGAGTAATATACATTTTTACCACATATTTATATGACTATTTTTTTATGTAATAGCCTATAGTTTGGATGCGACTGGAAGATATTTGACGAAAGTATTGACACCCAAAAAAATTTGGGCAAATGATCCTGCCACTGAATTGTATCGTCAATAGAATGAAAAATGATGCACGTCTAAAAACAAATTGATTACCAAATGATATGAAACCAATGTGATGAATTGTGATCTAAATGGACATTGGAATGGATCATGGGATAAAAGTATACCAAAGAGGGGTAAATGGAGCTCAAAGAGGAATGATGATCCATTGTTATCCTCTAGATATAAATTGTAAATGATGGTTGTTTAAAACATTCAATTAACGGAAATTTTTTAATTTCACCCAAAAAAATTTTTACGAAGTTTTCCAAACTATACACCAACCATGAAATATGTTTTACAGATTATGGAATATTAGACAATTAGGAAGCACTCTTATATAAATTGGTCCACATCCATTAAAAACTACTCTATAACACGCCTAGTGTTTTTAGCACGATCGTGTTGCCCCTTGATCATGGTTAGGTAAAACTGTTCTCCATTTATCACCCCAATACCCAAAACCAAGTAGTTATGAGAGAATATTCTTCATATGTCACACAGTTTCTACTAACATTGTGACCAGTGTATTTTTCAACCCATTTGGGGGTCCAATCTTCGAAAAAAGACCTATAAATCACTAATACCTTCGTCAACTCATTAGGTATCCATATTAGGTCCCAAATAAGGAATTATAAAAAATTAAAATGATCTATACATGAGTGAAGAAATTTTCGTATAGTATTCCCCCTTAATGGAATGTGTCTTCAAGTACACCTTCTATGGGTGGTGAAATAATGAATAAGAAATACTTTTTCCATTGGGTACACACATTAGTCACCCACTCCAAAGTCATGTCATGTAATCATATGTGCTACCATAGCACCCATCCTAGAGGTATAGACCATTCTGATATCGCCTTTTTCTTTGGTGGATTATGAGTATTTGTTACTCATAAAATTAATCATCATCCCCTAAATCAACATCCTTAGGATAAAAAGTATGAGATGGGTCGGCATGATAACAGTGAATCTTTGAAACATGGAAGACATCTTGGATTGCACAATATCTCTATGTTAATATAATGTTTTATGATACCATATCAACTCACTCCATAATCTAAAAAGACCCAACAATGAATATAGGCAACATCCCTTGATTTTGTATCTGTCAATGCGCAAGCCTTGGTGCTACCCACAGTAAAACATGATTCCTGACCTCGAACTCCTAAGGTCATATATAGTAATTGGAATAATATTTCTTTCTATAAAGGGTTGTTATGTATTCTTCCTAATCAGGTAATCCTTATCCACAGTCTCCTACATGATATGGCGTCCCATTAGGGAATCCTCTCTTGCGTTTATCCAGCATAGGGGTGAAAGACATAGCCTACCATACAAGGCCTCCAAATAATCCTTCCAAATTATTTCATGGAATCTATTATTATAGGGGAGCTTGATGAGAGGGATATTATTATCCTAATAACCCTCAAAATCTAGGATGCCTAACCATAATATTTCTTTTAGAACATATCTCGTCTACATTGATTATCCATCAATCTGAGGGTGAATGTTTGTGTTTAGAAGAATCTATATACCCATTGCCTATTGGAAACCCGACCAAATCCATGACATCAAACAATAATTTCTATCAAGATTGATGGTAGATGGGATATAATATTTTCGGATTATCTCATGGATATACAATCTTCCCAACTCATCAACTTATATTATATTATGGATAGGAAGGAAGTGTTCTATCATCTTCTGATTGTCAATGACTACCCACATAGTGTCTCAACCTTTAGTCGACCTTGTAAGTGGACTATCAATTCCATGGAAACATCTTCCTAATTACATTATTGTATTGGACGTATCTGTGAATGTCTTCAAGGTCATGGGTTCTCTACCATCACCCAATAATAGGTGGAACACCTAGTTATAAAGCCTAAAATTTGATATTTCATTCTAGGCCCCAAAAACCGTCATCGTATATCATGATACATTTTGGAAATTCATAGATGGACATCCAACTGAGAAGTGTGGGACTCACACCTTAGTTTCACAGTAATATCTATTGTATCCTAGATATATCCATGTATATTTTTTATTTCTCCGCTACCCATATAACTATACGAAGTTGGGTCATGTCCTAAAATAATCTAATAGAGAACCAAGCCTTTGGAATTTGAAACCTGCCTACTTTATGTCTTCTCAGGACGGAAAGAGTTAACTATCAAGGATGAGAGATCGTACTACATATGACTATAATGAAAATCTATATTTATCTTAAAAAATTGGACAATAAATTTCCATTTCTCACTAGATTCTCGTAGGGCAGGTTCATGATTTTTTCGACTATGCACATCAACTACTACATTTCCCTTCACAAGCATATAGGAAATCACAAAATAGAATGTCAAAAGATATGAGACCCATATCTAATATATAAAATTCTATTCATTCTATATAAATATATATTTTAGGCTCTTATTTTCCGTGTACACAACAAATTTCTCACCCAATAGACAATGTCTTCAGAAACCTAAGGAATAGACCACTGAAACTTGATCAAGGTTGTGCATCAGGTAATTTCTCTTATGATTCCTCAACTAATGAGATCCATATGCGATTAATTTCTCCTCATATTTATTCACAACTCCCATGTTGATGACTAAAACATCAAAGAAGATTATATATCCTATACCAAACTTTGGAATAATTTGAATTGGTTTTGATACAATCCTTCCATTCATCTCTTTTAATGATCTATCACACACTTCTTACTACAAGAAAATAACACTCTTCTTTGTAATACTAGTAAAAGGTGTGATAAGGTTTGATAAGTCATTTATTAAATGGTTTTAATATCCATCAATCCCAACTAAAATCCATATATAAATCATTTTCTTAGGATACTGTTAGGAATCCACAAAAATAATCATTTTTGGGTTAATAGAGAGACCTTTTAATGATAAAATATAACCTAATAAGTGAAATTTTTCTATCTATTGGTGGATCTTAGAATTCATGCAATAAATGATTTTCTCTCTCAGTGTACTCATAATTATCTCAAGGTGCTTAGTGTAGACACTACGAGTGTGAGAGTACACCATGATTTATCCACAAAGACTACGAGAAAATAATAGAGATAGCTGTGGAACACCCAATTCATAAATTCAATTAAAATAGTAAATATTTTCATAAGACATATTGGAATAACGACGTACTCATGCAGACCATAGAAGCTACAGAAATCTATAATATGTTAATTTAAACACTTGATTCTCTCTTGATTCTATCCTGATCTCAGGTTGATTTTAGAGAACATAATAACTCCTCGGAGCTAGTCAGTGAGATCATCAATTATAGGAAGTAGATACTAATTCATGACCATAATTTGGTTCAACCAAATTTATTCTATGAATAGATGAAGGGACACATCCACATTCGTGGTGAAAATCTCAAGAAACCCCAAAGAGGATGTATTGGACCATATAAAACATTTGACCTCTAGATTCAATAACTACCTCTTATGCCCCTAGATATTAGTAGGTACAATCCAGAATATAGGAATATAAAAGGG
The DNA here is from genome assembly GCA_963277665.1 of Viscum album. Lineage (NCBI taxonomy): Eukaryota > Viridiplantae > Streptophyta > Magnoliopsida > Santalales > Viscaceae > Viscum > Viscum album. Next base: position 85,442,054 of record OY728121.1, on the reverse strand, counting down.
ATATTGTCCTGGAACTAGATCATTCCTAAACAATACCCCTCTCGTAGGAGGTATACTTGAAAAATAATTAGAAACTAAATCCCTGAACCAATCTAATAAAGGAAGGAATTCATCCTCTTGTAAACCCTAACCACCCAAAATGAGAATTTTATTCTTATCAATCACTTTGTCTAAGGAATAGACCACTGCAACTAGATCTATAATAATAATAATAATAATAATAACCAAAATACAATATTTTTATCACCAAATAGAAAAATGATATCTACTGTAATTAAAAAAATTAAAACAACATTCATAATTCATGAAACTAATTATTTACCACTAACCTATGTTTGATACACCCATGAACGGAATATAAAATAGTTACAATAGTTTATAATCTCCTGAACATTTTCTCTAAATATTAAATAAATAAAGTAACCCCTTTGATACCACTTTGTGATGTCCTGATCCAAGATGCCACTCAATGGTTCCCCAAGCCCAGTTGGCCACATGGCCTTAAGCTCATCTCCCTTAATGTCAGAGGTTATCGACTAGAACTGAGGGCCTGTGGTTTTTTATTGGGTGATTATTCCCTCATTACCATTGTTTATCATAAAAGATAAATAATATAATAGATAAATGGTGGATGAGGTAATACAAAAAATAATCCAAATTTGAAAAAGATATGAATAATAAATAGCATGACCAACTCAAAATAATAATCAAAAGCTGATGATGATACAATTCTTGTCACTATAAAAATGGAAAAATATGATACAAGGAAACAAACATACATGTTATACAAAATTATAAAACAAGGTACCAAAAACTATTCCCAATATCCTAATCTCCAACACAGTCATCATCTTCCAGCTCCACCCTATGTTAAAAATAAATCAATATTCTGTTGTAGAATGATTCCCTTTATCAACAACTATATACATTTAGACTTCCACAACACCAATGGTAGCTAAAATATGGTGTGAGGTAAATCTCCATTTTCCACCAATAATGAAATATATTTCATCCATTCCATTAAATATAATCTGAAACATTATGAAATCATGGATATATAAAATTAAAGCAGTAGAGTAATGTAAATAACCCTGTACCTTCTTCAACCCTCAAGATAGCTTCTGAACAAGTAACCAATTCATTAGTTAATTGGGTTACAATTTTTATAGTTTTTATATCACATGAGGAACTAAAATAACTAGAATTCTACCATATTAATAATAGCGAGGGATCTATGATATAATTAAGAATCCTAATGATATTAATAATAAAGAGTTTCCAAGTTAATATCAAAGGAAGCCCTGACCTCAAGGGTCAATCCAACTCAGGTAGTAAATATACCATAGTAATGGGTGTAAGAGTGTAATCTAAGGATCATCATATAATGAATTCCACCAAACCGATTCTAACTAATTTCAAGGGAAAAAACAAGGTCAAAGTAGACATTAAGTTGCTGGGCCCAAGGGAGTATCCAAGGATCCTCATTCTTGTAGAATCCACACTGTATTTAGTGAGTTTATCCCTAGAATCCAATAATAATTTGGAGGGATCCTATAGTGTCATATCGAGTATTGATTGATGGATGTGTATCATGTTCCAATGTGGGTAGAACCCTTCACAACTGGTATCCCTGAATCACAATGGAATCCAATAGTGTGCTAGGAATTCCCTCAGGAATCCAAAATAAAAATCAATTCTAACCACTCCAATCACAATTTCATGTTCTATAATTAACTTGGAACCATCTATTTGACTCATTATATTAATTAGGCCATGTATTACTAATATCATTTAATATGTTCATTTGGTCCAAGATTTCCCTTATATTAGTGTGACAAGGATAAGGGGAAACAAAAAATATAAATCATTTCATAATAGTCATATTCATATAATAAGGTTCACACTAATACCTTCCAATATACATGGAAATTGGTGCTAACTATGTGCAACGAAACAATAATTTATAATCTATTTTGTGAATTCAAATATATACCATATAATCCCCATTTAAATTAAGATTTATTTATTAAATTTCATTACATACCTTAAATGGAATAAGTGGTAAAATACATGGTACTATCCATTTATCAATTAAAAACACATCTATTGAAATGTTGCTTACCATTTGCAGCATCAAGACACATAGTAGAATGGTGGAGTAGACGAACAAAACAGGATTCTAAAAGCATAAGAAAGGGAAACACCCAAAATATTATGGTAGATATTGTGGATGTAACCACCAATGATTAAGGAAATATATTGAATGGATCATAGAACACAATTCTAATAACTATAAGAGTGATATATTAATTAATAAGGCAACACCTGATGAAATTATCACACATATATGGAAATTTATAATCTGATGATCTTGGAGAGATTAGTTATAGACCACCAAACTCATATGTGTATGACTCTCCGTGTCCAGTATCAGACTCTAGTTTTACCTAGATTGGATGATTTTAGACGAACGAATCAATTACCTGAAAAATATGACAAATAAATTTTAAAATAAATATAATCTTTGATCAAAATAATAAATAAAAGTCTAATTAAATAAATTACAAATCAATACACATCCATCCTGTTGAATGACAATCGAAATGGAAAATGGATCAGTGCTCAGGTTTAATGTTTATTAAAGAGGGAAAAGGGATAACAATGAGGTATGAGGAAGCCTTACAATCTTTTGGATAGAAATAGTAATGCAGGGTCATTTAAAATAACTATTTTAGAGAAATCATTTAATTTCTCCCAAAAAAGCCTCACATAGTTTGGATGTACGCTTGGGAAAAGTGTGCATAAATTGTGGGCCATCTATCTTAGGGAGGGTCATTTCACTTGGTTATTCAACACAGTAAGACAACCCATGATCCATGTGTGAAAAACACCTCCACAGCATTTCTATAATGTTTAGCATGGTCATATGACTCCTAACACATGGATAGGGATAACTATGTGCCCTGTATCACCCCATATCTCAGCACAACATGGTTAGGAGAGTCTATGCAGATAGTGTAATTTTAAAAAAATTCAGAGTTCTAAGAGCTGAAGAAGACCCACAAACCCCTAAAACACTGTTGAACTCATATGGAATCCATATTAGGTCCAAAATAAATAATTTGACCAAATTTAAGAGAAACCATACCTATGTGAAAAATCATGTTCTCATAGATAAAATAACTAGGATTTTTCCTCAACCAAGCCCAAGCTAAGATATCAAAATTAAAGCGTGATGGGATCTAATTATAGGTGATGTTCAAGACCATTGGGATCATAGAAAAACAATGCTCACCAAAACACCCCATGAAAATATCAACACCTCACACCTTACCATTACAACATTAATTAATGTAATAAAGGTCTGTTTACATACCCTAATAATTTGAATTTTATACTTCTATAATTAATATATTTATGTTATTTTACATTATAATTCTTAAAAAAAGTTTTTATAAAAAAATTTATTTTAATACGATGAAACACAAATCATATTTTTGGGAAATATATTGTTCTAATAAAGGAAATTTTTTTGAACAATTCAATATTTATATAAATTTATTGTATTTTAATTAAATTTTATTACTAAATATTATTTATTAAATATAAATGAATATATAATATTTTGAGATAAAATATAGTTTTTATAAGAATCAAAAAGTTATAATTATCAAAAAATAATTATTTTTATAAAATATTATTTTTTTATTTAAAATTGTACAATACACTATTTATCAAATTAATTTGTGAAAAATAAAATTTTTTATGAAATAAGATCATAGAAATTATACACCTTTCAGTTTTTCATATTATTCTAAGACAATCAAATTTTGGTGTAATAAATAAATATGATATATTTATATGATATTTATTATGAAAAAATAAAATACCAAAACTGAAGTAATAAATACTGTAAAGATAATCCCTAAAAAATTCTATATAAAAAGAATTTCTTTTAGAAATTATTTTTTTAATTTTATATTCCCTTAATGAATCCTCTAAAACCAATATAATACATTAGGTTTTAAAATTAATTATTTATAAACATAACTCAATTCAACATCACTATGGGTAATATTTAAATTTTTTGAATTCATTTCAAAAATTAAAAATTAGTTGAAATTCTATTTGAAAAAAACAATGTTCAAAAATCCCAGTATAGTTTGTGGTTTGGATTAATTTAACATATAGTGTCCAAAACCTATGTTTAGAAACTAATAGAGAATAATCCCCTCGTTTTTCTAAAAAACCAAAAAACCCTAACATTTTTCTTCACAAAAACATTGGATCTTAAATTTACTTTTCCATTCCCTCATAATATACCTCCATATGTGTCCCCAATATCTTCATAAGATCCTCAAAAACATTAAAAAACACCCACATAGTGTATGGGATCCTCTCCCCCTATTTATCTGAGAATCATTTCTATATTATACTATTTAATCCCAAAATTTTCATATTGGGATAAATTATTAAACATCATAACTACTTTTATTATGATTTCCATCATATGAAATACCTATTACACTCTCATTAATCCATTCCATGAATCATTATGTTCCCCTATTATTCTATTTAAATTGATATTTTATTTTCCACACCAACTATTTTTCTCATGAATACCCATCCCCTTTTAAACTCTTGGGTATTCACCATGAAATACTTATGATTTTTTTATTAAGAAAATTCATATATATACCCTTCCCTCCTTAATCCTGGGAATAAATGTGATGAAATATCATCCTATATTGAATGATCTATGTGGTAAACTTATGCTTGAACGTGATATGAATGTTGCGGGTGGTTTGAGTATTATATAGCACGCCAATGCATTGGGTGTTTTTTCCCAGGTTATTACTTTTATAATTAAAGGTATGATATCCTAAGAACACTATTTTATTATTTTTTAATGTTTACCATTGATTTATACTTATGATGTCATGTTTTATATTATTTTCATTTTCCCATGTTGCCTTAATATTATCGTCTTCAATCACACATTAATGTTAATGTTTACAATTCTCATCCCTATTATGTTACATTTACTTTCCTATTAGATCACATGTAGTTCTCTAAATTATTCCATTAGTTTATTATTCCCTTTTTGGGAAGACTATCTCAACCTTTTATTATTAATGTCACAAGGTTATCCCTCGTAGTTTTATAAGAGCAACGAATTTTTAAGAGCATGTTAAAGGTGTTTGAAATAATTTTTTTAAATAGTAATTTTTATGTTATATTATTAAATTCATAAGGAAAAAAAGTCATCACTTACTTGTGGCGTTGTATTAATTGTGTAAATATGAAAGAAATCATCAAATATTGTGAATTAAGACAGGGGTTGTCTTTGTTGGTATCGAAAAAAAAAATTCGTATGGATTAGGGTTATAAATCTCTATCAAAAGCCTTAGAGATATGAATAAACATAGTAAAACATCCCCAACATTTGGGAAATTATTGTGAGAGTGTTTTCCAAGAAAATAAATACATGTCTATATACTACATGTGGATGTAGCTCTGGAATAATTTCTCCTAGGGGTAAAAACACAAAAAGCAAACATTGACCTAGAATCGATCATTTCATGGGGAATAATAATGCGCTTTAATGCACATGTAGTGTGGAACTACCTGGGGATATTATTTTGTAAATTCAAAAGCTCATTACTATCCACAATTATGGATGAAAATTACCGTAACATTTTTTAAGGAAATAAATAATGTTTAACTTGGATTGAAACATATAAATTCATTGCTTTATAAAAATATTTTATTTATGAGTTATCCAATACATGTTCTATATTTCTATTTTATGTTATTAATAGTTCGAAAAATTTTATACTTAAGTCTATTATTTATAAAATAAATGATTTCATTGATAATAATATTATTAAAGGAGGTCTTATTTTTCATTCCTGAACAACAAATGTCATTTGTGATAATAGTTTTTTTTATTCATTGATATCACAAATTTTTTTAGAAATAACTAATTACCACTTCAAAATATGGAATTATATATATTGGTGAAAATTATGGAATTAATTACCCAGATAACCTTTTGATACTCCTTGTATTGCAATTCAATGTTATTATAAAAATGGATTGTCTTTCCTTATATTGAGAGTACTTAAATTTACAAGATAATAAAATCACCATCATTATCTCGAATAAACCTATGTTTCTATACATGTTCTAGGAGTGGGGTCAATCATTAATTGGAATCATCATCTCATGTATGAATATTTTTGTTTTATAAGAATGTTTATCTATATAAAATTATTGACACTAAAGAAAATAATATTCTTCTTGAAAATCCCATTGTAAGGGAATTTGAATTTATGTTTCATAAATATTTTTATGGTATCACTCCTAATTGATTGGTTGATTTCTCGATGAAACATATACTTAGATATTTTCTAATATCCAATATTCCATATATAATGTATATTCATGGACAAGGGGAGATAAATAATCAACTATATGAGAATATATGTAAATAGATTATATACAAAATTGATTCAATGTGGTGTGCACCGGTCCTCATCATCAAGAAGATGGATAAGTCAATATTCCTCTACATTGATTATCGATGCCTCATTACAATCAGGATAATGTACCAGTATCCTCCTCCATGTATTTTTTACTTGATCGATCATCTATATCAAGCCTTATAATTCTCTAATGTAAATCATCAGTCAAGATATTATCATGTGAAGGTGTAGAAGGTGGATGTCCCAAAGAATGATTTTCATACAAGGTAATGGAACTAAAATTTTATAGAGATTCCATTTAGACTCATTAATTATCTATAAATCTTAATATAATAAATTTATATACTATTTGGGGATTATCTCAAAAAAATAGGTAGTTTTAGAGATGGTGTTCATATCCACTCCCAAAGAAAGGAGCAACATGAGGAGAATTTTATTTCTATATATATAATGTTCCAAAATGAAAATATGTATGCAATGTATAGTAAATTTCAGTTTTTAAATGATAAATAAACATTCACAGGAAATTATTTATCCAACAATGGGATTTATATTGATCCTTTAGAAATTGAGGTAATTGAAGGATGACCGATACTATTATTTATGATAGATATCCACATTTTCCTAGGATTAGTAGGTTACTATTGTTTATATTGAATGAATTATCATGATTTTAAAGCCTATAAAATATATTAAAATTGAAGGGTGTCAATATTGTCCAGATTGATGATTGTGAAAATAGATATGAAGAGTTTTATATAGGATAATAGTTACACATGTTTTCATATTACCCACCAGTGGGGAAGGATTTTTGATCAATTATAATACATAAAAAAGGTACTTTTTTATCCTGCAAAATAAAAAATTGAATGTGTATGTCACTCTCTAATTAAGGATCCATTTGAGGAACTACTCAACACATAGTCTATAATTTCTTCCATTAATCTTCACACTAAATATTTAAAAAGGTTATCCCCAGGGGAGATGTGTAAAATATATAGGGACCACAAAAACCATATGTATATGTTCAGATAGAAGATGACTATTACGTGCTAATTAATGTGGCTATATCTAATTAATTATTATGATGGTTTAATTAGTTACCATCCTGGGAAGGTGAACAATTTCGTAGAGGATCGAAGTTAAAAATATCTTACTAAACTATTGATGATTTGGATTGAAAGGGTTCTAATATTTTTGTATATACAAAGGAAGGAAATGTGAATTATAAAAGGATATTCACCCAACCTTTATCAAATAACTTCTCAAATATCCATTCCGGATAGGATAATGGTGGTATATAAATTTGAAGAGTTTATATAGAAAAATATATCTAATATTCCAAAGTTTAATATTTCTAAATATGGTGTTATAATTTTTGGAACCTAGATATATATCCCTTCAAAAAATAACTAAATCGGTAAATACTAGATGATGCACATAGCTCATCCTTCTCTATTCGTCTTGGAGGCAATATGATGTATAATTATCTAAATAAAAACATTAGATGGGAGAAAATAAAGGGGGATATTTCATAATTTTAATTATGATTCATGGTATACCAACATGTCTGGGAAAAATGATAAATTATAATGGAATGATTTACCATCCCTCATATTGATATATATGTGGGAAAATATTACCATGTATTTTTTAAAGGACTCCCCAGGTCACAAAATGTCAGTTACACTATCTGGGAGGTAGTTGATCAACATTAAAATTCAACACATTCCATTTATAAGGATGAATATTTCTCAGTTAACAAACATTCTAAGATAATCATAAGGGGAGTGGTGATACTGAAGGGAGTTCCACTCTCTATTATCACTAATTGAGATATGAGATTTACCTTGAGGTTTTGGAGAATCCTTCATCAATTTTTGGATATAGAGAGGAGTCTCAACACTCATAATCACCTTCAAAAGGATGGTAAGTATGAAATATCCTTAAAAACTCTATAAAATATATTGATAACATTTTTAATGAATATACAAGGATATTGGGATCAACATATTTCCCTATAAGAGTTATTATATTACAACGGTTTCGTTTTTATCATTCAGAAAGAACCATTTGTGGATCTATATAGGAAGAGATTTATGAATCTAACATACTAAGATAATGTATGGGGGAAAATGTTTTTGAGACATGACCTTGTACAAGATATGATGAATAAGGTATAAACAATTCAACATCATATGAAAACAACGTAATGATGACAAAAAAAATCTCTTATTAATAATAGATGATACATGAAATTTGAGGTTAGAGATAAATTGTTCCATTATATATCAACATTGAAGAAAATCATGACCTTGGGAAAATAGAAAATCTTATTCCATCATACATTGACCCCTTCGAGATTCATGATCACATCAGAGTGGTGGTTGAATGATGACCACCCCCACCGAACGTACCTCAATTACAAAATGTGTACCATGTATCCCTCTTAAGGAAGTACGTACCAAACCCCACAGACATACAAAATATAAAGGTCATGTTATCAGAGATAGATAGATCATATGAGGAGTAGTATGTGAAAATATTAGAAAATAGTCAGAATGTTCGATAAAACAATATCAATAACCCGGTCAATATACTATGGAAGGACCACATGATTGAGGAAGAAACATGGGAACCATAAGAGGAAATGAAACAGAAATACCCTAATCTATTTTAATTTATAAATAGAATATTATAAGGGAAATTTTTTTGAATGTGGGGTAGAATATAATGTACAAATATTTTATAAAAAATCACCTTCTCAAAATAATAAATTCCTAATTAAGAAATGAAATTATATAATAAACATGCACTACAATAATTATTTTGGACAATTGTAAGTTATATCTAGTTGGATTTAAAATAACATTAATCATCTAAACCATTATTATTATAGCCATTATACAATTATAATTTTATCAGAATATATTAAGGGTAATGATAATGAACAATAATCACAGCAAAATGATGCAATGTCATATAAAAGTAGGATGATACCCAATGAATCAAAATTATTATATCTTCTCAGTTAGATAGCACCACATGTATTTTCTATTGACTAATAACAAGACAATATTCAACAATTAACGCATGATTGAAAACATTTATAGTTGAAGTTCATCCTCATTGATATTGTGACTATAACTTCCCAGATCTTGAGGCCACTAATAGGTACCCCAAACCCGGTTGGACACATATCCTCAAGCGCATTTCCCCAAACACCATAGGTTGTCGACTAGTAGTGAGGGCCTAGGTTGTTATAGTGGGGGAATTATACCCTCGTTGGCAGAGTGTAACACAATAGAATAAATAATAAAAAATAGTTGAAGTAGTAAATATCTTAAAACTAGAGTAAACAAGAGAAAACTGAAAGATAATGTTAACTTGAAGTCATATAATATAAAAATGATGTAGCATGTGACATGTTCTATGAAAATAAAGAAGAAAGTATATCCTTATTTCAAGTAAAATACAGTACCATATTACGGTAGAATAAAATAAAACTGAATAGCATCTCAAGAATTGGCTTGGTCCCATGCTCTCTTTTTTCATAAGCAGAAATAAACTACCATAAATAGGGGATTTCCCCTATCGACACATGTAGTAATATAGTATAATTGAGCCCAAAAAATACCCTAAATAGGGTGTGAGAAATAAATAACAATAGGAAACCACTAAATTTTTGTGCCAATATATCAGTGAGTATATGAAGATGTATTATACAAGGAAATACAGTAACTAAAATGTACTCAAAAGTAATCAATCATACAAGTATTTTTTCATATTTTCATGTAATAATAAATTCGAAATCATTCCCATAGGCAAGACCTCGCCCATAGGAACAACCCCTACTCACTTGTAGGCATAACACACCTCATTTCCAACATGCACAACCAATCCTATATGTAGGCACAATAATCTCACATGCATGCCAAACAAATCTCACCCATAGGTATAAAAATTATTGCCCTATGGAATAAAAAATCAAACAATGGAATGCCCTTATCTCAGTATACTAGCATATTGAACAACACCTACAATATTTACATAATTACATGGTTACAAATAAGAAACATAAATTTGTAAATATTTAATTAACCAACTCATTTCTAATAACCCGTTATAAGGTAACTGAGTCATAACCACAGTTATCATAATACAAATAGTCCTACCAATGGTTATGCATGGGAAACACACCTGTGGGGTGGCCCTTAATAAAACAAATAGATCATGCATGCTTCAATTCATATTCTTTATCACCTAAAAATGTTTCATCATTTACATGTGTGAAATTCTCGACCAAGCTACACCCCAAATTTGGGTGTGTGGCACAACCGCACATATAAAAAAAATTACATTATGTAATTATCATGATTCCACCTACCTCAATGTAGTATAACTCTCCTATTCCACCCTCAACTTCTTATTCTAGCTATAATGGTACAGATCTATGAAACAATGATCACAATTAATCCTTAAATAACTACTTCTAGGACATGAATTTGGAATAACAGATCATGATTAATCAATAGCTTACTAATAAGGTTCAGACACAAATTATGGAGATCAAATCTGAGTCTGGACAAAGAATTGGGAGATGGTTGAGTTTCTGGTGGTGCTTGTTCTTCAACTCGGTGATCTCTCAGCCCATTATGAGGAAAAGTGGGGCTTTTACACATTTTAAGTGAGAAAACACAAATGCAGGGCATGTGCCTCATTTTTTTATTCATTTTAACATTGTTTACACTAAAATACCTCCCATGACCTATCGACTTGACTACAAGGAATGTACTAAGAAGTACACGGTGTGTAGTTCGTGTTTACTACTTTTATGGCTTACACACCATGTTTTCCCATCATACGCAGCCAAAATAAAGAGTGTGTAATTACTCTGCGTGTAACCCTAAATCAACACATGTGTCAATATGCTTCTAATACTTGTCTATTTTTCTCATCCTTTCTCAAAAAACAACTCAATGGAAAAGAGTAAAAGAAAATTGTACCTCAAAGTAAGAACCAGGTTTTTACAAAATTACACCCATAAAGAAATTCGTCCTGGAATTTCCCTTCCAATGGTGTTGAATAAATACCTGATAATAGCTCTGGACACTAAGAACGTATGTCTAGCAACATTTCCCAAGTCTAGTCTTGTACTAGGTCATGCTACCATAGCACTGGTACCAGAGAAATTGACTAGCCTTAGAGAACCATCGTGATCCTGTCATCTATACAAATTAAATGCTACTCAAAATTTGCATAAACACGAATATAAACCTCCCTACGAAAAAAAACGTGAGATTGGTCTGAATGATAGTGGCATAGCTGAGATACATGGAAGCCGTCGGGCATGTCCTGGTACCTCTGAGATAATTGTATCTGATAGGAAACCAATTTGACTCTCTATATAGTCTCAAACATTCTGACATATCATAGATAAATTTTACCCTTTCCCTAGATCTTCTTGTTTCACAACCTCGATTAGACACGTAGAAAAATTTGATCCTCAACCTCAAACTCCAAAAGCCATCTTTGGTGGTCAGCGTAAGATTTCATAGGAGACTACGCAGTAGCCATCACCTTCGTGATCAATTGGACATTCATAGTAGATTCTTTGACAAGACATGGTCCCAGCATAGTATATTCTCCTGCCTAGAGCCAACATAGTGGTGATCAGCAAGGCCCCTCATATCAAGCCTCATATGGAGCCATTTGAATAGTATCATATAATCTATTATTATAGGAGAACTCATACAGTTGTATATTCTTCTCCAAAGATCTAAAAATTTCTAGGGAACATTCACATAACATGTCCTCTAGAACCTATATCATATGTTCTGACTGGCCATCAGCCTGAGGGTGGTATGCAGTGCTCAGAGGCGCCTGTGTACCCAGCACCCTTTGAAATCTCAGCCAGAAATGAGATGTAAAGATGGTGTCCCTATCTGAAATGATTGAATGAGGAACGACATTATATCGTACCACCTCTCAAATATACAGTTTTCTGAGCTCATCAAAACCAAAGGACTCCTTGTTCAGTAGTACATGGGCGTCCATCGTAAGCCTTTCAACTAAGACCTACAAAACATTGTTTCCTCTAGGAGGCCTCCATAATCCTGTCACAAAATCCATCATGACATCCTCACACTTCCACTAAATAATGGTTAGATGTTGTAAATTTCTATTTGTCCACTGATGTTCCACTTTCACCTCTTAATAGGTGGAACACCATGTAAAAAACCAGCTACGACTCAATGCATACCCTGCCACCAGTATAGACAGCATAAGTCACTGTATATCTTCGTGACCCCGGGATGGACTGCCTAAGACGAACCATATACCCAGCACATCAATTCCTTGCATATATCCCCTTGAACCCACACACATCCATGGACACATTGAACATCAGCATCGCCTATCGTCCATCCAGGAGGAGGGTTCTCAGCTACCACACTCTACCGGAGGACTAGGCCTTAAGAGTCTAATAGCTACCTCATCCTCACTTTGTCTATTAGGGTATAGGTTACAGCAAATAATAAAAGATATGTTTTCCCTTGACATTCATGCACTTCTAAATTAATCAAAGAGAAAAAGTCCATATGATTCCACTCACCATTGGCCTCCTGCACTACCTGCATCTGAGTCCTCCTCCTCAGTGCATCATCAATTGTATTGCCTTTTCTAGGTGTATAGGCAAGCTCCAAATAAAACTACTGGAGGTATTCTACCCACCTTCGCTATCTCAAATTAAAATCACGCTGAGTAATAATATGTTTGTGATCATTGTGGTCTTTCCACACCACAAAATATTCTCCAATAAATAAATTCTCCAACAACACAATGCATGATCAACCACAACAAACTCGAAATAATGTGTCGGGTGATTCTTTTCATGTGGCATCAACTGCCAAGACCCGTACGAAAAAACTTGATCTCCCTTTATAAGCACTACACCCAACCAAATACCTAATGCATAATAGTATATGGTGCAAATCCAACCCGGATCAGGAAATACTAGTATCATTGTTGAACTCCAATTTCTATTCAACTCCTGAAAGGATACTTCATAAGAATCATACCACTCAAACATCACACCTTTCCTTGTCAAGCCCGTCATCGGAGCTTATAAGCTTGAAAAATCCTGTATAAAATGCCTATAATAACCATATTGGCCGAAGAAACTTCTCACCTCAAAAATTTTCATGGTATGATCCTAGGTAACTACTGCTCTTACCTTCTCTAGGTTAAAAAATACATCAGTCTTGGAGAAGATGTGACCCATTAATTGAATCGGATCAATCAAGAAGTGTCAATTTTCAAGCATAGCATATAATAGATTCTCTCTCTGTGTATTAAAATCTATCTCAAGATGTTTGGAATGGTTGTGTTGATTATGAGAATACCGAAAAATATCAACCATAATAACCACCACAAAAGAATCAAGGTAAGGATGGAACACTTGGTTAATCAGTGCCATGAAATCTACTAGCATATTCATGAGACCAAACAACATAACCATGTACTAAATTATATCATACCTTCTATGAAATGTTGTACAAGGTATTTGTGTCGATCGAACATGTACCTGGTGATATCATGACCTTAATTAAATCTTAGAGAATATTTGAGCTCTATAGAGTTAATCAAACATTTAATTTATCTGTGGGGAGGGATATATGTTTTTAACCATCAACTGGTTAAATTTCTGATAGACCACGTATAGACTAAGGCTGTCATCCCCCTGTTTCGTGAAATGAATAGGTGAACCCCATTGAGAAGTATTGGGTCCGTTATAATCCTTAGATTCCAGATCTTCTAACTGCCTCTTTAGCCTATGCAGGTCCATTGTAGACATCCTGTAAGGAGTAATGGATATCATTGCTTCTACTACACCTGGCTCAATAGCGAACTATACCACAATAACCTGAGGTAAGCATATGAATTCATCCATGGAAACATCCCTGAAATGATCCACTATAGGAGAGAATTCTATCATACATGTTCCTTGATCATACATATATAAACATACAATCGGGTCTTTCATTCCTCCCAACCCACGATGCTCAGGTCCAGCTCTACTCGCATGGACATCCCATTCACCATTATGTAGATACTCTCCACACACTGGTGAATTGAAACTCACCCTATGGCATTAGAAATCAACAAAGGATCAATAAGAAACCACACAGTCCATTTCGAGAATGACATCAATTTGCTTCATGTTTAAGACATATATGTTCCATCGAAAGTGACAACCAACATTCTCAAAGGGGAACTCCATACACTAATGCACAACTACCATTATAATACATAATGGAGTGTCGATCATCATAACATCAGAAGTAGAATAAAAATAGATCCCAAGGATTTACACAATGTCTTCAGATATAAAACTATGTGTAGAACCAGTATCAAAATGTGCTGAAGATAAAACATAGGCAACTAGAATAGTCCTTCTGACTGTAGAAGGTCTGGAATCCTCCTCCTACAAGGCTCATTTCATTGCATAATTATGACATATATTCTATCCTTGAGGCACTACTTGGATACCCTGAGTCGACCCACCCAGTTTTCGTTGATATCATGGGGTCTAGCTACCCCGTCCATGACAACCTCCTCAGCCTGAGTGGCCTGAGGTATTCCAGTTCATGGATTTTTGAGAAGTTGTTGACCACACTCCTAAACATGGAGCTAATACAAACCCTCTCTCGCTAGTTTCTGGTCAAAATTTCCAATAGTAACGTTGTAGGTGGCCCATCCTACAACAATCTAAGCACTCTACTGGGTCCATCTGACACTGTGGTCTCATGTCTCTAGCTCTTCCTCACTGGTAGCACCACACCTGGATACTAGATAAAATGTTTTGAATACTTGTATCCCCGTGAGAAAGCACCATATGATGCTTCTTGATTATGATCAAGACAATACCAAATCACAGTTCCAAACCTCCCAGACTCGGTCCATTGTATTCCAGATGGTTTTGCTCAGTAATCAGTTCCTAATTCTCAATAAATGTGATAGAATGCAACTTGAAGATAATCACATGTGATCAGATGTCAAACCTAAGACCATCCATAAATATTCTAGCTTTAAAAAGGTCATCACTCATCAAAATAGCTTCGAATCACTGAATCATAGTAAACTAGGAAGGATAATCCCTAACTAATAGTGTTCCCTACTATAGTTTCATGAACTCTTAGGCTAGGTTGGCCCTCAACATCTTTGGAAAATAATAATCATATGAGGCCTCTTGAAAGTCTCCCCAAGACATATCTCGATGACTCCCTGCCTGATTGATAATATCCCACAATCTCTTCGCCGAATCACACATCGTATATGTAGTGGGATTGACCCTCCTCTCAAGAGGCGTCTACAGATTCTCAATGATAGTCTACACTAATTCCATCCATTATTATGTTACCTGTGGTCTGACATCCCTTGATAAAGTAGGTGGATTCTACTTACAGAATATACATGTCAACTCTTCCATAGATGTTGCAGCCTATAGTACTCCCTGGATGGTAAGCATGACCTCACAAAGATGTCACAGAATTGTGCAACTACACATACATCCGGTCTAACAACTTGTTCGACAACTGGAATAGTTTGTGGATCCATCATAAGCCCATGGCCAACCATATCTAGAGTATGATCGTTGCCACTCTCATGGCATACAACTCGTGGTTGTTGCGGCAGCATGAATCTACAAGATTTAATAACATGCCTTATTTCAAAATGATTATCATAATTTCCCATTCAAAAATTACCAAAAAAATAAGAGAAAACCCTCAATGTTTGGAAAAAAGAAACTACACGACTTGTATTACCATATACACAGAATCATCATACAAATGCCTAAAACGTTCTCCTATGTTAAAGGGAATCACCATTAAAGACTTAAAAGGAAAATTAATTGGGGATAATGAATTATGGTGAAATTTAAATTGTTCTTGGGACATAAATCATGTTAAATCCACATTTTTTAGATCTCAAATTGCAGGTGCATAGTTAGGGAACACGGTTAGTCAAACTGTGCACTAGCTGTGCAGGAAATTCTATCTCATGTAATCCCTCACATGGTTAGATAGCCTGGTTTGAAAAACAATGGACCAATATTATTTTTTTCCACTTTCCAAAATGATAGTAGTATCACATGTTCTCTCTTAAGCACCAACACATTTGGACCAAATTGTTTCCCAATTTTGTTACTTCCAACTTCCTACTACTTTATTTTAATGATTTTCTAGATATGTTGTGCAGTTTCTAATGACCATTCTGAAACTATGATCCTTAAAAAGAACATCCAATAAGTGATAAAACAACTCATAACCTTCCAAAACATAACATAATCAATATATATATATATATATAATACCTAAATAAAATTTCATCTGTCTAGAACAAGGGTGATAATTTCTCCCTACCAATGTTCTTAAAATCCATTGAACGAAGAAAACTATTGTTTCCCCTAAATATTTTTGTCCATTGATCCGTTATTTCCATTTCACACTCCCCAATTTCTTCCTAAATTTGACCACACTACCATATTACCAACACTAAACCAATGATTTTCTTAGGCCAAACTTTTTCTATCCTATTCACAATTTGTACCGGCACATGAATCAAAAATGACTTATGTTATTGGTTAATGTGATCCAATATAATCACGTAGTTAGGATCAGGTTGATACTTCATCAATTGAGATTCATGAGACACATTATACACTCAACTGAACCTTTTCCTCAAATCTAACTTACATTCAACCTCCCTCAATATTTCAAGTAACTCAAAACAAAATATGTGTCAAGTTGATAGCTTTCCATTAATTCGAAAATTATAACACCCAATACATGGAAATATTCTTAAGAACACATGATCACTCATCTCAAATGACAAATGTTGTCGACAATGATCAACATATTATTTCTAAAAACTATTAGACATATACATTAGGTTCCTGAAAAAAATAATGTTCTTTATTGTCTCTTATATAAGGATGGTACCAACTAGTGATGTATGACATATTTCCTCCAAATAAATTAGAGAAAAAAATGAAACTCATACAACACTTTAGAAGGTGAAATATGTTAGGAGGTCTAATTACTGGTGTTGTATGAGAACTCCACTAATGGGATGTGATCCACCCATGAGCCACAAAAATCCATTACACAATCCCTAATAATGATCTCTAAATTTTTTATTTTCCTTTAGTATTAATCATGTATTTGAGGATGATATGTCATTCAATAAGTCAACTGAGTAACAATGTATTACTAAATTTATTTCCAAAAACAAGATATAATCCTAGGGTCTTAGTTAAATATAATTGAGAAAGAAACATCATGCATTTGTACAACTTCTTAGTTATATATTTTCAAAAATTCATTTACTATATGAGATTCAAAAATAGGGATAATATAAATGAATTGGTGATATGATCCACAATTAACCATTTGGAATTGTGTTTCCTAACCTTATTTGATAAACTATTCACAAAATAACATTATATATACTCAAAATTCCACATGGTAATTTGTAAGTAGTGCAATATGACTACTTGTTTTTAGTAATCCACATTAACAATCTGATCAATGAGGCATCTTGATACAATATCTTGACTCACCCTTTTAATGGATTCCCCCAAAAACAATGATTTCATTTACTTATATATGTATTGAATCATTGGATGAGAATCCAATTATGAATGGTGGTGTGAACTAAAAACAAATCTTGACTAACAAAAGGTGCCTTGATAGTGTCTCTGAACTATAAAACCAAACTGTCATCTAGATTCCATCCCTTAATGGTCTCCCTTCCATTGAGTTTTTACCCCACAACAACACACTGTTGATCAAATGTATGAGCCTCTTTCATGTGCTAAACCATATATGAAAAAAACTAGGAAGAAAACTAAATCATCAAACTGGTCCGTTCAATCTAGGTGCATGTATGATATAATAGATATTATCTACCACTAATTAAATGCTTCATTAGATAATAAATTATATGACTTACTTCTTAATGTATCATACACAAAATATAATTTACTTTATATATATATGAAATATTAGATGAACATTTTAAGGTATTACATCCATATTATTTTCATTTGATAAAAATATATTTATAATAAAATTTTTTCCATGATATTATAGTCCAGAAACACCATGAGTTTCTCTCAAAAAAGATAATGAAACCATGTATTCAAATCATGGACTATATTATCCTATTCCAAATTAGGTGTTGGGTACTTCTTTACATGAAACCATATAAATCATGATCCAAAAGAAAAAACATGATCTCTCTCTATGAGAATACATTACAAACAAGATCTACATGCATCCTTATAAACTACATAGACCTACTGAGAATCATTAAATGTAAGGATAGGTTCTGATGTATGTCCAACCGTACAGTCATGGAAGAATTTCTATCATTTCTCATTCCTTTAGAACAGAATTCATTTCCTCATAAAATATATCATTGGTTATTCAAAATGTATAAATTCACATACAAAATGTATGTAGTATCCCACCAAACTGAGGAAATTAAGAATCTCAAAGGCATTCATTATCGGCTTCAAAGAGTAAACAGTTATTATTATTTTTGAATCTACGTAAATTCACTTGTTAGAGATGACATGGACACGGAAACATACATCTTTTATACATAAATCACTCTTGGATTACATGGAAAACAAACGATACTCCTACAAGATACCAAACCCAATATCCAACTGTTGTTCATGATCTTCCTTTTTCTTATAATGAAATAATATATCTTCGAAAAAATTGGAATAAAAGTATATATAAATATTGGATTCATCAATCAAATAAAGATGGATGGGGAATTTGTAAGACCAAATAGAAAAACAATGACCTCATAATGGCCATATCGTTTTATGAAAGAGTTTATTGGAATATCATCCTTTCGATTCTTGAGTTGGTGATATCAGGAATGTAAGTAAATATTAGCTAACTAGTGGGATCCAGACAATGGATCAGACATATCATCAACTCATGGATGAGAAAACCAATTATTTAATGTTACATGGATATGATTTTGATAATATCCGCAAAGACTCAAATTTTTATCCAAATTATTCACCAATGGTACAGGTGAAACCCATGAATACATGATTGTTATAATGAACACTTTACATTCAAACTCTTCCAATCAATCATTCAATTAAAACAATTATATTTTTATCATATGATAATATGGAAGTGAAATTGGACTAGTCCACAATATGAGATCATTCCCAAACTCCACTTCTCTTTTTGGTGGAAACCCTGATAAATTGCCAAAAAAAGATCATGGAACTTGTCCGCTATGATTAGAAAATCTATATTCCAAATCTCATCTACCAAATCCAAATAAACCAGTGTCAAGTGGAAATAAAATGTTTTAAACACATATACCAATAGTCCTACTCTGCTTGCAACCATTTCCAAATATTCATTAATGAAATGTATAACACCATCAAAATATTGGAGACTCACATACGGTACATAATAATCAATATGGTAATCAATGTTTTTCATCCAAACCATCTCCAGAATTAATTTATATACATTAATATTTATCATTGATAAATTCCCTACAAATTAATTCCAATCGATTATTATTGAAGTTTATTTACATTTCAAGGATCGATACTCTATTTTTTCAAATAGTTTTAGTGTATCATAATAGAATTTTTTATAACAACATGTAAAGAGATAAATTAAATGAATCAAAAGTAATAAACAAATGGGTCACACCCATATCAATTAGAGATTTCAAAATTTTAAAACTCGAAAGAATCGTACCACTCACTATCAAAGTTACTAATTGATCATTCATGATCACATTTGTATATCAATACAATTTCTAACTCACTACACTTTTCAATTTGTTACCCTGTTGAAATTGTACTCGTTTAGGAATCATGTTATTCCTTGAAGAACCCATGAATTTTTGGATATACTAAGGAGAGTTTTTCAATTTCAGTCATCACATTGAATTATATGATTCTTCAGAAGCATGAGATTCGTCTTTAGTACCCCGAACATAGATCAATGTGACAATATTGATGATGATTCACCATATTGTTGTAGTTTCTACATTATCTAATTGGTGTCATATAATATAACTTGATGTGATCTAGTAAACAACATTGAAAACATTGTGGCTTAATTCGGGTCAGGGGAGACGATCTATTGATCCCATGGTCTGGTTCTGAGGTATCCCCATACTCTATAATTTATTTTACCTCTTCCATTTATTCCAATCATTATAGTTCTAAACTATTATCATAGGAATTAACATGCATACACAACATCAAAAATCCTATATACGCACGGTTTTTGTGAAAAACCGTGGGTATAGGCCCCCCTATACCCACGATTTCGTCAAAATCGTGGGAATACGTGTCTTTTCGGACATATACCCACTTTTCCTGAAAAACTGTGGGTATAGGTCCCCCTATACCTGCGGTTTTCTTAGAATGGTGGGTATAAGGGTATGTTCTGAACCTATACCCATAGTTTTTTGAAATCCTTTGGTATAGGACTTAGTTCAATACCTATATTGATGGTTTAGTAAGAAAATTGTGGGTGCATGTCTCAGTGAAAAATCTTATACCCACGGTTTTACAGAACCATGGGTATACGATTCTCATGTGAAAGAGGGGAAAAATAATGGTAGGAAAACCCTATACCAATGGTTGTTTATTCTATACCCATTGTTTATATTAATATATTCATAAAAATAAAGAGTTATATTTCATAAAAGCACATATCTTGGTTGGTGAAGTGCGGCTTGTTGATTAAGGGAGTCTCAGGTTCAAAACCCGGTGCCATTTATTTTCATATGTGTTGTCGAAAATTAATATAATTACACCGCTATAGAATTAAACAACGTTACCCATGTAGAATAAGTGGTAAGTCAAAGAGATTTCAATGTGGTGGTTGGGGGTTCTAATCCCTCGGGGTGTTCTTCTCTAAAACCGACATAATATATTATTATAATTATGTTAATGTATATATATTAAAATAATAAATTCAAATAGGTTAGTGTATATGTCTTTGGGTAGCGGAGTGAAGATCACGGGATCAATTTCCATCATTGTCTTTTTTTCAATATATTTAAATTGACGGTTTTAAAACAATGGGAAGAAAGGTGTAACATGATGGAAAAAGTCAATGACATGGTGACATATCTTTGCCCATGGTTTGCAAAACCATGGGTATAGGCTATGGACCTATCCCAATGAATAGGTTGCCCATGGTTTCCCAAACTGTGGGTATAGTCTATACCCACTGTTTTGGGGGCTATACCCACAGTTTTGAGTTCTGGGTATATGAAATTTTTCTAGTAGTGATACTCTAATAATACTTCCATGTATATCTCTTTTATCAATTATCACACTATTAACCATATCATTATAATTTGTCATAAAAACCACAGAAATCATTGATCAAATATAAATATTAAACAAAACTCAAAAATGTGTTCCTTTAAGGAAACACTTATAGAAAAATTTCATTAATAGGTTACTGAATTCATAAATTTACCCATAAACATTGTTTCTGAGTGATTCTCCGACTTTATACTGAATAATTTCATTATTATAGAAATTTTGATCATGTTTTTATAGAACTGGGCTATTGACCAATTATTAAAAATCATTAAATTCCATTCCTTGATCTAATTCTTCTTGAATTATTAAATCTCAAAATTGGAATCCTTTACCATTCATCATATCTATCTCCAAATTTTCATTTAACTCTTTAGGTGTCTCAAATAAATCAATGATCCTATTTATCTTATTTAACTACACTTATACTTTGTTGGTTCAGAATCCCACAAAAATTTGGGAGGGCTATACTTATCGAACAAAAATATTATGATCCACAGTAGTTGGTTCATCTTTTTTTTTCTTTTATCCATGCCTAAATTTCCAGGATAGTAGACTAGATTGAGTGTTGGTTCATGAGTGGTCTAGAAGAACCCTGTTCTAGTTTGTTCTTATAGTACCTACCCTATTCCATTCTTTATAACTAATAAACTCTATATAATCTCACTCTCTAAATGGTATAGAATTAACTACATTAAATTACCATTTTAACATCTTATTCAATCCTCTTTTTAAACAACAATGTACTTGTAACCATATTCAAATTACCGCCATTAATCCTTTTCAGAATATCACCATTTTAAAAAAAACTCAACGATTTTACAAATTAATTTCTTATAACTATTTCTATATATCATTAACTCAATAATTAAAAATGAATTCTTACTACGAAGTCATTATATAAATTAATTTCATGAAATTACCATCATCTAAACCCTTGATAATGAGGTGAAAGCTCACCTTAATGTTTCTAAAACACTCATCATCCAAAAATCCTCCATAAATTGAAGTTATAAATAAAAATTATAGATATCAATATTTATGATCTACATTTCAAGATTTGATAATCAAAACCAATACTAACATCCCATTGGCCTATGATTCTGTTACCAACTCCCACATTGATCAGCACTGATACCTATGGATCAAAATAATTGATACCATTTATAATATCACACCCATTTCCTACTGGAATGGGAAGAGGTAGAGGTTGTTACCATCCTTATGTGAAATCCCCAAGACACAAAAGGCTAGAAATAAATTCCATGGTCCTCACAAATATTTGTGGGATGATTTACCTCAAAATATGAAACAACAGAACTAAGATAACTATGCACAACCATACCATTATATGATTCCAGAGTATAAAAATGTAACATAAATAAACAAACAAAATAGTATCAGATTATAATGTTAAAACCAAGTGAAAACAACCATGGAAAACCAAATAAAATAAAACCCAATGATACAATAGTCATTAAATTAGTAAAACAGAACCAAATCAAAGACCTCACTCGACATGTCATTCCCAAGGTAGAAATAAGAATCACTACATAATTGAGATATGATTCCTTTACCTACGACATAATAGAAGACATTTGGAAACACACAACAGTTCCCAAGAAGGTGGTGATTCTAAACACACTAGGATTTCTCCGATGGCATTCCAACTGACACCACTTTGTGAGATCATTTTAGAAAATTTTTATAAAATATTTTAATAAAATTAATTCAGTTTATATCGAATCAATCATTTTTTTCTAATCCAAAATATTTTTCCGTGGATTGCAGAAAAAAAAGCGTTAATTTTTTTTTCAATTGCATTATCATACCCATTCCATGATTCTGCAAATCCACACAAACACACACGAATTCTCCATTTGATGACTCAAATGTTAAACTTATTAATTTTCCATTCACAAACATCATCTTTTTAATTAATATCATAAATTTTCATGTTAATATTTTTATAACATGTTTTATAAGAAAAAGTATTTATTATGTTATAAATAAATTAATTTATTATGGATTAGTAAAATAAACATATTTCATTTTTTTATGATTGTTTTATTGAACTAAAATATGATTAATATTAGATTCATCAGTATCAGATCGTGAATATGTTTTTCTATCATGTATTTCATATTGAAAGACTATTCATTTTCAGACTAAAACCAGTACTGAAAATGATCATACCAATACTCTTAAAATATACCGTAATGATAATTAGTGTTTATTATAATTCTCCGAAGACTTATTTGTAGTGTAAGGAAAAAATTTAAACTATAATGGTGAAAAAAATGAAGTTGGGACTATTTTTTCCAGGTTATCATTAACAGTTGTCCGGGTTTGTGTTACGATATTGAATAAATATGATCATTGTATATCCAATATGATTGTTGGAGTTTCAAGATAACCATTGGAGATTCACCTATAAATAGTGGTTCATTTGAACTGATTGGATCTTGATTATGTGAGATGATTTTAGATTGCATTCGAGAGCTCTGATGATTTCTGGCAAGAATTGTGTGTTCATAGCCATGAAATTTCCCAGACTATTTTTCTTTCCATATTCTATGTATGGTTGTGTGAATATGTTCAATAGATCATAGGCATATCGAGACAGACTGATTATTAGATCAAGGGCTTTAGGGGATAAAGAGACATTATGATCTTCATATTATGGGTCTTCACTAGTAAGGAAATGATAGTCTTTCTTATTAGTATAAAATAAGGTACCCTTATCGGTGGTTATAAGATACCCATATATTTCAGTTAAAATAAGTGCAATAAATTTTATTTCTTATTTAATATAAGTTTATGTATTCCACTACATTTTAGAGAAAACAGATACATTTTATATTCACATTAACATTTTGTATTATGTTATCATACTGAATCTTTATTATGATACATTTCATATTACTCTGACAAATTGTAACCTTTGTGAAAACAATAATTTAATGTATACTCTGTTTAAGTTTTTTTCTTCTATGAATATGATTATTCATTTGTTATGTCATCACTCCTTATTGATTAATTTTTTTATCACACCCAAGGGCCATGTCTGATTACCATTTATATACATAAATGGTTTTGGGAATATAATTTTTTTAACCTTGTTTTACATTGTTTCTATTATGTTTAATAATGAATGTTTTTAAAAAAAATCAATTAAACCCCCTACCCCCTATTTTATTTACCCATATGAAATACATTATGAAAACAATTTGTATTGGAGGAGGTTTTTTCGACCTTGAAGTAATTATATATGATTACATTAAAATCTATTCATTAAAGGATAATTTTATAACATATTTATTAACTTTATTACACTGACATGTTTTTTGGAAATGTAATTTTATTAGTTTCTTAATGATGTGTATGACAAATTTGGGTTCTATAGATAACCTAAATCCAAACCGGCCATAGATTTTTGATTGATCTGGTTATGAATGTGGGTGACATTGTATAAAGAATTTTGTTATCAATAATAGAGTAGAGAAATTTCATAATACAAACTGCAGACTACAAGATCCCTAAAAAGGATGTTGTGACCTATACAAATCAAGAGAAGAAATAATATCATCTTAACTATCATGTTAGATATGCTTTATTATAATCAATGAATAGAATCTTATATAGTCATATATCTTCCATTGTAGCCGCAAATTGCATCTGTAAAAAGATAGAGATATCTTGTTTGGGATATTCAAAGGATGTTGAAACGAGAAGAGAAATACTTAGTGATAACTATCAATAATTTTAATTTCAAACTCGTTGAAAATATTCCAGTGGTGCATCAATTGCTCATGAAAATTTTAAATATTCTAAAATGTATGGGAGAGAAATAAATATATGGAAAAATAATTTTCAAAAATATTATCAATATCATTCCCAATGAATGGGAATATAAAAGAACAGATGTTGATGAATCTAGGAAGATAAAAAATCTCAATCTTGATGGATTATTTGGAATCATTTTAAAATATAAGGGTATATTAAAAAGATATTCTATGAAATAAAAAAATAATAGGGTATTTTATTTCAATACTACTATAAATCCAATCAAATCTAAAACTAATGAGAATGTTGTTAAGATTATAAAAGGAGGAATGTCATTGTTCAGACCAATTTTATAAATTCTAATCAGGCTTAGAATAATCTTGAAAATAATTCTCAAATATTGAACAAGAAAGAGGTTAAAGATGGTTATCATTTTATATATAATAGAAGTAACAGAGACGATATAGAGAATAATAATTTAGTTGTTACGTTTTATGAATTAAAAAACATTGTACATTTTTGAATAGATTGTCCCAACATGTAGATGAATGAAATGGAAGATAGAAATATTAATCTTAGTTAGAATAAATTCTATAAATCCAAGAGAAAGAATGATCTGTGGGAAAAAGAATCTTTTAGTGTCAGTAGGGGTGATTATTCTAAAAACTCAATGTATAATGAAATTACATATCAATGAATTATTGGCCTTCTCTCCGGAATTCCTAATTTAAATTTTTTCCAAATGGAAAAGGTACAAACTATTCAGAATGTTACCAACATCTCACTAAATGTAAATTATCCTCAAACTGAAAATGAAAAAAATTAGACATCCTCTTATAAATGAATCTTACGCATGTACTAAAGATAATTTTTTTACCTTCTAATTATGTATTATAATTCTTTTCTAAACATTTATAAATTTAAAATTGTAATACCTCTGAAATTATAGACAATATTAATTAAAAACATACTAAGTCCAACTCAATGATGGATATTTTAACTAAATAAACACCATATCATTATAAAGATATAGATGACAATATTTTATAAAGATATTTACTTTATAAAGATCTTAATATTATTATTTTTATGAAAAGGGCTTTGAAAACTAACTCAATCCAAAAACTAATACTTCTGAGAATAAGGATTCTATTATAAAACTATATTATAAAATATATTTTTTTGAAATTAAAATTAAAATTTACCATAGGTAAATATAAATTTGAAAAAAGGTATAACGATATTATTCCTCACTATAATAGTACTATAATAGTTTTCAGTTATAAAAAACCAATTTTTTATAATGAATACATTATTCCTAAACACGACTCATTCTACACAAAATTCAAAAACAGAGCTCACCAGAACCAAACAAAATTATTTAATTAAAACTCAAAATTTAGGATTTTAAAAATCTAATATATTTATTAAAATTATATCTACTCAAAATATGATAGGATAGATTTTATTAAATAAAAATCGTTTCTAACGACATCGAACCTCAGAATGTTTGGGATGCAAAAATAGATTTACATTGTTTTTCTGAGTACACAAATATTACCAACAAAAAGAACATATGGTAAATGGATAGTGGTCATTACATAAACATGATGTGTAACCAATATTTCATTGAGATGATCATTAAGATGAGTGTTCAAAAACAATCCTTCTCTGATAATTATTAGGGAGAGATTATATGTATAGGTAAAATAGTTATTATTCATATATTACTAATTTCATATGTTTTGTTTGTTAAAGGTCATAACCATTACATTATAATCATATGTTAATTATGTGATTAACGTTACCATTTGAATTTCAGGAAGTATATTTTATTAGAAAATAATTCAATGGAAAATTTCAATTTTTCTTTTCAACAACAGGAAAATGTTTATACACGTAACATAGAAAATAGTAGGATCCATCATTTACCTTTACTTAGTCCAATGGAAGATAAATATTTGTTATGGAAATGAATTTTGGTACATTGTAATATTATAAACATATATAGGTTAAATATGAAATGACTTGTTAAAGATATTACAAATAGTAGGTTTTATTCATTAATGTTGGTAATCCTTGTCAATACGTTATGCAACATGTGTCTAGATTAAAATATAATATTGAAGTCTCTACTATTGATTCTTTATTGTTTGTGAAAATGGATTTATTTGGCCCTACACAAACTGGGAGTATATATTGTAAATACTCTGTATTATTCATGTTTCATGACTATACTAGATATACATGGGACTATTTTTTAGCAATGAAATATGAAACCCTTTATTTTTATAAATGTTTTGTAACCAATGTTAATAATGTGAAAAATCTTCCCTTCATAACTATTCATACTGATAAAGGAAGATAATTTTAAAATGTTTATTTTGAAAAATTTTGTACTAAAAAGGGTATTCACATAACATATCATCTCCTCAAATGAAATGACCTGAATATTTTGAATTATAGTTGTTTCCTAAAAATGTGTGTTATATTATTTTGTACTCAATAAAAATATATCCCTTTAATAATGAAGTGAGTATAATTGAAGTGAGACCTTTGGGTTTTGACTATTATATAACTATTGGTCAACTATGATAGTTGGTCAACTATGACCAATAGTTTATTAGACTGTTAAAATAGAACTCTTAATAATAATTCTATCATTATAATTAGTATTTTAAAAAGAAATGATAATGGTTAATTGATTTATAAAGAATAGTCAGTGGCCACATTCAGTAGGTCTATTTCATATGAATCCCAATTTATATAACCGCGGAGAGAGGCAACAACTTTGGGATTCTCTCATGACCAATCCCAGGATGAGATTCAATATGTCAAGAATTAACGAAACCACCTATCGGAGAACTTCAATTTAGTAGAGATTACCACTCAGGTGATGTATGTCGAGTCACCCCAGGTGTTTATCACCATTACACACCCCACCCTTAGGTCATATGTGGGGTTTATAATGGCTTATGTTTCAATTCCACAGTTATTTAAAATGTAACCCATTTATTTTAATAATGATTTCCCTTCATCATTACTGTTTTAAGCATAGTTTTGTTTAAAAATTCATATGGAAATTTATAAATTGAATATTCATGTAAAAATTGTACTTTCCATTGATATATAAATTATATTATTAAAAAAATATTTTATTAATTTTTATTATAATGAAATATTATAATGAAAACTCTCTTATTTAACAACAATTCAAAAAATAATTTTCATTTTTCAAGTGGCTAAAATATTACCATGCAATCTACTATGAATTTTTTGTCTTGTATTATTTTTAATAAATAATTATTTTTACATTTAAACATTAAATTTATCATATTTTGATAATTATTCTGATAATATAAATTTAATTTTAGAAATTATAATTTCATTATTTGTTTTGGGTAAATTTTTGAGAATTCTATAAAATACATAATTTTCCTTGAATAATAAAAATATAGAAGATGTTTTTCAGTATATTTAATGAAGTCATAACAAATTAATAATGATTTAATGAGTCATATAAAATTTTTGTCGACTCTTTTGGACTAAACTAATTTAATAAGATTCCCATGTTTCCAACACCATGAAAAAATACCATGGGTGGACCCATGGTTTGGCCAATACCACTATAGAGGTGTCTAAAAAAATTAAAAAAATGCCCTCCGTTATTCTATAATTACCCAGCCATTTCTCAATTATATTTCTTTCATAATTCATTTACCATGAATTTTTGATAGTGTCACCTCTCATGGAGTCCTGTCAATGTGTCATCAGGCCCCCAAGGTCCTGATCATTGAGTTTTATCAGTCACTCTTCAAGGTAATGGAAATATCAACCTCACTTTTCCTTTCTTGTTACCTCTATATCAGGTGTTTCTTTCAAATTTCAATAATATAATCATCTTTCCATTTTATTATATCCATTTAATTTATTATAATTCTTTTATCAATGTGATAACCTAATGCCATATCTTTTTAATGTTCTCTAAAACCACATTTAATAAAAATTATATTGAAGATTTTACATCTCGAAATTTCTATCTTTTTTACAAGAAATTATTATATTTTACTTTTGAAATACCCAAACCACATTATTCCCATGGTTTATTCAGATCGATGTAAAAAAAACTTTTTACCCTAGGATTAACATACTTGAAACATTTCTTTATTTTCTATGGGTTTAAATTGATAAAAGGATCCTATTTTATGATCTGTTTAAAACACCATGATTTTTATATGAAACTCGTTTATTTTAATCTCTATGGGATATTTATTAAAAGATTTATTATATTCTATGTGGCTCAAATTAACTAACACATATGAAGGGTGTTCCTTTATAATTCTCTTATGTATTGGGTAACAAATTTAATCTCAAGATATGACCTGTTATAAGATACCTATGTGAATAACCTTGGAAATTTAATGACAGGTCCGGGATAAACCATGGTGATATTCTTATGAATGACTCAACTAAATTTTGTAGACACAATTCCACGTTAGTATTCATGTCATTATTATTATAATATTCCTCTTTCTTATGACTTTATAATATTCCAATTGTTATTATTGATATTTCTCTTGTTCATAAATAAATTGTTTCCCTTGTTTTCCATTACTGAGCCTTATGATCAACCATTCCTTTTATATATATCCCCAGGTTATGATGTGCAGTAAATAAACTTCGTAATAATCTATATTGAATCTCTCAAGTGAATGAAAATAATTTTTTCATGTTTCCATTTAGTATATGAATTATTTCCAAGAAACATAACTCTTAAAAGATCCTCTCTTTGTACCATATAAATGAAATGTTATGTAATAAAATGGTATGATTTTTTATTTGGTATTGATGGATGGTTCAGTTATTTTTTGGAAATTAGTATTTAAAATTTTAGGATGAAACATATAGAAAATTTTAAATATAGGAAAAACATCCCAGTATTTTAGTGAAATATCAAGTCATTTATTTCTGAAAAAAGAAATCTCTATCTCGACACAAACATGTTGATGCAGATCTGGAAAAACTATATCTAGGGGTAAAACACAAAACAACACTTTGGGATAGACCCAAATGGGAACTAGTACCAGAAAATAGGCCTTTCTGCATTCCCAGTTTGACACTCTCATTAGATATGTTTGGGTAACCACATGCTTTTCATTAAATATTATGAAGGATTTGTAGAAAATATAATTATTGTTAAATAATATCATATATAATAATGATGTTTTAATAAATTAAATTCCTTTAGAATTATAGGGTTATTAAATGAAACTAATTTCTCAATAAGGTTTTGTTATTTTATAAGATGTATATAAGTAGAAGAAAATGTGTAAATAAAGAGCGCAATGATTCAGCCACTGATGGTCTTTTGATGAAAGAGAGAATGGAAAAATTCATGAGAATGATAAACAAAAAAATCGAGTTATGAACAATTAATTAAATCAAGATGAGAGACCAGATTCTCCCTAAATGGAAAAACATTCTATTGAGTTCATAATGGATCAATGACCACCTTATTTTAATGTATCTATGGACCAATTAATTGATGAATAATGGATAAGATTTATCAAAGAGGTATCATCTATACTACATTTTTTAGAAAAACCGAAAGTCACCCTAGTTGTTTACCACATAGAGTGAGAAGCTGATCAGTGGTGGGAGATGATCAATAATATGAATTAAAGTGGGGATATTGAAGCTATAAAGTGGGATGATTTATGGGAACCTTTCTGAAAAAAAATTCACCAGTTCAATTTTAATAAAAATGAAGACGGAATTCATAGAGCTAAAGAAGATGGAGAATGAATTAATGGGAAGGTATGAGGTTAATATCACAACACATTCTCACTATGACTATATATTATTCAAGGATCCTAATGGAAGGGTTTATATATTCATCACTATAAATATATTCCTTCTGTGGAAGAATATTTCTAGTCATGATTATGACAGTTAAAAAAAGATAGTACAATGTGATATGAAGGTTGAACAAGTGTTCAGTGAGATGCAATGGTCTCACAAATCAAATTTAAATAAGATATCTATACAACCAAACATATGGAGGGTCTCTAATTAAGTAAGGGGAAGAATGTAAGTGGAACTTTCAACATGATATATCATTGGGAATAATCATTCTGGGAACAACATTTTTTGGATAGGGAAATGTTACAAGTGTGTAAGAGAAGACAATAATACTCATAACTATTCTAGTAATGGGAAGCCTCAACATCTCAATACTAAAGAAAAATGGAAGATCGTGAAGACCCTACCTAAATTCAAATTATTCATTTGTAGAAAGCTCAGTAACATTTCCAATCACTGTCCAAAAATTTAGTTAGTAGAGGTGAATCACCATCAAACCCAACATAGGTCAAGGGAGAAAGTATGTGATTTTTCTATCACAACAACTGAAATAGAAGCTCCAAATTATGTAGTGGAAGGTACTCTCATTGTTCTATAAAATATAGTAAGTATATTGTTTAATTATAGTTTACTCATTAATTTATATAATCCATGCTTAGAATGAATATATAATCAATACCAAAACATCTAGAAGTAAAACAATCATTCAAGACTCCTTCAGGGATTTTCCAAGAATCAACACTTTATAGAAACTCAAGAATATAATTTTGTGAGCATAATCTCATCGCAAATACATTAGTCCTTCCATTTCTTGAATTCCAAATTAGAAAAGGGATAAACTAGCTCTCAAATTATAATGCTATGAATAAATTTAAAATCAATGAAATATATGTAGTCTTGTATGGTAAACCTATATTTTCTTTTAAAAGTGAGATATCATGACCTGATCTTTTTCTAGAATAACCACATGATTCCTTATTTATGGAATTGATCGGTGAAGATGATTATGGAAATGAATGTATACAAATATATGATGTCTCCATCATTTAGGAATACATTGATTTATTTACTGACTACTTACCTGGACGCCCCCCATAAAGAGAGGTACATTTCTCTATTGAACTTATTTCATGATCTAATATGATATCAAATTCCTCGTATAGAATGGAAAATGTGGATCTTGAGGAAATAAATAAACAACTCCAATATCTTTTTTAGAAAGGGGTGGTTCTTCCAACTGTGTATCCTTAGGGAGAAACTATTCTCTTTTTGAATAAGAAGGATAGTTCAATGTTTTTATCCTTTGTTTATATAAAACCTAACGTGATGAAATTGAATAATAATTAACAACTTCCAAGAATTGATGATTTATTTGACAAGCTTCTTACGACACAATTTTTCTTGAAGATTGATCTTCGATCCTGTTATCGTAAATTGAGTGTGACAAAAGATGATATTAAAAATACTACATTACGATAATGATATGAGCATTATGGGTTTGTCATTACAACCTTTGGATTTACTAATCATTCTAATCAATTTATGGATTTGATGAATATAGTCTTCAAGGACTACATTGATAAATTTTTTGCAGTTTTTAATTAATATATTCTCTTATGTTCCAAAAATTTATGAGGATAAGAAGAATCATATAAGGGTTATATTGAATACTATGAGGGAGGATAGGTTTTTTGTATATTTTAGAAAATGTAAATTTTGGTTACAACAAGTTTCATTCTTAGGTCCCATTATAAATAATAAAGGAATCATTGTGGACCCTAAAAAGAAAATGGTTGTGTATGAGTGGTCTCATCCTATAAAAGTAACTGAGAATCATAGTTTTATTAGTTTATAATGATATTATATGATGTTTGTGAAAAACATTTCATGACTTTCTAGTCCATGAACCATGTTAACACGAAATGGGGACAAGTTCATCCTGAAAAAAGAGTGTGAATAAAGTTAGGAAGACCTCATGAAGATATTGGTTTCTGAACCTATGATAAATCTACCCTTTATATAAGATGGATTAGTTATATTTTTTGACGCATCTATGAAGGGATTGGGTGAGTCCTCATAAATATGTACAATATTATTACTTATTAATCTCGATAGTTGATGACTCATGAGCAGAACTATTCGACGCAAGACCTGAAGCTATCTATGATTTTTTTCACTAAAGATATGGAGAAACTATCTTTATGGGGAAAATGTGATATATACATAGACCATCAAAGATTGATGTATACATTAACATAAAAGGAAGTGAACATGAAATATAAGAAATGGTTGGAACTTATTTCCAACTATTAATTTTCAATTCATTATCATCCTGGAAGAGAAAATATTGTCACTAATGCATGACATATAAAATACCTGATTTTGCTAGAAACGATGAGGATTCAAAGATATCCATTAATGAGTGACCTACTAAAACTATAAAATGGAATCATAAGGTAAGGGTCATCATCAAACATATCCTAAATTATTTCTCAACCTTCAATACTAGAAAACATCATGAAATATCAAAGATAAGATCCTTTATTAAGAAAGATGATAGAGGATGTGAATAATGGGATTTTTCTTGAATTTAATATTGATCAAAAATGTTTACAGATTTTTCATACAAGACATTATGTTTGATATATTCCAAAAATAATGAATGGGATGATGGATGAAGCTCATAGATCTACTTTTTATATAAAAATACGAATCACAAAAATGTAAAGTGACTTTCATGATCATTATTGGTGGGATGAAATGAAAATATCAATTGAAGACAACACTAAAATGTGGTGGTGTGTCAACAAGTGAAGGAATAGTGAATAATTCCTTAAATTTTATTACATCCAATACCCATACCATCATTGAAGTGGAACAATATCACTATATATTTTGTTATTGGTCTCCCAAAAACATCCAATGTAAACAATCCAATAAGTTTTATAGTGAACCATCTCACCAAGACAGCACATTTAATCTTTAGTAGGGATGATTTCTCTCTTGACCAACACTCCAAGATATACTTTAAGGAAGTAGTCACGCAGCATGCAGTTCAAATTTATCTCATTTCAGAACGTGATGCAACATTCACATCAAAATTCTGGAAAATAATCAACATTCTATGAAGAATGAAAAGATTTTAAGTATGGTCAATCACTCAAAAATTGATGGCCAGTCTGAAGGTATTATTTCGAAACAATAATAAAATATGAGAACATTTTAATTGTGATTAAATGGTGGATGGGGTCAATATCTATCATTAGTTGAGTTATCATACAAACACTACTTTCATTCGATCATTGAAATTGAATCCTAGGAAGATCGTTATGTAAAGTGATATTGATCCCCTTCTTGTTTGAAAGAATCCTGTGAGAGAGAGATTCTTTAACCTAATCTTATGAAAGAGATGACAGAAAAGAATAATTCCATCTAAAAACTAATTAAAGCTTCTTAGATTTGTAGTAATATCTATTTTAACAACCATCTAAGGGACATGGAATTTTATATTGGTGAAAAAATCATCCTTCAAATTTTTATTTGGAAGAGAGTCATCTGGTTTTGGAATAAAAGGAAACTCAACCCTAGATACAATGGCCCCTATGAAATGCATGATCAGATAAGGGCAGTGGGTTTTCATATGGAACTTCCTCCAAATATACCTCAATTTCATGATCTTTTTCACATATCTGTCTTCAATAAGTACATAACTAACCCTTCACAAGTACTGAATCCAGATATGGTACAACTGAAACATGATCTCTCTTATGAGGAGTAGTCGTTGGAGATCATGGACTATAGAAACAAGGTTCTACACAACAAGACTATCCGCCTAATTAACGTGTTGTGGAGGAACAAAAAATAAAAAGAAGAAATATGGGAACAATATTAGAATATAAGGTAGAAGTACCCACACCCATTCACTTCTGAGTGAACAGGCTATGTTTTTAGTGAAGAAATTTCATAAGGGGAGAAGAATTTAATGACTTAAACTGTTTGAATGATAATTTTTCCCTTAAAAATTGTATTTTATTATTTTATACTAATCAAACTTATATCCCATTAATAATTAATTGAGTATAATTAAAATGTGACCTTTGGGTTTCACCTGATATATGAAAATTGGTCAATTATGACCATTAGACAATATGAATATTTTAAACAATATTCTTAATAATAACTTTAGCATCATTATTATTATTATAAATAGAAATGATAATGGATAATTAATTAATAAAGAAAAGTTGATGGCCTCATTTAGTAGACTCATGTTTTATGAAGCCCATTTTTTAGAACATGGGAGGGGTAGCATCATTGGGATTCATGCTTGATCAAGCCCTAGCCGATATTCAGAATGTTAATCATGAATGAAATCACATATATGTGAAGTTCATGTTTGTTGAGATTACCATTCAGAAATCGTTAGTTGAGCTGCCTCATCAGTCTATCACTATCGCAGACATCAAAAATATGTCATATACAAGTGTTATAACTGGTAATATATTGAGGCCTTTGTTACATAATATTTAATCTTTTTTTAATAAAATTTTTATTTTGTCATTTATATTTTGAGATTAGTTTTTCTTAAAAATTTAGATGGTATTTGATAAATAGATTTTTCCGGTAAAATTAGCTATTTTTTTGACAAAGATAATTTTTTTTATTGACATAAGGTTTTATTAATGTTTATTATAATGAACCAGTATTATAAAAATTGTTTTATTTAATTTCAAAGGATAAAATAATTTTATTTTTTTCATGTGAGAAAAAAATTACTATACATTTTCAGTTTGATATTATTTTAAATAATTTGGTATTTTATAGTTAATAGATAAATTTATCATATTTAGTGAATTATTATGATAAAATAAATTCAATATTTTAAATTAAATAATATATATTAGGATAGGGTGAAATTATGAGATTTTTAGAAAATACATTAATTTTTGTGAATAGTAAAAATACTGTTTGAGTTTTTTGGATTGTTTAATGACATAAAAAATATGTCATAATTATGTAATGAGTTATATAAAATCATGTAAAACACTTTTGGATTATAATAATGTAATAGTATTCCCATGTGTCCAATACTAAGGGCTAATACCATGGGAAATCACATGGTTTGGCAAATACCACTATTGAGGTGTCCAAGGAAATTAATAAAAACCTCCCTCACTTTTTCTTAAAATACCCAATAATTTATCCATTATATATCATTCTAAATTAATTATCCCCAAAATTATGATATTATAACATCCCATGGAGTCATCCCATGGTCTCCTCAAGCCCCAACACTCCCAATCATATGGTTTTAGAAAACCCAGCCAATGTCTTCGGATGGTATTTCAGAAACTAATTTTCAACCTATTTTAGAAAATTGTTTTTATATGAAAAATTTCCCATAATTTTTTCCTTAAGTTATTCCTCAAGAATATTTTATAACTTATTTCAAATAATATATTTTTCAAAACCCATGAAATCTATTGTTTAATAGGAATCATCCTAATGATATTATCATTAGTATTATTGATCAACCAATAAAGACTATCGGTACAATAAGAAATGAAATTGAATATCAAGATTTTCTTTCCCAATATGAACATAAAATTCCTAACAAGTCTTTATGTGATGAATATTGGACAAAATATGTACATGATAAGCTTAATTAATTTAAAAATAGTATAGTCTATAACTTGGTTTAATGCCCTAATGAAACATCAGTAATTGGTGTAAAATGGGTTTTTTGGAACATTGTGATGAAAAATGAATCATTATTAGAAGTAAAGCATTATTTGTAGCTAAAGGCTATAATTACCAAGAGTTATTAAATTATGAAGAAATCTATGCTCTGTTAGTAGGACTTGAATCTATTCGTATTCTATCTACCTTTTCATCATTGTATAATTTTAATCTTTTGAAATTGAATTTGAAGTGTTCCTTTCATAAAGAATATATTGAAGAGGAACATTTTGATGAACATCCTCCTTATTTTGGAAATAAATAACATCTTGAATACGTTTTTATACTTACCCAACCTTTATATTCTCTCCAAAAATCGTCTAGACCTTGGTATTATAGGGTAAAATGATTTTTGGTTCAAAACATTTTTTTAAGGTAGTCGGGGATCCAACACTTTTAATTAATATAGAAAACAAATGTATGATTATTGTTTAAATATATTTTGATGAAATTATATTCGTATTGACTCAAATATCATTAAATTACACCTTTGATGATATATTGAGAGATTTTTATGAAATGGGGGTGATGGGATAGTTAACATACTTTTTAGTTTGTCAAATTTATTGAAAAATAGAGGTAACTTTTATATCTCAAAATTATTATAAAAAATATTGTAAAAATTGTGGATATAATAAAACCAAAAGTATTATTACATCCATTGGTACCTCAAATACTCTAGATCTTGATTATGCTATACAATTAGTTGATCAAAATATTTCATAGGTATGATAGGAAGTATACTTTACTTGACAACTAGCCAACCAAACATATTTGTTTCGGTATGCTTATGTGAAAGATACCTAGAAAATATAAGGTAATCCCATTTAAAAGTTGTTAAAATAGTATTTCTCAACATTAATGGATCCATGGATTTATTTCTTTTTTAATTTTCTTGAAATTATATTAATTATAAATTTTTTTCCATTACTGACTTTAGTGGATATTGAATGGATTGAAAAAGAATTTATGGTACATTCCATTTTTTGAGGAGGCTCTTCAGATTATTTTTCTTATAAGAAAAAATATTATATAGCACATTTCAATACTAAATCTGAATATTTGGTAGCTGGATGTTTTTTTGCTTAGGTTTTGTGGATGCAACTTGCACTCACGGATTGTAGCATGAGTTTTACCAAAACAAAAAAAAAATTTGACAACATGAGTCCCTTTTATTTAAGTAAGAACATTTCACATCAATAATATTAAAAACAAAAAGATAATTCACATCACTTTCTTAGATTTC
The DNA here is from genome assembly GCA_963277665.1 of Viscum album. Classification (NCBI taxonomy): domain Eukaryota; kingdom Viridiplantae; phylum Streptophyta; class Magnoliopsida; order Santalales; family Viscaceae; genus Viscum; species Viscum album. Next base: position 85,403,533 of record OY728121.1, on the reverse strand, counting down.
ATATCATAATGTTTATATAATTTTTTTAATTTTTCAAAATACAATAAAATATTGATATTTTTTACAGAAACTTTTCCTTTCGAAAGATTTGTATATATCAAAGAGAATCTAAGAATGATCATTGTAATGTAATCATTCACAAATACTTCGTGTTTACCGATTTCCTTATATTATGTTACTCCATATCATAGGGGGCAACATATGTTCAATTTATAGAAAAATCATACTCAAAATTTTCATAATCATATTTTTTTCACACAAATTTGTTCGTACACAAAATTTTCATACTCAAGTTTTTTTACTCAAATTTTTCTAACAAAATTTTTTTACTAATACATTCATTCTAAAAAAAGATATTCAGTTAATTAAAACAATTCCAAATTAATATTTTTAAGAAACAAAGAATATTACACAACTAACTTTGATAAAATATTGTAACTCTGAATGGTATTATTCTTTTCTTTTTATATCATTTTCACAATTTTTCATTACCCTGTTATTATTTTTGATTTATGATGAATTTATAAAATATATTTTTTAACTTTTAATAAAATAATATTGGATTCATTGTTAGTCTGATAAATATTTTCTTAAAAAACTAAACATTTAATTTTTCTATCTTGCACTATAGATATTCACATATATTAGATCAAAAGGATTTAATAATGACCATTGAATATGTAAAATCACATTCCATCACCTATATAAATGGTACAACCCTATGTGTCTGACATTGTTTTTGTTTCTCAGAATAAATTCCATGAAGTGTTACTCCCCTTAAATGAACCCAATCTGATTAATCTCTCTGTACAGAATGATTTGTTATGGTTTCATGTAGAAATCTTCATTAGCGACATCGAATACAATGCGGCTATAGGATTTTAGTAATATGGTGTTTTTTGATTGTTTATTAAGGAGAAGATTTTATAATAAATATGATTCTTCTTGTAAAGTCCTTATAAAATATTTAGTTTTCGAATATATCACTGTTCAGAAAGGTGACATTGATCAAGTCCATAAATTATGATGATATTCAATAATTTTAATGTTCCATTTATTTTTTCATGATTAATGAGGAAAGGATAATATCATTTAAATGTTATGGAAATGATTGTAACATGTTGACTAAGGAAGCTCCAAGACTCATTTCACACCTTCATAATGAGATTCTTGTTGTCCTTCTCATAAAAATCCTAAAAACCATGGGTCTTTTAATAAGAAAAGGGAGATGGATTATTTATTCCAATATTATGATAGCAGGAGGAAATTTTGTCATTTTAATCATGAGATTATCTAATGGATTTGTGTAATAATGTTTTTTAAATACCAAGAAAGGGTAATATGTAAACCATTGAGGTCTCAAATTTTTTCATTTTGTATTTTTTTTAACCTTGATAAAAAATGAATCTGATGGAATTTATATTTCTCACTATTTGAAATATCAAGACCAGTGCCACAAAATCCAATATAATTATGTATCTGGTGATTTTGAGTATTTTATTTGCCAAATTTTTTGGATCCATTCATGTTTAAGATTTTATATACCCTGAAGAAGATAAATATTCCTTATATTAGTGTCGATATGATTAAAATGGTGAAATTTCATTTCAATAAATAATCAAATAAGTATTTAGTAAAATTTCTAAAAGTAGAATCATATAAGAAAGGTGATCAAGGTGGTGATAAGAAATCTAAATTAGTTAAACACGATTTTCAAGAAAATAAATGGAGACCTGAGTCTATACCTCTTAAAAGAACCATGAATAATATGAAATTTTACGATGATGTTTTTGAATATTGGATGAATAAAATGAGATAAAATAGCTGGATATTCTAAATTTGGTATGTCCCCATCTCATTATTTATAAGTAAATGTTCTTACTGATTATAAGTTACAAGAAGATGAAAATAAAAATAAGATTAAAAAATTTCTCTGATACTCATGTTCTTGATAGTTTATGGAAATATGATGAAATGGAATCATGTAAATTTTCACTACCATCTTTCCAAACTGATATATTAGGGACAAGTGCGGGAATTGTCCTAGATTAAACAATTGATGTCAATATGTTTGTTCCCTTAATTTAAAATAAGGGAATGTGATAAAATGTTGTTCCAGAAAAACAATCTCAATTGGTATTACCCTATAGGAATGATGATTTAAGATCCAAAGGAAAAAAATTCATGTAGATGTTAAACCAATGTATGTTAATAAAAATAGGGAAGTGAGATTAAAAAAATTATGCATACATTGAATAAAAATATGATAAAGATGATGAAAATATAAATTAAATTTGAGATGATGAATATGAATATATTTAAGATCAACAAATTAAAAATATTAAAAAGGATGCAGATGAGAAATACTTTTACGATAAAATTTAATTTAAGATCATCGAAATCATCTTCATCAATGTAACCTTATTTTAAGATCAAAAAGAAACACCAAAAAATTCAAAAATAATGAATCCACATATGTTTCAAAATCATAATCATCTTTTAATAATGTTAAATAGTAACAAAGTCCAAATGTTGTTGATAATGAATATTCTGTTAAAATCATTAACCTTTCTAAAGAAATGAAATAAGAAGATAATGTTATGAAATCAGTCTCTGAGGAATGCAATATTAATGGAAATTTATTTGAAACTAGAACCATTCATGATCAACTAAAATAAATTTAATGATAATTATATTATGTGAATATGATTACAGCAAAAGGATTTGATTATATTGTTCAGACACTTGGATTATTGGAAAAAATTCCTTACATTCCAATTCATGAAGAAAAAATGCATTAGGTTTTTGAAAATCAAAAAGAAAATATAGAATTAGACAATTATTTAACATAAATATTGATATTATTATAAGCTAAATTGAAAATTCTAATAGAATGGTCTCGTACTCACAATATAACTTATAATATGGTTTTGAAGTGTTCTCATGGTGTTGATGAAGATTCTATACTTATTGATGAATATTTTGAATATTTTATATGGTATTTGAATGAAATATTAGATGATATCAATATTCTTACGAATGAAATGTTCCAAAGAGTAAAATTTTATTAAACGGTTTTGATATACTATAGATAATTAGACATAAAATGTAAAAAAATGGGAAGTTGAAATATTTCACATGAGAGTTTCTAAAACTACAAAACTACAAAGATGATATTATTACCACAAAAATTAGAATAAATATCGAGATGAAATATTTCATGATCAGGAAAAAAAATAATTGGCGTCTAGAAGAGATGTTTCTCTCTCGAGATGAAAATATTCTTACTCAAAAATAAATAATTTCCAAGTTGGAGGAAGGTATAATTGAATTTCAGAAAATGAAGGTGGTTTTAAAAAAATTTACGAAGAAGAAATATTGAAATATTCACAAATCGTTACTATATTAAAAACATATCTATATATAAATCACTTACTCATCAATTTTCAATTTTTTTCTTATATGATTAAGTTGTTAATTACATTCATTGATATACTTGTTCTTCAATCAATTATCAAGAATAAGAAAACATTTCCCAATTATTCTTGAAAATCCTAGCAGGGGGAATCATTTTAATGGTTAGACTATTAAACACAAGGATAAAAACGTTTTCTATATATAAATCACATACTCATCCCCTTTCAATTTTTTCTGGTATGATTAAGTTGTTCAATTCTAGGATTCATAAATTTTTTATTCAAGATATTATGATGAATCATAATACATTTCTCCATTCTTTTTAAAAATCACACTGGTGGAAAAATATTTAAAATTGTATAATATTAAACATAAGGATGGAAATTCTATCAAAAATATAATTCTTATTGAAATGAAGAAATCTAAAAAAAATGGGGAGAATAATTACACAAGGGATTTTTTTATTATATTCATAAATTATCTCCATTTTATTCATAATTATTATTAACTCATATTGGTTTTAAACATCAATTATTTTTTTTGAATAAAAAATATATTCAATTGAATATATTGTACATTTTAAAAATATTTATTTAATTTATTAAATTTTTTCTTTCTAAAAAGGGGTTGATTGTTGAGTTAAGAGTTAAACATATTACTTTTCTATTCCCTTTTTTTATATCACAAAAAAATGTAATTAAATTACTAACATTACATGTTTATATGGTTTTTTAAATTGTTTTCTATGAAATCATATATCTTTTAACAAACATACATTGTATTCTTATGACTCATGAAAATGAACGTATTTATTTTTTTTTCAATTATCAAACTAATTTTAAATATTAATAATATAGGATTCATCATTATTAGAACGAGAATATGGATTTATCTGCAGTCTTTCATAAAGAAAAAATATTCATTTTTAGACTGAAATTGGTACTGATAAAAATTTTATCATTACTCATAAAATATATCATATTGACAGTTTATGTTTAATATCATACTCAGATGATTTATATGTAACATAATGAATATAATCTATACTGTAATTGTGTAAAACAAAATGATGTACATCTTTATATTTTATTGAGGCCTTCATTAATAGGTTTCAAAGTCATTATGAAAATCATGAAGAAATATTACCATTGGAGATCCAATATGACCATTGGCGATAGTGTTTCATTTGAAGTTATTAGAGCATGATGTAGTGAGATTATTTAAGAGAGCATTTGAGAGGTCAGAATATTTCACACGTGAATTTATTTTTATTTCCCTTGAAGTTGATTAGAATCCTTTATTATTAATTTTATACATCTGACCATGTGAATATGTTTGAGTTCTTGCAGGGATAGCATGATAGAATGATCACCATATCAAGGGATCGCATGGATTGAGAGACCAACCGATCATTATATCATGGGCTCATAGGGATTGAGCGATGTACTGACCATTGTATCGAGTGTCTTCCCTGGTAAGGGAAAGACATAATTTCTTGTAAGAATAAAACAAGGGTCATTTATCCTATGTTATAGGATACACTTACCTTTAGGATGAAAGAAGTGTAATCAATTGTATTTTGTATTGAATGCAAGTTTATATTTTCTGCTCAATGTAATAGAAAATTGATACATTTTATATTAACAATTATATCTCGTATTTTGTCATCATATTGAATCTTGATTATGATACTTTTCATATTACTCTAACAGATTATAACTTTTGTGGCTATGTTACTTTTGTGTATACTCTGTTTAAATCGTTTTCTTAAATGAATATGATTAAACTCTGATTACATTATCACTACTTAATGATTATGATTTTTTATTAAACCTAAGGGCCATGTCTGATTACTATTTATATATTAATGATGTTTTTTAACACAATTTGTTTAACCTTGTTAAAATTTGATTTTTTTATGGTTACAAATGATTTTCGTTAACATATATTTTAACCCTCTTGTATTTTCCATCTACATGTATATTAAAATACAACATAGGTGATAGTTACATACTCATGAGTGGTCTCTTACCGATCAACCAAGTCATCAAGAGGTATCAAATACCATTTCCCCCATGGACACACGCCCCATCCGTAGGGTCATGTTTATTTTGATTAAATGCCAAAAAACCTTATATACAAAAACTATGCTATACCATTTCAAATAAAAACCTATAATTAATTAAGTAATTTAAAAAACCATTTTCCAAGAATTTAAAAAAATTAAAATAGCCATATTAAAATTTAAATCATAGAGGGTTCCCATGAAACCATCAAATTCTCACTATTCTACAAAACCTTCACTACAGTGGTATTAAATCAATAATCAGACATCAATTTCAAAATAAATTGATGAAAAACATTTATTTTATACTGTGAATTTACTTTTTAATGTAGTGGAGTTGATAGGGAATCAACCTATAACAAAAAATGTTAAAAATGAAAAACGTCTCAAAAATTCCCTAGATATGATCATGAAACACTTTTACATCCCTATATCCAATAATAAAACAAAATAATTCCCACAATAGAACATAGATCTATCTATAGAGTATTATATATATGATATTTGGATGTGTAATGATATTATATCTATGAGGAATGGAAAAAAACAATCACATAACAAGGAATATGGATTTCTAATGGATTGAAAATATTAAAAAAATGTACTCAGATTTAATTGAATCACCTCTCAAGCCTTATAAGGAAAATGAATTTTTTAATAAGATAGATTATGAAATTCAAGTGGGTCTCAGAACTAAATCTGAGTTACATCCTAAATTTTTATATCTAAAAATTCATGGCGCATGGTTAGGATACATGGTTAGTCAAATTGTGTACTAGCTGTGAATGTGATATTGTCTCAATAAATGGCTTCTATGACTGGATCTCAGGGTCTGATAAACCATGATAACACCATGAATTTTCCACTATTTCAAAAATTGGTAGGCTCTCATACTTTCTCTATAAAACCCATATAGTTTTACCAAACCATTCTCTAATTTTGCACCTATCCAGTATCCATTGTTTCCCTTTCACATTTTCAAAGAGGTTTTTCATGGTTTTTAAAAACCATGTTCAAGCTGTGAACCTCTATCAAAGCATAAACCAAGTGTAGTAATCCCTCAGTACTTCATGAAACCAATCCAAATAATTATATATATATATATACATAAAATACAAAAAAAATGATTAATTCAAAAAACCAGGGGAAATACAAATGTTACGACCCGACCCGTACCAGGGCCAGAGCCGCAACTACCTAAAGTACCCCACCAATGGCCTGATGTAGTGAAAAGTGCTGAAGGAACAAAAAAACACTAGGAGGAATTTTCCTATGTACCTGTACACACACATTTCTAACTCGATGCAATATACGGAGGGAGAAAAGTAAAAGATGCAACCTGTTGTAAATGTAAATCCAAGAATGCATTGACCACTAAAAAAGTAAGAGTACAGTAATTTAAATAGAGATGGAAAGGGGAAATATACATCCCCAACCAGTACAGTGCCCCAATCTGAATGAAAACTGAATGTAAATCAACTATGTAATCCTTACATTATGAATCCAATCTATGTCCACTGCATGTGGTCCAATCAACTGTGATCCTGATCTCTAGGATGCCCTGATCGAACCTATTCATCATGTGCAGGAATCACGATACATAGGGACAAATAACATGAATGGGTGAGTATTGGAACACTCAGTACGATGCTTCGAAAAGGAGGGAAGTAGTAAGAGATTCAAACTAATGTATGTACATAGGTTAGAAAAAGGTATAGGGAATGAGTGATTAGCAACCCCATAACATAGTGATGTAAGATCATCCAGACACAAGGATCTAGAGATCGTTAGAAAGTGAACATCTAATAGAATGTTTTTCAACCTCTAGTAGTTGAGTAGACTCATCCAACAACGAGAAGCTAGACACAGAAAGTATGTGTCATACATTGTGTGTCATCACCTCTCCTAGAAAGAGATTAACTAGAACCCATGGTCTGGGTGCTGCAATAGAATGTATATATATATATATGCTCAAACCAAAGAAACCCAAATGGTTGAGTAAGGGATATCCATCTCAAATCTGATCCCATGTAACGTGTCACGACCCGCCTTCACCAAAAGGAGGGAAGGGTCAGCAGATTTCCAGGCCCTTCCTTCTTTATGTTGAAGGAGAGATAATGACCCCTGAAACCCGCATTCAATAGGTCCCGGAGTGGTGACTAGCACCAAGGGATTAGAAATTTCTCACAAATGGAAGGCATTACCCTTTTTAGTTTATAGGATCGAGAGATAAGGAGAAGAAAACCCAACAACACCAAGGTAGAATGAAAAGTAAAGCCAAAATTAAACCATTACCACATGCATGTTCCAAAAGTAAAAGCCACAAAGTACAAAAGGTGACTACAAGGTAAGTACCGAAGAGGAAAAGAATGACAACAACTGCAACTGTTCCAAAGGTCTGAGCTAGTAAGGTCATGCGTGATCCCCGAAGTCCTCCTGGAAACCTGAAAGCAGTTTTATATATGTTGGGTGAGCATACAAGTACACTCATTAGGGAAAACTAAAGACTCTCGTGCACAAGTGGGGGAATGTACTAAAGTCCCATGAGAAAAGGAGTAAACCAAACACCTATCATGGTAAACTATCCACCCCAGGCCTCACCAAGACCCACTCCCCAAATAACGCAAGTCAAGTAATATATATAATAAGAGAACATCGATGTTTGGGTACCACGCGCCACTTTCCCACTGGTTATTGAGACATCCTACACATCAGACCAATCCCTCCATTCTCACCGCAGTCCCACTGTCGCACCCGCCCGCACACACCTGGGCCACAACCACACACAGTCACACTGCCGAAATCCAACCCTCACACACTTGAGCATCAACCGCATGCAGTCCCACTGCTGAATCCCACCCGCACACACCTGGGCCACAACTGTCACATGTAACCATGCCTGCAAACACCAAGGCCAGAACAACCACCACTGCGCCCGAAGACACCTGGGCTAAAGGATCCAATGCCACGACTGAAGACACCTATGCCTCATCCCGAAGACACATGGGAAACCACCTGCCGCACACACCTGGCCAACCACCACACTAACCCGCCTGAAGTTTCTTGGGCTAATAATGGACCTCAGGCCATCACAGCCTGCCCAAAGATACTTGGGCTATCCAGGAAAGGGATCAGAAAAGGAGCTAATAACTAGCCACTATGAATAGTGTTGGGAAAAACACCCTCCCCCATGAAATGGGGGTGTTCGGAACTAGGTGATCAACATGGGTGGGGAGCGAATAAGAAACAAAAAGCTACAATTATATATATATAGGGTAACAAGCACTCACCCAAGCTAGGTTTTTCTTCAGACAGCCTACAGATCACAACATCACTCAAGTCCGAGTCACGACTCACGCTAACAACCCATTTGTCCCCATTCTTATTTCACGTTCAGTAATAATGTTTACGTTTAAGCACTACTGGGAAACTAGTAGGCATAGGCATAATTCCTGGAAAGTACACAGTCAAGCAACAGCCAAGACTCCTACACCTGGTTCTCAACAACAGAGGATTCCACCCCAATTCTTGATATAAACAAGTAACCACCCGAATTAAAAACTCAAAACCACAAAAAGTATAAAAGTACAGGGGATCCCAACCCCTCCCACATCTCTAGCAGTCGGACCAAAAGGAAAACAACCAACTACCACCATCAACACAAACAGGGCCTTGCAGGTATTTTTAGATTTAAATGACTTAACACACTCCATGATTCAAATTTCCGTGTGTTCTAACCGGGTGTTATCACAGAAGGGTTGATCCTGGTGCTTTCAATTATTCAGCTGGATATACGTGATTAACCGATTCACTTTTCACAGCAGGAGTTTACAACAACATAAAATCCATTTAAAACATCTGTAGGGTTCATTAGTGCACAAACAACGACCACAAACAGCCATGATTTTCAGGAGGCATAATCCAACACAACTCAACAAGGTGGTCATAGAAGAAAGAACATCAACAATCACAGCCCCACCCCCTCTCTTTCTTTACAGAATTCGTTCATTATCCTTAATTAGGTCTGGTTTACCCAATTCTACAGAATCAAAAGCACACCCACCCCGCATGATACACAAAAGAGAGAGACGAAGGAGAAATTCCCTACTTGTTGATAGATGATCGACGTTTAGGCTGGGGGCATGGAACTTTATGGATAACAATGAAGCGGGACCGATGCACCAGAAGATTTTTGTGAAAATCCACGATCGAGGAAAGGAGAAACCACGGCTAACCCTTAGTTTATAAGAGCCGGGGACGGTTATGGTGAAAACGCGAAACCGCGTAAGGTGCGGGGGTCGTGGGTTGACCACGCGGATCCACTCGTCACAAAAAAGGGGGTCGGGTGGTTTAAGCCGACTCATGAATTGATGAAGTATTTAATTAAAACTCTTATGGGCATTACGGGTCATAAAAACATGCTTAAACGAGTCAGAATAGGGTTTAAAACCCTATTTGCGCAAAGGAGCACTACTGGAAACAACTTGACAAGGCAGGGTGGCACCGATCGGTCTCACCGACGGGTCACACCGATCGGTCGCACCGATCTGTCTCACCGAGACGCCACTCCATTAGAACTCGGATTTTGGCAAAGGGAAGGACCAAGAGAGTCTGGGACATCACATCAGATACCTCTCCAACTATTCTCGTCCCCAAGAATTTAAACAACCCAGAAGGAAAGGGCGGGTCCAAACAACCACCCCAAAAGATACCTCTCAAGAGTGAACATCATCGTTAACTAAGAACATATTCTTGTCACGAACCAAGAAACATACCATGCCAAACTGCCCGGGCATGTGGGTTGGGGAGTCTCCTCCCCCATGTCAATATATTATCCGCTTTGGGCGGCACTGACTCGCCCGTACGGGTTTAACCGCATCCACCTTAATGCGTCTTGATTAGGGGTCGGGTTCTCTCCTTCCCTATAGCCGGGGGTTTTCACACACAAGCAGAGGAAGAAAACCAGTACATTTCATAGCCAAAAGACAAAACGTTCTATCACAACAGGTACAACATGGAACAAAACTTAAAACAAATCTGGGTACTGGGTACGCATCTATGTTTCTCCCAAGTACTCTCCTGAAGCCCACCATGTCTCCACAACACGCGAACCAAGGGAATGGTTCGCCCGTGAAGCACCTTTTCTTTGCGATCCTCGATCACCACTGGTCTCTCCACAAAGGTCACGTCGTCCTCAATGTCCAGCTCACCCCAATCAAGGACGTGTGAATCGTCGTGCAGATACCGACGGAGCTGGGACACGTGAAAGACATCATGTATCCTTAGTAGCGGCGGTGGCAACGCTAGCTGGTAATCCACTTTGCTGACGCGCCGAAACACTTGGAAGGGTCCGATGAATCTGGGAGAAAGCTTAATCCCTTTGTCGAAACTCCGCTGCCCACGCCGAGGGGAGACCTTTAAGAACACGTGGTCCCCAACCTCAAACTCCAAGGGCATCCTCCTGGTATCAGCATACGACTTCTATCGGTCTTAGGCTGCCTTCATCCTTTCCCGTATGAGCTGAACCTTCTCTGTCGTGTTCTAAACCACCTCCGGACCAAGGATGCCTGCCTCTCCTAATTCGGTCCATCACACAGGCGAACGACATGTCCTCCCGTACAAAGCTTCAAATGGGGCCATGTAAATGGTAGAGTGGAAGCTATTATTGTAGTAAAACACTACCAGAGGAAAGTATTGCACCCATGACCCTCCTGAGTCCAGAACACATGCCCGCAGCATATCCTCCAAGGTTTGGATGGTGTGCTCTATTTGTCCATCTGTCTGGGGATGGAAAGTTGTGCTAAGGCGTAATTGGGTGCCAAACGCATGTTGAAATCCTCTCTAGACCCACGAGGTAAACTGTGCATCCCTATCTGAGACTATAGACCTCGGAACTCCATGAAAATGCACCACCTCATCCACGTACTTTCGTGCCAAAGCATCCACAACACTCGACTCCCTGATCACCATAAAGGGAGCTGATTTCGTCAACTTGTCCACTGCCACCCAGATGGCATCATACCCTCCTTGGACCTTGGGTAGTCCCGTGACGAAATCCATTGAGATGTCATCCCACTTCCACTCAGGGACATCTAGGGGTTGTAGTAGGCCGCCTGAAACTCGGTGTTCAGCCTTCACTTGCTGACACACTAGGCACATGGACACAACCTCTGCCACCGCTCGCTTAACTCCGGGCCACCAAAATTGCCTCTTCAACCCCTGGTAAATCTTGGAAACTCCTGGGTGTACCGCCATGGGTGATTTGTGGAACTCACTGAGAACCTTTCCGCGCATCGCCTCTGAGAAAAACAACCTTCCCTGGAAAAGCATCTGGTTCTGACCATCCATGGTCCATCCTTCCGGAGCATTGCCCTGGTCAACTTGGCCATGCATCACTTCACACTCTAGGTCTCCCCACTGAGAGTCCTCCACCTGCTGAAACAGGGATGAGTGCACTATCATCTGATATAGGCAGCCTGTGCCGCTATCCATCGTCGCATCCAGGTGTAAGGCAGCCAACTCTTCCATTGCCTTTCAGGCATCCACCGTCTCTCGGACTACATCCTTCTGTGTCCTCCTGCTCAAGGCATCGGCCACAACATTTCCTTTTCCCTCAGTATGAGAGATCTCGAAGTCGTAATCCTGGAGGAACTCCACCCATCTCCGCTATCTCATGTTTAAGTCCCACTGGGAGAAGATATACCTCGAGCTTTTGTGATCCGTGAAGACCACAAAGAGTTCCCCGATGAGGTAGTGCCGCCATAACTTTAGAACAAAAATGACTACTGCAAGCTCTAGATCGTGGGTGGCGTAATTACGCTCATGGGAACGCAGCTGCCTGGACCCATAAGAGATCACCCCTCGTTGCTGCATCAACACGCATCCCTGGCCATGTCCCGAAGCATCACAGAATACCTCATAGGCCACCCCTTCTTCTGGTAATCTCAGCACTGGGGCACTGACCAACTTCTCTTTCAGATAGCTGAAGGCTAACAGGCACTGCTCACTTCATACGAAAGCCTATTCCTTCTTGGTCAGAGTCATAAAAGGGTCTGCTACTCGAGAGAAGTTGGGTACGAATCTCTGGTAGTAACCCGCCAGCCCGAGGAAACTTCGGACTTCTGCCACATTCTTGGGTTCTTCCCAAGAAAAAACTGCCTCAACCTTTGATGGGTCCACCGCTACCCCCTGCTCGGACAACACGTACCTGAAGAAGTGCACTTCTCATGTCCAGAACATGCATTTTGACAACTTCCCATAGAGCTGGTGCTGTTGGAGGACCTCCCAAACTGTCCTCAGGTGCTCTGCATGGTCCTCCTCTGATCTAGAGTAGACCAGGATGTCGTTGATGAACACAACCACGAACCGATCTAGGTACTCTTGGAAGATGGAGTTCATAAGTCCCATGAATACAGCTGGGGTGTTCGTAACACCGAAGGGCATGACTACGAACTCGAAGTGTCCATACCTGCACCTGAACTCTATCTTCGGGATGTCACTCTCTTTCACCCTCAGCTGGTGGTACCCAAACCGTAGGTCAATCTTCGAGAACCATCCTGCCCCTTTCAGCTGGTCGAAAAGATCATATATCCTTGGGAGAGGGTAGCGATTCTTGATTGTCACCAGATTCAGCCTCCTGTAGTCTATGCACAACCTAATACCACCATCTGCCTTCTTTGAAAACAAGACCGGAGCACCCCACGGTGATGCACTCGGATGAACATAACCCCTCTTTATCAGATCGTCAATCTATATCTGCAACTCCCGTAGCTCTGATGGTGCCATCCGGTAAGGAGCCATCGAGATTGGACGAGTGCCAGGCTGCAGGTCTATCCCGAACTCGATATCACATCGAGGGGGTAGAGTCGTCACCTCCTCAGGAAAGATTTCCATAAACTCACGGACGATCTCTGGTACTTCCACCATTTTAGGATCTACTGATTCCACTGTCAGGTCGGTCAAAAAGGAGAGGAGAGGTTCCTCTATCATAGTTCCCTTCGGACTGCTCCCCCTGCCAGTGAAGGTAACACGCCGGCTGTCCATGTCTGAGAACACAACCCTTCTTCGAAAATAGTCGATGATGGCGCACACAGAAAATATCCATTCGATGCCTAGGATGACATCGTATGGCTGAATCTGTAGCATAAGAAGATCCCTAACCGACTGGTGTGGCCCTATCATTAGTCTACATCCCTGATAAACAAAGAACAAGTCGGTATGACCTCCGACTAGTGTGCTCAACACTAGGGGCACTGGAAGTCTCTCGGAATCCAGACCCAAGGCACAGGCTAGACTGGGTGCAACAAAGGAGTGTGAAGCTCCGGTATCGAACAAGGCATAAGCAAAAGTGCTAAACAGACTGATCGTACCTCGAACAACCTCTGGACTTGCTGGAACTACTGCCTCTGCAGCGTGCAACTGTCCACACCCAGCTCCCCTGCCCCTCGGTTGTTGGCCACCTCCCCGACCACACCCTGGTCGAGGTCCCTGTGGAGAGCCCTGAGGTCGGCCTCCTCCTCCTACGTCTGCCCTCGGAGGAGCGGGAGATCTCTATCTCTGCTGCTGCTGCTGCTGCTGGAAAGGTCTGGCTGGAAGCTACTGCTGGTGTGGGTGCTGGGGATGACTGCCACTACTATACTACAACCGGTCGGGGCACTGACTCCGGAGATGCCCTAGGCTCCCACAGATGAAGCACCGCGGTCCCGGGCCCGTAGGAAAAGGGCGAGGGTCGGGGGATCGAAACTGAAACTGCTGCGGCCTGCTCATTGCGGGCTGGAACCTAGAGGGTCCTGACGCTGGAGGCCTGGTGCTGACAGCCTTCCCCTTCGATGGTCCCAGCTGGATGCCCTCTCGTGACAATCCCCCTAGATCATGCATCCTCTCCACCACTTCGGCCTCCTTCTGGACCTCCAAGTATGTCTGTAAGGTAATGGGGGTAACAACATACTGAAGGGAGGGTCGGAGTGCCTCCTCCAAACGCCTTGCTCAAGACTCCTCGTCGGGAAAGAGGTCTAGAGAAAAATATAGGAGGTCCTTGACCATGATCCCTAGCTCCCTCACAGACATACTCCCCTGCTGGAGGGAGAGTAGTTCCTGCCACTTTTCTGCCTTCATCGTCGAGGAGAGTAATTCCGCATAGAACTCCTTCTCGAAATCCACCCAAGCCACCTCAGACTCTCTCCTCTCCCCCAGGTAAAGAATCCACCTCTAACGTGAAGGTCCCCGCATCTGGCTAATGGCCAGAGGAACCCAGTACTCGTTCGGGGCCCGAATCAGGCCGAAGGCTATAACTAACTCCTCTAGCCATCCTTTCGTCTTCGTATCGGAGGTGCTACCCTCATACTTCTCGAGGGCCTGTCGCTGGAAGTCTCGAAGAGTCTTCTTCCACTGGTCGTCCTCTTCCTCTCGATCAGCTCTCTGCCGATTGGCCAAAGTAGTCTCCGGGGCCTCGATCGCCTGTACCACACATGGTCGCATTCCAGGTGCCATAGCTGTAAGGTAAACAAGGAATGCCTAATCCCAAGTAGTGCATAATTTCATTCTTAAAACTTCTTAAAATTTTATTTATTCTTAACTCCCAAGACATCCCATAAACACAAGAACACAAGTCATTATGATGCATGTACCTTTCCTAGGGTCTCTACCCTGCAATCAGTGTGGCCTCACTTGGTCGTTCGGTAGGTCCAGAGTCTTTGCATCGGATCACGGGGGGCCCTAATATCCCGTGTCCTAGCCGGTCTTCCCTAGCCTAATTCACGCGCCACGGTCACCCAATGCTATTGCCTTACCATCCCATGAAATCCTCACTGTTCCTAACTCCAGAATCCATCCTATCTCTCAACCAACCTCCCCTCTGATACCATTCTGTCATGACCCGCCTTCACCAAAAGGAGGGAAGGGTCAGCAGATTGTCAGGCCCTTCCTTCTTTAAGTTGAAGGACAGATAATTACCCCTGAAACCCACCTTCAATAGGTCCCGGAGTGGCGACTAGAACCAAGGGTATATAAATTTATCACAAATGGAAGGCATTACCCTTTTTATTTTATAGGATCGAGAGATAAGGAGAGGAAAACCAAACAACACCAAGGTAGAAAGAAAAGTAAATCCAAAAGTAAACCATTCCCACATGCATGTTCCAAAAGTAAAAGCCACAAAGTACAAAAGGTGACTACAAGGTAAGTACCAAAGAGGAAAAGAATAACAACAACTGCAACTGCTCCAAAGGTCTGAGCTAGTAAGGTCTTGCGTGATCCCTGAAGTCCTCCTGGAAACCTGAAAGCAGTTTTATATATGTAGGGTGAGCATAAAAGTACACTCAGTAGGGAAAACCAAAGACTCTCGTGCACAAGTGGGGGAACGTACTAAAGTCCCGTGAGAAAAGGAGTAAACCAAACATCTATCAAGGTAAACTATCCACCCCAGGCCTCACCAAGGCACACTCCCCAAATAACGCAAGTCAAGTAATATATATAATAAGATCACATCGATGTTTGGGTACCCCACGCCACTTTCTCACTGGTTATTGAGACATCCTACGCATCAGACCAATCCCGCCATTCTCACCGCAGTCCCACTACCACACCCGCCCGCACACACCTGGGCCACAACCACACGCAGTCCCACTGCCGAAATCCCGCCCGCTCACACCTGGGCCTCAACCGCACGGAGTACCACTGCTGAATCCCACCCGCACACACCTGGGCCACAACTGTCACATGTAACCATGCCTGCAAACATCTAGGCCAGAACAACCACCACTGTGCCCGAAGCCACCAGGGCTAAAGGATCCACTACCACACCCGAAGACACCTAGGCCTCATCCCAAAGACACTTGGAAAACCACCTGCGGCACACACCTGGCCAACCACCACACTACCCCGACCGAAGGTTCTTGGGATAATAATGGACCTCAATCCATCACAGCCTGCCCAAAGATACTTGGGCTATCCGGGAAAGGGAGCAGAAAAGGAGCAAATAACCATCCACTATGAATAGTTTCGGGAAAAACACCCTCCCCCATGAAATGGGGGTGTTCGGCACTAGGTGCTCAACTTGGGTGGGGCGCGAATAAGAAACACAAAGCTAAAAGTGTATATATAGGGTAACAAGCACTCACCTAAGCTAGGTTTTTCTTCAGACAGCCTACAGATCACAACAGCACTCAATTCCGAGTCACGACTCATGCTAACAACCCATTTGTCCCCTTTATTATTTCACATTCAGTAATAATGTTTAAGTTTAAGCACTACTGGGCAACTAGTAGGCATAGGCATAAATCCAGGAAAGTACACAGTCAAGCATCAGCCAAGACGCCCACACCTGGTTCTCAATAACAGTGGACTCCACCCCAATTCGTGATATAAACAAGTAACCACCCGGATTCAAAACTCACAACCACTGAAAGTATAAAATAATAGGGGATCCCATCCCCTCCCACATCTCCAGAAATTGGCCCGAAAAGAGAACAACCAACTACCACCATCAACACAAGCAGGGCCTTGCAGGTATTTTCAGATTTAAACGACTTAACACACTCCATGATTCAAATTTCCGTGTGTTTTAACCTGGAGTTATCACAGAAGGGTTGATCCCAGTGCTTTCAATTATTCAGCCAGATATACGTGATTAACAGATTCACTTTTCACAGCAGGAGTTTACAACCACAAACAAGCCATTTAAAACATCAGCATGGTTCATTAGTGCACAAACAACGACCACCAACGGCCTCGATTTTCAGGAGGCATAAGCCAGCACAACTCAACAAGGTGGTCATAGAAGAAACAACATCAACAATCACAGCCCCCTCTCTTTCTTTATAGAATTCGTTCATTATCTTTAATTAGGTCTGGTTTACCCAATTCTAAAGAATCAAAAGCACGCCCACCCCGCATGACACACAAAAGAGAGAGACGAAGGAGAAATTCCCTAATTGTTGATAGATGATCGACGTTTAGGCTAGGGGCACAGAAAATTACGGATAACGATGTGGTGGGCCCGATGCACCAGAAGATGTTTGTGAAAAGCCACGATCGAGGAAAGGAGAATCCACGGCTAACCCTTAGTTTATAAGAGTCGGGGACGGTTGAGGTGAAAACGCCAAACCACGTAAGGCGCGGGGGTCGTGGGTTGACCACGTGGATCCAATCATCACAAAAAGGGATTCGGGTGGTTTAAGCCAACTCATGAATTGATGAAGTATTTAATTAAAACTCTTATGGGTGTTACGGGTCTTAAAAACACGCATAAACGAGTCAGAATAGGGTTTAAAACCCTATTTGCGCAAAGGAGTGCTACTGGAAACAACTTGACAAGGGCGGGTGGCGCCGATCGTTCTCACCGATCGGTCGCACCGATCGGTCCCACCGATCGGTCCCACCGATTGGTCTCGCAGATCGGTCTCACCAATCGGTCTCGCCGATCGGTCTCGCCTATCGGTCTCGCCGATCGGTCTCGCCGATCGGTCTCGCCGATCGGTCTCGCCGATCGGTCTCGCCGATCGGTCTCGCCGATCGGTCTCGCCATTCGGTCTCACCGATCGGTCTCACCGATCGGTCTCGCCGATCGGTCTCACCGAGATGCCACTTCTTTAGAACCCGGATTTTGGCAAAGGGAAGGACCAAGAGAGTCTGGGTCATAACATATCAGGTTTCCAACAGTTCTAAGTGTAACGACCATTAATGCCCAACCTCCGCATATCTTCCCTAAACATCTAGTCAACGGGGCACAAACACCACACATTTATTCAATCTAATTTGGATGGGTCTATTTAATCCTCAATTTTTTAGGACGTGTCACCAAGACATGTCATGGTGGGGAAAGGACCCCTTTTACTCTTGATACCAAGGGTACTCTAAATCATGACTTCACACTAATTTATAATAAAAAAGTCATATCATGTTGAGGTCACATGTCCAGATCGGCTTGAGGGTTCCACTCTAATGTCGTCAAGGAACCCTACCCAACCCAGCTGGAGGTTTCCACTCAAATAGGTTGAGGACCCATGCCCAACCGTACTAGAGGGTTCAACTCTAGTAGGTTAAGGACCCATGCATAGCCTACCTGGAGTGTCCCACTCATATTTCCTTACTATCATTGCCTAATCAATACTACCATCGAACAATACCTAAGGGTGGATCATGTTCAGAACACTATGCTTCATAAATCATATATCCAAACTGGGTTCACCATCTTGTTCTATGTGAAAAAACATGTAGGATAGGCTATATATTTTCTAAAACTGGACATCCAGTAAAAATGGATATGTTCACCGCAAGACACCCGAAGGGGTCAATGTGGGGCCCCCCTTCCAACCCTGAACATCAAATTCTAAAATTTATATCAAACATCTCATCTCAAAAATATTAACAATCTATCATTAACGGAACTTCAAACATACTCTTAGTTTAGTATTTATGGGATTTTGAACCTGTAAAAGAGGGTCCTCAGGGCTGATGGAATGACTTAAAGTTGACCGTCGTGGTTGGTCTAGCCCAAAATCGACTAGCCAACCATGCTCATGCTATGGAAGCTTCCACATTGGTCGACCAC
The DNA here is from genome assembly GCA_963277665.1 of Viscum album. Lineage (NCBI taxonomy): Eukaryota > Viridiplantae > Streptophyta > Magnoliopsida > Santalales > Viscaceae > Viscum > Viscum album. Next base: position 85,384,502 of record OY728121.1, on the reverse strand, counting down.
AATAGTTGACCATGGGTGGTCATACCCAGACCAGACATATGGACCACTGCCGATAGTGGGTCCATCCTGTGGTCTTGTCACTACCTGGGTCCTCTAGTGTGACCCCACCCGACCATATTGCGACACCACCTCTATTGTGGTGTCATATCCACTGCACGGACCACCCACGAAGCGGCCCTCCACAGGACATTGTTCTGGTGTCTCCCAGTCAGTTGGTTTTTTGGACCTTTCCGCTTGATTTGGTCACCTGATTGTGATTCCATCAGCAGATCGAGGACCTTTGTGATGCTGACATCATTGCGGTGTCCCCTAATCATCTACCCATAGATTTCATAATGTTCCCAATATTTTTCAAAGTGTAAACATTATAAACAGAAAAAAAAAATTAGGTTTTATGCTCTGATTGATGGTCATGCTCATATTGTCATCAATTATTTAAGGATAGAATAGATAGAATAAGAGGATAAGGGAATGGTTTCCATTACAACTTGAATCAGAACCCAAAATGAGACTAAATCATAACTTGAATCGGTCGTTCTTCATTGGTGATGCATTCACGATGCTCCTGGTTTGATCTAATAATTATTTGGTGATGTTTTATAGTTGTTCTAGGAAACAACATCGATGAAAAAATAGAGAGAGAGAGAGAGGTATATATTTGGAGTAGATAGAGATATAATTAGGGTTTTAACACTAATCTAAATCACTTAACATTATTTGTAGTTATCCTTCTTAGTTAAAAAAACAAAATTGTTGTTCCCTATACTTTTATATTGTGCCTTGAAAAAACACCCCATTCCAAACTCAATATTGATCTCATATTACCAATCATATCCCATGTGCTCCCCTGGAGGTTCTCGTGATACCAGCGTACATGAAATGGAGGTATCATCTACCAATAATGGACTCACTTCTGTCAATGCTGAATGTCCACTCGAACCTCCGTAAATAATGACCAATCATCTAAGTCCATCTAGCCATGGTCGATGATGTGAGATGGGTCATGCACGTATCCCCATAGCTGAGATATGTGGAAAACATCGTGCGTACTCTCCAATTGTAGTGGAAGAGACAAGCAGTATTCCACCACACCTACCCTTCGAAGGATCATAAATGGAAAGATTTTCCACGGAGATAACTTTTCCCCTTGGCCAATTCTTCGCAAACCTCATCGAGGTGAGACTCGTATGAAGACATGATCTCCCTCCTCCTGTCAGCATAAGACTTCTTCCTACTCTAAGGAGTTTTCACTTACTAACAAGTGAGGCATCATGATACAAAATATGCCACTACATTCTTCAACCATAGCCACCAGTACTGACGCTGAATGTCCTAGTACATATTCACCACACCAGGATGTACCACCCGAGGGGACGTATAGAAATCTCTCAACACCTCCTTCTGTAGCGCTACTGGTACAATAGAACGTCCTCTGAATAGGACGACGTGCTCCCCACCATCATAAAATCCATCAGGTTCTTGCCCTGAGGATATCTAAGCAAGATGGGCCTTGCAGTCAGCATCCCCACGATGTGCCTCTCTTACTTGATGAAGAAGTGGGGTAGTGACTATAAGAGACAGAAGAAAAGCTTCTCCATCTTGATCCACAAAGGATATCTACAAAGTAGTTAGATTCTCTATAGACTCACTCAGTAGTTGCAGGCCAGACCTCTAACTGAGTGCATCTGCAACCATGTTCCCCTTCCCAGGAGTATAGACTATCTCAAAGTCATAGTCCTGGAGGAACTCTAGCCACTACTATTGGGAAATGAAACTCAAATATTATGATACCATGAGGGTGAGGCTGTCCGAATCACGAGTGATTAGTCGCACCCACCTATACAAAAGATTATCCTATGCTACATGGGTTTCCTTTTTCGCCAAAAAAGGAAAACATCATCCCAACATTGTAGATAAACCACAACATTTCTTCCTAAAATATTCAATCTGAGTATGAATTGTGGATTTCTAGTCATACCCAAACTAACGTCGTACAACCTCAATGCTGACACTAAGAGTTTATAACCGAAACTATCACCTCAGGGGTCAAATCAAACCATCGGTGTAAGTGTGATTGTCGAGTCTCCTCCCAAAGGAATCTCCATACCTGAGGGTCAATTCAACGGTTTAACCGGAAACTCTAGGTCTTCGACAAGATTCGTGGAATGAAGGAATTTTTGTACCTATGTCTATTTATACAGTAGATATTATTAGACACAAACCATACCTAAAATCATCCCTTGATCCCACGGGCCACACTCCTTGACCGCATGTAGCTACTATGTTCCCCTGTCCTCCAGCTCTCTAAGGCTGGCGGGAACCACAAAATGGGGGTGGTTGTAACATGTCAAAAGGTACACCACTTCATTATATTCTCCTAGCTCTGCTTCCATGTCTGATGCCCTATAAATTCATCTGTCACTAACACTTATTCTCCCTAAAACATTTTAAATTCCCAAGTCTCTAAGAAGGGTGCCAGTTTCCTACTTTACCACAGTTAACATTCACTGGTTTTATTCTCTCATCAATAGAATATTTAACCACAAATGGTCTCTCTTGAACCCTATCATAACTAGGAATGAACAGAGGGAAAGTGTTGTCTTGGATGTCCTTAATCACACCTCGCTCGTATGTCCGAGCCCTGAACACTAATTGTATCGTATTCAACGAGTAACATGAATGGTCAGTACCCCTCGATGAATAATCATCTTCTGACAAGTCATCCTGCTGAAGCTATATAAGATCAAGGTAAACCTCATCAACCTCCTTAAGAGAAAACTTCGTCACCTGTGAGTTGGGCTCACCTCGGAACTGGGAGGGTATTTGATGTTGAAACATGTTTAAGTCACTAAGACTACATGTTTCCTCTAAGGGTACCGTAGGTTGTAACTGCTGACCAATAGACAATGATATTGATGGCACACTACACGAAGGTACCATCTCAGGAAATGATCCACGTACCGAAGCCTCATCACTATGCAGACCATCCTCATGGTAACTCACTAGAAAAGACTAGTAGATGAGATCACTATATGCTCTAATGGTGTCTCAGCGAGGTAGAAAACTCTAGCAATCACCTCCAGACAGCCATCAACCGCATGGGAATCTATTTCGCCTCAAAACCACATACGCCTCTACCGATGGAACTCGTGCAATGTTCTCAGTTAGTTTGCATAGTATTCATGTGTGGATGGTGGTAACTATTTTCCAATGGGTGGTGGTGCAGATGGTAAACCACCTGAAGTAGCCAACACAGTAAGAGGGACCTACACTGGAGCCTCGTCGCTTGGTAGGCCGTCATCATGTAATCTCTCAGGAATCCTAGCTGGCTATCTATATGGTGGAATCCTGATAAGGAATACGATCCCCATGGTCAATAAGTTATACCTGGTGAGCTGAATCGAAGAAAACACAAGAAAAGATTTCAAAACACACATGCAATCAGTGTTTTCATGCACTGAGTCAGAAATCAGAAGTCAGGGTCCTGGTGTATGGATACGTCGGCTGTCGCACCAACACTGGATTCCTTAAGATGAAAACCACACTCACTACACATATCATTATTTCGGTTAAAATTATTATAGTCATATGTTATATGGTAGAGCCTACTCCTTTGATACCAATTTTTCATGACCCATCCCCTGAAGTCCATGCCACGACAACCCCAATCCTACTTTCCATTGTCAAGGGGTTGGCGATTAGCACCGAAATGTGTATTCCCCAAAACCGAGAAGGCTTTTCCATTATAACCTGTAAACACCCGAAATCGAGCACAAAGCGATATACAAAGACAAATAAATTTCATAGTAATAAGATTTTGTACGGTAAGAAGATGGGGCTAGAATACATGCCCAACTGGAAAGTATAAGAAAACAAAAAATTACAAGTAAACTAAAACAGCTCCTGTGAACACCCACCAAGGAACATACCTAAATGGTACCTATAGCTTCTTGAACGGTCGTCTTTATGGTATTCCTCATCTAATTTCCACCTCTGAGCTACTTCCAGTACTGGTACTCTCATCCTCAATAAGCGCTTTCAGTCGTCTGCACCAAAGACAACAAGGTGCGGGCATAGCCCCTGATGGGGTTAGTATAACGATACATAGTAGGGACCCCGAGACCCAAAATGTTTTGAGTAAATCCACAAAGGACAAACCATAAATCATGTAATAATGTAACAAACCTACATAGTTATATTCTGATACATACACCAATGTAATCATGTATACCCATCTCATTTAGGAGGAAACACATGGTCCAACTCAGAAGCCCAAAGCTCAACTGTTCCACAAAGGAAGGAATACCAGGAAGGTAACACCACAAAGGTGAGTAACACAAAGGTAATGCCACACAAAATAATTCATAAAAGATTCATAATGAAGGAAAGTACCACATAGGTACGCCACACCGAATAATACCACAACGGTAACACCACAAAGGTAAGTACCACACAATTACACAACACAGAATAATACCACCAAGGTATCACCACGAAGGAAAGTACTACATAGGTACGCCACACAGAAGATTACCACAAAGGTTTAAGCACGAAGGAAAGTACCATACAGATACAACACACAGAAGAATACTTGAAATGTATCACCATGAACATAAGTACCACACATGTACGCCACAGAGAAGAATACCACTAAGGTATCACAACGTAGTAAAGTACCACACAGGTACGCCACACATAATAATACCACAAAGGTATCACCACGAAGGTAAGTACCACACGGGTACTCCACACAGTAGAATACCACCATGGTATAACCAAGAATGTACGTACCACATTGGTATGACACAGAGAAGAATACCACAAAGGTATCACCATGAAGGTACGGAATCAGCTCACACCAGTTATAACTAAGGTACAATGGTAATGATTATTAGACGTAACTACTAAATCATATTACTCTATTATGTGGCCAACCCACACAGGATCTTAAATCATCATACCCATGCAGGATCCTATATCATCATATCCACATAGGATCCTAGTACAACCGACCAGCGTAGGATCCGAGAGTAATCCCATATGCATTCCTAGAGTGGATCCAAGTGATACTCTCGAATACTGACCCACAAATGATCCCAAATCACAGACCCACATAAGATCCCTTTCTCATGTTACAGCCAGCTACAAGGTCCCCGCACTATGCTCGCTTGATTCTGGGAGGGTCATCTCCTCAATCCATATTTATAATACTCCAAATACCATTAATTACCAAGAAGAAGTATCTCAATGGACATTCAGGTAAAAGGGGTCTCAACGTGATAGATTGTGCTTCAATTAGACTCAATGTCTGCAAGTTATTGACTTTTTAATCAGGAATGCCTAGTTGGATTTGTGTTTTATCCATCCTGGGTATTCCCCGACTTTATCCAAAACATATGTGTGGTATACCATAAGAACCATCTCAAACCAACATTTCGGGCTCCATAGGCAGTTCCTCATTTTGTCACTTTATGAGGAAGAAATGTCGAATAAATGATCCCATATTAAAAATATTATTATTATTGGGTGTTTCGTGAACCCGATCCATGAATAAGAATTTAATATTAGACATTAGACTTAAATCAGCCTTCTTAATTATAGGATCACATCGCCACAGATGTTATGTCAATCGAATGTCACACCCATGAGTTATGGAGGGTTGAAGATTTAATAATAATAATATATTATTATTATTTGAGTGTTTTGGGTACCTGATCCAAAAACCGAAAAAAGACATCCCATTTTGACTCATAATTTCCGTCTTAAAGTCAGGGTTGTACTGCAGCTGATAGTTCGTGAAACCAAGGTCGCACGCGTAGGTTACAGATGAATTATGGTTTTATAACCAAAATAATAATAACATTTTTTTTATATTATTAATATTTTTTTCTTATAGCCCATATCAATTGAGATTCACACACAAGGGGAGCTCCTCCTGCTTATTCAAATGATTACCTTTTTAATTTCTTTATATTTTTAATTAATTTCATTTCAATTATTCCTCAATACAATTAACTCTTCTTTCCCTACAATACTCATGCATTGTTCCAGCAAGAAATCATGCCCATGGAATCTCCGGCAACTCTAACTGCATTCTTTCTCCACACGTCTTGAACTTTCATTGCATTGCCTATATCGCTCGGAGATACGCCCCAAAGACACGCCATAATTGCACCTCCACATTTCCCCTTCTATAGCCCACTATATCTTCATTATGAACCAAAAAAATAAAATTACCGCATATTCATCATCCTCGGGTCGAGGGCTCCACGTCCATATGACCCACTCAACAAAATATTATTTTTCCAGGGCCAATAAATATTTAGCTACCTCATTCTATGAGCCATTGAGGATTCATTCCAAGCACGAAAAATTAAATGAATGCATATTAGTGATCCTTATGTCAAGGGATTCGTGTCCATATATCACATTCCGTAAAACTCCATGTTTCCAGCAGCAATAAATATTAGGCGTTGAAGAATGCGCGAAGAACATGTGAAAAATAAAAAGAAAGAGGAGCATGGTTTATGTGCAGGATGATAGCCATGTTCATTTTTCCATCGTCGTAATGAATTTAGGATATGAAGAATCAATAAAACAAAATTCAATCATATATAAAACCCCCTACCTCGATTTTCCATTGGGGGTGGTGCGAGGAAGATGACGAAGTCAATGAGATGGTGACGTACGAATTAATTTCTCCCGTAAGATTTTTCCAATTTGGTAACAAGCGTTGTTCTCGTTATGCAATTCCATAGGATTCTCTTCATTGGAGAGTGTTCTTGGTGGGAGAAATGACCCTCCAAAAGCTCTCCCCAATTCACCCTTTGCCAACACTTTCTCCAAACCCAAGAAAAATAAGAGCAAACTTATTAAATTATGATTATTAATTTAATTAGGTATGTTGGCTCATTATGTAAATTGATATTGGCGCATTAACTAGGAGAATACCCAGGGTTTCCCCATGTTAATTGGGAGTTTGGGTGGTCCCCATAACCAAGCATTCAAAATGGTGGTTTCAAAGAAAATAAATAAAATTTGTTTTTATTATTTTTCTTCTCCAACGAAAATATGAAAAACTAACTTCCACCCTCGACCCATTTTGTTCAAGTTGAAGGTCTCATAGGGTGAATATCGTTTGTACGAGTAAAATGGTGTCCTTAGATATCAATTCTGTTTTCCAATTAAAAAGTTACAAAATGGTGCTCTTGAGTTTGTTGAACGTACCAAAAAAAAAGTTCAGAAAATTATTAATAGTCACCCTCGACCAGGACTGGTTGAGGATAGGCTTTTCCCTCACACACATCATTTTATTATTCACTCTTTTTTTCATCTGTATACTAAAACCATAATTTGTAGTGTATGTATTAAACATAAATAATCAATGTAATTGATTTTATAATTATGAAAATCATTCAAATAATGTCCAAAAATATGATACATTCTTTTAACCTAATACACATTATGTTCATCTCATATCAGTATGAATTATCATATATTTTCAAAGATTATATCATCTCATTTGTCATAATAGTTTATAATGATTATTTGAATTAAACAAAGAATATCTCCCAAGATTTTCTATCTATGGGATTATTCTTGGGCCCACTCATCATGCACTGGGTAATGATCATGTTGATGTTCAACTAGGCTTTTTCAAGTTATTTACACCAATATGAATCTAAACAATATCCATATCCCCCATCCATTACCCATACAATAATTTATGTTCTAGATAAAAACATAATATTTATCATCACAAAACATCATTACTTTATCCCATACATAAAATTACACCTGGTTTTTAAACCAAATTTAAATTATCATAATATTCCAAAATAACTAAACTCTTCTATGATACCAACTGATGTGACACAAATATTAAATTCAAATATATAACATAATTTTAGATTAAATATTGATGCATATCCAAACAATACATTCCTTAGAAAAATAAATTTTTAGTGACTTTAGATAATAGATACATAATAATATTATTGAATGAATGATATATAACTTATCAAATAATGTTATTCAAACATCATACACTTCTTTGAGATTCCATATTGAAGAAATTTATAAATAACATAGGGAAATTGAATAAAAAATAATGTTAGTGCTCCTATTCATAGTAAGGATAAAAAAAAGATATATCAATAAATGTTCTTAAGTGAGTATAAGATAATTATAAGTGCATGATAAAAAAATCCTAACTTATGAAATTCATAGACAATCATTCAATGATCATTTATCATGGATCATTCCATAAATAACTTTCTTAACAAATTTCATAAGTCAAAATGGTTTGGAATCATAAATAATTAATCATGATCCATGATAACATATGATAAGCATAATAAATTATCATTGGGAATAGAAATAAGCATCTAAAATCATTTATTTTGTCATTTTTCCCTTCCAAGACAATTATAAGTGAAATAGTGCCATAGTGGATTGGGTTCACTCCACATTCTATCATTTCCTTTTCCATGGTTTACTCCATGTATTGTCATAATCAATTGATTCCCTTATTGAAATGGATTAACATACAATTACATAATATCATTTGTTATGTTTACCTCCCATGACTCTAATAGTGACCAAAGTCCCTAACTAAACTATGTTAACACCCCATTCCAGTTCATATATTCTCTTGAGATATTACTCTTTACACAATGCAATGGGGGGATATATAATCATTATTTCACCCATTACATACATAAAAACCGATATTTATGTGTTTTAATATCATATAATAATCATAAATTATTCATATCAAAACCCATGTAATTGAAATTTTTTTCCCAAACATTATATAATTTTATCATTTGCGTTAACCATGGAAAAGAAATGATTTTCATAAAGATTTCATTATAAAATAATTAATTTTTAGTAAAGAAATGGGGTTCGAAGGTTCATTATTAAATATTCATCATCATAACACATATATAGAAATAAATTTGATGGTATCATAATATCATATACCAAATGAATCAAAAATATCAAAAAAAGATATTAATATAGATGAAAAATGTATTTAAAAGAGGGTTTAAATATTTCATTGAAAATAGGGAAAATATACTTTTTCCAAATGTATATTTGAAAAATATGAATTTATAAAATATTTTGAAAAATATTTTTTTTTAAATAACCTTCATAACATTAAAATTAATCATCAAATAAAATAGTAGTAATAATGTTGTGAAAATATCATTCATTTGGTAATTGATAAAAAGAATTCTTTTCAAATTTTTATTAAAAAGAGAAAAGTAACTCTTTTGAAAATAAAAAAGTATATTCATTTTAAAACACTGAAATAAAAGTAATATTTAGATAAAAAATGGATTCAAATTATTGTTTTATTATAAAAATAAAATATCTTGAAAACATTTTAAATAACATTTACATTGGAGAAACAGTTTGTTGACCCTGGGGAAATATGGTATGTTTTTATTAAAAGAAATTTCTTGATAAATTTAAGTTCCAAAGAGACAAAAATGCAATTACTACAAAAATATTATATTCATAACTAGAGTGTAATAATGTTAATGGGTTTAATGGAATACATCTATATAATATCCCACAATAGATTTTTTTATAAACAATCCCAAAAGGAAAATTGATTATAACATAAAATCTTTTTCCATGTGTTGTATGTGTTCATATGAATTAAAAAAAAAATATATTGAAAATATATTAATTATATATCTATTACAGAACCATATTTATAGATGACATGTAATTTATCATTCCTTAATAATTCATAATTTTCATTTTATTAACAATTTCTTTGTTAAACTAAACTTTCTCTTTAATATTTGTATATTTTCCATCAATGTTTTCATTTCATTATTCTAGACCATTATAGGAACACAAGCCTTAAAAATATTAATTACTAATTTCCCAAAGGTATTTCAAAAAAATGAAGATAAATTATCTTGTTTTTGAGTATCATTTGAATATTAAATACATATATATATTATCTTAAATAAAAATCATCTTCGTTGTTTAAAACTATACATATTACACAAAATCCCCATAAATCCTATAACACATCAGATGATTCCCAAGGGAAATATATAAAGAAATATTTGAGATAGAAAACCCCTTAAGGGAATAAGAATGGGAATAGTTAATAACATGGGAGTCAAGAGGTGTGGCATGATACCACAAAGAGAATGATAATAATAATGAAAACATATCAAAAGTAATTGATATAATATAATAATGGAATAATATAATATATTGATAAACACTTGTCATGATATTATTTACATAAGTCAAGGGTCACTCTCATAACCATCTTCATAAATTCGGTATATTATCATAATGGATTAGGTTTACTCCCTAATCCATTACATAAAATATCATGAGATACAATGATTTAACCATTGCATTGGAGGGACATATAATTCCAATACCTACCATAACATTATGATGCATAGTCATATAAGTTCACATGACTACAAAATTAATAAATCGAAGTATGATAATACTCATGATATGGAGTTTTATTTCATAATTATTATTTAATATATAATTGAAGGCTAAATTATAATAATTCTCGAGAGAGGAAGGAATTAAATCATTTATAAGTTTTATAATTAAAAAAGTAACATGGTTCATGAACATTTATTTCCAATGTAATAAAATGATCAAAAATATATAGAGGGGAAAAATGAATGTATACAATTTGGGTGAAGATTTATGAAATTACTGAGGTTTCCTTTAAATAATGAAATACCATATTATTTTCCATAAATTGAGAATTGAAACAAGTGAGTTATATTGAAAATAATGAGATTTATATGATGAAATTAAAGGTTTAATAAAGGTATTACAAGTGTATGGGGATTATTCAGAGCCCAAACATTGGGAAAAATATGAAAAAGACTAGGCCACGCATTTTGGAAAACTGTGGCCCCAACTTGAATGGTTAGTTAGAAACCATGTGGTTCTAGATAGTTGAAAACTGTAGGCCACACGGTTTCTCTGATACCATGCTACCTGTGGCACATGTCTATGTAGTATGTTTGGGTTTCAGTACACTTCCATTATACAGGGTTAGACAAATCGTGTGCCTAACAATGTTGTGTTCCCCTTAATAGCAGTTACTTGCACATGGTTTGAAAACTATTCGGCCCAATATTTTGGGGTGAAAATATAAGTTTCCATTTTTTAATTACTTAACCAAATTTCATATGTTCCCTTTATTCGTCTACCATGTAGCACCTATTCTCCCTCTAGTTTTTTAAATCCCCTATGGATCTATGATTGGAGAGAACTCCCCAATCCAAATACTATTTCACAATTCATTAGAAGCATTGGATCTGTCTCAGTAAATTCTATAATCCTCTCCATTCCTATATATATTTGTCTTTGGATCCATAATTTTATTTGGGTGCATGATAATTTTACCTATTTGTAGGGCATCATACTATTTCTCATATCACTTCCAACTTGTTTTGAATATGATGCTGATCTCAAGAAATGATTCATCTATAAATTTTCGGTAAGTGTTTGTATCATTTCCCGTATGATTTTTGATAATTTTTAGATATATAATTTTGATGCATGCTAGTTTTTTATTGGAACACCCTTGATATGGATTTATTCATATCAAAATGACCATTGAGCCTTGTTATAAACTTATTTGTCCTATTATGTAATTGTATAGGTTGTACAAAGCTTATATGCACATGCCATGGGTGTTTTTTGTTAATTTCACTTTCTATCGTATTAATTCAAATGCCCAAAAATACATTGTGACTTCAAACTTATATTTTAAATGGAATTTCCCATAAAATATGAATGTTTATGGAACATTAAGAACCTATTAAGTTTGTATCATTGCAAATAATTGGAATTTACAATATAGGCATGTGCCTTAATGACCATGACACCTTTCAATCGACTCCATAAGTATTATGAATTAAATTTCAATGCTTTATTAACTGTATGGATTGAATTGAATTCAAGGGAATGCTCCTGATGGTTTGACTTCTTGTAAATGGATTATATGGAATGGATTTTACATGGTGGACTTATTTCCCTCTAATCAATTGAATAAATGAAATGATATGATATTTTTAATGTTATACTAAATATTCTTTATGAAATGTATTTCTTTGTATATAATAGAACATAGGTAAAAACTTCATAAGATGTTTTTTATTAAGAATTATGTTATAAATAAAATTATGACTTGATATAGGATGTTGTGTGATGATATGGGAAAATATAAGAATTATGGTTTCAATCTCCCTTATATCAGGTGTTGAGGATGACACCTCACATCGTTGACACTATTTGGATGATGGGCTTAACCTGACACATTCCTTTGATTGAGGGGTGGAAAGATGGCTCACTCACCATTACAAGTGACATTCATGGTGTCTCAAACTATTATAATCATATGGGACATGTAACCTATTTCATGATCTTATGGGATCATTATACTGGTAAAACATATCTGAGTTACACCCTGGTCCATCTAGCCCTGGTACTCCTAGTATACATCCACTTTTGTTTTCACGTAGTTCATTCATAAAGGTGGATGAAATAAATTTATTAATATACCAGAAATATATATATTTACTATATATAGTGACTCATTAGACATAAATTCCATCCATTATCCATAGAAGGTAGACCCACCAGGTGTAATATAGGAACAGGGGTAGGCTTATAATTTATTTTAGCATTGTTATTATTATTATTTTTATACTTGAATGTTGTCTTATACTAATAACTACATAGATTAAATATAGACACCATTGGTGGTGGCCTAAAATGATTTTTATCTCACAAAATATTCCATTTTATATTATTACATAATAATATTATATGTCTGCAAGTTTTGACAAGGGTTTGTACCCTTCTACATTTTGTTGATATGCTTAGCTATAGTTGCCGCTTAGGGTAAGAGGATCAAGAATTCACTCGAGATACCGGTAGAGATGTTTTTTCTTGTTTTTTAATTTTTTATAGTATGAATATATGATTCTTTCATTGTTCCATTTCTGAATATCAGCATTCCATGTATCCATATATTTACACAACCATAATGTATTTTAAAATTCATATAATTTATTCAGTTCTATCTATTCTTTCATTGATTATCTTCTTATTCTACCTAATTTTTATAATATTCCTCTACTTTATGTTTATTGTTGTATCTATTGTACCACTACGATAAGAAGTTATAGTCTCCCTGTTGAACCACCTTCACACCCTCACTACTGGTCAGTAGCATCTGGCATATAGGGATGCGATCTTGAGGCCATCCGGCCCATCATCTTGGGGAATGATTTAATTGGACCTTGAGTTAGGACATTACAAAGTGGTGTCAAAGGGTTTTTTCCTTTATCATTCTATTTGGGTTCTAGAACTTATACTATGTGATAAATGGATTTGGAAATGACCCTATTCTTGGATATAGATAACCCATGTACATGGAAAACCAAAATTACTTGGGATGGGTAATTATATTTATTAATTATGCCTTTTACATTAGATATGGATAAACCATTGGGTAACGAACTTGGGTTATGATTTTTTTGATATTTGTGTGATTGAACTGATGATTCCTTATACCTATTTCTAATGAAGTGATGTCTTTTTATTATATCATGCATCCTAATTAGGAACACTATGAGAAATATGACATGCATTTTCCATGTCAGATTTAACATTACGTTGAATTGGTATGTTCCATATTTACAGTGCTTTTAATATGTATTCAATTGTGATGAAACCTAATATAGGGTTCAGAAAACATTATTGAGACTTAAAGTCACTACCTTAATATAAATTTCTTTTGAATAGGTAAAATCACACAACATATGTAGTCAACTATAGAACATTGATCCATGCTCCATTGGTCTAATGGAATGGAACATGTTATGGTGGGGGTTAAGAGGATTCCATATTTTTTTCATAAGTTGTATGGGAACTTATTGATAATAAATAATCATCCAAATAATTCATCTATTTAATTTGATTTATATAATTGTAGAAGAAGCTGTTTAATTTGATTATGACTCCTAATATGAAATTGGTTATCCTATAGAGGTGACACAGAGACTCAAACCCGACCCTAACCTCAGATGTGGTTAGTGGGGTGTCTATATTGTTCTTATGGACTATTATGGCCTATATTATTCATATATAACATTCTTGTGGAGAAGGTGTATAAGAATGAATGTGTTTATAGAAATGAATATTACCTATATTATTTTCTTATCTTTCATCCTTTTCACATGCTTAAATATCTTATGAGGGGTTCATTTGGAATTGTAGAATTATACCACCATGACGCCCTCCAGTTGCACACCCTAAAGGTGATGATGTCCATGTTCCTATGGTGGTGACCCAAAATCTATTAATGATTCCACTTGTAGTTACACATACGTAACCACTTCCAATACCTGATATATTCACTAACACCCAATTCTGAGAAGGGTTCCTATGTATATTTTATCTTATGTTTGGGGTTTTTCAACATGCCATGAGTGTGAAGAGTTTGCTTGAGAATTTAGGTAGAAGAATCCACCCACCTTTTCGGGGGAATAGAAGACTTCACATTGTGGAGTCTCTTTCCTTGAAAATAGTTTTTATATTTGATCATTCTGATATGACTCCAGAGTTTAGGGTCAAACTAGTTGTGTATAGGCTATGATATTCTGCTAAGCGGTGGTGGGACGTTACCACCCTGGCTGATTGGCACATTGATATGGTATTAGATGATTTCTAGATGATCTTTTATGAAAACATATTTCCCAATATGCTGATGGATAATAGATCGTGAGATTCTATGGTCCTATGGTAGGGGATAATGTCTTCCATGGAATACTATGTTTATTTCACTAAGCTGTAGTGATTTTACGCTACTCTAGAGGGTGATGTTATTATTTCTTTCAGGAAACTCAAGGATGGGATATTATATGCTATTCAATCATAGAACATCATGTTTAGTATGACTACCATTTTTGAAATATTTACCTAGGTCATTATTATAGAGAACTACTTGAGGTATTCTGATGGATAGTTCAAGGCGGATTGGAACCTAATGATATTAGTTGTTCTTATTCAGAGTGTAAGCATTACATAAAGGATTTTCCTAGGTTTAGTGGAAGTCAGGATCATGGTGCTATTAGATTTCTAATTTCTCATCAATTCAAGAATCTGGGATAGATGATGCCTTGGTGCTTGTGATATCTAGTGGAGTGTGTAAACTACGGAAGAATGGGCCATATCCAGCATTTCAACAAATCTACATTGATAGTTCATAGAAATTGGTGAATTAATCCTAATATATGATCATGAGTGGGTATAGTATGATCTTTCCAGGACGGAAACATGACTACCACTGGATGATCATGAAAATGAGGTGGTGAAGGAAGATTAAATCAAAACGTATGACTCTTAGCGCCATTAGAGCGGGCATTACTACGGAATTCAAGTAGTGACTCAAGGTTACATTATTGGATAGTTACATGCATTCCAGCCTATGTTGTAGGAGTATAGAATTGGACCTTCTACTATACGTGGTACTATTCTAGTATCCTCCATTTTAGCATCTTATTTATTTGATATACGCCCATCTCACTCATTCATATCAATAGAAATCATTGAAAATATGTGACTTTTATTGATAAATTACATGTAGTTATGACCCTAGACACGCCATTATGTATCTTATTAGTGGGAGTTCTCCATTTTAATTAGTTTCACATTAATATAGGAGGATTCCTTTTCTTGTGTATTCTTTATTTCATTGACATCATGATCTTTGACATGATCATCGAGTTGAAAAGGTTAGTTCTATATCAAGCTAATATTGGACGATATAATTATAGGGTGATGATTACATACCCAAAAGTTTTTAGGCATGTGATTAATGAAAATGGAATGTCAATATTCATGATAAAGACCTATGAAGCAGAGGCTAGGTAGTGCTAGAACGTTGACTTCCAGTCATTTCATGGATGACCACGGGTTATGACCCACTGTGTTTCCTCTGATATTGTAGAATTTCATAGACATCTTTCATGATGAATTCTATTATCTAGATCCTATGATAGATGTATAATTTTATATTTATCTTATTCTAGGAGAATAGCTAATGAATATTCCTCTTTATATGAAAGAACCTAAGGATTTAATTGAACTCAAGAAGCAATTGGAGGGTCTAGGGGCTAATGTTTTCATATTCCGCATCACTTCTCCTTGGGGTTCACTAGCCCATTTATCCAAGAAGGTGGATATCACCCACCATATTTATGTTTACTACCATCATATGAACTAGCTTATATTAAACAATTAGTATTAATTTCTTAAAAATACATCATCTTTTATCATCTCCTAGGAGAGTGTGTTTTAAAAAAATGATTTGAGGTCAATATATCATCATGGGCATTTCAGTTCTTTATACATACCTCTCATAGTTTAAATGATTATGTGTTTTCTATATTAGTGAATGTTCATTCCTTTTGGACACACGAACGCACCTATGGTCTTCTTGGGTCTTATGAAATCAATATTCCTCTATTATTGGTGTTCATTTGTGGTAGTATTTATTGAATACATATTTATTTATTCACTCTCCCTAAATGACCATAAAATCCATATAGAGATCATTCTGAATAAACTTAGAGATAATCAGTTGTATCCAAATCTATGTAAATTATATGTCTGGATTGAAAAGGTACACTTTGTGGGTAAAATTATCTCAGAGTCAAGAGTTTTAGAAGACCCATAGAAAGTGACAGTTTTACATTCATGCGAGAAGACCAGTAACGCCTTTGAAATATGAAATTTATTTTGTCTATCTAGATATTAGGTATTCTTAATCTAGGATTTCTCATGACATGTAGTGTATCTTTT
The DNA here is from genome assembly GCA_963277665.1 of Viscum album. NCBI lineage: Eukaryota > Viridiplantae > Streptophyta > Magnoliopsida > Santalales > Viscaceae > Viscum > Viscum album. Next base: position 85,367,615 of record OY728121.1, on the reverse strand, counting down.
GGGGTTGATAAAGAAAGGTGTCAAATTCAATTGGTCAGATGACTGTGAAGCATCCTTTCAGGAGTTTAAGGGTTGTTTGAATTTATCATAGTTATTGATTCTATCATGGACAATAAGTAGCTCTATTGTGTACTATGATGCAACAGGTATTAGGGTACAATCAATTCTGATGTAGGATGAGTGTGTCAGTTCATACTGGTCTCATCAGTTGAGGCCTCATGACTGTAATTAATAGACACAGGACCTCGAGCAAGATGATGTCATTCATGGTTTACACTTGAGGATATGTTGTCTACATAGAGAGTGTATTGTGGTGTTCACTGATCATAAAAGTCTCATTTACATCTTCACATATTGATATCTAAATTATAGATAGCATAGGGGGTTGGGTTCTTAAAATAATTTGATTTTGAGCAGGCCAATATGCCTAGTAAGTGAAATTGTGTTTCCAATTCTCCGATCCAACTGACTCAAATATAAGAAGTTTAAGAATGTAGTGGTGAATGGAATCATATGGCCTTATTCTAATATATACACATCGATTTTCAGAGGGACCATGGTTAGAATATCCTATTGAGCTTATCTATGACTCATCCTCTTCTATAAAGGTAAGAAGGTGACATTAATCCGATCTAAAAGGCCTTGTCCTTGTGGGAATAATTTCAGATAATGAAGAATATTAAGTTTGTACTATAGTGGGAGTGATACCTTTCTATTTCTTGGGAATTTATGGGTCCCATGAGACATCAAAGAGGATATGATGTGGGAATTTATAACCTCATTGCGGGTTGTTATCCCTAGTTTCACCAAAATGTATTTACATCTATGGTGTTAGTATTGGTGTTTACGTGTTAAATGAGGTAGTACTAGATTTATCACTCGATGTCCACTTGTCAGTAGGTGATGGAATGATATCAATGCGAAATGGAATTCTAAATCCATTGTCCATCCCATTGGGTAAATTGTATGATGTTTCAATGGGTTTTGCGACTGTTCTACCCAAATTACCTCAAGGATGTGATATAGAGTGGGTTTTCCATGATAATTTGACAATGTTAGCACACTTCTTACTAGAGTGATAGACATTCTAAATAAATGAGATAGGAAGGATATACATTAGGCTAGCTTTACATCCTTATGGAACTCTTCGTTCAATCTTTTCTCATAGAGATGCTCATTTTATGTCTTGGTTCTAGCTGAGGATATAGAAGTACTAGGTTACATAGGTCCTTCGGAGCATATCCTATCACCCATAGACTGATAGATAGACAGAGAGTACAATCAAGGTTCTTGAAGACATTATCTATGCAAGTGTCCTCAACATTGGGGGTTCCTGAGAGAAGTTAATTTCCCTCATTGAGTTTCCATATAATAATATCTTCTAGGATATCGTAGATATGGATCCTTATAAAGACTTATATGTATACCTTTTCTCTCACTTATGTGCTGGCTAGATAAATAGGAAGATGTTATGGTTGGAAGATGTCTCATTTAAGAGACTATAGAGTAGGTCCAGGTGATTAGAATGCACATGACAATAGATCACTCCAGATAGTAGACTTATGCCAATAGAAACAATTGACCTCTTGAGTATTATGTTGTTGGACCTATTTTCTTGAGAGTATCTACCAGGTTAGAGAATATACATTTTCAAATGTATGGTAAGATCTCACAGAGGTTCATTAGATCATTCGAGGTTGTGAAACTGATCAATCCCATGGATTTCCATATGGGGATTCCTCAATGATACGGGTCTATACTTGATTTCATTCCTGTATCTCAAAACCACCAATACAATCCCAACCTATCATGCATCTTTCAGCCTAAAGAGGTTGATATGGATGTGGATTCATAATTTGAGGAGTTTCTAATTCATATTTTTTATCAGATTATAAAGACACTATGAGACATTTCCATTTCAATACCATGAGTGCTATGGTAGCACGACTGAGTATGGGACTAGATATGGGAACATGAAGTTGATATATGAGCATAGCTCAAGAAATGCTTTCCAAACGAGTCATCTTACCCTTAGAAGGTCAACTCAGGGAAGAGTTTCATTAAGGCGGGGAGGGTGGAATTACAAGCCTTATACCAAAGGTATAGGTCATTTGTTTTTCAATTTGAATCATTTTTTTAGTCATTGAAAACATGTAGTATGTCCTAGGAAATGAATTAGAATTATCTGCGGATTGTTTTAATGCCATAGTTATTCAAAAATGGGAAAAATGATGGGAGGTAATGTTTCAAAAAACCATTCCCCCCCAAAAACACATGATTTTTCTGAAATTCTGTGGTTGTAGATAGTTGGCACCTATAGGCCACATGAGTGGTTTGAAACCATGTTCCCCAAAGTGTATGTCCATGCAGTGTTGCTTGGATTCATGATAATGTTTCTTTCATGGTTTTCTCAAGGTGAGAAAAACTATGAGGATAATCTTGTTGTGTTCCCCTTATTAGTATTAACATTCACATGGTTCACACATGGAATAAATATTGTGTTCGTAAACCATGCCACCCCTTATATTGGGGTGAAAATTGAATATTCCCATTAATGAAATAATTGAACTAATTTCCCCATTTCCAATTATTCTTCTAGTATGAATCACCTCTTCGACCTCTCATAGATTGAATCCACCATCGATCTAGTATTAGAGATAATGCTTCAATCTGAAGACTGATTAATGATCCATCAGAAGTATTAAATCTATCTCAGTACATTCTAAAATCATCTCCCTTCCCATATAATTATATCATCAGATCTATCAAGATATTTAGGTGCAATATAATTTTAACTCTTTTCATGGTGTTGGAAAATTTCTCATATCTCAGACAACATGCTTCATGTTTTAGGGTGAAATCGAGCGAGGTGTTGTCTAGTGTCTAGAGGTAAGTGGTCACGTCATTTTAACATTGAATTTTGTTGCTTCGTAGCTACAATGTTGTGACGCACACTGAATTTTTTCATGTACCCACATTATATTGGGTGATTTATATCAAATTCTTTGTCACACTATGGAATACACATACCGATCCTTACTTGAGATTTAGGAGGTTTTACGCACCATATATGAAAACCCCATGGGTTTTCCATGTTAATTTCTCCTTGAAGATTATTTCATCAATTGCATGAAACTTATTTCTTGATTCCAACTAATATTTTAAATGTAATTACCCCTAATATATGATTGTTTATAGAACATAAATAATCAATAAGGATTTTTCCTCAATCCATAATTGAATTTTTTTGATGTAGGAATGTTCTATAAGGACCTTGATACCCTCTAATTGACTCATTCATACTTATGAAAAAAAATCATTCATGAGTAACTAAATGTATTGAATTGAATTAAAGGTAATGGTTATGATGGTTTTCCATTTTTAAAACAATTAAATGGATTATATGTTATGTAATTTTCTTGGTGGATTCTTTTTCAATATAATTATGTGAATAAATGAAATGAAATGAACTTTTTCAATTTATATTAAATTCTCCTTATGAAATGTACTCCCATTAGGATAATTGAACTTGGAAAATGAAATTAATTAGAGGTTTTTTCATATGAATTATATTATAAATACAATTACTCCTTGATAGAGGTTGTAGTGTGATGGTAAGGGAATAGTTGATAATGATGGAATTAAGCTCTGATACATCGGTTGTTAAGCATGATGTCTCACAGTGTTGAAACTATTAGGATGTTTTGATTAATGCACCACATTCCTTTGATATAGTGATGAAATCATGTCTCACACACCATGATGAGTTTTGTGCATGACGTATCACAATATCTTTGGGATATGGGAAATGTAACCTATTAATTTATCTTATAGTCTTATTTTTATGGTTAGGGATGTCAGAGTTATTCCTCAGTCCAGCAAGAACTTCTACTACCGGTATATGGACACTTACCTCCCCACATACATGGTTCCCTTATATAGATTCAATATATATAACAATAATATATACATATATATATTTTACAATATATATAGTTACTCTTAATACATCCATTTTGGACATGTGAAGAAGAAGGTAGACCTGCAAGGTGTCCTATAAGAACTGGAGGGGGCTAGATATTTATTTTAGCAATATTTTTTTATTATGTTATACCAAAAAATGATTAATTATGAGAACTAAATGGATTACATGTAGACACCATTGGTGATGGCCTCCTAATATTTTTATCTCACATCCTTCTAAGTATGAATTTTCTACCTGAGAATATTATTTTTCTATTGGAATTGATAATGGAAATCACCCTTCAATAGGTTGTTGATATGCTTAACTGTATTCAGAGCTCAGGGGAAGAGAACCAACCATTAACTCGAGATTCTATTGAATCATCTTTATGTTCATTTTTTTTTTTCATATAGAAATATTATATACCTATTCCTCTATTCCATTTTATCATATCAATATTCCATGCATTCATGTATTTAAACATCCACATAGGCTTTAGATATTATTATTAGTAGTTCAGTTGTGTTTATTCTTCTTCTCCTTTTCTTACAATTCTTACTTCTTATTTATATGATTATATATTTGTATATTTTTTGTCATATATGTTATCCTAATATAATAAAATGGTATAGCCTCCCCATTGAACCACTTTTATATGATTGTTTCTAGTCAGTAGCCTCTGGAATAAGGGGAGGCACGCTTGAGGCCATGTGACCCACCGGCTCAGGGCATGTTGTAATTGTACCTCAGATTGGGATGATACAAATATATAATTCTAAGGCCACCCATCATATCTTTAATATTATATCTATGTGTTCCACTTAAAGAAAAAAAACATATGTAAATCAAAAGAATGATAAAACCCAATAGAATTAATTGGGTTTCCTAATAATAATTTATGGTACAACTAAAGGCAAAATAATATTGGTTCTTCAGAAAATAGGGAACTACCACATTTAAAACATTCGTAATTTAAAAACATACATAGTTCATGAACATGGGTTTACAAATTAGAAAATTGATAAAAAAATACATATATAATAATAGATTAAAATTGACAACTTGGGTGAGGATTTTGGAAATATCAAAATGGTATTTTAAGGAAGGAAATGTCATATTGTTTTACATAAAACTAGAATAGAAAAAGTGGGTTATCAATAATATAATGAGAAATTTTTGAATCTATTCATGGATTAAGAAACACTTGATGGGAGTGATTCTCATCCTTAGACAGGAAATAAGAATGTTCCTTTAAATGATGTTTAAATTAGTGAATGATTTTTTAAGAGAAATAAAAACACGTGTAACCCCAAAAAATAAAATGTTATTCAGATATGTGTATATTCATGGAAAATATATAAAAAACATAGGAACTAAATAAAAAAACTAATTTGTAAAAAGGATAAATAATAAATTGATTATGTAATAGATAAGTATTGAAGGTGGTATAGATAATCCTATAACTCATGTATTAATGTGATTTGTACATGCACCTAACATCCTGAATAATTAAATTGTATTTATTAAATATATTATCAAATAAATTATTCAAATATATTTAACATAATATTGTCTACATATTATCATTTTTCTAATATAGTTTCCACCTACGTCGGTTACTCATTGTTGTTTGGTAAATTTTTTCATAACACTTTTTATTTTTCGATCATGGTTAATGGAGTATCAATATAAAATCTTGATCCCCTTCATTTTAGATGCTTATAAACACTATAATACAATTATAACAAGACATATAAAATTTCAATGGTTATCCAGAATAGAACCAAATTATGAATAGTTCCTTGATAAGTCTATTTACGGTGGTTAAAGTGACTATAAACATTAATTATTTTTATTACTTATATGTTGTGATATATTGTCATTTGAAAATAATAATAGTTTCATCACTGAAATTCATAAATAATATATTAATTTTTAATATCATTCATGTTAGGTGGTTTTATAAATATGAAATATGTTATTCCGTGGTGTAACACCCCATCCCTAGTTACCCATAGTCAGTGCATTATTACATAAAATCGGCATGATCACAAAAGATCAAGCCTCAAAAGACCAATTAGTTTAGTAGCCTTGGAATCACTAGTTACATTCATATAGTTTATATTACATCATAAAGTGAAGACTATGACAAAATATTGTCTCCATACTAATATCCCCATATACTATTCTTGATGGTCATTCATAAAATACTTCTTCATATCCTGGAAAAAAATTTAAAACATAGAAACTGGTGAGCACAAATGCCCAGTAAGGTTAACAATATAGAGGAAACATTCATAAATAAGCACAAAAATTTAAGGAAATGTAAAAATAAAAGAAAATCCTTTTAAACTTGAACTTCAGCATAATATGGTAGAAATAAAATGAAGTAATTCCATTTACTTATTCACATAGATATTATACTAGTAGAATAATCACATGCAATATCAATAACCCCTTTCATAATGATGGAATGCATAATGCCAGACTATCATAACCACATAGTCAAGGCCTTGTGCCAAGACTACAAATAAGATTTTGTCACGGCCTTATGCCAAGACACTAGTTTGTCTCATGAGACCTACTGATTCATAGAGGAGCTATAGAGGGCTCCACCCATCAATTATTAAGTCCAATTCATTCCTCATATGAATAGGTTTAAAGATAACATAAACATTCGTATTAAAACTAGCATACGAAATGTCAATACATTCTCCATAAACCATGAATGGTATAAAAAATAACACATCCATAGTCAAACATATCACAAAATCTTAAATACTATATGTTTGTTTTATATCATAATAAATCAACTTCAAATAAGCTTAAAATACATCAATGGATATTGACATAGATGAAAGAAAAACTATTTGAGATAAATATCTATTTATTGAAATAATTTAAATATCACATATTTATAAAAGAAAATATTTACATTGAAAATATTCTTATAATATTGTAAGGTATGCTTCGACGATTTTATAATGGTGGAAAGTATCTGCACCCGCCGTATAAGTAAAAAAAGACATTCATACCTTATTTCTGTCAAAATGGTTAAAAATGGCGTTTTTTGGAAAATGACGAAAAGATTACTTTATAAACATCTTATAAAAAGTCATAAAAGGGTATAAATGACTACAACCCATATTCTGTAAATCAGTAGGAATGTTTTGAAATACATTTTTAAGAAACATGGTTGTAGATGATAAAGATGTCCCAATAGATAATTATGCATAAACAACCTTTGGTAATGAAGAAATTGTGAAATAAACTCTTACCTTGTAATTTTCCTTGGTTGAGAGTAGGTTAACATCCTGTATAATGGTGAAATAATTGATATTAAACTATAAAAGAATCATATACATAAAAATGATATCGTATATAATCATTTAATATTGCTTTGTAAAAAATATTTTAGTATTATCGTCGTTTCGGTTGTTAACTTACTTGTTTTCTTTTACCTATTTTGTTACATAAGTCATTTTTGTTATGGATAGGTGCTATCTTATTCATATAAGGAATTATATCAAGTCCATAAAAATTATTTTTAATCATCAAATTAGAATAATACTTGAATGTATACGATGGGGAATGAATCTCATCACGTTCGTGGAGACGGTATTTCGTACGTACGCACGAGCGACAATTTCATTATTCTGATGTTAAAATAATATATAATTGGATGGTATATCATATATATTCAGAAGCATTATATTTATTATTTACATCAATTACACATCATTATCATACCCATCCAAATAATAATGTTTAGAATAACAATTACACCACGACGTGGAGACGGTAAGCCGTACATATGCACGTATGGTGACATGTCATTCAAATAATGGATAAAATACTGAATATGGTTGTACCATATTTATAATAACATCAAAGTATATAGAAGATATTGGATTTATTATTTTTTTAATGGAAGTAACAAAGAAACAAGAAGTTGATGAAGAATTGAACTTGAAAGAGGGTGGTGAAAACATTACATATTCTTCAGGTTCTTCCTTTTGATTTGATCAAAAGGGCACTACAGGTTGGCTTTCTAATCAATCTAATGCCTCTGTGATGATTTAAGGGATGTTGGGAGGATATTTGGGTAGGTTTTGGCCGAGCCAAAAGGCTTTGAAGGGATTAATGTGAGAGATGTGTGAGTGACCTTTTATTAGAGGGGTGAGGGGGGCCTTAGGAAAAGCTAGAAATAATATATTATAATAAATTCATATTCGGTTTCAAATGGCTCCAAAGTGGATTAATTAAAGTTTAAGGTGGGTATGGGTCGCAAAACCACACAACCATTATTTTTTAGACTGGTTTGGGTCACTATATTTACCTTATCTTCTAGTTTTAACTCTTACTTAATTAGTTTCACATTTACCATGTCTCTTTGTATTTTTATATTATATGGTTATTAAAATTACTATATACATCTAAGAGAACCCCAAGTGGTTCATTAATGATACCACTATCATGATATAAGTCATTTGGCCGAACTATAGATTTTTATGAGTAGAATATCAATTAATAATATAATATTGGTTTTAAAAACTCATTTATGTCAATTTTGAAACTATTGGGTATTTTGTTTTTGATAAATTCATAACAGCATTATTAATTCTAAAACAATTCATAAAACCAATAATAATATATCATATTAACCTATAAAATTATATTATTTCAATAATGGTCTCAAATTACATTTATTTAGGTATTTATAATATCAATTATCTTAATCTTTCATTAATACGGTAATTACTGCATAATCATTGTGTCATAAATAATCTAACATATTTAATGTATAAAAATTATAAATAAAATACCATTATGTAGGAAATATTATTATCCTTATAATTAATATTTATAATCGAATTTATCTTATGTATAATCATATATTAAAAATGTCATAGTTATTATACATTGATTTTAACTATTTTAACTCTTCTTTGAATTAAATAATAATAAATATCCTAATCTAATCCAAGTGGACCTAAATGATCCTATTTTATTCCTAAGGGTTCTTTTAGTCGAGATAAACTTGTCCAATAGAATTAGGACATGTGTTAGGGTAATATTAATATCATTTTTACCCATAATTAACCTACTTACTTTTAACCATGGTAAATAAAAGTAAAAAGTCACTATTCACAAAAAATTATTTTTATCTTAATGAACAAAATTTTACTCCATGACATTAACCGTGTCTCTCAGATTTTTGAAATTCCACTCATAGATGCAGTAAAATTTTGTTTTATTGAATTTCCAAATTCTCCTAGGAGGTGGATAAAAGACGGTGAAAAGCTCATTAAAATTTTTATATATCATAAATTATTCTAAACTGACTCCAATGAATTACAATGATATTATAAAGGTATTATGTATATATTTTGACCTTAATTAAATTCAAATAAAATAAATAATTATTTAAATAAAAATTCGGGTTGAAACTATAACTCAATGTTTTTTCACTATTCATCAAAAATTGAATGTTTTCAGAAAAATTCAAAAAATTCACCCAAAGCTAATTTCGATATTATGAATCCAAAAATGAAGTCCATTTTCAATGATAAAATTTATAAAATTTCAAAAAGTTGATATTAGTAGTCATAACGGTTAGTTTGATTGGTGGTGGTGTGTGTTAGAACTCAAAATTACTTACAACACACACTACTATATTATTCAAAGAGAAGCGTACTGTAGAATCTTGGGGTGTTACACTCTCCCCTCCATAAAATAATTTTTTCCAAGAAATATCTAGAATATTACTACATAAAAAGACTCAGGGGGTTCTTCATTATAAGTTCCTCGGGTTTCCATGTTGCCTCTTCCATCATAGGGTTTCTCCGTATAACTTTTACCAGACGAGTCATCCGGTTTCACAGCACTTGTTCTCTAGTATCAAGAATCCTGACGGGCTATTCGCAATATGACATATCAGGTTCCATTTCTAATTCCTCATAGGTGAGTACATGCATTTGGTCAAGAATGTATTTTCTCAATAGTGATACGGGGAACACATCGTGAACTTTGGAGAGATTTGGCGACATTGTCATATGGTAAGCTACAGCCTCAATTCATTCTAGAATTTCGAAAGTTCTGATGAACCTGGGACTCAATTTACACTTTTTGCCAAAATGTATAACTCCCTTCCATGGAGATACCTTCAAGAAAACATTATCTCCCACCTGAAATTCCAAATCCTTCCTTAAGTTATCGACATAACTCTTCTACCTATTATGATCATCTTTAATGTGGTTTTGGATTACCTTGACCTTTTCCATCGTTTCCTCCACCAGTTCTGGGCCAACAAGTTTTATTTCACCAACTTCATCCCAACAGGTTGGTGTGAGACATCTCTTTCCGTATAACGCTTCATATGGTGCCATCTGAATACTCGAATGAAGCTATTGTTATAGGAAAATTCAACTAGAAGTAAATATTGATCCCACTACCCTGAATGTCAAGTGAGGAAGTTATCAACATGTATTCTAAGGTTTTAATAGTCCATTCTGATTTTCCATCTGTTTGAGGGTGGTAAGCAGTGCTCAAAGGAAGTTCTGTATCTAAGGCCTTCTGAATAATCTTCCAGAATCTTGATGTAAAACATGGATCATGATTATAAACAATTGATAGGGGTACTCCATGAAGTCTCACAACATCATTAATATATATCCATTCTTGACATTCAAGTGGAAGATCTTCTATTATAACAAGATAATGTGTTGATTTGGTAAGAAGATCAATAATGACCTATATTGCATCGTTCATTCTAGGATCCTTTGGTAGTCCCATTCCAAAGTCCGTCCTGATATTATCCCATTTCCTCTCAGGTATGGGAAGAGGTTGCATGACTCCTCCAGGATGTTGCCTTCCAGCTTTCACTTGTTAACAAACAATACATCTTGACACATAATCAGAAATCTCCCTCTTCATGTTGTCCCACCAAAAATGTTCCTTAAAATCTCTATACATTTTTCTTCTCCCAAGGTGTACAATAAAATTGGAACTATAAGAATCTTAAAACAATTCCATTTTTAGATCAGGGATATCAGGGACACAAAGTCTCCTCCCAAATTTCAAAATTCTATCTTCATACACAAAGTCACTCAATCTCCCATCATTCACCACTTTAATATTATTTTAAAATTATTCTTCATCGGTCTGAGAACGCATTATCCTTCTAGTAAATATGGTTTGGCAACCACTTGAAAAATTATTTATGTTTCACCTTCCATGGCGATTCCCATATCCATATTTACTTGATCCATGAAAATAGGATCCCTCTCAACTCTCATATTTTTCAAAACTCCATGATCTTTTTTACTCAAAGCATCTTCAAACTTATTTTCCTTCCCCGGTTGGTAGTGTATCATGCAATCATAATCCTTGAGTAGTTCAATCCATCTCGTTTGCCTCATGTTGAGTTCTTTTTATGAGAAAATATACTTCAAACTATTGTGATCAGTATAATTTCACATTTCTCACCATAGAGATAATGATTCCATATCTTCAAAGAAAATATTATAGTATCTAAGACAAGATCATGAGTAGGATAATTCTTCTCATGAATATTTTGCTATCGTGATTGATATGAAGTAACTCTATCATTCTGCATAAGGACACAACCAAGTCCTTTCTTTGATGCATCACTATAAATAACAAACCCGTCATTTCTTGGTGGTAGAGTCAAAATAGGAGAATAGACAAATATTCTCTACATTTTTTCAAAAACTTATATAGATAGTTTTTTCCAATCAAATTTAACTCCTTTATGTGTGAGCTTTGTTAACGGGTTAGCCAATCGGGTGAAATTATGGACGAAACGTCGATAATAACCTGCTAAACTAATAAAACTGTATAACTTGGTTATACTCATTGGTGCTGGCCGTTCATGGATTTCTCTTATCATAGAAGGATCAACTGAGATTTTATCTTTAGAGACCATATGGACAAGAAAAGAAATCATCTGACGCCAGAAATCACACCTGCTAAACTTCCCATAAAATACATGTCTTCTCATAGTGTTCAGGATAATGCGCATGTGATTTTCATGATCATCATAGATCCTAGAATATACCAAGATATCATCAATAAATACCACCACAAAAATCATCAAGATATTATTTGAAAACTATTTTCATTATATCCATGAATACAGAGGGTGAATTAGTCAATCCAAAAGGCATTATTGTAAACTCGTAATTCATGTAACTTGTTCGAACTGATATCTTCGGAATGTATTCCTTCTTCACACCCAACTTATGGTATCAAGATAGAAGGTCAATATTTTAAAATTATTGAGACCCTTGCAGTTGGTCAAATAGATCATCAATGTGATGTAGGGGATACTTGCTCTATATTGTTATAGCATTGATCTCCATGTAGTCGATACATAACAACATAGATCAATATTTCTTCTTAACAAAAAGGATAGGGGCTCTGCATGGAGAAATACTAGGTCGAATAAATCCCTTATTATTCAATTACTCTAGTGGTTTCTTTAGTTCCACTAATTCCACAGTGTCCATTCTATAAGGTGTCTTCAATATGGGCCTTGATCCAGGTATTAAATCCATCGAAAACTAAATTTCACATTCTGGAGGATGTCCTGGTAAATATTCTGGAAGCACATCATCATATTCTCTCACAATAGGTACATCCTATATTTAAACATTCCATTCCACACCCATAGTCATTTCATTCTCTTCCTCCCCAATAATTAAATTTAGTAGAGGTACTGGGGGTGGATATAGATTTGAATTAGTTGGTGACAGTTCTACTCTAAAGATAAGGTGTTCCTTATCATCATCATAAAAAATCATAACCTCCTTCTTATTACAATAAATATTAGAATCATGGTCGGAAATCCAATCCATACTAAGGAATATATCAAACCAAATCATGGGTATGATGATGATATCTGCAGATAAAGAACATGTATATGCTCTAATGGGAAAAGATTCGCAAAACATAGTGGCGATGATACTTACCTTGGGATTTTTGACTGTCAACACCCTTGTTAAATCAAATTGGAAATACCTAATTTTCATATCAATCTTGGATGATATGAAACAATGCGATGATTCAGAACCAAATAACGCATTTTCTAAACTTAAGGAAACCTTTAAATTGTCTGCCACCACGTCATTCAGAGCTTCTACCTCAGCAGTAGTGATAACATAAGCTTCTCCATGACCCCGTGGCCTTTTCTGGGGTAGGTTTCCCTGATGCTTAGGAAATTAATTTGCATAATATCCCATCTCCCTGCAATTGTAGCATTAAACATCAGTAGCATCTTTCTTCCCCTTGCAATCACGATGTCGGTGGCCTTTTTCACCACACTTGTAACAGACTCCCATTATTTTTAAGCAAGTACCGGGGTGTTTCATCCCAAATTTACTATAATATGGATATTAAACTTTTCCCTTCTTCCCTTTATTTCCATTTCCATATTGATCAGCCGATCTCTTCTTCTCTTTCTTTTCTTTAAATTCATAAGACATAGAGAATTACTTTTCTGTCTTGATAGCACATGAGACAATATATTCGTACGATGATAAGTATTGTCAAAGTAAATATCGATAGAGAAATGGTTTTAACCTTTAAAATAATTGATCAATGTTACTTCTTGGGTTACATATATAATCTGTAGCATGCACTGCTAACTTTGTAAAGTTAGACTCATACTTTGCAACATTCTTGTCCTCCATTTGCCTCGGACTTAGAAATTGACTTTCCATATCTGCTCGATGGTCATGAGAAATGTATCTTTCTATGAACATCTCTTTGAACTCCCTCTATTCCATATTTGATACATCATAATGTTCCTTCGTGTTTTGATTCAATGACCATCATTGATTAGCATCTCCAGTGAGGCGGTAACTGCAATGATAACTTTTTTCCTTTCACTACACCCCAAGGCATGGAATATTATCTCTTTGGAATTTATCCATTGCTCAGCTTCTAGTGTATTTATACTCCCAATGAAATTTTGTGGTTGTTACCTCATGAAGAGATCTAACATTGATCCTCCATGCTGCGGATTAGGGTGCTCAATACGAGTAAGGTTATTATTCATAACCTGAGTGAGTAGTCCCAGTATGGTGATAAGCTGATCCACACCAGTTGCATCACCAGTTCCATTATAATTATCTTGAGAAGGAGGGAAATTCCAACATGAAGTGCATGAATTGATACAATTTCCATTTCTTCCAGTAGGCATTATTTCTAAACAAAGGAATACACTAGATTAGTTTGTGAATCACAATACATAAATCCAACTTGTAAAACACATAACATAAATTGAACAATTTATGGATATAATCCATAATCATAAAAATATTTTCCTTGAGGATGTATATACTCATAAACCCTTTATAATGGTTTGTATAGAAAATGTGAATTATCCGAAGCATATACCCTAGGAGTGTTGTAACCAAGAGTGCAGCAAGGCCTGTTGTCGTGAACCATTTCCCGTTCAAGTCTAGCTCAAAGCGGTTTTTTTGGGTTTTACCCCTAGGTACATCTGTTCCAGAGCCGCCTATACCTGCTCATATCCAGACCGGGATGTATTGCTCTAAAAACTCACAAAATCTCTATAATACCAAAATTCTAGGAAGTTCTTCTCTACTAATATTCAAAGTCTATCTTGTGGATATGTGCTCTAATAAGAGTATATATAAATCTAGTTTCCAAGGTTTGTACTAAATGTCCTCTAATAAAAACTGGAATGCCCCAACCCCAGTTACCCAGAGTCGGTTTATTATTACATAACATTGGCATGATCACAGAAGATCATGTCTCGAAAGAATGATTAGTTTAGTAGCCTTGGAATAACTAGATACATTCATAAGGTTTATATTACATCATAAATTGAAAACCACAACCACATCTTGTATCCACACTCATATACCATGATTCTATTCCTCCATGCCATTCATAAAATACTTCTTCATAACCTGGAAAAAAACATAGAAAGGGGTGAGCTCAAATGCCCAATACGGATAACAATATAGCGGAAACTGTCATAAATAAGCATAAACATTTCAAGAAATGTATAACTAAAACAAAATCATTTTAAACAAGAACGTCATCATAATATTGCAGAAATAAAATGAAACAATTCCATTAACTTATTCACATGGATATTCTACTGTCGAATAATCACATGCAATATGAATAACCACATTCATAATGATGGAATGAATAATACCAAACTATCATAACCACACATTCATGGCCTTGTTCCAAGACTAAAAATAATATTTTGTCAAGGCCTTGTACTAAGACACTATTTTGTCTCATGAGTCCTACCGATGCATCGAGGAGCTATAGTGGGCTCCACATGTCACTTAATATGTCCAATGCATTCCTCATATGAATATTTTTAAACATAACATAAACATTCGTAGTAAAACTAGCATACGAAATGTAAATAATTTCTCTATAAACAATGAATAGTATAAACATAACACATACATATTAAAATATATAAAAAAACCTTCAATAATATATGGAATTTTTGTATTATAATAAATCAACATCAAATAAACTTAATATCCATAAATGGATGTTGACATAGATGAAATATAATCTTTTTGAGATAAATATCTCTTTTTTGAAATCATTTACAAGTCACATAATTATAAAAGAAATACTTTTAATTTGAAATTATCTTTATAATAATGTAAGGGAAGATTCGACAATTTTGTAACGATGGAAAATATCCTCACCCGATGTATAAGTTAAAAAAAGATATTCTTACCTTAATTATGTCGGAAAGGTTAAAAAGGACCTTGTTTGGAAAACGACGGAAAGAATACTTTATAAACATCTAATAAAAATTAAAACAAGGGTATAAATGTCTTTAACCCAGATTCTATAAATTAGTAAGAATTTTTTGAAATACATTTTTAAGAAACATGGATGTGGATGATAAAGAGGTCCCAGTAGATAATTACGTATAAACAACCTCAGATAATGAAGAGATTGTGAAATAAACCCTTACCTTGTAGTTTTACTTTGTCGAGAGTAGGTTAACCTCTTCTATAATGGTGAAATAATTGATATTAAATTATAAAATAATCATATACATAAATATGATATCATATATGATCATTTAATATTGTGTTGTTAATAAGATTTTAGTATTATCGCCATTTAGGGTGTTAACTTACTCGTTTTGTTTTATATGTTTTGTTACATAAGTTATTTTTGTTCTGTAAAGGATGTATCTTATTCAAATAAATAATTATATAATGTCCTTAAACATTATTTTTAATCATCAGATAAGAATTATACTTGAATGGATACGATGGGGAAAGAATCTCATCATGTTCATGGAAACGGTAGTCCGTACGTACGCATGAGTGAAAATATCATTATTTTCCTGTTAAAATAACATATAATTGGATGTTATATCATATATACAGAATATTTATCATGTTATATTTATTATTTACATATAATACACTTCATTATCATACCTATCCAAATAATAATATTTTGAATAACAATTACACCACGACGTGGAGACGGTAAGCCGTACGTACGCACGTATGGTGACATGTCCTTGAAAGGTTGGATAAAATACTGAATATGGTTGTACCATATTTATAATAACATCATGGTATATATAATATACTGGATTTATTATTTTAAAATGTTTGTAACAAATAAATAAGAAGTTGAAGAAGAAAGGAACTTGAAAGAGGGTGGTGAAAAACATTACCTCTTCTTCGGGTTCTTCATTTTGATTTGATCGAAATGGCTCCTTAGGTTGGTATTATGATCAAAATAATGTTTCTAGGATTAATTTAGGGATTTTGGTAGGATATTTGGGCATGTTTTGGCTGAGTCAAAAGGCTTTTAAGGTACGAATATAAGAGAAGGGTGAGTCCCATTTTATAAGAGGGGTATGGGGTACCTCAGGAAAAGCTAGAAATATTATTTTATAAAAAATTCATATAAAGTTTATAATGGCTCAAAAGTGGATTATTAATATTCTAAGGTGGGTATGGGTCAAAAACCGCCCAAAATAGGTTTTATACAGGTTCGGGTCACTATATTATCCTTATCATTTAGTTTTAACTCTTTGTTAATTAGTTCAACATTTACCATGTCTCTTTGTATTTTTATATTATATGGTTAATAAAATTACTATATAAATCCAATATAACCCCAAGAGGTTCATTAATGATACTCCTATCATTATATAAGTCATTTAGATGATCCATAGATTTTTCAGAATAGAATACGAATTAATAATATAATATTCGTTTTAAAAACTCTTTTATGTCAATTTTGACACAAGTGGGTATTTTGTTTTTGATAAATTAATAACAGGATTATTACTTCTAAAAGAATTAATATAACCAATCCTAATATGTCATATTAACCTATAAAATTATTTTAATTCATAAAAAGTCTCATATTACATTTATTTTGGTATTTATAATATCAATTATCTAAATCATTCATTAATACGGTAATTACACCATCATCATTGTGTCATTAATAAATTAAATTGTTTAATATCTAAAAAATATAAATAAAATACCATTATGTATAAAATCGTTTTATCTTTCTAATGAATATTTATAATCGAATTTATCTTCTGTATAACCCCATATTAAAAATGTTTTAGTTATTAAACTATGATTTTAACTCTTTTGACTCTTCTTTGAATTAAATAATAATAAATGTCCTAATCTAATCCAAGTGGACCTAACTGATAATATTTTATTTCTAAGATTTTTTGGATGATATACACTTGTACAATAGAATTAATACATGTTTTAGGGTAATAATAATATCATTTTTACCCATAATTACCCTATTTAATTTTAATTGTGGTAAATAAAAGTAAAAAGTTAATATTCGCCAAAAATTATTTTTATCTTATTGAACCCTAGTTTAATCCTTAATATTAACCATTTATCTCATATTTTATAAATTACACTCACATAAGCTGTAAAATTATATTTTATGTGAATTTCCAAATTCTCCTAGGAGGTGGGTAAAACACGGTGAGAAGTTTAATAAAATTTTTATATATCAAAAATTATTATAAACTAACTCCATTGAATTAAATTTAACTTATATAGGTATTAGGTATCTAGTTTTACCTTAATTAAATTTAAATAAAATAAGTAATAATTTAAATAAAAAATCGGTTTTAAACTACAACTCCGTGTTTTTTCCCTATTCATCAAAAATTGAATGTTTTCAGAAAAATAACAAAAATTCACCCTAAGCTAATTTCGATCCTCTGAATCCAAATATGAAGTAAAATTTGAAAGATAAAATTTATAAAATTTCAAAAAAGTGGGTATTACAATTCATAACGGCTAATTTGATTGGTTGTTGTGTGTGTTAGAACTCGACGTTGCGTACAACACATGTTATTGTATTATTTAAAGAGAAGCGTACCGTGGATGTTTGGGGTTCTACACGAGGAGGTAGTATATCCCACATACATGGACAATGCCCTGATTTTTTATAAAATGGAAATTGGGTATGAAAAAAATAATTATCATTTAATTGTATTAATAATTCTATAATTATTATAATTTAACATTAAATAACCCTTTTCTTCCATCTATTTAATAATTTTATGAAAAACAAATTGGTCACTTATTGATGTGGTATTCCACAAAAATGAATGATGATGTTTTTATATTTCTAAATGATTTTTTAGGATAGTGGGAATTATATATTCCATCAGTATAATACCATAAATGAATTGTCAAAATTCTTGGGTAATAATACATTCTTGGATAGAGAAAATATAAAGGGTCAATAAGTAGAAAAGTTATTGGGAAATTATGTTGAAGTTATTACCTCTCCCGTGGATGTTCTCACATGGGTAACTCTATAAAGCACATTACCTTGGTATTTTGGTGAGTCCAAGTCCTAATGTTAATCTAGACCGTGTTTAGAATAAAATAGGGAAAATTTTTAATTCATCCAAATATTTTTAATGGGTGGATAAATGAAAAATATGTGAGATCATTTTATGCGTAAGGGTAGTGTCATTTTTTCAAATACCATTACTTTTCAGAAATAAAATCCAAATATTTAAGGAAAAAGTCTCACAAATGGCGAATAGTAGTTTGGGAATAGATATAAGTTTGATACTCACTCACTAATACAATATAATAAATGTTTTTCACAATTCTTAACATTTTTACTATATAAAACTTCTTTTAACCTAATTTACTATTAGGTTAATGACTCCACTTTCACCCTTGGTAACTAATTTAAATTGGAAAATTAAAAATTTAAAATATTTTCTCATTTGAGAATGATTATTTCAAATTATTTTGTTCTTTTATAAAATAAAATTTCCAATATATATAGAAATTTATTTTATTATTACTACCTATAACTGATAAAAAATGTTTCTTAGTAGAATTTCCTTTTAAGCTTTAAATATTAGTATAATAAGTAATTATAATTTTTTTCCAAGAAATAAATTGTATTATTATTAAAAATATATGAAAATAAAATAAATCCAAAACATACTTTTACGAATATAATGTCCAATTAAAAGAAAAGGAAACAAATTATTTATTTTTAGAATTAAAATATTATTTATTATTATAGGTTTTATAAATGTATAATAATAACTATAAAATGCATTAAAACATTCTATAAATGCCTATTTTATACATTATTTTTTTATAAAAAAATACAACATTATTTTATAATGAAAATGTAAAATAAAGTCATTGTTTTTGAAAAACTATATTTTTCACTATTCATCTAAAAATACAATATTTCGTTAATTTACTAAAGAAAATTCCTAATTTAATTTTTCAATGATTGATTAAAAAACTAAGTTATTTTTTCTAATTTTCTTCAAAAAAAATTTAATTATAATTTTCAATTAAAAATATAAAATATATTGATCAATTATATTTATAGGAAATGAATTTTGGTATATTAAATATTATTTTTCCTATAAATTAATAATTTAAATTATGATATCATTTTATTCATATAATAAATATATCATGTTTTTATTCATTCATAATACACATGGTCCCTTGAAATAAAATGCACATTTCTTGAAATACATTGTTTAGGCATATATTTATTTGATTGAAAATGAAATTTTAAAACATACAAAAACTCATGATATATTTATACATATAAATATTTTGTTAAATTTTAATATAATCTTAATATATATTTACTTTACACTTTATTATCTTTTTGTAACACCTAAGCATAATATAAGATCTGATTGTTGTTTTAGGTAATGATTATGCTTAATTGGATTTGTTGAAATATATATAAGCATAAACTTCTCCAATATATAATTTAACTCCAACATAATTACTCTAGCTTAACTTATTATTGGCCCAGTTAAAATAGTATGGAATCCATCTCCCATAAAAGCTCATATAAATGGGCTTCAAAAGGAAGACTTCTTCCCCCAAATGACAATTCATATTACATTATTTATTAATTATATAATATGTTCACTTCACATTCAACTTTCAAATTTAATAATTATATTTTAATAGTAAAATTTAATATTAAAAATATATCATCAGTTTTCATTTTTGTTGGGTATAGTGAATGAAACAAACTATTTAATATATTATTTATTTAATGAGTAGATACATTGAAATCATGTGTTGTTATATCGATTGAACAATGCCAATACATAATTGAGTAATTAATGTTTCATAAAAATATTTATGTCTTTGTAAAAATAGGTTACTTCAAGTGGTGTAAATAAGGGAGTTAAGATGTATCCTTTTATAAGAGAGGGAAATGCCACATTTTTAATTACAAAAAATATTTTATTTCAATTAATTCATTCCCAATAAAAATTCTTAAAAATTGATGAATAATCAAATAAAAGTATTCTATAGTCCAAATATAATCATTGAAATAAATTTAATGTAGTTTTGGTTTCATTTTTATCCTTATCCTTTTGATTTACCCCCTTGGTTAACCAATTTTAATCTTAACCATGGTAATATGTTGTTAATAATAAAAGGCTATAATATTACATTTAAGAAAAAAATATCCCATTAACGGACAATATATTTAATTTTAGACTATATATTATCCCTCATGTTCTCTTTAAATATTTTTACCAATATCAAAAAAATTATTAAAATATAATTTTCCAAAAACATCATTATTAAAATTAATACACACAATATTTAATTTGAATTTAAATACATCAAGAAAAATATTAAATAAGAATATAATAAATTAAAAAATCCAAAATATTTCATAATCATATATAAAATTCATGGAAGACATTAAATATTACAAATTTTTTACAATTAATATTTTTAGAATATCTATTTTATTTTTCCACTAATTGAAAAAATATTTTATTGATTTTTTGAAAGAATTTAAGATCATTATGTAATCAATTATATTTAATAATAAATTAACATAATAAATATAGTTTCATTATGATCAATATATATATTATTATTCATTTAAAAAATATTTGTATCCCTATTTGAACACATAAGATATGATTCAAGTAAAAAGTGTAACATTTATAATTTTTCTTTTCATAAAATAATTTAATGTATTATCAAATAAATAAGGAAGAAAGTGTCCATACATTGAAGAATAATATTTAAATGGATTAAATCCATTCATTATATATCATAAATGAATGTTTTAGATAAATTTTAAACCCATACCCAATTCTGTTGACCCTATATGACCAGTTTTTCCGTTACTATTGTGACAAAAGATTACTAAGGTTCATATTCATAATAACAAAAAAATTGAATTGGTAACTATATATGATATGATTCATTTTAAATATTGAAATAATTTTTCAATATTCAATCTCAAAAATTGGATGAAATTAATTTTAAAATATGTTTTCATATTTTTTTCAAAACCACTTTTTAGAAAAATATATTATTAAACATAAAATTGGATTTATTTTTATAACAAACCAAGATAAAATATTAGATGAATATAAAAATTTATATTGAATATATAATATTCAAATTTATATAAAATAACTCCTCAATAGTTATTTATTTAAATTATTTTGATAATAACATATTTCACACATAAATAATATTTTCCAAAAAACATCACTTTTAGTTTCAAATAATTTTTATTTTCATTTCTAATAAATTGATAACTAATAAATAAATGAAATAAAATTAATTTTTTATGATTTATATATCCATATTCATTCCAAAAAATTAATGTTTATGTTATAATGGTATAATATATTATTATTCATTTATAATCGAGGTTTTATATATTGTAATCTATCAATAAAAATTATTTGGGGTGAAATATATTATAAAATCAGAGGGTCTTAATTTCTACGACCATAAGAGAATTTAAACCATTAAATTAAATCTATATCATATATATAACTAATAATACATCTACAATATCACATCCTCAGGTTCCCGTAACACATCATCAACTTTATGATTTTTTCACAAAACATTAACTAGGTGAGTGGTCTTATTTTATAGAAAATTTTCTATGTTATCCCAAATCCGAATTTATTATTCGTTATAAGATAAATATAGCAGTGGTGGTATAACTTTTGAGTTTATAAAATGTTTACGATCAGGTATGGTCATCTTTAATATAGATTCATGGAATACATCATGAACTTGAGAGAGATTTTGTGGAATTATTAACTGACAAGCTATCATCCCGAACCCATCAAGAATTTTGAATGGACTAACAAATCGTGGGATTAGATTTCCCTTATTTAAAAATATCATAACCTTCCTATAAGTAGATATTCATAGGAATACCATGTTACCAGACATTAACAATAGATCTTTTTGATTACTGTCAATATGTCTTTTTTGACTCAGAGTTGTCCTCATTTGTTGTTGAATGTATCTTACATTCTATATAATTTATTCAGCTTGTTCAGGTCCCAATATCTTTTTTTCTCCAAAATCATCACATCAAGAGGTACTTATACACTTCTATCCCTAATGGGATTCATAAGGAGCCATATAATGGTTCTATTGAATGCTATTGTTATTAGAAAATTCTCTCAAATGATGGTGTTGGTCACATGAACCTTTAAAAATTCATAGAGGAATCCCAAAACATGTCTTTAAGAGTTTTAATGGTCTATTTATAATAATCATTTGTCTGAAGAAGATAATCAGTGCTAAAAAACTCTATATCCCTATCTTTCTAAACATTTTTCTATATCTTCACGGTAAACACCATATCCTGGTCAGATAAAATAGAATTTGGTACTGCATGAAATATTGCAACATCCTTAATGTATATTCTAGACAGTTGATCAGGATTTATATATTCTATAATAGTAATTAAGTATTATTTATTCATAAGGCAACTAACTACATCCCAAATTTCATCATTTCCTTTTTTTAATTTATTGTAGTTCGATTAAAAAAGTTATGGTGATGTATTCCTAAATCCATTCAGGTATGGGTAATGGTTGTAACATACTATTATACTACTATATATCATACATTACTTTCTTATATACAATGAATCATGATACATACATTGTAATATCACATTCCATGTTGCCCCGTCATAAATACTCTTTCAAATATCTATACATCATTGTAATTACATGATGAATAGCTAATGATGAACTACGAGTGTTTTACAACATCTCTTTGTTTTTTAATAGTATTGATGGGCCACATGATTTTTTATTGAACCTTGATATTATGTCATAATAATTGTTGAAGTCAGGAAAATTCCTCACCTTCATATATTATGTCACACCTTCCTTCTATGAATTCTTAATCCTCTCATGTATGGGTTGTTGAACATTAATCTCAGAAATATAATATCATTCCCATTTCTCAATATTTCTAGAAATATTATTTGAAAATCCATAATTATTGGATCTTTTGTGATCCTCATAATAGATAAGAGATAATAATCCTTTCATCATAGATAATCATCCACTATGTTCTTCTTCCTAGAGTTGTAATACATTGATCAAAAATAATCATTGATCAACTCAAACCATCTAATGTGGTTCATATTTAATTAATTTTGTTTAAATAATTATTTGAATATTTTATTACTACTATATATTTCAAAAATTTCACCAACTAGATAATTCCTTTATATTTTTAATGAAAACTTTACCACTGATAACTCCAAATCATGAGTTGGGTATATTTTCTTGTGAATTTTTAATTAGTGATATGCATAAGTTAAAACCTTGTTATTATTAATAAGAAAATATCCTAATCCATTATTTTACTCATCACAATAGATCATAGACCCTTCTATGCTATAGGGTACTTTAATTATAAGTCTTTTAGTCATCATTATATTAGTTTTTTTAAAATTCTCATAACATTGATATTTCTAAATGCATATAATAGTCTTCCAAGTCAACTTCATGAGTGGGTTATATATTCCTGATAAATCTCTCAAAAAGTTTCAACAGTATCCATCCAACCTAAGGAAAAATAGTTTCATGGTTACTATGGTTGGTCTATGTAACTGTTTAATAAATTACTTCTTTAAAGGATTCACTAATATACCATCACATGATATTATATTACCAATGAATGAATATTTTTAAATCCAAAATTCACACATGATTATATTATTATAATACTTATAATTCCTTGTGTTCCTTAGTAAAATTATCAAAATTTTCTCATAATATTCCATATTCATTGAATATATAATAATAACATTTATAAAGACTACCTGAAACAGATCAAGGTAATATATAAACACAATATTTTGTAAATCCATTAAGAGAAAAGGAGAATTGTTATATTCAAATGGAATTACAATAAATTCATAACGACCATACATCATACAGAATGCTACTTTGTGTATATAATCCTTCATGATCCTTAGTTGATTATATCAAGATAGAATATCAATCTTGGGAAAAAAAATATCATTTTATTGATCATGAAAACCCTTGATACGGGGTATATTATACTTTTTCATTATACTGTTCATGTAAATTTCTAAATAATCAATGAAATGATCATTTGAACCATCATTCCTCTTAATAAAAGGAATAGGTTAACCCCATGCTGAAGTACAATCCAAAATAAATCCCATATCTACACTATCCAAAAGATTCTTCTTCAATTCATGCAATCAATTGGGGAAAATCCTATATATTGTTTTGGATGTTGGTGTATCAGCATGTATTAGTTCTACTAAATGATCATCTTCACTATTTGGGGGAATATTATGATAGTGATCAAGAAATACATTATAATATTCAAAAATAAAAGTCAAATTTTCAATATTCAGTTTCTCCCCAACCATTTGAGATAAATACCCGTCATGAAGGGAATGAAAATCCCATATGAAAAATATAATTTCCATTAGCTTTTTAGGTTCTTACTCATACTAATAGAGGATTGAAGGTTGAATAAAAATATCAAATTTAACATCACTATTTAAAAATTTTATATGGGGTCTATACAAAGGGTTTAATCCAAAAAAAAATGAAACAAAATTCAACTAGATTGAGAATAATATGATTCCTAGGAAAAATATTACCACAATCTCCTATCAGATATGAGCTATAATCAATAGATACGGTCAGCCCACCATTATAAGTTTTCATTATAAACACAACATCTAATCACTGAAATGGTGACATGATACCCCTAGAAAATTTTTCAGAAATAAATGAATGGGTAGAAATAGAATTAAATAAAACATTTTAAATATTGAAGTGGATAATAATATTATATCTCACAACATCACTAAAAATGTCCACATCAGTTTTAGTAACTATAGGATCTTGGTCTACTCCCCTTAGTTTAATTTATGGTTTTATCCCCTGATATATTGGTAATTTTTTTGAAAAGAACCCCATATTATTATTATTAAATAATTTTACATTGATTTACCCTCCCTTAAACTCTCTTTCACAATAATTATTCCACATTTCTCCCTAATATATGAAAACTCATTTTCCTATTATACAAGTACCATGGTGTTTAAATACAAAAGTATCACATGATGTAAAATAATTCATTACCTTATTACCTTTATCAATTTTAATCTTTTCCATACTCTTCTTATCTTTCTTTACTTTTATGAAATTAGCCTTATAAAATTCATTTTATGTCTTAATAGCACTTGATATTATATCCTTATATGATGATAATGTTTAGAAGAATAGTTCCATAAAATGACTAGATTAATCCCATAAAGGAAATGGTGAATAATACTCCATTGATTATGTATGTAGACTAAATCAAGACATATAAACATTGTAAATTTGTCTTTATACATAGAATCATATTCATCTTCCATTTTTCATAGACATATGTACTGTTTCTCTATAATAACTCATTATTCATAATGAAACAAATCTAAGAAAAGTTCCTTAAATTTATTCCATTCCATGAATTATTTTTTATCCTCATCCTTTATACATTGAATCAATGACCACTATTAATCCTTATCATCGTTACTATATATTTATTCTTCTACTATTTGGTTATAGCTATGTATGTTTTTTCTGCTTCCACTATTGACTGTTGTTTTCCTTACCCTGTATACCTTACCAAATGATGGCATACTTTCCCACATAACACACCAAGGCCCTTGCTGCTAGTCGGCAGCCTCTGGTGTTTGGGGAATGTGCTTGAGGTCATATGGAGAACTAGGTATGGGGCAGCAGTGGAAGGGCTTTGGATCCGGGTAGTTACAAAGATCTTCTCCATGATGCTTTTCTATTTCTCAACTACTAAAGGAATTTTAGAACCATTCAATTATAGTGGTTTCTAAGACATGAAGTGCTTTAAATTGTAACAGAACATTGTTTATTAGAAATATTCCCTAAATGGGAATGTTTACTAGTCATAACCTGATTCAAATTCTCCAAAATAGTTATAATATAACCAGTCATAGGTATATCTCTATCTCAAGAAAATTATATTTCATTGGTGGTAAATCCATATGTGGATTTTTTTTCATTAATACGGTTCTCATTACATCCTCTATTTTTCATTTCTAAATAATGGAAAACCCTAAATTGGATCATAATATTATGAAACATAATATATAATTTTGAATCTTGTGAAACCCTATATATAAATAAAAAAATTATTCATATTAAATCTCAAGAATCATAACATTTATTTTTTAAGAATATTATCATATTATAAAAATAATTTAAAATATATCATAACTCATTGTAAAGAATATTTCAATTAACCTATAAATATCCCCAGGAGTGTAAAATCAGGTGTGTATTGAAGGCACACTCACCATACAACAAAATGAAGGCTGAGATGTACTAGAAAAACGCATTTTGGGATTATTACCTATACATCCATTTTTCGAAAACCATGTTTGGTCGTAGTATCCAAATGGGTATTTATTTCTTGGAAAAACACATAATTTTTACATTAACAATATTTTAGAATGATATCATATACAATGTCTTATCCTAAAAGTCAGTCATCAGGTTTTGTTCTCGAATCAGTGTTTTCTATAATCTAGTTCCCAAAGATGCTTCTAAGATTACTCGAATACCAACTATAAATACAATAATCCTAAAATTCTATATTTAATGGATAAAATATTATATTATTAATAGATTCATGTGATCTCATCACCAAGTACAGAATAGTTTTTGATGTCTGGGAAAACTAGATGTATACTTCAGTATCACATTACATTTGAAAACATAAAATAAAACATTGTAGTTCATTTAAAGAAATAATTTATCTCTATAGAGTATCCTTTCTTATCTATCATATTAAAATTCCTAGAATATATGGGAAATGAAACATAAAAAGGGTGTGAACACAGATTCTCAGTTTGGGATTTCATACAATAGAAGAAAATAAGGCCAGAATACTATGGCCTGAATACATGATGATCAAATAATTATATATTAATAATCACTTGATATTGAAACATATCCATGGATAATGGAAATCATAATAATAGACATCTGAAAATTATCGTTGAGGAATTTTCCTAAAGAAACTACAAATATAATCAACACCTAATGTAGGGATATCTAAATAAATGGGAAATCCATCATCCGAATAATGAATCTATTTTTTCTAATTATTCATACAGATTCATCATGGGTAAACGTAATTTTGGTCCCCACCCATTACTTAGTTAGTCCAATGCATTCATTATATGATTTAAAAATAAAACATAGTCAACATGTCTTAATAATCAATAATTTTCTATATTGGAAGAACTAGCATAAAAAATGATAATACTTTCCTGAAAAAACATAAAATAAACAATACATAAAATTATTTTGGATGATATATTTTCTGTATATCCTTAATAATGAAAAATAATCATGAAAGGATGTTTATATATATGAAAATAATTTAAAGATGTCACTAGAAAATATTTTGATAAAATATAATTTTCACATTGAAATAACTTATTTAAAATCAAATAATTTCCAAAATATAATGGAAAACATTTTGATTGAAAATAATATTTTAATTTTGTAATTTAATTTATATTTAATAGAGTGGTTATGACAATATGAAAAAAATTTCTGTTTCTTAAAAGATAAATAACATTCCATTCACAAATTTGTAAAATAATGTCAACATTTGCCTCTTCCTGAAAAAGAAAATAAAATTCATCATAAAAAATCAACTGAAAAATGTTTGTAAAATTTTATTTAATTAATCATTATAGAAGAAAAACATATTCTTTAATACAATTTAAGGAAAATATGGACATGGAAGAAAAATATTCCCGATAGAGTAGAACAACAAATTATGCTTTCCTTAAAAACAATGGTATGGTATCAATATAATCTAAATAGAGTAAAATGAATGTAAAACATTTAATTTCAAAAAGTAACAAATAATAAATAATATTTTCTTTTTTTATGATAGTAGAATAAAATAACTCCCCCATTGGAGATGTAATCACAAACAATCCTGAATAATGATGAGATTATGAAATAAACCCTTACCTCATGTATGATTACCTTCTTATGTGACAGACTATCGTATATAATAAATATTTATTTATTTTAAATATATTATATAAACATAATAATAAATATCATAGAATATATGATTTACTTCTAACCTTTTATCAACCATTTATTAAAAATTATTAATTGAAATCACTATTTCAGGTCATAACTGATTCGTTTTCCATGTAGGTTCTTTTTGTTAGTTATAGTTCCTCTATATTGATCAAGGATACATCATATAGATAATTTTAAAAATTATATAAATATAATATGTACTAATTAAATATTTATTTAATTTCATTCATAAAATATTGAGATAGAAAAATAAATTACACCATTCCTGGAGATGATTAGGCATACGTATTCTTGAATACTGTTTTCACATCATGATAGACGGATATAAAGAATTTTAAATAATAATTAAACTTTAAAGAATCATTAGTATATAATATATATCATATATATTAATTAATTACAACCTAATTTCCATCCAGGTAAATAATAAATTTAATGTGAATCACATAGCTTCGTGGCGGTGGTAGTCCACACGTACGCACGAGCGACGTTATCATTTTCCAATGGATTTCTAAATAAGAATATATCAGTTAATATGATTATAAAATAATAATAATTTCATAAATATATTCTGTAAATATTAATCTCACCATAATAACCCTCTATGAAACACAGTAATAAAAAATTAATTATATAATGGCGTGGAGGTGACAGTCCACATGTACGCATGAGCGATACCATAACTTTTATTTTTTTTGTAAAAGCGATTGGATAATGGAGCATTAATTATCATTATAAAATTTAATTATATTTAGGATATTTTTTTGATTTTTTTATGAATAACATATAATTTTTATGAGGACGAACTAGAAATAAATTTCAAGAGTTCGTGTTAGACTATTACCTCTTCTTCGGGAGACCTCCTCGAGGTCATTTATTATAAAAACTATGGTTGGACGTTTTGAGATAAATAATCTCTAAAATATGAATAAATGTGTTTATATTTGTAAATTAGTATGTCTTGGTTGATTTATGTTTCTAAAAGTGGTGTAAACAAGAAAGGGTCGGTGTGTCCTTTGATAAGTGAAGGAAAGGACACACATAGAATATTTTTAAAAATAAAATTTTATTAATTTATTATCAAGAAAATATCTTCCAAATGGTTAAATATTCAAATTAAACGGTTATATAATTAATATAAAATAATATAATAAAATTTTGGTATGTTTTTTTGTCATTTTAAACATTATATTTTAGTTTAATCCCTTGGTTAACCAATTTTAATATTAATAGTTGTAATGCTTTTTTAATATTAAAGGGTTATAATTTTACTTATAGGGTGAAAATTGGATCATAAATTTAAAAGGGGTGGAATTTATTATGATATATCAACCCCCTTGACATATTTCAATATTTTTATGATTTTCAAATCATTCAATAAAATATTAACTTCATAAAATAAAGTAATTGTCATTTTAGACTCTATTCATTTAATCATAATTTATAGACATCAATAAAAACATTTAATTCAAATATAATCCTTTGTTACATCCTTAATATGATATATAAATATATAAACTTCATGGTATAATATAATTCATCTATATTTTATTAGTGTTATTATTTTTATAATCATTTATTTTATTTTTGAATTAATTGAATAAATATTGTTACAGCATTGTGCAAGAAATTATGGTATATATATAATAAATAATAATTATAAATAAATTACCATAATTACAATAATTTTATTTTCCACAAATTAACTTTCAATATTCATTAAAAAATTCTTTTTACCCCAATTTGAATATAAAATAGAATTTCTGTGTCAAGAGAAGGATATTTTTTAGTTAATAATATAAAGGACATTGTGTAAGAAAAATGGAACAAATTGTCCATGTTTTAGAGACCTGGTTTTGAATTACGGAATTATACTCCTAAAATTCGAGGATGGAATATTTATAGAAATTTTAAATCCTTATCCCTAATTATTAAAAATATTTTACTCATTTTACTCGAATTGAGGTGAATCAAATTCAACAAGGATGCTATTCATAATGATCATAAATAAAATATATTAATTAAAAAAAATTATCATCATAATTAAACATATTAAATCCAATTTTCATGATATAATTTATATAAGTGTTATATATTAGTATTAAAATAAGTGTGAAAAACATGAGGAAAACCTATTTTTATATAAATTATGTTTTTAAGAACAAAAATAAATTTATTCTTATCTGATTCCTAGAAAAATTATTGGAATAATTTTGAAATATTTAATTTCATATCTAATATGTAAATTTTATTAAAATAATTCATTAATAAAGACCAATTTTATTTTTTAGGATGAAAATACATATTTTTGAAAGATCAATTTTTTAGAAAAACATATCTTTTCAATATTTTTTTTATTTTCATTTATAATCAATTAATAACTAATGAATACTTGTATAAAAAATTCATCAATTATTTATTCGTATTTATACCCACCAATTTTGAATAAATCGTATAATGGTAACTATATTATAGTTCATTTAGACTCTGGGTTTCTTGTATCACAATCTATAGAAAAAAATTATTCAAAGAGAAATATATCATAAAATATTGAGGTGTTATAGATTAAAAAACATTATAATATATAAATAACAAACAAATATTTATTTTCATTCAAGATTATTATACTTTTCATTGTCGAAGGAAATTTTATGTCAAAATTATTTCTAAAAGAAAGCTAAATGGACGATTTAGATCCCCATTTAAATTCCTCTCATGCCTTTTCGGTGTATCTTCTTCAACCACACTAAGCTACTGAATGAAAATTATCTTTTTATTGAATGAGAAGAGATCAACTAGTCACAATTGAAGGAACAAAATCACGATGGCCTAAATTGGTAACCACACTGGCCTACGACCACTCTAGATTATCCATCACCAATTTCACAATTCTAAATATATAACCGCAAATATCTTGGCCATATGATTCCCAATTCAACTTATTTTATTCTCCATGAATCCATCAAATTTAATAGTTTGTGAAATATGGACACCTCACTACTTCAACTCCAGGAGGCTCCAAGTGTTCCAAAATAGGGCCTTCGAATCCCCAAAATATTTCCACATATAATTTATAGGCTCTCCTGATCTATGGAATCTAGTATTATTCTATAATTTTATTAAATATTAAGGACACCAGGAGGACTCTAAATTTTTCTCATAACCATAGTGTTATATTATATTAGTGGTGGTCACAATGGGCTCTTTTCTGTATCCACTATTGGAATGGTGATTTCAACCTCTCTAGAAATATAATGTAGTACATGTGGAAGAGGTTCATTGATTGATGATAATGTGGATTACTTGGTTTCGTCTTCTATTATTTCAGTGATGTTTAGATCTCTCTATAGCATCTTGTGTTTGTAGACCTTTCCCCATCCATTTTTACCAATAATGTGGATGTTGTGGGTAATATATGGATGATCATTGAATAAGTATTATATGTTTTAATAGTAAATCCATTACTACAATTGATTCAAATCCATATAAATGACTCATACTATGATTGATATTCCCAAAAACCTAAATCTCTAACTACAAATACAATATAACAATATTTTTTATTTAATAAAAAATTTCATTATGATACATTTACAAAAAAAATCACCGAAACATACATTGGCTAGAATAATTATCCCATATTCTCAATTATGAATTTGAGGAATTATTTATCATAGTCTACCTCATCGATATTCATTGAATAGGAATCACCTGGTTCTATTTTTTATGTTGGTTTCTCATTAATATCATTATTTTCATCATTATATTCAAGAACATCCTCAGTTAATGTCCATCGTTTCCACACATAACACATTGGAACATTAGTGTTGATTTTGAAGAATAATTTTTATAACAATTTTTCTAACCAGCCAATTAATTTTCCTATATAAGATTGATGTTTGATGAAACCCTTTCCACAAGTAATTAATTTTTCAATCCATGTGAGGAAATTTCTTTGGAGGTTATTTCCACATTTTTTACATATAGGAATTTGGATATCCCTTATTTCATAATATCCATTACTTAAATATTCATAAGCCTTCGTCATTATCTTCTTTAGTTCACTTAGGATCTTAGTTATAGTGACATTGTAAATCATGTTTCTTGGTAGTTTGTTTGGAATAATCATTAGATTTCATAGTCCATCTCTAATTCTAATGATTTGATTGTTGAAGTAATCATCACATAATCCTTCAAACCCAGGGTTATATCTGTTCCATCTAGTTATATCCATCAGTAAAATCAAAATGGTTAACATGACTAAAAACATTTAACATTATATGGGGTTATCATAATCAATAACATTAAAGGGATTCAACCCTAAATGCATTTAACATTTTTTAACATCAGATTATCTTATAATTAATTTTTCTCATCCTATGTCAATATTAGTTTAAACTTGACTAAATTAGGTTGGGTTACCTTATACTTCTCAAATTATTCCCTCAAATTAACTAGGAAATAAATAATTTAAAGAGGTTTATGTATAACATATGATTAAAAAAATCGTATCCCTCAAGAGTGTCAAACTTATTATGTTGGTAGGTCTCATTTTCATGTGAAAAGTGACAAATGATTTAATGCATAATCTTCCATTTATGAGGTTGTTAACATTGGGTTCATCTGTTTCATATTCGACATGTAAAACCTGATATATTGTGATTTTTTTACGAACTAATTTAATATTTTTCATTCCATGGAACAAAATTTATTGTGTTATATATATAAGAAATAAGTTTTTAATGCCTTATATGAAATACTATGTTAATATTGATTTATGGGAAACACTTATATTATCTTTTGATATACACAACACTAAGTTGGCATGCATTCTAAGAAAGAATGAATTTTACCTCCCTCTAATAGAGCTATTATGATAAAGTAATTTTAGAGACCTTTATAAATTTTTATTGTCAAAATAATAATCATTTTTAAATCAAAATGTCAAAATTATATTAAGGTGAATTATAAGTATTTTTTTGAAAAGTTTCATTTTTTATTAATAGTGAATTTTCTGTATTTTAGTTAAACATTGCCTTCTAATTTAAATATTAATTAATGTTAATATTTTTTTTAATTTTTATATTAATAATAGATAAATTATATATATTAATACAACATATTTCCATGTAATATTTTTTATATTGAAATTTGTTATAAAAAACATATTGAACATTGGAACAATTTTACTTTAAAACACCACTTTCTTGCTACGTGTGAAATATTAACGTAAAACGTAATCTGACCACTTATATGATTTTAATAATGAAAATGGAAGTAAACAGTCATAATAAGTATGATTTTTCTTTTCTAATGTGAGCAATTTACTTTCCTACTAAAAATATTTTTGAAACAGATTAAAATTAATCACAACGATTAATGTAAAATTAAGATTAATTAGGTACTAAAGCGTAATCTTAAGGGCCAAAATGACCTATAAACTTTTAAAAAATTCATTTAGTATTTATATTTAAACTATTTCAATTAATTCTTATCATTTTATGAATTTATGGGAAATAATTCAATAAAGGTTCTCTATTTCGTATGTAAAGTAGGGAAAAAAGAAAAAAGGGAACATTCCTCACCATTAAAAATTATAAAATATTGAGATATGTAACATAAACCATATATTATATTATATAGATCATTTTTGATAAATAAATAATTTATTTCCATCATAATTAATTAAAATGAATTATTATGGATTATTTATTTTCTTAAAATGCTTATGAAATGCAAATGTAGTGATTATTTATTTAATAATTTACTGAAAAAAACAATACAATAAATATTAAATGTTAGGTAAATTATTTCAATTATTGTCAATTAATAATTTTTTAGATGAATATAACATGTTTAAAATATGTTAAATTAATAAATTTGGATTCCAATATCGGTTTCATAAATATCAAATTAATATTAAATTAATAATATCCAAAATTATATTATTGATATTTTACAAATAAATATATTTTATCAAATGATTTATAATTAATAAAAATCCCACCTTATGGTAACTTAATTTTATGTTTTAATAAATAAAAAATAGGTTCCAATCATGGAC
This sequence comes from Viscum album, assembly GCA_963277665.1. Taxonomy (NCBI): domain Eukaryota; kingdom Viridiplantae; phylum Streptophyta; class Magnoliopsida; order Santalales; family Viscaceae; genus Viscum; species Viscum album. The sequence continues at coordinate 85,332,566 of OY728121.1, read as the reverse complement.
CAATTGGTCTTTTATAAAAAAAAAATTACTCAAGGATAATAAACACATCTTTAGCACTATCTCGGTTAAAGTAGTGTTTTTTATGTGTTACATGGACTTTTTTAAAATTAATTTCCAACACACATGTAATTTTTTACATTATATATTCAACATAATAATTACAATTTAATGGGAATATTTTTTATAATTATTTTTACATTAATTTAGTCTTAATGGTTAAATTAATAATGTTATAATACTATATACTTTAATAAAATCCAAAATGATAAAATTAGGGAAACATAGATGTTAAGGAAAAAATGAACTAATTTTTGTCAGTTTTAGATTTTTATCTACTATGAATCAACTAGAAAACATTTTTTTCCATTTTTGGCACATTTGGTAAAGGAGTCCTCCCATTAATGTTTACATATTGTATTTACAAGATTTTCACTCCTCCTCCATTATTACAATACCTCCTCTACAACCACATCTTCACACATCTCAAAACAATTAAGTCTATAGAATATAATCCAAAACCACTTCCTAAAACCCCTTCCTTACTCCTTGAATCATCCCATTAGGATGTAAGAAATCTATATAACCCTTTGGTTAAAACCAAAATGTGTAACAAAAAAAGAGGTAACATCATTCCTAAAGTTCCATTATTTATATTCACTGTCCACCCCCTACACTATACTTATTCCATGACTATAAAAAAATATCCAAAAAAATATATTTTTTTATTCTAATGGTTATTCCTAAACTTATGAACACTTCCATCTAGTGGGTGACGAACATCCTATTTACGTGTACGGTGAACTACCACCTAATGAAATGATGATTCATCAATTTTCCTTTACCACCTTTCATAGTTTTGAATTTGGATGGATAGAATATTTATATATGATATATATTATATTTATTATGTATTTATTATTCTTTAATTATATTACAATACACACCATTATACATTCTATCTTGGGTAAATATTATAATTTCATTTGGGGAAGTGTGGACAACCACCTCCTCAAAGCAATGTGATTCGTCCACACACTAAATGGAATGTATTAAGGATGGGTTTAATTAAATTATATTATATATTTGACCTAATAATTCAAGAATAATTATATTATATATAAACATATATTTCTTCTACAATATTTCATTCAGTATTTCAATAAAATGGAATGTTCATTCAATCATTGGTACGACCTACCATCCCCATGAATGGTGTATTCTATTTAATACATAAATTTTATATAGATTTTTATAATACACATTTTATGAATAAAAAATATGTTTATTTCATTATTTAAATTACATAAATGATTATATATATGAGTATCATATATGTCACAAATCAAGGCACTTGCAAAAAACAAAACGAAAATTACCCGAAGCATAACTTTAACATGAATCTATTAACAAAAGGGTAATATTATTTCATAATAAGACCATATATGTTATTATATATAAGAATATGGTTATAAATAATTGTTTATAATATAATTATATTTATTATACATGAGTTTTTAAGAGTATGAAGAGAGTCAATACGGAAAGGGAATTTTATCTCACTTTTAATATTCATTAGACACATTCCATGTTCAAAACTCTTTTCATCTGCCTGGTTTATATACAGTGCATGAATGTATTATATAGTTATTAATATTAAATTTAGTGATATTTAAATATCCATTCTATGTCCTTTCCTTCACAAGGATAATGTTTCAAATGTTAACAAATCGGTAAGTCAATTTTTTCTCAATTGAACTTTTTTGAGATACATGTCTTGGTTATGAAACTACATTTTTTTGAGGTGTATATACATATATTTGACATGTTATATCAGGTATATAATTATTTTTATTAAATTTTCTTCTTTTATTAATTTTTTTCTTATATTTTGATATAATATCCTATGTTATCATGATGTAAGATTTTATTGAAATGATCTCATCATTTATAGGGATTTCTTATGAATATTCTTCCATTAATGAAATATTATGATCCATATCTCAAGAAAACTCACAAGTTTTGTTATAATATGTATATATAAGTTATATACATGTATTATTAACAATTTATCACTCTTTTTAACTTAATATATCTAAGAAAATGTTCTCATGAAAATTTGATATTAATTCTTATTTTGGATGGAAATTGGATTTCTTTCAAAAAAGTGTCTCTAAAAGGTTTTCAACAAAAATTATCGAAAAAATATATTTTATGTTATTTTTAAAGCATCCCTTATAGTTTTTCAACATTTTATTTTCAAAGATAGTGACTTAAATTATTTCAATCATTCTTTATACGTTTTGAAAGACATTTTCCATAACATGGTTTTTAATATTATTTCAATTTTCTATTATATGTTGTCAAATTATTTTAAATGATATGGTATAAAAATGATCTCCATGTTTCATTATTAGTTTTAAATTTTTTTCACTGGAAATGGTATTTAAAATTTTTTGAGGCATATTTTATAAGTTTTCATGGGAAAAAGTTTTCAAAATGTTTTAAAGTTTATTTTTAATTCTTCAAGGAAAATGGTTTTCAAAATGATATCATGCTATATTTATAAGTTTTTCATGTTTATTTTCAAATAAAATGATTTACAAATGGTTTAATGTTTTTAAAATTATTTTTCAATAAAAATTTATATTTTCCTCAAAAAAATTAAAAGATACTTCCAATTTGTTTTCCCATTCAGGATGATATCCATTGTTGTTACTTATACCTTTATTTGGGAATGATTCAATGTTTCATTTCGTATTATTTTACTAAATGGTTTATGTCATTATTTCATGATGTTAGTGAAATCAATTTCTCGTTCATAGGTTATATTCTTTTGATGTCTAATTCTTTTAAAGGGTTATGATTTTGATAAATGATTATGAAAATGGTATGTCTTACTTAGGTCATGATATGATTAAATTTTTATGATATCCAATTCATTTTATGGGTTATGATATCATTTTCTATGATTTATTAGAAGATGTATGTGTGATTTCATTATGAGATAGTGGGAACAATATCCCTCTCCAATGAATTGGGTAAAGATTTTTATCTCAGGAAATAGAATAAGATAGTTATTTGAGTGAACCATGACTTCTAATATGTCCATGGTAGTGAAAAATGACTTCCAAGAACATATAGGGACTGATCTCATACTAGTAAGATGGTCATGGGATTGAATCATGACTACCCAGATAGTATGGGGGTAAAATCATACTACTAATATGACAATGGTAATGAACCATGACTACTAAGATGGTTTGGGGACTGAACTCATACTACTAAGATGTATATGAGAGGGAACCACGACTACCAGGATGGGATGGGGAGTGAACCCATACTAAAAATATGGTTGTGGAAAGAATTCCTTGTCTACTATGGAAATAATTATATATGCTTATGTGTCTGCCACAAAATCCATGTATTATTCTAATGTTGTGATTTCACATATTAATATATTTATTTCGCAGTGATTCATGTATTATGAAATACCAATAATTATTCCATGATTCATTTTTAGGCACTTATGATATGTAGGGTATGACCTTATAATGTTATGATCTCATTATCATACCACTATACTATGTTTATACTTAAAAGTCTCCCTTAATTACCCAAACTACATATCTTATCTCACACCTTTTATATGTTTCCATTCCCCCATGTTATAATTATTTTTATTATGTCTCATATGTATTAGAAGGTTTCGAGCCAATAAGAACCTAGTGGGAGATAATCTAGCTCACTCATGTACAACTTTTTATGTTTATATGTTTCCAAAGTATTAAACTAATAGGGTCTTTGGGTTCTTATTTGTATAAGGTTTTATATATTTTTAAAATGCTATGTAATGATAATGTCTGAAAAGATAGATTCTTTATACATGGTATCATAGAAATGGTTCTGTGAACCTTTATAAACTAGGATTAGTAAACCTTAGTGATATTCCTAGGTATATTCCTATGGATATGTATATGGATGTCTCTAATGATAATTCTAAGGATAAGGAAAAGTAAAGGAAAATATCTTGGAATGTTGGTAAAGGATAGTGTGTGTTGATTATAAGAAATATATCCCTACCTCGATACTACATTTGGATGTTTAACTAAAACATACGTGCCTAGGGTAATAACTCCGACATGGTCCGTCGATCATGACTCGGTATAAACTGGTACATGGTAACGGGACTTGTTGTATACATGGTTTGACACATCCAATGGATATTCTTTGGAAATTCACAAACTATATAAGGGCCGTCATGAATTATTTAAAAAGAAAATGATTATGAATAACCTAGGATAAACCTAAGGTGTCGTTGATTAAAAACTATGTGTCATGATTTAGACATCTAAAAGGTACTTTTTATTGATTATGTGGTTTTACTCTATGATATGTGTTTCTCACTCAATGGTTTCTAGTTTTATTGAATTTATTGGACTATAAGGAACATGGTTAAAATTGAATATTTTAGATGTGGAATATAAGGGAATTAAGATAATTCTTTTCCAAGATGAAATATCATAAGGTGAATCTGGTAGGTTTTATGAGTATTGGTTATACTTTTGATGATAAATAGACCGCAAATGACATATTAAAAGTATATGATGTTATTCTAGTATTTATTACCATAAAAATAAGAAGTAAGATTTGAATGACTTTGTGGAACCTCAAAACATGATTCATATTTCATATTCTATGAAATTGGTGTTATGGAATTAGTTAATAAAACTTGAGTAATGGTTTATAAATAAAGTTATATTAATTAAGAATTTATGTTGTGGAATTCAGTTATTATTCTTATTGAATCCTAAAATATATAAGTATTTTTAGTATAAGTTTTCCAAAAGGATAAAAAAGGATATGTTTAATGTTTATGAAGACTTATTAAAGTGATATTTTGATTAAGGAAAGGTTACCCTTAATTAAGGCATATTGTTGATACAATAATGTTTGGATGAAGATATGTTGGATATGGATAATTTTATTGGATAGTATAGATTACCCTTGAACAAATTTATGATAAAGTGTTCAATGTCATAAAGGATGATGTTCTTGGAATTTAATACTATATATTGTAATCATTGGAATAAGGAATAATGCAATTTTTTCAAAATTGGTTATAGTAATTTTTGTTATTACTATGTTTCGAAGGAATATATGATGAGGTTATTCCAATGTTTGGAATCTTATATCCAATTGAAACTTTTTCATATATGGGGTGTCAATGCTAATATGATTTCATGAATTTCATTATAAATCATAGGAATTTAATTTGTAGAAGAGCTATAAGGTTAACTATTTAAAGAAGCGATTATGTTAAACATTAGAAGAATTTTGTGAGATTAGTGTAATATCTAACCATATAATGATTTATGCATTTTGTATGACCTGTGCTATCAATTTTTCTAAGATGTTAAATGAAGGCAGATGAAATGACTTATCATTATATTTTTTTGGATCTCGAGATCTATTAGTTCTTCATTAATGAAAAATTCACCATCATTCCCTCGATTAATAAAATTTTTGGGACTTGATCCAGAAAAATTAAATGGTGATATTGTACATATGAAAAGGAATGAAATCAAGTAATTATATCTCTTATGTTCCTAAATTCTAATATACTTCCACAAATCTGGGAAAAGTATATTATATTTTTTGATCCTATCTCATTTATCTCTACTGAATTAGATAGTCCCTTAGGTCATCGAAAATTTGTGTCTTCGTGATTGTTAGATCTATCCCAACCTTGTCCTCTCTCACTCTATATCAGATGATTATGGTAAGAGTTCTCTTTCATGTACACGTTTTCAATTCCTACCTATGTTCTCTAATGTGGGAAGCTAGTTATGATTTACGTTGGATAGATTTTTTGGTTCTAACTTTCTTTTTTTAAGAGAGTTTTAGTATTTATTTTTATAAAATGGGTTTCTATAAAAATAACTTACAAGTATTATACTGTTGATAACGTAGATGAATTTATATGGAAAAATTCATTTTAATTGTGGTGAAAGGAATGACCCTGAGATTTTGTGCATTTTTTAATTAATTTAATCATGTATATTTTATAAAACACAATAAATAGACCTATATATATAACAAAAAATAATTCGTGAGTTATATAAAACACCATGATTATATTTCATTACCTCCAACACTTAAATTTGATTATAATACATGAAACACTATGTTATCATGTATTATATGAAATATCATGTTTTAATTCCTTTTAACATGGAACCTTTGATAAAACTAATTTTTTATACCATTATAATTTTTTTAAATGAAAATAATCATTGAATTTATAATTTAGAAATTATCTTAGCATTACGTTTTGATATTTTTATGATAAGTTTCATTTTTTTATTAATAGTGAAAAAACATTATTTTAATTAAATACTGATTTTTTCAGTTAAATTATAATTAAATTTAATTTATATTTTAATTTGGTTTTTAAAATATAAATAAAACAATTATACATATATTAATCCAATGTAGGTCATTGTAATAGTTTTTATATTGAATTTTTATAATAAAACATATGAAATTATAAACATTTTTATTTTTACAACATTATTTTTAACCACTTCAATGGTATTATCATTATAATTAATGTATCTACTTATGAGATTTAAATTTTGAAAAAAATACATAAATAGTTTTAATCAGTATGATATTTTTATTCAAATTAGATCACATTAATTTTTTTATAAAAATATTAATGAACATGATTAAAATTAATCACAATGATAAAGGTAAGATTAACGTTAATTAGGCACTAAACCTTGGGCATAAAGAACAAAATGATATGGACCATTTTCCAAAATCCATTGGCTACCCATATTTTGACTCTCTCTTTTAATGTTTCGAATATTATGATTTTTGGGGGATGTTATTCAATAAAGGTTCAATATTTCATAAGCTGAGTAAGGAAAATGACATAACGGAAAATTACCGCATCTCTAAAATCTATAAAACATTAATATATAGAAAAAATTACTTTTTGGTTATACAAATCCTTTTCAAAAATAAATGAGTTATTTTTATAAAAAATTTCTTATCAGTGATTTTTTGAAATGAATTTGTTATAAAAAATGATTACGAAACTCTAACATAGTGATTATTTAGAGAACAACTAACTAAAATAAATAATACTATAAATATTAAATTTATAGTAAATTGGTAGAATTATTATCATTAATTGTTTTTTAGAAAAATATATCATGTTAAAAATATTTTAAATTAATAAATTTTGAATACAATATTTTGTTTTATTTTTATTAAAATAAAATTCAATAAATAAGTTTTAAAATTTATATTATCTTATTTTACAATAAATGATGTGTTGTTAAATGATTTGAAATAAAGAAAAACCTAAATTATGAAATTTTATTTTAAATTTTTTATAAATATAAAATATGATTTAATAATGGACCAATTTATCTTTTATAATTAACATATTATCATTTATATATTAAAAATATTGTTAGCACAGTCCGTGTTAAATCAGTATTAGTGCGCGTTACATGCGCTTGTTTTAAAATTAATATTTCACACACATTGTATTTTTATTTTGTAAATTTTATCTAATATTTATAATAATTTGGGTATATGTTTGCTAATAAATCACACTTTAATTTATTATTGATTAAAAAATTAACTTTGTGAGAATAGTAGAAACGTGAATAAAAACCAAAATGATTAAATAGGGGAAACATAGACGTTAAGGAAAAAATAAAACAAAAATCACTTATTTTTTTGTGGTTTAGTTTGTGTTCGACCATGGTTCAACTTTAAACAATTATTTATACATTTTTATGAAAATATTTTAAATTGGACCTCCAATTAATGTATATGTGTATGTTTTTGAAAGAGTGGAACTCCTCTAATATGAATAGTCCTCCTATCTTCCCCCATATCTATACCTCTCAAACCACATAGGTTTGAACATGATCATCCAAATAAACATAAAAAAATCCCTCCCTTACTCCATTAATCCTCCCTTTTGGCGGAAATTAGTCCGTGAAATCCCATTGTTGAAAACCAAAAAGATTTTCAAAAGGAATAGGTGAAATCCTTCTTCAAGCTCCATTGTCTTATTTTTATTCTTCATGATCTCCACTTACCTTATTCCATGATTATGCAATAAAAACAAATACTAAATATACTAAAATGATTTTAAGATAATTTTTTTACCTACCATTACACACACATCCATCTAATGGGTAAATAACATACTGTTTATATGTACGGAGAACAACCACCTCACAAAATGATAATTTTTCATTTTTGCAATACCACTATTCATAGTTGGGAAATATGATGGAAAAAATATTTAAATATTATATTTATTATATTTATTATTTCTGTAGGCTATTGAAATTATTTTAAAACATAGACCATTATACTTTCTATCTTGTGTAAAAATGATAATTTTGTTTTTGGAAGTGTGGACTATCACCTCCTCAAAGTGATGTGATTAATTCACACAATACATGGAATGTATTAAGAATGGTTTTAGTGAAATTATATGACATATATGAAATAATAATTCTATTTTAATTTTATTATATATATTTGTGTGTCATTTATATTATTTCCATCAATATTTCAAAAAATAGCAACAACGTTGATGCATACGTATGGCCTACTATCTCCATGAATATTATATTATATTTCAAACATCTATAGTATTTAGATATAAAAAAGTTATATCATGTTTTAAATTATACAAATCATTATATATATATATGGACAAATGATATAATAAATTAACACACATGAAAAAAGAGTGAATATTACCCGAAGCGTAAACTTAACATGAAACTATTAATAAGCGGGTAATATAATGTCATAATAAAAATATATATTTTATAATATTTAAGAATATGGATCTGGAAAAAATCTATAATAATCTTATATTTATTTTAATGGATTTTTTTTAGTATGGATAGATTCAAAACAGAAGGTAATGGAATTGCATCCCACTTTTTATATATGTGAGATACTTTCCATGTTCACCACAAAATTTTTTATTGTAGTTTATATACTACCCATGAATGTATTATATGATTATTTTTATTAAATATATGTTTATTTAAAAATCCATTCTATTTTCATTCCTTTATGGGTATAATGTATCAACAGGTACAAGATCTGTAGGATGGTTTTGTCTCAATTGTACTTCATCGAGACACATGCTTTTCTTATAGACCTACATTTTTTAGAGCTATATATACCTCCATTTTACATGTTATATCATGAATATAATTATTTTCATGTTGTTTTATGCTTTATTTAATTTCATTTTCTTACAAGGAGAGTATGATCACATGTTACCATGTGGTATGATTTTATTGAAACAATCTTATTGTTTATCATGATTGTTTTTAACAATTCTTACATTAATGAAATTTTTTGATGCATCACTCATGAAAACACATGTGTTTTTTTCTATTCAATTAATGAAATATATATCCACATATTAGTGTCATTTTTCAAAATTTGGTACGTAATATAACTAATAATATTTTCTAATGAAAATCGTAATTTAATTCTTTTTTCTATCAGAAATATATGTTCACACAAAAATGTGTTTTCTAAAAGGTTTTTTAAAATTTGTTATGTTAAAAATTCGTTTTAAGTGCTATTTAAAGCTTAACTTATATATTATCAAAATATTATTTTAAAATACCATGATTTAAATGATTTCCTGCTCTCATTAAATGTTTTCAAATCCTTTTTATATTAAATAGTTTTTTAAAATGTTTTCATGATTACTTTATAAATTTTCATAGTAAATTCAAAGATATATTTTTCAAAAAAAATCAAGATTTATTTATACATTTTCTAGGTTCATTTAATGAAAAAAGTATGTAAAATAGTTTAAGGTTATTTTAAAATATTTTAATGAAAAATGTATTCAAAAAAATTTCATGTTTCTTATTTAAATTTTCAATAAAATGGATTTTAAAATTAGATTCCAAACTTTTTCTAATATTTTCAAGTTTATTTTCAAGAATATGGGTTTTAAATGTTTTTATTTTTTAAAAATATATTTTAGTAATTGTGTATATTTTTCTCAAATAAATGTTTTTAAAAGATCATTAAAAAATATTTCCCATCTCATATGGAATCCATTAGTGTAACTTGTGCCTTTCAGGGTAAATGATTCAATATTTCCATTCATATTATTTCACTAAATAACTTATTTTTTTGATGGCATGATGTTTATGAAACCCATTTCTCGTTCATGGGTTATATTATTTGGAATCCCACTTCCTTTCAAGGGTTATTCATTTTATAAAATTATTATCAATCCTATGTTTTTCCCTTGGTTATTTTACGATTAAAATTTTTGGATACTCATTTAATTTCATTGGTTATGATATTATAGTTTATGATTTTTTGGAAAATTTATGTATAATTTGATTATGAAATTGGTGAGACATATATCACCCTCCAATGAATTTTCTAAAGATTTATATCTCACTAGAGAGACTAATATGGTCTTGGGAGTTAATCTTTACAACTATGATATCCATGGGAGTAAAAAATGACTACCATTGTGGTATGGGGAGTGAACTCATACAACTAATTTTTCTATGTAAGTGAACTGTGATGACCAAGCTGGGATGGGGAGTGAATTAATACTACTAGGATGGACATGTGAGTGAACCATGACTAATAAGATGGTGTAGAGAGAAAAATCATACTAATAATATAGCCATGGTAGTGTACCATGACAGCCGTAATGGTATGGGGAGTGAACCCATACTACTAATATGGATTTGGAATCAATTTCGTGAATTCTATGGAAATAATTTTATATGCTTAGGTATTTACCAAAAATTCCTTTTCATATTCCAATAGTATTATTTCATGGATTATGTTATTTATTTATTATGATCTATGTATTTTTAAGTTCCAAGCTTTATTCCAAGATTCGGGTTTATTATCTTATGATATGTAGGTTATTCTCTCATAATATAATTATCTCATTCTCATACTCCAATGATTATGTTTATGATTACATATATTTCTTATTTACCCTTAATGAGCATCTGATCTCACCCCTTTGGTATGTTCACTTTCCCACAAGTTATGAAGATATTTATTATGTTTGAAGTGACAAATAACTTTTTTAGTGAAGAAGAAACTATTGGGAGATAATCTAGCTCACTCTTGTACTCGTGTTTATGTTTCCATGTTTCTAAAGGCACTAAAATAATACTGTCTTACGGTGTCTATTTGTATTATGTTTTAAGTATTCCACAATTATTATGAAATGTTAATGTGTGAAAGTAAAGGATCTCAATTCTTCATCAACTAATAGTATCCATATATAGATATCATTACTAGGAAAGAAACATTCCAAAAAAATCTAAAAGTTTCGGGTTTTTTTCTTATACATCGTCCCATTCATTATAATTATACCTAATATTTTAACTAGTTTAATATTATCTTAATCTCACAAAATAACTAAACCTTTCTTGGATAAAAACTATATTGATCCATTCCTTAAACACACTTTATATCATAATTGTTTACAAATATTACCATGAAATAAAAACTGTGGATCTACATGTATTGTGTCTTTAGAAGGTTAGACACATAAATAAATCATCATAAATTTATAAGAATCATCATTATTTAAAAATACACATTGTTATATTACTGTTGTATATATTCTAAAAATACATTTTATACCATGGGATAAATACATAACTAAAAGGGTGATCTAGAGAGCTCAGCAAGGGAACAAACATTGAAACAATAATAACATTGCTGTCAAGAGTCATAACATGATTACAGTAAGAGTATGATAATATGAATAGAAACGTAGCATAAGTAAATTCAGCCAATATATTATGGAATCATAGAATATATTGATACAATATAAGATATGTTAATAAAAATATAACCCTAGGGTTATTCTCAAGACCATCATCATAAAGTGGACAATGTCATGTGGTGGGTTAGGTTCGATTAATGATCTCTTACATAACATATCATGAGATATAAATTTTTAACCAATTAATTAGAGGTATATTTATTTTTGTGACCACCCATCATATAATAAAAAACATACATATGTGTTCCATATGTGGAAAATAAACCATACATATATCATAAGAATGATAAAACCCATGATAAGGAAGTGTGTTTCATAATTCAGATTTACAACATAACTGATGGATGAATTGTAAATATTATCAAGATGAGAAGGAATTAGATCCTTTTTAAGCTTCAAAATTGTATATGGTAGAACGTTTTTTTACATTTAATTCAAATATAGAAAACTAATGTTCATGATATACAGAAGAATGAATAAAAATGAACTTCATTGGTAATGATTTATGATATAAATAATGGATCTTATAAAGAAGTAAAGAATAATTATTTTTGATAAAAATAGAATTGAATGATGTGGGTTCTCCATAAAATAAATTTTTTGTTTAGAATCTATTTATTCTTTAGGAAATATTTTATGTGTGTGATTCTTGACATGAGATGTGAAATAGAAAATCACCCTTAAATAAGTTTTACAATAATGTGGGAACATTTAAGGGATCTAAAAATATGTATGACCCCATCAATGGAATGGATATTTAACATGGTAAATATGTAAGGGATATATATACATATTGACTTAGTTCAGGGGAAGAAGATATAATAATGGTATTAAAAGTAATGGAAACAATACTATAAGAGGTGGCGAAATGTAGTTTAAATAACACTATATATTTTCATGCACCTCGAGGTATAAATCATCATAACTAGGAAAATAAGATTGGACAAAAATATTAGTATTATAAGTAATTGATATAACCATAGTATTAAATAAATATAGAAATAATATTTACTAAATTTAATAATCAAGATTTTAAATTATCATTGGAATTAACACACACATTTGTAATAGAAAATATTTTATATTTCCACAAAATGTAATATATAATACAGTTTAGATAAAATGATCTAAAAATTATTACATGACATCATTTTTCATCCAAACAAAAAGGTAGATCTATAAACCTGATCAGAGGTATCATTCACTTTAGACATATCAAAAGGTACACCCTTTATAGAAACTTAGAATAATAACTCAATCTTCCTAAACCTAGTCCTCCATCAAATAAAGCTAAAATTCCCAATACATTTCAATTGGTAGCTCAATTTTCTTAGATAATTAAACGGTGACTAGATTTAATATATTAATTAACTAGTATATTTTCATCGCGTTATATATACATATATCTTTGTAATACTTTTATTGAAACTAGTATCTTAGTTATCCTACTACTATTAGTGGTATCTTTGTGAAATAAATACAACTAAAATATTAATATCTTTACCAGAAATTATAGTGGTATATTTTATTCCAAACAATTGGAATGAAAAATTTCATTTAATGGAATAAAAAATTAAATAATAGGGTGAAATGAATAAATAAAAATTGTAACATTACTAATTTCCAATATATATTCATATATCTTCACCTGATCCTTGAGGTGTATGCCTATTTATAAGCAATTATCGGATTGTTGGATTCCATAAATCACCAGTTCTGATTGAAATGGTACCAGAAGAAGATCACTATTCAACTTCAGATTCACTTCTCTTTCCATATCTAACAACAATCAAAGTCATCATCACTATAATTATTTACACAAAAAAATTATAAATTTAGTATATTTATGGTCCATTGTTTTTCTTGTTTTCATATATCCATTGTATCTATATTTCATGAATCTTTATGATCCTAGTATTTCATTAATTCATTTTGAATATTTGAAAAACATTAATTATATGACAATAATATTATGTTATATTAATTAAAAAAAATTCATTCATTATTTTCAAAATAAGTTATGTTCAGTCAAAGATTCAAAAATATCACCCATTTTAAATAATATGAACACTCAATGAAAAACTACTAATATCAAAAAATACTACATAAAACAATAACTATACTTTTTTTCTCCCCCATTGTGGAATAATCCCTCGAGGGTGAAAAATATACAATTTAGATTAATTTTTATATTTAAAAAACAATCAATACTTTTATAGGAGAATTTAATTTTAATTTTTAAAAATATTCTCCCCCTCTATAGTTTTCAAAAAAATAGTAGTATTAATAGTTTCATAATATAGAAAAATAGAATATAAAATTAACATGATAATTTAATCACATATCCATATATCAGAGAGTAAGAATATATGGTATTCATACAATGAAAGACTAAGATAAAAAATTAAAAATATTGAATTAAATTATTAAAATGACATAAAATTATATTTGATTAGTTTTGTGAACCACATTGTTTGAATCCACAAAAAAAATATTTGGGAAAATATTAATCCTTGTTAGTTGATTTTTATTTCAAGTTCCAAATATTCTTTATTTATTTCTAATTCTCTATGATGTTACCATCTTAAATATTGAATTTGTTTTCGAACTCATTATTTTTTTATAAAATGTTTATTTCTTGTCAGTTAAAATTTTATTCCTTCCCTATGAACTTAACTACTTAGGAAATGGTTTTCTAATCCTGTTATTATACTTTTGGATTATATTCATCCAAATTCTGAGTCATGTTCATATATTTATTAGTTATAAACATCAACAAGAAACATGATATGTTCAACTAAAGAGGTTGTCCACATGAATTTTCATTAGAGGTATTTTTCAATTCCATAAAGTTCTATAGATATATCATAGAGGATTTTATATATTTTTATGTAATGAAAAATTATTTTCAACAATAGTATTAACATCATTCACTTCGTCTCCAAATTACTATGTATGTTTTCAAAAAAATCACAAAAAATTGTTTCTATTATTACTTATTTTAAATCTTTTTCACTTATTGAAATTATTCTACCAAATAAATCTAAACTACAGTATTCTGATAGTACATAATATGATTTTAAAGAACTTCAATTCTATCTCTTAGATCAATTATTAAAATGATTTTAAGTGTTATATTCCATTTAATTCTAAACCTAGAATCTAATTTAATATTTAAATATGAATGATTAATTATATTTTATTATGTAGATGTACATTTCTTCTACTTGTTCATCTAAAATATATAATCAACTTTAGGATATTAAAATTAATTTTGGAATTTTGGGAGAATAATGCTTAATATCAATAAGATTATAATTTATGGAATTCCATTCATCTATAGTTCTATCATCACTATTAGAAGAGCATGAACATCAGATTTCATTAGAAATTTACATTGAAACAACAATATTTGATTGATAGGAGGTCACAATATTGGTTTTCTGTACTAATTATTCAAAAGGTGATTGATCAAATACCATATCATTCCTTGTTTGAGGTTTTTTTCCCTTCAACTATCTTTTGGTGTTCAGCATCATTCAAAAATATTTTTTATTTACATCTTCTATAGGAAAATCAAATTGATGAGTATGTAAACATAGAGTAACAAGGGGTGACTTTTGATAAAGGATCGATAGGTGATTTAGATCTAGGGATATCTTATTTGATAGATTCAGTAGTATTTATGACTTGGAATCTATTCAACATCATATGTGATAAAATGGAATAACATTTCACTGACACTTCCAAGGAAACTCATTTTCTTTTTCCTTTAAATATCAACTTCCTCTTAAAAAAACATCATGAAACATATTCTCCTTGATTGTATCACTTTGTTGAATTTATCTACAAATTTGGTATTTCATAATCATTTGTACATACTTATTCATCTTCTCAAATTATATATTATCTTCAGTTAAAACTCCATGATCATTTACCATAGCTTTATTAAAACCAAATGACAGTTTTCCATCCACCTTTTTCTTGGCTTCTTATTTATTCATTACATGCCCACTATGGGAATCAATATATTTATAGATTATCTGAGATGATCTAACAATATATTTCTTATCTTTATATTTATTCCTCCTCTTCTTTTCATTTTCTTTTACATCTGAAATATTTTTAGTGGATCACCACAACAAAACGAGGATTATCCATTGCTATGGATTTAACAATGCTAACTAAAAGCATTGTTAAAAATACCCTTTTTTCAATGGTAAAAAATAGTTGTTTAAGGGGGTCCATAACTGTGGTTTTTTAGAACTGTCAAAGGGGGTCACTAACAAAGCTAACAAATTATTGTTAAAGGGGTCCCTTAATGAGGGCTTGGAAAAAAATATGGATAAATACCCCCTCCCATATCACTTTTAGTAAAAAAGTGTAGAAAATAAGAATTTATCAATACTTTTAAAAAATTGTTGATGAAGGGTACATTTAAAAATATATATTTTAAATTAATATATATATATATATAAAGTTATATTGATATAAACATAATACAAATTTTTTAAATATGTTTTAGACATGGATAAATTGGAATTTACACATAATATATTAGATATTTAGAGAAATGTATTATATGTCTAGAAAACCCCTTCAAATCCAAAAACCCCAAAAAATAATTTCGTAACTCTAGAAACCATTAAAACCAAAAAAACATTTAGAAACCATAAAAAATCCAGAAACAACCATAAATTTCAATCTGGATGCCCATTTTTTCTCTATAACCAATCAAATTGAAGATTATGAAATGAGATAAAACCAAATGAGATATAAATCATTTGATAATAAATGGAACACCATATATTATAGTTTCAAAAAATTAAGAACTTGATCATGAACTTCAAAAAACCATAACTTTTTATTTTGGTGTTTGTTTGGGATCCACCAAATATAAAATCAAAAAATGTGATGATCTCTACATAGAAGATGTTTTGAATAATAGCTATGATTGTATTCCTTTTTTCAACCACTAAGTGTCCTATAATGCCTCTAAAACTGATTTTCTATTCTGAGTACACCCAATTTCGAAAAATTTGAATGGAGATAACTTCGAATCTTGGTGTCATTTCGACCTATACTACATATAAAATCAAATATTTTGTCCATATCTACTCCCCAATAAACCATGAAATCCTCCAGCCACCATTATCAAGGAAGAAACTATGTTTTTTTTTCTCTGTACCCATATTGTTTAACATATGACGGCGTTTAAAACAACCATAACTTCTTTTATGGATGTTTTTTGGGCTACACAACATATAAAATCCAATCTATTTATAATCTATAAAACTTGGTGACCCATGATATCCCTCAATCACCTCTTTTGATGAAAAAAAAAAGATTATAAGACCTCCAAAACTACATTTTGAGCCTCAGAATCCCAATTTTTTAATATTATATGGATTTTATGCCTCGATCAAGGGGATTATTTTCCATTTTTAATGGGGTTAAAATATATTCTTATGGATTAAATTTATATTGAATCTACTCCATTTAAATTTATCATTTATCCTAATTTACTGTTATTTGTAATCAAATATATAAAAATCTATACATATTTTTTATATATTCACACAAAAAATGTAATTTTATAAATAAATAATTAAACATATTTACATATATAATATTTTCGAAAATAAATAAACCTTATTAAAATAAAACCTAATATCTATTTTAATATATATATAAACTTATATATATATACATATATATATAAATATATATTTATACACAAACATATATATATATATATTGATAATAAAATATAACGAAATATATATAAATGTATAGATATATCACAAAATGTAAAAAATAGTGTAGGGTTGTTGAAAATGTGCTAATTTATAAGTTAGAGGTCTCAGGTTCAAAACATGCTAGAGGAATGGGATCACAATGGGGGTGGGATAATCTAAAATGGTGATAAATTAGGTGATGGGAACCACTGATAATGGGAGTGCGTAAAAATATATTATGCCCTTTATTAGTGGGGCCTTTATCAGCGCTTTTTATGAGCTCTGTTAAAGCTAACCCTTTAACATCACTAACATTATCAGTGCTTCTATAACAGTAATAAATCTCTTTTATTAGACCTATTAAAGGCCCGGTTTTCATTTTTAGATTTACACTCCTTTGAAAGAGCTATATTTTATGCAAGAACTTCAAATTATTTTCCCATTTTTGGTAATTGAACGTCTAAATATTTATCTCCTTAAAATTATTTTTGAATATATATATATATATATATATTTGTAAATATATATTAATTATAAAAAAATATATTTTACTCTAAATTTTAAATTTATTACATATATCATTTAGTCTCTTTGTTAGTAGGATTATCCATTTGCTTGTCTAGATTAACTTCATTATCAATACCCTCTTATTTTATGAATGTTTTTAAATATCGAATAACACTATTCAATATAATAGTATTTTCATCTGGATTTCACTGTTTTTTAGAGATTAATTTTAAGACCATATAAACTAATCTAAATTGAACATCTAAAATTTCCCTAGACAATTTAAATGATAAACTTCTTGAAAATTGATTGTTTCATTATCTCTTTTTCTTGGTAAAAGGAACGATTGGAGGAAATGTTAAATAATAATAACATCTAGATTCAGATTTCTTGTCTTGTATACATTTTCTCGAGAAATAAAGATATGTTTCTATGAATATGATTTAATGAATTCATTAAAACCATTATGAGTTTTATGATAGGTAAAGAGGATCCCTCCTCTGAAATAAACGTTAATCAATTCTACAAGATACACATGGGTCACACTAAAAATTAAAAATAAAAAAACAAATGAACCTTTTTTATGCCTCTTTCATCATTAAACATTGTTGATCTATAGATTTCACTTAATAGAAGTAAATAGTATATTTTATTGTAATCCATAGTTGAAGTTATGCTTATCTAGGTTTGTAAATCAATAATACCCTTCAGCATGAACATATAATATTTCAAAAAATCATAACCAACTAACGTTTCCTTTAGGATCTCTCAATAAACTAGACTTTTGGGATAAACCATTATTCTAAATGGATAATGGAAAGAGACCATTATAATTAGTTCATAAGCCTATATAAAAAATACAAGATCTTGGAAACCATTAATATTAAATAAATCCCAAAAAACTCTCAAGTCCACTACTTTTATAAATGATTTTTTTGAAGACAAAGCATCATAATATATTTGATTGATCAAGAGGATCAGATCCAATCCCATCAAAATACAAGATGTTATAAATTATTTTAGGATTTATATTATTTTATAAATTTTGTATGATATTGAATATTTAAAAATTAAGGTATCCAAATTGTATATCGATTTTCTTATAAAATTAAACTACAATTAAGATAAACTCTATTATTTTTATATTTTTCATATTTTAAAATAGATTAAAATTAAATAATAATTTCTAGTTGATAAATAGTATTTTGAGAATATGATAATTATTTAACATTTCCTATAAATACCATGAAATGAAAATAATATCATAATGTTTTTTGAAGTTATCATCCATTAATAAAAATCATGATCATTTAATTTTAAAGATGGTCCCAAAAAATTATATAATCATTTTTGTTTTCATGAAAATTTGAAATTTTTTAATATAATCTAAAACGAATAAAAAAATAAAATCCTTAACTAAAAGGATTATATGAAAATAAAAAATAAGACTCTAAAGAATCATATTAGAATAAAATATAACTTTTAAATTCTTGGTGAAATGTTAATTAGAATTCAGTTGCTGTGGAAAAAACAGTTTTTAATTATAACAATTATATTTTTTCGAAGATCGACCTACTTGAGTCTTTAAAATATGGCACATAAAATTTTTAACATCCACACTTGAGTGGATCACTTCTGTTCACAACCAAAAAATTATGATAAAATAAATACTTATTTTTGTTCAAAAGATTAAAAAATTTCAATGAAAAGTACTTCAAATTTCCACATCATTGACATAAATTACTGAAGGGTTCATTATTTGTAACGATAAATATTATCCTATAGATTGAACATATATTTTACATGATTCCTAATCTAGATGTATTTATGATAGCTATTATTTTTTTAAGCATATTTTAAAACACAATTCTTCTATTGGTGAATTTATACAATAACTTTATTAAGATATCAATTTTACACCTATGTTTTATTATCTAATACATATCATGGAAAATAGATACACATTTGACCATTCTTTCATCTTTTAATCCATGACTGGTATCTTGCAAAAAAATTCCCTTTCATATCAATATTAAAATTTTTACATTAACCATTGAAATTTATATATTTTAATTTTTTTTCTATTTTTCTTTATTATATATCTTATTTTATCTTAATATTTTTTTAAAAAAATATTTTCATTATTCATATTCTTATTTAATATTATTGTTCTATTTATATACATTAGTATACATCATTTCACATTCAATAATATAATATTTCATCCCTTCAATATTCTTAAGAACCCTATCCTCATCTGAACTACTATATCTTGAATCAAATTCCTTATATGAGGCATAAAACCATTTTGAATCTATTTAAATATATATAATATCTTTAGTAGTTAACTTTCCCATTAATCGATTTTATTAATAGTTTGAATAAAATTCAATTTTTTTATCATAATGTTAATAAGATGTTATTTTTTAAGTAAAATCACATTAAATAGTGTTCATGGTATCCATAACATTAAATATTTAATAAATTTCCTTTATATAATTATTTATAAAATATTTATTATCATTATTTTTCAGATCCTGACTTTGAGGTATAATGTTTCCCAATTAATGTATTCATAACTTATAGGTTCTGAAGTATCATAATTATCTTTCCAGCGCATTGGATAATTTGTTTTTATATGTTTTCTATTTAGACATACACTTTTTTAGATTATCATATTCTCCATCTGAATTTTTGCATTCTCTATATTTATTGGATTCTATAAAGAATTTCATTTTGAGATTATTTGAAATTTTTTGGAATTTTAAATTTTAATAATTTTATAGGATCTATTTTTCATTTCCTCTTTTTCCACATATCTATTTTATAAAATAGAACACTATATTAAATTACCAATTATTTCATCATGACATAAATTAGTAATATTAATTGTATAATCAATAGTATTGTTTTTAGATTCATATTCTTTAATTAAAATTTCTATACCTTTCTCATCCAGCTAATCATTTGATAATTATTTTTCAATATGATATTTAAAAATACATACAATTTTCATTAATTTCTACTATATTTGAGAAACAGATTCTCCCAGAAGGAAATCAAATTCCAAATAATCATCCATAAGCAAGGACATTTTTTATTCTTAAACTTTTGATGTTCTGAAAAGCGTAACGTCATGTAACTTCCATATTCCACATTTATTTTGAAAAGATGAAATTTGGTTATAAATATTTCATTCTATGGAACATAATATAGTATTCCTTACTCTAAAATTTGAATGAAACTCATTTTACTCTTCTCTTAATAATGTAGGCACATCTTTTTCTGGTATTTTATAATCCCTGTTAAGAATTAGAAAGTGTTAAACTCCATTTTTGATAAAAAAAATTTGCATTCTATATCTTCAATATTTCTAGACATTACCATTTATAATTTTTTGTATGATAGGGTTCAGATTGTCAATTTAAATAACATGAAAATATTATTTGATTAATAAATTTTCTACACACTTGTTAGTGTATAAGGAAAATGAAATATGAAAACCCAATATAAAAATCAAGAAATATAAATTTTAGTTTCTAATAAAGAAACCCAATTTGATACCAAATGTTGGCATGTAATTATAAGGAATGCGATCAATACTAAAATTAGGGTTGAATTATTGTTTATAAACATCAAAATAGTTGCATACTACTCAAGGTATAAATTATTGAAATTATGAAAATATTATCTTTTTAGAAAAATATCATTTATTATAAGAAATTGATATACCCATAAGATGAAATTTATGTAAAAATAAATGTAACTCAATATGATATTAATTATTTTAAATTCTGGATTTAATTGAATTACACATTGGATTTAGAAAATAAATTATATTTCGATAAACAAAAATATAAAATATAGTTTAAATGAAAAAAACTAAACCAGAATATTATAACATCACTTTTACAGAAAAGGGAAAGTTTGGTGTATATAACTAATAAGATATATCTTTGAAATTAGGCCAATGGAAGGTATCTTGTTCTTAAAAAGATAAAATATAGACTTTGTCTCACCTCCCTTAGAATCCCCTGATAGACCTGATCAAAAATTCCACCAGTTACTATAATTCATCGCTCGAATTTACCCGATCCTTAACTGGAAGATCTATTTACTCCTTTACTTAACAAGTATCTTGGTATCCAATAATAAAAATTGGTAGCTCAGTTTTCCAAGTATTGAAACAATTATATAGGATAACCTAATACCAAAAATATTAGCTCTATAAAATAAATTAATATTAAACAAAATATATTTACAAAACAATACATTGTTATCTCCATGTTGAAACACTTGTAAAGAAAACATTGTTGAATAAAAGAGATCAAGAACCAGAAGATTAAAAATCCTTAGGAGATTTAAAAGGTTTCAAAATTCTCAACATTTTTTTTCTCTTTTCTCTTTATCCAATATGATCAACTCTATTTATAATAAATTATCCTATGGTCGGATTCTATAAATCAATATATAAATTGTAATGGTATTGATAATAACTCACTATTAATTTTACAATGGAAATTTCATTTCAGATATATAGATTTTTTGGATCCACAAAACTATAGTGATTGAGATAAAAAAATTAATCTTTTTTTAACACCATGATTTTTTTTAAATAATTTTAATTTCATTAATCCCTTGTGTTACACACAACATAAAGTTATGAAGAATAATAATATACTAATAAACATACTACAATTTAATCATGACAATTATAACATATCCATTAGATTCGGTGGTATGAATTAGATAAAGAAATTTTATAAATTAAATAAAAAGGTTTTAATTGATGAAAATATATTGATAAATAAGTACTAAATTTATTTGTGATGTCTTTATATGCTTCAAAAATCTTTTTTCAAAAAATATTATATTCATTTATTTTGGTGAAAATATAATAAAATAAAATCGTCCCACTTTTGAAAATATATTTTTAAAAAATAAATTTATTTTATAAAATAATAATTTCAAAATTATGTTATATTTAATTTTTTAGAATTTCTAAAATGGATAATTTTTTCATATAGTAGTGAAAAATAATAATTTTTATTGAAAAATTCCTTTTCATATAAAGCATTTACAAAGATTAATTTTCAAAAAATAATATTATAATGGTCAAATTTGTAAAATTATTTTTTTATAAATCCAATTTCGTTCATTTAAATAAATTTTATGTTTTATTTTTATATAAAATCATTATGTATTTTGGAAAAGTTTTTATTTGGAAAATTGTATTTTTATTGTGGTTGTACATATAATTATAAATTCAATTAATTAAAATCAATGAATTAAATTTGAAAAAAATTATTATAAGTTATTAATAATAATAATTAATATTACATAATAAGCCCAACTTAATATATCGTCATAATGAACAGTTATTATAGTAGAAAAATAAATTATTGTGGTTAAGGTTAAGTGGGTTTATCGAGGGGATAAACCAAAATATGAGGGTATATTTTCCAATAAAACATTTCGAAATGATTTTTTATGGTCATATTTACACCTAATAATATTCCAAATTCTAATATATGGTCATTATAAACCTTTTTTCTTCGCAATTTCGTTATCATTTTTTATTTTTATTTTTTGAAATTTCCATGTGGTTTCCATGTAACATCCCAAGTAATTAATGAATAATAGATATTTTTATCTATTCCTATTAATGAATTAGATAGTGTTTTAGAGGCTTAAAATGAAAATAAATCCAATCTTAAGCATGAAATACACTAATATTTTTAAAAGATTGTTTTACTGCCTTTTAATGGAAAACCATTTTTAAATATATTATATCACAATTTTATAAGCTATGTTTTTCAAAATAAACTTATTATTTATGATTGTGAAATCAAAATTTACTTTGTGTGAATTTTTGGTATTTTTCTGATAAAGTTCATTTTTTTAATGAATAGCGAAAAATGTTGTATTTTAATTCAAAACCTCTTTTAATCTAATTTATTTATATGATTAGATTATCTTTTGAATTGTTTTGAAAATGAAATTAGAATATATTTTTACCATTTAATCCAATGGTGGTCATTGGAATCAATTTCACTTTGAAATTGGGCGTAAACTAGTGTCAATCTTTTAAAACTTTTTGTTTCATAAAAACATGCTATTTTTCATGAAATAGGGAATTAATTATTAAATTAATTAATTCATCTTATATGTTTTGAATTTTTTAAAATAGACATCATTTTTGAATTCATAATATAAAATATAGCTTAGGGTGATGTATTGGAATTTTTCTGAAAAACTTTAAATTTTTATGAATAGAGAAACCGCTAAGTGGTAGTTAAAGAAAGAATTTTTTTGTTTAAATGAAACTTTTCCACTTCTGTGATTTGATTTTAAAAAATCCGACATACATGGTGGTCATTAAGAAGTAAAATGTGGTTCAATGAGATTAAAATAATTTTTTGGTGAATAGTAACTTTTAAGTTCTTAATCGTGATTAGAGGTAATTAGTGTAGTTTAAGGTAAGAATAATGTTTTAATAAAATAAAATGACCTAGACACATGTCATACCCCCATTGGATGTGTCATGGACGACCAATAAAATCCATGGGTCAACTTGGGGACCCCATGGAGCCACTTTGGTTGGGAAATGACATAAATAGCTTTTTATTTAATGTTAAAGTAAAAATGACACAAACATGAGATGTTTTACTAAAACAATTTTTACATGGGGTTATACAAGTCAGATTTTTGATTACAAATAGTCATTTGAAAGATAAAAAGATTTCCTACATAATATTATTGTTTTTATAATTTTTAGACTTTAAATAAGTTATATTATTTATGACATCATGATGATTCAGCGATTACCTCATAAATAAAGGATTTAAATAAAATGGAAAGATAATGTAAAATATAAGACCTAAACATGTCCAAAACCTATTTGGTGGGTATATTTCGAACCCTTATCAACTTAGACTAGAATTATATCAATTTGGGACCTCTTAAATCCTAATTCCATTTTAAAATAATGTGAATTTTCTTTACTTTCCAAGAGTGCCCCTCCTCTCCTCTTATAAAAGGCCCCCACCTCTACCTCTTTACCCACACTCCCAAAGCCTTTGGCTCGGCCAAACCCTGCCCATTTAGTCTCTTCACATCCATCTATTACTCCTTTAAGCCTCACTTTGGGCAGAAGTCTTCCCAAGGAAGCCTTTGATCTCAAACCAAAGGGAGTTACCTGATTTTAAGGTAATGTCTTCACTTGAGTCATTTTGTTTTATTTTGCTTCTCCAACCCCCTAATCGCTTTTTATTCATTTCTTTTGTAACAAATACAGTATCTTCAATATACTAGGATGTTTTTATAAGAAGTATTCGAGCTACACTTACACACACCTACATCTAATGGTTAATGGACATACTGTTTCCCTGGATGGTGAATTTATGCCTCCCGAAACGATGATTGTTCAACATTCTTTTAACACCTTCAAAGGTGGCCATTAAGATGTAAATATAATTATATATGATATATAATATGTCTATGTTTTCCTTAAGATTCTGCATTTTTCATTTTGGGCATTCCTTTATGGTTTCCATTATGGGTAAACGAGATATCTTCATTTAAGGAAGTGCGGACTACCGCCCCCTCAAAGTGATTTGATTCGTTAAATACCATATGTGGGCTGTATAAAGTATGGGGTTATTATATTATATATGATATTACACTGGAATTATAATAAACCTTTATATCATTATGATTCAATTCTATAAAATATGAAATAGAAATGAATGTAGCGTTCATGAGTACGTACGAGTTACCGTCTCCATGAACGGTGCATTTCATTTCTTACCTATAAATGATTATGTAATATTATAAATTCATGCATGTACTGGATATATATTACATATATGATATCTACATCATGAATACCATTCTGGATATAATGGATACATGAACAACTTGTAATTATAAAGGGTTAATTTTTGACTCAAGTACCAATGATTGTTAAAACGACCTTTATTAACTTTAATAATTACATTTTGTTCATGACATGGAAATAAGTGATATAAAAGGAATAATGAACTTGGAAAAAGTTCTTAAACAAGTAGAAATTAACTCAAGTTTATTTTTCATGAGATTAAAGAATGATCGAGTCATATCGGACCCGAGGTATGGGACTTCGTCTCAATCTCCTTTCATTGAGGCATATTTTTTTTATACTCAACCTTCTTTTATACGGTGTATAAACCACATTTACATTTACGTTTATCCAAAAGGAATCTTTTTTATACGTAGAGTTTTACTAAACTACAAAATGGAATGTTTTTGTCGTACGTATGCTGCGACAACGACTTCTGAGCCCCCGTGACCATTATTTGAGTTTCGGATTCCTCTATAAGACATACCTTTTTTTATAGAAAAATAAATACCATGTTTTACTTTTCATTTATTTTGGTATTGAAAATGGTTTTCATAATGTTTTTATATCAATGTGTTGTATTGATATCTTGTGATTGAAAGGTGGAAATGTTATGTTTCCTTTATCCATGTTTTATGTGATACGATTATGTTGAGGTTCTTGGGCACTATTATGAAGACGGGTGGTTCCGTGATAAACTAAGGGTGGGTGAGCCCGATATAGCTCTCCAATGCATTGGTTAATGCGAAGGAGTGAAACATTATGGTTTCTCCGAAGAGATTTAGGGAATATACTGTTATGGGTATTCCAAATGTAACCAAGAGGGTTACTCCCTACGTAAGAATGTTATGAATTCCTAATGTTTCCTTTATGTCTTATGATTTCTCTGATTTATTCATGATTTGTTGAGGTATGTCAAAGTGCGTATGTTTTATGGGTAAAGTATGATTTCATTCTTATGTATATATGTACCCATGTTTCCTTTCCATATTTCTATATCCCTTACTGAGCTTTTTTATTCTCATCCCATGTTTTTTTGAAATGTTTTTCACAGGTCAAGGGAAAGGTACATGATATGATGATAGTGTCAAGGAAGTGTCAAGAAAGAATCCATTTTTTATTATAAATATGTTTCCATTGATGGGAAAGAAGAGTACTATCTTTATGTAACCACTTTGTTTATATGTGGAATGTAATGCAAGTTTCATGATCTAATTCTCTAAAACTATAAACCTGAAAAGATCCTCAATGTGTAATCTTTTAATAACTCAAGATTAAGTAAGGTTTAAGGCTAGGGCCTTATAGTTGGTATCAGAGGTCGGTTTAGATAACTTTAGGAGTTAGAATTATATTAAATGATTATACAAAAATATTTTTTTATGGTCAAATTGAAGTGATATAGTATTTGAAGATTACCATGTTGCTTCATCTAAGACAAGTTTGATCAGAATGGTTTTCCGCAGAGGAAACAGGGAAGCAGTGCTAGGAAGGCATGCAGAAGGAAATAACCTTCCAAATCAGCATCCTGAGATGGTCGGAATTGGAACAGAACGGTTTGTTGCAGTAATGGCGCAGTTGACTCAAGCGATAAATGGCGGTGGTATCCATGCACGAGACCATCCAGATCAACCGCAGAGGAACATGTCAGTGGTTGAACATTTCATGTGGCAACATACCCCATAATTCAGAGGATCATCTCACCTTGCGCTAGATGAACGGTGGATTAAATCAATGGAGAAGATTTTCGATTCCATGGGGTGTTCAGACAATGAAAATGTTAGTCTTGCTATTTACAGTTTGGAGGGTGAAGCATATCAGTGGTGGTTGATGGTTAAAAATATCAGGGATGCCGATGAAATTGGTGCTCTTAACTGGGATGAATTTAAATGTATTTTTCTTGAAAAGTATTTTCCTAAGGCTGTTCAACTTAGGATGGAAAACAATTCTTGGAATTGGGGAAAGAGGAAGACTCAGTGGCTGCCTATGAAGAGAGGTTCACTCGATTGGCAAGGAATGCTCCAAATTTTATCTGAGACCTTGATAGTAAAATCAATCGTTTTTACTCAATATTAAAGCCAAAATATCGAAGGGCATTAGCTTCTCGTGAGTTTAAAAGTTATGAAAAGCTTGTTCGATGTGCTGAGAAGGTGTAAATGGAGTTTGACGATGATCAAGTGTTCTATAACAACCAGCAGAAGAAGAGACCAAGGTGGCAGGAGAAAGGGAAGAATTCTTCAAAAAAGTCTGATGGTAAGAAATCTAAGTTTCCAGTTTGTGATAAATGTGGAAAAAGGCATGCTGGGGAATGACTTCTGAATTCTGGAAAGTGCTACCGATGTGGTAAGATGGGACATAGGGCTCGTGATTGCACTGAAAAAGATCAAGGTGAAGGTAAGACCAAATTTGATTTATAGTTAGTGAAATGTTATAAGTGCAATGAGATGGGTCACTATGCAAACGAGTGTCCGACAAAGAGCTTGAGTGATGGGAAGCAGTTAGACTACAAGCAGAAAGGGGTGGTGAAATCCTTTGCAACTGCTTCAGCAGATTTCGGGCCTTCAAATGAAGTTGTATCAGGTACTTTGATTGTTTTTTCAGATTATGCCAATGTGTTGTTTGATTCGAGGTCGGCACATTCTTTCATCTCTGAAACCTTTTCTAGTAAAATGGGAATACCATCTCAAGAAATGACTCCTGAACTTTTGGTAAAAACACCTGGGGGAAATGTTGAGGCAAAAATAATTTATAAGAATCTTTTTATCCTTATCTGTGGAAAGAACCTAATTGAAAACCTTATTGTTCTACCTCTAGTAGAGTTTGATGTTATCTTGTGTATGGATTGGCTCTCTATTTACCATGCTAAGATTGACTGTAGATCTAAAGAAGTTTCTTTTCAGAAAGACTTTCAGTTTGTGTACAAGAATGAACCCTTATTGTTGATAACTTATCAAGAGGCCAAGAAACTTGTAAAATATGGAAATGAATGTTACCTTGCACACATTGTTGAAAACAAGGGAACTGTTCAGATTAATAATGTTCCAGTGGTAAATGAGTATCCTGATATTTTTCCTGATGAGTTGCCTGGAATAATATGAGATCGGGATGTTGATTTTACTATTGACTTAGTTCCTGATGCTAATCCAATTTCAAAACCCCATTATCAAATTGCTCAAATTTAACTTTTCAAGTTGAAGGAGCAATTGAAAGATTTATTGGAGAAATGTTTCATTCAACCTAGCACATCACCATGGGGTGCTCCTATTTTATTTTTTAAAAATAAATATGGTTCTATGAGACTTTGAATTGATTATAGAGCCTTGAATAACATCACTTTTAAGAACAAATATCATTTTCCTCATATCGATGATTTGTTTGATCAGCTCCAGGGAGCTCAGTATTTTTCAACGATTGACTTGAGATCGGGGTACCATCAGCTGAAGGTAAAGGAAGCATATGTTCCGAAGATCGCGTTCCGTACAAGATATGGCCATTATGATTTGTAGTAATGCTTTTTGGGCTAACCAATACACCTGCTGTATTCATGGACTTAATGAATAGAATTTTCCATGAGTTCATGGATAAGTTTGTGGTTGTTTTCAATGATGATATTTTGGTGTTTTCTAAAAGTAAAAAGGAGCATGAAATACATTTAAGGGTTATCTTTAAAACCATAAAAGAAAAGAAACTGTATGGAAAATTCACCAAGTGTGTGTTTTGGTTGCAACAAATTTCTTTCTTTGGTCACATTGTTTCTAAAGATGGGATAACTGTTGATCCTGCAAAAACAAAAGTTGTGGATGACTGGACAAGACCCACAAATGTAACTGAGATTTGTAGCTTCCTTTGTTTGGCAGGATATTACCGAAGGTTTGTTAGAAATTTTTAACGGTTACCTAGTCCAATGACTAAGCTAACTCGGAAGGGTGTTAAGTTTATCTGGACAAAATAATGTGATGATTGTTTTTATAAACTGAAAAGAATATTGGTGAATGCTCCAGTTTTGGCACTACCTTCCAGGAATGGTGAGTTTGTTATCTACAGTGATGCTTCATTGAAAGGACTTGGTTGCGTCCTAATGCAGAATGATCAGGTAATTGCTTATGCTTCACGACAGTTGAAAACTCATGAGGTAAATTACCCTACACATGATTTGGAATTAGCTGCTGTTGTTTTCGCTTTAAAAAATTGGAGGCGTCATTTGTATGGAGTAAAGTGTGAAATATATACTGATCACAAAAGTTTAACGTATATATTCACTCAGAAAGAGTTAAACATGAGGAAAAGGAGATGGCTGGAATTAATCAAGTATTATGATTGTATAATTCATTACCATCCGGGATAAGAAAATAATGTGGCTGATGCTTTGAGTCAAAAAAGTAATGCTTCATTAGCAATGTTGCGTTTGGAACGTAATCATTTGGTTAAGGATTTGATGAACATTGGCATAGAAGTTGTTGGTGCAGGAATTTCTTCTGTTTTGTTTCAAGTATCAGTGAGATCATCTCTATCAGACAGAATCAACAAAGCACAGAAGAAAGACAATGAGTTGTAGAAAAAGGTAGAGCTGGTTCAGAAAGGTAAGATGCCTGAATTCAACATTGATAATGATTACGTTTTGAGATTTGGGAAGATATTGTGCGTTCCCTGTGATTCACAGTTGAAGAGAGATTTTTTATGTGAAGCTCATAGTTCTCCGTTTTCAGTTCATCCTGGCAGTACTACGATGTACAGAGATCTGCGGGAATATTATTGGTGGGATGGAATGAAAAGAGATATTGCTGATTTTTCTGTGAAGTGTTTGACATGTCAACAGGTTAAAGTAGAACGGCAGTTACCAAAAGGGATGCTTCAGTCGTTACCAGTGCCAGAGTGGAAATGGGAGAATATATCCATGGACTTTGTTTTGTGATTACCGAAGACATCTCGAGGTAATAATGCAATCTGGGTTATTGTTGATCTCTTGACTAAATCTGCTCATTTCCATGCTATACGAGATACTTTTTCCCTAGATCAACTTTCCCGTTTGTATCTTAAAGATATATTCAGGTTAAATGGAGTTCCTCTATCCATTGTATCCAATCGTGATCACAGGTTCACTTCTAACTTTTGGAAAGGCCTTCAGAAGTCGTTGGGTACTGAATTAAATTTTAGTACAGCTTTTCATCCTCAATCAGATGGGAAGTCAGAATGAACAATTCAGACCTTGGAGGATATGCTACGAGCTTGTTCGGTGGATTATCAGGGAAGTTGGGACCAACATCTTTCTTTGGTTGAATTTTCATATAATAACAGTTTTCATTCCAGTATACAGATGGCACCATTTGAGGCGTTATATGGGAAGCGGTGTCGAACACCATCTTTCTGGGATGAAGTGGGTGAAAGGAAGTTGATGGGACCAGAATTGGTAGAAGAGATGGCAGAAAAAGTTCATATGATTCAGAAACACATGATAACAGCTCAGATTAGGCAGAAGAGTTATGCGGATAACCGGAGGAAGGATCTATCTTTCAAGGTAGGTGATCATGTTTTTCTCAAAGTCTCACCATGGAAAAGTGTGATGAGATTTGGTAAGAAAGGAAAGCTGAGTCCAAGGTTCATTTAACCATATGAAATTCTGGAGTGGGATGGATTAGTTGCTTACCAGGTGGCTTTACATCCAAGTTTATCTCAGGTACACAATGTTTTTCATGTTTCGATGCTGAGAAAGTACATGCCAGATCCATCTCATGTTTTGAGTCTAGAGGTAGTTCAGATAGAAGAGAACCTATCATATGAGGAACAAACGGTCCAGATTCTTGACCACAGGGAGCAAGTGTTACGGAATAAGGTGATTAATCGGGTAATGGTTTTGTGGAAAAACCACATGATGGAAGAGGCAACATGGGAATCTGAAAATGCAATGAGGGATAAGTACCCCCATTTATTCAATATGTAAATAAATTGCGGGGACGCAATTTTCTAAAGCGGGAAGGATGTAACATCTCAAGTAATTAATGAATAATAGATATTTTTATCTATGCCTATTAATTAATTAGATATTGTTTTAGAGGCTTAAAATGAAAATAAATCCAATCTTAAGCATAGAATACACTAATATTTTTAAAAGATTGTTTTACTACCTTTTAATGGAAACCCATTTTTAAATCTATCTTTTGAAAATTTTATAAGCTATTTTTGTTAAAATAAACTTATTCTTTATTATTGGGACATCAAAATTTACTTTGTGTGAATTTTTGGTATTTTTCTGATAAAGTTCATTTTGTAATGAATAGTGAAAAATGTTGTATTTTAATTCATAACCTCTTTTTAATATAATTTATTTTTATGATTATATAATCTTTTAAATAGGTTTTAAAGTGAAATTAGAATATATTTTTACCATTTAATCCAATGGTGGTCATTGGAATCAATTTCACTTTGAAATTCGGTGTAAACTAGTGTCAATCTTTTGATACTTATTGTTTCATAAAAACACGCTATTTGTCATGACAGCGGGAATTAATTATTAAATTAATTAATGCATCTTATATGTTTTTAATTTTTTAAAATAGACATCATTTTTGAATTCAGAATATCAAATATAGCTTAGGGTGAAGTTTTGGAATTTTTCTGAAAAACATCAATTTTTGATGAATTGTGAAACCACTAAGTGGTAGTAAAAGAAACTGATTTTTCGTTTAAATGAAATATTTCCACTTTTGTGATTTGATTTTAAAAAATCCGACATACATGGTTGTCATTAAGAATTAAAATTTGGTTCAATTAGATTAAAATAATTTTTTGGTGAATAGTAACTTTTATGTTCTTAATCGCGATTAGAAGTAATTAGTGTAGTTTAAGGTAAGAATAATGTTTTAATAAAATATAATGACCTTGACACATGTCCTACCCTCATTGGATGTGTCATGGCCGACCAATAAAATCCATGGGTCCACTTGGGGACCCCATGGAGCCACTTTGGTTGGGAAATGACATAAATAACCTTTTATTTAATGTTAAAGTAAAAATGACACAAACATGAGATATTTTACTAAAACAATTTTTACATGGGGTTATTCAAATCAGATTTTTTATTATAAATAGTCATTGGAAATCTAAAAATATTTCCTACATCATAGTATTTTTTTTATAATTTTTAGACTTTTAATAAATTATATTATTTATGACATCATGATGATGCAGAGATTACCTCATTAATAAAGGCTTTAAATAAAATGGAAAGATAATGTAAACTCTAAGACCTACACATGTCCAAAACCTATTGGGTGGGTATATTTAGAACCCTTATCACCTTAGCCTTGAATTATATCAATTTGGGACCTCTTAAATACGAATTCCATTTTAAAATAAAGTGAATTTTCTTTACATTCCAAGAGTGCCCCTCCTCTCCTCTTATAAAAGGCCCCCACCTCTACCTCCTTACCCACACTCCCAATGCATTTGGCTCGGCCAACCCCTGCCCATTTTGTCTCTCCACATCCCTCTATTACTCCTTGAAGCCTCACTTTGGGCAGAAGTCTACCCAAGGAAGCCTTTGAGCTCAAACCAAAAGGAGTTACATGATTTTAAGGTAATTTCTTCACTTGAGTCCTTTTGTTTTATTTGCTTCTGCAACCCCCTAAACTCTTTTTATTCATTTATTTTGTAACAACACCAGTATATTAAATATACTAGGATTTTGTTATAAGATGTATTTGAGCTACACTTACACACACCTACATCTAATGGTTAATGGACATACTGTTTCCGTGGATGGTGAATTTATGCCTCCCGAAACGATGATTGTTCCACATTCTTTTAAAACCTTCAAAGGTGGCCATTAAGATTTCACTATAATTATATATGATATATAATATGTTTATGTTTTCCTTATTCTCCTTTATTTTTCATTTTTGGAATACCTTTATGGTTTCCATTATGGGTAAACGTGATATCTTCATTTAAGGTAGTGCGGACTACCGCCCCCTCAAAGAGATTTGATTCTTTAAATACAATATGTGGGATGTATAAAGGATGGATTTATCATATTATATATGATATTACACTGAATTATAATATACCTTTATATCATTATGATTCCATTCTATAAAATAGGAAATAGAAATGAAAGTAGGTTTTATGCGTACGTATGGCTTACCGTCTCCATGAACGGTGCATTTCATTTCTTACCTCTAAATGATTATGTAATATTATAAATTCATGCATGTACTGTATATATATGACATATATGATATCTACATCATGAATAAAATTCTGGATATAATGTATACATGAACAACTTGTAATTATAAAGGGTTAATTTTTTACTCAAGTACCAATGATTGTTAAAACGACCATTATTAACTTAAATAATTACATAGTGTTTATGACATGGAAATAAGTGATATAAAAGGAATAATGAACTTGGAAAAAGTTCTTAAACAAGTATAAATTAACTCAAGTTTATTATTCAGGAGATTAAAGAACGATCGAGTCAAGTTGGACCCAAGGTATGGGGCTTCGTCTCAATCTCCTTTAATTGAGGTATATTTTGTTTTATACTTAACCTTCTTTTATATGGTGTATAAACCCCTTTGAATTTTACGTTTATCTAAAAGGAATATTTTTTATACGTAGCATTTTACTAAACGACTAAAGGGAATTTTTTTTTCGTACGTATGCGGCGACAACGACTTCTCCGCCGCCGTGACCATTATTTGAGTTTCGGCTTCCTCTACAAGTCATACCTTTTTTTAAACGAAAAATAAATACTATGTTTTACTTTTCTTTTATTTTGGTATTGAAAATGGTTTTCATAATGTTTTTATATCAATGTTTTGTATTGATATCTTGTTATTGAAAGGCGGAAATGTTATTTTTCCTTTATGCATGTTTTATGTGATAAGATTATGTTGAGGTTCTTGGGCATTATTATGAAGACGGGTGGTTCCGTGATAAACTAAGGGCGGGTGAGCCCAATATATCTCTCCAATGCATTGGGTAACACGAAGGATTGAAATGTTAAGGTTTCTCCGAAGAGATTTAGGGAATATACTGTGATGGGTATTCCAAATGTAACCAAGAGGGTTACTCCCTACGTAAGAATGTTATGAATGCCTCAAGTTTCCTTTATGTCTTATCATTTCTATGATTTATTCATGATTTGATGAGTTATGTTAAAGTGCTTATGTTTTATGGGTAAAGTATGATTTCATTATTATGTATATATGTACCCATGTTTCTTTTCCATATTTTTATATCCCTTACTGAGCTTTTTATGCTCATCCCATGTTTTTTTGAAATGTTTTTCACAGGTCAAGGGAAAGGTACATGATAATATGATAATGTCAAGGAAGTGTCAAGAAAGAATCCATGTTTTATTTTAAATATGTTTCCATTGATGGGAAAGAAGAGTACTATCTTTATGTAACCACTATGTTTATAAGTGGAATGTAATGCAAGTTTCATGATCTAATTCTCTAAAACTCTAAACCCGAAAAGATCCTCAATGTGTAATCTTGTAATAACTCAAGATTAAGTAAGGTTTAAGGTCGGGGCCTTATATTCCATGTGGGTTCCCACCCACACTTATAAATTGGTATCCCCTCTCCTCTCCTCCTAACACATAAAATTCATTTTACTTAAACCAACACATACCCAAAACACAACCTTACTTATCTAAACATGTATCAGATTAATTATTTTTTTAGGAAACCCACCTAATGTGGATTTATGTATCATCCTAAAGAGTCTCTCTGAAGAAGAGGTGCAGTCCTAAACCCTACATTTTTTTTACACATCCTAAACTTCCTTTTAAATTATTATTATATATGAAAAATATTACCTAATATATAATTATAAGTTACTATTTTATTTTCATAACATACATTTATATATCCTCTCCCTTCAAATAGGAAAAACATTTCGATCGTGTGTCCATTGGTCTACTGCCTCGCGAATCGATTTAATTTTTTCCCATTACCACCTCTCACATATTAATATATTCATTAATTCAGAATATATATATATGAAATTTATTAAATAATTATATTTTTTAATAAAAAAAATTAAATCTACATTATTTTATTCCAATCCATTATATGAATATAACATTGCACGTGTGTATCTATAGATTATCACCTCCATTATGTGAAATGAATCATTTTTCATTTTAGTTTGAAATTGATAGTAATAAATATAAATTCAACGACAATATATTCTATATAGAAGATAATTATTATTCCATAATGGTGAATTAATATTTAAATTTCTTTTCTTATGTCCGTCAAAAAATGAAAATTGCATTCATGCATACGTACGACCTACAATCTCCATCAATAGTGTAATTCGTTTTTATATCTCTACATTTATGGATGGATAAATAAATTTATATAAAAATTTTATATGATATTTATATTATTATTAAAAAATTTAATATTATGGAACCAAAATCAAATTCGAAGGACCGCAACTGTCAAACAAAAACAAATATGAAAAACTAATTACTCATCACCCAAAATAGAGATTTTAATCAATAATTGTTCATAAATAGGTGAAAATGTTGATATTAAATCATATATGGAAATAGAAATATGATTACATATCTATAATAGATATTTAATAAAAACTTATTTATTATATAAGAGTTTCATACATATACAAATAAATTTAATACTCGATTTAATGGATTTTTTCTAACTACTATTTTTGTGAGACAAAAAACATATTGATTAGATATTTCATTTATATGGTTTATATACAACCCATTATTGAATTTTAAAACTTTTAGGATGAAAATAATGTGTATTTTCTTTTAAATATGAATTTATTTTTATCATTTTGCTTATGATGCAATTTTTACCGATGTGGTAAATGTTTTATGTTATAATCTGATTGTTCATTGGGATTGTTTAATGTTAGGTTTCTAGTGATAAAATACTATAATATATCCCTCAATAAACACATAAATATTATTATATTAAGGGTTTTCTTATAACACATTATTTACAATAATTTTCCTATCTTTAACTACTCTACATACTGAGATAATATATTTAATGAAAACATTCATTATTTCTCTATTCACTCAAAAATAATTTTCCTTCCATGTCCATGATTTCTATAACAATTAAAGAAATTAATTAGTATCATACAATGGTTGTTTAATTTTATTTATATCCTTGTTTTCGTTCTAAGAAAGTTGATTTAAATGTATCCTATTTTTATTTTCCAAATGAGTAACTTTTTACTTTTTACCGAAAATATAAAAGGAATAATTGTTTTAAATTATACAAAATGATTTTTATTTACCAAAATAATGACCGATAAATTATTAAAAGAATCTATTACATTTTTCCATAGTTATTTTGAAATATAAATATTCTCTTAATATTTATGAAATTTTTTGATTTTAAATTTTTATATTTAAACGTGAATGGTTATTTTCATCAGGAATTTTTTTAATGATCTTGTTATTATATTTCTATTTACAAAAAACAATAATCATTGGTTTTAATTATATTTTACTATGTATACGATAAAATTTTACCATTATTATTGTTTTTATAGATGTATTATGATTATGAGGGTTATATTTTAATAAAACCCTTTTATTTTTCAATGGTTATTCTACGATGGATTGACAAAAACTATATAAAACCTGGATTTATTACATGGGTTGTTATATAATGATATGATGAATGTTTAAGGATTTTCTAGATAACATATGGTTTATTTTCATTATGTTTGGTATGGGAATATAATTTTATATTTGTCCAATGCATTGGGTAAAGTTTTATATCTCATGAGATGATTATGGGAAACAACCCAATGTTCTTGTTCCGTTTTGGAAATGAAGTTAAATTTATTCATCCTATATGTGAAATAAGTTAATGTGGTTTATAAACTATGGAAAAAAAGTCGATGTTCTTGATCAAATATAATAAACAGGTGATTATCCATGACCATTTATGATATGGTAAAAAAATTATACCAGGTCCAATATGATTTCATGATCTCATTAGTTAACCTTGACATAAAAAATGGTTTCTATATTAATGATGGCTCCGAATATTTATGACATGAAAATAGAGTGCATGATTTATTTATGATGTTTTCCCACAATTATGATTCATAACATTTTAAATGATCATTTTTTGTTCCAGGAATCTTGTTTAGGATCTATTATAAATTGGTTATAAAAAATGTATGTCATATTCATGATCTTATACTCTAATTATAGTTTTATCATTTCATATTATCCTCAATCGATATCTCTAATGTTTATAAATATTAAGAATCTGAGATGAACTATTCTCATTTTTTATTTCCATGTCTTATGAAGAATTCTATTATGTGTTATATGTATAGGAATGGAACTAGTAATTAATAACTTCGTGGGAGATGATGTAGTTCACTAATAATCTAGTTATGTATGTGTCTATTTTTTCAAAGGAACGAGGCCTAGATTATTTTGGAATGAATCATTTTTATGTAATTAATATTTTTTATTAAAATGTGAGCTATATTTTTGAAATTAATGGTTTCAATAGTTTGTACCCCAATCTTGTTTTAGTTTACCTTTGAAAAATATGATTAGAAAACATTGGTGATAATAATAAGGACAAGAATATGTGAATGAAAATATCTTGTAATTTTGGTGAAGGATAGAGAAAGTTGATTCTATGAAATTATATTTGTTCTTGGATATTAAAGTGAATGTGGATATGGAATAGGTGTACCTAGTTGTAATAATTTCAAAAAGGGTATATTTGGAATTGACTAGATAATCACATGGTGAACAATAATGGGCCTTACTGCACACCTAGTTTCACACTCCTATGGGATATATTTTTTAAAATTTAAAAACAATTTAAAAACCATCATTAAGGATTTGAATATATGATGACCATGCATTACCTAGTTATCCAAAGGGGTAATGGATTGAAAATAAGGTGTAAATATTTAAACATCCTATTAATTATTTTTTATTATTAATGTTTTATGATGGTAATAAAGTAAATTGTGGTTCAAACATAGGACTGAAGATAGAATGATGAAGTTGGGGTGGTAATAAATATGTTCAAACATTAAAGTACTCCATTTGATATTACTTAAATGAATTCATCTATATTAGGTAAAATCACTTGGAATGTTAATTCCTATACCCAATTATTTCTTATAGAATATGAATTGAAAACTACTGATGGCATGATTATTTTATCTTAAGTCTATGGTTCTTCTTATGTAGAATTTTGTACTAATGTTCTTACATGAAATGTTGTTATCCATCATCAATATAAATTTGACATTATTATAGTCATGGATATTATTTTTCTAATAAAAATTGATCATATATTAGTGTAATCATAAAAAATAACATCTAACAGAAATCACAGCCATTTTATGGGTCGTG
This sequence comes from Viscum album, assembly GCA_963277665.1. Lineage (NCBI taxonomy): Eukaryota > Viridiplantae > Streptophyta > Magnoliopsida > Santalales > Viscaceae > Viscum > Viscum album. The sequence goes on along the minus strand of OY728121.1, from coordinate 85,293,198 downwards.
ATTCCCATTAAAAGGATTTTTATCTTATAATGTATAAGAGAAAATAAACGTCGATGATATGCCTATTTTTTAGAGTCTTTTATGACTTTTTGAATGTTTTTCCTAGTGTTACACCAAATAGTGAAGTATAGTTTTCAATATAATTCATACATAGTGTTATACCAATTTCAAAGGATTCATATAGAATGGCCTATATTTAGTTTTAAGAATTAAATAAGAAATTATAAGAGAATATTTAAAATGAATTCATTCATCCAATTTTGTCACCTTGGGTTCAAGATATTGTTTTATTAGGAATAAATATGGATTAATTTGAATCTATTTTTATTATTAGGATATGGACAAGATAATAATCATGAACAAGTATCCCTCACCACGTATAGATTACTTGTTTGATCAATTTTGAAGACGTGGATACTTTTACAAGATTAACATTAATTCTATATATAATTAATTGTTTTTTAATAAGGAGTAAATACCCAACGAAATATTCTGAAAATTTTATATACAATATGAATATATTTTGATGTCATTTGGTAACACTATGTCCCCAGTTATCTTTATGGATTTAATGAATATTGTATTTAGATATTATCTTGGTCGGTTTGTGGTTGTATTTATATATTATATAATAAAATATTCAAATAGAAATTAATAGCAAGAAGATCACTTGATAATTCTGATGATGACCATAAAAAAGGAAGATATGTTTACAAAATTTTATATGTTTGAATTAATTCTATAAAAATTTTCATTATTGCACAGTGTATTCTAAACAGAGGTTATATCTATGGATCCATCAAACATTGACGTTAATAAATATTTACCTATAAAAACCACTTTCACTGAGATATAAATAATCCTATTTTGATATATATTTTTTCAAATTTTTTTATAATTTATCATGACCACCAAATCTACTCACCAAGTTAACACAAAATGGATCCATATCCCCTTAGACAAATGAATGAGTATAAAATTTGATGGAATTGAATAGAAGGATAGTCATCACACCTTTTTTTATATTACTCTATAGTGGATAAGTTTTTATAATATATATTGATGTATCTATGATTGGTTTGGGATGACTCCTCATACAGAACTACATAGTGATAGCTTATGCTTCATGAAAAATGAAGGTTTGTGAGAAAAATTACATAACTCCTTATTTGTAGTTAGTTGTGGGAATATTTTCATTAAATATATGGATAAATTATATTTTTAGATAAATGTGTGATATATATATATATAAAAACATTTTATATTATATATTAATATAGAAAGAGGTGAATATGTGCAAGGGAATATAGTTCGAACTTATTAATGATTATGGTAGCACAATATACTACGACACTGTGGAAGTAAACAAGCTTATCGATTCAATGATTAAAAAGGGTAAATCGACATTATATATTATTTTTATTACAAAATATCCAATATTTATATATTTCTATAGGATATATCTTCAAATAATGAAGTAATGGGATAAAAATTATCTTTCTCAACTGAGTGTTGAACCATCTATCAATGTGAAGATTAAAAAGGAACATAAGGAAGATATAGAGTTAAAGAAGAACCCTATAGTTTTTTATGAGAATATACATGGTTATTATGTGAATATAAGTTATATGTATCATGTATGTATTCCATGCATACCTGACTTGAAGAAGGAGTTGTTGGGGGAAGCTCGTAGTTATTAATTCTTTATTCATCTGAGAAGTAAAAGGTTTTATATAGATCTGAAAGAGTATTTCTGTTTGGACAACATTAAGATATATATTATTGAGTATGTATCTTGGTTCTTATTATATCATATAGTTATGGTGGAGAGATAAAGGTATAAGGGTATGATAAAATCACTTCTCATACAACCATGGAAATAGGAAAACATCATAATGGATTTTTTCATTAGATTCCCATAAAAATCTAAATGCTATAATTTTTTATGGGTTGTACATGATTTTATTATAAATTCAGAAAAAAAAAATTACCATTACAAAATATTTATATATTGGTCATATTTAGAGAAAACACATTAAGGAGTTGTTATGCTTTTATAGATTCTATATTCAATTGAATCTGATTGGGATCCAAGGTTTACCTCAATGTTCAGGTGAATTCATTAGTAGGCGATGAATTGGAAGTTGAGTATTAGAACATTGTATTGTCTTAAAGTATATTTTCATACTAATATAACCATTAAAATTCTATATTTTATACTGGTATATTATTTTATGGATTTCATATTTGTTTGGGATCAAAAAATTTTATTATTCATGTTTTGGTATAATAATAGCTTTCCCTCAAGCATTCACATGGATCCTTATGATTTCATATATGGAAGGATGTTTATAACCCCAATATATTTGAATTAGGTTATAGAAGAAAAGTTATTAAGATCTATCCTAGTGGATGAAATATCATAGAATGTTAGATCTATTCAATAGCACATCAAGACATCTTTGAGTTGATAAAGAATTTATGTAGAGAATCATCAGCATTATCTGTTGTTTGATGTTGGTGAGAATGTATTACATTGAATTACTCAAGGGTATACGGTTATGAGATTTATGGATAAAAGAAAGGTAAGAAAAAGGTAAATTTCCCTTCCAATATTCTAAATCTAGCACTGATAGTTTCATATCACTTGGTGCTTCAATCAAACCTCTCATAAGATCACAATGTGTTCCATTAATCTCTCTTGAGGAAGTTCATACCTGATCATTCTCATGTACTATATTGATATGAATATCATTGAAGACATATTATTCATATAAATAAATACTATCTGTTATTATAGATAAAAAAATCACTCACCTTTTCTTAGTGAAACAGCTAATTTTCGGAAACTACATAGGAACCCAATGATATAATGAGAAAAAAGAATCCATAGTTGTTTGTATTAGAGTAATGGATTTTAATGTGTGAAATTTATTTTATAGGGGTAAATTATAAAAACATAATATTTTATTCAATATTTTGAAAATAATTTTAATTTTATTGACATCTTATGTTACGCACAACACCGAGTTGTGATGAACTACAATATATTATTAAAAATATTATTTTTTACATATGATTGTTATAACCTATACATTAGATTTTTTGATATAAATAGGATAAAAATGGTTTTAAATATTTTACGATGGTTTTATATAAATAAATAATATTTTATAAATACATTCATATTTTTTCCAGAAGTATTTATAAGCTCCTAAAATACATTATTCTAAAAAAATGATTTTAGTTGATTTATCTAACAAAAAACAATTTTATAAAATATATTTTGAAAAATAAATTATTAATTTTTTAAATAATAATTTCATAATTATCTTAGATAAAATTATTTATAATTTTTCTAAATGATTAATTTTATTGATAAATAGTGAAAAAAAATAAATTTTTATTGAAAACATCAGTTTAATTTAAATAATATACAATATTACAATTAAATTAATTATTTAAAAAGTAAAATTAGATTAATTATATTAGTATTATTATTTTTTTACATTTTAATAAATTTTATGTTGAATTTTGATATAAAAACATTTTTTATTTAAGAAAACACTATTCTTTGGAAAATCGCATTTTTTTCCACACTTCAACATTTAATTTTAAATTAAAGAGTAAAAATTATGTGAAATTAGTTTTTTAAAAAAAATATAATCCATATTTTTAATGATAATATTTAATATCAATTAATAAGGTGAAATTATTTTTCATTCAAAATTAATAGTGAAAATAATAAAAATATCAATTATTGATGTTTGGGTAAACAGGTTTACTAAGTGGATAAACCTAGTGATAAGGGTTTTTTCCAATAAAACATTTATAAATCCTATTATCTTTCCATATGTAAACATTATAATATCAAAAAAATTCTAATAGTTTTACATTTTGAAGCCTTATCTTGGGAACGACTTTATCATTATTTTATTATTTTTGGAAATTTCCAAGTGGTTTCCAACTGGATTCCCTCCCTGAATTACAAATAGAAATACCCAATACGTTCTTTTTTAAACATCCCAAGTCATTTGATTCAAAACCTACCAACCCAAATACCATCTTCAATTACCTAAACATTTCTTACAGGACATATTTTTATTAGAAAACCCTCCTAAGAAGGGATTAGTTATAATCCTAAAGAGGCACTCTATAGAAGTGGTATAGTCCTAAAACATGAGTCTTTCATTCATTTCATCATAAAAATAATTAAAATATTGATTAAAATGATTTTATAATAAAAAAAATTATATCAAATATACTAATATGTTATTTTTTTCAAATCAAATATCCATCTCCACTTCAATCAAATTGGAAATGAAACTGGTGATCATCTGAATCGAAGTCTACCATCTTGTGAACTGATGTAATTATTTTTCCATCACCAACTCTCACTGTTGGATATAATTATCGATTTATAATATTTAAATTATATTAATGAAATAATTATTCTTTTATAACTGTAATATCACATAATCATTCTTACCATTCAATTTTCTGGTAAATGATAACATCGCTTCTGTGTACGTGGTGACTACTGCCTTTATGAAACGTTGTGATATGTTTTTAATTATATTTTTACATGATTGGTAATAAAGATAAAATCAATGAATATAAATTAAATATATTAAATAAATATTCTTTAATTTTGAATTAATATTTACATTTTTTTATTTTCATCCGTCGAAAAATGAAAACAATATTCATGCATATATAAAGGCTTATCATCTCCAAAAATGGTGTAATTCATTTTGTTATATCTAATTTTATATTTTACATTAAATTTTTATATAATAAAAATATATTATATTTTTATCATTTTTTTTGTTGAACCATAATGAATGTACAATTTCAAAAACTAAAGATGAAAAATAGACATGGAAAATGAAGCGGTTATCGCCTATAATTGTGATTTTAATAAAGTATTTATAATAAAATGGTGATAAAATATTATGAATAAATAATATATTATATTATTGAAATTATTTTTTATATAATAAATTTATAATAAAAATATATTTAATATACATTATGTTTTAATGTGTACGAATAATTTCGATACTTTTCGTAATATATTTTCATGAAACTTTTATTTTTATGTGACACATGTTATATTCACTAATTGATTCATTTAAGTGGTGTATATACTACCCATTAATTTTATTTATAATGTATCATATGATAAATATGTTGACATAAATTCCCATATATTGTTCATTACTTCATGGTACCTAATATTCAAATGCTACTAGTGTGGTAAATGTTTTTGTTATAATCTCATTCTTCATGGGGATTATTTATGATTAAAATTTCGATGATGAAATATTATGATATATTTCTCAAGAAACTCATGAATTTTATTTTACTCGGATTATTTATTTATAACTATTGATTTCCTGTTATTTTATACTCTTTAAGTACTCAAGAGACTATTAGATTATTTTTACTTAAAAATAATTTTATTTCCAACTTCAATTTAGAATAAATTTTCTTAAATTCCCATATTTTATAAAAATGTTTTAATAAAAGATTTATGATTCTGAAATTATTTTTAAGAAAGTTTTATAATTTTTTAACTAAATACAAAATGGTTTAAATTTAATACTCTTGTCATTTTCTGATCATAGAACTTTTACAGTTTACCATAAATGTAAATATAAACATTGTTTTAATAAGTACAGTATGAATTTCATTACTCGTTATAATAACCAAAAAATGATTTAAATATGTCATTAACTGTTTCCTTGATTATTATAGAGTAAAATTATTTCCTTAATTTTTGGTAATATTTTATATTTTAGAAATTCATTTTCAAATTGGAATGGGTATTTTCCTTAGGAATATTTATAATGATATTTTTATGGTATTTCTAGTCAACAACCACAAAAACCAATGGATTTACATATATTTCACAATTTATATCATCCAATTGTACCATATTTATTTTTTCTCTTAATGTTTTATGATTATGTTTGTGATATTTTTTTGAAATCTATTTATTTTGCCTTTGTTATTATATGATGTATTGATTAAATGGTTATCAAACACTCTATATTTCAATGGGTTATAGTATGATGATATAATTAATGATTAATGATTTTATAGGAAACAATTATATGGTTTAAAATTTTTGATGGGTTATACATGAATTATATATCCCAAAAATGCATTGAGTATTGTTTCATATCTCATGAGATAACATTAGGAAACCAGCTGGAGTTTTTGGTCCATTTTGGAAAGCAAGTTGATCTTCTCGATTCACTATGGGAAAGAAGATGATTCATTTCATCCACTATAGGGAACAATTCAATATTCTTAATCCACTATGGGAAAAAGTGATTATTTTTAATTAATTATGTTATGGGAAACAGGTGTTGATTCCAAATACACTAGGAGTCTATGATCTCGGTAGTTAACCATGACACATGAAATGGTTAATATATTTATAAAGGTGCTAAACTTATATGATAATAACTTATTGTTTGTGATTTATTTATTATTTTTTACCACTATTATGATTCCTATCTATTGAAATGAAACTTGTTTACTTCATAACACATGTCTTTAATACATAATATATTGGCTATAAAATTTTTAATTTATATTCATGATATAATAATATTATGTTATATTATTCATTAATATAATCATTGATTAGTTTCTCACAAGTTTACGCTTACCAAGCATATAAACTCAGCCTTTTTATGATTCCTTTATCTATGTTATAATGAAAGGTATTATGTAAGATATTTCTATAAAAGGATATTGTCATGAATAATGTTATGGGCGACGATGTATTTCACTTATGAAACATCCTTTTGTGTATCAATGTTTCCAAAGGCACTAGATCCATTTAATTCGGGCATGGATCACTATGTTATATAACGAATATTCATCTATTAAATTTGATATATTTTATATGAAAGTAAGGTTCACTATATTTGGTATTATGATATTCATTTTTATCTAGTTTTCATTATTCAATTGCATCATTTTTTGTGAAAACATATGTTTTTAGTATTTCATTAAAAAAATTATATATTTGGATGAATTCAAAAATATAAAAATAATATAATGTTAGAAAAAATCATTAAATGAATTATTTAATGTTTTTCTGAATAGATGATGTTAAGTCAAATTTTTGACTTAAGATTATATAAAATGGAGAAAAATAATGAGAAACATGTAACCAATAAGTAATGTGGATGGTATGGTAGATCTCTTAACTTGTGTCTGGATGTTCTCTACAATTTGACTTAAATTCATGAATAATTAAATTAAAATAATTATAAATAATCCCCAAAACATAATTCATCCATAAATCATTTTATAGGATACATTTATTATCTTATCATATTTATTTTTAACATAGATTTCTCTTTCATCAATGACATGTGGTGGTTCTATTAATATATTTATAACACTTTTGGTCTATTTATCATGGTAAAAAAACTAAAATAACTTCATACTTTCCATAATTTTGGATGTTTATTCTATTTATTATTACTATATAATAAAAAATATATTGTTTCAAGGGTTATACAAAAGAGATCCAAATTTGATAAGTCCTTTTAAAGTCACTAAAGTTAATATAACTATTTATTATTTTTATTACTTACATATTTTTATATATAATCATTATGGAATTTAATATTTTCAAAATTATAATTTTTATAAAATCGATTAATTTTATAAAACATTCATGTTTTTTGGTTATATAAAATGATATATGTCATTCTATGTAGGTTATAGTCTACATGTTCACGAGTGATGCTCTAATTTGTATGAAAATTTGAAGGGCTGAAAAATAATATAATTATTATTTAAAAATATTAATAATTTTATAATTATTATATTTTTTCTTTATATAACTCTATTTTCCATCCATTTAATCATTTATTAGTAAATAGATTTGTCATTCATGTGGATGGTAGTCCACCCAAACACATGAAAATGTTTTCATTTTCTCAATGATATTAGAGGAAAATATAAAATGGATATTAAAATAGTATAATAAAACATTATAATAGTAAAAATCATAGTGTTATCATACCTTCAAAGATAGAGGGCCTTTTGTTGGTTTATAAAAAGAAAATATCTATAGAGGTTTTGTTGATGTTATTACCTCTCCCTTGGAAGTAATCACTTCTGTGACATCTTAAAGTTCCATAGCTTTTCCTTTTGGTGATACCAAGAATTCAAGGTAATGTATTGTGTGTTGATAAGTGACTAAGAAAGTGTTTTTATTGATAAATATTCTAGTAATTTAAGTATAAAGGTGGAATATGTGAACTCTTTTTATATGTAAAAATATTGGAATTTTGTAAAATAACTTTACTTTCAATAATTTCATTCAATTATTCAATTAAAACATACCCAAAATGGTAAACAATGTTATAGGGAAAGAGATGAGGTTCATTCTCCCTCAACTATCATGTATCATCAATGTTTCCCAAATTTTGTAACCTTTTGATCTATGTTATACCACTTTTACTCTAACATACCATTTCTGAGGTAACTCCACTTTCACCCTTGGTGACTAATTTTAATGGGAAATATTATAATTGAAATTATCAAATAATTTTTAAATTATTATTTCAAAGAAATAAATAATATTATAAAATTCAATTCCCAAATATTATAGAAATTATTTTCAATATTAACGTATATAATGCATAGAAACTATTTCTAAAAAAAGTTAATTTTTTGATTAAAATTTTTATTGTATAAAATTTAAAATGTTTTTATATTAAATTCATATATGGTTTTATTTTAAGACAAATATATTTTACCCGTCTTATAAATGTATCAAAACCTTAATTTTAACAAATTTAATGGTAATTAAATAAAATGGGAAAATTTGTTTCTATTTGAATTAATTTATTAATATTAAATATAGGTTTCATAAATATAAATCAATATCTTTAAAATAAGTAACATTATTTAATAAATTCCTATATAATAAATTAAAATGTTTTTCAAAATTCTATGTTTCTCTTTTATATCAGTAGACTAATAAAAGTAACATTTTTAGATGAAAATATATGCTTCACCATTCATTAAAAAATATTTTATTTTTGAAAATATTAAAAAAAATAATCCTAAATAATTATTTCTTTGATAAAACTAAAAAATCATTTTATTTTTTATCAAATTAAATTCTTAAAATTTTTAAGTGTTTTTTTCATTAAAAATTAAAATATTGTGAATATCTGTTTTTAGGAAAATCAATTTTTATATAATATATTATTTTCCTAAAAATTACTAATTAATAAATTATTAAATTATAATTCATACAATCAATATATCTCATTATTTTCCAATCATAATTAAAATAGTTCCTTAAAACAAAATTATCATTTTTTAAAATGCATTTATTACCGATAATGTGAATTGAGAAAATATAACTGTTTGAAAAGTAAAAAAATTCATGATATATGTATACATATAAATATTTTATTACATGTTGAAATAATCCTAGTTTATACTTACAAAATCCCTTATAAATCCATATATGATCTATGGATTAGATATGCACTAATTGTGGATTCATGTGTCAGTTCGACAAACATATATATTGTAGAAATTTCCACGATCTTAAACTTCCATCTTATATGTTTTTTCACAAACAATAATTTCTCAAGTTCATCAATGGGTTGGTCTTAGTATACCCATCAAGAATCTACCTCCATTCTGACCTCATAAAAATTTGATTCATAAAGAATATTTCTTCTTTCAGATGTTATTCATTCTAACAATGATTATTTATTTTTTTTGTTATGGTTACATAAATTTATACTATTTAATGTAATAGAAATGTTTTAATGGTCATAATTAATATTCAAACTATTTAATGGTTTTTCTTTTGAGTTGGGTATAGTGTGTGAAACATGGAATTTAATATATTATTTATTAAAGGTGGATATTAGTTGAAATCTTAGGTCAATACATCTTTTCACCTTTTCAGGGTTTCATAATCTAAAAAATCTTAAAAAAATAATAATTATCATATTTATTCATTATATAAACCATTATAAACAACAATATAAATTAAAGATAAAAATTTCTTACAACACTTCGTGTATATAAAAGTAAATACGGACACATGAGTAATGTTTCCACTTTTTAATGGATAGAATAAAAGAATGTTAAATAATAATTCACATTTATAGATCATAATTAAATCATAATTATAATATATGTGCATTAAATCTATCTTTATTACTATCTATTTAAGGTGTAAACTAAAAATTATTCACATCCCTTCATATAGGTGGTAGTCCACACATACACACGAGTAATGTTATAATTTTCCAATGGATGGGAAGGACATAGAAAATGAAAATAATTATAACTTAAAAATATATCAATATAGTTAATATACTATTTCTATAATTATATCATGGTTATTTAAATTTTCTATGATTGTTAATAAGAACCAAACATAATGTTGATTTGTAATAGCATCATAAATCTTAGGGTATACTCTTTTTAAAAGAACATGAAGGATTAATGGATTTCCCTTTTGGGAAGACAATAACTAAAATGTAATGGATAAGTATTTTGGGAGATTATTTGGGATATGTTTTTTAAAGATAAATTTATCCATTATTTTTTATAATTTAGGATTGGAGGATTACTTTTTTAAGTGGGGTGGTTGGAAAACCTATATACATGAATTTTTATTGTATAATGTGTTTATTACTCGAGTAAAGTTATATAAAAATGAAATATATTTAAATATAATATGTATAAGTTATAAATACCATCATAAAATAATCCTATGTATTGTTCTTTGTGATATTTTAAATATTATCTTTTTCTTTAACCCCTTATTTAACCCTTTTAATCACTACTGTGGTAAAAACAATTTTTACCACTATAAATAATAATAATATCCATAAATTAAGTAAAATATGTTACATAATATAAATTATAATGATTTAAAATATGTAATAAATTTTATAAGATTCAATTTTTTTAATTTATAAATTTTCATTTTAAATTATGTTTGAAAAGCACAATGGGAATCATTTTTAGAAAAATATATTTTTAATCATAAGAAATATATTTATTTTTATTCTTTATCTATTAAAAAACATTCTATAAATGTCAAAAATATTTTAAAATAAACATTATATAAAAATAATTATTAAAATAATTCATCAATATAGATTAATTTAATTTATTAAGATAAAAACAAATTATGCATGTTAATATAGTTTTCTATCAAAAACTATTTTTTTACCTTCAAATGAAAGTATTTTAATTTCTATCGATTTAATTACCACAGAATTAATTTGATAAATATTTATCAATTTGATTTTAATATTTTTATGTATTATTTTACCCACCAATACAACGACTAGGTTATAATTATCACATTAAGTAATAATATATCATTTTTATATAATGGTTTCTCTAAACTCAATGGTGTGTGTAAAGAAATATATCAAAGAATTAGATTTAATTTAATGAGAAATATAGCTTAAAATATTAGGGTGTTACATGATAATAAAATTCTTATATTTAACATAAACTTGAACTGATATATTTCTCAATGGGTTTACTATGTATGGATGAATTTTTGAAACAATACTAGAAAATTTAGAAAATTATTTAAAGATATAAAATGAAATGAACATAGTTTTAAACATTATAAAAAGTCGTTTTATGGTATAGGAAGGTAATTTCCCAAATTAAATAATTTTTATGTTATGAATTGAAATAGATAAGACCAAATTTTTCATTACTTAAAAATGGTAAACATCCACTATAATGAAACATGTTTGATAATTTCTAGAACATGATTATTTTTATAGATTATTTATTAGAGATACTAGCAAGACCACTTTTCCACAAAAACAACCAACTCATGCTAGATAGTGATTTTTCATTTTATGAATCATGTATGAAATATTTTTTATATTTGTAGTGAACCAGACCATTTCACTTATAGTCAGTCCGCCAGATTCAGATCTTTACTTTAATGTGTCATGTGATACCTCCAACCAAGGAGTTGGATAAGTGTTTTCCAAAAATATCAATGGTCACACCCATGGGGTTTATTATTCTTAAAATACCATGTAAATTTCCTAAATTAATTATACAAAAATATATATGGATTTTATGCCTATTTTTATAGGGTTGGAAAAATTTCATTCATTTTTTTATAGAGTAAAGTAACAATGTTATCTTATCATGAAGGTCTAAAATATTTGATAAAAAATACAATGAAAATACAAGATTGGTGAGTTAAATTATACTGCTACAATATTTCAACATACATATTAATGAATATAGAAGTTGTAGTAACTTAGATATATACCACATGTATAAACATCTCTACCCATAAGATTCTAAAATACCATTAAAAATAGAATTCAGTGATTCTATCTATGCTGAGTAGTTGTATAAACACATTATGAAACCCTAGTATTCTCACGTGGTGAACTATTAGGTTAAATCAAACACACCCTCTATATTCCAACAATAAATATCTTAATCCAATATCTTGATCACAAAACATTGTTTTAGAACATAATTATTTCTGAAAAATGTATAGTGATCATGTAATTATAAGATATGTGCATGAGGTAGTGGTAAATTATGTACTTATATTTTTTCATACCTATGAAATTGGATTCTATTTTTAACCTCATGGAACAAATTCGAATGATTTGGATATTTTTTTAGGAAAAAAATTTTAAATGATTCATATGCTTTTTTGAGGAACATAAAAACTAATAAATTTTTAGTGGGATATCTAAAATAAATGAAACACCACCAAAATCATTGGATTTTATGTGAAATATTTCATGCATATGGTATATATTTCATAGCCCAATTAAACGATTATAGTATATTTACAGATATCTTAATAGTATAATAACATGTCTCAAACTGGATTAATTCACAAGAAACAAAATTGGTGATACAGAATTTATAATAGAATTTCAATGAAAATATATTTTTTATGTATATAATACCTTGGTAAATATTGATTTATCAAGGAACATATTTCAATAATAATATCATGTAATCCATTCTAAATAGGTTTGGATTACAACACAATAACTTTACTTCCTATCACCCCTAGATATGTGTCTGTTGATGTGTCAAACAAAGAAATTATGAGAATTTTGGAAAGAAAAATAAATCCGAATATTAAGGACTATAATTAGAAAAGTGAGGATACAATATGGGAATATAGAATTACCTTCAAGACCCCCTTTATTTTTCCACTAAAAGAATTATTTAATGGAAATGTTTTCTTTACTTATTGAACTATAACAGAAATACAACACGGATTTGAAGAAGGTATATCTAGAATTTTGAATGACTATAGAGCACAGAAAGATTAAAATGATGGAACTAGAGGACCAATAGAGTGAATAATATGAGAACTCGCTATTTCAAAAATAAAATACAAAGTCATTCCAAGATAGAATCATTCAGTGAAAAGTTTTTCAAATTAGTGAAAATGTGATGTTTTTCTCTACCATGATGAAACTCTTTCCATGTACAATTTATTCCAAATTGATTATACACTTTAGAGTCAGTATGAAGTTTTTATTTGGTATAGTTTAGATCATTGGAACTGGATATGAATTATTTTTAAATTTGAATGGATATATGGTGATGAAATCTCATAAATAATTTTGGAAGGATCCAATGGAAGATTCAAACTCCATCCTAGTGAATATAAATAAGTAATATGAGGTTGAATATTTTGAAACCACATGTATATACACTCATATTATAAATATTCTATTCCATGAAAATTCTATGGAAAAATTAATGGGAAGTGTGTCAAATGTAAGTGTGGGGGAGAGGTATAAAGGATTAATGTAAATCATTCAGTTTTTATTTAGTTTTTGTTATTTATTGGCCTAGAAAATAAAAAATATATTTTAATATTTATTATATCCTTCTAAATGAATTAAATAACCTTGTTATGGTGGGGAACATGGAAAACTATTCCTTGGAATTTTGTAATGGAATTTGATTGAAAATAACAAAGTGGAATCAAAATGAAAACATGAGGAAAATGAAATGAGGAACATAATTAGGTAACCTACCAATTTTGATTTATTTGATCCTTAGGGATCCTACCAAAATAATAATTCAGAAGAAAAAATGAAATTGAGTAAAAATAAGTAGATGGGAACTGATCTATATGCCATACATTGTTAATAACGCATATGAGATAGTGAGTTATCCATCAAATAAGACTGAGAGTGACCCAAGATTTACTTTCATAATAATTTTAATATTCCCTATCCATTAAAATAATCACATGTAATTCCTTCTATTGAGGAAAAGTTTAGTTATAATTTTAGTTATTCCCCAATTATAGTAGTTCCTTGAAATAAGGATTGGTGAAATTAAATATGTGCTAATTAAAAAATCAGATGAAAATAATTTTTGAAATCATAAACATATATTAGGAAGAGAAAGATGATATTTTAAAACTAAATATAATACGTATCAAGTAATTTTGATAAAATTGAAATATGGGAATTACTAGATAGGGATTTAAGATGGTACCAATTATCAAAATCATAATTTCCATGAGTTCCATTATATTTACAATGCAAAAACTAGATCTCCCACTTTAGAGAAATGGTATCCATTGTGAACTTATGGAAGAGTTCTTATTAATATTTGGGTGTTGATCAAGCCACAAATTATCTAATAATAATTTTATAAGATTTTCGCAGTTATCTTCTATAAATATTGTATAAATTGTTTAAACATGGTAATAATATGAATGTCAATTTGAAAATACAAATAGCATAAATATTTATCTTTAATTTTTCTCAAATATATAATTAATTTAAAATCCTTGAATTGATTTATGTATTTATTTGGGTCTATAAAAATAATTTTAATTCTTAAATTGACTATTTTTATGCAATTAATAAATATACTCGCTAAATCCAACAGAAATTTTATACTTCCGTGAGTTACAGTTCTAAGGCTAAAAATATAGCATCCCACCATTTTATTACAAAACTTTTCATTACATTTTATATACAGAGGATCTTAAAAGTCTAGTGTCTTGGAATCAGGGACATAATACATGAAAACAACATAAAACATCCTTCTAATACACATGTACGGATTCATCATAGTTTCATCCTGAGTACAATTAATGCATCTCATAACCTGGAGACATAAATCAAAGGAAAGGGTGAGCAGAAGGCCCAGTGAAGAAATCAACGGAACCGGTTTACTTGTGAAATCAATAGGAACATGATAAAAAATAAACACATGAGCAATGGAAGTAGAGGAATTTCATATTCAAAATAACTTGAACCATAAAAAGAATATGTGGCTACAACATTTAATGTAAAAATTCATGAACATATCACCAAGGTTTATCCCCAAGGTGTCATAAAAATTACCATTTTTATTCACTAAGGTATTGTGAGACTTGTCATCTCTAGAGATTAAATTATTTACATAATGAATTGGGGTGCTATCAAAGAACACCCAGAGTATGTTTTTAAGTGTATGTGATCCACATGTATCATAAAAAAATTTTCATAAAAATCCTAAATAGAATCAAAGAAATGTGTTTTCATGTCAAAATCGTGATGTTTAAAAAGTACAAATAAATTATATAATTATGTAATTTATAACCCATGGAAAGGGAGTGATGTTTATATGTATTTTAATTACAGAATCAATTATATCAATTTTATATATTCATGATTAACCCTTGAAATTACAATCGATTTGGGTATCCACAAAAATATTACAAGAAAATTTCTTGAGAAAAAAAGGTAGAGATTTTGAGACGAAAATTCCACAGCAAGATGGCTACATAACATCATTTTAGGTAGCATTAAAAAGAGAGGGGTCAGGGTTAAACGACTCATAAATAACTAATAATAAAATATGGTTAAATAATTATATCATGGTATGGATATTTTAATGAGAGGCCACATGATAAGGAAACATTAAATAAAAGAGAAGACGCAATTTGTTTTACGAAAAATTCTACAGCCTAAGGAAGTTGCTAAAAAATCAGAAAATAAATTTATGAGAGAGGAAAGGGTCGATCATCATTTGTGTAACACGCAAATATTCCACAGTATGGTTCTCTTTGAATAATACAATAGCGTGTGTTTTACGCAACTTCGAGTTCTAACACACCACAACCAATCAAACTAGTCTTTTTGTCTTGTAATACCCACTTTTTGAAATTTTATAAATTTTATCTTTCAAGATGGAATTTATTTTTGGATTTGGAATATCATAATAAGACTAGGGTAAATTTTTTGTGTTTTTCTAGAAACTTTCAATATTTGATGAATAGTGAAAAACACTGAGTTATATTTTAAAACCGATTTTTTTTAAAATAATTAATTATTTAATTTAAATTTATTTTAGGTCAAAATAGATACATAATGCCTATATATTTTCAATTTAATTCATTGGAGTCTATTTATAATAATTATATATATATATAAATTTTATTAAAATTTTTACCGTCTTTTACCCACCTCCTAGGATCATTTCCAAATTTACATAAGACATAATTTTACCACTTATTTGAGTTGAATTTCACAAATCCGAGTGATATGGTTGATATTAGTAAGTAAAATGTGCTTCAAAAAGATGAAAATAATTTTTTGTGAATACTATATTTTTACTTTTTTTTACCACTATTAAAATTAAATAGTGTATTTAAGGGGAAAATGAAATTATTATTACCCTAACACATGTCTTAATTCTATTGGATAATTATAATTCGACCAAAAACAACATTAGTAAGAAAATATGAACCTCTTTGGTCCACTTGGATTAGATTAAGACATTTATTATTATTTAATTCAATGAAAAGTTAAACGAGTTAAAATAAATGTTTAACAACTAAAACATTTTTAATATAGGTTTATACATAATATACTTTCCACTATAAAAATTCATTAGAAATATTGAATGATTTCATACATAATGGTATTTTTTGTAATTTTTTGATATTAAATAATTATATTTATTTATGACACAATGTTGATGCAGTAATTACTGTATTGATGAAATATTAAAATAATTGATATTATAATATCCAAATAAATGTAATTTTGTACTTTTTATGAATTACAATTATTTCCTAGCTTCATATGACATATTAGGGTTGCTTAGCTAATTTTTTCTCGTAGTACTAATTCTGTTATGAATTTAGAAAAAAGAAAATTCCAAATCGTGTCAAAATCTACATTAAAGAGTTTTTAAAACTAATATTATATTATTAATTGATATTATATTCCTAAAAATCTAATTTTTGAACAAAAGACTTATATAATGATAGTTGTATCATTAATGAACCACTTGAAGTTCTATTAGAAGTATATAGTATGTTTACTTACCATATAATATAAAAATATGTAGAGACATTGTAAATGTCAAACTTTTTAACTAAGAGTTAAATCTAAAAGATAAGGTCAATAAAGTTACCCAAAACGGTCTTAAACATATTGGTTGTGTGGTTTCAAATCCATCCCCACCTTATCCTTTAAATAATTCATTTTTGAGCCATTACAAATCGAAAATGATTTTATTATAAAATAATATTTCATGCTTTTCCTAAGGTTCCCCTTACCCCTCTTATAAAAGGGCACTCCCCCTTATCACTAATTCACACCATCAAAGCAATTTGGCTCGGGCATCCCCTTCCCAAACACCATCTCAAATGTCCTCCCTTCATCATAGAGGCCTTCCTTCAGTCAGAAAGCTATTCTATGTTTCCCTTTTGATTAAATCAAAAGGAAGAACCCGAAGAAGAGATAAATATTTCATCCCCTATTTCATGATCCTTTCTTCTTCCACTTCCTCTTTATTTATTGTTTCCATTAAAAAATAATAACTCTTATATCATCTATATACTGTGATGTTATTATGAATATGGTACAACCATATTCATCATTCTATCCATCCTATTAATGACATGTCACCATACGTGCCTACGTACGGATTACCGTCTCCACGTCGTGGAGTAATTATTATTCAGTACATTATTATTTTCATGGGTATAATAATGATGTGTAATTGATGTAAATAGTAAATATAAAATGATAATGATTCTTTATATATGATATACCATCCAGGTATATATTATTTTAAGAATGATATTGTCGCTCGTGCGTATATACGTATTACCGTCTCCACGAACGTGATGAGATTCATTCCCCATCGTATCCATTAAAGAATAATTTTAATTTGATTATTAAAAATAATGATTAAAGACATAATATCATTCTGAATCTGAATATGATACGTCATATTCACAACAAACATTACTTATATATCAAATCATATAAAGGAAAAAAAATCAGTTAACACCCGAAAAGATTATACTACTATGATATTATTAACAAAGCAATATTAAAATATCATATATGATATCATATTAATGTGTATGATTCTTTTATAATTTTATAACAATTATTTAACCATTATATATGATGTTAAACTACCCTTGACCAAGGAAAAATACAAGTTAAGGGTTAATTTCACAATCTCTTTATTATTCGAGGTTGTTTTTACATAAGTATCTATTGGGACCTCTTTATCATCCACATCCATGTTTCTTAAAAATGTATTCCAAAATTTTTTTTAGATTATCGGATAATTTCATTTATACCCTTGTTTGAATTTTTATTAAATCATTTGAATGAAATCTTTCCATCATTTTCCAAACAAGGTACTTTTTGACCATTTGGTCATATTTAAGATAATAATGTTTTTTTAACTTATATGGAGGATGCGGCTATTTTCCGCCGTTATAAAATCATTGGGGATTACCATAAAATATTATAAGAACATTTTATAATATAAATTTTTTCTTTTATAATTACATAAGATTTATATTATTTCTAAATAGAAAGAGATATTTCTCTAAAAAGGTTTTGATTTCATCTATGTCAACATCCTTTGATGGATTTTAGGTTTGTTTGAAGATGATTTGTTATGATAAAAAACTTCTGTATTGTATTGAAGGTTTTGTGATATGTCTAACTGTAGATGTGTTATTTCATACAATTCATGGTTTATGGATAATGTATTGACATTTCGTATGCCAGTTTTAATACAAATATTTATGTTATGTTTAAACCTTTTCATATGAGGAATGCATTGGACTTAGTAAGTGACAGGTGGAGCCCCCTATAACTCCTCGATGCAACGGTAGGTCTCATGAGACAAACTAAAGCCTTGGCATAAGGCATTGGAAAAATATTAGTTGTAGTCTTGGAACAAGTCCTTGACTAAGTGGTTATCATAGTCTGGAATTATGCATTCCATCATTATAAAAGTGTCTATTGATATTTCATGTGATTATTTGACTAATATAACATCCATATGAGTAAGTAAATGGAATTATTCTGATTTATATTTTCCATATTATGATGAATTTTACATTTAAAATTATTTTGTTTTAGTTCTATACATTGCCTTGAATGTTTGTACGTATTTACGAATGTTTCCGCTATATTGTTATCTTTCCTAAGCATCTGAGCTCACCCCTTTCTATGTTTTATTTTTCCCAGGATGTGAAGAAGTATATTATGACTAACATTTTGGGATAGTCTATGGGATCATAGTGTTGTCTATAGAAACAATGTTGTTGTAGGTTTCTATTTTATGATGTAATGTAAACCTTATGAATGTATCTAGTACTTCCAAGTATAATAAACTAATCGGCCTTTCTACACTTGATCTTTTTTGATCAAGCCAATGTTATGTAATAATGCACCAACTTTTCTCTTCTAGGGTCGGGGCGTTACACATTGGACATGAAATTGATATTGATATAAATATATTATAACATACCCCCACATAAGAAGACAGCAATTAGAAGACATAACATAAAGGAAATCCAGACTAAAAAGAGGAGGGTGAAAGGTTTCCTTACCATGAAGATTATCACAAAAATGAATCAATGTGGGGACCTTGGGAGGACTCCTTGGGAGGTATAAAGACAATAACATTGTTGAGAAGGATTTTTGAATGAAAATAATGATTTAATGACTTGATATTAATAGGAAAAGTGATGGAATATATCATTAATTTTGAAGGGACACCTCATCGGTGTTATTTGAAAAACCATGGGATTTCCCCTAGTATTTTCCCATTTTATTATAAACTAGGGGAACCTCATAACTTATATTACTATTCACAAGTAGACCAAATTATTTACATCATGATTACATCATCCATGATGTCAATAAATACCTGAAACTCAAAAATGTATTTTTTCTATTCACCGAAAAATCAACTATTTCATAAAAATCCAAAAAAAATTAACTCTAGCCTAATATATATTCTTTGAATTCAAAAATGAACACCATTTTAGGAAAATAAATTTATAAATATTTTTAATTTATTTTTTAAATAAAATCCTTATTTATTCTAAAAAGGCATCTTTAAAACTATAAATCATTTTGTAACACCTTAAGAAAGTAATCAAGGTCCCATAAAATTATCGTATAACGGTAAGACAATAATGTAACATTTTAGTATTAAATTTTTAAAAAATTAATTTCCATTTTAATTTATTAAATTAATTATAATATTTTAAATAAAATATTTATGACATACAAAAATACCAAAACATAAACTATGATTATTTTTTCACTTTTAAGATGTCTAAAATGTATTTATAAATTCATGGGTAATGATTATTTTTTTGGCCGATGTACTATTCATCACTATTCATACGGGTACGTTACTATTCATACATTAATATTTAGTAAAAATTATGTTGATCTTATTATACTCTAAATTTCCAACTGAACACAACTATAGAATACCATTTTTTTAATTCAATTCACATTATTGATTATTTAGAGAATGCGAAAATATTTTAAAATACCCCCTTTTCCCAAAATTCATCATTAATATAGAACCTCATAAAATTCATCTTATATTTATCCATACATTTAAAATTCAGAAATTTTTCCATAATAAGAAGTAAAAATTTAATTTATTTAAAAGGATTATAGAATTAACTTAGGCTTTGTTACATAACACCTTATAAGACCTGTATAGGACCTAAGTGTTTGGTGTGTTGTGCTAATATAATATTAGGGTGTCTCGGACAACATTTCCCAAGTGGTGATTTCTAGCAGCTTGAACTTCTCCCTTAGGCGATTCTATTCAAGCTTCACATGTTGATGTTCAGTTTGGGCTTGGTCCAGAGAAAAGCCCAATGATGCTACCTCCTTCCCAAGCTATGACAGACGGGCTTCATATGGCCCGAGTCTACTGGATGATGAAATCGACTATTATTTTTGTATTAATTAACCAAGATCATTTGAATTTAAGAACAATAATTGTAATGTTAAGAATTTAGTTTCCAAGGGTCATATTTACCAATGGCCATATAACATTCAAAACCCAAAAATCTCATTTAATAATACTCACTTCATTAATTAAAGGATATAGTTATGCTATGTATAAAATAAAATAACACTAAATTTAGGAAATAAATATCATAAAAAAATTTGGGTCGTTACATTCATCCCCCCTTAAAATAATTCATCCCTGAAATTTTAACTCATACCCTAATAAGTGAAAATATGCAGGTACTTTTTCCTCATAGACTCCGCTGGCTCTCGCGTCGCTTCTTTAAATTTGTGGTTCCAGCACAACACCTTAACAAGGTGTGTTGTCTTGTTGTGTATAACTTTGTCTCAATGATCCACGATCTCTACCAGCTTCTCCTCATAAGAGAGGTTATGTACCAATTGTACCACCTCTATATTTAGTACACGTGAAGGGTCATGTATGTACTTCCTCAAGAGTGATATGTGGAAGTCATCATGAACTTTTTCTAGATTTGGAGGAAGTGCAAGCCGATAGACCACTACTCCTACGCGATAAAGGATTTCATTGGGGCTAAGGTACCTAGGGTTGAAATTCCCATTCTAAACAAACATAATGACACTCTTCTAAGGTGAAATTTGAATAAATACTTTTTCACCAACATAAAACTCCATATCCCTTAGACAGTTGTCGGCAAAGATCTTCTTCTGACTCTGAGCAGCCTTAATGTTTTGCTGGATGGTACGGAATTTTTCTACCATATCTTGCACAAGATTAGGCCCAAGAATCATTCTCTCAACATATTCATCCCAAAATGTGGGAGTTCTATATCACTTACCATATAGAGATTAATAGGGTACCATTTGAATGATCAAGTGGAAGTTGTTGTTATAAGAGAACTCAGCTAAAGGGAGACGTTGATCCCATCCACCTTTAAATTCCTTTGAGCATGTTCTTAGCATATCATCAAGTGTTGGAATAGTTCTTTCAGATTGGCCGTCAGTTTTGGGGTCATAGGCCATACTGAAAACAAATTCAGTGCTCTTATTATGTTAAATACTTCTCTATAATTTTTATGTCAACTCTGGATCACGATTAGATACAATAGAAAGTAGAACATCATTCAGCCTTACCACCTCCTTCACGTAAATCATGGAAAGTTGATCAAGAGAGAAATCTTCTCGAATGGAGATAAAATGGGCAGTCTTGGTGAGATAGTCCACAATAACCCATATCACATTGTTTCCTTTCTATATTCATGATAAACAAGTGACGATGTCCAAAGTGATATTTTCCAACTTCAATGCTTGTATGGGTAGCATTTGTAATACCCCTTTAGGAGGTTGTCACTCCGCCTTCACCTACTGACATACCAGGAACCTTGATGTGTAGTCTGAAATCCCCCTTTTCATATTGTACCACCAATAATGATCACGATGGTCCATATACATTTTTTTTCTTCTTGGATGTATAGAGAAAATAGAGCTATGAGCTTCATCCATCTGCTCCTTCTTTATTTCTGGAGTAAATGGAACACATAGTCTTGTATGAAATTTCAGTACACCATCTTGATCTATATTGAACTCAAAAAACTACCCATCCTTAACAACCTCAAACTTCTTATGTAATAAAGGATCTTAATTCTATGAATTCTTGATCAACTCCATTAATGACAGTTGAAAAATAACCATTTGGGTAAGGGTTGATGATTTCCCTTCACTTATAATTCCCATGTCCAGCTTTACTAGGTCATTAATCCATGGATCACTTTGAATCTTCATCATGGAAAGAACTACTAGGTCTTTCCCACTTAATGCATCAGTGACCTTTTTTTCTCTTCCGGGATAATAATGAATTAAAAAATCATAGTCTTTGAGAATTCTCAACCATCTCCTTTTTCTCATGTTCAATTCATTTTGTGTGAAAATATACATCAAACTTTCATGGTCTATGTATATATCACATTTCTCCCTATAAATATAGTTCCTCTATATATTTAGAGCAAAAATGACTACATCCAGCTTTCGATCTTTCATAGGATAGTTTCGGTCATGAGTCTTCAACTGTCAATATGCATAAGTAATTACTTTCTCATTTTCCATGAGGATCCACCCAATGCCTTTCATATATGCATCACTAAAAATAATAAATCCTTCTCCATGTATTGGTAGAGTTAACATGGGTGCAATAACTAATCACTTCTTCATCTATTGGAAACATTCCTCACATTCCTTTGTCCAGATGAACATGACCCTTTTTCGAGTTAACGTGGTTAATTGATTTGAAAGTCGTGAATATTTTTTCACAAACTACATATAATATCCTGGTAATCCAAGGAAACTACGAATCTCAGTTATTGTTATAGGCTGAGGCCACTCCTCTACAACTTTTTTCATTGTAGGGTCAACTATGATTCCTTCATTAGTAACAATGTG
This sequence comes from Viscum album, assembly GCA_963277665.1. Classification (NCBI taxonomy): domain Eukaryota; kingdom Viridiplantae; phylum Streptophyta; class Magnoliopsida; order Santalales; family Viscaceae; genus Viscum; species Viscum album. Next base: position 85,269,424 of record OY728121.1, on the reverse strand, counting down.
CCCCAATAAATTAACTTGTTTTAACCAGAATTCACACTTGTGGAACTTCCAAAAAATACTCTCCTTCCGTAGAGTTTGAAAAATAACCCATATATAATCCTAATTCTCCTCATGACTTTTGGAATATTTCAGAATATCATCAATAGAAAAATCCACAATGTTATAAAGGTAATAAATAAAGACTCTATTCATTAAACCCATAAAAATACCATGTGCATTAGTCAGTCTGAAGGGTATAACAAAAAATTAATAATGCCCATATCATGATCGGATGGTAGTTTTAGGAATATCTTCCTTCTTCACCCTCAATTTATGATAACTAGGTCGAATATCAATCTTAGAGAAGAATTGATCCCCGCATAGTTGTTCAAATAAGTAATCAATTCTTGGAAGAGGGTATTTTTTTTTTGCAATTTGATCCAGTTTAGTTCCCATTATTCAATACATAACCATATCGATCAATCCTTCTTCTGCACAAGGTGGACAGGAGCTCCCCATGGAGACACACTCAGTCAGATAAACCCCTTCTCCAAAAGATCTTGGAGTTATTTCTTTAATTCGTCCAGCTCCACATTTTTTATCCAATATGGGGTCTTTGATAATGGATGAGATCTAGGTACATGTTCAATAGATAACTCGACCTCTCTTTCTGGGGGAGGTCTAGGAAACTCCTATGGAAATAAGTCAACGTATTCCTGGATGATGGGGAAATTTTCTATCATCAAACTCTTATTTCCTTCTTCTTCTTCTCTAATAAACTCCGTAAAGAATGATATAGGAGGTTCATCAGGAGAAAGATTAGGTTGAGATATCTCTCCTTGGAAGATAACTGTAGGTTCTCCATTCATGAATACTAAGATTTTCTAGCTTCTATATTTGATCTTAGCATTATACATTGATATCTAGTTGATACCTAGTATAATGTCAAATTCCATCATGGGAATGACTACTATATTTTAAATAAGATTGTGCTCACTAAAGTATATACTAGAGTTTCTAAATACTGACGATGCTTGGATAATACCACCAGGGGTCTTGACTGATAACTCTACATTTATAAAATCGGGGGTTTATTCTAAATTATTTGAAAAGATGGAGGAAATAAATGAATATGTAGAAACATTATCAAACAAAGTACTTTCTAGAATTGAGAGAACAACAAGAGTACATTCTACCACATCAATTAGAGCTTCAAAATTAGCTGTTGTGATAGAAAAAGCATGACCTTGCTCCCATGGCCTTTGTTGAGGATGATGGTGGTTCCCCTCTACTTCCCTCATATTTGGACATTGATTGGCGAAGTTCCCATGTTGTCCACAAATAAAGCAATGGACATCAGGTAGGTCATGCACCATCTTCCACTAGTCATTATTGTTTGAAGGTTTTGGTTTTACCTTCCTAGGAAAATTCCTCACAATATGGCATTCTCTTTCACACTTGTATCATTTCCCACTCCTAGGCAGGCAGTTCCCCAAATGCATCTTCCCAAAATTATTAAATATTGGACGTTTCACATGCTAACCTCCTCTTCCATGATCAATGGTCTTACCTTATCTTGGATCTATCGATCTATTCATGTAATTATATTTATAAGACCATTGTGTCTCAACAAACTCCATTTCGACATTCATCGCACTTAGAATTATCTCCTCATAGCTATCATAGTCTCAGATGGCTAGATTCATCCGTAGCTGAGCTCTCAGTCCACCAAAAAATCTATCAACCTTAACATTTGGATACATGACAAAGCTAGAGGTGTAATGTGAAAACACTGTGATGTTCATCTCATAGCATCCCATAGATTCATTCTCCTTATACTTAAACTCAAGAAACTCCATCTCTATTATTGTTCTCATCGATCGAGAGAAACACTTGTCAAAGAAAATCTCTATGAAATCCTACCATTCCATTGCTTCTACTTCTACTATTGGCCTTGTGTTTTTAATCATTTACCATCACTAATTAGCTTCTCCCACTAAGTGGTAGACAGCCAGGGTAACCTTCTATTGTTCAGAAAATTGGAACACAGAAATGATCTTCTTGATAGAGATGATCCACTGTTCCGAAGTCAATGGGTGGGTAGATCCACTGATGGTTGGTGTTCATTGATGCATAAAGGATTAAATATAAAGTTGTTCCCATCGTAGTGAGATCAGTCTCTCATATTGATTCAAGTTATTTCCCAAAACATGAGTCAGTTGGTTCATCATTCGCATGAATGTTTACATTCCAGCTTCCAGCGGAGGGCCGTCAGTGCATGGTCCATTGGGGTCACTATTTTCACAGTTCCTCCTATTTCACACATTTTTCTAAAAGTATAAAACTTTAGTGAGAAAATTATTTAATTTATGATTATTTTATCTATAATTTATTTTATGTATTAAAACTTCATTAAAAAATTACATTTCTCTATAAAAACATCATAATGATTCATAAAAAGATTATGATTAACCAACCATATCCCATGTGTGTGTCATAACCAACAGTATAGAAAGGCCCATTGTTGTATACCAGGATAACCCGGGTCAGGCCTAAAACTCTTTTTAAGAGTTTTCACTCAAAGTTACCATTGTTTCAGAGCCACCTCTACCAACTCGTATCCTGAAAGGGATGTATTTTCTTGATAAAACACTTACTAAATACTCACCAAAATACCAGTAATTTTTCCCATATTTATACATTTCTATAGGATTCTTCCTAATGTTGTCATAGCCTAATTTCTATAAATAACTAAACTATCCTTTGATATCAACCGTGGCATCTGAAAATTTTATTACATAATTTTATATTACATTTTACATACAGATGATCATTAATGTCTAGTGTCTTATAAATAAAGGACATCATACAAGAAAACAACAAAAAACATCTTTCTAATACACTTGTAATGCTTCATAATAGGTTCATCCTAAGAACAATTACTGCATCTCATGACATGGAGACATAAATAAATGGAAAGGGTGAGCAGAAGGCTCATTAAGGAAAACAAGGGAATCAGTTAAATTGTGAAATCAATAAGAAATTGATAAAAACATAATGACCTAAGCAATGGAAGTAGAGGCATTTAATAATGAAAGTAACTTGAACCATAACATGAATATGTGGCTACAACATTAAATTTAGACATTCATGAACATATCACCAAGGTTCATCCCAAAGGTGTCATAAAAATTACCATGTTTATTCACCAAGGTATCGTGAGACTTGTCATCTCTTGAGATTAAATCATTTACCCAATTAATTGGAGATCTATCAGGGAAGACCATTAATATGTCTTTATTTTCTTGTGATCCACAAAGATCGTAATCAAACATTTCATAAATAACCCAAATATAATCCTAGAATTGGGTTTCATGTCCAAAATGTGATGTTTAAAATGTACATAAAATAAGATCATTATGTCATTAATAACCCATGGAAAGGGAGTGCGGGTTATATGTATATCAGTTACAGAATAAAATTGATAAATTTTATGTGTTGATGAATACCCAAGAAATTAAAATAGATTTGGGTATCCACATAAATAATTAAAGTGAATTTCTTGAGAAAAATAGAGAGATTTAGAGGCACATGAGGCTCATCCTGGTTGGTGAGGACTCGGTAAGTTCATCCTAGAGACCCAAGATCAAATCCCGGTGGAGTATTATTTAAATGTACTATAGTAGTACTGTTGAAGGCATTGTTCAGTAATATAGCAGCCAGAACTATTCATCTAGTTGTGCCTTTGGGCCAGCGGTTTGGTCCTCATGTCCTGCATGGCTTTCGGGCCACCCAAGGCCTTCGGGCCAGTTGATTCTTAAGGCCTTTGGGGCACCCCAAGGCCTTCGGGCCACATGAATGAAGATGTACCCATTAGACAACAAGGGACAAGGCAACATAGGAAGATTCAGGGAAGGAACATCCACTAGAGCAGAGCTAATAAGAATTGGGAGAATGATAGGGTATGGTTTTTCCATCGGTACTGGGCCTGTGCATCTTTTAATAGGACAGCTAGCCGACTACCCCTGCGAAGGTGGAGTGCTGATATCATGACACGTGCTGGGGAGGAGTAGTTCCAAGTTGTATAGTATTGGTGACTACCTCTAACACTTATGGGTCATGTAATTGTCTCTAATTCTTCAGGCCTTATAAGGTCTCAAACTCATCCCTTGAAATGTGGATTATCAATATAAGAAAAAATAAAGGCCTTCGGGCCATTCTGTCCGATTTAGAGACGAACATTCTGCAGCATAACAGCTACATAAAACCATTTTAGATTGCACTAAATATAGAGGGGAAAATGGTAAACCACTCATAAATAATTCATAATACATTTTGGGTACATAATAATATCATTTTATAGATATTTGAATGACATACCACATGAAAATAATACATGAGAGAAAGGAGAAGATATTATTTCTTTTATGAAAAAATTGACAGCCTGACGGCATCGCTAAAAAATTCAAAAAACAATTGATGAGAGTGGAAAGGGTCTCTCATCATTTGGACTTGAAATGGAATGTAATATAAATATATAAGAACATTCCCCACATAATAATATGGAATCTAGAAGACATAACATAAAGGAAATCCTGACTAAAAAGAGGAGGTTGAAAGGTTCTCTTACCTTGAAAAGTAACGTTGAAAGCATGAAGTTCAGGACCTTGGGAGGATTAAGGGCACCTCGGGAGGACTCCTTGCGGGGTATAAAGACCATATATTCATTGAGGAGGATTTTGGAATGAATATAATGAGAGAATGGCTCGATATTTCTAGGAAAAGTGCGGGATTAAATTATTAATTTCAAAGGGACACCTCATCGGTGGTATTTTCAAAACCTTGTGATTACCCATAGTATAGGACAATTGGGACACCTCATAACATATCTTAATATTCAAAAGTAGACCATATTTTTTACATCATTATTACATCATCAATGATGTCATCAAACACATGAAACTCAAAACTATATTTTTACTTTTAACCAAAAAATCAACTGTTTCAGAAAAATCCTAAAAATTCACTTTATCCTAATATAGATGCTCTAAATTCTAAAATGAACTCCATTTTATGAAAATAAATTTTTAATATTTTTAATTAAATATTTAAATAAAATCATTATTTATTCCAAAAATACAACTTTAAAACTATAACTCATTTTGTATCACCTTAATGAAGTAATCAATGCCCCATTAAATTATCGCATAACCATAAGACAATAAGGTAACAATTTATAATTAAATTTCATAAAAATACATTTCCATCTTATACTATTAAATTAATTATATAATTTTAAATGAAATATTTATGACATACAAAAATACCAAAACTAAAACTATGATCATTTTTCACTTTTAAGATGTATAAAATGTATTTATTCATTCATGGGTGAATTTTTTATTTTTTTGGTCGATTTATTAATCATTACTATTCATTACTATTCAAATAGGTATGTTACTATTCATACATTAATATTCACTAAAAATTATGGTGATCTCATTATAATCTAAATTTCCTACTGAACACAACTACAAAAGACCATTTTTTGAAAATCAATTCACATTATTAATTATTTAACGAATAAAAAAATATTTTAAAATTCCCCCCTTCTTCCAAAATTCATTAAAAATATGGAGCTTCTATAAATTTATCCTATATTTATCCAAAAATTTGAAATTGTCATGTTTTACCATAATAAAAAGTAGAAATTTTATTTATACCAATGGAATACCGAAAGTAACTAAGGCTTCATTACACAGCACCATATAACACCTGTATAGGACCTATGTGTAAGGTGTGTTATGGTGATAGAATCTGGGGTGGCTCAGAAAACACTACCCCACTAGTGATTTATATCAGCTTGAAATTCTACCTGAGGAGATTCCATTAATAATTCACATGTTGAAGTTCATCTTGGGATTGGTCTAGAGAAAATCGAGAAATGCTACCTCCTTCCCAAGCTCCAACAGATGGGATTCATAGGGCTCGAGTCTACTGGATGATGCTATCGACTCTTATTTCTATATTAATTAACCAAGATCATTTGAATTTATAAATAGTAACTGTAATGTTATGAATTTTGTTTCCAATTTTCATATTGACCAATATCCATATAACAGTTGACACCCAATAGTATCATTTAATTATACTCAATTCATTAATTAATGGATATAGTTTTATTGAGTATAGAATAAAATAACACACAAATTTAGGAAATAAATATCATTAAAAAGATTGGATCATTACAAATAATGGTAAAGGGATGAAGATATCGTAATAATCTATCGACCTCATACAAATTTACCGACAATCCTTAATACTTTTCTTCAACAAATAATAATTTTCCTTAAAACATCATATGACATATTAAGAATAGTTTCATGTTCATTAGTATTTGGATATAGGAAAAATATTTTGAAGGGCATGATACATAAAATTTTGAGAGATTTTTAAGGCTTTTATTATCATTTAATAAGTCTTTTCAATTATTTTATAAGACTCTTCATGGATATATTATGACATTTTATTCTATATTCAACATTTTTTATAGCCACAAGTACTTTTCCAATATCTCATCAGACAATTCATGGGCTTTGTGTAAGTATTTTCACATAGTACTTTTAAAATGTCGTAATGCTTTATTAATCTCAAAAGTCTCTTTCTCAATATCATAAGACAACCCTTGGAGTATTAGACTATTGAATTTTCAAAATTCTTGCTAAAGGGAATACAAAATATAATTTCTCCAAAAAAATAGGTGTGATCTAAAATCAATTCTAATTTCCAAGGTCTAACAAAATTGTGATAAATCTTCCCAATAATAAAGGTGACACAATATTTTAAAACCTCAATAATACATCATTTTCAATAAATAGTTAATATATATTATAGAAATATATTCCCTATAACTATAATGTTTTAACATCCATAGACACTAGATACATAATCAACATATTTTTTGGAAGTTATTAAAAATATCCCCCAAATTTATTCTCTCTTATTACCCTTCTTAAAAAGACCTTAATTTAAAAAATTTAGTCATAAATTTGGTTAATTAATACATCATAAATTATCAGTTGAGATTCTCAGTTATGGTAATCAAAGTATATACCAATCAATGGTCATGAGTGAGTTTAATATGATCATAAGTGTTTGATAACATGATCATAACATTAAAATTCATACTTAATTAGTTAAATATCATTCATCATGATTCATTGATTATTGCTTATTTAAAAAAAAGGCAAAAATAATAAGAGTAGGGAATTATCAATAATTTAAAATGACCAATGAGAACATGCAATTATTATTGGACCTGAGTTTCTATCATATACATACCAATAAAAAATCACATACTAATTTATGGAAACATATTTCTTAAATATTTAAAATATTATTTTAAAATCATGGGAAAACATCCCTTTTAACTAGGAATAACAAAGAGAAATGAAATGGGTTCCAAAAATTATTTTATCATGAATTAACTAACCCAGGTTAAAATAATGCTTCCTTAGAATCAACCTAAACATATATCATCATAAGATATCTATAGAAATAAAGATGATTGTTTCTTAAGGGTATATCCCTTGTGAAGCATAATAATCCTTAAAAGCTTTTGAAATAGAAGAAAAATGAATTTTATAAAATCATTTAACGTTAACTTTTAATATCAATAAAAACATTCTTCTTCTTTGGATAACTTTTTAAACAAAAAATTGGAATATGACTTTATTTATATGACCATTGCAACTTATATTGGAAGCATCATTTTGAAATAAAGACATTATAGTGGTCAAATCTATTCATTCTATATATGTTAAAGAGAAAACATTTTTTTCTCAGTTTTTAAAAAATTAAAAAAGCAAGTCATATGAAAAACAACCAAAAAACTACATTATAGTAATTTGTATAGAAATTCAACAGTGGGAGAAATAAAATTCTCAATAATTTTAGTATATATAATAACTTCAATATCACATTTTTAACAACCTGGACATAGAGAAGAATGATTCTAGACCCAAAATGAAGAAATAAGGATGGATTTTATTAAAAACAATTTCTCAGTCATTTTATATACCAAAAATAGAAAACTAAATGAGAAACATGAAAACCAGAGAAATAAATAGAGGAGAAAAAAATATATAGAATTTAAAAGTTAAGCTATAAAAGATGTTGGAATTCTATTAATTTATAGTTCCAAATAAATTTTCTATAAATATGTATTTTTTTATACAGGTATTTTTATTTACAAGAGTATGGAAGGTATTCGTAGTTTTATAGTGGTTAAAGGCTTTTAATTTTATATTCTTGAGCACGAATCTATGGTACATAGATAATGAATTGTTTGTTCTTTCCATACACCCCTACCATGTAGACATGTTTTTATAGGTGCATAGTTTTTTAATCAGGTCTTGGGATATGGGAAACTTTAAAAATGCTTGCATAAAAATGAATAGTAATTTCACATGGTTAGTGAAAACTTTTTGACCATGCATTGTATCTATATGAGATGGTGTGTCATGAATAGTGGAGGTTCAATGATTAGTTCACAGTTTTTCTAACCTTGCGGGAAAATTGTTTTTCCCTTTATAAAGTAAAATTATTACAAGAAATCCCTTACAACCACTGGAAACGTAAACCTAATTTTTTCTTCCTTTTGGATTATTATCTCCTCTATAATGTGCCCATATCATCTGGATCGGGTTCTCATGAACCTAAATTTTTTCTCACTGATTTTAAAAACCATTTATTGTGATTATAAGTTTTAGGAAAGAATATAATTTCTCTTTATTCATTTAATTGTCTATTTTTCATCCCATGATCTATTACTGTTTATGTTGAATATGACATACTATCAGTGATTCTTTATTATTCTTTAATTTCTGCTAAGTTATCTTGAACTGAAGGCATATATTAAGATAGTAGACTCATTTGTGGATAAGGTAGGTTTTTTTTTGCTTTATCTGATAATGTCACAATGTTTAATAACATATTTGTTAAGTGTAGTCATGTCAGTTTTTAAAATTCTTGACATAAAAAATAATTTAACTATTGTGTGGTCTTAAACATGTAATTAGAACCCACATGGGTCCTGATTAATCAATTCGTTCCCCTAATACCAAGGTCTTGTCCCCCCATGGGGTCAGTGTGGACAATGTCATTGGTTGAATAGTTAATGGAGGGACCATAGGGATGCCTAAAATGTTCATTGGGGCCTTATAATTTTATTTAACAAGTTTTATTCATGACATGGAACAAAATTGTATTAAATGGTTTGTTATTTCCATAACCACTGAGATATAGTTAGATTGGTGATTGAGAACCCTTGGCACAAAATATTAAATAAATTTATAAATTAAAATTTTAATGAATGGGAGTTCCTTGGAAAAATTACACATATTTTTCCTTAGACTTTCTGATTTTAAATGATTAGATTGATTAAATAATAAGAACATGAGGATTACATGGATGAGATCAATTGACTCAGTGGGATACCTAATGGTTGGGAATGCCGAGGATGAGATCCTTGGATATGACAAGAAACATATTGATTGAGAATTACATGGATTAGTTACATGGGGTTAGTGGGAGGCCTAATGATTAATAAATCCAAGGGTGTGGTCCTCATAAATGGTGGGAGAAAAAATGATTGAGAAAGTCATGGATGTTCTCTAGGTATTAGGTATGATAATTAACACATGGAAATCCCTTGTTTTACGTCCTTGGTTTTTGTATGATACCTTGTGATTCAGAATTACGTGGTTAATGCCCCATGGATTTGGTTGAAATATGTTGACCTAGAGTGTATTAGAGTTTCACCATGGATTTGGTAGAATCATATTATTGTAAAATATTATCAGAGACATTTGGCACTAGTTAAAGAAGGTACGGTTGACCAAGGTGACATTATGGAGTATGATGTTTGATAAGGTTTATATTTATTTATTTTCAATGCATAATATATTTTATTTTTCACATCACCATGAACTATATTCTCATAGAATAGATAAAAATTTATAAACCATTGGTATGACTATCTAGATTTTTAATATAATATTTTTTTCATAAATAATTAACAAAATAATAGATTTTTATATTTGATGGACCTTCTAAGTTTTAATGTCTTGGAAACTAGGTAAACAATACATGAATTACATAAGGTAACTAAAAACATAAAAATAATGTCATGATCTTGAAATAAAAATTTATTTTTCTATCCTGGGTAGCCACACATCAAGTGATTTCATATGGGAATCCATCAATAGAAAAGGGTGAGCATAATGCCTTGTAAGGGGTAAATGAATGATAAAAATGAGAGATAATCAAGGATAAAAAACTAAGACATAAAATGAGTTCATAATAATAATAATATGATATATCACAAGGATTTGTACCCAAAACATAAATATGATACGCTCATAATAGTATCACCAAGGTTCAATACCAAGGTGTCATAGAACACATTACCAAGGCTATTCACCAAGGTATCATAAAACATATCATCTCAATATATTATTTATTTAACTATTGAATTAGGTTGTAATCATAGAACAACCTTAATTTTTACTAGTTCTTGTGTACGACACATATCATGATAAATTATTTCAAAAATTACTTATGGAGAATAAGGATCTACTTTCACCTAATATAATTGATCACATTCATGTTTCAAGAAATTAGTGTTTCATCATTATTAACCCATGGGAAGGTAATGTGGGTTTAATAAATGAATTTAAACAATAAAATAATGTAAATAAAATATATATGAGTAATGTTGAATAACAATTGGTTTGGTTATTCATATCATAATAAGAGATCCATGGAAAATCAATGAAATATTTCGATTGCAAAATGGGTATACAAAGTGATTTATGGAAAAAAATTAATAAGAGAGAATTAAATTCGCCCAGTAATAGAAAATTATTTTAAATGATAATGGAATTTTAATAAGTGAATGACTACATTAATTTTAAATTTTATGACTTACTACAAAGGAGGTGCTTGATAAAAATAAATGTACGATAATCTCATACCATGTGAGATAGCCACTTAAGCATAAGAGGAGTTCAATGGAAGTTAAGAAACTCTATTGAAAGAAACTAGAGGAGTAAAATGAGTGTATATTCATGATTAATCATTTTGAAATAAATAAAATAAGGTGTATAGGTGGGTATATATAGAAACTATTGGAGGATAGTTTCTTAATTTCAAGATATCATCCTTGGAAATCAAGGTTGTTAAAAATGGAAACCCTTAGATTCCCAGGGTTTTAATTTATGGTTCATGAAAAAATATTGTATTTTTTGACATATTTTTTGTTTTATAATATAAATTCAATATTTATGTTCTTTTTGGGATGGTGAAATAATTTTTTATGAAATAAGTGTTTTAAATCATTAATTTCCATTTTAGAATTTAAAATTTTATTTATATGTATGGAGATTAATTTTAATTAATTAAAAGAAAATATATTAATAAAATAACTTAATTATAGTCTTGTGTTTAATTTTATTAACTATTATATATTTTTCAAATATTTTTCAAGTCAAAAAATTCTATGAAAACACAAAATTCAATTTTCACTATTCACTAGATAAATAAATTATTTTAAAAAATTCTCAAAATTTCATTCCATCATTATTTTGAGGTGATGATTTCTAATTTAATGATTATATTTTAATAATATTTTGATGAATTTCAAAATTTCACCTTTTAAAAAAGTTAGTCTTTATTTAAAAAAAATTTACGTTATATTTTAATTTCTGACCATTTTTAAAATTTCCTTGAACATTGTAATATTACATTTTAATCAGTGTATAAAAATATTATTTTATCAGAATATTTCATCAAATTAAATTTACTTTATAATACCTTAATTTATCCTAAAATTTTAGATCAATTATATATATTCTAAAAAATAAAATAATATTTTCATTATATCCAAAAAAAGTAATTATCATATTATTCATATATTCATGTGTATTTTGTTAGATAATATAATAATGAAAATGGAATTTATGAACCCAATTTTTCATTTAAAAAATTATATTTAATCATTTATAATAATATGGTCTTGATTCATAACCCCGTAATACACTAGCACATAACCAAACCATATGGTGTGGAATCGTGGTACATTGATGGGGTGCCCCAACTAACATTGAGTTAGTAGTGATCACCACGAACATGTAATTATCCTATAGTTGATTCCACTCGAGCCATACAAGTCTAAGTACTACTTGGGATTGGTCAAGGGAAAACCCCAGTGACGCTTTCTCCCTCTTATGTTATGAAAGATGGGATTTAAAGGGCATGATCCCACTAGTTGAGGCCATCATTTTCCCCTTCTACATCAATTATATTTTTTATTACCATTTATATATAATATTTATAATGGTAACATTATTACTAGTGGTTATAATTCCCGAATTATGTATTGACCAATAGTTGGGTTGTGATTAGTTCTTAATGTTCACTATTCCCATTATACCCAATATATACATAAAAATTCTCATAACTCAAAATTCATTGCTTCTCTTAAAAATGTTCTACACATCCCTTGATAATTTCTATTCTTCTAAAAACTATATTATTTGTTTTTGATAATATAATAGGATTTATCTTCATTAGATAATTCAGGTATATTGTGTTAACATTTTTTTGTGTATTTTTGTTATTATTTTATATCATTTTATTGTTTCTAGATTTCATAATTAGTTTAAATTTAATATATGTAATGTTCTTATGAAATTTAATATTATTTATATTTTCTAATAATATAATATTCACTATAAAATAATATTTCTTAATAACATAAATAAATTTTTAGGTAGTTATATTATCCCCCTTTTGGAATTATATCCTTCAAATATAATTCAACCACAAAAAAAGAATTTTTTCTCTTTATTAATTTCTTCAAGATCCTATGGTTATTCATAGAACATATGATGTATCAACTAGGCTTTCACAAGTCAGGTTATTTTTTAACTCTATATTTCTTCCCTTGCATTATGAATATATATTAGTTCTTCTTGATATGATAGGTAAAGATCTAATTTCATAACACATGTATCTATTATATGTGGTCAGTCAGACATATAAATTCATAATAGGTCGGCGTAGAATACATTGTGGAAATAGAATTATTTTGAGGTAGTGCTAACAGATAGGAAACTACTCCAATATACACCAAAATATCAAGGGGTATAATGTATCTTAAACACAATTTCCATTTCCTTCTATATCACATGAACCCATTTTACATTGATATTTCTAGGATTACACGATTCATGACCTGAAACTACATTCCCATCCATCTCATTTAATAATAAATATTTTTTTAACTCTAAAAAATCTTGATATGTTTTTAGACTACTTGTATCTTCTTTGTAGTATCTTAGACAATGTTTGGTCATATATTTTTATTTCTCTAACTTTATCCCATCATGTTGATGTTAAAAACCTCTTTCTATATATTTCTTTCATATGGATCCATTTGAATACTCAATTGAAAATTATATTTATAGTTTAATTCACCAATTGGAAGAAATTGGTCCCAAATCCCCTGAGAATTAATATAGTTATGCTGTGAAATGTATTGAAATTATTGAATAGTCTTCACAAAATATCCATCAATATCAAGAAGATGGATTTTGTTAATGTTTAAATCATTATTCAAATAATTTTGAAGGATCCTATCAAAAATAGAAGTAAAACATGAATCCCTAACCAAAATAATTTATAATGTCACCCCATGAATCTTCACAACTTATTGAATATAAAATTGATAAATGTTATAAGGGACAAATCAAATCATATTGGGATAAATTGGGTATACATTGTTTACGTATCAAAAATTACCCACATATAAATGTTTTCATTTTATATATTTATAATACTTGTGACAAAGTTCGTAGTGATGCAGTCTCATATCCATATAGGTGTGGGTATTTTTTCAGCACTCCCTTGGTTATTTATCACACAGCCACTACTTTTGTACATAATAAACATCATTCAGTATAATTATCAATATCCCTTTTTCAGTATCCCCCAAATAAAATTTCACAAATGTTTTTACATTTTGTGCTTCAAGTATATATAGGGAATGTAGTGTTTTGAGATTCAACCAAGATTTATTTCGTTAAATCTATATCATATATGATATATATCCTTTTACCAAATCATAGTACTCCTTCTTAATCAAAATTTAACTCATAAAGATTCTGATTTTTCATAGCATTTATCTCCTTGTGTAATATCATATCATCTCTTTGGGATTTCTTTATCTTGTCCAATGATGATAGTTTAGAAATCATCTGAGATCGGATTGATGATTCCCATTCTTTTATGACTTCCATTCCCATCATTACCAGTTCCATTATCAATGATTATACATAAATCCTCATCATTTAAATGATTATTTCTAATTTTCTTCTCAACAAATAAACAACATTGTATTATTTCTCAGGGTGATAGTGGTTACAAAAATAATAGTCCTTAGGAAGTTAAAACCATATCCTTTGTCTCATGTTTTGTTTTGTTTGTTTAGATATATAATTAAAAATATTTTGGTCAGTGTTTATATCACACATCTTCCCATAAAGACTATGACTATATTTTATTAATGACAATCTAGTTATAACAAACTTCAAATCATAAGTAGGATAAATACTTTCATGAGGTTTTAACTATCATGATGCATTGGTAGTCACTTTTTCAATTCTAATGAATATAAATTTAATTACATATTGAATTGAATCACTATAAATGAAAATAATTTCCCCATTATAGGGTAAATTTGTAAAAGGTTCACTAACCGACCTATTCTTTGTTTTATTGAATCATTCTCCACAATCCTTTTGTCATTTAAACTTAACTCCCTTTTGAGTTATCATTCTTAGTTGATTATAAATCCAAGATAATATTTACAAAAACCATATATAGTAACCTAAAAATTAATGAAACTATAAATATCTATTATTATTATTATAGGATGTGGGAACTCATCAATAGCCTTTTATATTTCTAGATCCACTAATATTCCTTCACTGGTTATGATGTGTCCCAATATTGTAACTTGCTATAGCTAAATCGTCTATTTTATGATTTTACCAAAAAAACATGTTTCTAATATGAATTTTAGATAATCCTAATCTCTTCATGAATATTAGAATATATTATAATTTCATTAATAAAGACCACTATAAATTTATCATAATATTCCATAAATACTATATTATTCACATCAATAAATATTGGAAGATCATTAGTTATGAATAATTTTATAATAAAAAACTAATAATTTTAATATATTATTTATAAGGAAGTATTCGGTATATATTATTTCATTATCCTCAGTAGATGGTACCACATTCAAAGGTAAATAATGGTGAAGATTTAATCCCCAATAATCTGATCAAACAAATCATCAATATTTGTGGGGGGTTATATTTTATTCACAACAATCTCATTAGGTTCTCTATAAGAAATAAATTGCTTCACTAGTCCATCCTTCTACAATATGAATAGAATAGGTTCTCTCAAACGTTACACAATTTGGGGAATAAAACCCTTCACTAAAATATCATGAATTTTCTTCTTTAATTATTTAAAATCTACATATGTCATTCTATAGGGTTTTTTTAAATTGAATTATAGTTGTGTTTTACTTGAATTGTGAAATATAACACTAATTTTGGAGTGGATTCATGTAAAGAAACATCCATTTATTCCCAGGAAATGGTTACATATACTATATTTATACATTCTTAATCATATTTATCTATAATAATAATTTCTAGAATTAACAAATTATATCATCCATTAATCTGAACTGCCAGATATGATGCTGAAAACATAATATTTACATTCATGTATTTGATACTGAAAAATGTGAACTAATTTCAACAATACAAAAACTTTTAAATGATAAGGAAATTTTGGATCACATACGTGCCCAATAACATTTTAGTATTAATTTTTTATAGAATGAGGAGAAACTCTTACTTAACAACACCCATGTATTAAAATGTGTATTTTTTCACTATACCTAGATACTCCTATTCGCCATTTGTAACATCCCAAGTAAGTAATAAATAATAGATATTTTATCTATGCATATTAATTAATTGTATAGTGTTTTAGAGGCTTAAAATGAAAATAAATACAGTCTTAAGCATGGAATACAATAATATTCTTAAAAGATTGTTTTACTGCCTTTTGATGGAAAACCCTTTTTAAATAAAACTTTTGACAATTTTATAATCTATATTTGTCAAAATAAACTTAATTATTATGATTGGGACATTGAAATTTACTTTGGATAAATTTTTGGTATTTTTCTGACAATGTTCATTTTTTAATGAATAGTAAAAAATACTACATTTTACATCAAAACTGCTTTTTATATCTACTTTATTTATATGATTAGATTATCTTTTGAATTGGTATCAAAGTGTCATCTGAATATATTTTTACCAGTTAATCCAATGGTGGTCATTAGATTTAATTTCACTTTGAAATCGGACTTAAACTAGTGTCAATCTTTTGATACTTATTGTTTCAAAAAAACACGCTATTTGCTCTGACAACGGGAATTAATTATTAAATTAATTAATGTGACTTATATGTTTTGAATTTTGTAAAATGGACTTCATTTTTTAATTCTTAATATCAAATATAGATTAGGGTGAAGTTTTGGTATCTTTCTGAAAAACTTCAATTTTGGATGAATAGTGAAACCAGTAAGTGGTAGTTAAAGAAACTGATTTTTCGTTTAAATGAAACTTTTCCACTTATGTGGTTTTATTTTCAAAAATCCATCATACATTATTGTCATTAAGAAGTAAAACGTGGTTCAATGAGATTAAAATAATTTTTTGGTGAATAGTAACTTTTAAGTTCTTAATCGCGATTAGTGGTAATTACTGTAGTTTAAGGTAAAAATAATGTTTTAATAATATAAGATGAGCTTGAAACATGTCCTACCCTCATTTTATGTGTCATGGACGACCAAGACCATCCATGGGTCAACTTGGGGATCCCATGGAGCCACATTGGTTGGGAAATGACATAAATAACATTTTATTTAATGTTAAAGTAAAAAATGACACAAACAAGAGATGTTTGACTAAAACAATTTTTACATGGGGTTATAAAAGTAAGATTTTTTATTATAAATTCTAATTGGAAAGATAAAAAAATTTCCTACATCATAGTATTTTTTTATAATTTTTAGACTTTAAATTTATTAAATTATTTATGACATCATGATGATGCAGCGATTACCTCATTAATAATGGATTTAAATAAAATGGAAAGATAATGTAAAATCTAAGACCTAAAAATGTCCAAAACCTATTGGATGAGTGGATTTCGAACCCTTATCACCTTATCCTTTAATTATATCAAGTTTGGACCTCTTAAATCCAAATACCATTTTAAAATAATGTGACTTTTCTTTACCTTCCAAGAGTGCCCCTCCTCTCCTCTTATAAAAGGCCCCCACCTCTACCTCCTTACCCGCACTCCCGAAGCCTTTGGATCGGCCAACCCATGCCCATTTTTTCTCTCCAATTCACTCTATTACTCCTTGAATCCTCACTTTGGGCATAAGTCTTCCCAAGGAAGCCTTTGAGCTCAAACCAAAGGGAGTTACCCGATTTTAAGGTATTGTCTTCACTTGAGTCCTTTTGTTTTATTTTGCTTCCCCAACCCCCTAAACTCTTTTTATTCATTTCTATTGTAAAAACTCCAGTATATTCAATATACTAGGATTTTTTTATAATAATCATTCGATCTACACTTACACATGCCTACATCTAATGGTTAAAAACATATTGTTTCTGTGGATGGCGAATTTCTGCCTCCCAAAACGATGATTGTTCAACATTCTTTTAACACCTTCAATGGTGGCCATTAAGATGAAACTATATTTATATATGATATATAATATGTTTATTTTTTCTTTAATCTTCTTTATTTTTTATTTTGGGCATACCTTTATGGTTTCCATTATGGGTAAACGTGATATCTTCATTTAAGGAAGTGCGGACTACCGCCCCCTCAAAGTGATTTGATTCGTTAAATACCATATGTGGGACGTGTAAAGGATGGAACTTTGATATTATATATGATATTATAAAGGAATTATAATATACCTTTATATCATTATGATTCCATTCTATAAAATATGAAATAGAAATAAAAGTAGTGTTCATGCGTACGTACGGCTTACCGTCTCTATGAACGGTGCATTTCATTTCTTACCTCTAAATGATTATGTAATATTATAAATGAATGTATATAATGGATATATAATTTATATACATCATGATTATAATTCTGGATATAATGGATACATGAACAACTTGTAATTATAAAGGGTTTATTTTTTCTCAAGTACCAAAGATCATTAAAACGACCGTTATTAACATAAATAATTACATAGTGATCATGACATGGCAATAAGTGATATAAATGGAATAATGAAATTTAAAAAGGTTCTTAAAAAAGAAGAAATTAACTCAATTTTATTATTCAGGAGATTAAAGAACGACCGAGTCAAGTCGGACCCGAGGTATGGGACTTCATCCCATTCTCCTTTCATTAAGAAATATTTTGTTTTATACCCAACCTTATTTTATACGGTGTATAAACCCCTTTGACTTTTACGTTTATTCAAAAGGAATATTTTTTATACAAAGAATTTACTAAACGACAAAAGGGAATGTTTTGTCGTACGTATGCGGTGACAATGACTTCTCCAACGCCGTGACCATTATTTGTGTTTCGGCTTCCCCTACAAGCCATACCTTTTTTAAAGAAAAATAAATACCATGTTTTACTTTTCTTTTATTTTGGTATTGAAAATGGTTTTCATAATGTTTTTATATCAATGTGTTGTATTGATATCTTGTGATTTAAAGGTGGAAATATTATGTTTCCTTTATTCATGTTTTATGTGATAGGATTATGTTGAGGTTCTTGGGCATTATTATGAAGACGGGTGGTTCTGTGATAAACTAAGGGCGGGTGATCCCGATATAGCTCTCCAATGCATTGGGTAACACGAAGGAGTGAAACGTTAAGGTTTCTTAGAAGCGATTTAGGGAATATACTGTGATGGGTATTCCAAACGTAACTAAGAGGGTTTCTCCCTACGTAAGAATGTTATGAATGCCTCAAGTTACATTTATATCTTATTATTTCTATGATTTATTCATGATTTGATGAGGTATGTTAAAGTGCTTATGTTTTATGGGTAAATTATGATTTCATTCTTATGTATATATGTACCCATGTTTCCTTTCCATATTTTTATATCCCTTACTGAGCTTTTTATGCTCATCCCAAGTTTTTTTTGAAATGTTTTTCACAGGTCAAGGTAAAGGTACATTATATGATGATAGTTTCAAGGAAGTGTCAAGAAAGAATCCATGTTTTATTTTAAATATGTTTCCATTGATAGGAATGAATAATACTATCTTTATGCAACCACTTTGTTTAGATGTGGAATGCAATGCAAGTTTTATGATCTAATTCTCTAAAACTCTAAACCTGAAAAGATCCTCAATGTCTAATCTTGTAATAAATCATTATTAAGTAAGTTTTAAGTTTGGGGAATTATAGTTGGTATCAGAGGTCGGTTTAGATAACTTTAGGAGTTATAATTCTATTAAATGATTATCCAAAAATATTTTTTTTATGGTCAAATTGAAGTGATATAGTATTTGAAGATTACCATGTTGCTTCATCTAAGACATGTTTGTTCAGAATGGTTTTCCACATAGGAAACTGGGAAGCAGTGCTATGAAGGAATAAAAAATGAAATAACCTTCCGAATCAGCATTTTGAGATGGTTGGAATTGGAACTGAACATTTTGTTGTAGTAATGGCGCAGTTGACTCAAGCGATAAATGGTGGTGGTATATATGCACGAGACCAGCCAGATCAACCACAGAGGAACATGTCAGTGGTGGAACATTTCATGAAGAAACATCCCCCATCATTCAGAGGATCATCTGACCCTATGCTAGGTGAAGGGTGGATTAAAGCACTGGATAATATTTTCGATGTCATGGGGTGTTCAGACAATCAAAAGGTTAGTCTTTATATTTACGGTTTTGAGGGTGAAGCAGATCAGTGGTGGTCTATGGTTAAAAATATCAGGGACGCTGATGAGATTGATGCTCTCGACTGGGATGAATTCAAAGGTATGATTCTTGAAAAGTATTTTCCTAAGGCTGTTCGACTTAGGATAGAAAAACAATTCTTGGAATTGAGGCAAGAGGAAGACTCAGTGGCTACCTATGAAGAGAGGTTCACTTGATTGGCAAGGTATGCTCCAAATTTTATCCGAGACCTTGATAGTAAAATCAATCTTTTTTTACTCAAGACTAAAGCCAAAATATTGAAGGGCATTAGCTTCTCGTGAGATTAAAAGTTATGAAAAGCTTGTTTGATGTGCTGAGAAGGTGGAAATGGAGTTTTCCGATGATCAAGTGTTCTATAACAACCAGCAAAAGAAGATACCAAGGTGGAAGGAGAAAGGGAATAATTCTTCAAAAAAGTCTAATGGTAAGAAATCTAAGTTTCAAGTTTGTTATAAATGTGGCAAAAGGCATGCTGGGGAATGTCTTCTGGATTGTGGAAAGTCCTACCGATGTGGTAAGATGAGACATAAGGCTCGTGATTGCACTAAAAAGGATCAAGTTGATGCTAAGACCAAATTTGATTTACAGTTATCGAAATGTTATAAGTGCAATGAGATGGGTCACTATGCAAACGAGTGTCCGACAAAGAGCTTGAGTGATGGGAAGCAGTTAGACTACAAGCAGAAAGGGGTGGTGAAATCCTTTACAACTACTTCAGCAGATGTCGGGCCGTCAAATGAAGTTGTAACAGGTACTTTGGTTTTTCAGATTATGCCAGTGTGTTGTTTGATTCGGGGTCCACACATTCTTTAATCTCTGAAACCTTTCCTAGTAAAATGGGAATACCATCTCAAGAAATGAATCCTAAACATCTGGTAAAAACACCTGGGGGAAATGTTGAGGCAAAATGAATTTATAAGAATCTTCCTATCCTTATCTGTGGAAATAACCTACTTGAAAACCTTATTTTTTTTACCTCTAGTAGAGTTTTATGTTATCCTGGGTATGGATTGGCTCTCTATTTACCATGATAAGATTGACTGTAGAGATAAAGAAGTTTCGTTTCAGAAAGACTTTCCGTTTGTGTACAAGAAATAACCCTTAATGTTGATAACTTATCAAGAGGCCAAGAAACATGTAAAAGATGGTAATTAATGATACCTTGCACACATCGTTGAAAATAATGTAACTGGTCAGATTAATGATGTGCCAGTGGTAAATGAGTATCCTGATGTTTTTCCTTATGAGTTTCCTGGAATAATACCGGATTGGGAAGTTGAATTTACTGTTGACTTAGTTCCTAATGCTAATCCAATTTCAAAACCCCCTTATCGAATGGCTCAAATTAAACTTTTAGAGTTGAAGGAGCAATTGCAAGATTTATTAGAGAAAGGTTTCATTCGACCTAGCACATCACCATGGGGTGCTCCTATTTTATTTGTTAAAAAGAAAGATGGTTCAATGAGACTTTGCATTGATTATAGAGCCTTGAATAACATCACTGTTAAGAACAAATATCCTTTGACTCATATCGATGATTTGTTTGATTAGCTCCAAGGAGCTCAGTATTTTTCAAAGATTGACTTGAGTTCGGGGTACCATCAGCTGAAGGTAAAGGAATCAGACGTTCCGAAGACTGCGTTTCATACAAGATATGGCCATTATGAATTTGTAGTAATGCGTTTTGGGCTAACCAATGCACCTGTTGTATTCATGGACTTAATGAATATAATTTTCCATGAGTTGTTGGATAAGTTTGTGGTGGT
Organism: Viscum album; assembly: GCA_963277665.1. Lineage (NCBI taxonomy): Eukaryota > Viridiplantae > Streptophyta > Magnoliopsida > Santalales > Viscaceae > Viscum > Viscum album. The sequence continues at coordinate 85,247,523 of OY728121.1, read as the reverse complement.
TTTCATTGATGATATTTTAGTGTTTTCTAAAAGTTAAGAGGAGCATGAAAGACATTTAAGGGTTATTTTTTAAACCTTAAAATAAAATAAACTGTATGGAAAATTCAGCAAGTGTGAGTTTTGGTTACAACAAATTTTTTCCCTTTATCACATTGTTTCTAAAGATGGGATAACTGTCGATCCTGCAAAAACAAAAGTTGTGGAAGATTGGACAAGACCCACAAATGTAACAGAGATTCATAGTTTCCTTGGTTTGGCAGGCTATTACCAAAGGTTTGTTAGAAAATTTTCACGGTTATCTAGTCCAATGACTATGCTAACTCGGAACGGTGTTAAGTTTATCTGGACAGAAGAATGCGATGATTGTTTTCAGGAACTGAAAAGAAGATTGGCGAATGTTCCAGTTTTGGCACCACCTTCCAGGAATGGTGAGTTTGTTATATACAGTGATGCTTCATTGAAAGGACTTGGTTGTGTCCTAGTGCAGAATGATCAGGTAATTGCTTATGCTTCACGACAGTTGAAAACTCATGAGGTAAATTACCCTACACATGATTTAGATTAGCTGCTGTTTTTTTCGCTTTAAAAATTTGGAGACATCATTTGTATGGAGTAAAGTGTGAAATATATACTGATCACAAATGTTTAAAATATATATTCACTCAGAAAGAGTTAAAAAAGAGACAGAGGAGATGGCTGGAATTAATCAAGGATTATGATTGTACAATTCATTACAATCCATGAAAAGAAAATAAAGTGGCTGATGATTTGAGTCGAAAAAGTAATGCTTCATTAGCAATGTTGCGTTTGGAACGTGATACTTTGGTTAAGGATTCGATGAACTTTGGCATAGAAGTTTTTGGCGCAAGATGTTCTTCTGTTTTTTTTCAGGTATCAGTGATATCTTCTCTATCATACAGAATCAAGCAAGCACAGAAGCAAGACAGTGAGTTGCAGAAAAATGTAGAGCTGGTTCAGAAAGGTAAGTTGCATGAATTCAACATTGATAATGATTGCGTTTTGAGATTTGGGAAGAGATTGTGTGTGCCTTGTGATTCACAGTTGAAGAGAGAGTTGTTATTAGAAGCTCATAGTTCTCCGTTTTCAGTTCATCCTGGCAGTACTAAGATGTACAGAGATCTACGGGTGTATTACTGGTGGGATGGAATGAAAAGATATATTGCTGATTTTACTGTGAAGTGTTTGACATGTCAATAGGTTAAAGCAGAGCGGCAGTTACCGAAAGGGATGCTTCAGCCTTTACCAGTGCTTGAGTGGAAATGGGAGAATATATCCATGGACTTTGTTGTGGGATTACCGAAGACATCTCGAGGTAATAATACAATATGGGTTATTGTTGATTGCTTGACTAAATCTGCTCATTCCCTTTCTATACGAGATACTTTTTCCCTAGATCAACTTTCCCGTTTTTATCTTAAAGAGATAGTCATGTTACATGGAGTTCCTCTCTCCATTGTATATGACCGCGATCCTAGGTTCACTTCTAACTTTTGGAAAGGCCTTTAGAAGTCGTTGGGTACTGAATTAAATTTTAGTACTTCATTTCATCCTCAATCAGTTGGGCAATCAGAACGAAAAATTCAGACCTTGGAGGATATGCTACGAGCTTGTTCGATGGATTATCAGGGAAGTTGGGACAAACTTCTTTCTTTGGTTGAATTTTCATATAATAACAGTTTTCATTCCAGTATACAGATGGCACCATTTCAGGCATTATATGAGAAGCGGTGTCGAACTCCAGCTTTTTGGGATGAAGTGGGTGAAAGAAAGCTGATGGGACCAGAATTTGTAGAAGAGATGGTAGAAAAAGTTCAGCTGATTCAAAAACACATGAGAACAGCTCAGAGCAGGCAGAAGAGTTATGCGGACAATAGGAGGAAGGATCTATCTTTTGAGGTAGGTGATCATGTTTTTCACAAGGTTTCCCCATGGAAAAGTGTGATGTGATTTGGTAAGAAAGGTAAGCTGAGTCTAAGGTTCATTGGACCATATGAAATTCTGGAGAGAGTTGGATCAGTTGCTTACCGAGTGGCTTTACCTCCGAGTTTATCTCAGGTACACAATGTTTTTCACATTTCTATGTTGAGAATGTATATGCCAGATCCATCTCATGTTTTGAGTCCAGAGGTAGTTGAGCTGGAAGAGAACTTATCTTATGAGGAACAACCGATCCAGATTCTTGACCACAGGGAGCAAGTGTTACGGAATAAGGTGATTAATCACGTAAAGATTTTGTGGAAAAACCACATGATGGAAGAGGCAACATGGGAATCTGAAAATGCAATGAGGGATAAGTACCCCCATTTATTCGATAAGTAAATAAATTGTGGGGATGCAATTTTCTAAAGGGGGGACGGATGTAACATCCCAAGTAAGTAGTAAATAATAGATATTTTATCTATGCCTATTAATGAATTAGATAGTGTTTTAGAGGCTTAAAATGAAAATAAATACAATCTTAAGCATGGAATACACATATATTCTTAAAAGATTGTTTTACTGCCTTTTGATGGAAACCCCTTTTTAAATCAAACATTTGACAATTTGATAATATATATTTGTCAAAATAGACATATTTATTATGATTGTGACATTGAAATTTACATTGGATAAATTTTTGGAATTTGTCTGACAATGTTCATTTTTTTAATGAATAGTAAAAAATACTGCATTTTACATCAAAACTGCTTTTTAATCTATATTATTTATATGATTAGATAATATTTTTAATTGGTCTTAAAGTGTAATCTGAAAATATTTTTGCTATTTAATCCAATGGTGGTCATTAGAATTAATTTCACTTTGATATCAGACTTAAACTAGTGTCAATCTTTTGATACTTATTGTTTCATAAAAACATGCTATTTGCTCTGACAGCGGGAATTAATTATTAAATTAATTAATGTTACTTATATGTTTTGAATTTTGTAAAATGGACTTCATTTTTGAATTCTGAATATCAAATATAGCTTAGGGTGATGTTTTGGTATCTTTCGGAAAAACTTCAATTTTTGATGAATAGTGAAACCACTAAGTGGTAGTTAAAGAAACTGATTTTTCGTTTAAATGAAACTTTTCCACTTCTGTGGTTTGATTTTCAAAAATCCGACATAAATGGTTGTCATTAAGAATTAAAATGTGTATCAATGAGATTAAAATAATTTTTTCATGAATAGTAACTTTTATGTTCTTAATCGCGATCAGTGGTAATTAGTGTAGTTTAAAGTAAAAATAATGTTTTAATAATATGAGATGAGCATGAAACATGTCCTACCCTCATTGTATGTGTCATGTCCGACCAAGACATTCCATGGGTCAACTTGGGGACCCCATGGAGCCACTTGGGTTGGGAAATGACATAAATAACTTTTTATTTAATGTTAAAGTAAAAATGACACAAACAAGAGATGTTTTACTAAAACAATTTTTACATGGGGTTATAAAAGTCATATGTTTGATTATAAATAGTCATTGGAAATATAAAATGAATTCCTACATCATAGTATTTTTTTTAATTTTTAGACTTTAAATTTATTAAATTATATATGACATCATGATGATGCATCGATTACCTCATTAATAAAAGATTCAAATAAAATGGAAAGATAATGTAAAATCTAAGACCTAGACATGTCCAAAACATATTGTATGAGTGTATTTCGAACCCTTATCACCTTATCCTTGAATTATATCAATGTGGTACCTCTTAAATCTGAATACCATTTTAAAATAAAGTGACTTTTCTTTACCTTCCAAGAGTGCCCCTCCTCTCCTATTATAAAAGGCCCCCACCTCTACCTCCTTACCCAAACTCCCAAAGCCTTTGGCTCGGCCAACACCTACCCATTTTGTCTCTCCACTTCCCTCTCTTACTTTGTTAAGCCTCACTTTGGGCATAAGTCTTCCCAAGGAAGCCATTGAGCTCAAACCAAAGGGAGTTACCCAATTTTAAGGTAATGTCTTCACTTGAGTCCTTTTGTTTTATTTTGCTTCTCCACCCCACTAAACTCTTTTTATTCATTTCTTTTGTAACAACTCCAGTATCCTAAATATACTAGGATGTTTTTATAAGAAGTATTTGATCTACACATACACACACCTACATCTAATGGTTAAAGAACATACTCTTTCTGTGGATGGCGAATTTCTGCCTCCCGAAACGATGATTGTTCAACATTCTTTTAACACCTTCAAAGGTGGCCATTAAGATGACACTATATTTATATATGATATATAATATGTTTATGTTTTCTTTAAGCTTCTGTATTATTCATTTTCGGTATACCTTTATGGTTTCTATTATGGGTAAACGCGATATCTTCATTTAAGGAAGTGCGGACTACTTCCCCCTCAAAGTGATTTGAGTCGTTAAATACCATATGTGGGACGTATAAAGGATGGAACTATGATATTATATATGATATTCTACTAGAATTATAATATACCTTTATATCATTATGATTCCATTCTATAAAATATGAAATAGAAATGAAAGTAGCGTTCATGCGTACGTACGGCTTACCGTCTCCATGAACGGTGCATTTCATTTCTTACCTCTAAATGATTATGTAATATTATAAATGAATGTATATACTGGATTTATATGATATATACATCATTATTATAATTCTGGATATAATGGATACATGAAAAACTTGTAATTATAAAGGGTTTATTTTTTACTCAAGTACCAATGATCGTTAAAACGACCGTTATTAACTTAAATAATTACATAGTGATCATGACATGGCAATAAGTTATATAAAAGGAATAATGAATTTTAAAAAGGTTCTTAAACAAGTATAAATTAACTCAAGTTTATTATTCAGAAGATTAAAGATTGACTGAGTGAAGTCGGACCCGAGGTATGGGACTTCGTCTCATTCTCCTTTCATTGAGGCATATTTTGTTTTATACACAACCTTCTTTTATACGGTGTATAAACCCCATTGACTTTTATGTTTATTCAAAAGGAATCATTTTTATACTAAGCGTTTACTAAACGACAAAAGGGAATGTTTTTTTCGTATGTATGCAGCGACAACGACTTCTCCACCGCCGGGACCATTATTTGAGTTTCGGATTCCTCTTCAATCCATACCTTTTTTTTAATGAAAAATAAATACCATGTTTTACTTTTCTTTTATTTTGGTATTGAAAATGGTTTTCATAAGGTTTTTATATCAATGTGTTGTATTTATATCTTGTTATTGAAAGGTGGAAATGTTATGTTTCCTTTATGCATGTTTTATGTGATATGATTATGTTGAGGTTCTTGGGAATTATTATGAAGACGGGTGGTTCCGTGATAAACTAAGGGCGGGTGAGCCCGATATAGCTCTCCAATGCATTGGGTAACGCGAAGGAGTGAAACGTTAATGTTTCTCCGAAGACATTTAGGGAATATACTATGATGGGTATTCCAAACGTAACCAAGAGGGTTACTCCCTATGTAAGAATGTTATGAATTCCTCAAGTTACCTTTATGTCTTATGATTTCTATTATTTATTCATGATTTGATGAGGTATGTTAAAGTGCTTATGTTTTATGGGTAAAGTATGATTTCATTCTTATGTATATATGTACCCATGTTTCCTTTCCATATTTTTATATCCCTTACTGAGCATTTTATGCTCATCCCAAGTTTTTTTTTGAAATGTTTTTCACAGGTCATGGGAAAGGTACATGATATGATGATAGTGTCAAGGAAGTGTCAAGAAAGAATCCATGATTTATTTTAAATATGTTTCCATTAATGGGAAAGAAGAATACTATCATTATGTAACCACTTTGTTTATATGTGGAATGTAATGAAAGTTTTATGATATAATTCTCTAAAACTCTAAACCCGAAAAGATCCTCAATGTGTAATCTTGTAATAACTCAAGATTAAGTAAGGTTTAAGGTTGGGGCCTTATACCATTAAGCATTCGACATCTCCTATAAAATAATTAATACATGAAACATTTATTGACATAATTCATTTATCATAATTCTTCAGAGGCTTTGTAAAATTAAAATATAAATTGTATTAGCTCAAACTCTTAGTAAGGAATAATATATGCATTAAAATTTCAATGTTGTCAGTGAGAATAATATGGGAATTCGGGTACTATTACATAATCAAATTATATGATCAAAACAATATAGAATTCATAACCATCAATACATGTATCATGAATTATTAAACATGTAATAAATCATTAACATAATATAAGAGTTATATAAGTCAAAAACCGTGATCAATGTAAAAATAATCCATGAGAAAAGAATACATTATAACTTGATTCAAGAACAAAAGAAAAATTTTGGTCACTTGGTACATAATTTTTATATCACTTATATAATAACTTTTACAAATGGAATAACCTACCTTGTAAATTCCATTAATCTCTTAAGAGAAACCTTTAACTGTTAACTCCTTCCCTTCACCCATTATATTGGAGAGCTATATTATGATAAAAAATTCCTGGTTTTTTAAAGACTTATACATCATTGGTTTATAACCAAACCATTTCATAAAAAATAATATCCAATAACCATAAATTGACTAAATTATATAGATATTTCATTTAATTATAAAACTCATTGAATCATCCAATATTCCTTTAGTAACTGGACTAACATGTGGAGAAGAAATGGGTTCCATGATAATCTATTTTAAACTATCATAATCTATCTATAGAAAGTATATGGATTGTATCATAAAAACATATACCAAGTGAATAATATGTAATATAGAGGTTATTTTCATTGATAAATATAAATACTATTAAAATGTCCTTTTAATTTCTATATGGAAACAAACCAGTAAACAATAAAAACCATTTCTTAAAAATTAAAAGTTCCAAAAATATTACTAAAAAAAATTTCTATGAAAAGAAAAATGGAAAATAATAAAGTAGTCTTCAAATAAAGCAATTATTATGATGGTGGGAAATTATATTCATTTGGCAAACATTAAAACTAAAAATTTCATCAAACATGTGTCATGATATTCGAAAGTGGTCCATGAGGAAAACATTAAATAATTTCTTTTTAATACATTTTAAAAGATGTTCAATGATCATTTAAAATAACATTTTTAAATAATTTGTTCTTATAAAAATAATTTTTGTAAATCATTTTAGAAACCATAGTTATGGAATATAAAGATTGTTGATCTAAAATAGCATATAATATTGGTATCACTTTCAAAATATATCCTAATGTTTCATTAATCATTAAGGGAAAAAATAGAAACTAAACATATAAAACACATTCATAACTATTTTATAATAAAATATATTTGGTTCAATAATATAATTGTGTATTATCTATCCCAAAGGATCTTTGAACATATAAAATCTTTAAATAATATGAGATTGTATAAGAATAATCCTAACTGTTTTGGTAACTTTTGATTCTTGTTTCCATGATAAAAATGAGATAAAATGGAACATTAAAAAATATGAATATATGCATATCTATTATTTAACATTTTAATGTTCAATATATATAAATAATAACAGAATATGGGTGCATAATATAATCATAAGTCCAAAAGAAGAAAAACATGAGATGAAAAACCATTACCAAGATCGTATCATTGAATTGAGATTTAATGAAGAAAGATATTAACTATAAACAAATTAAATCCACAAAAAAATAATTCAAAATAAAATAAAATTAAAAATGATCATGTTAAACCTAATAATTTAATATTATAATCAATAAATATGTTATATAACCCATTAAATATAAAATGTGTTAAGAAGCCACTTACCACTTGGTAATTTTCATATCAAATAGCCTTTGATGAAATAATTTGTAATGTAAATTAAAATTAAATTATCTTTATATGATTAGTGATAAAAAAATTAAATGGTATATATATACACTATAAAAAATATATTAGGTGCATAAAAATTAAGTATTCCTCAATAAAGGGAAATTTAGATGAAATCCCCTACCTTGAGTCCAGACCTATTTTGTACGCCCTTTACCACATGTTTAATAAACATATATAAATTATTTTATTTCTTAAAAACCTTTAAAAATATTAATAAATTATCGTTGAAACATTTATTTCATTTATTTCATGGACATATTTAATTTCTTAATTAGTTATGTCCTTGTCTTGTGTTTCGGGGATGCTCGGTTCAAAACATCAAAATGATCCTGGTATTTTGACCATGGATGAAGGGGAAACTGTTACATTATACCAATAATATTAATAATTAATTAATTATAATTTTTATAAAGTGATTATACTTTTAAAACCAATCAGTTAATGTGGTTATGAAAAATGAATTATGTTATAATCATGGAGATGATAGGTCTTACTAATGCATGAGTAATGTTCTAATTTATAAACAACCATTATGTAATGTAGGTAATTAATATTTTACCTTTTAGGAAATATTATATTATAAAAAATATATAATTATCTCTTTAAATAATTTATATATCTTACATGTGGTGTGGTGATGAATAAATAATCACATTGCTTCGTGGTGGTGGTAATCCACATAAACACATGAACGGCGTTATCATTTTTCTATGGATGAAAATTTAAGAAATGAGATGATATATAATATTTAAATAATGATACATATGTCACTAATATCATATATTTACAATAAATCTATCAGTAAAACTATTCATGGTAGGTGGTGATGGATGATGGATTACATCGATTCACGATGCGGTAGTCCGCTGTACACATGAACAACGGTTTCATTAAACATTTGATGGAAGAAGAAGATGGATTAAGGTTAATATATTAAAATAATAACATAAAAATATATTTTAGATAATATTTTTAATATATCAAAAAATTTATAAGAGTTTTTAATGAGGTATATGATGATATAATAGTGAAACATTTGGTTAAAAACTATACCACTTCTTTAAACAACCTCCTTTTCCTTTTACATTAATACCACAAATTTTGGTATTCAACCGAAATGAAAAACCCCATGACCTAGTTAAGGATTTTGGTATGGTCCTTGGCTATTTAACATCTTAAATATATTTATAAAAATGTGTGAGGAAGATAATAGAGTAATTTCCCTTTATATGTGAGGAGAGGGGAACTCATAGAATTACTTAAGGTAATAAAGTATTATAAATTAATTTTCATTTTTCAAGTGGATAAAAATTGATAAAATTAAAATTTAGTATTATTATTATTATAAATCATCTTATACAATATTATTTGGACAAATTAAGGTGAAGTTATCACTATTATCCATTTGCTTTAACAGCATTTCACCATTTTTATTATGACCATCGTTTCAATGTTTATTACTATTTATGAGTCAAGAAAGTTACTATAAAAGGAAATTGACCCATAAAAGATCAATGGTTGATATTTTAAAACATATAATATTTATTTGGATTAATATATGTTATTTTATAAATTTTAAATAAATTAAAAAATATTTTTTATGATAAAATATAATTAATTTTATTTTTAAAACTATTCATTTACAATGACATTCAGATATGAATATAAAAATTGAATTCAAATATAAAATTTAATCATATACATAATATTTTATTTAATTCTATAAATTTCATGGGAAATGCTAATTCATACAAAAAAATATCAGTTTGATTGTTTTTAAAATTATTTACTTTATTTTTCTACTCCTTCCACAAGAACTATGTTGGAATTGCTTGAAAATGTAAGGAAATTATTCCATAAATAAAATATAAAAAAAACAATATAAGAAAAATAATTTCATTATTCTCAATATGGAATTTTTTATTTATTAATAACTTATTTTTATCCCTATGTGAATTTATAAGAGATATTAAAAACACAAGAATGAAATTTTATATTTTTCCTTACATAAAATAATATATAATCATTATCGAAGAAAAATGGGAATGTTTTTCTATAACATAGAATATTGGATGATTATTTTCAATCCCTGCACATTAAATATAATAAATTCAGGTGTTAATATATTATTTTGGTCCTAAAAATATAATTTATAACCACAATTTCTCGATTTACCATTACTGGTTGGAAAAATATTTACTATAGTTATTATTCATAATGACCATAACTAAAATGGGGCTATTTAAAATAAATAAACTCATGGTCAAAAATATGATATCAATTTTTGAATATTAAATATTGTTAATTTTATGAAATTAATTTAAAATTAAACTCATAAAACACAATGAAGATCTTTTTTTAGAAAGAAAAAAATGTATTCTCATGTATAAGATTATATTACATATCATTATGAAAACTAATCATATTTATATGAATATAAACTAATAAATATATATATATATATATTTCCTTTAAATAATTCATCATTAGTTGATATTTTAACTAATTAAAATCAAAAAACATTATATAATTATAAAATGTTTTCTAAAAAATGATTCTTTATGCATAAAAATAATTTATAGAATATAGATTATATTAATTATTACTATATATTTAATTATATTATACATAATAAATAATATTTAAATTAATTTTTTGACACATTCAATGAGTAATAATACTATTAATTTAAAAATAAAGGATAATTACAAATATCAATATTTTTTCCTATTCACTAATATATCAATCTTTTCAAAACAATTCCTAATATTTCACACTATGATATTTTCAATATAATGATTTAAAAAATGATATAAAATATATAAAATAAAATTTATAAATTTTCCCGAAATTAATTATAACAATCACTGTTGTAAATTAATAAATCCCATTTTTGATGATAACATACTTTTAAAGAATAAAATGAATTTAAAAAAATGAGTTATTATTTACTAACAATTATTAAATGGATTTTTATTCATTAAGAACATTATATTTATTTAAAAAATTAGTTTCTCTTATTCATATTCATTTATTAAATGGATAGGTCATATTAATCATATTTGGAGAATAATATTTCATTATTCGTTAATGATCAGTGTTATGTGTTGTATAAATTATCAAACATAATGTTATTTTAAAATATCAATATATTAAATAAATTGGAGGTGTTTATTGGATATAATTGGTCTATTAAATTTCCCCTTTGATGATAATTACATGTTTTCCCATCAATATATTTCAGATATCCCTGATTATATAGTTAATGTTGTCATTATATGTTGACAACCAATCAAGTGTCCTCTCTAATATCCTAGAACGAGTGTATGGTAGGTGCATGATTTTCCAAACTATGTATCCAAACCATGGTCTATGAAGAAATTAATACAAATTTATATTTTAGTACCGTAAACAAATTTTATTTTCCTTATTCTTCTTGTGGTTGAATATGCACTTGACTTAGGAGACGCCTCTTAGATATTTTGTAGGATCTATTCTTCTGAGTGATTGATTTTGAGGTATCATTGGGTTTTTGATCTAGTTTTTCAATGGTATGTTCATTTAATTTTTCATTCCACATTTTTATTCTATATCATATCTGATCTCCTGGAATGGAACATTACATCGTGGATATTTATTCTAGATCTATGGGTGGTGAATTGATGTAGTTTGGTTTATTATAGAAATGAGGTAGAATTTTGAAATATTTTTTAGATATTAATTGGTCATTGTGAGTTCATAAATAATTATACAGGTAAGTGATTTCTCCCATTATATCTATTTCACTATTCTATAATTGATGAATTATAATTTCATAATTTAGAATTCATGGATTAGGTTTATTCATTAACTTGTTGAACACTTGGTTTTTCTTGACTTCTGGGTCCCAAGAAAGTGGTTGAGTTCCATGTATTTTGTGGGAGGTGGTTTCATGATTCATCTTTATTCCAGAAACCATTCTTTCTTTCTCTAGTGAATTGGCTACAAAACATTTGGAAATATAATTTATATATATATATATATGTATATTTGAAATGTTTTTACATTCATGGGAAATTTTTGGATGAAATGTGATAGTTTTGGAAAAAATAATTAAAATTGAATCCTCCTTGCTGTTAGTAATGAAAATGGATTTAAATATCAGTTTATATGGTTTCAAAGATGAAATTACCTTTCAACTTTTTTGAGTTAGTGAACTAGAATATGATCAATGATAAGGTAGGGATCTTTCCTAAAGTATGATCTCTTACAAATAGACATATTTTTATTAGGTAATTTTCACACGAGGTTACCTAATTTGTGGATAGGAGTAACTCCTGATAGTGAACTATTACCCCCTAAACCCATTCTACTATGGTAATGTACAACCCAGTTAGAAATCTGGTCACTTAAAACTATATTAGGATCCCATTAAAATATAATTTAATTTACTTATTATTATCTTGGAAATGTATGTTTATATTGTTTGTGGATATAAGTTAACATCTATGTTACTAGTAAGTTTTAAAAATAGTGAAATGGGTTTTTTTCTAGTTTTTTTTATTTAACTGTATAAAATTGTATCTCATGACATGTCTTGTTTAATTGAGAATTATAGGTTTATTTTATAAAGTCTTTTTCTTTGAAACATTTTGGGGGATCCTACTACGATTGTTTTTCACACACCCTGTATATACCATTTGTTGTATGTTGATATTATATAGTCTGGTACAGGTAAGGGGAAGGCATTATAGGGTGGTGGAAGATTTTCATTTTAGCATGGTCTGGGATTATAGAGGTGACTACATTTCAGGTAGAGTTGGGGGTTAATAATTGTGTACCTTTCTTTGGTTCGGTGGTTGTTTTTAACCAATTTATCTATATTTCAAACTTTTTCATTTTCAAATCATTTTGGAATACCAATATTTCATCTATTCATATTGACCTAATAATGTTATCATATGAAAAAAAATTCCCAAAGCTGTTTTTTGATTCTAAGGTTCCTGTCGCTTGCCACTGGTGATTGGTAACACCATTAGTGTTTTATTAGGTCTAACTCATTTTCTAAATAGTTGGTTAATGATGTCTGGTTCAGTATAAATTGTTATTAACGGAATTTTTGTTTTTTTGGGATATATTTTTGAATGTTTTGGTTTTTTAATGATAGGAATGTGGTATCTTAAGGTTACATTTTGACTGATTTCTCATCCAGCTTTCATCATGATGAGTATTAAATTCCTAGGGGTGGTCGAGAAGTGTGTCTTTTGGGATTTAGAGTTATTAAATCATGGAACTATTTTTCTAATGACACATTTTAATTATGGGTGATTATTTTATTTTATATCATAAGTGAATCTTGGATATCATGGTATTGAGTCTCTTGGATTTTTTCCTATGTAATATCATATCCCCTTAAGAAAACAATAAAATTTTTCAGATGGTGCATCCAATGAACTTCAGAAGAGAAACCCTCTAGTTGATTTGATCCTAAAATATGTATTATTGTTCACTATTTGACCTATAGAACATTTTTGGGAACCTTCTCTTGTTTATTATAGAGGGGAATAACCTTTAATGGATAATGATAGGATTATAACTCAAAATAATCGTTATTTGAAACAAACATATTCAAAAATAATGGATGATCACAAATAAGGGGAATTGGATAGTTAAGATTGAAATTATCATTGAATTGCTAAAGACTTTTAGATCTTTCAAAGTGACGTGAATCATCCTCAAGCGGTAAGTCTTTATTATAAGGTTTTGGTATAGGGTTTTTAGAATATACGCAGCAGGGCTTATATTTTATGAACTTAATTGGAAAATTTATAGATAAATTCTACAAAAAATTTATAACTATAGAATAGTCCATGGTGTTCATCAACAATGTGAAAGGGACCCATCTATTGATTGAGTATATAAATCACATCCACGATCTCTCTCTATTTTCACCTCAGGTCCTATTTATTGAGATTATGATGGATGATTTATTCAAAATGCATCTTCAAACAGAAATTTTATCTTTACATTTCATGTAAAATATAACCACCTATGGAAGGAGGGGAAATGCGGGAGAGCTCCCAAGAGGCGATTCCACGGCGATTTCTACTCGGTGATTGATGGCGGCTTTGTTGGATTTCTATTTTGATCCTAAAGAGGTCTTCGTCCCTCCCTCGAAGGTGGTCGCTCCGGGTGAAGCTACTGATTTGGCGGCGAAGGATTGTCTGCTAAACCCTAGGCGGAAGAATGATGGCATGGCTACCCGAAATAGGTTTTTCTCTGAATCCCTATCTGATTCAGCCTCTCTAAATAAGAGGATCACCAAGAATGGTTCGATTTCTTTTGTTGAAACTAATCCGAATGTTCTAGAGGATCACCTTGAGGAATGTAGGTTTTCACTGCTCGCTAGATTGTCGAGAACTAGTAGCGAAGCTCCTGTGACGGTTGATGAAGTGCGCAATTGCTTGGCCAGAAGCTGGGGGGTTCTCGGATTGGCGTCTGATTTCCATCGGAAGAGGTATGTTTCATGTCGTTTTTCCTTCGAAGGAATTGCTGAATATATCCTGGAGCTTTGGACCTGTTTCTTTAAAGCCTGGGTATATAATGGTACAGCAGTCGGATCCTCTTTCGCATCCCCTTGCCACTAAGAACTCCTCCACTCAAACATGGGTCCGAATTAGGGGTTTAAACTTGTTTTTTTGGCATCCTTCAGTCTTATGGGAAGTTGCCTCAGCCATTGGGAGTCCAATTAAGGTGGATAAAGAGACTGAACACCCTAGATTTGGCCATTTTGCTAGGGTCTTGGTAGAAATTGATTTAGCGCAGGTCCTGATTGACAATGTTTTCCTTGTTGCTGGGGAGTTTAAGCTGGAACTTTCTGTTCAATATGAATGGTTGCCTATTTTCTGTAAATCGTGTCTTTGTATTGGCCATACTTCGATGCAATGTCGTAGGAATTTGAAGTGTACACTTTGTATGTCGGTGGGTCATGCCTCTGAGTAGTGAAAAATGGTCTCGGCGGTGCATTCTGGTTCTAAGTTGGCTTCTAGAGTAATGGAGCCTCCAAAGGTAGGCCCTGCCTCATTTGAGAAGGCTATCCAGTTTGGTTTGGGTAAGCAGTCTGTTGGACAGCCGGCTGCTGCTGATGACCGACCAGTGGATAAGGCTTTGGAACCATCTGTTGTTGGAATTACCAGGGGTGATGCTTGCAGGTCATGGGTTGATATTTCTGAAGAGGAGGAAGGGTGTCATCTAGTGCCTACGGATGTTTCTACAATGGTTACTGAAGTTCAGCAGGAGGCTGTGGTTGATGCCCAGTAGGGAGAACATATGCTTGTTGAGGAAGAGGAAGGGGTCCAATCGGAGCATGATGTTGTTGTTCAGGATGATGTCAATGCTGAGTTTGATCGTGCTGCAGTGGCTTCGGCTTGTATGAAGGGTAAGATGAAGATCTTTGATGAAGATGGGTTTCAATTGGCGATGTCGAAGAAGTTGAGGGCTGATCCAGCCCAGGTAACTTCTGTGGGAGCGCGGCTGGATGGTGCTGTGATGGTGGATAGTGGTACTGTAGGAGAGGATGTGGTCCAGCAGGTTAACCATTATGATTTATTATTGAAGGGTGATGCTGATATTGGGACAGAGCATATTCTGGAGAGTTCAACTCTGCATGTTGCTGATATGGGGGCTGCTCCAACGGATATTTTGAGTGCTGAGCAGAAATCTCTAAAGTCTGCTGTTAATTTCTTTTCTATGTTGGAGTCGATTAATACTCCGGAGTTTGATATGATTAATCTGGAAGGGCTTAAGAAGGAAGGATGTAGCAGTAATCGAGATAGCACTTTGATACCTGCTGTTGATAAGGGGATGGAGATCCCAGTAGTAGTGGAATCCACTGCTGATAATAATGCTTGCTCTTCTTCTGAGATGCAGGTGGTCCAAGATACACAGGAGGTTCGGCCGGTGCATGAAGAGTATCATGCTGCTGCAGATCATAAGGAAAACACGTGCACTGATGTTGGCCTACATGGGGAATCTTCCCCTATGGAAAATACTGAGGAACTGACTATGGCAATGGAAGCTGGACAACAGAGTGGGCGTGGTCGCCCCCCGGCCAGTCGGGGGGGATCTAGGGGTCGAGGTCGTCCTCGAAAAAGGTGATCTTATGTTTGTTATGTTTGTTCTTGTTGGCATGGTCTGTTTGACTGTATCCTTTCCCCCTATTTGTTTGTTGCAACTTTTATTTTTATTTGAATAAATTTTGGGGTCATGGGTCTTATGCCCATAATCGAGCCTTCATGGTCTAACCACCTATGATGATGTGGTGGATTGGTCATTGATCCTAGAGATTGACCTCGAAGGTAAGTCAGGTATAACCTGATTTCAATATATCTATGGTAATATTTATAGAGGATGTTTTAAATATAATAGAAATAGATGATATTTTCATAGAAGAGGCAGTTGTTTTACCCCTTATAATCCTTTACCTACACCTTTATTAGTGTATAGTGGCCTGACTAATTTTCATTTTTTCTAGAAAAGGATCTCAAATCATTTGTGTACCATACATCCAAATACTTGTAACTAATGTAGACATCAAGGTCACCTTAAAAGTATTAGTCGAGATTTTACTTCTCCTCATGATTGAACAATATCATTAGACCATAGAGGATCTATGGTACTATAATAAACCATAACTTTAGGCTTCTGATAAGTTTTTATTTAATGGATTATTTGATAATTAAAACAAAATAAAAGTAATTTAACAAGAACATAAATGTAATATTTAATAAAATTTTCCATTTTCAATTAATTTGTATACAATATACCCATTATTTTATTTTGGAATAAGTAAGTGTATATTCATTATTTTATATTTTTTATAATTTAAATATTAATTGAGAAATAATGTAAATTGGGACTATGAATTCATTAAATTAAAGTCAAGAAATATTATCAAGGTACCAAAAATGTAATAAATGAGTATAGTAGTATTATAAATATGTATATATATGTTGAAGAATTATAAATTTTTAAAATTTCATAATAATATAAGGTTGAATAAATATATGAAATAAGAACGAGATACATTTAATATTGAAACACATGTATAAAAAGTGTTAAAATGATGATATTTTAACGAAAAAAAATAAAAATAATGATAAAACATTTCCATCCACAAAGTTAGTAAATTAATAATTCGAAATTATAATTTATATAATGAATTTGTTTATGAAACAATTAACTATATATATATGCCTGATTGAATAAATTTTTTTATTTACAATTAATGTTACATATGAAATTGAATATATATATAAAATCAATAATAGATAGATATATAAATATACTTATAAGAAATAATAATTATAATATAAAATTGATATAATATAATAAAATGTCTAAAAATGTAAACAGGAATCTTGTTTTCTATTTTTGGATGGGATCGAACCCGATGCACCCCTCTCTCTTCATCCTCCCCACACCAATGATGAAACTCTCGTCGGGATGGGTTACAACTACTATAAAAACTAACAAAGCAATCCATTTCTCGTCATCCCGGATAATCCTGCACAAGAAGCACTTTATGTGGGAACCTGTGATTCGAGGTCGGTCATGTGCCGATGAATCTAGCCCACACCCTATTAGTTGACTTTCAACCCTTTTCAGTAACTCTAAATGGATTGAGATATCATTTCTCCTACTTAATGACTATCTCGGGAATCAATTTACTTGAGTCTATGTCAGTTTTCAGGAATGCGGATGAACCAATACAAATTTTAGATATTATAAATTTTTATATATAGTGTTTAGGGTTCCATGTACACTAGTCCACATCTATATAAGATCTTAATTTAAGGGATTGTAATGATTCCATGTCTTCAAGGAGTTTGATTTTGAAATTGGTCTGTTTTATGGGGGATTCCAGTTACCATTATAAAAATATGGTTTGCAATGATGGAATTAAGGAAAACGGAGGGGGTTCCACCTTTGGGAACCAGCCCATAACGATTAGCTCAGGTCTTTTTATTTTGTGATCCAAGCCCAATGAACAACCTCTTCCTATTTATGTTCATATAATGGTATTTTATTTTTTGTAAAATAATTTTACGTAGATCAATTTGTTCATGCATATTCATATTGATTCTAATAATTTAGTACTATTATTAAATCCTTATTGTTGAATTTTTCCCTATTGAAAAGATGCTGACTCATCTGCTAAGTTATGAGATTTTTCTTTCTGTGGAATAAATTTATGAAAACCAATATTCTCTTGTATTTTTAAATAGATTTCAAATTTATTAGTAACACTCAATGCTGTGGAATTTTTTCCCTATTGTGAAATAGTGGAATCATCCCCAAAGAAGGGGATACTACTTAGGGTTATTTTTCAATTCATGTTTGTTCCTGCAAATATAATTTATTCTAATACTACTTATGAGTATATAAATTTTATTAAGAAAAATATTCCAATATATTTTAATTGTTTTGGGTGTTTTGAATATTATATGACAATTTAGATATAGTAAATTACTTGAACTTATTTTCCCAAGGATTAATTAATATTTATATCTTTATCGTAATAAGGGAAACTATTATATATGTAGAGATGTATATTATTATTTTTTAGAATTAAACCATAAAAAACATATATAACATTTTAAATTCATGGTTATACATGTATGAAATTTAATTTACACTTTATTTCATTAAATTATAACAGTCTGTTTTTGTGTGTGTTATGATATCATTCAATATTTGAAATTTTTTTCAATTATATAAGTACATGTATATATATATATTTATTTATTTATATATGGTTTGTAATTTCATGTATTTGATAACATATATATATATTATATACATATATAGGATTATCAATTACTTCATGTTCTGGTTTTTGAATTTAAATCTATGATTTATGAATTATATATATAAATTCATGTCATTTAATTTGTGTAATGAAGATATAAGTAGGTAATCTTTATAATAAACCTTATGTGATATAATTATTTTTCATACTCATTTTTAATCAATTATAGTGTTCCTGAGATACATTATTTTCAAAATAATCATTATTTATATTCATTATATAAATATATATATTAATAATAAAATTCAAGTATTCCATCTTTTTCAAGTGTTTTAATTAGAAATGGAATTTATTTAAATTTATATAAATGGTTTCTTTAATTATATATATATAAATATATAATTGCATATGAAATAGTTTTATTTAAGACGTGTACATATTTATATGTTACATTTGATGTATATATATACACTAATATATGTGTAAAAGTCATTTAATGTAAAAGTGTTATAGTTTTTTTTAAATCGATATATATGCATGGGTGTGTAATCATGTTTTATTCAAACACTAATGTTTATGTAAATAAATGTATCTATATGTATCTTTTTTGAAAAAATATTACATAAATTTACATGAATGTATAATAATGTATTTTAATGAGAAACTAATTTTATCCAGATACATGTATAAACAAGTATGTCCTTTATTGAATTTTGTTTCATATATCAGCGTTTTAAAGATATGCCATGGTCCTCATTATGGAAGAAAATGTAAGTTATAATTCTAAAAGTCACACTTAGATGTATCAAAATGAAATATTAATGAAAGGTGTATTCTGATAGTGACCCAATGCATTGGGTAATGTGTTAATATTTTGATATATCATTTATAGTGCAGAGAAGGTTTTCTCAATCACATCACCGTGCATGGGAGGTTTATCCCAATCATATCATTATGTGATAATGGTTTATCCGAATTACATTATGGTGTTAGGGAGTTCACCTATTCCATCATGGGACCATGTCCACCATGTCTCAAGAATGAATCAATAATTCATTCTATGATTCATGTCACCTTTGAGAATTAATTATTGATAATTATATAATTTCTAGTGACATTACTTTTTATTTATGAATGATCAAAGCGGATTTTTCAAATCTGGCATATATAAATTTAAATTTTTTTTCACTAAAATTATTATTATTTGAATGTATACATGTTTTACTATGATTGAATTCAAAAACTTTATAATATGTTAAGTTTTTATTTTGAATTGAAAAACACTCTTTGGTTTTATTTTGTTATCAAATCCCCTTACTAAGCTTGTTTTCGCTCACCCAATGTTTCTAAAATCTATTTGAATATGGATTAAGGACATGTAGAACGACTCTCCAGAGAATCAATTGACTCTATGGTGTGTCATATATTAGGAATGTGGAACAAATGACGCAAATTTGATGTATTATAAATTTTCATATCTAGTGTTTATTATTCCATGTACACTATTACACCTCTATTAAGGATATTATTTTATGGGAATATAAAGATTACCTATTTGTAAGGAGTTCAATATTCATAGTGATCTAGTTTTTGGGGGAGTTTAGTTACCATTATAAAAATATAGTTTGTGATGATGGAATTTGGGAAAATAGGGGGACTCTACCTTAGTGAACCTACCCATAATGATTAGCTAAGGTCATTTTATTTTGTGATCTAAGACTAAGGAACAACCTATTGTTGTTTTCTTTTCATGTAAGGGGATTTTTTTGTCAAATAATTTTAAGAAAATCAAATTTTTCTTGCATATTCACATTGATTCCAATGTTTTAATACTATTATTAAAACCTTGTTGTGTAATATTTTTCCCTATTCAAATAGAGTGGAGTCATCTGCCTACTAATAAGATTTTTTATTTTGTTGAACACATTTAAGAAACTCAATTTTCTCTTTCATTTTCAAATTGATTTCAAATTTGTTATTAACCCTCCCTATTATACAATTGTTTACCTATTGAAAAATAGTTGAATCATCTACAAAGCAGGGGGTACTATTTATTATTCTCTTTCAATTCATTTTTGTTACTGAAAATATTATTTATTCTACGACTATTTATGAGTAAACATATTTCTTTAATAAAAATATGCCCAAATAGTTTAATTGGTTTCAGTGTTTCTAATGTTGTATGGCGATTAAGATTTAGTAAATTACATGAACTTGTTTTCTATGGGATTAAGTAATTTATATATCTCTATGGTGATAAGGGGAACTCTATTATATGTAGAAATATATATTATTATTATTTATATTTCTAATATAATAAAATATATATTATATTTTAAATTCATTTTTATACATGTATGAAATTAATGTTACACTTTATTATTTAAAATTATAAAAGTGTGTTCTTGTGTGTGTTATGATATCATTCCAAATGTTCAATGTTTTCAATTATATAAGTACATGTATATAATTTTTTTTATATTTCTTGTAATTTCATGAGTTCAAACTCTTATATATATATATATATATATTATATGCATATACATTATTTTAAATTTCTTCATGTTCAAGTTTTAGAATTTAAATCTATGATTTATATATATATATAAATGAATTTCATTTCATATTTATCAACCAAATATATGTAAGTACTCTTTAGAATATACCTTATGTGGAAAAATTATTTTTTATACTCAAGTTTAAGAAATTAAGGTGTGCATGAGATACATTACTTCCCAAATCATCATTATTTATATTATTTATATATATATATATATATATACTAATTATAAGATTCATTTATAATATATCCTTCAAGTGTTCTAATTTGAAATGAAAGTCATTTAAATTTATGTAAATGGTTTCTTTCATTATATATATATATATATATATATCATTGAAAATGAAATATATTTTTAAGACATCTACAACTATATATATATATTAATTTTGATGTATATATATGTACCTGAATATATGTTTACTAGTAATTTTATTTTAAATTGTTATAGTTATTTTTAATCGATATATATATATATATATATATGCATGAGTTTTCAAAAATTTTTCATTCAAAAACTAATTTTTATGTATATAAATATATATACAAGTATCCTTTTAGAAAAACTATAACATATATTTAAATGAAAGTATATTTATGTATTTTAATGGGAAACTACTTTTATCAGGATACATGTGTAACCATGTATGTCATTTTATGAAATGGTTTTCATAGATTGTGCTTCTAATGAAATTTCATGCTCCTCATTATGAAAAAAAATGTTATTTATAATTCAAAAAGTTTCTCTTGGAAGTATGAGAATGAAATTATTATGAAGGGTTCACCATGATAGTGCTACAATGTATTCGGTAATGTGTTAATCTCAATATATTTCAAGTATGGTGCATTGGAGGTTTATCCCAAGCACATCATGATGTATAGTAGGTTATTCCCAATAATATCGTGGTGCATTGGAGGTTTATCCCAAGCACATTATGTAGTCATGGAGTGAACCTAATCTATCATGGGACTATGTCCACCATGTCTCAGGAGTGATCTGAGAATTCCTGCTATGATCCAGGGTTACTTTTAATATCAATTATTAATTCTTAATAGATTTTCATGTGATGTAACTTTTACTTTATGAAAGATTATATCATTTTTTCCAAATTCTACATATATAAATTGAAATCCTTTTTCAAAGAATTGTTTTGTATTAGAATGTATACATGTTTTCCTAATCTAGTATTAAAAAACATTATAATATGTTGACCTTTTATAATTAATTAAAAAAACTCTTTTTTTATTTGATTTTGTTTTAAAAACCCCTTATTGAACTTGTTGTCTCTCACCCTATGTTTTCAAAATCACTTTTCACTGGGTATAAGGACACGTAGAAGCCAGATAGGGGTCAAGGTCCCACTAAACTGTTTAACCCTTGTAAAAAATAGCTTGGGGATTTCCTTTTTTATGATATTTATTTAGGACTCTCCAATGTATCCAGACTCTTTAAAACTCCATAACATTGTGATCTTGGGTTGTGTTCTAAATAAATAAATGAATTATATATTTATTTCATTGGAACAAGTTTCTCAGTCGTTATAGGTAAAATAAGATACTTCATGGAGTATTGGTTTCTATCCCTCTGAATCCCGAATTAAGTAGTTACATGTAGTTATGCAGTTCCCAAGGGAAGTTGATTTGGGTCTAGGGACATTGAGAGGTACTGTTTATATTTCACATATGTTAGAGACAATATTATTTGATATATGATCATATCACTCCATTATATCCACTCATATTTTGGATCTTCTAAAACATCTAATCATTTCATTCATTATGGAATTAGTGATTCCACTAGGAAAGAAGAAGGAGAAGTGATGTTTATGTCACTTTTCCATGTCTTTTTTTGTGAAATAGAAATGGTATGGGATTTGTTCGTTCCCAAATATAACCACTATGATGTTATTATGAGGGTGAATGTGTTAATTTATTAGAAGTATTGAATTGATTATTATTATGGACTGGTTTATTTTATTACCTATGATGGGAACTCATTTTTGTTTCATGGCGAGTGGGACCTGATGTCCAGTAAGGAAGGACCTCCCCTTCAAAACCACGGTATGTCGATGTTCTTTTCCAAGGTTTAACTTGGATAATAAATTCTCATTTTGTTGCTTCCTGTGATTTTCAATGAGCATAATAATGTGTTTCTAGAAAACCTTTTAGGTTTTTCTCTATAGAGGAAAGTCATTTTTTAAATTAATCTAGATCTATGAACTCAACTGATATTGATTCCATATTATTTTATGGATATAGCTATGTTTAAAGATAATTAAATTATATTATATGGTTTGAGATCCAAGGGATTTATATGCTTTAGTGTTTCATGTTGGGTAACACTTTTTCACTTTACAATAAAAATGATGGATCACTTTTCTAATGTGTTTATTATAAAAATCTCAATCAATTAATAGTCATGAATAACAATCGCCTACCCCAAATTGGTGATCTTTTTATCTGTTCAAATTGGAAAAATGGTTTTCTAAAATTTCCCTTCATTATGATTATCCCCATATTAGAATCAGGGAGTAATATAATCCAAATACCACCATTAGGAGTAAGTGTATCATCTTTGAGAGCCTTGTGATTTTATTTAGCCTAATTATTTCTAATTTTGTCTTCATGGAACTCATGGGAAGGATATTCCACCAGTATCTTGACACTTTTTTCATGGTGTTAATGGATGATGTTCATATGTTTCCTATAAACGAAGAATATAATGTACATTATATGAGGAATTTCAGGGGAATCTTAATGGATCACTATCTTTATGAAATATTATCAATATACTAGTTATGGATTCACGAATTTGTTTTATTGGGACATGTGATCATAAAACATAGTGTCAAAATTTTTCCTGAAAGGGTAATGACTATCATATCATTGGAAGATCCATGGAATGACTTTTAGATTCAGTGATTCCCAGTTTTGGAAGGATATTATGAATTTTGTGAAAATGATTTATTGAATGTTTCATCTTCATTGACTACTATTACATAGAAGTAGGTGAAGTTCTTTTAGGATTCAAAGTGTTAGGTATCATTAAATGAGATAAAGTAGTCTTTGAATTCAAAACTGATTCTAATTTTACATGAGTTTGGATGGGGATATGTGGTTTATCATGATGCTTCATGTGTGGTTCTGAGTTTCATCCCTATGCAAGGAGATCATGTAGCAACTTATAGATAACATCATCAATGAACTCACAGGAGTAATTATCTCACAAATGACATCAAACTCATAGAAATTGTGCATTCCCTTAAAAGTTAGCTTCTCTATCATTTTGGGTAAAATTTTATTATTCTTCTTGACCACAAGAATTTGGCTTATATATTTTTACAAAAATATTTTAATCTTTAGAAGAAGTTATTGTTTCACTATATGAATTCATTCAACATATAAATTTCCTATAACTCGATAAATAGTAATGTGGTTTCTGACACCCTTATTAGAATGTTTCCTTCATATATTGTGAAGGAAACAAGAATGTAATGGAACATAATAGGATTATTTTTTGAAATTCACATTGGATTGAGGTACTATGAGTATGTTAATATTTTTAAGTTATCTTTTCATATATTTTATCCTAAATATGATTGATAAATATAAATAGTATGGATATGAGTTCTAGAATGTTAGAGATTATTTATATGGTGGGTAGACTCTATGTGACTGGTATCTCTTTGAGGAATGTATTATCATCTTCAGAAACTAAATTTGTATTCCATAAAATATAATTTAGTCCATGTTGGGGGATTATCATAGTATTTATGCTGTTACTACCTAGGAAAAATAAATTGGTTTTATGAAATGTAGTCTTCATTCTGGTGGCATAGTATGAAATGGGACATAGCTGACTTCATATATCAATAATATAGTTTATAAAAAACTAAGGATGGACACCCAAACCCTTATTGTTATTTTCAGACCATTATTGATCCAATGTGGAAATGTAAGGGTATTTTGATGAATTTAATTATTGGTTTACCTCAAAATTTTCAAGTTTAATATAATATTTGTTATGTGATCAATCGATAGACCAAGTAGGTTCAATTTATACTGAATTTTGATACCACTAAAGTAAAATACATATGATAATTGTATGATTAAGGGATTATAATGTTGTATTTATTTATAATGGACCTTTTATTAAAAAGACCCTTTCTATACCTCCTTATTTTTTAATGTCCTTTAGGATAAAATGGGAACTCTACTCATGTTTTGGATGGCATATCATCCCTATACTGATTGGTAGAAAGAATGTATAAATAAAATTTGAGAAGATATGATATGTGTTTGTGTCGAGGATTTGGGAGGTGAATGATATGGTCACATGGGGATGTTCAATTTTTCTTATAATAATAGTTATCATTAATTATTCTATATGGATTCTTTTGAGGACTTTTATTGCTGGCCCTATAACTCAAATCTCTTTTTGTATGGGGTTTATTAATCTTATTTTATTGGACTAAGCATATGCTGGGAACGAATGAAGAAGATCAGGTTGTTTCTTCAGTGTTTGGTGGAAGTACAGAGCCAGTACAATTCAAAGGTAGACATTTTTTATTTTGATTTGGTGTTTTTGGTTGGTGACTGGGTTTTCTTGAACATCATTCCTTGATTGGGTCACATATGGCTTATAAGAAAATTGAAGCATTCCCATAGTTATATTGGACCATTATAAGTCATTGGATGGATTGGGAAGGTATATTATCACCTACAACTTCCATCTTATTTTTCCTTGACCAACAACATTTTTGTTATGTCTCAAATCAAATAGTATCATCTTGACCTATCACATATTCTAAATTTGTAATACCTCAATATAAAACTTGGTATGTATATGACTAAGAAACAAAATCAAGTTATTGATTCCAAAGTAAATTTTCTATGTGATAGTATATATCATTAGTTTTAGTTTTATGGTAGCATGGTTTTGAATCACTTGAGAATTGGGAGTGGGATTTTATGATGAGGAAGAAATTTCCCTATCTCTTTGCCTATCATCATTCTTAAATGTATATTTCTAGGAATAAAATAATTATTGAGGGGATAATTACCACACAATGTTGTTTCTTTCAGGTAATTACATGCCTTTACTTCTACAATCCTTCTTTTGGGTAAATTATTAGTTTTATTTGTGTGTGTATTAGAATATTTTAGAGATTTTTGGGCCTCCAATGAAACCTTTCATCTTATATTGGATTCCCACTATAAGGTGTACATTTTAGCGCGTGGTTATTCCAAACCATGAAACTCTATCCTAAATTTTTTTATCTTGGGATAATGGAATATCTAATTGTAGGAACAGAATTTTTCATATAATGCAGCCAAACCATGAGGCCTCTTCAGTATCTGTCATGGGGCACATAGTTTGTGCATATTTTTTTAAACTATGTTTCCAAACCGTTCTACACGAATTAATTAGTCAGATTTTTTATTTTGAGACCAATACCACATTTTATTTGACACATTATTAGTATAGTGTAATAAGATATCAACTAAGGATACTCCTCTTAGAGATGTTGGTAATTCCTTGATTCCAAATGATTGATTTTTATATATCCTTTGGTGGTGGATTTAATTTTTCAATGGTATGTGCTCATCATTTTCCATTCCTATTTCATCTTTAAGATCCACTCTTCCCTCCTTGAACAGAACCTTATATCAGGGATGTTGATTATATATATATGGTCTGTCACTAAATCAAATTAGGTTTCTCATTAATCTGACATGGAATTTTCATTTATTATGAGGATCTTCACTGGTCGTTGAGCATTCTTAAGGAAACATTGTGGTATGTGATTTCACTCTCTACCTCATTGTTTTGAAATTGATGAATTATATATTATTATTAGAGAATTTATGTATTATGGTAATTACATTACCTCATTATCTCTAATTTCTTCATGGATTATGGATCCCATGTAATTATTTTAATTCCATGTTTTTAGTGTAGGTTTATTTATAATTCACCTTTTTTATAATAATCATTCTCTCTTTCTCTTTGAAATTTGAAAATAAATTTTTTGAAACATGATTTATGAATTTTTCTTGAAAATGATTTTTAAAGGTATGAAAATGTTTTGATGAAATGTTTTGGTTCAGTAACTTTTATAAAAATGGATTTATCCCTTATTGTTGAGAGTGTAAATAGTTCCAAATAATAGTTATATGGTTTAAAAGATGAAATTCTATTTGAATGTTTTCAATATGGTAAACCGGATTGTGATCGATGATGATGTCGGTATCCATCCTATGGTATTAACTCTTTCAACATTGAAAAGTTCTTATAGTATACTATATATAATGGGTTTCCTATTTAGTGGCTAAGATCCACTCCCAGGAGTGGACTCTTACCCTTTATAGATATTTTACTATTGTAATGTACATAGCAGGTGGCCAAATAATCACATGAAGCTATATGAGAGTCCTCGCTGACCTGAAATGGTGGTTAATCTAAGGGAATGTCTTACCAATTATTATATTTAAAATGTTTTTTTGACTGTTTATGGAAATGATTTGAAAAATTTGTTGTTATTCTGTTTTAAAATTTATTAAAATGGGTGGTTTTATGTGTTTTAAATTAAATGGTCTGAAATTTTACCTAATGTTTATCTTGTTTACTTTACCATTATTGGTTTGTTTTATAATTTCATTTTATGAAATAGTTGGTAGGATCATATTGGATTTTTTTCTGAAACCGTACAAACAAATTTTAGTGTTTGTAGATCTTGTATGATCTGATACAGTTAAATGATGGGTGTTATAGGGTGGCGGTGGGTTTTCTCATTAGTAAGGTGTGAAGGTATAAAGGTGACTACATTTTACATGGAGTTAGGAATTTTTTTATTTAGTTTGGTGGTTGTTTGTGACCTATTTATATTTTTTTCATCTTCTCCATTGTGGAATCATTTTGGTGAATCAACATTTAGAATATTCTTGTTTTATTCTTTATCTTTTCTTATGTAAAATTCATATACAATGGTAATTTTGGATGCCCAGGTGCTGGTATCCAGCCCATGGTGATTGAGTATGCCGTTAGAGTCACTTTATAATTAACTCAGAATCCAAAAAGATGGGTAATATGGGTTGGTTAATGGCAGATGATGTGTTTTGAGTCTTGTTAATGCTCCAATTATTGGGATTATCTATCCCACGTATGGTGGAAATCCCATGTTTCCAAGGTTTGGACTTAAACATCATGAATTTATCTTATTATGGTTATACTATTTTCATCTTCAGTGATCCATATGGTTTTTGTGTTTATCCATTTATTTGATTTTTTACTCCTGAGTCAGAATGAAAAGGTGAATTTTATTATACATAATTCAATCACATAGGAACCCCATTTCATTATCAAATTTTCTTATAACAATTTTTATAGTAATTATAAAAACCCATATATTTCATACACTTAATTTAATGATATATTTTATAAAGATATACATAAAAAACCTCATATTATTATGATTCCGAGTGGTTTTGGGTAATTACATACATAGAATAAAAAGGATAAGAGGAAATACAAAAACATGGACTTGAACTATATAACATGCCCTTAAAATTCTTTGATATTTTAAAAATAACTGGGATAACATAGGGGCATACATTGACAGAAGGAAAATAATCAAACAATAACATGGTGAACATAATACATATTAGTCAGTAAGTATATCAAGGTGACATAAAAGGGGTGGGAATTAAAAACATTATCATTGAAGCATGATATAAGATGATCACAAAAATTCAACACGGGAATGTGGAAAAATCAAAAAACATAACATCTTAAAAATAATTAAAGCAAAAATTCTAAGACATATTAACATATTGTTATTAGGATAACCTTCGGTTCACTATATATGGAATCACATGTGATAAAAACATCGCACAATGAATTGTTGGGACATATATTAATAGGACCACATGTCACATTCATATTGAGTACATGCATTAGTGTGCCACATATATCATACAAAATAAGTATTTCTTTCATCACTATAAATTCCTCTATTAAGGAGTGTGGGTTACAAACATGGAATTAGACAATCAATACATATTGGTACAACTAGATGAATACCCTGTAGTGAAAATGGGGATGGGTAGTCATTACCAAAAAATTGGAATGGAAAATCACAGCATAATTTTGAAAACATAATTGGGGTACATAAAGATACGAGGAAGGGGTTAATGATAGTTAAAGTAGTATCTCATCCCATGTACATCATAAAAATAATAATATGTATGTGTAATAACATATTAAAAACACATTAAATTGGAAATCAAAAGTCATAATATAAAAAAATTTCTTGAATAAAAATAGAAGGGGAGGATCCCTTACCTTGAGAGGGAACTTCTAAAAGAATCAGAAGTGCTTATTAAGATATTGGGAACACATTATATGGTATATATAAAGGAAAACTGTAACTACACGATCTAAAGGACATGAGTGAAAGGGAATGGGAGGTTGGGTGAATTTTTATAGAAAACGATAAGATAATTATATATTAATTTATAAACATTTGTTTTGGATTTTATATGATAAATTATTCCATACTATAAACCATAACATTTTTTTAACATCAGGGAACCGGATTCTACTAATGGTGCCCCACAAACAGTGCCCAAAGCCCGATTGTCCATATGGCCTCAAGTACATCTCCTCAAATTATAGAGGCTTCTAACTAGAAGTGAGTTCCTATGGTGTGTCTATGGGGAGGCTATTCCCTCTTACCAAACTATAAAACATTGTAATAATAATAATAGTTGAATAGAGGAAGTAATACATCAATCATAAAAAATATAAACAACCATAAATTGAAATATATAAAACTATACCCGAAGGAATCTCATATACAATGATGATATTTTCAAATATCTACAATGAATCCAAATTGGTTATACCTAAATCAGTAAAATACATCTAACAGAATACAAAAAGACCAAATACAATCATAGCTAGCATCATGAGACTAAGATCTATCTTGTACTCCCCTTACCCTAAGCAGAAATCAAAATCCTATGGTAGTGTGCTTGCCCTTATCAATACCTGTCGACATATAATCTTCTCATGTATCAAAGGCGGCTCGAGTACGGTGTGAGATAAAATCCCCGTAGTCCATCACCAAAGGTTTCAAATTACATATAGTAAGAGAATATATATAAAAAATAGTGTGACGGTAGTAATGGATTCTATAAAGGAAATATTGAAGGTAAACAACCCATAACAGTCTGTGTTCCCATGGGCTCTCTTCCTCTACTAACTGCTTTAGCCTTAGCCCGAAGTCTCTGATAGATAGTCAGTCCAGTAAAAATTTATAATCAAGTATCAAGACATGGAGAATGTCATAAAGTACCTCGTAATGATATGTGATCAATAGATTCCTTAAAATTCCATAAAAATATATAAGTCTCTAACTAAATCCAATATTTTTCTTTATCTTGGAAGAAAACACCTATATATAATTTCATTAATTATTAAATTAAGAACCCAATCCTATAATTGGAATTTCTTATTTGGAATACGAATGTCACTCAGGCATAGAATGAACCAAGAACCACACAATCTCTTCCAAGGAATTCCTCACCATAATCCGTGTATTGCATTAGGTGTGCTATAACCTCATTCCCATTTGATTCAATCATTGGCAGTCTACTAATGAAACCCAAATTTCACTCCTATCATATATAGGATCATCCCTTTGAGTTATTCCTTGGAAATACATGAATGGATTCCAGGTTTCACTCAAGCATGTGAGGGTATGCCCTCATAATTCCTTCCTTTATGGTCTTCTAGGGAGTATAACTCTCACTCAGTAAAAATTAAGGTAGCAGACAAATGATTCCATCAATGAAATTCATATATGAACCCATGTGTCAATCATGGAAAATGAAAAAAATTAAATAAATATAATTTTATTTTTTAAAATTTCATCATCATGATCATTTTATTTAAACATAACCTCAAAATGTGGATCAAAGAAAGGGATAAGCTTATGAGGCATATCCTCTTAACTATCTCATGTAGGAATATCAATATAAAAAGTAGCAAGCATCTACATGGCCGTATTCTAGGGACATGGTCTTCTATTCCCATACATTAATCAATTCCAAATTCAATTAATATTTAGGATTAAATTCAACTTTTATCATCCATTAAAAAGGGTAAATGGTGTAATTAATAGTGATAAATTCAGATGCCACCCATGGTGGTTAATTAATTAAACAACACACCCAGAGGGTGGCTCTAATTCAAGGTTCATAACCATAAATAATTCATCAATGGGTATCATCAATTATTTAGGTCATACCAATATATTTTAATCACGGAATAAAATCCATTTCAATAGAATTGCTCAAAAAATTGTGTGTATGTCAAAACAACAACAAAATTTAAAACTCCGACATTAAGGGAGAATCATGAGACTGCATGTCATAGGTCTATAGTAGAGTTATCATCCTATATTATCTTATGAATCGACTCTGACTGGGATAACAATTAATAACAAATTAAAATCCTAAAAATTGGGCATATTAGCTTTCACATAAACAGAACATCCAATACAATGAATAATGGTGAATGGTAAAAAATAATTGAGTACTCGCTCGTATGGATCCAACGAGATGAGAATATCTCAATTCTAATTTCTGGTGTAGATTGGGTTTCAAATCCTAGAAATTGGATTTAAGGAGGGTTCCCCACATCAATATTTCTCCAATGTGAATGAAGCTAATAGATTTTAGGTTTTTATAAAATTTAAACGGAAATATAAATTAATTTTCTAAATATTTCATTTTCCAAACAGTTTGGATTCATGTTTGGGAAAACCATGTGCCAACTCTTTTCCGTTCACTATATGGAGGGGTACCTCATAAGGTTAGTGCGCAAGGTTTTCCAAACATTGAGAAAACCATGTGATTCAGATATATTAAAAATTCATGGGTCCTCAAATGGGTGTGCACCTCTATCCACAAAGTTTCCAGAAACTATGTAGTGTGTAGCTCCCTATTATCTATCCTTACATGGTTAGTAGTAACTATGTGACATGCCCGACATGGTTTCTACTAAATGTGTGGCATTCCATCATTCATTCAAAAAGGAGGATTCCATGCATTGAAAAATACCTGATTACCCATGTTACTTATGTGACCTCAATGTTTATTCACATTAGCCTGAAAAGAAATATTTGTGCCAAAAAATGATGTATAGTAAAATATTTCATACATCAAGAAAGAACCGAGTTTTAAAAAATTCCCCCTTGATGCAATTCATACATGAATTTCCATTCCATGGTTGGTGAAGAATAATCTATGGACAACTCTAGACATTGTTCTCTTACATCATCCTCTGACTCCTACATCTTATCCCGTACATGGTCAATCTTTCAACAAACCTGTACTTGAGGAACTAACCAGTGTCATATAACATTCATATGATGATCCATAATAGAAATTCGATGCTCATCAAATGACGCATCTACCTATTAATAAACTTCCTTGGGAGGAAAATTATGATACAAGTCTAAATGATAACCGAGGAATTGAGATGTGTGGAATTTGTTATATGTGGATCAATACCATTGACTAAACTAAAAATGATAGGATACTATCCCGACTCTCCTTATAATCTCAAATGGATTAACATATCATGTTGAAAGCTTACCCTATCTAGTAATCACCTTGTGTTCTAGTTTCAGTGATACATGTAAAAATAACCAATCCCCAACATCTAACTCTGAAAATCATTTACAACAATCGGTGTAATAGTTTCTCAAGACTATGCAGTAGTTATCCACTTCTAAAAAAATGGAACATGCTCTATAGTATCATATATGATATAATGTCCAAGCATAGCTACCTATCCTACCTCTTATAAGCATATTCATGATCTTCATTACATACCATACAAATAATCATATGGAGCTAGCTAAATAGTATTTTAAAGGCTATTATTGAATGAGAATTCAAACTTTGGTACGTTTCTCTCACAAGATCCCCCAAAATCCAAGAAATATGCATGTAGGGTATCATCAAGAACCTATGTTGTGCTATCTTTCTAGCCATTAGTCTGAGGGTGATAAGTTATACTTTGAAGAATCTATGTACCTAGTGAACTCAGTAAACTCTTACAGAAATGAAATTTAAACTAGGTATCCCTACATAAAATGATAGTGTGAGGGACCCCATAAAGTAATAATATCTCATAGATATAAAATATCCCAATCTCATCTACATTTAAGGTCACCCAGATTGACAGGAAATGAGAAACATTAATAATCTTGTCCACCACAACCCAAATAGCATCATTACCTCGAGCCGACCTTAGAAAACGAGTCACTAAATCCATCAATACATCATTCCATTTCCACTAAGAATATGGAATCTTCTATAAACTTATTAATGGTCTCTAGTGTAAAGACCTGTAAAATTCCAAGAAATTTATTTTCTTAATTTTCTTTGGAATTTTACATGAACGCAGTTTCAGACGACACCTGATTCTGAGGCCCGGTGTGCCTAGAATCATTTTCCGAAGTTTAGCTCGGGTACGTTCAGTTAACGAACGAGCGGGTTTATCTAACTTTTGAACCAGTGCTCGGAATCGAATTCTGAGGGCACCGATGGAATCACTGCACCTGTAATTGCATAGAAACACCTTTTCTGGAGTTGCGTTTGCTCAGGTGTGGTTTTTAATTTTGGGAATTAAGTTAAGGAATTAAATAAAAGTGGTTCAACCAAATTTTTATTTTATTTTGCTTAAATTAAGTTAAATGGATGATGTGGGACCCAAAATATCCTACCCACTTGGTAGGATATTTGTGAGGTGGGGCCCACACGAGCCCCACCATTTCTTTTCTTCCTAAACTCCCACCTTTATTTAAGTAACACACCCGCACCCCCTTTTTAATGAAGTCAACCCTTGCATTTAATCTGGATAATAAACGCCTCATTAATTTGGCAGTTTAAGCGTTGCAATTAATTCACATAATCGTTTGATTCGTTTTTGAATTTTTAAATGCATGGCTTTAGAAATAAAATAAAATAACTCTTTTTTTATTAGTCTGGTGGTGTTGAGAGGGTTTTGGAGAAAGAGGGGAGGCTTGAAGATCTTCATCTTCCTCGACGAACAATGCGAAGAATGCGAAGAATGTGAAGAATGCGATGAACGCCGACCTCCAATGAAGGTCGACAAGAATGTCAGATCCTTAGAGAACGACGACGCGACACGACAAGTCCTTTCTCCACGACGCGACGACCCTTCTTCCAAGACACTTATTCTGTGACGTTCCTTCTTCAGTCACGTGCAATTCCGCGACGAACCCTCGCTCAACGACGGTTGAGGTAGGGGTTTTGGTTCAATTAAATCTATGTGATTTATATCATCATCATGTGTTTAAAATTTTGTCAGAAGACTTTTTAAACTGCTAACGTGGTGGGTGCGGACCAACGAACAACTCTGAACCCACCGTTTCTTCGTTCTTGTTGTGTGGAATGGCGAGAGATGACGAAGTAGGCTGCAATGGCATTTTGAAGTCTCTGCAGTGAAGAATCGGTCCCAGGAGGGTCGTTGGCATAGACGGCAGCCAAAACGGACCACCGGAGCGCGTCCGGTGCTCTGCAGAAAACTCCACCGAGGTTGAAGCCACGGTGGCAGGACGCTGGTCCAGCGACCGTGCAGGACCGAGGGAGGAGGGACACAGCGCTCGGCCACGTCTGTTGGCAAGGGGCATCCCCCACGCGGGGCCGCGGTTTCTTTCAAGGGGGCAGCGCCCCTTTGCGCGGCCTCTTGGCCAGCGCCAACGCGCCAGGCCGAACCGCCCGGCCGAACCACTAGGTCGGGCCGTGCACAGGCTGGGCCAAGCCCAAGTGGGCCGCACCCAGGCCAGGCCACACCCAAGCGGGCCGGACCAGGACCCGCGTCGGGTCGACCCTCTTTGGGCCGACCCAGGGGGTACCGGGCCCGAACCCCCTAATACCAGACTTTTTCTGTCGGTTGCCCATAACATGGGATACAAACCTCCGATCGACACATCAACAGTTTCGTATCGATCTTTGGATTGAGACGGTCGTTTCGGTATATTATAGTCAAGGTTTTGGAGTACTTTGGGTTCGGCCATGTTGGTTCGTACACGAAACCCACCGGGCCCTCAGAGCGGAAACACTTATAACATGAGCTCCGGACGTCCGATTGACGTGCCATCGACATTGTTGGATTCCTCTTAGTTAGAAGGACCTTTTGGATTACTCTGATCGAGGTTTGGACGCAGTTGGAGTACGGTCGGGTTGGTTTTGACTTAAAAACCAACCGGGCCCCTAGGATGAAAATGCCAATAACTCTCGACCGGGCGTCCGATTGACGCGTCGTCTGTGAAGTTGAGTTCCTATTGAGGATATAGAACATTTGGATACATCAACTCCGGACTATGTTTCAGTGGATGTATCAGCCCATCGGCTCATGGAGCGGACCCTCCTGAACGAGGTTGATGTGTGCGGGAACCCTAGAGCTGGCTGCGAGTGCGACGATGATGAAGACTATACAGAAATCCTCCGTGGATTCGACAGTGATGACTATAGCACTCAGCGATCCTACGTGGATCAGTGCTATCGATATTGTGTGGGTCAGTGCTCAGTGGTCCTATGTGGGCCAACGCCTACAGATCCTGTGTGGGTCCGATCCTGTGTGGGTCCGATCCTGTGAGAGTCATTGCAGGGATTAGTTACCTATCGATCCTGTGTGGGTCATTGCGGGAGTTAGTTACCTATAGATCCTTTGTGGGTCATTGCGGGGGTTAATACCTATTGATCCTTTCAGGGTCATTGTGGGGGTTAATACCTATCGATACTTTGGGGGTCATTGCGCGGGTTAGTTATCTATCGATCCTGTGTGGGTCAGATCCTGTGTGGATCATTGCGGGGGTTAGTTACCTGTCGATACTTTGTGGGTCATTGCGGGGGTTAATACCTATCGATCCTTTGTGGGTCATTGCGGGGGTTATTACCTATCGATCCAATGTGGGTCTGATGGCTTAGATGAATCAGTGGCTATATCTGATCATCCCTATCATCATACGAAAAAGATTACCGTTGTGAGCTGAATCTTGACTTGCTTTCCTATGTGGATTGTGTTGTGTTATCCTGTGTGGATGTGATCGAACATGGGCTCGAATGTTGGAGCGAACTGGAATTGATGACGTAGGTATATGAATGGGAATATACATAAGTGGTGTCGGATGTTACTTCGTGATTGTTTCTTCCTTTTTGGATTATACTTTGTGGATTTTGGGAGACCTTCAGTGGTCTCGAGGTCCCTACTAAGTAGTTTATACTCACCCCTTCATGGGCTATGCCCGCACTACGTTGTGTTGGTTGTAGATGACAGACATCACTGATCGTGGTTGAGGCTTTCGGAGTAGGACGGTACCTGGAGGTGGACCACTGGGCGAGACATACTCGGAGCGGATAGCTGGACCCAAGGAGCTGTGGAGGCTATCAGTACCCACCCTTCAGGTGGGACTTTCAGTAGATGGCTCGAGGCTGTGGCATTACATTTCATTATGTACATTCTTTTTCAGTTGTACTTTACATTCAGTTTGGGTTTGTATTCTGGCCCACTTACTTTTCTGCACTCACTGTTGTACCAAGTTTTTATATAGTGTTTACTTCTGCATGCTTGCTCTGTGGTTTCTGTTTACTTTATAAAGGAAATTCCTTCCCTTTTTACTGGTATTATGCCTTGGTTCTTCTCGCCATCCCCTGGGCTATGGAAGGTGGGTTTGGGGTAGTCACGGCACGGGCCCCGAGGACGGGTCATGGAAAATTGGTATCAGAGGTGTTCAGTTCTACCGCAAAACTCAGGACTCTGATATTTTTCTATTTAAAGAAATAGTGTTAAGAGTATTGACTGTGGTTATCAGTCCAGGGAGTCCAGTGTTGGTGCAGTGACCGACATATCCGTACAGCAGGACCCTGAATTCTGATTTCCGACTTAATGCACGAAAACATTGATTGCATGTGTGTTTCATGTTTTCTTTTTGATTACATTGTGTCAGCTCACCAGGTATAATGTTCTAACCATGGCGCACCTGTCTCTTTCAGGATGGCCCCATGACAAAAGCCAGCTAGGGATCCGAGCGTTGTGCGTGATGACAGACCACCGAGCGACGAGGCCTCAGTACATGGCCCTTCGACAGCAGAGGAACCGACGGTACCTCTACCCGCCGAGCCACTGATGCTACCAGCCCCAGCCGCTGACGATGAACGATGCCTAAGTGCACTACACGAGTTTCAGCATCTGTGACCACCCAGTTTTTGCGGGGAGACGGACCCTTAGGCAGTTGAGGATTGGATGGAGGCAGTCGAACGAGTTTTCAGGTTAGTGAGGACAGTAGCAGCACTCATGGTGATCCTCGCAGCGAGCCTCCTGCACGCAGCAACAGGAAGATGGTGGAGCATGATTATCCAGGTGCACGATGAGGCATCTCTCCTCTATATGGACTTTGAGAGACTCTTCTGCTCGGAGTTTGTCCCTACCACCCTCCGTGCGGTGCGCATCCATGACCTACTACAGTTGCGGAAGGGCATCTTGACA
Source organism: Viscum album (assembly GCA_963277665.1). Classification (NCBI taxonomy): domain Eukaryota; kingdom Viridiplantae; phylum Streptophyta; class Magnoliopsida; order Santalales; family Viscaceae; genus Viscum; species Viscum album. The sequence continues at coordinate 85,209,733 of OY728121.1, read as the reverse complement.
GTCGCCCAGTACTCGGCGAGATTTACCGATCTCTCGCGCTACTCGACAAACTTGGTACAAGACCCATTCTTCCAGGCCTGGACCTTTGACCAGGGATTGAGCCATGAGATCAAGGCATCTCTGATCTCTCTTAGCATTCCGACACAGGAATGGGTACTGGAGAGGGACCTTCTCATCAAGAGCTTCCTTGCTGAGCCTACTTCAGCAGCGATACCTACCATAGGGAGGTCCGCAGGGAGCAGGAAGATGAGGCAGAGGAGCTGGCCGAGCAGCAGGTGGTGGGCGACGCTTTGAGGCTCTACCACCACCACCACCAGGAGGCCCACCCTGACCACCGGGAGCTGGCGGGCAGAGACAGGCACATCTTCAGGCAGCAGAGGCCTACGACCACAGCACACTAGAGATGATTCGAGGTACTATCTTTGTTTATTCCACCCGTTTTGCAGTTATTATAGACATAAGAGAGAGTTATTCTTTCATAGCCACTACCCTTTTCGGGGATTGGAGATTCCGAAAGAGCCGTTGGCTCGATCCTTACTGCTAGAGACCCCTACGGGAGCAGACTCGACGATTATGCACTGGTACTGGCAGTGTGAGCTTACTCTAGGAGGTGAGAGCTTTGGCTAGGATCTTCTTATAGCGGCGTCGAGGCCTTACGACATCATATTGGGCATGAATTGGTTATCTACAGTTCATGCTCAGATCCACTATATTAGGTGCAAGGTGCAGTGTGTACACACCGACGGGAGTAGGTTCACCTTCACCAGCTAGAACGGAGCCTTCGCAGCACAGGATGGACTTCTGTAGAGGAGAGGATAGACCATCACTCATCAGTTGGCTAGCCTCATCCTAGGAGCAGTTGACGTGCAGAGTCCATGTTTTAATGCAGTGGTGGATCAGTATGCGGACGTTTTCCTCGACGATGTTCCAAGACTACCTCCTCACAGAGAGGTAGACTTTTATATTGATTTGTACCCCGGGACAGCCCCGATATCCACCCCAGCATATCGGATGGCTCCTTCCAAGCTTTGAGAGCAACAGGTACAGTTGGAGGACATCCAGGGCAAGTGATTCATCGGAACCAGTGTTTCACCCTGGGCTTCCCCGATATTGTTTGCCAAGAAGGCGGACAGGAGCTTGTGACTTTGTGTCGACTATCATCAACTGAACTAGGTGACAGTGAGGAACAATTATCCACTACCGAGGATTGATGACCTCTTCGATCAGCTCAAGGGATCATGGTGGTTCTCAAAGATAGACCTTAGGTCAGGCTATCATCAGCTCAGAGTTCGGGATGAGGACGTGCAGAAGACGGCCTTTAGATGTCGGTATGGGTACTATGAGTTCTTGGTTATGCCAATCAGCATAACAAATGCTCCAGCAGTGTTTATGGGCCTCATGAATAGGATCTTTCAGCCATACCTTGATCTATTTTTCATGGTCTTCATTGACGACATTTTGATATACTCGACCACTGAGGAGGAGCACGCCTACCACTTGTAGGTTGTACTGGACACACTCCGAGAGCACCAGCTTTATGGAAATCTCTCGAAGTGTCAGTTCTAGATATGTGAGGTCCAATTCTTTGGACACATCATCTCTGAGGTGGGAGTTGCAGTGGATCCTGTGAAGATCGAGGCATTGCTAGCTTGGGAGCCACCCAGGATCATAAAAGAGGTGCGGAGTTTCTTGGGACTAGCTGGATACTATCGGAGATTTGTGCCAGATTTCTCCATAGTTTCGGCACCACTCTCAGCTTTGACGAAGAATAGGAAACCCTTTGTGTGGTCAGACAGATATCATCAAAGCTTCTAGGAGCTGAGACAGAGATTGACTACCGCACCTATCTTGAGGCTTCCGGAGGAGGGAGTTGGGAACGTGGTTTACTATGATGCATCAAGGACTAGACTCAGATGTGTCCTGATGAAGGAGAGGGTCAGGATCGCCTATGGATCATGTCAGTTGAGGCAGCATGAGCAGAACTACGCTACCCATAACCTAGAGTTAGCAGCAGTGGTCTTCGTTATGAAGATGTGGCGACACTGTATTATGGGTGAGTGCTTTATAGTCGATTCTAACTATTAGGGTCTCAGGTATATCTTCTTGCAGAAGGACCTGAACCTGAGACAGTGGCGATGGCTTGAGTTCCTACAGTACTATGACTTTCAAATAGTCTATAATCCTGGAAAGGGGAACGTTGTAGCCGATGCTCTCAGCAGGAGGACGGGCATCCAGCTACTTGGGTAGGTGACAGAGCAACTAGCCGCTTTGTAGATATCCTTCACGGATAGAGATGGAGCAGCCTTTCTTCAGACACTCACAGTCACTCCTATACTACTGCAGCGGGTCAGAGAGGCACAGCGTGGGGACGCCGACTGTGAGACGCGGCGTGCACACATATCTTTAGGACATGCACCTGATGGGTTCCCTATAGGAGGAGAGTACGATGTCCTTTTCAGAGGACGTACCTTGGTACCAGTTTCTTTATGGGAGGAGGTGATGAGAGAGTTTCACACTTCCCCTTTAGCGGTACATCCTAGAGTGGCGAAGATGTATCAGGATCTCAGGAAACAACACTAGTGGGTGGGCATGAAGAAGGATGTGGCAGAGTTCGTTTCTCGATGCCTCACCTGGCATAAAGTGAAGGCAGAGCACTAGGTACCCGCAGGTTTGGTACAGCCCTTTGAGGTCCCGGAGTGGAAGTGGGACGACATATCTATGGACTTCGTGACTGGACTTCCACACACTTCCAGAGGTCACGACTCTATTTGGGTGATTGTCGACCGACTCACCAAGTCGGCTCACTTCTTACCCATCAAAGAGTAGGTCTTAGTGGAGATCTTGGGACGTCTCTATGTTCATAAGATTTAACGGGTTCGTGGTGTGCCAACATCCATCATCTCTGATTGAGATGATCGCTTTTCTTCCTAGATTTGGAAGGGGTTGCGGGAGGCATTCGGGACGTAGCTACGTCTGAGCACCACCTTTCACCCCCAGATAGATGGTCAGATGGAGAGGACAATTCAAACTCTCGAGGACATGCTCTGCGCATGTGTCCTCGACTTTGGACGCAGCTGGGAGGACCACCTACCCTTGGTGGATTTCACGTACAACAACAGCTACCACTCCACCATCGGGATGGAACCTTACGAGGAGTTGTATGGTCGACCTTTCAGATCTCCATTGTGTTGGACAGACCTTGGGGAGTCAGCACATGTGGGACCAGAGATGGTTCAGGCCACAACAGAGAAGGTCCAGGTCATCCAGGAGCAGATAAGGATAGCTCAGAACCGGCAAAATTCTTATGCTGACAAGAGGCGGAGGCCACTGGAGTTTGAGGATGGCGACCACGTTTTCTTACGAGTCTCACCTCGATGGGGATTTCGGAGATTTGGCCGCGGTGGAAAGTTATCTCTGCGCTTCATCGGACCTTTCCAGGTCCTCAGTTGGATTGGCGCGCTGGCTTATCGCCTGGCTCTTCCACCTCAGTTGCACCAAGTGCATGACGTCTTCCACGTATCCCAGCTGAGGAGATACGTGCACGACCTAACGCATATCATTGACCATAGAGAGCTGAAAATTGATGATGGGATGACTTTTGTGGAGGTCCTAGTGGAGATTGAAGATTGAAAAGAGCGGGTCCTACGTGGACAGTCGATTCCTCTAGTGCTCATCAGATGGCAGCACGGGAACCTCCAGGAGAGCACTTGGGAGCGGGAGGCTCAGATGCGTGCTCAGTACCCACATTTGTTTCCCTAGTTTTTGATGTATCATAACGGGGACGTAAAGCTCTGAGGTGGGAGTGATGTAAAGACACGTAAAATTCAAGGCAATTTTTTTCATAACTTTCATTGTAATTTTACAAGAACGCAGTTTCTTGACGGCACCTGATTCCGAGGCCCAGTGTGCACGGAATCATTTTCTGAAGTTTATCTTGGGTACGTTCAGCGAACGAACGAGCGGGTTTTTCTATCTTTTGAACCGGTGCTCGGAATCTAATTATAAGGGCACTGATGGAATCGCAGCGCCGGTAATTGCTTAGAAACACCTTTTCCAAAGTTTTGTTTGCTTGGGTGTGGTTATTAATTGTTGGGGTTAAGTTGAGGAATAAAATAAAAGTGGAACAACCGATTATTTATTTTATTTTGCTTAACTTGAGTTAAGTGGATGTTGTGGGACCCACAATACCCTACCCACTTGATAGGATATTTGTGAGGTGGGGAACACACGAGCCCCACCATTTCTTTTCTTCATAAACTCCCTCCTTTAATTAAGTAACATATCTGCACCCCCTTTTTAATGATGTCAACCCTTGCGTTTAATCTAGATAAGAAACACCTCATTAATTTTCCAGTTTAAGCATTGAAATTAATTCACTTAATCGTTTGATTCATTTTTGAATTTTGAAACGCATGGCATGAGAAATAAAATAATATAACTCTTATTTTATTATTCTGGTGGTGTTGAGAGGGTTGGGAGAAAGAGGGGAGGCTTGAAGATCTTCATCTTCCTTGACGAAGAACGTGAAGAATGCGAAGAACGCGAAGAACGCCAACCTCCAACGAAGTTCGACAAGAACACAGGATCCTCGGAGATCGACGACGTGACGCGATGAATCCTTTCTCCGTGACGTGACGACCCTTCTCCCGCAACGCTTCTTCCGTGACGTTCATTCTTCCACGACGTGCAATTCTGCGACGAACCCTCGCTCGACGATGCTTGAGGTAGGGGTTTTGGTTCAATTAAATCTATGTGATTTATATTATCGGCATGTGTTTAATATTTTGTCGGAAGCCTTTTTAAACCGCTTACGCGGTGGGTGCGGACCAACGAACAAGTCTGAACCCACCGTTTCTTCATTCTTGGTGTGCGGAACATCGGGCGATGAAGAAGCAGACCGCAAGGGTGTTTTGAAGTCTCTATAGTGATGAACCGGTCCCGGGAGGACCGTTGGCGGAGACGGCAGCCAAAACGGACCACCGGAGCGCGTCTGGTCGTCTGTGGAAAACTCCGCCAACGCGTCGCCAGGAAGGGCCGCCGCGGCTGAAGTCGCAGCGGCAGGCCGCTGGTCCTGCGACCGCACGGGACCGAGGGAGGCAGGACGTGGCGCTCGGCTGCATCCACTGGCAAGGGGTGGCCCCCACGCGGGGTCGTGGTTTCTTTCAAGGGGGTGGTGCCCCTTTGCACGACGGATGGGCCAGCGCCAGCACACCAGCGTGCCGGGCCGAGCCGCCCAGCCGGAACGCCAGGCCGGGCTGCGCCCGGGCCGGGCCGGTCCGTGTCCAACCGGGTTGGACCCAGACCCGGGTCAGGCTGACCCAGGGGGTACCGGGTCAGGTCGGACCGGGCCCGAACCCCCTAATTCCGGACTTTTTTGGTCTACTGCGCATAACTTGAGATATGGACCTCCGATCGATGCACCGTCAGTTGCGTAGAGATCCTTGGATTGAGACGGTGGCTTTTTTATATTATACTCAATTATTTGGGGTACTTTGGGTCCGACAGAGTTGGTTCGTACACGAAACCAACCAGGCCCTTGGAGCGGAAACGCTTATAACTTGAGCTCCGGACGTCTGATTGATGTACCGTCGACTTTGTTAGATTCCTCTTAGTGAGGCAGACATTTTTTATTACTCCGCTCAAGGTTTGGAAGCTGTTGGAGTATGGTCGGGATGGTTTTGACTTAAAAACTAATCGGGCCCGTGGGATGAAAAAGCTAATAACTCTCAGACCGGGTGTCCAATTAACGCACTGTCTATGACGTTCGGTTCCTGTTGAAGATATGGAACTTTTGGATACATCAATTTCAGAATATGTGTCAGTTTATGTATCTGACCCTTGGCTCATGGAGCAGACCCTCCTGAATGAGCTTGCTGTGTGCGGGAACCCTAGAGCTGGCTGCGACTGCGACGATAATGAAGACTGTACAGAAATCCTCCTTGGATTCGACGGCGACGACTACAGCACTCAGAGATCCTATGTGGATCAGTGCTACCGATCCTCTGTGGGTCAGATCTTGTGTAGGTCAGCGCTCAGCGGTCCTATGTGGGCCAGTGCCTATAGATTCTATGTGGGTCTGATCCTATGTGGGTCATTGCGGAGGTTAGTTACCTATCGATCCTTTGTGGGTCACTGTGCGGGTTAGTACCTACCAATCCATTGTGGGTCATTGCGGGGGTTAGTACCTATCGATCCATTGGGGGTCATTGCGAGGGTTAGTTACCTATCTATCCTTTGTGGGTCAGATCCTGTGTGGGTCATTGCGAGGGTTAGTTACCTATCAATCCTCTGTGGGTCATTGCGGGGGTTAGTACCTATCGATCCGTTGTGGGTCATTGCGGGGTTAGTACTTATCGATCCTATGTGGGTCCGATTGATTAGATGAATCAGTGGCTATATCTGATCATCTATATCGTCATATGAAGAAGTATACATGTGTGAGATAAATCTTTACTTGCTTTCCTATGTGTATTGTGTTGTGCAATCCTATGTGGATGTGATCTAACATGGGCCCGGATGTTGGAACGATCTGGAATTGTTCACTTAGGAATATGTATGGGAATATAACTAAGTGGTGTCAGATGTTACTTCATGATTGTATATTCCTTTGTAGATTATCCTTTGTGGATTCTGGGAGAACTTCAGGGGTCTTGAGGTCCCTACTGAGTAGCTTATACTCACCCCTGCACGGGCTATGCCCGCACTACGTTGTGTTGGTTGCAGACGATGGACAGCGCTGATCGTGGTTGAGGCATGCGGAGCAGGACGGTACCTAGAGGTAGACCACTGGGTGGGATGTACTTGGAGCGGACGGCTGGACCTGAGGAGCTGTGGAGGCTATCTGTACCATCCCTTTAGGTGGTACTTCCAGTGGACGGCTCGAGGATGCGGTATTACTTTTCTGTTGTTGTACTCCCTTTTTCAGTTGTACTTTACTTTCATTTTGGGTTTGTATTCTGGCCCACTTACTTTTCCGCACTCACTGTTATACCCAGTTTTTACTTACTGTTTACTTCTGCTTGATTTCTCTATGGTGTTTGTTTACTTTACAAATGAAATGCCTTCCCTTTTTACTGGGATTACGCCTTGGTGCTATTCGCCAGCCCCTAGCCTATGGATGGCGGGCTTGGGGTAGTCACGGAACGGGACCCGAGGACGGGTCGTGACATCTAGTGTTCTGAATTCACATACTAATACATGGAACACATCTTTATAAAACCATCTATATCTATTATCATTTCCAATCACCTATAAGGTATAGGTAATTATTGATACATATTGGTGATTTTGGGATGCACCACCCAAGATAAATAATTAAATTCTTGCATTTTATCATTGTTCATATATACTGAAACCCTTATGCAACATTGCATACATAGTATTTCTTCCTCATATATGCTCCAACTATGAGAAGGGTCTACACATGTCATACTCTCACATAGTACTAGGTCCTTAAAATATAATATATGACTCATTTTAACCCTATCCATATGGGTAAAGATCATAGTAAAGGTTATATGAAATGTTTTCCCCTATCTTTTCTACACCTCCATGTGCATATCAAAGAAAAAATACATAAGCTTCCTCTCACTACTGGCCTCCTGAAGTACTTGTATCTCATTCCTCTTTCCCAGTGCATTATCCACTTCATTAGCACTACAATGAATACTGAAAAGCATGAAATCCAAATAATGTAGGTACCCGGCCCACATTTCTTTCCTCATATTTAGTTCATGCTCTATAAAAATATACATGAGGATTTTGTGGTCTGTGAACACCACAAAACGTTTCCATACTAAGTAGTGCCTCCAACTGCAGAATGCATGCACAAATGCAAATAATTCTAGATCATGAATTGGGTAGATAATCTCATGTGGCCTCAACTGAAAAAGAAATGTATTCCACAACTCTCTCGTGCAACATTGGAACTTCTCCAATACTGATACCTGATGAATCGAAGTAAATAGATTTATGCCTACCTAGTTCTAGGAAAATTAGTATAAGTGCTGAATTCAATCCCCCTTTCAACTCCTAAAAGGATGACTCATAGCAAGATGACCATATAAACTAAAAACCAATCTTATTAAATCCCACAATAGATTATTTTTAACATGATAATTCCTTTATAAGAAACAGACACATTAAAACCATCCCAAAGAATCATTTAATCTCAAATATGTTCTTGGGATTCTCCTAGGAAACATCATCTTTCCCCTCCACTAGGTCAATTAACACTCTTTTCTCTGATATAATATGAACTAGGAAGTGAATATGATGCATCAAGAAGTATCACATTATGATATTAGCATTAATATAATGATTTTTCAATGTATCTAATACAATATCAATATGTTTGGAGTGTTCATGGTGAGTGTAATAATATACCAAGATATCATCCATGGATACCATGAAAAAAATACAAATAATGATGGAAAACTCAGTTCCTTAATGCTATAAAAACTTCTGGAACATTCATTAGACTGAACGGTATAACCAGATACTCATATAGACTATACCTCTTAGGAATGGTTTTGTGAAGTATGTCAGTTGTTCTAACATGTGCATGTTGATATCCTAACCTCAAATAAAATTTTTAGAGCACCCAATCTCCTTTAAGATGATATGGCATATCATCAAACCATAGTAATGGATATCAATTCATAACTATCATCTAGTTCAATTTTCAGTAATCCTTTTATAGCATAACACTACCATCTTCATTTTCATACAATGGACCGAAGAACCCCACATAGAAGAATGAGTTTGGATAAACCCCAATTCCTCTAAATCTTATAACATCCTCTTGAGATCATGTATCTCAGTATCATTTATCTAGTGAGAAGTAATATATTCTAATTCATCTCCATGAACTAGCTTGATAGAAAAATATACCTCTCTCATTGGAGGTAATTTTGAATAGTTGAGTAGGAAAGCATTCCTGAAATAATAAAAAAACAAATGGAAGTCTTCCTAGTTCATTATCTAATCATCTAGAAATAAAATCTGAATATAGGTTGTCATCCTACCCATACCACAATGCTTAGGTCCATCTCAACTCCTATAGAAAACACATTATTCATTTTGGATAAAATTCCCACCCTTTGCTGATGTGAAGGTCGCCTTTTAGAGATATCTATCAATTAAATCATGAAAATAAACCCACTATTTCATCCAGATTGACATGTAAAATCCTATCATATCGATGAAAAAGTGTTCCCAGACAAATTCACACTCACATATCTCAAGGGGGAACTTCCTAAACTAACATACATCCACCATTTGAATTCCAAATCGAGTATCAAGTATCTAAATTCCGTCAAAACATTTAATGTTAAGCCCATGTCTCTCCACAATGGGCATTGATATAATTCTTTCACAAGTCATTAAATGAAACAGACCATATTCTCAAGTAGAGGCTATTAGAATAGTGCCTCTCGTAGTTGATGTTCGTGGATTCTTTGCCTCAGCTGTCAGTTTCACTACATATATCTTGTCTAATCCTTGGCTCTGTTATATCAGCTAGGTACCATGAGAAGATCAGATATTCTATTATAAAAAATGTGGGGTCTAACTACAATGGCCATGACCACCGCCTCAGCCTAATAATCCATATGTACTCCATCTCCCTAGAAAAAGAGATGCTATTAACCCCACTCATTAATTTGGAGTTCGTTTAGACCCTATCTCACTAGTTCTTGAAGAAATATTTGTGCAAAATCATTTTAGTTGTCACATACTACTACAGAATTGGAACTTGATTGGGTGTCTCATGCACTGAGGTCTTGGATTTCATGGTATACCACACAGGTGGCACCTAACCTAGTTACCTGAATATATGTTCTGGCTACTAATGCCACTCCATTGATGCTCCAGATGATGCTTTCTACTGTTGGTTCATATATCACTAGATCATAGTGTCGAACCACCTTGGTCTAAACACCCATCGTCTCTCAGGTTAGGTTCCATGATAAGTGTCTGATTTGCTGTTATAGAAACAATATTCAGGTAAAATAATTTCACCTATGATTGTATGTCATACATTATGCCACCCTAAAATTTCATATATTTAGATAACTCTTTAGCCATTATAATAGGGGTGAAACACTAAAGTTCTATAAAGTGGGATGAATAATCCATAACTGATAACTCACCCATCTCCAAGTGCATGATCACTTCAGATTTATGATCCCCCAACATCTCAGGATGGAAGTAATCATAGAAAGCCAACTGAAAATCCCTCTAAACTATCTCTTGATGATGATCTGTCTAAGTAAGTAAACCCCACTATATCATGGTGTAATCATGCAGCATATAAGTAGTAATATTTACTCTCATATTAGAAGGTGTATAGAGATGGTCAAATATAATTATCATGGAATCTAAACCGGAATCCAAAACATGTGTTTATCCATACCCTAATAATGTGGTTGGATGCTGCTATTGAAACATGTGTCAGCTTATCCCATGATGAGGCAGGTTGCGTTGATCCCTAGAAATACTGCTTGAAGAAAAAATATCATAGAACTGTGCCTCAAAACCTATTTCTTGTAAAACTGATGGTTCCATAGCTAGAAATATAAGAGGATACACTTTTATCCCATGTCCCACCACCTCTACACTGTGGTCATCACTACCCTCATGGAGTATGACTGTAGTTCTTCATGGTGGCGTTTCTCTACAATGACAAACACCCACATTGGAAAACAATTATATCAATGTTCACCACAGAAATTGTTTATATTTAAATAGAATAGGAATAATCTTTCCTATATATGAATTATACCCCTCTTCTTACTCCTTCAGTAATGTGCGGGTCATGTACATGTGATAATAAAATAAGAGTTAATTTTACTACCTACTACAACTTTTGGTCATGTTCAATCTCTTCATTCATCCATTTAAATTTCCATTTCATTTTTATATTCACTTCCATTGTGAACTGAAATCTGGAATCTGCCAAATCAACACCATAACTACTTACAATCCATGTGACTCATGGTCTATGGCCCAAAGTTCCATAATTGGATGCTTAGGATGTCTATTATATCATAATCAATAAAATACTGATTAGGTTATAGTAGGGACTCTAAATACCAACCATGTTTCTCAATTCCATGAATATAATATATATCAAAATAGAAGGAATATTAACCACAACACCTATCACATTATCCAAAAAATAAGAAATGAATCTTATATGGAATCACATAATGTGGGAATGTGATTACAATAAGTTCCTAAAATTATGTATGATATGGGAATCCCTCATATCATTGGGTTTCAAAATATAGAACCCCCAATAATATCAATTATTACATAATAATTCAAGTGCATCACCCAATAGTGGAATCAAATCAATTATAATAACCTAAATTCAAAAAAGGTTCATTTGAAGAAATTTGGATTTTCTTAGTATGCTGGTTAGATATTCCAGGAACATCTCATTAACAAATTTCTATTCCTTCCTATACCATTATATTATCTCAAAATACTAAATAAAACCATAAAATAAGTGCTCTGATTCCACTTTTTAACATGCCATACACAGATTTTACTAATGTCCCCCCAAAACAGGATGGAAACATGGACTCAACCACATATTCACAAATTCTAAAGGCCACTAACTAGTATCGAGGTCATATGCTATATTTTTGGAGAGACTATTCCCTCTTACAAGAGTGTATCATACTATATTAATAATAACAGTCAGATAGTGGAATTAGTAAATCAAAAAGACAAAAGATAAACTACCATAGACTAATATTTATAAAACAATACGAGAAGGAATCTCATATACGATAATGATGTTGTCAAATGTCTAAAAAGTATCCAAAACTGGTATACAATAATCAGTACAGTACATATATGAAAAAAATGAAAAACTATCCCATTTAGCATCACGAACCTCATCTCAGTCATGTTCTCCCCTACTCCTAAGTATCAATCAAAATCTTATATAAGGGTTATTTCCCTTATCCATGGCTATTGAAATATAATCTTCTCAGGTACCAATGGTGGCCCATGTTGGGTGTGAGATAAATTCCTAGTAGGCCACCACCAAAAGTATCTAATTCCATCCATTTATTGAATATATAACAATAATAGTGTGTTGGAAGTAATAAATTATGTAAATGAAATACTAAAAGAAATAAACCCATAAAGGTCCAGGTTCCTATGAACAACAATACTCTAATATATGCCTCGACCTTAACTAGAAGTCTCTGTTAAACAGTCTGCCCTATAACAATTTATAATCGCGTCTCAGAACTTGGCACGTAGCCTTGTGTCCCTGACAATTCCATGTGATCCAAATATTTCTAATAATTCCATAAATAAGTTAGATGTATCAAAACAAATCCACGATTTTTCTTTGTCTTGGTAGACATGTTGTATAAATAATTTCATTAATTATTCAATTGATAACATGATCCAATCCTTTTTAGTTCATATTTTGAATTTAGGTATCACTCTAGCATAGAATTAACCAAGATCATTACAAGACCATCCTAGTAATTCCTCACTAGAATACAAGTATCGCACTAGGTGTGGTGTAAAATTATTTCCATTTGTGTTTGTCCAAGGATATGCACTAAGAGAGACCATGATTCACTCTTGTCCTACATAGAATCAACCCTCTATAACCTCCCTTATAATTCCATGTAAGGATTACAAGTGTCACATGGTAGAATGATGGTATTCCCCCTGAGAATGTCTTTGGATTTCCTCTATGGATTACAACTGTCACTCAAGTGTATGTAAGGTAGTATCCAAATGATTATATCCATGTTGTATGTATATGAACATATGTTTCACCTAACGAATATGAAACCCCTTTAATCAATATAATTTGTTTATTTCAAAGATCATCACCATGATCATTTAAATTTAACCTCACCACAAAAGGTGGTTTGAAGAAATAGATATGCTTAGGAGGCATAACATCTTAATTATCTCACATGGGATTATGAATATATTATTCAACTCGTTCTTAAGAAATAATATAGATTGAAATATCCAACTAAAATTGATTTACATTCCCTTACATTAATCAATTAAAATTAAAATTGCAAGTTATGATCAATTACCCCTTTAACATACCATAGAAATGGGTGAATGGTTCACTTAAAAGTGGTCAATTCATATACCACCCATGGTGGTACAATTAATTAAATAATTTACCCAAGGGATCGATCCAATTAATGGTTAAAAAACATTAATCATTCGACGATGAGTCTCATTAATTTCATAGGTCGTGTCTATCCATTTTAATCAACAGATAAATTCCATTTCAACGGTGACTCTCAAAAAATAAGGTGTGTTGTATAATGGAATATATATATATATATATATAGTTAGACATTATGGGAAAATAATGAGACCACCTACTATAGGACCGTACTAGGGTTCCCATCTTGAATCATCGTCTGATTAGACTTAAATCGCGAGGTAAATGAAGAAAGAATCCATAACAAAAAAATAGGGCATATTAGCTTGCACCTAAATAGCACAGTTGATACCAAGAAGAATAATGAATGACACAAAAGTAATTAATTCCTCACAGGAATGGATCAAATGAGATGAATGACTCTCGATTCCAAACATGGACTGGTATTTGGTGTAATATCCTAGAATTTTGACTCAGGGAAGACTCACAAAATCCATTCATGTCCAGTATGAGAGAAAAGAATTGATTTTAGGTTGTTAAAACATTTCAAGGGAAATGTGGTCTTCTCCCAAAAATTTCTTGGGCCACCTAGTTTGGTCACAAGGTTGGCCAAACCATGCTCTAACCATGGGATCTTCTCTTTAATGAGGGTCACCTCACATGGTTCATGCATATATTTTGAAAAAATAAGATTAAACCATTTTATTAGGATCTTATAAAAGTTATAGGTTTGTATCATGATCTTTTCCACCATCTACATGGTTCACTCAAACTGTGTATCCTATATCTCCCTTTTATCTAACCTGGCATGGATAGTGTTAACCTTTAGATGTACCTCACACAGTTTCTACAAAACATTTTTCCTACATTTAATTTTACAAAATGTATGATTAGGGGATCTAAATAAGAATTGAATACCCTCATTTCCTGCATGACCTCAAAGGGTATTCACATTAGGCCACAAAGAAGAATTTAAACTGAAATTTATGGACATTAAATGATTTTATACCATAATAAATAATAGTGTTCTTTTTGTTTTCAATGGTTTCTTCTAAGAACTAGTATATTTAATTTTTTTATAAGGTTAAGAATGTAAATCATTAAAATAAAAATATTGTTGACTTGAAATAAATACATGTTTATAAGTAATTGATTTCAAAACATTAAAATATAATCTATATTTTGGAGGATTCAGTAATGGTGCATAAAATTAATCAAATTAATTAATAATAATAATATTTTAAAGGTAAATCAAAATTATTGTTATGTATACTCATTATAATAATTATTATAACTCTTTTGGGGTTTTTTGATGTCATAATGACTAATAAATAATTATACCATATTTAATTATTCCCCAAAAATATTAAGGTCTCATAAAATTATAAAACATTCACCATTGGATAATTTCAACATTATAATTTCAAAAATAATTATTATTTTATCAAAATAATTCTCAAAATATGAGAATTTCTGATTTTAAATAAAAAGACCCATTTATCAAACATGGTACTAGTTTAGGATGATAATAGTTTTCTAACCCTTATAAAATTTAAATTTTACTTTGTAATATTTTGTAATCATTTATATTTAATAAATATTATTTAATAATAATATCTTATTAAGATATCATTTATTTCAAAAAAAATTGAATTCATCAAAAAGTTATCTCTATTGAAACAAAATATTTCCCAAAAATTCAATTTCTAATTAATTGTATCAAAAACTAATTTTTATCAAACTTTTTATTTAATAATGATAATGTAAGAAAAGTTAATATATTCATTGTTTTATTTAAAAATATATAAAAACACATTATTAGTGCCTACATACATATCCATTTATTACACCAGTAGTTTCCCTATGGCTAAGGTGTGTGATTGTGAGATTTTATTGGGGTGGTTTGGTGAACATGATTTGGGTTCTGATCTCGAGGAATGCCAAAATATCATGTAAATGATTTTAATTGTGCATTAGTTTTCGAATATCAACATTGGAATGGTCAAGGGAGATGCAAAGTGATTCTATCACCCTCAAATGCTTTGATAAATATGCTTTATAGAATATGATCATTCTCGTCGAGTATGTTTCTTCCTTTCTTTGAGTAAATTGGATTTTTCATAACCCAATATATATACTAATAATACAATCACTGTATAATAGGTACACTACCAGTAGTTATATTGTTTAATGGAATTTTAAATCTGATAGGACATAACCTTTCATGATCAAAAAAAGGAACGTAGGGAAACAATTTTAATTATTTTCATTTCATAATAATGAAACTACTCAATTAAAAAGGGAACATCATTTATAAATGTTTAGGTTATTAAATTATTTTCTCCTTTAGAAATTTAACCCACAAAATTTCATTTTTACACTAAAATAGATTAGGGTACATTTGATTCATCACCTATTTTGGATCCCATGTCACTTATTCAAACATCTATTTCCAGCACATCACTTGGACCAGGTGAGTAATCCTATTTCATAAAACATTTCCTCTATAATCTAAGATACTCACGAGATGCTCATATTGTGAAAGATAATTATTCAATCGTATCGCCATTTGATTATGTACTTTTGAAGGTTCTAGTATGTACTTTATAAATAGGGAGAAATTGAACAAATCATATACATAATGAAATCCAGGATATTGAAGTGGATGATGTATCTCAGACTAAGATTTATCATCTTCTCAAACCTCGTGGATTTATTCTGTTGAGGTATATGAAGGAACACTTTATCTCTAACCTCAAACACTAGGAATCATCAAAATTGTCTCTATATCTTTTCTTACAAATTTCAGAAGATTTTATATGATGATGAATAGTTTAAACCTTATATATCATCTCTTAGATATGTTTAATTACTTTCAGCTTATTCTCTCCAACATCAAACCAACATGTTGTATTCGAAATCCTCTTCCTATACAGATCCTCCTAAGGTTTCATTTGAAAGCTAGAATGAAAACTATTATTATATGAGAACTCTAATAGGGGAAGGTTTTGATACCAAAATCCTTGGAAATCAATAGAAAAATATCATAGAATACCCTCTAGATTTTTAATGGTTCCCTCATACTAACCATCCTTTTGAAGGTTGTAAATAGTAATGAAGCTCAATTATATATCAAACTCATGATGATATAGAAACCTCAAATGTTAATCAGATACAAAAAAGAGTGGGACTATATAGATTCTAAAAAATTCCCTCATGTATATATTAGATAGTTTTTCAAGAGATAAATCTTTCTTCATAGATATGAAATCTGCAAACATTACAAGGTGATTTTATACCACTTAGATAGAGTTATTTACTTTTTGGGTAGTAGGGAATCGAACAAAAAAATCAATTGTTATGTATTCCCATTTCATTACAAGTATGAGAAATTATTGCATCATAACCATAGACATGATTCCTTGAACATGAATACAAGTTAACCGACCATTATAACCAAGGAAACAGATGGTCCCAAATAATGAAATTGTTTATCATATCCAATAAAAAGGTTATGAATGAACTCAAAATGGTTGTAATAAATATGTTTCATATATAAGAGGTTCTGGAATATTTATTCAATGAACCTAATTTGATTATTCAGTTCATTAATATCAAGTGGAGAACACCATTGGACTTAAGGTAAGGGATTCTACCCAAACCACTTTTATTCCATCTGGTTACTCCAAAGATCATTTTACCCTAATGAAGATGTAATTTATTTCTATGTAAAAATTATACATAATGTTTATATGCTCCAAAATCATGTTACAATATCCATTCCGCATTATATTTCGGGTATATACATTATTTTAAGTGATTCCCTCCTTAATTACTCCTGACAAGAAAACCTATTTTGAGGGAACATCCCGAATTCTTACCCAATTTCAAATGCACTCTATCCTCTGTTTTAAGCAATAATTGTCTTTATAAAATCAGTATTTTTATTATGAAAACATTATTTTTCACTTTTGATTTTATATAAAATATTATTCCATTTTTGATTTTAAATTCTCTTTAGTATTTTCCTTAAAACCTTACGTAAATGTTTTAATGCTAAGAATTTCTAAAATACTCATCTTAAATGTTTTCACTTCAATTTAACAAAACATACCATGATATATGCCAATTTTACCTCATTAATGTCCATTTAGATTTTAATTCCTTTATCTCATTGACACTTTTATGATAAGTGCATTCATTATGCTTTATGACATAAATGTGATGCACATTTCTCTCTATAGGTTCCTTTATGTTTAAGTATGATTGATTATGTAGGATTATTTTTGTGGAAAGAATATTCATGAACATGTTAAGATGGGTTCTCCTAGATAGTGATTCAATTAATTGGATAACATTATGTCTCAAGAGATGTTATGTGTGACGGTCTTAGCGGTTATCCTTGGTGTGTGCTACTAGGTGAACTGATCTTGGAAGTTACCATTGACTCATACTAAAGTCATGTTTTATGTTTCTCACATATCAATTATGATTTTGTGTTTATATGATCCCTTGTTTATATTTTATGACTCTATATAATCCATGATTTTGTTATCATTATTTCATGCCTTCTAACCCATATTTTAAAGCCTTATTCTTTTTTATACCCCCTTTATTGGTATTTTTCGCTCATCCCACGGTTCATGTGTTCCCCAGGGTATCCTATGCAGATGTAAGAGAATAATAGAAAATTGGAGCTAATTATGGAGTTTAAATAAACATGTTTTTTATAATGTTTGATTATATACCTAGTCTTCCAATACACAAGACTTTACGATCCTTGGACTGTACTCTGATGTATAATTATTCTCAAAATAATTTAATGTTATATATGAAAAGCTACGGTTTCTATAGTTGGTATCAGCATATGGTCTATTTTTTCTAGAAATTAGGAATATATAAATTTAGTAAGAACCTCAAGGATGATATGAAGTATAATAAAACACCTCTATGTTTTTGTAATTATAGAAGAAGTTGTTAATCAAGAAAATAAATCCTTCTCTTGATACAAATAGGTAGAGGTAGCTCTGGAATAGATGAACATAAGAGTGAAAATTTCAACAAGTAGTTTTGGGATTAACCTGGTGTATCCTGGTACATGAAAATAGGCCTTTCTTCACTCTTGGTGTTAACACTCTCAGGGGATATGATATGGTAAATTCATGAGCTTAGAAGAAACCATTATTAAGGGAATAAAAATCCCAGAAGAATATGAGATATCAAATATATTGAGGATAACCTCGATTTAAACATGAGGAATCACATGTTAAGATATAAATATCCTTTACAATTTTATCCTTTTATGTTCAAAAGTTTACTTTTTTATGCCCAATATCTAAGTATTCAATCCCTCTAATTCTATGTACTTTTTCTTAGTTAATGGGGGAAATAGAAGAACAAATTTCACCAACCAAAGAGATAGGAATTGGGGAGATTTCCCTAATGATATGTCTGATATAATGGGAACGGGTATTCAAAACATTATGATAGTACTTGCTCAGCCGGCTCATGTTATGACCATGTTTCGCGGATCTTCTGATCCCCACGTCATGGAATAGTGTATTAACTCCACTAAAATGACATTATCTGTCCTCCAGTGCTTGGAAGAAGAGAAATTTGTATGGGTGGTCTATCGTTTTCAAGGAGAAGTTTATAAGTGGTGGAGACTGATGAAGAATACAAAGCCCAAAGGGGAAATTGATTTCATGGATTGGGGGAAATTAAAAAAAAAATCAATAAATATTTTCCTTAACCCTCCATCTCAAGATAGAAAAATATTTCCTTAGACTCAAGCAGAAGGAAGATTAGTCTGTCGGGGCGTATTAAGAAAAATTTTCATGGCATGCAACGTATGCCTCTGGCTTTGTAATGAACACTGAAAGTAAGGTGGAACACTTAGTTAACTAACTAATGTAGATCCTACAAAAAAATTGTGATTGAGACTTTTACAATTATCAAGGGATTATCATTTGTGCCCTAATGTTTGAGATGGTGATTGGAGACTCCTAGTGGTCTTGTGCACCAAGTGACAAGAAGCAAATAATGGAGAACAACAAGGGTGGTTCAATGACTTCGCTGTCATGACACATCAAATTGATTATGAGTTTAAGATTGATTTTTAATCTATAGAAGACCCTAGGACATTTCTCAAGAAGTGTTGATAGGTTTTGAGTATGTACTTTTTATAAGAATTACTAAAAGAGTGGAGTGGTTTTGAAAACAGACTTCAGTAAATTACTTAATTTAAAGAGATTAATAGTTGATAAATAAAAGTGTTTTTTTAGAATTATCAGATAATTATATCTTTTCATGTTCACTACACATCTTGGTGAGTTAATAATTCTGAAAAAATACACATGGTTTAATGAAATCTTTGGGTTGAGGGTTGTAAAGATCTTAACTTCCCTCTTGCCTCTTAAACGATGCTCAAAGAACCACCCCTTGACACCAAAATCAGGTTGTAAAGGTTTGGGTATCATGCATAGGAAATAAATTCTACCAAATCAAACTATAATCTTATGTATTTTTTAGCTAAATAAGACTCTTTTCTTCTCCAATTGGAACAACCCAAGATTCCCACTTGAAATATCAACCCAATTGGTGTTGAAATAAAAAGTATTTCACTTAATTTTAACAATAAAAATGAAATCAGAGAAGAGTCAGGTAAATATTTTAAATAACTGAAATATTTAGTACAAAAGTTACACAAAACTAGTAGAAGAAAAGGTGATAGAACTCCTTCCCTAGTGTGTGTAGCTCCCTTAAAATGACCGTCCAACGTTTAGCTCGACATCGGGGGGATGTGGAAGCTCGGGTGGAACTTCCCCTTCATCCATGATTCCCCAATGAGGATAGGGGCCTTCAGAACTCCATTGTTAATTATAAGACCTATTTGGGTCTCCAAAATACTAGATATTTGCCTCCTGGACGAAATTACTAATTGGGAGCCCAAGTTTCCATCTTATATGAAAATGGGAAGGTATTTTTGAGCACATAGGTTTCATAAAACCACTTGTCACCTGAGTTTCGACCTCCAGAAAACCTTATCTCGATTTGGAGAAAATAAAAAAGATGTATCCCCACCTTGTGGATGTCTCCACTGAACTTTTCGCACCATTTGGATGCCTATATCCTGAAATATGGACAGATCATAGCATACCACTTTTGACATCGTGCAGATGCGGTGTGCTGGAGATATCAGGTCGGTTGGGAAAACAGATGGCCGAATGAGTCTTGAGATTATTCATATGAAATGTATCCCAATTTATTTGGGACTATCATACAAAATTCCATCCCATTTGGAAGCATGGTTCATAAGGAGTGTGTGGATGAGTCAACGGTTGTGCTTGGATCTTGTGTTGTTTGGCCCTTTTTTCTTGGACATCACCATGGGCCATCCAAATCACCTCCTCCTGCAATGGAATCTTCAAAATAAGTAAAATTTCTCTTTTTAATAGTGATAAACACAAAATAAATGATTCAAACAAGGAATGAAACTTATCATTATTTTTATAATTTTCAATATAAAACATGTTTAGCACAGTGGTGTAATGGTGAAAATTACATAGTGAATCGTGGTATGATCATTCCACAAAAATATCCCATAATGTAAAGAAGACTGAATATTCTACTTGTAAAAGTTTTGGGTAGAAGAATTATGGGAACTATCGAAAGGGAACAGGGAATTTAATCAAATTTGGAAAGATGGGACATCTGGCCATGAATTTTTAAAGGGATATGAAAAATCCCTCTAATGTGGAAGAATAAATTAAGGTTAAAATCCATGCTCAGCTGGTAGTGTAGTTCTACAACTGCAAGGAGCATGGTAATTATGTAAACAATTTACCTAAGCCAAGATTTGTCATAGGAAATCGACATCAACCTTTAAGGAAATAAGGAAAGGCTTATGTTATCACTGCTACTCAGGTGGAGCTAGAAAATGATGTGGTGATAGGTACACTATTAATTCATTCATGAATAGAGAACATACTATTTGATTCTGGTTCTACACATTCTTTCATATCTTGAATGTTTAGAAAAACTATTCAAACACCACCTCAAAATTTGGAGGAAAAATTATATGTGAGAATAGAAAATTGGGAAATTGTTGTGTATGTGGTCTATAAGTCCTCTCTAGTTATTGTTTTTGGAATGAACCTCCCTTAAAATCTTCTCATACTTCCTTTAGTGGGGTTTGATGCTATCTTGGGAATGGATTGGATATATTTATTCCAGGCCAACATCAATTGTCGGTAAAGGGAGATCACTCTTCGCATCCAGATGTGTCCTCCAATTCATTACAAGTGAATGGTGGAAGATGAATGTCCTATGAAATTAGTGTCTCATTTGTAGATATTAATTATTTATGATATATCATTTCTAGCTCAAATGATTGAGATAACGGAATGAATCATGCTAGATGAAATGCCCATCGTGAGGTACTACATTGATGTATTCCCTGAAGAGTTTCCTGGTCTTCCTACAGACTGAGAGGTTGAGTTCTCAATAAAATATATTCCTAGATATCTTCCTTTATCAAATACATGATATGTAATAGCCACCATAGAGCTGCAAGAGCTAAAGAAGCAGTTACATGAGAATATGGAGAAGGGTTTTATACACTCGAGTGCTTCACCATGCATTGTGCCAGTCCTCTTCATCAAGAAGAAGGATGGATCAATGATCCTATAAATTGATTATCATGAGATCAATGAAATCAGGATAAAGAACAAGTATCTCCTACCACAGATTTAATACTTGTTTGATCAGCTTTGTGGGGCCAGTTATTTATCTAATGTGGACATTCAGTTGGGATATCACCAATTAAATGTGATGAAAGAAGATATTCCCAAGACTGCATTTCGAATGAGGTATGGATACTATGAGTTAATTTTGATTCACATTAAATTCACTTATGCTTCAATGATTTCCATGGATTTAATGAATAGAGTCTTTAGATATTACCTAGAAAAATTTTTGGTAGTCTTTATTGTTGATATTCAGATATACTCTAATAGAAAAGAGGAACATGAGGAGCATTTGAATGTTGTGATAAAAATATTACAAAGGGAGAAGTTATATGCAATGTATAGTAAATGTGAGTTCAGGATGGAAGAAGTATCATTCATGGGGAATGTTATCACCATCAAAGGGATATCTATGGACCCTTCTAAGACAAAGGCAATTGAAGAGTGGCCTAAGCCAAAATATGTAATGGAGATCCACATCTTTCGGGGTCAAGCAGTGTTTTATCAGAAAAATTTGAAGAACTTTTCATGATTTTCAAACCCAATGAACAAGTTAACAAGAAAGGGTGTAAATTTTTTATAGACACATTAATATGAAGACTGTATTAAGGAGTTCAAAATGAGGTTAATCATTGTGCCAATACTCACACTCTCTATAAGTGGAGAACTTTTTGTTGTGTATATTGATTATTACAAGAAGGGCTTAGGTTGTGTGTTGATGCATAATGATAAAGTGATAGCCTTTACATCAACGAACCTGCAAATCTATTAGAACAACTATCTCATGCATGATCTAGAGTTGGCAGTTGTGATCCTTGCATTGAAAATCCCGTGGCATTATCTCTATAGGGAAAATTTTGAGATATAAACAAACCACAAGAGTCTAAAATATATATTCACACAAAAAGGGATTAATATGTGCTAGTGAATATGGATAGATCTGATCAAATA
The DNA here is from genome assembly GCA_963277665.1 of Viscum album. Classification (NCBI taxonomy): domain Eukaryota; kingdom Viridiplantae; phylum Streptophyta; class Magnoliopsida; order Santalales; family Viscaceae; genus Viscum; species Viscum album. The sequence continues at coordinate 85,186,870 of OY728121.1, read as the reverse complement.
TTTTGATATCTCAATCCACTACCATCTTAGTAAGTCAAACATAGTGGTTGATGCTCTGAGTAGAAAGGATCATACATCTTTGTCAATAAGGATAATTGAAAAGGATTTGATCTTCTTAGATTTTCAGATGAGGGACTTGGGAATCATTAAGGGGGGAACATCATCAATCCTTTCTCAAATGATTTCTCAACCATTTCTCATGGTAAAAAATAAATGATGATCAAAGAAACTATGTGGAAATTTAGAAAAGGGTAGAATCTATAAGAAATTTTAAATCCATTGATTTCAAATAAGATGAGGAAGGAGTTGTAAGATTTGGATCACGATTATATGTACCATCAGATCTAGAGATATAGAAGGTTCTTTTTAATTATGCACATAGCTTGACCCTCCCTATTCACTCAGGGAGCACAAAGATGTATTGAGATATCTAAGGAAACTTCTTGTCGACAATATGAAAAGGACGATTGCTGAATATACATCAAAATTCTTGGTATGTCAACAAGTGAAGGCTTAAAGACAGAAGTCTAGGGAGTAATGACACCACTACCCATACCAACATGGAAGTGTAAGAACATATCCATGAACTAGGTCACTCGACATCTAAGGACATCCAGAGGAAGCAATGCTATATGGGTCATTGTGGATCGTCTTACAAAGACAGCTCACATTATTTTGATTCGAGGGGACTTCTCATTGGATCAGATTACACGGATATATATCAATGAAGTGGTAAGGCTTCATGGAGTACCACTATCTATTATATCCTATCAAGATCTGAGATTCACCTCCATGTTCTAGAAAAGTCTCCAACATGCTCTAAGCACTGAATTGAACTTTAGTACAGCCTATCATCCTCAAACTAATGGCCAATATGAGCAGACTGTTCAGACATTGAAACAAAAGTTGAGAGAATGTTCTATGGAATTTAAATGAGGATTGGACCAACATCATCCACTAGTTGAATTATCCTATAAAAATATTTTCCACTCGATCATCTGAATAGAAACATATGAATCCCTTTATGAGAAAAAGAGTACAAAACTGGTTTGTTGGGATGAATTTAGTGAGTGTAAGCTGTTAGGACCTAAAATGGTCAAAGAAATGGAGGAGAATGTGAAAATCATTCATTAGCATATCAAGGCAGCCCAAAGTCAACAAAAGAGTTATGAAGAAAATTGTCGATGATTCCTTGAGTTCAATGTTGGAGACATTGTATTTCTATGCATATCTCTATGGAAGATGGTCAAGAGGTTTGGGAAGAAAGGGAATCAAATTCCAAGGTACATTGGACCATTCGAGATCTGGGATCGAGTCGGATTTGTTCCCTATAGACTAGCACTTCAACCTACTATGTCCAAAGTACATGATTATTTCAGGTAACCATCTTAAGGATGTACATACCAGACTCTTCACATGTACTATCTTTTGTGGTGGTATAGTTTGAGGATGATCATTCTTATGAGGAGAATCCCATGAAGATCTTGGATTGTAGAGATAATTTTCTACGTAACTAGACTACTCTCCTGCTCAAGTTACTATGGTAGTACCATTTGTCTGAAGAGGCAACATGGGAACTGGAGGAAGCATTGAAAGAAAAGTACATGCACAAGTTTTTGGCCTATAATTTAAAATGTAATTTCAAGGGATAAATTTCTTAAGGTGGGGAGAATGTAATAACCCAATGCATTATCAAATGAAATTCCTTTCTTATAAAAATTTCATATAATCATAGGAAATCACAACATAATGAACTAATAAGTACAATGTGACCTCTAAACATAAGTTGGTCACTTTTGTGGTTTGAAATTCAAAAATTGGACGTACGCTATTGTTATCAGTAAGTTATTTGGAGTCTGATGAGACAAACTTAATTTTTTTGATGAATAGTAAAATACCCTTATGAATAGTAACATACCGTAATGAATAGTAAAATTCCTTTTTTGAATATTAATGTATACTAATTCTAGAAAAAATGGAATCTTCACCAATTAATGTATAAATACAATTTTGACATCTTAAAAGTGAAAAATTAATCACAGTATAAGATTTGGTATTTTTGTATCTCAAAAATACTTTATTTACGATTTTATGATTAATTTTAAAATTTAAAATGGAAATTTATTTTCATAAAATGTAATCATAAATTGAAAATTTATTGTCTTATGGTTATAGGATAATATTATGGGACTTTGATTAATTTTTCAAGGTGTTATAAAATGAGTTATAGTTTTAATTTTGTTTTTATTGAATAAATTATGATTTTATTTAAAAATTAAATAAAAATTATTTAGAAAATTATTTTCATAAAATGGAGTTCATTTTAGAATTTTAAATGCCCAAAATTTGGATAAGGTAAATTTTTGGGATTTTTCTAAAATACTTGAATTTTTTATGAATAGACAAAATACAGTTTGTATTTTTCAGTATGATTAATGATATCAAAATGATGTAATAATTAAAATAAAATTCAAGTATACCTTTTTATATAAAAATAAGGTATTAGATGTCCCAATTGCCTAATACCAATGTAAAATACTATGGTAAAGACCATGGTTTTGCAAAAACCACTAATGAGATGTCCTTTGAAATTAATAAAAAACACACTCTTTTACTATAAATACCCACTCATTCCTTCGTTTTCTTGAATTACATATCCATAATCCTTAGTTATATGGTGTTTTTACCTCCCTATTATCCATCCCAAGGGGTCCTCAAACCCCCAAGGTCCCAACCTTCATGTTTTAGGAGTTACACCACAAGGTAAGGGAACCTTTCACCCTCCTCATTTAGTCAACACTTATTTTATGTTATCCATATGAATTTCAATTTTCATATGTTGGTGATTGATATTATGTATCCCTCTTGTGGTAATTTTTATTTACATATTATGATATACCCTTTTTCATCTCGTAAATTCGTTTTATGAAATTATATGTGAGGTCGTTAGGCTGGAAAATTTTCATAAGGGATCTCTCAACTTTTGTTTTGTTTTCAAGATCATTTAATTTCTTTTTCTTTACTCACCTACATTCATCCAAATGTTGTGATTACACTAGTAACATAAATTTATCAGAATTTTTTCTTGATAAAATAATATTTCTTCATCATCTCTTCTTTCCCATTCCTTAAAACTAAAAATGAAAACACCATCCAAGATTTGCTAATTTACCACATTCAAGGACTACTGGTTTTCAATTTCTGTTACCATCATCAATTATGGTCATGAAACCATTTTAATGGATGAAAAAAACCATAATATATATATTATGTCTCATATATTATTCTGGAATCCTTTTTTACCTGTGGTTTTGGATTATAAAACAAAACGTGTTCTTTGTGGCTAAAAAATCACGATTAACCCAAAAGGTTATCAATAAAGTTTTACAAAATGATTAATCATCATTACAAGTAAAAAAATAAATTTAAAACCAAGTAAACATTTGGATATTAAATAATATAATATAACTCCAATTAAACAAAACCATCATTATTTTACATGATTCACCAAACACGAATACAAGTGAAATGACCATTAGAACTTAATAAACAAAGGTCCCAAACAATGACATTGAACCTCATAACCAATCGAAAAGGTTATGAATGAACTCAAAAAGATTTTAATAAATAATTTTTATATATATTAGGTTCTTTATTTATTAATTAATGAACCTAATTTGATTATTCAGATCATTAATATTAGTTGGATAACACCATCGTACTTAAGGTAAGGGATTCTACATGAACCACTTTTATTTCTTCAGGATGCTTCAAATTTGTTTTTACCCAAATGAAGATGTACTTTATTTTTATGTAAAACATATTAATAATGTTTATATGATCCAAACTCATGTTACATGATCCATACCTCATTCAATTTTTGGGATATACATTTTTTAATTGATTCCCTTCTTAATACCTCCCGACAAGAAAACCTATTTTGAGGAAACCTCACAAATTCTTACCTAATTTCACGTGCACTATATCCATGATTTCAACCAAAATTTCCTTTATAAAATTATTCTTTTCATTATGAAAACCTTCTTGTTTCACTTGTTGTTTTATATAAAAGATTTTGTTCTTTTTGATTTTAAATTCCCTTTTGTATTTTCCATAAAACCGCACTAAAATGTTTTAATGCTATGAATTTCCTAAATACTCTTCTTACATGTTGTAACTTATGTTTTAAATAAATTACCATGTTATATGCATATTTTCTCCTATTAATTTACATTTTTGTTCTAATTCCATTCTCTAATGGAAACATTTATTATATTCTCATTCATTATGCTTTATTACATGAATGTGATACCCATTTCTCCCCATCGGTTCCTTTATGTTTAAGTATGATTGATTATTTATGATTATTTATATGGAAAGAATATTCATGGCCATGTTAACATGGGTGTTCCCAGATATCACTCCAATGCATTGGTTAAAGATATATCTCATAAGATTTTATGTGCGATGGTTTTGGTGTTAAGCCTTGGCTTGTGCTACTATGTGAAACAATCTTAGCGGTTTGCCTTGACTCGAACAAAAGTCTTGTATTATGTTGCTTACACATTACTATGAATCCATTTTTATATTATCCCATGTATATATGTTTTCTATTCCCTATGTTACTATCTTTTTTTATCATTATGTCATGCCTTTTAACCCACATGATAAATACTTATTATTATATATACCCCCTATGTTGGGATTTTTAGCTCATCCATTTGTTCATGTTTTCCCCAGGGTCTCCTATGTAGATGTAAGAGCACAATGGAATATAGGAGATCATTTTTCCACAGTACATTTTTTTTATTTTATTGATAATACACTTTAATGGTGTGTGGGAACAAACATAACCATTCCTCCAGCATCCACTCACAACCTCATAACACCCATTACAGAGACAAATTTAAAAATAAAAACACAACCATGCATCGTGCCTTACCATATGTTGCAACTTGTTTCAAAATTCAAAACACACCAACATGAAAAAAAAAACCTATGTAGATTAAACAATACCTCCACCGAAACACCCATTTAAAAATTTTAAAATCATGATTCAGTAAACCATCATCACTCTAAAGCTGTAAAACATCATCACATCGAATTAGTAACACCTCGAGGCGCACACACTAACACCGAAGACACCACATCATTGTACCATAGTAGACCCCCTGACATTTCTGAGAACACTGACTTCATCACCATAGAGCACCACCATAATCACCATTGAATGAAACTATCAGATACCATCATCACTAAGGAGTAGTCATCATCATCACCACCGAGAAGAAACTCATCGTCAATGTCGATACCAAACCTGAACCGAAAATTGGAAAACCAATGAACAAGCATAAAATTGGTCGACGGTTGGGAATAATCATATCGTCCTTTCATTGATATGATTAAGAATAAAACCAAATCCAATTTTGAGGAGTATGTTCTTGGAACATTGATGAAAGCTGAACCACGCATCCCAAAACCCCATTGTACCCCACTCAAGATCTGACCAGGATTGTAGCTGTGGAACGTAGGGTTATAGTAATGTTTCATGTGACTGAGGTCTCTAAACAAAGTCATCTTCAACTAGGTTGAAAAACCAGGGACCATAAAAGGAGAAGCGAGGAAACCCAGAAAGAAGATTTCATCAATATGAAGAATACCAAAGAAAACATCGTCGATTCAAGGGAGGCCGAAGAAGATGTCGTTGATTCGAGGATGAATGAAGAAGATGTTGTTGACTCGAGGAAGACTAAAGTGACTTCAACAGAGAGAAAGAGGAAAATAGGACCAAAGAGGAAGAAACATAGAGAAGAAGTAGGTGATGGGAAGAGGAGACCTAGTCACTGAGAGAGAGAAAACGAGGCCTAGAGGAGAGCAGTGGAAAAAGAAGAAGAGAAGAGGAGGAGCAACAGAGATGGACCTTCACCACAAGGGGGAGAGGGGGTGAGGGAGGGTGTGGTGGAACTAGGATTATACCCTAGCACAGAGGATAGGGGATACCATGTGTGTGGGGGGCCATCCTTCCCAGGGATGAACCTAATCTTCAATGACACTAGACTTTAGGATCCTTGGCTTGTACTATGATGTATAATTATTATTAGAATCATGTATTGTGTTATTTGAAAGTGTCACGACCCCCTCCCACCAAATATTCCCCTCCTGAGTTGGAAATGGAGAAAGGGAGATAATGACCCCCGAGTCCCGCCTCCAGTAGGCCTTGGGGTGGCGACTAGCACCAAGGGTATGAGTTTTTCACAAATATCGGAGGAATTACCCTTTTTAATTTTAAAGATCGGGAAAAGGACAAGTCAACCACCAAAAAAAGGAATGATGAAGTTTATATAAATAATCCCAAACCAATCCCATGTGCATTTTTAAACAATTTTATAACAAGGTACAAGTACAAGAAAGTTCAATGTACAATACCAAAAGAAAACAAAGGTACAACAACAACAACAACTCCAACTGTCCGACTAGTACGGCCCCACACGAACCTGGTAGTCCTCCTGGAAACCTGAAAGTAAACATAGGGTGAGCATACAAGTATACTCAGTAGTGAAACCTAAATCTCTCGTGCACAAGTGGGGAGACATCCTAATGTCCCGTGAGAACAACAGAAGAAACCTAGCAAGGAATTATATCCAGCCAACCTCACCAGCCACACTCACCAAAACACAATCACAATAGGTAGTAGTATATAGGAACAAGAGTATTTAGGTACCCCGCACCATTTCCCTTTAATTAGCTGCTCTTCCTAACGACGAACGTCCTAACACTTCCACACTCTCCCCGCCCGCACACACCTGGGCCTCACAACCACATATCCCGCCCGCACACACCTGGGCCTCACAACCACGTATCCCGCCCGCACACACCTGGGCCTTAAAACCATGTATCCCGCCCGCACACACTTGGGCCTCATCCAGAAGATTCATGGGAAACAGTAGAACCTGCCTGAAGAGTCTTGGGCTAAAACCACCCAAATCGAAACCTACCCGAAGAGTCTTAGGTGTAAGGTCGCCTCAAGCCATCACAGCCTAGGGGGGAAGGAGCAGGAAGAAGCTAGTAACTAAGGAAAAAACACCCTCTCCCATGAAAATGGGAGTGTTCGGCACTAAGTGCTAAACATTGGTGGGGTGAGATAAAACACAAAAGATAAAAATATATATATATATATAGATACCAAACACACAGCCCAACCTATGGCTTCTAAACAGAAAACTGAGCACATGCCTCGGCACTTCTACCATGAAGTATGCATATAACAAACAATCCCAACCCCCTTTAGGTTTTCACATCTCAGTAGAAATAGTTTATTTAGTTCCTTAACTACTGGGAAACTATCCACAACCAACCACATGAAACATTCTTAAAAAATATCCCTGCCATCCACAAATCAAGTTAGGAAAAACACGAGAAACAAAACAATGCCCTTCTTATTTGCCAACCAACCCCATTGATTATTATTTCTGTTTCATTACCATGCCCCACCATTTATTAACTCTTCCAATTTATTTTATTATTCACAACCCAATATTCATTAACATACAAGCCCATCCCTGCAGCCCTGCTTCCAACCACCACAACCACACCGAAGCCTATTTATCATTATTATCCCTTTAATACCATTTATTGCAGCCCTGCTACCCATCACCATCATAACATTCACACTAACCCACAACCAAGTCAATCGCAGCCCCACTGCTCACCCGATCCACAACAACACATAAAACAACCCCATCACATTCCACATAACCAAGCCAACATCTACATGTTCATTATTTCATTTTTGTTCAACCGGTGTGATCACACAAGGGTTCCAAGTTTTAAACAGCCAACTTTACGTGATTAACCAATTTCCACATTCCACAAGGTTTCGACCCATAAGAAAATCTAGAGGGAGAGGGAAATATTTAATTTCATAAGAAAAGGCCCCCAACGACCGTGATTTTCAGTACGTAGAAGCTCATTCAATTCACAACATAATATCATAGGATATAAAGTAACAACAATCACAAACTTCCCAACCCCGTTCTTTAACGAGTTATTATCTTTATTTAATGGTTCAACTGTATATCACGAAAACAAGAGGATACCCACCCAACATGATGCACAAAGGAGAGAGACAATGGTAATATCCCTACATCAAAAGGTTCCCGATCACAGCGCTCCCCTAGATCAAATTAGAAGACAACTGTCGGCGTCCGTCACTTCTGTTGGGTCCCGTTAAAACCACCTCGGGTGGAAGTCGGAATGGAAAGGCTGAAGGAAAGACAATGGATCCAATCTCGGAAGCTCCGCCTCGTCGTTATGATCATGTGGCCGCTGACGGATCGTAAATCAGAGCTCAGGAGAAGATGTTATGAAAGGAAGAGCCTTCGAATCTCTTGATAGAGCTCTGCTCAGAGGAGAGGGGAGGAGAGAGGTGAGTTGAAAGGAGGAGGGGACCCCTCCTTTTATAGGTGTGAAAAGAAAAGGTACACGGCGTGTAATTTATGGTACACAGCATGTACTCGGTTCTTTCACACGGCCTCCACGCGGATTCCAACATGGTTCCACGACCGTTGACTGGTCAACACACGGTTTGAGGGTAATGCATACGCAGGGAGGGACTACATGGTGTGTAGTTTAGACACATGGCGTGTACTCATTTATTGCACATGGAAAGGACACGACTCCAACATGGTACACGGCCGTTAACTGGTAACGCCTACATGGGGAAGGACTACCCGGTGTGTAGAACTGGTCACACGGCGTGCACCCATTTATTGAACATGGCAGGGATATGGCTTCAACACGGGGTATACCCGGAAAGGGGGTACACATCGTGTACTCAAACTACATGGCGTGTAGTTTCAAAATTATGGAAAGTGTGGGAAAAGTCCATTTTACCCTCCAGAACAATTCTTGACCTTCTTTTGACAAACGAATGGGCCGGAGAGGTCCGGGCCATTACATCAGATACCTCTTAAAACATTCTCATCCACGAGAATTCAAAAACCAACCCAGAGCAACCCAACAAGATACCTATTAGCTTTCTCGTTATAATAGGAACCCAACCAACAACGCTAATCATATGTGTTAGGAATTCCTTCTCCTATTTCGAGATATTATCTGCTTTAGGCGGCACTGGCTCCCCTACACGGGTTTATTCGCATCCTCATTAATGCGTCTTGATTAAGAATTGGGTCTTCCCACTTTCATACATTAGGATTTTTTTCCAACTCGAACTATCCCCAACACCACACAACCAACGCACTGCCCGAACACGTGGTTTTGGGAAAATTCCTTCTCCTATGTCGAGATATTATCAAATTTAGGTGACACTGATTTTCCCACATGGGTTTTATCGCATCCGCATTAATTCCTCTCGATTAAGGGTCAATTTTTCCCCTTTTCCACACATCCGGGCATGTTACACATTACCAAGGAACAAGGAAATAAAAGGTCTCACAACTGACAAGCCAAGCATTCCATATACAAGGGTAAAAAGTACAACATCAACACAAGATCAGAAAATCAATGAAAAACACAAGTCAAAAAAACTCCGGGTACTGAGCGTACATCTGGGTCTCCCACTCCCAAGTGTTCTCCTCGAGGCCGCCACGCCTCCACAACACACGAACCAAGGGAATGGTTTGTCCACGGAGAACCTTCTCTTTACGATCTTCGATTCCGAATGGTCGTTCCTCAATGGTCATGTCGTCCCCCATATCTAGCTCTCCCCAGTTGATAACGTGGGAGTCGTCGTGTAATTACCGACGAATCTAGGAGACGTGGAAGATGTCATGAACCTTCTCCAACTAAGGTGGCAGGGCCAACTGATATGCCACCTCGCCGACTCTCCTTAGCACCTCAAAAGGTATGATGAACCTAGGTGAGAGCTTTCTCCCCTTCCCAAACCTCCACTGCCCTCGTCGAGGGGAAACCTTCAAGAACACATGATCCCCCACCTAGAACTCCAAGGGCCTCCTCCGACGATTAGCATAAGACTTCTGTCGGTCCTGAGCCGCTTTCATCCTCCCACGTACAAGATGGACTTTCTCTGTGGTGCTCTGCACTACCTCTGGCCCAAGAGCACCTGTCTCACCAACCTATGCCCAGCAAATGGGTGAACGACATGGCCTTCCATACAAAGCCTCAAACGGTTCCATGCCAATAGTAGAGTGTAATATGTTGTTGTAGGAAAACTCTACTAAAGGAAATTTTCATACCCATGATCCTCCGAAATCCAGAACGCATGCTCGCAGCATGTCCTCCAATGTATGGATAGTCTGCTCCATCTGCCCATCGGTCTAGGGGTGGAAAGCAGTGCTAAGGCATAGCTGGGTTCCAAAAGCATGTCGTAACCCCCTCCAGACTTGTGAGGTAAACCGAGTATCCTGATCTGAGACGATAGTCCTCATAACTCCATGAAAATGCACCACCTCGTCTATGTACCTCAGTGCTAAGGTACTCACCGGGCTCGACTCCTTGATTGCTAAGAAGTGAGCATATTTCGTCAGTCGATACACCACTACCCAGATAGCATCATAACCTCCCTGAGCTCTGGGTAGTCCTATGACGAAGTCCATCGATATGTCATCCCACTTCCACTCGGGGACATCTAAAGGATTCAACAAACCACTCGGAATATGGTGTTCAGCCTTCACTTGCTGACACACTAGGTATTTAGCCACAAACACCGCCACTGCACATTTCACCCTGGGCCACCAAAACTATTCCCTCAGGCCTCGGTACATTTTAGAAACTCCTGGATGTACCGCTAAGGCTGATCTATGGAACTCACGGAGAACTCCCTCACGCATCGCCTCTGGAACAAACAACCTTCCATGGAAAAGCATCTGATGTCGGCTATCCTCTGACCATCCTTCTGGAGCATTCCCCTGATCGACATGATCTCGCATCACTTCTGCCTCGGAGTCCCCCCACCGAGACTCTTCCACCTTCTGCATCAAGGAGGACTACATCGTTATCTGAAACAAACTGCCTCTAACACCTTCTACCCTGGCATCCAAGTGCAAGGCAGCCAACTCTCCCATCACCTTCCAAGCATCAGAAGATTCCCGAACCACTTCCTAATGTGACTTCCTGCTCAGGGTGTCAGCCACAATGTTGTCCTTACCTTCAGTGTAAGAGATCTCAAAGTCATAGTCTTGGAGAAACACAACCCATCTCTGCTGTCGTAAGTTCATTTCACGCTGGGAGAAGATATAACGCAGGCTCTTGTGATCTGAGAAGACCACAAAGCACTCCCCAATGAGGTAATGTATCCACAACTTCAGTGCGAAACCTACTACTGCAAGCTCTAGGTCATGGGTGGAATAGTTACGCTCATGAGGGCGCAACTACCTAGACCCTTAACAGATCACACCCTTCTTCTACATCATCACACACCCCAAACCAAGGCCAGAATCATCACAAAACACCTCATACAACAACCCTTCCTCTAGAAACCTCAGAACTAGAGCACTGACCAACTTCTCCTTCAGGTAGTCAGAAGCTTTTTGGCACTGCTCGCTCCATAGGAAGACCTGGTTCTTCCTAGTCAAAGCTGTCAATGGAGCAGCAACTCAATAGATGTTTGAAACGAACCTCCGATAGTAACCTTCTAACCCTAGGAAACTACAAAATTCTGCCACACCCTTGGGTGCTACCCAAGAAACAACTGACTCCACCATCGACGGGTCCACTGACACTCCATGCTGAGACACCACATTCCCAAGGAAGTGTAATTCCTGTGTCAAGAACATACACTTCGACAATTTCCCATAAATCTGGTGGTGTCGAAGGACTTCCAAGACTACCCTGAAATGCTCAACGTGCTCCTCCTTTGATATTGAGTAGATCATGATGTCGTCGATAAACACAACGACGAAACAGTACAGAAACTCCCGGATGACAAAGTTCATAAGTCCCATGAACACATCAGGTTCATTCGTAACATGAAACGGCATCACTACAAACTCGAAGTGCCCATACCTGCACCTGAATGTCGTCTTCACGATGTCACTGTCTTTCACCCTCAGCTGATGATATCCCGATCATAGATCAATCATAGAAAACCAACCTGCTCCCCTCATCTGATCGAAGAGATCATCTATCCGTGGAAGGGGGTAACGGTTCTTGACCGTTACCTGTTTAACCTTCGGTAGTCTATGCATAGCATGAGACCACCATCTTCCTTCTTCACGAAAAAAACAAGAGCACCCCATGGAGACACGCTGGGTCGAACAAAACCTTTCTCCATCAGATTGTCAATCTGAATCTGCAACTCCCACAACTCCAATGGTTCTATTCGATAAGGGGCCATTGAAATCGGACGTGGACCAGGCTGTATGTCTATCTCGAACTCAACGTCACGTCGGGGGGGGGGGGGGGGGGGTTAGAGTCACAAACTCCTCAGGAAAAACATCAAGGAACTCCCAAACAACCTCTGGTACATCCATCATCTCTGTATCAGTTGGAACCACTTATACCCCACCCAACAAGGAATGGAGAGGCTCCACACGCCGGCTTCCCACAGGAAGATCCTCTCACCGACAAAAGATATGTGCTGCCCATCCATGTCGGAGAACACGACTCTTCTTCGGAAGCAGTCGATAACAGCACTAACAGAAAACAACCAGTCGATGCCTAGGATGACATCATATGGCTACATCTGTAACAGAAGATGGTCCCCACTAGATCGATGTGGTCCCAACGTCATCCCACATCCCCGAAAAACACAAGATACACTGTTCTATCCCCCAACTAGTGTGCTCAGTACCAGTGGTATGGAAAGTCTCTCTACATCTAGTCCCAAATAATGGGATTGACTAGGTGAAACAAAGGAGTGTGAGGCTCCCGAATCGAACAAAGCAGAAAAAAGAGTGCTGAACAAACAAATCGTACCTCGTACCACCTCTAGTCCCGCTGGAGCTTCCAACTCTGCTACGTGCAACTGTCCATGCCCAGCTCCTCTAGCTCTCTGATATTGTCCACCTCCTAGACCACGCCCTGGTCGAGGTCCCTAAGGATCACCCTGAGGTCGGCTCCATCCCGCAAAGTCTACCCTCAGAGGAGCATGGTCCTGTTACTACTGGAAGGGCCTCGCCGGCAACTGGTGCTGCTGAGGTGGGTGCTGAACCTGCACTCCTCCACCGTACAGAGTTCGGGTCGAGCACTGAATCGGAACGTTCCCGAAACCTCCACAAGAAAAACACCTCGGTCCTGGGCTCGTGAAAAAGGGACGAGGACCCTAGGATCTGAACTGGAACTACTGGGGCATGCTCCCCACTGGCCTGAACCTGGAAGTCCCTTCATAGGAGACCTACTGCTGACCACCTTCCCCTTCGACGAACCTAGCTGGATCCCCTCTCGGGGTGCACCTCTCAGTGAGTGCATCCTCTATACAACCTCTGCCTTCTTCTGTACTGCCAAGTACATCGGAAGGGTGAAGGGGGTGACAGCATACTGAAGCGAAGGACGGAGCACCTCCTCCAAACATCTCGCCTGAGACTCCTCATCCGGAAAGAGATCCGGGGAAAAGCGTAGGAGATCTTTGAACTTGATCCCCATCTCTTGTACCGTCATACTCCCCTGCTGAAGGGAGAGTAACTCCTGCCGCTTCTCCTCCTTGATCATGGAAGAAAGGAATTCCTCTCGGAATTCCTTCTCAATGTCAGCCCATGGAACCCCTGCCTCTATCCTCTCTCCGAGGTAGAGCGTCCACCACTGTTGCGCCCCACCTCTCAGCTGAATGACTGCTAGGGGAACCCAGTACTCCCTTGGAGCACGGATCAAGGTAAAACTGATCCCTATCTCCTCAAGCCACCCCTCTATCTCCGTATCCGAAGTAATACCCTCATACTTCTTGAGGGTCTGCTTCTAGAAAGAACGGAGAGTCTTCTGCCACTAGCTATCTTCCTCCTCTCGGTCAATCCTCAGGTGACCGACCGCCTAAATCTGTTGGGCCTTGGCCGTCTGAGCCACCCGGGGACGACGTCATGGTGCCATAGCTGGATGGTAAACAAGGATCGCCTAAGCCCAAGTTGCAAGGAAAACTCAAGGTTTTATTTTTTATCATTTTATTTCAATTTCTTTCCCAGGACACCCAAATCAAGTAAAACACAATCATGATGATGCATGTACCTTACCTAGGGTCTCTACCCTGAAATCAATGTAGCCTCACTTGGTCATTCGGTAGGCTCAGAGTCCTTGCATTGAATCACGGGGGGAACTAAAATCCCATGTCCTAGCCGGTCTTCTCTGGCCTATGTCACGCACCAAGATTAACTAACATTGTCGCCCTACCATCCCATGCAATACTTATTGTGCCTAACTCCAGACTACATCCTATCTCTCAACCATCAGCCTCTGATACCATTCTGTCACGACCCCCTACCACCAAAGATGCCCCTCCTGAGCTGGCAATGGCGAAAGGGAGATAATGACCGCTGAGTCCCACCTCCAGTAGGCCCTGGGGTGGCGTCTAGCACCAAGGGTATGAGGTTTTCACAAATATGGGAGGCATTACCCTTTTTATTTTTAATGATCGGGAGATATGACAAGTCAACCACCAAAAAAAGGAAAGAGCAAGTGTATAGAAATAAACCCAAACCAATCCCACATGCATTTTTAAACAATTTTATAACCAGGTACATGTACAAGAAAGCTCAAAGTACAATACCAAAAGAAAAAAAAGGTACAGAAACCGCAACAACTCCAACTGTCTGACTAGTAGGGTCCCGCACGGCCCTGGTAGTCCTCCTGGAAACCTGAAAGTAAACGTAGGGTGAGCATACAAGTATACTCAGTAGGGAAACCTAATGCTCTCATGCAAAAGTGGGGGACATCCTAATGTCCTGTGAGAACAACAGAAGAAACCTAGCAAGGAATTATATCCACCCAACCTCACCAGCCACACTCACCAAAAAATAATCACAACAGGTAGTAGTATATAAGAACAAGAGTATTTGGGTACCCCACACCATTTCCCTTTAATTAGCTGCTCTTCCTAATGACGAACATCCTGACGCTACCACACTCTCCCTGCCCGCACACACCTGGGCCTCACAACCACATATCCCGCCCACACACACCTGGGCCTCACAACCAGGTATCCTGCCCGCACACACCTGGGCCTCACAACCACGTATCCCGCCCGCACACACCTGGGCCTCACAACCACGTATCCCGCCCGCACACACCTGGGCCTTACAACCACGTATCCCACCCGCACACACCTGGGCCTTACAACCACATATTCTGCCGGCACAAACCTGGTCCTCAACCCGAAGATTCTTGGGAAACAGTAGAACCTGCCTGAAGAGTCTTGGGCTAAAACCACCCCAATCGAAACCTACTCGAAGGGTCTTAGGTGTAAGGTCTCCTCAAGACATCACAGCCTAGGGGAGAAGGGGCAGGAAAGAGCTAGTAACTAAGGGAAAAACACCCTCTCCCATGAAAATGGGGGTGTTCGGCACAAAGTGCTCAACATGGGTGGGGTGAGATAAAACACAAAAGATACAGATATATATATAGATACCAAACACACAACCCAACCTATGGCTTCTAAACAGAAAACTGAGCACGTGCCTCGGCACTGCTACCACGAAGTATGAATACAAGAAACAATCCCAACCCCCTTTAGGTTTTCACATCTCAGTAGAAATATTTTATTTAGTTTCCTAACTACTGGGAAACTATCCACAACCAACCACATAAAACGTTCGTAAAACATATCCCTACCATCTACAAATCATGTTAGGAAAAACATGAGTAACACAACAAAGACCTTCTTATCAACCAACCAACCCCATTGATTATTATTTCTGTTTCATTACCACTCCCCACCATTTATTAACTCTTCCACTTTAATTTATTATTCACAACCCACTATTAATTCACATACAAGCCCATCCCTGCAGCCCCGCTTCCAACCACCACAACCACACTGAAGCCCGTTTATCATTATTATACCTTTAATACCATTTATTACATCCCTGCTATCCATCACCATCATATAACTCACACTAACCCACAACCAAGTCAACCGCATCCCCACTGCTCACCCGATCCACAACAACCCAAAAAACACCCCCATCACATGCCACGTAACCAAGCCAACATCTACATGTTCATTATTTCATTTTTGTTCAACCGGTGTGATCACACAAGGGTTTCAAATTGTAAACATCTAACTTTACGTGATTAACCAATTTCCACATTCCACAAGGTTTCCACCCATAAGAAAATCTATAAGGAGAGGGAAACATTTTATTGCGTAAGCAATGTCCCCCAATGACCTTGATTTTCAATAGTTAGAAGGTCATTCAATTCACAACATAATATCATAGGATATAAAGTAACAATAATCACAAACTTCCCAACCCTGTTCTTTAACCAGTGATTATCTTCATTTAATGGTTCAACCGTATATCACAGAAATAAGAGGATTCCCACCCCGCATGAAGCACAAAGGAGATATACAATTGTAAGATACCTACTTCAACAGGTTCCCGATCACAGCACTCCCCCGTATCAACTTAGAAGACGTCCATCAGCGTCCGTCACTTCTGTTGGGACCCGAAAAAACCTCCTCGGGTGGAAGTCGGAATGGAAAGGCAGAAGGAAAGACAACGGATCCATGTTCGGAATCTCTGCATCGTCGTTACGATTCTGTGGTCACTGACGGATCGTAAATCGGAGCTCGAGAGAAGAAGTTATGGAAGGAAGAGCCTTCGAGTCTCTTGAGAGAGCTCTGCTCAGAGGAGAGGGGAGGAGAGGGGTGAGTTGAAAGGAGGAGGGGACCCCTCCTTTTATAGGTGTGAAAAGAAAAAGTACACGGCGTGTACTTTATGGTACATGGAATGTACTCGGTTCTCTCACACGGTCTCCACGCGGCATCAAACACGGCTCTACAGACGTTGACTGGTCAACACATGGTTTGATGGTAACACATATGTGGGGAGGGACTACATGGCATGTAGTTTATACACACAGCGTGAACTCATTTATTGCACATGGCAAGGACACGGCTCAAACATGATACACGATCGTTGACTGGTAACGCGTACGCGGGGAAGGACTGCATGACCTGTAGAACTGGTCACACGGCCTGCACCCATTTATTGCACAAGGCAAGGATACGGCTCCAACACAAGGTATACCCGGAAAGGGGGTACACAACGTGTACTCAAACTACACGGCATGTTGTTTCAAAATTCTGGAAAGTGTGGGAAAAGTCCATTTTACCCTCCAGAGAACTTGTTTACCTTCTTTTAATAAAGGAATGGGGCGGAGTGGCCCGGGCCATTATAGAAATGCTAGGGTCGCTATATGTAGGCTATATGGGGATATTACTAGTATATGAATAAGATGATCCAGGGTATGATTTTTGTACATTAAACTCATTCCCTAGTACTATTAGAAATAGGAGTGAGTTATTCCTTCATCACCTTATCTCTTGTGTAAGAGATGGAGATTTTAACTGATACTTTTTCTCAACATCTATTGCAATAGTTTCCTATAGGAATTGATTAATTGATATCTCATATCTTTTGATAAGCTGTGATGTTTCACAGTGGAGATAGTTTCTTGTGGGGCATCTTGGTCATCATGATGTACCCTTTTGAGTAGTTGTCCAAATTTCAGGCCTATATTAACTATCATTATAGTTCAGTTAGATGTCTATCGATATATTGGAATAGATTCACCTTTTTAGGTGATAGAGATCTCATGCATGGGTTATTGGGTATTGTGAGTAGGAATTTGTAACCCATCACCCATCATTTAGAAATTTTATCCCTTGGTGGTGATAGATATTCATATTTCTGGATTCCTTTAGTTGTTGAGGGCCACATGGACATCTTCCCTGATTATGTTTCCAGAATACATCCATGGAGGGATATAGAATGTTGTTTTAAAAAGAACTCAATGATAACATAATTATCTTCTTCAGAAAATCATGTGTATCCTACCAAACATCGGGAGCTATGTGTGCATTTTGGGGAACATCATGAAAAGGGTTTCATCAAACCTTTTGTATCCCATGGGTTTCCCCAGTCTTATTTGTGAACAAAGGTGGTTGAGATATTGGGGACTTTATTTGATAACCATCTCCTAAATTAGGTAAATATAATGAACATGTACCCATTTAGGAAGATATATGACATCATTGACTAGAATATAAGCATGATTTGGTTCTCAAAGAATGATATCTTGTATTGATTCCACCATTTGAGTGTTTTTGTGGAAAATATAATAAGGATAGAATTATGATGTCACTATAGACATTATGTGTTCCTGGTGATTCCTTTTGGTGTGATTAATTCCCCCACTATGTTTATGGTTCTTATAAATTGGATATTCTATCCATAGATGGAATGATTTTTGGTTGTCATTATTAATGAAATACTCATCTACTATTCATTAATAGAGTATGTAGAGGACTTATGGATAGTCCTAGATTTATTCTAGGTGTACCATCTTTATGGTATGCTCTGAAAGTTCCAGTTTTGGATCCATTATGTTAACTTTATGGGGGTTGTCATTTCATATTATGGTATATATTTGAACTTGGTGTATATTAATATAAATATTTCTTGTAAACCACATAAGAGCATGTCAATGGTTTGGAGTTTTCTTATCTTGGTGGGGTACTAGAGGAGGCTTATGATAGAATTGTCTTTGATTACAGCACCTTTGACCACAATGATGTGAAAAGGGTAGTCATTTTCCTGGATGGAGTAGTGTCAGATAGCCTTTTAGGAGTTATGGATGAGATTACCTAGTGTTATGGTGTTCAGACAACAGGAGTATGGAATGGAGAATGAATTATTTTCTGATTCCTCTAGATCTAGGCTTGCATTCACATTGATAAATATGTAGGAAGTGATTGCATATGAATAGTGGTAGTTGAGATACCAAGATAATAAGTATGTGACTCGTGACCTATTGTTGAAAATTTTAGTATTTTCTATGAATATTTAGACACACAATCTTCTATGATAGCATTTTTTTACTTAGACTAATTGAGTCTTAGGTACATCTTCCCTCAGAGAGATCTTAACATGATATGGAGTAATTTGTTAGATTTCCTACTACAATATGATATAAATATAATATATACACACAAGAAGAGAAATTTGGTAGAATATTCCCTTAGCAGGAAGTCTCATTCATTCTTGGTGGAGGAGGTGTCTTTGAAGTTATGTTCATTTCAGCTACCCATAATGGAGGAGAGGGGTGTTGGTTCTCTTCATTCGATGATGGTGACTCCTCTACTTCCTCGGAATGTGAGATAGGATTAATTGTGACACATAGACTATGAGGTTCTATGTAATTATATATCCTTAAGAGATACACCAAATGGATTTTTTGAAGGATGGGAGCATATCATCCTTTTCTTGGGATGAATAGTGGTTCAAGTCATTTTGTGAGAGGAAGTGATGAGGGGACTTAACACTTCCACAATAGATTTAAATCATTTTATGGAAAATATTTCCAAGGGTCATTAGTCTATGTTATGGTGGGATGGAATTAAGTGTATCAAAGTTGAGTTCATCTCTCAGTGTCTTACATATCAAGAGGTGAAGGCTAAGTAGTGGGTTCTGGAAGGTCTCACACAGCCTTTAAAGACCCCATAGTGGGAATGGGATGGAATATCCATATAATTTACGATATTTATTATATACATATATATGGATAGGTAATAATTTTATCTAGGTTATGTTTGACTTACTTAACAATTCATTGCACTTCTTCTCCATCAGAGATTAGAGATCAATTGAGATTTTTGGGCAGTTACACATAATGGATATCCTATGGATTCATTGGGTACCTTCGAAGATAATCTCTAAATGTGATGCACGGATGAAATTATAGATATAGAGAGGCCTTTGGGAGGATATCGGTAAATAGTTATAGATGATAACATCATTTCACCCCGAGATGGATAACAAAGCAAATAGACTATCCAGGTTTTGTAGGATATGCTGAGAGCATGTGTCTTAAACGTTGGATGGAGTTTGGTGTATCACTTTCCATAAGTGTAGTAGTATTATTATAAAATATATCACTATAAAATTAGAATGTATCCATTTTAGGACCTATATTAGAGACCATTTAGATCACCCTTCTGCTAGATTGAGGTTGGAGATACATCTCTTGTTGGTCCATAGATGGTGCATGTGACAACAGATAATGTTCTAGTTATCCATGAGCATATGAGGACCACATAGAGAAGACATAAATCATCCAAAAATAAATTATTTAGGGCCCTATTGTACAATCATGGAGACCATGTTTTCTTGAGAGTCTCCCAATAAAGATTATGGAGACCTACATTTTAAATACCTGACTTTTACATAACTCCTTGACAAAATATTACATTAATGAACTCGAATGATCTTTTTTGGTTTAGTGTCATGGAAATTTGGTACATATTAGATTATATTCATATGTATAACATTAACATAATCATTATACTAATACACTTTCTAGAAATATTCATAGGTTCTTCTTATTTTACACTTACTACATCTCATATCCTAAGGAAATACATCCAAGAAAATGGTGAGTATAAATCCATGAAAAGAAATAAAAAAATGAAACACATAGTATGTTCCAAAGAGTAATATGAATAAGGAAAGATAATATTTATATGATGAATATCATAAATTAAATAACATGAATCATAACATGTAAATATGGATACAATTGAAACATAGTACATTTGTAGGCATATCACAAAAGTTTATCACCAAGGTGTCAAAAATCATAATTACTAATTATATTCACCAAGGTATCCAAATTATGTCTTAAATAAAGATTAATAATTTTCACGATGCATTGAAATGCTATCAGGTTTCACCCTTCATATTTATTGAATCTTGTGATACACATTTAGTATAATGGAAATTATTTCATCAATAACATGAGGAAATAAATAATGGGTTTCATATAAACATTATTTCATACAAAGTTCTTAAAATTATTTATCAAAATATCATTTTTCCCTCATATAAATGGAATATGGGTTTTATATAGGAATATTCTAGAGTAAATATGAAATTTCTATGTCTAGGTCAACTCCCGTGGAAATTAAAGAGGATCAGAGATTTGGAATATGAACATATTTCAAGAAAAGAATAAAAATTATTGAAATAGTTTTAGAAGAATAGCGGTATACAACCATGATAATGAGAAAATCATGATGCGGGATATTAGAGGTATCCTATTATTAAAACAATCTTTTTTAAGTAAATATAATAAAAAACAATGAATATGGACACTTAGAAGGCCCAAAATAATGTTGATCATGAATTAAAAAATTATAGGAGGATTCTCATACCATGAAGAGTTTCTTCCTAAATCATGGAGGGGAAAACCCTAGGGCATTAGAAAAACCATGGAGAAACCTTGGAGGTACTATTATGGAGGGGTATAGAGCATAAATTATTGGATTTTTAATTTTTATTGGAGGTTAGGGGGAAAGAGGGTATTTATACTCGAGGAGGGATGGATTTAGGGAATAAATAATTGTTATTTTTTATTTATGGAAAACAAATATTTAATGGAATTAATTCAAAAAAATGCATTTGAAAATTAATTTTTTAGATGATATTTTATTCCATGAAAAACATAAATCGTGGATTTAATTTTTTTTTATTTTTTGGTATTTTATGTTTTTACCTTTTATCTTTAACCTGCAACATTATTTTACCAATATTATAGTAACTCTTTTTTTACCATAGAAAATTTTATTCTGTTTAAAAAGTAAATTTACCTTATTCCCTAATTCAGACCTTTTAATTCAAAATATTTAATCATTTTTACTAAATTCAATTTATTATAGTATTAAAAATCAATTGCAATGTGATATGTGTATAACTCATAAAAGTATTTATTATAGTTAAAATGGCGGTTTATAAAAATTATAAGCATGTGTTTCTAAATGGGACACATTATGTACAATGATATTCAATAAATAATATTTTATTAATAATAGGTATTAAATAATTTCAAATATTTATTAATATATCTAAAATTTTCCAAATTTTATCTGATTTTCATTTTTTTTAATCATCCCAAATTATAAATATGATATTATATGAATCAATTTTGGATTTATGATATGTTTTGAGAAAAATGGTGAAAAGTTCTAAATTGTGGATTTTTGGATAGATTTTTACATCAAGGTTATTTTAGTCATTTATTAAAACATATACAGAAACAAAACATCCAATGGTAAATATCATAACTCTTAAATCCTATTGTAAAATGAGATGAAATTTGAGGGTGAATTTCCAACACATTTATGAAGAACCTTCATGAAGGGGTCCATGCGATAATCGGCCAATTAATGGGCTAAACACATGACAAAGTTATAAAGAAAGAAATCTATCTATAAAAGGAGAGAAGATACTACCTCTCAAATCATTCCTTCTCATCCCAAAACCATTTGGAGAACCCAGGAGAGGAGGCCAAGGGACATTTATATTTTTTTTGTTATTTATTTTATTTTTATTTTAGTATTATTTTCTCATGTAATGCATTCATATTTTTTATATTAAAGTGTTCCCCAATCGTCTTTGTCCCATTTTCTCTTCCATTCTAAATATCATTCTCTCTCTTTCAACTTTCCATCGTGATCTCTATGCACATCGCAATGGAATGTGACTAACTCGAGGCCTGGACTTGGCGGAGGTTTCACGGTTTTATTTATTATTGCACAAAAATTTAAAATGTTTTTATTCTATTTGTGGTGGAGGCAGAAATATTTCCCGGGTGTGGTGGTCTTCCACCACAACACAATTTTCAAATCCATTTCTGTTCATTGATTTATCATTTTCCCTCTCTTCTCTTATAAAAACCCTTCTTACGGTGGTGTTGGGGTTTCCGTAATTGATTAAATGGCATATGGTGGATCATGGTCTTATAGAAATAACAATATCAGTTGAGGTGTTACCCTACTTGATTACTGGAGATGGTTTGGTTTGGTGTGCCAGACTCACGATAAAATCACACACTCAATAAATCAATGGAGAGTAATTCACTAATGAGGTTTCACTAAATGAATTATTAGATTGAATTTAAATAACATATAGATAATGAATGAACCTGTGTTATCTAACCCTAGGACCAAGACCTGTCTTCCCTGATTTCATTCAGTTTTCATCTAGATTGTAATTCTTCATTTCATTATTTTAATTTCATGGTTTCCAATGACATTGAAAAATCATTTCAATAATAAATTAAAAACCAAAAAATATTTATAATGGGTGAACTAGAATAAGTGATTGAAATAACTGCAATACTCCCCATGTGAGAAAACCCTAATCAACCACTGTGCAGCATTAGTAATATAAATTTTCTTTTGTCATGCCTTACAACAAGTGTGCATCGAAACTGGAATTTTCTCCAGGGAGATAAGTAGTTACTTCGATCTCTTATTCAAAATTCACATTAATGTAAATATTTTTTCATTCAAAAAAATATAAAAAACAATTATTTTTCCATGATGTATTCAAATTCAAATTTATATGCATGGGAAGATTACTCCCAGGTGAAATATAAAGATCTAGAAGTCAATTACAATGATCTAAATGACTGGGATGATATGATGAGCAATACTCTTGATGAATTGGGGATAAAAAATGAAAGACAATTTGATTATGTTCGTACATTAATAGAGAAACTCGAACCTGAGCTAGAGAAAGAACCAGATGTGGTGGTGTAAGAGATTTCACCACTCATCATTGAATAAGTGGATATGTAAATGTAGACGCACCTGAAGAATCATCCATCCTCACTTAACCAATTATACCCGAGATAGATGAAAAGGAGGATGACATTCCTGCAGATCAACAAGAGTTAGATGAATTTTGGAGTGAATTTGAGGAACATATTGATCTCCCCATGCCTTGCAAATAGGAGGAGCCAACACCACTGAAAGAAGACACCACCAAATTGGTGGAAATTTAAGTCTAGATGGAGGAGCTCGACTACCTGTCCCCATCCAATGATAATCATATCCAAGAGGAACTTTACACCGTGAATATGATTCAAGTTGAACCTATTGAGGGAGATGAAACAATCTTTATCCCAATATCATTTGATTTTATTATAACTAATTTGAGTATCTACCTTATCTTTTTAGAATTTTCATATTCGGATAACTATTATTATGCCTTGGAGGATGATGAGAATGAAAAAGATGAAACAATTGAGGAACATGTGGAGCTCCAAAAAGGCATTGAATTTTTCTGGGGAAAACTGGAAGGAGAGGGATATGTTTCAAAAATATCATTGGAGAAGGAGTAGGATCCATACTTCATCCTACCCCATGTATGCAAGCTGTACAACATTGCAAAGGGGGAGGATCTGTTGTACTCTATCCATGGAGTCCTCCAAAACAAGAACATGGATTTGGATAGTGGGAAAGTCCACAAGTGGTAGTTCAAATCAAATAAGCTTCATCCACCACATGATTTAGGATAACATCTGTTACTTCCCTATAAAGGATTTAAAAATTCAGGGCCCACTTGGGGGATCATACCAAGATTTTTCGTTACCTTACTTTTATATTTAAAATTACTTTCTTAGATTAGTCCAACATGAATCCCACTCCTCCTTATATTTTGGATATTTAAGGACATGATCATTTTTCTTAAGTGAGTAATTCTATTTTTTAGTTTCATAAATGGGAAAAGGAATCATTAAATATAGGAAGAGGACCAAAGCATTATTTCAAAAGGGAGTTAATTTTTTATTGTTTAATCTTTTAAACTCCTTTTTTTGCCCAAAACATGATATGATAATTAATGATAAGAATTTTCTTTCCCATACATGAATTATTTCTTTTCTTGACTTATCTAGGAGACATGAGTTTCATAGAATTACTATGATGCTATGTTTTAGTTTTCAATGATAATGAGATTGAATGAGTAAATTGGAAAACTGACTGTCCAAAGTGAAGCATGGATATTGAAATAGGCACTCGTGATTTAAGAGAATTAGTAGATTTATGTAAATGGAATTTCACTACAATATTCATACTTTGAATTTCTGAAGATCATGTGAATTGATTTGTTAATATAATCATGCATTCAGTAATTGTCCAATATCATATGTCTCATTCTTGAAAGGATTTCTAGACCAGGTATATCCTATTTATTCTTGAGCATATTTCATGAGTGATCTTTGGACATGTAACCTGATAGAACTTTCATTTGAACTTGTCAAAGCTATGACTGTACAAAAACACATTTATAATGATTGAGGAATCTTTTGAAATGTCATTATCCTTAAAGACCATGTTTACATAAATAATTCTTTTAGCCCATAGAGACCATGAATAACCTTCATAGGGATGAGCTAGGTTTAAATCCTTTTTTATCCATTCCTACCCTACTCTTGGTATTTTCATGATATTTTAAAAATGAATTGCGGGGGTGAAGGGAGTCATGGTGGAATGGATGTTATACATTGTAAGGGAAATGTGTGGGGTTCATATTGTGGGAATGGTAATTGGTTTTGGAATCATTAATTGTACTTCATTTTTTTCCACTCTTGAATTTAAAAAATGACAAAAATAACCAAAAAATTGAAAAAAATGGGTTGTGATTTGGCAAAACCAAAAATCATCATTTTCCCGACTAACGGTTCTATTATCGTATGTGGTTAGGTGATGGATGTAAGGTTTTATAAAATCATAAATTTCTAAAAAAAGGAAAAAGTAAAAAATAACAAAAATCAAGAGGGTATATTAATCATTCATTATGATTTACTTTGATCATGACCTTATATTTAGTTTTTGTGGAAGTGGGTGTTTCTTCTTTGAATTGGAGAATTTCATTAATATTTTTGATATCATGCATTATACATAATATATAAACGTCCTATTTGAGCCTTAATTTTTCAAACATCAAATCTTACCAAACATAAGCCTTTGTGTTAATTAAACCTTTATTAAAAATTCCTCACGATTTTATGTTCCTTTTTTCTTTAAAAAGTGGATAAAGTAATTATTTTACTAGATTATGTATAAGGTACATATTCTTATGATATGAGCATAACTCTACTTGAATTTCATCTTGGGATATGAGACTCGAAATTCAAAGGTGATGAAAATCATGATGTGGCATGTTTAATAATAATGAATTGAGAAGCTTGAATAAATTAAAGAATAAGTTCCATAATTTTTCAAATGGGAAAATTAAAATATATGAATTAAGTTTTTCTTTAAAAATTTGGAAATTAAATAGATATTTTATGTGGATTTTTGAACATTTGATTTGACATTGAAAATTGTTTTATTTTATTACATTGGAATTTGAATATTGGTAATATTGGTGTCCTATGAATTCCATGTTGATATTTTATGCTTTCGGAAAATCATGGTTTAATTCTGCGGGGAATTGATAGACGTAACACCCCAATATTTCTATATTATGTCATTTCTTCAATGTAATTCAATAACATGCGCTACACGCAACATAGAGTTTGAGCTCACCATGATTTAACAAATAAGTCGTTCAAAAAGTGGTTATGAATAGGACTAAATGAATTTTTAATTTCATATACTCCATATAATTTTAGAATCCATATTATGTGTTTTTTAGACATAATATAAGAACAAATTAATTTTTTCAGATAAAAGAAATATTTTTCAAAAAATAAAATTTTACCACATTTTAATGAAAATCAATTTTTAAAACAAATATTTGAAACTTTTATATATTAAATTTAATGAAATTAAATTCTTATTTAGAATCGGGAAATAAAAATTTAGTTTGAAGAAATATTTTGTACATTTCTGATAACTTTTATATTTTGATGAATAGTGAAAAATACTAAATATTAATTGAAAACATCTTTCTTAATCAAAATAAATTTTAATGTTAAATTATGAATTTGAATTTTTTTGATGTATAATTAGATTATATTTTTTTCATTTAATACATTGTAGTTCATAATAAGTAATATCACATTTATATTTTACATAAACACTTTTCAATCATTTAATAGTTTATACTTTTTGAAAACTAGCTTTTTGGTTTTGAAAACAAGAATTAATTTTAAATTAATTAATGAAACTAAAATGTTTTAAATTTGATAAAATAGAATTCATTTTTGAATTCTGAATATCAAAATTATCTTACGGTGAAGTTTTGGTATTTTTTCGAAAAAATTCAATTTTTAATGAATAATGAAAAACACTGTGTTACTATTTTAAACCAACTTCTAATTTACATAATTTTGTATTTTATTCAAATTTATTTTAAGCCGAAGTTCATATATAATACCTATATATGTAAATTTTATTTAATTTGATTCATTTTATAATAAAATTAGATGTATAAAATTTTATTGAACTTTTTAACATCTTTTACCCACCTTCTAGGCACATTTCCAAATTTGCATAAAACATAATTTTACCGCTTCTGTGAATTGAATTTAAAAAATAATTGTGACACTGTTTACATCAGTAAGTAAATTTTTTTTCAATAGGATAAAAATAATTTTTATGAATAGTAACTTTTGACTTTTATTTACCACATTTACAAGAAAATTGGGTAATTAAAGTTAAAAATGTTTTTATAAATTCCCTAACACATGTCCTAATTTTATAAGATATGTGTATTTCGACCAAAAGAAACCTTAAGAATAAAATATGATCCTTTTGGTCCACTTATATTAGATTACTACATTTATTATTATTTTATTTTAAGAAGAGTTAAAAGTGTTAAAATCAAAGTTTAATAAATAAACTATTTTTAATATAGGGTTATACATCCGATAAATTCGACTATAAACATTCATTATAAATCTAAAAGTATTTTCTACACAATTGTATTTTTTTATAATTTTTATATATTAAATAATTATATTGATTTATGACACAATGATGATGTAGTTATTACTTTATCAATGAAAGATTAAAATAATCGATATTATAAATATAAAAATAAATTTAAATTGAGTTTTTTTATGCCATACACGAATTTTTTTGGTTAATATGAAATTTTAGGGTTAATTAAATATTTTTTTGATGTGATAACTTTTTTATGACTTTAACAAAAATAAGAAACCAAATAGTCTCAAAATTGACGTAAATGAGTTTTTGAAATAAATACTATCATTAATTGATATAATATTTATAAAAATATTAGGATTTCCCAAAGGAATTAGATAAAACAATATATATCAATAATGGACCACTTGGGGTTATCTTTTCTTTTTATAGTATCTTTATTAACCATTTATTATAATTATACAATAGGACATGGTAAAAGTTAGTCTATTTAACTAAGAGTTAAATCTAAAATATAGGGTTAATATGGTGACCAAAACATGTCTAAAGCATATTGGTTGAGAGTATTTGGATCCATCCCCACCTTATATTCTAAATAAATTAATTTGGAACTATTATAAACCGAAAATATTTTTATAATAAAATAATATTTCAAACCTTTCCTAATTTGAACCTCACCTCTCTTATAAAACGGTACTTCCCCTTCTCTAATAATCAAAACTCCAAAGCCATTTGGCTTGGCCAACGCCTACCCAAATCTCCTCTTAACTTCCGTAACATTATCCTAGAGGCCTTTCCTTGATTATATATCCAAAATAAATATCCCTTATAATCAAATCAAAAGGAAACACCAAAATAAGAGGTAATTATTTTATCACCTCTTTCAAAGTTCAGGTCTTCTTCCACATTCTCTTTCATTGTTATTTCAATAACAAAATAATAAATCCAGTAACTTCATCATATAGTGATTTATTATAAATATTGTACAAAAATATTCATTATTATACCAATCATATTAATGATAATTTTCTCATGTTTTCTTGTGTATAGATTACCGTCCCTACGTCGTGGTGAAATTTATTATTCAACACATTGTTATTTGGATGGATATAATGATGAGTAATATGTACAGACTACCATCTCCAAAAATGGTGTTTTTTTTCATATATCTATCTAGTATACATATTTATATTATAAATATAGATTTTATATAAATCATTTTTGTTTTTTGGAAGTATTTAAATTAGGATCTAAATTATATGATTAAGAATAACAAGTTAAAACACATATGATAAAGAAAGAGATTATTACCTGAAATGTTATTTTAACATTGAAATAATTATTAAATGGGTCGTATAAATTCATAAATGAGTCATATATGATATAATAAATATGAATTTGGTTCTGGTATAATTTAATAACATACTATGGTCATTATACAGGAGATCAAACATATCGTCGACCAAAGGAATGTGCAAGGAAAGGGTTAATTTCTCAATCTCATTATTATCCGAGATAATTTATGTGTAAGTACTTTATGATGAATATTTATTATCCATGTCCATGTTTCATAAAAGTCATTTCAAAATAATTCTTTTAATGTACTCTTTAACAAAAACATCATTTTAAATGTATTAAAAATTTATTCTTCAAAATCTTTCTCATTAATGTCCATGTTTTCAAAATGGTTTTAAGGTTTTATTTAAATGGAGAAGATATTTTAAAAATATTTATTCCTTTCAAAAGATTTAAAATTGTATGGGAAACATTGATTCAAAAATCTATATTAAATTAATTCCTTTATAAATGTGCACTTTTTAACAAATTTCACAAAAAAAGGATATTTCTCTCAAAAAATTTTACTGATCGTTTTCAACTATGTTAGCATCCTTTACTGGATATTATTCTTTATTATGGTTTATTAATTATAATACAATATTCCATATTTTATTTAATGAGTTATGATATCTTTTACTATGTTTGTGATATTTTTATACCCTTCATGGTTTATTGTTGAAGTATTGACATTTCGTATGATAGTTTTCTTACGAATGTTTATGAAATGTTTCAACATTTTCTTATGAGGAATGTAGGGGACTTAGTATGTGATGGGTGGAGCCCGCTATATCTCCTTGATGGATCGGTAGGTCTCATGAGATAAACTAGTGTCTTGTCACAAGTCCTTGACAAAAAATTTATTTGTAGTCTTAGAACGAGGCTTGACTATGTGGTTATTATGTCTAGCATTAGGCATTCCCTCACTATGAAATTAATTATTACATGTGATTATTCTACTAGTTGAATATCCATGTGAATGTTTATATTATAAATTTTGATTTATTTTCTCCATATTATGTTTAATTTAACATATAAATGGTTTTTCTTTTTATTACACATCTTTTCTTAAAAGTTTATAGCTTCCACTATATTTTTTACCCTTACTGAGCATCTGAGCTCACCCCTTTCTTATGTTTTGATTTCCCAAGATTCCAAGAAGTGTATTGTGTTTGACGTAAAGGGTTAATCTTGGGGAATAATTACATTTTCAATGTATTATTTATGTTATTTTATATGTTAGAATGTGTTACGTAATGTTCATGTACGTGATATTTTTTCCAAAATTACTAAACCGATCAGTCCTTCAGGACATGATTCCTTGTAATCATGCCAATGTATAAAAATAATGCACTGACACCGGGCTTCTCAGAAAGGGAGTTACCGTATATCTAATATTTTCGACATTTTTTCTAAATTAAATTTTTTTTAATCATCCCAAATTATCATTTTTATCATATATTAATCAATTTTTGATTTATGATGTGTTTTGAGAAAAATGATGAAAAGCGCTTAATTATGGATTTTTTTAATGATTTTAAAATCATGAGTACATTAGTCATTTCTGGAAACATATAAATCAAAATTGAGTGAATCATTTTTCTTTAGAATCCTTATTTTATTACCTTTATATTTTTCCTCTGGACCAGGGGCAGAATCGATCATCTAATTGTTATAAAAAATACTTTATGTTCAAAATGTTTCCTGGAAGATAGCATGGACCCCACCACCATAACAGACGTCCATCTTTACCTAAACACCATAAATGGTGGTTATTCCACCTAGGATAAAACATGGAAACATATAATCGCCTCTAAATATAATTGGAGGGAGTTTGGAGGTCATTAATGGTGACATTGGATGTTATTCTTTTAGAGAAAGATTCCTGGAACCATCATCAAGAAACTGAAACCTCCAATTAAAAAATAATAACTCATGAATCTTGTGGTAAATGGAGCTGAAATTTGGAGGGTGAATGAACAACACATTTATGAAAAGCTTTCAAGAAGGTTCCATGCGTTCATCAAAAAATTAATAGGCAAAATATGCGATAGCATTCGGAGGACAGAAATATGCCTATAAATGTAGAGGAGGTCCTACATATCAAATCATTTTTTCCCATCCCAAAACCTTCTAGGAACAAAGGAGAGGAGGCCATGGTCCATTTAGATTTATTTTTTTTAGTTTTTTTTTATTTTATATTTCTTTTCACATATAATGCATTCATATTTTTTATATTAAAGTGTTCCCCATTCTTTTTCCACCCCTTTTCACTTCCATTCTCAATATCATTATCTATCTTCTATCATTCCATCATGATCTCTATGCACTTCGCAATAGGAAGTGACTAACTCAAGGCTTAGACCCGGGGGAGGTTTCATGCTGTTCATTATTATTGAAAATAAATTAAAAAAATTTTTATTCTATTTGAGGTGGGGACAGGAATATTGCATTGGTGCGGTGGTCATCCACCTTGACACTATTTCCAAATCCATTTATTTTCATTTATTAATATTTTTTCCTCTCTTCTCTTAGTCAAACCCCTCATACAGTGGATTTGGGGTTTCTATAAGGGATGAAACGGCATACGGTGGAGCAGGGTCTTATAGGAATAACATTCACGGTTGAGGTGTTACCCTACTTGATTTCTAAAGGAGGTGTGGTTGGTGTGTTAGACGCATGAGAAAATCACACACTTAATAAATAAAAGGAGAGTAATTTATTAATAAGGTTTCACTAAATGAATTATAAAAGTTAATTTAAATTACAATTATATAATAAATGAACCCACGTTATCCAACCCTAGGTCCAAGACCATTATTCCCTGATTTTATTGTGTCTTCTTCGAGATTTGAATTCTTCCTTTCATCATTTTAATTTCATGTTTTCCAAAACCATAAAAAAACATATTCAATAATTAATCAAAAACCAAAAATAATTATAATTGGTGAACTAGATTTTGTGATTGAACTTACAGCAATGCTCCCCAAGTGAGACGACCCTAGTCAGCCACTTTGCTTTATTAGAAATATAAATTTGCTTTTTCCAAACCCTAAGACCGGAGTGCATCATTTTGTTATCCTGAATAAATCATAAGAATTAATTTATTTCATAAAAAATAATATTTTGAATTTTTAACCCAAAAATCAACCATTATGAAATTTCCATAAATTGTCCCTAAGATATTTCCAATGTGATGAAATGAAATCTGAATCCTTTTTATAAAAATAGTACATTAAAAATGATAATTCTAGAATTTAAAAAAAATACTAATTTATTTAATTTTATCCATTTTAATAGTATAAGAGCTTTTTAACCATAATAAAAATTACATAAGACTTCTCTAATTTATATTATCGTCTAAAAGTATTTCATAAGATGATTTCATGAAAAAAAAATTAATTAAAACATATAATTTTTTGATATTACATACGTTTAAGGGAAATCGAATATTTATCTAGTTTCTATAAAATAATCCCAATTGTCACTTTATTGCACCAACAACAATAATATCGACCAACTGTCTTCTTAATTAATTTTGACAATTCTGACTAGTCATATTGGCCAATGAACCCCTTGTCTAGTAGTCATGTATCCTTATAAAAAGCCAATCATAAACTAAAAATTACTCTTTATTTAACATACAAGCGTTCGTACACATCATTTAATGATGTTTATTGTTTCCCTAATGCTTCTTTTCCATTTTATGATCTTTATGGATGGGGTGATCTTATATGGGGATTTAAATCCTATGGAGTTTGTTGTAATGAATTTACTATTATTTATTGTGTATATCCCATTTTTTTCATAGTTGTACTAGTCCAAATTTATTCACAATTTATGAAGTTACCATAAAATTAAAATATATTTTTATATTATTTTATTATAAATCAAATTAAATTTTTTATTAAAAGTAAATAGATCGATTAATTAAATAAGTAAATTTTCCTTGTCATTTTATTATTCTCATTTAATGAAATGTTTCCCTCACAATTTTATCATATGTATAGATTCCTTTAATTCAAAATATCAAGTTCCTCCTCAATATTTCTAATATTTAATTCCTTCATCAGAAAGTAGTCCACAAATCCAATAAAGAGTGGATCAATTCCACAGTGGTTATCCCATTACCAAGAGAGATGACGTAATATATCCTTGAAATCATATCCTAAAAATTATAAGATAGAAGATAACAAAATGTGTTGGATAGATAAAACAGTTCCATGTACATGGGATGAGTATTTGAAAATATTATAAAATAGATTAACAATTATTTTTAATTGATATTCATGATTAAATATTCTAGATGTGATAATAATGTTTTAGATGATTTATTTCCTTCCATCCAATAAGTGTCCTGTTAAAAAGGAGACATTAAAACATAAAATTAATTATCTGTAACTAAATTATAAAATGTTTAATGAAATACCCACTTATTTCCATCCAATAAAAAAAATAAAAAAATAAAAATATAGAATGATACTTTTAATAACAATATAAAATCCGCAAAGGATGTATAATATGATTTTGAGAAGTATATTCCAAAAAACACTAACATGTGATACAACAATCATAAAATTTTACCAATGATAAAATAAATTCATTTTAGGGTGTGACTTAATAATTCTCGAAAACATTCAACATAACCTATAATCATAATAAGAAAAAAACATTGGATTAGAGAATCATAGTCATAAATGTGTTGACCCAATGTAGTTCCCTTGGTTTAGAGATTGCATGTCCTTATCATCTTTATTAGCCATTGTAATTCGACATTGACAAGGATAATGCCCATGTTCGTTGTATCTACAGCATTGAATAATTGAAAGGGACTTATAATGAACCTTTTTCCCTTATTTTATCTTCTAATTTAGAAAATGATTCATAAAGTTCCAACTCAGTCCTCATTTGAAGCATTAAACATCAGGCTAGGCTTGGATCATCTTACCATTGCTTTCAGTATTAAGAAATTTATTATTTACCTTAATAAAATATTTTTTGATCTATATGGTCATATATTACACACATTTATCACATTAAACTTCCTTGAAAGTTTCTCTATAAATGATTCTTCTTGCATTTGTTTCATTGGGTCCTTTTACTTTCATTATGTTCTGGATTTTCCCAAAATGTTATTCTGACCTTATCATTATTGTAATGTTTTTAAACACATATATATTTCAGTTGATAATTTTAATACATGATAACAGATTTTCCAAAATCACAATATGTCATACTTCAGATCCCCCATATTGGGAAGGTTATCAACACATTTTTCGTTGCAAATGTTGTTTTCATGAGTACTTCTATTTGATGTCTTTTATGTAGATGTAGAAATCCTAAGTGTAATTTTTTTTGCTAATTGGAATATTATAATAAAAATTATAATGTAAGTATTGATATTAAAATCATTTAATATAATTCTTCTAGGATAATTACTTCAATGTCAATAAAGATTTTACATTACATTTATACCATTCGTAATGGTTTGTAAAATCTTGTGATTAGCAAAAGTATATCCCCTAGGAGTGTCGGATTAGGTGTGCAGCAAGCCTTCTTATCATGAACTGGTTCCTGATAGAGTCTAAAGCAATGCAGTTTTTTTATGTGTTACCCCTAGGTGAATCTACTATAGAGTTAAATCCACTTATATCATCCAAATAGGGATTTATTTTCTTTGACACTAATTAATTAATACTGAAAAATACCAGGATGTTTTCTTATATTTAGCCTCACCCTAATGTTTTTACTAATTTTTTATAATCCTAATTGCTAAAGTTAACTAGACCATAATTTTATAACAATTATAGTGACCCTCCATTAAAATATATGATTTTTATATAAATCATTCCCAAAATATTATATTAATGAACTCAAAGGATAATTTTAGGTTTAGTGTTTTGGAAATTACGTACGTATTATATGATTTAAATAAGGATAACATGAACATAATCAATATTCTCTTCCACTTTATAGATATATTCAATGTTTATTCCAATGTAACTCTTACTAAATCACATATCAGGTGGGAAAACATCAATGAAAGGGGTGAGCATAAGGCCCAGTAGGGGAATACACAATGGAAACACATAGCGTGTGAGAAAGATGAAAATGAATAAGGAATGGTCATATGATTATGAGGAATATAATATAATAAATAATGTGAATCATAACATATAAAAGTGGCTACAACATACCAATAAGAAATTCATTATAATATCACCATGGTTTATCACCAAGAAGCCACAAATAATAATTATTGAGGTTATTCACCAAGTTATTGTAGTCATGTTATGTCTGGAGATTAATTATTTACCCTATTCATTGGAGAACTATTAGGTTTCACCCATAATATTTATAAAATCATGTGATCCACATTGAACATAAATTAAATCATTTCATCCATAACCTATGGAACTAAATAACATGTCACATAAGAAAATAATTCATAAAAAGTGCTAAAAAGTATTAATCAAATCAACACTTTGTCCCATGAAAAGAGAATTTTGTTTTGATATATTTATATCCCATACTCAATATGATATTTTTGAAACATAGTGAATTTCCTTGGAAATGTAATATGTTGGGATAGTCAAAATTTGTAAGTATATCATGAAAATGAGAAAATTTCATAAAACAATTTGAACAGGAAAATGGTATATGACATGGATTTTGGAAAAAGATACTAAGATATATTAGAGGTATCACATTAGTAATTCAAAAGACTTGGAATTTCAAGGAATAAAATAATAGAATGAATAGAAATAATGAATCTAGAAACTTATAAGACACATGATAAAGAATTAAATGAATGAAAAATAGAGGAGGACGATTCCCTTACACTGAAGGGTTGTTTCTTAATTCATAGAGGGGAAACCGTACGACCCTGGAGACACCATGGTAAAAACATATAGGGGATATTTGGAAATGATAAATAGTAAAATATAATGTAATTATAATTTTTAGTTTATTGTATTGGTGGGAAAGGTGGTATTAGTACTTGAGGTGGGGTGGCTTTAATTGAATAAAAAATGATTATTTTTTATTTAGGGCTAACCACTCTCAGGTGGAATTCATTTCAGTGAATTTTGTA
This sequence comes from Viscum album, assembly GCA_963277665.1. Classification (NCBI taxonomy): domain Eukaryota; kingdom Viridiplantae; phylum Streptophyta; class Magnoliopsida; order Santalales; family Viscaceae; genus Viscum; species Viscum album. The sequence goes on along the minus strand of OY728121.1, from coordinate 85,150,640 downwards.
GAAAATTTATATTTAAAATTTACATTTATTTCATGAAAAACATAAAACACCCATTTAATGTTACAGTGTTTTGGTATTTTAAGCATGTACATTTTATTATTAGGCTGCAACAATATTTTTACGTCGGTAAATTTTCTTATATAAAAAATTAAATTGACCATATTAAATAATTTGGACCTTATTTTCCAAAAAGTTTTATCCATTTTACTAAATAAATTTATAAAATTGGTAAATATAAATTCTAATGTGATATGTGTACAACTCCAAAAAAATATTTTTAATGTTTAAAATCCTTGTTTTCAAAAATGATAAGTACGTGTTTCCAAATGTAACACATTATAACCTATTTTATTCTGTAAATAATTTTAAATTATTAATAGGTATTAAATGATTTAAAATATCACTCATATACTAATTATATCATAATATTTATCATATTTTGTAAAAACAATAAATTTACTTTTTATCCCAAAAATAAAGATTTTATAAAATTTCCCTAAATTGATATTTAGATAATTTTGATGTGATTAAATTAAAAATGACACCAATTTTATCAAAATACTACTCAAAATATTATAATATTTTCCATTAATGAAAAATCCTTATTTATTTTATTTATCTATTTTTATGAAATATAGATTTTTTTTGTCTATTATAAAAATTACTTTGGACTTCTCTAATTTATATTATAGTATAAAAGTGTTATATAGGATTATTTAAAGAAAATTACACTTATTTAAAACATATAAATTTATTATTTTAAATTATTTTCAGGTAAATTAAATATTTATATAGTTTCTATAAAATAATCCCAACATACACTTTATTCCTCCAAAAATAATAATATTGACAAACCGCCTTTGAAATGAATTTTCAGAACTCCCAATGGTCATATTGGATAATAATTCTCCTGTTTAATTGTCATATATCACTACAAATAGCCTATACAACTCTCAAAATTACTCAATATATTTCTTACAAACGTTCATACACATCCTTTCATGATGTCTATTGGTTTTCTAATGCTTCTTTTCCTTTTTACAATCTTATGGAATGGATTATCTTATTACGGGTGTTTAATCCTATAGAGTTTTTTATAGTGAATTTATGATTATTTAAGGTATATAAACCATTTTTCATTGTTGTAATTCTCCAAATTTATGTGTGATGTATGATGTTCTCATGAAATACAAAGGTCATTTTGTGTTCTTTTACTATAAAACATATTAAAATATTATTAGGAGGAAAGAGATCCCTAAATAAAATAATAACATTTTATGGGTTGTTGAGATGAATATTGGAGTGGTTTCCGCTAGGAGGAAAGTTATCCTTGAGGTTCACTATGTTATTTGAGGTCCTATATAGGATTTGGGAGTTTTTTTAACACCTATCCATTCTCCAGTAGATGGATCAATTCCATGTAGTTAATCATGTATCATATATAAGGATATAAGATTCATGATCCTATAAATGTAATTGATTATGGGTGATTTAAACATCTATGATGGATCCAAATTCATGGACTACCCAATGGAGTTTAATGATCAGTAATAGAGGATATTTTATGGATATACCATCCCTTTGGTTCATGTTATTTGTCATCATGTGAGCATGTAAAAGAGCTACTGAGTGTGTGAGATTTATATATAGACTTAGTACCCCCACCATTTTGTTTGAATTTTTATTTTTGGGTTAAAAATACATAAATGATTGGAGTCTGTAATGACTCTTGTTTTTATGGATGGGTACATTGATTATTTTTGTATATATATCTAGATTTATTCTTAGATTTGGCATGGTTTTTTAGTGTCATGGGACCCCAAAATAATCATATTAAAATAATCATATACTTTAATTCATTCATGCACATCATTTTAATAATAAATGGTTTTTAAAAAGTTTGGGAACCTAGTTGGGAAATCAAAAATCATATTTGAATTAATAACATGGAGTTAACCCTAGGAGATACATACGGATGGTTGGCATTGGAAATTACATGGAAGGTTTCATACGAGGGAGTGTTTAAAAAAATAAATAAATATTTTATTTATTTTTAACAAATGACTTATTCTGATACTATTTTAATAAATTAACAATTATGGAAAAATAATCTAGGTTATCTATATTAAACATTAACGATTTTAGAGGAGGAGGATCTTTCTTCAGTAGTGCATTAGGATTGCAAAACGATGCTGACTGGATCGTGGTGGACCAAGAGGCAGGTAGCGAATGCAATGGATCTTCTTTATCTCTAGAGAATGCATTCACCAATTATCGATCTTGAATTGAGGTAGCCCAAATTATTTATGGATTTGTTAACTATTTTATTTTCAAATAATTGATTTAATTATTTTCATATTTTATCTATGACTTATTGTTCTTCCCATTATCCCTTCCAAATTTTAGTTTTTATTAACAGATAAAACACTCTCATTGCACTTTCTATCACCCTCGGATACCCAGTTTACAAGATAATTGGATTAAAATTATTGGATAATGATGTATTTAAATTTTTAAGGTGAATATAACCCAATTTTTTCATTCTTCAACATTATCTCATAGGTTTGTGCTTCGACATTACCGAGGTGAAATCATGTGTGATTGATCCCCGGATTTTATGTGGAGTTATGAATGACATGTTGGATATTGATTTTAAAATGGATTAGGATGGATGTGCATGTTTTGGGTGGTATAGTAATGGATTGGAGGCCGGATTCATTTTCCTTCAATAATAGGCATGGAACGATGTGACATGTTGACCCGTGCAGGGTTTGGGTGGCCTAAATCTGGCCAACAGTGATGCATCAGGTTCAGCTAAACCATGATCTATGACCCCCCCCAGTACAATCCAAGGTGGGGGTAGTGGCATAGGCAGTGTGGCGGAATGATGCCTTTTGGGATTATATTAAAAACACAATTAAACAACATGTTGTATAAGAACACATTCCATATGGTCCCATAAATGTAGTGTCTAGGGTTTTAGGTATAGATAAAGATCAAACACTGTGTATGACCCCATACAAATTATGTGAACATATACTGGTGGATTGGTGTATACTTGTAGAGTAAACTTTCACAAGCATGACCTAGTACATGGACACATCCTGATGTACACAATCATAGTCAGTTGCACACTGTCATGACTAATAGCACACAAGTAAGCCCTGGGTATCCAAGAAACATCATGTCGTACATGTACATTCCATGTAGTATTACATGTCTAGCCAAGACATGTGTAGACAAGGCCATGGATAGGTGTCTCAGCACGGTCACATGCCATGTGGCCCTATGTACATGTTATGAACATTTCATAGATAGAACTACCTTGTATATATCCTTCTTATATACTTGAATTTTAGTCCATGAGTAGCTTATCCTGATCAATTTTAAATGTATAATGTGATGGTATCATTCATAAGGGATTTTTGACATACGATATGATGTATTTCGAGCATGATGTGTATTTAGTTGATGATTGACTAGAATAGGTGATCAGGCTGGATCATTAGAGAGATGTTAGGGTTGGAATGCCACAATTCAAATCATATTTTTGGGTCCTACATAAAGTATGTGTTACCCCTCTATTTCAAATTGGCCATGGGTACTCTATCTACTGAGTATTACCCCCATATTTCACTAGTGTGTGGGTTCTCTATCTACTATGTGTATGCCCCCCCATCACACCAGGGCTCAGTTCCTCTATCTACATAGTGGTACCAATCTATAACATAATGGATTGGGTCCTCTATCTAAAAACATATTACCACAGTATCACACTACTACGTGGGTCCTCTATCTACTGAGTGTCACCCCTACCGTACTAGGGTGTGGGTACTCTATTATAGATTATTACCCCCAAAATTTCGAGTTCTAGAATCCTATTACTTTTTTTACTTATTCATTGACCTTTATTTTTATCATGTTTTGTTTGGGTCTTGTTTAGCCGTACTTCGTGTGAATTTGGAAAAAATTTTGAAGCTCATACAATGTTTAAGGTCGGAACATTATTTTCCCAAACTATCCACCCACCAAATAACAATTGTGAAAACTTGGATAGTGAGGGTTTTCACGGTTATTGCTCAGTTTGAACAAAAATATGTTCCCACCTAGTAGAAATTGTTCACCCCAGTAGAGGGTTGCATATTTTGGGTGCATGGTTTGTCTAACTAAGCAGCCCTACCCAGCTAACCGTGAGCACGAGACACTGTTATGTCAAAAATAGTATTAATATTCCATAAACCCCCATTTAATCCCCAACTCAATTATAACTCAACAGAAAATTATTTCCTAGGTCTTGGAGGCTCTCAAAAACACTTTTTCCCCCTTTTAAATCCATTCCTTGGTGAATCAAAGTGTGGTAGATCTCATTGTCTCCCTATATGATAAGTTATTATACTCTTATTTGTCTTCTCCCACGCTCTCTTTCCCTCCTACATAGTGAGTGATAAATCATCATGTTATTAATGGATATAAAATCTTCTAATTTGAATATAGGTTACAGTTTTGATTTCTAGATATAGTTTTTCATCATTCTTCATTGAATTATCCCTTTTTTGGTGTTGTGTTACATGACATCTTTGATTATAGTTAAGTGTTTTTATTTGATTTTCCCTACATAATTAAACATTTATATTATTGATTTGATAGAATATTCGTTGAATTAAATTATGAAAACCCAATTTTAAGGTAATTATAATTAAAAATCGATTTGGTGTGGATTTAGGGGGGACCCCAATTCCCATAGAATTGGAAGATGGGGTGTATTTGTGAAATTTATGGAAATGATGATTTTATTTGAGAATTGATTTTATAAAATAAATTAAATTAAATTGATAAAAATATATGATGGGTTTTCCTATTGAAAGGGAATGAAATGATGAAAAATCCATGTTTTGGTTTTGAATGTGAATTTGAATTTTCTCAAAAAAGTGGGAAATTTAATTGTGAATAATAATTGATCTGAAATGAAATGATTTTAATTTTTCTAGTATATGGATTATGTACATGTGATCCTGGGTAGTTAGTGGGTTACATTGGAAAATTACACTAGTATGATTATTCCCTAGTAATGTGTTTAAAATGAAAACTCTATCAAAAATCTAGTTAGGTAGATATTATCCCCAATGGGATTTTTATGAGTCCTATTTGGACTATTCCTGAGGGACGTTTGTACACATATTTCAATAATAAATGATATGGGAGTGAGAGGATCCTATAACTAGAAACAAATGTACTGTATAGTGGATTACCATGGTAATTTTTGTGACTATTTTGAGATATATTTCATTGATTATGAAACTACGTTATACATTCCAGATGATTTATATAAATTATTTGACATAAAATGATTGTTTAATCCATGTTTGAAATGTTTTCCATCATTTTGAAAAGAAAGAATGTTTTTTTAATATGAAAATATATCACCATATCCAATTATATTTAAATTGAAATCAGGATTATTTTTCTTGTTATGGAATACTATTATGGAACACTTGGTGAGACCCTACTGGGAGTCATATCTCCCACCGTACCTTTTCCTTTAGGAATGTGCATATTTCCTTATATCATGTCCAAGAAAATGGAAAGAAGATCTTGTAGGAGTTGGATGGTCTTGGCCCTTGATGTTTGGAGTGTTGATATATTTTGGATGTTTAGTTTAATCTTACTAGTCTTTATGTAATTTAATAATGTTCAATTTAGTATTTTTCATATACCTATTTTTTTAAAGTTTTCATAGGGATATTGGGATATACAAACTTCTATCATTATCTTCCAATATTTTTTAGGCAAATGTTTTCCCTCTATTATCTCGTATGATGTTAAGTGCTAGTTTCCAAGTTGTAGGGATCTAAAATTCCCATTGGACCACATCAGTTCCAGATCAGGTATTAGGGTACCAGTTTTCATGGTTGATTCAAGACAAATTGGTACGAAAGGAGCAGGTTAAGCATCTAGATCTGATGTGAGTACATAGTTAGATTATCTTTTATGTTACTTGGGAGGTAGTTAGGAGTGACTTCCTAGAAATATTTCTTGACAATGAGACTTCAGTCACCATGGGTGATTTTGGGAACGGGTTCCTGAGGAAAATTTTGATCTAGTTCTAGACATTTCAAAGACATTTTTTCGGATAGTTGAAATAAAAAATTTCATTCTTATATAATGTTATTACTTTCCATGTTTCTCGTGTTATAGTGTTGATCTATGTAATATTCTGATGTCTTCAATGTTTTTTTGATGTTGTGTAGCATCATTCCATCGAGAAGATATGTGAGTAGGATCTGAGAGGATTCATAGGATGGAGAATGTCATGAAAATCCTCTTGTGGACCATAATCAAATTGAGATTATTGTGTGGGATGTCCAAGTTAGGGGATAGGAACCTTCGCCAATTCAAATTTATGATCTAGTTATTGGAAACTAGTAGGGATGAATCCTCGAGTTTTTCTCAGGTGGTCCTTCACCTTAATCCACCATTGTTGAAAGGTTTATATAATATTTAGGATGATAAAGATTGGTTGAGAAGGATTTATATTTTTTTTGAATTCATGGAGACTCTTTATTTAATCAATTTGAAATATTCCACCTTCACGGTAAAGGGACCTAGTAGGAGATGGTGAAACTTGATGGTGATGAAAAATAAGCACAAGGGTTTGGAAAAGAAAGAAATTAAACTTCATTTCACTAACTAGTACAATCTAGAGTCTATAGTGCAGGATATGGCTCTGGAGTTTTACAAACTAAAGAAGGATGATAGGATCATGGATGAGTATGCAAACCGCTTCACAATGATTATATAATATCCACTTTATATTTTATCGAATGAGAATATTAAGAAACACTAGATCGAGATAGGACATTAATATTATATTTGTTCTTAGGTTTTATTTTTCAATACCTCTTCTCATACAAACATGGTAGAAAATTAATTGATGATAGAGCATAATTTGTCAATTAGATTAGGGTTAAAGGGAGTTCAGTTTTTCCCTAGTGATAGTTATATGAGTTCCTTTTAAGAAAAGTTAAGATATGATGATATACAAAGTAGGTCTCAATAGAAATATTGTTATAAACCTCATGTAGTTCCACGAAGTGGTCCTTTTACATTCTTCTAATGTGGAAAGACTAGGAAGTTACAACATGTTTTCATATAGACACCTAATATATATTGAACCTATGGACTTTTAGGACACATTTATAAATTCTTCTATATCCATTTTTTCCACATAGTGGAATGAGATCGTTAGTACTTAAATGTACCATGGTCTAAAAATATGCTTCACAAAAAATTGGTTTCCATCCACAAGCATACGGAATAAAGCTTCTTCACACATTGGAAGAGTCTCTAGCAGAAGTGGGTGTGGGTACAAGTCCAGAAACTATGAGAGGTACCACCATAATATCTTCAAATTTAGTGAATACTTTATTTCAATATGGTGCATCGCAATAATTTATATCAACTTGTGTTGTAGGTCTATTAAATATTCTTTTTGAAGTATATCTTATGTGATCGATATTACATTGCACCTTAGAATGAAGAGATAGTAGGGTCTCTATTATCCTTCTTATGTTTTCCCATTATCATTGTTTTAGCTTACCTAGAATTTTCTAGTTCATGACATGAAACCTCTATATTTCATTTTCAGGATGGATTTTCTCATTGAGAATAAATCTCAAAATGATTACTATCTTAGATGGTCCTCCTTTACTATATCCAATGAGGTTTGTTGTAGATTTTTGGGATAATGGTATGTGAGATTGAGTGGAGATGTACCTTCTTATCTAGATTTGGGGAAAGCAATATATTTTTTATCTTTTGATATGGAGTATGAATGTTTAGTGGTGATCTCCCTCCAGTTTTTAATCAGTATCCCATAGTTTCTCCTTAAAATTTCTTTATATTTCCACCATTATGTTTGGTATTGTTTTTTATTAATTTAGTTCCTATTACCCAACTGGTATTTATTACTCCTTACTATATGAAACCATCTAAAATGAATTAGTTAGAGTCATTTTGATAATCTACTTGTGAAAGGCATTATACGGTTGAGTGTGTTAACTTGTGTGGTATCTATTCTGTTTTCTAATAAATATAATGGAACACTCCTCTTATTTGTTGATTATCATTAAATAATTTTATTTATGATAATGAAAATGTATTTTTTCATCAAATATATGTTATTTTGGACTAGTAGAATGGGGAGAAGTTCTTTTCCGAAATTGATCTTCAATTTGGTAATCACTAGTTGAGAATAAAATAATATGATACTATTGAAACCACCTTCTGAATCATGTGTTTCCATTATGAGTATATTTTCATGCCATTTGGTTGAACCAATTCGTATGTATTCTTTGTGAATTTGATGAGTTGAACATTCCTTGTGTATCATGATAAGATTGATGTTGTCTTTGTAAATGACAATCTAGTTTACTCTATGTCTGAGGATGGTCATGCACATTATCTAAGTGTAGTTCTGGAATTGTTGAGAAATCACTGATTTTATGAAAAGTTATCAATATTTTATTTCTTCATTCATTAAGATATGTTATTGAAAACATGGTCTCATAATATGGTTTTTTAGGTGATTAAAAGAATTTTAGATTTATAATAATATAGTATAACCCCTAGAATGTTTAGCAATCAGAGATTCTTTGGTTTAGTTGGGTATTATTGCTTGTTTGAAAAGGATTTATCAAATTTGGTTCTTCTATTACATCTCTCACTTGTATGGGGGGGTGTTCTCTTGGTATGAGGAATGATAGAGTTCTTTTGTTGAGTAGAAACTTTTTTTTACTTTTTCGCGAGTTTTGACTCTTCCAGAGGCTATGCATGGAAATGCTTCCTAATGTGATGCATCATTTTTGTGTAATGGTTGTGTTATTATATAGGTTGATATAATTGTTCCCTTTGTCTCTCAGCAACATAGTCCACATGTTAAGAATTACCTAACCCATGACCTTGAACTCAAAACTATGATGCATTATCTTAAGAGTTAGGGGCATTAACTTTTCAGAGGAATGTATACAATGTATTATAACTACAATATATTTAGTTATATAATCTCTAAAAAATCTTTGAATCTATACCAATGGCGTTTGGTGGAGTACCTTAATTATTTTTATTTCTTAATTTCCTACACCTAGTGGAAAGGGAATGTCTTCATTGATGCACTGAGTTGGAATCTTCTAGCCTAGTCCATGAAAGAATCATCAAAAGAGTGGAACTTGATTTATTTTCATCTTTATTCCATATATACATTTAGGTAAAATGTGTCAAGGTTGTCTTGGATATTGTCCATTTTACATATGCTCTTATTGAGATGACTCTTCAAAAAAACATCTTGATGATGAAATTTGTACCATTTGGACATCACATTATTATGGGGAGACTTTTGTTGAGTGGTCATTCTCAAAGTAGGATGTTCAATGTTTTTTGAATCAATTTATGAATTTAACCCAGATAAAAGATATGATATGGGATTTCACTAATTCCCATATTGAAGTGCACCTCAGAACCACATATATGTTTAATGGTATGTGGTAATGATTATAGTGTATATCTATGACACAAGACATTGATGACTTTGTTTCGCATAGCTATACTTGCTAATAGGTCATGAATGAGAATTAGAGACCATCAAATTTTCTTCATCCACATCCAATGATGACATGGAAGTGGGATGATATTTTTAGGGGCTTTTTGGTTGAGTTCCTCCATGCCCCAAGAAAGAGGAATGCAATATGGATCGTGATCGATAGGATGACCAAATCATTTCACTTTATACCCATTCAATATATAACCAAAGTTGAGAAACTGGGAAATCTCTATGTTAGAAATATTATTCATTTTCATGGATTTCTATCTTCTATAGATTCTTATTATAATCCATCTTTTACTTCTAACATTTGGATAGGTCTTCAAATGTCACTAAGATCTCACATTCATTTGAGTATGTCATATTATCCATAGACGGATGGACAGACATAGATATATTTACATATTCTTGAGGATACAATTTTTTTCCAATATCCTCTAATATTTTAGAGATTGGGAATATCATCTTTGACTATTTTAGTTTTATTATAACAATATTTACTCATCCATGATCAAAATTGTAAGAACCTGGTTCTTATTTTAGAGGTACGGGCATCTTATTTTCTTTTTCCTTAAGTGTTTTTGAGAAAAATATGGAAAATGGGGATAATCATGAATTTTGGAACTACACACCGTGTACTTTATCCACACGTCGTGTACTTTTGGCCGTGTTGGGATGAGTACACAGGGCGTGTAGCCATGCCAGCGATGAAGGGTATAGGAACCACTACACACCGTGTAGTGGTTCCATACATGCCATGTAGTCAGTCGGCAGGCTTGAATAGAAAGGTGGGGGCGTCGCTACGAGCTGGGCGACAGTACACAATGTGTACTCGAGAGTACATGTCGTGTACTCATGTCGATGAATGAACAGTGTGGCGGTGCCACCAAATGAACAGTTAAATGAAAGAAGTACACGCCGTGTACTCAGAAGTACACGCTGTGTACTTTGTTTTTTCGTCTTAAAATAGGCAGTAGCCTCCTCATTTGGAAGAGGAGGCACTTGATCCATTTTGGAGCCAAAGGAGGAGGCCAGATAATTGAAGATCCACCGGGCGTTCATATGGAATCTGATTCGGCTTCGGAAAATTTCGTTGGAACCGCACGGGTAAGCCCTCTCCATTCCTGGTACCATTCTTTCCAATTCTTCTCCTAACGTAATTTATTTACGTTTGAATGAGTTTTTCTCTTAGTCAGATCTATGCCGTTCTTGGGCGTTTTTGGAATCGGCCTTTGGGTATAACGCTCATTGAAGTATAAGGTAGGTGACTTTGTGTTTAGTTTTCCAACTACTGTGAGTTTTGTGCGTTTTTTGTGCCATGAACCCATGTTGGGGTGTCGTGTGGCTGAGGTCGTTGCTATATTTTATACCTAGAATTGATTAGGTATTTAATTGTGATAATAAAATTCTGGTTGGGATCGTTTCTTGGATCCGGAACCACCCCCGGGGTGTGATTCTCTCTTTATCCATTTGGCCAGGATACCCGAGGGTATGTCTTCAAAGTAGTTATTATAGGATTTACTTGAGAGGAATTTCTTGTTACTGCTTGTTTACCTGTTGGGCATGGCCCAGTAATGTATTTAGCCTGAGGGCGTTTTTGTATTTAGCCTTAGGGCGTTGTGGTGATTAGCCTGAGGGCACTGCACTATTTAGCCCAAGGGCTGTAGTTATTTCCACCTGAGGGAAACCATTCGTGCCTGAGGGCTTGACTCTTGTGCCTGAGGGGGACACTTCCTACGCCTGAGGGAAATTTATGTTACGCCTGAGGGCTATACCAATGTGTTGGATTCTGCTTACCTGAGGGTAAGGTTTTGTTTGTCTGAAGATGTGGACGGTTTACATAGAAATGCACTGTGGTGGTTTCTAATATTTAAATAGATTAAATGGGTACTGAAATGGAAATATAACTGGTAATTAGTTACTATTGAGTACTGCTTACTTTATTGCATTTTACTACTGCACAATGTTGTTGCATGCTTACACGCAGTTGGGTACAGGGCTTTGGTGGGTGCCTACTGAGATATATTTATCACACCCTGTTTGGGTCATGCTTTTCGGCCCAAATAGATTACATTTCTGCAAGTGTAGATAGGGTAAAGAGTCCCTATACAGGTACTTGACTGTTGTTGAGGAGTAGGAGGGCATGGGACCGAGCCTAGGATCGCGATGACTCTTCCAACTGTTTTGCTTGTTTGTTGTGCTCTGTATTTTGTTGTATTGTATTGATGTATAACATATTTTGGCTGTTTTCTTCTAACATGAAACATGTAGCATCATCACTTATATACTGTTGGTTATACCCACTGCTATAGTTTATTTCAGTTGTGTATGGTTTACTGCTTCCGCTATTTGTTGTATGTTTATTTTGGTATTCCACTACGCTATACATTGACAAATGAGGGCATAGTTTCCCCACTATCAGACATGGGCCCTCGCTGCTAGTCGGCAGCCTCTGGTGTTTGGGGAAATGCGCTTGAGGTCACGTGGAAAACCGGGCTCGGGGCACCCGTTGCGTGGAACCCAGGTCCGGGACGTTACAAAGTGGTATCAGAGCGGGGTTTCTTTTCATGAATTACTATTTGGAGCTATAGTCAGGGATAGGACAGAACGGTAGTTGGTAATAAGTTGCTCCTGGGCATAGCTAACCCGTGTACAGTGAAAATCCATTCGACCTTGTATTTTGCATTATTTTGATTTTGCAATTTTACGGTTGATATTTTTTCACCATTGGGAGACACACTTAGAATGTGGTGTTTATATTTTATATGTGGATGTTATTTAGTTTCAATCTGGTGAGATGAGGGTATTTTGTCTCATGCATCATATTGGAACATGCTAGAAATCACAGTCCACGCATAGTTTCCATGCCATGTAGGTGCATTAGAATTTTCATGTTGTTTTGATAGTTGATGTGCTAAGAAAGCATGTTGTTGTGATAGCTGCTTGATAAATACCTTCCTGTTTGTTTGATCTCGTTTATAGGATGGACGCCAAAATTTGGTTTTTGGGGAGTATGGTCCCCCATTGACCGGAATTTGGTGGATCATTGACTGTTATTGGTTATAACACAAGTAAGATGTCAAACATTGATTCGTGGGTTGTATGGGCCCCTACGGGTCGGAATTTAACACTTAGGTGTTGTTTTTCAGTATTTTTCTGGGTTCCGGGGAAGTTTCTGAGGCATAATGTCTGGAAAACCCAGAATACACGCCGTGTAGGACCTCATACATGCTGTGTGTGTTCTTCTGTTTGGGAAGAAAAATGAACCTTTTGAGTACATGACGTATACCCCGAGTACACACCGTGTAGTCTCTTCCTGTATCACAGACCGTGTGGGCGGCGACACGGGGTAGGGAAGGTCTTGGGTAAAACACGTCGTGTAGTTTTTATGCACATCGTGTAGTGTGACCCGGAGTCCGGCCGTGAAACTAATAACACGGGTCAGTGAACTCCTTGACAGAACACGCCATGTCAGTTATAGACATGCTGTGTAGTGTGACCTAGGGACTCGGCCATGTAACTAACAACACGGGCCGGTGTCACCTCTCCCTAAACACACAGTGTACCTCTGGGACACGCCGGGTTTCCTTGTCCGAGGATAGACCGTGTGGAGTTAGCCATGTGGCTGGGTAACGGGATGGCGTACACGCCGTGTGCGGGTGTAACACGCCGTGGAGTGTTAAGCAGAGTAGTCAGTCGTGTCACAGACGACACGGGCAGATGAAAAATAACACCGTACACGCTGTGTAGATATTATACACGCCGTGTAGTTATGTTGAACGGAAGTCGTGTGGCTTAGCCATTTAGGAGGATCCTGACAGGGTAAAGGAAGTCAAGTACATGCCGTGTAGTCATTGTACATGCCCTGTTGTCTTGTTTTTCAAATTTTGTAACGCCTTCTTCCTCTTGTTCCTTTGTGGTTTTTTCTCTTTTAGTCCTAATAATCTTGAATCTGAGGCGTGCTTTTGACCTTGTAGAGTCATGCCACCCAGACGACCATGAGTTGTTCTCCAGGAGAGCAGCGACGATTATACTCTAGAGATGGTGGGCAATGGGCTACCAGTTGATCCACCAACAGAGCTAGATGCGGAACCATATGTTATACCAGACACAGGCACGGAGGCACAGTTCCGTGAAGGCTTATTGCAGTTCATGCAGACCTTTCAGGGAGCACCGCAGGCTGCCACATCTATGGCCGAGCTGACACGAATCTTTCAGAAGCATCATCTGCCTACGATTTCAGGGGATCGCGGACCACATGCTATAGAGTCTTGGCTAGGATCGATGCAGACTATTTTCGAGCATCTGGAGACGCCTCCAGGGCGGAGGGTCAAGATCGTGACTTACATGCTACGTGATTCCGCCAAGAGGTGGTGGGATGTTACCACCCAGTCAGAGCATCACAGGGACATGGCTTGGGATTATTTTCAGGTAGTCTCCTATGACCTCTTCTTTCCCGACACACTGAGGGTAGATAGAGCTCGAGAGTTCATGAATCTGCAGCAGGGCGCTATGTCGGTGATGGACTACTCTGCTCATTTTACAGAGCTTCAGCGTTTTGCACCAGTGCTGGTGGGTGATGAGACGTTGAGAGCCAGACGTTTTGAGGATGGTCTTTGGTATGACATCCGAGCACTGGTGAATGTTTTCAGGTTTCCTACTGTACACGCGATTGTTAACCAGGCGTTAATTACAGAGAGGAACCTGCGAAAATCGAGTGGTGTGGGCCAGCACGGTTCAGCACCAGTTACTGGTACTATTTCTGCTGGAAAGATGAAGAGATAGATAGACTTCTCTCAGGGCGGCAGTACTAGCCCGACAGCTTCTTCAGGTGGACCAGTCAGGTGCTACCAGTGTGGAAGAGAGGGGAACAAGAGGCCGCAGTGTCCACAAGACCAAGTGGAGTTCCGAGCGTGCGGCAAGATGGTTCATCTATAGTACTTTTTCAGGGCGTTTCTACCAGTGGCTAGTGAGAGGGGTTCTGTGCAGACTCCGCGTGCGGGAGCAGGACCAATGGCTTCTTACCAGTCAGGGAACTGGAATACGTCAGGGCGTGCAGGCAGAGACGGTTGTCGTGGTCGTGGTATCCAGACACTAGGATGGTAGAGGCAGCCGGGCAGGACAGCTCAGGGTAGCCAGGCTGTGTCGTAGGGCCGTGGCACTTGACATGCATATGCAGTGCAACAAACCCAGCAGGAGTAGGATCCCGAACCTTCGACAGTCATAGGTACTATTCTAGTAGTTTATGTCTTGTCTTCAGTACTTTTTGATACGGGTGCTACACATAGTTTCATATCAGTACCCATTGTGGAGAGCCTTGGGCTCGGGGTTTCTACTTCTTCTGATATCTTGACGCTAGACACTCCGTTGGGGACTAGGATGGTTGGTGTGCGTCAGTGTAAGGAGTAACCCCTTGAGGTTGGTGGGTGTCACTTCTTTTGGGTCCTCTAAGTCCTGGAGATGACGAGGTATGACTTCATTCTTGGGATGGACTGGTTGGTTCCCTTTCGAGCCTTCGTAGACTTCTACTGTCGCAGGGTGCGTTTCACATCACCAGAGGGCGGGGAGTATCTATACAAGGGAGAGTGGGATGTTCAGGCGAGTCAAGCTGGACCAGAGCATCATGGGTGAGCTGGAGTCACAGTCCAGATGGAGAGATTATATCTGGATGACTAGGGGACTTGTCAGATGGATTTCCCTCCAGTTGTTGATCATACCAGGGATGTCTTCCCAGACAACTTTTCAGGTCTTCCTCCGGTGCGCGAGATGGATTTCTCTATCGAGCTAGTGCCAGGAGCAGCACTGGTGTCCATTCCTCCTTATAGTATGGCCACGCCTGAGTTGCAGGAGCTCAAGAGGTAGTTAGAGGAGTTACAGGCAAAGGGTTTTATCCGACCCAGTACTTCTCCTTGGGGTTCTCCAGTCCTTTTTGCGAAAAAGGCGGATGGTACCCTCATACTTTGTGTGGATTATCGGAAGCTGAACCAGTTGATGGTTAAGAACCGATATCCCTTACCGAGGATAAATGATTTTTTTATCAGCTTCATGGAGCACGAGTGTTCTTGAAGATTGACTTGAGATCAGGATATCATCAGCTGCGCGTTATACCATCAGATATACCACTCACAGCTTTCAGGAGTAGGTATGGTCTATATGAGTATACAGTTATGCCGTTCGGACTCACGAACTCACCAGCAGTTTTCATGGCTCTGATGAATCATGTGTTTCATCTGTATCTTGATTCATTTGTGGTAGTATTCGTGGACGACATCTTGGTGCACTCTCACACTCGACATGATCATGCGACCCATCTTGAGATCGTATTGAGTACATTGAGAGATCATCGCCTATATGCTAAGCTCTCAAAGTTCCACTTTTGGATGGACCAGATTCACTTCCTGGGTCATATCATCTCATAGGGAGGATTTGCAGTAGACCCAGAGAAGGTGAGAGCATTAGTTTCCTAGGATCATCCCAAGAACGTGTTTGAGATATGGTGTTTCTTAGGGCTGGCTGGTTACTATAGGCACCTCATACAGGACTTCTCCCGCTTAGCAGCACCGTTGACAGGTCTGACTAGGAAGGGTGTGAAGTCTGTTTGGTCAGAATCTTGCGAGACAACTTTTCAAGACCTGAAGGGAAGGCTGACATCAGCACCAATCCTGATACTCCCAGAGTTGGGGAAGAATTATACAGTTTACTGTGATGCATCAGGGATTGGGCTGGGAGCCGTTTTGATGTAGGGAGACTGAGTTGTGGCGTACGGGTCTCGGTAGTTGAGGCCACATGAGAGGAATTACCTGACGAATGATCTCGAGTTGGCTGTAGTTGTGCATGCGTTGCGCTGTTGGAGACATTATCTGTTGGGAGAGAATTTTGTGGTTTTTATCGAACACAAAAGCCTCAAGTATATCTTTACTTAGTGTGACCTGAATCTGAGGCAGAGAAGGTGGGTCGAGTACCTACAGTCCTTCAATTTTGATATTGCCTATACACCTAGTAAAGGTAATGTAGTAGCTGATGCACTGAGCAGGAAGACTCAGATACATGCAGTGTAGGAGGCCGATGGTGAGTGGTATCTTATGGCATTGTTCTCTAAGATTCATCTGGAGGTGCATGACAGTCAGGGGAAGACTTATATTTCCTCATTAGCTGTGACTTCTACCCTCCTAGACAGAGTTAGGATTAAGCAGCTATCGGATTCTGAAGGCCTAGTTCTACGGGATTCTGTGGCAAGTGAGGACCCTCCTCACGGTTGGACTATAGGTGATGATGAGGTTTTTCATTTCCATGGACGTGTATGGGTTCCAGGGGATATACGCGAGGAGCTGATGCGGGAGTTTCATGCTTCAGCATGGGCAGTTCATCCCGGGGTTACCAAGATGTACTGAGACTTGAGACGTCTGTAATGGTGGTCGGTTATGAAGAGAGAGATAGCTGGTTTTGTTACGAGTTGTTACACCTGTCAGCAGGTGAAGGCAAAGCATCAGAGACCAGCTGTGCTGTTACAGTAGTTGCCCATTCCAGAGTGGAAATGGGATGATGTCGCGATGGATTTCCGAACGGGATTTCCAAGGTCACCTCGAGGCAATGAAGTCGTGTGGGTTGTTGTGTACAGACTCACGAAAGTAGCTCACTTCTTGCCGATCATGGAGACCTTTGGTGTGGACGAGCTCGGAAGGCTGTATATCCGAGAGATCATACGTCCTCATGGGTTCCCACGTTCTATCGTTTCAAATAGAGACACCCGCTTTATGTCTCGTTTTTGGAAGTGTTTTTAGAGGGCGCTGGGTACATAGGTTCTTCTGAGCATAGCATACCACCCTCGGACAGATGGCCAGTCAGAGCGGACGATACAGGTGATAGAGGACATGCTTCGTGCATGCGTCCTAGACTTTGGGGGGTCTTGGGAGAAGCATATACCCTTAGTCGAGTATTCCAATAACAATAGTTTTCAGGCGACTGTTGAGATGGCACCATACGAGGATTTATATAGTAGGCCATGCTGGTCACCTTTGTGCTGGTTAGAGGCAGGTGAGGCAGCTTTACTAGGGCCACAGCTCATGCAGGACACATCTGAGCAGGTCCAGTTGATTCGGAAGTGGGTGGCTACCATGTAGTCTCATCAGAAGTCTTATGTTGATCGCCGCAGAGAACCTTTGTAGTTCGTGGTCGGGGATCAAGTTTTTTTGCGTGTTTCATCGAGTCTAGGACACAAACGGACCAGGAGACATGGTAAGCATTCACTGAGGTATGTGGGACCATTTGAGATTCTGGAGAGAGTCGGTCTGGTTACATATCGGTTGTAGTTACCGCAGCAGTACCGAGCCATGCACGACATCTTCCACGTGTCTCAGTTGCGTCGCTACCATTCAGAACAGTCTCACACCTTTCATCCAGAGGAGGTTGAGCATCAGCATGATGCGTTCTTTGAAAAGCATCTGATCCGTATTGTTTACAGGAGCACGAAGGTTCTCTGAGGCTAGTCAGTTCCTCCCATACGGGTGTTATGGCAGTTTGGCCGAGTGCAAGATGAGACCTGGGAGCGGGAGGCCGATGTACGTGCTCAGTGGCCAGAGCTGTTCTGAGCTTATTCTTCACCACCCTGGGAAGGGCAATTCGGGGATGAATTTCTATAAGGGGGTAAGTTTGTAAGAACTCGGTTCTTATTTTAGAGGTACGGGCTTCTACTTTTCCTTTTCCTTAAGTGTTTTGAGAAAATATGGAATATGGGGAAAATCCTGAATTTTGGAACTACACGCCGTGTAATTTATCCACACGCTATGTACTTTTGTCCGTGTTGGGATGAGTATATGGGGCCTATAGCCATACCGGCGATGAAGGGTGTAGGAACCACTACACGCCGTGTAGTGGTTCCTTACACGCCGTGTAGTCAGTCGACATGCTTGAACAGTAAGGCGGTGGTGTCGCTGCCAGCTGGGCGACAGTACACGCCGTGTACTCGAGAGTACATGTCGTGTACTCATGTTGATGGAGGAACAGTGTGGCGGTGCCACCAAAAAAAACAGTTAAATGAAAGAAGTACACGTCGTTTACTCAGAAGTACACGCCGTGTACTTTGTTTTTTCTGCTTAAAACAGGAAATAGCCTCCTCATTTGGCAGAGGAGGCACTTGAGCCATTTTGGAGCCAAAGGAGGAGGCTGGATCTTTGAAGATCCACCGAAAGTTTTTCTGGAATTTCATTCGGCTTCGGACGATTTCGTTGGAACCGCACGGGTAAGCCCTCACCTCTCCTGGTACCGTTCGTGCCAATTCTTCTCCTAACGTAAGTTATTTACGTTTTAATGAGTTTTGTTCTTCATCCAATCTACTCCATTATTGGACCTTTCTGGAATCGGCGTTCGGGTATAATGCTCGTTGACGTATAAGGTAGGTGGCTTTGTGTTTAGTTTTCCAACTTTTGTGTGATTTGTGTGTTTTTGTGCCACGAACCCATGTTGGGGTGTCATGTGGCTGAGGTCGTTGCTATATTTAATACCTATAATTGATTAAATATTTAATTGTTATAATAAAATTATGGTTGGGATCGTTTCTTGGATCCGGAACCAACCCTGGGGTGTGTTTCTCTATTTAGCCAGTTGGCCAGGATACCCAAGGGTATTCCTTCAATGTAGTAATTGTTGAGTTGCCTTGAAAGGAATTGCTTGTTACTGCTTGTTTACCTGTTGGGCATGGCCATGTTACCTTTTTAGCATGAGGGCGTCTTTGTATTTAGCCTGAGGGCGTTGTTGTGATTAGCCTGAGGGCACTGCACTATTTAGCCCGAGGGCTACAGTTATTTCTGCCTGAGGGCAGCCTTTTATGCCTGAGGGCTTGACTTATGTGCCTAAGGGTGACACTTCCTATGCCTGAGGGAAATTTGTTTTATGCTTGAGGGCTATACTTGCGGATTGGATTATGCTTACCTAAGGGTAAGGTTTTGTTTGTCTGAGGACATGGACTGTTTACTTAGAAATGAACTGTGGTGGTTTCTAATATTTAAATGGATTAAATGGATAATGAAATCAAAATATAACTGGTAATTAGTTACTGTTGAGTACTACTTACTTTATTTTGTTTTACTACTGCACACTTTTGTTGCATGCTTACATGCAGTTGGGCACAAGCCTTTGGTGGGTGCCTACTGAGATATATTTCTCACACCATATTTGGGTCACGCTTTTTGGCCCAAACATATTATGTTGTTGCAGGTGTAGATAGGGGCAAGAGTCCCAATATAGGTACTTGACTGTTGCTGAGGAGTAGGAGGGCATGGGACCGAGCCTAGGCTCGCAATGTCGCTACCAGCTATTTTTCTTGTTTGTTGTGCTCTGTATTTTGTTGTATTGTATTGATGTATAACATGTTTTGGTTGTTTTCTTTGCACTTGAAACATGTAGCATCATCACTTATATATTGTTGGTTATACCCACTGTAGTAGTTTATTTCAGTTGTGTATGGTTTACTGCTTCCGATGTTTGTTGTATGTTTATTTTGGTATTCCGCTGCGCTATACTTTCACAAATGAGGGCATAGTTTCCCCACTATCAGACTTGGGCCCTCAATGCTAGTCAGCAGCCTCTATCGTTTGGGGAAATGCGCTTGAGGTCACATGGAGAACCGGGCTCGGGGCACCCGTTGCGTGGCACCCGAGTTTGGGATGTTACAGAAATGGATCCTTTTAAGGTCTTGTATGGTTGACCTTGTAATTTTTCAATTATTAGATTGATATTGGTGAAATATCCTTAGTTGTGTTGAGTTTGGTCCAAGATATATCTATGAAGATTCAGTTGATTCATTAGAGAATTTTTATGACACATTTGATGGAATAAATATTATGTAGATTTCCATCATAGAGAATTGGATTTTTCAGTTAGTGACCGTGTGTTCTTGAGAGATTCACCTCGTTTGGTTCATTGACAGCTTGGGAAGGAAGGGAAGTTTTCTCCATGTTTTTTGGGACCCTTTGAGGTTATGGAGTAGGTGTGGAAAGTGGATTACCATTTAAAACATCCACCATAGTTGATGTCAATACATAATGTGTCCCATGTAACTCAACTATGTAAATATATTTCTGATCAGTCTCATGCTTTGAGATAGAGTAATCTTGAGGTTGTTCCTGATTTATCTATGACTGATCATCTAGACGGGATAGTTGATTATGATACAAAGGTACTTTGTTTGTGGATGATACATATGGCGTCTTTGGAATCAAAACACAACTCTGATTCATGTGAGACATGGGAGAAGTAGAAATTAATGAGAAAAAAGTATCATGATATGTTTGATATAGAAATTTCTCGACAGGAATTCGAGGGACAAAAAGTTTCAATGGTGGAGATGTTGTAAAATCTTGTTACTAGTTTTCATGTACTTTTTAACATTACTTTTTATCAGGCTTTTAGTAGTTATTGTTTAGGGATCCTTCATGTGAATAAGGAAAAAATTTATTTTTCAAGGGTGTGCATGGTTGGCGCATGGTTTCCCAAAACTGGGTGCCACCCAGTGAGAACCATTTAGGCCTGAATAGTGGTTTTTTTCATGGTTGGTGTATTTTTGGACAAAACATACACCCACCTAGTATAAATCATACACCCAAATAGAAGGATTCGTCATTTTTCTATGCATGTATCCATTCCCAGCTAACCATGCATGCATGACTTTTTAATTTTGAAAATTATTTTAAAATTACTCGAACCCATTTTCAATCCCCCACTCAACCCTAACTAGACATAGAATGATTTCTTAGGTCTTATAGGCTATCAATAACCCTATTTGGCTACTAAAAACCCATTTCTTGGCAGATTGAATCGTGGTTTAACTTGTTTGATCCCTCTCTGATAAGTGATTCTTCTCTCTAGTGTATTCTCACTCACTCCCTTTATCGTATCCTTAGAGAGTGTCATATAATCATGTTTTTATGGTTATAAAATATATTCTTTTGAATCTTGATTCAGGTATTTATTTCTAGATCTCTATTATTGTTGTTCTTTATTGGAAAATCCCATTGTAGGTGATGTGTTCATGTGATTTCCATGATTAAAAGTTTGTAGTTCTATTGTAGTTTTTTCATGTAATTAAACATTGAGTTGAATGATTTAATTTAAATTGATTTCAATCAAATTATGAATACCCAATTTGATGTAAATTGGAATTGGAAAGTAAATAGGTATGGATTTTGGGAAAAACATCCCAATTCCATTGGAATTTGAAATTTTGGGGAATATTGATATTAATAGGATTTTTAATTTGAGTTGAGAATTAATTATCAAAAATTGATTCAATTGAATTGATAAAAACATATCATTTTTTCATTAAAATATCATAAAATGATAAAAGAATACATTTTTTTCTCTTAAATGAAAATGGTAATTTTGAAATGGAAAAGTGGGAAACTAAATTCAGAATGTTGATTGACTTGAAATATAATGATTTTCCTTTTTTTCAATTGATTGATGGATAACGTGTGAACCTAGTTAGTTAGTTGGTTATGCAGGACAATGATTCTAGGATGATTACTCACTAAAAAATTGATTATGAAAACTCTAATAGAAATATATTTACAAATATCTTATCCTCAATGGGATATTTATGAGTCCTATTCATCCTAATACTAAGTCACATTTTTGAACATATTTCCTTGATCACTGATATGAGATTTTGAGGATCCTATAAATAGAAACATTTATACATAATAAAATATGAATATGGTGTTTTTCATTATTATTTTTCAATATGTTCTATTGATTATGAAACTACTTTATTCAATCATAATAAATTATACAAACTGTTTGATATAAAAAAAATTTAAGCCATGTTTGAAATGTTTTCCATTATTTTGAAAAGAATTCATGTCATTTTTAAATATAAAAATTAATTTTCCTGGATATATTAATTTAAATTTAAAACAATATTAGGTTCACTATTAAGGAATCTTATTATGGAGCAATTGGTGTTACCTTACTAGGCACTTTTGGTCATGCCCTACATTTTCCTTTGGGATTTGAAGACATCCTTCTTTTGGGTCCAAGTAATGGAAAAACGCCTCTTGGAGGACGTGTAAGTTCATTACCTTTTGGAATTTGGGTGTTGATACCTTCAGGATGTTGTGTTTTAACTTTCTAGTTTTAGGGTACTTTTATGATGAACTATTTTGGGTTTTGGATATACCTGTTTTCTTTTTGGTACATTATTTTAGAGGATATTTGATCATACTCACTTATATCTTTATCATACTCTATTTTTTTGGAAAATATTTTCCCTAATTTTTTATAATGTTAGGTTCTAGTCACAAACCCATGAGGATTGGGAACAATTGTTTGTCCATGTCTATTATTTCTTGGGTATCAATGTACCACATTATATTGGAATGTTCATGATAGGATCGTATTGTAAAGGTACAAGTACACCACCTGACTTCCTTGTACAAACACAAGTGATTCAAGGAATTTGAGAAATATCTTTATAGTTTTATATAGATTCATCCTCCTTGGCTAGGATTTGGATATGTATATCCCATTTATCTCTCATCTCGGTTTCTTTATGAGCACACACACACACATATATATATATCTTGGGATTTAATTTCCCTCTTTCTTTGGGTTTATTTTACTTCACTTGTGACTCTCTATTTCTCATATTGTGGATTTTTGGGCATCCTACTAGGTATGTATATACTCACCCCTACATGGTATTTCCCAACATGTGTCATGTCTTATGAATAAAAGAGACATATTATATAATACATTAGTGGATATTTGTGATACTTGGGTGCATTGACTACGTTTAGTGGTCGAACGTGGAAATTCGAAGATGGTATATCTCATTTTCATATTTTCCTGTTGTTTTCAATTTGGGATTTAATTTTTTCTAGGAATTTATTTTACCGCATTATTCTTTGGATTTATATTTCCATACTCAGATATATTCAATATAGGATATATCATGCAAGGATATACTCTAGATGATTCATTACTTATTATTCTACTACACTTTTACATGGAGGTGGTTGTTTTTGTACATAAAGGAACATTTGGAAAAAAAATCCCATTTCAGTTATTCCTTATCAATTTATATCCCCTAACCCTAGACTATTGGAGGTGGTATTAGGGTTATCGCACTCATCCTCATACTGTCAAGGAAGGACCTGGTGGTTCAATTCATGATAGTGATATCTAAAGAATATTCAATGGATCCATGATGATAGTGGGTGCATTGGTAAGTATAAATGGAATATATATAAATTAATAATGTCCAAACCTCATATAGAAGTATGTCTTGGGTATATCTTCCTTCTTGAACCTCAATTCATGTTATCGAGAATGAAGTTCAATCTTGGAAGAGTATTGAACTCCATCTCATTTATCAAACTAGTCATCAATATGGGGTAAAAGATTTTGGTTTTGGATCTTTATATTGTTGATTTCAATATAATCAATCCAAATATTCATTCATCCATCTTTCTTCTTAACAATGAAATAAGTTCACCCATTGGTGATGTTCCAGGGTATATTAATACCTTTTATAAATTATACTATATTTCCTTATTCTATTCCTAAAAATCAATTGGGGTCATTCTATAAGGAGTAATTGAAATTGGTATACCACCATGTATCAGTTCTATGGAAGACTAACATTTATGATTCGGAGAAATACTTGAAAAATAGTCAGGAAATACAAAAATGTATTCTTTAACAGTTAAAATATATCTAATATTGAGTTTCTCTTCAACCATTTGAGATACATACCCCTCATTAATAGGTTTTAATAACCATATACTTGAATTAATTTCAATTGGAATTTCATATTTATCCTTAAACCTATATATGGTCATAGGTTGACTCAAAATATCAAATGTGAATTCACTTCCTCAAAAATTGATATGGCCTATATATAATGAAATCCAATCCATTTACATAATAACATCTAATTCAAAAAGAGGTATAATAATATGATTTGTAATAAAAGAATTCCCAAAAACTTCAATTTGATAGAATCCATTGACTTTAGATGAAATCATTGTATTATTATGATTTTTTACTATTAACAAAAAATCTATTCATTACGTTGTAGATGTGATACCCTTAGTTAATTCTTTATAAAAAATGATTTTTCATATCAAAAATCAAATAAAAAAATTTTAGTTCTAGATTGGATGGTAAGTGTACCTTTCACCACTTTGTTCATGTGACCCACATACATTGCTTTGATCACATGAGATTTACTGTTGTCTCTTGGCTTAAGAGGATTCTGGCATTGATTTTCATAATTAACCCTTGGATTCATAAACTAATTAGCATGATGTATATACTCCTTGTAGTTATATGATTAGACAGTAGTTGGTGAATTTAGTTGATATTTCACTATATACATTTCATTGGATAAATTCATCACATCACTTCAGAATAATTTTTCTCCATATCATTCGCGTCCACAAATAAAATATTTTTCATTCCCATTAAATAAATTTCACACTATTTCCTTCAATCATTTTTATATTAATATAGATTTATTTTCATTCCTCCATGGATCTTATTATTATAATTTCCTAAAAAAACCTCTTTCTTTCTAGTCCTCAAAACCATGAGAAAAATGAGAGACTCTAATCTCCATTTCTAGATTGTGAGAACATTGAATTATTTATTTTTTGATATTAATGTCTCTTACCATTAAATAAAATTGAATTAAGACACAAAATAAATGAACATTTTTTTCTTTCATGTTTTATGATAAAACATGTAGTGTACCCTTCATATAGGAGAAATTTTCATCATATATACAATTGTATTTATCATCATTCTATTTTATTTATAAAAATTCCATTTCGATTCCTATGTGAAGAGTTAATGGAAAACACTTATTGAAAAATACCTTTTAAACTCTTCTTATTTTATGGTGTCAATTTCCTCTTCATTCCTCACATTCTTGATAAGTGTCCATCATTGATTATTTTCACTATTAATTGGATTAAATAACAAAATAACCTTCTCATGGTATGATTAATGGAGAAAATTAAATACATTTACAATTTAATTGGTCCATTTCTCAGTAATAAGTATATCAGAGGAACCATTGATGAAAGGTGAGTGGTTCTTCATAACATAATTAATGGTGAGTTTTTTCTTCCTTTGATTATTTTTATGTTCATTATGATTCATGTTAATATTCATTTATTGAGATATTTAGGTGAGAATAGAAACAATAATTCGCATCATATGTCCAATTTAATTTTGTTTTTCATGAGGATAGTTGTCTCATTGGCCATCAAATTCATTCTTCGTATGATTCCTCTTATATCAATCCATTTACTAAAACCAAAATACATAGATTGAGTGTAACACCCGAGACTTTTATGTTATATAAATCATCAAAGAAATCTTTTTCTATACAACACTTGCTTGGCTTGCTTTTCACGCAATCGCGACCTTCCTCGATAGCTTGCGTCGTACGCAATACCGAGTTTCACTAAACAACATTATGCTATTAAAACTAGCCGTTATGAATAGTAATAGACCACTTTTTGGAATTTTATAAATTTTATTTTTCAAAATGGACATCATTTTTGGACTCAGAATATCGAAATTAGCCTAGGGTGAAATTTGGGTATTTTTCTGAAAACTTTCAATTTTTGATGAATAGTGAAACCACTAAGTGGTAGGTTAAAAACTGAATTTTGCATAAAACTTAATTTTACCGCTTCTGTGAATGGAATTTCAAAAATCCGACAGTCGCGGTTGATATCTGTAAGTAAAATGTGGTTCAATGAGATAAAAATAATTTTTTGGTGAATAGTAACTTTTTACTATTTTTACCGCGGTTAATAGTAAATAGGGTAACTAAGGGTAAATATGATATTAATATTACCCTAACACATGTCCTAAATCTATTGGACAAGTGTAATTCGACCAAAAACAAACTTAGGAATAAAATATGACCATTTAGGCCCACTTGGATTAGATTAGGACATTTATTATTAATTTATTTAAAGAAGGGTTAAAATAGTTAAAATCAAAGTTTAATAAGTAAATCATTTTTAATATGGGGTTATACATAAGATAAATTCGATTTTAAATATTCATTAGAAAGCTAAAAAGATTTCCTACATGATGGTATTTTATTTGTAATTTTTAGACATCAAATAATATAATTTATATATGACACAAAGATGATGCAGTAATTATCTTATTAATGAAATATTGACATAATTGATAATATAAATACCAAAATAAATGTAATTTAAGACTTTTTATGAATTCCACTAATTTTCTAGGTTACTATGATATATTAGTGTTGATGTAATCAACTTGGTTCGAAAATATAATTCTGATATGACTTTCATAAAAATCATATATCAAATAGTGTCAAAATTGACACAAAATAGTTTTTAAATCAAATATTATATTATAAATTGTTATTTTATTCCTAAAAATCTAAGGTTCGGCCAAATGACTTAGATAAGGATATATATATTAATAATAAACAATTTGGGGTTCGTTTGGGATGTTATAGTAAGTGTATTAACCATATAGTGAAAGAAAACAAAAAGACACGGTAAAAGTTAAATTAATTAACTTAGAGTTAAATCTAATTGATAAGGTTAAAATAATACCCTAAACTTGTCTAAATCCTATTGGTGGATAGTATTTCGACCCATCCCCACTTTAGCTTCGAAATAAGATCCTTTGGAACCATTATAAACTGATTTTGACTTTAATATAAAATAATATTTTGAGATATTCCTAAGGTGCCCCTCTCCTCCCTTATAAAAGGGCACCTCCTCCCCCTCCTCCTCACCCCAATTTGAGCACTCAAGCTCGGCAAAACCCTGAAATTTTCTCCTCTCCACTTCCCTAGAATAATCCTAGTGGTCCTGGTCTTCTCCAAAGACCAATCTTAGTTCCTTAAGTGGAGGATTCAAAGAGGCGTTCCAAAGAAGAGGTAATATCCATTACCGATCTTTTCAATTTCTTTCTTCTTCAACTTCTTCTTCTTTAGTTGTTTCATGATAAAGTAATAACATCAGTATTACTTACATACTGATATGTTATTATAAATATAAAACAACCATAATTCACCTTCTATCCATCCTACGGAAAAATGAAATCACCACGCGTGCGTACGTACGGAATACCGTCTCCACGCCGTGGTGTAATCTATTTTCCACCATCACCTTACAAGGATGGGTATAATGGTGTAATGAGTAACTATATATGATTATTATGAACTAATATTGATACTGAAATAATATATATATACTCCAATACAATTCCACGATCATAGGAACGATATCATCACTCGTGCGTACGTACGGAATACCGTCTCCACGATGTGATGCGACTCGTTCTACATGATCTTCATTTCATAATGATTATATAAATGAATTGAATGAATGAATATGGTATATAATACACTAATACCATTCTGTAAATGAAGTATCTATAACCTAAAGATAAGAATAAGAATTTATTCGACAAAACACGTATAAGAACAAAAAGTTATAAAGACCCGAGTAACAAGTAACAATGAAATATTACTAACAAGAAGCTAATAATATGACCATATATGATATCATATCAATATGTATGATTCTTGAATAAGTCAATAACATTATTTAAACCATTATAAAGGAGCTTCGGACACGTACAAAGCAAATCAGACCTAAGGTAAGGGAAATATCACAATCTCATTTTTATCCGAGATTGTTTATTCGTAAGTATTTACTGGGGTGTATTTTATCATCCACATCCATGTTTCCTCAATATGTAATATTATTTCCATCCACTTACAATAGTTTAAATCCAATTTTACCCTTCGATGAGTTTTTAGTAAAGAATTAGAAAGGAATCTTTTTTCGTTTTTCGTACGAGGTACTTTTTGACTTTTCCGACAAAAGTACGAAGAATGTTTTTTAACTCATACGGCATGAATGGATTTTTAAAACATTATTTCCAAGAAACTTCCTTTACAAGTTTTCAAGTTTATTTTTAATAAAATTCTTTTATTTTAAAGTTGTATGACATGTTATGAAAGAAAAAAATATTTTTGAAGAAGAAAGGATATTTTCCTCAAGAATGAAGTTCAAGTATTTTATCAAAATTATTTTCCATCTAAGATAATAAAAGGGTTCTGTTTTTATCCCTATTATTACATTGAGTTGATCATGTTGTGATGGAATTATTTTTATGAATTCCTTTATCTTATATGAATTGATTTATGATGTCATGATGTTTCAAGAATCCCATTTCGGTTACATGTGTTATGCGATGATGTATGATTTATGATTATGTGGCACACATAAGAAAGGATTCATTATAAGATGGGTGGGACCTATATCTCCCTCCAATGCATTGGGTAAAGATTTTATATCTCATGAGATAGACATGGCTGGAACGGAAGGTTATTTCGGTTCAGTGATACAGGACTGAAACGAGGAGTGAACTCGGTTCAGAAAGGGACTTTGTCCACTAAGATAGTCTTGGCAATTAGTCATGACTAACAAGAAATGATTTTCCATGATTATGTGTGCATGCCTCAAAGTTTTCAAGTTTTATGTTATGATTATGGGGATCTCATTTTCACTTCTATGAATTATTCCATGATAAGATATTATGATCTCTTTTGAAGGTTTTGATTTTCAAAAAGATATGATATGATTTTTATCTCCTTTATTTGCCCTTGCTGAGCATTTGAGCTCACCCTTTTATGTTTTCTTTTCCCCAGGTCAGGAAGATGGATATTAAGTAGAATATGCTAAAAGGGACCCTAGATATGATGAAATAAATGGGAGACACTGTAAAAGATTTATGAACCAGTTGTTTATGTTTCCCAGTTTCTAAAGACACTATACCTATACGGTCCTTTGTGGTTTTGTCATATGTTGTAATAAGTGTGCTTCAATTTTGAAGTATTAACAATGTATGTAAAGTATGGGTAGTTATAGTTGGTATCAGAGGAAAGGTATAGTCAACCTTTGGAAACTAGGATGTGAAAGCCTTAGTAAGAACCCTAAGGATAAGTCTAAGCATAGAACACAATCTTAGTGTTTTAGAAATGGCCTTGAATAACCTAGGATAAGACCTTAAGCATGAAAATTTTATTCTTGAATTATGTGGTTTCCTATTATAATTAGTGTTGCTCACACTATTCTTCTTGGTTTTAGTCAATGGCTGGAACCCGAAGGAACCGTGTTAATGCGGAATGCGATGGGAAATGCAATGATTGTCCCCCTAAGCAACCAAACGATATGGGAGCTGGAATGCAAAATCTTGTAGCCATGCTCACACAACTTTCTCAAGCTATGAATCATGCAGGATTTCCAAACGAGCAAAAGAGGGAGCAACATTCTGTTGAATCCTTCATGAGGCAGCGTCCACCTTCTTTCAGCGGGTCTACTGATCCATTAGTTGCTGAACAATGGATTAGTACTACTGAAAAGATATTTTCAGTTCTTCAATGTTCTGAACATGATAAAGTCATCCTAGCAGTGTATCGTTTGGAAGGAGATGCTGATCAATGTTGGAATCTTGTTAAGAATACGAGGAAAAGGTATGAAATTGAGTCTATGGAATGGGACGAGTTCAAGAACTTATTTTTCAATAAGTACTTCCCTCGTATTCTCCGAACAAAGATGGAGAAAGAGTTTCTTGAACTGAAGCAAAGGGATGATGAATCTGTTGGTACCTATGAAGCAAATTTTACAAGACTGGCAAGGTACGCTTCTGGTATTATTATCCAACCTGAGAGTAAGTTCGATCGATTCTTTAGTGGCTTAAAACCAAGTCTTCGAAGGGCGTTAGCCATAAGGGACTTCAATAGCTACGAGGAAATCGTTCGATGTGCTCTCAAAGTCGAGATGGAGATTGGAGTAACCCATCAGTCACATGGGTTTGATAAGAAGAGGAAGATGGAATTCAAAGAAAAATCTAAAGAGCACATGGAAAAGAAGATGAACTTTCCCTTATGCTCAAAGTGTGGAAAGAAACATGGAGGGAGTTGTCTTAAAGGGACAAGTAAATGTTTTAAATGTGGAAAGGAAGGTCATCGGGCATTTGAATGTCGCGATAATGGGAAGAAGATGTCTAATGACGCAAACAAAGGAAGGGATACACAGAATGAAACTACTACACTTCAATGTTTCAAGTGCAAGGAGATGGGGCATTATGCCAATCAATGCCCAAATCCAAGGGTTGATGATGATGGTCGACGTCAACAAACTCTTAAGGCTAAAGACAAAGGAAAGTCACATGCAATTTCTATCAGCGATGTGGAGTACGATAACGATGTGGTGAAAGGTACACTTACCATCCACTCTAAAGTAGAAAATGTTTTATTTGATTCTGGATCCACCCACTCTTTTATTTCTGAAGACTTTTCTAAGGGTATCACCGTATTACCTCAACAATTAGATGTTGAGTTAGTTGTGACAACACCTAATGGCACATTAATCGCATCAAAAGTTTATAATTCTTCTCCGATCGAAGTTTGTGGGAAAGTGCTTCCTGCAAATCTTGTGATCCTTCCTTTAGTGGAATTTGATGTGATTCTTGGCATGGATTGGCTTTCTCTACATGGAGCTCATATCAATTTCCAAAGAAGGGAAGTCACATTTCATATTCCAGATCAATCTACGATCGTCTATCAATGCAAGGATGAACATAACCTTCCAGTGGAAATTTCTTCCATCTTATGGGTATTGATTCCACTAAATGAAGGTTATTTATCTCAAATGGTTGGTGAGAAACTCACGATTAAGAATATGCCCATTGTACGGGAGTTTGATGATGTATTTCCGGAGGAATTACCGGGTCTTCCACCAAATCGTGAAGTTGAGTTTTCAATAGAACTCGTACCGGGTGCTTTGCCTATTTCAAAGACACCTTATAGAATGGCCCCAATTGAGTTGCAGGAATTGAAGAAGCAACTCCAAGAGAATCTTGATAAGGGATTCATACGCCCTAGTGTGTCACCTTGGGGAGCACCTGTTCTATTTGTAAAGAAGAAAGATGGATCAATGAGACTCTGCATTGATTATCGAGAACTTAACAAGATCACTATCAAGAACAAATATCCTCTCCCACGCATTGATGACTTATTTGACCAACTATGCGGAGCTCAATACTTTTCCAAGATTGATCTCCGTTCAGGGTATCATTAATTAAGGGTCAAAAGGGAGGATATACCAAAGACGGCTTTCCGTACAAGGTATGGACACTATGAATTTATAGTGATGCCATTTGGTCTTACTAATGCCCCTGCTATCTTCATGGATCTAATGAATAGAGTCTTTAGAGACTATCTTGATCAATTTGTGGTAGTCTTTATAGACGATATTCTTGTCTATTCAAAGAGCAAGGAAGAGCATGAAGATCACTTGAGAATTATATTGAAGACCCTGAGAAAGGAGAAGCTTTATGCCAAATTTACCAAGTGTGAATTTTGGCTTCAAAAAGTTTCATTTTTGGGTCATATAATCTCAAAAGAGGGGATATCTGTGGATCCAGCAAAAACAGAGGTTATCGAGAGATGGTCAAGACCAACAACAGTAAATGAGATCCGAAGTTTTCTTGGTTTGGCTGGATATTATCGACGTTTTGTAAAAGATTTTTCACGATTATCTAATCCAATCACCAAGTTGACTCGGAAAGGAGTTAAGTTTGTATGGACAGAGGAATGTGAAGATAATTTCAAGGAGTTGAAAAGAAGGTTATCCAGTGCACCTGTGCTCACACTACCTTGTAGTGGAGAAAGGTTTGTGATCTACAGTGATGCATCCAAGAAGGGATTGGGGTGTGTTCTTATGCAAAATGATATGGTGATAGCTTATGCCTCACGACAGTTGAAAATCCATGAGCAAAATTACCCAACACATGATTTGGAGTTGGCTGCGGTAATCTTTGCATTAAAGATTTGGAGGCATTACCTTTATGGTGAAAGGTGTGATATTTATACTGATCATAAAAGTTTAAAGTATATTTTCACACAAAAGGAGCTGAATATGCGTCAAAGAAGATGGTTGGAGCTGATTAAGGATTATGACTGCTCAATCCATTACCACCCTGGGAAAGCAAACAAGGTGGCAGATGCATTACGTCGACAAGACCATGCTAGTTTATCCATGATGAGGATCACAAAAGATCCAATATTTATGGATTTACAAAGGATGGATCTTGGAATTATAATGGAAGGGGAAAAATCTTATCTTTCTCAAATGAATGTTCAACCATCTATACATGTGAAGATTAAAGAGGCAGAGAAAGAAGATGTCGAGTTGCAAAAGAAGGAGAGAAATGTTCCTGAATTCAACCTTGATTGTGATGGAATAATAAAGTTCAGGAATCGGGTTTGCGTTCCTCTCATCCCCGAATTAAAGAATGAGCTGCTGGATGAGGCTCATAGTTCATCATTCTCTATTCATCCTGGAAGCACGAAATATGTATAGGGACATGAAAGAGTACTTCTGGTGGGATGGCATGAAAAGAGATGTTGCTGAATATGTCTCTCGATGCTTGGTTTGACAACAAGTTAAAGCTGAGAGACAGAAGTCTAAGGGGATGTTACAACCATTACCCATACCCGAATGGAAATGGGAAAACATCACTATGGACTTTGTCACAGGACTTCCTAAAACATCCAAAGGCAATAATGCTATCTGGGTCATAGTTGATCGTCTTACAAAGTCTGCACACTTCATTCCTATTAGAGAGGATTTCTCTCTAGATCAGCTTGCCAGGATATATGTAAAGGAAGTGGTAAGATTGAATGGAGTACCACTTTCTATTATATCTGATCGGGATCCGAGATTTACCTCGAAGTTCTGGCGAAGTCTTCAGCATACTCTGGATACAGAGTTGAGTTTCAGCACTGCTTATCATCCCCAGACAGACGGTCAGTCTGAGAGAACAATTCAAACCCTAGAAGATATGTTGAGAGCTTGCTCTATGGATTTCAAAGGAGGTTGGGATCAACACCTACCTTTGGTGGAATTTTCTTATAATAATAGCTTTCACTCCAGTATTCAGATGGCTCCTTATGAAGCTCTCTATGGAAAGAAATGCAGGACTCCAACTTGCTGGGATGAAGTTGGGGAAAGAAAGCTATTAGGACCTGATCTCGTTGATGAAATGGCAGAAAAGGTTAGATCTATTCAACAACACATAAGAGCAGCTCAGAGTCGACATAAAAGTTATGCCGACAACCGAAGAAAAGACCTAGAGTTTGAAGTGGGTGATAAAGTGTTCTTACGAATATCTCCCTGGAAGAGGGTTATGAGATTTGGAAAGAAGGGGAAGTTGAGCCCTAGATATATCGGTCCTTTTGAAATACTGGATCGTGTTGGGAAGGTAGCTTACTGATTGGCGCTTCCACCGAATCTCTCTCAAGTTCACGATGTGTTCCACGTATCTCTCCTGAGAAAGTACATACCAGATCCTTCACATGTACTCAGCTCAGAAGTTGTACCGCTGGAGCAAGATCTTTCTTATGAAGAACAGCCGATAGAGATTCTGGATCGTAGCGAAAAAGTCCTACGAAACAAGACCACTCGCTTGGTGAAAGTTTTATGGAGAAACCACCAACTTGAAGAAGCTACATGGGAGCTTGAGGATATGATGAAGGAGAAGTATCCTCATCTGTTTGTTACAAAGTAACGAATTTCGAGGGAGAAATTCTTTTTAAGGGGGGTAGAATGTAACACCCGAGACTTTTATGTTATATAAATCATCAAAGGAATCTTTTTCTATACAACACTTGCTTGGCTTGCTTTACACGCAATCGCGACCTTCCTCGATAGCTTGCGTCGTACGCAATACCGAGTTTCACTAAACTACATTATGCTATTAAAACTAGCCGTTATGAATTGTAATAACCAATTTTTGGAATTTTATAAATTTTATTTTTCAAAATGGACTTCATTTTTGGACTCAGAATATCGAAATTAGCCTATGGTGAAATTTGGGTATTTTTCTGAAAACTTTCAATTTTTGATGAATAGTGAAACCACTAAGTGGTAGGTTAAAAACTGAATTTTGCATAAAACTTAATTTTACCGCTTCTGTGAATGGAATTCCAAAACTCCGATAGACACGGTTGGTATCAGTAAGTAAAATGTGGTTCAATGAGATAAAAATAATTTTTTGGTGAATAGTAACTTTTTACTATTTTTACCGCGGTTAATAGTAAATAGGGTAACTAAGGGTAAATATGATATTAATATTACCCTAACACATGTCCTAAATCTATTGGACAAGTGTAATTCGACCAAAAACAAACTTAGATATAAAATATGACCATTTAGGCCCACTTGGATTAGATTAGGACATTTATTATTAATTTATTTAAAGAAGGGTTAAAATAGTTAAAATCAAAGTTTAATAAGTAAATCATTTTTAATATGGGGTTATACATAATATAAATTCGATTTTAAATATTC
The DNA here is from genome assembly GCA_963277665.1 of Viscum album. Classification (NCBI taxonomy): domain Eukaryota; kingdom Viridiplantae; phylum Streptophyta; class Magnoliopsida; order Santalales; family Viscaceae; genus Viscum; species Viscum album. The sequence continues at coordinate 85,115,618 of OY728121.1, read as the reverse complement.
ATTAGAAATCTAAAAAGATTTCCTACATGATGGTATTTTATTTGTAATTTTTAGACATCATATAATATAATTTATATATGACACAAAGATGATGCAGTAATTATCTTATTAATGAAATATTGACATAATTGATAATATAAATACCAAAATAAATGTAATTTAAGACTTTTTATGAATTCCACTAATTTTCTAGGTTACTATGATATATTAGTGTTGATTTAATAAACTTGTTTTGAACATATAATTCTGATATGACTTTCAAAAAAATCATATATCAAATAGTGTCAAAATTGACACAAAATAGTTTTTAAATCAAATATTATATTATAAATTGTTATTTTATTCCTAAAAATCTAAGGTTCGGCCAAATGACTTAGATAAAGATATATATATTAATAATAAACAATTTGTGGTTCGTTTGGCATGTTATAGTAAGTGTATTAACCATATAGTGAAAGAAAACAAAAAGACACGGTAAAAGTTAAATTAATTAACTTAGAGTTAAATCTAATTGATAAGGTTAACATAATACCCTAAACTTGTCTAAATCCTATTGGTGGATAGTATTTCTACCCATCCCCACTTTAGCTTCGAAATAAGACCCTTTGGAACCATTATAAACTGATTTTGACTTTAATATAAAATAATAATTTGAGATATTCCTAAGGTGCCCCTCTCCTCCCTTATAAAAGGGCACCTCCTCCCCCTCCTCCTCACCCCAATTTGAGCACTCAAGCTCTGCCAACCCCTGCCATTTTCTCCTCTCCACTTCCCTAGAATAATCCTAGTGGTCCTGGTCTTCTCCAAAGACCAATCTTAGTTCCTTAAGTGGAGGATTCAAAGTGGCGTTCCAAAGAAGAGGTAATATCCATTACCGATCTTTTCAATTTCTTTCTTCTTCAACTTCTTCTTCTTTAGTTGTTTCATGATAAAGTAATAACATCAGTATTAATTACATAATGATATGTTATTATAAATATAAAACAACCCTAATTCACCTTCTATCCATCCTATGGAAAAATGAAATCACCGCGCGTGCGTACGTACGGAATACCGTCTCCACGCCGTGGTGTAATCTATTTTCCACCATCACCTTACAAGGATGGGTATAATGGTGTAATGAGTAACTATATATGATTATAATGAAGTAATATTGATACTGAAATAATATATATATACTCTAATACAATTCCACTATCATAGGAACGATATCATCACTCGTGCGTACATACGGAATACCGTCTCCACGATGTGATGCGACTCGTTCTACATGATCTTCATTTCATAATGATTATATAAATGAATTGAATGAATTAATATGGTATATAATACACTAATACCATTCTGGAAATGAAGTATCTATAACCTAAAGATAAGAATAAGAATTTATTCGACAAAACACGCATAAGAACAAAAAGTTATAAAGACCCGAGTAACAAGTAACAATGAAATATTACTAACAAGAAGCTAATAATATGACCATATATGATATCATATCAATATGTATGATTCTGGAATAAGTCAATAACATTATTTAAACCATTATACAGGAGCTTCGGACACGTACAAAGCAAATCGGACCTAAGGTAAGGGAAATATCACAATCTCATTTTTATCCGAGATTATTTATTCGTAAGTATTTACTGGGGTGTATTTTATCATCCACATCCATGTTTCCTCAATATGTAATATTATTTCCATCCACTTAAAATAGTTTAAATCCAATTTTACCCTTCGATGAGTTTTTAGTAAAGAATAAGAAAGGAATCTTTTGTCGTTTTTCGTACGAGGTACTTTTTGACTTTTCCGACAAAAGTACGAAGAATGTTTTTTTAACTTATACGACATGAATGGATTTTTAAAACATTATTTCCAAGAAACTTCCTTTACAAGTTTTCAAGTTTATTTTTAATCAACTTCTTTTATTTTAAAGTTGTATGACATGTTATGAAAGAAAAAAATGTTTTTGAAGAAGAAAGGATATTTTCCTCAAGAATGAAGTTCAAGTATTTTATCAAAATTATTTTCCATCTAAGATAATAAAAGGGTTCTGTTTTTATCCCTATTATTACATTGAGTTGATCATGTTGTGATGGAATTATTTTTATGAATTCCTTTATCTTATATGAATTGATTTATGATGTCATGATGTTTCAAGAATCCCATTTCTGTTACATGTGTTATGCGATGATGTATGATTTATGATTATGTGGCACACATAAGAAAGGATTCATTATAAGATGGGTGGGACCTATATCTCCCTCCAATGCATTGGGTAAAGATTTTATATCTCATGAGATAGACATGGCTGGAACAGAAGGTTATTTTGGTTCAGTGATACAGGACTGAAACGAGGAGTGAACTCGGTTCAGAAAGGGACTTTGTCCACTAAGATAGTCTTGGCAATGAGTCATGACTAACAAGAAATGATTTTCCATGATTATGTGTGCATGCCTCAAAGTTTTCAAGTTTTATTTTATGATTATGGGGATCTCATTTTCACTTCTATGAATTATTCCATGATAAGGTATTATGATCTCTTTTGCAGGTTTTGATTTTCAAAAAGATATGATATGATTTTTATCTCCTTTATTTGCCCTTGCTGAGCATTTGAGCTCACCCTTTTATGTTTTCTTTTCCCCAGGTCAGGAAGATGGATATTAAGTAGAATATGCTAAAAGGGACCCTAGATATGATGAAATAAATGGGAGACACTGTAAAAGATTTATGAACCAGTTGTTTATGTTTCCCAGTTTCTAAAGACACTATACCTATACGGTCCTTTGTGGTTTTGTCATATGTTGTAATAAGTGTGCTTCAATTTTGAAGTATTAACAATGTATGTAAAGTATGGGTCGTTATATTGAGTATCAATAATTATTATTCAGATCAAGAAATCTTATGATCATAAAAATAATTCCTATAATGTCTTAAATTATGTGATCTTCTTTTCAACCAATGAAAGATTAAATTCATCATATATCTATTTTATTTCATCAATAAGTTTTCATATATTATTTCCTGGAAATCTTAATAATGGTTCTTGAATATAATTTAAATTAACCAAATCATATCTCCTGTGAGTACCAAACCAGGTGTGCAGTTAGGCCTCATTATTAATAACTAGGTCAAGATAGAGTTAGTACCCAACCATCAATTTGAATATTATATCACCTAGGGGAATATATGTAATATCTTGTATAAACATGTTTGTATCTAGGCAAGGATTTCATGGCTAGGAAACCAAACAATATCCATCATATGAAAACTTTATGATATTATCCTACTCTTAATCATACCCATTGAGTTTTTGCCAACTTTTTTCAAATTATAATATTTAAAAATAAATAATCCTACTCTTATTCAAATTGTGTAAACCCAAGAATTAAATAAATTAATATGATATCATTTTAGATGAATATTTTAAATATATCATAATAATAAATTCCACAATACCATAAGTGTCTAGTATCATGGGAGACTTGATATATAATCAACTTATTTCATGAATGATCGTCAATATATCCCAAAAAAAAATTTCTCACTCAGTACCCTTCAAAGATATACACTATTAAAAATATTTCATCATGTCCTGTGGAAATATAAATGTTAGAAATGGGGATCCCAATTGATCTATAATGGTAAATATAAGTTATATAAATTAGTGATCACAACTGTCTATAGTTTAAGAAAAAGGCTCTAATAACTTGATCCTAACTTACTAAATTCCAACACAATTAAAAAATATCATTGATCAAGAGTAATGGAATAATAAATTTTCATAAAAAAGATAAAAATTTGTAAGAGTCTAGATTCATAAATAATCAATAATTATCCATGATTCCATATAATAATAATAATACATAAGTTTTCAGAATACAAATAAGAACATAAAATCAATTATTTAGTCAAGGTAAATTAACAAAACTATCTTAGTGGAAACAATATTATAGTTGATTGTGTTCACACCCTATTCCTTAGTCACTGATCATAGCTATGACTGACATAGTTGATAGGGTATCAAAGTGTATTGTGTTCACTCATCATTCAATCATTTTTTATTCAATGGTCACATACAAAACTATAATAGTGGACAAATAATTTTATTAAACTGGGCTCACTCGCCATTCTAGTCTATATTATGTCATTAGATATAATTCATCACCCAGTTCATTTGACTACTATATAATTATGATCCCACCCATCACATAATTAATTCTATAAAAATTGTTCCCAAATATCATAAAAACATTCATCATGTAATATCACATGGGAAATAAAATGTTTTCATAAATAATTCATTATAGCTTTGTTTAACTATGGTAAAGTTAGAGGTTTCATAGAATCATCCATAACAATAATCACCATAATCCATAAAAAATTAAATTGAATGGTATAATAAGAAAAAATCCCCATTTAGGATTAATAATCCACAAAATGTGTTACCGTATATGAAATATCTTTTTTTATAAAATCATTCAAAATAGTTTTGATTATCAATATAAAATAGAACATTTATTCTAGTTAATTTCAAAAAAAAGTAATAGGGAAAATGGAATAGGAATTTATGTTCCAAATAACTCAATATTTTAATTCAAGATTAATGATGAAGGAAGGAAATGATAGTTAGAAAATCTATTCATGTTATATATGTTAAAATAAAACATTTGTTCTCACTTTTGATAAACATAAAATTGACCTATATAAAGGAAATATGAAAATATTACTTTTAATAATTTTTAAATAATGTAAAATATGTTAATAATAACCTTTCACAAACATTTTAGTAAATATAATGATTTCTATTAATTTTTTTAACAACATATACATTAAGGTGAAATATTTATAACCCAAAAATATGGAATAAGGTCGTCTTTTCATAAAAAAATCTATATCTTTTTATTTACCACATACAGGAAGGATTTAGGAAAATATTTTTTACCTTGATATAAAAAAAGAGAATAAAATATATTTTTTTTAAAAAATAACAATCATATAAATTCATTCAATAAAAATTTAACATAGACTATCCAAAAAAAAATGAATTTGTAACATAAACCCTTACTGATTTTGTAAAGATTGAATCATAAATCCCTTGAAAAAATTTACCTAAAGTAAGACATTAAATATAAAAAATATAAATATATTTTTGATATAATATAACAACTTTTTAGTATATACTCCTTGTAAACACAAATATGTTCATAACATGAAATATTTCTCAATGAAACTATATTTAGACAAAGATCCCTTACCTAATGTCCTGAATTTATTTATACATGTTCAACCCAATTTTATAATAAATATATATATATATTATAAATATATTAAAGTGTTATATATATATATTAATATAGACTATTTACTTATAATTTCCAATTATCCTTTTATTTAGAATTCTACATTAAAATCATTATTTGGGTTAAAATTGATATATTTTCCATTCAAGTTTTTGTTTAACAGTTTCATTACATAAATAATTTTTAGGGTTTCATCATTTATAGAATATAAATAAATTCATAAATATTATGTTAATTAATTATATATACTTTTATAACTATCCATATAGTGTGGTGATGAAAAATGAATTATGTCCCTTCAAAGAGAGAATATTGTGTACGTACTCATGAGTAATGTTTCCATTTTTAAATGGTTGGAATGAATGAAAGGTAACCAATAATTCACCAATAAATGATCAATATTATATAATGTATATAATATATATTCCTTTAAAACAAATATATAACCAAACATGACCAATGGTGATGAAAAATGAAACACATCACTTTGTGGAGATAGAAGTCCAAATATATGCACATGTGATGTTTTCATTTCCAATAGAATGTAAAAGGAGATTAAAAAGTGGTGAGAAAAAATAAAAATTAAATTAAATTTTTATTTTATATATTTAATTTATTATAACATAATGTTTATAATATCTTTTAATGCGTTTGAATAAGAGATAATAATGCATGAACTCATATAAGAGTTATAACTACTCATTGGAAAACCCCCTTTAGCTTTCACTTTAAGACTTATAGGATGAGATTTTTGTGAGACCCATACCTCTAGGTCATATGGAGGAATATATACAGGATATTTGGGTAGATATTTCATGATATAAATGGATCAATTGGTAAGGTTCTGTAAGAAGAGGATGTGCTCATTTGCAATATAGGTGGGTGGAAAACTTGTAAATACTTTAAACATTAATATATAATATAAGTATTACTCAAGTAAAATGGATAATATTTTCATATAATTAGATATAATATGGTTAATATTTTAATAATATCAACTAATAAAATTAAAAAATGTTTTTTGTGATATTTTAAATCTTCTCTCTTAGGTTAGCCCTTCTTTTAACCCTTTTAACCCATACTGTGGTAACAAGACCATTTCCATTGTAACTATGAATTATGGAAAAAATTAAATTGAACTTATTAGATAATATTATTTTTTATGATTACACGTTTTTAATCCATTTTAAATATTAAATTAGTATAATATTCAAAAATTAATTCTAATATCAATGCTTAAAATGCATAAAACCAATTTTTTGTGAAAATGGATTTTTAATCATAAATATGAATTTATTCTCATTCCTTTCCTATTAAAAACAATTAAATGCATGTTAATACATATTATTGAATATATAATCTATATTTTTAATTAAAATAGTTTATCAATACTGAATAATTCAATTTATTAAGATAAAATACATTTCTCCCAATAAAATTTGTTTTTTCTGAAAAAATAAATATGTTTAATTTCAAATGAGATTGTCTTCATTTATAACCAATTTATGATAAATTTGTAAATTGTTAGTAATTTTTTACATTAAATTAAATAATATTTCATCATGATACAATATCACTCATGGGAACGATATATAATGTGTAGAAAAATATAATACTTGGGAAAAATAGATCATTAAACATAAAATAATTTTATTTTTAACATTTAAAATTGAGTACTTATTTCATAGGAATTAATAAATAATTTTTAATTTTTCAAAACATTTATACATATTTTACATAATTTATTTCTCCATTTTTATTCCATCTAATCTAATTTCGATGGGATAAAAGTTAAATTTAATAATAATATTTTAATTGCATATCCTTGTTTGTTTAAGCCTAAGGTTGTGTATAAAGATAGTTTTTAAAAAAAATTAATTTAATAAATAGAAATATATATTTTATAATTTCACAATTTTGAAATATTCTTTGAAAAACCATCCAACAATGTGATGAAGATAAAGATAGTGATAAGGGACCATGAATCTATAAGATTCTAGAGATATCCATATGAAGAAATCATTACCCTACAACCTAAACATGTGGAGGCCATTTGAGAGGATACGAGCTAAGCATTGAAACATTAGAAAATTATGAGTGCTTTAGGGAATTATGAAACCAGAATAATTAATAGTAATCCAACTCCATGAACATGGGGATGATTGAGTATCATAATAAAAAAATAACCCAGATAGTTCCACTTCTACTATAAAAGTATATGAGATTTAGTGTAGAGGGAGGATAGATAATTGTTGTAGAGGTACAACTATGATAGAGTTTAATTTATTTCATTAAATTATATAATACTTATCTTGTGATGTCATAGTATACTTATAATTCTTGACCCAATTATATCTCTCCCACCCTTATTAATGATTTATATTCTATATTGATTAATTATAACTTTTTTTATTTCATTGGAAGTGATTCATTTTTTAGATTGTAGGAGATGTCCATTGATATTTTAATTTATAATATAATTATATCCTTATTATTTAGTAAAAATGGGCCACCTTTAACTACTATATCTCCCTATAGTGGCGATAATTGAGGTTTTGTACAATATTTACCAATGATATTTGATCACTAGTCTAGGCAATAATAGGTAACATGTTGATTATTTCATTTCCATTTTCAAGCTAAAATTACTAGGTGAGGGTAATAATTTAAGGCTTCTGATGATTATAGAGAGTTTATTAGACATAATTTGAATCATTATTTAATAGTTATTTCAGTGTATATCCAAGGTTAGACCACTAATTTAAGAAATTAATTTAAACACCAAATTAATTTCATTCTCAGAAAGAAATAATTATTATTTTCAAACAAATTGATCCCATACAACAAAAAAAATTACATTAACAACTCCCTCATATTAAGAGACATCCCAATTTACTATTTTAATATATTAAACATATTTTCACAAATAAATTTACTACAGGGCTTATGAGAGCCACCGTACCATTCATCTTGTAAGTTATGGAAAGACTTCATTATTCATTTATGTGTAGATATTAGTGCTCTCAAAAAAAATTAGAAGTTATTATAGAATCACACTTTAAATTATCTCGAAAATCATCCAATATAGTAATCATTCAAGACATAATCCCTATATTATATTATCACTTACATGGCTTTATTACATTAGGAAATATCCAATTTTCACTTATGTAAGTAGACCTGGACATTGCCTATATTTTAGGGTGATAACTTGTAATATTTAATTGGTTAAATTGTATATTTAAACCCTATTAGGAAGAAACTTGCTCATCTCCTTACTATCATTAATCATTGAATTTATTCAAATATTTAATTCATATATGTTTCACCTCTCACTCTCTTATGATTTTTGAAGATCACAAAACCAAATTTCATTTCAACAAATTTCTTTTAAGTGTATTATAGTTAATATATTTACACAAAAAAACAAGAAAGTATCATAGCCAAACCATGGTATAAAGAAGAACATATAGAACCATTATGGAGGCCTTATCTATATAGAAGCACTGAAATCCATATGGGAAGGCATTATCTAGCCAGTAGATCTAGATAAAAGAATCTTCTCCAGTCTAGGACCATTGTCCCACCATTGGGGCTAGAGGTGGTACCCAAACTCGGAACATGGCCATCTAGTAGTTTTTTAGAGTCCAACCAACACGAATATAGAACTTGGATAGCCCAAGTGAGCCCCAATAACCCATAAGCTAGCCGATGAGTCCTATTATTCTGTAGTGGATCTTTTCCAACATGTCATCAAAACCATTACAGGTTGTCCCCTCCAACCTCTCTTACCTCCCAACAATTATATTGATGTCCCAAGGCCTCCAAAACCATAATGGGACATAAAACATAAAAAATATTTCGATTTTAATCTTTTAAGAGTTTATGTGACTACCAAATACTATATTGAATCAATTAAACTCACATTTTAGATCCCTTGTTCTAGATTACCATAATCTCTTATTCCATATCTCTTATTTTTTTTGTATTTTCTTGACTATATTTAAATTTATTATTAAGAAATTTTATAGATCTTTGAAAAAAAATTATTAATAAAATTTATTCTTCTTGTTTATCTTGGGTAATCACTTCTATTTAAGTGATGTTTCTTTGTTACACCAAAAAAATAAAGCATATTTCTCTTGTATTGGGTTTCATGCTTACACCACTAAAAAGATAGATTATTTTTAGGAATATTAGATACCATTAAATCCACGGGAGTATTATTAAAACTCTCTATCGTTGATAGGAGGATACGTAGGAACTCAATCATTGATTTTCTTTATCTCCTTTATCAAACTACTCTACCTTGAATTTTACATTAATATATAAATGCGCATACTATTTAATTTGATTTATTATATTATTTAATTTAAATTTTTAACAATAAATGCAGCCTCTTATTCCCATCCTAATATATCTAATAATTCTAATCAATTGAAAACTTATTTTCTATACCTACACTTGTTACAATGAATTTTTATTAAATATTTTCACTACCTATATCACCCAAGGTGCTCCCAAAAGGCACTCTATGGGATAATACCCACTATTTGATGGATTGAACTATCATTTTTGTAAAACTAAAATTTATAATTTTATTATATGTATAGGATATCCCATTTTGGAAATATTTTCACGTGTTTATATTGTCACTAATGAATCATAGGAGAAATGGATTCCCGATGACATTTCACCTTTTGAGATTAATGGAATATCAATGATTTTTTCATTATTTACTATACAAAAATGAATTAATTTAAATTTCTACATGTTAAACTACTGATGAAATCAAGAAAAGTTTTGAATTCATATATTAAGTAACTAATAAATTCAAATACATTAGGTTTGACATGTACTTTCATGATTTTCAATTTTTATCATACATCTACATAAGTCTATAAATTAAAGGTTTAATTATTTTAATAAAATATATAATGGTAGAAAAAAATATTTTTGATGATATTTATATATAAACTATTATAAATAATATACAATGGTATTTTTAAGTTTCTTGGAACCCATGGTAATATTGATTCTGGAAGAAAGGGATGTTAAGAAAATTACTGTAAAAGAACATATTGGGTAACTCACGACATAAGATATTATCAAAAAGAGGATACCAGAAAAATAATACAAATAAGTGAAGGAATAGAAGAACATTTATATTAAGGTAACAAATTATAAATCTTTTTCAAATTATGGTGTAATTTTTAGACATCCCAAGAGTATGGAAGAGATTATTATGAGAAATAAAGGTCAACATCAATTAAAAAAATGAGAACAATAGTATATATCCAATGGTGACTTTATTTCAATTCATTAAGTAGTGAAACATCCAAAAAGATTTCCCATTTATCAAAAAGTCGATAAAAAAATAAAATAACTAATTAAAAGTCTCAATATATAGTGCAAGTAATGACACCCTATCATTAACCAACTCAAGTGATGATATCATAAAATATCTTATCACCGACATCAAGGTATAAGATGAGGTAAATTTTTATTCTTCCAACCATTTTAGTTATTATAGTCATGAAAAATATCTATATGTTAATTATTCTAGGGATAAACTAGGTGATGGATTTTTAAATTGCCCCAAAATTAATCAAAAATAGAAAAATAAATATACACATGTTCTGAAAAGGATCAACTATCAGAAAGAAAAAAATAAACTATAACAAGAAAATGAAAAGAACACAAATTTTATAAAAAAATGATTAATATCAAGAAAAAATATTTAATTTGTTATTAGAAGATACAACTAATGTATAATATGATATTCTTAAAAATTAAATTAAGAAATTAAAATAATATCATAATGTTCCTGAATTATAATCTACAATAATAGAACATTAAAATTATCTCACAAAGATCATCCAAATTGACAAAAACAGAATTAAAATGTTGGGTTCCCATTGTCGTTTTAAAAATCAGTTTGCAACAGGTTTCTCAATTCAATAAACAACCTATAAAAATAAACAAAAATTAAGATACTTCTCTCAAGATAATTTTTTCAATTATTGGTCCAAAATTTAGTATAGTATTCATGAATTCTATTGGAAATATTATATGTTTTTAAGACCTAAAAGTATACATCCCTCTCATAATATTTTATCTAGAAAATATTTTTTTATACAATAATGGTTTCCAAAATATCATTTATATAATAAATTTTGACCTAAAATGAGATTTCCAAATATTTTAAAATAGTTATTATTTTTTAAGAAAAAAGTATATTGATAAAAACCCAATGATCTAGATGAAGGATAAATAGTGTTTTCTTGAGAAACATGTGTGTTGACTACTCCAAGTTCAACCATCCTTAAAAGCATTATGGAGGCTATTTCTCCTTTGGTGATATCTTTTCATGGACCACCTTCACTAGGATTAGGGAAAGGATAGAAAACAGGAAGACCCATCCTTCTTCATGTTGAAGGAGAGATAATGACCACAAAGTCCCACCTTAAATAGGCACTAGAGTGGAAACGGTCTCCAAGGGTATGGAATCTCACGTAATATGGAAGGAATTACCCTTTTACAGTAAAATATTAGGAGAAATGGTGGTAAATCCCAAACAAATCCAAAAATACATAAAGTAAAAGTTAATCCAAAAAAATCCATTCTCGTAGGCATGTTTAAAATAAACTGATACAAAGTACAAGTAAAACTATTATGAAAAGTACTAATGGAATTAAATGCAGTAATGAAACCCTCCGAAGCATGAGATTGTATGGTCGGGAACGGTCCTCAAAGCCCTCCTAGAAACCTAAAATCAGTTTTATATATGTAGTGTGACTATATAGGTATGCTGAGTAGGTTAAACCCAAAACTCTCATGCACATGTGGTGAGACATTATAATTCCCCATGAGAATAGAGGTAACCAAAACACCAGGAAAGGAAACAATCCACCCATCCTCTCCAAGGCACACTCTCCAAATAACACAAGTCTGGTAAAGTAATAGTAATAACACTTCGATATTTGGGTACCCTTCATTTCTTTTCCACGGGTTATTTAGGATATCCTAGGTGTCAGAGCTCCCCCACAAGATCCACTGCAGTCCATCTTCTGCCCCCAAAAAACCTTATGGGCCACTATAACCATGCATGTAGCCTGAAACACTTGGGCCACCACAACCACACAAAACCATTCCCACAAACACCTTGTAAACTATATCCATTTCCATGCATGAAGACACCTGAGCCAGAATAGCCATTTCCATGCCCGAAGACACCTGGGCCTCATCCGGAAGAAACATGGGAAATGAACCTTCCTGTACACACTAGGGGAAACCACCATAACACACAATTACCAAAGATTCATAGGCCAATAATGAACCATAGTCCATCGAATAATTCCTAAAGAGTTTTGGGATACTTGGGAGAGGGAGAAGAAAACGAGCTAAAAACCAGCCACTCTTCAGAATGTTGGGAAATGCACCCTCCCTATGAAAAGGGGGTATTCAGAATGAAGTGATCAAAATGGGTGGGGTGACTATAAGAAACACAGGAAATAAATTTTATAAATATACGTAATCAAGAACTAATCCCATCCTAAGGGTTTTGAGACCAACAACCAGCTTATACATAACCACTCTTGCTATTATCCCTACATATACAAGTACACAACATCAACAACTAGAGCACAACCCGTTTTTAGAAAAATATCCCCCATTGCACATGTTCTCATTATCATGTTCAATTTATTTCATTTAAAACATTCCTTAACTACCTATCAACTAAAAGGAATAACCATAAGACAAAACAACCCCTAAAGTAAAAACATCCATGCATACATTTTATCATTCACACCCGGTTCTCTTGTTAAGTAACAACATCAAATAGGAATCGGTTTGATCCCGGGAAGTACTAGAACTAAACCAATCCCCAACAAAGAGGCTTCAAAAAGCCTTATATTCACAACCAAATAACTTCTCCACCATAAAATTACATCCCACTTTTTATGACACCCCACAAACATTAAACACAATAGCCTTGCATACTAATAGAATAGAGAAAGTGAGTTTTCTGATTTAGCCACACCATTCATGAAGTTACTCCATTCCATTTGGTTAACTGGGGTGATCTCATAAGGGTTATTATTCATCTAAAATTCATTTAATTAGCCATGTTTTCATTATTAACCAGTTTCCATGGTACATTAATTTATTCACTAGATTATCCAGAAAAAAAAGAGCATTCTTTGTGGGTATGAAAGGTCCACCAATATCCATGATTTTCAGTGGACATAATCCCATACAATTCAAAACATAACAAAAAAGGTATAACACATTAGAATCATCATCATTCCCACCCCATAATTATTTAACAGTTCGTTTAATTATCTTCGCTAAAGTTAGGTTCATCTATGTCTCCAAGGGCCATCGTCGTACCCACCCTGCAATATTCATTATAAGAAGAGACGAAGGAAAACCCCATACTTGGATGGTCAAGGATCGATGTTTCCGCTTTTCTCCAAGAACTGGGGATGGAGAAACATATAGGAAAAAACGACTCCATGGCTGAGTGGTATGGGTACCAGCATGGATCCATGATTCTTATCTAGAGGAAGTCTCACGGCCCACTAGCAGAATCCAAAATGAAGAAGAAAGAGAGGATCTCATCTTAAGAAGAGGTCAAATTCTTAAAATCTAGGAGGCAATTTCAATGTACGTAAAAGTGGGATCATGGATTGACCATAAAAGTGGGTGGTTTCACACATTTGGATTAATTGAGTATAATAATTCTCCTTGTAGATGGTGGATATAACGACTTTGAGTTAATATATTTCCTTTAAATGATGAAAACCCATAATAGGGGTGAAACCAGAAAACACTAGAAGCTCAAAAACCAGCAAATGGTGTGACATGCCACATATTTTGGTAAAACTAGGGTCACCCAACTCTTGGTGGTTTAAAACATTTTTTACGGACCTTAAATCACATTCAAAGGGGAATTAAAAGACTTTTATGTAAAAAGATTCATTACTGGGGAGAAACAATTAATTCCTCGAGAAACTGGAAATGGATCATAGTTGGGTGAGTCACTGTTACCCTAGCATTTTTGCCCTGGGATCGTCACCTTGGAACCATCTCCCTAGCACCGTCTCCCTAGCACAGATGTTGATCAGTGCCACTGATAGCCCATCAGTACTACTAATGCCCCTCGGTTCCACTGAGGCCCATAGTTTCCACTAATTCTCCTCAGTGCCACTAATGGTAGAATAATTATACTAATTCCCATCATTTCCAATGATGTCCATTGGTGCCATTTATTTCCGATCAGTTCCACTGATGCCCATCGATGCCACCGATCAGTCGAAGTGAAAAAAATTGAAAACTCATTAATGAGTCACAGGTGGCCTCAGGCTTCCCCAAACACAAGAATTTGACAAAGTAAAGAACTAGGAAGGTTCGAGTAATTATATAAAATACCTCTCAAAATATTCTCACCCTTGAGAATTCAAGAGTAAACCTGAAGAATAGATAACGGTCTGAAAAACCACATCATAAGAAACCTCTCTGAGACTAAACAACCTACTGATGGTTGAGAGCTAGAATAAAACCTCAATATCTAGGTACATATTTCCCACATCTATCTCATAAACTGCTACAGAAACACTATCTCTATTCTCCCCTATGTAAACACAAAAAAAACAAAAATGTCACACCTTCCAAACATATGGATTAGGGAGTCCCTTTTCCCATGTTGCGATACTATCTTCTTTGGGTAGCACTGACTCACCTACACGGGTTTAATCGCATCAACATTAATGCTTCTTGACTAGGGATCAGGTCCTCCCATCCCCACAGTCAAAACATTTCACACATATTTAAAGAACAAGGGAGATAACCCATCTAATAGAAAACAAGGTCATGAATTACATCAAAATAAATCAAAAGGGAACCACAAGGTCAAAACTCCAAACAGCTCTTGGTACTAGGCACACATTTGTGCCTCCCATTCTCAGGTACTCTCCTCGTGGCCAGCATTCCTCCACCACACACGAAACAAGGTAATAGTCCACCCATGAAGCACCTTCTCCTTATGATCATTGACTTTCATAGGTCCCTCTAGGAACATCGCATTGTCCTCAATATCCAACTCTCCTAAGTCGATGATGTGGGAGTCATCATGTGGATACAGATGGAGTGGAGATCCATGAAAGATGTTGTGTATCCTCTCCTGCAATGGTGGTAGCTCAAGATGATATTCCACCTCCCTGACTCATCCCAACACCTCGAAGGGTTCGATGAACCTGGGAGACAACTTACTCCCCCTTCCATACCTCTGTTTTCCATGCTGAGGGAGACCTTTAAGAACAAATGGTCCCCAACCTCAAACTCCAAGGATCTCCTCCTATGATCGACAGATGAATTCTTCTAGTCCTGAGCTGCCTTTATCCTATCACACACAAATTGAAACTTCTTTTTTGTTCTCTCCCCCACATATGGACCAAGAACACCTACCTCCCCAACTGATGTCCAACACATGGGTGAAGGACACAGTTTTCCAAACAGAGCTTAAAAAGGTTCCATGACTATGGTAGATTGATAGATATTGTTGTAGGAAAACTCTACCACGGGAAAGTGTCATACCCATGATTCAATGATGTCCAGAACACACGCTCGCAGCATATCCTCCAGCATCTGGATGGTCATATCTATCATCCCATCCATCTAAGGGTGGAAAGCAGTGTTAAGGCATAACTGGGTTCCAAAATAATGCTGCCATCCTTTCCAAAACCATGATGTAAAGTGTCAATCCCGATCTGAAATGATGGTTCTGGGAACATTGTGCATCTAACACAACTTCATCCGCGTACATTTGTGTTAAGACATCCACTATGATCGACTCCTTAATCACTAGTAAGTGAGCCTATTTCGTCAATAGATCCACCACTACCAAGATGGCATCATATCCTCCCTCTTCGCTAGGTAGTCCCATGAAAAAATACATCGGGATTTGATCCCACTTCGACATGGGAACATATAATGGTTGAAATAGACTGCCCAGAACATAGTGTTCAGCCTTCACCTACTGCTACATAAGGAACTTTTCCACAAACTCTTCCACTTACCACTTCACTCTAGGCCACCAAAACTGACCTCTAAATCCCTTGTACATCTTTTAATCTCTTGTATGTACCTCCAAGGGTGATTTATGGAATTCACCGGGAACTCCCTTGCACATCGTCTCTGGAAAAAAGAACTTCCCATGTAAAATGATCCAATTCTAACCATCCTCTAACCATCCTTCTAGAGTATCACCATGGATAACATGATCATGAATCACTTCAACCTCTAAGTCTCCCCACAGAGACTCCTCCACCTGTTATACCAAGGTATACTGCATTATCCTCTCAAACTAAAAACCCCTACCAACCTCAACTCTCAGGCTCAGATGTAAAGAGGCCAACTCCTCCATTGCATTCCATGCAATTGATGACTGTCGAACCACATACTTCTATGACTTCATGCTCATGGAATCGACCATCATGTTCCCCTTTCCTAAGGTGTTGAAGATCTCGATGTTGTACTCCTAAAGAATCTCTATCCAGCAATTATACTACAAGTTCATGTTTCGATGGGAGAATACATTCCTCAAGCTCTGGTGATTTGTGAAGACCATGATGTGTTCCCCGAGGGAGTAATTCCACCACTACTTTAGTAAAAACACAACTACTGAAAGCTTCATGTCATGGGTGGCATAGTTGTGTTCATGAAGATGTAACTACCAAGACCAACAAGTGATCACTCCCCATTGATGCATCAGTACAAACCCTAATCCTAGACTGGAAGAATCACAAAATAAATCAAATGTTACCCTTTCCTCAAAAAAACTCATCACTGGGAACTGACCACCTTCCCTTTCATATAAACAAATGTTTCCTAGAAATGATCACTCCATATGAAAACCTAGTCTTTTCTGGTCGAAGGATGTCAATGGTGCTGCAACTCAAGAGATGTCACGGTTGAACCTCTCGTGGTAACTGGCCAGTCCCAAAAAACTACGAAACTCTACCATGTTCATGTGTTCTTCCTAGGGAACAACATATTCAACCTTCGATGGGTCAAATTCTATTCCCTACTAGGACACCCCATTTCCATGTATGTGTACATATCATGTCCAAAGCATGAACCTCGAAAAACATTGTTGAGCCGGTGGAATTAGAGGACCTTCAAAACTATCCTTAGATTCTCGACATGGTCCTCCTCTAACCATGAGTATATTAAGATTTTTTTGATGAACTCAACTACGATCCAGTCTAGATACTCACAGAAAACATAATTCATGAGCCCCATGAACACATATGTGGAATTTTTAATGCCGAACAACATGACCACGAACTCAAATTTCCCATATCTACACCTGAAATCAATCTTCGAGATGTCACTATCCTTCACCATCAACTGATGATATCTGTACCACGGGTCAATATTAGAGAACCCACCTAATCCATAGAACTAGTTAAAAAGTTCATTGATCCTCGAGGGGGTGTAATAGTTCTTTACTGTCACCTGATTCAGCCATTGGAAGTCTATGAACATCCTGAGACACTGCCTTCCTTCATCAAGAACAAGAATCAAACACCCCATGGAGATATTCTTGGTTGGATAAAACCCTTATTAACGAGTTCATAATCCTAAATTCCCAACTCCCATAAATCAGAAGGCATTATCCTACAGGGATTCATCAAAATGTAACAGGCACTGGGTTGTAAGTCTATCTTGAACCCTACATCTCATCGAGGGGGTAGAGTCACAACCTCTTCTAGGAAGTCTTCTAGGAACTCACGGAAAACCCATGGAACTTACACCATCTCTACGTCTTCCAATTACACTAGAATATTGGCTAACAATGAAAGAAGAGGCTCCACATGCTGACTTCCTTCTTAGAAACCCCACACATCAATGAAATCTATATATTGAACACCCCTATCTGAGAACACAAACCTTCTCTAGAAGTAATTTTTAATATCATGCACAGAAAGTAGCCAGTAGATGCCTAGTATGACATCTTACACCTACATTTGCAGTAGAAACAGATCCCCACTGGACTGATGTGGACCCAACATTAGTCGGCATCGTTGAAAATCATCAAACAGGCTGGTCTAACATCCAACTCGCATGATCAACACTGAGGTAATAGAAAGTATCTCTACTTCTTGACCCATGGTATGGTATAGCCTTGATGCAAAAAATTAGTGTGAAGCTCAAAAATCAAACAAGGCACAACAAAGAGTATTAAAAGCACTGATCAAACCACAATGAACCTCTAGCCTGGCTAGAACTGCTGTCTCTTGAGCATGTAGCTTCCCAGGACCAACTCCACTACCCATCAGTTGTTGGCCACCTCTTCGACCACACCCTAGTCGAGGTCCCTAATGAGTTCACAGAGGACTTCCTCCATCAGAAATGTCTTCCCTTGGTGGATTGGGAGCTCGCGGTCCCTACTGCTACTATTGAAAAAGTCTGGCTGAAAACTGGTGTTGCTAAGGTGGGTGCTGAACCTGCCCACCCCAGCTGTACTATACTCGGTCTTGGCACTGATTGTAAAGATTCTCATTACTTCCATAGATAAATAACATCAGTCCTAGTCTCGTATAGAATGGTAGATGACCAGGAGATCGAAACTAGAACTATTGTGGTCTGCAGCCCATCGGCGGAAACCTAGAAGGCCATGATGCTAGAGGCCTACTACTAATGGCCTTCTCCATTGACGAGCCCAACTAGATCCCCTCTCACGGAACACCTTCCAGCATGTTCATCCTCTCCACCACTTCATTCTTCTTTAAATCCTCCATGTACATAGATATAGTGGAGGGAGTAACAGTGCACTGTAGAGAAGGTCGGAGAGCCTCCTCTAAGTTTTTATCCCATGAATCCTCATCTGAGAAGAGGTCTGGAGCAAAACAAAGGAGGTCCTTGTACTTAATACCCAACTCCCATATCTTTTTACTCCCTTTCATAAGGGAGAACAACTCTTTTTTATTTTCATCCTTCATCGTGTATGAAAGGAATTCCTCTTGGAACTCCATATCAATGTCAGTCCATGGAAACACAACATCCTTCTTCTTCCAAAGATAGAGTTTCTACCACTAACGTGCCACTCCCTGCATCTGGATTATGACCAGAGGGACCCAGTACTCTACTGCATCCCAAATCATGAAAAAATATATCACCATCTCCTCGAGAAATCTCTCTGTCTCAATGTCTAAGATATTTACCTCGAACATCACAAGGGTCTTCTACTAAAAGTAATGAAGCATCTTTTCCCACTGGAGATCCTCATCCTCTCGATCATCACTCCGGTAATCATCCAAATCATTCAGCTAGGCATTGATCTCCCACACTACTCATGGACATCATCTAGGTTCCATAACTGTAAGGTAAATAATGAATTCCTAATCCTAAGTTGTGTAGAAGATTCATATTTAAACATTTTCAAACATTTTATTTTTTATGATTCCCATAAAATCCAAAACACTTAATAAAACAAGTCAATTTGATGCGCGTACCTTTCCTAGGATCTCTCCTCTACCATCAGTGTTGCCTCACCTGGTCGTTCGGTAGGACCAGAGTCCTTGCATTGGATCATCGGGGGGGGGGGGAAATCTTGTGACCTAGTTGATATTCCCTTGCCTATTACATGAACCATGATTTCTTAACACTATTTCCATACCATCACATGCAATCCTCACTATTCAAAACCCTGAACTCCATCCTATGTCTCAACCATCCCTCTGATATCATTGTGTCATGGCCACCCTTCACCATGTTGTGGGAAAGGATAGAAAACTACTAGACCATTCCTTCTTAATGTTGAAGAAGATATAATGACCCCTGAGTCTCCCCTTCAATAGGCCTCAAAGTTGAGACTATCAGCAAGGGTATGTAATGTCATGTAATATGGAATGCATTTCCCTTTTTTGGAAAAATATCAGGAGATAAGGTGGTGAATCCCAAACAACTCCAAAAAAACTGAAATTAAAAGAAAAGACAATATAAAGCCATTACCATATGCATGTTAGATATAAATAGATAAAAATTAAATGGAAAACATTGATAAAAAGTACCAAAGGGATGAAAATCATCAACGGAAACTCTGGAAGCCTGAGATAGTAAGGTCTAACATGGTCCTCAAAGTCCTCCTGGGAGCCTGAAAGAAATTTTATATGTGTAGGGTGAGTATTCAGGTATACTCAGCAGGGAAAACCAAAAGCTCTCAAGTATATGTGTGGAGAAATTCTAATGCCTCATGAGAAAAGAGTTAACTGAAACACCTATCAAGAAACCTATCCTCCTAGCCAGACCAAGGAACACTCCCCAAAAAACACATTTTGGGCAAATTAATAGTAATAACACATCGATATTTGGGTGGCACACACAGATTTCCCACTTTTTATTTAGGACATCATAAGCATCAAACCTCCCTCACAAGATCCACTGCAGTCCCACTTCCACCCCAACAAAAACCCGATGGTCCACCATAACCATGTATCCCATCTACAGACACATGGGCCACCACAACAACACATAACCACGCCTGTAGACACATTGGCCACAACAACCACTTCCACGACCAAACACACCAATTCCAAAACATCGATGTCAATGCCCAAATAATCTTGGGCCTCATCCCAAAGACACCTGGGAAATGAATCTGCCTACACACACATCAGACAACCACAACAACACACCCTGATCGAAGAGTCATGGGATAATAATGACCCTTATGCTATCACAAGCTGCCCAAAAATTCTTGGGTTACTTGGTAGAGGGAGTAGAAAAGGAGCTAAAAACCATCCACTCAAAGGAATGTTTATAAAAACACCCTACCCATGAAATGGGGGTGTATAGAATAAAGTTCCCAATATGGGTGGGGTGCATATAATAAAACATAATAAATAAATATAATACATATAGGTAATCAAGCACTCATCCCAGCCTAAGGGTTCTGATACCAACAACTACCTTGTACACAATAACTATTACTTATATCCCTAAATATAAAAGTTCACAACATCCCCAACTAGTGTATAACCCATTTGTAGAAAGAAATTACACCATTTCACATGTTCTCGTAATCATGTTCAAGTGATTCTATTTAAAATATTCCATCACTACTGGGAAACAAAAAGAAATAAGCATAAGCCAAAACTACCGTTAATGGAAAAGTAGCCCAAAGTATATTTAAGCACTCACACCCAGTTCTGTTATTATGTAACCACATCAAAAGGAATATGTGAGATCCCTCTGAGTACTGGAACCAAACCAAGACCCAACATACCAGCTTTAAACGGCCTCAGATAGACAAGCCAAGAACTTCTCAACTAAAACATTTCATCCCCCTTTTTATTTCACCCCACAAACATTAAACAAAAAAACCATGTAGACTACAAGAACATAGAAAATAAGTTTTTATGTTTATACACACTATTCACTAAGTTACTTATTTCTATTTGGTTAACCATGGTGATCACATGGGGGTTCTTATTCATCAGGAATCCATTTAATTATCAATGTTTATGTGATTAACTAGTTTCCTTGTTATATCCATTTAATCACAAGATTATCCAGAAATACCAATCTTCATTAGTGCCCAAGAAAGGACCACCAATGACCACGATTTTCGGTGGACATTGTCACATACAATTCAGAACATAACAACAAAGGAATAACACTTTAACATCATCATCATTCCAAACCCTTCATTCTCTAACAGTCCATTTCATTATCTTCATTAATGTCTGTTTCATCTACATCCAGATGGTTCATTATCATACCCACCTTGAATGATGCACAATAAAGAGAGACGAATGAAAAACCCTACTTGGATGATCAAGGATCGAAGATTCCTCTTTGAGCCAAGAACTGGTGTTGGTGTAAATTGCAGGAAAAAAAGACTCAAAGGATGAGCAGGAAGGGCTCCCAAACGGGCACATGATTCATCTCCCGAGGAAGTCTCGAGACCCAATAATAGAATAAAAAATGATGAAGTAAGAAAGGTTCTATGGTAAAGAAGATTCTCGATCCTCAATATCATGGTGGAAATTTCGAAGTACTTAAAAGTCGAATCGTGGCTCAACCATGTGGCTGGGCAGTTTCACACATTGGTATTAATTGTAATTTAATAATTCTCCTCAAAGATGGTTGAGATAACAGCTAT
Organism: Viscum album; assembly: GCA_963277665.1. Taxonomy (NCBI): domain Eukaryota; kingdom Viridiplantae; phylum Streptophyta; class Magnoliopsida; order Santalales; family Viscaceae; genus Viscum; species Viscum album. Next base: position 85,093,145 of record OY728121.1, on the reverse strand, counting down.
GAGTTAATATATTTCCTTTAAATTGAGAAAACACTTAATGTGGGATAAACTGGATAACACGAGAAGCTGTAAAATGATGTAAAGGGTGTGGCTTGACACACTTTTTGGTAAAAAAGGGTCACCTGACTCTTGGTGGTTAAAAACATCTTTTACCTGTCATAATTAACTTTGAAAAGGGAATTAAAACCTTTTTACATCAATTGAATCTTTACTGGGGTGAAATTGTGAGGTCCTTGAGAAACTGGAAATTGTAGGATCGAAATATGATTGTAGATGCTCAATTACAAGAGGGGGTGAATTGTAAGATTAAAAACATTCATTTTTAACCTTAAGGAAAACTATGTTTAACAAAGTTAAACAATGTAAATTCACAAGACCTCTTAATTCTACAAATTTGGTGGGTTCCGAAAATATTGTTCCAAAAATATAACTTAATAAAAGTTTACATGGAAAAGATTCTACCATAAAGCATATAGAGCCTTACTTATCAGAGTACATAAGAATAAGAAAATATAAGATGGTAATACTTTCCTCCCTAATGAAAATATAGTGGAAAATAGACTTGAAACAAATAGGTAACAAGTATGAAATCTTTTAACCAAAAGAGTAGGGTATCCAAAAACCTCGAATAAATGTCCCTAGATTTATAATTTCAAGAAATTCAGTCTTACCCACACCAGGGTAATCCATCAATAGGAATATTAGAATATTTATTGTTATCCCTACATGCCATCAAACATTAAGGTATTTGGATCCTTTTTCTTCCTATCCACAAAAGTGGTAAAACATTAAGGTAGTTGGAACCTCTATCTTCCAATCCACATATTTCCTTAATTGTACACAGTGACAATTGGAGTCACACAAAGAAAGTTAAAAAATGTTCAATAGACATAAGGAATGAGAGTATCTCTCTCTAGAAATTACTTCACAACATGTAATCTCTAGATTGATGGAGCAATAATTAGCTCGTTCAAATGAGGTCCTATTTATAGGCACTTCTCCAATGGTTGGATCCCACCACCAACAATCATATTTTTTCTTGAATCTTGTAGGGACCTGTACATGTCTCAATCTGACGATGGTTAGATGGAAACAAATTGTGTGACATCATTTCTTAACTATAATAGGGGTATGAAAAATATAGTTTCTTAAACAAATACAATTTTTTGGAATCTGATGAAAATTAATGTTTGGTGTCTATGAAAATAATCACATGGATACTATAAATCATGGATGTTCGGATTATTTATTCCAAATGATCCAGAAATAGAATTCTACAGAATATAGATTTTGAATTCTAAGGAATTAAAAGTCTTAATTCTAAGGAGTTTGGAGTCTGAATTCTGATGAATTAGGAGTCTGAATTTTAGAGAATTCAGAGTCTGAATTTCAAAGAATTCGGGCTCTAAATTTCATAGAATTCGGAATCTGAATTACATAGAATTCAGAATATGAATATCAGAGAATTCAGAATCTGAATTTCAGAGAACTCGGAGTCTAAAATTCATAGAATTTAGAGTCTGTATTTCAGAGCATTCAGAGTTTGAATTTCAGAGAAGTCAGAATCTGAATATCATGGAATTCTGAATATGAATTTTAGAGAATTTATAATCTGAATTCCAGAGGATTTGGTATCTGAATTTCAGAACCTAAAAATAGAATACACTCAAACTAAGTATTTATAGATTCCATGTTTTTAGATATGAAATGTATCTTTATACTTTTGAATTAAAATGATTTAGAAATAGAGAAACTATAGAATGACTAATGAAAACGTAGGTAAGGGTAAAATTTCGTGGGGAATTAAATTTTTCCTTATTAAGATAATTTTTTAGGGAAAATGAAATTTTCCTTATGATAGGGTATTTGTGATTTTCAAAACATATACAAATGTAAAAGTCATAAGGAAATCTTTTTGACTCAAAAATCACCCCGTTTTTGGAAAGCACAAAAATCCTTACGAAAAAGAATATAAGGACTTAGAGAATTTATTTATGAATATAAAAAAAAATTATCTCCCTTTATATATGAAACATATTGAATTCGACTAACTCCCCTTAGATTTTGAAATCCCTAAGGATCATATTCCTGATTTACGGAATGAGATTTTACATTATCTTGCATATAGAAATCTTCTTTGATAAGAACTTCCCCTTAGATGAAAGCCCCCTTACATAGGGAAAAATCTTCTTTCTTAGTATTCTTTTTATCATTCCTTTCTCCCCCTCTATGATTTTCAAAAAGGAATAGAGGGAATGGTAAAAAATGGTACCTAAAAAATTAGTTGTGAACAAAAAAATATATGGAAATCAACCAAAATTTCATTCAGACTAGAATAATTAATACAAGGAAGAAATTGAACAAAAGAAGGTAATTTGAAAAATAATCCTTCTTTCTCGTTCGACATCAACTTCTTAACATTATTTTTCATATTATTTATCTCATTGTGTCATTATTTTACATGCTAAAGAAACTAACCCTAATCATCACTTTTCTTCTGTATGGATTTTATCTTTTCTTCCTGATCCTTAAGAATATCTACCTGAACCTTCAAGACTTCTTCCTGCACAAAAATATTTTCTTCAAATTCGATTCTGAGATCCCTTCCCCCCTTCCAATTCATGGTCACTAAATTATTCTTCCAATTCAAATATTTAATTTCTTGCTTCTAAGTATTATGTTTGAGACTTAGATTTTCCTCCAACAAATTATTATCGTCCTTGATCTTCCCAGATTCCATTTCAAGATCATCCTAGACATTGTCATGAAATTCATCGAAGACTATGAGCTCTTTGACTTTCTTCTTTGACCAGCTTACAATCATTTTTCATAACCTTTTGTGAGCCTCATAACCAATGAAAAATGAATTGAAATCTACCACAAGTCCGACACATTTATCCATAACCATGGAAACATAATCTGATTTCTGATTTATCGAATGTTGAAGCATCTTGAATATTGATTATATTCTTGGAAATATGGAATAGTTCCAAACCACCTTTTCAATGACTGAAATACAAAATCATGTCCCAGAGAGGACGATTATGAATCTGTGTGTTTGGTTTGTGAGGATTCTTTTTCTATCCCATCAACATTCAATTATACGAAGCACCAACTTCCTTCGTTTTCACCAAAAATTTACTTGGTGTATAGAAAACCACCTGTTTTCCATTATCAACTCTTAGAATAATGTCTTGTGTTTCGGGTGATTCATGCTTGCTATCTGATAACTGAAGAATCTTATCTTCATCAACGTCTTCTTTTTCAGCATCTTCCACTTGATCTTCTGGATGAACGAAATCATGATTTCTTCATTCTTATTCAAATGGTTTGTTTACCTCTTCCTAACCCTTATCATATCTTCCTAGAGTATAATTTTCTGAAGACTCTTCATCATAATTTCAGATTGAAAGTTTCTCAGAATGACTCTCCTTCTCATGATAATACTCCACATGCCTTATCATGTATTATGTATCAAAATTTCATTCTTCTTCTCCCTCTTCCACTTCTTCCTATTCAACTATTTATTCTTCTTGATGTGGTTCCAGAATCACCACCTTCTTTCACAGAGTCACAGGGTGTGATTCTTTCAAAAATGATTATGATACCTGAAGTTTTTCAGAGGAATTCTTAGTAGCCTTGAGAAGAGATTTTACTATCTCAGCCTCAAACATTTTCATTCATTACTTATTTTTTTCTTCATTCTCATGATTCTTGGAAGCCTCCAACATAAATGCTTTTTCCTCAACAAGATCCAAGCAAAAAATAGGCTCCCCTTATTTCATGTTCTTATTCTATTATTTTTATTTATCTACTACTTCATTAGGGTAATATTTTTTCTTCTTTGGCTTTGGAGGTGCATATTGGGTTTCCTTAGCCACATGAGTTTCTCTTTTCTCTTCTGGTTTCTTGGCCTTCCTCTTCCTTCTATCCTTTTTAGAATTTTTATCCACTTCTTGTTTTTTTGACAATGCCTCTACTTCTTCTTTAGGAAAATCATATAATTCTCCTTATTCAATAGAAAAAAAATTCATTTTTCATAGAGTGTCATCACTCAACAACACCACCTTTTAATATCATGACTTTGAACTGCAAATAATTTTGAATGACTCAAGAAAACGGACAATAATCATGGAGATAATAGCTGGATACATGATGATTTGAGATTTGAAATTTCCATTCTTGATATTCTCAATCATAACCAAGATATACTTAACCAATTTTATCATCCAGAGGATCACCAATAAATCCAAAATATAGATATCACTCTTTTTCAGAGTATCCTTATCTCCTTTACTCTGAATAACAAAGCCTTGAACCGATAATTCAAGATTCCGAAAATTTGTAGAATGCTGAACAATATTCAGAGTCCTTACCTCTTAAAGACCAAGAAATGCTAGAGGTTTGTCTTAATCAAAATATAATGCTACATCTATGATCTTGTTAGTACAGAACTCTACTTATCCTACATAAAAAATTCCAATCAAACATGATAACTTGTTTTAGGAAAGGGAATATTTCTTCCAATATCTCTAGAAAGAAATATTATATCTCCCTCCTTCGTTGAAAAACATATTGACTCATAAAATTCAATCAACAACTCTACATAGACCGGATATTTTGCCTTTGGTTTCAATATACATAGGCTCTCCCAGCCATTGAGATTGATATTCTATGAAATGATAGAGTCATATTTATCTGAGAACTTCTAATTGACAAACCTTTCTCGGTATATCTGCCACTCAGAGATTTCCATTACAGAAGACATTTCTTTTTGAGGAGAGGCTTCCACAAACATTCAGAATTTAGGAAACCTTGAAGATTAGGAAGGGCCTTAAGTATAGAAGCAGGGATATAGCATGCGAGAGCATGAAGATCTATGCGGTACAAACATCGATGGGTCCTTATATAAGCAATTTAGGTGATGTTTCAACTTCCTTACTTGATCCAATGGTTGGATTACATCTGATCATATTTTATGGTTGAGATGATAACCGAAGAAGGATTTTGATAGGTTCTGATCTTTTGAGGTTTCTAAGATAAAATGTTCTGATTTAAGGAAGAAAAAAAATTAATCTGAAAAGGTTTCTTGAACAAGATAATATGACAACACGTAGAAAGATTATTACAAAAAATTTTGAAAGTAAACATGCGTTTCAGATTGTGAGGACGATTATTCGAAATGAGTAATATTTTTCTTGAAGAACAATATATTCTGGAAAAAAATAACTATGAAAAAATTTAAATTCGATAAAATTTGAATATGAAATATTTTGACTACGAAAACATTTGACTACAAAAAAATTATGACTATGAAAAACTTTTATTACAAAATTTTTTTATTAACAACCATGTGTTCTTCCCCTAAGAAAAGGAGTTTCTTACTATCATAAGATAGGTTTCAACAAGAAGTTTACACAGAAGATTACCTTATGTTTATCATCACTAACTTTGGTTTAATGAATTCAAATCTATTAGAGGGTTAATATTTTGTGAAAATTTTAGCAATTTGATCTTGTGTTCTGATAAATTGAAGAATGCTATGTCCTTTTTTGTGTGATCCTTAAGAATGTGATGCCATAAATCTATGTTTTTTGTATGAGAGTGATGTGAAAGATTTTTACTTAAGGCAATGGCACTATTATTATCACACATTATTTGTGTTTTTGAAAAACTCAAACCATAGTATGTGAGTGTGTGTTGCATCCACAACACTTGATCACAACAACTTCCAGTTGTTAGATATTCAGCTTCAGTAGTGGAAAGTTCTACTAAGTTTTTCTTTTTGCATGACCAAGAAACTAATGAACCTCATAATAAATGACAAGTTATGGATATACTTTTCCTATCCATTCTAAATCCACCAAATTCAGTATCCAATAAGCTTTTTAGAACAAAATCATATATAGAAGTATAAAAGATTCCTAAATCCATGGTTCTCATTAAGTTTCAAAAAATTATTTTCTCTACCATTAAATGAGATTCCTTAGGATTGGATTGATATCTGGAACATAATCATACCCAAAACATTAAGTCTGGAAGACTAGCCATCAAGTATAGTAGACATTCTATCATACCTCTAAATGATGTTTGATCCACTGGTTTCCCAACTTCATCAAGATCCGGTGAATTTGAGGTACCAATGGGAGTACATATACTCTTAGTATTTTCATATCCATAATTTTTAAGAAGATCATTAATATACTTATGTTGGGATATTTAAATTCCTTTAGGTTTTTGATAAATTTTAAAACCAAGGAATAATATTAACCCACTCATCATACTCATTTCAAACTCATATTTCATTAGATTCGCAGAAGAATCAGTTAACGGTTGTTGAGATGAACCAAATATAATTTCATCCCCATAAATTTGAACAATCAAGTCATTTTACATATCTTTATTTATAAGGAGAGTTGGATCATCATTTCCATTAACGTAATTCTTTTGTAACAAAAATCATATAAGCATATCATTCCAGGCTCTAAGGGCTTGTTTCAATCTATATAAAGCTTTGGTAAGTTTTAAAACATGTTCAGTATGTTTTGTATCTTCAAAACAAGGAGGTTGTTCAAAAAAAATCCTCTTGAACACAACCATTGAGTAAAGAACATATAACATCCATTTGAAATGTTTGAAATAATTTTTTTTGCAAAGTCAAGTAGAATACGGATAGATTCAAGCCAAGTTATTGGAACATAGGATTCTTTATAGACTATTCCTTCTTGTTGATTATATCCTTTAGCAACTAATATTTCATTATTGCTTACTACGATTCCATTTTCATCACACTTATTTCTAAAGACCTATTTTACTCCAACAACTGATGATTCCTTAGGTCTTTCAACGAAGGTCCAGACTTTATTCATTTTGAATTCATTTAGATCATCTTACATTACTTTTATCCAATCATCATCACCTAATGTTTCATCAGTGATTTTTGGTTCTAATTAGGAAAGGAATACAAGATGTCATGCTTCATTTCTTAAGGAACTTCTAGTCCTTACTAGTTTATTTACATCACCAATGATACTCTAACTAGGATGATTCTTCAGAAAGAAATGATTTCGGTTTTGTAAAACCTGTTCATCAACATATGATAGGAAATTTTCTTGGGTAAATGATTCAGAAGCACTTTCTTGAACATCTTCCTTATCAAGAGGATCTTCTATCAAGGGGTGATAATGAGTTTTTGAAAACGCATCCATAGATGTAGGTTCAGGGTGTTTAAAAACAATAGAATCTGTTTCAGAAAATTTTACATATATTGTTTCTTCAACCGTACAAGTATTTTTATTTAATACTCTATAATCCCTAGAAGTTGTGGAATAGCCAAGGTAAATTCTTTTATCAGATTTGGGTGAGAATTTATGTATATTATCTTTAGTGATTAGAAGGAATACTTTGCATACAAATACCTTAAAGTAGGAAATTCTATGTACCCTATCATTCCATAACTCAAAATGGGTTTTATTAAGAAAATGTCTAATTAAAACTCAATTTATAGTATCAAAAGTAGTACTTACAGCTTCATCCCAAAAGTGTTTAGCTATGGAATATTCACTCAACATGGTTTATGTTATCTCTTGATGAACTCGATTTCTTCTTTCCACAACACTATTCTATTGAGGCGTTCTTGGGGCTAAGAAGTTATGAGTAATTCCTTTTCTACTACAAAAGGATTCAGAATCATAATTTCGAAATTCTCCTCTATGATCACTATGAATATTTATCAATGGATGTTTTTTCTCATTTTTTACCTGGGCTCTAAAAACATTGAAACAAGAAAAGGAATTATATTTATTTCCTAGAAAATAGACCCACTTAAATATAGTGTAACCATAAACTAAGAAAAATACCAAATATTTTCATCCAATTCTTATATTTTGTTTTGGACCAAAAATATCCATATGCACCAACTGTAACACATTAGTAGTTGAGACTTCAACGACTGATTGAAAACATGATTTATGTTTCTTTCCAAATTGACGAGGATCACAATCTTTTGAAGAATAAAATAAATGCTCCAGTAGATCCTTAAATAGTCTTTTCTTAGATAGTTGTATTAGTTTTCTATGGTTACAGTGTCATAATCTTCTATTCCATAACCAATAATGATCTTCCATTTCACTAAGACATGGTTGGTCTTGGATTCAATGGTCTTCTAAGTTTACTATGTATACATTCTCTTGCTTATTAGAAGAAAGAATAAACTCTTACTTGGAATTTTGTACTAAAAATTTATCATTCCTAAAATTCACAAGGTATCCTTTATCACATAACTGAATTATTCTGATAAGGTTGTGCTTAAGACCCTTAAAAAATTAAACATTCGAAATCAAATTTTCTCCAATAAGAAAAATGTTACCTGTACCAATAATTTGTCCCTTAGAATTTTCTCCAAAAATTACTTTTCCTCCATACATCTTGACAATCTTTTCAAAGAAGTTTTTTCTTAACAGTCATTTACTGGGAACATCCACTATCCATGTACCATGTATTGATGTTGGTACTTTATTTATTTTCCTAAAAATATTAGTGTCAGACTTCCAGAACCAAAACTTTCTTAGATCCAAAAACATAAAAATGTAAAAAATTAGGTATCCACACCTTCTTAAAAAAATAGGATTTATGAAAACATAAAGACTACATTTTTTACAAAAAACAAATTGGCCAGTGTCCATCATAATGACATTTAGTGCATAATAGAGTACCTTAAGGAACAAAATAGTTAATACAAAAAACTGGTTTATAATGATTATAACCAAATCCATAATTATTCCATAGAGGATGAATTTGGGAATACAACTTTACAATTTTTTCCTTGCCTAATGTAATGTTTGACTAACACTTCCTCGAGGAATGTATTTCTAACCTTAGTTTGATAACTATGTTATTATCCCCAAAAACATTAGTTTTAGCACTAGAGTTAGTCTCTAAAATATTTTTAAATGAAATTATTTTTTCAAGATCATTAGAAAGTATATCATTCTCATAATTGACTTCCTCAACGTTTTTTAAATACATTCAAAATCATAAATTTTCTTATCAATATAATTAGAAATATCTGATACTTCTTTACTTAAAATAGAAATTCTAGATTTTGACTTATCATGTTTTTTCATGAGTTTAGAATTTAATTCTCAAAAATCATAGGAAACCTAGAAACTTCTTCATAAGTATGTAATGTATAATCTTCATCATAAGAATATTATTCATCCAAATATTCATAATATTTATAACCATTATAATAAGAATTTAACGAAACATTATTTATAGATTCATCATTATATACCTTAGCCATTAGACAATGATTTTCAATGGGTAATCTGTCTAGTAAACCAATATTCTTCTGACTAGATGATTCATACTCTGAGGTTTCATCATAAGAGTCTGAACCACTGGCAATCCAGGTGTCATTGGATTTCAAAACATTCTCAACATTATCTTTGTAGTACTTCCATCTATTATTCTCATAATTCTTTACCTTTCTATCTGTTTTCTTAAGCATTGGAAAATCTGGCCTTATATGCCTTGCTATTTTGAATTCATAACATGTGACTTAAGATTACATCTTGTCTTTTATTTCATTCTTCTTAAATATGTACTGAAGGTATTTCTTTCTAACTATCTTGTTTATCCTTCGATCAAGATTAGCTTGCCCATTCTCATAATGTTCACTTTCACTAAATTCAAAAAAAAATAGTGACTTTATTTGACATGGATCTTGTAACCCTTTCAGGAGTGTTGAAATTATTTGCAGTAAAGGATACACTTCCATTGACATTCTTCTTCTTATTCAAATCAACATCACCTTTCATTCTTTTCTCATGTTGAATAATATTTCCAAAAATCTCATCAAGAGTAATATGAGATAAATTCATATTCTCATCAATAATTGTTCTCTTAGATTCCCACTCATTAGGCATGATATCTATAATCTTTTCCACAAGTTACACATCATCTAAAAATTTATCACCCATGGATTTTAAACTATGTACAATAGTCATAAACATTTTTTATACCTTACACAATGGTTCTCCATTCGGAAATATGAATCCATGATATTCTTCTCTAAGAATAGCTCTTCTAGTTTTTATAACCTTAGATATACCAAAATGAGTATCATCTAATTTCTTCCGAATACTATTTGAAAATTCCCAATAAGAAATATGACTATATATATTCTTTTTCATGGAACACAACAAAGTATTGCATACCTTGATGTTTAGTTACTATTCTAACTTTTCTTGATTAGTAAATGTTTTTAATTCCTTATTAGGAATCTATTAATCTCCAGTAAGCATAACATAGTTGTACACTCCAGTATTAATAACAAAAGTCTTCATACGATCTCTCCAATATTCGTAATCATTCCCATAAAATATATATGGTCTATTAGGATTTAGATTATCTATTGAACCGACAATCATTCTTTCCATCTAAAAGAATATATCTTTCCCTAGAAACTTGTTAATATTAAAAGTTTGTAAACAAGAATAAAAATACAAAGCAAGAAAAATATATTTAGAACATTGAAAGAAAGAGCTAGAAAACTTATATTTGAATATAAGTATTTCAGTGACATCCTCTGATACCAATTGTAGGATCGAAATATGAATGTAGATGCTCAATTAATAGAGGGGGTGAATTGTAAGTTTAAAAACAGCCATTTTTAACCATAAGTAAAATTATTTTTAACAAATTTAACCAATTTAAATACACAAGACCTCTAAGTTCAACATACATGATGGGTTATAGAAATATAGTTCTGGAAATGAAACATAATAAAAGTTTACAAGGAAACGATTCAACCTTAAAGCGTATAGAATCATAATTATTAGAGTACATAATAACAAGAATGTATAAGATGGTTATACTTTCTAACTTTATCAAAATACAGTGGAAAATTTACTTGAAACAAATCTTGTAACAAGTATGAAATATTTTAACCCAATGAGTAGGATATCCAACAACCTTGAATAAATTTCACTTGATTTATACTTTCTCAAAAGTCTGTATTACACACACCAGGGTAAGGCCTCGATAGGAATATCGGAATATATCTTTCGATATATGCACGTCCTCGAACGTTAAGGTTGTCGGAAGCTCTATCTTCCTATTGATGGATGTCCTAGAACATTAATGTAGTTGGCACCTCTGTCTTCCTATCCCTGGAAGTCCTTAATTGTACACAGCTACAATCAAATTTTCACGAAGCAAGATGAACATGATGTTATGTACACACAAGGCATGAGATTCTATCCATATATTAATTACTTTAGCATCATGTAATCTATAGATTTATGGATCAGTAATGAGCGTGTTCAAATGATCTCCTATTTATAGGCACTTATCCAATAGTCTACTCCCTCCTCCGACAATCATATTTTTTCTTGAATCTCAAATGGACCTGTACAGATGTCACTCAAACAATAGTTAATTTGAAACAGATTGTACTGTATTGTTTCATAACTATAACAGGGGTAAGAAAAATATGGTTGCTTAACCAAATCCAATTTTCCAGAGACAATGGAAAAATAATGTATGGAGTCTATGAAAATAAATACATAGAGACTACATATTAAGGATCTTTGGATTCTATTTTCCAAAGGATTTAGAACCATAATTATAAAGAATTCGGAGTATTAATTCCAAGGAATTTGGAGTCTGAATTCTGAAGAATTCAATGTCTGAATTTTAGAGAATTTGGAGTCCTAATTTCAGAGAATTCGGACTCTGAATTTCAGAGAATTCAGAATCTGATTTTCAGAGAATTCACAATCTGAATTTCAGATAATTCAAAGTCTGAATTTCAATGAATTCAGATTCTAAATTTCAGAGAATTCAGATTCTGAATTTCAGAGAATTCGGAGTTTTAATTTCATAGAATTCAGATTCCGAATTTAGATAATTCAAAATCTAAATTTCAGAGAATTCAAAATCATAATTTCAGAGAATTCAGAATCTAAATTATAGAAAATTAGGAATCTGAAATTCCAAACCTGATAACAGAATACTCTAAAACTAAGGATTTATAGGATAATGAGGTTTTAGATATGAAATGGATTTTTTGACATTATAAGTAAAATGATTTAGAAATAGAGAAAATATATAATGGACAATGAAATCATAGGTAAGGATAAAATTTTCTTAGGGATGGAAAATTTTCCTTATTAATATAATTTTTTAGGGAAAATAATTTTTCCTTAAGATAGGGTGGTTGGGATTTTAAAAACATAATTGAATGAAAAATTTATAAAGAAACATTCTTGACTCAACAGAAATGACCCAGCATTGGGTGAGTCATTGTCGTCCTAGCATTGTCACCCTTGTACCGTCACCCTAGCACCGATGACGATCACTGCCACTGATGGCCCATCGGTGCCACCGATTATTTGACCACAAAAATTGGAAACTCCTTAATGAGTCACTAATGGCCCTCAGGATTCCCCAAACACAATAATATGAAAATGTAATAGACTAGGATGGTTCGGTCCATTACATATCTCATGGAGTAAAATCATCAGAATATGACATTTGGTTTTTCAAATTCTACTATTAATAAGTATTTATTATATGTTTAAGGCTTAAAAAATAATTTTCTTGTAATTATCCAATAATTAATTAATTTTTATAAAGAATCATTGGAAAATTATTTGTTTAATTTTTTTGTCTATTGGAAGACAAATATTTTTATATTTTCATTTTTTAAAAACAAATTATTAATTTAAATATCTTTTTAGGTAACATGTTAAATGTCTAAGTGCACATCATAGTGATTCATCGCTATATCATATATTCCATACCCATTTTATAAAAAACACATATCAAACTCAACTAAAGTCTTCTAGAACTTGATTTTTTTTAAATTAAAAATTGAAAATGACATTTTGATTGAGCCCTTCCAGATTTGAAGTAAATAAAAAACATCCTTCAAATATAAAAATTAAGTATCCACCTCTACGTCCCATAAGATTATTTATCTTTATATTTTTGGACCAAATAAATTTGCAAGTATATGAGGTAAATATTTAATTTTTGTAATTTTTGATGATTATAAAACAGAAAATTTGGTTTATTTTATTGTACATAAAAATGGTGCATGTGAAGTTATTATTAAATATGCCAATAATGTTGAAGATGAAAATGTAAATAAGATCATATCTATACGTATTGATCACAGTGGAGGGTTTAATAATAAATATTTAGACTAAATTTATTCTTACAAAGTTAATAATCATTTATTTCTAATTCTAGGACTCCCTAAGAAATGGGGTTATTGAAAGATCAAATGGAACTCTAAAAGTGACTGCAATAACTCTCTAGAATTAATTTAAGGTTTTTCAATATTTATAGGCTTAGGTGGTCAATACCACTTGTTATACCTTGAATCATTTTTTAAAATAAATTATTCTTAAGAGGAATCCCTATAATATTTGGAATGGGAAATGAAATAATGTTGTATATTTTAATGTGTTTAGGTGAATATACTATATTCATAATAGAAAAGAAAACCTAAAAAAAATAGAACCCAAATCAAATGAACGTATCTTTCATGGGTACTCAAACTCAATTAAAGCATACCAGAAATTTAAATGAAAAAAGACAAAAGGAGAACCAATTCACATAAAAAGTAATGAAAATTTTCCTAAACCACATCCCTAAATTTATTATGTTTATTTCAATCTAGAAAATTTTACATGAACGACCCACCCAATAATCATCCTTTTTTTTCATCAACTGAGTTTTTCATAATAAGTTAGATAAATAGGGTAACCTATCTCAAAATAAATCTATACTCATATCCAAATCCTATAACCTATAAGATGGAATTTTTTTAGTGAGGAATTATCCCCAACATTATAATATCATGAATTATAATTTTATTGGAATTCTCCACCGATTTATATTGTAATAATTTTCAAATGGATGTTAAAAGTTTTTTTGATAAGATTTGTTCTGAATTTTTTTTGTTTTACAACCACAAGATATTGAAGATTCAAAGCTTTAAAATAATTTTTTTAATTCAAACAAGGATAATTATGTTTTAAAATAAGACCCTTAATCTTGGTAGGAATGGTTAAAAAAATCTATTTTAGAAAACTATTTTAAAATGGGAAAATATGATTAAAAATTATTTTTAAAGCATATTTGAGAGGATTTATTGATCACTCAAACTTTTTTGATGATATTATTTTTTGTTATAAAAAATATAATTAATGTGAGTTTTTAAATTTAAAAATAAAATATAATATAATTATTTTTATGGGAGAATTAAATTTTTTCCGTAGTTTTCAAATTTATCAATAAGAGGAAGATATAATTATAATCCATGTTGAATACGCCAATGAACATTGAATGTATTTTTTCATAGACCAAGTTAAGGAAAAAGTTACACATAGGAGTATTTATTGTAAAATATTGTTGGATAAATCTTGTAAGCCTTCTAATAATAATATTTATCAAGTTATGAGTTGGAGACTTATTTACATTACCACTAACTGGTAAGAAATCATATTTGGTGTTTGTATTTATTATTATATTCAATCTAATCCTTAAGAATACCATTTAAAAATACCTTAATAGTATTTTCAAATATGTAAAATGTTTTAAAATATTATTTTTTTATCCAAAAATTACTTCATTTGAAAATAAAACTATTCCCAATTCTTATTTGGGAGGGTAAAAATATTATAAGAAATGTAAAAGTGGATCTTATCACCTACTTATAAAATCCATTGCATATTGGAGTTGTAAGAATAAAAAGCTTTTTTCTCTTTTTACAGACAAAGAATAATGTATATCCAAGTGGTGTTGTTGCACAAAAATTATTTGAATGAAAAAAAACTCTTATATTATAGGGTTGTATACAATCTCGTTCTAATTAATTATGATAACGCTAGTGGAATTAATATTAATATAATTCTAATTGAACACTCACGCACTAATAATATTGACCTTTGGAGCCTCTTATTAAGAGAATACTTTAAAATGGGATGTATCATGCTAGAATTAATAAGTTTGGATATTCAATTAGACGATATCCTTACAAAACCCCTCACTTTATAACCTTTTTAATTTACTGTGGGGAAGTTATAAATGGTTCTCTTATGAGTCTCTAACAACGAATATGAATGATTGAGGTATTTTTATCTCTATTTTTCTAAGAAAAAATAATCCATTACTAAATTTTTTATTATATATTTGGTCTTTAAATTTTTTGTTAATTTTACATTTTTTATTGCTTCTGAAACATGATTAATTAAATTAATTACATTTATTTATTTTAAATATTTGTCTTATTATCCCAATTTATTTAATTAATTTTGGGATGAATTAAATTTTTTACATAAATATTTATGTTTGGTCTTCCCAATAGTGCATCCAATAGTCATTTTCGCTTCACCAAGAAGTTGGTGGAATTTATAGAACCATTTATATTGTAAAAACCACACAATAAAAACAATGATTTTGGGAAAGGCCCAATATTTCCATTGTAGGTTATCCCCTCTAACCTATCCCACATAACAACAACTCTAATGAAATACCAAGGCCTCCCAAACCAATATATAACTTAAAAAATAATAAATAAACCTATTTGAATGTTAGGAGATATTTTGTGACAACAACATACCATATTGAAGCTATTACACCAACATTTGATCTCCATTGTGATAGATTTGGATAATATCTTATTCCCTATATCTCATTTTTCTCTCTTTCTATTTGTTTTTCGTCCTTATCTTATTAAGATAATATATAGATCTTTGTAAAGGGGTTTTTTTATAAAACCTCTTATTATTCTTTCACTTGGTTGATCAGTTGGATTTAAGTGTTGAATTTTAGGTTTCTTTCTGACACCACTAAAAATAAAGTGACTTTCTTCTGTATTGTGTTTCATGCTTACAACACAGAAAACAATAATTATTTTTAGTATCATGGATATATTTAATGACAAGGGGGTAATATAAAACCTCTCAAGTCATTATGGGAGGAGATGTAGGCACTCTGGAATTTAGTTTTATCCAAACTCCTTTAACAATGAGTTAGGCCTTATCTTTTATTTTAATTTACATATTCTCTTACTATTTTATTTTATTTATAGTATTATTTAATTTAGTGATTATTGAATTAAATCCCCCCCACTTTACATTAAACTTTGAATAACAATATAATCATCAATTGGGTACTTAAATTATTTAATATAAATGTAGTACCCTTAAGACAAATACATTGGAGTATTCAATACCCACCCTGGGATTTATTGTCAATATCAAATCCCTAATAAATTATAATATGAACTAATTTAAATGAACTATCATGTCATTTCATGATTCTTTCCCCCCATATTGATAATAAATTGAAGGGATACAAATTAATGTAAATATAACACTCATCACATGCTCTATAATATTTCTTTCTACCCAATAACCTTACAATTTTCTAAAATTAAACCATATATACTTGAGAAAAGTGTTGAATTATGTTCCTTTAAATAGTGAGTCATGTACTATCTAACTCTAAGTATATGTGAGGCATGTCATTTTAGTAAACAAGAGTGAATGACTTTGGCTTAAAAATTGTCCATAAAAGATTCATTAAGTGATACCAATTCAAAAATATTATTTCAAGGGTTGTTTAAATAATTTTTTTCATTCAACATATTTTTTTATCCACCTCAATAAATAGATACAAAACATCAAAACCAAAATAATTTTTGTACCCTACTAAATTACCTTTGTACTTTTCATAAAATAATTAATATCACCCCTTTATTTTATAGAAAATATTTTTCACTAAAAATAGGATAGTATATTCTGTATGTGCCTTATTAAGGAATGAATTCTTTTATTTATAGAATTTCAATGTCCAGATTCTGATCAAAATTTGAATCTTCTATGTCTGGAATCCCATCTTCTAGAAATTTAATATATGGATTCATCAATTATTTTTATCCAATTTTTATGATCTTATACCACAATTTAAAAAATATTTATAACCTCTATCTCTAAAAAAATCTACAATTTCATAATTCCTTGAAATAGGATCATCTAGAAGTTTTTCAACCAAACTCCAGCAATAAGGTTAAACTCCATTACACTTAATTATCTTGATTGATACCACTAGAAGTATTGTGAGGATGTATCCTGATATAAATTGAATTAAGGTAGTCTAGGATATATATTTTCCAAATATCAATATGAATTACACAACATTAATTTACATTTATATTCTTCCCATCAATTGACTAACCTTCAATACAATTTCAAAATAAAATATGCACTATCTATACATTGGATTAAGCTGGATCATCCTTTTTCTATTTAGTTAGAGAAAATTAGTTGAAAGTTAATTTTCAACATGGATACTCTATTAAATTCATGTTTTGTAGTATTATAAATCTTAATTATTTCTTCCCTTTTGATTTTCGAACCATGAACATTAATTTGAAGTAAGGAAACATTCGTTTTATCATTACCGTTCACTTTGTGTGGAACTTTCATTTTAACTACCACTAACAAGGAACATCTGTTCACTATTGTATACTTACTTTTTTACACAACTTCTCAAATCCCATTATTAATGTTATGAATAATTTTTTAGAGTAAACAATATTTTTGTACTTTACAAATAGTTTAATAAATTATTTTATGTTATATATCGTTTGTATCATAACATGATGTTCAACATCTTCATTATAGACTTCTTCAACCAAAACAATCCATCTATTTATTTAACATATTTATTCTCTTTGTTGTTTTAGTTTTATTTCATTGACATTAATATTCATGGATTGCTTGTAATGATAACTAGTGGAAAAATTATTTTAAAAAAATGAATTTGTTATATGGTTTTTTATTAACCAATAAATGAAAAATAGTTATTATGTCAAATATATTACAACTGATGTAAAAAACTATCACACTAAAGATTCCACATTTTTAATAACTTAATCGAAATAAAAAATAAATTATATATCAATTTCATATATTGGATATTAAATGAAAAAAACACACTAAAATATAATTACTCAATAATAAGGCCCAATTTTAGCTATCGTCTCTTGATTTATCCCCCAATATGAACCCTAATATCTCTTATTAAATCACTATAACCCCCAATCATTCTTCTTCTTCCGCTACATAATCATTCTCACAACCAACATCACTCTAAAATGTCATCACCATCGATGTCATATTCCACATATACCCTTACTATATTTTCTTCCCTACTTCCATCTTCCTCCATTGATGCCAATATTAGATTTTTCTATTCCAAAGTATTTGATTCACTCCTTATTTATGAAATTTTATGATAATTAAGGTATAATTTAATGCTAATTTTATCATTTTTAAATATATTTCCGGTAGGGGAAAATGTTATTTGGTATAATCTTTTACTATGAAACATTATAATGAGAAGAAAATATTATGCATGAAAACATCACTATTAAACATTATTTTCTGGAACATTTTTAAGCATTGGCCGAATGTCTGTCATATATTGAGAAAATATATTTTATGAAACTATCATTAGCATTTAGTTTATTTTATGGTGTAATGTTTCTCTATGATGTACTATAAAATAATTTCAGTAAGTTCATGAAATTGTGAGTATCATATTTTATATTTTCTTATATTTTTGGAATACAATGAAATTATTCATAAATTGTAATATTTTAATTTGAAAACATGTGTGTAAATTGTGATTAAATATTCTATAACTATAAAAAATTAATAATTATAAATCATATGTCGGTTTATATTATGAAATTTAAATGTATATTATTAAATCACTAGATATATAATCAAAAAAATTAGTCATAAAAATAATGAAAAATTGTGTTTTATTAGTTGTCAATATTTTTATTTCCACATTGAAATTTTTTCTTTCATCTAATTAATTTTTAAATTATTCTCTTTATGAAATTTCTTTTTTTATTTTATTTTTGAAATATTTTATGTATCCTTTTTTATTTAGTAATTTTAAAAATCAATTTCAATATATAGTAACTTATATTTTGTATATGAAACTTTTTATAAGTAATAATTAGTAGTATTTGGATTAATGAAATATAGACAGGTGATGAATATGAGGAAGGAATTGATAGTTTTTAGAATTTTCCAAACAAAACGTTCCACACAAAGGCTTATTTTTTCAATCCATTCAGGAAATCATTAAATATGAAAAAGTTTCAATATAGTGAATTAAAATAAAATTTAATCTTTTATGTTTTTAATATGAGTTACAGTCCTTGGATTTGGTATGGTGAAATTGGAAGGAATTCAAAATCTATTGATGATATGTCTAATAAAACTGAAGATGCTGTCTGTGATATTGATGTAGAGGATATTGAGAATGAATCGATGATGAATTTCCTATATGGTGATTCAAAAAACCATTGTATCTAGGCTGTAAAAAATTATATTTTATTAGTGGTTTTTACTAATTTTATTAGATGTGTTAAGATTGATTCAATTAAAATCCAGAATTGGATGGTGTGATAAGAGTTTTACAATGATTCTACATTTTTTTTAAAGACGTACTTCTTGAAGAAGACGATCTTTTAGATTCACATTATAATGTAATGAAAATATAATACGTAATGAGTTTGAGGTACACGAAGATACATGCCAACCCAAATGAAAGTGAGTCATATAAGAAGGAACACAAAGGTTTGTTAGAGAATCTGATGTGTGGGACATCATGGTATAAGTTAAAAAAACACATGTTTATTTATTAGTTTCCAAGACTCCTACTAGGTAAATTTGTTGTATTATTATAATTTTTACTTTAAATCATTTATTTTAAATTTAAACAGATCAAAAATAAGGTCATGATGACATCTATATGAGTGAATATCTAATGTAAAATTATGTCATCTATTAGATTATCTACAATGTAAAAAAATTATTAAAAGTTTTCAACCTTTGGAAATGAAGTTTCAAATCTTATACTTCAACTGTACACATATAGATTTGATACATATTTTATACATAGTTTAAAAAATAGTACATAGCATATTTTTTAGTAATTTATATCATGTCAAATAAATTTTGGATGAATCTAAAATATATAATGTTGAGTTTAATGATATCAAGAAAAAAATAGGATGGAAATGAGATTGATGATTTTTTGACACCTTTTATTAATGATTTGAAACTTTTTTGGAAGGATGGTATTAGTGTTTATGATTCTAAAGAATATAATATTTTTTAATTTCATTCAATGATTAGGTTGACAATAAATGAATTAACAGTATATAGAATTATTTGTTCAAATAGTGTTAAGGGGAATAAATATTATCTAATATTAAAATAAGGGGTGTCATATTATCAACATCAGCATTATTGAAAAATATTATACATGGTCCATTGATCTTTTTTCCTATGTATCAATCTTATTGAAGATTAAAAATGTAATTCAATGGATTATCAAAAAAAAATTTCAAAAAACCATTATAAATCGATTAGTATTTTGAGAGGGTGAATATATTGATGTCCCATTCAAAAAGAAATAAACATATTGTAATAATAGAAATATATTGAAAAAATGATAAATATTTTTGATTTTTCATATTGTATATATCATGAGGTAATAAATTATATTGATTTCATTAATGTTTAGATTAATACCTATGACAGTTTTATTAGAATGCTATTAGATATTAATGGAAATACTAAGGGTAGGATGAATAAACTATTAGGCTTACTATTAATGGGAATATGATCAAAGTTCTATCTCACTCTAAAAATAAGACAAAAATAGAAACCTATGAATTTACATGCATTTTATAAGTGGGAGAAAATTAGTTTTTTCAAGTGCCTCGATGATAACAAAGTATTGGATGGTCATTCTTAAAGAGAAAAAAATCTTGAGAATATAAAATATTTAATGGTTAATAAGAATAAAATATCATGATTTTAATGTCCACATGCATTAACTCCTACTTTTTGGATTACACTGAATACTTCCAATCAATATAAAATAGAATATCATAAATCTATGTTATTATTCCAATTATATTTTTAACAAAGTGAGTGATCCGAATTCATTTAACAGTTTGATGAATAGTTTAGTTTCTACAAATTTTCAACTAGAAATGTACATTCCATATTCCTTTTTTGAAATCATTGTGTATTTAGAGGTTCATTTGGTGTGAGAAATATATCATTGTAGTACTGTATATTTGTGTAGGATGTTTCCTTTAGAATGTTATATAATGATATTGCGGGATATGATAAGAATATATATTTACCATCATTCTCCATTGTTGACATGTAAATTTTTAAGAATGTTACAATGTTTTGTAAACACTACTTTTCTGGCGTGGATCACATCAGTTTTCCTACATCTCTCCTTGAATGAGTCAGTTTTGGGGGAAAGGGGAACTATGGATTGAAATTGAAATCATTAACCGGTGAACATGTAAATCATGTACAATTATACTTATTGAATTACATATATAATTCTTAGCCATATTTAACATTTCATATTAATTTTTTAAAGAAACATTATCCAAATAAGTGAGATATGTGGATAATGAATTATCATAAAAAATTTCACATGGTTTAATGAGACCCTACATGTTATATATGATATATTAGAAACATTGATATTGTTAGAGAGAGGCATCAGGTTCAATTTGATAACATGGTATGTGTATGAAATTTATGATTATACATTTTATAACAATGAAAAGGTTAACAAAGTTTCAACTCATAATAGTATTGTATTGGTGTTCAAAAAATAAATACATTTTTTTGTGTAAAAGAAAAAGTCTTTGTCTTTATGTCAAGTGAATATTATGAAGTTATTGAAAAATTATGGGTGGTTGATTATATTAAATTATATGTTCTAGTGTTTAATTGAAAATAGGTTTTCAGTGAAAACAATGTCAAACATGATTAATTAGGAATGATACATGTAAATTTGAACATATTGGAATACAAATATTATCCATCTATTATAGAAATATATGTGAAAGAAATGTTTTATGTACTTTATCCCTCAAATGTAATGTGGTATATCATTTTTTCAGCAAAAATAGTATTTTTTGATGAAAAACATGACGATGATAATGATTAATGTTTGATCCATACTTCCAGGGAAAAAATATTAGATAATATTTATAATTATGTTATATAAATGGTTTGTGATATATAAAATGGTCATCACTAATGAATATGGGGAAACAATTCATTAGTAATCTCCCAATATTATAGGAAACATATATTTATTCATTTTTTATATTTTTAAATTTCATAAAGTAAAAGATATATTTGTTTAAAATTTTATAATTAAAACAAATATTTTAACAAATATGTTAAATTTTTTATTATATTGTTTTGTATTTTTTGTATATTTTTTCATTTATTCGACTTTATATTTAATTATTTTATATCTGTAATTTTTTACATAAGCCTTATTTTCTTCTATATATATAGTTTTATGTTTCCTAAATATTTTTATTATTTTTTATGCATTTTTAACTACTAATGGATAAGATAAATATTTTATTTAGTTCTGTTTACTATTTATTTTTTTCTATATCATTTTTCAATTTTTATTAAAATTTCTATGTTAAAAATGAATTTAAATAATATTTTATGATATTCTTTTTTGTCTGTTTCATTGGATTCAAAATAAATTTTTAGTGTAATTTTTTATTACCATTGTTAATTAATTTAATTAATATTATAAATAGTGGTTTTTGTTTACTATTATATTTTGTTTATATCATTTTAAAATGTTATTTAAATTTTTATGTAATATTTAAATTTGTATAATCGTTAACAAAAAATTATTTTCCATTTTTTATATAATTTAATTTCTCATTAATGTTTTCATTTATAATAATTTTATTTATGTAATATATCATATATCAATAAAAATTTGTTTATTTTTGTTTAAATTTTACAGGATTGTTTTTTTAATTTTTATTTACTTTTATTTGTAACTGTTAGATTAGTGTATTTTTGTACTAAATGTTAATTTTATTTTTAAGATAATATTACATGTGTCACCAAAGGCTTCTAGGGAAGAACATACAAAAATTTATATTCAGGATACACATCATCCTTCGGCATAGGATATTTCAAAATCTAATGGCGTAGAAGATGATTTCATGGTTTGTAAATGTGGTTGTACAGATTTATCAAAATTATCAGTATCTTGTATCTAGGACAGAGTATATAGATTTATTTTAATGGTAATGGTAATCTCAATGTGTATAAATTTAAAACAATATAGGAAATGTTTCCCCCCATTCTATACTCACTTTAAAATTAGAATTTTGATGTATGATTAGAGAAATTTAAAGAAACAACAATATCTTTGTTATTGGAGAAACTTTTCATAACACCATTTAATATTATTTTACGTATAATGACATATGTTTACTAATATAGGTTTTTCCCCTTATTATAAAATTATATATGATATACCTGACACTATAGAAATTAGGAATAGATTTTTATCATTATCTTTTAATAAATGAAGGGATTTTAAATCCAGAGACTCGTTAGATTTCATTTTTGAGGAAATTAAAGCTAAAAATATTTTATATATATATATGTGTGGATAATGATATATGGAAGAAGTTTTTTTATAGTAGAATAAAATAATAATTATTGGTCAGTGAATTGTCAAATTTTATAAGTTTTTTTTTGAATAATAATGATCACATTAATGATTTAGTCCTTAATTTAAAAAATATTTGATATATCGTCGGGATACCCAATCAAGAAATGGATACCATGATATTTTATCTTGTGGAGGGAATACATTGTAGTAATAAGAAATAATTTCCAAATAATTTCAAAAAATGAGAGTCAATTCTTTAGTCATTGAAATGTTGACCCTCCTTACCCCCAGCTACGCATAAAAAACTGAAGTCGTTGAAATAGAAAAATGGTAATATATGTCACAGAAAAGTTCAGGGTTATAGTTGACATGATCTTACTAAGTTATTTATGCCATTTATGGTATTTAAATTAGTTAAAATATTTATATATTTTGATTCAAGAATTAATTTTTCAAATATTCTATACAAAAATACCATAGAGATTTCAGCACATATGGGATCTTTAAACCAGAGGGTATGATGGATATTTTATCTACTATATTGTGATTGTTTGAACACTTGGGTCTCATAGGAGGATACAAGGAGGGTCTATTAGTTTATAGGGTGTTTCTAAAATATGGAGATTCTTAAAAGGATGAGGTATATAAATAAAAATAAGATATTTAAAAAATCAAATTTAAGGATATGGTTGAGATGATGGAGAATAGGATTACAGCTCTCATACAGTTACTATTTATAAAGATAAAAACATATTTTCATGATGCTTATACCACTCCTCCAACTTTTTATTCATGTCCCACATCTCCACCTCCACCTGAATATCCAACACTTATACCTCTTTATCCACATATTTTCAACTATTATGATATATTTGTTTCAGATACCCATTATCGTGTTGTTTCATATGAAATTTCATTTTAAATTTGGGATACCATACATTATTATTATATAGAGAAGAATCATCTTCCAGTAAAGATACATGGTGTTATATATGGATCAATATGAGTATCATTTTCTACATATAAGGTCACTATATATGTACAAAGTAAAATCCATCATAAAATTTGGCCGTATATACTTACCAAAAAAATTCCAACCAAGATGGGTATATATAACATCCCATGACCCACACTCTAGGATCCTATGTTGAAATCATGAACATCAGTTTTTCAACATTGATTCTAATTGGGGTGTCCAAGTTTTCCCATCCAAACCTTATAACATCAAAAGAAAAAATTAGATCATTTACATGTTATATTACATTTTATGTTTAGAGTTTTAGAGAATTAGGAAAATTTTCTGCATAAAAATTATAATGACAATAAATGATCATTTCTACCACTTAACCTAGATTTTATTTTTCACATTAAGACATAAACATCTTACATAATAAATACCTTATATATATATATTTTATTCAAACAAATTCTTTATAATCTGGTTAAAAGGAAACAGAAAAATGTTGAGTTCAAATGCTTAGTAAGAGGGTAAATAACAAATAGAGATTAAATTTAAAAAATGAGAATAATAAGTGCATAAGGATATTATGACATCATCAATGTTCATGAGTATAACTTATGATAATTCATACCCATCCATACCATGATCATCAAACATGAAAACATGGAAAAATTATTAATAAAGGGAAAAGGTAATAAGAATAAATAATCATGTTCCATGTGATATCTGTCTTGACAAAATGAAACAACATAAACCCATAGAAATTATAGATAAAACAAAATGGTATATTGGAACATCATCTAATAGAACCCTTAAATCCCCTTATGTACCCTTATAGAACACATAAAATTGGAAGAAACATATGGTTAACTTCCAATATAACTCACCTGAGAACATAATAATTACCTGATGAATTGGAGCTCTATCAGGGATCACCCATAAAATAAGCTATAATGATATCAACTGGCACTATCTCGTCACCTGCATTAATAAGAAATATATTTGAAGCATTGTTAATCCATGGAAATGAAATGGGTTCCATGATAATCTATTTGAGATTAGATTAACCTATGGAAAAGAAATGGGTTCCATTAAATCTATTTACAACAAAATTAATCCATCAAGATAATAATAAAGATAGTATCAATAAAAAATACCCCTAGTACAGGATAAGGGACAAAAAGGGTTGTTGACATTGATAAATCTAAATAATATTAATATATTATTAAAAACATTCTTCAGGAAAATATCCTTATATGTTTGAAAATCAATTTTTAAAACATAAAACATTTTGAATATTAATTCGTTTGAAAATAACCACGAAGGATTACAAATTTAAATTTTAAAACTAACTTAAAATACTTATTGAGTAAAATATAATTTTTAATTTTAAAAAAAAATAATTTTTGAAAAAAAATAGAAAAAAATTTATTGGAAGAAAACATATTTTTGACCGAAGAGAGAAATGAAGTTGGATTTTATTAAATAGAATTGATAAAAAAATTAGTACCAAAGAGTGTAAAATGGTAAAATTATTTAATAATATAATTAATAACCATATTATAAGATAATTCATGACAATTATAATATATCAACATTGGATAATTAATCAAACATGATACTGAAAGTAATGAGATTGTAACAAATCACTCTTCCCACTTTTGTGATGTTGAATCATAATCCCCATGAAATAATAACATTTAATGAAGCATATACTATCATGTAAATAAGTATTTTCATGATATAATATTTAAAATCGGAATTATAAACTCTTCATAAATTAAGATATGTGAATAACATAACAAATGTCTCAAAAAAAGGAAAATTGAGAAAAAAATCCCTTACCACATTGGTAACATTGAAACTGTAAACCCTATGAAAAATAGATACTTAAATGCATATGTAAATGACAATATATTTAAATATAAGAATCATAAAATACATTCATGGTAATTATATACTCCACACAACAAAAATAAGTGGTAAATACGACACATATCTCATAGAAATAAAAGTGAGATGAGAAAAACCCTTACCTTGAGTCTGATTCATCAAGATAGTTCATTATCTTCCGGAATAATAAACATAAGTTAATTAATTAATTTCTTGACACCCTTTTAAAATTTTATTATTATATTTATTTCACTTATTAATAATTTATATATAATTGCATAATCAATTATGATTATGATGGATGTTTTGACCATATTCAGCTTGTGTGTAAAAAACTGCTTAGGTAGGTTTAATGTGGTTTAAAATGTAATTGATTAAACATATATAAAATAATAATCATGAAATGATTATCATAATTATAAATAAATTATAATTTTAAAACCAATAATGAAATATTATTATGAAAAATAAACCAAATTTACGATCATGGATACGGTAGCGCATACATATGGATGAGTAATGTTTCTATTTTATAATGATTATTGGGTAAAAAGGTAACTTAAATTTTATATTTCAAAATTATAATTTCATCAAAAATAATATTATATTTACTTATATATACTATCACAACCCAACTTCTTCATTATTTCGGAAGTTCTGAAAAGTGTCATGCCCTTCATTCTTCAAGATGGAAGAGAGATAATGACCCCTTAGTCCCTCCTTCATAGGCCTAATAGTGGAGACTAGCACCAAGGGTATAGAATCTCATAGAAAATGGGAAGTGTTTCCCTTTTAATGTAAAAAGGATCAAAAGATATGAAGTTAAAATCTCCAATAACACTAAACATTTATATAAGGGATAACCAAAATCCATCCCACGCATGATTTAAACAAATCTACCATAGGGTACTACAACAAAACCATGGTACAATAACAAAAAAATGAGACTATGTAGCAGTTTAGAAACATTCCCGACACCCGAGCTATTATAGTCTAGAACAGTCCTCAATGTCCTCCTGTAAACCTGAAATTAGTTTTACAGATGTATATGAGGTATATAAGTATACCGAGTGGGAAAACAAAATCCACTCGTGAAAATTTAGGGGAACATACTAAATAACCAGATAGAAAATAGTATATCGTCAAGGTACCTACCACGGAGTACTAACCATCCCATCCCCACCAAGGCACACTCACTAATTAATGCAAGTCATGTAAAGTATTAGTATAAGAACATCGACATTTGGGTCCCTCGCGCAAGATTCCCACTGGTTACCTATTTATCCTAATGAATAAAATCTTGACTCTACCACTCTTCCCAAATGCTTTCCCACTTCCACCACCATCCCACACATATGAGGGCCTAAAACCATAAACAAATCGTGCTTGTAAACACCATGGACATAATAACCTCACCTCTCACCTGAAGACACCTGGTCCTCATCTCGAAGACACATGGGAAAACAAACCTGCCTGAAGGATCTAGGATTATGGTAAGCCTCAATATATTAAAGCCTACTTAGATACGCTCGAGTGGTAAGAACCCAAAAGTGGGAGTGGGGAAGAAAGTTAGTAACCATCCATCTATCCTCCCACTGGAATTTTGGGAAATACACCCTCCCCTGTGAAATGGGGGTTTTCAACACTTGGTTCCCAAAAAGGGTTATGTGCATATAGAATCATAAGTAACTAAAATTTATACATATAGGTAATCAATCACTCAGACCAACCTATGGTGTAACGTCTCGGTTTAGGGTGCCACTCAACGGGTTCCCCAAACCCGGTTTTCCACATGACCTCAAGAGATTTTCCACAAACGCCTGAGGCTGCCGACTAGCAGCGAGAGCCCAGGTCTGATAGTGAGGAAACTATGCCCTCATTTGTCAAAGTGTAGCGCAGAAGAATAAAATATAAACATACAACGATAGCAGAAGTAGTAACAGTACATATAACTGAAATAAATAACTAATAACAAAAAGGGAAACCAGCAGTCATATATATATGAAGATTCATCATGTCACTATTCTATAAAACAGCCAGAACATGTTACATAGTAGTACAATACAATACATAGTACAAGTACAGAAATGGAAAACAGAACAGCCAGTAGCATCGTGAGCCCGGGCTTAGTCCCATGCCCTCCTACTCCTCAGCAACAATCAAGTACTTGTATAGGGACCCATTCCCTTATCTACACCTACAGAAACGTAATCTGTTTGGGATGAAAAGCATGACCCAAACTGTGTGTGAGAAATATATCTCAGTAGGCACCCACCAAAGGCCCGTACCCAACTGTGTAAAAGCATGCAACAACAGTGTGGAGTAGTAAAATGCAATAAACTATACCGTACTCAAAAGTAACCAACTTACCAGTTATATTTCTATTTAATTAATCATTTAATCCATTTAATATATGAAAACACCATAGTGAATTTCTCAATAAACAGTCAGTGTTCTCACACACTCAAGCCCTTACCCTCATGTAATCATAATCCAACCCGCGGGTAATTTCCCACAGGCATAACAGATTTTACCCTCACGCGTAGGTAGTGTCGTCCTCAGGCACAGTGTCTATTTCCTACAGGCACGGAAGAAGTTTCCCTCAGGCTAAGAGAACATTTCCCTCCGGCTAATACAGTAATGCACTCAGGTTATATATAAAAACTGACCTCCGGCTCAAGTAATTGGGCCATTCCTAGCATATAAATAAACATTCACATTAAATTCCTCTCAATGCAACAACAATGCATAATATTAACCTAGCATACCCTTGGGTATCCCGGCCAAATTATTAAACAGAGGAATCCACCCCCTGGTGGTCCTGGATCCAAGCACTGATCCCAAACAACTATATTACAATTTTATTTAATTTCTTATACAGTTCTAGGTAGTCAAAATAGCCATGGCTTCAACCACACGACACCCAAACATGGGTTCGTGGTACTAAAATACACAAAACACACAGCAGTTGGAAAAATAAACACCAAGCCACCTACCTTTAATGCCAACGAACGTTATACCCGAACGTCAACCCACAAATCGTCCAAGAACAATGAAGATCTGAGGTGAAATAAAACCTCATTAAAACATAAATAACTCCCTCTAGGGAAATAATTGTCAAGAGACACACTAGGATAAGGAAGATCTTACCAGTGTGGTTCCAACGAGATTGACGGAGGAAGAATCTGATTCCCGGTTCGCGATCGACGGATCTCCAGAGCTTCGACCTCCTCTCCTGAGCACCCTCTTCCTGTTCTTTGCCTTCCCTGTAAACAGGGGAGGCTAATACCCATTTTATATGAAAAAAACAAAGTACACGGTGTGTACTTCCGAGTACATGGCGTGTAATTCTTAGTACATGGTGTGCACTTCCCATTTTTAAATTGTTCCTCTGGTGGCTTCCCGCCAGCGCCGCACAGTTCACCTGCCGACATGACTACACGGCATGTCTTCACGAGTACATGGCGTGTGCTGTCACAATGTTGGCCACTGCCTTATTATTCGCTGGTTGACTGCCTACACGGTGTGTAAGGGACCACTACACGACGTGTAGTTGGTTCCTACACTTTTCATCGCTGACTTGGCAACACGCCCTGTGTACTCATTCCACATGGCCAAAAGTACACGGTGTGTGGAAAATGTGCATGATGTGTACCTTCCAAATTTTAGGATTTTTCCTCATTTCCCATATTTTCTTAAAAACATTTAAGGAATAAGATAAAAGGAGAAATTTGTACCTCAAAATTAAGAATCGGGTTCTTACAAACATCCCCCCTTAAAGCAATTCATCCCCGAATTTCCCTTCCAAGAGTGGATAAGGTAAAGCTGAGAATAACTCTGGCCACTGAGCACGTACGTTGGTCTCCTGCTCCTATGTTTCATCCTGCACTGGGCCATGCTTCCATAGCACCCGTACGAGAGGAACTGACCAGCCTC
Organism: Viscum album; assembly: GCA_963277665.1. Classification (NCBI taxonomy): domain Eukaryota; kingdom Viridiplantae; phylum Streptophyta; class Magnoliopsida; order Santalales; family Viscaceae; genus Viscum; species Viscum album. The sequence continues at coordinate 85,062,766 of OY728121.1, read as the reverse complement.
GGAGAACGTTCATTCTCCTATAAACGATACGAGTTGGATGCTCCTCGAAGGGCACATCTACCTAATTCTCAACCTCCTCGGGATGAAGTACGTGAGACAAGTCTGAATGATAGCGGCGCAACTAAGATACATGGAAGACGCCGTGCATGGACCGATACCTCTGGGGTAACTACAGCCGATAGGCAACTGGCCTGACTCTCTCCATAATCTCAAATGGCCCCACATACCTCGGTGAAAGTTTACCCTGTCTCCTGATCTGCTTGTGTCCCAGCCTTGAAGAATCACGCAAGAAAACCGGATCCCTGACCACGAACTCCAAAGGTCCACTACGGAGATCAACATAAGATTTCTGACAGGACTGTGCGGTATCCATCTGCTTCTGAATCAACTGGACCTACTCAGAAGTCTCCTATACGAGACGTGGTCCTAGTAAAGCTGACTCACCTGCCTCTAACCAGCACAATGGTGATCGGCATGGCCTACCATATAAATCCTCGTAAGGTGCCATCTCAATATTTTCCTGAAAACTATTATTGTAGGAAAACTCAACTAGGGGTATGTGCTTCTCCCAAGAGCCCCCAATGTCTCGAACACATCGACGCAGTATTTCCTCAAGAACATGTATCATATGCTCTGACTGGTCATTGGTCTAAGGGTGGTAAACTATGCTCAGAAGCAGCTGTGTACCCAGTGTCCTCATAAAACTCTGCCAGAAACAAGATGTGAAACGGGATTCCCTATATGAAATGATAGAATGATGGACCCCATGAAGACATATGATCTCTCGGATATACAACCTTTTGAGCTCGTCAGCACTGAAGGTCTCCATGATCGCAAAGAAGTGAACTACCTTCGTGAGTCTGTCCACAACAACCCACACGACATCATTTCCTCAAGGTGACCTCGGCAAACCAGTCACAAAATCCATCATGACATCATCCCATTTTCACTCCAGGTTGGGTAATAGCTGTAACAGTACGGTTGGCCTCTAATGTTCCGCCTTCACCTACTGACAGGTGGAACACCTCGTAACAAAACCAGCTACATCTCTCTTTATACCCAGCCACCAGTACTGACGTCTCAAGTCACGGTACATATTGGTAACCCCGGGATGAACATCCCAAGTTGAGGCATGAAATTCCAGCATCAGCTCCTCGTGTATATCCCCTAGAACCTATACTCTTCCATGGACACACAGAACCTCACCACTGCCTATTGTCGACTCAGGAGGAGGGTCCTCACTTTCCACCAACTCCCGTAGAACTAGGCCTCTGGATTAGATAGTTGTCTCATCCTCACTGTATCCATGAGGGTATAATTCACAGATAAAGTGGAAAGATAAGTTTTCCCCTAAATTTCGTGAACCTCCAAATGCATCTCATAGAACAAAGGCATAAGCTGCCACTCACCACTGGCCTCCTGCATAGCCTATATCTGAGTCTTCCTACTCAGTGCATCAGCTACTGCATTACCGTTACTATGTGTATAAGAAATCTCAAAGTAAAAATACATTAGGTATTAGACCAACCTTCAATGTCTCAGATTCAAGTCACGCTGAGTAAAGATATACTTGAGACTTTTGTGGTCGGTAGAAACCACAAAACAATCTCTCAATAGATAATGTCTCCTATAGCGCAACACATGAACCACTGCAGCCATCTCGAGATCATGTGTTGGTTAATTCCTCTCATGTGGCCTCAACTACCAAGACCTGTACGCAACTACTCGATCTCCCTACATCAACATAGATCCTAGAATAATATATGATGCATCACAGTAAACTGTATTGCTCTTCCCATGCTTCGGGAGTATCAGGATCGGTGCTGATTTCAACCATCCTTTCATCTCCTGAAAGGCTGTCTCGCAAGATTCCGTCCAAATGAACTTCACACCCTTCTTAGCCAAACCCGTCAATGGCGTTGATAAGCGGGAGATGTCCTTGATGAAATGTCTTTAGTAACCATCCAGCCCTAAGAAACATTGTATCTCAAACACGTTTCTAGGCTGCTCCTAGGAAACTACTGCTCTCACCTTCTCTGGGTCCACGGAAACTCCTGCCTCTGAGATAATATGACCCAAGAAGTGAATCTGGTCCATCCAAAAGTGGAACTTTGAGAGCATAGCATATAGTTGATACTCTCTCAGTGTACTCAATATGATCTCGACATGGGTGGCATGGTCGTGTCGAGTGTGAGAGTACACCAATATATCTTCCATGAATACTATAACAAAAGAGTCCAGATACGGATGGAACACATGATTCATCAGGGCCATGAAAAATGTTGGCACGTTCCTGAGTCTGAACGGCATAACCGTATACCCGTATAGACCATACATTCTCCTTAAGGTCGTGAGAGGAATATCATATGTTCTTACACGCAGCTGATGATATCCAGATCTCAAGTCAATCTTCGAGAACACTCGTGCTCCACGAAGTTGATAAAAAAGATCATCAATACTCGGCCGGGGATATCGGTTCTTAACCTTCAACTGGTTCAGCTTCCGATAATCCACACAGAGTTTGAGAGTACTGTCTACCGTCTTCAGAAAAAGAACCGGAGAACACCAAGGAGAAGTACTGGGTCGGATGAAACCATTTCACTGTAACTCCTCTAACAGCCTCTTGAGCTCCTGAAACATAGGCGTAGCCATCAAATAAATAGGAATGGACACCGGTGTTGCTCCTGGCACAAGCTCAATAGATAAATCCACCTCTCGCTCCTGAGGTAGAACAAAAAAGTCGTCCCGGATAACATCCCTGAAACGATCAACCACTTGAGAGAAATCTGTCTAACAAGTCCCCTGATCATCCAGATATAAACTCGCAATCTGGTCCGTGACTCTACATCGCCCATGATGCTATGTTCCAGCTCAACTTGCCTAAACATCCCACTCACCCTTTTGTAGAAAGTCTCCACCCTCTGGTGACATGAAACACACCCTGCAATGACAGCTGTCTAAAAAGGCTCGAAAGGTAACCAACCAGTACATCCCAACAATGACGTCATATGCTGTCATCTCTAAGACATAGAGGTCCCAAAGGAAGTGACTCCCACCAACCTCAAGGGGGCACTCCATTCACTGATGTAGACCAGCTGTTCTAGTCCCCAACAGAGTGTCTAGCGTCATAATATTAGAATTAGTAGAAACACAGAGCCCAAGGATCTCCAAAACGGGTACAGATATGAAACTATCTCTATCACCCGTATCGAAAAGTACTGAAGATAAGACAGAAGCTACTAGAATTGTAACTCTGACTATAGATGTTCTGGGATCCTACTCCTGCTGGGTCTATTGCACTGTATGAGTCGGCCCAGTGTCGCGGCCCTAGGACACATCCTGGCTACCCGGATATGACCCGCCCTGCTGCCTCTGAGATCCTGGTGTATGGATACCATGACCACGACAACCATCTCCACCTACACACCCTGACGTATTCCAGTTCCCCGACTGGAAGGAAGCCACTGGTCCTTCTCCCGCATGCGGAGTCTTCACAGAACCCCTCTCACTAGACACTGGTTAAAACGCTCTGCAAAAGCGCTTCAGATCACCCATCTTACCGCAAGATCGGAACTCCACTTGGTCTCGTGGACATTGTGGCCTATTTTGCCCCTCTCGACCACAATGGTAGCACGTGACCTGCCACCTTAAGCATTATTCTGACTGGTACTGCCACCCTGAGAGAAGTCCATCTGTCTCTTCCTCTTACTAGTAGAAATAGTACCAGAAACTGGTGTTGAACCGCCCTGGCCCACACCACTAGCTTCCTGGAGGTTCCTCTCTGTAATCATTGTCTGGTTCACAATAGCATGTACAGTAGGAAACCTGAAAACATTCACAAGTGCTCTGATGTCATACCGAAGACCATCCTCAATGCATCTGACCCTCAGCGTCTCATCGCCCACCAGCACTGGTGCAATGCTCTGATGCTCGGTGAAATGAGAAAAATAGACCATCACAGACATAGTGCCCTGCTACAGATTCATGAACTCTCGAGCTCTAACTTCACTCAGTGTCTCTGGGATGAAGAAGGCATAGAACACAATATGAAAATCATCCTACGCCATGTCCCTATGATGATCTGACTGGGTGGTAACATCCCACCACCTCTTTGAGGAATCATGTAACATGTATGTCGTGAGCATGACCCTCTGCCCTGGAGGCATCTCAAGATGCTCGAAAATAGTCTACATCGATCCTAGCCCAGACTCCGCAGCATGTAGTATTCCATCCCCTGAAAACGTTGGTGGATGCTTCTTCTAGAAGATACGTGTCAGCTCGGCCATAGATGTGGCAGCCTGTGGTGCTCCCTGAAAGGTCTGCATGAACCGCATAAAGCCCTCATGGAACTGTGCCTATGCGCCTATGTCTAGTATAACAAATAGCTCCACATCTGGCTCTACTGGAGGGTCCACTGGTTGCCCATGTGCACCATCTCTGGAGTATACTCGTTGCCACTCTCCTGGAGAACAACACACAGTCATCTAGGCGGCATGACACTACAAGGTCAAAAACACACCTTAGATTCATGATTATCAAGACTGAAAATGAAAGAACCACAAAGGGAACAAGAGGGAGAAAGCATTCAAGATTTTCAAAACAAGATTACACGGCGTGTATAATGACTACAGGGTGTGTACTTGACTTCCCTTCCCTTTCCCGGGTTCATCGACACGGCTAAGCCACACGGATTCCATTTGAACAAAACTACACGGCGTGTATATCATCTACACAGCGTGTATGGTGTTATTTCCATCTTCCTGTGTCGCTTGTGACACGACCGACTACTCGGATTGACACTACACGGCGTGTTACACCCGCACACAGTGTGTACACCACCCTATTTTCCAGCCACACGGCTAAGTCCATACGGTCTGTCCTCATACAAGACTACATGGAATGTCCCACAGGTACACGACGTGTACTAGACGAGCTCCACTAAACTGTGTTGTGAGTTACATGGCTCACACTACACGGCGTGTTCAAAATACACACAACGTGTACACGAAAGGATTACACCGACCCATGTTGTTAGTTACACGGCCGATTCCCCAAGTCACACTACATGGTGTGTCTATAATTGATATGGCGTGATCAAGAAAAGAGTTCACTGGCCCGTTTTGTATGTTACACGGCTGGACTCTGGGTCAACACTACCCGGCGTGTACATAAGGTACACGACGTGTTTTTTCCCAAGACTTTACCTACCCTGTGTCACCGCCCACACGGTTTGTGACATGGGAAGTGACTACACGGCATGTATAGAAGCTACACGGCGTGGTCACCCCCAAGCTCTTCCCTTTCCCATGTCGCCACCCACATGGTTTGTGACACGGGAAGAGACTACACGGCGTGTACTTAGGGTACATGGCGTGTACCCAAAAGTTTATTTTTCTTCCCAAACAGAAGGCCATACAAGGCGTGTTGAAGGTACTACACGGCTTGGATACTGGGTTTCCAACCAGTATGCCTCATATAATTCTCCAGAACCCAGAAAATACCGAAAAACAACACCTATGTGCCAAATTTTGATCTGTGAGGGACCATACTCCCCACGAATCAAAGTTTGACATCTTATCTGTGTTATAAAAAAAATAAACAGATAATGATCCACCAAATTCCAGTTAATGGGGGACCATACTCCCCAAAAACCAAAGTTTGGCGTCTATTATTTTAACCGTCTCATACAAAAATACCTTATCGAACAGCAGGTATTTATCAAGCATCTATCACAACAGCATTCTTTTCTAGCACAACAACTATCACAACAACATGAAATTTCAAATTCACCTATATGGCATTGAACTGTGCATGGTATGTGATTTCTAGCCTCTTCCTAAATGATGGATGAGATGGCATACCTTCATCTCATCAGGTTGCAACTAAATAGAACCCAAGGATAAAATATAAATAGCACAACCCCAAGTGTGTCACCCAACGGTGAAATCAAATCAACTGTAAATTGCAAAATCAGTAAAATTACAATACGAGGTAAATTGGCTTTTCCCTGTACACGGGTTAGCTATGCCCGGGAATAGATTATTACCAACTACCTTTCTCATCCTATACCTGACTAAGGCTCCAAATAGTAGGTCAAAGAAAAGAACCTTCCTATGATACCACTTTGTAACATCCCGGTTCCGGGTGCCACTCAACGGGTTCCCCGAACCCGGTTCGCCACATGACCTCAAGAGAATTTCATCAAACACCAGCGGATGCCGACTAGCTGCGAGGGCCCAGGTCTGATTTTGGGGAAACTATGCCCTCATTTGTCAAAGTGTAGCGCAGCAGAATGAAATATAAACATAAAACGACAGCGAAAGCAGTAACAGTACATAAAATTTAAATGAAGATCTTATAACAAGAAGGGAAACCAGCAGTCATATATATATGAAGATGCAGCATGTCACTATTCTATAAAATAGCCAGAACATGTTACATAATAGTACAATACAATACAGAGTACAAGTACAGAAAAGAAAAACAGAGCAGCCAGTGGCATCACGAGCCTGGGCTCGGTCCCATTCCCTCCTACTCCTCAGCAGCAATAATGTACCTATATAGGGACCCTTTCCCTTATCTAAAACTGCCGAAACATAATCTGTTTAGGTTTAAAATAATGACCCAAATAGGGTCTAATAAATATATCTCAGTAGGCACCCAACAAAGGACACTGCCCAACCGTGTGAAAGCATGCAACAACAGTGTGCAGTAGTAAAATGAAATAAACTAAGAATTACTCAAAAGTAACCAACTTACCAGTTATATTTCCATTTAATTAATCATTTAATCCATTTAATATATGAAAAACCCACAGTGAATTTCTATGTAAGCATTCAGTGTCCTTAGACACTCAAGCCCTTACCCTCAGGTAATCAGAATCCAACCCGCCGGTAATTTCCCACAAGCATAACATATTTTTCCCTCAGTAGTAGGTAGGGTCACCCTCAGGCATGGAGTCTATTTCCCATAGGCATGGAAGAATTTTCCCTCAGGCTAAGAGAATATTGCACTTAGGCTAATACAATCATGCCCTCGTGCTATAGAAAAACACTGCCCTCAGGCTCAAGTAACCGGGCCATGCTGAACATATAAATAAACATTCACATTCACATCCTCTCAAGTAAAAAGAAATTCATATTATTAGCATGGAATACCCTCAGGTATCCCTGCCAAACGGCTAAATAGAGGAACGCACCACCCCCCCCGGGTGGTCCTGGATCCGAGCACTGATCCCAAACAACAATTTTACGACTTTATTTAATTACCTATACATTTTTAGATAGTTAAAATAGCCACGTAATCATCCACACGACACCCCAACATGGGTTCGTGGTACTAAAATACACAAAACACACAGCAGTTGGAGAAATAAACACCAAGCCACCTACCTTTAATGCCAACGAATGTTATATGCGAATGTCGACCCACAAATCATCCAAGAACAATGAGGATCTGAGGTAAAATAAAACCTCATTCAAATATAAATAACTCCCGCTAGGGAATAAATTGTCAAGAGTCACACAAGGAGAAGGAATATCTTACCCGTGCGGTTCTAACTAGATTGACAGAGGCAGAATCGAAATCCCGGTTCATGATAGACGGATCTCCAAAGCATCGACCTCCTCTCTTGAGCCTCCTCTTCCCGTTCTAAGCCTACCCTATGAACAGGGGAGGCTACTGCCCATTTTAAGCAAAAAAACAATGTACACGGCATGTACTTCCGAGTACAAGTCGTGTACTTCCCATTTTTAAACTGTTCCTCTGGCGGCTTCCCACCAGTGTAGCACTGTTCACCTGCCGACATGACTACACAGCGTGTCTTCATGAGTACACGGCATGTGGTATCACATAGCTCACCACCGCCTTATTATTCGCCTACTGGATAACTACATGGCGTGTAAGGGACCACTACACGGTGTGTAGTTGGTTCCTAAACCCTTCATCACCGACTTGGCTACACGCCCTGTGTACTAATTCCACACGACCAAAATTACATGGTGTGTGGACAAAGTACACGGCATGTACTTTCCAAAATTTGGGATTTTTCCCCATTTTCCAAATTTTCTCAAAAACATTTAAGGAAAAGAGAAAAGGAGAAACTCCTACCTCAAAAGTAAGAACCGGGTTCTTACATATGGGTTTCAAAAAATGACCAACCCACACAAAATTTCTGTGTTGTTACCCCTATTTTCACATCCACACAAACATCCACTTCCAAATCATTAACCCAACCCCTTTTTCATATAATCACTTTCAATTTATTTATTAAGGGGTTCACTTTAATTTTTTCTATCACTACCAGGGGAAAATACCATGAACAACAATGAACAAGGGAAGAGGGACCAAGGTAATGAATTTCCATTTTAACAATCATTCATAACACAACTGAGAATAACCAACCTTCACTCCCACTACACAACCCTTTTTTCCCTAGACACCCATTAAAAAACTACCATCTATCATTCTCCAATGTTATACCTCACAGTCATTCCCTCAAAACCAAACCCAGTAGCTCCACTGCACAATAAAACCACACTTGACACACCTATTTACATGAAGTAACCACACCACCAAAAACCTACACCCTTGTTTCCCTAACAATCCCCATATTTAGTCCCACTACATAATAAGTCAATAACCACAATGAAATCCTACTACCCAAAATCCCTTGGTATCCAGAAAACAAATAAAGGTAGTCCCACCGCCTTCAAGTCCATCCATTCCACAATCAATCTGTTTCACAAGATCAAATTCCAATACACCACCCGTACAACACCACACTCAAAGCCCATGGAAACTACCATTCCACCACAACCCCATTTCACATGCATACCACACCCTCCTCACAGAACCACCACCCCTTCCCACCCCTGGATTCATAATTACGCTCCCAAAACCATCCCCACACATCCTCGAAAACATCAAAAAACCCAATAGAACACAATACCCAACCAAACCTATCAAAAATTACATATTCAGATTTGGTAAACATTGTTCTTTATGACCATGTTGATAAATAGGGGTGATCAAATAAGTATTTTCTTCCTAGGGAATTCATTTCAATTAGCCAAGTATACGAGATTAAGAATATTTCATGTTACAACCATTTATCAATAATCACGACAAAATAAAATATAACCGATAGGAAAGAAAAGACCCCCAAAAGATATGATTTTTACAATTCATATAGCCACAAAAAACCATAAAAATAATCAATGATAACAATCAATATGGGCGATAAACATCAAACCACTACTAGACCATTATTTCATTGACCCGATTTTCTTTTGATCATATGCCCTATAATTATTTATTAGTCATTTAAGGAAAGGATTCGGTCATTCTACATGAAGAAACATTAGTACAGCCACCCTGAATGACACACAAAAAAAGGAGAGGTAGAAGAATCCCTACTTGGAATAGCATGCGACCAATGCTCCTCTTTGCACCAAGAACAGGGGATCACCCCAGCACCAGGAGACTACAAGAAAAATTTGAAGGAGGGATCAAGCACATGAACCTGACTCCCCTATAGAATAAGGCTCTACGCATACCAATAGGGAATGGAAAATACACTGGGAATGGATGATCTGGTATTTGGAGATCCAGATCCAATATTAAAGAAATAATGGTTTCAAAAGCCATTAACGTGGGATTGTGATCAAGATCACATGGTTTGAGTACCTCAAATTTCCTGGAATGTTATGATATTAATGATATACTTAATATCCTTTGAAACTTCCATAAAAATCCCAAATAGGGATTTAAACTCGGTTTATGTCAAATAAGAGCTAAGAGGGATCAATTTGGAAGAACAAGGAAAAATTGCAAACACTAAAAATGAGTCACTGATGGGTGAGTCACTAACACTGAGCCACCAACGGGTGATATACCGACATGACATAGCAACATTGATCCATTGATGCATAGCTTCCAATGTAACATACCAATATTGAGCCATCGACACTAAGTAATAGATGTAATGACTCACATATTCCATGAGTCATCGACGCCCCTAAATCATCGATGGTAATGCCCCTGACTCACCAACACTGATGTCCCTGACTCACTGATGTCGATACCCCTAACTCAATGATGCTGATTCCCCTGACTCACCGATGCTAAGCTACTGACAATGAGTCATGGATGGAAAAACTAAAATTCTAGACAACTCTTGAAATGAGCTAATGTTGCCTCCCAAAACGCCCTAAACATTGTATTTTCACAATGTAATAGCTTGGGGAAATATAATTCATTACATTAGATACCTCTCACCTATTCTCATCCTAAGAATTTAAAACAAACCCTAGGAAGAGAGACGATTGAACAATCACCCCTTATGATACCTCTTAGGAACAAACCACCCATGTGTTGTTTGAAAGATACACTGAAAACCTCGAAATCCAAGAACATATCCTTGAAAACTGTCTCCTAAACTAATATAGAAACACTAAGGGCCCACTACCCTAAAAAACCATGCAACCAAGAAAGTCACATCATCCAGACACAAGGATTAGGGGGCTCCTTCATCCATGTTAAGATACTATCTGCTTTTGGTGATATTTACTTGCCCGAATGGTTTTAATTACATAATTGTTAATGAATCTTGATTAAGGGTCTTTTCCTCCCCTCCCCACAGTTAGTAATTTTCACAAAAATTCAGAGAAAATGGAAACAAATCATTTTATAAAGAATAGGTTCAAGCATTACATCATAAAATGAGGCACCAAGGTTTAACATTGAAACAAAATTAAGAACAGCTCTAGGTACTGGGAAAGCATCTATGCCTCCCACTTACAAGTACTATCCTCAAGGCCACAATGACTCCATAACACATGAACCAAATGAATGGTCTATCCATGAAGAACCTTCTCTTCACATTCCTTGATTCTTACTGGTATCTCCATGAACATCGGGTCTTCCTCGATATCTAACACTCCCCAGTCAATGATGTGGGAGTAATCGTGTAGATACTGATAGAGTTGATAGACATGGAAGATGCCATGGATCATCTCCAACCACGGTGGAAATGCCAGTTGATATTCCACCTTACCAACTATTCCCAACACCCCGAAAGGTCTTATGAACCTTATAGAATGCTTCCTCCATCTTCAAATCCTATGTTTCACACATAGAGGGGAACCCTTCAAGAAAACATGGTCCCCAACCTCAAACTCCATAGGTATGCTCCCATGATCGGTGTAAATGTTATGTCAATATTATACTACCTTCATCCTCTCACGGACATTATGTACCTTCTCAGTCATATTCTACATCATGTTCAGACCATGAAAGGATGATTCACTAATCTCTTTCCAAAAGAAGGGTGAATGACATGGCCTCCCATATAGATCTTTGAATAGAGGCATACCAATGTAATTTTGAAAGATATTATTGTTTCAAAACACTACAAATGGAAAATTTCCCATTGAAGACCAACTAAAGTCCAGAACACATGCCCGTAACATTTCCTCTAATGTCTGGATGGTCCTCTTTCATTGTCCATCCATATGTGGGTGGAAAGAAGTGATAAGGCGTAACTGGATTCCATAGTCATACTGTAATCCCCTATAGACTTGCGACATAAAATATATATCCCAATCCAAGACAATGGATCATGGAATTCCATGAATCCGCACTACCTCATCCTTATACCTCAGTCCAAAGGCATCCACTACACTAGACTCCTTGATCGCTAACAAGTGATCTGACATCATCAACCAATCCACTACTACACAAAGTGCATTGAATCCCCCTTGAGTCCTAGGTAATCCTATGAAACAGCCAATTGATATTTCATCCCATTGTATCATGGGGACATCTAAGGGATGAAATAGACTTCCAGTAACATGGTGCTCAACATTCACCTACTAACACACTAGGCACCATGCCACAAACACTGCCACTGCACGCTTTACCCTGGGCCACCAAAACTGTTCCCTAAAGACTCATCACATTTTAGAGACTCATGGATGCACCACTAAGGGTGAGGTATGGAACTCACAGATAACTCCCATATGCATTACAACATGTCCAAATAGATTCCCATGGAACAATATCTGATTTGAACTATCCTTCGGCTATCCCTCTAGAGCATCACCCTAGACAGCACGATCATTAATCACTTCTGTCACTATGACTCCCCATTGAGACTCCTAAACCTACAACAATGTGGAAGACTGCACTATCATCTAAATCAAACGGTCTCCTCCATCATCCACTCTTGTATCCAAATGTAAATCGGACAACTCCTCCATTGCCTTCCAAGAATCCATGGATTCCCAAACTACCTTCTTCTGTTACTTTCTGCCTAAGGCATCAGAAAACATATTCCCCTTTTATGAGGAGTAATAGATCTCAATGTTTTAATCTTGAATAAAATAAATCTACCTTTACTATCTCAAGTTCAGGTCTCATTGGGAGAAAATATACCTCAAGATATTGTGATCTGTGAATACCACAAAGCAATCCTCGATGATGTATTGTCCCTACAGCTTGAGCGATAACATGGCCGCTATAAGATCCAGATCAAGGGAAGCATATTTATGTTCATGTGGTGGTAACTTTATAGTCTCATAAGAGATCACTCACCACTATAGCATTATCACAAATCCCAATACTAGAATGAAAGCATCACAGAACACCTCGAACATCACCCCTTCCTCTAAAAACCTAACAACTGGGGAACTGTCTAGCTTCCCCTTCAGTTAGCTAAGAGATTCCTGACACTACTCACTTGACATGATGGCCCAACCATTTCTAGTCAAATCTATCAATGGATCCACAAATAAAGATAATTTAGGTACGAACCTCTAGTAATATCCATCTAGACCCCGAAATCTACAAAAATCTTCCATGTTCTTGGGATCAATTGAAATAACAAATGCCTAAACCTTTAATGGGTCCATTAGTATCCCTTACTAAGACACCACTTGTCCATGAAAGTTCACCTATTTCATCTAGAACATTCACTTGAGAAACTTCCCATAGCACTGGTTGTGCCGAAGGACCTCCAAGAATGTCCTGAGGTGCTCTGCATGATCCTCCTCTAACATTGAGTAAATTTGTATGTCATTTATGAACACGATGATTATCTAGCCTAGGAACTTCAATAAGACAGAGTACATGAGCCCCATGAACATAGCTGGTGCATTCGTAATGCTGAAGGGCATCTCCATGAACTCGAAGTTCCCATACAAGCATCTGAAAGTAGTATTCCGGATGTTTCCCTCCTTTGCCCTAAACTGGTGATATCCTCACCACAGATCAATCTTAGAGAACCAATCTATTCCCTTAAACGGGTCAAAAATATTGTCTATCTTCAGAAGGGGGTAATGATTCTTGACTGATACATGGTTCAGTCTCTAATTGTATATTTATAGCCTCATACCACAATATGCCTTCTTGGAGAACAAGAGTAGAGAACCCCACAGCGACACAATTGGTCGAATAAAACCCTTTTTCATGAGGTCATCAACCTGAATCTACAACTCCCACAACTCAAAAGGCTCCATCCAGTAGGGATCCGTCAAAATTAGATGGGAAACGGGTCGCAATTCTTTTTCTAACTCAATGTCACGGTGAGGGGTTATGGTCAAAACCCCTAATGATAAGACTTCCAGGAACTCTTTACCAACCCTAGAAATCCCCACCATCTCTGTGTCCACAGATCCCATGTACAGCTCAACCATGAGGGAGAGAAAAGGCTCCACATACTGACTACCCACCTGAAATCCCTGCACACCGCATAAAACTACAAACCGGACATCCACACCTAAAAACATGACTCTTATTCAGATGCAGTCGTGAAAATCATTCACCAAAAACAACCATTCGATGCCTAGGATGAAATCATATGGATGCATCTATAGCAGAAGGAGATCCCCACTGGACTAATGTGTCCCCAAAATTTGTCTACCTCCCCAAAAAACATAAAACAATCTAGTCGGACCTCCAACTAGAGTACTCTATAGTTGGGGCACAGGAAGCCTCTCAACATCTATTCCAAGAAAATGGGCTAGAATGAGAGAAACAACGGAGTGTGAGGCTCTTGAATCAAACAAATCACAAGAAAAAGTGATAAATAGATTGTTCGTACCTCGAACAACATCTGGCCCAACTAGAACAATTGCCTCGACGGCATAAAACTACTCACTCGTAGCTCCTCTACCACTCTATTGTAGACTACCTCCCTAACCATGCCCTGATCGAGGTCACCAAGGATAACCTTGAGGTCAGCCTCCTCGAGCACTGTCTACCCTCGGTGGAGCAGCAGCTCGCTGCCTTGTTGTAGGAAAGAATTGATTGGCAACTGTTGTTGTTGAGGTAGGCGTTGAACCTGCCCGCCCCCACTATACTGAGCTCGAATTGGGAACTAGTTATGAATATGTACATGGCCTCCACATATAAATAAACTCGGTGTTGGGACCATGGGGAATGGTTTAGGACCAATAGATTGGAAGTATAACTATTGAGATCTACTCCCCACTGGTCGAAACCTAAATGGCCCTAACACCAGAGACCAGATGTTGAATTTCTTCACATTCAACAAACTCGGCTGGCTCCCCTCTCAAAGTACACCTCCCTACGATTTCATCCTCTCTATTACTTTGGAATTCGTATGATCTTCTTTGTATGTTAGTAGGGTAAAGGGATTGACGACATACTGAAGAGAATTTCGGAGTGCCTCCTCCAAGCACCTTGCCAACGACTCCTCCTATGGAATGACATCTGGTGAAAACCGTGTGAGATCCTTGAACATGAAGCCAAGTTCCCTCATTGACATACTCCCCTTCTGGATGGAGGAAATCTTCGTCCTCTTCTTGACCTTCATCATTGAGGAAAGGAACTCTACTAAAAATTCTTTCTCAAAGTCATCCAAGGAGACTTCGGTCTCCTTCCTCTCCCCTTGGTAAAGAATCCACCACTAACGTATCACACGTTGCATAAGGATTACTTCCAGAGGGACCCAGTACTCCCTTAGAGCATATATCATGTTAAAGGTGATTTTCAGCTCCTCAGCCAGCCCTATGTCTCTAGGTATGAAATACTATATTCATAATTCCCCAGGGTCTGCTGCTAGAAATCACGAAGGGTATTTTTCTCAAGTCATCTTCCTCCTCTCGAACGTCCCTCCTCTGATTAACTAGGTCATCCTAGTTGGTCTCAACTACTCATACCACATGTGTGCGATGTCCATAGTCCATAGATGAAAAGGGTAAACAAGGAACTACTAAGCCCGGGTAGTATGGATGTTTTTTTAAATTCATTTTAACTCTTCATTTGTTTTAAATTCCCAAAACGCCAAAGACAAACAAGAACACAAGTCATTATGATGCACGTATTTTTATTGTTGTCTCTACCCTGCAATCAATGTAGCCTCACTTGGACGTTCAGTAGGTCTAGAGTCCTCTCATCAAATCATGGGGGACCTAAAATCTCATGTCCTAGACAGTTTTCCCTGTCCTATTTAACACACAAAGATTGTCAAACTTTGTTTCCCTACCATCGCATGTGATCCTCACCATGCCTAACTTCAAACTTCAACCTACCTATCAACCATCAATATTAGATACCATTCAATCATGACCCACCTTCCTCACGATGAGGGAAGGGCAGAAAAGTTCCATTTCGTTCCTTCTACAAGATGTAGGAGAGATAATGATCCCCATGTACCACATTCATAGGCCTCAGAGTGGAAACTAGCACCAAGGGTATTTATTCTCACACAAAATGGAAGGTGTTTCTCTTTTTAATGTAAATAGGATGAGGAGATAAGATAATAAAAACTCCAACAACACCAAACATTTATATAACGGAAAACCAAAATCCAACCCATACATGATTTAAACAAAACTACCATAAGGTACAAAAAAAATACCAAGGTACAGTACAAAAATAAAACAAGACAAAGCAGCAGCACAATAACTATTCTAACGCCTGAGCTAGTAAACTCCATCATGGTCCTCGATGTCCACTTGGAAACCTAAAAATAATTTTACAGACTTATGGTGAGTATACAAGTATACCATGTAGATAAAAATAAATCCACCCATGAAAAAGTGGGGAAACATGTTAATTCCCCTATAAGAAAATAGTAGACCCTTAAAGAACCTACCAAAGAATACTCAATAGACTAGCCTTACCAAGGCACGCTCACCAAATAACGCAAGTCAAGTATAGTAGTTGTATAAGCCCATCGACATTTTGGTACCCCACACCACTTTCCCACTGGTTAACTATGGTCTCTAACTACCAACATATTGATGCTACCACTCTTCTAAAACATAATCCCACTTCCACAATCTTCTCACACACACCGGGGACCCAAACCACACACAAACCCCACCTACAGACACCTGGGGCACAAAAAACTCACCTCTCACCTGAAGAAACCTGGGCCTTATCCTGAAGACACTTGGGAAAAAAACATGCCTGAAGGATCTTGGACTAAGGTAAGCTTCAAGCCATTATAACCTGCATGGATACGCTCGAGTTGTAAGAACCCGAAAGAGAGTTCGATGATGAAATACAAAAATCAGTCATCCATCCTCCCACTGAGATGTTTGGAAAGACAACCTCCCCATTAAATGGGGGTGTTTAGAACATGGTTCTCAAAAAGGGAGAGGTGTTTATAGAATCATAAGTAACTAAAATTTATACATACAGGTAACAAAACACTCATCCCAACCTATAGGTTTCAAAAAATCAACCAACCCACACAAGCTGTTACCCATATATGTACAACCACACAAACATCCACTACCAAATAATATAAAAAACCACTTTTCCATTAAAAAAATCTTCATTTATTAATTAAGGTGTTCACATAATTTTTTCCAGCACTACTCGAGGAAACTACAAATCACAACATTGAACTAGGGAAGAGGGAACAAGGAAATGCATTTCCATTTTAACACCCATTCATAAAACAACCGAGAATAACCAACCTACAGTCCCACTACACACCACTTTTTTACCATGACATCCATTCAACCACTACCAACAGTAATTCATCAAAGTTATACCACAAAATCATGCACTCGTAACCAATCTTGGAAGCCCATATTCACAACAACACCTCATCTAGCACAACTATTTACATGAAGTCACGACAAAACCCAAAACTGTATCCTCACTTACCAAACAATCCTCAGTTTCAGTCCCACTTCATAAAAAATCCATAACCACATTCTTGTCCCATTGACCAATGTTACATGGAAGCTACGACACAAACAAAGGTAGTCCCACTACCTACAAGTTCATCCATTTCATAATCATTCTGTCTCTCAACATGAGATTACAAAACACCACTCGTACATCCCCACACACGAATCACAAATTAAATTCCATTAAAAAATTTCCCCACTTCACTCACATACCACACCCTTCTCACAAAACCAACTCCCCTTCCCACACCTTTATTCAAAATTGTGCTCCCAATAGCAGCATCACACAACCCACACAATGTCACAAAAGCCAACAGAATATAGAACCCTTCCACACCGATCAAACATGACATTTTCCAATTTGGAAAAAATTGTTCTTAATGTATAATTAGATAAATAGAGGTGATCACACAGGGTTTTTCATCATGGGGCATCCATTTCAGTTAGCCAAGTACATGTGATTAAGCATATTTCATGTTACAACAATTTTTCAAGCATCATGACAAAACAGAATATCAGCAGTGGGAATGTAAATTCCACCAATTTCTAGGATTTTTAAAAGTCATATAACCATAAAAAAATTATAATAATAATCAAATATAACAATAAAAATTGGTGATCAACATCAATCCACTCCCGGTACGTTATTTCATTGACTCTGTTATCTTTTAACAATATTCACTACAATTATTTCTTAGTCATTTAAGGAAATTATTCTGTCTATACTAATGACTAATCATTAGTACACCCATCCCACATGATAAACAAAATGGTTAGGTGGAGTAATACTTTCTTGTAACAACAGGTGGCCAAATCTCCTCTTTTCACCAAGAATAGGGGATCACGTGAGAAGTAGGAGACTCCAAGAAAAATGAACAGGACGGGTCTAGCATAGAAGCATAGGCCATCTAGAGAGGAAGAATCTAGGTGCACCAAGAGGGAATGAAAAACATATGGGAAGGGAAGATCTGGGATTTGATGTTCCAGATCCTACATTAAAGGAAGAATGGTTTCAAAATCCATTCACATGGGATTGTGGTAGATATCACGTTGTTTGAGTACCTCAAATCCCACGAAACATTAAGATATTATGTATATACTTAATATCCTTTGAAAAGAACATAAAAATTCCCAAAAATTGATTTAAAATCTATTTACATAAAATAAGACATTAGGAGGATGAAACTGGAAGAACATGAAAAAATTGAAAATTAGTTACTGATGGGTTAGTCACTAAAGTTGAGCTACAAATGGGTCAGTTAATAATGTGACTTATGGATGTTGATCCACTCACCCTGAGCTACTAACATGACATACTAATGTTGATTTAAAAAACTCTGAGAAACTGAAAAAATGACTCACTGATGCCATGACTCACTGATTCCCTTGACTCACAGATACCAACACCCATGAATCCCTGATATCGATTCCCATAACTCATCAATTTTTACACTTCTAACTAACTCATTTCAGTGTCATGGACTCATCAATTTCAACACCCCTGACTCACCGATGCCAAGCTAAAGATAGCGAGTCACGAATGGAAAAAAAGAAATTTGGATAACTCTTTACACGGGCAATTGTTGCCTGCCAGAACACCCTAAACAGTAGATTTTAACATAGGAATGGCCTGAAAAAATCTAGTTCATTATATATATATATATATATCATTTTTTTCCTGTAAAATTAATCACATCACTTCTGGGAGGTGGTAGTCCACACTTCCTCAAATGACGTTATCACTTGTTTAGTGTGTGAAATGGTAAGAATAAAATGATATATTTTATTTCTTCAAAAATTATTATGACATTAATATAATAATTCTTTCATTTATATCATATATTTTCAAAAAAAATTCCCTTATTACCTTCCATGTAACATGTTTTCTAAAATTTCTTCCCTTATCTTTACGAGGCAATAGTACGTCGTACACATGTGTAATGTTATCGTATCTCACACATATTGGAATATATGGAGTGTATATGGTATAAGGAATAAAGAGGTATTATTATGTTGTAAATATCACAAATATCATATATTAACATTATTTTCATAATTATGCCCAACCATGAGAGGTGGTAATGGAAAAAACGAACGATGTTGTTTGGGGACTTGGTAGTCCGCCACTCACAAGAATGATGATTTCCCAACCCATGTGATTAAATTATTTTTTTAGGACATATCCTTAAAATAACAAAATCAAAGTATATATTTGATATGGATGGTATTATATAATCATGTAATAAGTAGAATTTATGGAGGTGGAGAAGAAAATAATATAAAAACAATTTTAGAATAACATTACCTTTTCTTTGGGTATCGTTATTAGGTTTTTACTAAAACCATGAAGGGATTGTTTTATGACTAAACTATGGTTTCTATGATGAGGTTAATTATTTTGAGTGGTTATTTTGGTAGGTTTTGGATAATACCAAATTCCTGATAGGTGTGAAGAAGTGGGGATAGAGAGTTTTTTTTTATAGTTGAGGAGGAGTGGAATTATTGTAAATACGTAAAAGTATTTAATATTGAGAGGTATCCCTAACCTCATGTGCCTTAGAAATTAAATAATAATAGATTTTAGGGATTATTAGTTCGATAAAAACCTCCAACACAAAAAATAAATACATTTTATAAGCATTTTTTACATTAACACCTATGTTTCCTTATTTATTTCCATTTTTGTTTTTCTGTAAGGTAACTAGTTTTCTAACCTACGTAATTCATCCATTACGATTAAATTAAATTGATAATTATTTGAAAATTTTTACCCCTGGATTTTAAATATGAAAAAAAATTATAAAATAAAAATTCTTATATGTTGGAAGTTAAATTTAATAGAAATGCATGTAACATAAAAACACTACATTAACATTAACCATGCCAAATAAAATTACTATTTAGGGGTCAATATGTTCATTATAAAAGATAAATTGGTCCATTAATAGACCATATATGATATTCGTTAAAATTTAAAAATCACTTTACATAAGAAAGGTTTTTAATAAATTTAAATTGTTTAATAAAATATCATTTATTATAAATTAACATTAATGTTAAATTATAGATTATTTATTTGCTTTGAATTTAAAAAATATCAATGAAATAATTGAATTAAATATTTAATTTATAAACATTTTATCATGATATATTCATCTAAAAAATAATGTAACACAAAAATCCATTCTACTTACCTCACTTTTAATTTTTTTAGTTTCATTTATTTTATTTTTTTATCAACTAAATAATCCATGTGTTGGCATTTCATAAGAATTTAATGTAATTGTATCAAATCTAAAAATTAGAGATATATTATAATGATAAAAAAACTCTTTATCTCTAAAAATCATATTTATAACCAAACCAATGTATTTTTTCCATATCACTAATGATTTATGGAAATTTAACGAAAAAAGGTATATATTTTGTCTTTTCCCTTTATTAACAGATTATATGGGTCACATTCACGGAAAGTATACAAAAAACATATACATTTAGAGCCTAAAGTCAAAATAGTATAAATATTTCTATAATATGTGCGTTGAAAAAAAATTGGGCCATTTTTAAACCATATATTATAAGTTTAACCACTATATAAACTCCTTTTTACCTTAATTTCTGTAATTAATTTTAGTTTTTTTCACAAATAAATTTGGTAAATAATTATATTTCTTTTATTAGATGAAAGAAATTATGATTATTATTCTTTAATTAATTTTTTCAAATTAAATTCTCATGAGTTATTAAATTTAATTTAAATTATATCCTACATACATGATGAGAAAGGGGATTTTTTAAGTGAAAACGTTTAAACATTCATAATGTTTTGTATCAAAACTCAATATGAAAATTATTAATAATAAAAATATTGGATTAATATATGAATAATTTAATTATTTTTACTTTAAAACAATTAAAAAATATAAATTAACATTGTAAATAATTTAGGTGAAAAGGCAGTTGTTAATTAAATTATTTTATTTTTTATTGTTCATTAAAAATTGAAACTATTCCGAAAAAAACCGAAAAAAAACCAATTTTTGGTATTAAAATTTAAAAAACTATTTATTTATTCAAATTAAAAGTATATGTTTTGGAGAAATTATTTTTTAAATAAGTGTGACATAAAAAACGATAAAACTGTTTTTTAGAAGAAAAGAATATGTCTTTTTAAGCGTAAAATTTTGTTTATTTTTATCTACTATCTAGAATTCTCATATGATACATGTTAAACATTATATTGAATATATTACAAATAAATTTCATTAATATTAACCAAATAGAGTTATTTGTTTATTTTTTTATATAAAACACACTTATTTGAGTTTAAATATTTTTCCAATAAAATGATTTACTTCTACTTTCAAAAGGGTTTTTTTAATTTACAATTAATTGATCACTAAATAATAAATTATTCATTCATTTGTAAACCATATTTTCATAATATAAAGAATCATGTTCATAGATTCCATTCTAATTTATATTTTACATGGGTAATATATATCATGGGCCATTTAAGTATAGTGTTTCTTGTTAAATATGTTATCCAATATAAAAATCTTAGGGTTGCATACAACGTAAGCTAAACTGAGTGTTGCGTGTAACACAAGAAAAACTCCATATTTAATTTCCATTACACAATCAAATATAATTTCATTCTTTTAAATTTTTGGGGTGTTACATCCTCCCTCCCCCCTTAAAAATTTATTTCCTCACAATTTGAACTTTATCTCAGTAATAAAAGTTTGGAAACTGGAATATAATTTTATTATAATCCCACATCATTAAAATATTTAATAAAACATACTCTTCATAAAGTAAAAAATGTTGGTACAAGGATCACATTTAATAACACCTAACTAGGATTCCAAATAGGATAACATAGATGGAAATAGAGGAAAAGGGGAAATAATTTTAGAGAGTGATTAAGGCCATTGATCATAATCAAGTGAATGATAAATGGAAAATTAAAGGCCTCAAAATCATAAGTATGTGATGATAAAAAAGACCACATGTTCATCATAAATTAAGGTAATGGGAAAATAATATTTAGGATACTTTTAATATAGTTATTTAATTATCTTACCATATAGACCACGATAATATGGATATATACTTACCTAATGTGTATAATTTCATCATTTTAATTAATTTCCCCCCAAAAATAATCTTTTTCTCTAAATTATTTTTATTTAGGAACAATATTTTTAATTCAAAAACCACTATAATCAAATTTTAAAGACCACATAACCATAAAATTGATAACAAATTATACTTCATATCATTAAAAATTAACTAAAAAAACGGTTAGGACATGGTAAGATAGTTTTAAAAATCGATAAACCGTCATATGATATGATAACATTAAATATAAATTAGTACTACTCAAATTTTAAACTAAATCATTCAATAAACCTATATTTAAAATAACCTCAAAATTAAAGAGTGTTTCAACCTCAAAGGTTATCACATAAATTTTATATTTTAATCCCAATGATGGGGCAATCTTATTTTGAAGTAGCATTAATCACTTAGTTATCAAACCACTTATATATCTCATGGTTATTTATATGATTGAACTTGTGTTCCCGTAATTACCTTAATATCAAAGATCATATAAACCTTAAATAATATCAATAACTCAAAACATATTCACACAAAAATTAAAGGAATAATTCACATTAAACTAAATTTTTACATATAATTCAACCAAATAAGGTGTCTACAAATGTTTTCTTATCCACTTTAATATCATATCTCTTATAATCTCAAAGTGGTGTCTAAGACCTTGAACTTATAATAAACCATAATCTATATACCTAACATGGTATCTATGACTCTTACGATAACCTCACACTATAAAATCCCAATATTCAAATTTATCTAAACAGACCTTTGATACCAACTATAACATCCCTTGACCCACACTCTAGGATCTGATGATAAAAATACTAACATTATATTTCTAGATTTTACACTGATAATGGTGACTATTTTTTCCATCTAATCCATACAAAACCAAATGTAAAAACTTGATCATTTTAATCCTAGAGGACCCTTTAGGGTTAGAGTTTTATAGAATTAGAAAATACTCCTACATAAACAATTATCATGAATTTAATTTAGAATTTATTCCACTAACACATATTCTATTTTTCACATTTAAGAAATCATTAGAATACATATAAAATCCCTTTACAAAATAATTCAGTCAATATCTTTCTTTATAACTTATATAAAAGGAAACATAAAAAGAGTGAGATAAAAATATCTATATGGGTAAACATAAGCATTAGATATTTAATGTCATTAATGAGGATATGAAGTGCACAAGGTTATGAATAAATAATCAATGTGCATGATTATATCTTAAGACTATTCATACACATCTATACTTGAATCTTGAAACATAAAAACATGTAATAAGGAATTAATAAATTAAACTATCATAAAATTCAATAATCGTGCCCCATGTGATATCAATCATTACAAATTAAAACATCACAAACCAATAGAATGCATAGATAAAACATATTTCTATTTTGGAACATCATCTAGTAACACCCATCATATAATCTATAATAGGATTACATAGGGATATCTGGCCAATATATCATTTATAATGTCCAAAAACAATAAAATTATTAGAGCACATAGTGAATTCATTTCATCATACCACATTGAAAAAAAATTATTCTTTTAAAAATATTATTGACCTAAGGAAACTAAATGGGTTTCATAAAAATATCTTTCAAAAAATATTAACTCATTGAAAACAAATAGGTACCATGACAATCTCTTTGAGATATGATTAACATGTGGAAAATAAAAAGGATCCATAACAATCTCTTTGAAACAAGTATAATATATCCGAAGGAAGAAAGATGAAGGGGTCAATATGAAATATCCCAAGTGGATGATAAGAAAAAAATAAGTGGGTTTGACATTGTTGAATGGAAATACTATTAAAATATTATTAAAACAATTCATGAGGAAAATATCCTTTTAATTTTGAAAATCACATTTAAAAACATTAACCATTTTGAAAATAATTTTATTTAAAAATAAACATGAAATATTATAATGAATGGTTTGAAAATTAATATAAAACATTTTTTTATTAAAATATCCTTTTATAATTGATAAAAAAATTATATAAATTTTTAGTGTACTTTTAAAAAACGTGGTCTTTATAGAAAACAAATTTCTGACAAATGAATGAAATGATGTTGGATTTTCTTAAAAACAAATTACAAAAACATTTTAGTAAAAAAGAGTGGTAAAATGGTAAAATTACATGAAAATATCATGAATAATGAATTAATTAGGCAATTATTGAGAATTATAATATTTCAGCATTAGATACTTAATCATACATAACCCCAATAAATTATGAGACTGTAAAAGAAGACTCTTACCATTTTTTGTTACATTTAATAAAGATCCCTATGAAAGAATAACATTAATTTATACATATAATATAATTATGACAAATATATTAATTATATTACATGTTAAATGGGTATTATATACAACTCATAAAAAAGATATGTGTATAACATAGCAAACATCTCAAAGATGAGGAATTGCGACAAATATCCCTTACCACTTTGGTAGCTTTGAAAATTTTAAACCCATGAAGAAGATATAATAATATGGATATGTAAATACCCATATATTTGAGTATAATAATCAGAAAATAAATTAATGATCATTATATACACTACACAACAAAAATAAGTGATGAATATGGAAAATATCTCACAGAAATAAAAGTGAGACATGAAAAATCCTTACCTGGAGTCTGATTCGTCATGATTGTTATTTATCATCCTGAATAAAAAAATATGTTAATTATTTAATTTATTTAGAAATTTTTTCAGGTATATTATTACTTTCATTTCACTCATAAACATGTTATATATAATTAAATAATTAATTATTTTTAAATCTAATGATATTTCCATATTCGTCTTGTGTGTCAAAAACTACATAAATATGTAGAATTTGGTCAAATTGGAATTATTTAAAAATATACATAATAATAACAATGAAATAATTATAAAATTTTGTTGACCTCGCCTATTTTGATAATCCAAATTATGCCTTCACATATTTTTATAATCCCAATTATGCCTTCACATACTTTGATAATCCCAATTAATGTTTATCTATATTCAAATTCTCTCAAGATATGATATTCTGTTATTAAGATGATAATAATGTTAAATTAATCCTTGATATATATTAATCAATGGTTATCTATGTTCATATAAGTTATAAATTAATTCTAACCCAATCGGATATGTTTTGTATAAAACAGATAAGTGTTTGTCACTGATCTGCATATAGCTACTAATAACAGTGATGTCGGTACTTAGTCTACCGATAGACAGAGTCACCGATAAGCTAAGGCTACCGATATGTACATAGCTACCAACAGAAACCGAGCTACCGATAGAACAGGTCTACTAGTATACTAAGGTATTCTAGTATACACATGATATCTGATATGTACAGAGCTACCGATATGAAGAAGTCCACCGATAGAACCAGTTCAATGACAGTTACCGACAGAAGTTTGCCGATAGAGTAAGTCTACCGATTCGAGCTACCGACCGACCTACTGATACACCGACTAGCGACTAATATGAAGTGACTGACATAGTCTACCGAGACAATTATAGAGTCACTGTTACATCAAGCTACCAATAGCCCAAGAGCTACCAATGGATTAAGAGCGACCGATAACAAGAGCTACCGATAGAATGAAGTCATCAATATATATAGCTACTGATACAGGATTAGAAGAGCTACCGATGGAAGGTCCTACTACACAAATTCCACTTCACACGTCTACCAACAAAAGGCTTCTAATGATTGACCAACCAGTCAAACTCTATTCTCTCAATACTATTTATTTATTATGCTAACAATTACATTTGATGTTTTTAATGCAGTTAATGTTATTTAATGATATCTGTTGAAATATCAAGGAACCGTACCATGTAACCATGAAAAATGTAATCATTCCTTTTTTCCAGAGCTGAAATATATAAAAGGGATGATAATGACCTAGAAAATATAGACACAGAGATATAGAAAGTGAAGTGGTTGCATACAGAGAGCAAAATAAACTAAGAGGGCTAAACACCATTCAAACGTGGTGCATTCAAACAAGGCTCCATCCATACTCCAATAATCCTGGATATAATTAAAGCCACTCTTCTGAAAGAAACCACAAGCTGCATCTTGAGTGAAGAACTACAAAAAACACTTCATGCACTCAAGATGATAAGTTGTACCTAGAACAAGGAAGAAAACGACACTCTGTTTTTCAGAGAAAAACCAGAGAAGGACTCAGAAGCTTTTATGACCAATCAAACAAGTCCAGAGCTGCACTTCCGATCACTAAAGCTTTTTTAAACTCATTCACACTTTCTTTAGTTATTATTTCGTTACATTTAGAGCAGTGTTTGTACCCTGCTTATTTTACACACACACTGTCTCCTGAGCTACACTGGAGGATTCTTAAATCCTCACTCAAACTCCATAACTCTTTGTTTCCCACTGTGGATAGTGGTAGAGGTCAAGTAAGACCTAGACCGTTGTGATCTGTTGTTTTTTTCCCATGTAGAACTGTGGTAGAGGTTTTTGTACCAAGAGAGTGTGTTAACTGTTGTTTACCCCGATCCAGGGTGTGGATCTTTTTATTTAAATTATTGAGAGGACTAAGTCTCAGCTTGAAACCGGACCTCTTGGTTACATCTACTTTGCATTTTAGTTTAAATCATAAGTATACTATATATATATCATATTCCACTGCTAACTACATTGAAATAAAAACTATTTTAAAGCTACTTTGATAGTTAAATTAGAAAGTGTTTATACTTATTGTAAACTAGTATGTTAGTTTCAAAAGTTAATTTCAGCTTCTGATTAATTTAAATGAGATCTAATCAATCTTTTAGAAACTAATTTAACATTTACACTATGTAAAAATTCACTACAGTTTAACTTTGTTTTCAAATAGGGGGATTTCTAGAGAAATATTTTTAACAAAAATTTTAATTGGAACTCAATTCACCCCCACTCCACTCTTGATTATCCACTCCGACCAACAAATTTAAACATTAATTAAATTAAAACCAATCATTGAATTGTTTTTATGAAAAATGAACCAACATTACGATCAAGGAGATGGTATTTCATATGTATGAATGAGTAACGTTTCCATTTTTTCATTGATCATTATGTAAAGAAGGTAAGTAATATTTTATCATCCTATAGGGATAATTATATAATAAATTCCATTATATTTAATTATACATACTTATATGTATCACTATTTTTATGTAAAAGGAATCACATCGTTTCGAGGAGGCGATAATCTACACATCTGCGAATGATGTTATAACTTTTTCAGTGTGTGAAGGGTAAGATTAAAATAATATATTATATTTAAAGAAATACAAAAATATCATTAATATAATAATTATTTCATTTATATATTATAAATTTATCATATTTACCCTTATTAACTTCCATGTAATATGTTATAAAAACATTTCAAATCACTTTGCGTGACAGGAGTCCGTTGTACACACGAGTTATGATTTAGTAAACCATTTGCTGAAGTGTTTGTGGGTGTAAGACATAAATTCAACATAATAAGATATTATTATATTTAATATATTGAGGTTATTATTTATTAATGGTATAATAATAATTTAATAATGTTGATAAGGAAATAAAATTAAAATTCTTTTAGAATAATATTACCTCTTTTTGGGTGTCCTCTTAGGTTTTCATTAAAACCATGAATGGATTTCTTTATAATCCAAGTAATTATCCAAGGATTATTTTAGGGAGGTTTTGAGGTGATTTTTTTAGGGTTTTTATTATCCGAAAGTCATGATATGTGTGAATACGTGGGGAAAGTGAGTGCCTTTTTATAGATGATGATGAGTCGCGTTCTTATTAATACTCAAAAATGTTTACTATTGTTGGGGTATCCATTTATTCATGTTCCAAGAAAATATGATTATAATTGAATAGATTGATTATTTCATCGTTTATAACCTCAAACTAAAAATATAAATACATTTTTATATATTTTATTCCTAAACATCTATGTTTCCTTATTTTTTCATTTTGAGTTTTCATTTAGGTAACTTGTTTTATAAAATATGTAATTAATAAATTAGGAATAAATTAAATATATATTTATTATAAAATTTATACCAACTGATTATAAATATTAGATCAAAAATTATTAAAAAAAATACCTTTTTTCTTGGAACTTAAATTTAATATAAGTACTTGTAATGCGCAAAAAAACTACTTTAACCATAAATGTGCATATAATAATTTTACTATTTACAGGTCAATATATTCAATATGAAATATTAATTGGTCCATTAATGGACCATATTTTATATTTATTAACATTTAAAAATAACTTTATATAATATAGTATTTTTAGTAATTTCAAATCATTTAATAAAGTTTAATTTCAATTTTGACTTTATTTTTCTAATTTGAATTTAACAAATTTCATGAAAATAGTGGAATTAAAATATATTAATTTAACATATTTTTATAATGATAAATTCATATAAAAAAAATTTAACAAATAAAATCAATCAATTAACCTCACTTTTAATATTTTTAGTATCATTTATTTTATTTTATTATTAACTAAATAATCAATACATTAGAGTTTCTTAATAATTTAATGTAATTATATCATCTCTAAAAATTGAAGATAATTTTTTTTGAAAAAAAAAATCATTTATATTTTAAATTAATATTTTTAAATAAATATATGTAGTTTTCCTCTATCCCCGAAGATTTATAGAATTTAAAAGGAAGAAAGGTACATTTTATGCCTTTTTCTTTTCTTAACTTATTATATGGGTCACTTTTAGGTATAATTACCCAAAAAACACATAAATTTCTATACTATGGCTATAATTGTATAAATGTGTCTATAAAATTGGTTTTAGAAATGTTTTGGGTCGTTTATTAACCTTATATTCTAACTTTAACTACTGAGTAAACTTGTTATTACCTTAATTACTATAATTAATTGTAATTATTTTTTAATAACTTTAGTAAAAAATAAATTTAAACATATTATATAATATATATTATTTTTATTCTAAAACATAATTAATTTTTCCAAATTCAATTAACATTAGTGGAAAATTTTATTTTAAAATTAATCTCAAAGACTTCATGAGATAGTTGTATTTTAAAGTGAAACTTTTCAAAACCTCTGAATGTTTTTATTTCAAAATTCAATAATAAAATTCTTCCAATAACCTATATTGTAATAATAGATGTATAATTAAACTACTTTGTCTTCTAAAATAATTCAAAATATAAATCAACTTTGTAAAAAAATTAGGTGAAAAGATAGATTTCAATTACAATTCATTATTTTTCTCTATTCATAGAAAAATAAATCTTTTCAAAAAAGTAACAAAAATTCACCCTATGGTAAGTTTGGTATTCTGATTCAAAAAATTGATTTTTTTAAATAAAAATTTTAAAATTCTCAAAATTTAGTTTTTAAATAAGTGAGTCAGAAAAATTTGATTAATCTTTTTTTTCAGAAAAAATATTGTTTTTTATTCATAAAATTAGATTTATTTTTTATATATTATCTAAAAAATTAATAGGATAAATATTAAAAATTAGATTTAATATATTAAAAATAAATTTAGTTAATATAAAAAAGGTGATTTTTTATGTCACTGGTAAAAACACACTTGTGTACTTATTAATTGTGTTTCAAAAACATATTCCCTTTTATTTTCAAAATTTTATTATTTTAATTTCAAATTAATTTGTTTCTAAATAATTAATTATACATACATGTGTAAATAATATTTTAATAATTTCCATAATCTTGTTCATAACTATCATTCTAATGTCAAGGTTATAATTGTAATATGTATCACAGATCATTTAATTTTGGTGTTGCATGTTTAATACGCTATAAAATGTAAAAATATAGGGGTTGTGTTCACTAAAAGATAAACTAATTTTTGAATGTGATGAAAGATAAAGTAAATGTTTCATGACCTTTATGCTATCAAATATAATTTTATTCCTTTAAAATCATATGGTTTTACAGTATAGATTAGATTATTTATTTTATTTTTCTGAAAAAAATTATTATTTTAATATATATATATATAATTCTTTAAATGAAATGACATGTTGTATTGGAAATAAAAATAAAAAAATTAATGACTTGAAATACTAAATATTCTAGATTTTATATATTATTGACATATTCCTCTTCGTTGAAGGAATTTGTTGAGATTTAAATAGATACTAACATTTATTTGTGTGATATGACTGTGATTATTTTAAAGAAAGAAAACAGATAGCATATAATTGTATATTTTTTGGAAATCAACGTGATTAAATTATTTTCCATCAAACTATATTATCTTATTTCTTTAAATTATTTTAATTTAATAAAACATAGGGTTTATGTTTGTTATACATTAGGTAACTTTATACAATTTGTATTCAGTATGATACGACATCATTATATAGAATTTTTGACCCAAATTTTATTTCAATAACATTGAATACAATGAATGATATATAAAGAGTAGTATATATTTCTAAAAGTTTTTAAAATAACATAATTTTTTTGGTTTGTGTTTATCATGAAGTTTATAGATCATATATAACTTAAATTATTATTTATCAAAACTAATTAAGCATTATAATTAATTCTTTATATATTAGTGACAACTGGATGTTGTGTTATTTTTATCAAAAAGATAATAAATCATAATGGTAATTCACTGTACATGGTAAATTTTATGAAAATTTTATTCATGTCTTGGACACAAAATTTTCATTATTTGAAAACTCATATATTATAACAACATTATATTTTATTTCATATTTATCATTCTAAAAAAAGGAATGTAATTACTATAGAGAGACCATAGGAAATATGAAATCAAATATAAAATATGGGTGCACAAAGGTGACATCTTATTTATAATTAAAACAATTTGGTAATATGTAATTAAAATGTTATTTTTAATTAAAAATTTATTTTGAAGAATAAATTTGTTCATCAACAAGGAGTAAAGGAATGGGGATATTATGTTCAAAGACTTATCAGTCGAATAATTTTAACTATTATTGTTTCAAAAATCACTAAGGATATATTTTATTATAAACTTTTATTTAATTTATTATATAGTTATATTGAGAATATATTTTGAATTTTTCATTTTTGATTTTTATTGTTTTTATGTCCCTATTACGTATTCTATGAATGTGTTAAATCACTTTCAAGGAGAATGGGTATATTATTATATAGGTTATATAGTGTTTAATTTTATTTCTATGATATATTGTAAACATAAAATTTAAAATAAATGCTTTTAAGTGATTTTAAAAAATATGAGATGTAAATATTTTGTATAACATTGTATATGTTCTATAAAAATTGGTTTTTATTTTTTTTATTTATTATTTATGTATACTATATTTTTTCTATTAGGTTTAGTTATTATTAGAAAATTTAAAAAACTACTTACATTAGTTATATTATAACTAACATGAAAAATAAAAAAAATATGTCTTTCACGTAGTTTAATGTATAAACTAAGTTAAAGATAATTTTCCTCATTGGTTATTTGAAATAATCAATGTTATAAATATTCTTTCCTCTTAGTTATAAAAGAACTGATATTTTTACTCCCTGATTTTTTAGAATATATTTTCTACTTGATAAATGTGATGTGTGTGAGAGATTGTAATGCTCATAACCATGAACTTATGTGAATAATTCATATACATTATAAAATTAGTCACATTATATGGTATTTAAATAAAATATATATTTTCAAAAAAAATCTAAATCATAGAGGAAACACTATTGATCCTAAAGAACTATTTTCAAATAATTTAATTAGGAGCATTATTGTTATCATGTCTGTTTTAATTAAAAATTTATTCAATGTATTAAACATGTAAAAAATTATTTTTTGAATATTTATAAAAATAATTTAGTGGTTACTAATTTGTTATATATTAATATAAAATCTTTTTAAGATAAAAAGGAGTTTTGTTTCTGAGAAACCACTGTTATACGTTAAATATGATATTGTATGAATATATTAAATTAATCACTATTTAAGATTGGTTTTAAGGTATTTTTTTATTTTATTAATTAAACTAAATTTACATTAATCTATTGGTTGTACTAGTAAATGAATGATAATGTTGACATTTTTATGCTTAAAAATATATTTTCTCTAAAAATTGTTTTTATGCATTTTGCGTGCAGATATTTGAGTTAATCGCTTATACTTTTAGGAATTAAATATTTTAAAATGGATTCCATATTTATAATTATATAATTAATATTTTTTTTATTCTTCAAAATTATATTTTTCTTAGTTAATAGTTACCATGGTAAATGTTTAACGCTCTAATTAAGGTAAAAATAGGTTATTTGGTGTTAAAATTTTGGGATCGAGCTTCAAAATCTCAAAAAAAAAATACTTATTCTTGTCAAATATGTTCATTTCATCCATAGTAATCATAACTTCAAAAATATTGAATTTTTTCAACATTATTATGATTGTGGAATTTGAATTACTTTTACTAAAAAAGTAATTGTAAAATGTCACTCTCATTATTTTAATATCTCATATATGTTTTCATAAGACTAAAAAGATGTTACTAATGGTTCTAAATGGTTTTTATAATATTAATAAATTATTTTTATGATATAAATTTATTTTAAATTTTTGGAAATAGTATAATTACATAAAATATTATGAATTACTGATGCATCACTTTTAAAAAACAAATAAAAAATTTAATGTAAATTTTTTTAAATATATAAAAATTATTTTTTCAAAAGATATGTTATTTCAAAAAAATAATGGGTAAAACTTAACTATATGTGATGATCTAAATTTTAAAATTGTATCTCCTTGTAAATATTTATGTTTTTAAATTAAAATTATGTTAATAGTCTTATAAATGACATTACGGATATTTCATGTTAAATAAAATTTAATTATTTTTAGAAAAACTAATAAAATATATTTCATCTAGTTAATGGAAAATGACCTAGAATATCAACCATTTTCCATTTATTTTATTTTTTCAATTTTATAATTGCATTATTTTACCTTAAAAACTATGTATTTGTTTAAATTATGAAGGTTAAAAGGGTTAAAGAAGGTGTTAAACAAAGAGGAAAGGTTCAAAAGGAAAATTTATCATGTATAAATATTATTTGATGAATTTATTTCAAAATTAAACACCGTATATTATAATGTTTTGTAATTTTGATAAATTTTAAATGATTTATACACATATTATCCTTTAATACTTCATGTATTTACAATATTTTCACCTACATCACCTGCAAAAGGGAACCTCCTCTACTATCTTCTACCCATCTTCATTAGTCACATAAATTGATAAAAAAACTTCCAAAATCTATTTCAATCTCACCTATTCACATTATAAAGGTTTAATACATCTTATAATATTGACCCAATTGCCCTTAATAACTGCTCTAGAATAGGTTTCTCAATGAACAGGTCATTGTATTCTAGATCTCTTATTAAGGACTATTCAGTAAAGAAAATGGTCTATTCAGTAGTTTATCATATTCTATTACTTTCTTCTTTTGTGTGTTTTGTTTTATCACTTCCTTTAGTTTAATCCTGAAGTTATGCTCATCATATATCTTTCATTTTTTATTATTCAATAATCATGGCCTTATTAATTTTTTAGTTAATGAATCATTCTTTTTTATGTGTAACCTATCAATCATCATCATAATGAAAATAATTATTAAATTACTCACAAAATTTATCAACAATTTAAAATTTTTTAGAGTTAAATATATTTACCTTCTTCTATATTTATTGGTTCAACATAATATAATTTATTATAATTATTATTTTTCTCCTACATAATATAGACCTCTTTTATATTTAAACAAAATAATTTTTATTCTAGAATTCCATGAAGATTTATATGAAGTTTGCATAGCACCACAATAGCTAAAATATCATGACTTCATCTATTGTGAGGAAATATGGCTAGTTGAAGTGCCTTGTGGATTTTAAGTGAAACTTTCTTCCATTTGGAAACATTTTGGAGAACTTTTACTTAATTTATTTCATTATAACACCTTTTCTAAAATGGTGGGTTTCTCAATATTTTTGTTCACCCAATTATGTTTTTATATTTAATCATAACCAATACTATTAGTGTAGGAAAAATTTCCTGAACATAGGGTCACATTTTTTAGTAAGTCTTCATGGAGTTTGAATTTCAATAGTTCCATGTTATTTTTCAACCAGAATATTCCAGGTAGTATGTAAGTATATATTAAATAACATTAATGTAATAAATTCCTCTTTCACCTTTTTATAATGTTTTATATTGAACTAATTTCTTTGTTTTCTGTTTGACCTTAAGTTTAGGAAATTTTAAGTGGGTGTACTTTTTTAACCAAAAATAAACTAATTATTTTCTATAATTATTTATTAATCATTTAAATTTTATCTTCATTCCACTTATACTTATAATTTATGTATTTTTTAAGATCCCTAACTCTTATATCCCTGATTTCCAAATTAGAATTCATGAAACTATAGTAGCTCTATGTGTTTCTTCTTATGAATGGGTCACTTATTTCATAAAGTTCTCAAGAAATTTCCCACAAACCCTCCATTGAAATTATTCTTTGACTATATAATATCTTTAATTGAAAATTTATATATATTAATCATTTTGTTTAATGTGTTTAGTGATATTTTTACACTACTGTATCCTTTTATCCAATATATTCTTCATTTCATTGCCTTCCTATTACATATGAGTTTTCTTATAATGAAGGCCCTTGATAAATAAAATTATATAAGTGGAAACCTCAATTGAAACATTCTCCAAATAATCATTGGCTTCATATTAGAGTTATTAAATTGATTCAATAAACTCATATTAATCACATCTAGAGACATATTCTTCTATCGGATCACAATCATAAAATGTATCAGTACAATTACTAATTTTATTACCTTCAAGTAGTTGTGGATTATTTTTTTAATATTCTAATAAGTTAATATCCTTACCCAATTATCCTCTTTAATATTTTTGTTTATTAGTTTTTCTAATCCTATTGGGAGGTGATAAAAAGTATAACTTGTTTTCCTCTAACCAGGTCATCTATATAACTTCGTAAAATCTTCACTCCATGTAATACAGTTAAAGAAACTAAGAGAAATAATTTTGAACCCTTAATAAAATACTTGGATTGGCGTTGATACAAATTTTAGTTCCTAGGGTATCATATAATTACACTAATAGTGGGGGTGAATTAGTGTAGACTAATTTTATTGACTTATTCCAACATAATCATTTACCCAATTATTTTAATTCAAATAACTATCTTGGTTTGGATGTAAGGATTATTTTCTTATTCCCAATAAAAATTCATAGAAAATGTGATTAAAAATGTAAATTAAGCATGTGTCATGAAATGTTTACAAGTTTTGGTCCCAATATGTATACCTACTTCTTTTTATGTTCGGTTCCTAATGAGACGTGTTTTTTTCCACTGTTATCATAAGTGATTCCAAAGAAGAAATAATCCCCCAGAAACAAAGGTTAAACCACACATCTTAGGGTGAAAGAATAAACATTAACCCTTTGGTCAGGTACCACCATGACTTAAAACTATCTCCCAATAGGTTCATTATATGTATCGTGGTATCTTTTTAATCTCCAAACTAGTTCAGCTCAGATTATAACAGCAACCTCCAGTATTCAATGGTCCTCAATGAACATGTAATCAAGGTCTTCCTTCATTAATGAAATATATCTACATCAACCAAAATATAAACTTCATCAATGTAATTATTTTACTTCTATTGTATAATAACCTACGAATATATTCACAACATCTTGTGCTCTAACATCTATAAACATAACTTTTTGTTCATCTTGTTCCAGTTTACTATTGTTTGGAATCCTCATGTTGATTATTTAGAACAAATAGTTTCGAATCCATAAATATTTTGACCTTAATGATCTATGAAACATGTAGGTCAAATAATCCCTCTATTCTCTATTATTATTGATTCATTTGTAAAAATAATTGAATGGAGTCCCTGAATTATTTAAATTAACTCACTCTAAATAAATGAATAAAAAACATTCTCCAATATTCTTATATTTCTCTTTTATAAATTCTCATTAATCGGACTTCAATTCCTTCAAATATATTAAAGTTTTTATTTTTCAAATACTCTAAAAATAGCATCAATAATCTCTAAATATTATATAAATATTTTCGTAGATCATGACTTTAACTTCATGAACATGTATCTTTGACATCCAGATTTGCATCATTGAATTTAATTTGACTTCATATAAATGTTTTGTGAAATATTTTAGGCATATTATGGTTTTATAACTTATATATACATCACTCCTCTACAACTTCCAATTCTTACATCAACATTGCATCAATTAATAATCTACAACTGTTTATTCTTCGAGAAGAATTAGACATATTTTTAAATATTCCATTAGTCTTCTATTACTTATCACATTTTTTGAAATATATATAATAGAATATCATTTTATCTACTTTGAATCTACCTAAATCTAAATCATATTTTCTTCTAAAATACACATGTTCTGATCCTCATCTTTTGATAAAATTGTCTTCTTCTTTCCTTAATGATCATGATTAGTCAATCGCATTACCATTACAAGGACATAATGTATTTATACCAATAAAATTTATCAACATCATAAACTACTATATATTTTAGTTTTTTCCTTCAAAATTATCTAATGTTTCCAATCATGTATTCCTAGTAGTGCATTATTTTCCAATACCATCCTTAAGTAAAATTTCTTTGCACTCCAAAGTCATATTCTACTCTTTCTCAGGATAATTGTTTAGATTCGTTTTCCTTTTTATGTTCTCATACTACTCAAAATTTTCTTGACATAGAACCATTTTATCATCAAATATAAATTAAATCAAAGTTTAATCATCTAAGAGTATTTCTCTTTTTTTTGAAATAAACAATATTAGATTATTTTCCCACAACTATCATGGTTTTACCCTCAACACCTCTACTAGTTTGGCATGACAACGTACAAAAGAACTTAATAAAAACGAACATGCCTTCACCAATTTAAATTTTCTTGAAAAAATGATTAAATTAGAGTCATGGTGATGTTATTTAAATTATAATAATATTATATAATTTATTAAATACCTTTTGGTATTATCTTATGGAATACCTTCATCTTTTCTGGTATTGATAACTGGAAGAATATTTCTTTTCATCTTATTGAATTTTATTTAATAATATGTAACTCTTATATACCATTATGTTTCTCAAAAAATTTCAAATTTCTAATCCATGTGAATTTTACATAATATGTATTTATTTTTATGTACACATGGATTGCATCCATGCCTTTATCAAATATCAAAAATTCTCTTCCAAATATCATATTTATACATTAAAATATTTTATGTATCAATTTAAGAATCTTTCGATTACTTGTATCACCATAATTAATCAATCTTATAAACTTTCATATATTCTAGCTACTTCAATCCTTATAACTTTTGATCTTAGAAACATCTTCATCATATCTCCTAGAAGCTTATTACTCATAACTTTTTAATACATATCTACCTTCATCTTCTTACTTTTGTATGTATTTCATATTACATATAGGAATATTATTTTAGAATTTAATTTTCATTCCTTTTACTCTTCATCACATATTTTTTAATGTTCTTATGCCTTCATTCATTACCATTCAAATTATATTAAAATTAACATCCTTACAAACTCAATAAATGACATCCTAATATTCATTCTTCTCATTATCACATCAACTTAATTTATTTTAGTATCTATCTAAACTATATTCTATGATTTTATATTCTAACTTATGTACTGACATTATCCTACGTTCAAGGGTATGTGGTAGTGCTCTCAACAACCTTCAATAATTGTATGGGAATTGAACTTAAGACCATATTAATAATCATCATATCTCCATCTTCCTAAAATATTTTATCTTTATATAGTAGTAGGAAATTCAGGAAATTATTAATAATTTAAATGAAATTCCCAAAAATCATTTATAGTAAGTAATATTTTCATTCTAAAGATACGGTAACATAATTCACATAGCTTTATTAAATAATTTTATGGAAACCTAAATTTCCAAATTTATTAAATTTAATTTTATGTAATTAATTCAATATCTATGTTTATCATGCTAAAATTATGTTATGTTTTTTTTTAGATTTGTAGAATTCTTTTTCATGAATTGTAAAAATACTGATTTTACAAAAAAAGTATGACTTTCATGACATTAAAATGATTTGAAAATAAGTTGAATTTTTTTAAAACATTACTTATAGAATGAATATATATTTAACAAGTAATATATTTTGTATAAAATAATAATCAGGGTTATATAAATATATTCTTATCAGTTTGGAAATCTAAGTAATGTTTTTGTTGAAATAAAAATTGGTTTTACTTATTTTTATTAATAAATTATTAAAAAGGTGCATTTATATATTGGTTTAGTTTTAAATAAAAATAAGTCTCATTTTATTTAAAATAATACATTTAATCAAATTTCCTTGAACATTGTACTTTATTTTTCTTTAAAATAATTTTTATACTTAAAATAAACATTTATCGAAAATGAATTTCATTACTTTTTATGAACAAATATTAAAAGTAATATTTTACCCTACTAGTAGTTGAATGATATGAAATGTATTCCATAATTGGAATCCTGAAAATAAATATTTGGTAACAATTTCAACTTGATATTTTTTTCATAATTAATAGTAACCATAGAAAATATTTATCAACTCGGTTAAGGGTAAATTGGGTTAAAAGAGTTAAAAATAAAGGGATAAGGCTTCAATATATCACAAAACACTTAATTAAATCTCACTAGTTGGTTATATTTCAACATACCCTTTAAAATATTCAAATATATGAAATTATTTATCCATTATCACTATAAAATTACTTTATAATATTAAATTATTTCATGAAATTCAATGTGTGTCCCTCCCCTCACTTATAAAGTAGAACCTCTTATCCTCCCTTATATTCACAAACATTGATCCCTATAAATCAGACAATAACTAAACAGAATCCTTCCAATATTACTTCCATTGATTGTCTTTATCTTTTTCTCACCCTAACACTATCCTAGGAAGGGATGAGGTGTATGCCAATGGAGGTCTCTAAATAAAGAGGTAACCATATTACCTCACCCTTCTGAAGATTATTTCTTCTCATACTTCTTATAAACCTATTTCATATATCCTAACATAATGAATAAAGTATCTTCAATATGTTTATTTGTTTTTATTATTAATTAACATCCATTTCCAACCTTATTTTCATCAATTAGAAGGTGAAAACCCTGCTTGTGTATACGTAAGTCCTACCGTCTC
This sequence comes from Viscum album, assembly GCA_963277665.1. Classification (NCBI taxonomy): domain Eukaryota; kingdom Viridiplantae; phylum Streptophyta; class Magnoliopsida; order Santalales; family Viscaceae; genus Viscum; species Viscum album. The sequence goes on along the minus strand of OY728121.1, from coordinate 85,023,049 downwards.
TATGTAGCGTTGTAATTAATTTTTCATCATAATTTTAATTTTATAGTTATAAATATAGAATTAATTAAATATATATGACATTTATAACAAGGTTATGATTCTATAAATATAATTTATAATTTATCATTGTACTCTTTTATCCTCTGTAAAATGTTAACGTCACTCATACATACATGTGGACTACCGCCTTCATAAAGAGATGTGGTTCATTCTTATATTATCACCATGAGTGCATGATTACAAAATTATACAAAAGAAATAAAATTTATATTAATGAAATGACTAACATTATATAGATGATATAACCAATTCAAGATACCTGTAACTATAGAAAATATACGGAAGAAATTTTGGATAAATTAATTGAACAACCTTAATATGGGCGAAAAATATGAGATATTCATTAAAATGATTTAAAATGATTATTAAATTACCTAAAAATGTTTAGTAATTATTAAAAAATAGTTCCATATAAGGTATTTAATAAATTTAAATTCATTATACATGAGTATTAAACACGTATGACTAAGAGAGGACCACAGCTAAGGTACTTCTATCCTAATCTAATTTTATTTCAGGATTTTTTATATTTATATTTCATTTGGAAAAATTAAATTATCATGATATTTTGACCCCCATATATTTTATTAACCACTATTTATGTTTATTTTTACATGTTTATATTCTATTTCTTCTCTTATTGGATCAATGGTTAATAATTGAGTCACATGTAAGGGACTTTCTTTTTAAAAAAAATTATTTTGATGTTTTCCTTACAACTCTTTTTCATCCATGTACATATTTTCATTAAAATGTTTTCATTGTTTTTTACTGTTAACTAAATATTTATTAAAGATAATTTAACCACATTTTTGCTATCTACTAATTTTTTAAATGGAATCTTATTTTCATTTTCCAAATAATGTACTTTCTAACAGAGGTGTGAACAAAATTTTGTTTTAACATGCACCGTGTGAATGGATTCTCCCATATTCTTAACTAATATTTTATTTGTTTCTTTATTTAATAGTTTCCCTGGTTATTTTAAATGGAAGTATTTTTCTTAATATTTGTTCATTTTTAATTTTAAACCATACGCAATCAAGTCATTAAAGAGGCAAAAACCTCTAACTATTTAAAATGAAATAAAAAAAATGGGTATTATTTTCATAAATAAATATAATGAATTTCGAAACGTTATTTATAAATAAATTCCTACATGAAGATAAAAGGAAGTTATTTTTAATTAAATACATATATGTTTTTCTATAAATGACTGGTTTTACAAGAAAAACCCTTAATCTTTTATTAATCAATGGTATTTTTTTACTCTTTACTGATAATGGATTATACCATATTTTAATATCATTCATTTTCTTTTGATCATGTCCTCTTTCACTCTCCATTATTTATTAGAAATTATTTTTCTCCTTCATCTCCATTTATTTAATATAATGAATGAATTCAGAATCATTTCAATTAAATTGATAATGTTTCAACCCTGTAAAATTTCTATATACTATATCAGCTAAAGGATCTTGTTATGTAAGTTGTCTAATTTTATTATAAATAATTTATTATTCATATAAATGATTAAATATAGATAAATGTTGATTTATAAGAAATTTTGTGAATGTATTTTTTTATCATTCAATATATAAAAATTTCATTGGACATATAAATGATTGGTGGGGCTGGATTATAGAAAACCCTTGATGCATCGGAAGGTCTCGTGAGACAAAATATTCAACATGGAACTTTAGTGGGATATTTGGTTTTCAAGTGACCATTTATAAAGAATGATCTCTTTGTTGAGCCGCTGTGATGGTATTATTCTTGATAACAAGGATGATGCTTTGATGGAAAGTTCATGAATGTCCAAATTTAAGAATTTAATTTATTGTGGATTTAGTTTCCATTAACAATGTGTTTTTTATTTATATTAGAAATGGATTTTTATTGAACTAAAGATGTTTGTTGAATGGAATGTGTTTTGAATAAACACTCTTCCATAGTGATTATTTCTTATTTACTCATGATAGATTCCCATATACATAACCCTTATTAGTAATCTTAGCTCAACCATTTCTTGTTTTAATTTCTATGGTATATGAAGAATTATATTATGATTGATTCTAAATGATGAAATAATTTTTTTATGATATCTTTTTATTTTTCCAATTTAATATGGGAATCAAGTATGTATATTTTTCAGGACTACAAAACTGATTGATCTTGCATGGTGTGATCCATTGTACCTTATGCCAATGTAATAAAGTAAACACTTGTTATAGGTTCCTATATTCGGGGTGTTACATTTTTATAAAGGAAATATTAGTATGAACCATGGGAATTGGAGTTTAAATTAAAATATATGAACATAGAATTATGATAATCCCTTAATGTATTTTTATAATTTTTCCATTATAGGTATTTTATTTTATTGGATCAAAATTTATAATTATTATAATCTAATAAAATGTGTTACATTGTGTATATATGTAACCTAGTAGTATGAAATGAATTAATACGTGTATTCAATATATTGATTTACCTACTAAGTAATCCAATAAAGTGCATATTAGATCCATTTTAGGGAAGTTAACTCAGATTATGGTGAATAACCTTGCATGTATAGAGTAAAATTCCTTAATAGCACAATTCACCAATTTTGGATTGTTTCTTGGGAAAAAATATTATATATTTTAATAAATATAATAATCAATTTGTGGATAAAAATGGATTAATTCCATTAAAAATTTATTTCTAGCCTTCAGATGTAATAAAATGAAAAAATTCATTTTATATTGGGTTCTCTGAATAGAGATGTTTATAAATGGAATTAATTGATTCAGAATACTAAAGAGGTTGATAAAATATATAGTATTTAATGTAGAACTTTTAAAGTGATATTCTTGAAGAAAGACCTTCTGTTATTGGAATGAACTTTAATGGAGAAGAAGTTTCTCAATTTAATGAAGTATGAACAAGAATGTTTTTAAAATTATATAGATAACTTCACAAGATTATCTAGTAATATTATGGACTATATACATAATCTAGAAATTAGGATTGAGTATGTCTTTAATAGGATTTAGTAGAGTCATTGAAGGAAACTTTTTTCTCAAAAAAATCCTTATATGATGATATGGTGTCATGTTAAGTCAATAAAAAGAAATAATATTCTAATTTCTTATATATTCATAGGTAATTAATAAAATAATATGTTATTTTATCTATAAGAAAAAATAATTATTCCAAAGAAGATGAAAGAGAATATAGTATTTCCATCCTGTGATAATTGTAGAAATAAATTCCCATGTACAATATAAATGTGAACATGAATTTGTTTTAAGTGTATATAAATGGTTTATAAGGATCATGAGTTCAAGGTAATGAAAGAAACCATTGTCATATTGTGCTTCAATTATCAATATTTGGGTCATTATTTACACCAATGACCCAAGAATCAAGGAAACCTCCCACAAAAGAGAACAACGTGAGAAGGAAAAGATTATTCAATTACTACAGGTAAGGTTTATATTCTTAAATATGTGTAGTTAGGTACTTTGATCATAACCTCAAATTTACAAAAAAAAATATTTGGTTAAAAATCATCAAACACATTTAGAACTTCCATGGTTTCCACAAAAAAAATTGATATTTCCCTATCAACTTAAAAGGGAAGTCTTCAATCAAGAATCATAGGGGAATTATTATTTCAACAAGGATTTTTCAGTAAGTTCCCATTATGAATTATATAAATACCCTATTTGTAAACATAATTATTATATCTATTTTTGAATTTGATATAATCCTATGTATCGATTGGATTTAATATATATTGAAAAAATAAGTTAACATGAGAAATAGACGATGACTATCAATCGAGATGTGGAATATCTTGTAACACTACAAGAGTTTAAAATTAATAATCTTTTAAATATATTAAATATATCACATATCTTTTCATTCATGCAACACAGGGTTTACATGAAATATGATACTCTATTAAAATTTTATTTAAATATCACCATTATTACCTGGCCAATAAATTTTGGGGTATGAATAGAAATAACTTAATTATAAAAAAAATATTTTACAATTATTAATTTTTTATCTTTTTATTAAATGTAAAATTTTGAATCATTTGGATGTAATAGTAATGCTTTCTAAAAATAAGTTTTTTTCAATGAAAACGGCTTCTTCGATTCTTGTGAACATATGATAAAATTAATTTTTTACAATTTCAGAAAATTTATTTGATAAAATTAGCATAATTTTATAAATCATAACGTTTAAATTATATTGTGGTGAATTTATTTTATTTTCATGATTTTTTTTCAATGAATATTATAAAATATTGATTTTTATTTGAAAACCAAATTTTCATTTAAATTATTTACCATAATAAATTATATTTTAAATTTTTCATAAATTAAAATTACTTCAAATATAATATAATAAATATAATTTAGGTTATTTGAATCAATTTTATATTGAATTTTGATATTATAATTTTCCATACTTTTGAGAATTTTCTCTTTGAAACCATGTTTTTACGCCATGTCAGAGGGTATAATTTTAAATTGGATTCTGAAGAAATTGTGAATTTAATTTTTAAAAATAGATTCCATATTTTTAATTAGAATAATATATATAATCTACTATTTCCAAATTAATTTTTTATTAAAATTAATAGGGAAAAAAGTAAAAAGTAATTATCATGGTTAAGGTTTAAATAGGTTTACTGGGGGTTAATCTAAGAAGATAAGGGTTAAAAATGACCTACCATGTTTTATGAATGTTACAGTATGGACATATTATTAATATATACTATAAATAATTCTATCATAATTTTACTAGTATTTTTTTCATGTAAATGACTTTATCATTTGGGATTGTTTTTGGAAATTTTCAAGTAATATCCAAGGAGGTCCCATTTACCTAATTATGAACGAGCACTCACTCCCCTTACCTACTCACACCTTCCATGAAAAATAAACATAAATCCTTGAAAAATATATCCCTAAAATAATTATATATATTCTAGTTCTTTTGGTCCTCCAAAAATACCAACCCTAGGGTCTTTAAGAGGAGATCTAAATGAAGGTTTCTCTTAGAGAATGTAATTAACTTACCAAATATCTTTCATGTTATTTATTCTTTTTTTTAAAAAAATTCTTCAAATTCCCAATGAAATTACACTAGTACCTACCTTATAAATATATATTATTATTTTTATGTCATACTACTTATCTATCCCCTCTTTCATCAAACTGGAAATGAAATCTTTGATTATGTGTATGGTGGACTACCGCCTCATGAATCGATGTAACTCATTTTGCCTAAAAACCTCCCACAATTTGATATAATGATGTAATTAATATATACTTATAATATACATGATATAAATATTCTTATATTATTATAATTTCACATATACCTTCTTTCTTTTCAATCCATTTAAAATATGAAAATATCACTTGTGTGTACGGCGGACTATCGCCCCGTGAAGCAATGTGATTCATTTTTTACTTAAGATTTACATGGAAGATAGTAAGGATAAATGTAAATATTATATTTTATATAATTACATGGTATAAATTTTTTAAAATTAATATAACATACACTTCCTTACCCTTTCACATGTTGAAAGAATGAAATCATCGCACGTGTGTATGTACGGCCATCCCACTCCACGAAGCAATGAGTTCCAATTTTACATGAAAAAACTATTAATAATGGTGATAATGATGTATATAGTGAGTAATTATGATATTTATGAAATTATTATAAAAATTTATATGATTTATTCATATCCTTTTTCCTAGAACCAGAACATTCATTACAAAACACGCATTAGAAAACAAGGAAATTACCACTCAAAAGAATAAAAATAATGAAAGGTTATTAACAAAATTGTAAAATGTTATAAGTGTATAATATATAATATTATAAATATGATTATTATTATTATTTTATAATTTAACAACATGGTTAAAACAATTAGACACGTGGTTAAATCATTTTTAGCAAAAGGAAATCATTAAGTATGTGACTTCATCTCAATTTCTCACCAATAAAGAATATTTTATCATTGTACACATAATTTATTTTATATGTTTTAAATAATATGAATTTTACATGTAACATAATTAATACTTAAAACATTATGGTATTTAATGTTTCAATTATAATTATTTCATCCAATGGTATTTTACTTGAACATTACCAAGTAGTAAGGTATTTCATCCCAATGTCCATTTTATTGATTCATTTTTATTAATATGAACTCATTCAATTTTATGTGGTGTATTTATATAATTTTCACCATGTATGACTTTTAAATTTTTCTAGAAATATTTTTGGATTCAAGCGCCAAGAAAAGCATGATGATGAGGCTCAGTGAGCCCGGAATTAATTTTATAAAAATATTAAATATATTTTATATCACAAGCAATCAATTTTTCAAAAAAATGTAATATATCTTGAAAATATCCTTTTATTGGAAATATGAAACAATTTTTGAAATTAGAGAATACGGTTTACCCAATGTATAATCTAATGTGGGTTAACGCCAGACATTTAGATGGGGTATTCTTTGGCAGGTGCATTTAAATTAAAATTGATGATTAATTTATTTATTTTAATTTAAATGACCTAAACCTAATCCTATATATATATATATATCATTTTGAAATTTTCCCATTGTTATTCACGTAACCCAAGGAGTGTTTAGAGAAATTTACACTATTCTTCATTGGTGGATCAATATCAGACAACAAATGGTGATATAATCGTAGTGGATTGATAGGCAGTGGAAGTAGGAGATCATCCTAATCATTAGAGAACTTGTTCTTCACAAATTATGGATACAGTATTGAGGTAGGTATCTTCGATTTTTTTTTTTATTTTATTAAATATTTTATGTATAGAAGGTAATTTTCTTTTGATTGTACATGTTCAGACCCATCTATGGGCCCCATTGAAAGAGTAATTTATTTATTCGATTTTGATATTTCCATGGATGATTTAACCCTAGTTGTATCTCATTATGAAATTTCTATCCTACAACTCCTTTCCCTTGATTGATACACCTTTTTTATTCTTTATCTCATAGTTCTTCATGTCCTTCAACGTTATCCTACAGGGTTATGGTTCAAATTTCCAGAGGATGGTTAGAGCATGATCAATCCCAGGGATTGGTTGTGGTAGTAGGAAAAAACATGTGCTTTCTTGGATTACATATGAATTGGTGTTCTTTGGATGAATCGAGATAGATTGTAAGTGGTACATTGTGGATTCATGTTCCCTAAAAAGAATAGGGTGATGTGATAATAACAGGATGCATGGTATCTCCATGGAAGAGTGAAGGATGAATTTGTACGGGGTTTATATGGATGGATTCTAGACATAGTGGATGGAAAGGGAAGAGATGGACCTATATCTGAGACCCTCTTCATGATTTGAGGTGAAAAATTGAGGTATGTTTCACAATGATAATGTGTGAAGGAAGCTATAATTTCATTGAAAATACCAACTACATAGTGTTTACTAGGAAGAAAAAACATCATTTTGTGACATGGCCAATGCGACTAGGGTTCTTTGGTAAATTAAATATCACATGCTGCATAGACCCCCACACACTGTGTTACCCGATGTTGGTAGCCTATTTTTTACTACGGGAGTACATATATATGGATACTTCTAGGCACACGCCTTGTACTGGAATATGGAAAGTGTGCATGGGCATTGTTAAGATCACACCAACAGGCCCATGGGTGGGTGAGACATAATGTGTAGTACAATTACAAGTCATGTGGTAGTACATGGTAAGAAAAATATGTGATAGAGAGGATTCATCCTGGAATATCTGTGGGGACATACACTGTGTGGACCCCTTTCATTATATATACTTGTTTACAAAACTTCTACCTCTTGTATTTCCTTCATTATGACTTTCATTTTTCCCCCATGTAGCCTGTATAAAGTGTTATTCAACTTATAATACAATGATGTCCTTTGTAGTGGATTTTTAAATAAGATTAAATATGTTCCAAGAATTGAACTTCTTTAGGAAAGGCTTTATGATGACAGTAATTGAGTAGGTTCAACATAGCGAGGTCGGAGTGGTACCACTAACACAATAGGGCATGGGTCCTCTATCAACCTATCAAGTGGTACCCCCTTATGGTCTCGGTTATGGATATTCTGTCTACTGAGTGGTACCCTTATTATGGACTAGGGTGTGGGTACTCAACCTACTGATATGTACCCACCTTGCACACTAGGTTTCGGGTCCCCAACCAAATAAGCCCCCCCCCCCCCGCCACATACACATGGGTGTGGGTCCACTACCTACTTAGTGGTATCCCCTTATAGACAATAGTTTAGTCCTCTATCTACTGATTGGTGCACCTATTAAGGACTGCGGCATGGGTCCTATACCTATTGAGTGATACCCCCAATATGGACTAGTGAATAAGTCCTATATCTATTGATTGGTGCCCCCTTATGGATTAGGGCATGGCTATTCTACCAACTAAGTGGTACCCCCTTATAGACAAGGGTATGGGTCCTATAATTTTTGAGTGGTATCCCCTAATGCACTAGGGTGTGGTTTCTATACTTAGATTTTGTTCCCCCTACTTCATTATGTAGCACAGTGGAGAGGTATAGATTCTCCACAATATTACTTCTTTGTGTTACCACATGAGATTCTGGGAATTGATGATGGACCTTTGGATCTATGGGTGGACTCATCAACCTATGTTAGGATATGAAAGGGAGATTCCCTTTCTTTGTCATATTGGATTCATATATTATCATATATATCTGTGTCATTGGGTTTTGTTTCCCCCTTACGATAGAATGAGATGACTACTTCTGTAATGTCTTCAATTTCCCCCTCTTTATTTTTTAGCGTGTCCTTTTGGGTTGTATATACTCACCCTTTCATGGTCTTCTCCCACACTTTTTTGACTTACGAATATGGTATATATGCCTGCAGTGGAATTGGATGAGATTAGAGATTCTTGGGTGAATTGAACCACCTATGGTGGTCGAGCATTGGAGATTAAGAGTACGGATGTAAGGTCCCAGTTCTAGGTGCTTTCGAGATGTGCCCTGTACCTGGTTGGTCACATGGCCTCAAGAAAATTACTCCAAACCCCATAGGTTTCTGACTAGGAGTGAGGTCCTTGGGTGTGAATGTGGGGAAACTATTCCCTCATTGGTGATGTAATGAAGTGGAAGGAAACAAATATCAGTAGTAGAAGAAATAATAATTCCATACATCAGTAAACAACAAAAGACTAAAAGTAAATAAACAAATGCAGCATATATATATATATATCAACAATTATGAATGTCACAAGTATCTAGGAATGCATCCAAACAAGTCACAATTCTGGAATAAATTACTAAACCTAAGTACTAGGAAAAAAATTAAATAACTCTAGTATCATTGGAATCCTCGTCTTGGGTTTATTCTCTCTAACTCCAGAGAAATCAAGTACCTGAAATAGAAGGGTGATTTCCCTTATCTATACCTGCAGAAATATAATTTTTTTGGGGGGAAAAGCATTACCCAAAAAGGTTGTGAGATGAATACCAATAGGCAACCACCAAAATCAGTTCCTAACAGCCTGTGAATATATATGGCAGGAAATAAGAAAAATAAATAAATAATCAAGGAATTACTCAAAATTAAACAGTCTTGCAGTCTCAATTACATTCATTTACATTCGTCAATATATCAACCAAATGAAAACAAGAAAACCTTTGGGATGTTCTCACAACCTATCCCCTCTGGTTCAACCAATTAATCTCATGTAACCCTATGGGTATGTTCTCATAGCATAACCCCTCTTGTTCAACATATACAATGATAAAACGAACTCCTGAGTATACTCACATTGTCTAACCCCTTTGGTCTCATAAAAACAAAGACTCTCTGATGAAGAAATCACCATCAATTCTCCCAATAGTATTTTAAAGATAAAATGTAGATAATTTAAGGAAAAACACAATGTCAATTTCCCCTTGTGGACTCATAATAGTAACTATAGACACTCTGAGGGATAACTCAATTCCAATCCTCCCGATGGTATTGCAGCGTGATGAAGAATAATAGACACTCTGGGGAAGCCCTCAATGTCAATTCCCCTATGGTCTCACTACACCAGGTTCCCATAGCCCTATGTAAAACAATCGTGCACAAATTATGATCAGTAGAAAAAGTAAATCTAAAAGTACTACTTGGCTAAATAGATAAAAATAACGTCACAATATTAGATAAGTCACTTCATACTAACAACACTAGGTATAGAAATCAAGCATCCTAATAGAAAAAACATGACCAAATAGTCAATATCAAATCAAACATGGGAAAACCCCATCAAAGCATGGAAAAATAACCCTATTTACAAATAATAGTCCTAAATCAAGTGAAAAATAATTGAAGGCATAAACATGGTTAAAATCCCTAACCACGCAATACCCTGAACAAGGGTATTGGGAATGTTTTCACATATAATTCAGAGACTATCTACGGAAAGGAAAAAACCACCTACCTCAATGTTGTATGATCGATATACTCCAGTTTCGGCCCATGAATCATCATAGAATGATGTAGATCTACAAAAAAAATATAAAAATTTCATACAAGGATATCTCATGAAAGAGATGAAATCAAGGAACGAGGCTCCAGAATTAAAAAGAACTCACCATGGCGATTCCAACACAATCGAAAGTGGTTGATTCAGAGAACAGATGGTTGATCAGGGGTGTGGAGAAGAATCTTTCCCTACGGTCCATACAGGATGATATGGGTCGAGAATAAGTCATTTAATCCAATTAGATGCCACCCCGATCCTATTTAAAAAATAAAAATAAAATTACACGGCATGTCCTTTATATGTACCCGGGGTGTATATGCCATTACTGAGCCCCACTTTAGGTAGTCCTACCACATCATCACACGGTCATGTATGTAGCTGTGACATGGAAATACATGACCCAGACATGGTTCCATAGTACACAACGTGCACAAGGATGTACACGACATGTACACCAAAAACATTCCTTCTTCCCATTTTCCTCAAAAACAAATTAAAAAGAAATCGCATTCCTGAAAAGAAGATCTAGGTTCTTACAAACATCCCCCCTTAAAGAAAATTCATCCCCAAATTTCCCTAACATGGTGGAAATGATGAATAATCCTAGAATAGCTCCGGCCAATGAGATCGTACATTAGCCTCCCTCTCCCAAGTCTCGTCATGTAATTGATAGTAGTTCCATAACACCTGTAATAGAGGAACAAATTGGCCATGGAAAACCTTCATGATTTGATCCAAAATATGGATAGGATGCTATTCAAATGATGCGTCCACCACCAGTTCAACCACCTTGGGTTGAAAAAAATGAGACGTGCATTAGAATTAATGTTGTAGCTGAGAAACATTAAAGACATTGTGCATAGTCTGATTCCTCTGAGGTAACTGCAATCGATAGGCAACTAGCCAGACTATCTCCTAAGCCTCACATAGTCCAACGTATCTTGGGGAAACCTTTCCATGTCTCCTAATCCTCATATGTACCAACCAAAGTGTGACTTGTAGGAATACCTGATCTCCAACCTCGAACTCTAGAGTTCATCTCTATCGATCATCATAATACTTCTTTCATTATTATTAAGTATCCATCCTCTTCCTAATCAACTCTATATGCTCTATGGTCCCCTGGACAGGATGAGGTCCCATCATAGCTGCCTCTCCAACCTCTAGCCAACATAGTGGTGATTGGAATGGCCTACCATACCAAGCCTTATAATGTTCCATCTGAATATTTTTTTGAAAAATATTATTGTAGGAAAACAAAACAAGATGTATGTGCTTCTCCCAAGATCATCCAAAATCTAGGACGCATGCTCGAAGCATGTCATCTAGAACCTAAATAATATACTTGGACCGGCTATCTATTGGTGAATGGTAAGTAGTACTCCGAAGTACTTGTGTACCCAACACCATCTCAAGTCCCTGCTAGACCCGAGAAGCTTAACGGAAATCCCTATCTGAATCAATCGAGTGAGGAACCCCTTGTAAACGTAGAATTTTTCGAATATACAACCTTCCAAGCTCGTCAACACTATAGGTTTCCTTGATCACTAAAACTTTTAAAACCGTTTTGACTCAATCAATGACAACCCAAAATGCATCATTCCCTCAATTCGTACTCAGTAAACATGTCACAAAGTCCATCGTGATATCATTCCACTTCCACTAGGGAATGGGTAACTTCTACAAAAGCCATGCTGGTCACTGATGCTCCGTATTTACCTACTGATTGGTGGAACCCCTCATGAAAAACCCAGTAACATCTCTCTTCATACTGGTCCACCATTATAGATGGTGTAGATCTTGATACATCTTGGTGACGCTAGGATGAATTTCCCAAACTGAGGAATAGAATTCCTGCATCAACTCCTCGTGTATGTCTACTGACACCCATACATGCCCATTAAAACACAAAATCACATCTTTGCCTATGGTCCATCGAGGAATAGTGTCCTCCCCTAACACACTCTATTGTAGGACTATGCCTTTAGAATATGATAGCTACCTCATTCGCACTCGTTTAATAAGAGTAGATGTAATAGCTACAGAAGAATGAAATGTCTACCCCTCTCTATCATACACCTCCAAATGCATCTCATAGAACAGATCCATGAGCTGCCACTCACTGTTGGCCTCCTGAACTGCTTGTATCTATGTTCTCTTGCTCAACACATCAGCCACTACATTCTCTTTCCCATGCATGTAGGCATGCTCAAAATCAAAAGACTGAAGGTACTCAACCCACCTTCACTGTCTCAAATTCAGATAACGCTATATAAAGATATACTTGATACTTTTGTGACCAGTGAAAACCAAAAAAAGATCTCCTAGAAGATAATGTCTCCAAAAGGGTAAAGCATGAACAACTACGGCAGACTCTAGATCATGCACTGGGAAATTCCTATCATGTGGCCTTAACTGTCGAGACCAGTACGCAACCACTCCTTCCCAATACATGAGTACTACTCCCAACCCAACACCTGATGCATCAAATTAAATATTATAGATCTTTCCCATCTCTAGAAAAAATAATATTATATCTCAATTCGAACTCCCTTTCAACTCCTAAAAGGCTGACTCACATGAATCTCACCACACAAAATTCACACCCTTCTTACTCAGGCCCATCAGTAGCACTAATAATCATGAAAAGTCATGAATAAATTTATTTCGGTAACCATACAGACTAATAAACCTTCGTAACTCAAATACATTCATCAGCTACTTCCAGGAATCCACTAGTCTCACATTCTCTAGGTCTACTGATAATCTTCTCTCTGAGATTACATGACCCAAGAAGTGAATTTGGTCTATCCAAAAGTGACATTTTTAGATCTTATCATATAACTGATGCTCTTTTAGTGTACTCAAAACAATATCAAGATGTGTTTCATGGTCATGACGAGTGTGAGGGTACACCAAGATATTATCTACAATGATTAATATGAATGAATCCAAGAATGGATGGAATACTCGGTTCATCAGTGCTATAAAACTACAGGTGCCTTCAGGATACCGAACATCATAACCATGTACTCGTATAGACCATACCTACTCTGAAAGGTTGTAGGAGGTATATCTAATGTTATAACATGCAACTGATAATAACTGGATCTCAAGTCTATCTTCTAGAACCCTCAAAATCATCTAAGCTGATCAAACAGATCATCAATCCATTGTAAGGGATATAATTTCATGACTGAAAATTGGTTTGGAATTCGATAATCCACACAATGTATGAGAGTATCATCCACCTTCTTCGCAAACCGGACAGAAAGACCCCAAGGAAAAGTGTTGGGTCAGATAAAACCCTTTTCTTGTTACTCCTCTAACTTCTTCTTGTGTTCCTTTAACTCTGGTATGGCCATCCTATAAGGAGTAATGGACACTGTTGCCCCTCCTGGAACAAGCTCAATAGAGAATTCCATATCTCACTGTGGAGGAAAACAAGAAAACTCCTCTGGATACTCATCCTTGAAACGATCCACCACTAGAGGAAATTCCAACTGTGATGTCCCGTAGTCATCAAGATATAGGCGTGCAATATGGACTATAAATCCTCATAACCTATGATGCTCGAGTCCTGTTCTGATATCCTGGACATCCCATTCACCATTATTTTATAACAAACTACACTCTGGTGATGTGAAACTCACCCTATTATGAAAGAATTAAATGATATACTATAAGGGGACTAACCATTCTATCTCAACAATTAGGTCATAGCCTGTCATCTCCAGTATATAGTGGTCCTAGATGAAGTGACACACACCAACCTCAAGAGGGAACTCATTGCACTAACGTGCACTCGCCATCCTTGTCCCCAACGTCGTTTCCACCATAAAGATGTCAGTATAAGTAAATATACTGAGCCTAAGGATCTTTATTACTACAACACATATGAAAATATGGGAATACCTTGTATCGAAAAGTGAAAAAGATAAAACATAGGCAACAAGCATTGTACCTCAAACTGTAGATGGTTTGAGATTATTCTCCCATTGGGTTTTCTCCACTACAAAATTCTAGCATGTATTATAGCCCTGTGACCCTTGTAGACCACCCTAAGCTGATACACCATGTTGTCTCTAAATGCCTTATGACTGGATACCATGGCCACGACCTCCACCTCTACCTGAATGGCTAGAAGACCTCCAGTTCGCAGACTGATGAGAAACAAGTGGTTCTGTTCCTGAATGGGGAGTCATATAGGAACCTCTATCACCCACTGGAGGTGAGAATAACTTATAGAAATGATGAAGAAGACATATCATGCTGCAATATTGGCACTTCATTGGGTCTCTCATTCAATGTTTCCATGTATTCCCACCCTTCTCACACTGGTAAAATACCACCTGGCTACCTAATAGTGTATCTCCCCTACTCGGATCTCCATGTGTAGACTTCAAATGGTGCTTCCTACTATCATCCGGAGAAGCCCCAACTCTGGATGTTAAACCTCCCTAGGCCATAGCTCCAGAATCCCTTAGGTTGCACTATGTGATCAGTGCCTGTTTGACTATGAAAGATATGTTTTTCAACCTAAATATGTTCACCTAAGATCAGATGTCATGACTGAGACTGTCCTCAAACTTCCTTGCTAGGAAAATCTTATTACCCCAAAAATGGGTGTGAAGAAATCCAACTCTATGAAGTGAGAAGAATACTACATGAATGATAGAGTACCCTACTCCAAACTCATGAACCCTCGGGATCAGTCATCCCTCAAAGTATTTGGGTAGAAATAATCATAGATGGTACGATGGAACTCATCCCATGACATAACCAACTATGTCCTACAAGTGAGATCACATTAAACTATCTCTTAGTAGAATCCAGAATCATATATGTTGATAGCTTCACCCTCCTCTCTGGAGGCCTCTCGAGATGCTCGAAGACAGGTAGCATGGCTTCTAACCATGACTCAGTAACCTGAGGTCCTCCATCCCCTGAGAAAGTGGAAGGATGCTAATGCTGAAAGACATGCATCAACTTTTCTATAGATGGAGCAGGATGCGGTGCTCCATGGAAGGTATGCATAATCCTCATGAAGCCTTATTGGAACTGTGTATCAGTACATATATCTGGAATAATGGAAGGTGCCAAGATAGGAATGATGGGAGGGTCTTCTAGTAACCCATGATCTTCTAGGTCTGGGGTTTTATTGTTTCCATGTATCTAGCATACAATTGGAATATGTCATGGTGGAATGACACAAAAAGGTCATGCTCATGCCTTAGTTCAAGATTATCAAGGACTTAATCATAGAAGTGAAAGAAATGAATAGGACAAGGAAATCATACATGTTTTTCAAAAACAGGGATGCATGGCGTGTATAACCCCTACATGGTGTGTTCCTTTAAGCCTTCACATGGGTGGTACTTCTGGAAGCCCTAGTAATGTAACACCACATACACACAGCTTTTTCTCCCAAGAAACTTCATGTATTTGAATCATTTCCCCTTACCGAGTTCTTTTACACGACTAACCCATATGGTTCTCCTAAAATGAGACTACACTACGTGTTCGTGCTAGACATAGAGTGTTCTAGAAGGATTTCATTGACCCGTGTTGTTAGATACATGGCCAGATACATGGGTTACTCTACATGGTGTGTTCAAGCTTTCCACTGCATGTATAACCTATGTTTCATCAATTTGTGTCGTTAGTCACACGGGTGGACACACAGTCTCTACAACATGGTGTTTACGTATGATACACGGAGTGTTCCTCCAAGGATTTCCCAACCTTGTGTCTCTTCCCACACATCCAGTGACATGGTTAGAGACCACATAGTGTGTACATACATTACACAGCATGTACTTCAGAAAAACATTTCCTTCCTAAATAGAAGGATGCATGGCATGTATTCAGCAATACACTCCCTATATTCTTGGTTTTCTGGAGGGAAAGCCTAAAAAACTACTTCAGATCCCATAATAACACTGAAACGAACATTAATGTCCCAAATTCCGATCTGCGAGGGCCTATACTCCCTGTGAAGAAAAATTTGGAATCTTATACATGTCATGTACAAGCATAATAGTGCAATGATCCACCAAATTCTGATCCATGAGGGCCTATAACACCTCAATAACTGAATATCGACACTCATTCAAACGAAACCATACACAATCCAATACCCTATCAAATAGAATGTATTTTATCAAGGAATATATCACAAATTCATTCATACCTATCATAAAATCTATCATATTAACATAAAATTAGTAATTCACCATAAATGGCATGAAAATATTAAATGACATGTGATTTATAGAATGTTCCTATATGATGAATGAGAGGGAATGTCCTCATCTCATTAGGTTGAAATAGAAATTGAACATCAATATTATTAATGTTAATAGAAGAAAACATGTGAATCACCCAACATTGAAATCAAATCAACTATATTAAATGCAAAACCTTAATAAATTCAATATATGAGGTAAATTGGCTTTTCCCTATACATGGGTTAGCTAATCTCAGGAACAGCTTGTTTCCAACCACCAATTCCATCCTACCCCTATCTATAGGCTCCAAACATTAATTCAAGAAGAAAATAATCTCATCGATACCACTTTGTAATGTCCCAGTTCCGGGTGCCGCCCAGAGGTGCCCCGTACTCTGTTGGTCACTTGGCCTCAAGAACATTTCCCCAAATGCCAAAGGCTGACGACTAGCAGTGAGTGACTTACGTGTGATGGTGGGGAATATATTCTCTCATTGGTAGACTAAGGCAGTGGAAAGAAATAGATAGAAATAGCAGAAGAAATAATAATACCATACAAAAGTAAACAGTGGAAGGATGGAAGTAAATAAACAACTAATATATATATATCATTAATGATGCATGTCAAAATTATCTAGAAAAGTAGAAAAACTAGTCACAACGCTGGAATAAATTACTAAAACAAAGTACAAGTAAAACATGTAAATAACACCAGCAGCATCGCAAGCCTCGTCTTGGTCCTATATTCTCTACCTCCACAACAATCAGGTACCTAAGGTAGAAGGGCACTTGCCGTTATCTATACCTGTAGCAATATAATCTGTTTGGGACCTAAATCATGACCCAAACAGGGTTTGATATGAATCCCTGTAGGAAACCACCTAAAGATCTGTTCCTAACAATTAGTGAATATATATGGAAGGCAATAAGCAAAAATTAATCAATAAACAAGGATGTACTCAAAAGTGAAAATTCCTACAGTTTCAATTACATTCATTTGCATTCATCAGTTAATCAACCAAACTAAAACAAGAAATCCTCTTGGAAGTTCTCACAGCCTATCCCCCCTAGTTCAACAAATCAATCTCATGTAACCGTCTGGGTATGTTCTGACAGCCTAATCCCCCTGGTTCATCATATACAAGGATACAATGACCTCCGGGGTAAGCTCACTTGCTCTGACCCCATTAGTCTCCTGAAAACAAAGACTCTCTGAGGAAGCACTCATGGTAAATTCCCTATATAGTGTTTTAACAATAATCTATAGACACTCTGAGGAAGCAGTCAACATAAATTCCCCATATGGTCTAGTAATGGTAACTATAGACACTCTGAGGGAGCACTCAATTTCAATCCCCCCTATGGTCTCACAGCATGATAAAGAATAATAGATACTCATGGGAAGCCCTCAACGTCAATTCCCATGTGATCTCACTACACTAGTTTCCCACAGACCCGTGTAAAGAAACTGTTTACAAACGATGTTCATCATCCAAAGTAAACCGAAAATTACTACTTGGTTAAACAGCTACAAAGCACATCACAACCTCAGATAAATGTAAGGACCCAACCCTAGTTTCCCAGAGACGGTGCCTTATCTGATTACATTTGAATATAAACAAGGAATAAAATCACAAAGTATCGAGTAGTTTAGTAGTTTTCGAAAACTAAATACATACATAGGTTGAACATTACTACCTTAAAATAAAAACAAATATATGTTTTATTGTGAACATCCACAACCCTATGTTTATCCTTGCGGGTCATTCATAATAAATATCATCATGTCCTGAGAAAATGAAACATAATAAAGGGGTGATCTCAAATTATCGGAAATGGTAAGAAATATAGCGGAAGATATCCTAACAAAAACATTAGGCATGTTTAATTAAAAAATCAAATGTCTTTAACAAAAGCTTGATCACATTATTGTAGGAATAAGAGCTGAATAAATAATTCCCTAATCTTGGGTATTCTATTAGTCGAACAACAACATGAACCATCAATACAATTTTCATAATGTGGGAATTCATAATGCGGGACATCATAACCATACCGTCCACACCTTATGAAAATACCATAAATAATCATTTTGTCAAGGCCTTGTGCCAAGACTGTAGTTTGTCTCATGAGAACTATCGATGCACCGAGGGTCTATAGAGGGTACCACCAGACACTTACTATGTCCAATTCATTCCTATTATTAATGGGGATAATCATAAATAACAAACACATTCATATTGAAAATAACATATGAATTTTAAATAACTTTTCCTAATCATTAATCATAAACACTAACCATTCAGATTAATATGGTGAGTCGTTTCAAGATAGCACATCCATAGTCAAAATAATTATGCACCATTAAATAAGAAATAGTGTATTATATCATAGGAGATAAACCTCAATGATGTAAAATATTTAACAATGTATGTGGACATAGGTTAGGATACTTTTAAATTAGACCATTGAAAAATCATCGAGGAAATAATTCATAAACATTCCAATGTGTCACATACCACCATGAAAAATAAAAATCATAATACCGTAGAATATCATGAGAAATTGGAAATCTCAATATTATGTAACAAATGTAATTAAATACACTACAAGAATGAAATACGTTGTGAGAAAGGCATCAATCTCATAAAACGTATTGTGAGATGTGAAAAATCCTTTTTACTTTTGAAAGAAGAGTTCTTTCGGAAAATCTTTTATAGTCACCATGAAATCATTTTGTATACATGAATATCCAAAAAATTAAAATACTAGGATATTGAAATTATATTTTAGGCATAAATGATGTCCCACTAATGTGAAATTATTTAAAAATAGTACTTAAGATTCTTTAGAAATAAATCAATTTTGAGAATTTTAAAGAAAGTATTACAGTAAATTTCAATGTGAAAAGACACTTTTGTTATCTTAAATCCAGAAATGATCCAAGATCATTTTTAATTATAAATTTTTTTATTAAAATAATGGTGGATTAAAATTTATTCTGGTGTACACTATAAAACTGGTAAGAATTCAAAAATATCCCTTGAATCAGGTTTGTTTTTTAGAAATAATTTGGAATGTTCCTTTTAAAATGTGTAACTCCCCAAAAAAGGAATTATTTGGGTTGGTAATAATATATATAACACTCGAAAAGAATTTAGGAGGATTAAACAGAAATACTTAATAATTTCATTGAGGTAACTAGATAGTAAAAAAACCCGAATCAAAATGGAGGTTCGGGTGGAAAACCCAAATCACATTGTAATCTATCGATTCAAACACCCCTATATTAATAACCATCAAATGATATATTGAATACAATGATAATAAAGATATTATTGATATCATACATCAATGGGAAGTATACATACACCATACACATGTAATAGTATTGAATACGAAATATCTCATAATGATGGAAGTGGGATGAAGAAACCCTAACCTTATGTCTGAATGTGTTCCGCTCTTGAACATAAGGTCCTAGAATATGAAATTATACTTATTAATAACATAATTCAGAACCTATTATATGTGTATTTATTTTATCATAATTTTATTAACATTATTATGTCCTTATGGATAAGTTATAATATTGAATTTTGTTGTTTCGGAGTGTTCGTTTACTAGATCAGTTCACTGTTTTTTAAGTAGTGGAGTACATGTTGAATGGATGTAAATCACAAGAATTAAAATTAAATATTATTTAGGAACATACAGATGTGTTAATGGTCATTTTAATAATATATTTACATGGATGGAAGATTAATCAGTAGATGAAATATTAATGACATTCACATAGAATATTTTAGCGGTATTATTATTATTAAGAAACTAGTTTTGTCATGTGATTTAATAATATGTATGTATACTAGTTCATGAATATTAATTTTGTTATAATACATATATTATAGTCTGGTTCAACCATAAAAATGGTTTCATGACTAATAATGATGAATAAATTGAAGAACGAAACTTCATCATCCACGAAGGCTATAAATTGGAAGATTATGGATATTGATGTCGATTATAAAATAAAAGGGCGATAGTAAGAATAATGATGATGGTTATTACATTAACATGATATAATTACTGTATAGAGATGATATTGGGGTAATCATGTGTAACACCCCGAGCTTTCACGATACGCTTCTCTTTCAATAATTTAATAGCTTGTATTGTACGCAAGTTCGAGATTCTAACACACCGAGACCAACCAAAATAGCTATTATGAATAGAAATACCCACTTTTTAAAATTATCTATATTTTATCTTTCAAAATGGACTTCATTTTTGGATTCAGAATATCAAAATTATCCTATGTTGAATTTTTGGTATTTTTCTGAGAACTTCTAATTTTTTATGAATAGTCAAAATTACTTAAAAACAACTTTTTTAATCAAAAAAATTTATAGTGATAAATTATAAAATTTAGTGGTTTTAAAGTATAATTAGAATATATTTTTACCATTTTATCCAATGGTGGTCATTAGAATTAATTTAACATTGAAATTTGACATAAAAAGTTGCCAATCTTTTGATATATATTGTTTCTTAAAAACACGCTATTTGTTGTGGCAGCGGGAATTAATTATAAAATTAATTAATGATACTTATATGTTTGGAATTTTTTAAAATAGACATAATTTTTGAATTTGGAATATCAATTATAGATTAGGGTGAAATGTTGGCATTATTCTGAAAAACTTCAATTTTTGATGAATAGTGAAACCACTTAGTGGTACTTATAAAAACTGATTTTTCGTTTAAATGAAATTTTACCACTTCTTTGTTTTGAATTTCAAAAATCCGACATACATGGTTGTCATTAAGAAGTAAAATTTGGTTCAATGAGATTAAAATAATTTTTTGGTGAATAGTAACTATAATGTTTTTAATCGCGATTAGAGGTAATTAGTGTAGTTTAAGGTAAAAATAATGTTTTAATAATATGAGATGAGCTTGACACGTGTCCTACCCTCATTGGATGTGCCATGGACGACCAAGATAATACATGGGTCAACTTGGGGACCCCATGGAGCCACCTTAGTTGGAAAATGACATAAATACCTTTTATTTAATGATAAAGTAAAAAAATGACATAAACATGAAATGTTTTACTAAAACAATTTTTACATGGGGTTATACAAGTCATATTTTTGACTATAATATTCATTGGAAAGATAAAAATATTTTCTACATCATAGTATTTTTTTTATAATTTTTAGACATTAAATAATTTAAATTATTTATGACATCATGTTGATGCAGCGATGACCTCATTATTTAACGATTTAAATAAAATGGAAAGATAATGTAATATCTAAGACCTAAACATGTCCAAAACCAATTTTATGGGTGAATTTAGAACCCTTATCACCTTATACTAGAATTATATCAATGTGGGACCTCTTAAATCCTAATACCATTTTAAAATAAAGTGACTTTTCTTTACATTCCAAGAGTGCCCCTCCTCTACACTTATAAAAGGCCCCCACCTCTACCACCTTAATCACACTTTCAAAGCCATTTGGATCGTCCAACTTCTTCCCAAATACTCTCCCAACTTCCCCCTATTACTCCTAGAAGCCTCACTTTGGGCAGAACTCTTCCCAAGGAAGCATTTGGCTCAAATCAAAAAGAGTTACCCGATTTTAAGGTAATGTCTTCTCTAATGTTGTTTTGTATTATTTTTCTTCTCCAACCCCCTAAAAAAATTTATTCATTTCTTTTGTAACAAAAACAGTATCCTAAATATACTAGGATGTTGTTATAATAAGTATTCGAGCTACACTTACACACACCTACATCTAATGGTTAAAGAACATACTGTTTCTGTGGATGGCGAATTTTTGCCTCACGAAACGATGATTGTTCAACACTCATATAACACCTATAATGGTGGCCATTATGATGACACTATTTTTATATATGATATATATTATGTTTTTGTTTTTCTATTTTTCATTTATGGCATACCTTTATGGTTTCCATTATGGGTAAACGCGATATTTTCATTTTAGGAAGTGCGGACTACCGCCCCCTCAAAGTGATTTGAATCGTTAATACCATATGTGGGATGTATAAAGGATGGAGTAAATGGTATTATATGATATATTATACTGGAAGTATATTATACATTTATATCATTATGATTTAATACCATTAAATACGAAATTGAAATGGAAGTAGCGTTCATGCGTACGTACGGCTTACCGTCTCCATGAACGGTGCATTTCATTTCTTACCTCTAAATGTTACGTAATATTATGAATGAATGTATATACTGGATATATATGATATATATGATATCTAAATCATGAATATAATTCTGGATATAATGGATATTTCACCACATGAACAACTTGTAATTATAAGAAGTTTATTGTTGACTCAAGTACCAAAGATCGACAAAACGACCGTTATTAACTTAAATAATTACATAATGTTAATAACATTGTAATAAGTGATATAAAAAGGATAATTAAATTGAAAATGGTTCTTAATAAGGTATATATTAATTCTAGTTTATTATTCAGGAGGTTATGGAATGGTTGAGTCAAGTCGGACATGAGGTAAGGGAATTTCTTAACCCAACTTCCATTCTTTGGGTTAATCTCCTACTTTCAAATTACATCATGATATTATTATGTCCTATTTTGTATTTTTACATTCTTTATGTGTACCTATCGTGAATACACATAATAGATCTATTTTATTTTAAAAATGATCTTTTTAAGGACTTCGTCTCAATCTCCTTTCATTGAGGCATATTTGGTTTTATACACACCTTTCTTTTATACGGTGTATAAACCCCTTTGACTTTTACGTTTATTCAAAAGGAATATTTTTATATGAAGCGTTTACTAAATGACAAAAGGGGATGTTTTTGTCATACGTATGCGGCGACAACGACTTCTCCGCCGCCGTGACCATTATTTGAGTTTCGGCTTCCTCTACAAGCCATACTTTTTTTAAAAGAAAAATAAATACCATGTTTTACTTTTATTTTATTTTGGTATTGAAAATGGTTTTGAAAGCGTTTTTACTATATCAATGTGTTGTATTGATATCTTGTGATTGAAATGTGGAAATGTTATGTTTCCTTTATGCATGTTTTATGTGATATGATTATGTTATGGTTTATGATATGTTTAAACCTATTCATATGAGGAATTCATTGGACTTGATAAGTGACGGGTGGAGCCCGCTATAGCTCCTCGATGCATCGGTAGGTCTCATGAGAGAAACTAGTGTCTTGGCACGAGGCCTTGACAAAATCGTATTTGTGGTCTTGGAACGAGGCCATGGCTACGTGGTTATGATGGTCTGGCATTATGCATTCCATCATTATGAAAGTGGTCGTTGATATTGCATGTGATTATTCGACCAGTAGAATATCAGTGTGAATAAGTAAATGGCATTATCTCATTTTACTTTTGCCATATTATGTTGAAGTTCATGTTTAAAAGGCTTTTGTTTTAGTTATACATTGCCTTAAATGTTAATGTTTATTTATGAAAGCTTCCGCAATATTGTTATCCTTACGGAGCATCTGAGCTCACCCCTTTCAATGTTTTAATATTTTCCAGGATGTGAAGAAGTATTTTATGAATGACCTGCAGGGATAGTTAGAAGAGGATATGAGTGTGGACTATGGATACTTTGTTATTGTAGCTTTTCACGATATGATGTAATGTAACATTTATGAATGTATCTAGTGTTTCCAAGGCTACTAAACTAATCGGTCTTTCGAGACTTGATCTTTTGTGATCATGCCAATGTAACGAAGTAATGCACCGACTCTGGGTAGCTGGGGTCGGGGCGTTATAGTTGCTATCAGAGGCAGTTTAGTACTAACCTTGGAAGCCAAATTTAGATAAACTCTGATTAGAGCACATAGACCAAAGATAGACATTGAGGATTAGTATAGAAGAACTTCCTAGAATTTTGATTTTGTAGAGATTTTGTGAGTTTTCCGAGAAATACATCCATGTCTGGATACGAGCAGGTAGAGGCGGCTCTGGAATAGATGTACCTAGGGGTAAAACCCGAAAACACCGCTTTTAGGTAGACTCGAACGAGAACTGGTGCACGACAATGGGCCTTGCTGCACTCTTGGTTACGACAATCCTAAGGGATATGCTTAGGATAATTCTCATTTTCTTTACAAACCACTATGAAGGGTTATGAGTATATACTTCCTCAAAGAAATTTTTTTTATGATTATGGATTATATCCATAAATAGTTCAATTAGTGTTAAGTGTTTTACATTATGGAATTATGTATTTTGATTCATAAACTAATCTAGTTTATGCCATTGTTTAGAAATGGTGCCTAGTGGTAGGAATGGAAACCGTATCAATGCACGCACTCCGTGTAGGGATTGCCCTCCTGCTCAAGATAATTATTGTGGAGCTAGAGATACAATTGTTGCTGATTATCTTATTACCATACTGGGACAGCTCACTCAGGTTATGAATAATAACCTTACTCATATGGAGCACCCTGATCCGCAACGTGGAGGATCAATGTTAGACCGCTTCATGAGGCAACAACCACAAACATTTAATGGGGGTATAAATCCATTAGTAGCTGAGCAATGGATAAAATCCTTAGAGAAAATAATACACGCCTTGGGGAGTAGCGAAAGGGAGAAGGTTGTCATGGCAGTTTATCAGCTCACTGGAGATGCCGATCAATGGTGGTCGCTGATTCAAAACACGAAGGAAGATGAAGAAGTATCAAGTATGGAATGGATGGAGTTTATGGAAATTTTCTTAGAAAAATACTTTCCTCGTGACCATTGAGCAGATATGGAAAGACAATTTTTGAGTTTGAGACAAAAGTAGGATGAGAATATTGCAAAGTATGAGGCTAACTTTACAAGGTTAGCGAGTCATGTAGCAGATTATATACGAAACCAATAAGTAATATTGATCGTTTCTTTGATGGGTTAAAACCATTTATCCATCGAGGTTTAGTATCACAATCTTTCTCAACATACGAGGATATAGTCTCATGTGCTATCAAGAAAGAAAAGGAATTTTCTAAGTCTTATGACAACAAAGTAAAGCAAGAGAAGAAGAGAACGGTGGAACAAGAGACAGATAAAGGGAAAAAGGGAAAGAAGGATTTTCCATTATGTGATAATTGTGGGAAGAATCACCCTGGTACTTGCCTAAAAGGAATGGGAGTTTGTTACAAATGTGGAGAAAAAGGTTATCAGGATCGTGATTGTAAGGGAAAGAAAGAGGCTCTCAATGTTGAATGCTACAATTGTAGGGAAATGGGTCATTATGCAAATGAATATCCAAAGCCTCAAGGAAACATACCTCAGAAAAGGCCAAGGGATCAAGGACAATCTTATGTTGTTACTACAGTTGAAGTGGAATAATTAATGTATTGGTGCTTTTGGACTCATTGATTATATTCTGGTTATTAGAATAATGTGATATATATAAGGATTGTACTACAGTACTTGTTGATTTCATTAAGGTTGTAATATGATTAAGGTAATCATATTTTAGTATGTGAAAATAAAAGAAACTTTACTTTTTTTGGGGAATCTGATGAATTGATTTTGGAATTTAGAGACCTTTTAGAGAAAGTCTGGACAGAGGTATTTTGGATAACTATAAAGGTTGGAATGGATTAAGTTGAACTTTGGATAGTATTGTTTAAGGTTAAAAAATTTATGAAGATTATTTTTGGAATATTATAATACTATAGTTTTAGGAAAAGGACAACCTACAGGGTGGGGCATAACCCGTCGCGTCGGACAAAGATGTAGGAATCGAACCCACAACCATAGTGTGATAGGCCTTTATTACCTATCACTAGCCTACATGAAGTCCCTGGTTATTAAAAAATAGTTTTACTAATATAAATGGTATGTCTTAATATTTGGAACCTTATACAATTAGGATAAATAGAATATTTTTGAGTTTTATTACCTTTTAGAGTGAAAGATGGGTTTGTGGTAAAAATTTATTAATGAATGAAAGTATACATGACAAGTATGTATATTCCCTTAAGTTCTTAGTAAATCTCCTAAATAAACTCCTCAACTTTATAAAAGGTAACTTAAAACAAAAACGTTTCCGGTTAACTTTTCCAACTGGGGATTCAATGACTGTTTAACCAATCACAAGTTTGTGATTTTCTTACGGTTAACTTTCTCCTAATCCTGATTTCTACAAATTTCTATCAGACCTTGATGGTTTGTTTCTCATCTATATCCATATTTTTATATAATCCTAGTATGGGCTATCTTGAGTGACCTTTGTACTTCTCTTTCTTTCTTTTAATGTTATATTTTTATTAACCTTATTTCCGATGTGGGTTTCCCACAAAGGTATTTTCTATTTTAAACCTTTTTATTTTCAAAGAAAAAATATCAAATTGCGAGGATGCAATTTATTGAAGGAGGGGAGAATGTAACACCCCGAGCATTCACGATACGCTTCTCTTTCAATAATTTAATAACCTGTATTGTATGCAAGTTCAAGATTCTAACACACAGAGACCAACCAAAATAACTATTATGAATAGTAATACCTACTTTTTAAAATTATATATATTTTATATTTCAAAATGGTCTTCAATTTTGGATTCGGAATATCGAAATTAGCCTATGTTGAATTTTTGGTATTTTTCTGAGAACTTCTAATTTTTTATGAATAGTGAAAAATACTTAAAAACAAATTTTTTAATCAAAATAATTTATAGTGATAAATTATACTATATAATGGTTTTAAAGTATAATTAGAATATATTTTTACCATTTTATCCAATGGTGGTCATTATAATTAATTTAACATTGAAATTGAACATAAACAATTGCCAATCTTTTGATATATATTGTTTCTTAAAAACACACTATTTGTTGTGGCAGTGGGAATTAATTATAAAATTAATTAATGAAACTTATATGTTTGGAATTTTTTAAAATAGACATCATTTTTGAATTCAGAATATCAATTATAGCTTTCGGTGAAATTTTGGCATTATTCTGAAAAACTTCAATTTGTGATGAATAGTGAAACCACTAAGCGGTACTTATAAAAACTGATTTTTCGTTTAAATGAAATTTTACCACTTCTGTGTTTTGAATTTCAAAAATCCTACATACATGGTTGTCATTAAGAAGTAAAATGTGTTTCAATGAGATTAAAATAATTTTTTGGTGAATAGTAACTTTTATGTTCTTAATCGCGATTAGAGTAATTAGTGTATTTTAAGGTAAAAATAATGTTTTAATAAAATCATATGAGCTTGACACATGTCCTACCCTCATTGTATGTGCCATGGCCGACCAAGACAATCCATGGGTCAACTTGGGGACCCCATGGAGCCACTTTAGTTGGAAAATGACATAAATACCTTTTATTTAATGTTAAAGTAAAAAAATGACACAAACATGAAATGTTTTACTAAAACAATTTTTACATGGGGTTATACAAGTCATATTTTTGAGTATAAATATTAATTGGAAAGATAAAAATATTTCCTACATCATAGTATTTTTT
This sequence comes from Viscum album, assembly GCA_963277665.1. Lineage (NCBI taxonomy): Eukaryota > Viridiplantae > Streptophyta > Magnoliopsida > Santalales > Viscaceae > Viscum > Viscum album. Next base: position 84,994,669 of record OY728121.1, on the reverse strand, counting down.
TATAATTTTTATACGTTAAATAAATTAAATTATTTATGACATCATGATGATGTAGCGATGACCTCATTATTTAACGATTTAAATAAAATGGAAAGATAATGTAATATCTAAGACATTAACATGTCCAAAACCTATTGGATGGGTGGATTTAGATCCCTTATAACCATATCCTGGAATTATATCAATGTGGGACCTCTTAAATCCGAATACCATTTTAAAATAAAGTGACTTTTCATTACTTTGCAAGAGTGCCCCTCCTCTCCACTTATAAAAGTCCCCCACCTCTACCACCTTAATCACACATTCAAAGCCATTTGGCTCGGCCAACCTCTTACCAAATACTCTCCCAACATCCCCCTCTTACTCCTAGAAGCCTCACATTGGGCAGAACTCTTCCCAAGGAAGCCTTTGGCTCAAATCAAAAAGAGTTACCCGATTTTAAGGTAATGTCTTCTCTAATGTTGTTTTGTTTTATTTTTCTTCTCCAACCCCCTAAACACTTTTTATTAATTTATTTTGTAAAAACACAAGTATCCTCAATATAATATGATGTTGTTATAATAAGGATTAGATCTACACTTACACACACCTACATCTAATGGTTAAAGAACATACTGTTTCTGTTGATGGCGAATTTTTGCCTCACGAAACGATGATTGTTCAACACTCATATAACACCTCTAATGGTGGCCATTATGATGAACCTATTTTTATATATGATATATATTATGTTTTTGTTTTCATATTTTTCATTTATGGCATACCTTTATGGTTTCCATTATGGGTAAATGCGATATTTTCATTTTAGGAAGTGCGGACTACCGCCCCCTCAAAGTGATTTGAATCGTTAATACCATATGTGGGATGTATAAAGGATGGAGTAAATGGTATTATATGATATATTATACTGGAATTATATTATACATTTATATCATTATTATTTCATTCCATTAAATAAGAAATAGAAATGGAAGTAGCATTCATGCGTACGTACGGCTTACCGTCTCCATGAACGGTGCATTTCATTTCTTACCTCTAAATGTTACGTAATATTATGAATGAATGTATATACTGGATATATATGATATATATGATATCTAAATCATGAATATAATTCTGGATATAATGGATATTTCACCACATGAACAACTTGTAATTATAAGAAGTTTATTGTTGACTCAAGTACCAAAGATCGACAAAACGACCGTTATTAACTTAAATAATTACATAATGTTCATAACATTGTAATAAGTGATATAAAAAGGATAATTAAATTGAAAATTGTTCTTAATAAGGTATATATTAACTCTAGTTTATTATTCAGGAGGTTAAAGAATGGTTGAGTCAAGTCAGACACGAGGTAAGGGAATTTCTTAACCTAACTTCCATTCTTTGGGTTAATCTCCTACTTTCAAATTATGTCATGATATTATTATGTCCTATTTTGTATTTTTACTTTCTTTATGTGTACCTATAGTGAATACACATAATAGATCTATTTTATTTTAAAAATGATCTTTTTATGGACTTCGTCTCAATCTCCTTTCATTGAGGCATATTTGGTTTTATACACAACTTTCATTTATACGGTGTATAAACCCCTTTGACTTTTACGTTTATTCAAAAGGAATATTTTTATACGAAGCATTTACTAAACGACAAAAGGCGATGTTTTTGTCGTACATATGTGGTGACAACGACTTCTCTGCCTCCATGACCATTATTTGAGTTTCGGCTTCCTCTACAAGCCATACTTTTTTTAAAAGAAAAATAAATACCATGTTTTACTTTTCTTTTATTTTGGTATTGAAAATGGTTTTGAAAGCATTTTTACTATATCAATGTGTTGTATTGATATCCTGTGATTGAAATGTGGAAATTTTATGTTTCCTTTATGCATGTTTTATTTGATACGATTATGTTATGGTTGATGATATGTTTAAACCTATTCATATGAGGAATGCATTGGATTTAATAAGTGACGGGTGGAGCCCGCTATAGCTTCTCGATGCATCGGTAGGTCTCATGAGACAAACTAGTGTCTTGGCACGAGGCCTTGACAAAGTCTTATTTGTGTTCTTGGCACGAGGCCTTGGCTACGTGGTTATGATAGTCTGGCATTATGCATTCCATCATTATGAAAGTGGTTGTTGATATTGCATGTGATTATTCGACTAGTAGAATATCCATGTGAATAAGTAAATGGCATTATCTCATTTTACTTTTGCCATATTATGTTGAAGTTCATGTTTAAAAGCATTTTTTTATAGTTATACATTTCCTTAAATGTTAATTTTTATTTATGAAAGCTTCCGCAATATTGTTATCATTACTGAGCATCTAGGCTCACCCCTTTCAATGTTTTAATATTTTCCAGTATGTGAAGAAGTATTTTATGAATGACCTGCAGGGATAGTCAGAAGAGGATATGAGTGTGGACTATGGAGACTTTGTTATTGTAGTTTTTCACCTTATGATGTAATGTAACATTTATGAATGTATCTAGTGTTTCCAAGGCTACTAAACTAATCGGTCTTTCGAGACTTGATATTTTGTGATCATGCCAATGTTACGAAGTAATCCACTGACTCTGGGTAGCTGTGGTCGGGGAGTTACATCATGGTTATTTGTAAAGAGGATGTTATGATTGAATAATAAAAGAAGAAAAATAGAAATGAAACTAAATGACAAAGAGAGATGATTTACCATTTGTATTAACCTCGTTAAGAACCTCCTTAAGGGATGTTTTTTTGGCCTTTTGGCAACCCCAAGAGCATACTGGATGTGGGTAATGACTAGGGTAAGGTAATTCATCATATATTTGAGGATCTTCAGGGCTTATTTGAGTGTAGATAATAGGGAGTGGGGGGTTATTGTGGAGGAGAGGATGTATTTTACATTATTTTAATCATTATTATAGAATTTTTGCCCAAGACATTGAATATTCTTAATTCATGTTACAAAAAATAGTAATAATAGAATGTGAGTTCAAACTATATGGTCTTACATCACTTATGATGTCATAAATAATGTATTTAACTGATAATTTGTGTATAGGGTATTTTACCGTATTTCACTATTCATAAAAAATTGGAGTATTTCAGAAAAATCCCAAAAATTCACCGAAACCATTTTTCTACATATATAATTAAAAAATGAAATCCATTTTTTGAAATTATTTATCTAATTATTTTCAATTTAATTTTTAAATAAAATCATATTTTATTCCAATAAACAAATTTAAAACTATAACTCATTCTATAACACATTGAGAAATTAATCAAGGTCCCAAAAATTATCTTATAAACAGAAGATAATAATGTCAAAATTGACGAATCGATTTTATAAAAATTCATTTCCATTTTAAATTATTAAATTAATCATAAAATTACAATTAGAAATATTTATGACATACAAAAATACTAACATTATAGGATGATTTTTTTCACTTTTATGATGTCTAAATTGTATTTATACATTCATAGGTGAAGTATTTATTTTTTGTCCAATTTACTATTCATTACTATTCATTACTATTCATATGGGTATGTTACTATTCATAAGGTTGTGTTACTATTCACCAAAAATTTTGTATGCTTTATCATCCTCTAAATATCTCATCAAACGCAACGGTGTATGTCAGTTTTTTGAAATTCAAATCACAATGGTGGAAAATTTATGTTTACATGGCTTTGTTATTACAAAGTGGAGTATTTTAGAGACATAGGGTTTCATGCATTCTATATTAAATATATTTGTAAATTCTTGGAGTGTTACATTATCCCCTCATTTCAAAAAAATTCATTGTCAAAATTTGAAATTGAAATTCAAATGTTAATGGTAGATACATGAAAATTCCCTGATGGGAAACCCCCATCAAGAATCTGGTTAAAATATCCTACTAATAAGAGGAAATGGAAATGCATCGATTACTAAAAAGAAACACATTCCAGTTGGACAACATGGTCACGGAAGAATAATCAAACCATCACGTATTGACTTTAAACTCGAAAACCCCAAAAAATGATTAGGATAACCCATTTCTAAACATTAACAAAAATCCAAAATATAATTATTTCACACATTATAATGAATGTCTCTAAATTTTCATGATGAAAAAAACATTAACCCTTAATCAACAAGAAGTAACTCTAAAATTCACATTCCAATATTTTAATAACTTCATCTTGTATCCTCTTGAAATATTGTAATAACTTGAATTTACATAAAAACCATATTAGAGTCATGCATTATTCTGTATTATTTAAGAAAGATGCATGTTATTGAATATATTCCTTAAATCAAAAAGTGAGGTAAAATCCATCAATGATAGCATAGACCACGTTTTGGCAAGTTAAAAATCAGTTCCAAGGTAGTAAATATTTTTCTAAATCAATCATTTCATCATCATTATCTCAACATCAGATATATATATATATATATATTAAAGGATTTCATTCCCTCAATCAGATATTTTTTTCTAAAAAGTTTAACTTTCTTCTAAATCACTATTCCTTTTTTCCAATAATCATATGTCCACAAATCCTTAATGAAAGAGTATTGCAGTACAATCCTTATATATCTCATAATTCATACAACCAGTACATTACTGACAAAATATTGAAAATACATGATTCATGACTAGGCGTATTAATCATTCTACTTCATCTATGGTAGCATCATAACTTGGTCATTATCAAAAATCATCATTTTGGGTATATTCCTTTGACGCTTGGGACATTGATTCTCATAGTGTCCCATCCCCTTGTAATTGAATCATTGTACATTGAAACCATTTTATTACCCTTACAATAATGAACATGGTGTCCTCTTTCACCACACTTATAGAAAACTCATATTCCCTTCAAGCATTTACCATGGTGATTCTTTCCATAGTTATCACATGTGGGAAAACTCTTATTTCCCTTCATCGCTTTATCCCCATATTTCTATGCCATCCTCTCATTCTTTTTCTTCTCTTCAAATCCATTAGACTAGGAGAATTATTTACATACCTTGTTAACACAGGATATTATTTCCTCATCTGATGTGGATACTTGGGTGAAAATCTACATTTGAAATAATGGCTTAGACTGTTAGAGGTATGATCCTATATACTCTTCACATCTCGTGCATTGGTGACGTTCTCATTAATTCTATTAGGCACCATTTCTATTTAATTCCATACAATATATTAGATTATAAAATTATGAACTCTCTATATCTCTACACATGGTATAACACATAACATAAATTTATGAATCTTAAATCCTAAAACCATATACATTAGTTACTTTGGAGATATAAAACCATTATAATGGCTTGTAAAGAAAATGCAAGTTATCCTTAGAATATCCCCTGTGAGTGCCAATACCATGTGTGCAACAAGGCCTGTTGTCATGTACCAGGATATCCAGGGTCAATCCCGAAACTCCTTGTCAGATCATTCACTCTTAGCTACATCTGTGCCAGAGCCACCTCTACCTGTTTGTATCCAGACAGGGATGTATATTCTAGAAAGATCCAGATAATCCATTCCTTACCAAAATACAAGGCTATTCTTGTAATTTTTTTAAATTTTGGGGCCTAAGCCTTATTTTATAATTAATGAAAATAAATGTCCTCTTTTAACTGGGTAGAGGGAGACTCATTACATCGCCCGAAGGCCCAGTGGGCATGTAGCACATTACATATCCCATAGGCCCAAATTTTTGGCCTAATGCCCATTCTATGAATATTAATCTGGATGTTACAGTACCTACCATAGCTATAGTGCTTTTCCACCAGTATAGTATCCTACTGCCACTACAGTACCCACGGATCTACAGTCCCACCACTGCTACAGTACCACTACAGAACTACTACAGTAACATGCGCCCCCTGGGTTTTGAACCCCCATTTTTCATGTAGGATTACGGTGTGCTTACCACTAAGCCATACCCCAACTAAATATTGTTGTTTTTGGCTATTCTTTTATTTTTTTCCTCAAATACTACCATAGTGCTTTTTCCCCTAATCTACATTTTCTAATCTAGTTTCCATGTTTTCTACTAAACATCCTTTGATACCAACTATATGGACCCGAACCAAGTTTCCTGGAGCCAGTGCCTTATTAGATTACATTGGCATATAAACAAGGAATCAAATCCCAATGGATCGAGTAGTTTATTATTTTTGGAAAACCAGATACAAACCTAGGTTCAACATTAAAACTTCAAAATAAAAACATCATATAAGTTATCTGGGGAACATCTACAACTCAATGTTTATCCCTGTAGGTAATTCATAATAAACTTCTTCAAATACTAATAAAATGAAACATAAGAAATGGGAGAGATCAAATGAATAGTAAGGGTATGAAATACTGTGGAAGATATCATAACATAAACATTAGGCATGTGTAATAAATAAAAAACATATGCCTTTAACAAAAAATTGAACACATTATGGTCGGAATAAGAGATAAATAAATAATTCCATAATCATGGGTATTCTACTATTCTAACAACCACATTATTCATAAATAATATTTTCATAATGAGGGAATTCATAATGTGGGACATCATAACTATACCATCCAGGCCCTATTCCAGGACCATAAATAATCATTTTGTCAAGGCCTTGTTCCAAGACCATAGTTTGTCTCGTGAGACCTACCGATGCACGAAGGGTCTATAGTGGGCCCCACATTACGCTTACAATGTCCAATTCATTTCTCTTATGAATGGGGATAAACATAAACAACATAAATATTCATATTGAAAATAACATATGAAATGTAAATAACTTTCCCCAATCATTAATCTTAAACACTAACCATTCAAAGTAATATAGTGAGTGGTTTCAAGGTAGCACATCCATAGAAAAACTAATCATAAAACATTAAATATATAATATTGGATGATATAATAGGATATAAACCTAAATGATGTAAAATATTTAAAAAAATATGTTTACATAGGTGAGGATACATTTAAATGATACCCTTGAAAAATCCTTGAGGAAAAATCCTTAAACATTCCAAAGTGTCTTATACCACCTTGAAAAATTCAAATCATAATCCCTTAGAATATCATGAGAAAAGGAGACTCTTGATATGATATACCAAATGGAAGGGCATCAACCACAATAAATAAATAGGTGTTTAATGAGGCATATATCTCATAAAAGTTAATGTGAGGTGTGAAAAAAATCCTTTTTACTTTTGAAAGAAGAGTTCTTTTGGGAAATCCTTTATATTCGCCATGAAATCATTTTGTAAACAAGAATACCCCAGAAAATAAAATAATAGTACATTGAAAATATATTTTAGGTATAAATGATGTTCCACTATAGTGATATAATTTAAAAAGAGTTCTTAAGATTCTTTAGAAATAAATCATTTTAGAGCATTTTAAGGAAAGTATTAATGATAATTTTAAAGTGGAAAGAAAAATTTGTTATCTTAAATAAAGAAATTATCCAAGATAATTTTTAATGATAAAATAAGTGTTTTTATAAAAAAAATGGTGTCTTAAAACATATTATGGAGTACACTTGAAAACATGTAAGAATTTTTAAGATCCCTTGAATCGGGTTTATATTTCAGAAATAATTTTCAATGTACCTTTTAAAATGTGTAACTCCAAATAAAATAAGGAATTATTCTGGTTAGTAAACATATATAGAACACTCACACATAATTTATGAGTAGTAAACAATAATACATATGATTTCCATTGAGGTAACTAAACAATAAAAATAACCTTAATGAAAATGGAGGTTTGGGTGGAAAACCCTCATCACTTTCTAATCAATCAATTCGAACACCCCAATATTAATAATCATAAAATTATAAATTTAATACCATTATAATAAAGAGATTCATGATATGAAATATCAATGGATAGTATACATACACCGTACACATGTAATAATTGTGAATATGTAATATCTCATAAAGATGGAAGTGGGATAAAGAAACCCTTAACTTAAGTCTGAATGTGTTCTTCACTTGAACTTAAGGTCCTGTAATATGAAATTAGACTTGTTAAAAAAATTAATTCAGAACCAATTAGACATTTATTTAGTATATCATAATTTTATTAAGCTCATTATTTCCTAACAGATAGGTTGTAATATTTAATTCTGTTGTTTCGTAGTGTTCGTTTATTTGATCGATTCACTTGTTTTTAAGTAATGGAGTTCATGTGGAATGGATGTAAATATTCAGAATTGAAATTAAATATTATTTTTGAAAATATAGATGTTTTAGTGGACATTTCAATTTTTTTTACTTGGAAAAGGGTGTGGATCATTTATCTACCATGTTGTACCCCCTTATAGACTTGAGTTTTGATCTTATACCTACTAAGTGGTAACCCCATATGGACTAGGGCATGGGTTATCTTCCTATTGAGTTATACCCACTAACACACTATGTAATGGGTCCTCTACTTAATGGTTGATCCCTCTCCTTAATTGTACTGTATAGTTGAGGTGTGTGTGTTATCCACATGGTTACTACTTAGGATAGATACCAGAGATGTTGGGCAGATATGATTCGCCTTTGTAGCTTCAGGAAGCCACATCAATCTGAGTTGGTATATGAAATGGATATCTCCTTTATTTCTCATCATGATTTCATTTATGATCATATATATCAATATCATTGGGATTTTTCAACCTTACTTTTGTATGAGCTAAGTAATTATATCATTTCTTCTATTACTCCCTTTCTAATTTTCAGGGAATCCTACTAGGTATGTATATGCTAACACTTGTATGGTATTTTCCTACATGTTTTGTGTCTTTTTCATATGATGCATAGGTTGGAAGTTTCATTGGAATATCTTAAGAATACTTGGGTGCGTTTGACCATGTATGGTGGTAAGGGCATAGATATTTGGAGTTGGGATCTCTAAGATTTCTTTATTTTCTATTTATTTTCAGGTTGGGATATCTTTTCTTATCGGTAGTTTATATTACCTTTCACTATTTGGATTATGATTTTGTAATCTTTGTTATTCCCTAGTGGTTATTAATAGCATGGTTTTTAATCAATATCTTTTATAATTTTATTATTATCCCTATTCACTTCTTTAATGAATATGGTTGGGTGCAAGTATATAGGACTTTTAGTATATGTCCTCCCATATTAGTTATGTATTCTGGGTTCTTTTCACCATCCCTCGAACAATGGAGGCTATCATGGGGTAGTTGTGTCTTGGCCTTCCACCAACCAGGCAGGCCCTATTAGTTCAGGTTGTGACACTCAATATCATTCCCCTTTTATATATTTAAAATTAATACATATTTATTCATGATTATTATTATTTTGATTCAAGTTTATTCTTCAAATGGGTTAAAATTATAAAAAAAATCAAAGAGGTAAAAGTTATTATGCATTCTCACTTTATTTTTTTATTATTACATTTCTCTTGAATTAATATATTTCTTATTGTCATTTTTCATTATAAATATTATTTATCATAAATATATATTACTTGTAGCATGGATATGAATATTTCCCAAACTATATTCTATTTTTACATGTGGTTTTTACATTGAAATTTATTTGATTAATTGGGGAAATATTAATAAATCCAAATTCTTTAGTCAAAATGAATTTTTTTAATACGGGATATTTATTCATCAATTAAATAAATTATTCAATATATTAGTAATTATTTGGACATGTAGTTATGGGTAGGTTCTGGTTATAGATATCCCCTCGCTGAATTGTTAGGCCTCATGAGATAAATCATATGCGTTTTTGTCGAGTAGTTTTAGAGTATCTTGAAGAAGTTCATGATACTTGATATTTTCATGATTTTTGGTATTATGATGTCCAATAAATAAAATTTTAATTTTATTGATTAAATGAAATTTGTGTTCAATTATTTAATTTTACATATTGATTATGCTTTATTGATTCATGATAGATTTTGTTGTATGTAACCCTTGCTGAGAATTTTATCTCACTCTGATTTTTTTCTTTCCCCGAGATATGAAGATGAATTCTTAGAATGAGTTCAAGGATGCCAAATGTTTCCATTACTATTATTTTTAATTTATTTCTCAATGTTAAATGGGTATCATGTATTTATCAGGTTCTCAAAATCTAAAAAACATTTATACAATTGGTATTAAACCCCCTCACATCTATACCATTGTAATAAAGTAGGCATTGGATCTAGGTTATTGGATTCAAGGTCATTGTATTTAGTATCATAGGAATTTTAGTAGAAACCATGGAAAATATAATAATGAAAATGTAGATTAAAGAATATAACCATATGATCGACATTGAGGATAGGTATATAAGAATGTCCTATTATTTTGGTGAGAATATATTATGTGGTTTTTTCTAAAAAATTATCCTTTTATAGATAGTAAAATCAAATGTGGTTCTTGAACAGAGGTCCCAAATAGTAATAACTTTGAAAAGAGAACATTGGGATTAACCTAATAGTCACCTAGTGTATGATAACTGGCCATACTGGGCACCTGGTTTGAAACTATTGGGGGATATTCTTAGGGTAATTCCAAATTTCATTACAAACCATTATAGAAGATTTGAAAATAAGGATATCCCCATAAAAACCATGTTTATGATTCTAGTATTATCAATGTATAAATTTTAATTTATATAGAGTGTTACACAATATTTATAATTATACATAATGATTTAAAATTCATAATTTTATGTGCTAATCTCGTACATTCCAGGGTTTATAAATTGTTCTTGTAAGTAAAAAGGGTATCCATACCCATGGATAATGTGAAGATTTACCTGCTAAGGAAACCAATACTAATGCAATTCGAAAACAGAAAATTATGGCTGAATTATGGTAACTTAATCAGGTTATGAAAATTATTCATTCTCAAATAGATAAACCTATTCCATATATATATTATCCTATTTTTTATAACATTATTCGATAGAATCCTCAATCATTTGGTTGGAATACTAGTCCAATGGTATCTTATCAATGGATTAATTCATTAGAGAATATATTTATGGCCTTGGGATGCGATGATAAGGAAACAGTTACAATTTCAGTGTATTTTCTAAAAGGTGATGTTGATTAATAGTGGTCATTTATCTAAAAACTAAAGAGTAAAAAGAAATATAGCTCATAAAATAGAAATTTTATAAGGATATATTCTTCAGAAAATATTTCTATCATGGGTAACCAATTGAATTGAAGAGAATGTTCTATAACTAAAATTAAAAAGAAGACTAAAGTGTTTCTGAGTATGAGGCTATATTTACAAGCATATCCAAATATTCTACAGATTATATACTTCGGTACAATCTTGACCATTTAATTTAAGTGATTAATTGAATTCTCCAAGAGGTGCTGATATCTCAAAAAAAATTTGTTATATGATGGAGTGGTTTTATGTTTCATCAAAATGGAGAAGGAATTATCAAGATCATACATGATCAATGGACATCAAGAAAAAAATTGTTTGAATGAGCACTAATAAAATGGATTGAATAAGGGAAAAAATAATGGAAAAATTTCTACCTTTTAAGAACTATGGATAGAATCATCCTAGAAAATGTTTAAAATGATTGGATGTTTTTTATAAGTGTGGAGATAAGGGTCATTAGACTATGGAATTCAAAGGGAATAAAGAAAACACTTTTGTTTAGTATTTCAAATATAGGGAGATGGGTCAAAATACAAATGAATTCCCCAAGAATCAAGGAAATATACCATAAAAACGACAAGTCTAGAATTCCAAGATTATGTGATCACTACAACTAAAGTAGAAATACCCAATGATTTTGTTGAAGGTACATTAATTATAGACAATTTAGCTAATTATTTAATTCATTTTGTATCCCCACACTCTTTTATATATTCTATGTTTTATAGTAAAATTAGATATTTTCCTAGATATTAATGAATGGGGTTTTCAATCAAAACTCCTTGTGGAAGTATAACTACAACATGAGTGTGTCAGGAAGTCCACATTATATCACAAAATCATTCTTTATATTTTGAATTTATTATCATACCTATGGTTTAATTTAATATAATCTTTAGTATGGACTATATTAAAAAATCTGATGTGAGAAATAATTTCAAGAGAATTAAATTATGATTATTAATGGATATTTCGAATTCATTATATTTATAGAAAAGACATCATCATCTGATACATGTTTAGATCCAACCCCAATAGAATAATTAGATGAGATTCATGGGAAAGAAGATAAAACAAAATCTGTGGATGGTGAAGGTAGTCTTAAAATTGAGGATGTGCCTATTATACAGGAATACATTGATGTATTTCATGAATAATTACGTGGGAATCCCCTAGATCATATATTTTTGTTTTCAATTGATTTAATCCCTGATGCAAGGCCAATATAAAATCCCCCAATAGAATAGTCACTATAGAATAAGTAGAGTTGAATATAAAAACAAGAGGATTTTTTGATATGGAATTTATTCACCCTTGGTGTTTTACCATGGGGAGCCCCTATTATATTTGTTAAGAAGAGATAATGATACATGATACTTTGAATTGATTATAGAGAAATAAATTTCAATATTGTAAAGAACAATCATCCTCCACCTCACATTGATGAATTATTCGATCAACATCCCAAATCCTAAAATTTTTCAACGATTTCTAGGTATCATTAATTATGAGTAAATAAAGAAGACATTCGAAAGTCATTTTCCCAAATAAGGTATGAAAATTTTTTGTTTATAGTAGTAACAATTTTATTGAATATTTAACCCTACGCTTTTATGAATCTAATTAAAGTAGTATTCAAATAATATCTTGATAATTTTTGTTGTTATTAATTGATGATGTTTTTAGTATTATAAAATATATAGGAACTTGAGAGTAACTTGTGGATGATTATTATGACTCTTATAAGGAATGTTTTATATGGGAAATTTAGTAAGTGTGATTAATGGTTTCAAAGAAGTTTCTTTTCTTGACCATATTTTCTCCATGTACATAATCTCATTTGATCATGTGAAGAAAATGGAATTTAATGGATTCCCTACAACAAAAAACTTAACTAAGGTCCATATTTTCATTGGATTTGTTGGTTATTATCGATGATTCATTTATAAATTTTCCAAATTAGCATACCTATTGACCAAAACTACATGTAAAGGGGTTATGTTTGTTTGGAAAAAGGAACATGAAAAATGTTTTGATGAACTAAATAGGATATTGATCGATGTTCATATTTTGACTCTAATATGTGGAAATGATGGTTTTATGATATATAGTCATGTTTCAAAGAAGGTAATTAGGTGTGTCTTAAAGAAAAATGATATATTTAATACATATACATAAAGGAAATTGAAAACTAATGAATAGATCAATCCAACAAATGATATTACGTTGGAATATATAATATTATCTTTGAAAATATAGTGACATTATCTCTATAGTGAAAGACTTGAGATATATACACATCATAAAAGGCTAATATACATATTTTCAAAGAAAGATTACAAAAAAGACAAAGAAATGGCTCGAGTTACTCATGGATTATTATTTCTCAATCCATTACCCCTAAGGTAAATCAAATTAGGTATTGAATGCATTGAGTAAGAAATATCGTTGAGTTTTGACCCAAAATTGGATTCAGAGAGATTCTATATTCATGGATTTAGTAAATATGGATATGGGAGTTATTAAATAATAAGAGACACCACTAAATATTCAAATGATTGTGAAACCATATTTGTTATAAAAGATAAAAATTTCTCAATCTGATGATATGAACCATCAGATGAAAATTAATGTAATGATTGATGGTAAATTAGACGAATTCGTTTGTGTAGATGGGGTTCTAAACTTTTGAAAGTGATTATGCTTTCCATATATAACTCATTTAAAGGATAATTATTGTATGACACTCATAGATTGCATTTCTATGTACACCCTAGCAGTACCAAAGCCTCAACCCGGTTGGTGAGGACTCAATAGGTGCATCCAAGACACCTGAGATCAAATATGGGTGGAGGCGTATTTCTGGGTACTGCAGCAGTACTGTAGTAGGTACTGTAGCAGGCAGTGTTTTGTACTGTAGCAGCTAGAAATATTTATCCATTTGGGCCATTGGGCCACCGGTTCAGTCCATGGGTCCTGAAAGGCTTTCGGGCCACCCAATGCCTTCGGGCCACTTGATTCTCAAGGCCTTCAGGCCACCATAAGGCCTTAGGGCCACCCAAAGGCCTTCTGGCCACATGAATGCAGATGTACTAGTAATACTACAATTGAAAAGGATTCATATGATGATTCATGGTAGGCACATTCACTATGGAAGAGCTATCCATAATTGGAAGAATGAGATGGTATGGTGTTTTTATCAATGTCGGGCCCATGTAGCATTGATAGGATAGCTAGCCAACCAGCCCTGCGAAGGAGAATTGTTGATATCATGACATATGTTGGGGAGGAGCAGTTCCAAGTTGTCTTTTCTGGGTGATTCCCTCTAAGACCTATGTGTCATGTAATTATCCTAGAGCCTTTGGGACTTGTAAGGGTTCCACCTCACCCCTTGAAAGGTGGATCAAAAAATAATAATAATAAATGAAGGCCTTCAAACCATTCTGACAGACCCTAGTAGCACAATAATGTATAAGTATTTGAGGGAACAATTTTTGTGGGATAACATGAAGTAGGAAATTAGTAATTATGTTTCTATATTTTTGGTTTTTCAACAAGATAATGCTATTAGACAACATCTTATAGGATCCATGGGACCACTTTCTATTCCTGTGTGAGAATGGGATGAAATTATTGTATTTATTCTCATAACACTACTAAACACTCCAAGAAATAAATATGCAATATTGGTTATCATTGATATCCAACCCAAATATGCAAATTTCCCCACTAAAAGAGAATATTTACCTCTTTATAACCTTGAAAAGATCTATATTAATGATTTTTCAAGAATTCATGGTGCACCTATTTTGATTATTATTGATCATGATTCTTGTTTTACATAAAAATTATATAAGAGTATTTATAAGGATTGTGATGCTGAGCTTCAATTGTGAATATCCTATCATCCTCAAATTGATGAAAAATCTAAAAAGACTATTCGAATAATGGAATACAAGTTGAGGTCATTCTTGTTTGACTTTCATGGTATCTGGGATCAATATTTTCCTTTATTAGAGTTTTCCTATAATAATAGTTTCCATTCATGTATTAAAATGGCACCATATAAAGAATTATATGCCAATAGAAGTCATACTCCAACATGTTAGTATGAAGTTGGTGAAAGGAAACTTGTAGGCATAGAACTCATTATAGAGATCATAAAAATGGAAAACCCTATTTAGGTTCACATTAAAGAATCTAAAAATTTAAAAATAATTTTGCCAATAATCAGTGGAAATATTTGAAATTCCATGTGGGAGATCATTTATTCTTGAAGGTATCTCCATAGAAGGGTTTTATATGGTTCGGTAAGAATGTTCAATTTCATACCTATGTATATCAGACCATTTGAAATCCTTGGAAAAATTAGAGATATTTTTATCTTTTGAAATTACACCAAGTCTCTCTAAAGTACATGATGTGTTTTATATCTCATTCTTAAGGAAGTACTTTTTAGAGCCAATAAATATTCTCACCTATGATGAAACATAATTGGAACCTGATCTATCTTAATATGAAATACCTATCAATATTATTGATCTTATAGAGTAATTATTGATGAATATTATGACTCATCCGGTAAAGGTGCTTTAGAGAAATCTCAAAATGGATTAAGAATCATAGGAACCAGAGGATGTTATGAAGAAGAACTACCCTAATATCTTTATAAGGAAATATCCAAAATAATTGAGGAATAATCTTTTGTAGGATTTAAGAATGTAACACCCAGACACATTACAATTTATTTACATTAAAATTAATTAAATATCTTTGATAGATTTTGATGCATGCAACACTGGGTATAAAATAAACACGATACTCTATTGAAATATTATTTTAAAAAGATCATTATAACCTAGATGTTAAATTAGTAGTTCTGGATAGGAAAAAATAAATTAATATATATATATATATCACACATTAAATGGTAATATTTTCATAATAAATAAAAAATTAATCATTTTAAAGTAAAAGAAATGTTTTTTGAAAATGGTTTTTTTAAATAGTTTTGACGCTTCTTACGCACTTAGTATAAAATTAATTTTTTAAAATTTTTGGAAATTTTTTTGATAAAATTAACTTTATCTTTTAAATCATCATATAAAAATTATTATGTGGCATGTTTTTCTATTTTCATATAAATTTTCACTTTTGGATGGATAGTGAAAAATGATGAATTTTATTTGAAAACTACCTTTTCAATTAAATTATTTTAAAATTTAATTTATATTTAAAATTTTTTTAAAAAAAATATTAGTTCAATTATACTATAATAAATATAATTTAGGTCATTTGAATCAGTTTCATGTTGAATTATTATATTTAAACCTTATGTACTTATGAGAATTTTCACTTTGAAAACCCACTTTTTTTCACCTCTACAAGTATAAATTAAATTTGGATTCTGAATGATTGATGAAGTGAATTTGGTAAAATGGATTTCATATTTTGAATCATAATAATTTATGTTAAATAATTATTTCAACATAAATTTTTATCAATATGAATACTGAAAAAAGTAAAAATTAATTATCGTGGTTAAGGTAAAATGGGTTTTTCATGGGTTAATTTAAGAAGATAAGGGTTAAAAAAGACATTCCAAAAATTTAAAGACTAATTTTCTATAAATATTTTCACACTATACTCTCCAAAAAATAGAACCTGATATTATTTTCAATATTTGATAATGTTAATGTCTTTATCATTTTGGATTCTTTTGATAAATTTCCACGTAATTTCAAAGGAGGTCCCCTTCCCTCACTTATAAAAGGGGACTCCCTCCCCTCTCATGTTGACCCATACCACGCCCATTTTACTAAAAAAAGAATAAATCTATCCAAAAATCCTTATACATATTCTATATCTTTTTTCCTCCCAAAATTCCATTCCCATAGTCCATAAGATGAGATCCAAAAGAGGTTTCGCTTATATAAGGTAATTGTCATAACAAATCTCTTTCAATTTGATTCTTATTTTCCCACCATCAATTATGGATTAACCTCAAAACCATTAATAAAAAAATTTCTATAATATACAGATATTTCTTATGATTATTTCATAATTTTTATCCATCTCTTCTTCCATAAAATGGGAAACAAAATCATCAATCGCGTGTACGGCGGTCTACCTCCACATTAACTGATGTAACTCATTTTCCATAAAAACCTCACATAATTTTCTATAATGATGAAGTTTATTTTTATATATAATATTTATTAAATATATATGGTCATTAATAATAATATCACATATAGCTTTTTAATTTCCATTCCATTTAAAATATTATAAGGTCGCTCGTGTGTATGGAGGACTATTGCCTCAGAAAGTGATTTGATTGATTTTTAATTACACTTCACACAGAAGCTAGTAAGTATAATTTTAATTAATATTATATATATATATATATTAATTTATTAAAATTATAGAAAAATATTATATCATACACTTACATACCATTTCACCCACTAAGTGAATGATATCACTTCTCGTGCGTGTGTAAATTATATCGTCTCTACAAAGTTATGCAATTCATTTTCCGTGAACAAATTTTAAGAATGGTTCGAATAATTTATATACATAGTAAATATTATATTTATAAAATTATTAAAATTAGGGTTATTATTTATTTATATACTATGTAAAAGAACCATAAATTTCATTAGATAACCCACATGATAACATAGGACAACTAACACCCAAAACAATGAAAATAAGAAAATATTGTTAATGAACATGTGGTAAACTGTTAAAAAGGATCATATATTTTATTATAAATATTATTATGGTTATTTAATAAATTACTAATATTATTAAAACAATAATAATAAATTTTAACGAATTGTTAACTAAAGGAAATCACGCAGTAAGGGACTTCGTCTCAATTTCCCTTCATCGAGACATATTTTATTTCTACGCACCTAATTTATTTTATATGGTGTAAATACTAAACATTTTAAATGTAATATAATTAATAAGTCATTATTCATGGTAATGTAAGTTTAAATTTGAATTTTTTTTCATCCATGCGGATCATAATTGATTGTTACCAAGTGGTGAGGTATTTTCTCTCAATTTCCATTTCATTGAGATGTTTTCATAAATATGGATTTGTTCACTTTTACAGAATTTATATAATACCAAATTGATATATTTAAAATAAATAAATATTTATTAATGATGATTATTTGTTTTCGTGTTTATTCTTCAAGGGGGAAGAATTTACAAGTTACCAAAGTGGATAAATTTTTTTTTTCATTCTCGCTTTTTTTGTGATTTTTAACTTCATCCTGAAACAATACTTTATTGTGATAATTTTTCATTGGAAATTAAATTTTTTAAAAAATATAAATTTTATTTTTATCATGTATATGATTATTTCCTAAATAGCATATCATTTTTACTTATAGTTTTTATATGGAAATTTATTTTATTAACAAGGGATATATATATAAATTTGTATTATTTACAAAATACAGCTATTTTTTGATAAAGAATATCGATTCATTAATTAAATAAAATATTAAATATTTGAGGAATGTTTTTACTTGAAGTTATGAGTGGGTCCCAGAAATAGATATCCCCAAGATTCATTGAAAAATCTCATGATACAAATCCGTTAGTCAAATCTAATGGTTTTTTACCCATTAGTTTTAAACTGTTTTAAGAAAGGTTTTGACTATAAAGGTTTTCATGGTTCATAAGATATTTAAATCCAATAATTTATCATTTCCTTCCTTTATAATTTAGTTATTATTATTTTCAATGATATTTTAACAATAATAATATATTTAGATACATTTCATTCTTAGTCTATTGATTAATTGGAATGTGTGTTTTGTTGTTTACCTTGTTTTATTTATTGTGGTTTATTAATCCATGATTTCTTCCACTATATATAACCATTATAGAACAACTAATATCACCAATATTTTTTAAATTCCAAGTGATATGAAGAATAATTCTTGGAATGAGTTCAAGGATGAAAAATATTACCATTACTATTATTTGGGATTTATTTCACTAGGTGAAATATATATCATGTATGTGTATCATTCTCCAAAACTACTATAATGATCACTCCTTAAGTATTTAAAACCCTTATATCTATTCTAATATAATAACGTATGCACCAAATCTGGGTTACTAGAGTTGGTGTTATTACGTCTATTCACTTTAGTGGGGACACTATATCCTCTAAATCATATCATGATCTACCTCCAATAAGTATTATTAATAAATACCATAGAGAATAATATAAAATACAACCAATGAATGGAAATTTTATCCTTAAAATAGATTATGTACTATTTTTTGTAGAATACATTGATGTGTTTCGAGAAAAACTACTTGGACATCGACCTAAGCATGAAGTTGAGTTTTATATTGATCTCATCCTTGATGAAAAAACAATACCTAAGAATACCTAATTGATTAAAAATATTTAATTTGTGGAATTCAATAACCAACAACAAGATTTATGTGATAAGGGATTTATATTCCATATTGTTTTACCAATGGTACCCCCTATTTTTTTTTAAGAAGAAATATGGGTCAGTGAGGTTTTTCACCAATTTAATATTTTCAATTCCATTTTTATGAAGAAATATTATCCACTTCCCCACATTGATGACATGGTTAAAAAACTTCAATAAGATCAATATTTTACAGAAAATTATGTTTTTTCTAGGTATAAATAACTAAATGTAAAAAAAGAATATATTCCAATAATGGAATATTGTATGAGGTACGGAAATTATTAAATTAGAAGAATTCCATTTTATTGGCTAATTCACCAACTATTTTTACAAATCTAATGAATAGGTTATTCAAGGATTATCTTGATAATTTATTTATAGTATTTATTAATTTTATCTTAATATACTCTAAAATTTGAGATGAACATGAGAGTAATTTGAATATAATTCATAAAAATATTATATAAAAAGGGTTACACAAAAAAATTATCAAATATGAATTCTAGATTCATTACATTTCATTCATGGTAATATTTTATCTAAGTATGTAATATTACTTTATCAGTTAATGAAAAACATAATGATTTAATGGTAAACAAAAAAATATATAATCTAGTTACACAGTTTCCTTGGATTAAAAGTTTAATGTCGAAGATTCATTCAAAATCACTCTTAATTAACTAACTCATTAACCATGTTCACACATAAAGGGGTTATGTTAATATGGTTAAAAGAATTTAGGGAAATTTTTGATAAATTAAAGAAGATATTGGTCAATGATATAATATTGGTATTACCATCTGGGTGGGATGAAATTGTGATGAATAGTGAATCATCAAAGGAGGCACTTCAATATAGTCTTTTATAAAATGATTGATTTATTGCCTATGTATCAAGACATTAAAAATATTTATGAATAGAATTATCAAACCAACTATATATAATTATAATCCATCATATTCACATAAATTTCTTATTTTAATCCCAAAGATATGGTGATCTTATTTTGAAGTAACATTAATCACTTATTCATCAAACCAATTTTAAATCTCATGGTTATCTATATGATAAAACATGTGTTCCTGTAATTACCTCAATATCCAAGATCATATAAACCAAAAATTATATCAGTAGCTCAAAACATATTCCCACAAAAATTAAAGGAATACTTCACATTAAACAAAATCTTTACATATACATTAACTAAGTAAGTTGTCTCCTAATGTGTCATTATCCACTTTAATATCTCATCTCTTATAACCTCAAAGAGGTGTCTAATACATTGAAATTATGATAAACCGTAATCTTATATACATATTATGGTATCCCTGACTCTTAATATATCTTCACACTATAACATCCCAATATTCAATGTTATCTAAACAGACCTTTGATACCAACTATAACACCCTTGACCCGCACTCCATGATCCAATGATATAAATATTAACTTTACATTTCTAGATTTGACACAGATAATAGTGACCATTTTTTCTATCCGAACCATACAGAATCAAAAGGAAAAACTGGATCATTTTAATCCTAGAGGACACGTAAGGTTTAGAGTTTTATAGAATTAGAAAATACTCTTACATAAACAATTATCATGACATTAAATGATAACTTCTCCAAATAAACCCATATTCTATTTTTCACATTAATAAATCATTAGCATCCATATAAAATACCTTCTAGAAATAATTCATTCAAGCTCCTTCTTTGTAACCTAGGTAAAAGGAAACATAAAAAGAGTGAGCTAAAATTATCAGTAAGGGTAAACATAGGCATTAGAAATTTAATTTCAATAATGAGAATATAAAGTGCACAAGGTTATGAAGAGATAAAAAATGTTCATGAGTATAAATTAAAATTTTTCATACACATCTATACTTGAATCATCAAACATGAAAACATGTAATAATGAATTAATAAATTAAAATATCATAAAAGTAACAATCATGTTCCTTGGGATATAAATCTTGAACAAATGAAACATCAAAAACCTATAGAAGGCATAGATTAAACATATTTCTATTTTAGAACATCATTTGGGAAAACCCATCATATATGCTATAATAGGATTACATGGTGCTATTTGGGCACATCCATCATTTATAATGTCCAAAAACCACAACGTTAATAGAGCACATAGTGAATTAATTTCATCATTCCTCATTGAAAAAAAAATTATACTTTTAATAATATTATTCACACATGGAAAGAAAATAGGTTTCATAAAAATCACTTTGATAAATTATTAACTCATTGAAAAGAAATAGGTTTCATTACAATCTCATTGAGACATGATTAACTTGTGGAAAAGAAAAAGGATCCATAACAATCTCTTTTAAACAAGCTTAATAAATCCAAAGGAAGAAAGAGGAAGGTTTATATATGAAATATCCCCAGTGGAGGATAAGTAAAAAATATGGGGTTTTCACATTGTTTAATGTAAATAATATTAAAATATTATTAAAATATTCTTGTGGAAAATATTCTTTTAATTTTGAAAATCACTTTTTATAATAGAAGACATTTTTAAAATAATGTTATATGAAAATAAACATGAAATATTATAAATAAAGTGTTGAAAATTAGTATAAAACATTTTTTATTAAAATGATAATTCATCTTTGATAAAAAAAAGTTAAATAATTTTTGAAAAAGGTTTTAGAAAACATGGTTTTATAGAAAACTAATTTCTGACTAAAGAATAAAATGAAGCTGGATTTTCAAAAAAACAAATTATAAAAACTTTTAAGTAAAAAAGAGTTTTAAAATGGTAAAATTACATGAAAATATCATGAATAATGAATTAATTATATAATTAATAATAATAATAATAATATTTCAACATCAGATACTTAATCATACATAATCCCAATAAATGATGAGATTGTAACAAAAGACTCTTACCATTTTCATTACTTTGAATCAAAATCTCCATGAAAGAATAACATTAAATTAAACATATAATATCATTATAATAAGTATATTAATTATATTACATGTCAAATGGGTATTATATACACCACATAAAAGAAGATATGTGTATAACATAACAAACATCTCAAAGAAGAGGAATTGAGACAAATATCCCTTACCACTTTGGTAGCTTTGATACTTTTAACCCCATGAAAGAGATATAATAACAAGGTTATGAAAATACCCATATATTTAATTATAATAATCATAAAATATAGTCATGGTCATTATATACAACACACAACAAAAATAAGTGATGAATATGGAAAATACCACATAGAAATAAAAGTGAGACATGAAAAACCCTTACCTTTAGTCTGATTCGTCGTGCTTGTTATTTATCATCCTGAATAAACAATATTTTAATTATTTAATTTATTTACAAATTGTTCCATGTTTATTATTATATTAATTTCACTTATAAATAAGTTATATATAATTACATAATCAATTAAGTTTAACTCTGATGTTCTGACCATTTCGTCTTGTGTGTCAAAAACTACATAAATAGGTTGAATATGGTCAAAAAGGAAATTATTTAAAAATAGAAATAATAAAAATAATTAAATAATTTTAAATTTTAGACATAAATTACATTAAAACAAATCACTAAAAAAATTATGAAAAATGAACCAACGTTATGACCAATGAGATGGTATATCATATGTACAGATGAGTAACGTTTCCATTTTTCAATGATCATTCTGTAAAGAAGGTAAGTAATATTTTATCATCCTATAATGATAATTATATTATAAATAACATTATATTTAATTATATATACTAATATGAATCACTATTTTTATGTAAAAGTAATCACATAGTTTAGAGAAGGCGGTAGTCTATACATCCACGAATGATGTTATAACTCTTTCAGTGAGTGAAGTGGTAAGAATAAAATAATATATTATATATAAAGAAACAAAATAATATCATTAATATCATAATTATTTCATTTATATATTATATATTAATTATATTTACACTTATTACCATCCCTGTAACATGTTAGAAAAAACATTTCACATCGCTTTGTGAGGCGGTAGTCAACAGTACACACGAGTTCTGATTTCATTACCCATTTGAGGAAGTGTGTGTGGGTGTAAGTCATAAATTTAACATATTATTATATTTAATATAATATGATTATTATTTAATAATGTTATAATAATAATTAAAGAATGTGGAGAAGGAAATAAAATGAAACTTCTTTTAGAAGAACATTACCTCTTTTCGGGTGTCCTCTTAGGTTTGCATTAAAATGATGAATGGTTTTCCTTATACTCCAATTAATTAATATAGGATTATGATAGGGAGGTTTTTAGGTGATTGTTTGAGGGTTTTTATGATCCAAAACACATGATAGGTGTGAATAAGTGGGGCAAGTGAGTTCCTTTTTATAGATGGTGAGGAGTGACGTTCTTATAAATACTAAAAATCGTTCACTATTTGTGGGGTATCACTTTCTTCATGTGCCTAAAAAACAGGATAATAATTTATTAGATTGATTTTTTTCATCGGATAAAACATCAAACATACAATTTAAATACGTTTTTAAATATTTTATTCCAAAACTTCTATATTTCCTATTTTTTCATTTTGGGTTTTCATTCAGGTAACTAGTTTTATAAAATATTTAATTAAAAAATTAAGACTAAATTATAAATATTTTTATTAGAAAATTTATACCAAATGATTTTAGTTATTAGATCAAAATTAAAAAATAAAAATTCCTTTTTGTGTTGGAAGATAAATTTAATATGAGTGCATGTAATGCACAAAAACACTACTTTAACCATAAATGTGCCCACAATATTTTTAATATTTAAGGGTAAATATATTCAATATAAAATATTAATTAGTCCATGAATGGAACGTATTTTATATTTATTATTATCTATAAATAACTAAATATAATATAGGATTTTTAGTAATTTTAAAGCATTTTATAAATTTTAATGTCAATTTTGTCAATATTTATTTAATTTTAATTAAAAAAATATCATGACAATAGTGGAATTAAAATTTATTAATTCAACATCTATTTATATTGATATATTCATATAAAAAATAATTTAACATACAAATTCATTCAATTTACCTCACTTTTCATATTTTTAGTATCATTTATGTTATTTTATTATTAACTAAATAATTCATGCATTAGAGTTTCTTAAGAAATTAATGTGATTATATCATCTCTAAAAATTGAAGATAATTTATTATGAATAAAATATTCATTTATATTTAAAATTAATATTTTTAACCAAAAATATGTATTTTTCATCTATCCCCAAATATTTATAGAATTTAAAAGGAACAAAGGTACATTTTATGCCCTTTCATTTTTTTAAATTATTATATAGGTCACATTCATGTAAAAGTACCCAAATTACACATAAATTTCTATACTATGGCCATAATGGTATAAATGTGTCTATAAAATTGGTTTTATACATATGTTGTGTTATTTGTAAACCATATATTCTAAGTTTAACTACTGAGTAAACGTGTTTTTACCTTAATCACTATAATTAATTTTACTTATTTTTTACTAATAACTTTAGTAAAATATAAATTTAAACTTATTATATAATATAAATTATTTCGATTCTAAAAATGTAATTCATTTTTCCAAATTCAATTCACATTAGTGAAAAATTTTAATTTAAAATTAATTTTTGTGACGTCACGAGAAAGTTGGATTGTAAAGTGAAACTTTTCAAAACCTCGCAATGTTTTTAAATCAAAATTCAATAATAAAATTGTTCCAATAACCTATATTGTATTAATAGATGTAAAATTAAACTTATTTTTCTTTAAAACTAATTCAAAATATACATCAACTTTTAAAATAATTTAGGGGAAAAGATAGTTTTCAATTAAAATTATTTATTTTTCTCTATTCATCAAAAAAACAAAATTTTCAAAAATATAGTAACAAAAATTCACCCTAAGGTAATTTTGGTATTCTGATTCAAAAAATTAATTCTTTTGAATAAAAATTTTAAAATTCTCGAAATTTAGTTTTTAAATAAGTGTGTCATAAAAAGTTGATGAATCTTATTTTCAGAAAAACTATGGGTTTTTATTCATAAAATTAAATTTATTTTTTATATATTGTATAAAAAATTAATAAGATGAATATTAAAAATTAGATTTAATATAATACAAATAAATTTTATTAATATAAACCAAAAAGAGTGTTTTTTTATTTTACTAGTAAAAAACACATATCTGTGCTTTTAAATTGTGTTTCAAAAAAATATTCCCCTTTATTTTCAAAATTTTATTCATTAAATTTCTATTTAATTGGTTTCTAAAAAATTAATTATAAATACATGTGTAAACCATATTTTAATAATTTAGATAATATTGTTGATAATTATCATTCTAATGACTGGGTTATAATCGTAATATATATCATAGGTCATTTAATTTTGGTGTTTCATGTTGAATACAATATAAAACGTAAAAATCAAGGGGTTGTGTGCACTAAAAGATAAACTAAGTGTTGAGTGTAATGCATGATAAACTAAACTTTTCATGTCCATTAAGATATCAAATATAATTTTATTCCTTTAAAATATTAAGGTTTTACAGTATAGATTAGATTCTTTATTTTATTTTTCTGAAAAACATTATGAGTTTAATATATATATATATATATTGATAATTCTTTAAATGAAACAACATGTTGTATTGGAAACAACAATAAAATTCATTTACGACTTCAAATACTACATATTCATGATTTTATAAATTATTATCATATTCCTCTTGGTTGAAGGAATTTTTTGAGATTTAAATTGATACTAACATTTATTCGTGTGATATTACAGTGATTATTTTAACGAAAGAAAACACATAGCATATAATTGGATATTTTTTGGAAATCAATGTGATTAATTTATTTTCCAAGAAAGTATAATATCTTATTTCTTTAGATTATTTTAATTTAATGAAAATTGGTGGTTATATTTTTTATACATTAGGTAACTTTATAAACATTGTATTTAGTATGATTCGACGTCATTGTATGGATTTTTTGACCCAAAATTTGTTTCAATAATAATGAATATAATGAATTATATTTAAAGAGAGTATATATTTCTAAAAGTATTTAAAATAACACAATTTTTTTGCTTCTTGTTTATCTTGAAGTGTATAGATCATATATTTCATAAATTATTATTTATCAAAACTAATTAAGCATTAAAATTATTTCTTTATATATTAGTTTCAATTGGATGTTGTGTAATTTTTATCAAAAAGATAATAAATCTTAATGGTCATTCATTATACATGGAAAATTTTAAGAAACTTTTATGCATATATTAGACACAAAAATTTCATTATTTGAAAAAATATATATTATAACAAAATTAAATTTTATTTCATATTTATCATTTTAAAAAAAGTAATAGAATTACTATAGAGAGACAATAGGAAAGATGAAATCAAATATAGAATATGTGTGCTGAAAGGTGACTTCATATTTATAATTAATACAATTTACTAATAATTAATTAAAATGTTTTTTAATTAAAAATTTATTTTGAAACATAAATTTCAATATCAAAAAGGATTAAAGTATTGGGGATATTATGTTCAAAGACTTATCATTGGAATAATTTCAACTAGTATAGTTACAAAAATCCCTAATGATGTATATTATTATAAACTTTTATTTAATTTGTCATATAGTTATATTGAGATTATATTTTTGATTATTCAATTTTGATTTGTATTGTTTTTATGTCACTATAACATATTCTATGAAAGTGGTAAATCAATTTAAATGAGCATGGGTAAATTATTTCATAGGTTATATAGTGTGGTATTTTATTTCTAAGATATATAGTAAATATAAAATTTAAAATAAATGTTTTTAAGTGATTTAAAAAAGATGAGATGTAACTTTCTGTAATAAAATTGTATATGTGCTAAAATATTTTGGTTATTATTTTTTCTATTTATTGTTTCGGTCTACTATATTTCTTCTATTAGGGTTTTATATTTTTAGAAAATTTAAAGAACTATTTACATTAGTTATATTATTAGTATCATGAAAAATTAAAAAAATTTGTCTTTCACATAGTTTAATGTATAAAATAAGTTGAAGAAAATTTTTCACATTAGTTATTTAAAATAATCAATGTTATAAATATTATTTCCTCTTAGTTATAAATGAACTGATATTGTTACACCCTGGTATTTTATAATATATTTTCTACTTGATAAATATGACCTGTGTGGGAGCTTGTGATGCACATAACCATAAACTTATGTAAATAATGCATATACATTATAAAATTAGTCACATTATATGGAATTTAAATGAAAAATTTATTTTCAAAAAAATATAAATCACAAAGGAAACACTATTGATCCTAAAGAACAATTTTGAAATATTTTTATTAGGAGAATAATTTTTATCTTATATGTTTTAATTAAAAATGTATTCAGTGTATTAAACATGTTAAAAATTATTTTTTCAATATTTATAAAATTATTTTAGTGGTTCTTAATTTTTTATAGATGAAGATAAAATCATTTTATGTTAAAAAAGAGAGATTCATTTTCTGAGAAACCACTTTTATACATTCAATATGATATTATATCAATATATTAAATTAATCACTATTTAAGATTGGTTTTAAGGTAATTTTTTTTATTAATTAAACTAAATTAACATTAATCTATTGGTTTTACTAAGAATGTAACAATAATGTAGTCATTTTTATGCTTAAAAAAATTCTCTAAAAATGGGTTTTATGCATTTTGTGTGCGGATATTTGAGTTAATCCCTTATACTTTTAGGAATTAAATATTATAAAATGGATTCCATATTTATAATTAGATAAATAATATTTTTTAAAATCATCAAAAATATATTTTTCATGGTTAATAGTGACCATGGTAAATGTTTAGTGCTCCAATTAAGGGAAAAATAGGCTAATTGGGGTTAAAATTTGGGGATTGGGCTTTAAAATCTCTAAAAAATGACTTAATCTTATCTAATAAGATCATTTCATCCATAATAATCATAACATTAAAAATATTGAATTTTCTCAACATTATTATGACTATGGAATTTAAATTATTTGATGTAAAATAGTAATGATAAAATTTCACTCGCATTATTTTAATACCTCAAATATGTTTTCATAAGACTGAAATGATGTTACTGATGGTTCTAAATGGTTTTTATAATATGAATAAATTATTTTTTTGATCTCAATTTATTTTAAATTTTTGGTAATGGTATAATTACTTAAACTCTTATTCATTATTGATACAGCACTTTTACAAACTAGTAAAAAAATTATTGTAAATTTTTTTAAATATATAAAAATTATTTGTTTATAAGATATATTGTTTCAAAAAAAATTATGGGTAAAAATTATTTATATGTGATGATCTAAATTTTAAAATTTTACATCATTATTAATATTGAAGTTTTTAAATTAAAATTATTTTAATAGTCTTATAAATGACTTTAAATATATTTCATGTTAAATAATATTTAATTATTTTAAAAATAACTAAAAAATATATATTTTATCTAGTCAATGGAAAATGACCAAGAATATCAACCATTTTCAATTTATTTTATTATTTCCATTTTATAATGGCATTATTTCGCCTTAAATACTATGTATTTTTATTAAATTATTAAGGTTAAAAGGGTTTAAGAGTGTGTTAAAATAAGAAGCAAGGATCAAAAGGAAAATTTAACATGTATAAATATTATTTGTTGAATTTATTTCAAAATTAAACACCTTATATTATAATTTATTGTACTATTGATCCATTTTAATTGATTTATACACATATTATACATTAATACTTCATGTATTTACAATATTTTCACCTACATCACCTACAAAATGGAACCTCCTCTCCTCTATTCTACACATCTTCTTTAGTCACATAAATTGAAAACAAAACTTCCAAAATCACTTTCAAACTTACCTATAAACATTTTAAATGTTCAATTATTATTATAATATTGACCCAATTGTCCTTAATAAGTGCTCTGGAATATGATTTTCAATTAAGAGGTCATTTTATTCTAGATCTTTTATTAAGGACTCTTTAGTGAAGACAATGGCCAATTCAATAGTGTATCATCTTCTGTTACTTTCTTCTTTTGAGTGTTTTGTTTTATGTCTTCCATTAGTTTAATCCTGAAGTTATACTCATCGTTTATCTTTCATTTATTATTCTTCAATAATCACGGCCTTTTTAATTTAGTAGTTAATGAATCATTATTATTAGGTGGAACCTATCACTCATCATCACAATGAAAATAATTATAAAATTATTCATCAAATTTATCCAGAAATTAAAATTTTTTAGACGAAAATATATTTACCTTCTTCTATATTGGTTGGTTAAACATAATATAATTTATTGTAATTTTTATTTTTCTCCTACATAATATAGACCTCTATTATATTTAAACAAAATAATTTTTATACTATAATATCATGACCTTCTATATGAACTTTTCACAGCACCAAAAATATCCCAAATATCTTAATTTCATCCATTATGATGAAATCTGTCTAGTTGAAGTGCCTTGTGTCTTTCAAGTGAAACCTTCTTCCATTTGGAAATATTTTTTAGAACTCTTACTTGATATATTTCATTATAACCCCTTTTCATAAATTTTGGGTTTCTCAATATTTTTATTCACCCACTTATGTTTTTAAATTTAATTGTAACAAATACTATTAGAGTATGAAAAATATCCTGAACTTATGGTTACATTTTTCAGTAAATCTTCATGGAATTTGAATATCAATAGTTCCATGTTATTTTTCAACCATAATGATCCATGTAGTATATAAGGATATTATAAAATAACATTCATGTAATCACCTCTTCTTTCACCTTTTCGGGAGGTTTTATATAGAACTACTTCCTATGTTTTCAGTTTGACCTTATGTTCAAGACACTTTAAGTGGGTATATTTTTTAAACAAAAAAACTAATTATTTCATATAATTATTTATTAATCATTTCAATTCTATCTTCATTCAACATATACTTATATTTTATGTATTTTTTAAGATCTCTAACTCTTGTATCCCTGATTTCCAAATAAGAATTATTGAAACTATAGCATCTCTGTGCGTTTCTTCTTATTCATGGATCACTTATTCAATAACATTCTCATGAAAATTCCCACAAACCCTCCATTTAAATTCCTCCTTGAATATATAATATCATTAATTTAAAATTGATATAAATTAATCGTTATGTATAAAGAGTTTAGTGATATTTTTACAATAGTGAATCCTTTTAACTGTTATATTCTTCATTTCATCGTCTTCCTATTGCATATGAGTTTTCTCATAATGAAGGCCCATGATAAATAAAATTATATAAGTGGAAAACTCAATAGAAACATTCTTTAAATAGTCATTGGCTTAATATTAGAGTTATTCAATTGATTCAATAAACTGATACTAATCATAGCTAGAGATAGATTCTTTTATAGGATCACATTCATCAAATGTATCAGTAAAATTACTAGTTTTATTACCTTCAGGTAGTGGTGGATTATGTTTTGTAATATTTTAATAAGATAACATCATTAATCTCTTATCCTCCTTAATATTTTTGTTTATTAGTTTTTTCTAATCCTCTTTGGTGGTGATAATAAGGAATATTTTTTTTTCTTTAACTAGGTTGTGTATAAAACTTCCTAAAATATTCTATCTGTGTAATACGGTTAAAGAAACAAATAGAAATAATTTAGAACCATTAATAAGAATCTTTCATTGTCTTTGATACCAATTTCAATGCCTAGGGTATCATATAATTACACTATTAGTGGGGGTTAATTAGTGTAGACTAATTTTCTTGACTTATTCTAACTTAAAGAGTTATCCAATTATTTTAATTCAAACCACTATCATGGATAGGATGTTAGGATTATTTTTCACATTCCCAATACAAATTCATAGAACATGCGATTAAAAAGTTATATTAAGCATGGTGCGTGAAATATTTACAAGGGTTGGTCCCAATATGGATACCTACTTCTTGTTATGTTCAATTCCCAATGAGCCATGTTTTTTTCCACTATTATCCTAAGTGATTACAAGGGGGAAACAATCCCCCTAATACTAAGGTTGAACCACAAATTATAGGGTGAAAGAATAAACTTTAACCCTTTGGTCAGGTACCACCATGACCTAAAACTATCTCCCAATAGGATGATTATATGTATCCTGATATGTTTTTAATCTCACAACTAGTTATGCTTAGATTATAACAGCATCCTCAAGTATTCAATGGTCCATAATGAACATTTAATCAATATATTCCTTCGTTAATGAAATATCTCTGCATCAACCAAAATATAAAATTCATCAAAGTAATTATTTTACTTCTATTTTATAATCAACTATGAATATATTCACATCATCATGTGCTCTAATATCTATGAACATAACTTTTTGATCTTCATGTTCCAGTTTACTATTGTTTGGAATCCTCATATAGATTATTTAGAACAAATAGTTTCGAATAACTAATTTTTTTGACTCAAATGATCTATTAAACATACAGGTTACATACTCCCTATCTTATCTATCATTATAGATTAATTTGTAAAGATAATTGAATGGAGTCCCTGAATTATAAAAATTAACTCACACTAAAAAATTAATAAAAAAATTGCTCCAATATTTTTATATTTTACCTTTAGAAATTCTCATTAAACAAACTTCAATTCCTTCAGATATATCAGTGTTTTTCTTTTTCAAAACCTCTAAAAAATAGCATCAAACATCTCAAAGGGTTACATAAATATTTTCTTAGATCATGACTTTAACTTCATGAACATGTATCTTTGACATCTAGATTTTCTTCATTGCATTGAATTTGACTTCATATCTATGTTTTGTGAAATATTTCATGAATATTATGGTTTTCTAACTTCTATATACTTCACTCCTCTACGACATCCAATTCTTTAGTTTCCATAGCCACAATTACTAATCTAAAACAATTTATTCTTCGAGAAAAATTAGACATATCTTCAAATATTCCATTGGTATTCCATTACTTATCACATTTTTTGAACATTATCTAATGGAATGTCATCTTATCTACTTTGAATCAACCTAAATATAAATCATATTTTCTTCTAATATACATTAGTTCTGATCATCATATTTTAATCAAATTAGCTTCTTCTTTCCTTCATGATCTGGAATAGTCAATCGCATTACCATTACACGAACATAATGTATTTATACCAAACAATGTTATCAACATCATAAAATACTATATCTTTTATATTTCACCTTCATAATTAACTTATGTTTCAACACTATTATTTCTTATAGTTCATGAATTTCCAATACCATCCTTAACTAAAATTTCATTGGACTCCAAATTCATCATGTACTCTTTCTCAACATTATTTTTTAGATTATTTTTTCTTTTTTCAGTTCTCATACAACTCAAAATTTTATTGACATAGAACCATTTTAACATCAAAAATAAATTAAATAAATGTTTAATTATCAAAGATTATTTATCCTTTCTTGGACATCAACAACATTAAATTATTTTACCACAAATATCTTGGTTTTACCCTCATCTCCTCTACTTGTTTGACATCTCAACATACAAAAAAACTTAATAAAACTGAACATGTCGTCACCAATTTAAATATTCTTGAATAAATGATGAAATTAGAGTCATAGTGATGTTATTTAAATTATAATAATATTATAGAATTAATTAAATACGTTTTTTTTATTTTCTTATGAAATACCTTTATAAGGCCCCAGCCTTAAACTTTACATAATATTGAATTAAATGAATAATTCACAATGAGGATCTTTTCAGGTTTTGAGTTATAGAGAATTAGATCATAAATCATGAATTACATTCCACGTTTAAACAAAGCGGTTACATAAAAGATAGTATTTGTTTTTTTCCCATCAACGGAAACATATTTAAAATAAAACATGGATTCTTTCTTGACACTTCTTTGACACTATCATCGTATCATGCACCTTTCCCTTGACCTATGAAAAACATTTCAAAAACATGGGATGAGCATAGAAAGCTCAGTAAGGGATATAAAAGTACGAAAAGAAAACATTAGTCCATGTATGAAATCATACTTTACTCATAAAACATAAGGATTTTAACATACCTCATCAAATCATGAATAAATCATAGAAATAATAAGGCATAAATGTAACTTGAGGCATTCATAACATTCTTACATAGGGAGTAACCCTCTTGGTTACGTTTGGAACACACATCACAGTATATTACCTAAATCTCTTTGGAGAAACCTCAACGTTTAACCCCTTCGCATTACCCAATTCATTGGAGAGCTATATCGGGCTTACCCGCCATTAGTTTTTCACGGAACCACCCGTCTTCATAAAAATGCCCATGAACCATAATATAAACATAGCACATAACATAAGCATAAAGGAAAGATAAAAATCCCACATTGAAATAACAATATAACATTTTAAGATATTGAAATAATGAATCCATTCTAAAAACCATTTTCAAAACCATTTAAAACATTTAATAAAGAGATTTTTGAATCAAAGTGTCCCATACCACATTGATGATTTTAACATTTTAAACCGTTAATATCAATATAAATAAATCCTTAAAACCATTTTGAAAAAATGGATATTAATGAGAAATATTTATAAGAATAAATACTTAAAACATTTAAAACAATATTTTAGTTAAAGGGATTTTAACAAAATTAGAGACACTTGAATACAATAATTGAGGAATAACATTTAATCAGAACTTTATAATATCATGAGAATAAATTTATTCATGATATAATTTTTCATAGGGCAGTATATACATCGTATAAGAGTGAATTGGTGAATAACAACAATGAAGTCTCAATATAAAATGATACGAAATCCCTTATCAAGAAGGAATCCTTAAATTAAGGATAAATCAGTCTCAAAATTATGTGTGACAAATATAAATACACCCAATATAAGTGTATATTAAGTTTAAAACAATAAAATGTCATTAAAACATATTCAAAGGATGAAATATTCAATAACTACATGTTGAACCCAAAGAAATCGAAATTGGGTTAAAAAGTTCCATTGGTAAAATTCGACAGCCTAACAGCGTCACATTAAAATTCATAAAATTAGTTGATGAGACAGAAAATGGTATCTCATCACTTGGACATAAAATTTACAATAATAAGGATATATAAGAACATATCTCAACATTACAATATGTAAATTAAAATACCCCACAAAATAAGTCTTTTAAAAAGAGAAGGGTGAAAAGTTCCCTTACCGACTTGGGTATCTTTCGAAATATACACACCATGAAAGAAGGACAATACAACATTGATGTATATAATAATAAACGAAATTATATTACACAAAGAGTATAATAATTGTCAGTACATATAAAACTCAAAGGAAATGGTGTCAAATGTATCATAAATCTCACGGGAATAAAAGTGAGATGAACAATCCCTTACGATATCTCGGCAGCCTAACGGTGCCACTTAAAACATCCAAAAATGGATTGATGAGATCAAATTGGGTCTCTCACTATATTAACATAAAATTTAAAGTAATATTAATATATGAGAACAACCCCCAACATAACAAATAGGATCTTAAAAGAATTTACATAAAGGAGAGTACGTAAAAATAATGAGAGAGGTTGGATCTCTTACGAAAATTCGGCAGCCTAACGACGCTAATCAAAACTTCCAAAATGGATTGATGAGAGAAAATAGGGTCTCTAATCATATGAACATAAAAAGTAGTAATATTAATATAATAGAAAATCCCAATCATAATAAAGATGAGCTTAAGAGGAATGATATAAAAGAGTGTACTTTAAAAGAAAGAGAGGGGTAGGTTCCCTTACATCGTGTCTGACATGACTCGATCGTTCTTTAATCTCCTGAATAATAAAATTTGGTCAATTTATAATTTCGTAAGGACCTCATTTAGAGATTATTATTCAGTTCATATCACATATTATAATGTTATAATAATTGGTTAATAAAGTGAGTTCATATCAGACGTTTTTTTCGATGTTCGGTACAAGAGTAAAAATTGAACTTGTTGGAAGAGAATTTTCCATGTAGTTTTAGGTACATCATATCCAGATTAGTAATTATGTTTTAAATATACTATATATACAGTATATATTAATTTTATACTATTCCATAGCATTTGGAGATAAAAAATTAAAATCACCGTTCATGGAGATTGTAGGTCGTACGTAGGCATGAACGCTACGTTCATTTTTTGTCATTTTAATGGAATAAAAAATAAAATGAGATATATATATATTATAATTACAGAATGATATCCATAATATAGATGTAATATATTACATATATATCCATTATATATATGAACTTATAATAGTACATAACATTTGGAGATAAGAAATGAAATGTACCGTTCATGGATACGGTAAGTCGTACGCACGCATGAACGCTACTTTCATTTTTTTTGTATTCAATGGAATTAAATAATAATGATATAAAGGTATATTATAATTCCAGTAGGATATCATATGTAATACCATTAATTCCATCCTTTATACGTCCCACATATGGCATTAACGAATCAAATCACTTTGAGGGGCGGTAGTCTGCACTTCCTAAAATTAAGATATCACGTTAACCCATAATGAAAACCATAAATTGATGCCATAAATGAAAAATACAGAAGATTAAGGAAAACATAAACATATTATATATCATATATAAATATAGTGACATATTAATGGCCACCTTTTAAGGTGTTAAATGAATATTGAACAATCATCGTTTCATGAGGCAGTAATTCACCATCCACAGAAACAGTATGTTCTTTAACCATTAGACGGAGGTGTGTGAACGTGTAGCTCAAATACATCTAATAAAAACATAATAGTATATTTAATATATTGTTTTTGTTACAAAAAAAGTAATAAAAATAGTTTATGGGTTTGGAGAAGCAATATAAAACAAAAAAAACACAAGGGAAGACATTACCATTAAATCGGGTAACTCTCTTTGATTTGAGCTCAAAGGCTTACTTAAAAAGGATTATTCCCAAAGTTAGGATTCAATGAGTAAGAGAGGGATGTTTAGAGACAAAATGGGCAGGTTTTGGCCGAGCCAAAGGCTTGAGAGGTGTGGGTAAGGTGGTAGAGGTGGGGGCCTTTTAAAAGATGAGAGGAGGGGCACTCTTGGAAAGTTATAAAAGGGTACTTTATTATAAAATGATTTTCGGATTTTAAAGGTCCCAAAATTATATATTTCTAGGATAAGGTAATAAGAGTTCGAAATCCATCCATACAATTGGTTTTTTACAGGTGTAAGTCTTATAATTTACATTCTCTTTTCATTTTATTTAAATCGTTAAATAATGAGGTAATCGCTGCATCATCATGGTGTCATAAATAAATTAATTTATTTAATGTCTAAAAATTATAATAAAAATATCATGATGTATTAAATCGTTTTATATTTCTAATGAATATTTATAGTCAAAAATATTACTTGTATAACCCCATTTAAAAATTGTTTTAGTAAAACAACTCATGTTTGTGAAAGTTTTATTTTAACTTTAAATAAAAAGTTATTTATGTCATTTTCCTAACAAAGTGGCTCAATGGGTCCCCAAGTTGACCCATGGATTTTCTTGGTCGGCCATGATACATCCAATTAGATTAGGACCTGTCTCTAGGTCATTTCATATTATTAAAATATTATTTTTACATTAAATTACACTAATTACCTTTAATCGCGATTAATAAAATATAAAATTCACTATTCACCAAAAATTATTTTAATATCATTGAACCATATTTTACTTCTTAATGACAACCATGTGTGTATTATTTCTGAATATAAAATCACAGAAGTGTAAAAGTTTCATTTAAACGAAAAATCAGTTTCTTTAACTACCACTTAGTGGTTTCACTATTCATCTAAAATTGATGTTTTTCAGAAAAATACCAAAAATTCAGCCTAAGATATATTTGATATTCCGAATTCAAAAATGATGTCTAATTTAAAAAATTCAAAACATATAAGTTTCATTAATTAATTTAATAATTAATTCCCACTGTCAAAACAAATAACGTATTTTTAAGAAACAATATCTATTAAAAGATTGGCACTAGTTTAAGTCTAATTTCAAAGTGAAATTAATTCCAATGACCACTATTGGATTAAATGGTAAAAATATATTCTAATTTCACTTGAAAAAAAATTCCAAAGATAATCTAATCATATAAATAAATTATATTAAAAAATGTTTTGAATTAAAATACTTCATTTTTCACTATTCATTAAAAAATGAACTTTATCCGAAAAATAACTAAAATTTACACAAAGTAAATTTTGATGTCCCGGTTATAAAGAAGAATTTTATTTTGTCATATAGAACACATAAAATTTTCAAAAAGTGGATTTAAAATAGGTTCGGCATCAAAAGGCGGTTAATCGACCTTTTAAAGAATATTAGAATGTTTACGCTTAAAATTGGATTCATTCGCATTTTTAATCCTCCAACATTTATTGTAAAAAATAAAAATATTTGAAAAACATATATAATCTTTTTTTAGTTAGTTCTTTTCATTCCCTCCATTACAACGTCTAGGCGTTAACTACCATTTAATATAATATTATTTTATTATTAGAGTGCAACGTAAGATTCCCAAGAAACTCATTGTTGCGTATTGGGTACGCCATCGAGCACAACATCCCCTTTAAAGTAATATTAATATTTTATACACAAGTATGGATAAATGTGAAAATTTCATATTCATTATTTACCTGGGGTTTTAAATCCTTCCCCCCTTTTTGGAATTGCATCTTCGCAATTTTAAAATTGGTCTTGGAAACTTCATTGAAAATCCCACATCGGAACAAGAGTCAGTAAAACAATCACTTTAAAATAAAGAAAGAGAAGTACAAAGGTCACCCGAGTTAACCCATACTGGGATTCCATATAGGAAAACATTGATATGGAGGAAAAAAACAAAGGTTCATGTTCTGAGGGACAGTGATAGCAAACATGTCTAGGAGAAAGTTAACCATAAGAAAATCTAAAACTTGTGATGGGTAAAACGGTATTCGATTCCCCAGTAGGAAAAGTTAACAGACAACATTTTTGGGTTAAGTTACTCTTCATTGATGAATTTATTTTTGAGCTTAAATGAATCATAATGAAACATACTTACATGTCTCGTAGACTTTCAACTTTTAATAGATTTCTTAATCAAACTCATATTTTCTCCAAAAGACGAGTATTTTGGAAGACTTGTTCGCATTAAGAGTACTATAATCAACTTCATGAGAATCAACTATTCCAAAAAAGAGAACTATATATTTCCCATGTCTTTAGAAAAAAACCAAAACCAAAATTTTTAGTATGAGATCAGATAATCCACAAAAGTATAATCCTTTATAAAAAGAAAATCTATTCTTAAACTCCAAAATTTGTCCAAAAAAACCCAAAGTTCAACGAAGACCATTCGATAAAAAATTGTCCATAAAATTATTCAAAGTAAACCAAAATAAGATTGAAACACAAATATTTGAAGGATTTAATCACATAGTCTTCCAAGGTACAAATTAAATTTTATCTCCAAATAACATCAGTGGCTCTTAAATTCTCATATTGAAAAGTAATTAACCTAATCGCATATCCTCCATGATAGGTTAATCATTTCCATAGATAACCCAAAATAATCTTATTATTGATTCCTAAAATCATTTAACTAAAAATAATTAGTCAAACTAACCAGGGACTTCACGTAGTCCAGTGGTAGGCGATAAATACTAGTCGCACTTTGGTTGTGGGTTCGATTCCTGTAGCTTTCTCCGATGTGACGGGTTGTCACACGGTCTTCGTGTTGTCCTCTTTCCAAAACTATATAATTCATAAAACATTCCCCAAAATGAGATAAAATCTTCAAAAATAATCATAAAATATTTTAACCTCAAGTTTATCTCATGCCTTTGATTTTCCATCATAACATATAATAACCCATAATTACCTCAAATTTAAGGATCATATAAACCCTAATGGTTTCCTTTATAATTATTACCTGAACATCCACATCGATTGGTCATCTCGTACATGATGCATTGCAAAACATACCAAGGTTCAAGTAGTTGATCATGATTGTTTGATAGTTGGTTCAGAACAACCACGAGTTTCCTTATTGAATCCCCCATTTCATCCAGTCTCTTAATCAGAGAACCACCACAGTTTCCTTGAAACCTATTGTCACTTTTGTTCCTGCTAGATCCATCCATTCACTAAAAATTGAAATGTCAGTGTGAGTATATCAACAAAACCATCATGTACTAATGAGGAAGATAAACACTAAGATATACTTACTCATTCACTTTATCTAAAACTAGGAAACTTTCTGAAATCCTATCCATTATGGTAATGTCACTTATGCATAGAGAATACCCTAACCTCTATAGTAATCTAAACCATGCTTTGATACCAACTATAAGGCCCCGGCCTTAAACCATACTTAATATTGAATTAAATGAATAATTCACATTGAGGATCTTTTCAGGTTTATAGTTTTAGAGAATTTGATCATAAATCATGAATTACATTCCACATTTAAACAAAGTGGTTACATAAAAGATAGTATTCGTTTTTTTCCATCAACGGAAACATATTTAAAATAAAACATGGATTCTTTCATGACACTTCTTTGACACTATCATCATATCATGCACCTTTCCCTTGACCTGTGAAAAACATTTTCAAAAACATGGGATGAGCATAGAATGCTCAGTAAGGGATATAAATGTACAAAAAGAAAACATTAGTCCATGTACGAAATCATACCTTACTCACAAAACAAAATCATTTTAACATACCTCATCAAATAATGAATAAATCATAGAAATCATAAGGCATAAAGGTAACATGAGGCATTCATAACATTCTTATATAGGGAGTAACCCTCTTGGTTACGTTTGGAATACACATCATAATATATTCCCTAAATCTCTTCGAAGAAACCTTGACATTTAACTCCTTCGCATTACCCAGTGCATTGGAGAGATATATCGGGCTCACCCACCATTTGTTTATCACGGAACCTCCCGTCTTCATAAAAAAATTCCCAAGAACCATAACATAAACATAGCACATAAATTAAGCATAAATGAAAGATAAAATTCCCACATTTCAATAACAATATAACATTTTAAGTTATTGAAATAATGAATCCATTCTAAAAACCATTTTCAAAACCATTTAAAACATTTAATAAAGAGATTTTTGAATCAAAGCATCCCATACCATTTTGATGCTTTTAACATTTTAAACCATTAATATCAATATAAATAAATCCTTAAACCCTTTTTGAAAACATGGATATTAATGAGAAATATTTATAATAATAAATCATTAAAACATTTAAAACGATATTTTAGTTAAAGGGATTTCAAAAAAATGAGAGACACTTGAATACATTAATTGAAGAATAACATTTAATCAGAACTTTATAATATCATAAGAATAAATGGATTCATGATATAATTTTCCAAAGGGCAGTATATTCACCATATGAGAGTGAATTGGTGAATAACAACAATGAAGTCTCAATGTAAAATGAGACGAAATCCCTTATCAAGATGGTATCCTTAAATTAAGGATAAATCAGTCTCAAAGTTATGTGTGACAAATATAAATACACCCAATATAAGTGGATATTAAGTGTAAAACAATAAAATTTCATTCACACGTATTCAAATGATGACATATTCAATAACTACATATTGAACCCAAAGAAATCGAAATTAGGTTAAAAAGTTCACTTGGTAAAATTCAACAGCCTAACGGTGTCACTTTAAAATTCATAAAATTAGTTGATGAGAGAGAAAATGGTATGTCATCACTTGGACATAAAATTTAAAACAATAAGGATATATAAGAACATATCTCAAAATTACTTAACACCCTGAGCTTCCACGATACGCTTCTCTTTCAATAATGCAATATCTTGCATTGTACGCAAGTTCGAGATTCTAACACACCGCGACCAATAAAAATGGCCATTATGAATAGTAATACCCAATTTTTTAAATTATATATTTTTTATATTTCAAAATGGACTTCATTTATTGATTCGGAATATCGATATTAGCCTATGTTGAATTTTTTGTATTTTTCTGAGAACTTCCATTTTTTAATGGATAGTGAAAAATACTTAAAAAAATCATTTTTAATCAAAATAATTTATAGTGATAAATTATACTATTGAGTGGTTTTAAAGTGTAATTAGAATATATTTTTACCATTTTATCAAATGGTGGTCATTATAATTAATTTCACTTTGAAATTAGACATAAACAATTATCAATCTTTTGATATATATTATTTCTTAAAAACACGCTATATGTTGTGACAGCAAGAATTAATTATAAAATTAATTAATGCAACTTATATGTTTGTAATTTTTTAAAATAGACATCTTTTTTGAATTCAGAATATCAATTATAGATTAGGGTGAAATTTTGGCATTGTTCTGGAAAACATCAATTTTTTATGAATAGTGAAACCACTAAGTGGTAGTTAAAAAACAGATTTTTCGATTAAATAAAATATTACCACTTCTGTTATTTGATTTTCAAAAATCTGACATACATGGTTATCATTAGGAAGTAAAATGTGGTTCAATGGGTTTAAAATAATTTTTTGGTGAATAGTAACTTTGAAGTTTAATTAATCGCGATTAAAGTTAATTAGTGAAAT
The DNA here is from genome assembly GCA_963277665.1 of Viscum album. Classification (NCBI taxonomy): domain Eukaryota; kingdom Viridiplantae; phylum Streptophyta; class Magnoliopsida; order Santalales; family Viscaceae; genus Viscum; species Viscum album. The sequence goes on along the minus strand of OY728121.1, from coordinate 84,952,271 downwards.
TTAAGGTAAAAATTATATTATAAAAATATGAAAATACCTTTACACATGTCATACCCCTATTTGATGAGTCATGGACGACCAATAAAATCCATGGGTCAACTTGGGGACCCCATGGAGCCACTTTGTTAGGAAAATGAGATTAAAAACTTTTTATTTAATGTTAAAATAAAAAATGACACAAACATGAGTTGTTTTACTAAAACAATTTTTAAATGGGGTTATAGAAGTCATATTTTTTACTATAAATATTAATTTTAAATATAAAAAGCTTTTATACATCATGATATTTTTTTATAGTTTTTAGACATTAAATAAATTAAATGTTTAATGACACCATGATGTTGTAGCAATTACCTCATTAATTAATGATTTTAATAAAATGGAAGGATAATGTAAATTCTAAGAATTAGACATGTCCAAAGCCTATTGGATGAGTATATTTATAACCCTTATCACCTTATACTAGAAATATATAAGTTTGGGACCTTTAAAATCGAAAAATAATTATATAATAAAGTAACATTTCATTACTTTCCAAGAGTGCCCCTCTTATCCTCTTATAAAAGGCCCCCACCACTACCACCTTATTCACACCTTCCAAGCCATTTGGCTCGGCTAAACTCTGCCCAAATACTCTCCCAACTTCCCTATCTTACTCCTATAATCCTAAATTTGGTCATAATTCTTCCCAAAGAAGCCTTTGGCTCAAATCAAAAAGAGTTACCTGATTTTAAGGTAATGTCTTCTCTAATGTCCTTTTGTATTATTTTTCTTCTCCAACCCCCTAAACTCTTTTTATTATTTTATTTTGTAACAAAACCAGTATCCTCAATATAATAGGATGTTTTTATATGAATAATTATAGCTACACATACACACACCTACATCTAATGTTTAAAGAACATATTGTTTCTGTGGATGGAAAATTTATGCCTCACGAAATAATGATTGTTCAACACTCATATAACACCTTCAAAGGTGGCCATTAAGATGTAACTATATTTATATATGATATATAATATGTTTATCGTTTACTTAAGCTTATGTATTTTTCATTTATTTCATAACTTTATGGTTTCCATTATGGGTAAACGCGATATTTTCATTTTAGGAAGTGCGGACTACCGCCCCCTCAAAGTGATTTGAATCATTAATGCCATATGTGGGATGTATAAAGGATGGAGTAAATTGTATAATACATTATATTATACTGTAATTATATTATACCTTTATATAATTATAATTCCTTTCCATTAAATATTAAATAGAAATGAAAGTAGTGTTCATGCGTACGTACGGCTTACCGTCTCCATGAACGGTGCATTTCATTTCTTACCTCTAAATGTTATGTAATATTATAAATGAATGTATATACTGGATATATATGATATATATGATATCTACATCATTAATATAATTCTGGAGATAATGGATATTATACCACATAAACAAATTGTAATTATAAGAAGTTTATTGGTGACTCAAGTACCAAAGATCGACAAAACGACTGTTATTAACTTAAATGACTACATAATTTTCGTAACATTGTAATAAGTGATATAAAAGGGATAATGAACTTGAAAAGGGTTCCTATGAAATTAGATATTAACTCTAGTTTATTATTCAGGAGGTTAAAGAACGGTCGAGTCATGTCGGACACAAGGTAAGGGAACTTCTTAACCAAATTTCCATTCTTTGGGTTAATCTCCTACTTTAAAAGTATGTCATTATATTATTATGTACTATCTTGTATTTATACTTTATTTATCTGTACATATTGTGAATACACATAATAGATATATTTTATTTAAAAATGATTTTTTTAAGGGACTTCATCTCAATATCCGTTCATTGAGGCATATTTTGTTTTATACACAAATTTCTTTTATACGGTGTGTGAACCCCTTTGACTTTTACATTTATTCAAATAGAATCTATTTATATGAAGAGTTTCACTAAACAACAAAAAGGAATTTTTTTCTTGTCAGACGTATGCGGCAAAAATGACTTCTCCGCCACCGTGACCATTATTTGAGTTTCGGCTTCCCCTACAAGCCATAACTTTTTTTAAAATGAAAAACAAATACCATGTTTTACTTTTCTTTTATTTTAGTATTGAAAATTGTTTTAAAAGTTTTTTTATTATATAAATGTTTTTTATTGATATCATGTGATTGAAATTTGGAAATGTTATGTTTCCATTGTGCATGTTTTATGTGATACGATTATGTTATGGTTTATGATATGTTTAAACCTATTCATATGAGGAATGCATTGGACATAATAAGTGACGGGTGGAGCCCGCTATAGCTCCTCAATGCATCGGCAAGTCTCATGAGACAAACTAGTGTCTTGGCACGAGGCCTTGACAAAATCTTATTTGTGGTCTTGGCACGAGGCCTTGGCTACGTGGTTATGATAGTCTGGCATTATGCATTCCATCATTATGAAAGTGGTTATTGATATTGCATGTGATTATTTGTCCAGTATAATATCCATGTGAATAAGTAAATGGCATTATTTCATTTTACTTTTGCCATATTATGTTGATGTTCATGTTTAAAAGGCTTTTGTTTTAGTTATACATTTCCTTAAATGTTTGTGTTTATTGATGAAAGCTTCCCCTATATTATTATCCTTACTGAGCATCTGAGCACACCCCTTTCAATGTTTTAATATTTTCCAGGATGTGACGAAGTATTTTATGAATGACCTGTAGGGATAGTCAGAAGAGGATATGAGTGTGGACTATGGAGACTTTGTTATTGTAGATTTTCACTTTATGAAGTAATGTAACATTTATGAATGTATCTAGTGTTTCCAAGGCTACTAAACTAATCGGTATTTCAAGACATGATCTTTTGTGATCATGCCAATGTTACGAAGTAATGCACAGACTCTGGGTAACTGGGGTCGGGGCGTTACAGTTGGTATCAGAGGTAGTTTAGTACTAACCTTGGAAGCTAGATTTAGATAAACTCTTATTAGAGCACATAGCCCTAAGATAGAATTTGAGGATTAGTATAGAATAACTTTCTAGAATTTTGGAATTACAGAGATTTTGTGAGTTTTCTGAGAAATACATTCCTGTCTGGATACGAGCAGGTAGAGGCGGCTCTGGCACAGATGTACCTACGGGTAAAACCCGAAAACACCACTTTGAGATAGACTCAAACGAGAACTGGTGCATGAAAATGGGCCTTGCTGCACTCTTGGTTACAATACTCCAGGGGGATATGCTTAGGATAATTCTCATTTTCTTTACAAACCATTATAAAGGGTTTATGAGTATATACATCCTCAAAGAAAACATTTCTTTTTATGATTATTGATTATATCCATAAATAGTTCAATTTATGTTAAGTGTTTAACAAGTATGGAATTATATATTATAATTCATAAACTGACATAGTTTATGCCATTGTATAGAAATGGCACCCAGTAGAAGGATTGTGAACTCCAGTAATACGTATGACCCAAAGAGTAAGAAGGATCATATCTTTCATGGTATTAAGCCAACATTTAGAAGGGAAATAGTCTCCCATGTATTATCAACATATGAAGAAATAGTATTATGTGTTAATAAGATAAGTAAAGAATTCTCTGAGTCCTATGGATTTGAAGGGAAGAAAGAGAAGAAAAGGATGATGGATAAAGGGAAGAAGGAAAAGAAGATTTTTCCAATATGTGATAACTATGGGAAGAAACACCTTGGGACTTTCCTGAAGGGAATGGGAGTTTGTTATAAGTGTGGAGAAAAAGGACACCATGTGCGTGACTGCAAGGGTAATAAAAAGTTTTCAAATGTACAATGCTTCATCTGCAAGGATTGGAGACACTACGCAAACCAATGTCCAAATCATCAGAGTATGCCACAAATGATGTTATTGGATAATAATATAGTTATGCTAATACCACAGATGAGGAGGAATGATTAGAGTTCTTATGTTGTTATTAAAGAATTTTTTCATTTGAGTGTTGTATCAATGATGTACTGGTTATAATAATTATGGAGTATATAAGGATTGTACTGCAGTACTATTTCATCAAGGACTTGAGATTGTGTGGAACAAAGAAAAGTGACTCCACAATAGGTTAAATTTTTGGAAAATATATAGTTGAGAGAAACATAAACCATAATGTGGTTCTGATACCGAGATAGTGATTTTGGAATAATGCATGATTGATTTGGATAAATTATATTGGATATTCTTAACTTCCTTGAAACTGATTAATGATTTGTATATATTTTTTGATATAAGGAGAATATCTACTATTCTATAAGGAATAAGGGATCATGAATGTAATCAATAAGGATTTATGGTAATTCAGGATGTTGCAGTGTTTTAAAAGAATTCATGATGAAGGTGTTCACATGTTGTTACGTGGAAAAAAGGATCTTCATTATGTTTACCTTCCATATAAATTTCGACTGTGAGTTGGACAGAAGTATTATGGATAGCTATAAAGGTTGGAATGGATTAATTTTAACCTTGTATAGTATTTTTTAAGGTTAAAACATTTCTAAATAATATTTTTGGAATATTATAATACTATAGTTTTCAAAAAGGACAACCTGTAGGTTGGGGGATAACCCGTTGCATCGGACAAAGCTGTAGGAATCAAACCCACAACCATAGTGCGACAGGCCTTTATTACCTACCACTGGCCTACAGGAAGTCCCTGGTTATTACAAAATATTTTTCCTAATCTAAATGGTATGTGATAATATTTGTAACCTTATACAATTAAGATAAATAGAATATATTTGAGTTCTATTACCTTTTATAGTGAAAGATGGGTTTGTGGTAAACATTTATTAATGAATGAAAGTTTACATGACAAATATGTATATTCCCTTACGTTCTTAGTAAATCTTCTAAACAAATTCCTCAACTTTAAAAAAGGTAACTTAAAATAAAAACGTTGTCGGTTAACTTTTCCAACTAGGGATTCCATGACCGTTTAGCCAATCACAAGTTTGTGATTTTCTTGTGGTTAAATTTCTCCTAATCCAGTTTTCTAAAACTCTCCATTAGACCTTGATGGTTTGTTTTTCTTCCATATCCATATTTTCATAAAATCCTACTATGGGCTATCTCGGGTTACCTTTGTACTTATCTTTCTATCATTTAAAGTTATATTTTTATTAACCATATTTCCGTTGTGGGTTTTTCACAAAGTTATATCCTATCTTTAACCTTTTATTTTCAAATAAAAATTTCAAATTGCGAGGACGAAATTTATTGAAGGAGGGGAGAATGTAACCCCCCGAGATTCCACGATACGCTTCTCTTTCAATAATACAAAAGCTTTCATTGTACGCAAGTTCGAGATTCTAACACACCGCGACCAATAAAAATGGCCATTATGAATAGTAATACCCACTTTTTGAAATTATATATATTTTATATTTCAAAATGGAGTTCATTTTTTGATTCTGAATATCGAGAATAGCCTATGTTGAATTTTTGGTATTTTTCTGAGAACTTCAATTTTTTATGGATAGTGAAAAATACTTAAAAACAACTTTTTTAATAAAAATAATTTATAGTGATAAATTATACTATTGAGTGGTTTTAAAGTGTAATTAGAATATATTTTTACCATTTTATCCAATGGTGGTCATTTGAATTAATTTCACTTTAAAATTGGACATAAACAATTGTCAATCTTTTGATATATATTGTTTCTTAAAAACATGTTATTTGTTATGACAGTGGAAATTAATTATAAAATTAATTAATGCAACAAATATGTTTGTAATTTTGTAAAATAGACATCATTTTTTAATTTAGAATATCAATTATAGCTTAGGGTGAAATTTTGGCATTGTTCTGGAAAACTTCAATGTTTGATGAATAGTGAAACCAATAAGTGGTAGTTAAAAAACTGATTTTTCGTTTAAATGAAATATTACCACTTCTGTGATTTGATTTTAAAAAATATGACATACATGGTTGTCATTAGGAATTAAAATTTGGTTCAATGGGATTAAAATAATTTTTTGGAAAATAGTAACTTTTAAGTTTAATTAATCGCGATTAAAGGTAATTAGTGAAGTTTGAGGTAAAAATGATATTATAAAAATATGAAAATACCTTTACACTTGTCATACCCCTATTGGATGAGTCATGTCCGACCAAGACAATCCATGGGTAAACTTGGGGACCCCACGGATCCACTTTGGTAGGAAAATGAAATTAAAATTTTTTTATTTAATGTTAAAATAAAAAATGTCACAAACATGAGTTGTTTTACAAAAACAATTTTTAAATGGGTTTATACAAGTAATATTTTTGACAATAAATATTAATTAGAAAGATAAAAATATTTCCTACATCATGATATTTTTTTATAATTTTTTGACATTAAATAAATTAAATGTTTAATGACACCATGATGATGCAACGATTACCTCATTAATTAATGATTTTAATAAAATGGAAGGATAATGTAAACTCTAAGAATTACAATTGTAAAATGCCTATTTGATGAGTATATTTAGAACCCTTATCACCTTATCCTAGAAATATATATGTGTGGGACCTTTAAAATCCGAAAATCATTATATAATAAAGTAACATTTCATTACTTTCCAAGAGTACCCCTCCTCTTCTCTTATAAAAGGCCCCCACCACTACCACCTTATTCACACCTTAAAAGCCATTTGGCTTGGCCATCATCTGCCCAAATACTCTCCCAACTTCCCTCTCTTACTCCTAGAAGCCTCACTTTGGGAAGAAGGTTTCCCAAGGAATCCTTTGGCTCGAATCAAAAAGAGTTACCCGATTTTAAGGTAATGTCTCCTCTAATGTCCTTTTGTTTTATTTTGCTTCTCCAACCCCCTAAACTATTTTTATTCTTTTCATTAGTAACAAAAACAGTATACTAAATATACTAGGATTTTGTTATAATAAGTATTCGAGCTACACATACACACACCTAAATCTAATGGTTAAAGAACAGACTGTTTCTGTGGATGGCGAATTTCTGTCTCACGAAACGATGATTGTTCAACACTCATATAAAACCTTCAAAGGTGGAAATTAAGAAGTCACTATATTTATGTATTATATATAATATGTCTATGTTTTACTTAACCTTCTATATTTTTCATTTATTTTATACCTTTATGGTTTCCATTATGGGTAAACGCGATATTTTCATTTTAGGAAGTGCGGACTACCGCCCTCTCAAAGTGATTTGAATCGTTAATGCCATATGTGGGATGTATAAAGGATAGAGTAAATGGTATTATACATTATATTATACTTTAATTATAGTATACCTTTATATAATTATAATTTCATTCCATTAAATATGAAATAGAAATGAAAGTAGCGTTCATACGTTTGTACGGCTTACCGTCTCCATGAACGGTGCATTTCATTTCTTACCTCTAAATATTATGTAATATTAGAAATGAATGTATATAATAGATATATATGATATATATGATATATAAATAATGAATATAAATATGGAGATAATGTATATTCTACCACATAAACAACATGTAATTATAAGAAGTTTATTGCTGACTCAAGTACCAAAGATCGACAAAACGGCCGTTATTAACATAAATGACTACATAATTTTCATAAAATTGAAATAAGTGATATAAAAGGGATAATTAACTTGAAAAAGGTTCTTAAGAAAGTAGATATTAACTCTAGTTTATTATTCATGAGGTTAAAGAACAGTCGAGTCAAGTCGGACACAAGGTAAGGGAACTTCTTAACCCAATTTCCATTCTTTGGGTTAATCTCCTACTTTCAAATTATGTCATTATATTATTATGTCCTATAATTAATTTATACTTTCTTTATGTGTACATATAGTGAATACACATAATAGATATATTTTATTTAAAAATTATCTTTTTAAGGGACTTCATCTCAATCTCCGTTTATTGAGGCATATTTTGTTTTATACACAAATTTATTTTATACGGTGTATAAACCCCTTTGACTTTTACGTTTATTCAAAAGGAATCTTTTTATATGAAGAGTTTTACTAAGTGACAAAAAGGAATGTTTTTCTTTTCGTACGTATGCGGCGACAATGACTTCTCTGCCGCCGTGACCATTATTTGAGTTTCAGCTTCCCCTACAAGCCATAACTTTTTTTAAAATGAAAAACAAATACCATGTTTTACTTTTCTTTTATTTTGGTATTGAAAATGATTTTGACAGTGTTTTTATTATATCAATGTGTTTTATTGATATCATGTGATTGAAATATGGAAATGTTATGTTTCATTTATGCATGTTTTATGTGATACGATTATGTTATGGTTTATGATATGTTTAAACCTATTCATATGAGGAATGAATTGGACTTAATAAGTGACGGGTGGACCCCGATATAGCTCCTCGATGCATCGGTAGGTCTCATGATACAAACTAGTGTCTTGTAATGAGGCCTTGAAAAAATCTTATTTGTGGTCTTGGAACGAGACCTTGGATATGTGGTTATGATAGTCTGGAATTATGCATCCCATCATTATGAAAGTGGTTATTGATATTGCATGTGATTATTAGACAAGTAGAATATCCATGTGAATATGTAAATGGCATTATTTCATTTTACTTTTTCCATATTATGTTGATGTTCATGTTTAAAAGGCTTTTGTTTTAGTTATACATTTCCTTAATTGTTTATGTTTATTGATGAAAGCTTCCACTATATTGTTATCCTTACTGAGCATTTGACCTCACCCTTTTCAATGTTTTAATATTTTCCAGTATGTGAAGAAGTATTTTATGAATGACCTACTGGGATAGTCAGAAGAGGATATGAGTGTGGTCTATGGAGACTTTATTATAGTATATTTTCACTTTATGATGTAATGGAACATTTAGGAATGTATTTACTGTTTCCAAGGCTACTAAACTAATCGGTCTTTCGAGACTTGATCTTTTGTGATCATGTAAATGTTACGAAGTAATGCACCGACTCTAGCTAACTGGGGTCGGGGCGTTACAGTTGGTATTAGAGGCAGTTTAGTAAAAACCTTGGAATCTAGACTTAGATAAACTCTAATTAGAGCACATAGCCCTAATATAGACTTTGAGGATTAGTATAGAATAACTTCCTAGAATTTTGGTTTTATAGAGATATTGAGTGTTTTCTGAGAAATACATCCCTATATGGATACGAGCAGGTAGAGGCTGCTCTGGGACAGATATACCTTGGGGTAAAACCCGAAAACACCGTTTTGAGCTAGACTCGAACTGGAACTGGTGCACGACAACTGGCTTTGTTGTACTCTTGGTTATGACACTCCCGTGGGATATGCTTAGGATAATTCTAATTTTCATTACAAACCATTATGAAGGGTTTATGAGTATATACTTCCTCAAAGAAAAGATTTCTTTTTATGATTATGGATTATATCCATAAATAGTTCAATTTATGTTAAGTGTTTAACAAGTATGGAATTATGTATTTTAATTCATAAACTGACATAGATTATGCCATTGTATAGAAATGGCTCCCAGTAGAAGGATTGTGAACTCCAGCAATATGTATGATCCAAAGAGTAAGAAGGATCATATCTTTCTTGGAATTAAGCCAACATTTAGAAGGGAAATAGTCTCCCATGTATTCTCAACATATGAAGAAATAGTATCATGTGTTAATAAGATAAATAACGAATTATCTAAGTCCTATGTATTTGAAGGGAAGCAGGATAAGAAAAGAATGGTGGATAAAGGGAAGAGGGAAAAGAATATTTTTCCAATATGTGATAATTGTGGGAATAAACACCTTGGGGCTTTCCTGAAGGTAATGGGATTTTGTTATAAGTGTGGAGAAAAAGGATACCAAGTGCGTGACTGCAAGGGTAAGAAAAAGTTTTCAAATGTACAATGCTTCATCTGTAAGGACTGGGGACACTACGCAAACCAATGTCCAAATCATCAGAGTATGCCCCAAATGATGTTGTTGGATATTAATCAAGTTATGATACTACTACAGATGAGGAGAAATGATTAGAGTTCTTATGTTATTATTAAATAATTTTTTCATTTGATTGTTGTATCAATTATGTACTGGTTATAATAATTATGGAGTACATAAGGATTGTACTGTAGTACTATTTCATCGTGGACTTGAGATTGTGTGGATCCAAGAAAAGTGACTCCACAGCAGGTCAAATTTTTGGAAAATATATGGTTGAGAGAAAGATAAACCATAATATGGTTCTGATACCGAGATAGTGATTTTGGAATAATACATGATTGATTTGGATAAATTATACTAGATATTCTTAACTTCCATGAAACTGATTAATGATTTGTATACATTTTTGGATAGAAGGAGAATATCTAGTATTCTATAAGGAATAAGGGATCATGAATGTAATCAATAAGGATTTATGATAATTCAGGATGTTGTAGTGTTTTAAAAGAATACATGATGAAGGTGTTCAAATATTGTTACGCCGAAAAAAGGATCTTCATTATGTTTACCTTCCTTATAAAATTTCGACTGTGAGTTGGACAGAAGTATTTTCGATAGCTATAAAGTTTGGATTGGATTAAGTTGAACCATGGATAGTATTTTTTAAGGTTAAAACATTTCTAAATAATATTTTTGGAATATTATAATACTATAGTTTTAAAAAAGGACAACCTGTAGGTTGGGGGATAACCCATCGCGTCGGACAAAGTTGTAGGTATCAAACGCACAACCATAGTGCGATAGGCCTTTATTACCTACCACTAGCCTACAGGAAGTCCCTAGTTATTACAAAATATTTTTCCTAATTTAAATGGTATGTGTTAATATTTGTAACCTTATACAATTAGGATAAATAGAATATTTTTGAGTTCTATTACCTTTTAGAGTGAAAGATGGGTTTGTGGTAAAAATTTATTAAAGAATGAATGTCTAAATGACAAGTATGTATATTCCCTAACGTACTTAGTAAATATTATAAATAAATTCCTAAACTTTATAAATGGTAACTTAAAACAAAAACTTTGCCGGTTAACTCTTCAAACTGGGGATTCGATGGCCGTTTAGCCTATCACAAGTTTGTGATTTTCTTGTGGTTAACTTTCTCCTAATCCAGTTTTCTACAACTCTCAATCAGACTTTGATGGGTTTTTTTTCTTCCATATCCATATTTTTATAGAATCCTAGTATGGGCTATCTCGGGTGACCTTTGTACTTATCTTTCTATCTTTTAATGTTATATTTTTTATTAAGCATATTTCCGATGTGGGTTTTCCACAAAGGTATATCCTATCTTCAACCTTTTATTTTCAAAGAAAAATTTCAAATTGCGAGGATGCAATTTATTGAAGGAGGGGAGAATGTAACACCATAAGCTTCCCTGAAACGCTTCTCTTTCAATAATTCAATAGCTTGCATTGTATGCAAGTTCGAGATTCTAACACACCGCAACCAATCAAAATGGAGATTATGAATAGTAATAAAGACTTTTTGAAATTATATATATTTTATAATTCAAAATGGACTTCATTTTTCGATTCGTAATATCGAAATTAGCCTATGTTTAATTTTTGGTATTTTTCTGAGAACTTCCATTTTTTATGGATAGTGAAAAATACTTAAAAACAACTTTTTAATCAAAAAAATTTAAAACGATAAATTATACTATTGAGTGGTTTTAAATTTTAATTAGAATATATTTTTACCATTTTATTCAATGGTGTTCATTATAATTAATTTCACTTTGAAATTAGATATAAACAATTTTCAATCTTTTGATATATATTGTTTCTTAAAAACACGCTATTTGTTGTGACAGTGGGAATTAATTATAAAATTAATTAATGAAACTTATATGTTTTAAATTTTGTAAAATATACATCATTTTTGATTTCAGAATATCAATTATAGCTTAGGGTGAAATTTTGGAATTGTTTTGGAAAACTTCAGTTTTTGATGAATAGTGAAACCACTAAGTGGTAGTTAAAAACTGATTTTTCATTTAAATGAAATATTACCACTTCTATGATTTGATTATCAAAAATTTGACATTCATGGTTGTCATTTGGAAGTAAAATGTGGTTCAATGGGATTAAAATAATTTTTTGGTGAATAGTAACTTTTAAGTTTAATTAATCGCGATTAAAGGTAATTAGAGAAATTTAAGGTAAAAATGATATTATAAAAATATGAAAATACCTTTACACTTTTCATACCCCTATTGGATGAGTCATGGCCGACCAAGAAAATTGATGGGTCAACTTGGGGACCCCATGGAGCCACTTTGGTAAGAAAATGACATTAAAAACTTTTTATTTAATGATAAAATAAAAAATGTCACAAACATGAGTTGTTTTACTAAAAAAAATTAAATGGGGTTATACAAGTCATATTTTTTACTATAAATATTCATTATAAAGATAAAATGATTTCCTACAACAAGATGTTTTTTTTATAATTTTTAGACATTAAATAAATTAAATTTTTAATGACACCATGATGATGCAGCGATTACCTCATTAATTAACGATTTTAATAAAATGGAAGGATAATGTAAAATCTAAGAATTAAACATGTCCAAAGCCTATTGGATGAGTATATGTCAAACCCTTATCACCTTAGCCTCGAAATATATAAGTCTGGGACTTTTAAAATCCGAAAATCATTATATAATAAAGTAACATTTCATTATTTTCCAAGAGTGCCCCTCCTCTCCTCTTATAAAAGGCCCCCACAACTACAACCATATTCACACCTTCCAATCCATTTGGCTTGGCCAACCTCTGCCCAAATACTCTCCCAACTTCCCTCTATTACTCCTAGAAGCCTCACATTGGGCATAATTCTTCCGAATGAAGCCTTTGGCTCAAATCAAAAAGAGATACCCGATTTTACGGTAATGTCTTCTCTAATGTCCTTTTGTTTTATTTTGCTTCCCCAACCCCCTATACTCTTTTTATTATTTTCTTTTGTAACAAAACCAGTATCCTAAATATACTATGATGTTTTTATAAGAATTATTCGAGCTAAACTTACACACACCTACATCTAATGGTTAAAGAATATACTGTTTCTGGGGATGGTGAATTTCTGCATCACGAAACGATGATTGTTCAACACACATATAACTCCTTCAAAGGTGGACATTAAGATGTCACTATATTTATATATGATATATAATATGTTTATGTTTTACTTAAGCTTCTGTATTTTTCATTTATTTCATACCTTTATGGTTTTCATTATGGTTAAACGCGATATTTTCATTTTAGGAAGTGCGGACTACCGCCCCCTCAAGGTGATTTGAATCGTTAATGACATATTTGGGATGTATAAAGGATAGATTAAATGGTATTATACATTATATTATACTTTAATTATATTATAACATTATATAATTATAATTTCATTCCATTAAATATGAAATAGAAATGAAAGTAGCGTTCATGCGTACGTACGGCTTACCGTCTCCATGAACGGGACATTTCATTTCTTACCTCTATATGTTTTGTAATATTATAAATGAATGTATATACTAGATATATATTATATATATGATATCTGCATAATGAATATTATTTTGGAGATAATGTATATTCTACCACATAAAAAACTTGTAATTATATGAAGTTTATTGCTGACTCAAGTACCAAAGATCGACAAAATGACCGTTATTAACTTAATTGACTACATAATTTTCATAACATTGTAATAAGTGATATAAAAGGGATAATGAGCTTGGAAAGGTTCTTAATCAAGTAGATATTAACTCTAGTTTATTATTCATGAGGTTAAATAATGGTTGAGTCAAGTCAGACACAAGGTAAGGGAACTTCTTTAACCAATTTCCATTCTCTGGGTTAATCTCCTACTTTCAAATTATGTCATTATATTATTATGTCTTATCTTGTATTTATACTTTCTTTATGTGTACATACAGTGAATACACATAATAGATATATTTTATTTAAAATGATTTTTTTAATGGACTTCGTCTCAATCTCCGTTCTTTGAGGCATATTTTGTTTTATACACAAATTTCTTTTATACGGTGTATAAACCCCTATCACTTTTACGTTTATTCAAAAGGAATATTTTTATATGAAGAGTTTTACTAAATGACAAAAAGGAATATTTTTCTTGTCATACCTATGCGGTGACAATTACTTCTCTGCCGCCGTGACCATTATTTGAGTTTCGGCTTCCCCTACAAACCATAACATTTTTTAAAATGAAAAACAAATACGATGTTTTAATTTTCTTTTATTTTGGTATTAAAAATGGTTTGGAAAGTGTTTTTATTATATCAATGTGTTTTATTGATATCATGTGATTGAAATGTGGAAATGTTATGTTTCCTTTATGCATGTTTTATGTGATACGATTATGTTTTGGTTTATGATATGTTTAAACCTATTAATATGAGGAATTCATTGGACTTAATAAGTGACGGGTGGAGCCCTCTATAGCTCCTAAATGCATCGGCAGGTCTCATGAGACAAAATAGTGTCTTGGCATGAGGCCCGGACAAAATCTTATTCTTGGTCTTGGCACGAGACCTTGGCTACGTGGTTATGATAGTCTGGCATTATGCATTCCATCATTATGAAAGTGGTTATTGATATTGCATGTGATTATTTGACCAGTAGAATATCCATGTGAATAAGTAAATGGAATTATTTCATTTTACTTTTTTCATATTCTGTTGAAGTTCAAGTTTAAAAGGCTTTTGTTTTAGTTATACATTGCCTTAAATGTTTATGTTTATTGATGAAAGCTTCCGCTATATTGTTATCCCTACTGAGCATTTGAGCTCACCCCTTTCAATGTTTTAATATTTTCCAGGATGTGAAGAAGTATTTTATGAATGACCTGTAGGGATAGTCAGAAGAGGATATGAGTGTGAACTATGGAGACTTTGTTATTTTATATTTTCACTTTATAATGTAATGTTACATTTATGAATGTATCTAGTGTTTCCAGGGCTACTAAACTAATCAGTCTTTCGAGACCTAGTCTTTTGTGATCATGCCAATGTTACGAAGTAATGCACCGACTCTGGGTAATTGGGGTCGGGGCGTTACAATTACAATATGTAAATTAAAATACCCAACAAAAGAAGTCTTTTAAAAAGAGGAGGGTGAAAAGTTCCCTTACCGACTTGGGTATCTTTCGAAATATACACCCCATGAAAGAAGGACAATACAGAATTGATGTAAATACTCATAAACTAAATTATATTACACAATGAGTAGAATAATGTGCATTACATATACCACTCAAAGGATATGGTGGCAAATGTAGCATAAATCTCATGGGAATAAAAGTGAGACAAACAATCCCTTACGAAATCTCGACAGCCTAAAGGCGCCACTTAAAACATCCAAAAATGGATTGATGAGATAAAATAGGGTATATCATTATATTAACATAAAATTTACAGAAAGAGGAATATAATATAACAACCCTCAACATAACAAATAGGATCTTAAAAGAATTGACATAAAGAAGAGTACTTAAAAAGAAAGAGAGAGGTTGGATCTCTTATGAAAATGCGGCAGCCTAACGGTGCCAATCAAAACTTCCAAAATGGATTGATGAGAGAAAATAGGTTCTCTCATCATATGAACATAAATATTATAGTAAGAGTATTATAAAAGAACATCCCAATCATAAGAAATTTTATATTAAAAGGAATGACATAAAAGAGTGTACTTTAAAAGAAAGAGAGGGGTAGGTTCCCTTACCTCGTGTCCGACATGACTCGATCGTTTTTTAATCTCCTGAATAATAAAATTTGGTAAATTTATAATTTCGTAAGGAACTCCTTTAAAGATTATTATTCAGTAAATATCACATATTATAATGTTATAATAATTGGTTAATAAAGTGAGTCCATATCATACGTTTTAGTCGATGTTCGGTACATGAGTAAAAATTGAACTTGTTGGAAGAGAAGTTTCCATGTAGTTATAGGTACATCATATCCATAATATTATTGATGTTTTAAATATCATATATATCCAGTATATATTCATTTTATACTATTCCATAGAATTTGGAGATAAAAAATTAAAAGCACCGTTCATGGAGACAGTAGGTCGTACGTATGCATGAACGCTACTTTCATTTTTTGTCATATTAAAGGAATTAAAATAAAATGAGATATATATATATATTATAATTATATAATGATATCCATAATTTAGATTTAATATATTAAATATATATACATTATATATAATTACTTATTATAGTATATAACATTTGGAGATATGAAATGGAATGTGTCATTTATGGAGACGATAAGTCGTACGCACGCATGAACGCTACTTTCATTTATTTATTTTTTTTGTATTCAATGGAATGAAATAATAACGATATAAAGGTATATTATAATTGAAGTAGGATAACATATTTATTACCATTAATTCCATCCTTTATACATCCCACATATGGCATTAACGAATCAAATCACTTTGAGGGGGCGGTAGTCCGCACTTCCTAAAATGATGATATCGAGTTAACCCATAATGGAAACCATAAAGGTATGCCATAAATGAAAAATACATAAGAATAAGGAAAACATAGACATATTATATATCATATATAAATATAGTGACATCTTAATGGCCACCTTTGAAGGTGTTAAATGAATATTGAACAATCATCGTTTCATGAGGCAGTAATTCACCATCCACAGAAACAGTATGTTCTTTAACCATTAGACGGAGGTGTGTGAAAGTTTAGCTCTAATCAGTCTTATAAAAACATCCTAGTATATTTAATATACTTTTTTGTTACAAAAAAAGTAATAAAAAGAGTTTAGGGGTTTGGAGAAGCAAAATAAAACAAAAGAACACAAGGGAAGACATTACCTTTAAATCGTGTAACTCTCTTTGATTTGAGCTCAAAGGCTTCCTTGGAAAGGATTCTGCCCACAGTGAGGCTTCAATGATGAAGAGAGGGACGTTTAGAGACAAAATGGGTAGGGTTTGGCCGATCCAAAGGCTTGAGAGGTGTGGGTAAGGTGGTAGATGTGGGGGCCTTTTATAAGAGGAGAGGAGGGGCACTCTTGGAAAGTTATAAAAGGTTACATTATTATAAAATGCTTTTCGGATTTTAAAGGTCCCAAAATTATATAATTTGAGGATAAGGTAATAAGAGTTCTAAATTCATCCATCCAATAGTTTTTCGACATGTGTAGGTCTTAGATTTTACATTATCTTTTCATTTTATTTAAATCGTTAAATAATGAGGAAATCGCTGCATCATCATGGTGTCATAGATAAATTAATTTATATAATGTCTAAAAATTATAATAAAACTATCATGATCTAGGAAATCTTTTTATATTTCTAATGAATATTTATAGTCAAAAATATGACTTGTATAACCCCATTTAAAAATTGTTTTAGTAAAACAACTCATGTTTGTGACATTTTTATTGTAACTTTAAATAAAAAGTTATTTATGTCATTTTCCTAAAAAAGTGGCTCCATGGGGTCCCCAAGTTGACCCATGGATTTTTTTGGTCGTCCATGACACATACAAGGATGGTAGGACAAGTTTCTAGGTCATTTAATATTATTAAAATATTATTTTTACCTTAAATTACACTAATTACCTTTAATCGCGATTAATAAAACATAAAATTTACTATTCACCAAAAATTATTTTAATCTCATTGAACCAAATTTTACTTCTTAATGACAAAAATGTATGTCGTAATTCTTAAAATCAAATCACAGAAGTGGCAAAGTTTCATTTAAACAAGAAATCCATTTCTTTAACTACCACTTAGTGGTTTCACTATTCATCTAAAATTGAAGTTTTTCAGAAAAATACCAAAAATTCTCCCTAAGCTATATTTTGTATTCTGAATTCAAAAATGATGTCTATTTTACAAAATTCAAAACATATAAGTTGCATTAATTAATTTAATAATTAATTCCCACTGTCAAAACAAATAGCGTGTTTTTAAGAAACAATATTTATTAAAAGATTGACACTACTTTAAGTTCTATTTCAAAGTGAAATTAATTCCAATGACCAATATTGGATTAAATGATAAAAATATATTTTAATTTCACTTTTAAAACAATTCAAAATATAATCTAATCATATAAATAAATTATATTAAAAAAGGGTTTTGAATTAAAATACATCATTTTTTTACTATTCATTAAAAAATGAACATTATCGGAAAAATACCAAAAATTTACACAAAGTAAATTTTGATGACCCGATTCTAAAGAAGAATTTTATTTTGTCAAATATAATACATAAAATGTTCAAAAAGGGGATTTAAAATAGGTTCTCCATCAAAAAGAGGCTAATCGACCTTTTAAAGAATATTAGAATGTTTACGCTTAAAATTGGATTCATTCTCATTTTTATTCCTCTAACATTTAATGTAATAAGTAAAAATATTTGACAAACATATATAATCATTTTGTAGTTAGTTCTGTTCATTACCGCCATTACAATGGCTATGCGTTAACTACCATTTAAAAAAATATTATTTTATTATTAGAGTGCAACGTAAGATTCCCAAAAAACTCGTTGTTGCGTATTGGGTACGTCGTTGACCTTAGCATACCCTTTAAAGTAATATTAATATTTTATTCACAAATATGCATAAATGTGAAAATTTCATATTCTTTATTTACCTGGGGTGTTACAACCTTCATCTTTTAAGGTATTGATAACTAAAACACTATTACTTTTCTTCTTATTGGCTTTTATATAATAATAAGTAACTCTTATATACCATTATGTTTCTCAATATTTTTCAAATTTCTAATCCACATGAATTTTACATAATCTATATTTATTTTTATGTATACATGGATTTCATCCATTCCATTATCAAATATCAAAAATGATCTTCCAAATAACCTATTTATACATTCAAATACTTTATGTATCAAGTTAAAAATATTTCCTTTACTTGTATCACCATAATTAATCAATATTATAAACTTTTATATATTCTAGCGTCTTTATTCTTTATAACTTTTCATATTAGAAACATATTCATCATATCTCCTGGAAGTTTATTACTAATAACTTTGGAATACCTATCTACCTTCATCTTCATACTTTTGTATGTATTTCATATTACATATTGAACTATTATTTTAGTATTTCATTTTCTTTCATTCTACTCTTCATCACATATTTTTTAATGTTCTTATACCTTGATTCATTACCTTTCAAATTATCTTAAAATTCACATCTATAGAAACTCAATACATGACATCCAAATATGCATTTCTTTCATTCTCAAATCAACTTATTTTATTTTTATTTTCTATCTAAACTATCTTCTAGGATTTTATCTTCTAACTTCTAAACTGACTTTATCCTACATTCAAGGGTATGTGACAGTGATCTCAAAAATCTCCAGTACTTGTATGGGAATTGAACATAAGAACATATTAATAATCATAATATCTCCAACTTCCTAAAATATTTATCATTATATTGTAGTATTACTTGCAAGACATTATTAATTATTTAAATTAAATTCCCAAAAATCAATTATAGCAAGTAATATTTTCTTTCTAAATATATAGTAACATAATGCACATCGCTTTATTCAATAATATGATCGAAAACTAAATTTATTAATTTATTAAATTTAATTTTATGTAATTAATTCAATATTTGAATTAATCATGGAAAAATTATGTTATGATGTATTTTTAGGGTTTTTTGAAGAAAAAAATCGTGGATAGTAAAAATACTGATTTTACAAAAACAACTATCACTTTTATGACTTTATAATGATTTACCAATAATTTGAATGTTTTTAGAGGATTATTTTTTGAATAAATATATATTTAATAAGTAATATATTATTTATAAAAGAATAATTAGGGTTATATAAATATATTCTTATCATTTTGGAAATCTAAGTAATGTTTTATAGAAATAAAAATTGGTTTTACTTATTTTTATTCATAAATTTTTTAAAATGATAATTTATATTTTTTTTGTTTTAAATAAAAATAATTCTCATTTTATTATAAATAATACATTTAATAAAATTTCATTGATCATTGTAAAATATTTTTCCTTAAAATCAATTTTATACTTAAAATAAACATTTATCGGAAATGAATTTCATTAATTTTAATGAACATATATTAAAATTAATTTATTACAATTCTAGGAGTTGAATGATATGAAATGGATTCCATAATTGGAATCCTGAAAATAAATATTAGGTAATTATTTTAGCATGAGTTTTGATCACAATGAGTAGTGACCATGGAAAATATTTATCACCACGGTTAAGGGTAAATTGGGTTAAAAGAGTTAAAAATAAAGGTACAAGGCTTCATGATAACACAAAACACTTAATTGGAGCTCCCTAGTTAGTTATATTTATACCTAACCTTTAAAATATTCAAATATATGAAAATTTGTATCCACTATCACTATAAGATTACTTTATAAAATTAAAATATTTCATGAAATTCCATGTGTGTCCCTCAGCTCACTTATAAAATAGAACCTCTTATCCTCCCTTATATTCAAAAACATTGATCCCTATAAATCAGACAATAACTAAACAAAATCCTTCCAATATAACTTCCATTCATTATCTTTACCTTTTTCTCACCCTAACACTATCCTAGGAAGGCTTGAGGTGTATGCCAATGGAGGTCTCTAAATAAACAGGTAATCATATTACCTAACCCTTCCAAAGATTATTTCTTTTTATACTTCTTATAAACCTATTTCATACATCCTAACATAATTAATGAATAATCATCAATATATTTAGTTGTATTTATGATTACTAAACTACTATTTTCCACCTTATTTTGATCATTTAGTAGGTGAAAACACTACTTGTGTATACGTAAGTCCTACCATCTCCATGTAGCGTTGTAATTAATTTTTCATCGCCATTTTAATTTTATAGTTTAAAATTCATAATTAATTAAATATATATGATATTTATAATATAGTTATGATTCTATAAATATAATTTATAATTTAACTTTGTACTCTTTTATCCTTTGTAAAATGTTAACGTCGCTCATACATATCACATGGACTACCACTTTCATGAAGAGATGTGGTTCATTATTATATTATCACCATAAGTGCATGACTAAAAAATTATACACAACAAATAAAATTTATATTAATTAAATTACTAACATTTTATATATTATGGAACCAATTCAAGATACCTTTAACTATAGAAAATATGTGGAAGTAGTTTTGGATAAATTGATTGAACAACCTTAATATGGGCGACAGTATGAAATATTCATTAAAATGATTTAAAATGATTATTAAATTACCTTTAATGTTTTAATAAATATTTCAAAAAGTTATTTATAAGGTATTTAATAAATTTAAATTCATTATACTGGAGTATCAAACGTGTTTGACTAAGTGAAGACCAAAGCTAAGGTATTTCTATTATAATATCATTTTTTCAGGATTTTTTATATTTATATTTCATTTGTGAAAATTAAATTATCATAATATTTTAACCCCCATATATTTTATTATCCTCTATTTATGTTTATTTTTACATTTTTATATTCTATTTCTTCTCTTATTAGATCAATTGTCAATAAGTGAGTTACATGTAAGGGACTTTCTTTTAAAATATATTATTTTGATGTTTTGTTTAAATCCCTTTTTCATCCATGTAAATATTTTCATTAAAATGTTTTCATTTTTTTATTAATTATATCTAAAATTTATTAAATATTATTTTACCCATGTTTTACTATCTATTAAATGTTTTAAAATGAATCTTATTTTCATTTTCAAAATAATGTACTTTTTAATAGAGTTGTGAACAAAATTTTGTTTCAACATGCACCGTGTGAATGGATTCTCCCATATTCTTAACTAATATTTTATTTTTTTATTTATTAAAAAGTTTCCCTGGTTATTTTAAAAGGAATTATTTTTCTCAATATTTGTTCAATTTTAATTTAAAACCATACCCAATCAAGTCTAGACAAAGGGAAAAATCTCTATCCCTTTAAAATGAAATCATAAAATGGCTATTATTTTCATAAATAAATATAATGAATTTTGAAAAGTTATTTATAAATACCTTCTTACTTGAAGATAAAAGGAATTTTTTTTTAATTTATTACTTATATGTTTTTCTCTAAATAATTGGTTTTATAAAAAAACCCTTAATCTTTTATTAATCAAAGGTATTTTATCACCCGTTACTGATAATGGATTATACCATATTTTAATATCATTTATTTTCTTTTTATCATGTTCTCTATCACTCTCCATTATTTATTAGAAATTATTTTTCTCCTTCATCTCCATTTATTTTATATAATGGATGAATTCAGAATAATTTCAATTGAATTGATAATGTTTCACCCATATAAAATTTCTATATACTATATCAGTTGAAGTATATTATTATGTATGTTATCTAATTTTATTATAAATCATTGATGTTTCATATTAATGATTCAATACAGATAAATTTTGATTTATAAGGAATTTTGAGAATGAATTTGTTTATCATTAAATATATAACAAATTCATAGGAAATATAAATGATTGGTGGGGATGGATTATAGAAAACCCATGATGCATTAGAAGGTATCATGAGACAAGATATTCAACATGGAATTATAGTTGGATATTTGGTTTACACTTGACAATTTATAAATAATTATCTCTTGGTTGAGCTGCCTTGATGGTATTATTCTTGATAATAAGGATGATTCCTTGATGGAAAGTTCCTAAATGACCAAATTTAAGAATTTAATTTATTTTGGATGTAGTTTCCCTTAACAATTTGGTTTTTATATTGATATTAGAAATAGATTTTTATTAAACTAAAGATGTTTTTTGAATGGAATGTGTTTTGATTATCCACTCTTCCATATTGATGATTTCTTATTTACTCGTGATAGATTCTGATATAAATAACCCTTATTGGGAATTTGAGCTCATCCTTTTTTTTTAATTTCTCTAGGATATAAAGAATAATATTATGATTGATTCTCAAGGATGAAATGATTTTTATTATGATATGTTTTTATATTTCCAATGTAATATGGGAATCATTTATGTATTTTTTTAAAGACTACAAAATTGATTGATCATTCATGGTGTGATCCATTGTACCTTATGCCAATGTAATAACATAAACACTTGTTATAGGTTCATACAGTAAGGGTGTTATATTTTGTATCAACAAAAGATTAGTATGAACCATGGGAACTGGAGTTTAAATTAAAATAGACAACCTGAGAATTATTATAATCCCTTTATGTAATTTGAGAATTTTTCCATTATAGGGATTCTATTTTTATGGCCAATATTTTATAATGATTATAATCTAATACATTGTGTTACATTGTTTATATATGGAACCTAGTAGAATAAAAGGAATCAATACTTGTATTCAATATAGGTATTTACCTACTAAGAAATCTAATACAGTGCATATTAGATCCATATTCAGGAATTTAACTCAGATTATGATGAATAACCTTGCCTGTATAGAGTTCCCATTTGTTCACACCACAATTCACAAATTCTGGATTGTTTCATTTGAAACAATCCTATATATTTTAATACATATACTAATATATATGTAGATAAAAATTGATAAATTCCATTAAAATATATTTCTAGCATAGAGAAGTAATAAAAGGAAAACATTTATTTTCTTGTGTGTTTTCTAAAGGGAGATGTTGACCAACGTATTCATTGATTCAGAATAGTGAATAGGTTGATCAAAAAGATTGTATGTAATGGAAAAATTTCAAAGAGATATTCTATAAGAAAAACCATCCATTATAAGAATTAAAATTAATGGAGAGGAAGTATATAACTTTAATGAAGTATGAAGATGAATGTTTTTCAAATTATGTAGATAAATTTACAAGATTATCTAGGCATGTTATGGAAAATATATGTAGTCCAGAAAGTAATATTTGATATGTCTTTAAAGGGATTTAGATGAGTCCTTGAAGGAAATTGTTTTCTCAAAAAATATGTATATGATGATATGGTGTCATGTTAAATAAAAACAAATAAATGATATTCTAATTTCATATATATTCATGGTTAATTAAAAAAAAATATTTTATTTTATCTCTAAGAAAAAATAATTTTACCAAAGAAGAAGAAATAGAAGATAGTATTTCCATAATGTGATAATTGAAGAAATAAATTCCCATGTATATTATAAATGTGAACATGACTTTTCATTAAGTGTATAAAAAGGTTTAAAAGGATCATTAATGCAAGGGAAAGAAAAGAACCATTGTCATCTGGTGATTTAACTATTAATATATGGGTCATTATTTAAACCAATGTCCCAAAAATCAATAAAACCTCCCAAGAAAGAGGAAAAGGTGAGAAGGAGAAGCTTATTTAGTTACTACAGGTAAGGTTTATATTCTTAAATATGTGTAGGCTGGTACTTTGATCATAACCTCATATTTACAAAAAAATATTGGTTCTAAATCTTCACACACTTTTATAACTTCCATAGTGTCCACAAAACTTTTATATTTCCTTTTCACCTTAAAAGGGGAGATTTCAATCAAGAATAATAGGGGAATTATTATTTCAAAAAGGATGTGTCACTTGGTTCCCATTATGAATCATATAAATACCCAATTGTTAAACATGATTATTATATCTATTTTTAACTTTAATATAATCTAATGTATCGACTGGATTTAAAATTGTAATGAAAAAATGTATTTCCATGAGAAATATATGATGACTATAGATTGAGATGTGGAATATCTTGTAACACTCCAAGAGTTTAAAGCTAATAATATTTTAAATATATTAAATATATCACATATCTTTTCATTCATGCAACACCGGGTTTACACAAAACACGATACTCTATTAAAATTTTATTTGAACATGACCATTATAACCTAGCCCTTAAATTTTGGGTTATGAATAGGAATAACTAAATTATAAAAATTATTTTACAATGATTAATTGTTTATATTTTTATTATATGTAAAATTATTAATCGTTTGGACGTAATAGGAATGTTTTATAAAAATTGGGTTTTTCAATGAAAACGGGTTCTTCGCTTCTTGTGAACTTATGACAAAATTAATTTTTTACAATTTTCAAAAATTTATTTGATAAAATTAAAATAATTTTATAAATCATAATAGTTAAATTATATTTTGTTGAATTTTTTTTATTTTCATGAAAAGTTTCATTTTTTCAATGAATTGAATAAAATATTGATTTTTATTTGAAACCCAAATTTTTATTTAAATTATTTACAATATTAAATTATATTTTAAATTTTTCATAAATTAAAATTAGTTAAATTATATTATTATAGATATAATTTAGGGTATTGGAATCAATTTTATATTGAATTTTGATATTATAATGTTCCATACTTATGAGAATTTTCTCATTGAAACCATGTTTTTACGTCACATCTAGGGAGATAATTATAAATTGGATTCTGAAAAAATTGTGAATTTAATTTGGAAAAAAAGGTTCCATATTTTTAATTAGAATAATATATATTATATACTAAGTCTAACTTAATTTTTTATTAAAATTAATAGAGAAAAAAATTAAAAATAATTATCACGGTTAAGGTCAAAATGGATTTACTAGGGGTTAATCTAAGAAGATAAGGATTAAAAATGACTTACCAACTTTTATGAATATTATTGTTTGGAAATATTATCAATACATACTATAAAAAATTCTAAATTAATTTTATTTGGACGCTTTTTTATGTAAATGACTTTATCATTTGGGATTCTTTTTTGAAATTTCCATGTAATTTTCAAGGAGGTCCTCATTCCCTAATTATGAATGGAAATTCACTCCCCTTACCTATTCACAAAACCTAAGAATAATATCAATAAAACCTTGAACATATACCCCTAAATTACTTATATATATTCTAGTTCTTTTGGTCTTCCCAAAATACCAATCCTATGGTCTTTAAGAGGATATATATAAAAGAAGGATTCTCTTAGAGAAAGTATTTAACTTAACAAATATCTTTCATGTTATTTATCCTTTTTAAACAATAAATTTTTTCATAAAATTCCCATTAAAATAACACTAGTACCTACCTTATACTTATATGTTATTATTTTTATGTCATAATACTTTTCTATCCCATCTTCAATCAAATTGAAAATGAAATCGTTGATCGTGTGTATGGTGGACCACCACCCCACGAATCGATGTAACTCATTTTTCCTAAAAACCTCTCATGGTTGGATATAATGATTTAATTAATATCTACATATAATATTCATGATATAAATATTCTTATATAGTTTTAATTTCAAATATACCTTCTTACTTTTCAATCCATTTAATATATGAAAATCTCATTTGTGGGTACGGCAGACTATTGCCCCATTAAGCAATGTCATTAATTTTTTACTTAATCTTTACATTGAAGGTAGTAAAGATAAATTTAATTAATATATTTTATACAATTACATGAAAGAATTTTTTTTTAAAATTAATATATCATACACATCCTTACCCTTTCACTTGTTGAAGGAATGAAATCATTGCTCGTGCGTATGTACGGCTTACCCTCTCCACGAAGCAATGTGATCCATTTTTACGTGAACAACTATTAATAATGGTGATAATGATGTACATAGTGATTAAATTAGATTTTTATGACATTATTATAAAAAATTAGATGATTTATCTATATTCTTTTTCCTAGAACTAGAACATTCATTACAAAACATGCATTAGAAAACAAGGAAATTAACTCCCAAAAGAATAAAAATAATGGAATGTTATTAAAAAATGGTTCTAAAATGTTATAAGTGGATAGTATATAATATTATAAATATTATTATTATTATTAATTTATAATTTAACAATATGGTTAAAACCATTATACACGTGGTTAAATTATTTTCAGCTAAAGGAAAGTGTTAAGTAAGTGACTTCATCTCAACTTCTCACCAATAAGGAATATTTTAATATTGTACATGTAATTTATTTTATATGTTTATAATAATAAAAATTTTACATGTAACATAATTAATACTTCAAAATTTATGGTATTTAATGTTTCAATTTGATTTATTTGATCCAACGGTATTTTAATTGAATGTTACCAAGTAGTAAGTTATTACATCTCGATTCCCATTTCATTGAGTCATTTTTGTTAATATGAACTCATTAAATTTTATGTGCTGTATTTATATACATTTTCAAAATGTAAGAATTTTCAATATTTCTAAGAATATTTTTGGATTCAATCACTGAGACAAAGCATGATTCTGATGCTCGGTGAGCCCATAATTAATTTTATAAAAATATTAAATATATTTTATATCACACGCACATAGTTTTTCAAAAAAATCGAATATATCTTGAAAATATCCCTTTAATGGAAATATGAGACAATTTTTGAAACTAGCTAATATGGTTTACCCTATGTATAATCTAATTTGTGTTAACTACAGACATTTAGATGGGGTATTCTTTGGCAGGTGCATTTAAATTTATATAGATGATTAATTAATTTATTTTAATTTAAATAAACTAAACCTAATCCTATATAAATATATCATTTTAAATTTTCCCATGGTTATGCACATAACCCAAGGAGGGTTTTAGAGAAAGTTCCACTATTCTTCATTGGCGGATCAATATCAAACAACAAATGGTGATCTAATCATAGTAGATTGATAGGTAGTGGAAGCAATACATCATCCTCATTATTAGAGAACTTGTTCTTCACAAATGATTGATAAATTATTGAGGTAGTTCTCATTAGTTTTTTTATTTTATTCATTATTTTCTGTATGGAAGGTAATTTACTTTTTATTTTACATTTTCATACCCATCCATGGCCCCCATTGAATGATTCATTTATTTATTCAATTGTGATATTTCCATGCCATGATTTCACACTAGTTGTCTCTCATTATAAAGTTTCTATACAATAACTCTTTTCCATTGATTGATACTCCTTTTTAATGCTTTAGCTCAAAGTTCATCATGTTCTTCATCATTATCCTACAGGGTTTTGGTTCAAATTTCTAGAGAATGGTTGGAGCATGGTCAAACCCAGTGATTTGTTGTGGTATTATGAAAAACATGTTGTTTGATGGATTAGAAATGAATTGGTGTTCTTTGGATAAATCGGGATGGATTGTAAGTGGTAACATGGGGATTTGGGTTCCCGGAATAGAAAATGGTGACGTGAGAATAATAGTGTCCATGGTATCTCAATGAAAGAGTGAAGGATGAATTCGTACGGGGTTTAGATGGCTGGATTCCAGACATTTATTATGGAAAGGCCAGAGATGGCCCTATATCTGAGACCCTCTACAAGATTTTAGGTGAAAAGGGATTTAGAACTTTCACAATGACAATGTGTAAAGGAAGCTATACTTTCTTTGAAAATACCTACAACACAACGTGTACTAGAAATAGAACACATCGTTTAGTGAACTGGACAATGCGACTAAGGTTCTTGGGTAAATTAAATATCACATGCTACATGGACCCCCCACACACTGTGTGACCCAATGTTGGTAGCCCATTTTTTACTCTGGGAGTACATATATATAGATACTTCTAGGAACACACCTTATACTGGAACATGGACAGTGTACATGGGCATAGTCAGGATCACACAAATAGGCCCATGGGTGGCTGAGGCATAGTGTGTTGTACAATTACAAGTCATGTGGTACTACATGGTCATCAAAATATGTGATAGAGAGGATTCATCCCCAAATATGTGTTGGGACATACACCGTATGGACCCCTTACATTATATGTACTTATCTATGAAACTTATACCTCTTGTATTTACTTCATTTTGACTTTCATTTTCCCCCATGTAGCATATATTAAGCATTATTCAACTTAGAATATGATGGTGTCCTTTGTAGTGGATTTTTATATAAGATTAAATATGTTCCAAGAATGGAACTTCTTTAGGAAATTCTTGATGATGATAGTGATTGGGTTGGTTCAACATAGTGAGGTCGGAGTGGTCCCCCTGACACACTAGGTCATGGGTCCTCTATCACCCTACCAAGTGGTACCCCCTTATGGATTAGGTTATGGATCATCTATCTATGGAGTGGTAACCTTATTGTGGACTAGGGTGTGGGTCCTCAACCTACTGAGATGTACCGACCTTGCACACTAGGGTTTGGGTCCCCAACCTACTTACCCCCCCCCCATAGACATAGGTGTGGTTACTCTACCTACTTAGTGGTATCCCTTTATAGACTATGGTTTAGTCTTCTATCAACTAGGTACTAGTCCTATATCTATTAAGTGGTGCCCCTTATGGATTAGGGCATGGTTCTTCTACCTACAAAGTGGTACCCCCTTATGGACAAGGGTATGGATCCTATACCTACTAAGTGGTATCCCCTAATGCACTATGGTATGGTTTACATAATTAGATTTCGTTCCCCCTCCTTCATTATGCATCACAGTAGAGAGGTATGGATTCTACACACTATTACTTCTTCGTATAACCATAGGAGATGCTGGGAATCGATGATGGACCTTAGGATCTATGGGTAGACTCATCAACCTATGTTAGGATATGAAAAAGAGATTCCCATTCTTTCTCATACTGGATTCATATATTATCATATATTTTTGTGTCATTGGGTTTTTTTTCCCCTTACCGTAGGATGAGCTGACTACTTCTATCATATCTTCAATTTCCCCCTATTTAGTTTTTAGGGTGTCCTTTGGGGTTTTATATACTCACCCTTGCATGGTCTTCTCCCACACTATTTGTGACTTATGAAGATGGTATATATTTTTTTAGTTGAATTGGAAGATCATAGGGATACTTGGGTTAATTTTAACACCAACGGTGGTCGAGGATTGGAGATTAAGATTTCGGCTGTAACGTCCCAGTTCAAGGTGCCTCCCAGAGGTGCCCCATACCTGGTTGGTCACATTGCCTCAATCACATTTCTCCAAACCCCAGAGGATGACGACTATGAGTGAGGGACTTGGGTGTGACAGTGGGGAAACTATTCCCTCATTGGCAAATTAATGAAGTGGAAAGATACAAATATCAGTAGCGGAAGACATAATAATACCATACGGCGGTAAACAACAGAAGATTTATAGTAAATAAACAACTGCAGCATATATATGTCAATAATTATTCATGTCACAAGTATCTAGGAATGCACCCAAACAAGTCACAATTCAGGAATAATGTACTAAATCATAGTACAAGGAAAACAATTAAATAACTCCAGTATCATCGCAAGCCTCATCTTTGTCTTATTCTCTCCTTAGCCAAAGTAATCATGTACTGGAAGAAGAAGGGTGCTTTACCTTATATATACCTACAGCAATATAATCTGTTTGGGACCAAAAGCATGACCCAAAATGGTTGTGAGATGAATACCAGTAGGAAACCACCGAAATATCTATTCCTAATATTCAATGAATATATATGGCAGGAAATAAAAAAATAATGAAATAAACAAGGAAGTACTGAAAATTAAATAGTCATATAGTTTCAATTACATTCATTTACATTCGTCAATTAATCAACCAAACTAAACCAAGTAACCCTTTAGGAAGTTCTCACAACCTATCCCCTATGGATCAACTAATTAATCTCAATTAACCCTATGGGTATGTTCTCATAGCCTAAACCCTCTTTTTCGACATATACAATGATACAACGAACTCCTGGGTAAGCTCACATGGTCTAACCCCTTTGGTCTCTTGAAAACAAAGACTCTCTGAGGAATCGATCACCATCAATTCCCACTATAGTTTAATGATAAACTACAGATACTCTGAGGAAGAACTCAACGTCAATTCCCCCTTGTGGTATCATAATATTAACTATATAGACTCTGAGGGAGCACTCAACGCCAATCCCCCCTATGGTATCACAGTGTGATAAAGAATAATAGACACTCTAGGGAAACCCTCAACGTCAATTCCCCCTGTCGTCTCACTACACCAGGTCCCCATATCCCTATGTAAACCAATTGTTCACAAACGATGATCAGTAGAAAAACTAAACCTAAAATTACTACTTGGATAAATAGCTAAAAATTACATCACATCATCAGATAATTCACTTCATACTGACAACACTATCCATGGAAATCAAGCATCCTAACAGGAAAAACATGACTAAACGGTCAATATGAAATCAAACATGGTAAAAAACCTCCAAAGCATGGAAAAGTAACCCTAATTACAAAAAAATAGTCCTAAGTCAAGAAAATAAGCATTTAAGGCATCAACATGGTTAAAATACATAACCACGCAATACCCTGAACAAGGGTATTGGGAATTGTTTCACATATAATTCAAAGACTAACTACAAAAAGGCACAAACCACCTACCTCAGCATTGTATGATTGATATAATCCAGTGTCGGACGTTGAATCGTCCTTGAATGATGTAGATCTACAAAAATTTCTAAAACATTCATACAAGGATATCTCACGAAAGAGAAGAAATCAAGGAACAAGGATCTCTAAGAAGGAAGAACCCACCATGGCGATTCCAACACAATCGACAGTGGTTGATTCGGAGAACGGATGGTCGATCGAGGACTCAGAGAAGAATCGTGCCCTATGGTCACTCCTGGATGAGATGAGTCGAGAAGAAGGCATTTCTTCCAATTAGACTCATCCTCGGTCTTATTTAAAAAAATAAAAGGAAAATTGCACGGAATTTCCTTTAAAAGTACACGGTGTATATATGACTTTACTAGGCCCCGCTTTAGGTAGTCCTCCCACGTCATCACAAGGTCATGTATGTAGCTATAACATGGAGAAACACGGCCTAGACTTAGTGCCAGAGTACAAAACGTGCACAATGGATTACACGGCATGTATGCCAAAAACATTCCATCTTCCCATTTTCCTCAAAAACAACTTGAAAAGAAAACTCATACCTGAAAATAAGATCCTGGTTCTTACAAACATCCCCCCTTAAATAAATTCATCCCCGAATCTCCCTAACATGGTGGAAATGAAGAATAATCCTCTAATAGCTCTGTCCATTGAGATCCTACATCAGCCTCCCTCTCCCAAGTCTCATCATGTACTTGCCCGTGATTCCATAGCACCTATACTAGAGGAACAAACTGGCCATGGAAAACCTTCGTACTTCGATCAAAATTCTAGATAGGATTCACTTCAAATGAGGCATCCACCTCCAGCTCAACCTCCTTGGGTTGAAAAACATGATATTCCTATGATAAGTAACGTTGTAGCTGAGAAACATGGAATACATTGTGCATAGTATTTTACCTATGAGGTAACTGTAATCGATAGGAAACCATCCACACTCTCTCCAAAGCCTCAAATGGTCCAACATATCTTAGAGAATTCTTTCCATGTCTTATAATCCTCCTGTGTCTCAACCTCAGTGTGAAATGATTGAAAACCTGATCTCCAACCTCTAACTCTAGGGTTCATATCCATTGATCAGCAGAAGACTTCTTTAATGACTGTTAAGTGTCCATCCTCTTCTGAAACAACTCTATCTGCTCTATGGTGTCCTAGAGAGGATGAGTTCCCAGCATAGCTACCTCTCCTGGCTCAAGCTAACATAGTGGTTATTGGAATGGAATTCCATACAAATCCTTATAAGTTCCCATCTGAATATTTTCTTGAAAACTATTACTGTAGGAAAACAAAATAAGAGGTATGTGCTTCTCCCAAGAACCTCCAAAGTCAAGGACTTATGCTCGAAGCATGTCCTCCTGTACCTAAATAGTGTACTCAGACTGGCCATCTATCGGGGGATGTTAAGCAGTTCATAGAAGTACCTTTGTACCAAACACCCTCTATAGTCTCTCCCAAACTCGAGAAGTAAAACGGGAATCCCTATCTGAATTAATGGAACTAGAAACCCCATGTAAATGCATGATCTCCTAGATGTAGAACCTTCCAAGCTCATCAATACTATAGGTTTTCTTGATTAGTAAAAATTGTAAAACATTCTTGATTCAGTCAATGAAAACCCAAAATGCATCATTCCCTCAATTAGTCCTCGGAAAACCTGTCACGAAGTCCATCGCGATATCATTCCACTTCCACTCGGGAATTGTAACTGCTGAAAAATAATTAATGGTCACTGATGCTCTGAATTTACCTACTAATAGGTGGAACACCTCATGAAAACGCCAGTAACATCTCTCTTCATACCGGGCCACCGTTACATATGGTGTAGATCTTGATACATCATGGTGACGCGAGGATGAACTGCCCAAACTGAGGAATAAAATTCGTGCATCCGCTCCTTGTGTATGTCTGTTGACACCCATATGTGCCCATTATAATGAAGGATCTCACCCATTCCAACAGTCCATCCCGGAATAGGGTCCTCCCCTAACACACTCTATCATAGTTCTAGGCCATAAAAATATGTTAGCAACCTCATTCACACTCATTCAAGAAGAGTAGAGGTAACTACTACCGAAGAAAGAAATGTTTACCCCTCTCTACCATGCACCTCCAAAAGAATCTCAGAGAAAAAAATCCATGAGTTGCCACTCACTACTGGCCACCTGAACTGCCTTTATCTGTGTTCTCTTGGTCAACACATCGGACACTGTATTGCCTCTACCAGGCATGTAGGAAATCTCAAAATCAAAAGACTGAAGGTACTCAACCCACCTTCACTGTCTCAAATTCAAATAATATTGTGTAAAGATATACTTGAGTCTTCTGTGACTGGTGAAAACAAAAAACTTATATCCTAGAAGATAATTTCTACAAAAGGGTAAAGCATGAACAACTTTTGGTGACTCTAGATCATGCGCCGGGTAATTCCTCTCATGTGTCCTTAACTGCAGAGACCCATACACAACAACTCCTTCCCCTCCATGAGTACTACTCCCAACCCAACACCCAATGCATCACATTAAATAGTACATATCTTGACCATCTCTAGAAAAACTAATATCAGTGCTGAATTCAACCTCCCATTCAAATCCTGAAAGGCTGACTCACAAGAATCTGACCACACATACTTCGTAGCCTTCTTAGTCATGCCCATTAGTGGCACTGATAAGAATCAAAAGTCATGTATAAAATTTTTGTAGGAACCATCCAAACTAATAAAACTTCTTACCTCAAATAAATTCATCAACAACTTCCAAGAAACTACTTCTCTCACTTTCCTTGGGTTAATGGTAATCTTCTATCTAAGATAACATGACCCAAGAAGTGAATTTTTTCCATCCAAAAGTGGTATTTTGAGATCTTATCATATAATTGATACTCTCGTAGTGTACTCAAAACAATCTAAAGATGTGTGGCATGGTCAAAATGAGGGTGAGGTTACACCAAGATATAATATACAAAGACTACCCAGAAAGAATCTAAGTATGGATGGAATACTCAGTTCATCAGTGCTAGAAAACTACAGGCGCCTTCGGAAGACTGAACAACATAACCATGTACTCGTATATACCATACCTACTCTGAAAGGCTGTAAGAGGTATATCTAATGTTATAACATGAAACTTATGATATCTGGATATCAATTCGATCTTCTAGAACCCACGATATCCTCGAATCTGATCAAAAATATCATCAATCCTCAGCAAGGGATATCAGTTATTGATCGTAAATTAGTTTAGCAGTCCATAATCCACACAATGTATGAGAGTATCATCCACCTTCTTCACAAACAGGATAAGAAAACCCCAAGGATAACTGTTGGGTAAGATAAAACCCTTTTCATGTAACTCCTCTATCTACATCTTGAGCTCCTTTAACACTAGTATGGCCATCCTATAAGGAGTAATGGACACTGGTGCCCCTCTGGGCACAATATCAATAGAAAATTCCACCTCTCACTGTGGAGGAAAACTTGAAAACTCTTCTAGAATCACATCCATGAAACGATACGCCACTAGAGAGATGTCCAACTGTGAAGTCCCCAATACATCTAGTTATTGACTTGGAATTTGGACTATAACTCCTCCAAACCCATGATGCTCGAGTCCTGTTCTACTTGCCTGGACATCCCATTCACCCTTATTTAATAACAAACTCCCCTCTGGTGATGTGAAACTCACCCTATGATGAAATTAGTCAAAAACAGAATAGAAGGGAACAAACCAGTCTATCCTGAGAATGAATTCATATAATTTCATCTCCAGTATATAGAGGTCCTAGAATAAGTGACACCCACCGACCTCAACAGGGAACTCCTTGCACTGACATAAACTAGTCGTCCTTATCCCCAATGGAGTTTCCTGTATCGGGACGTCAGTATAAGTAAATATACAGAGCCTAAGGCTATCCATAACTACAAAAGATATGAAAATATGTGAATCCCCTGTATCAAAAAGTGAAAAAGCTAAAACTGAGGCAATTAGGATCGTACCTCGAACTGTAGATGATCTGAGATTCTACTCCCGCTGGGTTTTCCCCACTACAAAATTCTAGCTAGTATTGCGGACCTGTGACCCTTCCAAACCAACCTAAGATGATCCACCATGTTTTCATTGAATTTCTTCCGACTATCTACCATGGCAGCGACCGCCACCTTGGCCTGAATGTCTAGAAGAACTTCAATTCACAGACTGATGAGAAATTGGTGGTTCAGTTCCTGAATGTGGAGTCATATAAGAACCTCTATCACCCACTGGTGGTGAGAATAACTAACATAAATGATGAATATGACATATCATGCCACAATATCGGCACTCCACTGGGTCTCTCGGACAATGTTTCCTTGTATGTCCGCCCTTCCAACACTGGTAAAATACCACCTAGCTACCTGACAATGTATCTCTCCTACGCAGATCTCCATGTGTAGACTCCCTACAACACTTCCTACTATTATCTGGAGAAGCACCAACTCTATATGATAAACCTCCTTGGGCCACAGCTCCACAATCCCTCATGTTCCACTTTGTGATCAGCGCCTGGTTGACTATGAAATATATTGTTGTCTACCTAAAGATGTTCACTTGAGATCAGATGCCCTGCCTGTGACCATACTCAAACTTCTTTGATAGGAAAATATTATTACCCTTATAATGGGTGTGAATCACTGCAACTCTGTGAAGTGAGATGATAACTCCATAAATTATAGAGTACCCTACTCCAAACTCATGAACCCTCGGGCTCAGTCATCCCTCAAAGTCCTCGGGTAGAAATAATCGTAGATGGTATGGTGAAAATCATCCCACGCCATAACCAACTGGAATCCTACCTGTGAGAACACAACCCACCATCTCCTGGTAGAATCCATAGGAATATATGTTGAGATATTCACCCTCCTCTCTGGAGGCCTCTCGAGATGCTCGAAGATAGTTATCATGGATTCTAACTATGACTCAGTAGCCGGAGTTCCTCCATCCCATGAGAAAGAGGAAGGATGCTATTTCTGAAATACCTGCGTCAACTTTTCCATAGATGGTGTAGGATGTTGTGCTCCCTAGAAGGTACGCATAAACATCATGAAGCCTTATTGGAACTGTGCATCAGTACTTGTATCTGGAATGATGGTTGGTGCCAAGACTGGCATGATGGGAGGGTCTTCTAGTAATCCTTGATCTTCCATTTCCAGTGTTGGATTGTTTCCCTGTATCTAGCATACAACTAAAGGATGTCATGGTGGCATGACACTTCAAGTTCAAGCGCATACCTTAGCTCAAGATTATCAAGGACTGAAACTTAGAAGTGAAAGAAAGGAATAAGAGAAGGAAATCATTAAAGTTTTTCAAAAATAGGAATACACGACTGGAATAACACCTACACGGATTGTTCCTTTAACCCTTTACATGGGTGTGTACTTATGCAAACCCTGGTCGTGTAACACCACATACACATAGCTTGTTCTCCCAAGACATGACGTGTGCCTGAATCAGTTCCCCTTCCCATGTTCTTCTAAACGACTAACCCATATGGTTCTCCTAGAATGAGACTACTCTACATGTTCATGCTAGAC
Organism: Viscum album; assembly: GCA_963277665.1. NCBI lineage: Eukaryota > Viridiplantae > Streptophyta > Magnoliopsida > Santalales > Viscaceae > Viscum > Viscum album. Next base: position 84,915,347 of record OY728121.1, on the reverse strand, counting down.
ATTGAGTGTGCTAGAAGGATTTCAAAGACCCATGTTGTTAGTTACACGGCCGGATACATGGGTTACTCTACACAATGTGGTCAAGCTTAAAACCGCGTGTATAACCTATGTTTCATTCATCTGTGTCGTTATTCACACGAGTGGACACATAGTTCCTACAACATGGCGTTTATGTATGATACATGGAGTGTTCCTCCAAGGATTTCCCAACCCCATGTCTCTTCCCCCACATCTAGTGACATGGTTAGAGACTACACAGTGTTTACATACAGTACACAGCACGTACTTAAGAAAAACAATTCCTTCCCAAATAGAAGGATACCTGGCATGCATTCAGCAATACACACCCTATATTCTTGTTTTTTTGGATAGTAAGCCTCAAAAACTACTCCAGATCCCGGAAGAACACTAAAACAAACAATAATGTTCCAAATTTCGATCCATGAAGGCCCATACTCCCCATGAATCAAAATTTTGAATCTTATACATGTCATGTACAAGCATAATAGTGAAATGATCCACCAAATTATGATCCATGAGGGCTCGAAACACCTCAAGAACCATAGATCAACATCATTAAAATGAAACCTTACACAATCCAATACCCTATCAAATAGCATGTATTTTATCAAGGAATCTATCACAACTCCATTCATACCTAGCACAACATCTATCATAACAACATGAAATAAATAATTCACCCTAAGTGGCATGGAAATAATACATGAAATGTGATATCTAGAAAGTGCCTATTTATGCATGAAAAGGAATGTACTCATCTCATCAAGTTGAAACAAAAATTGAACCTCAATATTTTCATTTATAATAGAAGAAACCATGTGAATCATCCAATAGTGAAATCAAATTGATGTTATGAATTGCAAAATCATTAAAAAAATTGAAACTTTTGAGGTAAATTGGCTTTTCCCTATACACGGGTTAGCTACATATGGGAATGGATTTTCTACAACCACCTATTCCATTCTATCCCTATCTATAGGCTCCAAACTGTAAGTCAAGAAGAAAAGAATCCCACTGATACCACTTTTTAATGTCCCAGTTCCAAGTGTCGCCCAGAGGTGCCCCGTACTCTGCTGGTCACATGGCCTCAAACGCATTTCCCCAAATGCCAGAGGCTTCCAACTAGCAGTGAGGGCCTTAGGTGTGATAGTGGAGAAACTATGCCCTCATTGGTAGAGTAAGGAAGTGGAAAGAAACTGATAACATAAGTAGAAGCAATAACTTTACCATACATAAGTAAATAGCGGAAGACTGGAAGTAAATAAACAACTACTATATATATATATATCATTAATGATTCATGTCACAAGTATCTATAAAATCATCCAAACAATTCACAACACTTGAATACAGTACTATACCAATGTACAAGGAAAACAAGTAAATAACTATAGCAGTGTCACAAGCCTTGGCTTGGTCCTATGGTCTCTATCTCCACAATAATAAAGTACCTAAATAGAAGGGCACTTTACCTTATCTATACCTATAGCAATATAATCTGTTTGGGACCCAAAGCATGACCCAAACAGGGTGTGAGATGAATCCTTGTAGGCAACCACCTAAAGATCTGTGCCTAACAATCAGTGAATATATATATGGTAGGAAATAAGAAAAAATAAATCAATAAACAAGAAAGTACTCAAATGTAAACAAACCTACAATTTTAATTACATTAACTTTCACTCATCAATTAATCATAAAAATTAAATCAATAATCCCTCTAGGAATTTCTCGTAGCCTATCCCCTCTAGTTCAACCAATCAATCTCCAGTAACCCTCTAGGTATGTTCTCAAATCCTAATACCCCTAGTTTAACATGTAAAAGGATACAATGACCTCTAGGGTAAGCTCACACACTCTCACCCCTTTGGTATCATGAAAAAAATGACTCTATGAGGAAGCACTCATGGTCAATTCCCATTATAGTGTTTTATTAATAATCTGTAGTCACTTTGAGGAAGAACTCAACATAAATTCCCCATGTGGTCTCGTAATGGTAACTATAGACACTCTAAGGAAGCACTCAATGTCAATCACCCATATGGTCTCACAACATGATAAAAAATAATAGATACTCAGGGGAAGCCCTCAACATCAATTCCCCCTATGGTCTCACTACAATAGTTTCCCACAACCCCGTGTAATGTAATTGTACACAAACGATGTTCATCAGCCAATGTAAACCCAAAATTACTACTTGGATAAATAGCCACAAAGAATATCACAACATCAGATAAATATAAGGACCCAACCCTAGTTTCCGATAGCCGATTCCTTATCTGATTACATTGCAATATAAATAAGTAATAAAATACCAAAGTATCATGTAGTTTAGTAGTTTTGGAAAAATAAATACATACATAGGTTCAACATTACATCTTGAAAATAAAAACAACATAAATGTTTTATTGAGAACATCCACAAATCAAAGTTCATCCCTACGGGTCATTCATAATAAACTTCTTCATGTCCTGAGAAAATTAATCATAATAAAGGGGTGAACTCAAATGATCGGTAAGGGTAAGCAATACAGTGGAAGATATCCTAACATAAACATTTGGCATGTGTAATAAAAAAATCCCGTGTCTTTAACAAAAACATGAAAATATTATTGTAGGAATAAGAGTTGAATAAATGATTCCCTAATCTTCGGTATTCTACTAGTCAAACAACTACATGAGCCTCAATACTATTTTCATAATTTGGGAATGCATAATGTGGGACATCGTAACTATACTGTTGAGGCCTTGTGACAAGACCATAAATAATCATATTGTCAAGGTCTTGTGCCAAGATCATAATTTGTCTCATGAGACCTATCGATGCACTGAGGGTCTATAGAGGGAACCACACAACACTTACTATGTCCAATTAATTACTCTTATGAATTGGGATAATCATAAATAACAAACACATTCATATTGAAACTAATATATGAAATGTAAATAACTTTCCCCAATCATTAATCATAAACACTAACCATTTAGTATAATATGGTGAGTCGTTTCAAGATAGCACATCCACAGTCAAACTAATCATACACCATTCAATAAAAACAGTGTATTATATCATAGGAGATAAACCTAAATGATATAAAATATTTAACAAAGTATGTTGACATAGGATAGGATATGTTTAAATGAGACTATTAAAAAATCCTCGAGGAAATAATCCTTAAACATTCCAATATGTCCCATAACACCTTGAAAAATACAAATCGTAATACCTTAGAATATCATGAGAAAATAGAAATCACGATATGATATAAAATATGGAATTAAATACACCACTAGAAAGAAAAAGGTGTTGAATAAGGAATTTGTCTCATAAAAGATAGTGTGAGATGTGAAAAATCATTTTTAGTTTTGAAAGAAGAGTTCATCGGAAAATCATTTATATTCACCATGAAATCAGTCTGTAAACATTAATATCTAAAAAAATAAATTTCTATGACATTTAAATTATATTTTAGGCAAAAATGATGTCCCACTGAAGTGTAATTATTTAAAAATAGTACTAAATATTCTTTAGAAATAAATCATTTTAAAACATTTTAAAGAAAGAATAAATAAGAATTTTATAGTGAAAAGATGCATTTGTTATCTTAAATCCAAAAATGATCCAAGATAATTTTTAATTATAAAATTATTTTTTTATTAAAATAATGGTGGTATAAAATAGATTCTGGTGCACACTAGAAAACTGGTAAGAATTCGAAAAGATCCCTTGAATCGGATTTGTATTTCAGAAATAATTTTGAATGTTCCTTTTAAAACATGTAACTCCCAAAAAAAGGAATTATTCTGGTTGGTAAACATATATAGAACACTCAAAAAGATTTTAGGTGGAGTAAACAATAATATATAAGAATTTTCTTGAGGTAACTAGACAATAAAAGTAACCCGTATGAAAATGGAGGTTCGGGTGGAAAACCCTAATCACATTATAATCAATCGATTCGAACACCCCTATATTAATAATCATCAAATTAAATATTAAATAAAATTATTATAATGAGATTGATGATATGAAACATCAATGGGAAGTATACATACACCATACATAAGTAATAATAGTGAATACGGAATATCTCATAATGATGGAAGTGGGTTGAAGAAACCCTTACCTTATGTATGAATGTGTTCTGGTCTTCAACTTAAGGTCTTGGAATATGAAATTAGACTTATTAATAACTTATTTCAGAATGTATTAGACATGTATTTAGTTTTTCATAATTTTATTAAGCTCATTATGTCCTTATGGATATATTATAATATTGAATTCTATTGTTCCAGAGTGTTCGTTTACCGGATCAGTTCACTTGTTTTTAAGTAGTAGAGTACATGTGGAATGGATGTAAATATCAAGAATTAAAATTAAATATTATATATGAACATATATAAGTTTTAATGGTCATTTCAATAATTTTTTACCGGGGTGGAGGATGAATCAATAGATGAAATATTAATTACATACACATAGATTATTTTAGCGGTATTTTTATTATTAGGAACAAGTTTGGTCATACGATTTAATAATATGTATGTATACTGGTTCCTGAATATTAATTTGGGTATAATAAATATATTATAGTCTGGTTAAACCATAAAAATGGTTTCATGACCAGTAATGAAGAAGAAATTGAAGAATGAAACATCATTGTCTACAAAGGTTATAAATTGAAACCTCATGGATGTTGATTTCGTTTATAAAATAAAATGGAGAGAGTAAGAATATTGATGATGGTTATTCCATTAACATGATATAATTATAGTATATAGATGATATTGGGGTAATCATGGTTATTTTGACAATGGATGTTATAAGAGAATAATAAAATAAGATAAATTGAAATGAAACTAAATGAAAAAGAAAGACGATTTACCATTTGTATTTACCTCCTTAAGAACCTCCTTAGGGGAAGGGTTTCTGGTCTTTTGGAAAGCCCAATATCTTATTGGATGTGGGGACTGACTAGGTTAAGGTAATTCAGAATATCATTGGGGATCTTTAAGGCATAGAAGAGTAGAAAATAGGGAGTGAGGGGGGGGATTTATAGTGGAGGATAGAAGGTATTTTACATTATTTTAATCATTATTATAATATTTTTGCTCACAACTATGGATATTCTTAATTCATGCGACACCAAATGGTAATAATGAAATGTGAGTTCAAACCAAGTGGGCTTACATCACTTATGATGTCATAAATAGTGTATTTAACTAATAATTTGTATATAGGGTATTTTACTGTATTTCACTATTCATCAGAAATTCGAGTATTTCGGAAAAATCCCGAAAACTCACCCAATCCATTTTTCAACATGTATATTTGAAAAATAAAATCCATTTTTTGAAATTAATAATCTAATTATTTTTAATTTAGTTTTTCAATAAAATCATAATTTAATCCAAAAACAACATTAAAACTATAACTCATTTTATAACACATTAAGAAATTAATCAAGGTCCCATAAAATAATATTATAACCATAAGATAATAATGTAACAATTTATGAATCCATTTTATGAAAATTAATTTCCATTTTAAATTATTAAATTAATCATAAAATTTTAATTAAAATATTTATGACATACAAAAATATCAATATTATATAATTATTATTTTTTCACTTTTATGATGCTTAAATTGTATTTATACATTCATAGGTGATGTTTTTATATTTTTTGTCCAATTTACTATTCATTACTATTCATATTGTTATGTTACTATTCATAATGGTATGTTACTATTCGCCAAAAATTTTGTTTTTTTTATCAGACTCTAAATATCTCACCGAACGCAATTGTGTATATTAGTTTTTCAAAATTCAAATCACAAAGGTGGAAAATTTATTTTTACATGGCTAGTTTATAACAAAGTGGTGTTTTTTATAGACTCATTGTTTCATGAATTCTATATTAAATATATTTGTAAATTCTGGGGGTGTTACATTATTTCCTCTTTATAAAAAATCTCATCCTCAAAATTTGAAATTGAACTTCGAATGTTAATGGTAGATAATTGAAAATTCCATGATGGGAAAACAAAATCAAGAATGTGGTTAAAATATACTATTAATAAGAGGAAAGGGAAATGCATTGGTTACTACAGAACAACACATTCCAGTTGGACAAAATGGCCAAGGATGAATAATCAAACCATCAGGTATTGACATTAAACTCCAAAACCCCAAAAAAATGGTAAACATAAACAATTTCATAAATTTTTTAAAAAATTCCAAAATTTTATTATTTCACACATTATAATGAAAGTCTCTAAATTTCCATTATGAAAAAATCATTAACCCTTAATCTACAAGAAGTCACTCTATAATTCACATTCAAAAATTTGAATAACTTCATCATGTATCCTCTTAAAATATTGTAATAACTTGAATTACCATAAAAACCATATTGGAGTCATGAATTCTTCCATATTATTTAAGTAAGATAAATGTTATTGGATATTTTCCTTAAATCAAAAAGTGATGTAAAATCCATCGATGATAGATTAGACCACTTTTTGGGAAGTCCAAAATCAGTTCCAAGGTAGTAAGTATTTATCTGAATCAATCATTTCATCATTATTATCTCAACATCAGATATATATATATTAAGGGTTCTATTTCCCTCAACCAGATATTTTTTTCTAAAAAGTTTAACTTTCATCTAAATCCATATTCCTTTATACCAATCATCATACGACCACAAGTCCTTAATGAAAGAGTAGTGCAGTACAATCCTTATATATCTCATAATTCATACAACTAGTACATTACTGACAAAATATTTCAAATACATGATTCTTGACTAGGCATATTAATCATTCTACTTCATCTATTGTAGCATCATTACTTGATCACTATCCAAAATCATTATTTTGGGTATATTCCAATGACGCTTGGGACATTGATTTTAATAGTGTCCCATCTTCTTGCAATTGAAGCATTGTACATTGGAAACCATTTTATTACCCTTACAATCATGAACATGGTGTCCTTTTTCTCCACACATATAGAAAACTCTCATTCCCTTCAAGCATTTAACATGTTGATTCTTTCCATAGTTATCACATGTGGGAAAACTCTTCTTTACCTTCATCCCTTTATCCCCATATTTCATTGCGATCCTCTCATTATTTTTCTTCCCTTCAAATCCATAAGACATAAAGAATTATTTACATACCTTGTTAACACATGATATTATTTCCTCATATGATGAGGATACTTTGGTGACAATATACCTCTGAAAAGATGGCTTCAGACCATGAGAGATATGATCCTTCTTAATCTTCACATATCGTGCATTGTTGAAGTTCTCATTCATTATGTTATGCACCATTTCTAATTAATTCCATACAATATATTAGATTATAAAATTATGAACTCTCTATAGCTGTAAACATGGTATAACACAAAACATAAATTTATGCATCATAACTCCTAGAACCATAAACTTTGTTTACATTGGAGACATAAAACCTTCATAATGGCTTGTAAAGAAAATGTGAATTATCCTTATAATATCCCCTGGGAGTACCAATACCAAGAGTTCAGCAAGGCCTGTTGTCATGTACCAGGATATCCCGAGTCTAGCCCGATACTCCTTGTCAGATCATTCACTCTTAGGTACATTTGTGCCAGAACCAACTCTACCTATTTTTATCTAGACAAGGATGTATTTTCTAAAAAGATCCACATAATCCATTATTTACCAAAATACCAGGATATTCTTGTATGTTTTTCCTCAAATACGTGCTTAGATCTTTGTTCCCTAATCTACATATTCTAATCTAGTTTCCATGTTTTCTACTAAACTTCATTTGATACCAACTATATGGACCCCACACTAGTTTCCTGGAGCCAGTGCCATATTTGATTACATTGGCATATAAAAAAGGAATCAAATCCAAAATGATCGAGTAGTTTAGTAGTTTTGGAAAACCAGATGCATACCTAGGTTCAACATTACAACTTGAAAATAAAAACAACATATAAGTTTTGTTGGGAACATCTACAACTCAAAGTTTATCCCTGTAGGTAATTCATAATAGTTTTCTTCACATACTGGAAAATTAAACATAAGAAATGGGTGAGACCAAATTCATATTAAGGGTATGAAATACAGTGGAACAAATCATAACATAAACATTAGGAATGTGTAACAAATAAAAACAAATGTCTTTAACAAAAACTAAAACACATTATAGAAGGAATAAGAGCTAAATAAATAATGCCATAATCACGGGTATTCTACTAGTCGAACAACCACATTAACCATAAATACTATTTTATATTGAGGGAATGCAGAATGAGGGGCATCATAACTATATTGTCTAGGCCTTGTTCCAAGACCATAAATAATCATTTTCTCATGTCCTTGTGCCAAGACCATAGTTTGTCTCATGAGACCTACCTATGCACCAAGAGTCTATAGTGTGCCCCACCTTAAACTTAGTATGTCCAATTCATTACTCTTATTAATGGGGATAAACATAAACAATATAAATATTCATATAGAAAATAACATATGAAATGTAAATAACTTCCTCCAATCATTAATCTTAAACACTAACCATTCAGAGTAATATGGTTAGTGGTATTAAGATAGCACATCCACAACAAAACTAATCATAAATAATTAAATATAAAATATTGGATGATATAATTGAAGATAAACCTCAATGAAGTAAAATATTTAACAAAATATGTTGACATAGGTGAGGATACATTTAAATGAGGCCATTGAAAAATCCTTGAGGAAATAATCCTTAGTCATTCCAAAGTGTCCCATACCACCTTGAAAAATTCAAATCATAATCCCTTAGAATATCATGATAAAAGGATACTCTTGATATTATATACCAAATGGTAGTTCATTCACCACAATAAATAAATATTTGGTGAATGAGGAAAATATCTCATAAAAGTTAATGTGAGATGTGAAAAAATACTTTTTTCTTTTGAAAGAAGAGTTCATTTGAAAAATCCATTATATTCGCCATGAAATAAGTTTTAAACATGAATATCCTAGAAAATAAAATAATAGGACATTAAAATTATATTTTAGGCATAAACTATGTCCCACTATAGTGAAATAATTTAAAAATAATTCTTAAGATTCATTAGAAATAAATCATTTTAGAGCATTTTAAGGAAAGTATTAAAGAGAATTATAGTGTGGAAAGAAATGTTTGTTATCCTAAATCAAGAAATGATCCAAGATAATTTTTAATTATAAAATTAGTGTTTTTATAAAAATAATGGTGTTTGAAAACAGACTCTAGTGGACACTTGAAAATGGGTATGAATTCAAAAAGATCCCCTGAATCGGGTTTGTATTTCAAAAATAATTTTGAATGTACTTTTTAAATGTGTAACTCTCAATAATATAAGGAATGATTCTTGTTGGTAAACATATATAGAACACTAAAAAATAATTTATGAGTACTATAAAATAATACATATGAATTCCATTGAGGTAACTAGACAATAAAAGTAACCTGAATGAAAATGGAGGTTCAGGTGGAAAACCGTCATCAGTTTGTAATCAATCAATTCGAACATCAAAAAATTAATAATCATAAAATGATAAATTTAATACCATGATAATAAATATATTAATGATATGAAACATCAATGGGAATTATAAATACACCGTACATAAGTAATAGTTGTGAATACGGAATATCTCATAAAGATGGATGTGGGATGAAGTAACCCTTACTTTAAGTTTGAATGTGTTCTGATCTTGAACATAAGGTCCGGTAATATGATATTATACTTGTTAATAAATTAATTCAGAACCTATTAGACATTTATTTAGTACATCATAAATTTATTATTCTCATTATGTCCTTACGGATAAGTTTTAATATTGAATTCGGTTTTTCCGGAGTGTTCATTTACTTGATCGATTCCCTTGTTTTTAAGTAACAGAGTTCATGTGGAATTGATGTATGTATTCAGAATTGAAATTAAATATTATTTATGAAAATCCAGAATTTTTAATTGGAATTTCAATCATTTTGTTACATGGATAGAGGAAGAATCATTAGATGAAATATTAATGATATTCGTGTTGATTATTTTAGCGGTATTTTTATAATTAGGAACTAGTTTGGTCATACGATTTAATAATATGTTTTTATACTAGTTCCTGAATATTAACTTTTTTATAATATATATATTAAATTCCATTTAAACAATAAAAATGGTTTCATGACCAGTAATGAAGATTAAATTGAAGAATGAAACTTTGTCATCAATGAAGGTTGCAAATTGGAACCTCTGGGATGTGGATTTCGTTTATAAAATAAAAGGGAGAGAGTTAGAATATTAATGATGGTTCTTCCATTCAAATGATATAATTCCAGTATATAGTTTATACTTGGGTAATCTTGTTCATTTGGATAGATGAGGATAGGATACAGTAAGAAAAGATGATAAATTGAAATGAAACTAAATGAAAAAAGAAAGATGATTTACGTTTTGTATTAACCTCTTTAAGAACCAGATTTAGGGAATGGTTTTTGATATTTGGGATATAAAAAGAGATTACTGGACATGGGGAGTGACTAGGGAAAGGTAATTGGGCAGAGAACTGAGGATCTTCAAGTCTTAGAAGAGTGAAGAGAAGAGAGAGTGAGGGGGTTTTATTGTGAGGAGATGAGGTATTTTACATTTTTTAATCTTTATTATAATATTTTAGCTCAATTGTATGAATAGTCTTAATTCATGTGACCCCAAATAGTAAAAATGGAATTTTAGTTCTAACCAAGAGATCTTAAATCACTTATGATGTCATAAATAGTTTATTTAACTGATAATTTGTATATACAGTATTTTACCATATTTCACTATTCATCAAAAATTCGAGTTTTTCAGAAAAATACCAAAAATTAACCCTCACCATTTTTAGATTTGTAGAGTTAAAAAATTAAATCCATATTTTGAAATCAATTTTCTTGATATTTTTTATTTTATTTTTACAAAAATCAAAATTCATTCCAAAAAACAACTTTTAAAATATAACTCATTTTATAACACATTGAGAAATTAATAAAGGTCCCATAAAATAATCATATAATCCTATGATGATAAAGTAACAATTTATGAATCCATTTTATGAAAATAAGTTTCCATTTTAAATTGTTAAATTAATCATAACATTTTAATTAAAATATTTATGACATACAAAAATTCCAATACTTATACGATGGTCATTTTTTATATTTAAGACATCTAAATTGTATTTATACATTCATGGGGGAATTTTTTATTTATCATGAAAATTTATTATGCATTACTACTAATTATTATTCATATTGGTATGTTACTATTAATAAGGGTATGTTAATATTCACCAAAAATTAGGTTTTTCTTATCAGACTATAAATATCTTGCTAAATGCTACCGGGTATGTCAGTTTTTCGATATTCAAATCACAGAGGTGGAAAAAATATGTTTACATGGATAGGTTATAACAATGTGGTGTTTTTTAGAGACTTAGTGTTTCATGAATTCTATATTAAATCTATTTGAAAATTCATGGGGTGTTACATAAATCACTCCATCCTAACAACACTAGGCATGGAAATGAAGCGGCCTAATAGGAAAAACTAGAACAAAGGGTCAATATCAAATCAAACATGGTAAAACACCTTTATAGCATGGAAAAATAACCCTATTTACAAACAAGAGTACTAAATAAAGAAAACAACCATTGAAGCCACCAATAGGGTTAAAATCCCTAACCACACAATACCCCAATCTAGGGTATTGGGTAGTTTTGCACATATAATTCATAGACTAACTACAGAAAGGCACAAACCACCTACCTCAGCATTGTACAATCGATATACTCCGGTGTCATCACTTGAATCATCCTATAATGATGTAGATCTATAAAAAACGTTTGAAACATTCAACCAATGATATCTAATGAAATAGAATAAATCATGGAATGAGGCTCTAGAAGGAGGAATAACTCACTGTGGTGATTCCAATGCAATAGGTGATAGTTGATTCATAGAACGGATAGTCAATTTCCTTTACTAGGCCCCGCTTCAGGCATTCCTGACACGTCGTCGCATGGTCATGTACGTGGCTCTGACATGGCTATACACGGCCTGGACTCGGTTCCAAAGTACACGGCATGTACAAGGATTTATACGGTGTGAACTCCTAAAACTTTCCTTCTAACCATTTTCCTAAAAAATAACATGAAAAGAAAACTCATACCTGAAAAGAAGATATGGGTTCTTACATTGTCTCTCTATGCATTATTTATTTCCCTATAATTTTCCATTTGGGATATATTTTCTTATTTTGTGTTTTTTCCCTTTACTCTTCATATTACACTTTCATACACTTTTTTATTCCCTACATTTTATTACATTTACGGTTTTTACTCTATATGTTATAGTATTTTATTATTATTCCTCAAAACATTTATATGAAGATGATTGGGTGATGTCCTATAGGTACATTAGGATATTTTCCCCATTATTAGTTATTCTTTATTAAATATTTTCATTATCATCTGGCCTATGTAGGGAGGAATGGGGTAGTTGTGGCTCATCCATCCACAAGACAGGTAGGTACTGGGGTGTTATGTCCGGAAAGATTGGTATCAGAGCTAGTTTGACCTCAGAATGTTTTTGGGAGTTTTTCCCCATTTTGAGGTTTTATTGGGAACTTAGGTCAGTGTTGTCAAAGTGTATTGAGTGAAACATTCATGATAGTGAAACGATTATTGGTGTAGAGGATGAAATATCCATTCACCAAAACTCTTACTACCTTATTGAAAACTATTCATACAATGATATCATTTGTTGGGAACAATGGTACAAGCATCAAATATTATTGAGACCTTTGATTATCCTTCTTGAGTCATTTTCCAATATATTTTTACTCATTAGTCATGGTATGTATTTCTTTTTATAGGATGTTTATATGTTTATACCCAATTATGTTTTCATAGAAGGGTTGATAGTATGACCCGATGATGGATGTGGCCTATGTGGAGAAGATTAGTCATGAGGTGGTATATCTTATGGTTGGTTCGTAGGTGGTGCTTGCTATCATTGATCAGTTTGTAAACCCACCCCTATTGTTCTAGTGGATGCAGCATGTCAGACTAAGTCATATATAGAACTTTTGGTGTTGGATAATGATTCTAAATGTTAGAGTTAATATAAATATATTTCAAGTTAGGAATCACATAGGGTGTAGGGTTAGTAAGAACCATAGACAGGGGTATGCAATGACAGTCTCATCAAAGTAGGAACCTTTATTTACATATAAATCATGGATAGCTCAGTCCATTGGTCTATGGTAATTCTTTTATTTCCTTGGGTATAGACTTCTCACATTAGGTTTTCCTACCTGTTGTGATACAATTAGAAAGTTGGTTGATGAAATTCCCAGGATGAGGCATGGCTAGAGTATGAATTTTCATGGTAGATGGTACATGATGGAGGAGATAGAGGAGTGGCAGGAGGCATCTGGTGATTTTGTTTGATTCTACCACCACTACCCCTAGGTGGACCACTCATTGAATTGAGAGCTTGTGGTCAGGATCATAGACTACAGCAAGCACAAGATGTTCTTTACCCAGAGGATCTAGGAGTTGTTTTAGGAATGATATGTCTTCCTTCAACTTCTGTTGTAGTGATTTTAGACATTGGTATGTTCCACTTTTCCCCCTTTGTTTTCTTATTTTTCTAAAAATATATAGGGTATCAGTAGAGACCTATGTTGGTGACATTTTTCCTAACATTCTACATTCATGAAAGAGGTAAAATTTCCCCACTAAGGTGCATTATTGAGACATGATCAAAAATTATGTTGGTGAGTTAGTGTTTCCTAAAGAAGATAGTGTCACAGTGTGGTTAAGGAGTTACTTTAAATTTTTTGTTAGAGGTAATTTTGATGTGTAATGGTATTGGAGATATACCTTTTGTGGTACATAGGATGTAAAGGGAAAGTATCAGTTACAAGGAGAAAGAGATTGTAGACTCTTTGAGTGTGATTTGAGGTACACCATGTTTCCTCACTAACCCAATTTATGTATTCAATCTAAGTTATAATATAATTATTTGGGATCATATCACCTATTCCAGACCTAGTAATACTAGTGGAGATTTCTTTCTTCACCCTTTTGTTTGAGGATCTTGCAAAGAGGATCAGCGATCACACACTTTTATTGACAGTGTGACCTAAATCTAGAAGCAGAGAGAGCGTTACATGGATTATCTCTGTAGTGGAAGTGATACCCTATGATATTTTCCCCATAGTTGACTAATTTCCTACCATCCATGATCATATTCTACTAGTGAGTGTAGTAGTTATTACAATTTATTGTGGGTTAGTTGTCCTCCATTGTTAATGAGTGGTCCTAGGTAGAGAAGGATAAGGTCATGTGAAGGTGGTTATGATGGGGTTCTTATTGGTTGTCTAGTAATACCTTTCAATCATTGAATTATAACATATTTTTTTCCTACAGTGGTGGTGGAGTATGAGTAAGTCTTTCTAAGGTGTTTGTTCAGTTTATCTCCACCCTGAGAGTTGGGATTATGAAAGGAATGGACCAAGAGACCACCCCATATTTTTGTGACATCACATCGGATGCTACCCATTGAACTTCATAAGCAGAAGGTATATTTCGGATTATATTGAGATAGGGTTTTTTAAGAACTAGTGAGTTCTTCTAGGAATCTTAGAGGTTTCCTAATAGGAAAACAAGTGCTTGATTTTGGGCGTGATTTTGGGTCACATAACCCTTGTTATGTGAAGAAGAGTATCCACTCTTAAGAATCTTTGAGTTCTTTGATCATTGATTTGGGGTGAAGTGGTTATTGGAGTTTTAAATCAAGATAGGTTATCAAAATAAATAGTTTTTTAGAATGATATACAAAGAGTGGAATTCCAAATCCATTTTGGTTGTTTTCAACTTGTAGTGATACCCTTTGGTGAGTTCTACGCCACAGAAAATAATGATACTAATGTACTATACCATTAACACTTCATGGATTATTTTTTGGTAGTCTTATTAGAAGAAATCCATTTTTGTTCTGAATCCTTGTTGAAGAATACAGGAAACATTAAGATGGTGTGGTTTTCCTCTAGTAAATATTTATTCCCCCTCCGCTTCCTCTGAGATCTAAGGAGGTACAACTCAATGATATCGATTGGGGATATGTTGTGTGAACAGATATCTACCAGATATGTTCATGATAGATTTTCCAATGTTGGGAACCTCATTATACTTGTTTGAGGGTAGTTAGTGACACCAGTCATGATACAGAAAGAGGTGGGGAGGAGGTTTTTTTACCTTAGTAGTACATCTGGTAATGGTGAGGATGTACCGATATCTCTTGGAATCATATGGGAATCCAACAGTGTTGTAGAAAGTTTTCGAGCTAACCACTTGTTGTCTCACCTTTTAGAGTGGTATTACCAATATATCATTTTGGATTATTCAGGACAATTTTACATGGAGGAGGTTGTCTACATTAGTCTATTTACCTTAAATAACATTGAATACTACACCACTTACTTCGTTGAATGATTTGGGAGTGGATGTTGAAAATATTTAGGGACTTAGTGGTAGATGATCCTAGTATTTTACCCAGTCATATACCCCAGTAATGTGGACCATTTATGATCAAGTAAAAATTCATTGGGATCTTATGATGGTTTGGGGCCATAGCTGGGTGGACCATATTCCATTAATGGGGATTTATATCATAATAATTTTAACTCCACAACTAGTGTAGCACCTTTTTGAGTCCATGTATAAAATACCTTTCAGGTCATTATCATATTAGACGAAGTCCATCGATGATAGTTATTGGGCCAAAGATTTTAATCCATTAATGGTGTTGAGAGTGTAATTCATCTAGGGGTGGTTGAGGACTTCCCAAAAATGATTGGAGTTTATTATGGACCAACAATGAAGGCATTTGGAGTTATAGAGTTGTGGAGATTTAACCGAGGTGATAGGTTATTTTTTTGGTTCATGGGGCATTTAGTTTTCAAATGGTTGGGTCTATTTAGAAGGGTGGTGTACCACTTAACCACGATACTATATTAGTTTTGGTTGTGTGGTGTTATCCACATGAAATAGCTAAGGAGGTATGTGCATGACTCATTGTTTGATATCAACCTATAATATATGAACATTTAGAGTAGTGTTTCCTTTAAAAAAACATCCAAAAGTGCTAAAAATGGTAGAGAAAGACCCCTCATGGGAGTGGATGACCCTATTGAGATCTCAGTATCCCCACATTTTTTTAGTTTGTACTTGTAGAGGATGAAAAAATTTGAAGAACGTAATAATGTGGATACTCTATTTTCAAATTTCAAGACTTTTTAATATTTCTTGTAATATTTTCGAATTCGATTGCTAATATGGCACATGATTCAGAGGCCCGGTGAGCACATAATTCATTTTATAAGAAATAGTATATATATTTTATATCACACACATGCAGGTTTTTTAGAAATAATGGAATATATTTTTAATGGTGTATTAGATTAGAAATATGAGACCATGATTAAATCCATAGTACTGGGTTTTCCCTTGGTGGTACCCCTTGAAGACAAGGGAAGGGGTCCTCTACCAACTGAGTGGTGCCCCACCCCCTTATAGAATAGGGTGTCGGTCCTCTACCTATTGAGTGGTATCCCCTAATGGACTAGGGATTAGTTTCTCTATCTAATAAGTGGTACCCCCCATATGTACTAGGGTGTGGGTCCTCTACATACTGAGTGGTACCCCCTTTGTGTAAAAGGGTGTCGATGCTTTATCTACTGAGTTGTACCCCCTTATGGACATGGGTTTGAATCTTATACATACTAAGTGGTACCCCCATATGGACTAGGGCATGGGTCCTCTGTCTATGGAGTTATCTCCACTAACAAACTATGTCATGGGTCCTTTACTTAATGGTTTTTCCCTCTCCATGATTGTACAGTATAGTCGAGGTGTGTGGGTTCTCCACATAGTTATTTCCTAGGATATATACATGAGATGTTGGGTAGCTATTATTGTCCTTTGGAGTTTCAGGAAGCCTCATAAATCTGAGTTGGTCTATGAAATAGAGATTTTCTTTATTTCCCATCTTTGTTTCTTTTATGATCATATATATCTATATCATTAGGTTTTTTCACCATTACGTTTGTATAAGCTGAGTACATATATCATTTCATCTATTAATCCCTCTCTAGTTTTTAGGGAATCCTACTAGGTATGTATATTCTAACCCTTGCATGGTATTTTCATTCATTTTTGGTGTCTTATGAATATGATGCATAGGTCAAAAGATTCATTTGAATATCTTAAGAATATTTGGGTGCATCTGACCATGTCTTCTGGTCGAGGCTTAGAGATTAGGAGTTGGGATCTATAAGATTTCATTATTTTCTATTTATTGTCGGGTTAGGATATCTTTTTGTGTTGGGTGTTTGTTTTATGTTTTACTCTTTGTATTATGCTTTTGTAATCTTTGGTATTCCTTAGTGGTTATTAATAGCATGGTTTTTAATTTATATGTTATATAATTTTATTATTATTCCTCTTCATTTATCAATGAATATAGTTTGGTGCATGGATATAGGTCTTTTATTAAACCGCCTCCCATATTAGTTATATGGTTTTTTTTTCTTATCACCATCCCTCCTCTAATGGAGTTGATATTGGGGTAGTTGTGTCTTGGCCTTCCACCAACCAGGTAGGCCCAATTAGATAAGGTTGGGACACTATATATCATTCCCCATTTAATTATTTTAAATGAATACATATTTATTCATGATATTTATTATTTCCTTTCAATTTTATTCTTAAAATGGATTAAAATTAAAAAAAAAATCAAATAGGTAAAAATTGTTATGCATTCTCACATTCGTTTTTTATTATTACATTTCTCTTGAATTCATCTATTTCTTATGGTCATTTTTCAATTGAAATTTCATTTATCTTAAATATATATTATTGGTATCATGGATATGAATATTTCCAAAACTATATTCTATTTTTACATGTGGTTTTTACTTTGAAATTTGTTTGATTAATTGTGGAAATATTAATAAATGCATATTCTTTACACAAAATGGATTTTTTTGATATGGGATATTTATTCATGAAATAAATAAATTATTCAATATATTAGTAATTATTTGGACATGTAGTTATGGGTATGTTATGGTTATAGATATCCCCTCACTGCATCGATAGGCCTCATGAGATAAATAATATGGGTTTCTGTTGGGTAGTTTTAGACTATCTTGAAGATGTTCTTGATAGTTTATCTTTTCATGATTCATGAGATTATGATGTCCAATAATTAAAATTTTGATTTTATTGATTAAAATAAATGTTTTTCCATTTATTTAACATTACATATTGATTATGATATATTGACTCATGACAGGTTTTGTTGTATGTAACCATTGCTGAGAATTTTATCTTACTCTTATTTTTTCCTTTCCCCGAGATATGAAGAAAAATTATTATAATGAGTTCAAGGAATCCAAATGATTCCATTATTATTCTTTTTAATTTATTTCTCAACGTTAAATGGGTATCATGTATTTATCGGGTTCATAGAATCTAAAAAACAATCAGACCCTAGGTATTTGACCCCCTAATATATATGCTATTGTAATAAAGTAGGCATTGGATCTATGTTATTGGAGTCAAGGTCATTATATTTAGTATCATAGAAATTTTAGTAGAAAAAATGGGAACTATAATAATCAAAGCATAGATCAAATAATATAACCATATGATAGACATTGAGGATAAGTATATAAGAATGTCCTATTGTTTTGGTGTGAATAGATTATATGGTTTTTCCTAGAAATTTATCCTTTTATAGATACTAAAATCCAATGGGGTTCTTGGATAGAGGTCACTAACAGTAATAACTTTGAAAAGGGAACATTGGTATTAACTGAATACTCACCTGCTGCTTGATAAATGGTCGTACTAGGAACCTAGATTGAAACTCCTAGGGGATATTCTTAGGGTAATTAAAAATTTCGTTACAAACCATTATAAAGGATTTTAAAATAATGATATCCCCACAAAAACCATGTTTATGATTCTAGTATTATCAATGTATAGATTTTAATTTATGTAGAGTGTTACACCATAATTAGAATTATACATAATGATTTAAAATTCATAATTTTATGTGCTAATCTCGTACATTCCATGATTTAGAAATTGTTCTTTTAAGTAAAAATGGTATCAATACCCATGGATAATTTAAATATTCACATTCTAAGGAAACCAATACTAATGCAATTAAAACGGAGAAAATTATGGCTAAATTATGGTAGTTTGATCAGGTTATAAAAGTTATTCTTTCTCAAATAGATAAACCTATTCCACAGAAATATTAACATATTTTGGATAACATTATGCGATAGAATACTCAATCATTTGGTGCGAATACTAGTCCAATGGTATCTGAGCAATGGATTAAGTCATTAGATAATATATGTATGGCCTTGGGATGCGATAACAAGGAAAGGGTTACATTTTTAGTGTATTGTCTTAAACATGGTGTTGATGAATGGTGGTATTTTATCTAAAAACTATAGACTAAGAAGAAATATAACTCATGAAATAGAAATTTTCTAGGGATATATTCTTCAAAAATATTTATCTCATGAGTAACCAACTGAAATGAAGAGAATTTTCCTTAACTAAAAATAAAAAGAAGGCGATAGTCTTTCTGAGTATGAGGCTACCATTAAAAGGTTATCAAAATATTCTATTGGTTATATACGTGGGTATAAACTTGACCATTTTCTTAAAGGGATTAATCCAATTCACCAAGTGGTGCTACTATCTGAAAATATTTTGTTATATGGTGAAATGGATTTATGTTGCATCAAAACAGAGAGGTAGTTATCAAGATCCTACATGATAAATGGACATCAAGAAAATAATAGTTTGAATGATCACTAAGACAATGGATTGAATAAGAGAAAAAAATAATGGATAAATTTCTAACTTTTAAGAACTATGGATAGAAGCATCCTATAAAATTCATAAAAGGATTGGATGTGTTTTATAAGTGTGGAGATAAGGTTCATTAGACTATGGAATTCAAAGGGACGAAAGAAAAATCTTTTGTTTATCATTTCAACTATATGGAGATGGGTCAAAATACAAATGAATTACCCAAGCATCAAGGAAATATACCATAAAAGAGGACATGTCTAGAAGTACAATATTCTGTGAACACTATAGCTAAAGTTGAAATACCCAATGATTTGGTGGAAGGTAGCTTAATTATTGAAAATTTAGCTAATTATTTAATTTTTTTGTATCCTCGAACTCTTTTATATGTTCAATTTTTTCCTAGTAAAATTAGATATTTACCTAGATATTCCAGAATGGAGTTTTCAATCATAAATCCTTGTGGAAGTCTAACTACAACATGAATGTGTCAAGAAGTCCCCATTATGACACATAAACATTCTTTATTTTTTGAATTTATTATCAAACCTATGGTTTAATATAATATAATCCTTAGTATGAACTATATTACAAAATATGATTTAAAAATCATTTAAAGCGAAATAAATTATGATTATTAATGAAGATTTAGAATTCATTACCATTATAGAAAAGTGATCATCATCTAATACATGTTTAGATCCAACCCTAATAGCTTAATTAGATGAGATTCCTGGGAAATAAGATAAAACAAAATCTGGAGATGGGGAAGGTAATCTTAAAATTGAGGATGTCCGTGTTGTAAAAGAATACATTGATGTATTTAATGAATAATTACTTGGGAATCCCCTAGATCATAAATTTTTGTTATCAATGGATTTAATCCCTTATGCAAGGATAATATAAAATCCCCCAATAGAATAGCCACTAAAGAATAGGTGGATTTTAATAAAAAACTAGAGGATTTTGTGATATAGAATTTATTCACCCCTAGTGTTTTTCCATGGGGATCCACTATTATATTCATTAAGAAGATATAAGGATACAAGATCCTATGAATTTATTTTATGGAAATAAATGTCAATATGGTAAATAAAAATCATCCTCCACCTCGCATTGATGAATTATTAGATAAACTTCACAAATACGAAACTTTTTCAATGATTTTTAGGTATCATTAATTATGAGTAAATAAAAAATACATTGTAAAGACATATTCCCAAGTAAGGTATAACAATTTTGGGTTTATAGTAATACCATTTGTATTGACTAGATAAACCAATGTTTTTATGAATCTAATTAACATAGTATTCAAATAATATCATGATATTTTTTTTAGTATTAATTGATGATATTGTTTTGGATTATAAAAGATATAGGACCTTGAGAATCCCTTTTTGATAATTATTATGAGTCTTATAAATAATTTTCTATATGATAAATTTAGTAAGTGTGATTTATGGTTTCAAGAAGTTTCTTTTTTTAACTGTATTTTCTCCATTTATAGAATCTCATTTTATCTTGTGAAGAAAATGGCATTTAAAGGATGGCCTACACCAAAAAACATAAATAAGGTCCATATTTTCATTGGATTTGTAGGTTTTTATCGATGATTCATTCATAATTTTTCCAAATTAGAAAAATCATCGACTGACATTACATGTAAAGGGGTTATATTTGTTTGGACAAAGGAACATGAAGAATGTTTTGATGAACTAAATAGGAGATCGATCGATGTTCTAATTTTGACTCTAACATATGGAAATGATGGTTTTATGATATATAGTGATGTTTCAAAGAAGGTAATTAGTTGTGTATTAAGGAAAAATGATATAGTTAAAACATATACATCAAGGAAATTGAAATTTAATGAATAGAGAAATCCAACAAATGATATTCAGATGGAATCTAAAATATTTTCTTTGAAAATATAGTGACATTATCTCTATAGTGAATTATTTGAGATATATAAACATAATAAAAGTATTAGATACATCTTTTCATAGAAATATACCAATACAAGACAAAGTAAATGCCTCATGTTACTAATGGATTATGATTTCTCAATCTAATACATCCAATGAAAATCAAATTAGGTAGTTGATGCATTGAGTTTGGAATATCATGGAGTTTTGACCCAAAAGGGGATTGAGAGAGATTATATGTTCATAGATTTAGTAAATATGGATATGGGAATAATTAATGAATAAGAGACATCACTAAATTTTCAAATGATTTTGAAACCATATTTTTTATAAAAGATTAAAATTTCTCAATATGATGATTTGAACCTTCAGATGAAAATTAAAGTAATGATTGGTGGTAAATTAGCCAACTTTGTTTGTGTAGATGGGGTTCTAAAATTTTGAAAGTGATTATGAATTCCACATATACCTAAGATAAAATGATAATTATTAAATGACACTTATAGATTTAATTTCCATGTACACCCTAGTAGCACATGAGCCTTAGCCCGGTTCGTGAGGACTCGGTAGGTGCATCCAAGAGACCTGAGATCAAATTTGGGATGAGGTGTATTTTTGGGTACTGTAGCAGTACTATAGTAGGAACTGTACCAGGTAGTGTTCAGTACTGTAGAAACCATACATATTCATCCATTTGGGCCTTTGGGAAACAAGTGTGGTCCTCGGGTCCTGAAAGGCTTTCGGGCCACCCAAGGCCTTTGGGACAGTTGATTCTCAAGGCCTTCGGGCCACCTTAAGGCCTTAGGGCCACCCCAAGGACATTAGGACATGTGAATGTAGATGTACCAGTCATACTACAGGGGACAAGGCTTCATATGAGGATTTAGGGCAGGCACATTCACTAGGGAAGAGCTAACCAGAATTGGAAGAATGAGAGGTTATGGTGTTTCCATCGGTGTTGGGCATGTGCAGCATTGCATAGGATAGCTAGTCACCCAGCCCTATAAAGGTGGAGTGTTGATATCATGACATATGCTAGGGAGGAGAAGTTCTAAGTTGCCTTGTCTGGGTGATTCCATGTAAGTCCTACGGTTCATGTAATTGTCTCGGAGCCTTTGGGACTTGTAAGGGTTTCACCTCACCCCTTGAAATGTGGATTATAAAAAATAATAATAAATGAAAGCCTTCAGGCCATTCTGACCGACCCTATTAGCACAATAATGTATAGTTATTTGAGGGAACAATTTTTGTGCGATAACATGAAGTAGGAAATTAATGATTATATGTCTAGATGTTTGGTTTTTCAACAAGTTAAAGCTATGAGATAGAATCCTATAGGATTCATCTGACCCCTTTTTATTCTTATGTGAGAATGGGATGAAATTATTGTAGTCATTCTCATAAGACAACTAAACAGTCCTAGAAAGAATGGCGCAATATTAGTTATCATTGACATCCAAACCAATTATGCACATTTCCCCACTAAAAGAGAAGATTTTCCTCTTTAGCACCTTAAAAAGATCTATATTAATGATTTTTTAAGACTTCATAGTGTACATATTTTGATCATGATTGTTCATGATTCTTGTTTTACATAAAAATTATGTAAGAGTCTTTATAAGGATCTTGATACTAAGCTTCTATTGAGAATATCCTATCATACTCAAATTCATGCAAAATATAAAAAGGTTATTAGAATAAAGGAATTCAAGTTGAGGTCATTCTCTTTTGATTTTCATGGTATCTAGAATCAATATTTACCTTTTTTTAGAGTTCTCCTATAATAATAGATTCCATTTAGGTATTTAAATGGCACCGTATAAATAATTATATGCCAATAGATTTCATACTCCAAAATGTCAGTATGAAGCTAGTGAAAGGAAACTTATAGAAATAGAAATTGTTGTAGAGATAATAAAAAAGGTAAATCCTATTTAGGTTCACATTAAAGAATCTAAAAGTTTTAAAAAGAATTATGCCAATAATCAGTGGAAATATTTGGAATTCAAGGTTGGAGATCATTTTTTCTTGAATGTATCTCCATAGAAGGGTTTTATAAGGTTTAGTAAGAAGTTAAATTTCAGACTTAGGTATATCAGACCATTTGAAATCCCTGAAAAAATTGGAGATATTTTTATCTTTTGAAATTCCACAAAGCCTCTCTAAAGTACATGATGTGTTTTATATATCATTCTTAAAGAAGTACTTGCTAGACCCAATGCGTGGGCTCAACTATGAGAAATATAATTAGAACCTGATCTGTCTTACTATGAAATACCTATCTATATTATTGATATTATATAGTAATTATTCATGAATATTATGACACATCTGGTAATGGAACTTTATGGAAGCCGAAAAATGGATGAAGAAACATAGGAACCAGAGGATGTTATGAAGAAGAACTACCATAATCTCTTTATAAGGAAATATCCAAAATAATATAGGGATAAACTTTTGTTTGATTTATGAATGAAACACCCAGAAACATTACAATTTATTTCCATTAAAATTAATTAAATCTTTTTGATATATTTTGATGAATGCAACCCTAGGTATAAACTAAACACAGTACTCTATTGAAATATTATTTTAAAAAGATCATTATAACCTAAAAGTTAAATTGGTAGGTCTAGATTAGATAAAATAAATTAATATATATATATATATATATATATATATTTCTCACATTAAATGGTTATACTTTCATAATAAATATAAATAATAATCATTTTAAAGTAAAAGAAATGTTTCTTGAAAATTGGTTTTTTTTCAAAGAAAATTGTTTCGATGCATCTTGTGCACTTGGTCTAAAATTAATTTTTTTAAATTTTAGGAAATCTATTTGATAAAACTAACTTTATTTTTTAAATCATCATATAAAAATTATATTAGGGTAAAATTTTCTATTTTCTTATAAAGTTTCATTTTTCAATCAATACTGAAAATTGATTATTTTTATTTGAAAACTACATTTTCATTTAAATTATTTAAAAATTTAAATTATATTTTAAATTTCATTTAAAATAATATTATTTAAATTATAATTTAATAAATATAATTTATGTAATTGGAATAAATTTCATGTTGAGTTATTATACTAAAACCTTATGTACTTATGAGAATTTTCTCTTTGAAAACTAGCTTTTTGGTCGTGTCTATGAGTATACTTTATAATTGGATTCTGAATGTTCGATGAATTGAATTTCGTAAAATTGATTTCATATTTTCAATCATAATAATTTATATTACATAATTACTTAATCATAAATTTTTATCAAATTGAATACTCAAAAAAGTAAAAATTAATTATTGTGGTTAAGGTAAAATGGGTTTTTATGGGTTATACTTAGAAGATAAGGGTTAAAAAAGAAATTCCTAAATTTTAAACTCCAATTTTCTATAAATATTTCCACATTATCCTCTCCAAAAAATAGATCCTAATATTATTTTCAATATTTGGGAATGTGAATGACTTTATCATTTTGGATTATTTTGATAAATTTCCAAGTAATTTCAAAAGAGGTCCCCTTTCCCCACTTATAAAGGGGAACTCCCTCCCCTCACATGTTCACCCATACCACACCCATTATTCTAAAAAAATAATAAATCGCTCCAAAAAATCCATATACATATTATATATCTTTTGTTCCTCCCAAAATTCCATCCCCATGGTCCTTAAGAGGAGATCCAAAGGAGGTTTTTCTTAGAGAAGGTAATTGTCATAACAAATCTCTATCAATTTTATTCTTATTTTTCCACCATAAATTATGGATTAAGACTAAAAAAATTAATAAAACAAGTATTTAAAATATTCATATATTTCATTATGATTATTTCATAATGTCTATCTATCTCCTATTCCATCAAATGGGAAACAAATTATCAATCGCGTGTACAGTGGTCTACCGCCACGCAAACGGATATAACTCATTTTCCATAAATACCTAACATAGTTTTCGATAATGATGAAATTAATTTTTATATATAATATTTATTATATATATGTTATTCAATAATAATATCACATTTATATTTTTAATTTCCATTCCATTTAAAATATTATAAGGTTGCTCGTGTGTACTGAGGACTATTGCCTCAGAAAGTGATTTGTTTTGTATTTTTCATACACTTTACAAGGAAGGTAGTAAGTATAATTTTAATTAATATATTTTATATATATTAAATTATAAAAATTATGGAAAATTATTATATCATACACGTACTTAGCATTTCACCCACTAAGTGAATGATATCACTTCTCGTGCGTGTGTAAATTCTATTGTCTCTACTAAGTGATGCAATTCATTTTCCATTAACAAATTTTAAGAATGGTTCTAATAATGTATATACATTGTAAATATTATATTTATAAAATTATTAAAATTAGGGTTATTATTTATTTATATCTGATGTACAAGAACCAGAACATTCATTAGATAACCCATATGATAAAATAAGACAACTAACACCCAAAACAATGAAAATAATAAAATATTATTAACAAATGGGTTGTAAAATTTTAAAAAAGGATCATATATGATATTATAAATATTATTATGGTTATTTTATAAATTAATAATATTATTAGGACAATTATAATGAATTTTAACGAATTATTAACCAAAGGAAAGCGTGTGGTGAGGGACTTTGTCTCAATTTCCTTTCATAGAGACATATTTTACTTCTGCATGCCTAATTTATTTTATATGGTGTAAATACTAACCATTTTAAATGTAATATAATTCATTATTCATTATTCATAGTAATTTTAGTTTAAATTTTATTTTCTTTCATCCAATCGGATCTTAATTGATTGTTACCAAGTGGTGAGGTATTTTGTCTCAATTTCCATTTCATTGAGATGTTTTTGTTAATATGCATGTGTTCATTTTTAAAAGGTTTATATAATACAAAATTGATATATTTAAAATAAATAAATATTTATTAATGATGATTAGATTTTTGTTTCGGGTTTATTTTTCAAGGGGGTTAAAATTTAAAAGTTAACAAAGTGGCTAATTTTTTTATTCACACTTTCTTTTGTGATTTTTAACTTAATCATGAAATAATATATTATTATGGTAAATATTAATTGTAAATTACAATTTTCAAAAATATAAATACTATTTTTATCATGTATATGATTTTTTTCTTAAATAGTATTCCATTTTTACTTATAGTTTTTACCTGGAATTTTTTTTATTAATAAGGGATATATTGAGAAATCTGTATTATTTACAAAATACGGATATTTGTGGATAAAGAATATCGATTCATTAATTAAATAAAATATTAAATATTTGAGGAATGTTTTTACGTGAAGTTATGAGTGGGTCCCAGTTATAGATAGCCCCTTGATGTATTAACAAGTCTCGCGATACAAATCTGTTAGTCAAATCTAATTGATTTTTACCTAGTAGTTTTAAACTATTTTAAGAAAGGTTTTGATTATAGATATTTTCAAGGATCCTAAGATATTTAAATCCAATAATTAAACATTTCCTTAATTTATAATTCAGTTATTATTATTTTCAATGATATTTTACTAATAATAATATCTCTGGATACATTTCATTCTTAGTCTATTGATTAATTGGAATATGTGTTCTATTATTTACCTTGTTGTATTTATTATGGTTTATTGATCCATGATAGCTTCCACTATATATAACCCTTATAGAACAACTAATATCACCCTTATTGTTTTACATTCCCAGGGATATGAAGAATAATTCATGGAATGAGTTCAAGGATACAAAATATTACCATTACTATTATTTGTATTTTATTTCCCTATGTGAAATATATATCATGTATGTATATGGTTCCCCAAAACAACTAAATTGATCACTCCTTTAGTATTAAAAACCCTTTTATCTATGATAATATAATAAATTATACAACAAATCTGGGTTACTAGAGTTGGGGTTATTACATCTTTTCTCTTTAGTGGGGATACTATATCCTCTAAATCATATCTCGATCCACCTCCAATAATTATTCTTAATAAATACTATAGAGGTTAAGAGAAAATGCAATCAATGAATGGAAAAGTTATCCATAAAATAGATTATGTACTATTCTTTCTAGAATACATTGATTTGTTTCTTGAATAACTACTTGGACATCAACCTGAGCATGAAGTTGAGTTTTATATTGATCTCATCGTTGATGAAAAAACTATATCTAAGAATACCTAATGTATTAACATGGTTTAATTAGTGCAATTCAAGAACCAAGAACAAGAGTTATGTGATAAGGGATTTATATTCCATATTTTTTACCCAGGGGACACCCTATTCTTTTTGTTACGAACAAATATTTGTCGGTGAGGTTTTTAATCAATTATAATGTTTTCAATTCCTTTTTTATAAAGAACAAGTATCAACGTCCCCACATTGATGACTTGTTTGAACAACTTCAAACAGATCAATATTTTAAAAAACATTATGTTTTTTTAGGTATAATTAACTAAAATTAAATAAGAAAGATATTCCAATAATGGAATTTTGTACGAGGTATGGAAATTATTAAATTATAAAAATTTCCATTTTATTGACTAATGCACCGACTATTTGTATGAATCTAATTAATATGTTATTAACGGATTATCCTGATAATTTCTTTATGGTATTTATTGATTTCATCTTAATATACTCTAAAATATGAGATAAACATGAGAGTAATTTGAAAATCATTCACAAGAATCACAGATAAAAAGAGTTATAAGGAAAATTTGTCAAATGTGAATTCTAGATTCATTACATTTATTTCAAGGTAATATTGTCTCTAAGGATGTAATATTATTTTATCAATTAATGAAAAAAATAATTATTGAATGGTCAACACAAAATAATATAATCTAGGTACATAGTTTCCTTGGATTAAAAGGTTAATATCAATGATTAATCCAAAATAATTCTCAATTAACTAACTCATTAACCATGTTTACATATAAAGGGGTTAAGTTAATATGGTTAAAAGAATATAGGGAAATTTTTGTTGAATTAAAGATGATATTTGTCAATGATATAATATTGGCACTACCATCGGGAAGGGATGAAATTTTGATGAATAGTGAATCATCAAAGAAGTCACATCAATATGGTCTTATATAGAATGATAGAGTTATTGCCTATGTATCATGACAGTAAAAATATTTATGAAAAGAATTACCAAACACATGATCTATAGTTATAAGCCCCCATATTCAGATAAATTTAATATTTAAATCCCAAAGATATGGAGATCTTATTTCGAAGTAACATTAATAACTTAGACATCAAACCACTTTTAAATCTCATGGATATCTACATGATAGAACTTCTGTTCCCATAACTACCTCAATATCCAAGATCATATAAACCTTAAATTATATCAATACCGAAAAACATATTCACACAAAACTTAAAGGAATACCTCAAATTAAACAAAATATTTTCATATAACTCAACCAAATACGTTATCTCCTAAAGTTTCATTGTCCACTTTAATATCTCATCACTTATAACATCAAAGCGGTGTCTAAGACCTTGAAATTATGATAAAACTTAATCTTAGATACCTAATACGGTATCCATGACTCTTAATATATCTTCACACTATATCATACCAATATTCAAAGTTATCTAAACAAACCTTTGATACCAACTATAACATCCCTTGACTTGCACTCCAAGATCCAATGATAAAAATATTAACATTACATTTCTAGATTTGACACTGATAATTGTGACAATTTTTTCTATCCAAACCATACAAAATCTAGAGTAAAAACTGGATCATTTTAATACTAGATGACCCTTAAGGTTTAGAGTTTTATAGAATTAGAAAATACTCCTACATAAACGATTATGAAGACATTAAATGAGAATATATCCCACTAAACACGTCTTCTCTTTTTCACATTAAGAAATCTTTAGCATCCGTATAAAATCCCTTCTAGAAATAATTTATTCAAGATTCTTATTTATAACCTAGGTAAAAGGAAACTTAAAATGGGTGAGTTAAAATTATTATTAATGGTAAAAATAAGCACTATAAATTTAATTTCATTAATTAGAATATGAAGTACACAAGTTTGTGAAGAGATAATCAATGTGCATGAGTATAAATTACGATTTTTGATACACATATATACTTGAATCATCAAACATGAAAACATGTAATAAGTAATTAATAAAATAAAATATCATAAAAGTCAACTATCATGTGCCATGTTATATAAATATTGACCAAATGAAACATCACAAACCAATAGAAGGCATAGATAAAACATATTTCTATTTTGGAACATCATCTTGGAACACCCATCATATAAGCTATAATTTGATTACATGGTGCTACATGGGACCATCCAAAATTTATAATGTCCAAGAAACACAAAATTAATAGAGAATGTACTGAATTAATTTCACCAAACCACGTTGAATAAAATTATTCTTTTAAAAATATTATTCACCTATGGAAAGCAAATGGGTTTCATAAAAATATATTTGAAAAATTATTAACTCATTGAAAAGAAATAGGTTCCATTATAATCTCTTTGATACATGACTAAATTGTGGAAAAGAAAAAGGATCCATAACAATATCTTTTAAACAAGCATAAGAAACAGTTTTTAAAATATAATTCATTATTGAAAACATTCCTGAGGAAAATATTCTTTTAATTTTGGAAATCGCTTTTTAAAATAGAATTCATTTTGAAAATAATTTTATTTGAAAATAAACATGAAATATTATAAATATATGTTTTAAAATTAATATAAATCATTTTTTATTAAAATATCCTTTCATATTTGATATAAACTTTTTAAATAGTTTTTGAAAACATTTTTAGAAAATATGGTTTTTATAGAAAACTAATTTCTGACTGAAGAATGAAATGAAGCTGGATTTTCATAAAAAACTTTATATAACCTTTTAAGTAAAAAGGGTAATAGAATGGTAAACATACATGAAAATATCATTAATAATGAATTAATTATATAATTATTGATAATTATAATATTTCAGCATCAGATACTTAATCATACATAATCCCAATAAATGATCAGATTGTGACAAAATACTCTTACCATTTTTGAGACATTGAATTGAAATCCGCATGAAAGAATGACATTAAATTAAACATATAATATCATTATAAAAATTATATTAATTATATTACATGTAAAATGGGTATTATATACACCTCATAAAAGAAGATATGTGTATAACATAACAAACATCTCAAAGAAGAGGAATTGAGACAAATATCCTTTACCGCTTTGGTAGCTTTGATACTTTTTACCCCATTAAAGAGATATAATAACTTTGATATGTTTATACCCATATATTTAATTATAATAATCATAAAATACATTCATGGTCAGTATATATAACACACAACACAAATAACTGATGAATATGGAAAATGCCTCACAGAAATAAAAGTGAGACCCAAAAAACCCTTACCTTGAGTCTGATTCATCGTGCTTGTTTTTTATCATCTTGAATAAAAAAATTATGTTAATTATTTATTTTATTTATAAATATTTCAATGATTATTATTATATTAATTTCACTTATAAACAAGTTATATATAATTACAAAATCAATTAAGTTTAACGCTGATGTTCTGACCATATTCCTCTTGTGTGTTAAAAACTAAATAAATAGGTTGAATATGGTCAAAAATGACATTATTTAAAAATATAAATAATAATAATAATGAAATAATTATAAATTTTATACAATAATTATATTTAATAGAATCATTAAATTTTTTATGAAAAATGAACCAACGTTATGTCCAAGGAGACAGTATGTCATATGTACGGATGAGTAACATTTCCATTTTTTAGTGATCATTAGGTAAATAAGGTAAGTAATATTTTATAATCCTATAATGATAATTATATAATAAATAACATTATATTTAATTATATATACTAATATGTATCACTATTTTTATGTAAAATGAATCACATCGTTTTGAGGAGTCGGTAGTCTACACATTCACAAATGATGTTTTATCTTTTTTAGCGTGTGAAGTGGTAAGATTAAAATAATATATTATATTTAGAGAAAGATAATAATATCATTAATATCATAATTATTTCATTTTTATAATATATAATAATTATATTTACCCTTATAACAATCCATGTAACATGCTAGAAAAAACTTTTCACATCGCTTCGTGAGGCGGTAGTATGCTCTACACACGAGTTATGATTTCATAACCCATTTGATGAAGTGTGTGTGGGTGTAAGTCATAAATTTAACATATTATTATATTTAATATACTAATTTTGTTATTTAATAATGGTGAAATAATAATTAATTAATGTGGAGAAGGAAATAAAATTAAAATGCTTTTAGAGGAACATTACCTCTTTTTGGGTGTCCTCTTAGGTTTACATTAAAACCATTAATGGTTTTCTTTATACTCCAGATAATTATTCTAGGATTATGTTAGGGAGGTTTTGAGGTGATTGTTTCAAAGTTTTTATGATCCAAAAGGCTTGATAGGTGTGAATAAGTGGGGCAAGTGAGTGCCTTTTATAGATGATGAGGGGTGATGTTTTTATAAATAATTAAAGGTGTGAACTATTTGTGGGGTATCCCTTTCTTCATGTGCCTAAAAATAGAATCATAATTGAGTAGATTGATTATTTCATTGGATAAAACCTCAAACATACAATATAAAAACATTTTTAATTATTTTATTCCAAAAATTCTATGTTTCCTTATTTTTTCATTTTGGGTTTTCATTTAGGTAACTAGTTTTATTAAATATTTAGTTAATAAATTAAGACAAAAATAAATATATATTTATTATAAAATCTATACCACATTATTTTAAATATTATATCAAAATTAAAAATTAAAAATTCCTATTTGTGTTGGAAGTTAAATTTAATATAAGCGCATATAATGCGCAAAAATACTACTTTAACTATAAATGTGAAAATAATATTTTTACTATTTAAGGGTCAATATATTAAATATAAAATATTAATTGGTCCCTAAATGGACCATATTTTATATTTATTAATATTTAAAAATAACTTTATAGAATATATGTTTTTTAGTAATTTTAAATCATTTCATAAATTTTAGTGTCAATTTTGTCTTCATTTATTTAAATTGAATTTAAAAAATATCAACAAAATAGTTGAATAAAAATATATTAATTCAACATCTATTTATAATGATATATTTATCTTAAAAATAATTTAATATAAAAATTCATTCAATTTACCTCACTTTTAATATGTTTAGTATCATTTATTTTATTTTATTATTAACTAAATAATCCATGTCTTATAGTTTCTTAAGAATTTAATGTAATTATATCATCTATAAAAAATGAAGAAAATTTATTATGATAACAAATGTTAATTTATATTTAAAATTAATATTTTTAACCCAACATATGTAGTTTTCCCCTTTCCCCAAAGATTTATTGAATTTAAAAGGAATCAAGGTACATTTTGTAACATACCAAGTAAGTAAAGAATAATATATTTTCATATATATTTCTATTTATGAATTAGATAGTGTTTTAGAGGCTTAAAATGAGAATAAATCCAATCTTAAGCATAGAATACTCTAATATTTTTAAAATATTTTTTTACCACCTTTTGATGGAAAACCATTTTTAAATCCAACTTTTGACAATTTTATAAAATCAATTTTTCAAAATAAAAAATTTCTTTGGAATTGGTCCATTAACAATTTCATTGGATAAATATTTTTTATTTCTCTGACAATGTTCATTTTTCATGAATAGGGAAAATACTGCATTTTACTTCAAAACTATTTTTTTAGCAAATTTAATTATATGGTTAGATTATCTTTTTAATATGTTTTAAAGTGTAATTATAATATATTTTTACCATTTAATCCAATGGTGGTAATTATAATTAATTTCACTTTGAAATTGGACATAAACAATTGTAAATCTTTTGATAGATATTGTTTCTTAAAAACACATTATTTGCTTTGACAGCAGGAATTAGTTATAAAATTAATTAATGCAACTTCTATGTTCTGAATTTGGTAAAATGGAAATAATTTTTAATTGAGAATATCAAATATATATTAGGGTGAATTTTTGGTATTTTTCTGAAAAACATCAATTTTTGATGAATAGTGAAACCACTAAGTGGTAGTTCAAAAACTGATTTTTTGTTTAAATGAAATTTTACCACATCTGCGAATTGAATTTAAAAAATCCAACATAAATGGTTTTCATCAGTAAGTAAAATGTGGTTCAACAATATTAAAATAATTTTTGGTGAATAGTATCTTTTGAGTTTTATTAACTATGGTTAGAGGTAATTAGGGTAATTTAATGTAAAAATAATATTATAAAAATATAAAAATACCTTGACACATGTCCTACCATTATTGGATGAGTAATGGACGACCAAGACAATCCATGGGTCAATTTTGGGACCCCATGGAGCTACTTGGGTAAGATAAGGACATTAATACCTTTTTATTTTAAAGTAAAAATAAAAATGTCAGAAACATGTATTGTTTTACTAAAAAAATTACATGGGGTTATACAAGTCATATTTTTTAATATAAATATTCATTAGAAAGATACAAAGATTTCCTACATCAATATATTTTTTTTGTAATTTTTAGATATTAAATAAATAAATTCATTTATGAGACCATGATGATGTAGTGATTACCTCATTAATGAACGATTTAAATAAAATGAATAGATAAGGTAAAATCTATGACTTATGCTTGTCAAAATCATATTGGATGGGTGGATTTAGAACACTTATCACCATATCCTAGAAATAGATTATTGTAGGACCTTTAAAATCCTAAAATCATTTGTTAATAATGTAACATTTCAAGACTTTCCAAAAGTGACCCTCCCCCCTCTTATAAAAGGCCCCCAACTCTACCCCCTTACCCACACCTCTCAAGCCCTTGGCTCATCCTAACTCTACTCATATTATCTCTCCACATCCCTCTCTTACACCTATAATACTCACTTTGGGAAGAAGTATTCCCAAGGAAGTGTTTGGATCAAATCAAAAAGAGTTACCAGATTTAGAGGAATATAAAGAACGAATGAGAGTAAGTCGGACTTGAGGTAAGGGACTTCGTCTCTATCTCCTTTCGTTGACGCATACTTCAATTTATATACGAACTTGTTTTAATAGTTGTATAATAAACCCTTTTGACTTTTAATTTCATTCAAAAGGAATCTTTTTACATGAAGTGTTTTACTAAACGACAAAATGGAATGTTTTTGTCTTACGTATGCGGCGACAACGAATTCTCCGCCGCTGTGACCATTATTTGATTATCGGATTCCTCTAAAAGCCATAACATTTTTTAAATTAAAAATAAATACCACGATTTAATTTTATTTTATTTTGGTATTGAAAATGGATTTGACAATGTTTTTATTAAATCAATGTGTTGTATAGATATCTTGTCATTGAAGTGTGGAAACGTTATGTTTCCATTATGCATGTTTTATGTGATACAAGTATGTTATGGTTCGTTGGAATTTTTTATGAATTCAGGTGGTACCATGATAAACTAAGGTTGGGTGAGCCCGAGATAGCTCTCCAATGCATTGGGTAACGCGAAGGAGTTAAATGATAAGGTTTCTCTGAAGAGATTTAGGGAATATACTGTGACGGGTATTCCAAACATAACCATGAGGGTTACTCCCTACATATGAATGTTATGAATGCCTCATGTTACATTTATGTCTGATGATTTCTATGAGTTATTCATAAATCTTATGATTTCATGAGGTATGTTAAAGTGCTTATGTTTTATCAGTAAAGTATGTTTTCATTGATTCTTATGTATACATTGACTAATGTAAACTTTCCATATTTTTATATCCCTTACTGAGGTTTTTATGTTCATCCCATGTTTTTGAAATGTTTTTCACAGGTTAAGGGAAACGTACATGATGTGATGATAGTGTAGAGGAAGTGTTATGAAATAAATCATGTTTTTTTAAATAGGTTTCCTTTGGCGGATAAAAATGAATATTATCTTTGATGTAACCACCTTGTTAAAATGTGTAATGTAATGCATGATTTATGATCTAATTCTCTAAAACTCTAAACCTGAAAAGATCCTCAATGTGTATTCTTGAAATAACTCAAGATTATGTAGTGTTTAAGGCTGGGGCCTTATAGTTGGTATCATAGGTCGGTTTAGATAACTTTAGGAGTTAGAATTATATTAAATGATTATCCAAAAATATTTTTTTACATTATGGTCAAATTGAAATGATATATAATTTAAATATTACCATGTTTCTTTATCAAAGAAATGTTTGTTCAGAATGCTTTTCCATAGAGGAAATAGGGAAGCAGTGTTAGGAAGGCATAC
Organism: Viscum album; assembly: GCA_963277665.1. Lineage (NCBI taxonomy): Eukaryota > Viridiplantae > Streptophyta > Magnoliopsida > Santalales > Viscaceae > Viscum > Viscum album. The sequence continues at coordinate 84,879,041 of OY728121.1, read as the reverse complement.
AGAAGGAAATTACCTTCCAAATCAGCATCCTGAGATGGTTGGAATTGGAACTGAATAGTTTGTTGTAGTAATGTCATAGTTGACACAAGTGATAAGTGGTGGTGGTATCCATGCACGAGATCATCCAGATCCACCGCAGAGAAACATGTTAGTGGTGGAACATTTCATAAGGAAACATCCCCCATCATTCAGAGGATAATCTGACCCTGTGCTAGTTGAAGGGTGGAATAAATCACTGGATAATATTTTTGATGACATGGGGTGTTTAGAAAATCAAAAGGATAGTCTTTTTGTTTAACATTTGGAGGTTGAATTAGATCAGTGGTGGTCGATGGTTAGAAATATCAAGGATGCTAATTAGATTCATGCTCTTGACTGGGATGAGTTCAAAGGTATGTTTCATGAGAAATATTTTACTAAGGCTATTCGACTTAGGATGGAAAAACAATTCTTGGAATTGAGCCAAGAGGATGACTCAGTGGCTGCTTATGAAGAAAAGTTCACTCGATTGGCACGATATGCTCCAAATTTTATCAGAGACCTTGATAGTAAAATCAATCATTTTTACTCAAGATGAAAGCCAAAATATCAAAGGGCGTTATCTTCTTGTGAGTTCAACAGTTATGAAAAGCCTGTTTTATGTGATGATATGGTGGAAATGGATTTTACCGATGATCAAGTGTTCCATGAAAACCAACATAATAAGAGGCCGAGGTGGAAAGAGAAAGGGAATAATCCTTCAAAAATGATTGATGGTAAGAAAACTAAGTTTTCATTTTGTGATAAATGTGGTAAAAAGAATAATGGGGAATGTATTTTGAATTCTGTAAAGTGATTCCGATGTGGTAAGATGGGACATAAGGCTCGTGATGGCACTAGAAAAGATCAGGGTAATGGTAAGAACAAATGTGATTTATAGTTAGTGAAATGTTTCAAGTGCAATGATATGGGTCATTATGCAAATGAGTGTCCACCAAAGAGCTCAAATGATGGAATGCAGTTAGACTACAGGCAGAAAGGTGTGGTAAAATCCATTGCAACTACTTAATCAAATGTTGGGCCATCAAATGAAGTGGTATCAGGTACATTGTTTGTTTTTTCAGATTATTCCAATGTGTTGTTTGATTCAGGATCCACACATTCTTTCATCACTGAATAAATTTTCTAGTAATTTTGGAATTCCATCTCAAGAAATGACTCCTGAACTTGTGGCAAAAACACCTGGGTGAAATGTTGGGGCGAAAAGAATTTATAAGAATCTTCCTATACTCATATGCGGAAAGAATCTAATTGAAAACATTATTTTTTTACCTCTAGTAGAGTTTGATGTTATCCTGGGTATGGATTGGCACTCGGTTTACCATGCTAAGATTTACTATAGAGCTAAAGAAGTTTCATTTCAGAAATACTTTTGGTTTGTGTACAAGAATGAACCCTTACTATTGATAACATATCTAGAGGCTGAGAAACTTGTAAAAGATGGATATGAATGTTACCTTGCACATATTGTTGAAAACAAAGGAACCGTTCAGATTAATGATGTGTCAGTGGTAAATGAGTATCCTGATGTTTTTCCTGATGAGTTTCCTGTAATAATACTAGCTCAGGATGATGAATTTATTGTTGACTTAGTTCATGATGCTAAGACAATTTCAAAACCCCTTTATCGAATCTCTCAAATTGAACCTTTAGGGTTGAAGCAGAAATTGCAAGATTTATTAGAGAAAGGATTCATTACACCTAGCACATCCCCATGGGATTCCCATATCTTAGTTGTTAAAAAGAAATATCATTCCATGAGACTTATAATTGATTATAGAGCCTTGAATAACTTCATTGTTAAGAACAAATATCATTTTCCTCATATCGATGATTTGTTTGATCAGCTCTAGGGAGCTCAGTATTTTTCAAAGATTGACTTGAGATCGGGGTACCATCAGTTGAATGTAAAGGAATGAGATGTTCTGAAGACCGCATTTTGTACATGATATGGCCATTATGAATTTTTAGTTATGCCTTTTTGGTTAACCAATGCACCTATTGAATTCATGGACCTTATGAATATAATTTTCCATGAGTTCTTGGATAAGTTTATGGTTGTTTTCATTAATGATATTTTGGTGTTTTCTAAAAGTAAAGAGGAGCATGAAAGTCATTTAAGGGTTATTTTGAAAACCATAAAATAAAATAAATTGTATGGGAAATTAACCAAGTGTGATTTTGGGTTGAAAAAAATTTCTTTCCTTGGTCACATTGTTTTTAAAGATGGTATAATTGTTGATCCTGCAAAAAACAGGTTGTTGAATAATGGCCAAGACCCACAAATGTAACCAAGATTCATAGTTTTATAGGTTTGGAAGGCTTTTACTGAAGGTTTTTTAAAACATTTGCACTGTTTTCCAACCCATTGACTAAGATAACTCGTAAGGGTGTTAAGTTTATCTGGACATAAGAATGTGATGATTATTTTTTGGAATTTAAAATAAGATTGGTGAATGCTCTAGTATTGGCACTACATTCCAGAAATGATTATTTTTTTATCTACAGTAATGATTCATTGAAAGGACTTGGTTGTGTCCTAATGCATAATGATCAGGTAATTTCTTATGCATCACGTTAGTTGAAAACTAATGAGATAAATTACCATATACAAGATTTGAAATAAGCTGATGTTGTTTTCGCCTTAAAACTTTGGAGGCATCATTTGTATGGTGTAATGTGTGAAATATATACTGATCATAAATATTTAAATTATATATTCAATCAGAAATAATTGAACATGAGATAGAGTAAATGGCTTGAATTAATCAAGTATTATGATTTTACAATTCATTACCATCCAGGAAAAGCAAATGAAGTGGCTGATTATTTGAGTCGAAAAATTAATGCTTCATTAACCATGCTACATTTGGAATGTTATCCTTTGGTTAAGTATTTTATGAATTTTTGTTTGGAAGTTGTTGGTGCAGAAAATTCTTCTATTTTGTTTCTGGTATCAGTGAAATATTCTCTATCAGACAGAATTATGCAAGCACAAATGTAAGACAGTGAGTTGCATAAAAAGGTATAGCTGGTTCAAAAGGGTATGTTACCTGAATTAAACATTGATAAATATTGTGTTTTGAGATTTGGGAAGAGATTTTATGTGCCTTGTGATTCACAGTTGAAGAGAGAGTTGTTATGTGAAGATTATAGTTATCCATTTTTAGTTCATCCAGGAAGTACTAAGATTTACAGAGATCTTCGAGAGTATTCCTGGTGGGATGGAATGAAAATAGATATTGATGATTTTACTATGAAGTGTTTGACTTGTCAACAGGTTAAAGAAGAGAGGTAGTTACTAAAAGGGATGCTTTAGCCTTTACCAGTTCCAGAGTTGAAATGGGAGAATATAACCATGGACTTTGTTGTGGGATTACAGATGACACCTTGAGGTAATAATGCAATCTGGGTTATTATTGATCGCTTGACTAAATCTGCTCATTTCCTTGATATACGAGATACTTTTCCCTAGATCAACTTTCTCGATTTTATCTTAAAGATATAGTCAAGTTACATGGAGTTCCCCTCTCCATTGTATCAGATCGTGATCCCAGGATCACTTCTAACTTTTGGAAAGGCCTTTAGAAGTCATTGGATACTGAATTAAATTTTACTACCACTTTTCATCCTCAATCAGATGGGTAGTCAGAATGAGAAATGAAGACTTTGGAGGATATTCTACATGCATGTTGGATGGTTTATCAGGGATTTTGGGACCAACATCATTCATTGGTTGATTTTTCTTATAATAACAGTTTTCATTCCAATATATAGATGGATCCATTTGAGGCATTATATGGGAAATGGTGTCGAACTCCAGATTTTTGGGATGAAGTGGGTGAAATGACGATCATGGGACCAAAATTGGTTGAAGAGTTGTCAGAAGAAGTTCAGATGATACAAAAACACATGAGAACAGCTCAGAGCAGGCAGAAAAGTTATGCAGACAATGGGAGGAAGGATCTCTCTTTTGATGTAGGTGATCATGTCTTCCTCACAGTTTCACCAAGGAAAAGTGTGATGCGATTTCGTATGAAAGGAAAGCTAAGTCCAAGGTTCATTAGACCATATGAAATTATGTCTAGAGTTGGATCAGTTGCATACCGAGTGGCTTTACCTCCACGTTTATCTCAGGTACCCAATGTTTTTCATGTTTCAATGTTAAGGAAATACATGCCAGATCCATCTCATGTATTGGGTCCAGAGGTAGTTCAGCTGGAAGAGAATATATCTTCTGAGGAACAAACAGTCCAGATTCTTGACCAAATAGATCAAGTATTGTAGAATAATTTGATTCATTAAGTAAAGTCTTTGTGGAAAAACCAAATTATTGAAGAGGCAACATGGGAATCTGAAAATGCAATGAGGGATAAATACCCCCATTTATTTGATAAGTGAATAAAATGATGAGGATGAAGTTTCATAAAGGGGGGAATGATGTAACATCCCATGTAAGTAAAGAATAATATATTTTCATATCTATGCCAATTTATTAATTAGATAGTGTTTTAGAGGCTTAAAATGAGAATAAATCCAATCTAAAGCATATAATACTGTAATATTTTTAAAAGATTGTTTTACCTCCTTTTGATGGAAAACCATTTTTAAATCTAACATTTGACAATTTTATAAGATATATTTGTCGAAATAAACCTTTTCTTTAGAATTGGGACATTGAAATTTAGTTTGGATAAATTTTTGGTATTTTTCTGACAATGTTCATTTTTAATGAATAGTGAAAAATACTGCATTTTACTTCAAAACTTTTTTTCTATCTAATTTAATTATATGGTTAAATTAACATTTTAATTGGTTTTAAAGTTTAATTAGAATATATTTTTTCCATTTAATTCAATGGTAGTTATTATAATTAATTTCACTTTGAAATTGGGCATAAACAATTGTCAATCTTTTGATAGATATTGTTTCTTAAAAACACATTATTTGTTCTGAAAGTGGGATTTAATTATAAAATTAATTAATGCAACTTATATTTTTTGAATTTGGTAAAATGGATATCATTTTTTAATTTAGTATATCAAATATAGCTTAGGGTGAAATTTTGGTATTTTTCTGAAAAACGTCAATTTTTGATGAATAGTGAAACCACTATGTGGTAGTTAAAAAACTGATGTTTTGTTTAAATGAAATTTTACCCCTTATGTGAATTGAATTTCAATAATCCAACATACATGGTTTCCATTATTAAGTAAAATGTGGTTCAATGGGATGAAAAAAAAATTTGGTGAATAGTAACTTTTGAGTTTTATAAACAGTGATTAGAGGTAATTAGGGTAATATAAGGTTAAAAAATTATTATAAAAATATTAAAATACCGTGAAACATGTCCTAAATTTATTGGATGAGTCATGGACGACCAAGACAATCCATGGGAAAATTTTGGGACCCCATGTAGCCACTTGGGTAAGATAATGACATTAATACCTTTTTATTTAAGGTAAAAATAAAAATATCACAAACATGTATTGTTTTACTAAAACAATTTTTTCATGGGGTTATAAAACTCATCCTTTTTACTATAAATATTCATTATAAGTCTAAAAATATTTCCTACATCGTGATATTTTTTTCATAATTTTTGGACATTAAATAAATTTATTTATTTATGTCACCATGATGATGTAGTGATTACCTCATCAATGAACGATTTAAATAAAATGAAAAGATATGGTAAAATCTAACACTTACACTTGTCAAAAACCTATTGTATGTGTCGATTTAGAACCCTTATCTCCTTATCCTAGAAATATATTATTTTGGAACCTGTAAAATGCGAAAATCATTTTATAATAAAGTAACATTTCAAGACTTTCCAAAAGTGACCCTCCTCCCTCTTATAAAAGGCCCCCACCTCTACCCCCTTACCCAAACCTCTCATGCCCTTTTATAGTCCAAACTATGATCATATTATCTCTCCATATCCCTCTCTTACTCATAGAAGTCTCACTTTAGGCATAATTCATCCCAAGGAAGCCTTCGTCTCAAATAAAAAATAGTTACCCAATTTAGAGGAATATGAAGAACAAATGAGAACAAGCCGGACTTGAGGTAAAGGACATCGTCTCAATCTACTTACATTGAGGCATACATCAATTTATATACGACCTTCTTTTATTAGTTGTATAATAATCCCTTTTGACTTTTAATTTCATTAAAAAGGAATCTTTTTACATGAAGCGTTTCAATGAATGAGAAAAGGAATTTTTTGTCATACATATGCGGCGATAAAGACTTCTCCGCCGCCGTGACCATTATTTGAGTTTCATCTTCCACTAAAATCCATAACTTTTTTTAAATGAAAAATAAATAACATTTTTTAATTTTATTTTATTTTGGTATTTAAAATGGTTTTGATAATGTTTTTATTATATCAATGTGTTGTATTGATATATTGTGATTGAAATGTGGAAATGTTATGTTTTCTTTATGAATGTTTTACGTGATACGATTATGTTATGGTTCTTGGGAATTTTTTATGAAGCTGGGAGGTTCTGTGATAAACTAAGGGCGGGTGAGCCCAAAATATCTCTCCAATGCATTGGGAAACGCGAAGGAGTTAAATTATAAAGTTTCTCCAAAGAGATTTAGGGAATTACTATGATGGGTATTCCAAAAGTAACCATAATGGTTACTCCCTACGTAAGAATGTTATGAATGCCTCAAGTTACCTTTATATATTATGGTTTCTATGAGTTATTCATAAATCTTATGATTTGATGAGGTGTGTTATAGAGATTATGTTTTATGAGTAAAGTATGATTTCATTGATTCTTATGTATACATGGACTAATGTTTTCTTTCAGTATTTTTAGATCCCTTACTGAGCTTTTTATGATCATCTGAAGTTTTTGCAAATTTTTTCACAGGTCAAGAGAAATGTACATGATGTGATGATAGTGTCAAGGAAGTATCAAGAAAGAAACCATGTCTTATTTTAAATATTTTTCCTTCGATGGAAAAAAAATGAATACTGTCTTTGATGTAACCACCTTGTTAAAATTTGGAATATAATGCATGATTTATGATCTAATTCTCTAAAACTCTAAACCTTAAAATATCATCAATGTGTATTATCGAAATAACTCAAGATTAAGTAATGTTTAAGGCTGGGGCCTTATACATTTTATGCCTTTTCTTTTCCTATCTTATTATATGGATCACTTTCTTGAAAAAGAACCCAAAAGCACATAAATTTATGGAATATGGTTATAAGGGTGTAAATGTGTCCATAAAATCGGTTTTAGACATGTTTTGGGTAATTTGTAAACCTTATATTCTATGTTTAACTACAGAGTAAACTTTTTTTTACCTTAATATCTATAATTAATTTTAATTTTCTTCACAAATAACATTGGTAAAAAACAAATTTGAACTTAATATATAATATAAATTATTTTGATTCCAAAAATGGAATTATTTTTTCCAAATTCAATTCACATTAGTGGAAAATTTTAATTTAAAATTAATATCACAAACGTCACGAGAATGTGGGTTTTTAAAGTGAAACTTTTCTAAACCTCGCAATGATTTTATATAAAAATTGAAAAACAAAATTAATCCAATAACCTATATTTTATTATTAGAAATATAATTATACTACTTTTTATTTAATACTATTTCAAAATTTAAGTCAATTTTGAAAATAATTTAGGTGAAAAGACAGTTTTCAATTGAAATTCATTGTTTTTCACTATTCATCAAAAAATCATTATTTTCAAAAAAAATGAAACAAAAATTCACCCTAAGGTTATTTTGGTATTCTAATTCAAAATATTAATTTATTTTAAATATAAATTTTAAAATTCTCAAAATTTAGTTTTTAATAAGTGTGTCCTAAAAAGATGACGAAACTTATTTTCCGAAAATATATTGTTTTTTAATCATATAATTATATTTATTTTTTATATAATTTATAAAAAATTAATTGGATGAATCTTAAAAATTAGATTTAATATATTACATATATGTTTTATTAATATAAACAAAAAGGGTTATTATTTAATTTTATTGTTAAAAAATACACTTGTACTCATTTAAATTGTTTTTCAAAAACAAATATACCATTTTATTTTCAAAATTTTATTATTTTAATATATAATTAATTAGTTTCTACAGAATTCATTATACATACATGTGTAAACCATATTTTAACAATTTATATAATAATTTTCATAACTATCGTTCTAATTACTAGGTTATAATCGTAATATATTTCATGGGTCATTCAAATTTTGTGTTGCATGCCGAATATGCTATAGAATGTAAAAATATTTGGTTTTTATGAACTAAAAGATAAAATAAGTGTGGAGTGTAATGCAAGATAAACTAAATGTTTCGTGTCCTTTATTCTATCATATATAATTTTATTCCTTTAAACTCTTAAGGAGATACAGTATAGATTAGATTCTTCATTTTATTTTGGAGAAAATTAATTATGAGTTTAATATATATATCTATATACAGAATTCTCTAAATGCAACGAAATGTTGTATTTGAAACAACAATAAAAAATTTTATGACTTCGAATATAACTTAATCCAGATTTTATATATTATTGACATATTTCTCTTGGTTGAATGAATTTTTTGAGTTTTAAATAGATACTAACATTTATTGGTGCCATATTTCTGTGATTATTTTAAAGAAATAAAACACATAGCCTAAAATTGGATATTTTTTGGGAATCAATCTGATGAAAGTATTTTCCATGTAAGTATGTTATCTAATTTCTTTAAATTATTTTAATGTAATAAAACTTAGTATTTATGTTTGTTATATGTTAGGTATCTTTATACACTTTGTATTCAGTATGATACGACATCAGTATATGGATATTTTGACCCAAAATTCTTTTCAATAATAAAGAATACAATGAATTATATGGAAAGAGATGTATATATTTCTAAAGATATTTAAAATAATGAAATTTTTTGTTCTTTTTATCTTCAAGCGTATAGATCATATATTTCTTAAATTATTATTTATCAAAACTAATTAAGCATTAAAATTATTTTTTATATATTAGTGCCAATTGGATGTTGTGTTATTTTTATCAAAAATATAATAAATCTTAATGGTCATTCACTATACATGGTAAATTTTGAAAAAAAAATATCCAAGTGTGGGACATAAAAATTTCATTATTTGAAAACATATATATTATAACAACAATCAATATTATTTCATATTTAATATTTTAAAAAAAAGTAATGTATTTACTATGGAGAGACAATAGAAAATAGGAAATCAAATATCAAATATGTGTGTACAATGGAGACTTCTTATTTATAATTTATACATTTTGGTAATAAGTAATTAAAATGTTATTTTTAATTAAAAATTTATTTTTAAACATAAATTTCATTATCAACAAGAAGTAAAGGAATGGGGATATTATATTTAAAGACTTATCTTTGGAATAATTTCAACTAGTATAGTTACAAAATTCACTAAGGATATATTTTATTATAACCATTCATTTAATTTATCTTATAGTTATATTGAGTATAAATTTTGAATTATTTATTTTTTATTTTTACTGTTTTTATGTCCCTGTAATGTATTCTATGAAAGTGGTAGATCACTTGAAAGGAGAATGGGTATATTATTTCATAGGTTTTATAGGGTTTTATTTTATTTCTAATATATATAGTAAACATAAAACTTAAAATAAAAATTTTTGTAGTGATTTAAAACAATATGAGATGTAAATTTTTGTTATGAGATTATATATGTGCTAAAATTTTCTAGTTTTTATTTTTTTTTATTTTTAGTTCTGCCTAATATATTCTTTTTATAGGGGTTATATATTTTTAGAAAATTTAAAAAAAAATATTTACATTAGTTATATTATAACTAACATGAAAAATCAAAAAAAATATGCCTTTTATATAGTTTATTGTATAAACTAAGTTGAAGATAATTTTCCACATTGGTTATTTGAAGTAATCAATGTTATAAATATTTTTTTCTATTAGTTATAAAAGTACTGAAATTTTTACCCCCCGATATTTTAGAATATATTTTCTACTTGATAAATGTGATGTTTTTGAGAGCTTGTGAAGCACACAACCATGAACATATGTGAATAATTCACAGAGGAAACACAATTGATCCTAATGAACTGTTTTGAAATATTTTGATTATGAGCATTATTTATGTCATATATGTTTTAATTAAACATTTATTTAGTGTATTAAATATATTAAAAATTATTTGTTGAATATATATATATGTAATTAATTCAGTGGTTATTATTTTTTTAGAGATGAAGATAAAATCATTTTAAGTTAAAAAGGAGGTGATTTTATAAGAAACCACTTGTATACATTCAACATGATATTATATTAATAAATTAAATTAATCACAATTTATGAATGGTTTTAAGGTAATTTTTTTTATTTTATTCATTAAAATAAATTGATGTTAATATAATTTTTTTACAAGGAAAGGAATGATAATATAAGCATTTTTATGATTAAAAATACATTTTCTCTAAAAATAGTTTTTATGCATTTTGCGCGCAGAAATTAGAGTTAATCGCTTATACATTTCATAATTGAATATTTTAAAATAGATTCAATATTTATAATTAGATAATTAATATTTTTAAAAATCTTCAACATTTTATTTTTCATAATTAATAGTGATCATGGTAAATATTTAAAGCCCCAATTAAGGGAAAATCGCTTAAATGTGGATAAAATTTGGGATTTACATTTAAAATGTCACAAAAATTGACATAATCTTATTTGATGTGTTCATTTCATCCATAATCATCCGAACATAAAAAATGTTTAATTTTTTCAACTTTATTATGATTGAGTACTTTAAATTATTTTAAGTAAAAAATAATGATAAAATGTCACTCTCATTATTTTAATATCTCGAATATTTTTTCATAAGACTAAAAACATGTTACTAATGGTTATAAACGGTTTTTTAAATATGAATAAATTTTTTTCTTAATTTTAATTTATTTTAAATATTTGGAAATTTTATAATTACTTAAACATGTATTCATTACCAATGCAGCACTTTTACATACCAGAAGAAAATATTAATGTAAATTGTTTTAAAAATATAAAAATTATGTTTTTATAAGATATATTATTTCAAAAAAATTATTGGTAAAAATTAACTGTAGGTCATGATATACATTTTCAAATTTTGTGTCCTTGAAAATATTGATGTTTTTAAATTCAAATTGTGTTAATAGTATTATAAATGAATTTAAGGATATTTCATGTTAAATAATATATAATTATTTTTAAAAAAAACTAAAAAAATTATATTTCACTTGTTAATGGAAAATGACCTTGAATATCAACCATTTTCCATTTATTTTATTGTTTCAATTTTATAATGACATTATTTCCCCTTTAATACTATGTGTTTTTTAAATGAATATGGTTAAAAGGGTTAATGAGGATGTTAAACTAAGAGATAGGTTCAAAATCAAAATTAAACATGTATATATATTATTGGGTGAATTTATTTCCAAATTAAACACCTTAGATTATTATGTATTGTACTTATGATAAATTTTAAATGATTTATACATATATTATACATTAATACTTCATGTACATACATGATTTTCACTTACATAGCCTATAAAAGGGAACCACCTCTCTACTCTTCTACACATATTCTTTAGTCCCTAAAATTGAAAAAAAACATCTAAAATCTATTTCTAACATACCTATACACATTATAAAGGTCATATTCTTCTTATAATATTGACCCAATTGTCCTCAATAAGATCTCTAGAATAGGTTTCTCAATGAAGAGGTCATTGTATTCTAGATCTCTTATTAAGGACTATTCAGTGAAGATAATAGCCTACTCTATAGTGTATAATATTCAGTTACATTCTTCTTTTTTGTGTTTTGTTTTATGTCTTCCTTTAGTTTATGCCTAAAGTTATGTTCATTGTCGATCTTTAATTTATTTTTCTTCAAAAATCGTGGACTTATTATTTTAGCAGTTAGTGAATAATTCTTGTTAGGTGTAACCTATCACTCATCATTACAATGAAAATATTTATTAAATATTTCACAAAATTTATCAAGAAATTAAAATTTTTTTGAAGTAAATATATTTACCTTCTTCTATATTGGTCGGTTGAACATAACATAATTTCTTATAATTATTATTTTTCCCCTACTTAATATAGACGTAATTTATATTTGAACAAAATAATTTTCATACTAGAATTCCATGACATTGTATATAAAGTTTTCACAGCACCAATAATAGTCAAAATATCCTGATTTCATCCATTGTGATGAAATATGGCTAGTGGAAGTGCCATGTGGCTTTCAAGTGAAGCCTTATTCCATTTGGAAACCATTTGGAGAACTCTTAGTTGATTTATTTCTTTATATCATATTTTATAAGAAGGTGGGTTTCTCAATATTTTTATTCACCCACTTATGCTTCTAAATTTAATTGTAACCAATACTATTACTGTATGAAAAATTTCCTAAACTTAGGGTCACATTTTTTAATGAATCTTCATGGAATTTGAATTTCCATAGTTTCATGTTATTTTTCAACCAAAATGATCCTTTTATTATGTAAGGATATTTTAAATAAATTTCATGTCATTAATTCTTCTTGCTCTTTTTTTGTGATGTTTTATATAGAACTACTTCCTAATTTTTCTGTTTGACCTTAAGTTTATAACATTTTATGTGGGGTGTATTTTTCTAAACATAAAAAAACTAATTCTTTCCTATAATTATTTATTAATCATTTAAATTTTATCTTCATTCCAGATATACTTATATTATATGTATTTTTAATCATCCCTAACTCTTGTGTCCATGATTTTCAACTAATAATTATTGACACTATAGTATCTCTTTGTGATTCTTCATATGCATGGATCACTTATTCAGTAACATTCTCAAGAAAATTCCCACAAACACTCCCTTGTAATTTCACTATGACATGGTAATATCATTCATTGAAAATTTATATGAATTAACCATTATATTTAATGAGTTTAGTGATATTTTTTCACTAGTGTAACCTTTTATCCAATGTATTGTTTACTTCATCACCTTCCTATTCCATATGAGTTTTTTTATGATGAAGGCCCTTGATAAGTAAAATTCTATAAGTGGAAACATCAATAGAAACATTCTCCAAAAAAATCATTGGCTTCATAGTATAGTTATTTAATAGATTCAATAAACTCATACTAATCACAGCTAGAGATAGATTCTTCTATTGGATCGTAGTCATCAAATGTTTCAGTACAATTACTAATTTTATTACCTCCAAGTATTTGTGGATTATCTTTTGTAATGTTCTAATAATTTAACATCCTTAACCACTTAACCTACTTAATATTCTTTTTTCTTAGTTTTTTTAATCGTCTTTAGTGGTGATAATAAGGATAACGTCCTTTTTCTTCATCTAGGTCATCTACATAACTTCTTAAAATCCTCACTGTATGTAATATAGTTAAGGAAACTAACAGAAATAATTTAGAACCATTAATAAGAATCCTGGATTGGATTTGAAACCAATTTCAGTGCCTATGGTATCATATAATTACACTAATAGTAGGGGTTAATTAGTGTAGACTAATTTTCATGAATTATTCCAACTTAAACATTTACCCAATTATTTTAATTCAAACCACTACCTTGGTTATTATGTAAGGATTATTTTTCTCATTACCAATACTAATTCATAGAACATGTGATTAAAAATGTAAATTAAGCATGGTGCATGAAATTTTTACAACGTTTTTCCCAATATGGGTACCTACTTCTTATTATGTTCTATTACCACTGAGCCATGGATTTTTCCACTATTTTCATAAGTGATTACTAGGAGGAAATAATCCCCCTAAACCTAAGGGTTAACCACACATTATGGTGTGAAGAAATCAACCTTAACCCTTTGTCCAGGTACCACCATGACCTAAAACTATCTCCCAATAGGTTCATTATATGTATCCTGGTATGTTTTTAATCTCCCAACTAGTTAGGCTCGCATTATAATAGTGACCTCATATATTCAGTGGTCCTCAAATAACATTTAAACAAGATCTTCCTTCATTAATGTAATATCTCTGCATCAACAAAAATATATAATTCATCAAAATAATTGTTTTAATTATATTGTATAATAAACTACGAATATATTCACATTATCATGTTCTTTAACATCTATAAACATAACTTTTTGTTCTTCATGTTCCAGTTTCCTATTGTTTGGAATCCTCATGCAGATTATTTAGAACAAATAGTTTTGAATCCTTAAAATATTTATCCCAAATGATCTATGAAACATAGAGTTCAGATATTCCCACTCTTATCTATTATTATTTATTCATTTGTAAAACTAATTGAATGGAGTCCCTAAATTATATAATTAAAATCACTCTAAAAATTTAAGAAAAAATATGCTCCAATATTCTTATCTGTCACCTTTTTAAATTCCCATTAAACGTACTTCAATGATTTCAGATATATCAATGTTTTTATTTTCCAAATCCTCCAAAATATCAGAATTAGATATCTCTAAGGAATACATAAATATTTTCATAGATCATAACTTTATCTTCATGAACATGTATCTTTGACATCCATATTAGCATCATCGCATTGAATTTGAGTCCATATAAATTTTATGTGAAATATTTCAAACATATTATGGTTTTCTAACTTCTATATACTTCACTACACTTCGGCATTCAATTATTCCATCACCGTTGCATCACTTAATAATCTACAACTATTTATTCTTCAAGAAAAATTAGACATATATTCTAATCTTCTATAGTTCTTACATTACTTATAACATTTTTTGAACATTATCTAATGTTATATCATTTTATCTACATTGAACCTACCTAAATCCCAATCATATTTTCTTCTAATATACACATGTTCTAATCCTCATCTTTTGACCAAATTAGCTACTTATTTCCTTCATGATCTGGAATAATAAATAACATTCCCATTAGACTAAAATAATGTATTTATACAAAACAATTTTATCAACACCATAAACTGCTATATATTTTAGTTTTCACATTAAAAATTAACTCATGTTTCCACTATACTATTCCTTACAGTTCATGATTTTCCAATACCATCCTTATATAAAATTTCTTTGGACTCCAACGTCATCTTCTTCTCTTACACAAAATTTTGTTTTGATTCTTTTTCCTTTTTCAGCTCTCATACAACTCAAAATTCTCTTGACATTGAAAAACTTTAACAACAAAAATAAATTAAATCATATTTTAATCATCAAAGAGTATTTATCCATTCCTAGGAATCAACAACATTAGATTATTTTCCCACAACTATCTTGGTTTTACCCTCATCACCTCTACTAGTTTGGCATGTCAGCATACAGAACAACTTAATAAAACCAAACATGCCTTCCCCAATATAAATTTTATCTAATCAATGATAAAATTAGAGTCACAATGATGTTATTTAAATTATAATAATATTATAGAATTTATTAAATACATTTTTAGATTATCTTATGGAATACCTTCATATTTTCATGTATTGATAACTGGAACAATCTTACTTTTCTTATTGACTTTTATTTAATAATAAGTAACTCTTATATACCATTTTGTGTCTCAATATGTTTCTAATTTAAAATCCACAATAATTTTATGTAATATGTATTTATTCTTCTGTAATCATGGATTTTATCCATGCCTTTATCAAAAATCCAAAATTCTATTCCAAATATCATATTTATACATTCAAATATTTTATTTATGAATTTAAGATTCCTTCCTTTACTATTATCACCATAATTAATCAATCTTATAAACATTCGTATATTCTAGGTTCTTCAATCCTTCTACCTTTTTGACATAGAAACATCTTCATCATATCTCTGGGACGTTTACTACTCATAACTTCAGAATACATATCTACCTTTATCTTTTAACTTTTGTAAGTCTTTCATATTACATATAAGGTTATTATTTTATTATTTAATTATCTTTCCTTCTACTCTTCATCATATATATTTGTAATGTTCTTATGCCTTAATTCGTTATCTTCTAAATTCGCTTAAAATTTACATCTTTAGAAACTCAATACATGACATTCCAATATGCATTTTTCTCATTCTCACATCGAATTATTTTATTTTTATTATCTATCCAAACAATATTCTAGGATTTTATCTTCTAAATTCTCAACTGACTTCATCCTACATTCAAGGGTATGTGATAGTGCTCTTAGCAACCTTCAGTACTTGTCCATAAATTGAACATTAGACCATCATAATAATTATCATATCTCCTAATTCGTAAAATATTTTATATTTACATTGTAGTAGGACTTATAAGACTTCATTTATTATTTAAATGTAATTCCTAAAATTCAATTATAGTAAGTAATCTTTTTCTTTCTAATGAAACAATAACATAATTCACATAGCTTTATTTAAGAATATGATTGAAACCTAAATTTCTAAATTTCTTAAATTTAAATTTAACTAATTAATTCAATATTTGAATTCACCATGCAAAAATTATGTTATGATGTATTTTTTGGATTTTTATAAAAAAAATTGGTGAAAAGAGAAAATACTGATTTTACAAAACAAAATGTCACATTCATGACAATATAATGATTTGAAAATAAGTTTAATGTTTTTAAATAATTATTTATAGAATAAATATATATTTAATAAGTAATATATATTTTATAAAAATATAATTATTGTCATATAAATATATTCTTAACATTTGAGAAATCTATGTTTTGTTTTTGTTGAAATAAAAATTGGTTTTACTTATTCTTATTAATAAATTCTTTATATTTTTCATTTAGATTTTGGTTTGGTTTTAAAAAAATCCCCAATTTATTTAAAATGACACATTTAATCAAATTTTATTGAACATTGTACTTTATTTTTCATTAAAATTATTTTTTAACTTAAAATAAACATTTATCAAAAATGAATTTCAATACTTTTTATGAACATATATGAAAAGTAATTTCTTATTCTACTAAGATTTGAATAATAAGAAATGGATTCTTTAATTGGAATCATAATAATAAATATTAGGTAATAATTTCAACTTAAATTTTGTTCATAATGAATAGTAACCATGGAAAATATTTATCACCTCGGTTAAGGGTAAATTGGGTTTAATGGGTTAAAAATAAAGGGATAAGGATTCAAGATAACACAAAACACATACTTAAAGCTCACTAGTTGGATATATTTATACCTAACCTTTAAAATATTAAAATATATGAACATTTGTATCCACTATCACTATAAAACTACATTATAAAATAAAAATATTTTATATAATTCCATGTGTGTCCCTCCACTCACTTATAAAATAGAACCACTTATCATCCCTTATATTTACAAACAGTGAACCCTATAAATCAGAAAATAACTCAACAAAATCCTTCCAATATTACTTCGATTTATTATATTTTTCTTGTTCTCACCCTAACACTATCCTAGTAAGGCTTGAGGTGTGTGCCAATGGAGGTCTCTCAAAGAAGAGTTAATCCACTTAACAGAACCTTTCAAAGATTATTTCTTCTTATACTTCTTATAACCCTATTTCATACATCCTAACATAATGAATCCATTATCTTCAATATATTTAACTATTTTTATGATTATTGAACTACCATTTTCCACCTCATTTTCATCATTTAGAAGGTGAAAACATTGCTTGCGTATATATAAGTCCTACTATCTCCATGTAGCGGTGTAATTAGTTTTTCATCATCTTTTTAATTTTATAGTTATAAATATTTAATTAATTAAATATATGTGATATTTATAAAATAGTTATGATTCTATAAATATAATAAATAATTTAACTTCTTACTATTTTACCCTTTGTAAAATGTTAGCGTCGTTCATGAATACATGTGGACTATCAACTTCTAGAAGGGATGTGATTCATTCTTATATTATCACCATGAGTGGATGATTAAAAAATAATATACAACTAATAAAACTTATATTAATGAAATTTCAAACATTCTAGAGATGATGGATCCAATTAAAGATACCTTTAATTGTAGAAAATATAAAGAAGTAGTTTTTGATAAATTGATTAAACCACATTAATGTGGGTGACAGTAAAAAATATTCATTAAAATGATTTAAAATGATTATTAAATTTCCTTTTAATTGTTAATAAATATTAAAAACGTTCTTTATAAGTTATTTAATATATTTAAATTCATTATACCTGAGTATCATATACGTATGACTAAGTAGAGACCAAAGATAAAGATTTTCTATTATAATCTCATTTTATTTGAGGATTTTTTATATTTATATTTCATTAGGTAAAATTAAATTATCATAATATTTTAACCCCCATATATATTATTATCCTATATTTATGTTTATTTTTACATGTTTATATTCTATTTCTTCTCTTATTGGATCAATGGTCAATAATTGAGTTATATGTAAGGGTCTTTTTAAAAAAAATTATTTTGATGTTTTCCATACAACTGTTTTTCGTCCATATACATATTTTCAATAAAATGATTTCAAGGTTTTTTTAATGTTTTGTAAATATTTATTAAATATAGTGTTACCCATGTTTTACTGTCTATTAAATTTTTTAAAAGGAATCTTATTTTCATTTTCCAAATAATGCACTTCTTTCCAAAGGTGTGAACAAAACTTTTTTTAAAATACACCGTATGGATGGATTAACCCATATTCTTGTCTAATATTTTATTTCACTCTTTATTTAATAGTTTCCTTGGTTATTTTAAATGGAATTATTTTTCTCAATATTTTTTCAATTATAATTTAAACCCATGGCCGAGCAAGTCCAGTCAGAGGGAAAAACCTCTGACTATTTAAAATAAAATAAAATAAATGGTTATTATTTTATTAAATAAATAAAATGAATTTTTGTAAGTGATTTATAAATACATTCTATCATTAAGTTAAAAGGAAGTTATTTTTAATTTATTACTTTTATATTTTTCTCTAAATGTATTGTTTTTCTAAAAAACCATTAATATTTTATGAATCAATAGTATTTTTCACTATTTGCTGATAATTGATTATACCATATTTTAATATCATTCATTTTATTTTGATCATGTTCTCTATCACTCACCATTATTTTTGATAAATTATTTTTCTCCTTCATCTACATTTATTTAATATAATCGATGAATTCAGAATCATTTCAATTAAATTGATAATGTTTCGACCATATAAAATTTCTATATACTATATCAGTTGAAGAATCTTATTAAGTAAGTTGTATAATTATTTTGGAATGCATTGATATTACATATTAATGATTCAATACAGATAAATTTTTATTTATAAGGAATTTTGTGAACAAATTTTTTTATCATTCAATATATAACAAATTCATAAGAAATATAAATGATTGGTGGGGCTAGATTATAGAAAACCCTTGATGCATCAGAAGGTCTCACAAGAAAAAATATTCAGCATGGAATTATAGTTGGATATTTGGTTTACATGTGACAATTTCTATATAATTATCTATTGGTTGAGCCTCCTTGATGGTATTGTTCTTGATAACAAGGATGACTCCTTGATGGAAAGTTTCTGAATGTCCAAATTTTAGAATTTAATTAATTGAGAATTTAGTTTCCATTAACATTTTGGTTTTTATGTTGATAATAGAAATTGATTTTTATCAAAATAAAAATGTTGGTTGAATGGAATATTTTATAATTATTTACTCTCTCATATTGATTATTTCTTATTTACTTATGATAGATTCTCATATGCGTAACCCTTATTGGGAATCATAGCTCAACCTTTTCTTTTTTTTAATTTCACTGGGATATGAAAAATGATAATTTGATTGATTCCCAAGGATGGAATAATTTTTATTATGATATGTTTTAATATTTCCAATGTAATATGGGAATGAAGTATGTATGTTTTTCAAGACTACAAAACTAATTGATCTTTCATGGTGTGATCCCTTGTATCTTATTCCAATGTAAAAAAGTAAACAATTGTTATACATTCCTAGATTCAGGGTGTCAAATTTTGTATCAAATAAATATTAGTAGGAACCATGGGAACTATAGTTTAAATTAAAATTGATAACATGAGAATTATTATAATCCCTTAATGTATTTTGTGAATATTCTCCATTATAGGGATTTTATTTTTATCTCTCAAAATTTATGATGATTATGAGCTAATTTAATTTGTTACAATTTATAAATAGTGAATATAGTGAAATAAAATGAATCAATACTTTTTTTAATATAAGTATTTACCTACTATGAAATCCAAAACCGTTCGTGTTAGGTCTATATTAAGGAAGCTAACTCAGATTATGATGAATAACCTTGCATGTATGGAGTAATCTTTTTTTTACAGAATAATTCTCAAATTTTAGATTGTTTCGTGTGAAAAAGGCCTATATATTTTGTAAAGACCTGGAAATTTCAAAGAAAATTTTTTCTTAATTTTCTTTGGAATTTTACAAAAATGCAGTTTCTGACGTCCCCTGATTCCGAGGCCCGGTATGCCCGGAATTATTTTCCGAAGTTTGGCTCGGGTACGTTTAGTGAACGAGCGAGCGGGAATTTCTATCTTTTGAACCGGTGCTCAGAATTGAAATCTGACTGCAACGATGAACTCGCAACGCCATTGATCGCTTAAGGGAACCTTTACCGTAGTTGCGTTTGTGTGGGAGAAGAAGTTAATTTTTGGGGTTTAATTAAACAAAGTGAATAAAACTGTTAAATCAATTTTATTTCATGTTAAGTTGTTAACTTCTCCCATGGGAAGTTGGTGGTGGGCCCACATCCATCCAACTTCCCATGTGTGGATATTTGAAAGGGTGGAGCCCACACGAACCCCTACCCACCTCTTCAAATTCCTTAACTTTCCTAACCCCCCTAAACCCCCCATTTAATCTCCCTTAAACTCTTGAACTTCTCCCCCTCTTAAGTTCATGCCAACACATTTTAAATTAATGAAGTTGTTTTAATTTTTTAATTTGAAAAGCTTGGCATGTGTTAATAAAATAATGGGAGAGATTATTTTATTAGGTTGCTTGGTTATGTGAGATTGGGAGCCTTGGGAGAAAAAGCTTAGGAAATCCTGAGTCCTTCTTTCTCTACGATGAAGAACCCGAAGAACATCTCTTCCGCCACTGAAGCACAACGACGCCATCTTCTTCATCGTTCTTCAACCGAGGCAAGGAAAGGGAAGCGACGCCCGGGACATCTCCAACGACCTTCATCCACGTCAATGGAGAAGACGTCGCATGCGAAGAACGTCGCCAACGATGAGTACCCTTCTTCCTTCCAACGCATGAGCATGAGATTGGGAGTGTGTGACGAACACGACAATCGAGGAATCGATATCCACCCTTTTTCCAAGAACATCAAAGAACGACAATTACGAGGTAGGGGAATTTTTTTTGGTATTCTCTTATCTTTTGAGAAAAGAACGATGAGCGCGGACCAAACAATACCGTTTTGATCCGCGGATCGTCCGATCAAGTGGTTTGATGTTGAGGGTTTTTATTTATTTAATTGTTCGTGAAGAAGAGGGTTATTATTTATTTTTGTTTGAGATTTCCGACTTGATGATCATCGTGGTTAATAACCATTTGTTATTGAATTTGAACTTTGTGGTTTGAAACCAAATGATAACGAATAACGCGAGGGGGTCGGACCGCACAAACACGGCCGACCCTCCTCCTTATTTTCGTGTTGGTTTCTTATAGTTGGTATGAGAAAGCGTGGTGTCGTCACACCACACGGTTTCATGCGGAGGATATGCGCGGCGCCGTCGCGCCACGCCGTGGAAAGAAATCCAAGAATGCGACGCCGTCGCATTGCGTCGAAGAAATCGAAGGCGTCGCGGCCATAGCGGGGCCGTGGTGGAGGGGCGCGGTGTCGTTGCACCGTGCCGAACGACAAGGGTCGCGGCCGGTTCCGGGCCGTGGCGGAGCTTGGTGACCGGCGGCCAGCCGGGCCGCCGGTGTCGGAGCCGGAAAGGGACCGGCCACTGCCGGTCCCGTTGAGGAGGAGTCGGTCGGCCAGGTCGGGCCGGCCAGAAGGAGTAAAAACCGGGGGAATCTAATTCCCCCGGCCAGGCAAAATGGCCCCCCATAATGAGGGGGGTCGTGGTTCACAAAGCGGGAGGCTTTGCCCCCACGCACGGCGCGCATGCGGCGCCTAGGCCGCGACGCCGTGCCGGCCCGCGCCGCCGCGCCGCCGGCCGGGCCAGATTTTCCGAGCCAGGCCGGGTCGTCGGGCCGGGTCGCCGCCCGGTCCGGGTCGACCCGGTTCGGCCGACCCAGGGGGGGGGGTCGGGCCAGGTCAGCCCCGGCCCAAACTTCCAGTTTCGGACCACTTTCATTCAAATGCCCGTAACATGGGCTACGGGCCTCCAAACCACTCGCCGTCTGTGGCAACGCGATCCATGGATCAAGACGGTCGTTTCGGTATATCGTACTCAAGGTTTCGGATTACTTTGAGTTCGAACGGGTTGGTTCGTACACGAAACCAACCGGGCCCTCGGAGCGGAAACACTCATATTTTAAGCTACAGACGCCCGATTGACGTGCCATCATCTTTTTTGAGTTCCTCTTAGTGAGACGGATCTTTTGGCATACTCCGCCCGAGGTTTGGATGCAGGTGGAGTACGGTCGGGTTGGTTTTGCCTTAAAAACCAACCAGGCCCCTGGAACGAAAAAACCAATAACTCTCAGACCGGGCGTCCGATTGACGCGCCGTCTGTTGCGTTGAGTTCCTGCTGACGATACGGAACTTTTGGCATCCTCTGCCCGAGATTTGGATTCATATGATTAGTGGCCGGGTTGGATCGCCCTGAAATCCAACCGGGCCCCTGGAACGGAAAAGATGATATCTTTCTGACCGGACGTTCGTTTGACGAACCGTCAGTGGCGTTGTTGATCACATTGAGAAACGGTCCCAATGAGTATACCCTATGAGAGTTCTGGGTACAGTTGTGATACGGCCAGGTTTGGTTCGCTCATGAAACCAACCGGGCCCCTGAGATGAAAGGGCTAGTAACTCACAGATCGGGCGTCTGATTGACGCGCTGTCTGTTGTGTTGAGCCCCCTATGACGAGGCGGTCCTTTGAGATACTTCTTCGTGGGACATTGAGATACTTGGAGTATCGACCTGTAGCTCGTGGAGCGGACCCTCGCAGTGACGAGCATGCGGAGTACGGAGATCGTGTAGCTGGCTGAGACCTGACGACTGCTTGACCAACTCGACTTGGAGTGAGTCGACTAGCCCAGTGGATGGAGCACTACTTACTGAGGTGCAGACCCATGGCGGACGGAGCACTACCTGTGTGACAGTGCAGACACGCGGTACTCGTCCGGAGAGTACCTCTACAGGCTACTAGGGGGTGTGCACTACTGTGTTTGGGTGACATACCTCGGCGGGAAGCACTACTGTGTCTGGGTGGCTGACCCGCGGTACTCGACAGGAGGAGTACTTCAGCAGTCATAGGTTAGTGAGCAGTACCTCGGAGTCGTGACAGGACCACTGTACACTCTAGAGACGGAGCTCTTCAGCAGTTATGGTTTCAATAATAAAATCCTGGTTTGAGCTGAGACTTTTGACATTAGTTTACCTCATGATTGAGATGGGTTACTTGATAACTTAGGTATATGTATGGGCATATACCTAAGTAGAGGTTATCTGTTCAGATCTTCTTTGTGGTTATCCTTGTTGGTTTAGTGAGACCTTGAGGGTCTCGGGGTCCCTTCTGAGTATCGTTATACTCACCCCTGCACGGGCTATGCCCGCACCTCGTTGTGTTGGTTGCAGACGACTGGCAGTTCTGACGGAGGCCGAGTGTTCGAGGACTGGACGGTACCCAGAGGTGGAATACATGACGAGTCAGTACCTAGAGGTGGATTACATGACGTGACGACTCGCAGAGGAGGTTGACAGACGAGAGTGTGGAGGAAGCTATCTGTACCTACCCTTCGGGTAGGATCCGTGGTGGACGACCAGGAGTTGCGCTATCTGTACCTACCCTTCAGGTAGGATCCGAGGAGGACGACCCAGGAGCTGCTTCCTTCTTCCAGCTGTTTGTCTTTTTGTTGATGTACCTTGTTCAGTTGTAGTTGTACTTTCTTTTGGGTTTGTATTATGGCCCATTTACTTTTCATCTTTTCTTTTGTACTTAGTGTTTTGCTTCCGCTTGTACTCTATGGTTCTTGTTTTCTTTTATAAAGGCAATGCCTTCCCAGTTATCGGGATTTTATGCCTTTGGTGCTAGTCGTCAGCCCCTGGCCTATGGAAGGCGGGCTTGGGGTAGTCACGGCACGGGTCCCGAGGACGGGTCGTGACAAATTGGTATCAGAGGAGTCGGTTCTACCACAGAACTTATAACTCTGATATTTTCTTTATGTGAAGCAATAGTGTTAAAGGTACCGAGTGTGGTCTTCAGTTCAGGGAGTCCAGTGTTGGTGTGGTCGGCCGACGTATCTAAACATCAGGACCCTGACAACTGATTTCCGACTTTGTGCACGAAAACACTGATTGCGTGTGTGTTTTCAAAGGTTTTCCCTTAAAACAACTCAAAATAGGTCAGCTCACCAGGTATAAACGTTTGACCGTGTCACGATGTTTCTTTCAGGATGCCTTTTCACGGATGACTAGCTAAAGCCCAGAGGGATGTGCGTGCTGACAGCCTGTCGAGCGACGAGGCTTCAGTACAGGGCCCTCTTACAGTTGAGGCACCAGCGGAGGCACCAGCAGTACTGCTACCCGTTGAGCCACCGATGCCACTTGCCCCAGCAGTAGGCAATGCACGATGCCTGAGCGCACTGCACGAGTTCCAGCGCCAGAGGCCACCCAGGTTCCAGGGAGAGACGGACCCAAAGGCGGGTGAGGTTTGGCTGGAGGCTGTGGTTAGAGTCTTCAGGCTAGTGGGGATGCCGGCAGACTTCATGGTGATCTTTGCTACCGGCCTCCTTCAGGTAGCAGCAGGTAGGTGGTGGAGCCACTTGTTTCAGTTTTGCGACGGGATGAACTTTGCTTGGGAAGACTTCGAGACCTTCTTCAGGGTGGAGTTTGTGCCAGTAGCTCTACACCCCGAGCGTGTACAGGAGATTCTACCTTTTCCATGTGTTTTTTGATCAGTAGCCGAGTCATATGTGGGCAGTAGACAGATGATGCAGAGGTCCAGGAAGACCAGACTAGCAGTTAGACGATCTCGGGTTTTAGGACCGGTGGTGCGGGGCAGCCGGGGTGGGAACAGAGCTAGGCGTTCCAGAAGCAGGTTGTGTTACTCATGCGGCGGAAAGGGTCACCTGGCATGTGACTGTCCGAATCCTCGTAGGCTTGATCAGGGTGTTGGAGGAGCCACCGAGACAGAATCAGCGGCTGGTGCTTGAGCAACAGCCGAGCAGTGGACAAGGTAGTAGAGCTCCGAGAGCATGT
Organism: Viscum album; assembly: GCA_963277665.1. Taxonomy (NCBI): domain Eukaryota; kingdom Viridiplantae; phylum Streptophyta; class Magnoliopsida; order Santalales; family Viscaceae; genus Viscum; species Viscum album. The sequence goes on along the minus strand of OY728121.1, from coordinate 84,853,523 downwards.
GGGCAGGAGAGGAACTAGTGGATACGTCATTTGTACTTCTAGTTCCATGTTGCTTTTGTATTCGTGTCTTTGTACTATGAGCTGCAATAATAAAAAGACACTTATCTTGTTTCCTTTCTTGTCCTTTTGTTTGGTTGATGCTGAGTGGTCCTGGTTAAAACTATTGACTTGACCCTCACTTTCGAGATTTCTACTGGAGGGGACCCAGTGACCTCACACTGATGCCGACAGTGTGACTCGACCCTTGGAGGCGAGAGTGACAGTTGGATCTCTTAGTAGTTACGTCGAGGCCTTACGATGTCATCCATGGAATGGGTGCATCATTCATGTCAGGATTGATTGTATTAGGCAACGAATGTGGTTCATCCAGGGGATGAGACCGGGTTTCTCTTATCGGCAAAGAAGAAATCATAACAGCTCTTGTGAGACTAAAGAATGTCCAAGGCATCCAAGAGAGGATGAAGACTGCACAGTGCAGTAAGAAACCAGAAACCGGTGCCAGTCTTAGAGACTCGGGCGTGTTAAAGAAGAGGAAGCTTAAATGAGAGATGAGTCTACGAAGCAGTAGACATGGAGGCAGAGCTAGGAGAGCAGCATGAGGTGGTGTACATACTAACATGGTACAACCTCCCACCTTAGTTATTCCTACTAGGCTCAGGGAGCTGGAGGGCAGAGGAAGAATGCGGCTGCTTGCGGTCAAGGAGTGTGACCCAATGGCTCTAGAAATGATTCAAGGGACAGTCTATGTCCACTACTAATTTCTGTAGTAACGGACATCGATATGAATCATTCCTTGCTTCCACAAATCTTGTTCTAGACCTAGAGTTTCCGGTAAGCCGTGGACTTGACCCTCACTTATGGAGATACCTTGGGAGGAGACTCGATAATCACACTTACGCCGACGGTGTGGTCAGACCCTCGAGGCGAGAGTTCCTGTTGGAATCTCTTGGTGACAGCATCGAGGCCTTACGACGTTAGTTTGAGTATGGAATAAGCAATAACTGTTCATACTCAAATTGACGGTTTTAGGCAAAGGTCGGGATGGGTTTTCCTTGGTCGGCGAAAAGGAAACCCCAGGCAACATAGGATAAACTCTTTCACAGGAGGGTGCGACCGATCACTCTTGAGTCAGTCAACCATACCCTCATGGTAGCAGCCTTTCGAGTTCCAGTTCTAACAGAAAATGGAGACCTCTGGAGTTCGAGGATGACGATCACGTCCTTATATGGGTCTCACCTCGACGAGGTTTATGGAGATGTGGCCAAGGCATAAAGTTATCTCCGAGGTTCAGAGGACCTTCTTAGGTCCTCAGCTGGGTAGGCGGGGTGGTTTACTGCTTGACCCATTCACCGCAGTTGCACCAGGTGCACGACGACTTCCACGTATCTCAACTGAGGAGATACGTGCTCGACCCTTCGCATATCATCGACCATGAGGAGCTGGACGATGGCGATGGGGTGTCTTTCACGGAGGTTCCAGTGGGAATCGAGGATCGATAGGAGCGGATCCTACGAGGATGATCGATTACTCGGTTGCACTTTCTTTGGAAGTACGGAACCTCCAGGTAATCACATGGGAGAGGAAGGCTCAGATGCGTGCTTTGTACCGCTTTTGTGACCCTTGTTTGTGTTGAAGCTTTACGGGGACATAAAGCCCTGAGGTGGGAGTAATGTAAAGACCCGGAAATTTCAAGGAAAATTTTTTCATAATTTTCTTTGGAATTTTACAAGAACGCAGTTTCTGACGGCGCCTGATTCCGAGGCCCGGTATGCCCGGAATTATTTTCCGAAGTTTGGCTTGGGTACGTTCAGTGAACGAGCGAGCGGGAATTTCTATCTTTTGAACTTGTGCTTGGAATTGAAATCTGATTGCACCAATGAACTTGCAATTCCGGTAATCGCTTAAGGGAACCTTTACCGTAGTTGCGTTTGTGCGGGAGAAGAAGTTAATTTTTGGGGTTTAATTAAACAAAGTGAATACAATTGTTAAATCAATTTTATTTCATGTTAAGTTGTTAACTTCTCCCATGGGAAGTTGGTGGTGGGCACACATCCATCCAACTTCCCATGTGTGGATATTTGAAAGGGTGGGGCCCACACGAACCCCTCCACACCTCTTCAAATTCCTTAACATTCCTAACCCCCCTAAACCCCCCATTTAATCTCCCTTAAACTCTTGAACTTCTCCCCCTCTTAAGTGCATGCCAACACATTTTAAATTAATGAAGTTATTTGAATTTTGGAATTTGAAAAGCTTGGCATGTGTTAATAAAATAATGGGAGGGGTTATTTTATTAGGTTTCTTGGTTAAGTGAGATTGGGAGCCTTGGGAGAAAAAGCTTAGGAAATCCTGAGTCCTTCTTTCTCTACAACGAAGAACCCGAAGAACGTATCTTCCTCCACTGAAGCACGACGACGCCATCTTATTCATCGTTCTTCAACCGAGGCAAGGAAAGGGAAGCGACGCCCGCGACATCTCCAATGACCTTCATCCGCGTCAAAGGAGAAGACGTCTCCTGCGAAGAACGTCGCCAACGACGAGTACCCTTCTTCCTTCCAACGCATGAGCGTGAGATAGGGAGTGTGTGACGAACAAGACAATCGAGGAATCGATATCCGCCCTTTTTCCAAGATCGTCAAGGAACGACAATTACGAGGTAGGGGAATTTATATTGGAATTCTCTTATCTTTTGAGAAAAGAACGACGAGCGCGGACCAACCAATACCGGGTTGATCCGCGGATCGTCCAATCAAGCGGTTTGATGTTGAGGGGTTTTATTTATTTAATTGTTCGTGAAGATGATGGTTATTATTTATTTTTGTTTGAGATTTCTGACTTGATGATCGTCGTGGTTAAAAACCATTTGTTATTGAATTTGAACTTTGTGGTTTGAAACCAAATGATAACGAATAATGCGATAGGGTCGGACCACACAAACACGGCCGACCCTCCTCCTTATTTTCGTGTTGGTTTCTTATGGTTGGTACGGGAAAGCGTGGTGTCGTCGCACCACACGGTTTCATGCGGAGGATATGCGTGGTGCCGTCGCGTCGCGCCATGCAAAGAAATCCAAGAATGCGACGCCGTCGCATCGCTTCGAAGAAATCGAAGGCGCCACGGCCGGAGCGGGGCCGTGGCGGAGGGGCGCGGTGTCGTCGCACCGCGCCGGACGACAAGGGTCGCGGCCGGTTCCGGGCCGCGGTGGAGCATGCTGACCGGCGGCCAGCCGGGCCACTAGTGTCGGAGCTGGAAAGGGACCGGCCACTGCCGGTCCCGTTGAGGAGGAGTCGGCCGGCCAGGTCAGGCCGGCTGGAAGGAGGAAAAACCGGGGGAATTTAATTCCCCCGGCCAGCCAAAATGGCCCCCCATAATGAGGGGGGGCCGTGGTTCACAAAGCGGGGGGCTTTGCCCCCGCGAGCGGCGCACCTGCGGCGCCCAGGCCGCGCCGCCGTGCCTGCCCGCGCCGCCGCGCCGCCGCGCCGGCCCGCACCGGATTATCCGAGCTGGGCCGGGTCCTCGGGCCGGGTCGCCGCCCCGGCCGGGTCGACCCGGTTCGGCCGACCCAGGGGGGGGGGGGGGGGTCGGCCCGGGCCCAAACCCCCAGTTTCGGACTTTCATTCAAATGCCCGTAACATGGGCTATGGGCCTCCAAACGACTCGCCGTCAGTGGAAACGCGGTCCATGGATCGAGACGGTCGTTTCGGTATATCGCACTCAAGGTTTCGGATTACTTTGAGATCGGCCGGGTTGGTTCGTACACGAAACCAACCGGGGCCTTAGAGCGGAAATGCTCATATTTTGAGCTACGGACGTCCGATTGACGTGCCGTCGGCTTTGTTGAGTTCCTCTTAGTGAGACGGATCTTTTGGCATACTCCGCCCGAGGTTTGGACGCAGGTGGAGTACGGTCGGGATGGTTTTCCCTTAAAACCCAACCGGGCCCCTGGAACGAAAAAGCCAATAACTCTCAGACCGGGCGTCCGATTGACGCGCCGTCTATTGCGTTGAGTTCATGTTGATGATACGGAACGTTTGGCATCCTCCGCCCGAGATTTGGATGCAGATGATTAGTGGCCGGGTTGGATCGCCCCGAAATCCAACCGGGCCCCTGGAACGGAAATCTGATATCTTTCTGACCAGACGTCCGTTTGACGAACCGTCAGCGGCGTTGTTGATCACATTGAGAAACGGTCCCAATGAGTATACACTATGAGAGTTCGGGGTACAGTTGTGATACGGCCGGGTTTGGTTCGCTCACGAAACCAACCGGGCCCCTGAGACGAAAGGGCTAGTAACTCACAGACCGGACGTCCGATTGACGCGCCGTCTGTTGCATTGAGCCTCCTATGACGAGCCGGTCCTTTGAGATACTTCTTCGTGGGACTTTGAGATACATGGAGTATCGACCTGTAGCTCGTGGAGTGGACCCTCGTAATGACGAGCGTGCGGAGTACGGAGACCGTGTAGCTGGATGAGACCTGACGACTGCTTGACCGACTCGACTTGGAGTGAGTCGACTAGCCCAGTGGATGGAGCACTACTTACTAAGGTGCAGACCCATGGCGGACGGAGCACTACCTATGTGACAGTGCAGACCCGTGGTACTCGTCCGGAGAGTACCTCAGCAGGCTACTAGGGTGTGTGCACTACTGTGTTTAGGTGACATACCTCGGCGGGAAGCACTACTATGTCTGGGTGGCTAACCCGCGGTACTCGACATGAGGAGTACTTCAGCAGTCTTAGGTTAGTGAGCAGTACCTCGGAGTCGTGACAGGACCACTGTACACTCCAGAGACGGAGCTCTTCAGTAGTTACGGTTTCTATAATGGAAATCCTGGTTTGAGCTGAGACTTTTGACCTTGTGTTTACCTCATGATTGAGATGGGTTACTTGATAACTTAGGTGTATGTATGGGCATATAACTAAGTAGAGGTTATCTGTTGAGATCTTCTTTGTGGTTATCCTTGTTGGTTTAGTGAGACCTTGAGGGTCTCGGGGTCCCTACTGAGTATCGTTATACTCACCCCTGCACGGGCTATGCCCGCACCTCGTTGTGTTGGGTGCAGACGACGGGCAGTGCTGACAGAGGCCAAGTGTTCGAGGACTAGACGGTACCCGGAGGTGGACTACACGACGAGTCAGTACCTGGAGGTGGACTACACGACGTGACGACTCACAGAGGAGGTTGACAGACGAGAGCGTGGAGGAAGCTATCTCTACCTACCCTTCAGGTAGGATCCATGGTGGACAACCAGGAGCTGCGCTATCTGTACCTACCCTTCAGGTAGGATCCGAGGAGGACGACCCAGGAGCTGCTTCCTTCTTCCAGATATTTGTCTTTTTGTTGTTGTACCTTGTTTAGTTGTAGTTGTACTTTCTTTTGGGTTTGTATTCTGGTCCATTTACTTTTCAGCTTTTCTTTTGTACTTAGTGTTTTGCTTCCGCTTGTACTCTGTGGTGCTTGTTTTCTTTTATAAATGCAATGCCTTCCCAGTTATCGTGATTTTATGCCTTTGGTTCTAGTCGCCAGCCCCTATCCTATGGAAGGCGGGCTTGGGGTAGTCACGGCACGGGTCCCGAGGACGGGTCGTGACATATTTTAATACATATACTAATCTATTGGTAGATTAAAATGGATTAATTCCATTAAAAATATATTTCAAGCCTTAGGAAGTGATAATAGGAAAATGTTTATTTTTCTAGTGTGTTTTCTGAAGGTAGATATTGATCAATGGTATTCATTGATTCAGAACACTAAAGAGGTTGATCTAATATAGAGTATATAATAGATAAATTTTAAAGTGATATTCTTTAAGAAAAACCTTGTTTTATAGAAGTGAACTTTAATGGAGAGGAATTTTATCACATTAATGAAGTAGTAAGAAGAAATTTTTTCAAATTATAAAGATAACATTACAAGATTATCTAGGCATGTTATGGACTATGTACATAATCCATAAAGTAGGATTGAATGTGTCGTTAATGGGATTTACCTGAGTCATTAAAGGAACCACTTTTTTTAAAAAAATTGATGATATAGTTTGAGGTTACATCAATACAAAAAAGTAATATTCTAATTTCTTTTATAATCAAGTGAAATTTATAAAATAAGAGTTTATTTTATCTCTAAGAAAAAATAATTATTCCAAAGAAGTTGAAAGAGAATATAGTATTTCCATCATGTTATAATTGAAGAAATAAATGCCCATGTACATTATAAATGGGAACATAAGTTTGTTTCAGGTGTATAGAAAGGGTTCATAAGGATCATAAAAGAATGGGAAAGAATAAAACTATTTTCATCTAGTACAACAGCTATAAATATATGGGTCATTATTGAAACCAATGTCCCAAGAATCAAGGAAACCTCCCACAGAAGAGGACATGGTGAGAAGGAAAAAATTATTCCATTACTACAAGTAAGGTTTATATTCTTAAATATGTATAGGTAGGTACTTTGATCATAACCTCAAATTTAAGAAAAATTATTTGGTTATAAACCTTCACACACTTTCATATCTTCCATGATTTCCATAAAAATTTGATAATTACCTAGCACCGTAAAAGGGGAGTTTTCAATCAAAGAATCATTGGGGAATTATTATTCTAACAAGTATGTGTTAGTATGTTCCCATTTTGAATCATATAAATACCATATTTTTAAACTTGATTATTTTATCTATTTTTAACATTGATATAATCCTCATTATCGATTGGATTTAAAATTTTAATGAAAAAATATGTTTCCATGAAAAAAATGATTATTCTCGATCGAGATGTGGAAAATCTTGTAACGCTACAAGAGTTTAAAATTAATAATCCTTTAAATATATTAAATGTACCACATAACTTATCATTCATGCAACAATGAGTTTACATGAAACACGATACTCTATTAAAATTTTACTTAAACATGACCATTATATCCTAGTCATTAAATTATAGGGTATAAATAGGACGAACCAAATCACAAAAAAAAATTTAAAACAAATTAATTGTTTATATTTTTATTATAAGTAAAATTAAAAATCATTTGGATGTAATAGGAATGTTTTCTAAAAATCGGGGGTTTTCAATGAAAATAAGTTCTTCGCTTCTTGTGAACTTATGGTAAAATTAATTTTTTACAATATTAGAAAATTTATTTGATAAAATTAACATAATTTTATAAATCATCACATTTAAATTATATTGTGTTAAATGTTTGGTATTTTCATAAAAAGGTTCATTTTTTCAATGAACAGTGTAAAATATTGATTTTTATTTGAAACCCAAATTTTCATTTAAATTTTTTACAATATCAAATTATATTTTAAATTTTCATTAAATTAATATTAGATCAATTTTATTATAATAAATATAATTTAGGTAATTGGAATCAATTTTATATAGAATTTTGATATTACAATATTCCATACTTTTGAGAATTTTCTCTATGAAACCATGTTTTTACGTCACGTCTGGGGGTATAATATTAAATTGGATTCTAAAAACATTGTGAATTAAATTTATAAAAATATATTCCATATTTTTAATTAGAATAATATATATTATATAGTAATTCCAAATTAATTTTTTACCAAAATTAATAGTGATAAAACTAAAAATTAATTATCACATTTAAGGAAAAAATGGGTTTACTTGGGGTTAATCTAAGAATATATGGGTTAAATATGACCTAAAAACTTGTATGAATATTTTTTTATATCCATATTATCAACATATACATTAAGAAAATATGACATAAGTTTATTTGGAAGCTTTTTCTTGTAAATGAGTTTTCAGAAATTTTTAAGTAATTTCCAAGGAGGTCTCTGTTCCGTAATTATGAACGAGCACTGACTCCCCTTACATATTCACACCTCAAAAGACAATGATCAATAAAACATTGAAAATATATATCCCTAAAATACTTATATATATTCTAGTTCTTTTATTCCTTCCAAAATACCAACCCTAGTGTCCTTAAGAGGAGATCCAAATGAGGTTTCTCTTAGGGAAAGTAATTGAATTAACAAATCTCTTTCATGTTATTTATTCTTTTTAAATAGACAATATTTTCTTAAAAATGACAGTAACATAAAACTAGTACCTTCCATATATATATGTTATTATTTTTATTCCATAATATTTATCTATCCCCACTTCCATCAAATTCGAAATGAAATCGTTGATTGTGTGTACGGTGGACTGTCACCTCACGAATTGATGTAATTCATTTCACCTAAACACCTCTCATAGTTGGATATAATGATGCAATTCATATTTAAATATAATATACAATATATAAATATTATTATTAAATTATAATTTCACCAATACCTTCTTAAGTGTCATTTTATTTAAAATATGAAAATATCGCTTGTGTGTACGGTGGACTACCACCCCCAGGAGCAATCTGATTCATTTTTTACTTAAGAATTACATGGAAGGTAGTAAGGATAAATTTAATGAATATAATTTATATAATTACATGATGTAAATTTTTTAAAATTAATATATAATATACTTTCATACCTTTTTACTTGTTTAGGGAATGATATCATCGCTCGTGCGAACATATGGCCTACCGTCTCCACAAAATGATGTGGTCCATTTTTACATGAACAAATATTAATAATGGTGATAATAATGTATATTGTGAGTAAATATGATATTTATAACATTATTATAAAATATTAGATGATTTATTTATATCATATTTTCAAGAACCAGAACATTCATTACAACACATGCATGAGAAAACGAGGAAATTAACACCAAAAAGAATAAAAATAATGAAATATTATTAACAAATAGGTGGTAAAATGTTATAAGTGGATAATATATAATATTATAAATATTTTTGTTATTATTATGTTATAATTTGAAAACATTTTTAAAACCATTATACATGTGGTTAAATTATTTACAGCTAAAGGAAAGTGTTTAGTAAGTGACATCATCTCAATTTCCCACCAATATGGAATATTTTATTATCGCACACATAATTTATTTTATATGTTTTAAATACTAAAAATGTTAAATTTAACATAATTACCACATCATAAATTTTGGTATTTAATGTTTCTATTTGAATTTTTTCATCCAAGGGTATTTTACTTGAACATTACCAAGTTGTAAGGTATTTCATCTCAATTTCCATTTCATTGAGACATTTTTATTAATATTAATCCATTCCCTTTTATGTGGTGTATTTATATACTTTTTCACCATGTACTACTTTTCAATATTTCAAGGAATATTTTTGGATCCAAGTTCCAAGACAAACCATGATTCTCAGGCTCTTTGAGCCCAAAATTAATTTTATAAAAATATTAAATATATTTTATATCACACGCACAAATTTTTTCAAAAACAATGAAATATATCTTGAAAAGAGCCTTTGATTGGAAATATGATACAATGGTTGAAACTATAGAATATGTTTTACCCAATGTACAATCTAATGTTGGATAATGCTAGACGTTTTTATGAGGTATTCTTTGGTGGGTGAATTTAAATTAAAATAAATGATTTATTTATTTATTTTAATTTAAATGACATAAATATAATCCCCTATAAATATGTCATTTTGAAATTTTCCCATGGTTATTCACATATGTCATGAATATTTTAGTGAAATTTCCACTTTTCTTCATTGGCGGATCAATATCAGACAACAAATGGTGATCTAATCGTACAAGATTGATAGGAAGTGGAAGCAGCACATCATCCTCATCATTAGAGAACTTGTTCTCCAGAAATGATAGACCCAGTATTGAGGTAGGTATCTTCATTTTTTCATTTTATTAAATATTTTAAGTTTGGATTATAATTTACATTGGATTTTATATTTTAGGACCCATCCAAGGGCCCCATTGAATGAATAATTTATTTATTCAATTATGATATTTCCATGCCATAATTTCACCCTAGTTAGCTCTCATTATGAAATTTCCTTCCAATGACTATTTTCCATTGATTTATACACCTTTTTTATGATTTTCCCTCATAGTTCTTCATGTTCTTCATCATTATCCTACATGGTTATGGTTAAAATTTCTCAAGGAATGTTAGAGAATGATTTAACCCAGGGATTTGTTATGGTAGAATGAAAAACATGTGGTTTGATGGATTACAAATGAATTGGTGTTATTTGGATGAATCAGGGTGTATTTTAGGTGGTACATTGGGGATTTGGGTTCCATGAATAGAAAAGGGTGATGTGAGATGAACAGGGTGCATGGTGTCTCAATAGAAGAGTGAATGATAAAGCCGTACGGGGTTTGGATGGCTGGATTGTGGACATTGGTGATGGAAAGGGTAGAGATGGCCCTATATCGAAGACTCTCTACATGATTGAGGTGGCAATGGAGGTATAAGTTTCACAATGAAAATGCGTGAAGGAAGCTATACATTCTTTGAAAATACCAACTAGACAGCGTGTAATGGGAAGAACACACATCGTTTAGTGACCTGGACAACACAACTAGGGGTTTGGGTAAATTAAATATAACACTTTGTGTGGACCCCCCACACACCGTGTGACCCGATGTTGGTATCCCATTGTTTACTCTGGGAGTATACAGATATGGATACGTTTAGGCACATGCCTTGTACTGGAACATGGACAGTGTATATGCGCATGGTCAGGATCACACTAGCAGGCCCCTGGGTGGCTGAGACATTGTGTGTTGTACAATTTCATGTCATTTGGTACTACATGGTGATCAAAATATGTGATAGAGAGGATTCAGCCAGGAATAGGTGTGGTTACACACATCGTGTGGACCCCTTACATTATATTTACCAGTTTATGAAACCTATACCTCTTGTATCCCCTTCATTTTGACTTTTATTTTCCCCCATGTAGAATATATTAAGTGTTATTCAACTTAGAATATGATGTTGGCCTTCATAGTGGATTTATATATAAGATTAATGATGCTCCAAACATGGAACTTCTTTAGGAAATGCTCAAGGATGACAGTGATTGGGTAGGTTCGGCATAGCAAGGTCAGAGTAGTCCCCCTAACACACTAGATCATGGATCCTCTATCAACCTACCAAGTGTTAGCCCCTTATAGACTAGGGTGTGGATCCTCTATCTACTGAGTGGTAACCTTATTGTGGACTAGGGTGTGGGTCCTCAACCTACTTAGAATTATCCACCTTGCGCACAGGGGTTTGGGTCCTCAACCTACTTACCCCCCCCCCCCATAGACTTGGGTGTGGGCCCTCTATATTCTTAGTGGAATCCTATTATATACTATGGTTTGGTCCTCTATCTACTGAGTTCTACCCCCATTATGAACTATGGCATGGTTCCTCTACCTATTGAGTGCTACACCAAATATGGACTAGGGAATAGGTCCTATATCTATTTAGTGGTGCCCCCTTATGGATATGGGTATGGCTCTTATACCTACTAAGTGGTACCCCCTTATGGACTTGGGCATGGGTCATATTCCTACTGAGTGGTATCCTCTAATACACTAGGTTGTGGTTTCTATACTTCTATGTCATTCCACCTCCTTCATTATACAGCACAGTGGAGTGGTATGGATTCTCCATACTATTACTTCTTTGTATTACCACATGAGATGTTTGGAATCGATGATGGACCTTTCGATCTATGGTTAGACTCATCAACTTGGGTTAGGATATGAAAGGTATATTCCCTTTCGTTTTCATATTGGATTCATATATTTTAATATATATCTGTGCCATTGGGTTTTGTTTCCCCTTTACCTTAGGATGAGCTGATTACTTCTATCATGTCTTTAGTTTCCCCCTCATTAGTTTTTTGGGTGTCCTATTGGGTTATATATACTCACCCTTTCTAGGTATTTTCCCACCATTTTTGTGATTTCTAAATATGGTATATATGTCAGCAGTGGAATTGGAAGAGCCTAGGGATACATGGGTGAATTTGACCACCTACGGTGGTCGGGGCTCAGAGATTAGGAGTCTGGCTATAACATCCCGGTTCCCGGTGCCGCCAAGACGTGCCCCATACCCGGTTGGTCACATGGCCTCAAGCACATTTTGTAAAAATCCATAGGTTGTTGACAAGCAACGAGGTCCATGGGTGTTATAGTGGGGAAACTATTCCCTCATTGGTAGAGTAATGCAATGGAAAGAAATAGATAACAGTAGCAGAAGAAATAATAATACCATACAGAAGTAAATAGAAGAAGACTAGAAGTAAATAAAAAACATCCACATATATATATATATATCAAAAATTATGCATGTCACAAGTATCTAGTAATTCATCCAAACAAGTCACAATTCTGGAATACAGGACTAAACCAAAGTACAAGGAAAACATGTAAATAACTCTAGTAGCATCACAAGCCTCAGCTTTGTCTAATTCTCTCCATCTCTAAAGAAATAAAGTACCTAAAGTAGAAGGGTGCTTTCCCATATCTATACTTATAGAAATATAATTTGATTGGGCCCAAATGTATGACCCAAACAGGGTGTGAGAAAAATCCCAGAAAGAAACCACCCAAAGATCTGTTCCTAACAGTCAGTGAATATATATGGCAGATGATAAGAAAAAATGAAGCAATAAACAAGGAAATACTCAAATGTAAATAGTCCTACAGTTTCAATTACCTTAATTTACATTCTTCAATTAATCAATCAAACAAAAACAAGAAACCCTTTGGGAAGATATCATAGCCTATCCCCTCTGGTTCAACCAATCAATCTCAAGTAACCCTCTTTGTATGTTCTCATAGCCTTACCCCTCTAGTTTAACATATACAAGGATATAATGACCCCCTGGGTAAGCTCACATGGTCTAACCCCTTTGGTCTCATTCAAACAAAGACATTATGAGGAAGTACTCACTATAAATTCCCCCAATAGTATTTTAACAACAAACTATAGACACTTTGAGGAAGAACTCAACGTCAATTCCCCCTTGTGGTCTAATAATGGTAACTATAGGCGCTCTGAGGGAGTACTCAATGTCAATCCTGCTTTGATCTTGCAGTGTGATAATGAATAATAGACACTCTAGGGAATCCATCAACATAAATTCCTCCTATGGTATCACTACATCAGGTTCCCATAGCCCTATGTAATGAAATTGTGCAAAAATGATGTTTAGTAGAAAAATTAAACCTAAAAGTACAACATGGCTAAATAGCTACAAATTAAATCACAGCATTAGATAAATCACTCCATCCTAACAACACTAGGCATTGAAAGCAAGAATCCTAATAAGAAAAACTAGACCAAATGGTCAATATCAAATAAAACATGGGAAAGAACCTCCATATCATGTAAAAATAACCCTAATTACAAACAAGAGTCATAACTCAAGAAAACAATATTAGGAGGCCTGAATAAGGTTAAAATCCCTAACCACACAATACCTCAAATAAAGATATTGGGAATGTTTTCACATATAATTCAAAGACTAACTACAGAAAGGAAAAACTCACATACATCATTGTTGTATGATCGATATACTCCAATGTTGGACCTTGAATCAGTCTAGAATGACATAGATCTACAAATATTTATAAAACATTCATAAAAGGATATATCACAAAAGAGGATAAATCATGGAATGAGGCTCTAGAAGAAGGAAGAAATCACTACTGTGATTCCAATGCAATTGATAGTGTTTGATTCGAATAACGGATAGTCGATCAGGGGCTTGGAGAAGAATCGCTCCCTTTGGTCACTCTTGGATGAGACAAGTCGAGAAGAAGGTGTCTCTTCCAATTAGATGCAACCCCGGCCCGATTTAAAAAATAAAAATAAACTTACATGGTGTGTCCATTAAAATTACACGGTGTGTATATGCCTTTATCGGGCCCCATTTTATGTGGTCCTACCACATCATCACAACGTCGTGTACATGGTTGTGACACGTCCAGACATAGCCTGGACTCGGTTCCAGAGTACACGACGTGTACAAAGAAGCACACGACTTGTACTCTAAAAACATTCATTCTTCCCATTTTCCTCAAAAACAACTTGGAAAGAAAACTCATACTTGAAAATATGATCCGGGTTCTTACAAACTTCCCCCTTAAAGAAATTCATCCCTATATTTCCCTAACGTGGCGATAACGAAGAGGAATCATCTTATCAATTCTGCCACTACGGTGGTGCGTCTGCATCCCTCCCATAAGTCTCATATTGTTCTTTCTTGTGCTACCATAGCACCCGTACTAGAGGAACAAACCAGCCATGGAGAACGTTCGTTCATTGATTAACAATCTAGATAGGATGCCCTTAGAATGAGGCATCCACCTCCAACTCAACCTCCTCGGGTTGAAAAACATGAGATGTGTATGAGAAGTAATGTCATAGATGATAAGCATGGAAGATGTCATGCATAGCTCAGTACCTTTGAGGTAACTATAATCGATAGGAAATCAGCCTGAATCTCTCCAATACCTCAAACGGTCCAACATATCTCAGTTAAATCATGGTCTATCATCTAATCCTCTTCTATCCCAACCTCGGTGTGACACATTGGAAAACTTGATCTTCGGCCTTGAACTCTAGAGGTCATCTCTATTGATCATCATAAGGGTCCTTTCATGACTGTGAAGTAGCCATTATCTTTTAGATCAACAATATCTTTTATATGGCATCTTGGACAAGATGAGGTCCCAACATAGCTTCCTCTCCTGGATCTAGCTAACCTAGGGGTGATTGGCATGGCCTACCAAACATATCCTTGTAAGCTTCCATCTGAATAACTTCTTGAAAACTATTATTGTAGGAAAACTACACCAGAGGTATGGGCTTCTCCAATGAACTTCCAAAATCTAGGACGCATGCTCCAAGAATTTCCTTTATCACCTAAATAGTATGCTCAGAATGGCCATATGTCTGAGGATAGTAATCTCTACTCAGAAGTACCTATGTGCCCAACACCCTCTGTAGTCCCTGCCATACCCAAGAAGTAAAATGGGAATCCCTATCTGAATCAATCGGTTGAGAAACCCCATGTAAACATTGGATCTCCCAAATGTAAAACCTTCCCATCTCATCAACACTAATTGTTTCCTTGATCAGTAAAAAGTGTTAAAATTTTTTGAGTCTGTCAATGACAACCCAAACTGCATCATTCCCTCGATTCGACCTTGGTAAACCTGTCGCAAAGTCCATCGTGTTATCATTCCACTTACACTCAGAAATGGGTAACTACTAAAAAAGACTTGCTGGTTATTAAGGCTCTGTATTTACCTACTGACAGGTGGAATGACTCATGACAACCTAGTAACATCTCTCTCCATACTGGGCCACTAATACATATGGTTTAGATCTTGATACTTCATGGCGACACCAGGATGAACTGGCTAAACATCAGAATGAAATTACGCATAATCTCCTCACATATGTGTGTTGACACCCCTACGAGGCCATGAAAATGCAATATCTCATCCTTGCCTACAGTCCATTCAAGAATAGGGTCCTCCCCTAACACCCTCTCCCATAGTAATACGCCTTTAGAATGTGATAGATGCATCATTCTCAATCGTTCAATAAGAGTATAGGTAAC
Organism: Viscum album; assembly: GCA_963277665.1. NCBI lineage: Eukaryota > Viridiplantae > Streptophyta > Magnoliopsida > Santalales > Viscaceae > Viscum > Viscum album. The sequence continues at coordinate 84,838,001 of OY728121.1, read as the reverse complement.
AGCTAAGGAAAAAAAGAAATGTCTTCCCCTATCTATTGTGGACCTACAAATGCATCTCAGAGAACAGAGCCATGGGCTACCACTCAATACTAGAATCCTGGACTACATGTATCTATGTTCTCCTGCTCAACACACCAGCCATTACATTGCCTTTACCAGGCGTATAGGCAAGATCGAAATCAAAAGACTAAAGGTATTTAACCCACCTTCATTGTCCCAAATTCAGATCACGCTTTGTAAAGATATACTTGAGACTTTTTTTATCGGTGAAAACTAAAAAAATCTCTCCCATAAGATAATGTATCCAAAAGTGTAAATCTTTAACAAATGCAGCCAAATCTAGATCATACTTCTGGTAATTCCTCTCAAGTTTCCTTAACTTCTGAGACTAGTACGCAACAACTCCTTCCCCCTATATGAGCACTGCTCCCAGCTCGACCCCCGATGCATCATAGTAAACAATATATCTCTTTCCCGAAAGTGAAAAAACTAATATCGGTGTTGAATTCAACCACCCTTTCAACTCCTGAAAGGCTCACTCGCAAGAATCTGGCCACACATATTTCACATCATTCTTATTCAGGCCCATCGGTGGCACTTCTAAGCATGGAAAGTCATATATAAAATTCTGGTAGTAACCAGCCATCCCAAGAAAACTTAGGAACTCAAATACATTCTTCGGATTCTTCTAGGAAACTACTTCTCTGACTTTATTTGGGTCTACAGATACTCCTCTCTCTGAGATAACATGACCCAAGAAGTGAATTTAGTCCATCCAAAAGTGGCATTTTTAGAGCTTATCATATAACTGTCACTCTCTTAGTGTACTCAAAACAATATCAAGATGTGTGGCATAGTCATGATGAGTGTGAGAGTACACAAAGATATAATTCACAAATACTACCATTAAAGAATACAAGTTTGGATAGAATACTCAATTTATCAGTGCCATGAAAATGGTAGGTGTGTTTGTAAGACAGAATGCAATAACCATGTACTTGTATAGACCATACCCACTCTGAAAGGCTGTAAGAGGTATATCTGATGGTATAACATGCAACTAATGATAAAAAGATCACAAGTAGATCTTATAGAAACCCTGAGATCCTCTATCATTATTAAAGAGATCATCAATACTTAGTAAAATATATCAGTTCTTGAACGTCAATTGGTTCAACTTTCGATAATCCACGCAATGTATGATAGTACCATCTGCCTTCTTCACAAAAAGGAATGGTGAACCCTAAGGATAAGTGATCTTTCAGATAAAACATATTTCATGTAACTCTATTAACTACTTCTTGAGATCCTATAACTCTTGTGTCGCCATTCTATAAGGAAGAATGGATATCGGTGTCGTTCCGGGCATAAGCTCAATAGAAAATTCCCCCTCTAGCTCTAAAGGAAAAACTAAAATGTCCTATAGAAAGACATACATGAAATGATCCACCACTAGAGGAAATTCTAACTATGTATTCCCCTGGTAATATAGATATATATTATCAATATGGACTATAACACCACCCAACCCATGATTCTCAGGTCATGTTCTTCTTTCCTGGACATCCCATTTACTTTTATGTAATAACAAACTTCCCTATGGTGATGTGAAACTCAACCTATGATTATAGAATTCAATGAAAGACTAGAAGGGAACTAACTAGTCCATCCTAAGAATGACATCATAGCCTGTCATCTCCAGGACATAGAGGTCCCTGAAGAAGTGACACCCACCAACCTCAAGAGGAAACTCCTTGCACTGACACACACTAGTTTTCCTTGTCCCCGACGGAGTTTCCAGCATCAAGACATTATTAGGAGTAAAGATACAGATCTTAAGGCTCTCAATAGTTGCAATAGATATGAAACTATGGGAATCCCATGTATCAAAAAGTGAATAATCTAAAACTGAGGCAACTAGGATCGTACCTCGAACTGTAGAGGGTCCAAAATCCTGCTCCTCCTAGGTATGCTCCACTACAAAATTCATGCCTATATCACAGCCCTGTGAACCTTCCGGACCAACGTGAGCTCATCCACCCTGTTTTCGTTGAAATCCTTCTGATAGGATACCACTATAGTGACCTCCCCCTCATCCTGAATGGGTAGAAGAACTCCAGTTCCCAGACGGATGAGAAACTAGTGGTGTTGTTCCTGAAAGGGGAGTGATATAGGAACCTATATCACTTGATACTAGTGAGAGTAACTAATAGAAAAGATGATGATGAAATATCATGCTGCAATATCGGCACACCATTGGGTATCTTTGGAAATGTGTCCACGTATGCATGACCTTCTCACACTGGTAGCATACCACCTGGCTACCTGATGGTGTATCGTGCCTACTCAGATCTCCAGGTGTAGACTCCATGTGGTGCTTCCTACTATCAGTCAAAGAAGCACCAACTCTGGATGATTAACTTCCCTGGGCCATAGCTCCAGAATCCCATAGGTTGCGCTCTATGATCAATTCCTGGTTGACTATGAAATATATGGTAGTCAATCTAAATATTTTCACATGGGATCGGATGTCATTCCTGACACCATCCTCAAACTTCCTCCCTATGAAATATCATCACCCCTAGAATGGGTGTGAAGTGTAGCAACTCTGTGATGTGAGAAGAGTACTCCATGACTGATAGAGTACCCTAATCTAGACTCATGAACTCTCGGGCTCAGTTGGCCTTAAAAGTCTCTACGTAGAAATAATCATAGAACGTATGCTATAACTCATCCCATGCCATAACCTGTAGGCTTCCTTCCTCTGAGAACACATTCTTCCCTCTCTTGGTAGAATCCTGAAACATATAAGTAGCTAGATTCAACCTCCACTCTGGAGTCGTCTCCAGATAATTGAAGATAGATAGCATGGCTTCTAACCATGACTCAACATCCTGAGGTCCTCCATCCCCTAAGAAAGTGGGAGGATGCTGCTGCTGAAATAATTTCATCAACTTTTCCATAGATGGGGAGAGATATGGTGCTCTATAGAAGGTATGTGTATACCTCATGAAGCCTTATTGGAACTGTGCATCGGTACCTATATTTGGAATGACAGCTGGTGCGAAGACAGTCATGATGGGAGGATTTCCAAGTAAACATTGATCTTCCATGTTCGGTGTCTGATCATTGCCATGTATCTGGTGTACAGCCAAAGGATGTCATGGTGGCATGACTCTGTAAGGTAAAGCGCACACCATAGTTCAAGATTATCAAGGACTAAAACATATAAGTGTAAGAAATTAATAGGATAAGGAAATCATTCATTCTTCTCAAAATAGGGATGCACGGTGTGTATGTCCCCTACACGGTGTGTTCCTTTAAGCCTTCACATGGGCGTGTACTTCAGCCAACCCTGGTCATGTAACACCTTATACACATGGTGTGTTCTCCCAAGACACAGCATGTACATAAATTGTTTCACCTTCCCGAGTTATTCTAAATGACTAACCCACATGGTTCTCCTAGAATGAGACTACACGGCGTGTTCATGCTAGACATGGAGTGTACTAGAAGGATTTAACGGACCTATATTGTTTGTTGCATGGAGGGATACATGGGTTACTCTACAGGGTGTGTTCAAGCTTGACACAGTGTGTATAACCTATGTTTCATCCATCGGTGTTGTTAGTCACATGAGTGGACACACAGTCCCTACAACACGGCGTTTATGTACGATACACGAAGTGTTCCTCCAAGGATTTCCCAACCTCGTGTCTCTTCCCACACATCCAGTGACACGGTTAGAGACTAAATGGAATGTACATATAGTACACAGTTTGTACTTAAGGAAAACAGTTTCATCCCAAACAGAAGGATACATAGTGTGCATTTAGCAATACACACTGTGTATTCTGTGCTTTTCCGGACAATAAGCCTCAGAAACTACTCCAGATCCCAGAAGAACACTTAATATATCATTAAAGTGCTAAATTCTGATTCGTGAGAGCCCATAATCCATGTGAATCCATGTCTGGCATCTTATACATGTCATATACTAGCATAATAGTGCAATGATCCGCCAAATTCTGATCCATGAGGGCCCATAACACATCAAGAACCAAAGTTTGGCTTTCATTAAAATGAAACCTTACAAAATATAATACCCTATCAAATAGTAGGTATTCTATCAAGGCATCTATCACAAATCCATGAATACATATCACAACATATTTCACAACAACATGAAATCAGTGATGCTTCTTAAATGGAAAGGCAATAATACATGACATGTGATCTATAGAAAGTGCCTATATGATTCATGAGATGGAATACCCACATCTCATCAGGTTGAAACCAAATTAGAACCTCAATATTATCATTTTTAACTGCACAAAACATGGGAATCACCCAATGGTGAAATTAAATCAACTGTAATATTTTCAAAACCAAAAGAATCAATATATGTGTTAAATTAGATTTTCCCTATACACGTTTTTACTACTCCTGGGAAAAGATTATTACTAACCACATATTCCATCATATCCCCATCTATAGGCTCCAAATAGTATTTCAAAAAGAAAATAATCCCACTAATACCACTTTGTAACGTCTGGGTTCTAGGTGCCACCCAGAGGTTCCTCGTACGTAGTTTTTCACATGGGATTAAGAACATTTCCCCAATTTCTAGAAGCTGTCTACTATCAGCAAGGGACTTGGGTGTGATAGTGGGGAAACTATGACATCAATGGCAAAGTAATGCAGTGGAAAGAAACAGATAACATTAGTAGAAGCAATAATAATACCATACATGAGTAAATAGTGGAAGACTGGGAGTAAATAAACAACTACGACAAATATATATATATTTCAATAATTATGCCTGTCACAAGTATTTAGAAAATCATCCAAACAAGTCACAGTGATGGAATACATCACAGAAAGATCTATTCCTAATAGTCAGTTAGTATATATGGCAGGCAATAAGCAAAAATGAAGCAATGAACAAGGAAGTACTCAAAAGTAAACAGTCCTACAGTTTCAATTACATTCATTTTTATTCATCAGTTAATAAACCAAATAAAAACCAACAACCATCTAGGAACATCTCATAGCCTATCCTCTCTAGTTCAACCAATCAATCTCATGTAACACTCTAGGTTTTTTCTCACAGCATAATCCCCCTGGTTGAACATATACATGGATACAACAACCTCTGGGGTAAGCTCACACGCTCTAACCCCATTGATCTCATGAAAACAAAGAGTCTTTGAGGAAGCACTCATCATAAATTCCCAATATATTATTTTAACAATAATCTATAGACACTCTGAGAAAGTACTCAATGTAAATTCCCCCTGTGGTCTCGTAACGGTAACTGTAGACACTCTGAGGGAGCATTCAACGTCAATCCCCCTGATGGTATCACAGCGTGATATAGAATAATAAACACTCTAGGGATGCCCTCAATGTCAATTCCCCCTATGGTCTCACTACACTTGGTTCCCACAGCCCTGTGTAACGAAATCATGAACAAACAATGTTCAACAGCCAAAGTAAACCTAAAATTACTACTTGGCTAAATATCTACAAAGCACATCACAACATCAGATAAATGTAAGGACTCGACCCTAGTTTCCTGGATCTGGTGCCTTATTTAATTACATTAGAATATAAATAGGGGATAAAATCCCAAATTATTGAGTTCTTTTGTAGTTTTGGAAAACTATATGCATACATACATTTAACATTACAACTTGAAAATAAAAACAACATATAAGTCTTATTGGGAACATCCACAACTCTAAATTTATCCCTAATGGTCATTAATAATAAACATCTTCATATTTTTAGAAAATTAATCATAATAATGGTGTGAGCTCAAATGCTCAGTAATGGTAAGAAATACAATGGAAGATATCATAAAATAAACATTAGGCATGTGTAATAAATAAAAAAAATGCCTTTAACAAAAACATGATCACATCTTGGCAAGAATAATAGCTGAATTAATAATTCAATAAACATAGATATTATACTAGTCAAAAAACTACATGAACCATCAATACTATTTTCATAATGAGGGAATTCATACTGCGGGACTTCATGACCATACCATCTGGGCCTTGTGCTATGACCATAAATAATAATTTTTTCAAGGCCTTGTGCCAGGACCGTAGTTTGTCTAATGAGACCTACCAATGCACCGAGGCTCTAAAGAAGGCCCCACCCAACACTTACTATGTCCAATTCATTCCTCTTATGAATGGGATAAATATAAAAAACATCCACATTAATATTGAAACTAATATATGAAATGTAAATGACGTTCCACAATCATTAATCATAAACACTAACCATTCAGAGTAATATGGTGAGTGGTTTCAAAATAGCACATCCACAGTCAAAAAAATAACAAACCATTCAATAAAAAAGTGGAATATATCATAGGATATAAACCTTAATGATGTAAAATATTTAACAAATTATGATGGCATAGGTTAGGATACTTTCAAATGAGACCATTGAAAAATCCTTGAGGAAATAATCCTTAAACATTCCAATGTGTCCCATACCACCTTGAAAAATATAAATAATAATACCTTAGAATATCAAGAGAAAATGAGACTTTTGATATGATATACCAAATTTAATTACAGACACCATAAGAAAGAAATATGTGGTGAACAAGGCATATATCTCATAAAATTTAATGTGAGATGTGAAAAAAATCCTTTTTACCTTTAAATGAAGATTTCATTTGGAAAATCATTTATATTCGCCATGAAATCAGTTTGTAAAAATGAATATCCTAGAAAATAAAATACAAGGACATTGAAATTATATTTTAGGAATAAATTATGTCCCACTGAAGTGAAATAATATAAAAAGAGTTCTTAATATTATTTAGAAATAAATCTTTTTAAAGCATTTTAAAGAAAGTATTAAAAATAATTTCAAAGTGGAAACACAAGTTTGTTATCTTAAATCCTAAAATGATCCAAGATAATTTTTAATGATAAAATTATAGTTTTTATAAAAATAATGGTGTCTTAATATATATTCTGGTGTACACTTGAAAATGGGTAATAATTCGAAAAGATCCCTAGAATCGGGTTTCTATTTTAGAAATAATTTTGAATATTCCTTTTAAAACACATAAATTCCCATAAAATAAGGAATTATTCTTGTTGGAAAACATGTATAGAACACACCCACATAATTTATGAGGAGTAAACAGTAATACATAAGAATTTAATTGAGGTTACTATACAATTAATGTAACTCGAATGAAATTGGAGGTTCGGGTGGAAAACCCTCATCACTTTGTAATAAATCGATTCGAACACCCCCAAATTAATAATAATCAAATGATACATTGAATACCATGATAATAAATATATTATTGATATAAAACATTAATGGGAAGTATACATTAACCATACACATGTAATAGTAGTGAATACAGAATATCTCATAATGATGGGGGTGGGATAAAGAAGCCCTTACCTTACGTCTGAATGTGTTCTGCTCTAGAAATTAAGGTCCTAGAATTTGAAATTAGACTTATTAATAAATTAATTCCGAACCTATTAGACAATTATTTAGTTTATCAGAATTTTATTAAGCTCATTATGTCCTTATGGATAAGTTATAATATTGAATTATGTTGTTCCTGAGTGTTTGTTTACTTGATTGGTTCATTTGTTTTTAAGTAATTATGTTCATGTGGAAGGGATATAAATCTCAAGAATTGAAATTAAATATTATTTATGAACATCCAGAAGTGTTAATGGGAATTTAAATAAGTTTTTACATGGAAGGAGGATGAATCATTAGATGAAATATTATTTACATTCACATAGATTATTTTTTCGATATTTTTACTATTAGGAACTAGTTGGGTCATAAGATTTAATAATATGTACGTATACTAGTTCCTGAATATTAATTTAGTTATAATACACATATTATAGTATATTTAAACCATAAAAATGTTTTAATGGCCAGTAATAAAGAAGAAATTTAAGAACGAAACATCTTCATCCAAAAAGGTTATAAATTGGATCCTCATGGATGTTGATTTCGTTTTTGAAATAAAAGGGAGAGAGTAAGAATATTGATGATGGTTTATCCATTCACAAGATATAATTTCAGTATATAGATGATAATGAGGTAATCATGGTCATTTGGATAGAGGAGGTTACCAAAGAATAAGAAAAGAAGTTAAATTGAAATGAAACTAAATGAAAAATAAAGATGATTTACCTTTTGTATTAACCTCCATAAGAACCTCCATAAGGGTAGGATTATTGGTCTTTCGGAAAAAATAATAGCTTATTGGATAGGGGGAGTGACTAAGGAAAGGTAATTGAGTATATCATGGAGGAGATTCAAGTCTTAGAACAATAAAGATAATGGGGAGTGAGGGGGTCTAATAGTGGAGGAGAGGAGGTAATTTACATTATTTTAATCATTATTATTGTATTTTTTCTCAAGAATATGAATAGTTTTAATTAATGTGACCCCAAATAGTAATAATGGAATTTTAGTTAGAACCAAGTGGGATTACATCACTTATGATGTCATAAATAGTGTATTTAACTGATAATTTTTGTATACGGTATTTTGTTGTATTTCACTATTCATCAAAAATTTGAGTATTTTAGAAAAATCCTAGAAATTCACCCTAACCATTTTTTGACATGTAGAATTAAAAAATGAAATCTATTTTTCGAAATTAATTTAATAATTTTTTTGAATTTAATTTTTAAACAAATTCATAACTTATTCCAAAAAACAACTTTAAAACTATAACTCGTTTTAAAACACATTGAGAATTTAATCAAGGTCCCATAAAACTATCTTAAAATAATAAGATAACAAAGAAACAATTTATATATCATTTTTATGAAAATACATTTCAATTTTGAATTATTAAATTAATCAAAAAATTGTAAATAAAATATTTATGACATACAAAAATACTAATATTATATGAGGATCATTTTTTCAGTTTTAAGATGTCTAAATTGTATTTATACATTCATGGGTGAAGTTTTTATTTTATTGGCCAATTTAATCTTTATTTCTATTCATATGGGTATGTTACTATTCATAAGGGTATGTTACTATTCACCAAAAATTATGTTTGTTTTATAAGACTCTAAATATCTCACCAAAAGCAACCGTGTGTGTCAGTTTTTCAAAATTCAAATCACAGAGGTGGAAAAATTATGTTTACATGGATAGGTTATAACAAAGTGGTGTTTTTCAGTGACTCAGTGTTTCATGAATTCTATATTAAATCTATTTGTAAATTCCTGGGGTGTTACATTATCCCCTCATTACAAAATATCTCATCTTCAAAATTTGAAATTGAACTTCGAATGCTAATGGTCGATACTTGAAAATTCTCTGATAGAAAACCCACATCAAGAATATAGTTAAAATATCCTACAAATAAGTGGAAAGGGAAATGCATCGGTTACAAAAAAACAGCACATTCTAGTTGGACAACATGGTCAAGGAATAAAAATCATACCATCATGTATTGGCATTAAACTCCAAAACCCCATACAATGATCAACATAAACCATTTCATAAATGGTTAAAAAATACCAAAATATAATGATTCCACACATTTTAATTAAGTTCTCTAAATGTCCATGATGAACATATCATTAACCCTTAATCAACATGATGTATCTCTAAAATTCACATTCCAAAATGTGAACAACTTCATCACGCATCCTCTTGAAATATGGTAATAACTTGAATTATCATAAAAACCATATTGGATTCATGAATTCCCCCATTTTCCTTAATTAAGATACATGTTATTCGATATAGTCCTTAAATCAAAAGGTGTTGTAAAATTAATCGATGATAGTATAGACCACTTTTCAACAAGTCAAAAATAAGTTCAAAGGTGGTTAGTATTTATCTGAATCAGTCATTTCATCATCCTTATCTCATCATAATATAAATATATTAAGGGTTATGTTTCCCTCAATCATATATTCTTTTCTAAAAAGTTTAACTTTCTTCTCAATCACCATTCTCTTTTACCATTCATCATATGAACACATATCCTTAATGAAATAGTACTACAGTACAATCCTTATATATCTCAAATTCATACAACCAGTACATTACTAACAAAATATTGAAAACAAATGATTCATGAATTTAAATATTAAACATTCTACTTCATCTATAGCATAATCATAACATTATCATTATCTAAAATCATCATTTTTGGTATATTCCTTTGACGTTTGGGACATTGATTCTCATAGTGTCCCATCTCCTTGCAATTGAAGAATTGTACATAGGAAACCTTTTTATTACCCTTAAAATCAAGAACATGGTATCCATTTTCTCCACACTTATAGAAAAACATCATTCCCTTCAATCATTTACCATGGTGATTCGTTCCACATTTATCACATGTGGGAAAACTCTTCTTTCCCTTCTTCCCTTTATCCTTGTATTTCTCGGCCATCCTCTCTTTCTTTTTCTTCCCTTAAAATCCATAAGACTCAGAGAAGTCTCTACATACCTTGTTAATAAATGTTATTATTTCCTCATATGATGAGGATACATGGGTGACAATCTTCCTTTGAAAATATGGCTTAAGACCAATAGAGATATAATCCTTCATACTGTTCACATCTCATGCATTGGTGAAGTTTTCATTCCTTCTAAAAATATCCATTTCTAATTAATTAAATACTATATATTATATCATAAAATTATGAGCTCTCTATATCTATAAACATGGTATAACACATGAAATAAATTTATGCATCATAAATCCTAGAATCATATACATTAGTTGCTTTTGGGACTTAAAACCTTCATAATGGCTTGTAAAGAAAATGGGAATTATCCTAATCATATCCTTTGGGAGTGTCAATACCAAGAGTGCAGCAAGGCCTGTTGTTGTGTACCAGTATATCTCATGTCATTCCCAAAAATCCTTGTCATAGCTTTCACTCCTAGGTACATCTATGCTAGAGGCACCTCTACCTGTTTTTTTGTAGACAGAGATGTATTTTCTAAAAATAAAAACATAATTCATTCCTCACCAAAATACCAGGGTGTTCTTGTTTTTTTCCTCAAATACTAATTTATAGCTTTGTTCCATAATCTACATTTTCTAATCTAGTTTCCACGTTTTCTACTAAACTTCCTTTGATACCAACTATAAGGACTTTACCCTAGTTTCCCAGAGTCGGTGCCTTATTTGATTATATTGGCATATAAACAAGGAATAAAATTACAAAGGATCAAGTAGAATAGTATTTTTGGAAAACCAAATACATACATAGGTTCAACATTACAACTTTAAAATAAAAACTAAAAAACAAGTTTTATTGGGAACACCCACTACTCTATGTTTATCCCTGCATGTCATTCATAATAAACTTCTTCATTCCCTGAGAAAATGAAACATAAGAAAGGGGTGAGCTCAAATTCTCAGTATGGGTAAGCAATATAGTAGAAGATATCATAACATAAACATTAGGCATGTGTATTAAATTTAACAAATATGCCTTCAACAAAAACATGAACGCATTCTGGAAGGAATAAGAGGTGAATAAATAATGCCATAATCTATGGTATTCTAATATTCAAAAAACCACATTACCCATCAATACTATTTTCATAATGAGGGAATTAATAATGAGGGACATCATAAGTATACCTTCCAGGCCTTGTTCTAGGCCCATAAATAATCATTTTGTCAAGGCCTTGTCCCAAGACCGTAGTTTGTCTCATGATACCTACTGATGCATTGAGGGTCTATAGAGGGCCCCAACACACACTTGCAATGTCTAATTCATTTCACTTATTAATGGGGATAAATATAAACACCATAAACATTCATATTGAAACAAACATATGAAATGTAAATAACTTTCCCCAATCATTAATCATAAACACTAACCATTCAGAGTAATATGGTGAGTGGTTTCATGATAGCACATCCACAGTTAAATTAATCATAAACCATTCAATAAAAAATATAGGATGATATCATAGTAGATATACCTCAATGAAGTAAAATAATTAACAAAGTATGTTGACATAGGTGAGGATATTTTTAAATGATACCATTAAAAAAACCTTGAGTAAATAATCCTCAAACATATCAAAGCGTTCCATACCACCTTGAAAAATTCAAATCATAATACCTTAAAATATAATTAGAAAAGTAAAATCTCAATATGATATACTTAATGGCAGTAAATACACCACAATAATGAAATATGTGGTGAACAAGGCATGTATCCCATACAAGTTAACGTGAGATGTGAAATATCCTTATTACTTTTGAAAGAAGAGTTCTTTTGGAAAATAATTTATATTTTCCATGAAATTAGTTTGTAAAAATGAATATCACAGAAAATAAAATACTAGTAAATTAAAATTATATTTTCAACATAAATGATGTCCCACTGAAGTGAAATAATTTTAAAAGAGTTATTAAGTTTCTTTAGAAATACATCATTTTATAGCATTTTTAGGAAAGTATTAAAGAGAATTTTAAAGTGGAAAGAAAATTTTGTTATATTAAATCCAGAAATGATCCAAGATCAATTTCAATGATAAAATTAGTGTTTTTATAAAAATAATTGTCGATTAAAACATATTTGGGTGTACACTTTAAAACGGGTAAGATTTTGAAAAGATCCCTTGAATCGGGTTTGTATTTCCGAAATAATTTTGAATGTTCCTTTTAAAACATGTAACTATCAATAAAATATGGAATGATTCTGGTAGGTAATAATATTTAGAACACTCACACAGAATTTATTAGGATTAAACAATAATACATAGGAATTTTATTGAGGTAACTAGACAATAAATGTAACCTGAATGAAAATGGTGGTTCAGGTGGAAAACCCTTGTCACTTTGTAAACTATCGATTCGAACACCCCCATATTAATAATCGTAAAATGATACATTTAATACCATGATAATAAATAGATTCATGATATGAAACATCAATGGGAATTATACATACACCATACATAGATAATAGTAGTGAATACGGAATATCTCATAAAGATGGAAGTGGGATGAAGAAACCCTTATTATAAGTCTGAATGTGTTATGCTCATGAACATAAGGTCCTCGAATATGAAATTATACTTATTAATAACCTAATTAATAACATATTAGAAATGTATTTAGTATATCATTATTTTATTAGGATCATTATATCCTCATTGATAAGTTATAATATTGAATTCTGTTATTTCGGAGTGTTCGTTTACTTGATCAGTTAACTTGTTTTTATGTAATGGAGTTCATGAGGAATGGAAGTAAATATGCAGAATTAAAATTAAAAATTATTTATGAAAATCCAGAAGTCATAATGGTCATTTCAATCATTTTTTTACACGTAAGGATGATGAATCATTAGATGAAATATTAATGACATTCACATAGATTAATTTAGCGTTATTTTTATTATTATGAACTAGTTTGGTCACATGATTTAATAATATGTACATATACTAGTTCTTGAATATTAATTTGGTAATAATACATATAGTATAGTCCATTTAAACCATAAAAATTGTTTCATGACCAGTAATTAAGGAGAAATTGAAGAACGAAACTTCGTCATCAACAAAGCTTATAACTAGGAACCTCATGGATGTTGATTTCATTTACAAAATAAAAGAGAGAGAGTAAGAATATTGATGATGTTTATTCCATTCACAAGATATAATCCCATTATATATATGATACTAGGTTAATCATGTCAATTCGGATATTGGAGGTTAGGATAGAATAAGAAAATAAGTTAAATTGAAATGAAATGATATGAAAAATAAAGATGATTTACCTTTTGTATTAACCTCTTTGAGAACCTCCTTAAGGGAAGGGTTTTCGGTGTTCTGGAAAGACCAAGAGATTATTGGACATGGGTAGTGACTAGGGAAATTTAATTGGGAAGATATTTTTGGATCTTCATGTCATCGGAGAGTGAAGAGAATAGGGTGTGAGGGGGGTTTTATAGTGGAGTAGAGGAGTTATTTTACATTATTTTAATTATTATTATAATATTTCTTCTCAAACCCATGAATAGTCATAATTCATGTGACCCCAAATAGTAAAAATGGAATTAGAGTTCAAACCAAGTGGTCTTACATAACTTATGATGTCATAAATAGTGTATTTAACTGATAATTTGTATATTCGGTATTTTATTGTTTTTCACTATTCATCGAAAATTCGAGTATTTCAGAAAAATCCCAAAAGTTCACCCTAACCATTTTTCAACATGTAGAATTAAAAAATTAAATATATTTTTTGAAATTAACTTTCTAGATATTTTTAATTTAATTTTTAAATAAAATCATAATTTATTCTAAAAAAGAACTTTAAAACTATAACTCGTTTTATAACACATTGAGAAACTAATCAATGTCCCATAAAATTATATTATAACCATAAGAAAATAAAGTAAAAATTTATGAATCCATTTTATGAAAATACATTTCCATTTTTAATAATTAAATTAATCAAAAAAATCTATTAAAATATTTATTACATATAAAAATACTAATAATTATACGATGATCATTTTTTCACATTAAAGATGTCTAAATTGTATTTATACATTCTTGGGTGAACTTTTTATTTTTTTGGCCAATTTACTATTCATTACTATTCATATGTGTATGTTTCTAATCATAAGGGTATGTTACTATTCACCAAAAATTAGGTTTGTCTTATCATACTCTAAATATCTCACTGAATGCAACTTTGTAAGTAAGTTTTTGGAAATTCAAATCACAGAGGTTGAAACATTATGTCCACATGGATAGGTTATAACAATGTGGTGTTTTTTAGAGACTTAGTGTTTCTTTCATTCTATATTAAATCAATTTGTAAATTCTTGGTGTGTTACATAAATCACTCCATACTAACAACATTATGCATGGAAATGAAGCGGCCTAACAGGAAAAACAAGACCAAAGGGTCAATATCAAATAAAACATGGTAAAACACCTCTATAGCATGGAAAAATAACCCTATTTAAAAACAAGAGTCTTAACTCAAGAAAACAAGAATATCAGGAATCAACAGGGTTAAAATCCATAACCATGAAATACCCCAAAATAAGGTATTGGGCAGTTTTGGACATATAATTCAAAGACTAATTACAGAAAGACACAAACCACCTACCTTGGCATTGTAGGATCGATATACTCTAGCGTCGGCGCTTGAATCAGCCTAAAATGATGTAGATATACACAAATATTTAAAACATTCAACCAAGGATATCTCATGAAAGAGAAGAAATCAAGGAATAAGGCCCTAGGAGAAGGAATAACTCACTATAGAGATTCCAATGCTATCGACAGCAATTGATTTGGAGAACGGATGGTCGATCGAGGGATCAGAGAAGAATCACACCCTATGGTCACACCTAGATAGGACGAGTCAAGAAGAATTAATTTCATACAATTAAACGCGACCCCAGTCTGATTTAAAGAAGAATACATGGTGTGTCCTTTAAAAGTACACAACATGTATATGATTTTACTGGGACCCACTTTAGGTGGTCCTGACACGTTGCCACACAGTCATGTATGCGTCCATTACACTGCTAGACATGTCTTGGACTCAGTTCCAGATTACACGGCATGTAAAAGGAAGTATACAATGTCTACTATTAAAAAACGTTCCTTCTTCCCATTTTCCTCAAAAATAAAATGAAAAGAAAACTCATACCTGAAAAAAAAATATCTAGGTTCTTACAATGTCTCTCTTATTATTCTTTATTTCCCAAAAAAATTTAGTTTAGGACATCTTTTTCTATTTGGGGTTTTTTTCCTTTACTCTTTATATTACATTGTCATATAGTATTGTATTCCCTAGGGGTTATTACATGTATGGTTTTTACTCTAGATGTTAATGTATTTTATTTTTATTCCTCAAAACTACTGTATGGAGATGGTTGGGTGAATGTGTATAGGTACTTTAGAAAATTTTCCCCCTTATTAGTTATTATTTCTAAAATATTTTCATTATCCCCTGGCCTATGGAGGTAGGAATGGGGTATTCGTGGATCATCCATCCACAAGACTAGTAGTCATTAGAATGTTTTGTCCTTAAAAATTGGTATCAGAGCTGGTTCAACCTCAAAATGGTTTTAGGAGTTTTTCTCGTTATGAGGTTTTTTGGGAACTTAGGTCAATGGTGCCAAAGTATCTCGAGTGCAACATTCATGATAGTGAAACCATTATTGGTGTGGCGGATGACATATCCATTCACTAAAACTCTGACTACCTTCTTGTAAACTCTTCATACCAAGATATCCGTTGTAGGGAACAATGGTACATGCCTCATATAGGATTGAGACATTTGGTTATCCTTCTTAAGTTTTCTGCACATATATATATATGTGCTCATTAGTCATGATATATATTTCCTCTTATAGGATGTTTCTATGATTATAGCCAGTGAGGTTTTCACAGAAGGGTCGAGAGTATGACCCGATGATGGATGTGGCCTCTATGAAGTAGGTTAGTCATGAGGTGGTATTTCTTATGTTTGGTTAATCGGTGGATCTTTCTATCATTGATCAGTTTGTAAACCCACCCCTATGGTTCTAGTGGATGCAGCATGTTAGACTAAGTCATGGATGGAAATTTTGTTGTCGGATAATGATTCCCAGGGTTAGAGTTCATATAATGTGATTTCAAGGTTGGGATTGCCTAGGGTGTAGGGTTAGAAAGAACCAAAGACAATGGGTATGAAACACTGGTCTCATCACCGGAGGAACATTAATTTAAATATACATTATGGATAGCTCAGTCAACTAATTCATGGTTGTTCTTTTCCTTTCATGGGTATATACATCTCATATTAGGTTTTCCTACCTGTTATGATACAATCAAAAAGGTGGTTGATGAACTTCCTAGTATAAGGAACGGCTAGAGTAAGGATTTTCATTGAACATGGTACATTATAAAGGAGATAGGGGAGTGGTAGGTGGCCTCTGGTGCTTTGGTTTGATGCTACCACCACCACCCCCAGGTGGACCACTTTAGGATTTGAGAGCTTGTGGTTAGGATCCTGGACTACAACAGGCACTGGAGGTTCATTACCCAGAGGCTCTATGAGTTTTCTTAAGAACTATCTATCTTCGTTCTACTTCTTTTATAGTAATTTTAGACACAGGTACACACCAATATTTTTCCTCCATTGTTTTCTTATTTTTAAAAAACAATTTGGGTATCAGTAGAGACCTATGTTGGTGACATTTTTCATAAATTTTTGTATTCATGGAAGAGGTAAAATTTCCCCACTAAGGAGCATTATTGAGACATGGCCAAAAATTGTGTGGGTGATTTAGTCTTGCCTAAATAAGATAGTGTCACAGTGTGGTTAAGGAGTTCCTTTAAATTTGGTGTTTGAGGTAATTTTGATGTGTAATGGTATTGTAGATAGACCTTTTGTGGTAAATAGGAAGTAAAGGTAATGTATGACTTACAAGTAGAAGGAGCTTTCATACACTTTGAGCGCGATTCAAGGTATTCCATGTTTCCTCACTACCCCCAATTGAAGTATTCAAACTAAGTCATAAGATAATTATTTGGGATCATATCACCTATTCCAGACCTAGTGATACTAGTGGATCATTTTTCTCCACCCTTTTGTTTGATGGTCTTTCAAAGAGGATTTGTGATAAATCACTTTTATTGACAGTGTGACCTAAATCTAGATGGAGAGAGAGCCTCACATGAATTATCTCTATAGTAAAAGTGATACCCTGTGATATTTTCCCTAGCATTTAATCATTTCCTACCATCAATTATCATATTCTACTTGTCAGTGTAGCAATTATTATAGTTTATTGGGTTTTAGTTTTCCTCCTTTTATAATGATTGATCCCAGGAAGAGCAGAATAAGGTCATGTTAAGGTGGTTATGGAGGCGTTATCATTATTTGTCTAATAATACCTTTTTATTAGTTAATTCTATGATATTTTTTTCCTATAGTCGTGGTGGAGTATGAGTAATTCTTTCTAAGGGGCTTGTTCAGTTTATATTCACATTGAGAATTGTTATTATGAAAGGAATGGAATAGGAGACCACCCCAAATTTTTGTGACCGCACATCGGATGATACCCATTGAACTTTGTAAGCTGAATGTATATTTAGGATTTTATAGAGATAGGGGTTTTTTAAGAACTATTTAGTTCATCTAGGAATCGTAGAGGTTTCCTAATAGGAAAACAAGTGCTTGAGTTTCGGTGAAATTTTGTGTCACTTGACCCGAGTGATGTGATGAAGATTATCCTCTCCTAATAATCATTGAGTTCTTTGATCATTGATTTGGGAATAAGTGGTTATTATAGTTTTAACTCAAGATAAGTTATCACAATATCTATTTTTCAAGAAGGATATTCCATGTGAGGAATTATAAATCCATTGTGGTTGTTTTCATCTTGCAGTGATACCCTTTGGCGAGTTTTACACCGCAGAAAATAATGATACTTATGGGATAGATCTTTATCACATCATGGATCGTTTTTTGGTAGTCTAATTAGATGAAATCCATGTTTGTTTGGAATCCAAGTTGAAAAATACTAGAAATATTATGATGGTGTGGTTTTCCTATTGTCAATATTTATTCCCCTCTACTTCTTCTGATATCTAAGGAGGTAAAACTCAATGATATCGATTGAGATATGTTGTGTGAATAGATATCCACCATATATGTTCATGATATATTTTCCAATGTTGGGAAGCTTGTTATCCTTGTTCGAGGATAGTAAGTGACACCAGTCACGCTATAGAAGAAGGTGGTGTGGAGGTTTTTACCATATTAGTATACCTGGTTGAGGTGAGGATATACCAAGATCTCTAGGAATCATATGGTAATACAAGAGTTTTGCATAAAGATTTCGAGTTAACCACTTGTTGTCTCACATTTTAGAGGGGGATTACCAACATATATTTTTGGATAATTCGGGACACTTACACATGGAGGAGGTAGTCTAAAATACTGTATTTATCTTTAAGATCATGGAATACTATAGCACTTGATTCATGGAGTGAATTGAGATTGGATGTGGGAAATATTTTTGGACTCAGTTGTAGTTGAGCATTGTATTTTACCCAGTCATCTACACCAGTAAAGTGATCCATTTATGATCAGGTAAAAATTCATTGGGACCATGTGATGGTTTGAGGCCATAGATGGGTGGACCATCTACCATTAGTGGGGTTTTATATTATAATGATTTTCACTCCAAAACATGTGTATCACCTTTTTGAGTCCATGTATAAAATACATTGTAGGTCAATATCATACTAATCGAAGCAAGTGGATGATAGTGCTTGGGCCCATGATTTGGAGCCATTAATAGTGTTGAGAGTGAAATTCATCTAGGGTTGGATGAGGACTTCCAAAAAATTATAGGAATTATTTATGGACCAAAAAAGAAAGCCTTAAGAGTTATAAAGTTGTGGAGATGTATCCCAGGTGATAGGTTATATTTTTTGTTCATGGGCCCTTTATTTTTCCATTGGTTGGGTCTAGTTAGTTTGGTGGTGTATCACATAACCTCGATACCATAGTAGTTTTGGTTGTGTGGTGTTCTCCACATGACATAGATGAGGAGGTATGTGCATGACACATTGTCTGGTATCAACCTAGAAAATATGAACTTTGAGAGTAGAGTTTCCTTTTTTAAGGATCCAACTGTGTTGTTAAATATTAGAGAAAGACCCTTCATGGGAGTGGATGGCCCTATTGAGATCTCATTATCCCCACATTTTTATTTAGTTTGTGCTTGTAGAGGATGAAAACATTTGCAGAACCTAAAAATGTGGAGACACTATTATCAAATTTTAAGACTTTAATATTTCCTGTAATATTTTCGATGTCGGGTTCAAATATGGCATAGGATTCAAAGGCCCTGTGAGCACAGAATTAATTTTGTAAAAAATAGTATATATATTTTATATCGCACACAGGCAGTTTTTTTGATATAATAAAATATATATTTAATTTAGTCTTAGATCTAAAATATGAGACCACGATTAAATACATAGTATAGGGTTTACGTTATGTGGGATCTAATGTTCTTCAGTGATAAGTGTTCATATGAGATAGTTGTTGGTGAGTGCATTTAACTTAAAAGAAATGATTATTTTATTTATTAAAATTTAAATGTCCTAAATATATTCCAATATAGATATGTTATGATAATTTTTTATAAGTTTATTCTCATAATCCCAGAAGTTTCTTGAGAGGAGGTTCCAAAATTCTTCGTTGGTAGATCATGATCGAACGATGGTCAGTGATAAGATCGAGGTGGATCGACAGGTAGGAGACACAAAAAATCATCCTAACATCTGGTAAATGTGTTCTTCCCCAAATAATGATCCAGTACTGAGGGAGGTCTTGTAAATTGTGCATTTCAACCCATTTGATTAAATATTTGAAGAATGGATTTTAATCTTATGTGTATTCCACTTTTTCACACCCATCGCATGTGCCCCATTGAAAGAAAAAAATTCCCATTTTATTGTAGTATTTTCATACCATTAATTCACCATAATTATCCTTTATTATAAAATTATTGCTCAAGAAGGTATTTCCAATGATTGATAAATTTATTTCCTGTGATTTCCCCTTACCATTACATAAATTCTTCACCATTGTCCTACAGGTCCATGGTTGGGAATTTTAGTCGTGAGTTTGAGCACGATCAAACCCCGGATTCATTGTGGTATAATGAATGATAAGATGATTGGTCTATTAAGAATGAATTGGTTTTTTCATGTGAATTAGGAAAAAATTTTAAGTGGTAATTCATGGATTTTGGGTCCAAAAATAGAAATAGGTGATGCAAGATGCATGGGATGCATAGTGAATCATTGATGGAGGGACAAACAAAGCCGTATGGGGTTTTAGTGGATAGATTCTGGCCACTAATGAAGTTTAAAGCACAGAAAACCCTAGATCCAGAACTCTTGGAATGATTCAAATAAAAAAATATTAGTGGTGGTGGTGTGAATATAACATGAGAAAAAAGATGGAATTTTGTGAAAATCATAGAGATGTGGTGTCTACTGGTAATTACCCACACCTTGTAGTGACCTAGATATGGAATCTAGGGTTTATGTGTGAGTTAAATAACACATTTAATGTGGAATACCCACATACCATGTTACCTACTACTGGTGGACTAGAGTGTAATATGAGAGTACATAGTCATGGACACATCTAGGAACATTCCACATACTAGCACAGGGCCAGTGTACATGGGTATATACAGGATCACACGGGCAGGCCCTAGGGTGGCTGATACACATTGTTTATTACCATTACACATCTTTTATTACTACATTTTAATGCCTTAACCCTAGTTACCCAAATTTTGTGCATTATTACTTAAAATTTTCATGATCACAAAATATCATGTTCCAAAAGACGGATTAGTTTAGTAGCCTTGGAAGTACTAGATACATACATATGTTTTACATTACATTATAAAATGAAAAACAACAACAACAACATTGCCTCCTTTGACCACATTATTTTCCCTTAGAATATCCTTGTAGGTCAGTCGTAATATACTTCTTCGCATCCTGGGAAAAATAAAACATAGAAAGGGGTGAGATTAGATTCTCGGTAAGGATAACAATATAGTAGAAAATTTCATAAATAAGCACAAACATTTAAGGAAATGTATAAGACAAAAACAAAATCCTTTTAAACTTAAACTTTTTCATAATATAGAAAATTTGAATTAAAAGAATGTCATTTAATTATTCACATGGATATTCTACTAGTTGAATAGTCACATGCAAATTCAATAGCCAATTTCATAATGATGGAATGCATAATTCCAGACATTATAACGACATAGTCAAGGCCTTGTGCCAAGACAAAAAATAAAATTTTGTCAAGGCCTTGTGCCAAGACACTAGTTTGTCTCATGAGACCTACCGATGCATCAAGTATATATAGAAGGCTCCACCCATCACTTACTAAGTCCAATGCAATCCTCATATGAAAGGGTGAGACATAATCTAAACATTTTTATTAAAACTAGCATAAGAAATGTCAATATTTTAACCACAAACCATGAATGACATAAAAATATCACATCCACAGTCAAACATAACTCATCCAATACAATATGGATGATTTTATTATGATAAATAAACCTCAATCAAGAATAAAATACACTGAAGTATATTTACATAGATAAAAATAGTCATTAAAACTATTTTTAGAGAAATATCTCCTTTTATTGAAAACATTTAAATGGTGCACTTTTTATCCAAGAAGTCATTTAAAAGAAATTTTGGAATCAAAGTGTCTCATACCACATTCATATTTTTAATAGTAATTTTAATTTTAAAACATTAATTTCTATATAAATAAATCATTAAAATCATTTTTAAAACATGGACATTAATGAGAAATATTTAGAAGAATAAATTGAGGATTTTCCTATTATACAGGAATACATTGATGTATTTCATGAATAATTACTTGGGAATCCCCTAGATCATAAATTTTTGTTTTCAATTGATTTAATCCCAGACGCAAGGCTAATATCAAATCCCACAATAAAATATCCACTATAGAATAAGTGGAGTTGAATAAAAAAACTAGAGGATTTTTGTGATATGGAATTTATTCACCTTTAGTGTTTTACCATGGGGAGCCTCTATTATATTCTTTAAGATGAGATAAGGATACATGATACTATGAATTTATTATAGATAATTAAATGTCAATATGGTAAAGAACAATCTTCCTACAACCCACATTGATGAATTATTTGATCAACATCCCAAATCCTAAAAATTTTCAATGATTTCTGGGTATAATTAATTATGAGTAAATAAAGAAGACATTCTAAAGACATATTCTCAAATAAGGTATAAAAATATTTATTTTATAGTAATATCATTTCTATTGAATAGTTAACCCTATTATTTTATGAATCTAATTAAAATAGTATTCAAAGAATATCTTGATAATTTTTGTTAGTATTAATTGATGATATTTTTTAATGTTATAAAAGATATAGGACCTTGAGAATAACTTGTGGATGATTATTATGACTCTTATAAGGAAATTTTTATAGGGAAAATTTAGTAAGTGTGATTTATGGTTTCAAGAAGTTTCTTTTCTTGACCATATTTTCTCTATGTACAGAGTCTCATTTGATCATGTGAAGAAAATGGCATTTAATGGATGGCCTACACCAAAAAATATAACTAAGGTCCATATTTTCATTGGATTTTTAGGTTATTATCAATGATTCATTCATCAATTTTTTAAATTAGAAAACCCATTAACCAACACTACATGTAAAGGGGTTATTTTTGTTTGGAAAAACGAACATGAAGAATGTTTTGATGAACTAAATAGAAGATTGATCGATGTTCATATTTTGACTCTAACATGTGGAAATGATGGTTTTATGATATATAGTGATGTTTCAAAGAAGGTAATTAGTTTTGGCTTAAAGAAAAATGATATATTTAATACATATACATCAAGGAAATTGAAAAATAATTAATAGAGAAATCCAAAAAATGATATTCTATTGGAATCTATAATCTTTTTCTTTGAAAATATAGCAACATTATCTCTATAGTGAAAGATTTAAGATATATATACATCATAAAATCCTAATATACATCTTTTCACAGAAAGATACCAATAAAAGTCAAATAAATGGATCAATTTACTCATGGATTATTATTTCTCAATCCAATACCACCAAGGTAAATCAAATTAGGTAGTGAATGCAGTGAGTAGGAAATATCATGGAGTTTTGACCCAAAAGAGGATTCAGAGAGATTCTATATTCATGGATTTAGTAAATATGGATATGGTAATTATTAAATAATAAGAGACACCCCAAATGATTCAAATTATTGTGAAACCATATTTGTTATGAAAGATAAAAATTTCTTAATCTGATGATATGAACCATCAGATGA
Organism: Viscum album; assembly: GCA_963277665.1. Taxonomy (NCBI): domain Eukaryota; kingdom Viridiplantae; phylum Streptophyta; class Magnoliopsida; order Santalales; family Viscaceae; genus Viscum; species Viscum album. The sequence goes on along the minus strand of OY728121.1, from coordinate 84,814,043 downwards.
AAATTAAAGTAATGATTGATGGTAAATTAGCCGACTTGATTTTTGTAGATGGGGTTTTAAACATTTTAAATTTATTATGCGTCCCATATATACCTATGATAAAGGATAATTATTGTATGACACTCATATATTGAATTTCCATGTACACCCTAGCAGCACTTGAGCCTCACCCCAGTTGGTGAGGACTCAATAGGTGCATCTAAGAGACCCGAGATCAAATCCGAGTGGAGGCATATTTCTGGGTACTATAGTAGTACTATATTAGGTATGGTAGCAGGTTGTGTTCTGTACTGTAGGAGCCAGAAATATTTATCCATTTGGGCATTTGGTCCACTGGTTTGGTCTTCATGTCCCTAAAGGATTTCGTGCCATCCAAGGCCATCGGTCCAGTTGATTCTCAAGGCCTTCGGCCACCTTAAGGCCTTAGGGCCACCCAAAGGCCGTCGGGCCACGTGAATGCAGATGTACCAATCAGACTACAAGGTACAATGCTTCATATGATGATTCTGTGTAGGCACATTCACTATGTAAGAGATATCTATAATTGGAAGAATGAGAGGGTATGGCGTTTTCATTAGTGTCAGGCCTGTGTAGCATTGCATAGGATAGATAGCCAACAAGCCCTGCGAAGGTGGAGTGTTGATACCATGACATAGTTGGGGAGGAGGAGTTCCAAGTTGCCTTGTCTGGGTGATTCCCTCTAAGGCCTATGTGTCATGTAATTATCGCGGAGCCTTTGGGCCTTGTAAGGGGTTCCACCTCACTCCTTGAAAGGTGGATTATAAAAAATAATAATAATAATAAAGGAAGTCCTTCAGGCCATTTTGACCGACCCTAGTTTCACAATAATGTATAGGTATTTGGGGGAACAATTTTTGTGGGATAACATGAAGTAGGAAATTAATAATTATATTTCTATATGTTTGGTTTTTCAACAAGTTAATGTTATGAGAAAACATCCTATAGGATCCATGGGACCTCTTCCTATTCCTGTGTGAGAATGGGATGAAATTATTGTATTTATTCTCATAAGACTACTAAACACTCCTATAAATAATGACGCAATATTGGTTATCATTGATATCCAAACCAAATATGCACATTTCCCCGCTAAAAGAGAATATTTACCTCTTGAGTACCTTGAAAAGATCTATATTAATGATTTGGTAAGACTTCATAGTGCACCTATTTTTATTATGATTGATCGTGATTCTTTTTTTACGTAAAAATTATATAATAGTCTTTATAAGGATCTTGATACTAAGCTTCAATTGTGAATATCCTATCATCCTCAAATTGATGAAAAATTTAAAAATGCTATTCGAATAATGGAATACAAGTTGAGGTCATTCTAGTTTGACTTTCAAGGTATCTGGGATCAAAATTTATCTTTTTTAGAGTTTTCTTATAATAATAGTTTCAATTCATGTATTCAAATGGCACCGTATAAAGAATTATATGCCTATATAAGTCATACTCCAACATGTTGGTATGAAGTTGGTGAAAGGAAACTTGTAGGAATAGAACTCATTATAGAGATAATAAAAATGGTAAAACCTATTTAGGTTAACATTAAAGAATCTAAAATTTTTAAAAATAATTTTTTCAATAATCAGTGGAAATATTTAAAATTCCATGTGGGAGATCATTTTTGCTTGAATGTATCTCCATATAAGAGTTTTATAAGGTTCGGTAAGAAGTTAAATTTCATACCTAGGTATATCATACCATTTGAAATCCTTGGAAAATTGGATATATTTTTATCATTTTAAATCCCACAAAGTCTCTCTAAAGTACATTATGTGTTTTATATCTCATTTTTAAGGAAGTACATTCTAGAACCAGTGAATATTCTCACCTATGATGAAATAGAATTGGAACATGATATGTCTTACTATGAAATAACTATCTATATTCTTGATGATATATAATAGATATTGATGAATATTATGACTCATCCGGTAAATGAGATTTAGAGAAATCTCAAAATGTATGAAGAAACATAGGAACCATAGGATGTTATGAAGAAGAACTACCCTCATCTCTTTATAAGGAAATATCCTAAATAATTTAGGAATAAACTTTTGAAGGATTTATGAATGAAATACCCAGACACTTTTCAATTTACATCCATTAAAATTAATTAAATCTCTTTGATATATTTTATGTATGCAACACCGGGTATAAACGAAACACGATACTCTATTTAAATATTATTTTAAAAAGATCATTATAACCTAGATGTTAAATTGTTAGGTCTGGATAGGAAAAAATAAATTAATATATATATATATATATATATATATTTCAAACATTAAATGGTTATCTTTTCATAATAAATATAAATAATAATCATTTTAAAGTAAAAGAAATGTTTTTTAAAAAATGGTTTTTGAAAAAAACAGATTCGATGCTTCTTGCGCACTTAGTATAAAATTAAATTTTTAAAATGTTAGGAATTTTATTTGATAAAATTAACTTTATTTTTTAGATCATCATATAAAAATTATATTAGGGTAAATTTTTCTATTTTCCTATAAATTTTCTCTTTTCAATGAATAGTGAAAAATGATGATTTTTATTTGAAAACTACCTTTTCATTTAAATTATTTAAAAAATTAATTTATATTTCAAATTTGTTTTAAAATAATATTAGTTAAATTATACTATAATAAATATAATTTAGTTCATTGGAATCAATTTCATGTTGAATTATTATATTAAAACCTTCTGTACTTATGAGAATTTTCTCTTTAAAAACCAACTTTTCTGACGTGTCTACGAGTATAATTTAAAATTGGATTCTGAATGATTGATGAAGTGAATTTGGTAATATGGATTTCATATTTTGAATCATAATAATTTATATTACATAATTATTTCAAATTTAATTTTTATCAAAATGAATACTGAAAAAAGTAAAAATTAATTATCATGGTTAAGGTAAAATGGGTTTTTTATGGGTTAAACAAAGAAGATAAGGGTTAAAAAAGACATACAAAAATTTTAAAGTATAATTTTCTATAAATATTTTCACATTATCCTCTCCAAAAAATTGAACCTCATATTATTTTAAACATTTTTTAATGTTAATGACCTGATCATTTTGGATTCTTTTGATAAATTTCCAAGTAATTTCAAAGGAGGTCCCCTTCCCCCACTTATAAAAGGGAAATCCCTCCCCTCTCATGTCCACCCATACCACGGCCATTTTTCTAAAAAAAGAATAAATCTCTCCAAAAATCCTTATTCATATTCTATATTATTTTTTCCTCCCAAAATTCCATCCTTATGGTCCTTAAGATAAGATCCAAAAAAGGTTTCTCTTAGATAAGGTAATGGTCATAATAAATCTCTTTCAATGTGATTCTTATTTTTCCACCATCAATTATGGATTAACACCAAAAAAAATTATTAAAAATATATCTATAATATACAGATATTTCATTATGATTATTTAATAATGTTTATCCATCTCCTCTTCCATCAAATGGGAAACAAAATCATCAATCGCGTGTACGTCGCTCTACAGCCACACTAACTGATGTAACTCATTTTCCAGAAAAATCTCACATAATTTTATATAATGATGAAGTTAATATTTATATATAATATTTATTATTTATATATGGTAATTAATAACAAGATCACATATATAATTTTAATTTCCATTCAATTTAAAATATTATAAGGTCTCTCGTGTGTACGGCAGACTATTGCCTCAGAAAGTGATTTGATTCGTTTTTTTATTAAACTTTACATGGAGTCTAGTAAGTATAATTTTAATTAACATATTATATATATATATTATATTATAAAAATTATGGAAAATTATTATATCATACACTTACTTACCATTTCACCCACTAAGCGAATGATATCACTTCTCGTGCGTGTGTAAATTATATCGTCTCTACAAACCGATGCAATTCATTTTCCATGAAAAAATTTTAAGAATGGTTCTAATAATGTATATACATAGTAAATATTATATTTATAAAATTATTAGAGTTAGGGTTATTATTTATTTATATTTTATGTAAAATAACCATAACATTCATTAGAAACCCCACATGATAAAATAAGACAACTAACAACCGAAACAATGAAAATAAGAAAATATTGTTAACAAACAGGTGGTAAAATTTTAAAAAAAGGTCATATATGATATTATAAATATTATTATGGTTATTTAATAAATTAATAATATTATTAAAACAATTATAATGGATTTTAACGAATTATTAAGTAAAGGAACGCATGCGATAAGGGACTTCGTCTCAACTTCCCTTCATTGAGACATATTTTATTTTTGCACACCTAATTTATTTTATATGGTGTAAATACTAACCATTTTAAATTTAATATAATTAATAAGTCATTATTCATGGTAATTTATGTTTAAATTTTAATTTTTTTTCATCCATGGGGATCATAATTGATTGTTACCAAGTGGTGAGGTATTTTCTCTCAATTTCCATTTCATTGAGATGTTTTCGTTAATATGCATCTGTTCACTTTTACAGAGTTTATATAAAACCAAATTGATATATTTAAAATAACTAAATATTTATTAGTGATGATTATTTTTTTCGTGTTTATTATTCAAGGGGGTTAAATTTAAAAGTTACCAAAGTGGATAATTTTTTTTCATTCTCACTTTTTTTTGTGATTGTTAACTTCCTCCTAAAACAATAATTTATTATGATAATTTTTCATTGGAAATTACATTTTTAAAAAATATAAATATTATTTTAATCATGTATATGATTATTTCCTAAAGAGTACACCTATTTTACTTATAGTTTTTACATGTAAATTTATTTTATTAACAAGGGATATGTTGATAAATTTGTATTATTTACAAAATACAGCTATTTGTTGATAAAGAATATCGATTCATTAATTAAATAAAATATTAAATATTTGAGTAATGTTTTTACATGAAGTTATGACTAGGTCCCAGTAATAGATATCTCCAAGATGCATTGACAAGTCTTGTGATACAAATCCGTTATTCAAATCTAATGGGTTTTTACCCAGTAGTTTTAAACTATTTTAAGAAAGGTTTTGATTATAGAAGTTTTCATGGTTCCTAAGATATTTAAATACAATAAATAATCATTTCTTTCATTTATAATTCAGTTATTATTATTTTCAATGATATTTTAACAATAATAATATCTCTGGATACATTTCATTCTTATTCTATTGATTAATTGTAATGTGCATTTTGTTGTTTACCTTGTTGTATTTATTATGGTTTATTGATCCATGATAGCTTCAACTATATATAACCCATATAGAACAACTAATATCACCCATATTTTTTAAATTCAAAGGGATATGAAGAATAATTCTTGGAATGAGTTCAAGGATGCAAAATATTACCATTACTATTATTTATATTTTATTTCCCTAGGTGAAATATATATCATGTATGTATATGGTTCTCCCAAACTACTAAAGTGATCGCTCCTTTAGTATTTAAAAAACTTATATATATGCTATTATAATAAATTATGCACCAAATCTGGGTTACCAGAGTTGGTGTTATTACATCTCTTCTCTTTAGTGGGGACACTATATCCTCTAAATCATAACCTGATCCACCTCCAATAAGTATTATTAATAAATACCATATAGAATGAGAGAAAATACAACCAATGAATGGAAATTTTATACATAAAATATATTATTTACTATTTTTTGTAGAATACATTTATGTGTTTCTAGAATAACTACCTAGACATCGACCTGAGCATGAAGTTGAGTTTTATATTGATCTCATCGTTGATGAAAAAACTATATCTAAGAATACCTAATGGATTAACACGGTTTAATTAGTGGAATTAAAGAACCAACAACAAGATTTATGTGATAAGGAATTTATATTCCATGTTTGTTTACCAAGGGGACCCCTATTCGTTTTTTAAGAAGAAAGATGGGTCGGCGAGGTTTTTCATCAATTTTAATTTTTTCAATTCCATTTTTATAAAGAAAAATTATCCACTTCCCCACATTGATTACTTGATTGAAAAAAATCAATAAGATAAATAATTTATGAAAAATTGTGTTTTTTTAAGTATAAATAACTAAAAGTAAATAAAGAAGATATTCCAATATTGAAATTGTGTACGAGGTATGGAAATTATTAAATTATAAAAATCCCATTTTATTGTCTAATTCACCGACTATTTTTATGAATCTAATGAATATGTTACTCAAGGATTATCTTGATAATTTCTTTATGGTATTTATTGATTTTATCTTAATATACTCTAAAATATGAAATGAACATGAGAGTAATTTGAAAATAATTCATAAAACTCTTATATAAAAAGGGTTATACAGAAAATTTATCAAATGTGAATTCTAGATTCATTACATTTCTTTCAAGGTAATATTTTCTCTAAGGATGTAATATTAGTTTATAAGTCAATGAAAAACATAATGATTGAATGGTAAACACAAAAAAAATAATCTAGTTACACATATTATGGTATCCATGACTCTTAATATATCTTCACACTATAACATCCCAATATTCAAATTTTTCTAAACAGACCTTTGATACCAACTATAACACCCTTGACCCGCACTCCAGGATCCAATGATAAAAATATTAACATTGCATTTCTAGATTTGAAACCAATAATAGTGACCATTTTTTCTATCCAAACCATACAGAATCAAAAAGAAAAACCGGATCATTTTAATCCTAGAGGACCCTTATGGTTTAGAGTTTTATATAATTAGAAAATACTCCTACATAAACAATTATCATGACATTAAATGAGAATTTCTCCCACCAAACCCATGTTCTCCTTTTCACATTAAGAAATCATTAGCATCCAAATAAAATACCTTCTAGAAATAATTCATTCAAGATCCTTCTTTGTAACCTAGGTAAAAGGAAACTTAAAACGAGTGAGCTAAAATTATAAGTAAGGGTAAAAATAAGCATTAGAAATTTAATTTCATTAATGAGAATATGAAGTGAACAATGTTATGAAGAGATAATCAATGTGCATGAGTATAAATTACTATTTTTCATACACACATATACATGAATCATAAAATGTGAAAACATGTAATAAGGCATTAATAAATGAAAATATCATAAAATTCAACAATCATGTGCCATGTGAAATAAATCTTGACCAAATAAAGCTTCAAAAACCTATAGAAGGCATAGATAAAACATGTTTATATTTTGTAAAATCATCTAGGAACACCCATCATATAAGCTATAATATGATTACATGGTTCTATTTGGGCCCATCCATCATTTATATTGTCCAAGAACCACAAAATTTATAGAGCATATAGTGAATAAATTTCATCATTCCTCATTGAAAAAAAAATTATACTTTTTAAAATATTATTCTCCTGTGGAAAGAAAATGGGTTTCATAAAAATCTCTTTGAAAAATTATTAACTCATTGAAAAGAAATAGGTCCCATTACAATCTCATTGATACATGATTAACTTGTGGAAAATAAAAAGGATCCATAACAATCTCTTTGAAACCAGCTTAATAAATCCAAAGGAAGAAAGAGGAAGGATTCAATATGAAATATCCCCAGTGGAGGATAAGTAAAAAATAAGGGGTTTTGACATTGTTTAATGGAAATACTATTAAAATATTATTAAAAACATTTTTGATGAAAATATTCTTTTAATTTTTAAAATCACTTTTTAAAATAGAATTCATTTTGAAAATAATTTTATATGAAAATAAACTTGAAATATTATAAATAATGGTTGGAAAATTAATATAAAACTTTTTTTCTTAAAATATCCTTTCATCTTGGATAAAAAAAATTAAATAATTTTAGAAAAATTTTTTAGAAAACATGGTTTTTAGAGAAAACTAATTTCTGACTAAAGAATGAAATGAAGCTGGATTTTCAAATAAAACAAATTATAAAACCATTTATGTAAAAAAGAGTGGTAAAATGGTACAATTACGTGAAAATATCATGAATAATTAATTAATTATATAATTATTTATAATAATAATATTTCAGCATCACATACTTAATCATGCATAATCCCAATAAATGATGATATTATAACAAAAGACTCTTACCATTTTCAACACTTTAAATCAAAATCCCTATGAAAGAATAACAGTAAATTAAACATATAATATCATTATAATAAGTATATTAATTACATTACATGTCAAATGGGTATTATATACACCTCATAAAAAAGATATGTTTATAACATAACAAACATCTCAATGAAGAGGAATTCAGACAAATATCCCTTACCGCTTTGGAAGATTTGATACTTTTAACCCCATGAAAGAGGTATAATAGCATGTATATGTAAATACCCATATATATAATTATAATAATCATAAAATACATTCATGTTCAGTATATACAACATACAACAAAAATAAGTGATGAATATGGAAAATACCTCATAGAAATAAAGATGAGACATGAAAAACCCTTACCTTGAGTCTGATTCGTCGTGCTTGTTATTTATGATCCTGAATAAAAAAATTATGTTAATTATTTAACTTATTTATAAATTGTTCCACGCTTATTATTATATTTATTTCACTTATAAATAATTTATATATAATTACATAATCAATTAAGTTTATCTCTGATGTTCTGACCATATTCATCTTGTGTGTCAAAAACTATTTAAATAGGTTGAATATGGTCAAAAAGAACATTATTTAAAAATAGAAATAAAAAAAATAATTATATATTTATATATTTTATACATTAATTGTATTAAATCCAATAAATAAATTTTTTATAAAAAAAAAGAACCAACGTTATGTCCAAGTAGATGGTATGTCATATGGACAGATGAGTAACATTTCTATTTTTCATTGATCATTATGTGAAGAAGGTCAGTAAAAGTTTATCATCATATAATTATAATTATATAATAAATACCATTATAGGTAATCATATATACTAATATGTATCACTATTTTTCTGTAAAAGGAATCACATCATTTAGAGGAGGCGGTAGTCTACACATCCTTGAATGATGTTATAACTTTTTCAGTGTGTGAAGTGGTAAGAATAAAACAATATATTATATTTAAAGAAAGATTATAATATCATAAATATCATAATTATTTCATTTATATATTATATATTAATTATATTTACCCTTATTACCATTCGTAGAACATGTTATAAAAAACATTTCACATCGCTTCGTGAGGCAGTAGTCAACTGTACACACGAGTTCTAATTTCATACCCCATTTGATGAAGTGTGTGTGGGTGTAAGTCATAAATTTAACATATTATTATATTTAATATAATATGTTTATTATTTAATAATTTTATAAAAATAATTAAAGAATGTAGAGAAGGAAATAAAATTAAAATGCATTTAGAAGAACATTACCTCTTTTTGGGTGTCCTCTTAGTTTTGCATTAAAATGATGAATGATTTTCTTTATACTCCAACTAATTATTCGAGGATTATGTTAGGAAGGTTTTGAGGTGATTTTTTCAGGGTTTTTATGATCAAAAATACTTTATTGGTGTGAATAAGTGGGGAAAGTGAGTGCTTTTTTATAGATGATGAGGAGTGACGTTCTTATAATTACTAAAAAGTGTTCACTATTTGTGGGGTATCCAATTATTAATGTGCCTAAAAAATAGAATAATATTTTATTAGATTGATTATTTCATCGTCTAAAACCTCAAACATACAATATAAATACATTTTTAAATATTTTATTCCAAAACTTCTTTGTTTCCTTATTTTTTCGTTTTGGGTTTTCATTCAGGTAACTAGTTTTATAAAATATTTAATTAAAAAATTAAGATTAAATTAAATATATATTTATTATAAAATTACTCCAAATGATTTTAAATATTATATCAAAATTAAAAAATAAAAATTCATTTTTATGTCGGAAGTTAAATTTAATATAAGTGCATGTAATGCACAAAAACACTACTTTAACCATAAATGTGCCAGCAATATTTTTACTATTTTAGGGTCAATATATTCAATATAAAATATTAATTGGTCCATGAATGGAACATATTTTATATTTATTAATATCTAAAAATAACTATACAGAATATAGGATTTTCAGTAATTTTAAAACATTTAATAAAGTTTAATGTCAATTTTGACATTATTTATTTAATTTGAATTTAAAAAATATCATGAAAATAGTGGAATTAAAATATATTAATTAAACATCGGTTTATAATGATATATTCATCTAAAAAATAATTTAACACAAAAAATCATTCAATTTACCTCACTTTTAATATTTTTAGTATTATTTATGTTATTTTATTATTAACTAAATAATCCATGCGTTGGTGTTTCTTAAGTAATTAATGCAATTATATCATCTCTAAAAATTGAAGATAATTTATTATGAAAAAAAATATTCATTTAGATTTAAAATTAATATTTTTAACCAAACATATGTACTTTTCCTCTATCCCAAAAGATTTATAGAATTTAAAAGGAAGAAAGGTACATTTTATGCCTTTTTCTTTTCTTAACTTATTATATGGGTCACTTTAAAGTAAAAGTACCAAAAAACACATAAATTTCCATACTATGGCCATAAAGGTATAAATGTGTCTATAAAATTGGTTTTACACAAGTCTTGGGTCATTTGTAAACCATATATTCTATGTATAACTTTGGAGTAAACATATTTTTACCTTAATAACTATAATTAATTTTAATTATTTTTTACTAATAACTTTAGTACAATATAAATTTAAACTTATTATATAATATAAATTATTTAAATTCTAAAAATATAATTAATTTTTCCAAATTAAATTCACATTAGTGAAAAAATTTAATTTAAAATTAATTTTTGTGATGTCATGAGAAAGTTGGATTTTAAAGTGAAACTTTTCAAAACCTCGCAATGTTTTTATATCAAAATTCAATAATAAAATTGTTCTAATAACCTATATTGTATTGATTGATGTATAATTAAACTGTATTATCTTTAAAACTAAATCAAAATATAAATCAACATTGTAAATAATTTTGGGGAAAAGATAGTTTTCAATTAAAATTATTTATTTTTCTCCATTCATCAAAAAATCTATCTTTTCAAAAAAAATGTAACAAAAATGCACCCTAAGGTAATTTTGTTATTCTGATTCGAAAAATTAATTTTTTTAAATAAAAATTTTAAAATTCTAAAAATTTAGTTTTTAAATAAGTGTGTCATAAAAAGTTGAGGAATCTTATTTTCAGAAAAAATATGGGTTTTTAATCATAAAATTAGATTTCTTTTTTATGTATTGTCTAAAAATTAATAGGATGAATATTAAAAATTAGATTTAATATATTACAAATAAATATTTTTAATATAAAAAAAAGTGTGATTGTTTTATTTTACTAGTAAAAAAACACATGTGTTCTTTTAAATTGTGTTTCAAAAAAATATTCCCTTTTATTTTCGAAATTTTATTCCTTAAATTTATAATTAATTGGTTTCTAAATAATTATTTATAAATACATTTGTAAACCATATTTAAATAATTTAGATAATCTTGATGATAATTATCATTATAATGACTAGGTTATAATCGTAATATATATCATAGGTCATTTAATTTTGGTGTTGCATGTTTAATATGCTATAAAACATAAAAATATAGGGGTTGTGTGCACTAAAAGATAAACTAATTGTTGAGTGTAATGCAAGATAAACTAAATTTTTCATGTCCTTTAAGATATCAAATATAATTTTATTCCTTTAAAATATTAAGGTTTTACAGTATAGATTAGATTCTTTATTTTATTTTTCTGAAAAAAATTATGAGTTTAATATATATATATATATTGATAATTATTTAAATTAAAAAACATGTTGTATTGGAAACAACAATAAAATTATTTTAAGACGTCAAATACTACATATTCATGATTTTGTAAATTATTGACATATTCCTCTTGGTTGAAGGAATATTTTGAGATTTAAATGGATACTAACATTTATTGGTGTGATATGACTGCGATTATTTTAAAAAAAGAAAATACATAGCATATAATTGGATATTTTTTGGAAATCAATGTGATTAAAGTATTTTCCATGAATTATTAATTTCTTATTTCTTAAAATTATTTTAATTTAATGAAACTTGATGTTTATATTTTTTTATACATTAGGTAACTTCATACACATTGTATTTAGTATGATACGACATCATTATATAGATTTTTTGACCCAAAATTTATTTCAATAATAATGAATACAATGAATGATATAGAAATAATAGTATATATTTCTAAAAGTATTTAAAATAACACAATTTATTTGGTTCTTGTTTATCATGAACTGTATAGATCATATGTTTCTTAAATTTTTATTTATCAAAATTAATTAAGAATTAAAATTATTTCATTATATATTAGTGCCAATTAGAAGTTGGGTTAGTTTTATCAAAAGGATAATAAATCTTAATGGTTATTCACTATACATGGTAATTTTTAAGAAAAATTTATCCATATATTGGACACAAAAATTTCATTATTTGAAAACTTATATATTATAACAACATTAAATTTTATTTTATATTTATCATTTTAAAAAAAGCAATGGAATTACAATAGAGAGACAATAGTAAAGATGAAATCAAATATAAAATATGTGTGCAAAAATGTGACTTCTTATTTATAATTAATACAATTTACTAATAAGTAATTAAAATGTTTTTCTAATTAAAAATTTATTTTGAAACATAAATATCATTATCAACGAGGAGTAAAGTAATACGGATATTATGTTTAAAGACTTATCATTGGAATAATTTCAACTAGTATAGTTACAAAAATCGCTAGGAAAATATTTTATTATAAACTTTTATTTAATTTATCATATAGTTATATTGAGATTATATTTCGAATTATTTATTTTTTATTTGTATTGTTTTTATGTCCCTATACATATTCTACAGAAGTGGTAAATCACTTTCAGGGAGCATGGGTATAATATTTCATAGGTTATATAGTGTTGTATTTTATTTCTAAGATATATAGTAAATATAAAATTTAAAATAAATGTTTTTAAGTGATTTAAAAAAGATGAGATGTAACTTTTTGGTATAAAATTGTATATGTGCTAAAAAAAATTTGGTTTTGATTTTTTCTATTTATTGTTTCTCTCTACTATGTTTCTTTTATTTGGGTTTTATATTTTTATAATATTTATAAAACAATTTACATTAGTTATATTATAACTAACATAAAAATTTAAAAAAAAATCTTTCACATAGTTTAATGTATAAACTAAGTTGAAAAAAAAATTTCACATTGGTTATTTAAAATAATATAAATATTCTTTCCTCTTAGTTATAAAAGAACATATATTGTTACACCCTGATATTTTAGAATATATTTTCTACTTGATAAATGTTATGTGTGTGAGAGCTTGTGATGCACAAAACCATTAACATATGTGAATAATGCATACACGTTATAAAATTATCCACATTATATGGTATTTAAATGAAAAATATATTTTCAAAAAAATTTAAATCACAGAGGAAACACAATTGATCCTAAAAAACTGTTTTTAAATATTTTGATTAGGAGAATTATTTTCATCTTATATATTTTAATTAAAAATTTATTCAGTGTATTGAACATGTTAAAAAATATTTTTTCTATATTTATAAAATTAATCTAGTGGTTATTAATGTGTTATAGATGAAGATAAAATCAATTTTAACATAAAAATGAGATTTTTTTTGAGAAACCACTTTTATACGTTCAATATGATATTATATCAATATATTAAATTAATCACTATTTAATATTGGTTTTAAGGTAATTTGTTTATTAATTAAACTAAATTTACTTTAATCTATTGGTTTTACTAGGAAATAAACAATAATGTAGTCATTTTTATGCTTAAAAATACATTTTCTCTAAAAATGGTTTTTATGCATTTTGCATGCGGATATTTGAGTTAATTGCTTATAATTTTAGGAATTAAATATTTTAAAATGGATTCCATATTTATAATTATATAATTAATATTTCTTAAAATCTTCAACATTAAATTTTTCATAGTTAATAGTGACCATGGTAAATGTATAGCGCTCCAATTAAGGGGGAAAGTATGTTAACTGGGGTTAAAATTTGGGTAATAGTCATTAAAATCTCCAAAAATTGACTTAATCTTATCTGATGTGTTCATTTCATCCATAATAATCATAACATCAAAAATATTGAATTTTTTCAACATTATATCGACTGTGGAATTTAATTTATTTTATGTAAAATAGTACTGATAAAATGTCACTCTCATTATTTAAATATCTCAAATATGTTTTCAAAAGACTAAAAAGATGTTACTAGTGGTTCTAAATGGTTTTTATAATATGAATAAATTATTTTTTTGATATTAATTAATTTTAAATTTTTGGTAATGGTATAATTAATTAAACTTTTATGAATTACTGATGCAACACTTTTTCAAACCAGTAAAAAAATTAATGTAAATTGTTTTAAATATATAAAAATTATTTTTTTATAAGATATATTATTTCAAAAAAAATATATGGGTAAAAATTAACTATATGTAATGATCTAAATTTTAAAATTCTATCTCCTAGTTAATATTGATTTTTTTAAATTAAATTGTTTTTAATTGTCTTATAAATGACATTAAGAATATTTAATGTTAAATAATGTTTAATTATTTTTAAAAAAACTAAAAAATTATATTTCATCTAATTAAAGGAAAATGACCAAGAATATCAACCATGTTCTGTTTATTTTATTATTTCCATTTTATAATGGAATTATTTCACCTTAAATACTATGTATTTTTTAAAATTATTAAGGTTAAAAGGGTTAAAGAGGGTGTTAAACAAACAAGAAAGGATCAAAAGGAAAATTTAACATGTATAAATATTATTTGATGAATTTATTTCAAAATTAAACACCTTATATTATAATTTATTTTACTTTTGATCCATTTTAAATGATTTATACAAATATTATACATTAATACTTCATGTATTTACAATATTTTCACCTACGTCACCTACAAAAGGGAACCTCCTCTTCTGTCTTCTACACATATTCTTTAGTCACTTAAATTGAAAACAAAACTTCCAAAATCTCTTTCAAACTTACCTAAAAACAATTTTAAATATTCAATTCTTCTTATAATATTGACCCAATTGTCCTTAATAAGTGCTCTAAATCGGTTTCTCAATGAATAGGTCATTGTATTCTAGATCTATTATTAAGGAATATTCAGTGAAGACAGTGGCATGTTCAATAGTGTATCATATTCTGTTACATTCTTCTTTTGTGTGTTTTGTTTTATGTCTTCCTTTAGTTTAATCCTGAAGGTATACTCATCGTCTATCTTTTATTTATTATTCTTCAATAATCCTGGCCTTATTAATTTAGTAGTTAATGAATCATTCTTATTAGCTGTAACCTATCACTCATCATCACAATGAAAATAATTATAAAGTTCTTCACCAAATTTATAAAGAAATTAAAATTTTTTAGAAGTAAATATAATTACCTTCTTCTATATTGGTTGGTTGAACATAATATAATTTATTATAATTTTTATTTTTATCCTAAATAATATAGACCTTCTTTATATTTAACCAATATTATTTTCAAAATAGAATTCCATGACCTTGTATATGAATTTTTCACAGCACCAACAACAGCCAAAATATCTTAATTTCATCCATTGTGATGAAATCTGGCTAGTTGAAGTGCCTTGGGGCTTTCAAGAGAAACCTTTTTTCATTTGGAAAATTTTTTTAGAACTCTTACTTGATTTATTTCATTATAACAACTTTTATTAAATGATGGGTTTCTAAATATTTTTATTCACCCACTTATGTTTTTAAATTTAATTGTAACCAATACTATTAGAGTATGAAAAATTTCATGAAATTATGGTAACATTTTTCAGTAAATCTTCATGGAATTGGAATTTCAATAGTTCAATGTTATTTTTCAACCAGAATGATCCTTGTAGTATGTAAGGATATTTTAAAATAAATTTAATGTAATCACCTCTTCTTTCACCTTTTTGGGAGGTTTTATATAGAACTACTTTCTATGTTTTCAGTTTGACTGTAAGTTCAGGACATTTTAAGTGGGTATATTTTTTAAAAAAAACTAATTATTTCATATAATTATTTATTAATCATTTCAATTTCATATTCATTCCACATATACTTATATTTTATGTATTTTTTAAGATCCCTCACTCTTGAATCCCTGATTTCCAAATAATAATTCTTGAAACTATAGCAGCTCTATGTTTTTCTTCTTATGCATGGATCACTTATTCAATAACATTCTCAAGAAAATTCCAAGAAACCTTCCATTGAAATTCCTACTTAACTATAGAATATCATTAATTTAAAATTGATATAAATTAATCGTTATGTCTAATGAGTTTAGTGATATTTTTATAATAGTGTATCCTTTTATCCAATATATTCTTCATTTCATCTCCTTCCTATTACATATGAGTTTTCTCATAATGAAGGCCCATGATAAATAAAATTATATAAGTGGAAACCTCAATATAAACATTCTAAAAATAATCCTTGAATTAATATTATAGTTATTCAATTGATTCAATAAATTCATACTAATCACAGCTAGAGATAGATTCTTCTATAGGATCGGAGTCATCAAATATATCAGTACAATTACTAGTTTTATTACCTTCAAGTAGTGGTGGATTATCTTTTGTAATATTCTAATAAGATAAAATCCTTAACCTCTTATCCTTCTTAATCTTTTCATTTATTAGTTTTTTCTAATCCTCTTTGGTGGTGATAATAAGGATAACTTTTTCTCTTTAACTAGGTCATCTATAAAACTTCATAAAATATTCAATCAATGTAATACAGTTAAAGAAACAAATAGAAATAATTTACAACCATTAATAAGAAACATGGATTCTCTTTGATACCAATTTCAATGCCTAGGGTATCATATAATTACACTAATAGTGGGGTTGAATTAGGGTAGAATAACTTTCTTGACTTATTCTAACTTAAACATTTACCCAATTATTTTAATTCAAACCACTATCATGGTTAGGATGTAAGGATTATTTTGCTCACTCCCAATACAAATTCATAGAACATGCGATTAAAATTTTAAATTAAGCATAGTGCATGACATTTTTATAAGTTTTGGTCCCAATATGGATACCTACTTCTTGTTATGTTCGGTTCCCAATGAGCCATGTTTTTTTTCACTATTATCATAAGTGATTACAAGGAGGAAATAATACCCCTGAACCTAAGGGTAAACCACGCATTATAGGGTGAAAGAATCAACTTTAACCCTTTGGTCAGGTACCACCATGACCTAAAACTATCACCCAATAGGTTCATTATATGAATCCTGGTATGTTTTTAATCTCCCAACTAGTTAATCTCAGATTGTAACAGCATCCTCAAGTATTCAATGGTCCTCAAAGAACATTTAATCAAAGTATTCCTTCGTTAATGAAATATCTCTGCTTCAGCCAAAATATAAACTTCATCAAAGTACTTATTTTACATCAATTGTATAATCAACTATGAATATATTCACATCATCGTGTTCTCTAACATCTACGAACATTACTTTTTGAACTTCATGTTCTAGTTTAATATTGTTTGGAATCATCATGTAGATTATCTAGAACAAATAGTTTTGAATCCCTAAAATTTTTGACCCAAATGATCTATGAAAAATACAGGTTAGATACTCCCTATCTTATCTATTATTATAGATTCATTTGTAAAAATAATTGAATGGAGTCCCTGAATTATAAAAATTAACTCACTCTAAAAAATTAATAAAAAACATGCTTCAATATTCATATATTTCACCTTTATAAATTATTATTAAATGGACTTGAATTCCTTCCGATATATCAGTGTTTTTCTTTTTCAAAACCTCTAAAAATAGCATCAAACATCTCTAAGGATTACATAAATATTTTCAAAGATCATGACTTTAACTTCACGAACATGTATCTTTGACATCCAGATTAGCATCATTGCATTGAATTTGACATCATATAAATGTTCGTTGAAATATTTCATGCATATTATGGTTGTCTAACTTCTATATACTTCACTCCTCTATGACATCCAATTATTCCTTCACCATTGCATAAATTAATAATCAAAAAATGTTTATTCTTTGATAAAAATTAGACATATCTTCAAATATTACATTGGTATTCCATTACTTATCACATTTTTTGAATATTATCTAATGGAATATCATCTTATCTACATTGAATCAACCTAAATCTAAATCATATTTTCTTCTAATATACACAATTTCTTATCCTCATCTTTTGATCAAATTATATTCTTCTTTCCATCATGATCTGTATTAGTCAATGGAATTACCATTACACGGACATAATTTATTTATACAAAACAATGTTATCAACATCATAAAATTCTATATCTTTTAGTTTTCACCTTCAGAATTAACTTTTGTTTACACTCTAGTATTTCTAATAGTTCATAATTTTCCAATACCATCCTTAACTAAAATTTCTTTGGACTCTAAATCCATATTCTACTCTTTCTTAATATTATTTTTTAGATTCTTTTTTCTTTTTTCAGTTCTCATACAACTTAAAATTTTCTTGAAATTGAACTATTTTAACATCAAAAATAAATTAAATAAATGTTTAATTATCTAAGATTATTTCTCCTTTCTTTGATATCAACAAAATTATATTATTTTACCACAAATATCTTGGTTTTTTCCCCATATCCTCTACTAGTTTGTCATGTCACCTTACAATACATCTTAATAAAACAGAACATGCCTTCACCAATTGAAATTTTCTCGAATAAATGATTAAATTAGAGTCATAGTGATGTTATTTTAATTATAATAATATCTAAGAATTTATTAAATATGTTTTTTTATTTTCTTATGGAATACATTAATTTTTTAAGGTATTGATAACTAGAAAAATATTAATTTTCTTCTTATTGACTTTTATTTAATAATAAGTAACTCTTATATACCATTATGTTTCTCAATATTTTTCTAATTTCTAATCCACGTGAATTTTACATAATCTGTATTTATTTTTATGTATACATGGATTTCATCCATGCCTTTAACAAATATAAAAAATGCTCTTCCAAATATCAAATTTATACATTCAAATAATTTATGTATCAATTTAAAAATATTTCCTTTACATGTATCACTATAATTAATCAATCTTATAAACTTTTATATATTGTAGCTTCTTCAATACTTCTAACTTTTGATATTAGAAACATCTTTACCATATCTCCTGGAAGTTTATTACTAATAACTTTTGAATACATATCTACCTCTATCTTCATACTTTTGTATGTATTTAATATTGTATATTGGACTATTATTTTAGTATTTCATTTTCTTTCATTCTACTCTTCATCACATATTTTTTAATGTTCTTATGCCTTTATTCATTACCTTTCAAATTATCTTAAAATTCACATCTCTAAAAACTCAATACATGACATCCAAATATTCATTTCTCTCGTTCTCACATCAAATTATTTTATTTTTATTATCTATCTAAACTATCTTTTAATATTTTATCATCTAACTTCTGAACTGACTTTAACATACATTCAAGGGTATGTGACAGTGCTCTCAACAACCTTCAGTACTTGTATGGGAATTGAACATAAGACCATATTAATAATCATAATATCTCCAACTTCATAAAATATTTTTTCATTATATTCTAGTAGGATTTCAAGACATTATTAATTATTTAAATGAAATTCCCAAAAATCAATAATAGTAAGTAATATTTTCTTTCTAAAGATACAGTAACATAATGCACATAGATTTATTCAATAATATGATTGAAACCTAAATTTAAAATTTTATTAAATTTTATTCTAAGTAATTAATTAAATTTTTTAATTCATCATGGAAAAATTATGTTATGATGTATTTTTAGTAGTTTTTGAAAAAAAAATCGTGAATAGTAAAAATACTGATTTGACAAAAAAACTATCACTTTCATGACATTATAATGATTTGAAAATAATTTGAATGTTTTTAGAACATTATTTATAGAATAAATATATATTTGATAAGTAATATATTTTTTATAAAAGAATAATTAGGGTTATATAAATATATTCTTATGATTTTCGTAATCTAAGTAATGTTTTTGTAGAAATAAAATTGGTTTTACTTATTTTTATTAATAAATTATTTAAAAAGTTGATTTATATTTATTTTACTTTTAAATAAAAATAAGTCTCATTTTATTTAAAATAATACATTTAATAAAATTTCAATGAACATTGTACGTTATTTTTCTCTAAAATAATTTTTATACTTAAAATAAACATTTATCGAAAATGAATTTCATTAATTTTTATGAACATATATTAAAATTAATTTATTACACTAGTATAAGTTGAATAATATGAAATGGATTCCATAATTGGAATCATTAAAATAAATATTAGGTAATAATTTCAACATGAGTTTTGTTCATAATGAGTAGTAACCATGGAAAATATTTATCACCTCGTTTAAGGGTAAATTGGGTTAAAAGAGTTAAAAATATTGGGATAAGGCTTCAAGATAACACAAAAAGCTTAATTAAATCTCACTAGTAGGTTATATTTATACATAATCTTTAAAATATTCAAATATATGAACATTTTTATCCACTATCACTATAAAATTACTTTATAATATTAAAATATTTCTTGAAATTCCATGTGTTCCCCTCACCTCACTTATAAAATAGAACCTCTTATCCTCCCTTATATTAAAAAACTTTGATCCCTATAAATCAGACAATAACTAAACAAAAGCCTTCCAATATTACTTCCATTCATTGTCTTTATCTTTCTCTCACCCTAACACCGTCCCAGGAAGGCTTGAGGTGTATGCCAATGGAGGTCTCTAAATGAAGAGGTAATCATATTACCTGACCCTTCCAAAGATTATTTCTTTTTTATACTTATTATAAACCTATTTCAAACATCCTAACATAATTAATGAAGTATTATGAATATATTTATATGTCTTTATGATTACTGAACTACTATTTTCCACCTTATTTTCATCATTTAGTAGGTAAAAACATTGCTTGTGTATACGTAAGTCCTACCATCTCCATGTAGCATCGTAATTAATTTTCCATCATCATTTTACTTTTACAGTTATAAATATAGAATTAATTAAATATATATGATATTTATAATAAATTTATGATTCTATAAATATAATTTATAATTTAACTTTGTCCTCTTTTATCATTTGTAAAATGTTAACGTCGCTCATACATACATATGGACTACCACCTTCATGAAGAGATGTGGTTCATTCTTATATTATCACCTTAAGTGCATGACTAAAAAATTATACGCAAAAAATAAAATTTATATTAATGAAATTACTAAAATTATATAGATTATGGAACTAATTCAAGTTACCTTTAACTATAGAAAATATGTGGAAGTAGTTTCGGATAAATTGATTGAATAACCATAATATGGGCGATGGTATGAAATATTAATTAAAATGATTTAAAATGATTGTTAAATTACCTTGAAAGTTTTAATAAATATTTAAAAAAGTTCTTTAAAAGGTATTTAATAAATTAAAATTCATTATACTTGAGTATCAAACACGTATAACTAAGCGAAGACCAATGATAAGGTATTTCTATTATAATCTCATTTTATTTCAGGATTGTTTATATTTATATTTAAATTGTGAAAATTAAATTATCATAATATCTTAACCCCCATATAATTTATTATCCTCTATTTATGATTATTTTTACATGTTTATATTCTATTTCTTCTCTTATTGGATCAATTGTCAATAAGCGAGTTACATGTAGGGGACTTTCTTTTAAAAAATATTATTTTGATGTTTTCCTTAAAACCCTTTTTCTTCCATGTACATATTTTCATTCAAATGTTATCATTGTTTTTATTAATTATGTCTAAATATTTATTAAAGATAATTTTTCCATGTTTTACTATCTAATAAATTTTTTAAAATGAATATTATTTTTATTTTCCAAATAACGTACTTTTTAATATAGGTGTGAACAAAAAAAAATTTCAACATGTACCATGTGAATGGATTCTCCCATATTTTTGACTAATATTTTATTTTTTTATTTATTTAATATATTCTTTGGTTATTTTAAATGAAATTATTTTTCTCAATATTTGTTCAATATTAATTTAAAACCATACCCAATCAAGTCTAAACAGAGGCAAAAATATCTAACCATTTAAAATGAAATCAAAAAATGCATATTATTTTCTTAAATAAATATATTGAATTTTGAAATGTTATTTATAAATAAATTCATACATGAAGATACATTCTTAAATTATTTTTAATTTATTACTTATATGTTTTTCTCTAAATTATTGGTTTTATAAAAAAACCCTTAATCTTTTATTAATAAATTTTATTTTTTCACTCTTTACTGATAATGGATAATACCATTTTTTAATATCATTCATTTTATTTTGATCATGTTCTCTATCACTCTCCATTATTTTTAGAAATTATTTTTCTCCTTCATCTCCATTTATTTAATATAATGGATGATTTAAGAATAATTTCAATTGAATTGATAATGTTTCAACCATATATAAATTTCTATATACTATATCAGTTGAAGGATATTACTAAGTATGTTGTCCAATTTTATTAGAAAGAATTGATGTTTCTTATTAATGATTAAATACATATAAATGTTGATTTATAAGGAATTTTTATAATTTGTTTTTGTATCATTAAATATATAACAAATTCATAAGATATATAAATGATTGGTGGGGCTGGATTATAGAAAACCCATGATGCATTAGAAGGTCTCATGAGACAAAATATTCAGCATGGAATTATAGTTGGATATTTGGTTTACACGTGACCATTTATAAATAATGATCTCTTGGTTGAGCCTCCTTAATGGTATTATTATTGATAATAAGGATGATGCCTTGATGGAATGTTCCTAAATGTCCAAATTTAAGAATTTAATTTATTTTGGATTTAGTTTCCCCTAATAATTTGGTTTTTATATTGATATGAGAAATGGATGTTTATTAAACTAAAGCTATTTTTTGAATGGAATGTGTTTTGATTATCAACTCTTCCATATTGATTATTTCTTATTTACTCGTGATAGATTCCCATTTTCATAACCCTAATTGGGAATCTGAGCTCAACCTTTTCTTGTTTTAATTTCTCTGGGATATGAAGAATAATATTATGATTGATTCTCAAGGAAGAAATAATTTTTATTATGATTTGTTATTATATTTCCATTGTAATATGGGAATAAAGTATGTATTTTTTTAAAAGTCTACAAAACTGATTGATCTTGCATGGTGTGATCCATTATACCTTATACCAATGTAATAATGTAAACACTTGTTATAGGTTCCTACAGTCAGGGTGTTACATTTTTTATCAAAGAAAGATTAGTATGAACCATGGGAACTAGAGTTTAAATTTAAATAGATAACCTGAGAATTATTATAATCCCTTAATGTATTTTGAGAATTTTTCCATTATAGGGATTTTATTTTTATGGCCCTAAATTTATAATGATTATAATATAATACAATGTGTTACATTGTTTATATATGGAACCTAGTAGAATGAAAAGAATCAGTACTTGTATTCAATATAGGGATTTACCTACTAATAAATCTAATACATTTCATATTAGATCCATATTAAGGAAGTTAATTTAGATTATGATGAATAACCTTGCCTATATATAGTTCCCTTTTTTTCATAGCACAATTCACAAATTGTAGATTGTTTCATGTGAAAAAATCCTATATATTTTAATACATATACTAATATATTGGTAGATAAAAATGGATTAATTACATTAAAAATATATTTCTAGAATAGGGAAGTAATAAAAGGAAAACATTTAGTTTCTAGTCTGTTTTCTGAAGGGAGATGTTGATCAATGTATTCATTGATTTAGAACAATGAAGAGGTTGATCAAAAAAAGAGATGTAATAGATAAATTTTAAAGAGATGTTCTTTAAGAAAAACCTTCCATTATAAGAATGAACATTAATGAAGAGGATGTTTATCACTTTAATGAAGTATAAAAAAGAAAGTTTTTAAAATTATATAGATAGATTTACAAGATTATCTAGGCATATTATGGACTATATATGTAATCCAGAAAGTAATATTTTATGTTTCTTTAATGGGATTTAGATGAGACATTGAAGGCACTTGTTTTCTCAAAAAAACCCTTATATGATAATATGGTGTCATTTTAAATAAATACAAAGAAATAATATTCTAATTTCTTATATATTCATGGGTAATTAAAAAAATAATATTTTAGTTTATCTCTAAGAAAAAATAATTTTTCCAATGAAGAAGAAAGAGAAGATAGTATTTCCATTAAGTGATAATTGAATAAATAAATTACCATGTACAATATAAATGTGAACATGAGTTTGTTTTTAGTGCATATAAAGGGTTTAAAAGGATCATTAATGAAAGGGAAAGAAAGGAACCATTGTTATCTGGTTCTTCAACTATTAAGATATGGGTCATTATTTAAACCAATGCCCCAAGAATCAAAGTAACCTCCCACAAAAGAGGACAGGGTGAGAAGGAAAAGCTTATTTAGTTATTATAGGTAAGGTTTATATTATTAAATATGTGTAGTTAGGTACATTGATCATAACCTCATATTTAAAAAAAATATTTGGTTCTAAATCTTCACACACTTTTATAACTTCCATGGTTTCCACAAAAATTTTATATTTCCTTAGAACCTTAAAAGGGGAGTTTTCAATCAAGAATAATAGGGGATTTATTATCTCAAATATGATGTGTCAGTAAGTTCCCATTATGAATCATATAAATACCCTATTTTTAAACTTGATTATTATATCTATTTTTGACATTGATATAATCCTATGTGTCGATTGGATTTAAAAATATAATGAAAAAATATATTTCCATGATAAATAGATGATGACTATCGATCGAGATGTGGAATATCTTGTAACACTCTAAGAGTTTAAAGCTAATAATCTTTTAAATATATTAAATATATCACATATCTTTTCAATCATGCAACACCGGGTTAACATAAAATATGATACTCTATTAAAATTTTATTTGAACTTGACCGTTATAACCTAGCCATTAAATTTTGGGGTATGAATAGGAATAACTAAATTATAAAAAATATTTTACAATCATTATTTGTTTATATTTTTATTATATGTAAAATTATTAATCTTATCGAAGTAATAGGAATGTTTTCTAAAAATTGGTTTTTTCAATGAAAACGGGTTCTTCGCTTCTTGTGAACTTATAATAAAATTTATTTTTTACAGTTTTATAAAATTTATTTGATAAAATTAAAATAATTTTATAAATCATAACATTTAAATTATATTTTGGTAAATGTTTTTTATTTTCATGAAATGTTTCATTTTTTCAATGAATAGTATAAAATATTGTTTTTTATTTGAAAACCAAATTTTCGTTTAAATTATTTACAATATTAAATTATATTTTAAATTGTTCATAAATTAAAATTTGTTCAATTATATTATTATAAATATAATTTAGGGTATTGTAATCAATTTTATATTGAATTTTTATATTATAATGTTCCATACTTATGAGAATTTTCTAATTGAAACCATGTTTTTACGTCACGTCTGGGGGTATAATTTTCAATTCGATTTTGAAAAAATTGTGAATTTAATTTGGAAAAATATATTCCATATTTTTAATTAGAATAATATATATTATATACTATGTCAAAATTAATTTTTTTTAAATTAAAAATGAAAAAATTAATAATTAATTATCACGGTTAAGGTCAAAATGGATTTAATAGGGGTTAATCTAGGAAGATAAGGGTTAAAAATGACATACAAACTATTATGAATATTATTATATGGAAATATTATCAATACATACTATAAAAAATTCAATAATAACTTTATTTGGAAGCTTATTCATGTAAATGACTTTATCATTTGGGATTCTTTTTGGAAATTTCCATGTAATTTTCAAGGAGGTCCCCTTTCCCTAATTATGAATGGGAATTCACTCCCCTTACCTATTTACATATCCCAAGAATAATATCAATAAAACCGTGAAAAATATATACCTAAAATTCTTATATATATTCTAGTTCTTTTTGTCCTCCAAAAATACCAACCCTAGGGTCTTTAAGAGGAGATCTAAAAGAAGGTTTCTCTTAGAGAAAGTAATCAACTTAACAAATATCTTTCATGTTATTTATTCTTTTTAAACAATAACTTTTTTCTTAAAATTACCATTAAAATAACACTATTACCTACCTTATACTTATATTTTATTATTTTTATGTCATAATACATATCTATCCCATATTAAATCAAATTAGAAATGAAATCGTTGATCGTGTGTACGGTGGACCACCGCCTCACGAATCGATGTAACTCATTTTTCCTAAAAACCTATCATGGTTGGATATAATTATTTAATTAATATCTACATATAATATACATGATATAAATATTCTTATATAATTATAATTTCACATATACCTTCTTACTTTTCAATTGTATTAAAATATGAAAATATCACTTGTGTGTATGGCGGACTATCGCCCCATGAAGAAATGTCATTCATTTTTTACTTAAGATTTACATTGAAGGTAGTAAGGATAAATTTAATGAATATATTTTATATATTCACATGATATAAATTTTTTAAACTTAATATA
Source organism: Viscum album (assembly GCA_963277665.1). Classification (NCBI taxonomy): domain Eukaryota; kingdom Viridiplantae; phylum Streptophyta; class Magnoliopsida; order Santalales; family Viscaceae; genus Viscum; species Viscum album. The sequence goes on along the minus strand of OY728121.1, from coordinate 84,787,253 downwards.
TCATACACTTCCTTACCCTTTTACTTGTTGAAGGAATGAAATCATCGCTCATGCGTATGTGCGGCTTACCCTCTCCACGAAGCAATGTGATCCATTTTTAAGTGAACAACTATTAATAATGGTGATAATGATGTATATAGTGATTAAATAAGATTTTTATGACATTATCATAAAAAAATAATATGATTTATTTATATCCATTTTCCTAGAACTAGAACATTCATTACAAAACATGCATTAGAAAACAAGGAAATTAACACCCAAAAGAATAAAAATAATGAAATATTATTAAAAAAGGTTGTAAAATGTTATAAGTGGATAATATATAATATTATAAATATGATTATTATTATTATTTTAAAATTTAACAATGTGGTTAAAACCATTATACATGTGGTCAAATTATTTTCAGTTAATGGAAAGCGTTAAGTAAGTGACGTCATCTCAACTTCTCACCAATAAGGAATATTTTATTATTGTACACATAATTTATTTTATATGTTTTAAATAATAAAAATTTTACATGTAACATAATTAATGCTTCAAACATTACGGTATTTTATGTTTTAATTTGAATTATTTCATCCAATGGTATTTTAATTGACCATTACCAAGTAGTAAGGTATTTCATCCCAATTTCCATTTCATTGGTTCATTTTTATTAATATGAACTAATTCAATTTTATGTGGTGTATTTATATATTTTTTCACCATGTAAGACTTTTCAATATTTCTAGGAATATTTTTGGATCCAAGCATCAAGACAAAGCATGATTCTAAGGCTCGGTGAGCCCGGAATTAATTTTATAAAAATATTAAATATATTTTATATCACACGCACATAGATTTTCAAAAAAATGGAATATATCTTGAAAATATCCTTTTATTGGAAATATGAGATCATTTTTGAAACTAGAGAATATGGTTTACCCTATGTACAATCTAATTTGGGTTAATGCCGGATGTTTAGATGGGGTATTCTTTTGCAGGTGCATTTAAATTTAAATAAATGATTAATTTATTTATTTTAATTTAAATGACCTCAACCTAATCCACTATAAATATATCATTTTAAATTTTTCCATGGTTATTCACATAACCCAAGGAGATTTTTAGAGAGTGTTCCACTGTTCTTTATTGGCGGATCAATATCAGACAACAAATGGTGATCTAATTGTAGTGGATTGATAGGTAGTGGAAGCAATACATCATCCTCATCATTAGAGAACTTTTTCTTCACAAATGATCGATACATTATTGAAGTAGGTCTCTTCAATTTTTTTTATTAATTATTTTATGTATGGAAGGTGATTTAATTTTGATTTTACATTTTCATACCCATCCATGGGCCCCATTGAATGATTAATTTATTTATTCGATTGTGATATTTCCATGCCCTGATTTCACCCTAGTTGTCTCTCATTATGAAATTTCTATACAACAACTCATTTCCATGGATTGATACACCTCTTTTATGCTTTAGCGCAAAGTTCATCATGTTCTTCATCATTATCCTACATGGTTTTGGTTCAAATTTCCAGACGATGGTTGGAGCATGATCAAACACAGGTATTTGTTGTGGTATTATGAAAAACATGTGGTTTGATGGATTACAAATGAATTGGTGTTCTTTGGATGAATCGGGATGGATTTTTAGTGGTAAATTGTGGATTCGGGTTCCCGCAATTGAAAATGTTCATGTGAGAATAACAGTGTGCATGGTATCTCAATGGAAGAGTGAAGGATGAAGTCGTATGGGGTTTATATGGCTGGATTCCAGTCATCGATGATGGAAAGGGCAGAGATGTCCCTATATCTAAGACCGTCTACAAGATTTTAGGTGAAAAGGTATGTAGATGCTTCACAATGACAATGTGTGAAGGAAGTTATACTTTCTTTGAAAATACCAACTACACAGCGTATACTAGGAAGAGCACACATAGTTTAGTGACCTGGCCAATGCGACTAGGGTTCTTGGGTAAATTAAATATCACATGCTGCATGGACCCCCCACACAATGTGTGACCCAAAGTTGGAAGCCCATTTTTTACTATGGGAGTACATAGATATGGATACTTCTAGGCACACACCTTATACTGGAACATGGACAGTGTACATGGGCATAGTCAGGATCACACCAACAGGCCCATGGGTTGCTAAGACATAGTGTGTAGTACAATTACAAGTCATGCGGTAATACATGGTCATCAAAATATGTGATAGAGAGGATTCATCCCTGAATATGTGTGGGGAAATACACCGTGTGGACCCCTTACATTATATGTACTTGTTTATGAAACTTATACCTCTTATATTTCATTCATTTTGACTTTCATTTTTCCCCCATGTAGTCTATATTAAGAATTATTCAACTTAGAATACGATGGTGTCTTTTGTAGTGGATTTTTATATAAGATTAAAGATGTTCCAAGCAAGGAACTTCTTTATGAAATTCATGATGATGATAGTGATTGGGTTGGTTCAACATAGCGTGGTCGGAGTGGTCCCCCTAACACACTAGAGAACGGGTCCTCTATCAACCTACCATGTGGTACCCCCTTATGGACTAGGTTAGGGATCATCTGTCTACTAAGCGGTCACCTTATTGTGGACTAGGGTGTGGGTCCTCAACCTACTGAGAAGTACCCACCTTGCACACTATGGTTTGGGTCCCCAACCTACTTACCACCCCCCCCCCCCCCATTGACTTATGTGTGGGTCCTCTACCTACTTAGTGGTATCCCCTTATAGACTATGGTTTCTTCCTCTATCAACTGAGTGATACCCCCATTAAAGACTACGGCATGGGTCCTCTACCAATTGAGTTCTACCCCCCAATATCGACTAGGGAATAGATCCTATATCTATTGAGTGGTTCCCCCTTATGGATTAGGGCATGGCTCTTCTACCTACAATGTGGTACCCCCTTATGGACAAGGTTATGGGTCCTATACCTACTGAGTGGTATCCCCTAATGCAGTAGGGTGAGGTTTCCATAATTAGATTTTGTTCCCCCTCCTTCATTATGCATCATAGTAGAGAGGTATGTATTCTCCACACTATTACTTCTTCATATTACCACATGAGATGTTGGGAATTGATGATGGATATTTGGATCTATGGGTAGACTCATCAACCTGTTTTAGGATATGAAAGGGAGATTCCCTTTCTCTCTCGTATTGGATTCATATATTATCATATATTTCTCTGTCATTGGGTTTTGTTTCCCCCTTACCTTAGGATGAGCTGACTACTTCTATCATGTCTTCAATTTCCCCCTCTTTAGTTTTCAGGGTGTCCTTTGGGGTTGTAAATACTCACCCTTGCATGGTCTTCTCCCACACTTTTTGTGACTTATGATGATGGTATATATTTTTGTAGTGGAATTGGATGATCTTAGGGATACTTGGGTGAATTTGACCACCAACGGTGGTCGAGGATTGGAGATTAGGAGTCCGGCTGTAACTTCCCAGTTCAAGGTGCCACCCAGAGGTTCCCCATACCCGGTTGGTCACATGGCCTCAAGCACATTTCTCCAAACCCCATAGGATGATGACTAGGAGTGAGCGACATGGGTGTGAAAGTGGGGAATCTATTCCCTCATTGGTAGAGTAATGAAGTGGAAAGATAAAAATATCAGTAGCGGAAGACATAATAATACCATAAAACATTAAACAATAGAAGACTGAAAGTAAATAAACAATTGCAGCATATATATATCAATAATTATTCATGTCAGTAGTATCTAGGAATGCACCCAAACAAGTCACAATTTGGGAATAAAGTACTAAACCATGGTATAAGGAAAACAATTAAATAACTCCAGTGTCATCGCAAGCCACATCTTGGTCTTATTCTCTCCATCTCCAATGTTATCAAGTACCTGAAGTAGAAGGGTGCTTTCCCTTATCTATACCTAGAGCAATATACTCTGTTTGGACCCAAAAGCATGACCCAAAATGGTTGTGAGATGAATACCAGTACACAACCACCCAAAGATCTATTCCTAATTGACAGTGAATATATATGGCAGGCAATAAGAAAAAATAAATCAATAAACAAGGAAGTACTGAAAATCAAATAGTCATACAGTTTCAATTACATTCATTTACATTCGTCAATTAATCAACCAAATGAAAACAAGCAACCCTTTGGGAAGTTATCACAACCTATCCCCTCTAGATCATCCAATCAATCTCAATTAACCCTCTGGGTATGTTCTCACAGCCTAACCCCTCTTGTTCAACATATACAATGATTCAATGAACTCCTGGGTAAGCTCACATGGTCTAACCCCTTTGGTCTCATGAAAACAAAGACTCTGTGAGGAAGAAATCAGCATCAATTCCCCCTTTATAATTTTAACGATAAACTACAGATACTCTGAGGAAGAACTCAACGTCAATTACCCCTTGTGGTTTTGTAATATTAACTATAAACACTCTGAGGGATCACTCAACGCCAATCCCCTCTATGGTCTCGCAGCGTGATAAAGAATAGTAGACACTCTGTGGAAGCCCTCAACATCAATTTCCCCTATCGTCTCACTACACTAGGTTCCCATAGCCCTGTGTAAACCAATTGTGCACAAACAATGATCAGTAGAAAAAGTAATCCTAAAATTACTACATGGATAAAAAGATAAAAATCACATCACATCATCAGATAAATCACTTCATACTAATAACACTAGACATGGAAATTAAGCATCATAACAGGGAAAACATGACTAAATGGTCAATATAAAATAAAACATGGGAAAAACCTCCAAATCATAGAAAAATAACCCTATTTACAAACAATAGTCCTAACTCAAGAAAACAAGCATTGAAGGCATCAACATGGTTAAAATCCCTAACCACGCAATACCCCAAACAAGGGTATTAGGAATTGTTTCACATATAATTCAAAGACTAACTACAAAAAGGCACAAACCACCTACCTCAGCGTTATATGATTGATATAATCTAGCTTCGGCCCTTGAATCAGCCTTGAATGATGTAGATATACAAAAACGTCTAAAACATTCATATAATGATATCTCACGAAAGAGAATAAATCAAGGAACGAGGCTATAGAAGAAGAATGAATTCACCATGGCGATTCCAACACAATCGACAATGGTTTATTCGGAGAACAAATGGTCTATTGGGGGCTCGAAGAAGAATCGTGCCTTATGGTCACTCCTAGATGAGATGATTCGAGATGAAGGCATTTCTGCCAATTAGACGCAACCTCGGTCCTATTTAAAAAAATAAAGGAAAATTACACAGCATGTCCTTTAAAAGTAGACGGTGTATATATTCCTTTACCAGGCCCCGCTTTAGGCAGCCCTCCCACGTCATCACATGGTCATGTATGTAGCTATGAAATGGCCATCCACGGCCTAGACTTGGTGCTAGAGTACACAGCGTGCACAAGGGAGTACACGTCATGTACACCAAAAACTTTCCATCTTCCCATTTTCCTCAAAATCAACTTGAAAAGAAAACTCATTCTTGAAAATAATATCCAGGTTCTTAAAAACTTCCCCCCATAAATAAATTCATCCCCGAATTTCCCTAACATGGTGGAAATGAAGAATAATACTCTAACAGCTCTAGCCATTGAGATCGTACATCAGCCTCCCTCTCCCATGTCTCGTCATGTACTTTACCGTGCTTCCATAGCACCTGTAATAGAGGAACAAACTGGCCATGGAAAACCTTCATGCTTAGATCAAAATTCTAGATAATATTATCGTCAAATGAGGCATCCACCTACAGCTCAACATCCTTGGGTTGAAAAACATGAGAGTCATATGAGAAGTAACATTATAGCTGAGAAACCTAGAAGACATTGTGCATAGTCTAACACCTCTAAGGTAAATGCAATCGATAGGAAACCATCCAGACTCTCTCCAAAGCCTCAAATGGTCCAATATATCTTGGAGAATGCTTTCCATGTCTCCTAATCCTCCTATGTCCCAACCTCAGTGTGAAATGTAGGAAAACCTGATCTCCGACCTCGAACTCTAGGTTTCATCTCCATCGATCAGCATAAGACTTCTTTCATGACTATTAAGTAGACATCCTCTTCCGAATCAACTCTATCTGCGCTGTAGTATCCTGGAGAGGATGTGGTCCTAGCATAGCTACCTCTCCTGGCTCAAGCTAACATAGTGGTTATTGGAATGGCCTACCATACAAAGCCTTATAAGGTTCTATCTGAATAGTTTCTTGAAAACAGTTATTATAGGAAAACAAAACATGAGTTATGTGCTTCTTCCAATAACCTCCAAAGTCAAGGACGCATGCTCGAAGAATGTCCTACTATACCTAAATAGTATACTAATATTGGCCATCTATTGGGGGATGGTAAGCGGTACTTAGAAGTACTTGTGTACCAAACACCCTCTGTAGTCTCTCCCAGACCCGAGAAGTAAAACGGGCATCCCTATCTGAATCAATGGAGCTAAGAACCCCATGTAAACGTATGATATTCCAAATTTCCAACCTTCCAATCTCATCAACACTATAGGTTTTCTTGATTAGTAAAAATTGTAATACATTCTTGAGTCAGTCAATGAAAACCCAAAATGCATCATTCCCTCAATTCGTCCTCGGTAAACCTGTCATAAAGTCCATTGCGATAACATTGCACTTCCACTCGGGAATGGGTAACTGCTGCAAAATCCCTGCTAGCCACTGATGCTATGAATTTACCTGTCGATAGGTGGAACGGCACCTGAAAAACCTAGTAACATCTCTCTTCATACTAGGCCACCATTACAGACGGTGTAGATCTTGATACATCTTGGTGACGCCAGGATGAACTGCCTAAACTGAGGAATAAAATTCGTGCATCCGCTCCTCGTGTATGTCTGCTGACACCCATATGTTCCCATTAAAATGATCGATCTCACCCTTACCAATATTCCATCCATGAATAGGGTCCTCCTCTAACACACTATATCATAGGACTAGGCCTTCAAAATATGTTAGCAACCTCATTCGCACTCGTTCAAGAAGAGTAGAGGTAACAGCTACATAAGAAAGAAATGTTTAGCCCTATCTATCATGCATCCCAAAGCATCTTAGGAAACAAAGCCATGAGTTTCAACTCACTACTAGCCTTTTGAACTGCCTATATTTTTGTTCTCTTGGTCAACACATCAGCCACTGCGTTGCCTTTACCAGGCATGTAGGCAAGCTCGAAATCAAAAGACTGAAGGTACTCAACCCACCTTCACTATCTCAAATTCAGATAATACTGTGTAAAGATATACTTTAGTCTTTTTTGACTGGTGAAAATCAAAAAATTATATCCTAGAAGATAATGTCTCCAAAAGGGTAAAGCATGAACAACTGTAGGTGACTCTAGATCATGCGCTAGGTAATTCCCCTCATGTGGCCTTAACTACCGAGACTCATATGCAATGACTCCTTCCCCTACATGAGTAATGCTCCCAAACCAACACCTGATGCATCACATTAAATATTATATCTCTTGAACATCTCTAGAAAAACTTATATCAGTGCTGAATTCAACCTCCCATTCAACTCCTGAAAGGATGACTCACAAGAATCTGACCACACATACTTCGCACCCTTCATAGTCAGGCCCATCAGTGGCACTGATAAGCATCAAAATTCATGTATAAAATTTTTGTAGTAACCATCCAAACTAATAAAACTTCTTACCTCAAATAAATTCATCAACTTCTTCTAAGAAACCACTTCTCTCACTTTCCTTGGGTCTACTAATAATCTTCTCTCTATAATAACATGACCCAAGTAGTGAATTTGGTCCATCCAAAAGTAATATTTTGAGATCTTATCATATAAATGATGCTCTCATAGTGTACTCAAAACAATATCAAGTTGTGTGGCATGGTCATGATGAGTGTGAGGGTATACCATGATATCATCTACAAAGACTACCCTGAAAGAATCCAAGTATGGATGGAATACTCGGTTGATCAGTGCTAGAAAACTACAGACGCCTTCAGAAGACTAAACAGCATAACTATGTACTCATATAGACCATACCTACTCTAAGAGGATGTAAGATGTATATCTGATGTTATAACATGAAACTGATGATATCTGGATCTCAATTCGAACTTCTAGAACCCTTGATATCCTCGAATATGATCAAACAGATCATCAATCCTTAGCATGGGATATCAGTTCTTGATCATCAATTGTTTTAGCATTAGATAATCCACACAACGTATGAGAGTACCATACACATTCTTTGCAAACAGGAAAGGCCAACCCCAAGGATAACTGTTGGGTTGGATAAAACCATTTTCATGTTACTCCTATGACTACTTCTTGAGCTCCTTTAACTCTAGTATGACCATCCTATAAGGAGTAATGGACATGTGTGCCCCTCCTGGCACAATCTCAATCGAAAATTACACCTCTATCTGTGGAGGAATACTTGTAAACTCCGCTGGAATCACATCCTTGAAACGATCCACCACTGGAGGAAACTCCAAATGTGAAGTCCACTAGACATCCAGTTATAGACTTGAAATTTGGACTATAACTCCTCCAAACCCATGATGCTCGGGTCCTATTCTGCTTTCCTGGACATCCTATTCAACCTTATTTAATAAAAAACCGCCCTCTAGTGATGTGAAACTCACCCTAAGATGAAAGGAGTCAACAATAGACTAGAAGGGAAAAAACCAGTCTATCCAGAGAATGAATTCATAATATGTCATCTCCAGTACATAGAGGTCCTAGAAGAAGTGACACCCACAAACCTCAAGAGGGAACTCCTTGCACTGAAATACACTAGTCGTCATTATCCCCAACGGAGTTTCCAACATCAAGACGTCAGTATAAGTAAATATATAGAGCCTAAGGCTATCCATAACTACAACAGATATGAAAATATGGGAATCCCTTGTATCAAAAAGTAAAAAATCTAAAACTGAGGCAATTAGGATCATACCTTGAACTGTTGATGGTCTGAGATTCTGCTCCCACTGGGTTACCTCCACTACAAAATTCTATCCAGTATTGTGGCCTTGTGACCCTTCCAAACCAACCTAAGATGATCCAACATGCTGTCATTTAATGCCTTCCGACTGGCTACCACGGCTGCAACCTCCACCTCGGCCTGAATGGCTAGAAGAACATTAGTTCACAGACTGATGAGAAACTGGTGGTTAAGTTCCTGAATGGGGAGACATAGAGGAACCTCTATCACCCACTGGTGGAGATAATATCTAAAATAAATTATGAAGATGACATATCTTGCCGCAATATCAGCACTCCACTAGGTCTCTCAGTCAATGTTTCCTTGTATGCCCGCCCTTCCCACATTGGTAAAATACCACCTATCTACCTGACAATGTATCTCTCCTACTCAGATCTCCATGTGTGGAATCCCTATAGAACTTCCTACTATCAGTTGGAGAAGCACCAAATCTGGATGCTAAACCTCCCTGGGCCACATCTCTAGAATCCCTCAGGTTCAACTTTGTGATTAGCGCCTAGTTAACTATGAAATATATGGTTGTCCACCTAAATATTTTCACCTGAGATCGGATTCCATGCCTGATACCATCCTCAAACTTCCTTGATTGGAAAATATTATTACCCCTATAATGGGTGTGAATCACTGTAACTCTGTGAAGCGAGAAGAATACTCCATGAATTATAGATTACCCTACTCCAAACTCATCAACCCTTGGGATTAGTTGGCCCTCAAAGTCCTCGGGTAGAAATAATCATAGAAGGTACGATGGAACTCATCCCACGCCATAAAAAACTGACATCCAACCTATGAGAACACATCCCACCATCTCATGGTAGAATCTAGAAGAATATATGTTGAGAGATTCACCCTCCTCTCTGGAGGACCCTCGAGAGTCTCGAAGACAGGTAGCATGGATTCTAACTGTGACTCAGTAGCCTGAGGTCCTCCATCCCCTGAGAGTGTGGAAGGATGTTGCTACTGAAAGACCTTCGTCAACTTTTCCATAGATGGAGTAGGATTCAGTGTTCCCTAGAAGATACGCATAAACATCATGAATCCTTTTTGGAACTGTGCATCAATACCTGTATCTATAATGATGGTTGGTGCCAAGACAGGCACGATGGGAGGGTCTTCTAGTAAACCTTGATCTTCCTTTTCCAGTGTTTGATTGTTTCCCTGTATCTAGCATACAACAAGAGGATTCCATGGTGGCATGACACTGCAAGGTCAAGCGCACACCTTAGTTCAATATTATCAAGGATTGAAACATATAAGTGTAAGAATGGAATAAGAGAAGGAAATCATTACAGTTTTTCAAAAATAGGAATGCACGGTGGGTATAACCCCTACAAGGCGTGTTCCTTTAATACTTCACATGGGTGTGTACTTATGCCAACCCTGGTCATGTAACACCACATACACATAGCTTGTTCTCCCAAAACAAAACATGTACTTGAATCGGTTCCCCTTCCTGAGTTCTTCTACATGACTAACCCATATGGTTCTCCTAGAATGATACTACTCTATGTTTTGCTGCTAGACATGGAGTGTGGTTGAAGGATTTCACTAAACCGTGTTGTTAGTTACACAGCCGGATACATGGGATACTCTATATGGTGTGTTCAAGCTTGACACTACGTGTATAACCTAAGTTTCAACTATCTCTGTCGTTAGTCACACGAGTGGACACAGAGTCCCTTTAACATGGAATTTATGTATGATACATGGAGTGTTCCTCCATGGATTTTCCAACCCCATATCTCTTCCCACACATCCAGTGACATGGTTAGAGACTACATAGCATTTACATATAGTACACAGCATGTACTTAAGAAAAAAATTCCTTCAAAAATAGAAGGATACATGGCATGTATTCAGAAATACACACCATGTATTCTAGGTTTTTTTGGACAGTAATACTCAAAAACTACTCCGGATCCTAAAATAACACCAAAACAAATATTAATGTTCCAAATTTCAAACCACGAGGGCCCATACTCCCCACGAATCAAAATTTGGAATCTTATACATGTCATGTACAAGCATAATAGTGCAATGATCCACTAAATTCTGATCCATAAGGGCCCATAACACCTCAATAAACAATGATCGACATCATTCAAATGAAACCTTACATAATCCAATACCCTATCAAATAGCAGGTATTTTATCAAGGAATCTATCACAACTACATTCATACCTAGCATAACATCTATCATAACAACATGAAATCAATAATTCACCCTAAGTGGCATGGCAATAATACATGAAATGTGATATTTATAAAGTGCCTATATTATGCATGAGATGGAATGTCCTCATATCATAAATTTGAAATAGAAATTGAACCTCAATATTATCAATTTTAATAGAAGAAAACATGTGAATCACCCAACAATGAAATCAAATCAATGGTAATAATTGCAAAACCGTAAAAAATTGAAACATATGAGGTAAATTGGCTTTTCCTTATACAAGGGTTAGCTACTCATGGGCACATCTTATTTCCAACAACATATTCCATCATATCCCATTCTATAGGCTCCAAACTATAAGTCAAGAAGAAAATAATCCCACTGATACCACATTGTAATGTCCCAGTTCCGGGTGCCGCCCAGAGGTGCCCTGCACTCGGTTGGTCACATGGACTCAAACACATTTCCCCAAATGTCAGAGGCTGACAACTAGTAGTGAGAGCCTTAGGTGTGATAGTGGGGAAACTATGCCCTCACTGGCAGAGTAAGGAAGTTAAAAGAAATAGATAACAGTAGTAGAATCATTAATAATACCATACAGAAGTAAACAGTGGAAGAATAGAAGTAAATAAACAACTATTATATATATATATATATCATTAATGATGCATGTCACAAGTATCTAGAAAAGCATCCAAACAATTCACAACACTAGAATATAGTACTAAACCAATGTACAGGGAAAACAAGTAAATAACTCCAGCAGCATCGCAAGCCTCGGCTTGGTCCTATGGTCTCTAGCTCCACAATAATCAAGTACCTAAAGTGGAATGGAACTTTCCCATATCCATACCTGTAGCAATATAATCTTTTTGGGACCCAAAGCATGACCCAAACAAGGTGTGAGATGAATCCCTGTAGGCAACTTGCCAAAGATCTGTTCCTAACAATCAGTGAATATATATGGCAGGTAATAAGCAAAATGAAAGCAATAAACAAGGAAGTACTCAAAATTGAACAGCCCTAAAATTTCAATTACATTCACTTGAATTCAGCAATTAATCAACCAAATGAATACAATAATACCTCTAGGAAGTTCTCACAGCCTATCCCCTCTAGTTCAACAAATAAATTACAAGTAACCCTATGGGTATGTTCTCACAGCCTAATCACCCTAGTTCAACATATAAAAGGATAAAACGACCTATGAGGTAAGCTCACACACTCTCACCCCTTTGGTATAATTAAAACACATAATCTATGAGGAATCACTCATGGTAAATTCCCAATATCGTGTTTTAATAATAATCTGTAGTCACTGTGAGGAATCACTCAACATAAATTCCCCATGTGGTCTCGTAATGGTAACTATAAACACTCTGAGGGGGCACTCAATTTTAATCCCCCATATGGTCTCACAGCATGATAAATAATAATAGATACTCAGGGGAAGCCCTCAACGTCAATTCCCCATTTGGTCTCACTACACTAGTTTCCAACAGCCCCGTGTAATGTAGTTGTACACTAACGATGTTCATTAGCCAATGTAAACCCAAAATTACTACTAGGATAAATATCTACAAAGAACATCACAACATCAGATAAATATAAGGACCCAACCCTAATTTCCTAGATCTGGTTCCTTATCTGATTACATTGGAATATAAACAATGAATAAAATACCAAAGTATCGAGTAGTTTTGTAGTTTTGGAAAAATAAATACATACATAGTTACAACATTACATCTTGAAAAGAAAAACAACATATATGTTTTATTGAGAACATCCAAAAATCTAATTTTATCCCTATGGGTCATTCATAATAAACTTCTTCATGTCCTGAGAAAATTAATCATAATAAAGGGGTGAGATCAAATGATTGGTAAGGGTAAGCAATACAGTGGAAGACATCCTAACATAAACATTAGGCATTTGTAATAAAAAAATCATATGTCTTTAACAAAAACATGAAAACATCATTGCCGGAATAAGAGTTGAATAAATAATTCCCTAAACATGGGTATTCTACTAGACAAACAACTGCATGACCATCAATACTATTTTTATAATGTGGTAATGCATAATGTGGGACATCATAACCATATCGTCGAGGCCTTGTGACAAGACCATAAATAACCATTTTGCCAAGGCCTTGTGGCAAGACCTTAGTTTGTCTCATGAGACCTACCGATGCACCGAGGGTATATAGAGGGCACCACCCAACACTTACTATGTCTAATTAATTCCTATTATGAATGGGGATAATAATAAATAACAAACACATTCATATTGAAACTAAAATATGAAATGTAAATAACTTTCCCCAATCATTAATCATAAACACTAACCATTTAGATTAATATGGTGATTCATTTCAAGATAGCACATCCACAGTCAAACTAATCATACACCATTCAATAAAAAATAATTTATTATATCATACGAGATAGACCTAAATGATATAAAATATTTAACAAAGTATGTTTACATTAGTTACGATACTTTTAAATGAGGCCATTGAAAAATCCTCGAGGAAATAATCCTTAAACATTCAAATGTGTCCCATACCACCTTGAAAAATAAAAATAATAATACCTTAGAATATCATGAGAAAATGTAAATATCAATATGATATAAAAAATGGAATTACATACACCACAAGAAAGAAAAATGTGGTGAACAAAGCATTTATCTCATATATGTTATTGTGAGATGTGAAAAATCCTATTTTACTTTTGAAAGAAGAGTTCTTTAGAAAAATCATTTATATTCCCCATGAAATCAGTTTTTAAACATTAATATCCCAAAAATTAAAATTCTAGGACATTTAAATTATATTTTAGGCATAAATTATGTCCCACTGATGTGAAATTATTTAAAAATAGTTCTAAAGATTCTTTTGAAATAAATCATTTTAGAGCATTTTAAAGAAAGTATTAATGAGAATTTTAAAGTGAAAAGACGTGTTTGTTATCTTAAATCCAGAAATGATCCAAGATCATTTTAATTAAAAATTTAATTTTTTATTAAAATAATGGTGGCTTAAAATAGACTCTGGTTTACACTAGAAAACTGGTAAGAATTCGAAAAGATCCCTTGAATCGGGTTTGTATTTCAAAAATAATTTTGAATGTTCCTTTAAAAACATGTAACTCCAAAAAAAGGAATTATTATGATTAGTAAACATATATAGAACACTCAAAAAGATTTTATGTGGACTAATCAATAATATATAAGAATTTCATTGAGGTAACTAGACAATAAAAGTAACCCAAATGAACTTGGAGGTTCGGGTGGAAAACCCTAATCACATTGTAATCAATCGATTCAAACACCCCAATATTAATAATCATTAAATCATATATTGAATACAATGATTATATAGAGATTCATGATATTAAACATCAATGGTAAGTATACATACACCATACATAAGTAATAGTAGTTAATACGAAATATCTCATAATGATGGAAGTGGGTTGAAGAAACCCTTACTGTAAGTCTAAATGTGTTCTGCTCTTGAACATAAGGTCTTGTAATATGAAATTAGACTTGTTAATAACTTAATTAAGAACCTATTATACATGTATTATGTTTGTCATAATTTTATTAATTTCATTATGTCCTTATGGATATGTTATAATATTGAATTTTGTTGTTCCGGAGTATTTGTTTACCGGATCGGTTCACTTGTTTTTAAGTAGTGGAGTACATGTGGAATGGATGTAAATCTCAAGAATTAAAATTAAATATTATTTATGAACATACAGAAGTGTTAATGGTCATTTCAATAATTTTTTTATAGGGATTTAGGATGAATCAATAGATGAAATATTAATGACATTCACATTTTCTTATTTTAGCAGTATTTTTATTATTAGGAACTAGTTTGGTCATACGATTTAATAATATGTATGTATACTGGTTCCTGAATATTAATTTGGTTATAATACATATATTATAGTCTGGTTCCACCATAAAAATGGTTTCATGCCCAGAAATGAAGAAGAAATTGAAGAACGAAACATCATCATCCACAAAGGTTATAAATTGGAACCTTAGGGATGTTGATTTCATTTATAAAATAAAAGTGATTGAGTAAGAATATTGATGATGGTTATTCCTTTTACATGATATAATTACAGTATATAGATTATATTGGTCTAATCATGGTTATTTGGACAGAGGATGTTATGATAGAATAAGAAAATAAGATAAATTGAAATGAAACTAAATAAAAAAGAAAGATGATTTACCATTTGTATTAACCTCCTTAAGAACCTCCTTAAGGGAAGGGTTTTTGGTCTTTTTGAAATCCCAAGAGATTATTGGATGTGGGGACTGACTAGGGGAAGGTAATTCAGAATATATTTGAGGATATTTCAGGCTTATAAGAGTGTAGATAATAGGTAGTGAGGGGGGGTTATAGTGGAGGAGAGGAGGTATTTTACATTATTTTAATCTTTATTATAATATTTTTTCTCAAGACTATGAATATTCTTAATTCAAGTGACCCCAAATAGTAATAATGAAATTTGAGTTCTAACCAAGTGGGCTTACATCGCTTATGATGTCATATATAGTGTATTTAACTGATAATTTGTATATAAGGTATTTTACCGTATTTCACTACTCATCAAAAATTTGAGAATTTCATAAAAATACTGAAAACTCACCAAATCCATTTTTCAAAATGTATAATTAAAAAACAAAATCTATTTTTTAAAATTAATTATGTAATTATTTTTAATTTAATTTTTAAATAAAATCATAATTTTGTCCAAAAAACAACATTAAAACTATAACTCGTTTTATAACACATTGAGAAATTAATCAAGGTCCCACAAAATAATCATATAACCATAAGATAATAATGTAACTATTTATGAATCCATTTTATGAAAATTAATTTCTATTTTAAATTGTTAAATTAACCATAAAATTGTAATTAAAATATTTATGACATACAAAAATACCAATATTATATAATGATTTATTTTCAATTTTATGATATCTAAATTGTATTTATACATTCATAGGTGATGTTTTTATTTTTTTGTCCAATTTACTATTCATTACTATTCCTTACTATTCATATTGGTATGTTACTATTCATAAGGGTATGTTACTATTCACCAAAAATTGTGTTTCTTTTATTAGACTCTAAATATCTCACCGAATGCAACCGTGTATATTAGTTTTTCGAAATTGAAATCACAAAGGTGGAAAATTTTTGTTTACATGGCTAGGTTATAAAAAAGTGTTGTTTTTTATAGAATCAATGTTTCATGCATTCTATATTAAATATATTTTTAAATTCTTGGGGTGTAACATTATTTCCTCCTTATAAAAAATCTCATCCTCAAATTTTGAAATTGAACTTTGAATGTTAATGGTAGATACATGAAAATTCCCTGATGGGAAAACCACATCAAGAATGTGGTTAAAATATCCTACTAATAAGAGGAAAGGGAAATGCATTGGTTACTACAAAACAACACATTCCAGTTGGACAACATGGTTAAGGAAGAATAATCAAACCATCATGTATTGACATTATACTCCAAAACTCCAAAAAATGGTAAACATAAATACTTTCTCAAATTTTAAAAAAAAAATTAAAAAATATAATGATTTCACGCATTATAATGAGAGTCTCTAAATTTCCATTATGAAAAAATCATTAACCATTAATCAATAAGAAGTAAGTCAATAATTCACATTCTAAAATGTGAATAACTTTATCATGTATCCTATTGAAATATTGTAATAACTTGAATTACCATAAAAACCATATTGGAGTCAGGAATTATTCCATATTATTTAAGTAAGATACTTGTTATTGGATATGTTCCTTAAATAAAAAAGTGATTTAAAATCCATCGATGATAGCATAGACCACTTTTGGGGAAGTCAAAAATCCGTTCCAAGGAAGTCAGTATTTATCTTAATCAATCATTTCATCATTATTATCTCAACATCAGATATATATATATATATATATTAAGGGTTTTCTTTCCCTCAATCAGATATTTTTTTTCTAAAAAGTTTAACTTTCTTCTGAATCTTTATTCCTTTGTACCAATCATCATACGACCACAAATACTTAATGAAAGAGTACTACAGTACAATCCTTATATATCTCATAATTCGTACAACTAGTACACTACTGAAAAAATATTTAAAATACATGATTCTTGACTGGGCATATTAACCATTCAACTTGATCTATGGTAGCATCATTACTTGATCATTATCCAAAATCATCATTTTGGGTATATTCCTTTGACGCTTGGGACATTGATTTGAATAGTGTCCCATCTCCTTGCAATATAAGCATTGTACATTGGAAACCATTTTATTACCCCTAAAATCATGAACATGTTGTCCATTTTCTCCACACATATAGAAAACTCTCACTCCCTTCAAGAATTTACCATTGTGATTCTTTCCATAGTTATCACATGTGTAAAAACTCTTCTTTCCCTTCATCCCTTTATCCTCATATTTCTTTTCCATCCTCGCATTCATTTTCTTACCTTCAAATCCATAAGAAATAGAGAATTATTTACATACTTTGTTAACACATGATATTATTTCCTCATTTGATGAGGATACTTTGGTGACAATTTACCTCGGAAAAGATGACTTAAGACAATTAGATATATGATCCTTCTTACTCTTCACATATCATGCATTGGTGAAGTTCTCATTCATTATATTATGCACCATTTCTAATTAATTACATACAATATATTAGATTATAAAATTATGAACTCTCTATATCTATAAACATAGTATAAAAAAAAACATAAATTTATGAATGATAAATCCAAGAACCATATACTTTAGTTACTTTGGAGACATAAAACCTTCATAATGGCTTGTAAAGAAAATTTGAATTATCCTTAGAATATCTCCTCAGAGTACCAATACCAAGATTGCATCAAGGCCTATTGTCATGTACCAGGATATCCCGGGTCAAGCCCGAAACTCCTTGTCAGATCAATCACTCTTAGGTACATCTTTTCCAGATCCACCTCTACCTGTTTGTATCTAGACATGGATGTATTTTCTATAAAGATCCACATAATCCATTATTTACCAAAATACCGGGCTATTCTTGTATGTTTTTCCTCAAATACTTGCTTAGTGCTTTTTCCCTAATCTACATATTCTAATCTAGTTTTCAGGTTTTCTACTAAACTTTATTTGATACCAACTATATAGACCCAAAAATAGTTTCCCAGAGCCAATGCCTTATTTGATTACATTGGCATATAAAAAAGCAATCAAATCCCAAAGGATCGAGTAGTTTAGTAGTTTTGGAAAACCTGATACATACCTAGGTTCAACATTGCCACTTGAAAATAATAAAAACATATATATTTTATTGGGAACATCTACAACTCAAAGTTTATCCCTATAGGTAATTCATAATAATCTTCTTTACATAATGAGAAAATGAAACATAAGAAAGGGGTGCGATCAAATTCATAATAAGGGTATGCAATACCGTGGATGAAATCATAACATAAACATTAGGCATGAGTAATAAAAAAAACAAATGCCTTTAACAAAAACTAAAACACATTATGGAAGAAATAAGAGCTCAATAAATAATGCCATTATCACGGGTATTCTACTAGTTGAACAACCACATTAACCATAAATACTATTATCATAATGAGGGAATGCATAATGAGGGACATCATAACAATATTGTGTAGGCCTTGTTCCAAGAAAATAAATAATCATTTTGTCAAGGCCTTGTGCCAAGAACATAGTTTGTCTCATGAGACCTACCGATGCACTGAGGGTCTACAATCGGCCCCACCTTACACTTACTATGTCCAATTCATTACTCTTATTAATGGGGTTAAACATAAACAACATAAATATTCATATTGAAACTAACATATGAAATTTAAATAACTTTCCCCAATCATTAATCTTAAACACTAACCATTCAGAGTAATATGGTGAGTGGTTTCAAGATAGCCCATCCACAGCCAAAATAATCATAAAACATTAAATATAAAATATTGGATGATGTCATAGGAGATAAACCTCATTGATGTAAAATATTTAAAAAAATATGTTGACATAGGTGAGGATTCATTTAAATGAGACCATTCAAAAATCCTTGAGGAAATAATCCTTAAACATTCCAAAGTGTCCCATACCACCTTGAAAAATTTAAATCACAATCCCTTAGAATATCATGATAAAAGGAGACTCTTTATATGATATACCAAATGGAAGTTCATGCACCACAATAAATGAATAGGTTGTGAATGAGGCTATTTCCGATGCTTTCCGCCGGGGGGCGCGCGCATCCATCATACAGGGGAGGACACACGGCTTGTTGCCCTACATTCCCGCTTTCCAAAGGCGGGTGGAATCTATTCCTTGTTCAAGGACGTCTGCTCCTTGATCGAAGCTGGGATGATGGGATGTCGATCCTTCCTTCTGTGGATTCCTCCTCTAAACTCGTTACCTAGTCGGGGTCTCCCTCATAGATTTAAGACGTATTTGTGAACCTCGTTCTTGGTGCCATGTCTTCATGGACGCTAGTTAATTACGCTGCTTCTGTCGAGACGCTCCAAGGGGTCTAGTCAGGATAGCAACCTTCGGTGAGGAGAATGTCCATGCTGGGGAGTCGTTGGCTTACCCTGATGCTGGGATATTGGCATGTATATCTTCTGTCCTTTATTATAGGGCTTCTTGAGGGCACGGAAGCTCGATGCATCCCACATCGAACGCGGGGAATCGTGTGCCATCTGAGGTTTTCCTGAGTTTCCCATGTCTAGTACGGGGTATGCCACGAGTTTAATGACTTGAGGAGACGGATCGGACTGATTAGAACATAGAGAGTGGATCAGATTGAAGGAGCCCCTAAGGGGAACACTGATATTGGGGGTCAGCACGTGGGCGGCTTCCCAGATACTATGGAGTTTAATGAGGTGGCATGATCCCACCGGGATGTGGTGGCCCGGGTAGGAATCAGGATGGGTGATGGAGTGAAGAGGGGTTTGAACCTCATGGAGGCTTCTTACGTATCCCCATGGTAGGGAATCAAAGTCCACATAGTTCGGTGATACGGTGGGACACCAGAAGGGGCGACCCGTGAGAATGAATACATGGATTGGAGCCTGGAGGAAGTAATACCTCCAGGCTAGGGCATGAGCTTCCTGAGGCATGTGGGCTCAAGGGAGAGGTCAGGATAAGACGTGGGCGTTGTATATGAGGACTTACGCTTTTAGGCGGCCCATGATGGTGGATATGGGGCTTACGCTCTAAGGAGGCCCATAATGGTGGTTGTGAACTGACGCAGATGGGTCGAAACAACTGAGTGATGGGCTTGAACCTCGTGGAGGCTTCCTACGTACCATGCGTTAGCACGGATCAAAGTACACATGGTTCAGGGAATACAGTTTATTGTCATGCGGGACGAGCATACAGTTCAACGTCATGCGGGACGATCTTACATTTTAATGTCATGCGGGACGATCAATTTGTGGCTTACGATCTGAGGTGGCCCAAAGGGTTGGCGAACCGATGTGAAGAGGTCGGAACGACCAGGTGGTGGGCTTGAACCACGTGGAGGCTTCCTACGTACCATGTGTTAGCACAGATCAAAGTCCACGTAGTTCGCTAGGATGGGGCTTATGCTCTGAGGTGGCCCATAGGAGGATGTGATGATCGATGCTCACTCTAAGCCCACATGAGTCATGCTCGGTGTGAGAAACAAGAGGCAGTAGGGACCAGGTGATCACGTCGCGAAGGGGTGCGTCCGTGAGAAGCGAAAATGGGCTTACGCATTTAGCAGCCCAAAGAGGAAACAGGGGCTTACGCATGGTTAGTAGCCCTTAGGGCTGGGTATTACTCTAGGATGGTGGCCCGTGGGGCGACAAAGCATGGAGGGAGAGGGATTTGGGACTGAACAAAGGAGATGCCTCGTTCCCTATCATGCCCTCCCCTGGCTTTGGCAGTGGGGATGTACGGAGGTGCATGGGTGAAACCTTCCGCAGGGGAGGCTAGGGGATTACGCTCTGAGGCAGCCCTTCCCCCATGGAAAAATGCCACACCAAAAGGAGGATATCATTCCATGTGAGGAAGATTCCATTCCTGTAGAGACGAGCGGCATAAGGAATGTCCAAGCTGGGGGGGACCCTGCGTGCGAGGCACGGGGTCAGATCATAGTTTAACGTCATGTGTTGAGGATGAGGTGCTTGGCAGTTTAATGTCCTGCAGCTCGGATGAGGTGGGTTCGCTCCACACCCCTAGGGCTTACATTCCCAACACCCTCTACCCCTTGTGGGACGGAAGGCATCGGCAAGGCCATAGTGAAGGGGGGCCGCTGGGCGAACCATCAAGGGATCCACGTTAGCGTGGATATGCGAAGAAGAAATAGTCGTTATCATGCCTAAGTGAAGAATCATGAGGCAATGAAACGCAATGGGAAACAACACCCAAGGGACCTTGAGGTTACTTCGTATGAGCCAGGAAGGCCGTATAGGAAAACAACACATGGCATGCACGGCCGGTATGGAAGACATCGGGCGCCAATGCAGAGAGGCACCCGGCGGCGTCAAGGTGAGGGGTCCTAGGTTTTGCATGAAAAAATAAGGTTTACAGGCAAAACACCGGGATGGCGCGCAATTGGGTCAGAGGATTGCGCACGACTAGGGGATTGCATTCAAAGGGTTTGGATTGCGCGCAATTGGAGGGGTTTGTGCGCAAGGGAAAGGATTGCGTGCCAAGGAAGAACCCGGAGGAGTTTCCAAATTCACTTATTCCAGTGGTGTTGCGCGCAAAGGCGAAACCCAGGGAAAGTTTGCATGAAAAGGTGTATTACATGGACGACATCTTGCACGCGGGGAGTCTCAATTACACGCACGGGATCTGGTCCGAATTCCTCAACCCTAAAACGGTTGGATTCTCCTTCTTTTTATAGGCCTCCGCCGTCGCGGAATCCTGGTGGCGCACGAAATCCTCCGCACCTGGACCAGTTGGCGCACAAGGCTTCGCCGCGCGGAACTGGGCACGCAAAATTGGGTGTGGCGCTAGTTTCTTTTCACGAATCTTGGGAGCTCTTCAGGTGAACAAACTTTTTCTGCGCGAGTTCTCTTTCATTTCACGCACCACTTCCGAGTCCCTCGGACCGGGCCTCTGAGTCCGAATATGACTTCACTTCATCAGTTCGAATCTTCCTTTAGGAGTTACGGATTTTTTTCAGTGTCTACAAATGCCCCTCCTCCGAATTGGATCGGTGAGAGGTAGCAATGATCGGATTCTGAGGAAAATGTTGAAACACTGTAGTTGTATCTCCTGGGCACTCAGCGTGCGCAAATCCAACGGGTGCGCAAAACTCCGGATTGGCATGGAATTCGCTGTCCGCGTGGTGCGGAACCCTGGCCTCGCCTATAAAAAGGGGCGTTGGGTCCTACGTTTCATACTCAGGCTTTTTCCACGCGATAGTCTCAATGCTCTCGGGTGCGAAATTGCTTCCGCGGCTGCGCATAAAAATGCTCTGGCAGCGCGAAATTCCCACTGAATTTCAGCCTCATTTGCGCGCAAACTCGGGGTATTGTGGACCACCGGTTCTGATTGCACTCCCAACACCTGGATTTCACGCAAGCCTCTCCGATTCTGTGCACCTCATCATGATTTCTCGCACCACTCAAAATTTTTGAGATGGCCGCAAATGAATTCTATGGGGGGGGAGTCGCCGCTCATAGAAATGTAATGGCAGAGAATGAGGAGGTTTATGGCGCCAAGGTGGTCATTTCTAACAACCTAACCTTGTTCAACCAACTGACCCCCACCCAAAAGGAATATCGCTTATCTGACAACCTCCCTCTCTGGAACTTCGGCATCCTGGAGGAGGTTCCCCTGTCGGGCTTTGAGGTGGACACACCGCGGTCTTGGGTGACACAGGAGGACGAGCTTCCGCGCTACAACATTACCAACAATGGACATCCTACCAGGGAAACCAGGCACATGGATGTATAGGTCCTGAACCCGAGGACCAGGACCATTACCGGGGATGAGCCTGTAGTAGAGAATTCTCCAGCCCTCTATGAAAGCACGTTCTGTCAGAGCATCACAGATGACACTAAGGGTTGGCTGAAAGATTGGGACCTACGGTCCGGGGGAAGCATTACCAGTGAGTGGGCCTGGGTGTTCTGGGTTCGCCATACTTGCGACCAATTTGGGGCTGAGCTGTGGCATATTGGCCTGTTCGAGGCGATATGGACGTCACAGTTCCACTTCCACCGTCAACTTGTGCTCGGGTCGGAGCTATTCACATGATGGTCTCCTGATACCAACACATTCCACCATCACCATGGGGAAGTTGGCATCAGCCTCTGGGACGTTCACTTCATTAGAGGTATCCCACTGGAGGGATACCAATATGAAGAGTTTGTTCGTCCAAAGAACACCTGGGAAGACAGGTCATGAACTCCGATACTGATGTGACACCTGCTGGATCTATCCAAATAGTGGATGAAGGTCACGAACTTCCAGAAGGACATCGCCTATAAGGACTGGTTAAACTAGTTCCGGGAGAAGGACCCGGCAGTCGAGATATTGGGACGAGGAAAACGGTTCCCAACCACGGCCTAGAGGAGCAGGAATGGGTGATACTGGAGGGTCCTGCAGACAGGGCATTACCAAACGTGGGGATACTACGTCATTGAGGCCCGGGACCCGAACTTCCGGTACGTCGGGTTCCATGACACATTCCTGAGCGGGTGGCTCATGCTGGTGCGGGATGTGAGGATGGACGTCCATCTAGCAACACCGGTGATAGCGGGCATGGTGGCCGCTAAGAAAAGGTTCAACTTAGGGGTCTCCGTTCTGGCCAAGTTTTATGTCGTTCTGGGATGCATCTCCTGATGGGGGTCGCCTGAGAGGGTATGTGGCCCTTTCCAGATCTTCCACAGCTAGGTGGCTTCTCATCTCGGCGGGTATACTTTCCCGAATGCCATCCGTCCTCCGGGAAATGGCCTGCGACCGTCTCTGCTGAACATCGCCGGGGTGGCGCCGATGACGCTCAATGAGGAGGGCGTAAGGATCTGAATTGGTAACCACACCAATTTCAACTTCAGCCCATTCCCCACCCTGATCGGCCAAATGGTGGACAATGGTCGGGGCTCACTGGAGCAGTAGGAGTATTTTCAGATCATTCAGGGTGGGGTTCTCATGGCTCGAATTGACGAGAAGGTGATTTGCGAGCCCTACGTGCCATCGGGATTTTCTAGGCAATTTGGGTGCCTCCAACGGATTCCAAAGAAGGTATTCACATATATCTGGGAGGAGAAGAATCTTTGTGTTCTGTGCCAGATGTGGTTGATGTTCACCACTTTCGTGTCTGGCGACGTTATCACCCTTCCTCCCACCGGGCTCGACACTGGCCTAGCAACCGAGTACGCCGAACATTGGACCATTGCGTACCCTAAGGGGATTTTACGCAAGCGGGTCTGGAAACTCGAGACTACCCACGCGGAAACTAGACGATGTGGGAGCAGGAAAGGTGCTACTGGAAGGGGGAACAAGGGGTGTGCCAGGTAGCGAGGCCTGCGTAGGCCGGGACTTCAGCAGCGGGGACATCATATGGTGCCGTCGCGACCTCGTTGCCCATAGGGGGGTCACACGAGGCGGTCAGGGAACTGCCTGGGAAGAAGATAAGATACATGCTCTAACCTTCCCAAGATTCAATTTTCCTGGCACTGTGGTCGGCCTGGATGACCCTATAGAAATCACTGAGCGTTGAAGCCATCTGGCAGAAGATAATGCAGAATGGGATCCAGCTTCCAGAGGTCGGGCTCATTTGAGTTACTGACAGAGTGAACTTCCATCGGTGGCATGCCTATCTGACGTCCATGGACACATACATGCACCAAAGAGGTCGGAGTCCGGAGCCGCCTTTCCTAGTGAAAGTGATTCTCGGCCAAGAGCATGATCTAGATGTGATGCCTCCGGGAGAAGGCGACAGTGATGATGAGTCGGAGAGGGAGGAGGAGACCGGAGAAGATGACGGTGAAGGAGAAGATGAAGCAGAAGGTGAAGGAGAAGGAGAACCCAATGGTGAGGGGTTGTAGGGGGTGGCCCACCAAGGGAACTTGTAGGAGAGCGGTGAGATTATCGGCTCCGACATGGAGATAACCGAACTGCTCGAGGCCCGTCTCTATCCTTATCCATCTTCCTTCTTCATCGATTCTCTTCTGCAACTTCTAAACCATGTCTCTATATCACTCAGGAGCACATAGGTGCTGATCAGGCATCCCCAATAGAGGGAGGAGGGGAACCAGTGGGACGGGATGGGGCTCCAATGCCCATTATTTAATTGACAAGCGCAGAGGGGTCTCCTGTCATGGCAACTCCTGTAGCAGCCAGAACACTGGAGGCTGATGCCATGGGTTCTTGTAAGTCTCATGATTCACTACTGGAACTTTCTATCAAAGATCCAAACTAATCAGTGTGCGCCTTGCATGGTGATTTCGACATTGGAGGATCGTCAGGCTGCTGAGCACAAGTCGTCCGTGAGTGAACTAGCGGTAGGCATACCACCTCATCTGGACCATACTTCACGCAGTGAGTCGGCCTTGGTAGTTGGTGAGCAGCAGGTGGCAGACATTAGCGATGTTGTCATTGGATGGGGCCAGAATCTAATGGAGGCACCGTCGCTATCGGGGTGAGAGAGGAAGGTCACCCGTACATCGAGGATCTTATTCCTCATGCAGACGTCCTTGAGGCAGACCCTGCTGTCGAACTGCTGGCTGCCTTTACCGCGTATCGGCCCGCTGATCCCGAGGAGTTAAACGACTTGGACTCAAAAGTGGCCGAGGAGAGCTGGATGACACAGCGCAAAGGGTGGAAGTGTATCCAGCACTTTCTCATGCAGCCCCAGTCGAATTGGCTGAGGCAGATGGGATCACTCCAGACCTGGTTGTCCTTCCGGTGCGCCGGAGGGGCTGACGCTCAACGCCTTCATTTGAAGGTCTGTGATTACATTGCTGAGAAGATATGAGAGAGTAGCTGAAGCATCGACGTTGCCCAGTGTCGGGAAAGATCTGCGAGCACCACAGCATTTCTGAGGGCGGAGCAGGAGGTCTGGCGCCTCGAAGGGCAGGTGGGGGAGAAGGCGGTCTTCATTGCAACGTGCTCTGAATTCGTGGAGCAACTGATAGCCCAACTGACTGACGACCAAGAACAACTGATGGAGGCGAGTCACCAGATGACTGTACTTCAAACCGAGCGGGCACAGGGACAAGCTAAGGTTGGCGAGCTCTTCTCTACGGCTGCTTGTAAAGAGAGATTCTTCAAGGAGCGAGAAGAAGTCCTAGAGGCTACCAGCCAAAGGGTAACAGCGTTGGAAAGATTAATCCATCACATTGATCCTTAAGGGTTCTGTTTTGGCCATCTCATGAACTTTTTTCCTTCACTGATCAATATTTTGATCCAATATATGGACCAACCTATTTATATGTACCCTTGGTTTAGTATGATCACCATAATTTTGAAATGAATAACAACTCACCCCTAAGATCCTGTGGGTCACACCAAACGTGAGAAATAAAGGATGCTCGTGTCATCATATCACCCAAATGTGGGGTGTTAACCAAGCTTCAGGCATCCAAAATCAGGCCTGGATTTCTGAGGAGAATAGGGAGGTCCAGCCGATGGGAGGGGACCTTAGACCGATCGATGTATCGTCTCCTCCACGTACCCTAACACACGAGCGGGGAAACGTCGGGGGAATTGAAATCTATCCGAACATAGGGAGATGAAAAAGGCGAATCATGTTACCCAAATTCGAAATACTATGGGGGCGCGACGATGGAGGATAACTGTTAACCGTGGTGGAAACGCATCATCCGTATCGCATTGGCCTGAAATGGAGACAATAAATGGGGGCTGACCGCTGACCATGTTCGAAACATGGGGCCTAACTAAAATATCGTCGATCAGTCTTCCAGAAAGTTGGCCCAAGACAGCAGGCGGACTATAGGTCTATCATCCATATTGCTACACTAGGCGGACCAACGGTCTATCTTCCATATTGTCAGAGCAGGCGGACTAAAGTCTATAATCCATACTGTTAGGGGGTCCCATCAAACATGACCAGTCCTCCAGGACGTTGGCCTAGGACAGTAGGCAGACCATGGGTCAATCATCCATATTGTTACAATAGGCGGACCAAAGGACTATCATCCATATTGTGGCAGCAAGTAGACCAAAGTCTATCATCTATACTGTTAGGGGTCCCATCAAACATGAAATAGGGTGAAGATCTGAATAAAGGGGCACGCGAGGCGTGGAATGTGGAGTGGTGGTTTTTTATAATAGAATCCAACACTCCCAAGATTATGCCACCATGGTGGAGATGCATTAGGCAGATGCACTAATCTGGTCACAGATCATCCCAATTTTCAAATAGGACCTCTCTAGCGAGAGAACTGTCGCATCCCAACATTACTATAGGGCATCCCGAACTTATTCAGGGTAGATATCACAACTACACCACTCCCCAAGAAGTCAGGAAGAGGGGTCGACAGTAAGGATGGATGGGATTTGGTAATCCCTCGGGCTGGACACAAGACGAAATGTCCAGGCATTCCTACATATCTCATAAGGATGAGAATCAAGCCACACGTAGTTCTAGAAGAACAGTTTAACATCATGTAGGACGATAAGACGACAAGGCTAATTCATATAATGGGGTGTGCGGGGTGCAGTCATCGCAAACCTGACGTGAATGAGGACATGATCCCGCACTACACCATGCAGTCCCATAGTTGGGGTCCCGAAGGTGGGACCGACGAGACAAACTAGCTGAACTCGAGTTGGACCCAAAGATAGGAGGTCTGGGCATTCCTACATATCCCTTTAGGATGGGAATCAAGCCAGACGTAGTTCTTAGTAGATCTTAGTTTATGGTCTTAGAGCTCGGACCAAGGATCAGTAAGAAGGGAAGGAGACGCATAGTAAAGTGACCAAAGAAACCCAACGTGAATGAGGACGGGGTCCTGCTTACCATGTGTTACTTGGAAAAGTGTTTAGGCCGCGGGACCGAACACGGAAGTTAGGCTGGGCCTATGGGGAAGTACCCAGGCGCTCCTACGTATCTCATGAGGATTAGAATCAAGCCACACGTAGTTCTTGAGAGGTGGCGTGGCATGACATGGCGCCTGCGGAAAGGATGAGGGAGACATGCGGGTCTAGCCCTCTCACCAAAAGAAGCAGCATTTGATATATCTTGTTTGTCCTTGAAGGTTAATGGTTTTTCTTTTATGGAGCTACCGGCCTAGGGAAGGAATGCCTGGCGTTGCCACAATAATCAAGTTGTAACAGGCATTGACAAATGGTATGGAAATTGACCAATACCCGACGTGATGTCCCCTATGGGGAGGTCACCATAATGCAGTTCCATTTCTCTTCGTGCGGATAGGATGATATCATCACAGTTTATGGTAATGTGGTGGGACCAAAAAGCTTAGTTTAAGGTCGTATGTCTTGGACCTAGGGAATACGCATGATTCGGTGAGGCGTACCCAGTGTGGATGAGGGCATATCCTCATATCGTCACCATGGGCGATTCCGGGAGAGGGGTCTCGGTCCAAGGGGCCTACGAGGGTCCAAGAATCAGGGGGTAGAAGAGGCTAGCTTCCAAATGAGATGGGCCCGAGACGCAATGTTTGGGTGACTCCTCGTATCCTCTAGGGATGGGGGTCAAGCTATGCGTACCTCCTAGAGAATACCCAAGCCTCTAATCTTATCTCTCAGATTGCGGGATCCCCAAGAAACACTATAACACAACTTTGTCCATCTGACGTGTGGGGGTGCACTGAGGGTTAGTGCAAGGAGTGTCGATATTCCACCTTGACATGGTGGGGTGGAACGTAATGTGAATCATGCAACCAATATTCAGGGCCCGAAGGAGATGGCGTGATGACTGAGGATTACTACTGACCATGTTCGCAACACAGCATCTTGTCGCGTTAGCCTAAAGATAGGGGCAAACAAATGAGCATCAACCGCTGCCCATATTCGCAACGCGGGATTTATATCAATTCGTTGCCCAAAACCCTCAGGGGAGTTGGCCCGTGATGGTAGGAGAGCCCTTAAGCGTTGTATCTAGGCCATTTTTTGGGGGTCCCTCTGGGTACGGAAGATATCGGGGGCCCGAATGAAGGGGAGCACAATGCATGACAAGTGGACGAAAACTTGCCTAAGTCGAATCTAACACTCCAGGTCCTAGACCAGAGTACTCTGAACACATTAGCAGACCACTGGAAAGGGTCTAAGGGCTCAGTCTGAGAGCAGCCAAAAGATGGAAGATTCTAGGGAGAAGGGGGCGTATTTCCAAAAACCCTGTACCACACCTATATATCCCCCTGTGGGGAGGGACAGGCCACAAGACCGAGGTGACCAGGAGATCGTGGGATCTCTTAAGAGATGGGGTTGGACCTGAAATCTAGGTTTTCAGGCAGTCCTACGCATCCCATAAGGATGGGAATAAAGCTACACGTAGTTCTTAAAGCCCAGTTTAACGTCATGTAGTATGATTAGAGGTATTCCTTCAAGGGAGTGTGCACGGCGCGGAAGATAACCCGTCATGAATGAGGACATGATCCTTCACCGCACTGCATGCTCTGGGTGAAGGCTAGGGCTGTGAGGCCCTAGAAATCCAAGGGGCCCGAGGCTGGTTCTCGGTCAGGGATGCCTAACCAGCTTGTAGTTCAACATCTTGCAGTGATGACGGGAATGCAGTTTAGAGTCATGCTAGACCATAAGGTTCTTAGTTTAAGGTCTTAGAACATAGGCCGGAGGGGCCCATATGTAGGGGAAAATGTAGTTTTAGGGTCATGTTGGACCGTGTTCAGTTTAAGGTCATGCGGGACCGGATAAGGATCTTAGTTTTAGGTCTTAGAACTCGAACCCCTAGTGCTCAAGAAAAATACCGTTTGAGGAACTAGGAATTGGTGGGAGGAGTGACACACTCACCATGCATAATCACTAGGGAATACGCGCCATTGGGATAGACATTATGGACGATGAAAGTCCCCTCCCATTTGGGCTCTAATTTGGGTGGTTTCCTGCCAAGAATCATTGGCGCTCTGAGAGCCAGTACCAGGTCACCTTGCAGGAAAGAGAGAAGGCGAACCTTCTTGTTGAAAGCTCGAGCCATCCTTCTCTGATACCTTTCCAAGTTATTTAAAGCGCAAAGCCTATTCTCGTCCAGTGCTTCCAATTCAGCTAGGCGGACTTCAAAAACTCTATTCGGCACTTGCTGGTCGTAGCCCACCGTGCAAAATGAGGGAAAATGATTCTCGATAGGCAGGACAGCCTCAGCTCCATACACTAGGGAATACGGAGTCAGCTGGGTGGAATTACGAGTCGTTGCCCGATAAGCCCAGAGAGCATTGGGGAGCTTGTCGGGCCAACTTTTCTTGTTCTGACCAAACATTTTTTTCATAATGTTAGAGAGGGTTTTGTTAAATTCCTCGATCTTTCCATTCACCTCTGCATGATAAATGTAGGAGTGGTTAGATCGAATGTTGTACTTATCATACAATTTCTTCAGCTCATCTGCTCGGAAGTTGGTTTCGTTATCCGTGAGGATAGCGTGAGGTACTCCAAATAGATAGATGATATTGGAACCCATGAAGTCATCGATAGAACAAGCTTTGACTTCCTTTAGCAGAATTTCCTCTGCCCACTTGGAAAAGAAATCTATAGCGGTCAGAAGGAACCGGCACTGGCGGGCCGTCCTTGGCGGTTAAGGTCCTACGACATCCAACCCCTAGACTGCAAAGGGACAAGAATACATGGTAGTGTGTAGAGGCTCTAGTGAACGATGCACAAAGTTAGCGTGAACATGGAATGCATGACACCTCTTGGAAAACTCGATGTAGTCATAGATCATGGAGGACCAGAAGTACCCCAGCCTCCAAATCTGGTGCGACAACTTCGACCCAGCCTGGTGGGCACCACAGGAACTAGCATGAACTTCTTGCATGACCTATGGGATCTAGACTCCTTCAAGGAAACAGAGGATAACACCATCAAATCCGCGCCTGTAAAGGACCTGATCAAGGCTGGGACCGCTCTGAAGGGTAAACTGCAGTGCGCGACGTCGGATTTGCTCGCGCTCGGCTCAGTTCGATGGAAGATTGTCGTGTTGGAGATATTCAACCAAGGGTGTCCTCCAATCATGTACCATTTCGATTACCGCATCTGAAGTCCCCGAGGATCCTGACGTAGGGGCACCAGCGGTGAGATGGTTCACCCGTGGGCCACGATCATCCTCCGGAATAACGGGAGCAATGACTCTCCGATGTGCCACATGGATAATTAGGTTGTCTTGTTCGGGCTCCACAAGTGATGCGGCTAGGCTGGCCAAAGCATCTGCTCGACTGTTCTATGATCGGGGTATATGAACGACCTCTAGCCGAGAAGGGAACTTAGCCATTAGATGGAGGGTGCTCCAGCAATGGCACGTGTTCTAGCTTTCTGGCAACATAGTCACCATTGACCTGCTTGATGACCAACTCGGATTCCCCTTTCACAAGAAGATGGGGCACATCAATATCGAGATCCAGATCGAGGCCAGTGTTGAGGGAGTGATATTATGCCTCATTGTTGGTGCAGCCTTCTGACAACAGGAACGAATACGGAAGAACGGCTAGCTCCGGGGTGATGAAGATGACACCCAGGCCCACTCTGTTGAGCCTAGGATCATTGAGACTTCTAACGGTGGGGCTCTGGGAGGCACCATCAAAGTGCATCTTACAACATGGGATGACCTGATCGACTTAGAGGATTACCTCATCAAGAAAATCCTAGTTCCAGTGGCAAATTCACGGAGTTTGGATGAGCAGCTAAGATTTCTGCCAACGCGTGTCCTTTGATACCCTTCTGAGGTACGAACCTGATGTCGAATAGCTGGAGGATCACTGCCCAGTGTGCCAGTCGGCCGACCAACATAGGTTGGTTCAGGATGTATTTCAACGGGTCTACCCAAGAGACCAGTTGTACCTCGTGGTGCTACAAGTAGTGCTGAAATTTCTGTATGGAAAATACGAGCACCTGGAAGGTCTTCTCGATGGGAGAGTATCTTAATTCTGTATCGAGCAGCATGCGTATGAGGAAGTAGAGGTTATTCTCTATTCCCTCGTTGTTCTTCTGGGCGAGTAGTGCACCAATGTATCGTTCCAAGGAGGTCACATAAAGGAACAATGTCTTTCCGGAAACGGGTGGCATCAAGACTGGAGGTTGAGGCAGCTACTACTTGATTTCCTCAAAGTCGATTTAACACTCTTTATCCCACTCGTAAGTGGCATATTTCTTCATGAGCCAAGAAAAAGCCTTACACTTGTTGGCCATATTCGCAATGAATCGGCGTATATAGGCTAAGTGACCTTGGAGGCCTCTAAGCTCCCAAATATTACTCGGGGGAGGCATCTGGCTAATGTCCTTGATCTTCTTCTGGTCGATCTCGATGCCTCGGTATCTGATAATGAATCCATGAAACTTTCTGGAGGTGACCCCGAAGGCACACTTCAATGGGTTCATCTTCAGGTGGCGAGAACGAATGAAGCTGAACACTTTCTCAAGGTCTTTGAGATGGTCCGGGTGATGGCGAGATTTAACGACCAGATCATCCACGTAGCACTCCACCAGTGTCCTGAGAATTGGATTGAATATGAGATGCATGGCCCATTGATAGGTGGAACATGCATTTTTTAGGCCGAATGGAATAACCTAGTAAAATAAATTACCTTGGGGGACCTTGAAGGCAGTGAACTCTTCATCCTCTGGGGCCATCTAGATATGGATGTACCCAGAATACCCATCAATGAATGAGAGGGCTTAGAACCCGGCCATGGCATCGATCAACAACTCTGTCCCTGGAAGGGGAAAATCATCCTTCGGACAGTGGCGATTGAGATTGCAGAAGTCGATATAGACCCTGATCTGTGCGTTCTTATTCCTAACCATCATAATGTTGGCTAGACACTGGGGGTACTAAACTTTTTTGATGAAGTTGTCTTTGATGAGATTTTCAACTTCGGCCTCAACCAGGGCACCGTGAGAGGGGTTCATCTTTCTGGGAGGCTGCTTGAACCTACAATGGTTTTCTGGAAGGACATGGTGGTGGACGGATACCTAAGGATCTAATCCTGGCATCTCGTCATAACTCCAAGCGAACACAACACGGTGCTGCCTAAGAAAGTCCACGTACTGTTGCCGCTCCTCGGGGGGCATTGCGGCACTGACCAATGTAGGTCTTGGGTCCACCTCGCTACCAAGGTTCACCTCCACTAACTCGTCGACTGTGGTGGAAACGCCCTCCTCAAAGGTAGGGGGAGCATCTTCTATGTCCTACTCTCCACCTGTGGAGGGATCATCCATGGGGGGAGCCGTTTCGGGGCGGCCAGGCCCTGATAGGAAGTTGGTTCTGGCTTAGGCAGTCGTGGTCATCACGTTTGGAGGATAATCTTCTACGGAGACCATGGAGACAAAGGAGGTTGATCCAATCACATCTGTTCTTTGGCCCAAGGGGCCATGCTTGACCGCATCAAAGCAGTAGTGGCCTGTCGGCTCGAGTCGGTCGATCTCGGCCTGGAAAAACAGACACGTATGACGTACTGTCATTGCCAGGAGCCTAACGTCCCAATATCATACAGGGGTAGGAGGTTCAGGAATTACCTGGTCCTAGTTGGTGTAGGAGTATGAGATGATTTTCCACCGTTGCTTGGACCCAGAAATATGCCTTCATATAGTACCCGAAACAACAAAGCACTGCCCCATGTCGGGGGTTGTGGCCTCCAACCGATGGATTCGGAAGACATAAGAATCATCCAAACCTGCTCAGGGATCACTTGTAACAGTGACGGGCTTGACCTCACCTGCTAGGATCTGCTTTTCCTTGCCCTTGTAATAGTTGGCGTCCAGATAACGGGCTTCACAAGAGGCAAAAGGAGACGCATTTCCTTGGACCACGCCTACTCGACCGTTAAGGGAGTATTTGAGGCATTGGTGATACGATGAGGGGACCGCTGGATGAAGGTGGATCCATGGCCTTCCCATCAATGCATTGTAGGCGGTGTCCTGAGAGACAACCATGAAGTCTGTGCTGGAAATTAGGCCACTGAACAGGGTTTTCAAGCGAATCTTGGCGACTGGATTTTTCTCGATCCTGTCATACCCCTGGATCCTAAGGTCGGAGGGAGTTAAATCATCCTCATACAACCCCAGCTTCCGCAGTGTCTAACTAGGGATTAGGTTAATCCCGGAACTTGTGTCAACAAGACAGCTTCGGACTTCCACGCCATTGAACTGGCCGATGATGTACAATGGGTGAATGTGCCCCTATATGGGGGTGGTCTTCATCCTCACTAGAGAATGATATTACCGCCTGACATTCGGCATTCTCAATCACCTCGGCGTGGAAGGTTTCTGTAGCCGCTACCTTCGTCTCAAACTGGAGGGGCCTCTTTAGGGCCTCGGCGAGTGCCTCACGCATTTCGGACAATAGGCAAAGAGCCTCAAGGATAGAGATCCTTGTTGGAATGTCGAACAGGTGCTTCAGAACATCATACATTCAGGCCAAACTCGAGCTTCTTCTTACAGGAGGTCGCTCTACGATTGGAGGCATGACGGGCCCTGTCGGTGAGACTGGTGGCTGACTGGTACTAGGTACGTCTTTTTGTTCACTAGTCGAAGCCCGGAGAGTATGACCAGAAGTATGGGGTCGGCTAGTGGTAGGGCAGAGCTGGTTGCGACACAATCGAGGTGGTTCTACCTGATCCAGCAACACAAATGGTGGTAGAGGCAAACCTATTGACACCGGGTGAAGGGGCCGCGTGCACTGAGCTCTGTATTGGGCTTGCTGACTAGTCTCAGTGGCGTGCACGGCCTGACTAGAGGTTCCAACTTCTGTTCCCTGGAGATTCACATAGCTACGGCTCCACCGACGTTGGCGACGACTGGGGACATTAGGAAGGTCCACCTGGAGTTCCTCATCGTCAGGAGTCAAAAATGGATTTACCAACTCTACGGTGTTAACAGAAGCATACCCCAGACAATCACTCGAGGAGTCATCCACTACTATATGGAATCTTGGAGGGACCCCAATTTCTGGGGGCATAAAATTGCCAAGGGTGCGGGATGATGACAGCATTGGCAGGGCACGTTCTTTCTTCTTGCACTTCCGATTTCTATTCTGGGAATAGGTAGGCTGGGACAACGATACCGAGGTAGCACTCGCAGATTCTAAGGGCCCTGGCTGATTTAGGCGGGCATAGAAGATTCCATGGGTGTGGGCGACTATCTTACGGTCTATATAGTTGTTATACTTCTGGGACCCATGGTTGGAAACCTGCTTCCACTCATCCTCATTTCCACTACTACCATCTAATCTCACAAAGATACCATCCACTTGCACTGGGGCTGGGCCCAACTTGACTATGTTATTGTCAGTCTGGTCTTGGAGCCAGTCCTTGAACACATAGCATCATTGGATGTTGTTCCCTAGGGTCCAGTGATAAGGGTAGTAGTTTGGGTGATCAGTGAGGCGTGCCTCTTCTGGATTCTAGCACTCAGGAAACTACATGATTATCTACTCCAAGGCGCTACAGAAATAACTGGGAACCTGGGCCTCATCAAACGATTAAGTCCAATTCCTTCTGTCTGGAAAGGGGGCACTAGGAGGATGTCCCTGATGAGGGGCCAAAGGAGCATGCTGAGGAGGTGGTACCTAATCATCTATCCTAGGTGGTGGTGGTGCATTATGCGGAGGCACTTGCCGATTTTGAGGTGGTCGCTGCGGGGCCGGAGGTTGTGCCCTTTGGGGGCGGACCCCTATGGGGCTACGGAGCTGGCCTCACTCGTAGCAACTCTAGCTGCCTGGGGGCCTCTATCTAGGCCATAGCAGTGGGCTCAGCTCTGGTGACTCTCCTTGCAGGGATCACAGGAGGCAGCAGGCGTGCCTGGCTGGCCTGTTGCAGTGCTTCTTCGAGGTGATGAGCCTTGTCTGAGAAGTCCCAGAACCCTCCGGGGTAATTTTGAGTGATTAGAGAAGGAACCAGATCTTACTTGACATTCCCTATGCACATTTCCAGTAATTGGTCCTGAGTTAATGGCATGTCAAGGGAGTATGTGATCCCCTTCCACCAGGTGAAGAAGTCCTCGACTCGCTTTTCGGGCCTTTGTTTTCACCTGAAGAGGTCTTCGAAGTTCATCTACCAGGTTGTGGAACTGAACTGGTAGAGGAATTTTCTATGAAGGTCCTCCCAACTAGTCAAAGATCCGATAGGGAGCTAGTTGTACCAAACTAATGTTGGTCCTTCCAGCGTCTGAACGAAGCAAAGGATCTTGGCGGCCTCCTGCTGCGCCGGAGTTCCTAAAATAGGCCCGCACCTTGAGTTGAAGTGGGCCAAGTGTTGTGGAGGGTCTCTAGTCCCGTTAAAGGGGGCGAAAGTGGGGTTCCCAAATCCCGGAGGTGCCGGCATATCATCCACCCATGCCGGGTATGGCTTACCGTCCGGTGAGATCGCCACAGGCCGAATCTCCAGAGCCTCTAGGTGGGTGATGAGTGCTTCCATTGGATCGTCCGAACGTGGGATCCAGTCCTGACAGGGATCCCTAACCACAAGTGCATTGATGGGCTCTTCAATCCGGTAGTCAAGCTTAGAAGCTTCCGGGCCGGCTGGCGGAGCGACTCTCGGGGCAGCGGGAGGGAACCGAGCGGGGTCCCTTGGGTGACCGCACCACTCAGGAGGGTTAGACGAAACGTATGGCTCCCTCTTGCCATGACCTCCAGCCTATACTCGGTTGGCGAACACGGCATGATCGCGGTTTCCCGAGAGAATCTCATCAAGGTGTAGTTGCTCCTGCCCATACTGTCTCGTCCTAGGATCCCAGTAGTTAGGTCACCGCTCTACAATGCACTCGTCCAGGAGCTCATCAACCAACCTCTTTTGCTCAGCAAGCTGTTGACATAGTTTGTCCTTCTCGAGATCATCTTCTGCCTTTTTTACCAAGGCAGATGGGTCGGCGGGCTTGACATCCCCGACATTCTCTTTACCCCTGCCAACGTTTCGGCTCAGTGTTAATGCCTCGGTCGGTGTGGGGTGACCTAGGCGGTTCCTCTGTTGGAGAGTAATCCTCCCAGATGGGTCCAGTAGCAGCCTGTCCTCAGGGGGTGAGTCCTCATCGAGAAGTTCCACACCATTTCCCTCACCCGAAAGGTCGGCCATGTTGACCGCCACTTCCTTTGGCGGCATTCCTTCAGAGCTACCCAGTGAGTCGGGATGTCATTGAATCGCATTGAAAAGAAGGGCAGCGTACTGCCCCCATCCCTGGATGTGCGCGTGGTGGGTGGCCTCCTCGATAACTTTGCGGAGTACTTGAAAGCTCTAGATGCATTGTTGTTGGAGGGCCCTGTGGTGGCCAAGTGACTCGGTGTGTCGAACCGCGGGGAGTGCAGCCAAGTCGACTCGACGAAATTTCTCACTGATATCCTCAAGATGTGCCTGCCTCCCAGGATAAGGGGCTTGCTGATGGTGAAGACGGGATTGAGTCGCCCTGAGAGTCAGGAGGAAACATTCAAACTCTCCCGAGGTTAGCGGCTCTGTCATATCAAAATCTCATCCTGCGACTGGCCAGAACTTCTCGGGGAAGTGGCCTACCGTGAGGATGGTTGAGAAGCTCCATGACCCTGGTTCAGGATCCGGCCCTTGCTGCCCCTTCTCATCAACCCAGAATGGCCGGGGAACCGGTAGTGGTGCTGAAGCAAGCCGTTGGGCTGGCGGGATGGCTGGCAGAGAATACGGCCAGCAGGCCGATAGGCCGCCGAATCCTAAGTCATCCTCCAAGGGTTGTAGTGTCATGGCTGCAACATCACGATAGGATGGGTTAGCGAACATGCCACCTTTCACAGTGTCGGTACATTCCGAGGGTGTGTCATGTTGCGACTCTTCCGTCAGTCCCCAGAAAAGTTCCCCACCCTCTCTGACCAAGGTTGAAGGTGCTTCCGGGGAGGCCAGTGGTAACTTCAGGTTTGACCCCTGGGGGTACGCCAAGTCTTCAACCTCCTGGATATACCTTCGGAGGGAGGCGGGAATCATGCGGATCTCGCATTCGGGGAGTACGAGGCTGACGTGCCACATCCCTATCCCTGCCCTTGACTCAAAGGGTTGGGGGGAAGGTTCCATTGCCGAGTCGTACTCCGCATCAGTGTTTAAGAAACAAAATGTCTTGATTTCCGTCTGGACATCCCTGACATTCCTCTTACGGCAACGACGTCCCACCTTCTTGCCTCTGGGTGGAACTTCAGGGCAAGGCTGATTTCCATCATGGAGTCCTCTAGCCGCAATAGTGCTGGGGCAGAGAGGACTGAATGTCGGGGTACGAGAAGCACTGGGACAGATGTCGAAAGGGACATGGGGAGGACCTCCATGTGGGTGAGCGACCAGACATGCAACAACTCCATACTCGTTTCCAATGGTTGAAGAAGTGACCATGTACCCCATGAAGTCGGCACTGGAAAGAGCTATACCCGGAGTGTAGCTGTCATGGGGAAGGCTTCCTCTTTCCAGAACGATGGCACAGAGTAGGCCTTCATGGTCCATGGCACTACCGCGAATTGGTCCGCGGTGGCCACTGAATGTGCTAGAGACTGGGAGAGTCGACCCAACCTTCCTGTGGGGCAGTAGGGGCATCAATCCGGGTTGGGCATGTAACTGCCCCTGCTCAGCATGTGCGGGGGTCTGATAACAGGGGTCAGCAGTGGCTCGGGACACATTGGTAGCTGATGTTGGTGCCCTAGGGCGGGCATTCTCTTTTTCTTGCACCCGATGCTATCGTCGGGTTATATGGGTTGGATCCAGTGGTGCGGGCACAGAGATTGCCTGCTCCTCGGTCCGAGGAGTCGGGCGGCGGCGTCGACGCAGCCTGGCGGGGGTCCTTGCTGTGGACCCTTGAAACGGGTCTCCGATCGAGCGAACCTGGACATCCCCCTCCTCATCGGCGTAGGGAATGGAGGTGTCAAGGTGCTCTATGGATAAACTCCCGAAGTGGTTGAACGTCAGTATGGGAAGCAGTGGCTCCCGGCATGGCCCCCGGGGGCGGCGATGTCGGTGAGGCGCAGCTGCCTCTAGATCCAAATGGGTCATGTCCATGGTGGGGATGAACCTTTCCTCCTCGTACCTACGAACTAGGTCATTGATCACACTTTGATAGACGATATATGATGGGGAGAGGGGGCGTGAGTGCCCAGCTGTTATGGCGGTCGAAGTCGGAGCAGCTGTGGAAATGGCGGGACTGTGCAGGGTGGTCGCGTCGGTACTGCCCCGGCCCCTACACCGGTGGGCAGGTAGCGATCGAGCTATGGATTCAACGATCTAATTCCTGGAAGCATGGAGATGAACCAATTAGGGATAATAGAAA
The DNA here is from genome assembly GCA_963277665.1 of Viscum album. Classification (NCBI taxonomy): domain Eukaryota; kingdom Viridiplantae; phylum Streptophyta; class Magnoliopsida; order Santalales; family Viscaceae; genus Viscum; species Viscum album. The sequence continues at coordinate 84,747,615 of OY728121.1, read as the reverse complement.
AATTAATCGAAAACCAATAGCCTAGCTTCACTCCGTCTCCCATGGTCAGTAAGAGGGATCCACACTGACGATGTCTCAGAACGGAGTGCTCAATGTCCTGACTACCTCAACCACTAGCGGGTTTCATGTCCCGGTGCTAGGTTCCGGGACCTGGTGACATGCTAATCTTCCGACACCCCGAACACTACCAGTCTCCATATTGAGGAGAAGAGGTTCATGTCAGGTTCACCATTTTCTCTTTCCGATGCTTTCCGCCGGGGCGCGCACGCATCTGTCATGCAGGGGAGGATGCGTGGATTTTTTCCCCGCATTCTCGCTTTCCAAAGGCGGGCAGCATCCGTTCCTTGTTCAGTGATGTCTTCTCCTTGATCGGAACTGGGATGATGTGATGTTGGTCCTTCCTTCCATTGATTCCTCCTCGGAACTCGTTACCTAGTCTGGGTCTCCCTCATAGATTTAAGACGTATTCGTGAACCTTGTTCCTGGTGCCATATCTTCTTGGACACCAGTTAATTACGCTGCTTCCATCGAGATGCTCCAAGGGGTCTAGTCGGGGCAGCATCCTTCGGTGAGGAGAATGGTCATGCTGGGGTGTCGTTGGCTCGCCATGACACGGGGGGATTGGCATGTCTATCTTCTGTCCCTTATTATAGGGATTCTCAAGGGCACGGAAGCCCAAGGCATCCCACATAGTACGCAAGGAATCGTGTGTCATCTAAGGTTTTCCTCAGCTTCTCATGTCTACTACGGGGTATGCTACGAGTTTAACATCTTGCGGAGACGGATCAGACTAATCGGAACACTGAGAGTGGATCAGATTGAAGGACCCCCTAAGGGGAACACCGATATTGGGGGTCAGCACATGGGCGGCTTCCCGGATACTATGGAGTGACATAACATGGCATGATCCCACCGGGATGTGGCGGCCTGGGTAGGAATCAGGATGGGTGATGGAGTAAAGAGGGGCTTGAACCACATGGAAGCTTCCTATGTATCCCCATGGTAGGGAATCAAAGTCTGCGTAGTTCGGTGATACGGTGGGACACCAGAAGGGGCGACCTGTGAGAATGAATGCATGGATTGGAGCTTGGTGGAAGTAAGAAATTCGGGCTAAGGCATGAGCTTCCTGAGGCACGTGGGCTCGAGGGAGAGGTTAGGATGAGACGTGGGCGTTGGATATGGGGACTTATGCTCTGAGGTGGACCATGACGGTGGATATGGGGCTTACGCTCTGAGGAGGCCCATAATGGTGGTTGTGAACCGATGTGTAGGGGTTAGAACAACTGAGTGATGGGCGTGAACCTCGTGGAGGCTTCCTACATACCATGCGTTAGCACGGATCAAAGTCCACGTAGTTCAGGGCATACAGTTTAATGTCATGTGGGACAAGCATACAGTTTAACATCATGCGGGATGAGAATACAGTTTAACGTCATGTGGGATGATCAATTTGGGGATTATGCTCTGAGGTGGCCCAAAGGGTTGGCGAACTGAAATGAAGAGGTCGTAACGACCGGGTGGTGGGCTTGAACCTTGTAGAGGCTTCCTACGTACCATGCGTTAGCATGGATCAAAGTCCACATAGTTAGCTGGGATGGGGCCTACGCTATGAGGAATCCCATAGGAGGATGTCACGGTCGATGCTCACTCTAAGCCCATGTGATTCATGCTCGGTGTGAGAAACAAGAGGCAGCAGGGACTAGACGATCACGTCGTGAAGGGGTGCGTCCGGGAGAAGCGGAAAGGGGCTTATGCGTTGAGCAGCCCATAGCGGAAACAGGGGCTTATGTGTGGTTAGCAGCCCGTAGTGCCAGGGCTTACTCCAGGATGGAGGCCCGTGGTGTGACAAAGCACAGAGGGAGAGGGATTTGGGACCGAACAAAGGATATTCCTCATTCCCTATCACGCCCTCCCCTAGCTTTGGCAGTGGGGAAGTATGGAGGTGTATGGGTGAAACCTTCCGTAGGAGGGGCTAGGGTCTTACGCTCTGATGCAGCCCTTCCCCCATGGGAAAACGCCACTCCAAAAGGAGGATATCATTCCATGTAAGGAATATTCCATTCATGTGGAGATGAGCGGTGTAAAGAATTTCCGATCCAGGGGGACCCTGCGTGCGAGGCACGGGGTCAGATCACAGTTTAATGTCATGTGTTGAGGATGAGGTTCTTGGTAGATTAACGTCCTGTCGCTCGGACGAGGTGGGTTCGCTCCACACCCCTAGGGATTACATGCCCAACACCCTCTACCCCTTTTGGGAGGGAAGGAATCGGCAAGGCCATAGTGAATCGGGGCCGCAGGGCGAACCATCGAGGGGTCCACGTTAGCGTGGCTATGCGAATAAGCAATAGCCGTCAGTGTGCATATCCGAAGAAGCATGAGGCAAAGCAACACAACGGGAAACACCGCCCAAGGGACCTTGAGGATACTTTGTACGAGCCAGGAAGGCCATATGGTAAAACAACGCTTGGAATGCACACCCGGAATGGAATACATCGGGCGCCGATGTAGAGAGGCACCCGGGGGCGTCAAGGAGAGGGGTCCTGGGTTTTTCACACAAAAAGAAGGTTTGCGCGCAAAACACCGGGATGGTGTGCAATTGGGTCATAGGATTGCGTGCGGCTTGGGGATTGCATGCAAAGGGGTTGGATTGCATGCAATTGGAGGGGTTTACGCGCAAGGGAAAGGATTGTGCACCAAGGAAGAACCCGGAGGAGTTGGAAAATTTACTTAAGCTAGTGGGGTTGCATGCAAAGGCAAACCCCGAGGTAAGGTTGCGCGAAAAGGTGTATTACATGGAAGATATCTTGCGTGCGGGGAGTCTGAATTGCGCGCATGGGAGCGGGTCCAAATTCCTCAACCCTGAAACGATTGGAGTCGCCTTCTATTTATAGGCCTCCGCCATTGCGGAATCCTGGCCGCACGCGAAATTCTATTCGCCAGGACTAGTCGGCGTCCAAGGCTTCATCGTGTGGAACCGGGCGCACAAAATTGCATGTCGTGCCAGTTCCTTTTCGCGAATCCCGGGAGCCCTTCACGCGAACAACCTTTTTCTGCGTGAGTTCTCTTTCATTTCGTGCACCACTTCCAGGTCCCCCGGACTGGGCCTCTGAGTCCGAATATGACTTCTCTTCGTCAGTTCGACACTTCCTTTAGGATTTACAGACTTTTTTCGGCATCTACAGAGGCATATATCTCATAAAAGTTAATGTGATATGTGAAAAAAAATACTTTTTACTTTTGAAAGAGGAGTTATTTTGTAAAATCCTTTATATTCGCCATGAAATCAGTTTTTAAACATGAATATCCCAGAAAATAAAATAATAGGGCATTAAAATTTTATTTTAGGCATAAATTATGTCCCACTGTAGTGAAATAGTTTAAAAAGAGTTCTTAAGATTTATTAGAAAGAAATCTTTTTCGAGCATTTTAATGAAAGTATTCAAGATAATTTTAATGTGGAAAGAAATATTTGTTATATTAAATCAAGAAATGATCCAAGATCATTTTTAATTATAAAATTAGTGTTTTTTATAAAAATAATGGTGTCTGAAAATAGATTCTGGTGTACACTTGAAAATGGGTAAGAATTCAAAAAGATCCCCTGAATCGGGTTTGTATTTCAGAAATAATTATGAATGTACTTTTTAAATGTGTAACTACCAATAATATAAGTAATTATTATTGTTGGAAAACATATATAAAACACTCCCACATAATTTATGAGTACTAAACAATAATACATATGAATTCCATTGAGGTAACTAGACAATAAAAGTTACCTGAATGAAAATGGAGGATCGGATGGAAAACCCTCATAAGTTTGTAATCAATCAATTCGAACATCCCAATATTAATAATCATAAAATGATATATTTAATACCATGATAATAAATATATTCATGATATTAAACACCAATGAGAAGTATACATACACCGTACACAAGTAATAGTTGTGAATACGGAATATCTCATAAAGATGGAAGTGGGATCAAGAAACCCTTACATTAAGTCTGAATGTGTTCCTCTCTTCAACATAAGGTCCTAGAATATGAAATAATACTTGTTAATAAATTAATTCAGAACCTATTAGACATTTATTTATTATATCATAATTTTATTAAGCTCATTATGTCCTTACGGATAAGTTGTAATGTTTAATTCTGTTGTTCCGGAGTTTTCATTTACTTGATCGATTCACTTGTTTTTATGTAATAGAGTTCATGTGGAATTGATGTAAATCTTCAGAATTTAAATTAAATATTATTTATGATTATCCATAATTTTTAATGGTAATTTGAATCATTTTTTACATGGATATAAAAGGAATCATTAGATGAAAAATTAATGACATTCGCACAGATTATTTTAGCGGTACTTTTATAATTTGGAACTAGTTTGGTCATACGATTTAATAATATGTATGTATACTAGATCTTGAATTTTAACATTTTTATAATATATATATTATATTCCATTTCAACCATAAAAATGGTTTCATGACCAGTAATGAATAATAAATTGAAGAACAAAACATTGTCATCCATGAAGGTTGCAAATTGGAACCTCTGGGATGTTTATTTCGTTTATAAAATAAAAGGGAGAGAGTAATAATATTGATGATGGTTCTTCCATTAACATGATATAATTCCAGTATATATATGATAATTTGGTAATCATTGTCATTTTGATAGATGAGGTTAGGATACAATAATAAAAGAAGATAAATTGAAATGAAACTAAATGAAAAAGAAAGATGATTTACCTTTTGTATTAACCTCTTTGAGAACCTCCTTTAGGGAATGGTTATTGATATTTGGGCAATAACAAGAGATAATTAGACATGGATAGTGACTAGGGAAAGGTAACTGGTAGAGCATTGAGGATGTTCAAGGCATAGAAGAGTGAAGAGAAGAGAGAGTGAGGGGGATTTTATAGTGAGGAGAGGAGGTATTTTACATTTGTTAATCGTTATTATAATATTTTGGCTCTAGTGTACGATTAGTCTTAATTAATGTGACCCCAAATAGTAATAATGGCATGTGAGTTCGAACCAAGAGGGCTTACATCACTTTTTATGTCATAAATAGTGTATTTAACTGATAATTTTTATATACGGTATTTTACCTTATTTCAGTATTCGTCAAAAATTTGAGTATTTCAGAAAAATACCAAAAATTAACCCTAACCATTTTTAGAATTGTAGAATTGAAAAATGAAATCCATATTTTGAAATAAATTTTCTTGATATTTTTAATTTAATTTTTAAATAAAATCATAATTTATTCTAAAAAAACATCTTTTAAAATATAACTCGTTTTATATCACATTGTGAAATTAATAAAGGTCCAATAAAATAATCTTATAATCCTATGAAAATAAAGTATCAATTTATGAATCCATTTTATGAAAATAAATTTCTATTTTAAATTATTAAATTAATCATAACATTTTAATTAAAATATTTATGAAACACAAAAATACCAATACTTATACAATGGTAATTTTTGTCTTATATGATTTCTAATATGTATTTATACATTCATGGGGGAATTTTTTATTTATTTGGAAAATTTATTATTCAATACTATTCAATACTATTCATATTGGTATGTTACTATTCATAATGGTATGTTACTATTCACCAAAAATTATGTTTGTCTTATCAGACTATAAATATCTCACCGAATGCTACCGGGTATGTCGGTTTTTTGAAATTCAAATCACAAAGGGGAAAAAATATGTTGACATGGATAGGTTATAACAAAGTGGTGTTTTTTAGAGACTTAGTGTTACATTCATTCTATATTAAATCTATTTGAAAATTATTGGGGTGTTACATAAATCACTCCATCCTAACAACACTAGGCATGGAAATGAAGCGGCCTAATAGGAAAAACTAGAACAAAGGGTAAATATCGAATCAAGCATGGGAAAACACCTTTATAACATGGAAAAATAACCCTATTTACAAACAACAGTCCTAACTAAAGAAAAAAACCACTGAAGGAACCAATAGGGTTAAAATTCCTAACTACACAATACCCCAAACTAGGTTATTGGGATTTTTTTCACATATAATTCATAGACTAACTACAGAAAGGCACAAACCACCTACCTCGGCATCGTATAATCGATATACTCTAGCTTCATCCCTCGAATCATCCTAAAACAATGTTGATCTATAAAATGTCTGAAACTTTCAACCAATGATATCTAATGAAATAGAAGAAATCATGGAATGAGGCTATAGAAGAAGGAATAACTCACTATGGTGATTCCAATGTAATCAGTGATAGCTAATTCAGAGAACAGATTGTCAATTGCCTCTACCAGGCCCCGATTTAGGTAGTCCTGACACTTCGTCACATGGTCATGTACGTGGCTGTGACATGGCTAGACATGGTCTGGACTTGGTTCCAAAGTACACGGCGTGTACAAGGAAGTATATGGTGTGTACTCTTAAAACATTCCTTATAACCATTTTCCTCAAAAATAACATGAAAAGAAAACTCATACCTGAAAATAATATATGGGTTCTTACATTGGATCTCTTAGAATTCTTTATTTCCCAATAATTTTCCATTTGGGACATATTTTCTTATTTGTGGTTTTTTCCCTTTACTCTTCATATTACTCAGTCATACACTTTTTTATTCCCTATATGTTATTACATGTACGGTTTTTACTCTAGATGTTACAGTATTTTATTATTATTCCTCAAAACATTTGTATGGAGATGGTTGGGTGATTTCATATAGGTATATTAGGAAATGTTCCTCCATATTAGTTATTATTTGTTAAATATTTTCATTATCCACTAGCCTGTGGAGGGAGGAATGGGGTAGTTGTGGCTCATCCATCCATAAGACAGGTAGGCACTAGGGTGTTATGTCCGGAAATATTGGTATCAGAGCTGGTTTGACCTCAGAATGTTTTTTGGAGTTTTTTCCCATTTTGAGGTTTTTTTGGGAACTTCGGTCAATGGTGTCAAAGTTTCTAGAGTGAAACATTCATGATAGTGACACAATTATTGGTGTATAGAATGACATATCCATTCACCAAAACTTTTACTACCTTATTATAAACACTTCATACCAAGATATTAGTTGTTGGGAACAATGGTACAAGTATAAAATATTATTGAGACCTTTGATTATCCTTCTTGAGTCATCTTCCCATATATATATATATATATACTCATTAGTCAGGGTATGTATTTCCTTTTATAGGATGTTTCTATGATTATATCCATTTAGATTTTCACAGAAGGGTCGATAGTATGACACGATGATGGATGTGGCATCTGTGAAGAAGATTAGTCATGAGGCGGTATTTCTTAAGGTTGGTTAGTAGGTGGCCCTTTATATCATTGATCAGTATGTAAACCCACCCATGTGGTTCTGGTGGATGCATCACGTCATACTAAGTCATAGATGGAGCTTTTGGTGTTGTATAATGATTCTAAATGTTAGTTTTTATAAAAAGAGATTTCAAGGTAGGAATCGCCTAGGGTGTAGGGTTAGTAAGAACCATAGAAAATGGGTATGCAATGATGGTCTCATCATAGGAGGAACCTTTATTTACATATACATCATGGACAGCTCAGTCCACTGGTCTATGGTCGTTATTTTCTTTTCATGGGTATAGACATTTCACATTAGGTTTTCCTACCTATTGTGATATAATTAGAAACGTGGTTGATGAACTTCCAAGGATGAGGCATGGATAGAGTATGGATTTTCATGGAACATGGTACATGATGGAGGAGATAGGGGAGTGGTAGGAGGCATCTGGTGATTCGGTTTCATGCTACCACCACTACCCCTAGGTGGACCACTCTAGGCATTGAGAGCATGTGGTCAAGATCTTGGACTACAACAAGCACTAGATGTTCTTTACCCAGAGGCTCTATGAGTTGTTTTAGGAATGATATGTCTTCCTTCAACTTCTATTCTAGTAATTTTAGACATAGTTATGTTCCACTTTTTCCCCCTTTTTTCTTATTTTTCTAAAAATATATACTGTATCTGTAGAGACCTATGTTGGTGACATTTTTCCTCACTTTGTACATTCATGAAAGTGGTAAAATTTCCCCACTAAGGTTCATTATTGAGACATGATCAAAAAATATGTTGGTGATTCAGTGTTTCCTAAAGAAGATAGTGTCGCAATGTGGTTAAAGAGTTACCTTAAATATTTATTTAGGTAATTTTGATGTGTAATGGTATTGAAGATATACCTTTTGTGGTACATAGGATGTAAAGGGAAAGAATGAGTTACAAGGAGAAGGACTTTGTAGACTCTTTGAGTGCGATTCGAGGTACGCCATGTTTCCTCACTACCCCAATTGAAGTATTCAAACTAAGTCATAATATAATTATTTGGTATCATATCACCTATTCTTGACCTAGTAATACTAGTGGAGATTTTTTTCTCCACCCTTTTGTTTGAGGATCTTGTAAAGAGGATTAGAGATCACACACTTCTATTGACAGTGTGACCTAAATCTAGAAGAAGAGAGAACCTTACATGGATTATATCTGTATTGGAAGTGAAACCCTATGATATTTGCTTCGGAATTCACTCATTTCCTACCATCCATGATCATATTCTACCAGTGAGTGTAGTATTTCTTACAGTTTATTGTGGGTTAGTTGTCCTCCTTTGTTAATGAGTGATCCTAGGCAAAGAAGGATAAGGTCATCTTAAGGTTCCTATGATGGGGTTCTTATTGGTTGTCTAATAATACCTTTCAATCAGTGAATTATAAGATATTTTTTCCTATAGTGGGGGTGGAGAATGAGTATGTCTTTCTAAGGGGTTTGTTCAATTTATCTCCACCCTGAGAGTTGGGATTGTGAAAGTAATGGAACAGGAGACGACCCCAAATTTTTGTGATAGCACATCGGATGATACCCATTGAACTTCATAAGTTGAAGGTATATTTAGGATTATATAGAGATAGGGTTTTTTAAGAACTAGTGAGTTCATCTAAGAAGATTAGAGGTTTCCTAATAGGAAAACAAGTGCTTGATTTTGGGCGCGATTTTGGGTCACTTAACCCTTGTGATGTGAATAAGAGTATCCAATCTTAAGAATCATTGAGTTATTTGATCATTTATTTGGGGTGAAGTGGTTATTAGAGTTTTTACTCAAGATAGGTTATCAAAATCACTATTTTTAGAGAATGATATACCAAGAGTGTAATTCCAAATCCATTGTGGTTGTTTTCAACTTGTAGTGATACCCTTTGGCGAGTTTTATGCCAGAGAAAATAATGATACTTATGGACTAGATCATTAATACTTCATGGATCATTTTTTGGTAGTATTATTAGATTAAATACATTTTTGTTTTGAATCCAAGTTGAATAATACTGGAAACATTAATATGGTGTGGTTTTCCTCTAGTCAATATTTATTCCCCCTTTGCTTCTTCTGATATCTAAGGAGGTACAACTCAATGATATCGATTGGGATATGTTGTGTGAATAGATATCTACCAGATATGTTCATGATAAATTTTCCAATGTTGGGAACCTCATTATCATTGTTTCAGGATAGTTAGTGACACTAGTCATGATACAGAAAGAGGTGGTGAGGATGTTTTTTTACCTTAGTTGTACATCAGGTAATGGTGAGGATGTATTGAGATCTCTTGGAATCAGATGGGAGTCCAAGAGTGTTGCCAAAAGTTTTCGAGCTAACCACTTGTTGTTTCACCATTTAGAGGGGGATTACCAACATATCCTTTTGGATAATTTAGGGCACTTATAAATGTAGGAGGTTTTCTAGATTAGTGTATTTACCTTAAATAATATTGAATACTATAGCACTTACTTCATTGAATGATTTGGGAGTGGATGTTGAAAATATTTGGGGACTCAGTTGTAGTTGAGCCTAGTATTTTACCCAGTCATCTACCCCAGTAAAGTGAACCATTTATGATCAGGTAAAAATTCTTTGGGATCTTATGATGGTTTGGGGCCATATTTGGGTGGACCATCTTCCATCAGTATGGTTTTATATCATAATTATTTTAACTCCACAACTAGTGTAGCACCGTTTTGAGTCCATGTATAAAATACCTTACAGGTCATTATCATACTAGTCAAAGTAGGTGGATGATAGTGCTTGGGCCCAAGATTTTGAGCCATTAATGGTGTTGAGAGTGTAATTCATCTATGGGAGGTTGAGGAATTCCCAAAAATGATTGGAGTTTTTTATGGACCAAAAATGAAGGAATTATGAGTTATAGAATTGTGTAGATGTATCCCAGGTTAAAGGTTATGTTTTTGGTTCATGGGGCCTTTCTTTTTCCAATGGTTGGGTCTAGTTTGCAAGGAGGTGTACCGCTTAACCATGATACTATAGTAGTTTTGGTTGTGTGGTGTTCTCCATATGAAATAGTTTAGGAGGTATGTGCATGACTCATTGTTTGATATCAACCTATAAAATATGAACATTGGGAGTAGTGTTTCCTTTTATAAAAGATCCAACGGTGTTAAGAAATGGTAGAGAAGGACCCATCATAGGAGTGGATGACCCTATTGAGATCTCAGTATCCCCATATTTTTTTATTTTGTACTTGTAGAGGATGAAAACATTTGAAGAACGTAATAATGTAGAGACTCTATTTTCAAATTTCAAGAATTTTTAATATTTCTTGTAATATTTTCGAATTTGAGTGCTAATATGGAACATGATTCAGAGGCCCGGTGAGCACAGAATTAATTTTATAAGAAATAGTATAAATATTTTATATCACACACATGAATGTTTTTTAGAAATAATGGAATATATATTTAATGGAGTTTATATTAGAAATTTTAAACCACAATTAAATTCATAATATATGGTTTACCTTGGTTGGTACACCCTTGAAGTCAAGGGAATGGGTCCTCTACCAACTGAGTGGTGCCCCACCCTCTTACGATATAGGGTTTCGGTTCTCTACCTATTGAGTGGTATCCCCTAATGGACTAGGGATTGGTTTCTCTATCTAATAAGTGGTACCCCCCATTTGTAATAAGGTGTGGGTCCTCTACATACTGAGTGGTACCCCCTTGTGGAAAAGGGTGTGGATGATTAATCTACCGAGTTGTACCCCCTTATGGACTTGGGTTTGAATGTTATACCTACTGAGTGGTACCCCCATATGGACTAGGGCATGGGTCCTCTGTCTATTGAGTTATACCCACTAACACACTATATCATGGGTCCTCTACTTATTGGTTGTTCCCTATCCTTGATTGTACAGTATAGTGGAGGTGTATGGGTTCTCCACATGGTTATTTTTGAGGATATATACTTGAGATATTGGGAATCTATGATTGGCCTTTGGAGTTTCAGGAAGCCTCCTCAATTTGAGTTGGTCTATGAAATGGTGATCTCCATTATTTACCATATTGGTTTCTTTTATGATCATATATATCTATATCGTTGGGTTTTATCACCCTTACTTTTTTATGAGCTGAGTACATATATAATTTTATCTATTACTCCCTCTCTAGTTTTCAGGGAATCCTACTAGGTATGTATATGCTAACCCTTGTATGGTATTTTCATACATATTTTGTGTCTTATGCATATAATGCACAGGTCGGAAGTTTCATTGGAATATATTAAGAATATATGGGTGCATTTGACCATGTGTGGTGGTCAGGGCTTAGAGATTAAGAGTTGGGATCTCTAGGATTTCTTTATTTTATATTTATTGTCGGGTTGGGATATCTTTTCTTGTTTGGTGTTTATTTTACTTTTTACTCTTTGTATTATGCTTTTGTAATCTTTGGTATTCCCTAGTGTTTATTAATAGCATGGTTTTTAATTTATATGTTATATAATTTTATTATTATTCCACTTCACTTCTTAATGATGATGGTTGGGTGCATGGATATAGGTATTTTAGTAAACTTCCTCCAATATTAGTTATATATTCTTCGCTCTTATCACCATCCCTTGGCCAATGGAGGTGATCTTGGGGTAGTTGTGTCTCAGCCTTCCACCAAACAGGTAGGCGCTATTAGTATAGGTTGTGACACTGTATATCATTCCCCTTTTATGTATTTAAAATGAATACATATTTATTCATGATGATTATTATTTTGTTTCAAGTTTATTCCTAAAAGGGGATAAAATTTTAAAACAAATCAAAGAGGTAAAATTTATTATGCATTCTCACATTCATTTTTGATTATTACATTTCTCTTGAATTAATATATTTCTTATCGTCATTTTTCAATCGAAATTTTATTTATCTTAAATATATAATATTGGTATCAGGGATATGAATATTTCTAAAACTATATTCTATTTTTACATGTGGTTTTTACTTTGAAATTTATTTGATTAATTGGGAAAATATTAATAAATCCTTATTCTTTACAAAAAATGCATATTTTTTATAAGGGATATTTATTCATGAATTAAATCAATTATTCAATATATTAGTAATTATTTGGACATGTAGTTATGGGTAGGTTCTAGTTATAGATATCCCCTCACTGCATCGATGGGCCTCATGAGATAAATCATATGGTTTTTTGTCGAGTAGTTTTATACTATCTTGAAGAAGTTCTTGATAGTTTATATTTTCATGATTCCTAAGATTATGATGTCCAATAATTTAAATTTTAATTTTATTGATTAAAAAAATGGGTGTTCATTTATTTATCTTTACATATTGATTATAATTTATTGACTCATGATAGATTTTGTTGTATGTAAACCTTACTGAGAATTTTATCTCACTCTTATTTTTTTTCTTTCCCTGAGATATGAAGAATAATTCTTATAACGAGTTCAAGGATTAAAAATGTTTCCATTATTATGCTTTTTAATTTATTTATCAATGTTAAATGGGTATCATGTATTTATCGGGTTCATAGAATCTAAAAAACAATCAGACCCTTGGTATTAGACCCCCTCATATCTATGCCAGTGTAATAATGTAGGCATTGGCTCTAGGTTATTGGATTCAAGGCCATTATATTTAGTATCATAGTAATTTTAGTAGAAATGATGGGAACTATAATAAGGGAAGCATAGATTAAAGAATATAACCATATGGTAGAGATTGAGGATAAGTATATAAGAATGTCCTATTGTTTTGGTGAGAATAGATTGTGTGGTTTTTCTTAGGAATTTATCATTTTATAGATACTAAAATCCAATGTGGTTATTGAATAGAGGTCCCTAATAGTAATAACTTTGAAAAGAGAACATTGGGATTAACCTAATAGTCACCGGGTGCATGATAAATGGTCGTACTAGGCACCTGGTTTGAAACTCCTAGGGGATATTCTTAGGGTAATTCAAAATTTCATTACAAAGCATTATAAAGGATTTGAAAATAAGGATACACCCACAAAAACCATGTTTTTGATTCTAGTATTATCAATGTATAAATTTTAATTTATGTAGAGTGTTATACCATATTTAAAATTATAAATATTGATTAAAAATTCATAATTTTATGTGTTAATCCTGTACATTCCATGATTTAGAAATTGTTCTTGTAAGTAAAAAGAGTATCAATACCCACCGATAATGTGAAGATTTACCTTCTAAGGAAACCAATACTAATGCAATTAAAAATGAGAAAATTATGGCTAAATTATGGTAGCTTAATCAGGTAATGAAAGTTATTCTTTCTCAAACAGAGAAACCAATTCCACAGAAATATTAACCTATTTTGGATGACATTATTCGATATAATCCTCAATAATTTGGTGTGAATAATATTCCAATGGTATCTGAGCAATGGATTATGTCATTAGAGAATATATTTATGGCCTTGGGATGCGATGACAAGGAAAGGGGTACACTTTTAGTGTATTTTCTTAAAGTTTATGTTGATTAACGATGGTCATTTGTCTAAAAACTATAGAGTAAGAAGAAATATAACTCATGAAATAGAAAGTTTCTAAAGATATATTTTTTATAAAATATTTATCTCATGAGTAACCAACTGAAATGAAGATAATGTTCCTTAACTAAAAGTAAAAAGAAGATGAAAGTGTTTTTGGGTATAAGGAAACCTTTACAAGGTTATCCAAATATTCTATAGATTATATAAGTGGGTATATGTTTGACCATTTCATTGATGGGATTAATCCAATTCTCCAAGAGGTGCTGCTATCTCAAAATTTTTTGTTATATGATGAAATAGTTTTATGTTGCATCAAAACAGAGAGGGAATTATCAAGATCCTACATGATCAATGGACATCAAGAAAATAATAGTTTGAATGAGCACTATGATAATGGATTGAATAAGAGAAAAAAATAATGGATAAATTTCTACCTTTTAAGAACTATGGATAGAATCATCCTAGAAAATGCTTAAAAGGATTGGATGTTATTTATAAGTGTGGAGATAAGGTTCATTAGACTATGGAATTCAAAGGGAAGAAAGAAAAATCTTTTGTTTAGTATTTCAACTATAGGGAGATGGGTCAAAATACAAATGAATTCCCCAAGCATCAAGGAAATATACCATAAAAGAGGACAAGTCTAGAAGTCCACGATTATGTGATCACTATAGATAAAGTGGAAATACCCAATGATTTGGTGGAAGGTAGTTTAATAATAGAAAATTTAGCTAATTATTTACTTTTTTTGTATCCTCACACTCTTTTATATGTTCTATTTTTTCCAGTAAAATTAGATATTTTCCTAGATATTCAAGAATTGATTTTTCAATCAAAACTCTTTTGGAAAGTCTAACTACAACATGAATGTGTCAAGAATTCCCCATTATAATAGATAAACATTCTTTTATTTTTTGAATTTATTATCATACCTATAGTTTACTTTAATATAATCCTTAGTATGGACTATATTACAAAATATGATGTAAAAGTAATTTCAAGAGAAATAAATTATGATTATTAATGAAGATTTAGAATTCATTATCTTTATATAAAATACATCATCATCTGATACATGTTTCGATCCAACCCCAATAGCTTAATTAGATGAGATTCAGGGGAAATAAGATAAAACAAAATCTCAGGATGGGGAAGGTAATCTTAAAATTGAGGATGTGCTTATTGTACAGGAATACAATGATGAATTTCATGAATAATTAATTGGGAATACCCTAGATCATAAATTTATGTTTTCAATGGATTTAATCCCTCATAAAAGGCCAATATCAAATCCCCCAATAGAATAGCCACTAAAGAATAAGTGGCATTGAATAAAAAACTATGGTATTTTTGTGATATGGAATTTATTCACCCCTAGTGTTTTACCATGGGGAGCCCCTATTATATTCGTTAAGAAGAGATAAGGATACATTATACTGTGAATTGATTATTGGGAAATAAATGTCAAAATGGTAACGAACAATCATCTTCCACCTAACATTGATGAATTATTCGATCAACTTCACAAATCCTAAAATTTTTCAAATATTTCTGGGTATCATTAATTATGAGTAAATAAAAAAGAATTTCTAAAGAAATATTCCCAAAATAAGGTATAAACATTTTGAGTTTATTTTAATAAAATTTGTATTGACTAGTTAACCAAATGTTTTTATGAATCTAATTAACATAGTATTCAAAGAATATCTTGATAATTTTTATTGGTATTAATTGATGATATTTTTATATTATAAAAGATATAGGACCTTGATAATCACTTGTGGATGATTATTATGACTCTTATAAAGAATGTTTTATATGAGAAATTTAATAAGTGTGATTTATGGTTTCAAGAAGTTTCTTTTCTTAAACATATTTTCTCTATTTAGAGAATTTTATTTTATCTTGTGAAGAAAATGGCATTTAATGGATGGCCTACACCAAAAAACGTAACTAAGGTCCATATTTTAATTGTATTTTTAGGTTATTATAGATGATTCGTTCATAATTTTTCCAAATTAGAAAACCCATTGACCAACTTTAAATGTAAAGGGGTTAAGTTTTTTTGGACAAAGGAACATGAAGAATGTTTTGATAAACTAAATAGAAGATTGATCGATGTTCTAATTTTGACTCTAACATATAGAAATGGTGGTTTATGATATATAGTGATGTTTCAAAGAAGGTAATTAGTTCTGGATAAAGGTAAAATGATATTGTTAGTACATATACATCAAGGAAACTGAAAACTAATGAATAGAGAAATCCAACAAATGATATTCATTTGGAATCTATAATCTTTTCTTTGAAAATATAGTGACATTATCTCTATAGTGAACTATTTGAGATATATACACATCATAAAAGTATGAGATACATCTTTACATTGAAAGATACCAATACAATACAAAGTAAATGGCTCAAGTTACTAATGGATTATAATTTCTCAATCCAATACCACCAATGTAAATCAAATTAGGTAGTTGATGCATTGAGTACGAAATATCATGGAGTTTTGACCCAAAAGGGATTGAGAGAGATTATATGTTCATGGATTTAGTAAATATGGATATGGGAATTATTAAAGAATAAGATACATCACTAAATTTTCAAATGATTGTGAAACCATATTTATTAGAAAAGATAAAAATTTCTCAATCTGATGATATGAACCTTCAGATGAAAATTAAAGTAATGATTGATGGTAAATTATCCAAGTTTTTTTGTGTAGATGGTATTATAAACATTTGAAAGTGATTATGAATTTCATATATACCTAATATAATATTATACTTATTATATTACACTCATAGATTGAATTTCCATGTACACCCTAGAAGCACATGAGCCTCAGCCCAGTTTGTGAGGACTCGGTAGGTGCATCCAAGAGACCTGAGATCAAATTTGGGCAGAGGTGTATTTCTGGGTATTGTAGAAGTAGTTTAGTAGGCACTGTATTAGGTAGTGTTTAGTACTATAGAATCCCTAAATATTCATCCATTTGGGCCTTTGGGCCACAAGTGTGGTCCTCGGGTCCTGAAATGCTTTTAGGACAACCAAGGCCTTCGGGCCAGTTGATTCTCAAGGCCTTCGGGCCACCTTAAGGCCTTAGGGCCATCCCAAGGCCTTTGGGCAACATGAATGCAGATATACTAGTCATAATACAAGGGAAAAGGCTTCATATGAGGATTCAGGGTAGGCACATGTTGGAACCATGGTCTTCTATGCATGATTTGGAGTATGGTTTGTGTTCGTTGTCAATCCTCAATGGATGTTTGGATCATGTACTAGAAAAGAGATCATACCGTTCAAGAAGACAACAGTATTGAAGGTGGCACCATTTCCCAGTGTTTGCCAAATTTTTGGGGTCCAAAATTTGGAAGTTGGTGAGCATCGCAAAAATAGGATTTCAATGAAGAGAATAATTAAATATGGAAATGGCATGAATTTCGCGAAGAGTGGATTAATGGTTTGGAATTCGCGAAGACCAGAATTATGGAGATGGTGAGTCTTCGTGATTACGTCAAAGATTCGTGAATGGAAGAGGATGAGGAGAATTGCGGTGACGATGATCTTTGCGAGGGAACTTCACGGTGAAGGCGTGAAGGAAATGACGGAACGATCCACGATTACGACGAGCTCCGTGAATGGAAAATTGTCATTGTGCTTCGCGATTTTGAGAGAATTTTGTCAGGAACATCTGAGCTTCGCGATTTGAGCTGACGTGGCGTTGACTTCACATGGAAGGTTCGAGGGTTGGTGGAATCGCCTATAAATAGAGGCTGACCCCCTCATGAGAAGTAGATAGAATTTCAGAGAAAATCCTTTGCTCTTGGTTCGCAAAGGTCACTCGCGAATGTAGTTTCCTTCGCGAAAGAGGAGCTTCGCGGAGGCTATTCTAGATCGGCGAAAGTCGTGTGCCCCGCGTTGGATCAGTGAGCTTCGCGAAGAGGTAGGAGCTCTGTGAAAGCCAAGCATTGCGAAGTCTGGAGAATCACGAGAGTGCTTCGCGATTGAGCTTCACGAAAAGGCAGGGACTCTGCGAAGGCTTGTTTAAGCTTTGCAAAATTGGGGTCCTTGTGAAGTAGGGTACTTTGGGAAGGCCCTTTCCAAAGGTTGTTTGCCCAGTGGATAAGGAAAAAGGGGGTATTCATCAGTGGATGGAATTTTGACTTTAACAGAGCATCAACTCAGAAATCTGATGCAAGAAAAGTCTCATGCTGAAGAGGAGACAAAGACCTTAATGTCTATCAATTGAATAGACCTTCACGTCTATAAACTGAGTGAGACTTCACCAACTGCAGTGAGCCAGGGGGAGTCAACAGGAGTGACCCGAGGGACGCAGTGAGCTATCCCTAAACTTTTGTGAAGGCAGTGAGCCTGGGACAGAGTGACTATACCTGAACATTTGTAATCTACAACTAGTGAAGATTAGTGGAATTAGGTACGTCCAAAAACTTGTCGGCATATGCTCCTTGTACGTAGGCCTTAGTGGTGAACCAAGTAAAAAGGTGTTGTGTCTTCTTTGTGCATGTGAATGTTTTCTTTCTGATCATATTCATCTTACAGGTTCAACAAGTTCCTACCAATGTGGGAACAAGATCCATCACATTAAAAGAAAAAGTTTTCACCCTGATTCACCCCTCACCACTCAGGGTGTCCCGGGGTCCTTCAAGTGGTATCAAAGGTAGGTTGCCGATGTTGAATCTGTCATTTATCATCATGGAGAATGCATTCAATGTCAGGGGAGTTCCTCACTTCGATGGAAGTAATTTCCAGATCTGGATAAATAGAATGATATCTCATCTAAGATATCTTGGAATGGAAGTTCTCTTTTCTACTGTGCAAGGAATACAATTCACTGACCCAACAGGCCTGGATATGACTGAAACAGACAGGTAAATTCTTGATGCAGATGCTAAAGCACAAAATGCACTTACTATAGCCCTTTATGATCAGATCTACCTAAAGGTGATGAATTTTCATCTCAGCAAAATCCATGTGGGATAAACTCGATAATATTTTTTAAGGAGATAGCAAAGTGAAGGAGGCGATACTACAAGTGCTGCACAATCGGTTTGTTCATCTAAAAATGCATCCAGACGAGAATGCAGACTCTTTCTTCAATCGAATTACTGAAGTGGTTGGATCAATTCAAGGTCTAGGTGAAGAAATAAAAGACATTGATATTGTAAAGAAAATATTAAGATGAATTCCACCTCTATACAATGCAAAGGTGTCAGCCCTTGAGGAAATAGATCTTTCAAAACTTTCGCAGGATGATCTACTTAGCAGCTTGGTAGCATATGAAATGAGAGTCAAACCAGAAGATGCTAAAATTCATGTGAGAAAGGAAATGGCATTCAAGTCCATGGATAAACTGAAAATCTCAAAAGATAGTAGTGGTGAAGATGAAGAAGAAAAATAAATTCTTTCTCTCATTGCAAAGAAGTTCCATAAGGGGAAAGGAGAATTCAAAGGGAAGTTACCTCTCGCATGTTTCCATTGTGGAAAATTTGGGCACATTGCCTCTCAGTGCATAAGAAAGATCAATGATGAAGATAGTGAAGATGAAAGCTTAGAGAAGTCTTGGAGAAGGTTCTCCAAAAGGTGAGACTTCAAATCTGGAAAGAAAATGCAAAGGAAGAGTTTTGTCTGTGAAGAGGAAGAAGATGATAATGAATTCTGTGATGAAGAAGAACCAAAATTCAAAACTAGGAACCATGCTTCCATGATGGAAACTATTTAAAATTCAGAAGATACTTTTGGATAAGAACAACTGAGAACTTGTGTAGTTCCCGAGATGAAACTTAAGGATGTTGTTAGTAAGCATAAGATTAAATGTAAGAGTTTCAATAAGGGGAAATCAATTGTAGAAGAATCAACTGAATATGTTGATCAACTTGAAGCAGAAATTGAAAATTTGGAAGAATTTGTGAAGGTACAGTCTAAAATAATTGAAAGCAATGATGATGTAGTGGATCTGAAGCTGAGAATTGAAGAGAAGGAAAAGGTCATCAATGACCCCACCTCCAGACTTGATGAAAAATCCAAGACTACTGAGGGTCTTGAATAAGAAGTTGTTACTCTAAGGAGTAAACTTCAGACTAAATCAATTCCAAAATAATCGAGGAAGAAAATACAGTTTGGATGATTCTCAGATGCAGAATTACTAGCTAGAGCCAAGTGTGGTTCAGATGGGGTTGGGAAAATCTTGAGTGATCAAAGACCCGCTTGCATGGGAAAGAGTGGAATTGGTTGTGAGGCTGAGACATCAACTGCTGGAAGTGAAAAGATCCAAAAGAAAGATAAGATGAAATTTGAACATGTTGAAACGTTACCTAAAGATCCAAAAAAGGAACCCTCAATCCAAACTAAAAGGAGAACTGAAAATTATCCTCAAACATTCATAAATGATAGACAGTATAACTTTTCTCCCAAGGAAGAAGGTATGAGGAGAAACTCATGTGAGAAGACATTTCCTCTCATGAAGTTTCAGTTCTGTGGTTATCTGGGCCATACCATGTCTTATTGAAAAGAGGAAAGAAGCTATCTGAATGGAGAAGACAAAGAAGTTCAATAAAGGAGAAAAAATTCATATCCTAATTCTTATAGAAGAAATAATTTCTATGGATATTGTTATTGTTGTTCTAACATTGGTCATAAGGCTGCTAATTGCAGGCAGAGAAGGCACATGGACACCTCATACTGAAGTTCAAGACAAATCAAGTCTCGTCAGAAAGACAGTGTTGCTCTTTCAAATAGGTTTCCTCCTCTAAAAGAAGATTTTGACTATGAAGAACCTGGGTATGCGGAAGAGATAATTTAAAGGCCATAAATACTATATACTCAATCCAATGTCTCATGGAAGGAAAGGAAGAAGATTGAGAAATCCAACCTTGTAGAGGTGGCCCTCAATGCTACAAAGAAAAACAGTACCTATATTCTGGATAGCAGTTTTTCATCTCATATGACAGGTAATGTGGGCCTGCTAACTGATATCAAAAGGATGGTTGATGGTATAGTACGATTTGGTAATGATGGGGCTCTGAAAATCAACGGGAGTGGAAGTACCAAAATAGCTAATGGAGAATTAAAGAAGACTGGAGTCTTTTACGTAGATGGCCTACGTCATAATCTACTCAGCGTGAGAAAACTCTGTGACTCAGGACTTATAGTTACTTTTAATCAGAAAGGTTGCACTATCAAGGGAAAGACAGGAAATTCACTTATGAAGGGATGCAGAACAGAAGGAAACTTGTATCAGGTTGATAGTGAAGAAAATGTATGTTACATGACTGTTGAAGAAGAAAACAATTTGTGGCATAAGAGACTGGGACACATCAATCAACAAGACATGGAGAAAATATAAAAATTGAGAATTGTCATGGACATTCCCAACCTGAATCGTGAGCGTGAAAAATCATGTGATGCTTGCATTTGTGGGAAGCTGGTCTGCAGTTCATATCGGCCAAAGAAGAAAGGAGTATCTCACCTTCTTGATCTGATTCATACAGATGTATTTGGGCTGATAAATGTTTCTAGAACTCATGGAGAAAGGTACTTTGTCCTTTTCATAGATTATTAAAGTAGAATGGCATGTGTGATGGTCATTCACAGGAAACGACAAGTCCTTGACTGCGTGAAAACATATCGGTGAATCGCCGAGAATGATACTGGACGAACAATAAAAGTTTTGTGATCTGACAATGGAAGATAATACACGTCCATTGAATTTTAAAATTATCTGGAGAAGCATGGGATATATCATGAGGTAGCTACTGTGAGAACTCCACAACGAAATGGGGTTGTTGAACGTTGGAATCGACAAGTGAACAACATGGCACGAACTATGCTGATTGAGAGTCGTATTCCACGACATTACTGGAAAGCGGTTGTTCAAGCTGCAGTGTACATCCAGAATCGAACAGGACTATATATGGGTGAGATGAAGACACCATATGAATTGTGGCATGGACAGAAGCCATCTTTAAAATACTTTCGTGTCTTTTTAAGTAAATTCTTCATCAGGAACAAAGAAGGAAATCAAGGGAAATATGGCGACAATGCATATGAAGTAATTTTCCTCGATTACTCAATGAACAGCAAAGCCTAAAAATGTTTCAAAAATATTTTAGGAAGGATTGTGGAAAGAAGTGATGTAAAGATAATTGAAGAGAAACGCACAAATGATTCAAGGACGTCATATGATGATGTGATAGAAAGTCAGGAAGAAAGTGACCGTGAAGAAAATACAAATGCAGAAATAGAGGAAGCTGTTCAAAACACTCAGCAGTCACATCATGATGTTGACTCAGAAGAAGAATATGAAAAAGAAACTGTGGCTGAAGAGAATGCTACTGAACCTCGCAGGAGAAATTGAGGAACTGAGATTGATCCATCCAACATAATTGGGGACAGGAGTGCACCCACTCAAATAAGAAGGATGGGGAATAACCTGAAATCTGCATTTCTATCAGTTGTAGAGCCATCCTCATTCGAAGAAGATGCAAATGATGAATCTTGGGTGAAATCCATGAATGATGAATTAGATCAGTTTGACAAGAATCAGACATGGGATCTTGTCCAGAGACCCGAAGGTCACAATGTGATTGGTACCAAATGGATCTTCAAAAATAATTTTGATGAGCATGGAAGTGTCATCAGAAACAAGGCACAACTGGTATTTAAAGGATACTCCCAGATTGAAGGCATTGATGTTGAAGAAACCTTTGCTCCAGTGGCTAGACTGGAGTCAATCAGGCTTTTCCTTGCCATGGAACTCCAAAGAGGATATAAAGTATATCAAATGGATTTCAAGAAATAATTCTTGAATGGTGTACTCGAAGAAGAAGTCTACATTGAACAACCAATGGGATTTGTTTTGGGTACTGATGAAACAAAGGCCTACAAACTGAAGAAAGCTCTATATGGTTTGAAGCAGGCACCATGGGCATGGTACTCATGGCTGGATTCATATCTCAAGAAGCTGGAATTCAAAGGAGGAGGATTTGATCACAATCTCTATGTGAAGAATTATCCAAAAGATAAATTCATGGTTTTAGTCTACGTTGATGATATCATATTTGGTGGCAGCAGGTAGAAATAAGTGGACGAATTTTCCACCCACATGAAATCAGAATTTGAAATGTCTATGATTGGGGAGCTCACATATTTCTTGGGGCTGCAGGTGATTCAAAAGAAGGAATACACTTTCATTTCTCAGGAAAAATATGCAAGAGAGCTGCTGAAGAAGTTTAATATGTAAGAATCCAAACCAATGTCAACTCCAATTGCAGTTGGAACTAAACTTGGAAAGCATGAGGATGGGGACTCTATTGATCCCACCATGTACAAGAGGATCATTGGGAGCCTACTATACCTGATAGCGACATGGCTAGATATTGTCTTTTCCACATTCCTTGTGGCCCACTTTCAGAGTAATCCAAAGGAGGAACATATGGCGTCAGTAAAAAGAATCATGAGGTACATTCAAGGTACACATAACTTCGGGTTATTTTTTGCTGCAGGCAGGAACAGTGAACTATCAGCATTTTTTTATGCTAACTGGGTCGGTGATGTAGTAGACATAAAGTCCACTAGTGGTGGAGATTTCTATATTGGGGGGAAATGTGTTGGCTGGTGGAGCAAGAAACAAGAAATTACTTCACTTAGTACTGCTGAAGCTGAGTATATATCCACCACAAAGGCATGCACTCAACTGCTATGGATGAAGCAACAATTAACAGATATTGGTGATGAGGTAAAGAAACCAATGGTGATTTACTGTGATAACAAGAGTGCAATTGATCTTACAAAAAATCCTGTTCATAATTCTCGTACAAAACATATTGAAATCCGGTATCACTTTATCAAAGAAAAAGTTGAGCACGGGGTGATTAAAATGGATCACGTGGGAAATGATGAGCAAGTAGCTGATATCCTGACGAAACCACTATCAACAGCTGTGTTTGAAAAGCATCGGTTGAACCTCAGTGTTCAACCACCTCCTACTTCATAAGGAGGTTCAGAAATTCCCCTCTCCCAATTTGTGATAACTATTTTTATCTATTTTTGGCTACGATACAGGTTTATGGGAGACATACTATCTAGGGGGAGTATGGCTTGAGCTGAACGTTGAAAAAATTACTGTTCTCTGGATTTATTTTCAATGGGGGAGAAAGGAGAAAGGAATAATTTTAGGAAACTTCTGTGATGCGAAGAATGAGTAGGAAAACAGTGGAACCCAATTCAAGCCTCCTCGCTTGTTTTCTACACCGAGCATTGCTCACGTAGACTTAGAGTGTTGGCTGAGTTGATTCCTGCATTTTTGGTTTTCACATGGATGGAGATCTATTGAATTTACTTTTTGATTTCCAACAAACCCAAAGGGGGATATTATTGGAACCATGGGATTCTATGCATGATTTGGAGTATGGTTTATGTTTATTGTCAATCCTCAATGGAAGTTCGGATCGTGTACTAGCAAAGAGATCATACCATTCACGTAGACAAAAGTATTGAAGGTGGCGTCGTTTCCCAGTGTTTGCCAAATTTTGGGGGTCCAAAATTTGGAAGTTGGTGATCATTGAAAAAATAGTATTTCAATGAATAGCATAATTAAATATGGAAATGGAATGAATTTCGTGAAGAGTGGCTTAATGGTTTGGAATGCGCGAAGACCAGAAGTATGGAGGCGGTGATTCTTCGCGATTACGTCAAATCTTCGCGAATGGAAGAGGATGAAGAGCATTGCGGTGATGAAGATCTTTTCGAGGGAACTTCACGGTGAAGGCGCGAAGGAAATGACGGAACGCTCCGTGATTATGATGAGCTCCGCGAATGAAAAATTTCCGTAGTGCTTCGCGATTTTGAGAGAATTTCGGCAGGAACATCGGAGCTTCGTAATTTGAGCTGACATGGCGATGACTTCACGCGGAAGGGTCAAGGTTCGGTGGAATCGCCTATAAGTAGAGGCCGACCCCCTCAAGAGAAGTAGAGAGAATTTTAGAGAAAATCCTTTTCTCTCAGTTCGCAAAGGTCACTCGCGAAGGCAGTGTGCTTCGCGAAAGAGGAGCTTCGCGGCGGCTATTCTAGCTCCGCGAAAGTCGTGCGCCCCGCATTGGCTCAGTGAGATTCATGAAGAGGCAGGAGCTCCGCGAAAGCCAAGCATTGCGAAGGCTAGAGCATCACGAGAGTTCTTCGCGATTGAGCTTCACGAAAAGGCAGGGACTCCGTGAAGGCTTGTTTGAGCTTTGCAAAATTGGGAGCCTTGCAAAGTAGAGTACTTTGTGAAGGCCCTTTCCAATGGTTGTTTTCCCAGTGGACAAGGGAAAAAGGGGTATTAATCAGTGGATGAAATTTGGACTTTAACAGAGCATCAACTCAGGACTCTGATGCAAGAAAAGTCTCATGCTGAACAGGAGACAAAGACCTTCATGTCTATCTATTGAAGAGACCTTCACGTCTATAAACTGAGTGAGACTTCACCAACGGCAGTGAGCCAGGGGGAGTCAATGGGAGTGACCCGAGGGACGCAGTGAGCTATCCCTGAACTTTTGTAAAGGTAGTGAGCCTGGGACATAGTGACTGTACCCGAACCTTTGTAATATACAGCTAGTGAAGATTAGTGGAATTAGGTACGACAGACAACTTGTCGGCGTATGCTCCTTGGACGTAGGCCTTGGTGGTGAACCAAGTAAAAAGGTGTTGTGTCTTTTCTGTGCATGTGAATGTTTCCTTTCTGATCATATTCATCTTATAGGTTCAACAAGTTACTACCAATGTGGGAACAAGATCCATCACATTAAAAGAAAAAGTTGTCACCCTGATTCACCCCTCCCCTCTCAGGGTGTCCCGGGGTCCTTCAGCACATTCACTAGGGAAGATCTAACCAAAATTGGAAGAATGAGAGGGTATGGAGTTTCCATCGGTGTCGAGCCTATGCAGAATTGCATAGGATAGCTAGTTGATTATCCCTATGAAAGTGGAGTGTTGATATCATGACATATGTTGGGGTGGATCAGTTCCAAGTTGTCTTGTCTGGGTGATTCCCTGTAAGGCCTACGGGTCATGTAATTGTCTCGGAGCCTTTGGGACTTATAAGAGTTTCACCTCTCCCATTGAAAGGTGTATTATAAAAAATAATAATAATAAATGAAGGCCTTCAGGCAATTCTGACTGACCCTAGTAGCACAATAATGTATAGGTATTTGAGGGAACAATTTCTGTGGGATAACATGAATTAGGAAATTAATGATTATATGTCTAGATGTTTGGTTTTTCAACAAGTTAAATCTATGAGACATCATCCTATAGGATTCATGCGACCTATTCTTATTCCTATGTGATAATGGGATGAAATCATTGTAGTCATTCTCATAAGACTATTAAACAGTCCTAGAAAGAATGATGCAATATTGGTTATCATTGATATCCAAACCAAATATGCACATTTCCCCACTAAAAGAGAAGATTTACCTCTTGAGCACCTTGAAAACCTCTATATTAATGATTTTGTAAGACTTCATAGTGCACCTCTTTTGATCACAATTGATCATGATTCTTGTTTTACATAAAAATTATATAAGAGTCTTTATAAGGATCTTCATACTAAGCTTCAATTGAGAATTGCCTATAATCCTCAAATTGATGCAAAATCTAAAAAGACTATTAAAATAATGGAATACAAGTTGAGTTCATTATCATTTGACTTTCATGGTATTTAGGATCAATATTTACCTTTTTTTAGAGTTTTCCTATAATAATAGTTTCCATTCAGGTATTCAAATGGCATCGTATAATGAATTATATGCCAATAGATTTCATACTCCAAAATGTTGGTATGAAGCTTGTGAAAGGAAACTTATAGGCATAGAAATTGTTGTAGAGATAATAAAAATGTTAAATCCTATTTAGGTTCACATTAAAGCATATAAATTTTTTAAAAAGATTTATGCCAATAATCAGTGGAAATATTTGGAATTCCATGTTGGAGATCATTTTTTCTTGAATGTATCTCCATAGAAGGGTTTTTTAAGGTTCGGTAAGAAGTTAAATTTCAGACCTAGGTATATCAGACCATTTGAAATCCATGAAAAAATTGGAGATATTTTTATCTTTTGAAATTCCACCAGTTCTCTCTAAAGTACATGATGTGTTTTGTACATCATTCTTAAATAAGTACTTGCTAGACCCAATGATTGTGCTCACCTATGATGAAATAGAATTGGAACCTGATCTGTCTTACTATGAAATACCTATCTATATTATTGATACTATAGAGTAATTATTGATGAATATTATGACACATCTGGTAAAGATACATTAGAGGAGCCACAAAATATAAGAAGAAACATAGGAACCAGAGGATGTTATGAAGAAGAACTACCCTCTTCTCTTTATAAGGAAATATCCAAAATAATTGAGGGATAAACTTTTGTATGATTTAAGAATGAAACACCCAGAAACATTACAATTTATTTAAATTTAAAATAATTAAATCACATTGATGGATTTTGATGCATGCAACAGTAGTTATAAACTAAACATGACACTCTATTGAAGTATTATTTTAAAAAGATCATTATAACCTAGAAGTTAAGTTGGTAGGTCTGGATTAGATAAAATAAATTTATATATATATACATATTTATTTATTTATTTCTCACATTAAATGGTTATACTTTCATAATAAATATAAATAATAATCATTTTAATGTAAAAGAAATGTTTTTTGAAAAAATGGTTTTTTTTTTCAAAGAAGACAGTTTTGATGCTTCTTGTGCACTTAGTATAAAATTAATTTTTTAAAATTTTAGGAAATCTATTTGATAAAACTAACTATATTTTTTAAATCATCATATAAAAATTATATTAGGGTAAATTTTTCTATTTTCCTATAAAATTTCTTTTTTCGATGAATAGTGAAAAATGATTGTTTTTATTTGAAAACTACCTTTTCATTTAAATTATTTAAAAATTTAATTTATATTTTAAATTTGTTTTAAAATAATATTATATCAATTATACTATAATAAATATAATTTAGGTAATTTTAATAAATTTTATGTTGATTTATTATATTAAATTGTTCTTTACTTATGAGAATTTTCTCTTTAAAACCCCGATTTTTGGTCGTGTCTACGAGTATAATTTATAATTGGATTCTGAATGTTCGATGAATTAAATTTGGTAAAATAGATTTCATATTTTTAAACATAATAATTTATATTACATAATTATTTAAACTTAAATTTTTATCAAAATGAATACTCAAAAAAGTAAAAATTAATTATCGTGGTTAAGGTAAAATGGGTTTTTTATGGGTTATACTTAGAAGATAAGGTTTAAAAAAGATATACCAAAATTTAAAAGTACAATTTTCTATAAATATTTCCACATTATCTTCTACAAAAAATAAAACTTAATATTATTTTCAATATTTTGGAATGTGAACGACTTTATCATTTTGGATTCTTTTGATAAATTTCCAAGTAATTTCAAAAGAGGTCCCCTTTCCCCACTTATAAAAGGGAACTCCCTCCCCTCACATGTTCACCCATACCACACCCATTCTTCTAAAATAAGAATAAATCTCTTCAAAAAATCATTAAACATATTCTATAGCTTTTTTTCCTCCCAAAATTTCATCCCCATGTGGTCCTTAAGAGTAGATCCAAAGGAGGTTTCTCTTAGAGAAGGTAATTGTCTTAACCAATCTCTATCAATTTGATTCATATTTTTCCACCATAAATTAAGGATTAACACCAAAAAAAATTAATAAAACAAGTATCTACAATATTCAAATATTTCATTATTATTATTTCATAATGTTTATCCATCTCATATTCCATCAAATGGGAAACAAATTATTAATCGAGTGTACGGCGGTCTACCGCCACGCAAACTGATATAACTAATTTTCCATAAAAACCTCTCATAGTTTTCGATATTGATGAATTTGATTTTTATATATAATATTTATTGTATATATATGGTCTTTAATAATAATATTACATATATCTTTTTAATTTCCATTCCATTTAAAATATTATAAGGTCACTCATGTGTATGGAAGACTGTTGCCTCAGAAAGTGATTTGTTTTTTTTTTCTCTTACACTTTACATGGAAGGTAGTAAGTATAATTTTAATTAATATATTATATATATATTAAATTATAAAAATTATGGAAAATTATTATATCATACACTTACTTACCATTTCACCCACTAAGCGAATGATATCACTTCTCGTGTGTGTGTAAATTCTATTGTCTCTACTAAGAGATGCAATTCATTTTCCATGAACAAATTTTAAGAATGGTTCTAATAATGTATATACATAATAAATATTATATTTATAAAATAATTAAATTTAGGTTTATTATTTATTTATAACCTATGTACAAGAACCATAACTTTCATTAGAGAACCCACATGATAAAATAAGACAACTAACACCCGAAACAATGAAAATAAGAAAATATTATTCACAAATGGGTTGTAATATGTTAAAAATGATCATATATGATATTATAAATATTATTTAGGTTATTTTAAAAATTAATAATATTATTAAAACAATTATAATGGATTTTTACGAATTATTAACTAATGGAAAGCGTGTGGTAAGGGACTTCGCCTCAATTTCCCTTCATAGAGACGTATTTGATTTTTGTGCACTTAATATATTTTATATGGTGTAAATACTAACCAATTTAATTGTAATATAATTAATAATTCATTATTCATGGCAATTTAAGTTTAAATTTGAATTTTTTTCATCCAAGGGGATCTTAATTGATTGTTACCAAGTGGTGAGGTATTTTGTCTCAATTTCCATTTCATTAAGATGTTTTTGTTAATATGCATATTTTCACTTTTACAAGGATTATATAATACGAAATTGATATATTTAAAATAAATAAATATTTATTAATGATGATTGTTTTTTTCTGGTTTATTCTTCTAGGGGGTTAAAATTTAAAAGTTACCAAAGTGGCTAATTTTTTATGCATTCTCACTTTGTTTTGTGATTGTTAACTTCATCTTGAAATAATATATTATTGTGGTAATTTTTCATTAGAAATGACATTTTTCAAAAATATAAATACTATTTTTATCATGGATACGAATATTTCCTAAATAGTACACCATTTTTAATTATAGTCTTTATCTATAAATTTATTTAATCAATAAGGGATATATTGAGAAATCTGTATTATTTACAAAATACGGCTATTTGTTGATAAGGAATATCAATTCATTAATTAAATAAAATATTAAATATTTGAGGAATGTTTTGAAGGGAAGTTATGAGTGGGTCCTAGTTATAGATATCCCCTTGACGCATTGACAAGTCTCGTGATACAAATCAATTAGTTAAATATAATGGGTTTTTACCCAGTAGTTTTAAACTATTTTAAGAAAGGTTTTGATTATAGAAGTTTTTATGGTTCCTAGGATATTTAAATCCAATAATTAATCATTTTGTTCATTTATAATTCAGTTATTATTATTTTCAATGATATTTTACTAATAATAATATCTCTGGATACATTTAATTCTTAGTATATTGATTAATTGGAATATGTGTTATGTTTTTTACCTTGTTGTATTTATTATGGTTTATTGATCCATGATAGCTTCCACTATATACAACCCTTATTGAACAACTAATATCACCCTTATTTATTTAAATTCCCAGGGATATGAAGAATAATTCATGGAATGATTTCAAGGATGCAAAATATTACCATTACTATTATTTGTATTTTATTTCCATATGTGAAATATATATCATGTATGTATATGGTTCTCCAAAAATACTAAATTGATTGCTCCATTAGTATTTAAAACCCTTTTATCGACGCTAATATAATAAAGTATGCACCAAATCTGGGTCACTAGAGTTTGGGTTATTACATCTGTTCTCTTTTGTGGGGATACTATATCCTCTAAATCATATCTCGATCCACCTCTAATAAGTATTCTTAATAAATACAATAGATAATGAGAGAAAATACAACCAATGAATGGAAAATTTATCCTTAAAATAGATCATGTACTATTCTTTCTATAATACATTGATGTGTTTCCTGAATAACTACCTGGACATCAACCTGAGCATGAAATTGAGTTTTATATTGATCTCATCGTTGATGAAAAAACAATATCTATGAATACCTAAAGGATTAACACGGTTTAATTAGTGGAATTAAAGAACAAACAACAAGAGTTATGTGATAAGGGATTTATATTCCATATTTTTTTTAACAAGGGGACCCCTGCTATTATTGTTACGAAGAAATATGGGTTTGTGAGGTTTTTCATAAATTAGAATGTTTTCAATTCCATTTTTATAAAGAACAAGTATCAACTTCCCCACATTGATGACGTGTTTGAACAACTTCAATAAGATCAATATTTCACAAAAATTTATGTTTTTTCTAGGTATAATTAACTAAAAGTAAATAAGGAAGATATTCCAATAATGGAATTTTGTACAAGGTATGGAAATTGTTAAATTATAAAAATTCTATTTTATTGACTAATGCACTGACAATTTTTATGAATCTAATGAATAGGTTATTCATGGATTATATTGATAATTTCTTTATGGTATTTATTGATTTTATCTTAATATATTCTAGAATATGAGATGAACATGAGAGTAATTTGAAAATCATTCTTAATAATCATGGATAAAAATATTTATAAGGAAAATTTATCAAATGTGAATTCTAGATTCATTACGTTTCTTTCAAGGAAATATTTTCTCTAAGGATGTAATATTAGTTTATCAATTAATGAAAAACATAATGATTGAATGGTAAACACAAAAATAATATAATCTAGGTACATAGTTTCCTTGGATTAAAAGGTTAATATCGAAGATTTATTCAAAATCATTCTCAATTAACTAACTCATTAACTAAGTTCACAGGTAAAGGGGTTAATTTAATATGGTTAAAATAATGTAGAGAAATTTTTTTTTAATTAAATATGATATTGTTCAGTGATATAATATTGGCATTACCATCAGGAAGGGATGAAATTGTGATGAATATTGAATAATCAAAGAAGGCACTTCAATATGGTCTTATATAGAATGATAGAGTTATTGCCTATGTATCATGACAGTAAAAATATTTATGAAAAGAATTAACAAACCCATGATCTATAGTTATAAGCCACCATATTCACATAAATTTCATATTTCAATCCCAAAGATATGGAGATCTTATTTCGAATTAACATTAATCACTTAGACATCAAATCACTTTTAAATCGCATGGTTATCTACATGATAAAACTTCTATTCCCGTAACTACCTCAATATCCAAGATCATATAAACCTTAAATTATATAAATACCTAAAAACATATGCACACAAAAATTAAACGAATACCTCACATTAAACTAAATCTTTACATATACTTCAACCAAATATGTTGTCTCCTAAAGTGTTATTATCCACTTTAATATCTCATTGATTATATCCTCAATGTGGTTTCTAAGACCTTGAAGTTATGATAAACCTTAATCTTATATACCTAATATGGTATCTATAACTCTTAATATATCTTCACAATATAACATCCCAATATTCAAAGTTATCTAAACAGACCATTTATACCAACAATAACATCCCTTGACTTGCACTCTAGGATCCAATGATAAAAATATTAACATTACATTTCTATATTTGACACCGATAATGGTGAAAAAATTTGTATCCAAACCATACAAAATCAAAAGGAAAAACTGGATCATTTTAATCCTAGAGGACCCGTAAGGTTTAGAGTTTTATAGAATTAGAAAATAATTCTACATAAACGATTATCAAGACATTAAATGAGAATTTATCCCACTAAACCCATCTTCTCTTTTCCACATTTAGAAATCATTAGTATCCATATAAAACCCCTTCTAGAAATAATTCATTCAAACTCCTTCTTTATAACCTGGGTAAAACGAAACATAAAATGGGTGAGCTAAAATTATCAGTAAAGGTAAACATAAGCATTAGAAATTTAATTTCATTAATGAGAATATGAAGTGCACAAGTTTTTGAAGAGATAATAAATGTTCATGAGTATAAATTACGAAATTTCATACACATCTGTACTTGAATCATCAAACATGAAAACATTTAATAGGGCATTAATAAATGAAAATATCATAAAAGTCAACAATCATGTTCCATGTGATATAAATCTTGACCAAATGAAACATCAAAAACCTATAGAAGGCATTGATAAAACCTATTTCTATTTTGTATCATCATCTAAGAACACCCATCATATAAGCTATAATAGGAATACATGGTTCTATCTGGGTCCATCCATCATTTATAATGTCCAGGAACCACAAAATGAATAGAGCATGTAGTGAATTAATTTCATCATACCTCAATGAAAAAAATTATTCTTTTAAAAATATTATTCACCTATGGAAAGGAAATGGGTTTCATAAAAATATCTTTGAAAAATTATTAACTCATTGAAAAGAAATAGGTTCCATTACAATCTCTTTGAGACATGACTAAATTGTGGAAATGAAAAATGATCCATAACAATCTCTTTTAAACAAGCATAATAAATCCAAAGGAAGAAATAGGAAGGTGTCAATATAAAATACCCCCAGTGGAGGATTAGTAAAAAATAAGGGGTTTTGACTTTGTTGAATGGAAATAATATCAAATTATTATTGAAAATATTCTTGAGTAAAATATTCTTTTAATTTTGGAAATCACGTTTTAAAATAGAATACATTTTAAAAATAATTTTATTTGAAAATAAACTTGAAATATTATTAATAAAGGTTTTAAAATTAATATAAAAAGTTTTTTCATAAAATATCCGTCCATCTTTGATAAACACTTTTTAAATAATTTTTTAAAACATTTTTAGAAAACATGGTTTTTATAGAAAACTAATTTTCGACTAAAGAATGAAATGAAGCAGGATTTTCATAAAAACAAATTATAAAACCTTTTTTGTAAAAAATAGTGGTAAATGGTAAAATTACATGAAAATATCATTAATAATGAATTAATTATATATTTATTGATAATTATAATATTTCAGCATCAGATACTTAATCATATATAATCCCAATAAATAATGAGATTGTGACAAAAGACTCTTACCATTTTTGAGACTTTGAATTAAAATCCCCATGAAAGAATAACATTAAATTAAGAATATAATATCATTATAATAAGTATATTAATTATATTACATGTAAAATGGGTATTATATAGACCTCATAAAAGAAGATATGTGTATAACATAACAAACATCTCAAAGAAGAGGAATTGAGACAAATATCCCTTACCGCTTTGGTAGCTTTGAAACTTTTTACCCCATGAAAGTGATATAATAACTTGGATCTGTATATACCCATATATTTAATTATAATAATCATAAAATACATTCATGGTCATTATTTACAACTCACAACAAAAATAAGTGATGAATATGGAAAATACCTCATAGAAATAAAAGTGAGACTTGAAAAACCCTTACCTTGAGTCAGATTCGTTGTGCTTGTTATTTATCATCCTGAATAAAAAAAATATCTTAATTATTTAATTTATTTATAAAATTTTCCATGTTTATTATTATATTAATTTCACATATATACAAGTTATATATAATTACATAATCAATTAAGTTTAACTCTGATGTTATAACCATATCCGTCTTGTGTGTTAAAAACTACATAAATAGGTTGAATATGGTCAAAAAGGACATTATTTAAAAATATAAATAATAATAATAATGAAATAATTATAAATTTTATGCATTAATTATATTTAATAGATTCATTATATTTTTTTATGAAAAATGAACCAATGTTTTGACCAAGGAGATGGTATGTCATATGTACGGATGAGTAACATTTCCATTTTTCAGTGATCATTAGGTAAAGAAGGTAAGTAATATTTTATCATCCTATAATGAAATTTATATAATAAATACCATTAGAGTTAATTATATATACAAATATGTAGCACTATTTTTATGTAAAAGGAATCACATCGTTTCGAGGGGGAGGTAGTCTACACATCCACGAATGATGTTTTAACTTTTTCAGTGAGTAAAGTGGTAAGATTAAAATAATATATTATATTTAATGAAAGACAATAATATCAATAATATCATCATTATTTCATTTATATATTATATAATAATTATATTTACCCTTATTACCATCCATGTGACATGTTAGAAAAAACATTTCACATCGCTTCGTGAGGTGGTAGTCCGCTCTACACAAGAGTTATGATTTCTTAACCCATTTGATGAATTGTGTGTGGGTGTAAGTCATAAATTTAACATATTATTATATTTAATATAATAAGGTTATTATTTAAAAATGGTTTAATAGTAATAAAATAATGTGGAGAAGGAAATAAAATTAAAATGCTTTTAGAAGAACATTACCTTTTTTTGGGTGTCCTCTTAGGTTTACATTAAAACCATTAATGGTTTTCTTTATACTCCAACTAATTATTCTAGGATTATGTTAGGGAGGTTTTGAGGTGATTTGTTTAGGGTTTTTCTGATCCAAAAGCCTTGATAGGTGTGAATAAGTGGGGAAAGTGAGAGCCTTTTTATAGATGGTTAGGATTGAAATTTTTATAAATACTCAAAAGTGTTCACTATTTGTGGGGTATCCCTTTCTACATGTGCCTAAAAAATAGAATAATAATTGATTATATTGATTATTTCATTGGATAAACCCTGAAACATTCAATATAAGAACATTTTTATACATTTTATTCCAAAACATCTATGTTTCCTTATTTTTTTCATTTTGGGTTTTCATTTAGGTAACTAGTTTTATAAAATATTTAATTAATAAATTAAGACTAATATAAATATATATTTATTAGAAAATCTATACGAAATGATTTTAAATATTAAATCAAAACTAAAAAATAAAAATTCCTTCTTGTGTTGGAAGTTAAATTTAATATAAGCGTATATAATGCGCAAAAACACTACTTTAACCATAAACGTGCCAACAATATTTTTACTATTTAAGGGTAAATATATTCAATATAGAAGATTAATTGGTCCAATAATGGACCATATTTTATATTTTTTAATTTTTAAAAATAACTTTATAGAAAATATGATTTTTAATAATTTTAAATCATTTGATAAATTTTAATGTCAATTTTGACTTCATTTATCTAATTTTAATTAAAAAAATATCAATAAAATAGTGGAATTAAAATATATTAATTCAACATCTGTTTATAATGATATATTCATCTAAAAAATAATTTAACATAAAAATTCTATCAATTTACCTCACTTTTAATATGTTTAGTATCATTTATTTTATTTTATTGTTAACTAAATAATCCATGTCTTATAGTTTCATAATAATTTAATGTAATTATATCATCTCTAAAATTTGATGATAATTTATTATGATAAAAAATATTAATTTATATTTAAAATTAATATTTTTAACCCAACATATGTAGTTTTCCCCTATCCCCAAAGATTTATTGAAATTAAAAGGAAGAAAGGTACATTTTGTAACATACCAAGTAATTAAATAATAATATATTTTCATATCTATGTCTATTTATGAATTATATAGTGTTTTAGAGGCTTAAAATTAGAATAAATCCAATCATAAGCATAGAATACTCTAATATTTTTAAAATATTGTTTTACCACCTTTTAATGGAAAACCATTTTTAAATCTAAATTTTGACAATTTTCTAAGATCTATTTGTCAAAATAAACAATTTCTTTAGAATTGGGACATTAAAATTTACATTGGATAAATATTTGGTATTTTTCTAACAATGTTCATTTTTAAAGAATAATGAAAAATACTGCATTTTACTTCAAAAATGTTTTTTATATAATTTAATTATATTGTTAGATTATATTTTTAATTGGGTTTAAAGTTTAATTAGAATATATTTTTACTATTTAATCCAATGGTGGTAATTAGAATTAATTTCAATTTGAAATTGGACATAAATAATTGTCAATCTTTTGATAGATATTGTTTCTTAAAAACACATTATTTGTTTTGACAGCGGAAATTAATTATAAAAATAATTAATGAAACTTCTATTTTTTGAATTTGGTAAAATTTACATCATTTTTTAATTTATAATATCAAATATAACATAGGGTGAATTTTTGGTATTTTTCTGAAAAACATCAATTTTTGATGAATAGTGAAACCACTAAGTGGTAGTTAAAAAAAGTGATTTTTCGTTTAGATGAAATTTTACCGCTTCCGTGAATTGAATTTAAAAACTCCAACATACATGTTTTTCATTATTAATTAAAATTTTGTTCAATGGGATTAAAATAATTTTTGGTGAAAAGTAACTTTTGAGTTTTATTATCTGTGATTAAAGGTAATTAGGGTAATTTAAGGTAAAAATAATATTATAAAAATATAAAAATACCTTGACACATGTCCTGCCCTTATTTTATGAGTCATGGCCAACCAAGAAAATACATGGGTCAATTTTGTGACCCCATGGAGCCACTTGGATAAGATAATGACATTAATACCTTTTTATTTAAAGTAAAAATAAAAATGTCACCAACATGTATTATTTTACTAAAACAATATTTACATGGGGTTATACAAGTAATATTTTTTAATATAAAAATTCATTATAAAGATAAAAATATTTCCTACATAATGATATTTTTTTATAATTTTTTAGACATTAAATAAATAAATTTATTTATGACACCATGATGATGCTGTGAATACCTCATTAATGAATGATTTGAATAAAATAAAAAGATAAGGTAAAATATAAGACTTATGCTTGTCAAAAACCAATTGGATGGGTGGATTTCGAACCCTTATTACCTTATCCTCGAAATATATTATTGTAGGACCTTCAAAATCCAAAAATCATTTTATAATAAAGTAACATTTCAAGACTTTCCAAAAGTGACCCTCCTCCCTCTTTTAAAAGGCCCCCAACTCTACCCCCTTACCGACGCCTCTCAAGACCTTGCCTTATCCAACCTCTGCTCATATTATCTCTCCACATCCCTCTCTTACTCCTATAATCCTCACTTTGGGCATAAGTCTTCCCAAGGAAGCATTTGGCTAAAATCAAAAAGTGTTACCGGATTTAGAGGAATATAATGAATGAATGAGAACAAGTCAGACTTGAGGTAACGGACTTAGTCTCAATCTCCTTTCGATGAGGTATAATTCAATTTATATATAACCTTATTTTATTAGTTTTATAATAAACTCTTTTGACTTTTAATTTCATTCAAAAGTAATCTTTTTACACAAAGCATTTTACTAAATGACAAAAGGAATGTTTTTGTCTTACGTATGCGGCGACAATGACTTCTCCGCCGGTGTGACAATTATTTGAGTTTAGGCCTCCTCTACAAGCCATAACTTTTTTTAAGTTAAAAATAAAAACCATGTTTTACTTTTATTTTATTTTTGTATTGAAAATGGATTTGATAATGTTTTTATTATATCAATGTGTTGTATAGATATCTTGTTATTGAAATGTGGAAATGTTATGTTTCCTTTATGCATGTTTTATGTGATATAATTATGTTATGGTTACTGGGAATTTTTTATAAAGTCGGGTGGTACCGTGATAAAATAAAGGCGGGTGAGCTCGAGATAGCTCTCTAATGCATTGGGTAACATGAAGGAGTTAAACTCTATGGTTTCTTCGAAGAGATTTAGGGAATTTACTGCGATGGGTATTCCAAACGTAACAATGAGGGTTACTCCCTACGTATGAATGTTATGAATGCCTCAAGTTACCTTTATGTCTTATGATTCATATGATTTATTCATAAATCTTATGATTTCATGAGTTATGTTAAAGTGCTTATGTTTTATGAGTAAAGTATGATTTCATTGATTCTTATGTATACATGGACTAATGTTTTCTTTCCGTATTTTTATACCCCTTACTAATATTTTTATGCTCATCCAAAGTTTCTTAAATTCTTTTCACAGTTCAAGAGAAAATTAAATGATGTGATGATAGTGTCGAGGAAGTGTCAAGAAATAAACCATGTTTTATTTTAAATATGATTCTTTTGGTGAAAAAAAATTAATATTGTCTTTGATGTAACCACCTTGTTTAAATGTGGAAATTAATGCATGATTTGTTATATAATTTTCTAAAACTCTAAACCTTAAAATATCCTCAATGTGTATTCTTGAAATAACTCAACATTAAGTAATGTTTAAGGCTGGGACCTTATAGTTGGTATCAGAGGTCAATTTAGAAAACATTAGGAGTTAGAATTCTATTAAATAATTATCCAAAAATATTTTTTTTACATTATGGTAAAATTGAAATGATATAGCATTTGAATATTACAATGTTTCTTTATCGAATACATGTTTGTTCAGAATGGTTTTCCACGGAGGAAATAGGGAGGAAATGCTAGGAAGGCATACAGAACGAAATAACCTTCCAAATCAGCACCCTGAGATGGTTGGAATTGGAACTAAACATTTTGTTGCAGTAATGGCGTAGTTGAATCAAGCGACAAATGGTTGTGGTATCCATGCACGATATCATCCGTATCAACCGCATAGGAACATGTTAGCGGTGGAACATTTCATGAGGAAACGTCCCCCATCATTTAGAGGATCATCTAACCCTGTGCTAGCTGAAGGGTGGATTAATGCACTGGAGAATATTTTTGATGTCATGGGGTATTCAGACAATCAAAAGGTTAGTCTTGTTTTTTACCATTTGGAGGGTTAAGCAGATCAGTGGTGGTAGATGGTTAGAAATATCAAGGACACTAATGAGATTGATGTTCTCGACTGGGATGAGTTCAAAGGTATGTTTCTTCAGAAATATTATCCTAATGCTATTCGACATAGGATGTAAAAACAATTTTTAGAATTGAGGAAAGAGGATGACTTCGTGGCTGCTTATGAAGAAATGTTCACTGGATTGGAACAGTATGCTCCAAATTTTATCAGAGACCTTGACAGTAAAATCAATCGTTTTTACTCAAGATTAAAGCCAAAATATCGTAGGTCATTAGCTTCTCATGAGTTCAAAAGTTATGAATAGCTTTTTTGATGTGCTAGGAAGGTAGAAATAGATTTTTCTAATGATCAAGTGTTCTATGACAAATAACAAAAGAAGAGACTGAGGTGGCTTGAGAAAGGGAATAATCCTTCAAAAACGTTTGATGGTAAGAGAACTAAGTTTACGATTTCTAATAAATGGGTTTAAAAAGCATGCTGGGTAATGTCTTCTGAATTATGGAAAGTGATTCTGATGTGGTAAGATGGGACATAAGGCTCATGATTGGACTAGAAAATATCAAGGGAATGGTAAGACCAAATTTGATTTACAGTTAGTGAAATGTTTCAATTGAAATGAGATGGGTCATTATACACATGAGTGTCCGACAAAGAGCTCAAATGATGGAAAGCAGTTAGACTACAAGAAGAAAGGTGTGGTAAAATCCTTTGCAACTACTTCAGCAGATGTTGGGCCATCAAATGTAGTGGTATCATCTACTTTTTTTTTGTTTTTTCAGATTATTCCAATGTTTTGTTTGATTCAGGTTCTACACATTCTTTCATCTTTGAAAATTTTTCTAGTAAATTGGGAATTCAATCTCAAGAAATGAGTCCTAAACTTGTGTTAAAAACACCTGGGGAAAATTTTGAGGCAAAAATAATTTATAAGAATCTTCTTATACTTATTTGTGGAAAGAATCTACTTGAAAACCTTATTGTTTTACCTCTAGTAGAGTTTGATGTTATCCTGGGTATGGATTCGCTCTCTATTTACCATGCTAAGATTTTCTGTAGAGCAAAAGATTTTTTTTTTCAGAAAGAAATTCAGTTTGTGTACAATAATGAACCCTTACTATTAATACCATATCAAGAGTCTGAGAAACATGTAAAAGATAGAAATGAATATTACCATGCAAATATTGATAAAAACAAAGGAACTGTTCAGATTAATGATGTGCCGGTGTTAAATGAGTATCCTAATGTTTTTCTTGATGAGTTTTTTAGAATAATACTAGATTAAGAATTTGAATTTAATTTTGAATTAGTTCCTAATGCTAATCCAATTTTAAAACCCCCTTATCGAATGGCTCAAATTTAACTTTTAGGTTTGAAGGAAAAATTACAAGATTTATTAGAGAAAGGTTTCATTTGACCTAGCACATCACCATGGGGTGATCTTGTCATAGTTGTTATAAATAAATATGGTTCAATGAGACATTGCATTGATTATAGATACTTGAATAACATCACTATTAAGAACAAATATCATTTTCCTCATATCGATGATTTGTTTGATCAGCTCTAGGGAGCTCGGTATTTTTCAAAGATTGAATTGTGATCGGGGTACCATCAGTTGAAGTTAAAGGAAGCAGATATTCCGAAGACCATGTTACATACAAGATATGGCCATTATGAATTTGTAGTTATCCCTCTTGGGTTAACCAATGAACCTGCTGAATTCATGGACCTTATGAATAGAATTTTCCATGAGTTCTTGGATGAGTTTGTGGTTGTTTTCATTGATTATATTTTGGTGTTTTCTAAAATTAAATAGGAGAACAAAAGTAATTTAAGGGTTATTTTGAAAACCATAAAAGAAAATAAATTGTATGGTAAATTCGGCAAGTGTGAGTTTTGGTTGCAACAAATTTCTTTCCTTGGTCACATTGTTTCTAAAGATGGAATAACTGTTGATCCGGAAAAAACAAAGGTTGTTGAATAATGGCCAAGACCCACAAATATAAAAAAGATTTGTAGTTTTATAGGTTTGTCAGGCTATCACCGAAGGTTTTTAAAAAAACAATTCACAGTTTTCCAGCCCATTGACTAAGATAACTCGTAAGGGTGTTAAGTTTATCTGGACAAAAGAATGTGATGATTTTTTTCAGGAATTTTAAATAATATTGGTGAATGCTCCAGTATTGGAACTATCTTCCAGAAATAGTGAGTTTATTATCTATATTGATGCTTCATTGAAATGACTTGGTTGTGTCCTAATGCAGAATAATCAGGTAATTTCTTATACTTCACATCAGTTGAAAACTCATGAGATAAATTACACTACACAATATTTAGAATTAGTTTTTATTGTTTTCACCTTAAAAATTTGGAGGTATCATTTGTATGGTTTAAAGTGTGAAATATATACTGATCACAAAATTTTAAAGTATATATTCACTTAGAAAGAATTGAACATGAGATAGAGGATATGGCTAGAATTAATCAATGATTGTGATTGTACAATTCATTACCATCTGGGAATGGAAAATAAAGTGGTTGATGCTTTGAGTCGAAAAAGTAATGCTTCGTTAACCATGCCACATTTGGAACATGATCCTTTGGTTAAGGATTTGATGAATTTTGGTTTGGAAGTTGTTGGTGTAGGGAATTCTTCTGTTTTTTTCGGGTATCAGTGAAATATTCTCTATTAGATAGAATTAAGCAAGCACAGAAGAAAGACGGTGATTTGCAGAAAAAGGTAGAGCTGGTTCAGAAGGGTATGTTACCTGAATTCAACATTGATAATGATTGTGTTTTGAGATTTGGGAAGAGATTGTATGTGCCTTGTGATTCACAGTTGAAGAAAGATTTGTTATGTGAAGATCATAGTTCTCCATTTTCAGTTCATCCAGGTAGTACTAACATGTACAGAGATCTTCAGGAGTATTAGAGCTGGGATGGAATGAAAATAGATATTGCTAATTTTACTGTGAAGTGTTTGACTTGTAAATAGGTTAAAGCAGAGTGGTAGTTACCAAAATTGATGGTTCAAACTTTACCAGTGCCAGAGTGGAAATGGGAGAATATAACCATGGACTTCGTTGTGGGATTACCAAAGACACCTCAAGGTAAAAATGCAATCTGGGTTATTGTTGATCGCTTGACTAAATCTTCTCATTTCATTGATATATGAGATAATTTTTCCCTAGATCAACTTTATCGATTGTATCTTAAAGAGATATTCAGGTTACAT
This sequence comes from Viscum album, assembly GCA_963277665.1. Lineage (NCBI taxonomy): Eukaryota > Viridiplantae > Streptophyta > Magnoliopsida > Santalales > Viscaceae > Viscum > Viscum album. The sequence continues at coordinate 84,704,717 of OY728121.1, read as the reverse complement.
GGAGTTCCCCTCTCCATTGTATCTTATCATGATCTCAGGTTCACTTCTAACTTTTGGAAAAGCCTTCAGAAGTCGTTGGGTACTAAATTATATTTTAGTACAGGTTTTCATCCTCAATCAAATGGGATGTCAGAACGAACAATTCAGACATTGGAGGATATGCTACATGCTTGTTTGATGGATTATCAGGGAAGTTGGGACCAACATCTTTCATTGGTTGAGTTTTCCTATAATAATAATTTTCATTCCAGTACACAGATGGCACCATTTGAGGCATTATATGGGAAGCGATGTCAAACTCCAACTTTTTGGGATGAAGTGGGTGAAAAGAAGTTGATGGGACCAAAATTGGTAGAAGAGTTGGCAAAAAAATTTCATATGATACAGAAATACATGAGAACAGCTCAGAGCAGGTAGAAAAGTTACGCATACAACAGGTGGAAGGATCTCTCTTTTGAGGTAGGTGATCATGTCTTCCTCAAAGTTTCACCATGGAAAAGTGTGATGCGATTTGGTAAGAAAGAAAAGCTGAGTCCAAGGATCATTAGACTATATGAAACTATGGATAGGGTTGGATCAGTTGCATACCAAGTGTATTTACCTCCAAGTTTATCTCAGTAACACAATGTTTTTCATGTTTAAATGTTAAGGAAGTACATGCCAGATCCATCTCATGTTTTGAGTCCACTGGTAGTTCAGCTGGAAGAGAATCTATCTTATGAGGAACAACCAGTCTAGATTCTTGACCACAGGGAGAAATTGTTGCGGAATAAGTTGAATCATCAAGTAAAGGTTTTGTGGAAAAACCACATGATTGAAGAGGCAACATGGAAATCTGAAAATTCTATGAGGGATAAATGCCCCCATTTATTTGATAAGTAAATAAAATTTTGAGGAAGCAATTTCCTAAAGGGGGTAAGGATATAACATCCCAAGTAATTAATGAATAATTTATTTTCATATCTGTGTCTATTTATTAATTATATAGTGTTTTAGAGGCTTAAAATGAGAATAAATCCAATCTTAAGCATATAATACTCTAATATTTTTAAAAGATTGTTTTACAGCCTTTTGATGGAAAACTATTTTTAAATATAACTTTTGACAATTTTATAAGATCTATTTGTCAAAATAGACAATTTCTTTATAATTGGGACATTGAAATTTACTTTGGATAAATTTTTGGTATTTTTCTAACAATGTTTATTTGTAATGAATAGTGAAAAAATCTGCATTTTACTTCAAAACTATTTTTCTATCTAATTTAATTATATGGGTAAATTATCTTTTTAATTGGTTTCAAAGTTTTATTGGAATATATTTTTACCATTTAATCCAATGGTGGTAATTAAAATTAATTTCACTTTGAAATTGGACAAAAAAATTGTCAATCTTTTGATAGATATTGTTTCTTAAAAACATGTTATTTGTTTTGATAGTGTGATTCAATTATAAAGTTAATTAATTAAACTTCTTTGTTTTTAATTTGGTAAAATGGGAATCATTTTTGAATTTAGAATATCAAATATATCTTAGGGTGAATTTTTTTATTTTTCTGAAAAACATCAATTTTGATAAATAGTGAAACCACTATATGGTAGTTAAAAAACTGATTTTTCATTTAAATGAAATTTTACCGCTTATCTGAATGTAATTTCATAAATCCAACATACATGGTTTCCATTATTAAGTAAAATGTGGTTCAATGGGATGAAAATAATTTTTGGTGACTAGTAACGTTTGAGTTTTATTAACCATGATTAGAGGTAATTAGGGTAATTTAAGGTAAAAATAATATTATAAAAATACCATGACACATGTCTTACCTTTATTTTATGAGTCCTTTCCGACCATGACAATCCATGGGTCAATTTTGGGACCCCATGGATCCACATGGGTATGATAATGACATTAATACCTTTTTATTTAAAGTAAAAATAAAAATGTCACAAACCTGTATTGTTTTACTAAAACAATTTTTACATGGGGTTATACAAGTCATCCTTCTGACTATAAATATTCATTAGAAAGATAAAAATATTTCCTATATATTTATGTTTTTTTATAATTTCTAGACATTATATAAATAAATTTGTCTATGTCCCCGAGATGATGCAGTGATTACCTCATTAATGAACGATTTAAATAAAATCAAATGATAAGGTAAAATCTACGACTTACACTTGTCTAAAACCTATTGAATGGGTGGATTTAGAACCCTTATCTCCTTATCCTAGACATATATTATTGTGGAACCTTTAAAATCCAAAAATTATTTTATAATAAAGTAAAATTTCAAGACTTTCCAAAAGTGACCCTCTTCCCTCTTATAAAAGGCCCCCACCTCTACCCCCTTACCCACACCTCTCAACCCCTTGGCTAGTCCTAACTCTGCTCATATTATCTCTCCACATCCCTCTCTTACTCCTAGAAGCCTCACTTTGGGCAGGAGTCATCCCAAGGAAGTCTTTGGCTCAAATCAAAAAGAGTTAACTGATTTAGAGGAATATAAAGAACGAATGAGAACAAGTCGGACTTGAGGTAAGGGACTTCGTCTCAATCTCCTTTCATTGAGGAATACTTAAATTTATATGTGACCTTATTTTATTAGTTGTATAATAAACCCTTTTGACTTTTAATTTCATTCAGAAGGAATATTTTTACATGAAAAATTTTACTGAAAGAAAAAAGGAATTTTTTTGTCTTACATATGCGGCGACAACGACTTCTCCAACATCGTGACCATTATTTGAGTGTCTTATTCCTATACAAGCCATAACTTTTTTTAAATGAAAAATAAATACCATGTTTTACTTTTCTTTTATTTTTAAATTTAAAATTTTTTTGATTATGTTTTTATTATATCAATTTTTTATATTGATTTCTATTGATTGAAATGTGTAAATGTTATGTTTCCTTTATTCATGTTTTATGTGATAAAATTATGTTATGGTTCTTGGGAAATTTTTATGATGTTGGGTGGTTTTGTGATAAACTAAGGGTGGGTGATCCAAAGATAGATCTCCAATGCATTGGGTAACCCGAAGGAGTTAAATGCTAAGGTCTCTCTCAAGAGATTTAGGGAATTACCGTGATGGGTATTCCAAACGTAACCAGGAGAGTTACTCCCTAAGTAATAATGTTATGAATGCCTCAAGTTACCTTTATGTCTTATGATTTCTATGATTTATTCATAAATATTATGATTTCATGAGGAATGTTAAATTGATTATGTTTTATGAGTAAAGTATGATTTCATTGATTCTTAGGTATACATGGACTAATGTTTTCTTTAGGTATTTTTATATCCCTTACTGAGCTTTTTATGCTCATCTAAAGTTTTTGAAATTTTTTCACAGGTCAAGAGAAAAGTACATGATGTGATGATAGTGTTGAGGAAGTTTCAAGAAAGAAACCATGTTTTATTTTAAATATGTTTCCTTTGGTGGAAAAAATGAATATTGTCTTTAATGTAACCACCTTGTTTAAATGTGGAATGTAATGCATGATTTATGATCTAATTCTCTAAAACTCTAAACCTGAAAAGATCATCAATGTGTATTCTTGAAATAACTCAAGATTAAGTGATGTTTAAGGTTGGGGCCTTATACATTTTATGCCTTTTTCTTTTCTTAACTTATTATATGGGTCACTTTATTTTAAAAGAACCCAAAAAACACATTAATTTCTGAAATATGGTTATAAGGGAATAATTGTGTCTATAAAATTGATTTTAGACATGTTTTGGGTCATTTGTAATCCTTATATTCTATGTTTAACTATGGATTATACTTGTTTTACCTTAATTCCTTTAATTAATTTTAATTGTTTTTACAAATAACTTTTGTAAAAAATAAATTTGAACTTATTATATAATATAAATTATTTTGATTCCAAAAATGGAATTAAGTTTTCCAAATTCAATTAAAATTTTTGGAAAAATTTAATTTTAAATTAATCTCACAAACGTCATGAGAAAGTGGGTTTTTAAAGTGAAACTTTTCAAAACCTCGCAATGATTTTATATCAAAATTGAATAACAAAATTCTTCCAATAACATATATTATATTAATAGATATATAATTAAAATACATTAACTTTAATACTAATTCAAAATTTAAATCAATTTTTTAAATAATTTAGTGGAAAAGACAGTTTTCAATTAAAATTCATTATTTTTCTTTATTCATCAAAAAATCATTCTTTTCAAAACAAAGTAAAAAAATTCACCCTAAGGTAATTTTGGTATTCTGATTCAAACAATTAATTTCTTTTAAATATAAATTTTGAAATTCTCATAATTCAGTTTTTAAATAAGTGTGTCATAAAAAGATGATGAAACTTATTTTCTGAAAATATATTGTTTTTTAATCATAAAATTAAATTCATTTTTATATATTGTGTAAAAAATTAATTGGATGAATCCTAAAAATTAGATTTAAAATATTACATATAAATTTTATTAATATAAATAAAAAAGAGTTATTTTTTAATTTTATTGGTAAAAAATACACTTATGCTCATTTAAAATGTTTTTCAAAAAAATTATCCATTTTATTTTAAAAAATTTATTATTTTAATATGTAAATAATTGGTTTTTAGAGAATTCATTATACACACATGTGTAAACCATATTTTAACAATTTATATAATCTTGTTCATAACTATCATTCTAATGACTAGGTTATAATCTTAATATATATCATGGGTCATTTAATTTTTGTGTTGCATGCCGAATATGCTATAGAACGTAAAAATCTTGGGATTGTGTGAACTAAAAGACAAACTAAGTGTTGATTGTAATGCATGATAAACTAAATGTTTCGTGTCCTTTAATATATAAAATATATTTTGATTCCTTTAAAATATTAAGGAGTTACAGTATAGATAATATTCTTCATTTTATTTTGGAGAAACAAAATTATGAGTTTAATATATATATATATATATAGATTTCTTTAAATGCAACAACATGTTGTATTGGAAACAACAATAAAATTTTTTATGACTTCGAATACAACTTAATCTAGATTTTATATATTATTGACATATTTCTCTTGGTTGAATGAATTTTTGGAGCTTTAAATGGATACTAACATTTATTGGTTCCATATGACTACGATTATTTTAATGATATAAAACACACAGCCTATAATTCGATATTTTTTGGGAATCAATGTGATGAAAGTATTTTCCATGTAAGTATATTATCTAATTTCATTAAATTATTTTAATGTAATGTACATTAGTATTTATGTTTGTTATACATTAGGTATCTTTATACACTTTGTATTCGGTATGATACAACATCAGTATATGGATTTTTTTACCCAAACTTTTTTTCAATAATAAAGAATACAATGAATTCTATAGAAAGAGATGAATATATTTCTAAACGTATTTAAAATAATGCGATTTTTTGTTCTTTTTTATCTTGAAGCGTATAGATCATATATTTCTTAAATTATTATTTATCAAAACTAATTAAGCATTAAAATTATTTATTTATATATTAGTTCCAATTGGACGTTGTGTTGTTTTATTAAAAAGATAATTAATATTAATAGTCATTCACTATACATGGTAAATTGGGAGAAACTTTTATCCAAGTCTGGGACATAAAAACTTCATTATTTGAAAACTTATATATAATAACAACAATTAATTTTATTTCATATTCATTATTTTAAAAAAAGTAATGCAATTATTATAGAGATACAATAGAAAATAGGAAATAAAATATCAAATATGTGTTTACAAAGGTGACTTCTTATTTATAATGAATAAATTTTGGTAATAAGTAATTAAAATGTTATTTTTAATTAAAAATTTATTTTTAAACATAAATTTCATCATCAAAAATAAGTAAAGGAATGATGATATTATATTCAAAGACATATCTTTGGAATAATTTCAACTAGTATAGTTACAAAATTCTCTATGGATATATTTTATTATAACCTTTCATTTAATTTATCTTATAGTAATATTGAGAATAAATTTTGAATTATTTATTTTTGATTTTTATTGCCTTTATGTCCCTGTAATGTATTCTATGAAAGTGGTATATCACATGAAAGAATAATGGGTATATTATTTAATAGGTTATATAGGGTTTTATTTTATTTCTAATATATATAGTAAACATAAAACTTAAAATAATAATTTTGAAGTGATTGAAAAAAATATGAGATGTAAATTTTTGTTATGAAATTACATATGTGCTAAAATTTTCTGGTTTGTTTTTTTTTTGTTCTGTCTACTATATTCTTTCTATTAGGGATAGAAATTGTTTGAAAATTTAAAAAACTATTTACATTAGTTGTATTATAACTAACATAAAAAATCAAAAAAAATGTCTTTTACATAGTTTATTGTATAAACTAAGTTGAAGATAATTTTCCACATTGGTTATTTGAAATAATCAATGTTATAAATATTCTTTTTTGTTAGTTATAAAAGAACTGATATTGTTACACCCTGATATTTTAGAATATGTTTTCTACTTGATAAATGTGATGTTTTTGAGAGCTTGTGAAGCACACAACCATGAACTTATGTGAATAATGCATATATATTAAAATATTAGTCACATTATATGGTATTTAAATGAAAAATATATTGTCAAAAAAATCTAAATCACAGAAGAAGCACAATTGATCCTAAATAACTGTTTTGAAATATTTTGATTATGAGCATTATTTTTGTCATATATGTTTTAATTAAAAATTTATTTAGTGAATTGAACTTTTTAAAAATTATTTTTTGAATATATATATATATAATTAATTCAGTTGTTATTATTTTTTTAGAGATGAAGATAAAATCATTTTAAGTTAAAAAGTGGGTTCTTTTCTAAGAAACCACTTGTATACATTAAACATTATATTATATTCATAAATTAAATTAATCAATATTTATGAATGGTTTTAAGGTAATTTTTATTTATTTTATTCATTAAAATAAATTATGGTTAATATAATGTTTTTAATAGGAAATTAACGATAATATAACCATTTTTATGCTTAAAAATACATTCTCTCTAAAAATGGTTGTTATACATTTTTCACGAGGATATTAGAGTTAATTGCTTATAAATTTCAGAATTGAATATTTTAAAATAAATTCTATATTTATAATTTGATAATTAATATTTTTTAAAATCTTTAACATTGTATTTTTTATAATTAATAGTGATCATGGTAAATGTTTAACGCCCCAATTAATGGAAAAATATCTTAAATGTGGATAAAATTTGGGATCGGGCTTTAAAATTTCACAAAAATTGACTTAATCTTACTTGATGTGTTCATTTCATCCATAATAATAATAACATCAAAAATTTCTAATTTTTTCAACATTATTATGATTGAGTACTTTAAATTATTTTATGTCAAAAATAATGATAAAATGTCACTCACATTATTCTAATATCTCAAATATATTTTCATAAAACTAATTTGAATGTTTTTAAATCATTATTTATAGAATATATATATATTTAATAAGTAATATATCTTGTATAAAAATATAATTGTGGTCATATAAATATATTCTTAACATTTTGGAAATCTATGTTTTGTTTTTGTTGAAATAAATATTGGTTTTACTTATTCTTATTAATAAATTATTTACATTTTTAATTTAGATTTTGGTTTGGTTTTAAAAAAAACAATCCTCATTTTGTTTAAAATGACAAATTTAATCAAATTTTATTGAACATTGTACTTTATTTTTCATTAAAATTATTTTTTAACTTAAAACAAACATTTATCAAAAATGAATTTCAATACTTTTTATGAACGTATATGAAACATAATTTCTTATTATACTAAAAGTTGAATGATAAGAAATGGATTCCTTAATTAGAATCATAACAATAAATATTAGGTAATAATTTCAACTTAAATTTTGTTCATAATGAATAGTAACCATGGAAAATATTTATCACCTTGGTTAGGGGTAAATTGGGTTTAAAGGGTTAAAAATAAAGGGATAACGATTCAAGATTACACATAACACTTACTTAAAGCTCACAAGTTGGTTATATTTCTACCTAACCTTTAAAATATTAAAATATATGAAAATTTGTATCCACTATCACTATAAAAATACATTATAATATAAAACTATTTTATGCAATTCCATGTGTGTCCCTCCACTCACTTATAAAATAGAACCTCATTTCATCCCTTATATTCACAAACATTAAACCCTATAAATCAGACAATAACTAAAAAAAATCCTTCCAATATTAATTCCATTCATTATCTTTTTCTTTTTCTCACCCTAACACTATCCTAGTAAGGCTTGAGGTGTGTGAAAATGGAGGTCTCTCAAAGAAGAGGTAATCGACTTACCTGACCCTTTAAAAGATTATTTCTTATTATACTTCTTATAAACCTATTTCATACATCCTAACATAATGAATCAATTATCTTCAATAAATTTAACTATTTTTATGATTATTGAACTTCCATTTTCCACCTCATTTTCATCATTTAGAAGGTGAAATCATTGATTGTGTATATATAAGTCCTACTATCTCCATGTAGCGGTGTAATTATTTTTTCATCATCATTTTACTTTTATAGTTATAAATATCTAATTAATTGAATATATATGATATTTATAAAATAGATATGATTCTAAAAATATAATATATAATTTAACATCTTACTATTTTATCCTTTGTAAAATGTTAACGTTGCCCAAGCATAGATGTGGACTACCACCTTCAAGGAGGGATGTGGTTCATTCTTATATTATCACCATGAGGGGATGATTAAAAAATAATATACAACTAATAAAATTTATATTATTGAAATTTCAAACATTCTAGAGATGATGGAACCAATTCAAGATACCTTTAACTGTAGAAAATATACAGAAGTAGTTTTGGATAAATTGTTTGAACCACATTAATGTGGGTGACAATAAATAATATTCATTAAAAGTATTTAAAAAAATTATTAAATTACCTTAAATTTTTTAATAAATATTAAAAAAGTTATTTATAAGGTATTTAAAAATTTTAAATTCATTATACCTGAGTATCATAGGCGTATGACTAAGTGGAGACCAAAGCTAAGGTATTTCTATTATAATATCATTTTATTTGAGGATTGTTTATATTTATATTTCATTTGGGAAAATTAAATTATCATAATATTTTAACCCCCATATATATTATTATTATCTATTTATGTTTAATTTTTCATGTTTATGTTCTATTTCTTCTCTTATTGGATCAATGGTCAATAACTGAGTTGCATGTAAGGGGATTTTTAAAAACAATATTATTTTGATGTTTTCCTTGCAACTCTTTTTCATCCATATACATATTTTCAATAATATTATTTCAAATATTTTTTTAATGTTATGTAAATATTTATTAAATATAATTTTACCCACGTTTTACTGTCGATTAAATGTTTGAAAAGGAATCTTATTTTCATTTTCCAAATAACGTACTTCTTGCCAAAGGTGGGAACAAAATTTTGTTTTAACATACACCGTATGAATGGATTATCTCATATTCTTGTCTAATATTTTATTTTCTTCCATTATTTAATAGTATCCTTGGTTATTTTAAATGGAATTATTTTTCTCAATATTTTTTCAATTAAAATTTAAACCCATACCCGAGAAAGTCTAGTTAGAGGGAAAAACCTCTGACTATTTAAAATAAAATCAAATAAATGATTATTATTTTCATAAATAAATATAATGAATTTTTAAAAGTGATTTATAAATAAATTATTACATGAAGTTAAAAAGATGTTATTTTTAATTTATTACTTATATTTTTTTCTCTAAAATATTGGTTTTTCTAAAAAACATTAATATTTTATGAATCAATAGTATTTTTTCACTCTTTGCTGATAATTGATTATACCATATTTTAATATCATTAATTTTATTTTGATCATGTTCTCTATCACTCACCATTATTTTTGAGAAATTATTTTTCTCCTTCATCTCCATTTATTTAATATAATGGATGCATTCAGAATCATTTCAATTAAATTGATAATGTTTCCACCATATAAAATTTCTATATACTATATCAGTTGAAGGATCTTATTAAGTAAGTTGTATAATTTTTTTTTAAATCATTGATGTTACATATTAATGATTCAATACAGATAAATTTTTATTTATAAGGAATTTTGGGAGTGAATTTTTTTATCATTAAATATATAACAAATTCATAGGATATATAAATGATTGGTGGGGCTAGATTATAGAAAACCCTTTATGCATCAGAAGGTCTCATGCGACCAAATATTTAGCATGGAATTATAGTTGTATATTTGGTTTACATGTGACCATTTATATATAAGGACCTCTTGGTTGAGTCGCCTTGATGGAATTATTCTTGATAACAAGGATGATTCCTTGATTAAAAGTTCATGAATGTCCAAATTTAAGAATTTAATTTATTTTTAATTTAGTTTCCATTAACATTGTGGTTTTTATGTTGATATTATAAATGGATGTTTATCAAAATAAATTTGTTTGTTGAATGGAATTTTTTTTTGATTATTTACTCTTCCATATTGATTATTTCTTATTTACTTATAATATATTCTCATATACGTAACCCTTATTAGGAATCAGAGCTCAACATTTTCTTTTTTTAATTTCACTGGGATATGAAGAATAATATTATGATTGATTCTCAAGGATGGAATAATTTTTATTATGATATGTTTTTATATTACCAATGTAATATGGGAATAAAGTATGTATTTTATTCTAGACTACAAAACTAATTGATCTTGCATTTTACCTTATTCAAATGTAATAAAGTAAACAATTTTTATACATTTCTAGAGTCAGGGTGTCACATTTTGTATCAAATAAATAATAGTAGGAACCATGGGAACTAGAGTTTAAATTAAAATTGATAACATGATAATTATGATAATCTCTTAATGTATTTTAAGAATTTTTTTCATTATAGGGATTTAATTTTTATGGCTCAAAATTTATGATGATTATCAGCTATTTCAATGTGTTACATTGTATATATAGGGAATCTAGTGAAATAAAAGGAACCAATACTTTTATTTAATATAAGGATTTACCTACTATGAAATCCAATATAGTTCGTGTTAGATCTATATTAAGGAAGCTAACTCAGATTATCATGAATAACCTTGCATGTATGGAGAAAACTTTTTTTCACAGCACAATTCTCCAATTTTGGATTGTTTCGTGTGAAAAAAGCCTATATATTTTAATACATATACAAATCTATTGGTAGATTAAAATGGATTAATTCCATTAAAAATATATTTCAAGCCTTGGGAAGTGATAAAAAGAAAAATGTTTATTTTTCTAGTGTGTTTTCTGTAGGGAGATTTTGATCAATGTTATTCATTGATTCATAACACTAAAGAGGTTGATCAAATAGAGAGTACGTAGTGGAGAACTTTTAAAGTGATATTCATTAATAAAATCATTTCTTTATAGAAATGAACTTTAATGGAGAGGAAGTTTCTCTCTTTAATAAAGTAGTAAGAATAATGTTTTTAAAATTATAAAGATACCATTACAAGATTATCTAGGAATGTTATGGACTATATACATAATACATAAAGTAATATTGAATGTGTCTTTAATGGGATTTAGCCGAGTCATTAAAGGCAACTGTTTTCTCAAAAACATTGATGATATTGTATCAGGTTACATCAATACAAATAAGTAAAATTATAATTTCTTATATATTCAAGTGAAATTTATATAATAAGAGTTTAGTTTATCTCTAAGAAAAAAAAATTATTCCAAAGAAGTAGAAAGAGAAGAGAGTATTTCCATCATGTGATAATTGAACAAATAAATGTTCATGTACATTTTAAATGGGAACATGAGTTTTTCTCAGGTGTATAGAAAGGGTTCATAAGGATCATGAAATCATGGGAAAGAAAGAAACTATTTTCTTCTGGTACTTCAGCTATAAATATATGGGTCATTATTTAATCCAATGTCCCAAAAATTAAGGAAACCTCCCATAGAAGAGGAAATGGTGAGAAGGACAAAATTATTAAATTACTACATGTAAGTTTTATATTCTTAAATATGTGTAGTTAGGTACTTTGATTATAACCTGAAATTCAAAAAAAAAATATTTGGTTCTACACCTTCACACACTTTCATATCTTCCATGATTTCCACACAAATTTGATAATTACCTAGCACTTTAAAAGGGGAGTTTTCTATCAAGAATCATTGGGGAATTATTATTCCAACAAGGATGTGTTAGTAAGTCCCCATTTTGAATCATAAAAATACCCTATTTGTAAACATGATTATTTTATCTATTTTTAACATTGATATAATCCTCGTTATCGATTGAATTTAAAATTGTAATGAAAAAATATGTTTCCATGAAAAATAAATGATGATTATAGATTGAGATGTGGAAAATCATGTAACACTACAAGACTTTAAAATTAATAATCCTTGAAATATATTAAATGTATCACATATCTTTTCATTCATGCAACACCGGGTTTACACGAAACACGATACTCTATTATAATTTTATTTAAACATGACCATTATAACCTAGTCATTAAATTTTAGGGCATTAATAGGACTAATTAAATTATAAAAAAATATTTTAAATAGATTAATTGTTTATCTTTTTATTGTAAGTAAAATTAATAATCATTTGGATGTAATAGGAATGTTTTCTAAAAATCGGGGTTTTTCAATGAAAACGAGTTCTTTGCTTCTTTTGAACTTATGATAAAATTAATTTTTTACAATTTTAGAAAATTTATTTGATAAAATTAAAATAATTTTACAAATAATCACATTTAAATTATATTGTGGTGAACGATTTGTATTTTTATGAAAAGTTTCATTTTTTCAATGAAAAGTGAAAAATATTGATTTTTATTTGAAAATCAAATTTTCATTTAAATAATTTACAATATCAAATTATATTTTGAATTGTCTTTAAATTAATATTAGATCAATTTTATAATAATAAATATAATTTAGGTAAATGGAATTAATTTTATATAGAATTTTGATATTACACTATTCCATACTTTTGAGAATTTTCTCTTTGAAACCATGTTTTTACGTCACGTCTACGGGTATAATTTTAAATTGGATTCTAAAAACATTGTGAATTTAATTTATAACAATAGATTCCATATTTTTAATTAGAATAATATATATTATTTACTAAGTCCAAATTTATTTTTTAGAAAAATTAATAGTGATAAAATTAAAAATTAATTATCACATTTAAGGACAAAATGGGTTTACTGGAGGTTAATCTAAGAAGATAAAGGTTAAATATGACCTAAAAACTTCTATGAATATTTTTTTATAGCCATATTATCAACATATACTTTAAAAAAATATGACATAAGTTTATTTGGACGCTTTTTCTTGTAAATGAGTTTCCCAAAAAAATTAAGTAATTTCCAAGGAGGTCCCCTTTCCGTAATTATGAATGAGTACTGACTTCGCTTACATATTCACACCTCAAAATACAATGATCAATAAAACCATGAAAATATATATCCCTAAAATAATTATATATATTCTAGTTCTTTTGTTCCTCCCAAAATACCAACCCTAGGGTCCTTAAGAGGAGATCCAAATGAGGTTTCTCTTAGAGAAAGTAATTGACTTAACAAATCTCATTCATATTATTTATTCTTTTTAAACAAACAATATTTTATTAAAAATAAAAATAAAATAAAACTATTACCCTCAATATACATATATGTTATTATTTTTATTTCATAATATTTATCTATCCCCACTTCCATCAAATTGGAAATGAAAACGTTGATCGTGTGTGTGGTGGAGTGTCGCCTCACGAATCGATGTAACTCATTTGGCCTAAACACCTCACACGGTTGGATATAATGATGTAATTAACATTTAAATATAATATACAAGATATAAATATTCTCATATAATTATAATTTCACATATACCTTCTTACTTTTCATTCCATTTAAAATATGAAAATGTCGCTTGTGTGTAAGGTGGACTACCACCCCATGGAGCAATGTGATTCATTTTTTTACTTAAGATTTACATAGAAGGTATTAAGGATAAATTTAATGAATATATTTTATATAATGACATGATATGAATTTTTTAAAATTAATATATAATACACTTTACTACCTTTTCACTTGTTTAGGGAATGATATCATCGCTTGTGCGTACATACGGCCTACCGTCTCAAAAAAGTGATGTGATCCATTTTTTACATGAAAAACTATTAATAATGGTGATATAATGTATATAGTGAGTAAATATGATATTTATAACATTATTATAAAATATTATATGATTTATTTATATCATATTTTCAAGAACCAGAACATTCATTACAAAACATGCATGAGAAAACGAGGAAATTAACACCCAAAAGAATAAAAATAATGAAATATTATTAACAAATAGGTGGTAAAATGTTATAAGTGGATAATATATAATATTATAAATATTATTATTATTATGTTATAATTTAACAACATTTTTAAAACCATTATACATGTGGTTAAATTATTTTTCAGCTAAAGGAAAGTGTTTAGTAAGTGACTTCATCTCCATTTCCCACCAATAAGAAATATTTTATTATTGTAAACATAATTTATTTTATATGTTTTAAATAATAAAAATTTTAAATTTAACATAATTATTACATCATAAATTATGGTATTTAATGTTTCAATTTGAATTATTTCATCCATGGGTATTTTACTTGAACATTACCAAGTAGTAAGGTATTTCATCTCAATTTCCATTTCATTGAGACATTTTTATTAATATGATCTCATTTACATTTATGTTGTATATTTATATACTTTTTTACCATTTACTACTTTTAAATATTTCTAGGAATATTTTTGGAGACAAGTGCCAAGACAAATCATGATTCTGAGGGTCGTTGAACCCAGAATTAATTTTATAAAAATAATAAATATATTTTATATCACACGCACACATTTTTTCAAAAATAATGGAATATATATTGAAAATAGCATTTGATTGGAAATATGAGACAATGGTTGAAACTATAGAATATGTTTTAACCTATGTACAATCTAATTTTGGTTAACACTAGATGTTTTGATGAGGTATTCTTTGGCAGAAGCATTTAAGTTAAAATAAATGATTAATTTATTTATTTTAATTTAAATGAACTAAATATAATCATCTATAAACATATCATTTTGAAATTTTCCCATGTTTATTCACATATCTCAAGGATATTTTAGTGAAATTTCCATTTTTCTTCATTGGTGGATCAATATCAGACATCAAATGGTGATATAATTGTAGTGGATTAATAGGAAGTGGAAGAAGCAGATCATCCTCATCATTAGAGAACTTGTTCTCCACAAAATATAGACCCAGTATTGAGATAGGTATCTTCAATTTTTTCATTTTATTATATATTTTATGTTTGGATTATAATTTACTTTGGATTTTATATTTTAAGGCCCATTTAAGGGCCACATTGAATAAATAATTTGTTTATTTGATTATGATATTTACATGCCATAATTTCATCTTAGTTATCTAAAATTATAAAATTTCCTTCCAAAAACTCTTTTACATTGATTGATACACCTTTTTTATGATTTTCCCTCATAGTTGTTCATGTTCTTCATCATTAGCCAACAGGGTTATGGTTCAAATTTCTCGAGGACGGTTAGAGCACGATCGAACCCAGGGATTTGTTATGGTAGAATGAAAAACATGTGGTTTGATGGATTTCAAATGAATTGGTGTTATTTGGATTAATTAGGGTGTATTTTAGGTGTTACATTGGGGATTCGGGTTCCATGAATAGAAAAGGGTGATGTGAGATGAACAGGGTGCATGTTGTCTCAAAAGAAGAGTGAAGGATGAAGTTGTACGGGGTTTGGATGGCTGGATTGTGGACATCGGTGATGGAAAGGGTAGAGATGTCCCTATATCCAAGACTCTCTACATGATTGAGGTGGAAATGTAGGTATAAGTTTCACAATTACAATGAATGAAGAAAGATATACTTTCTTTGAAAATACCAACTACACAGCGTGTAATGGGAAGAACACACATCGTTTAGTGACCTGGAAAATGCGACTACGGTTTTGGGTAAATTAAATATCACACACTCTGTGGACCCCCCACACACCATGTGACCTGATGTTGGTAGCCCATTGTTTACTCTAGGAGTATACAGATATGGATACGTTTAGGCACATGCCTTGTACTGGAACATGGGCAGTGTACATGGGCATGGTCAGGATCACACCAGTCGGCCCCTAGGTGGCTGAGACATTGTGTGTTGTACAGTTACATGTCATTTGGTACTACATGGTCATAAAAATATGTGATAGAGAGGATTCATCTAGGAATAGGTGTGGGTACATACATCGTGTGGACCCCTTACATTATATGTACCGGTTTATGAAACTTATACCTCTTATATCCCCTTCATTTTGACTTTTATTTTCCCCCATGTATACTATATTAAGTTTTATTCAACTTAGAATATTATGGTGGCCTTCGTAGTGTATTTATATATAAGATTAAATATGTTCCAATCATGGAACTTCTTTAGGAAATGCTCAATGATGACAGTGATTTGGTAGGTTCAGCATAGCGAGGTCAGAGTTGTCCCCCCTAACACACTAGGGCATGGATCCTCTATCAACCTACCAATTGGTACCCCCTTATGAACTAGGGTGTGGATCCTCTATCTAATGAGTGGTACCCTTATTGTAGAGAAGGGTGTGGGTCCTCAACCTACTGATAATTACCCACCTTGCGCATAAGGGTTTGGGTCCTCAACCTACTTACCCCCCCCCCCCCATAGACTTGGGTGTGGGTCGTCTACATACTTAGTGGAATCCCCTTATAGACTATGGTTTGGTCCTCTATCTACTGGGTTCTAACCCCATTATGAACTATGGCATGGGTCCTCTACCTATTGAGTGCTACACCAAATATGGACTAGGGAATAGGTCTTATATCTATTGAGTGATGCCCCCTTATGGATTAGGGCAAGGATATTCTACCTACTAAGTAGTACCCCCTTATGGACAAGGGAATGGGTCATATTCTTACTGAGTGGTATCCTCTAATAAACTAGGTTGTGGTTTCTATACTTCTATGTTGTTCCCCCTTCTTCATTATACAGCAAAATGGAGAGGTATGGATTCTCCATACTATTACTTCTTTGTATTACCACATGGGATGTTGGGCATCGATTATGGACCTTTGGATCTATGGGTAGTCTCATCAACATGGGTTAGGATATGAAAGGGAGATTCCATTTCTTTCTCATATTGGATTCATATATTATCATATATATCTGTGTCATTGGGTTTTGTTTCCCCCTTACCTTAGGATGAGCTAACTACTTCTATCATGTCTTCAATTTTCCCCTCATTAGTTTTTAGGGTGTCCTATTGGGTTGTATATACTCAACCTTTCTAGTCCTTTTCCCACACTTTTTGTGATTTATGAAGATGGTATATATACTAGCAGTGGAATTGGAAGATCCTAGGGATACATGGGTAAATTTGACAGCCTACGGTGGTCGGGGCTTGGAGATTAAGAGTCTGGCTATAACATCCTGGTTCCAGGTTCCGCCAAGACGTGTCCCATACCCGGTTGGTCACATTACCTCAAGCACATTTTTCAAAACTCCAGAGGCTGCCGGCTAGCATCGAGGGCCTTGGGTGTTATAGTGGGGAAACTATTCCCTCATTGGAAGAGTAATGCAATGGAATGAAATAGATAACAGTAGCAGAAGAAATAATAATACCATACATAAGTAAATAGAAGAAGACTAGAAGTAAATAAAAAACTGCAACATATATATATATATCAATAATCATGCATGTCACAAGTATCTAGTAATTCATCCAAACAAGTCACAATTCTAGAATACAGGACTAAACCAATGTACAAGGAAAACAAGTAAATAACTCCAGTAGCATCAGAAGCCCCAGCTTTGTCTTATGCTCTCCATATCCAAAGAAATCAAGTACCTAAAGTAGAAGGGTGTTTGACCGTATCTATACTTGCAGCAATATAATCTGTTTAGGCCCAAAAGCATGACCCAAACAGGGTGTGGTACAAATCCCAGCAAGCAACCACCCAAAGATCTGTTCCTAACAGTCAGTGAATATATATGGCAGACAATAAGAAAAAATGAATCAATAAACAAGGAATTACTCAAATGTAAATAGTCCTACAGTTTCAATTACATTAATTTACATTCGTAAATTAATCAACCAAACAAAAACAAGCAACCCTCTGGTAAGTTCTCATAGCCTATCCCCTATGGTTCAACCAATCAATCTCATGTAACCCTTTGTGTAAGTTATCATAGCCTTACCCCTCTAGTTTAACATATACAAGGATATAATGACCTCCTGGGTAAGCTCACATGGTCTAACCCCTTTGGTCTCATTCAAACAAAGACACTCTAAGGAAGCACTCTCTGTAAATTCCCCCTATAGTATTTTAACAACAAACTACAGACACTCTATGGAGGAACTCAACGTCAATTCCCCCTTGTGGTCTAATACTGGTTACTATAGGTGCTCTGAGGGAGTACTCAGTGTCAATCCCTCTTTGGTCTTGCAGCGTGATAAAGAATAATAGAAACTCTGGGGAAGCCCTCAACATCAGTTCCACCTATGGTCTCACTACATAAGGATACCATAGCCCTATGTAATGAAATTTTTCTCAAATGATTTTTAGTAGAAAAATTAAACCTAAAAGTACAACTTGGCTAAACACCAACAAAGAAAATCATAGCATTAGATACATCACTCCATCCTAAAAACACTAGGCATTGAAAGCAAGCATCCTAATAAGAAAAACTAGACCAAATGGTCAATATCAAATCAAACATGGGAAAACACCTCCATATCATGGAAAACTAACCCTATTTACAAAAAAGAGTCCTAACTCAAGAAAACAAGCATAGGAGGCATGAATAGGGTTAAAATCCCTAACCACACAATACCTCAAACAAGTATATTGGGAATGTTTTCACATATAATTCAAAGACTAACTACATAAAGGCACAAACTAGATGCATCAGTGTTGTATGATCGATATACTCTAGTGGAAGACCTTGAATCAGTCTAGAATGACGTAGATCTATAAAAATGTATAAAATATTCATACGAGGATATATCATGAAAGAGGATAAATCAAGGAACGGGGCTCTAGAATAAGGAAGAACTAACTGCTGTGATTCCAATGCAACTGATAGCGGTTTATTTAGAGAACGGATGTTCGATCAGGGGCTTGGAGAATAATCACTCCCTATGTTCACTCTTGGACGAGATTAGTTGAGAAGAATGTGTCTCTTCCAATTAGACGCAACCCCAGTCCAATTTAAAAAATAAAAAGAAACTTACCTGGCGTATAACATCCCGGCCCTTTCTTACATAACTATTACATCATTTCAAAGATAAAAAACATAATAGTATTACACATAGATGATCCAAATGTTTAGTGTCTTGGGAAAACTAGGACCACACATAACAAATACAACATCAAGCATAAACATTTTTTTTATTTCTTCTTCTCTAGATTCTTATTTGAACTTGTCCTCTCTTTAGTACATGTAGAAACCTAAGGATATACATCAAAAGGGGTTATATATAAGCCCAGTAAGAGGATAGATGAGAACAATATATCATGGGGTGAGCGTAATCATAACAAAGGAAAAAGATCATGAACATGAGAGAAGCATAAATAATAGACTTGAAATGTGGGAATGCATAAAATGAAACATCATGTCTTAGTGGTTAAATAACACAAAAACTTGTGAACCAAGATAGAATTGTGTTAACAAATCATTTCACATTTACTCATGAGATTCATCACTTTACCCAATGCATTGGAGAGTTGTATAATTCCGGGCACACCCATCACATTTAAACATTCATATTGCGCAATATAATTCCTAGCGCACGCATCACATCATAACATTATCATTTATCATTCTTGCCAAAATTAACATATAAAATAAATTAAACCATGAAAAGGAATGGTCTTTATCTCATAATAATATATTCATAAGCTTTGGGTTCCCAAAATAAAGAGGGAATAACATAAATGTTACAAGAACCGTTCACTTTGAGTGAGAAGTAAAAGGGGTGTTCTTAAAAGAAGAGTTCTTTTGGAAAAAAATTTGTTGGACATAAAAAATAGTGAAAAACATTTATATCCCAGAAAATTAAATCCAATTATGGAAAAATGAACTTTGAGGAGTAACCATATCAAAAATGGAGTGAAAGAGGGAGAACCCATAGGAAGAAAATTGGGTTCGATATTTCCCCTTACCATGTATCTGAATGCTTCCTTCTCTTTAATGTCCTGTATAGTGACATTATATTCATTAATTAGAAATAAAAAACCATGTGTAAATTAATAGGGTTCATTCTGGTTTCATTATGTCATATTATGTTCCTTTTTATGAATTATAGATTTTAAAAACTTTGTTCGAGGATGTTCATTTTTGTGGGTTTTCTTGGGTGGTTCACTTGTATTCTTAAATTGAAGTTCAGGTAGAACATGAGTAAACATCCAGAAATGATATTAAACATTATTAATGATATTACAGGAGATTTAATGATTTTATAATGAATTATATTAGATCCATGTGGATGAATCATTAGATAAGAATCAAACGATGATTGTGTGGGTCAATTTGAGCGGTTTTCCGATCACAAAGAACTTATTATAATTTATCCATTATTAATATGTTCATTATTCAGTTACAGAACTTTAAATAGGATAAAATAAATATAACATATTCTGTTTCAACTATAAAAATGGTTTCATGACCAGATCTGAAGGTAGAAATGTAATAAGAGAGCATGTCATTTTTGAAGGTGATAAATTAACACCTCATGAACAACGTTCTCTTTAATAAAATAAAAGGAAGAGGGAAAGGGGGTGGGGTGATATAATATCCCATTAGAATCATATAATTACATTATATATATAATACTGGAGTTAAAATACAATATTGATGAATATAGGTGAGGAGAGATCAATAAATGAACTTGAACTTGAAAGGAAATTAATGGAGAAGAGGGAAGGAAATTGCCTCTTAAATCTTCCTCTTGAGATCCTCTTTAAGGAAGCTAGGATTGGTCTTTTGACGATACCAGCAGCTTTTAGACATGGGGGAGTGGATAGGGAAGGTTTTTGGGCAGATTTAAGAGAAGTCTTGGAGCTTGAGAGGTGTGAGGAAATGAGGGAGTGAAGGGTGGTATTTATAGTGAAGGGGAGAGGGGTTTCCTTAATATAAAATTCATTTGTTTATTAATTTACCTAAGACAAAGAATAGTGAGTCATTGAATGACAAAGAATAGTAATTTTATAATTCAATCCCGAACCATGTGGGATTACATCAGCAGAGCATCATCGATGACTCAATTAATACATTATTTAGCATTTATTGTGAATTATCGGATTCAACTATTCATCAAAAATTCAAGTATCTCAGAAAAATACCAAAAATTTACCCCAACCATTTTTCAATGTGTAGAATCCAAAAATGAAGTTCATTTCTCAAAAATAATTTTCTAAATATTATTAATTTAATATTTAATTAAAATCAAAATTTACTTAAAAACAGTTTTTTAAAATTAAAACTGATTTATAGTGCTTTCAAAAAATTATGTTGGGTATTATAAAATTATCTAAAAATAATAAGACATTGATTCAATAATTTATGAATAAATTTTAGGGAAATAAATATTATTTTAAATTAATTAATTAATTATAATTAATTATTTATGACTTACAAAATACCAAAACGTTTACTAAGGTCAATTTGTCACTTTCTAAGATGTCTAAATTTTATTTTATTATTCATAGGTAATGTTACTCTTATGTTGGATGATTTACTATTAATAAGAGTCGTATTACTATTCATAAGGGTATGTTACTATTCCTAAGGGTACGTTACTATTCACCAAAAATTATTTTTGTTTCATTAGACTCCAAAAAATCATCTTGACCACAAATGTGTATGTCAGATTTCCAAAATTCCAAACATGGGAGTGACAAAATTATGTTTAAAGGCCAGTTATCACTTAGTAGTTCATTATTTTGAGTTTTCATGTTATTTAATGACATAAATATAGGAAGGTAATTTCCATTGAAAAACTTAGGGTCATTACAGGGCGTGTCCGTTATAATTACAGAGTTTGTATATGCCTTTATCGGGCCCCGATTTAGGTCGTCCTACCACGTCATCACACGGTCGTGTACGCGGTTTTGACACGACCAGAAATAGCCTGGACTCGGTGCGAGAGTACATGATGTGTAAAAGGAAGCACACGACATGTACTCCAAAAAATTTCATTCTTCCCATTTTCCTCAAAAACAACATGAAAAGAAAACTCATACTTGAAAAGATGATCCGGGTTCTTACAAACTTCCCCCTTAAATAAATTCATATCTGAATTTCCCTAACAAGGCAACAACGAAGAGGAATCCTCAAATAGCTCCATCCACTACAATGGTACATCTATATCCCTCTCCTAAGTCCAATCTTGTTCTTGCCTATGCTACCATAGCACCCGTACTAGAGGAACAAACCAGCCACGGAGAACGTTCGTTCTTCGATCAACAATCCGGATAGGGTGCCCTTCGAATGAGGCACCCACTTCCAACTCAAAATCCTCGGGTTGAAAAACATGAGACGTGTATGAGAAGTAATAACATAGATGATAAACATGGAAGACGTCAGGCATAGCCCAGTACCTTTGAGGTAACTACAATCGATAAGAAATCAGCCTGACTCTCTCCAATACCTCAAACAGTCCAACATATCTCAGTTAAAGCATTCTCTATCTACTAATACTCATGTGTCGCAACCTTGGTGTGACACATAGGAAAACTTGATCTCCGGCCATTAACTCTAGAGGTCATCTCTATTGATCATCATAAGAGTTATTTCGTGACTGTGAAGTATCCATCATCTTTCAGATCAACAATATCTTCTATATGGCATCTTGGACAAGACGAGGTCCCAACATAGCTTCCTCTCCTGCCTCCAGCTAACATAGGGGTGATCAGCATGGGCTACCAAACATAGCCTTGTAAGGTGCCATCTGAATAAGTTCTTGAAAACTATTATTGTAGGAAAACTATACAAGAGGTATGGGCTTCTCCTAAGTACCTCCAAAATCTAGGACGCATGCTTGAAGAATATCCTCTATCACCTAAATAGTATGCTCAGAATGGTTATTTTTCTGAGGATAGTAAGCTCTACTCATAAGTACCTATGTTCCCAACACCCTCTGTAGCCCCTGCCGTACCCAAGAAGTAAAATGGGCATTCCTATCTGAATCAATGGGGTAAGGAACCCCATGTAAACATATGATCTCCCAAATGTACAACCTTCCCATCTCATCAACACTAAAGGTTTCCTTGATTGGTAAAAAGTGTTAAACCTTCATGAGTCTTTCAATGATAACCCAAACATCATCATTCTCTCGAGTCGACCTCAGTAAACCTGTCGCAAAGTCCATCGTGATATCATTCCACTTACACTCAAAAATGGGTAACTACTAAAAAAGCCTTGCTAGTCACAGAGGCTCTGTATTTACCTGCTGACAGGTGGAACGCCTCATGACAAACCCAGTAACATCTCTCTCCATATCGGGCCACCAATAAAAATGGTTTATATCTCAATACATCATGGTGACGCCAGGATGAACTGGCTAAACATCAGAATGAAATTACGCATAATCTCCTCACATATGTGTTTTGTCATCCCTACGAGGCCATGAAAATGCAATATTTTATCCTCACCTAATATCCATCCAAGAATAGGGTCCTCCCCTAACACCCTCTCTCATAGAATAGGCCTTCAGAATGTGATAGATACCTCATTCGCACTCGTTCAAGAAGAATAGAGGTAACAGCTTCAGAAGAAAGAACTGTCTTCCCCAATCTAGTGTGCACCTCCAAATGCATCTCAAAGAATAGAGCCATGAGCTACCACTCACTACTAGACTCCTGAACTACATGTATCTATGTTCTCCTGCTCAGCACACCAGCCATTACATTGCCTTTCCCAGGCGTGTAGGCAAGATCAAAATCAAAAGACTGAAGGTATTCAACCCACCTTCACTGTCACAAATTCAGATCACTCTCTGTAAAGATATAATTGAAACTATTGTGATCAGTGAAAACCAAAAAATGCTCTCCCATAAGATAATGTCTCTAAAAGTGTAAATCATGAACAACTGCATTCAACTCTAGATCATTCTTTGGATAATTCCTCTAAAGTTTCCTTAACTTCGGAGACCGGTACGTAACAACTGTTTCCCCCTACATGAGCACTACTCCCAGATCGGCACCCGATGCATCAGATTAAATAGTATTTCTCTTTCTAGACACTGGAAAAACTAATATCGGTGTTTAATTCAACATCCCTTTCAACTTATGAAAGGCTGAATCGCAGGAATCTGACCACACATATTTCACACCCTTCTTAGTCCGGCCCATCGGTGGCGCTTCTAAGCATGAAAAGTCCTATATAAAATTTCGGTAGTAACCAGCCAACCCAATAAAACTCAGTAACTCAAATACTTTCTTCGGTTGATTTCAGGAAACTACTTCTCTCACTTTCTCAGGGCCTATAGATACTCCTCTATCTGAGATAACATGACCCAAGAAGTAAATTTAGTCTTTACAAAAGTGGAATTTTGAGATCTTGTCATATAACTGATGCTCTCTTAGTGTACTCAAAACAATCTCAAGATGTGTGGCATTTTTGTGATGAGTGTGAGTGTACACCATGATATCATTCACAAAGACTAACTTGAAAGAATCCATGTTTGGATGGAATACTTGATTTATCAGTGCCATGAAAATGGCAGACACGTTTGTAAGACCGAATGGCATAACCATGTACTTGTATAGACCATACCTACTCTGAAAGGACGTAAGAGGTATATCTGATGGTATAACGCGCAACTGATGATAACCAGATCATAGGTAGATCTTCTAGAACCCCTTAGATCCTCTAATATGGTCAAAGATATCATCAATACTTAGTAAGGGATATCAGTTCCTAACCGTGAATTGGTTCAACTTTCGATAATTCACACAATGTATGAGAGTACCATTTACCTTCATCAAAAAAAGGAATGGTGAACCCCAAGGATAAGTTCTCAGTCAGATAAAACCCTTTGAATTAACTCCATTAACTACTTCTTGAGATCCTATAACTCTGGTGTAGCCATTCTATAAGGAGGAATGGAAACCAGTGTCACTCCGGGCACAATCTCAATAGAAAATTCCCCCTCTAGCTCTGAAGGAAAAACTGAAAAGTCCTTTAGAAAGACATCCATGAAATGATCCACCACAGGAGGAAATTCTAACTATGTATTCCCCTAGTAATATATATATAGATTATCAATCTGGACTATAACACCACCAAACCCATGATTCTCAGTTCCTATTCTACTTGCCTGGATATCCCATTCACCCTTATGTAATAACAAACCACCCTATGGTGATGTGAAACTCGACCTACGATGATAGCATTCAATGACAGACTACAAGGGAACTAACCAGTCCATCCTGAGAATGGAATCATAGCCTTTCATCTCCAGGACATAGAGGTCCCTGAAGAAGTGACACCCACCAACCTCAAGAGGGAACTCCTTCCACTGACGTACACTAGTCATCCATGTCCCCAACGGAGTTTCCAGCATCAAGACGTCAGTATAAGTAAAGATACAGATCCTAAGGCTCTCCATAATAGAAATAGATATGAAACTATGGGATTCCCATGTATCGAAAAGTGCAGAAGCTAAAACTGAGGCAACTAGGATCATACCTCAAACTGTAGACGGTCCAAAATCATGCTCCATCTAGGTCTGCTCCACTACAAAATTCAATCCTGTATCGCGGCCCTGTGAAACTT
This sequence comes from Viscum album, assembly GCA_963277665.1. NCBI lineage: Eukaryota > Viridiplantae > Streptophyta > Magnoliopsida > Santalales > Viscaceae > Viscum > Viscum album. Next base: position 84,678,748 of record OY728121.1, on the reverse strand, counting down.
CTTAACCACTGTGAGCTAATCCACCCTGTTTTCGTTGAAATAATTCTGATAGGATACCACTGTTGTGACCTCCACCTCATCCTGAATGGCTAGAAGAACTCCAGTTCCTAGACTGATGAGAAATTGGTGGTGTTGTTCCTGAAAGAGGAATGATATAAAAACCTGTATCACTAGATACTAGTGAAAATAACTAATAGAAACGATGAAGATGACACATCATGCCGCAATATCGGCACTCCATTGGGTCTCTTGGGAAATGTGTCCACATATACATGCCCTTCCCACACTGGTAGCATACCACCTGGCTACCTGATGGTGTATATTGCCTACTCAGATCTTCAGGTGTAGACTTAATGCGGTGATTCCTACTATCAGTCGGAGAATCACCAACTCTAAATGATTTACTGCCCAGGGCCATAGCTCCAGAATCCCTTAGGTTGCGCTCTATGATCAATGCCTGGATGACTATGAAATATAAGGTTGTCAATCTAATGATTTTCACCTAGGATTGGATTTCATTCTTGACACCATCCTCAAAATTCCTCACTAGGGAAAGATCATCACCCCTATAATGGGTGTGAAGTGCAGCAGCTCTGTGAAATGAGAAGAATACTCCATGACTGATAGAGTACCTTACTCTAGACTCATGAACTCTCGGGCTCAGTCAGCCCTAAAAGTCTTTAGGTAGAAATAATCATAGAACGTATGCTAGAACTCACCCCATTCCATAACCTGTAGGCTTCCTGCCTCTGAGAACACATTCCTCCATCTCTTGGTAGAATCCCAAAACATATAAGTAGTGAGATTCACCCTCCACTCTAGAGTCGTCTCCAAATAATTGAAGATATATAGCAAGGCTTCTAACCATGACTCAACATATTGAGGTCCTCCATCCCCTAAGAAAGTGGGAGGATGATGTTGTTCAAAGAATTGCATCAAATTTTCCATAGACAGGGAAAGATGTGGTTCTCCCTAGAAGGTATGCATAAACATCATGAAGCCTTATTGGAACTGTGCATCGGTACCTATATTAGGAATGATAAATGGTGCCAAGACAGGCATGATGGGAGGGTCTGCTAGTAACCCTTGATCTTCCATGTCCGGTGTCTAATCATTTCTATGTATCTGGTGTAAAACTAGAGGATGTCACAGTGGAATGACTCTGTAAGGTCAAGCGCACACCATAGTTCATGATTATCAAGGACTAAAACACAGAAGTGTAAGAAAGTAATAGGATAAGTAAATCATTAATGATTTTCAAAATAAGGATGCATGGTGTGTATGGACCCTACATGGCGTGTTCCTTTAGGCCTTCAAATGGGCGTGTACTTCATCCAACCCTAGTCATGTAACACCTTATACACATGGAGTTTTCTCCCAAGACACGACATGTACATAAATTGTTTCACCTTCCCGAGATCTTCTGCATGACTACCCCACACGGTTCTCCTTGAATGAGACTACACAGCGAGCTCATGCTAGACAGGGCATGTACTAGAAGGATTTAATGAACCCGTGTTGATAGTTTCATGGGCGGATACATGGGTTACTCTAAAGGGTGTGTTCAAGCTTGACATGGTTTTTATAACCTAAGTTTCATCCATCGGTGTCGTTAGTCACATGAGTGGACACACAGTCCCTACAACACGACGTTTACGTATGATAAACGAAGTGTTCCTCCAAGGATTTCCCAACCTCGTGTCTCTTACCACACATCCAGTGACATGGTTAGAGACTACATGGAATGTACATATAGTACACAGTTTGTACATAAGTAAAACTATTACTTCCCAAAAATAAGGATACATGGTGTGTATTCAGCAATACACACTATGTATTCTGTGTTTTTTCGGACAGTAAGCCTCAGAAACTACTCCAGATCCCAGAAGAACACTAAAAAGAACATTAATGTTCTAAATTATGATCCTTAATCAAAGTCTGACATCTTATACATGTCATATACAAGCATAATAGTGCAATGATCCACCAAATTCTGATCCATGAGGGCCCATAACACATCAAGAACCAATGTTTGGATTTCATTCAATTGAAACCTTATACAATCCAATACCCTATCAAATAGCAGGTATTCTATCAAGGCATCTATCACAAATGCATGCATACATATCACAACATCTATCAAAATAACATGAAATCAGTAATGCACCCTAAATTGAAAGGCAATAATGCATGACATGTGATCTATAGAAAGTGCCTATATGATGCATGAGATGGAATACCCACATCTCATCAGGTTGTAAAAGAAGTAGAACCTCAATATTATCATTTTTAACTACACAAAACATGTGAATCACCCAACGGTGAAATTAAATCAACTATAATATTTGAAAAACCAAAAAAAATAATATATGTGGTAAATTGGATTTTCCCTATACACGTTTTAGCTACTCTTGGGAAAAGATTATTACCAACCACATATTCCATCATATCCCTATCTATAGATTGTAAACAGTATATCAAAAAGAAAAGAATCCCACTGATACCACTTTGTAACATCCCAGTTCTGGGTGTCGCCCAGAGGTTCCTCGTACCTAGTTGTTCACATGGCCTTAAGCACATTTCCCCAATTTCCATAGGCTATCGACTAGAAGTGAGGGACCTGAGTGTGATAGTGGGGAAACTATGACATCATTGGAAAATTAATGCAGTGGAAAGAAACAGATAATAGTAGTATAAGCAATAATAAAACCATACATGAGTAAATAGTGGAAGACTGGGAGTAAATAAACAACTGCAGTATATATATATATATATCAATAATGATGCTTGTCACAAGTATCAAGGAAATCAGCCAAACATGTCATAGTGCTAGAATACAGCACTAAAATCTTTGTTCCTGACATTCAGTTAGTATATATGGCAGGCAATAAGCAAAAATGAATCAATGAACAAGTACTCAAAAGTAAACAGTCCTACAGTTTCAATTACATTCATTTTTATTCGTCAATTAATCAACCAAATAAAAACCAACAACCCTCTAAGAATTTCTCATAGAATATCCCCTCTAGTTCAACCAATCAATCTCATGTAACCCTCTAGGTTTTTTCTCACAACCTAATCCCCTTGGTTGAACATATACAAGGATACAACGACCTCTGGGGTAAGCTCACACGCTCTAACCCCTTTGATCTCATGAAAAAAAAAGACTCTTTGAGGAAGCACTCATCGTAAATTCCCTATATAGTCTTTTAAAAATAATCTATAGACACTCTGAGAAAGTACTCAATGTAAATTCCCCATGTGGTCTCGTAATGGTAACTGTAGACACTCTGAGGGAGCATTCAAAGTCAATCCCCCTGATGGTCTCACAGCGTGATATAGAATAATAAACACTCTAGGGAAGCCCTCAAAATCAATTCCCCCTATGGTCTCACTAAACCTAGTTCCCACAGCCCTGTGTAACGAAATCATGCACAAATGATGTTCAACATCCAAAGTAAACCTAAAATTACTACTTGGATAAACAGCTGCATAGCACATCACAACATTAGATAAATGTAAGGACTCGACCCTAGTTTCCTAGAGCTGGTGCCTTATTTGATTACATTTGAATATAAACAGGGGATAAAATCCCAAAGGATTGAGTTGTTTTGTAGTTTTGGAAAACCAGATGCATACATAGTCTCAACATTACAACTTGAAAAGAAAAACAACATATAAGTTTTATTGGGAAAATCCACAACTCTATGTTTATCCCTACAGGTCATTAATAATAAACTTCTTCATATTTTGAGAAAATGAAACATAATAAAGGTGTGATCTCAAATGATTAGTAATGGTAAGAAATACAATGGAAGATATCATAAAATAAACATTAGGCATGTGTAATAAATAAAAACATATGCCTTTAACAATAACATGATCACATCATGGAAAGAATAATAGCTGAATAAATAATTCCATAATCATGGTTATTATACTATTCAAACAACTACATGAACCATCAATACTATTTTCATAATTAGGGAATTCATAATGTAGGACTTCATGACCATATAGTCTGGGCCTTGTGCTATGACCATAAATAATCATTTTTTCAAGGCCTTGTGCCAACACCTTAGTTTGTCTCATGAGACCTACCAATGCACCGAGGGTCTATAGCAAGCCCCAACCGACACTTAATATGTCCAATTAATTCATATTATGAATGATATAAACATAAAAAACATCCACATTAATATTGAAACTAACATATGAAATGTAAATGACTTTCCCCAATCATTAATCATAAACACTAACAATTGAGAGTAATATGGTGAGCGGTTTCAATATAGCACATCCACAGCCAAAAAAATAACAAACCATTCAATAAAAAAAGTGGATTATATCATATGAGATAAACCTTAATGATGTAAAATATTTAAAAATTATTTTGACATAGGTTAGAAAACTTTCAAATGAGACCATTGAAAAATCCTTGAGGAAATAATCCTTAAACATTCCAAAGTGTACCATACCACCTTGAAAAATATAAATAATAATAACTTAGAATATGAAGAGAAACTGAGAATCTTGATATTATATAACAAATGGAATTACACACACCATAAGAAAGAAATATCTGGTGAACAAGTCATATATCTCATAAAAGTTAATGTGAGATGTGAAAAAAAAGACTTTTTACCTTTAAAAGAAGAGTTTATTTGTAAAATCATTTATATTCTCCATGAAATAAGTTTGTAAACATGGATATCTTAGAATATAAAATAATAAGACATTGAAATTATTTTTTAGGCATAAATTATGTCCCACTAAAGTGAAATAATTTAAAAAGAGTTTATAATATTCTTTAGAAATAAATCTTTTTAGAGCATTTTAAGGAAAGTATTATAGATAATTTCAAAGTGGAAAGACATGTTTGTTATCTCAAATTATGAAATGATCCAAGATAATTTTTAATGATAAAATTATAGTTTTTATAAAAAATAATGGTGGCTTAAAACAGATTCTGTTGTACACTTGAAAATGGGTAAGAATTTGAAAAGATCCCTAGAATCGGGTTTGTATTTCAGAAATAATTTTGAATGTTACTTTTAAAATGTATAAATCCCAATAAAATAAGGAATTATTCTCATTTGTAAACATATATAGAACAAACACATATTTTAGGAGTAGTAAACAGTAATACATAAGAATTTCGTTGAGGTTACTAGACAATTAAAGTAACTCGAATGAAAATGGAGGTTCGGGTGGAAAACCCTCATCACTTTGTAATCAATCGATTCGAACACGCCCAAATTAATAATAATCAAATGATACATTGAATACCATTATAATAAAGATATTAGTGTTATTAGACATTAATGGGATGTATAAATACACCGTACATGTGTAATAGTAGTGAATACAGAATATCTCATAACGATGGAAGTGGGAAGAAGAAGCCCTTACCTTACGTCTGAATGTGTTCCGCTCTTGAAATTAAGGTCCTAGAATATGAAATTAGACTTATTAATAAATTAATTCAGAACCTATTAGACAAGTATTTAGCATATAATAATTTTATAAAGCTCATTATGTCCTTATAGATAAGTTATAATATTGAATTATGTTGTTCTTGAGTGTTTGTTTACTTGATCGGTTCATTTGTTTTTAATTAATTATGTTCATTTGGAAGGAATATATATCTCAGGAATTGAAATTAAATATTATTTATGAACATCCAGAAGTTTTAATGGTCATTTAAATCATTTTTTTACATGAAATGAGGATGAATCATTAGATGAAATATTATTGACATTCACACAGATTATTTTAGCGGTATTTTTACTATTAGGAACTAGTTAGGTCATAAGATTTAATAATATGTATGTATACTACTTCCTGAATATTAATTTGGTTATAATACATATATTATAGTCTAGTTAAACCATAAAAATGGTTTAATGACCAATAATTAAGATGATATTTAAGAATGAAAAATCTTCATCCACAAAAGTAATAAATTGGAACCTCATGGATGTTGATTTTATTTTTGAAATAAAAGGGAGAGAGTAAGAATATTGATGATGGTTAATCCATTCACATGATATAATTTCAGTATATATATGATAATGGGTTAATAATGATCATTTAGATAAAGTAGGTTATCAAATAATAAGAAAAGAAGATAAATTTAAATGAAACTAAATGAAAAAGAATATTGATTTACCTTTTGTATTAACCTCCTTAAGAACCTCCTTAAGGGTAGGATTTTTGGTCTTTTGGAAACAATAAGAGCTTATTGGACATGGTGAGTGACTAAGGAAAGTTAATTGAATATATATTTGAGGTGATTCAAGTCTTAGAAGAGTGATTATAATGGGTAGTGAGAGGGTTTAATAGTGGAGGAGAGGAGGTAATTTACATTATTTTAATCATTATTATTGAATTTTTTCTCAATAAAATGAATAGTCTTAATTAATGTGACCCAAAATATTAATAATGGAATGTTAGTTATAACTAAGGGGATTAAATCACTTATGATGTCATAAATAGTGTATTTAACTAATAATTTGTGTATACGGTATTTTGCTATATTTCACTATTCATCAAAAATTCGAGTATTTTAGAAAAATCCCAGAAATTCACCCTAACCATTTTTTGATGTGTATAATTAAAAAATGAAATCCATTTTTTGAAATTAATTTTATAATTATTTTTAATTTAGTTTTTAAACAAAATCATAACTTATTCCAAAATACAACTTTAAAACTATAACTCGTTTTAAAACACATTGAGAAATTAATCAAGGTCCCAGAAAACTATATTATAACCATAAGATAATAAAGTAACAATTTATGAATAAATTTTATGAAAATACATTTCTATTTTGAGTTATTAAATTAATCATAAAATTTTAAATAAAATATTTATGACATACAAAAATACTAATATTATATGATGATCATTTTTTCAGTTTTAAGATGTCTAAATTTTATTTATACATTCATGGGTGATGTTTTTATTTTTTGGAAAATTTACTCTTTATTAAAATTCAAATGGGTATGTTACTATTCATAATGGTTTGTTACTATTCACCAAAAATTAAGTTTGTTTTTTTAGACTCTAAATATCTCACCAAACACAACCATGTATGTCAGTTTTTCGAAATTCAAATCACAGAGGTGGAAAAATTATGTTTACATGGAAAGGTTATAACAAAGTGGTTTTTTTAGTGACTCAGGGTTTCATGCATTCTATATTAAATCTATTTCTAAATTCTTGGGGTGTTAAATTATCTCCTTCTTACAAAAAAAATATTCTTCAAAATTTGAAATTTAACTTCGAATGTTTGTGGTAGATACATGAAAATTATATAATGGAAAACCCACATCAAGAATATGGTTAAAATATCCTACAAATAAGAGGAAAGGGAAATTCATCAGTTACTACAAAACAACACATTCTAGATGGATAACATGGTCAATGAATAATAATCAAACCATCATGTATTGACATTAAACTCTAAAACCCCATAAAATGATCATCATAAACCATTTGGTAAATTGTTAAAAAATCCCAAAATATAATGATTCCACACATTATAATTAAGGTCTCTCAATTTCCATGTTGAACATATCATTAACCCTTAATCAACAAGATGTATCTCTAAAATTTACATTGCAAAATGTGAATAACTTCATCACGCATCCTCTTGAAATATGGTAATAACTTGAATTACCATAAAAACCATATGGGATTCATGAATTCCTCTATATTACTTAAGTAAGATACATTTTATTGGATATATTCCTTAAATAAAAAAGTGTTGTAAAATTAATCGATGAAAGCATAAACCACTTTTTGACAAGTCAAAAATCAGTTCAAAGGTAGTCAGTATTTATCTGAATCAATCATTTCATCATCATTATCTCAGCATCAGATAAATATATTAAGGGTTATCTTTCCCTCAATCATATTTTCTTTTCTAAAAGTTTAAATTTCTTCTCAATCACCATTCCCTTGTATCATTCATCCTACAAACACAAATCCTTAATGAAAGAGTACTGCAGTACAATCCTTATATATCTCAAATTTATACAACCAGTACATTACTAACAAAATATTGAAAATAAATGAATCTTGACTATGAATATTAATGATTCTACTTCATATATGGTAGAATAATAACTTTATCATTATCTAAAATCATCATTTTGGGTATATTCCTTTGATGCCTGGGACATTGATTCGCATAGTGTCTCATCTCCTTGCAATTGAAGAATTGTACATTGGAAACCATTTTATTACCCTTAAAATCAAGAACATGGTATCCATTTTCTCCGCACTTATAAAAAAATATCATTCCCTTCAATCATTTACCATGGCGATTCTTTCCGAATTTATCACATGTGGGAAAACTCTTCTTTCCCTTCTTCCCTTTATCTTCATATTTCTCTGTCATCCTCTCTCTTTTTTTTCTTCCCTTCAAATCCATAAGAATTATAGAAGTCTTTACATACCTTGTTAACACATTATATTATTTCCTCATATGATGAGGATACGTGGGTGACAATCTTCCTTTGAAAATATGGCTTAAGATCATTAGAGATATAATCCTTCATACTGTTCACATATCATGCATTGGTGAAGTTGTCATTCCTTCTACAAAGTGCCATTTCTAATTAATTCAATACTATATATTAGATCATAAAATTATGATCTCTCTATATCTGTAAACATGGTATAACACATAACATAAATTTATGCATCACAAATCCTAGAATCATATACATTAGTTGCTTTGGGGACATAAAACCTTCATAATGGCTTGTAAAGGAAATGTGAATTATCTTAATCATATCCTTCGGGAGTTTCAATACCAAGAGTTCAGCAAGGCATATTGTTGTGTGCCAGGATATCCCGTGTCAAGCCCGAAAATTCTTGCCAGAACATTCACTCCTAGGTACATATGTGCTAGAGCCACCTCTACCTGTTTGTATGTAGATAGGGATGTATTTTCTAAAAAGATCAAAATAATCCATTCCTCGCCAAAATAACAGGGTGTTCTATTTTTTTCCTCAAATACTGCTTTAGCTCTTTGTTCCATAATCTATATTTTCTAATCTAGTTTTCAAGTTTTCTACTAAACTTCCTTTGATACCAACTATAAGGACATGACCCTATTTTATCGGAGTCGGTGCCTTATTTGATTATATTGGAATATAAACAAGGATTAAAATCCCAAAGGATCGAGCAGTTTGAAATCTTTGGAAAACCAAATACATATATAGGTTCAACATTACAACTTTAAAAGAAAAACAAAAAATAAGTTTTATTGGGAACATCCACTACTCTAAGTTTATCCATATAGGTCATTCATAATAAAATTATTCATGCCCTGAGAAAATGAGAAATAAGAAAGGGGTAATCTCAAATGCTCGGTAAGGGTAAGAAATATAGTATAAGATATCATAACATAAACATTAGTCATGTGTAATAAATAAAAAAATAGGCTTTCATCAAAAACATGAACGCACTATGGAAGGAATAAGAGATGAATAAATAATGCCATAATCTATGGTATTCTACTAGTCAAAAAACCACATTACCCATCAATACTATTTTCATAATGATGGAATGCATAATTAGGGACATCATAACTATACCGTACATGCCTTGTTCTAGGGCCATAAATAATCATTTTGTCAAGGCCTTGGGATATGACCGTAGTTTGTCTCATGAGACCTACTGATGCACGGAGTGTCTATAGTAGGCCCCACCCAACACATGATATGTCTAATTCATTACTCTTATTAATGGGGATAAATATAAAAACCATAAACATTCATATTGAAACAAACATATGAAATGTAAATAATTTTCCCCACTCATTAATCATAAACACTAACCATTCAAAGTAATATGGTGAGCGGTTTCAAGATAGCACATCCAAAGTCAAACTAATCATAAACTATTCAATAAAAAATATCGGATGATATCATAGTAGATATACCTTAATGAAGTAAAATATTTAAAAAATTATGTTGACATAGGTGAGGATACTTTTAAAAGAGACCATTGAATAATCCTTGAGTAAATAATCCTCAAACATAATAAAGTGTCCCATACCACCTTGAAAAATTCAAATCATAATCCCTTAGAATATAATTATAAAAGGTTAATATCAATATGATATCCCTAATTGAAGTAAAAACACCAAAATAATGAAATATGTGGTGAACAATGCATATATCTCATACAAGTTGATGTGAGATGTGAAATATCCTTATTACTTTTGAAAGAAGATTTCTTTTGGAAAATCATTTATATTCACCATAAAATCAGTTTTTAAACATTAATATCATAGAAAATAAAATACTAGGACATTGAAATTATATTTTAGGCATAAATGATGTCCCACTTAAGTGAAATAATTTTAAAATATTTCTTGAGATTCTTTATAAATAAATCATTTTATAGCATTTTTAGGAAATTATTAAAGTGAATTTTAAAGTGGAAAGAAACGTTTGTAATCATAAATCCAAAAATGATCCAAGATCAATTTAAATGATAAAATTATTGTTTTTATAAAATTAATGGAGGATTAAAATAGATTCTGGTTTACACTTGAAAATGGGTAAGAATTCGAAAAGATCCCTTGAATCGGGTTTGTATTTCAGAAATAATTTTGAATCTTCCTTTTAAAAAATTTAACTATCAATAAAATAAGGAATGATTCTGGTAGGTAAAAATATATAGAACACTCACACAGAATTTATTAGTAGTAAACAATAATACATAATAATTTCATTGAGGTAACTGGATAATAAATGTAACCCGAATGAAAATAGAGGTTAGGGTGGAAAACCCTCATCACTTTGTAATCTATCAATTCAAACACCCCCATAATAACAATCATAAAATGATACATTTAATAACATGATAATAAATAGATTCATGATATGAAACATCAATGGTAATTATACATACACCATACATAAGTAATAGTAGTGAATATGGAATATCTCATAAAGATGGAAGTGGGATGAAGAAGCCCTTACCATAAGTCCGAATGTGTTCTGATCTTGAACATAAGGTCCTCGAATATGAAATTAGACCTATTAATAACTTAATTAAGAATGTATTAGACATTTATTTAGTATATCATAATTTTACTAAGATCATTATATTCTTATGGATAAGTTATAAAATTGAATTCTGTTGTTTTGGAGTGTTCGTTTACTTGATCAGTTCCCTTGTTTTTAAGTAATAGAGTTCATGAGGAATGGATGTAAATCTACAGAATTGAAATTAAAAATTAATTATGAAAATCCATAAGTTTTACTGGTAATTTAAATTATTTTTTTACATTTAAGGAGGATGAATAATTAGATGAAATATTAATGACATTCACATAGATTATTTTAGCGGTATTTTTATTATTATGAACTAGTTTGATCATACGATTTAATAATATGTACGTATACTAGTACTTGAATATTATTTTGGTAATAATACATATATTATAGTCCATTTAAACCATAAAAATGGTTTCATGACCAGTAATGAAGATGAAATTGAAGAACGATACTTCATCATCCACAATGGTTATAAATAGGAACCTCATGGACGTTGATTTCATTTACAAAATAAAAGAGACAGAGAGAGAGAGAGAGTAAGAATATTGATGATGGTTCTTCCATTCACAGAATATAATTCTAGTATATAGATGATAATAGGGTAATCATGTTCATTTGGACCGTGGAGTTTAGGATAGAATAACAAAAGAAGATAAATTTAAATGAAAATATGTGAAAAAGAAAGATGATTTACCTTTTGTTTTAACCTCTTTGAGAACCTCCTTAAGGGAAGGGTTTTTGGTCTTCTGGAAAGGCCAAGAGATTATTAGATGTGGGTAGTGACTAGGTAAATGTAATTGGGAAGATATTTTAGGAGCGTCATGTCCTCTAAGAGTGAAGAGAATAGGGAGTGAGGGGGTTTTATAGTGGAGGAGAGGAGTTATTTTACATTATCTTAATCATTATTATAATATTTCTTCTCAAACTATTAATATTCTTAATTCATGTGACCCCAAATAGTAATAATGGCCTTATAGTTCGAACCAAGTGGTCTTACATGACTTATGATGTCAAAAACAGTGCGTTTAACTGATAATTTGTATATATGGTATTTTACCGTATTTCACTATTCATCGAATATTCAAGTATTTCAGAAAAATCCCAAATGTTCACCCTTACCATTTTTCGACATATAGAATTAAAAAATTAAATATATTTTTTGAAATTAGATTTTTAGATATTTTTAATTTAATTTTTATATAAAATCATAATTTATTCTAAAAAAAACTTTAAAATGATAACTCGTTTTATAACACATTGAGAAATTAATCAAGGTCCCATATAATTATCTTATAACCCTAATAAAATAAAGTAAAAATTTATGAATCCATTTTATGAAAATACATTTACATTTTTAATTAGTAAATTAATCATAAAATTTTAATAAAAATATTTATGACATACAATGTGGTGTGTTAGAGAGGTGGAAAAATTATGTCCACATGGATAGGTTATAACAATGGGGTGTATTTTAGAGACTTAGGGTTTCTTTCATTCTACATTAAATAAATTTTTAATTTCTTGGTGTGTTAAATAAATCACTCAATACTAACGACCCTGGGAATGGAAATCAAGCGGCCTAACAGGAAAAACTAGACCATAGGGTCAATATCAAATCAAACATGGAAAAACACCTCTATAGCATGGAAAAATAACCCTATTTACAAACAAGAGTCCTAAATCAAGAAAAAAAGCACAAAAGGCATCAATAGGGTTAAAATCCCTAACCACACAATACCCCAAAATATGGTATTGGGTGGTTTTGCACATATAATTAAAATACTAATTACAGAAAGACACAAACCACCTACCCCGGCATTGTATGATCGATATACTCTGGTGTTGGCCCTTTAATCAGCCTAAAATGATGTAGATATACAAAAACATCTAAAACATTCAACCAAGGATATCTCTCGAAAGAGAAGAAATCAAGGAACGAGGCTCAAGGAGAAGGAATAACTCACCGTGGAAATTCCAACACTATCGACGGTGGTTGATTCGGAGAACGGATGGTCGATTGGGGGATCAGAGAAGAATCACACCCTACGGTCACTCCTAGACAAGACGAGTCAAGAAGAAGGCATTTCTTACAATTAAACGTGACCCCAGACTGATTTAAAGAAAAATACATGGTATGTCCTTTGAAAGTACGAGGCGTGTATATGCCTTTACTAGGCCCCACTTTATGTGGTCCTGCCACATCACCACATAGTCATGTATGCGGCTATTACATGGCTAGACACGGCCTAGACTAAGTTCTAGAGTACACGGTGTGTACAAGGAAGTATATAGTTTGTACTCTTAAAACGTCCCTCCTTCCCATTTTCCTCAAAAATAACATGAAAAGAAAACTCATACCTGAAAAAAAAAATATCTACGTTCTTACAATGTCTCTCTTAGTATTCTTTATTTCCCAATAATTTTTAGTTTGGGACATCTTTTCCTATTTGTGGTTTTTTTTCCTTTACTCTTCATATTACACTATCATACAGTTTTTTATTCCCTAGAGGTTATCACATGTATGGTTTTTACTCTAGATGTTACACTCTTTTATTATTATTCCTCAAAACTTCTGTATGGAGATGGTTGGGTGAATGTGTATAGGCACTTTAGAAAATGTTCTCCCATATTAGTTATTCTTTCATAAATATTTTCATTATCCCTTGGCCTATGGAGGTGGGAATGGGGTATTTGTGGCTCTTCCATCCACCAGACTGGTAGGCATTAGGGTGTTTGGTCCTTAAACATTGGTATCAGAGCTGGTTCGATCTCAAAATGGTTTTAGGAGTTTTTCTTGTTATGAGGATTTTTTGGGAACTTAGGTCAATGGTGTCAAAGTGTCTCGATTGAAACATTCATGATAGTGAAACCATTATTGGTGTGGCGGATGACATATCAATTCACCAAAACTCTGACTACCTTATTGTAAACTCTTCATACCAAGATAGTATTTGTAGGGAATAATGGTATATACATCATATAGGATTGAGACTTTTGATTTTCCTTCTTGAGTTATCTTCCCATATATATATATATATGCTCATTAGTCATGGTATATATTTCCTCTTATAGGATGTTTCTATGATTATATCCAGTGAGGTTTTCACAGAAGGGTCGAGAGTATGACCCAATGATGGATGGGGCCTCTATGAAGTTGGTTAGTCATGAGGTGGTATTTCTTAAGGTTGGTTAGTAGGTGGTTATTTCTATCATTGATCAGTTTGTAAACCCACCCCTATGGTTCTAGTGGATTCAGCATTTCATACTAAGTCATAGATGGAACTTTTTTTGTTTGATAATAATTCTCAGGGTTAGAGTTCATATAAAGTGATTTCAAGGTAGGGATCACCTAGGGTTCAGGGTTAGAATGAACCAAAGACAACGGGTATGCAACACAGTTCTCATCCGAGGAGGAACATTCATTTAAATATACATTATGGATAGCTCGGTCCAGTAATTCTTGGTTTTTCTTTTCCTTTCATGGGTATAGACATCTCACATTAGGTTTTCCTACCTGTTATGATACAATCAGAAAGGTGGTTGATGAACTTCCTAGGATAAGGCATGGCTAGAGTAAGGATTTTCATTGAACATGGTACATTATAAAGGAGATAGGGGAGTGGTAGGAGGCCTCCAGTGCTTTGGTTTGATGCTACCACCACCACCCCCAGGTGGACCACTCTAGGCTTTGAGTGCTTGGGGTCCGGATCTTGGACTACAACAGGCGGTGGAGTTTCTTTACACAGAGGCTATAGGAGTTTTTTTAAGAACGATTTGTCTTCATTCAACTTCTTTTATAGTAATTTTAGACATAGGTACGCACCAATCGTTTTCCTCCTTTGTTTTTGTATTTTTATAAAACAAATTACGGTATTAGTAGAGACCTATGTTGGTGACATTTTTCATAACTTTTTGTATTCATGGAAGAGGTAAAAGTTATCCAATAAGGAGCATTATTGAGACATGAAAAAAAATATTGGGGTTGAGTCAGTCTTGCCTAAATAATATAGTTTCATAGTGTGTTTAAGGAGTTCCTTTAAATTTTTTGTTTGAGGTAATATTTGATGTGTAATTTGTTTTGTGTAATTTTGATGTGTCACAGTGTGTAATGGTAAATATGAAGTAAAGGGAATGTATGAATTATAAGTAGAAGGATATTTCATACTCTTCACTAGGAATATTAATCATTCTACTTCATATATGGTATAATCCTAACTTTATCATTATCTAAAATCATCATTTTGGGTATATTCCTTTAACGCTTGAGACATTGATTCGCATAGTGTACAATCTCCTTGCAATTGAAGCATTGTACATTGGAATCCATTTTATTACCCTTAAAATCAAGAACATGGTGTCCATTTTCTCCACACTTATAGAAAAATATCATTCCCTTCCATCATTTACTATGGTTATTCTTTCCACATTTATCACATGTGGGAAAACTCTTCTTTCCCTTCTTCCCTTTATCCTCGTATTTCTCTGCCATCCTCTCTTTTTTTTCTTCCCTTCAAATCCATAAGACATAGAGAATTCTTTACATACCTTGTTAACACATGATATTATTTCCTTATATGATGAGGATACTTGGGTGACAATCTTCCATTGAAAAGATGGATTAAGACCATTAGAGATATAATCCTTCATACTTTTCACATCTCGTGAATTGGGGAAGCTGTCGTTCCTTCTACAAAGTTACATTTCTAATTAATTCAATACTATATATTAGATCATAAAATTATGATCTCTCTATATCAATAAACATGGTATAGCATATAACATAAATTTATGCATCATAAATCATAGAATCATATACATTAGTTACATTTGGGACATAAAACCATCATAATGGCTTGTAAATAATATATGAATTATCCTAATAATATCCTCCGGGAGTGTCAATACCAAGAGTGCAGCAAGGCCTATTGTTGTGTACCAGGATATCCTGTGTCAAGCATGAAAATCCTTGTCAGAACAATCACTCCTAGGTACACCTGTGCTAGAGCCAGCTTTACCTATTTGTATGTAGATAGGGATGTATTTGCTAAAAAGATCATCATAATCCATTCCTCACCAAAATACCAGGGTGTTCTAGTTTTTCCCCCTAAAATAATACATTTGAGATTTGTTCTGTAATCTACATTTTCTAATCTAGTTTCCATGTTTTCTACTAAACATCCCTCGATACCAACTATAAGGACCTGACCCTAGTTTCCCAGAGTCGGTGCCTTATTTGATTATATTGGCATATAAACAAGGAATAAAATCCCAAAGGATCGAGTAGTTTAGTATCTTTGGAAAACCAAATACATACATAGGTTCAACATTACAACTTTAAAAGAAAAACAAAAAATAAGTTTTATTGGGAACATCCACTAATCTAAGTTTATCCCTGCAGGTCATTCATAATAAACTTCTTCATGCCCTGAGAAAATGAAACATAAGAAAGGGGTGAGCTCAAATGCTCAGTAAGGGTAAGCAATATAGTAGAATATATCATAACATAAACATTAGTCATGTGTAATAAATAAAAAAATATGCCTTCAACAAAAACATGAATGCATTATGGAAGGAATAATAGATGAATAAATAATGCCATAATCTATGGTATTCTACAAGTCGAAAAACCACATTACCCATCAATACTATTTTCATAATGAGGGAATGAATAATGAGGGACATAATAACTATACCGTACATGCCTTGTTCTAGGGCCATAAATAATCATTTTGTCAAGGCCTTGTGTCAAGACCGTATTTTGTCTCATGAGACCTACTAATACACCGAGGGTCTATAGCGGGCCCCACCCAACACTTTCTATGCCTAATTAATTACTCTTATTAATGGGTATTAATATAAACTCCATAAACATTCATATTGAAATAAACATATGAAATGTAAATAACTTTCTCCAATCACTAATCATAAACACTAACCATTCAGAGTAATATGGTGAGTGGTTTCAAGATAGCACATCCACAGTCAAACTAATCATAAACCATTCAATAAAAAATATCGGATGATATCATAGTAAATATACATCAATGAAGTAAAATATTTAACAAAGTATGTTGACATAGGTGAGGATACTTTTAAATGAGACCATTGAAAAATCCTTGGGAAAATAATCCTCAAACACAAGAAAGTATCCCATACCACCTTGAAAATTTAAAATCATAATCCCTCATAATATAATTAGAAAAGGAGACTCTCAATATGATATTCCTAGTGGAAGTACATACACCACAATAATGAAATAGGTGGTTAACAAGGCATATATCTCATACAAGTTAATGTGAGATGTGAAATATCCTAATTACTTTTGAAAGAAGAGTTCTTTTGGAAAATCATTTATATGCTCCATGAAATCAGTTTGTAAAATTGAATATCACAGAAAATAAAATACTAGGACATTTAAATTATATTTTTGGCATAAATTATGTCCCACTTAAGTGAAATAATTTTAAAATAGTTCTTAATATTCTTTAGAAATAACCCATTTTATAGAATTTTTTGGAAATTATTAAAGAGAATTTTAAACAGGAAAAAAAAGTTTGTTATCATAAATCCAAAAATGATCCAATATCAATTTTAATGATAAAATTAGTGTTTTTATAAAAATAATGGTGTATTAAAATATATTCTAGTGTACACTTGAAAATGGGTAAGACTTCGAAAAGATCCCTTGAATCAGGTTTGTATTTTAGAAATAATTTTGAATGTTCCTTTTAAAACATTTGACTATCAATAAAATAAGGAATGATTCTGGTAGGTAAAAATATATAGAACACTCACACAGAATTTATTAGGCGTAAAAAATAATACATAAGAATTTCATTGAGGAAAGTAGACAATAAATGTAACCCGAATGAAAATGGAGGTTGGGGTGGAAAACCCTCTCACTTTGTCATCTATCAATTCGAACACCCCCATATTAACAATAATAAAATTATACATTTACTTCCATGATAATAATTATATTCATGATATGAAACATCAATGGGAATTATACATACACTATAAACAAGTAATAGTTGTGAATACGGAATATCTCATAAAGATGGAAGTGGGATGAAGAAACCCTTACCATAAGTCCGAATGTGTTCGTCTCTTCAACATAAGGTCCTAAAATATGAAATTAGACTTATTAATAACTTAATTAAAAACTTATTAGGCATGTATTTAGTATATTATAATTTTACTAAGATCATTATATCCTTATGGATAAGTTATAATATTGAATTCTTTTGTTTCGGAGTGTTCGTTTACTTGATTAGTTCACTTGTTTTTAAGTAATGGAGTTCATGAGGAATGGATGTAAATCTACATAATTTAAATTAAAAATTATTTATGAAAATCCAAAAGTTTTAATGGTCATTTCAATTATTTTTTTACATGTAAGGAGGATGAATCATTAGATGAAATATTAATGACATTCACATAGATTATTTTAGAGGTATTTTTATTATTAGGATCTAGTTTGGTCATACGATTTAATAATATGTACGTATACTAGTTCATGAATATTAATTTGGTAATAATACTTATATTATAGTCCATTTCAACAATAAAAATGGTTTCATGACCAGAAATGAAGAATAAAATGAAGAACGAAACATCATCATCCACGACGGTTATAAATAGGAACCTCACGGATGTTGATTTCATTTACAAAATAAAAGAGAGAGAGAGAGAGTAAGAATATTGATGGTGGTTCTTCAATTCACAGGATGTAATTCTAGTATATATATTATACTAGGGTAATCATGTTCATTTGGACCGTGGAGGTTAGGATAGAATAAGAAAAGAAGATAAATTGAAATGAAACTATATGAAAAAGAAAGATGATTTACCTTTTGTATTAACCTCTTTGAGAACCTCCTTAAGGGTAGGGTTTTTGGTCTTTTGACAAGACCAAGAGCATATTGGGCGTGGGTAGTGACTAGGAAAATTTAATTGGGAAGATATTTTAGGAGCTTCATTTCATCAAATAGTGAAAATAATAGGGAGTGGGGGGGGTTATAGTGGAGGAGAGGAGTTATTTTACATTGTTTTAATCATTATTATAATATTTGTTCTCAAAAATATGAATAGTCTTAATTAATGTGACCCCAAATAGTAATAATGGCATTATAGTCGAACCAAGTGGTCTTACATAACTTATGATGTCATAAACAGTGTATTTAACTGATAATTTGTATATACGCACCAATCTTTTTCCTCCTTTGTTTTCTTATTTTTATAAAAATGTTTAGGGTATTAGTAGAGACCTATGTTGGTGAAATTTTTCATAACTTTTTGTATTCATGGAAGAGGTAAAATTTCCCCACTAAGGACCATTATTGTTATATGATCAAAAACTGTGTGGGTGAGTTAGTCTTTCCTAAAGAAGATAGTGTCACAGTGTGGTTAAGGAGTTCCTTTAAATTTGTTGTTTGAGGTAATTTTGATGGGTATTGGTATTGTAGATAGACCTTTTTGTGGTAAATAGGAAGTAAAGGGAATGTTTGAGTTAAAATTAGAAGCATTTTTCATACTCTTCAGGCACGATTCAAGGTACACCATGTTTCCTCACTACCCCAATTAAAGTATTCAAACTAAGTCATAAGATAATTATTTGGGATCATATCTCCTATTCCAGACCTAGTTATACCAGTGGATATTTTTTCTTCATCCTTTTGTTTCATGGTATTTCAAAGAGGATAAATGATAACACACTTTTATTGATAGTGTGACCTAAATCTAGAAGGAGAGAGAGAGTCACATGGATTATCTCTATAGTAAAAGTGATACCCTGTGATATTTTCCTCAGCATTGACTCATTTCCTACCATCCATTCTCATATTCTACTAGTGAGTGTAGAAATTATTATAGTTTATTGGGGTGTAGTTTTCCTCCTTTCATAATGATTGATCCCATACAGAGCAGGATAAGGTCATGTGAAGGTGGTTATGATGGTGTTCTTATTAGTTTTCTAAAAGGACCTTTCTATAAGTGAATTCTATTAGATTTTTTTCCTATAGTGGTGGTGGAGTATGAGTATGTCTTTATAAGGGGTTTGTTCAGTTTATCTTCACACTGAGAGTTGTTATTATGAAATAATGGAACACGTGACCACCCTAAAGTTTTGTGACCACACATCGGATGATACACATTGAACTTTGTAAGCTGAAGGTATATTTAGGATTATATAGAGATATGGTTTTTTAAGAACTATTTAGTTAATCTGGGAATCCTAGAGGTTTCTTAATAGGAAAAAAAGTTCTTGAGTTTGGGGTAATTTTGTGTCACTTGACCCGAGTGATGTGAAGAATAGTATCCACTCCTAATAATCATTCAGTTCTTTGATCATTGATTTGGGAATAAGTGGTTATTTGAGTTTTAACTCAAGATAGGTTATCACAATATCTATTTTTCGAGAAGGATATACCAAGAGAATAATTATAAATCCATTTTGGTTGTTTTAATCTTGTAGTTATACCCTTTGGTGAGTTTTACACCATATAAAATAATGATACCTGTGGGATAGATCTTTGACACATCATGGATCATTTTTCGGTAGTCTTATTTGATGAAATCCATTTCTTTTTGGAATCCAAGTTGAATAGTACAAGAAACATTATGATGGTGTGGTTTGCCTATAGTCAATATTTATTCCCCCTCTACTTATTCTGAGATCTACGGAGGTACAACTCAATGATATCGATTCACATATGTTTTGTGAATAGATTGCCACCAGATTTGTTCATGATAGATTTTACAATGTTGGAAGGATTGTTATCCTTGTTCAAGGATAGTAAGTGACACCAATCACGCTATAGAAGAAGGTGGTGTGGAGGTTTTTGTACCATATTAGTATATCTGGTAGAGGTGAGGATATACCGAGATCTCTTGGAATCATATGGGAATCCAAGAGTGTTGCATAAATATTTTGAGTTTACCACTTGTTGTCACACATTTTCGAGGGGGATTACCAACATATATTTTTGGATAATTCGGGACACTTACACATGGAGGAGGTACTCTAGACTAGTCTATTTACCTTTACGATCATGGAATACTATAGCACTTGCTTCATGGCATGATTTGTGAGTGGATGTGGGAAATATTTTTGGACACAGTTGTAGTTGAGCCTAGTATTTTACACAGTCATCTACCCCAGTAATGTGAACCATTTATGATCAGGTAAAAATTCATTGGGATAATATGATGGTTTGAGTCCATAGCCTGGTGGACCATATACCATCGGTAGGGTTTTATATCATAATTATTTTCACTCCAAAACTATTGTAGAACCTTTTTGAGTCCATGTATAAAATTCATTGTAGGTCAATATCATACTGGTCAAAGCTAGTGGATGATAGTGCTTGGGCACAAGATTTGGAGCCATTAATGGTGTTGAGAGAGAAATTCATCTAGGGTAGGATGAATAATGCCAAACAATTATAGAAGTTATTTATGGACCAAAAATGAATTCCTTAAGAGTTATAGAGTTGTGGAGATGTAGCCCAGGTGATAGGTTATATTTTTTGTTCATGGGCCCTTTCTTTTTCTAACGGTTGGGTCTAGTTAGCTGGATGGTGTATCGCTTAACCTCGATACCATAGTAGTTTTGGTTGTGTGGTGTTCTCCACATGACATAGATGAGGAGGTATGTGCATGACACGTTGTTTGATATAAACCTAGAAAATAGGAACTTTGAGAGTAGAGTTTCCTTTTTTTAAGGATCCAATGGTGTTGTGAAATATTATAGAAAGACCCTTCATGGGAGTGGGTGACCCTATTGAGATTTCATTATCCCCACATTTTTATTTAGTTTGTGCTTGTAGAGGATGAAAAAATTTGAAGAACGTAATAATGTGGAGACACTATTTTCAAATTTTAAGACTTTTTAATATTTCTTGTGATATTTTTGAAGTCAGGTTCTAATATGGAACATGATTCAAAGGCCTAGTCAGCACAAAATTAATTTTATAAGAAATAGTATATATATTTTATATCGCACACAGGATGTTTTTTTAAATAATGAAATATATATTTAATGTAGTCTTAGATCAAAAATATGAGACCATGATTAAATCCATAGTATAGGGTTTACCCTATGTGGGATCTATAGTTCTTCGGTGATAAGTGTTCAGATGAGATAGTTGTTTGTGAGTGCATTTAACTTAAAATAAATGACTATTTTATTTATTAATATTTAAATGTCCTAAATCTAATCTAATATAGATATGTTATGATAAATTTTTATAAGTTTATTCTCATAATCCTGGGAGTTTCTTAAGAGGAGGTTCAAAAATTCTTCATTGGTAGATCAAGATCGAATGATGGTCAGTGATCAGATCGAGGTGGATCGACAGGCAGTAGACACAATAGATCATCCTGACCTCTGGTAAATGTGTTCTTCCCCAAATAATGATCCAGTATTGAGGGAGGTCTTGTAAATTTTGGTTTTCAACCCATTTGATTAAATATTTAAAGCATGGATTGTAATCTTGTGTGGATTATACTTTTTCACACCCATCGCATGCGCCCCATTGATAGAAAAAAAATTCCCTTTCGATTGTAGTATTTTCATACCATTAATTCACCTTAATTATCCTTTATTATAAAATTATTTCTCAAGAAAGTATTTCCAATGATTGATACACCACCATTCTTGTTATTTTCCCTTACCATTACCTGCATTCCTCACCATTGTCCTACAGGTCCATGGTTCGGAATTGTAGAGGTGAGTTTGAGCACGATCAAACCCCAGATTCATTGTGGTATGATGAATGATAAGAAGATTGATCGATTACAAATGAATTGGTTTTTTCATATGAATTAGGAAAAATTTCAAAGTGGTAATTCATTTATTTTGGTTCCAAAAATAGAAATAGGTGATTCAAGATGCATGGAATGCACAGTGACTCATTGATGGAGGGACAAACAAAGCCATTTGGGGTTTTAGTTGATATATTTTGGCCACTAATGAAGTTTAAAGCACAGAAACCCCTAGATCCAGTACTCTTGGAATGATTCAAATAAAAAAATATTAGTGGTGGTGGTGTGAATACAACATGTGAAGGAAGATGTAATTTTGTGAAAATCATAGAGATGTGGTGTCTACTGGAAATTACACACACCTTGTAGTGACCTATATATGGAGTATAAATATCACATGTAATGTTGAATACCCACACACCATGTTACCTACTACTAGTGGCCTAGAGTGTACTATGAGATTATATAGACATGGACACATCTTGGCGCATGCCACGTACTGGCATAGGTCCAGTGTACATGGGTACATACAGGATCACACGGGAAGCCCCTGGGGTGGCCGATACACATTGTGTATTTCCATTACACATCGTTTATTACTGCATTGTAACGCCCCGACCCTAGTTACCCAGATTTAGTGAATTATTACTTAACATTGGCATGATCACAAAAGATCATGTTCTGAAAGACCGATTAATTTAATAGCCTTGGAATTACTAAATACATACTTAAGTTTTACATTACATTATAAAATGAAAAACAACAACAACAACATTGTCTCATTTGACCACATTCATTTCCATTAGAATATCCCTGCAGGTCAGTTGTAATATACTTCTTCACATCCTGGGAAAAATAAAACATAGAAAGGGGTGAGCTCAGATTCTTGATAAGGATAACAATATAGCGGAAACTTTTATAAATAAGTATAAACATTTAAGGAAATGTATAAGACTAAAACAAAAGCCTTTTAAACTTAAACTTTGTCATAATATAGAAAATTTTAATTGAAATAATGTCATTTACTTATTCACATAGATATTCTACTAGTTTAATTATCACATGAAAATTCAATAGCCAATTTCATAATGATGGAATGCATAATTCCAGACTTTATAACCACATCTTCAAGGCCTTGTGCCAAGACTACAAATAAGATTTTGTCAAGGCCTTGTGCCAAGACACTAGTTTGTCTCATGAGACCTACCGATGCATCAAGGATCTATAGCAGGATCCACCCATCACTTACTTAGTCTAATACATTCCTCATATGAAAGGTTAAAACATAATCTAAACATTTTTATTAAAACTAGCATAAGAAATGTCAATATTTTAACCACAAACCATGAATGACATAAAAATAGCACATCCACAGGCAAACATAACTCATTCAGTACAATATGTATGATTGTATTATGATAAATCAACCTCAATCAAGAATAAAATACCCTGAAGTATATTTACATAGATAAAAATAGTCATTAAAACTATTTTTAGATAAATATACCCTTTTCATTAAAACATTTAAATGACGCACTATTTATCCAAGAAGTCATTTAAAAGAAATTTTTGAATCAAAGTGTCTCATACCACATCAAATTTTTAAAATGATTTTTAATTTTAAAACATTAATTTACATATAAATAAATCTTTAAAAGTATTTTTAAAATAATGACATTAATGAGAAATATTTAGAAGAATAAATATTTAAAACATTTAAAATGATATTTTAGATAGAGTGCCAAAAAATGAGAGACACTTGAATACATAAAATTGAGGTAATAAAAACATTATAACATAATTAGAATAAATGGATTCATGATATACTTTGTCAAATTATAGTATATACACCAAATAAAAGTAAATTTTCATATAACAACAAAGAAGTCTCAATGGAATGTAAGTTGAGATGAATTCATTTAGAAAGATAGTATCCTTAAGTTAAGGATAAATCAATGACAAAATTAGGTGTGAAAAAATATGAATACACTAAATATGATTGTATATTTAGTGTAAATAAATCTTAGTACATTCACACATATTCTTGTATAAAGAACACCAATGACTTGGATGTTTAACTGAATGAATATAAATTGAGTTAAAATTACTCTTATCTAGTTTATATCGATGACTTGAGAATTTATCAATGGATTTATATTGTGTATCAAAATTATATCCACACAAAGGGGAGTTAAAATTACTACATAAGTAAATAAATAGTGATTTCACACAAAATTATGGAGTAAAGTAATCAATGATGTTTGCATAAAATCGAATGGGTGGAAATTGAAATTTGAAATTCCCTTACCGATTTGGTAACTTATGAAACATACACCCCATGAAATAAGTATCATCCAATCATGATGTAAATACCCATAAATTAAATTATATTATGAAAAAAATACAATCATGGGTAGTACATACACCACACAAAAGTTAATAGTGGCAAATATAGCAAGACTCTCACAGGAATAAAAGTGAGATTAAAACCCCTTACCTTGTACTTTTCCATAGTCAAGGGTATGTTAACCTACTGTATAATAGTTAAATAATTGTTGTTAAATTATACAAGAACCACATACATAAATATTATATCATATATGATCTTCTAATATTTATTTGTTAATAATATTTTAGTAGTATCATTATTTCGGGTGTTAACTGATTCGTTTTCCTTTATATGTTTTGTTACGTAAGTCATGTTTGTTATGGATAGGATGTATTGGATTCATTTCAAGAATGATATCATGTATTTAAAAATTATTTTTCATCATCAATTGAAAATTGGTCTAGAATGGTTATGATGGGGAATGACATCTCATCACTTCGTGGAGACGGTAAGACGTACGTACGCACAAGCGACAAAATCATTCTTTTGATGGTAAATTCATATATAATTGGATGGTATATCATATATAAATAATAATTATCATGTTATATTTATTATTTACATCATGTATACCCATTATTATACCCATTTAAATAATTAAGTATTTGAATAACAAACTACACCACGACGTGGGGTCGATAAGTCGTACGTACGCACGTATGGTGACTTTTTCATTTATAGGATGGATAGAATAAATAATATAGTTTTAATGTATTTATAATAACATAAAAGTATGTATGAGGTACTGGGGTTATTATTTGGGTATGGAATCATCTAATAAATAGGAAGTGGAAGAAGAAAATAACTTGAAATAGGTGATGAAATATTTACCTCTTCTTCATGTTCTTCCTTTGGATTTGATAAAAATGGATCCTTAGGTAGTCTTATTGACCAATTTAAGGCCTATAGGATGAAAGGAGGAAGGTTGGGAGGTTATTTGGACAGGGTTTGTCAAGCCAAATGGATATGGAGGAGTGAAATTAAGATAAGGTGAAGTAACCTTTTATAAGAGAGGTGAGGGTCACTTTATGAAAAGCTTCAAATATTATTTTATAATAAAATCATTTTCGATTTATAATGGCTCCAAAATGATTTATTTATAGGAAAAGGTGTGGATGGTTCAAAAATCTCTCAACCAATAGGTTTTAAACTGGTTTAGGTCATCATATTAACCTTATCGTTTAGATTTAACTCTTTGTTAAATAGTTTGACATTTACCATGTCTCTTTGTATTTTTATATCACATGGTTCATAAACATACTATAACAAGTCAAGTGAACCCCAAGTGGTTAATTATTAATATATATAACCTTATCTAAGTCCTTTTGCCAAACCTTATATTTTTAGGAATATTATATCAATTAATAATATAGTATTTGTTTTGAAAACTCAATTATGTCAATTTTGACACTATTTAGTATTTGGTTTTTCTAAAAAACATAAAATCATGACTACTTCGAAAAAAATTATTTAATCAACCCTAACATGTCTTATTAACCTATAAAATTATTTTAATTCATCAAAAGTCTCAAATTACCTGTATTTGTATATTAATAATATCAAATATTGTAATATTTCATTAGTAAGGCAATTATTACATCATCATTGTTTCATAAATAAATTAAATTATTTAATGTCTAAAAATTATAAATAAAATACCATTATGTAGGAAATAGTTTTAGATTTCTAATTAATATTTATAGTTGAATTTATCTTTTGAATAACCCAATATTAAAAACGGTTTAGTTATTAAACAATGAATTTAACTCTTTTAACACTTCTTTAGATAAAATAATAATAAATGTCCTAATATTATCCAAGTGGATCAAAGGGGATCATATTTTATTCCTAAGGTTTTTTTTGTTGAATTATAATTATCCAATAGAATTAGGACATGTGTTAGGGTAATTATAATATTATTTTTACACTTAATTACCCTATTTAATTTTAACCGTGGTAAATAAAAGTCAAAATTTACTATTCACCAAAAATTATTTTCATCTTATAGAACCACATTTTACTTATTAATATCAACTGTCTCTATTTGATTTTTTAAATTCAATTCACAAAAGCAGTAAAATTATGTTTTATGCAAATTTGCAAATGCTCTTAGAAGGTGGGTAAAAACGCTAAAAAAATCAATAAACTTTTATACATCTAATTTTATTAAAAAATGACTCCAATAAATTAAATTGAAATAATATAGGTATTATGTATCTATTTTTACTTAAAATTAATTTAAATAAAACAAATAATTATTTAAATAAGAAGTCGTTTTTAAACAATAACAGAGGGTTTTTCACTATTCATCAAAAATTGAATGTTTTCATAAAAATACAAAAATTTCACCCTAAGATAGTTTTGATATTATAAATTCAAAAGTGATGTCTATTTTACCAAATTCAAAACATAGAATTTGAATTTATTAATTTAAAATTAATTCCCGTTGTAAAATCCAAAAAGTGTGTTTTTAAAAAGCAAAAACTACCAAAAGATTGACATGTGTTTATATCAAATTGAAATGTGAAATTACTTATAATGAACAAAATTGTATTAAATGATAAAAATATAATCTAATTATACTCTAAAACCATTCAAATGTATAATTTAACACTACAAATTATTTTGATTAAAAAAGTTTTTTTCAGTTAAAATTTAGTATTTTTCACTATTCACCGAAATATGAAAGTTGTCAGAAAAACACCAAAAATTTATCAAAACTAAATTTTTATGTCCTGATTCAAAATAAGAAGTTAATTTTTTTCAAATTTAATATATAAAAGTTTTAAATATTGGATTTAAAAAGGGTTCGCCCTTAAAAGGCAGTAAAATTGCATTTTGTGAAAAATACTTCTTTTATCTAAAAAATTGAATTTGTCCTTATATTATGACT
This sequence comes from Viscum album, assembly GCA_963277665.1. Lineage (NCBI taxonomy): Eukaryota > Viridiplantae > Streptophyta > Magnoliopsida > Santalales > Viscaceae > Viscum > Viscum album. The sequence goes on along the minus strand of OY728121.1, from coordinate 84,650,616 downwards.
AAGAAACAAAAAATATGAATTTTAAAATTATATATGATATATATAAAATTCAAATTTTGGTTATTACTATTCATAACCGCTTTCTACACGGCTAGTTTAGTAAGTCTTGGTGTGCTTGAACTCGGTGTTGCGTACATCGAACACTACTGTATTACTTAAAGAGGAGTGTACCATTGAATCTTGGGGTGTTACATGCATGGTCAGTGATCCATGTGTTTTTGAGTAAACAAACATATATAAAATTGGGGCCACATTTTGTGTGTAACCCTTACATGTCGTGTACATATTTATGAGGCTTCTACCTCTCATATATCCTTCATTTTATCTTGGATTGTGGCATGTCAGAAACATATCCTGAGTTTTTTTCTACGTGGAACATGATGGTGGCCTTTATAGTGGATTATAAGATATTACTTGAGATGTTATAAAGGTTATAATTCTGGAGTAAATCCTTGATGAAGTCAATGATTGGGTAGGATCATCAGAGAGAGGCCAGAGTGGTACCACCTAACACAGTAGGGCATGGGTTCTCTATCTACCTACTGAGTGGTACACCCCTATAGACTAGGTATTAGGTCCTCTATATACTAATTAGTTCCCCACACCTTATGGACAAGGGAGTTGGTCCTCTACCTACTAGGTGGTACCCCCTTGCAGGCAAGGGCATGGGTCCTCCACCTACTGAGTGGTACCCCCCCCCCTACAGAATAGAGTGTGGGTCCTCTACCTATTGAGTGGTAGCCCCTAATGGCCTAGGGAGTGGTTTCTCTATCTAATAAGTGGTACCCCCCCCCCCATATGGACTAGGGTGTGGGTCCTCTACCTACGGAGTGGTACCCCATTGTGTAAAAAGGTTTGGATCCTTTATTTACTGAGTTGTACCCCCTTACGGACTTGGTTTTGGATCTTATTCCTACTGAGTGTAACCCCATATGGACTAGGGAATGGGTCCTCATCCTATTGAGTTGTACCCACTAATTCACTATGCTACAGGTTCTATATTTAGAGGTTGTTCCCCATCCTTGATTGTACAGTATAGTGGAGGTGTGTGGGTTCTCCACATGGTTACTTCTTGGGATAGATACATGAGATGTTGGGCATATATGATTGGCCTTTGGAGCTTCATGAAGCCTCATCAATATGAGTTAGGCTATGAAATGGATATCTCCTTTATTTTTCATCTTGGTTTCTTTTATGATCATATATATCTATATCATTGGGATTTTCCCCCTTACTTTTGGATGATTTGAGTACTTCTATCATTTCTTCTATTACTCCCTCTCTATTTTATAGGGAATCCAACTGGGTATGTATATGTTTACCCCTATATGGTATTTTCCTACATGATTGTGTCTTATTCATATGACATATAGGTCGTAAGTTGCATTGGAATATCTTAAGAATACTTGGGTGCATTTAACCACGTATGGTGGTCAAGGTGTAGATATTAGGAGTTGGGATCTCTCAGATTTCTTTATTTTCTATTTATTTTCAGGTTGGGATATCTTTTCCTGTTGGGTGTTTATTTTACTTTTTACTCTTTGGATTATTCTTTTGTAATATTTGGTATTCCCTAGTGGTTATTAATATCATGGTTTTTAATTTATATGTTATATACTTTTATTATTATTATTCATCACTTATTAATGAATATGGTTGGGTGCATGGATATAGTTCTTTTAGAAAAATTCCTCCCATAAAAGTTATATATTATTTGTTCTTATCACCATCCCTCGGCCAATGGAGGCAATCTTGGGGTAGTTGTGTCTTGGCCTGCTGCCAACAAGGCAGGCCCTATTAGTTCAGGTTGTGACATTTTATATCATTCCGGTTTTATGTATTTAAATTTAATACATATTTATTCATGATTATTATTATTTTTTTAAGTTTATTCTTCGAAGGGGTTAAAATTAAAAAAAATTCAAAGAGGTAAGTGTTATTATGAATTCTCACTTTATTTTTTGATCATTACCTTTCTCTTTAATTAATCAGCTTCTTTTGGTCATTTTTCATTAAAAATATCATTTATCTTAAATATATATATTATTGGTATCATGGATATGATTACTTCCTAAACTATATACTATTTTTACATGTGATGTTTACTTTGAAATTTATTTGATTAATTGGGGAAATATTAATAAATCCATATTCTTTAATCATAATGGATTTTCTTCGTAAGGGATATTTATTAATTAATTAAATAAATTATTCAATATATAATTATGTATTTGGACTTGCAGTTATGGGTAGGGTTTGGTTATAGATATCCCCTCACTGCGTCGATAGTCCTCATGAGATAAATCATATGGGTTTGTTTCCAGTAGTTTTAGACTATCTTGAGGAAGTTCTTGATAGTATATGTTTTCATGATTCCTGAGATCATGATGTCCAATAATTAAAATTTTCATTTTATTGATTAAATTAAATGTGTGTTTAATTATTTTACTTTCCATATTGATTATGATTTATTGATTCATGATAGATTTTTTTGTATTTAACCCTTACTAAGAATTTGATCTCAAACTTATTGTTTTCATTTCCTTGAGATTTGAAGAAGAATTATTATAATGAGTTCAAGGATGCCAAATATTTCCATTACTAAGATTTTAAATTTATCTATCAATGTTAAATGGGTATCATGTATTTATCTGGTTCTCAGAATCTAATAAAACAATCAAACCCTTGGTATTTGACCCCCTCATATTTATGCAAGTGTAATAAAGTAGGCATTGTCTCTAGGTTATTGGAGTAAAGGTCCTTATAGTTAGTATCATAGGAATTTTAGTAGGAACCATGGGAAATAGATTAAGGAAAACATAGATTAAACAACATAACAATATGATAGACACTGAGGATAAGTATATAAGAATGTCCAATTGTTTTGGTGAGGAATATATTATGTGGTTTTTCCTAGAAATTCATCCTTTTATAGATACTAAAATCCAATGTTGTTCTTGAACAGAAGTCCCTAACAGTAATAACTTTGAAAAGAGAACATTGAGATTAACCCAATAGTCACCTAGTGCAGGATAACTGTCCAACAAGGCATCTAGTTTGAAACTCCTGGGGGATATTCTTAGGGTAATTCAAAATTTCATTAAAAACCATTATAAAGGATTTGAAAATAAGTATATCCCCACAACAACCAAGTTTATGATTATAATTTTTTAATGTATACATTTTAATTTATGTCAAGTGTTACACAAAATTTAGAATTATATATAATGATTTACAATTCATAATTTTATGTTATAATCCAGAACATTACATGGATTATAAATGGTTCTTGAAAGTAAAAAGTGTATCAATACCAATGGATAATGTGACGATTTACCTACTAAGGAAACCAATACTGATTTTATTAGAACTGATAAAATTGTTGCTAAATTATCGATTCTTAATTAGGTTATGAAAATTATGCATTCTCAAATGGAGAAACATATTCCACATATATATTATCCTATTTTGGATAACATTATTTGATAGAATCCACAATCATTTTGTGGGAAAACTAGTCCAATGGTATCTGAGAAATGATTTAAGTCATTAGAGAATATATTTATGGCCTTGGGATGCAATGACAAAGATAATGATACACTTTTAGTGTATTGTCTAAAAGGTTATGTTGATTAATGGTGGTCATTAATCTAAAAACTATAGATTAAGAAGAAATATAACTCATGAAATAGAAATTTTCTAAGGATATACTTTTCAAAAAAAAATTCTCTCATGAGTGAACAATTGAAATGAAGAGAATTTTCCTTAACTGAAAGTAAAAAAAGAAGACTAAAGTGTTTCTGAGTATGGGTCTACCTTTATAAGGGTATCCAAATATGTCATAGATTATATAAATGGGTAAAATATTTATTATTTCATTAAATGGATTAATCCAATTCTCTAAGAGGAGCTGCTATCTCAAAAATGTTTGTTATATGATGAAATAGTTTTATGTTGCATCAAAACAAAGAGGGAATTATCAAGATCCTACATGATCAATGGAAATCAAGAAAATAATAATTTGAATGAGAACTAAGACAATGGAATGCGTCATAGAAAAAAATAATGGATAGATTTCAACATTTTAAGAACTACAGAAAGAATCATCGTAGAAAATTTTTAAAAGGATAGGAAGTTTTTTATAAGTATGGAGATAAGGTTCATTATACTAGGGAATTCAAAGGGAAGAAATAAAACACTTTTATTTAGTATTTCAACTATAGGTAAATGGGTCAAAATATAAATGAATTCCCCAAGAATCAAGGAAATATACCATAAAAGAGGCCAAGTCTAGATGTCCAAGATTATGTTATCACTATAGATAAAGTGGAAATACTCAATTATTTGGTGGAAGGTACATTAATTATAGACAATTTACCTAATTAGTTAAATTATTTTGTATCATATCACTCTTTTATAACTTCTATGTTTTCTAGTAAAATTTGATACTTCCCTTGATATTCAAGAATGGAGTTTTCAAACATTACTCCTTGTGGAAGTCTAACTAGAAAATGAATGTGTGAGGAAGTCCCTATTATATAACAAAAACATTCTTTATTTTTTGAATTAATTATCTTACCTATGGTTGACTTTGATATAATCCTTATAATGAACTATATTTCAAAATATGATGCAAGAAAATATTTCTAGAGAAATAAATTATGATTATTAATAAAGATTTAGAATTCCTTAACTTTATAGAAAAGACATCATCATTTGATACTTGTTTAGATTCACCACAAATAGATCAATTAGATGAGATTCATGGGAAAGAAGATAAAACAAATTATGAGGATGGGGAAGGTAATCTTAAAATTGAGGATGTGTCTATTGTACAGGAATAAATTTATGTATTTCATGAATAATTACATATGAATCCCCTAGATCATAAAGTTGTGTTTTAAATTGATTTAATCCCTAATTCAAGGCCAATATCAAATCCACCTATAGAATAGCCTCTATAAAATAAGTGGAGTTGAATAAAAACTAGAGTCTTTTTATGATAGGGGATTTATTCACCCTTAGTGTTTTACCATGGGGATCCCCTATTATATTCGTTAAGAAGGGATAAAGATCCATGATCCTTTGAATTGATTATAGGGAAATAAATATAAATATGGTAAAGAACAATCATCATTCACCACGCATTGATACATTATTCGATCAACTTCCCAAAGCCAAATTTTTTTTCAAAGATTAACCATTATTTTGGGTATCATTAATTATGAGTAAATAAAGAAGACATTCCAAAGAAGTATTCCCAAATAAGGTATGAAAATTTTTAGTTTATAGTAATACCATTTGTATAGACTAATTAACCCTATGTTTTTATGAATACAATTTACATAGTATTCAATGAATATCTTGATTATTTTTTTGTATTCATTAATGATAATTTTTTGTATTCTAAAAGATATAGGACCATGATAATCACTTTTGGATGATTATTATGACTCTTATAAGGAATGTTTTATATGGGAAATTTAGTAAGTGTGATTTATGGTTTCAAGAATATTCTTTTCTTGAACATATTTTCTCAAATTATAGAATCTCATTTTATTTTGTGAAGAAAATGGAATTTAGAGGATGGCCTACACCAAAAAAACATAACTAAGGTCCATATTTTCATTGGATTTATAGGTTATTATTGATGATTCATTCAAAATTTTTCCTAATTAGAAAACCCATTGACCAAAATTACAAGTGAATAGGATAAGTTTGTTTGGAAAAAGGAATGTGAATAATGTTTTGATGAACTAAATAAGAGATTGATCAATGTTCATATTTGGACTCTAACATATGGAAATGGTGGTTTTATGATATATATTGATGCTTAGAAGAAGGTGACTAGTTTTGGATTAATGTGAATTGATAAATTTAATACATATACATTAAGGAAATTAAAAACTAATGAATAGAACTATCCAAGAAATGATATTTAGATGGAAGCTGTAATATTTGAATTGAAAATATAGTGACATTATCTCTATAGTGAATGATTTGAGATATATATATGTTGGATTTAGTGGCCTAGAACCAACTAATCTGTACTTTATTCATTAATAAATACCTTATCACATCTTTATTGTTATTTTGTGTGACAATGCATGTGATAATGTCCTATGGATAGTTGTTGCATTAAAGGGTCATATCGGATCCCTGCAATGATGAGAACTAGGAAGTTCCATAACACAGTTCTTGAATATATGTTCTATGGTCGGATGATGTTATTTGTGGGACACAAATAATATAGGCCATTAGGGGTGAGGACTCATAAAACTTTGAGGCACCTTCTCATGGTGTGCACCCTTGGTGATATCCAGGAGGATATTATGTGAATGAGACCTGCTAGTAGGAAATCCACATTTCATAGTATCATTGGATGTTCTATCTATGGACGTGTGTATTGGTCCTTATACTTTATGATTATTATTAATGGGTATTACAACTCACACACTTAGATTTATGGATGAAAACTATGACGAAACATTGTTCGCAATGCGGTAGGATACGTTGGGTGCGCCACGAGTGATACTACATTAATAGATAATATGAGAAAGGATTTGTCCCTTCTATTCCATAATGGAAGTAGATATCTCAGGCCCTTTGATGGAATTGATATAGCCTAAATAAATTCATGGCCATGGTAATGAATGGGAATGTTCAATTACGGAAAGTCAAAGAATGAATAATCGAGCACGTGGGTTTATGGCAATAGCATGTAACAAGCTTGATTCGAGATATCTAGACAATGGGATCATATTACACGGTAAGCATTCATAAGTGGTGACACTTCATTGCAGCATTAACTTCTTTCTCTATGGGTTCCTTGGTGTGTTTCAAGATTCTAACCTAGGACTTTAGGTAGGGTCTGTCTAATTGCACTTAGAAAGAGGCCTAGAGGGTCACACACTAAGTGTGTCCAAGTATCTCAGTTAAATATTAATTTAACAAGTTAAATAAAGATAATTCTCGATTTTGGTTTAATAATTATTTAAGGATGGATGATCGCATTTATTTTAACACTAGTTATTCGAGATAATATATTGTTGGTGAAATAATATATTTATTAACTATTAATTCTATGATATTTATCTTAGAAATAAATATCCATTATTCAAGGTCTAATAAATATGTTGGAGGAAATAAAGAAAAATGGAAATACAAAAGTACACGCTGTGTATTGTTTCCCCCTAAGAATTTATGAGAAATAATATTATTTATTTAATTAAATAATATTAGGTGTAATTCGCTGGGCGCATGCTAGGTAATAATAATAGTTAACTATTATTATTAGACATGGGGTATTACTATAAATTAAATGAAATGAATAAATGATTTTGGGTAATTAATTCATTTTATTATTCTATGTAACTAAAAATACCAATTATATATTTCTCATTAGCCTATCCATTTTTTGTGTGGTTGTGCACAACAGGTTTGGAAATGCTCTCAAGCCAATAGAGAATTCCTTTTCCACTAGAAATGCTCTCAAGCTACGAGAGAGAGATCCACCTCCACCGGATCAAGACGGTCGAAGGCGGACATTGCAAGAAAAGTATATTCCACACTAGCACCCAGATATCCCTTAGGCGACGTCCAGAGATACGTGGAGCACGTGTGGATAACTGCTAGAGGAATCCTACACTTGGATTCTATGATGTAATGACGGATCACATCAGATCATGACCAAAAACGTCAACAAAGAAAGAATTTCATAAAATTAATTCTTTTCAATTAATTAAATTAATTATATCCAATATATGATGATCCAATCTATAATTCTAGGACTCAACTCTTTCTTTTTCGTTCTTCATTATATTCTGAAGATCCTGCGTTTTATTATTCTGACGGATCTCATATTGATCATTGTTAACGCTAAAATTAAAGTGGGGTACACCCACCAACGTGCTTCTGTTGTGCCCAGAACCTACAAGTGGTATCAGAGGGATCATATCATTTGTTATAATTATTTATGTCTTTTGTTGGTGATTTACGCAGTTAAAAATTTATTTATTTCAATTCAAGTTAAATGTTCTTTAAAATCTGAATCTTGAGATCTGTTCCTCCTCTCACGTTTCTCATTCACCTTACATAAACAAATTTTTATTTTAATTTTGATTAAAATAAAATAGAGGATCTCATCCAGAGGTTCCAAACATTCCTGGTTGTCCAACACTAGAATACACGGCGTCCATTCAGAAGTACACATTGTGTAGTCTAGGTTCAATGCATCGGACTGGTTCACCAAATCATGTCGTGTGTTGGAGTATTCTTAAGTCATAAATGACACCATGTGTTGACCAAGAACAAGTGGCACACGGTTTCCAGATTACACACCGTGTGGTCCACTGAACATGGCATGTATTCCCTTTGGGCTAGGGTTGGACCGTGTACCCCGTACAAGGCTTACCCGGCTGGAAGCCACATAACGCGGATACTACACAGTGTGTGTCCCATTGAACACACCGTGTACTCTGAAAATTTATGAAGTACATCTACACGCTATGTCCTTGGGTGTGTACTTCAGATGAAAAGTGAAAAAAGGTGCACGCTGTGTAGTCAGAACTATATGTCGTGTACTCATCTAAATTACGCATATTTATTAAAATTTATTATTATATTATACAAACCCTTGAGATGTGTACCATAGTAAAGGTGTAAAGCTGAGGCACAACACGCGATAGGTGTTATATATATGTGTGTGTTTAATTTAACATCTGTGTAATGGTCATTTCTACTCATTGGGTAGTTTTGAATAGGAATTCACCATGTTTCCTCCAAGGTACAAGTTACCTACAAAGATAATTTTAAATGAATTTATTTGTTTAAAATTCTGATGGATGAGAATCTCAAAGAAATTCAGAAAAGGGTTTAAGATAAAAGGATTTATTAATTAAAGATAATTAATTGATTTTAGCATGATTTATCTTAAAAAATAATGATTAAAGAATTGAATGCTAGTTTTATTTATGTGTAAATATCATTGCATGTATGGATGATTATGAGCTAGACCAAGACCTTTATATGTGAATGGTTTCTTTTAATTTATTTATTTAAATCAAATTTTTTTTCCTGCAAGCCTTCTCCTCATTAATATGTACACCCAAGGTTTCTTTTATGTAAAACCCCGTTTTACCCTCCACCTACATGAGAGATAAAAGAATATGTAATGGATGGAGCTTCCAAGATGGTGTAGGTGGCTCAAGTTAGGAGCCAAGGTGAAACCAATCCAAGGAGATACAAAGGTGAACAGGTGGAAAGCTGTAAACATGATCCCAGAAGGTTCAATGTGTTTCTCCCCTAGGTCTTGGGTTAGTTTATCAATTGATAGATAAACTAACCAATAGAACAAGCTCATTATCATACCATTTATTTTATTTTGGTCAATTTCATGGTTTATTTATTGTGGGTGTTTAGACACGATCACACAATTAATGAATTAAACAAACATGTAAGATAGAACAAAAATAAGACCGACCTATGCATGAAATATTATCTTAGACATGGTTAATCACATAAGTATATCCCACTTAATATTAATAAGAATGTAATCAAAGATAATAAAATGGAAATTTACGTATAAGGATAAAATCCCTCAAAGATATATTAAGTCGGTATAACCTTCCATAATAATGGTAAGCATCAAACCATAGTTTGAAGTGCTTGAACAACCCTAGTTGGGGTTCAATCAATTATCGAGGAATTATAATTCATGGTTTTGGGGTTGATTTGACTTGGTTAATATCAAGGTTTGACTACCACTATTGGACTTGTTGTGACTAAGAGGCAAAGGGTATGGAAATCCAAAAATAAAAGGATTTCAGGATTGGGGAGTCTACTCAGTAGATCATGGAGCTACGAGTTAATGTAGTTGGAATTTAGAATGCCTACCTAAAACCCTTCAAGTTTCTTGACCAACCCTAATTGTGGTAATTTGATGGCAAATATGTATCATTTCCACTAGAAAACTCAAAAAACAGAATATTCTGAAGATAATGGTGAGGGATATTGAATTTTGATAAAATAGTTGGAGACTAATAAGTATTAATTTATTTATTTTTCTTAGTTTTATCCTAATAAAGTACTAAACCTTTTCTCATCTTAATTTGTAGAAATGGAAAGAAAAATGACTTTAAACATATCATTTCAAACCATATTCGAGAAGGAAAACCTTCTCACTGGTACCAATTTCCAAGAGTGGAAGAGGTGTTTACGCGTCATCCTTCTCTACAAGAGGAAGTTGTATGTGCTGGAAGAGCCTATTCCAGTTTCACTTGTAAAAAATACCATTGATGAGGAACTATCTCTCTATATGAAACACATGAATGATTCCACAGATGTCCATTGTTTCATGTTTTCATCCATGACTAATGAGATCTTGAAGCAATATGAAAACATGGAAGCGTATAGAATGATGTCTCACCTTAAAGATTTTTATCAAGACATGGTGAGACATTAGAGATATGAGAGCTCCAACACATTGTTTACAACTAAGCTTGGAGATTCTGCGCCAGCTAGTCCTCGTGTAGTTAATCTCATTGGCTACATTGAACGCCTGGACATCTTATGGATTACGTTCCCAGATGAGTTGCATGCAGATCTCATCCTATCATCACTACCTAAGACCTTCTATATATTTATTGTCAACTACAACATGAGAAATAATGAGAAGAGTCTATCAGAACTTCTGACCTTAATTCTCCAGGTAGATAAGGACATGGGGCATGAAAAACCCACAGTCCTTATAGTGAATAAGAAAAGAAAGGACAAGGAAAAAGGGTCAAAGACTTATAAATGGTCAGAAGCCCCCAATATTTGTCCCTCCAAGAAGGGGAATATCCAGAGGCAGGGCAAGAAATGGGGGGTAGTATGTTTTTCATGTGGCAAGAATGGCCACTGGAAGAGGAACTGCACCCAGAAGCATGGGGACGCTAAAGGTGCATTCGTTATCAATTTTAATCTTTCAATTTATACACATTGGTTATTAGATACAGCTTGTGGGGATCACATCTATATTCAAATGTAGGAACCAAGTAGATTTAGAAATATTTCCAGAGAATAGGTGGTTCTTCGAGCTACCAAAGGTGCAAGACTGGCTGTGTTAGCCATTGGAGATTACCACCTCTCATTGCCAACAGGGATGATTTTGGTTTTACATAACTGTTATTATGTGCAGGTTTTTACCAAGAACATAATTTATGTATCTTTTATGGATATGGATGGATTTATTTTCATGTTTGGAAATAAGGGATGTCTCTTTTATAAGAACAATGTATGTTATGATATGGCACATTTTAAATGATGGTTTGTATGTATTAAATTATGAAAACCAAGTGTTGGAAATTGATAACAAAACAAACTTACATGACTCATACATCACCCAGTTGTGGAATCACCATCATAGTCATTTAAACGAGAAGTGCTTGACAATGCTCTACCTAGATGGATAGTCAGACTCTACTAAGATAAAACCACGTGATAGATGTCACACTTGTTTACAAGGAAAAATGACCATGCCTCCTTTCGGTGGATAGGGTGAAAGGGCCATAAAGCTTCTAGGATTGGTGCACATGGATGTTTGTCGACCATTTCTAGTAGAAGCTATAGGTGGGTATTCTTACTTCATTACTTTTAATGATTATTTGAGTAGATATGGATATGTCTACGTAATGAGGTATAAGTTAGAAGCCTTATAGATATTTAAGTAATTCAAGAATGAAGTAGAGAAACTTCTTGGTAAGATGACAAAGATGCTCTGATCGGATCGAGGTGGAGAATATCTGAACTAAGAGTTCATGGATATTCTATGGGAGTCTGGGATTCTATCTCAACTCACTCATCCTTATACACCAAAGTGGAATGCTGTTAGTGAAAGGAGGAACTACACCTTGTTGGACATGGTGAGATCTATGATGAGTCATGAAAATCTTCTATTATCCTTTTAGGGATATGCATTAAAGACTATTGTATAAACATTAAACTGAGTACCAACCAAGGCGGAAAATGGAATTCCCTCTGAGTAATGGAATGGAAAGAAACCCATTTTGTCGTAGTCATGTGTATGGGGATGTGAGACATTTTTTATGGCCTTCTCAGGTAACAAACTAGCACCCTAGGGCACGAAGTGTATCTTTATAGGAAATCTCAAAGAAACGAAAGGATGTTACCTATATAACCCTTCAGACAAGAAAGTGATTGTCACCATACAATCCGTCTTTCTTGAGATGGATCACATACTCAAAAAGGATAGTGGGATCAATAATGACGTTGACGAAGTTGATGCTCAAGATATATAGGAGTTGGTACAGGAACAAGATCCACATGTCCTCGTGGAAGAGGATCCAGAAACACAAGTACTGCATATGAGCTCAGGAGAGGTAAGGGAACCAGAGAGATTTGGTTTCCTAGTCACCAAGGATGGTGAATCCTTATTTTAGGACAATTATGAACCTCTATCCTACAGGGAAGCAGTAGAAATCTCAAAAGCTTCAAGATGTCTTAAAGATATAAATTCAGAGATGGATTACAAGTATCAGAACCAAGTCTGGGTTCTGGTTGATGAGCCAGTTGATGTAAATACTATTGAATTCAAATTAGTATTCAAGATAAAACTGGACATGGATGGTCTAGTTTGTACTTATAAAGCAAGGAAAGTGGCTAAAGGATTCAGAAAATGTCAAGGAATTGACTATGATGAATCCTTCTCTCCAGTTTCCATGTTTAAATCAATAAAAATAATACTTTCCATAGAATCTTACTATGACTACGAGATTTGGAAAATGGATGTCAAAATAGCATTCCTTAATTAGAGCCTCTAGAAAAATGTCTATATGACACAACCAGAAGGGTTTGTGACCCCAGGTGAAGCCAAATGGGTTTGCAAGTTGTAGAAATCCATTTATCGATTAACGCAATAATCCAGGTCATGGAACATTCTATTTGATGAATACATAAAGGAATTTGGTTTTATTAAGAATGAATGTGAGCCATGTGTTTGTAAGTGGTTTAATGGGAATTTTATCGTTATCCTAGTAGTATTTTTTGAAGACATATTGATTATTGGAAATGATGTACCAATACTACAGTCAGTTAAGGACTTGTTAAACAAGTGTTTCTCCATTAAGGACTTAGGGGAAGCAGCCTACATTCTAGGGATCAAAATCATTCGTGATAGATCCAAGAGGATACTTGGGCTAAGTCAGGGAACATACATTGAACAGATACTAAAGAGATTTAGTATGGAACAATCCAATAGGGTATTGGTTCTAGTGTCACATGGCCTACATATTTCTAAGAAAATGTGTCCTCAGAAACAACAAGAGAAAGATAGAATGAGTAAGATCCCATATGTTTCACCTATATGATCCATCATGTATGCCATGTTATGTACCAGGCATGATGTTGCCTATGCACTGAGCACGGTAGGCATATATCAGTTAGATCCAGGAGAACATCATTGGACTGATGTTAAGACTATCCATAAGTATTTGAGAAGAACTAAGGATATGTTCCTAGTGTATGGAGGAGACGAGGATCTTGTCATTAGATGGTATGTTGGTGCTGGTTTTTAGATAGATCAGAATGATCTGAAGTCACAATCTGGATATTTTTTCTGTCTCAACGGAGGATATGTGAGTTGGAAGAGTTCAAAGTAGCCAGTGGTCGCCGATTCTATTGCAAAGTCCAAATACATAGCGGCTTCTGATGTATCCAAGGAAGTTATCTGGATTCAGAACTTTGTCCAAGAGCTTGATGTTTTTCCTAGTAATAAATATCCTATAATGTTGTATTGTGATAATACTATAGTGGCGGCTCTTGCAAAATAACCAAGGTCACATCGATGGACAAAGCACGTACTCTGGAAGTATCACCTCTTGAGGGATTTCTATCAAATGGGTGAAGTTGAAGTGGGCAGAGTGTCCACAGAAGTGAACGTGGAAGACCCCATGACTAAAGGCATATCTCAGCAGAATTATGAATATCTTGTGAGATCTAGCAGGTTAAAGGTTGTTTGTAATTGTATCTAGTGCAAGTCGGAGCCTACTGGAGTTGGTGGCCTAGAACCAACTACTTTTTACTTTATTCTTTAATAAATACCTTATCACATCTTGTTTGTTAATCTGCGTGACAATTCATTTGATAATAACCTAAGGATAGTTGTTGAATTAAAGGTTCATAGCGGATCCCTACTATGATGAGAACCCGGAAGTTCCATAACATTGTTCTTGAATATAAGTTATATGGCCGAATGATGTTATTTTAGGGACACAAATAATATAGGTCATTAGGGATGAGGACTCATAAAACATTGAGGCACCTTCTCATGGTATGCGCCCTTGGTAATATCTAGGAGGATATTATTAGAATGAGACCTGCCGGTAGGAAATCCACATTTCATAGTGTCATTGTATGTTCCTATCTGCGGATGTTTGTATTGGTCCTTAGACTTTAAGATTATTATTAATGGGTATTACAACTCACGCACTTAGATGTATTGACAAAAACTGTGTTGACACACTATTCGCATGGAGGTAGGATACATTGGGTGTGTCACGAGTGGTACTACATTAAAAGATAATGTAAGAAAGGATTTGTCCCTTCTGTTCCATAATGGAAGTAGATATCTCAGACCCTTTAATGGAATTGATATAGGCTAAATAAATCCATGGCCATGGTGATGAATGGGAAAGTTCAATTCTCGAAATTCAAAAAAAGAATAATTGACCACATTGGTTGATGGCACTAGCATGCAACCCGCTTGATTCAAGATATCGAGACAAAGGGATTATATTACATGGTAAGAGTTTATAGGAGGTGACAGGCCATTGCAACATTAACTTAATTCTCTATGGGTGCCTTACCATGTTTCTAGATGCTAACATTGGACTTTAGGCAGGCTCCATCTAATGCCACTGAAAAAGAGGCATAGAGGGTGACACACTAAGTGTGTCCAAGTATCTCAGTTAAATATTAATTTAACAAGTTAAATAAATATTATTCCCAATTTTGGATTAATAATTATTTAAGGATGGATGATCGCATTTATTTTGACACTAGTTATTCAAGAGAATATATTGTGGGTGAAATAATATATTTATTAGCGAGTAATGCAGTGATATTTATTTTATAAATAAATAGCCATTATTCAAGGTCTAATAAATGTGGTGGAAGAAATAAAGAAAAATGGAAAAACAAAAGCACACGACATGTATTTTTTCTTGGGAATTAATGAGAAATAATATTATTTATTTAATTACATAATATTAGATGTAATACAATGGTTTCATCTTAGGTAATAATAATAGTCAACTATTATTATTATACATGTCGTATTACTAATAATTAAATCAAATGAATAAATGATTTTAGGTAATTAATTCATTTTCTTATACTATGTAATTAAAAATGCCAATTATATATTTCTCATTACCCTAGACATTTTTTGTGTGATTTTCAAAATGGATTTGGAAAATCTCTCAAGCTAAGAGATAATTCATTTTCCACCAAGAATGCTCTCAAGCTACGAGAGAGAGATCCACCTCCACCAAATCAAGGCGATCGAAGGCGGACATCTCAAGTAAAGGCGATCGAAGGCGGACATCTCAAGTAAAGGCTCATATGTGCTTACACTTGGAGATACCTTCGATGAAGTCCAGAGATACGTAGAGTACGTGTGGATCACCGCTAAAGGAATCCTGCACTTTGATTCTATGATGCAATGACGGATCACATCAGATCATGACCTGAAACATCAACCAAAATATAATTCCATCAGGTAGTTCTTGTCAATTAATTAAATTAATTATAACCAACATATGATGATCCTGTCTATGATTTCGGGACTCCCGTATTTATTTTTCCTTCTTCGTTTTATTCCGAAGATCTAGAATTTTATTATCATGGAGGATCTTGGATTGATTGTTGTTAACAATAAAATTAAAATTGGGTACACCCACCAACCCACTTGTGTTGTGCCCAGAACATACAATATATGAATCATAAAAGACTAAAATACATATTTTTATAGAATTATACCAATAAAAGACAAATTAAATGTCTCAAGGTACTTATAGATTATGATTTCTCAATCAAATACCAACTGGGTAAATCAAATTAGGTAATGGATGCATTGAGTAGGAAATATCAGGGAGTTTTGACCCAAATGATGATTGAGAGAGATTCTATGTTCCTGGATTTAATGAATATGGATATGAGAATTATTAATGAATAAGACACATTACTAAATTTTCAAATGATTGTGAAACCATATTTATTATAAAAGATAAAAATTTCTTAGTCTAATGATATGAACCTTCAGATGAAAATTAAAGTAGTGATTAATGGTAAATTATCCGATATCGTTTGTGCAGATTGGGTTATAAACTTTTGAATGTGTTCTTGAATTCCATATATACCTAAGATAAAATAGTAATTGTTATGTGGAACTCATTAATCGAATTTATATGTACACCATAGTATCATAATAATGAATAGGGATTTGAGGGAATAGTTTTGGTGGGATAAAGTGATGTAGGAAATTTATGATTATGTGTCCAGATGTTTTGTTTTTCAACAAGTTAAAGCTATGAGACAACATCCAATAGGATCCATGTGACATATTCTTATTCCTGTGTGAGAATTGGATGAAATTCTTATAGTCATTCCCGTAAATCTACTAAGTACTCTTATAAATAATGATGTAATATTGGTTATCATTGATATCCAAACCAAATTTGCACACTTCCTCAATAAAAGAGAAGATTTACCTCTTGAGCACATTGAGAAGCTATATATTAATGATTTTGTAAGACGTCATAGTGCACCTATTTTGATCATGACTGATCATGATCTTTGTTTTACATAAAATTATATAAGAGTCTTTATAAGGATCTTGATACTAAGCTTTAATTGAGAATTTCCTATCGTCCTCAAATTGATGCAAAATATAAAAGGACTATTCGAATAATGGATAAAATGTTGAGGTCTTTCTCATTTGACATTCAAGGTATATGTGGTCAATATTTACCTTTTTTAGATTTTTCCTATAATAATAGTTTATATTCAAGTATTCAAATGGCACCGTATAAAGAATTATATGCCAATAGATGTCATACTCCAACATGTTGGTATGAAGTTGGTGAAAGGAAACTTGTAGGCATATAACTTGTCGTTTGGACAATGAATAAGGTAAATCCTATTTAGGTTCACATTAAGTCATCTAAAAATTTGAAAAATAATTATTCCAATAATCAAAGGAAATTTTTGGAATTCTAAGTGGGAGATCATTTTTTCTTGAAAGTAACTACATAGAAGGGTTTTATAAGGCTTAGTAAGAAGTTAAATTTTAGACCTAGGAACATCCGACCATTTGAAATCCTTGACAAAATTGGAGATATTTTTATCTTTTGTAAATTCCAATAAGTCTCTCTAAAGAACATAATGTGTTTTATATATCATTCTTAAGGATATACATGCTAGACCTAATGAATGTGCTCACCTCTGATGAAATAGAATTGGAACCCGATCTATCTTACTATGAAAAACCTATCTATATAATTGATACTATAGAGTAATTATTGGTGAATATTATGACTCATCTGGTAAAGGTACTTTAGAGAAATCTCAAAAAGGATGAAGAAACATAGGAACCGGAGGATGTTATGAAGAATAAATTCCATCATCTGTTTATAAGGAAATATCTAAAATAATTGAGGAATAAAATTTTGATGGATTTAAGAATGAAACACCCAGACAATTTTCAATTTATTTCTATTTAAATTAATTAAATCTCTTCAATAGATTTTGATGCATGAAACACCGGGTATAAATGAAACATGATACTCTATTAAAATATTATTTTGAAAAGATCATTATAACCTAGATGTTAAATTGGTAGGTATAGATTGGAAAACATAAATAAATATGTATATATATATATATATATATTTCACACATTAATTGGTTATCTTTTCATAATAAATATAAATAGCAATCATTTTAAAGTAAAAGAAATGATTTTTGGAAAATGGGTTTTTTCAAAGAAAAAAGTTTTGATGCTTCTTGCGCACATAGTATAAAACTATTTTATGAAAATTTTCAGAAATTTCATTAATAAAACTAACTTTATTTTTAGAATCATATTTTAAAAATTATATTTAGGTGAATTTTTCTATTTTCCTATAAAGTTTCATTTTTCAATGAATAGTTGAAAATGAGAATTTTTATTTAAAAACTAATATTTCATTTAAATTTTTTAAAAATTTAATTTATTTTTTAAATTTGTTTTAAAATAATATTAGTTCAATAATATTATAATAAATATAATTTAGGTAATTATAATCAATTTCATGTTGAATTGTTATATTAAAACCTTCTGTACTTATGAGAATTTTCTCTTTGAAAACCTGCTTTTTGGTCGTGTATGTGACTATAATTTTAAATAGGATTCTGAATGTTCTATAAATTGAATTTGGTAAAATGGATTTCATATTTTGAATCAGAATAATTTATATTACCTAATAATTTCAAATTAAATTTTTATCTAAATGAATACTAAAAAAAAGTAAAAATTAATTATCGTGTTTACGGTAAAATGCGGTTTTGGGGGTTAAACTAAGAAGATAAGGGTTAAAGACGGAATACCAAAATTTTAAAGTCTTATTTTCTATAAATATTTCCACATTATCCTGTCAAAAATTATAACCTAATATTATTTAAAAAAATTTGGAATGTGAATAACTTTACCATTTTGGATTCTTTTGATAAATTTCCAAGTAATTTCAAAGGAGGTCCCATTTCCCGACTTATAAAAGGGAACTACCTCCGCTCACTTTTTCACCCATACCAAGAACATTTTTTTAAAAAACAATCTGTACAAAAAATCCTTATAAATATTCTATATCTTTTTTCCCTCCCAAAATTCCATCTCCATGGTCCTTAAGAGGAGATACAAAGGAGGTTTCTCTTAGAGAAGGTAATTGTCTTAACAAATCTCTTTCAATTTCTTTCTCATTTTTCCACCATCAATTATGGATTAACAAAAAACTATTTAATAAAACCAATATCTCAAATATAAGGAGATTTAATTTTTCTTATTTCATAATGTTTATCCATATCCTCTTCCATCAAATGGGAAACAAAATCGTCAATCGTGTGTATGACGGTCTATTGCCTCGCAAACTAATGTAACTCATTTTCCATAAAAACCATTCATAGTTTTCTATAATGATGAAGTTAATTTTTATATATAATATTTATTTTATAAATATGGTCTTTAATAATAATATCACATATAGATTTTTAATTTCCATTCCATTTAAAATATGATAATGTCGCTCGTGTGTACGGCGGACTACGACCTCACAATGTGATTTGATTCATTTTTTTCTTACACTTTACATTGAATGTAGTAAGTATAACTTTAATTAATATATTTTATATATATTAAATTTTAAAAATTATTTAAAATTAATATATCATTCATTTACTTACCCTTTCACCCATTAAGGAATGATATCACTTCTCGTGCATGTGTAAATTCTATCATCTCTACTAAGCGATTCAATTCATTTTCCATGAACAAATTTTAAGAATGGTTCTAATAATGTGTATACATAGTAAATATGATATTTATAAAATTATTAAAATTAGGGTTCTTATTTATTTATATCCTATTTACATGAACCATAACTTTCATTGGAAAACTCACATGAGAAAATAAGACCACTAACACCCAAAACAATAAAAATAATAAAATATTATTAACAAATGGGTGGTAAAATTTTAAAAAAGGATCACATATGATATTATAAATATTATTACGGTTATTTTATAAATTAATATTATTATTAAAACCATTATAATGGAGTTTAAAGAATTATTAACTAAAGAAAAGCGTGTGGTAAGGGACTTCGTCTCAATTTCCTTTCATTGAGTCATATTTTATTTTTGTGCACATAATTTATTATATATGGTGTAAATAATGACCATTATACATGTAATATAATTAATAATTCATTATTCATGGTAATTTAAATTTAAATTTTAATGTTTTCATCCAAGGGGATCTTAATTTATTTTTACCAAGTGGTAAGGTATTTTGCCTCAATTTCCATTTCATTGGGATGTTTTTGTTAATATCATTTGTTCACTTTTACATGGTTTATATAATACCAAATTAATTTATTTAAAATGAATAAATATTTATTAATGATGCTTAATTTTTTTTTTGGTTTATTATTCAAGGGGTATAAAATTTTAAAGTTACCAAAGTGGCTAAATTTATTGGTAATTCTCACTTTCTTTTGTGATTGTCAACATCCTATTGAAACAATACTTTATTATGGTTATTTTTCTTTGGAAATTACCTTGATCATAAATATAAATATTATGTTCATCATGGATATGACTATTTCCAAAATTGTATAACATTTTTACATATAATTTTACTTGGAATTTTATTTTATTAACAAGGGATATATTGATAAATCCATATTCTTTACTAAATAAGGCTATTTGTTGATAAGGAATATTGATTCATTAATTAAATAAAATATTAAATATATAAGGAATGTTTTTACCTGAAGTTATGAGTGGGATCCATTAATTGATATCCCCTTGATGCATTGACAAGTCTCATGATACAAATCAGTTGGTCAAATCAAATGGGTTTTTACCCCGTAGTTTTAGACTGTGTTAAGAAAGGTTTTGATAATTGAGGTTTTTATGGTTCCTGAGATAATTAAATACAATAATTAATCATTTCCTTCATTTATTATTCAGTTATTATTATTATCAATGATATTTTACCAATAATAATATCTCTGGATACATTTCATTCTTAGTATATTGATTAATTGGAATGTGTGTTCAGTTATTTACCTTGTTGTATTTATTATGGTTTTTTGATATATGATAGCTTCCACTATATATAACACTTATAGAACAATAAATCTCACCTTTATTTTTTTACATTCCTAGGAATATGAAGAATAATTCTTGGAATGAGTTCAAGGATGAAAAATATTATCATTAATATTATTTCTATTTTATTTCCCTAGTTAAAATATATATCATGTTTGTATATGGTTACCCAAAATAGCTAAAATGATCGCTCCTTTAGTATTTAACACCCTTGTATCTATGCTAATATAATAAATTATTCACCAGATCTAGGTTACTAGAGTTGGGTATACTATATCATCTAAATCATGTCTCGATCCACCTCCAATATGTATTCTTAATAAATACCATAGAGAATAAGAGAAAATACAACCAATGAATGGAAATTTTATCCTTAAAATAGAATATGTTCTATTTGTGCCAGAAGACAATGATGTGTTTCCTGAAAAACTACCTAGACATCAACCTGAGCATGAATTTGAGTTGTATATTGATCTAATCCTTGATTAAAAAACTATATCTAAGAATACCTAATGGATTAACACATTTAATTAGTGGAATTAAAGAACCAACTATAAGATTTATGTGATAAGGGAATTATATTCCATATTGTTTCACCAAGGGGACCCCCTAGTATTTTTGTTAAGAAGAAATATGGGTGGGTGAGGTTTTTATTCAATTATAATGTTATCAATTCCATTTTTATAATGAACAAATATCTACTTCCCGACATTGATGATTTGTTTAAACAACTTCAACAAGATCAATATTTTACAAAAAAATATATTTTTTCTAGGTATCATTTACTAAAAGTTAAAAGGGAAGATATTCTAATAATGGAATATTTTATGAGGTATAGAAATTATTAAATTATAGTAATTCCATTTTATTGACTAATTCACCCACTATTTTTATGAATCTAATGAATAGGTTATCAAAAGATTATCTTGATAATTTCTTTATGGTATTTATTGATTATATCTTAATATATTCTAAAATATGAGATGAACATGCGATTAATTTGAAAATCATTCTTAATAATCTTATATAAAAGGAGTTATATAGAAAATTCATCAAATGTGAATTCTAGATTCATTAAGATTATTTCAAGGAAATATTGTCTCTAAGGATGGAATATTAGTCTATCATTTAATGAAAAACCTAGTTATTGAATGGTAAACACAAAAAAATATAAACTAGGTCTATAGATTCCTTGGATTAATAGGTTAATATCAAAGATTTAGTCAAAATCATTATCAATTAACTAACTCCTTAGCCAAGTTCACACATAAAGGGGTTAAGTTAATACGGTTAAAAGAATGTTGGTAAATTTTTGATGAATTAAAGATGATATTGGTCAATGATATAATATTTTCATTACCATCAGGAAGGTATGAAATTTTGATGAATAGTTAATCATCAAAGAAGGCACTTAAATATGTTCTTATATAGAATGATAGAGTTATTTCCTATGCATCATGATAGTAAAAATATTTATGAATAAAATTATCAAACCCATGATCTATAATTATAATCCATCATATTTACATTGAATAAATAGAGGCGTTAACTTTACTGTGAAATATGTGAAATGTATTTAGATAGAAAAGATGGAAATGCATATTCTAATAGAAAAATATTACTGTGAGGAAAAGGTGGTGGTTAAAACTAGTCAAGGATAATTATTTATCAATACATTACCACCATGGGAATAGAAATAAGGTAGATGATGAATTAAGTAGGAATTATCATGGGATTTTGACTAAAATGAGGATTGAAAAAGGTATTATATTCATCGATTTAGTAAATATAGATATAGGAATCATTAAAGAAGGTCAAATAATATATCTATTCCAAATGATTTTCAATTAAGACTTATTGGAGAAAATAAAAATTTCCCATATTTATTATAAGAATATTAAAAATAAAATATAATAAATGAATGATGGGATGTTGGTATACATCATCTATAAAGATTTTTTCTTGAAGTTTGAATAATGGAAATGTGGTACATCCTTTTCTGAGTGAAAAATAGAACAATTTGATAAAACTCACTTCTCAAATTTCTCTATAATTCTTAATAACACAAAAATATATTGTGGATTAAAAGAATGTTTTTCAAAGGATGATGTAAAATTGAAAATTATAGACTATATATCAAGATTATTAGTTTGTCAATTGGTAAAGGTTAAGAGGAAACATATTAAATGATTCATGTATCCTCCAATTGTTCCATTATGGAAATAGAATGGTATTACTATAAAATCTTTCCCTAGAATGCAAAAAAAATGATGATATAATGATTAAAAATGTGTTATTATTGATCTACTTACCAAGTCCACATATTTCCTCTATATAAGGGAACATATACCACTTGAGTGCCACATGTCGCTCTATATTAATAAAGTTGTGAAACTTCATAGTGCACCTATTTCTATTGTCTCTGATCATGAAACATGGTATACATCAAAATTATGGAAATTTATTTAGAAGGATCTAAATAAAAAGATATATTTGAGCATTGATTATCATCCTCAAACTATTAGAAATTCTAAAGGACTATTTGTGCATTAAAAGTCTTATTGATGTCATAATAACTTAACTTTCAAGGTATGTGGGATTAGTATTTAATTTTTTTGTAGTTTTTATATAATAATAGTTTCTATTTGAGCATTCAAATGGAACTATATGAATCCTCGTCTGGGAAAATATTTCATAAACCAATTTTTTGGGAAGAATTTAATGAAACTAATCTTTTAGTCCTATAAATTATTTATGAGAAATTAGAAAAGTTAGAACCATTCATAGTCATATTAATGCATCTTAGAGAATTAAAAGGTGTTACTTAAACAACCAAATGAAGGATTTAGAATTTCAAGTAGGATATCATGATTTCAAAAAGTTTTCTACAAGGAAGGTTGTTATAAAGTTTATAAATAAATGGAAAATAATTCCAAGGTACATATAGTCTTTTGAAATTCTTGAAATAATTAAAGTTGTAGATTACCATTTGGTAATACATCCTAGTCTATCTAATGTTCATGATGTGTTCTATATATTTTTATTAAGGAAGTAAATTCCAATCCCAATGTAGGTTCACACATAGGATGAAATATAATTAGAACCGCATTTATCTTATTATGAAGATCCTATACAAATTCTTGACACTATAAAACATGTGTTACAGAATCAAATGACTTAATTGGTGAAGTTACTTCAGAGAAATAATAAAATAGAAGAGTAAATGTGGGAAAATAAAGAAGTTACAAGGAATAACTACCCATATCTATTCATGAGGTGACATTCTATAAATTTTAGAGAATGAAATCTTTGAATTAGGGAATAATCTTACTCTTGATATTCAACTATAGTAAATAATATTTTCTTTCTCAAGAAACAATAACAAAAGGTGAAAAGATTTTTTCAACAAAGAGATTAAAACCTAAATTCCCATATTTTATAATATTAATTATAATAAATTAATTCTATTTTTAAATTTATCATGTAAAATTTATATTAATGTAAATTTTAAAATTTTTACAAAATATTATATTTTTGAGTAAATAGTGAAAAATATTGAATTTACAAAAAAAATTCATATTTATGATATTATAATGATGTAAGAATAAATTTAATGATTATGAAACTTTTTTTATAGAATATATATATATATATATATTATAATAAATATAATTAATATAAAAATATAATTTTTAACTTTGTAATATATGCTTAACATATTCGAAATCTAAGTAGTGTTTTTGTTCAAATAAAAATAATTTTTGCTTATTTTATCTGAATAAAGTATTTAGAATGTTCCTTTCAAATTTATTCAGGTTTTAAAGATAAATAATTTTTATTTTATTTGACATATTATCATTTATACCATTTTAATAGTCATTATACTTTATTTTTCAATAAAATAATTTTCTTCTTAGAACAAAAATTTTTCTAAAAATGGATTTCATTGTGTTTTATGAAATTATATTTAAATTAATGTATACCACTTATAGGATTTGGATAATGAAAAATAAATTCCATATTTTGAATCAAAATAATTAATATTAGGTAATAATTTCAAATTAATTTTTTCTATAATGAATAGTGACCATAGTAAATATTTATCCACTTGATTAAGGGTAAAATGGATTTAAAGGATTAAAAATGATGGGATGAGGCATAAAGATAACATGAAACAATTGATTAAACAATATTTATTTGTTTTCATTAAACCATACCCTAATAGTATTCTATTATATAAAAAAAATTATCTACATTCACTTGAAAATGTCTTTATATTATTAACATATTTTAAGTAATTCTATGTGTATCTCTCTCCTTATTTATAAAAGGGAACCTATTGAACTCTCTTATTCACAAAAATTTATCCTTATATCTCATCTAATACCATTGAAAAAACATTCCTAGATTACATCCCCTATTTCTTGATCTCATTTTCTTACCCTAATTCCGTCATAAGTAGGCTTTAGGTGTAAGACAAAGTAGGTCCCTCAAAAAAGAGGTAATCGTATTACCCATATGTTTCAAAGATTATTTCTTCTTCGACTTCCTCTTAATATATTTTATCCATTATAAAATAATAAATCCTATATAAATAATATATTTATATTTATTAATTAATATGGTAAAACCATTTTCCACATCTTTTTCATCCTATAGAAAATGAAAGCATCATTAATGGGTATGTATGGAATATTGTCTCTACATGGTAGTGTAATTCATTTTTCAACACAGTTTTACTTAGATAGTTATAAATTTAGAATTAATTAAATATATATGATATTTATGAAATAATTATATTTCTTGAAATATAATTTATCATCTACCTTCTTACCCTTCTATCTTTTGGAAAATGATAATGCCACTCATGTGTATGTGTGGACTACCACCTCCACGAAGCAATGTCATTTTTTCTTCAATTACCACAAAGTATGGATGATTAAAAAAATTATATAATTAATAGATATTATATTCATGACATTTTTGACATTCCTTTTATGATTTAACCATTTCAATAAACCTTTATCAATGGAAATTATAACAACGTAATTTTGGAGAAATAGACAGCACAACCTTAATGTGATAGAAATAAGAAAGAACTATTCAATAAATGAATTTAAAATGATTATAAAAGGATACTAACCAATGAAATAAATATTAAAAAGGTTCTTAAGAATGTTTTTAATAAATTTCAATTCACTATATAGTAGGATCAAACACCTATGACTAAGGGGTGACCCATGGTAAGGGATTTCTATTAAAATCTCATTTTATTTCCAGATTGTTTATATTCAGATTTAATTTGGGAAAATTATTTAATAATAATCACAAAAACCACATATATTTTATTGAATTATAATTATATTGGGTTTTACATGTTTATAATTCATTTATTCCCTTTTTATATCTAGAATAAATAAGTAATTACCTGTAAGGGGTGATCTTTTAAAAATATTTTTTTGAAGTTTTCCATCCAAATATTTTTCTTAAATGTACATATTTTCTTTAAAATGTTTTCAATAATTTATTTATTTTTATATAAAGATTTTTTGGGGTGATTTTCTTCCATGATTTACTTTCTATAAAACATTTTAAAAAGAATCTTCTTTTTTCTAAATGAGGTACTTTTTACCAAAGGTGTGAACATAATATTTGTTTTAATATACATCGCAGAAATATATTTTCCCTTCATCATGAATACTATTTTCTTTAAAAATTACTTTATAATTTTACATGTTTATTTTTAAATAAAATTATTTTCTCAATATTTTGGGAAGTTTAATTTAAAATTATATCAAAAGAAAATGATATTATTTTTTAAGTAATGAAAAGAATTTCTGAAAAGTGATTTATAACTCCATTCTTACATGAATTTAAAAGGGGGTTATTTTTATGGTATTATTTGTATATTATTTTCTAAAGGATTTTTTTTCTGAAAAATCTTCATTTAAGATGATTTGATGTTATTTTATCAGGCGTTACTGATAACTTATTATACTTTATTTTAATATCATTCACTTTATTATGATCGTGTTCTCTATAACTCTCTGTTATTCAATGGACATTATTTTTCTTCTTCATGCATATATTTTTCATATCATGTATGAATTGGTAAATATTTATATTTATTTAATTTTGTTTCAACCATATACCATTATAATAATTAGTATCATTGTAAATAATCGTAATAAGTAAATTATTTCATTTTCTAGGTAAATATTAATATTCTTTATTCTTTATCCAATACAGATAAATGATAATTTATAAGAAATTTTGTGAATGAATTACATTGATCATTAAATATATAAGTAATGAATAGGATGTGTAAGCTATGGGTGGGGCCTAATTAAATATATCCCCTCAATGAAGCGATAGGTATCACGGTACAAAATAATAGGAATTCCATATTAGATGGGTGTTTAGTTTACACCTACCAATTTATTAATAATTATTTTTTTCTGAGGGGCCTTAACGATAAGATTTATGGTAACTTAGTTAATGGATTGATAGAATCTTCATGAATTTATAGAGTTTTTTCTTTCCTTTATTAATAATCTAGTTTCCATGATGCATATGAATGTTATGTAGAAAATAAATATATATGTTCATTGAACTAATTTTGTGTGTTGAATGGCATGAGTTTTGATTATCCACTCTACCATATAGATTATGCCTTATTTATTCATAATAGATTCTGATGTACATAACCATTAATAATCATCTAAGAACACCCTTTATTTTTTCCTTCCCCTGGTATATGATTAAAGATGTTACCATTAAATTTCAATTGTGCAAGAATACCTCTTTATCTATGTTTTTATATTTATAATGTAATATGGGAATCAATTATGTGTCTTATTTTGAAAAACTGCAAAAATGAATGATCCTTAATGGTTTGATGCCTTTTATTTTTTACCAATGTAAGAAATTAAATACTTTCTCTAGGTTACATGAATAGGTGTGTTATAGGAAATCACTAGTGTAAACTTCCATATGTAGGCCTGGACTTTTCGGACATTCCAGAGTGATGAATTCTAATACTTCATTGGAATGCATAACTTATAAAACTATTTTAAGAAGAACCATATTAATATTTATCCTTTCCATAATCATTGGAGTTTCTCAACCATTAAACACTTATCATTATATATTAGGTTATTCGTATATTGAAAATAAATACAAAACTAAATATCCCAATACATTGGATTCTTCACCCATTTTTTATCCTATATTATTTTTGTTTTTTTATACATTGATAGTGATAAAATCCCCATGTGTTTAACCTTATTTTATATTTTTTTGGTTTTTTTTCTTTTAATATCATAAATCATAAAAAATCTTGTACATGTGCACTAGAATTATTTTAGAGTGTTCAATTGCTATTGACTTTCCAATTGGGCTTTAGGTGAGTCACATCATAGTTCTAGAAGTTATCTCAGTAAATCATTAATGAACTTATATACCAATTTTTATTTAAAATCTCTCATTTCTATAAACTAAGTTAGATAACATCTCATATGCTTCTTAGTCTACAAAAATTATGTTATCCTTATCTTATTATATATCTTCTGGATTATCCCAACCTGCAATAATCACGTAGCACTCATATATTTTTTAAACTAAACACTTTATCTATTATGTGTTATTTAAACTTTGTATATGATATAATTGGTTGAAAAATTTTCTTTATTTAAATATATTATTATTTATAAACATCTTCATGAGTTTTATGCTTACTAATTATCACAAAAAGTTGATAAAAGAAATTTTTATATATTTTTTATCATAATTACTCTTTTGGGTAAAAATTTTCACAAAGGGGGGGAAAAAGGTTTACAATGTTCATTATCTCTAATTAATTTGTGTATTTTTATCAAATTAACTTAATTTTTATTATAATTTATTTTTTTTATTCATTTTCATCTAAAATAAGTGGATACTTATTTTTAATTATCAGTTATTATTATTTAAATATCACATTTTCATTATCTTGATTATTTTTCTTTAATGTTTAATACATTTTTTATCATCCAAAAGGGAGATATTATCATGCATAGATCTTATATAATATGTTTTATTTTAATAATAAAAAATCATTTCTCTTGCAACGAACATTTTATATTAAGTTTATTGTAATAGAAAATTTATATGAAGCCTAAAACTAGTGTTGGGGAACACATTCATCAAGGAATCCATCCAGAAGTGTGGATAATGTAGGTGTTCCTCTACTTTACCAAAGGAAAGTTATTAGAACATCATTAAAGGGTTGGTGGAGAGAAAAAGTAGAATACCTTTTACATAAAAAATCTAGTGTTATGCACCAAAAAACCAGTATAGTTTTGTAAGAACACTATTTCCAAGTTAATTATTACTATACCCATGTGGAGCACAACTATACATTAGGAGCATTTTTCCAAAATTCACCCCCCCCCCCCAATGATTGTTTTGAATCCAATGGTTATTTTCATTCCCCAACAACTCTATTTGACTTCAAATATATTAAAACTCCCAAAAGAAGATGGATAATCTATGAATATAGTACAATGAAGTTCTTAAATGTATTAAATCTTGTTGCATGTTTTCAGTTGGTATTGGTTACTAAGATTTCACTTTTTTGAAGGATTTTTTTATGAGCTGTTTATATTTTAATTCCTTCACTTATCTATCTATATCCTACTCGCCTATTATAAATCTAATATTCTTGTGATATTAGAGAGTTTTATCCAAAGGAATTATATTATTAAAATCCAAACCTATTTTATTTGTATTCTCTTATATGTCCATGAATTTTAATGAGAGGGATTGGGATTCTTTCTTCAACCATTAATAATAATGTGTATCTATTCATTTTTGGGTTTCTAACTACCAAAAAAGCCAAATTATTAAAGGAATCCTCAAACTATTATTTTGAGGAGTTGTATAAACTCTTGTGGAGAATTTTTGGTTAGACTAATATAATAAATTTTTGTTTCCTTTTTACTTTTTATTGAATAATATATTTTTAATTTTTAATTATAAGCTTTATTTTTTTATATTTAAATTTTATAATGTAAATTCACCCCTCCCCCACTTTCCATTCACTCAGAATAAAAACCTTCCAATCAGCTATTAATGTTATGAGATTAAATTATTTTATTTTTAAGGGTATATGTTACCAAATTTATATTCATATTGTTCTTAATATATAAGAGTTAAAAATTAATCAAAGGGTTAATAAATAGTATAGTTTTACATTAATGTGATAAAGTAAAGGGTTTTAAACTGAATAATTTAAATACAAGGGAATAATTCAAGATCTAATGGATCTTGAATAAATGATATTTATTTTCTTTGTATTCTTCTAATATGATAAGAAATTTTATATGTAATCAAAGAGATGTTATGAAAAAAATGAGATGATGAAATTAATACACATAGTTTATGATTAATTATTCTATGTAAAATTGATTGAAAATAGTAAAATGATAAAATAAAATAAAGAATAAATTTAATATCCCAGTTCAATAATAATAATATTTTCTGATTTGGGTCTAACTGGACCTCATGTTTTTATTTTTCTTAGGAAATCATTGAAAATTCATTATGATAGGAGATTTATCCACACACCCTTATAAAGGAGTTCTTCATTCTCCTCATTTGATATATGATTCACCATTTTTTCACCCCACCACCCTAGAGTCCCAATATCATCATTGACACACAAATTGGGACCCATCTTAGATACCATTTTTAATAGCCTAGGCCCATAATTGCAATATGTTCTACATTGGGCCTCACAAGACCTTATCGTTTTTTTCAATAACTTATAAAAAAGTACTTGTTATAGGATAAGGGTCAACACTACCTTATAATTGGGTTTTCTATTCTCAATATCCTCAATTTTGGAATTCAACCTCAGGCTCAACACCTTGTAACGTTTTTCACCCAATTACTCAATAGGCACCTGGATCACAAGCACTACAACCCTAGGAAGGTTACCCAATCCCCAAGGATAGATGACTAACTTCAAAGGTTTAAGTTAAAAATTGTGGAATGGTTTAAACCACTTTTATTAATGTATTATTTAAAGATTATTTCTACTCAAATATTGGAATCACATGTTCATAAATCATATATTTTTATGATAAAAAACTACGCAACCACTAGAAACCAAAAATGAATAGAATATGTAAAAGGCACCTCGATATAAATATATCACTTTATAAAATAAAAACAAAATCTAAAAGAAACATACCCATGTAGAAATAATAAAATAAACATAATATAAGTAGGTAAAAAGGTAGTGTTTACTTTTGTTAGCCATGGACTCCTACTCCACTATCTCATGGAGTCTAAACACACAAACCTGCACTAGCTTCCAGCTAGCTAGCAGTGCATCCAATTTCTAATCACATTCCTATTACACATGAAAGTAATCAATTAAATATAAATTTTATCTATAGAATCCATGTAGTGTGTGAGTATATACATACCCGGTAGGGAACCACCATTGTTTCTCAACTCAATAGTGAATAAACAAATATATTCATAATCATGTCTACTAATTTACATATATATATAAATTAATTTTTACACAAATATTCAATGATGATAAAATTATAGATATATATAATCATAAGTTGAAAATGAATTAAAGTATATAGTAAACTAACTCCCTATTATAGGAGGGTCCATACATGACATGGCTGCTTTGAATCTAAAGCCCTAAATATGAGGTGACCTGGAAAGGGAAACCATGATCTCATCCTAGTGAATAAAGAGTCAAGGTATGAAACTCATTTTATCGAATGTGGTTGGGGTATAAATGACTTAGGTCCTACTCCCATCTCATGGATAGGGGGAATGGCTATATAGTATTCAGTGTTCTATACTCATCCCATTCAACCTTGTATATATATTGTCATTATGCCAGTTTAAAGTTAATATGACAAAAACATATATATATACCCCTTTCATTATGCCAAAAAATATACCAAGATAAAACAATACTTAATAAAAATTAAATAAAAATTATCAACATTCTCATTAACATAATGAAAAGGTATACATGATATAATATCAAACACTGACCATTATACAAACATAACAGGAATTAATGTTATATGTAATTATGACAAAAATTATAATTAGAACCATGGAAATAAAATTATGCCATAACTCAAGATTATAATCATTAATTTATGATGTAATAGGTTATGATATAATAATTTCATAATATAAGCATAGTAAAAAATTCATTCCAAATATAAAATATGATTTAAGTAAAAAAAATTAATATTCACTAAATCTATAACAATTAAAGGTCCATTTATTATCTGTATAGAATCAAGTGTAAATTAGTGATGAACTAGGTTGTAGGTTAAGTATAGTATTTGTCATAACCAGTACATACTCATCGTAACCTAATGCTAATAACATGAGTTAGATATATTGAGTTTAAAACTATAGTTTATCATGTAAGTTTCTTTTCAAGAGAATTCTTTAGTATTAAAAAAAATTAATTAAAATGTTATATTTATAAAATAAATGATTGAAATTGAGTAAAATTGTCGTGCTTCAAACTTTTACAATTTAAAATAAGTACACTTAAAATTAGAATTTTATCTATTACCTCAAAATTTAAACTTTTTTAGGTATATTAAGATTTAATTATCATGATGAAGAAGATGTTTTATAAAATTTACATAAATATTAGAGACCTAAAACTAATCAAAAAAAATATCTACATTTTATATAAAATAAATAATATGGTATTTAAAATATCATTTCTTTCCACCTAACTAACCATATTGTTACCTTGACACTAATTAAAATCTTATCTGAAGTAAATATTTAGTCATTTACTTATAACTCAATCATATTATAAAGGAATGAAATTGTCATTCCCCATTTAATATGATAAGATTAATGGTCATGTGTCCTTAATAAGGAAAGTCCACATTTAATAAACATAATTCTTGTAAGGACTCATTATATTCTAGAAAAAAAACCAAGACAAATTTCTTAATTGGATTTCATAAACAAGAATTAATTATCATTATGATTATCTAGTAAAAAATTAATAACAAGTCATAATCATTTTCTAAAGTTCTATAAAAGATCAAGTAAAAAATATGATAACAATCAATATAAAAATCATATTTGAAAAAAAATATTTTTTTGTATTTGGGATGTATATTATCATAGAAAATAAACATTATGATCAAAAGGTTTGATAATAAATTTTAATAGAATATGTAAAACATATACAATATATATATGTATATAAAAATATATTTCAATGTGAAATAATTTGTTATAGTTCATTGATTACTTATTACTTATCCCTATAAAGCTCATGTGGATTATATTTTATAAAGATAATTATCATAAAAAAATGTATGATGTTGTTCATTTGTTTTATTTATTCAAATGATATTGATTTTTCTTGTTGAAAAATTAGTTTTGGATGATGATTTCTTCTAAATTTAGACAAGTTGTCTCACCTTTAAAACCCATAAAAACTTATTTACAGTATTCAATGGAAAATAATCTTACTATATTGGGATCTCAAGTGAACCTTCTAGATAAAACACAGGGGTAGTATACTTTAGAAAAATATTAAATGTAGATACTAATATATTCAATAATAAATAATAAATAATTGGATATACTAAACATAATAAAAAGGAAAAATACTTTAAGGAGTGAGTAAACTCTAACCCCTTGTTGAATGGAAGTGTTTTACTAAACACATATAGTGTGATACATACAAGACATGTAATTTTAGACATAGTTTACCCTTAAAAATTATGACAAACAAAACATAACAAGTCTTCTATTATAATACATAACTAAGAAAACATGGGATTAGGTAATGTGGATGTTAAATTTAATTCTATTAGATGGAATATAACAAGCATGAGTTTTGAAGAAAAAATAATTTTATGTTGTCCCTCAATATGCACCATTATATAATCCACGTTATTAATCAAAACTATAACAAATAGTATATTACATAGTAATCACTTATATATATCTTTTTTAATCAGGTTTAATATAAATTCACAATAATTTTGTGCTATATAAAATCAAATTCATATAGGTAACCCTAAAAACTATCAGATATTATGCCATGATGTAATAATATTAATTAAAATAATTATCAAAAAGTTATAAAAGTAATTAAATATGTAATTTTAAAATTATTAATCCATGATAGTAAATGTAGTGTTTTTCATCAAGTGTTTAATGGGGAAGTTATTCTATTGAAAAAAAAAATTATAAGAGATATTATACTCTTTATTTTTTAAATAAAATATATTTATATATTAGTGATTATATAGGTGATAAAATAGATATTATAAATAGGAGTTTTATTCAATAAGAAAAATATATACCTTTTTTAGTGTATTTAATTTTACCAAGATAATCCTAGCCCCTATTGGATGCAACATAAATACTCTTATCACAAAAAAGAGATAATTTATTAGATGGAAGTGTATCGAGAATCTAATTTATGAGCTTATTGATTTTACCTAATAATTCTATGTGTGAAATATTTTATATGTATTTATTAAATATTGGGGATGAATTTTAGGGATTAAAGGATAATATCATCCCTATTTTTATTTTATTTTTATTGATAAATTTTCATAATTTTGATAATATAAATCATAAAAAGGATGTAGTCACTCACATTGGGAGTGAAAATTGAATAAATATTGTGATTTTTCTCTTTATTTAATTTTCAACACATAATAAGATCAAATATGAAATTTAATGGATTAATACTCTAACCAATATCATGACTTAAAAAAATTAAAAAAAAATATAATTCACTCCCCCCCCATCTATTATTCATCATATATCTTAGGAACAACATGCCATAATTTATACTTTTATCCTCCATAAATCAATATTCTATTTTTGTAAATGAAAATAATAATTAAAACAAAATAATTATAAATTTAAATATAGAATAAAATATTCTATGTATGGTTTATACACAGTCAAATGGAGTCTAAAAAATATTTCACATGAATTATAACTTTATATTTTGTCCCTATACTACATTAGTAAATAAAAATCCTAATAAAAGGGTTGTGGTCAAATTTTATAATCACATTGACACATATAATAAATGAATCATAAGCCTACCCCTGAAACTATCATCATTAAGGAGAAATCCATATTATTACTAGTATAAAATGAATTTTCATAATATAATAAAGGATGGTGTGAATATGATGGTTTTGTTTTTAAGTGGTTATGTACTTTAATACTATATACATTTATATCATCTAATGTATATAATGAAATAAGTGAAATGTAAAGTGAGTCAAAAAAATAAAGATATGATTCAATAATAACAGATTCATTATATTTATAATCCCCTTATGACCATTTAACATAATGAAACAAATTTATCTATACAATCAAAATATATTAAATTTAAGAATTTATTTTTTTCATGCATACTTTATTTATGGAATATGAAGAGGAAAATTCTTATGGAGTGACCTGATCATGCAATACTCTCCACTAAATATAGCTTCATGGTAAAATATTGGACTGGGTGATGAATTAACAAGAAAATTATCTATTATAGTTATAATTTATGAATTATTGTTCTTATTCAATTTCATTCCCATGTATAGTGGTTTCCCTATGCATTAATTATTATGTTATTTTATGGTTAAGGAAATTTAGCATGTCTAAATGTAGATATTTTAAATATTTAATAGAATAATAAAAAATTGGTAGTCATTGTAAATTTTAATTTTATTAGTGAAGAACTAATGCCTCTTAATTATGATTTGTGAGAAAATGTGGGAGAGTTTGTAATGAAAATATATTATGGAAAATAAATTTCTAATTAGAATCATACTCATATTAAGGTTTGATTTTTTAATATAAAAATTTTTTGGTTAAATTTTTTTCCCAATATTCTTTTAGGATGATGAAAATCATAAATATTATATATTTTTATGAAAAGCATATAAATTTTAGTATAAATTTCATCATTGAGTTGTAAAATGCATTTTTTTATTTAGTGTATCATAACACTTTGATGTCTTATCTAGATTGGTGAGACACTCCCTTAAGTTTTCTCTCATTTTGAATTGTTATTTCAAGAAAAAATAATATATTTAAATATTAAATAAAGAAAATTGGAAAATAAAATAAGGTAAAAATATAAGATTAAAAATATAAGAACACAAAATAAAGTGAAGAAAATTTATAATCCAACATATGTCCTCGGAAAATTATTTATCAAACATTATTGAAATCCTTTAAAATTGATGTGAGATAAAGAAATATGTTTCCACTATTTTCTAAAATAGTATTAATATGATTTGAAATATATTATATTAATAGCACTAATTCATAAATTTAATATACAACTAGATTGATCTTGTGAATAATTTTAGGCCTTAATAGACTAAAATGGGTAACTATAATTATGAATTTGATTCCAACAAGATGGTTTTTTAAATATAAAAAACAAAATAACTAATTAAATATATATCAAAAAATAAAAAACTATATGGAGATTGTTCGATTGTCACAAGGTCACTCTACTAACATGAAATATAAAAATTAATTAAAGATGATGGGAGTTTTTAAATTGAGTAATATTCATTGTCCTGGCTATTCAATAACCGAAAAAATGGTTTTGTAATGGCCTATGTCATTATGGGTTGGATAAAATTAAAGGAAATTTTATTTTTTTGGTTCTAGAAAAGGGGTCATTTTGATAATTAGGGTTTGAATCTTGATTTTGGTAGTTTTAACATCTCTTTCCAGTGTTTTTGGATGTGTTAGATGCATGAGAGTTGTTTTGGGTTCTTGAATGATAATTGTATTGTGGTTAGAGGGACCTCACTATGAATTTCAACTATAAGCAGTAGGTCAAGATGGAACAAGTGGGTGTTGCGGTGTGGTGTATTTTTTGTGTGATATTTAAAGTGTTGGAGATTGAGATGTTTCATATATAAGTATTATGATTCATAAATGTTATGATTTATATGGGTCCTCATGTGTAAGGATGTAACACCCCAAGCTTCTATGCTACATTTCTCTTTAAATAATACAATAGAATGTGTTGTACGCAACTTCAAGTTTTAACACACCACAACAAATCAAACAAGCCGTTATGAATAGTAATACCCACTTTCTGAAATTTTTTAAATTTTATATTTCAAAATTATTTCATTTTTAAATTTGGAATATTGAAATTATCTTAGGGTGATTTTTTGGAATTTTTCTGAAAACTTTCAATTTTTGATGAATAGTAAAAACACTGAGTTATAGTTTAAAACCAGATTTTTATTTAAATAATTATTGATTTTATTTTCATTTATTTTAGGTCAAAATAGATACATAATACCTATATAACATTAATGTAATTCATTGGAGTTAGTTTATAATAATTTTAGATATATAAATATTTTATTGAACTTTTTACCGTCTTTTACCCACCTCCTAGGATCATTTACTAATTTACATAAAACGTGATTTTACCACTTTTTTTAGTTTAATTTAAAAAATCCTAGAGACATGGTTGATATTTGTAAGTAAAATTTGGTTTAATAAGATGAAAATAATTGTTGGTGAATAGTAACTTTTAACTTTTATTTACCACGGTTAAAAGTAAATAGGATAATTAAGGGTAAAAATGAAATTATTATTACCCAAACACATTTCCTAATTCTATTGGATAAATATAATTTGACCAAAAAACCTTATTAATAAAATATGATCCTTTAGGTCCACTTGGATTATATTAGGGAATTTATTATTATTTTATTTAAAGAAGAGTTAAAAGAGTTAAAATAAAAGTTTAATAACAAAAACATTTTTAATATAGGGTTATACATTATATAAATTAGACTATAAATATTCATTAGAAATCTCAAAATTATTTCCAACATAATGGTATTTTATTTATAATTTTTATACCTTAAATAATTAAATTTATTTATGACACAATGATGATGCAGTAATTACTGTATTAATGAAAGATTAAAATAATTGATATTATAAATATATAAATAAATGAAATTTGAGACTTTTTATGAATTAAAAAGAATTATAGGTTAACATGAAATTTTAGGGTTGGTTAGATTAATTTTTTAAAGTAATAATTGTATTATTAATTTTTCAAAAACAAAATACCAAATAGTGTCAAAATTGACATAAAAGAGTTTTTAAAACAAATATTATATTATTAATTGATATTCTATTCCTAAAAATCTATGTTTCGTCCAAAAGTCTTATATAATGATAGGAGTATCATTAATTAACCAATTGGGGTTCTCTTGGAAGTATATAGTAAGGTTATTAACCATATAATATGAAAATACAAAGAGACATGGTAAATGTCAAACTATTTAACTAAGTGTTAAATCTAAAAGATAAAGTTAATATAGTGACACAAACATGTCTAAAACCTATTGGTTCAGTGGTGTTCTCCCCATCCCCACCTTAGTCTTTAAATAATTCATTTTGGAGCCATTATAAACCGAAAATGATTTTATTATAAAATAATATTTCTAGACTTTCCTAAGGTTCCCCTCACCCCTCTTTTAAAAGGGCACTTCCCCTTCTCTCAAATTCACACCTTAAAAGCCATTTGGATCACCCAAACTCTGCCCAAATACCCTTTAAACTATATTACCTTCATCCTATATGACTTTAATTAGTCAGAAATTCATCCTAAGGAGCCCTTTTGATCAAATCAAAAAGAAGAACCCAAAGAAGAGGTAAATATTTCATCACCTCTTTCAAGTTCCTTTCTTCTTCCACTTCCTATTTCTTTGTTGTTTCCATTATAAAATAATAACTCCTATATTTTCTATATAATTTTACGTTATTATAAATATGGTACAACCATATTCATTATTCTATCCATCCTTTGAATTACATTTCACCATACGTGCGTACGTACGGCTTACCGTCTCCACGTCATGGTGTAATTGTTATTCAATTAATTATTATTTGGATGGGTATAATAATGATGTGTAATTGATGTAAATAATAAATATAACATGATAATTATTCATTATATATTAGATACCATCCAATTATATATTATTTTAATATCAAAAGAATAATATTGTCTCTCGTGGGTACGTACGGATTACCGTCTCCACGAACGCGATTAGATTCATTCCCCGTCATATCCATTCAAGACTAATTTTCATTATATGAATAAAAAATGTTTAAAGACTTAATATCATTATTAATATGAATAAAATACATCCTATCCATAAAAAACATTACTTATTTAACAAATCATATAAAGGAAAACGAATCAGTTAACACCTGAAACGACGATAATACTAAGATATTATTAACAAAGAAATGTAAAAAGATCATATATGATATCATATTAGTGTATATGATTCATTTATAATTCAATAAAAATTATTTCACCATTATATAAGAGGTTAACCTACCATAGACTAAGGAAAAGTACAATGTAAGGCTTAATTCTACAATCTCTTCATTATCTGAGGTTGTTTATACATAATTATCTATTAGGACCTCTTTATCTTCCTCATACAAGTTTCTTAAAAATGTATTTCAAAAAATTATTAATATTTTATATACTATGGGTTAAAGTCATTTATAAACATTTTTGACATTTATAAGATTTTTATAAAGGAATCTTGCCGTTGTTTTCCAAACAAGGTACTTTTTAACCTTTTTGACAAATTTAAGGTAAGAATGTTTTTTAAACTTATATGGCGGGTGCGGTTATTTTCCACCATTATAACATAATATAAGCTTCCCTTACAATATTATAAGAATATTTTCAAATATAAATGTTTTCTTTTATAATTATGTGACTTTTAAATTATTTCAAAATAGAAATAGATATTTCTCTAAAAAGGTTTTGATTTCATCTATGTCAACATCCTTTGATGGATTTTATGTTTGTGTGAATATAATTTATTATGATACAAAAATTCTACATTATATTTAAGGTTTTCTAATATGTTTGACTGTGGATGTGTTATTTCATACCATTCATGGTTTATGGATAAAGTATTGACATTTAGTATGTTAGTTTTAATGCGAATGTTTATGTTATGTTTAAACCTTTTAATTTGAGGAATGCATTGGACTTAGTAAGTGATGGGTGGAGCCCACTATAGCTCCTCAATGCTTTGGGAGGTCTCATGAGACAAACTAGTGTCTTGGAACAAGGCCTTAAAAAATCTTATTTGTAGTCATGGCACAAGACCATGACTATGTGGTAATGAAAGTCTGGCATTATGCATTCCATCATTATGAAAGTGGCTATTGATATTGCATGTGATTATTTGACTATTAGAATATACATGTGAGTAAGTAACTGGAATTATTTTGATTTTTATTTTCCATATTATGATGAAGTTTATGTTGAAACGGCTTTTGTTTTAGTTTTATTCATTGCCTTAAATGTTTATACTTATTTATGAATGCTTCTGCTATATTGTTATCCTTACTAAGCATCTGATCTCACCCCTTTCTATGTTTTATTTTTCCTAGGATGTGAAGAAGTATATTATGACTGACCTACAAGGATAGTCTATGGTATCTCAGTGTTGTCTATGGAAACAATGTTTTTGTAGTTTTCCATTTTATGATGTAATGTAAACCTTATGAATTTTTCTAGTACTTCTAAGGCTACTAAGATAATCGGTATTTCAAGACTTGATCTTTTGTGATTATGCCAATTATATGTAATAATGCACAGAATCTGGGCTTCTGGGGTCAAGGTGTTACAAAGGATCCTAATGTTTAAAAATTGGTTAAGTCCTAAGGTGTAAGGGTCCTCATTTGTAAGGGTCATGATATTTAGAAAATTTATAAGTACTCAAACGTAAGGGTCATCCTATAGTAAGGGTTATGATACATAAGTTTTCTTATTGAAAAAAATATATTTCAAGGTTTCCAAAAGATAAAGGAAATATGTAAGGGTTGATCCTATGATGTATAAGATTTACCATGTGATGCATAAGGGTTACCCCTGTACATGTGGTTCAAAAAGTGGTAATTATTTGATATGTATGAGTTTCCCTAAAATATGAAAGGGTTTCATTGATGCTTAATGGTTATTAAAATGTTAATTTACCCCATGAATAAGTTCTTCCCTATGATATATTCGGGTTAATATGTTGTATAAGGGTTTGGAAAATTGGTAAATCCCTTGATGCATATGGTTTTTATTACTAATATATAAGGGTTATCTCAATTGTTAAATTACATAATATGTAAAGGTTATTATAATTTTTATGTGTTACTTAGTATATAGGGGTTATATAATTTTTCAAATTCAGTGTGAAGGGATTTACATTGTAGTGGAGGAAGAGGTCTACACCATGAATGTCTACTCTGTGAGATGTTTATTTCACCCTGGAGGCAGGGTGTTAAGTCATGACACCTAGTTTATCACCCTGATAAGGATAATGTTGAGATAATATATATATATATATATATAGGATATCTTGAGTGGAAAGGACAGCACCATACTAGGTAGGTTTTACCATCTAGGTTCCTTAATAGGTAGTCACATTAGTATACTTTAGGTGGTTAGTTATTCCACTACCCAAAGAGACAAACCATCTAAGGTGACAAAATCCAAGGAATTATTCTATGATCTATATGGGTAATTCTATAATTGGAAACTTATATAATTTTATTTTAACTAGGGGTTGGATGGTATTTTGGTCATTTAAATTGAAAATCAGCTTCATGGTTCTTCATTTTTAGTATGTCCAAATAGTGGGAGGTCAAGCTCTTCCTCCCTCTCTCTTCTATATTTCTATATATTTTATTGATATATATTTAAGGTTTTTGGTTTATTTATTTATGGTGTGATTTTATTATTTTCCCATGTTTCTTATCCCTTTTTATAACATCTAATTTTGGTGTCTTCAGGCTAGGGATTAATATTGATTTCACATGAGCATGGTAAATTTAGTAAAAACAATGATGGGGATTTAGTATAGATTGTATAGGTGGATTGGGATTATGAATGCACTAGTTATTGTGTGGTTTCATAGAGGTATGTCACTAATTTTATTTATTTGTTCATTTCCACTAGTTTCGATGAATTTTATGTAGTTTATTGATGATATATATTAGAATTGACTCAAAGAAGGATATTAGGATCTTGGGATGGGTTAGTGGGTCATAAATTGAGATAGGAAACCTTTATAGTAATAAGTCACATAATCATTTAGATATTTTGTGTTGTGTGTGGGTATGATTATTACTCTTCTATTTAAGTGGAATGGTAATGTGTGATGTCACCCATAAGTTTTGTGGGGGATTGTTTTATCCTAATAGTTAACAAGGATTGCATAGTGTACTCAACAATTCATTATGGGTGCCTTGTTTGAATGATTTTTGATGGACCCCTTTAATTTTTTTATGGATTTAGTTTATTTTCAATAAAAATATGTTTATCTTTTTAAAATTTGTATTTACTAAGTTTTCTTATGAAAAATAATTTCTATATGAAATCGTTTAAGATGTGATTTTATAGTGAAGAGTTTGAATTAATGTGATGGTTTGGAAATCGAATTTTAAATAAATATTAGGATTCTAAAAGAACGATTTCATTGGAATACAATAGCCTATGATTTGTAAAGACTGTATGATATTACTTTTTAAAATGGTTTATAAATGCAATTTTGACTTAGTTCTTAATGGAATCTGGAAAGTCGTAGTTTGAGATTTTTTTGGTCTAGTTGACATCATGAGGGAAAACCCCTATTTTCCAAATATTTTATGATTTTTTGTGCTTAATGATTATGTTTTCCTAGATATTTATTATTTTTTATGATGTATGATTTTATAGGAATCCATTACCAAGTTATGGTGTTTATGTTCAGTTGTATGGAATGTTGTTCATGTGAGTTCATGAATTGGACCGATAATGTTCTATTAGGTATCAAGTATCTGAGTTGGTATGAATTGATGTAATTTACCCCTTAGAGGGTAGAGATGGGTAAATTGGATTGGTTTGGATGTAGTTATACCATTTTCTAGGAAGTGAGGTGGGGATTTCCCCTTGGGTAAATTGGATCTAGAGTGAGATATTTAGGCACGGTTAAGTCTTGGGTGACCAAGAGGTTTAACATATTGTTTTAGATGATATAAATTCATTTATAGAGTTTCTATTTGTATTAAGATGAATAGTTTTGGTAACATATAGAGTTTGGTTTTGGATATTCATATAATCTATTATTGTGGTCTTTTATGCTTGGTATCCTCTATTGTTCTTGCAATTAACTTGTTTTATATTATTAATTATTCAATGTTTCTGATTCCTAGTGATTTGTAAGCTAACGCTAATTATTTTTACCAAATACTGAGTAATGGGATTGCGGGTTTTGATTTGATGTGTGACCCACCCTGAGTGGGAGGAGAGTAGATAATGTGATGTGAAATGGGACAGGATGTATATCCTCTCTCAAAGTGATAGGATACTATAATGGGATACCTTGAGTGATATGGTATTGGTTTAAGATGTGATGCGGTATGAGACCTCACCCTATGTGATAGGGTGGATGTATATGATGATGTATGTAATTAAATATGATACACCTCCCTGAATGAGGATGTAGAGGTATGATATGGGGACATGGGACCTTACCATGAGCATATGGTTTGGCCAATGTAAGAGATTTACAGTCAAGATTACCTCCTCCGATCTTTTTTTCAAGTTCTAGTAATGAAATTATCTATGGGTATTATCTAGTGTTTGTGTGGTTTAGATAATGTCAGAGGTTTTCTTTTTTGATTCCATCCTTAGATATATTTCAATGTTAACTTTGATATATAATATGTGTCCATGAGACCATTCCCTGGGTGGATATTTCGGCCTATGTGAGAGGTTGGATATCAGTATTCCCTCGTATTTTTTCTTATTTTATGAGACAAATTTCATATATACCCTTGAATAGATATATTAAAGCCTTTACCTAATGGGTTTTCTATATGCCTAAGATTATATAATGTTATTCCTCTACCAGATAGGTTTCCTATATAATTGGGACTGGTTATTATGATTCCCTTCTTTGATGGGTTTTCAATGTGCCCTGGAATGGATATTAAGATTCCTTTCCTAGATTGGCTTTCTTCTGATGTGACTACATCAGACGTGTTCCCGATGTTGGTCGAAGTAGGTGGTGTTAGGTGTCAGGGTTTATTTATTAGAACGCGATGACTTAATTCATTTATTTTTATGTAAATCTTCTTTTATGTTTCCATGTGGGTGTGTTTCATGATCTGGAAATACACTCTATTATGTTTTTAATGCAAATCCTCTTGATTAAATTTGCAATCGGTGATTTGATATGAGTGGGGGAACCTAATAGTTTTTTGGACTCCCCCCCCCCTACCCACATACACTAGAAGGATTTTGATGTTCCTGGGTAGACATTATTTTTTCTTTTTATCATAGGTATCACTTGGATAGAGAGATATGGTGTGGGTCTTGTAGGTTATGAATGTTTTGTCTCTTTTTAGGTATGATTGTATGTGTTCCTCTAGTTAATATTTTAGTAAATTTTATATTTTTATCTTATTATATACTATCCAATGCACTCCTATTTATTTATTTGATAATACTTCCCATGTATATATTTTGTTTTTATTCTGTCATGTTATAGTGGATCGTATAGATTATTTACTACTTTACATTTTGTTTTGTGGGATCCCTCTTAGATCCCTTTTTATTATCTATATTTTTTTATATTATCCACCATAATGGTGA
This sequence comes from Viscum album, assembly GCA_963277665.1. Taxonomy (NCBI): domain Eukaryota; kingdom Viridiplantae; phylum Streptophyta; class Magnoliopsida; order Santalales; family Viscaceae; genus Viscum; species Viscum album. The sequence continues at coordinate 84,605,933 of OY728121.1, read as the reverse complement.
GTCACGTTGATTTTTTGGTATAGTTAGGATTGACCCTTATACCCCTAATTTAACGAAATTTCCTCTCTATAATGTTTTATGTCCTCGCCGCAATTCCAAATCCTATAAAATATATGAATTCATGCTGAGGTCATGTGGAAACCCACTATTGGGTGTCATTTACGTGATCCAGAATAAGGAATTATAAAATTTATCATAGAATGTGAATATTTGGCACGGTATCAGTTATAGGTAGAGTTAGTTCATCTATATTTGGGAGGTACGCTAGCAACATACTTAGATAGAAAGGAATCCATTGAAACCCATTTATCCAAGGAATGCCTGAGGTTAAGACTAAGCACTCTAGGATGAGTGAACTATTTCACTAAGAATCCCAATATAGGATAGATGAGACTTCGGAAGACTCGTAGGGATCAAATGTAATTGAGTGACCTTATTCATGCATCATGATAGTGTTAATCTTGGGACATGATACAAAATCTTATGAGATGTTTTTTTTGACATATTTTCTCATATGTTTCCATTATAAATTGAACAATCTTATAATAAATTAGTTGATTTAATGAATTCAGTACAAGGGATGATTAGATTAATATGGATTTGCGGGTATTTTTTTATTTATTTTATTTAATAATTATTTAAACTCCATAGGGAAATTTTTTTGAGGATTTTTTGTTTTTGTGAAAATCCAATTTAAAAACAATAAAACTCATTTGGTGGAATGAAACATGTGTAAAATGGTTTAATATGTTGGATGTACTTGGAATGGATCTTTGATCAAGTGATATTGAAATAGTTTTATTTTTTCTAGAATTAATAAATTATGAGGGAAAGGTTTTCTAAATTTGGTTTCAAATTTCCTTTTAAAAATGGATCCATTTTTTATAAAAAGGGTAAACCATAAAGGCTTGGAATTTTGTGTTTTCAGTTTTAGTAGAAAAATCCCATTGTATTTTAAGAGGTTTTTTGAAAAATCTCGTGATTTTTCATGTCTATATAATTTTCCGAGCTAGTTTGGATAATATAATGATGTCTATATAAATCGATCTTCTTAGATTTCACAATTTTGTTGAAATTAAACCATATATTTAAGTTTTATACTTAGTTAGTTCATTTTTTTAAATAGATAATTGGGATTGGAAAGTGTGTATTGTTATGGTCTAGGTTTAGGAAAAGGAAATTAGTTCATATGTAGATCAGGTTTTCTTGGTTTTCAAATATTGATTGGGAGAAAATTAGGTTTGTTTAAATTGTGTATTTTGTGGGCATGATTATTTTTTTTCAAGATATTTGTAGGTTTTAGGATTGGAGAATGGATTATTGATGTTTTTGTGTATTTGGATATAATTTTTAATGTTGTTTTGGTATAAAAAAGTTTAGTTTTATTTAAATGGATGATTATTATAGTGGGGAGCACCATTATTTAGATTCAAATGTTGGTAAATGGTCCTTATGGACTGTAGAACAAATGTCTAGAGATAGACTAATTTTTGGTGTTTTTATTTTTTAGAATTTATGCGTGTGTTATTATACCATATTACTATTTTATTATTGGTTATGAGTAGGGGATAAATTAAGCATAATTTTGTTTAAATTGATTACAATGACATATCAGATAAAAATGACTTCGGAGATGTAGTGTTGTTCATGTATAGATAAATGGGGATCTTATTAAGAAGGTAGCTTAGATTTTTTTGAATATTGAAATTAGATGGTTGGAGTTGCATGATAAAATCATATCATGTGTTTAGAGATATAACATGGTGAGTTACTATTGAATTATTGACCATGGTAGGTCGAGATATAGGTTGAAGGACCTTTACATCTTCTACGAAATTAGAAACATTATAGTTCTGAGTTTTTAACAATTTATATCATTACAGGTTGGTAAAAATCAATGGGAAATTTAAATTTTTTTTGAATCTAGATACATTTTGAGAATCTAGATTTAAATATATATTCCAAGAGTTATAACATATAAATGAGGTAATTTTCAATCTTATGGAGGTGTGTGAGGTGTTTTGGTTGCTCGTGTGAGTGTAAGAGAGTGTTTGGGTGACCATGTTGTGAATTTTGGTGACTGGTGGTTGGTCACACTACAACCAATGGGTGTTTTGGTGTGTCATATATTGTTTTTTGGATTTAAAGTGTTTCATTATAGGGTGTGTGATACATAATGGTTGTAATAAAAAATATTTTGATGTATAAGGGTCCTAATTTTTGAAAAAATGTTATGTTATGAGGAAAAAGGGTCCTCATGCATAACGGTCCTAATGTTTGGAAAATGAATAAGTCCTAAAACATTTGGGTCACCTTATACATAAATGATAGGATATATAAGGGTTTTCTATGTAAAAGGAAATACATAAGGGTTTCTGAGAGGAAATAGTAATATGTAAGTGTAAATGTTGTCATGTGTAAGAGTAACCTAGGGATGGGTAAGGTTTACCCACATATATGAGTGTTATAGAGTGGTAAAGTGCCTAATATATAAGGTTTTCCTGATGAAATGTAATGGTTACTATAATTTATAAGGGTTAAGAAAATACTCTATATGTAAGGTATTTCCTATGATATGTAAGGGTTACTTTATCGATATGTAAGGATTATTATAATTGTAAGATTACTCAATAAATAAATTTTTATTTGATATTTATGGTTCAATTGAAAGTTAATTGTTAAATCAATTTCCAAATTTATTTTCAGTGGTCATTCACCACATTATTATAATGATTCCACTCCATTAAGGACTATGTCATTAGAGGTTTGATTCCTCCTAGAGGCTAGGCATCAAATCGTGAAACCTAGGTGTGAACCTTGATATGATTCATGGTGAGATCATTATTTCATGAGGGTTTCTCAAGGGGGAATCCTTACACCATAGGTGGTAGGATTCGACATAGGGGTTCCATAGGTGGTATTAACATTGGGATGTTTTAAGTGGTTGGATGCACCATGACCCAAGGGTCCATACCGTGAGAGGAAATTTGAAAATTGGAATTATGTTGTGAGCCATATATATCCCACATAAATGGGACACATGTTTTGTTTTATTTTAAATAGATCCTAGATATTATTTTATAATTTTAAATTTAAAACCACCTTTATGATTCTTTAATTTTGAGATGTATGAATAGGTGAACATCAAGATCTTCTTCCATCCCTCTTCTCACTTTTTACCTCCTTGATTAGTAGGGATTGATGTTAATTTGTTTCATCATTCATGGAATTATTTTATTCTTATTTCTTGGTTTTTATCCCATTTTTACAAGCCAATAATTTTGATATCTTTGAGATATGATTTGATATAGATTCTATTAATTCATGGAAGAATTATTATGATATAATGGGGATTTGGTGTGGGTTTTTTTGGGAAGGTCACAGGAGGATGGATGTACTAGGTTTTGTAAGGTTTTAATGCATTACATCACCACATTGAGGTTTCATTGGATAAACTAGGTTTGGTGAAGATTCATTGAGGTATATCACTTCATTAATGAGATAGGTGCTCATGGACTTGGAGGAGATCTGTAAGAGATTGGTATCGATTTACCAATCACCGGTTGAGGTAGTTATCTTTTGAATTTCTAAGTCTCCAACTCATTCAATGATTTTATGTTGCATGTGATAATGATTATAATTATTCATAGAAATTTTCATGACATTATGTGATATAACCTATAAGGGGGACAATCTTGTGTCAACCTAATAGTCAATAGGGGCTATATATCGTGTCAAACAATTCATTGGTATCTCCGTAGTTGAAAAATTATCAGTGGAACTCTTTATACATTATGTGGTGGAATGAGTAGTCTCAATGAAAATAGGTTTTCTTATTTCAAATTTTTATTTAAAAGGGTTTTTTTATGAGAATGTATTTTTAGAGTAAATGGTTCAAGATGGGATTTCAAAGTGAAGAGGTTGATTTCAAGTGATGGTTTAGAAATTGAATATTAAAAAAAATTAGAGATTTTGAAATAATGATTTCATTATAATTCTTTCCAAATTCCTAGTATGAGTAAATATGGTTTGAGATTACTTTTCATAGTAGTTTATAAAAAATTTATTTGGTTTTTAAGGGAAGCTAAAAGGGCTTTGTTTGAGATTGTTTTGATTCGTTTAACATCTTGTTAAAAATGCCCCTTTTTTTAAAGATTGTATGCTTTATTATGCCTATTGATTATGGTTTCCAAGTATACTTTTATTATTTCATGATAATGAATAATTTTATAGGAATACCTTACCAAGTTATGTTGTATACATGAATTTATATCGGCTGTTGGGAATGTGGGTGCATGAATTGGTCTGAAAAATATTATTTTGGTATCAGGGGATCTAGATGGTAGTAATTGATGTAATTGGCCTCTTAAAGAGTAAATATAGGTAAAAGGTCTTGGTTTCAGTGGAACTACTCCTAGTTTAATTAAGTGAGGTGGGTCTATCCTCTTTGGTATATGAGACCTATAGTGAGATGCTCGAGAATATTTAAGGCATGAGTTACCAATTGGTTTGTCATATGGGTTTGGATAATGAAACCTTTTTTAGAGGCATTGAGTGAAAGAATTTGACTAGTTACAATAACCTATAGGTATTGGTTTGGGGGATTACTATAGGTTATCCTTTCGGTATTTTTTTTCTTGGGTCATTTTTTTGGGATAGTGATTGACCCTCAAGATTTTATTTATTAGCTAATGTTCCTAGTATATGTTAATATATGAGTCAAAACTGATAGTTGTGACCATTTCCTAAGTGAGTGGGAGGGTAATTTCGATGTGATGTGAGATCTACCTTTGGTGATTGGTGAGGAATCAATGTGATGTGGCATGGGATGAGATGTATCATCTCAACCTGAGTAAAAGGGAGTTGTCATGGGAAACCCTAAGTGAGAGGGTAATGATCAAAGATGTGATTTGGTAAAATACATAATCCAGAGATATGGGTGGAGGTATATAAATATGTATTTTATAAAGTATGATACCTCACCCTGATTTATAATTTTTAGGTATGAGACCTTTCCATGGGACTTTATTCTCAAAATAAGGTTTATCCTATATAAGATATTGGATATCAAGATATCCTCCTTATATTACCTTTTTTTGAGTTCTAGTCATGTGATTATCCATGGTACCTACCACATGTTGATGTGGTTCAACACTTGATGAGTCATGGGTATTGATATAACCTCCCTAGTCTACTTTGGAAGTTAACTAGGGTCATTATATGTGGCTATAGTACCTTTCCCTAAATGGATGTGTTATCTTGTGAAAGAAGTTATCCATTGAGATCCCCTCCATAGATTTCTTTTTGTACCTAATAAGATTCCTATTTTCATAGGAATGGAAATCATGATTTTTTCCCTAATGGGTTTCCTATATTCCCAGGATTTACTATTATGATGCCTCTCACTAATGGGTTCCCTATATTCCTAGGACATGATATTATGATTATCGTCTCTAATGGGTTTCCAATATGCTCGGGACTACATATTAAAATGTCTTTACCAGATTGGTATCCATTTATTTTATTATAACAAACATATTACCATTTTTTTCAAATATAGGTGGGGTCATGCTTCATAATGACCAGGTTAGAACGTGATGACCAAATATATTTTCATACACATTCATCTTTTTTATGTTTTGAAGTATTATTGGAGAGAAATATTGGTTTTTACTCTCATATGTTTTTTGTACACATAAACTTGATCACAATAACACTAATAGTATTTGGGATAGTGGGGGAATTCTACTAGGTCACTAGACTCACCCCCTACTATCATACATGGAATGGGTTTCGATATATGAGGGTTGACCTTCATGTTTCCTTTTAGAGATAGGTATGAATTATAGATGGACTTTTGGTTCAAGTCTAGTGGGTTGTGGAGGCTGATTATTTAGTAGGGGGACAAGTTTGTTGGGAAAAAGGCTATTCGTTATTACTTATTGGTTTTGTTATGAGTATGTATTGACCAGGGTGCCCTAATTTTTTTATTTGATGAAACTTTTCATGTGTGTCTATAGGTAATATTCTATTATATTATGATCCATAATATAGACTATTTACTACTTTATATTTTAGATCACAGGGGACCTCTTGGATCCCTTTATATCATTTATAGGTTTTGGGTTGTTCCACCACATGGATAGATCATGTCAAATTTTTTTAGAATCAATAATGACCCTTATACCCAAAATTTGAGGACATATTATCCCTAAGAATATTTTAGTACCTCATTACTAGTTAGTATCCTCTGTTATACATTTGGGTGTATCTGATGTCATGTGGAAACCCCTACTCAAGTTCCATTCAAATGATCTGGGTTGAGAAATTATAGGTTTAATTATTAATAAATTGTCCACATAATGACAACATAACCAATGTAATAGACTAATATTAAAAATTCTCTATGCTGTTAATATCTTGAATATGTGAGATCAAATAGAATAATAATTAATCCAATTAGAAATAACTCAAGTATTAGTGCATGGATAAAATATTTTTCAACAACAAACATAAATTCATGAAAAATATATTTCAAATAAAAAACAGTGAAAAAACAAGTAATTAATCAACACTTAATAATGAATTTATGGTGTGAGATGAAAATAACACCTAAAATAAATTTCGTATTCATTTAACACATTGGATCTCAGATATTATTGAAAGCCACATTCTTGATCCAACCATGTGCTTCCCTAACTCTCCATAGGGGATGAACTATATTAAAATATCAAGTACCATAATAGATTACATGTTTCTAAGGGTTTTCGGATTCATGGACTCTAAAAATGAGACTTAATAATTATTATTATATGTATAAGAAATAACTCACAATTTTTTTCATAAAATGAATTTATCTATATTGATTTTCATCAACATACTATGATTTCGGATGATAGTTTTGTGCTCCCTGTAATTGGAAACTCGTTTTTTATGTAACAGATAGAAGGGATGACATGGCATGTTATTTCACTTATCTTATGTTTATGTTTTAGTTCATGAACATGATAACATATATAACATAACACATTGTGCCACTTTAATGGATTCTCTCAAAATATATCTCAAATGATCTTGAAATTTTTGTTTAACTATGCTTAATAAAAAAACTCTATTGTACTTTTCACACCATATTTTATTTTTTTCCATACTTTATTATAAATATGAATTTCTACTGAAAAACATATTAATGTACAGATTTTTATTGATAAAAATATATATTTAGATGATGAGAAAATGTGTGAACTTATTGAATTAAGTGCCTCTTATAACAGGACATTTGATTATATTTCAATTGCTTTTGAAATTTGTGTAATATCTTGATCTAATATATAAATATATTCAGATATTAACTTGTACATTAAAATATATTTTTATTTTAAATATTTGAATTACATTGGAAAAAACCCTGATTATAATGAATTATTAATATATCTAAAAAATTATTATATTATTCTATGATTAGTATGATATTTTTCTATAATTATTAATCTTGATGTCCCATAATCAGACTCTCTCATGTACCAATTTAACCTGTCAATCATAGTATCTAAAATGGCCTCTAAAACACTTTCATGTAAGGTGGTGATAAGTATTTTCAAATAATATATGGTGAATACATATCTATCTTTTATTCAAAATAAAACCTTTGATAATCACTTCTCGTGATGAATATAAAGAAATACATACTATAGGGAAAGATAGAAAGTGTAAATTCATTTTGAATCATATTATAATTTTATATATTTGGATAATGATTTAGGGGTCCCATAATATAGCCTCCAGTGCATATATTTCATGAGAAAATTATTCTTGATTCCACTAAAATATTTGATATAAATTAAGAATCTTATATGGTACACTGCTTTAAAGGATAGACATATAGAAAATGGGAATGGAGACATGACATAAGAAAATGGTGTGGTGAAAAATCACTAAACATCCATTACGCACCTCATATATCAAAGATAAAAATATTAAGTTGACATATTTTATTTGATTCTATTATCCGAACTTGATATGATGTGTATCTTGATATGTGTGTAAAATCATTATAACTCATATTGAGCATCGACCATATCACCCATTGAGGCTTCCTTTTCTAAATTCTTCTCCTCCCAAAATTCTTTGATATGGATATTTTTTTTATCATTAAAAATAAATATTTCATCATTATGATATTTCCACTCCATGAGATCATCAAGGATTGTGTTTATTCTATCATAATTCCTACTAGATATTGTATATCCCCTTATTCGATATCTCTTTTTTTAATGGAGATAGGATTATAATAAATTAATAAAATATATATAATATTTTCATAATTATTTGGATCAAATCATCTATGTTCTCTATGTTATATGAATTCTTTTTCTTAATATTATTCAAACTAAATTTCATCAAATATTCATTGTTAAAAAATTGGTTCTTTGAAAGATTTTTGGACTTGTCATTTAGTCCAATTCTCTAGGTACATGTTTGATAGAATATTCATTTTTTTATTAATATGATAGGTTTAATATAAACTAACCACTATAAAATACTTCTATATGTTTTATTTATAACTATTTAAACCGTTTTGGTTCCCAATTAGATATTGAAATTATTTTTATAGATAAAAAAATTATATAACTTCAAATATAAAATCTCTCTAACAATCAATGAAATATTATAGTTTTAAGGCCTTATCTATAGTATAGAGTTTTATAATCCCTATTTATATGACTATTTAAAACTTATTAGGAACTATATGTTCATCATTATCTATTTACTTGAACTTTTTAATTTTTTTCTAGAAGAACATGAACTTAAAACTTTAGTCAAATTTATTAAAATGTGATTATAATATTAATATAATAATATATATTTTTATTATATTTTATATATTTTTTGGATTTCTTTTTCATTTCTAAAATATGATTCTGACCTATCTATAATGTTTGATCATCCTTATTTTTCATGAATAAATTACAAACAATTATATTTATACTTCTAGAAATATTTGAAATCCTTTGAAATTATTTCCATAATTTTATTATTTTTATTCATATATTTATTTATCTTATCATCCTAGTTTTCTCTATAACACCATGAGGTTTTATGATATATCTCTTTTTATATAAATTTATTCTCTTCAATGGTTTTCAATACACTCAACCCCAAGTCTAAATGAACCATAATAGATCATACCAATATAACCTAGCTATTAAATTAGTGGTTTTATTAGGAATAACCACATCTTAAAAATATGTAAAAATGTTTTAGACAAATAAAATATGTTTTTATTAAAGTCTTTATATACTTTGAAAAAAATTTCCCTGAAATGGTTTTATTACATTTTGATAGAAAGTAATATAATTAATTTTCAAAATTTTAGAAAAAAATTTGTAAAACTTAAATTCATTTTTTAAATAAATATATAAAAATTATCTAAGAGTTCATATTATATAATTTTCTAAAAAAATAATTTTTTGAGTAATAGTGAAAAATTCTGATTTTTATTTAAAATTATCATTTCGTTTAAATAATTTAAAAAATTCTATTTTATTTTATAATGGTTTTAAATTTATAATTATTTAAATATTTTTATTATTAATCCAATATAATTAATTTTAATTAATTTTACCTTAAATTTTGATATAAAAACATTTCATACATAAGGAAATTGTTTCATTGGAAAACTGCTTTTCATCGTGTTTGCGTTTTAAATTTAAATTAAATTATTCCAATTATATGAATTAAATTTAATAAATTTTATTATATATATTAACTAATTATAATAAATATTATTTAATGAGTTCAAAATAATTTTTTTTCATAATGAATATTAAAAATATTATAAATATGTTATGATGGTTAAGGTTAAAATAGGTTTACCAGGGGTTAAACTAAAATGATAAGGGTTAAAATAACCTAAAAATGTATAAATTTTATTGGATGGAAATATTTTGACGCTTTCTCCTATGTGATTCTAAAATGTTCCATTTTGGAGCTATTTTATGTGAATAATACATTAATATATTTTATTCTTTTCCAAAATTCTAACTTTGTCATCTCCCCCACTTATAAAAGGACACACCCTCTCCTCTCCTATCCACACTTCAAGAACCATTTTTTTCGAAAAAAAAGTAATCAAATAGATTACTTAAATCTTTCCCCACAACCTATATTCCATTTTTTATAAAACCATATTAGGAATTCTTTAGGTATAAAATTAAATAGATTTTCTGAAGAAGAGTTATAGATCTTTACTATGAATCTTTCATTTTATTTCTTCTCCTACCTCATTAAAATATTCTTAAAACATGGTTAAATAAAAACACCAACATATTACATATACTAAGATTTTTTGTTAATTTAATTTCCTATAATTATCTCCTCTTCAATCAAATGGAAAATGAAACTATTGTTCATGTGTACGGCAGACTACCGACTTGCGAATTGATGTAATTTGTTTTCTATAACCATCTCTAGTGATTGGATATAATTATTATTATAATTTATATATATGATATTTATGATATAATTATCCTTAAATAATTATAATATCATATCTACCTTATTTTCTTTCAATCCCTTGGAAAATTATAGTGTCACTTTTGTGTATGTGTGGACTACCATCTCCAATAAGCGATGTGATATGTTTTACATTATATATTTACATGGATGGTAATAAGGAAATATTTAATAAATATTTATGATATATATGATATAATAATTTTTTTAAATATTAATTAATATTTACCTTTATTTCATTCCATCCGTCAAAAAGAGGAAATATTAATCATGCATACGTAAGGCTTACCATCTCCATGAATGGTATAATTAATTTTTCTTTCTCTATCCTTTAAAGATGAAACTATATATATATATATAATAAATATATATGATATTTTTATCATTATTTACATTATGGGGATGATGTGACCATGATTAAATTACAAGTATTGGAACTACTGAACCGAAACACTCATGAAAAACAAAACAATTAACAAATGAAAACATTTATTTTAATAAAGAATTGTTAATAAATAGATGTTGAAATATTATAAGTGGATAATTTATGATATTATAAGTATTTAAAAAATTATATTATATAATTATGAAAAATTTTAATTTATTATAATAGATGTTAGAGTGTTTTCAAAGTAAGTGGAATTTGAGGCAAGGATTTCTATGTTACAATTTCATTATTTTTCAAGGTTTCTTATGATTAAATTTCAAATGATTAAATTTCATAATAAACCTCTCAATAAACAAATTATTTTCCATATCCTTTTTTTATATCTATATATTACATGATTTCCTTAAATTTTCTTCTCTTTAAAAAATGAAGAGACTGAAAGAATGTTTTTAAGAAAAACTGACTTTATTTCTCTCTTCGGCCAAAAACCATTTTTCATCCATATCCATGTTTTATAAAAATGTTTTAATTTTTTTTTTAATATTAAACAATGATTTTTTAAAGACATTGTTACCCAATATTTTTTTAATAAATTTTTTAAAATGAATCTTCTTATCCCTTTCTGAATGAGGTGTTTTTTGAATTTTTTTACAAAAAGTGTGCAATGAATATTTTATTTTAACTTAAAAAGTATGAATGAAATATACCACCGTCATGACCAATCAATAATTCGAATCTAAATTTAAAATTTTTTATGTTTATTTTCAAATAAAAATTTTCCTTAATATTTTGATCATTTTTAGATTTTAATTAAGTGATTTCACAGTGAACTGGATATTCTCCTCAAGAAATTTTCCAAGTGATCATTTAAAAGCATGTTTCATCTATGATAACGTACATTGATGTTACTTATGTTTTATTAGGTATATGATTCAATGAAATCATACTTATTATTTTTCTATATGGTTTATGATTATGATGAAAGATTCTCATGAAACCCATTTCTTTGAAATGAGTGATGCTATGAGAAATTGTTTATGATGCCCATTACCTTTTCATGAGTTTTGATATTGTGAATGTTTCATTCTCTTATATAAAACATATTTATGATTTTAATTATATGATGGTTGGATCTAGAATTATATATTTCTCTAATTCATATGTAGATATGGATGTCTTATGAGATAAAAAATAGTCAAACAGAGAGTAACCCCAATTCCTTAAGGGACTCTATCCACTATGATAGTCTTATGAGTGATCCTTTACTAGTACGATGTTTTGGAAGTGAACCCATTCCTCTATGATAGTCTTGGGAGTGTAACTTGACTATAAAGGATATGGTTTTAAATGTTTATTTGAATTCCACAAACTTATGTATTATATTAATGTTATTGTCATGACCTGACCCAAGACGGGGCCCGAGACACAACTACCCCGAGATTTCATCCATAGGCCAAGGGTGGTGACAAGTGTCAAATTAATAACTAACCCAGGGATTCATTTTCCTAAAAACATGTACAAACGAACATAGCCAACTCAATGAAAAAGTGAAGAGGGAAAGAAAAAAAATGAAACACTATTATAAAGTAAAACAAAGATTCATGAACCTCTAGACAGAACAAAATTAAATTAGTGTATAATAAAAAGTAATGGGTAAAATACATGATGAAACAAAAATGTTTCCCAACCTGAAAGAAAACAAGAAAGATTAAATAGATTGGATATCCCATGTCCTAAATCCTAATCTACGACCACCATACACAGTCCAAGCACCCAGTATCCCAAAGATCCTTTGTAGTCACGGTCGACTAGTCTGTCATCTTCATAAAACATAATGTGTACGGGAAACTTCCATGCAAGATTGAGTATAAGATTACCTAGTAAGACACCCAAAAATATTAATGGGGAGAAATAATAGATACCATAGAGCAGGAATACATTATATAGCACAAGTTACAGTGAAATATTACAACTCAACCCAACAAAGAGTGAAAGTAATATCATCCAATCACAAGGGGCTAAAAATAGTGAGTAGGTGAACTACCCATCGATTTTTCACCACCTATAGCAGGAGAGTAGATTCATAAAACAATAAGAAGCTAAATATGAAAATTATTTGGAATACCTCATGCATATTTATCTCTCCTGGAATTAAAGTAACCAAATCAAAGGTGTTGATATAGATGGAATATATATATATATATAGTCATTCAAATAATCCCAAATGAGAGGGTAATGGAATATCTATATCACTGCCCAACCCAGGAAAATGAGTATCCAATAGTTCCAAAAGTCCAAAAACGATTCACAACATCCCACAAGTATTCCATGAACACACAAGTATAAATAAATCATTCATCACACCTTGACATTATCTCCTTTTGGAGGAACTCACTCACCTGCGTGGTTTTGGTCATGTCCCAAAAATGCATCTCAGTGGGTAAAGTGCTCCTCTTCCTCATGAGTCAATAGCTACATCAAACCATTTCTTATCACTATTCTACATTGTAGAGGGGCCACAATTTTTTGGTAGATCATCCATGCCCTGGTACAACAGGAGGGTTCCACTGTGAAAGTTGATGGAGGACCCATGCCCTTCCTTGTAGGAGGGTTCCACTCTGATGTTAAAGGGCCCATACCCAGACCAGTTAGAGGGTTCCACTATAAAGGAATCGATAGTGGACCCCTACCAATCCCAGCTAGAGGGTTCCACTCTAAAAGTCATTGGAGAACCATGACCAAGATAGCTTGAGGGTTCCATTTGGGAGTCTGTAGAGGACCCATTCCCAAACCTGCTAATGGGTTCCACTATAGAAGTTGTCAAGGACCCATGCTCAGCCATGTTGGAGGGTTCTACTCAAGAATAAGCCTCTAGTGATCCTTCATGAACACTTCCTTCATTGAGAATTTCCTCAAAATTTAACTTTCTCAGAAATTTCACATCATATCTCCAAAGCTACAATTGAGGGAACAATCATGTTCTACGTAGAAAAATGATTAGGATAGGCTACTCATAGGGCAAGATACGAGTTCAAATGAAGTAGATATAGGTGATCGAAGTCTGGTCAAAAGAGATAAAGGGGTTCAAAGTGCATGAGGGGACCCACACAACATGTGGACCCACTCCACTGCATGGTCGTGTCCCTGGATAGCACACAGATCCATCCCATGTAGAAGTACACACCGTGTAGTTGGAATACATGATGTGTCCTAGCTAACTGAGGCTGGGGACGAATGCATCATGTTTGTGTACTAGAGTATACATCATGTGTCTGGTTGTATGATCTATCACACAGCTTACTCTCATGGTATAGTTTTACACTTTGTTTTGGATATGTATACTCCATGACATCCTTAATTCTTCCCAAACCCTAGTTGTTGTCATGGGATGGGAAACATTCCATGAGATCTTCAATGAACATGACATATAGTCAAGTTTCACTAGAAAACAAAGATACAAACATTTCTCCTTTATTAGAGACTTTACACAATATATCCAACTCTAATCTCGTCTGAAACTCATAAATCAAGCTAAAAACATTGGATCATGGTCGTCGCTCATCAGAAAATGGTCACTGGTCACCATAGAGTGTTCAGCTACACCTTTAACATGCCAACGCAGATTTCAGGTTCAATTTCATGATATTTAATCATTATATTAGACATACTCACGTTACAAAGATCCCAGATCTATGCATCTCACATCAAACAGTTCTTGTTTTGTTGATCCGCTCCAATCTGGGGGGTCTGATCGAGCTCGGTTCCTCTTGGAAAAGTAATACTAGGTCCATGGGGATCCAACTTGTGAAGAAATAAAATAATATTAGGGAGAAAGCCACAAAACGAGAGGATACATGATCTTGGAAAAATGTTCTTAGACAATCGATCAAGAATGGGGATTCTGTATTAGAAAACAAATGAAAATAATTAAATTTATATACATGGGAATATGTAAAGACTATAATAGGGTTTATATCGAAGAACAACTATCAATCTACTCAATATATTTAATAAATGGATTAGAAACACTAATTGAAGAGTCCTGCCTCAAAAATAGATCATTTGTTGATGAATAATTTGTTCTCTAATGATTTGAAGGAAGTTGCTACGTCCTGATCAAATTTGATTCAAAGTTCTATCATCATTCAATTGAGATCTTACAATGTAAAGGGAAAGATTTCTCTTGACGGTGATTTTAGAATTATAATCCAGTCCTAGAAAATATTCCATAATGACATATTTATAAACATATCATTTGGTCAAAATGATTTAATTAATTAATTTAATAATGAGTTATTTCACTGATCATACCGCCAATGAGCGAGGTTTCTGAAATCCCATGATGATTAATTTTGTGTCACGCCTAGTGTAATAACCACATTCTAGACTCAACTATGGTCTCATATTTCAGATATGATCAACCTTTTAAGATTTATCCCATTTTCATTAAGAATATGAATGCGCATAATATAAAATTTGTTTAATATATTTATAAAATTCATTTCGAGCACACCAGGCCTCAGAATCACACATCATCTTAGCACCTATATCTATAAATATATATATAAATATTTGAAAGTATTACGAGGAAAAAAATGGGTCTTTATAGTTATTATCTTGTGGATTATATTATTTGATTCTTTTGTGATTCATGTATTATGAATTGTAAATAATTATTCCATGAATCATGATTATGATATATGATATATAGTGCATGGTTTTTCAAATTTTGTGTTTATGTTCTCATACTCTTATGATAATTTTATGTTTACATCACCTTTTTCCCTTACTGATCATATGAGCTCGCCCTTTTTTATGTTTTCTTTCCCCATGTTATGAAGAAATTTTTTAAATATGATATTTCTAACAATGGTTATAGTTATGAAGAACATAGTGGTAGATGATGTAGTTCACTTATGAACCAGTTGTTTATGTATATAGGTTTCCAAATCCAATAGACCTATCTGATTATGGAAAATATCATTATGTAATGTAATGAATATCCATCTAATTGGATGTAATATCTATTTATTAAAAATTATATGTCACTATAGTTAGTATCAGAGCAGGGTTTAGTTACCTTTGAAAATTAAGATGATAAAAATTTAATAAGAACCCTAGAGATAATTCTAAATATAGGATAACATACTAAATTTTTTTTAAGGATCGTGGATGGAAAATATTAGACCAAAAGTGTCATATATTCAAAATAATGTGTCTTTATTTAGATATCCAATATATGATTTTTCATTATTATGTGGTTTTTCACTAAGATTGTTGTTTCTCACACTATGTGTTTGGGTTTTATTCAATGGATAGAACCAAAAGGAATCTTATTAATGATTAATATGATTTAAAATGAAATGGTTTTCTGCTAATCATGTTAATGTTATGGGATCTAGAATGAAAAATTTAAGTACCAGTCCTTAAAAAACTTATTCTTATTATTTAAAAACAATAAATCACATTACTTTCTGAAAAATATTTTAGGATTAATTTTTCGAAGAATTAGGAAAAACTATTAAAAAATAAAATCATACATTAAATGTTGACATTTCTTTAAAGTATCCATTTTCAACATAAAACAAAAGTCTATAAAATTAAACATGAATTAATTTCATGAAATATATTCACAACATTCAGATTGGATTCTTCTTTTCTATTACCCAACCTTAAAACCTGGGAAAAGAAATTTAATACTTGGTATAAGAACAAAAAGATCAGTAAGGAACATAAAAATAAGGAAAGAAACAATTTTTCCATGAATACTTATAAACACATGAAAGATATAATTCTCACCCTTAAATTTAATATATATATATACTTTGTGAAAACATGAGATTTAAATAAAACATAGAATGCATAAACAAACCATTTATATAACTTGGAGAATCATTTTATTACCATACATAAAATTTATTATAACCCTTGAAGCTTCCATATGATTTGTAACTCTCACAAAAACCTTATAATGTAACCCTCATGGCTACCTTATGATGTAACCATCACTTTTACACTTGGAATAACCATCATGATCAACTTACAACATAAAAATTCCCAATACATTCGAGGACTATCACAAACCCACCTTTCATCATAAAAAATTACTAAGAACCATAAAATAATAATTAAATAGTAATAATTTAATCACAAATTTCATTCCTTGAGAAAAATAACGTATTAAAAGATTAATGTGAACATAAAATGGAAAACAATTCATTAAAACTAACCATGTAATCTTGAAAATAAAATATCAAAACAGTAAGACATCACGAAATTAGAAAAATCCACTCATGTAGTATATTTTTTTAAAAATATTCCTTTTGAATTTTGAAAAAATAGATATTAAAATAGGATTTTTGAAGAAAATTCCCTTACATAAAACCTAAAAAAGATCTATTTTTTAAACAATTTGAAAGATATTTCAAAATTAAAAATTAAAAAAATCATGTCCGTATATATCAATTCATAAATACCATTTTTCAAACATGGTCCTAAAACATAAATATTTTGAAAATTTAATCATTAAAACATTTAATACAATTTTTTAGTTAAAGAGTCTCTTACCTTAGGTTTGACTTCCTTAAAATGTGTTCAAACCTCATGTATAAGTTTTTAAAAAGTGTTATTAATTTATTACAAAAATAAATTCACATTTATAATACATTATATGATCTTATTATAATATATCTTCACTAATTTATTAATAATATTAATTTTTCCATTTTTTCAGGTGCGTTCGTTTCAAGGTTCCAAGGATTGTTCATTATTGAATTTCTTGTTAAATAGAAATAATACTCTAGAAGTGATAAAATTTACATATATAGGTCGTTTTAAACAATTATAATTTAATTTCAACATTACTTTAATGTGGTAATGAGAAATAAAAACTCATCATCTATGAAGGTGGTAAATTGATACACCATGGGAGACGATTTCATTTTTAAGAATAAAAGGGGAAAATAATACATTTGATTATGAATATACCATTAAAAGAATAAAATTTAATTATATATATGACACTATAGATATCATGAAACTTTTTATTATGGATAAGTATAATTTAAAAGTGAGAACGAAATTAAATGACAAGGAAGGATTTACCTCCGGAATATTTCTCCTTGAGAACCTCCTAAGGAACATGGGATTTCTGTTTTTTTTGATACAATAAACACTAAATGGTTGAAATAGATGGGGAGAAAATAATTTTTTAGAGTATAGTTGAGCAATATATCTTAAGGTGATGAAATTAAGTGAAGTAACATGTCCCTTTTTAAAAATGAGGTGAGGGGCAATTTCGGAATTACATAAAATATTGAAATATAATAAGTCTAATATAGGGGTAAATACTTCCAAAATGCCTAAAAAGCTAAAGGGGTTAAAATTTAGATTAAATATTATTTCATTTGGTCTTGTTAAATTTTTTTCATTTTTAAATAATATAATAAAATGTTTTATTCTGTAAATATAATTTTTTTTTTCAAATTTAACACTATTCATAACTATGACATCAAAAACATAAAAACAATGATTAAAATTTGAAAAAGAAATTATTATATCTTATACATTTCATAGTTGTCTTTATAATTCATTTATCATCCTAAAAAACTTGAATTATTTTTATTTTAATATTCTTAATATCATTTATTAGATTTTTTTTCATTAATTAAATAAATATTGCATGATCATTGTTCAATCCAATTAGTTAATTATTTATTCCCTAAAATTTCAAAAAACAAATCAATGAAGAAGATAAACTTATTAGATTTAAAATTAATATTTATGGTCGAAAAAATATTTGGGAAAACTATATATTAAATTATTATACTAAATGAAAACTATAGTGTGAATAATGTTACTTCCTTTTAAATAAAATATTATAAGGGTCTTAATCATATAAATATGGCTCCAAAAGGACATTAATTATAAATTTTGACAAACATGGTAGATATATAATCAAAAAATAATATTTATCCAAGTTTTTTTCATTTAATGGTTCTTTTATTTTTATTAAAACTGTTTTATTGATATTTCTTCTTCTTGGATAAGCACTGCATCAGCATTTCACAGGCATTAAAGTTAATTATATCATATGTAAAAATTAAAAATAAGCTACTACCATAAAAATATATTAATTATTTTCGTTATAATATTTTACATTCATTAATTATGTATATTTACTCATATCCATTTTAATACAACTTCATTAATTTGTTAATTTGGTTTTTATTGCCTTGCGCAAGCGTTGCACAGGAATTTGGATAATATTCTTGTTATCTAACTCTAAAATTATAAAATATCACCCAAAAACATAATTTACTAATAAAAATTAATAAAAATTTATATAAAATACTTTTTAGTACTCAATTATGATTTATAAGGAACAAAATTTGAATTTTTCAAAGCTGTTCAGGAACTACGTCAGCACTGACAATGTTTTTTATATTTATCACGAAGTAATTTATAATTTATATGTTCTAGATTATTTTTATACAATATTTATATAATAATATCATAACTTAGTAATTAAATATGTTTAATTAACATTTATATCATAATTATTTCTTGAATATATCACAAATATACGGTATTTTTAAAAAAACCAGTATTTCTTACAATTCATCACAAATTCAAATTTTTTAGATAATTCTCAAAATTATACCATAGGATAACTTTGATATGTTGATTTCAAAAATTAATTTAATTTTTTCGTATATAATATCTAAAATTTCTAAAAATTAATAATATTATTTGTATTTAAAAATCCATATAAATAATTTTAGAATAAAATTTATTTTTTTAAGAACATAACAACTTTTCTAAAAATTATGTGATTAGTTTCCTATAACTTACCAAAACATTAATATTAACTTGAAAAATTATATTTATTTCAAAAATAATTCATTTCTATTCATCCTCACCAATTTAACGGTTATGTAATAATGCTAACATTAAAATAGTAGTACTTAATTGTTTGTTTAAACTTGATGCGGTGTATCTTATTTGCTTTAAAACATAGTCATTCTTTTTAAAAACTTGGGATTTTATTAAAAATATCATTTATATGTTTAAAAAAATTTCAATATATGAATCATAATGATCTTCAAAATGTTAAAAGGATAGAACAACATTATATGAAGTCCTTCATGAGGTAATGGATGCCTTCTTTTGGTGGGTTCAATGATCCACTATTTATTGAGAAATGGATCAGTACCATTGAAATTATATTTTCCATTATCCAGTGTCTTTATAATGAATATTTAATTTTTTTTATTTATAATTTGGATGTAAAATCAAATAAATAGTGTAATCTTATTAAGAATACAAGGAAATATGAAGAAAGTAACTCCATGGAGTGGGATGAGTTCAAGGGTTTATTTTTATTAGAGGGATGAGTTCAAGAGTTTAATTTTAAATAAGTTCTTTTGGCACATTCTTCATATAAAATTAGAGAATGAATTCCTATATATATAAAATAAGGGTGTTGAATCTTTTGGTTCCTATAAGGAAACTTTCATGAGAATTTTAAGGTATAATTCTTATATAATATTCCAACCAAAAATTAAAGTTGATAGATTATTCAGTAGCTTAAAACCAATACTTTAAAGGGAGTTATATATAAGGGACTTAAGTATCTATTACGAAATCATTCTATGTGTTATCTAGGAGTAAATTTATATTGGATTTACCCATAAATCTCATGTTTTTTATAAGAAAAGAAATATTTAATTCAAATAAAATTAAAAACCCATGGAGAGAAGTAGATGAGCTTCCCTTCATACTCAAAGTGTGGAAGGAAACTTAGATGAAATTGCCTTAATGGGACTGTTAAATTTTTAAGTGTCGAAAGGAAAATATTTAAGTGGTTTAATTATGATGTGATGGGAAAAAGTTAGCTAATAATTTATATAAAGAGAAATATCCACAAAATTCATGACCCACAATCTAGTGTTTCAAATGAAATGTGTATGGTCATTGTGTTAACCAGTGATCAAATCCAAAGGTTAATGATGATGATTGATGTTAGCAACCTATTAAGCCAGGATAAAAGGGGAAATATCATGTGATCACTACTGTTGATATGGATAATAAATTGGTGAATGAAACACTTCTTATCCACTCTATAACTATTAAAGTATTATTTGATTTTGAATCCACCCAATATTTTATATCTGAATATTTTTCTAAGGCTACCACAATACCACCTCAACAATTAGATTTAAGATTTTTAGTGAAATCTATAATAGTATGATGATCACATATCATGTCTATGATTCTTATTTGGTTGAGGTTTTTGAGAATTTACTTCCTTCAAATATCATTATTCTCTCTCTACTTGAATTTTATGTTATATTAAGCATGTATTGTATTTATCTCTATAATGTACACATCAATTTTTAAATAAGGGATTTCGTGTTTGATATTCTGATCAAAGATATGATCATCTATCTGTGTGATGATAAGTATGATCTTCCTATGTAAATCACATCCATTATATGGTTCTTTATTTCAATTCAAAATGAGTGTTTATCTCATATGATTTTGGATAAACTCAACATTGAAGATATTCCTATTGTGGGAGATCTTTTTTTGGTCTTTTAAGAATATTTTCTTAGTCTTCCAACAAATTTTGAGGTTAAGTTTTCAATTGAAATCAAGCCTGGTGTTATGCCTCTTTTAAAGACTCCATATAGAATGGACCCGATTGAGATCTATGAATTAAAGAATAAACTCTAAGAGAATCTTGAAACGGTATTTATTCTTCCAACTATCTCACCTTGGGGTGAACCTATTATTTTTATTAATAGGAATAACAAATCAATGTGGCTCTATATTGACTATCTAGAATATAAAAATATCCCTATCAATAAAAAGTATCATTTATCCCATATTGAAGACTTGTTTGATCAACTACATGGAGCTGAATACTTTTCCATGATTAACCTCCATTTTGGATATCATCAATTAAGGGTTAATAAATATGTTATACCCAAGATAGACTTTAGAAAAAGGTATATACACTATTAATTTATAATGATTCTATTTCACCTTACAATTCCCATGATATATTCATATATTTAATAAATATTTTCTTTAGACATTACCTTGATCAATTTTTTATAGTATTTGTTAATTATATTATTATATATTCAAAGAGAAATGAATATAAATAATATTACTTGAGTATTATATAGAATACCCTATAGAAGAAGAAATTGTATTAAAAATTTAGGAATTGTTAATTTTGGCTATAAAAAGTTTCATTTTTGTGTCATATAATCTCAAGAAAGTTTATATTGGTGGATCCATAAAAAAGGTAAGTTGTTTAAAATTGGAACAAACTAACCATGGTGACTAGTATTCATATTTATCTTGGTTTGGTTGGATATTATCGATTATTTATAAAAAAAATCACCAATTTATAATCCACTAACCATGTTAACTCATATGAGAGATATGTTCATTTGGATGGATGAATATGAGGAAACATTCAACAAATTGAAGAGAATGATATTCAGTGCACCTATTCTTAAATTACTATGAAGTATTAAAGGGTTTTTAATATATATTGATACATTGAAAAATGGATTTGGATGTGTTCTAATTCAGAATGATATGGTTATAGCTTATGTCTCACAATAATTGATGGTTCATGATAAAAAATACCCAACACGTGATTTGGAGTTTTCTATGGTATGTTTTAAATTATTTATTTAGACAAATTATATTTATGGATAAAGGTTTGATATATATACCGATCATTAAATTATTAAAAATATTTTCACATAGAAATTTCTAAATAAGAACCATAGAATAGGGTTGGATTTGATTGACTATTATGACTCCTCAATACGTTACCATCCTGGGAAATTGAAAAACGTTGTAGATGCACTAATTTGAAAGGAACATGTTATCTTATCTATGATGAGGGTCATATAATTTACAATATTTCTCAATTTTTGAAGGATATATCAGGAAATTTTGAAGTAAGGGAAGAAATATTATCTTTCTAAAATGAGTGTTCAACCATCTATCCATGTAAGGATTAAAGAGGAACAAAAGGAAGACATAGAACTATAAAATAAGGTGAGAAAATTTCCTTATTTTAACCTTTATTGTGATGGAATTATAAGGTTTAAGAACCATGTATGTGTTTAATCCATACTAGATTTAATAAAGGAGTAGTTGGATGTGGATCATAGTTCATCATTCTCTATTCATCTTGGAAGTATAAATATGTATAAAGATCTGAAAGAGTATTTCTAGTGGGATATCATTAAGAGAGATATTTCAGAGTATATATATCGATGCTTGGTATGTCATCAAGTTAAGTTTAAGAGATACAAGTCTAATGGGGTTTTACAACCATTACCCATTCCATAATGGAAATGGGAGAACATCACCACCGATTTTGATGTCAGACACACCAAAAAATATATGTTCATAATGCAATTTTGGTTATAGTAAATTTCCTAAACAATTCAACACACTTTATATCTATGAGATAATATTTATCTCTTTTCAAGATTGTTAGAATATATATTAAGGAATTGGTTGTGTTTCATGGAGTACAACATTATAATGTATCTGATTGTGATGTGAGGTTTACCTCAAAATTCTAGAAAAGTCTTTATTAGGATTTGGATACATACATGAGTTTTAGTGCTGCTTATCATCCACAGGTAGACGGTCAGTCTGATAGAATAATTCAAACACTATATAATATGATAATATATTTCTCTATGTATTTCAAAGGTGGTTGTTATCAATAGCTTCCTCTAGTATAGTATTCTTATGAAAATATCTTCCAATCGAGAATTTATATGGAACCTTGTGAATACATTTATGGAAAGAAGTATATAAATCCAACATGATAGGATGAACATAAAGAAATTAAAAAATTATGACCTAACATTTCAAGGAAATGGTTCAGAATGTTATAACTATTAAACATCAGATTGAGGCATTTTAGAGTTTATAGAAAAGTTATGCCAGTGATCTTCGATGAGATATGGATTTTGAAGTTTGTGAGAAGGTGTTTTTACAAATTTCTAAATGTAATAACATTATGAGGTTTTTAAATAATGGAAACTAGATCCCTATATATGTTTTCCCTTTTGATATTCTTGATCGAGTAAGAATGAAAAATTATTGTTTGGTGCTTCCACTGAACCTACCTCAAGTTCATGATGTGTTCCATGAATCTATCATGAGAAAATGCATACATGATTCTTCATATGTATTTAAATTAGAGGTATTAATTCAAGATAATTATATTTACAATGAAGATAAACTAGTATAAATATTTTAGTATAGAGAGAAATAACTATGGAACAGGACTACTCACCTTGTTAAAGTTGTCTGAAGGAATCAGAAATTCAGAGAAGTTACATGGGAACCCAAAGACGCGATGAAATATATATATCCTCATTATTTGTATCAAAGTGATGCAATTTTCCTGGTGAAATTTTTTGTAATGGGGATAGAATGTGACACCCTAATATTTTATGATATATTTTTTAAAAATAAGTTTAATCTCTTTAATAACTTTTGATACACGAAATCTTGAGTCTAAGTGAACTGTAACATAGTATACTATTAAAACATTTCTATTAAAATTTAATTGGGATTAAAAATAAACACATTATAAAAATAATTATAAAGGTTTTATATAAAGAAAATATATTTTTACTAAAGTTTTTATATGCTTTGAAAAAAAAAATTTCCTTAAAATGGTTTTTATTGATTTTAGTGAGAAAATAATATAATTAATTTTTTATTATTTCTGAAAGAATTTTTAAGAAATTAAGTTCATTTTTTAAATCAGTGTTTAAAAATTACCTTCGAGTTATTTTTTGAGAATTTTCAAAAAAACTCATTTTCGATGAATAGTGAAAAAACATAGATATTTATTACAAACTATCTTTTCATTTAAAGAATTTAAAAGGTTAAATTTTTTATAAAAAAAAGTTTTTAAAAAAATTAGTTAACTTATATTATTATGAATCCAATATAGGTCATTGGAATCAATTTTATGTTGAATTTTGATATAAAAACTTTTAATAATTTAGAAAACTTTTTCATTAAAAATCGCTTTTCATTACGTTTTAGATTTAAATTTTAAATAACATTATGCCACTTTTGTGAATTTAATTTGATAAAAATTACTTCATATTTTAAATTATAATAGTTAATATTATTTAGTAAGTTCATCTTAATCTTTGGTTATAATTAGTTGTCAAATCTATTGGTTAAGGTTAAAATAGTTTTATCGAGGGGGTTAAACTATAAAGATAAGGGTAAAAATGACCTAAAAACTCATATGAATTATATTTTTCAGAAATATTTTGACATTATATCATCTAATATTTATAAATTATCTATTTTTTATCTATTTAGTGTGAATAATAATTTTATATATTTTATTCTTTTCAAAAATTCCAAGTGTGTCATCTCCCCCACTTATAGAAGTATCCCCCTCTCCTATTCTATACACACTTAAATATCCTTTTGGTTTATCCAAAACCTACAGAAATACCTTACTTATATCCCTCATCATCATCTAGAGTCCTTATATTGATCATGAAACAAACCATGGAAGGCTTTAGGTATAAACCTAAGGAGGTTGTCTAGAGAAGAGGTATAGTTCTATACTATGTGTTTTCGTTATATTTATTATTCTACCTCCACCAAATCTTATTAAACCATGTTGAAATAATAAAAACAGTATTTTAATTATAATATTATTATTTTATTTTAATTTAACAACCTATATATATCTCCTCTTCCATCGTATGGGGAGTAAAATCATCGTTAGTGGTTACGGTAGACTACCGCCTCAGAAACCGATGTAATTAGTTTTCCATACTTGCTTTTAATTGTTGGATATAATGATGTATTTAAAATATAAATATGTTATTTGTGAAATAATTATACTTATGTAATTATAATATCACATCTACCTTCTTACCATCGAATCCGTTGGAAAATGATAATGTCACTTATTCATATGTGTGGGCTACCGCCTCTATGAAGCGATGTGATTCGTTTGTAATTTCCTTTTTTCATGGATGGTAATAAGGATATATTTAATTAATATTTATGATATATATTATAAAATAATTATTTTTTAATGGTTAATTAATATATACCGTTATTTTGATCCATTTATTAAAAAGTTAAAGTATCATTCATGTGTACATACGACTTACAATCTCTATAAACGGTGCAATTAATTTTTCTATTTTCATCTTTTCTGGATGATTCTAAATTAATAGATGATAATTATATATAATATTTATATAATTATTAAAAAAATTGAGATGATGGAACCATGATAAAATTACAAGTACCCAAACTACTAAACTGAAACTCTCATGAAATCGTTAACATCTAGAAATGATGATTTTAATAAGGAATTATTAATAAATAGGTGCTAAATATTATAATTTTATAATTTGTGAACGTATAATTATATAAATGGTTATATTATTTAATTATAACGAATTTAAATTTGTTATATATGATTTTAGAGTGTTTTTTATGAAAGTGTAACTTGAGGTAAGGTTTTTAATGTTACAATATCATTATTTATCACAATTGTTTATGATTAAATTTATAATGATGAAGTATCATGATATAACTCTCAATAAACTCATTAATTTTGTCATAATATTCTTAATTATAGATATTGCATTTTTATATTTCATTTTATCTCTTCAATAATTCAGTAGACTAAAATAATGTTTTTATGGAACCCTAACTTTATTTCTCTCTTCAATTGAAACCCATTTTACTCTATATCCATGTTTTCTAAAATTGTTTAAAGAATATTTTTAATATTCACCTATTAATTTTTAAATTAATTTTTACCCATGATTTAATTTTTAAAAAATGTCTTAAAAATGATCTTCTTATCAATTTTTAAATGAGGTTCTTTTGAATTATTCTTTTTTATGTGTGAAAGGAATGTTTTCTTTTACAAGAATAAACAAAAAATTTGTTCATCATGACCATTGAATTCTTTAAAGATTCCTTTACAATTTTTGATGGTTATTTTAAAAAAATTAATTAATATTTGGGAAATTTTTAGATTTTAAATAACTCGTTTAAAATTGAGAAATATTTTTTCCTCAAGAGATGCTCCAAGTGATCTTTTAAAATATTTTTTCTTATATAATGGAATTCATTAATGTTAATTATGTTTAAATTAGGGTATCATAAATTGATACCATACTTATTATTTCTCTATTTGTTTTATCATTATGATAGAAAGATGATTATGAAACCGATTTCTTTTCCATGGGTTATACTATAATGAAATGTTTATGAAATCTATCTCATTTTCATGGGTTATAATATAGTGAATTTTTTATGATATTGTGGTACACATATGTATGATTCTCATTATGTGAGGTTTTATACCATAATTATATATCTCTTCAATTAATTGGGTAAAAATTGATTTATCATGAGATAAAAATGACTCGAATGGGGATTGAACCCAGTTTAGTAAGGGGATATTTCTACTATGATAGTCTTGGGACTAACCCATGACTAAAAAGTTGGTTTATGGAGTGAACCCAATCAAATTTAATAGTCAAGGAAGTTTTACTTTACTACTAAGGAAATGGATTTATATTATTATATATATTCCACAAACATATGACTTATTCTAATGATATTTTCTTTTGAATCATGCTCTTTGGTTCCTGTATCATTCATGTATTATGAACATTCATATTTATGTCATGAATCTAGATTATGATCTATTATA
Source organism: Viscum album (assembly GCA_963277665.1). Lineage (NCBI taxonomy): Eukaryota > Viridiplantae > Streptophyta > Magnoliopsida > Santalales > Viscaceae > Viscum > Viscum album. The sequence continues at coordinate 84,578,253 of OY728121.1, read as the reverse complement.
TAAAATGTATGGTTTTTCTAATGTTATTCTCCTGGTACCATACCCTTATTCTCATGTTATGTTGATATCTCCCTTTTTACCCTTATTTAGCATCTGATCTCACCCTTTTCATGGTTTCCTTTACTTAGATTATGAAGAAAGTTATTAATTATGATATGTCAATCAAGGGTGAAATTTATGATGAAATTAGTGGGAGATGATGTAGTTCACATATAAACCAGTTTTTTATGTATCCAAGTTTCCAAAGGCACTAGACGTATATGATTTTAGCATGGATAATTATGTTATATATAAAATATTCATCTAATAGGATGTAATTTCTATGTTTGAAAATTATGAGTCTCTATATTATTAGTCAGGTTCTTTATAAACATTTTTTTGATCATGTTCCTTCTAAATTTTTTATTGGTCTAGTCTTTTATCAACTTGGTAGTACCAACTTTTAAAAATATTTCTTTTTTCCATTAGATTTGACATATTTTTTTATTTTTTTGGTTCTTATGAGCCTTTATGGATAATGGATTTTACTCAAAATGAGTAATTTAATGGTCATTATAACCGTATACAATTTATTCAATTTAAATTTTATATTTAGTCTTATTTTCTAGAAAAATTGTTTGTGAACTCCCAGATTTTTTAGCATTTCTTCTTGAAGATTCCTTTGATTTCTTATTTTCCACCATTTATCTATGAAGAAACTTTTTTATAAAGTATATTCTTTTCTAAAATTCAATATTTTTCATTATTTTTTTCATCCACTTCCTATATGACCAAGCATACAACAACAAAATTATTATCGATGCACATAAAACATCTCCTTTATCCATTATCTTTTACTATTGAACCTTAAAGAATAAAAATATATTTCAAGAGTATTTGGAATGATATTATATTTTCTCTTAATATAATTTATATTAATTTTATAATATTATAGTTCATTCCTCCACCACACTAATCAAGAAAGTGTAACCCTTTTCTATTGTTTTCATAAAATTCTTTATATAAGAATTATTTTTCATTATTATAAAAAATTTTCCCAAGAAAATATTAATGGACCTAATTCATTGAAGGAAATCAAGAAAGTATCATTAATGGATAAAATATTTATTCTATTTCTGATTAAAACAAGCATGCCAATATCTATTGATAATTTTATCATGGTTTCTCCTTATCCTTATGATATATCCTGATATTGAAGATGATGAATCTATTTCAAAGATATTTTTATCTTTAATCACATCTGGATACTCTAATTTCATAAGGTTCTAAACTATTTTATTTTGGATTTTAATTTCATCAACATATTTTTTATCTAATTCCATGGTATATTTCTATAAATATTCTTTTGTATTTAAGATGAAATCTTTTCTAGATCATTTATGTATAATCTAGAAAAAATCTATAGTACTAGAAACAATTATATCTTCTTGTGATATATAACATCATTGAATAATGTTAATAACTTCACAAAAATGTATGGTTGAATTTTCTTTATATTTCCTATATTTCCAATCCCAATAATTATATCTTTGGCTACATTGAAATTATCTTTCATTCTAAAAGATCATTCTTCTTTAATGAAAACCTCAGTTACCTGATATAAGTTATTGAGGTGTTCTTATTTATTCTTAATGAATATAAGAACATTATTTATTTAAAATAACATTGTAACGACTAATATTTTCCATATATTATTTTTGAATATTGTATGGATTATTTTTGAGACCATATATTGAGACGTTGTATGATTACAAAGCCTGATATGCTCAGAATAAATTTTTGAAATGTATTAAATATATTAAGAATCATGCATGTGTATTTTTATTTAAAAATTGGAATAAATTATAAATTATTGCATATATTAGAAATTTGAGGGCACCGTTGAGTTCATAATGTGGGTTTTATTCTAGGAAAGAGATAACCTTTATCGGTGCAGGGCGTTTATGAAAAATTTATCACTCGTCTTAAATAAATAAAATAATTAAATAATTTTTTTATTTTATTTTTCAACATAGTGACCTAACCTCTTCTATAATTATATGGTTATGTGGTGGTTCCTATTTTGACCCACCAAAACCTAGAGATCCATAGGATTGTAGGAGATAATTGAATGTGATTCTATTATTGGATGACTATCATATCAAAGATCAATGACTGGTGTGAGAAAGCATTAGAGTATATCACCAATGATCATGGATTTTACCCATTATTCATCAATTATCCCTCCATATCAAGGTAGGATGTTTTTTGTGTTTGTATTCTTTCCAAAAAATTTATTTCTATAATGAAATAAAATCAATCAACCGATAGATTGATTCGAAAATAGTGCATTTTTTGGGATGGGATGATTATAGGTATTTATTGGGAGAATTTATTTTGATTATTTGATAATATATTTTTTATTAATTATAATATAAATGAATCAAGGCTGATAAGAACATAAAATGAGTTATTTTCCTCATGATTGTTATGTGTGCTTTTCTCCCCTGATTTCTTCAATCATTGTAGGAATTATTTTTTGTATCGTGGTTCGACATTCAATGAGAAATTGATCATTGTGCACCTGATTCTTTGATCATTGATCCGATTTTGTAGATTTGGGATCATTATAACACAAATATGGTGTGGCAATAGAAATGACAGTGGATCAAAAGATGTAAATACCTAGTTTTCATGTTCCTCAGTGCTCAAATAATAACATTGTTCAAAGGAACTTTAGAACTAATAAAAGGGAAAGATGATATTGATCGATGATGCAATGTCTCATTGGGAATTGATTCTTAATTTTATGGTGAGCCATATTCTCATATTGAGGGTTGTAGGAGTGGATGAAGAACTGGAATCCAGATCTGGTATTTTGGAAAATCCCATAACACACGGCTTGTAATTCGGGATTACATGACATGTAGGGACCTCCAAGTAGTGGCTAGATTTTCTGTATGAAGATAAGTATCACATGGCATGTGGACTTATCACATGGAATGTGAAACCTCACCCAAAGGCTCCGTTTATACCTGTGTGGGTTCATGGACATGGGTTGAAGTACAAAATCATGGGTATGCCATATACTCCCACACATACATGGTTTTTCTAGGAGTACATGTAATGGTCTAGAATTATAGGGATTTTAAAAAATAGGATTTTTAAAAGACTAGACTCTAAGGCATCATGTAATTATGAGGCCCGAGGATCCTGGAATAGAATTTTGAACATTTTTGGTTCATTTAAATAAATGTGTGACTGGGTTTTTCTATCTTTTAAACAGGTGCTTGGATCAAAAATCCGAGAGAACCATTGAACTCAGAATTTTAGGATTCACCTACGAAGGATTTAACTTCAACTGGAATGGGTCGACTGGAAAAGATAATTTTCAGACATTTTATAGAAAAAGTTAAAATAAAATAAACTATATTTATTTTATTTTTTAACTTTTGAACTATTGTAGTGAGACGACATGTAGCACTTTGAAATAGAAACGTTATTTCATAAATGAAACAATGTAATGTCAGCGACTCAGCGAAATAGAAAATGTTGAACCATGAATCGCCTCTTAATGGCTTAGTAAGGATCCAAGGTCAAGGGTGGAAGACATTGAATTCTTTTTGGAAGGAAGCCTTGGAGAATTAGTTGTAAAACAACCAACGATGGGGAGGAATCCCCTCCAACGACGAAAATATGTGAACCAAGAAGCAGTGAGGACACCTTTGGAGAATAGAACTGAGACTAGAGATAAATGATCTCCAATGATTAATTCGATCAAGCATAGATAAATGATGACAATACAGGGATGTTCTTCATTAGTGAATGAAATGAATTGAGGCAGGGGTTGTTATTTAAATTTTTTTCTTTTCCTCATTCATGGTTTTAAGCGACAACCTTAGATTAACCCATGAATAGGTTGACCCATAGTTCGATTGTTTTTGTATGAGGTTTGAATAAGGTATGTTTTAGGGGATTTGTGGTTCTGCATGTTTTTCTGTTATACCCTTCTAATGGTAGTGGATTAATGCCATGAAAAATGAAAGAAGAGGTTTTTTCCTTGAATTTGATTGTTTGGTTTTCTACTCCCCTTACTACACGTTCTTCATGGGTCGACGAATAGCTGGTCATTGCACAACCTTCTTAGATCAACGACAACAAAGTTGCAACAACGACAGATAATGATCAGATCAAGGCAGCATAGGAAATACCGCTAGTCAAGCACATTCCAGTGGAAGGTTTTTCAATAAGTATTTGAGCCCTAAGCAATGAATACTTTGAACTGAGGGTTCCAAAATGGCCTCAAGTTCAAATAACGGACCACCAGAGTGCGTCTGATGGTCCGCGGATTAGGTGATCGACATGCCGGCAGTGGAACGCGGTTGTGGTCACGTGCCAGATGATGGGGTGGTGCACCGCGGAGGAGGTGATAGTAGTAGTCGTGCGGCAACTTTGGTGTTACCTGGACCCACATAAAGCCACAGGTCATGCGGAGAAACACAGCATGCTACACAGACTGGTTAACAGGGGGTACGGTGCCCGGTGGCACCCCGGGTTTGCTGGTCATGGAAAACATCCACATTGACCATGGTGGCATTATGTGATCATACACATATGGTTGGGCTGCGTGCGGTAATTCTCGTCCGCTGATGTGGACCAGTTAGACGAGGGGCAGTTCTAGTTGGTGATGCTTGGTGGCAGGAGGATGCAATTATGTTGCGTCTGGTCTAAAGGAGTCGTCCTGCTCTGATTGCCATCTAGGTTGCCTCTGGCAAGTTGTGCCTGGACCCAACCAGCTCTTATTTCACAAAAATGGTCATAACTTCCAAACAGAGCATCCGTTTGATGGGTCATCTATGGAGTTAGGACCCTTGCGATGAGACGTTCCTTTGGAGATACTCTATGTGAGTTTTTGAGAATGTTGGAGGATGAACTATTTGATTTGAAGAGTAGGTCTTCCCAATATAGGTAATCTTTGGGTAGAATTGAGGTGATTCTTATGATGAGATGTTAGGGAAGTTACTCCCATGATGACCCAAGGCCCAGGTACTCCTTATCCCACTTCTTTGGTATATATGGGACTACCCATGTTTTCGAGTGTGGGTTCTCAAAGAAGTTCATAAAGGAAGATTTCGTACTCCCCTATCATGCTAGGGAGTGGGTCCTCTATCCTTGGAGTTGGCACTCCCATATTGGAATAGGGAATGGGTCCTCCATAACTAATGCATATTGATTTGGTACTCCCATAATGGGAAGGTATTGGATCCTCTATTGTAGGAATCGGCATTCCTTTATCGTTCCAGGGTGTGGTTCCGCCTTACGCACTGCTACGGTAGAGTTTTTACTCCCCTACCTTGCTAGGGAGTAGGTCCTCTAGCCTGGGTTTGGTGCTTCCTTAAAGTACTAGGGTTCTGGTCCCCTGTATCAAAAAAAATTAATGAATTTGGTACTCCCATACTATTTTAGGGATTGGTTCCTACACACGTGATCGAATATAGTCGGTACTCCCCTTCTAGGTAGGGTGTGGATCCTATATTATAAGAGTCACTAATCACCTATTGTACTAGGGCGCGGGTCCTCCAAACATGAACTGACTGCATTGATATTCCCATATCCTATCATGGCATGGGTCCTCTAGTCATTGATTAGTACTCCCCTGCCGGGTAGGGTGTGGGTCCTCAATTAGAGATGCATCTCCCTTGAATATCAGACACAGTAGTGAAGATCAGGCCCATCCACATGATGAAAGTGATTCCTAGATAAGAGCTAGTGCTCCCTCAATGGACTAATGTGTGGGACACACCTTATAGGAGTTAAAAAGGTTTCATGAGATGGTTGGGATCATGGATCCCTCTTATAGGTACAGTGGTGAGGGCGGGCCTCTTCACTTGGGTTTCCCTAGTCTTGCATCAGGCGCAAGGCCGTGACAAATAGACCTTCGTTTGAGGTCTACCACATATCAAATCGAATCCTGCAACAAGCTCTATGTTGTTGTGACCTCAGGGGACCTCGGTCAAGCATTTTTCGAGGGAAAAAGAGGCCTAGAAGGCCTCCAAAACTGAGTTTTTAGTCGGGGTACCCATATTTTTAACATTTTGTGGATTTTCAGCCTCGTTTAAGGGGGTATTATTGGATTTTTTGGTGGGGATTGAATTTATTCCAAGTTATTACATTAATATTGATATTATTTCTTTGAAATTTCTTCCTTTTTTATAATTCACTGCTATTTATAATCAAATATATAACTATATGTACATATTTTTTATATATTCACACCTAAAAATTAAATTTCTTAAATAAATAATTAAACATATTTACATATAAAATATATTAGCTTTATCTAAATAATAACTAATATCCATTTTATTTAAAATACCAATATATTAATATTTATATAACTACTATATATTAATATAACTATACATATATTAATATAACTATATATATATATATTAATATAACTATATGTATATATTAATATAAATATATATATATATATTAATATAACTATATATATATTAATATAACTATATATATTAATATAAATATGTATTACTATATGGATAAATATAACTAAATAGATATATACATAAATAGATATATCATGAATAAGAGAACAAATCAATATAGGGTAGTGGCAAAGGCATTAGGTGCGCAGGGGGAAGGTCTCGAGATCAAATCCGAGTGGAGGCACGGGTGCGCGTGCAAGGTTGATTTAAAGTGCTAGTGCTGATAAAGGGTGTAGGCAGTGTGGGCGGGTGCTGGAGGTGTGGGAAAGCGCTGATAAAGGGGGGCTCAAGCATTGTAAAAAGCCCCCCCCCCCTGAGATTGGCAGAATTTTTTTTATTTTTTTTAAATTTTTTTATTTTTATCAGCACTAAAAACATGCGCTGATAAAAGTGGTCTTTATCAGCACTTTTTGGAGCACTGATAAAGGGGACCCCCCCCTTATCTTCGCTGACATTAATAGCACTTTTTCTAGTGTTGTTAATGGCCATTTTTAGCACTGATAAAAGCCATATTTATAGTAGTGAAACATGTACTAGTACATGGGTATAAAGACATAGGAAGCTAAATTTTGTGTACTATTACATAGACACTGACATGGGATGTTTACATAGCCAAGACCTAGGGTTTAAGGGACATAGAATATATCCCTACTAATAATAATATACTCCATTAATATTTTCTTTCATCCCTTTTCATATGTATATTAGAGAATTTTCTTTTGGATATGTTCCACATATCCATTCCGTGAGGGTTATTATGGAATCATCTCCTACTCATAGGATAATGATCATTGTAGCATTACTTCATAGATACAGTTGTTGAAATCCTTACATGAGGCCCAGAGAGATATCCTCTATTCATATTCATTCCCTAAGTAGATTTCTTGGTATCATTATGAATAACATTACAAAGGTATCAATCCTCTACTTAGCATGAGTTCTTTGGTGTGGTCATCTTATCTCTATTGTATCTCTTTAGAATTTCCTTATGTACTTCCTATGGTGATACCTTATGAAAACTACCTCTTAGATGGAAATCAACAGTGTTATCTAACTAATGGAGGGTTTTCTTCCAGATGATTACTTTTTGGAACCTTCGATCTAGAATCCTAATCTAGCATTACAGATCTGTCTTACCTTTAGATTGGGTGTCTTCTTTTAGTATATCAAGATATCTGTGTTATATGAATTATAGACATGTACATGTGTATTGATGACTATTATTCATTTGTTTTATGATTTTTGGTTTTGGGGTGTCCTACTAGTTATTTTTATACTCACCATTTCATGTTATTTTCCTGCACGTGTCATGTATTGTGCATATGATCTACGTTTTAATAGACTCTTATATGGACTAGGACTAGATGGTTCTTAGTGAGACGAGACAGGCTGAGGTGTGTTCCTGCAGTATCTTAACAGCATCTCCAGTTTAATTTTATGTTGGACTTGTTTTCATACTCATTGTGGTGGGATTATATTTGGCACTGTTTACTTTCCTTTACTTAATTTTGTACTCTTGTTGTGGGATTTAGATGTATCTGTGCATGGTTATTTAGTAGTTTTTTGATTTCATCATTGTATGGGCTTGGAGATGTGTTCATGTGTATAGGTACTTATGCTAAGGCCTCCTATATTAGTTATATTCCAACTCGGTGCTATTCGCTAGCCCTTGGCCGATTGGAGGTGGGATTGGGGAGTCGCGACATGGGCCCTTTCAAAATACTGAGTAGTGCTTGAGAGGTGGGGTAGTTATTCACTATACCATCACATTTTTATCAAGTACATGATGTCTTTCATGAGTCCTAGCTAAGGAGGTACGTATTTTACCCATCACATTTTATCGACTGGGGTGAGCTAGATATCGAGGATAGAGCTACCTTTGCTGAGTATCTGGTAGAAATTGAGGATCGACGAAAGACGGTCCTTCATGGGTGAGTGATTCATTTAGTTCATTTCAGGTGGTAGCACAGGAATCTTCAGGAGATAACCTTTGAGTGGGAGGCTTAGATACGTTATCAATACCCAAATCCCTTTATGTAGCCACTTGTTTTGGATTTTAATGGATTCCAATCCCCAAGGTGGGGTGAATTTAATGACTTGGATTTTACATGTATTGTTTTTGAATATTGTATGGATTTTTTTTCAAGTCTAGATGTTGAGATGGAGTGAAATTCTGAGGCCTTGTGTGTACGAAATAAATGTTTGGGATATATTAAATATATTGAGAATCACACACATGTAGTTTACATTAAAAGGTGGAATAAATTATAAACAATAGATTGGAAATAAATATTATAGATCCATTGAGTTCATAATTTGGGTTTTACCATAGGTGTGACATAACCTTTGTTGACACGGGGAGTTTTTTGAAAAGTTTTCGTGGGCGTTAAGTGAATAAAATAATTATTTATTTTATTTTATTTTATTTCATTAATATAGTGACCAAACCTCTTCTATAAGTATATAGTTATGAGGGGACTCCTACATTGAGCCCCAAAAATATATATATCCATAAGACTATTGGAGATCATTGAAGAATATTCCATTAGAGGACAAAGACCAGATCAAAGTTCAATGACTGGGGTGAGACGGAATCATAGGATCTATCCAATGATCAAAGTGATGCCCCATTATTCACTGGTGATCAATATTTATTGAGGTAGGATGATGGTTTTGTTTGGATTTTTTCCTATTTTCTATTTCTATGATTAACATAGATCAATCAACCAACAGATTGATTCATAGATTATGCATACTGTGGGATGGGATTATTGTATGGATTTATTGGTATAATTACATGTGGTTATTTGATCATATATTTATTTAGAATTATAATGGAAACAAATCATGGTCGATATGAACATTGACTGAGGATTGTTCTTCCTGATTTTTATTTTTGTTTTTCTACCCTGATTTCTTCACTCATCTCAGGAGTTCTTCATTGGCCAGGGTTACGACATCTACTGAGGAATTGATCGTTGTGCACTCATTTCTTAGTGTAATGATCTGATATTATATATCTAGGATAAGAATGATATTATGGGGGTGTGATTATGGAAATGGAAGTGGATCAGATGATGTAGATACCCAGATTTTGTTTTCTTCATCCCCCAATGAATAACATTATTCAAAGGCATTTTCTGAATGAATTGAAGTGTCCTCTGTTGTTTATCAATCATAGAATTTCTCTTTGGGGATTCATTATTCATTTTCTAGTGAGTCCCATTTCTGGATGGAGGACCTAAGGAGCTGAAAAAAGAAGTAGAATATAGATCTGGGATTCTAGAAAATACCATAACACATGGTGTACAATATAGTATTACAAGGCGTATGGGGCCTACATAGCGGTGGATAGTGTTTCAGGAATAATATAAGTATCACATGAAGTGTGACCTTGTCACACATCATGTGACCCCCCCCCCACAAAGACATGGAATATAACTTTATGGGTATAGATACATGGTCTGGAGTACACTAGCATGGGAACACTGTATACTCCCACATGGACACGGTTTGGCGAGGAATACACAGGCACACCCATATATAGGTACATGGGTAGAAGTACATGGGCAGTTGCATGCTATGTATTGTAACATGGACATGGACCTGGTCCATTAACACTGGCAGGACCCAAGTCGAAGAGATGCATCATGTTCCCCTACTACACATCATGTACTCCTTTAATGTTTGCATAGGTCCCTTGTCCCATATATATTGGACATGTGTTTTTAGGTTACATCCCCTATATCCATTCCATGAGGGTTAGTATGGAATCTTCTTCTACTCATTGGAGAAAAATGCCTTTAATGGGACTTTTTGGATAGAGTTGTTGGAATCCATCTATGAGGCCCAAAATTAAATTATCTATTCAACTTCATGCCCTAGGTGGTGTTCTTAGATTCATCATGACCAACACTATATAGAAACAGATCCTATTCTTAGTGTGGTATTCCATATTGATTTTTTGGCATCCCGTCTATCCTTGGGTGTGATCCTCATTTGTATATTGTATCTATTTTTACATTCATCATTTACTTCCTATGGAATGACATGATGAGTACTACCTCTAGGATGGATTTCACCAGTGATATCATACTAGTGGAGTGTTTTATCCCATATGAGTGCTTTATGGAACCATCAAGCTAAAATCCAATGATAGGATTACGGTTGTGAATTACCTTTAGACGATGCATATTTGTTGATAATACCTATATTTTCTTTTTATATGTATTGTAGACATACACATATATAGATCTGACTATTATTCCATTGTTGTATGCTTTGTTGTTTTGAGGTGTCCTAATAGGTATTATTATACTCACCCATGAATGGGAATTGCTTTCATGTGTTGCTTCTTTTATAGATGGTCAAACTTTTGATGGAGTCCTAGACAGACCAAGACCAAACATTGTTTGGTGATACTAGATAGACTAAGTTGTGATCCAATGGAATCCTAATAGGAGTCCCCAATTTAATTTTAGGTTGGACTTGATTTCAAACTCTTTATGGTGGGCTTGTATTTTTTCTTGTATACTTTCTTTTACTTCCTTTCTTAATTTGGTTGTGGGATTTAAATGTATACATGCATGGTTTTTCATTTGTTTTATAATTTTTTCATTATATGGTCTTGGAGATGTTTGTGGGGGGTAATTAGGATATGGCCTCCCATGCTAGTGATATGTCTACTCAGTGCTAGTCGTCAGACCCTGGACTATTGGAGGTAGGCTTGGGGAGTCAAGGCATAAGCCCCACAAAGACGAGACCTGACAGACTTGAATTTTGATAATATATTGATTTCCTTATCCATTATCCCCTATAATATTCCTAGATAATTTTTGAGTCTAAGTTGCATAACTAGTCATTTTTAGATCCCTAATGGAATTTTTATTATTATTAATGGCATTTTTTTTATTTTATCTAAATATTACAGTATTATAAATTAAAATAAAAAATAAAATATATCTTTTTCCTTTCAATCCTTATTTTTTTATTAGATAAATATGATTTGGAATATTATACTATAATCCTTCTATATTTATCACACATATTTTTTATATGGTTTATTACCATAAGAATTAAACTTTTTTGAGGAAATTAATTGTGCCTCATTAATACAATATTAATTATCCTTGTAATATATATCTCAAACTCCTAAATGATTCTATAGGGATAGGTTAGCCCCTTTATTTTGATCACCATATTGGGATACTTAAGTATAATTATATCCTCTAACAATGATTCCTACCATAATTTTAGAAGCTTTTTTGAGATCTTTTATAATGATTAATATCATACCTTATCTAGTGTATATTATTCCTTTAAAATAATAATTTTTTATACAACCAATTCATTCAACTTCTTATTGAGTATTATTCTCTATCCCCATCTAGATAGTTTTTTACTTCAATAGTTATACCTTGAATCTATATAACCTTTTTATTTTTTCTAAAAAAAGTTAGAATTAAGTAATTGTGGATGATAATTACTTCTAAAAAAATTATGGGGTGACGTATTTTAAAGAATTGATTTATAATAAATGTCACAAACCGAATCTGGTCACGACCAGTAACGGCACCAAAACTAGCCCATGGCAAGGCCCAAAGGGTGTTCCCTATCCCCAAAGGATGGCACAAGTTTCTGGGTATCATTTATTTTGGTTTGGGAATGATTTACCTGAATATGTATACATAAAACATCAAAATTATTTGATAAAATGAATCTGAAAAAATCATACTAGCAAGGTTTATACAAAAATCCAGAACTGAATACATAAGTTCAAATGAAGTAAAAAATGTCCAAAGACACAATGAAATAGCAACAAAACATCCCCATGGACTCCACATGACAAGGGGTCATCACCCCCAATCCGTCTCCACAACTCCGTCCCAAGGATGGGGACCAACACCCTGAACCACCACCACCCTTAGCCTTTCCTTTACCTGAGTCAAACATAACCAAGTATACTTACACCCAATGGGTGTATGTAGGGTGTGAGCCTAATCCCAAGAGGATACCACCCAATGATTCCAAATATATTTCAATACAATTTGAAAAAACAAGTATTTTTAATACGCAAAGAAAAGCAGTGATAAAATCCAAGAAATGAAACTTTCAATTGAAAATAGTTTTCAAGCTAAAATTTTTAGAATGTTCAAACATTTAAATAGACATGTGAGATACTATAAAGTAATTCCAAAAACACCCCAATATAATGGTAAACACCACAAATCCAATGAGCACCAAAACTGGGAACACCCCTCAGCAACTAGATAGTCGCAGGCCCTATGTACCTCATACCTCGGTGTAAAGTATCCAAGTCACAATCCTTTCCCGTGCACAATCCACTAGTAGGGAACATACCACTATCCTATTGGTCCCCAAATATCATCCACATAGTTCAGTTATAGTTGTCTTTATCCATTTTCTCAGTGAAATAGGGACACAACCCATTCGGCCCCCTAGCTGTACTAGTACATATCCGCCCACCAAAGTACTCGGGATTCCCCTTTTGTGCTCAAACAATTTCAGAAAACAACACAAATCCTTTTGAATATAAAATATCACTACTAATCACAAACAAACAGTATAGTAGCTACGCATATTTTATAACATTTAATACACACAATAAATAATTTTGATTTTCAATAAAACAACCTCTCAAAATATCTCATTGTTTTGAACCCAAAGATCTTTAAAATATCCAGTTTGCACACTATGTGAAAACTTTTAAGTTATAAAAAAAATTGTAGTTCAATACCCCTTTATAAAACCAGCAATTCAGTTATGGGGAAGCCCAATGTGAACCAAGAAGTTATATCTTTTAAAAACCACCATTTTCACACAAACATGGAACTTAAAGCCCATTTGCTTCCCAAACACCATTTAAACAAAATTTTAAAACAACAACAATAAAGAATAAACATTAAAAAAATGATTTTCAGTCCTAATAAAGTTCAATAAAATCAACTAAGTAATTATAGGCCAGTCCAAACTGAACCAATAAAAGATTTGTATGAAAAACCACCAATTTCACCAAAAATTGGAACTTAAAATTCATTTGCATTATAAATGCGACTAAAACCAATTTTTACAGAAACATTCAAATGCAATAAACATTAAAATACCATGAAAACAGCAATCTAATTCACAAAAATTGCACGCAAAATTGAATCACCTACCAAAGTAACAAAAACCCTTGAATCTCTGTGCAAAAATCAAATCGCACCCCTGCTGCACCAAGAGAGACCTAGATCAAACCTAAAACCACAAAAATTGGCCAATAAAACCCAAATTTAAACCCTAGGTTAGAAAACCTAGTTTCTGAAAATTAGGAAACTCAGTGATAAGTGAAGAAACCCTAAGAACAATGAATGAAACCCTAAGTAATTTGAAAGAGTAAAGAAAATGAATCATTTACTTGAAATATCTTGAATTAATCACTCCAAAACACCAGTAGATGAAATTTAAAACATCCAAAATTCATGTTTCGTTCTAACAATATTTATTAGGTCATTTAGGAACTATAATTGTGGAAAAATATTCAGAATTGAGAGAGTTGTGAAAGAAAGATGTTACCTCTTCAAATCGGTACGATTTGAGGAAGCCTATGAAGTTTGGCACCACATCGCAACTAACCAGTGCTCCAAAGAGGGGGAAGAGAGTTCAGACGCGCGACTGGTTTCAATGGTCTTGTATGGGACTTAGAGTCACCGAAAAAACCCAAAAATGTAATAAGTTATAACATAAACAAAATTCTTTTTTAAAACAGGAATTGGGATTTCGGGCATGCCCAACCCCTTAGATAAAAACCCAAATAAACCATGGTTATGGATTTCTAAAAGCTCAAAATTAACTTGGTGGTGTTAATAGGTTAGGGGAGTCCAAGTAGGAATTTTAATGGATGAAAAATGTTGAAAAATAAAAACTTTATAAAAGAAAAAAAATTTAGTTTCCAATCTAGAATTGGGCTCACGGTTTGGTCCAATTCATGAAAACTCATCTATTCCTCCATAAAACCTAGAGAAACCACTAAAACAAAGAAAGGATGTAAATTAAATGAAAAATACCTTTAAAATATGTCATGCATGTGATAATTCTCCCCACCATGAAGGACCTTTCACCCCGGAAAGTCAACATGAAGCTTGGTTGTAAAACAAAAATGGGTACTCTTCCTCGACCCATGACTTTCGCTCACATGTCTCATGTGTATCATTCCCATGCTTCCATAGAACCTGGACAAATGGAATATACTTCCCTCGAAGTATCTTCTCTTGGGAGTCCACTATTTTCACCAGCCTCTCAACAACAGACAAGTCAGGCTTTATCTCCAATTCTTCCCAACTCAAGACATGGGACGGATCTGGGTTGTATTTCTTCAACTGAGAGATGTGGAAGACATCATGGATAGACGTCAAATGATAAGGTAATTCCAACCTATATTCCACCTTTAAAATATGATCAGTGACCTCAAAGGGCCCGACATATTGTGGCATCAACTTACCTTGCTTCCCCAATCGACGATGGCCCAGACGAGGGGCCACTTTCAAGAATACCCTGTCACCCAAAGAAAACTCTAGGTCTTGACGCCTCTGGTCAGAATAAGATTTATGAGGACAAGAGCTGTGAATAAGCGCTGCCTGATCAACTTGACCTTCTCAGAAGTCTCCTGCACAAGGCTCAGCCCCAATAGTGAAGTCTCTCCTACCTCAGCCCAACATAGGGGGGACCGACATGGCCGACCATAGAGCGCCTCAAAATGGGCCATTCAAATTGAAGATTGGTAACTGTTATTATAAAAAAACTCAACCAATCCCAAATGGTTATACCAAGAACCTCCAAAGTCCAGGACACATGCATGAAGCGTGTCCCCCAAAATCTGATTCGCCCGCTCTGTCTGACCATCCGTCTGATGGTGGTATGTCGTGCTCATCTTAATCTGAGACCCCAAGGCCTTATTAAGGCCTTCCCAAAATCGAGAAGTGAAGCAGGGATCTCTATCTAAGACAATAGCTGATGGTACACCATGGATTCTTACCACTTCCTGAAGATACAAATGGCCCAACTCATCCACTTTAGTTTTATAATTTATCATAATGAAGTGGGATGATTTGGTCAGATGATCAATCACCACCCAAATGGCATTCTTACCCCAAGTTGTACGAGGTAAGCCCACAATGAAGTCCATGGTGACCTCGTCCCACTTCCAGGTAGGAATGGGTAGTGGTTGGAGAAAACTGGAAGGCCTTTGGTGCTCTGCTTTCACCA
Organism: Viscum album; assembly: GCA_963277665.1. Classification (NCBI taxonomy): domain Eukaryota; kingdom Viridiplantae; phylum Streptophyta; class Magnoliopsida; order Santalales; family Viscaceae; genus Viscum; species Viscum album. Next base: position 84,562,501 of record OY728121.1, on the reverse strand, counting down.
TCTGGCATGTGTAGCATCTCGAAACAAAGTCCGCTATGTCTCGTATCATACCAGGCCACCAAAACTGCCGACAGACATCATAATACATCTTAGTGGCACCCGGATAGACAGTCCACTGAGACTGGTGGCTATCCTGCATCACCACCTTCCACAGAGATAACGGCACTACTGAATGGCCCTTGAAGCACAAGATACCCTCATAAGACGATGACCAATTAGAGGATGTCTCCCCACCATAAAGAAACTGCTTAGACCGCTATAAAAGCTCATCACTGGGCTGTTCCCGCTGAATCAACTCCAACAGAGAATGATTCAACTGGACGCTCACCAAGAATTCCCCTCCACTGTGTTCCCTGGTCTCCACATGCATCTGAGAAAATATCCCCATCAAAGTCCTCTCATAACTGGACTTCCTTAAATCCTTCACTGGAACCCTTCTGCTCAAGGCCTCAGCCACTACATTACACTTTCCTAGGGTATAGACAATGTCAATTTCAAACCCCTGCAAGTACTCGATCCAGTGATGTTGCCTCAAGTTGAGGTCCTTTTTCCATAAGATATAAGCCAAGATTTTGTGATCAGAGTATACCACAAACATCTCCCCAAAGAGGTAGTGACGCCATGTCTTCAAAGCATGCATCGCCACTGCCAACACCAAGTCATGGGTCGGGTAGTTCTTTTCATGTGGTCGAAGTTGGTGAGAGCCATACGTGACCACGTGATCATCCTGCATAAGCATGCACCCAAGACCCATGCCTGAAGCATCACAATAGACCACATATCCCTTTCCATCCTCTGACAAAATCAGCATGGGGGTGGTAGTAAACTTTCTTTCCAGCTCCTTGAACAACGCCTAGAATTATGGACCCCATACAAACATCACCCCTTTCTGGGTGAGGGCATTCATCGGTGAAGAAATATGAGAGAAATCTCGAATGAATTGCCTGTAATAACCATCCAAGCCAAGAAAACTCCAGATCTCAAACACATTCTTCAGTTGCTACCAATACATGACCACAATAATTTTCTCGGGGTCCACTGAAACTCCGTGATATGAGATCACATGCCCCAGAAATCTCACCTCCCTATTCCAGAAAGTGCACTTTGACAACTTTTCATAGAGGCGGTGATCCCATAATGTACCCAAAATGATCCTAAAGTGATGTTTGTGTTCCTCCTCAGAGCTAGAGTATACCATAATTTCATTCAATAACACCACAAAAAATTAATCTAGATACTGATGAAACACCTTGTTCATGAGTTCCATAAAGACCACTGGATAATTGGTCAATCCAAAGGGCATGACCATATACTCAAAGTGGCCATACCTACTTCTAAAGGCTGTATTTGGGATATCTGACTCTTTCACCTGAAGTTGATGATACCCTGAACGTAGGTCTTTCTTTGAGAAACACTTTTCCCCATTCAACTGATTAAACAAATAATCAATTCTGGGCAATGTATATTTATTCCTAATTGTTACCTTATTCAGCTTCTGGTAGTCAATGCACAACCGGAGGGATCCATCAGCATTTTTTGCGAACAAAACAGGATCGGCCCAAAGAGAGAATCTCGGGCGAATGAATCCTTTGGATTCTAAGTCTTCCAGTTGTATCATTAATTCCCTCAGCTCGCTGGGGTCCATGCGATAAGAGGTAAGAGATATCGGCTGTGTTCCCGGTGCCAGATCAATCGAAAACTCCACATCCTGCTCCGGGGGAAAACCTGAAAAATCATCCAGGAATACATCTGGAAACTCATTCACTACATGAGGTAGTGCACCTTTAGGGGAAATACCATCCTATAGCATGAGAAAAGATAACTGGAAGATAAAACTTCACAACTCTGGGAGTGGAGGCCCTGCACGACCTAACCGAGGATCCCATTCTCCAAGAAAAAACTGATGACTCCCATCAGGTGTCGTGAAACTCACATGCCATCTGTAGCAATCGATGTGTGCCTGGAAGTGTACTAGCCAATCCATCTCGAGTATGAAATCAAAAAGTTCCATATATAAGACCAAGAGGTCCCAATCCATCTCAACCCCTGACACAAAAATCGCACATGACGGGCACCTGAGACCCTGCTCCTTCTTCTTTCCCAACAGTGTCACCAACTCCATCATGAAATACATCAAATCAGTTGTCAAATTCAGAATGTCCACAAAACAGGTAGAAATGAATGAAACAGAGGCACCTGTATCGAAAAGAGTAGCAGCTATATAAGATGCAATCAAAACGGTACCTCTAACTGTCGACGGTCCCGCCTCTATTCCTGCTGGTGCCTAATCCACTGCATGGAGATGTCCGGTCTCTGCCTGAATATGACCGCTAGTCTGCGGCTATGCCCTGAACTGGATCTTCCCAGAAGACGACCAATCCCTACCACCACAGCTTCCAAATCAAGATCCTCCAGTCCTTGACGGCTCAGACTGTGTTGGCACTCCTCTTGAAGCCACTGACCCTTCCCCACTTGGAAGTGGAAGTGCCACACCACAGAAACGCTGAAAATTCCACATACCTACACTTTGTTTACAAGGATTCAGAGGGAGTGGACATGCTAGTTGGACGTTCTCGGGCTTCCCACACTGGTGGCACATCACAGATCTTGCATTAGAAGCTGCAGAAGAAAACTACCTGGAAGAGTGGCCTGAACTGCCACCTCCTTTCTTCACAAGATCATCCCGCTTCCTTTTCTTCTCTGAGGAGATGCCACTTCCCACTGCTGATACTGAACAATAAAAACCATCCCTTATTTTCTTATCAATCTCCACTATGCACGCCCGATCAATGACCTCATCATAGGTCCTCAACTTAAACAAGAACACCTGGGAGTATATCTCTGGTCGTAAGCCTTTCTCAAACCTATAGGCCTTTGCTTGATCATTAGAGACAATTTCTGGAGCATACCGAACCAACTCAGTGAAATGGTTGGAATACTCCATCACATATAGATTCCCCTAAACAAGTTCTATGAACTCTCTAGACCTTGCATATGCCAACACCTCAGGGTAGTACTATTCATTGAAGACAGCCTTGAAATCTACCCAGTGCATCTCCTCATTCTTCCCAGACTGAAGCACTAACTCCCACCACTTACGGCTGGGACCCTCCAACAAAAATAAGGCACACTTCACCCTGATCTCATCGGGTGTTTCCAGGAACTCAAACATACGCTCGATCTTCGCGAGCCATTCTTCTGCTTCCTGGTGTTCTGAGCTACCTCGGAAGGTAGGAGGCTTGTTTTTTAGAAACTCTTGTGATTTATCTTTTCTAGGACTTGTATCTTATGCCCTAACAGAAATAGTAGCAGGATATAGACCCTATCCCAAAGATTTTATAGCCCAAACCACAGCCTCCACGAGCCTCTGATCAATCGGTGCGGGAGAACTCTCTCCAGCATCCTCCTGTGGGTGGGTGGGATCTTTCCGAGGAGGCATGTTTCTACAAAATTCAATAGTCAAAAAATAATATTCAATACCACAATTATGAAAATTGTAATCAAATACATCAAATATAAATAAACTAAACACATTTCAGTAATAAAATAAACAACTACTCCACATCCTCCTGATGTCCACATGTCGTCTACAGCCCACACGTCTCACCTGGAAGTGAAGTCAATCCGTAAATTCCAACATCCCCTGGTGACTCATGGTCTTCCATGAGAGGTGTGGGCCTGGAACCCTACTCACAACCAAAACCCTGAGCCCCGACACTCCTAGCTCCTGTCTATCCCGACTCATCCCAAAATAGAAATATAACCCAAAAACATTAACCAGCCTCTAATACCATTTTGGCACAAACCGAATCTGGTCACAACCATTAACGGCACGAAAACTGGACCATGGCAAGCCCCTAAGGGAGTTCCCTATCCCCACGGGCTGGAACAAGTGCCCAGGTATCATTTATCTTGGTTTGGGAACAATTTACCTGAATATGTATACATAAAACATCAAAATTATTTGATAAAATGAATCTGAAAAATTCATAGCAGAAAGGTTTATACAAAAATATAGAACTGAATACATAAGTTCAAATGAAGTAAAAAAGGTCCAAAGACACAATTAAATAGCAACAAAACAGCCCCATGGACTCCACATGACAAGGGGTCATCACCCCCAAGCCGTCTCCACAACTTCGTCCCAAGGATGGGGACCAACACCCTGAACCGCCAACACCCTTTGCCTTTCCTTTACCTGAGTCAAACATAACCGAGTCTACTTACACCCAAGGGGTGTAAGTAGGGTATGAGACTAAGCCCAATAGGATGCCACCAAATGATTCCAAATAGAATGCAATACAATGTGAAAAAGAAAGTAGTTTTAATACGCAAAGAAAAGCAGTGATAAAATCCAAGAAATGCAACCTTCAATTGAAAACAGTTTTCAAGCTAAAATTTTCAGAATGTTCAAACATTTAAATAGACATGTTTGCTAATATAAAGTACTACCAAAAACATCCCAATACAAGGGTAAATACCACAAAGACAATGAGCACCAAAATTGGGAACACCCCTAGGCAACTAAGTAGTCTCAGGCCCTATGTACCTCGTACCTCGGTGTAAAGTATCCAAGTCACAATCCTTTTCCACGCACGAGCCACTAGTAGGGAACATAACCATAACCTATTCGTCCCCAAATAACATCCACATAGTTTACTTTGATTTTTAGTTATCCATTTTCTCAATGAAATAGGGACACAACCCATCTGGTCCACTAGCCGTACTAGTACATATTCACCCAACTGAGTACCCGGGATTCCCCTTTTGTGCTCAAACAATTTCAGAAAACAAAACACATCCTTTTTCCTATAAAATATCACTACTGGTCACAAACAAATAGTAAATTAGCTACACATATTTTATACCATTTAAAACACACAATAAAATATTTTGATTTTCAATAAAACAACCTCTCAAAATATCACATTGTTTTGCACCCAAAGCTCTTTAAAATATCCACTTTGCATACTATGTGATCAATTTTAAGTCATCAAAACAAAATTGTAGATTAATAACCTTTAATTAAACCAAAAAATCAGTTATGGGGAAGCCCAATGTGAACTAATAAGTTATATCTTTTAAAAACCACCATTTTCACACAAACATGGCACTTAAAGCCCATTTGCATCCCAAACACCATTTAAACAAACTTTCGCAGCAACAAAAAAAAGAATAAAAATTCAAAACATGATTTTTAGTCCTAATACAGTTCAATAAAATCAACTAAGTAATTATAGGTCAGCCCAAAATGAACCAATAAAATATTTGTATGAAAAACCCCCAATTTCACCAAAAATTAGAACTTAAAATTTATTTGCATTATAAATGAAACTAAAAAAAATTATAGAAACATTCAAATGAAACAAACATTAAAATACCATGAAAACATCAAGATAATTCACAAAAATTGCACTCAAAATTGAATTACCTACCAATTTAACAAAAACCCTTGAATCTCCGTGCGAAAATCAAATCGCACCCCCGCAGCACCAAGAGAGACCTATATCAATCCTAAAACCACAATAATTGGCCAAGAAAGCCCAAATTTAAACCCTAGGTTCTAAAACATAGTTTCTGGAAATTAGTAAAGTCAATGATAAGTGAAGAAAAAATAAAGAACAATGAATGAAACCCTAAGCAATTTGAAAGAGGAAAGAAAAGGACTTATTTACTTGAAGTATCTTGAAGTAATCACTCCAAAACACCAGTAGCTGAAATTTATAACAGACCAAATTTAGAGTTAGTTCGAAAAAGATTTATTAGGTCATTTAGTAACTGGAATAGGGGAAAAATATTCATAATTGATAGAGTTATGAAAGAAAGACGTTACCTCTTCAAATATGGAAGATTTGGGGAAGCCTATGAAGTTCCGCACCACATCGTGATTAAAAAGAGCTCCAAAAAGGGGGAGAGAGTTCAGATGCATAGCTGGGTTCAATGGTCTTGGCTAAGACTTAGAAACACCAAAAAAGCCCAAAAAAATTGAATAATTTATAACATAAACAATATTCATTTTTAAAACAGGAATTGGTCTTTCGGGCAGGCCCAACCCCTTAGATAAAAACCCAAATAAACCTTGGTTATGGATTTCTAAATACCCAAAATTGATTTGGTGATGTTAATAGGTTAGGTTAGTCCAAGTATTAATTTTAATGGATGAAAAATGTTGAAAAATGAAAAAGTTATAAAATAAACAAAATTTATTTTTCAATCTGGAATTGGGATCACGGTTTGGCCCAATTCATGAAAACTCATCTATTCCTCTATAAAACCAATGGAAACCCCTAAAACAAAGCTAGTATGTAAATTAAATGAAAAATAACTTTAAAATATGTCATTTTTGTGACAATAAAGAATTCATCTAGGAATTGAGGAATGAAGTAAAGAAACTAATATAAAAATTTGACCTAATTTGGTGATATTTAAAAACGTTTTCCACTTCTTGAATCATGTATGTTACATTTCTATCTAGTGTCACTTGAAACTATATGAATTTTATTGTTATTCTCAGAAATATTATCCTTATATAAGAGAATTTGTATCTCATATTCAATGTGGCATTATATATAGTTCCACTAATACTTATCTTTACTAATTTTTTCCATTATCCTATATTTTCACTTAATAAAACATATCTCATATACCCTATATTAGATTTTTAATCTTTATAAATTCATATTTGAACTATAATTTGTTTTATTATCCATTTTCTAATGGATTTTATAGGTACATCTAAAAATATTATACCCAATATTCCTACTAAGAGCCTTGTATTCTCTAAAATGTTCTCATGTATTACTATTGTATTGTATTCTATCCATAAACATAAATTTTTTTGTTTTCATTCTTCTAAATTTAAATATTCATTTTATTTGATCCCAAGGATTATAAGATTATTTTTGAATTATGAAATCACATTTAGAAGAAGTATCTGTTAACTTTATTCTTCCTCTGGATCTAGAGAAACCCATTCTATAGATGTTGTTAGGAACTTGGGATTTACCACTCATAGATCCATTTATCTAATTTATATTCCTTTATTATTTGAAAGTTACATTAATATTTCAACTCTAATGCTTAGAGATTTTATCCTTATATTATATAATTTTACATAAAGATTAGAAAGTTCTATAATTCATCTTCTCTTAGGTGGATATCCTTATGTATTATTTTAATTCCCTAAATTTATATTTAACTTTAAATCTATATTATTTATTATTTACATGATCATAACATTAAAATCTTGGATTACCTTTACCCATGCAACTCATGCATGAAAATTCACTCATGCCCCTCTTAATAATGTGCTGAAAAATATGTTAAATTATTATCCGCTATAGTAATTTGGATAGGTGGATCTTGTCCATTTCTAATAAGAGGATCTACTCTAATATAGATTAATCCAAAATGCACATATAAGGAATTATTATTAATAGAATTAAAAAAATCTATTTTTAGAAAAGGAATTATAAATAATACATTTTCATTCTATAGACATCAATTATTTATTCATCCTCAATAATTTTGTTCATTTCTCAATATAGTACCTAAAATTTTTCTTATAACTCATACCAATATACTATCGGAATCTTACATTATTGGTTATCTCTTACTTTGTATGGGATTTTAGTTTCTAAATAATGTTATATATCAGATTTCATCTCTTCATGATTTACTGACCCTATATATTTTGTTTCGTCACATTTACTTACTCGAATAATTGTTATTTAAAGATGTCTTAAAATTATGTTAGGGTTCCACTCTTCTTCATCTGAGTTGGATTATTCCTCCTTCGAGTACTCTAAATATAATGAATATAAAATATTATCATCTAAGACTATATTTTCATAGTATATGGCCTCAAAAAAGTTCTCTAATATATCATCAATCAATATTTTTCTAATAGAATCTCTTTATATATCCATTATGGAAATGTTTTTTCTCTAAAAACCATCTTTATATAAAACCTACATTAATCAAAATTATATAGAGATTTTATTTTAGATAATCTATGATACATCCATTAATTTTCCTTAAATTTTTCTCTCAAATAATTTTGTGATATGTTTTCACAAAGATATTTCTTTTACATTTTGTATTTAAACCTGAAAATATAATTAGTGATCTTCTTTTATTAAATATATTCCATATATTATTGTTTTTATTATTTAATTTACACATTATATCATGAAATTGTGTTCTCAATGATGTTTTGTGGTACTTACTATAATTCTAGTAAGTCTCTCCACACCCATGTCATTTTAATACAACCTAAACATTTAGAAAATTTGAAAAACTCATGTATAAAATATTTTTTAAGTTATTAAAGCCAATATTCTATTTAAAATCTATTTTAACTAATTTACATGTCTTTTCTAATGGAACTATAAATGTATACTATAAATCTGTACTTTGAGAAATCTGATTTCTTAATGCTTGTTGAAATCCCAATATACAACTACCTAGGAGTTTCAATTAAAGGATATTTAAAACATATCCTTTATTTTTTAGTCTAAGAAGATAATTTCAATACTGAAAATAAATAATATATTCATCAAAGTAACATGTGTCAAAAAATTTGATCATATTTGAAGTTATCCAAGATTTTTCTTACCAATTATCTATATTAATTAACTAATGAATTTCAAAAAAACTAATATTTGTGGAAATCAATTATTTATAGTATAACTTTTATTAAGAAAATGAAAAATTATTTGGTTATCACTTTTAAGTATCTTTATATAATATCCCAAAATTTCCCTATATTACCCCTTAGAGTATCTCTTTTGAAATTGAGTGTATTATTTATGGTCAATGACTGTAAACCAACTGATGGCATAAATACATATAGTTTATTTATTTATGGATCCTCTAAGATCAATTTCACAACCTATATTAATTATTATATAACATGTTGATACTCTTTATATATATATATTCATGGGAATAAATTCTTACTAAATAAAACTATGATATCTGGTATTTTATTCCTGGTTTATTTCAAACAAAATTCTTTGAACTATCATTTATATAATTACTGAGAAGTGGACTTTTGTATGATATCCTTCTATACGATATCATTTTATTAGGGATTTACATCAATTCTTTTATGGATGAATGATCCTTTTACCTCTTCTTCTTCTCCTCAAGTCTATCTTTTATTTTTTTTCTTTCTTGATATTTTCATTCAAGTATTCTGAGACATGTTATATATCACTAAACTCTCATTTAACCTGATAAATGATGTTGTATATATCTTTCTAGTACTCCTTAATATTTTATGTAATATTATAAATTGTATCCTAATACTCTTATGTTTATATGACTAAAGTATATGTATAATATTATGTATTATACCATATTTTTATACTTTCTCATTTTGTATCCATTAATGTACTTTTATCAGATATGATCGATACTAGATGATTAAAAGCTTATCCAGGGGATTTCTTATAAAACCTATGTTTTAATTTTTTTTATTAAGAGTATTTTGACATAATTTTATTTATTTTTGTATGATTAACAATGAAATATGACAAAAATTTTACTCTTTTAATTATTATATATTGTTGATTCCATATGAATACAGGAGTTAAAATGTGTCTAGGAGAATTAATTGTAGGTGATTAATTTGATGGATTCATATCTTGAAACTATTACTTGTTTTTATTATATGATTTATATAATTGATTTAGAGGGATTATTTTAGACGGAAATTCTCTAAAATTTCATGTAAGTAATTATTTTATGATTAATAATGTAGCATGAGTTATTGAATTTAATGATGTTCAATTTTGAGTAATTATAGAAATATGGGAAATTTTATTTTTTTTATGATTTTAGAAATTAAGAAGTTTTAAAAATCATGTTTTTGGGGAAAATATTTTTTATAAACTATTTAATTAAATATGAAATTTATTTGGAATTATATAAAACAATTATAAAATGTCTCTAATATCATGGATTTTGATATCTTGGTTTTGAAATGAATTTTCTAAATAAATGTTTTGAAATAGAAATATTTTGATTTATCATTATTAGTTAATATTATAGTGGTAGGTTTTACTCATGCATGGTTTTTTATCAGATCGATTGGGGATATCCTCTATGATTTTATACTCATCCCAGTATGTTCAGTTTAGGAGATTGATATACATGATTTGTCATGATACTGATAAAGTAAAAGTCTCTTACTTTTTCAATAGAGAGTTGTAGTTTCATAATGGATTTATGGTGAGAGTAATTGGAATCCATGTATTATACATGAGTCACATTAAACTATTTGGTTTCATTATGTATTTTTATACATTGTTTTTGGATTTGGTAAACTTTATTATTTTTATTGAAAATTTCAAAAAAAAGAATAATGAATGATTTTTTTTATATAACAAGAATTTTTAGTCATTTTTTGTCCATTTTTTTAGTGAAACTCATTCTCTAATGATTTACTTTATCCCCCGACACGGGTATCTAGCCAATGATGATCAAGGGAACATGCCTGAGGCCATACAAAACATTGATTAGGGTATATGGATTATGATCCCTGATTTGGGCTATAAAAAAGGGAATCAAAGCATGGTTTTAATGTTTAGTCTTGGTAAATATGATATATGTGGAGATTAAGATGGTTTTTAATCAAAATATACCCGTAAAAATTCATATCAAAACTTTTATGGTGAAATTTGAGTTACTAGAAGTCTAGGGTAAATTAAAGGTTGATAATTACCTTATAGGATGTTGTTATTTATATTATTTTACACATGATGGGTTGGAACTGGAATGATTTCATACATCATGATGGGATTGGTAATAAACTTCATCACATGCACATTGTTTTAAAATAAAGTGGTTTTTATTTCATGATAAGTGGTTTTTTATGGACTCGGTGGATTTTTGTTTTAAATTATTGTTCTCTAAATATTTTTTTTACAACTTTCTTAAATTATTTTCATAAATAAATTATAAATTAGGTTAGGCAAATTAAAGTGGTATTAATCCACCAATACATAGTATTTTATTGGATTACAATTTTTATGATCACATTGGTAGTTTCTTGATACTAATTAATTTTTCTATGTGTTAAAGTATTTTGTCACCTTGAAGATTTCATGTTGGACATGAGTAAGGGGTAACAGATAACACTCATGTGGATCCTCATTTAGTAAACATTATAGTGAATGTTATCCCTGAAATTTATAGGTAAAATAATCAAGATAGTTTAATAGAGGAATACCAAGCTTTAGAGATCCTAAAGTAATATCCAAATTCATTTTGAGGTGATTTTCGGCCAAAAACATTCCATGTGTGGTTGAATATTTTCAATCATATGATTAGTTCTTTTGAACACCTGAGACCACAATGGTTGTGTTTGGGTCCTATCTACTGAAGGTATCATCTATGGAGTGGTTTAAATCTATCAAGGTAGTGGGGAAAGATGAGTATCTTCAATGTGAAGATTTCTATAATGATCAATATTATCTAGATGAACTAATGGTGGTGAGAGCTTGGGATTTTTTAAATTTCCAAAAAGGTAACATTCATGTTATAGTGTATGTGTCAAAAAATGATATTTTTAAATATATTACACATCTTATGGTGAATTAAAATCTCAAGCATTAGAGGTTTGAGATGTAGATAATACTAGATATAAATTCAAGGATTATTTTTATGAAATTATATACTTATAGAGAAGTAGTTATTATGTCATCTTCATTAGAGATGGGTATTCCATGTGCAATGAACGTGAGTTCCTTTCTTCCATAATCAGATTTAAGAAAGAGTTCCTTTAATGGCTAAAAAATGAAGGATATGGAATTTTAAGGGAATTATGTTTATTGGTTTTTAGATTTAATAATAGTAGTGCTCATTGTAGTGCTTCATGTAAAGAAATGTGGGGAACCTGAAGTCAAAGTACTTGAACCCTCCTTAAATTTTTAATATAATAAAATGGGTCATCTAAATTGGTTTTTTAACCATTCATCATTTCCATGAATTAATGGGGAATCAAACCACGAGTAGGGATATAGGATGTGAGTTGATGGAAAAACTTATACCAAGTCATGATCACATGTTAGAGTACTAAGAACTCATTAAGAAGATAGTTTATTGCCTTAAATAGTAAGTGAAATCTTTTATAGGTGAGTAGGTATCAATGGAGATAGAGACTGATGCAAAAAATTCTACAATGTGTGGTACTGTTCTAATTTTCTATATAATTATTTTTGAATTATTTAATACTACATAATCACATTCATTTATAAATTTATGGTTTTATAATCAATTTGGATATTATGAGTGGATTTAATTCCATAATCTATGAATATTGGTACTCTATAAGGTCAATGTATTAATAAAGGGATTACGTTTATAAATTGATTATGAGAATGGATGAGTAAATTAAAAGCTCATATTGACATTTATGGTTGAAAATTAATTTCTTTTGTGTTGGGTAGATTTATTCAATATTTTAAAAGATATTTTTATATTCATACTAGTATGGTGAGTTCAATGAAAATAGTGTTTGGATAGAATCTTGTCAGTTTATAGGCTTGGTACATGGATCAACAGAGGGAAAGAAATTGTATCCAAAAATACAAATAGTTGATAGATATCCAAATGTTTTATATGTATATTTTTCAATATTACCCCCTGAAGGGATATGTAATTTTCTATTGAACTATCATCTAGAACATGCCTCATTTAATTACCTTCATAGCATATTGTTCAAGTGTAGTTATGTGAATTCAAGGTGAATCTAGATAAGATTGAGTAGAAGGGATTAAATTGAGTGTTTATCCTCAGTTAGTTCTAGTATGATTTTCAATAATTCTGATGAAATTTTGTGTTTATGAATTGAATATAAATATATAAATTAGGTAATAATAATTAATAAATATCTTCAACCTTAAATTGATGATTTAATCAATATGGGTATCATGAGTTTAGGGTAAAGGAAGAGGATATTTGAGATAGTATTCTTGTGTTGATATGTCCATTATGATTTTTTTTCAAGCCATCTAAAGTTACCAACACACCTATAGTGTTCATGGAATTAATGAATCGGGTGATCCATAATTTTTTGGATACCTTTATATTATTATTTATGGATGAAATTCATATATACTTGATAACATATTTGGATCCTTATTGGACCAAAAAAATTGTTTTGGAAATATTATATGAGAAAACGTTTTTAGAACCACAACGTTATTTAGTAATAAATTACTTGAGAAGGGGGTAAATCAAGGTATGTTACTAATTAAAATTTAACTACTTAATCCTCAAACTCTCACTGCTCTAAATGATCTTGAACTTATTATTGGTGGGTTCATAGTTATGTTCTTATTTTAATGAGAATATGATTGTTATTTCCCTTATATTTACCTTAATCTAATTTCATCAATTATTACTTAACCCACTTACATTGATTTATATCTTGAATAAATTAAGTAAATCATGCACATGAGATTTATGGATTATACTTGGTTCACCCAAAATGGGATATTCCATGGTGTATAAAAGAATAATGTTTTGATGTACCACAGTACACTAAACTAATAGTTTGGTGGTGATTTTATGCATGTTCAATTCAATCCTGTGGTCACTCCCCTTAAACGATTAGGAATAGTGAACTACCTCTCGAGGATCACTCCCTCACTCATCTCTCTTTGTTCGCTACTCAAGAAAGGGAAAATTTTGAAATAAAACCCAATACCTAAGAAATATAACCAAAATTGTTGAATCATCGAGTGTAGATAGGTTCTCATTGACCTACACATCATTGAACCTCTTCACAATCAAGTTGTGAAAACCACCAAGAGCATAGATCCCCTTTCCTTGAATTTTAAAGTAATGAATTATTTTTCTTATACCTGGGAATGATATTTGACGAGTGAAAATTATTTTTTTGAATTTTTCCATCCAACATAGATCTAGATTTCCTAATTTTTCTTGATCCATTTTTCTCCTTCCCTTTTTATGAATAAATATATCAATCGAAACATACTAGAATATTCAAGTTTCTCTCATTTTAGATATTCAATTTTTTATAATTATGGTGGTAAAATTATTTCTTCCATATTATTAAAATTTAAACAAACATCACCCACATTTCATTTCCATAATGATCTTGATATTCCAAAAATATATCATTCTTTAATTATTTAACATATCTTGAAAAATATTCATTTTTCCTTCCATGGGTCCTTCATTAATATCACCAAAGATATCTAGTTAAATATTTCATTATTATTAGATGACATATCAATTCCAAATATGGAAAAAATTATCTCCCCATTAAATATATTAAAAATAATATCCATTACTTTCCATAATTAACTCAATAAATCTTGGTCAAAATATATTAAAAAAATAACAATATATATTTTATATTTCCTCTTTCACCAAGTAAAATATTTAGTCAGTTAAATATCCACCATAATAAAATATATTTAATATCCAAATATCTTTTATATACATATTCTAGGAATTAATACCCATAATTTATTAATAATATTTCCAAAATATCACATTTTACCTCCATCAATGTATTGTTATGAATTTATCTTAAAATATTTTAATATATTCTCTAGGAAGACCACTTAATTTTTTATACTTAAAACTACCATGAATTCAACCATAAATGAGTCCCCAAAATCCATTTCATCCACCTTTAATCTAGATCTCAAAAAATCTATAAAAGATATGAACATTAAATTTTTTCTATTCTTCTTGGTTCAACTAGGTTGTTGTGCAACCATCATTACCAAGAATAATATTTTTATTCATCTAAAAATATAAAATGGGATACTACAGAATTAGTTATAATCATGAAACATTTACCTCCCTTATATATTAACTCCCTTATCCTTAAATATTCATGACTCGGGATCCTACTTTCTGACATTACAATATTTCTAGAAAATATATTTGAACAATCATTCATGTAACAATATTCACTTAATGTCACAACCTTTAATTCAAGGAAGTTTATTAGATACTATTATCTCATATTCATGGAACAATAGATCATATGATGTTGTTATTTACCAATGAGTATTTCATGTTTATTCTTACTTGTTTTGATTTAATCTTACAAAATACTTGTCGCAGTTTGACACCTAATTCACATGGAGTAAACACATGACTATATCTTGAAAACACTACCCCTAAAATTAATGGAAACACCATCATGGTGTGATATATTCTCCATGATACAAAATTATAGAACAATCTATTCTAACATATCTTTTATATGTCATTACATAACTCATTTTTATTTGGTATTTTTTCAGTTAATCTTCTATAGGTTTTTTTATTCCAATATATCCTAAAACTCACCTTCCTTGGGTTATAATTTAATATTATATTTTTCCATTATGAAATAGATACATTCTTATTAGTATAATAACTCCTCTTTCCAAAACACATTAATGTTACATGATACCTACTATTTCGTTATTCATACTTTGGGGATGTGATTTATTTCCTTTCAATAAAACATATCCATCCTTATACGCATTCTTCCAAACACCTTCATACATGGAAACTTCAATAATTACATAATTGTTTTCAATAAAGACTCTATTATTAGCTATATCCTCATTTCACTTCACTTTCATTGGGCATAACTCACACACTTGTAATATTTTATTGTGGTTAATAAAATATAAGGGGGGTGATAAAAAATCCCACACCCATAAATTATCAGTTGGGTTCTAATATAATATTTTCCCATTTTCTTGGAAAATACCCATAAAAAATTTTGAGGTATGGTGTTTCCTAGGTTTATCTAGATATTAATAGTGATTATTTTGGTATTTTTCATGGATGTATTCACCCATTACAGCCTTGTCTCGGAAGGGAGATAATTATGATTGAAATGTGTGTTGTCTAGAATCATTTGAGAATTTGAAGAAGAGAGTTATTTCAACCCCTATTCTAATTATTTCCAAAAATGGGAGTGGCCTCTAAGGTATATTTTATTTAATCTAGTTTTTTATTAGTATGAGTTATAATATAAGGAGAAAAGGTCATGAATTATTGGTCTAGAAAATTGATACCCCATTAGGAGAACTATCTCATTAATTATTAAGAGTTATTTATTATTTTTTATGTATTAAATAGCTGTAGGCATTAATTATTTCATGAGAGATGTGTTTTCTATACTGATTATAAGAGTTTGAAATATATTTTATCATAGTGAGATCTCAACTTGACATAATCAAAGTGGGAATATTATCTTTAAGAATTTTATATTGATATTATAAACACAGAAAAGAAAGGAAATGATGTAGCATATGATTTATGTATTAGGTTAGCTACTCAAGTGGTGAAGGATTCTAGGGAACTGTGGGAATTGGTTGGATTATTAGCATATTTTTATATATAAATAGAGGAAATGATAAATACTTTGTTACCCTATAATCTCAATGTGACATCAATTTTATTAGACCAAGTTAAAGAGAATTAGTTATTGGATGAAGGATTTAAGAGGATGAGGGATGTTCTATATTATGGGGAGACCACCAATGATTGGGATATTATACCAGATTCAGTGATTTATTTTAGACGAAAAATGGTAGTTCCTAAGGAACTGAAGAGTGATGTTATGAAAACAATCACTCTTTGAGTTATTTATTGCATCCTATATAAAACAAGATGTACCATATCATATTACACACATTTTTTTGGTCAAGAGTAAAAATTAGCTTTATAGATTTTTTTCTCAATGTTTGACTTGTTAATAAGTAAAGAATGAAAAATAGATTATTAGAGTGGTTGTTGCATAAATTACTTATTCTAAAATGAAAAATAAGAAGATAATTTCTTTTATTTCATAATCATACTACCAAAATCAATGTAGAGACATAGTGGTGTTTGGGTAATTATAAATTGTCTTATGAAACTAGTTCATTTCTTATCTATTTGAGAAATATTTTCAGTTCATGACCATAAATAGATTTATGTTAAAGAAGTTATTAGAATTTATAGTGATCAAAAGTTCATTATTTTAGATAGAGACCCAATTTTTAGGTATACATTTATAGAAGGGTATATAGAATGATATGAGAACATAGTTGAGGATGATTACATATTATTACCCTTAGATAGATAGAAAAATGAATCTAGTTATTCATATTATAGAGGATACGATTCAAGAATGTTTACATCAATTTTCAATATATTAGGAGGATCATGTTACATTAGTTGATTTTATTAATAATAACTGTTAATATTCATCAATCCTTATGTGATATTTTGATGAATTATATGGTTGAATATGTCGAGCACTAGGTAAGAATACTCTTGTAGGACCTAGATTTTTGAAAGTGATGATAAACTAAGATAAATTAATTAAAAATAATATGATATTAGTTTAGATTTGAGACACCATAGGTTGGGGAAAAAAAGGTTAAGAAATTAAGTAAAATTAATGTCATGGTATGTGGGACATTTTGAGATCATAGATTTAATGGGTGAGGTGGCATATACGTTGGTTTCTCCTTAATGTTATACATAATTTCCAAATAGTTTCCATTTTTTCCAATTAAATAAGTACTTATATAATTATTCTTGTGTCTTGAATTGGGATTTTTTTAGCAATAACCTGATATTTATTACATTAAAAGATTAATTTTAATTGTGAATTAGTAATAAAATATTCTTATAGGATATAGAATTTCTTTTGTGAGATTTTTATGGAAATATGGGTTGATTCCAGAGAATACTTGGGACAAAGAAGTTATTGTGTAAAAGTGTGTTTAAATATTTTTTATAGTGAATTTACCTCTTGAGTTTTAAGAGATGAAAATTCATATTGTGGGGAGAACCAAACACTCATATTTTTTCATTTATTTAATGAACTGGATTTTGAATTTAGTTTATTTATAGAAGTGTGATTGAAATGGATATGTGATTAAAATATTATTATTTTAAATACAATGTATCATTGATACCATGTGAATATGGGAGTTAGAATGTTACAGAGAAAATTAATTGTGTTTTATTAATTAGATGGATTTATAGATTGATAATATAGTTTGGTTTATTATGATATTTAATGAATTGATTTAGATGGATTTTTTTTGGAAAAGTATTTTACATATCATACAAAAAATTATATTTGATTAGTGATTTCAAATGAGTTATTGAATTTAATGATGACCAATTTAAGGAAATTATATAAATGGTTGAAATTTAATGGATTAAATGTTTAGTGTTTCATGGTATTTTAATAGTCCACCTTAGACATTATTATGGGGTTTTTTTAGGGGTTATAGTAGAGAAATATAAGGGGCCATGATAATCTTCTCGGTGTCAATACAAGGTTATCAAATGTCTCTAAAGAGACTAACTTAAAGGTGGAATCAATTTAGGGAATTTAAATTGTGTAATTTAAGGTATTAGTGACATGATAATTATGATATTTAATGATAGGATTGTGACTCATTTAATAAGGACTTTTATTATGAAAACCCAAGTATTTTTTAAAAGATATCACTTTTATGGTCTATTAATATTCATCATCATGAATTTATATATATGATTTAAATTTTATATATGATTATAAAATTTATTAAATGATATTATATAATCCATTGGATATTAATTATACATTTAAAACTATTATGGTTTCTTTTTGATATAAAATGCATTTTATTTAAAGGTTTAACATATTTTTATAAAATAATTTCTTATAATATACTTTATAAATGGATATTTATGTCAGTTGGATAAATTAATATTTATATTTATTATTATGATAATATTATAAATAATTATATCAAGGCTTTAGGCAATAATATGATTTTTCTTTTGAAAAATCAATAGTTTTTATTCTAAATAAATTGTTTTCCATGTATTATATGATTTTATATAATGGTGAAACTTCTAAATTTTAGAATTTTAATTTGATAAAATGGTCTTATTTTTTTGTTTCATCATGTAAAAATTATATTAGGGTGAAATTTTTTTGTTTTTATGATCAGCTTGGTTTTTTTGTGAATAGTTAAAAAATACAGTTTTTATACACAATAACTTTTATGACACCATATTTTTATAAATATGTATTAATATTTAAAGTAAATTATAAATAAAAATTAATATAGAAATATATTTATATTATTCTCAAAATATAATTCATTTAATATAAAATAAATATTATTTCCAGATAAATATGAAAATATTTATTAGTGTTGACGCAATTCCTTCATAACATTAGAAAAAGTCAAAATGGGTACTTTTAGGATAATATTTAGGAGAACATTATCGGATAAAATTTAAATATAATTATTGTGAATAATAAATTGCTTTTATGTGTATTTATGAATTTTCAAGTTATAATATAATATAGTTATTCAAATTCTTACTCAATGCTTACATATGGCATGAAAAGTCAAAATAATTCCTTAAATAAGGATTATGATAATGAAATGAATAAAATACACTATTAATGGTCATATATTATAATAATTCTGAATAATAAATTATATTATCTTTTTTAATTTGTTTTTAATTTTAAATAATAAGATAATTTTCAAAAACTCTTATATAGAATTGACGCAATACTTGTGTAAGAGGGAGGAAGTCAAAGTAAGTGTTTTAAAAATATTAAAGGTGACAAGGTTTGGATAATTTATTGTATTTAAATAATTTTATGTATTAATATAAAATTTAATGAATTATATAAATATTTAAATTAAAATTCCATGTTTATCTAGATATTTTTAAATTCAAATTATGAAATAACCTAAAAATTACTTTATATGCTATTTAAAATTAAAAATGATTTATAATTTATTAAAAATACTATAAAACATATCATGAAACAATTGGTATGTTTCATGTTCTATAATATGATCATTTTTTCATTTTTAATAACATTACATTTTGAAATTTCATTCTTGACCCATAAGGACTTAATTTTTGTAAAAATGCCATTGAATGTTTCGTATAAAAGGGGCTCCATTATAAATTTTTAAAAAACATCTTAAATTAGTTTTTAACTAAATATTCTACCCAATTACCTATAGAAAAATCCCTTACCTCCTTCATAATTCTCTTTCCTTGAGAGAAAAATACTTTTTATATAGGCTTTAGACTCTATCCGAAGTAGGTGATTCAAAGAGAAAGGTAAGAGTTTCTAAGCCACCTTCTCATTTACTATTTTTGATTATTTATCTTAAAAATATTTCAACAACTATATTTTTTTATAACCTGATTCTATTATAATTTTATTTTAGTAATTTTTATCCATAAATGATAAGGGATGATCCATTACCCCTCACTAAGTTCTTTTTATAAGCTATTACTACATCAAAATACGGTTATTTCTAAAACTATGTCTTTTTATTTCAACTTTTCAATTAATATTTTAAAAGACGTAGTTGATCTAGAAAATAAATGCTAAAAAAATATTATTAATAACATTTATTTGTGTTTTCCTTATTTTAAACTCTTTTTAAAAACATTACTCACCATAGTGGTTTTATTACATCTATGTAAACAATGATGTTTTCATAAACTTATGTATTTTACATTTATTCTTAAAAATTGAATTTATATTAAAAACTAAATTAAATATTATAATAATTTTGTTATTATTATTATTATTTAATGGGAAAATATCCATCACTATAATTAAATTAAGAGTAAACAATCATGATTATTTTTAACTGTCAAAAAAATAAGCATATAATTGGATATTCTCTTAAAAGAAAATATTTCATGACCTATTTAACACATTTTATTTTGGAATTATATGGAAATAATAAATTGATACTTATGAATCTTATGATACCATTGAAAATGGGTTGTTTATCATTAAAAATAACAAATCTGTTTTGGAGATTATGAATTGAATAATCTCAGAACGACTGACATGAATAGTAATAATTTAGTAAAGGAATAAAATTTGATAATAAGTGAATTGTGTGGGATGATAATAAGGAAACCTGAATAATTTTTTTAATCAAATATGTAAGTAATATAATATTATTATACATGACATTAAAGTATGTATGATCCTATTCGAGACTTGAGGTAAAGGGATATTTCTTTTAAACCTTTAGTTGAAATTTTTTGAAGGATTAATATCAATATTTCTCTTCCATTTCTATATTCTTTATATTTTTTTATGAATTTTGTTATTTATACTTCAATGATTTATTAATTTAATATTCTATTTAATTTTAATTCCTTTAAAAAAGATTAAAATGAATCTTCATAACATTTTCTGTATAGGTCATCTTATACTTTCTTCCAAGAATGTTTGAAAATAATATCATTTTAAAAAATTTACACATGATCTGGTTTTATCACTTTTATAAACACTTTTTATAAAGAAAATTATTCTTCAAGTTTTCATGTTTTTCCTAATTAATTTATTTTCCCATTTTTTTTATTTTTTCAATTTTAAAGTTATCAAAATAAAAGGTAATTTATTATTATTTTAGAAAGCAATTTCCTAATGATCCTATTATATTATAGTTTTCTCATTCATTTCCTCTCAATATAAAATTAGTGAAACCATTTTTTGAAATTTTTATAATTTTATGGTTTAACATAATGGTTTCTTATAATGGGTTAAAAGTAATTTTTTTATTAATTTGATTGTAAAATGACATCGCTTATAAGTTTTATTCATGTTATGATTATTTGAAATTATATATGATGATGGGTGGGTTCGATATAGACCTCAAAAAAATTATTAAATCTTTTATTCACTAGAGAAATTATATTTTAGATAATAAAATATTTTATTCCATTGTACAAGTGATTATAAGAGTGATTATGAATATGATGTCTCAATTAACCTTCAATATTGCTCTATTGAATTTATGCATGAATACTAGATTGTTATATAAAAATATTTGATCAAAACAAGTTGATTCTATATTTGAAACTAATTTAATATTATTTTAAAATATCGAAGTTAATTATTTAAAAGGAAACAATTTTTCAATTGTTTTTTAGTTTTTTGATATCCTAATGAGTTTTCTATTTTGTATACCCCTAGTAAGTATTATTCTAATACCTTGTTTTTAAAAATAAATGGGATTAAGGATGAATAATAATGATTATAAAGTATAGAAATTTGATATATTAGTTTATAAAAAATAGATTTTATCATTTAAATAGATTTTTAGTGTGAAAAATTTCTATGTATATGAAAAATATGTATTTTATTATGTAAAGGATTCCCTATTCCATTAAACCACTAAACCTAAATGGTCATGAGAATATATGTAATGCAATTTTATCTATAAATAATTTAATCATGTGATGGTTAAGATTGGGACTTTACATATCTGTTATAATTATTAAAATATTGATGATATTGTCTATAAAATAGAGGGATTATATTCTTTTGAGACACCACTCATGTGCTTATAGTTGTGGTGAAATTTAGATAGTGTGGTAGATGGAAGTTGATCAAAGGTTAGGGTATTGATCAAGGTAAGGTGTATAGAATATATAGTTCTTTATATGCTATATGAATCATTTAAAGTATTCATATGTGTAAATATTCCATAGAATTCTGTTTTTATGTTCTCTTAAATGAGACATTGAAGAGGGGATTTGAAAAAAGACACCATCTATACCAAATAAACATAGGATTTGGGATAACCACTAGTTATTTTTCTCTTTATCACTCGCCTTTCAAAAAATTATAAACAAAGAATTACAAAAGGTCATATTAAGTGGCATGGGGTCATGAAATGTACTAGAGGTCACGCACTCTGAACGTAGAGTTGCACGGGACTATACCAACTTGGCATAGACCAACCAAATTTATCTAAATGGGAGGTTATAACGTTTATCTCATGAATTGAGATTTATAGAGAATTTTTATGATATCTCTTGATGGTTTACCTTAAAAGGATCATTAGTTTTAAAATTTGGGAATAATTTGGGAAAGATTATATAGATTGGTAGATTTTATACTTTTTATGAGGTTGACTAATTCCTTTATGATTTTTTTTATTGATTATGATCGTGGAATGATTTTATTATCCAAATTTTGTGATAAACCATGTATTATGTTCAAAAATAAAATTTTTATAAACTTATTTTGTGGTAATACCTTGGCGAAGGGATAGTTTTTTGAGTAACTTAAATGTACTTTCTTAACATTTCACGGTGTGATTGCTTGTATGAAAATGGTTTTGGTGAGAATTGGTGATTATTTGACACGACATTATTAATCTATTATATTCCTTATAATGAATATACTTTCAAAAAAAACATGGGTTTTACAGTGACCTTTAGGATAATGGGGACCTTATGGTGGCCTTCAGAAAAATAGGGACTTTTTTTACTTTCAAAAAAATATTTATTTTCCAATTACTTTCAGAGAAAGGTATATTTTTCAGTGAATTATGAAAACATGGTGATTTTTCGATGACTTTCATAAAAAATGAGTATTTTCAATGGTATTAAATAAATGGGAAGTTTCTGTTAAATTTTATAAAACATTCATCTTTTAAAATTAATTTTTTGGGGAGAAAATATTATTTATAAAATATTTCAAATTCTCTATCGATTATGAATTATTTATTTTGTTTTGAAAACTACTTAAAATTAATTCTCTAATTTGATCTTTCAGGTCCCTCTAAATATTTTCTACTAGCCACTTGGCTTGTTTGAGTTGATATTTTTGTCACATTATGTTTCCCATAATAGATTTGTAAGATCCCAACCTTTTATGGAGAAATCTCAGGCATGTTTTCAGGTACTTTTTTTGTTTTTATTAAGTACCTTTTGGTTTGGGTATGACTTGGGGTGCCGTTGGGTGAAGTTTGTAAGGAATTGGTAAGAAAGGTGGTTGTGCACGGTTTGCGCACGGTTTGGCCAACCCATGCGGATAGTTGATGTTGGCATGGTTGGTGCATGGTTTTACAAACCATGAACTATCAATCCATGTGGGAAGTGGAAGACTGCAAGGTTAGCGCAAGGTTTTTCTTAATAGTGCAGCCTCCCAGGTGAAATCGTGCGTGTACAACAGTTTAATCTGAAAATTGGTTTTAAAACTACCCAAACCCCCAAAACCTCTATAATTCGACATAGGCTCGAGCTTGAAAATTTGTTGGTGTTCTAAAAGCCTAACTGAGGTATTCCAAGGCAATCCGAACACCGTTCTTTGAGATCAAAATTCCAGAATAAAGATTCACACTCCTCTCGGTAAGTCGATTTCATCCTGATGATTCTCCTATTATTTCTCTTATATTTTCTTGATCTTTTCACTGAATATATACCTTTATTTTTTGGATATAATCTTATGAGATGAGAAACAGATCTAAGATTGTGGATCTAGATCTATATTTTCATGATCTTGATGCCTTCGATCTTAATTTTGGTTTAGGGATTTAGATTTGAAGCTTGATTGACGAAGTTGTGCAGCTCAGATTTTTGGGATTTCTTTTGGGATAATTTCCATCAATAAACTACCATAGGTGGTCTAAATATAACTCCCATAGTCATTATTTTGATATGTTTATGTGAGTATATTTTTTTCTATATTTCCTTGATAATTAATTCCTAAATTTAATTAATTAGGAAGTGGAATTTAATTGAGTTTACCTTGGTGATAAATTGATAATTGAATCATGGAAGAAATGAAGGAGGGGTTACCCAAATTGATATTGTAATGTTATATAGAATTGATTTTGTTAAGATAATTAATTAGGGGAATTAATTATGAAATGATGTTGGGATATTTAAGACAATTATTTTCGGTAATTAATTATGTTCTATGATTATGACCAAAGATAATTAATTGTGAGAATTAATTATGTTCCATAATGTTGATCAAAGGTAATTAATTGTGAGAATTAATTTTGAAAAGTTGAGATTTTATATGGATAATTAATAGGGAAGAATTAATTATAGAAAGAGAATTGTGTTTATTAATTAATTAATTGACGAATTAATTAATGTATTATGTGATTAGTTAATTGTCGAATTAACTAATGTCCTTTGAAATGTTTAACTAATCGATGGATTAGTGATGGAATGATGTGGAAAATTCTTTTGAATTAATGAATGAATAAATGGATGATATTTTGTTGGTTCTAGACATGGATTTCTAGACTAATTAAAAATTGGGACTTGGGCATGGTGTTCCTCCCCAATAGTTATCCAAGCTTGAGATTACAGGGTGCTAGGCATGATGACCTACACCAAATGAATGATAATAATGAATGATGATTCAATTGAGAATTGGGGTTCTAGGCATGAAGACCTGTACGAAATTATTAATGATAAAGAATGATGATTCAAATGGGAAACCTGAATTGAAATTGGCCTAATGTGATGATTAAAATTTAAATGACAATGTGATGACTATTTAAATTATGCATTGTATTTATTTCTTCATAAAACTACATGCACTATATTTTGACTGGACATGTTTTAGACGTCGTTGGTGGTGGCCTAATGAGTTATACTCACACCCTATTCAGGCAACCTGATCGGCACGCGAGTATAATTTGTTTTCCTAGGATAGGATAAGAGAAATTCCCTAGGATAGGTTTTAGTTTGGGATTGGAGCATGGGAGAGGGAATCAGACATGGTTTGAGACCCTCTTGGGAGTCGTTGTGTCTTTAATTTTAGTTGCATTATAGACACTTGACATTTTCATTATCATAGCATATTTTACCTTTCAGTGAGTATTGTATTTTCATGTTTTGGTTATCATATGACATGGATTTATTCTAGTTATTTATACTCTTTCAAACTTTTTTATTGTTATTTTCTTTTGTTAGTGTTTTATTCTAATAAAAGAGGGTATAGTATCCCCAAGACTAACTTACCAGAATCTTACTGCTAGTCAGCACCCTCTGGCATATGGGGAGGCATGCTTGAGGGCATGTGGTCAACCAGCTCAGGGAACCACTTAGTGGAACCCGTTTAGGGTGTCACAAGATTATATCTTCTCAAAAATATTATAGGAATTAGAAATAACTTGTTCACTTCAATTTTTTTCATAATATAATATCTTTTAATGTATTTGATGATACATGCCAAGAAACATTTTTTATGGGTTTTCTATCGTAATACCTCATCCTAAATTTTTTTATTGGGTTTTTTCAAAACAATGTTGTGGGTGATAAAAATAAAAAAAGGTCGACAAATTTATTTAATGGGGGAACACATTTTAGAAAAATAAATTTTTTCCCTCAATGCATTTTCCTCCAATCAATGACATAGAAAATGAATTGAGGGTGGTGACGTCATTTGTGTATTTTAAGGAGAAACTTGTTACTTCCCTTAATGAATTTCATATTGAAAAAACATGAATTGTGATTTAAATGATTATGCCTTTTCCCTATCCACCTTTTAAAGAATACGTGGCCCGCCCCTATTTATTTATAATTTATACTCTATCATCCACCTCCTTATATTTTTGAAGAAAAAATCGGATTGTAGGTTACATTCTAGCATCCAATTAATTTTTGACAAGTACTCAATAACTCATTATAAGGTATTTATTTTTTGTATTTTTGAAAAATAAATTAGAACTTTTTGTTTATTTAAATGATGATTTAATAATATGTAATTTATTATTTGAATAATTAGTATATAATTAGGACTAATAATGTATAAATTTATAATAATAAAGAATAGTTAATAAAAATAAAATAAAATTGAATAATGATGTTTAATTAGGATTAAGTAAACATAGTCATAAATAATAAATATAAATTATTAATAAATGATGAATAATTATAATAAACTATTAATATTTATTAATATTAATGATGTTCAATTTAGTATAATTAATCTGAATTTTGAAATAAATAAACATAATTAATAGTAATTAGTAATCAATGGATATTAATTAAAATGAACTATTGTTATTAAATAACACTAATAATTTTTAATTAAGATTAATTATTCATAATTTGAATTAATTAATCACAATTAATGGTATTTAGATATAAATTAATAATAATTAACATAAAATATTAATACTAATTATTATTAATGATGTGTTATTAGGATTAAGTAAGTGAAATTAGAAATAATTAATCATAATTAATGGAAATTAGTAATAATTGTATATTAATTAACATAAACTATTAACAATATTTAACATTAATGATGTTTAATTATGATTAAATAAGAATAATGAGAAATAATAAATGGTACCTAATAATCATTATTAGGAGTATTTAGTGACAATTGCCAATAATTTTAAGTAATTAATAATTATTTATTAATGGTGACTTATGATTATGATTAACATAAAAACAATAAGTAATAATCATTAATAATTAATAAAACCTAGTAAGTAACCAATAATCATTAGTAGTGATTAGTTTTAATTAAAAATAATGAGAGGTAATTAATAATTAATTAGTAATAATGAAGTTGAATTAATATTAATTTAACATTAAATCAATATATCCAATTCTACTAAAAAATTTATCTTTATGAAATTTTATTGAACATAAGTAATAATTTCATGTAGATAATAATGATTATATTAACCTAATACTATGGTGATGTTATTTAGATTGGTCAATGATCTTATTATATTAGAAATCCAATATTAGTTATGAACATAAGAGATTATCTTACTCTGGTTGGTCTTTGCAAAATAATTTTTGGGCGATTAAGCCTGGCACCTAATTATAGGATCTAATATGTTAACTATTGACAAATATAATATTGGTATAGTCTATTAAATATATTATATCAAATAAAATTTGGTGAGTATTTTTTACAAGAATCAATCTTATTTAATAAATAGTCTCATTATAATTTAGTGGAATTGTACGTGGGGATTTATAATGTCCTGCATCAGCCTGCTACTATACCACAATGCAATCTTACAAGAGTGGTTGAAGAAGGGATGTCCTAATATAATGATTTTGTTCCATATTCCATGAAATAAGGTAACCAATTGGAGACTCTAGATATGCTGCATGAGAAATTTAATTATAATAAAATATCTGACGATGGAACGTGAGGGAAAGATAGTGATGAAGAGGTAGAAGATACTATGTGTGAAGATGGAGCTACTATAAATCTAATGGTTATACACCAGAAAAAACAAAATATAAACCATCCACCCTTTTTTCATCATAATTAAGAGTTGTATCATGTTTTCCAAAATTTAAATGGAATATTATCATACTTTCAAGTGGGATTCCTGAAGTTATAAGAGAAATATTTGGTTTGATCGAGAAACACTCTATGTTGGAAGAGAATTTCAATGTAAGGATGACCTAAAAAGTGTACTAAAACAATATCACATAGATAAGTACTATAAATTTTTATTCTATGTTTAAAAATGGTAAAAATAAATCATAAGGTGTGTAACTTATGTAGATTATTTTATAATGATCTTGAGGGTTATACATGGAATTAATTTTGGAGGTTGGAATATTTTTAAGATTAAATCCCCTCATATTTGCATCCAACCAAACCCTATACAATACCATATATCAATAGATGTGAACTTTTTATTTACCCTTAATATTAAGATAATTAGGGCATGTTAATATGTGACTATATCCCATTTATATGGGGGATGAAACAAATTTTGGATATATGTTTTAATATGGGAATGATTGGAGCCTAAGATAGAAGGAAATTTGGAATGTTTATGGTGATAGGGATAAATATTAATAGGTATTTTTTAAATTTTTATATACATTAAGTAGTAACAACCATCTTGTGTACCACCACTACATGAATTAACATGTGTCTCTAGATAACTATGTTTATATTCAACATTTTAAGGCATAACGGAACTGTTTAGGTCCATGTACAATAATGATTTTTCATTGATTTTTTTTCTCAATAAATACTCAGAACATCATAAACATAACCCCATAATATTTTAAGAGATGATATTTTCACATAAAATTTATAATTAATTTAAAAAATAATAATTATCCCTCTTTTAATTCATTCTTCATTTTCTAATCGATTGACCATTCTAACTGTACCATCATTAAAATAAAGGATCCAAGGATATAATCCCTCTATAGATATCCACATGTACTCCATGAACCTTCATCATTCATTTTATTTTCATTCAATGTAAAGGATTACAAAAGGGACAAGGAAAAGGGTTTAAGGGGGTCTAAAGTACTATACGCCAAGGGCATCCCCTATGATCAAATTGTCCCCCTCAGGTTTAAATTCGGAAATAATTGAGAGTATAGTTACCTTGGTGCCTTGTACCACCAGAGAAGCTAGATGATATGCCACTTGATTCCCCTTCCACCAGGTGTGGGTAACTTTTGTACTATTGTTTAGGAGATATTTTCATTTATTTATGATTTAGTAGATCGACCAAGGAGTTCCAAATCATCCATGTAAAGAATTATGTAGAATCATGGAGTCAGTCTCCACTTGAGAAAGGAAAATATTTTCTTGGATGTAAAGCATGATCCCCAATAGAACCGCCTTGTCCTTGTCTAGAAGGGAGATTCCACTACCAAAGTGAGTAGTAAAAGTAATAACAACACTTCCCCTATAGTCTCTGATGACACATCCTCCATGCATTTCACCTGAGCTACATACGCCAACTGTGTTAATCTTGAGGTCATCATCAGGAGCCATCCACCTCACCTATATACCTTGTAGCCTGGGGGGAAGATGATTCACCATGGGTGAGGGACCATGGAGATCCTATAGGGATGGTGCGTCCATATAGTTACTAACCAAATTCACCATGTCCGTCAATAGGCTCCCAGTCTTCGAGATAATGTGTAACGACCCAAAGTTTCATTAATGGAAAATCCCTCTTAATCTTATTAAATGTCTCTTTATATAAAATGTTTTTATAAAATTTCAACTTCCTTGGTTTTATGTTAAGAATTTTGATCGTTGCTAATATATCCATTGAACAGTGATCACATGATTAGTATAAATATAGGACTTTAACAAATCCAATTTACTCAGAAAAAGGAAGCGATGGCCTCATCCAATAGAATTTCCCCATACGAAGCCCATTTTTCAGAGCTCAGAAAAGAGGTGGCGTCTTTGGGATTTGCCCTTGACCAAGCCCAAGCTGAGCTTCATCATTTCAAGCTCGAACGTGGCTGTCTACGGGAAAAGTGGAAGTTGATTGAAATTAACACCCGGGTGATGTTATCCGAGCCACCCCAAGAGTCTGTCACCATCGCACACCTTACCCTTAGGTCTTATGCGGCTGTTTTAAGGGGTTATGTAACAAATAAGTAGTACTATGTTCATGTAAATTATTTTTAGTATATAATAATGAATATAATTTCTAGTCATTTTTGATACATTGTAAATAGTTTTTAAAGTACAAATGGTGTTTTTAGTTATTATTTATTAAGAAATATATTTTATTAAATTAAGGGAATTTTTAATTAAATAATATTTTATTAAAATAATATTATTGTTATTAAATTAATTTTTATTAAATATAAATAATCTTATAATTTTATGAAATCTATTAAAATTTTTATTAAGGTTTGAAAGCCATTTCTGTCAAAACCCGTGAATTTTCGATAAATGTTGGTATTTATTTTAAAAGTGAAAATTCACATATTTAGACAATTATTTAGATAAAATAAATGTAATTTTTGGAATCAGGACATCGAAATTATCCAACGGTGAATTTTTCATAATTTTCTGAGACAGTCAAATTTTTGGGTAAAAATTAAATATCGTTTAAATATATAATGTGTTTTATAACATCATAATGACCCAATAGTGATGTAATAAAATACTATGTTCTTTATGTTCGGACAATATATGTTTTACCATTAAAATAATTTGATTTTTGGGTTTGTTTGACTTACTTTTCAAAGCATTAATGGACCCCTCAAGACTTATTCAACGCCTTTCCTTTTTAAATTAATTTTCATGGGAGTGTGACTCACCTCCACATAAGCAACCCTAATATTTTAAGAAGTTCGGACTTTGGAATCATAAAATATTGTATTCCTCTTCCATTTTCCAAAAACCATGGGCAAAAACCATGGGATGGTTTGTGGTTTGGATTAATTTAATATAAGGGGTCCCAAACCTAAATAATAAAGAATTCACTCACCTTTCCAATATAAACCCACCCAAGATCCCACTTCCTCCCCACTCAAAGCCTTTGTAGTTCGTAAAAAATCTACCCTACTCTCTCTATAATCATCTCAAGGTTCCCCAAGCTCCAAATAAGCCTCTCACAAGCCTCTCTCTAGCCTTTGGGAGCACACTTCCAAGTAAGGGTTTTTTCTTCCTTTCTCATTTTTGTCAATTTTCTTTAAGTTGTATTACCATTTTTATTTCAATTATGAATGCTAGGGTATGGTTTCTCACCTCCCCCATACTGACCTCTTATTTTTTGAATGACTGGAGACCCCTTTCTCTCTCATTAAATTCCTCCCATGTACACCTGTTACTATGCCAAAATTCTGAAAGGAACTTCTCTCTCTTCTTTTACATTCAAGCAATAATTTTGTATCATGAATCTAAATTCCTTTACAATTGTTGGGACATGTATCTATATGACATCCTTACTGTCCATTACATGTAAATATGATGAGAAACCCCTTTCTCTCTCATCAACCATTTTTTATGAATTCTTATGTCACGCCGTTACGCTGCCGAAATCGCACCGATTTTCTAAGCCAATTCCATTGTGTAGTGGATACCATGACCATTTCTCCATCAAGGGTATCCACCTTTATGAAAATTTACTTATTGATTACAAATTTTCATTTATTAATTCCACATTCCTTTATTGTGTAATAAATGATTATGTTTTATGAATCCATGTTTTATGATCCATGTGGCACACTTATGCATGAAATGAAATGTTTAAGAAGGGTGCACCCTTATAGCGCTCCAATGCATTGGGTAAAGTGTTGTATCATGATACATCATGTGAAATGAGTGTTGACTCATGCTAATTCAAGTGCAATGTGGGTTTACTCATGCTTTTTGTGCAATGAGGATTTACTCATGCTCCATGTGCAATGGACCTTGGCTCATGCTAATTCCATGTTATGTGTTGTTGCCACATTTCCATGTTATAATTATCATGCTTCATCATGCCTTTATGTTCATGTTTTTCTTATGATATATTGATATGCCTATTGTCTAACATGTATTGTACTCCTCTTGTTATTCCATGTTTACTCCCTTACTGGGCTTTATAGCTCACACTTTTCTTATGCTTGTCCTCAGGTTATCCCATGCAATGCTAAGTACGAAGGAATGTAGTGATCATGAAAAGGAATTTTTCAATAAAGATGTTGTATTTCATGTTTTTATGTAATGATCTTAATCCCCAAATACACTAAACCTCTTGATCTTCTTTGTTGTATCAAGTGAAGTTTTATGTAATAAATCATGTTTAAGTTTGTAATAAAATAAGGGTTATCATAGTTGGTATCAGAGGATAGGTTTAGTTATTTTTGGGATTAGGATTATAAAACCCTAGTAAAGCCTTAGATACAAGACTAAGTATAATAAAAACATCCCTACATTTTGGTAAGTACTGAGTAAGTGATTTATAAAAAAAATACATCCCTGTCTGGATACGAGCACGTAGAGGCAGCTCTGGCACAGATGTATCCTAGGGGTAAAACCCAAAAACACCACTTTGAGCTAGACTCGAACGGGAACTAGTGCACGACAACGGGCCTTTCTGCACTCTTGGTTACGACACTCCCAGGGGATATGTTTTGATAAATTCACAAGCTTAGTATGAACCCTTATTAAGGGAAAAAAAATTCCCCTAAAAATATATGTTAGAAAGTATATCATTAAAAGCCTATATTGAAGACTATAGACTCATGAGTTAAAGAAATAAAAGTTTATTTATAAGTCATCAACTTTTGTCTTTGGATTACCCTTTATGTGTTACCCCTAAATTTCATTTTATTCCAGCCAATGGCTGGTAATAGGAGGACTCGGGCTAACAATCGTTGTGAAGATCAGTGTGATGACTGTACTAATGAGATGCCAAATCCAATAGGAGCGGGAATCGCGAACTTTGTCACGCTTCTCTCTCAGCTAACTCAAGTTTTGGATAGAAACACGGTTCAAGAGGAACGTTCAACCCCCCCCCCCTAAGAAAGAACAAGTCACTATCGAGAGCTTCATGAAACAAAGGCCTCTTACTTTTAGCGGATCATCTGATCCCATGATCGCTGAACAATGGATCAACTCCATTGAAAAGATATTCTCCATCCTCCAATGTTCTGAACAAGAGAAGGTTCTCCGGGATGCTTATAATATGGAGGGTGATGCTGATCAATGGTGGACGTTGATCAAAAATATGAATCCTGAGGAGGAGATAGAGGCTTTGGAATGGAAGGATTTCTGGAAGATGTTTTTCGATAAATATTTTCCGGGAACCCTCTGGCTTAAGATTGAAAGGGACTTCCTTTCCCTCAAGAAAAAAGATGAAGAATCTGTTGGAGCGTACGAGGAAAACTTCACAAGTCTTGCATGATACACTTTCGGCTTTATCGTTACCCCCGAATGCAAGGTTGACCGCTTCTTTGGTGGGGTGAAGCCTAGCTTGAGGAAAGCATTAGCGATCCGTGAATTCGACAGCTATGAGGAAATTGTCCAATGTGCCCTCAAGGTCGAAATGGAGATCGGAGAATCACAAGGGTATCATGGGGATAAGAAGCGTAAGGTGGACTTCAATGCTGGTGGGTCGATGGATAAATTCAACAGTTCTAAGAAGATCCAGCACCCCACTTTCCCAAAGTGCGGAAAGAAGCACCCAGGAAATTGCCTTAAGGGGACGAGGAAATGCTTCAGGTGTGGAAGAGAAGGGAACCTAGCTATTAACTGTCAGCAAGAAAGACATGTGGCTGCGACAGAGGAGAGGAACGCTCCGTTTGAACCTCAACACGTTGTTCAATGCTAAAAATGAAAATAACTGGGTCATTTTGCAAATCAGTGCCCTAATCTGAGGGTTTTTGGAGGCAACCAACAACCTCCAAAGCAGAAAGGAAGAGCTTTTTCCGTCACTTCTGCCAAAGTGAACCCCGACAACGACGTGGTGATAGGTACACTAGTTATTCATTCAATAATAGTGAGTGTACTTTTTGATTCAGGTTCTACGCATTCTTTTATATCTCGAAAGTTTAGTAGAACAATCCCAGCACCACCACAAAATCATGGAAGTGAAGATGTCGGTGAGTACGGAAAATGGGGCAATCATTGCATCCCATGAATATAAGTCCTCCCCTGTTATAATCTGTTGATTGAATTTCCTGGAGAACCTCATCATACTCCCTCTGGTGGAATTTTATGCAATTATTGGCATGGATTTTCTTTCCTTATATAGATCCAATATAAATTTTCGGGAGAGGGAAATCACACTCCATATGGAGAATCAACCACCGAATCTTTATAAGTGTCAGGAGGAAGATGAATCTCCTTTATCTCCATCATCTCAAGCATGGATATTACTTCCCTATGAGCACATGTATCTGGCTCAGATGATTGAGTCCAAGGAAGAAACCATCCTTGAAGAAATGCATATTGTGAGGGAATTCGCGGAAGTGTTTCCTGATGAACTGCTTGGTCTTCCTCCTAGAATAGTTGTTGAGTTATCAATTGAACTTATTCCTGGGGAGCTACCAATATCCAAGAATCCATATAGAATGGCTGTTTTAGAGCTTGAAGAGCTGAAGAAACAACTACAGGAGAATCTGGATAAAGGGTTTATATGCCCAAGTGCTTCACCATGGGGTGCACCAGTCCTCTTCGTCAAGAAAAAGTATGGGTCAATGCGGCTTTGCATCGATTATTGTGAACTTAACAAAATCACGATAAAGAACAAGTATCCCCTACCATGAATTGATGACTTGTTTGATTAGTTGCGTGGAGAACAATACTTCTCCAAGGTGGACTTACGGTGGGGATATTATCAAGTAAGGGTGAAGAAGGAAGCTATCCCCAAGACTGCTTTTCACACAAGATACGGGAACTATGATTTCATAGTAATGCCTTTCGGACTCACCAATGCTCCAGCAATATTCATGGACTTGATGAATAGAGTATTTAGAGATTGCCTAGAAAAATTTGTGGTAGTATTTATAGATGACATTCTAATATACTCCAAAACCAAGGAGGATCATGAGGAGCATTTAAGAACTGTACTAGAGACTTTGCGCAAGGAGAAGCTCTATGAAAAGTACAGCATGTGTGAGTTCTGGTTAAAGGAGGTCTCATTCTTGGGCCACATCATCATAAGTAATGGGATATCTGTGGACCCCTCTAAAACAGATGAAATTGAGGGATGGCCGAGGCCAACATCGGTAACAGATATTCGTAGCTTCTTGGGGTTAGCTGGATATTATCGACGATTTGTGAGAAATTTCTCACGATTGTCCAACCCTCATACCAAGCTAACTCGAAAGGGAGTAAAGTTTGCTTGGAGTGATGAATGCGAAGAAATCTTTAAGGAGTTGAAAAAGAGGATTATCACTGCACTCATGCTCACTTTACCCACAAGTGGGGAGCTTTTGTGGTATTCAGTGATGCTTAGAAGAAGGGCATAGGATGTGTGCTGATGCAGAATGATAAAGTGATATTTTATGCCTCAAGGTAGTTGAAAATCCATGAGAGAAACTATCCAACACATGATCTGGAGTTGGAGGCTATGATATTTTCCTTGAAAATATGGCGGCATTATCTCTATGGAGAGAAATGTGAGATATATACTGACCACAAGAGTCTTAAATATATATTCACATAGAAAGAGCTTAATATGCTCCAGAGAAGATGGATAGAGCTCATCGAGGATTATGACTGTTCAATACATTACCACCCTGGGAAAATGAACAAGGTGACAGATGACCTAAGTAGAAAGGACCCAGTAATTCTATCAATGATTAGAATTGATAAGGATCCAATATTCTTAGACTTGATGAAGATGTACATGGGAATCATAGAGAAGGGAACATCATCAATACTTTCACAAATGATTTCTCAACCGTCTCTTTTGGAAAGGTTAAAGGATGCTCAAAAGGATGATGTGGGAATTCAAGAAAAAGTGGAAGCCATAAAAAAGGGAAAATCCTCGGAGTTTAATGTTAATGAAGAAGGAATTGTGCGGTTTGGGAAAAGAATATGTGTTCCATCAAGTCCGGAGCTGAAGAAAGAACTTTTGGATAATGCACATAGTTCCAATTTCTCTATTCACCCAGAGAGCACAAAGATGTATCGAGATCTCTGAGAAAACTTTTGGTGGGATAATATGAAGAAGGAGATCGCTGAATATACATCAAAGTGTCTGGTGTGTCAGCAAGTGAAGGCAAAGAGGCATAAGTATAATGGGATGATGCAACCATTGCCCATACCAAAATGGATATGGGAGAACATCACCATGGACTTTGTCACCGGACATCCAAAGACATCCAAAGGCAACAATGCAATCTGGGTTGTTGTGGATCATCTTACAAAGACTGAACACTTCATTGCTATTTGGGAGGATTTCTCTTTGGATCAACTGGAACGGATATACATTAGGGAAGTGGTAAGGTTGCATGGAGTACCACTATCTATTGTGTCTGACCGAGATCTAAGATTCACCTCTAAGTTTTGGAAGAGTCTTCAACATGCTCTGAATACTGAATTAAACTTCAGTATGGCTTTTCATCCTCAAAACGATGGCCAATCTGAGCAGACTATCCAAACACTTGAGGATATGTTGAGAGCGTGCTCAATGGACTTTAAAGGAGGATAGGATCAACATCTTCCTCTGTTTGAGTTCTCTTATAACAATATCTTCCACTCGAGCATCCAAATGGAACCATATGAAGCCATGTATGGGAAAAGGTGCAGAACACCGGCATGTTGGGATGAGGTCGGTGAACGTAGGCTGCTTGGACCATAAATGGTCAAGGAAATGGTGGAGAAGGTGAAAGTCATTCAGCAGCATATTAAGGCAGCCCAGAGTCGACCGAAGAGTTATGCAGATAATCTTCGATGAGACCTTGAGTTTAAAGTTGGCAACATTGTTTTTCTACACATATCTCCATGGAAGAAGGTCATGAGGTTTGGAAAGAAATGGAAGTTAAGTCTAATGTACATCGGCCCCTTCGAGATTCTTGATCGTGTGGGGGCTGTGGCCTATCGACTATCACTTCCACCTACTATGGCCAAAGTACATGGTGTCTTTCATGTATCCCTCTTAATGAAGTACATACCAGACCCTTCACATGTACTCTCTTCTGAGGTGGTACAATTAGAAGATTATATTTCTTATGAGGAGCAACTGGTGAAGATCTTAGATCGTAGAGAAAAAGTTCTACGAAATAAGACAATGCCCCTCGTCAAGGTGTTTTGGAGAAACCACAAGTTTGAAGAAGAGACTTGGGAATCGGGGGATATGATGAAGCTGAGTTACCCACATTTGTTTTAGTGTGGGAAAAGAAAAATTTCGAGGGCGAAATTTATTAAGGGGGGAATATTGTAACGACCCAAAGTTTCATTAATGGAAAATACCTCTTGATCTTATTAAATTTCTCTTTTTATAAAATGTTTTTATAAAATGTCAACTTCCTTGGTTTTATGTTAAGAATTTTGACCGTTTCTAATATATCCATTGAACAGTGATCACATGATTATTATAAATATAGTACTTTAACAAATCCAATTTACTCAGACAAAGGAAGCGATGGCCTCATCTAGTAGAATTGCCCCATACGAAGCCCATTTGTTGGAGCTCGGAAAAGAGGTGGCATCTTTGGGCTTCTCCCTTGACCAAGCCCAAGCTGAGCTTCATCATGTTAAGCTCGAACGTGACCGTCTACGGGAAAAGTGGAAGTTGATTGAAATTACCACTCAAGAGATGTTATCCGAGCCACCCCAAGAGTCTGTCACCATCGCACACCTTACCCTTAGGTCTTATGCGGCTATTTTAAGGGGTTATGTAACAAATAAGTAGTACTATGTTCATGTACATTATTTTTAGTATATAATAATTAATATAATTTCTAGTCATTTTTGATACATTGTAAATAGTTTTTAAAGTACAAATGGTGTTTTTAGTTATTATTTAATTAAGAAATATATTTTATTAAATTAAGGGATTTTTGAATTAAATAATATTTTAATAAAATAATATTATTGTTATTAAATTAATTTCTATTAAATATAAATGATCTTAGAATTTTATGAATGCAATTAAAATTTTTATTAAGGTTTGAAAGCCATTTCTGTCAAAACCCGTGAATTTTTTATAAATGTCAGTTTTTATATTAAAAGTGAAAATTCACATATTTAGAAAATTATTTAGATAAAATAAATGTTATTTCTGGAATCAGGACGTTGAAATTATCCAACAGTGAATTTTTCATAATTTTCTGAGACAGTCAAATTTTTGGGTAAAAATTAAATACTGTTTAAATATATAATGTGTTTTATGGCATCATAATGAACCAATAGTGATGTAATAAAATACTATTATCTTTATGTTCGGCCAATATATGTTTTAACATTAAAATAATTTGATTTTGGGTTTGTTTGACTTGCTTTTCAAAGCATTAATGGACCCCTCAAGACTTATTCAATACCTTGCCTTTTTAAATTAATTTCCATGGGAGTGTGACTCACCTCCACATAAGCAACCCTAATATTTTAAGAAGTTCGGACTTTGTCCTTATAAAATATTTTTTTCCTCTTCCCTTTTCCAAAAACCATGGGCAAAAACCATGGGAAAAAACCATGGGATGGTTTGTGGTTTGGATTAATTTAATATAAGGGGTCCCAAAGCTAAATAATAAAGAATTCCCTCACCTTTCCTATATAAACCCACCCAAGATCCCAATTCCTCCCCACTCAAAGTCTTTTTAATTCGTCCAACCTCTGCCCTATTCTCTCTATAATCCTCCTAAGGTGCCCCAAGCTCCCAAGAAGCCTCTCACAAGCCTCTCTCTAGCCTTTGGGAGCACACTTCAAAGTAAGGGTTTTTTCTTCCTTTCTCATTTTTGTCAATTTTCTTTAAGTTTTATTACACTTTTTATTTCAATTATGAATGCTGGGTTATGGTTTCACACCTCCAAAATACTTCCCTATTATTTTTTGAATAATGGGAGACCCCTTTCCCTCTCATTAAATGCCTCCCATGTACACCCGTTACTGTGCCAAAATTCTGAAAGGAACTTCTCTCTCTTCTTTTACATTCAAGCAATAATTGTGTATCATGAATCTAAATTCCATTAAAATTGTTGGGACATGTATCTATATGACCTCCTTATTTTCCATTACATATAAATATGATGAGGAACCCCTTTCTCCCTCATCAACCATTTTTTATGAATTCTTATGTCACGTCGTTACGCTGCTGAAATCGCACCAATTTTCTAAGCCAATGCCATTGTGTAGTGGATATCATGCCCATTTCTCCATCAAGGGTATCCACCTTTATGAACCTTTAATTATTTATTACAAAGATTCATGTATGAATTCCACATTCCTTTATCATGGAATAAATTATTATGTTTTATGAATCCCTGTTTTATGATCCATGTGGCACACTTATGCATCAAATGAAATGTTTAAGAAGGGTGCGCCCTTATACCACTCCAATGCATTGGCTAAAGTGTAGTATCATGATACTTCATGTGCAATTAGTGTTGACTCATGCTAATTCAAGTGAAAGGATGGTTTACTCGTGCTTTATGTGCAATGAGGATTTACTCATGCTCCATGTGTAATGGGCCTTGGCTCATGCTAATTCCATGTTAAGTGTGTTTGCCACATTTCCATGTTATGATTATCATGCTTTATCATGCCTTTATGTTCATGCTTTTCTTATTCTCTATTGATATTCCTATTTTCTAACATGTATTTTACTCCTCATGTTATTCCATGTTTACTCCCTTACTAGGCTTTATAGCTCACCCTTTTCTTATGCATGTCCTCAGGTTATCCCATGCAATGCTAAGTACGAAGGAATGTAGTGGTCATGAAAAGGAAGTTTTCAATAAAGATATTGTATTTCATCTTTTTATGTAATTATCCTAAGCCCCAAAGACAATAAACCTCTCGACATTCTTTGTTGTATCAAGTTAAGTTTTATGTAATAAATCATGTTTAAGTTTGTAATAAATGCAGGGTTGTCATATAATGAGTCTCCCTGTGGATTTAACCCCCTCGTATCTGGCCTAGTTTCTTGCCTTCCATAGGCTCCAGCAGCCGGTGTTGAGGATCATGGATCTCGCCATTTTTCCAGGAATATTTCTTCTATCCCCTGAAACCATCTGTCATGAAATGGAGTATCACAATTTCCCCAAGAATAGTATGCAGTGAACCCCCCAAAAAAACTCCATACTTCATGGTCCCATTCCCCTTCACAAAAAGTGGGTCAATCTCTCCTCATGACGGGTCTTGCAATAGTGGCATCCAGAAGCCATGAAAATGTCAATATTCATAGTATGATCATCTTTCGATATTGCCTAGTTCTGGATCCTCCACACAAGAAAGTTATATTTCATAGTAATATTGTTACACCACGCCACACTCGACCATTTTTCATGTTGGGCCGGAGGGTTGAATGATATACGAAAATACTTTCTATTGAACCTCCCCAAGTTTGAAGGTTTAAAAATGCATCTATCATGTTATGAGTTGGTTTCAATGATTTCAAGTATCTCTTAATTTCCTGTATCTATAATTGATCTAAAAAGGTATGGGTGAAGACTCGCCTCCTTGCATGCATGCAATGGATGGTGACCCCTAAGCCTTTGGCATTGATCCCTCTATCGTGAATTGGGAATTCCATATTCTCCCAAAATGCCCAAGGTTTCTTCCCCTCTAAAGATGCATCCCAGATAAACCTTGAAAATATCTTGTCAATAGTTATGATAACACCTTTAGGCACATTTTTGGATTCCAATTCATGGGCCTTCATGGCATACAGGACGCTATTCACCAAGGTAATGCGGTCGCCAAAGGATAACATGTGGTTTTTCCGGTTGAGAATGTGACACAAGATCTTGTCCTCCACCTAGTCAAAATCTATAATATGAATTCTTCCCATAGAGATGAGGGTGCCAAGGTACTCCATTGGAAGAGATCCCTACTACATGCTCGTCCTGTTGCATAGAAGCATGGCCCTACTTGTAGAGAATTTGTCTAATATATAAATAATACTCTTTTCCCTATTAATAACCTGGCCACAACAGTGGCAGTAGTCTTTCAAGATTTTGTTGATGTCGTTTAGCGATCTACTGCATGTGTTCATGAAGATGAAAGTTTCATCTGTAATCATCAAATATGAGATGGGGGAAGTCGCATATTTCTTTGATAAGTAAGGTCACCTCTGTTGGCCATACAATTATTGATCATGTGACTGAGAACATATTGCATCAGGATGAAGATTATTGGGGACAAGGGATACCCTTTCCTTAGCCCAAGATTAGATTTAATAAAGATGTGAGTTCGTCCCATTAAATAAGCAGTAATCCAAGAGGATCTTACACACCTGGAGATGAGGTGGCAGGCCCAGGGAGATAGACCTATCATATTCTACACTTTGTTGATGAATCCCCATTAAAGATGATCATATGATTTATTCATATCACGCTTGATGGCTAAATTGGATCTGTGTGACACGGTGTTATTTTCTCTCATCATTTCCTGAAATAGAACTATTTCTCCTTGGATGGATCGGCCCTTGACAAACCCAGGCTGCTCAAGGGAGATCCACCGTGGGAGTTGTTTTTCTAGCCTTGTATTGATGATGCTAGCAAGGATCTTGTAGGGGAAATTGTAGATACTCACCAGTCTTTAATGTTAAAGAGAGGAGGGATCCTTTGTCTTCGGAATGAGGAAAAAGGTCATAGCACTGGCCACTCGTGGTAGGCTCCCTCCATGGAAGAAGTCCTAGATCACTGTAATAATGTCACACTTGACCACCTCCCATGAACCTCTGTAGAAAGAAGTAGGAAAGTTGTTCAGAACCAGTGCACTATTGGGTTTCAGGTTCACCATAGCCATGTGTATCTCTCCCTCTTCTAGGATCCCTTCTAAAAAAGTATTGTCATGTGTATAGATGAGGTTTGGAATCTCTCCCCAGAGCACTTCACCCCCTTCCAGGTACCCACTGGGCATGTTCATACTCGGTCCTACAAGTAGATCTTTAAAGAATGATTGAGCCATGACTCCAATTACATTACTGTCATTAGTGTACATTCCATCAGAGAGTGAAATGTTTGGTTGGATAGGATATCTCCTCTCCCTTATACATGCATGAAAGTAGGCCGAGTTTTTATCCCCTTCATGTTACCATTTGACTCTTGAGTTTTCCCTAGCCTGACATTCCTCTGATAGAACCAGTTCAGTCCAACTCTTCCTTTTTTCCACGAGATCATTATTGAATGAGTCATCCCAAGACTCCTCCAACCAGGCTTCCAACCACTCAATTTCAGTTATCAGATCATCCATGTTCTTAACGAGAGGGTCAATATTCT
Organism: Viscum album; assembly: GCA_963277665.1. NCBI lineage: Eukaryota > Viridiplantae > Streptophyta > Magnoliopsida > Santalales > Viscaceae > Viscum > Viscum album. Next base: position 84,520,066 of record OY728121.1, on the reverse strand, counting down.
TAGCCCATGATGACAGGCACTGTTTGAGTCACCTGAGCTTGTTTTGTATGGCCACCCATGAGATCCCCTGGATTGTATCTTCGCATATATCCCTAAATATTTGAGGTAACCAAGTTCTCTATAAGATCCATGTGATATAATGTAATACCCAATATATTTTTATCATTCACCATTGATTGAAACAAAAATTCATTATGGAATTGAAAGATTTATTCAAGTTGTCTTTTTCTTAATAGGGAGTAGGAAGATCACTCACAATTCTTAGAAGCATTCTTGATATTTTCTTCCTAAAAATTAAGATAATTATCTATGGAGAGTATGTTTTTTCACAATTCTATTTTTCTCTTGTAATATAATATAATTGGGTTTTTATATTTAGGTCATTGAATTAGTTATCATAAAAATTCCCTTAACCAACCACTTAATCCTAACTAAAACTTTACATAGAATAATAATAATATTATTATTATTATTATTTCATTGAAGTGTGATAACTCATCAATATTTAAATATCATTTCATAAATAAATAAATTAATATTTATATAAATAATATTAAATAAAATATATCATCTTATCCTGGCCCTTAATTCGTTCCTTCAATCCTCATCATCATATATTGAACCTTCAATAAAAATTATTTATTTAAATAATTAAATATCCTTATATTATTAATTTAGTAAATATTTATGCAATCAAAATATCCTGAATAATTATTATTCCTTGGAACTGGAGATTAATATTTATTATAATATTAAATTGATATATAATTTAAATGAGGTTATGAATACAATTAGTGTGTAACCCTCTAGGCCTCTTTCTTGGTGGAATTATTCTAACATACCCAATGTCCAAGACCAGTATCTAGAAACACACCAAGTCACCCATAGAGAAATATGTTAATGTATCAATGTAAACAACCTCCTACAAATATTCAGTGTGTAATATAATCTCTTTGTCTCAATATCTCTTCAAGAAGGTTCCATCACCTGTGTAATTAACCTATATGTTTTATATATAATTATTTGAATTTCCTAAAATGAACTCATCGAAAATCACTATGGTCATGGACTTAATAAGACAGTTCAATTCCAATCAGATTGCATAAGATATATATTTCCATTAACATTAAGGTAAAAAAATCCTTTATTGAATTATTTATTAATGGCATATCACTTATAACACACCAAAAATGTGTTAATTATTCATCAGAAAAGGTTATCATAGTTTCTTATAAAACATAAAAGTATGTGATTCATGATATACATCGATAATAATCTCAAGTAAAAGGACAAATACACATATATGTAGATAGGAATATCCAATGACACATATTAAATATGGAATTCCTACTGGTGTTTTTGCTCCCATAACCTCCTCTATTAAAGATAACCAAGTGTGAAATTCATGAAAAAATGTCTCAATGTATTATGATCCCCCATTTACCTAATATATAAACATCATATATGTCCCATAAGATAGATATAATCTTTATATAGAACATATATTTATATATATCATTATAGAACATCAAGTTTCTCATCATAGTAGTGAAATGATATAACCTTTTGATGTGATAGATACACTAAAGAAAATATCAAATTAATGATACATAGAAGAACACTCATCATGTGATATGATATTTATTAATATTTAAGTATTTTAATATACAGTTAGTTTAAAGTAAAAAATAGTTGGTTCTTGGGAACCAACTCCAATAGACTCCAACATTAATTTGACCCAACTACCAAATACTTTTAGTTCACTATCTCTCACATGATGTTTATTATTCTTCTAAGATAAGTATTTATTCAATGGTTCTATCATGCTATACTCCCTGGAAAATCTACTTGTTGTGACCTCAACCCTTTCAAAAAAAATACCTCAAGAGGTGATACTTCTGTAGTATATTCTTTTTCCATTGATGTGACCATGGTCCCTTTGAAAATGACACCACTACAGTATTATCACAATATAATGTGATATTATATTTACTATTGTGCACTGTATTAGGATCCTAGATGAATTTTAACACCCACAAAACTTATTTAGCTTCTCATAATCTAAAATATACTTGAAATTTATTATATAATCAATGACCTATGTCTGCTTTAAGCTCTTCAATCTTGTATTTTCTCTATTAAGAAAACAGACATATCCCAACTATGATTTTACATCAATTTTATCTATCTAGAAACTTGGATATATATATATACCCTATTGACTAGTGTTTCATATCCTCTACAAAATAAGAATATATCCTCATTATACATTATATACTTTTGTATAGTCTTCATGGTAGTCTATTGATGGTATCCTAGCTTTGATTAACATTTTCCTACCACTCTCAAGGCATAAGAATCATTAATATTGTTATAGAGCATTACTTGCGTGATAAATCCTACCATTTATGAATAATGAAACTTATTACACCAATAACATTCCACCTTTGTCTGAGGATACATTTTCCTGCAAATATGTATACCATGTGACGTTACTAACAATATTCTCTTAGATTATTTTATATTGAATTTCTTTAGTACCTCATCAATGTATGTACCCTAACATAGTAAAATAATTGTCATTGATCTGTCATGAATTATCATGATCCCTAAAATGTATTATACTTTACCTAATTCTTTCATAGATAATAACATGTTCAACCACATATTAATTGACTATAAGACCGGCATATCATTTCCCATTAGTAATATATCATCCTCATATACTACTATGAAAATGACTATAGTCTCACTAAACCAATTATAGGCATAGGTATCACATTCATTATTAATGAAAAAAATACCCCCCTTATAGATTCATAAAATAGAATATTATATGATCTTGATGATTTATTCAAACCAAAAATTTATCTATACGACCCTTAATTTTTTTAGAATACTTTTGAGTCAAAAACCTTTTTGTTTGTGTCATATAGAAAACTTATATAAGGTTCCCATTAAGTAATGTTGGTCATATCCATTTTACAAATCCTATAATCATGGTAAGTTTTTATATAAATCATAATTATGATTTATTTCATCATAGAAACTGGTTATAAGATTTCATCATAGTCCATATCTTAATTTTTCTTATAGCCTTTAGCAACCAATCATACTTTGTATGTAATAACTTAACCTTCCATATCTAGTTTTTTCTTGAATTCCTATTTTCACCCAACAAAATTTACATCTACTATAGGATATACTAGAATCTATAATTGGCTCTAGTACATGGAATCCATCTCAAAATTTATAGCTTCTTCCTATCGTAAAACTTCTAAGATATTTATTACCTATTTACATGAAAATGGTTCATCATTATCAACAAATAAATATTCTCCATCCTCGATGTCTAGAAAACCATATCTCTCCAGTTATCTAACCTCTACAGTGCTCTTATTTAATACTTGTATCTCTAAAATAACCTATTCTATAGGACCTTATGGAATTTTTTATATTCTAATATATGTATGTATTGAGCATAAACTTCATTAATGTCAATCATTCTCTCACTCTCTCATTAGAATATGTGCTCCCACTCAAGAAATGCGAGACACCTATTTTATAAAAATATTTTTAGCTAAGGGTTTTTATCAATTATATCATTTAATTTCCATAATATATCCTTTAAAGATACACTTAGTTATTTAGGGTGAAAATTGCTTCCATATATGTCCTGAAAAAATGCTTCGTAACCCCACACTCATATATAAATAAACAGGTTTATTCCCATACCGATGGTTATATGGAATATTTTTTCCCACTTTATTTAGTAAATGGTTCTTTTCATATGTCATTTTCTATAATTAATATCCCTAAAAGGATAATGTATGATCTATGTGAATCATCATCAACCACACCATGTCCAATATGGTGTCATTACTCATTTAATTGACACCATTCCACTATGGTGTATAAGGAGGAGTGATTTGAGATAGAATACCTAACTCTATTAGGTGGTTTATAAACTCTTGAAAAATATATTATCCACCTAAGTTTGAACATATTTTATTTATCTTCTCAACAATCACATTATCTACTTCATTCTTCTATTATTTAAATTTTATAAAGGAATTATATGTACACCACATTAAGTAAACCTATCCATATATACTAAATTCATCAGTTTAAGTATTTAAGTAAGAATATCCACATCTACATTAAAATATAAAATTTACTCACACATATGTATGAACCAATTTAATAATATCTATATAACATTCACACTTTCCACTAAATTGAGTTTTGGTCATTTTTTCTAACAAAAAAGCATGACACATATCAAGTGGTTTTAGTTCAAAATAATCTAAATACCTTCTTGATATATATTTGTTAAGAAACTATCATTTACATGACCAAGTTGGTGATTCCACAACTTGGTTTGATATTATTCATGTGATCTTTATTTTTTATTGATTTATAACAATTGGTTTTCTTATTATAGTACATAATGCCCATTATTTATATACACCATTCCATAAAAATGATATATTTATAAAAGATTTATCTTTTATTCCCACTCTTGAAAATAAATCCATCTATAGCTAAATGGGATATAAATATAATGTTCTTTGTAAGAATAGAAACATAATTTTAATTCATTAAGACTAGAATAATTAATGTCGTAATATCCTATAGTCTGGTCATCCAGTATTTCTATTTCAGTAGCTTGAAGACCCACCTCACCTCTTGAAACCATTATGGATCTACTTGGTTCTTGTATTTAGGTAAAACTTTGATCCCCAAAAATTTTATCTAATACCCTAATGAAATAAATAGTGAGGTTTCATTTGATAACAATTTCACTCAAACCATACTCTTTCATCATTATTGAGGTTAATTTCTTTTTCTATTGGTCATTATTTCCACATGTAATACATTTTTCATTATATTCCTTATCTTTCCTCTAGATATTACTCCTCTTGGATGGGAGATGTGAATAATCTTTTGACATGGAATTATTCTTTGGGAACTTTTCCTTTCCCTTACTCTTAAACATATATAATATAGGTTTTACATGTCACATGTCCTTATTTATCCAATGAATCGTTGTAATAAGTTCTAGGAGAAATTTATCAATATTGTTCATGTTATGATTCACAATAAAACTAGATATGTTGTGAGGTAGTAAGGAAAGCATGAGGTTTGTGAACAACTCGTTGGCTATATTAAAATACAAAATGTCCAAATGATCAATATAGACAATCATCTTGACTAAATGAGGTCTATATGTCAAGAATTCTCTAATATACCACATGAAATGTTCCATAGAGATATCATACCACCCATGTCTAGATTTATCCTAATAATGATCAAAGAGATAAGACAACATTGTGAATAGATATATGTTTTCATGAAGCTTCTATAGCTTAGTAGATATACATGACAACATGAGGCACTAAAAATCAAATCCATCATCCACCAATTTCTAGGAGAAAGATTATTCCACCCTGTTAGCCTCCTTAGAAGACTCATTCTCTAGAAAAAAGTACTATATCATATAGAAAATCTACTCCTATCATATATTTAACATCTTGTCCCTATTTATTGGATTTAAAAGAGTTGGGATTCCTTTAATCTTAGGTGACATCTCTTGAATACCGATAGATGGAAATAAATTCCAAGGGATTGCTAAATCATTGTGGGTGATTTTCCCTTAATAAAAATTCCATTAAAATAATAAAAATAACTGAACCAAAACTATATGATGCATGAAATGTAAATAATACAACTCAAAAATAATACCAATAACCAATAATGTTGGTGTAGCTCAAAAAATTGAAACAAGTCACCCAAATAAAAACTAAAATACATCCTGATGAAACAACACTAATGTGACATCACACCAACTACTCCACCTGAATATCATAAAGATCCAACCAACATACTAAAATTATAGAATCATGACACTTTTCTAGATAAATAAGAGATTCTTTATTTACATGTTTCATGAAAATAAATGTCAGTATACCCACCAAGTTCCATATGCAGGGGGTGAGAATACATCACATTAGTCATTCCAAAAGAGACATATCAACTCACTCTACTTGGACATTAAAACTTTTTCTCATAGTTTAAAATATAAATAAAACAATAAAGTGAAAATCAAAATTATTTTACCAATTTAAATAAATTAAACATAAGTGGAATAATAATTTTACCCATTTATTTCATTTGAAATGCCTATTCCACATCACACACACACAAGAATGCATCCAACCAAGAAAAATCATAACTCATGAGTATAATCCTATCCCACCAATCAAGTGGTAACTAGGTTGTGAATCCAAGGTACCCCTACAACACTAACCATTTTTCTGAACCCAACATGGTAACTTAGAATGTAAAATGACCTCATGCAATTATATGTGAATGTTAAGTTCATAAACCTGTTCATTTATTCAAATTAATTAATATTTTAAAATATTTAATCAAACATATTTCATGTGTTAAACCAAAACCAAAATATAAAACCATGAAATAAGAAGGGATTTTTACAAAAATCTTTAAAAATATGATTCTTATAAATTATATATCAAAAGGTTTTTTCTCTAAAAATAAAACATCCCAAATTCCATTTGAAAATTTATAAACTCATTTAGGAAAAAATGATCCTTATAGTTATATAAAAGTTAGATATAAATAGATAATCCACAAACCACTTATGATAATAAAAAACAACCAAGAAGGAAATCCCATCCATGACACCAATCACACAATGGAGTTAGAATGAAGAAGCTTATTCAAAGGGGGGAATTCCATCCCAAAATTCCTTAAAGAACCCCTAAAATGATATCCAAATTTGGGATAAAGATAATATATGATAATATAAGGTAAAAATAGATTTAAAATTGAAATTAACATCCCATAATCTCACACGTGATCTCCCTTCAAAGACCATAATTCTTTCCCCCAAAAATGGTTCTTGAATTGATCATTTAAAAAACTAATATCTTGAAAAGTCACTATGGCCTTATGGTTTCTGCCATGGACATGGGTCCTTCAATCACACAAAGTTTAGGAACCCACCATAGTGAGATACTATATCATATTATAAAAACCCATGTTGTTTAGGACCCACTATTACTTAGACTATGTGGTGGGGAGGTGTTCTATAGATTTTTTCATAGATAGACCCCAATGAGATATGCCCAAGGAAAATCAGTGGTCATGTCCTCCCTTAGTAATTTTGTGTTCCTGTATTTTATAATCCTATTCTTAGTGCAACATGGCATGTTTCTACCTATGGTAGACCCAGAGAATCACAAACACTTCTAACCTCCTTGAATATCCTACCAAAGATCCACAAACCAAAATAAAACTGTAAGAGTCTTTAAAAAACTTAATAGAACATGAAATGTACCTCAAACTTAGGGTTTTACATCCTACATACCATTTATATTTTAATCTTTTAGAAGATATAGGATGTTGTTGAATTTGAAGAGTTTTGGTTATTTCTCCATCCTTTCTTCCTTGTGTTCCCATGATTACTCTTGAATTTTACCATGCTTTCATATCACTAATACCAAGGAGAAAAGTTTACCTTGTAAGAGCTTCTCTTATATATCTATAATATGATTCATTTCATGGATAAATTACACATAAATATTAAGAGTAACATAGTCCCAGCTAATCACATGACTAGGATCTAGTTGGTACTTCTTCAACTGAGTGATATAGAAAATGTTATGTGTATTACTAAATCTATTTGGTAAATATAATTAATATGAAACATTTTTGATATATTCCAAAATCAAAAATTTGTACCACATATCATGGTGCTAGTTTACCTTTTTTTAATAAATGGAAATGACCCAACATTTTAGATACTTTCAATAATACATTATCTCTCGCAGAAAATGATAAAGGGTGATTATAATGATTTTCATATCAGTTATGTTGGATCAGGGTTGTATGCATCAAATTCTTAATCATTTGAGTATTTTTAGTAGTCTCTTGGACAAGACTAGTCAAAATTAGTGTGGTTTCTAAAAATTCCACCAAAAATTAGATAATATAAGGATTTCAATGAAATTCTTTGAATGGATCCATAAGTATCATGTCTTAATAAATATTGTTATATGAGAAATACTATAAAGTATAATAATATTCTCATGAACTCAGAGTGTATATTCAAACATTTGAATCATACATTATAACTTCCCATCTAATAAAGGATGATATTTCATTGTCATGTTCAACTGGGTTCCAATAGCCTTTTGAAAAGATCACCAAAACATATAATTAAATCTAGGATTTTTTTTAGAGACAATAGATGTTGATACTCCATGAAACATAAATACTTCATGAATATATATATTTTTAGATATTATACTATGTTGGACTATATTATTGGGAGAAAATGGAAAAAATTTATAAGTCTATCCTTAATTCACCAAATATAATGATGTTTATGAATTTTTTGGAGTATACCTATCACAAATTCCATGGAAATCTTCTCTGATTTTCAAATTGGTATAGGAATATATTATAGAATACTAGTAGTGAATTTATCCTCATAATTTACCTATTACTAAGTGATATATTTCATGAATAATACACAATCTATCTTTTCATAACTATCCACCAAAAATTAGGTTTTATTTTCTTTTATATTTTTTGGGTTCTCAGGTGAATATTCCATATTTAATGGTGGTATACCAAAAGAATCTATTCATAAAAAGACTAGGGTACCAGAATTTTGTTCTAAAAATAAAACATAATTTTTTCATCCTTTATCCATATTTCCTTAGTGTCATTATAATTTAGGTATGACCTAATTTTGATATAGTCAAGATATTATCCTTGATCCTCTTTTATAAAAGCAATCAAATTATGAAAAATAATTTTTGGGAAGAAAACTACATTCTCATTTTGTTCATGACAGTCTAGATGCATGTCAGCAATAACTATCATTAACTTTTGTTGATTACAAGCTTATCTTACTGATTAGTTATACATATTTTATCTTAAATAATTATATACAAAACCTCATTTCCACTATGTATAAACCAATTTAAATTCTAACATCTTGAGATATTTAATTAATCATATTTGTCTATATGATCACTGATATCTTTCATATACTTTATTTCATGATTTATTTCATAATGATACAATTAATAAAACACTATAAGATAATTTGGACTAGTGTATTAAAATAATTAGTTACACAGAACAGCAACATTAAACAAAAATATAATGACATAAACTAAAGCTCCATAACATGCCTTTAAATTTCCTTTATCATCTAAAACATCATGGGATAACCAATGGATGTATATAACAAATGGATAAGATATGAAAACAAGTAAGGGAATAATAAAATAAGAGAATAAGTTAAAGTAGTACATGGGATCCAAGAGGCATATCAAGGTAACATTAGAGGGGTTAGAATCATAATATTGAACAATGAGGCATGATATAACATAATAACATTAAGGAAGCATGGGAATGTGGAAATAAGATAAAACATGAAATCATAAGCATAATTCAATAATAACTATTGATAAATCATAATATAGTGTTCTTAGGATAACCTCCCTTGCACTATACATATAATTTCATGATATAAAATTATAACTCAATGCATTTGAGGGCTATATAATTCTGGTCCCACCTATCACATTCATATTATGTAAATGTATAAGTGAGTTGCATAGATTATTCAACATAGGATCATATTTCATATAATTTTATCCCATGATTAAGGAATTTGGGTTATATAAATGTAAGTAAAAAATCAATTAAATATAGTTTCATCTATGTGAATACCATTGATTGGAAATGGGGATCGGTATTCACTACATAAATATTTGGCATTGAAAAATTGAAGGATAATTTTAGAAGAATTATGGGGGTCCATAAATATTAATGGAAGGATTTAATGAGGTTGAAAGGGGTATCTCATAAAATTTAAATCATAATTAAATTAATAGTTATTTTTAAAACATATCTCAAAATAGAAAATTGGAAATCAAAAAGTAATGATATAAATAAGGTTCTTGAATAAAGAGGAGAATGAGAGGATCATTTACCTTGACAGGGTGCTTCTTAGATCTTGTTAGGAGCTTCTTAAGAGATTGGGGACCCTTAGTAGGGATGTAGATAGTGAATTTTAAATTAAATTCATTATCTAAGGGTTTTAGTGAATATTAATGGGAGGTTGGTGGGTTTTATACCAAAAGAGTGGGGAATTGTTTTTTAATTTCAAATCTTAAGGTTTTGGGATCTATAAGATAAATTAATAAAAAACACAAACCTTACCATATATTTTTCTCATGTTTTCTACCAAATAGGAGTGGTTTTTTGTAATTTTATAAGTCTAATAATAGAACTAATTAAAATAATACCCTTGTTGTTGTGCAAGTGATTCATATTCTTAAATAATTTATATTAAAAACTTGAAATATAATATAGGTTTTGGAGGATTCATTAAGGGTTTATAAAATTAAAAAATAAATTAAAAACACATATTATTTTAAAGGATAAATATATATTTTTTCATGTATACCTTTTATGGAACATAATACATCACTTTTTGGTTCATTAAGATATCATAATACATAACGTATATTTATACCATATTTGATATTTTCCCAAAAAATCATCTATCACAAAAAAATTATAAAAAAATAACCACTAAATAATTTTTATGTTATGATATCAAAAATAATATTTATTTTATCAAAATAATTCCCAAAATATAATAATTTTTACTTTTAAATAAAAAATCCACATTTATCGATAAATACCGCTTTTTGACAATAACAGTATATTGGGCCTTATGAAAATTACATTTGACTTCGAAAAATTATAAAATCATTTATATTTAATAAATATTATTTAATAATAATATTTTATTAAAATATATTTTATTTCTAACAATTATTGAATTCAAACAAACTGAGTCTTGGTTAAAACTATATATTTCCAAAAATACAATTTGTGTTTTATCGTATCAAAATCTAACTTTATCAAAAATATTATTTAGTCATTATAATGTAATAAAACATAAATATATTCATTATTTTACTAAAAATAAAAATATTCAAATTTATATTATAATTTTCAAGATACATATCCCTTTAGTAAAATAATGATTATCCCTTTATGATGTATGATAGTGAGACTTTCTTATGGTGGTTTGATAAACATGGTTTGGGTTGTGATATTGATGATCATTAAATTCTCCGATAAATAGTTTTTGTCATGATTTAGTTATTAGATATTATCTTGATCTTTGTTGTGGGTAAATCCCAATTTAGTTATCTCCCTTATAAGCTCCAAAAAATGGGCTTTATAGGGTATGATCCTAGGGTTCGATGTCGTCACTTTTTTGGGTCAAATAGATTTATAATAACCTTGTATATTTACTAATCATGTGATCACTATATAATGGATATACTATCAAGGTTTATTATTGTTAATGGTTTTTTAAATCCAGTAGGAAATAACATATAGTGTTGAAAAATAACTAAATTAGGTCATGTTTTTTCTATAATTTCATTTATAAATAAGGAATTTAATCATTTCAAAGAGAATTTCATTTATAAATAATATGATCATTACATTAATTCCTAATTAATAAATTTCAAAATTAAAATTCCATTCATACACTAAAATAGATGAGGTTACTTCTATTTCATCACCTCTTCAGGTTCCCAAGTCGCTTCCTCAAACTTAGAGTTATGCCACAGCACTTTGGCTTGGTGGGTTTTCCTATTTTTTATAACCTTGTCTGTATAATATAATATCTTCACTAACTACTCCTCATATGGAATATTATTCTCCAAAAGTAACACATCTGGATTCAGTAAATGCGAAGGGTTTGGTTTGTATTTTCTCATGAGGGATGCATGGAACACACCATGTACTTGAGATAGGTTATGTGGGAGTGGTAATCGATAGTCCATTGCTCTGATATAATCAAGGATCTCGAAGGGAAAGATGTATCTTGGACTATGCTTTCCCTTCTTCACAAACCTCAATAATTCCTTCAATGATGATATATGAAGGAACACTTTATCTCTTACCTCAAACTCCAAGTCTCACCAATGATTATAAAAATAGATTTTTTGTCAACATTGTGTGGATTTTTTATGATGCTTAATGGTTTAAACCTTTAATATCATATCTTCGATAAGATCAGGTCCCAAAATCTTATACTCTCCAAATTTATCTCAGTATGTTATATTTTGACACCCCATCCCATATAGATCCACATAAGGTTCCATTTTAATTATAAAATGGAAACTATTATTATAAGAGTACTCCACTATGGGAAGGTGTTGATAGCAATATTTTTGGAAATTCATTTAAAAAGATCTTAGTATATTCTCTAGAATTTTAATTATTCTATCATATTGGCCATATATTTGAGCGTGATAAGTATTGTTGAAGCTTAGTTCTGTAGCCAACACTTATTGAAGGATTTAACAAAACCTTGTGGTAAACCTTAGATCTCAATCAAATACAATAGAGAGTGTAACTCCATTAGGTCTTACAACTTCCCTTATGTATATCATGGTGAGTTGGTCAAGATAGAAATCTTACTTCATATAAATGAAATGCGCTGACTTTCTTAGGAAATCAACTACCTCCCAAAATGTGTTATTACATTTAGGGTTCCTGATGAAACCTATAACAAAATCCATTTTTTATGTTTTCTCATTTCCATACTAGTATGGGAAGTGGTTTCATTTTACCCGTATACATCTTTAATTCAGCCTTGACTTGTTGGAACATTAAGAATTATGGTACAAATTCTACAATATCCCTCTTCATGTTATCCCACCAAAAGTTCTACTTTAAATATTTATACATCATATTTATTCCTAGATTAATAGAGAAGGATTATCTATATGCATTATACAAAATTTATCTCTTCATTTCAGGTTTTTATGGGACACATATCTGGGTTCCAAACCTTATAAATACATCTTTATCAAATTTGAACATCGAAATATTTGAAAAAAATTTGGTAGCACCACATTATCTTTTTATGCCTCCTAAATCCTCTCAAGAATGGATGGTTTAGTAGTTATTTGAGAAAGTTAGGATGAAAATCCTTTTATTATTCCCATTTTCATCTTTTTCATGTACAAGAAGATTAAATCCCTTATTATCCTCATTATAGATAGGGTTTCAAGATACTTTCTAATCAGATAATATGTCACTTTTTTACCTTCCTAGTATGTTAATGGATTGAACAATAATAGTCTTTTATCAGCTTTAACCACCTTTGTTGGTGTATATTTAGCTACTTTTGTGTGAATATATACTTAAGGATTTTATGATTTTTATATATTCCAAACTTCTCCCCATAGAGATAATGACTTTAAATATTTAACATATAGATCATAATATCCAATTCCAAATCATGTGTTGGGAATTTAATTTCATGGACCTATAATTGGAAGGAGGCATAGGTAGTCACCTTTTTATCTTACATGTGTACACAAACCAATATTTTTTTGGGCAGACCGCTGTCAATCACAAATCCTTCCTCAATGGTGGGTAATGTGAGAATAGGTGAAATTATTATCATCTTATTCATCTCTTTAAATATTTACTCATGTTCATCATTCCATAAAAACATCACCCCCTTATGAGATATATTGGTTAGTGTGCTTGAAAATTATGAGATGTTTCTCACAAATTGATGATAGTACCTAATTCATATAAGGAATACACGGATTTATATAATAGATTTTGGTCTAGTCCATCCTTTAATTGAATATATTTTATAAGGATCCAAATATATACCTTTATTGGTGATAACAATCCCCAAAAATGTTACTTTCTCCATCCCAAAGTCATATTTATTATACTTTTCATACATATTTCATTTCTAAAAGGTCTTCAGTGTAGAAAAAAATAATCCTAAAGTTACTACTTACTTTTGGATTAAATAATAATATCTTCTTTAAATACTACCATAATATTTTCAAGTTAATTCATAAATATTCTATTCATTAATCCCATGAATATTTTTGGATCTTTAGTGATTCCAAATGGCATCACTATGAACTTATAGATCTCATAACTTATTAAAAAAATTTGGATATCCTCCTTATTCACCTTTACTTGATAATATCCTAACCAAATATCCGCCTTATAGAAGTATTAGGCTCCACATATCTGATTGAATAAGTCATCAATATGTGGCATAGGATACTTCTTCTCTACCATGATTTTGTTGATTTCATGATAATCAATGTAAAGGTACATTGACCAGTCTTTATTCTTAATTAAGAGGACCAGTTTACCCTATGGTGAAGCACTTTGGAATATAAAATTTCTATACATATTCTTTTGTAGTTTCTTCTTCATCTCCACAAGTTCAACAATGGTCATTCTATATGGAGTCTTGGATATTGGAAAATATATTATTATGAGCTCGATTGATAACTCAACCTCAAGGCTTGGAATAATATAGGGAAATTCTCTAGGGAACACATTTTTAAATTCCCTTATAATGGTAATTTCATCAAGGATAGTATTTTCATTAGTCTTAATCATTTGAGTTAGATATGATTTCTCATAAGGCAATAATATACACAATTAAGATGATTATACCAAATATGATTCATCCTTCTCCTTTCACATGTATAGAATTAGAGGATGATTAGCGATATGGAGGGTGATTTCCTTCTCTCAAAAATTTATGTTGTCTCTATATAACGAAACCCAATTCATACCCTATATAGTATTAAATTTTGTTAAAGGGAGTATCACAAGGTTTTATGGTAAACTTAGTCCCCAAATCATGACAGGGGAGGAGTTATATACTTGGGATGAAATAATTTCCTTATTAGTTGTTTTCATCGATATTTATACTTCCATGTTTTTTATTGGTGTCTCAATACTTCCACTAAACATGTGTGACATGAAATAATGTGTAAAACCATCGTCACATAGGAAATTTAAAGTTCATGAATAAATGATAAGACTTATGTTAACTATTTTATTCTAATTATAATATTTTACTTCATCCAAAATAGGCTTAGGCATGGTGATTTTTAAACTATTAAACACTTAAATAATAAACCATAAATATTATAGCAATAACTCATAAATGAAATATATTCCTTAACTTATTAATTTCTAGGTTTCAATATAATTAATCCATGATCAATTTCCTAACATAAAATATTATAGTAATTTTTATTCCCTTTTTAATAGTTCATAAGGATCTTATTATTTTAATAAAGAATATTCCCTGAGAGATTCAAAATAGGTGTGAAACAAGTCCCATTATCATGCACCAAGTGATGATCGAGTATAGCTGAGTCGCCCTTTTTAGGGGTTATTACCCCTATATATAACTTTTACAAATCTATATCCAAATTTAATATCCATACAGAGATTCATTTTATTGGAATACACTTACTCTATACATTACCAAAATTTAGATATGCTTTCATATATTTATATTTATCCATAAGGCTTTCACTAGGGTTTTCTAATCCTAATCCCCAAAAATAACTTGACCTTGATCTGATATCAATTATGAAAACCCATATCTTTCATACACATTATTTTATCCATTATTTCATAAAGATACATATAAATGTCTACAAAAGATCATGAGTTCTAGTGTATTTGGGTAATTAGGTACATATAATAACAAATTGAAATGGAAATACAAATACAAAATCTAAAACTCCATAACATTTCCTTAAATTTCCATGATCTTCTAAAACTGCATCGGATAACTTGGGTTTTTACATAAGAAAGGGGTGATCTATAAATCCTAGTAAGGTAATAATCAAAGAATTTCATAAGGTATAGAATTTCATGTGATCCAAGAGGAATCTCAAGGTATCATAAGAGTGGTGAGAATCATAATCTTGAACAATGAGGCATGATATAACATAATAACATCAAGGAAATATGGGGATATGGGAATGACATTAAACATGACATCATAATAATAATTAAAGACTAACCACCAAAACATCATAACATAGTGTGATTTTAAAAATCTTTGATGCACCTTAAATAGAATCTCAGGTGATAAAAATATTACCTAATGTATTGGAGGGATATATAATTTCAGGACCACCCGTCACATTCATATTATGTACATGAATAATTGTGACACAGAGATCATTCATAATAGGGTCATATTTCATAACATTTAATCCCATAATTAAAGATTGTGGGTTATATAAATAGAATTCCCCAATAAATGAAGGATAGGTAAATCTAGGTGAATATTATTGAGTGTAAATGGGGATAGTTATTCACTACACAAATTTTTTTCATAGAGAAATTGCATGATAATTTTTTCAACATAAAAAGGGTACATAAATATTCATGGAATGTTTTAATGAGAGTTAAATTATTCTCTCATAACTATTAAATAATAAGGATATTAAAATGGCTTTTTAAAAACATATCTGAACATGAAAAATTTGGAATCAAATGGAATAATATAAATAAGGTTCTTGAATAAATAGGAGAAGGAGAGGATTACTTACCTTGAGAGGGTGATTTTTAAAGCTTTGGAGGAGCTTATTAAGGTATTGGGGTCACTTTGGGAGGGATATAGAGATATAATGGAAGAGTAAATTCATAAAAAAAATGGTTTTTTTAAAGAATAATGGGAGGTTGTAATCTTAGTAGTGTATTGAGGATCTCTCTAAATTCCCTTGGATATCTCCACCCTCTCTCTCTCTCGCTCACTCTGCTCACAGTGTTAGGGTTTCCTCCTAAAACCTTATCCACTCATGGCTTATTCTCCCCCATCTATCCTCCCTTACCATGTATCTTCCAAGGATCCTCCCTGGGTTCTTCCCCTTGCTATCCTTCATGGCTGGTCCACTCTTTCTTTTCCCATCGGCCCTACATCTCACTTTCACTTCAGAGAAGGCATTTTGGTTTTTCCCTAGGTTGTTGTTTCAATTATCTGACCTTGATTTCCACCATTACTATCTAATTCGGATATAGACCGATTAAATTTATATGGTTTGGGGTTAGATTCTCAGTGATCAATGATCTTATCAGTGTCTACTTCTTCTTCCTTTTGGGGTTTCAATTCCTACTTTCCCTTTTATTTCTAGGATGTGGATTACGGTAGGGTTTTCCCCTGGGTCCTTATGGGTTCTATCCCCATATATTCCTTTTTCTTGTTTCCTTTTGGGTTTATTCCCATCTTCTAGTTTCCCATTTTACTTTTCTTATTATATGGTAGTTTCCATTTTCTTTCTGGGTGTTTTGGGTGTTGGTTTTAGTTATGTGGTCGGTCACCTGGTGGGGAATCTCGAGGATTAGATCTGTCAGTCTCTACTCTACTCAATTCTCTACTCTAGTTCTAGGACTCCATTTCCCTTTCTAAGGTGATTTTGTGAGGTGTTATTCCGGGTTCTTTGGGATGTACGTTCAGGCAGCCAGTGGCTTTTGTTGGTTTCAACTTTATTGGCTCCATGTGTTTATTGGTGTTGACTTCATGGATACATCTCATCAACCAAAGTCATTTCTATGTTGTTCATGTTTCTTGGTGTATTTTTGTGGCTACAGTGTCA
The DNA here is from genome assembly GCA_963277665.1 of Viscum album. Classification (NCBI taxonomy): domain Eukaryota; kingdom Viridiplantae; phylum Streptophyta; class Magnoliopsida; order Santalales; family Viscaceae; genus Viscum; species Viscum album. The sequence continues at coordinate 84,502,535 of OY728121.1, read as the reverse complement.
AGATATTAGGGAGGCTTACTTTTTTAAGGTTGTTTATCAATGGTGATAGTGGGTTTTAGTGGATGTTCAAAGTTTCCAGTGGTTTTGTGGTTCGGGCTAATGAAAAGGTGTGTTCGGGAGTGTTTCTTGTGTATCTCTCTATCTGCTTTTTCTGATTCTTCATCCTTGACAGCGTGATGAATATTTCATTATAATGATGATGATGACTGTATGTTGGTAGTGATGGTTATGTATTATATTTTTCCTCGATGGTTTCCTTTGTTGATGTTGTTTTGTTTCATATTTCGACATTATTGAAGTTGTATGTTAGTGATTATGGACTCTGGTGGAGGCTTTCCGATGTTCTGGTCATATGTGTTAATGGGGATATGGTGTGATTGGTCCATGGTTCAAGGTGGGTGAAAAAAGATAGTTAAATGATGTGAGGTGGAACATCGATCAAATAAGAATTATGGAATTGATGACATGTGGTCTGAGGATGGTTTGATTTTATAAAATTTGAATTTGAAACTTTTGTTGATGGTGATCATTTTTTGGATTCTGTGAAGGCAGGTTATGATGTTTGTTTTACCTGGTTGGATATCTATTAAGGTTTAAACTTATCCTTTAAAATATCTATTTGGAAATATAACAAATATGGATTGTGGTGGTGGTTAGAATGGGAGGTTTGTGGTTTTTATAGAAAATGATAGTATAATCTTTTATTAATTTCCAAACATAGTTTTTGGAATCTATATGGTAAATTAATAAAAACCAAAAATATTATATTGGTTTCTTCCCATGGTTCCTTCCAAATAGGAGTGGTTTTCATTATTTTATAAATCTAAGAATCAAAATCTTTAAAATAACACCCTTGGTGATGTTTAAGTGAATCATGTTCATAAAGAATTGATTTTAAAACCTTAAATTATAATATATGTTTTGAAGGATTCATTAAGGGATTATAAAATTAATAAAATAACTTAAAATGAATTATTCTAAATAGAAAAAATATATTCAGTTATAGATACCTTTTATAGAATATATTATGTCACTTTATTGGTACTTATGATGTCACAATACATACCATATATTAAAAATATATTTAACTATTACCTAGGAATTCAACTATCATAAAAAATCACAAAAAAATAACAATTTGATAATTTTCACATTCTGGTTTAAAAAATAATATTTATTTTTTCAAAATAATTCTCCCAATATGATACTTTTCACTTTCAAATTCAATATCCATATTTATTGAAAAATATTGGTTGTTTGCAATAATAGTTCCCTCACCCTAATTAAAATTAAATTTGACTTAATAAAATTATATTTTCATTTATATTTAGTAAGTATTATTTAATAATAGTATTTTATTAAAATATAGTTAATTTTTAAAAATATGTAATTCCAAAAATAGTGTCTTTGTTGAAACTATATATTTCTAAAAATACAATTTGTTTTTCATCGTAAAAAATGTAATTTTTATCAAAATTATTATATGGTCATTATAAAGTTATAAAATTTAAATATAATAATTGTTTTATTAAAAATAAAAATACAAAAATTCATATTGTTAGGGTTTAGATACATATCCCTTTATTACACCAGTGAATTCCATAACAGTTCGATGTTAAGATATTCATGTGGTGGTTTGGTGAATATGGTTTGGGACATGATATCAATAAGCTTTAACTTCTCTCGTAAAGGGTTTCAAGCAATCTTTAATTGTTAAATCTTATCTTTTTCTTAGTCAATAAAAATCCTAGTTATGTTATATCCAATGGAATCTCTAATAAATGGTCTTTATAAGTTGTGATCTTACTGATTAAGGTCCTTGATTCCTTTCTCTATGTCAAATGTATTTATCATAAACCTATATATATTAATCATATGATCACAATATAATATCTATAATATCAATGTTTATTATTCTTAATGGTCTTTTAAATCTGATAGTAAAGAACTTATGACCGTCTAAAATAACCTAAGTAGTGTATGTGTCTTCTAAGATTTTATTTCTTAATAATGAATTTAATCATTTGAAAAGGTAATTTAATTTATAAATGTTTAGGTTATTTCAGTCTTAGGTTCAAATCCCTTTATGAAAAGATGTGTTTCAAGATTTTATGATCAGTGAACAGGGTGAAATTTTCACCAAAGAGATCATGATTCCATGTTTTCAAAGCATGAACCACCATAGACAATTCCAAATCATGGGTTGGACAATTCCTTTTAGTAATTCAAAATTATCATGATGTATAAGCTACATCATGATCTCTTTTCATGAGAAATCATCGAAATAAAGTTCCATATGGGTCACAATATACCACATAACCTTTTATAAGTTCTGGAAATATAAAAAATATTTCTAATGTGATCCTATCCTTAATCACCACAAAGGATTGTTTCATGATAATCACTCTAGTTGAATGGAGTACACATTATTCTTATCATAGTCATAAAAGATGTGGGACATGAGAGTTATTAAATGAAATGGTAATAGTAACTAGCTAAACCCAGAAATATATGTATCACAAATTCATTCTTGAGTAGTTTCCCAGAGATGATAGATTTTATCTGCTTAGGGTCTACGGATACACCTTTCTAAGAAATTTCATTCCCAACGAAATAATCTTTATGTATCCAAAAATTATATTTATATAATTTTTCATATAATTGGTTCTCTTGGAAAGTACTCAAAATAATCACTAAATGTTCTTAATGAACTTTTTTATTTTGAGAATGAACTAAATTTTCATCCATAAATACCACAAAAAAAGTAGTCTGGGTACTTTTAAAAGAAACAATTCATTAAATCCATGAAAATTTCCAGTTAAATTTTAAGAGAAAAGAGAATGATCAGATATTTATAATGACCATAGCATCTCCTAAATGATATATTTGGAATATCCTATTCTAAACCTGGATTTGATGATAATGAGACCATAGATCAATCTTAAAGAACAATTGGACTCCATTCAATTGATCAAATAGATCAAAAATTCATCAAAGAATATATTTATTCTTTATCATTACCAGATTTAGTTTATGATAATAAACATAGATTTATAATGATCCATCTTCCTTATCTATAAAAATAACTAGAGCATCCCAAGGTGATGTATTTTGTCTTATGAAACCTTTAATTTAAATTCCTTCAACTTGGCCTTTAATTCCATCAATTATGTTGGTCACATTCTATATAATGGAAGTGATATAATATTTTTACCTATAAGGAGATCAATCAAAATTTTCACTTCCCATTTAGGTTAAAACCAAATAAATTTTCAGGAAATATGTATGGATGCTAATCTAAAGTGGTAGGAAAATTTATAATTTCATTTATTTCATTATTCCCTAATGTGACTCCTTCCAATTGATAAGAAATTATGCCAACCATTAGTATTTAAGTTCCTTATGTTCTAGTATTCATATCCCAAACTAATTTAAATATATTCACCATCTCATCAGGAGATTTAAAATTCAATCATCATGTATAATAACCAATATGCGCCTTGAAAGCTATAAACCAATGAATTCTCAGGATTAATTCAACGATATACATATCCATAATATAAAAATCTCAAAAAACTAGAATCCATCAATTGTTATTGAACAAGAATAACACATAATTGTTATGACTCTTTCTACCTAATAGGTGTCTAGATACTCATCACATGTGGCATCATCTCGATATAAAACACTTTTTGATTAAAGAAACAAGAATCAATAAAATAGTAGGATGAACCCATATCAAAAATAATATGTTTAAGTGTTTATTTGAGTTTAATGGTACCTCATGTAGTCAAAGGACCTAATTAATCCTCTATGATATTCTTATCAGCACCATATAACTTCTTACTTATTCCTCTTTATTCCTTACTTCCCTTTTTTGGTTTCTTTATCTGAGGTATCAGCATGTTCCTAGAATCCCCTAATTTGGCTAAGTTTTAAGGTTGATAATTTTTCTGATGTTATCTCCTATTCAAGTCATGAGATGTATAAAACACATGTGAGGTATTCTCAAAAACTGACTTTGTAATGTTGGGGAAATAACATAAAATATGTCTCATATAATTACTTTTATAACATATTTTGGGTGGTGTCATATAATCCCTCTTATTATTTTCTAATGAACCACAACAGAAACATCTAGGATTGTTACTTAGATGTGGAGGAAATTTAGCTTATCTATTGGGATGATTTGATACTCCTATAACTCCTTGGAATTAGGTTTCCCTCTTCCTCTTATTATCATCATTAAATTTTATACATGTACCCATGTAGAAAAACATGGTTCCTCTAATAGGATTATTTTTAATATCTATTTCCTCTATTTTTTCTTGATTAACCATGTCATTATGGTCAGTAATGCATATCGTGGATATCTTAGAACAATTTCTTTAAAAAATACCATATTAGAATAAACAAGCCTTCAAGGAATCTTCGGCTACCACTACTAGAGAAATAAACTAAATTCATAAATGGTGAGTCGTTTCACTAAAGGTATGTTATCGGTGTCCCAAATTGTTTTTACCATAACGAGTATAGAACCAGTACGGGGTTGATCCACAGGGAAAAAGAAATTATTTTTGTCTTGCTTAACTTAGTTTGTATTTTTGTTTTAATAAAGTTTACGGTATTTAAAGTCGATTTTTGATGTTTGGATGAAAAGAATAATTGGTTTTAAGTTTCTTTAATAAATTTCTTAATTAATAAATATATATACGGGAAAATATTTTTTGATGAAAATAAGAAGAGAAATACATTGGGGTTATGGATTTATGAGAATTTGATTATTAAATCAAATTTCTTATGAGGTTGTGTTGTTCATAATAACCCAACACTCTATATTTCAATTTGTAAAAAAGTTTCCTTGGTCTGGTAAACTTATATTTGAAGCTGAAGATACTAACTCCTTTGTCCAGTACTTAGTGTTTCACCGTTCTTTATTTGGATTAGTCCATTTTTAAGTCAACGAATATTTCCAATGATCATGAAAATATTCATTTTTATTCTTCTTTTGAATTGCTGAAAATTTGGCCCTTGGTCTGGTTCAGAATTTCCAGTGATAAGATGAAGTGATTTAAGAAGAATAAGAAGAATTTATTAGAACAAACAAATTTTTAGAAACTAATCTAAATTAAAATTCTTACATCTCCCACAACCCCAAAACACTGGGTATTTAGTTACACATATAGGTAAATATAAGCACAGAACCCTCGATACCTGATTTGATCATTGTTTGAAACATAGATGAGGGAGTGACTCTTGGGTATAATGGTATAAGGCCGAAGTCAAATTATGGTGGTATAATGGAAACAGAGCTTCTTTCATTTGGACCTTAAACCCTTTCTCTCCACAACTTCTCTCCTATTTGAATCAGATTCCAAGGCCTCTATTTATAGAAAATAGAACTACACAACATGTGGAAAAATTACATGGCATGTACTTTTTTCAATGCACTCTTGTCCTTATTTTCTCTACTCGTAAGAGGCCTAACACACTTTCTTTGACTTGGAACACAGTGTCGCCTGTTAGGTAGATATACACGGCATGTAGCACCACCACACACAGTGTGTAGTCTCATTTTTTTGACCACCTACAGCTTCTAGAAAGATATAAATTGCATGTATAGTTTGAACACGGTGTGTCCTTGTCAGCTAACCACATGGGCCTGTAGACTTCTTCTCATCCACCAACTACTTCTAGAAGGATATACATGGCGTGTATAGCGTGAACACAGTGTGTACCAGATTCTGTTTACTTGGGAATGTACTTGTCCTAGTCAATCTGTGTCTGAGTCTAAAGGTACACGGTGTGTGTATATGTACCTGTCATGTAGTTTTTAAATTTTTCTTAGTTCTCCCCATTTTGTGTATTTGTCCATAAATCTTTTGAAAATGAACAACACCACCAAAATCAAAATATTTTTCCACTAAGAAGTAAGTTATTTCTGAAAACTTGTTCTTATTTTCAATAAACTATTTGAAAATGTATACACAAATCGGGTGCATCAAACTCCCCCATACTTTGTCAGTTTCTTTCCATCGAGTAAATCTCAAAATCTAATTAATAGAGTCTATATTTTAAAAGGAAATAATTTAGTTAATCATAAATGTAAATAATAAGTCACAATAGAAAATTCTAAAAAGATACAAAACAGTTTCAATTTAGGAGATATTCTAATCATGCCTCATATACAATTCAATTAACAACTTTCATCCTCCTTTAAACACATGTTTCAACCATTCAAAAATAATCAAGCCACTTGATGATATACCTTACCAATAATATACTCAACACTCAAGATATTTTAAATTAACGTTTTTCTCAAACAAAGATATATACACTATATCCATAGGTTTACAAAAAATCTAGTTCTCTACTTCAGAAAATTGATTTACAAAAATCATGAGGAATTTTCAATAAGTATCAGATGTTTCTGTGGCTAAAGGTTGGTATGTAAAGATGTGAAAAATAACTCTTAGGCTTGAAAAAGGAGGATAAATTCATAAATAAAAGTGCATGATATTCGAAGTTAATCTCAATGTAAAAATCATCCTCATCAAGATTTATCAAATGATATCAACACCACTATATCCTTTAGTTAGGTAGGTAGGGTTCACAAACCAACAAGTGAGTATAAGGTCCCTTTTTCTGTACCATTTTTTTAATAGAACAAAGGGAACCTTTTAGAATTTCCATGAATAGATGTTTGGAACCCTTTGTGCCCCAAATGATCAAGAGGCTCTCCCCCATACTTAATTTCACAACAATTCACAAAAATATGCCATGTGTTTCCAATCCCTTCTTTTAAGATCAAGTGAATATTCATGCAAAATAATAAAATAATTAGGGTAGGAAGGGAAATAGGATTCTAATATAGCTTAATATAAAGGATATTCATGGTTTATAGGGGATTTATAAAGATAATGTGTAGGGTAGGTCTCAAGATAAAGGTGTTTAAACAATCTAATGCCTTATTAATTTTAATGTAATTCAAAAATTCCTCAAGTTTTGAAAAGAAAACTTGCTAATTCTGGTAGTTATGTATATCCTAAGAATCTCTCAAGAAAGAGGGTATTAGAAACAATATGAAAAAGGGTTAAGAATACCTCTTAGGAGTGGGAAAAACAAATAAAGAGGCAATAAGGTCTTGACATGCATATAATTTATTAGTCTAATCAATGTAATTATCCAAGGATTACAAGTTATAATTTAAAATATATCAGTAATCATTTTAAAACACTTTAGAACCAAAATAAGCATGCAACTTTTAAAAATTTCCCACTTTCAGCTTTATTATTTAGAAATATGATTAACCAAAATGTCTTAAAATTTTCAAATATATCTTCCAATAATGATGTATCCTAGAATGATGATAAGGGAAAAGACTAAAGTGGTCGAGAGATGTCCCCCCATACTTAATATCGCATGTTTTCCACCAAGTTCCATAGAAAGTGAATAAGGGAATGTGGGGACACAAAAGTGGACCAGAACGAGGGGATGTAAGGAAATAAGTAAACCAAGGAAGAAAAGAAAACAATGGGAAAACATGGAAAAACAATACTTCCCTCGTGTCTAGGTGAAGAAAAACTAGCAGTGATGTAGAAGGCTAGTCCATAGTGTTCCAGAGTACCTGTGATGGTAATGGAGAGGGAAAACTGCAAGCATACATAACATAAACATGCACAAGATATCACAAATAGATATATAATGAAAAACATGTGTCCAAAAACCAGTCAAGGGGTCTCCTATAAAGATGCATCATCCGATATAGAAATAGCCAGTAGAGATGGATCAAGAGCCATAAAAACTGGAGGCTCATAATATGCACTCGGAACAGAATCTATAGAGGTAGGATCCACAGGAGCTTGAATCTGAATAGGAATCATGACATCACCCCCTGGACTAGCAGTAATGGTGGCAGTATCTAGGCCCGTAGTGGATAGAAGAATTGAATCTGTGGCTAGTGCAGTAAAGGGCGGTGGAGATACGAAAGAAAGGCAAGGAACCGAGGTAGAGGCAGGTAGTGAGGGTTATACCATGATGCTGAAGAAGAATCCCCAACATCAGCTCTAGTTAGTCCTAACATCGATTGAGATGAACCAAGTGGTGCTCCATCGCGGCTAGGTAGAGGGAAAAGGAGAGATCGAATGAGGGTGTGGGGGTAGTGGGTAGTAGGTGGAATATGTGGAATAGAAGAAGGTAGTCCAGAAGAATGGGGGTGAGAAGAAGGGGAGTGGGGTTGGGAAGCTGGAAGGGGTGGGGAAGGAGGAGCAGGTGCCTCGACAGGGTAAGGAGAGTTATTAGGTGGTCGGGGTGGTGCCTGGGCAAGGACGTAAGCACCACCCTACTTCCAGATGAAGACTATGAAAATAAGCATAGGATAGTCCATCCACTGGGGGAACTTAACAGGTCATGGGGAAGAGAAGCCTCCAAAACCCCAAGGTGGTGGGAAAGGCGGGTGGCGTAAAACCCACCGTTCAGGTTGCCCTGACTGCCAGTAAACATGGTGTGGAAATAGGAGGCGGAAAAGTAAGGGAGGTCCGGGTAGTCCTACCAGATGACACAAGTGAGTAAATCCATGTCACGATTGGTCAAGACCCCCATATCCTCCTGGTGGGGGAAAAGGATGGAGCTAAAGCTCCGGTGGGTGAAGCGATGGATAGGGTTAGTGATGAGGCAACTCTTCTGGGAAGTAGGGGTCTAGCAATGGTCAGGCCCCGCAATCTCCCACCACATAGCAATGAGCTCAGAGCGCTCAGGTTTGGTCAGGTTGGAGACAAGGGGTGGGGTGATGGGATGAGGATAGAAACCACAACATCGGACAAACTCGGTCATAGTAAGGGAAAAGGGCCAGCTTCTTAGTCAGAACCAGACCACCGGTACCGCATCACCAGGCGTCTCCCGGTACTCATCTCTGTTGAACTTAAAGTAAGCATCAAACTACAAAAATAATTCTCTGAAAATAGGATTTTTGACCTAGAATATCGTGAGTAAGGTATTTTGCCCGAGAAGATCCTCTAACTCGACCTAGATACCCAACTACTGCCAAGAAAGCAGCTGATCAATGGGATCGGGTGGTAAGAGAAACGTCGGACCCTATCGTGTGCCAAATCGGTGACCAGGAACACCATGCAAGGGTAGGGAACACCGGCAGGTCCCAGCCAAGGTGGAGGTGTAGTAGCGGGAACTAGCATAGGGGGCAGAGTGGATGCAGTAGACGGAGGCTCACTGAATGGGGCAATCGATGATGGACTAGCTGTTAATGAGGAGAGCTTAGGTGGAGTGGTATCTTGTGGGGATGTAAGGGTGGTGCTCGGAGGCTCGATGTTGGATGGTGGAGGTGCGGTAGTACTAGGACCAACCTCTGTGGAAAAAGAGGGTGGTGGAAGGATGGCCAACGGAGGAGGTTGTTACACCGGAGAGTCCGAATCTGGTGACGTTGCAGGCCAGAGTCGGATCAGATGAAAAATGGGCCTTTCTCCCTCAATGGCGTAGGTAGGCCGCTTCCACTGTGAATGGTCTCTATCTGTCATACCCTGAAAAAGAAATAAAACCCAAAGAGGAAAACGAAAAGAAAAAGTAAAAGAATAAAATGTGAGAAAAATAAAAAATAAAAAAGTACATGGAGTGTGTATCCAAAGTACACATCATGTAGTGAAAGTGGGTTAGCATCCTGTGTTCATTGGATAGACATGCCGAGCGAACATGAAATGGACCAAGGAAGGATACACAGTGCCAAAATTTGGCTAGTCGTTTCACCAAGGGTATGTTATCGGTGTCCCAAATTGTTTTTACCCTAACGAATATAGTACCAGAAAGGGGTCAATCCACAGGGAAAAAGAAGTTATTTTTTTCTTCCTTAACATAGTTTGTATTTTTGTTTTAATGAATTATTCTATATTTAAAGTAAATTTTTGATATTTGAATGAAAATAATAATTGGTTTTAAGTTTCTTTAATAAATTTATTAATGAATAAAGGTAAATATGGGAAAATTGGTTTTGATGCAAATAAGGAGAGAAATGCATTTGGTTTATAGATTTATGAGAAGTTGATTATTAAATCAAATTGATTATGAGGTTGTATGGTTTGTAATAACCCAAAACTTTGGATTTCAATTTTTAACAAAGTTTCCTTGGTCTAGTAAACTTATATTTAAAGCTGAAGAAACTAACTCCTTGGTTTGGTAGTTAGTATTTCACAGTTATTTATTTGTATTAGTCCATTTTTGAGTCAACAAATATTTGCAATGATCATAAAAATTTTCAATGTTATTATTCTTTTGAATCGCTGAAAATTCGGCCCTTGGTCTGGTTCAGAATTTTCAATGATAAGATGAAGTGATTTAAAAAGAATAAGAAGAAGTTATTAGAACAAACACATTCATAGAAACTAATCTAAATTACAATTCTTACATCTCCCACAACCCCAACACACTAGGTATTTAGTTACACATATAGGTAAAGATAAGAACAAAACCCTCAATACACGATTTTATCATTGTTTGAAACTTTGAGGAGGGAGTGACTCTTGGGTAGAATGGTCGAATGGTGAAGTAGAAGAATGGTGGTAGAATGGAAGAAAAGATTCTTTCCTTCGGAATTTCAACCCTTTCTCTCCACCCCTTATCTCTTCTCTAAACTGGATTCCAAGGCCTCTATTTAAGGAAAATATAACTACACGGCTTGTGGAAAAAGTACACGGCATGTACTTTTTCCAACGCACTTTTGTCCTTGTTTTCTCTACTGGTAGGTGGCCTAACACGCCATCTTTGACTTGGAATATGGCGCCGCCTAGTAGGTAGATATACATGGTGTGTAGCATCGCAATACATAGTGTGTAGTCTCATTTTTCGGCCACCAACCGCTTCTAGAAAGATATACAAGGCGTTTATATGTTGAACACAGCGTGTCCCCATCAGTCGGCCACATGGGCATGTAGACTTCTTTTCATCTGCCAATTGCTTCTAGAAGGGTATACACGACATTTATAGGGTGAACACATCGTGTACTAGACTCTATTTACATGGTAATTCACATTTCCTAGTCAATCCATGTCTGATTCTGAAGGTACATAGTGTGTGTATATGTACACGCCGTGTAGTTTTTAAATTTTTCTTAGTTCTCCCCCGTTTTGTGTATTTAGCCATTAATCTTATGAAAATGAACAAGATCACCAAAATCAAAGTATTTTTCCACTAATAAGTAAGTAATTATTGAAAACTTGTTCTTATTTTCAATAAAGTATTTGAAAATGTATACAAAAATTGGGTGCATCAATAAACTTAGCAAAATATATCATCACTGATAAATTTTAATGCTTAAGACTAAAAAATTATTTCATTTTTTTATCAGGAATGTGTGTGGATAGAATTATTTGTTGAATAATTCTTCAAATTCCTCCTAAGTAAGACCTTGGTAAAATTTAGCATGGATTGAAAAATCACTTCATTGATGTACAACATCCCCCGGCATGTACACTACAAGCATCACATTTATATCAGTTGGGGATCTATGTAAATCGAATATCTGGTCTATTCTTCTAAACCAAAATTCTAACTTTTTAGGTTACAAATACCCTTAAAATATTAGTGGATTTTGATTATAAAACTACATATAATGATCCATCTATCATGTTCTATCATTTTTATTCCATTTACCAATAGATTAAAGTGCTTGTAAAATACTTTGCACAAGCTGTTGATTAACTTATAGTTCAACAACAACTTCATTTTCTATAACCTCTTCTTGTGGGTTATTAGTGTCATCTAACCAGTGCCATTTTTTGATATTCGAAACAAAAGAACCACTTAGTCACCACTTAACTTGTAAAATTAAGTCTTAGGATAATTTAAATCATTAAAACAACAATCATTATAACCAGTTTCCAATAATCATCAAACATAATAATAGCAATGTAGTCCTAGTGGTAAGTCTCATTAATAATTCATGATATGCTACACTCATCGACTAAAACCACAACGATGAGGTGAAAATAATCTAATAGGTGTCAAAAAAACACAATTTGAACCCAGACACCCTGGTAAGTTTAAGTTCATCATAAAGAAGTTAGTTTCATATTTTAATGATATACATTTCAAGTTGTAACATGTATAATATATTTAATACCATTCCCAACTAATGGACCAAGCAAGATAATAACATTTTTAATATCTTGACCATAACCATTAGCTTGGAAATAGATAAGGTGATACTAACCTTAAGTGATATCCCACAAACACCAAGGGATGGAAATAAATTACATGGGCATGAAAAAGTGTTGGGATGATTTTCCCTTTGAACAAACACGACCTGTTAAGAAAATAATAAAAACAACCAAACCAAAACTATAGGATTCATGAAATGTAAACAATACAGATTATAAACAATACCAATAAACATAAATATTATAGTAGCAATAGAAATTGAAAATATATAAGTAAATAAAAACTAAAATACATCCTAATTTGGTAACACTGATAATGAATCACCCTAAATAATCGACCTAAACATCCCCATGCTCCAACAACCATCCCATTACTATAGAATCATGATGATCCAATATATAAATAAGAGACTTTTCCTTTACCTATTTTACTAAAAAAATGTTTGCATACGCACCAAGGTGCTTATGAAAGGGTGAGTATACAACCTAATAGGAAATCTTGAAGAGACTTCCCAACTCATTCCGCTTAGACAAGAACATTTTATCTTATGGTTCAAAATATAAATAAATTAAATGAGAAGAAATCTAAATAATTTTACCAATTTAAATCAACTCACCCACTTGTTCAACTTTTCATACCCATTACATATGACAAATACATGCATACATACAACCAAGATTATTCCTAACCCACGGGAGGAATCCTTTCCTACCAGTCATTTAGTCACTTTTTCATGAATCCAAGGTACACCAATGAAACAAACCCATTGTCTAAACCCACTAATTAATTTTCCAATACAACATAAATAGAAACAATTCCATGTGAATTCCAAGGTCTCACATCCATTCACTTATTCAAATCAATTAATATTTTAAAATTTTTAATCAAACATATTGGATGAGTTAAACCAAAACCCAAATTTAAAAAAATGTAAAAGGAATGGGTTTTTCTAAAAACCTTTCAAAATACAAAACTTTTAATTCATATACCTAAGGGGGGTTTTACAAAAATAAATCATCCCAAATTCCCACTAAAAAGTCAGACAAATAATTTAAGAAAAACTAATACATAAAGTTATACAACATGTAGAGTGAAATATAGAATCCAACTACCTCTTATGATAGTCAAAAACAGCCAATAAAGAAGGATTTTATATGTAATTGATCATATAATGGAGTTTTAATGAATAATATTCAACAAGGGGGATTTTGTTGAAAAATGACTTCAAAATTCCTTGAATCAAAATCCAAATTAGATATGAATAGAACTATAGTTAATCTGGTGTAAAAATATATTGAAAATTAAATTAAATATCCCCATAATATTTCATGTGACCTCCCTTAAAATCCCATAACTTCATCACCAAAAATAGTTCCCAAATTTGGAATTTCAAAAAAAATAGTTTGATAATCACCATGCCCTAGTGGTGTCTAGCACATTTGTGGTTCCTTCAATCACACCAAGACCAAGAACCTAACATAGTGATCTGCTAGTGTTTTTTTCAAGAAACAAATCAGTTTTTGATCCACCAAGACAGGGACCACGATATGGTAAGGTCTCCTCTAGTTTTTTCTCAAATAGACCCCATCATTCCTTGCCAAAGGATACCCAGTGATCATGGCCTCTCTTAGGTGTTTTGGGGTTCCCATGTTTCATAGGTGTGTTCCCAAAACACGACACCTTTCAGAACTTTAATGGCCCCAAAATTTTCTATGTAACACTTTAAAGTATTTAAAGGAATATTTAGAAAGATGTGTATGGAGTAGGTATATAATTCCAGTTTCTAGAGATCCACAGTGTTGATATATTAAAAATATTAAATATCTTATATTATATATACATAATTTTATAAAATAATTGAATAGCTCCCCAATAGAGTTTCGCATGGGAAATATAATACTACCATTGAATCTAGAATATAGGTTTTATCCAATGTGTGATATAAATCTTGTCATCATTGGGAAATTTGACATTGTGTTGTCATGGGTGAATTAATTGAATTAACTAATTTAATTTCCATTTATTTTAGAAACCCTATCGACACCTCTATATAAAACTTTTATAGTGGATGCCTATGGGTTAGCTGAATAACCCTAAAGTGAATGAGAGGCTAGATAGGGATGACTCTAATGGAGAGCGTGTTGGCAGATGATCATGGGATCATGGATTGAGGATCGAGGTACCATGAGGATCATCATCATTGATTAAGTTCCTAGATCTAACCAATAGAAAAAAAGAGAGTTATTCATTAGTTATTGATCTAAACTCAAGGTATAATTTTGTTTTATTTTCATTAATCCCACTTTGTTATCACATATCAAACCCGAATCAATTTCTTTAAAAATGATTTGTAGATATATGGTTGATTACAGTTGATTTTTTATCTTCCTATGTATTGGGAATTGATATTTTCATTATTGAATTTTGATTATCCTTCTCATTAATCAACTTCACATTAATGTATTAATCCCAACCTGAATAATAGTTGAGGTTTATTCCTTTAATTTGTGTTCTTTTTCTTTCTCATATTATTCTTTGTATGTTCATAATCGGTGTTCCCTTTGGTCTATGGTTTTATGAATACCTGAAAAATAATTGTAGTGAATTCAATACACGGCACAATACATCATTTCTAGGGGTTTGGATTTAGGATTGAGTACATGGTAGAGGTGAAATATGGTGTGGTGGAAAATTGGGTATAGATTTGGAAGAGATTAGGGTTTTTCAGTTTTTTGGTTTGGGATTTTGATGAAAACAAAGAGCATCAGAGGACGTTCCTAAATGAATGGGCGGACAAAATCTATAAACTGGAAATTATAGTGACCTGACGAGGCATGGTTGATAGATAATACATGAGATAAGTCATGCATGTTGCTTTGGGACCATGACAGTGATGGTTTTTCGGTGATGAATGGATATAATCTAACTTTCAACTAGATGTTGGTGTCATTCAACTCTATTATGACAGTTATGTCCATGTAATCTGATAGATCCAAAGACTATAATGGTGTGGGAGAGATGATGATTGTAGGTATGGGATTTATAGAAAACTATAAACTAAATTTCATTCAGTTCATAGGAACACACATCATGTAGTCCGCTCTAAGAGGCGTCTAAGGTTTATAAATTGCGGTAAATATCACACATCATGTGATTGAATAATACAAAATATGACCCTTATCCAGCCAACTCAGTGTGTACAGGGGGTACACACCTCGGAAGACTTGTGGATAAACACACCATGTGGTGAGTTTACATTACAAATAACCCTTGGATAATAGTCATCATGCATAGGGAGTACACACCCAAGAGGCCAGGTGGCCCCACACACCATGTATAGTAGGGTACACCCTGTTTGATTAAGAAGGTACATGGGAATGTTAATATATCTCAAACTGAGTACTAACCTAGCCCCCACATGAAGTTTGAAGAACATTACATCCTATGTACTATAGAAATTACTCAAACAAATCCAGGTACACATGCATCACCAATATACATAGACATATCCAGAGTATACAGGCTTGACCTAGAGGAACATGTGGGGTTATTTTCATACCTCTATACATTTTTTATCATAAAATAACACACCATTTAAAGAGAATAAAGTAAATTTGTGTGATGCGAAGAGACACATGCAGTGATAGACTCAGGGATACGCATCATGTACCCCTAGGAACACACTGTTTACTCCTTCAAGGGAAAGTTGGAGCCCTTGTTTATTTTTGATCATCTATAGTGTGAGATTGTTTGCGTTCGCTTGATCATTATCTATTAGTGTTTTTCCCTTGCATATATTTTTCTAGAGTTATTTTTCTCAATCCACTTCCTTGAGGATTCAGTGTGGCATTTTGTTCAGAGAATTGGACAAGATCCACTTAGCAGAATAGAGAAAGAATTCATCCATTAGGCCCATGTGTTGTATCCTAATTCCCAACATATTCTTCCCTATGTGCGGTTTCAAGAATAATGTGACCAAAAAATTAAATAATTATCCCCTATCTATATATTTATTCTAGTTAAGTTCTAGTATACCCCAATTTCCCAAGGTGTGATCCCCTATCTATGTATCAAAATCTATTTTCTTCCAGAGAGGTGTAATATGATTTATTGTGTATCTCGGATGGTCACTTTCAATTCCATTGGTTTCTCTTCATGGATATAACTAATGATTGTGACCTTTTGATGGGTTTCATCAGTAAAATAGAGACTCGGGGAGTGAGTTTTCCCAGACAAGTGTTATCTTTGAGCCTCTAGTTGAATCCTAGGTCAGGGGTGAGTATGTGACCTCACCATGAGACTTAGTGTCTATGTTTACTGTATCTGGGCTACTGTTATATATTTTTATGTCTCATATTATGATTAAAATTCTTTCATGATGTTGATTTGAAAACTATTTTTATGTTTTATTTTTAGTGATTTTAGGGTGTCATATTGTGTATGTATATACTTTCCCTTTCAAGGGATCTTCCCAAACATGTAATGTATTATAAAAATTATAGGATTTTTGAAATGGATCTAGGTGAACCATTTTTAGGTGGAGATTATTTATTCTAGTGGTACATTAGAAGGATCCAGAAGTTTATTTTTGGGTTACTTCTCTCAATTTTGTGAACAAATTGGATTCTTTTGTAGTTTTAATGGGCATATATTTGGCCCTTTATGATTTTTTCATAATACTTATTATACTATGATATGGGATAAATGTTATTCATGAATTTACAATATGATTTGAATACCTTTCTATATTTATATTGGTTCGTGAATATGCTTTCATGTGTACAGTTACTTTAGACTAAGGCCTCCCATGTGTGTGATATACCTACTCGGTGATAGTATATGCCCCCTGGCCTATTGGAGGCTATCTTGTGGTTTCATTCTTGGCTAACCTCTATCTAGGAGGGCCCTAGTGGGTTGGTTCATGAAATATTGGTATCATATATAAGTTTTCCTGGGACCATATTTTGCATGTTTTCTAACTATGAGGATTGTTTTGGGAACTAAGGAAATAGTGTTAAAGTGTCTCGATTTCAATTTTTATTCTAGGAAATCCAATGTTGGTGTGGTGGATAACATTTCCATTCACTAGGACTCTGATAAACTACTTATTGACTTGAAACGTATAGGCACTGGTTATAGAGAAATAATTGGTACATGCATCATATAGGAATGGGTTGTGGTTTTCCATGTCCTTCTTAAGTCAACTATCTAGATATGCTCTTTTGATCATGGTGCATATCAGTTATTGTTGTATTTCTCCACATTAACATCCAGCTATGATCCCATATAAATATTGTGATTATGATCCACTTTGAAATGAGGATTTGGTTAGTGGACATCTGTAGGAGGCATTTCTTTTGGGTGGACTATGATAAAGTTCTCCATTGATTGGGGGGTAATTTTACCCACCTCTAGTGGATCTGGTGGATGATCACCATTAGTTTGAGTATTGGTTATTCTAGATAGTTATATTATATGACACACTTGTGTTGAGTCCTCTTCATGAGTTTGGACTTACAGATATCCCAGATCTCATAATGGACCAGATCCCCTTTCATAGGTGGTAGAGGACTGGATTTAGCCTGTGTTGAAAATGTTATACTTGGTAAGGACCCCTCTTGATGGTGGTCCTGGAAATTATATTTCTATTTAGTGAAATAGATCATTTGAGGAACCCTATTTTGGTGTTGTTTGATGTGGCTCTAGGAATATTAGGAATAGCTAAACTTATCCCACCAGGGAAAATTCTTTTGATGTGATTTAAAACCATCCAGGTGAGTCAGTGCCGCCCAAAGCGGATAATGTTGAGGTGTATAGGATGAGTTCCTTCAACTTTTATATTTGAGGTTGTTTGGTGTGCCAAGGTGTTGGATCAATCCCTAGTTGTGGGGAACATACAGGTAAGGGAAAGTAAAGTTCAGGTAGAGTGATCTTATGGTTGGAAGATTTGAGTGTGGTTTAAGGTATGATATATGTCTTTACTTCCCCACTTGTAGTTTATCACATATTAATTAGATACATTTCCTTGAATGTATCCATTGTTCAATAACCCATGTTACCAGTGGATCCCTATAGGGAAAAAATCTCTCAAGGTATCATTGAATCATTTTTTGAGGTGATTGTGTTTGTTGACAAAGAGGGCCTCCGTGTTGTGTTTGTTGACCAAGCAGACCACGATGAACAAATATGTGGACAAAAGGAGTTTACATGGTGATTTATCAAGTTCAAGGGATGTTGTCAACAATCCATGATTTATTAAAGAACCTAAAAAATGGAATAGCTGATCTGGAGGCAGTACAAAAGAGCAGATACAAGGTGGTGTCGTTCTCCAGTGTTTTCCAAATTTTTGGGCCTCAAAATCAACAAATGGAGATAAGTGTTTTGGAAAAGGGACTTCCACGCCGGTGTCTTTGAATCTTGGAAACATGGGCTCAATTTGTTTTTCATAATTATAACATCAAAATACAGCAAAAGAAATAGGGTTTCTCAAGTTTTGGTTTCGGTGCGCAAGTGACTATGGCGACAGAGACTCGGGTGGCTGGACTTACACGCCGAGAGAAGACTTGTGCGCCGACACTCAGGGTACCGAAAATGCCTTTAAATATAGGGATACCCCTCTTAATTTGGTATTGAGGTCAACACTTAGAGAAAATTTGAGCTCAAGTCGTGCAGGTGGTTCAGTCGCACAAGTGGTGGTTTGGTTGCCCAAGAATAAAGTTTTTTAGAAGTTGCGCGCCAATTGATAGTTGCACGCCAATACTGGTTTGGGTATAAAAGTGTTTGATTCACCCCAGTTTTGGGTTTAAGAAGGGAGTGTCGCACAACTGTTTAGGTGACACTTGCGCGCCAGTCTTGAAGAAGTGCGCCAGGTATTAGAGAAGCACGCTAGGCATAGAGAAGCGTGTCGGTCATTCTAGGGTTGCATGAGATGTTGGAATACTTCCTGGTACATCTATGGTAATTTTGTATTCATCAATGGATGAATGTGAAACTTCAAAAAAGCATCTACATACAAAGGAATATGTATTCATTTTTGATAATGAATGGACCTAAAAGTCTTTAAACTATTAGTGGATATTCTAAATAAGCAGTGAGAACACTTCAGTTGAGAGAGCAGTGAGCTTTCATATTGTGAGTGGTTATAAACTAGGAGGGACAGTGAGTCCACTCTGAACTTTGTAAACAGCATTTCACTTTTAGTTGATTTGTTATATTGGAACATCATTGGTTTATTCTCCTTAGGCGTAGCCCAGTGAGGGTGAACTAAGTAAAAATCATTGTGTCATGTGCATGATTTGATTTCTGTTTATATTTTTCTATGGGAAAGAGATAGAATATAGTTTTTCTTAACAGTGAAACAAGATCAATAGGGGTAGTTGTTTTAATCTGTCATACCCTGATTCACCCCACCCCACCCCCCATGGTATCTTACCTAGTGGACCTAACAATTGGTATGAGAGTGAAAGGTTGATATCATTATTTCTCTCTCAAATGGAGGTCATAAATCACAAAGGGATTTTAATCTTTGACGGGAACAATTTTCATCTATGGAAGAATCAGATGCAACACTACTTTCGATCTTTGGGAATGGATGTGTTCACAGCAGCAATGCATGGCATATCTACTGATATTAACAATGGTGCGTTATCATAAGCCAAGTGAATAGAATTAGATACTGACGCCAAAGGAATCAACGCTTTAAGGGGATCCTTATCCAATGAAATCTATACAAAGTCGATTTCATTAAAAACATCAAATTCCATGTGGTAAAATCTATTGAATATATATGAAGGAGATACAAAGGTTAGAGAGGCAAAGTTGCAAGTTTTGTGGAACAAATATGATGATTTGAAAATGAACCCAAATGAGACTGTTGATGCTTTCTTTGACAGGGTAAATATTTTTGTGGAAGATATGTGGGGTCTTGGTTAATTCATTGAAGACATTAAGATCGTAAAGAACATCTTGAGGAAACATCCACCTTGGTTTAATCCAAAAGTCTCAGTATTAGAAGATAAAGATCTGAAGGAGCTAACACTAGACAATTTGCATAGTACCTTGGTTTCATATGAAATGAGGAATGATGATAATGAGGCTATAGAAGAGGGGAAATATAAGGAGGTGGCATTCAAGTCCATGAAGAATCTCACTATTGAAGATTCTCAGGAGGATGAAGAGACCGATGAGGTGATATAATTTATTTATTCAAATTTGCACATAAGAAAAGGAAAGTTCAAGGGGAAACTTCCAATAGCTTGTTTTTTATGTGGAAAGTTTGGTCATATTTTTTCAAGGTGTCCCAAAAAGTTCCAAGAAGATGATGATGTCGCTAAAGTCGAAATTCCCAAGAAGTCTTCAGCTTATGGGATAGGCAAGAAACAGTTTCAGATAAATTTCATTATGAATATGAATCTCCTTTCACAAGAATGTGACAGTTCAGATGAGTATGAGGTTAAGGATATTGAAGAGATAGAGAACTGCAATGATCGTGGAAAAAATTCTATGGTGGCAGTTGTCGATCGTACTCATAAAAAGAAAGAAACTGACATTGATGATGAAGAATAAGTTGAAGGAAGAGTTGATATTAATGTTGATTTAGTGGCTACTCTAGAAGAGATAGATGTTTGGAGATCTAAAACAAATAAATCCAACAAAGTGGTTCATGAATCCTAACTCTATATGCAGCTGTAAGAAAAAGAGAAGTCTAATTTGATTGAAGAAATTGAAAAACTCAAGCTATCAACACCAGAGGACTCAAAATCGGTTAGTTAGTATAAAATCAAGATTGAAGAACAGAAAAGGGAGATTGATGGATTGAATAACACAATGAAAGATAAAATCAAGTATATCGATGAACTTGACAGAGAAATTTTTGGTTTGTGAAAAAGTTTTAAGGACCAATATAAACATAAGATTCCCAGATTTTTATCGGGAAAGCAGATCATTCAGAAGACTGAAAAGATGAAAGATGAGCTGAGTAGTTCTGTAGGAAAGAAGCAGTAATCAATCTCAGATGTTAAGGTTAATCTAGGGCTCGATCAGAAACCGAAAGCAGTTCGAGTTGAAGTCAAACCACAAGCATGTGTTCCAAGAATGAAAATTGATGTGGGTATAAAGCAGAATCAGAAAATTCAAAAAACTGAAGGAACTACTGGAAATACAGAAGTGACACGCAGGAATGTGCCTTTAATTATGTGTTATTGTTGTGGAAATATGGGACACTCACAAAATATGTGTTCTATAGCTAGAATATATCGAAGGCACCAGAATAGAGGTGGTATCCAAACAGAGAAAAATTATCTAGAACATTTTTTGATGTACACTGTTTTTTGTGTGAAGGATTTGGGCACATGGCCAGATACTGTACATCAACTATATAGAGGAATGTGCCAAAGAAGAATCAAAATGTTCGCAAGAATCATATCAATGAACCAACAGGTTAGTTGGAGATGCAAAATAGATTTAAAACATTGTGAGATGAAGCTAATACGTCGTAATATAATAAATATCCGAAGTCTCAATCTATACTGAGTGTGAAGACAAAAATATGGACCAAGAAGAAGAGAGCAGAGAAGGTAGGGGTAACTGAAATTTCCTGAAAAGCATCAGACTGTTCTAGTGAGTGGATCCTTGAAAGTGGTTGTACGTCTCACATGACAGGAAACAATGATCTGGTTACAGGCATAAAATATGAAAAAGAAAGAGTTTTCAAGTTTGGAAATGATGAAGGCCTGAAGATAATTAGATCGAGAAAGGCCAGGTTTGGGGGAAAAGAAATAATACGTGCTGATGTTTTGGTTGTAGAAGGTCTCAGTCACAATTTGATGAGTTTCAGTCAATTGTGTGACTTGGGACATTCTATACGGTTTACCAAGAAGACCTGTGTCATCAAGGGAAGAGATGGTATAGTGATACTATAGGGAAAAAGGACAAATGGGAATCTCTGCCTTGTAAGTTGAGAAGAAGATATGTGTTTTTTATCCAGAGAGGAAGAAATAAAATTGTTGGATAAATAACTTGGTCATCTATGTCAAACATCTCTGGAAGATATAGTAATTTCTGAAGCAACAAGATACCTCCCTAAGCAATCACATGATCATAAACATACATGCGATGCTTTTCAACAAGGGAATATCATCATAAAGACATACAAAGTGAAGGAAAATAAGTCTACAAGAGTGCTTGAATTGATGCATGCTGATGTCTGTGGACCTATTTCACTCATATCCATTGATGGAAAAAGGTATTACATTCTTTTAATTGATGACTATAGTAGAATCTCATGGGTATTCTTCATTTCCCATAATCTTGATGTGTTCAGTTTCCTAAAACAATATCAGAGGAAATCTGAAAGGATGCTTGGGCAGAAAATTCTAAAGTTTTGTACTAAAAATGGTACAAAATCCACAAACAGTCATATGGAATACTATCTCGAGAAACACTGGATAAGGCATCAATTTTATTCCGTACAAACTTCCCAATAGAATTGAGTGGTTAAAAGGAGAAATCGGATCAATAACAATATGGCCAGAATGATGCTTATAGAAAAAGACCTACCAAAGAAATTTTGGAAGGAAGCAGTGCTAACATCGGTCTATATTTCTAATAGAGATCTGTTCTGTCTGAAGGAAGTAAAGACTCCTTACAAGATGTGGTATGGGAAGAATCCAACATTAAATTACTTTTGAATCTTTGGAAGTAAATGCTTTATTCTCAACAAGGAGAAACATAGGAAATTTGAGTCGTGTGGAGATGCGGGGATATTCCTTGGATACTCAAGAAAAAGAAAAGCATACAAATGCTTTAACAAGAGGCTGGGAAAAGTAGTTGAGAGCAATAATGTCACTGTTGTTGAAAATGAAGAGAATACTCAACTTCACAGTGAATAGTTTCTTGATGAAAGTGATGAAGAGGAAAGTAACACAGGAGGAGAAGTGGTTAATGCTGATTTAGAAGAAGATACTGATGATGAGCATGAGGAAGTTGGATTTTTATTTTCATAAAAGCCAAGAATTCGAGCTAAAATTGATAAGCAGGATATCATTGGTGATCAGCCAGCTCTATTTCAGACAAGAAGAATGAAATCACTACAACAGACATCTTTCTTATCTCAATTGGAACCTAAATTCTTTGTTGATGCACCTAAAGATGGAAACTAGGTTCAAGATATAAATTAAGAGCTAGATCATATTGATAAGAACCAGATATGGGAGGTTGTTTCAAAGACATCTGATAAGAATTTCATCGGGACTAAATGGGTCCTTCATAATAAGATGAATGTAGAAGGAATAGTGATTCGAAAAAAAGCTTGACTAGTGTGCAAAGGATACTCCCAAATAGAGTAAATTGATGTCTATGAGACATTTTCACTAGTTTCAAGGCTGGAGACAATCATATTATTCCTATCCATTTTAGTGCAATGGAAGTTCAAAGTTTTCCAGATGGATGTCAAATATTCATTCCTGAATTTGATTCTGGAGAAAGAAGTGTATATCGAGAAGCCAGATGGTTTTCTCATTTATGAGGATGAGAACAAGGTTTTTTGGTTGAATAAGATATTATATGGGTTGAAATATTCATTGAGAGCATGGTAATCAAGGCTTGATCAGTATTTGAAGAGGCTTGGTTTCCAGTGTGGTGGAGTTGATTACAATCTCTATTTGAACAACAACAGTAATCAAAGGATGATGGTGCTGGTTTGTGTCGATGACATAATATTTGGCGGATCAGATGGAGAATAGTACATAAAGTTTTCCAAATTCCTGAAACATGAGTTTGAAATTTCTTTGATTGGTGAGTTGACATTTTTCCTTGGTTTATAGGTGACACAAGAAAGTAATGGCACATTCATTTCTCAATCCAAATATTCCAAGGAGGTTCTGAGAAGATTTGGAATGGAAAATTCCAAGTAGATGAAGACTCTGGTTTCTAACCAGATGAAATTATCGAAATATGATAATGGAAAGGTAGTTAATATCACAGAATATAGGAAGATTATTGAGATTTTACTGTACCTGACAACGACAAGACCTGATATTTTTTTCTCCATATTCCAAGAAGCATGATACCAAATAAATCCCAAGGAAAGTCACATTATTTCAGTGAAAATAATAATTCGGTATCTCAAGGGAATGGTGGATTTCAGATTGATATATAGTGACAAATCCTAGTTAGAGTTATTGGGATATACTGATGCAGATTGGGCCGGTTCAGCAGATGACAGGAAATCAACGTCAGGAGATGCTTTCTATCTTGATGGATTGTGTATTTCTTGGCTGAGAAAGAAGCAAGATTGTATTTCATTGAGTACTAAAGAAGAAGATTATATTGCAGCCACTCAAGCATGCACTCATTTATTGTGGAAGAAGTAGTAGCTTGATGATATGAGAGTTGAAGTGAAATCTCCAATCTGAATCCAGTGCAATAACTCAAGAGCTATAAATCTCAGTAAAAATATCATCCATAATTCAAGGATATATCACATTGAGATAAAGTATAACTTTATCAAGGAGAATTTTGAGTAGGGAATCCTGAAGTTAGAGTATGTGCCTACATAACTATAGGTTGCAAAAATTATGACAAAGGCCTTACCCAAGGAAGCTTTTGAGAGGCATTGACTAGCTCTGGGAGTTCAGTCGACTCCCCACACTTGAAAAAGTGTGGATGTGGAGCCACCCCCTCTCCCTGAGGTATGGTGTGTTTTCCTTATTGTACTAATATGTGATTTATACTCTATTTTAGACCAAAAAAATAGTGATATTTTGGTTCTTTTACAAAGTGGGAGAAAGAGCGACTCCTAAAGGGGGAGAAACTATGGATAAAAAAGTGACACGGGGAGAAGCTGATAGGTGGAGCAGTGAGATATGGGGAGTTGAAAGCTGAAGAGGAGTTGAAGTTGTAAGTACACAGGGGGAGTTTTAAATATGATGATGCTATAAGTGATTTATCAAATATTAGATATCACGATAGCAAAGGATCGTGATAAAAGTAGAATAGTGATGTTGGAATAGTATGAGAAGGTTTCTAGCTACCACCAATTAGTATCAGTATGGTATTAACCATTGGTATCATTTTAGAAATTGGTATCAATTTGGTGTCAATATTTTGTGTCTGAAATGAAGTGATTCATTGATGACCTTTTCATTTAATCTTGTTTCTCATGGTGAGCATTTCTCATGTGGGATTAGAGTATGTGTTAAGTGAGTCCTTGAACGCTATCTAGATCGCAAGAAGAAAATGGTGGTAGCAGTTGGAAGAAGCTTTAATGAGGTATCAAAGTGCATATATTTTTTATGATAAAGAGTTGTCAACAAACCCAAAGGGGAATATTTTTGGTCAAAAATCCCTCAAGGTATCATTGAGTAATTTTTTGAGGTGATTGTGTTTGTTGTCAGTGTGGGCCTCCGTGTTGTGCTTTTGACAAAGCAAACCACAATGAAAAAATTTGTTGACAAAAGGGGTTTACATGGTGAGTTTTTGAGTTCATGGGATTTTTTCAACAATACAGGATTTATTAAAGAACCTTGAAAAAGGAATGGATGATCTGGAGGTAGTACAAAAAGAGCAGATACAAGGTGGCATCATTCTCTAGTGTTTGCCAAATTTCTAGGCCTCAAAATAAACAAATGGAGAAAAGTGTTTTTGGAAAATGGACTTGCGCGTCGGTGTCTTGGAATCTTGGAAACCTTTGATCCATATGTGTTTCATTATAAGAACATCAAAATATGGAAAAAGAAAGAGGGGCACCCAAGTATTGGTTTGGGCGTGCAAGTGACTAGGGCGACAGAGACTCGGGTGGATGGACTTGCGTACCGAGAGGAGACATGCGTGCCAGCACTCAGGGTACCCAAAATTCCTATAAATATAGGGATACCCCTCCTGATTTTGGATTGAGTTCAACATTTAGTAAAAAATAGATCACAAATCGCGTAGGTGGTTCGGTTGCGCAAGTGGTGGTTTGGTCGTGCAATTATAAATTTTTTCATAAGTTGTGCGCCAATTGATAGTTGTGCACCAATACTGGTTTGGGCATAAAAGGGTTTGAGTCTCCCAAGTTGGGGTTGAATAAGGGAGTGTTGATCAGGTGGTTTGGTGACACTTGTGTTCCATGCTTGAAGAAGCACGCCAGGTATTAGAGAAGTGCACCAGGCATAGAGAAGCGCACCAGTCATTCTTGGGTTGCGTGAAAAGTTTGAATATTTCCTGGTACATTTGTAGTAAAGTTGTATTTATCAGTGGATGAAAGTGGAACTTCAACATAGCATCTACATATAGAGGAAGATGAATTCATTTGTGATAATGAAGGGACCTACAAGTCTTTAAACTATTAGTGGATCTTCTAAAGAAGTTGTGAGGACACTTCAATTCAGAGAGCAGTGAGATTTCATATTGTAAGTGGTTGTAAAACAAGACGGATAGTGAGTCCTCTTCAAACTTTGTAAATAGTAGTGTGCTTTTAGTGGATTTGGTACATCAACACATCGCTGGTGTATTCTCCTTGGATGTAGCTCAGTGAGGGTGAACAATGTAAAAATCATTGTGTCATGTGCATGATTGGATTTCTATTTATACTTTACTACGAGAAAGAGAGAGAAGAGAGTTTTTCTTAACATTGAAACAAGATCAATAGGGGAAGTTTTTGTAATATGTCATACCCTGCTTCACCCCCCCCCCCCCTTAGGGTATCTAACCTAGTGGACCTAACAATCCCTTTTTTCTTGACCCTTGTTTTTAGAGGATCCAATAGAGAGGATCGGTAATTACACACTCCTATTAGTAGGGTGAACTAACTCGAGAGATAATATATAGAGAGAGATATATATAGAGATAGGGAGATACTTGAGTGGAATCTTTCTATAGAGGAAGTAAGATCCTATGATGTTTTCCTTAGTAAGGACTGTTTGTATACCATCAATGCTCAGTTGAGTATTACTTGTGAAGGCTATAGTATATCCATGTTGTGGGATGGAATTTTCCTTCTTTTTTGAGAAGGAATCTCAGGCAGAGTGGGATGATATCATGTACATGAATATATAGTTGATTTTATATTATTTTACAAGTATGACCCTTAGAGAAAGATATGTTATGATCTTTCCATTTCTTATAGTTTTGGAGGAGTACGTGGATGTATTCTTTAAGGATGTGTCATACCTAGCTTTCCACCAAAAGTTTCATAGACCTGCACCTAGGGATGACTCAATATTTATTCTAGCTTATTGGATGACCCAGTTTTAGTTGTGATGGATGAAGGTTTGGTTAGAGGAATCTATAGAGCATCATATTTTTAATACCTTTTGTGTTTCCTTGGAAGGCCTAGTGTTGTTTTACTATAAGGTGTATATGAGCCTGAGGTTAGGAATGGACTAACATCACCTAAACCAGGTGACTCAGGAGGAGTATCCACACCCTAGATTTGACAAATTCTTCAATCTATGGTTAGGGGTGAAGTGATTATCATATTTTTACCACAATATGGGTCATAATTAACTCTAGGTTTGGTTGGAGGATGTGTGATAGGTGGATTTTTAAGGCCATGATGGTTTCTTTAAGTTATTGGTGGTGACCTTAACCATGTTGATTCTTTAGAATTGTTTGTAAGACTTATGAACCAGATACATCCTCTTATTGGATCAGTTCATGGTAGTCTTCTTCAATATAAAACTCATGTATTAGACCTCATTGGTGGATTACATGTGGCACTAGATGATGGTTTTAGACATGATTTGGGAGTACCACCTTTATAGGAATCTCTCTAAGTATTGGTTTTGGAATCATGAGGCCCACTTATTTGAATGTATCTTCACAGACATGAGTGTTAGTGGACTCGTCAAGGTTGATACAGTGCTTACTTAAGAGCCACCAGAGAGCATGGAAGTGATGGAAGATTCTCACAGCATGGTTTTCCATTCACTATTATTGAACAAGGTTATGGAACAATTTCTCTCTTGGAAACTGATCCATATGGATGAGGATGGTGCATCAAACCTCTAGTTGATGGTTGTTACCCCTATGCTTCTTCTGTGAGTTAGGGAGGTACGACTTGGGAATATCAATTATGGTATCTTGTGTGACTGGATATCCACTCAACATGTTCTTGATGGATTTTCTAGAGGATTTGAGTATTTGATCGTTGTTCAAGGAAAGAATATGATCTCAATCACATTGTGAGAGGAGATACTATAGAGGTTTCATGGATTCCATTATAAGCACATCTCGAAGAGGTGAGGATATACCAAGATCCATTAGCATCGGGATGGGTAGCCATGAATTTTGTGGTGTGTTTATAATTTATCTCTTGATATACCTCCTATAAATTGGTAAAGGCTAAGGGGGGGGGATGGAATTTCAAATGGGATGGTATCTTTGTGGTTTTCATGAAGGTTCTTCCACAATCATTAAAAGGTTACAACATTACCAGTGTGATTGTGAACTAACTAAAAAAATCATCCCACTTCCTAGAGATCTGATAGCAGATCTTAGTAAAGAGTTTAGGACACCTGTCCATATAGAAGGTAGTCTAGATTTTTTGAATTCCCTTTAGGATCATTTCTAATCGTGACAATCACTTCACCTCATGATTTTAGAGAGTATGTAGGAGGACATTGGGACTCAGTTTCAATTGAGATGAGTGTCTCTACCCTAGATAGATAGTCATGAGAAGTAGAACATTTTAGTTTTGGAGTGCATGCTTCAATTTTGTATGTTAGTTTTTGGATCGTAGCTGGGAGGATCATCTACCATCAATGGAGTTTTCAGGTCACAATACTTTCCACTCTACCATCATTGTAACACCATTTGGGGACATGTACAACAGACTCTATAGGTAACCTTTGTAATGCTTGAAGATTGCGGAAAAATATATATTGGCCCACATTTGGTGTGAGTGATGGTTGAAAAAGGTGCAGTTCATCTTGGGTAGAATGAGGACTACCCATAATACTAGGATTCCTTTGTGGGCCGATGATTGTGGATTTTTGAAATCAATGAGGATATCATGTTTTCTAATAGATATCACCTCTTCAGGTAGTTTATATTTTTAGATGAGGTAAAAAATATATCCTTGATATTTTTAGGCCCTTTTTTCAATTACTTTATTTGGTTATTAAGTAGGCATGCCACTTGACCCAACGACCACAATTAGACAAAGCATGTGATGTGTTCTGTGTGTCACGTCTAGGGAGATATGTTTATAACTAATGTATTGATATTGATCCGAGCGAGCTAGATATCGAGGGTGGGGTAAATTTTTCATGGTTCCTAGTGGCATTTGAGAACTTTTGATATGATTGCCTTTATAGGTAAGTGCTTCCCTTGTATGTTTTTTTGTTGAAACTACAGTAACCTCTAGTCGATCTCATTAGAGTGGTAGATCCATATGCAAGATCAGTACCCTTATATTTAAGTTGGTTTTCACTTTTTGGGATAAAAATATTTGAAGGAGGGTAGAATGTAAGGGCCCCAAATTTTTTGTGTAACACATGGAAAATCTGATACCTCTATTAAATCAAGAATATAGGTTTTACCCTAGGTGAAACATAAGTCTTTTAGGCATCTGTCACTTGGATAGAGCATTGTCATGTGATTGTTAAATAATTAAATTAAGTAATTGATAAATTTCCATTTATTTTAGGAACCCTACCAATTCCTCTATATAATCCCCATTATGGAAGATTTTCTAGGTTTAGCCACATATCCCTATAGGGAATGGGAGAATAGAGTGTGGGGACATTGATGGAAAACATGTTGGTTGACATTCATGAGATCATGGGTTGGGGATCAAGGAATTGCGAGGATTATTGTCATTGATGAATTTATTGGATCTCACCAACATCAAAAAATTTAATTTGTTATTCATCAATGATCAATCCAAACTCAATTTATGTTGTTTTTTTATTTGGATCAATCCCACTTTGTTATCCCAACAAAAACACAAATCAATTTCACTAAAAAAATATTTACGGATCGATGGTTGATTACAGTTGATATTTTATCTTCATAGGTATTGTGAATTGATATTTTAATTATTTAGTCTTGGTTATACTCCCAATTATTCACCTTCTAATCAATTGATTTAGGTCAACCCAAACAATGGTCGAGTTTCATTCCTCACATTTGTGTTTTGTGTATTTCTCCCATTATTATCGATACATTCATCTTTGGTATTCCCTATTTCTACTACTTGGATGAATACCCAAAAACAAGTCATTACACATTTGATATTTAGCATAATGGATCATTTATGTGGTTACATATTTGGGATCGAGTATAAGGTTGAGGTGTGATGTGGTGTAATGGGATATCAGAGATGGATCAAGAATGGATTGAGGTTTTTGATTTGTGGTTTCCTATTATAGATATGATCTAGGGAATCAAGGGTGGTTCCTAAATATATAGAAGAACAGAATCTGAACATTTTTAATTATGGTGATCTTATTGAGGCATGGGTTATAGCGGATACACAAGATGAGTCATGTGGGTTGTTTTGGGATGGAGACGGTGATGGTTTTCTGGTGAAGAATTACAAAAATACAACTTATTTTCATCCTTTGGAGTCGCTCAACTCTATTACAAGTGTTATGGATATGTAATCTAGTATATCCAAGGTATATGGAATTTAATGTGATGATAGACATGTAGATATATAATTTTTGGAAAATTATGAACTACATGTCATTTTGTTTAGAGGAACACATACCGTGCAGTCCCCTCTAAGTGACAGATAGGGTTTACATATTGAGTTAAATATCACACATCAGGTTATTGAAACACATGTAATGTGATCATTATCCATTTAACTTATCATGAATAGGGAGTACACACCTAATAATCCATGTGGATAAACATGTCATGTGGTGAGTTTACATGATGTGTAACCCTTGGAAAATGTATTGGTGTATACATGGAGTACATACCCAGAAGGACATGTGGCCCCATAAGATATATATATATATATATATAGTAAAACCCATTTACATCATATGGTACAATGTAATGGGTAGAAAGGATGTTATGTGTGTCAGCATTCCCCCCACATGCTATTTTAAGAAGAGTACACTCAGTGTACATCAAAAACTACACAGACATAGTGAGGTAAATGAGCATGGATAGTGTACACATGAACTTCTAGAGTACACATAAGTAACTTGGAGACACATAGTAAGTGATATCCAGACCTCTTCATGTTTTTTATCATATAATAACACATCATGTGCAAATGATAAAGTCAGGACATGTGAGATAGTGATCCATGGGTAGTGATAGACTCAGGGAGACACGTAGTGTAACCCCAGGAACAAACCTTTTACTTATTTAGGGGGATGTTGGAGGCCTTTTAATTTTTAAATTATCTCTTGTGTGGTCTTTGGAATATTCCATTGATATTTATTTTTCACGGTCTATTCCCACCTATTGTTATAAAGTGAGTATTCTCAGTCCACCTCCATGAGGTTTCACTGTGGAATTTTATTTAGAGCATTGGACAAGATCCTCTAAATGGAATAGAGTAGGAATCCCTCCATGAGGTGGAGGGTTGTATCATTATTCCCAAAATCTTCTTCCCTAGGTTTGTATTTATGAATCACATGAAAAATATAAACAGGTGTGATCCTCTATATAGAAGGTTATTATAATTAGGGTCCAATATAACACATTGTCCATGGGTGTGATCCCCTATCAGTGTATCGACATTTATTTTTTCAGAGAGGTGTAATTCAATTGAGTGTGTATCTCAGATGAGCCCTCTCAATTACCTAGGGTATTATTCATGGATAAACTCAATGAGTGTGACATCTCAGATGATTGATATTAGTAAAATCAATAATCATGGAGTGAGTTCTCCCAAACGAGTGTTATCATTGAGCCTATAGTGGAATCCTAGGCTGGAAGTGAGAATGTGACCTCACCTTGAGATATAGTATTTATCTTGGTTATATCTAGTTTAATATTGTATATTGTTATGTATTATATTCTAATTTATAAACCTTCATGATGATGAGTTGACTGCTCTTTTTGTTCTATATGTTTTGTGATTTTGGGGTGTTAATTGGGTATGTTTATACTCACCCCCAAATGGCCTCTTCCCACACATTTCATGTCCTATGTAGACAACATGCTTTTTGATATAGTTATAGGTCCACTAGGAGAAATTGGATCATAGTTGTACTAGAGGGACCTCATATGGATCCAAGAGTTTCATTTTAGTAGATTCCCCCCATGTTGTCAATGGGTTGGGTACTTTTGCAGTTTTGGTGGGATTGTATTTATCCCATTTCCATTTTTATTATACTTATTATAATATTATAATATGGTATAGATGTTATATATACATTTATAGTATTATTTTTTTACTTTTATAAATTTATACTAATTTTTATAAATGTGTTCATGTATATAGGTACTTTAAGATAATGCCTCCCACGTGTATGATATGCATACTCAATGCCAATCACCATCCTTTGGAATATTTTAGGTGGGATTGGGGTGTTATTATCATCTTACCATTGGCTGGGAAGGCCCTGATGGGTTGGTTAATGACAACCAAGGTGTTTTTCTTCTGGTTTTGCACCAAGAAAATACCAAACACTCCTAACAACCCTGAGAAACCTACCAAATATCCTCAAACACAACTAAAACTTTAAAAAGGCTTTAAAAACTTAAGAGAAAATAGATAGTACCTAAAATTTTGGGTCTTATAGTAGTAAAATATAAAATAATCTATACCAATCCATGAATTTAATTCTGGTGAGGAGATTAACTTTCTCCAAAATTGATCACAAGGATAATTTTGAAGTCCTATAACTTTTCATTTTCAAAAAAATAGCATGTTTTATTACTCTATCTTGATTACCAAAATGTTATGTAATAAGAATTATTTTATTACTACCCCAATATTTCATTACATCTAAATAAACATCTCCATTGGATTCAAAACAACTTTTCATAAATATATTTTAGTTGCAAGGAACCATATTTCATTTCTCCTAACCCAGACTTTGGTCAAGAAAAGTACTCAAAGGTGTTTAGGTAGGTGGTATTCCAAACTGAATTAACTCATATATCATTGATCCCTTGAGTGGACATCCCAATAATGAAATCATAAACTCAAATTTAACCAAAAGTTTACTCCAAATGTTTTTGAACACACTGTGGTCATTACACTCAATACCAATTTGGTTAAGTTTACCAATTAACTTTGTTGAGACTTCCTGATATTTAAAAAGTGTCCTCGACTATAGTGTGACTGAAACATTAACTATTAATGTATATTAACTAAAATAATGGAATACATTTTAGGAATTAATATTAACTTGAGGGATTTATTATCTTTTGTGTAAATATTTGTTATGTTATCCTTTTACATGATCATTAATATTATGTGGATTTTACATAATAAATTAACCACATATCAATAAAATAATTTATTCCAAATACATTTATTTTATTCCATATTTCATTCTTCTTAATTAATTTAAAGTGATCATTTTTAAGAATAAAATAAACATAAACAATTAACCATCCACTAGACTTAAATAAAATAAATGTTTGAAAAGATCATAATATTTACTAATTGTTAGTTTATTGAGAAAATGATAAACCAACCATTAATAATATGATAATAACTCCTAGAAATGTACTTGTTTTGAGTTGTAGCATTCCATGTTTCACCTTTGTATCTCCTCGGATGGTTTCACCTTGGCTCTGTCATGAACCACCTCCACTCACATGAGAGATCCTTCCTTTATATATGTTATCTCACAAGAAGTTCATGGGAACCCAGGGTTATGGGTTATATCCAAGAAACCATGGACATACAGGCTCATGTATAATAATTATGGGGATGATTCATAGATCATAATTTTAATTTAATAATAATAATCACAAATAAACTATTCAATAATAATTAAATTAAAAGAAACTCAATACATAAATTGGTCAGTCAAGCTCATGACCATCCATGCATGCAATGAATGAAATTTTATAACTAGATAGAATTCATTGGAATCCATTATTTATTAAGATAATATTCCTAAATTAATAAATTAATTATATTATTAATTAATAAATTCCTTTTATCAAAATTTTCCATCCAAAAAAAGTTTAAAATTCTCATCTAATATAATTATAAATAAACTAAAATAAATAATTTTATTTAAAATTGTTTAAATTAATGGTATATATTATATAAAACATAGTATGTGCCTTTATGATTCTATTATAAACCCATATTTTATGATTAATTATTACAAGGTGTGTTCCATCATAGGAAATAGTGTTTGACTAACAATGTGTACGGTCTTTCTCATATAAGGTATACTAGCAAAACATGTCTCCCTACATGACATATCATGATATAAATTTCATATTGTTTTATGAGTCAATATGAATAGTTTATACATCATTTATGACTACATGTAATACCTTAAAGATATATGGGGTGTACTTCTAGAAATGCCCGTGAATTACACTATAGTAACCCAAGCATCAAACACACTTTATTTCATAATTCTTCACATAAATTTCAAAAAAAAATATAAACCAATGATCTAGTGATCTAGTGTGTTTGGATAATTATGTTGACAAATACATCATCCTAAACATAAAAACAACATCATTATTCAAATCTATATATAGTTATCTTCACTCTCATAGATCTCCTAAAACTACATAGGATACTCTAGGGAAAATACATAACTAAAAGGGTGAGCTAGAAATCCCTGTGAGAGAAAAAACATGGGAATAAATCATAACATAAAATCCAATAACTATAACATGGTATCATAAATAAAATGATTAGAATCATGGAAAATGGAATAAGGAAATTAAATCATAAGATTGTGTAATTATGGAATATGTGGCAACAATATAAGACATGAAATCATAAACATGATTCAATGGTCACTTTCAAGACCATCATTGCATAAAGGACATAGTTACATGTTGTATTAGGTTTAATCCCCATTCCCATAAACATAGTGGATAAGGTCTCATGGTGGATTAGGTTAACTACCTAATCCTTTACATATCATATCATGAGATATAAATCTATACCCAATGAATATTAGTGAAATATAATTCTCCAACCACCAATCACATAATTAAAATCATACATATGAATTCCACATGATAAAACTAAACTATACATAAATAATAAGAATGATAAATCCCATGAGAGGGAAATGGGATTCATAATCCAGATTCAACGCCTAAGTGGAGGCTAAATCATAAGGATTCCCAAAATAATTATGAATTAATTTTTTTTACATTCATAATATAAAATAGTAAATAGGTATTTAAAATTTAATTCCAAATTATAAAGTTTAGGAGAAGGATCTAGAGAACAAATAATAAAAATAAACTACCTGGGTGATGCTTTATGGAATAAGTAAAGGTTCTTTTATAGAAGGAAAAATATTATTGTTTTCCATAAAAACTAAAATTGAACCAATATAGTAATCTATAAAATAATAAGTTTTTTTTAGAATATACACATGGTTTAAAACCATTTTATGGGGGAGATTCTTGACATGATATAAGAAATAGTAAATTTACCTTTAATTGGGTTTGCATTAAAGTGTAAATTTCAAAGGGAACTCAAAAAAAAATATAACCCAAACAATGAAGATAAAATTTAACTAAGTATATATGTAAGGTAAAAATATAAAAAAAAATTATTGAGAATAATATTTCATACAAGGGATAAAAATAAAGAGAATGTGTACTTAATAATTAACGAGGGTGGTAAGGAAGATCTCTTACCTTATGTCTTAATGTATAATGCACTTGTGTTTAACTTGATGAATAATTAAATTAAGGTAATTAAATATATACCCAAGAACCTTATTCATATATATTTAATTTTATAAGGTCTATTTATTATCTTTTTTATTTATTTTTAATATGGTTTCTGTTTATGTCAATTACATGGGGGTTTTTGGTTAATTTCATCATAACACTTTCAATTTGTTGGATGTGGTAGAAAGTGTTATAAAATAAATTCATGATCTAAAATTTTATATCATTTTATTTAGTTTATTATTATTTTATAATAATACTTATTAATTTACAAAAGTTTTCCCAAAATAGACACAAATTAAGAAAGGTTCCTTTATAAATTTATTTTAGATGGTTAAAGTTTCTATAATAGTTTATTATTATTACATATAGATTGTAACATATTATAATTAAATAATATTAATAGTTTCATAAATTTAATTTTTAAATAATAAATTTATATCTAAAATCATTCATTTTAATTGGTTTGAATAAATGAATTACATCATTCTTTGGAGGCAGTTGTCAGTAAGTACACTCTGTGACGTTTTTATTTTCTCAATGATTTTAGAGGAAGATATAAATTGGATATTACATTAATATAATAATTTTTCATAATAATAAAAAAAACATTTATCATTAATTCATGGATATAGTGTGTTTTATTCTCATAGAGGAAAAAAATAACTATAAAAGTTGGGTTGACAGTATTACGTCTCCCTTGGGTAACTCCTTAAGGTTTCATAACTTGGTATTTTGGTGAGACCAATGATTCAAGGGATTGGGGAGAGTATTGATAAGATACTGGGATAGAGTTTTTGTTGATCAAAATCATTATAATGGGTGGATAAATTGGGAGGAGGTGATATCTTTTTATAAGTAAAGAGACTCATATTTTTTGTAGAATCACTTTACTTTTCTATAATGTCCTTCCATTATTAAAGGGAAAGAGATCCAAAAATAGTCACTAATGGTGCAGTGAAATATATAAGGTCTATAATCCATCCAAAATATAAAATAAGACATGTTTTCACATCTTTCAACATTTTTCATAATGTTAAACCACTTTTACCCTAATTTACTCTTACTGTGGTAAATCCACTTTCACCCTCAGTAACTAATTTTAATGGAAAAAATTAATATTAAAATTATTTAAAAAATATGGTTTAAAATGAGAAAAATAATTTTATAAAATAATATTTCTAAGAGTTAGAGAAATTAATTTTAGTATTATAACATATAACGTGTAAAAACTGTTTCTCATAAAAAGTTTATTTTAATCTTAGAATTTATTTTTGGGATAATATTATCAATGTTTTTTTATTAGGATTTAAATTAATTTATTATAAAAAAAATTATTTGTTTTTAAAATCAATCCCAAACCATATTTTACCAAAATAATGTTTAATTAAATGAAAAGACTAAGAACTATTTTTATTATATTAAAATATTACTTTTGTTTTATAAGGTTAAATATAGGTTTCATTAATTAAAAATTATATCTTTGAAATGTATAAAATTATTCCTTGAAAACATATTTGATCAATTAAAATATTTTATTGAATTATAAGTCTATATTGTATACTGATAAATTAATAAAAGTCACTTTTTTAGAAGAAAGTGTATTTTTTCACTATTAATCTAAAATTAAATTATTAAAAATAAATACCAAAAAATAATCCTTTAATAATTTTCACATGATGAATACAAAAATGGAATTAATTTTGTTATATTAAAATTTTGTATGTGATAAAAAATATTTTTAGATAAAAGTGCTTAAAACATAATAAAAATATTTTAAAAAATCATTTTAAAGCATAAAATATTTCTTTATTATTATTATACCATAAGATAGATTTTTATCACAAAGGTAATATTATAAACATATTATGTTCCAAATTAATGACAATGTGATGGTAATTATTATCATCTATATTACATTATATGACACACACACACATATATATATATATATTCAAAAGGGAAATTTCAATATATAATTTTTGTGTCATTACATTCTTCTCCATTAAGAATTTTCTCCCTTGAAATTTCATCACATGCACTAGGGTGAAAACAAATTGGGAATATAAATTTAATTTTTTGTTTAGGCTCCCATGTCACCTCTTCATACATATGATTTCTCTAAAGTACCTTGACTTGGTGAGCTATCTTATTGCACATAACATTATCTATACAGTACAAGAACTTCATTGGCTGATCCTCATAAGAGATATCATCCCCAAAAAATACCAAATTTGGATTTAGTTCATGTGAGGTATTTAGCATATACTTCCTCAATATGGATATAAAGAACAGATCACATACTTTTGACAAGTTTGGAGGGTGCGCTAGTAAATATTCCACTATTCTAATACAGTCAAGAATATCATGGGGTATTATGTATCTTGGAAATAGTATTCCATTATTCCCAAATCTCAAGACCCTCTTCCATAGAGATATCTATAGGAACTCTTTTTCACTAACCATAAATTGTATGTATCATCAATGGTTATCAGTATAACTCTTTTATCGACTTTGAGTCATCCTAATATGTTGTTGAATAACCTTGACCTTTTCTATCATTTCATCATCCATCT
The DNA here is from genome assembly GCA_963277665.1 of Viscum album. Taxonomy (NCBI): domain Eukaryota; kingdom Viridiplantae; phylum Streptophyta; class Magnoliopsida; order Santalales; family Viscaceae; genus Viscum; species Viscum album. The sequence goes on along the minus strand of OY728121.1, from coordinate 84,464,007 downwards.
TAGGTCCTAGAAAATTTCATCCACCAACTTCATCCTAGAATGAAATTGTTCAACATCACTTATCATATAGGGATTCATATGGAGAAATAGATGTTGTAAGAGTAATAATACAATGGAATATGTTAGTCCCAACCTCCCATTAAGTCCACTTAGCAAGATCTAAATATATAATCAAGTGTATGTATAGTTAATTCTAATTATCCATCATTTTAGTGGTGATAGGTCTTACTAATGTTCAACTCTATGTTCAGAACATGTTGAAGAATGTTCCATAACATTTAGCTAAAGTTTATATATCTATCATATATAATTGATAGTTGTTTTCAATGAATCCTTACCACTTCTCTAATATATATATTTTCAATGTGATCGAGTGAGAAGTCCTCTAAAATTTAAATGAAGTGATAAGTATTTGTAGGATGTTCCACCTCAACCCATATATCATTGTTCTCTTTTGACTCCATTTGAAGACCCATGGAAAAATCCATAATGACATTTTCCCATTTCTATGCAGGAATGGTAAATGGTTTCATTATCCCTTTGTATTTTTTTCTCGTAGCCTTCACCTACTAACACACTATTTACATTCATGTATATTCTTCAATATCCTTGTTTATATTTTTTTCCACCAATATTGTTATAAAATATATCTATACATCTTCATGTTTTCTAGGTGGATGGAGAATGTTGAGTTATGATCATCACTCAGTAGATTCTTATTTATCTTCAGATATGGTAGAAAAAAGTCATTTACCTAATTGAAAAACTTATTCATCATCAATATTGAACTGAGATAATTTTTCATTCCTTGTATAATCCACCTCATTCTATATCTCCACATCACTCCTTTGATGTTTCATAATTTTCTCTGGAAGGGATAGTTGAGTAATCAGTTAAGAAAGGTAGAATGGTGTTCTTTTATTTATGACTATTATGTCCATCCTTTACATGTACAAGAATATTGGATCCTTCTAATATTCATCATAGATAAGGTTTCAAGATCTTTTATACACTTTTCATCATCCACTTTATTCGTCTTCCCAGAATGGTAGTGGATTGAGTAGTCATAATAATCCATGATTAGCTCTAACCATATTCTTTGGAACATATTGGGATATTTATTTGTGAATATATATTTTAGGATCTCTTGGTCTATATATATATATATATATATCACCCTTCACTCTATAGTGATAATGCATCCATGTCTTCAATTCAAATATTATTGTATCCAACTCTAGATCATGCATTGGATAATTTTTACCATGAACCTTCAACTTTCTAGAGGTGTAGGATTTCACATTATTGTTATGTATAAGTAAACTTCCCAAACCCTTCTTTGAAGCATTTATATAAATCACTAATCCTTCCCTAGTGGTGGGTATTGTGAGTATATGTTCATTATTTAGCCTCTTATTCTACTCCATGAATCTCTCTTCACATTCATCTATCAAGAAACAATTTACTCCCTACCAAGTTATCATGGTTATTGGGATTAAAAATCTATATTATTTTCTCACAAATAACCTATAATAATAAAATAACTTGAATAAACTATAAATATATGAAACATATGTTGGTCTAGGACATTACACAATAATTTTATGCTTCAAAGGGTCTACATATATCCCTTTAGTTGTGATAATATTCATTAATAATGATACATTATCCATCCAAAATGGCATTACTAGACCCACCATATCCCACTTTGTTAGTGTAAAGATAAGCTGAAACTACCCCAAGACCACCCCCATAGTTCAAGGGATGGAAACAGGCACTAGAACGAATAACTAAAATGGGAGGCCTTTGAATAATGTACTTGTATGAACAAACCTAACCATCTCCATAAATAAGTGCATAGGAATAATAATAACATATAGAACATCTAGAGTAAAAATCATGCATGTAATAACCTCTAGGGAATAAAAAGAGTGTGATAGAGTAAACCAGACATGAAAAATGAAAAATACATGCCCACCCATAAAATATGTACCAACCTAAAAAATGGAAAAGAAAAGATGATAGATCCCAGCTCTAGATCTCCATGCCCCAACCAACATATGTTGTCAAATGCATTGGGTATCCCTAAACTCCACTAATTCCAAATAAGATATATTCTTCATCTATATACGACACAACACATGTGTGAAAATACCATTCAGGGGTGAGTATATACATACCTAGTAGAACACCCCCAAAACTAAAGAGGTAGAAATATAAGTCATGATAGAATTAGTCATGATAGAAGTAGTAATTTCATCCCAAATAAAGAGAGAAAATTAAACCCTAAAAGATATATGTGTGTGTGTGTGTGATCATATAAGAAACCTAGATGAGAAAGAAAAGGGGTATCCATCTCACATCCCAGCCCTGGATGATGAGTCTTCCAATAGTTTCAAAGGTCCATCAATGACTAGAATCTCACGTTTCTATCTAAATAAGTAATCATTTAGAGGACCCACGGCTTTCCAATATTTCAAATAGTCGAGGATGCACAACCTCTAAGTAGAGGACCCACACCCTAGTCTATAATGGGGTACCGCTCTGTAGGTATAGGATCCACACCCTAGTTAATAAGGGTTAACACTGATTAGGTTGAAGACTCATGCCCTAGTGTGTAAGGGGGTTAACACTCAGTAGGTAGAGGACCCATTCCCTAATACATGAGCGATAAAAATTAGTAGGTAGAGGACCCACGCCCTAGTCCATAAGAGGGTATAAATCATTTGGTATATGACTTATGATCTAGTCATTTGGGGGTACCACTCAGTAGGTAGATGACCCATTCCCTAGTGCATAATGGGGGTACCACTCAGTAGGTAAAAACCCACACCCTATTTTTTAAAGTAGGTACCATTCACTAGATAGATAGAGGACCCACGACCTAGTCTGCATGGGGGTACCACTCAGTAGATAGATAGAGGACTTTCACCCTATTCCATAAGGGGGTAAAACTTAGTAGATAGATAGAAGACCCACGCCTGATTCTATAAGGTGTACCATTTGGTATATAGGTAGAGTACCCATGCCTTAATCCATAATTGGTGTACCACTTAGTAGATTGATAGAGGGGGTTTCTAACCCTGGCCTCTCTCTGATGATCCTACCTGATCACTTCCATCATCGATCACCACTTAATAAAGTGTAGTGCTTGGAATATCACACATCATATCAAAAAATACACTAAAAATTACACCATAATGTTGTTCATTGAAGAACACTTAGGATGGTCTAATCGCTTCCAAAATATGAGTCAAAAAATGAGATACGAGAGGTAAAATATTCTAATGAAGTACACAGTGTGTGAGGGGTTTACACAGCATGTGCTCTTACTCATATTCCTTGTCTTGTACTCACCATAACATGGATCACAGACCTTGTATTACTTTACTATCTGTTATGGTACTACATGGTGTGTCTTGGCCACCTAGGGTCTGCATGTGTGATCCTGGTCAGGCTCATGTACAATGGCTATGTGCCAGTACACGGAGTGTTCCTAGTCCTGTCTGTGTTTGTGTACTCTCAGCATAAACAGAGGGTTTCTAGCATCACTTCACATGGAGTGTGGTTTCCCACATGGTGTGTGATATTTAACTCACTTGGAAATCCTAGACTCTATGGTTGTGTCACTACACAACATGTGTTCTTCCCAATACATGTTGTGTGTTTGGGATTTTCACAAAAATTATAGGTTCTATCACATGTATTTCTCATGCCTCTAATAGCACCATTTTCACCTTGATTCACATAAAGCGTCATAGATCTAGGGCCTTCCATATCTAATATATCGTCGGTGGATGGAATCCGGCCACCCAAACCCCATACAACTTTTTATGTTGCTCCACCATTTAGCCACCATGTGTCTCACGCATCTTGCATTGCCCATTGATAGTAGTGGAACCTAGATCCATGAAATATCACCCACTATCAATCCCAATTAATCATTAAAAAATATTTTCCTTTATCATAAATTCATCCTCCATGATTTTTGGGGTTCAATAACACTCAAAATTACCCGAAAATGTCGAACAGTGACTTGTAGTCTAATGATGAGAACACAAATAACGATGGGGGAAAATCACAAGAATGAATGTGTATCAATTGTTGTCCATGTTTACATGGAAAAAAATTAATAATCAGGGATAATTGGAGTGAAATCATTTCATGTAAATATCACAATTGAGAGAAAAAATTATTCATTCAATAGGGCTCGAGCGACGGGCATGAAAATGCAGAATCAAAAGAAGATTACAATCTATTATTCAAAGATTTAATAAAAGGATAATAAAAAAGCAATTTATTATCCCTTCCACAATATTGGATAAATTTTAAGTAAATAATGCTTTCTCATATGACAAGGGTGATCCATTTTATTTGTTTCCTATCGATCCACCTTGATCTAATCACTGGTCGTCATCCAATTTCAATCAGTCAATGAAGAATGGTAGAACATCCTCTCAAAAACATCCCAGTGTTATGTGACTAAACCTAGTGAAATTTCATAATGAATATTTATAAAGGATTAGATTTTGGAAATTTAAATTAAAATAAATATATAAATAATTTGTTTTAATTTAAATACACCCACCAATAGCTACCTCATATGAACATCTGGCACCAATCAACTTTAGGTCACACCTAGAGTAAAATCGATGCTTCGGATTAAATTGTGGTCTTAGATTTCAGATTTAATACTCCATTCAAGATATATTATGTGATTATGAGAAACTAAATTTTCATTATATAAAATATATTCAATATTTTTATACAATTAATTCTCAACTCATTGTGCCTTGGAATCGTGTGTCGTCTCAGTTCCTAGATCTGAAAATATTCCTATAAATATTCCAATGTTTTACAAGGAAAAAATAGAGTCTATATGAGAAAATCACATTTAATATATGTTTTATATAAATTACGATTCCTCAATTTCTTAATCATAGTCATCATATGCTCCAAATGTTCCTCCTTCATTTTGGAGTATATAAGAATGTATTATATAAAGACTACAATTTTTTGAGGTAATCTCTAAAGGATCTATTAATTAATTCCATGAATATTGTTGGTTCATGTGTGAGTCTAAATGTAATGGATATGAATTCATAGTGAATTTTACTTATATTAAAGGTAGTATTAGGAATATCCTCTTTATTTTCCTTTAACTAATGATATCTTGATCAAAGGAATACTTTAGAGAAGTATTGAACTCCATGTAACTTATCAAAAATTAATCAGTATGTGGTAGGGGATACTTTTTTATCATGATATTTTTTATTTCATGATAATAAATACATAGATTAATCAAATCATCCTTATTCATAACAAAGGGAACAGTGGCACCCCATGGTGAAGCACTAAATCTTATAAAACCCATGTCTAAATTTTCTTGTAATTTCTTCTTCATTTTATCCAGTTTAATGGGGGATATTATATATAGGGTCTTAGATATCAGTAGAGATCTAGTTATAAGTTCAATTGAGAAATCAACCTCCATATTAGATGGAATAATATAAAAATATTTATATAGTACATAAATTTAATCCTTTATAATGGTCATGTCTTCAAGAGTGGAATTCTGATTTGTTTCAATCATTTGTTCTATATATTCCTGCTCATAAGGAAAGAATATACATGCTTATTAGTAAGTTCCCAAAGGAGGTGCATCCTCCTACTTACACTTTAATAGAGTCTAGGTGTAATTTTAGATATGGAAATTGATTTACTTTTCATGAAATTTGATGTGGGATTTATATAAATATATCCATTCTATTCCCATAATATCATCAAGTTCTACTATAGGGCACATGAAAAGGTTTTCTAGAATTTTCACCCCATATATATTTATTGGTAAGGGTTTATATACTTTAGATGAAATGATTCAACCATTTTCCATTTTACTAATTATTTAATCTCAATGATTTGTGATGGTGTTTGAATAGTTCTATTAAACTTTCAAGATATGAAAGAAATCATAGAACCAAAATAAAATAGTATGTTTTCTATTCTTAAATTAATAATAGCATACCTATCGCCACATCATTATTTTGATAAAACTCTATGTTAGTGATTTTATAATCCTTAACTTTCTCTCTTGGCCTTGGGGGTTTTTTTCATTGGTTATCTTTAACAACCCTTGGGTTAGTGCATTGGTTTTCATAGTGAACACATTCCCTTTAGTTGAAAAATTAGATAATGGGATGATGATTGATTTATAAATTCTTTTCTTCAGTCATATTAGTGGGATTATTCATCTCACTTCTATAATAATTGACTCTATGTCCCTCCTTTCCACACTTGAAACAATTCTTTATCCCCTTGTGATAGTTTCCAAGATGCCTCTTTCCACACTTTTTATAGGTGGTGTGTTAGGTTTGTTTTCCATGGGTTTTATCTGGTGATACCCTAGAGTTAAATACCATTATAAACTTTTTATATCTATTCCTATAAGACCATTTATAATCACCCATTTCCATATCCACTTTGATGGCACATCGAACATCTTCTCCATAATTGTTAAAGTCTTAAATTTCCAAATCTTGTTATATACTTGACTTTATCCCACTAAAGAAGAGGATGATATTACTTTTAGTTTTAATGAAAAAACAATATAAATTTCATGAAATCCTTGTGAATTTCGCCTCATAAGATATAATAAATTCATCCTCCTGCAATTTTAGTACAAGGAACTCCCTATCCCTTTTAAGATAGAGAGTGTGGGAAAAATATTTATTGATAAATAACTTCTTGTATTAATCCCACTCCATAGATTTTATGTCTTCCATAGGATTCATATTATTGACCAATACCCACCACTGATCAGCTTCTCCATCAAGGTGATAAATAGTAAATATGACCTTATATTTCTCAGAGCATTGAAGTACAGATTATATATTCTCAATTTAGTTACTCTATTGTTCAGTGGTTTGGGGATTATAAGATAAAATAAAATGTATAGGTCATTATCAAATAAAGGACTCAACTATATCTTACTCTCTTTGAGAATTTTATACATTATTTAAGTTTATATTCACAACTTGAGTCATTTTTTCTAGTACAACCAAGAGTTTCTCAACTCTTTATCACGTCATGTTACGTATTTTGTTAAGGAATTCATCATATTACCCATTTCAAAAGTCACTAACATGATTCCTCATGAATCCAAATATTTCATAAATAAAATATAGTTAGGGGTATAATACTTTGATTAATAAGTGTATAAATGGTAAATCATAAACTTATAAAGATTAACACATACATTATACACAGAACCTAATGTATGAATTTCTATGTTTCAATATATGTTATCCAAGGACATTTTCCTATCAGGTTCCCCAACCTAATTAAATTCTAAAAAACATTCAAATCATTTATAATGTTTTGTAAAAATATTTTGAATTATCAAAATCATATCACTCATGAGTTTCAAAATGTGTGTGCAATTAGGCCTCTTTGTCGTGCATCAATTGATTATCAAGTTAATACACAATCCACCCTTTTGAGGTAATTAGACCGATGTAAATCTATACCATATACTACATCCACTTATAGTATCTAGACTGGAATATAATTACTAGTAAAACCAAAAAATTGAAGCATTTCCCCTATGATTACCCCCAAGGCTTTTCACTAATGTTCTTTCATCCTAACCACCAAAAATAAATAAACCTTTCTCTGATACTGACTATAGTGACCCAATACTTACATACACTTTACTAAAAAAATTCCCATATGAATTTACAATAAATAAAAACCAATGATCTAGATTTCTAATGTCTTTGTATGTATGTACACATAAATAAATCATCTTACATGTCAAAACATTAATATTGTTTAAAACTAAACATAGTTCTTCTAACTCCCATAAATCTTCTAAAACTACATAGGATACCTTAGGGAAAATATATGTGGAAAAGGGTGATATATAAATCCCAAGAAGGTAATAAATAATGAAATATATCATTACATGATATTAAATAGGTATAACATAATATCATATAGGGAATATTCATAATCATGAAAACATGGCATAATGAAATTAAATCATAAGATCATGGAATCTTGGAATATGTGGAAAAACATAATACATTAAATCATAAAGATAATTTAAGGGTCACTCCCAAAACCATCATCACATGGGGGAAAATTCAAATAGTATATTTGGTTCACACCCACTCCTATAAACATAGTGTACAAAGTCCCATGGTAGATTTATTTGACTCTGTAATCCCTTACATAGCCTCTCATGAGATATAAATCTTCATATAATGTATTAGAGGGATATATAATTCTAGGACCATTCATTACATAATAAAAATAAAACATATGTGTGACAAATTATAAAAATAAACCATACATAAATCATAAGAATGATCAAACTCTTGAGAAGGAAGTGGGTTTCATAATTCTGATATAAGGCCTAACTAAAGGATAAATCATAAAGATTCCAAAATAAGGAGTAGTTAAATAGTTTTGGGATTTATTAATTTATAAATGGATATATATTATTAAGATGTAATTTCAATGTAGAAAATTTATCATAAGGATCTTGATAATTGTGCCATCCTAGGCCTGAATGCTGCTTAGAGGTGCCTCAAGCCCAGTTGGACACATGCCCTCAAGCGCATCTCCCTGAATTCCAGAGGCTATCAACTAGTATTGAGGGACTGGGGTGTGTCTATTGGGATACTATTCCCTAATTAACATAGTGTAGAATATTATATCAATATGAAACATAGGTAAATAGTGAAATCAATATAAGTAAATAGGCGGATGGCATAGTAGAAGCAGACAAGTGTAATAAATAACTGATCAACTGGTAATGATATACAAAAGAAAATGATGATATATGTCATGTATCTAGAAAGTTAGAAAACATGTATACAAAGAATAATAAAATACATGTTATATAAAAGTAGAAAAAGAAATCCAAATACTATCTCAATCATCCTGAGCTCTAGCTCAGTCATCTGTACTATCTCCATCCTAGGAAATCAAGCAATCAAGTTTCTGAATAAAAATGATTCCCTATGTCAACACTTATATACATTTAGTCTTCTCATGTGTCAATAGTGGCCCAGATAGGGTTTGAGATAAATCTCAGTAGGTAACCACCTATGGTTTTAATAACATCATGTCTGTGTAATATAAACTGAAAAAGTTATAGCATGCATATATAAAAGTAAAGAAGTATGGTAATGTAAATACCCAAGAAACTTCTTTAGAACTTGGATGATATCTAAACATGTAACCAATTCATTAAATAGTTAATTTCAATTTTATATAAATAGGTCATGTGAGGTAATACTGACACTGACAATCTGATATAAGAATAATAATGAAGAATCCAGGGCATAGAAAGGAATTATGATGTTATTTATAATGAAAATTTTTGAAGGTGGTAACCAAGGAAATCTAGACCTCAAGGGTCATCAACTCAATAGGAATTATGGAATGGCTATAGGGGTAACAGTTTAATACAAGGATCATCATCAAAGGAATCCCACAATAGTATGATCTAATCGAGTCTAAGGAATTCATCCAATGTAAAATGGGATAAGTAATGTCTAGGCCCAAGGTTGTAACCAAGTAACATCATATCTGTAGTAACCACACTAGATCCTATGAGTGTATCTAAGTAATCTTGTAATAGTAAAGGTTGAATCCTATGGTGTCATACCAGGTATCCTCTGAAAGATGAGGATCGGGTTCCAAGGTGTGTCTCAACCAAGGCAACTTGCATCCTTGAATCGGATGGCATCCATGGGTTCTCATGTCATTCCCTTGTGAATCCAAACACTAACTCAAGTTTTACCAATCCTATAATGATTTCAAGTTTCATATTCAATTAGGAACCTTACATTTAATTCATTTAATAAGTTATGACATATATTAATTATTCCATTTAATAAGTCAAAGGTGCATTACATGCCTTTCATACAAGTGACAAGGCATCCCAAGACATGAAACCATTTACAATTCAATTAATTCATAATGATTTAATATGGTTCACTCTGATACCTTCCATTAAACATGGAAAATGGGTTCTAAAGATGTGCAGTTGGACCATTCATTTACATTCAATAAGGCCAAGTCATTTATATAAATATACTTTCCAAATTCATTTATAATTGATTAACCAAGTTTAATAACTTACCTTATATGGTTCAAGTGGGAATAAAACATGGTACAATCCATTTATCAATTCATTTATAAAATTAAACATATACTTTTAACAAGGTCAAGTCACATCTCACCCAAACAGTGTCACTAATAGGCTCAAAATCTAATAAAATCATAACTATGGAAACAACCTACTTGGGGGGTCACCACTATGGACATAGCCACCAAAGATGGATAAATTATATGGAATGGGTCTTAGAACAAGATTCTAACAACTAATATCAAAGTATATTAATAAAACAGATGACGTCTGATGAAATTCTCACACCCACACAGAAATTTATAAAACGAAGAATCTTGAGGAGTGAGTTATAGACCACCTACCTCATATTCATATGACTCTATTCATATAGTATCAGCCTCTAATTCATATTGGAATGGAAGAGATCTAAAGGATGGGAAAACACCCTGAAAATAGGGCATATTATCCTGCATCAAAATAGAATCATTTATAGGAAGAAGAAAAATTAAAGATTAAAAAACAATTGGGAAATACCGATGCAAATCCAACGAGACAAATGGTGATTCGATCAGACTTCAGATGAATTATTTGGATCAAAGCCTAGATTAGAGGGTTTTTTTGATTCAAAGGGATGAAATAAGAGGATTTTATCCACTAGATAATAAAAAAAATGAAATTTTGATTTAAAACATTACTTATGGTCAAACGGTCATTTCACCCCAATTTTTCCTTAGCGTAGTTTGGATGCATTGTTTTTCCACACCATGTGCAAACCATACATGGGTAGCTGTTGGAATAGTCATACTGAATGGTTAGGCCACATGGTTAGGGAACTAGGAACAAACCATATGAAATGCCTCTATAATTTTTATACAACATTTTTCTTGGCCATGTGGCCCAAATTTCATGGTTTAGGAAACCCATGTTCCCCATATCACTCCATTTTCTAGCCCTTTGTGGTTAAAAATCCATGTATCCTACCTTGTATGATTTCCTCTAACTGTGTGTTAGGCCAAAAACCTCTACCGGTCGGGGTTCTTAGCATTGAACAATCTTCGAACACCAAGAAAACCTTCACTAACTCATAATCCATCCACATTAGGTCCAAAATAATGAATTAGACCATACTTTAAAGGATTTATACCTTAGTGAAAAATCTGATTCTTATAGTCTTCCCCCTTAATATAACACATCCTTGAGTTCACCATCCAAGGGTGGTGAAACACTATCTGAGAAAAACTCGGGCCACTAGGCATGTACGTCAGAATCCCACTCCCATGTATCATAATGTTCATGGATATGATTCCAAATCACCCATACTACAGGGATAGATAGGCCATAGAGAGCCTTCATGATCTATTCAACGATGCGTATAGGATACTCTTCAAAAGAAGCATCGGCATCTATCTCAACATCCTTGGGAATAAAAATTATGATAAGGGTCATTATGATAATGGTGAATCTGTGAAACATGGAAGACTTCATGCATGGAACTGTACATCTAAGGAAGTAGCAATTGATAGGCTACTGGCCCTACTCTCTCTAGAATCCCAAATGGCCTAACAAAGCATGGAGATAGCTTCTCTTAACTTTGTATCTATTGATTCCCTAACCTGGGTAATACTTGTAGGAAAACAAAGTCTCTGACCTCGAACTCCAGTGGTTGTTGATGTCAATCATCATATGATTTATGTCTAGAATTATTAGTAGACATATGCTTCCTAATCAGCTGAACCTACTCCAAAATTTTCTGCATGAGACAAGGGCCTTGTAAGACTACCTCTCCCTCCTCTATCCATCATAGGGATAAAAGGAATGTTCTACCATCAAAGGCCTCAAAAGGATCCATTTGGATCATCTCCTGAAAGATATATTTATAGGTGGACTTTATGAGAAGGATATGATTCTCCCGAGAACCATCGAAATCAAGCATGAATTCCTACATCATGTCCTATGAAGCCTGTATTTTCCGTTCCAACTATCCATCAGTCTAAAGGTGAAAGTTTGTTCTCAAAATCACCTACAAACCCATAGCCTTATGAAACCCCTTCCAAAACCGTGATATAAAATAAAAATACCTATCTAAAATGATATTAAGAGGGACCCCATGTAGTTGAATGATCTCAAAGATGTACAATCTTCCCATCTTGTCAGTTGAGAAAGTCTCCTGGATAGAAATGAAGTGGTCTAATTTCATCACTCATTCAATAACTACCCATACAACATCTCTACCTAGATTTGACCTATGTAAACCAATTACGAATTCCATGGAAACATCTTCCCATTTCCATTCTAGGACTAGAAGTGGTTGTAACAAGCCTATAGTTCTCTGGTTCTCCACCTTCACTTGCTGACAAGTGAAATACCTAGTGATAAATCCTATTATCTGACATTTCATCCTAGGATAATAATATTGGTGTTGCATATCTCAACACATCTTAGAGATTACAGAATGAACTTTTCACTGAGAAGCATGGGACTCAAGCATCAGTTCCTCTCTCATATTCGTAGGAACCCAGACATATCCATGTATATATAGGATTTTGTCTCTATTCACATACCAATCCATAGGTGGGTAATCTCCAAAAATAATCTCACAGAGATCCAATCCCTCAGGATCTGAAAATCTCCTGCTCTTCACATTTTCAAGGAGGGGATAGGTAACTTTCAAGGATGAGATATAGGACTGGTCATGACTGTCATGAAACTCCAAATACATATTATATAAGAGGTTCATTAATTTCCATTCATCACTGGCTTCCCTCATGGATTTCTCTTGAGTTTTCCAACTTGGTGCATCGGTTATTATGTTTCCTTTTCCAGGAATATAGGAAAGAAAAAAATATAAGGACTAAAGATATTTGACCCATCTTTGTTTTCTAATATTCAAGTCATATTGTTTAAAGATATATCTAAGACTGTTGGGGTCTGTATACACCACAAGTCACTCTCCCAAAAGATAATGTCTCCATTAACATAAGGCATAGAAAAATACTCTCGGTTCAAGGTCATCCATTAGGTAATTTCTCTCATGAAGCCTCAAATGCCTAGATCAGTACGCAACAACTCTATCCTCATGTATCATCACAGCCCCTATGCTAATGCCTAATGCATCAAAAAACATTATATAACCATTTTTAATCTCTAAAATAATTTAAATAGGTGTCAATACAATCCTTAATTTCATCTATTGAAAGGATTTATGACACTCTTATGACCACAAAAACATAACATCCTTGTTTTTAAGACCAATAAGCGGTGAAGCAAGGTGTGAAAAGTCATGTATGAAATTCTTATAATATCTATCCAACCCTAAGAAACTTTTTATATCAAACACATTCTTGGGTTCCTCCCTGGAAAGAATAGCACTAACCTTCGCTGGGTCAATAGAGACTTCTAATTTTGAGATAATATGACCAAAGAAGTTACCTTTGTTGATCCATAAGTGTCACATAGCAATCTTGGCATAAATGTGATTCTGTCTCAGTGTAATCAAAATTATCTCAAGATTCTTAGTATGCTCACTATGAGGGTGAGAGTACACCAAGATGTCATCCATAAAGAACATGATAAAATAATCCAGGTAGGGGTGGAAAACCATATTCATCAAATCCATGAATATATAAGGCATGTTTTTAAGACTGAATGACATATCTTGGTACTCATACAAACCATACTTACTATGAAAATTTGTATAAGGTATGTCTAATGGTCTGACTCGCACCTGATTATAGTCGAGTCTTAGTTCGATCTTATAAAACACCATTTCTCCTTGAATATAGTCAAATATATCATCTATATGAGGCAGTGGATACTAGTTCTTGATTTTAGGTTGGTTCAACAATCTATTTTCCATGCATTGATGAAGGGTCTCATCCACCTTCTTGGAAAAAATCATGGATGAACCCAAAAACGAAGTGTTAGGCCATATAAAACCTTTGTCTTCTAGTTCCTCTAACTACCACTTGATATCCTAGATCTCAGTAGGTGCCATACTGTATAGAGGTATGGAAATTGTAGAGTCTCCTAGAATAAGCTCAGTCATAAAATCTACCTCTTTCTTATGAGGTAATCTAGAAAAAACATCAGGAAAGAAATCCATAAAATGTTCTACTACCTAAGGAAATTCAGCCATAAGTAAACCTTAATACTCTATGAAGACATTAGAAATATGGGTGGTCACTCCAACTAGCTCATGATGTTCTATTCTATCTCTAATATCCTGGACATTCCACTCAACCGTTTATAGATAACTACTTCCCTCTGGTGATGTAAATGATACCCTGCGGTGATTGAAGTCTACAAAGACATGATAAGGAACAAACCAATTCATCCTAATAGTGAAATAAAGTCCTGTTATCTCAAGAAAAAAGAGGTCCCATAATAAATGGTAACTTCCTACCTCAAAGGGATAGTACCTACCCTAGTGTACACTACTGGAAAGGATAGATTTCCCAACTCTTTCTTACCAACGGTTTAAAACAACCATTGGTATAGGTGTCCTTTACCAATGGTTTTAATAAACCATTGGTAAAGGTGTGGTTAGGGAAGGATTTCCCAACGGTTTGAAGAAACCATTGGGAAATCTATACATTTCCCAACGGTTTGAAGAAACTGTTGGGAAATCCATACTTTTACCAATGGTTTTTAATAACTGTTGGGAAATCCATGCTTTTCTCAACGGTTTTTAACAACTGTTGGGAAAGCCTCCCCCCCCCCCCACCCCAAATACACTTAAACAGAACCATTTCCCCGACTCCCAGAAGCGCCCGATTTCCAGAAGCACATTCCCCCGACTCCCAGAAGCACCCACCCAGGTGAACCACTTCCATCTGATCAGCTGCAACTCCCCTATTCAGGTTAGAATCCTTCATCCTCTTCTCATATTAGCTAAGTATATCCTTATATTCTCATCATTTCTCCATGTATTTCACTATTTATAAAGATCACGTCGTTTTTTCCTATTTCTCGGGATTTTGGAAAATTTTATGATTCCCTACTCCCTTAATGAATTGTGTACTCAAATCATTACATCAATGTACACATTGTCCAATTAAGGTTTTCATTACACATATACATTTATAATGGCATGGTCTCTTTCTTGTGTTCTAATTTTAAATATGCATAGTTCTTTTTTTAATCTCAATGATCCAAATATTAAAGCTTCATGTATATGAACTCATAATAAATTGTTTCTAATATTTATTCATAATATTTCATGAAAATCACTCATTTACTTAAGATAATTTCAAACATGAAGATATTATTAATCTTCATTTTTGTACACTATGTGTGTTACATAACAAGTATGTATCATGTTTCTATAAAAATCTTTATATATATAAAATGACACATTGTTCACTTATCCTTTGCACAATAGAACATAGGGAGTATCTTTTTAAACTTTTAAAAATAGTATGTGGTCCCTAATTATTCTTCACAGAAGAAATAAGAAATACTTTAACCGTACAATCCCATGTTCTTTATGAATAAAATATCTACAAAGGTAACTCTCAGTGGGACCTCTCCTTCTCCCATGTAGTACTTATTCCTTCTTCATGAAACTAATTCATAGAATTTCAAATTAGCAATATTAATGAATATTAGTTTTCCTAATATAACCATTAATCATTCTACCTTCAACATCAACATGATTTATTCAATCACCTTTTTAAAACACAATGAACATTTTCACTAATTTGGGGTTCTTCAAAATTCCTGGGAAAATCAGAAAAACACATGTATTGAATCATTCTTCTCATATGGTTTAATGGATACAAGTTCATCTTGAAAATCATGACTGTATGGTTCAAATATCAAGAGGACCATGGGATTATTATTCCTCATAGAAATGAAGTTGTTTTGATCTCTTCCTTTTGTGAACACAAATATCATGATCCAATCAATTTCACTCCCAAAAATAATTATTTGTATGTGAGATAAAACACAATAGAACTTGAAGTTCCCTCTTCAATGAGTGGCCATATGGGTTCGGGTCACTAATGAGTGGCATCCTGGTTTGGGATGTCACAATTCCTAGATATCCTTTTTATAGGTGTTTCTAATCAAATCCATACCTATAACTATTGAAGGTCCCTCTCCAAAATCAATTAGGGCATGATTTAATGAATACACCCTACCAACTTATGATCTATGAACCCAAACCTAGGATCCTTTAATCCATGGTTAAGGTGAAACTTGGTGATGCCATAACTACTTTTGATGTGATCCTCATACTACTCCTCATCCTGATCTCCCTGAAGAATTTAAAGTATAAAACTCATGTACTCCCAACAAGACCCTTAAAGATTATGTATTCCTTCATCCACTTCAAATATATTACTAGGAAATCCTTGAATATAGGCATTATAAATTCTGTATCTTATTTTATTATATACACTATATCTTTTTGTGTTTCTGAATTTGATTCTCATATAGAGTAATGTGTTAGTTATGCTTTTATATAAAGTAAACAATTTTCATTTACATAAATATTTTTTTGATTGAACTTTAATATTATCGAATTGCTTTGAAATGAATTATTGCAATTTTTTTATAGAATGGATAGAAGTTGGATGTACGAAACTGATTGGATTTCAACCGATTTTCAAAATAATTTGAACATATTTTTAGATTTTGCATTTAACAAGGCATCAGATAGTGGTCGCATACACTGCCCATGTTCAAATTGTGTTGGAAGACCTTGGTTGAGTTGTGAAGTAGTTAGCTATCATATGACCAAATATGGTTTCAAAACAAACTATTATTTGTGGTATCACAATGGAGAAAAAATTTAATCTCAAAATGTTGATGATTCAAATGATAGGACTGAATTGAAGAGTTTGATATATGATCGGTTTCCATTTATTCGGCATCATGAGAAGGAAAGGATGTCCAACCAACAAGATTTTGATACAAGCACATATGATGCATCCAATGAAAATGATGATGTTGATAGGGAGAAAAAATTGAATGATGTTGCGACGACTTCAGTGTATCGGAAATGTGGTAAAATGAAAAAGTTGGAATTTTTAATCCGATTTTTTCATGGGAAAACTATTTATGGGATTTCAAATACTTCAATCGATTACATTCTTACCTTCTTGAAGGAATTAATTACAAATGATGCAGATATTCCCTCAAACCACTATATGGAATGGAAGTTAGTTAATGAACTTGGATTCTCAAAAAAATCACGCTTGCCCGAATGATTGAAGCTTATTTTGGGAGGAAACTACTGAAAGAAATGATTGTATCAAATGTAGAACCTCTCAATGGAAGAAAAAAGATGATGGAACACAATCTTGTGTGCCACAAAAAGTAATGTGGAATTTTCCATTGATCCCCATATTACAGAACCTTTTCATGAATGATGAAATATCAGTAAAAATGTGATGGCATGACACCGAGAGAAAAAATAATAATGAAGAGTTGGTTCAACCTGCAGATGGATTTTCATGGTAGAGATTTTATGCTTGATATTCTGAATTTGCAGCAACGTGCGTAATGTGAGATTGGGTCTTTCATGTGACGGTTTTAATACATTTGGGCATATGCTTGCTTCATATAGCACATGGCCAGTTTTCATACACATTTATAACCTTCCCCCATGGTTATGTATGAAAAGACCTTACACTTTCTTGAGT
Organism: Viscum album; assembly: GCA_963277665.1. Classification (NCBI taxonomy): domain Eukaryota; kingdom Viridiplantae; phylum Streptophyta; class Magnoliopsida; order Santalales; family Viscaceae; genus Viscum; species Viscum album. The sequence goes on along the minus strand of OY728121.1, from coordinate 84,446,220 downwards.
ATACTGATATCTGTCCCTTCTAATCCCGGAAATGATATAGATGTATACATGAAACCTTTAATAAAAGAGTTGAAACTTCATTGGGATGTGGGTGTGCCCATATATGATGCATGTTCAAAAGACATATTCCAGATGTGTTCTACGCTTATGTGGACAATCAATAATTTTCTTACTTATGCCATGATGTCTGGAAGGAGCACAAAAGGAAAATTGTCATGTCCTATTTGTATGAAGAATACTCGATCGAGAAGACTGAAATATCGTCATAGTTTTAGTTTTATGGGACATCGACGATTCTTGCCAATAAACCATCCATACAGAAATAATCGTCGAAGATTTGACAATACCATGGAGACAGATGATCCACCTCAACATATGTCAGGAACTAATGTGCTTAATGAATTAAAAGATTTCAGTTATTCATTTAGGAGGGTGTAATGAAATCTAGAAAGAGAAAAAATGTTTCCAATGATACCTATTACAATTGGAAGAAGAAGACTATATTCTTTGAGTTGTCGTATTAGTCAACCAACTTGTTACATAATTTCTTAGACGTAATGCACAATGAAAAGAATATATGTGAAATGTTGCTTTCGATTCTTCTAAATGTCAAGGGGAAGATAAAAGATGATTTACGATCTTGGCGTGACTTGGTAGATTGGGGAATCAGACCAGAATTGCATCTTGTCTGTATCAGTGAAAATAAATAGCAAGTTTCGTGTGCTTCTTATGTGATGAAACCTTATGAAAAAAATCAATTTCAAGAAGTTCTATAGACTATTAAAGTTCCTGATGGCTATTCAACCAATAGATCAAAACGGGTCAACAGAAAAGATTTGAAGCTGAAATCTTTGAAGACTCATGATTATCATGTCCTATTTCATGAGTTGATTCAAATAGAAATTTTTTATTTCTTTTCCAATAATGTAAGAGTCTCAGTTATTTGGTTGTGCTATTTGTTTATTGATATTTGTGATTAGAAGTTTTCCAAATCCTTCTTTCAAAAATTGTTGGCAGAGACACCATTAATTTTTTGTGAGTTAGAGAAAATATTCCCTCCATCATTTTTTACATGCATGTTTCATCTGACTGTCCATCTTCCAACCGAAATACTTCTTGGAGGAACTGTTGCTTTCCGTTGGATGTATCAAACTGAAAGAAACATGTACACATTGAAATCATATGTTCAGAACAAGATTTATCCCAAAGTTTCTACTGTGAATGGTTACTTGGCTCAAGAATGTATGGATTTCTGCTGAATGTATTTTTCTGACCTTACTACGAGAATAAACAGACCAATGAGAAATGAAGGAGAATAGTATGAGAAAATTGAACCCAGTTTTCCATCACTTCCTTAGATCGGAGGAATTTTGGGATCAAATACATTGACAACATTAAGCCTTGAAGAGCGAGATATGGCATATAGCACAGTGTTGTTCAATTGTGATTTGTTCGATGAGTATATCAAGTAAGTAAATTGTACATGTATCTCTTATCTTATATCTTGTAATTTTAAATATTTTTTAAACTATTATTATTTTTATCTATAGGGAACATAAAGAATTGATATATAGAAATCATCGTTCTTTCTCTTTGAGAGGGAAAGAGACTTTGCATAGCAAAGGGTTTTCTGCTTGGTTGAAATTGAAGGTAAAAATATTTCTGTAATAACTAAATAAAAATAATATTTAATTAAGTTTACTATTTTTTTATATTTCAGGTATCAATTTTTCCTGTTGACTCTATTTCTGAGGAAATAAGAGCTTTGTCTTTTGGTCTTAATACCATGGTTCGTGATTATAAATCACTTGTGATCAATGGATACAAATTTATTATCACTGAACGAGCAAGGAGCATGAGAACAAATCATGATGGTGTTATGCTAACTACCACAACAGATTGTTTTTCTAGTTCATCGGATAATAGAACTCATTCTGAAAATGTAGATTATTATGGAGTCATGGAGAAAATAATAATTTTGGATTATTACTCTCGTGGTCGAGTCACGATGATGAAATGTAAATGGTTTGATTCAATGATGAGGCAAGGATCATTTATTGATGATTTTGGATTTTGAGTTATTGACATGACTCGCACTCTTTCCACCAATGAGCCATATGTATTGGCATCAATGGTGAAACAAGTATTTTATGTCAAAGATCATCATCATCCTAAACTTAGTGTAATTATTGAAGTAAATCCCAGACATGTTTTTGATGATGGTGATGATGAAGTTGACATTATCCCTACTGCAATTGGAAGCAATCCAATTATTACTTATGATGACTCCAATATCTCAATTGTCATAGTTGATTGTGAACCCGAAGTTGTGGTTGGAAATATATAGAATCAAATAGTCATGTTCTCACCTATATGTTTCACCTACATCATTCAGAGTGTGTATCCTATTACTTACCTTCAAACCACCATAAATCTTCTGTTTCTTTATGTTTTTTTTATCAGAATGGGTTTTCAATATTTTGTTTTTCGGGTTACACATTAGTTATCTATTTCTAATTACTTTCATATTTGTTTTCATTGCAGGAAATGACACCCATTGAAGAGATGTGGCAGAAAAGGATGATCGAAAATAACTGTCACATGACACATATGGGTGTTCCTCCACTCATCCCTATTGTGAGTATTTTATTTCAAATATATATATATTAATAACTTATAATATCATGTGTTTAATTTTGTGTTAAACTTTTTTTAGGATCCACCCCCTAGATGAGAGATATCCAACGAGGAGCCTGATATTCCTCCCAGTACATAGGATGGTGGTAGGATGGGGGTGGTTTCAGAGTTAGACGATCATCTGGTGGTCCTAGTATTGAGGCCAGTGGTATGAGGGCTCATGGTGCGAGAGTTAGACGATCCACCGGTCGTACCCGATTGGACTATGCCCCTACCACAGGCATATCTTCTACGACCCATTTTGATCATGGTGTGTCTTTAGGGACACACAGGATATTTAGTCCTCCGATGTTTACACTACCAGTTGGCCATACGTCTATACAATCATCTTTTTCTTCTGGTTCATTATCCCAGATCTATTATATTCCACCTTCTTCGACTCCTGCTCTGACATAGTATGTGGATGAGGAGCATACACTGAGGGACACTCCACCTATACATGATATTCCTTCAACTTCTGCACATCCAGTGATGCATATTGATCTGACTACCATAAGTATATTTATATAACTCTAATAAATTTTTATACCGAAATTTATTTTTATTATAACTTATACTGATATTTTTTCCTTTAATAACAGACTCATCTAATGATAGGAGGTGGGGGAGGGGGCGTACTCACTTTTGTGTTGTATGGAACCGCCATACATAGTTGATGGTTGAATATAATGATGATGGACATATGATTGATAAACCTGGATAGGAATGTCGGGGTTTTTTGGCAACACTAGCCAAATACTCCACCATCGTTCCGGTCATCCCTCTCTCTTAGAGACATCTTCCACATGATGTAAAGGATAATGCATGGGCACAAATATGGGTAAAAATATATTGGATTTAATTTAGTATTTTTTTGTATTTATATGAATTAATCTATTGGGTGTCAGCTTTGGTTTAACTTCCCTGATGGTGAGGGTGCACGACCAGCATGTTTAAAGGAGCTAGGAGAGCTTTGGAGAGCTTATAAGCATGAGTTGTATGTTGAATGGTGTGATAGAGTGGGAACGGAGTTGGAGATAGTACCTATCATGGATGAATTCCCGATAGATCCATATCGCCAAATGATTACCCATTGGGTGACTGAAATATTTAAGGTATTAATCCCATTTGAGGTATTTAAATGACAGTTTTCATATTTTGAATTAATATTATCATATTTATTATTAAAAATTATTTAGTAATATTCTGAAAAAACCAAAAAAAACATTGATTCAAAGCAATACCTCCACACTTTGGGGTGCACTGCTATGTTAGATCATGAGAGGCAGCTGGTAGGATATAGTTGTTTATAATTTTTCTTTAGGACATTCCCTTTTTATTATTTCCTACTTAAATTATGTGATTTATTGAATATTTAATATATGATTATACTTGCACTTTATATTGTTTCAATGTCATTAAAGAAGCACAAATTGAATATTGAAGGATGTCTCCCTCAATAAAAATAGTTTTTCTCAAGTAGAAGGAAAAAAGATGGAACAGCGGTTAATGAACCGACATAAGAAAATATTGTAGGTTTTAATTTTTTTATTTCAAAGTTTAATACATATTTTGAAATTTAATAATCTATTAATATTTTTAACAAGATAATTTAGAGGCCCTTGATTCCCAGGATCCTGACAAGTTTGGGCCACACGATCATTTATATCAGGTTTTGGGAGATGAGCACTCTGTTCAAGTACGCTACCGACCTGGTAAGAATATAGTCTCGATGAGGTATTGGTCCTCTCTAGTTATCCATTCTAGTACCATCGAGTTGGAATAGGTCAAGGAGCATGCGTGACAGTCTGATAAAACGGTCACAGATTTGGAAGAATAGGTTCAAATGAGGGAGAAAGAATTTATGAAACTAATCAAAGCTTTATCTTCATCACTTCCACCAGAGGCTAGCGCGGCTTTTCAGACATATATGTCGCTGATGAGTGCATTATCCAATGCACCATGTGGAAATTCAAGTGGCGGTCGAGATGATGATGTTCCTGGTGATGGCGAGGATGAAGGAGAGGGCGAGGGCAAGGATGGGTATGAGGATGAGGGCGAGGATGGAGCCGAGGGCGAGGATGGGGCCGAGGATGAGCACAGGGACGATGACAAGGATGACGATGAGGAAATAGATGGCGGCAAGGATGAGGCTGATGATGACAGTGGTGATGGTGATGGTGATCAGGGCCAGATTGATCCATTACATTTTTGACCGATATTTATGACATTTGATTTTTGAATTAATATGGATGTGTCGTTCTACTTCAAATCCTATCACACCTTTCACACACCCATCACAGCCACCCCACCCTCCTCCCTGGACCCCAGACAGCCCCCCAAACAGCCCCCCAGAAATCCCCCTGGAGATCTCCCCAGATAGCACCCCCACACTCCGCCCTGGACCCCAGACAGCCCCCCAGACAACCCCCCTGACAGTCCCCCAGATAGCCCCCCGGACGCCCCCCCCCCCCCACCATCCTCTCTAGACCCTGGATGGCCCCCTAGACAGCCCCCCCCCCCCCCCGACAGCCCCCCCCCCCCCCCCCACCCTCCGCCCTGGACCTCGGACAGCCCCCCACCCTCCTCTCTGGACCCCATACAGTACCCCTGACAGCCACTCGGATAGCCCCCCCACCCTCCTCCCTGGACCCCAGGCGGCCTCCCAGACAGCCCCCCCAACAGCCCCCCTGGACCCTAGACAACCCCCCAGACAGAATTGTTCTCAAATAAATTTTTACCACCCATTGAAAGTGAACTTCAAGATGAGTTCCTTTAGGTGGGAAGACAATAAGAACCTAGTTTTTCACTCTAGTATGGATATTTTTTTAATTCAGTATCACTCTTTATTTTTGACCAAATATGGAATCCTAATGATGTTATAATGGTTTATGGGGCTTCTGGGGCTTGTTCGGGGCTCGGAACCCCGGTCGATGTAGAAAAACACTATACCTCAAGGTTAGTAAAAAATTTAAGTACATCCCACAAGGTATCTACCAACCATATAGGGATATATATTATAATCAATGTGCATGATTTTCCCTAACCATGCACAAGGGGATGCACATCTTGCACAATGTCTATAGTTTTAGTCTAAGATATTATCACTATTGTTGCACGATTCGCCTAACTGGCATACATAAAACTGATCAAACGCATTAGGATTGTGTTGATACTTTATAAAAATGATACATGAGTCATATATGATGTGTATGAGTCAACCCCACCTCAATTGGAGGAACGGTGTTGTCGTTATCACTCAAAGTGTCTCTCTTTTGTTTAAAATGGACACCATTTTAAGTAAAAATAAATGGGATATGGAAAACCGACCAAAAGTATTTTGGATTGTGTTGATAATTTAGGAAAACGATCCATGGGTCATATGTGACGTGTACGACTCAACCCCGACTCAATCTGAGGCACGATGTGGCTGGTAACACTCAAAGTGTCTCACTTTTATTTAAAATGGACAACATTTTAAGTGAAAACAACAACTAACATATGTAAAATAGACCAAATGTATTTGGTTTTGTTGATACATCAGCACAATGATCCATGAGACATTTTTGACGTTTAGGAGTCAACCCCGCATCAATCTAAGGCATGGTGTGGCCAGTACCACTCAAAGTGTATCACCTTTATTTTAAATGATCAACAATTTAGGTGAAAACAATAATTGGCATAAAAAATCAACCAAACGAATTCGGATTGTGTTTATACTTTAGAAAAACGATCCATGGGACATTTTTGACATGTACGTGTCAACCCCAGATCAATATGAGGCACGTTGTGGCCGCTACCACTCTAAGTCTATCTCTTTTGTTTAAAATGGAAAATTTTTTAAGTAAAAACAACATGCATACGAAAAACTGACCAAACATATTTGAATTGTGTTGATACTTTAGTAAAATGATCCATGGGACATTTTTGATGTGTATGAGTCAACCCATCATCAATTTGAGGCACGGTGTGGCTGGTACCACTCTAAATGTCTCTCTTTTGTTTAAAATGGACATCATTTAAAGTGAAAACAACAGTTGACATATGGAAAACCAAACAAACACATTTGTATTGTGTTGATACTTTAGAAAAATTATTCATGGGACATTTTTGACGTGTAGGAGTCAACATCGCATCAATCCAAGGCATGGTGTGGTCAGTACCACTCTAAATGTCTCTCTTTTGTTTAAAATGGACATCATTTTAAGTGAAAACAACAACTGGAAAATGGAAAACCGAACAAATACATTCAGATTATGTTGATACTTTAGTAAAATGATCCATGAGTCATATGTGAGGTGTATGAGTCAACCCCACCTCAATCGAAGGCACAGTGTGGCCCGTATCACTCAAAGTGTCTCTCTTTTGTTTAAAATGGAAATTGTTTTAATTAAAAACAACTGGCATACAGAAACCAAACGTATTTGGATTGTGTTAATTCATTAGTAAATGATCCATTGGTCATATTTTATGTGTAAGACTAAACCCCGCATCAATATGAGGTGCGGTGTAGCTGGTACCACTCAAAGTGTCTCACTTTTATTTGAAATGGAAAACATTTTAAGTGAAAACAACATCTGGCATACGGAAAACCAACCAAACGTATTTGGATTGTGTTAATACTTTAGTAAAATGATCCATGGTACATTTTGGATGTGTAAGAGTCAACCCCGAATCAATCCAAGGCACGGTGTGGCTGGTACCACTCTAAATGTCTCTCTTTTGTTTAAAATGGACATCATTTTAAGTGAAAACAACAACTGGCATACGGAAAATGGACCAAAAATATTCATATTCTATTGATACTTTAGGAAAATTATCCATGAGTAATTTTTGATGTGTACGAGTCAACCCCACCTCAATCCGAGGTGCGGTGTGGCCGGTACCACTAAAGTGTCTCACCTTTATTTGAAATGATCAACATTTTAAATGAAAACAATATCTAGCATACGGAAAACTGACCAAACACATTTTGATTGTGTTGATACATTAGGAAAACGATCCATGGGCCATTTATGACGTGTACGAGTCATCCGAGCCTCAATCTGAGGCCCGGTGTGGCCGGTACCATTCAAAGTGTCTCACTTTTATTTGAAATGTACAACATTTTAAGTGAAAACAACAATTGGCATACATAAAACAAATCAAAAACATTCATATTTTATTGATACTTTATGAAAACTATCCATGGGTCATATGTGATGTGTATGAGTCAACTTCGCCTCAATCCGAGGCACAGTTTGGCTGGTATCACTCTAATTGTCTCTCTTTTGTTTAAAATGAACATCATTTTAAGTAAAAACAACTGGCATATGAAAAACTGGCCAAACTTATTCGTATTGTGTTGATACTTTAGCACAATAATCCATGGTATAGCCTCACACAATCCACTTCTCATTTGAGGAACTCCTAGACCTATTCTAAAACACATGACATTAATAGGCCAAGGACAACTGTATTCCCTAAGTCACACAAGCTCACAGATACACACCCATTATCATCATCACTAAGTTCAAAGACACTCACCCCAAACCATGACATTATATTTGTGTTTGGTTTAATTTATTTATTAATTTCTTATTTTGGGTTATTAGCTTCTAATTTTTTAATTAAATCATATATGTGTTATAAAAAATGCAATTTTGTATGTATTCTTAATTCTGTATCACATATAATTATGTATTCAATTTTTAATGTATTGTATTCATAATTGATTATTAAATTATGTATCCTTCTAATTATCAGTTTCTAATTATGTATCCTTATTATGTATTGTATAGTATTCTTCATTTACTGCTGTAAAATTCACACAATAGCACACAGAGCAGGTTGTTGTGTGAATTGTACAGCAAAGCCTATACCAACGGTTTTAAACCGTTGGTATAGGTTTTGTATGTATTTTTTTACCAACGGTTCATAATTGTTGGTGAAAACCATTACCAAAGGTTTAAACTATTGTTATATAGGTGAATTGATGACTAAAAAAGATATGCCAATGATTTTGTAACTGTTAGCATATGTATTCTATAATAACTCTATACCAACGGTTTACATAAACCATTGGTATATAGTATATTTCTTCACATATACCAACGGTTTATCTCAAACCATTGGTATATGTCTATTGTCACGACTTACTTGGAGACGGTTTCTAAAGTCTTTGGTATAATTTATACCAGCAGTTCTCCACCCTATACCAACGGTTTTCAACCACTGGTATGCATTTCATTTCTAGTAGTGGTATTCCCTTTGACTATACTCCCAACGGTATATCCAGGGTCATTACATCATAGTAAAAATGTATTTCTAGCCCAAGAATTTCCACGATAGATGAGGAGATAAAAGAGTGTGAAGAACCTATATAAAATAAGGTAGATACTATAGTGGTGGATAATAGAATAGTACATCATACTATAGACGGTCATGCAACCTCATCCTCGGGTATCGATTTTAGTTCATACAACTAACCTGATCCACGACCATGGGAAACATCTAGAGAACCAAGATCAAATACACTCTTTTGATGATGTTGGTTATTTGGAGTATGGATATTGTGACCATGAACTCTTCCTCGGTCAGTCATGTTGATGCTACTCAAATTCCCCACCTGATGTGGTGTAAAAGAACCTTCCCCTGAAGGTGGAGCGGGTGAAAAACCTCTTCCACTAGAAGTTGATGTAAAGACATGATAGAATCTCTATAAGTTATCCATGTGGCTTCAATATCAACACTATAGAGGGTATCTATCACACTAAGTCTTCAGTTTCCCCTATCATCTACACTAGTGAACCAACATAGAGGTACCAGTATGGGTACCCTGGCTTCCATTGCACTAATGAGAAACCTCAAGGAATCACTTCCTATTATTAAAGGAACTATTGGCTTACCTTGGTACTGATCCTCTATGACCATTACAATCATCATCCCTCATGTTTCACTCAATGATATGATTTTATTGACTATTTCAAAAATGTTAGGTAGGTGAATACATTCATCTGAGTACATATGGTATACATGATCCCATCCTTAAAGCATCTAGAATGCGAAATCTTGTCACCATCTAAGGGTGGTGTAAATAACTATAACTCAGTGAAACATTATGAATATTCCATAACTAATATATAACCCTTCCCAAGATGTATGAACTCTCTAGATCTATTATCTCTCAACATATTAGGAAATAAATGATCATAGAAGGCGGTATGGAAATCATCCAATACCATACCCTGATGAGGACTAGCTTGGGTAACTACATCGCACCAATTCTTAGTTGAATCATGAGGCATGTATGTAGTAATCTTAACACTCCACTCTATAGGCATATCCATATGTGAAAATATAGACAAGGGTGGCCTCTAACCAGGACTCAGGAGCCTATGGACCAACATCCCCCAAGAAGGTAGGAGGATGCTGCTGCTTTAACTCATGGGTCAGATCATCCATCGTAGGTGTAGGTCTTGGACCTCCATTCATTGAATACACCATATGTAAGAAACTATCATGAACTTGGGAATTAGATCCTAAATAAGGTACAATAGTTGGTTCCTCAAGTGTCACTCCTAGCAGTAAGACTGGCGGCTCAGGGCCCACCATGTCTAGAGCATGGTTGTCACCATCCTCCTAACATATGACACAATGAAATCATGGAATCATTTCTATAGATATTTCAAGTACACACCTCAAAAAATGATTAAAGTAGATAGCTAGAAACACTATTTGAATATAAATGTAAGAAAGGGACTACTAACCCATGGTATACTACCCCATCTTCCCACTTATAAGACCATGTATTGGTAAGTTATCGAGTATTAGTTCCATGGGTTCTAGTAGATGAAGGTTCAATAGCACCTTGCCTTTTCATTTACTAGCAACCATTTCATTCATTTCATATTAATTTCTAGGTTCACTCCTTTACATTTTATAAACATGACAAGGTAGGATAAGGGCATGAAATAATTACATTTTACAAGACATTTTTCACTTTTAAAATTTGAATTTGTTTATAAATTATATCAAATTTCATTTAAAATGGATCTCATTTCCTAGTGAATTAGGTACCATACTCATTATCACTGAAAATTTCACCCATTTGATATTAATATAATTGATCGACTCAGTAAATTACGAATTCAAACCCACGAGGGCCTATAACACCTCATGAATTGAAACTAGAAATCACTCAATTGCATCTAATAGAAGAAAAATTATATCTATAAAAAAAGTCTCACTCAATAATTATAGGCATATCAAGTAACTGAAATAATGAAATTAACCTATATGGCATGGAAATATGCATGTAATGTGAATTCTTGGTGCCTATGATGATGCATGTAACAATTTTCCCTTCCATTATATCATCGAGATAAGGATGAAACAAAATCCTCAATTACAATAGTAATAAAAACACCACATAGTATGTGTTTCTCTCAGTGGAGAAATGATATCAAAAGTAATAAGTGAAAACTAAACAACAATTATAATTCTGAAAACTCATCCTTTACACTGAACATGGGTTTGCGATGCTCAAACATGGATTATGACTAAGTTACAAGCATTCTTAATCTCCAATATATTGTCTCTAAATAGTAAATAAATAAAGGAACCTATCTTATATACCACTTTTTGACATCAAGGGCTTGAATACCACTTAGAGGTGCCCCGAACCCGATTGGACACATATCCTCAAAAGCATCTCCCCGAATTCCGAAGGCTTCCTACTAGAATCATGGGCATGGGGTGTGTCTATAGGGAGACTATTCCCTCATTAACAAAGTGTATCATAGTGTATTAATAAGAAACACTAGTAAATAGTTTAAGTGATATAAGTAAACAGACAGATGGCACAACAGAAATGTGTAATAAATAATTGAGAAATTGGTATTGATATACAAAAAATGTTGATGATATATGTCATGTATCTAGAAAGCTAGAAAAAAATGGATAGAAAATAGAAAACAATACATGTTATACAAAAGTAGCAGAAAGGAATCCAAAAACTATCCCAAGCATCTTGAGCTCCAACTCGGTCATCTGCTACAATCTCCATCCTAAGAAATCAAGTAATCAAGTTTCTAAATCTAGATGCTTCCCTTTGTCAACACCAGCATACAAATAGATTTCTTGGGTTCCAATGGAATCCCAGATATTGTATGAGATAAATCTCAATAGGCCACCACCAATGGTGTATATAATATCATATCCATGTAATATAAAATAAAATAGTGAAAGTATGCATATATAAAAGTAAAATAGTAGATTCATGTAAATACCCAACGGAGGCATGATCAACAAAGAAGTTAAATGCCAAGAAGATAGATAGCTATGTTTCTTTTCAACAGAAGGAAGGTGGTGTGTTCAAACAATACTTGGAATTTGTTTTGATATTGGAAGAAGAAGTGGGTGATCAGGTTCTTTCACTCAATTACACTGAAGAAAAAGCTTCCAAAAATGATGGGTATGTCATTGAGGGTGACTCTCAATGAGTATAATTATACCTGGATTGACAAGAAGGACCTTACACTACTAGAAAAGGGGGCATTGAAGCCCCCCAGACTCGGGCGACCGCCATTGGAGGTCGCTATAGCTAACCAATAGCGACCGCCAATGGCGGTCGCTAACCTACATAAAAAAACGGGGGGCTTCTGCACCCCCCCCCCCTGCGCCCCCTCGACCTCGATCTCCCTCGCCGCCCTAACCCCCTCCCTCCCTCGCCGCCCTCCCTCGCCGCCTTCCCCTCCCCCGCCGCTCGGCCTCCCCCGCCGCCCAGCCTCCCCCGCCGCCCGCCCTCCCCCACCGCCCGGCCTCCCCCGCCGCCCGGCCTCCCCCGCCGCCCGCCCTCCCCCGCCGCCCGCCCTCCCCCGCCGCCCGCCCTCCCCCGCCGCCCGCCCTCCCCCGCCGCCGGCCTCCTCCGCCGCCCGGCCTCCCCCGCCGCCCGGCCTCCCCCGCCGCCCGTCCTCCCTCCCCGCCTACCCTCCGGCCACCGCCCTCCACCCTCGGGCCTCCGGCCTCTCCCCCCCCCCACCCCGGACGGCACCCGCACCCCGGACATCCCCCCCCCCCCCCCGCGCGCACTCTGGACCGCCCCCCACACCCTGGACGCCTCCCCGCACCCAGGACAGCCCCCCCCCCCCTCGCGCGCACTCCGGACCGCCCCCCGGACGCCTCCCCGCACCCCGGACAGCCCCCCCCCCCCCCCCGCGCACTCCGGACCGCCCCCCGCACCCCGGACGCCTCCCCGCACCCCGGAAAGCCCCCCCTTGCACTCGGACACCCCCCCCCCCCTCCGAACCCGGACAGCCCCCCCGCACCCCGGACAGCCCCCCCCCCCCCCCCCGCACTCGGACACCCCCCTCCGAACCCGGACAGCCCCCCCCCCCCCCCCCCCCCGCACCCCGGACAGGCCCCCCGCACCCCGGACACCCCACCCTGCACCCCCGACAGCCCCCCTGCACCCCAGATAGCCCCCCCCCCCCCCCCCCCGCACCCCGGACACCCCCGCACCCCGAACACCCCTGCCCGCACCCCTGACAGGCCCCCGACACCCCGGACACCCCTTCCCGCACCTCGGACAGCCCCCCCCCCCCCCCCCCCGACCCCGACACCCCCCCCCCCCCCCCGCACCCCGGACACCCCCGCACCCCGAACACCCCTGCCCGCACCCCTGACAGGCCCCCGACACCCCGGACACCCCTTCCCGCACCTCGGACAGCCCCCCCCCCCCCCCCCCGACCCCGGACACCCCCCCCCCCTCGTTGCCCATCCCCCGTCCCCTCACCGCCTCCTCTCCTCCAGCTCCCCGCCGTCGCCGCCGCCCGTCCCCTCCCTTGCCGCACCGCCTTTGGCTCCGGCTCCCCTTCGCTGCCTCCTCTCCCTCGCAGCACCGCCTTCGGCTCCCCTCCCTTTCAGGTTTGTAGCTCAATCAGGTAACATGAGCTTTCAGTTACATTATTATTTTATCAATGGTTCATAAACAAATTGTTAATATTTATTTTGAATATAGTTGATTTGAAAAATGTAAATGTAATAAGTATTGTGTAAATGTTTGTTATACAGATATTATTATGGATAAGAGTTGGATTGATCTTCCAAATCGAACGTCTAGAGAATATTTCAATGGCATTATGCAGTTTATTGACTTCACGAGAGGATTTGAAAGTGACTATATTAGTTTTCCATGTAGAAAATGTGCTAACAGATATCAATTCACACGAGATACTGTGAGGGAGAACCTTTTCTTTAATGGATTTCTGAAAAATTATAAGAGTTGGACTTGTCATGGAGAAGAATATGTTCGTTGTCAAAATACAGATGCAGCTCAGATGGATGTTGATGCAAGGATGACTGATCCAATGCATGAAATGATTACTGAAATGGTACGTGGGTTTGATCCTGAAGGCATTGACATATAGAATCTTGAGACCGGTGAGATAAATCTTCTCTCTGGTGCAGATCGTGATTCAAGGAGGTTTTATGAAGTACTTGATGATGCGAAAATAGAATTATATCATGGATGTACTTCTTACAATAAACTGTCATTTATCGTGGAGTTGTTGCATTTGAAGACTTTGAATAATTGGTCAGACACATCATTCGACATGCTTTTGGTTTTATTGAAAAAAGTTCTTCCTGTCGACGCTAAGATTCCTGAGTCGTATTACTATGCTTGTAAGTTGACAGAGAACTTAGGTTTTACATATGAGACTATAGATGCATGTGCAAACAACTGTATGTTGTTTAGAAATGAAACTGCTCATTTGGATATTTGTACAGTTTGTGGCGCTTCCAGGTGGAAAGAGAACAGGGGAAATAAGACTCATCAAAGTCAGATTGCGATACAGGGGAAATCGATTGCCTTAAAGAAAATGCGTTACTTTCCCCTTAAACCGAGTTTGAAAAGATTTTTTATGTCATCTAAAGTTTCTAATTTAATGAGATGTAATGCAGAAAGAGTTCATGAAAGTGACATGTTAACCCACCCGGCAGACTCTCATGCATGGAAGGATTTTGATAAGAGACATCCCGACTTTGCTAAAGATGTTCGTAATGTCCGATTGGGATTGGCAGGAGATGGTTTCAATCCATTCAAGTCTATGGTTGGTGCAACTCATAGCACATGGCCCGTGGTGTTGGTTCCATATAATCTTCCTTCGTGGCATTGTATGAAGCAACAATTTATATTACTTTCCACTCTTATTGATGGACCTAAAAGTCCAGGGGATAAGATTGATGTTTACCTTCAGCCATTGATTGATGAGTTGAATGAATTTTGGGGTGATGGTGTGATGACTTATGACTGCGAAACGAATGAAATGTTCAAACTGCATGCTGCTTTATTGTGGACAATCTATGACTTCCCAGCTTATGCAAATTTATCAGGCTGGAGTACGAAAGGGGAATTTTCTTTCCCTTGTTGCAATAAAAGTAAAAAATCTGTATGGCTTAAACATTCCAAAAAATGGGCATACATGGGTCACAGGCGTTTTCTCCCTCCTCAGCACAGGTTCAGAAAGGACAGAGTGGCATTTGATGGTTCTAGAGAGTTCAGCCCAGCACCAAAGATCATGACAGGAGTCGAAATGTTATCTCATATTGAGAAAGAAAACATCCGCACGGTATATGAAATTCAGGATTTAGTGGCTCCTCCAGTACGTAATATTCGTGCTGCGGGTAGGCAGCGCAGTCACAATTGGAAAAAGAAAAGTATTTTTTATAGTCTTCCGTATTGGAAAACTAACATGTTGAGGCATAATTTGGATGTCATGCACATTGAAAAAAATGTTTGTGATAACATATTGTGGACCATTTTAGGTGTCAGTGGAAAGTCAAAGGACCATGTTAATGCACGCCGTGATTTGGAAGAAATGGGTTTAAGGAAACAGTTTCATTTATAGTTAGCTGAGGGAAACAAAGCATATATGCCTGCTGCACAGTATTCGATGACTACAGAGGAGAAAGAGACATTTCTTTCCATTTTGAAGATGGTCAAGGTGCCTGATGGTTACTCTTCTAATATTTCAAAGTGTGTGAATCTGACGAGCAAGACATTGCAAGGGTTGAAAAGTCATGTCAATCACATATTACTTCAGCAGTTGATTCCAATCGCAATTTGTGATTGTTTATCCCCCAATGTTGTTCATCCCTTGATTGAGATGAGTAATTTTTTTAGACAACTTTGTTTAAGAAATCAACGAATGAGTGATTTAAAAAGTTTGCAGGACCGAATTGTACTTACGCTTTGTCACTTTGAGAAACTTTTCCCCCCCTCATTTTTCGATGTTATTCCTGAGATGCAGGAGGAGGCAGCACCTCCAGCGGACGTGCGGTGCGCGCGGCACGTCCGATTGTGTCCTTTTCAGCAGCGCGGCGCGCGCTGAAATGGCGCGTTGGGGGGTTAAAACCACTCGAACGACCTCCGAATTCCACAAAACCGTACGACAATATCCGGGGCGTAAATTGTGAAATGGTCGGCCAGACGGCACCTCATTCGGAGGTGCCGTGTGACCGCGGCGGCCAGAAACGCGTTTCCGGCGCCATTAAACACCAAAACGGCATGCGGCGGTCCCATTCGGAGCAAACGTGCTCCGAAAGACCTGAAACCGCACGAGAACAATAGAAATATTATTCCTGAGATGCAGGAGGAGGCAGCACGTCTAGCGGACGTGCGGTGCGCGCGGCACGTCCGATTGTGTCCTTTTCAGCAGCGCGGCGCGCGCTGAAATGGCGCGTTGGGGGGTCAAAACCACCCGAACGACCTCCGAATGCCACGAAACCGTACGAAAATATCCGGGGCGTGAATTGTGAAATGGTCGGCTATACAGAACCTCATTCGGAGGTGTCGTGTGACCACGGCGGCCGGAAACGCGTTTCCGGCGCCATAAAACACCAAAACGGCGTGCGGCGGTCCAATTCGGAGCAAACGTGCTCCGAACAACCTGAAACGGCACGGGAACGATAGAAATATTATTCCTGAGATGTAGGAGGAGGCCGCATGTCCATCGGACATGCGGTGCGCGCGGCACGTCCGATTGTGTCCTTTTCAGCAGCGCGACGCGTGCTGAAATGGCTCGTTGGGGTGTCAAAACCACCCGAACGACCGCCGAATGCCAAGAAACCGTACGACAACATCCGGGGCGTAAATTTTGAAATTTTCGGCCAGACGGCACCTCATTCGGAAGTGCCGTGTGACCGCGGCGGCCGGAAACGCGTTTCTGGCGCCATTAAACACCAAAACGGCATGCGGCGGTCCAATTCGGAGCAAACGTGCTCCGAACGACCTGAAACCGCACGGGAATGATAGAAATATTATTCCTGAGATGCAGGAGGAGGCCGCACATCCATCGGACGTGCGATGCGCATGGCACGTCCGATTGTGTCCTTTTCAGCAGCGCGGCGCGCGCTGAAATGGCGCGTTGGGGGGTCAAAACCACCCGAACGACCTCCGAATGCCATGAAACCGTACGACAATATCCGGGGCGTGAATTGTGAAATGGTCGGCCAGACGACACCTCATTCGTAGGTGCCGTGTGACCGCGGCGGCCGGAAACGCGTTTCGGGCGCCATTAAACCCCAAAACGGTGTGCGGCGGTCCCATTCGGAGCAAACGTGCTACGAAAGACCTGAAACCGCATGGTAACGATAGAAATATTATTCCTGAGATGCAGGATGAGGCAGCACGTCCAGCGGACGTGCGGTGCACGCGGCACGTCCGATTGTGTTCTTTTCAGCAGCGCGGCGCGCGCTGAAATGGCGCGTTGGGGGGTCAAAACCACACGAACGACCTCAGAATGCCACGAAACCGTACGACAATATCCGGGACGTGAATATTGAAATGGTCGGATAGACGGCACCTCATTCGGAGGTGCCGTGTGACCGCGGCGGCCGGAAACGCGTTTCCGGCGCCATAAAACACCAAAACGACGTGCGGCGGTCCAATTCGGAGCAAACGTGCTCCGAACGACCTGAAACCGCACGGGAACAATAGAAATATTATTTCTGAGATGTAGGAGGAGGCCTCACATCCATCGGACGTGCGGTGCGCGCGGCACGTCTGATTGTGTCCTTTTCAGCAGCGCGGCGCGCGCTGAAATGGCACGTTGGGGGGTCAAAACCACCCGAACGACCTCCGAATGCCACGAAACCATACGAAAACATCCGGGGCGTGAATTGTGAAATGGTCGGCCAGACGGCACCTCATTCGGAGGTTCCGTGTGACCGCGGCGGCCGAAAACGCGTTTCTGGCGCCATAAAACACCAAAACGGCGTGCGGCGGTCCCATTCGGAGCAAACGTGCTCCGAATGACCTGAAACCGCACGGGAACGATAGAAATATTATTCCTGAGATGCAGGAAGAGGCAACACATCCATCGGACGTGTGGTTTGTTGGGCGGAGAAGTGATGGCAAGAGGGGGGGTGAATTGCCTTTTAAAAACTAATTAACAATTTAAAATCAAAGTTAAAAGTGCAGCGGAAATGAAAGAGGCAAGACACAAAACTTGATAAAGGAGTTCGGCTTAAACCAAAGCCTACGTCTCCGCTCCCAACTCAACCGTTGAAAGATTTACTACCGCTTGCTTTTTAATGGTTTTAGCAAGAAACCCACTAGACTTTAAGGTAGTCTAGAACCTATTACAGCTTGCTTTTAATGGCTGAGCAAGAACCCACTAGCCTTCTTACAGGTGAAGGCTAGCTCACCTATGACTCAAGCCTTTTAAAGGGAAGACTTGACTAACCTCTTCACACCTTGAAGGTGGTGTGAAAACCCAAACAAAGAGAGGATGAGAGAAAGAGGGGTTTGTAGGCACAAACCCAAATTGATGCTCAAAATAATAAAACAAGAAAAACCATAATGTAGAGAAGTCTTGGGCGCCAATGGATTGATTGGAGTTGATGAAGAGCGCTCCCAAGCTTCTATGGTGGTGCTCCTTGGATGTGGAAATGGGTTGGAGCAATTGGGGATCCTTGAAGGAAAGTGTCGGAGGTTTTCCAAATGATGAAAAATGTTCCCGTGGGCTTCCGTACATTTCCGGGGCTTCCTAGTCCTTTATTTATAGAGGGGGAACCCTCAAATGGCCTTTGGGGGTCTTCGGAGCCGTTGGAGAGGCCTTCGGAGCCATTGGGAGTGAAGTGGACAAGTCTGGTCAAAGCCCAATGGCTAGTTTGACTGGCTCCACCGGCTGACCGGTGCTTCGCCACCGGTTGGCCGGTGCTTTGGAAAAGGGAGAGGTCTTCTGCCCAGGCACCACCGGCTGGCCGGTGAGGAGGCCACGTGTTGGCCGGTGAGGAGACAGTAGGTGTCCCTTCTGTCTGGGTTCCACCGGCTGGCCGGTGATGAGACACCGGTTGGCCGGTGGTCTGGACAGAGGGAATGCCTTCTGTCAAGATTCCACCGGCTGGCCGGTGGTCATCCACCGGTTGGCCGGTGGACTGAAATTAGTCCACTTTTGCTTTCATCTTTTTTGGCCCAATTCCTTGGCAACCTGAAATCATGCCTATCATCCAAAAACACTTAAAACAAGATTAGATAAATAATAGAGTGATTGTGATCATGAAAATTAAACCACGAGGGGTACGAGAGGTACAACATGGTGTGCGCGGCACGTCCGATTGTGTCCTTTTCAGCAGTGCGGCGCGCGCTGAAATGGCGCGTTGGGGGGTCAAAACCACCCGAACGACCTCCGAATTCCACGAAACCGTACGAAAATATCCGGGGCATGAATTGTGAAATGGTAGGCCAGACGGCACCTCATTCGGAGGTGTCGTGTGACCGCGGCGGCCGGAAACGCGTTTCCGGCGCCATTAAACACCAAAACGGCGTGCGTCGGTCCCATTCGGAGCAAACGTGCTCCGAAAGACCTGAAACCGCACGGGAACGATATAGATATTATTCCTGAGATTTAGGAGGAGGCAGCACGTCCAGCGGACGTGCGGTGCGCGCGGCACGTCCGATTGTGTCCTTTTCAGCAGCGCGGCGCGCGCTGAAATGGCGCGTTGGGGGGTCAAAACCACCCGAACGACCTCCAAATGCCACAAAACCGTACGAAAATATCCGGGGCGTGAATTTTGAAATGTTCGGCCAGACGGCACCTCATTCGGAGGTGTCGTGTGACCGCGGCGGCCGGAAACGCGTTTCCGGCGCCATAAAACACCAAAACGGCGTGCGGCGGTCCAATTTGGAGCAAACGTGCTCCGAACAACCTGAAACCGCACGGGAACGATAAAAATATTATTCCTGAGATGCAGTAGGATGCTGCACGTCCATAGGACGTGCGGTGCGTGCGGCACGTCCGATTGTGTCCTTTTCAGCAGCGCGGCGCGCGCTGAAATGGCGCGTTGGGGGTTCAAAACCACCCGAATGACCTCTGAATGCCACGAAACCGTACGACACCATCCGGGGCGTGAATTGTGAAATTTGCGGCTAGACGGCACCTCATTCGGAGGTGCCGTGTGACCGCGGCGGCCGGAAACGCGTTTCAGGCGCCATTAAACACCAAAACGGCGTGCGGCGGTCCCATTCGGAGCAAACGTGCTCCGAAAGACCTGAAACCGCACGGGAACGATAGAAATATTATTCCTGAGATGCAGGAGGAGGAAGATCATCCAGCGGACGTGCGGTGCGCGTGGCACGTCCGATTGTGTCCTTTTTAGCAGCGCGGCGCGCGCTGAAATGGCGCGTTGGGGGGTCAAAACCACCCGAATGACCTCCGAATGCCACGAAACCGTACGATAACATCTAGGGCGTGAATTTTGAAATGTTCGGCCAGACGGCACCTCATTCGGAGGTTCCGTTTGACCGCGGCGGCCGGAAACGCGTTTCTGGCGCCCTAAAACACCAAAACGGCGTGCGGCGGTCCAATTCTGAGCAAACGTACTCCGAACGACCTGAAACCGCACGGGAACGATAGAAATATTATTCCTGAGATGCAGGAGGAGGCCGCATGTCCATCGGACGTGCGGTGCGCGCGGCACGTCCGATTGTGTCCTTTTCAGCAGCGTGGCGCGCGCTGAAATGGCGCGTTGGGGGGTCAAAACCACCCGAACGACCTCCGAATGCCACGAAACCGTACGAAAACATCCGGGGCGTGAATTGTGAAATGGTCGGCCAGACGGCACCTCATTCGGAGGTTCCGTTTGACCGCGGCGGCCGGAAACGCGTTTCCGGCGCCATAAAACACCAAAACGGCATGCGGTGGTCCCATTCGGAGCAAACGTGCTCCGAAAGACCTGAAATGAGATTATTTCTTGAATCGAAGTTTTTAAATTGTTATAGCACAATGATTTGATATTATATATATATTATATATATATTAAAACATTTAAAATATATTATATATATATATATATTTAAAATATTGTATTTAATAGTATATATATGAATATTTTTATATATATATATTTATTTATTTATATATTCAATTCAATAAAAAAAAATTTAAAAAAAAAATTTAGACTAGCGACCGCCATAGGCGGTCGCTATAGGCTGCCCGGCAGAGGGGCTGCAGCGACCGCTTGGCGGTCGCTGAAGGCCGATCTGTCGGCCTTCTATAGCTACCGCCATTGGCAGTCGCTGAAAGCCTCTAGCGACGAGGCAATAGCGACCGCCAAAGGAGGTCACTGAGCGGCCGCTAAAGGCCGGATTTTCAGTAGTGTTATTCTTATTGGGGGATTCAATAATGGGAAGATCATCCTTGAGAAGTACATCATGTCCTGGGAAAAGTTGGCCTTTCAGTTTGAATATTTGATAACGGATGAACCAGACTCTTAGGTAACCAATATCTCTTGGAAATTATTTAGAGAGATTAAAACTGGTAGACTTAAAAAATTTTCAATGGATCTGTCATTTCCTTTTGTGGTTAAACTTGTGGTCTCATTATTTTTCCATAAAAGTGTTTGAAATAATAAAAAATTAATTTTCAGTCAACCCTTAGCTAGTTTCTAAACATATAACTATTTCATTAATTAATTATGTTCAAATTTATATAAATAGGTCACATGAGGAAATAAAAGAACTAAAAATATTATTTAGTAGTAATATTGAAGAATCCAAGTCATAAAAAGATATCATGATGCTATTTATAATAAAGAGGTTCAATGTGATAACTAAGGAAACCCGCACCTCATGGGTCACCAACTCAACAGTAATTATAGAATTTCTATAGGGGTAAGAGTGTATTCAAAGGATAATTTTCCAAGGAATTTCATAATAGTATTATCTAATTGATTCCAAGGAATTCATCCATGGTAAAAAATGATAAGAAATGTCTAGGACCTAGGTTGTAACCAAGGAACATCATGTCTATAGAATCCACACTGTATCCAAGGAGTGTATCCAAGACATGCTATAATAGTAAAGGAGGGATCCTATGGTGTCGTACTAGGAATCCTCTGATAGAAGAGGATTGAGTTCCAAGGTGGGTCTGAACTATGGAAATCATCATCCTTGAATTGGAATGGGGTCCATGAGTTCTCAGGGAATTCCCTCAGGAATCCAAAAGATAACTCAAGTTTTACCACTCCTATAATGATGTCAAGGTCCATATGAAATTAGGAACCTTATATTTAATTCATTTAAAAATTTATTCCATATATTCATTATTCCATTTAACAAGTAAAACTTTCATTCCATGTATTCCATACAAGTGAAAAAAGTTTTTCAATAAATGAAACCATTTCCAATCCATTTGAGTCATAATGATTTAATATGGTTCACCCTGATACCTTCCATTAAACATGGAAAGGGGTGCTACAGATGTGCAACCAAACCATTCATTTACATTCAATATGACTAAGTAATATATATAAATAAAATTTACAAATTAATTTACAATTGATTAATCAAGATTAAGAACATACCTTGGACCGGTCAAGTGGGAATAAAATGTGTTACTATCCAATTATCAATTCATTAATTTAATTAAACACTTACCTTTGATAAGTTCAATTCATATCTCACCCAAATGGTGGCACTAAAAGGCTTAAAAGATTATAAAAGAATAAATATGGGAACACCCTAGTTGGGGTGGTCAGTGTTGTGGATGTAACCACTAATGATGGATAACTTATATGGAAAGGGTCCTAGAAAATTATTCTAATGACTATAATAAAATCATATTAATTAAAAAGATGAATCCCGATGAAATACGCACACCCACACAACAATTTATAAAATGATGAATCTTGAGGAGTGAGTTATATACCACCTATATCACACTCATATGAATATCATCATATAGTATCAGCCTCTAATTCATCCTAGATTGGAAGAGATCTAAAGAACGGTCCAATTCCCTGAAAATAGGGTATATGATCCTGCATCTAAATAGAATCATTTATTGGAAGATGTTTGACAAAATATTAAAATTGAATTGAGAATGTACTGATACAGATCCAATGAGATATATGGTGCTTTGATAGTACATTGGACATACACTCATGATCAAAGCCTAGCTTACAGTGATTTTGGCTTTAAAAGGGAGGAAATAAGAGGCTGATGTCTACTGGAGAATAAAACCAAAGGAGGGTTTTATTTAAAACATAACATATGGAAAAAAATTCCATTTTTCCTAAATTTTTCCTTCACATATTTTGGCCGCATGATTTAGCCAAAATGTATTCAAACCATTCATGGGAAGTTGTAGAAATGGGCATATTGCACGGTTAGGTCGCATGGTTAGGGAACCATGCTCTAACCTTCTGAAATACATTTGTAATTTTTCAACAACATTTTCCATGTCTATGAATCCAAAATCACATGCTTTGGGAAAATTTTGTTCCCTATATCACCCCACTATCTAGCCTTTCATGGTTAAAACTAACTATGTGTCCTGCCTCACACGGTTTCCTATAACTGTGTGATGGGCCAAAACCCACCACTGGTTAGGGTTCCAAGCTCTAAAAAAATTTTGGACTCCCACAGAACCTTCACTAACTCATAATGTATCCACATTATGTTCAAAATAAAAAATTAGACCAAATTTTAAAGGATTCATACCCAAGTGAAAAATCAGGTTCTTAAAATAAGAAAGAATAAAAATGAACTACTTAGGTGATACTTTAGGAAGTAAGTAAAGGATCGTTTTAAGGAAGGATATAACATATTTTTTTATCAGAGTAGAGTACTCAAGAGGGGGGTGAATTGAGTATCTATAAAAATCTCTATTTGAAAATTATTCTTAAAAGGTTCCCTAATAAAAATAAATACAGCCCAGTTAATAAAATTAATACGGTTATGAAAGTTTGACTGTTTAAGTAACTTCTCAGAAGATTTATTAATTCTTAGTAATCTTAATATTAGTTATTAATATTACTTTTGAAGTTATTATAATAAGGAAAAATAATAATAACTTCTATCCAAGATTAAAAATCAAAGTAAATTTAGTGATTTCTGAATTATACAGTAAAATAGAGAAAACTAATTTAAACAACATAGTGGATATAAAAAAATTGGTTCGGTCTCAAGATAAGACCTAATCCACTCCACTTGGTGATAACCTACCACTAAGTAGTTTATATTAATAAAATTAATCCACACCCAAGATTAGGGTAAGAAATAGTACACAGGACTATCCAGGTCACAGGACCTCTTCCACAGTTCTTTGTGGGTATGAATTAACAGGTCACATAGGGACCTCTTCCACACTTATCTATGAGAATAAACAAGTGTAAAATGATGTGAGAGGAAGGATATCTTGTATCCTCTAGTTTAATGCAGGAGACAATGTGTTTTTTTATACAGAATCACACACAGTTCTCAAATGCTAAAAATAATACACAATGGAGAAAAAATGATTAGATAAGGTTAGAATTGCTCTGAGTGTTAGTCTATGAAGCTATGGACTAAAAAGATGAAGAAGATACAATCAGATGTAAGAATCGGGTCCTCTTCCGAGAAACAGAGTACCGCAGGTCAGATGCTCTGGCTTCCAGTTAGATCTGGATCTGTTATTCATGAATTTGGTAATGCAAATATGTTCTTAACTCTGATCTATATATCATGCCTCTTTGGATTCAATAATTCTTGGTGTTTTCTTCAGATTTATTGAGTTGTATGTGTCAGTTCTTTTCTCAAGAATGCTCGTTCTTCTTCTTTGTCGCGCTCTGCTCATTTCTGGGCCACACATCTCTTTTTATTCTTGGATTTCATGTGCTAGATCCAACAGGATTCATGTATTCTGCACCTCGTACCTCATACTTTCAGGTGATATGTCTATAAATAAATATTAATTATGTCATTTAATTTAAAATACTCAAATATGATCGCTAGAAATTAAATTAAAAAATGACGAAAAAGATTAAAAAACGGTGTCACAGTCAGTCTGGAAATGGTGTCTTCATGAAACGGTGTCTCCTTGAAATGGTGTCTCCTTATTTTCCTTTGAGTATTGAGACAATTATGATGGCACGGTTTTATAGAGATCAAGAACTAGTAGCACAGATGTGGTGTTAGGACCACGGTGTCCGGTTCATAGTGTTTGGTCATGATGTTTGGGTCATGGTGTCTAGGTCATGGTGTCTGGGTCATGGTGTGTGGGTCACAGTGTCTGGGTCTGGGTGTCTGGGTCATGGTTTCTGGTCATGGCGTCTGGTCACAGTGTCTGGGTCATAGTGTCTGGTTCTTTTCGGAGAAAAACATAACTGGTGGTTGACTCACGGTTTCTCAGACTTAGCCAAATATCTGTATACAGACTTAAACAGTGATACTCATAGAATGGATTATACTTAATCATTTATCAAGGAAATCAATTATAATACAAATTATAAGTAGTTTACAATAATCAAACATAGCACTTAAGATCTAGGATAGGTTTATTTAAAGTATAAAGAAACCAACCATCTCTACACATGATTTGAGACAGATTAAATAGTATTAACAAGATTTACAAAATGTATAGGATTTTTTATCATTAAAACATGATTAACACATGAGGAGTCCAACAATCTCCCCCTTTTTATGATCACAAATCATGTGAGTGAGATATCAAATCTTAGTGAATGTGTATCTCCCTTAGTGTGCATTCTCTCCCCCTTTTGGGATTATAAAAAATAGTAAAAAAGTAAAGAAAAGAATAGATAAGAAGAGTTCACAATGCATTAGATGGATAAAAAGTTTCCTTACAAATAGTAAACAAAAAAAATATAGAAACCATTTCTATCAAAAGATGTTGTTTATTTTTCTTCTGCACCAGTTGTCTTTCCTTTTCCCTTGGCAGCAACATCACTAGAATCCATAGGAGAAGAGGTAGAAGTGGAAGAAGGAAGTGAAGCAACTGAAAGAGAAGGTATAGGGAGTCCTTAAAAACACAAGGGACCAAGGGAGGTTTGTTGGAAGACTGAGTTAATTGTTGGTCAAGGATAACATGTCTCATTTGACTCAGAGCCTGAGAGATAGACATAGAATTAGAGTCAAGGGAAGAGGATGAGAAGTTTTTCAAACCAGGTCTCAAGTGTGCATCTACAGGAACCACAATAGTAGTGCTCTATACATTAATATAAGGTCTCAAAAGTTTGATGAAGTCATCAATATTCTCACCACTATACTACCTCGCCTTTTCAAAGTAATCCTTGTTCTCCATGAACATTTCCAACAAAGGAGTGAAATATTTGAGCTTCTAGACCTGAGTTCTGAAAGCTTGAGTGATGGGAGGGATTTTTAGATTATCTACAAGGTACTTGAAGTGGTTTGTCATATGATTATTATAAAATATCCTATTAAAGTATAAATCCACCTTCTTAGTAATTTCCTCTTGAGCATCATTGGAAATCTTGGAATGAATTGTCACCAAATCAAAAACTCTATCACTTTTCTTGACAACCACAGATAGAGACTCTTTGTAAAATCCACTGAGCATAGAATAAAGTTATTATTTGACAAATGTTCTGAGCAGATCACTATCCAAGGAAGGTTTAGATGACTGTCCATAGGCATTAGAAGTAGTAACAAAATAAGTAAGAGACTTCGGTTGATTCATAACTTTCTAGAGATATCCCTTATACTCATTAGTCAACTTGTTAAGTCCAATAACAAGTTCACGCATCTCTTTAACTATTTTCTTATTTCTTTCAGCTACCTTTTCAGCTAAGGATGTGAGGTTAGGTTGAATCAAAGAGGCTACTTCTTGTGGAATCGGACCACTAACATCCTCAACAGGATGAGCAACAGGTTATGGTCTTGAGTTCATCACTCTATGCATTTCTTCAACCATAGTTATGAGAGACTTCACTTCATCACTTAACTATTTGTTCTCAACTCTGACTTCAGGAATTTCATGAAGCATTTTTGGATGAATCTTTCAAATAATCTTCTCTAACAATAGGGAAGCATCTATTTCACTCATGTTTTTATAGGATAAGGTTGAGTATTAATGGGCTTTTCAGCCCCAACCAATATGGTAGCTTCAAATGCTTTTAAATCATCATTACTCACCAAGATTGAAGGTTCTTATAATGGTTTAGAAATAGGGGTTGAGACAGTCTCATGTTCCTTTGCAACTATAACATCAAGATCTGATACTGGTTTCAATTGAAACACAGTAGACAGATCTATACCATTAACTGTGGCTTCTTGGGAGTCATTCAAATCAAAATATCTTAGAAATTTATACCCTGTATCCATAGAGCTTGAATCAACCAGATTCGGTACTTCAAATCTTTCCATATTCAGGTGTTTCTCCCCTTAACATGTGTGTCTTTCTTAGGGATAAGAGATTTAGATCCTTGATCGACTTCTAATATTTCATCTGTAATAGCCTCACCCATTTCATGTCTATCTAATTGAAAGGCTTGCTCCATTGTCTCTTCAATAGATGGGATAATTTTAGGAACAACTTTTTCCTCTAGTTGTTCCTCAAGAGAAGATTCTTTCTCAAGAGAAATATCTTCTTCAAAATGCTCTTCCAAAACCACCTTTTCCCTTTCAACAACAACAGATTCTTCTTTTGAGGAAGGTTCTCCCAGATCAACAATCTCTTCGGGGACAGATACTTCCTTCTCAATTAATACTTGAGGAGAAAGTTCATTGTCTTCCTCATCCATGATAGTTTTCCATGTAGGTACAATAGCCTCTTCCTATTCTTCCTTATTATCATATTCCATGATTTCATCTGGTTCCAAACTAGGATCAGAAATATCCTTAGGTTTTGAAGAGTGTTCAACCGGGTTGAAATTTTCATA
Organism: Viscum album; assembly: GCA_963277665.1. Taxonomy (NCBI): domain Eukaryota; kingdom Viridiplantae; phylum Streptophyta; class Magnoliopsida; order Santalales; family Viscaceae; genus Viscum; species Viscum album. The sequence goes on along the minus strand of OY728121.1, from coordinate 84,418,380 downwards.
GACCCTCTCATTATCTTCTACTCATGATTTTATCCATTGTTTCCAACTAATTTTCATTCTCCTAATTGTTACTTTTAAAATAAAATATTCAAAATCCTCAATGAATTATTCATCTGGTCCAACCAACCCTTTTTCATGAAGCATAGTTGAGATTAATCTTGAGTAGAACATGGAGGTTGAATTTGAGTTTGTCTTTATCAACTCACACATATAGAGGATTACATACTTTAATATGTTGATCTTGTGTTCCTTATTCATAATATGTATCAAAAATACATCCAAATACTTGAGTATATCAAAATCACCTTTTCCGGGGCTAATCAGATTCTGAACAAATTTAAACAAAATTCGGGTTTCCCCATCTAGCTCAACAACTATAGATCTTCTCTTTGTTTCATTCCTAGTTAAGCTTCTCAAGGCTTATTCCAATACAAATTTCTCACTTGGAGGTGGAGGGCCTCCCTTTTATTCCTCAAAAATACCCTCATGAGGTATCCTTAGGCATACAGCCCATAACCTCGAAGAAAAAGTACATCTTTTCCCATTGATCTAGCTTCTCAGAACATAACCATCTCCTATATCAAAAAAATTAAACGAACTGATAAAACTGTGCAACTAGCTTCGGGTATATCAGCCTATCCTCCTTTGTGAACCAATCCATCCACCCTTTCTCTTTTAGTAATTTCAATAATAAAGACCTACTTGACAGCATCCACTTGGGGAAAATTTCCTTTTCAGGTACCACTATTTTGTTCACCAGGTTCAGATTCAATGGACCTTCAGGTGATAAATTCGGTGATATTTTTATCTTCTTCTTTGAAATGTGCTTCTGAGGGGTTTATGAGGATGGACGTTTCGGTTTAAGTATTCAAAAAAGCTTCAATAGAGAGAAAGGTTGAAAGAGGTGTTATGGTTTGAGAGAAGAGATCTCAGGTGAAGAAAGGAGTGAAACTTCTTTCATTTTTATCATTTAGGGATACCAAGCATCACAAAAAAAATCACAAGAAAGTAAACATAAAATAATTAATTTCCATGATATGGGTTATAGTATGTAAATAGAATAATAAAGTGTCTTTATGGTGAGAACGTGACAGAATTTTACAGTGAGATCGGAACTCGCTTCCACTATGAGACCGTAACAGGCTTTCACAGTGAGACCATAACCGAGCTTCATGGTGAGACCATAACTATGTGATTTCTAAACTGTGCGACCATTTTTTTGGAGACAGTAAGTGCCAAACATTTACCTAAATATAGTAATTGTGAGATCGTAAACATGAAATAGCAACTTTATAGAACTGTTAAAGTTAGGGAGTAATCTTAATACGGTGACTTGTGAAACCATAAACTGTGAAACAGTAAGCTATGAAACAGTATACTAACTACTTAAGATTTATCATTCCCAAATCATGTATGATGTAATCTATTATTTCATATTTTAATGGTTTGGTGAATGTATCAGCAAGTGGATATTTAGTTCCAATGAATTCCAAAGTGATATCACCTTTTTGATAATGATCTCTCAAAAAGTGATGTCTTACGTCAATATGTTTTGTCCTAGAGTGTGAAATGGGATTTTTTGAGATGCTAATAGAATTTATATTGTCACAATTTATAAGTATATTCCTAAATTGATATCCATAATCTAGTAATGTGTGTTTCTCCAAAAAATTTGTTCACAACAACTACTAGTATCTATGTATTCAGCTTCTGCAGTAGATAATGCAACAGAGTTCTGTTTCTTACTACACCATGTTACTAGTGACATGCCTAAAAAGTGACATGTTCTAGAGGTGATTTTTCTATCTAACATACAACCACTGAAGTCATCATCATAATAACTAACTAACTCCAATGATTATCCTCTAGGATAGAACAGTCCTAGATTGGGTGTAGGATTAAGGTATTTGAAAATTATCTTAACAACATTTAAATGAGATTCCATAGGGTTTTCTTGAAAATGATCACACATACATACACTAAACATAATTTCAGGTCATCTAGCAGTTAAGTAGAGTAAGCTTCCAATCATTCCTCTATAAGTGGTCCGATCAACAGACTTTCTATCTTCATTAAGATCCAACTTACTAGTAGTACTCATTGGAGTGTCACTACTTTTAGTGATATCCAAGACAAATAATTTTATAATATCTATAGTATATTTTCTTTGATTTAAAATAATACCATAATTATTTTGAAAGATTTGAAATCCAAGAAAGGATTTCAGTACACCCATTAAACTCATTTCAAATTCCTTTTTCATAATTTTAGAAAATTTGATACATAAAGAATTTATTGAAGATCCAAAGATAATGTCATCTACATAAATTTTAAATACTAAAACTTCATTGGAAATTAATTTTATAAAAAGGGTAGGATTAGCTATTCCTTTTGTAAAATCTTTTTAAATAAGAAAAGTACTTAATCTATCATACAAATCTCTTAGATCTTGTTTTCAACCGTATAAAGCTTTTGATAATTTAAAAACATGATTTGGAAAATGAGGATTTGTAAAACCAAGGGGTTTCTCAACAAAGACATGCTCGCCTATATATCCATTTAGGAATGAAATTTTAACATCCATTTGATATAGTTTGAAATTCAAATATGTAGCATAATCAAGCAGAATTATAATGGCTTCAAGTCTAGATACTGGTATAAAGGTCTCTTCATAGCCAATTCATTATTCTTGACTATAGCCTTGTGCAACCAATCTATCCTTATTTCAAACTATGTTACTAGATTCATCTACTTTATTTCTAAACACCCACTTAGTGCCTATGGTATATTTGTCTTTAGGTCTATCAAAAAGTTTCCAAACATTTTTCCTTTCAAACTGATTAATCTCTTCTTGCATATCCATCACCAAAAATTCATCATTGATAGCATCATTAATGTATTTAGGTTCAAGTTGTGACAAGAAGACTTGATGTTCAACCTGATTTCTAAGAGAATCTTTAGTTTGAGTTCCTTTATCTAAATCTCCTACAACAGCATCTAAAGGATGGTTCTTAAGAGTTCTAACAACTCTAGAAAAAGAAGGAATAGTGATTTCAGGTTCTTCAATGGGTTCAGGTTCAATATGACTTGAATCTAAATAATTTTCAAAACTTGAAGTTTTCACTGATTCTTTTATAGGATGGTTAGAGGATTTTGAATTAATTTCCAGATTTGATACATCATCCTCTAGGTTCTCTAGAGTGGTCTTAGGCTCATGTGGATCTGTTTTATCAAATTTGACATGGACAGATTCTTCCACACATTTAGTTCTTTTGTTAAATACTCTATAGGATTTACTAGAGATTTAATATCCTATAAATATTCCTTCATCACTCTTGGATATGAATTTTTCAAGATTTTCCTTATTATTAAGGATATAGACTTTGAAACCAAATACTTTTGAGTAGCTACCTTTGGGTTTTCAATTGTTCAATAACTCATATGGAGTTCTTTTAAGAATGGGTCTAATCAATACTCTATTGATAATATATCATGTTGTATTTATATCTTCATACCAAAAAAATAGGTAAGCCATGTTCACTAAGCATGGTTCTAGAAATCTCTTGCAATGTTCTATTTTTCCTTTCCACAAATCTATTCTGTTGAGGTGTTCTAGGGGGAGATAAATTATGAATATATCCATTTTGTGAGCAGAAGGATTCAAACTCCTGATTTTCAAACTCACATCCATGATAACTTCTTAAGTATTTAATTCTAATCCCACTAAGATTTTCTACCGATTTGGAATATTTGATAAAATGAGAGCAGGCTTCACTTTTGTGAGCCAAAAATAAAGTCCATGTATATCAAGAAAATTCATCTATAATAACATAAACATAGTGCTTCCCATTTAAAATAGAAACTCTAGATGGTCCAAACAAATCCATGGGAACAAATTAGAAAGGTTGAGAAGTTGACATTTCTTTATTTGGTTTAAAGGAAATTTTATGTTGATTTCCCTTTTGATAAGAATTACACACTTTATCATTTGGAAACTCAAGTTTGGGTAGGTCTTTAACTAATATTTTTCGAGTTAACTTTCTAAGGTAGTGAATATTACGGTGTCCTAGTCTCCTATGCCAAATCCAAGAGTCTTTGTGAAATACACTTAAACATGAATCATTTTTAGAGACTAAAGAATCTATGTTAATAGAATATACATTTTCATTTCTTAATGTAGAAAATACTAATTCATTTATAGATTTGAAAACATTGAAAGAATAATTTTTAAATTTAACATGAAATCCATCATCACATAGTTGTGAAATACTAAGCAGATTATATTTCAATCCAGTAACAAAAAGTACATTGGAAATTAAAACTGAGTTAAAGTTACCTATTTGACCAAGGCCAGAGATCTTTCCTTTGGAATTTTAACCAAAGGTGACATGTCCACCATCAATTTTTATTAAATTCTTAAAGAATGAATAGTCTCCTATCATGTGTCTTCAACACCCACTGTCTAAGTACAATGAGATTTTACAAGATCTCTTTAAGTAGCTTTCCTACAAAATAGTCAAATAAAAACAGATTTTGGTACCCATATTTGTTTGGTTCTAGTAATATTAGTGACTAGTTCTTTAGGAACCTACATCTGCCTCATAGGTTTCCTATAAGCATTATGTAAATTACTTGAAAAATAAACACTATTTGGTCCATAAAATCTTTAAACAGTAGAGAGTGTATCATAGCTTGAACTAGATAAATGTTTTCCAGAACTAGGAGTAATTTTGTATTTCCTAGACTTAGAAACAAAATTAGTTCTTCCAAAATTTCTTTTACTAGGTTGATAGCCAATACCAGTATCATATTTAGGAGAAATATGTTTAGCTAGAATTTGTAACAAAGTATCTTTACCATTAGTAAACATTTAAATATCCTTTTTCAATTTCTCATTATATATCTTTAGTTTATTGTTTCCTTTGAGTAATTGAGAATTTTTCTCCCTTTCTATAGTAAGTTCAATTTTAACAGTTGAGATAAGAGCATGTTGTTTCTTTAAATATTTGTATTTATCTTTTAGTTCTTTACATGTCACTTCAATAATAATACAATACTAAAACATTTCTTCATTAGACATATTTTCAGAGTCAATTTTATCTCTAGAATAATAGGAATTGTGTACAGGAGATTCTAGTGTTACCTCATATGTGTTTTCATCAAACACATATTGGATTTGTTAGCCTATTCATCATGTGAAGATTCTGAGTCACTTGAACTATCCTTAGAAGCACTCCATGTTGTGTTAATTGCCTTTTTATACTTTCTATCTTTGTCCGGATATTTCTTTTTGTACTTGAACTTAGGAGTGTCAGCCTTTATATTTCCATTTAACTTACCTTCATAGCATACTATCTCATTAGACTTGTCACTTCTTTTCCAATCTTTCTTCTAGCTTCCTTTTTGATCATATCTTCCCTTGAATTTAGGTTTTCTAAAAAAATTATTCTTGTTGTAAAATATCTTAAACCTTCTGGCTAATTGAGAAATATCATCATCACTATGAGGTGATGATTTTTCACTACAATAGCTTTCTATAGAGACTTCCAATTTCCCTTTCTCTTTCAGTTTAGAGGTGGTGGTCTTAAATGCAAGTAATTTTCTTTTAGGTCCATCCTCCTCTTCCTTGTTGAATTTCGCATCCTCTTTATACATCATTAGTTTCCCAATGAATTCTTTTATAGATCACTTTATAATGTCGCATGATTCTCTAATAGAAACAGAGGTTCCTCTCCATCTATCAAGTAGACATCTGAGAATCCTCATAATCTATTCTTTGGCAGTGACTTCTCTTCCAAGAGAAATCATTGTGTTAACAATTTTGTTGAACCTGAGATACATGTCAGAAATAGGCTCATCAGGTTTAATTTTAAAGTTATCATATTTAATAGTATAAGTATTAAGTCTCATTTCTTTTACACTAGAATTTCCTTCATGTTAAACAGACAAAGTATCCCAAATTTCGTGGTCAGTTTTACATGCAGCAATTTTGTTAAATTCCTCATATCCTAAAGAGTAATACAAAGAATTCATGGATTTTAAATTGTTATAGTAGGAAGTCTTGATTGGTTCATCCCAAGTGATTCTATCAGTAGCATGAATCATATAGTCATCTATAATTGAAGACCAAATTTAAAAACCCATACTTTCTAAATTCATTTTCATTTTAATTTCCCATTGGGCATAATTGGTTCCATTAAAGAATAGTGATATGTTTGTTGTAGAACCTTATAGTCTATTATCCATAATAATTAAATACTCTGAAAGATCTAGAAATTTAGAATTGAAAAAAATTTATAGATCTTTAAAGTATAACTAAAATACCAATTGAATAAGGTCAAAAATAGAGTCTTAATAGGAATACAAACAACCTTTGATACCAAATGTTTGTTGGAGTAGTGTACTCAAGAGGAGGGGTGAATTGAGTATCTATAAAATTTTCTATTTGAAAAGTATTCTTAAAATGTTCCCCAATAAAAATAAATACAGCCAGTTAATCAAAGTAATACCTTTATGAAAGTTTGACTTTTAAATAACTTCTTAGAAGATTGATTAATTCTCAGTAAACTTAATATCAGTTATTAATATTAATTTTGAAGCTATTCTAATAAGGAAAAATAATTATAACTTCTTTCCAAGATTAACTATCAAAGTAAATTTAGTGATTTCTGAATTATATAGTAAAATAGAAAAGACTAATTTAAACAACACATTAGATATAAAACAAGTGGTTCAGTCTCAAGCCAAGACCTAATCCACTCCACTTGGTGATCACCTTCCACCAAGTAGTTTATATTAATAATCATGATCCAAACCCTAGATCGGGGTAGACAACAGTACATAGGACTGACCAGGTCACACGACCTCTTCCACAGTTCTTTGTGGGTATGAATTAACAGGTCACATAGGGACCTATTCCACACTTATATGTGGGAATAAACAAGTGTAAAAGGATGTGAGAGTAAGGATATCTTGTATCCTCCAGTTTAATGAAGGAGACAATGTGTGTTTTTATACAGACAAACACACACTACTCAAAAGCTAAAAACAATACATAATAGAGAAAAAAATTATGAGATAAGGTTAGAAGTTCTATGAGTGTTAGTCTATGTATCTCTAGACATCTATGATGAAGCATATGTAAGCAAATGTAAGAATTGGGTCCTCTTGCGACAAACAGAGTATCACAGGTCTGATGCTCTGGTTTCTAGTTAGATCTGACTCATGTTCTTCATGAAGTTGGTAATGAGAATATGTTCTTGAATATGATCTATAGTATCCAAAATCTTTGGATTTGAGAATGCTTCATGTTTTCTTCAGATGTATTGAGTTTCTTGTTTCGGTTATTTTTCAAGAATGTGTGTGCTTCTTCGTTATTGTGCTCTGCTTGTTTCTAGGCCACAGTTCTCTTTTTATTCTTAGAGTGCATGTGTTGGAGCCGACAGGATGCAGGTATTTTTAACCTCATACCTCGTACTATCAGGTGATATTTCTACAAATAAATATTAATTACATCAGTGAATTTAAAACACTCAAATATGATCGTTATAAATTAAATTGAAAAAATGACAAAACAGATTAAGGAACGGTGTCACAATCAGTCTGGAAATGGTGTCTTCATGAAACGGTGTCTCCTTGAAATGGTGTCTCCTTCTTTGGCTTTGAGCGGTGAGATATTTATTATGGAAGAGTTGTATATAGATTAGGAACTAGTTGCACAGATGCGGTGTTAGTATCACGGTGTCTGGTTCACGGTGTCTCGTTCACGGTGTTTGGTCACGGTGTCTGGGTCAGGGTGTCTGGGTCACGGTGTCTGGGTCACGGTGTCTGGGTCACGGTGTCTGGGTCAGGGTGTCTGGTTATGGTGTCTGGTCATGGTGTCTGGGTTACGGTGTCTGGGTCATGGTGTCTGGGTCCTTTTCCATAAAAACATAATCATTGGTAGACTCGCGATTTCTCATACTTAGCCAAATATCTGTATACAGACATAAATAGTGATATTCATAGAGTGGATTAGACTAAATCATTTGTCAAGGAAATCCATTATAATACAAATTACAAGTATTTTAAAATAATAAAACATAGAACTTAAGATCTTGGATATGTTTATTTAAAGTATAAAGAAACCAACCATTTGTACCCATGATTTGAGACAGATTAAATAGGATTAACAAGATTTATAGAATGTATAGGATTTGTGATCATTATAAAATTATTAACACATGAGAAGTCTAAAATTAATGTTTTGCATCAAAACTATAATTGAGCTGAGATAGTTCTATATTAAATTATGAATTTTTTTAAGAACATATTCACTATTTAAAAACATTTAATGGGGTAATGATTGACATGAGATAAGAAATAGGAAAGTTCCCTTAAATCAGGTTTACTTTAAAGTGAAGATTTCAAAGAAACTAAATACATGTATAAACCCATAAATGAAAAGTATATTTAACTAGGTATATATTTAAGTGACATATACAAAAATAATATAATAAGTTCATGACAATAATATTGCATAAAAAGGAAAATAATAAAGAGATCGTGTAACTGAAAATTGATGATGGTGTTAGAGAGGATCCCTTACGTCATGTATAAAGGCATTCTATACTTACACATAACATCATGAATAATTAAATTAAATTAATTAAATATATATCCAAGGACCTTATTCGTATTTATTTAATTTTATAAGGTACATTTTTTTCTTTTTTTGTTTATTATTAATATAGTTTTCCATTGTATTAGTTAATTAGGGTTATTTGGATAATTTCTTTGAAAAAATTTCAATTTTTTGAACATAGTGAAAAGTATTATAAAATAAATTCATAATATCCAAAAACCATTCATTTCCTTCTTTATTCTATTTGAAAAATACATATGCGGTTTCTTATTTTATACCAAAATAGACCTAAATTAAGATTCGATCCTTTATTAGTTCATTTACAGTGGTTAAAGTTACTATAACAGTTTATTAATATTTTTATTACTTATATATTTTCATATAAAATCATTAAATAATATTAATGGTTTCATAAATTTAATTTTTATACTATATATGAATTTTTAAAATCATTCATGTTAAGTGGTTATGGAAAAATGAAATACATCATTCGGTAGAGATGGTAGTCCGCACATACACACGACAACATTTTTATTTTCTCAATGATTTTGGAGGAATTTATAAAATGGATATTAAATTAGTTTAAAAAAAATTCAAAATAGTAAAAATGATTTTTTTTTTCATAACATCATGGATATATGGGAATTGAGGGGATTATAAGAAGAAAAGAACTCTAAAATTTTGGTTGAGATTATTACCTTTCCCTTGGAAGTTCCCCCTTGGGTAACTCCATAAGGTATTTTGTCTTGGTCTTTTAATGAGAATAAGGACTCAAGGGAATGGTTGGGGTGTTTAGAAGATATTAGGGTAGATATTTGGTTAATCCAAGTATTTCTAATGGGTGTATGGATGGGTAGGAGGTGAGAACTATTTATAAATAAAGATTGTGTCATTTTTATAAAATCAATTTACTTTTGAATAATTTACATACATTTTTAAGGATCAATGATAAAAAAAATTATCAATGATGGTGTGGATAAATAGATAAGGTTAAGAATCCCTACACCATTCAAAATAATACATTTTTTCATATGTTTTAACCTTTTTCTATAGATACCATATTTTCCCTTGAAAGACTTTGAAATATATCTAGAGATATTTTTAGAGCGGGGATCTCAGACAGCGCGTGATTCTGAGACTCAGGGTGCCCAAAGTTAATTTTATAAAAATATTAAATATATTTTATATTATGCACGCAATTCTTTCATGAAAATTTGGATAAATATTGAATGGATTCTTGGATCTTAAATCTGAGTCCACGGTTCAATCTAAAACGTGAGTGTCGGAAAAAATCTCTCAAGGGAACATTGTTGTGTTTTTGAGTTGATTATGTTTATTGAAAAAGTAGGTTTTCATGGATAGTTTTGGAGTTCCAGAGATATTTCTAACAAGCTATGTTAAAAAATATCCAATACAAAGTAATGGATGCTCTAGAGGTAGTTCAAAAAGTTCGTATACAAGGTGGAATCATTTCTCATTGTTTTCCAAATTTCTGGGTCCCAAATATAGATATTAGAGAAAAATGTTTTTTGAAAAGGAAGTTTCATGGAATATTAAATTTGGTTTGGAAATTTGGACTCAATAAATGTTCTGGGATCACCACATCAAAATATGTAAAAGTTAAGAATCACAAGAAATATTTTAATTCCAGTGAAAGATGAGTTTTCATGAAAGAGTCTTACACACTCAATGAGAGGTCAAAAAGGGTTTTATGTGCTCAGGTGAAATCTTACACACACAGCGAAAGATGCATGGGGTTTTTTCATACAGGATTGGATGGGTCTATAAATAAGGTTCTACCCCCCTCATTTTAGAAGATCATCCCTTAGATAAATCCATGGATCTGAATTTCATAAGAGTTTCACACAAAAGGAGTTTATCATAAAGAGAGTTGCGTGAAAAAAGGTGTTGTGTCTAAATATATTTGGGTGAAAAGTTTAAATGTTGTGCATAATTCTATAATGTCGTGTGCATGAAACCAAAAGGTTGAATTAAATATAGAAATGTCCCATTAATTTTTTCGTAATGGGGTATTCATCAAGTTGATGAAAGTGGAACTTAATGATACACTAAATGAGGTGTAAAACATAATGATTCAAGAAATAAAAGGAGGATATTTTGAAGAATAAGTGAGAAAACTTCATTTGAGAGAGAAGTGAGATTTCATATTTTGATTGGTTGTAAACTAGGAAGGATATTGAGTTAACTCTAAACTTTGTAAACAGAAGTGTGCTTTAGTGGATTTGGTACATCGGCACATTGTTGTTGTATGCTCCTTGGATATAGCCTAATGAGGTTAAACCATGTAAAATTTTTGTGTCTTGTGCATGATTTCATTTATTTTCATACATTACTATAGGAATGAAATAAAATATAGTTTTTTTATAAAAAAATAATATATTAATGGGAATTGGTTTTAATCTCTCATACCCTGATCCACCCCCTCCCCCTCAGGTATTTAACCTAGTTGGGATAACAATTGCTATCAAAGCCAAGGGTTAATTTTAGTGTTTCTATCATGGAGGTTTCTAATCACAAATTATTCTAATATTAAATGGAAATAATTTTCAATTATGGAATAATAAGATGTAGAACTATTTATTATCTTTAGGTATGTATGTTTATACAGTAGAAACACATTGAATTATGGCTAGTGTGGATAGTGGTGCTTTGTCCAAAGCTGACAGCAGGGGATTAGAAGCTGATTCTAGAGGAATAAATACATTAGGGGTAGCCTTATCCAATGAAATATATACAAAGGTGATGTCATGTAAGTCTACTCATTCTATGTGGAAAAATATTCTGAATATTTATGTAGGCGATTCAAAAGTCATAAAAGAAAAATTGAATGTTCTCTTGAATAAATATGAGGATGTGAGAATGGACCCCAATGATTTTAGTTATTCGTTATTTGAAAATGTGAATGTTTTTGTGGAAGGAATGTGTGGTCATGGAGAAATTATTGAAGATATAAATATTGTTAAGTGCATCTTGAGAATAATTCCACCTTAATTATATCCAAAAGTTTCTATGTTGGAGGTTAAAGATCCAAATGAGTTGACATTAGAGAGTTTTCATAGTTCTCTTGTTGCATATGAGATAACAAATGATGGAATTGAGTCTATGGGAAAAGGTAATTACAAAGAGGTTGAATTCAATGTCACGAATAAGATCACCATTGAATATTTTCAGGATTAAGAAGAGATAGATGAGGTGATGTCATTCCTTTATTCAAATCTACAAAGTGGAAAAGGAAATTTCAAAGGGAAACAACCACTTACATGATTTCGATGTGGAAATGTTGGTCATATTGTAGCAAGGTGTCCCAATAAGATCTAAGAACATGATGAGGATGAAGTTGAAATTCCCATAAAGAATTATTCATTATATGTGAAAGGAAAGAAAAAGTTTAAGATAAATTTATTTAAAATCAAGAGTCTTATTTAATAAGAAAATGACAGTTCAAATGAATCTAAGGTCAAAGAGGTGGAGAACTGTAAAGATCATAGAGATAATACTATTGTGTAAGTTGTATGTAACTCCCATAAAAATTAATAAAGTTACATTGATGAAGAATATGTCCAATGAAGATTTTATATGAAGGTTGAACTGGAATAAACTCTTGAAGAGGTAGATGTTTGGAGATCCAAAATAAAGAAATCCAACAAAGTGTTTTATGATGCCAATATCTATATCTAGTAGAAATAAGAAGAGAAGTCTGACTGACTGAAAATTATATTTTTATTATACAATCACTTTTGAGTAAAAATTGATAAACCATATATAACTCCATGACTTAAAACAACATAAGACCATGGAAGAAAAGATTAAGTCCAAACACCAACCCATTACTCACAAAACCTAAATTTCATTCCATTGATTCGACACATTCAACCAGAATCTCCACCAATTCCAAGAATTCAAAATTTTCAAACCCCCATACTTCACAGCACCTCAAAAATCGCATGTACCCATAGAACAATCCAGCATTCAAGAGGTTCAAGAACCAAACACCGATTCACACCTTCAACCCTTCACTGCCTCCACGAACTTCAAAAAAATTCAAACCCAAAATTCTCCCAAATGCCAGAATTCCTCGAAAACAGAAAATATGAACCAAAAATGTAGATACCCCAAACCAAAACTCAATAATAAACACAACCATAAACACAGATAATAGAGAAATCAACAAACCAACACCGAGGAGACAACATCCCAAATCAGAACTCATACGAATAATACCTCACCGCAAGCCATCCACATATCCTAGCGCCACCTTCAAAGTCACACACGAGGACCAGATCCTACCAACATACTCACAACCGGAACCATATGTAGTGACAACCCCCATACCGCTGCATCTAAAGATCAAACCCTATACCAACAACACTTCACCAATCCAGAAATGATGAGGTTTTCTAAGGATAATGATCCCACACGTCGCTGCCATTGGAAGAGACCAACCATCGTGAACGCGCTGATCTGGAGCACTGAAGAGAGGACCAGAGCCAACCTGATATGGGATAAAATAAGGCGGCACTGGAAGGCGGCGCTGCCTTCAAGTCTTAATTTTTAGAGAACTTAGAAACATTTAGTGGGAATAATCTCAATGTAACACCAGAAAAGGGTGATCAATGGTTTGAATAACACAATGAAATAAAAAATCAAATACATTGAAGAACTTGAAGAATAATTCATCATCATATGATAAAAAGTTAATGATTAGGAAAAACTTTTGACTCTAAATATGACATTAGGAAAGTAAATCATTAAGGCAACAAAAATGATGAAAGTGGATCATAGAGGTCTAATAGAATATAAGCAATAGTCAAACCCAAATTATAAGTCTGGTAAGGGTCTTGATAAAAAAATCAATAATGGTTGAATTTAAACCACAAGCACCTACTTTAATATTGAATATTTATTTGGGTATGAATAAAAATCTAAAGATTCATAGATCCCAAGGGATGACCAGTGGTGTTGAAGTGGCATGAAAGAATGCACCCCACATTAGGTGTTATTACTATGGAAATATGGGACACTCACAAAATGTGTGTTTCATGGATAAGAGATACCTAAGGACACAAGAAAAATATATGTGGAAAAACATAGCTCAATAATCTAGGATATATTTCAAGGGACGTTGTTTTTGGTGTGGAGGATTTTAAAACATGGCTATATATTTTACATAGACCATGAATAGGGATGTGCCAAAGCAAAACCAAATCAGTCACAATAATTACCTCAATAAATCATCGAGTGAGAGTAAAATTAAAAACCAATTTGAAGCTCTACAAGATGATGATGGTCCATCATACTCTAAGGAAGATCAAGATTACCAATATATACTGAGTATAGGTCAAAAATATGGATCATAAGGAAAAGAGATGAGAAGGCAGTGGTTGTGGAAATTTCCCTTGAAGCGTCAGCTCATTCTAGTGTATGGATCCATGAGAGTATATATATATATATCCCATATGATAGAAAACAAGGATAATATCATAGTAATTAAATATGAAATGAAAGGAATTATCAAAGCTGTAAATTATGAAGGTTTAAAGATAATTGGTTTGGAAAAGGCCAAGTTTGTGGGCAATGAAATGATACGTGTTGATGTTATAGTCATTAAAGTTCTCGTTCACAACTTTCTTAGTTTCAATCAACTATGTGACTCGGGGCATGCTATAAGATTTACTAAGAATATGTGTATCATCAAAGTAAGATATGGTGCAGTTTTTCTACTGGTAAAAATAAAAAAGGGGAATCTATACCTTATAAGTGAATAAGAAGATATGTTCTTTCTACCTAGAGAGTAATAAAATAGGTTGTGGTATAAATTGATTCTTTATATATTCCAACCATCCATAGAATATCTAGTAAACTGTGATACAGATCAAGACCTCCCTAAACTATCATGTGATCATACTCATACGTTCGATACTTTTCAACAAGGGAAGATCTTCAGAAATACGTACAAGTCAAAGGAATTGATGTCAACTAGATTACTTGAATTGTTGAATATAGATGCATGTTGACTTATCTCTACAATATCCATTGATGGTAATAGGTATTATGTTCTTTTCTTTGATGATTTTAGTAGGATGGCATGGGTATTTGTCATTTACCACAAGACCTATGTGTTCAATTACATAAAACAATATCATAGGAAATCAGAAAGTATTCCTCAACAAAAAATTCGGATGTTCCATACAAATAATGGTATGGAATTTAGAAACATCCAAGTATAAGGTTATATCAATAAATGAAGGATAAAAAATCAAATTTCTTTATTGAGAACCCCTCAATAAAATGGAGTGGTTTAGAGGAGAAATTAGATTATCAATAACATGGATAGAACTATGCTTACTAAAAAAGACCTACCAGAGAAATTATTGAAGGAAGCAGTGTTGAAATCAGTCTACATATCTAAGATGTATATGTCATGTTTTAAAGAATAAAATACTCTATATGAGATGTGGTAGGGAAATAATCCAACATTGAAATATTTTCAAATCTTTGTAGGTAAGTGATTTATTCTCAATAAAGATAAACATGAGAAATTTTAGTCATGTGGAGATGAGGGGATATTCCTTGGATACTCAAGAAAAAGAAAAGAATATAAATTATCCAATAATAGGTTGGAAAAATTAATTGAAAGCAGGGATGTCATTATAGTGGAAAATGAATAGAATCTTCAATACACAATGAACAGTTCCTTAATGAAAGTGATGAAGAGGTAAGCAATATAGGGGGAGAATAAGTGGAAAATACTGACTCAAAATAACACACTAAAAATGAGTATGAGAAAGTAAATTCTATATCTGAGAAGAAGACAAAGATTCAAGATTAAATTGACAGGAAAAATATCATTGCTGATCAGATAGTGCCAGTTCAAACAAGAAGAATGGATTTATTACAGAAGACATCCTTACTATCTCAGGTGGACCCTAAATGTTTTAATGAATTAGCTAGAGATGAGAACTAGGTTCAGGATATAAATGAAGATCTTGACCAAATTGAGAAGAATCAAACATGGGAGATTGTTTCATGACCATTCGATAAAAATGTCATTGGAACTAAATAGTTATTTCATAATAAGATGAATGAATATGGTGTAATGATTTGAAAAAAAAGCATGAATTGTATAAAAAGGGTACTCCTAGATAGAAGGTATCAATGTTGATGAAACATTTTCACTGGTCTCAAGGCTAGATACAATTATATTGTTCTTGGCCATAGTTTTGCAAAGAAAGTTCAATGTTTTCTAGATGGATGTCAAGTCATCATTTTTGAATGGGGTTTTGGATTAAGAAGTTTATATTGAGTAGTCATATGTTTTTCTCATTCATGAAGATGAGAACAGAGTTTATTGGATGAGAAAGGCACTATATGGGTTGGAGAAAGCACCAAGAGTGTTGTATTCAAGGCTCGATTAGTTTTTAAAGAATCTTAGTTTTTAGCATGATATAGTTGATTACAATCTATATTTCAAAAATGATAGTAATAAAAGGATGATGGTGCTAGTATATGTTGATAAAATAATATTTGGTGGATCAGATGAATCTCAGGGCAAAAAATTCACAGAATACATGAAAATTGAATTCGAAATGCCAATGATTGGTGAACTAACACTTTTCCCTAGTTTACAGGTGACACAAGTAATGAATGGAATATTCATTTCTCAATATAAATATTCCAAGGAGGTTTTGAGAAGGTTTGGATTAGATAATTATAAGGAGATGAAGACTTTGGTGGCTAGCTGGATGAAATTATCTTGGGATGATGAAGGTAATGCAGTTAATATCACATAATACAGGCAAATAATTGGCAGTCTATTGTGCTTAATAGAAAAAATACATAATATTTTTTCTACATTTCAATAAGCATGATATAAAATCAATCCCAAGTAAATACACTTGATTTTAGTGAAAATAATACTTCGTTATATCAAGGACAAGCTGTATTTCGACTAGTTGTACACTAAAAAATCTTATAAAGATTTATTGGTCTATATAGATATAGATTGACATGGTTCATCAAATGATATAAAATCAATGTCAGGTGGTGCAATATATTTTAGAGGATTGTGTATTTCTTGGCTAAGAAAGAAACAAAATTTAATTTCATTGACCACCATATAATCTGGATATATTGAAGCTACTTAAGAGTGCATACAATTATTGTGGATGAAGAAGAAACTTAATGATATGGGAGTTGAAGTGATGTCTCTGATCAGAATCTGCTATGATAATTCAAGTTATATAAATCTTTGAAAAAATCTAGTCCGTGACTCGAGGACAAAGAACATTCAAATAAAATAAGATTTTATATTGGAGATTGTTGAGAATGAGCCAGTGAAGTTGGAGTATATTACTACAAAACAACAGGTTGCAGACATTAGGACAAAGGCCTTAACCAAATAAGCATTAGAATAACATCAACTGGATTTGGGAGTTCATTCGACTTCCCACACTTGAAAAAGTGTGGATGTGGGACCCCCTCTCCCTGAGGTATGGTGTGTTTTTTCCTAATGTAATTATCTATGTTATTTACCCTATTACAGACCACAAAGAAGTAACCTTCAAGTTAGTTTACAAAGGGGGATAAATTGTGGCTATTTAAGGGGAGAGAATAACTTAAAAATATAGGGGGAGAAGCTGATTGGGGGAGTAGTGAATTAAGGGGAATAAAATGCTTATGTGACATGATGAGAATTCAATGTTATGAGGAAATACTTCATGGTCATGTCTATTAGATCTTAGATTAGACATCTTTAAGAAATCCATAGAGCACACGAACTCAAGTAGTGAATTTAGGGGATTTTTGAATCTGATGATACTAAAGGTGATTGATCAAAGGATATATATCATGACTGATGAGGTTCGTGATTAAATTAGTTAATTGATTTTAAATGAATTGATTCATTTATGAAATTTTCATGCTACTCATGTTTATTACACCGATCATTACTAATGTGGGACTAGAGTATGTGTTGAGTAAATCTATGACTTCTATATAAATAACAATAATTGAATAGTGGTTTAATATGGAAGAAGCTTAAATGAAGTACCAAAATGTGAATAATTGTCAATAAAACCAAAGGCAAAGATTTTTTGGGGGGAAATACCTTAAGGTAACATTGTAGTGTTTTGGGTTGATTGGGTTTGTTTAAAAAGTTGGTTTTAATGGATAGTTGTGGAGTTCTAGATATATTTTTGATAATACATGTTGAGAAAGATATAATACAAATTAATGGACTCTTTAGAGGTGGTAAAAAAAGTTCATATACAAGGTGGTGTCATTTCCCAGTGTTTTCTAAATTTTTGGGTCTAAAATATGGAGAATTGAGAAATTTGTTTTTGGAAAAGGAATGTTCATGCAAGATTAAAGTTTTTTTGTAAATTTTCATGCAATATATGATCATGGATCACCATATCAAAATTTGGAAAGGCCAAGAATCATGAAAAAAATTGAATTTGGGTGAAAGAGGCTTACATGATCAATGCGATGTCAAAAATGGTTTTATACACTTAGATGAAATATTATGTGTGTAGTGTAGGAAGTGTAAGGAATTTTCACACAAGGTCAGTCAAGTCTATAAATAAGTGGTTACCCCCTCATTTCAGAAGCTCGTCCCTTATCGAAATCCAGGGCTTTGAATCATGTAGGAGTTGCGCGCAAAATGAGTTATGCTTAAAAAGAGTTGCATGAAAAAAGTGTTGTGCATAATGAGATTTGGGTGAAAATCATAAATGTTGTGGTAAAGTCTATAAAGTTTCATGCAATACACCTAAAGGTTGCACGAATGACAGAATTTTCCTAGTAATTTTGTGGTAAAGGGGAATTCATAAAGAGGATGAAAGTGAAACTTAATGATACACTAAATGAGGTGTAAAAAATATTGATTCTAGAAATAAAATGAGGGTCTTATGAAGAAGTATTGAGAACACTTAAATTAAGAGATCAATTAGAATTTATATTGTGATTGCTTGTAAACTAGAAGGGACATTGAGTCGGATATGAACTTTATAAACAGCAGTGTGTTTTTAGTGGGTTCGGAACATTGGAAAATTGTCATTGTATACTCCTTGGACATATCCCAATGATGTTGAATCCTATAAAATTATTATTTCTTGTTCATTATTTCTTCATGTTCATACATTACTATGGGGAATAGAGAAAATAGTGTTTTTTTAATAGAGAAACAATATTCGAAGGGATGTTAGTTTTAATATGTCATACCATGATTCACCCCCCCCCCATCAGTGTATTTAACCTAGTTAGGCTAATAGTGAGGTTTATGCTTGGTGCAACCTAAATTTGGTTGGCTTGGGACATTCGAATAAAGCATCCATTGGAATCATTTTCAGTTGATTAATTAAATAATTAATTTAATTAATCCATTAAATGACCTAAATAGAAATTCTCCATTAATATAATGTTATGGAAGATCGCTATGGTTAGTCTCATAACCCAGGGAATGTTCAAAGGATATTTGTTGGGAAAAAATCCTTTAAGGTACATTGAAGAATTTTTGGGTTGATTGTGTTTGTTGATAAAGAGGGTTTCCATGGTCAGTTTCTGATTTCTAGAGATATTGTTGAAAAACTATATTGACAAAGATCCATGACCAAGGAATGAATGACCTGGTGATGGAATAAAAAGATCGTATATAAGATGGTATCATTTCCAAGTTTTTTTCAAATTTTTGAGTCAAAAAATTGGAGAATGGAGAAAAGTGTTTTTGGAAAAGGAAGTTGCGTGAAAGTTTTAAGAAGGTTTGTAAAGTTACACACCATCCATTTTTCAAAATTTGTACATCAAAATATGAAAATAAGGGCGCACAAGTTATGGATTTTCACAAAATTGAGGTTGTACTAATGTGAGACTTGTGCATTCAGGGAGAAGTTGTGAACCATGTGTGTAAGGTCACTAGAATGCCTATAAATAGGCGGCTACCCCCTAATTCAAATTGAATCTCAACACTTAGAGAAAATCAGAGATCTGGTGGCGCAATAGGTATAAAGTGTCATGCAAGCAGAGATTTTCACAGAAGTTGTGTGCTAGAAGGGAGTTGGGAACCAATAGTGAGTTGGGCATAAAAAGTGTGTCTCACGAAAGTATTGAGTACTGCATAAGTTTGTTTTCAATGAAAAAGTTGAAACTTGAGTACCATGCATTAAATTTTCATGCAATTTAACCCTAGGTTGTGCGAAATTTGTAAGTTTCCCAGTACATCTGTGGTAAAGTGGTATTCATCAGTGGATGTAAGTGGAACTTCAATAGAGAATCTATCTATAGTCGAGGATGAATAATTCCAGAAAATTAAGGGACTTACAATTCCATAAATTGTGAGTGAATATATTTTAATATCAATGAGCTAATAAAGAGGAAGACGGTGATCCTTTCCACTGGAAATAATCTAGAGAAAGAAACATAGGGAGTGACCCTTGGGAATGTAGTGAGAAAACCCTAAATCTTGTAAGGGTAGTGATTCTGAGAATAGTAATTATCTAGCCTGAACATCATTATTGATAGTGAGACTTAGTAAATTTGGTACAATTGGCACATTTTCATTGTATGCTACTTGTATGTGGCCCAGTAAGGGTGAACCATGTAAAAATATTTTTATTCTTGTCCTTGCTTTATTTCTTTACTTTCGGTGCATTATCATTAGATAAAATTGGAAAGGACACAATCAAAATTAACATTAAAGATCATAATAAGTGACCCTTGTAATAAAGATGTAAAGATCTAGTGGTGAAGTAAGAAGATATAAAAAAATATTTGTACCCTGATTCACCCCCAGGGTATCTAGGACCCTTTTGGACCTAACAATTGGTATCATAGCATAGTTTTCCTTTATCATATTTTTTTAATCTAAATTGGTCCAGTTGATTTTTGAAGTTAACGATCCATTCTTCTCTTATCTTAGTGTTCCATGAAAAAGAGAATAACTTCAAAAAAGAAGAAGAAGTCTGGTAGAATTCCTCAGTGTGGAGGTGTATATGGAAAGAGTGTGATTCAGTTTAAGGAAACCAACAATGTACTATAGAATGATTTTGATGAAACAGACGGTGAAAGTGTTTACTCACTCAATGATGTTGTAGGAATGATTGGAGAACCTTATATTCCAAGTAATGTTGGAAAAAATTGATGAAGAGGAAATTGAAAGAAGAACACAAGTATAATTTGTCTACATAACAAATGAATTGGATTAGAAATTGGTTGATGAAATTAAATCTAAGAATATAAGAATCCAAGTGTAGGAAATTAATGTCAACAAGATCATAGGATTAAATAAAAGGCTTGTTGATGAGGCTATCTGAGGGAGAAGAATGATTCCCAATATGAAGAACTGAAAAAAGATGTATATAAAGGTATAAAAACTTAATATGATTATAAGGGAAAGAGTTTGAACTCAAAAGAAATATAGAATTAGAAATCCAAAAATGATAATCCTGCTACATAGCTATATAAACTAGTTCAGAAGAACCAAAGTCTACAACAAGAAAATACATTTTGTTCTAATTCTATTTCTAATGAAAATTTTAAAATAAAGGATCA
The DNA here is from genome assembly GCA_963277665.1 of Viscum album. Taxonomy (NCBI): domain Eukaryota; kingdom Viridiplantae; phylum Streptophyta; class Magnoliopsida; order Santalales; family Viscaceae; genus Viscum; species Viscum album. Next base: position 84,397,190 of record OY728121.1, on the reverse strand, counting down.
AAGTGACATTGTGGATAATATCACTCGATAATTGAAAGATGAGATGACTAATTGGAAGAATCACAAGATAGAAATTAATTCTAAACTTGAATTAAGGGATATAAAGATTCACCAACTCAGATAAGTGATATAATTAGTAAATAAATAATTGGATAAATCTAATGTGAAAGGTATTTCTAAATTAAAGGATTTCTTTAACTTACCATTTGATTATCCTTCGGTAGTTGAAAATGAAATGAAAAGAAAATGTGATATTTATAAAGAGAAATAAGAACAAATTTTCTCATCTCAAAGGTTATAAATTTTGGGAAAACTAGAATTGGATATGATGAACCCTCTCCCAGGCTTGACAATATGAGAGTTGTGAACAGTTCTAGAAAATGTAAAAAACATATAGATACCAGAAATAGACCTAAAAAGGTTTTTAGAGTAAGTAATGATATAATGTTCTATTTTTATGGGATTTATTGATATATTTAAACCTTTTATTCTAAGGTTTTGTAATATATTTCATGTTGTGAAGATAGAAATATTTTTAAATCTAAGAATAAGAAGAAGAGTCTTGAGAAATCTAAAAGAACAGTCTCTCAAAAGAAAGTATCCATGAAATACTACTATTGTGGAAGAATGGGACACACCATAAGTATGTTTAAAGAAGCCTAGGATCTCAATGTCAGAAGAAAAACTCACATTACATCAATATCTCAATTTAGAAATTATGATATTTTTAATCGGACATGTTTTATATGTTTGAATCATGGGAATTCAGAAAGATATTTTAGTAGGAATAAAGCAGGGAAGAAAATGGAACTTGAAAGGAGATCACTGACTCTAGTTTTGTATAATGATAAATTCTACACATGAACACAAAGTGATAAGTTGAGAAATATGTTTAAACTCTTGGAGTAAACATATGGGGATTAACAAATGGTGTATCAAGAACCTCCTCTATTACACTCAAAATAGCTCTGTTTGAAAGATTATGAATGATCCTAGAAGAAAAAGGGTGGAGAAAATCATGTTGTGAGTATGAATAATGTATATTCAGTGAAGAACCCACAAGTAGAAATAAATTGTGTGGAGACTCAAATAACTGATAAAATAAAAATTAATAAAGCATTCCTTGAAAAGTTCACATGGTATGACACATGGAAAGAAGTGAATGCAATAGAAAGATCCCTCCAATGGAGGAATAAGCAAGAGAAGAAGACTAGTGAAAAGATTACTTCTCAAAGAAATATTCATGAAAAATGGAATATTAGTGGAGCATCAAAGAAAGAAATGTCTACAAATGGGTTTAAACCTAAAATTGTGAAAATTTCAATTCTTACAAAATCAAAATATTAGAATAAGATTTAGAATGTGGGTAAATAATGTTTAGTCATATTTCTAGAGCAATTGGATATGGCTAGGTAGTTGGAACAAGCACAAAAACAATATAGTTATTTTCAAGAAAGTATCAATGGGTTGATAAGTCAATATCAACCACAATCATCTTCTTGAGGATTCTATTGGATCCCCTCTCCCTATGTGTATAAATTATATTAGCTGATATTCAAGTCTTTCAAGTTCATGGGGAGATACGATCCAAGGGGAAGTGGCATCAAAGGATGAAAATGGTGATGTAATGTGATCTAGAATTATAACTAATTCAAATCAGTCATAAGAGTTAAATAATTAATCGAGAAGAATTCCTTGAAAGTTTTTAATGGTTTGTGTATTCCTTAAATGTATGGAAGTAATTGAGAAAATGGATAGTGATTATGTTATTAACATTATCTAGTGTTTCCTACACTAAGTTCTAACTCAGTAGGCTTAGTGGTTTTATTGATGGCTCATTTTAAAGGGCCACATGAGAATAAATTATACAGGTGAAGAAGAATGATTGTGGGTCAAAACATTGGTCCCAACAATAGGAAGAGTTTCACATTATAGGGGGATAATTCAATCTCCTAATAAGTTTCAAGATATCAATGGGATAAAAAAGATGAAATTTTATATTATCTGACATCAAGAAGACCGATTGGGGGAGAATTAGTAACATCCATGTATTTCATGATTATTTATTCTATTATAACAATATGGTAGAAGCTGAAATTTTTTAGGATACCAAAAAGATGTGAGAGAATATTAAAAATGTTTCAACAAGAGGCTGGGGAAATTAGTTTAAAACAATGATGTCACTATAGTGGAAAATGAACAGAATATTCAACAGCATAGTGAATAGTTCCTTGGTGAGTGTTATGAAGAGGTAAGAAACCCAGGGGGATCAGAAGTGGAAGATATTGACTCAGAAGAAGATACTAACAGTGAGTAGGAGGAATCCAAATTTGTATTTTCATAGAAGCCAAAGAGTCAAGCTGAAATTGAATGAGTATGAATACTCTATAGAAAACATCATTCTTATCAAAGGTAGGGCCTAAATGTTTTGTTGATATATTTAAATATGAGAACTAGGTTCAGGATATCAATGAAGATCTTGACCAAATAGAAAAGAATCAAACTTGGGAGATTGTTTCGAGACAATAAGATAAGAATTCCATCAGGACTAAATGTGTCTTTCGTAATAAGATCAATGAATATGGTGCAGTGATTCAAAACAAACCATATCTAGTGTGAAAAGGGTACTACCAGATAGAAGATATTGAGGTTGATGAAACATTTTCACATGTTATAAGGATAGAAACAATCAGATTATCCTTGACCATAGCAGTGCAATAAAAGTTCAAAGTTTTCCAGATATATGTCAAGTAAATATTTCTAAATACATTTCAGGAAGAAGATGTTTACATTGAGAATCCAGATAGTTTTCTCATTCATGAAGATGAGAATATAGTTTTTTGGTTGAAGAAGGTGTTATATGGGTTGAAGTAGGCACCAAGGGAATGGTATTCAAGACTATATCTATTTTTGAAAAATCCCAGTTTACAGTGTGGTGGATTGTATTACAATCTATATGTGAACAATGATAGTAATCAAAGTATGATGGTGATGGTAACACAAGGAAATAATGGAATAATCATTTATCAATATGAATATTACAAGGAGGTCTTGAGAATATTTATAATGGATAATTCCAAGGATATGACAGCTCTGGTGGCTACCCAGATGAAACTGTCAATAGATGATGAAGGCAGTGTAGTTAATGTTACTAAATATATGAAAAAAAATTATAGTCTACTATAATTGAGAGCAATAATACATAAGATTGTTTTTTTTCACATTCCAAGCAGCAAGGTATAAAATAAATCCCAAGGAAATACACATACTTGTAGTGAAAATAATACTTCGGTATATCAAGGGCATAGTGGATTTCAGTTAGATTTACAATGAAAAATATTAGCAGGATCTATTGGGATATACAGTTGTAGATTGGTCCGGTTTAGGAAATGGTAGAAAATCAACATCATGCGGTGCATTCTATCTTGGAGATTTATGTATTTATTTTATAATAAAGAAAAAATATTTCATTTCATTGAGCACTGTAGAAGATGAATATATTGTGGTTACTTAAGCATGCACGCAGTTATTATGGATGAAGCAGTAGCTTGATGATATGGTAGTAGAAGTGAAGTCTCCAATGAGAATACATAATGATAATTCAAGAGCTATAAATATTATAAAAAATTCATTCTGTCACTCAAGGACAAAGCACATTGAAATAAAGTATCATTTTATCAAGTAGAAGGTAGATCAATGGATTTGAAGTTAGAGTATGTGCCTATAGAATAATAGTTTGCAGACATTATGATAAAGGTCATACCTAAAGAAGCATTTTAACAACATTGACTGTATCTGGGAGTTCAGTTGACTCCCCGTACTTGAAAAACTGTGGATGTGGGACCCCCTCTTCCTAAGGTATGGTGTATTTTTTTTGTAATGTGTTGCTTTGTGTTCTTTACCCTATTTAGAACCACAATGATGTAACCTTCAGGTTAATTGATGAATTGACATTCAGGTTCATTGAAAAATGGGAAGAAATTGTGGTAATAAAAGGGAGAAAATGTCTTAGTCAAGACATGGGTAGGTGTTGATAGGTGGAGCAGCAAGATAGGGGGATTTTTAAATCTAACCATGCTAAATGTGATCGTTCAATGATTATATATCACAACAGCAGAGGTTCATGATGAAAGCAAAGGAGTGATTTTGTAATGGAACGAAGTGATTAACTGATTAACTTTGCATTATACTCTTGTTCCTCACGTTGAGCATGGATTATGTGGTCTTAGAGTGTGTGTTTTGTAAATAATTCATTGTTATCTAAATCACAAGAATCGAATGGTGGTAGAAGATGGAAGAAGCTTTCATGAGGTATCAAACTGCGAAGAGTTTTCAACAAACCCAAAGGGGGGGATTGTTGGGAAAAAATCCTTCAAGGTAACATTGAATAATTCTTGGGTTGGTTGTGTTTGTTGACAAAGAGGTTTTCCATGTTCAGTTGTGGAGCTCCAAATATATTATTGAAAAACTATGTTGACAAAGATCCATGACCAAGGAATGAATGATCTGGTGCTGGTAAAAAAATATTGTGTATAAGATGGCGTTGTTTCCCAATGTTTGCCAAATTTTTGGGTACAAAAATTAGAGAATGAAGAAAAGAGTTTATGGAAAGGAAGTTTCACACAAGTGTTAAGGTGGTTTGGAAATTTTCATGCCAAAAATTTTCTAGAATCACTACATCAAAATATAGAAAAGGAAAAAAGGGTGTTCAAGTTATGGATTTGTATAAAAGGTGAGGTTGAATGAATGTGAGACTTGAGTGTTAGGGGAGAAGTTGTGAACCATTCATACAGGGTCACCAAAATTCCTATAAATAGGTGGCTACCCCCCTCATTTGAATTAAATCTCAACACTTATAGAAAATCAGAGCTTTGTCCATGAAAGTGGTAGAAAGTAGCATGAAAGTAGAGAGTTTCATAGAAGTTGTGCACTAGAAGAGAGTTTTACGACAATAGTGAGTTGGGCATAAAAATGGTTTGTCTTGCAAGTATTGATTAGTTCACAAGTTGGTTTTCCATGACAAAGGTGACACTTTCCATGAATTAAAGTTTTGTGCAATTAAACCCTAAGTTGCATGAAAGATGGATGTTTCCTAGTACATTTGTGGTAAAGTAGTATTCATCAATGGATAAAAGTGGAACTTTAATAGAGCATCTATCTATAGTTGAGGATATGATATTCATGAAAATGAAGGGACCTAAAATTCCATTAACTATGAGTGGATCCCTTCCAAGAGCCGTGAGAAAAGGAATATGAAGACGGTTATCATTTCCACCGGCAGTGAGCCGAAGAAAGAGACATAGGGAGTGACCCTTGGAAATGCAGTGAGCAGACCCTAAATCTTGTAAAGGTAGGAAGATTGGGAATAGAAGTTATCTAGCTCAAATATAATTGTTGGCATTGAGCCTTGTTTAATTTGGTACAATTAACACATTTTCATTGTATTCTCCTTGGATGTATCCAAGTGGGGGTCATCCAAGTAAAAATAAGTGTTCCCTTGTGCTTACTATATTTCTTTACTTTCAGTGCATTATCATCAGATAAAATTAGAAAGGACACAATAAACATTAACAATAAAGATCATAAGAAGTTTAATAATGAGTTCAAGATCTAGTGGAGTAGGAAGAAGTTCTTAAAGAATATCCATACTTGAATTCACCCCCCCCCCCACCCCTCTTAGGGTATCTAGGCCCCTTTTGGACCTAACAATATCTCATAAATCCTTTATTGGAAAATTGAATTAAGATGAAAATGATCCTCCATATCGATTTTTATAGAGCCGTAGTGAGCACAATATACCATCCTCCTTTTTTGGTGAGCACATTATTCACTAATGGATGATCCAATCTTATGGTAGGACTTTTCATATGTGGATTTCTGCACTTATGATTAAATGATTGAGCATAATAAATTCCTTTCCTTTGATATGTGTTCATTTTTATCCTTTGTAAGAGCCCATGTATCAAATTTATTTATTATATTCAATTAATCCTTGTTGTGTCATGTTTCTCACCCCATATAGCCCCAATTTTTATTTATTGGCCATGAAATCTTGGACAGTAAATATTTCACCTTTGTTATTGTTTATTTTTCGCAATTTTTCTTCACCGATTGGCCTATGGGGTCTCATTTTGACATTGTCAGATAGGATCGAGCATGATGGGACCCTTTAATTTGAAACAAATTCATAGGCAATGAAAGGATCCATAATTGGAGGAAGGATTGGGAAGATTTTTAGGTTAGGTTTGATCACTTCACAGATCTGAGATCTAAAGTGGTGTTGGTCATGGTACGAGAGGTGTGTGAGGTGCGTACGGGTGTTGAATGGGCCAACAGAAATCTGATTTCCAACCTCTGGATGGCTGAAAACGATGAACGGAGGCATCCACCTTAAATTTTAGTTATCTTGGAGGCACGATTCAAAGTGGAAATGGAAGGTATGGAGGAATGTGTATCAAATATTGGATTCTATGAAAATGATGACAACACATCGCGTTGTTTGAAATAACACATGGAACGTTCTTCAAAAATATGTAGTGATATATTTTCCAAAAGATTATAAATATCACACGTTGTGTGGGCCACCCACATGCTATGTGACATGGTGATGGTGACCCTATGTGTACTTCAGGAGTACATGGATACAGGCACATTCAAGAACATATCGTGTTCTGGAACACAGATAGCGTACACAAACACAGCCCGAATGACACATTCAAAACCCTATGTGATAGGACACATCATGTATTAGAGTACACAAGAATGGGAAATATTACGCTAACATGGCCAGGAGCATGGGAAGGGACTTGGGTGGCTAAGGCATGTCGTGTAGTCCCTTTACACACCATGTAGGGATAAATGGTTAGAGATCCATGTACTAGAATGGAAACGGTCATGTAGTAGGGTCACACTACACACCATGTGGGTCCCCTTATACACTATGTACCCTCCTTTTTTAGTAAAATTTTACCTCTCATATCTCCTTCACTGGGACTTAGATTTTGGCCCAAGAGTAGCCTATCCTGAGTTTTTTTTCATGTAGAGTGTGATGGTAACCTTCTTGGTTTCTTTTAAGATATTATACAAGATGTTTCATGTGTGACACTTCTTTAGGAAACAATCGACAACAGTAGTAATAAGGAAGGATTGTCAGATAGATTATAGTGGAACCCTCCTACTAGGTAGGGAATAGGTCCTCTATAGACCATCAGAGTGGAACCCTCCCACGATGTCAAGGAGTGGGCTATCTACCCTTTGAGTGGAACCCACCTGGTAGAAAGGGAATGGGTCCTCAACCACCAAAGTGGCACCCTCTTATTGGGATATGGAATGTGTTCTCTATCAACTATCAAAATGGAACCCTCCTCTTGGGAGGGGCATGGGTCCTCTACCATTGGAATGGAACTCTATTGAAGTGTCTGGGTATGAGTCTTATTCCCTTTGAGTGGCACCCTCCTGTTGGGAAAGACATGGGTCCTTGACCATCAAAGTGGAACCCTCCTCTAGACATAGGGCATGTCTCCTCTAGATAACTATCAGAATGGAACCTCATGTAGATTTAAGTAATGGGTCCTCAAATACTAGAGTGGAACCCTCCTGTTTAGATAGGTCATGGGTCCTCTATCAACTACCAGAGTGTCACTATCCTGTGGAGTTAGGGTATGGGTTCTCTATATATTGAGTGTTACCATCGTATTGTACCAAGGTATGGGTACTCTACCTAGATATTATGGCCCCTCAACTATCTAGCACAGTTCTAAGGTGTGGCTCAACTAGGATGTCATTCAAAAAGACATGTGAGATGTTGGGAATAATTAATGGACCCTTTGGAACTGTTTTATCTATTTTCTTAGATTAGAATTTGTGATGCATATCCCATTTCTCTCTTTTTTGGGTTTATTTTTGTGACAATATATATATTTGAATCCTTATTGTTGGATTTTGTTACTTTCTTGCTATGGGTTGTGTAGTCTGTTCATATATTGTCTCTTACTTATACCCATTTGAATTTTGGGATGTCTAACAGGGTATGTATATACTCACCCCTACATAGGCTTTGACCACACATGTCGTGTCTTATATAGAAGATAGATAGTTCTACAGTGATTATAGAGGATCATAGGGATACCTTGGTGCATTTGACCGAATACGGTGGTTAGGTCTTGAAGATTTAGAGTTGGGATCTCTCGCACTTTACTTTTCTAGTTTTTTTAGGTTGGGACATCATTTTAGTTAGGAATGTATTTTTTCAATTTTTCTTTTCAGATTACATTTTCATACTCCTTTACTCCCTAGAGGTTTTACATGCATGATTTTCACTCTATATTTTGCATAATTTATTATTATTCCTCTACACTTCTGCATGGAGATGTTTGGGTTTGTTCATATAGGTACTTAGGAAATGGCATATCATATTAGTTAAGATTTTTCGCTCTTATCCCTAACCCCTGGCCTATGGAGGCGGGCTTGGGGTAGTTTCAGATCAAGTCCCATTGGGTTGGGTCATGACAGATTGGTATCAGAACATTTAATTCCTTGCGATGGTTTTTGGAGTAGTCCCCTTATGAGGATTTGGTTGGGAATTAGGGAAACAATGTAGAAGTGTCTCAAGTGCATATTTCAGACCAGGGAACCCAATCTTGGTATAGTGCCTGATGTATCCATATATCATAACCTTAACCACTTTCTTGTCGACTCAAAATACCAAGAAATTGGTTGTAGGGATCAATGGTACATGAACCATATAGGATTGATACTTTGACTATCCATCGTGAGTCGTATCCCCTTATATATATGTTCATTTAATCATGGTGCATCTTGATCACTTTAGAGATTCCTCTGTGAAGAAATTAAGTCAGGTTACCAATTCATGATCATGATGATGATCTGATGAGTAATGATACCTCATTTCATGGGCCATCATACGAGATATTTCCTTCAGACAAGCAGGTAGAAACACCCCTACCTGTCGACCAACAGATTATACTATTATAGCAGGTTGAGGATGTGTGTAGGTTTAGCGTACTCCATGAGTTCTAGCACCAGAATCCAATGAGCTTCCATGATGAGCTAGATCCCCAAGAAACTGAGGATTGGATTTAGTTGATGATCTGATTTTTTAGAATTTTGTAGATATTGACCTATCAGATGGTTACACTCATAAATAGTGGCATTTTTAGAGTAGCAGTTGGTTTTTATGGTACTAGAAAATGAAACACTTGTGTTGAGTATGCATTGTAGGTTCTAGAGATAAATATAACCTAGGTTTCATGTTGGGCTAGACTCCCTTCTTAGGAAGTTAATGTGGGGACTAATTATATAATTTGAATATCTTTCTTGGATAGGACCCATTTCAATGGTGGTCCTCATGGTAAGACCTATCCAAGAGAACATTATTCATTAGAAGAGACCTATGATGGAGATGTTTTAGCATAGATTCAGACAAAAAATGGAGAGGGAAACTTCCTCTACTGAGACATTTTCTTATGAAATGATTCAAAAACTGTGAGGGGGAGTCAGTTCCGTCTAAAGAATATAGATTCAATGTGTGGAAAAAGGGTCCCTTTAACTTGCATGATCAGGATATGTATGTGTGATGGGGTGCTAGATTAGGACCTGTTTAGGAAGATCAATATGGAATGGGAAAGGAAGGGATCCCAGTGGATGGGGATTCTAGTTAGGAGGCTTGACTGTGGTTTGGGGTATGACATATGTCTCCACTGTTTCAGATATAGTTGTTATAATAGAATCAAACTGCACATTTGGTGTAGCCCTATTTGAGACCCAACAATACCAGTGGTGGCCTTTTTACTAGAAGATTTTTTTAGAGGATCCTATGGAAAGGATCAGTGATCACATGATTCTTCCAATGGGGAAACCTTAATCTATGGGGATATAGATCCACACATTAAGTCTTTCCATAGCGATAGTGAGACCCTATGATGTTTTCCTTAGTATGGACTTGGCATCGACCATCCAAACTCATATTATTAATACTAGGGATTATGGTAGTACTTTTAGGTTATGGGAATGAGTTTTCCTCCTTGATGATGAGTAATCATCATATAGAGTAGGATGATTTCATTCAAAGTAGTTCATAAATGATTTATCAGTTGTCTAGTATTATCATTATAGTAGTGGATGTTACGATCTCCCAACTCCAATGGTGGGATATAAAGATGTGTTGGGTTTACCTCCCCACTATGAGATGTACCTCTATATAAACATACACTAGGGACAACCTGATGTTTTTTCTAGTATTTCGGATGACCTCTTGGGGCTTCTAGAGCTAGTGGTGTTGTTGGAGGGCCTACAGAGGCAGGGCTTCGTAAGACCCAGTGTGTTCACATGGGTAAACCTATATTGTTTTCCTAAGATGTGGGTGAGAGCTCATGGTGATGTGTGTATTGAAATTTCCCAAACTAGGTGACTATTAGGATTGATTAACCACCCTTTAGAATAGATGACTCCTTCAACTGGTGGTTTGTGGAGAAGTGGTTCTCAAAGTATGACCTCAGGATGGGTTATCACCAACTCCTAGTTCAAGATGAGACTATACCAAGAATGAATTCCTAGTGTTTTTATGATTGTGTTGAGTTGATGGTGATACCATTTAGTGTGTTTCATTCCCATCGGTGTTGAGAGAGTTTTGAATTGTGTCCTTTAACCCTTCTTCTATCGGTTCATGGAAGTCTTCTTCATCAGTACCCTCTAGTCCTCGGCATCTGAGTAGAATCATGAAAGACACATAAGAACTAATTCTAGAAATTATTTGAGTGTACCAATATCAAGGGGACCTCTTGTGTAGTTGTTTATAGATTCAAAAGTTTTTTTGGAAGACTTCTCCTATATTGAATCCCCTTTAAACACCATGATTCATAAAGGATATCCATTTACCTGAAGTGGGTAGTGATAAATAGCCTTTGATTATTTTAGGATGAGGCTGATGAGTGATTCTATTTTGATAATACCATAGAATATCATGGAGTATATAGTGTATTTTTATTCCTTTATAGATGGTCTTGGATGTGTGTTGATGTAGATATAGAAAGTTATCACATAAGGGTTTAGGAAGTTGAGACCCCATGAGTAGAACTATGAAACTCAATATGTGGATATGGAAGTGGTAGTCTTCACTCTGAGGATGTAGATGCACTATGTTTTGGGTATTTTTTACTCAGATCATCATATTATTAGGTATGTCTTCACATAGATACACTTGAACCTAAGACATAGGCACTGGTTGAAGTTCCTCCAGGACTATGAATTTGATATAGTCTATACTTTGGGAAAGGAAAATGTGGTGGATGATTCCATTAGTAGGAAGTCTAGGCTTGTTTGGTGTAGGAGTCATCAGAGTAGTTATCTTCCTTATAGATGGCCCTGGTTGAGGAGGAGGGTGAAACTTTTATTCAAGAGATGGTGTTGACTCCTCCACTCCTCTAGCATGTGAGAGTGTCACAGTTGGTAGGAATTGACTGTGAGTTCTTATGTGACCATATATCCTCAAGATATTCACCAGATAGATTTTATAAAGGAGGTAATCATGTCATCCAATTCCATGGATAGACGGTGGTCATGCTCGTGATACAGAAGGAGTTTATGAGATAGTTTCACACATCTCCTTTAGTTATATATCTCGGTGTGGGGAATATGTATAGAGATATTCATCAGCATTTCTGGTGGGATAGCATGAGATGGAATGTTGTTGAGTTCATCTCTCAATGTCTCGCATGTTAGTAGGTAAAGGTTAAGCACCAGGTTTTGGTAGGCTTTTTGTAGACTCTTAAGATCCCAATATGGAAATGGGATGAGATATCCATGGACTTTGTGACTAGAATACTTTGGACAATGAGAGTCCATGGTTCCATTTGGATGATAGTTGACCGACTTATAAAATCAGTGTTCTTCCTTACTATCAAGGAGCATAGTTCGATATAGAGTTTGGGGTAGTTTTATATGTGGTAGATCATCCGCCTTCATAGGCTGGCCTCGATTATTGTCTATGACCATGATGTGTGGTTCATGTCACAGTTGGGTATAAGGATATAGGAGGCATACAGAACCTAGATGAGGATGAGTATAGCCATTCACCCCCAAAAAAATGGGAAGACCAAGAGTATTATCCAGGTGCTAGAGGATATGATGTGGGATTTCATATTAAACTACAACTGGATCTTGAAGGATCACTTTCCATTAGTAATGTTTTTTTATAATAATATCTACCGCTCTATTATCATCATGGAACCTTTCAAGGACCTATATGGGAGACCCTTCATGTCACCATTTGTCAAGACTAAGGTTAGAAAGGAATCTCTAGTTGGGCCAGATATAGTGTAAGTGATGATAGAGAAATTCTAGGTAATCCATGAGAAGATGAGGAAATCTCATAGCAAGAAGAAATATTATGAAGATCTATGTCGTAGGACCTTGGAGTTCGACCAGGAAAACAATGTTTTCCTGATATTCTCCCTATGATGAGGATTACGAATATTTTCATGGGGAGTAAAGATATCCCCAAGGTTCATCGAACCATTTAAGATCCTATAGAGGGTTTCTAGGTTTGATTACCACCTCTCCCTACCCCCACAGTTATAGTAAGTTCATGACATCTTCCATGTGTCGCAACTAAGGAGGTACGTGCATGACCCTATGCATGTTATTGACTGGGGAGAGATCAAAATTGAGGATAGAACCACTTTAAAAGAGAACTTGTTAAAGATCAAGGATTAATAGGAGGGGACCCTACATGTATGGAACATCCCCTAGGTTCATGTGTTGTGGTAGCATGAGAGCATGTAGTAGATCTCTTGGGAGTGGGGGAGGAAGATACAGACTCAATATCCCAACATTTTTGCCTAGTTTTTCTTTTCAAGGATGAAAATCATGTAGGAGGGAATAATTTAAAGGCCCTTTTTTCTTTATAATACTTTGAAATATATCTATAAATATTTTTGGAGCCATGCGCTAAGACAAAACATGATTCTAATGCCTGGTGTGCCCAGAATTAATTTTATAAAAATATAAAATATATTTTATATTATGCATACATATTTTTCAATAAAATAAGAATAAATATTCAATGTAGCCTCGGATCATAAATATGATATCACAGTTGAATCTATAATGTGTTTTTTACCGTAGGAGAGACCTAAATTTAGTCATCACATGGCGTTCAGATAAAATGACTATTAACGGTACGTTTAGTGGATTAATTTAATTATTAAATTAATTGGTTCATTAAATGACCTAAACATAAATCCTATATAAATATAATGTTATGGAGTATATATAAGGTTTGTTTCATAACCATGGGACCATTGAGATAATATTTCTTCCACCCTCCATTGTCTAATCGAGTTCAGACGACAATGAGCCTCCAAATCCATGATAATTGAGGTACAGCGAATGCAACAGATCTTCCTCCTTCATTGGAGAGTGTGTTCTTCACCAGAGAATGATCCAATATTAAAGTATGAATCATCATATTTGGATTTTTCCCTTATGTTTAAATGATTGAGCATTATTAATTCATTTCCTTTGATATATACTCATTTTGATCCTAGTAATGCACCCACGTACCAAATTTATTCATTCTATTTGATTAATCCCTATTATTCCATGTTTATCACCCCTGATATCCCCAATTTTTATTATTTTGACAATAACTCTTGGAAAATGATTTTTTCATGTTTTTTCTTGTACCACTATCTTAGTTGTTCTTCATATTCTTCACCAATTGGCCCATGGGGTCTCGGTTCGACATTTTCGGGCAGAATCAAGATCGATTGGGCCCTCAAATTCATGGAATATTCACATGTAATGAATACATTGGTGATCATAGAACAAATTACAATGATTGTTGAGTTTTGGTTGATTTATTCATTGATCCTAGATCCAAATTAAAGTTATAAATGGTATGGGAGGTATGTGAGGTGCATATGGGTGTTGAACGGATCAACATGAATCTAATTTCCAGCCACCAGATGACCGAAAACAATGAACTGAGCCTTCCCCCTTCAATTTTGGGTAGCCTAGAGGTGAAATTCAAAGTATCAAGGGGTATATTTAGAGGAACTCATAGAGGATATAGGATTTTGAAAAAAATTCACAACTACATGCCATGTATTTCGAAATAACACGTGTCTTTTTCTTTGAAAATCTGAGGCGCTTGGGTGTCTGGAAGATTATAAATATCACATGTTGTGTGGGACCCCTACACACCATGAGACCTAGTTTCAAAGACCCGAAGTGTACTCCAGGAGTACACATACATGGGAATAGTCAATCACATTTTGTGCATTGGTCACACGACTAGGGTACATGGACATAGCTCAAAGTACATGGGTAGGACCATATGCAGGAGGAAAAGTGGTGTATTAGAGTACATGGGCATGAGAAATATTACACGGTCATGGATAGAATCATAGGCAGGACCTCTGGTGGTTGAGGCATGTTGTGTAGTCCCTTTATATTCCATGTAAGGCTACATGGGTAGTGAGTTGTGTACTGGTAGGGACATGTCTAGGCAGTAGGGTGGGACTACGCACCATGTGGGTCCCCTTACACACCGTGAAGCCTCCTTTTTTAGGAGACTTCTATATCTCATATCCCCTTAATTTGGACTCATATGTTTGCCTATGATTAGCCTATCTTGAGTTTTTTTCATTTAGAATGTGTTTAGGGCCTTTGTGGGGGATTTTGATATATAATGAGAGACATCCCAAGCATGACGCTTCTTTAGGTGATGCTAGACGATAGAAGTGATCAGATAGGATCATCAGAGAGATTAGAGTGGCACCATCATATTGGCCAGGGCATGGATCCTCTATCGACCATTAGAGTGGAATCCTCTTATGGTGTCGGGTCATGTGTCCTATAACCTTTTCGTGGAACCCTCCTACTAGGAAGGGAATGGGTCCTCAACCACCATAGTAGCACCCTCCTGTTGGGACAGGTCATGGGTCCTCTATTGACTATCAGAGTGGAAACCTCCTACTAGGTAGGGCATGGGTCCTCAACTATCATAGTGGAACTTTCCTGCAGAGTTAGGGCATGGATCCTCTACCCTTTTAGTGGCACCCTCCTGTTAGGAAGGGAATTGATCCTTTACCATCATAGTGAAACCCTCCAGTGGAGACAGAGCATGGTTTTTCTTGTTACCTATCAATGTGGCACCCACCTATGGTGTTAAGGAATGCTTCCTCAACTACTAGAGTGGCACCCTCATACTAGGATAGGACATGGTTCATCTATCGACTACCCATGTTGTTGGATTTTGTTAATATCTTTTTATGGGTAGATTTTTCTATTCCTATCATGTCTCTTATTTAATACCTTCAGATTTTGGGGCATCCTACTGGGTATATATATAATCACCCATGTATGGGATTTTCCTGCACATGTCGCATCTTATGTAAATGAAAAACAGGTCTGTGGTGATTGAATATGAGCATTAGGATACCCTAGTGCATTTGACCATGTATAGTGGTTGGGTCTTGGATATTCAAAGTCGGGCTCTCTCAACACTTTACATTTCCAGTTTTTTCAGGTTAAGACATGTTTTTGGTTGGGAGTTTTTGTTCCCCTTTTTCTTTTCAGAATAAATTTTTATACTCTTTTAAACCCTAGAGGTTTTATCAGAATTATTTTCACTCTAGATGAATCATCTTTTATTATAATTCCTCTACACTTATTCCTGGAAATGGTTGGGTTTGTTTGTATAGGTACTTAGAAAAAGGCCTCCAATATTAGATATTCCTTTCGGTACTTATCGATATCTTATGTCCTATGTAGAAGGGCTTGGGGTAGTTTTGGAGTAAGCCCCACAAGGTTGGTTCATGACATTTTCACAATGTTAAACCACCTTTACCCTAATTTACCTTTACTAGGGTAACTTCACTTTCACCCATAGTAACAAATTTTACTGGCCAAAATTAAAATTAAAATTATTTACTAATTTGAACATACTAATTTCAAATTTGAAAATAATTTTATAAAATAAAATTTATAAGATTTAGAGAAATTAATTTTAGTATTACCATATATAATGCGTAAAAATAGTTCCTTATAAAAAGTTCACTTTAAGATTAAAATTTATGTGTGGGATAAGATTATCAATGTTTTTTATTTTCAGTAAATAAATTATTTTATTCTAAAAAAATAAATTTTATATATATTCCAAGTAAATTAAAAATATAATTTTACCAAAATAATTTTTAATTAAATTAAAATACCAAAACAATATTTTATTAGAATTAAAATATTTCTTTAATTTTATAAGGTTAAATATAGATTTTATAAATTCAAAAAAAATATTTAAAATGAATAAAATTATTCCTTAAATATATATTTGAATAATTAAAAGGTTTTATAAAATTATAATTCTCTATTATATACTGATAAAGTAATTAAAATCATTATTTTGGAAAAACTGCATTTTTTCACTATTCATCTCAAAATAATTTTTTTAGAAATTCACAAAAAACTAATCCAATGATAATTTTCACATAATGAATCCAAAAATGGAATTAATTTTATTATATTAAACTTATATAAGTGATAAAAAATATTTTTAGATATATGTTCTTAAAACATAATAAAAATAATTTTTTGAATATGAATTTTAAAGCATGAAATTTATTTAAATTATTACTATACCCCAAGTTAGATTTTTTTCCCAAAGATAATATTATAAACATATTATGTCTTGAATTAATGATATAGTGATGTTAGTTTTTATCATCTATAGTACCTTATATTACACACATATATATTCAGAAGGGAAGTTTTTATATATAATCTCTAGGTCATTACATAAACAGAATGTATGATGAATATACACATAGTGTATCATTATAATTATATGGAAATAATTAATTAATTCATAATTTATTATCACACATCCCATTAAAATACTTTGTGTTTAATATATGTGGTAATCCCTATAACACGACATGTACATCCAGCTACACACCTTATAGTTTGGTTTACTTTAATTTATTTATTTTCATGTTAACCTACACTATATTTCTAGGGACCTATTGTGTTTTTTGTGTGGGTTATTAAACATTACCTGGAAATTATAACCCACTAAATGTTGTGTGTTTTATGAATTTTCATGTCCCTTTGATTTCAATAATTATGTGGTATGTATTAATTACAAGATGTATACTTTGACCACAAGGCTTCCACAATTACCACAAGGTCAAACCTTATAAGGTAACACTGTGTATATGTCAGCTACACATTGCATACACCGTATCAAACTTTTTTCCAACTAGAATTCAATTTGTGTAATGTAATGAGGTCGTGTATAGCTCTCCCACATGATGTGGCATGGTTTTTGTGGCTCTTTCTTGTGTTTTTGACCAAGGGTATATGACATTTACTTTTCAGGTAGACATCATGTATTTTATACCATTCGGCCAAAATCATCGGTACCTCTGAATGGGATTTTAGAGAATTATTCATTTTTCTTGTCCTATTCATGTTCATATGAAATCATACGATCATGATATCTTCAATTTTTAATAACAAGAAAAAAATGAAATGAAGAACTAACAATTAAATGCATATTTGAAAAATGACTAATAAATAATTATAAATTAATATGTGACTTCTATCATACTACATGAGGATTCTAGGGAATGGAATAAGAGGTTGGGACCATGCCCAATAAAGTTTTTTCATTGGTTTCTTAGGATAAGTCCTTAATAACATGATGTATGCAATCGAAAAAAGATTTAAAGAGTGGCTATTTTCCATATAATTTATAATTAATTTATATAAATAAGAATTAACTCTACCTATAATTCTTTCTCCATTGTTAAATAAGTTGACCTTTATTATTTTACTATTATTACTATGAAGGTTCTAAGGATAAAATATTTCTAGTGGTATCCACACATACTCCATGATCCTCATAACATCTCCATCAAATCTATGGTTTCTATCATGGAAGAACCAAACCACTAGTGTCATTCATCATTGATCACAAAAATAATTATTTCCGGACTTAAAGGATTTATTTTAATTTTATTTGTTTTAATAATTAAGAAGAGGATGATTGTTCTCTATTATTAAAAGTGTTATTTAGAAGTTCACTCTAGGGATTGAGGTAATTCTCTAGGGAGAATATGTTCTGTGCAAAATTCTCTACATCTCTTCTAAAATGATATAATTGGGTTTATATTTCTAGGTCGGAGAATTACTTATCACATAAATACCCTTAAACTATATCTTAATTTAAATAAACCCCCACATTGAATAATTATAACAATACTATTATTATTATTATTATTATTATTGATTTTATTTTTTCTCACTCGTGGATATTTAAATATAATATCTTAAATTAATTAATTAATATTTGTTTAAATTGTATTAAATAAAATATATCATTTTATTTAAACCCTTAACTCATCCCTTCAATCCTCCTCAACATTTATTAATACTTTAATAATAACTATTTATATAAATAAATATCACTGTATTAATCATACAATAAATATTTATTGGATCAATGTAACCAAAATATTTATTGTTCCTCATAACTGGATAATAATATTTATTATATGATTAAATTCAAATAGAATTTAACTAAGGTTCTGAATATACTTAATGCGTGACCCTCCAGGCCTCTTTCTCAATGGAATTGGGCTAAATATACTAAATTCCAAGATCTGTATCTAGAAATACATCAAGTCACTCATAGAGAAAGAAATTAATTTTGCAACAACAACAACCGCCTACTGACACTCACTGGGTAAAAAAATACCTTTGTCTCAATATATCATCAAGAAAGTTTCATCACTTGTTTCATCAACCTATATGATTGATATATCATTATTTTTCATTCTTGAAATAAACTCATTGAAAATATTCCATGGACATAGAATTACTCATCAAGTTATATTCCATTCAAATGGTCTGAGATATCTACTTATATTAACTTTTATGGGAT
Organism: Viscum album; assembly: GCA_963277665.1. Taxonomy (NCBI): domain Eukaryota; kingdom Viridiplantae; phylum Streptophyta; class Magnoliopsida; order Santalales; family Viscaceae; genus Viscum; species Viscum album. The sequence continues at coordinate 84,378,226 of OY728121.1, read as the reverse complement.
AAATCCTTTCTTGAATTATTTATTTATTTTATATCACTTATGATGAACCCGACATATGCTACTTATGAGCATAGGTAATCATATTTTTCACTAAAACATCGAAGTAAATGATTCATGATATACATAAATAATAATATCAAATATAAGGACTAATACATATGTTCGTGCATAGGAATATCCAATGACATGTATAACATGTATAATTCCTACTAGTGGGTTTGTTCTCATAAACTCCTCTCTTGGATATTATCAAGTGAAAAATTCATGAGAAGAAATATCAATGTCTTATAAGCCCCCAACACTTGATATACAAACATCATATATATCCCCTTATAAATATGTCATCTAGTCATGGAATATATATTTAAGAATATCTTTATAACACTTTAAGGTTCTAATCATAGTGGGGAACTCCACCAACCTTTTGATGATAGAGATTCTATAAGTAAATTATCACAATAATTTTATATAGAATAACACTCATCATGTGATAATATATATATAAATATTAAAAAAATATTATACAGATAATGGAAAGTAAAAAGTAGTTAGTTCTGGGGAACCAACTCCAATAGATAGGCCCACTACTGCAAAAACAAGCAAGGGAAGCACTACCCTTTTATCAACGATAAAAACAAGCGCTAATAAAGGGGACCCTTTATCAGTGCTTCTTTTAGTAGTGATGATAAAGGGGGATTTATCAGTGCTTTTTCCTACCAGTGAAAAATTTTATGTTTCAAAAAAAATCATGAAAAATAAATTATTGTTATATAATTATATTTATATTGATATAAATATAATATATATTTTTTAAATATGTTTTAGATACATATAAATAGACTATTACATTTAATATATAATAAATTTAGTGAAAATAGCTTTAAAATATTTAATAAAATATTATTAATTAATAATTTGATAATTATTATTGATTAAAAATCATTTAATAACAATTTTAAGACACAAAAAATCAAAAAATAATAATAAAAGATTTAAAATAAGTTGAAAATGTAACTCAAACATCAAACGGCCATAACCTTTGATCCGGGTGTCCGTTTGATCTCTACAGCATATCAAATCGAATCCTGCGACGAGATCTATGCGCTAGTCACCACAATCAAAGCTTATGTTACATTTTTAGAGGCCAAAAAATGCCCATAAGGCCTCCAAAACTGAGTTTTTAGTCAGGATACCCCGATCTGTTAACATTCAAACAAGTATAACTTCTGATCCAGAAGTCTGTTAGGCCTGTACCACATATTATATTGAATATTGTTACATTTTCTTCGATTTTAAAGGTTGTGGAGTTGAAACGGGCTTCTGGGTTATAATTTATGGTTTTTTTAACATTCTATGTCTTTTCAAATACACATATATATGTATTTATTTGTAAATATATATGTGTTTGTGTGTGTGTATTGTATATATGTATGTATTTATTTATTTATTTATTTATAAACACACATAAAAAACATATTTCATAAATGTATTTTAAACTAATCTTATAAGTATATATTAATATACAAATAAATATACAGATAAAAAATTATAACGAAAATATATATATACAAATAAATATAAATATATATTAATATATGAATGAATATATATATAATAATATAGGAATAAATATATTTATATTAATAGGAATCTATATCAATATATGAGTAAATATGACTATATATATATATATATAAATAGATATATCATTAAATAAAAAAACAAAATGGATTAGTGGTAAAGGTGCAGCCGCGAAAGGGGGGAGGTTGCGGGTTGGAGTTTGGATGGAAGAAAAGGGGTGAACGTGTGTGAGGATGTGTGGGAAGGTCAGCGTGTGGGATAGTGTGAGGGGGGTCCGCCTAGAACCGATAAAGGGGGGGTCAAGCGCTATTAAAAGCTCCCCCTGCATTATATAATTCTTTTTTTTATTTTTTTATTTTTTTATATTTTTTTGACTTTTATCAGTGCATTTTAAAAGCGTTGATAAACACCCCTTTTATCAGTTCTAAAAAAGCGCTGATAAAGGGGTCTTTTATCAGCTCTTTTTTTAGCACTGATAAAAGGGGCCTTTATCAGTTCTTTTCAGAGTGTTGATAAAAGGGACCCCCCCCCCCATATCTTCGCCTCGATTAATAGTGCTTTTTTTAGAGCTGTTAATCAACTTTTCTAGCACTGATAAAGTCCATATTTGTATTAGTGAGGTCTCATGTCTGATTTCATTAGTAGGTCTCAGCATTCATGATTTTTATTAGCACATTTTGATTATATCAATATTTTATATAGATTTATGGATCAAAATTTCATGGTAAGTACAATAGTATAAAACTAATATTGGTAACACAAGATGGTAATATGCACCTATGTTGATTGTATTTTCAATTATTGAGAAGGCAAATTATGATATGTGGATTTGGTTTTTAGCCTATATCAGTAAGAATTTGATGATAATTTGGGGTATTTGTTTGATATAAAATTTTCATTTAGTAATAAATAAATAAATCAATATATGTCATTTAATATAGTGATCCCCAAATTCATGTCATCAATATTACATTAGACATATTTCTAGCAATGTATAAAATAATTTTCATGATTAATCCATGAAGAAGGTCATCACCAAGATTGGTATGGAAATGTAATCATAACATTAATATTTTATTATTTTATTCACTATTTTATAGACTATGATCCTAATAAAATTAGTATTGGGGAGAAAAAATATGTAATATATATGGATAATCAGGTAGTTTAGGACTACATGATGCAAATACCAAAAGATAAATTTTCTTTGTTTTATTATGTGGTAAGAGGTATTTACGCATGAACATAAATATTTTGGAGTGAATTGGAGGAAAATTTATGGGGATACACATGTTATGAATAACTGGTCTAATTCAAGAGATTTTTATCATTGTATAAATTGATTTTTTGAAAGTGAAAGGAAAACTAATGATCATATACACCAAGGGATCTAATATGGATAACACTTTCAATGAGGTATTGATATAAAAATTAAATAATATTTATATTTTTAAGAGATAATGTTCAACCGAGAAGCTATTTGATTCTATATGATAGGGTGTTATGACCCTACTACCAATAGTAGTGGTTGAGTGTTTTATGGTATTACTGGAGAAAAGGATTTGAGATTATGGAAACTTTCAGTCATTGAGGGTTCCATGTACACACATAATTTCTGCATGTGTGTTAGTGGACATATTTTTTCAAATCATATGATGATCCATTGTATTTATTAGACACCATTTTCAACTATTGCAGTGAACTTTGGATACCTATGGGAGAGTTTTGAAATTTCTTGTTACTCACTAAACTACCTACATTGATACCTAAAATTGGTAGTTTTTGTCCATGGGGAAAAAGTATAGTCACATTTTATATGATATGGATTGGCCTTAGGGGCAAGGTTAATGACTAGAATGCATCATTTTTTTTTGGGATAAGGTCCTAATAAGAAGCGATGTTCTAACATTCCAAGACTGAGTTCCAAATCACATTAATAGTGATTTATCCATGAATTTTAGTAGAAATATATTTTTTTATTCAATGGATTTATATATAATATCTAATATGTTAATATTTAAGTAATTAAGAACCCTAAAATCCTATATCACAAACCCTATGTCTATACTTATTAAATCATAATTCTATATTAATAACGCATTCTATTAACCATGCCATAGTAAATAAATGTTTAATTAGTTGAAAATATTTTCATCTTTATGAATAGTGATGAAGGATGAAATTCTACTCATAATGAATCATAGACATGTTATGCATGATGGGATAAATGTGTATTCAGTTCAATGGATCTGAATGTTTAAGTCAAATAATATCACCAAATCCCCACCCCAACCCCAAGTTATCATCCCATCTATACATTGATCTAGTTTTTACAGCATCTCTATGTATTATTTTAAAATAAATATCTCTATATAATAGCTTCCCTTATCATGATATGTATACCTAATACTAAAACATTTCACTTTTCCAAGGGGGAGATGACCATCACCCTAAAGGATGTGGTATTTATGCTTTGTAATCTTATTCAAGGTGATATAGTTAGGAGACCTAGTTTTAGAGACTAATATGAGATTTTATACCATCTAATAGTATTATACATTAATTTATATGATATAGATACATATGGTAGTTGGATATATATGGGATGAATTGATATACACATTACATAGTTATCTGATTGTTCTGACAAGCATATTGTTGTGCGTTATATAGGTGGACATATATTACAAATCATTGGGGGGACAATGTGTATTGATCACTTGAGAACGCATCTTCACATGATTAATTTGGGGATACATGAGGGATTTAACCTGGTTGGGAGATGCATTAATACCTATGCATTCTAAGGGAGCATTTATATATCGTTATGTATGGTATGTCGATCAAACTGTAGTGATATTAGGTATTTTTCATCCTCTTTCAAATGTGGGAATAGGAGTTAATCCCTAACCTATCCCCTATTATTACTAGTGTATATATTCCTAAGGATGTGTAACATGACACTCATTGTATACTATGGTAAGATCACACTTATTTATTCTTTTTTGAAGTCACTATGACTAATATTACACACAACTGTTTATCATTTACCTTTTTTAGGTCAAATATTATAGTTGAAGTCATAAATTAAATTAATAATGTAAATTTTAGTGTTTTTACCTAAATTTATTCAAGTTTTATTTACTTAGAGATATTCTATATCATATTATATATATTAATGGGAATAATTTTCCATTTATTTATGCTTTTTTCATAGAACATGTGAGATGATATGACAAAACCCCCTGGAATATATGTATTACCAAGTTAACCTAATTGAGGATCATCATATTAGGTAGTGATTATATGTTAATATTTTTATGAGTAGGATCACTTATTTAGAGATATAATTGATGAATCATAGGATATAATTTGTTGAACTTGTATTCAGATTGAGCCTCTTAAAGTGTATTACTTGGATTTTCATTATAATGACTCATACCTTTCATACATAGATGTTACATATAAATAGAATAATATTCATTACATAACATAAAAACACTAGAAAAATATAGATTTAGTGTATTTGAAAACTTGGAAACATAATAAACTGATTCATAAAAACATCAACATCATCTCCCGCTTATTCCTTTATAACTAGAGCACTTTATTGACACATATTACTTAATACCTTTATTCATATCCTTGGGAAAAGAAACATAAGAAAATGGTGAGCTCAGATGCTCAATAAGGGTAATCAAGTGAGATAACATAAGCATAAGGTCAAAAGAAAATGAAAATAACTTTAGAAAATTATATATTTCATATCAAGGATCTTGATATTGATCTATATAATAAATCATATAAGTTCATAAGACATGAATTATAAATAATGTAATTCAAGGGAGTATAATAGAAGACTTGAAATTGTGGCATGCACATTAGCATAGAAAATCATGTTCATATTAGTCAAGGATCACTACCAAGACCATCATAGTGGAAAAAGTTCTTTACTGGACTGAGTTTGCTCCTTGTTCCAGCCCTATATTACTGAACTAGGTTTACTTCCTGTTCTAGCCTTGTATTACTGAATCGATTTCACTCCTCATTCCAATCTTGTCTATCTCATAGGATATAAATATTTACCTGATTCGTTAGAGGGAGATATAGGTCCCACCCATCACATAATAACAACCATACATATGTGTTCCATAATAAAATAAATCATTCATCAAATCAGAAACCATAAAAAATTGGTTTCATAAACATTTCATCACAACATAACTTATAGAAAATAAACCAAATTCATAAACATCATTCCATCATAAACATAAACTATTCAGATAAATAATAATAATGTTATTTTAATGAATCAGATTTTCCAGGAATTATTATTGGATGTTGTATGGATTATTTTTTAGACTAGGTGTTAAGACAACATTTGATTTTGAGGCCCAGTGTGCCCGAAATAAAGTTTTGAAATATATTAAATATATTAAATATCGATCACATGCAGTTTTCTTGAAAAGGGTCGAAAAACATATAAACATAGGCTCAGATTAGAAATATTAGGGAATATTTGAGTTTAGAATGTGAGGTTTACCCTAAGCATGAATTAACCTAGGTTAGCATGGGTCTATTGTGGAAAATTATTCATGGGTGTAAAATGAATAAAATAATAAAATAAATTTTTTTTTTTTTGAAACAATGACGTAATTATATTTCTTTAAATACATGCTTTTAGAAAATTTAAAGAGTTTTCTGTATAACCCTAAAAATCATTGGAGAGCCTTTGGAGAGTGTGGGATGAGATTAAATTAGTAGATGGAGACCATATCATGGATAGATAATCAATTCACAACAAAGTTGAAGGATCTCACCAATGACTATGATGTTGTGTTGTTCTTAATCAGTGATTGATCTATCTTGAGGTAGGATGTTTATTTTGATTTATTTATTTACATGTTCTTACTTTCTATTATGAATATGAATCAATCAAAAAACTTATTGATTCACTGCTTGGTCATCTTATGGGATGGGTTAGATTAATTATATTTTAAAAGTTTTTCTTTGTGATTACTGATTCTTCATTTTTATTATCATGACAACAAATTGATATGGACACAAACAAAAATCAATGTTCTTTCCTCTTTATTTTTCTTGTTATTTTTTTCCCTCAATTGTTCATTAATCACAAGCATTCTTTGTTTGGCCTATGGTTTGACATATTCTGATGAAATTGATTATTTCATACCCATTTCTTGGTGAAATGATTCAATATCATATATTTGGGTCCAAAACAACACAATGGCGGTGCGATGATGGGAGAGGTGATGGATCAAATGGCTCTAGATACCTAATTTTTATGTTCTTTAGAATGAAACAAAGAATAATGAATGGTCTGTTTTTTTTAGCATATTGAAGGCCCGAAATGTTTTAATGGGTCATGGAATGACTCGATGAGATTCTATATATGATTTTTTCGTGAAATGATCATCGGATCAATGGCTTAAGGAATGGTCAGGACGTGTGGAACTAGATCTGGATTTTTGGAAAATCCTGTGCTACAAGGCTTGCAAACTAGATCTACATATCGTGTGGTCCCCCCTATGTGGAGGATAGGGTTTTTGAAAAAACTTAAGTGTCACATGGTGTGTGAACTATGTCACATGGTGTGTAGTCTATCCCTGGTAAATCACTATGTACCTCAGAGGGTACACAGACACGGGTTGGAGTATACTGGTTGGAGCACACTATGTACTCCCCTACATGGACATGGAATGGACCAAAGTACACTATTTAATCAATGAATTGGTGCATGGGAATGGGTACATGGGGTAAATCCATGTACAAGAACATGGGTAGAGTACATGGGAATCCGACACACCATGTACTTCTATACTGACATGAATATGGGATGATACATGGTCCATTTACACAGGCAGGACCCAGGGTTAAGGGACATGACATATAACCCTACTACAGTTAATGTAATCCTTAAATTTTGGCTTTGATCTCTTTTCATATGTATCTTGAAAAAGTTTAGTTAGGGTGAATTCCACTTATACTTTCCCAGACAGTTATTATGGAATAATCTCTTACTCTTAGGACTTTAATCCCTTCAACATGACTTCTTGGATGAAGTTTTTGGAATCCCTTTATGAGGCCTAGAGTGGTATCCTCTATTCATCTTTGTTCCCTAGGTTGATTTCTTAGTATCATCTTGACCAACACTACATAGGAATCGATCCTCTACATATCAGGTTAATATATATTGAGTTGTTGGTATCACCCCATGACCTTGGGTGAGATGCTCATCTATGTATCATATATCATTAGAACTTATGTATATACTTATAATAGAGATACCTGACAATCGTTACATCTCGGATGAATGTCAATGGTGATATCAAACTTAGGAGTGTGTTCACCTAGATGAGTATTTTGTAGAATCTTTGAGGTTAAAATTCTTGGATGGTATATTATGGTTGTGACATACCTTTAGACTATCTTTCTTTCTTGAGTATATCTGTATATTCTTGGTATATGTGCTATAGACATATACTTTTATAGATCTGACTGTATTTCCATTGTTTTATGCTTTGTGGTTTCGATGTATCCTAGTGAGTATTTTTATAATAACCCCTGCATGTTATTTTCCCACATATGTAATGTCTTATGTAGAAGATCAACCTTTTGATAAATTCATTGATAGATCGGGACTAGATGGTGCTTAGTGAGACCAAACAGACCAAGGTGTGTTCCTGTGGTATTCTGATAGCAGTCTTGGTTTTACTTTCATGTTGGAATTGTGTTTCAGACTCTGTGGTGGGATTGTATTTGGCCCTATTTACTTTCCTTAATTTCCTCATGTACTCTTGTTGTGAGATTTATATGTATACATGCATAGTTATTTAGTTTTTTTAAAATTTCATCATTTTATATTCTTGTATATGTGTGTGTGTGTTTGTCTATAGGTACTTAGTCTTAGGCCTCCCACGTCAGTGATATGCCCAATCGGAAAAATTCTCCAACCCCTTTCCTATTGAAGGTAGGATTTGAGAGTTGTGGCATGGGCCCCTATGGGACAGGTCATGATAGAGTGGTATCAGAGGAGTTAGTTCTACCTTAGGAATGAGATTCTATGAGATTGATTTAGGGAATTAGTGTTAATTGTTTAGAGTTTGGATTTTAGGCCAGGGAATCTAGTGTTGGTGTGGTGGTCAGTGTATCCATACACCAGGACTCTGATCACCTACTTTTTGTCTCAGTACATGAGAAAACTAGTTGCATGGAAAACAATGGTATACGCATCATATAGAAATGGGTAGTGGTTTCCATGTCCTTCTTTATTCATCTATCAAGATATACTCAGTGACCATGGTATATCTTTTTTTCTTTTTGGATGCCTCTGTGATGTATTCTAGCTAGGATTCAGCATCATGATGATGAGGATGATCCCCTCAATGATGAGGCATCGATATAAGGAATAGTTCCTAATATGTTACCTCTAGGTGGTTCTATAATTATACCACCACCAATAGAGTAGCATGTGGTACCTATAGTACCAGCAAATGAGGTGCGCAGGGTGAACATACTTCACAAGTTTCAGTGATAGAGAGCCCTCAAGTTTTGAGGCAATCCTGACCCATAGTCGACTGAGGACTGTCTTGAGGTAATGACCCAAGTTTTCCATCTAGTCGCGACACCATAAAATCATATGGTAGTTCTATAAATGACCCTTCTTCATGGATCAACAAAGAGATGGTGGGTTTTGGTGACCCGGTCTTAAGATGAGGTGACTCTTGCATGGTCGTATTTTGAGAACCTTTTAGATAGGATTTATCATTAGCTACACTAAGAAATGTATGTATCTGGGAGCTTCTAGAGCTCCCATAGGGAAGCTCGATGGTATCTGAGTATTCATAGAGGTTTACCAACCTCTCCAGGTACTCAATTGACATGGTTTGTGACCAGTTCTTTATGGTTCATACTTTCGATTGAGATCTATGTAGAGACATTCAGACTATTTTTATCCCTCTATGAATTCCTACCTATGTTGGGGTGCTAGTGTGAGATTTGGTGGTTGAGAGTTTCTTGGTTGAACAGATGTAGAAAGTGGTTGCCGGTAGAGGGAAAGAAGGAGCATATACCTCAATAGAATGGATCCAACACTAGTCTCAGGGACCTAGACGTGCGAGAAATTTTAGGAGGAGGTCCTAGGATATAGGATCTATGGTTTAGGGCTCATAGGTTGGGTGCAGTCATCCCAGAGAGAGGCAGTGCAACTCATGTGATGGTAGGGTACATCTTGAATGTGATTGTCTAACCCACCGTACAACTGATAGGGAGGCTGTTTATGGTCCACAATGGCAGGAGTAGACAGGTTCTCATGGTGTAGGATGTTATAGAGGAGCTAGGAGAGTATTAGTATTTGGTTGATGCTTTGACTTGTTACCACTACCACCCCCAGGTGGTCCACATCAAGATTACGGATCTAGAGAACATTGGTGGGGACGGCTATTGGTGGTCAAATATTATGACCCAGAGGCTCCTAAAGTGATTCGAGGTACAATATGTTCCTTATCTACCTTAGTTGTAGTACTTATATACATATGTTCTATTCATTCCTTTCTTTCCATATACCTAGTGCAAGACATAGAGATTTCTATTGAGACTCTGGATTGACCCTTATTCTTAGAGACTCATACTAGAGAATACTCAATGATCACACACTTGTTCCGATGGTGTGACCTGACTAGTGAAGGTGAGAGTTTCTATTGGGATATGTTTGTAGTAGTGACGATTCCTTAAAACTTCATATTAGGTATGGACTAGTTATTCATGGTTCATGCCTAGATTGACTATTTCAGGTGGATGATTTTGTTTTTCTGCAGTGATGGAACTTGGTTATCCTTTTTGGTGAAAAGGAAACCTAGTTAGTGTTGGATGGACTCATTCATAGAAGGGGTCATCTGATTACTCTTTAGTTGACTAGCATAACCCTTGGTGCAGTGGATGTTGTGAGTTCTATGTTTTCTAAAGTGGTGGAGGAGTACAAGGATGTCTTTCCCAAGGATGGTCTAGGTTTACCTCCCCACTGAGATATAGACTTCTTCATTCATCTACATCCTAGGATGGAACTGATATCTATGTCATCTTATCAGATGTATCCTGCAGAGCTTCATGGGATGATGGTATAGTTGGAGGACTTATAGAGGAAGGGTTTTGTTAGACCTATTGTTTCACCCTTGGCAGTCCCAGTGTTGTTTTCCAATAAAGAATATGGGATATTGAGGTTGTGTATGTAATATTGGTGCAAGAACTAGGTGACCATGAATAATAAGTATCCACTAACAAGGATTGATGACCTCTTTGATCAATTGATAGGTGAATGATGATTATCGAAGGTCGATATCTAGTCAGGTTGTCACCAACTGTGAGTATAGGATGAGGATATACTAAAGATGACATTTTGATGTCATTACAGTCACTATGAGTACTTGGTGTTTCCTTTCACTGTGAAAAATGCCTCAGTAGTGTTCATGGGACTTATGGACTAGATCTTTCAGCATTTATTAGATCGGTTCATGGTAGTCTTAATCGATGATATTCTTATATACATAGTGTCTGAGGAGGATCATGTGAGACACTTGAGTATAATTCTAGAAATACTCTGAGAACACCATCATTATGGAAATCTCTCTAAGTTCTAGTTCTAGATTCAGGTCATCCACTTTCTAGGACATGTTATCTTAGTGGATAGAGTGGCAGTGGACCTAGCCAAAGTCAAGGTAGTGTTAGCTTGGGAGCCACCTGATAGAATGATAGATGTGTGTCTCTTCCTTGTGTTGGAAAACTATTACCGAATATTCATACTTGATTTCTACATAATATCAGCACCCATGAAAGCTTTGACCCAAAAGGGGAAGCTTTTCATGTGGATAGAGAGGTGTCATCAGGCTTTTTAGTAGTTGTGGAAGAGTTTAATGAGCACTCCCATCTTGAGTTTTCTAGAGGAGGGTGTTGAGTATGTAGTGTTCTGAAATGCCTTAGGAACCAATATTGGTTGTGTATTGATGAATATGTAGGAAGTGATTTCCTATCATTCATTTCATTTGAGACCACACAAATAGAACTATGAAACCTATGATATTTAGTTAGCAGTAGTGTTCTTCTCACTAAAGATGTGGAGACACTACCTAAAGAGTGAGCGATTTATCATCTATTTTGATCACAAGAGTATCAATTAAATCTTCTCTCGTAAGGATATTAACTTGAGATAGAGGTTTTGGATAGAGTTCCTCTAGTATTATGACTTTAAAATTTTCTATACTCCTAGGAAGGTGAACATGGTAGTAGATGATCTCAACAAGAGATCTTGTTCATAGTTATTGAACAGAGAATCAGATCAGTTGGCCTCATTGTAGTTATCCTTTTTAGATGGAAAGGGATCATTTTACCTCCAGTTTATGGTTGTTACCCCTATGATTTTGAAGCAAGTCAGGGAGGAATATCTAGGGGATACCTACTATGAGGACCTACTTAGTTAGATATCTACTAGTGTTACTCCTGATGGATTTTCTAAATGTGGAGATCACATCGTTCTTTTCAGAGGACACGAAATGGTAATAGTGATGTTACAAGAGGAGGTTCTGAGAGAGTTTCACACGTATAATTTTTAGGTACATCCAGATGTGGAAATGATGTACTAGGACCTCTAATGTTAGTTTTGGTAGCCAATGGTGAATAAGGGAGTTGTAGAGTTTGTCTCTAAATTCCTTATGTCTCAGCAAGTGAAGGCTGAGAACCAAGTTCTATCAAGTTTAGATCAACCCCTTGAGGTTCGAGAATGAAAGTGGTATAGGATATACATAGAATTCGTTATGTGATTACCACATACATCCTAGGGACACGATGCCATCTAGGTTATCATATATTGACGCTCCAAGTCGGCCCACTTTCTATTTATCTAAGAGAATATTTCAGTAGAGGTATTGGGAAAACTCTACATTCAAGAGATAATCTAACTCCATGGAGTTCCATAGAGAATAATTTATAACCATGATTCTCACTTCACATCTCTATTGTGGAAGGGATTACAAGAGGATTTTGGGACTTAGTTATGCTTGAGCACAGTATTTCACCCCCTAACTGATGGCCAGACTGATCAATCCATACAAGTTCTAGAGGACATGTTGTGAGCGTTCAATTTAGAATTTGTGCATATTTGGGAGAATCACCTACCACTTGTGGTTTTTTTGTACAAAAATAGCTACCATTCCACCATTAGTATGGAAACATTCAAGGATTTATACGGGGGACCTACATGTCACTACTTTGCTGGACTAACCCAGGAGAGTAAGCACTCATGGGACCAGAGTTGGTGTAAGAGACTACTAAGAAGGTTACAATTATCTAGGAGAAGATGAGGACTAGACAGATCCATCAAAGGTATTATGTGAATAGATGATAAAGGCCTTTGGATTTCAAGTAAAGAGATTATAAGTTCCTATGAGTTTCACCTTGATGTGGATTAAAGATATTTTTCTGGGGTGGAAATATCTCTCTGAGATTCATTATCCCTTTATAGATGTTGTGCAGAGTTGGTTAGGTGGTGTACCACTGGGATCTATCTCCATAATTAGACTGGGTACATAACATCTTCCATGTGTCATGAATGAGGAGGTACGTTCATGACCCATCACATGTTATAAATTGGGGTGAACTGGACAATGAGGATAGAGTGACCTTTTCTAAGTTCCTGGTATAGATCAAGGATTAGAAAGATAGGATCTTTCAAGGGTGATAGATTCCTTTAGTGTGTGTCTATTGGAATCACAAGAATATTTAGAAGAGAACCTGGGAGCAAGAGACTCATATTCATGCTGAGTAACCACATATTTTTTAGTAGCCATTGTTTTGGATTTTTGGGGATGTAATTTAAGGCCCCAACCATAAACATTACTTAATCATGAGTTATTTCAAGAATACACATTGAGGATATTTTCAGGTTTAGAGTTTTAGAGAATTAGATCATAAATCATGTTTTACATTCCACATTTAAACAAGGTGGTTGCATCAAAGACAGTATTCATTTTTTTCCACCAAAGGAAACATATTTAAAATAAAACATGGTTTCTTTCTTCACACTTCCTTGACACTATCATCACATCATGTACTTTTCTCTTGACCTGTGAAAAAAATTTCAAAAACTTGGGATGAGCATAAAAAGCTCAGTAAGGGATATAAAAATATAGAAAGAAAACATTAGTCCATGTATACATAAGAATCAATGAAATAATACTTTACTCATAAAACATAATCACTTTTACATGCCTCATTAAATCATAAGATTTTGGAATAACTCATAGAAATCATACGACATAAAGGTAACTTGAGGCATTCATAACATTCTTATGTAGGGAGTAACCCTCATGTTTACGTTTGGAATACCCATCACAGCATATTCCCTAAATCTCTTCCGAGAAACCTTAGAATTTAACTCCTTCACATTACTCAATGCATTAGAGAGCTATCTCGGGCTCACCCGCCCTTAGTTTATCATGGAACCACCTGACTTCATAAACAATTCCCAACAACCATAACATAATCGTATCACATAAAACATGCATAAAAAAACATAACATTTCCACATTTCAATCACAAGATATAAATACAACAAATTGATGTAATAAAAACATTATCAAAACCATTTTCAATACCAAAATAAAAGAAAAGTAAAACATGGTATTTATTTTTCATTTAAAAAAATTTAGGGCTTGTAGAGGAAGCCGAAACTCAAATAATGGTCACGGCGGCGGAGAAGTCGTTGTCGCCGCATAAAGTAAGACAAAAACATTCCTTTTGTTGTTTAGTAAAACTCTTCGTGTAAAAAGATTCCTTTTGAATTAAATTAAAAGTCAAAAGGATTTATTATACAAATAATAAAATAAGATCATATATAAATTGAAGTATGCCTCAACAAAAGGAGATTGAGACGAAGTCCCTTACCTCAAGTCCGACTTGTTCTCGTTCATTATTTATATTCCTGAATAATAAAATTAGGTCAATTTATAATTGCTTAAGTACATCCTTTAAAGTTTATTATTAAATTCATATCACATATTATCATGTTATAATAATTAGTTAATTATGTGAGTTCATATCACACGTTTTTTCGATGTTCGGTACATGAGTCAAAAATGAACTTGTTTGAAAAGAATTGCCCATGTAGTTATAAGTACATCATCTTCATAATGTTATTAATGATTTAAATATAATATATATCCAGTATATATTCATTTTATACGATTCCATAGCATTTGGAGATAAAAAATGAAATACACCGTTCATGGAGATGGTAGGTCGTACGTACGCATGAATGCTACTTTCATTTCTTTGTCATATTAAAGGAATTAAAAATAAATGAGACATATATATATATTATAATTAAAGTATAATATATATGTTATATAGGTAACATAAGTTCATTAATTACATTCTTTATAAATTACATGTTTGGAATGAACGAGTCACATCACTTGAGGGGTCGGTAGTCCACACTTCCTCATATGAAATTATCGCATTTACACAACATGAAAATCATAAAGGAATGTTTTAAATATAAAATACAAAAGCATAGAGAGGAAATAAATATAATATATTTCATATATAAATAAAGTGACATCATAATGGCCACCATGAATAGTGTTAAAATATTATTGAACAATCATCATTTCGTGAGGAGTAATTCGCCACCCACAGAAACAGTATGTTCTTTAACCATTAGACGGAGGTGTGTGTAAGTGTAGGTATAATAATTATCATAACAAAATCCTAGTATATTGATAATAATGGTGTTATTATGGGATCAAATAATATGGAGATATTGGTGAGTGAATAAGGAAAATAAAATAAAAAACTCGAGAGAAGACATTACCTCTAAATCGGGTAACTCTTTTTGATTTGAGCCAAAGGCCTCCTTGGGAAGACTTATGCCCAAAGTGAGGCTTCTAGGAGTAATATAGGGATGTGGAGAGATAATATTATCAGATTTTTAACGAGCCAAGGGCTTTAGAGGTGTGGGTAAGGGGGTAGATGTGGGGGCCTTTTATAAGAGGGAGGAGGATCACTTTTGGAAAGTCTTGAAATGTTACTTTATTATAAAATGATTTTCGGATTTTAAAGGTCCCAAAAAAATATATTTCTAGGATAAGGTGATAAGGGTTCTAAATCCACCCATCCAATAGGTTTTTTAAAATTGTAAGTCTTATATTTTACCTTATCTTTTCATTTTATTTAAATTGTTCGTTAATTAGGTAATCACTGCATCATCATGGTGTCATAAATAAATTTATTTATTTAATGTATAAAAATTATAAAAAAAATATCATGATGTAGGAAATCCTTTTATCTTTATAATTAATAATTATAGTCTAATATATGACTTGTACAACCCCATGTAAAAAAATTTGTAAAAAATACATGTGTGTGACATTTTTATTTTTACTTTAAATAAAAAGGTATTAATGTCATTATCTTACCCAAGTGGCTCCATGGGGTCCCAAAATTGACCCATGGATTTTCTTGGTCGTCCATGACTCATCCAATAAGGTTATGACATGTTTCAAGGTATTTTTATAATTTTATAATATTATTTTTACCTTAAATTACCCTAATTACCTCTAATCACGGGTAATAACACTCAAAAGTTACTATTCACCAAAAATTATTTTCATCCCATTGAACCAAATTTTACTTAATAATTACAACCATTTATGTTGGATTTTTGAAATTCAATTCACAAAAGTGGTAAAATTTCATTTAAATGAAAAAACAGTTTTTTAACTACCACTTAGTGGTTTCACTATTCATCAAAAATTGATGCTTTTTAGAAAAATACCAAAAATTCACCCTAAGCTATATTTGATATTCTAAATTAAAAAATTATTTCCATTTTACCAAATTAAAAACATAGAAGTTTCATTAATTAATTTTATAATTAATTCCTGCTGTCAAAACAAATAACGTGTTTTTAAGAAACAATATTTATCAAAAGATTGATAATTGCTTATGTCCAATTTAAAAGTAAAATTAATTCTAATTACCACCATAGGATTAAATGGTAAAAATATATTCTAATTACACTTTAAAACTAATTAAAAATATAATCTAACCATATAATTAAATTATATAAAAAACAGTTTTGAAGTAAAATGCAGTATTTTTCACTATTCATTAAAAATGAACATTGTCAGAAAAATACGAAAAATTTATCCAAATTAAATTTCAATTTCTAAATTCTAAATAAATTGTTTATCTTTAAAAATAGAGCTTATAAAATTTTCAAAAGTTAGATTTAGAAATGGTTTTCCATCAAAAGGCAGTAAAACAATCTTTTAAAAATATTAGAGTATTTTATGCTTAAGATTGGATTTATTCTCATTTTAAGCCTCTAAAACACTATCTAATTCATAAATAGACATAGATATGAAAATATATTATTCTTTAATTACTTGGGATTTTACATCCTTCCCCCCTTTAGGAAATTGCGTCCTCACAATTTTATTCACTTATCAAATAAATGGGGGTATTTATCCCTCATAGCATTTTCAGATTCCCATGTTGCCTCTTCTGTCATGTGGTTTTTCCAAAAAAAACCTTTACTTGATGAATCACCTTATTCCACAACACTTTCTCCCTGTAGTCAAGAATCTGGACTTGTTGTTCCTCATAAGATATATTCTTTTCTAGCTGAACTACCTCTGGACTCAAAACATGAGATGGATCTGGCATGTACTTCCTTAACATTGAAACATGAAAAACATTGTGTACCTGAGATAAACTTGGAGGTAAAGTCACTTGGTATGCAACTGATCCAACTCTCTCTATAATTTCATATGGTCCAATGAACCTTAGACTCAGCTTTCCTTTCTTACCAAATCGCATCACAATTTTCCATGGTGAATCTTTGAGGAAGACATGATCACCTACCTCAAAAGAGAGATCCTTCCTCCTGTTGTCCACATAACATTTCTGCCTGCTCTGAGTTGTTCCCATGTGTTTCTGTATCAGCTGAAATTTTTCTACCAACTATTCTACCAATTATGGTCCCATCAACTTCCTTTTACCCACTTCATCCCAAAAAGTTAGAGTTCGACACTGCTTCCCATATAATGACTCAAATGGTGCCATCAGTATACTGGAATGAAAATTGTTATTATAAGAAAACTCAACCAATGGAAGATGTTGGTCCTAAGTTCCCTGATAATCAATCGAACAAGCATGTAGCATATCCTCCAAAGTATGAATTTTTTGTTCTGACTTCCCATCTGATTAAGGATGAAAAGCTGTACTAAAATTTAATTCAGTACCCAACGACTTCTGAAGGCCTTTCCAAAAGTTAGAAGTGAACCTGAGATCAAAATCTGATACAGTGGAGAGGGGAACTCCATATAACCATACTATCTCTTTAAGATACAATCAAGGAAGTTGATCTAGGGAAAAAGTATCTCATATATCAAGGAAATGAGAATATTTAGTCAAGCGATCAGCAATAACCCAGATTGTATTATTACCTTGAGGTGTCTTCAGTAAAGCCATAATGAAGTCCATGGATATATTCTACCATTTGAACTCTGGCACTGGTAAAGGCTGAAGCATCCCTTTTGGTAACTTCTAATCTACTTTAACCTATTGACAAGTCAAACACTTCACAGTAAAATCAACAATATCCCTTTTCATTCCATCCCACCAATAATACTCCTGAAGATCTCTGTACATCTTAGTACTGCCTGGATGAACTGAAAATGGAGAACTATGAGCTTCACATAACAACTCTGTCTTCAACTATGAATCACAAGGCACACACAATATCTTCCCAAATCTCAAAAAAAAATCATTATCAATGTTGAATTCAGGTAACATACCCTTCTGAACCAGCTCTACCTTTTTCTTCAACTCACTGTCTTGCTTCTATGCTTTCTTAATTCTATCTGATAGAGAATATTTCACTGATACCTGAAACAAAACAGAATAATTTCCTGCACCAACAACTTCCAAACCAAAATTCATCAAATCCTTAACCAAAGGATCACGTTCCAGATGTAGCATGGTTAATGAAGCATTACTTTTTCGACTCAAAGCATCATCCACTTTATTTGATTTTCCTGGATGGTAATGAATTGTACAATAATTATCCTTGATTAATTCTAGCCATATCCTCCGTCTCATGTTCAATTATTTCTAAGTCAATATATACTTTAAACTTTTTTTATCAGTATATATTTCACACTTTACACTATACAAATGATGCCTCCAAATTTTTAAAGTGAAAACAACATCAGCTAATTCCAAATAATGTGTAGGGTAATTTATCTCATGACTTTTCAACTGATGTGAAGCATAAGCAAGACGCAACCAAGTCCTTTCAATGAAGCATCATTGTAGATAACAAACTCACCAATCCTGGAAGGTAGTGTCAATACTGGATCATTCACCAATCTTCTTTTTAATTCCTAAAAACAATCATCACATTCTTTTTTCCAGATAAACTTAACACCCTTCCGAGTTAACTTAGTTAATGGGCTGGACAACCATGCAAAATTTTTAACAAACCTTCGGTAATATCCTTCCAAACCAAGAAAAATACGAATCTCAGTTACATTTGTGGGTCTTGGCCATTCTTCAACAACCTTTTTTTTGCAGGATCAATAGTTATTCCATTTTTAGAAATAATGTGACCAAGGAAAGAAATTTGTTGCAACCAAAACTCATAGTTGCTGAATTTCCCATACAATTTATTTTCTTTTAAGGTTTGAAAAAATAACCCTTAAATGACTTTCATGATCCTCTTTACATTTATAAAACACTAAAATATCATCAATGAAAACAACCACAAACTTATCCAAGAACTCATGGAAAATTCTATTCATAAGGTCCATGAATACAGCAAGTGCATTGGCTAACCCAAAAGGCATAACTACAAATTCATAATGGCCATATCTTTTATAAAACGTGGTCTTCAGAATATCTGCTTCTTCTACCTTCAACTGATGGTACCCCGATCTCAAGTCAATCTTTGAGAAATAATGAGCTCCATAGAGCTGATCAAACAAATCATCGATATGGGGAAAAGGATATTTGTTCTTAACAGTGATGTTATTCAAGGCTCTATAATCAATGCAAAGTCTCATTGAACAATCTTTATTTTTAACAAATAAGACAGGAGAAACCCATGGTGATGTGTTAGGTCGAATTAAACCTTTCTCTAATAAATCTTTCAATTGCTCCTTCAACTCTAAAAGTTCAATTTGAGCCATTCGATAAGGGGGTTTTGAAATTGGCTTAGCATCAGGAACTAAGTCAATAGTAAATTCAACTTCCTGATTTGGTATTATTCTAGGAAACTCATCAAGAAAAACATCAGGATACTCAGTTACCACTATCACATCATTAATATGAATAGTTCCTTTGTTTTCAATAATATGTGCAAGGTAACATTCATTTCCATATTTTACAAGTTTCTCAGCCTCTTGATATGTTATCAATAGTAAGGGTTCATTCGTGTACACAAACTGAAAGTATTTTTGAAAAGAAACTTCTTTAGCTCTACAGTCAATCTTAGCATGGTAAACAAAGAGCCAATCCATACCCAGGATAACATCAAACTCTACTAGAGGTAAAATAATAAGGTTTTCAAGTAGGTTATTTCCACAAAAAAGTAAAGGAAGATTCTTATAAATTATTTTTGCCTCAAAATTTCCCCCAGGTTTTTTACCACAATTTCTAGAGTCATTTCTTGAGATGGAATTCCTAATTTACTAGAAAATTTTTCAAATATGAAAGAATGTGTAGACCCTGAATCAAAAAACACATTGGCATAATCAGACAAAACAAAAAAAAGTACTTGATACCACTTCATTTGATGGCCCAACATCTACTGAAGTAGTTGCAAAGGATTTAACCACACCTTTCTGCTTATAGTCTAACTGCTTCCCATAATTTGAGCTCTTTGTCGGACACTCGTTTGCATAATGACTCATCTCATTGCACTTGAAACATTTTACTAACTATAAATCAAATTTGGTCTGACCATTACTCTGATCTTTTCCAGTGCAATCACGAGCCTTATGTCCCATCTTACCACATCAGAAGTACTTTCCAGAATTCAAAAGACATTCCCCAATATTCTTTTTACCACATTTATCACAAACTGCAATATTAGTTTTCTAACCATCAAAACATTTTGAAGGATTCTTCCCTTTCTCCTACCACCTCGGTCTCTTCTTCTGTTGGTTGTCATAGAACACTTGATCATCAGAAAACTCCATTTCCACCTTCTCATCACATCGAACAAGATTTTCAAAACTTTTGAACTCATGAGAAGCTAATTCCCTTCGATATTTTGGCTTTAATCCTGTGTAAAAAACGATTGATTTTACTATAAAGTTCTTTGATAAAATTTGGAGCATACCTTGCCAATCGAGTGAATTTTTCTTCATAAGCAGCCACTGAGTCGTCCACTTGCCTCAATTCCAAGAATTTTTTTCCATCCTAAGTCAAGAAGCCTTAGGAAAATATTTCTCAAGAAACATACCTTTAAACTCATCCCAGTCAAGAGCATCAATCTCATCAGTGTCCCGGATATTTTTAACCATCGACCACCACTGATCTACTTCACCCTCCAAATGGTAAACAGAAAGACTTACCTTTTGATTGTTTGAACACCCAATGACATCAAAAATATTCTCCAGTGCTTTAACCCACCCTTCAGCTAACACAGGGTCAGATGATCCTCTGAATGATGGG
This sequence comes from Viscum album, assembly GCA_963277665.1. Lineage (NCBI taxonomy): Eukaryota > Viridiplantae > Streptophyta > Magnoliopsida > Santalales > Viscaceae > Viscum > Viscum album. The sequence continues at coordinate 84,356,893 of OY728121.1, read as the reverse complement.
GGATGTTGCCTCATTAAATGTTCCACCACTAACATGTTCCTCTGCAGTTGATCTGGCTGATCTCGTGCATGGATACCACCAGCATTTATCACATGATTCAACTGTTCCATTACTATAATAAACTATTCAGTTCCAATTTCGACCATCTCAGGATGCTGATTTGGAAGGTCATTTCCTTTTGTATGCCTTCCTAGAACTACTTCCCTATTTCCTCTGTGGAAAACTATTCTGAAAAAAACATGTCTTAGATGAAGCAACATGTTAATCTTCAAATGCTATATCATTTCAATTTGACCATAATGTAAAAAAAAAATTCGGATAATCATTTAATATAATTATAACTCCTAAAGTTATCTAAACCGACCTTTGATGCCAACTATAAGGCCCCAACCTTAAACATTACTTAATCTTGACTTATTTCAAGAATACACATTGAGGATCTTTTCAGGTTTAGAGTATTATAGAATTAGATTATAAATCATGATTTACATTCCACATTTAAACAAGGTGGTTACATCAAAGATAGTATTCATTTTTTTCCACCAAAGGAAACATATTTAAAATAAAACATGGTTTCTTTCTGAAACTTCCTCGACACTATCATCACATCATGTACTTTTCTCTTGACCTGTGAAAAACATTTCAAAAACTTGGGATGAGCATAAAAATCTCAGTAAGGGATATAAAAATACATAAAGAAAACATTATTCCATGTATAAATAAGAATCAATGAAATCATACTTTACTCATAAAATACAAGAACTTTAACATACCTCATGAAATCAAAAGATTTATGAATAGATCATAGAAATCATAAGACATAAAGGTAACTTGAGGCATTTATAATATTTTTATGTAGGGAGTAACCCTCATGGTTACGTTTGGAATACCCATCACAGTATATTACCTAAATCTCTTAGTAGAAACCTTAGAGTTTAACTCCTTGGCATTACCCAATGCATTGGAGATATATCTCGGGATCACCTTCCATTATTTTATCACGGAACCACCCGACTTCATAAACAATTCCCAAGAACCATAACATAATCGTATCACATAAAACATGCATAAAGAAAACGTAACATTTCCACATTTCAATCAAAAGATATCAATACAACATATTGACATAATAAAAACATTATCAAAACCATTTTCAATACCAAAATAATAGAAAATTAAAACATTGTATTTATTTTTCATTTAAAAAAAGTTATGGCTTGTAGAGGAAGCTGAAACTCAAATAATGGTCACGGCGGCGGAGAAGTCGTTGTCGGTGCATACGTATGACAAAAACATTCCTTTTGTCATTTAGTAAAATGATTCATGTAAAAATATTCATTTTGAATGAAATTAAAATTCAAAATGGTTTATTATAGAACTAATAAAAGAAGGTCATATATAAATTGAAATATGCCTCAACGAAAGGAGATTGAGACGAAGTACCTTACCTACAGTCCAACTTGTTTTCATCTGTTCTATATATTATTGAGTAATAAACTTAGGTCAATTTATAATTTCTTAAGGAATTACTTTAAAATTAGTTATTCAATTCATATCACATATTATCATGTTATAATAATTAGTTAATTATGTGAGTTCATATCATACGTTTTGTCGATGTTCGGTACATGAGTCAAAAATGAACTTGTTTGAAAAGAATTGACCATGTAGTTATAGGTACATAATCTCCAGAATGGTATTAATGATTTAAATATCATATATATCCAGTATATATTCATTTTAACTATTCCATAGCATTTGGAGATAAAAAATGAAATGCACTGTTCATGGAGACGGTAGGTCGTACATACGCATGAACGCTACTTTCATTTCTTTTTCATATTAAAGGAATTAAAACTAAATGAGACATATATATGTATTATAATTCCATTATAATATATATGTTATATAGGTAAAATAAGTTCATTAATTACATTCTTTATAAATTCCATGTTTGGCATGAACGAGTCACATCACTTGAGGGGGCGGTAGTCCACACTTCCTCATATGAAATTATCGCATTTGTACAACATGCAAAGCATAAAGGTATATTTTAAATATAAAATACAGAAGCATATAGAGGTCATAAATATAATATATATCATATATAAATATAGTGACATCATAATGGCCACCATGAAAGGTGCTAAAAGAATATTGAACAATCATCGTTTCGTGAGGCAGTAATTCACCACCCACAAAAACAGTATGTTCTTTAACCATTAGACGGAGGTGTGTGTAAGTGTAGGTAGAATCCTTATCATAACAACATACTAGTATATTTAGGATACTTGTGTTATTATGGGATCAAATAATAAGGAGATAGTGGTGAGTGAAGAAGGAAAATAAAATAAATAAAATCGAGAGAAGACATTACCTCTAAATCGGGTAAATCTTTTTGATTTGAGGCAAAGGCTTCATTGGGAAGACTTCTGCCCAAAGTGATGCTTTTTGGAGTAATAGAGGGATTTGGAGAGATAATATGAGCATATTATGGATGATCCAATGGATTGATAGTTGTTGGTAATGGGGTAGAGGTGGGGGCCTTTTATAAGAGGGAGGAGGGTCACTTTTGGAAAGTCTTGAAATGTTACTTTATTATAAAATGATTTTCAGATTTTAAAGGTCCCACAATAATATATTTTGAGGATAAGGTGATAAGGGTTATAAATCCATCCATACAATTGGTTTTTTAGAAGTTTATGTATTATATTTTACCTTATCATTTCATTTTATTTAAATTGTTCATTAATGAGGTAATCACTGCATCATCATGGTGTCATAAATAAATTTATTTATTTAATGTCTAAAAATTATAAAAAAAGTATCATGATCTATGAAATTTTTTTATCTTTATAATGAATATTAATAGTCAAAAATATTACTTTTATAACCCCATGTAAAAATTGTTTTAGTAAAACAATACATGTTTGTGATATTTTTATTTTTACTTTAAATAAAAAGGTATTAATGTCATTATCTTACCCTAGTGGCTCCATGGGGTCACAAAATTGACCCATGGATTTTCTTGGTCGGCCATGACTCATCCAATAAGTGTAGGACATGTGTCAAGTCATTTTTATATTTATATAATATTATTTTTACCTTAAATTACCCTAATTACCTCTAATCACGGTTAATAAAACTCAAAAGTTACTATTCACCAAAAATTATTTTCATCCCATTGAACCAAATTTTACTTACTAATGAAAACCATTTATTTTGGATTTTTGAAATTCAATTCACAAAAGTGGTAAAATTTCATTTAAACGAAAAATCAGTTTTTTAACTACCACTTAGTGGTTTCACTATTCATTAAAAATTGATGTTTTTCAGAAAAATACCAAAAATTCACCCTAAGATATATTTGATATTATAAATTCAAAAATGATTTCCATTTTACCAAATTAAAAACATAGAAGTTTCATTAATTAATTATATAATTAATTCCCGCTGTCAAAACAAATAACATGTTTTTAAGAAACAATATCTATCAAAAGATTGACAATTGTTTATGTCCAATTTCAAAGTGAAATTAATTATAATTACCACCATTGGATTAAATGGTAAAAATATATTCTAATTACACTTTAAAACCCATTAAAAAGATAATCTAACCATATAATTAAATTAGATAAAAAATATTTTTGAAGTAAAATGCAGTATTTTTCACTATTCATTAAAAATGAACATTGTCAGAAAAACACCAAAAAATTTATCCAAAGTAAATTTCAGTGTCCCAATTCTAAATAAATTGTTTATTTTTAAAAATAGTTCTTATAAAATTGTCAAAGGTTATATTTAAAAATGGTTTTCCATCAAAAGGCGGTAAAATAATCTCTTAAAAATATTAGAGTATTTTATGCTTAAGATTGGATTTATTCTCATTTTAAGCCTCTAAAACACTATCTAATTCATAAATAGACATAAATATGAAAATATATTATTCTTTACTTACTTGGGATGTTACATGTAAAGCCATAAGTTGGGGAGAATTAATGACTCGGATTTTCCATGTAATATTTTTGGACATTGTATGGATTATTTTCAAGACCTGGCGCTGAGACGGAGTGTGATTATGAGCCTTGGTGTGCCCGGAATAAATGTTTGAAATATATTAAATATAACACACACATAGTTTTCCTAAAAATGTGGCATAAATTCTAAATGGATTCTCATATAAGATATCTAAGGGTGTTGTTGTGTTCATAACATGAGGTTTAACCTAGGTGAGACTTAACCTTGGTCGATGCAGGTCGATTATGGAAAAGTCATTATCAGCATAAAATGAATAAAATAATTAAATAAATTATTTTATTTGTTAGTTGACATGGTGACCTAATTCCCTTTATTTAAATACATTCTTATGGAAAATTTTCAGGGATAGACGCATAACCCTAGAAATCATTGTAGATCCTTTAAAGAGTGTAGGGATGAGATTTTGTTGGTAGATGGTGACCAGATCATGGATCGATGATCAACGCACAAAGAAATTAAAGTATATCACCAAAAATTGTGATTCAACATCATTATTTATCAGTTATTGATCCATATTGAGGTAGGGTGTTTTTCTTGATTGATTTCCTTCCTCGTTCATAGTTTCTAGGATGAACATGAATCAATCGCCCAATGGATTAATTTATGGTTCGGTATTCTTGCAAGATCGGTTACATTAATCGATTTATGGTAGTTTTTATTCATGATTTTTGATTATTTGTCGTTATTCTCATGGAAAAAAATTGAGATCAACATAAACATTGACTGAGGTTTATTCCTCTTAATTGATCTTTTTATTTTCTCCCCTGATTCTTCTTTTATTGTGGGTGTTCTTCATTTAGCCTATGGTTTCACATGTTCTAGTGAAATTGATTATTGTTCACTCATTTTTTGGTGCAACGTTCTGATATCATAAATCCAAGACCAAAACGACATGAAGGTGGTGTGATGATGGGAGAGGCAATGGATTGAATTCCTTTTGATACTTTATTTTCATTTTTTTTTGCATGCAATGAAGAACGGTGAACAATCCCATTTTCTGAGTGGGTTGAAGGCCCTGAACATATTAATCAGTGATGGAATGACTGAAAAAGATTCGATCTATGACTTTTATATGAAACTATTGTTGTATCAAATGCTGGATGAATATCCAGGATACAAGGAACCATATCTAGATTTCTAGAAAATCCTATACTACATGTCATGTAAAATTGATCAACATGTCATGTGAGACCTACTATGAAATGGCTGGGGATTCAAAGAAAATTATTTATCACACGTCATGTGACCCCTATCGCATGGTGTGTGGTATCTCCCTAGTTAATTAGTGTTTACCTATGAGAGTACACAAACATGGGTTGGAGTACATGGGTTGGAGCACATCGTGTAATCCCGTATATGGACATTTCCTGGATCAAAGTACATGGGCTAATTTTTGTACTGGTACATGGACACTGGTACTTGGGGTAAAGTCATATACTAGTACATGGGCACAAGAACTTGAGGTAAATCCATGTACAGGCACACAGGTAGAGTACACAAGCAACTGACATGCCAGGTAATTCTACATGGACATGGACATGGGATAAAACATGGGTCGTTTACATGAGAAAGACCCATGGTCAAGGGACATGGTGTGTAAACCTATTTCATTTTGATTAATCCTTAAAAGTTGGATTGGATCTGTTTTCCTCCATATCTTGAAAAAGTTTATTTAGGGTGAAGTCTCCTTATCCTTTCCCTAAGGTTTAGTATGGAATTGTATCCTACTCTTAGGACTATGATCCCTTCAGCAGGAATTCTTGGATAAAGTTGTTGGAATCCCTCTGTGAGGCCTGAAGTGAGATCCTCTATTCATATTCATTCCCTAGGTGGAGTTCTTGGTATATTCATGGACAACACTATGCAGGATTTGATCCTTTACATATTAGGTCAATCTAGATTTAGTTTTTGGTATCACTCCATGGACTTGGGTGTGATCCTAATATGTATATCATATCTCTTCATACCTTCAGTGTGTACTTCTAATAGTGAGTCACAATGAGCATTATATCTTGGATGGATGTCATCAGTGCAATCAGACTTAGGAGCGTGCTCTCTCGGATGAGTGCTTTATGAAATCTTTGAGTTGGAATCCTAGGATAGTATACTACATTTTTGGATTACCTTTAAACAATGTGTATTTATTGAGTATATTTGTATATTGTTGTTATATTTTTTGTATACATATACATGTATAGAGATGACTAAATTTCTTTTGTTTTATTATTTGGGGTTTTGGGGTTTCCTACTGAGTAATTCTATACTCACCCCTACACAGGCTTTTCCCAAACGTGTCATGTATTGTGTTGATGATTGAACTTTTGATAGAGTCCTTGACAGACCAGGAACAGATGGTTCTTAGTGAGACTGGATAGACAAATGTGTGTTCCTAGGATTTCTAATAGTAGTCCTAGTTTTACTTTCATGTTGTAATTCTGTTTCCAACTCTTTTTGGTGGGATTGTATTTGACCCTGTTTACTTTCCTCTATATCCTCTCATACTCTTGTTGTGGGATTTAGATGTATGCATGCATGGTTCTTAATTTTTTTTACATTTTAGCATTTTATAGGCATGGATATGAGTTCATGTGTATAGATACTTCGGCTAAGTCCTCCCATGTTAGTTATATGCATGCTCAGTGCTAGTCGCCAACCCTTGGCCTACTGGAGATGGGCTTGGGGAGTTGTGACACAGGCCCTATGGGATGGGTCATGATGGTTATCATTGGATAATATCCCAATTAAAATATAATTAACATCAAATAACTTTTTCTTATATGGAAAATTATTTTTAAACATCACTTGAAAATAATTCTCAAGGAAAATATCCTTTCTATTTTGAAAACATTTTATTTATAGTCACGTAATTACAAAGGAAAAAATTCTCTTTGAAAATAACCTTTTAAGATTATAAAGGATGATTCAATATATTAAGGCATAATGAAAAGGTAAAAATATATTCATACTATATAAGTTAAAAAACATTCCTTTCATAATTTTTCTAAAGTCACAAAGAACCTCATTTGGAAAACGATAAAAAGATTTATTTCAAACCATTTAGTAAAACTTCACACATGTGTAAAAATGAATTTTAAAAATTGTAGAACAATAGTAAAAATATTTTTTTATTTTTTTTAATAAACATGGACATGGAATATAAATATTCCTTAGTATATATTTATGTATAAACAATACCGAATAATAATGAGCTTGTGAAATCAACCCTTACCTTAGGTATGATTTCTTTTGTATGTATTTGAACCTCTTATATAATGGTTTAAATAATGTTATTAATTTATAACAAAACCATATTCATATTTATGATATCATATATGATCATATTATATCATCTTATCACCCATTTTTTTGTAATATTTCACTAATACCCTTCTTTAGGGTGTTAACTACTTCATTTTCCTATGCATGTTTTGTCATATAAGTCCCAGTTATTATGTATAGGATGTAGTTACATCATCTAAAAATGATATTAAGATAATATATATCATATTTATTCATTATATATATTCATATAATCATTATTTAATGATGAACAAGAAAAATGAATCACATCATGTCGTAGAGATGGCATCTCGTACGTACGCACGAGTGATTGTATCATTCCCTAAATGGTAAAATGATAAGGAAGTGGATGGTATATATTTTTTACAGAATAAATATAATGTTATAATTATTATATATATATCTATTATTTCAATAATTATACCCATCCAATTAAATTGGTGTTGGGAAAACAGAATACACCACGACGTGGAGACGGTAAGCCGTATGTAAGCACGTGTGGTGATTTCATTTTTCGTAGGATAGGTAAAAGGTGGAATATGGTTGTTCTATAATAAAAATAACATCTAAGTATATAAATTATACTAGATTTATTACTTTATAATTTAAACTACACATTAATAGGAAGTAGAAGAAGAAATAAACTTGAAATAGTCGATAAAGAAGATTATCTCGTCTTTGGAGAACTTACTATAGATCTCCTCTTAGGGATACTAGGGTAAGTATTTTAAGGATACCAGAACCTCTATAATATGTATTGAAAAATTTTAAGGATATATAAATAGTTTATGGTCGATATTTAAGGCTTAAATGGATTTGACTAAGTGAGGGAGCATGTTCCCTTTTATAATTGAGGTGAGGGGAACTTTTGTAATTTATCAAAATGTTAATTTATAATAAATTCAATATCAATCAAAATACCTAAAAATGACAGGTTTTCTAAGATAGGGTGATATAATTTTTTAATATCATCAAAAAATATATTTTATATAAGTTTTTTATTATTTTAAACCTTATCATTTTTATTGACACTTAGTTAACCTATTTTAATTTTAACAAAGTTAGCAACTTTTTCATTATTAAAAAGTTGTAATGTTTATTTATGTGATGTCAATTAGACCATAAATGAAAAATTTATATCATTTAATACCATATTATAATTATTTTTATTATTAATTATGGTTTATTATTTTTTCATAATTTAATAAAATATTATTTCGATAAAATGTCATTAGTGTTAATTTTGACACTATTCATTACTTGGACTTTTAAAAATATCAAGATAACAATTTAACTTAAAAAATATATTTTATAATATCCCTAAGAGGTAAAGTTAATCTATAAAATTATTTTATCACATTAATTGTCTAAAATTATTTTTATTTTAATATTTTTAAAAACATTTATTTTAAATTTCCTTTAATAAATAATTACCACATTAGCGTTTTATAATTATTTAATATACTTATTTCTTCATTAAAAATTAAAAAATACAATGAAAAATATAAATATTATAGATTTAAGAAGAATATTTATAGTAAAATATATATTTTGGGTATACCTATGTTAAAAATGATATTTTATTTAAGATATAAATGTGACATATTTGAATTTTTATTAAATTAAATATTATAAGTATCATAATCTCATATATGTGGCCCAAAAAGTAAAAAATGAATTTATATCATGAAAATATTTTTATTAATTTAACAATGTACATTTATATTTTTTCATAACATACCTTTTTTCCCATGTGTACACATAAGGTATATTTAAGACAAAAAGGTGACATTTTGTGACTTTCTTTGATTTAAATATTATATAATTCATTTTCAAGGAAAAGTTTCCACTAAAGAACTTAATTTTTATCCATACGTGTTAAGGGTGGAATTATACTTATCCAATAGAATTTGGGAAGGTTTTAGGATCATTTCATAGTCTTTATCATTTTATTTTTAACTTTAATTACCTAATTTACTTTTTATTGTGGTAACAAAATTTTCCAAGGTTACTATTCATATTAGCCAAAAAATAAAATGGAGTTATTCACTAAATTTGGAAATTATGAATCTAAATTTGGTGTCTCTTTTTAAAAATTAAAAACATATAAGTTTCATAAATTAATTTAAAATAAAAATGATAAAACCCCATGAAAAATAGTTTTTCTAATAATACCCTTTTTAAAATGTAAAATGTTTTTATAATAAATTCATGTATAAAATCCTTATAAAAAACCATAATTGGATTATTTTAAATAAAAAATAACTAATTAAAATTTAAAACTAATACCAAAACATAATTTTACATTTAAATACTTTAAAATAAAATATCATTTTCAATAAAAATTGGTATTTTCATTATTCCTTAAAAAATAAATATTTTCATAAAATGATAAAAACAATAAATTTAAGTTAATTTTGACATGATGAATTCAAAAATTAAATTCATTTTTTCAAATCCATTTTCTATAACTTCTAAAAATTAATATTCATTTTTTTAAAAGAAGAAAAACGTATTTTTGAAGAAAACGTATTTTTTTGAAAAATAAAGTGGAATTACTAAAAATTGTTTAATTGTCTTCTAAGAACCAAAAAATACATTCACATTGAGTTGGAACCTTATATTTATTTCATAAATTAGTTATTAATATTTATTCCTACCAATTTAATGGCTAGGTTATAATAGACAAATAATATTATGCAATTCATTTAAACTCATGGTTGCATGCAACACAAGCTATTAAAGAATTAAAATTTTTTAACAAGAGATATTTATTAAAATATCAGGGTGTTACATTATAACCACATTAAAAATAATTTCACCCTTTAAATTAATCTCTCTAATGTAAATATATGAGGTTACCTCTACCTCATCACATCCTTATGTTCCCACATAGCCTCATCAAATTTATTGTTTCGCCATAAAACTTTATCCAAACGAGTGGTCTTGCATCGTAAAATTTTTTCTATACAATCCATAATCTCTATAATTTATTCTTCATAATTAATATATTTCTCAAGTGGTATAACTTATGAGTTTATTACATGTGAAGGATCATGTATTTACTTTCTCAAAAGAGATACATGGAATACATCATGAAGTTGAGAGTGATTTAGAGGAAGCGCCAAACTATAAGATACCTTCCCAACATGATCAAGAATTTCAAATGGATTGATATACCTAGGTCTTAGCTTGCCCTTATTTCCAAATATTTGTACTCTATTCCATGGAAATATTTATTGAAATACCTTATCACCCACTTCTACCTCTAGGCCTTTTCATCATTTTTCAGCATAACTTTTTTGTTGACCCTGGGCTACTTTTATGTGATGTTGAATAAATCTAAACTTTTGTACAATTTCCTCAACTAAATCAGGTACCAATAGATTTATTTCCCTAACTTCATTCCAGAATTTTAGAGTTATTCAATTCTTACCATAGAGGGATTCATAAAGATCTATCTAAATACTAGAGTGAAATATATTATTGTAATAAATCTCTACCAAAGGTAGGTGTTTATCTCAACCACTTTTTAAATCTATAGAGAAAGCTATAAGCATGTCTTCTAGAGTTTTAATCATCCTCTCAGATTGACCATGTGTCTATGGATGACAATAAATTCTAAAACTTAACACTATATCCAAATATTACTGATAAATTCTACAGAATAGCGAGGTAAACCTTGGGTCCTGATTAGATATAATGGAAATTGGTACTCCATACAATCTCACCACTTCCTTAACATATATTCTGGAAATATGATAAAGAGAGAAATCTTATCTGATATAAATGAAGTATGAGGGGGATACAAACATGGTTCATGAAACTTATTATTCCATCACAATTAAAGTTGAACCCAAGAGAATTTCTCACCTTATTTTTCACCTCTACATCGTCCTTCTGTGCCTCTATATATCCTTTTCAAATCCAAAAATATTTGATCTTTTTTTATCCTCGTCGTAGATAAGCTAGCATGGTCCTTTCAACTAAAGGCATTTTCCACCTTGTCCATTTTCTTAAGGTGGTATTATATTGAGTATTTATAATCATTAATCAACTCCAACCATCTTATTTATCATATATTTATCTCTTTTTTAGTGAAAATATACTTTAAACATTTATGATCAATATATATGTCACACCTTTAGCCATAAATATAATGCCTCTATATATTTAATGAAAAAATTACTGCACCTAGCTCAAAATCATGATTTGGGTAATTTTACTCATGGATTTTCAATTTTCATGAGGCATAAGCTATCACCATATAATTTTTCATGAGAACACATCCCATTATCTTCTTGGATGCATCACTATAAATCACAAACCTTTCTTCACTATATCGTAGTGTGAGCACAGGTTCAATGACTAACCTTCTTTTTAGATCCTTGAAATTCTCTTCAAATTCTTCTATCCATATGAACTTAATTTATTTTTGATTCAACTAGGTGATGGGATTAGATAATCATGAGAAATATTTCATAGAAACATTGATAATATCCATCCAAATGAAGAAAATTTGGGATCTTAGTTACCATTGTTGGTCTAGGAAAACATTCAATAACTTCCATATTTACTAAATTCATAGACATACCCTCTCATGATATTATATGTTCCAAAAATGAAACTTTATGAATCCAAAATTCACACTTGGTAAATTTTTCATACATATTATCCTTTCTATGGACCTTTAGTACAATCCTCAAGTGATCTTAATGTTCTTTCTTTCTCATTGAATATACAATAATATCATCTATAAAGACTACCAAAAACTAAAAAAGATGGTATCTAAAGACTCTATTCATTAAATCCTTGAATATAGTGGGGAATTATTAAGACTAAAATAAATCCCTATGAATTCATAGTGTCCATACCTTGTACATAATTTCTTCTTAGGTATATCCTTCTTCTTGATCCTCAATTGATGATATCCAGAAAAAAGATAAATCTTATAAAATTATTTATCTCTACATAGTTGATCAAATAAGTCATAAATATGGTGGATAGAATATTTTTTCTTTATATTTATCTTGTTATGTTCTTGGTAATCAATGAAGAGTCTCATTCATCCATCTTTGTTATTAACCAATAAAACAGGTTCACCCCAAGGTGACACACTAGTTTGTATGAATCCCTTTTCAAGATTCTATTGGATTTGTGTCTTTAATTACTAAAACTAAATTGGTTCCATTTTATAAGGGTTATTTGAAATGGTCTTATCACCTGGTATGATTTATATTGAAAAATCAACTTCATAATTTGATGGAAGACCTGAAAAGTATTTCAAAAAGACATAAAAACTCTCATAAAATAGGTGTATCCTTAATGGTGAGTTTTTCTCAAATATATGATATAAATAGCCTTGATTTATATGAATTAATACCCACAATATGGAAGTAATTTCCATTGTAATTTTATATTCATTCTTGAATCGATAGATGATCAAAGATTCATTCGGAATATGAAATATGACGTCCCTTCCACAGAAATTGATATGAGCTCCATATAATGAAATCCAATCCATGCCAAGAATCACATTGAATTCAAATAAAGGATGGATCACAAGATTTTTAGGAATAACATTCCCACAAACTCATGCTAGATAATAATTATATAAAAACATTTCTTACATAATTTTTTTTAGAAAAGTCACAAAGAACATCATTTAGAAAATGAAAAGAAAAAGATTCCTTTCAAAACATTTAGTAAAAATTCACACATGTGTAAAAATGAATTTAAAAAATTATAGAATAATAGTAAAAATATTTTAGAAAACATTGAAGAAACATTTACATGGAATATAAATATTCCCTAGTAGATATTTATGTATAAACAATCCCGAATAATAATGAGATTGTGAAATCAACCCTTACCTTAGGTCATATTTCCTTCATATGTATTTGAACCTCCTATATAATGGTTTAGATAATGTTATTAATTTATAAAATAACCATATTCATATTTATGATATCATATATGATCCTATTATATCATATTATCACTCGTTCATTAATAATATTTCATTATTACCCTTCTTTAGGGTGTTAACTGCTTCATTTTCCTATGCATGTTTTGTCGTATAAGTATTATTTATTGTGAATAATATGTAGTTATATAATATTCATAATGATATTAAGTTAATATACATAATATTTATTCATTATATACATTTATATAATCTTTATTTATTGGTGAACATGGGAAATAAATCTCATCGCGTCGTGGAAACGGTAGGTCGTGTGTATGCACAAGCAACTGTATCATTCCATTAACGGTAAAAGGGTAAGGAATTGGATAGTATATATATTTTTTCAGAATAAATATAATGTTATAATTATTATATATATCTATTATTTACATCATTATACACATCCAAGTAAAGTGGTGATGGGAAAACAGATTACACCATAGTGTTGAGATGGTAAGTCATACGTACGCACGTGTGGTGCTTTTATTTTTCAAAGAATGGATAAAATGTGGAATATGGTTGTTCCATAATCATAATAAAATCTTAGTAAATAAATTATATTACTTTTATTACTTTTTAATTTAAACAACACATGAATATGAAGTATAAGAAGAAATAAACTTGAAAGATTTAGTAAAGAAGATTACCTCTTCTTTGGAAAACTTCCTTTAGATCTCCTCTTAGGGACACTAATGTTGGTATTTTTAGGATACTAGAACCTCTATAATGTGTATAGGTAAATTCAAAGGAGAAATTTTATGTGTATGGTTCATATTTAAGGCTCAATGTGATGTAAATAAGTGAGGGAGGATGTGTCCTTTTATAATTGAGGTGAGGGGCACTTTTGGAATTTAAAAAAATATTAATTTATAATAAATTCAATCTCAATACAAATACCACCAAAATTCCATGTATTAAAATATAATATAATAAAAGTTTTTAATTTCATCAAACAATATATTATAGAAAAAAAAATTATTATATTAAACCATATCATTTTGATTAACCCTTAATTAACCTATTTTAATTTTAACTAAGGAAACAGCTTTTTCAATATTAAAAGTTATAATTTTTACTTATTTGATGTCAATTAGACCATAAATAAACAATTTATAAAATTTATGACCATATTATAATTATTTTTTATTTTTAAATATGTTTTAATATTTTTAAATAATTTATAAAAATATTATTTTGATAAAATATCATTACTGTCAGTTTTCACTTGACTCATTATATGGGCTTTTAAGAATATCAAGAGAACAAGTTAAATTAGAAAAAAACAATTATCAAATCCCTAAGAATTAAATTTCACATAGAAATTTTTTTTATCACATTAATTATCCCAAATTATATTTATTTTCATATTTTTAATAACATTTATTTGATATTACCAATAATAAAATAATTACTGCATCAGCGTTGTATAATTATTTAATAAACTTATTTCTTCACTATAAATTAAAAATAAAATACCATGATAAATATGAATCTTTTATATTTTATAATAATACTTCTATTTAATATATCTTTTGGGTAACCCTATATTAAAAATGATATAGCCTTTAAAACATTAATGTGACATCTTTTGAAATTTTATTAAATAAAATATTTTAAATATCATAATCTCATCTATGTGGCCAAAAAAGTAAAAAATATATTAATATAATTAAAATATTTTTATTAAGTTAAAAATATACATTTATATTGATTCATAAAATAACTTTTTACCCATGTGTACAAATAAGGGATATTTAAGATAAAAAAAGTCACATTTTATGACTTTCTTTGATTTAAATAATATATAAGTAATTTTCATGGAAAAATTTTCATTAAAAAGATTAACATAGATTATTAGGTGTTAAGGGTATAATTATATTCATCCAATAAAATTTGAGCATGTTATAGGGTCATTTTATTGTCTTTATCATTTTATTTTTAACCTAAATTACCCAATTTACCCTTTACCATGGTAACAAAATTTACCAAGGTTACTATTCATATTGGCCAAAAAATAAAAAGGATATATTCAATAAATTTTTAACTTATGAATATAAATTTTGTATCCATTTTTTAAAATAAAAAACACATAAGTTTTAGAATTTAATTTAAAATAAAACCGAAAAAATGCCCTGAAAAACAGTTTTTCGAAAAATTCCATTTTTAAAACATTAAATGTTTTTATAATAAATTCATATATAAAATAATTTTCAAAAACAATAATTGTATTATTTAAAATAAAAAATAACTAATTAAAATTTAAAACTAATCCAAAACATAATTTTACCTTGTAAATACTTTAAAAGAAAATACAGTTTTCAATAAAAATCTATATTTTCATTAATCCTTAAAAAATAAATGATTTTAAAAAATGATAAAAATATAATTTTAAGATAATTTTAACATTATAAATTAAAAAAAATAAATTAATTTTTTCAAAATAATTATCTATAACTTCTAATAATTAATATTCAATCATAAAAATAATAAAAACTCATTTTTTAAGAAAAAGTGTTTTTTTGAAAAATAAAGTGACATTACTAAAAAAATGTATAATAATTTTATAATAACTTACCAATACAATCATATTGAGTTGTAAATTTATATTTATTTAATAAATTATCTATTCATATTTATTCCCTACAATTTAATGGCAAAGTTATAACACACATATAATATTACACAGTTAGTTTAAACTCAGGGTTGCATGCAACGCAAGATATTGAAGAATTAAAATTATTTAAAGAGAAATATTTATTAAAATATTGGAGTGTTATAGTCATTTATTTGTAATTGTTGTTACTTAAGTGAACTTTATTTATGGATCTTTATACTTGATGTTTTCAAATATATTCTCTACTTATGTGGTTTTAAATATTCATAACTATCTAAACTCATTTGAGAATTTTTCTTGGTATGAGGAAATTGGGTATGAATCTAATCAAGATGATGAATTTGATTGATCAATATATGATGTGTCCAACCATATGAAATGTTATTAAATCAAGGACCTCAATTGATATTTTACTATGTAATTGCATGGTCAGGCCAAGATAATTACATGTGACATAATTATATAAGATTTAGTCAACTTAGGAATTTAGAAAAGAGATAAGCTATATATGATTGATATTAACCACGCATCATTCTTAATCTATAAGTTAAGGAAAAAATAACAATGCTAATAGAAAAGTTTTGAATTATATCACACAAAACTCATTTTTGGTTTGTGAATCTATTATTTGTTTCTATATACCACTTTTGGTTTGTAATTATGAATGAGATTCTTGATTGTTGTCAACATTAAAAAAGGTTTTTAGGGTCACACATAAGATAATTCTAAATGGTATTTTTGGACTAATATAATTATTCCATGTGTTAAAAATGTTTATTTTCATTATAAACACAAATAGAATTTATGTTTTCTACATTTTAAATATTTATTTAAATATTTTTTATTTAATTAATTAATTAATGTAGAATTATAATATAAATAATGAGTTATTTATATTATTAAAACAAAAACATGAGGAAACAGAAAATCCCAAATGGGATTTGGGCATGGAATTGAATTAATGGTTTTCCAAGGCCTATAACGTGTGTAAAATTCATAAATCCACATTTAGAGATCATTTAAGAACCTATTTTTTAGTTTTAACCATTTTGGAGGCATATTAATCCACCACCCAAGGTGGTTTGAAACTTAAGACACTTTTGGAGGGTATTAATTCTCCAAATGACTATTGGAGGTAATTTATTGAAACTCCTTCGGTTTTGTGCAAATTTGGATTCCTTGGAGGGTATTAAATTCCCCTCTTACTATAAATATAAAGGATAAGGGATGTTAGAATTCATTTTAATGAGATAAAGAAAAGGTGGTTCTTAGTGTTATCTAGTGCTCCTCATCTAAGAGAGCTTCGTGGTTTTCCTCATCTGAGATGTTATTTATTGTATTTATCTTTTACTTTTCCATAATTTTACTTAGAGTAGTGACTAGAATCACTATTATAGAAATAATATCCCACCAAGACATTGGTTATTAGCATTATTATACAGATATCGAAGGAGACATGAAATTTCAATTCAAGTTTGATCTAAATATTATGAACCTATTTAACATGGTATTTTTACTTTATTGATTTATTATTATCTTTTTCATTTTACTATTATGTTTTTGGTTGGGTTTAATTTATTCTTTTTTTATGTACTTAGGGTTTTTAACATCATTAAAACCCTATATTAGTATATGATACAGACTAGATAAATTAAAAATACCTAAAATAAATGTTAGTATGTTAAAATACTTAATATTCACAATATATAAAATTAATTTAATACTCATATGAAACATTGATATAAATTTTTTGCTTTTTTCATTCCCCTTGTGGGTAATAATGGGTAGTGGTTTTCTACTCAACCCCTTTATGAAATATCGCATGTCATGTGCTCTAGTACAATAGACCCCTTAAGCATATTGGGTCTTAAATATTTATGGAATTGGTGTGGAGACATAAAATTATTCTAAGTAAAATGATTAAAACCTTAATAATTTTATGAAATAAAGAGGGAAATGAATTAAGTAATTATTATACATAAGATTTATTAATTATATATATGATAAATAATATTGAATTACTATTAATGTAATCATATAAGGTACATATGTGATACATAAAATATTAGCAATGATACTAAATATAAAATCCTTCATTAAATATAAAAGTGTTAAATTCCTTCCAGTAAAATAAAAATCTTCAAGACCTTGATAAATAAAATGGATGGTTTTTTATTATTTTAGCATCAATAATCTATCTTATGTTTAGTGAAATGGGTAATATTTATCCTACTTAAAATTTTAGGTGACACTTGACTAGGTAATCCAATCGGATTGGAACCTAAAGGAATAGTGTTGAGTATATTCATGAGATTAATTAGGGAAAACTTTGTTCACTAAAAAATCAAAGAGTAGTATTAGATACAATTAAAAAAGGTTTTTTATATAAATATAAATTTATTAAGAGACTATATTAGTTGACTTAAGGCATGTAGAAAAATGGAACTTGGTTTTCTAAATTTATAATATTAATGGTTATTATTTTAATAAGAGTATATTCAATAAAAGAAAATATTGAATAATAAAATACATGACACTAATAATGGTATGGATTTTGTTTTATATATTCATGGAATCAAACACATACTCAAAATTCTATTGAAATTAGTCATTGAGAAAGAAAATTTTAATGGTAATAATTTCACCAATTTGTATTGTAATTTGAGAATTATTCTCAAACAAGAGGAGAAATTATACATTCTAGAGAAACTAACACTATATGAGTTATTTTTTCTACCTCATAAGATGGAAAAGATACTTATGAAAAATTTCATAAGGATTCATATAACGTAATATTTCTTGTTCTATCAACCATTATTTCCCAGATTCAAAATCTATGCAAAGATATTAAATTATTCAATTTAATTAAATGAACTAATAAGTAGTCAAATATTTATTGGTGTGAAGAATTATATTTTATTGATATAAATTCCTCTCACTATAAATAATTATTATTAGGTTCTAGATGTGCATCACATATTTTTTGTAATGTATAAATGTTTAGAGAGAAGAGGAAGTTGACTAAGGGAGAAATTTACCTATAAGTTGTGAATTGAGAAAGAGTTGATAAATTTTCTATGAGGATGGTGAATTTTATTAGTATTAATAAATTTAATTATTTCTAGAATATTTTTTCAAGTACAATCCATAAATATATATTTGATTTTTTATCTTCCCTAAATAGGGCGGTATTTTCATTTATAATAAAGAACATTTGTTGTTCTATTTATATCAATGAAATGTTTTATGGTTTTTCTAACATGTTTTATAGATTATATATAATGATTCTTTAGAAATAAATAAATAATGTAAATAATAATCAGGTAAAAAATGATTTTAATTCCATTTATCTTGGGAATTTTCACATATGCCATATAAATAAGAATCACATCTAATGAATCTGCAATAATGGATTATAATATTCAAATTATTATTAACCATTTGATGTATGTGAATCATTTTTATTAGGAAAAATCATCAAATAACCTTTTAAGGGTAAAATTAAATGATCTAATTATTTATTATAACTCATAAATACTAATATATATGGTTTTATAAGTAAATTGTCTCAAGGTGGATTTTAGTATTTCCTTATCTTTACCAATGACTTAAAAAGTTATGGATATATGTATATTATGAAACATAAGTATAAATTCATTGAAATGTTCAACGTTTTCAAAAACATTAATTCAAAATAAACTTGAAAAATCATTAAAATACTTTGATCTAGTTAAGGAAAAGAATATTTGAGTCAAGAAGTCAATGATTATCTTGGAGATTGTAGTATAGTGTCACAATTCACTCCACCCATCACACCAAAGTTAAATGGTGTATCTGAATGGGTAAATAAAACTCTTTTGAACACGGTTCAGTCAATGAAGAGTCATGAAAACCTACATATTTCATTTTTTGTATTATGCTATAAAAAATGATTCATTTATACAAATTGTGTTTCATCAAGGGTTTTTTGAAATACACCACTTGATATGTGGATTGTTAAGTGTTCTAATTTGTCTTTATATGAATATTTGGGGTTTTGAGACATATATGAGATGTATTTACTCAATTACAATTAAACACATATCAAAAAATATATTTATTTATTAGTTATACCAAAGAGAGAATGGTGAATTATTTATGTAATCCATCAGAGAACAATGTGTTTGTTTCTTTATATAATTTCTATAAAAAGGGAAAATATTTCCAAAAGAATTACTGGGGGTGAGAGAATCACTTTTTTTAAGAAAAATTAGTTGGGAAAACCATTGAACATTTTGATATGTGAAATTATTGATATGAAAATATGTAAGTCTATAGGTTACAAACTTTTCTCAAAGTTTTACTTTAGTATTTAGAAAAACCATATGATTGTAACCATGTATTTTATAATGATGATGAATACCTAGTCTTTACAAGAAATTATAATGTTTTTTCTCTAAAAATTTCTCCTCTGGGTTAAGGACCGACCCCCACTATCTCCTTTAATGGAGAAAAGATGTTTGGAGTTCCACCATCACTAATAAAATGTTCTTATTAGTATGGAACATCAAGTACAATGTGATTCCCTCTTATTTTTTCCTTTAGTGAAAAGGGATCCCATTAATATTAAATTATGTTTGTTGTGATTCCTCATAGTTAGATACTATAGATTATCTATTTATGGGGGGAGTGAACATCAACACTTGGGAGGAACTTCGATAATGCTTTGGACCTTTTCCTCAACCTCAAATATTTCAAGTATCTGGTTTCCTCTTTGTTCTCAGGTGTTAATGATACCACTCCTGGATGGAAGCTTGGGGTCATACTATTCAACATCAATTTATAGATCATTTGGTATGTATAAAATAAATTATTTTATGGATACCTATTCTTACTACTATTATAATTTTCATTCAAGATTCTTGTTTGGATTTGGTCCCTATTATGGGTGATTCTAAACATATAATCATTAAGGATCTCCTCTAGTGAAATTATTTATACATTTCTTCATTAGTTAGGACCCCTAGTCCCAGGAATTGGGTTAGTTGGTCATACTTAGTTTGGAACTTAAATTAAACATAGATTGGTTGTTTTATGATGATAATATGGTAGGGGTATTCTTTATTACCAGGTTGGGGGACTCATTCCTTCCTTTAAATTACCTTTTACAGCATCCACCAAACTGATATATTCTCTTATTATAGAGGAAATGACTATATGGTTTGGGATTTCTATTTTAACTAATAAAGGAATCTTCCCATACATGGTTGAAGTGGACTCATCACTCATGGTTAAATCCCTTTCATCTATAAGTAAGGATCACTGGTCTATTACCTACTTGATTTGGTGATCCATTCATAGGTCAACCTAGGCTTAACACACATGGATATTACATCATTTTAGATGAATATTTAGCACATTAAAAAAGTACATGCCCAAGGACTGTAATATTTTAGTGTCTTCAGAAACTTGGAAACATAATCTTCTATATTGGTGAAATATCTTCAACATATCCATTAAAGATATTCCCCTTTAGTACTCCTACTTAAAACCTATATTCATAACTTGGGGAAAGGAAACATAAGAAAGGGGTGAGATCTTATGATCAGTAATGGTAAACAAGGTAAACATGTAATAACATGAGAATAAGGGTATCAAAACATGATCGTAATATTATAATATCATACCCTGTATATAAATGATCATAATCAAGATTCATGGCATAAATATTGACGGTTCATAAGAAATGAATCATAAGGTAATTGAGATCATAATCCATGAAAGCATAACATAGGAATAAAACATGAAATTTTTGGCATACATATAAGCATGTAAAACCATTCCCTATAAGTCAAGGATCATTTCCAAAACATATCAGGGAACTTCTTGGGTGATACACCTACTAGGTGGGACACACCACCATCCCCAGTCACAATCCTTTATGTATAGTGGATTAGGTTATTCTTTTTTCTCATAGTGGATCAACCTTATGGAATTTGTTACCATAATTTTATCATGATATATAAATATTTACTCAATTCATTAGAGAGCTAAAACAGGATCACCTAGTTCTATCTAGGTTTCCCCATTATATAAGTTATAACGGGCTTACCCGGTGTTATTTGGGCCACACCATTGTATAATTTGTAATAGGATTGCCTGATTCTATTTGGGCTACCACATCATATAAGATGTAATGGGATTAATTTGTGCTATCTTGACCACCCCATCATAAAATATTTAATGGTCTTACCCGACGCTATCTATACCACCCCATAATATAATATGTAATGGAATTACCTGATGTTATCTGGGACACCTCATCATATAAGTAATTTCTATGAACCACAACATGAATAATGTACAAAGATTTTCCATGTCATAATAAAATATAATAAAAACAATTATTCTTTCATAACTTTATTAAACTATGGAAAATAAAAGGGTTTCATGTCAATCTCTTTGAAACGTGATTAGCTCATCAAAAATAAATGGGTTTCATAACAATCTCTTTGAAAGATAAGTTACTCATGGAAAATAAATGGGTTTTATAAAAATGATTTCATTAAAACATAAACCATTTAGAGAAATCATATGAATGTTAACCATGGATTATATCGTAAGTAAATCATAAACTATATCAAAGGATTTCATATTATATGGAGAAGGATTTTGAAAGATCTGTCAGAATAGTTCTTTAGGAAAACAACATTTCTTTAAAAATAATTATTTTTAAGACATAAAAATTTTTCAAAATCCTTTTCTTAGAAAAAAATTAAAAGTTATGAATTAGGATTTAAAAATAATTTAAACCATTTCTTGTGTAAAATATCCTTTCAATTTTGAAAAACACTTTTTAAAACATAAAACATTTGGAAAACCTTTTTTGTTGAAAAAAACCTTAGAAACATATAAATGAATCTTTGAAAAACATTTTCAATAACTTAAAAACAATTTTCTTTAAAAATTATCTTAAAATATCATTTAAAAACATTTTTTGAAAACATTTTTATAAAACATGGTTTTGGAATAAAATGGATTTCCGACCGAAGAGAGAGATAAAGTAATATTTTATTAAAAACATTTTCTTAATCATATTAAGTACCAAAGAGTGGAAAAATGATACTAATACATAAATATATCATTAATAACCAATTTATAATTAAATTCATGAGATTTAGTGAGATATGGGTTATAATATTTCATCAAAGGAAGTATAACCTTAAACAATCCTAACAAACGATGAGATTGTAGTAATAAACTCTTAAAACAATGGTAACTATGAATAATGATCCCTAAGAGAGAATATAATTAGATGAAGAATAAAATATCATTAAAATTAGGATATTCATGACACAAAATTTCAAATGGTATTATATACACCTTATAAAATAATAAAGGTTCATAGTACAACATGTGTCTCGAAGAAGGAAAATTGAGACAAAATTACATTATTAATTTGGTAACTTTTTAACCATAAACTCCATGAAAGAGTGATCATAAAATGGATATTTAAATATCTATAAATTTAAATATAATAATCATATAATTCATTCATGGGAAGTATATACACCACACAAAATAAATGAGTGTTGAATTTGGCATAAGTCTTGCAGAAATAAAAGTGAGACTAGAAATACCCTTAATACTTGAGTAACTTTTGAATCAAGATATATGTGAAAGAATAACATCAATTGAAACTTTTAATAACATTAAATAAATTAAATTCATGATATAACATCTCATGTAGAATTATATACACCACAAAAAAGAATAAGTGGTGAATATAGCATATATCTTAGAGAAATAAAAGTGAGATGAGAAAACCCTTACCTTAATTCTTAACTTTATTTTTACACATTAAAACCTCTTGTATAATAAATATAATTTTATTAAAAATATAACATAGAACCATATTATTATATATCATACCATATATTATTTTATTGTGACTTTATATTACCCATTTATTAACAATTTCATGTTAAAGTTACGTTTCGGGTAATAACTGCTTTGTTTTTCATATATATTTTAATTTTTTATATTTATTAATTATTAATTAATAGTGATTTACTTATATCCAGAATTAAATGTCACGACCCATCCTCGGGGCCCATGTCGTGACTACCACAAGCCTGCCTTCCATGGGCCAGGGGCTGGCGACTAGCACCAAAGGCGTAAATCCCAAAGATGGGAAGGAATTGCCTTTATAAAATGTAAACACACACAACAGAGTACGAAACTGGAAGTAAAACACAAAGTAAAAATATATACAAAAGATGTGTTGAAAAGAAAAAGGGGTCGTAAATAAAATCCCAATAGTAATGTACAAGGAAAGGACAAACAGGTACAACTAAAAAGACAAACAGCTGGAAGGTTTCTAGGCTATGAGTTTAATGGTGCCCTAAGATTTCAGTTCTGAGCACTGGTTCAAAAGTTATAAAATCCCGAACATATGTTTACTGAACGTACCCGAAAAAAACTTCAGAAATTGATTCCGGGCACATCGGGCCTCGGAATCAAGCGTTGTCAGAAACTACGGACTCCTAAAATTCCCATGTATTTTAAAAAAAATCCATGGGAAATTTGGGTCTTTACATTCTCCCCACCTCAGGGATTTACATCCCCATAGCTATAACTCGAACTAAAGGAAAAAATGGGGGTATTGAGCATGCATCTGATCCTCCCGCTACCATGTGCTCTCCTGGAGGTTCTTGTGCTTCCAACGAATGTGCACCAGAGGTATTGACCATCCACGTAGTACCCGCTCATGTTGATCCTCAATCTCTACCAGAACCTCCGTGAAATTCGCCCCGTCATCAATGTCCAGATCTCCGTGGTCGATGATGTGGGATGGGTTGTGCACGTATCTCCTCAGCTGAGATACGTGGAAGACATCGTGCACCCGGTGCAACTGAGGTGGAAAATCTAAGCGGTAAGACACCTCGCCTATTCTGATGAGGACCTAGAAAGGTCTGATGAATTGCAGAGATAACTTGCTGCCTCGACCAAATCTCCACTAACCTTGTTAAGGTGAGACTTGTAGAAAGGCGTGGTCTCCATCCTATAACTCCATAGGTCTCCATCTCCTGTCAGCATATGACTTATGCCTGCTCTAGGCAGTCTTCATCCGCTTCTGTATGATCTAAACCTTCACTGTGGTAGCCCGTACCATCTCTGGTCCCACTAGTGCTGACTCCCCTAGGTCTGTCCAGCACAGTGGCGATCTGCAATTCCGATCATACAAGGCCTTAAAAGGTGCCATACCGATGGTGGAGTGATATCTGTTGATGTAGGAAAACTCCTCCAAAGGTAAGTGGTCCTCACAGCTGCGACCAAAGTCGAGAACACATGCACGGAACATGTCCTCAAGGGTCTGAATGGTCCTCTCAGTCTGACCATCTATCTGAGGATGGAAGGCGGTGCTCAGATGTAGCTGCGTCCTGAAAGCCTCCTACAACCCCTTCCATAGCTGGGAAGTAAACTGTGTGTCTCGGTCGGAAAAAATCCAGGAAGGTACTCCATGTAAACACACTATCTCTTGCACATAGAGGTTTCCAAATATCTCAACTGATCTCTTCTCTCTGATCGGTAGGAAGTGGGCCGACTTGGTGAGTCGGTCAACGATCACCCATATCGAGTCGTGACTCCTGGAAGTTTGTGGAAGACCCATCATGAAGTCCATAGATATCCCATCCCACTTCCACTCTGGGACCTCTAAAGGTTGTACCAAGCCTGATGGTACCTGGTGATCTACCTTCACTTGCTGAAAAGTGAGGCATCGTGAGAAAAACTCTTCTACCACCTTCTTCGTACATGGCCACCAATCCTGTCATCTGAGGTCCGGATACATATTCGCCACACCTGTATGTACTGCTAAAGGGCAAGTGTGGAACTCCATCAACACCTCCTCCTAAAGTGAAACTGGTACCAGGGTATGTCCTCTGAAGAGGATGACGTGCTCCCCACCATCAGAAAATCCATCAACAGTCTTCCCTGTGGATATATGAGCACGTCGTGTCTCGCAGCCAGCGTCCCCATGTTTCACCTCCCTGACTCGCTAAAGAAGTGGAGGAGTGACTGTAAGATACTGAAGATAGGCTGCTCCATCCCTATCCACAAAGGATATCTGTAATGCAGCTAGCTTCTCTATCGACTCTCCTAGCAGCTGAATGTCTGATCTCCTACTGAGAGCATTCGCAACAACATTCCCTTTCCCAGTAGTATAGACTATCTCGATGTCATAGTCCTGGAGGAACTCAAGCCAACGTCCTTGTCTCAGGTTCAGGTCCTTATGAGAGAAGATATACCTGAGACTCTTGTGATTAGAGTACACGGTAAAACGTTCGCCCATCAGATATTGTCACCACATCTTCAAGGTGAAGACCACTACTGCTAACTCCAGGTCATGGGTAGCGTAGTTCTGCTCATGGTGTCTCAAATTATGAGAACCATACGCGATCACAGCTCACTCCTATATCAGGACACACCCGAGTCTGGTCTCTGATGCATCGCAGTAGACTACGTACCCTACACCTTCCTCAGGAAGCCTCAAAATAGGGGCACTAGTCAGCCTCTACCTCATCTCCTGAAAGCTCTGCTGGCATCTCTCTGACCACACAAAGGTTTTTCCCTTCTTCTTCAAGGCTGATAGTGGTGATACAACTCTGGAGAAGTCTGAAACAAATCTCTGATAGTATCCATCCAAGCATATGACACTTTGTACCTCCGTCACACTCCTGGGTGGCTCCCAAGAAAGTACTGCCTCAATCTTTGCTTGATCTACTGCAACTCCAGCCTTCGAGATGATGTGCCCCAAAAAGTGAACCTCTAGAATCCAAAACTAGCACTTTGAGATCTTACCATAAATCTAGTGCTCTCAGAGTGTGTCCAGTAATACCTGCAAATGGTAGGCATGCTCTTCCTTAGTAGTCGAGTAGATCAGAATGTCGTCAATGAAGACTATGAAAAAGCGATCAAGGTAAGGCTGGAAGATCCTGTTCATGAGACAGATGAACACTACTGGAGAGTTGGTTATGCTAAAGGGCATAACCAATAACTCATAGTGGTCATATCGACACTTGAAGGTCATATTCTACACATCCTCATCTAGAACTCTGAGTTGGTGATAGCCTGATCTGAGGTCTATCTTCAACAACCATCGTGCTCCCTTGAGATGATCAAAGTGGTCTTCAATCCTTGGGAGTGGGTACTTGTTCTTCACAGTCACCTGATTCAGGCGATGGTAGTTGACACAGATCCTCAAGCTCCCATCTACCTTCTTGGCGAACAGAATCGGGGCTGCCCAGGGAGAATAACTGGGTCAGATGAATCCCTTCCCCTGTAAGTACTCCAACTATACCCGTAGGTCACGAAGCTCGGCGAGAACCATCTGATATTCTGGCGTAGATATCAGTGTCATCATAGGGTACAGGTCAATGCATAAGTCCACCTCTCTACAAGGAGGTATTCCTGGAACATCATCAGGGAAAACATCTACATACTGGTCCACCACTACCAGATAAGTTGGACTCTCCACATCAACTGCTCTGAGGTTAAGGAAATCCAACTGGTGAGTGATCGGCTAAACCCTCATCTGATTAAGTCTGTCCTACACTGCAAAGGTTCCCTTCTCACTGGTGAAGGTGAACCTGATCCCATCTGTGCGGACACACCACACTTTTCACCTAATACAGTCGATATGAGCATAGAATGTAGATAACCAGTCCATACCCAAGATGACGTCGTAAGGCCTCGACGCTGATACGAGGATATTCCAGCCAAAACTCTCACCTCCTAGAGTAATCTCACACTACCGGCACCAGTGTGTAATCGTCGAGTTTGCTCTCATAGGAGTCTCTAGCTGTAAGGATCAAGCCAACAACTCTGTTGGAATCTCTGAGTCCGAATGAGGGAAGTGGCTATGAAAGAATGACTGGAACCTATGTCTATAAGAACTACAACTAAGGTGGAATAGACATAGATCGTACATCGAATCATCTCCGGAACACCATGGTCATATTCCTTAGCTGCATGAAGCTGAGCTCTCCCCTGTCCACCCGCTCCCTGCGGTCGGGGTGGACCTCCTGGTGGTGGTGGCGGTAGCACATCGTATTGTCATCCCTCGCCAACTGTAAGTCCAGCTCCTCTACCACGTCTGCCTCTGCCCATTGGACCGCCTCGATCGAACCTCTGCCTCTGTCTGGGAGGTCCCTCAACTGTCTGTTGATCATCAGTATGGCATGTCGGATAGTCACGAGCCATGTGACCAAGCCCGTCGCAGGAGTACCACTGTCCGCTCCTGGCATGTCTGGCTCTGTCTCCACTCTTGGTGCACTGCACAACTGATCCTGAGTCGTTCAGTCGACCACCTGTGTGTCTGGTCCTCTTGGACCTCTGTGTCATCTATCTATTTCCAACTGCAGAAGACTCTGCTGCAAGTCGACTAGTGGAGGGTCTCGCTGCTGGAGACTGGTCAGCAAGGAAACTCGCTACTAGGAGGGCTCGCACCAACACCCATGTCTATGTCGGTATGTTGTGGGATATAACCTCCCTATGATACCAATTTGTCCTGACCCATCCCCAGGGCCTGTTTCGTGACTACCCCAAGCCCGCCTTCCATCGGCCAGGGGCTGGCGACTAGCACCAAATGCGTAAATCCCTAAGCTGGGAAGGCATTGTCTTTATAAAATGTAAACACACACAACAGAGTACGCAACTGGAAGTAAAACACTAAGTAAAACTATATACAAAAGATGTGTTGTAAAGAAAAAGGGTTCGGAGATACAATCCCAATAGTAAAGTACAAGGAAAGGACAAACAGGTACAACTAAAAAGACAAACAGCTGGAAGGTGTCTAGCAACACCTGGATCATCCACCATGGATCCTACCTCAAGGGTAGGTACAGATAGCCTCCTCAGTGCTCCACGTCCATTCGTCTCCTCTGGGTACCGACTCTTTGTGAGGTCTACCTCCGGGTACCATCCAGTCCTCGTACACTCCACCTCGGTCAACGCTATCCATCTTCTGCATCCAACACAATGAGGTGCAGGCATAGCCCGTTCAGGGGTGAGTATAAAGATACTCAGTAGTGACCTTGAGACCCTCAAGGTCTCACAAAATCCAATAAGGATAAACTAAAAGTACAAAACAACGGATAACCATTACTTAGGTATATGCCCATACATATACCTAAGTTATCTAGTAACCCATCTCAATCATGAAGAAAACACAAAAGTCATGACTCAGCTCAAACCAGGATTTTCACTATCAAAACCACGACTGTTGGAGAACTCCTCCTCTGTTGAGTACAGTGGGCCTGTCGTGACACCCAGGAGCTTCTCACTAACCTTGGACTACAGAGGTACTCCTCCTATCGGGTACCATGGGTCTGCTGCCAACTACCAGGTGCTACTCTGTTGTGGGTTTGCCACCAAATACCAGGCGCTCTCACTACTAGCCTACAGAGGTAATCCTCATGTCTAGTACTGCAGGCCTACCACCAACTACCAGGTGATACTCCACCATGGGTCTGCCACAAAGTACCAGGCACTCCTCAGTAGGCTAGTCGAATCACTCCGAGTCGAATCAGTCAAGCAGTCGTTAGGTCTGTCAGTTACTAGGTCTCTGCACTCTGTCTGCTCGTCTCCGGGAGGATCCACTCCACGAGATACTGGTCGATACTCCAAGTTTCACTAAGTCACATGTGGAAATATGTTAAATGACCTCCATATCATAGGGTTCTCAACTCAACAGACGACGCGTCAATCGGACTCCAGGTCTGTGAGTTATTGGAATTTCCGTTCCAGGGGCCCGGTTGGATTTTAGGTTCAAACCAACCCAACCATACCCCAACTATGTCCAAAACTCAAGTGGGTTATTCCAAAGGAACTGTCTCGCTCAAATATTTCTGTCGTCACAAACGGTTTGTCGATAGGACACTCGTAGCCCGAGTTATGGGCGAATAGGTGTATTCGGGTCTGACGGGTCCGGGTTCGGTCCGACCCAGTCGGACTGACCCAACCTGACCTAGGTCTAGACCAGGGTCCAACCCAGTCCGTGAGTCCGACTCAGTCCAAGGGGTGGCCCGGCCCGAAGGTGCGGCTCAGACAGAAGGTGCGGCCCGACACGAAGGTGCGGCCCGGATGGCTGGCCGCGTGGCCCGGTCGGCTGGCTGCGTGGCCTGGCTAGCCACACCGTGGGAGGGGGTACCATTCCCCCCCCTATTGTCCATAATAGAACTGGTGCCTAGTTCCAGTTCAGGTAACCGCGGGACCCTTTGGGTACCACCTGTAGCGCGCACCAGCGGCCGGCTTAGCCAGCCGCCCTTCCCTAACCTTCACGGCCTAAGGTCATGGTCCTTCTCCAGTGCAGCGTGACGGCGCCGCGCTGCCTCCACTGTGGCCTGGCCTGGTCTTGGCCCCCTACTCTACCACACAGCATGATGGCGCCGCTCTTGTCGTCCGACCGCTGCGACCCTTCCTCCTGGCGCAGTACGACGGCACTGTGCCCCTCTGGCACTACCGCGGCCCGCCTGGCCAGGGCTCGGTTCTCAGCGCGGCATGGCAGTGCCACGCCCTTGTGGCGACCTGACAGCCTTGCACCACCGGCTTTCTTCACGTCCAGCTCGTTGTTAGTCACTGCCAAAACCTCCTCGTTACGATGATATCATTTGGTTCCCAAATCACACAACATATGACAAGGTACGGTGGGTAATATTCAATCGTAAAATAACCCCTACCTCGAGTTCGGTGACCGTTGATAGAGTCGTGGTAAGGCAGACATCGTTTCATTGATGTCGAAGGAGGAAGAGTTCGGAGAAGACAAGTCAATATGACGTCGTCCGTGTTCTTCGTGGGCAGCGATTCTTCCCTTCCTTTCCCCGATTGAAGAAGGAAGAAGACTGTGTTCTTCGTTCTTCGGTGGTTCTTCATTGGAGAGAAAAGGCTCCACCAATTTATTTCCTCTCCTTAATCCTCCCAACAAAAATTATTCCAACCCCCAATAATAAAATATAACATCTTATTATAATGGTGGCATAAATAATTTAAAATGATTCAAATTAATTAAGTTACTGCACTTAATTAAATGGGTGGAGTTGGCTCATTAATTGGAGGGGGAAGGTGAAGAGGCTACCCCACTTAATTGGGGGTTCCAAGGAGTTTAAGGGGTTAGAGGAGTTAAGGATATCGGGTGGTCCCCACCTAATAACGTCCTCCTGAGGGAGGTTATTATAAGGTGGGCCCTACCACCATAACCTCCCATGGGAGGTTAGGGTGTGGTGGCCCCCACCTCCAACCTCCCCTTGGATGTTTTAACCACCAACAAATAAAAATAATTTAAGTCTTATTTTTATTTAAATTTTATTTAAAAACCCCCAAAAACTATCTTCCACTCTCGTTAAAATGCAACTACAGTGAAGGTCTCACTAAGAAATCATTGATGCTATGAGTTCAACGTTGACCTCGTATTTCAGTTCCGAGCACTGGTTTAAAAGTTCTAAAATCCCAAATGTATGTTTATTGAACATACTTGAACAAAACTTCAGAAATTTATTCCAGGCACACCGGGCCTCGGAATCAAGCGCTGTCAGAAACTGCGGACTCGTAAAATTCCCATGTATTTTAAAAAAAATCCATCAGAAATCCAGGTCTTTACATGAAAACCATGATATAAATATCATATATATTCATTATATATTAATTTATAAAAATATATATAATATATAATTATAAAATGAGATGCATCGTTAATGGAGACGGTAGTCCGTACATATGATTCAATGATGTCTTCATTTTCTTATCGTATTCAAAGAAAGTAAGTAAATGATATAAATGTGTGTGTGCGTATTTATTATCACTATAGTAGAATTATTATTTCATATATATCACATATTTTTATTAAAACCATTTTTAATACATTCCATGTAAAGTGTGAGTGAATCACATTGCTTTAATGAGGTGGTAGTCCACAAATCCACAAACGATGTTATCATATTCTCAAAAAATGGAAAGCATGAAATTATGTGTTATATTATAATTCCAAAATAATAAATAAATCATAAATATCATAAATATTATATAAAAATAGTAATTCTATCATTATTCCCAACCTTGAGAGGTGGTAATACAAGAACCAATGATATCGATTTGTGAGGCGGTAGTCCGTCGTACACACAAACAATGATTGTGTATGTAATTTGATGGAAGTGTGTGTGAGTTTAGGTAATAATATTAACATAAAAACATCTAATTATATTTACTATAATTAGTTTATTATATAATCATGGAATAATAATAATTTAATGTGTGTAGAAATAAATAAAACAAAAGTGCTTATTGAAGGATGTTACATCTTCTTTGGGTGACTAATTTTGGTTTGCACAAAAGGGATTCCTTGGTTGGATATCTACAAAAATTTAGGCCTCTAGGATAAATAGAGGGAATTTGGGAGATTATTTATATAGGTTTTGGATGATCCAAATGTCATAATAGGTGTGAAGAGGTGATGGGGGTGAGTTCTCTTTTATAGTGGAGGAGAAGTGGTATTCTTGTAAATACTAAAAGGAAAACACTATTGAGAGGTCTCCCATATATCGTATTCCTTCAATAAGGTACAATTTTTTATAAAATTGATTATATGGTCTAAATATGTACATAAAATTGATTTTTTACATATGTATAGGTTATTTGGCCCCTTAAGTTAAAGTTTGACCACTAAGTAAACTCATTTTTACCTTAATCACTGTAATTATTTTTAATTACCATCTCCAATATTTTTGGTCAAAAACTAATTTGACCTTAATAGAAATTCTAAATTATTCTGATTATAAATATGGACTCCATTTTTCAAAATTCTGAACACAAAATTAGAAGAAATTAATTTAAAATTAATCCCGCAAACAGTACGAAACAATAGGTTTTTAAAGTGAAAATGTTCAAAAGTTTGAAATGATTTTATATCAAATTTGTAACATCTCATTACCAATTTATCAGGTACTCCCTTAACCTTATCTTGGTTTCCCCTCCTTTGATATTGTGAGGATACCTATAATGGTGATGTTGGATATTTTTTGGACTATCAACTTTAACCAACCTTTTTTGTAGGATGCTGGAAGATTTCACACCGTGTAACTTTGTCACACACCATGTAATTTCTACTGGGTACAATATGTGAAAGGAGATTCATGTTGTGAAAGATTACACATATTGAATGTTGGTTTCACATCCTGAATGTTTTAAATAATGGATTTTTAATCTAAAATGACAGTTTTTTCGGCGTACTTATCCGTCGTAGACTTCACGACGTGAATTGGAGTCGAACGTCATGAAAAGGCCCGTGTATGCTTTTAAAACACATGCTTGGAAGTTTTTCTCAGTTCTATATTTCTATAATCCTTCACCCTAGACCCATATTCTCTCCTTATCATTTTTCAAAGACACCTCTCCTTCTGGATTTATCCGTTCTATGTTTTATCTCTACTACAATTGCGGTGCGTCTCTCCGAGTAAGTCAGCTTCCTACTTCTTCATTTCCTTTGATCACAATATCACCATTGGGTGGCATGTTCCGATATATTGGGTTAAGATGGTGTTTATTCTTTGAATCTTCTAGATCCTTTGTGAAATCTCAATCTGGAGACTTTTTCCTTAGTTTTTCGTGGTGTGGTGGGTGTTTGTTCTTGAGGTATGTAGATTTATTCCTTTTTGGTGACCCCTTGTGTTTATATTTGGATCAACCATGTGATCTGGATTGAATTATAGGGCTTTATTTGTCATCATTTGGTTTTAATTGTTGGTGGATCATGTTTCAGGTGTGTGGGACCTAATATTTGAGGTAGTTGGTTACGTCTCTAGCCTATGATAATAGATATTGTTGTTTTGGTTTAAAAAATGATTCATAATGAAATATTTGAAAGAATTTTTTGTGTGTGTTGAGAATATTTTTAAATGAAAAATGGTTTTCCCCTGGTTATTAATAAATGGAATGGAAAATGGGTATTTTTTAAGCATTGAATTTGTTTTGAAATGGTTTTCAAAGCATTGGAATTAATTTTTAAAAGATCACATGGGTTACCTTGGGTACTTAGGTGAAGGGTTTAGCTTGGGGAAATTGTCCATTATTTTTTTATTATCAAGGAGGTTCATCTTTGGAATTTCCTCTATTTCTTAAGATCATTGTGCTAGGGGACTGATATTAACATTTTGGTGGGGTTACTCATGGGGTATTCCTCTATTTCCTAGGAAATTTGTTCAAGGAACTGGTTTGTGCACTTTATTGTTGTGGTATGAGAAGTCTATAGCCTGGACCTATAGTATTCCTCGGTGTTTTGGTACCTGTGCTTCTATTTTTTATTTCTTGTCTTTCTGACTTATCCATGATAGGAATGTTTTTTCTTGTGAAAAGTGATATGGAAAATGTTCTTTGAAATTGATATACCTACTTTTGTTTAGAACTGTGGAGAAAGGGAAATTTTTACCATGTTTTATATAAAACGGATTTACTACTTATCATACCATGTTTTTACTTAAAATGATCAAATATGAATTTTTATATAGATTCTTGTTATGGAACACCTGGGTGGGATCCTACTGAGCCTATTAGATCACACCCTTCACACATCTTAAGTGGTGCGTAGAACATTATTTTTATTCTAGTGTAGGGACAAGAAAGGTGTCGTAGTGAGGTGGAAAGGTTCATGTTAGTTGGTTGGGTAGCTGGTGGTGATATAGTCAGAGTTGTCAATGACATCATTTATAGTAGCTATTTGGCTAGGGTCCTTTTTAGTTAAACTTTTCCTTTAGAGTTTTTAGCTTTTTTTTGTTTGTTTCCACTATTTTCTTACAATTATCGCATATATATCTTGTTTGTATTCATTTGTTCCTTTTTTTATTACATATATTCCATGTGTTTGATCAGGTTGGGTGAAATTGTTCCATATGTTGTGTTTTTTGATGCTTGGGTTCTTGTTGGCATCCCTTGAGGATCAGGAACGCCCTTCGGGTATGTAACGGAATGGGTCGAGTGCTGGGTTTGAAGGAAACCTGAGTAGATTCGTTACAATTTGGTATCAAAGGAGGTTTTTACTCAAGATTCATTGTCTTGGGATGTTTGTTAGACTAGAGATAGTATTTTCAGGACTTTAGAGGTATGTTGTGATAAGTTCCTAGCCAGCTCTTATCATGGAAATACTCAAGTTGTCATGGGATGTTGGGGTGTTTTTATATAGTGTTGAGTTTTTGGATTTAAATATTAGTTTTTTATGGGTTTTCTAGTTTGAACTGATATTTTTTCTATTGCCTGATTTTTCTTATGTTTCGATGTGTAGAAGTATGCCTTTGAGATGTCTTCCATGAGTTACTCAGGAAGGTGCGGCTGATGCTCCTCATAGGAACCCACCTATAGATTAGAATCTCATTGAAACTATCATACGGGAAGTCTGTGATGTTGATTAGGATGTTCCATGAATTCAAAACATAGTGGTTTATGTATATCTAGGAGATGGAGGAGAGACAGATCGATCATATGAGTTCTTGCGTGATAATCCATCATCCTTTAAAGGAATTATAGAACCTTAAGAGTCATAGGATTGGCTAGATAGGATCGATAAAATCTTTGTCTTTCTAGATAAACTTGAGAACATCATGGTGAAGTGTTCAATGTTTATACTTGAGGGGTCCAGCAAGCGATGGTGGGATTCTATATTCTAGACAGATAGACATGTGGACTTGGATTGAAAGGGTTTCAAAACCCTATTCTTCTAGTATTTTTTTCCAAAGTTACTATTGTTAGATAAGTCTCTAGTGTTTCTATCTTTTAAATAGGGAGATCATTTAGTGTCATCATACAACAATAATTTTGTTGAGCTTGTCTTTTTTTCCCTAAACATGGTGAAGAATGACTAGATGAAGGCTCAAAAGTACTTATAGGGTTTGCAACTAGATATCAGATCATAGGTGTTTATGTTGAAACATTCTACCTATATGGAGATGGTAGATAGAGATATGATGGAAAAAATTAATATGGTAGGCAAGGTTTAATTTTCCACCTCTTCTATTCTATTGGGTGGAAGCTTCAGTGGAGAACATGGGAAGAAGAGGAAGTGTAAAGATTATTGTAGGAGAAGTGGAGGTGGGTCATAACAGAAAGCCTCCTCTGTAAAGTCTGTTATAGTAGGTAATATGCCTATAACTTTCTATCAGTGTGGAAAATGTGGATACACAAGATTTTCCTGTCCTATTCCCATGAATACATTCAACGGTTGTGGTCATGTTGGTCACTTATAGAGTTTCTATCAGGCTATGAATACGCCTCATTATGGTCAAGGTTTTTCAGCTCCAAAGGCTACTGTGGTTCAGTTAGAATCTTTAAAGACTATAGGGTTTCAGCCATAGGTCTCAAGAGTGAATGGTTTTCACATAGTATGTTAGTGTCTAGTGGAAGTTGATGTAGGTCCAGCAACAGTGAGATGTTATATCCTTATTACATCTTCAGTAGTAATCGCTTTATTCGATAATGGTGCCTCCCACTCTTTTATATTTTCACTTTTAGTTGATGTTATTAAACTTCAAATGGAACTTATGTCTTTTACAATGGATTTAGTGACACCTCTTGTCAAGAATAAAGAGTAGCAGTTTTAGTGTCCTTATTCATTAATAATAGTCGATATGGAGTTGTTCAAGGATTTTCCCATTCTTGATATTCATATGTTTGATGTCATCATAAGTATGGATTGGATTATCGCTCATTGAGTTGAGGTTTATTATTATCATCAATGTGTTTCATTTTTTATAGTCGATGGTATCTCTCGTGTGTTTCTGGGGGAGTGGGACTCGAGGTCATGTCGTATAGGGCCTTCCTGCACAGAGCTCATTAGTTTTTTTTGTCATTGTGTTTTATCTTGATGAAGTCTCTCATGTAGTTGATTTTCCCATTGTTGTTCAAGACTTTCCTAACATTTTCCTAGATGAATTATCCAATATTATTCTAGAGAGAGAGGTAGAGTTTTTGATTAACCTGGTTCCAGGTATGCAGTCGATATTGATACCTTATTATTATATGGTACTAGCAGAGCTAAAATATCACAAGATTTAGTCGGTTGACATATTGAAAAAGGTTTCTTTCACCCTAGAATTTTTCCTTGGGTAGCCCTTGTGATCTTTTACAAGAGAGAAGATGTTTCACATCGGTTATGTGTAGACTATCAGAAGTTAAACCATGTAACAGTTAAGAATAAATATTATTTTCCTTGTGTGGATGATATTTTTGATCAGTTAAAGGGGGAAAAGTTGTTTTCAAATATTGATCTTTGGTCGGGTTATCATCAGCTCAGAGTTTGGGAGTCTGATATACCAAAGAGAGATTTTAGGATTAGGTATGGAAATTATGAATATCATTTGATTCCTTTTGATCTAAGTAACTCTCCTGCAGTTTTTATGTATTTTATGAATTAGATATTAAATCAATATCATGAAACTTTTTTGGTAGTGTTTGTGGATGATATTATTGTTTAATTGAAATATGATCATGAGCACAAGCACCTTCTGAGTTTGGTTTTGGAAATTTTGATAAGTCACTATTTTTATGGAAATATTTAGAAATTTAGTTTCTAGATTCAAGAAGTGAAGTTCTTAGGGCACGGGATTTCTAAGAAAGGACTTTCAGTTGATCCAGAGAAGGTAAAGGCTATTTTTTCATGGAAGGAACCACAAAATTTCATTGATATATGAAGCTTCCTTGGTCTCGCTGGATACTACCAATGGTTTGTTAAGTATTTCTCTATGCTAGTGTGGTATTTGACTACTCTTACCAAGAATGTAGTGAAGTTCACATGGGATGTGATGTTTCAGTATTCTTTCGATGACCTGAAATGACTTATGACATCAGCTCCAATTATAATCTCACCAGATCCCGATAAGGGGTATGTGGTGTTTTCCAATGATTTGGGTTATGGTTTTGGATTTATGATTATGTAGGATGACCATGTGGTGGCTTATGGCTCTCATCATCTTTGACTGCATAAAAATAATTACCCCACTCATGATTTAGAGATTGTCGCATTAATGCATGCACTAAAATATTGGCAGAACTATATTCTGGGGGAGAAGTCCATGGTCTTATCTAATCATAAGAGTATAAGTTATATCTTTTCTCATAAGGAATTGAATCTCAGGTAGAGAAGATGGGTAGAATACCTGAAGACATTTGAATTCGATATCACCTACACCCTAAAGAAGGTAAATGTTGTTGCAGACGATCTTAGAAGAAAAGAACTATCACAGGCTGTTCTGGAATTGAGGTAAGAGTGGAACCTTATGGGGATTTTTTTTTCAATTACACCTAGATGCTCAGGAGGATGTTTCATGCATGGTTCTGGCCAGTGTTCAGTTATCATAATCTATCCTAGAGTCTATTTTGTGGAGTTAGCAGTGGGATAATGAGTTTTATAAGAATAGATAAATCCTTTATAGTGGGGAGACCATTACGGGTTGGTATCTTTATTTATATGGTATACTTCACTTTGGGAAGAGGATTTTCATCCCAACATATGTAAGAAGTTTAGTCTTATTTTATTGGCATAGCTCTTCATGGGTTATTTATCTAGGAACTAAAAAGATGTATTATGAAATGAGGTGGTGATTATGGTGGTCGTTCATAAAGCATGAAATCTCAGAGTTTGTGTCTCTCTGTTACACCTACCAATGGATAAAGGCAGAGCACTTGAAACCTTCTGGTTTTCTTCAACCTCTTTCGATGTCGATCTGGAAATGGGATGAGGTTTCCAAGGATTTTTTTCGATTACCATGGAATCCCAAATGGAGGAATGTTATCTAGGTGGTTGTTGATCATATTATGAAGTCTACTCATTTCATTCTGATCAAATACACTACAAAAGTTGAAGATCTGGGTAAACTATATATACAAGAGATTATGAGGTTACATAGGAGTCCTTCTACCATTATTTCATATAGGGATCCTAGGTTTACCTCGAGGTTATGGAGGAATCTTAAAGGGGTAATGGGAACTCAAATTAGGTTGAGTGCATCTTACCATCCACAGAAAAATGGTCAAATGGAGTGGGTAATTCATATCCTAGATGATATATTATGCACCTATGGCTTGGATTTTGAAGGATCATGGGATATCCATCTGGGACTGGTTGAGTTTATTTACAACAATAGTTATCAGTAATAGATAATAATAGATCCCTTTGATTCATTTCTTGGTCAACCATTTAGATCGCCTCTTTGTTGGGATGAGGTGGGCAAAGTATCTCTAGTTGGACCAAGTTTGTTTCAAGAGACATTCGTGAATATTCAAGATGTACATTGACATATGATAAAAGCCCAAAGTCAACATAAATCATATGAGTATTGGATATGTTTACCTTTGTAGTTTTATATAGGTGATTTGGTTTTCTTGAATGTTTCTCCTCGTTTGGGTAATCGTCAACTTGGAAAATAGGGAAAGTTAGCTTTGAGATATGTTGGGCCATTTGAGGTCACTGAGAATCATGGATAAGTTTCTTATGTATTAGAATTTTTGGTTCAGTTGATAGATATTAATTATTTTTTCCATATATATCATCTCATGAAGTATCACCCTAATCCCGCTCCTGTTCTAAGTTGGGAATAAATTAAGCTAGAACCAGATGCTTCTATTCTAGAGAAACGAGTTGAGATCATTGACTCTCAAGAGAAATTATTGAGTGGGAAGTTAATTCTATTGGTTAGAGTGCTATGAAAATAAGGATCATATTCTCATGAGACTTGGGAATGCAAGTCGTTGATGAGGGAGCAGTGGCCTCATCTATTTATAGGGATTACATCTTCCACATGACTTTATGGGGATGAAAAGTATTTATGGCGGGGAGTTTGTAACATCTCATTTCCATTTTATCAAGTATACCCTTAACCTCATAATGGTTTTCCCCTACTTTGAGAATGGTAGGATACCTATAATGGTAAAGTTAGAGATTTTTTGGACTATCAACTTCAACCAACCTTTTCTGCATGATGCAATAAGATTTCACACCATGTAACTGGGTTACACACCGTGTAATTTCTACTAGGTACAAGTTGTGAAAGTGGATTCACACTGTGAAAGATTACACTTTGTGAATATTTGTTTCACATCATGAATTTTTAAATAATATATTTTTATTCCAAAGTGATGGGTTTTTTGACGTACTTATCCAGTGTGGACTTCACGACATGAATGGGAGTTCCAAACTATGAAACGGCCAATGTCTAGTTTTAAAACATGAAATTGGAATTTTTTTCATGGACCTTTATTTCCAATCTCCTTCACCCTCGACCCAGGGTCTCTCCTATGATTTTTTTAAATACACCATTCCTTTTGGATCATTTTGTTAGATTTCTGATCTCTATTGCGATTGTGGTGTGTCTCTCTGAGTAAGTCATATTCTCACTTATTCATTTCCTTTGATCATGATATCACTATTTAGTGGCATGTTTAGATCCATTGGGTTAAGATGTAATTTCTTCTTGGTTTATTCTAGATCCATTATTCAATATTTCTTCAGAGGCCTTTTCCTTTGTCAGTAATGGTGTGGTAGGAATTCGTTCTTGAGGTATGTAGGTTTCTTCCTTTCCGCTGACCTGTCACGACCCCTTCCCCACAAAGTGTACCCCTTCTAGGTCGGTAATGTGAGTAGGGAGATAGTGACACCT
Source organism: Viscum album (assembly GCA_963277665.1). Taxonomy (NCBI): domain Eukaryota; kingdom Viridiplantae; phylum Streptophyta; class Magnoliopsida; order Santalales; family Viscaceae; genus Viscum; species Viscum album. Next base: position 84,316,302 of record OY728121.1, on the reverse strand, counting down.
AATTCCCACCTCCAATAGGCCCTGGGTTGGTGACTAGAATTGAGGGTATAAAAAACACAAATGGGAGGCATTACCCTCTAAGAGAACACATGTGAAAGAGAGAGATAAGACAGACATCAACCAACTCCAAATCAGACTGTAATATAAGATAAATCCCAAGTACATATATGTAATTTCATGAAAGAAATAATACAACTAAAAGGGAAAATTACAATTACCAAAAGAAATTGAAATGGTTGTTATCACGAAGCCCAAACAGCTCCTCCAACTCCAAGCTAGTAGTAACCAGTCTGATCTCCAACCCTCTCTAAGTGACTTAAAAATAGTTTATATATATACATAGGGTGAGTATAATAGTATACTCAGTAGGATCCTCCTCGGAGCCTCTCGTGAAAAAGTAAAGAAATCATGATAAAGCACAGTGAACAACAAGTGAAACTAACTCTTCACCTAAATAGGTATACTATGTTTTCATCCTCCCCATGACTACTCTCACCAAGTATTGAATACAAGTGTATATAATATAATAAGAATATCAAGGGTAATCCGCTACCATTTCCCTAATAGTTTTCCTCTTCTCCCCAAAATCACATATCCTAAGAATCTCTCTCCAAAAAGGATTTCCCACAGACACCTGGGCATAGCACCACAACATGCACCTCATGAAACATAACCACTATACCAATGTAATAAAAGTAACCAGGTAGTTTTTGGGATCCACCATATCTCGCATAATGTGTATCAAATGTTGGGTATTATACCTTAAACCATTATAGCCCATAAGTCAAGTAACTATCCTCAAGACATCATATACTATACACGTTACACCTATAGTAGTCTATAGGAAACTATTTACAGAATATATGTGTGTGACTAACCACAAGCCATTACATCCCTCTATACACATGTATGGGGAAAACTAACTGACGTACCTACCAGCACAAAAACTACCAAGGGAAGAGAATGGCGATAAATTGGGTATTCATCCATCAATCCTCCCACCAAAATTTTGGGGAAAACAACCCCCAGGGCTTAGAATCCTTAGGGTGTTAGTTTCCTGATCGTACCATGATTCACTGGTTTATTCCACCCTTACACCGCTGTTTTAAACTAGTTTTGTAATGAAAATTTCAAATATAATAATAAATTTAAATTTATGTTTGAATCAATTAATTAGTGTTAATAAATATTATAATGGGAAATGTTACTTGTTTTTATTATTTCAATGTAGGAGGAGAGGATTTGGAGGGCCCTTGATGAAGTGGAAGAAAAATGGGCCAAAATTGGATGGATCCATGAAGACCTGTCCAATGTTGTGCTTGTATAGAAAATTTCGTGTATCCAAATGGTCTCATATTTTGTTTACTGGTACAAAATATAATGGGATACAACTCTTATTAAGGAAGCCAGCCCCAATTCTGATTTCAAGGTGCCCAACCGAACTGATCTATCCAAGGAATCAAATCTGCACAAAGTCAAAAGCAGTGTTCTGTAATCTGTCCATATCTCCGGATCCACTTGTCCTATTGATGCCAAAATTTTGGTGGAGATATTCAGGAAGTGGGGATACAACTTTCTAGTTTTTTCAAAAGTGATATTCTGGTTTATACTGGTCTAAACGCGTGGTACAAGTGGATTGAAGAAATTTGTGTGCCTAAACCACCTTCCGATTTTCCTATAGAATGGCACCTTGGGCTCCCCATTTGAGAGTTCGGATAGAAGGAAAGGTGCTAACATATTTTAGTCCCCAAGGATTCTTCTCAAAATCCATAGAAGTTATGGAGGATATAGGAATTTCTACCCCAACATCTTTCTCTTCCTCCTCTCCCATGGGTTTCTAAACCCCTTGTGATCACCTGGGGAGGAACGTGATGTAATCCCAAGCTTCATTTTTGTATTATATTGAATGATATTTTTAATTACAGGTTGTATGTTGTTTTTATTCATCATATATTTTAATTTTATTGATTTATGTACTTGTATGTCACGCTCAAATCATACGATCATGTTTGGGGTACCCATTCATGTGATGTTTCACACACTGTTCACCACTTCCTTTTCCCCCTTTCAATTGCGGCGTTTGTGTGGTTCATATTGGTAAATTGAACTCACATAAGCACTGTAAAAACCATGTACATTTATTTCATGGTATCACAAAGAAATAACATACAAACCTGGACAGCGCATCGAGTTCTTCGTGTGTTGCCTTGATGAGTTTCAGTTATGAAGTCAAACACAAATCACCCAATGATTGGCGGTGTCCGGTGAATCATTGTGTGTTTTTGAATGAACCTTAGGAGGTATCATAGTATAAACTCAGTATCATTCTGTTTATATGTGTTAAAAACCAGGGATTAAAATATCATAACCATATATCATGAATTGATGAAGGATAAACATCATGAGATTACCCTGGGTTGATCACGCTTAATTAATTCTGTTAATCTCTACATTGTTTTATCGCTTTCATTTTCTATTTTCATATTTAATCATCAAACCCCCAAGTTTTACAAAACCTCATTCACCTTATAATTCCATAATAAAAACCCTATTTTTAAATTAAGTATCTAAGGCTCTGTCAAGAGACGACCTAGGGTTGCTGCTATACTGTAGAAATTCTAGTCAAAATTAAACAACTAATTTGATGCGCTCGACAACGCGATCATTTCCCTAACTAAAAAGGTGGAGTAGTGTATAGAAACACAAAAATTATAGAATATACTATAGCTCACAACCACACTATGGTCATAACCTAGTCTTAGACTCAACTATAGCTAACGTCTCTTGTACTCCCAGCTATCATTGTTAAGACTAAGTATCATATAAGCACATAACTATTTAAAGAGCTACATTATATTACTTTATCCATTTTTTATCAGTTTTAGTTTATGTTAATTAATTATTTAACCATTAATTAACCATTATCATTCCACATTACATTTCATTATCATTCCAACCAAGATCCATAGCTCCTTTAAATTGTAACCTCATCATTTCATTCCACCAAGCTCCAACCCCATTGGTTAACATCATTTATTCAATCATTTATTCAACAGAATTATAACTTTTCCATAATTCCAGTTATTCGAAGAAAATATTCTAAGCTACCAAACACGAGGGGCTCAACATGGTGAGTAGATGAACTACCTGTCGAGTCTTTACCACCAATAGTAGGAGTGTAGACTCATCTGTCCTCGATAAACTAAACACAAAAAGCACATGGAATACCCCATGCATCATCACCTCTTTTTAAAGGAGGTTAAGCAAGACCACATTCCTTAATCAGTGGGTAAGGTAAATCAGATAAAAAAACAACAAGATTCAACAAGTATCCAACATTCAAATCCAACCCGTTCATAATCTTGGGTTTCCTACCCTACACCCACATGCATAAATTGATGCCTCTCGCTGCTCTAGGAATCAACTACTTCCACTAAAACCACTAGCCTCCCATCCCCCACATACCACAATATCCCTCTAGGATCTTCCATCCCAGGCTCACACCGCAACACAAGCAGTAAGAAACAGACAATAACAACTGATCTCTTTTCCCTAAACAAGGCATTCATCCTTCAAACATAAGGATCACTCACTACTCAAAATAATAAGGTTTTGGCCTTTAAAAGTATAAGGGTAACTCAGAACCTTACCAAGTATTATCTTTTATCACACAAATAGTTCTTTAATCCATCTTGAATTAACCGATTCATTATTTGTAGGTTTCAACTATGGGAAACCTAAATAGAAAGCTATCACAAATTAATTAAACAATTAGTTTGACATTCCTTTAGTCAACAAGAATCAACATACTTTAGTTTTATCAATCAATTTAGTTAAATATGAACATCTACATCAATTTTATTAACATCAAATTTACAACAACAATCTGATTCATTTACATACCTCTTTATCTTTGGAAATTAATTTACAATTAATCCTGGTTTACATTATTTACCAATTTCCATTAAGAAAGACATTATAAACAGCAAGGAATCGATAACACAATATCTAGAAAAACAATAGGTAACAACATATGATCGATATCAATTCTTTAATCTGGTTCGTATTTTTGTTATTTAAATTCCATTGTAATCTAATGGGATAAAACATGCTAACTCTACTACTGCACATAAATAGAATAAATAAGCCACGAATATGCTACCTCAAAATGTTTCCAACATTCTTTGCATGAGAACAGTCTAGCATGGCGGATCATGGTCACCTATCTGGGAAGACTGTATCCACCTGAGGATGTAGAGACACCACCACCACAACCAACAACCTAGGAAGCTCCATTAGGAACATAGAGAACACATGCCATAATAAGGAAAATGAGAAATGGGAATAAACCTATCTATGAACTGAGAAGAATAGTGGTATAACATACCTTATATTAAATAAGTATTGATAATTCTCAATTACACTGAAACAGGGGGTGCGCATTAAGCAGAAAGAAACTCTAGGGAAGACATGATCCAAGGCTACAACACTACACATGACTCCTATGGGAAGAAAGGAAAGGTTTGAACATATCACACTAGGGAACAAGAAGGAAGAAAAAGGGAGAAATATATCTTGTCCCTTTAGAATATTTAACGAAGCAGCAGTTTAATATATGCTGGATTTTCCATTAAGATCAGATCTGTCAAAGATCACACATTTTGACCGAGTAAAGGCTTCCCGACCAAATGGATTAGTTAGAATGAGAGGGTATGGATATTCCATCAGGACCAGCCTATGCTTACATGAGAAGCCTATCCAGATGTCCATGCAAATGTGGAGAGCTACTATCATGATGCAGATACTGAGGAGGAGCAGTTCCTTGTAGATAGTCTGGTTGAATTCTCTAAGACCTTCAGGTCATGTAATCTCCTAAGCCTATGGGCCATGTAATCTCTAAGCCTACGGGCCTTTCAACGGTTCCCCCTCATCTCTTGAAAGGGGGGTTCTCAAAAATCAATAAAAATGAAGGCCTTCGGGCCATTCGGGCAAGGCTTTGAATGTATTTTACATCAAAGGAAATTTCAAATGGGAAAAAATATAAGAAATTTGGAAAAATATGGAAATTTGAAAAGGGAAATTATATTGTTTCTGACTCGCCATTTTGGTGCCACCATTTCAGTGCCACCATTTCAGAAAATTTGGAAAAGGAAATGACACTATTCTAGAAACAGTATTCATAGAACTGGAAATTTGAGAATGTGTTGGGAATAAGTTATATTTACCTCTAATAACACCTCCAAAACCATATTTCAGCAAAGGAATGGACCGGAGAGGTTTGGGCCATTACATCATATACCTATAAAAACATTCTTTTCCTTGAGAATCCAAAACCAACCCAAATAGGAAACATAAAAAGGGGTATGAGAAACTATTCTTCGAGATACCTCTCAAGGATCTCACCACCAAAGTATCTCAACTGCTTTATCAAAGGAACAAAGTGAAACCAAGAAGTGCTGGAAATATTGGAGCGTGATGGTCCCTTTGAGTATACCCCACTGGACTTTGGGGTATAGTTGAGATACGGTCAGGTTAGATCATGCACGAATCTAACCGGGCCCCCGGGACTAAAAGGCTTATAACTCACAGATCGGGAATCCGATTGACGCATCATCTATTGCATTGAGACCCCTATGACGTGGCGGACCTTTGAGATACTTCTTCATGGGACTTTGTGACAGTTGGAGTATCAAACAGTAGCTTGTGGAGTAGATCCTCCTAGAGATGAGCGATCATAGTGCGGAGACATAATATCTAGCTGAGACCTGATGACTGCTGACAGTTTTGACTCAGAGTGACTCTACAAGCCCAGTGGAGAGCACCTTGGTGTCTCGGAAGACCCACAGTGGGGATTGCCTTGGTGTCACGGCAGACCCACAGTACTCGACAGGAGTAGTAACTCAGTAGGCTATGAGGGGGAGTGCGATTGGTGATGTGGCAGACCCATGGTTGGGAGCGCGCTTGGTGACACAGTAGATCCACGGTACTCGACATGAGGAGTACCTCAGTAGTCCAAGGTTAGTGGGAAGCACGCTTGGTGTCACAGCAGGCCCACTGTACTCAATATAGGAGTTCTCCAACATCTCAGGTTTCGATAATGTTACTGGGGATGTTACTTGATACTACCCATAGAATAAAATCCTGGTTGAGCTGAGTCAGTTTTTCTGTGTTTTCCTCATGATTGAGATGGATCACTTGATAACTTAGGTATATGTATGGGAATATACCTAAGTAGGGTTATCTGTTGATTTCATTCTTTTTGGTTTATCCTTAGTGGATTTTGTGAGACCTAGAGGGTCTCGAGGTCCCTAATGAGTATCATTATACTCACCCCTGTACGGGTTATGCCCACACTTCGTTGTGTTGGATGCAGATGACGGACAGCGCTGATAGAGTCTGAGATTACCAGGACTGGACAGTTCTCAGAGGTGGACCATACGGCGTGTAGGTACCTGGAGGAGACGGATGGACGTGGAGTGCAGAGGAGGTGATATGTACCTCCCCTTCGGGTAGGAACCTCGGAGGATGATCCAGTAGATGTCTTTTCTCTTTCTTCATTTGTATTGAATTTTATTTGTACTTGTACCTTTACTGTTGGGCTTTTATTCTGTCCCCTTTTACTTTCAATACTCTTTTTTTATACAGTTTACTTGGTGTTTCGTCCATCTGTGTGCTTTCTTGTGTGTGTGTTTACAGGTTATAAAGGCAATGTCTTCCCAGTTTTAGGGAATTACACCTTTGGTGCTAGTCGTCAGCCCCTGGCCTATGGAAGACAGACTTGGGATAGTCACAACACGTTCCCTGGGGGACGGGTCGTGATAGATGACACCCATAATAAATGATTTATCTCTACTGCATCAGAACACAACCTAACCCCAGATGTGAAGCATTGAAAAAAACATCAAATTAAACTCCCTCTTATAGGAGACAAAGAAATGGAGCACTGAACAACTTCTCCTTCAGATACCTGAAAGCTTCCTGACACTGATCAGTCCACACGAACACCTAATCCTTCCTAGTCAACATTTTCATAGGAGTCACAACCCAAGATAAATCGGCTACAAACCTCCTATAATAGCATGCGTGGCCAAGGAAACTTCACACCTCTACTACTTTCTTGGGGTCTTCCCAAGACACAACTGCTTCTATCTTTGACAGATCCATAACTACTCCCTACTAGGATACAACATGACCTAAGAAATGGACTTCTCAAGCACAAAACTTTCACTTCAACAACTTCCCAAATAGATATTGTCGATGAAGGATACCTAAAACTGCACATAGATTCTTTGTATGCTCCTCCTCAGATGTGGTGTACACAAGGGTGTCATCAATGAAAACTTACATGAACTTGTATAGGAACTCATGGAACACATCATTCATCAACCCCATGAACACAGCTGGACCATTTTTTCACAGCGAATAGCATCACCAATAAATCATAATGCCCATGACAATAATGGAAAGTGGTCTTTAGAATATCCTCATCCTTTACTCGCATATATTGATACCCAGACATCAAATCGATCTTCAAGAACCAACTTTCACCCTTCAGTTGATTGAAAAAATAATCAATCCTTGGAAGAGGATAGTGATTCTTCATTGTCACTTTATTCGAGTGATGATAATTGATATAAAACCACAAACTTCCATCAGTCTTTTTCATGAACAAAACTGGTGTACCTAATGGGGACACACTTAGACGAACAAAACCGCACTTCAATAGACCATCAAGCTATATATGCAACTCCCACAACTTAGAAGGTGCCATCCTATACAGATACATAGAGATGGGAGACACGTCTGGCTATAGCTTGATCCCGAACTTGAGCTCTCTTTGAGGGGGTAAGTCTATAACCACTTCTGGAAAGATGTTAGGGTACTCTTCCATGACCCTGGGAAAATCCAATGGCTGAACCTTCGACGAACTCAACATCAGCTCATCCATCAAGGATAAAAATGAAGGAACACACCTTTGACCCATACGAGGGTCTCGCTTTCCAACAAACACTACTGGCTCTCCATCAGCATCTAAGAACACCACCTGCCTCCTGAAGAAATCCACAATAGCCTGCACCGAATACAACAAATCCATTCCAAGGATGAAATCATATGGTTGTATCTATAAACAGAGGAAATATCCCCAGGATATGTGATTCCCTAGAACTAGCTCACAATCTCTACATACTTCAAACAAGTTAGCTCGACCTCCAGCTGGCGTAGTCAACACCAAGGGAACTAGAAGCCTCTCTACCTCAAGTCCCAAAGCATGGAAAAGGGTAGTTGATATGAAGGAGTGTGTAACTCTTGAATCAAACAAGTCATACACCAAAGTATAAAACAAGAAAAGGGTACCTCGAATGAAATTTGGATCACCTGGTGCTGGCAATGCTAAAACATGAAGCTGACCATGACCTTATCTACAGCCTGTCTAACCATGATGATGACCACCACCATGGCCTAACTCTTCTCTATGAGGACAAGGAGTGTCCTGGGGATTTCCTCTACCTTACCCATCTACTATCTGCTGATCCAAAGCTAGTGAAACCTATTGTTGCTGCCTCGGCTGGAACTTCCTCAATAGAGGAACCTAGAGTGGAACACCTAGTGCACACTAACCACTCTGAAAGGTTGGGCACTCTCGCTGCTGATGACCTTTTCCTCCATAAGAAAAAAAATCACTTGATCCCTTGGAATATGCTTGAGAGACACCACTCCTAGAGAAAAGATATGTTGAGGGATGGGACCTACACCCAGCTGAATGGAAACTCTTCTGCCCTAAAAACCGGAAACCCCGGACCACAGATCGTCTTCGTGAGGAATCCTAACGACTCCCCTCTCATGAAAATATGATTCTATTTAACATCCTCTTGATGACCTCTTCCCTTTCTAGCACCTCAAGATATGTCTTCAACATAAATGGGGTGACCTGTAAATGGATCTCTAGATGAAAATCCTCCTCTAAATGCCTCTCCCTGGCCTCCTCATATGGAAACAGGTCCAAAGCATATTGTAAAAAATTCCTAAAATGGATTCAAAACTATAACACATTGGAGATCCCCTATTTAAGGGTAATAATATCCTGGTGACTGGAAACCTTTGTGGTCAAAGAAAGAAACTCAACTCTGAACTTGTCTCAGAACTCCTCCCAGGATATTATTGACTCCTCCTGATCCCTATGGAACAAGACCCACCAATGCCTCACTACCCCATGCAGCATCTTCACAACCAATGACACCTATTTCTTCTTCCAAGCATGGATCAAACTAAAGGAAATATCAACCTCCTTCAACCAGTCTTTTGTGACTGCATCTGAAATGGAGCCCTCATACTTCTACAAACTCGGGTGCTAAAACCATTGAAGTTTCCTCCTCCAAGTGTTGTCATCATTAACCTCTACCATGTGGTGACCTTCTAGCACAGCTTTGTAGACATATTCTATAAAAACCTGATGAGGACGTCGACCTGGATCCATACCTATAAAAGAATAAACAATTAGATCTCCTAAACCTAGAATATGGAATACTTTAACATTAATTAATTGTTTTATTTTATTCACTTCAGGTTAACCTATCCCAAGGTCTACCCATTCAAAAAAAAGTGAAAAGAAGAATGATGCATGATCCTTTTCTAGGCCTCTACCCTACAACCAGTATCCCCTTATTTAGTAGACACTATAAACTTAAAGGGTTGTCCATCAGATCATAGTGGGCCTTAAACACATGTGTCTCATCTAGTCTCTAGTGTTTATATCACTTTTTAAACTTTATTGATAGTATTTTCCTACCAACCCATGCAACCTCACCTGTTTCTAACACCAAACTCCATCCTATATCTCAACCAGACCTCTAATACCACTCTTTAATGACCCCCTCCCCACAAAGTGTACCCCTCCTAAGCCAATAATGTGATAAGGGAGATAGTGACACCCGAGTCCCACCTCCAGTAGGCCCTGGGTTGGTGAATAGCACCGAGGGTATAGTAAACACAAAAATGGGAGGAATTACCCTCTAAGAGAACACATGCAAAAGAGAGAGATAAGATAGACACCAACAAACTCCAATTAAGATAGAAATATGAAATAAATCTCAAGTACACATATGTAATGTCATGAAAGAACTACTATAACTGAAAGGGAAAACTACAAGTACCAAAAGAAAGTGAAATGGAAACAACCATGAAACCCGAACATCTCCTCCAACTCCAAGCTAGTAGTAACCATCCTGATATCCAACCTACTCCAAGTGACATAAAAAACAGTTTATATATATATATATATATATATAGGGTGAGTATAACAATATAATTAGTAAGATCCTCCCCAAATCCTCTCTTGAAAAAGTAAAGAAAGCGTGCTAAAGCACAATGAACAACAAGTGAAACTAATTCGTCACCTAAAAAGGTATACTATGTTCCTAGCCTCCCCATGACTACTCTCACCAAGTATCATATAAAATATTATATAATATAATAATAATATCAAGGGTACCCCACTACCACTTCCCCACTGGTTTTCCACTTTTCACCAATTTCGCACATCCTAAGCATCTCTCTCTAAAAAATTTTTCCCACAGACACCTGGGCATAGCACCACAACATGCACCTCATGCAACACAACCACTATACCCACATAATCAAAGTAACTCAGTAGTTTTTGGGAGCCACCACATCTCGCATAACGTGTATTATATGTCAGGTATTATACCTTAATCCATTATATCCCATACACTGAGTAAGGATCCTCAAGACATCACAGCCTATACACGTTACACGTATAGTAGTCCATATGAAACTATATCCAGGATATATGTGTGTGAATAACCACAAGCCATTATAGCCCTCTAAGCACATATATGTGGGAAACTAACTAATGTTCCTACTAGCACAACAACTACCAAGAGAAGAGAGTGGGAACAAATGGGGCAGTCATCCATCCATCCTCCCACCTGAATGTTGGGGAAAACACCCCCCAGGGCTCAGAATCCTTAGGGTGCTAGTTTCCCTAACTAATAGGGTGGAGTAGTGTATAGAAACACAAAAAAATATAGAATATACTATAGCTCACAACCATACTATGGGCATAACCTAGTATTAGACTCAACTGTAGAAAACATCTCTCAGACTCCTAGTATTCACTACTAAGACTAAGTATCCTATAAGCACACAACCATTTAAAGAGATACATTATATTACTTTATCCATTTTTATCAGTTTCACTTTACATTAATTAATTATTTATCCATTAATTAACCATTATCATTCCACATTACATTTTATTAGCATTCCAAACCAAGATCCACAATTCCTTTAAATTTCAACCTCATCATTGCATTCCACCAAACTCCAACCCCATGGATTAACATCATTTATTCAATCATTTATTTAATAGAATTATCACTTTTCCACAATTCCAGGTATTCTAAGAAAACATTCTAATCTACCAAACATGAGGGGATCAACATGGTGAGTAAATTAACTACCCATCGATTCTTCACCACCTATAGCAGGAGCATAGACACATCCATCCTTGAGAAGCTAAACACAAAAATCACGTGACATACCCCATGCATTTTCACCCATTTTGGAAGGAGGGTAATCAAGACCATCTGCCTAAAATAGTGGGGAAGGTAAAGTAGATACAGAAAAAAAAATATTCAACAAGCATCCAACATTCACATCCAACCTGATTCATCATCTCTGGTGTCCTCCCCAACACCCACATGCATAAATCTATTCATCTTGCCGCTCTATTAATCAATTGCTACCACCAAAACCACTAGTCCTCCCTTCCTCCACATTCCACAACATCCCTCCGGGCTCATCCATCCCTGGATCACACCACAACACAAGTAGTAGGAAGCAAACAATAGAAACTGGGCTCCTTTCCCTAAACAAGGCATTTATCCTTCACACACAACGAGCACTCACTACTCCAAAGAATAAGGATTTTGGACTTTAAAAGCATAAGGGTAACTCATAACCCTACAAGGCATTATATTTTATCACACAACCTGTTCTTTAATCCATCTTGAATTAACCAATTCATTATTTCTAGGTTACAACTATGGGAAACCTAAATAGGAAGCTATCAAAAATTAATTAAACAATTAATTTGAAATTCCATTAATCAACAAGCACCAACATACTTTAGGTTTATCAATAAATTCAGTTAAACATGCATATATGCATAAATTTGATTAACATCAAATTTAATATAACAACCAAATTTATTTACATGCTTCTTTATCTTTGGCCAATTAATTTACAATTAATCCCAGTTTAAATTATTTTCCAATTTCCATTAAGAACAACATGCTAAATAGTAATTCATATATAACACACTATTTATAAAAACAAGAGGAAACAACATACAATCAATATCAATTCTTTAATATGGTTCATATATTAACTATGTCAATTCCATAGTGATCTAGTGGGCTAAGACATGCTAACTCTACTACTGCACGTAAATAGAATAGGTAGTCCATGAATCCCCTGCCTCAAAAGGTATCCAACATTCTTTGCACAAGAATTGGCCAACACAATGGATCACTATCACTTATCATGGAAGACTAAATCCACCCGAGGATGGAGACACACCACCACAACAAGTAACAACCCATGAAACTCCATTAGGAACATAGAGATCACATGCTCTAACAAGGAAAAAGAGAAACAGGATGAAACCTATCCAATAACCCAAAAGAAAAGTTTAATAACATACCTTATCTTAAATATGGATCGACAATTCCTGATTGCACTGAAATAAGGGGTGCACATGTAGTAGGAAGAAACTCCAGGGAAGACACGATCCAAGGCCACAACACTAGGCATGACTCCTATTGGAAGGAAGTAAAGGTTTTAGCATCTCTCACCAAGGAACATGAAGTAATAATAAGGGAGAAAGATATCAAACCCCTTTAGAATATATTACAGAGCAGTGGTTTAAGATATGCTAGATTTTCCATTAAGATTGGATCTATCAATGATCACGTGTTTTGACCAAGTAATGACTTCTCGACCATTAGGAAAATTAAGATAGGAGTTTATGGGCTTTGAATTGGCCTTAAATCCGTTAAAAAAGGGTTTAAATCCCTTAAAAAAGACATAAAATGAGCAAAACTGTAGGAAATATGGAAAAATCTAGAAATTTGACAAAGGAAATGACACCATTCTAGAAACACTATTCATTTCACCATTTCTGAATCATAGTTTCGGTGCCACCATTTTGGTGGCACTATTTCATAAAATTTGGAAAAGGAAATGACATTGTTCTGGAAACACTGTTCACAGAACTAGAAATTTGGAAGTGCTGGTAATAAGTCATCGTAACCTCCCAAAACACCTCCAACACCGGATTTCAGCAAACGAATGGACCGGAGAGGTCTGGGCCATTACATGACCCCTTGTGTTCAGATTTGGATCAACCATGTGATGTGGATTGAATTCTAGGGCCTTTTTTCATTATTGGGTTTTCATTGCTGGTGGATCCCGTTGTGGGCATGTGTAACCCAAGCTTTGAGGTAGGTGTTTCTGTATCTAGCCTATGATAATGGATCTTATTGTTTTTATTTACAAATTGATTCATAATGAAATATTGTCATGATTATTTTGTGTGTGTTGAGAATATTTTTCAATAAAAAATGGTTTTCCCCTAGTTATTGATAAATAGAATGGAAAAGGGGTATTTTAGAAGCATTTAAATGGTTTTGAAATGGTTTTCAAATCATTGAAATTAATTGCGAAAAGAGCACATGGGTTACCTTGGGTACTTAGGTGGAAGGTTTAGCTTGGGGCTACCGTCCATTGTTGTTTTATTATCAAGTAGGTTTGTCTTGGGGGTTTCCTATATTGTCTAGGCTCATTGTTCTAGGGGAATGATATTGACATTGTTAGGGGGGGTTACTCATGGTTTATTCCTCTAATTCCTAGGCTCATTGTTCTAGTAAGGGTATATGCACTTGATTATTATGGTACGAGTAGTATGCGGCCTATACCTATAGTATTCCTTGGTGTTGTGGTACATGTGCTTATATTTTTTTTATTGCTTGGATTTATAAGTTATCCTTGATAGGAATTTTTATTCTTATAAAAAATGATATGGAAAACTTTCTTTGAAACTGATATAATTTTTTTAGTTTAGAACTGTGGAAAAAGGGAATTGTTTACCATGTTTTCTGTAAAACTTTTTTTACTTCTTATCATGCCATGTTTTTACTTAAAATTATAATACAAAAATTGTTATACAGAGACTTATTATGGAACACCTAGGTGGGATCCTACTGAGCATGTTATCTCACACCTTTCACACCACTTTGGTGGTGCATATACCTTTGTTTGTCTTCCAGTGCAGGGAAAGGCAAGGCACCGCAGTGAGGTGGTGAGGTTTGTGCCAGCTAGTTGGGCAGCTGGTGGTGATATGGTGGTAGTTTTCCATGCCATAGTTTGGAGAAGATATTTTTCTAGGGTTATTTTTAGTTGTACTTGTCCTTTGAAGTTTTTAACTAATTTTGTTGTTATCTATTTCCGCTGTATTCTTACAGTTATGGCTTATATATCTTGTTTGTCTTCTGTTGTTCATTTTTTGTTTAGTAAATATATTCCATGTATATAATCAGGTTGTGTGAAATTGTTCCCTATTTTGTGTTTTTGGATGCTTGGGTGCTTATCACATGCTCGTGGGGATTAGGAATGCTCTTTGGGTATATAACAGAACGGGTAGGGTATCGGGTTTGAGGGCAACCCAGGTCAGTTCGTAACATAATTTCAGTGTGAAATTGATTAAAATGGACTATATTATATTTATATATGTATAATTTATATAAATATATATTAAAACTAATTTAAAATATAATTTAAATATATAAATAAATTAGACAAAAAATGCATTTTTTAATCAAAATTCAGTGTTTTCACTATTCATCAAAAAATGAAGCTTCACAAAAAAATGCCAAAAATTAACCCAAAGTAAATTTTTACATTCCTATTTGAAAAATTAAGTTTATTCTGTCAAGTAAAATTTATAAAATTTTCAAACATTAGTTTTAAAACAAGCCTTCCACTAAAATGTGGTAAAACTACCTTTTAGAATAATGCATATTTTTATGTCTAAAACTAGATTTGTTCTTATTTTATGCCTATAAAACTTATTGGATGAATATAAAAACATTTGGTTGAGTTTATAACATATAAATTTCATTAATATCTCTCAATAATAGTGATTAATTTAATTTATTAAGATAAAATACCTTTGCGGGCATAAAAAATTCCATAAAAACACATCCTTTATATTCAATTGGTTTTTTATTTTAATTTATAATTAATTAATAACAAAATAATTAATTTTATAAACATATTTTAACCATAGTTTTATAATTTATTTAATCTTATTTATATCTTTAATTCAAATGTCTATGTGATAACTATATCAATATTTTAATAATATTATTAATAGTATATTGTAGTTTAGTAGAACTTAGTCTTCTGTATAATGAAAGTTATTGAAGGAAATCAACATTGTGTGTAACATAAGACAAATATAGTTTTGTGTGTACCAAAATCTAATCTAAGTGTTTTGTATAGCGTAATCTAATCTTGGTGTTTTCTATACAGAAATCTTAACATGGTTTAACATGCAATGCAAGCCATCAATTTTTTTTAATTTAATTAAATAATAATAAATCATAAAAACTCAGGGTGTTACATTCTACCCCCTTAAAATGAATTTTTACATTGAAATTCATTTGGGTTATCTAAGTTTTAATACTTGAAATATTATTTCATAGATACCCACATAGTAAAAATTAATACTAAAATATCATTCAAAAATGGAAAGTTGGAACCATAATAGTTACCCAAAGTAACTCAAAAATGGGTTTCCACATAGGAGAACATAGGTGGGAATTGAATATTGGACATGGGAGAAAAATAAATAATTATATATCATGATTTATTTCATTGATCACAATAAATTTAATGATCAATGGAAAGTTTGGGGCCTCAAAACTATAAATCTAGGATTATTTTTAAGACTATAAGTTCAATAGAAATGAAGGTATTAGGATAAATATTTTTCAAATTACGTTTCCAATAGTTGAGTAATTATTTTACTATCTTAAAACATAAGGAAATATACTTACATTATTTCATTCTGTTTCATATGCACAATCTCACCCTTTTTTATGACTTTCTTGATTTTCACATAATCTCTTACTTCAAGAAATGAAGGTGTATTTTTCATTATTTAAGAACTAGTAGATCATGATAATGATAATTAATTCCATATTTATTTAGTTAACATCATTGAAAAATGTTTAGCATAGGTTATCCAATATACATAAATCCTTATATGGTTATATAATACCTTAATCTCTAAAACCTCATCTAAATTCCTACTTAAACCATTCCATAAATGGTTGACCTTATAGTCCTTTTAAAATATGAAAATCCAAAACTTCAGAAATATGGAAACTAAATTTCTCAAAATCATTTTAACATTGATCTCTCATGTATCATAAAGTATCTCTCGTTTTTTACATACCAAACATGTAAATACCTTCATCATGTACTCTCTTGAAATAGGTTAATAACCTAAATTACCATAAATCCTTATTGAAATCATGAATGCATCCTTATTCCATATATTATTTTATATATTCATTAAATCAAAAAATGTTGTAAACTTCATCAACGATAGCATAAACCAATTTTACCACAATTCATTTATCAGTTTTGAGGTCATAAATATTATCCATTTTACTTTATCCATATCATCATCTATTTATCTATACAAGATATCGTCTTCTCATCCTCAAGAACTTGTTTAGGGTTACCTTCCCTTAATGTAACCTTTCCATTAAATCACTTTTCTAGGTTATCAGTATCATTTAATATATTCTTGAAAATATATAAAGAAAAACTTCTAAAAACAATCCTTATATACTTTATGATTCATATAAAAAATCCTTGAATTTAAATACATTAATACTTTTATCATTCCCCCACTTCATTAATCCATTAACTAATCTTCATTATCTTATTCCATAATAATACTTTCCTAAAATATTAAACACTAATCATGTCTTAAGGTTCCTCATCCTCAATTTAATCATTATTATTATTTTTAATGTGAAAAATACTATTATAACATATCATACCTTTTATATTTCATTCGTGGTATCTTTATCTTCAACAGTATAACCAATACTAATACCATATTCCTAATTATCTTCATGATATTTCTACTTAGGAAATCAATTTTTATAATGTCTGTTATTTCCACATATAAAACAATCAATGGTAACCAATTTCCTTCTAGTTCCCACCATTGAATAAAACTAGAAATCATATTGTGAGAAACATTTATCATAAAAAAAACAAATAATCATGAAAATCACTTATATGATGTCTAAATAATGACTCCTACTTATTTAATCTATCATACCATAGGTTTATCATAGGTTATTCATAGTCATATTTTATTTAAATCCTTCATTATGTTCCAAAAAGAGTTTGTAAATTCCCAAAGAATATCCCCTAGGAGTGTCAAACCAGATGTCCAGCAAGGCCCATTGTCATGTACCAGTTACCGATCGAGTCTAGCTCAATACGGTATTTTTAGGGTTGTTACCCCTAGGAACATATGTTCCATATCCAAATCCACTTTTAGTATCTAAATAGGTATGTACTTCTATGAAACCACTCACTCTATCCTTTACCAAAATTCTAGGATATTTTCCTATGCTTTAACACATCCTTATACTTATCCTTAAATGAATCCCTAAAAAATACTTAGAAATATATATATGGATCTCATTAATGTTTTTTCATCCTAATTTCCAAATTTTCACTAAAACATTACTTTGATACCAATTATAGTGACCTAGGATTAACACATATGGATATTACATCATTTTAGATGAATATTCATCACATTACCAAAGTACATGCATGAAGACTGTAACAGTTTAGTGCATTTTGAAACTTGGAAACACAATATTATATCTTGGTGAAAGATATTCAACATATCCCTTAATGATATTACACTTTAGTAATCCTAATTAAAACTTTTATTCATAACCTGGGGAAAGGAAAGATAAGAAAGGGCTAGGCTTAGATGCTCAGAAAGGGTAATCAAGGGAGATATGTAAGCATAACATGAAAATAAGGGTATGAGAACATGATCATAACATTATAATATCATACCCTGTATATCAAATATCATAATCAAGAGTCATGTCATAAAGAATTACATTTAATAATACATGAATCATATGGTAATTGAGATCATAATCCATTAAAGCATAACATAGGAATAAGACATGGAATTTGTGTCATACGCATAAGCATGTAAATTTATTCCCTATAATTCAAGGAGTATTTACAAAACTTATCGGGGCACTACATGGGGACTACACCTATAGGGAGGAACACACCACCATCCCTAGTCACTACCATTTCTTTATAGTGGATTAAGTTACACCTTATTCCCATAGTGGACCAAGATCGTGCAATTATTTCCCATCATTATCTCATGAGATATAAATCTTTACCCAATGCATTGGAGAACTATAATAGGATCACACAGTTTTATCTGGGATACCCCATAATATAATTAGTAACAGGATTATTCGGTGCTATCTGGGCCACCCCATCATAAAAACTATAATAGGATTACCTGATGTTATCTGGGCCACCCCATCATATAAGATGTAATGAGATTACCTGACTCTATCTGGGTCACCCCATCATATAATCTGTAATAGGCTTACCTGAAACTATCTAGTCCACCCCATCATATAAGTTGTAACATGCTTACCCAGTGCTATCTGGTCCACCCTATCATATAAGAAATGTCCAAAAATCACAACATGAATAATGTACGAAGAGATTTAATATCATCATAAAAACTCATAAAAACAATTATTCTTTCATAACATGATAAACCCATTAGAAAATAAATGGGTTTTATATCAATATCTTTTAAATGTGATTGGCATGTGGAAAAGAAACGAGTTTTATAACAATGTATTTGAAACATAATTTACTCGTGGAAAAGAAATGGGTTTTATAAACATCATGTCATAAAAATAAAAAAAAATTCAAATAAATGATATGAATTGTACCCTTTTATCATATCCCTATTAAATCATAAACTATATCAAGGTATTTCATCTTAGTTAGAAAATGATTTTGAAATATCTCTCAGAACAGTTCTTGAAGAAAATAACCTTTCTTTTAAAATCAATGTTTTTAAGATATAAACCATTTTCAAAATACTTTTATTGAAAAACCAAATTTAAAACTTATGAATTATAGTTTAAAAAATAACTTAAAAAATTTATTTTTGAAAATATACTTTCCACTTTGAAAAAAAAATTTAAAACATAAAACATTTTTGAAAATCTTTTTCTTCAAAAATAACTTAGAAAACTTATAAAGGAATATTTCAAACACATTTTCAACACTTTAAAACATAAAAAAAAATTAAAACCATTTTACTTGAAAATTATCTTAAGAGATAATTTAAAAACATTTTTTGAAAACATTTTTAGAAAACATAGTTTTTGAATAAAACAGATTTTCGACCGAAGAGAGAGATAAAGTCTGATTTTCTTAAAAACCTTTTCTTAATAATTTTAAGTAAAAAAGAGCATAAAATGGTACAAATACATGAATATATCATTAATAACCATATTATAATAAATTTAATAAGAGTTATTGAGATATTTATCATAATATTTCATCAATGGAAGCATAATTGTAAACAATCCTGATAAACGATGAGATTATAGAAATAAACTCTTACCACTTTGGTAACTTTTAATCATAATCCCTATGAGATAATATCATTAAATTAATATTAACATATAATTAAAATAATTATATCCATGATACAACATTTAAATGGGTATTATATACACCTCGTAAAAGAATATAGGTGCATAATACTACATGTGTCTTAAAGAAGGCAAATTGAGACAAAATTACATTATGAATTTGGTAACTTTTGAACCATAAAATCCATGAAAGAGGAATCATAAAATGGGTATGTAAATATCCATAAATTTAATTATAATAATCATATAATTCATTCATGGGTACTATATACACCACACAAAAGAAATGAGTGGTGAATATAGCATAAGTCTAACAGAAATAAATGTGAGACTAGAAATCCCCTTAATACTTGAGTAACTTTTTAATCATGAGATCCCTGAAATAATAACATAAATTGAGACTTTTAATATCATTAAATAAATTAAATTCATGATATAACATTCCATATGGTATTATATACACCACACAATAAGAATAAGTGGTGAATATATCATATATCTCATAGAAATAAAAGTGTGACGAGAAAACCCTTACCTTAAGTCTAGAATTTCTTCAAACACATTCAAACCTCATGTATTATATATATAATTTTATTATAAATATAACAAATAACCATATTATTATATATAATATCATATATTATTTTATTATGAATTTATATTACCTTTTCATTAATAATTTCATGTTAAAGTTACGTTTCGGGTAATAACTGATTTGTTTTTCATATATGTTTTGACTTGTTATCTTTGGTAATTTTTCATTGATCATGATTTAATTATATCTAGAATGAAAACAAAGATATTAATATCATATATATTCATTATATATTTATTGATAATAATGTATAAAATATATAAATATAAAATGAGATGCATCATTCATGGAGATGGTAGGTCATACATATGCATGAACATTGTTTCCGTTTTCTTGTCATATTGAAAGAAAGTAAGTAAATGAAATATATTTATGTGTGTGTGTGTGTTATCATTATAATAGAATTATTATTTCATATATATAATATATTTTTATTAAACTCATCCATAATAATTTCCATGTAATGTTTGAACGAATCGCATCACTTTGAGGAGGCGGTAGTCCATATGTCCACAAACTATGTTATCGTATTCCCAAAAAATGGAAAACATGAAACTATGTATTATATAAAAATTAAATAAGAATAAATTCATAATAAATATAGTAAATATCATATAAAAATAGTAATTACATCATTATTTCCAACCTTTATAGGTGGTAATGGAAGAACGAATGATATCGGTTCACAGGGCAGTAGTTTGCCATACTCCC
The DNA here is from genome assembly GCA_963277665.1 of Viscum album. Classification (NCBI taxonomy): domain Eukaryota; kingdom Viridiplantae; phylum Streptophyta; class Magnoliopsida; order Santalales; family Viscaceae; genus Viscum; species Viscum album. Next base: position 84,295,158 of record OY728121.1, on the reverse strand, counting down.
GAACAATGATTGTGTATCCCATTTGATGAAAGTGTGTGTGATTTTAGGTTATAAAATTAGAATAAAAATATCTAAGTATATTTAGGATACTTGTTTTATTATATAATCATTTAATAAAAATAATTTATGGGGTGGAGAAATAAATAAAACAAAAGTGATTGTTGAAGGATGTTGCCTCTTCTTTGGGAAACTCCTTTTTGTTTGCACAAAAGGGCTTCCTTGGATGGATTTATGCACAAATTGAGGCCTATATAATTAAGGGAGGGAATTTTGGTTCTTATTTTTTTAGGTTTTTATGATTCAAATTTTTTTATAGGTGTGAAGAAGTGAGGGGGATGAGTGCCCTATCATAGTGGACGAGGAGTGGCATTCTTGTAAATACAAAACGAAAAACACTATTAAGAGGTCTCTCTTACAAAATGTTCCTATTATAATGGTCCATTTTATATAAAAGTGTGTATATGGTCAAAATATGGTCATCCAATGATTTTTTTACATGTTACTAGGTTATTTGGACCCTTAAGTTAATGTTTAACTACTACGTAAACTCGTTTTTACTTTAATCGCTATAATTAAATTTAATTACTTTCACTAATATTTTTTTTCAAAAACTAAGTTGACCTTAATATAAATTATAAATTATTTTGATTGAAAATATGGAATCAATTTTTTAAAATTCTAAACAAATAAGTGGCAATAATTAATTTAAAATTAATCCTGCTGATGGGATGAAACAACAGGTTTTTAAAGTGAAATGTTCAAAAGTTTGAAATGATTTTATATCCAATTTCAATATTAAATTGATTAAAATGAACTAAATTGTATTAATATATGTATGATTTATGTAAATATACTTAAACACTAATCTAAAATATTATTTTACTATATAAATAAATTATATGAAAATGCACTTTTTAATTAAAATTCAATGTTTTCACTATTCATCAAAAAAATGAAACTTCTTATAAAAATACCAAAAATTCACCCAAAGTAAACTTTTAATTTTGGATTTAAAAAATAAATTTTGTTTTTTCAAATAAAAAATATAATTTCCAAAAATTAGTTTTAAAATAACTCTGCCATTAAAAGGTGGTAAAACTAACTTTTAGAATAATACAGCTTTTTATGCCTAAAAATATATTTGTTCTTATTTTATGCCTATCAAAATTATTGGATGAATTTTAAAAAACTAGAATTTATAATATTTAAATTTCATTAATATCTCTCGCTAATATTGATTAATTTAATTTATTAAGATAAAACACCTTTGTGGGCATAAAAATAGTTTTTCAATAAAAACACATCCTTTATAATCAATTGGTTTTTATTTTCATTTCTAATTAATTGATAACCAAATAATTAATTTTATAATCATTTTTAAACCATAGTTTCATAATTTAGTTAATATTATTAATATATACCATTCCAATGGATAGGTGATAACTATAAAGGTTTTTAATAATAATATTAATAGTATATTGTAGTTTGGTAAAACTCAGTCTTTCATGTAATGAAAACTATTAAAGGAACTCGACATTATGTGTAACACAAGATAAACATATTTTTGTGTTCACTAAAATCTAATCTAAGTATTTTCTATATAGTAATATAATCTTGGTGTTGTGTATAAATAAATCTTAACATATTTTAGCATGCAATGTAATCCATCAAAGAATTTTCATTTAATCAAAAGATAATAATTCATAAAATCTCAGGATATTACATTTTACCCCCCTAAAAATTAACTTCACCATTGAAATTATTATAGGTTATCAAAGTTTTAATAATTGAAATATCCTTTCATAGAAACCCACATCATAAAAATGAATACTAAATCTTCCTTTAAAAATAGAAAGTTGGAACCTTAATGGTTACCCAAAGTAACTCATAACTAGGTTTCTATATGGGAGAACATAGGTGGGAGGTGAATATTGGACATTTTAGAAAAGAGTAAATAATTATAGATCATGATTGGGGTCATTTATCACAATCAAGTGAATGATCAATGGAAATTTAAGGGCCTCAAAACCATAAATTTTTTATGTTTAATAGACCATCGGTTCAATAGAAATGAATGTATTAGAATAAATCTTTTTCAATATACTTTTCTTATATTTGAGGAATTATTTTACAATATAAAAAAATAAGGAAATATACTTACATGATTTCATCCCTTTTCAAATGAACAATCTCTCCCTTTAGTTATGCCTTGCTTGATTTCCACTTCATCTCTTACTCCAATAAATGAAGGTGAATTTTTCATTTCTGAAGCACTAACGAATCATGAGAATGATAATTCATTGCTTATTTAATTAGTTAACATCATATAAAAATGGTTAGTATAAGTTATCCAATATGAATAAATCCTCATAATGTGAGATAATACCTTAATCTATAAAACCTAATCTGAAGTTAAACTTAAACCATTCTATAAATAGTTAACCTTATTACCCTTTTGAAATATGAAAATCCAAAACCTTAGAAATAATGTCACTAAATTTCTCAAAATCATCTTAAAATTGATCCCCCATATATCATAAAGTGTCTCTTGTTTGTCACATACCAAACAAGTTAATACTTTCATCATTTAATCTCTTGAAACATGGTAATAACATAAATTACCATAAATCCTTCTTGAAAACATGCATGATTTATTATTCTAAATATTATTGGATAAATTAATTAAATCCAAAAATGTTGAAAACTTCATCAATGATAGAATAAACCACTTTTTACATAAATAATTAATCACTTTTAACATCATAAATATTATCCAATTTACTTTATCTATATCATCATCTATTTATCTATACTAAATATCAGTTTCTCATCCTTAATAACATTTTAACGGTTACCTTACCTTAATGTAACCTTTCCATTAAATAACTTTTCTCAATTATTAGTATATTTTAACATATTCTTGAAAATACATAAATAAAAACTTTTACAAACAGTCCTTATATACTTTATGATTCATATAAAAATATCCTTGAATTCAAATACATTAATACTTTGATCATTCCACCTCTTCCTTAATCCATTAACAAAGCCTCATTATCTTATTAATTAATACTTATTTCTTAAAATATGACATATAAATCATGTCATAAGATTCCCCAACCTAAATTTAATAGTCCTTCTTATTTTTAATGTAAACAATACAATTAGAACATCATATACCTTTCACATGTCATTCATGGTCTCTCTATCATCAGTATTATTTCCAATAATCATACCACCCTCCTAATTCTCTTCATGAGATTTCCACTTTTGAAATAAATTTTCATAATACCCACACTTTCCAAATCTAAAACATTCAATATTAACCATGTTTCTTAAAGTTGCAGTTATTGACTAATATCAGAAATCATAGTATGAGAAACACTTATCATAACAGAAAACCACATAATCATTAAAATCACTTATAGGATGTCTAAATCATGAATCCTAATTCTTTGATCTATTAAACCATAGGTTTATCCTAGGTTATTCATATATATCTTCTATTTAAATCTTTCATGTTGGTTTGTAAAGAGTTTGTGAATTCCCAAAGCATATCTTCCATGAGTGTCAAATTAGATGTGATGTAAGGATTGTTGTCATACACCAGTTATAAATTGATTCTATATCAATATAGTGTTTTTAGGTTTGTTACCTATATGTACATATATACCAGAGCCACATCCACTTGTATTATCTAGATAGGGATGTATTTCTAGGAAACCGTTTTCTCTAACATTTACTAAAATTTCATGACATTTTCCTATGCTTTAACTCATCCGTAGACTTATCCTTAGAGTAATCCCTAAACATATCCCTATAGATATACCTAGGGATAGCAATAAATTTTTCTCATACTATTTTCCAAAGGATGACTAAACCTTTTCTTTGATACCAACTATAGTGACCCAGGCTTAGTACATATGGATATTACATCATTTTAGATTAATATTCAACACATTACAAAAGTACATGCCTGAGGACTATAATAGTTTAATGTCTTTGGAAACATGGAAATATAATCTTCTATATTGATGAAATATCTCTAAAATATCCCTTAAAAATATTCCCCTTTACTTATCCTACTTAAAACCTTTCTTCATATCCTGGGGAATGGAAACATAAGAAAGGGGTGAGCACAGATTCTCAATAAGGGTAATCAAGGGAGATATATAAGCATAATATGATCATAAGGTAATGATAACATGATCATAACATTATAATACCATACCCTACATATAAAATATTATAATAAAAATTCATGGAATAAATATTGGTAGTTCATAAGACATGAATCATAAGGTAATCGAGAGCATAATCCATGAAATCATAACATAGGAATAAGACATGGAATTTGTGGTGTACACATAAGAATGTAAAATCATTCCCTATAACTCAAGTCTCATTTAAAAAACTTATCAGGTCACTTCATGGGGACTACACCTACTGGTTGGGACACACCACCATCCCCCATCACAGCCCTTTTTATATAGTGGATCAGGTTATACCTTCTTCCCATAGTGGATCAATCTCATAGACTTGTTTCCCATCATTATCTCATGAGATATAAATCTTTTTCCAATTAATTGGAGATATATAATGGGATCACCCGAGGTAGAGTTCTACCTCATTTTCCACTCAATGGTTCCCCAAGACGGTGGTCCACAAGACCTCAATAATGCCTTACTGAATATTAGAGGTTTTCGAATACCAGTGATGGCCTAGGGTGTTTCTGTGAGGAGATTATTCCCTAATAGATCAGAGTGAGAAAATCAGCAACAATAGATGATAAATAGAATAAGAATAATATGGAATAGGTAGTAGTATAATAAATGTAAATAAACCCAAGCAACAAAATTAAAAAATTGGTGGAAGATGAACAAACATTTTATACCAACTGATGATGATTTCCATGATGCTATCCAAAAATAGAAGTACATGGGGAATAGGGGATACGAGCATATACCACATGCTATCAAAAATATGAAAAAAATGAAAAAACTACTACTACAAGAATCTCAAGTATAGACTAATTCCTCTTCCCCCATACTCCATCCAAAATCTATGAGTCAATCAAGTATTGGAAGTCACATGCTTCAATTTACCCATACCTACAATCATGAAGTCTACTTGGGTACTGAAGGCAACCCAAGTAGGGTGTGAGATACAATCTCAATAGGCCTCCACCCACAATGTATAGGCTAGTCCATTTCATGTAATAAATAAATGAATAGTGTGCCTTATAGTATAAATTTAGGGTGGTGATTAAATAAATAAGTAAATACTTAGATTTTAATTCCAAAATGGACACCTTCTTGATACCGCCTACTTTGGCCTAAGATGGATGTTTGAACCAAGGTACCTTTACAAGTGGTATGGTAAATACATATTTCATCATGGATAAAGAAACCTAGGTAGGCATACCCCAATATTGTGCTTTGGTTGGTCGGTCTCATCCCCAAGACATCGTATAAACATGCTCATAATATAAATAGGAGGCATCACATGTGAAGAAAGCATTCTATCAATTCCAATGATGGAATCCCAAGCCTGTCCAAGGCGATTTATAAAGAATCCCAAGGGTTACTATAGGAGTCTCTGATTCAACCAATGCCACTAAGTCTATCCAAGGAAACCCATAAAGGCATCCTTTATATCACTCATAGAATGGTGAACTCTGAGTCCATACCATGTATCTCACATAGGGGACTGGGTATCACCTAAGGCATGGTGTATCCATCTTTCCAATGATTCCATCCACAGTTTCTCCCCTTTGGAACTAGTGTCACCCATAAGTATAAATGATTTTCTTGGAGATCTAGTATAAGTAAAGACAAAGTATTTCTCCTGGAATGTCAAGTAGATCTAAATTGAACACATCGAGTCCATCCATGACGTCCTTAAGTCAGGAACCATGTTCTCCCTCGTCCTGTAGTAAGTTATAGTACATAAACCAAGAAACATATCACAATGAATAGCATATAAAATCACATTTCATCAATAATAATTTCAATATCACAAGCTAAAAAAGCTAGCCAAGACATAAAATTTGAGTCAATCAACTATGGAAATATGCACAGGACATAAAACATAACCACATGGGACTAAAAAAACTCAAGTATAAGGCACATGGCATGGAATAAATGTAAAGTAGTGACATAAGGTATAAATAATGGGTCCAAAAAATAAACATGAAGCATATGGAATTTCCATATGGGCCTAACTCATGTCTCACAATCCATTTTAATTTAATTTATCAATTTAAGGAATTTAACTAAGGTGAAACACTGACTCACATGGTGGTTAACAATTTTAAGTCATGGTAAAAAGGACATTAAGGTGGGAACACCCCAAGGGGTGTCCAATGACAATTCAAACATCCCAATGATGGTTTTCACCATAATCTAAGATCACAAATGACATAAGTTACCCATTAAATTAATTTATTAAACATATTTGAGGTGTCACCAGAAGGGTCTAGCGTGTTTCACAATGGCGCATCTTTCAAAAAGTGACAAAACAAGTAGAAAGGACCTAGACCACAAACATCAATGTAGTATCACTCCACTAATTCATTTTTGAAGCTTGAATTGAGCTAGAATGGGAGAAAATGGTAAAAAAATCATCCAACCCCTTGAAAATTGGGTAAAATTGGTCACACCTAAATAGCACAATAGATTTTGGAAGTAAGGAGAAATATAAGGGAGAGGACGATATAGATTACCTCCATGTTTCTATTTCTTCTAACGACAAGTGATTCAGAGTCTGATTGAGAGAGATATCCAAAGCCTTATGGAGAGGAGATAAGGGAGATCATGCATGAGGGAGGATGGTTGCACCATTGGAGAAGCAAGGGAGGATAAAGATGTTTTATTAAAAAATAATTAATGGAAAACATGGAATTTCACCCACATAGGAAGGGGCACAGGGTTTGGATGCATGGTTTCCTAAACTGTGATCCAACCGTGCGTTTGGTTCTGCTTCAAAGGAAAACCCTTCATGGCTAGGAACAAGGTTTGTCTAAATTTGTGAAAATTGTAAAAAATTTCATATCCAGGGAAGTATAAAATCTTGCATGGCCATGCACCTAGGGCAATAATGTTGAAGACAAACTATACGAGCCCCAAGAACCCATTTTCCACAACCTCACAGTTAGAGAAACTGTGCCGCCTAGTCTCCATTTCCAAACTTCGGGGATCCGGGATCCAAACAAGCTTAGAATACCTCATATACCTCCTTTACTTCCTTAAGAATCATTATTAGGGTCGAATTTAAACTAAAAATTAATGGTCTGTACCTTTGGGAAAATCTAGGTTGTTACAACCTCCCCTTCTTAAGAAAACTCTCCCATGATTTTCCCTTCTAAGGGTGGTAAAACATCTTCTAATAAAAGTTCTGGCCACTACACATGTACATCAACCCCCTGCTCCTAGGTCTCATATTGTATGTGTTTGTGTTATAGCACCCAGACTTGAGGAACTAACCTACCTCAAAGATCCTTCATGCTCCCATAAATGATACATATTAGATTCTCCTAAAAAGATGAATATTCTTCCAGCTCGATGCCTTTGGGTCCAAACAAATGAGGTGGGTTGAATTGATAATGTTGAAGCAGTGATATGTAGAATACATTGTGAAAGTCATGGTACCTTTAAGGTAATTGAAAAATATAGGCTACTAGACCAACCCTCTCCACATTCTCAAAAAGTCCTGATATATCGAGGTGATAAATTTCCATGTATCCTAATTCATTGATGACTCGATCTAGGTGAAACACAAAGAAATTACCAATATCCCACCTCAAACAACAAAGGTCTATAGTGATGAATTGTATAAGACTTCTTCCTAAACTGAGTAGTATCCATATGATTCTGAATTATTTTTACTTTCTCTGAAGTCTCCTAAAATATACAACAACCCAATAAAACTACCTCACCTACCTCTAACCAGTATAAAGGTGAATAGAATAGTCTACCATAAAGGGCCTCATGTGGATCCATATGAATCATTTGCCTAAAAAAATTTGTTTTACGAAAACTTAACCAGAGGGATATTTTTTCCCATGAACCTCAAAAATCAAGGATTCGGGCTCTAAGAATATCCCCAAACACCCATATCCTCCAATCATACTGCATGTTGGTCTAAGGATGATATGTTTTAATCAATAAAACCTATAAACCCGGTGACTTTTTCAACCCTTTCAAGAACTATAATGTGAAATAGGCATCTTGATATGATACAATAGAGTAAGGAACACCATGAAGCACATTATCTCCTGAATATAAATCCTTCCAAGATCATCAACACAGAAGGCCTCCCAAATTAGTAGTAATTGTGAAATATTGGTCAACCTTTCAACAATCACTCACATTGCATCACTACCTTGATGGTATATTGGAAATCCCATCAAAAAATCCATGGTGAAATCATTCCATTTTCACTCGGGAGTAGAGGTAGGATGTAAAAGTATAGAAGTTCATTGGTGCTCCGCCTTCACCTACTGATAGGTGGAGTACCGAGTGATAAATCCTACAATCTACCTCTTTATACCTAGAAAATAATACTAAAGATGTATATCTATGTACATCTTGGTAACTTCCCAAAAATAGGCATGATATTCCGTCATAAACTCTTCTCATATATCATAAGGCACCCAAACACACCCATAGAAGAGCAACAACTCATTTCCATCAATAACCCAACTAGGATGTGGGTTCTCTCATGTGATGGTCAGCTTCAAGATGAGGCCCTCATAATCAGAAAATTACCTCATCCGGACCCACTCTAGAAGGAAAGATGTCACTACTAGAGTTTCTAAGATAGGTTTACCATGTTGTTCGTGAACCTCAAGATGTATCTCAAACAATATAACCATCAACTTCTACTCACTGTTGGACTCATTGACAAATTACATCTGATTCTTCTGGATCAAGTCATCAGCTATAGAATTTCTTTTTTTTTTGGTGTGTAAGAATGATCAAAGTAAAACGATTGTAGTTATTTCACCCACTTGAACTGCCTCATATTCAAGTCTTGTTTCATGGAGATATATTTGAGACTTTTTATCTATTTAAACAATAAATATCTCACCCAATAGATAGTACCTCCAACAGCATAGAGCATGAACTGTGGTTTCTCACTCGATGTCATGCATAGGGTGATTATACTCATGATATCTTAGCTTGTGGGACCCATCTACCATGATTCTATCACCTTTGATCAGAACTACACCTACCCAAATCCCTAAATCATCATAGTAAATAGTATTGCCTCTTCCTGACTCAGGCAGAATCAGGATCATCATTGAATTCAGTCTCCCCTTTAACTCTTAAAAATCTATATCACAAGCTTCAGACCATATGAACTTCAAACCTTTTATTTTTCAATATCATAAGATGAGCTTCTAGGTATGATAATTCCTTGATGAATCACCTGTAATAGCCATCCCGATCTAAGAGGTTGCATATATCAAATACATTATTGGGATTCTCCCAGGAAACCACTACACTCACCTTCTATGGGTCAATATATATGCCCACCTCAGATGTTATATGACCCAATAAGTGAACCTTATTTATCTAAAATGGAATTTATTGAGATTACATATATCTAGTTCTCTCTTAGTGTATTCAGTACAGTCTCCAAGGGGGTAGCATGGTCATGTCTGGTGTGAAAATACACAAAGATGTCATCTATGAAGACCACCACAAAGGAAACAAGATATAGGTGGAAAACCCAATTTATCAAAGCCATGAAGGATTTCAGATCATTCTTTAGACCAAATGGAATGACCAAAAACTCGTATGGAACATTGTACATGGTATGTATGACTTCCTCAATCACACCTGATAGTAGCCTGACCTCAAATTGATATTGTAGAATATTGTCACTCCTTGAATCTTGTGAAATATTTCATCAATTCAAGGAAGTGGATACAATTTTTTTACCATAAGTTGGTTTAGTCAGTCGTAATCCATGCACAATTAAAGGGTACCATCCATTTTCTTGTTGAAAATGATAGGTGTACCCCATGGAGATGTTTTGGGTCGGATAAAACCATTAACCTCTAGATCTTAAAATAGAATCATGAGTTCCTGGAGCTCTATAGGTGAAATTCTATAAGGAGGAATGGAAACTATTATTTCACCTAGTGCTAGATTGATGGTGAACTCAACCTCTCTCTCAAGAGGTAAGATTGATAAATAGTTATGGAATACATCCCTGAAACAATCCACAATAGGAGGAAAGTCCATAAGATGCATCCCCTAATCGCTCATAAGTAGATTGGCTATCTGGTTCGTCACTCTGCCTAGCCCAGTACACTTGGGTCCATCTTGACTTTCTTGGATATCCCATTCACCCTTATTGGTGATAGAATTCCACTTGATCATGTTATTGATGAATCAGTCCATACCATGAATGGAATCAAATCCCATCATCCCAAGGATGAAGAAACTCCATAGAAAATAGTACTCATATATTTCAAGGGGGAACTCCTGACACTGGTGTATGACCTCTGTTCTGACCCCTAGCAGCATGTTGAGAGAAATGATGCCACAAATTTACTCAATTACAAGGCATGTACTTTACATAACCACATCATATATAAAATAGTGTGATGAACCTATATAAAATGAGGTAGATACTAGAGTAGTGGCTACGAGAACAGTACTTCTAACAATAGATGGCCATGGACTTTACTCATAGGGAATAATATGAACTACATAGATATGGACGGAACCGCGACCCTGAGATACTGCCAGACTAGCCTAAGCAGATCCACTCTAATCATGATGAAGCTCTAGAGACTAAATTCCTCATCCATGACCACTACCACCTTGTCCTAATTGGATGGTAGAAAAATAACTCTTAACCTAATGTGGATTCACAGATCCTATAACTAATAGAGGTGTCAATATATATACTCTTTCACTGGAAGTTGGAGGAAACGATCGGTAGAAGCATTGAATATGACTCATCCTACCGCAAGATCTATACTCTATCAATTTTATTATGCATCAGGGATTATTATATCCTAGACTTATTCATTGGTTACACACCACATAAATATCATATCATGTCACCTAGATAGTATTTCCCCCACACACACCCTCAAGATGGCCCTTCCCACTGCCAGATGAACTGTCGCCCTACCTCAAAATTGAGTTTCCCTGGCTCATATTGCCAGATTCTCTAAGATTCCATTATTTAATAAGGTTCTGGTTTACTATCTCTATAATGGTATTCAATAGGAAGATATTAACATGAGAATGGATAGTGTACATAAGACCATCCTCAAAATTCCTCACAGTGGTCAACTCGTCACCATTCAAAGATAGATTAAAATGTTGAAGCTCAGTGACGTGAGTAAAATACTCTAGCATGATCATAGTCCCCTTATAAAGATGCATGAACTCCATGTAATTATATTCTTTCAATTTTTGTGGGAATAAGTAGTCATATAAGGTTTTCTAGAAGTCTTCTCAGACCATTACTCGATGACGCTCAGCCTGGGAGATGATATCCCACCAACGCTTGGCGGAATCATGTAACATGTTGGTAGAAATCTTGAACCTCCACTCTAGATGCATTTCAAGATGTTCAAATATTTACAACATAGCTTCTAACCATGACTCAACAGACTTAGGTCTTCTATAACCTATGAATGTGGGAGGATACTTGTGCTGAAAGTCTCGAGTAAGTTCTTCTAGAGTAGGGGTGGGTCAGGGAATACCATGAATAGACTGCATGAAGTGAAGAAAATTGTCATGGAACTAAGCATCGAATCCAAATGGAGGGTCAGCAGGAGGTTCCTTAGGTGGAACTATAGGAGGTATCACGGGTGGCTCAGATCCCACCACCTTCAGAGTTTTCTCATCGCCACTCTCTTGGCACACAGCATGAGGATTTCATGGTGGCATGGCTCTACAATTTTCAAACACACTCCTCGGATATAATTTATAATATAAATGAAAATAGATAATTAAATGATATATTCAAGGCCATCCTATAAGCACATTAAAACCCCTAGCCTTCTCTAGGATCCAAGTATGGGTGAGGAGAAAATTTCATAAAAGGATCTCAAGATACATAGCCTACTACCCACTACTAAGGTCGAGTCAGGGTCAAGGTCTCACATTACACATATAAGTGACCATCTATTTTTAAAGGTGGTATTCATTTTAATTATTTTATATATTTAAATCCATTTTAAATTCTTGAATTATATGGATCCCCATTTCCAATTTATAAGGGCCCATACACCTTATAAATTGAAAACTGATGTCTACTGAATCTTAACCATAACATGTTTCAGCCCATGAAATAGATGGTTTATGGATCAACATTCCATAACCGAATACTTAAAGTGTCTATTTTAACCTTTGTAGGAAAACACTATAATATTTAGGCAGGTAATTTAAGTTCCAATTATGTTTGTCAGTTTGGAAAGAAAATTTGTCACATTTTTATATGTAAAAGTCAAATCACAGAAACAAGAGCATGAAATACAGGAAATGCGCACTAAAAGTTGATATGGCATGGCATAATGAATGAAATTTTAATCCTATGTTTCCTATTATGATGAATTATTTGACATGACCTCATATCATAAGGATATGGTAAAAAGAAATCCCATAAGAATAAAAAATTTATCAACATTATTAACAGCACAAATCAAGTGTGTCACCCAATGGTGAACTCCATAAAACTGTAACTTCGCAATAATAACATCATTTACCCATCCTAAAAAATTTGGGTTTCCCCTGTATGTGGGTTCACTACTCCTAGACTTATTCTTATTACCAAATTCCAATTTCTTCGTGTCCGAACTAAAGCCAAATAGTAAGACAAAGAGAAAAATATCTATGATACCACTTTTTATCATCCCGCCTCAGTTTCAACATAATTTTTCCCCAAGATAGTGGGCCATGTGACCTTAAGAATGCCTCCTCAAATGCCATAGGATGCCGACTAACAGCAAGGGCCTAGGGTGTGTTTGTGGGGAGACTATCCCCTCATAGATCAGAGTGATAACAACATTAAAAAATAGATAATAAATAGAGAAATCATAATAAGGAACATGTAGTAGTGGAATAAAAAGAAATAAACCCAATCAACATAAGTAAACAATTAGCGGAAGATTAATAAACATTTGATACTGACTAATGATGATGTCCATGATGTTATCCAACAATGTAAGTACACAGGGAAGATGGGATAAAGGAATATACCACATGCTAGCTAAAATATATAAAAAACCAAAAAAATACTACTATAGGAATCTTAAGTATAGGATTGGTCCTCTACCCCCATACTCTATCCAAAATTTGTGAGTAAATTGGGCATCAGAAGATACACTTTTCCCTTTACTCATACCTAAAATCATGAAGTATTCTTCGATACCAAAGGTGGACCAAGAAGGGTGTGAGATGAAATCTTAGTAGGCCTCTACCCATGATTTCTAGGACAATCCATTTCATGAAATAAAGAAATGAATAGTGTTCCATTTAGAATAAATTAAGGGTGGCAATTAAATAAATAAACAGCTACTTTGATCCGGGTTCCTAAATGGACACCTGCTCAATGACACCTGATTCGGCCCAAGGAGGATTTATGAACCAAGGTACATGTATGAGTGATATGGTAAATACATAGGTCATCATGGATAAAGAAACCAAGGTAGGAATACCCCATTATTTTTCTTTGTCTTGGCAGTATCATCCCCATGACATTGTATAAGAATTCTCATAATATAAATAGGAGGCATCACATGTGAATCAAACATTCTGTCAATCCCAATGATGGAGTCTCGAACCCATCTAAGGTGATCTATAAATAATACCAAGGGTCTCTATAGGAGTCTTTGATATAACCAATTCCATAGAGTCCATCCAAGGCAACCCATAAAGGTGTCCCTTGTATCACTCATGGCATGGTGAACTCTGAGTTTGTACAAAGTATCTCACATAGGGGACTGGGTATCACCTGAGGCATGGAATATCCATATTGCTAATGATTCCATCTATAGTTTCTTCTATAGGGAATCGACGTCACACATGAGAATAAATAATCCACTCAGAGAGCTTGTGTAAGGAAATACAAATTATTGTTTATGGCACATCATGTAGATATGAATCGAACATGGTGAGTCTATCAATGACATCCTTAAGTTAGGACCCATGTTCTCTCCCGGCCTATAGAAAGTGATATCATAGAAACCAAGGAACATATCATAAGAAATAGAATGTAAAATCACACATAATCAAAAATAATTTCAATGTCACATGCTAAACAAGAAATCCAAGATACACAATTTGAGTCAGTCAACTATGGCAATAAGCATAGGGCATAAAACATAACCACAAGTGACTAAACAAAAAACTCAAGTTTATTGCACATCGCATGGAATAATTGTAAAGTAGTGACATAAGGAAAAAATAATGGGGCTAAACAATAACCATGGATCATTTTTCATTACCATCTGGGCCTAACTCATGGCTGAAAATTCATATTAATTCAATTTACCAATTTAAGGAATTTAAACAAGTTTCAAAACTCCCTCAAATGGTGGTTAATAATTTTAAGGTATGGGAAAAGTCTATTAAGGTAGGAACACACCAAGGGGTATCCAACAATATGTAAAACAACCCACAGATGGTTTTCTCCAAAAGGTAAGGTCCAAAATGATATAAGGAACCCATTAAATTAATTTATTAAACATATTTCAGTTTTTTCTGAAAGGTTTTCATGTTTGGAACAATATCTCATCATTTAAAAAGATCTGAAATGATTAATAAGGGACTACGCCACATAACATGATGTAATAGTGCTCCACTCATCCATTTTCAAATCGTGAATTGATCCAGAATGGAAGAAAATGAAGAAATAATACAACACCCTAAAATAGGGAAAAAGATGTTGCACCTAAATAGTGAAACAGATGTTTGGAGTAAAGGAAAAATAGAAAGGTGAGGATGGCAGATCTTACCTCTATCTTTCTATTTCTTCCTAAAACAAGTGATTTAGTGTCCAATTGAGAGAGATAGTCAAAGCTCTATAGAGAGGGGATAAGGGAGCTAATGTGTGAGGGAAGATGACTGAACCACTAGAGAGGAGGAATAGGTTTTATGAAACATTAATTAAGGGAAAACTTGGAATTTCACCCACATAGGAAGGTGTGTATGGTTTGGCTACATGGTTGTCCAAACCATGCACCAACCATGCACCAGGTTCTACTTCAAGGGGGAACCGCACACAGTTAAGAACACGATCTGTCTAACCATGTGCAAAACGTGTGAAATTATATAGCCATATAGGTCTGAAATCTCACACAGACATGCGAATAGGGTTTCATGGTTTCATAATAACTATTCTTCCCTAAGAACCCCATTGTCTAAAACTTCACAATTAGAGAAACCATGTGGGTTGGGTGGCACGATTTCTAATAACTGTGCAGCCCAGTCTCCCTTTCCAAACTTTGGGGCTCCAGGCTCCGAACAAGCCTCAAACACCCCTAAGACCACATTGAATTCATTAGACGTCATTATTATGTCTAAATAAAGGAATTTGAACCAAAAATGAATGGTCTGTACCTTTGGTAAATTTTAGGATGTTACACCTGACGCTATCTGGGCTTTCCCATCATATAAGTTGCAACGGGCTTACCCGGTTCTATATGGGTCACCCCATCATATAAGTTGTAACGGGATTACCCATCAATATTTGGTTTACCCCATCATATAAGTTATAATGGTCTTACCCAACACTATCAGTTCCACCCTATTGAATAAGATATAACAGGCTTACCAGATGCTATCTAGGTTACCCTATCGTAAAAGCTATAACAAGATTACCCACTGCTATCTATGTAACCCCATCGTATAATAAATTTCCATGAACCACAACATGAATAATGTAAAAAGAGATTTAATATCATCATAAAAATTCATAAAAACTATTATTCTTTTATAACTTGATTAACTAGTGTAAAATAAATGGGTTTCATGTCAATCTCTTTGAAACATGATTAGCCCATGGAAAAGAAACAGGTTCCATAGAAATCACTTTGAAAAATGATTTACTTATGGAAAAGAAATAGGTTTCATAAACCTCATACCATCAAAACATAAACATTTAAAGAAAAAATATGAATGGTACCCTTGGATTATATCCCTATTAAAGCATAAACTATATCAAAGTATGTCATTTTAGATGGAGAAGTATTTTGAAATATCCCTCAAAATAGTTATTAAGGAAAATAACCTTTCTTTAAAAATAAATGTTTTAAGACAAAAAACATTTCCAAAATCCTTTTCTTTGAAAACCACATTTAAAAATTATGAAGTAGGGTTTAAAAATAATTTAAAACATTTCTTGAGTAAAATATTCTTTCTTCTTTGAAAAAATATTTTTAAAACATAAAACATTTTGAAAACATTTTTCTTTGAAAATAACCTTGAAAACATATAAAGGAATATTTGAAAAACATTTTCAAAAATTTAAAACATAAAAAAAAATTGAAAACCATTTTCTTAAAAATTATCTTAAAATATTATTTAAAAAAAATTGAAAACATTTTTAGAAAATATGGTTTTTTAATAAAATGGATTTCTGGTGGAAGAGAGAGATAAAGTCAGATTTTCTTAAAAACATTTTCTTAATCATATTAAGTACCAAAGAGTGGAAAAAAGGATACCAATATATGAATATTTCATAAATAAACATATGATAAGAAAATTTGTGAGAGTTATTGATATAAGGATCATAATATTTCATCAATGTAAGTATAATCCTAAACAATCTCGATAAACTATGAGATTATAGCAATAAACTCTTACCACTTTGGTAAATTCGAATCATAATACCTATGAGATAATATCAATACATGAATCTTAAAATATCATGAAAATAAGTATTTTTATGATAAAACTTGTCAAATGGTAGTATATACACCTTTTAAAATAATATATGTTCATAATACAACATGTGTTGCAAAGAAGTCAAATTGAGACAAAATTACATTACCAATTTGGTAACTTTTGAACCATGGAACACATTAAAGAGAGATAATAAAATGGGTATATAAATACCCATAAACTTAATTATAATAATAATAGAATCCATTCATGGTTATTATATACACCACATAAAATAAATGGTTGGTTAATATGGCATAAGTCTCGCAGAAATAAAAGTGAGACTAGAAATCCCCTTAATACTTGAGTAACTTTTAAATCATGAGATCTGTGAAATAATAACATCAATGGGAAATTTTAATATCATTAAATAAATTAAATTCATGATATAACATTTCATATTTAATTATATACACCATTAAACAAGAATAAGTGGTGAATATAACATATATCTCATAGAAATAAAAGTGATATGAGAAAACTTTTACCTTAAGTCTTGAATTTCATCATACTTGTAAAAACCTATTGTATAATAAATATAATTTTATTATAAATAAATAAATAAACCATATTATTTTATATAATACCATATATGATTTTATTATGACTTTATATTACCCATTTATTAACAATTTCATGTTAAAGTTACATTTCGGGTAATAACCGCTTTCTTTTTCATGTATGTTTTGACTTGTTATCTTTTGTACTTTTTCCTTGATCATAGTTTCCTTATATCCAGAATAAAAAAAATTATATAAATATCATATATATTCAGTATATATTTATTTATAATAATCTATAAAATATATCAATGGAAAATGAGAAACACCGCTGATGGATACGGTTGGTCGTACGCACACATGAATGTTATTTCCATTTTCTTATCATATTGTAAGAAAAAAATTAAATGAAATATATATATATGTGTGTGTGTGTATTATAATACCATTATAATTATTATTTCATATATATCATATATTTTTATTAAACTCATCCTTAAATACATTCCATGTAAAGTGTGAACAAATCACATCACTTTGATGAGGCGGTAGTTCACACGTCCACAAACGATATTATCGTATCTCACAAAATGGAAAGAATGAAGGTATGTGTTATATAATAATTAAATAATAATGAACACATCATAAATATAATATAAAAATAGTAAATATATCATTATTCCCAAACTTTAGAGGTGGTAATGGAAGAACGAGCGACATCGCTTCATGATGTTGTAGTATGCCGTACACATGAATGATGATTGTATATCCCATTTGATGGAAGTGTGTGTCAGTGTGGTGTGAAATCTCAAAATAAAAAATATATATGTATTTAGGATACTTAGGTTATTATATATCAAGTAATAAAAATAATTTATGTGGTGGAGAAAGAAATAAAACAAAAGTTCTTTTTGAAGGATGTTACCTCTTCTTTGGGTAACTCCATTTGGTTTACACAAAAGGGATTCATTGGTTGGATTTATTCCCAAATTCAGGCCTATATGATGAATTTAGGGAATTTTAGAGATTATTTTTTTAGTTTTTTGATGATAAAAATGTATTTATAGGTGTGAATAAGTGAGGGAGTGATTTCCCTTTTATAGTGGAGGAGGAGTGGCATTCTTATAAATACAAAAAGGCAAA
Organism: Viscum album; assembly: GCA_963277665.1. Classification (NCBI taxonomy): domain Eukaryota; kingdom Viridiplantae; phylum Streptophyta; class Magnoliopsida; order Santalales; family Viscaceae; genus Viscum; species Viscum album. The sequence goes on along the minus strand of OY728121.1, from coordinate 84,276,599 downwards.
CATTATTGAGAGGTCTCCCTTACATCATGTTCCACCAATAATGGTTAATTTTAAATAAAATGGAATATATGGTATAAATATGTGAATAAAATATATTTTTTACATGTGTATAGGTAATTTGTCCCATTAAGTTAAAGTTTAACCACAAAGTAAACTTGTTTTTACCTTAATCGTTGTAATTAATTTTAATTACTTTCAATAATATTTTTGATAAAAAAACTAAGTTGAACTCACTATAAATTATAAATTATTATGATTAAAAATATTTAATAAATTTTTCCAAATTCTAAACACATAATTGGCAGAAATTAATTTAAAATTAGTCCTGTATAAGGGATGAAACAATGAGTTTTTAAAGTAAAAATGTTCAAAAAGTTTGAAATGATTTTATATCCAATTTCAATGTGAAATTTACTAAAATAAACTAAATTGAATTAATAAATGTATAATTTATCTAAATATAATTTAAAACTAATTTAAAATATAATTTAACAATATAAATAAATGAGAAGAAAATGCAGTTTTCAATTAAAATTCAGTATTTTCACTATTCATCAAAAAAATGAAACTTCTCATAAAAGTACCAAAAATTAACCCAAAGTAAAAAAATGATATTATTATTTCATAAATGAATTTTATTTTTTCAAATAAAAATTATAAAAGTTTCAAAAATTAGTTTTAAACCAAGTCTTCCATTAAAAGGCATTAAAACTGCCTTTTAGAATAATACATCTTTTTATGCCTAAAACTAGATTTATTCTTAGTTTATGCCTATAAAAATTATTGGATTAATTTAAAAACATTTGGTTGGATTTATAATATAAAAATTTCATTAATATATCTCACTAATAGTGATTAATTTAATTCATTATGATAAAATGTCTTTATAGACATAAAAATAGTTTTTCCATAAAAACACATCATTTATATTTAGTTTGTTTTTAATTTTATTTTATAATTAATTTATAACAAAATAATTGATTTTATAAACATGTTTAAACCATACTTTCATAATTTATTTATTCTTATTCATATGTTCCATTCTAAAGGTTATGTGATGACTATAACAATATTTTAATAATAATGTTTATAGTATATTATAGTATGGTAAAACTAGATCTTGCATGTAACATATGATATTGAAGAAACTTAGAATTGTGTGTAAAACAAGAAAAACATAGTGTTGTGTGTATTGAAAGATAGTCTAATTTCTATTTTTAGCTCAATATAATCTTTTTGTTGTGTATAAATCAAGATTGACATGGTTTAGCATGCAATGCAAGCCATCAAATGTTTTTAATTTAATCAACATATAATAATTCATAAAACTCAATGTGTTACAATTAATATTTATTAAAATCATAAATGATTCCACTACACAATAATATAAGGTAATATCATTGTCGTTGTGATTTCTACTACATGTTATCCCTATAAGTTACATCATATTTTCTATGACTTTTTATTCTCTCCCTGATGTTTGTTAACACTTTTCACATGATGATTCTCTCAAGCTCCATTTTTATAAGCCATGATGATGTTTAATTTAGTTTTATTTTCCTCATTTTCAATAAAAGGTACTATTAAAGAGTAAATTATTACTTTATAGTGTTGAATATCAACATTATTATATTATTCCTAAGATGACTACATTGTAAACTCAAAGGGTTGTGGAAAATGAATCAGTTCAGCATACACAATAACAATTAAGGGCTAGTAGATTTCATCAATAACATAAGAGATATGGATTTATTTTTTCTAATTAAGGTGATTTAATGGTTATAGAAGATGATAAAACATCTTACCAATAGGATATAATAAGTTCTAACTCTAATAAATTGTTAAAATAAATTGAATCTATATGCACTAATCAGGTTTGAAATCTGGTCGGTCTACCTAAATAGGTAAAACCCATTGGGTGTAAATAGTACTTTCTTAATAATATTTAATTGGATGGTAGAGTTTAAATATAAAAATAGTTCATGTTATTTAAAGTTTTTAAAAAAATCATGGTATTTCCTATGAAAATTCCCTTTCTATGGTGGATATGATCAAATCCATTAAAATTATTTTAGCCACAATAATATATTATGATTTTGAGATATAAAAAATAGGTATAAAAACACATTCCTTTATAATAATTTTTTTAGGATGTATATATGATATAACCATAATTTCCTGATGATTTAAGGAGTAATGTTAAGATTTAGAAGTTGTAATAACCCATTTGTGGGTTGAATCAAGCTTCTCTATGTTAAAATATTCATTTTAATGAAGCAATCAAAGAGTTATTATTTATCAAAAATGAAGATGAAAATTGCTTATATAAATGGTTTGTTAGGATAATTATTATATTTTTTTGTTATTTTGTTTATAATGTACTTCTCATCAAAAATGATATCCCGGTTTTATAGTCAATTAAAAATTGGTTTGAACATTTCTTCTTAATAAAATATTTTGGTGATGTTTCATATATACTGGGTATAAATATCTATAGATATATATATAAAGGAATGCATAGTAATGATCAGAATACATACATTATTAAAGTGTTAAAAAGGTTTAACATGTAAAACTCTAAAAATTGTTCTTTATAATGTTACATGGAAAGAGTCTTTCAAATACATAGTCTCCTTCAAATTTTAAAGAACAGGAATTCATTGGTAATATTTTATATTATTAGGTTGTTGGATAAATCATGTATCTTATATTGTGTATTAATATTGATTTATCTTATACATTAAGTATGATGAGTAGATACCAATAAATTTTAATTGAAATTCATTGGGTAGTCAATAAGAATATCCTTAAGTGATTTTGAATAACAAAGATATATTTTTAGTATTTGGTGGTGTGAAACACCTTGTTGTAAAGGGTTATACGAATGCTGGTTTCCAAACATACAAAGATGAATTTAGATCTTGATAAGGATTTTTTTCTTAAATTATAGAGTGTTGAGTAAGAAAATTTCCATGAAACCAATAATTATTGATTCTTCGGTGGAAGGTGAATATATCAAAGTATTTTATACATCTAAATAATTTTTTTGTATAAATAATTTAATTAACTACCTAGGGTCTGTCCCTAACATCATGCATCCAATTAAAATCTATTGTGATAATAGTGGATTGGTTGCACAAGATTAGGAACCTTGATCTCACTAATGATACAAACATATTCTTTAATAATTTTATCACATTCAAGGATAAATGATAGATGTGATATTAAGATGTGTTGAGTTCCTACAGAGGATAATATTTCAGATCCCCTTACAAAGCCCCTTTGGTAACACAAGCATGAAAGATGCACTAGTTATCTTGGTATTAAATGGATGGTTGACTTGATTTAGTGAAAGTGTGATATTGTTTGTGTTTATTCTATAAATTAAATAAAGTTTCATTAACTTAGGTACATGTTATATCTTGTACTATATATTAATAAAAATAACTTATCATTCATTTAGGTTTATTATTTAAACCTAGGATATGATATAATAAAAAACCACTAGAATATATATATATATATATATATTATTAGGTTATCTATTATTGATGATAATCATATTTTTCTTCGATAATATGTTAAGATCTGTATGAGTAGGATCACTTGAATAGAGATACAATTGATCTCTTATATGATATAAGTTGGTTAAGTTTTATTCAGATTGACCCGCTTGTTGTTCATCATTTGGATTATCATATATGTTTAATTGGTGTTACTTAAGTGAAAATTATCTATGGATCATTAAACTTGAGGTTCTCAAATAGGTTCCATAATTGTAAGGTTTCATACTTTTATACCTATGTAAAGTCATTTTAGAATTTGGATTAATATAAATTAATTGGGTATGACACTGACTATGTGGGGGGATTTGATTAACTAATATATGATGTGTTCGTTCATATGATAGGTTATGATATCAAATACCATAATTGAGTTTTGAATAATTAAGTGCATGAAAACCCAAATATAATTACATGTGATGTAATTATAAAAGATTAATCCAACTTAGGAATTGAAAAAAGTGATAATCTATACATGATGAACATTAAACATGTCTTGTGTTTAATCTCAATGTCAAAGAAAAATGAATATTTCTAAAGGTGTTATGGTGGATTAGATCATACCAAACCCCTTTTCAATTTAATTATCTAAAAAATGTTTCTAAATAATTCTCTTAGTTTATAATTATGAATGAGATTCATGATTATTTCCAACATTACAAAGGGTCCATGTTTTTACAAAAAGATAATGCTAATTGGGATTTTTATATTAATGTGATTAGTCTATGTGTTAAAAAAGTTTATATTTATTATAAATACAAATAGGATTTATTTTTTTCATATTTAAAATATTTAATTAAATAATTAATATAGAATTATAATATAAATAATTATTAATTTATTTTTTTAAAATATAATCATGAGGAAATTGAAAGTCCCAAATGGGATTTCATCTTAGACTTGAAGTAATGGGTTTCTGAGGCCCATTACATGTTGAAAATTTGTAATCCCGCATTGATAGATCATTTAAGAAACTCCTTTTATATCTTTAACCAATTTGGAGGTTTATTAATGAATCTCCCAATGTGGTTTAAGAATTAAGCCACTTCTGGAGTCTATTTAATTCTCTAAATGAACATTGGAGGTTATTTATTGTACCTCCTTTAGTTTGCTACGAATTTGGATTCCTTAAAGGATATTAAATCTCTATCTTTCTATAAATATCAAGGATTTTAGATTTGATCATAAATTATATTGAGGGAAAGAAAATTTGGTGTTTAGTGTTCTTCAGTGTTCTTCATTTGAGATAGATTCATAGTTTCCTCATCTGAGAGGTTCTCTAGTGACTTTATCTTTCCTTTTTTCATCCTTTTCCTTAGATTAGTAACTAGCATCTAATGGAGAGAAAGATGATCCCACCAAGTAATCAGTGATTAAAATTATTGTTGGATGTTGAAGGACACTTTAATTTATCAATTCATGTTTAATCTAAATATTTTAAACTTTTTTAAAAGGAAATTTTAATTTATTATTTTATTATTATGTTCTTTATTTACTTGTTATATTCTTACTGGGGTTTTATTACTACATTTTATATATATTGATGGTCAGTAACATCATTAAAACCCATCCTTCTTGACATAATATTTCAACATAGCCTAAAATTTTAGACGATCTACTACTTGATGGTGTATTTGTATACCATTTTTTATTAATATGGTAGTTTTAAAATTGTATAGTTTCTAAAAATTTATTGTAAACTGGTTTTAAACATTTCAATTTATCAATATAAATTTAATGGATATCATATTGAGGTCTCTTTAACTAACTTCCAATATATTTTATTATTGGGAGTTAGAATTCCATGGTTGTGACGCCTCTCATACACTTTCATATTAGTGAGTGGCACTACCCCGATAGTGTTATGAAACAATTTGGATGTTTCGACCATATTCTGTCAGCATCGAGATAGTAAAAATTTATTTATTCTATGAAACTAATTATAGGTAAGGATATCAACTAAATGCGATTACCTGCATATCATATTGACATATGGGAAAAGCATATGACATTTCATATCAAGGGAATGCCTATGATACAACTCCATTTATTATAGCAATTTTAGGGTGAACTATGTTATAAACTGAAATATATACTATATATGAAATATCATGGTAGAGGGATCTTCTTCTTTTTTAATTTTTTTTAAGTTTATAATTTATTTTTTTATAGACTACCCATGTCCATCATTTTATCTACAAGTCTGATCCAAATGAGGATATGATATTCAGTTAAGAAGTATACCATTATAAATTGCATGAACTCTTATTAATGCACCATGAAATACAATACATTGTCTTTGAGTATTAGTCAAATATAATAGAGTATGGACCTTCTTGGGAACCTAGTAAAGTATATTTAATTGTTTAGGAGTTTAAAGGAGGACATAGATGGTGTCTGGCTGCTCATGTAGCCTCACATATTCCACTAATGGATTAATAACCTCTAGGATGAGAGCCTCGTACTAATGATGATATGTATTGGTAATCATGAGATCTAAATATTCTATTAGGATATCCACAGTATTCACTTAGTGCATTATAACCAAACTCTTTATTGTTATTATTTCCCATTTCTTCATAATTTGTGATAAATCTTTCATATGGGATGTCACGTCCTTCTACTTTCATGGTTGGAGAAGGATCTAGTCAACTATCATATCATGATACCCTATATCCACCTCCTCCTAAAGAATAAAAATAAGTAGAATAGAAAGATAATATTCTATAAAGAAGGAATATCCCTCTCTTTTTCATCATATTTAACCACATCAAGAGTGTTAATAGACTTGATAAGAGATTTACATTCAAACATTGGGTTATGGGATAGTCCCTCCTTAGGTATGTAGATAAGCTTTACTATACTTGTTATTTTATTCTATTTTTTATGATTTGTAGTATTTTTTATTTATTTGATCATTTTATATTATAAAAAACTTTATAATTATGTATATATTTCAAATAATTATATGTAACAAATTTATGTCAAGTAAAGTACTTCTTAATAATAGTTAAATTTTAATTATTAGTGACTACTAATAATAATATAATTTAATTCATATAATAATTATTAACATGGTATAATGAAGTTATTAATAACTAACCATCTAATAAAAATAAAACATGCAATAACTTAAATAATATAATAATTTTAAATATATAAGTTTATAGTTCATAATAAATTATTACAATTCATCTTAATGATTTTCTATCTTTACAATTTTTAATTTAATTATTTCTTCAAATAGTTTTTTTAATAAGAAATACATTAATGAATATTATGTATTTAATTTTTGTCTAAAATTAAATACATTAAATACATCAATTCATTTAAATGAAGGTAAATTAATTTTTTAAAATAATATATACCCATTCCCGACTCTAGGTGGTGACTCGAAGGGGGGAGATCAACATCCATATTTGGTTATGACTCCTTGTTCCCTTTTCCTCCCTTTATTCATCTTTATTACTATTGACCTTCATTAGTTTCCTATTTCATGGTCACTTCCTTTCATGAATTTGGTTTTTCTTATCATTCAGTTCGTGCAGTTACTTTAGTGTTGTCAAATAATCCACTAGTTTTCCTTGCATCCACCTCCTCTTACTTTTGGAAAAGTGTTATGTGAATCACCCATATTAAGTTCATTTATTATTAATTTGGTTTGAGAAAAATCTCTAGGTGGTGGTCTCTAGCTTGATCTACTCAGATCTCATCATCGGTGGTCCTTCTCAATCTCAAAGAAAATACTTCCAACCTAGAGTTGTGATGATTCATATTCCTTTTCTTAGTGGGGACATGATTCTATTTGTAATATCCCCCATCTTGATACAATTCCACCATGATCAAACCAATGGTGATACAAACCTCAATCATGCCTCCCCATATACCAGAGGCTACCTACTAGTAGTGAGTATCAATGTGTTAAGTAGGGATATTATTCCCTCTAGTCTAAATGGCCATAAATAATAGTAGATAAATATCAAAATCAAACCACAATAATGACATAATATAGCATTATGTTTATAGACTAACCATGACTAAAACAACTAACACAATCAATAACAATAAAAACTAAACTACATTTTTAGTTAGGCACATAATAAAATTAAGGCCATCATCGGATAACCATATGAAAAAATTCCATGAAAACAAACAAAGAAGACTACTATAAACATAAATTCCTTAATCCCTGTATGGTCCCATATACTAACACCAACCATCCTTCACCATCTCACCCATCAAGTATAGGTCCCTTGACCATATCCATACCTGTGACCATGAAATCTACATGATTACCAAGCTTATCAATCAAGGTGTGAGTTCAACACAATAAGCCACTAATAATGGTGTCCCTAATAGATCCAGTATATGAAACTTCATGTGTATTGTGGCATGTTTGCAAATAAAAAATAATATAATGTAAACGAAATAAATATATCACAATTATGGGTACTACACAAGCACATGAGTATAAAAAAAATATTTTTCTAGTGTTAGGTTGTATCTAAGCATATCATAAGAATATTGAGTATGAATCATGTCTCAAGCTATAATAATGGGAATAGAATCCTGTCATAATATAGAATACAACACATAGTAAGTATGTCCTAGTATTCAAGTCATAAAAATACTCATTTCATCCCTGAGGATTCCATTAATAATATGCATTGTATCCCAAAGTATTCAATTCATAATGGGAATAGAATCCTATATAAGTCATGAACAAGTAGGCATCATGTCCCAACCACATCATCAAGAGAGGGAATAACATCTTTAGGAATGACAACTCTGAAGTGGTTAATGCATCCCCATTCCTAAACCACATCATAAGAATGAAAAAATAATGTCTCATTGGTAAACATACTCATATGGGCATCACATCCCCTATCAAGGAAGCATCTCATCATGGGAAGTATATCCTACTTCTATGGGTAATATCAAAGAGTTTCGCATAACATCCCATAGTAGAAGGTATAGTATCTCAGACACAAGTATTCCATATAATAAAAATATAATCCCTCAACATATCCAACACATGGAAAGTGGTTATTTTATCCCATCTCCATCCATGTGATAGCATAGAAAGGGCATGAAACCCCATAACAAGGGTATAGTGTCTCGGCCATAAATGATGAAAAAATGGGCATAATGTTCCTTGAAACAAAAATACAAAGAAAGTTAGAATCTCATAACAACCATAACCATCAAAAATAATAAAAATTCATATTATCCAATATGCATAACTATAATCAGAAGTATAATAATAAATGTAGTACCCCTGATTTCAGGTACATAACCCCCCTTTCCTTATAGTTTTTTTAATTGGTGTGTCTTTGATTGGGTTTCCATAAAATAGAGAGTTTACATAAAATTAGATAGTTTCCATAAAATAGATAGTTTCCATAAAATAGATAGTTTCCATAAAATAGATAGTTTCCATAAAGTGGGGTGTTTCCAAAAAGTGGGGTGTTTCCATAAAGTGGGGTGTTTCCATAAAGTGGGGTGTTTCCATAAAGTGGGTTGTTTCCATAAAGTGGAGTGTTTCCATAAATTGGGATGTTTCCATAAAAATGGGTAAAGGTGAAGTATGGAAGAATTTGGGGGTTCTTTTAGGGATTTTTGGGACCAAAAGGAAGGATTCATGATCCATACATGGTTGGCACAAACCGCGTGGTCAAATCTTGTGCAGAGGTCAAATCTTGACCCAATTTTCGAGAAGATTACTCGTTTTTTGCTCAATTTATTTATTTTTGGATTCAAAATTCCCCTAATTCGAGATTAATCTCCCTATAATTCTGAATAACCCTCCCCACACGAGTTGAATCCATTCTGAAGCCTTCCCTTGGTGATTTCGAGTCTGATTCTTGAGGTATGTCACCATTCTTTACAGATTTGTCATTTTTTCTTAGATCTTATTAGATCTACTTCTCTGATCTCCATTATTTCTTAGATCTAAACCTATAGTGGGTAAATATATGTTTTTGGATGCCAAATATTTCAATTCTGAGTCGTGATCTTGCTATTATAATAGATCTAAGGCCGCTCTTGGAGAATCGACCTATTTCCTTGTGTGTTCTTCATTTGTTGTTAAAGTATCATCAAAACCTTCGAGGTAGGTGGATTCACTCTCATCTCCTCTTTCTAGAATTGATTGTCTTAGATTAAAATTGGTTTATTGATTGTGAAATTCATGGAAAAATATTCATTTGTGATGATTTATGGTTTTTGTGAAATTGTGTGATCTTGGTGAATAGTTGTGCAAAAGGGGGTTTTATTTAAAATGATGATTTTAGATTATGGATTTTATAGAATTGATAAATGGTTGATGAAAAAGTGGTTTTCAATAGAAATTTTTTTCAATAAAAATGGAGTTTTATTGAAATGGTTTGGATTTGAAATGGTTTGGCATTGAAATGGTTTTGACGGAAATAGTTTTCAATAAAAATGTGTTTTTATTGAAAGTTTTATTTTGGATTGATCATTGGGCATATGTGTTGTGTGTTTATATTGAATATATGGTGCTTGGTTGAAATATGACCTTGTTCTCGGTGCCAAAGGTTTAATGGATCATGGAAATTTCATATACGGGGCTTGGTTGAAATATGACCTTGTGCTCGGTGCCAAAGGATTAATGGCACATGGGAAACAATTACCTTGTGACGACTTGGTAGATCGACGAGAAACCACTCATGAGTATGGAACTGTCATAACGTAGCACGCATGGTTGGTTCCATGGGTTTGAGGAATGGTTGGGTATGCCAATATAGGGATATTGGGGAATGGTTGTAAAGATTGTTTAGTTATTTTTTCTGGAAAAATATATTTCGGAAAAAATTGGTTTCAATTACACTTGTATGATTTTGGTAATGAATGGTTTTGGAATCTTGTTTATATTTAGTTATAAACTACTTTTGAGAAAAAAAATTATATAAACCATTTTATATAATTGTTTCTAACTCTTATATACTAGTGGTATGAGTAGGGAAGTCATTAGGGAAAACCTACGGAGTTTTATACTCACCCCTACTTTGGCACTTTGGTGCTTTTGTAGATGTTATCTTATGGGACAGGGGAAAAGGTAATGTTTCACACGTGTTTAGCACTACCTCGTGATGTTGGGATGTTATGAGATTTTGGAGCTTGGAGCATGTGGAGCATTGGTTCTTGAGGTATTTGGAGAGCCTTGTGTAGTTTATCCGTTGTGTACTCTGATACTTGGTTATCCTTCCATTTTTGCTTACTTTGATGTGGTTTTGAGTGCATGAAGTTTTTGAGTTGTCTTTCATTTGTTCATGCATCATATAGTGAATGTTTGGTTATGGTTGGTAGGTTTATTGGTTTATTTCTTAAAGGGTAAATCATCCACCACTTGTATTTTAAACCCTTCGGCATTTATTGCTAGCCTTTGGAATCTTTGGGATGTCAATTAAAGCCTAGTAATGACTCATTGTACTCTCAAGACAATGGGAATTGGCGGGTCATTAAAAATGGTATCGGCTTGTTTGGTTCTTGCCTAACAAGTAGTCATCGGTGTTCCTAGTTTTTGAGATGAAGTCCCTTATTGTCTATTCCTTGGGTGGGAATCTTAGAAATGAGTTGTATTGTCGAAACTTGAAATATATAGCATAAAAGGATGTAGCTAACCATTTTATGTTGAACTTCATGTTACTAGGGAGTTGGGTAAATAAGTGTTTGGAGAAACTTCTAGGATTTTGAAATCTCATTGTCATGGGTTTAGCCAATGAGACGAGAATGACATGAATTATAGAGGAATGACTTCCCACTAGGAGTGCATACATCATTTCGAGAAATGATCATTTTTGAAAAGTATGGAATTGGTTTTCAAATGGAATATTTTGAAAAAAATAATGATTATCATATTTTGAAAATGATTTAATTTTTAAAAGCATGTGAAGTGGTTTCAAAAATAGTTGAACATGGGAAAAAGGATGATTTGGAAAATAATGTTGTGATAGTTGATGTGATAGAATTTGAAATTCTATGCCAACAGTTTCTAGAGAGTGAGATTAACGGAGTTTGTTGTTAGTTTAGAAAATGGCACCCGGTAGGCATCATTGAAACCAACCCGAAGAAGCTGTGGAGAATGTGGTTGCAACTAAACCACGTGTGAACCAAGAGCTGGTTCAGAGTATTGTCCAAGCTTTTCAAGTTGTGGACACAGGGAACCAAAGGAGTGAGCCACAACATGTGGATCATACCATCCAGTTCATGGAGTAGAATCCATCTAATTTCTGGGGTGATTCCGAACCCGAGAAGGTGGAGGTGTGTCTATGTAGGATGAATCGTATCTTTGACTTCATTGTCACACCAGTAGAGATAAAATCCAAAATGGCGACGTATTTTCTCGAGGATCTTGCACGTCAGTGGTGGGATTTAGTAGTGCAAGCTAAATTGGATAAAGGACTTACATGGGAGGATTTTGAGGAATTTTTCAACAAAAAATTTTATCCTCGCACGTTCAAGATCTAGAAAATGACATAATTCTTCAACCTAAAACAAGAGAGTCTCTCTATCACAGAGTATGTGGTTAAGTTCATGAAATTAGTATGTTTTTCACCAGAAGTCGCGTAAAGTTCATCTTTCAAGGCATGCATCTTCGAATTAGGGCTATGTCAGAAGATTTGATCAAAGATTACAGTACTTCATATTACAGACTATACATAGATGGTTAACAAAGAGATTGTGGATGAATCACTAGTGAAAAAACACAATTTAATGTTGGTTTTTTTTATTTTTGATGTCCGTTTTTAACCGACATCTATAAAGGAGACGTAAAAAATACAATTTTCAGCGTCGGTCATTATAAAACCGACACCGAAAATTAATTTCGTTAAGGTTTTAGGCATCGGTTTTCTAAAAAATTGATTCCAAAACCAAGTTGAAATTCTGGTTTCTGCGTCGGTTTTACAAAAAGCTGACATCGAAGGTCAATTTAGATGGGGTTTTGGTGTCGGTTTTAGATAAAACTGACACCAAAACCCCCGTTTATTTTTTTAAAAATTCTGGCGTTGGTTTTTAAAATAACCAAAGCAGTAAATTAAAAAAAATTAGAAAAATCAGAAAATTACACTTCTCAAAATATCGAAACCCCTATACAAAAAAACACAACATACAGAAACAGTAAAATGGTATTTATCATTCAATAAAAACCTATAACTTACATATACCAAGCATAAAAAAAAAGATGATGTTGAAAGTTAAAAAAAATTAGAATAGACGTACCTGAAATTTATGGCAGGCTCGTTGTTGGTTATTGTTGAAGCATTCATTTGATTATTGGTAGGTTAAAACACATAATATATCAAAAGAGTTAGTTTTTTTAACTCATATGTATTATTATTTATAAATATTAGAATATACATACCTCAAATCCTAATCAGACTTAATAAATAGTTCGCAAAAGTAGATCGAATATGGGTTATTTGATATTGGGAATAAGATTGTGAATCATTGAATGCCAACAATAATATTGAATGATATGAGGTTAAAAAATAAAATAATATGGAAGAAAATATAAAAAAAAATTAATACAACTAACCTGGTAGTTTCCCCAGTTGTGATTATCTCGTACATGAATCGTAAAATATAATAACCACATTCAACATTTCCATTTTGATGATGACACTACAGTTATAAAACAGTAAATTGATAATAAATACAATATATAACAATAAATTCAGAAAAAAAATATAATATAAAAACTAATTAACTGTACTTCCACATATTTGATTTTCTTTAGTTTCTTTACTGACATGTATTCCTTGTTAAATTGTTTCCATGAACTGCATTTTCATATATATGAACTAATAATACATGTCTAAACAATGAAAATTAAACATAATGATCTTATAAAAAATAAAAATAAAAACTTACTTGTTTAATAAGGTGGAAAATGGTTTACGAACTGTTCCTAATAAATAGAAAAACCAATATAAGGTGCATTCACTTGGGAAAAATACACCTAACATCCAATGTCCCCTACAATACAAAAAGTTCACAATTAATGACATTATATTGATTGTTAGTTCATAATTATGTTTATGTTCTTACTTATAAATAAATGGAAAAAACCATCATTTAATCTCTTTCTGTGATAATCTCTCAGATATATATTGAACTCTATCATCATTCCTCACATTTACGACTTCCAAAGAAATATACTCTGGATCTATAAAATTATAAATGCATGTTCTTTCATTTTTTAAAAGAAGCTTGTGTAGATACCTAAATTAAAAATAAAATATAGTTAGTAAATTTAAAACAATATTTTATTAAATAAATATCAATTTAAACATCAATTTACTTACATGGAAAACAACTGCACCACACTCAGCCCGAGCTCTTCAAAATCAACTAAATGCATGATATCTTCTTTCATTATTCTAAATTGATAACTTCTTCCACATATATTGGACATCATCTGAAACTTATAGATATAATTCAAGGAAGAAAAAGCCTTAGATAATCTTTGTAACCCATAAGAAATATTAGAATGTTCTAAAGATGACTGTTCCTGAACATTTTGTTGCATTTGGGCAGTTTCTTTTACTCTCAGATATTCCTATATAAGTTAAATGTCAGAAAACATTACAAGTAATTTTGAATCATTTGTAATTAATATTTAAAAAATGCATACCTCATATGAAATATAATGTAGAAGAACACTTGTCCAAAGTAAAAATTGGCTCAGATATTGTCCAACACAGGTGATCTCCTCGGTAGGAAATGGTAGTAGAGTAGTAGGATCTATAATATCAAGTACTGATACTCTAATCGGACCCATCTGCAAAGGCTGATGGTGTACCAAGTCCCCCAAAAAATGCACCTATCCTAACGCAACAATATTTACATGAGGATCTCCAGCAAACAACTCACAATATAAGGCTTGATCCGAGCAAGGAGGTCGAGGATCAAAGTAAGAAGATGGTGCAGGGTAGTTTGGATGAGTAGGCTAAGAAGGAAGAAAAATGAAAAAGGTATATTAGTGTTTATAATTTATAAAATAGAAAAATTGATGAAAATAAAATAATATACCTCGAAAGGCTATGCAGACGGGGCAGGATAAGCAGATGGGGTAGGGTAGTCCGGGTGAGGAGGCTAAGAATGCTGAAAAATAAAAAAGGTATATTAGTATTTATAAATTATAAAATAGAATAATTGGTGAAAATAAATTAATATAACACGAAAGGCTATGCAGGTGGGGCAGGATAAGTAGATGGGGCAGGGTAGTCCGGGTGAGGAGGCTGAGAAGGCTGAAAAATGAAAAAGGTATATTAGTGTTTATAAATTATAAAATAGAATAATTTAGGAAAATAAATTAATATACCTCGAAAGGCTTCACAGACGGGGTAGGGTAAGCAGGTGGGGCAAAGTAGTTCGGGAGAGTAGGCTGAGAATGAAAAAAATGAAAAAGTTACATTAGTGTTTATAATTTATAAATTGCAAAATTGATGAAAATAAAATAATATACCTCGAAAGGTTACGCAGATGGGGCAGGGTAGTTCGGGTGAGTAGGATGAGAAGGCTGAAAAATGAAAAAGTTATATTAGTGTTTATAATTTATAAAATAGAAAAATTGATGACAAATAAATAATATACATGGGAAGTCTGCATAGACTATGATTGTCTTTCCAAGTGTTCTAAAAAATCCTTCTGCACTACTGCTTGAATTTGATCACTCATAGACGGTTTCATATCTTTCATCTCTTCTTTTAAGGATTTTATTTCTAGGTCTCTTGATTGCTTAATCTTACCAAAAACCTTCTGAATACTAACACCCACCTGATATCCTCTAACATAGCTAGGGTGTTCTACCTTTCCCAAAGCAGTGGCTAGGATGTCCATCCTACCCTCGGGGATAAAAGAGCCATGTGTCTCTTTCTCCTAAAGTTCATCCTAAAATGAAAAATAAAAAAGTTATATTAGTGTTTATAATTTATAAAATAGAAAAAAATTTAACAAATAAATAATATTTAATTATAATTCTATCAGTCACTTGCTCAGCTTCCTCTATAAGATACTTTTCATTTTTCCTTCTTCTTGCTTGTTTCCATTTCTCATGGCGAGTGGGAGGATATGGAGGACCAAACTGGACCTCTTCTGAACCACTACTTGATCGAGCTCGTAACGCTTCAAATTTTTCTTTAATCATTTTCTACACCAAATATGAATACCCTCCACGTGATAAAGTATAAGTGTATACATTTCTCAACTATATCTCTTGATGAGATCTCCTGGAGGCTTGTTATATAAAAATAAACTACTAAGTAATAAGAAAAATATATCATAAATTTTAAAATATAAAATAATTACCATACCTGGAATTTCTCTTCCTGAGGACTGTCAACAAATCGCTTCCATGTATCTTAATCTATAAGTGGATACTTAGTACATGGGCTTTCAAACCTTCTCTTTCCAAAAACATAATTTTTTGTCAGTTTGGTTTTAAAATATCTTCATCGAACCACCGCAAAAGAGAGATGTCTTTTCTTAATTTCTTTGGTTTCCACAAAATTGAATGTCATATTTAATTGAATAAATTTAATATTTCATTTAAAATATATAATATTCAAAAAATGAGATAAAAGAAATAAATTAAGATATTTTACCTTCACGGCCTCCCAAAGCTGTTGCTTCACTGTCTTGTCCACTGACTTCCAATCAGGATATAAAATACTAATCCTGTAATGGATCTGCATCACTATATAACTAAAAAACTGAACAGTATTTGGGCCAACTGCATTATTATTATCATAAAAATGGATGTGTACTTTTTCATCATCATGAGAAAGTGATAGTTTTGGTAAATGTGTAATACCACGTTTACCAAATTGAGAAGTTGATTTTTGAGTGGTAACAGGAGAAGTCTCCTCCGCCGAGGACGCATCAGTAGTCCTGCAATTTTTTTTAAATTAGAATTTTTATTTCATTAAATAATTATATTACTGAATATTTAATAATATTTCAAAATAGATATACCTCGATAACTACTCCTCTTTATCTGGATCTGGCATTTCTACTATAAAGTGTAATGAAATTTTGTGTACCAGCATATCAATAGAAAACTGAATAATTAGAAGAAAGGAAGACAAAAATAAGCAAGTAAAAAATAGGCATGCATTTGTAAGTTTCAAAAATGGAAACAAAATATAAATATTTACCAGAAAGATTAGGAGACTAATTTATTGTTTTCCCAAATTCCTTCATCATGATCATTACATACTGCATGCACTATGTCTGTCTAATACTCATTGTAATCATCTGGAAATTGCATAATAGATGAATAAGGCTCATCTAAATCACTAATATCATTAGCATCATCTTCATCACCCAAATGGTATCTTTTTCCTTGCAAAAAAACTAACCACTGATCATTCGACAGATCAATGACATAAAATACTTGTTTTTCATGTGTCTCCATGATAAATGGTTCCTCATTGTAATTAAATCTTTTCAAATCAACCAGTTTAAACCCATATTCATCATGTTTCACACCACTATTACTATCAACCCAATTACACTTAAAAATGGTGACTCGAAATTTAATATAATAAATTTCCCATATATCTTCAAGAACTCCAAAATATGACGTTGATGCAGAAATTGGTTTTTTATCTTTGGCACTTGAAAAATGCACTGCTTCAGCGAAAACCATCACACCACTATTCTGAACGGTACT
Source organism: Viscum album (assembly GCA_963277665.1). Classification (NCBI taxonomy): domain Eukaryota; kingdom Viridiplantae; phylum Streptophyta; class Magnoliopsida; order Santalales; family Viscaceae; genus Viscum; species Viscum album. The sequence continues at coordinate 84,259,337 of OY728121.1, read as the reverse complement.
CTTGTTATCCAAGTTTTTTGTGTAAAATGTGTAGCCATTGATATCAAAACCAGACCATGTGATCGCATTAAGATATGGTCCCCCTGCTAACCACTTAAATGTTTCTGATGCAGATATATCTAGGGTGACATTCTCTTTAAACCATGAAACAAATGTCTTCTTATGCTCAATCATCACCCACTTTTCGTTTCTTTTCTGATATCGTAACTTTAATTCAACAATATGTGAGGATATATATGATTGAACCTTATCTATTTTGTTAAAAATGTATAAATGTGCCTACATCACTTCATCATGTGGAAAGAACTTTACCTTTAATCCTCAAACCCCTCTACCTTCACTATCAACTATCATATGTCGAGATACAGGGAGACCAATATGCTCCACCTCATACAAATAATCAGTACAGAACTCAATCACCTCTTATGATACATATTTTTGAACAATATAGGCCTATGGTCGATAAGGATTTTTAAAATATCCTTTCAAAATTTTCATATATCTTTTAAAAGGATACATCCATCTTAAATAAACAGGCCCATGTATTCTTATCTCACGCACCAAATGAATCAGTAGATGAACCATTATATCAAAAAATGTGGGTGGGAAATACATTTCTAGTTGACAAAGAATAAGATTTTCTTCATTTTCTAACACATTTGACAAATTTGGATCAACGACTTTTCTACAAATGGATTTGAAGAAATTACATAACCTGATGATAGTACTTCTGACAGTTGTCATCAATATACCACGCACTGATACTGGTAGTAGTTGTTGCATAAACACATGGGAATCATGAGATTTAATACCTATTAATTTAAAATCCTTCAATGACACCAAATTATTCACATTTTATGAAAAACCACTGGGTATTTTAATACCATGAAGACAATGACAAAAATTCAACTTTTCAATCTTGCTTAATGTGTGACAAGCATGAGGTAAATATGTTATGTTTCCTTTCATAGTGGGAACTAACTCTAAATGTATTCTTATTAATATCAAGTCCAATATAGCATGAAATACATCTTTTTTCTTTCCTTTTATGTCTAACAAAGTTCCAATCAAACTGTCACATATGTTTTTCTCAACATGCATAACATCAAGGTTTTGTTTTATCTCTAAAAATATCCAATAAGGTAGTTTGAAAAAATAGACTGCTTCTTCCAGATATGTTTTTGAAAACCAGAACTTCTTCTATTTCCAAATGTCAAATCAATATCTTTCACCCTATGATAGTATTATTCAACTGACAATGGTCGAGGGGGAAGGTTGTATTCTTGTAAACCGTTAAATGATTTTTTCAATCTACGATAAGGATGATCAATTCGCAAAAATCTTCGATGTCCCATGTACACTGTCTTTCTTCCATTCTTAAGTTGATAATATGAAGTTTGTTCTTCACAAATTGGACATGCTTTATGTCCCTTAACACTATATCCAGATAAGTTTCCATATGTAGGAAAATCGTTTATAGTGAACATTATCATAGTATGAAAAAGAAAATACTCTTTCTTTTATGCATCGAAAACTTTAACACCTTCCTCCCATAGCAGTTTCAAATCATCAATTAATGGTGAAAGATACACATCAATATCATTTCCAGGTTTTTTTGGTCTAGAAATAATCAATCTCATCATAACATATTTTTCTTCATACATATATGTGGGGAAAAGTTGTAAACTACCAACAAAACAGTCCATGAACTATGTTGGCTACTGATGCTCCAATATGGATTCATTCCATCAGTACACAATCCCATTCTAAGATTTCTAACTTCACTTCCTAAATCATGAAATTTTTTATCAAAACTCTTCCACTGTGGTGAATCGGTAAGGTGACATAAGTTACCATCAAAGATGCGCTCATCTGAATGTCATCTTAACCTTTTTGCATCAATTGAATTTTCAAATAGATGCTTCAAACAAGGAATTATTGGAAGGTACCAAATTGCTTTAGCATGAGTTTTGATTCTGGTACCTAAAAATGAATCAGAATTGAATTATCAGAATTGTATTCAAAAAATATTGGATGATATCATTGGAAAGTACAAAATTGATTTTTCATGACGTTAGATGAAATCACCTGAGAATGAATATGAGTTGACTTTCCCATCTATCTTATAGCGTGATGTCCCACATGTAAGACAACTTAATAAATATTTATTTTCTTTCCTATACAGTACACAATCATTGGGGAAAGAATGTATCTTTTTATACCCTAATCCCATTGGGAATAATATTTTATTCACCTCATAATTGGGATCTGGAAGCTCGTTGCCTTCTGGAATTAGCTATTTTAAAATATCAAGTAAACTAGAGAAACTTTTATCACTGCACCCATTTTTTTCTTTTAAGTTAACTAATCTCAAACTTGCTGATAACACTGTATATTTACTACAACCTAGGAATAATATTCTCTCAAAATACCAATACAATCATTCAACAGTTGGTGTTTTTTCTATGGTTTCAACACCTAAATCATGAATTAATTCTTCAATACGATATTCTTCCTCATTATGAATATCATCATCAACATTGGATGTTGAATTTTTATTTCTTTCACCATGACAGATCCAACGTGTATAATTAAGGCTAAAACCATCACAAATGAGATGATCCTTGATTTCTCTGGAGTTTAACTTTCTCATATTTACACACTTCACACATGGATAGAAAATAAAATCAATGTTTTGAAGATGTCGTTTAGCGAATTCCAAAAAATTATCAACTCCTTTTTCATATTCACTAGTGGTTATTTGTAAATGAATCCAATTAAGATCCATTAAATACCTGATATCACAATATATTTGATGAATATATTAAAACATATAAACATTTAAATATCTATCAGATAATTTGTAAAAAACGCATTTAATAAAAACTATTGACAATCAGATAGAAAACATCAGATATGAAACACATTTACAAATATTAAACATTTTATTTTCATATTATACACATGTGTGTTATATTGATTTTTAATTTAATTATAATATCATTATTCTAAAATTTATTAGTTCATTTTACATAGTTGTTGCATTATTTTGATGTTTCATGTGTCAAAAGTATTAAAGATTGCAATAATTTAAAGGATACAGTAAGTGAATTGGGTGAAATTTGATTGGAGTCAATGTAAAAAGATGCAATTTGTTGATAGGATATTTAAGAATGTTTGTTGACAGAATATTTAACCATGTCAAAACACATTTAAAATAAAATATAAACTAATAATTGAAGCAAATCAATAACAAAATTAAATGATAAATAATTTATCTACAAAATTAAAAAAAACATACAAAATTTTAAGTTTAACCCGAATAGAGATCCTCAATCCAAATTGTATTCCGTATAATGACTTAGATAAACAAACACTACAAAATCTATACCAACAATGATAATACTAAAAAAAATAATGATAAACAACAACTAAATTCAAACCACCATTAAAAGTCGCGTAAAATAGGGTTATGGAAGAATAAATAAACAATGGAAGATAAATCAAGATAGATAACGAAGAACGCAAACCGCAAATCGTGAAAATGGAATAAAACTGTCAAAGATGGTCATCCAAGATCAAAAATAGGGCTTCAAATGTCATCCTGAGTTGAAGGTGCCACCGTGGGTTTCGATTTCGAAGAACCAAAAAAATGAGGGTTTTGCGACCCTGATAAATTTTAAAAGACTTTCGACGTCAGTTTTTAGAAAAACTAACACTGAAAATTAAAAAAAATCTTTCGGGGTTGGTTTTTATAAAAACTGACGCCAATAATCATTTTTTTTAATTTTCGACCTCGGTTTTTACCAAAACTGATGATGAAAATATCCGGTTTTCTTAATTTCGGCATCCATTTTGGAGAAAATCGACACCAAAAATTGGACTTAAGGCATCGGTTTTATTCAAAACCGATGCCAAAAAAATTATTTTCTACATTGGTTTTCTTAAAAACTGACGCCAAAACATTTTTTTTTTTTTTTATGCATCGGTTTTTACAAAACCGACATGAAATATCATCGAATAATGGTTTTTGGCGTCGGTTTATAAAAAACGGACGTTATTACATTGACGTTAAATCCCTTATTTCCACTATTTAATGTGATATCTCTGGATCTATGGGAGGAGGCATGATGATACCTACAGGAAATAGTGGGAACTCAATCGCTGGGAACAAGAGGAAAAGGGACACCTATTTCCATGGTGTAAGTGGAAATCTGAACCTGACGGTTGGATCAGTAAACCTTCCTCCATAACCCCAGAGAAAATCAGGTTGTTTTCAGTGTGGTTTTCTTGACTGCATAAAGCGAGATTGTACGGCACAACCTAGATCATGTCATAATTGTAACAAGATGGTACATCTTCAGCGTTATTGTCACGGTGCTCCAAGGTCAGGTGCTCGAGACACTTCTCAGTTATCGCAAGCATTGTATGCTTCAACTGGATGAGGACAGAAGAATCAGTCTCATCAGTAGAGCAGAGCTAGCCATGGTGATTCTAGAAATACCATGACTCCTCAACCAGGGAAACCTCGAAAAGGAAACAAGGAGAACAGTATAGTGAAGAAGCAATTATATGGAGCTGAGAAGATGATTTTCGATGATCAGGTTGGACCATTTACAAGTGAGAGGTACAATTATTTTTAATTCTACCTTTGTTTAAGTGTTTTTTGATACTGGTGCATCACATTCCTTCATTTCTTCTTGTTCTGTTGACTTTCTATGTTTAAAACTAGAAATGATGCCTTCTATTTTGAAATTGCAAACTCCTCTTAGTGAAAGAGAATGTCAAGCCTTTGTGTATAGAGCATGTTCTATAACTTTTGATGGAGTTGGGATAAAATGGGACTTGTTGATGTTGGATATGGATGTCTATGATGTAATCATGGGTATGGATTGGCTGACAATGTTTAAATCTCAAATCAATTGTTATAGGAGAATAGTTAGTTTCATGAATGAGGACGGCATCGAGCATATCTTTAGAGGAAAGAGGGTTGTAAAGAAAGGTTCAAAGAGATTGTTGGCACCAATGGTGGGAATGATATCTTACCAATTGATATCATTGACTTTGGAATAAATGTAAGAGATCGAGGAAAATAGTTTTCTAGCTATTGTGGATCAATTTCCAAATGTCTTTCCCAAGAACTTCTCAGGGTTACCACCTTTAAGGGAAGTAGATTTTATGATTGATCTCCTTCCGAGGACCAGTCCTATTTCCCTTCCATCTTATAGGATGGCACCAAAAGAGTTACAGGAATTGAAAGTGCAGTTAGAGGAGCTGTAAAGCAATGGTTTCATTCGACCAAGTACGTCTCCATGGGAAGCACCGGTTTTTTCATAAAGAAGGTGGATGGAACTCTTCAGATGTGTGTTGATTATCGTAAGCTTAACTAAGTTACAATAAAGAACAGATATCCACTTCCATGCATTGAATATTTGTTCAATCAATTAAGGGAAGCTCAGTGGTTCTCCAAGATTAAATTTCGATCAGGATATCACCAATTGAGAGTTCGGAAAGAGGATATTCCAAAGACTGCTTTCAAAAGTAGATATGGACACTATGAATATGTTGTCATGCCTTTCAGTCTAATTAATGCACTGGTAGTCTCCATGGCATTGACGAATTGTATATTTCATCAATATCTAGATTCTTTTGGTGTGGTGTTTGTGGATGACATTTTGGTCAATTCAAAGACAAGGGTTGATCATGAGGTGCACCTGGAAACAGTGTTACAAATATTGATAGATCATCATTTGTATTCCAAATTATAAAAGTGTGATTTTTGGATATAGGAAGTATGTTTCCTTGGTCATTTCATTTCTAATAAAGGCATTTCTGTTGATCCTGAAAAAGATAGAAGTCGTTATCTCTTGGAAACCACCAAAGAATGTGTTCGAGATACGAAGTTTTCTTGGTCTAGCTAGTTACTACCGATGCTTTGTGCATGATTTCTCATGACTAGATTCACCAATGACAGCTCTGAAAAAGAATAATTATCCATTCCAATGGACAAAGGAATGTCAGAAGTCTTTATATGAACTAAAAGTTCGGCTTACATCGGCACATATCTTGATCTTTCTAGAATCAGGACAGGGGTATGTGGTGTATTGTGATGCTTCGGGATCAGGGTTTGGTTGTGTTCTCAGGCAAAGATATCACGTGGTTTCTTATGGTTCAAGGAAGTTGAGGGTGCATGAGAATAATTATCCAACACATGATTTAGAGTTAGCTGCAGTTGTCCATGCTTTGAAAACATGGAGACATTATCTCTTTAGTGAGAAATTTACTGTGTTTACAGATCACAAAACCTTGAAACACATTTTCTCACAGCGAGATTTTAATATGAGGAAAAGGATATGGATGGAGTATCTCCAAATGTTTGAATTTGACTTGATGTACACACCAAGGAAAGGAAATTCGGTAGCAGATGCACTGAGTGAAAAGTCATATGCTATGTTGGCGAAAGAAGCTTCAGATGAATGGCAGTTGATGTCGGTCTTAGCCGACATGCATGTGGAATGTGAAGACTGAGGTGATTTTGAAGTTTTATTTTCTGCTAATCTTGCTCCTAATTTAGTAAAAATGATCAAAGAGGCACAAACATCTGATGCAGAATGTCTAGTTGTAAGTTCAAAAATCAATGGTGGGGAGACCATTGAGGGCTGGAAACTTGATGGGGGTTCAATTTTGTGTTTCAGAGATCAGATGGTTGTACTTATGGTTTGTCAGGAACAAATCCTTTATGCTTACCACCATTCAAGATAGGTTTTACATCCAGGTACATAGAAGAAGTATAAGGCATTGAAGGTGCAATTTTTGTGGAGCAGCAGGAAAAGGAAGGTGGCTGAGTTCGTCTCGTGGTACTTAACTTGTCAGTAGGTTAAAGAAGAGCATCAAAGACCAGCTGGTATGTTGCAATATTTTACCATCCCAATGTGGAAATGGTATCAAATAGAAATTTATTTTTTTATAGTTCTTCCAAGAACGGTCTGGAAACACGATGCCATTTGGGTGATAGTGGATCATCTAACCAAGTCAGTCCATTTCATCCCTATTTGTGAAACTCATACGGTGGAGGATCTTTCAAAAATATATATTCAAGAAGTGGTAAAGAGGCATGGTTTACCAGTTTCAATAGTCTCAAATAGATATATGAGTTTCACATATCATTTCTGGAAATCATTACAACAAGCCCTTGTAACACAGTTGACTATGAGCACCGCGTATCATCCTCAAATGGATGGTAAATCCGAGCGGATGATACAAATGTTGGAAGACATATTGCAGGCTTGTGTAATGGATTTTGGTGTCTCATGGTACGAGCATATACCCTTAGTGGAGTTCTCATACAATAAAATCTATCAAGCCTTGATACACATGGCTCCGTTTGAAGCATTGTGTGGGTGTCCTTATCATTCTCCACTATACTGGGTGGAAACGGGTGAAACTTCACTATTCAGGCCAATCCTTGTCCAAGAAATAACAGAGAAGATCCATTTGATTAGAAAGAGTATGGAGACAGCTTAGAGTCATCAAAAATCTTATGCAGATCACCATTGAATATTTTTGTCATTCATTGTGGGTGATCATGTATTCTTGAGGATCTCTCCAAGGCTTGAACATCGTCGTTTCGGGAAGCAGGGAAATCTATCTCCTATATAAATTGTCCCTTTTGAGATACTGGAACGTGTTGGAGAGGTTTCATATCAGTTGGCATTACCACCACGGTTTAGTTCAGTGCTTAATGTGTTCCATGTATCCCAGTTGAAAAAGTATCACCCTGATCCTGACCATGTGATCAGATGGGATCACGTTGAGCTAGAACCGGATGCATCACGGGTACATATTCCAGTGTGGATCATGGATAGACAAGAGAAATTATTTTGTGGGAAAAGCATTGGCCTAGTGCGGGTTTTATGGCAACATGGTCAGATTCGGGAAGAGACTTGGGAACGTGGGAAGGAAATGAAAGGGCAGTGGTTGGAACTCTTTTTATCCAGTAAGGGCTTTCTACTTTCTGAGGATGGAAATACCAATGGTAGGGAGAATGTAGTACCCCTGTTTTCGAGTACATAATCCCCCTTTCCTCGCGTTTTTTTAATTGGTGTGTCTTTGATTGGGTTTCCATAAAATAGAGAGTTTCCATAAATAGTGAGTTTCCATAAAATAGAGAGTTTCCATAAAATAGAGAGTTTTCATAAAATAGATAGTTTCTATAAAGTGGTGTGTTTCCATAAAGTGGGGTGTTTCCATAAAGTGGGGTGTTTCCATAAAGTGGGGTGTTTCCATAAAGTGGGCTCTTTCTATAAAGTGGGGTGTTTCCATAAATTGGGATGGTTCCATAAAAAGGGTTAAAGGTGAAGGATGGAAGGATTTGGGGGTTTTTTAGGGAGTTTTGGTACCAAAAGGAAGGTTGCATGATCTATACATGGTTGGCACAAACTGTGTGGTCAAATCTTACGTAGAGGTCAAATCTAGATCCTATTTTCTAGGAGCTTACTCGTTTTTTCTCTATTTATTTCTTTTTGACTTAAAAACGCCCCTAATTCGAGATTACTCTCCCTATAAGTCTGTATAACCCTCCCCACACAATTTGAAGCCATTCTGGAGCATTCCCTTGGTGATTTCAAGTCCGATTTTTGAGGTATGTCACCATTCTTTACGGATTTGTCATGTTTTCTTAGATCTTATTAGATCTACTTCTCTGATCTCCATTATTTATTAGATCTGAACTTATAGTGGGTAGATCTACATTTTTTTTATTCCAAATATTTCAATTTTGAGTCATTATCTTGCTAGGATAAGAGATGTAAGGCTACTCTTGGAGAATCTACATGTTTCCTTGCGTGTTCTTCGTCTGTTGTTAAAGTTTCATCAAAACCTTCGAGGTAGGTGGATTCACTCTCATCTCATCTTGTAATAATTGATTGTCTTATATTAAAATTGTTTTATTTATTGTTAAATTCATGGAAAAATATCCATTTGTGATGATTTATGGTTTTTGTGAAATTGCATGATCTTGGTGAATAGTTGTGCAAAAGGGGGTTTTATTTAAAATGATGATTTTAAATTATGGATTTTCGGGAATTTATAAATGGTTGATGAAAAATGGGTTTTCAATAGAAATTTTTTTCAATAAAAATGGAGTTTTATTGAAATTTTTTGGAGTTTAAATGGTTTGGCAATGAAATGGTTTTGACGGAAATAGTTTTCAATAAAAAGGTGTTTTTATTGAAAGGTTTATTTTGGCTTGATCGTTGGGCATATGTGTTGTGTGTTTATATTTCATATATGGGGCTTGGTTGAAATATGACCTTGTTCTTGGTTACAAAGGTTTAATTTCACATGGGAATTTCATATACATGTCTTGGTTGAAATATGAAATTGTGCTCAGTGCCAAAGGATTAATGGCACGTGGGAAACAATTACCCTGTGACGACTTGGTAGATAGACGAGAAACCACTCATGGGTATGGAATTGTCATAACATAGCATGCATTATTTGTTGCATGGGTTTGAGGAATGGTTGGGTATGACAATATAGGGATATTGGGGAATGGTTGTAAATATTGTTTAGTTATTTTTTCTGGAAAAATATCTTATTGGGAAAATTGGTTTCAATTTCACTTGTATGATTTTGGTAATAAATGGTTTTGGAAACCTGTTTATATTTAGTTATAAACTACTTTTTAGAAATTGTTTTATATAAACCATTTTATATAATTTTTGTTAACTCTTCTATCCTAGTGGTGTGAGTAGGTAATTCATTGGGGAAAACCTGCTGAGTTTTATACTCACCCTTGCTTTGGCACTTTGGTCCTTTTGCAGATGCTATCTTATGGGATAGGGGAAAAGATAATGTTTCACACGTGTTTAGCACTACCTCATAATGTTGGGATGTTCAAATATTTTGGAGCTTGGAGCATGTGGAGCATGGAGTCTTGAGGTATTTGGAGAGTCTTGTGTAGTTTATCCGTTGTGCACTCTAATACTTGGTTATCCTTCCATTGTTGCTTACTTTGATGTGGTTTTGAGTGCAAGAAGTTGTTGAGTTGTCTTTCATTTGTTAATGCATCATATAGTGAATGTTTGGTTATGGTTGGTAGGTTTATTGGTTTATTTCCTAAAGGGTAAATCATCCCCCACTTGTATTTGAAACCCGTCGGCATTTATTTTCAGCCTTTGGCATCTTGGGGATGTCGCTTAAGGCCTAGTAATGACTCATTGTACTCTCAAGCCAATGATAATTGGCGAGTCATTACAATAAACTAAATTAACATTTTATCATAAGTGTGTAATTTAAGTTTATCATTTCATCCATATCCATTTAAATATAAGTTAGTCCTATTATTTCATGATCATACCACAATAAAAACCGTATAAAAGGAATAACATGTCCAATTAAATAAGTTTCAGTGGATAAGGAACACACAAACCTCATATCCTATCCAAGAAACCTACAAAGTGATAAGTAGAAATTCAAAAGACCCTCAAGGGTTAAGCCTCATGCTAACCTCTCTCTAGGACACACATATCCTATAAAAAAGGAGTCTAGGGTCACTTATATAGGTCCTTTATGTCATAATTTAACTCAAAGTAAGCTCAAATGGGTCCCAAGTACAAATTCATGATCACTTTATATTTAGTGTGTGACCATATAAAGTTGTGGAATTAAGAAATAATATTCAAAAGGTTCATCATGGATCTATATTCCCATACCAACCTCTCAAAAGTTAAAGTAAATAATTTCAAATAAATTCTATCTCAGTATCATATGGTTAGTGAGACCACATATCACATGTTGCATGAAATGATCATAAACCATATAGAATGGTAAGTTACTTATTACCATGACATTTTAGGATCCCAATGGTTAAATATCAATAGAAAATTTGGCCTCAAGAGGTAGTAATTTCAATACCTATCAAAAAACCCAAATATGAGGGAAAACCAATGAAAAACATAGAAATAGTGAGAGAAATAATGATTTAGGGTTTAGGAAGTTTTAACTTACCTCTATCATCCAATCACAACAAACAGCACTCAATTTGGACAATAATTCAGGTGGGGATCCAAAATCTCTAAGAAATATAGGGATTATGAGTTAGGATTAATATAGGGAAATATAGGCTAATAAATGGATTAAATTTATTTAAAATCATCAAAGAAATATTATTTTCCAACTTAAAATTGGTATTACCAAGATCCCACAAAACTTCTAGTAGGGTGGGTAGTGGCACATCCCACTGCTCAGGTCCAATGGAGTACCAATAGATGTATACTAGAACTCTAGTTGGGTTGGTAGTGGTACAAACCACTAGAACAATGGTGGGTTGGGTGGGGTAAACTCCATTATCTATGTCCACTAAAATTCCGGTGGACCCCTAAATGGATTCTAGTGGGAAATCTATAGTGACCCAATACTTTTACACATGTTATTACATGATTTTTAACATAAATATCCATTAAATATAAATAAAGGATCAAAAAGGCTAGTGTCTTTAGAATACTATGTTCATAATACATCAAAGGAAACTAAAACCTGAAATTTTTATTTATTTATCCCTAATGAGATCCTATATCCAATTTATCTTCTAAAAATGTATATGATAACTTGGGGAAATACATAAATAAAGTGGTGAGCTAAAAATCCCAGTAAGGGAGTAAACATGGAAATGAAGCATAGCATATGAGTCAGAAGGAATACCATGATAACATAAAAGGAATGAATCATGAATAATTATATAGAGGAATAATATAAAAAAAATGTAATCATAAGATCATGTAAATATAGGAATGTGGAAGAAACATAAAATATGAAATAAACATAATTTAAGGATAACCACCAAGACAACATCACATGATGGATATAATCCCATCATGGATTAGGTTCACACACTAATCCCATACATATCACCTCATGAGATTAAAACATTACCCAATTCCTTGAAGATATATCTAGGAACACCCATCCTAACATATAAATATATATGTGTTCTATATAATTAAATCAAACATAAGGCATAAGGATTACCTAAGGACTGAAATGGGTTTCATAATCATGTCATCAAGAATAGTCCAAGGGTGTATTATAATGGTTTCTAAGAAATAAGGGATTAAATAATTCTTGGAAATTATTAAAGGAAAAAAATAATCATATATCATAATAAATGATTTCCAATTTAATTTAATACATGAGAATGAGTTATTAGGTAACTTTGGAAATGTGTCACCTAAGTAGGGTTTTAGGGAAAAGAGTAAATAGTATCTAAATGGGGTATGAGCATAATAATTTTCGTAAAACCAAAAGTAAAAAAAATTAAAAAAAATAATAAGTTTTTTTATATAAACCATTTAAGTTTTAAAAAATTTCATTCAGTGGTAATTTAAAAGCGGAGAAGAAAATAGAGAAGTTCCCTTTAATCATATTTTTGAAAGAAACTGAGAAGGGATCCTTTAAAACATGTTTATCCCCATAAAAATGGATAAATAAACTTGGAATATTTTTTTTGGTACATGTATAAAGAATATATAATAAGTATATAATAATAATAAATAGTTAAATTTAGGTAAATATAGAGAAATCATATCTGAAATAAAATATGATGGTTTGGAGAGATCCCTTATCATATGTTCCAGAATCATTTTTTACTTGAGCTTAATTTCCTGAATAACCAAATTAGATTCGTTAATTACTTCATTAAAACATTTTATATTTATATTTTATATACTATAATTTTATTATGTTCATTTATGTTCATTTCTATGAGATATAAAATTCAATTTCATTGTTTTGCGAACATTCGTTCCATGGTTTTATGGTCGGATAACTTGTAGATAATTATTGATGTTCTTATCAAACAGGCCTAAAAATATATAAGTGAAATAAAATGGAATTAATGTACTTATAGAAACTTAAATATTCTCAAATATTCATTTTTTATATAGGGATAATTCACTTAGTAAAAACGTTAATGTTAAAGGGTTAGTTCATTTTGGTCATTTTATCGACTGTCCAGAACTTGATTCGTTTTATATAATTAAATTATTATTAAAAAATTAAATAACTTGAAATAAGTTCTAAAATACTTATTATAATCATATTTAATCATAATAATATATTTATAACCATCCTAGAAGGTGGTGGAAAAAATGAAATGTGTTGCTCATGGAGGCGGTGAACCAACCCAATTATGAACACCGTATTCATTTAAGAATCAAAAGAAGGGGGGATAAAAGATGGATATAATATTAAAAAAATAAAATTCTATTATATTTATAATACTAGGTTCATTAATTTATTTTGGGTTTTGGAGGTAGGGAGAATGTAGTAGAAATAATAATTTGAAATTGGTAAAATGAGAATGTTACCACTTAATTGTTATCTCCTTGAAATACTCCTTAAGTCACCTTGAAATGGCCCTTGGGAAAGATAAGTATCACTAGGATGTGGGGTAGAGGATTTTTAATAGGATTTATTAGAATTTTCACAAGCTTCAAGTCTTAGAGGTTGTGAGGAGAAGGGGTGGTGAGGGGTGGTATTTGTAAGGGGAGGAGGGGGTGTTTTTGAATATTATATTCATTAGTTTATTATTTTGTATTAAGACTATAAATAGTATTTATTATTGTGAATATATATATTAAATGGTGTATATGAGTTCAAAATAATGGGTTCTCACATCATCCATTACTCAAAAATTCAAGTATTTATCTTAAAATGTTAAATATCGTAATTTATTATATTTACTATTCACCAAAAATTCAACTATTTCAGAAAAATACAAAAACATCACCGTGAAATTTTTTTAACATGTAAATTTAAAAAATGAAATCCATTTTATGAAAATAATTTTCTATATATGACTAATTTAATTTTTAAATAAAATCCATATTTATTTGAAAAATACCATTTTTAATATTATGATCAATTATCTAACCCTTTAAAATTTTACTTATGATCTCATAAAATTAGTTTATCATTATAATAAAACATAATATTAATTTATAAATCCATTTTATGAAAATAATATTTCTTTTAAATCATTTTATTTTTTATAAATGTAAAATTAAAACATTTATGTTTTATAAAAATACAAACACTTAATTTATCATTTTTAAATTATTTATTTATTTATACCATGGTTTAAATATATCATATTTTCGTTTTATAGGATTCCTAAATATAACTTTTCACTTCTATAAATTAGGTTACTATTCTAATGGTCTAGTTACTATTCCTAGCATTCATATTACCATTCCAATGGTTAAATTTTTAACGATCATATGGGTTCCCTAATTTTTATAAATACCTTATATTCCATTAATTATTCATTCACTAATATTTTATATCAAGGTTATATATATTTTAATTTTAATGATGGATATTTTATTATTAATATTATGATTTATTTCTATATTGTTGTTTGTGAGTGTGGTTATTCTGGTGGATCAAGTAAATCCAAATTTTCATATTTTAGTTATCTTATTTTCTATTTTTTATCCCCTTGTAATATTTTCAATACTTATATCCATTTTTATACTGTAAATATAATGCTAAAATTAGTATAAATTTTTTATTAGTTTCATCATGTGTTACATTTGATTTATACTACATTAATAAATATGACACAACTATATATCTAGAGGGAAAATTCTATTGATAAAATTTTGGGTCGTTACATCCTTCCCCCTTAAGAAATTTTTCTTTTGAAATTTCATTTTACATACTAAGTTGAAAATATGTGAGGGTACTTTTTCTTCATGTATTCCTCAAGTTCCCATATTTCCTCCTCATACTTATGGTTTCTAAGTAGTAATTTAACTAGGTGAGTTGTCTTTTTGTGCAGAACTTTATCTCTACATTCCAAGATCATCACTAGTTCTTCCTCATTAGAGAGATCATTTTATAGTTTTAACACCTCTAAATTTTGTACATGTGATGATCCTATATGTAATTCCTCATGATGTATGAATTAGATCATGTACTTGAGACATGGTTAGTGGAAGTACTAGTCGATAGGCCATAGCTCTGATGCGATTAAGAATCTCAAAGGGGAAGATGTACCGGAGACTTAGCTTTCTATTATTCCCAAATATCATGACTCTATTATATAGATACGTGTAGAGTAATACCATATCTCTAAACTCAAACTCTAGGTCCCATCAATGATTTTTGATCATATATCTTTTGTCAACTCTGAGTATCCTTGATGTGTGGCTTAATAGTCTTGATGTTTTCTACCATTTTTTCTACCATTTCAAGTATTAGAAACTTATGTTCACCAAATTCATCCCAGCATACAGGTTTTCTACATATTTTACCATAAATTACTTCATATGGATACATTTGTAATATTTAGTGGAGATTATTATTGTATTATATCTTGACCATAGGAAGATGTTGCTTCTATCCTCCTCTGAAGTTCATCAAGAATTCTCTCAACATGTCTTCTAATGTTTGAATAGTCTCTTCAGATTATCCATCTTTTGAGGATGATAATCCATATTGAAGTTCAACTCAATGTTTATATCATGTTGTATTCTCTTCCATAACTTGAAGTTAAATATCATATCTCAATCAGATATAATATATAATGGTATTCCATGTAGTATCACCACTTATTTTAAGTATATCTATATAATTTGATCGAGTGAGAAGTCATCTCCAATTGAAATGAAGTGATAAGTATTTATAAGATGATCCACCACAACCCATATAACATTATTTCCTCTATATTTATTTGGAAGAGCGGTGAAAATGTCTATAGTGATGTTTTTCCCATTTCTATGTAGGTATGGGTAATGGTTACATCACCCCCTTATAATTTTTCCTCTAATCCTTCACTTAATAATATACCAAGAACTTTGATATATATTTCTCAATCCCCTTCTTCATATTTTCTCACTAATAGTGCTCTAAGAGGTCTTAATACATATATTGTATCCCTGGGTGGATGGATAAGTTTGAGATATGTGTGTCATTCAAAAAATCCTTCTTTATCTCTTTTATTTAATGGTATACATAGTTGTTACCCAAACTATACAATTACTTATTTTGAACACTGAGGATTTCCATTTTTTGATAGTTTCCACCTTCTTTTTAATGTCCACATCATCTCTTTGACCATACATTATCATTTCTATAAGTTATGGTTGAGAATTCATTTGAGAAATAAAGTATTATGTTCCTTCCTTTATGATTCCCATGTCCATTTTTTTCAAGTCTAGGAATATTGGATCCTTCTCAATTCTCATAATTGATAAAGTGGTAGGATCCTTTCTACTTAGAGAATATTCCACTTTATTCTCTTTACTAGTATGGTATTGTATTGAGAAATAACAATCCTTGATGATCTATAACCATATTCACTATATAATATTAAGAACCTTCTCTATGAATATATATTTGAGGCTCTTGTGATCTATATATATCTCAAACTTATCCCCATATAAATAATTCCACCATATTTTCAACATGAATCTTATTTTCACTAACTATATATCATATGTTGGATAGTTATTATCAACAACTTTTAACTATCTTGATACATAGGCTACCACTTTATCATTATACATTAGTACACTACCCAATCCCTTATTTGAAGCATCATTGTATACCATGAAAAGTTACCCACTTAAGGGAAAAGTGAGGAATGATGTTGTGATAATCCTCTCATTAAATTCCTTGAATATTTCTGTATATTCATATTTCCATAAAAACTTTAATCCCTTCCAAGTTATCTTGGATAGTGGGTTTTAAAATCATGGAAATTTTCTCACAAATCGACAGTAATACCTAGCTTGTCCAAGGAAAATACGAATCTCTATTACAGATACTAGTATGGCCCACTCCTAAATTCCCATTATCTTATAAGGTTCTATAGATATCCCTTTTGGTTATAAAATTCCCCAAGAATGATACTTCATCCATCTAAAACTCACATTTACTATACATTTTATATAGCTTCTCCTTTTTCAAATTATTTAGCACGGTATTAAAATACTCCTCATGCTCCTCCTTAATTTTGGATTATATAAAAATATCATCTATAATGACTAAAAAAAATCCTTGTTAATATTTAAAGACTCTATTCATTAAGTCTGTAAAGATTTCTAGAGCATTAGTGACACTGAAGGGAATCACTATGAACTCATAGTTTCCATGCCTCGTTTGAAATGTATTCTTGGTAATGTATTCATTCTTCACCTTTAATTGTTGATATCCTAACCTAAGTTCCACTATATATAAATATTAGGCCCCATATAGTTTATTTAATAATTCTTCTATCTATGTAATGGGATAATTTATCTTTACCATGACTTATTTGAGCTCATGATAATCAATGTAAAGTAGAATTGATCCATCCTTCTTTTTGGTGAAGAGGACCATCACACCCCATAGTGAAGAAATCGGGCATATAAACCCCTTTCCAAGTTCTCTTGTAACATCTTCTTCAGTTATTCCAACTCAATGGTGACCATTATATATGGAGTCTTGGATAATGGAATAGATCTTGGTATAAGTTCAATTGATAACTCAACCTCTCGATCAAGAGGAAGATTGATAAACTCTTCAAGGAATACATCAATGTAATCCCCAATAATGGTCATGTATTTAGGCATTGTTCGCTCATTTTTCTCAATCATTTTAGCTAGATATTATTTCTCATAAGTCAATAATATCTAAAATTAATATGAATATTCAAAAGGAGATTTATCAACACTTGTACAGAATTATAGGATGACTCCAGATGTGGAGAGTGATCTCCCTCTCCCAACAGTTGATCTTAGCTTTATATAAGGATAGTCAATCCATGACCAATATAGAATTAAAATACAATGAAGTAAGTCAGATGATATTTTCTAGAAGAATCATACCACAAACATTTACTGTGGAAGAGTTATATACTTGTGATGTAATAATTTATCTATTTCTTGTTCTCATATATAGCTCAACACCCATGTTTTGAGGTGGTGTTTAAATAGTTCTACTAAACATGAAAAATATAAAATAATTCATAGATCTATAATCATATAGGAAATTTGAATCATAGGAATGGATAATGAGAACACATTTAACTATTTGATTCTAGTTATAATCATTTAGTATATCAAAAGAAAAATTTAGGACGAGAATAATTTAAACTAATAAACATATAAAAGTAAAACTATAAACATGGAAGGAATAACTTATAAATGATACATAAATCCTAACCTATGAGTCTCTAGGTTTCAATCTCGGTTATCTATAGTAATGTTTACAATTATTTTTTATAACCTAACAATATATTCAAATCCTTAATAATAGTTTATAAAGAGTTTATGAATTTTCCAAAGCACATCCCTTATGAGTGTTAAACCAAGTGTGTAGTACTACCTCGTTTTTGTGTACCAGGTGATGATCGAGTCAAAGCCTAATGCACCCTTTTTATGATTTCACCCCAAGGTAAAACTATACTAGAGTTTTATCCACTTTTAGTATCCATATAGGGATGTAATTTCTTGAAAACCACTTACTCTATACATCACCAAAATTTTAGGATATTTTCCTATACTTAGAATTATCCTTAGAATTATCCCTAGATTTTTCACTAAATTATTCTAGTCATAATCCCCAAAAATAACTAGACCATCATCTGATTCCAACTATAGTTACCCAATCCTTTTACAAATATTATTACATGTTTTTTAATATAAATATCCATCAAATAAAACCAAAGGATCAAAAATTATAGTGTCATTGGAATACTAGTTTCATAATACACCAAAGGAAACTAAAACATGACATATTTATTTTATTCTCCATAATGAGCTCCTATATCCCATTTATCTCATAAAAATCATAGGATAACCTAGGGAAATACAAAAGAAAATGGGTTATCTAAAAAACCTAGTAAGGGAATAACATGGAAATGAAGCATATCATATGAGTCAAAAGGAATGACATGATAACATAAAAGGAATGGATAATGAATAATCATATAGATTCATAACATAAATAACCTAAAATAATAATAGAATGGAAACATATGAATGTGGAAGTAGTCTATAATGATCTCTTATATCCCATTGTGCTCCAAAAACTGCATAAGATAACCTAGAGATAGGCATAAACAAAGGGGTGAGCTAAAAATTCTAGTAAGGGAATAAAAATGGAAATGAAGCCTGGAATATGAGTCAAAAAATATAACATGATAACATAAAATTCATGGATTATGAAAAATCATATATAATCATAACATAAAGAACATGGAATCTTAAGATCATGGAAACATAGGAATGTGGAAGCAACATAAAACATGTCATAAGCATAAGTCAATGGAAACTATCAAGACATCATCACATGGTGGAAAAAGTCCCATCATGGATAAGGTTCACTCATAAATCCCATAAATATCATCTCATGAGAATAAAACATTAACCAATTTATTGGAGCACTATCTAGGAGCACCCATCATATCATGTACATGAATATGTGTTCCATATAAATAAATCAAACATAAGGCATAAGGATTACCCATAGAAAGAAAGAGGTTTAATAATCATGTCATTAGGCATAACCAAAGTGAAAGAAAATGGTTTCCCATATAATAATGAGTTTTTTTAGAAACCATTTAATGTTTGAAACATTTCATTGAGTGGTACTTTAAAATAGTCAATGAAAGAAGAGAAGTTCCCTTTAATCATATTTTTGAAAGAAACTAAGAAGGGAATCTTTAAACCATGTATATACCCATAAAATAACAGTTAAATAAACTTGGTATATATTTTTTGGACATATATACAGAATATCTAAGAATAATATAATAATAATAAAGAGATATATTGAGTTAAAGAGAGATAAATCTTAACCCAAAGAAAATATGGTGGTTTAAAGAGGTCCCTTAACTTATGTTTCAGAATCATTCTGCACTTGACCCCAATATCCTGAATAGCCAAATTATATTCATTAATTACTTAATTAAAAAGCTTTATATTTATATTTTATTTAGAATAATTTTTATGTTCATTTATAGCCATTTCTATATGATATAAAGTTCAATTTCATTGTTTTGGGAATGTTCGTTTTGTGGTTTATGGTTAGATCAATTATGGATAATTATTGATGTTCTTTTCAAATTGGACTATAACTATAGAAGTGATATGAAATGGTATTAATGTACTTAAATAAATTTAAATTTTTTCAAATACTCATTTTTTTCTGATATAGGGACAATTCATTTTGTAAAAAAGTTAATGTTAAATGGCTAGTTCATTTAGGCCATTTTACCGACCGTCCAAAACTTTATTTATTTTATTTAATGAAATGATTATTTAAACATTAAATAACTTTAAATAAGTTATAAAATAATTATTATAATCATATTTTACCATAATAATATATTTATAACCATCCATGAATTTGGTGGATAAAAATGAAGTGAATTATTCATAGAGGTGATAACCAACCCTATTATGAACAATGTATTCGTTTAAGAATCAAATCAATGTTATAGGATGGATATCCCATAAAAATAACATTATAGTATATTTATAATAATAGATTCATTATGTTATTTTGTGTGTTTGAGGTGGGTATAAGGTAGAATAAGATAAGAATTTGAATGTGGTAAATTGATAATATTACCTCTTAATTCTTGTCTCCTTGAAATACTTTTTAAGGCACCGTTAAATGGGATTTGGGTGAGACTGGTAGCACTAAGAAATGTGTGAGAGGGTTGGAAAGTTAATTGGGTAGAATTTTGGAAAGCTCCAAGACTTAGATGTTGTGAAGAGAAGGGGTGGTGAGGGGTGGTATTTATGAGGGGAGAGAGGGGTCACTACTACAAATATGGCTTATAATAGCGCTAAAAATGGCCTTTAATAGTGCTAAAAAATCATTGTTAATATCGGATAAGATAAAGGGGGGGGGTCCCATTTATTAGCGCTAAAAATAGCGCTGATAAAGGGGGACTTTTATCAGTGCTAAAAAAAGCACTGATAAAAGTTCCCCTTTATCAGTGCTAAGCAAGCGCTGATAAAGGTAGTATTTATTAGCGCTATTTTCAGTGATGATAAATGTATAATATATCAGCGCTAAAAATAGGGCTGATAAACACTACCTTTATCAGCGCTATTTTGAGCGCTGATAAAAACTACTTTTATCAGAGCTCAAAATAGCACTGATATATTATCCATTTATCAGCGCTTAACTAGCGCTGATAAAGGCCAAAGATCCTGTGAAAAACCAAAACCTGCACAGAACCTTCCCAGCACTTGCACACATTACAGCACCTGCACAGAGCACAAACAACACCAACACACAGCACAAACAACACCCACACACAAAGCACAGAAGAACAAAAATTATACATACATTTACTTGAAATCATGAATACAAAAAAATAAACTTCTATATACATTTCAAACAATGTTTAATTTGGTTACAATTACATTTATCCAACAAACAGTTAAAAAACAATGATGTTCCATCCTTTTTGCATCCATCCGCTCTAAAAAATTGTCGTCCATGGTGGCGGTTTCCGAACAAAGAATTCGAACTGAGGAAAAATATCTCACCTACATAATAAAAAAAATATTATGTTAGTAATACAATAATGAAATAAAGAATGGGGTTTCTAAATGGAATTATACTAGTGAGGCACAAAACATAAAATAACCAATTAAAAAAATTGGTGCATGGTTAGGGCTAATCATCTATAATAATTATATGGCCCAATGTTTAGTAGAACATGGGATATTAAATGATTAGAGGGGGAATAGATAAACCTACAGTTTGGTTCTAAGGTTATGATGGTCTCACATTGATGGTTAATAGTTTGTCAAATAATGTGATGAACTTATGTAAGGTATGAGTTTTTGGGGAAGTATCTCTATATGGTTGAATAATGGATTGTAAGAAACTAAATGAAACTATACGGATTAGAAGTGTGTGTATATTGATTCCCAAATTGTTGGAAAATGATGTATTTTACCCTTAGGCCTAATAATTCACCTAATTAATGAGTGGAATTAAAAAAAATCCACTATCAACCATTAAAGCGGGTTACCCTCATATATCCCTCATTCCACTCAACAAAATCCTTTACACACACTCTCCTCCTTCTCCCTTCCCCCATGGGATATCACCCTTACTTTTGAGATAAATCAAATATTATCAGTTATATTAAAAGAGTGGTGGAATATCTTTAACCCTATTATCCTCCTCTACATTCTTCTCCTTCTTCCCCTAAATTTGGTTTCAACTATTAGGTATTTTGGTCTCCATTCCATAGCATCATGATGTTATTGGATACCAATGATGGGTATTCTAGTCTGACTATGAAATGGGTTATTCTAGACTTCTTATTTTTTTGAAAACATTCATTTTTTATGTGGTACACAAATTTTATGAGTTATGTAGTGGTATTTCCAAAGTTAAAATAATATAATAACTGTGCTGACATCCTTGGATAGGTATTTTCTTTTTAATTATTACAAAGGTACCCTAAATGAATGTAAATACACATATATAGACTCTCTACATCTCATAAACTGGTGTACATGTCATAGTATACCCACCTAGATACCTTGTATGGAAATTGTGATCAATTTACATTATACACATCATATATATCAACACATTCTCATGTACTTTAATTAAATGTAAATACACATATATAGACTATCTACATCTCATAAGAAAACCCTCTTTAAAATTTACAGACACATTAAATCCATTTGAAAACACCCATCACACAACTTTATCATTTCTTCAAACACATTTAGAGGACTTAAGCATGAAAATCCAAAATAAATACAACTGCATTCATTTCAAAAATAACTTTCAAGTCTATACACACCCCAAATTCCATTGATAACACATTTTTAACCACACAAACATTTCATATAGTACGCTTAGCAAGCAAAGGGAAATACAAGAGGGAAAATAAGCGAAGGTGTACCCTAGTGAGGGGGCCACCATGGTTTACCATTGGTTGGGATTTAACCTCATGGAGGCTTCCTACGTACCCTATTTAGAATACAAGGATCAAAACCCATATACTTAAAAGAGGTATGTTGTGGGTATTACCCATGGTTAGATTCCCTTCACACTAGGAATACTCTTGGTTGGATGAGTATGGGTTTTGTGGGGCTTATGCATTGTCATATTCTCAGGTTATTCCAAGAGTAGCAATGGAACGAATGGGACATATGTGCTAAGATGGACCATGTGAATGGTGTGATCCTTGTAAAGAGGCACGAGGCACAAAAAACATGTAGAGGTGTCTGTAAACATTATTTATGGTGGCCATGGGGCTCATCAGACTCCCCATACCTTCCATAAACACCTCAAAACATCACGATGA
This sequence comes from Viscum album, assembly GCA_963277665.1. Taxonomy (NCBI): domain Eukaryota; kingdom Viridiplantae; phylum Streptophyta; class Magnoliopsida; order Santalales; family Viscaceae; genus Viscum; species Viscum album. The sequence goes on along the minus strand of OY728121.1, from coordinate 84,235,993 downwards.
CCAGATTCTACATGATGGTGCATCACAGGGTTGATTATTTTGATGATGTACTGGTCGTTTGAGCTTGGATTTCATCTCAACTAGCCTTTCACTTACTTGAATTATCCTGGGACACATATTTTGGTTCCAAAAAATCCCTCAATGATACCGATTATCTCATGCATCTACCTAGAAATAATTGTGAAAGTAAAACAACAACACATGTGCTCAAATACAAGTTCAAACAAATGAGATACAGAAAATGGATTTTGTTGATCCTCGGTGGTTTCGTCATTCACCCCATATGCAATACACACCATCATGCCTTACTTCAATATTGATTTGTTCAAAGATCAATAATATGAATCTGGGGATAGAAAACATTGAGTAATAAATTAATATTTCAATACATCGGAGCATTATCAATTCACCAAAGAAGGTTGGAGGATAATCAATGATCATATATAGATAACATAAGTAGTAGGAATTCACCTTAATACTATTTGTGTACAATCTTCCATCAGGTATGTTTCCCATTCGTTTCTAAACACATGTATATCATCTTCTAAATATGAGTTTTTGTGAAAGTCATGGTAGTACTGAAAAAATATAAATACACAAAGGGTTAATAAATATTTTAAATGAACTCGTAATTATTTTCGAAAATACCTCATTAGGGATGCTAGTTTGTTGATGAAATACGATCTCTTTCATAAATTTACAAAGATAATAACCACAGTCCTTTTCGTTTGTTTGTTTTGGACACTGCAGAAACATCGACAACAATAAGTAATTTGTTTTGATATGTGTTTGGATAGTGAAATGTTATTATATATACCCGGATACTTTTCCAGTTGTAGATCTTGTAGTTGTGCTCATCCTTATGCCTAGGATTCATTCCATGCATTAGATGATATTGATGCACCGCCCTATCATAACAGAATCCTCATTAAAAGATAACATAAATTATATAACTAGATGTTTAGTTTTAAAATGTTGGATCTAGTGTATTACAAATTAACAAAATCCATCATGTGTGGTTGGTTTGTTGGATATCCATGCATTGAATCCAGAAAATAAATCTTTGGAGTATCCAAATTGACTGCAATCAGCATCCAATGCTCCCTAAAAATAAAAAAATGAATAAGTAAAGAAAGAAATGAAAATATAGTTGATATGATTAAATTGTAGAGTTTTACCCCTACATCGTTGGTATTAAAAAGAGACTATCATCCGTAATTTTGTTTTCAAACGATTTGAGCAGGGATGACATTATTGCATCCTCATTATCAGAATCTATTTCGTCTTTTGAAGAGGTGGTGTGAGGACTAACGAGTCCAAATTTTTGTTCATGGGGAAATCCCATCAATTGTTTTTCATATATACATCTGTGACAAATATAAAATGTATTTAGTCAAAATTATCAGAGTATATCATCTTTTGTAAAATCAAATCATGAAAACTTACCTCATGTATACATTTACAACTAAGGCGGCTAGCCATTCATACTTGAGGAGTTCATTTACATTTTCAGCACTAATGAAATCCGATGTTTCCTCTCCATACATATCTTTTTCTAAATCAACTATGTGAGTACTTTCGTCTTTCAAATTTGTATCCACATGAGCCAGCAATGATATTAACAGTGGATATAGAACGGGTGGGGTTAAGGTTCTCTCAGTAGACCGTTTCAATCGGTTGGTTGATCCTTGAGATAGTTTTGAGCTGATATTTCGTTTCACCCCACAGTCTTTGACATTCTTGGAGATACATTTTGTGTGACCTAGGTTCACATGACATGTAACATTTAAAATGAAACTTATTCCAAGTTTGAGTCAGAAGATTATTCCAACAACAGAAACACCATACAAAAACACAATCGTGATCACAATCGCAACACCATACAAACCAAACAATCAAAATTTTAGATTTTACAAAGCATCCCTTATTCAATTTTGTTTGTTAATTCAGGGATTATCACGGAATTTTTATCATCCTGGGGTGTTCATTCATAAGTCAAGTATACGTAAATTACCAATTTATATATTCCAATGTTCAACAAGAACCAACCAACATTCAATTCATTTAGTGCTCAAACAAGGACCACCAATGGCCATGATTTTCAACGGGGCGTTTAGCCCATACATTTCACATTATAACCATAAATATAAAATAGTAATAACATGCGAACAAGAGGAAACCAATGAGTAACAGGAGAAAACAGTAATAAATATGATGTTATCTCAATGTACTCAAGGTGATGATAAGATGTTAGTCAAGATCAACTCTGGGTTGGGAGTACACTAATATTTAATTGAAAAAAACTACTAAAAACTGATCCATAAAAGGTTGAAATATCTTATTCATCGAGTCCATTAATACAACCAATGCATTAGTTAAACCAAATATCATCGCTAAAAATTCATACAGGCCATAACTACTCCTAAAAGCAGTCCATGGTAGGTCCATCGATGTCCAACTCATCTAATGGTATCCTAATGTCAAATCTATCTTGGATAAGATCATAGAACATTATGGATGATCAATGTGACTATCAATGCGTGGATGAGGATACAGATTCATGACTCTCATCAGGTTCAATCTCCAATAGTCCAACAAAAGAATAAATACCAATCAACCGTCTATTTTAGAGAACTATAAAACCCCATGGTAAAGTACTATGCCATATGAAACCATTATATTCTATATCATCAAATTTTAATTCAAACAACTGATGCCCTTTTGGTGTTATTTTAGAAATTGTGATAGAAACTGAATTTTCTCCCAAAACTAACTAGATTATAAAGTTTATCTCTTTATTAAGAAGTAAATTTTATACCTCATCAGTGAAAACATCTTAAAAATGTACTACCATTAGGGAAAAATAATCCTAAAGCATTATAGAAACATCTACAATATGCCTGACTATTTGAGCCATGAGAAAATACAATATAGATTGAATTGGTTCTACATGACCAGATAGAAGATTCCTCTCATCCAAGTGAAAATAACTCTGTCTATTTTGGTGATAAAAACATAACTCTCATCTGGGAACAAATGATTTTGGATTGTTATAAAACAAACTAATCCATAACAAAACTAAAATAAAATATTATCATAGAAAGCATGGATGGTTCACAAAATAAATGATAACCACCAGTATCTAGAGATCATTACTTGCAACATGTTATATTCTTAGACTATAATACCAATAGTGTGTCGATGGTGATAACACTATCCAAGATTTACACCTCCAAGCCTAAAACATTTACAAAAAGAGTGGAAAAAAGGAATGTGATTCTATTTTATAAAAAATAAAATAAAGGGTAGATGATATAGTAATTGTACCATTGACAGTAGATGATCAAGAATCCACAATAGCCATAGTAGACTACATAACATGCATATGATCAGCCCATAAACCCTAGGCTGGAGCCAGAATCCCTATGTTATATACTCTTCCTTATACTGTCATTCTTTCATGGTGGTACAACATCCCCTCCCTTGACCAAAACATCCAATGGGACTATAGCTACCTATTATCAGAGGAGTGTTTGAGTCCTTCCCAATCTCTGGTTCCATTCATGTTCCCCTACAATGGCTCTATTGTTGCATGCCCCTAGAAAACCACATTAGGTGGATGAATCTTTTATAAGCATGACACCTCAATCGCAACACCATACAAACCAAACAATCAAAATTTTAGATTTTACAAAGCATCCCTTATTAAATTTTGTTTGTTAATTCATGGGTTATCACAGAAGTTTTATCATCCTGGGGTGTTCATTCATAAGTAAAGTATACGTAAATTACCAATTTATATATTCCAATTTTCAATAATAACCAACCAACATTCAATTCATTTAGTGCGCAAACAAGGACCACCAACGTCCATGATTTTCAGCGGGGATTTTAGCCCGTACATTTCACATTATAACCATCAATATCAAACAGTAATAACATGCGAACAAGAGGAAACCAATGAGTAACAGGAGAAAACTCACCGCGAAGGTGTCTTTAAGCACACGGAAGAGGTGCATACGTGGTAGAGGAGAGGCGCACAGCAGAGGAGATTTCCAACTAAAAAGAAAACATTAAATAGGGGAAACCCGTGAGAATAAAAAAATCTAAAACCGAGTACACCATTTACCACATCCCACAAACCCCAAAAGACAATGCATGAAAATAAATTTAAATTTATTGATAGAAATCACTATCTGATCACTAATTTTTATCCAAAACATAGGTGCAAACAAATCCAAATAGGAATCAGAAGGATCACATACCTCGAGAAAAGAAATCCAACCATAATAGTGATCAAGCATAGAACAATGTGAACTAGATGGAACTCAAGATTGGGAGTAAGCCATCATGTAATAACTCTAAGAAATTGGTGTGGTAAAAAAAGCCCAACATCCTATTAGTATTTGTGGTGTGATATGTTATACTCAACACCCGATGTAAGGGAGTGTGATTTTCCTATATTCTCAATAATTACCTTACCATCTTATGTTATCCTCTATAAAGGTGTATTTTAATTTTAACTAGAATGGGGAATTACCTCTCATAAATCAATTTAATTAGGACCATTTGTATAAGTAAGGCATTATTCACATTTATATTTATATTAAAAAACATGAAGAAAAACATCTCATATGTCCCATTATCCATGTACAATTTCATTCAACGAAATGAAATACACAATTATCATTCTATATAACATGCAGTAAATGGTGTTCCCTTTCAACCCATTATAGATAATTTCAATTAATTTAATTAATTCATTAAATTAAAATAAATCCATCATATAAAATTCATTCCTCATTATTATTACACATTCAATTTTACCAAGAATGGAAAATTCACTAATAAGGCTCAAAGGGTCTTCAAAATGGGCCATAATCAACATGGAAATTTCCTACATGGTAAATTCCATTAAGAATCTAGGAAAAACACAAATAATGTGTCTTCAATTCCATTTATATACCATTTTATAAAGGGAACCCCCATTTAAAAGCTTTGACATAAGCTAAATAGGTGTTCAGGGCAGTTAATAATTTGACATTAAAGGGATAATTTTACTTGGCACACTCAAGGGGTGTACATAAAAGAGTTCAAGAACATATAACCCATGAAACAAGATTCAATAAGTGTTTATTGAGGTGCAAGGATTACATAAAGAACTCAATAATATCAATAATCCATTGACTCTTGCAATAACACCTTAAATCAGGATTTCACACGTTCAATTCAAGCAGTAGAAAAAAAATTTACCTGAAATTGAATATCAATAATGGTAGCAGCGGCGGTGGAGGCAGAGCCAGAGGTGGAGGTGGCAAGGCGGCAAGGCGGCAGCGGTGGTAGAGGCAGAGGCGGCGGTGGCGGAAGAGGTGGTGGTGGTCACGGTAGCGGGGGTGGAGGTAGCAGAGGCAGCGGCGGTCGTGGTAGCGGGGGCGGGGGTGGAGGCAGTGGCGGCAGTGGAGGAGGAGGACGAGGAGGAGGGAGGAGGAGGAAGGAGGAGGATGAGGAGGACGAGGAGGACAAGGAGGAGGTTGAGGTCGCAGTGGCGAGGGGCTTGGTTTAGCTTTTGTGAGAGCTTGACCACATGCAAGCGAGGATGGCCTGTTAGGGTTATTAAATAAAAACCGACGGAACCTTTATCAGCGCTTGTTAAAAGCGTTGATAAAGGTATGTTTTATCAGCACTAAAATAAAAGTGCTGATAAAACATTCATTTATCAACGCTTTTTTAGCACTGATAAATAGATACCTTTATCAGCCCTTTTAGATAGCACTGATAAAGGCATACCCCTTTATCAGCGCTTCCTTTGCCCTGTTTTGTGGTAGTGGGTGGTTTTGAATATTATATTCATTAGTTTATTATTTTGTCTCAAGACTATTAATATTATTTATTATTGTGACTATATACAGTAAATTATTCATGTTAGTTCAAAATAATGTGTTCTTACATTATCCATGACTCAAAAATTCAAGTATTTGGATTATAATGTTAAATATCATAATTTACCATATTTCACTATTCACCAAAAATTCAACTTTTTCAGAAAAATATCAAAAAATAACCCTAAATATTTTATTATGTGTATATTTCAAAAATTAAATAAATTATATGAAAATAATAATCTAAATATGCAAAATTTAATTTTTAAATAGAATCCTCATTTATTAAAAAAATGTCATTTCTAATATTATGATAAATTTCCGAAACCTTTGAAAAATTAATTACGGTCACAAAAATTTGTATTATAATTATAAAAAAAATTAATATTAATTTATAAATAAATATTATGAAAATAAACTTTATTTTAAATCAATTTATTTATTATAATTGTGAAATTAAAACATTTATGTTTTAGAAAAATACAAACACTTAATTTTTCATTTTAAAAAATATATTTACTTGTATAATAGTTTAAACATGTCAAATTTTCATTTTATATGATAAAAAAAATATTATTTTACACTTCCATAGGTGAGTTTACTATTCTAACCGTCGGTTTACTATTCATAATGGTCATATTACTATTCCAAAAATTGAATTTAAAACGGTCATATGGGCTCCCTAATTTCTATAAATGTCATATATTACATTCATTATTCATTCACTTCTATTTTCTATCAAGGTTATATATATTTTCATTTTCATGATGAATATTGTATTCTTAATGTTATTCTTTATTTATATAGATTTTTTTCATGAGTGTGGTTATTTTTGTGGATTAAGAAAATCCAAATTTTTCATATTTTGGTTATATTATATTCTATTTGTTATCCCCTTGAATTATTTTCAATTCTTATAGACATTTTTATTCTTTAAATGTAATTTTAAAATTAGTATAATAAAATTTTGTTGGTTTCATCATTCATTTAATTTTATTTATACTTCACTACTAATTGTGACACAACTATATAATCAGAGGGAAAATTCTATTGATAATATTCTGGTTCGTTAAGAAATTTACTCCTAGGAATATTTCCATCTCCTCTCCCTTTATCATAAAAATTTGAACCCAGACTTCCCATGGACCCTTATATTGCCAAAATAGGTCAAAACTAACATGGTTTAACCAAAATTAAATTAAGAAATGTACCTATACACCTTAGGTCCATTATAAACTCCCCTCTATTGGGAATAAAATCCTTAAGGTGAATCATTGAGCATTACTGGTAAACAACTTCATTCACCATGTTTATATATCTGAATACACCTATATTGTCATTGTAATCATATCATAGGTACTATCTTCCTATGAGTATTTTTTTTCTCCAACCCATGAAATGCATTTTTCATTCCTCAAAAGATGCATAAGGCTCCAACACAACATCGTTGATGGTAAACACATGAGATGGTTCAGGGTGGTTTCTCCTAAGCTGAGTTACATGAAATTCATCATGCATATAACTATATTATTGAGGAAGTGATAAAAGGTAATCCATATTATCAATCCTATCAACAACCTCAAATGGACCAAAATACCCGGTCACCATCTTCCCATGTCTATAAATATGATAATTTCCCAATTAAGGTGACACCCTTAAGAAAACCAATCATCTACCTCAAAATCAAGAGGATGGTGGATTCGGTATTTATAGTATGATTTCCTACTATAGTAAGTCTTCAACCTCTTATGGATCAATAATATATGATCTAAATTCTCTTGAAAATACTCATCCTAATAATTGAGGACTCTAACATAGAGGTAATTGACATAGCCTACCATACAAGGCCTCAAAAGGTGAAATAAAAATAGATTCCTAATAATTTTTTTATATGAGAACTCTACTAAATAAATGTAGTTCTCCAAAGACCTAAAAATCAATAATTCATTCTTGAAATGTGTCCTATAATATCTAAATGCTACACTCTAAATCTCTAATGATAGTAGGTTGTACTCATATGCACCTGTTTATTTAGTTCCTTATACAAACCCTACTAGAACCATGATGTAAAATGGGAATCCTAATTAGAAATTATACTCCTAGACACACCATGGAGATATGATATCCCATGTGAATACTAATTTCCTAGATCATCACAAAATATGTATCTCAGATCGGTAATAAATACATGACTTTGGTTAACCAGTCGATGACAATCCACACTACATCACTTACCTATGGAAACATCAGTGATATAATCATGAAACCTTTCAATAAATCATCTCACTTCCACTCCAGAATGGTTAAAGTCAAAAGAAGACATGTGAATTTCTAGTGCTCAGCATTGACTCACTGATAGGTCATACATCGTGAGACAAAACCCAACATATCCTTCTTTATTTTGATCCACTGGTACTTACTATGAATTTCATACTACATATTGGTAAGCACTATGTGAATAACTCATATTAAGGCATGTGAATCTTATATCAAATCCTCATTAAAGATCAAAGGGATGAAAACTTTACCTCACATATAAATAATCTCATTAGAATCTAGGGACCAATCAAGCAGCAGTTCCCCACCATATATATTATCCCTCATGCCCAATAAATTTAAATTCAACAAATTCTCTCATTCACACTCTCAAGGAGTGAGAATTTAATATCCATAGGCATAAGTATATCTCTATCCTAATACTCTTAGTCATTGAGATTAATCTTAGTAAAGATACTCATCACTTACCACTCGCTACTCACCTCCTACACCACCTATTCCTAAGTCTTCCAAATCAAATAATCAGCTATGAAATTCCATTTTTTAAGGGAGTATATTATATTGAAATTAAAGTAAATTAGGTAATCAACCAACTTTCTCTACTAAAGTTTTAGGTTACACTATGAGAAGATATATCATAGGCTCTTATGGTCAGTATATACCACAAACCTCTCACCCAACAAGTAGTAACATTGACGCCTTAGCACATGCACTGCCACCTCCAAATCCAAATCATTATTCATATTATTCCACTCATGTTGACTCAACTACCTAGATCCATAATAAACTACATTCCAATATTTTATCAAAACTGCTCTATAACCAATGCATGATACATCAAAATAGAGGGTATACCCTTTTCCCAAATCAGGAAAGGTCAAGATCAGAGTAAATGTCAACCATCCCTTAAATTCTTGAAAATATTGCTCATTATAATAGAACCTCATGAACTTCACTCCCTTCTTAGTAAGTTTCATCATCATCACTTCCAATTGTGATAATTTCTTGATAAACTACCTATACTAACCTACCAAACCTAGTGAACCATGAATCTTAAAAACATTTATGGGTCACTCCCAAGAAATCATATCCTTGACCTTCTTAAGTTCCACTAATACACCTTCCTCGGATATAAGATATCCCAATAGGTGAAAGTCACTGATTCAGGATAGTCACTTTGAGAGTTTGGCATAAATTTTATATTCTCTTAGTGTGTACAAAACAATCTATAGATTATAATAATGATCCTCTAATGACTGGGATTACACCAAAATGTCATCAAAAGATACTTCCACAAAATAATTTTGATGTGGATGAAAGTATAAATTAAGCAAGGCCACAAACATAGTAGGTTTGTTCATTAATATAAACAATATCATAAGATAATTATATAGACCATACCATCTTATAAAAGTAGTGTAAGAAATTGAATGAGTCCTCACTCACAATTGATGATATCCCAATCTCAAATCAATCTTATAAAATCATTTGGCTCCCCTTATCAAGTCAAATAGATCATTTATATGAGGAAGAAGATATTGGTTCTTGATAATCACTTAGTTCAACCTCTAGTAATATACACATGAGTTTAAAATATCATCACATTTCTTAGTAAACAAAACAAGATAACCCTGAGGTGATGTTCTAGGGAGAATAAATCCCTTCACCTCAAGATCCTCTAACTCAAATTTTAACTCTTGAATATTAATAAAAGCTATAATATATGGTGGAACATATATAGGCTTCATACTTGACATGAGCTTAATCATAAACTCGACTCATCTCTTAGGTTCCAACATCAATAAATTTTTAATAAATACATCCTATAACTAATAAAACACTAGAGGAAAGGTCATATAACACATATCCTCATTTTTTAGAACAACACTGGAAAACTGGGTTGACATCATCCCCAATTATCAATAGTAAAATCCCAAACAAATTTCCTATAAATACCACTCTATAATATATTAATAATAATCACCCTCAACTGATGTGAAATATACCTATCTATGATAATAATTTTTGTGTGATTGATGATGACTCAATCTATCTATTCCATGGATCACATCAAAATTAGGAATCTCTAAAATAATGAAATCCTAGAGATGATCATAGTCACTAATCACAATAGCTCATCTTGAACACATCTTAATACCCTTATATTTTGCACATAAGGGTGTATAAATAGACATCATCTCAGGGAAGAACTCAATGACCAACACTAGGTCACCAACTAACTACACAGATATAAATTATTTCAAATAAATCATATCGAATAAAACTAATGCTTGGGTATATGATACTAAAATAATTCCTTAAATAGTATATTTCCACTCAACTACTAAGCACCAAGACCTATTTGGATTCCTGGTCAATTTTAAAAACTTCAATCACCACCCTATGGTACAACATCAATTCTATATTTGGATCCTCGATCCTAGGAATCACTAAGGACACTATCTAGCTAAAATGAACTTGGAAAAAAATTATAGGTTCACCATCTGGTTGCACAAACTACTTCCACATGCTAGAGATGGAAATTTATTCAGGTATACCACTATGATAATGAAGTTAAATAGATCAATCACTCAAATGAAGAGATAATCCACATCCCTAAATAGCCTACTGATTTTTGATATATAGGGAACTATAAGATCGATATTTCCATCCACTTGAAGATCCACTCTATATCAACTCTGACTCTAGTAACCCATAACTGGTGTTTACTTTATTAAATTAGTACAAGATACAAGGGATCGCATCACTAAGGATCAAACAGTTTAGAAATCTTAGATGGCAAAATACATACATGATTTCCATATTACATTGGAAACATGAAGAACATCTTAAAAACTTTATAAAATATTTTTTATTTATTTTAGTACATCATTTAATTCAATCAAATATCCTGTCTTGGTACTCAAGGAAAAAGAAACAAAATCAAAGGGTGATATCAAATTCCTGGTAAGGGGAAGTGTACAACAAAATATATCATGAATAAAAAAGGCATAAAATATATCCATGGATAACATAGAAATGCAAATTATCATGTGGAAAACAATAACTGATTTCATGGTGATAGAATGAATAATGTTGAATGTCTTAATCTTATAATCAAGGCCTTAAACCAAGATATCACAATAATACCATCAAGTCCAAATGTTAGGAAATCCTAATATTACCATAAAGGAATCATTCCAAGACATCATGGTCTTTCCATTAAGTCCCAATTTCAATGAAATATTAATAAATGGGTAGGAATACACCAAATAATCAAAACTTTGTCTCATGATACCAATAGACACATTGAGGGGACATATAATTTTGGTCCCAAACCATCACTTAATTAATTCAAATTCATTCACCATATTAAATAAATGAATAACAATACAACACAAAATCAACTTTCCTTGGCAATAAATTAACATCCATATTGAAATAATAAATATATAGGATTTAAATACTTTACCAAGTCTATATATAGAATAAAATTATCATAATCCATCCAAATAAATAATATGGATGCTCTCAATAGATAATATCCCTAGTAAAACATGGGGTTATTTAAGGGATGTTGGCATATATTAAAAACACCTTTAGAAGAGCACTAAAAATTTACTTGGAGAAATAAGAAGAAATTTCATTTACATTTTTTATAAACTTTTTAGAAAATATTTTATAAGGAAAATAGAATATAGATTTCTTTAAAAATCATGAAAATTTGGTGAGGAAGTTTTCTATAGAAAACTAATGAAGGTGATAGGAAAATGAAACAGTATGGAAAATTTTTAAATGAATATTCATTTAACATTTTGTAAATAAAGTCAAATTTAATTGAAAATAAATTCAAAAGACACCTTTTAATATCTTTTTCAAAAATATGTCCTGAATAAATTTTAAAACAATACTTAAAAATATAAATCTTAAAAAATGGAATTTCAAAAAAATAAGGTCTAAGTCCACAAATGTGGAGTGGAAGACAAAATATATAAACACAAATAATATTTTAAAAAATATTTATTGAAACACACATCATTAAAAGAGTAGTATGACTTTATTTTATAAATCATTAAAGTGAAATATGAAGATTACGAGAAATAATAAATATTTTTATTTCAAAATAATAAAGTATAATATTGGTTGGAATAATAATATGTATATAGAGGATAAATGTTCTTGACTATAAATAAGCGAGAGTGGAAAAGACACCAATACAGATTTGGTATCTTTTGAATCAAAATACCTTAAAAGAAAAAAAACTTGAAATAGACCTTGAAATACCATGAATAATGATACTCATAGTAAAATATTTCAAGGGTAATTATATACACTATGTAAATAAAAATAGGTGTATAATACAAAACATATCTCAAAGAAGATAATCTGAGATAAAGAACTCTTACATTTTACTCTTTATTTTCATGAAAGATATTTGAACTCATGTATAATAATATAATTGCATTAATAACTTATTTTATAACCTTATTAATATCTATTATCTTTTATATTATTCAATTATACTCATTAACTACACATATATTAGTTAGTTAATGTTTATTTTCATCATTTTATGTTAGTAATTTCAATTATTTTGTACATATTATGTAACAGAAATATCAAATTATGTTATTTGATAAAAAATTCATAATTCCTATATTATTAAATATATTATAATATTTATATTTTAATGATTTATGAATTCCCATTTTCATTCCACAAAATTCATAGGTATGGTTTTCAAAAATGGAATACATGACAAACTTATTTTGAGTAATTTAATTATATCAACATGTTACCTTATAATGATCATTAATTATTATGTTATCCTTAAATAATAGTATTATTGATTTATATTAATTTTTAATATCATATATATTCATCAAATAAATTTTTATAAATTTCCATGTTAGGTGGTGATGAAAAACAAAACATGTCGCTTCGTGGAGGTGGTAGTCAGCATAAATTTTTCATAGAATGAGTGGAAGGTAGAAAATTATTTATATTTAAAGAATATTAAAAAATTTATAAATATAATATTAATTAATTAAATTAAATTTTATAATAATCTATTTAAAATGGTCATTAATAAAAAAATGTGTCACTTCATAGAGGCGGTGGTCCGTATGTACGCATAAATGACGTTCTCATTTTTTCAAGAAAGTGGGAAGGGTATATAATGGTTATAAAATTAACATAATAACATTTAAATATAAAAAAATAATTATTTAATTATCTTATAATTGTTAAAATATATTTTTATGATAAATATAGAGAAAAAAAAATTAGAAGTGATTAGTACTCATGTTGAGAATTTAAACATTCTCTTGGAAGATCTCTTAGAAATGGAGGATTTGATGATTTTATGTGGATAATTGGGATTATAAAAATGGTATGTGTGTTTAGGGGAATTAAAGTGGATATATTTTTAATATTAATTTTAATTTTATTAGTGTATGTAAATGGTTGGTGGAAGTTTCCTTTTATAAGTGAGGGGACTAGAATTTTTGTAATAATACAAAAAGTAAAAGTCATTATTCAAGGAATGTGAGTCCAAAATTTGACAATAATAGAGGTGTTATGAGGCTTGGTTTGATAAAATCCTTAAAAATATTTTGAAAAAATTATTTAGTAATTTTAGGCTTTTATTTTTAGTTTTAACTTTTATCAGAATTTACTTTTTTCGTGGTAACTCATTTTTTAACCATGACAACTTATTTTAATGAGTTAAATTAAAATTTACCTTATTAAATAATTTTTATATTATTGTTCTAAATATGAAAAAAATTATAATATTAATTTTATAAAATTGAGAAAAATTAATTTTAAAATGATAAGTTTATACATAAAAATAGTTTTCATAAAAAATAATACTTAGGTTGAAAAATGTTAATTCTAGTTTTTTAAATTAAACATAATATTTTAAAAGTGTAAATTTACTTATTAAACAAATATTTAATTATAAAAAATGTTTCATAAATTTTTAATGTCATTTTTATATCCAAAATACTTCATAAAATTCATGGTATTTATAAAAATAGTATTTTATATTGTTCTCTTAAAAATCAATCTTTACTAAAAAAACCAAAAAAATATATCCTAATATAACATTATCATGTTGAATCCAAAAAACTACGTCCTATTTATCAAATATAAATTCAAAAATTTAGAAATTTAACTTTTAAATATAATCATGAAAAAAGGATTATTCTATTGCGATGGAGTATGTGTAATATAATAGTTTTGTGGTGTATTGTTTACCATATATAGTAGAACCTCGGATATTAAATTCTACCCACCCCTTAAATAATTTCATCCTTAAAAATCATTACAAATTATATCATAAAAAATGTGTTTAATTATTAATCATTACTTCTTCAGGTTCACATGTTACTTCCTCTATCTTATTATTCCTCCAGAGTACTTTTACCAGCCTATTTTTTTGATTCCAAAAATTTTACTATTTGGTGTTAATAATCTAGACTAGAACTTAATTATATGAAAATTCGGGTTCTAATACCATTTTCTCAATGGTGAGTACATTAATTCATTCTTTTATGTACCTCCTCAATAATTAAACATGGAAAACATCATGCACTTTAGAGAGGTTGGGTTTCGTAGCCAACCGGTAGGCGATAGATCCACTTTTATCCAAAATATAAAAAGGACTTATGTACCTAGTACTTAGTTTCCCCATCTTACCAAACCTTATAACTCCCATAAATGGAGATAACTTTAAGAAAACATTATCCCCCACTTTAAATTCCAAATCATTTCTCTTATTATCTACATAGATCTTTTTCCTTCTTTAAGCTATCTTAATATGATTCTAAATAGTGGTCACTTTCAATATTGTATCCCCAATAAGTTCTAGGACTAATATCTTCTTATCTCTAACCTGATCCCAACAAGATGGAGTATGAAATATCTTCTTGTACAAGGCTTTATATGGTGACATCTTAATACTTTAATGGAAGCTATTATTACATGAAAATTCTACCAAATGTAGATATTAATCCAACATACCTTGAAAGTCGAGTGAGCATGACCTTAGTATGTCTTCTAATGTTTGAATTTTCATTTCATATTTCCCATCAATTTGAGGATAATAGGTGGTTCTCAAATTTATCTTATTGTATAGATCCTCCTAGAGAGTTCACCAAAATTTTAATGTGAAATTAGGGTTATGATTAGATACAGTTGATATAGGTTACCCAAAAATTCACACTAATTCATTAATATAGAGTTTTGAAATATGTTCAAGGGATAGATCCTCACTTATTTATATGAAATTTTAAGACTTGTAAAAGTGATCCATAGTTACCTAGAGAGAATTATTCCTCCTAGGAGTCTTTGGAAGTATAATGATGAATTCTATTATAACATCATCTTACTTATGCATTTGTATAGGGATAGGTTGTGTGACTTATTTAGGATGTTGTATTTTAGTCTTTACCTACTGTAATACCAAGAATCTAGACACATAGTCTTTGATTTCCCTTTTAAAACCATACCACTTGAAATTTTCCATTAAACACCTATAAATATTTGTGCTACTAGGGTGTACAGAGAAATTTTAGCTATGTGCTTCATCTATAAATTCCCTTTTCAACTCATGTATGGATAGAATATATAATCTATTTTTGAAATTTAACAATTAATCTTCATAGATGAAGTCTAAAAATATCCTATCATTCATGGATCTAATCCTATTCTATAAACACTTATTAACTATCTAGTAATTATTTATATTCTCCAGTAAATATGTCTAAATAATTTCTTAGAAAAGTAAAAATGTTTTCCCTTGCCTAAAAATTACTATATCTAACTTTACTTAATCTATGAATATAGGATCCTTGTTTATCCTAGTCATATTCATAAATCCATGTTTATTCCTACTCAATGCATCATATACGTTATTTTCTATCCCAAGGTGGGAGTGTATCGATCATTCATAGTCCTTGAGTAGTCCAAACTATCTCCTTTTCCTCGTGTAGATCTCTTTCTAAGAGAAAATTTACATTAAACTTTTATGGTCTATATATATCTCACATCTCTCACCATATAGATATTTTATTCATATCTTAAATGAAAATATTATAGATTCCAACTTAATATAATGAGTTATATTATTCTATTAATAGATCTTCAATTTCCATGATGCATAAGAAACCACTCTATCAATTTTCATAAGGACACAGCCCAGTCCTTTCATTGATGTATCACTATATATTACAAATCCTTCATTTCACGATGGTTGATTCAATACTATTTAACTTTCCAATCACCTCTTTATATCCTAAAAAATGTCCTTTTTTCCTTTAACAGTATGAATTTTACCCCTTTATGTATCAAATTGGTTAACGGGTTGGCCAATCGATAAAAATATTGAACAAATAATCGCTAGTTACCAACTAATCCAAAAACAAACTATGTGTATCATATATATTATTCAATGTGGTACATTTCTTGAATAAATTTTTCTTTGAATGATAAATATATATTCCATCGTTAGATACAATATGGAAAAAAATAAAAATCATGGATCCAAAATTCACACTTACCAAATTTCCCATATAATTACTTTTTGTTGAGAGTCTCAAGAATGATTCACAAATAATTTCTATGATCCTTGTATATTTTATTTTATATCAAGATATCATAAATTATTATTACTATTAAATTATCAATATAATCCAAATACTCTATTAATAATATCCAAAAACATAGAGGGTGAATTAGTTAATCCAAAGGGAATTATTATAAACTAATAATGTACGTACCTTGAACAAAATGTCAACTTTTTTATATTATCCTTATTCACCCTTAATTTATGATAACTAGAGTGAATATTAATCATTTAAAAATATTGAGCTCTCTAAAGTTTATAGAATAAGTTATCAATGCATTAAATATTATACTTATTCATTATAGTAATGGAATTTATCTCCTTATAATTGATGTACAACCTCATAGACTCATCCTTCATCTTAAAAAAAGAACGAGGGTTTCCCAAGGTGAACTACTAGGGATAATTAATCCCTTATCACACAACACATGTAGTTATTTATTTGGATCCACTAATTCCATTAGGTTCATTCTATATAAATTCTTAGAAATAGGTTTTACATTAATGATGAATTTAACAGAAAACTCAACTTCACACTCAAGTGGATGAGT
The DNA here is from genome assembly GCA_963277665.1 of Viscum album. Taxonomy (NCBI): domain Eukaryota; kingdom Viridiplantae; phylum Streptophyta; class Magnoliopsida; order Santalales; family Viscaceae; genus Viscum; species Viscum album. Next base: position 84,218,657 of record OY728121.1, on the reverse strand, counting down.
AGGTAATTCCTTAGGAAACGCATCAATTTAGTCTATAAAAATAGGCACATCCTAAGTTGTTAGGATATTTTTTCCATACATAGGTTTTTTATTCTAATATTCTCTAAGAATTTCATTAAGGTGAGATAACAGAGGTGGATCTAAATATGACTCATATAATGAAGTCCCCCCTATAAATATGTAAACCTCCCTCATAAATCTTAATATCCTTATCTTGGAATTAAAATTACTCATTATAATTTGAAATCCAATATATACCTAGGATAATTCCAAATTCAACCATAGTTTTGATAATCAAGATCATAATTAAGGTATTATGATGCATTATAATGGGGAATAACTGACATATCCTTGTTACAATACTATTTCCATTGGGTGTATTGATTGATAACTCTTTTGTTAGAGTGTTAGGGGATGTTTTAATATTATTAGAAAATAAAAAAGAAATAAAAGAGTATGAATATACTGAATAAAATAAATAATTAGATAGATTTGAGTTTATGACTAATGTACTAACTATCACATCCCTAGTAACTTCAACTTCAGTTATGGTAATCACATAAGCTTGTACTTTCCCCTTAAGCCTCTTATGAGGTAGATTCCCTTAACATCTGGGTTATTAGTTTTAATAATACCCCATATATTAATAGTTAAATCACTTAATATTAATAACTTCTTTATCTCCCTTGTATTCATGAGCCAAATATCCTTTTTATTCATTCTTGTAACAAACTTCCATTCCCTTTAAGAAATTACTTGGGTGTTTCTTTCCACAATTATCACATGTTAGAAGTTTCACCCATACGTTATTCTTCTTTTTCATATTTATTTTTCCTTGGTTCTCAACCATCATCTTCTTATCTTGATTTCCTTTCAAAATATAACACTTAGATAATTATTTATCTATCATTATGGAATTTGATACTATATCATCATATGATGAAAATGGTTCAGATACTAGTTCCCATTGGAGGGTCAACTTAATCCCATCAAATAAATGGTTAATATTACTTATTTTATGTATATATTCCGTAGAATGTCTTGAAAATCTTGTAAAATTATCCTAAAATGCAATAATACTTTCCTCTTCCTTATAATTTAAATTAATAAATTTCCTTTCCACATCATCTCCTTTCTCTTAAGGAAATTATTTCTCAAATAATGTCACCTTAAAAGTATTTTATTATATGTGATCTATCTTCTCATATCCCTTGGTAGTTTGAATCAATGACCACTATTTAACAACATCTCCCCTTAAATAATAAACTTGCATGATAATATTCTCCATTTCACTACTTCCTAAAGTGATAAATGTATTTTATATGGACTTGATCCACTATTCGACTTCTAATGGATCAGTGGTACCATATAATTATGGTGTTTGTTATCATATAAAGTGGTCCAAAATTATTACACCATGTTTTGGATTACTAGTTTTCTCTACACAAGCAAGGTTATTAGTCATAGCCTAAGTCAACTTGCATAATATATCCATAATTTTCTCAACTGCAACATCAGTCATGTTGACCTTCTCCAAAAGTAAATCCTTAAATTGATTATGTGTGTTTATATGATTTTCATTTCTTCTGATACGACAATTCTATAAAAAAAGTAATACACTTAATTAGTTCATGAATAACGCCATGAATTTTAAATAATAGTATATAATTCTAATCTAGTGAAACACCTAATATAATTTGGAATTTTATACAACAACCAATCCCAGAATCATAATCTTAGTGTCTTTTAAAATATATTAAAATCATAAAAATATTTTTAAATCCTTCGTAATGGTTCATAAAAATTATTTCAATCAACCAAAGAATATCCCTCAGGACTGTCAAACCGAATATACAATTAGGAATCTTTATCATGCATCAAGTGAAGATTGAGTTAATAACCTGCCAGCCCTTTCAAGGCTATTACCTCTAGGTGAATTTATGCTTGATCTTGTATCAACTTTTTTATATCCAGATAAGGATTTCATTTCTAAAAAATGACACAATCTCTACTTTGCCAAAATTTTAGGATGTTTTCATATACTTAGAATTATCACTAGAGTCTAACATAGGGTTATATTTTCTAATATATATTTTCCTAAATCTAGTTACCAAGGTTTATACTAAACTTTCTTTGATACTAATTATAACAACCCCGACTCTAGTAACTCGGAGTCAGTGTTTACTTTATTACATTAGTACAAGATATAAGGGATCACATCACCAAGGATCAAATAGTTTAACAGCCATGGGAGACCAAATACATACATTATTTCCATATAACATTGAAAACATAAAGAATGTATTAAAAACAACATACAATATTTCTTATTTTTTTAGTACATACTTGAATTTATTCAAATATCCCTTCTTGGTACCCTAGGGAAAGGTACCAAAATCAAAAGGTGGGCTTAAATTCTCAGTAATGGGAAGCATAAAATAGAAGTTATCATGGATAAAAAAGTTATAAACAATATGGTAGATTAAATAATCAATAAATTTTTCATATAATAAATAACTTTAGAAAGAAATATATCGATAGATAACATAGAAATATAAATAATCACATGGAAAATAATAACTGATTTCATAGTGATAGAATGTATAATGTTAGACACCTTAATATTACTCTCAAGTAATTATACCAAGACATAATGATCTTACCATCAAGTCCATTTGTTGATAAATCATGACATTACCCTCACTTCCTAATTCTAAGACATCGTGATCTTAACATCAAGTCCTTTTGTCAAGAAAATAGTAGTAAATGGGTAGGAATATACCAAATAACTAAACCTTTTGCCTCATGAAACCTAATGATGCATCAATTATAATTACAACTTTCACCCATCATGTAATTAATTCTATTTCATTCACTATATGAAATAAATTAATAACAACACAATTCATAATCTACTTTCCTTATTAATCAATAAACATCCATATTGGAATAATAAACATATAGGAAGTCACAATTTTCACTGGTTAATAAATGGAATAACATGATAATAATCCATATAGAGAAATAAATTTGATGATATAATTCGATCATATCCCTAGTTAAACATTATAAACATTAAATGATGTTGACATATATGAAAAACACCTTTAGAAGAGCATTAAAAATTTACTTGGAGAAGGAAGAAGAAATACCCTTTATATTTTTTATAACTTTTTTAGAAATTATGTTAAAAATAAAAATTAATATAAATTTATTTAAAAAACAATGAAAACATTAAGAGAAATTTTCTTAAATAAAACTGATGAATTTATTCGGAAAATTTATTAGTATAGAAAAGTTTTAAAAGAAGATTCCTTTCACATTTTATAAAGAAAGTCAAAGTTAATTAGAAAGTAATTCATGAGTTAATTTTAAATATAATTTATAATAAGAAAAATAGAATAAATTCTAAAAAATTAATTCAAAATAAAAATCTAAAAAAATTGAATTTTAAAAATAAATAAGGTCTAGGTTCATAAATGTAGAGTGGAATATACAAGATGCAAACAAAAATAATATTTCAAAATATCTTTATTGAAACCCAAATCGTTAAAAGAGTAATGACACTTTATTTTGAAAATGGATAAAGGGATATATGAAGATCAAAATAAATAATAAACATTTGGATTTTAAAATAATAAAGTAGAATATTTTTGGGTAGAAGAATATAAATATGGAGGATAAAGGTTCTCATCCAAAAAGAAGCAAGATTTTAAAAGCGACCCTTGTGGCTTCGGTAACTTTCAAATCAAAATACCTTAAAGGAGAAAAACATGAAATATATATTTAAATAAAATGAATAAAGATATTAATAGTAAAATATTTCATGGGTAATTATATACACCATGTAAATAAAAATAGGTTCATGATACAAAACATGCCTCAAATATGAAAATTTGAGATGAAGAACCCTTACCTTTTACTCATGACTTTCATGAAAGCTATTTATCATCCTATATAATAAAAATAATGATATTGATAAATTATTTCAGAACCTTATTCATATATATTACCTTTTATATGATTAAATTAAACTCATTCACGATATATATATATTATTTAGTTAATTTTTATTCTCATCATCAGATGTTAGTAATTTTGATTTCTTCGTACAGGTTTTGTAACGGTGATTACAAACCCCATTCATTGATACAAAGTTAAAAATTAATATATTATTCAGGATATTATAATATATTTTTTCAAATATTCATTAACTCACATTTTTTCATGTAAATAAAGGGTATGGTTTGTGAAAATGCAATCCATAATGAGCTTGTTTCGGGTAATTTATCAATATCAATAGGTTGGTTTATAATGATCATTGATTCTTATGTTATCCTTAATAAAATATTATTAATGATATATATTACTCCTTGATATCATATATATTCATCAAAATATATTTTTATAACCATCCATGTAAGGATGTGATTAAAAATGAAACATATAGCTTCGTGAAGGTGGTAGTCTGCATATACACACAAATGATGCTTTCATTTTTATAGAACGGGAGGAAGGAAAAAATTGGTTTATATTTTTAAAAAAAATTAAATGTTATAAATATAATACTCTTTTAGAACAATCCATATAAGGTGGTCATGAATAATGAAAATATCACTTTGTTGTGGCAGTAGTCTACATGTATGCACGAACGACATCCTCATTATTCTAAGTTAGATGGGTAGACAATGGTTATACCATTTAACTAATAACATTTTAGTATACTAAAATTACTAATTTAATCATATTATAATTGGTAAAATATATTTTTAGGAGAATTGTAGTGAAGAAAAAATTTTAATAAGTGATTAATACTCACATTAAGAATTTGAACCTTCTCTTGGAGGACCTCTTGGAAATGTAGGATTTGAGGATTTTACTTGATCAAGGGGATAAAAAGTGTGGGAGATGGATCTATAGGAAGTAAAATTGGAAGTGGTTCGACTATAATTCTAATTTTTATAGTGTATATAAATGTATGGTGGAGGTCACCTTTTATAAGTAAGGGGTGATATTTTTATAATAATACAAAAGGATAAGTCACTATTCAAGGCATGTGAGTACAAAATTTAATAATAATGGATAGTTTATGAGGATTTGGTTAAGAAAACCCTTCAAAATAAATTTTTATATAAGTTCTGAGTAATTTTAGGCATTTTTCATTAGTTTTATCTTTTAATATAATTTACCTTTTCTGTGGTAACTCGTTTTTTAAACTCGGTAAATTATTTTAATGAACAAAATTAAAAATGACATTTTTAACTAATTTGGAAATTTTTACTCCAAATATGAAAACAATTTTATAATACTAAATTTCAAAAAAATGATAAAAATTTATTTTAAAATAATAATGTATAACACATAAAAACAATTTTTAAAAAAAATATTACTTAGGTGGGAAAATGTTAATTATAGGTTTCTAAATTAATATTAATATTTTAAAAGTATAATTTTACTTATTAAATAATTATTTAATTATTAAAAAGTTTTTATAATTTTTTAATTAATTATTATATCCTAATGATGTTATAAAAATCACATTACTTATAAAAATAGTATTTTGTACTATTCATCTAAAAATCAATCTTTCCTAAAAAATCACAAAAATTCATCTAAAGGTAATATTATCATGTTGAATCCAAAAAATGAAATCCTTTTCATGAATATAAATTATAGAATTTAGAAATTTAAATTTTAATATAATCATGAATAAATTCTATTCCTATTGTTATAGAGTGTGAATCATGAAATAGTTTTGTGGTGGAGTGTTTACCTAATATAGTAGAGCCTCAGGTATTACACAATATTAAACCTGATGTAAAAGGAAAACTAAAAAAATACCCAACCCTTAGCCTAGTTCCTCTCAATAATGAGATCTTGGTCCAAAACCTCAAAAAAAACACATGCACTGAATGATGTTCAACAAAGACTAAATGGAATGCCTTAGCCCGTCCTCAAAATGATGAACCCTGGAAATTTCATCAATCTCTAGAAAAGAAAAAAATAAAATCAACCTAGTAAATTAGGCTGCATAATCTATCACTAACATACTCCCTAAACCATATGCATAAACTCTCAAGAACTATCATCTCTTAGCATCTTGCAGAATAAATACTCAAAAATAATCATGAAAGTCTTTCCAGGATATCCCCACATATTGATTTTACTAGATTAATACATTCCATCATCACCTCACAAATAATCAAGGCATATAAACTAAAATATTACCCTAATACTCAAGGGTTCTATTAATATGATTGGATATAGATTATATAAACTCGAACCATATTTCAGAAGCATATAGTATATCCTCTCTAGTAAGTAGAGGGGTGTTGCAGCTAAAAATATCAAGTCAGATCTAACATGGATGTATAACTACTCAAAGATCCACATCTAAAAAAATTGATCACATTAAGTAAAATCACATGGATTTGGTGGTTGATAAGAGTAACATATGAAATGGGGGGTTCTGTCTCAACAACTGGTGGGGCATGGTCATCCCTTACCTCCTAGTTCTCACTTGGAGCCCATTATAGAGACATGTCACTACAATGAAAAAAATGGCTCAAAATACATTACATCATAATTTAAATATAACATATCATGATTATTAATAATAATAATCATGCCCTATTACATTTTATTCACACCCTAGAGCATAAGGGTCATCATATAACCTTGAGTGATTTCTATCTAGCCTCAGCTACCCACTTTCAAGAGTAGAATCAAATACAAAGAGGAATCACATGCCTCAGTAACACCTCTATATATGTAAAAAGTTTCTAACTAAAAGCAAGGGATGATGTGTTAAGTGGTGATACTATACCCTATTGTACAAATCATCATAAATCACAAAAAAAAATATAAATATCAAACTATAATGAAAAAATAATATAGAATTGCAATTAGAAACCAACCTTGAGTAATGAAACTAATACATGTTATAGTAAGATGAGATAAACTGTAATGTCAGGTAGGTATAAAATAAAAGTAAAATCACTCATGAGAAAACCATATACAAAACAATACAAGAAATAAAATGAAGGGGACTACTAAAAACATATGGTCCTGATACCCTGCCTAGTCCTATCTCCAAACACCAATCATGCTTTTCCATCTCACCCATAAATTACAAGTCCATTTATGTTATCTATATATAAAACTATGAGATTTATACATGTACCGAGGTGCCTAATCAAGGTGTGAATAAAATTAGTAGGCTGCCACTAATAGTTTCCCTTACTGATATAGTACATGAAGTTTTATGTGCAATGTGATATACTCACAAGTTAAAAAATTAGATAGTAGAAATTAAATAAATATTCCACAACCATGGGTGTTACATAGCCACCTAGGTGTAACCAAACATGATTTGACCAGTGTAAGGGTGTCGCTAAACATATCACAAGAATATCGATGGGGTTTCATGTCATGAGATACAATCATGGGCATAACATTTTGTTATAATATATATAACAACTCATGGGTAGTACTTGCCAATATTCAAGTCATAATAATAATCATTTCATCCTTAGGGATTCAATTCATAATGGGAATATCATCCTAAAGGATTCAATTCATAATGGGCATAGTATCCAGGAGGAGTAATGTACAATCAGGCATGATGTCCAAACCACATCATCAAAAGAGTTTATAACATCCCTAACCATGACAACAATCAAGTGGGAAATTCATCCCTAATACTGAGCCACATGTAAGAATAATGGAATCACATCCAATAGACACACATAATAAAACATAAATATCATCCCCTTCCAAGGAAGTATATATATAGTAGGTTCTTGGGGGTACAATTATATCAAACACACACACATCACACACACAGGCCTGAAAGGATGGTCATATCCCCCCAAAGGGATAACCCACCCAACCACCTTCTTTTATTACATCATATATATTTGTATCGAAGGCCCAATGGGCATGTATCCCATAACATGGCCCGTAGGCCAGAAATTTTTGGCCCCAGACCCATTATGTTAATAGTAATTCTACAGTACCCTACCTATTATAGTACCCGCACATTACCCACTGCTCCTATAGCTACAGTGCCTGCCACCGCTATAGTGTCATCGTTGCTACAGTGTCTCTACTGCTACAGAACTACTATAGTAACCTTCCCACAATGGGTTTTGACCCCCCATTTTTCATGTAGGATTACAAGGTGGTTATCACTAATACAAACCCCTACTACACATTCTAAAATGTCCAAAGTGTGTTCTTGATCTCTATGGTTTTGTGACAAGAACCAGGGAATCAAAATACAAATAATGCAAATTATTTAACCCTCATAATCCAAATAATCATCACATGGATTCCAATCAGAATTCTATAATTACCCAATCATAGTTTGGATTCCCATGAAAATAAATAAATAGTTTAAAAAATATATAAAAAACATATATATCATAACATAACAATAGTAATCCAAAAAATAATCAACACCATACCACAAATGTAAATATAGTAATCAATATCTATTTAAAAAATGATCTAAAATATAGTCAATCCCAAATAGGTTGATACTGAATAAACCAAATAGTCACTGAGGACCCCAAGATACTTCACATGAGTTAAGAACCTCATAACCCATGTTCACCATTACTGAGTAAGGATGATGAATATAAAGAAGATCTAAAAAACTACAAGGAACACTTTGTCTTACTTGTGTCCTGAAAAACCAAGTCTTTATATACCCTATGTGTATATGCAGGGTGTGAGGAAAATCCCAATAACATACCACCGTGAATCTATATAATTTCTTTCATAATGAAAACTATTAGTTCTACTTTAAAAACAATTTTTGGAAAACTCTTTCTTTGAAAACATTTATTAAATCCTTTGGTTTCTTTAAAACTAGAAAAGTTCCATAAATAGAATGAACAAAGCAATCATAAAGTAAAAATGGGGGAAACAGGGCATGAGTAACAAGAAAAATTAAATAATGAAGTGGTAAATAAGAATTAATACAACATTATCAATTATAATACATAAATTATGGGCTTAAACATATGGGTATTGTAAACTAGGACTAGATCTATAAATACTAGTCAGCATACATGAACCTAGTAATTCTAGGAGCTCACTTGGTCTCACTAAGGTCAATATCCATCTTGTTGGATCACTTAGTCTAATAGGGCCAAAAACCCTAGCCAGTGCACCATCTACACCAGGGGTGAATGTTTTAGTATGTCGACACGATGGAGTCCCACCTTTTTAATACAATATTTTTAACATAATTCCTTAATAAAATATTAAATTAATAACTTTGAAGGACCTTTTGTGGTTTAATGTCTTGGAAAATCGGTACATAACACATGAATTACATAAGGAAAACATAAACATAAAATTTATTTAATCCTATGTAAAGAATAATTTATTATTCCATCCAAGGTCACCTCACTACGAGTAATTTCCTAGATATATTCATCAATATAAAAGGGTGACCATAAATCCTAGTATGGGATAAACAAAGGAAATGAATGATTGTCATGGGAAAAAAATGATACATAACATGATATCATAATCATAAGTATAAGATACATAACATTGAAATATTGATGAAACATAAAAATGATACATTCATAAGTATATCACCAAGCTTCATCACTAAGGTGTTGTAAAACATGTTACCAAGGTTATTCACCAATATACATAAAAATTTCATCTCTAGAGAATAATTATTTAACCAATGAATTAGAGTGTTATCAGGGAACACCCTTCATATGTCTTAAATTATGTGTTCCACATAGATCATAATAAATCATTTCATTAATAACCCATGGAGGATAAAGAATGGGTTTTATATAAAATTGTTGAGTACATAACTGTTTAAAGACATGAAAAATTCATTATTTTTAACCCATGAGAAGGTAATGTGGGATTCATAAATGGAAATAATAAATCAATAAAGTATAATTACATATATATTAATACCCTTTGATAAAAATAGGGTTGGTTATTTGTAATATAAAAATATATGCATAGAAAATCAATTGAGGATTTCGACAGCATAACGGGTATACAAAGTGGTTTATGTAATGGGATTAATGAGAGAGAATGGAAGTATATAATTAATATAAAAATATTATTAAAGTAATGGAATGATCATAGGTTTATAATAACATGATAAATTTTAAATTATAAGACTAACTATAAAGGAAGTTCTTGGATAAAAAGGAGAGGAAATGAATATCATACATTGCTATATAGCTTCTTAAAGCTTGAGGAGAGTTCCATGGAAACATAAAATCTCCTTGGAAAGTCTCTAAAGAGGGAAAATGAGGATAAATTCATGATTAATGTAATGGGAGTGAATCAAATGGGTTGTATAGGTTGGTATTTATAGTAAATGTAGGAGGATTGTTTATTAATTTCTAAATATAAGCCTTGGAAATCTTGGTTTTGGAAAATGTAAAACCATTGGATTACCCATGGTTTTGGATGATGATTTATGAAATTAAGAAAAACAAATTGAAAATATTTAGTTTTATAAATGAACTTAAATATTTCATATTACTTTGGGGATGGAAAAATATTTATTCCACAAAATAATTTTTTTAAAATCTTAATTCCCACTTTAGACTTTTGAAAGTTTTTTATAGGTTTGTAAAATCATTTTAATTCATTAAAATACAGTATATTAATAAAATAACTTAATTTTTTCCATGGATTCAAATTTATTAATTATTAAATCATTATTACATATTTATAAATTCATAAAACATAATAAAAACAAAAAACAGTATTTTTACTATTCACTGAAAAATAAAGTATTTTAGAATATTCTCAAAATTTCACCCTAAACACATTTTGAGAATATAATTTTAAAATTTATATTAATTTTATCATAATAATTTTATAACATAGGTATTTTTAATTATTAACATAAAAATTATGATTTTAGCAAACTACATTAAAATACATTTTATTAAAAAAAACTTGTTATAATTTCTATGAGTTTTTAATCTTGATATTTATTTTGTGGAATTAAAATATTTATATGTTATTAAATTATTCATTAAAAATGTTATTAATATTAAATTTTACTATTTTGGGGCTAATTTACTATTCCAATAGTCGGGTTACTATTCCTAACGGTATGGTCTCTATTCATAATGGTCAGGTTACTATTCCACCGGTCTTATCACTATTCCAATAGTCATATTAGCTAATATAAATAACTATTAATTATTTCATTCATTATTCACCTCAATTATGATAAATTTTATACATTTCTAAAATATTGATTGGATTACTAATTTTATGTCTTCTTTTATAGTTTTTTTCATGGTTGTAATGATTCTAGGGGATCATCATGATCTTAATTTTCTTATTTTTTTTAATTTTATTTTATATATTTATTTACACATTGTAATATTTCAATTACCAGGTATTTTTTTATTCTATAAATATAATGTTCTCAATTAATAAAAAAATTATTGTTTTTGTCACTATTTTTTTGTGTTTCATGTGTATGGAACACTTAAATATAATAAAAAATAAATTTCATTTAAAAAAATTTGGGTATTTTAATTCTCCCCCATTAAGAAGATTTTTATTATAAATCTAGTTCCAAAATAAAAACAAATTGGTTTATTTCTCCTTTATCACTTATTTGGGCTCTCAAGTTACTTCTTCAAACTTATGATTACTCCACAAGATTTTCACTTGTTCCTCAACACTTGTTCATTTTCATCAAGAATTAGGATCGACTCTTCTTTATATGATAGTTCATGTTCCAATTTCATACCATTTGTGTCTATTATATATGTTGTATCTTACATATAATTTCTTAACATGGACAAATGGAATACTTCATAGACATTGGAAAGATTTAGAGGTAGTGTTACCCAATACGAAACTACTCTAACATGCTCCAGAATTTCAAATTTTTCAATATACCTTGGCTTTAGTTTCCTCTTATTTCTGAACCACATGACCACTTTCCATGGTGATGTTTTTAAGAATAAATATTCCATGAAATGAAGCTCTAATTATTTCCATTTATTGTCAGTATAACTCTTTGGTCAACTCTGAGCATCCTTGATAAATTTTTGGATCACTTGTGTATTATTTGTAGTTTCAATGTATGGCCCCAATAGTGTTCCTTATCCAACTCCATCCCATAATTTTTAAGTTATACACCTCCACCCATAGAGTTATTCATAGGATCCATTTGAATACTTGAGTGAAGACTATTTTTATTGGAGAATTCAACAAGTGGGATATTGTGATCCCAAATCCCTTGAAAATAAAGTGATCCAGCTCATAACATGTCTCCAAATATTTGAATATTCCAACAAGACTTCACATCGGTTTGAGGATGATAGGTTGTTCTAAGTTTTACTTTGGTATTCATATCCTTTTGAAGACTCCTCCAAAACATAGAAAAAAATATTGAATCATGGTCTGAAACAATTGATAGTAATGTCCCATGAAGTGTCACCACTTCTTGAATATAAAATTGAGCAAGGAACTCAAGAAAGAAATATAATCATATAGAAATAAAACGGTCAAACTTTTTCAATCTATAAATTATTTCCCATGTATATTTTTCCCCCTTATATTTCTTTGGAAGGTTGTTAACAAAGTTTATAGTGATATTGTCCCACTTCCTTACTAGTATGGGTAGTGCTTAAAGACTTAAAAATTGCACCATTTTTAATGCATAAGAAGGGAATGTGGGTTTCATACATTTAAATATATAATAAATGAATTATAATTAAACATATATGAATACCCTTGAATAAAAAATGGGTTCGTTATTCATAACATAAAAAGAGAGGCATTGAAAATCAAAGGATGGTTTTGGTAGCATAACGAGTATACAAAGTGGTTTATAGAATAGGCTTAATGAGAGAGAATATAAGTATCTTAATAACATAATAACATTTAGAAAATAATTGAAAGATAATAAGTTCTTGGGAATATAATAACTTTGAAATTATAATACTAACTACAAAGGAAGTACTTCAATAAAAATGGAGAGGAAAAGAATCTCTTACCATGTGAGATAACTTCTTAAAGCTTGAGGAGAGCTCCTTGGAACCTTAAAAACACCTTGGAATGTCTCTATAGAGGTAAAATTGGGATAACTTAAGTATTAATGGATTGGGAGTGAATGAAATAGGGTGGATAAGTGTGTATTTATAAGAAATGTGTGAGGATTGTTTATTAATTTCTAAATATACACCCTGGATATCTAGGTTGTAGAAAAGGGAAAACCATTAGCTAACCCAAGGTTTTAGAACATGATTTATGAAATTAATAAGGTTTTTTTAACATATTTGAGTTTTATAACAAAAATTAAATATTTTATATTACTTTGGGCAAGGTAAAATAAGTTTTCTGCAAAATAATTTTTTAAAATCTTAATTTCCACTTCATATTTTGGAAAGTTTTTTTATAGGCTTGAAAAATCATTTTAATTCATTAAAATACAATATATTAATAAAATAACTTATTTTTGGTTTAGAATTAAGTTTTCTTAATTATTAAATTATTATTACATATTTATGAAGTCATAAAACATAATGAAAACAAAAAAACTGTATTTTTACTATTCACAGAAAAATAATGTATTTTATAAAATTCTCAAAATTTCACCTAAACCTAGTTTTCACATGAAAATTTAAAAAATAACATTAATTTTATTATAATAATTTTATATCATATGTAATTTTAATTATTAACATAAAAATTATGATTTTAATGAAATACATTAAAATACAGTTTATTAAAAAAGCTATTTATAATTTCGTTGAGTTTTTAATATTGATATTTATTTTATAGAATTAAAATATTTATATATTATCAAATTATTCAAGGTAAATACCAACTATGGTGACCCTACCTTTTAATACATGATTTTTAACATAATTTCTTAATAAAATATTACATTAATAACTTTTAAGAACATTTTGAGGTTTAGTGTCTTGGAAACTAGGTACATAATACATGAATTACATAAGAAAAGAATAAACATAAACTTTATTTAATCCTATTGAAAGACTCTATATTATTCCATCCTAGGTCACCTCACTGCAAGTAATTTCTTGAGACATACATCAATTTAAAAGGGTGAGAATAAGCTCGATAAGGGATAAATAAAGGAAATGAGTGATTATAATGGATAAAACATGAGACATAACATGATAGAATAATAATAATTATATATTAAATAACATGGAAATGTGTCTACAACATAAAAAGGATACATTCATAATCATATCATCAAGGTTAATCACCAAGTTCTTATAAAACATATTAGTAAGGTTATTCACCAAGGTGTTATTAACATGCTATATCGAGAGATTAATTATATACCTAATGAATTGGAGCACATTCAAGGATCACCCATAATATGTATTAATTCATGTGTTCCACATAGATCATAATAAAAATTTTCATTAATTATATATGGAGGATAAAGAACGGGTTTCATATAAAATCACTGAGTACATAAATGCTTAAGGTCTTGAACATTCTATCATTTTTAAACCATTTAATACATGGAAACCCCATGTAAATGAACTATAATTTCATATATATTAATATCCTTTAATAGAAATAGTTTTGGGTATTTATAATATAAAACAAGAGGCATGGAAAATCAAAGGATGATTTCAGCCGCATAACAGGTATACAAAGTTGTTTATAGAATGAGCTTAATGAGAGAGAATGAAAGTTTCCCATTGATATAAAAACATTTGGATAGTAATATAATGATAAAAAGTGAATTAGAATATTATATCTTTGATATTATAAGACTAACTACAAAGTAATTATTTATATAAAAATGAGAGGAATAGAATCGCTTACCTTGCAAGATATCTTCTTAAAGATTTAGGAGGGTTCCTTAGAACATAAAAAACTACTTGGAGCCAACAAACCCATACCCGAGTGGAAAGGGTTCCTGTTTGGCATCCAAGAGACCCAGGTTCAAAATCGGGTGGAGGAGAATTTATGGGGGTACTGTAGCAGTACTGTAGCAGGTACTGTAGCAGGTACTGTAGTAGGTACTATAGAAGGTAATGTTCGGTACTGTAGCAGCTAGAACTATTCACCTGATTTGGGTCTTCGGGCCATTAAAGGTCTTTGGGCCACAGGGCCTTCAGGCCATTGAAGACCATGAAGTAGCCCAGTTGACACAAAGCAAGCCCCAGAAGAGTATCATAGCAACAGTAGCAGTCACCAGAAGCAGAGCTAGCCAGATTGGAAGAATGAGAGGGTATGGAAACCGTCATCGAGACCAGGCACCGTGCAGCTTTGTACGGGGCAATGCTAGCTGATCAGTAATGCAGGTGGGGAGCTAAAGGCGATCAATGATGCAGAAGCTGGGGAGGGGCAGTTCTAGTGGGTTGGGCCTACGGGTCATGTATGGGCATGGTATGCCTCTGGGCCTTCGGGTCATGTATTACAGGTCATGTTGGGCCTTGTGCCTTGGGCCTACGGGTCATGTATGGGTTCCCCTTCAACCCTTAAAAATGGGATTATCTATAATAAAAATAATAATAAAGAAGGCCTTTGGGCCATTGGGAGGAGGAAAAAACTCCTTAGAAAGGTTCTAGAGATGGAAAATGAGGGGCAATTCGTGATTAATGGATTGGGAGTGAATAAAATGGGGTGGATAGGTGTTTATTTATAGGAAATTTGGGAGGATTGTTTATTAATTTTCAAATATAGGCCTTAGTAATCTAGGTCATGGAAAATGGAAAACCATTGTCTTACCAATGATTTTGGATCGTGATTTATGACATTAACAAGGTTTTTTTTGAAGTTTTTGAGTTTTAGAACTAAACTTAAATATTTTATATTACTTTGTGCATGGTAAAATAATTTTTCCAGAAAATAATTTTTTTTAAAAGATTAATTTCCACTTTATACTTTGTAAAGTTGTTTATAGGTTTGGAAAATCATTTTAATTCATTAAAATAAAAATTATTATTATTATTATTGGCAATGGGTTCTATTTTATTAATTAATAAATCATTATTTCATATTTATGAAGTCATAAAACATACCGAAAACACAAAACTATATTTTTACTATTCACTAAAAAATAAAGTATTTTAGAAAATTCTCTAATTTTCACTCTAAACAAATTTTGACATGATAAATTCAAAAGTGATATTCATTTTAAGATAATAATTTTATAACATATGTGATTTTAATTATTAAAATAAAAAAATATGATTTTAATGAAATACATTAAAATATACATTATTGAAAAAATTTCTTACAATTTCTTTGAGTTTTTAGTCTTGGTATTTATTTTATGAAAATAAAATATTTATAGGTTATTAAATTAATCTTGATAAATTTTATTTAAATTAAATTGTGTTATTTTGGGGTTCATTTAATATTTCAACGGTCGTGTTACTATTCTTAACAATTATGTCACTATTTCTAACGGCTATGTTACTATTACAATGGTTATATCACTATTACAATGGTCATATTACCTCCTATAAATAACTCTTAATTCCTTAATTAATCATTTACCTCAATTCACCTTATGGTTCTATATTTATAAAATGTTGATTGGATTACTAATGTTTTTTCTTTTTTTAGAGTTTTGTTCATGGTTGTGATGATTCTAGGGGATCAAGATGATTTTAATTTTCCTATTCTTTTAATTTTATTTTATTTTTATTAATTTAACCATTATAATATTTTCAATTCTAATGTATATTTTTATTATATAAATATAATATTCTAAATTAATTAAATATATCATTGATGTTGTCATCATTTTTTTATCGCATGCGTATGATGCACTTATATATAATAAAATAGAAATTACATTTACAGAATTTTGGGTCATTAAATTCACACCATTAATAAATTTCATCCTTGAAATTTGTGTCTAGCCTCAAAACAAATAGGGTATTTCTCCTTCATCAATTCTTCAAGCTCTTAGGTTGATTTTTCAAACTTTTGAATTCTCTATAAGACTTTCATAGGTCATATTGTCTTTTTTATCAATGCTTTTACCCTTTCATAAAGATTTTAGATTGGTTCTTCTTCATATGATAGTTAAGGTTATAATTACACAAAATTTATTTCTAGTATATATGTTGGGTTTGTAATATACTTTTATAATAAGGACACATGGAATACTTCCTGAAAATTGGAAATATTTGGAGGTAATTCTACTGTAATGACTCTGTTTTTCCTTGTAAGACTTTAAAATATTTTAAAGTATATTTTTGGATCCATCTATTGATTAAGTGTAGGATTTAAGGTCTTAGAGATCATTGATGTTGATATAATAAAAATATTAAATATATTATACCATGTGTACATATGTTTTCATAAATAATGGAATAACTCTCAAATTGTGCCTAATGTGGGAAATATGAGACTATAAATAAATCCATAATGTGTTTTTTACCCTAATAATGACATAATCCTTGTATTCATTGGGTGTTTTGTTAAAGATAATTCATGGGGGGATTAATAATCAAATAAATTAATAAATTTATTTATTGGTTATTAAACGGACAAACCTAATCCATCACTCTATTTAAACATTGTCATTCAAAAATCCTAGGGTTAACTCTATAACCCTAGGGATTTGAGAGAACTGTAGAGGAGAGTGTTGGAGGATATCAATATATCTAGTATCGATGATTTTTTTTCTAAGGATCTTCTACACCAAAGGAGTTCTTGGAACTCGGCAACGGTAATGATTTATGATTCTTTATTCATTAGAAATATATCACACCTTTAGGTAAGTAATTTTTTTATATTTTTTTAATCCCCATTTTTTATCCCATGTCAAACATGAATCAATCCTTCTAATAAATTGATTTGTGGGTCAATATTAGATTTACAAGTGTTTATTTATCTTCCTAGAATTACAAATTGATAATATTTTTTATCCTTGATTATTCCTTATATTCATCATTGTGATGAAAATGTATTGGGGCCAACCCAAACAATTGATGAGGTTAGTTCCTCATGTTTGTGTTTTTTGCCTTTCTCCCCTCATTATATGAGTGTTCATCATCGATATTCTATTTTTCATGTGGTTCGATAAATAATCAGTGAATGATTGTTGCGTAATCATTATTTTTTTCAATGGATCATTATTGTGGGTTCAATTTTGAGATCAATGGCATGATCATGGTGTAAGAAGATGAAAAAGGATCAAGATAGTATTAGGAGTTATCATTTTGTAGGATCAGGTGTTTAGATGACATGGTTCTATGGGGATGATTCTCGAGCAGATTAGTGTACAGAATCTGGTCACCAATGATGATTAGAGTTTTTTCAACATAGATCCATGTTTTGTAGACATGATTTGTAGATAGAGAGAAGGAGGAGGAGGATTGAGTATATCCTCATGAAGACTGGTGGATTTTGTAAATTTTTTATCCACATGGCTTGTATTTCAGTTGAACACACACTGTGTGGTTCCTCGCTAGTGAGGGATAGGTTTTACATGGAGATAAAAATATCGCATGTTATTTGAAAGTTACGCACGCCGTATAACCCAAATATGGTGACTTGGAATGTACCCTAGGGGTACATGGACATACTGATAGGTACATGGGTATGGATAGGTTACAAGGTCATAGCTAGGGTACTTAGGGACATACTAGTACACTAGAACAAACAGTGTACATGAGCAAGGCCATAGTATACAGGCATGGCCAAAGAGACATGGGAATAGGCATGGTCTCGAGAAAACCCAAGATTAGAAAGAAACATTGTGTACTTTCTGTACACACCATGTACTTTATCATTCACAAGTTAATCCATTTTCCTATTCAATCAAGATAAGCATTAGTTGGGTGTGTTTCCTCTTTCCAGTTTAGTGTGGGTGAGTTCCCTTATTCCAGGATGAGTTTCCTCGATCCACTCCCATGAGGGTTTTAGTGTGTCATCTATTCCTGTGTATTAGACGTAAGATCTCCTCAGTAGATTAGAGAAGGTATCACTCATTGAGTTTTGGGGTTCCATCCTCATTACCATCTTTCTCCCTAGGTAGGTTTTAGAATCATGTGACCTACATACCTGAGTATTTGATCCCCTGTATAGCATGTTAATCCAGTTAGGGTTAGGTGTCCTCTAGAGGCCCTGGGTATGATCCCCTACCTATATATTGATATCTTATGATTTCCATCATCTACTTCTTCATGTAAAGGACCAAAATGCATGACCTCTCATATGAGAACCATTAGTGTTAGCATGACCTGAGGATTGTGTTCTCCTAGATGTGCATTGCCTCGAAGCCTCGAGAAGAATCCTAGTTCGGTAGTAAGGGAATGACCTTACCTTGAGACTTAGTGTCTATCTTGAGCATATCTTGTTGGTTATTATGGTTATTACTATTTTTTATCTCATATTCTGATTCATATACCTTTGTGGTGTTGATCTAACCCCTCTTCAGATGCTTTGTGTTTGGTGATTTTAGGGTGCCCTACTAGGTATTGTTATACTCACCCTTGTATGGGCTCTACCTACATGTGTCATCGGTTATGCAGATAATAGGCCTTTAAATGGATTCCTTGGATTTCCAGTAGCAAGTGGATCTTAGTATGGCTAGATGGACTGTCATGAACCTACTTGGGTCAACCCGATCCGGCTCATAACAAATCCTCAAGTATTCCTCCCCAGACACTAGAGGTTGTTGACTAGCAGTGAGGGACTAAAAGGATACAATAGGGGGACTATTATCTCATATCAAAGTGCAATAACAATGAAAATAAACCAAACCCATACACATACATGAACATTAGAGTGTGAATAAATAAATAAATAAATAAAATAAACTATAATAAATTGAATGCATCATACATAAAAGGACAAGAAAATATAGACACTAGTCTCCCACTGGGCCAATCACATATAGAATAAAATAAAATAAAATAAATACATAAGTCTCCACTATTACTCTAAGACAAACAACATACCCAGTCTCCACAACCACTAAACTAATCCAACACAAGTGTAAGACTCCACACAAATTGATTCATTCGATCATGAAACACCGACCCTCTATCTGATCCATTGCACCTTATTATTAACCTGAAATTAAACATAAGGTATGCATGTGCATCGAGGTTTACATATAGAGGGTAAGAAACAAATATCAGTAGGCCACCCCCAGTAGCTTTCCTAATATATACCTTCATAAAATGTACATGAAACACCTGATATACCCATCCTAGCCAAACAAGACTAATAGAATACAAATGAAAAAATATATATAGAAAAGAAACAAAAAAGGGGAAAAAAGGAAAATATCCAACCATAGGTTCTAGTAAGACACCTGAGTTAAATCTACCCTCGCTATGGCCCTATCTAGAGGAATTATGAAATGTGGATCTCATGGCCATAGCATCAAGTGTGCCTGCCTAATCAAGAAGGAGATCCAAAGTTAAACGCAAGGACATGAACTGATTTTGGAAACAAAGATCTCATCCTAAGTGACTAAAACACTAAATCACATTTATTAGGATCTGAGACTCTAATATAATGATCTAAAATGGTGATTAGGGATACCTATTGACTTCAGAAGGATACTATCATATCCTAAAAATCTTGTACAACCAATTGGGTGATAATGAACCTATTGGAACATTGTCAAGCTACCTGATCAGGTCCTAAACTCTTAAAATCGGGCCTCGATAGCACAATAGCTTCTATGGTACACTAACCCTAGCCATGGGGAAATACTAAACTTGGGTGACTTCACTCATATAGATTATACATTACATCTCTATCCCTACTTCATAACATCCAATCTGCAATGTAAAGAAACAAAGTCAAATCTCAGGGCCAAAGTGTAGTCTAGTAATATCCCAAAGGTCTCCTCTCCCATTCAATCCTAAACAAGAATATCCTCAAACCTCCTATCCCACAAGCTCAAGCATCCAGATTGGCTATACTAAAACCCAATAACAGGATCTACTAAGACCAGAATCGACTATCTCATAGGACAACAATCATGGGGAACCCTCTATAGTCTCTAAACCCTTATCTCAAGTAGGATTCCCTATAATGGATCCTCCATCAAAACCAAACCTTATGCCAATACTACCAAGAGAAACTATAGCTGGTCTCACAGCTCACAGCCCAAAGATCACCCACCCAAAAGGGAAACCTCAAGCCACACCATGCCCAAAAGGGAAACCTGAAGAAACACCCTTCCCAGAAGGGCAACCTCAAGCCACACCTTTACCATAAGGTAATTCCTCAAAAAAATTACATCAAACATATCTAAAACTCCACCCAATAGTACCCAAGTGTACCTTCTATCCTATGATGTTGTCCCAACCTAAATGATTCCAATGATCCATACCTCAAGTGACCTAATCTAAACCTTAGGAAAACAAACTAATGATCTCGCCTAGAAAACACTCAATATCAACTCTCATGATCCATCAAAAGAACCTCAAACAAACTAACCTGACACCCTCAAACAAGGTGATCAACAATAACACACCCTCACACAAGCCTCACAACTCACACCCAAACCTCCTATAGGATTCTAGAACCACAACATCAAAGGAATCCTCCCACAAAAATCTATTGGTCTGAAATACCAAACAAACTACCCCTAAATGCTGAAAGTATTCCACCATCATGATCTATGTGGAAAAATTCTTAGAGTGGACTCCTATTATGTCTAATTCTGACTCAAGGGCACAAAGATACCCAAAACCCCCTCATTGGAAAAATTACATGACATGTACTTATGAGTACATGGAATGTACCCTCAAAGGTTCACCTAGCCATGTACTTATACATGGATAGGGTACACCCAGGGTCTACTCATGTACTAGAACATGGAAAGGGCATGCATTGGGTCTTCCAGTATACTATTATATAGCCATGTCCCCTCATATGGGGTGTCTTCCCAAGTGCTCGGCCACATGGGCATGTACTAATACATGGAATGTACTCTTAGTACACATCATGTAATCTCAATGTGAATGTTTACCCATGTACTTGGATGCATGGCCAAGTACCACTATATGGAATGTACTCTAGGTACCTGGCGTGTAGTCCAAAACAATCCACATGCCCAAGTACTTGGCCATATGGCCAAGTACAACTCCATGGTGTGTACTTAATGTACATAGTGTATACTTATAAAAATTTCATCTTCCCTAAACAATAAGAATATATGGAGTGTGTTTAGAAAACCACACACCATATGATCAAGATTTCTGAATGGGAAACCCCTGTGAACATCCCAAAGCCCCCTGATTTCAACTTGAAACTCACCAGATCGACCCTCTAGGGGTCACCAACAACCCAAAAACAGGATTAAAACTTAAAAATAACTTCTTTATGAGGATTTACAGTGAAAATATTAAAAATGACCTACCTATGGGTAGGAATTTTCTAAATATTTGATGTGATTCATGATCCACAGCTATCGCATGACGATCTACTATAGCCTCACCTCTGTTGTTGCACCTCCTTCTCCATCTCTCTCCCTCTCTCTCTCCCTCCCTCTCTCCCAATCCCTCTCCTCACTTAGTCATGAAAAATGGAAGACCTAGGGGGTGTTCACATGAAGAAAAAGTGGGATAGGATAGAAAATATAATAAAAGGTAAAAAGGAAAAATAAAAGAAAAAAAGGAAAGAAAAAAAGGAAATGGGGCCCAGCCCCAATGCCCGATGTAAGGTTATGCCTCACCTAGGAAAAAACCCACATTCCAAAATCAACTATAAAGTAAAAATTATGATATAACACCTCAAATATAAGATATCACTGAATGAAAATGTATGAATAAATAGTATTTAATTAATTTAATATTAAATATTCCTCTAAAATTCAAATGATTTGAAACTTCACCAAACTCCTACACTATGGTAAACACCCTATTTTAGGCCCAATAGAATGGTCATAAAAATTATCTGAGATCTATTGATAAGAAAAATTATCTTTTTCCCCTAAAAACCCACCTGAGGGAAAAAATTCAAATTTTTCCTATTTTTCGTAAATCTTTATGATGAGTTTTGTGAAAATATACCCAATATAAATGCTTCTCACCTCTGAGAATCCTAATTGGATAACAAGATACCAAGATTAACCTTAAACACTAACACTTCCAGCAAAACCACAAGAATCCACCGAATGTTCTCATAGCACCCAAGACTCTCTCAACACAAAGGACATTCATCTATTATTGATATGATTCTCCCCATAATAGGAGGGTCCTTATCATCTACTCTCAACCAAAAACCAAACTCCATGGCCCACACTCCATCCACTAATAAACAATATGGTTAGACATAGTTAAACCACTCACACTAAGTGCCAACACTGAACACTAATGACCGCCCATTCCTAGCTCACCTGGAATGACATACCCACACTCTAAAAACCACCTAAAATGAGATACACAACCTTTGATGGCCTATGGTTAACTCTCCACCATGAGGATTCACTTACACCACTCCTAAAGAACTAACCAACTCTAGACAGACCCACACACAACTCAACTAGCATTGCACAAAACCCTCATGCACATGCACCCACTCAACAAGGCTTTCCTCTAAAATCCATGCCAAGAAACTCTCTCCATATCAAGGCATAGTGATTATTAAAAAAACCTCTCATAATCTCCCATGATAAAATGATCCATTTTCTAAAGAACCTAGGCTAACATGATTAACCACTAACCATGCTCCTCACATAGGCTAGTTCCACAAACCGAAGCACCCTTTGCAGTCCTCTTAAAAAACAAGGTATCCCCCTCATACTAAGATCAATCACACAACTACCCTCCACTTGGGAATTGATCCAAATCCAAAAGAACCCAACCACTCTCTCACTACACCACCAAAACCATATCCAGAACCAATAGGGACTAGCATCCAACCAAAATTTCCCTCTCAAACCATCTATAAAGCCAAGAAACCACAAGCATTCTCCGCACTCCACAAAATAAGCTCAAGGAATCCTCTACCAAACCACAGAACTTATTATGGCTACCATAACCTCAGGGAAACTCGATCTTGATCCATTAATCACTCAATTATCCTTTCCTTCAGTGATTCAACCACATCCTTAGGGATTCTCAAAATCCTACACCAACCTATAAGAGTTTCTCCACATCCCTTGATGAAGTGATTGAACCTCTACCACCAAATATCACCTCTCCATGAGATCCACATGAATTTTAATTAAAAATAAAGTACTCATGGTTCAGTTGAGTATAATTCCACCAAGTACTTATATGAGGAAAAACTTTATGAGTAGTTATTGACACTTTAAAAAACTAAACCTCTATCGTCAATAAAAACACATATAATCAAGAAAATATCATGGGGATCTTATGTTCCAATCATGATGTGTGAACACCGAACTCTTTCCATTATTCCAAGTTCCAAAAACTCATAAATCACAAAACCCACTAACACAAGTGAATCACTCAAGGTGAAAACCACACAACCATAATAACAAAAGCCAAGAATAGTAACCATGTGACCCTGGTAACTTAGAATTCCTACCAAAATAGGTTTTCATGATCCACGAGTATGATATCCATTACAATATTGAACACATTCGTGGACCTCCTTTTTTCCAACTCTACAAATAGTAAGACAATGAAAAGGGTGCTCTTATACCATTTTTTCACAAACCAATCTAGTTCTACCCATTATGGATCATAATAAGGCCTCAAACGTGCCTCCCCTTATGCTTGAAGCTGCTAACTAAAGTCAAGGGATAAAAGGGATATCGTGGGGAGACTATTCCCTTAGATCAAAGTGCAATAATAGTGAAAATAAACCAAACACATACATATCCATGAACATCAGAGTGTGCACAAATAAATAACTGAAACAAACTATAATAAATGTAATACAACATATAAAAAAGGATAAAAACATATAGATATTGGTCTCCCACTAGGGAAACCATGTGAAGAATAAAATAAAAGAAAATAAATACTCAAGGATCTACTACTAATCTAAGCCAAACCATATACCTGGTCTCTATGACTTATGAATGACTCCAGCATGAGTAAAACACTCCACATGAGTGGATCCACTTGATCATTAAACATTGGGACTCCACCCAATCCACTGCATACTATGCTCAACCTGAAATCAAACATAAGGTCTATACATGCACTGAGGTGCACATTTTGGGGGTGAGAAACAAATCTTAGTAAGCTACCCCAAATAGTAGCCAAACATTTATTGTCATAACATGTATATGTAAAACCTGATATTCCCAACCAAGATGAATGAGACTACTAGAATAAAAATGAAAAAAAAGTGATAAATAAAAGGAAAATATCTAACCATAGGTTCTATCTTGACACCCAAGTTAAATATACACTCACTCTATCCCCAACTAGAAGAATTACGAAATGTGGATCACACAGCCACAACATCAATCACATTTTCATAATCAAGAAAGAGCTCCAAATACCAATGCAAGTATAGACACTAAGGTTATACCCTATTATATAATACTAGGAATTTAAAACACCAAAGCGCATCTACCAGGATTTAGAACTCTAATGGAACGATATGAATTGGTGATAGGGACTCCCAATCGACCAATGGAAGATACTTCCTTGTCCTAGAAGTCCTACAAAACCAATTGGGAAATAAAAAACCTATCATCACATTTTCAAACTATATAATTAGTTCCCAAACTCATAAAAGTGTTCCCCTAGAGAACATTATCTTCCACAACCCACTAACCCTATCTAGCGTGAAAATCTAAACTAGGTTAATTTTACTCATCTAGATCGTTCATTAACTCCCTATTCTAGATACACAATATCCAAACACCAAAGTACATAAACATAGTAAAATCTCAGGGATAATGGTAGGTCCAATAATATATCAAAGGTATCCTCTCACATTCAGTCTTAGCTAAGAATAGCCATAAACCTCCAAGCCTATAAGCTCAAGCACTGAGATCAGCTACTCCCAAACCCATAGATTGGAGATACTAAGACTATAAATGACTATATTATAGTCCAAAAAGCACGGGGAACCCTCCATGGTCCCTAAAATATCATCTCAAATAGAAAACCCTATAATTAATCCTCTATAAAAATCAAACCTCATACCAATACTGATAAAAGAAACCATATTTGGTCTCATAACTCAGAGCCCAAAGATCACCCACCCAGAAGGGAAACCTCAAGATGAAATATTCCTAGATGCGAAACCTCAAGTAACACCATGCTCAGAAGGTAAAACTCAAGACATGTTATGCCCATAAGGGAATTCCTAAATAGGTCCATCATACCAATCTCAAACTTCACCCAAAAACACCCATTTTTAACTAAAATCCTATGATGTCATACCAACCTAAAGAATTCCACCAGTCCAGACCTCAAGTGACCAAATATATACCTTAATAAATTGAACTAACAATATCACCAAGAAAACACATGATTCTACCTCCCAAGATATATCCAAATGACCATGAATAAACACACATGGGATCCTCAACTAAGGTGATCAACAAGAACACAACCCCCTTAGGCCTCACAGCTCACAACCCAACCCCTGAGAGGATTCTAGAATCACAACCTCAAAGGAATCCTCCCACAAAACTCTATTTGTCCAAAACACCATCAAGAATACCTCTAAAATCTAAAAGGATTACACAATCATGATATATGTAGAAAAAACTCAAAAAAGGACTCCTCTTATGTCTAATTATGACTTCAAGGCACAAATATACCCAAAACCCCATTGCTGGAAAAAGTACATGACATGTACTTATGAGTACACGTCATGTACACTCAAAGGTGAACCTAGACATATACTTCTACATGGCCTGGGAACATATGAGGTCTTCATGTGTACTAGTACATGGATAGGGAATACATGGGGTATGCTCATGTACTATTACATAGCCATGTCCCCCTCACATGGGGTGTATTCCAAAGTAACCATCCACATGGCCATGTACTACTACATGGTGAATACTCCAAGTACATGGAATGTAGTCACAAAATTCTCATTTCCCATGTACTTGGATACATAGAAAAATACCACTACATGGTGTGTACTCTGGGTATACAATGTGTAGTCACAAATAATTCACATTCCCAATTACTTGGCCACATTACCAAGTACTACTACATGGGGTATACTTAAAGAACAAAACCTATACTTATAAGAAAATTTCCTTCCCCAAACTATAAAAAAACACATCATATGTCTATAAAATTAGACACTATGTGATCTAGATTTTTGAATGAGAAACCATTATGAACCTCCCAAAACCCCTAATTTACCTTGAAACTCGGAAGATTGATCCTCTGGGGATCCCTAATAACCCAAAAAACAATATTAAAACTTAAAAAACTTATTTATGAGGATTTATGGTGAAAATTTTAAAAGGGACTTACTTAGAATAAAAACTACTAAATCTTTGACCTGATTCATGATACACTGCTTCCTCATGATGATATGATGTGACTTGAGCTCCGTGACAGAACCTCCTTCCCCCAACCTATCCCTATCCCTCTCCCTCTACCTATTCTCTCTTGGAAACAACAAAGGGAATCCCCATAGGGGTATACACATGAAGAAAAATGGAGATAGGATAGAAAATAAAAGGAAAAGGAAGAAAAAGAAAAAGGAAAGGAAAAAAGGAAATAAAAATGAAACTGGGATCAGGCCCAACCCTGAAGCCTGACGCAAGGTTATGTCTCACCTAGAAAAAACCTCTCATTTCAGACTCAAACACAAA
This sequence comes from Viscum album, assembly GCA_963277665.1. Lineage (NCBI taxonomy): Eukaryota > Viridiplantae > Streptophyta > Magnoliopsida > Santalales > Viscaceae > Viscum > Viscum album. The sequence goes on along the minus strand of OY728121.1, from coordinate 84,190,936 downwards.
GTCATAATTATAATCCAACACCCCAAAAAGAAGATATCACCAAATTAACATGTGTGAATAAATAATATTTAATAATATTAAATATTAAATATTCCTCCAAAATTAAAACTGTTCAAAATTTGACCAAAAACTTATACTATGATAAACACCCCATTTCAGGACAAATGGAGTGGTCATAAAAAATATCTAAGATCTCATGATAGGATAAATCACCATTTTTTCCCTAAAAAACCACGTGAGAGAAAAAAATAAAATTTTCCCAATTTTTATTAAACTATCACAATGAGGTTTATGACATGGACCGAAGTTAGTTCCAGGAGTTTCATTTTAAATAAATCTCCTTATTTATAATATTTTGGACTCTTTTTTAGTTTTACTATGATTGTATTTGACCCTTTTCTTTCCTATACGTATGGCATACTATGATGCAGTATATATTTGTATGTATGCATCTTGGTATCACTTGTATCATTCCTTCTACATTATGTGGTCCTTGGAGATGTGTGTATGTGTATAGGAACCTTTGGATAAGTCCTCCCATGTGTGTCACATGCCTAATCAGTTTTGGTCACTATCCCCTAGCCTATTGGGGGTGGGCTAGGGTTCCACACTCAGATTACCACCAGCCAGGCGAGCCCTAGTCAGTTGGGTCATGACATAGTGGTATCATAGAATTGGTTGTCTTAGGACCTGATTTTTGAGATAATCTAGATATGATGATTGTTTATAGAACTAGGGAAAAGGTGTTAAATTGTTTTGAGTTTTCCTCTTATACTAGGGAAACTAGTGATGGTGCAGCATCTCAAATATCCTTTCACCTAAACTCAAATAACCTTATTATTGGCTTGGTGAATGTAATAATTGGTTATAGGGAAACATTAGTACATTTATAATATAGGAATGGGTTTTGATTTCCATGTCTTTCTTGATTCATCTCCCTAGATAATCTCAATGATTGTGGTGCATCTTAACTATTGTTGGATGCCTCCATGATGATAGCTAGCTATATTTTCATGGTGGGGTTATGATGATAACCCACCTAGTGACTAGGCTTTAGTTTAGGGGATGGTGTAGTATGTGGTACCTCTAGTTGTTTTGCGGATTGTGCCTCCACCTTTTGAGTAGCCAGTTTTCATGATAGTACCAGAAGATGATGTGTATAGGATGATCTCACTTCATGAGTTTTAGAGATAGAGGCCCCTCGGGTTTTGGGGTGAGACAGACCCCCAGGTAGCATAGGACTGGCTCAAGTAATTTAGGCAAGTTTTCTTCCTTTTTAGGACACCTCCTAATCATATGGTGGTCCTAGAGGTGATCCTTATACATGGACCCGCATGGAAATGGTAGGGCATGATGACTTAGATACATGATGAGGAGGCTCTCACATGGATATATTTTTAGTGTCTCTTCAAGGATAAGTTTCACCTATTGATGTTGTAATTCATACATATACAATAGATTATAAAGCTAAAGAAGGGTAGTATGTCAGTTGTAGAGTATAAATCAAGTTTAACTAATATCTCAAGGTACTCTATAAACATGGTTTGTGATGATTACTTTCAATCATATACCTTTGAGTGTATACTTCTCTGAGATATCTATTCTAGAGTGATATCTCTTGATATCCCTACCTATAATGGTGTTTTGGATCATTCCATGGTTAATGATAGATTTCTAACTGAGAATACACTTCCAATTGGTGCTAGAAGAGGGCATCATGAAGCTAAGATTTTGGCAGCTGGTAGTCTATGATAGACTTAGGGGTCTAGGAATGAGAGGTATTTCTAGAGATAGTCTTAGGATAGTGGGTATATAGTTTAGGGCTCTCTGAAAGTTTCCATACAACTGAGGGAGAGGATATGTCACTCCCATGATGGTTGAGTTCATCTTTCATGATATTTTCTAACCTGTCATATACTAGACAGAGAGATAGATGATAGACTAGCTAGGTAGCGATAGTGATTTGAGTAGGGAGGTCCATAGGGTAGTAGATGTGGCATAGGATCTGTAAGATCTATGTAAGGTGTATGAAATTTTGATATGTTTCCACCACCACCCCCAGGTGGTCCATTCCAAGCTTAGGGGGTTTATGGTCAAGGACGTGGGTAGCTGTAGGAAGTAGATACTTATGACCCAGAGACTCCATGGATTATTTTAGATATAATCTATGTTTTATCTACTTTAGTTATAGTAATTAAAAACAAAAGTACGACACACTATTTTATTTCCACATCCCATGTTTTAGATCTAGAGATTCTGATGGAGCCTTTGGCTCGACCCTTACATTTGGAGACTCCTATAAGGGTAGATTCGGTGATCACACACTTCTATCGATAGTGTAACCTACGGATTGGTGAATATATATTCTTATGGGATCTATGTATGTCTATGATGAGGCCTTATGGTTTTATTCTTGGTATAGATTGGATATTCATGGTTCGTACACATATTTACTACTTTGGTCAAAGGATATGGTGTATTTGAGTTAATGGGATAATGTTTTCCTTCATCTATGAGAAGGAAACTCAGGTGAAGTAGGATGGTCTCATGCATAGGAGGATATATAATATTACTCATTAGTTGTCTAGTATTACCATTAATGTAGTGAATTTTATGAGCTTTCAGTTTCTTATAGTGATGGTGGAGTATGAGGGTGTCTTCCTTGAGGATGTTTTAGGATTACTTACCCACTGAGAGATATATTTATATATATATAATTTCACCTAAGTATGGTCTTGATATCTATTCCAATATATCAGATGGATCCCACAGAGCTTTGAGAGCTGAAGGTTTAGTTTGAGGAATTATAGAGGAAGTAATTTGACAGACCTAGTGTGTCTCCCTATGCAACCTCATTGTTTTTTCCAAGAAGCTGGATGGGATATTGAAGTTATGTGTGGATTATTATTTCTTTAACCAAGTGACCATAAAGAATAAGAATCCACTTCTGAGAATCAATGACCTCTTTGACCAGCTAAAATGGGAGACGTTGTTCTTGAATATTAACCTTAGTTCGGGCTATCACCATCTCCAAGTTCGATATGAGGATATACCAAAGATGGAATTATGGTGCCTCTATGATTAGTATGAGTATTTGGTGATTTCATTCAGTGAGATTAACACCCCAGCATTGTTTATGGGATTCATGAACCAGATATTTCAGCCCTTTTTAGACCAGTTCCTGGTAGTCTTCATTGATGATATCCTAGTATACTCAGAGACTAAGGAGTAACACATGAAAAATTTGAGGATGGTTCTATATGTACTCTAAGATAAAAAAATTTATGGGGATCTCTTGAAGTTTTAGTTTTGTATTTGAGAGGTCCACTTCCTAGGACATGCTATACCAAAAGAGGGGGTAGTAGTGGACCCAAAAAACGTTGAGGCAGTGCTATATTGGGAGACACCCAAGAGCATAACTGATGTACAAGGATTATTTGGGTTAACATTCTACTATCAGAGAATCATTCCATATTTCTCCAGGATTTTATCACTCTTGACTACCTTGGCCTGAAAGGGGCATCCTTTCTTATGGATGAAGAGGTTCCTACAGACTTTTCAAGAGTTGTGATAGAGGTTGATGAGAACCCCCATCTTGAAACTACCAAAGGAGGATGTTGAGTATGTGGTGTTTTGTAATTCCTATGGAACTGGGTTTGGATGAATTATTATATAGATTCAAGAAATGATCGTTTATGAGTCCCAACATTTGATACCCCATGTGAAGAACTATGTAACCCACAATCTAGAGTTAAAATTGGTTCTTTTCACCCTAAATATGTGGCAACACTACCTTATGGGTGAGTAGTTTATCATATATTCTGACCACAAGAGTCCCAAGTATATCTTTTCACATAAATATCTTAACTTCATATGGAGTTTATGGATAGATTTTATGCAGGATTATGACTTTGAGATAGTATATACTCTCATAAAGGGGAATCAGGTGTTATATTATCTTATCTTGAGATCTAATTTATAGTTTTTTAGTGAGGAATTGGAGTAATTTTCCTCATTGAAGTTTTCCTTAGTAGATGAGTATGGTGTATCATACCTCTAGTTTATGGTTATTACCCATCCACGTCTACAGTATGTTAAGGAGGATCAGCTTGTAGATATCGATTTTGAGGATTTTCATGTTCATATATCCACTAGAAGTGCTCCTAATGGATTTTATAAAGGTGGGGACCATGTCATCCTTTCTGAGAATAGACAATGGTACCATTTGTGCTACAAGAGGTGGTACTGAAGGAGTTAAATACATCCCCATTAGCGGTATATCCAAGAGTGAAAAAGATATACTAGGACCTTTAGAATCAGTTTTGGCAGCATGGGATGAAGATGTTCATAGCTGATTTTGTCTCTTTATACCTCACTTGTTAGTAGGTAAAGGATGAGCACTAAGTTCTAGTGGGTTTGGTTCTACCCCTTGAGGTTCCCAAGTGGTAGTGGGATAGTACATTCATAGAATTCATGATGAGACTTCTATGATTATATAGGGTTAACAATGCTATATGGTTGATTGTAGACTGACTCAACAAGTTGTCCCACTTCCTAGACATCTGAGAGAAGAGTTCAGTATAAGGATTGGAATGCCTTTACATACAAGAGATATTACGACTTCATGGAGTTCCCTCGATGATCACCTTAGACATTGATGATCATATCATTCCATGATTATATAAAGGATTGTAGGAGGAATTTAGGACTCAGTTACACTTGAGAATGGTGTTTCACCCCCAAACAAATGTCCTGACAAAGTGGACCACCCAAGTTTTGGAGTACATGCTTCAGGATTTCATGTTAGACTTTTTACATAGCTAGGAGGATCACCTAACCTTAGTGGAGTTTGTGTAAAATAGTAGCTACCACTCCACTATTATTATGGCACCATTCAAGACCTTATATGGGAGACCTTGTAGGTCACCGCTATTTTGGAATGATCTAGGGGAGTCAGCACTCATGGGCTTAGAGTTGGTGCGAGTGATAACAGAGATGGTGTTGGTCATCCAAGAGCAAATAAGGACTGCCTAGAGATATAAAAAGTTTTATGTGGACCGACTATGGATGCCTTTGGAGTGCGATGAGGGATTCCATGTGTTCCTAAAGGAATTAACTCAGTGAGTATTATGGATATTTGGATGGGGTGTAAAGTTATCTTCAATATTCATTATCCCTTTAAAAATATTTCATAGGGTTGGAGAGGTGATGTACCAATTGACACTAACATCATAGTTAGACCAAGTGAACAATGTCTTTCATGTGTCATGATAGAGAAGGTATGTGAATGACCTATCATATGTGTTGACTAGGGTGAGATAGAAATCGACAATGGAGCTACCTTCATAGAGTACCTAGTAGAGATTGAGGATCAGCAGGAGAAGATCATTTATGGGAAATTGATTCATGTTAGGTCTAAAAGGGGCCTAGATACCCTGATATGGTGGTGAATCAGGGTATGGATATTCTTTTCAAACTTCTCTATGCCCCACTGGATCTTGACCTATTTATGAGAAGGGTTACTTATTATGATATTTAATGTAAATATTGATCATGTACTTTCCAATTTTATCTTATGGTAATACACTAAAAGAAAAGTAATAAAGAAATCATAAGGATACATAGATTTTTACTTGGTTCACTCTTACTGGGCTACATCCAAGGATCATACAAAGGTAATGTGCCGATTGTACCAAATTCACTAAGGATCGCTGCTAATAATGATGTTTAGGCTAGATCACTTCTATTTCAAGGCTTACTACCTTTACAAGATTTAGGTTATACTCACTACATTCCCAAGGGTCACTCCCCATGTCTCTTTCTCTAGCTCACTACTGGTGGAAAGGATCACCATCTTCCTCTTCCTTTTCTCACTACTCTTGGAAGGGATCCACTCATAGTTTATAGACTTGTAGGTGCCTTCATTTTCATGAAATAATGTATCCTAAACTATAGATAGATGCTCTTTTGAAGTCCCTTTTTCACCTGTAGATAAAATACAATTCTCTATGAAGTGTTAGTTTGTGGAAATTTCTTTTGTAAACAATTTCAGTGCCTTCGCAATCTTCCTTTAATCTTCCACAAACAACCTTGCTTCCTCCATGAACTGCGCTACACCGCATAGCACGTGTGCTTTAAGGTCCACCTCTCCTCCGCAGACTACCTCTGCTTCCACGTACCATATACCATCTCCTCATATAATTTCCATAAACCACCTCTGCGTACCACCTCCGTGTACCACCTCTGCATATCGCCTTCACTTCTGCGGACCACTTCTCTCTATAAATTGCTTCTTCTTTTGAAAATTGTTTCCCTTTCACAAAAAAATTTCCTTTGCGAGCTTCAAAACCTTTCAAAACCCCTTCATGAACTCCTTCTCATTTCATGGAATTCTCCTTGTGAACCTCTTCTCCTTCATGGACTCCCCATGAACTATTTTCATACTTAGCAGAATTGTTTCCCAAAGTGAAGATTTTTTTCTAATGAAAATAACTCTTTGTAATACTAGGACTAGTGATCCTTATATAGGCAAATAGATCCAAAAAATCCATTAATCCATTTTACTTAAGTATTCAATGCGTTATAACCTTCACCAAGTACTGAGATCCTCTATAAACTATTTTTTCCTACGCAGTCCGCATATCACCTTGATCCTCTACGGTAGCTAATTCCAAAAAAGAAACATCACCTTTTCACTATGAACTATGTGTCTCTTGCATACCATTTTCCCTCTAGAAACCACAAGCCTTTACACAAACCATCTTCTCCCTGTGAACCATTTCCCCTACACGGTCTATGTTCCATACTTCATGGTCCACATAGCACTGTTATGTGGAATCCTTTTCTAATTTCCAAAATTCATTCTACGTACCTCCTATAAAGTCTGCGAACTGTGATTCTCGGTCCACATTTTGTTCAATCCTACACGGTAATCCTTCCTTTTCCAAAAACAAACTCCCGATTTTGTGGCCCAAAAATTTTTCAAACACTAGGAAATTATGCCACCTTAAACACATTCTTTGGAAAACACCAACCATACTTATTCACGGTCATTTGGATTTTTCAACAAACAAAATCACACCCAAAAACACCAAGATGAAGCCTTGAGGGATTTTTTCCCAACAATATCTCCCTTTGGGTTTGTTGATAATTTTTCTCAATTTGATATATTGTTAAATCTTTTTCCATCATCTGTTAGTATTCACTTATTACGATTCAAATAGAGATCAAGGATTTACTCAACACATACTCTAAGACCACATGATAAATGCTTGGTGTGAGAAACAAGAGTATAATGTAAATTTCATCAATGAATCACTTTATTTAATTCCAAAACCACTCTTATGCTTTCATCAAGAACCTCAGTTGTCATGATATATATCCTTTTATTGATCACCTTTAGCATCATTAGATTTAATACTCCCCCTATGTCACTACTCCCCCTAATAGCTTCAACTCCCCCTATCTCACTGCTTCACCTATTATATTCTCCCAATGTCTTGACTAAGACATTTTTTCCCTTGGAATAGCCATAATTTCTTCCCCTTTGTTAACGAACCCAATGGTAATTTTATTGTCATCTACAACAGGGTAAAGAACATACATCATTACATTAGGGAAAAACACACCATAACTCAAGGATAGGGGGTCCCACATCCACACTTTTTCAAGTCCTGGGAGTTGAATGAACTCCTAGAGCCAGTTGATGCCTTTCAAATGCTTCTTTGGGTAAGGCCTTTGTCAAAATGTCTACAACCTGTAGTTCTATAGGCACATACTCCAACTTCACAAGACCTTGCTCCACCTTCTCCTTGATTAAATAATACTTTATTTCAATGTTATTTTTCCTTGAGTGATGGACTATATTTTTACTAAGATTTATAACACTTGAATTATCATAATGGATTCTGATCAGATACTTCACTTCAACTCCCATATCTTAAAGTTTTTGTTTCATCCACAATAACTATTTGCATGCTTGAGTAGCAAAAATATACTCAGCTTTTATAGTTCTCAATGAAATTTAATCTTCTTTTTTTCTTATCCAAGAAATACACAATCTTCCAAGATAGAATTCACCACCAAACATTGATTTTCTATCATCTACTGAACCAGACCAATCTACATTTGTGTATCCCAATAACTCTTGTTGAGATTTTTCATTGTACATCAAATTGAAATCCATTGTGCCCTTGATATAATGAATTATTATTTTTAATACAAGCAAGTTTCTTTCCTTGGGATTTATTTGATATCACGCTACTTTACATGTGGAAAAAACAATATTTGGTCATGTTGTTGTTAAGTACAACAGGATTCAAATGATCTACCTATATTCGATGTCATTAACCGCTTTGTCTTCATCATCCCTTGACAGTTTCATCTGGGTAGCCACTGAAGTCATCATCTCCTTGGAATTATCCATTCCAAATATTCTTAGAACCTCCTTGGAATATTTGGATTAAGAAATTAATGTGTCATTATTTCCTTGTGTCACTAGCACAATCATCCTTTGATTACTGTCATGGTTGATATGTAGATTGTAATTAACACCACCACATTGAAAACTGAGATTCTTTAAAAATTTATCTAGTCTTGAATACCAAACTCTTGGTGATTGCTTCAACCCATATAGCACCTTTTTCAGCTTCATTTGAGGTTCTTAACTCATCATCAGTATCCTCCTGAAATCTTTGACTCCATGTATCAACTATGAATTGAAACATTGATTCTTTTATCACTTTTGAGATCTGTGTCATGTCTTGTACAGTTGAACATAGTTCCACAAATATTAGAATCATGAAATTATTCAATTATTCAGAGGACTCTCTTGATAGATGAATCTATATCACCTAGTGTGCTTGTCTCTATATCTCCCTGAGAACCTTCAGCTTTTGAATGATTCAAATAATTAATACTGATTATTGAGATGAATCTAGATTTTGAGTTACTCATCAGAATGGGGATTCCACTTGTTGAAAACATTATTAATCTTCTCTCATGGCTTCTTGGTATCCTGATAATAGTTAACAGATACCATATCATTAGAACAAAATAGATAATCATGAAATACATGAATGTTTCTGCTTATCCCCCAATCGGTCTTCATGAACATAAACTTTCATACTTTCTTTATCATTTAGATCTTTCATCTGATTAGGATATATGATTCTCCCCCTATGATATGAAACTCTTCTGGTTTTTAGGCCCACTATTTAGACCCATAAACATTCTTCTTATCCTGCATCATTTTTTCACATGTGACTACAGGTTTGAGAAACTTCTCTACCATAATAACATTTTCTATTTGTATCTATCTTTAATGAGATTATCATTAGGTGAATTTACCACTTAGAAATGAGTCATCAAAAAATCCACTAATCCTATTGAGTCATAACTCGGTGTACGAAACAAGAGATAAAATTAATAACACCATAACTTTCCATTACACTCAATTACTTCCACATATCTCATGCAGCCATCAACCATTAACTCCTTTCAAGAAATTTTTCCAGATTTCTTATTAATCTCTCTTAACTAATTTGAATCAGTTGACATTCTGGAGAACATCACATCACCACTTTGCATCTTTTGATGTCACTTCCCCTTGGATCATATCTCCCCTTGAACCTGAAACACTTGAGCATCAGTTAATAACATTTATTCACATAGGGAAAGGGGAACCTATGGAATCCCCAAGAATAAGATTATGGTTGATCTTATGTGATCAACCCATTGATTCTTTCTTACAAAGAACTGTACTTTTTTTGTGCATGTTCCAACTGCCCAACCAACTTCAATTGTTCTTCCCATATAACTAAACATTATTTACCCATATACTGAGTCTTATTTTGATATTTAGATTCTCTAGGCTTCGAATTTTTCACAATTTTGGGTTTAAACCCATTTTTATAATTTTCCTTCTTTGACTCTCCACTGATATTCCATTTTTTATGACTCGTTATTTTAGAAGGAATATTTTCACTGGTCATTTTCTCTTGCTTCTTACTCTATTAGAGGGATATTTTTGTTTCCTTATCTTATCTACATGTGTAATGACATGTGAATTTTTTAAGGCATTATTTGTTCATTTTTTCTTTTATCAGTTATTTGATTCATTTCACCCTTTCTTGTTAGGGTTTAAGTCTTCCATTGAATTTACATTCTTCTTAATCAAAACTAGAGCATCTCCTCCCCATTTCTTCAAGTTTTGTTCACATTCTTCCCAAGAGAGTTGTTGTGAGTGTGACAGAGGAGGTGATTGATGCACCTTTAATTGAGCTCTTTATGATCCCCCTGAGGTTGTAAACCTATTTTTTCAACTTATCATTTTTTCTTCCAAAATAGGCCTTTTCATTATACACTGTCAGTGTTGGGGATCTCCTTCTTGGTTCCTTTTCCTTCCATTTTTTTCTTACTGCAATATCTTTACAAATTCCCATGATCAGAACATATAAAACATCTTCCATTAAGGGAATACCTCATTTCATCCTTTCTCAGTTGATATTTTGATGCAGCTAGAGTTCTTCTTTTGACATTGAGCCCCTAGGATTCTTGATACATATTCACGGTGTGTCCCAGTCTTCCATAATAGTATCATTTCATGGATACTTTCTTCTAATAGTCTCTTCTTTCTGATTTCTCATTAATCTTCTTCTTATTCTCAAATTTATAATTATTTCTTTCTTCACAACATGAAATATATTCAAATGCCTTAAAAAAACTTAAAGTATGACCATATTTTCCATAGAAATAGCACATACTGTCATTACTTCCTTTAAAATACTTTTTAGGTCTACTTACAGTATCTAAAATATTATTCCCATTTTTGAAAATATTCATAGTTATATTCCTGTTATGCACAGGAAAGGGCACATCATATCCAATACCGATTTTTCCAAAACAAGATGTCATTTTGGATGAGATAATTTGTTCATGTTTTTCCTCTAAAGTAGCATATTTTATTTTCATTTTATTATCACCAACTAAAGGATAATCAAATAGTAATTTTAAATCATTCTTCAATTTGGTATGTCCTTTGGCATTAGATTTCCCCACTTCTTTGTTGACTAACTCTAGATCTACTCCTAATTAATGAATATTCTTATCCCTAGATTCAATTTGATCATTATGTTCTCTTATGAGAGTCTTCCCACTAGTTATCTCAACTTATAATTCTTGGGAGATATTATCTATCATGCCATCTTGCTCCATTATTTTAGAATATTTCTGAGAAATAGAGTCATTACAGCATGCATTCTCTTTCTATAGACTTTGGTTCTTCTGAACCAGTTCTAATTTTTGTATAGAAAGATTATCATTTCTAGGTTCTAGATTCTGAATTTCTTGTGAGTTCAAACTCTTTCCCTTGTAATCAGCTTTAAGTTTTTCTACCTTTTTAGATATATTTTATAGTTCTTCATCTTGGGAATCATTCTTCTCTCTCAGATCGGTAGCCACATCAATAAGACTTTTGTTTAACACTATGAGATTTTTGACCTCTATTTCTTGAGATTGGATCTATATATATTTATATTTATTTTCTTCAACCAATTTCTGATTCAATTCATTTGTTTCATGGACAACTTCCACTTTTTATATTCTTGTAATTTCTTCTTTATCAGTAGTGCCAACATCACCGAGAACATCGGGTTATTCACCCATTCCTATAGCATCATTAAAAGAGTGAATACTCTCACTGTATGATTCATCCAAGTCTTTATTTAGTAAATTGTTAGTTTCCTTTAACTGAATCATTATCTTTCCATAGATTCTTCCACACTAAGGAATTCCACTAAACTTATAAATCTTCTTTTAATTTCTTATCTTTTTTATGGAACACCAATATAAGATCAGACTAAATATTTAAATTCAAAAATCAACTAAACCATGTCATATCAAACACATTTGATAAAATAAAACTTCCCTATGATACCAATTTTTAGGTCCAAAAGGGGCTTAGATACCCTGATACGGGGGTGAATCAGGGTATGGATATCTTTTCAAACTTCTTCATGAACCACTGGATCTTGGCCTCTTTATTATAAGGGTAACTTCTTATGTACTTTAATGTAAATTTTTATTATGTCCTTTCCAATTTTATCTGATGATAATGCACTAAAAGTAAAGAAATAAATAAAACACAAGGATATAGATATTTTTAATTGGTTCACCCTCACCGGGCTACATTCAAGGAGCATACAATGACAATGTACCAATTGTACCAAATTCACTAAGGATCACTGCCAATAATTATGTTCAGGCTAGATCACTTCTATTATTAGGATCACTATCTTTACAATATTTAGGTTTTGCTCACTACATTCTCAAGGGTCACTCCCTATGTCTCTTTCTCTAGCTCACTATCAGTTGAAAGGATCATCGTATTCCTCTTCCTTTGCTCACTACTCTTAGAAGGGACCCACTCACAGTTTATAGACTTGTAGGTCCCTTCATTTGCATGAAATCATGCATCCTAAATTATAGATAAATAATCTGTTGAATTCCCTTTTTCACCCATATATGAAATAAACTTTTCCCCATATTGTTAGTTTGTGTAAATTGCTTTTGCGAACTATTTTAGTGCCATTTCAAGCTTCCTTTAATCCTCTTCAAACCACCTTGCTTCCTCTATGAATTTTGTTGCACCGCATAGCACATTTTCTTTGTGGACCACCTCTCCTCCATGTCCTACCTCTACTTCCATGTACCATGTACCGCCTCCGCATACCACCTCTATGAACCACCTTTGCCTACCACCTATGTGTACCACCTTTACATACCACCTTCGCTTCCATAAACCTCTTCTTCTCATGGACCGATTCTTCTTCCACAAACTATTTCCTGTTCATGGACACTTTTCCTTTGTGAGATTCAGAACCTTGAAAAACCCTCTCACAGACCATTCCCATAAACTCATTCTCCTTTCACTAAATCCTCCTTGAAAACCTCTTCTCCTTTGCGGACTCCCAGAAAAATCTTTTCGAAATTAATCAAATTTATTATTAGAGAGAAGATGTTTTTATAATGAAAATAGCTCTTTTTAATACTGGTATTAGAGGTCAATACATAGAAAAATATATCCACAAAATATAATGATCTGTTTTACTTAAGTCTTTGATGCGGTACAACCTTCATCACATACTGAGCTCCTCTGTGAACCATTTTTTCCTACGCGGTCCGTATACCGCCTTGATTCTCTACAGTAGTTGATTCTGCAAATGAAACACCACCTATTCACCATGAACTATGTGCCTCCCGTGTACTGTTTTCCTTCTATGAACCAAAGTCCTTCCCGCGAACCATCTTCATCCTATGAACTATTTCCCCTATGTAGTTCACATTCCATGCTTCGCGGTCCGCATAGTGTTGTTATACAAAGTCCTTCCTTTTCCAATTTCCCAAATTCATTCCGCGTACCTATTATGTGGTCTAAAAACTATTCATCATGGTTTTCATTTTGTTCACTCCTTCACAGTAATCATTTCTTTTCCAAAAACAAACTCTCAATTTTGTGGCCCAAAAATTTGGCAAACACTGGGAATCTGTGCCACCTTAAAAACCTACATCGGAAAACACCAACCATACTTATTCACAGTCATCTATATTTGTAAAAAAACACAATCACACCCAAAAACACTAAGAGGAATCCTTGAGGGGGTTTTTTCCCAACAATTCCCTTTATGTGCATTCAGTGATAGCACAAGAACCTCTAGGAGAGCTCCTATGAGTGGGAGAACTTGATGCATGCTCAGTACCCTCATCTTTTTTAATAGGATTTTTTCTTTTCAAGATGAAAATACATAAGGTATAGTGAATTTAATAACTATTTATTGTATTTTAATACTTTTGAATATTTTAAAGGATATTTTTGGAGCCCAGAACAGAGTCATCATTAGATTTCGGGGCTCAGGTAGTCCCTATGTTGATATAATAAAAATATTAAATATGTTATATCATGTTTGGGTGGTTTTTTAAAAATAATGGAATAAATCTTGAATGGTATATCAAATGAGAAATATGAGACTTAAATTAAATATGTAATTCTGGTTTTACCCTAGGTGAGAGATAATCTTTGTATGTGTTAGGTGTTTTGTTAAAGAGCGATCATGGGAAGAGTAATAGTCAAATAAATTAATAAAATAATTTATTGATTACTAAATGGTAAAACCTAATCCCTATCTCTATTTAAAAATGGTTATTCCATATAACTAGGGTTATCTATATAACCCTATGGATTTTATAGGAATGTGGAAGAGTGTGTTGGCAGGTGTTAATAGATTGTGGATTGACAATAAATTTTCTAAGGATCATATATGCCAATGGAGTTCTTAGTTATTACCAATAGTAATGATTTAGGATTATTTCTTCATTAGTGATCAGTCTAACCTTGAGGTAGGGAATTTTTTTATGTTCATTTAATATCAAATTTTTTATCCCATGTTGAATGTGAATCAATCCTTCTAACAAATTGATTCTAAAGTCGATCATTGATTCATGAGTTTTGATTTATCTTCCTAGAATTATGTATTGATAATATTTGCCTATCCTTGGTTATTACTTGTATTCATCATTGTCACAATAAAGGATTGAGACCAACCTAAAAAAATTCCAAGTTTTGTTCCTCATTCTTGTGTTTTGTGCCTTTCTCCCCTCATTCTTCGAGCATTCGTCGTCAATATTCCATTTAGTCGATGGTTCAAAAAATACCCATTGAATGATAATCATGCAATTTTTCTTTATCATAATGGATCATTACCATAGGTTTAGGTTTAGTATCAATGGTAAGATCATGGTTTGTGATGATTACATGGGATCAGGATCAAATCGGGAGTTCTCATTTTGCAGGATCAGGTGTTGAGACAATGCAGTACCACAGGGATGATTCGCGATCATATTGGTGGCTAAAATCCATCCACCAATGATTATCAGATTTTGATCAAATCATATCCATATTTCATGGTCATTATTTGTGGATAGATATAAGGAAGAGGTATCATTAGTGGAACTTCATCTAAACCAGTGGATTATGAAAAAAATATATCTACAAAGTGTGTAGTTCATGTTAACACACGTCGTGTGGTCCCCCTCCAATGGAATATATGGTTTACATAGAGATAAAAATATCACACATCATGTTAAATTTCCATAAATATTTTGACTCATGTATAGTTTCTCAGTGTTTACCCTGTGGGTACACAAACACAAACATAATAGGTACATGTTCACTACTAGGTTACATTGGAAAAGCTAGGGTACTCAAGTTTAGCTGGATAAATGGGAACTACCCATGTATATGGGTATATCCATAGTACATGATCCTGACTAGAGGGAGACAATCACAAGAATGGTCTTGGGTAGTCCTAAGCTTATCAAAACACATTGTGTACTTCCTATACACATCATGACTTTATCCAGGACAAGTTGAAGCCGTTTTCCAGTTCAATCTAGACAACTATCAGTTGGTTGTGTTCCCTCTTTCTAGTATAGTGTGGGTGGGTTCCTTTATTTATATTATGAGTTTCCTTAGGCTTCTCCCATTAGAGTTTTAGTACAACATCTAGTCCTATGTATTGGTCATAAGATCCACTCAGTGGATTAGAAAAATTATCCCTTCATGAGGCTTGGTCTTGGATCCTCTTTCCCATATTTCTCCCTAGGTAAGATCAAGTATTACATGACCAACATACACGGGTGTTTGGTCCCCTATATATGATGTTAATAAAGTTAGGTTTGGGTATCCTCTAGAGGTCCCAAGTGTGATCCCCTACCTATTTATCAATATTTTTTGAGTTCCAACGTGTACTTCTTCATAGAAAGTCGCGACAGGAACAACCTCTCGGATGAGCTCCATCAGTGTTAGCTAGACTCAAGGAGTGTGGTATTATAAATGAGCATTACCTCAATGCCTCAAATATAATCCTAGGTTGGAAGTAATGGTGTCACCTTACCTTAATACTTGGTGTCTATCTTGATCATATCTGGTTTGTTATTGTGGTTATTACTATTATTATTGTCTCATATTCTAATCACCATACCTTTGTGGTGTTGATATAACCTCTCTTTTGATGATTTGTGTATAGAAATTTTGGTGTGTCTTAATAGGTATTGTTATACTCATCCCTGCATGGGAGTTTCCCACACATGTCATGTCTTATGTAAATAATAGACATTTTGATGGAGCCCAAGGAGGACTAAGAGTAGGTGGAGCTTAGTTTTTTTAGATGGACCGCAGTTATTTCCAAGAGTTTCATTTGAGAATAGTATCCTACTTTATATAAATTTAAAATCATTTTCATTTTTTTGGGGAACTTTTATTTATCTATTTACTTTCCCATACTTGTTTTATACTCTAATGTGGGATATAGTTGTATGCATTCATCTTGGTATTAGTTGTATATTCCTTTCTACATTATGTGGTTCTTGGAGATATGTGTGTGTAGGTACCTTAGGATAAGGTCGTCAATGTGTTTGATATGCCTACTCAGTTCTAGTCTCCATCCCCTTGCCTATTGAAGTTGGTTTCTGGGTGTCACACTCAGCTTACTATCATCCAAGTGAGACTTGATGGCTCAGGTCATGATAGATACTTGATAGGAAACTTCTCCAACACGCTCTATAATATCAAATGGTCCAATATATATTGTACTTAGTTTCCCCTTATTTTTGAACCTTATGACCCCTTTGAATGGTTATATTTTTAGGAATACATGATCCCTATCATGAAACTCTAAGTCCTTCTTTCGATTGTTAGAATAACTCTTTTATCGACTCTGAGCAGCCTTAATATGTTTTTGGATCACTTGTATCTTCTCTATATTGCCTTTCACATTGTATGTTCCCAAAAGTTTTCCTTTTAAAACTCCATACCAGTATGTTTTAGTTCTACACCTCCTCCCATATAGTTCTTTATATAAATAAATTTGAATACTCAAGTAAAAACTGTTGTTATAAGAGAAATTAACAAGTGGAAGTTTTTTATCCCAAATCCCTTGAAAATCAAATGTTCTATCCTATAACATGTATTCTAATGTTTTAATAGACCTCTTAAACCACCCATTGGTTTGAGGATGATAGGTTAGATAAGGTTTAATTTAGTATTCATAACCTTTTAAAGGATCCTCTAGAACTTAGAAGTAAATCATGGATCACTGTCTGAATCAATTGATAGTAGTTCCCCATGAAGTATCACCACTTCTTAAATATACAATCAAGAAAGAAAATCAAGGGAGAAATATTCTCGTATATTAATAAAATGTGAATACTTAGTTAATATATCAACGATTACCCATATAGAATCATTTCCCTTGGATGTAATTGTAAGGCCATTAACAAAGTCCATAGTGATGTTATCCCACTTCCATATAGGTATGGGTAGTGGTTTTTGTACTCCTTTGGGTATTTGTCACTCAGCCTTCACTTTATGACATACTAAACATCTTATAGTATAATCAGTAATCTCCTTTTTCATGTTACCCCACCAAAAATGATCTTGTAGATCTTTGTACATTTTTGTGTTTCTAGAATGTATAGAGAATGCATAGAAATGATCTTTATCGATCATATCTTCCTTTAAATATATATCAGATGGGATACATAGCCTTGTACCAAACATAAATACTTCCTATTTATCAACATTGAACTCAAAAATCATCCCATTTTTTCACAACTTCTATCTTATTTTGTAACTTAGAATCATTTATTTTTTATTTCTTGGTCTTATCTAGTAATAATGGTTGGGAAATCATTTGGGATAGGATTGATGTTGTCCCTTCCCTTAAAAATTCCATGTCAATCATTAACAAGTCTTTGATCAATTGATCTCCTTCGATCTTCATCATTGTATGAACTCCAGGGTGTTTCCTACTCAACAAATCAATAACTTTATTTTCATTTTTAGGGTGATAATGGATAGAACAATCATAGTCCTTAAGAAGTTCCAACCATATCCTTTTTCTCATGTTCAGTTCCTTTTATGTAAATATATACTTCATACTCTCATGGTTGGTGTATATATCACACTTATCCGCTTAAAGATGGTGTCTTGGTATCTTTAATGTAAAGATAACTGTAGTTAACTCCAAATCATAGGTAGGATAATTCTATTCATGAGGATTTAATTATTGTGATGCATAGGAAATCACTTAATTATTTTTCATGAGTACACAACTATATCCCTTAAAGGACACATCATTTTAAATAAAAAATCCTTCCCCATTAGAGTGAAAATTAGAACAGGTGCACTAAACCACCTCTTCTAGGAATCTTGGAAACTTTTTTGACACTCCTTTTTACAAATAAATTTAAACCCCTTTTAAGTTACCTTGGTTATTAGATTAGAAAGCTGTGAAATGTTTTTTCACAATCCTTATATAGTATCTTTATAAAATAACAAAACTATAAATCACAGTTATTATTGTAGGATATGGCCACTCCTCTATAGACATTAACTTTACAAGATCTATTAAGATTCCATCATAGCCATGAATAAAACTATAAAAAAATAAAACATTAGCAATCCAGTTAACATTTCTGAAATTTAGAACCTTAAATGGGATTGATATGAATTATTAATGAAACAATTAAGAGGTATTTATAGGAGGTAATATTACTGTTGGAATATTGATATGATCCTTATAATAGTAACCAGACCGTTATGAATAGTGACCTGACCATTAAGAATAGTAACTTGACTATTGGAATAATAAATTGAATTAAAAATAATAAAATTTAATATAAATAATATTTAATATGAAAAATTTAATGACATATAAATATTTAAATTCCATAAAATAAATATCAATATTAAAAACTCAAATAAATTATAAGCCATTTTTTTAATAAACTGTATTTTAATGTATTTTGTTAAAATCATAATTATTATGTTAATAATTAAAATTACCTATTTTATAAAATTATTCTGATAAAATTAATATCATTTCTGAAATTTTCACATCAAAATCAAGTTAGAGAGATTTTTTTTGAATTTTCTAAAATACTTTAATTTTTAGTGAATAGTCAAAATACAGTTTTATGTTTTTAGGATGTTATATGACTTCATAAATATTAAATAATGATTTAATAATTAATAAAACTTAATTAATGTCAAAAAAGAAGTTATTTTACTAATATATTGTATTATAATGAATTAAAATGATTTTCCTAACCTATAAACAACTTTCCAAATTCAAAAAGTAGAAATTAAGATTTTAAAAACATTATTTTGTGGAAAATCTATTTTACCATGCCCAGAGTAATATAAAATATTGAAGTTTGGTTGTAAAACTCAAATATATCAAAAAAACTTATTAATTTCATAAATCATGAGACAAACCCATGGGTAAACCAATGGTTTTCCATTTTCCACCACCAAGATTTCTAAGGACTATATTTAGAAATTAATAAACAATCCTCCCATATTTCCAATAAATACCCACCTCTTCCAGAAATTTCATTCACTCCTAAGAAATTAATCATTGATTTACCCTTATTTTCCCTCTATAGAGCCTTTCTAATGATTTTCTAAGGTTACAAGGAACACTCATCAAGTTTAAGAAGTTATCTCGCAAGGTAAGGAATTCTCTTCCTCTCCCTTTTTATCCAAGTACTTCATTTGTACTTAGTATTCTAATTTAAAAGTTATTATATTCTTATGAACTTGTGAACATTAAATTTTTTTACTAATTTTGTTCTATAAATGAAAATATTTCATTCTCTCTCATTAATATCATTCTATAAACCACTTTGTATACCTATTATGTTGCTGAAATCATCCTTTTATTTTCCTTACCAAACTTTTTATATTATGAATACCCAACCCTATTTTTATTCAAGGGTATTCATATATATGTGTGTTTGTCTGTAATTATAATTTATTTATTTTTTATTTCCATTTATGAAACCCACATTCCCTTCTCATGGGTTAAAAATAATTAAATGTTCAAGTATTTAAGTACTTATTTACTCAATGGTTTTATATAAAACTCATTCTTTATCTTACAAAAGTTATTAATTAAACAATTTATTATGATTAATGTGGCACACATGAATTAATACATATGAATGGAGTTCCTTTATAACACTCCAATACATTAGGTAAAGAATTATTCCCTAAATATGACATGTTTATGATACATTGGTAATATTTTTAATGACACCTTGGTCATTATTTATCTTCCAAAAGTTATTAATTAAACAATTTATTATGATTAATGTGGCACACATGAATTAATACATATGAATGGAGTGCCTTTATAACACTCCAATACATTAGGTAAAGAATTATTCCCTAAATATGACATGTTTATGATACATCGGTAATATTTTTTATGACACCTTGGTGATAAACCATGGTGATATGCATATGAATGTCTCTTTTTTATATTTTATTCACATTTAAAACTTATGTATAATATACTTATGGTTATTATATCTTATTATTCCTTCTCTTTTATCCATGATAATCACTCATTTCCTTTATTTATCCCTTACTGGGCTTTATGATCACCCTTTTTCTATTGATGTATGTCCCCATAGTGAGGTGACATTATGAAGATAGTTTTTGAAATGTTTGATTTTGATAACCAAAGTTCAATATTTTATATTACTGTTTTCATGGGAAAATATTTTTTCCATAATTTTTTTTAAATCTTAATTTCCACTTTAGACTTTGGAAAGTTTTTTATAGGTTTTTAAAATAATTTTAATTCATTAAAATACAATATATTAATAAAATACATTATTTTTTGTCATTGATTCAGTTTTAATAATTATTATATCAATATTAAATATTTATTAAATTATAAAATATATAGAAAAAAAACTACATTTTTACTTTCACTGAAAAATAAATTATTTTAGAAAATTCTTAAAATTACACCCTAACCAAATTTCAATGCGATGATTTGAAAAATGACATTCATTTTATCAAAATAATTTTCTATCATGGGTATTTTTAATTATTAACATAAAAATTATGATTTCAATTAAATGTATTAAAATATATATTTTTTAAAACTGCTTGTAATTTCTTTGAAGAAGTGACCTAGGAGCCCAGAGAAATAATGAATGAGAAATACCCCCATTTTTTGAGGTTTGAAAAAAATTTCAAAGAATAAATTTCTTAAGGGGGTTTATTTTAATGACCCAAAATTCTATAAATGAAATTTATTTTTTATTATATATATGTTTATTATATGTATGAAACATAAAAAAATGATAACAATAAAAATGATTTATTTCATTAACTAAAAACATTAAATTTATAGAATAAAAATATACATGAGAATTGAAATTATTAAAATTGTTAGATAAGTATAAAAAAATAAAATGCAATAATAGGAAAATTAGGATCATATTGATCCCCTAAATTTATCACATCCACAAAAAACTATAAAAAAGATAAAACATTAGTAATCCAATCAAAACTTTATAAATGTATAACCTTGAGGGGAATTGAGGTGAATAATTAATGGAGGAATTAAGAGGTATTTATAGGAGTTAATATGACCATTGGAATAATGATATGACTATTTGAATAGTAACCTAACCATTAGGAATAGTGACATGATCGTTAGGAATAGTAACCTAGCTGTTAGAGTAGTAAATTAATTTCAAAATAATAAAATTTAACATAAATAATATTTACCATGAATAATTTAATAACAAATAAATATTTTAATTCCATAAAATAAATATCAAGATTAAAAATTCAAAGAAATTAGAAGCTGTTTTTTGTAATAAACTTTATTTTAATATATTTCGTTAAAATCAAAAAAATGTGTTAATAATTAAAATTAATTATCTTTTAAAATTATTTTGGTAAAATTAATGTCATTTTTTAAATTAGCACATCAAAATTAATTTAAGGTGAAATTTTTAGAATTTTCTAAAATACTTTATTTTTCAGTGAATAATAAAAATGCAGTTTTGTGTTTTTGGTATGTTTTATGACTTAATAAATATGTAATAATGGTTTAATAAATAATAAGACTAAATACATGACCAAAAATAATTTATTTTATTAAAATATTTTATTTTTATTAATTATAATGATTTTATAAACCTATAAACAACTTTCCAAAGTCTAAAGTGGAAATTAAGCTTTTAAAACATTATTTTGTTAAAAAACTATTTTATCATGCCCAAACTAATATAAAATATTGAAGTTTGATTATCAAAATAAAATATTTCAAAACCCACCTTCCTAATTTTATAAACCATGATTCAAAACCATGGGTATACAAATGCTTTTCCATTTTCCACAACCTAGATTTCCAAGGCCTATATTTGGAAATTTATAAACAATCCTCCTACATTTACTATAAATACCCACCTCTCTACCCCATTTAATTCACTCAAAAGACATTAATAATTAATCTCCCATCATTTTTCCTCTCTATATCATTTCCAAGTAGTTTATAAGGTTCCAAGTAACTCTCCTCATGCTTTAAGAAGCAATCTCACTGGGTAAGGAATTTTCTTCCTCTCCCTTTTTATCCAAGTACTTCCTTTTTAGATATTCTTTTAATTTTTAATTCATTATGTTCTCATGAACTTGTGATCATTAAATTACTTTTATAATATTTTTTATCAATTTGACATTTCGATTCTCTCCCATTAATCCCATAACAAAAACCACTTTGTATACCTATCATGCTGCCAAAATCATCCTTTGATTTTTCATGCCTCTATTTTTATGTTATGAATACCCAACCATATTTTAATTCAAGGGATTGTATATATGTTTATGTAATTATAGTTTATTTATTTTTTATTTACATATATGAAACCTGAATTCCCTTCTCATGGTTTAAAAATGATGAAAAAAATTTAAGTCTTTAAGCACTTATGTACTCAATGATTTTATATCTAAACTTGTTCTCTATCCTCCATGGGTTATTGATGAAATGTTTAATTATGATCTATGTGGAACTCATAAATTAATAATTATGAAGGTTTTTACCTGATATTTATCCAATAAATTTGATAAATATTTCATCGTTGAAGATGACATGTTTATGATACCATGGTGAATAACCTTGGAAATATGTTTTACAATGCCTTGGTGATGAACCTTGGTGATATGCTTATAAATGTATAATTTTTTTGTAATGTAAAAATTTCCATGTTATGTATCATATACTTATGATCATTATCACATGTTATACCTGATGTTTTAACCATCATAATCACTCATTTCCTTTTATTATCCCTTACTGGGCTTTATGATAACCATTTTATATTGATGTATGTCCCAATAAAATTACTTGCAGTGAGGAGACATTAAGAAGGTAGTTTTTGAAATATTTTTGTTTTAGAAACAAACTAAAATATTTTATATTACTTTGGGCATGGTAAAATAGTTTCTCGGCAAAATAATGTTTTTAAAAGCTAAATTATCACTTTAGGATTTGGAAAGTTTTTTATAGGTATAAAAATTCATTTCAATTCATTAAAATGAAATATATAATAAAATAAGTTATTTTTGGTCTTCGATTCATTTTTATTAATTATTAAATCATTATTAAATATTTATGAATACATAAAACATAAATAAATACACAAAACTATATTTTTACTATTCACTGAAAAATAAGTTATTTTATAAAATCAACAAATTTTCCCCCTAACTTAATTTTGTTGTGTTAATTTAAAAATGAAATTAATTTTATCGAAATAATTTTATAACATAGGTAATTTTAATTATTAACATAAAAATATGATTTTAACAAAATAATTTAAAATATATATTATCAAAATTTACCTATAATTTATTTAAATAAGTGACCTGGGAGCTTGAAGAAATAGTGTAGGAGAAATACCCCCATTTGTTTTAAGGTTGGATACAAATTTTAAGGAAGATATTTCATAAGGGGGATAATTTAAGGACCCAAAATTCTATAAATGGAATTTATTTTTTATTATATATAAGTATGTTATGCACATGCAATTCAAAAAAAATGATGACAACAACAATACTTTATTTCATTAATTGATAAAATTACATTTATAGAATAAAAATAGACATGATAATTAAAAATATTAAAATAGTTAAATAAATATAAAAAAATAAAATTTCAAGAATAGAAAAATTGGGATTATCTTAATCCCATAGAATCATCAAAACCATGAAAAAAACTGTAAAAATAAGACAAAAAATTAATAATCCAATCTATATTTTAGAAATGAAGAGCCTTGGGGGTAATTGAGGTGAATAATGAATGAAGTAATTAATAGTTATTTATATGAGATAATATGACCATTATAATAGTGATATGGCCATTAAAATAGTGACCTACCATTAGCAATGATGACCTGACAGTTACTAAAAGTGACCTGAACATTGGAATAGTAAATTTACCTCAAAATAGTAAAATTTAATATAAATAATATTTAAAATTAATAATTTAGTAACAAATAAATATTTTAATGCCACAAAATAAATATCAATATTAAAAACTCAAAGAAATTACAAGCAATTTTTTTAATAAACAATATTTTAATGTATTTCATTAAAATAATAATTTTATGTTAATAACTAAAATTAACTATGTTTGGAAATTATTATAATAAAATGAATTTCATTTTTTAAATTATCACTTTAAAATTAGATTAGGGTGAAATTTTGAGAATTTTCTAAAATAATTTATTTTTCGGTGAATAGTAAAAATATAGTTTTATGTTTTTGGTATGTTTTATGACTTCATAAAAATGTAATAATGATTTAATAATTAATAAAACTGAATTAATGGACAAAAATAAGTTATTATATTATTATATTGTATTTTAATGAATTAAAATGACTTTCCAAACCTATAAACAGCTTTCCAAAGTCTTAAGTTGAAATTAAGTTTTTAAAAACATTATTTTGTGGAAAAACTATTTTAAAATTCCCAAATTAATATAATATATGGAAGTTCGGTTCTAAAACTCAAATATTCCAAAAACTTCATTCTTAATTACATAAACCATGAGCTAGAACCATGGGTAATCCAATGGTTCTCCATTTTCCACAACATAGATTTCTAAGACCTATATTTAAAAATTAATCAACAATCCTCACATATTTCATATAAATACCCACCTCTCTACCCCATTTCATTCACTCACAAGCCATTAATAATGAATTTACCCTCTTTTTACCTATCTATAGCCTTTATTAGAAGTTTCTAATCTTCCAAGGAACTCTCCTCAAGCTTTAAGAAGCTATATCTCATGGTAAGTGATTCTCTTCCTCACTCATTTTATCTAAGCACTTCCTTTATTGTTACTCTTATAATTTCAAAGTTATTATATTCTCATGAACTTTTAATCATTGTATTACTGTCATAATGTTTTTTGATCAATTAGGTGCTTTCATTATCTCTCATTAAGCTCATTCTATAAACCACTTTGTATACCTGTTATGCTGCTAAAATCATCCTTTGATTTTTCATGCCTCTATTTTTATGTTATTAATACCCAACCCTATTTTTATTTAAGGGTATTTATATATATGTTCTTATAATTCATTTATTGGGGTTTTTAATGTATGAAATCCACATTCCCTTCTTGTGGGTTAAAAATTATGAAATGTTCAAGTCCATAAGCACTAATGTACTTAATGATTTTATATAAAACTCATTCTTTATCTCCAAGGGTTATTAATCAAAAGATTTATTATGATATTTATGGAAGACATGATTTAAGACATATGAAGGGTTCACCCTTATAGCGCTCCAATGAATTGGTTAAAGAATTTATCTCTAGAGATGACATGTTTATGATACCTTGGTTAATAACCTTGGTAATCTTTTTTTATGAAACTTTGGTGATGAACCTTGGTGATAAACTTATGATTATCACATTTTTATGTTGTAACCACATTTCCATGATATGTATCATATAATTATGATTATACTCTCATGTTTTGTCTCATGTATTATACATTATAATCTCTTATTTCCTTTATTTATCTCTTGTATTTATGCTCACCCTTTTCTATTAATTTCTGTCCCCATGAAATTACGTGTAGTGAGGTAACCTAGGATAGAATAATAAAGGAGTCATTCAAGAGGATTAAATGAGGTTTATGCTTATGTTTTCTTCATGTAATTCATGTATTATATACCTATTTTTAAATTCACTAAACCTCAAAAGACCCTTTGAAATTATTAATGTAATATTTTGTAAAGGAATTATGTTAAAAATCATGTATTGAAAAGGTAGGATGAATGTAACAATCCAAAATTCTATAAATGGGATTTCTGTTTTATTATATATAAGTGTCTCATATGAATAAAATGCAAAAAAATGATGATAATAGCAATTATTTACTTCATTAATTTTGAAAATTACATTTATAGAATAAAAATATCCATGATAATTGAAAATATTATCATGGGTAAATAATAGAAAAAATAATAAAATTATAAAAATGTGAAAATTAGGATCATCTTGATCCCCTAGAATCATCACAACCATGAAAAAAACTATAAAAAGAAGGAAAAATATTAGTAATCCAATCCACATTTTATAGATGTAGAAACATGATTAATATTGAGGTGAATAGTTAATTAAGGAATTAATTTGAATTTTTAGGAGGTAATATAACTGTTGGAATAGTTATATGACCATTAGAATAGTAACCTAACCATTAAGAATAGTGACCTGACTATTGGGAATAGTAACCAAACCATTAGAATAGTAAATTAACCTTAAAATAGTAAAATTTAATATAAATAATATTTACTATGAATAGTTTAATAACATGTAAATATTTTAATGTCATAAAATAAATATCAAGATTAAAAACTCCAATAAATTATAAGTAGTTTTTGTATTTTAATGTATTTCATTTTTTTATGTTAATAATTAAAATTACCTATGTTATAAAATTATTTTGACAAAATTAATTTCATTTTTTAAATTAACACATCTAAATTATTTTAGGGTTAAATTTTATAAATTTTCTAAAATAATTTATATTTCTATGAATAGTAAAAATATAGTTTTATGTTTTCAATATGTTTTATGACTTTATAAATATATAATAATGATTTAATAATTAATAAAACTTAATCTGCAACAAAAAAATAAATTATTGTACTAATATGCTATATTTAAATTAATTAAAATGATTTTCCAAACCTATAAGTAACTTTCCAAATTTCAAAATGTAACTTAATCTTTTAAAAACATTATTTTGTAAAAAAACTTTTTTACCTTGCTCAAAGTAATATAAAATATTGAATTTTTGTTTTCAAACTCAAATATGTCAAAAATAACCTTCATAATTTCATAAACCATGATCCAAAACCATGGTTAATCCAATGGTTTTCTATTTTCCACAACCGAGATTTCTGAGGCCCATATTTAGAAATTAATAAACAATCCTCTCGCAATTCATATAAATACCCACTTATCCACCAAATTCTATTCACTCCTAACCCATTTAACATTATTTTCCCCTCATTTTCCCTCTCTAGATCCCTTCCAAGAAGTTTTTAAGGTTCCAAGGAACTCTCCTTGAGCTTTATAAATCTATCTCACAAGGTAAGAGATTCTCTTCCTATCCCTTTTTATCCAAGTATTTCCTTTGTAGTTAGTCTTTAAATTTCAAAGTTCTTATATTATCATTTACTTGTGATAATTACACTAATGTTTTAATGTTTTTCTATCAATGAGAAACTTTTAATATCTCTCATTAATCTCATTCCATAAACTACTTTGTATACCTGTTATGTTGTCACAATCATCCTTTGATTTTATATAACATCTCATTACTTGTTTTCAGGTAATTATAACCCTTTTTTATCTCCTCTAGTATGGGTATTTTCTTGGGTTGTTTTGTGTGATGTTTGAAAAAAATTATAGGTTTTGGGGGCTATGTACAGTTAGCTCATGGTTAGAGTAAACCATGTGGTTTGGGCCAGTAAACTATGCCCCTATGTGAAGCCACTAGAAGGGGGCACATGGTTTGTCCTAACTGTGTAGCCACCCCTCCAAACTATCATCCCTTAGATATTATGGGTTTTTATGGTTAGGTCATGGTTAATGTGAATAGTTTCTACTAAATATGTGAATCGTACAGTAAACTTTGAGCGTGGTTTTTAATTAACCTGAAATTTTTATTACAAATCCCAAGACCCGTAGTTTAACCCCTAATCAGCCTCATTCGACCCGAATATGATTCCTTGGTATTTAGAGGCTCTCAAGAGGTGAAATTTACCCCCTCCAACCTCTTTTCTTGTGAATCAAAGTGTCAATGAAATATATGGTCACCCCCCGTTATATTTTTTCTCCCTTGATTTCAGTTTTATTTCTCTTATCTTTCTCTCCCTTTTGAGATAACTAAGTCATCATGTTTTTAAATGATTGGATTTTATATTAGATGGATCTTGATTCTAGGTTTGATTCATATATCTTCTCCACATTTTTTATTATTTGTTGGATCATGTTGTGAGTGTTATGTCTATTCGTTTGATTGTGTGATTAAAGGTGAGTGGTTCCATAATTCTTTTACTACAATTGAAACCCTAATTACTTGATTGATTTAAAAACCTAGATTTGAGATGATTTTATATATGATTTGAAACGTTTATAGAAACTCTAAAAAATCCCAATTTCAATTGAATTAAAATTGTTGGGTGGATTTTAGAAAAATGATGGCTTGATTTTAAAGTTCAATTGATAAAATGATTTGATACTGATTCTTAAGAAAATTGGATTAAAATGAAAGATGATTTGAAAAGTCATGAATTAGATAAAAACATATGATTTGGTTTTGAAATTAAAAAGGCATATTGAACTTGAAACTGGGAAATTGAATTTTTAATGATTAATTGATTTTAAATGAATAATTTTCCCAAGAATTATTAGTTAATTTATTGATTGATGGAAGAACATGTGAGCCTGAGTAGTTACTATGAAATTAAGACAATTACACAAGGACTCTAACTCCTTAGCAATATATTGATGGTGAAAACACTAACTAAAACAAGTTCATCATGATTTCCTTTAATGGGTCCCCTAATGGGGTTTTGATAAATTTCTCATAATGGGCACCCTAATGGGGTGTTTATTTGAGTTTGTACATGTTCTTTAATGGTGATGGTGATTGAGAAGTGTGAGGATCCAATATCTAGAAACTAATGTAACTCAGGGATTATGATCATGGTGTTTTTCTTGGTTTTATTTGACTTGATTATACATGACATTGGTTATAGAGTTGTTTTATTCATGCCATTTTTTTATATAAATTGTTTTATATAGAATTTTCATTTAATCTCATTTTGATAAGTCTTCCATCTATTTTATATGAATGCATGTTTGGATTTAAATGTGAAAATGACTTACCATTCCTCGTTTTATTTAAATTGAAAACATAAATGGTTTAATTGTTATGGAATTAATTAGTAACACTTGGTGATACCCTACTGGGATGTTATTCTCACACCCTACCTTTACCTTTGAGATTTTTTAGATTTTGTTAAGTCAGGTCTAGGGGAAGGGAAAGTGAAACTTGGAGGTAGTAGTTGGGCTTGATCTGTGGGACTCTCGAGTAATGGTGGTGACTGGTTAAGTTATAGTTCACTTGTTGAATAGGTATTTTGAGACTTTATCTTGTTGTACGTTATGTTTTACTTTGGTTTATATTTCAACCATGGATGTTTATCTATATACTTTTGGTACTTTCTCCTTTAGAAGTGTTGGAATATTGACATTATATTATTTATATTTCACTATTTTGTGACAAATTGTTCCCTTTGTTCGGTGATATGATTCCAGGTTCATGTCTCTAACCCATGGGTATCTGAAACACCCTTCATGCTATGTTAAGAACAGATTGGGTATTAGTATACCATGGTATTAGAGATAGTTTATGAAAAAGTTGTATCAAATGAGGTTGTGTGTCTTTCATTGAAGTCGGTGTGTAGTCTGGGATGTCCTGGTTATAAAGACCCAAAATTTCCATATATTTTTTTAATTATATGGGATTATTACAAGACTGTGAAAATTGACAGCACATGATTCTGAGGTCCGGAGTTCCATGAATGATCCGTCAAAAAAATTAAGCTTTAAATAGTACGTATAAGAAGTTTTCCTAAAAAAGTGTAATAACTCTTAAACGGGTTCCCGAATCGGAAATCCAAAGACACCATTGCATTCAGGATGGTGGGTTTACCCTATGTGTGACTTAAGTTTGGTCGTCGTAGGCCTCCAGTGAGAAAACCCAAAAATGGAACAACCATAAATAAAATTATTAAATAAAATTATTTTATTTTTCAAATGCTTATAACTAACAAAAGGTGACTCAAATTAAAAATTTGAGACCACCGTTGAGCTCGTGTGGGTATTCTTTCCTTAGGCAGATCCTAACCTTGGCCGGTGCGGGCCAACAGTGGAAGTTATTTTTTGGCCGTAAATAAAATAATTAAGTAACAATTATTTTATTGTTAAATTATTTAAATCCTAAATGGTAACTTGGATTGGAAATTCGAGAGTTCCATTGAGCTCTTGAGGGAGTTTTTTTCCTTAGGTAAAGCCTAACCTCGACTGACGATGGTTGAGGGTGACTGTTAATAATTTTTGAACTTTTTTTAAGGTACGTTTAGAAAACGTGTGGGCATAGATTTATATCTTTTGAACCGGTGCTCAGATTAAAAATCTGAGGGCACCATTGAATTTTTAGTGCCGGGATTCTATTAGGTGAATCTTAACTTTGACTGGAAAGGGTCGGATAAAAAAGCTAATTTTTGGAATTCACAAAAAAATAAAAAAATATCTCAATGAGTTATTTTTTTTCTTTCTTTGTAATTATTGAGCAGCAGTGGCGGGACTGCTGGGTTGTCAAACCAATTAATGGTCGGGTACACTTGGTTTTGTAACCGCACTATTGGGAGAATTAATATGTTCATTAATTAAATTCATTAATGAACCTCATTAATTGTGTGGTAGGTTGATCTCCTCTTTTCTTCTATTTAAACAAAGATCAGGTATAAGTTTTTAGAGAAAATAGAGGAACCTCTGACAAAGTGTCAGCGATGTCTTCCACCAATGTAGAACGGAGCTTTGATGACCGTTGTAGGATTTGACGATGTGAAATGATGAGGTCCAAAGGACATGAACCTTCTCCTTCGTCTGCAACACCCTTCAACATGGAAACTCCTTCCTCATCTGCAATGATTTCCAACAAAATCAAGGTAGGGGTTATGTGCTTAATTCCTCCCTTTTTCACCATTCTTGAATATTATGAAAAACACAGATCAATCATCCAACGATTTGATCCGTATTTCATTCTTTGATGCGGGAGGATGATGCGGGGTTTCTTTATGGGTTTTTTATGATTAAATAATCCTTACCATGTTATAACACTAATGTGGAGGGAGCAGGCCAAGACGGACAAGGCTCGGAACCTCCGTCGATATTGGGTTGGTGGCGTTCTTTAGGGCGACTGAGAAATATGGCGGAAAGGAGAAACTTTAAGCCGCACGGTGTAGGTGTCGTCCCAAGAGGCCTGTAGGCATAGTGGGGAAAGGAATCGAACCACCAAATCTCCACTGGTGGCCCATAGAAGCATCATCGGTGCAGAAATGCTAGCAACCAGAGGAGGCGGCGGCTGGCTACCACTAGATGCGAGAAGGTGGTGACGCCTGAAGGCGTCGCGGTGGAAAAAGGGATGTCCAGCTATTGTCGGCCGCGTCGAAGTAGGGCAGCGCACTATGGCGGCATGCCATAGAGGAAGGCCATAACTTCGAGTTGTGGTGGAGGGTGGACCGTTGTCTATGGGTTCCACAGGTGATTGGTCCGGTGGGACCGGCCAGGTGGTGCGGTGTCATCCGGCACTGCTACTTTGAAGACCCAAACGGCTTGTCCATTCGGGAGGGGAGCAGACCCCCATGACCGGCCAGAGGGTCGGGTGGGCCACACCCAGCTGGGTGGGATGGACTGAACCCACAGCCCGGCGGGCCTAGACCGTGGCCAGTGGGTCGGGTCGGGTTGGTCCGACCATGTCAGACCGTGCCCAGATCCCTTTTTGCCCAGTTACGCTTAAACGGGCGTATCTCCTAAACCGGACGTTCGTTTGAAGAACTGTCTGTAGTGCTGGAACCCTTAGGATGAGGAGGGACTTTTGAGATGATCCACGAGAGACTCAAAGAAAGTTATATTTTGGATGGATTGGATCGTACCAGAATCCAACCAGGCCCTCAGTACTAAAATGCCTATAACTTATAGACCGAGCATCCAGTTGACACATTGTCTATTGCGATGGAACCCTTATGACATCTAAAATCATCAGGTTACTTCTTCAAGGTACTTTGTACCAGTTGAAATAAGACCGATGGCTTGAGGATCAGTTCTCCCAATCACACTACATGCAGAACCCTGCGACTGGATGAGTCCCGAAGACTGTTAACTTTCAACTCTGTGTGACTCAACGGCCCAGTGGGAAGAACCTATGTGTGACTTTACAGACCCATGGTGGGGAGCAGTTCTGTATGACCCAGTAGACCCGTGGTACTTGACAGGAGGAGTACCTCAACAAGCCACGGTGGGGAGCAACTATGTGTGACCCAGTAGACCCACGGTACACGATGGGGAGGAGTACCTAAGAAGTTCGAGGTTAATGGGAAGAACCTCTGTGTGACTTGGCAGGCCCACTGTACTTGATAGAGGAGGATTTATCCATTAGCCAAGGTGTTCAACGATAAGAATGATGATGCTACTATTACTACCCTAGAATATACCTGGTGTGAGTTGTCTTTTCTTTGTACTTTGTGATTGAGATAATGCTTTGTGGTTTTTCCTTTGTGGAATTCTGAGAGACCTTTGGGGGTCTTGGGGTCCCTATTGAGTATTTTTATACTCACCCCTACATGAGATTCACCCGCACCTTGTTGTGTCTTGTGCAGTCGACGTACAGCTTGACTGAATCTTGAGGAGTCAGGGCTAGACGGTGCTCGGAGGTGATTGACAGATGGTGCACGAAGGTGACCAGTTGATATAGAGAGTCGTAGTGATGATTTGTACCTACCCTTTAGGTAGGATCCTTCGTGGATGACCTCAGGATCTGTTTTCCCTTTTTTGTACTTCTATTTCATTTGGACTTGTATTCTGTCACCTTTACTTTCAGTACTTACTTTTACACTCAGTGGTGGTTTTTAGTTGTGGTTGTACTATTATTCTTCCATTGTGTTTTTCTTGTGTGTGGTGTGTCCTATCTGTGTGTGTACAGGTTTTGAGGCAATACCTTTCCATTTTAGGGATATGCTTTCCAGTGCTAGTCGCCAACCCCTAGCCTATGGAAGCTGGTCTTGGGGTAGTCACGGCACGGGCCCTGGGGGATGGATCGTGACAAAGTGGTATCGGAGGGGAGTCAGTTCTACCAGAATAACTAAGAGTCTATTTTTCAATGGAGAAATATTATTAAGTGTATTGAGTTCGGATTTTAGTCCAGGGAGTCTAGTGTTGGTGCGGTGGCCGACATATCCATACACCAGGACCCTAAATTCGGTTTTTCAACTCAGTACCCAAAAACAATGACTACGTGTGTTTTTGAAATGTTTTTATTTTGATCTCTTTTGAGTCAGTTCACCAGGTATAAATTATTGATTGTGGTTCATCTTGATTCTCTTTCAAGATGCCTCCATGCAGACAGATAGCCAAGAATCTAATGTGTGACCATGAGGATGGTCCACACCGTGATGAGGCTTCAGTACAAAGACTATTTCCCAAGATGGTACCTTCAGGAAGTGTCCCAGTGATACCACTGTCTATTGGTCAGAAGTAACTACCAGAACTACCAGTAGAGGACACTTATAGTATCAGTGACTTAAATGAGTTTCAATGATAGGTACCCCTCAGGTTCTGAGGTGATCTCGACTCACAGGCATCTAAGGACTGGATTGAGGTGGTGACCAAGTTTCCATCTATTCAGGGCACCATTAGATCGATGGTGGTCTAGGTATTGAGCATTCTATGTGGCTCAGCAGGGTGATGACAGGGTTTAGATTACCCCTATCTTACGATGAGGTGACTTTTTTCATGGACTGATCTTGAGAACCTTCCTTAGATAAGGGGTTCTCTTTCCATGAAAAGATAAGGGGGTTTGTGTTTCCAAGAGCTTCTACAGTTTTTAAAGGAAGATATGTCATTAATTGAGTATTCATCGAGGTGTACCAACCATTCTAGTTACTTGATGAATACGATATGACCAGTGATTTAGGGCTTAGACCTCCGAGCAAGACATGTTTAGGGACATTTTAGCTAGCACTATTCCTCTGTGCATTTATACTTATTTTAGGGTTCTAGAGAGAACCTTTGTGGTTTAAAATTATTTGGATGAGTAGATGCAGCCAGTGAATGTCAGTGGTGGGAAAGAAGGAAATCGACATCAGTCTTAGATACTTAGACGTGTAAAATGTTTCGGGAAGAGGAAGTGATGGGGATAGATGAATCTGTAGAGTAGAAGATGTATAATGGGAGCTAGGAGAGCAGTAGGAGGTGGTTTAAATTTCGACATGCTATAACCACCACCCCAATGTAGTCCCCACCAGTATTAAGGATCTGAAGGATAGGGGAAGGGAGTAGCTGCATGTGGTCAAAGAGTGTGACCCAAGGGATCTATGAATGATTCGAGGTACGGTCTGTGTCTACTACTAGCTGGCATAATTAATAGACATTGGTACCAATCATTCCTTCTTGTCACGAATCTTGTTCAAGACCTAGATTTTCTGGTTAAACCGTTGACTTGACCCTTATGTCTAGAGATACATGTGAGAGGAGACTCGATAATCACACTTATGCTAATGGTGTGATCTGACCCTTGAGGTGAGAGTTTTGGTTGGAACCTATTTGTGGCAGCATCAAGGCCTTATGATGTTAGTTTGGGTTTGGACTGGTCATCCATATTTTATGCTCATATTGGCTGTTTTAGGAAAAAAAATGATGTGGTATATCTACAGCATTGGAATGAGTTTTTCCTTGGTCGGTGAAAAAGGAAACCTAGGCAACACAGGATAAACTCATACATAGGAGGGTGCAGCCGATCACTCTTGAGTTGGCCATCCTTACCCTCATGGAAGCAGGATTTTTGAGTTTTAAGTTCCCAAAAATAGTGGCAGAGTACAGGAACATCCTTCCTAAAGATGTTTCCAGGATTACCTCCCCATAGGCAGAGGGACTTCTGCATTGGTTTGTACCCAAGGATGGCACTGATATCTACAAATTCATATCGGATGGCTCCCACAGAGCTTCGGGAACTGAGAGTATAGTTTGGAGACTTTAAGAGGAAGGTCTTAGTAAGACCCAGTGTTTGAGGTTATGTGTGGATTACCATCACTTTAATCAAGTGGACGTGGAGAATCAATACCCACTACCAGAGGGTTGATGGCATGCCAATCAGTTAAATGGGGTAGCCTTTTGTGTAGATAGAAAGGTTCCCATAGGCTTTTCAGTAGTTGAGACAATGACTATGGTTGGAGTTCCACCAGGACTATGAATTCGAGATGGTCTATACTCCTAGGAAAGGGGACGTGGTGGCAGATGCGCTCAATAGGAGTTCTGGTCTACAGTTGCTGAGTGAGGCAACATAGCAGCTAGCTATGTTGTAGATATCCTTTGTGGATAGTGATATAGCAGCTTACCTCTAGTCTATGACTGTCACTCCCCCACTCCTTTAGTGAGTTCAGGAGGCACATATTGGGGATGTAGACTGTGAGACGTGACATTCTTAGATATCCTCATGACAGGCTCCTGAAGAATTTTTGGAAGGTGGGGAGCACGTCATCCTTTTCAGAGGACGCACCATGGTACCAGTGATGCTACAGGATGAGGTGATTGAGGGAGTTCCACACATCCCCTTTGGAAGTAGATCCGGGTGTGGAAAATATGTACTAGGACCTTCAACATTAGTATCGGTGGCCAGGGATGAAGAAAGTAGTGTAAGAGTTCGTATCACGATGCCTCACTTGTCAGCAAGTGAAATCTGAGCATTAGGTTCCATCATGCTTGATCACATCTTTTTAGCCCCATAATGATGGTCATATGGAGTGGACCATAAAGACCATGGAGTACATGCTTCATTCTTGTGTCCTGGATTTTGGTCATAGTTTAGAGAATCACCTACCACTAGTGGAGTTCACATATAACAACAATTATCACTCTACCATCAGCATGGCACCATTTGAGGTCTTGTACGGAAGACCGTGTAGATCACCTTTATACTAGACAGACCTAGGGGAGTCAGCACTTATGGGTCCAGAGTTGGTATGGGCTACCACTGAGAAGGTGCAGATCATCCAGGAGATGATGAAGACTTCACAGAGTAGGTATAAGTATTATTCCTACAGGATATGAAGAACCTTAGAGTTCAAGGAGGGAGACCATGTCTTCCTACAGGTCTCACCCTGACAAGGATTGTGGAGATTCGACTGGGTGTCAAGCTATCTCTAAGGTTCATTAGACCTTTCCAGATTCTCAGCAGAGTTGGAGAGGTGGATTACCACCTAGATCTTCCCCCATAGATGCACCGGGTGCATAATGTTTTTCATGGGTCGCAATTGAGGAGGTATGTGCATGATCCATCACATGTTATCGACTAGGGCGAGATAGACATTGAAGATGGGGCAAAGTTCATGGAGTTCCCAATGGAGATAGAGGATCAAAAGGAGAG
This sequence comes from Viscum album, assembly GCA_963277665.1. Lineage (NCBI taxonomy): Eukaryota > Viridiplantae > Streptophyta > Magnoliopsida > Santalales > Viscaceae > Viscum > Viscum album. The sequence continues at coordinate 84,154,281 of OY728121.1, read as the reverse complement.
GGTCTTCATGGGCAGTCGATTCCTCTGGTGTGAGTTTGGTGGTAGCATGGAAACCTCCAGGAGAACACATGGGAGCGAGAGGATCAGATACGTGCTCAATACCCCCAATTGTTTCCCCTATCCTTGTTGTGGCTTTCAGGGACACAAATCCCTAATTTGGGGAGGATGTAAAGACTCATAATTTCCATATAATTTTTTTTAATTATATGAGATTATTACGAGACTGTGAAAATTGACGTCACGTGATTCCGAGGCCCGGAGTGCCTGGAATGATCCGTCGAAAAAAATTTAAGCTTTAAATAGCACATTTGAGAAAATTTCCTGAAAAAGTGGAATATATATTAAATGGGTTCTTGGATTAGAAATCCAAGGGAATTGTTGAGTTCAGGATGGCGGGTTTACCCTAGGTGTGACTTAAGTTTGGTCGGCGCAGGCCTCCAGTGAGAAAACCCAAAAATGGCATAACCGTAAATAAAATTATTTTATTTTTCAAATGCTTATAACTCACAAACGGTGACTCAGATTAAAAATATGAGACAACCTATGAGCTCATGAGGTTATTCTTTCCTTAGGAAGATCCTAACCTTGGCTGGTGCGAGCCAACGTTGGAAGTTAGTTTTTGGCCGTAAATAAAATAATTAAGTAATAATTATTTTATTGTTAAATTATTTAAATCCAAAACAGTAACTCGGATTGGAAATCCGAGAGTACCATTAAGCTTGTGAGGGTGTTTTTTCCTTAGGTAGAGCCTAACCTTGACCGGTGTGGTTCGAGGGTGACTTTTAATAATTTTTGAACTTTTTTTAAGGTACGTTTAGTAAACATGTGGGTGATGATTTCTATCTTTTAAACCGGTTCTCAGATTAAAAATCTGAGGGAACCGTTGAATTCGTAGCACTGTGATTCACTTAGGTGAATCTTAACTTTGACCAGAAATGGTTAGACGAAAACATTAATTTTTGGACTTCACAAAAAAATAATAAAATAACTCAACAAGTTATTTTATTTCTTTTTTTTGTAACTGTTGAGTGGATGTGGCGAGACTGCTAGGTTGTCAGACCATTTAATGGTTGGTTACACTTGGTTTCATAACTGCACCATTGGGAGAATTAATAGGTTCATTAATTAAATTCATTAATAAACCTCATTAATTTTGTGGTGGGTTGATATCCTCTTTTCTTATATTTAAACAAATATCAAGCATGAGTTTTTAGAGGAAAGAGAGGAATCTTTGACAAAGTGTCGGTGACGTCTTCCACCAATGTAGAACAGAGCTTCGATGACCATTGGAGGATTCAACAATGGGAAACGATGAGTTCCAAAGGATGTGAACTTTCTCCTTTTTCCACAACACCATCGAATGTGGACACTCCTTCCTCATCCACAGTGACTTCCAATGAACTCGAGGTAGGGGTTATGTGCTTAATTCCTCCCTTTTTTCCTATTCTTGAATATTATGAAAAACACGGATCAATTGTCCAATGGGTTGATCCATGTTTCATTCTTTGATGTGATAGGATAATGCTGGGTTTTTATGGGTGTTTTTATGATTAAATAATCCTTCCTGTGTTATAATGCTAACGCGAAGGGCGCAGGCTGAGGCGAACAAGGTTTGGACCCTCCATCGATCTCAGGTTGGTGGCGTTCTTTGTGGGTGACCTAGAAATATGGAGGAAAGGCAAAACTTTAGGCCGCGTGGTGTAGGTGCCATCCCGGGAGGCCACTAGGCGCAGACGGGAAAGGAATCGGACAACCAGACCTCCGCTGGTGGCCCACAGAAGCATCGTCGGTGCGGCAACACCGGAAACCGGAGGAGGGGGCGGCCTACTACCACCAGCTGTGAGAAGGTGGCAGAACCCAAAGGCATTTCGGCGGACAAAGGGGCAGTCGGTCGTTGTCATCCGCGTCGGAGCAGGGCGGCTCGCTGCAGTGTCACACCATGGAGGAAGGTCGTGGCTTCGAGCCACGGTGAAGGGCGGACCTGTGGTCCGTGGGCTCCATAGGTGACCAGTCCAGTGGGATCGGCCTGGTGGTGCGGCGCCATCCAACACTACTACTTTAAAGTCCCGAATGGCTTGGTCATTTGGAAGGAGAGCAGACCCCCGCGACCAGCCAGCGGGTCGGGTAGTTCCGCAACCCGGTGGGCCATGCCCAGTCGGGTGGATCGGGCCGAACCCATAGGCCAACGGGCTGGGTTGGGTTGGTCTGACTAGGTCAGACCTTACTCAGACCCATGTTTACCCAGTTATGCTTAAACGGGCGTATCTCCTAAACCGGACGTCCGTTTGACGAACTGTCTACGGCGCCAGAACCCTAAGGACGAGGTGGTACTTTTGAGATGATCCACAAGAGACTTGGAGAAAGTTGGAGTTTGGATGGTTTGGATAGTACCAAAATCCAATCGGGCCCTCGGCACTAAAATGCCTATAACTTACAGACTGGGTGTCTGGTTGATACGTCATCTCTTGTGATGGAACCCTTATGACATGGAGGATCATCGGGTTACTTCTTTAAGTGACTTCGTGCTAGATAAAATACAATCGATGTCTTAAGGAGAGGTTATCACAAGTGCTCTACATGTAGAACCCTGTGACTGGCTGAGACCTGAAGACTTCTGACTTTTGACTTTGTGTGACTCAACGACCCAATGGGAAGCACCTTTGTGTGACTTTGTAGGCCCATGGTGGGGAGCGGCTCTGTGTGACCTGGCAGACCCATGGTACTCGACAAGAGGAGTACCTCAACAGGACACAGTGGGGATCGACTCTGTGTAACCCAGCAGACCCACGGTACGCAATGGGGAGGAGTACCTAAGAAGTTCAAGGTTAGTGGGAAGCACCTCTGTGTGACTTGGAAGGCCCACTGTACTCAATAGAGGAGGATTTCTCCAAAAACTGAGGTGTTCGACGATGAGACTGATGATGCTACTATTACTACCCTAGAATATACCTGGTGCGAGCTGTCTTTTGCTTTGTGATTTGTGATTGAGATCATTATTTGTGGTTTTCATTTTTGGAATTATGAGATGCCTTTGGGGATCTTGGGGTCTCTAATGAGTATTTTTATACTCACCCTTGCACGGGCTTCGCCCGCACCTTGTTGTGTCTTGTGAAGATGATGGATAGTTTGACTGATTCTTGAGGAGTCAGGGCTAGACGGTGCTCGGAGTTGATTGAAATATGATGCATGGAGGTGACCGGTTGACATGGAGAACTATAGTGATGAGTTGTACCTACCCTTTAGGTAGGATCCTTGTAAGACGACCTCAGGATTTGTTTTTCCTTTTTTCTATACTTCCATTTTAGTTGGGCTTGTATTCTGGACCCTTTACTTTCAGTACTTACCTTTACACTTAGTGGTGGTTTTTAGTTGTGGTTGTACCATTCTTCTTCCATTGTATTTTTCTTGTGCGCAGTGTGCCCTATCTGTGTATGTACAGGTTTTGAGGCAATGCCTTCCCATTTTAGGGATATTCCTTTCTGGTGCTAGTTGCCAACCTCTGGCCTATGGAAGGATGGCTTAGGGTAGTCACGACACAAACCTTGGGGGACGGGTCATGACACTAATATACATGAGGTAATATTTTTGGGACTTAGGACGTAGTTGTGAGTGAGTGCCTAGCCAACTCTCATCTAATGGGACTTAAGTCACCATAGGGGTTTGGTAAAAGTTTCCTTGAGGAATAATTTGATCTAATTATAGTCTTTTCCCAATTTGACCTAAGTGTTTTTAAATTCCTAGAAAGTGAATTCTGTTTTATGGAATTGATGATATAGTATCTCCTGATTTATTTGATGATCTTTGTAGCCTTGATAATGTTTCATTGTTGTCTTTTGATGTTTTATATATTCATGATACTGAGAATACATTTGAATAGGCCATAGGAGGAAGTTGTTGGTGAACCAATATGAGTGAATCCTCCAGTGGATTAGAATCTTGTTCATATATTGGTGTGTACTGTACAATATCTAGGATAAGTACTTGAACCCATTCTAGTTCAAGATTCAATAGTAGAACCTCAAAGGTATGGATCTAGAGATTATGATATAGAGTTCCTTTTCTAGAAGACAATAGCTTCCCAAGGCTTGAATGATCCTTGAGAGGATGATTATTTTTTAAAAAATATTGAACTACTTTTTGAGTTCGTGGAAACACCTGACTTCATAAATATGAAGTGTTTTACCATCAAGATAGAAGGACCTAATAGGAGATAGTGAAATTCAATGGTGATAGTGAATAAACATGAGAACTTAGAGTGGAAGGAATTTAGAGTTATTTTAATGGATTATTTCCATCTATAATATATGGTATTATAAAAATCCATGGAGATTATCAGCTTCCACTAGGGTGATAGGACCATGACACAATATGTGAATTGCTTTTATGAACTTGTTCAATTTTCTCTTTACATAGTGACAAATGAGAAAATTAAGGCATGAATATTTGATATGGGTCTTAGAGTTGATATTTGATCATAGGTTTTCTTGTTGAATCTCACTTCTTATATGGATGTGCTAGATAGAGTATTGATGACTAGTCTTGACCTACTAGGTAAGTCAGGGTTAATGGGAGTTCCTTTTTTCCTAGTGGAAGTTCTTCTAGTTTCTTTAAAGGAAATAGGAATCATGATGTGTCTTATGGTGGTTCTAGATGGAATGCATCATCCAGACCTTCCGTGGTTCCTGGAAGAGGGCCTATAACTTGATTTTAGTGTGTAAAGGTTGGGAATTATAAATGGGTTTGTACTAAGGAACCCAAGATCTATGGTTTATGTGGATACTCAGGTCACCTGCAGAAGTTTTATCATGTCTTTTATCCTCTGTTCAGTGGCATGGGATCACCAGCTCCAAAAAGTAATATGGTGCAATAAAATACTTCAAGAACTAAGGGGTTCTAGCCATAGTCATATGGAATGAATCTTCTTTACATAATTAAAGAGTCTCAAGTAGAATTTGATGTGGGTCCAGCAATAGTGAGAGGTACCATCACTATAGATTCATCTTTAGTGAATGGTTTATTTGATACTAGTGCATATTACTAATTCATATAGACCTATGTTGTTAATTTTATAAATCTTTCTATGGAGAATTTATCTTATGTTATGTATATTACCATTACCTTTAGAATGAAGGGGTCTCTAATGCCCCTCTTGTGTTTTCTCTTTACTGGAGATTGATCTCACCAGGAATTTTCTGGTTCTCGACATGAAACCTCTTAGCATCATTTTCGAGATTAGTTTATTGCCTCTAAATCCTAGATTTACTATTATCTTTGATAGGTATCCTTTACTGCACCTTATGTTGGGTGTTCTATGTTTTTCTGGGAGAATGGGATTTGAGTTTGAGTAGATCTAGACCTCATTTTACAGAGTTAGGTGGGGTAATATCGATGTTTTCTTTTGTCTTGTAGATAGAATCTTTGAGTGAAAATATCCCTCTATTTTTTGTCGAGTTTTCTAACATGTTTCCATCTGATTTATCTATTTTACCTCCATCAAGAGAGGTGGATTTCTCCATTAATTTAGTGCTTAGTACTCATCCAGTGTTTATTCCTTCTTACCATATGTCACCATCATATTTAAAAGAATTGAATTCCTAGTTTGGTGATCATCTAGATAAAGGCATTATATTCAAGAGTATGTCACCTTGAGTGGTGATTGTTCTCTTTGTAAATAAAGATGATGGGACACTTTACCTTTATGTTGATTACTAAAAATTCAATCGAGTTACGATAAATAACAAGTATCCATTACCATGGAATGATGATTTTCTTGATCAGTTGAAGGGGTGAAGTGGTTATCAAATATTTACCTTTGATCTAGTTATCACCGATTGATAATTATATAATCCGACATTTCAAAGACCACCTTCAAGATTAGGTATGGCTATTATGAGTACCTTGTTATGCCTTTTGGTCTAACCAATTCTCCTACAATGTTTATGGTTTTGATGAATAGGATATTACACAAGTACCTCAACTTATTTTTGGTGGTCTTTGTAGATGACATATTTATTTAATCTAAAAATGAGGAATACCATGTGTGTTTTCTGAGATAAGTTCTATAAATATTGATAAATCACTAAATTTATGTGAATATTTTAAAATGAAACTTCTAGATTCAGTAAGTGAAGTTCTTGGGATATGTGTTCTCATAACAGGGTATCTCAATAGATCCTAATAATGTGAAGGTTTTTATGACATGTTAGAAACCACATAATATTTTTGATATTTAAATATTCTTGGGATTGGTAGGGTATTACCAAAGTTTCATTAAATATTTTTCGAAGCTAGCTTCTCTAATGACCATTCTCACCCACAAAGGAGTGAATTTAATTTGGGATTCAAAATTTCAAAGTTATTTTGATGAGTTTAAAATCCTTTTGGATTCTATGACATTGTTGAATATTATAGAGGTTGGTTAGGGATACCTAGTATTTTTTGATTCATTCGGTTCAAGTTTGGGCTACATCTTTATACAGGGTGATCGCGTGGTGGCATATGGTTCTCAACATCTTAAGCCACATGAGAGAAACTATCTAACCCATGAACTTGAACTTTCATTCATGATGCATGATCTTAAGAGTTGGTGGAATTAAATTTTCATAGAAAGGTTTATCAACTATTCCTTCCACAAGATATTGAGTTATATTTTCTCCCAAAAATATTTGAATCGTCAGCAAAAGAGATGGGTGGAGTATCTACAGTATTTTAATTTTGAAATTTTATACACCCCTAAAAGGGGGAATGTCATTTATGACACATTGAGCAGGAATATTTTGACCCAATCCATGAAATAATTATCAGAAGAGTGTAATTTTATGGATCTCTTTGATCATTATCATTTGGAAGTCTGGGGGATGTGACTGAGATTGTTCTGATAAATGTTTAGTTAACCTCCTATCTTCTCAAGATGATTCTTTAGGAGTAGTAGCTTGATATTTATTTCCTTGTAATTAGGTACTATATTTATGGTGAGGATACCATTGGTGAGTGTTTGATCTCCTCTAAGGGTGTTCTATGTTTCTGGAACCAGTGCATTGTACCGTTTGTAGTGGAAAAGGCTGTGATGGAAGATTGTCATAATTCTCGGTGGTCAGTGCACCTCGGTACCACAAAGATGTTATATGATATACAGAAATGATTATGGTGGATAGGTATGAGGTGGGACATTACTAAATTCATTTCTCATTATTATATTATCCAACGTGTCAAGATCGATCACCAGAAATATTCAAGTTTTCTTCAGCCACTTCCTATGCTAACTTTGAAGTGGGATGAGATTTCTATGAATTTTGTTATTGGGTTGCCTCATTCCCCTCAAGGGAAGAATGAAATATGGGTTTTGATCAATCGGATGACCAAATCAGTTCACTTTATACCCATTCTATATACAACCAAATTTGAGTATTTGGGAAGTCTCCATGTGAAAGAGATTGTGAGATTTTATAGGGTTCATTCTGTTATAGTTTCTAATAGTGATCTCCATTTCACTTATTATTTTTTGAGAGGCCTCAAGAGGCACTAGGATCACAGGTTCAATTGAGTATCACATATCATCATTTATGTGGATGGACAGATAGAACAAACTATACATATCTTTAAGGACATACTTCGTGCTTTCATCCTTGACTTTGGTGATGCTTGGGATAGCCATTTGGGACTAGTTGAGTTTACCTACAATAATAGTTACTAGTCCACTATTATAATAGCTCCTTTTTAGGCCTTATATGGTTTTTTATGTAAATATTTATTGTGTTTTTAAAATATTGGTGAAACTTACTTGGTTGGATAGAGTTTAGTCCAAGAGACAACAACAAAGATTCAGTTGATTCATCATAGAATGGTGATGCCATAGATCTGATATAAATCCTATATTTATCTTCATTGATTAACGTTAATGTTTTATATTGGTTACCAGCTGTTCTTGAGAGTTTTACCACGGTTGGGTCACTAGTGTCTTGGGAAATAGGGAAATCTTGCGCCGAGGATTTTTTGTCCTTTAGAAATTATTGAGTAGGTGGGGAAAGTGGATTTTCATTTGTAACTTATATCATAATTGACTTCAATCCATAATTTGTTTCATGTATTGTAGATTATGAAGTATCTTTTTAACCCTTATCTTTTCCTAAGTTGGGAAGATTTTGATGTTGAACCTAATTTATCTATGACTAAGCGTCCATCCAGGATTGTTGATTATGAGACAAATGTTTTTTATGGTAAGATAATACCTTTGGTCCATGTTCTTTGGAATCATGGTTCTAATTCACATGAGACTTGGGAGTGTGAGGAATTGATGAGAGATTAGTGGCCTCATCTCTTTGATATGGAATCTTCTTGATAAGAATTATAGTAACAAAAGTTGTTTATGGTGGGGAGGTTTTAACATCACATTACTTGTTTTCAAGTACTTATAACCCCTTGTTTTTATCTCCTTTTATTTGGGGATTGTCTTAGGTTGTTTCAAGTGAGGTTTGAAAAAAAAAGAGGTTTTGGGGTCACTACAAAAATAATAATAATAACAATATAAATTTATTGACATATAATATATCTGTTGGTAAAAATGATCAATTTAAATAGATATTAAATTTTATTGGTATTGATTTTAAGTTCCAACACTTTTTTTTACCAATATCCCACTTATACTAAATCCAAATATACTTTCATGTCATTTCACCTTATATCACATCATATAAGATAACTTGTGAAACCATATCCAAAACTCCTTTTGGATATATTCTAAAACATTTTTAGAAATCTATCATCAACTTCACTACATACCACATCATGTGGAATACCTTGTTAATAACCATCCAAAACTCATTTCAGATAAACTCTAACATTATTTTAGAGAAGCACTCTAAGTTTTTTAAAACTCAATCCCTGTTAGTTAAACTAAAATTTTTGACCTCACAAGCCTTTGTAGCATTTAAAACAACCATGAATTCCCAAATTAATAAATTTATGAAAATAGAGGCTTCTAGAAAAGAATCAGTGCTACCCAATCTATAAAATGACCTTTTATGATCTCCATAAAACACATATATCTCCATACCCATTTCCACTAGCTTCATCATATGAAAATATTAATAATCATATAATACATTTTCCAAGGCATCGAATGACCATAGGACATGAAGTATTCAATCCCATATATCCTCCTCATACATTCTCAACTCTAAGAGTATCGGGTCGATCAACACATCACATGACATTCATCCTAGTGGATGAGCATATCTTGTTCCCCTTAAACCAACTAGATATGAATGTCATATGCACTATATAAGAATATCCATTAATTTCCTCAATATATCTCAATCTAGGTGCCATATTTCATACTCATCATATGAGAGGAAAAATCCCTTCATAGTTGAGCTTTAAATGAATACGTGATCATTAATATATCCAACCACCCCATGATTAGTTAATACTCAATGATTGCATAAAAAGTATCAAATTATGAAGTTTCTCATGCTATATATATCATGAAAGTTAGGTATGAAGATTCAATATGGAACATGGACCACTGATATACTAAATACATAGTATATAACACTCCATGTGGTATACTTCATGGGTCATCTAGCACAAAAAAACCATTTTGTGCCTCATGTGCATCTTTATATCCTAATACAAGAATTTTACACATTCTAACCTAAACATTTCATCACAACATATAATAATATATAATAATAATTGATTGGGGATAACTTAAAGTTGTACTTTTAGAGATCAATTATCATTTCACTTCAAAATATATATATATATACAAAAAACATGAAATATTGAAAAAGTGGAGGTTGATTTTAGTATAACATGATACATTTTATTTTCTTAAACTCTTTTAATAATACTTAACAAAATCATAAATAAGTTCATGTGTAACATATCACATGTGATAAACTTCAAGATCATTCTTATTTTTTCTGCACTTTTAGGACATTATTAAACTTCTAAACATTATATTCTCTTTATAATATCATGAAAAAATAGACAAAATATTTTAGGCTAGGAAATAAAACTTATTTCCTCTTATTAGTAATATTTACCAAATAAACTATTATATCCATTTTTTATATGATATTCTATGTATTTGAAGGAATTTTCCTTAAAAATAATTCCTCGATGGACACTTTATCCCAGGTTAGACTCCTTTTACCCTTATCTTATTTTAAAATATCTTATAGAATAGATGAATCATAAACCATGTGTATCAAAACATATATCTCAATTATTAAACAACCTTTATTTATAAGAATATCTTAAGAGAGAACAAAATGAGATCTAAAACACACATATTTTATTTCAAATTCATCCAATCCTAAAGTACTACTCTTATCCAATTCCTTAATATAGGAACTTCTTTATCAATTACTTGAAATCATACTTAATCTTCCATTATCAATTCATTCATCATTTCTCAATTCATGTATATTTAAAACACTTGTAAAATATATAATTTGTATCAAATACCCTTAAAAATAAAAAAATGAATTCTATAACATCAATAACTAGCATGGAATATCCACCTAGTTTCTTGAAACCCTTTGAGTATTCTAGACAATTCTTTATCCAATAGTCAGGTTTTCCACAATGAAAGCATTTCACTTCCTTTCTTTTCCTTGTTTTGTTTTCATTATGGAAAATCCAAAACCTATATTATTATCATTTTAGAAAAAACTTTTACCTTTATCCTTCTACACCATCATCATGGAACTTAAGCCTATACTTATCATGTCTTGCTCAACAATACTTAACATATTAAGGAGATCAGGTAAAATTTTATTTTACTCATTCATATTATAGTTCACAATGAACTATTATAACCTTTTTGGTAGTGACTGTAGAATGAATTTTGTGGCCATATCAAACCTAAGAGGTGAACCCATACCATATAAGTCATTAACATACCCTATCATATTGATTAAATTTGTAGAGACAAATGTTCCTTCTTCCATATTTTTTCAAAAGATAGCCTTTGAAACCTTATACCTCTCATGTCTTATAAGTTCCTAATAGAGTCTTTCTAGGTTTTATATCATGTAATATACATACATGTTCTTCTATTTCTTTTACAACATGGGTTCCATGGTCACAAGAATTAGATTGGATACTTTTAGTGAATCCTTTAGATTATTTTCATAGGTATCTATATTAGTTTATTGAATGGAATCACTAATTAGTTTCTTGGAAAGGGGTTTCTCCAACACGTAGAATTTACCTTCCTACTTAAGAACTGTTATTAAGTTCTAGTACCAATCAAGGAAATTACAACCATTAATTTTTTCCTTATCCAAGATGGATATCAAGCTAAATATAAAAGATGATTATGATTCCATGCTCTATAATAGAAGATTTTATCATATGAGTATCATGTTTCATATTCATTTAATAAGAAATTTTATAAAATGGGTTCTCACTAAAATGATAACCCATTTTAAACTCATCATATCTATTAGTGTGTTGAGATCCATATTTTACTAATCAATAAGTCAGGTTTGGCATTATTCTCACCACTTAGTTATTTAATTAATCCATTATCTCACTAATATCATATATAACTCTTATATAGTTAAGCAGAAAAATCTTTGCAAAATATATCATATAGATGAACCTAACTATTTTCCTCTAGTATGTTAACTCTTAGGGTTTCCTAGATAAGTGTAACCCAAATATTATAGTAGGATTTGGTTACCTGTCTCTTAGGGTTAGCCACCATGCCTTACATAAGATAATCCATGGTAACCTTTCTTTGGTAGAACCCACCTGGTTGAATAACTGACATATTGACATATGTTCTCTTTATAAGTAATTTAACATTATGTATTTTTAATGGGTATTTAATCTCACCATATTATCTCATGTTATTATCTTTACATGTATTCATGCTTCAAATGATTTAGTTTGGAATTTTATTCCTTTCACCAAAACAATATGTTCAAATCATATTGATCTATAACTGTTTACTCAACTCATAGCTTTTGTTACTAACCCAAATCAAAATCCAACTATATTTGTACACATATAAATGCATCCTATGCATAAAGTAAATGAAACATTATCATGTAAAGTCATATAATCATATGAAAACAATAATTTTTACATTAGTAAGCCTAGTGACGTATATAAAGTAACATCTTAGATTTTTCCATATACTATTTTTAGATATTATATGGTTTTATTTCGAGAACAAGAATTGAGATGACATGTGATTATGAGGTCTGGTGTGCCTATAATAAATGTTTTAAAAATAACTTTTAATAGTACTTGTGCGCAGTTTTTCTAAAAAAGTGAAATAACTCTTAAAAAGTTGTTCGGATCAAAAATATGAGGGCACTATTGAGTTCATAATGGTGGTTTTACCTTATGTGTAACTTAACTTTAGTCAGTGTTGGTCATTTGTGAAAAATCTATCGTGATAAGTAATGGGAATAAAATAATTTAATAAAAATTATTTTGTTGACATAGAAGCTAACAATATTTAAAAATATTGTTAAGGATAATATCCAGGGTTAGTCACATAACCCTAGAAACCTTGGAGAACTGTTAGATAGATATTTGAGGATTCTCTCTTAGGTGATGGTAACGGATCATGGATCGACAACTGATTCACCTCATATTCGAAGGACCTTGTCTACGGTAATGATGTGGTGACCCTTCTTCATTAGTGAGTTATCCGAATCTAGGTAAGACTTGTTATCTTGATTTGAAATCCCCATTATTGAATTCTATGATGAATACAGACCAATTAATGAACATATTGATCTGTGGTTTGGTTGTATTTGTGGGATGGTTTTTTTGTGGGTTATTGGGGTTTATTAAATCTGTTTTTCTAACCCCAAATCTCTCGTTCTTGATCATTGTCCAAGAAAACTTGTCCAATGATGTTAAACCTTTTCTCACATTCTTTTCTACCTTTGTTATTTTTGTTCTTCACCATTGGAACCCTGTAGTTCATGACTCAACTTTTTCAGGTGGTTTTGAGCATGATCGAACCCCCAGATTTGAGGTGAATTGACAACCGAGGTTGGATCTATGTAAATCAAAACCCAAGGAGCTCAGATCTATGACTGTTTGATTTTTCAGGAATCATAGGAGGTGCATTGGTCTACAGAAGGGACCACAGGTACAACACTGAAGATCAGTGGTGGCATTGCATGGCGGTGAAGCCACGTGCAGCGGGTGCCGCCAGTGGAAGCCACAGCGGAGGCTTCATGAGATGGTGGAGGTGATCGGGGCACGGAGGTGATGATGATTCAGAGACGGTGGTGGGTCACAGCTGGAGTACCCATAGGCATTGGTGGGGTCAGTGGAGGTGTACACAATTATGAGCCATGTCAGACGCGGTGGAAACAGAATGGGGCGGGCCAAGCCAGGTCGAACTAAAGGTTCGGTTCGGGCCGGTGGGTTGGGCTGGGTGAAGTGAACCTGGGTCGGATCTTGGTTAGACCCAGGTTGGATATGGGGTGAACAGGATAGATACTAGTTTCATTCGATCATGATGGTCGACTGAGACAGTCGACCATGATGTTCAACCCTGACAGTAAACCATGGGACCATGGTATCCCAAGTTGTTGTGGGAACATTGACTGTAATGGTTGACCATAGGTGTAGTGACCGCATGATCAGTCAACCGACCATGGTGGTAGGTATGCAGGCCCGAGCAGACCTATGGGTGGTTTCACTCAAACGAACTTATCTCCTAAACAGATCATCCAATCAATGAGCCATCTATGGAGTTGAGACCCTAACATTGAGACGGTCATTTTGGGACAAGTGGTGTGTTTTTAGTTTGGACCAGTATAGGTTGAGATCATTCATTTGGTCCTTTACCTCAATGGTTCAGTATAGAATTACATCCACATCACTAGATTGTAATCCCCTCTAGAGGATGAGTCTCAGATAGAGTTTTCTATCCCTCCCTGAGACCGGAGTGCAATCCTCTACCACCCCTAGTGGATTCTATGGAATCGTGTAACCTTCTTGAGAAGGGTGCTTATCCTCCATTTAGTAGGTCGCATCTGTAGGGTCATTAGTATCCCTTAGTGTGTCTGAGTTTGATCCCCTACGTAGCGAGTTGATCCAGATTGGGTATGTGGTATCCCCTAGTGAGTCTGGGTATGATCTATGGTGTCCCTCGATCAATTTTGGGCATGACCCTCTCTCTATGTATCATAGTCTTCCTTGACTAATACATTCTCATTTGGGCTAGGAACAAATGATCTAGACCTCTTTATGAGTGTCTCCAATGATATCATGGCTCAAGGAGTGAGTTCTCTCATAATGAGCATGCTTCAATTAGAATCATGTGGCTAGAATTTGGTTGCAACCGCACGATGGCATGGTGTTTCTCATGAGTATATTTGGATATTCTTGTTATATGTGTTTTAGACATATACCTATGTAGAGTTGACTGTACTTTTCTTTTTTGGTATTCCTTTATGGTATTCCTTTGTAGTATTCCTTTTTGGTATTGTTTTGTGGTTTCATGGTGTTTTATTGAGTATTGTTATACTCACCCCTGCATGGGATTTTCCCACACATGTCATGTCTTGTGTAGATGGTAGATCTTTTGACATAGTCCTAGGTGTACCAAGACTAAATGGTTCTTAGTGAGACTGTACAGACCGAGATGTGTTCCTACAGCTTTCAAATATAAGTCTTGGTACCTTTACTTCTAGGTTAGACTTTTGTTACATACTATTTGTGGTGGGCTTGTATTTAGCCATGTTTACTTTCTAGTTCTTTTATATTCATACTCTATTATAAGATCTTATTAGTGTGCATGCATTGTTTACTTAGTGGTTTTTTTACATTTCATCTTTTTTTGGCTTGGAGATGTGTGTGTGTGTGTGTGTGTGTGTAGGTACTTAAGCTAATTCCTCCCATCTGTGGGATATGCCTACTCGGTGCTAGTCACCAGCCTCTGGCCTATTGGAGGTGGGCTTGGGGTAGTCACAGAATGGGCCCCTCTAGGATAGGTCATGATAGATTAGTATCAGAGTAGTTTGGTTCTACTTTAGGACCGTGAGTTTATGAGTTTGGTTTGGAGAAACAGTGTTAAGTGTTTCGAGTTTGGATTTCAAGCTAGGGACTCCAGAGTTGGTGTGGTGGTCAACGTATCCATACACTAGGAATTTAATTACCTACTTTTCAACTTGTACATATAAATTTGGGTTGTAGGGAAAAACAATATTACATTCATCATATAGGAATGGTTATGTTTTCCATTTCCTTCTTGAGTTAGCTCTCCAAATATACTCTATTGATCATGGTACATCTTTTTTTATTTTAGGATGCCTCCACATAGACAGTCGGCCAGAATTCCACTGTGTGATCACGAGGATGATCCACCTAGTGACGAGGAATTGGTATAGGGAATTGTACTAGAGATAGAACCTATGGGTGGTTTACCAGCTATACCACCACCCGTCGAGTAGCAGCTACACCCAGTACTACCAGTTAATGATGCATGAAAGTTAAGTGTGTTTCGTGAGTTTTAGATGCAGTGACCACCCAGGTTTTGGGGTGATCCAGACCCCCAGTTGGATGAGGATTGGATAGAGGTAGTCACCCATGTTTTCTGCCTTATGAGCATGCATACTGATCAAATGGTAGTCCTTACTGTGAGTCTCCTTCAGGTCTCTATAGGGTGATAGTGTAGCTTGGTGACTCAGTCACACAACTATTTAGCTCTCTCATGGACAGACTTTGAGCATCTCTTCAGAGAGGAGTTCTATCTGGCCACGTTGTGATCATTACACATACATGAGATTCTTCATTTGCAGTAGGGAAGTATGACCATGGTGGAGTATTCAGAGAAGTTTATGGACCTTTCACGCTACTCCATATACATGGTACAAGACTAGTTCTTCAGAGATCAGACCTTCGATCAGGGCTTATGCTGGGAAATCAGTACATTAGTGGTATCCCTTAGCATTTATACCTATTTTGGGGTACTTGAGAGAGCCCTACTAACGGAGAGTTTTCTAGAAGAGCAGACACTGGTAGTGGGAGATAACTGTGGAAATTGGTTAGTTGAGACCTCGGCAGCAGGTAGCTGACAGCAGTCGCAGGTATCCAAGTGGGATAGGCACTTTAGGGGGTGATCCTAGGACTCAGGGTCAGTGGTTCAAGGTTCCCATGGGGGTTCAAATTATCCCAGGGATATACGGTGCTACTCATGCGGTGGTCGGGGACATCTAGCATGAGATTGCCTGACCTATCATATAGTTGATCGAGATACGAATGAGGGACCACCAAGGAAGAGGAAGAGGTAGGAGTAGGGTGGTCTGTAAGGTGGTGGATGTGGTAGAGGGGTGGGTAGGGAAGTAGGATGTTGTCAGAGGTTTGACCTATTACCAACACCACCCCCACCCCCATGTGCTCCACGCTAGGCTTAGGGAGCTAGTGGTTAGGGATGAGACCAGCTGAAAGTGATGGAGGATTATAACCGTAGGGCTCCAGGGATGATACGAGGTATGATCTATGTATTTTCCACCTTAGTTTTAGTTTTGATAGACATAGGTTCTAGTCATTACTTTCTTTCCATAAACCTTATTGAAGACTTGGAGATTCCGATTGAATTATTGAATCAACCCTTACACTTGGAGATTCCTACTAAAGGAGAATCAATTATCACACACTGGTTCTATCAATGTGACCTAAATCTTGGATTCAAAAGTTTTGGTCGATATAGCTTGGTATCAGTGTTGAGGCCTTACGACATCTTTCTTGGTATGGAATGGTTATCCATAATTCATTCTCAGATTGACTATTTTTGTTGTAGAGTGTGGTGTGTATGTAGTGATAGAACCAGGTTTTCCTTTTTTGGTGAAAAAGAAACACAAGAAGCACAAGATGGACTCAAATATAGGAGGGTGCAACCGATTACTCATTGGTTGGCTAGCCTCACCCTTGGTGTAGTGGATGATATGAGTTCTCAATTTCCTACAGTGGTGGTGGAGTATGAGGACATCTTCCCTAAAGATGTTCCATATTTTCCTCCCCACAGGAATATGGACTTATGCATTGATCTACACCCTAGTAAGGCCCTGATATCTATACCTTCATATCATATATCTCCCATAGAGTGTTGTGAGCTAAGGATATAGTTGTAGGACTTGTAGAGGAAAGGATTCATGAGACCTAGTGTTTCTCTTTGGGTGGTCTTAGTTTTGTTTTCCAAGAACGCATATGGGAGCTTGAGGTTATGTGTGGATTATCGGTGCTTAAACTAGGTGATCATGAAGAACAAGTATCCACTACTGAGTATCTATGACCTCTTTGATTAGTTGGAAGGGGCTAAATGGTTCTCAAAGATTGTCCTCAAATCTGGTTATCACAAACTATGAGTACGGGATAAGGATATACTAAATATAGCCTTCAGATGTTGCTATAGTCACTATGAGTACATGGTGATGTCATTTGGCATGATGAATTCCCCAGTGGTGTTCATGGGACTCATGAACCAGATATTTCAACCTTACTTAGACTAGTTCATGGTGGTCTTCATCAAATATATCCTAGTCTTCTCGGCATCTGAGGGTGAGCACGCGAGATACTTGAGGATGGTTCTGGACACACTCTAAGAGCACCAACTTTATGGGAATCTCTCAAAGTTTTAGTTCTAGATTTGAGGGGTCCATTTTCTAGGACACGTCATCTCATAGGCTGGAGTTTTAGTGGATCTAGTGAAGGTTGAGTAAGTGCTTGCTTGGTAACCACCCAAGAGTGTTACCAAGGTACGGAGTTACCTTTGATTTTCAGGGTACTATCAGTGGTTTATACCTGAATTCTCCCAAATTAGAAACACACTTGAAAGCTTTGACATGAAAGGGGAAGCCTTTTGTGTGGATAGAAAAGTGTCATCATTGCTTTCAGGAGATAAGGAAGAGATTGATGAGTGCTCCCATCATGAATTTACCATAGGAAGGCATTGAGTATGTGGTGTTATGTGATGCATCAGGGACCAGGATTGTTTGTGTCCTAATGTAGGGGAAAGTGATGATTTTCTATGGTTTTTTCCAGTTGAGACCACATGATCAGAACTACGTGACCCATGATCTTGAGCTAGCAATGGTATCCTTCGTATTCAATATGTGGTGACACTTTATGATGGTAGAGTGGTTTTATCATCTACTTTGATCACAAGAGTCTCAAGTATATATTCTCTCAGAAGGATATTAACTTGAGATAGAGGTGATGGATAGAGTTCCTCTGGGACTATAACTTTTAGATTGTATATACTCCTGGGAAGGGGAACGTGGTGGAAGATGCTCTTAGAAGGAGATCTAGTTTGTAGTTGTTAAATGATGCATCAAAGTAGTTGGACTCATTATAGTTATCCTTTGTGAATGCAGATGGAGTATCTTACCTTAAATTGGTGGTTGTCACCCCTCCTCTCTTACATTGAGTCAGGGATTCATAGCTTGGGGATGCCGACTGTGAGACCTTACATTCTCATATGTACACAAGGCATGCCCCTAATGGATATTAAAAAGGTGAGGAGCACATCATTATTTTTAGAGGGAACAAAGTAGTGTCAATGTAATTGTAGGAGAATTTATTAGGGTAGTTTCATACATACAGGTGTGGAAAAGATGTACCAGGGCCTTCGACATCAGTTTCGGTGGCCAGGGATGAAGAAAGGAGTTTTAGAGTTTGTTTCTCAGTTTCTCACTTGTCAGCAGGTGAAGGCTGAGAACTAGGTTCTAGTGGGTTTATCTCAACCCCTTTAGGTGCTATAATTGAAGTGGGATGGGATATATATGGACTTCATGATGGTTTTACCATATAAGTCCAAGGTAAATGATTTCATCTGGGTGATCATTGATCGACTCACTAAGTCGGCCCACTTCTTAGCTATTAGAGAACGGAGTTTAGTAGAGATATTGGGATGAATCTACGTGAAGGAGATAGTTTGAGCCCTTGGAGTTCCATTGATGATTGTTTCAGATCATGATGATCACTTTACATCCCAGTTATATAAGGGGTTACAAGAGGTGTTTGGGACCTAGAACTACTAGAAAAAAAGGCTATAGCCACGTACCTATAGCCACGGTTTTATAAGTCAGTGGCTATAGCTTAGTTTATAGCCACACTTCTATTAAAATTGTGGCTAAATCATTTTTTATATCCATGATTAAAAAAATTTGTATCTATGTTTTTTTTTTACTATCTATCGGGCTCCTCCTCCCCACTGTCTATGATTCCTCTCCTCCCCCAGCCCCTTGTGACCCACATTATACCCACGACCTCTTCTCTCTCAGCGGCCCTCTCTTCTCAGTGTGACTTCTCCTCTCGGTTGCCCTCCTCCACCCTCGTGACTTCTCCTCTCTCGGCGGTGACCTCTACTCTCGACAAAAACCTCTCCTCTCGGCGGCAAACCTTCTTCCCCAACGGCCTTGGAAACCTCTCATCTCCCTGATCCTCATCCCCCGACAGTTCCTGAATGGGCTTCACGACGTTTCCCCATCCTCATCCCCCTTGCGACGCTGCCCGTCGCTGCCACCAAATGAGGCAACCCGGTTGCCTTTGTGGTAACATATCACCTCTCAATCATGTCCAAATGAAATTCATTCTTGAACTTTGATAGTATCCTTCTTCTGCCAAAATCCTTCCTACTCATGATTCTAGGCATGTTCACATCCCCCATTCATCCTTTATTTTCTGCAGCATTGTGCAGTATTTTGAGGCAGTGACAATTTTTTATATATCCCCCTATTTTTGGTTTAGTTTGATTTGAAGCTTACTTCTAGGTATTGTATTCTTATTCTCTATTATTTTTTTGCATCTGTGCAACTAGCATATTTCAATTTTCCTTTAGCTGGATGGAAGGATTAACTAATGTAGTGTTTTTACATGTTTTACCAGTTTATTATTATTTCTAAGTGATTATTCTTTCTCTGAATTTGAAGGTGTTATTATGTGCATGTTGGGAATGTTGTGAAATAGTTAAACCCTATGGTTGATTTAGAGTCCTTATGGACAAGTATTTGTACAATCCATCTTTTGGGAATTATGTATGGATTCTTGTTGAGGTTGATATGGCTTCCACCCTTGTTAAAGAAGCGGTTCTAAACACCAGAGATGAGGATATTAATATTGATATTTTTCTTGAGAGGAAGCTAGGATTCTATGAAAATTGTCATTTTTTGGGAATATGGACTCTAACTGAAATAGAAACAAACTATGTAATCATTTAAAGATTAGGGTACATGACGATGCTAGTAGCAGGAGAAAGAATGATAAGGTTTTGGTCCCACCCTCTGTTCATGACACATCTATAGAGTCCCCTTCTCATGGTGGTGGATACAAGGGTGATCCTATCCCAGATGTTTATAAGAGAACTAATGTGGGAATTCCTCTAATGATGTTGTTTTTGTCCATACTGTTGATGATTACGGTCATATCTATGCTACTACTGATACTATTGTCATGGTATCTAGTCAAGGTGTTTTTTACACTGAGTAGCTCACTACTTCATATCTTATGTTGGGTGTCATTCTAGAACCCGAACATGCCACTAATTCATCACTTGTGAATTATTCCGATGAGATGGAACCTGATCTAGCCAATTCTTAAGTACCAGTTAAGGATATCATTGTTATAGAACCTGATCAGGTCACCGTTTCACTACCAGTGAAGGTGCCAATGAGATGGAAATAGAAAAGGTCAATACTTCAGTACCAAATAAGGATTTAAATGTTATGGAGTTCAGGAAGGTCATTTTTTACCACCAGGGAAGGCTTCATGTGTTTTCTATAATAAGGAACCAGCACCTACTTTACTTATAGAGCAAGATGATTATTCTTGTCCTAATCTAGATTTTGAGCAAGATCATATCTATAGAATTACCTTAGTTTCTGGTTCCTTTGGAGTTAATGAATTATCTAATGAGTAGGATAATTATCTTATAGTATTGAAAGGATATGGTTATTAGCACACTAGTGATTTATCAATAGTTCCTTCATCCAAGATTTCAAGGAGGAAACTACTTGGAATCCTTATTTTTACCCATGTTTAATCAGATAACTGGTTCAATTCCCTCAGTATTGAATCCTCTACGGGAGATGACAAGGAGTTTTCTCCATCTGAACAGGACCTGTGTGACCCCTCATCTACTAATGTAATAAATGATATGGGTGAAGAGGTTTTGGAAACTGTTGGTTTTGATAAAGGAAGGACACAATGCTATGATAGGCCTAGTACTAGGCTATGGTCTGCTATGTAATGAAGGTCATCTTTTGTAACTTCCAAGGGCTTGGGAACTCTCTCATGGTTAAAACCCTTAGGCACATTATTGTGAACAAAAAACCTATACTGATTAGTCTTACCAATCCAAGATTGAAGTTTGATAGTTGGATGGAATTCAAATGTAAATATTTCGGTTACTCATTTTTTCTAATTATCAATTTGATTCTACCACATAGTCCTTGTTGGTTCTTAATAATGATAGTGTCACTATCAATTCCTTCTATAATGATCATCAGTCAGTGACCATCTCCTATTGCATTGGTAACACTACTATTTCTGTGACTTTTTTCTATTCCTTCAATTTATATACGAGATGAAGATATCTTTGAATAAATCTGGCATCCATCTCAAAGAATATGTCTAGGATTTGTATTTTTCTTGGTGACATTAATTCTATTTTGATGCCTAATTAAAAAACTAGTAGTAATTTCTATAAAATCTCAGCTAGTGAATTTTTTTCTTGTATTGATAAATGTGGCTTGGCTAAATTTACCATATCTAGAGTTGATTAAACATAGAGTCGATATACTTAAAAGGGGAGGCTGGAAAGTAGATTGGATAGGTGATTTGTGTAATTGGATGAAAGGAATAGTGCAGTTGAGATATCTGGACTCACCCTTCCAATATTTCATTCTGATCATAGTCTATTAATTTAATTCTATATTAATATATCAAGGTCAACACCACTTCCTTTCAAGTTTAACAACGCTTGGCTTGTTGTGCCAGGTTGTAGATAAATCGTTTTGGATTCCTGGAAGATTGATTTTTTGGGAAGTCCTCTACATATTCTAACTTGCAAGATAAAGATTGTAAAGGACAAACTAAAAGAATACAGTAATGCATCCTTTTTTAATCTTGATAGTGACATTAAGGAGGCTTAATCTCATCTGATTATTTTACAACAAAAAAAACATGCCTCGGGATGTGCCCTCTCAGGAGGAGATAAAATCCATATCCAAAATTGATATTATCCTGAATCTAAAAGAAAACCTTTCTCATAATAAATTTAATATTAGTTGGATGAAGGAGGGGGATCTAAATTCACTTTTCTTTCATAGCATGCATAGGGTGAAAAACATGAGTCTCACTTCTCTATAAATTAATAGTAATATGTTTAGTTCTAAGAATGAAATGAAAAATGCCGTGACTTTTTATTTTGAGGAGATTTACATAGATAATGGAGAAGGAAAAACTGAAAAACTGATCAAATGAAATGAACCAAGAATTGATGATATTCAGAATAGAAGGCTAGTTGAGGCCCCTAGTGAAAAAGAAGAGTCATGCATCTCTCTTATAATTAAATATGGATGGTGTTTCTAGACTAGATGTCTTGACAAAACTTTTTTCATGTTTTAATGGGACATTCTTCATCTTTAGGTAATAAATGTTGTGACGGGATTTTTTATTCTTTAATCAATGGCTTTTTGGGTGAACTCCAACATCATTGTATTAATCCCAAAGAAAGATAATGCTCTATATATAAAGGATTTAGGAATATTTATATTGGGTTTTTTATACCAAAGGTCATTAGAAAAATCATGATGCATAGGATGGGTGAGATTGATAAGGGTTTTATTTTGACAAATCAGGTTGGGTTTTTCCATGGGAGGAACATTCATAATTTCCTCTACAATGCTTCTAAATGTGTGAATATCATGAAGAGGAAGGTAAAGGATGGTAATATTTCCTTTAAGATTGATATATCGAAATCATTTTATACAATAAAATGGAGTTTCATTTTTTCTATTTTGAAAATGAAAGTATTTTCACAGAGGTTCATTGATTTGATTTGTTCTAACCTGTGCAGTGCCATGATCTCTATTCTGGTTAATGTGTCCCCAAGGGGTTTCTTCTAGTGTTAAAGAGGAGTTAGAAAGAAGATCCTTTATTTTGGATTTTATTTCCTATAGATGAGGATTATCTTAGTTTGTATATTATTGATCTTGTTAATATTGGGATTTATCAGTGGTTGGGGTTTGGGAGGGATTTCTTTGCACCATCACATTTGTTTTATGTTGATGATATTTTTCTCTTTATCAGTTATTCTTATCATTTGATTCTATGTAATTCATATATACTTATTCTTTTTGATGTAGTTATTTTATAGTGATATGATACTATTTTTATAAGGTTATAGACTCTCTATTGTACCATAATTATACACTCACTATTGGTCGGTTGCCTCTGACATATGTGGTGGCACTCTTGTATCCATGTAACCAACTATCTTGGGGGTCTGTTTAGTGGCTCTTGGGTTGGGAATTTACAAAGTGGTATAAGAGGTTTATTTTTATATTATCGTGCAATTTTTTTATATTAGATATGATTCTAAGAATGTGTCAGTTCAGAGTAAATAATCATGTATGGGAGTGTTCAACCCATGTAAGGGGAAAATACTAAGTGTTTAGGGATGAGACTGTGGTCTTATTGATAGTTATTAAAATTGAATATGATTTCACCTCGAGTTATTGATTTAAATTATTCTACATATATATTTATGATATTAGGGTATTTTATCCCCAGGTTTCATGGAATGAACATGTTGTTTCAGTCATCATTCTAGGAACATAGAGATTCAAATGCCTTGAATATGCCATGATATGTGGGTTTGATACCATGATTTTATGTTATATGTGATATTTTCCTTAGGTGATTTTATTAATTGATTCATGATTATTTATCATTATCTGTCTATATATCTTGATTTTTTGGTTTCTTATTTATAAATAAATTTTATTTTCTAACATGTGATATCATTTCTTAGCAATCCACTGGTGCATCAATTTTTGGCTCCCTTTTATGAGAGATACAACTTTCTGTCAAATTTTATAAGTGCTTTTGTGTTAGGGTTCCCTGATTTTTTATTGAAATATTTTTTTAAAGTGGTTTTGTTCTTGAAATTTATGAACTAGTGTTTTTTCAGAAATAGAACACACCAGTTATTTTTCAAACTACTTATCTTAAGGGGAAAGTATTTCAAGGCTCTGTTTTACATTACTGCTTATAAAATTTATCACTTGTGAGAAATGCTTCGGTATATGAGTTTCTTTATTGCTTATTTAATTTTTATTTTAGTGAATTTTAGTGGAAGTGTTTTTCTTTGACAAAACAAATGCCACCTATTTTTTTTAACTACTCAAATGTTGTTAAATGAACATGAAGGCTTTGCTTGACATCACTTATTGTGAACTTATTAAGATTACTACCTCTATATAAGAGTATATTAGATGGTATTTATTGAAAATTGTTTGTAAAACCAAGTTTTTT
The DNA here is from genome assembly GCA_963277665.1 of Viscum album. Taxonomy (NCBI): domain Eukaryota; kingdom Viridiplantae; phylum Streptophyta; class Magnoliopsida; order Santalales; family Viscaceae; genus Viscum; species Viscum album. The sequence continues at coordinate 84,129,759 of OY728121.1, read as the reverse complement.
TGTGTAAGCATATACAGATTGTGTATCTATTGAAAATTGTTTGTAACACCAAGTGTTTTGATACACTATTCATCCTAGTTTTTGTGTTTGTCCCAATTTTAAAAAAAAAAACACATGTGATCATGTATTAGAGGGGGGGTTGTCTAGGAGGGGGCAGTGTGCAGGGAGGGGGGAAGTGTGAAGGGATCAGGGGGTGTGGGGTGCAGGGGGAGGAGGACAGGGGGTGCAGGGGGAGGGGGGTTGTCCAGGGGGGGCAGTGTGCAGGGGGAGGGGGTTGTCCAGGAGGGGGGTGGGAGGTGTGGGTAGTGTGAAGGGAGAAAGGGGTCCGGGGTGTAGGGGGAGGGTGAAGGGGGTGCAGGGGGGTTGTCCAGGAGGGGGTTGTCCGGGGTGGGGGTTGTGGGGGAAGTGTGTAGGGGGACGGGGGCAGGGGGTGTGGGGGTGTTGGGGGGTGTCCAGGGGCAGTGTGCAGGGAGGGGGCAGGGGGTGCAGGGGGAGGGGGGAGGTGGGTGGCAGGGAGCAGGGGGTGCAGGGGGTGTGGGATCCAGGGGGGTTTCTGGGGGGCAGTGTGCAGGGAGGGGCAGGGGGTGAAGGGGTCTGGGGGAGGATTCATTTTGAAAAATTATTTTGCTTAAAAAAAATATGTGTGTGAAGTGCGTGTTATGTGACATTTCCATTAGAGTGTTGTTTTATATCAACAAGTATGGTAATAAGGTGGGTTTATCAACTTCTAAGTTATTAGGCTTTTTTCTCAACACTGGATCATTTTTATTTGTATCTCAAAAGTGTTTTATTTTCTTTGTGCTTTCTTATTTCTCACATTATAAACATTTATGTTGAGGAAACATGGTTTTATCTTCTTTCACATGTTTATTATTGTTTGAAAATTGCATATTCACTTGAGTAATTAGAGAAATCTCAATGTTTTTCATTTTTTTGGTTTATCCTTTTATAACTCATCAGACTATATGATCAAACATTCTTTCTTATCATGTTCAACCTTCTTCATAGGTGTGGATCCATTTTTTTATGATATATTCTATTTGATTAGAAATTGTGTCCTGTAGTAAACTTTTATTATCGGGTGGGATAAAAACTTGTATCGAACAAAACCAAATTAAGCTGAAACTCAAGCCAAACTAATTATATACCATTAACAGGAAGAATAATTGTTAATTAATAGGAATGTAATATTTTATAGTATCATTTTGAAAAATGGATCTATTTCCCCCTTGCTTGTAGGAACATGATTTGACCCATGGGGCATTGTGGTTCTTATATGTTGGGCGGTGACGTGTATAGTCATAGGAGACAGGTATTTTTTAGTTTAGTTTTTATTTTATTTTATTTTATTTATCACATTTTCCACTTGGGTATTTTACTTCTTTTTGTGGACAAAGGGTAATTATATTCTGCGAAGGGGGGGAAATGGGGTTCAGATTGATTCAAACCTCCGGCTTTGATCTGAGGTAAGATTATATGGTTACTACTTGTCTCGCACCTCATGTATTTGGGGATTTTAGTGTTTTGACCCTATATTATGTTTTCAGTAGGGTGTTGGATCATTTCGTATTGGTTCGGGTGGATTTGGTTCTCCCAATCGAGGTAAGGCTTTAATGTCGTTGGTTGGTTTCTCACTGGTTATGTAGCATCCTTTATGTGTTTTAATGTTCCTAATATCCTTTGTGTAGTGTTTTGATCCCTGTTCATTGGTTTTGAGTAGCCAAGTTAAGGGAGACTCACCTGCATGTGCATAGGTAAGAAAGTATATGTATGTGGGTTCCCCCGTTGCATGTATAGTCAACCATGGCAGTGATTATGCACGTATGGGGCTATGTGTTCCCATGTATATATATATAAATGCATATGAAAGTGAGTGGAGACTAGTATATGCATATAATCATATGTGCAAGGATCCCCTTGCACATGCTCATGGCCATGAGGGTGTGTGCATAGGGGCTAGGTGTCCTTTCATGTGGGTGAAGGTGCGTATACCCAGTGGGGAGAGGAAACTTTTAGTTAGAAAGCTCCAAGAGCCGAAGTGGACGGTTTGGCTCCACCTTGAGGTAGGATCCCTCTTCTAGCCTCTTTAATTCAAGAATGCTTTAAATTGAATTTAGCTTCTTTCTTAATTCTACTTAATTATATTTAATTTCATATATTGAATAAGTGTTCTTTAATATAATTGTTTCATTTGATAAATAAAGTCATGTTTTTATAATAAAACCCCTCCAACAGAGGTGCGCTGTCTGCGAAAACTCACAGTGATAGTTATGTTGATCTAGTTGCTTAAATTATTGCATTTGATTTGTTTTGAATGAGTTTTAGAATAAATGTTAAATATAATTAAATGAATTGTGTGATAAAGCAATGCCATGATTTTATAATAAAACCCCTCCAACGGAGGTGCGCTATCTTCTAAACCAAAGAGTAGTGATAGTTATTTGTATCATGTTTAGATTTGGTTTGATTCTTTCATATTCCCCTTGTTGGTGTTTGTTTTGTGGCTAGTTAGTTTTTGTTTTCTTTGAATAATATAAATTGTCTTATCATACTTGTTTAACTCAAATGACATTACCTGAGTAGGCATATGCCTTGACCATGACACTTTCCTTTTCACGCTTTGAAAATTATAAATAAAATTTCCATGTTTAGGCAAAGTGAATGAATTTGTAAATGGTTTGTGTAGGGTGTATGATTCTTTTCTGTTTTTTTGTTTCCCTTTAGACGTTGAATCATTGTGCCGCTCACTACAACCTTCTTTGGTGATCCCTTGTTATAGCATATTAAATATTTGATTTGTTCTATCATCTGCCAGCAAGGCGACGGTCGGAATGTTGCCTCGCCTCCTCCATCTCCCTTCACTCCTGGCTGGAAGATTCTACCCTACAGATGTCGTCGGATCGGGCCAACACGCCGTGGTCAAGCGGTCATGCCACGGTCACACCACGGACACGCCGAGGTCACGCCGCGGTCACGCCACGGTCAAGCCGCGGTCACGCTGCGGTAATGTCATGATTTGGCCCTGATCTAGGATGAAACCCCATGGCATTTTGTAATGATAGTATTCCATGAGTCATGTGATCAATGTTGAGACTGACTAATCAAAATTTCTTTCGACGGGGTGATGATCAGAATGTTGCCCCTCCTCCTCCCAATCCCTTCACTCCTGGCCGGAAGATGCTGTCCTGTGGATTTTGTTGGACCGGACCAACACGCCGCAGTCACGTCGCGGTCACGCCGCAGTCACGCCAAGGTAATGCCGTGATTTGGCCCTGCTCCAGGACGACACCCCACGGCGGTTCGCAATGATAGTATTCCATGAGTCTTGTGATCAATGTTAATACTGACTAATAAAAATTTATGTCGGCGGGGCGATGGCCAGAATGTTGCCCCACCTCCTCCCGCTCCCTTCACTCCTGGCCAGAAGATGTTTCCCCACAGATGTCACTGAACCGGGCCAACATGCCGCGGTCACGCCGTGGTCATTCCATGGTCACGCTGCGGTCACACCGCGGTCACACCGCAGTCACGCCACGGTAATGGCGTGATTTGGCCCTACTCCAGCCACATCCAGTCCACACCAGCCCCCTTACACCTTCATTTCAGCCCGCTGCCACCAGCATTATAGCCCGCAACAGCCCCCCTTCCACCTTTGAATCAGCCCGCACCATCCCCCCAGCACCTGCAACCAGCCCCCTTCCACCTACATTCGAGCCCGCACTAACCCCCAGCCACCTGCAATCCATCCCGCACCAGCCACCACACCATCCACCACCCCCCAGCCTCCTGCAAAACACTCATGCCAGCCCTCTACCACCTGCAAAGCAACCCCAGCCACCAGTTCCATCCCTCACCATCCCCCGACCTCCTACATCCCAGCTCGCACCAGCCCCTACCACATGCCCAACAACCCCCAGCCACCTGCAATCCAGCCCACACCAGCCCCCTGTCATCCCCCTACTGCCTTCCTTCCCACCCGCACCAGCCACTCCAGCCTGCACCAGCCACTTCACCAGCCCTAAGCCTCCTGCATTCCAGGATGCGCGAGAAAAACTCCATGCAAATCACAAAAAGGAAAGGCGAAAATGGATCCCCTTGCCTGAGCCCTCTTTTCCCTGAAAAGTAGCCATGTAAAGTGTCATTAATGTTCACTGAGAACATTGGGGTAGAGATGCATCTTTTAACCCAAGACAAGAACCTAGATGAAAAGCCGAGAAGATCCAAAGCATCCCATAAGAATTCCCACTTGACTGAATTAAAATCCTTTAATAAATTGATCTTGAATGCACACCTAGGAACCCCAGAATCAAGATGGTAGCCCCACAATAATTCTTGGGTAACAAGATTATTAGGATAAATTGGTTTTTTTTACTGAAGGTTGAGGATATTTTTATCCAGATTTAGATTTATGAGTCTCTTAAGGTTATTTTTGTAACCATCCTACTAGAGGGTTCGAGTTATAAGTGGTGGAAGTCTATTATTCAGACTAAGCCAGACAAATACTGTTCTTGGAAAAGTTTCAAGGCATTGTTCATTTAGAATTCTTTCATAATGAAGTGAAGGTACTAATGTCTATAGAATTTTCTAGGATGGTTTGTCTAGGTGGGGTGTCCAAGGGCTATCTGAGGGGGTGTCGGGGGGGTCTGTAGGGCAGGGGGGAGGGTGCAGGTGGGGTGTCTAGGAGGGGTTGTCTAGGGGTGTGTCTAAGGGATATCCGGGGGGGTCTGCAGGGAAGTGGTGCAGGTGGGGTGTCCAAGGGATGTCTGAGGGGGGTGTCGGGGGGTCTGCAAGGCAGGGGAGGGTGCAGGTGGGGTGTCTAGGAGGGGTTGTCCAGGGGGGTGTCTAAGGGCTATCCGTGGGGGTTCGAGGGGGGGGGGGTCTGTAGGGTAGGGGCATGGTGAAGGTGGGGTGTCTAGGGGGGATATCCAGGGGGTGTAAAAGGGCTATTTGGGGGGATGATTTGAAGAGATAAACCCATGAGAAATGGGACCTAAACTCATAGAAATAATTTTTCTAATGATTTTTTGGAAGGTATTCCCAATAGCAATAGGTCTGAAATTCTTTACATCCACAGCATTTTCCTTCTTTGGGATCAGGGCAATAAATTTGGAGTTGATTCCATAGGGAATTGAGTCATGGTTAAAGAACTCCCTCATAGTGTTAAGGATCTCATCACGAACTATGTCCTAGTAGAACATAAAGAATTAATTTGTGAACCCATCAGGACTAGCCACACTCTCAAGATTTAGAGAAAAAATGAAACTCTTAACCTCCTTCTCATCAAGGGATGCAACAAAAGAGATTGTTGTAGCCCGATCCGGTGGGGTTGAATGTTTCTGGCCCGCAACTATCGCAAGTCAAGCTCTATGGTGATCTCGCTGGGGGTTGCAGGGGGAAATGCGCCCTTGTTTCGGGGGTCCGAGGGTCGAAGGGCCCCGGTCCAAATTTTCGAGACTGTAGCAACTTTGACCACTATAGCAATGCGGACTTTGGAGTCCACTTTACTGTTTCACTTTTTACTTCTAGCCAGCAGCTACTAGAGTATTGGATACATATAGGAAAGGCTTCATAAGATTGAAAAGGTCTATAATAATATTTCCTCATCTCTCTATACTACTAAAGAAATATTCTCCTCTATGAATAGCTTGAGTAGAGTTGTCATCACTTTCAACTGGTCAACCTATTCCTTGAAAACCCATTCTAAAGAATCTGCCTCAATTAATCCTGATGAGATGAATGCACATCACCTATAACAACATGGAGATACTATTTGACTATAGACTAGATCGAATCAGAATCAACTAAAGCCGGGGGAGGTGGATCACTAGATGTATATGCAACAATAGTAGGTTCCTGATAACTCAAAATTCCACTGAAATCTAAAAGAAGACTTTCTCTGAAATATTATAAATATACTATGGATACAAAATCTAAAGGCACTGGGGAAACAACTCTCTCAACACTAGGTAAAGAAGCCTCTACAGGTTATGATTTGGTAGGTACATCTAATGTAAAAGCCTGAAGCTCACCTGCTTGGTCAATCTTCTTAACTAAGGATCCCTTAGGATATGTGAAAGGGATGTGTAGGGGGGTTGTTGTCCAGGGGGGTTGGGGCTGCTATCCAGGGGGGTACAGCAGGGGGTGGGGGCTGTTGTCCAGGGGGTGGGGGGGCTGTTGTCCAGGGGGTGGGGGCGCTGCTGTCCAGGGGGTCCAGAAGGGGGAAAGGGGTGTGCAAGGGGGGTGCAAGGGGTGTGTGAAAGGGGTGAAAGGGATGTGTGTGGGGGTGGCTGCTGTCCGGGGGGTGCAAGGGGGTGTCCAGCAGGGGTGCAAGGGGGTGTCCAGTAGGGATGGTGCAAGGGGGGTCTAGTAGGGGGGCAAGGGGTGTGAAAGGGGGTGCAAGGGGGTGTGTGCAAGGGGTGCAAGGGATGTGTGGGGGGGTGGATACTGTCCAGGGGGTGCAAGGGGGTGTCCAGTAGGGGTGCAAGGGGGTGTACAAAAGGGGTGGTGTAAGGGGGATCCAACAGGTGGGTTTCACTATTCTTGTTTATTGAGTTATATTCTTTGTGAATATTCTAAGATGTTTTGTTTTACCATATTTTTAGGGGATGAACGCTACTATGTTCTACCTTGTGTTGTAGGTACTTTTGAGTTGGTTCCAGACTTTTTTGATAGTTTGTCTTATAGGGAGACTCATGTAAGTGCAGTTATGTGTTTTTTTATATTTGGATTTATTTAATTCTTATTATGTAAGTTGCTTTCGTGTATAATTTAATTTGGAGGGGACTGGTTGGGGGTAGAGGGAAACTGGAAGGGGGGAGAGGACTGGAAGGGGGTGCAAGTGGGGGCTGGTAGGGGGGTGAAAGTGGGGGCTGGTAGGGGGTGAAAGTGGGGCCTGGAAGGGGCAGGGAGGAGGGGAAACGGGTAGGGGCAGGACTGGGGGATCTAGGGGGTGTCTAGGTTCTGGGGGGGGTCCAGGGTTTGTCCAGGAGGGTGGGGGTGGCTGTCCAGGGGAGTGGAGGTCTGGGCAGTCTAGGGGGATCTGTCCAGGGTCTGGGGGGTGTCCAGGGTATGGGGGGTGTGGGGGTGTCCAGGTTCTAGGGGGTCCAGGGTCTGTCTTGGGGGGTGGGGTGGCTGTTCAGGGGAGTGGAGGTCTGGGTTGTCCAGGGGGATCTGTCCAGGGTCTGGGGGATGTCCTGGGTTTATCTGGGGGGGTGTCCAGGGTATGTCCGGGGGGTGTCCAGGGTCTATCCAGGGGGGTGTCTAGGGTCTGTCTGGGGGTGTCTAGGGTCTGTTTGGGGGGTGTCCAGGGTCTGGGGGGGAGGTGTCTAGGGTCTGTCTGGGGGGTGTCCAGGGTCTGTCCAGGAGGGGGGCTTTGCAGGGGGGTTGTCCAGGGGGGTTGTCCAGGGGGTGGGGCTGTCCAGGGGAGGGGGTTTATGTAGGGTGGGGGTGTCCAGTTTCCAGGAGGGAGGGCTCTGCAGGGGGTTGTTCTACTATAGGGGGGTTGTGTAGGGGGGTGGGGGATATTTTTTATGGTTTTTCAGACCCTATAGCCACAGTTTTTAACTGTGGATATAGGTCTATTATCGTGGTTAAAAATCGTGGCTATAGGTCTAATGCCACGGTTTCTAACTGTGGAAATAAATTGTGTCCCTCCTCTAGTATAGCCACAGTTCTAAACCATGTCTATAGAGATATTACCACAGTTTGAACCGTGGTTGTATACCTATAGCCACGGTTTTAACCGTGGATCTAGACCTATATCCACGGTTCCAAAACATGGCTATAATTCTAGACCTATATCCATGCCAAACTTAGCCACGGTTTCTCAAATCATGGCTATTACCTATAGCCATGGTTTGAGGACCTATAGCCACGGTTTTAAATCGTGGATATAACCCAAATTTCCAGTAGTGTATTTACACTTGAGCACAGCGTTTCACCCACAAATGGATGACCAGAATGATCATACCATTTAGGTTATAGATGAAATATTGTGGGTGTTCATGTTAGACTTTGGTCATAGTTGGGAGGATCACCTACCACTGGTGGAGTTTTTATACAACAAAAACTATCATTCCACCATTGGTATGGCACCATTTGAGGCTTTGTACAGGCGACCCTACAGGTCACCACTTTGATGGAATGACCCAAGAGAGTCATCACTCATGGGCCTGAAGTTGGTAAAAGCTACCACAGAGAAGGTGAAGATCATCCAAGAGTAGATTAAGACTACATAGATCATTCAGAAATATTATGTTGATAGGCGTCAGAGGCCTTTGGAGTTTGAGTAAGGAGACCATGTGTTCCTTTGAGTTTCACCCTGACATGGATTGTGGAGATTTGGATGTGGTGGAAAGATATCTCTGAGGTTCATCAGCCCTTTTCAGATAATGAATATAGTTAGCAAGGTGGTGTACCGCTTGTCTCTACCAATGTAGTTAGATCGGGTACATTACATCTTCCATATATCACAGATGAGGAGGTACATGCATGATCCATCACACATCATCAATTGGGGTGAGTTGGAAATCAAGGATAGATCAACCTTTTCTGAGTACCCAATAGAGATTGAGGATCAGAAGGAGAGGATCCATTGTGGGTGGTTGATTCTTTTTCTGCATATTTGGTGGCAGTACAATAATCTTTAGAAGATCACATGGGAGCGAGAGGATCAGATTTATGCTCAGTACCCTCATCTGTTTGAGTAGCCCATGTTTTGGATTTTAGGGGATGTAAAGCCCCAAGGTGGGGAAAATGTAACATTTTTTATTTTTTCATATACTATTTTTAGATATTATATGGTTTGATTTTGAGACCAAGTGCTGAGATAGCGTTTGATTCCGAGATTCAATGTGTCTATAAAAAATTTTTGAAAATATTAAACTTCTAATAGCATGAACGCATGGTTTTTTTTTAAAGTGAAATAAATATTAAACAGGATCCCATATCAAAAATATGAGGGCACCATTGAGTTAAGTAGTAGCTTTACCCTAGGCATGACTTAACTTTAGTCGTTACAGTTTATTTATGAAAAACTATCACGAGACGTAACGAGAATAAAATAATTTAATAAAAATTATTCTTTTGAAACAGTGGATAATAATCCTTAAAAATATTGTTATGGATAATTTCCATGGTTATCCGCATAACTCTAGAAACCTTGGAGAATCGTCCAAGATAGCTTTGAGGATTCTCTCTCAGACGATGATGAAAAATCATGGATCAATGACCAACGCACCTCAGATTCAAAGGACCTTTATTACTGCAATGACGTGGAAATCATTATTTGTCAGTGAGAGATACTAATAGAGGTAGGAATTTTTATCTTTATTTGATTTTCTCATTCCTTAATTCCATGATGAACACAGACCAATCAATGAATATATTGATCCGTGGTTCGGTCATATTTGCGGGATGGTTTTGTTTGCAAGTTATTGGGGTTTATTAAATCTATTTTTATAACCCCAAATCCCCCATTCTTGATCATTGGACAAGAATTTTTGGCCAACAATGTTAAACCTTTTCTCACGTGAATTTCTCCCTTTATTCTTTGTGTTCTTCACCATTGGAACCCCACAGTTCATGTCTTGATGTTGTTGAGTGGTTACGAGCACGATCAGACCCCCAGATTCAAGGTGAATTGACAACCAAGCCCATATATATGCAGATCGAGACCCAAGGAGCTTGTATCTATGACATTTCAATTTTTCAAGCATTGAAGGAGGTGCGGTGTTCTGCGGAAGGGACCCCCGGTGCGGCACCAGCGGTCGGCGATGACGGCGGAGCCACGTGTGGCTAGTACAACTAGTGGTGGTTGTGGTGGTAGCCTTATGAGATGGAAGCAGAGATAAGGATATAGAGGTGGTGGTGATGTGGCAACATCTATGGACGTAGAGGCACTGGCGAGCCAATGAAGGCAGACGTAGCGGCGATCTGTGTGAGACACAGCGGTGATCTGTGTGAGACGCGGTGGCGAAGGAACAAGCTGGGTCGGGCTAGGCCGAGTTAGACCAGTGGGTCAGTTTGGGATGGTGGGTTAGTCTAGGTGAAGCAGTCCCAGGTCAGATCTAGTGGTACTAGGGTGGAGACCATTTTTGGTCGACTGTGGGGTTGCAGCATCCTGGGCTTCCACTGGTGCACCAACAGCGGAAGTCGACCCCAATGGTCGATCGCGGATGCAGTGACCATGTGGCTGGTCCATGCAGTCAATAGAATGACCATGGAGGTTTACCATGATGGCAGGTTCATAGGCCCGGGCAGGCCTGCGGGCGGTTTCGCTCAAATGAGTGTATCTCCTAAATGGAGCATCCAATCGGCGATCTGTCTGCGGCATTGAAACCCTAACATTGAGATAGTAATTTTGGGACAAGTGGTGAGTTTTTAGTTTAGACCAGTATAGGTTTAGATTATTCCCTTTTTCATTTACCTTGAGGGTTCATTAAGGCATTACATCCACATCACTGGATTGTAATCTCCTCCAGAGACTGAGTCTCAAATAGAGTATGGTATCCCTCCATGAGATTATATTGTGATCCTATATCACCCCTAGTGGATTTTATGGAACCGTGTAACCTCCTTGAGGAGGGTTCTGATACTCCATATAGTGGGCCACATCAGTAGGGTTGGTGGTATCCCCCAGTGTGTCTGAGCATAATCTCCTACGTAGCGGGTTGTTCCAGATTGGGTATGTGGTATCCCCCAATGAGTTCAGACGCAATCCATGGTGTCCCCTAGTCATTTCCAGGCATGACCCCCTCTCTGATTATCAATATTCCTTGACTAATATGTTCTCATTTGGTCTGGTCCCAAAGGAGATAGACCTCTCTATGAGTGTCTTTGATGATATCATGGATCGAGGAGTGAGTTCTTCTAGAACGAGCATGCTTCGAGCAGAATATTGTGGTCGGTAGTTGGTTGTGACCGCCCAATGGCGTGGTCTTTCTCATGAGTATATCTATATATTCTTGTTATATGTGTTATAGACATATACCTATGTAGAGATTACTATACTTTTCTTTTTGGTATTCCTTTATAGTATTCCTTTATGGTATTCCTTTTTGGTATTACTTTGTGGTTTTGGGGTTTCCTATTGATTATTGTTATACTCATCCCTACACGGGCTTTTCCCACACGTGTTGTGTCTTGTGCAGATAATCTACCTTTTGATGGAGTCCTAGGTGGACTGAGACTAGACGGTGCTTAGTGATACTGGACAGACCGAGGAGTGTTCTTGCGGCTTTTAGATAGCAGTCCAAATACCTTTACTTCCAGGTTATACTTGTGTTACAGACTCTTTGTGGTGGGCTTCTATTTGGCCCTATTTACTTTCTAATACTTTTATTGTCATAATCGATTGTGAGATATTAGTGGTATGCATGCATTGTTTACTTAGTGGTTTTTTTTACATTTTAGCTTTTTGTGACTTTAAGATGTGTGTGTGTAGAGGTACTTAGTCTAATGCCTCCCCTTTGTGGGATATACCTACTCAGTGCTAGTCACCAGCCCCTGGCCTATTGGTGGTGGCCTTGGGGTAGTCATGGCACGAGCCCCGCTAGGACAGTTCATGAAAAATAACCACCCCTCTCTTTTCTAGATAAGGCATAAGCCTCTAGGCCAGTGAGCAATCCGACCCAAAGTCCCTCTACCTAGGAATAATTTTCTCAAGATAAACTTTAATTTCATCCTAACTCTAACACCTAATACATATAAACTATAATTAAATTCGCAATTCAATCTTATAACATAGGAAAAGTAAAAGTTGAGGTTGAAGAAATCTAAAACTATTTTCATTCCTAGCATGTAATTCCTTATATGCATGTATGATAATCTCTAGAAGTAGTTAAGACACCATTTAACTAAAGTATACATCACAATTAATAATATAACAATTATATCTATGAATAATATAAGGAATAAGATTTAAATAAATAAATGATTCAAGTATTTAATCATGAGATAAACTATTTGTAAAAAAATAATAAATAAATCTAAATTTAAACACTTTATAGTTTATCTATTCATTATACACATTCCATAACTAAAAAATATACACTTTATATTTATTCTCAATATAAACACCTTTTTATTATTAATTATATGAAATTTAATTTAAATATATGATATTTTATGAAATATAAACATTTTATATTATAATTTCAACTATGTATACAATTTACATAATAAAAATATCACATATTTAATATAATTTAAACCATTTATCAAATCAATTATCAAAACTCATTTTGATATGGTTTAAATAATTTCTCTAAATAAGGCCCTTTTAATTTGAACAATTTAAATTAATTATTATAAATAATTCATAAAATCATATATAAACACTTTTATATTTAGCCTTATTTTTTAATTTATAAACCCTTTATGAATTATCCATCATAATTTCGATATAAACATTTTTATATCTAAATAATAAGAAATTCATACAATTGTAAAACGTAATTAATATCAATATTTGATATTATGGATATTTATTTATTTAAATGTTTCATAAATAATTAATAATTAATTATAAACATTTTATAATTAATGAATTTATAAATAATTTATAAATTAGATAAATATCCTAAAATAAATTTTAATATGATTTATAAACATTTTACAAGCCATTTTAAATCAATTCATGATTGAAATAGTGAAAAATTAAAAAAAAATTGTATATCATATTCGAAGATGTTCCTATATCATAGGCTATGATAAATAATTAAGTAGAACACTAAATAAATCATGTTTAATGATTAATAATACCATGCCTAGAAATCATAACACATGATAATCCCCTGTATAGGATTAACTGTTGTACTATTGGGTTCACTAGACCCAAATGAATAGTTCTTTTCTATTACCATAGCATGCATATAGTGAGTTGTGTTTTATATACTATTACCATAATAGTGTTGATATTTCTATATCCACCATTTAAATGGTATTGTCTATAGACTATTTTTCATATCAAAAGGTTGTATCAATTCCCAAGCTATAATGAGAACCTCAAGATACTATGACATTAATCTTAAATGTATGCCCTATAGTCTAGATACATTATACTAATTGGATATAGTTGATGTTTGAATATCAGGTGTTGGGGGCTTATAAGTATTGATACTTATTCTCATGAAGTTCTCACTTGGTGATCTATAGTGGTTGAGATCATGAGGACAGACCCTCTAATAAGAACACCACATGTCTCAGGTGTCATTGGTTGTTCCTCTCTACGAACATGTGTATTGTTCTCCTGAATTGAGATCGTTATCAATTTTTGCCACATGATCATGTACTTTTATGCAAGTCAAAAACTATGACATTTAAGTCTTGGTGAGGTAGCTTGTGTTAGGTGAGTCATTGGTGTTATGGAATTGGTTGAATGATCAAAATATAATTTATTGTTTTTGTGTTGAGGAAGTGATATCTCAGGCCCAATTGATCAAATGAACAATAAATCAAGAATGGATGATGGCACAAAGTGTGTGTCCTACATTATGAGATATAACAAGACAAAGAGATTATATTACATGGAGTGTGTTCATAGTGTGGTTGTAATTGATATGACTATACCTTATCTCTTTAGGGGACCTGAAGGGTTTCTAGGCTCTGTTATTGGTCTATGAATAGTATTCACTACTTTCGAGATAAGAGCCTAGAGGGTTGCACACAATAGCATATTCAAGAGTCTTCCCTATTCTGGAAAATTTGTGTATAGGATATGATGGGACCCACAAAAATTTAAAAGAGTTATCCAAGTATTAATGATCACTAGTAAATAAATAAATTCATTATTATTCTAGTATAGAATAATTAGGATGAATTTATTTAATAAATTTTTTCACAAGGTATTAAGTGAATACGTTGAAAAATATTATATTTATGAATATTATTTTAATATTCATGGTTTGTTTAGTATTGCGGGAATTACGATTTGAGCTAATGGATTAGTTTTATCATGTAATATATTTATTATATATTACAAGTATGTAATAAAATATAAATGATGTTTATAACGTAGTTAGTTCATCATAATGAGTCATTTATTGCTTATTTACTGGGTGTTGGATATACGGGGTCGAGGAACCCTTTTCGAGTATTTTACCACCCACTATATAAGTAGAGGATTTAATATCATTCCATATAACATTCATCCATTTGGAATTGGGAGCTTCTCTCTCATCCTGCATCCTAAAGAGAGGAAGACTCCTTCCAAGCACTCGATCCAAGACGTCATTGCAGATCGTAGGAACAGAGTCAAAGTGATCATTACAATGTTTAAGGATTCATTGGAGCTTGGAGATAGTGCCCACAATTCAATGAATGATATTCATGTGGACTCTTGAAACATGTGTGGACAATATAGGTGGGTTTGATCTCAAATCCTTCAAACAGCGATCACCAGTGACAAGCTGCAGTCGAACACACCATTGATTTAAAATAGGTAAACGTTCATTTAAATTTTTATGCTTAATACATTCATGTGAGATCCTAGGACCTCTACCAGTTCTTATTTTGTTATACATGACAAAGTTACATCGCTCCTATGATGAAAATTTTTAAATCTTCAGCCCGTCGACTTTCATTGCATGCCTTGGTACTAGTAATTGGTATCATAATGATTGCATGATTTTTTTTATCCTATAAAGATAACATTGTCTTAAATTTAAGTATTGGAATTTAATATGGTGCCAATGGATTCAACTACATAACAATCCTATCTCAGATGACCAAGTTACGGCCATATAAAAAAATTAATTTAGATCGAACGCGGTTTTTACACAGGTATAAATGAAGAATATATATATATACTTATTTTTTAGGTAGTCTCGTATAGATTTTTACTGTGGTAGTGATTGTTCTAGCTAGAAATGTTCTCTCTAGATGGAACAATTTCATCTAGCAGTGGCATTGAATTCCACTGATTATGGAATTTTGTTAAAAAATGAATAATTTTAGAAGGCCTACCATACAGGCTTTAGGAAAATAAATAAAGAGGGTCATTATTTGGGATTAAATAGTCTCAGGTTGGGTACCTGAACCTGAGCCACAGGTTGGGTTTTGGATGGAAATTCCCCCATTATGCATTTTTTGGGTTTTTTTATGCTGCCCTCCGCTGGAAATTCCCATCAAATTTCCACTGGAAATTTCCAGTCGAAATTTCCACTGGAAATTTCCTCCGATGTGGCGGTAATCCATTGGCCAACCTGACCCTCAGGTTCAAAAGTGAACTTGAGATGATTTTTTCCCCATTATTTGGGGGTAGTGTGACTTGGTGGAAAGCTAGAGGAGAAAAGCTTAAAACAAACATTGGAAGTATTTTATTTAATAATTATTATTATAAAAAAAAAGGTCATCAAATATTCTGGAGGACGGTTCCAGCCCCCTTCCACCCTTTGTCGGTGCGCCGCACTCTGCCGCCGCCTTAAAACACCATCGACCAGCCAACACAGCCTCTCCTTACCAGTCATTGTCATTAGATTCCCAAGAATCCACCCATCTTCACCATCCCATTCACCAAAGTTGGTCGTCGTCATGTTGTATGTAGCACAGGGCCTTATGTGTCACCACCTCTAATGCCTCCCTCAGGTCGTTTGAAGCCAGTTGTCGTTGCCTCGCCCTGCCGATCCTGATGGATGTTTCTACTACCTATCATCATCATACCATCCCATGTGATAGAACCCCACTAATGGTCTTCCTTTTACACAGCCATCCTCGATGGTCGAACCCCCTAGAACCACACGCAGCTTCCCATTGGTGGGCTTTACGTCTGATGCAGCAACCCCTACCTCCATCGGGATACTATCGACTTCCCATGGGTCCGGTTTGACCCGAACTGCCTCAAAACAGGCTTGAATGGATATTCCCAACTCAAAATTGCCCTACATGGTCCTTCCTGACTCGGAACCTCCCCGGGTAGGTTTTTCCCAGTCACAAATGAGCCTGTGTGGGTTTGACCCAACCCACAACGGGCATGGGCGGGGTTCTAGGGCCCATAATAATTTTAATATAACCAAAAATAATAATAATTCTAATATTTAGAAAAATGAATTTAATTTTTATATAAAATTAAATTAACTAATTAATTTAATTTTTGGAATAAAATTAAATTGAATTTGGGATCGAAATCGAATTAAATTATTTAAATTTAAAATAATTCATTTAATTTATTAAATGCCCTCGAACTTAAATTTATAACATTTTTATCCTGCTTTTAATTTACCTCTAGATTGGTCTTGAGCAGTGACCGACCATGAATGTATGGTTTTATTTTATTTAATTATTTATTACAACCGCATGTGATGTTTGTAATATTTAATACTTTTTTTTATAGTCTACGCATCATATTTTTTGTTTTAATATGTATAAGGGTCTTCACATCCATCAGTTTTATTTCTATATGTATTTTGTGCCTCCCGAGACCCTCTTGCCTGCATGAGAGTACATTTATACTATCAATGATGACAATGTAAGATGTGTTCCACACCAAGACAAGGTGTTATACTAGATGATAAGTGAAAATACTAGATCAGGGAAGCACTATATAACAAGTCAAGACTTGACTCAGGTATTATTCCCCTAGGTCACAGTTGATCCATTGAGTTTAAATAGATCATCCAATATTAGATGATCATGACCAGTCTCATAAATTATTTCTTTTATGCATTGTTTATTATTTTATGCATTAGCATTTATTCAAGAAACACATAAAATAATAAACATAAAAATGCATCAAGAAGTGATGAATGTATTCTATTAATTAATGTTTATTTGTGAACATGACAATATGGAATGAATATATTTAACAAAAAATATTACATTCATTGAGAAATATTAAAAACCCTAAAAGTAATATTAACACTACTATAAAAATGATCTATAGCCATGGTTTAAATGATTCGTGGATATAGGTAAGATATTTCCACGCCCAAATAGCTGGGCGTGGAAATACAACGTCTTTTTTTTACGATCGGGCTTTCCTCCCCCACCCGAAGCCCTCTCCCTCCCACAACTTCTCCCTCCTGCATCGCAATTCCTCCTCCCCTCGTCGTACTCATCGTTCCTCACCGTTCCTCCCCCACCCAAAGCCCTCTCCCTCGTTGTCCTTGTTTTTCCTCCTCCCCTCCTCCCATCGGGATTCCTCCTCCCCCTTCAACTCTGACGCAGCCAGCAAACCTCCTCACCGACTCCGAAGCGGCTCCAATGCCTCCCTGCTGACGCGGCTCTAGCACTTCCAGTCCATCTCCCCACCGACACGACCTACCCACCTCCCTACAGTCAACTCACCTCCCTGTTGACGTTTCTCATAGGCTGCCTCCCCACCTCCTCCTCCGACGCACCTCCTACGCGGCGATTTGAGGTAGGAATCTTTATCTATTACATTCCTTATTACTTTTATTTTATCCTCTCTAATTTTAATTATTCCCATTAAGGTTTTCAGTGACGATTCCACCATAACATGATGTAATTGACCATGAATCTTGGTTCTTTACTGTGTCTTAGAGATTAGATGTCTCGTGATGCAGAACGCATGCCATCACTCATAATTTTGGAGATGGTATGAGGCCCAATGTATTTGTTTTGAATTTTTAGTTAAATTGATTGGAATTTACTGGTAATAAAGTGTTTCTTTTTAGGGATTTTTCCGATATTAATTTCATGGGTATATTTTAGGCCTCTTTTAGGCAGTTGGTTGTGGTTTCAGAATGTGGAAGCACCTCAATAATCTTTTAGGCATTTATTCCTATTTGGTTGTTTTTAATTAATTAATTATAAATTTTTGTAATTAATTTTTTCTACTTCATGGCATGAGATAGGTTCCTGGGATGTTGTTTGACCATAGGTTCAAGTTTTCAGCTTTAGCGTTTTTATCATAAGGTAAGTTGGGTGTTCTATATTTGTTATATTTCCCTAATCGATAGTTGTTTATTAATTTCTTTATTTATTAAATGACTATTGATTTTCTGGGAGCCCCTTGAGAACCTTTGTGGGTTATCTTTGAGAAGTGAGGGTCTCGGGTGTCTCACAAAGGGTTTTTGTTCATAAACCCTCACTCTTGGTTTTTGATTCAAGAGAAAACCTCACATTCTCTTAGGTGACACATAAGAGTAGGAAATGGGAGAAACACTGATATACTTCTTTCCTTGGGATTTGAGTTTGGGCCTGTGATGGTCTATCCATGGTGCTTTCTATGTGGGGTGTGGTGTTAGAACCCTCAAGTAGTTAGAGGCCTTTTGTGAGATGCTTTTTTTTAGTCTAGGTTAGATGGGAGGTTGCCCTCAAGTTTTTAGATCTAGATCCCTCAAAGTGAGTAGTGTATAGAGATATTTTCCATGAAGGTTTTGATTTGAGAGTTTGTCAAATGGAGGTGTGGTGTGAAACCTATAAGAACTCAGAACTTCTTTTTAGGTATGTTTTCTTTTTCTGGTCATTTTTTAAAAAAGAGAAATTTTTGGAAATTTCCAAATTACACGTCGTGTACCTTATGAGTACACGTCGTGTACTAGGTTACCACGGGTAGTAATGTGCTGGCCGTGTAGTGGCCACACACACGGTCGTGTGGGGGTGACTTGGAGGCCGCCTAAAGCGGAGTATGGAAACGGAAAGTACACACTGTGTACTTTAAAAGTACACGCCATGTATTTTCTTTTTTTTATTAAACGGACAGGGGTCGCGTCTAATCGACAGAACACCCTTCTTCTAGGTTTCGTTCGGCCGAGAGCTCCTGTATGACTGTGATCTTCCTCCGATCCCCCGACCGATCATCCGATCTCTGATTCGACCGTCGTCGATTGCGTTGGGATCGCCTCAATAAGATATCCCTTCTTCTTGAGATTCGTTTCATGATTCTTTTTCTTTCTCAACTTATCCTCTATTGAACATTTTAGATGTTTTTGTACATATACAATGTTCTTGGGCAATTCAAGGCTTGAGATTCGTGTATAGAGTTCTCCCAATGCCAAGGTAGGTGGTTTGTGCCTTTCCATTGAAAGTCTTTGAGTAATATGTGCAGTATTTATCAATACCCTTGAACGGGGTATTGCGTAATTATCATTTTACCCTTGTTAATTGTCTTTCATGCTTGTATGCTTGTGTAGAGGATAATTGGATACGAATAGGGTTGATTTCTTGGTCTTGGATGTGTTTTCCCATGCTTTGTTCTGTGTA
This sequence comes from Viscum album, assembly GCA_963277665.1. NCBI lineage: Eukaryota > Viridiplantae > Streptophyta > Magnoliopsida > Santalales > Viscaceae > Viscum > Viscum album. Next base: position 84,110,595 of record OY728121.1, on the reverse strand, counting down.
CGATCGTTGGTCCTGTTTAGCCTGTTAGGCCGCCCTGCCATGCTTTTCCATGCCTAGTTGTAGGATGATACGATTCTTGTTATCTGGCATTCTTGATATGCTATAGACTGTTTAGCCAAGTAGTTCAGGAGGTTTACTTTGGCCGTATTGCACTACTATGCTTGTTTGACTTACACAAGGTCGTGGGAACCTAGTGTAGTAGACTATAAGGGGGATTGACCGTGTGATCTTCCTCAGAGAGTCTTTAAACCACTTTTAGATATAAGGGGAATTGATTGTGTGAGCTTCCTCATAGAGTCATTGAACAAACATGGCTATAAGGGGAATTGACCGTGTGATCTTCCTTATAGAGTCATTGACCACACTTGGCAATAAGGGGAATTGACCGTGTGAGCTTCCTTAGAGAGACATTGACCACACTTGGCTATAAGGGGAATTGACCATGTGAGCTTCCTCAGAGAGTCATTTATCACTTTAGACTATAAGGGAAATTGACTGTGAGTGCTTCCTTAGAGAGTCTTTATATATTCTTATGACTGAACTAGAGGGGATAGGTTTTGTGTACTTCCCAGAGGGTTACCTTGCTTGATTAGCTGCTTATTTGATATGTGGAACTGTTTATTGCTGAGTACTTTCTTGTTACTGCATCTTTGATTATTACCTACCATATATATTCACTGACTGTTAGACACAGATATTTGGGTGGTTGCCTACTGGGATTTAGTCTCACACCTTGTTTGGGTCATGATTTTGGGCCCAAAAAGATTATATTGTTGTAGGTATAGATAAGGGAAAGTTCCCTTCCACTTCAGGTACTTGATTTGATGTGGAGCTGGAGAGCATGGGGCCAAGCTATGACTTGCGATGCTGAGGAGCTGTTTATTTATTTTCTTTTGTACTTTGGTTTAGTACTAGTTATATTCCAGCATTGTTATTTCTTTGGCTACTTTCCTATACATATGTATCATGAATCATTATATATATATATGATTTCCGGTTGTTTCTTTCTTAGCCTTCCGCTGTTTAATTTCGTTTTGTATTTTACTGCTTCTGCTAGTTTTTATCAGTTATACTTCTGCTGTGTACTCTTCCAATGAGGGAATAGTTTCCTCACTATCACACCCAAGTCCCTCACTACTAGTCGGAAGCCTCTGGCATTCGGGGAAATGCGCTTGAGGCCACGTGACCAACCGGGTACGGGGCACCTCTGGGCGGCTTCTGAAACTAGGACGTTACAAAGTGGTATCAAAGGAATTATTTTCTCTTGACTTACTATTTAGAGCCTTTATACAGGGATAATACGGAATAGGTAATTGGTAATAAGTTTTGCCCAGGAGTAGCTAACTCGTGTATAGATAAAATCCAATCAACCACATTTAATGCAATTTTTCTGGTTTTGCAACTTTACGGTTGATTTGATTTTCACCATAGGGTGACTCACGTGTTTTGTACTATTACTGTTGATGTTATTGAGGTTCTATTTCTGTCAAAACCTGATGAGATGAGGGCATTCCTTCTCATGAATCATATAGGCACTTGTTATAAATCACATGTCATGCATTCTTGTCATGCCATTTAGGGTGAATTAGTGATTGCATGTTGTTGTGATAGGTGTTTTGTAGAATATACATGTTGTTGTGATAGATGTCATGATAGAATACCTTATTTTTGTTAGAGCATTGATTGTGTAAGTTTTTTCTTGAATGAACGCCAAAATTTGGTTCATGAGGTGTTATGGGCCCTCATGGACCGGAATTTGGTGGATCATTGCACTAATATCCTTGTTTATAACATGTATAAGATGCCAATATTTGATTCGTGGGGAGTATGGGCCCTCATGGATCGGAATTTGGAACTTAAGGGACCGTTTCAGTGTTTTTTTGGGCTCTAGAGTAGTTTCTGAGGCTTATTGTCTGGAAAAACCCAGAATACACGCTGTGTAGTTTTGAATATATGCCATGTGTTCTTCTGTTCGGAAAGAAATTGTTTTTCTTAAGTACACACCATGTACCGTATATACACGTTGTGTAGTCTCTAACTATGTCATAGGCCATGTGTGCAGAGACACAGGATAGGGAAATTCTTGTGGGAACACGTCGTGTACCGGATGTACATGTCGTGTGTCTAGAACCTGTGTTCACCCATGTGACTAACGACATGGAGGGATAAAATCTTAGGTTTTACACACCGTGTCAGTCTTGTACACACCGTGTAGTGTGATCCTGGAGTTTGGCCGTGTAATTAACAACACGGGTCGGTGAAATCCTCTAGTACATTCCGTGTCCGAAACAAACATGTCGTGTAGTCTTGTTCTAGGATAAACCGTGTGGTTTAGCTGTGTAAGGGAACTAGGGCAGGGAAAAAGGATTCAAGTACACGTCGTGTGGTGGACATACACGCCGTGTATCTGTGTTTTGTAAAACTTGAAGGCTTTATTTCTCTTATTCTCTTCTTATGCTTCTAACTTTCAGTCCTTGATAATCTTGTTCTAAGGTGTGCGCTTGACCTTGCAGAGTCATGCCACCGAGACGTCCTCTGGTTGTACGCCAGTTGCCAGGCAGTGATCAGACATCGGATATGGCTGATTAGGGACTTCCAGTGGATCCTCCAGTTGTGCTAGCCTTGGCACCAGCCATTGTACCTGGCACAGGTTCTAATGCATAGTTCAGAGAGGGTTTCATGAGGATGATGTAGACCTTTCAGGGAGCATCGTCTCCTGCCCTGTCGATGGCGGGATTGATGTGGGTCTTTCAGCAGTAACAGCATCTCACTTTCTTAGGGGATGGAGGACCCCAGGATACAGAGTCATGGATAGAAGATATGCTGACAATCTTTGAGCATCTGGAGATATCTCCAGAGAGTATGGTGAAGCTCTTTACGTACATTATTCGAGACTCTTCCAAGAGGTGGTGGTATGTGGTCTCATAGATGGTACGCCAGCATAATATGGCTTGGGATGAGTTTCAGTGCATCTTCTATAGTCACTTCTATCTAGAGAACTTGAGGGATGATTGAGCCCGAGAGTTCATGAGTCTAGATTATGGTACTCTTTCTGTTATGGAGTATTCCTCTCGCTTCACCGAGCTGCAGCACTTTACACCCTTTCTAGGAGGAGATGATTTGTTCCTTGCATGGAAGTTTGAGGATGGTCTCAGGCAGGATGTATGATCCCAGGTGAACATCTTTAGGTTAACTTCGATATCTTCTATTATTAACCAGGTGCTGATTACAGAGCATAACTTGAGGGATTCTGGAGCTGTGATCCAGGGCGGTTTGGTATCCAGAGTTAGTATTCCTCCTACTGATAGCAGGAAGCACCACCGGGAGACTGCACGTGGAGATCAGAGTAGTCGGGATGCATCTTCTGGTATCCATGTGGTGTGCTACCAGTACGGAAAGAGAAGGCATACGAGGACACATTTCCCAAGAGACCTAATGGATTGCCGATCTTGCAGAAAGATGGGTCACCTTCAGCATTTCTATCAGACCTTCTCACCAGTAGTTGGTGACAGGGGTTCTTTGATGACTCCTCATTTAGTAGTAGCACCACCATTTTCTCACCAGTCTGGGAACTGGAGTTATTCCAGCAATTTAGGCCGAGGTGGAGGTCGTGGTTATGGTAGTCGGTTGCCGATCTTTCAGTGATAGCAGGGTGGATCAGGTCATAGTGGTCAGGCAGGGTCACAGGGTCGCAGTGTAGGCCAGACTTTTGCAGTGGAGCAGAACCAGCAGGAGAAGGATCTCAGACCCTCTACAGTTCGAGGTATGATCTTAGTAGCCTCAGTTTTATATTCTTCTCTTTTTGATACAGGTTCTTCCCATATCTTTATATCTATTGTTGTCATGGAGAGCCTTGGTCTCTGCATCTTTTCTTCTTTTGATATCTTGATGCTAGAAACTCCGTTGGAGACGATAACAGCTAGTGTATGTCAGTTCAGGGAGTGCCCTCTATAGGTTGGTGGGTTTCACTTTTTATGGGACCTCTATGTCCTAGATATGACAGGCTATGATTTCATTCTCAGGATGGACTTGTCGGTTCCCTTCCAGGTAGTCGTCGACTGTTATCTCCATAGGGTGAGTTTCACATCACCAGAGGTTAGATTTTTTATTTATTGGGGTGAGTGGGATGTCCAAGCGAGTAGAGTAGGACCTGAGCATCATGGTCTGTGAGGAGTTACATCCCAGATTACTAGTCTATACCTGAATGACTAGGGGACTTCACAGTTAGACTTTCCTCTAGTGGTGGATAGTTTTAGGGACATCTTCCCATAGGACTTTTCAGATTTTCCTATGAATTGAGAGGTATACTTTTCTATTGATCTCATTCCAGGAGCAGCACCAGTATTCATTCCTCCTTATAGGATGGCTACACTAGAGTTGTAGGAGCTCAAGAAGTAGTTAGAGGAGTTGCAGGAAAAGGGTTTCATCTGACCCAGTACTTCTCCTTGAGGTTCACATATCCTGTTTGTGAAGAAAGAAGACAGTACCCTAAGGCTTTGTGTGGACTATCGGAAGTTTAACCAATTGATGATTAAGAACTGATATCCCTTTCCTAGGATTGATGATCTCTTTGATTAGCTTTGAGGAGCCCGGGTGTTCTCGAAGATTGACCTGAGATCCAGTTACCATCAATTTCATGTTAGACCGTCTGATATACCTATCACATCCATCCGAAGCAGGTATGGTCTATACGATTATATGGTTATGTCGTTTGGTCTTACGAATGCACCAGCAGTTTTCATTGCACTGATGAACTGGGTACCCCCATCCGTACTTGGATTCTTTCGTGGTGGTCTTCGTAGACGATATATTGGTGTAATATCACACTCGACACGACCATGATAACCATCTTGAGATAGTTTTGAGTACACTACGAGAGCATCATTTATATGCTAAGATCTCAAAATGCCACTTCTAGATGGATCAGATTCACTTCTTGGGTCATGTTATCTCAGAGACAGGAGTATCATTAAACCCAGAGAAAGTGAGAGTAGTAATTTCCTGGGAGTATCTGAAGAATGTCTTTGAGGTGTGGAGTTTCCTAGGGCTGGCTGGATACTATAGAAGCCTCATAAAATACTTTTCACGCATAGCATCACCACTCATGGGTTTGACTAAGAAGGGTGAAAAGTTATTATGGTCAGATTCTTGTGATTCAGCCTTTCAGGAGATGAAAGGTAGATTGACTTCAGCAATGATACTAGTCTTTCCAGATCCGGTAAAGAGCTATACTATTTACTGGGATGCATCCAGTATCAGGCTAGGATTTTTACTTATGAAGGGAGAAGGAGTCGTTGCATAAGGGTCTCGGTGGTTGAGGCCACATGAGAGGAATTACCCGACGCACTATCTTGAGTTGGCATCAGTTGTTCATGATTTACGCTGTTGGAGAAATTATCTGTTAGGAGAGAATTTTTTGGTTTTCACCAACTAAAAAATTCTCAAGTACATCTTCACTCAGTGTGACTTAAATTTGAGACAGCAAAGGTGGGTTGAGTACCTTCAGTCTTTTGACTTTGAGCTTTCCTGTACGCTGGGGAAGGGAAACACAGTGGTTGATGCATTGAGCAGGAGGACCCAGATACAGGTAGTTCAGGAGGCCAGTAGTGAGTGTAAACTTATGTCTCTGTTCTATGAGATGCATTTGGAGGTGCATGACAGACAGGGTTAGATGTTTCTTTCTTTTGTAGCTATCACCTCTACTCTTCTTGATCGAGTTCGAATGAGGCAGCTATTAGATTCTGAAGGCCTAGTCCTATGGGAGAGAATTTCAAGAGAGGACCCTATTCCTGGATAGACCATAGGCGAGGATGAGATCTTGCATTTCTAGGGGCTTGTATGGGTACCAGCAGACATACTCTAGGAGCTAATGCAGGAATTTCATTCCTCAGTTTGGACAGTTCATCCTGGTGTCACCAAAATGTATCGTGATCTACACTGTCAATATTGGTGTCCAGATATGAAGATTGATGTTGCTGGTTTCGTCATGAGGTGTTCCACCTGTCAGCAGGTGAAAGCAGAGCATCAGCGGCCATCAGGGCTTTTGCAGCAGTTACCCATTCCTGAGTGGAAGTGGAATGATGTCGCGATGGATTTTGTGACAGGTTTGCTGAGGTCACCTCGAGGGAATGATGTAGTTTGGGTTGTCATTTACAGACTCATGAAGGTTTCCCACTTCTTTCTGATCAAGGAGACCTTCAGTGTTGATGAACAGGGATGGTTGTACATTCATGATATTGTACGTCTGCATGGAGTTCCATACTCCATTATTTTAGACAGTGATTCTTGTTTTACTTCTCGGGTCTGGAAGAGGCTTCATAAGGCTTTGGGTACACAGGTAATTTTGAGTACAGCCTACCACCCCCAGAAAGATGGCGAGTCCAAGTGTACGATTTAGGTGCTTGAGGACATGCTCTGAGCATGCATCCTGAATTTTAGAGGTTCTTGGGAGAAGCACATACCTCTTGTGGAGTTTTCCTACAACAATAGTTTTCAAGAAACTATTCATATGGCACCTTATGAGGCTTTGTACGGTAGGCCATGCCGATCACCCTTATGTTGGATGGAGGTAGGAGAGGCAGCTTTGTTGGGACCTCGTCTGGTTCAGAAGACCACAGAGCAGATAGAGTTGATTCAGAAGAGGATGGCTATTACACAGTCTTGATAGAAGTCTTATGCTGATCAGTGGAGACGACCTCTATAGTTCGAGGTCAGGGATCAGGTTTTCATGTGTGTCACACTGAGGTTAGGGCATAGAAAAATTAGAAGACAGGGTAATATTTCACCTAGGTACGTCGGGTCATTTGAGGTTGTAGAGAGAGTTCGGCCGGTTTCCTATCGGTTGTAGTTACCCCAGAGGTACCGGGCTATGCATGAAGTTTTTCACGTTTCTCAGCTTCGACATTACTTTTCAGACTCGTCTCATGTCTTTCAATTTAAGGAGGTTGAGCTCGAAGTGGATGTGTCATTTGAGGAGCATCCTATCTGGATTGTTGATCACAGTATAAAGGTTCTTCCTGGCCAGTCTGTTCCTATGGTACGGGTGCTATGGTAGCACAGGCGATTACAGGATGAGACTTGGGAGAGGGAGGACAATATACGAGCATAGTGGCTGGAGCTGTTCGGGGTTTCTTCTTCTACATCGTGCTAGAGAAATTCAGGGATGAATTTCTTTATAGGGGGAAGTTTGTAAGAACCCGGACCTTCTTTCAGGTATGTTTTCCTTTTCTGGTCGTTTTTGAGAAAAAGAGGAATTTCTGGAAATTTTCAAAGTACACATCGTGTACTTTATGAGTACACACCGCGTACTAGGTTACCACGGGTAGCCGTGTGCGGGCTGTGTAGTGTCCACACACACGGCCGTGTGGGGGTGACTTGGAGGCCGCCTAAAGCGGAGTACGGAAATGGTAAGTACATGCCATGTACTTCAAAAGTACACATCGTGTATTTTCTTTTTTCATTAAATAGACCAGGGTCTCATCAAATCGACAGAACACCCTTCTTCTAGGTTTCGTTCGGCTGAGAGCTCTTGTACGACCATGATCTTCCTCTGAGCCCCCGACCGAGCATCCGATCTCTGATTCGACTGCTGTCAATTGCATTGGGATCACCTCGGTAAGCTCTCCCTTATTCTTGAGCTTCGTTTCATGATTACTCTTCTTTATTAAGTTATCCTATGTTGAATTTTTTATACATTTTTGTAGATCTACGGTGTTCTTGGGTTATTCAAGGCTTTATGTTCACGTATAGCGATCTCCTAACATCGAGTTAGGTGGTTTGTGCCTTTTTGTTGAAATTCTTTGAGTAATATGTGCAATTTTACCCAATACCCTTGAACACGGTATTGTGTAATTATTGTTTTACCCTTGTTAATTTCCTTCCATGCTTATATGCTTGCGTAGAGGTTAATTGGATATGAATAGGGTTGATTTCTTGGTCTTGGATGTGTTTTCCCATTCTTTGTTCTGTGTACGACCGTTGGTCCTGTTTAGCCTGTTAGGCCGTCCTGCCATGCTTTTCCATTCCTAGTTTTAGGATGATGTGATTCTTGTTATCTGACATTCTTGATATGCTATAAACTGTTTATCCAAGTAGTTCAGTAGGTTTAATTTGTCTGTATTGCACTACTATGCTTGTTTGACTTACACAGGGTTGTGGGAACCTAGTGTAGTAGACTATAAGGGGGATTGACTGTGTGAGCTTCCTCAGAGATTCTTTAAACCACTTTTGGCTATAAGGGGAATTGACCGTGTGAACTTCCTTAGAGAGTCATTGACCACACTTGGTTGTAAGGGGAATTGACCACGTGAGCTTCCTCAAAGAGTCATTGACCACACTTGGCTATAAGGGGAATTGACCGTGTGAGCTTCCTCAGAGAGTCATTTATCACTTTATACTATAAGAAGAATTGACCGTGAGTTCTTCCTCAGAGAGTCTTTATATATTCTTATGATTGAACCAGAGGGTATAGGCTACGTGTACTTCCCAAAGGGTTACCTTGATTGATTAGCTACTTATTTGATATGTGGAACTGTTTATTGTTGAGTACTTTCTTGTTACTGCATCTTTGATTATTACATGCCATATATATTCACTAACTATTAGGCATGGATCTTTGGGTGGTTTCTAACTAGGATTTAGTCTCACACCCTGTTTTGGTCATGATTTTGGTCCCAAACAGATTATATTGTTGCAGTTATAGATAAGGGAAAGCGCCCTTCCACTTCAGGTACTTGATTTGTTGTGGAGCTGGAGAGCATGGGGCCAAGCTGAGGCTTACGATGATGAGGAGCTGTTTATTTGTTGTATTTTGTACTTTGGTTTAGTACTGGTTGTATTCCAGCATTGTGATTTCTTTGGCTGATTTCCTAGACATATGTATCATGCATCATTATATATATATGATTTTTGGTTGTTTCTTTCTTAGCCTTCCGCTGTTTACTATCGTTTGGTATTTTACTGCTTCTATTAGTTTTCATCAGTTCTACTTCTACTGTGTGCTCTACCAATGAGGGAATAGTTTCACCACTATCACACCCAAGGCCCTCGCTACTAGTCGGCAGCCTCTGGTATTCGGGGAAATACGCTTGAGGCCATGTGACCAACCGGGTACGGGGTGTGGTGTTAGAACCCTCAAGTAGTTAGAGGCCTTTTGTGAGATTCTTTGTTTTATTATAGGTTATATGGGAGGTTCCCCTCATGTTTTTAGATCTATAACCCTAAAAGTGGGTAGTTTATAGAGATTTTTTCCATGAAGGTTTTGATTTGATAGTTCGTCAAATGGAGGTGTGGTGTGAGACCCAAGTGGGGGTTGTATGTTTTTTGGACAACTTGCCACAGGTGATGCCAATGGGATTCTTTTTATGTTCACAGGAACTTTCCTTGGGTAGTCTAAGGCATATAGCTTTAGGTGTTTTTACATCTCTTAGAAGGCAGGAAAAAGTATTATTTTGGATGTTTCTTGGATGTTTGGACCAATTTCTTAGGGTTTGAGTTGTTAAAGTTTTGGAACTTCTTGCTGGAGGTTTAATCCAATTAGAACCCTTAGGTTGGGTCAACAGCACAGGGTGTTGATTAAGGCTGGGTGTCACTGAGATTAGGTTTGATATGGGTTTGAGAAAATATTGAGGACTTTCTTATGGGTGTGGTGTTTCTTGATGATTCCCTTGTGGGTGAGGTGATGATCGTGGATAGGTTAGTTTTCAGAGTTTCCAAATGAGGTTTCCCTATCTAGATTAGATCATGATTTGATATACATGATCTAGGGGACCATGGGTTCCCCATGTTTTATTATCCCTAAGAGGGTCAGTGCTGATTTAATCATTATTTTCTTTGTGTGTTACCTTATAACCTAGAGTTTGGAAATGTGAGCCTATTGTGGCTATTTTTTGTAATGTTTTGTTCATTAATTTGATTGAATAGTGTTTTATACCTTATAACAAATATGTTTGAGTAAGTTCCTTGATTAGGTACTAGAAATAGGATGATAACTTTGGGATATTACTGGATCTAGATTTGGCCCTGAGATTGATATGATGTTTTCTTTTATTGGCCTGCTGGTTGTGTTAGACGGGTCCTAGGGAGCTAATGGGTGATCTGAATTAGTGCACCCCCTGGTTTAGAGTTACAAAATGGATATAGGGTTAGTGGGAATGAATTTTTAGAACTCACTAATAGTGGTCCTGGATGCCAAGAACTCCCATTATGAAATCTTCTTCTCCTCCATATATTTGAAGTGTAAAAATTATCCACTTGTGAGAGAAGGCTAGAATCACATGATATTATTGGAAAACATACTTGATATATTCAACTATAAGTCTATGAGGAAAAAACCTTTATAGAAACAAGATTTTATAAATAATTGATCAATGCAATACATAAATCATTGATTATGTGATTTCAATATAAAAATTAATATTGGGGTTGTTCAACATAACCCCAATAACCAATTAGAATTATGTTGTCCATATTTTGAGATTCCATACAGTTTTTCATTATTGAAAATGTTAATTTATGCTTTTCACCCCTTGAGGGATGTTCTCACTTTCTTCATCATGGAAAATCTAACATTAATGGTATTCTAGGAAGGATAATTCATTCTTGTTATACCCAAATAATACAACATTCATCCATCTCTCCAATTGTTTTCTTTAATTCCCTATAGGAAAGTATATATAAAATGAATGGGAATAAAGAGGTGATACCTTTCTAGTTGTTTTTTTAGACTGTAAATTTTTTTTACTAAGAGTATTCCTACTTCTAATAAAACTACTTTTATTCTTCTCAGGTCTGATACCCCTTTTTTCATCCCAGTTCTAGTGAAATGAAATGTTGTACCAGTACTCAAAATATGTATACTGAAAACTTCTACAACAATATTAATATCCCTTGAAACTTGATCTTCCTTTATATTGATGATTTTTTTTATAAAATTCTGTTTGTTTTCCAGGAATCCTCTAGCCTTTATTTTCCCATTTCCTTTGGGTTTTTCCATTCTCAGTTCATCCATAGGAGGAAACTTTTTACACCATTCATCATCCTAAAAATATTCAAATTATGTTTCATAATCATTATAATTAAAGGAAACAGATTTAGTATCACATGAGAATTTAGAGAAAAGTTGTACCTTTTTCATGGGGCTGGTTTTCTCATCATCCTTGGATGGTTCAACTTGAATATTCACCACATTTTCATAGACTTATATCATATTCTTTAAGGTTTTTCTAGATTTAAGATACCTAGATTTTGCCTCATAAAGTTCCTTTTATTTAGAACCTAATTTTGTATTAAGAGGTTCTAGTATCCTATCTTATTATACACATTTCATCATAGACATTTTTATCTATTCTATGAGATCATTATACTTCACATTTACATTTATTTTCTTCTTTTACAATAGTTTTACTTTCTTCTAATATATGGAATTATGGTCAAAGTAAGAAATAAAATCATCTTTTAGAATATATTCTATATAACCATCTCCTTTTTCTTCTTCTTAACTACTTATAATGTCTATTCATCTCTTAAAATTATAGGTATATATGTATATTAATGGAAATTTCTATTTCTTAGTTGTTCATGGATGTGCTTATGTTTTTTTTTATTTTTCCTGTAGTTAAAGTTGGGGGGATGGTGCACGGGGGGGGGGCTAGTGCAGGGTGGGCTGGTGTAGAGGGAGGTGGGGGGGGGGGAGCTGGTGCAGGGGGGTGGGGTGGGGGGCTAGTGGTTAGGGGTGTGGTAGGGGTACTATTAGTTGTGGGGTGGGGTGGTGCGGGGGGTAGGGAGGCTGATGTAGGGCTGGTGGGGTGGGGTGGTGGGGGAGGGCTAGTGGGGGAGGGGGTGGCTAGTGCAGGGTGGGGGGGCTAGTGTAGGGTGGGGGGGTTTGACATTCACATACAATATTATTTTTGTCACTTGTTTCTACTCATGTCCTAGAGTGAGATTGATTCAATGTGAGGGGGTGTTGGTGGGGTTATCTTGATTGGATGGTTCATGTAGAGTGAAATTCTATATCTTTGAGGCTTATTTTTACCTTTTATGTAATCACACTGATGGATTGTAGGTGGAAAATATCAATATTTTATTCTTGTATATGAGTATCATTGGCTCTCTTAAGAGTTCATGAATTTTATAATAGGAGAATTATTTTCTCTGGTTGTGGTGGTAGATAGATTATAGGAGCATTATAATAGTTTATCCAACCACATAATCCTTATAGCACTGCATCTTGATTCATGTATGATGCACCCAATTTGTGCATGCTATTTTTCTTATATATTTTTCATAGATCTAACCATACTAATTAGTTTTATGGTATCTTTTAATTCTTACCAGGTGCATGTCAGTATTGGAACATCATGTTACAATAGTGGAGTTGTAAAATTCATGAGTTCAGTTATCTAGAATGGATGGAACCCCTATGGTATGCACTTGAACTTTATAGTTCATTCATTTACTTTAAAAAAAATTCATCGTCACCTATTCAATTATTTACTTTCTCACTAATTATGTTCCCCCCACTTCAATTTTTAGGTTCAATTAATGATGATTCATTAGATCACTGGCATTTTGTTGAAGTCTCCCAGGACCTGTTCCTGTGTGTTGCGGAAACTGTCGCTGAAGGCGAAGCGGTTCGAGTTGTCATCGTCAAAAGAAAGTGTGCCTTGAGGTTGAGGTAGGGTCCCTCTCCTAGCCTCTTTAATTCAAGAATGTAATGTTTTAAATTTCATTTAGTTTCCTTCTTAATTCTGCATGTTTATATTAAATTACAATTCTTGAATAATTGTTAGTTAAGATAATTGTTTTGTTTGATAAACAAGTCATGGTTTTGCAATAAAACCCCCTCCAACGGAAGTGCGCTGTCTGTGAAAACTCATAGTGATATACCTTTCTTGACATTATTGCATTGATATTTTCCTTATACTTGATGTCATTATTAGTCATAAATCACACATCGTACTTGACCCTTTTTATATCCCTGTAGGGGGTTTCCCTCTTTTTATTAAAATAGTTGTTTGAACCAAAATACCCTTTAAGCACCATTAGACTTTTAAGATGGAATTTCCCAAGTAGGTAAGTGTTGTAATGACTAAGTCACCACTAAGTGAATAACATGATTTGGATGGAATTAATTTTCATGGTGGAAAGCCTTTCCTTGAGTATTTAAATTGAGAGGACCTTGTTAGAATAAAATTAATAGTTATGCTTGTATAAAGTGACATTTCTCTGAGTGTTTTGCTATGATTTTCCTTGCATTAAGTGGTTGAAGTGGAATGAAATGTGGAGGGTGGCACGGGGGGTGCATGGGGGTGGGTAGGGGGTTTGGGGTGGGTAGGGGGTGTGCAGGGCAGGGGGCATGGGGCAGGGGGCATGGGGTAGGGGGGCATGGGGCAGGGGGTGTGCTGGGGGCAGGGGGAGGGGGTATACTGGGGGTGTGCAGGGGGTGCATGGGGTGTGCAGGGGGGGGTGTGGGGGGGGGTCCCCTTTTTTATTAAAACGACTGTTTGAACCAAAACACCCTTTAAGTGTCGTTAGACTTTTAAGATGGAATTGTCCAAGCAGGAAAGTGTTGTAATGACCAAGTCACCACTAAGTGACCCCCCTTTGATCTTATAAATAGAATTGCTATGTTTTAATGAATTGAATGAGTTAAATTGAACTGAACATGGTTAACTTGTCACATGAGCGGTAATGAATCATGTAGTGATTTATGTAATGGTTATGCCTACAGGGGGGTGTAGGGGGTGCATGGGGTGTGCATGGGGGTGTGCGTAGGGGGTTTCCCTCTTTTTATTAAAATGGTTGTTTAAACCAGAACATCCTTAAGTGTCGTTAGAATTTTAAGATGGAATTTCCCAAGCAGGCAAGTGCTGTAATGACCAAGTCACCACTAAGTGGCCCCCCTTTGATCTTATAAATATAATTTCTATGTTTTAATGAATTTAATGAGTTAAATTGAACCGAACATGGTTAACTTAGCGTATGAGCGGTAATGCCTCGTGTAGTGAATTATGTAATGGTTATGCCTACAAGGGGTGTAGGGGGTGTATGGGGTGTGCATGGGGGTGTGTGTAGGGGGTTTCCCTCTTTTTATTAAAACAGTTGTTTGAACCAGAACACCCTTTAAGTGTTTTTAGACTTTTAAGATGGAATTTCCCAAGTAGGCAAGTGCTGTAATGACCAAGTCACCACTAAGTGACCCCCCTTTAATCTTATAAATATAATTTCTATGTTTTGATGAATTGAATGAGTTAAATTGAACTGAACATGGTTAACTTGTCACATGAGCAATAATGCCTCATGTAGTGAATTATGTAATGGTTATGCCTACAGGGGGTGTGTAGGGGGTGCATGGGGTGTGCAGGGGGGTGTATGGGGGTTTCCCTCTTTTTATTAAAACAGTTGTTTGAAATAGAACACCATTTAAGTGTTGTTATACTTTTAAGATGGAATTTCCCAAGTAGGGGTGCAAGGGGGGGTCTGTCCAGGGGTGCAAGTGGGGTGTGTCCAGGGTGCAAGGGGGTCTGTCCAGGGTGAAAGGGGGTCTATCCAGGGGTGTAAGGGGGTCTGTCCAGGGGTGCAAGGGGGTCTGTCCAGGGGTGCAAGGGGGGTCTGTTCAGGGTGCAAGGGGGGTCTGTCCAGGGGTGGGGTGGGGCTAGGTTTTTTTTATGAAATGGGAAGGGCTATAGCAACGGTTTCAAACTGTGGCTAAATCCATATAGCAACGGTTTCAAGCTGTGGCTAAATCCCTATAGCCACAGTTTTTGGGCTTATAGCCATAGTTCCAAACCGTGGCTATAGCCTAAATTTCTAATAGTGTAAGTCGTAAACACCTTCTTTCATTTGAATTTGAACACAACCGGGTGTACGGGGTGATCATAATCCAAAATTAAGGATGAATCATACTACTAGGTAGTTATTATGAGAGTGATGGGTTGAATTAACTGAAGTTGGTAGTAAAGAAGTAGTCAAATCTATATTTTTTCAACTTTAGAGGCAATAATTGAGTAAATCGTGTTTATGATTTTAGAAGCTAATACTTTACTTAGAAGATCAAGGAGTCATGAGTTAATATAGTTGGTTAGCCTAGTTCCTACATAGAAACTCTTCAAGTAGTGGCATAGATATAGCTTGTAGACTATGAGGAGAGGTTTCAAGGATCCTTTCCACTAGAAAACCCAAGTGACAGAGTATTCTGAGTCTATTGGTGAGGACTACTAGAGTTAAATAAAATAGTGGGAGACATTTTATGATTAAATTAATTGGTAATATTTAATCTATAATAAAGATAAAATTATTAATCTACTAGATTTTATTTTTTATAAAATGGAAATTAATACCATAAGTACACTGTAATTAATTTTGGACAAATTCAACGTCCTCACTTGCATGAATTTACAAGAGTAGTACAGGTTCTTGTGTAAAGTACTATGATATTAGAAATTAAAGGTGTTGGTGTCCACAATACCTATTGAGATACCTCAGGAAGAAAGGGTGAGAAAAATGATTATAGGAGACTCATGTATGTCACATATGATTCTTATGTCATATTTTTATCATCAACATCTGATATGAGTTGTGGATACAACATCAATACATGGATAATATCACATGTTGTATCATCTCTAAGATGTTTGCGAGGAGAAATAGAAGCAAGATATGAATGGGTTGATGATTACACTCGATATTTGTAAATTGAAAGGTGGATCACAATATTCTAATGCATCCATTTATTATATCATTCTACCCAATTACTACAATTTCATTTAATATTAAAAAAAATTATTGAGAAAACACTTTATTTCCTTTTGGGTATTTTTCACTAAGTAAATAAGAACTTAAAGAAAGATTAATTTTTAGTTCTTATGGTGAACAAGTTGAAACACAAGGTGAAAAGGCCAATGGAAAGTGTGACACCAAATACACCTTCACAACATCCTTCAAAATAATAAAGAAATGACATTATACAGGAGGTAATTTTCCCCACATGTCACAAGATAAATCTATGGAAGTTTAAATGTAATGAACTGAATAGAAGAAGCAATTAGTCACTTTTTCATCAGTTATATTCATCAATTAGATGTGATTTTTCTATCATACTTCTTGGATATTAAATACAATATGCCTATCACATATGTGTATTTAAATATAATAACCAAGTAAGTATATAAACATTACAAGAAGTAAGGTGAATTCTCCAATCGGTTGAGAAAGGGTGATTCCTAAGTCAATAGAGAGAAGTGAAATACTTATCATTTCAAAAATTAATGGTTTTAGTTAAAATTTTATTAAGAATTACTGAAAAATTAATCTCACATGTCCAATGGATACAAGGATACATTATTCCTATTTTGGATTTTTTTTGTGTTGTTTAATACTCAACCAATAGTTATGTAATTCTTGAATCATTGACAATACCTAACGACTATAAAATGTAAGACTTCAATGCCTAGTTGTGGAAAGAAAATAATTTGTCTGGAAAAACTAAATGTGGATTTCAAGGATATACCCGGTATGGTATTTAGACTCTTTAGAGTTAAATACCTTAGGTATTATCGACATATTTAGTTTTTGACAAAGGAACCTTTAAAAATAAAGGTAAGTTGCAAAGATTTCGGAAATTAGTTCAGTTAGAGAGAATGAACTTTTATAAGTTAAATCCATTGGTACATATACTTCATTAGACCCCTTTAAGAGTTTTAAGACATGTAAAAGTGAAGTATGGTATATGCATGGTTAGAAGATATGAGTTTCTTTGGGGTCATGTTCTAAAGAATATATTAACCAGTAATTAATTGATCATTAAAATGTAGTGTGGATTAATTCCTAAACAAACATTTCCTTATACATATCAAAGTAATGATTGCAACAACCCAAACTATTATAAATAAAATTCCCCTTATGATTTAATTAAATTCATTATTATATATTATGGATATAGAAAACACATGAAATTATTTGTTTTTATTATATACTATAAAATTTAAAAGACTACTAATCATTGTTACTGTTGATAATATATCCATTTAATAGTGATCACATGATTAGTATAAATATAGGGTTTTAATAAATCCAATTGACACAAACAAAGGAAGTGATGTCCTCAACCAGAAGGATTGTACCATATGAAGCCCATTTATCAGAGATTCTAAGGGAGGTAGAATCACTGGTATTTTCCCTTAAACAATCCCAATATGAGATCTAACAACTTAAGCATGATCAAAACCACTTATGAGAGAAGTTCAAGCTCATCAAGATCACGGCCCAAACCATGTACGACGAACCACCCCATGAAAGTCTCATTATGGTGCACCATACCCTTAGGGAATTTACTGGCGTATTAAAGGGATATCTATCAATACCATAATAATATGAATATATAAAATGTATTTTCAATAAAATAATTTTCATATATTCTTCTTACCATTACTTTATAAATGATTTTGATTTTGGTACAATAAAACAAAAATTGTATTTTTAATTAAATTTAAATTAAGAAATTTATTTTGATGATTAATGTATTTTTGAAATAATTAATATTTTAATAAAATAATATCATTAAATAATTTTTCATAAATATAAATTATCATATATTTTTTATAAATCCAAATGTAATTTTTATAAGGGATCGAAAACTTTTATTATTAAAAACCCAACATTTCTCAATAAATATAAATTATTAATTTAAAAGTGAAAATACACTTATTTAGAAAATTATTTTGATAAAATTAATATTATTTTTGTAATCATAACATCGAAATTATCCAATGGTGAATTTTTCATAATTTTCTGAGACAATCAAATTTTCAGGTAAAAAATTAAATATCATATAAATATACGGTGTGTATTATGACATCATAATGAACCAAAAGTGATTTAATAAATACTATAACGGATATAAATGAACAAATATATGTTTTCCCTTTAAAATAATGTGATTTTAGTTTTATTTTATTAATTTTATAAAGCCTTTTTGAATCCTCCAAAACCATTAATATATTTTAAGGTTTTAAAATCATTTCTTTAAGAGTATGACTCACATCCACATCAGCAAGGGAATTATTTTATTAAGTTCAAATATTTTACTTATGAAATAATGAAAACCACTCCCCTTTTTAAAAACCCATGGGCAAAATCTATGGTAAGGTTTGTAGTTTTGGTTATTTTATCATATAGAGTCCAAAACCTAAGTTTGAGAAGTAATAAAGAATTCCCCTCTCATTTCCTATATAAACCCACCCAATATCCCATTTATCTTCACTAAAAATTCATTTGAGAACGTCCTTACTCTTACCTAACCTCCCTATAGTCCTCCTGATATTCTCCCAAGCTCTCAATAATCCCCTCCCAAGCATTTATAGTCACACTCTCAAGGTAATGGATCCTCACCTTATTTTCTTTATTCAAGTTTCTTTATTATATCATGCCTTTTATTTACAATTACTAATTTTGGGATATGTATTTCCATGTCCCTATTATTTTAAATTCTATTTAAAAATTATTATATACCCCTTTCACTCTCATAAACCCATTTTATGAATTATTAAGTGACATTGTTATACTACCAAAATTTCATCGCGATTTTCCATGCCAAAACAATTGTTTAGTGAATACCATGCCCATTTCCTATCAAGGGTGTTAAATTTTATACACTTATAATTATTTTAATTTGGGATTACATGTATATATTCCATATTCCTTTACCATGTAATAAAATATGATGATGAATGATTCCATATTTTATGATCTATATGGCACACTTAAGCATGAGAATGAAATGAATGTGACGGGTGCACCTGAAATTATTTAGTGCTTCAATGAATTGGATAATGTTTAGTATCATGAGATGTAATTTTGGGATAAGGATTAAACATATTTCCTTTATGGTAATTTTTCTATCATGATGTATTGGCAGTTATCCTTGACCTATGTTTATGATGTAGTGTTTTAAGTTGTTGCCACATTTCTCATGTTTCCTTTATGATTATCATGTTATATCATGCCTTATTGTTCATTTTTATGATCCTAACTCCTTTTATGTCCCATTTATATGAATATTTTATAACATTTATTAATTTATTCATGTTATTCCATGTTTATTCTCTTAGTGTTCTTCATATCTCACTCATTTCTTATGTATGTCCCCAGGTTATCCCATGCAGTTTTAAGTACGAGAATGTTAAGGAAGTTTTCAATAAAGAGGATATATTTATTTTTTTAAGTTTTTATGTAATGTACCTAATTCCAAAATAAAATATAATTCTTTATCTTTTGGGTTGTATTAAGTGTAATCTTATGTAATAAATCATGGATTAAAGTGTAATAAAGAGCAGGGTTGTTAGAAAAATCTAGAGAAATCCTTCAGGGTAAGAATAAGTATAAGAAAAAATACCTAAATTTTTTCAAGTATAAAGTAAGTTTTTTATCAATAAAATACATCTATGTTTGGATAATACAAGTGGATGTGGCTCTGGAATAGATGTACATAGGGTTAAAACTCGAAAACACCACGTTGAGCTAGACTCGACTAGAAATTAGTGCACAACAACTGGACTTTATGCACACATAGTTTGACACTCCTAAGGGATATGCTTTAGTAAATTCATAATATCATTATGAAACATTATTAAGGGAAAAAATTCCCATAAGAGTCTATGTTATGAAATAAATCATGGATAACATAGATTTAATCCTAGAAATCCATAATTTAAGGAAATACATGTAATTTATAAGTTGTCTCTTTAATGTCATTGGATTACCTTCTATGTGTTTAATAGCTTAAAAATAATCATCCCTAATTTTCCCTTTATTATAGCTAATGGCCTAAAATATGAGGAATCAAGTAAATAATCAATGTGATAGGAAATGTGATGACTACACCAACAAGATGCCCAACCCAATGGGAGTGGGAATCACACACTTTGTGATGATAATATCTTAACTAAATAAGGTTCTGAATAGAAACATAGATCAAGAGGAGCACCCAAATCCCCCTAAGAAAGAATAAGTTACAATTGAGATATTATGAGAAAAATGCCCTTAACTTTCAAAGGATCATCTTATCCCTTAATCGTGGAACAATGTATCAAATACATTGAAAATATCTTCTTCATCCTTCAATGTTCTGAGCAAGAGATGGTTCTACTGGTTGTTTATAATATGGAGGGAGAAGCTAATTAGTGGTGTACATTGATCAAGAATATGAAGCCTGAGGAAGACATAAAAGTAATGGGGTGGAAGTAATTACAAAAAATGTTTTTTGATAATTATTTTTCTCACACTCTCCAACTTAAAATGTAAATGGATTTCCTTGTCCTCAGGAAAAAAGATGACGAATCATCAGGGCGTATGAGGAAAACTTCATAAGACTTGCATGATATGCTTTTGGATTTGTTGTTACCCCCAAATAAAAAGTTGACCACTTCTTTGGTGGGATAAAACCTAGTCTAAAAAAGCCTTGGTGATATGATATTTTGATAGTTATGAGGAAATTGTCTGATGTTCCCTCAAAGTTGATATGAAGATCAACGAATCTCAAGGTCATCACATGGATAAGTAGTGGAAATTGGAGTTTAATTCTAGTGGTCTGATGGATAAATCTAATAGTGCTAATAAATTTCAACATCCCACTTGTCAAAGGTGTAGAAATAATCACCCTAGAAATTACCTAAGGGGGGAAATGAAATGATTTAGGTGCGAGAAGGAAGGGAACCTAGCTAGAAATTACTGACAGGAGAAACCCACCAATACACTGGAGGAAAGGAATGCTCTGGTCAACCCTCAGCTTATTTTTCATCGTTTCAACTATAAGGAATCATGGAACTTTGCAAACCAATGCACTAATCCAAGGGTTTTTGGAGACAATTAACAACCTCTAAGGCGGAAAGGGTGATATTTTTCCATCACAACTGCTATGGTGGATCCTAAAAATGAAGTGGGGATAGGTATGCTAGTTATTCATTCAATAATAGTGAATATAGTTTTTGATTTTGGTTCTATGCATTCTTTCATATCACTAAATTTTAGTAGAACTATTCAAACACCATCACAAAGAATGGAAGTAGATATTTCAATGAAAACAAAAAATGGGGAAATTATTGCATCCCAAGTATATAACTCCTCCCCTATCAAAATTTGTGGGTTGAACTTCCCAACAAACCTTGTCATACTCCCTTTGTTGGTATTTGATGAAATTATTAGTATAGATTAGTTTTCCCTATATAGATTCGATATAAATTGTTGTGAGAAGGAAATAAATCTCTGTATCACGAATCGTCCTATAAATATATACAAATACAAAGAGATGGATGAATCTTCTTTAGAACCAACATCTCAAGAATGGATATTATTGCTCTACGAGTAAGTGTATCTAGCTCAAATGATTGGGTATAAGGAAAATATCATCCTTAAACCTATTGTGATGGAATATGTTGATGTGTTTCCCTAGGAATTTTCTAGTCTTCCTCCTATCTTAGAGGTTGAATTTTTAATTGAGCTTATACCTAGTGTGTTACCATTATCCAAGACTCCGTATAAAATGGATGTTTTGGAACTTGAAGAGCTAAAAAATAACTACAGGAGAATCTGGATAAAGCATTCATATGCCCAAGTAATTCACCTTAGGGTGTATCAATCCTATTCATCAAGAAGAAGGATGGGTCAATTCACCTTTTCATTGATTATCGTGATCTCAACAAGATCATGATAAAGAACAAGTATTATTTTCCATAGATTGATGACTTGTTCGATCAGCTATGTGAAGCACAATACTTTTCCAAGGTGGATCTATGGTCAGGATATTACCAAGTTAGGGTGAAGAAGGAGGATATCCCCAAGACTGATTTTCTTACAAGGTACAGGCACTATGAGTTCATAGTAATTCCATTCAGAGTCACTAATGATCCATAAATATTCATGGACTTGATGAATAGAGTATTTAGAGATTATCTTTAAAAAAATGGTATTATTTATATATGATATTCTAATATACTCCAAAATAAATGAGGATTATCTGAACACTGTGCTAAAGACCTTATGAAAGGAGAATATTTATGCCATGTATAGAAAATATGAGTTATGGTTGAAGGAAGTCTCATTCTTGGGTCATATCATCACAAGAAATGAGATATCTATAGACCCTTAAAAAATAGAAGCAATTAAAGGATGGATGAGGCCAACATCTTTGATAGATATCTGTAGTTTCTTTGGATTAGTTGGGTACTATCATTGATTTTTGATAAATTTTTCATGATTGTAAAACCCTCTAACCAAGATAACTTGAAAGGAAATCAAGTTTTCTTGGAATTATAAATGTGAAGAGTGATTCAAAGATTTGAAAATGAGACTTATCACTACACTTGTACTCACATTACCCATAAGTGTAGAACTTTTTGTGGTATTCAATGATGCTTCAAATAAGGTTTTGGGATGTGTTTTAATGTTGAATGAAAAATTGATCACCTATGTTTCAATCCAGTTGAAAGTTCATGAACATAAATACCCAACACATGATATGGGTTTGGATGTAGTTATCTTAGCTTTGAAAATAAGGTGGAATTATCTATTTGGGGATAAGTGTGAAATATATGTGGATCAAAAAATCCTCAAGTATATATTCACATAGAAATAGATGAATATACTCTAATGAAGATGGTTAGATCTAATTAAGGAATATGGATGCTCAATTCACTACCATTCCGGGAAAGAGAATAAAGTGGTAGTTGCTCTAAGTAGAAAGGATCCAAAAATTATATCATTGATGATAATTGAGAGGGATATAATCTTATTATATTTTGGAAGGATGGACATGGTAATCATAAAGGAAGTAACATCATCAATACTTTCACAAATAATTTTTAAACCTTCCCTTATGGAGAATATAAAGGATGCTCAAAGATATTATGTGGGAATTCATAATAAATTGGAAACTATAATAAAGGGTAAATACTTGTATTTCAATGTTAATGAAGAAGGACTTGTAAGATTTGGGTCACAGCTATGTGTACCATCAAATCCTGATTTAAAGAAGGATTTGTTGGATAATACACATAGTTTAACCTTATTTATCCATCCTAGAATCACAATGATGTATCAAGATATTTTAGAGCACTATTAGTGGGAAAATATTTAGAAGGAGATTATAGAATATACACTAATATTTCTTCTATGTTAGAAATTGAAAGTGGAAAGGAAAAAATTCAAGGGGATGATGCAACCATTACCCATACCTATATGGAAATGGAAAAAAATCACCATAGAATTTGTCATTGGTCTTTTAAAGACATCAAGAGGAAATAATATTATTTGGATTATAGTGGATCGTATTACAAAGACTACACACTTCATTATGATTTGATAGGATTTATCACTCAATAAACTTGCAAGGATATGCATTAGAGAAGTGGTGAGGATGAATGGAACACCACTATTGATTGTATCTGATCGATATCCAAGATTTACCTCCAAGTTCTAGAATAGTCACAAACACACTCAGAATATTAAGTTGAACTTAATCACAACTTATCACCCACAAACTTATGGAAAATTTGAGATGAATATCGAGAAACTTTAGAATATGTTGAGAGAATGATCAATTGAATTCAATGGAGGATGGGATCAACATCTTCCTCTGGTTGAGTTCTCATACAATAACAGTTTCCACTCAATCATCCAAATGGATCCCTATGAAGATCTTTATGAGAAGAGGTTCAGAACACCTTCATGTTGGGATGAAGCTAGGGGATGTGAACTAATAGGTCCTAAAATTGTCTAGGAAATGGTGGAAAAGTTCAAGACCATTCAGCAGCACATCAAGGGTGATTAGAGTAAAAAAAAGTTATACTGACAATCATCAATGAGACCTAGAGTTTGATGTTGGAGACATGGTATTCCTCTATATATCTCTATGGAAGAAAGTCATAAGATTTGGGAAGAAGATAAAGTTTAGTCCAAGATACACCAGTCCCTTTGAGATCCTTGATTGCATTAGAGGATAATATTATTGACTAGAACTCCCACCTAACTTATCTCAAGTAAATGATTAGAATGATCTTTCCTATGAAGAGCAGTCGTTGAAGATCTTAGATCATAAAGACAAAGTTATACAAAATAAGATAATGTGTCTGGTCAAAGTGTTTTGGAGAAACCAAAAGTTTGAATAAGCAATGTGGGAACTGAAGGAAGTGATGGAACAGAATTACCCTCATCTATTTGTGTGGGAAAAGAAAATTTCAACGGTAAAATTTCTGAAGGGGGGAAGATTTTAACGACCTGAACTATTATAAATAAAATCCCCCTTATGGTTAAATGAATTATTATATATTATATATGCACTTATTTGGTTTTATTATATCCTACAAAATTTAAAAGACCATTAAGCATCATTACCATTGATAATATAGTCTTTTAATAGTGATCATAAGATTAGTATAAATATAGGGTTTTAAGAAATCCAATTGACAAAAACAAAGTGATGGTATAAACCAGTAGGATTTTACCCTATGAAAACCATTTATCGAAGCTTCCAATAGAGATATCATCACTAGTATTTTCCAATGATTTCACCAAAAGGGTAAACATTAGTAACAATATAAGGACTGAGCCATCAGGAATGAAGCTTACCTAGGTGGAGATTTAGCCTGGAATTGTACATGAGGACCTTCTCACCAATATAGAACTTTCGCTAATGAATAATTCTATCATGGATAGCCTTTTTCTTCTCTTTATAGATCCGGGATTTCACATATGCATCACATCTAATTTCTTCTAACTCTTGAATCTACAGCTTCCTATGCTCACCTGCATCTGAAAGGTTCATATTACATTGTTTAACAGCCCAATATGCACGGTGTTCTACCTCCATCAGGAGGTGACAATCCTTTCCAAACACAATTCTATATGGTGACATTCTGACTGGGGTTTTAAAAGTTGTATGATACACCTAAAGTGCATCATCCAAGTGAAAACTTCAATCTTTCTTGTTGGGTTGTACCGTTTTCTCCAAGATTCTCTTAACTTCCCAATTTGATATTTATACTTGTCCATTAGTTTGGGGGTGATATGCAGTGGATACTTTATGATCAACCCCATACTTACAAAGAAAAATTTTCATGTTGCGATTGCAAAAATGTGAACCCTGATAACTAATGATGAATCTCGGCAAACCAAACCGAATAAAAATTTGGTACCACACAAAATCAACAACAACTCAAGAGTCATTGGTCCTGGTGGATTTTTCTTTCACCCATTTAGAGACATAGTCCATATCCAATAAGATGTAAAAAAATCCAAATGAATTTGGAAAAGGCCCCATGAATTCAATTCCCCATGCATCAAAAATTTCACAGAATAACATGGTATATTGGGTCATTTCATTCCTCTTAGACATATTCCTTGTGAATTGACAACGACTACATGACTTGAAAAATCGATGGGAATCCCTATACAATGTTGGACAATAAATTCCTGAGTCAAGGGCCTTATAAGCTGTATGTTGAGAGCTAAAGTGGCCCCCATAGACCAAAGTATGGTAGAATGTCAAAACAGAGGTGAACTCATGGTCAGGGACACACTGAAGAACTACTTGGTCACCATAAATTCTCCACAAATATGGGTCATCCCAAATATACCACTGAGAATCATGTTTAAGACTCCGGGATTGGGAAGTGCTAAAATTAGTGGGGACCCTAGATGTTTCTAGAAAATTTACGATGTCCGCATACCAGGGGGTAAGGGACACAACATCACAAATGTTCTCATGAGGAAATAATTCTCCAATGGGGAGGGATTAGTCAATATGGTGGTCCAGTGGTGGATAAATCTTACCAATGTGGTCAAATACAACATTTTCCACCCCCTCTTATCTCTAATATCAAGGTAAAACTCTTGGAGGAGCAGCATCCACCATATGAGGCAGGGCTTAGCTTCGAGTTTCTTTAGGAGAAATTGAAGGGCAACATGGTTAGAAAACACAATCACTTTTTACCCAAGAAGATATGAATGAATTTTTTACAAGGAAAAAACAATAAAAATGATTTCATTTTCAGTGGTTGTGTAGTTTACCTGGGAAAGGTCAAGGGTACACGAGGCATACACAATGACATGAGTAGCCTTCTCAACCCTTTGTGATAAAACTTCCCCAACTGTAAAATTAGAGGCATCACACGTAAGTTCTAAGGGGAGATCCCACCTTGGTGGTTGGATGATGGGAGGTGATGTGAGACTTCTTTTTAGTTAATTGAATGAATCCTCACAATTTTTATCAAACAAAAAATTAGAATCTTTTTATAATAACTGGGACAATGGAAGTGCGATCTTACTAAAGTATTTAATGAATTGGTGATAAAAACCAACATGACCCAAGAAATATCGCACCTCACGAACACATTTTGGATATGTAAGGGATGAAATTAATTCAATTTTATATTTATCAACTTGAATTATCTTATTTTAAATGGCATTCCCAAGAACTATCTCTCTCTCAACCATGAAATGGCATTTCTCATAATTTAAAACAAGATCTTTTCCAATGCAACAGTGGAGGATAGAACCTAGGTGTTCCAAAAAATAATCAAAATAAGAACCATATACCATGAAATCATCCATAAATACTTCCCATATAACTCTCAAGGTACTCAGAAAAAATACTCAACATACATCTCTGAAAAGTACCAGGAGTATTACATAGACCAAAAGACATTATTTTATATGAAAATGTTCCAAATATACAAGTAAATGTTGTCTTTTTTTGATCCTCAGGGGCTATATGGATTTGGAAATAACCCGAATAGCCATCAAGGAAACAATAATGGGACTTACCAGCCAATCATTCTAACATTTGGTCAATGAAAGGTAGAGAAAAGTGGTCCTTCCGCGTGGCTTGATTCAGTCGATGGTAGTCAATACAGACTCACCAACTGTTTTTCACACGTGTTGGAACTAATTCATTCCTTTCATTTGACACAACTGTTATTCCTATTTTTTTAGGAACAATTCGCACTAGGCTAACCCATTTACTATCAGATATAGGATAAATGATCCCCATAGCAAGTAATTTACTAACTTCAAATTTTACCACTTCAAGGAGAGTGGGATTCAACTGGTGTTGAGATTGTCTTACGGGCTTAGCCTTATAATCCAAAAGTGTATAGTGCATAAAAATAGATGGGATAATCCTAGGAATATCATCCAATGTACATACTATTGCCTTTTTACACTCTCTCAAAAGGTTGAGCAGTTTCGATTCCTATTGTGGAGAGAGGTTATTGGAAATAATGATGGGAAATTGGTCAATACCCTCAAGATATACATATTTTAAATTAGAAGGAAGTTGTTTAAGTTCCAAAAATGGTGGTTTTTGGATTGAGGGAGGGTGTTTAGGGGGAGTGAGGTCCATGAAACTATCTATTTTCTCATGTTTATTCTCTAAGGATAGAGAATCTATTGAAATGAGATTTGAAGAATCATCAACGGTCATGGGTACCTCAGAATGAACACACTCATCAATTAAAGAACAAAATTTACACTTTTCAGAACCCACACAACACTCAAAACATGAATCAAAACTCAAATAATCCAAGTGTGAAGAAGGGGAAAATGAATCAGAGTATGGGTTGAGGAGAGAATTTTGTGTGTGTGCATAGTTTGAGAGAACTTACATCGAATAGATAGGAAGAGTGGAGTGCTCTTCAACAATGTGTTTCATAGCCTCAATGATGTTAAAACTTACCTTTTCTCCTCCGAACTCCATGGAAAACATATCATTATGAACGTTGATGGTCATCTTTGTTATTTTGAGGAATGTCCTCCCAAGTATGAGAGGATAATGTCCTTGGGTTTGGGTATATTCCATCTCAAAAATGTAAAAATCAGCGGGGAAGATGAGATTATTCACTCTTACAAGGACATCCTCAATCACTCATGTTGGATGCGTAGTACTCTGATTTTCAATTTGCACAACAATGCATGTTTGTTGAAGCTTTACAACATGTAGAGAAGTAT
The DNA here is from genome assembly GCA_963277665.1 of Viscum album. Lineage (NCBI taxonomy): Eukaryota > Viridiplantae > Streptophyta > Magnoliopsida > Santalales > Viscaceae > Viscum > Viscum album. Next base: position 84,082,599 of record OY728121.1, on the reverse strand, counting down.
AAATGGAGTGAGGCATTACATTAATGGAAGCACCTAAATGTATCATAGCATCATAAAATAAGGTCTCCCCTATGGTACAAGGTATTGTGAATATGTCTGGATCCTTGCATTTGGTTGGCATTTCTGGTTGAATCAAGGTCGAGACATTTCTTCCCAATTTGACTCTCTCATTCCCATTTAGCCTCCTTCTATGGGTTCAAATCTCTTTAAGAAATTTGGTATATTGGGGGATTTATTTTACTATATCCAATAGAGTAATGTTAACTTGAACCTTTTTAAATGTATCCATTATTTCCTTATCAATATCATTATCAAAATTCTTCTTATATTTAGAGAGTCTTTGGGGGAAAGTAATAGGAATGGATTGTTCATTTGAATCATCAATGATAATTTTATTACCATTTTTTCTTGTTTTTCTTTACTTGAAATTTTTTAGGGTTGGGAAAGAGAGTTTTCAATAGGGGGACATACCTTTTGTGCATAATTGGAAGAAGGAGAGAATTATTTACCACTATTAAGTGTCACTACACATACATTACCTTTTTCCTTTGTATTTTCAATGGTTTGGGATGGTAGTTTTCCAGAACCTTGCATCTTAAGCTCACCTATGGTGTTTTCCAACTGCCCTACTTGAGTTTGTAGGTCTTGAATTGTCGATTGTGTGGTATGTTGGAACTGAAGGTTCTGGGTTTCCATTTTCTTCACCATATCCTTGAGGCTTGGTTCGGATTTGGGAGGAGGAGGATGATTATTTTGAGAAGTTTAAGGATAATAAGGTTGCATACCTTGTCCTTGTTGATACCAATTCTGCTTGGGGTAGCTTGAGTTTCCTTCTTGTCTGTACTGGGGTTGTGCTTTCCACCTAGGGTTTGTATATGGCCTAAATTGTTCTCACTTGAAGGTATGTTCTTGTTGTAATGGATTCCCTAGGAAAATGGATGCGCAAGACTCATGTGAATCTTGAATTTGTAGGCACTGGTCAGAAAAATGAGTATTTTCATAACAAATACCACAATGTAATAGAATAAGAGGAGATTGTGAGTTACCTTGTGCTTGATCTAATTTCCTTATAAGGGTATGCATCTCATCAATATTGTTATCTACCTTTTGTTATAGGGATTAATGACTTACCTCATGAACTCCTCGGGTTGGTGCAATAGCTCGTGTACCAAATTGTTGTGAATTTTGAGCCATATTAGCTATTAAGTCACGAGCGGCGGAAGGAGTTTTATAAACCAAGGCACCACCAGTTGTTGCATCAATCATTCCAAAATCCATGGGGATAAGTCCCTAATAGAAGTATTGGATTAATATTTATTCACTAATCTATTTTTGGGGGAAAACTTGATCAGAGTCGTTTGAATCTCTCCCAGTATTCATGAAGGGTCTCTCATTGTGATTTCCTAATGCCACAAATTTCTTTCTTAATTGATGCAGTTCAGGAGGCAGGGAAGAACTTCTCTAAAAAGATAATTTTAAGGTCATTCCATCTCCCAATTGTGGAATGAAAATAGTATATCCAATCTTCAGATATACCATCAAGGGAGAAAGGGAAGGCCCTAAACACAATTAATTCCTCAGAGACATTTTGGGGTTTCATGGTGGAGCACACTAAGTGAAACTTTTTAAGGTTTTTATGAGTGTCCTAACTAGGAATACTTTGGAATTTAGGAATTATATGTATGAGGCCTGATCTAAGCTCAAAGTTGGCTGCTTCCTCAGGGTATTGGATGTACGCAGGTTGGTACTCCACATCAGGGGTGGTCAGTTCTTTTAAAGTTTGATTATTTGCAGCCATGATTTATGGGGTTTGATTTGGTTCAATTTTTGATTGGTTTATGACCAATTGTGGTTCCAAAATGTGTTACTTAGTGTTAATTGATTGAAATTCTCTATATTACTTGATTTTTGTGTGAAGTGTCTTTTCAATTTCAGGGTCTATTTCAAACAGTTTTTCTTTTCCGGATCGGGTCATGCAAATAAATTGTGAATTTTGTTTTTTTTTTATTTTAGATGGATAAAAAAACTTAATAAGGTTGAAATAATAATATAATTTTATACTAAATAATTATATATATAGAGATATAGAAAAATAAATAAGAAAAAAAATAGAGAGAGAAAACACATAAAAACAAATAAAAATAAAGACAAAAACCCAAAACAAAAACAATCAAATGGGGGTGGGGTATTGAAAGTAGTGATAATTAATAAGTAAAATAAATAAATAAAAGTAAATAAATAAATAAAATGATCTTGGATTCCTAGAAACAATTCCAAAATTTGATCGCGTTGTCGAGCACGTCAAATTAGATGTTTATTTTTAACTAGAATTTCTGCAGCATAGCAGCAACCCTAGGTCGTCTCTTGACGGAGCCTTAGATCATTAATTTAAAAATAATTTTATGATTATGACAATAAAATAAGAATTGGGATTTATAAAATTTAGATTTTTTTTATTTTAAAACACAAATTGAAACTATACTACCAAGTGAGGCAAACCAGATAGAGAAATCGTGATCAACCTGGGTAAGTGTCCCTTGATGCTCAATCCGTCATCACTCTCAAGGGAATGGGAAGGATAATTGATTAATTGATTTATACACACTGAAGCCAGTATGTTATGTGAGTTCTTACTAGGTTACCACCTAGTATTTTATCAATCAACGATATTGATTATCGGCGACCGCTCAAAATCAACAAATTTGAATCGATGTAAAAGTGGAACTCAATCAAGGCATCACATCAACAACATGATGAGATGAACAGATTTGTGTCAATGATAAAATATTAAACAATAAAAGAACATGAATATTCATGGTTCCAAGATCCTGTAATTTATCAACTGACATAATTCATTCGCACACTCATGAAATGGAAGGGGTGAGAAAAGAGGCAACCACACTCAAATCATCACAAGATCTGGGTTATGCATGGAAGCATGAGGATTATTCTTCATTTTATTTGTATTTGATCATACTATAATAAACAAAAACTAATAAGTTATAAATGAAGAAAAATTTACAGCAAACCTGTAAATTCAATTACCTTATGAAGATTACAAGCGTGGAGCTCGAGATTACAACAAAGGACACCCCCCAAATTGATCACTAGAGGTTTAGAAGTACATGGGGGATAAGAGGGATATAATGGATTAAGAAAGCTATAAAGTTCTAATAACATTCACCCCTGGTCGTGAAACATGATATAATTAGGAAGATGGGTGATTTTATGGACAAAAACATCACACTTTCCACAAAAGAAGTCAAGTGCCTAAGGGACTAGGTCACTATTCAGGACACACTTTTTAATCCTTCTTTATCCAGATGGTTGGATAAAAAAAATGCGTTAAATTTTCATAAAATTAATTTTATAGGTTAACCTTTGAGTTATCTGTCCATGGGAGGTGGAATCAGCCCAATTAGATCTCAGAGGCCTGAGTTGTGGCCCAAATACAGAAGTGTGGTCCAATCTGGCCCGCCCAGAATTTCTTCACATTGTGGGCCTATTTTGGGCCTCCAAATGGATGAATTGGGCTCCATAATCTTCTAAAGAAATGTATCAAAAAAAATTCATTAATAAACCAATTTTTAGCCCAATTTTATGCACAGATTATCCACAGTACATATTAATGTCCACATGCATGCTTGGGATCTCACGCGGTTTGACCCATTTTGCTTGAATTCCATCACGGGCTCTCCAAATCACCTTATCCTACAATGTAAACATTGAAACAAGTAAAATTTCCCTATTAAATAGTGATAAACATTAATTCATTGAATAAAACATAAAGTTAAATTTATTATTATGTTTTGAATATTCATTACAAAACCAGTTTAAAATAGTGGTGTAAGGGTGGAATTGAATAGTTAATTGATATGTGATTAGGTGCCTTAGACCCAACTGAAGAGTACTTTTTGATTACCATATCATGCATACAGTGAGTTGTTTATGATTTAATCTTACCATGATAGTTTTTATATTTGTGAATCCACTATTTAAATGGTAATTTCCATAAATTATTTTTCACATCTAAAGTTTATACCAGTTGATATCTGAATATCTGGTGTTGGGGACTCATAATCATTGAGAATTATTCTCATGAAGTTTGTGCTTCATGATCTCTAGTAGGTTATATCATTAGTATAGATCCTCCAACAGGAACACTACATGTTTTTGGTGTCATTGGTTGTTCCTATCTATAAAAATGTGTATTGGTCTCTTAACTTGAGATCATTATCAATTTGTGCCATTTGATTGCATACTTTAATGCAAGGAAAAAACCATGACATTAAAGTTATGGAGATTTAACTTGTGTTGGGTGCATTATGGGTGGTATGACATTGGTTAAATTATCAAGATAGAATTTTTTTATCCCATGTTGTGGAAGTGATATCTCAGGCCTAGTTTATTAAGATGGTAGTACATTTACTAAATCCATGACCATGGTAGAAGAAATTAAGTTCTTCTAGTAAGCTTAATGAATAGTAAATCAAGAAATGATGATGGCATTAATTTTGTGTCCTACTTTATGAGTTATCATGAGACAAAGAGATTATATTTCATAGAGTGTGTTCGTAGAATGGTTGTCACTGTTATGATCATTACTTATCTCTTTAGGGCCCTTAATGGCTTTCTAGACTCCATTATTGATCTATTAATAGTATTTAATATTATCAAGATAAGGTCTTAGAGGGTCACACACAATAACATACTCAATGGTCTTCCATATTCTAGTGAATAGGTGTATAGGATATGGTGGGCCTCACCACAGGGTTTAAGAGTTTTCCAAGTATTAATTATCACCATCAAATAAATTAATTAATTATTATTCGAGTATATAATAATTGGGTTGAATTTATTTATTAAAAGTATTCATGAGGCATTAAGTGAATAAGTTGAAAAATATTATACAAACGGATATTATTTTTATATTCAAGGTTTGTTTAATATTTATGGAATTACGAGTCAAGTTAATGAATTATTTTTATCACATGATATGTTTATTATATATTAAAAGTATGTGATAAAATATAAATGATGTTTATGGCATAGTTAGTTTGTCATAACGAGTCACTTATCACTTATTTAGTGGGCATTGGATATATGGGGGTCGGGAATCACTTTCCGGGTATTTTACCACCCATTATATAAGTAGAGGAGTGACTCTCATTCCATAGACCATTAATCCATTTAGAAATGAGAGATTATCTCTCATCCCACATCCTAGAAAGAGGAATATTTCTTTTAAGTGCTTGATCCAAGAACATCTCCACGGATCATAGGAATGGGGTTGAGGTGATCACTACAATGTTGAAGGATTCGTTGAAGCTTCATGATAGCACTCAAAATTCAACGAATGACATTAATGTAGACCCTTGAAGCATGTTTGAATGATATATATGGGTACGATTTTAGATTCTTCAAGTAACAATCATTGATGAAAATCTATAATCAAATTTTCTTCCGATTTAAATGAGGTAAGCATTCGTTTAAATTTTTGTTCTTAATAAATTCGTGTGAGATCCTCAAACCTCTACCAGGTCTCGGATTGCCAGGGTTGATGAAGTTACATCACTCTGGTGATGAAAAATTTTAATTCCTAATCTCACTAGATTCTACTACATGACTCAGTACCATAAATAACTTGATATGTACTGGTAATTGCAACTTATTATGATAGGGTCCCGCGTAAGGTTAAAACTTTCAACACTAAGTAAATCATATTATATAATTGGCATCAACATTATGGTGGTGATACAATGCTCTATTTTATAAGAATTATTCAAAACTTTCATCTAATAAAATATCCTAATGTTGTAAGCTATGAAAAAACAAAACTAAGGGATTTATTCCATGCCACTTTCTACGATATCTCATATTGTATGTTGTGACTCAATCACAACCAACAACATCACATGTCATAAAACCAGCTAAATCACAAATTCTCAAACGTATTTAATGATATAGAATATTATGATAGTATGATATGTGATAGAGATAATATTTTCATTATTTTTCATGTGTTTTTTAATGATTAAATCCCTACCAATTTAACAATTTGAGTTTTTTTGCATCTTTTTTGTATTTCTGGTGAATTTTGGGATAAAATCTAAAAATTGCTTAATTCTGAAATTTTAACAGTTTTCTATAACTTTTGTATTTTGATCATAAATTTTATAATTATTATCCAAATAGAGTGATTGTTTTTTAGAATAACCAACTTCTTCTTATGGAACCAAATCCCATTCGAACTCCCACAAACCCAAAAAAAAAATCAATTATGTTGAAAAGTTATTATGGCCGACAGAATGGACCCCACATCATTAAATGAGGAATATCTCAGGATACTAACCTAAAAATGAGGTGATTCCAGATGGTTTAGAAATAGGAATCTAATTTTAAGGTTAAAATAAAATTTCATGGATAAATTAACTCATTAATGTATCCTTTGCATGAGTCAAAGTGGAGTTAGTGGAATAGTATTCTTCAGAAATAAAAAGTAAGATTTGTTAATATAGTCACAACTTTTTGTAAACATGTCAAAAAGATTTGAAATTTTTATGATATATATCCAACACAATTATGAACATATTTTAATAAGAGACCTTGGATATTTTCATCCATTTGGTGGTTATAACATAAGAAATATTCTAGTTGACATATTCGGGGGGATAAAATTTTATGTTCTTTGTTTTCTCTCTTTTGTTCTTCTTAATTTTTAAATTCATTATTCTTCCCCCATATTTATATATAATCTTCACATGGAGAGGAAAGATTTTGTGTTATTAAGTAAGGGGAGTTTTTCCATTTTTTAATTATTTATTTCTTTCACTTAATGGTTTAAGATCTATTTCTCTCTTTTATGAAGTTGGTTTTAATTTCTAACAATGGATTTTATTATAATGTATGATCATATTTGATTTTATATTCTATTTTTATTATTTCTTTTTTTAATGATCATTATCTCCCTCCAATATCTTATGGTTTATATGTGATAGAATATACCATGTCTTGGTGGTTAAGTACTTGGTGATCGCCAGTACGTGTGGGAGAGGCAGTGGAAATTCTTGATGGTTTGGGATAAACAAGACCCGATTGAGAATTTCCTAAGTCAATTGGGGGTATTTGATATAACTCTATCACACATTGGAAGGAGTGTATACTGGGATGACATTTTGGTAAGGTTTATTCTCACCATTTCCATTTGACCAAGGGAGTGAGAGGAAGTGATTATGGAATATCACTTTTATCAACTTAGCAAAAGGTAATTAGATAAATTAGAACTATGATAGAATTACAATCATAAAACTGACCTCAACTTGCTATCACTTATTATATAATAGTTTTCAATCACTTTTTTCAATTTTTTCTCAATATTTTTCTTAATTTCTTTCCTTTATTTAGTTTCTTTCTTTTCTTTTCAAAATCAAACAATTTCAAAATCACCCCATTTCCCTCAAATTAAAGGTGACAACTTGATTGTTATGAACTTATATCTATATAAAACCTATTTTAACAACATTACTACATTTTTAACTTAGTAAATAATTGTTTTTGTTACAACCCATGACAGTCATGTGTCAATACTTAGCATCATTGTTGGGGAGGTGGTGCTAAAAATATTTTTTTTCTCTTCAAAATTGCATGACTAGAACCAAAAACACTGAAACTTTCCTCCAAGATCCAAAAATTAAAATAACCTTATTGAATAGATTTAGAAACCTTAATTTTCAATCTGAATTTGAGAAAATTTTCACTTGAATAGTTGATTGAAACTTCAAGTATTCACTCCAATCATGTCATCATGGTTGGAAATCTGAACCAAACCCTTAGAGACCTTTGTGCAACACAATTACTATAAGGCCCCAGCCTTAAACCTTACTTAATCTTGAGTTATTATAAGATTACACATTGAGGATCTTTTCGGGTTTAGAGTTTTAGAGAATTAGATCATAAAACTTGCATTACATTCCACATATAAACAAAGTGGTTACATAAAGATAGTATTCTTCATTCACATCAATGGAAACATATTTAAAATAAAACATGGATTATTTCTTGACACTTCCTTGACACTATCATCATATCATGTACCTTTCCCTTGACCTGTGAAAAACATTTCAAAAAAAACTTGGGATGAGCATAAAAAGCTCAGTAAGGGATATAAAAATATGGAAAGGAAACATGGGTACATATATACATAAGAATGAGATCATACTTTACCCATAAAACATAAGCATTTTAACATACCTCATCAAATAATGAATAAATCATAGAAATCATAAGACATAAAGGTAACTTGAGGCATTCATAACATCCTTACGTAGGGAGTAACCCTCTTGGTTACGTTTGGAATAACCATCACAGTATATTCCCTAAATCTCTTCGGAGAAACCTTAACATTTCACTCCTTCGCGTTACCCAATGCATTGGAGAGCTATATAGGGCTCACCCACCCTTAGTATATCACGGAACCACCCGTCTTCATAATAATTCCCAAGAACCTCAACATAATCGTATCACATAAAACATGCATAAAGGAAACATAACATTTCCACCTTTCAATCACAAGATATCAATAAAACACATTGATATAAAAAAATTATGAAAACCATTTTCAATACCAAAATAAAAGAAAATTAAAACATGGTATTTATTTTTCTTTTAAAAAGAAGGTATGGCTTGTAGAGGAAGCCGAAACTCAAATAACGGTCACAACGGCGGAGAAGTCGTTGTCGCCGCATACGTACGACAAAAACATTCCCTTTTTTCGTTTAGTAAAACGCTTCGTATAAAAAAGATTCTTTTTGGATAAACGTAAAAGTCAAAGGGGTTTATACACCGTATAAAAGAAGGTCGTGTATAAAACAAAATATGCCTTAATGAAAGGAGATTGAGATGAAGTCCCATACCTCGGGTCCGACTTGACTCGATCGTTCTTTAATGTCCTGAATAATAAACTTGAGTTAATATCTACTTCTTTAAGAACCTTTTTCAAGTTCATTATTCCTTTTATATCACTTATTGCCATGTCATGAACACTATGTAATTATTTAAGTTAATAACGGTCGTTTTAACGATCATTGGTACTTGAGTGAAAAATAAACCCTTTATAATTACATGTTGTTCATGTATCCATTATATCCAGAATTATAATAATTATGTATATATCATATATATCCAATATATACATGCATTTATAATATTACATAATCATTTAGAGGTAAGAAATGAAATGCACCGTTCATGGAGACGGTAAGCCGTACGTACGCATGAACGCTACTTTCATTTCTATTTCCTATTTTATAGAATGGAATCATAATGATATAAAGGTATATTATAATTCCAGTATAATATCATATATAATATCATAGTTCCATCCTTTATATGTCCCACATATGGTATTTAACGAATCAAATCACTTTGAGGGGGCGGTAGTCCGCACTTCCTTAAATGAAGATATCGCGTTTACCCATAATGGAAACCATAAAGGTATGACCAAAAAGAAAAAAACAGAAGCTTAAGGAAAACATAAACATATTATATATCATATATAAATATAGTGACATCTTAATGGCCACCTTTTAAGGTGTTAAAAGAATGTTGAACAATCATCGTTTCGGGAGGCATAAATTCACCATCCACGGAAACAGTATGTTCGTTAACCATTATATGTAGGTGTGTGTAAGTGTAGCTCTAATCCATATTATAACAACATCCTAGTCTATTGAGGATACTGGAGTTGTTACAAAAGAAAAGAATAAAAAGAGTTTAGGGGGTTGGAGAAGCAAAATAAAACAAAAGGACTCAAAAGAAGACATTACCTTAAAATCGGGTAACTCCCTTTGGTTTGAGCTCAAAGGCTTCCTTGGGAAGACTTATGCCCAAATTGAGGATTCAAGGAGTAAGATAGGGAAGTGTAGAGACAAAATGGGTAGGGGTTTGCTGATCCAAAGGCTTTGGGAGTGTGGGTAAGGAGGTAGAGGTGGGGGCCTTTTATAAGAGGAGAGGAGGGGCACTCTTGGAAAGTAAAGATAAGTTACTTTATTTTAAAATGAGTTTTGGATTCAAAAGGTCCCACATTGATATAATTCGAGGATAAGTTGATAAGGGTTTGAAATCCACTCATCTAATTGGTTTTGTCCATGTGTAGGTTTTATATTTTACATTATCTTTCCATTTTATTTAAATCGTTAAATAATGAGGTCATCGCGGCATCATCATGATGTCATAAATAATTTCATTTATTTAATGTCTAAAAATTATAAAAAAAATACTATGATGTATGAAATCTTTTTAGATTTCTAATTAATATTTATAGTCAAAAATCTGACTTATATAACCCCATGTGAAAATTGTTTTAGTAACATAACTCATGTTTGTGTCATTTTTACTTTAACATTAAATAAAAAGTTATTTATGTCATTTCTCAACCAAAGTGGCTCCATGGGGTCCCCAAGTTGACCCATGGCTTTTCTTGGTCTTCCATGACACATCCAATGAGGGTAGGACATGTGTCAAGCTCATCTCATACTATTAAAATGTTATTTTTACCTTAAACTACACTAATTACCACTAATCGCGATTAAGAACTTGTTGACCACACCTGTTTTGATAATCCCAATTATGTGTTCATATATTATGATATTCTCAATTACTGATGATCTACATTTTAATTCTTTCAAATCAGGGATCAAGTTAATAATAATGTTTAAATAATCTCTGATTTATGTTAATCTCGATTATCCTTGTTTATGCAAGCTTTGAAACAATTCTAAGTCAATTAGATGTGGTTTTCATAAGAGCCAGAGCTACTGATAGCCAGAGCTACCGATGCACTCAGAGCTACCGATGCACACAGAGCTACCGATGCACTCAGAGCTACCGATGCACTCAGAGCTACCGATGCACACAGATCTACCGATGCACTCAGAGCTACCGATGCACTCAGAGCTACCGATGCACACAGAGCTACCGATGCACTCAGAGCTACCGCTGCACTCAGAGCTACCGATGCACACAGAGCTACCGATGCACTCAGAGCTACCGATGCACACAGAGCTACCGATGCACTCAGAGCTACCAATGCACTCAGAGCTACCGATGCACACAGAGCTACCGATGCACTCAGAGCTACCGATGCACTCAGAGAGCTACCGATAAGAGCTACCGATAAGAGCCACCGATAAGAGTTTGAAGAGCTACCGATGGAAGATCCTACACCGAGTCAACAGTACACTTCTACAAACAAATGGCTACCTATAATGAACTGCGGAGTCAAATCCTATATCCTCGACACTATTTGTTTATTATACTAACGGTTACATTTGTTACTTTTGATGCATTTAATGTTATTAAATGATTTATGTTGCCATTTCAGGAAACCGTACCAAGTATGATCATAAAGTATAATCATTCCTTCTTCTCATAAATACAAAAAGGGTATAAAGAGGACATCGTGTATGTATCAAAAAGAGTGAGAGAAAATAGACTTGAAGAGATCGAGCACATAGAACACACTGGCGATCAAGCTCAAAACATGCCAAGAACAACTGGAGAACTTGCACTCACGAGACTACTACTACCAGCCTTCAGAACATAGATCATACATCGAGAAATCTATGCTAAAGAAGAACTACACAGAACTCCTCAATCTTTGAGCCGATAAGCAAGCTGAACCTGGAAGTCAAGGAAGCATATGGTTCTCTGTTTTCCAGACAAAAACCAGAAGAAGACTCAGAACGAATTCTAATCAACAAAAGGAGTCAAGAGCTGCACGAAGATCACTAGAGCCATCTCTAATCTCTAAATCTTTATCTCTGTGATTTACTTTTTACATTACGAGTAGTGTGTGTTATCTGTTGTGTTTTACACACACTGTCTCCTGAACCTTAACTGGAGGATTTGTAAATCCTCACTCACTATCTTTTCATTCTTTTTCCCACTGTGGATAGTGGTAGAGGTTGTGTGTGACCTGGACAGCTGGTTTCTGTTGTTTTGTTTCCCACGGATAACAGTGGTAGAGGTCTTGGACCTGGACAGTTGTAAACTGTTGAACCCCAATCCAGGGTGTGGATCATCCTTATATAAAATTTTGAGAGGACTAAGTCTCGACTTGAGACTGAACCTCTTGGTTAACTCCTCTGTGTTTTTAATTAAAGTTTATATCCATACAATACATATCTATTTCATATTCCTCTACTATTACTTTGAAATATAATTTATTTCCCAGGCTACTTTGATAGTTAAACTTTCAAGTGTTTATATTTATTGTAAACCAGTAAGTTAGTTTCAAAAGTTAAATTAATCATAAGATTAAGTTAACTGAGAACTAATCAATCTTTGAGAAACTAATTGAACCTTTATAATCTGTATAAATTCACTACAGTTTAATCTGTTTTTGAAATTGGGGGATTTTAATAGAAATTGTTTTTAGCAGAAATTTTAATTGGAACTCAATTCACCCCCCCCCCCTCTTGAGTGTCCACTCCGACCAACATTTGGTATCATAGGATTATTAATATCTTCTAAATTACTCTGTTTTCAACTGTGATTTTAGTTGTATTTTTAAAGATCTTAAAATTTCTGTTATTTCTAAATTTTTATCTCTTTAAATTTTGTTTATAATGGATAATAGACTTGAGGGTGCTGCTACTAACCGGCCACCTTTCTTTAATGGAAATAACTATGCTCAGTGGAAACTTAAAATGAAAATTCATCTAGAAAGCATGAGTTTTGATATTTGGACTGCTATTGAATCTGAATACAAAATTCCCACTACTGATAGATCTACTTGGGATGAACCTACAAAGACTGCTACAATATTAATTGTAAAGCTATGAATGCTCTGTACTGTGCTCTAGGAGATGAAGAATTTAATAGAATTTCTGCATGTAAAACTGCTTTTGAAATTTAGGATACCTTGGATGTTTCTCAAGAAGGAACAACTAATGTTAAAGAAATGAGATTAAACACTTATACTATTAAATATGATAATTTCAAAATGAAGCCTGATGAACCTATTTCTGACATGTATCTCAGGTTCAATGAGATAGTGAACACAATGAGCTCACTCGGAAAGATTGTTCCTGCAAAAGAACAAATTATGAGAATACTGAGATGTTTGCCAGATAGATGGAGAGGTACATCCGTTTCAATTAGAGAATCTCGTGACATTGGAACACTGCCTATCAAGGAGTTAATTGGTAAGCTGATGATGTATGAAGAAGAGCTTAAAGTAAACAAAGAATAAGATGAGGAACCCAAAAGAAAATCTGTAGCGTTTAAAACTACTGCCTTTAAGAGTAAAGACAAGGATAAACTAAAAATGGAGACTGAGAGTTCAACGAGTGAAAATTCAGAATCTGACAATGATGCCGAGATGGCTCAAATAGCCAGGAGATTCAAGAAGTTTTATTGGAAAAAGAAATTCTTTAGGAAAACGAATTACAAAGGAAAGTATGATCAACAAGGCAAATGGAAAAAGGATTGGAAGAAGGCTGACAGGACTGATGAAGTTGTTTGCTATGAATGCAAGCAAAAAGGACATATCAAAGCAGACTGTCCAAAGTTAAAATTCAAAAAGAAATATGATTACAAAGACAAGAAGTACAAGAAAGCCATGAAGGATACCTAGAGTGCTTCAGAAGACAACACTAGTGAAGCCGAATCTTCGGACTCTGAAAGAAATCGAGCCAACATGTGTTTCATGACAAATACTTCTGAGGTAACATCTCACACTCCTGTTTTAAATTCATATTATTCTGGAGATGATTCTGATTCAGAAAACATGTCAAAATCTGAACTATTTGAGTACTGTGATATGTTGGAAGAAACCTGTAATGATCTTAAAGACAAATACAAAGGTTTAAAGAAACAGTATGCTTTAAGTGTTAAGCATAAATCTGATCTTGATATAGAAAAGGAAAAGAATGCTCAACTACTAAAGGAAAATACAGAACTGAAACTGTCAAATGAGAAACTTAGAAAGGATTTAGAAAAATTCACAAATGGAAAGGATGCTTTAACTCAAATTCTAGGAAAGAAAGTTGCACCTAGATATGCTACTGGTTTAGGATACCAACCAGGACAGAGACAGTTCACTAGAACACGATTTATTCCTAAGTCTGAAAAAAATTCTGCTAGTTCCAGTTTTGGAAATTCATATGCTTCAACAGGTTATTCACATGGTTATAGACCAAATAAAGTTTATCTTTAAAAATATGTTGTTTATGTTAATTGTATGGGACCCATAAAACAAATTTGGGTACCTAAGGCCCTGATTGCTAACCTATCTGGACCCAAGAAAATCTGGGTACCAAAGTCATTTCCTGTTTAAATCTGTTTTATAGGAGACCTGCTTGAAGAGTTGTCACAAGAAGATATGGTATTTAGATAGTGGGTTCTCAAGACACATGACTGGAGATTATTCTTGCTTCAAGATCTTAATAAAGGTTGATGGAGGTCATGTCACCTTTGGTGACAACTCTAAAGGAAAAATCATCGGCCTAGGCCAGATTGGTAACACTGACTCAGTATTAATTTCTAAAGTTTTATTCGTTGATGGACTTAAATATAACTTGCTTAGTATATCTCAATTATGTGATGATGGTTTCAATGTCAAGTTTGAAAATGATTTGTGTGATGTTTTTAACTCCAAAAATTCCTTAGTATTTTCTGCTCTAAGGAATGAAAATGTTTATGCTGTTGATTTAAATTCTTTAGCCAAACAAAATATTTCTTGTTTGAATTCTTTTCATAAAGAATCTTGGCTATGGCACAGAAGATTAGGACACTGCAACATTCACTCACTCAGAAAACTGGCTAGGAAAAACTTAGTTAGAGACTTACCTAAATTAGAATTCCCAAATGACAAAGTGTGTAATCCCTGTCAAAAGGGAAAACAACACAAAGTTTCTTTTAAATCAAAGAAAGAAGTGTCAACTTCTCAACCACTTGAGTTGGTTCACATGGATTTGTTTGGACCATCAAGAGTTTCTAGTTTAAATGGGAAGCATTATGTCTATGTCCTTGTAGATGACTTTTCTAGATATACTTGGGTATACTTTCTAGCTCACAAAAGTGAATCTTGTCCTTACTTTATTAAATATTCCAAGTCTGTAGAGAACCTTAGTGGACTTAAGATTAAAACCCTAAGAAGTGATCATGGTCGTGAGTTTGAAAATCATGAGTTTGAATCTTATTGCTCACACAATGGCTATAGTCACAATTTCTCTGCCCCTAGGACACCCCAACAAAATGGTGTAGTAGAAAGGAGAAACCGAACCCTTCAAGAAATAGCTAGAACCATGCTCAATGAATATGAAATGCCTATTTACTTTTGGGCTGAAGCTGTTAATACAGCTTGTTATGTTATCAATAGAGTCTTGATCAGACCTGTTCTTAAGAAAACCCCTTATGAGTTGTGGAACAATAGAAATCCTAAGGTTAATTACTTCAGAGTTTTTGGTTGCAAAGTCTTTATACTTAATACTAAAGATAATCTGGATAAGTTTGCTCCCAAAAGCGATGAAGGAATTTTTCTGGGTTACTCTATTTCAAGTAAAGCTTATAGAGTTTTCAATAAGAGAACCAAATGTGTGGAAGAATCTGTTCACATCAAATTCGATGAAACTGATCCACATGAGCCTAAAACCTCTCTTGAGAATCTTGAAGAAGATTTGTCTATTCTGGACCTTAATGATAAATCTAAATAACCTGTTATAAAAACATCCAGTTCTAGACTTTTTCCAGAATATGCTTCTGTTGAACCCGAACCTATAGATGAACCTGAAGTTTCTAGTCCAACCTTTACCAAATTGACTAAGATTCTAAAGAATCATCCTTTAGATGCTGTTGTTGGTAATCTTGATAGAGGAACACAAACTAGAGCTTCTCTAAGGAACCAGGTTGAACATCAAGCTTTTCTGTCACAGCTAGAACCCAAAAATATCAATGATGCTATCAATGATGAATTCTGGGTAATAGCCATGCAAGAAGAGTTGAATCAATTTGAAAGAAAAAAAGTCTGGGAATTAGTTGACAGACCCAAGGACACCTTGATAATAGGCACAAAATGGGTTTTTAGAAATAAAGTCGATGAATCAGGAAACATAGTTAGAAACAAAGCTAGAATAGTTGCACAGGGATATAGTCAAGAAGAGGGTATAGACTATGGAGAAACTTTTTCACCTGTAGCTCGACTAGAAGCTATTAGGATCTTACTTGCATATGCATCACATCTGAATTTCAAGTTATATCAAATGGATGTCAAAAGTGCATTTCTAAATGGTTTTATAATTGAAGATGTTTTTGTGGAACAACCACCTGGATTTACAAACCCTCATTTTCCAAATCAAGTTTTTAAACTTTCTAAAGCTTTATATGGTTTAAAACAAGCTCCAAGAGCTTGGTATGATAGACTCAGCAATTTTCTTATTTCAAAAGGTTTTACTAAAGGGATTTCTGATCCAACTCTTTTTATTAAAATAATTTCTAAAGATGTTTTATTTGTACAAATCTATGTTGATGATATTATATTTGGATCTTCTAAACACTCTTTATGTACTGATTTTTCAAAAAGTATGCAAAATGAATTTGAAATGAGCTTAATGGGAGAGATTAAGTATTTTCTTGGTTTTCAAATTTTTCAAACTAGAGATGGAATTATTTTAAATCAAAGTAAATATACAAAAGATCTTTTAAAACGTTTTGGATTGGATAGCATTAAGGAAAATGATACACCTATGAGTACTACCTGTAAGTTGGATACAGATGAAGCTGGGAAACCAGTGGATCAAACCAATTATAGAGGTATGATTGGGAGCTTACTTTATCTTACTGCTAGTCGACCAGACATTATGTTCAGTGTATGTATGTGCGCTAGATTTCAAGCTAATCCTAAAGAATCACACTTACTGACTGTTAAAAGGATTTTTAAATATATTAAGCATACTGTAAATTTAGGTTTGTTTTATCCAACAGGACAATCATTTGACCTAACTAGCTATTCAGATGCTGACTTTGCTGGATGTAAGTTAGAAAGGAAGAGAACATCTGGAACATGTCATTTACTTGGGAAATCCCTAGTGTCATGGTGTAGTAAGAAACAGAACTCAGTTGCATTGTCTACTGCCGAAGCAGAGTATATAGCTGCCGGTAGTTGCTGTGCACAAATTCTGTGGATGAAACACACTTTATTGGACTATGGATTTGAGTTTAAACATGTTTCAATTAACTGTGACAATACTAGTGCAATAAACATATCTAAGAACCCTGTATCTCACTCTAGAACCAAACACATAGATGTAAGACATCATTTTCTGAGAGATCATTATCAAAAAGGTGATATTACTCTTGAATTTATTGGCACTGAACATCAATTGGACGATATTTTCACTAAACCTTTAAGTTCTGATAGGTTAAGTTACATTAGGCACGAGCTGGGGATGATCAATTCTCACCGATGTTGAAATTCTCACCGATGATCAATTCTCACCGATGTTGAAATTCTCACCGATGATCAATTCTCACCAATGTTGAAATTCTCACCGATGATCAATTCTCACCAATGTTGAAATTCTCACCGATGATCAATTCTCACCGATGTTGAAATTCTCACCGATGATCAATTCTCACCGTTGTTGAAATTCTCACCGATGATCAATTCTCACCGATGTTGAAATTCTCACCGATGATCAATTATCACCGATGTTGAAATTATCATCGATGATCAATTCTCACCGATGATCATTTCTCACCGATGCAATGTTTTAAAACTTCTGTCTGCCGCCAAGAATATGAATCGTTTTATTTTTTTTGTTATTTCACTTTATTCATTTATTTATGATTCCTACATGATAAAACTAAGCCTAAACCGCTTCTCACTCCACCGGACCCAAAACCTTTCACCTTTGAATCTTAGCTCCCTAATCGACTGAGAACCCTAAATCCGCAATGGCAAAAACCAAGATTCCTTCCAGCAAAGATGACAGTGTAGAGCCTAAAAAAAAGAAGCAGAAAGTGCATCAAGAAGCTCGTGGAAGTAATGTCAGAACTAGGTCGGGAAAGCGACCAGTAAACCCTCATTTGCAGAATAGAGATATTGTGATTGAAAAGGAGCTATGCGTAGATTGGATGCTACCAAGAAAGTCGCTGGTGCTTGCAATTCTGGAAGATCAGAGATGGGTAGATTGTTTTTCAAATAAAAATGGCCCCTACTACCCGAAGTTAGTGAAACAGTTCTACGAATTCGTAAGCTTCGAGAAGTCTGAGAATGAGAATCGGGTAAGTTCTTTTTTAAATGGAAAAGAAATGTCGTTTTCTTCAGTAGAGTGGGAAGAATGTTTAAAAGTCCCGCATGAAGGTGTATCCGGGTATGTCTCAAGAGCAATTCCACCTACCAGCAACATCTTTGACTATGAGACCGCTTTAAAAGAACTAACGGGTAATGGAAGTCAAAGGCAAGTGGTTGCTACTTAATTGGATGGAGAGAACAGATTTCTTTTCAAATTTGTTCAGCATGTTTTGATACCGAGGAGAGGAGATTTTTCTAATCTGAGATATCAAGATATTTATCTTCTACATCTGTTAAGACATGGTGTGAAAGTTAATCTGTGCAGACTACTGTTGAGTCAAATGGAAGACATGATTAGGCCGAAATCAAAGACTAATGCTTTATTCTTTGCCAAAATGATCTCTGTGATGATAAAAGTGAAAGGGATAGTTGAGTCTCAGGATGAGACAGTTGTAGTTAAGAATAACTTCTGTATCACTACTACAGTTTGTAAGTACATGAAAATCAATTGGAACTCGTGGAAAGGAGAATGGGTCAGTGATGACCAGAAGGTGTATGATAAATTTAATCCTGTGGATTATCCTTCAAGGCCAAAGGATAAAAGAGATCCAGGTTTAGGACCTGATGAAGAGGAACCCGAGTACAGTGATGAGTCAGAAGAAGAAGAAGAAGAAGAAGAAGAGGAAGAAACTCCTATGGATATTGGAGGAGATCCAGACTTTCCCCCAAGTCCTGTTACTGAGTTTGTATACTCAAGAAAAGGAAAAGTAGAGGAAGTGTTATCTATTCATGAGGAAGACCAGCCAGTTCCTCAGCAAGAAGGAGAAAAAGAGAATTTATCTGAATCGTCTGATTCTACTAGGTTGAGTCTGAGTCTATTGATTGGAAACTCAGTTGTGCCTATTGCTGAAGTAGAAAAAGAAAGAGAAGAAGCTGTACCTTTTCCAGAAAATCTCCTTACTGCTGCTGAGATGGAAGTTATTGTGGAAGATTCTGATGAAGAAAGACTAGCAGAGAATGTAGTTGTTGTACATAAGAATGCACCCATTGAGGGGGAGCATCATTCCAATCTTGGAAATGTAACAGTGGCTGTTGAGATTGAAGACTGGGTAGAAGACCCAAGTTTTATAGTCTGTGGTTTGGACTATCCTGATTCGGATAATGAAGTATCCTTGAATAGACCAAAGATCAGCTATGACATCAATTCTGATTTATTACCTGATGATGTGGTCCGAGTACATGATTTAGATGTGCTGAAAGAAAATCTCAAAGTCAGTTTTGTAGAAGAAGTAAAGACAATGGAATCTTTTTTAGTTTCCTCGATTCAATCAGTCATGAATGATTCAGTAGTCAGCTTAGCTTGTGCAAGAGTATCTACTACAGTTTCTCCTACTGATTTTGTTACAAAGTCTGATCTCGAATCCCTAAATCATGAGCTGAACGAATCCTTCAGTGCCTCAGTTACTGAGATAAATCATTGTTTTCATGAAGAAATGAAGTTGTTAGAACAATCTCTTGATCTTTCTCTTGGTTTCAATCTGTCCACTTTTATGGGTGAGCTAATGGAAGCAGTCAAAGAGTGCCAGACCCAATCATCTAGAATAGAATCAAATCTTGAAGCCTTAAAGAAGTCTGTTACTGCTTTAGATTCTTACATGAGCTCAAAGCCTCAAGCTGATAAGGATTTAGCCTATGTGAAAAGTGTTGTAAGCCAAATGGTCTCAGTATTTGAAGATTTCAAATCTTATATAAAGGATCATGTTAAAAATCAGGACTCTCAACTGCAAACTCTGATTAGTGGTTTGACCAAAAGTTTCAAAGAAACTGTATCTTTCTCAGTTGGTCCTCTAGCTTCAAAACCTACATTTGATTTGAATCAATTACGAGCTATGATGAAGGAGGAGCTTGGTTCTATTTCAACCAGTGGCTCTGTGGACTCATCAGATCTAAGCCGAGTAGTGCTCTCTACAAGAGATTCAGTCAGGGAAATAGTGACAATCGTCCACAACCATATGAAAGAGGCCTCTTCCTCTCAGGAGGAAATCAAGAACAAGGTGGATTATTATTTCCAAAGGATTTTTACCAAGAAACAACTCACCCATCATTTCAAGCTGATGTTGGAAAACATGAAGTTACCCCCTGTCACTCAAGCCTTCCGAGAACAAGTGAGCAAGCTAAGGCAGCTGACTCCTGCCTTAGAAAAATTTATGGAGAACAAAGATGATTTTATATCTGCTATGAAAAGAGGAGGAGGAATCATTATGGATTTCAGAAATCTATTGCTGCCCTTTTTGCATGTTGATGCCAGACCAGTTATTGTCCCTCCTGCCTTGCCTGCCTCTGCCTCTACTGAGTCTCCAGTCCAGCTGACTCCTGCTCAGGCCATCCGAAGCCTCACACCTATGATCACTCAACAAACTTCCCAATACAGGCCAGGCACTGTATCAGTGGCTCAGCCTCCTGTCATCATTTCTGGGATTCCAAAGCCCTCACTCACATCCTCACCACCTGCCTCCTCTTCTGATCCAAAAGGAAAATCTCATTTTGAAGATCCGGATTGCTAAAGTGGCCAGGCTGTTTGATAGGAATTTTTTTTTCCTTTTTCTTTTCTGTTCTGTTTATGTAAGTTTTTTCTGGTCTAATACACATGCTTCTCTTTACACTCTCTCTGTTTATCAGTTTTCTATGTTTTTTTTCCCCACTTTTTGATTATCACAAAGGGGGAGAAACATATAAAGAAAGAGAAAGAAAGGGGGAGACATATGCTATAAAGAGGAGGAGAAATATCAAAGGGGAGAAATTTGAGCCTTTGATACTATTCTTACATTTCATTCTTTGGTACCAATTCTCTCAAAACTTATCACTGATCCTATTGTATTTAATACTAACTATGATAATTTTTGATCTATCTCATTCTATTACTATTTCCTCTATTTCCTCTGCTACTGCTTTCTTTGAGAAATTCCAATATAAATGTTATATTCTCTTATACTATATTCTCACTATTCTTGGTCCTATCATAAGTTATGATTATCAAAAAGGGGGAGATTTTTGACCTCACCTGTTTTGATAATCCCAATTATGTGTTCATATATTATGCTATTCACAATTACTGATGATCTACATTTTAATTCTTTCAAATCAGTGATCAAGTTAATAATAATGTTTAAATAATCTCTGATTTATGTTAATCTCGATTATCCTTGTTTATACAAGCTTTGAAACAATTCTAAGTCAATTAGATGTGGTTTGCATAAGATCCAGAGCTACCGATAGCCATAGCTACCGATGCACTCAGAGCTACCGATGCACACAGAGCTACCGATGCACTCAGATCTACCGCTGCACTCAGAGCTACCGATGCACATAGAGCTACCGATGCACTCAGAGCTACCGATGCACTCAGAGCTACCGATGCACTCAAAGCTACCTATGCACACAGAGCTATCGATGCACTCAGAGCTACCGATGCACACAGAGCTACCGATGCACTCAGAGCTACCGATGCACTCAGAGCTACCGATTCACACAGAGCTACCGATGCACTCAGAGCTACCGATGCACTCAGAGAGCTACCGATAAGAGCTACCGATAAGAGCCACCGATAAGAGTTTGAAGAGCTACCGATGGAAGATCCTACACCGAGTCAACAGCACACGTCTACAAACAAACGGATACCTATAATGAACTGCGGAGTCAAATCCTATATCCTCGACACTATTTGTTTATTATACTAACAGTTACATTTGTTACTTTTTATGCATTTAATGTTATTAAATGATTTATGTTTCCATTTCAGGAAACCGTACCAAGTACGATCATAAAGTATAATCATTCCTTCTTCTCAGAAATACAAAAAGGGTATAAAGAGGACATCGTGTATGTATCAAAAAGAGTGAGAGAAAATAGACTTGAAGAGATCGAGCACATAGAACACACTGGCGATCAAGCTCAAAACGTGCCAAGAACAACTAGAGAACTTGCACTCACTAGACTACTACTACCAGCCTTCAGAACATAGAGCATACATCGAGCAATATATGCTAAAGAAGAACTACATAGAACTCCTCAATATTTGAGCCGATAAGCAAGATGAACCTGGAAGTCAAGGAAGCAGATGGTACTCTATTTTCCAGACAAAAACCAAAAGAAGACTCAGAACGAATTCTAATCAACAAAAGGAGTCAAGAGCTTCATGAAGATCACTAGAGCCATCTCTAATCTCTAAATATTTATCTCTGTGATTTACTTTTTACATTACGAGCAGTGTGTGTTATCTGTTGTGTTTTACACACACTGTCTCCTGAACCTTAACTGGAGGATTTGTAAATCCTCACTCACTATCTTTTCATTCTTTTTCCCACTGTGGATAGTGGTAGAGGTTGTGTGTGACCTGGACAGCTGGTTGCTGTTGTTTTGTTTCCCACGGATAACAATGGTAGAGGTCTTGGACCTGGACAGTTGTAAACTGTTGAACCCCGATCTAGGGTGTGGATCATCCTTATATAAACTTTTGAGCGGACTAAGTCTCGACTTGAGACTGAACCTCTTGGTTAACTCCTCTGTGTTTTTAATTAAAGTTTATATCCATACAATACATATCTATTTCATATTCCACTGCTATTGCTTTGAAATATAATTTATTTTAAAGGCTACTTTGATAGTTAAACTCGCAAGTGTTTATATTTATTGTAAACCAGTAAGTTAGTTTCAAAAGTTAAATTAATCATAAAATTAAGTTAACTGAGAACTAATCAATCTTTGAGAAACTAATTGAACCTTTATAATCTGTATAAATTCACTACAGTTTAATCTGTTTTTGAAATTGGGGGATTTTAATAGAAATTGTTTTTAGCAGAAATTTTAATTGGAACTCAATTCACCCCCCCTCTTGAGTGTCCACTCCGACCAACAGAACTTAATAAGTTACTATTCACCAAAAAAATTATTTTAATCCCATTGAACCACATTTTACTTCTTAATGACAACTATGTATGTAGTATTTTTGAAATTCAAAACACAATGATGGCAAAATTTCATTTAAACGGAAAAATCAGTTTTTATAAGTACCACTTAGTGGTTTCACTATTCATCAAAAATTGAAGTTTTTCAGAAAATTACCAAAAATTCACCCTAAGCTATATTTGATATTCCGAATTCAAAAATGAAGTCTATTTTACAAAATTCAAAACATATAAGTCACATTAATTAATTTAATAATTAATTCCCGCTGTCATGACAAATAGCGTGTTTTTATGAAACAATAAGTATCAAAATATTGACATCAGTTTAAGTCCAATTTCAAAGTGAAATTGATTCCAATGACCACCATTGGATTAAATGGTAAAAATATATTCTAATTCCACTTCAAAACCAATTCAAAAGATAATCTAATCATATAAATAAATTAGATTAAAAAGCAGTTTTGATGTAAAATGCAGTATTTTTCACTATTCATTAAAAAATGAACATTGTCAGAAAAATACCAAAAATTTATCCAATGTAAAATTCAATGTCCCAATCATAATTAATATGTTTATTTTGACAAATATAGATTATAAAATTTTCAAAATATTGATTTAAAAAGGGTTTTCCATCAAAAGGTAGTAAAACAATCTTTTAAGAATATTAGTGTATTCCATGCTTAAGATTGGATTTATTTTCATTTTAAGCCTCTAAAACACTATATAATTCATTAATAGACATAGATAAAAATATCTATTATTCATTACTTACTTGGTATGTTACATCCTTCCCCCCTTTAGAAAATTGCATCCCCGCAATTTATTTACTTATCAAATAAATGGGGGTACTTATCCCTCATTGCATTTTCAGATTCCCATGTTGCCTCTTCCATCATGTGGTTTTTCCACAAAACCTTTACCTGCTTAATCACCTTATTCCATAACACTTTCTCCCTATGGTCAAGAATCTGGACCGGTTGTTCCTCATAAGATAGGTTCTCTTCCAGCTGAACTACCTCTGGACTCAAAACATGAGATGGATCTGGCATATACTTTCTCAACATCGAAACGTGAAAAACATTGTGTACCTGAGATAAACTCAGAGGTAAAGCCACCCGGTATGCAACTGATCCAACTCTCTCCAGAATTTCATATGGTCTAATAAACCTTGGACTCAGCTTTCCTTTCTTACCAAATCTCATCACACTTTTCCAAGGAGAAACTTTGAGAAAAACATGATCACTTACCTCGAAAGATAGATCCTTCCTCCGGTTATCCGTATAACTCTTCTGCCTGCTCTGAGCTGTTCTCATGTGCTTCTGAATCAGCTGAACTTTTTCTGCCATCTCTTCTACCAATTCTGGTCCCATCAACTTCCTTTCACCCACTTCATCCCAGAAAGCTGGAGTTCAACACCAGTTCCCATATAATGCCTGAAATGGTGCCATCTGTATACTGGAATGAAAACTGTTATTATATGAAAATTCAACCAAAGAAAGATGTTGGTCCCAACTTCCTTGATAATCCATAGAACAATCTCGTATCATATCCTCCAAGGTCTGAATTGTTCGTTCTGACTGCCCATCTGATTGAGGATGAAAAGATGTACTAAAATTTAATTCAGTACCCAACGACTTCTGAAGGCCTTTCCAAAAGTTAGAAGTGAACCTGGGATCACGATCAGATACAATAGAGAGAGAAACTCCATGTAACCTGACTATCTCTTTAAGATACAAACAATAAAGTTGATCTAGGGAAAAAGTATCTCGTATAGCAAGGAAATGAGCAGATTTGGTCAAGCGATCAACAATAACCCAGATTGCATTATTACCTCGAGATGTCTTCGGTAAGCCCACAACAAAGTCCAAGGATATATTCTCCCATTTCCACTCTGGCACTGGTAAAGGCTGAAGAATCCCTTTCGGTAACTGGCGCTCTGCTTTAACCTGCTGACAAGTCAAACACTTCACAGTAAAATCAGCAATATCTCTTTTCATTCCATCCCACCAGTAATACTCCCGCAGATCTCTATACATCTTATTACTGCCAGGATGAACTGAAAACGGAGAACTATGAGCTTCACATAACAACTCTCTCTTCAACTGTGAATCACAAGGCACACACAATCTCTTCCCAAATCTCAAAACTCAATCATTATCAATGTTGAATTCAGGCAACTTACCTTTCTGAACCAGTTCTACCTTTTTCTGCAACTCACTGTCTTGCTTCTGTGCTTGCTTGATTCTATCTGATAGAGATGATCTCACTGATACCTGAAAAAAAACAGAAGAACTTCCTGCACCCACAACTTCTATGCCAAAGTTCATCAAATCCTTAACCAAAGGATCATGTTCCAAACGCAACATTGCTAATGAAGCATTAATTTTTCGACTCAAAGCATCAGCCACTTTATTTGCTTTTCCTGGATGGTAATGAATTGTACAATCATAATCCTTGATTAATTCTAGCCATCTCCTTTGTCTCATGTTCAATTATTTCTGAGTGAATATATACTTTAAACTTTTGTGATCGGTATATATTTCACACTTTACTCCATACAAATGATGCCTCTAAATTTTTAAAGCAAAAACAACAGCAGCTAATTCCAAATCATGTATAGGGTAATTTACCTCATGAGTTTTCAACTGTCGTGAAGCATAAGCAATTACCTGATCATTCTGCATTAGGACGCAACCAAGTCCTTTCAATGAAGCATCACTGTATATAACAAACTCACCATTCCTGGAAGGTAGTGCCAAAACTGGAGCAGTCACCAATCTTCTTTTTAATTCCTGAAAACAATCATCACATTCTTTTGTCCAGATAAACTTAACACCCTTCCGAGTTAGCTTAGTCATTGGACTAGATAACCATGAAAAATTTCTAACAAACCTTCGGTAATAGCCTGCCAAACCAAGGAAACTACGAATCTCAGTTACATTTGTGGGTCTTGGCCAGTCTTCCACAACTTTTGTTTTTGCAGGATCAACAGTTATCCCATCTTTAGAAACAATGTGACCAAGGAAAGAAATTTGTTGCAACCAAAACTCACACTTGCTGAATTTCACATACAATTTCTTTTCTTTTAAGGTTTTCAAGATAACCCTTAAATGTATTTCATGCTCTTCTTTACTTTTAGAAAACACCAAAATATCATCAATAAAAACCACCACAAACTTATCCAAGAACTCATGGAAAATTCTATTCATTAAGTCCATGAATACAGCAGGTGCATTGGTTAGCCCAAAAGGCATTACTACAAATTCATAGTGGCCATATCTTGTAAGGAACGCGGTCTTCAGAACATCTTCTTCCTTTACCTTCAGCTGATGGTACCCCGATCTCAAGTCAATCTTTGAAAAATACTGAGCTCCCTGGAGCTGATCAAACAAATCATCTATATGAGGCAAAGGATATTTGTTCTTAACAGTGATATTATTCAAGGCTCTATAATCAATGCAAAGTCTCATTGAACCATATTTCTTTTTAACAAACAAGACAGGAGCACCCCATGGTGATGTGCTAGGTCGAATGAAACCTTTCTCTAATAAATCTTGAAATTGCTCCTTCAACTCTAAAAGTTCAATTTGAGCCATTCGATAAGGGGGTTTTGAAATTGGCTTAGCATCAGGAACTAATTCAATAGTAAATTCAACTTCCCGATCTGGTATTATTCCAGGAAACTCATCAGGAAAAACATCAGGATACTCATTTACCACTGGCACATCATTAATCTGAACAGTTCCTTTATTTTCAACGATGTGTGCAAGGTAACATTCATTTCTATCTTTTACAAGTTTCTCGGCCTCTTGATAAGTTATCAACAGTAAGGGTTCATTCTTGTACACAAACTGAAAGTCTTTCTGAAAAGAAACTTCTTTAGCTCTATAGTCAATATTAGCATGGTAAATAGAGATCCAATCCATACCCAGGATAACATCAAACTCTACTAGAGGTAGAACAATAAAGTTTGCAAGTAGGTTCTTTCCACAGATAAGGATAGGAAGATTCTTATAAATTCTTTTTGCCTCAACATTCCCCCCAGGTGTTTTTACCAAAATTTCAGGAGTCATTTCTTGAGATGGTATTACCATTTTACTAGAAAAGGTTTCAGAGATGAAAGAATGTGTAGACCCCGAATCAAAAAACACACTGGCATAATCTGAAAAAACAAACAAAGTACCTGATACAACTTCATTTGATGGCCCGACATCTGCTGAAGTAGTTGCAAAGGATTTCACCACCCCTTTCTGCTTGTAGTCTAACTACTTCCCATCACTCAAGCTCTTTGTCGGACACTCGTTTGCATAGTGACCCATCTCATTGCACTTATAACATTTCACTAACTGTAAATCAAATTTGGTCTTACCTTCACCTTGATCCTTTTCAGTGCAATCACGAGCCTTATGTCCCATCTTACCACATCGGTAGCACTTTCCAGAATTCAGAAGACATTCCCCAGCATGCCTTTTTCCACATTTATCACAAACTGGAAACTTAGTTTTCTTACCATCAGAATTTTTTGAAGAATTCTTACCTTTCTCCGGCCACCTAGGTCTCTTATTATATTGGTTGTTATAGAACACTTGATCATCGGAAAACTCCATTTCCACCTTCTCAACACATCGAACAAGCTTTTCATAACTTTTAAACTCACGAGAAACTAATTCCCTTCAATATTTTGGCTTTAATCCTGAGTAAAAAAGATTGATTTTACTATCAAGGCCTCGGATAAAATTTGGAGCATACCTTGCCAATCGAGTGAACCTTTATTCATAGGTAGCCACTGAGTCTTCCTCTTGCCTCAATTCTAAGAATTGCTTTTCCATCCTAAGTCGAACAGCCTTAGGAAAATACTTCTCAAGAAACATACCTTTGAATTCATCCCAGTCAAGAGCATCAATCTCATCGGCGTCCCTGATATTTTTAACCATAGACCACCACTGATATGCCTCACCCTCCAAACGGTAAATAGCAAGACTAACCTTTTGATTGTCTGAACACCCCATGACATCAAAAATCTTCTCCAGTGCTTTAATCCACCCTTCAGCTAGCACAGGGTCAGATGATCCTCTGAATGATAGGGGATGTTGCCTCATGAAATGTTCCACCACTGACATGTTCCTCTGCAGTTGATCTGGATGATCTCGTGTATGGATACCACCGCCATTTATCGCTTGAGTCAACTGCTCCATTACTGCAAAAAACTGTTCAGTTCCAATTCCAACCATCTCAGGATGCTGATTCGGAAGGTTATTTCCTTCTGTATGCCTTCCTAGCACTGCTTCCCTGTTTCCTCTGTGGAAAACCATTCTGAACAAACATGTCTTAGATGAAGCAACATGGTAATCTTCAAATACTATATCATTTCAAAAAAAAAAAAATTGGATAACCATTTAATAGAATTATAACTCCTAAAGTTATCTAAACTGACCTTTGATACCAACTATAAGGCCCTAGCCTTAAACCTTACTTAATCTTGAGTTATTACAAGATTACACATTGAGGATCTTTTCAGGTTTAGATTTTTAGAGAATTAGATCATAAAACTTGCATTACATTACACATATAAACAAAGTGGTTACATAAAGATAGTATTCTTCATTCCCATCAATGGAAACATATTTAAAATAAAACATGGATTATTTCTTGACACTTCCTTGACACTATCATCATATCATGTACCTTTCCCTTGACCTGTGAAAAACATTTCAAAAAAACTTGGGATGAGCATAAAAAGCTCAGTAAGGGATATAAAAATATGGAAAGGAAACATGGGTACATATATACATAAGAATGAGATCATACTTTACACATAAAACATAAGAATTTTAACATACTTCACAAATCATGAATAAATCATATAAATCATAAGACATAAAGGTAACTTGAGGCATTCATAACATCCTTACGTAGGGAGTAACCCTCTTGGTTACGTTTGGAATACCCATCACAGTATATTCCCTAAATCTCTTCGGAGAAACCTTAACGTTTCACTCCTTCGCGTTACCCAATGCATTGGAGAGCTATATCGGGCTCACCCGCCCTTAGTCTATCACGGAACCACCCGTCTTCATAATAATGCCCAAGAACCTCAACATAATCGTATCACATAAAACATGCATAAAGGAAACATAACATTTCCACCTTTCAATCACAAGATATCAATACAACACATTGATATAAAAACATTATGAAAACCATTTTCAATACCAAAATAAAAGAAAATTAAAACATGGTATTTATTTTTCTTTTAAAAAGAAGGTATGGCTTGTAGAGGAAGCATAAACTCAAATAACGGTCACGACGGCGGAGAAGTCGTTGTCACCGCATACGTACGACAAAAACATTCCCTTTTTTCATTTAGTAAAACGCTTCGTATAAAAAAGATTTCTTTTGGATAAACGTAAAAGTCAAAGGGGTTTATACACCATATAAAAGAAGGTCGTGTATAAAACAAAATATGCCTCAATGAAAGGAGATTGAGACGAAGTCCCATACCTCGGGTCCGACTTGACTCGATCGTTCTTTAATGTCCTGAATAATAAACTTGAGTTAATCTCTACTTCTTTAAGAACCTTTTTCAAGTTCATTATTCCTTTTATATCACTTATTTCCATATCATGAACACTATGTAATTATTTAAGTTAATAACGGTCGTTTTAACGATCATTGGTACTTGAGTGAAAAATAAACCCTTTATAATTACATGTTGTTCAAGTATCCATTATATCCAGAATTATAATCATTATGTATATATCATATATATCCAGTATATACATGCATTTATAATATTACATAATCATTTAGAGGTAAGAAATGAAATGCACTGTTCATGGAGACGGTAAGTCGTACGTACGCATGAACGCTACTTTCATTTATATATCATACATTAATGGAAATAAATAATAATTATATAGAGGTATATTATAATTCCATTATAAAATCATATATAATAACTTTAAATCCATCCTTTATATGTCCCACATATGGCATTAACGAATCAAATCACTTTGAGGGGGCGGTAGTCCGCACTTCCTTAAATGAAGATATCGCGTTTACCCATAAGGGAAACCATAAAGGTATGACCAAAAAGAAAAAAACAGTAGCTTAAGGAAAAAATAAACATATTATATATCATATATAAATATAGTTACATCTTAATGGTCACCTTTGAAGGTGTTAAAAGAATGTTGAACAATCATCATTTCGGGAGGCATAAATTCACCATCCACGGAAACAGTATTTTCGTTAACCATTAGATGTAGGTGTGTGTAAGTGTAGCTCTAATACATATTATAAAAACATCCTAGTATATTGAGGATACTGGAGTTGTTACAAAAGAAAAGAATAAAAAGATTTTAGGGGGTTGGAGAAGCAAAATAAAACAAAAGGACTCAAAAGAAGACATTACCTTAAAATCGGGTAACTCCCTTTGGTTTGAGCTCAAAGGCTTCCTTGGGAAGACTTATGCCCAAAGTGAGGCTTCAAGGAGTAATATAGGGAAGCTGAGAGACAAAATGGGCAGGGGTTTGCCTAGCCAAAGGCTTTGGGAGTGTGGGTAAGGAGGTAGAGGTGGGGGCCTTTTATAAGAGGAGAGGATGGGCACTCTTGGAAAGTAAAGATAAGTTACTTTATTTTAAAATGATTTTCGGATTCAAAAGGTCCGACATTGATATAATTCGAGGATAAGGTGATAAGGGTTCTAAATCCACTCATCCAATTGGTTTTGGCCATGTGTAGGTTTTAGATTTTACATTATCTTTCCATTTTATTTAAATCGTTAAATAATGAGGTCATCGCTGCATCATCATGATGTCATAAATAATTTAATTTATTTAATGTCTAAAAATTATAAAAAAATACTATTATGTAGGAAATATTTTTATCTTTCTAATGAATATTTATAGTCAAAAATATGACTTGTATAACCCCATGTAAAAATTGTTTTAGTAACATAACTCATGTTTGTGTCATTTTTACTTTAACATTAAATAAAAAGTTATTTATGTCATTTCCCAACCAAAGTGGATCCATGGGGTCCCCAAGTTGACCCATGGCTTGTCTTGGTCGGCCATGACACATCCAATGAGGGTAGGACATGTGTCAAGCTCATCTCATACTATTAAAAC
Source organism: Viscum album (assembly GCA_963277665.1). NCBI lineage: Eukaryota > Viridiplantae > Streptophyta > Magnoliopsida > Santalales > Viscaceae > Viscum > Viscum album. The sequence goes on along the minus strand of OY728121.1, from coordinate 84,051,208 downwards.
ATTATTTTTACCTTAAACTACACTAATTACCACTAATCGCGATTAAGAACTTAATAAGTTACTATTCACCAAAAAATTATTTTAATCCCATTGAACCACATTTTACTTCTTAATGACAATCATGTATGTCGGATTTTTGAAATTCAAAACACAATGATGGCAAAATTTCATTTAAACGGAAAAATCAGTTTTTATAAGTACCACTTAGTGGTTTCACTATTCATCAAAAATTGAAGTTTTTCAGAAAATTACCAAAACTTCACCCTAATCTATATTTGATATTCCGAATTCAAAAATGAAGTCTATTTTACAAAATTCAAAACATATAAGTCACATTAATTAATTTAATAATTAATTCCCGCTGTCATGACAAATAGCGTGTTTTTATGAAACAATAAGTTTCAAAAGATTGACACCAGTTTAAGTCCAATTTCAAAGTGAAATTGATTCCAATGACCACCATTGGATTAAATGGTAAAAATATATTCTAATTCCACTTCAAAACCAATAAAAAAGATAATATAATCATATAAATAAATTAGATTAAAAAGCAGTTTTGATGTAAAATGCAGTATTTTTCACTATTCATTAAAAAATGAACATTGTCAGAAAAATACCAAAAAATTATCCAATGTAAACTTCAATGTACCAATCATAATGAATATGTTTATTTTGACAAATATAGATTATAAAATTTTCAAAATATTGATTTAAAAAGGGTTTGCCATCAAAAGGCAGTAAAAAAATCTTTTAAGAATATTAGTGTATTCCATGCTTAAGATTGGATTTATTTTATTTTTAAGCCTCTAAAACACTATATAATTCATTAATAGACATAGATAAAAATATCTATTATTTATTACTTACTTGGGATGTTACAATTACTTAATCAAAACAATAAACTTTCCATGAAAAAGTTAGAAATTATTTTGATATGAAACCAAATATGATCCCATTTCTTCCAAAATTTCATGGCTTGGTAGGATAATACCCAAAAAAACATATTAAAGAGTTCATGTATGTCTACTCTACTTTCAAACCCCAACGAGTAGCTGAATAGTAGGTAAAGTGGAAGGTGTTCTTGTTTTTATTAGAAGGAGTTATTGAAGAATGGTTTATGGAATAAAACTAGGATATGTGCATGATTGGAATGAAATAGTGAGATTATTCATGTAAATATTCTTCCCCACCTCTAGAAACACATCCATTAGAATGGAAATCTATTCCATGAGACAATCATATGGAGAAACCCTTTATGAGTACTGGGAAAGATTTAAAAATCTATGCTTCAGCTTCCCACATCAAGTAATTGTGGAGAATCACTTTTTTTGTCTTCTTTTATCAAGTATTACTAGACAATGATAAAAAAACTTTTGGATCCATCATCTAGAGGTGCATTGATCGAAAGTCACGAGAAGAAACCAAGGGCTTGATTGAGAATATTTCCTAGAACTCGCAACAGTTTAGTACAAGAGGTATTGGAATAATAGGTATTAATGAGGTAAAAAATTATAGTTCATCACCCTTATTAGAAACTGGGATTGAAGAGCTAACCCATTTGGTGAGATAGATGTCCTTGAAACAAGTGGGCGACTGAAAAGCACTAGCTAAGGTATGTGGTTTATGCTCATCACCTGATCATTTCACTGACTGGTGTGATAAAATATAGGGAATGAAAACTTTTGTGGAAGCCTTTAAGCTAAGGTAGTTCCAAAAAAATCAAGGATGTAGAGAGACTAACCATGTTAAATATGGACTTAGAAATCCGTAGAATCAAACTAGTCACCCATACCAAAACCAATTCCAAAACCAACTCCCATTCTAGCAACAATTCTAAAATCCACCACCATTTAAACAAAAGCAATAGTATAACCATAATTCTTACTATAACCCACAAAATTTACAAAGACCCTATGAGAAACCATCAACTAGCACACATCCTCCTATGAAACAGCTACAATTCAAGGTTGAGGTACTAGATGATAAATTTGATAAGCTGGAAAACATGGTGGGAAGTCTTGTGGAAATCCTATCCAAAAAACCAGGAAAACTACTAGCTACAACAATGAAAACTCCAAAGTATAATTTCAGCATGATAACAACAAGAAGTGTAAAATAACCCCCAACACTATCCACCCTTGAACCTGAAATAAGACCACATGTGTAAAGGGAGAATGATGTTGGGAATTCTCAAAATTCTGTTAAAATTCACCGTCGAGAATAAAATAAAGAGGATGAGGAGAAGGATAGTCCAAGGAGGAAGATACAATAAACACCATTGCACAGATAATAAATGGATAATAAAGACTTACCATACCATTTCTATCAAGGATGATATAATCAAAGAGATTTCAGGAAGAAGCACTTCAAAAATAAATTATTTACACCTTCTAGAAAGTGGAAATTAATATCCCCCTTCTTGAAGCACTAAAAAAAATTAAAAGGTATACTAAATTTTTTAAGTATCTTTTCACCAAGAATAGTATAATTTAATGGAATGATAGGATCAACTTGGGAAGAAATGTCTCAACCCTTATCACACCACATTTTACAACAAAATTTCAAGATCAAGGGATGTTTTCCATTCCATGCACCATTGGATATTTAAATTTATCTAATGATTTATGTGATCTAGGTGCTTCAATTAATGTATTGACTCACTCAGTATACACTTCTTTGTATATGGGATACTTGAATCCCACCTGAGTGGTGGTCCATCTTACAAACAGATCCATAGTTTTCCCAGTAGGAGTTTTGGAGGATGTCCTAGTGAAATTCAAAGATCTCTTATTCTCAGATGACTTTTATGTACTGAATATGGAAGAAGATAGGAACCCATCACACTCACCCATAATTTTGGGGAGACCTTTATTAAATATGGAAAAAACCATCATCAATTTTCATGAAGGGATGCTCGCTATGGAGTTTGGAGATAACACTGTCTAATTTAATATTTTTTAATCCATGAGGCACTCATCGAATGATTACTCACTATTTTCACTCTCCCATGAATTTGGTACCGACCCAATTGAAGAATCAGGTATGTTACATTAATTCTTAGCCTTTTGATATAATTTTTCCATTTAAAATATCACTAAACATGTGAATGACGAAAATGCTAGAGATTATGATTTCATGTGGGAAGAAGAGGTAAAATATGATTTCTTTGATGATTTGTTAAATGATGAATAGAATGATATGATTTCTTATATGCGGGAGGTACAACCTTTGGAATTTGGGAACCACAATTTAATTTTATCCCTTGAGAATCCCCTAGATCTATAATTAAAATCACTCCCCACTAATTTTAAATATGTTTACCTTATGGAAGGGGAAAATTTACCAATAATATTGAAAATAATCTATCTGAAACTGGTTGCGCCCAAATTTACCCAAGAAATATGGTAAAATCAGTCACTTTTAGTACATCTTGGGTTATTGAATCCATAGGTACCAAAGAAGTAACCTTTAGAAACACACGTTCAATGGAGGTGATTTGGATATGAAGTTGCCAACTTGGGTTTGAATTGATTTTAAGAAATGGTGATTTGATTTAAATAACCAAGAAAAAAATAAAAAATTAATTTAATTAAAACAATTAATTAAGATGAGTCGATCCTAAGTTGTATCTAGGGATTGATTAGATGTATTTGTTTTTCTTTGGATTTCTCATTCATTGGTTCAAGAGGTATCCATTAAATAAAATAATTTCTCAATATCATTCTCAGATTTAATCCATACTAAATTTAAAGTCTAATCACAAATTCACTTAGAGAATCACTAATTATCACTCTAAGTAATTAGATCATATAAGCACTCAAAATGTGTTGTTGTTATAGTCGGTGAAGACAAAGAAGAAGATAAATCAAAGAAAGGAACTCTTAAAATGAAGAACAAATTTAAGAATTTAAGAAAATAAAATAACATTCAATCCATACCATGAAAATCTCTAGGATCAACCCATAAAATTTTATCCCTCCATTGATGTTATTCTATCAATGTAAGTGGGTATTTGACTTAAAGTAGTGGGATTGATGAAGAAAAACATTGAAAAATGAACACTCCACCATTGTGTGATGAATTCACAAATGATGGTGTGAATAAATTCACATCTTGATTCAATGGTATCAATGTGTGAAGAAAAGGAAAATAATAATTGAATAAAAATAATAACTTTTATTAAGATATGAAATGTTAAATAAAAACTTACATTAGATAAATTGACAATGTGATTACAAAACGAAAGCAGGAAATTACAATTAAAAGAAATACAATGGATGAAAGAAAAACTTGGATGCCAATTCCATTCACCACCAGATCCTTATATAGGTGTATTTTTAGCCTTAGATACACCCCACAATAATCAATTACATACCCATTAATTTATATATTCAAAAGGAGGGTGAGAAAATTAAGGGAATTGGATGTTTCGAAGTTGACTGGGAAAATCGTTTGGATTCATCCCCCTTGTTGACATGTGAATTTGTAACTGAATATGGCCGAATATGTAGGGGTTTTAGAAGAGAAATATTCTCTTAAATCTTTAATCTATTAGATTTAAAAATTTCAGGTCATTTGGTTTGGCCTTTTGGAAGTTATGGTCTAAATGGTGGGATAACTCTATGGACATTCTGATCAGGCCCACCATTTAAATGTCAACTTCGGATCCCTTAATCTCCATGAAAAAATCATAATTAGCTCTGGAAATAGTTGAATTAAATAATCCCCATATTTTTATCTTTCTATAGTTAAAATTTCATCTTCATTGGACTTGGATTGTGGGCCCCACTTTTGATTGATGGGCCTTAGGCCCATTATGCTTTGTCCAGAAAATTTATTCATTCATGCTGAAAAATCTCCATCTTTTCTTGGGATTCATACATCGATCCTAAAAGATAAAATGTTTCAAACAAAGTGATTAATCATATACAAAAATATCAAATTCAAAAAAATTAATATAATTTTATTCACAAATAGATGAATGATTGGGCCCAGATTTTCATTTTAAACACGAATTGCACTTAAGATGAGAAATGAAGTTCAATTTCTATAATGCGCTAAAAATGATGTTTGTGGACTTTAGAACACATAAATATTAATATATTAACAATGAATATTATCCAATTTCATCATCTAATCATAAAACCAAGAAAATTATTTGATTAATATTTTGAAAGAGAATTTCTAAACAATATGGTGGATCTTAGGTGATACCCCAGGAATAAACCCAAAAATATGCTCACATAGAATTATTTTTTAGGGAGATTCAAAACCTATCATACATCCCCAAAATAGGTTGATTATCACCTTTATGAAGGTTTTGAAGAATTATATCAAGAATATATTGTAATCTAGGATAATATATCCCATTTTAGATTCACAATGGGTTGGCCTCATCTATGTAGTTCCAAAAAAAACTGGCTTAACCATAATGATGAATGAGAATAATGGATTAATCCCTATAAGAATTCAGAATAGCTAGAGAGTGTGCATATATTTTAGGAAGTTGAATCAAGTCACTCTAAAATATCATTTCACCATCCCCTTCATTGACCAAATGTTAGAGAGATTGGTAGGGAGAACTCATTATTTCTTTTTGGATGGATTTTCAAGTTATTTTTAGGTACCCATTGCTCTCATATATCAAGAGAAGACTAACTTTACTTGTCCCTTCGACACTTTTTCTTATAAAATGATTCCATTTTGATTATGTAATACTCCAGTTACATTTTATAGGTGTATGGTAAGTATGTTTTCTGGTCACATTTAATATTTCTTGGAGGTTTTCTTAGATGACTTCACAGTTTTTGGAAATTATTTTGATCATTATTTGAAAAATCTTAAATAAGTTTTTAAAACCTGCATTGAAAATAATCTTGTTTTAAATTTTTAAAAGTGTCATTTCATGATTGAGAGAGGGATTTTCCATGGACATGTTATTTCACATAAATTCATTGAAGTGGATAAATCAAAAATTGAAGTGATAAATTCATTATCTTACCCCAACTTGTGTGAAACATGTTAGATCGTTTTTAGGACATGCAGGATTCTATAGGAGGTTTATCAAATATTTTGGTAATATTTCTTTCCCTATATTTAGATTAATTTTGAAAGATGTTTATTTTTATTTCAATGGTTATTGTAGGTAATCCTTTTATGAGTTGAAGTGGATATCGATTGCACCACCACTAATGAAACCACCAAATTGGGAAGAACCATTTAAGCTACTTTGTGATGCTTCTAACCAAGTAGTTGGAGCAGTCCTTTCTCAGTGAATTGAGGGAAAGCCACAAGTCATTTCTTATTCATCAATAAGCTTAGATTCTTCCCAATTAAATTACACAACAACATAAAAAATTATCAATTTTATTTGCTTTATAAATATTCAGATCATATTTTCTTGGAACTAAAGTCATTGTGTGTTCTGATCATGTAGCTCTTAGGTACTTAATGATGAATGTTGAATCTAAACCAAGGATAGTGAGATGAATGTTACTGTTTTAGGAGTTAAACATATAAATCAAAGATATTAAGGGATCTAAGAACTAAGTTTTCAATCACTTAAATAGACTTCCCTATACTGTTAAAGATGAAATCCCATACAAACAACCACTAAATGATCACCCTCTAGGAGATCAATTGTAATTTATTAAAGGAGAAGTGCCTTAGTATGCTGACATGGTCAATTATCTGGTAGCATATCAGGTCCCAACTCATTTAAATTCACAAAAAAAATAAAAAACTGAAATCATAATCCAAATATTACATTTGGGATGATCCATTTCTTTGGAAGATTTTCAATGACCGAGTGATAAGAAGATGTTTTCCTAAAATTGAAATTGATTTTGTTTTTGAGTTTTGACACACTTTATCTCATGGAGGACACTTTGGACCTTAAATGTCAATAATTAATGTTTTATAATATGGATTTTATCATCCCACCCTTTTTAAGGATGCTTTTGAATTTTTCAAAATATGTGAAAAATGTCAGTTTTCTGGAAATATTACAATGAGATAAGAAATGCTTCAAAAGCCACTTAAATTTTTTAAGATTTTTGAAGTCTGGGGATAGATTTTATGGTCCCTTTACCAATTTAATTTGGAAATTCTTATATATTTCTTGAATTTTATTATATTTCCAAATGGGTGGAAGCAAAATCCATCATGACTGATGATGTTAAAGTTGTTTGTGATTTTTTCAGGTCTAACATATTTTGTATGTTTTGAGTGACATATCCATCATAAGTGATCAGGGGAATCACTTTTTTAATATGATAATAGATGATTTACTGAATAATTATGAGGTTTATCACAAAACATAAACTTCCTATCATCCACATACAAATAGTTAAGCTGAAGTGTCCAATAGGGAAATCAAATGAATTTTGGATAAGATTGTTAAACTGAATAGGAAGGATTGGAGCCAAAGGTTGGAAGATACATTATGGGATTATAAGACAACCTATAAAACCCCTATTGGAATGAGTTTATATAGGTTGATTTATGGGAAAAAATTCACCTACCTGTGGAATTGGAACATAAGGCATATTAGGTTATGAGAAAGATGAATCTAGATCTTGAAATCACTGGAAAAGAGAGAATATTGTAGTTGTAGGTGTTGGAGGAAATTAGAAGGGATGATTTTGAAAATTCTAGGATTTAAAAATAGAGAACAATATTGGTTCATGACAATTTTATCCATCCGAAATACTTCCATCCTAGAGATATAGTGTTGTTATTAAACTCAAGACTCAAGATGGTGTCGAGTAAACTTTGTTCCAGATGGGAAGGTCCATTTATAGTTACTCATGTATATCCTTTTAGTGTTGTGTATATCATGAAGGATGGAGAGTAGGGTCCATTTATTATTAATGGACACGGGATGAAGAAATTCCATGGGACCATGCCATCAGATCCAGTGGAGGAGATCACACTCCTCCAACATGTTTTATCAATAAAATCCATCAGGTCGTACATCTCATTTACACTTGCTTGATTGATGTGATTCAATTTCAAATAGTCTTAAATGTTAAATCCACTTGAATTCATTGAGTAAACTGCATAATTTAAGTTTTTTGGGAACCTTTATAGTTTAGTATTTTCATTTATTGTTTGTTTTTCTATTTTTATAAAAAAATTGTGTGTGTTTTAAATTTTTGTGTGTTTATTTTCAATTTTTATATGTTTTTTAAACTTGTGAGCTCAAATTATTATCTTTTCTATTTTTGAACATATTTAAATGAGTGGATCAATTTATCCCATTAAAATGAGCTTAAATGAATGTTGAAAATTTATTTGTTTCAATTTCAAATATTTGGTAATTTCATGAAAATTCCTCTTATTTTTTAATCTCATGTCACATCTCACTATCTTTATCTTTGAAATCAATTTATCATGAGGTTTTTGTACCCTTTTTATAATATTCTTAACATTCACATCATTTATTGATTGAACCAAACCATGCTTGATTTAACCAAAATTTGATTTATTCCTGTCAAAACTTGAGTGTTTTAGGTACTTATGATTTAAATGATTGAGGTATTTATTTAGTTTTAAAAACCCATTTTCCAGAAAATCCTTTTTCATTATGGTATTCCTTGTATATTTAATCCTTATATACCTTAGAATCCATGAACAAATTATTAGGTTAGACACATTACAAGCCAATTTTCCCTATCCAACCTTCTCTTGAAGTGAAACTACATGATCTAGTTGAGCTTAAGTGTGGGGGGAAGTTGTCTTGTGTTATGATACCTAATATGGAGATAATTTGGTTGGAAAATCAAATGTTTAAGAGATTTTTTTACTTATAAAACCCCCATTCTATTGAAATTTTTTCCTTTCTAGAGCTTTCATGATAAAAGAAGTTGTGCCTTTTTGGAGCTTCCAAATGAGAAATAAAGTTGTGCCTATCTAGATCTTTCAATAAAAATTATGTTTGAGAAGATTGAAATTTTTTCTACTAAAATGTTGAATGGTGTGCACTTTCCATGAGTTTTCATGACAATGTATCTGATTTTCTACTAAGGGAAGTGAGTAGGAGATCATACTTGAGTGAAAATTAGAATCTTGAAATTTTTCTTCAAAAAGAGACAAGCCCTCCTTTTTCGAAATCAAAATTTTTGACATCTAAATCCTACCAATATAAATACACAACACAGTCCTAAAAAGTCCTCATGATAAACACATATCCTTTACTCACTTCATGTGTATATTTAGGAATTTATCAAGCCCATGGTGTTCCTTTTATGAGTTTGGATGGTAAAATCCTTGTTGAAAATTGACATTTGTACAATGAGAGAAAATTCATGTGAGTTAGGCGTTTTATGTTTATGGGAGGATAAATTAAGTGGAAATTTGTTGAATTATCTTAATGGATAATTCATGTGAGTTGGTGGATCTCATGGGTATGTGTTTCGAATCTGCTTTGATTTGATTTTGATGTTTACTTATCTAGGAGTCAAAGTGCTAAGTGTGGGAGAATTTATTGAGATAATATTTTAATTATATTTCATGTGTGTTTCAATGATTTAATAACTAACAATTTAATAATTTTAGTTTATTTCATCATTTTTTGGATTTTTGGTGTATTCTGAGTTAAAATCTGAAAATTGCTTAATTCTGAAATTTTAATATTTTTTATATCAATTCTGTATTTTGAGAATAACTTTTAAAATTTGGTTCCAAATGGAGTGTTTATTTTTTTATACTTAATTTTTTCATGGTCTTCAACTTCTTTTTTTGGACCCAGATCACATTCAAACCCTCACAACCCAAAAAATCAAGCATGGTGAAAAATTATTCTGGCCGACAGAATGGACCCCATATCATTAAATGGTGCATGTCTTAGGATACCGACCTCCAAATGAGGTGATTATAGCTAGGTTAAAAATAGTTCTCAAAGTTATGGGTTCACATTAAATTTAATGGATAAATTCACTCATTAAGGTGGCCTTTACATGAGTCAAAGTGGAGTTGGTGGAACAGTATTTTTGGCCATAAAAAGAAAACTTCATTAATATGGCCATAAATTCTTGTATGCATGTGAAAAAGATTTTAAATTTTTAGGGTTTACATTCAACATAATTCCAAACATATTTTAATAAGGAACCTTATTGATTTTAGACCATCTGTTGGGCACAACAAAAGAAAAATTCTGGCAGACAGATTATAGAGGAGAAAATTTTATGTTCTTTCTTTTCTCTCTTTTGTTATTATTAATTTTGAAATGACTTATTATCCCCCATTATTTATTTATACCCTTAACATGGAGGGGTAAAATTGTTTGTGATTAGGTAAGGGTAGGTTTTCCATTTTGTAATTCTAGAGTTCTTGCACTTAATGGTTTAAAATCCTTCTCTCTCTTCTGCGAAGTTGGTTTCAATTTATAATAGTGGTTTCTATTATCATGTATGATAATATTTGATTTTATATTTTGTTATTATTATTTATTTGGTCAATGATCACTATATCACTCTACTAGGTTCTTGTAACGTCCCCGACCCAAGTGCTACTAAATCAGTGCCCCGAGTCGAGTCGTCACATGACCTCAAACGTGCCTCCCCGTACTCTAGAGGTTTCCAACTAGCAGTAAGGGTCTAATAGGTAATGTGGGGATATTATACCTTCTTTACCAGATTAATCCATAGTAGAACACAATATAAATATCAGAAACAATAGGAAACAGCCAATAACATGCATAGTTAAACATTTCCTGAACGAGATACAAATCACAAGCAACGGTAAATATTTCATGCTAGGCTACAGTGCCAAGTGAACAAAGCCCAAAAAGAAATAGAAATAGCAGAATCCCCCAAACGGTCATGTCTCCAAGTCCTATACCTCATCCGTGCACATACCAAACACGACTCACTTCTCAAGCATAAGTCCCTTGCCTCTTTCCTAACCTACAACTATGAAATATGCTCGGGTACCCAACAACGGCCTGAGTAGGGTGTGAGTACAACTCAGTAGGCCACCACCAACGATGTCTACAAAATATCTAGTCAAAGTAGATAGTACAAGAAAGTGATGATTAATGAAAAGTAAAGGAAAACAGTTCAATAATCCATTCTAGATTATGTTCCTTTATGTTATGCTACCCTTAAAGCCGGGTTCACTACTTAAGCATATCATGGTTTAGTTCATCCTTTTTTTAATTTGTTCAATGGATTAGGCATGATCAATGTTCTTAAGGAATATGGGAATAAATCCAGTCCTATATCACTAGGCATCACATCACAATAACCATATTATCCTCAAACCCTCATTTCGGGTGGAATGCAACCATTAGGGGAATATAACTCTATCCCCCTCCCTAACTCGTTCATTTAGAGGGTGGAGATTAGAACCTCAATCAAACTTGACCCGTGGGTGTTGAACCTCATGTCTATACCCCACTCTACCAAGCCATGTGCACATTCTTAGTTATCATCATCCATAAGTAACCACATTACAACCATGCATAGAAAATATCATTGGAAACATCACAATAATATTAGTAAATGGGAATTTAACATTAGGCCATATTCCATTAACACGTTAATAATTTATGACACATAACCATTTAACCCCAATTCACATTCCTCATGCCTATCTCACTAAGCATATTCAAGTGTAAACATAATTCTGTATCATATTCCCATTAATACCATTTAACCCATTTACATGTCAACCAAAAAATACCTTAACCCTTAACCACATTAGGAACAACTAACTATAATCACTTCTAACTCATTTCATAAAAAAAAATTAACACATTCTTTAAGTCTCTACATCATCATGATTCAATTTCACACCTTACACTTCTGTTATCCCCATTTGGGAGGGTCAGCATACCCCATGGGTGGCCCTAAAATAAGTCATGTCATCCTCCATGCATCCCACAAGGACCATGAGGGGTTAATTTGGTTATATTGACACCCAATATAACATATCTTTATAATGTCATTAAGAACACTTTAATAATAGAACAAGAATAAAACCCTACATGAACAAATCCAAGTATAAAATATGGGATATAACTTGTAGACCACCTACCTAGAATCTGTTGGTGAACATACTCTTAATCTAAGCCTTAGATCCCGATTCGACCACCCTTTGAAGTCTCAACCTAGATCTCACCAGAAAAGGAGGGTTTTAGAACTTTAGAAGGATACGGGGAAGAAATGGAAACCCTAAACCAAAAAGAGAAGTAAGTAGGAGATTAGACTTACCCGGATATTCAATTTTCAACTGACAACACTCCAAACGGCCTAGGATTGAAGGACAATCACATCTTGGAAGAACGTGGAAGCTTGGCTCATTTCTAGGGTTCAAGGGAGGAGAAATGGAGGAAATCCCAAGTAGAGCATAAAAATCCTGCAATAGCATTTTTTAAATTTATTAACTTTTCTAGGCCACACAGTTACCTGGGATTTTCGCACGGTTTTCACTAACCGTGCGCAAACCATACAACATGCCCAAAAAACTCTTTTTTCCTCCTCTTTCATGACCCTAACCCCTAGAACACCCCCAAGACTCATCATGATCTTTGGGAAACACTTATCTGACCAAAATAAGGGACCTAAAATGAAACATAAACAAAAACATACCTTAAGAAAATCTTGGATCTTGCAGTTCTAGTTTATATAAAAATGGAATAGATCGGATCTTGGTTTTGAATCACTCAGCGATCATTAGTATGTTTGGGATAGGTATTGGACATTCTTGATGGTTTGGGATAAACAAGATCTGATTGAGAATTTTCTAATTCGATTAGGGGTATTCTTTACAACTATATCACACATTGTAAGGAGTGTAGACCAAGCTGATATTGTGGTAAGGTTTATTCTCACCAATACCATTTGACCAAGGGATTTAGAGGAAGTGATTGAGTAATCTCACTTTTATCAACTTAGTAGAAGAGGATTAGATAAATTGGAACTAGGATATCACTATAATTGGAAAACCAACCTCGAACTAATTACCCTTCTCATATAATAGTTTTCAATTACTTGTTTTGTCAATTTTTTCTCAATATTTTTCTTAATTTCTTTCCTTTTTGTAGTTTCATTATTTTCTTTTCAAAATCAAAAAATTTCAAAAACACTCCATTTTCCCTCTAATTAAAGGTGGTATCTTGATTGTTGTGCGCTCCTCTATGGAGACAACCTAGGTTATCCACTTTACTACATTTTTAACTTAGTAAATAATTGTTTTTGTCACACCCCGCGATAGGCACATGTCAATATGATATATGTCTTCATTTTTAATGTGATTTCATGAATCAAAATGCATGGTAAGGCTGTGATACCACTATTAGTGGATGAATCACTATTCCTAAATGTGACAACTATATGAACCTATCAAATCACTTCATTTCCCCAACTTTTGAGTTGTAAAACTCTTTGTATTGACAATGGAGATCTTGAGATAATAGTCACACTTCATCACTTGTTCATGGGGAAGTGTTCCCAATAATTTGTTAACTCTTTAACCTTTGTGTTGGGAAAAAATCCCTCAAGGTAACATTGAAGTTTTTTTTGGGTTGGTTGTGTTTGTTGACAAAGCAGGTTTCCATGGAGAATTGTCGAGTTCTCGAGAAGTTGTTGACATTCCATGTTGACAAAGAATGATGACAAAGGAAAGGAAGATCTGGAGGCGGTACAAAAGAGCAGTACAAGGTGGCGCCGTTTCCCAGTGTTTGCCAAATTTTTGGGGTCCAAAATTTGGAGTTTGGTGAGCATCGCGAAAAGTGGATTTCCATGAAGAGCATAATTTAATATGGAAAAGGCATGAATTTAGCGAAGATAAGATGCATGGTTTGGAAATTGCGAAGACCAGAAGAATGGAGGCAGTGATGCTTCGCGATTACGTCAAGATTCGCGAATGACAGAGGCTGAAGCGCATCGCGGCGGAGAAGGGCTTTGCGAGAGAGCTTCGCGGAGAAGGCGCGAAGGAATGTTGGGCTTCGCGAGGGAACTTCACGGCGAAGGCGCGAGCCGCGAAGGTAAGTTGACGGTGATTCTTCGCGACTATGTCAAGCTCCGCGAACAAAAGATTGCCGTGGAGCTTCGCGATTTGGACAGAATTCCGGCAGAAACTTTGGAGCTTCGCGATTTGCAATGATGTGAAGTTGACTTCACGCGGAAAGTTCGAGGGTCGGTGGAATTGCCTATAAATAGAGGCCGACCCCCTCGAGAGAAGTAGAGAGAATTTTCAGAGAAAATACTTTGCTCTCGATTTGCGAAGGTGGTTCGCGGAGCCAGTGTGCTTCGTGAAAGAGGTGTTTCGCGGCGGCTATTGTAGCTCCGCGAAACCTGCGAGCTCCACGTTGGCTTACTTTGCTTCGTGAGGGTCGTTGCTTTGTGACGGCTTGAGCATCGCGAGCGTGCTTCGCGAGGGAGCTTCGCGAGTGAGCTTCGCGAAAAGGCAGGAGCTTCACGAAGGCTTGTTTGAGATTCGCGAAATTGGGAGCCTCGCATTGTAGGGTGCTTTGCGAAGGTCTTTCCAAAGGTTGTTTTCCCAGTGGATAGTGGCAAAGGGGTATTCATCTACGGGTGAAAGTTGAACTTCAACAGAGAATCTATATAAAGAGAAAGATGCATTCCTTAATGGAAATGAAGAGACCTACAGGTCTATAAACTGTGATTGGATTCCCTTCCAAGAGCAGTGAGCTTAGGAAGAGGAAGAAGGTGATCCTCTCCACCGGCAGTGAGCCAGAGAGAGAGAAACAGGGAGTGACCCTTGGGAAAGCAGTGAGCTGACCCTAAACATTGTATAGGCAGTGAGTCTGGGCATAGAAGTGATCTAGCCCGAACATTGTAATCCACAGCTAGTGAAGTATAGTGGAATTTGGTACGAACCGGCAACTTGTCGGCGTATTCTCCTTGGACGTAGCCCTTAGCGGTGAACCAAGTAAAAATCTCTACGTCTGCCTGCTTACTTCCCTGCATTTCATTCAAAGCATCATCATCAGGTAAAGGAGACAAGTGATCACAGTAACCACACAAGTGCAAACAAAGTGACCCTTGTAACAAAGAGGTCAAGATCCAGTGGGGCATAAAGAACTTTGAAAAAGAATATCCATACCCTGATTCACCCCCCCCCCCTCTCAGGGTGTATAGGCCCCTATTGGTCCTAATAATTGGTATCAGAGCGATAGGTTGTTTTTATCAGATTTTTTTGCTTCGACTTAGTGTAGTCGATCTGTGTGGTTGAAGATATATTTTTCTCTTATCTCTCAATATGCCATGGGAAAAGGAAAAGCATCAAAGAAGAATCAGAAGTCAGGTAAATTCCCTCAGTGTGGAAGTGTTTTCAGAAAAAGTGTGATTCAACTAAAAGAATCAAACAGCTTACTAGAGGAAGGTCTGGATGAATCTGATAGGGAAAAGATTGATTCACTCAATCATGATGTTGGAATGAGTGAAGTACATGAGCATCTGAGTGATATTGAAACAGAAGAAGAAATTGAAGGAAGAATAGATATGCGAGCTGAGTTAGAGGCTGCTCTGGAAGAGATAGATGTTTGGAGAGCCAAAACCAAGAAAGCTAACAAAGTTGTTCGTGATGCCAAACTTTATATGCAGCAGCAGGAAGAAGAGAAGTCTGAGTTGATGGATAAAATTGAGAAACTCAAGTTATCAGCACCAAAGAACTCAGAATTAGTTGGTGAGTATAAGCTTAAGATTGAAGAACAGAAAAGGGAGATCGATGGCTTGAATAGAAAAGTGAAAGATCAAGTCAAGAGCATCGAAGAACCTAATATTCCAAGTGACGTTGGAAACACCGAAGAAGCCAAATCTAAAGATATTCGGATCAAGGTATTAGAGATTGAGGTCAACAAGCTAAGAGGCTTAAATCAAAGGCTTATTGATGTGGCAACTGACCTAAAGGAGAAGAATGATTCTCAAGGTGAGGAACTACAAAATATGGCTAAAATGAAAGGAAAACAAAAGGCTGATGATTATGAAGAGAATCAAAAGTTAGATAAAGTTCAGAATCTGAAAGCTAGAAGTGATGATCTAGTAGCACAGTTGTCTGAAGAAGTTCAGAAGAATCGAAGCCTACAACAAGAGAATGAATCTGTCTCTAAATCTATTTCTGAAGAAAAATTGAAAGTAGAGAAGCAAAGTGCAATGGTGGAAAAGCTGACACGTGAATTGGAAGATGAGATGAGTAGAGGGAAGCTTCTCAAGAGAGAACTTGATGTCAAACTTGAATCAAGGGAGACAGAGATTCAAAAGTTGGAAGAAGAGCTAGAATCAGTTAAGAAGGAATTAGAGAGTTCCAATGATAGAGGAAAGCATAAAATGAAGGATGCCTTGAATTTGCTATTTGATCATCCTTCGACAAGTGATGATAAGTTGAAGAATAGATATGCTATTTCTGAAGAGAAACAACAGAATATTTTCTCAGCTCAAAGACCAGCAAGTTTCGGAAAAGCTGGTATTGGATTTGATGAATCACCTCCCATGC
This sequence comes from Viscum album, assembly GCA_963277665.1. Lineage (NCBI taxonomy): Eukaryota > Viridiplantae > Streptophyta > Magnoliopsida > Santalales > Viscaceae > Viscum > Viscum album. Next base: position 84,034,747 of record OY728121.1, on the reverse strand, counting down.
ATGATAAGAAGAGAGCCGTGAACAGTTTTAGGAGTGGAGAAAAACATGTAGGTGCTGGAGATAGGCCTAAGAGGTCAGTTACAAAAAGAAGTGACGACATGTGCTATTTCTGTGGGATTCATGGCCACACATCAAGCTTCTGTCCAGAGGCTCAGGAATACATTTTGTATTGTGAAAACAGAAAATGTACAAAATCTGAGAATAAGATGAAGCGTCCTGAGAAATCAGAAAGAAGAGTCTCTCAAAGGAAAACATTTGTTAGATGCTATTACTGTGGAAGAATGGGACACACCATGAGTATGTGTCAGGAAGCTCAGGAGCTCAATTTCAAAGGAAGAACTCAAGCTACATCAACATCTCGACATAGAAATGATGAAATGAGGTATGTCTTTGATGGAAGATGTTTCATATGCTCTGATCATGGGCATTTGGCCAGACAGTGTAGCAAGAAGAATGCAGGGAAGGAAAAGGAACGTGAAAGGAGATTCTCGACTCTAGTAGTGTATAATGAGAAATCGTACACTGGAAGACAAGGTGGTAAATTGGAAAATAGGATTAGAGCCTTAGGGGAATCACATGGAGCTGAACGAAAGGTGCATCAGTCACCTCCTCTATCACACTCACAACCTCTCTCTAAGAAAGAACATGACCAAATCTGGAAGAAAAAGGGAGGAAACGCTACGGCTGTGAGTAAGGAGAACGTACATTCAGTGGAGGACCCACCACCAATGAAAAATAGGGTGGCGACTCATAAATCTGATAAAAGGAAGATGAACAAAGAATGCATCGAAAAATTCACATATCGTGTTTCTCAGAGAGAAGTGAAGGAAAGAGGAAGACCCCTAAAATGGGAGAAGAAGAAAGGGAAGATTCCAAACAGAGAGGTTCCTACTCAGAGAAATAATCAAGGAAAATGTAGAACCTCAAAGAAGAAAATGTGTACTAGCAGGTTTATACCCCAAGCGGTGAGAAAGGATGAGCCTAACAAATCTACATATCAGAAAAAGGCTCAGAATGTAGGCAATGAATGCCTAGTCATATGTCCAGAATGGTTGAAGTTGGCTAGGCAGCTGGAGGAAGCAAGAAAGGAGTGTGATGCCCTCCAAGAAAAAATCAAAGGGTTGACCCGTCAGGATCAACCACTATCCTCGTTTTGAGGATTTGAGAAACAAACCCCCTCTCCCTATGTATAAAAATGATATTAACTGATGATTCATGTGTTTCAGGTTCTAGGGAGATACGATCCAAGGGGAAGTGGCATCTAAGGATGCGAAGTGGAGAAGTGATATGCTCTAGAGTTTCAATTGACTCAAATCAGGTAGCAGAATTGAAAATGAATGGGAGAAACTGAGCGCAATTAGAAGTGATTGTGTTATTAGCTTTATCTCTTGTTTCCTACACCGAGTTCCAACTCAGTAGGCTTAGAGATTTGGTTAATGGCTCGATGCTGAGTGCCAGATTAGTATAAATGGTGCATGTGGAGAATAATGGTTATGGGTCTCTACCATTGGGCATAACAGATAGAAGTGTTGTGTAACATAGGGGGGGAACTCTATATCCAAATCAGATTCAAGATCCATCAATGCAATAATTGGATGACTCGTCTCAGGTGTTTCTTATTGAGGGAAGGAAGAAACACAGGGAGAAGCAGTAATAACAATGCATTTCATGCTTATCTATTTGCTCTAACAATATGGTATCAGCTGACTGTTTTCAGGATACCAAGAAGCTGCAAGAGAAAATCAAAGGCGTCTCAACAAAAATCTGAGAAACGTAGCTGAAAGAAATGAAGCCACTGATAAATAAGTCAGTGAACAACTTCCTGATGGAAGTGTTGAGGAAGAAATAAACACAGGGAGAGCAGAAGTGGATTATGCTGATTCATAAGAAGATACCAATGATGTACATGAAAGTTTCAAGTGTGTGTCTACAAGGATGCCAAAGAGATGAGCTGAAATTGATAGACAGAATATCATTGGTGATCAGGCATCTCCAGTTCAGACAAGGGAAATGAAATCACTGCAGCATGTATCTTTTCTATCTTAGGTTGATCTGAAATGCATTTCTGATGCAGCTAATGATGAAAACTGGTTTCATCCATGAACGAAGAGATAGATCAGATTGAGAAGAATCATAAGTGGAAGATTTTTTCGAGGCTAGTAGTTAAGAATGTCATCGGGACTAAATGGGTCTTTCACAATAAGATGAACGAAGATGGCATAATGATTCGAAATAAAGCACGACTGGTGTGCAAAGCATACTCCCCAAGAGCATGGTACTGAAGGCTATATCAGTATTTGAAGAAGGTTGGTTTTCAGCGTGGGAGATTTGATTACAATCTTTATTTCAACAATAATAGTAATCACAGGATGGTGAGGCTGGTCAAGGAAGAAGACATAATATTTGGAAGATTAGATGAAGCATAGTTACACAAGGCAGGAATGACACATTCATTTCTCAATCCAAGTATTCCAAGGAGGGTTTAAGATGAGGTTTGGAATAGAGAAGTCCAAGGACATGAAGACCCCGGTTGCTACCCGGATGAAATTATCAAATGATGAGGATGGCAGGGCAGTTAATTTCACTAAAAACAGGCAGATTATCAGAAGTCTGTTGTACTTAACCGCAACAAGTCCTGATGTTGTTTTCGCAACATGCCAAGCAGTGAGATATCAGTGAAATCCCAAGGAAAGACACATGCTTATAGTGAAAAGAATACTTCGGTATATCCAGTGCACAGTGGATTTTATTTTGACATATACTGACAAATCTCAGACGAAGTTATTGGGATATACTGATGCAGACTGGGCCGGTTCAGCAGATGATAGAAAATCAACGTCAGGTGGTGCATTCTATCTTGGTGGATTGTGTATTTCTTAGCTAAGCAAGAAGCAAGATTTCATTTCATTAAGCACCACAGAAGCTGAGTATATTGCGGCCACTCAAGCCTGCACACAGTTACTGTGGATGAAGCAACAGCTTGAAGATATGGGAGTTGAAGTGAAGTCTCTGATCGGAATCCAGTGCGACAACTCAAGTGATATAAATCTTAGAAAAAATACCGTCCATCATTCAAGGACAAAGCACATTGAGATTAAGTATCATTTTATCAAGGAGAATGTTGAGAAGGGGATCATGAAGTTGGAGTATGTGCCTACAGAACTACAGGTTGCAGACATCCTGACAAAGGCTTTACCCAAGGAAGCATTTGAAAGGCATCGACTGGCTCTGGGAGTTCAGTCGATTCCCCGCACTTGAGATAGTGTGAATGTGGGACCCCCCCCCCCCCTCTCCCCGAGGTATGACGTGTTTTCCCTAATGTGTTGATATGTGTTCTCTACTATGTTACAGACTACAAAGGAGTGACCTTTGGGTTCGTTGACAAAGGGGGAGAAAAGTGTTTGATAATGGGGGCGAAAATTGTGATTGTTCAAGGGGGAGACAGTGTGGAGATTTGATAAATCATAATTGATACGGGGAGAAGCTGACAGGTGGAGCAGCCAGAAAGGGGGAGCAATGAGAAAGGGGGAGAGAATTTTAAATCTGACGATGCTAGAAGTGATCGATCAAAGCATAGAAATCATGACAGCTGAGGAACGTGATAAAAGCAGAACAGTGGTGTTGTAATGGTGTGAGACGGTGTCCAGCTATTCACCAATTGGTATTAGTGTGGTTCAACAATTGGTATCAACTTAAGAATTGGTATCAGGTTGGAATTGACAATTGGGTTCTAACATGAAGTGATTCATTAATGAACTTTTCATACTACTCTTGTTTCTCACGCCGAGCATTGCTCATGTGGGCTTAGAGTACGTGTTAAGTGATTCCTTGAATGCTATCATAATCGCAAGAGGCGAATGGTGGTAGGGACTGGAAGAAGACTCAGTGGGGTATCAAAGTGCAGAAAATCATCCTGAGCAGAGTTGTGAAGAGTTGTCAACAAACCCAAAGGGGGAGATTGTTGGGCAAAAATCCCTCAAGGTAACATTGAAGTTTTTTTTGGGTTGGTTGTGTTTGTTGACAAAGCAGGTTTCCATGGAGAATTGTCGAGTTCTCGAGAAGTTGTTGACATTCCATGTTGACAAAGAATGATGACAAAGGAAAGGACGATCTGGAGGCGGTACAAAAGAGCAGTACAAGGTGGCGTCGTTTCCCAGTGTTTTCCAATTTTTTGGGGTCCAAAATTTGGAGTTTGGTGAGCATCGCGAAAAGTGGATTTCCATGAAGAGCATAATTTAATATGGCAAAGGCATGAATTTCGCAAAGATAAGATGCATGGTTTGGAAATCACGAAGACCAGAAGAATGGAGGCGGTGATGCTTCGCGATTACGTCAAGCTTCGCGAACGGCAGAGGCTGAAGTGCATCGCGGCGGAGAAGGGCTTTGCGAGAGATCTTCGCGGAGAAGGCGTGAAGGAATGTTGGGCTTCGCGAGGGAACTTCGCGGCGAAGGTGCGAGCCGCGAAGGTAAGTTGACGGTGATTCTTCGCGACTACGTCAAGCTTCGCGAACGGAAGATTGCCGTGGAGCTTCGCGATTTGGACAGAATTCCGGCAGAAACTTTGGAGCTTCGCGATTTGAAATGACGTGGCGTTGACTTCACGCGGAAAGTTTGAGGGTCGGTGGAATTGCCTATAAATAGAGGCCGACCCCCTCGAGAGAAGTAGAGAGAATTTTCAGAGAAAATACTTTGCTCTCGATTTGCGAAGGTGGTTCGTGGAGCCAGTGTGCTTCGCGAAAGAGGTGCTTCGCGGCGGCTATTGTAGCTCCGCAAAACCTGCGAGCTCCGCGTTGGCTTACTTTGCTTCGCGAGGGTCGTTGCTTTGCGACGGCTTGAGCATCGCGAGCGTGCTTTGCAAGGGAGCTTCGCGAGTGAGCTTCGCGAAAAGGCAGGAGCTTCGCGAAGGCTTGTTTGAGATTCGCGAAATTGGGAGCCTCGCATTGTAGGGTGCTTTGCGAAGGTCTTTCCAAAGGTTGTTTGCCCAGTGGATAGTGGCAAAGGGGTATTCATCTACGGGTGAAAGTTGAACTTCAACAGAGCATCTATATAAAGAGAAAGATGCATTCCTTAATGGAAATGAAGAGACCTACAGGTCTACAAACTGTGATTGGATTCCCTTCCAAGAGCAGTGAGCTTAGGAAGAGGAAGAAGGTGATCCTCTCCACCGGCAGTGAGCCAGAGAGAGAGAAACAGGGAGTGACCCTTGGGAAAGCAGTGAGCTGACCCTAAACATTGTATAGGCAGTGAGCCTGGGCATAGAAGTGATCTAGCCCGAACATTGTAATCCACAGCTAGTGAAGTCTAGTGGAATTTGGTACGAACCGGCAACTTGTCGGCGTATGCTCCTTGGACGTAGCCCTTAGCGGTGAACCAAGTAAAAATCTATGCATCTGCCTGCTTACTTCCCTGCATTGCATTCAAAGCATCATCATCAGGTAAAGGAGATAAGTGATCACAGTAACCACACAAGTGCAAACAAAGTGACCCTTGTAACAAAGAGGTCAAGATCCAGTGGGGCATAAAGAACTTTGAAAAAGAATATCCATACCCTGATTCACCCCCCCCCCCTCTCAGGGTGTATAGGACCCTATTGGTCCTAACACTTTGCTCTGATACCACTATTAGGTTTTTAAGGATATATTAACACTTAATTGAGGTGGTGGAAGTGATTATAAATCATAAAACCCATGATCACCTTGCCTTTGAAACTAAAACTGAATAAACTAAAATAAAGAATGTGTGTCTTACACCAAAGTTCATTGCTAATGTTACATTTTATTTGAGCTTGATGAGGATCATAAGGAATAACCTTAATACTCTTCCCTCTATGGCGTGTCTATGAATTTTACTGAATCACCTAAATGGTTTGGACATGACCTCCCTATCCTCCATAATATATTAGTATCTCATATAGCCAAGGAGAATGGTAAAATAGATCTTTGAGAGGGGGAGAGTCTCAACCAAATACTTTTTTAGGATTTCCACATGGGATACTCATGGAAAAGACTCCTTTATATATCCCTTGATCTATTATTGAGTTGTCACAACATTTACTTATACATTATGAAATTCATGAGTTAATCTTTGAGCATTCATGAATTCATCCTATAAATAGATTCTCTTGTGCGTTATATTTTTGGTGTGGTTGTGTGTTGTGTGTGGTTATGTTCATCCTTGTGTCTTGTGTGGGTTGTGTGGTGTTGCGGTTAGAAGTGTGGTTGTGGGTATAGGGGTGGATGGGGGTTGGTTTTGTGGGTGTGGTGTGGCATGTTTGTGCAGCAGGGTTGCGGTTTTGGTGGTGTGGGTGTGTTCTATGTGTATGGGGTGGTGTAGGTGGTGTATTGTAATCTCAAAGAGAGAGTTTTATTGATTTTGGAATGGATGAACTTGTTGAATAGTGGTTTTGTATCTGGGTTATGTTATGGTTGTTAAGCATGGTATGTTTGTGCAGTGGGACTACAGCCTGGTTGAGTTTTGTTGTTTTGTTGGATGTGGTGATTTTCATGCAGTAGGGATGCTGAGGATGGTTTGGGAGGGATAATTTTGAATAAAGATAGTGTTACCTTGCGTGGGTGTTTCAACAAGATTTTCCAGAGACTGGTATATTAGGAATGGGTGTTACAGTGGATTCTTTTACCTTGTTCCTTCTTTCTTTGTTTGGATTTGGTAGTGGTTGGTATGGTTGCTTCACCCTCATAACATGTGGTGTGTTTGGTAGTTACCCGGGTAGGGATAGAATCAATAATTTTGGATTGTTAAATAAAGAATGATAATTGATTAAATTAATTGGCTAGGGGTTATAAATTAAGTTTGTGGCAGGTTGTGTGGTTATGCATTAGAGGTAGCAGTAAAGGCAGTTTTGTATGGACTATATGTTTATTTTGAAAACCCATAGGTTGGGATGAGTGTTTAATACCTATACATATACTCGTAGTTCCTTGTGATTTCTATGCGCACCCCATCCTAGTTGAGCACTATGTGTCAAACACCCCCATTTCATGGGGGAGGGTGTTTTCCCAACATCCTGGTGAGAGTATGGATGGATGGTTATTGGATCTTATATTCTCCCTCTTCTAGGAATTGGTAGCCCAAGACTCTTCAGGTAGGTTGTGGTGCAGTTGTGAGGCTCAGGTTTCTGCGGGCAAGATGTGCTTTCTCAGGTGTCTTCGGGATGAGATATGTTGTGATTTCCCAGGTGTCTTTAGGACAAGGTTGTGGTTTTGTGGCCCAGGTATCTACGGGTTGTATGTGATGTGGTTGTGGCTCAGGTGTTTATGGGTGGGATGTGGTATGTGGCCCAGGTGTGTGCGGGTAGGTTGTGATAGTAGGGTTTGTGTAAGAGTGTGGTAGCATCAGGACGTTCACCATTAGGGATGAGCAATTAACCTGTGGGAAGTGGTGTGGGGTACCCAAATATCGGTGTGCTTACTATATTACTTTACTTGACTTTCATTATTTGGTGAGAGTGTCTTTGGTGAGGTTGGGGTGGATATTATACCTTGTTAGGTGATTTGATTTCTATCATTTCTCATAGGAGCATTAGTATACTTATCCCACTTGTGCACGAGTGACTTTGGTTTTTCTTACTGAGAATAATTGTATGCTTACCTTACATATATAAAACTGCTTTTAGGTTTTTTGGGAGATTACGTAGACCATGTTAAACCTTACTAGCTCGGCCGTTAGGATAGTTGATGTGTCGCTACTTAGATTTGTTCTTTTAGTATTTACTTTGGATCTTTTCATTGTATTTCTAGCAATTTTACTTTAAACATGCACGTGGTATGGATTTTGGCTTCTTTTATATATATGTATTGGAGTTTTTTTGAGGTTGATACATCTTATCTTTCAATCTTAGTTACTATAAAAATAGAAATGCCTCCTATTTTGTGAGATTTGAATACCCTTAGTGTCGCTCGCCACCCCAGGGCCTATTAGAGGTGGGACTCAAGATCATTATCTCTTTTTCATCTTAAAGAAGGAAGGTCATGACACTTTATTATCCCTTCCCTCATCTTGAAGAAGGAGGTTCATGACAGAATGGTATCAGAGGCTGATGGTTGAGATATAGGATGGATTTTGGAGTTAGGCATAGTGAATATTACATGGGTTGGTAGGGAAACAGTGCTAGGTGACCTTGGTGTGTGACATAGTCTAGGGAAGACTATCTAGGACATGGGATTTTAGGGCCCCCGTGATCCGATGCAAGGACTCTGTACTTACTGAATGACCAAGTGAGGCTACAATGTTTGCAGGGTAGAGACTCTAGGAGAGTTACATGCATCATAATGACTTGTGTTTTTTTTTGAATTGGGTGTTTCATGGAATTTGAATAATTAAAAAGTTAAAATAGATCTTGAAAAAAAATTCATACTACTCAGGCTTAAGAGTTCCTTGTTTACTTTTTACCTATGGCACCCAATCATCGTCCACAAGTGGCCCAGGTAGTGGAGGCTCAGTAGAATGATCTAGCTGATCAATTGAGGTTTGATCTAGAGGATGAGGACAACCAGTGTCATAGAACGCTACGCACTTTCTAGCGGTAGACCTTGGGAAGGTATGAGGGTAGTGTCTCGAACATGGAGATGAAGAGTTGGCTCGATGAACTTGAGATCATATTCAGCCTAATATGGTCTCTGATGGAGTAATGGGTTCCGTTGGTAGTAAGTCATGTAAGGGGAGTTGCACGTCAATGTTGGACACTATACCTGAGAGAAATGAGGCTGATGTTTTGTGGGTCGATTTCGATAAGGATTTTTGGGAAGAATTCCTTTCTTCGACCATGAAGGCTGAGAAGTGAAAGGGGATACTCTCCCTCCATTAGAAGAGTATTTTGGTACGGGAGTTGGGTATCAAGTTCAAGGATCTCCTTCACTTCACTCTAGATCTCTTTCAGGATGAGGAGTCTCGAGTGAGACGCTTAGAGGAGGCACTTCTTCCTTCTCTCCAATAGGTAGTTACTCCCTTCACCTTGCCAACATACCTTGAGGTCTAGAAGAAGGAATAAGTAGTTGAGATAATGAACTCATGGGGAGTTATACCATGAGAGGGGATATTGTAGGGTTCTACGAAGGGAAAGGCTTCTAGCATTAGGTCTTAGGCACTAGGGCCTTTGAGGTTTTGGCCAGCAGGGAGTCGACCTCAGCAGTTTTAGTTTTGACCTTATGGTCCCCGTGATTTTATTATAGGCTTGGGATCAAGGTGTTTTTCTTGTGTAGGATGAGAAAAACTTTAGAGTTAGTTCCTAGTTTGAGATCAATATAGTGGAGGTGGGTAGGTTCAGTACCTGCCTTAGTAGTAGTTGTCAGCTATGCCATTTCAGTAGTAGGGACAGTATGCTCATGATCCGCCGAGAGGAGACGGAGCAGGTGGAGGATGACCTCAGGGAGTTCCTCAGGGACCTTGACTTAGACGTGGTCGAGGAGTCAATCATTAGAAGAGGGGCTGAGGAGCTAGGATTGGTCAGTTTCATTCTACAAAGGAAATAGTTTCAGCAGTGCCATATATTGTTCGAGGTACGATTAGCTTGTTCAGTACTCTTTCTTGTGATTTGGTTGATTCAGGAGCTTTTCACTCCTTCATTGCACCCACTCTAGACCATGATCTAGGACTAGACATAGAGAGTATTTATATACCCCTGGTGTTTAGTATGCCATTCAGAGGTCAGAACAACTTGTTTGATGTATGCTGGGGATGTAGACTGGTGATGGGGCCACATTAGTCCCATGGGGATCTTTTCCTATTATAGATGAAACTGTACGATGTCATCCTTAGCATCAACTACTTTTACTTTGTACATGCTATTATGGACTTCTTCTGAAGAATATTTGTGTTTTCAGATGTGGATAGACAATGTGTGGCTTTCATTGGCAAGCGGAGTTGTCTGATGTGAAGTAGGTGTGTGAAGCCTCTTCTTTCCTTGTTGGTCGAGCTGTCAGTGGAATAAGTGGATTCTGAGATGGAGTATGTTCCCAATGTTGTTAGGAAATTCTTAGATGTCTTCCTCGAGGAGGTTATAACTCTACCCCCTCGACATGACGTTGAGTTTGGGATAGACTTGCAGCCCGGTGCTTCTCTGATTTCGATGGATCCTTATCGGATGGCACCTTCTAAGCTGTGGGAGATAAGATTCCATATTGATGGTCTGATGAAGAAGGTATTTATCTAGCCCATTTTGTCTCTATGGGGTGATCTATTCTTGTTTTTAAAGAAGGAATATGTTGTTATGAGGTTTTGCATAGACTATCGGAGGTTGAATCGGGTAATGGTTAAGAACTGTTGCCCTCTCCTGAGGGTATAAAATATTTTCGACCAGCTAAGGGGAGAAAGTTTCTTTTTTAAGATCAATCTGTGGTTTGGGTATCACCAGTTGAGGGTGAATGAGGGTGACATCCCGAAAACTGCTTTCAGGTGCAGGTATCGTCACTTCAAGTTCATGGTTATGTCGTTCGGTGTTACAAATACACCATCCATGTTCATGTGACTTATGAACTCCGTATTTAGTGAGTTCCTAGACTAGTTCATCATCATATTCATTAATGACATTATGATCTACTCTAAGTTAGAGGGGGATCATACCAAGCATCTCAGGGTTATCTTGGAAGTTCTTCGGCAACACCATCTCTATGTAAAATTGTCTAAGTGAATGTTTTAAACATGGGAGGTTCACTTATTTGGATATGTGGTGTCTCAATAGGGTGTATTAGTGGACCCATCTAAGTTTGAGGAAGTTGTTTCTTGTGAAACACCCAATAATGTGGTAGAGGTTTGCAGTTTTCTCAATCTGGTATGTCACGACCCGTCCTCGGGGCCCGTGTCGTGACTACCCCAAGCCCGCCTTCCATAGGCCAGGAGCTGGCGACTAGCACCAAAGGCGTAATCCCGATAAAATGGAAGGAATTTCCTTTTAAACCTCTAACACACACAGTCTGAACACAAGTGTTAGAGGCAAAAACTAAAAATAAACACTGAGTAAAGCTGAATAATAAAAGTAAGTGCTGAAAGGAAAGGGGTCGGAAATACAAGCCCAACAGTAAAGTACAATTGCAGAAAAGTAAACAGTAACTACTGAGTCGTCCTCCAGGAATCCCACCTGAAGGGTGGGTACAGATGGCCTCCTCAGCACCTCAGGTCCGTCTGTCTTCTCCGTGTACATCTCGCCAAGTGGTCCACCTCCGGGTACCGTCCAGCTCCACAACACTCTGTCTCAATCAGTGATGTTCGTCGTCTGCAACCAACACAACGAAGTGCGGGCATCGCCCGTGCAGGGTTGAGTATAACGATACTCAGTATGGACCCCAATACCCCCGAAGGTCTCCCAGAATCCATGAAGTAGAAACCACTAAAGGAAATATACAATCACGAAGTATCAACCAACCCTACTTAGGTATATGCCCATACATATACCTAAGTTATCAATTACAGTTCAGCTCTAACTCTTGAGCCCAAGCACAACCCAGTCCACACAGGAAAGTAAATTCAATCACATAGATGATAATGATTGGAGTCAAGACTCAACTCACACAGGTATACATCTTTCTTATAGCGATAGAGATGATCAGTTGTAGTCACTATTCCATCTAAGCTGTCAAACCCACATAGGATCCAAGTACAGAAGTCATCACTGTCGAACCCACGTAGGATCCAAGTATAGTAGTCGTTGCTGCCGAACCCACGTAGGATCCCAGTACAGTAGTCGTCGCTGCCGAACCCACGTAGGATCCCAGTACAGTAGTCGTCGCTGCCGAACCCACGTAGGATCCCAGTACAGTAGTCGTCGCAGTCGCAGCCAACTCTAGGGTTCCCGCACACAACACGCTCGATTCCAGGAGGGTCCTCTCCTCGAGCAAATGGGTCATTACATCAACTATCACGAAGTCCAGATTTGATGTGCCCTGAAGTTCCATCTCATCAAAAGGAACCCAACGCGACAGACGGTGCGTCAATCGGACGCCCGGTCTGAGAGTTATTGGCTTTTCCGTTCCAGAGGCCCAGTTGGAATTACGCTCGTTCCAAACCCGGTCGTTTTTAAAAGTTGTCCAAAACTCACTTAGATTATCATAAAAGTACTGCCTTGTCAAGAGGATCCTAGTGCCGCAGACGGCGCGTCAATCAGACGTGCGTCCTGGAAGATATTCGCGTTTAAGCGAAACGGGCCCGGCCCGTCAGGCTCAGTGGGCTTGTGGGTCGGCCCGACCCGGTTTGGCAGGTCCGACCCGGCTGGGGTTCGGCCCGGCCCGGTGAAGCGTGGCCCACCCAGGGACCCGGCCCGGTAGGTCCGACCCAATTAGGGGGTCGACCTGGCCCGGTGGGGCGCGACCCACCCGTAGACCCGACCCGGGGTTGCGGGCCAGTCTAGCTTGCTCGGCGGCGCCGAGCGGTGCCGACCCTCCTTGCTGCCCGGCCGACCGAAGCCAGCTGGTCTGTCCGGTGCGATTGGCCCATGGTTACGGGCTGCGGTTCTTCTGCACGCGGCGCCAAGAGGCGTCGCGGTCTTCCCAGCCTGGCCGGTCGGTTCGCCCTACAAAGCGGCCCACACAGAAGGTCGTGGACTTCCCGTAGCACGGCGCCGTAGTCTCCTGCTCGAGCGGTTCATCCAGCAAGCAGCCCGCGGATGCGGGCCACACCTCCTCCGCGTGGCACCTATGGGTACCGTGGTTCACTAGCCCGGCTGGTTTGGTTGGTCCGAGCGGCCCGCGGATGCGGGCCGCGGTTTACTCCATGCGGCAGGTGGGCGGCCACCGCCTCCAGTCGTCCCCGCCAAAATATTCAAGAACCAACGGAGGGTTGTTGGGCTGTGTTTGTTCGGTATGTGCCCTCCACGTTAGGCGATATCAAATGGCTGAAGACAATCCAATGCATTCATCAAGAACAAGGTATAATTTTATTCACAAATTATAACTTATAGTCTTGACCAAACGCAACTGTGGTAAAGGTCTCCTTAAACGAATATCGGCGCTGCGAGTTCATCAGTTTCCTCGGATTTCAATTCCAAGCACTGGTTCAAAAGATAGAAAAATCTGCACGTACGTTTACTAAACGTACCGAACAAAACTTCAGAAATTGATTCCGAGAACACCGGGCCTTGGAATCAGGCACCGTCAGAAACTACGGGCTCGTAAAATTCTAAATAATTTAAGAAAAAAATCCTTGAAATTTTTGGGTCTTTACATTACCCACACCTTAGGGATTTACATCCCTATAAATCTACAATACACACTACGGAAACAAATGGGGGCACTGAGCACGCATCTGAGCCTCCTGCTCCCATGTGCTCTCCTGGAGGTTCCCATGGTGCCAGAGAATGCGCACCAGAGGAATCTACCGTCTACGTAGGACCCCCTCCTATCGATCCTCGATCTCTATTGGGACCTCCGTGAAAGTCGCCTCGTCATTAATGTCCAGCTCCCCGTGGTCGATGATGTGGGATGGGTCGTGCACGTATCTCCTCGGCTGAGATACGTGGAAGACATCGTGCACCCGGTGCAACTGAGGTGGAAGGGTCAGGCGGTAAGCCACCTCGCCTACTCTGCTGAGGACCTGGAACACCTCGATGAAATGCGGAGATAACTTGTTGCCCCGACCAAATCTCTGTAGACCTTGTCGAGGTGAGACCCGTAGAAAGACGTGGTCACCATCATCAAACTCTAGTGGTCTCCGTCTCCTATCAGCATAGGACTTCTATCTGCTCTGTGCAGTCTTCATCCGCTCCTGGATGATCTTCCCCTTCTTCGTCGTAGCCTGAACCATCTCTGGTCCTACAAGTACTGACTCCCCTGGGTCAGTCTAGCACAGAGGTGATCTGCAAGGTCGGTTGTACAGTGCCTCGTAATGTGCCATCTCGATGGTGGAGCGATAGATGTTGTTGTACAAAAACTCCATCAAGGGTAAGTGATCCCCCCATCTACGACCAAAGTTGAGGACACATGCATAGAGCATGTCCTTGAGAGTCTGAATGGTCCTCTCAGTCTGACTATCCATCTGAGGATGGAAGGTGGTGCTCAAGCGAAGCTGCGTCTCGAAAGCCTCCTGCAACCCCTTCCACAACCGAGAAGTGAAACGAGCATCCCGATCGGAGACAATCGTCGATGGAACGCCATGAAGTCATATGATCTCCTTTATGTAGAGGCGTCCCAATCTCTCTACTGAGCCCTAATCTATGATCAGTAGAAAGTGGGCCGACTTGGTGAGTCAGTCGATGATCACCCAGATAGAGTCGTGTCCTCTGGATGTATGTGGAAGTCTCGTTATGAAATCCATGGATATCCTATCCCACTTCCACGCTGGGACCTCTAAGTGTTGTACCAAGCCTACTGGTACCAGTTGCTCCACCTTCACCTTCTGACAAGTGAGGCACCGTGATATAAACTCTGTTATCACTTTTTTCATACCCGACCACCAGTGTTGTCGTCTGAGGTCCTGATACATCTTTGCCACTCCTGGATGTACCGCTAGAGGGGAAGTGTGAAACTCCCTCAGCACTTCCTCCTGTAGTGTAATTGGTACCATGGTACGTCCCCTAAAGAGGATTCTGTGCTCCCCTCTTCAGAAAATCCATCAGGCACCTGCCCTGTGGATATTTGAGCACATTGCATTTCACAGTCAATGTCCCCACATTATGCCTCTCTGACTCGCTGAAGAAGTGGAGGAGTAACTATGAGAGACTGAAGAAAGGCTGCTCCATCTCTATCCACAAAGGATATCTGCAATGCGGCTAGCTGCTCTGTCACCTCTCCCAGCAGCTGAATGCCCGATCTCCTGCTGAGAGCATCTGCTACAACGTTCCCCTTCCCAGGAGTATAGACTATCTCGAAGTCATAGTCCTGGAGGAACTTGAGCCATCGTCGTTGTCTCAGGTTTAGGTCCTTCTGCGAGAATATGTACCTAAGACTCAGGTGGTCAGAGTAGACTGTAAAGCGCTCTCCCATCAGATAGTGCCACCACATCTTCAAGGCGAAGACCAATGCTACTAACTCCAGGTCATGGGTAGCGTAGTTCTTCTCGTGTTGTCTCAACTACCGTGAACCATACGCGATCACTGCTTGCTCCTGCATCAGGACACACCTGAGTCTGGTCCCTAATGCGTCGCAGTAAACTACATACCCTACGCCCTCCTCTGGTATCCTCAAGATGGGTGCAGTGGTCAACCTCTGCCTCAGCTCCTGAAAGCTTTGTTGGCATCTATATGACCACACGAAGGGTTTCCCCTTCTTTGTCAAAGCTGAAAGCGGTGCTGCAACTCTGGAGAATTCTGGCACAAATCTTCAATAGTATCCAGCCAGACCCAGGAAACTTCGTACCTCTGTCACACTCCTGGGTGGCTCCCAAGCAAGTACAGCCACGATCTTTGCTGGGTCCACTACAACTCCAGCCTCCGAGATGACGTGTCCCAAGAAATGAACCTCTCGAATCCAGAACTGGAACTTCGAGAGCTTACCATAAAGTTGGTGCTCTCAGAGTGTGCCCAGTACTACCCGTAAATGGTAGGCGTGCTCCTCCTCAGTAGTCGAGTAAATTAGTATGTCGTCGATGAAGACTACAAAAAATCGATCGAGGTAAGGCTGGAAGATCATGTTCATGAGACTCATAAACATTTTTGGAGCATTGGTTATGCCGAAGGGTATAACCAAGAACTGTTAGTGGCCATACCGACACCTTAAGGTCATCTTCTACATATCCTCATCTTGAAATCTGAGCTGGTGATAGCCTGACCTAAGGTCTATCTTCGAGAACCATCATTCTCCCTTGAGCTGATCAAAGAGGTCATAAATCCTCGCGAGTGGGTACTTGTTCTTCACGGTCACCTGATTCAGGTGACGGTATTCGACACACAGTCGAAAGCTCCCATCTGCCTTCTTGGCGAACAAAATCGGAGATGCCTAGGGTGAAACACTGGGTTGGATAAATCCCTTTCCCTGCAAGTCCTCCAGTTGTACCTGCAGCTCACGAAGCTCGGCGGGAGCCATCCGATATGTTGGAGTAGATATCGGTGATGTCCCAGGGTACAGATCAATATAGAAGTTTACCTCTCTATGAGGAGGTAATCCTAGAACGTCTTCAGGGAAAACATCCACATATTGATCCACCACAATAGGAAAACTCGGACTCCACACATCAACCGCTCTGAGGATGAGACTAGCCAACTGATGTGTGATCGGCTGCCCCCTCCTCTGCATAAGTCCATCTTGTGCTGCAAAGGCTTCCTTCTCACCAGTGAAGGTGAACCTGGTCACATCTGTGCGGACACACTGCACTTTGCGCCTAATACAGTCGATCTGAGCATGGACTGTAGATAACCAGTCCATACCCAAGATGACCTCGTAAGGCCTCGACACCGCTACAAGAAGATCCCAGTCGAAGATCTCACCTCCTAGAGTAAGCTCACACTACTGGCACCAGTGTGTAATCGTCGATTCTTCTCCCATAGGAGTATATAGCTGTAAGGATCGAGCCAACGGCTCCGTTGAAATCTCCGAGCTCCGAACAAGGGCAGCGGAAATAAAATAATGACTCACACATGTGTATATAAGTACTGCAGCAAGGATGGAGTAGACACAGATAGTACCTTGAATCATCTCAGGTGCGTCGTGGTCATAGGCCTTGACTGCCTGGAGCTGAGCCCGCCTCTGTCCGCCAGCTCCCTGTGGTCGGGGTGGACCTCCTGGTGGTGGTGGTGGTAGAGCCTCGAAACATCGTCCACCACCCACTGCTCGGCCAGCTCCTCTACCACGTCTACCTGCTCCAGACGAATCACCATGGTTAAACCTCTGCCTCTGCCTGGGAGGTCCCTCTACTATCTGCTGCTCATTCGCATGGCGGGTCAGGCAGTCTCGAGCCATGTGACCCTACCCGCTGCATGCATAGCACTGCCTGCCCCTCGTATGGCTGGCTCTGTTTTGTGTGCCCCGCACATCTGAACCAGTATCCTGAGGTCGCCCACCTGATGGCCTGGTCCGCTTGGACCTTTGCGTTAACTGTCTATTGCCGGCTATAGAATACTCCGCTATGTATCATCCTGTGGTGGGTCTCGCCGCTGGTGACTGCTCAGCGAGAAAACTCTCCACTAGAAGGACTCGCTCCAGCACCCCCACCTACATCAGGATGCTGAGGGGAATCGTCGAAGCCTTGATCTCATGCCTGAGTCCCTGCTCGAAGGTCCGGGCCCTGAAGAACAGGTCTCATACCATATCCATGGAGTAGCGTGAGAGGTCGGTAAACCTCGTTGAGTACTGAGCTACTGTCATACTACCCTGCTGTAGATGAAGTAACTCCTGAATCTGCACCGCACGAAGGGTGGCTGGAACAAACTCTGAGCAAAAGAGACTCTCGAAGTCTGTCCAGAGTAATGATGCCTTGTCATGCACCTAGAGTATTAGGCTCCACCATCTGCATGTTTCTGCATGTAAGAGACTCGTGGCAAGGATCACCATAAGGTCAGCTGGTGTCCCTACCAATCTGAAAACTCTCACGATAGCCTCAAGGAAATCCTCATCTGCATGTGGGTTCGTATCTCCCCGGAACCTGGGCGGCCTCTGTAATTGGAACTCGTGCAACGCACTCAGGCGGCGTGCACTCTCTGCTGCTGGGGTTGGTGGTATCGGTGGCCCAGCGGGTAGTGGTGCCGCTGGTACCTCCGCTGTGATTGGGCCCTGCACCGAGGCCTCGTCGCTCGGTGGGATACCATCTCATACGTAACTCGGAACCCTAGCTGGCTGCCTTTGTGGGGCCATCCTGAAAAGAAACAGGTGCACCATGGTTAAAACATTATACCTGGTGAGATGACACAAAGTAATCATGAAGGAAACTTTTTCAAAGGAAACACACACGCAATCAATGTTTTCGTGCACTGAGTCGGAAATCAGAGGTCAGGGTCCTGGTGTATGGATACGTCGGCCACCGCACCAACACTGGAATCCCTAGACTGAAAACCACACTCAATAATCTTAACACTATTACTTCATAGAAAAGAATCAGAGTCTAAGTTTTGCGGTAGAACCGACTCCTCTGATACCAATTTGTCACAACCCATCCTCGGGGCCTGTGTCGTGACTACCCCAAGCCCGCCTTCCATAGGCCAGGGGATGGAGACTAGCACCAAAGGCGTAATCCTGATAAAAGGGAAGGCATTGTCTTTTAAACCTGTAACACACACAATCTAAACACAAGCGGTAGAGGCAACAACTGAAAATAAACACTGAGTAAAGCTGAATAATAAAATTAAGTGCTGAAAGGAAAGGGGCCGAAAATACAAGCCCAACAGTAAAGTACAACTGCAGAAAAAGTAAACAGCAACTACTGAGTTGTCCTCTGGGAATCCCACCTGAAGTGTAGGTATAGATGTCCTCCTCAGCACCTCAGATCCGTCTGTCCGCTCTGTGTACGTCTTGCCAAGTGGTCCACCTCCGGGTACCGTCCAGCTCCACAACACTCTACCTCGATCAGTGTTGTCTGTCGTCTGCAACCAACACAACAAAGTGCGGGCATCACCCGTGTAGGGTTGAGTATAACGATACTCAGTAGGGACCCTGAGACCCCCGAAGGTATCCTAGAATCCACGAAGGATAAACCACTAAAGGAAAGATACAATCACAAAGTATCAACCAACCCTACTTAGGTATATGCCCATATATATACCTAAGTTATCAATTATAGTTCAGCTCCAACTCTCGAGCCCAAGCACAACCCAGTCCACAAAGGAAAGTAAAGTCAATCACATCGATGATAATGATTTAAGTCAAGACTCAGCTCACATAGGTATACATCTTTCGTATAGCGTTATAGATGATCAGATGTAGTCACTGTTTCATCTAAACTCTCGAACCCATGTAGGATCCAAGTACAGAAGTCGTCACTGTCGAACCCATGTAGGATCCAAGTACAGTATTCATCGCTGCCGAACCCACATAGGATCCCAGTACAACAGTTGTCGCTGCCGAACCCACGTATGATCCCAGTACAGTAGTCGTCGCAGTCGCAGCCAGCTCTAGGGTTCCCGCACACAGCACGCTCGATTCCAGGAGGGTCCGCTCCTCGAGCAAAGGGGTCATTACATCAACTATCATAAAGTCCAGAGTTGATGTACCCTGAAGTTCTGTCTCATCAAAAGGAACCCAACACGACAGACGACACACAAATCAGACGCCCGGTCTGAGAGTTATTGGTTTTTCCATTCCAGGGGCCCGGTTGGAATTATGCTCGTTCCAAACCTGGCCATTTTCCAAAGTTTTCTAAAACTCAATTATAGTATCGCAAAAGGACCACCTCGTCGAGAGGATCCCAGTGCCGTAGACGGTGCATCAATTGGACGCGCGGTCAAGAAGATATTCGCGTTTAAGCAAAACGGGCCCGGCCCGTCAAGCCTAGTGGGCTGGCGGGTCGGACCGACCCGGTTTGGTAGGTCCGACCCGGTGGAGCGAGGCCCACCCAGGGACCCGACCCGATGGGTCCGACCCGATTAGGGGGTCGGCCCGGCCTAGTGGGGCGTGGCCCACCCGCGGACCCAGCCCTGGGTTGCGGGCCGGTCCAGCTCGCTCGGCGGCACCGAGTGGCGCCGCCCCTCCTTGCTGCCCGGCCGGCCGAAGCTGATCGGTTTGTCTAGCGTGAGTGGCCCGCAGTTGTGGGCCTCGGTTCGTCTGCACGCGACGCCAAGAGGCACCGCGGTCTTCCCAGCCCGGTCGGCAGGTGGCCGACCGATTCGCCCTGCAAAGCGGCCCACACAACAGGCCGCGATCTTTCCGCTGCGCAGCGCCAAGCGGCGCTGTGGTCTCCTGCCCGGCCAGCCATAGCTGGCCGGTTCATCCAGAAAGCATCCCATAGATGTGGGCCGCACCTCCTCCACGCATCACCTGCAGGTGCTGCGGTTCACTAGCCCGAACGGCTACGGCCGGCCGGTTCGGTTCGTCAGAGCGGCCCGCGGATGCGGGTCGCGGTTTCCTCCACGCAGCCGTTGCGCGGCCGCCGCCTCTAGTTGTCGCTGCTTCCAGTCGTCGCCACCAAAATATTCAAGAACCAACGGAGGGTCATCGGTCCGTGTTCGTTCGGCCTGCGCCCTCCGCATTAGGCGATATCAAATGGCCGAAGACAATCCAATGCATTCATCAAGAACGAGGTATAATTTTATTCACAAATTATAACTTCTACTCTCAACCAAACGTAACTACGGTAAAGGTATCCTTAAGCGAATACCGGCACTGCGAGTTCATCGGTGTCCTCAGATTTCAATTCCGAGCACTGGTTTAAAAGATAGAAAAACTCGCACGTACGTTTACTGAACGTACCAAACAAAACTTCAGAAATTTATTCCGGGCACACCGGGCCTTGGAATCAGGCGCCGTTAGAAACTGCGGACTCGTAAAATTCCAAATAATTTAAGAAAAAAAAAATCCTTGAAATTTTCAGGTCTTTACATGGTAGGATATTACCAGAGATTTTTACCTAATTTCTCTTGAGTAGCAGCTCCATTAACGGATATGACAAGAAAGGATCAAGCCTTTGTGTGGAGTGAGTAGTGTTATAAATCTTTCATCTATCTGAAGGGGAAGTTGGTCAGTTCTCCAATGCTCCAGTTTCCATAGGAAGGGGCGATGTTTGAGGTGTTTTGTGACGCATCTCATTTGGTCTTAGGATGTGTGTTGATGTAGCAATGGGGAGTGATCTATTATGGGTCTAGATAGTTATTTATCCACGAACATAACTATGACACCCATGATTTAGAGATATTATTAGTCGTGTTTGCGTTGAAGTTTTGGTGGCATTACCTCATTGGGGAGCATTTTTTGGTCTTCGTGAATCACAAGAGCTTGAGGTATATCTTCTCCCAATGAGATATAAACTTGCGACAACAAAGGTGGATGGAGTTTCTTTAGGAATACGACTTCGATATATCTTAAACCTCCTTTAAGGGAAACTTCATGGCCAATTCCTTGAGAAGGAAGTCGTAGATAGAGGTAGTTTGGTAATCTGCAGATGCTTGGGAGGCAATAGAGGAGTTGGCCACCTTGCACTTAGATGCAAGGATGGATGGCAGTAGAGGCTGTCTATTTCAGATGACGGTGTATTCAACTCTGAGGTAGCAGGTGGAGTAGTCTTGGTGGGAAGACTCATAGGTAGAGGTGATGCATGATCGCATTGACCAGGGTGATGCTCCAAAGGGATGGTCAAAGGATGGTCAGAATCGAATGTTGTTTCATGAGAAGTTGTTTGTTCTGGTGGCGATGTGTGAGGGAGTTCTCCATGAGTTTCATAGATCACCTTTAGAGGTACACCTAGGAGTTTATAAGATGTATCGTGGCTCGAGGTAATAGTTTTATTGGTCTGGGATGAAGCAAGTAGTGGCAGAGTTTATGGAAATATGCTTAGTGTGCCAGCAGGTAAAGGCTAAGCACCATGTTCCTGGCGGTTTGTTGCAGCCCTTATATATCCCCAAGTGGAAGTGGGATGTCATATCGATGGATTTTATCATAGGGATACCTAGGGATTAGGGAGGCTATGATGTTATCTGGGTAGTAGTGGATCGACTGATGAGATCATCACACTTGGAAATTAAGGAATCATGCATAGTGGATGTTTTGACCAGGAGGTGTGTGGATGAGGTGGTGCGGGTGCATGGAGTTATGAGATCCATTGTCTCGGATTGGGACACACACTTTACCTCATGAGTCTTTAGGGGATTGCAGTATGCTTTTGGCACTCAGTTACACCTTAGCACTACCTTTCACCCTTGGACAAATGGGCAGACAGAGTGGATCATCCAGACATTGGAGGACATGCTGCGAGCATGCGTCTTAGAATTTGGTGGGTCTTGGGTGTGACACTTTCTCTTGGTTGAGTTTCCTTACAATAATAACTATCACTCTTCCATTGGCATAGCTCCATTCGAATTTTTGTATGGGAGACTGTGTTGTTCACCCTTGTGCTGGACAGAAGTCGGGGAGACAGCTGTTCTTGGTCCCGAGGTGGTACAGACTATGACAGAGAAGGTTCAGCTTGTCCGTGCGAGGATGAAGGCAGTACAAGACTGACAGAAGTTGTATACCGATCGTAGGAGGAGGCCCTTGGAGTTCGAGGTTGGGGACTATGTGTTCTTGAAGGTTTCCCCTCGACGTGGGCAGTGGAGGTTCGGTAGAGGGAGCAATATTTCTCCCAGATTCATCGGACACTTCAAGGTGTTGGGGTGAGTTGGCGAAGTGGCATACCAGTTGGTGTTGCCACCATATTTGGAGAGGATCCACAACATCTTTCATGTCTCCCAGCTTCATCAGTATCTTCACGATGACTCCCATGTCATTGACTTGGGAGAGTTGGATATCGAGGATGACACAACGTTCATGGAGCGACCAGTGGAGATCCAGAATTATCAGGAGAAGGTGTTGTGTGGATGGATCATTATTTTGGTTCATGTGTTGTGGAGACATGGTGGCCTGGAGAAGAGTACTTGAGAAAGAGAGACAGAGATAAGTGCCCAGTACCCGAAGTTGTTTTGAGTTTTTCTTTGTGATGTAATGTCTGAACCTTATTCACTATGAAATGAGTTCCTTCTTGTTATCTAATGTGTGATAAAGTCCTGACATAGGGAGAGGGGAGGATCCAATTCCTAACTGAGATGCATTAATACAGATGTGATCAAACCCATGTGGGAAAGTCAGTGTCGCCCAAAGCAAATAGTATCTTGACATGGAGGAAGGAATTCCCTGATCCATGTGTTTGGACAGTGTGGTTTTGGTGCTTGTGTGGTGGTTGTGTAGTTGTTTGGGGGTAGTAGATATTGTAGGAGGTGTTCTTAGATGTTGAGGTTTCACTCCACCTTTCGAACAACACATGGTGGTTTATCGTTGAACTTTGATTACGATAGCGGTGTTTCAAGTGCAGCAATAACCTTGATAGGTATCTTATGAGGTGGTTGTTCATACCCCTCTTTCTTCTGGGCTTGGTTTTAAATTCTCAAGGGAGAGAATAGTTTGATAGGTATCTGATTTAATGGCCCAGACCCCTCCACACTTCAGGAAAACAACGATTTAGCGGCGGTTTTTTCACGGTGGTTTTGAAAACCGTCGCTAAATGTTTTTTGGGATAAAATTTAGTGGCGATTTTTTAGTGGTGTTTTTAAAAACTGTCGCTAAATGTTTTTAAAAAAATTATAATTTTTTTAAAAAAAATCAAAAAAATAATTTATTTTTAGCGGCGGTTTTTTGAAAACTGTTGCAAAATAGAAGGGAAAAATATATATTTAATTATTAATTATTAATTATTATTCATTCTCATGTATAGTTTATTATTTATAATTTTAATTAATTATAATGTGTTAATTAATAAATATTTATAATTATTAGTTAATAATAAAATGAAACTTAAAACAAATCTAAAAAAACTGAAAAGAAGACTTTTGTATCAAACGACCATAACTTTCGATCCGGGAGTCCATTTCATCTCCACAACCAGTCAAATCGAAAATTATTAAATGATCTAAAAGTACATGAGATTTATATCATGTGATATTCAAAGGAATGAAATATATTATAGTTTCAAAAGTCAAAAATCAAACTCAAACTTCAAACGACCATAACTTTTGATCCGGGTGTCCATTTAGGATCTACCACATATCAAATTAAAACCTAGGATGAGCTCTATGGCATAGGTGGTCTAGGAGTAAGATTCAAGAGCTCTATCTGATTTTTAATTCCTAGAAAGGCCCAGAAGGCCTCCAAAACTGAGTTTTTGGTCGCTGACCCCAGTTTCTTAAAATTCAAACGGTTATAACTTCTAATTCGGGTGTCCGTTCAGCATGTACCACATATCATATCGAATCTCATTTCATAAGCTTCTATTTGACTAGTTGTGGAGCTAAAATAGACTCTTGGATCAGAAGTTACGGTTGTTTCAATGTTTTTAAGGGTTTTAGAGTTTTCAAAGTTTCTTAACATTTTTATGTGTTTTAAGGGTACCCCATTTTTTATTTATTATTGATTTGTTATTTATTGATTTATTTATTATTTATTTATTATTTCTTGATTTATTCGTTATTTATTTATTATTTATTAATTATTCATTTATTATTTATTTATTTATTATTTATTTATTTATTTATTATTTATTTATTATTTATTTATTGTTATTTATTTATTATTATTTATTTATTATTATTTATTTATTATTATTTATTTATTATTATTTATGTATTATTATTATTTATTATTATTTATTATTTAATTATTATTATTTATTATTTTATTTTCGTAATTTTATTATTTATTTATTTACTATTATTATTTATTTATTTATTTATTATTATTTATTTATTATTTTTATTTTTTATTATTTTTTATTTATTTATTATTATTTTTTATTTTTTATTTTTTATTTTATTATTATTATTTTATTTTATTTATTTTTTTATTTTTTTATTTTTTTTTCAAAATTTTACTATTTTATTATTTTATTTTCATAATTTTATTATTTATTTATTTATTTATTATTATTTATTTATTACTATTTATTATTTATTTATTTATTACTATTTATTATTTATTTATTTATTACTATTTATTATTTATTTATTTATTTATTATTTATTTATTATTATTATTTATTTATTATTTATTTGTTATTTGTTTATTATTTATTTATTTATTATTATTATTTATTATTTATTATTTTTATCTATTTGTTATGTTTTGTTTGTTTTTTCAATAAATATATTTAAGTATATTAAATTCTATTTATTCACCACATGAAGAGTCTGCTGCAGTGGTAAAATCTTTGGAGAATATGCAAGAGGTAATGAGTTCAAATCTCACCCAACACATAATTTCTATATATGGCACATGCATGTACATGTGCATATGCACATGCATGTACATGTGCATGGTAATAAATAGTAAAAATTAAATAATAAAAAAATTAATAATAATAAAATTAACAAATTTTTATAAAAAAATTAAAAATAAAAACCGCCACTAAATCATTTTATGACAGTTTTGAAAAATCACCACTAATTGATTGACGACACACGATTTTGCGGCGGTTTTTCAAAACCGTTGCAGAACGATTTAGCGATGATTTAAACTGCCGCTAAACTCGAATTTCGGTATAGTGTTGGCTCACTACTTTGTCAAAATCCATTATTTGGAGTGTTCTGGGAGACAACGGTAGCTCATTTCAAGAGTTTGCCAAAATTCCAGTTTTTCCATCGATAGGTTGGACGTCGGTGACTCAACGTCGGTAGGTCACATCGGTGACTCATGTCGGTAGGTCGCGTCAGCGACTCATGTTGGTAGGTAGCGTTGGTGACTCGTGTCGGTAAGTCGCGTCGGTGAATCACTGTCGGTAGTTCAGCATTGGTAGCTTGAGTCGGTGAAAAACCACCACTAATTGATTGTCGACACACGATTGTGCGACAGTTTTTCAAAACCGTCGCAGAATGATTTAGCGATGGTTTAAACTACCGCTAAAATCGAATTTTGGCGTAGTGTATGTCCATTACTTTGTCAAAATCTAGTGTTTGGGGTGTTCTGGGAGGCAACGGTAGCTCATTTCAAGAGTTTGCCAAAATTCCAGTTTTTCCATCGATAGGTCAGGCGTTGATGACTCGTGTCGGTAGCTCGAGTCG
Source organism: Viscum album (assembly GCA_963277665.1). Classification (NCBI taxonomy): domain Eukaryota; kingdom Viridiplantae; phylum Streptophyta; class Magnoliopsida; order Santalales; family Viscaceae; genus Viscum; species Viscum album. The sequence goes on along the minus strand of OY728121.1, from coordinate 84,009,144 downwards.
GTGACTTGTTTTGGGTGGGTCACGTCGGTGACTCACCATCGGTGACTCGACGTCGGTATCCCGCGTTGGTGGCTCAGTGTCAATGCATCAGCCATCGGTGACTCATTTTGACAGTTTGCCAAAATTTCTAGTTCTCTCAGATTTTTCCAATTTCACCCCTTTAACGTTTTATTTGACGTAAATCGAGTTCAAAACCTTGTTTCACTGCGACAAATACGGCTTTTATCAGTGCTAAAAATGGTCTTTAACAGTGCTAGAAAAGCGCTATAAATGCTGGCGAAGATAAGGGGGGGTCCCCTTTATCAGCGCTCCAAAAAGCGCTGATAAAGACCCCTTTTATCAGTGCTAAAAAAAACGCTGATAAAAGGGGTCTTTTATCAGCACTAAAAAAAAGCGCTGATAAGGGGGTCTTTTATCAGCACTTTCTTTTTAGCACTGATAAAACACCCCTTTTATCAGCGCTTTTTTAAAAGCACTGATAAAAGTTAAAAAAAATTAAAAAAATATTAAAAAAATATTGTCAATCGGGGGCCTTTTATAGCGCTTGAGCCCCCCTTTTACAACGCTTTTCCGCCCCCCTCCAACGCCCCACACGCACCCCTCCACCCTTTATCAGCACTAGCCCCAGAATCACTCATGCGCGCGCGTCCCTACCTCCACCCGGATTTGATCTCGAGACCTCCCTCCTGCGCGCCTGAAGCCTTTGCCACTCCTCTATATTGATTTGTTCTCCTATTAGTGATATATCTATTTATTTATATATATATATTTAGTTATATTTATTTGTATAGTAATATATTGCTATATGAATATAAATATATAGTTATATTAATATATATATATATATATATTTATAGTGATATTAATATATATATTTATAGTTATATCAATATATATATATGTAGTTATATTAACATATATATATATATATAGTTAGATTAATATATAGGTATATAAATATTCATATATTTGTATTTTAAATAAAATGGATATTAGTTATTATTTAGATAAATCTAATATATTTTATATGTAAATATATTTTATTATTTATATTTATAATTAAATTTTTAGGTGTGAATATATAAAAAATATGTACATATAGTTATATATTTGATTATAAATAGCAGTGCAATATAAAAAATGATAAAATTTCAAATACATAATATCAATATGAATGTAATACCTTGGAATAAATTCAGTCCCCACCAAAAAAATCCAATAATACCTCCTTAAACGGGGCTAAAAATCCACAAAATGTTAAAAAATCGGGGCACCATGACTAAAAACTCAGTTTTGGAGGCCTTCTGGGTCTTTTTTGGCCTCGAAAAAATCTTGATTGGGGTCCCCCTAGGTCACAGCGACGTAGAGCTCGTCACAGGCTTCGATTTGATATGTGGTAGAGCTCAAACGGACACCCGGATCAAAAGTTATGGTCGTTTGAAGTTCGAGTTGAGTTTTTAACATATTTTGGATCTTTTTTTTATTTTTTTTTATTTTTTTAGTCTTCAAATTGTTATTAAATGACTATTACTCCATAATAATTAGCAAATTATTAATTAAAAATATTTTTTAAATTTTTTTATAAGCCATTTTCACTAAATATCTTATATATTAAGTGTAACTGTATATTTATAATTATCTAAAATATATTTAAAATTATATTTAAAAAATATAATTTATATTTATATCAATATAACTATATCTATATATTTAAATATTAATATATATTTTTAATGATTTTTTTTTGAAAGTAGACCCTTTATCAGCACTACTAAAAAAAGCGCTGATAAAGGGGTACCCTTTAACAGTGCTAAAAAAACACTGTTAAAGGGGGTACCTTTATCAGCGCTAAAAAAAGCACTGATAAAGGGGTACGTTTATCATCGCTTTTTTTTAGCGCTGATAAAGGTACCCCCCTTTATCAGCGCTTTTTCGTTAGTGATGATAAAGGGTGGCGCCGGGAATTCCCGGTTTTCTGGTAGTGTTTGAGCGTTTTTAAAGTCATTTTAAATGATATTAATTATATATTTAATATCTTAACGCCCCAAAGACTTTGAAATGGCCAAGATGAGTGGTCTTGACTACGATCTTACTTTAATGGCCCTTGAATCTGTTTCCTTCTGTTGATATAGGATATTTCCTTTTCTAAAGTCGAGATCCACTCTTCTTTAAACCCTTCCGTTTTCTCTTGGTGTGCCTAAAACCTTTCTTCCCTGAGGAGTCGCATCTGTGATGTAGACGTCGGTCGAGTTTTCCCTTGGAGTCCTTCCTATTGCTCGCGCACCCCCTGTTTTTTGTGCAAGGAGGAGTTGTTGATTGTTTGTTCTTTGAGATAGGAATTCCTTCGTCTCTCTTTTATTTGTGTATCATGCGAGGTGGGTAAGCTAATGTCCCTTTGTGATTTCGGTTGAATCCCAACATTTAAATTAAGGCTGTTACGAAGATAATCTAACATGTTATAAAGATAATCAGACCTATAACAGGTTTTGTTACATTAGTAATAAACGAGGGGCGGGGAAGATGATGATGATCATTTGTTTTATATGTTATCTTTGATCCATGTTGTGAATTGTATGCCTTCTGAAAACCATGGTCATTGGTGGTACTTACTTACGCATGGGTGATGCTCTATATTTGTTGCTGATCCTCTGTCGAATGGCTGCTAATATGAAAATCTGGCTAATCATGTATACTTGGTTAAATCAATGGACGCTCCAGGATTGAATTGTTCTGTGATCACCCCTGAATTAACAAAGTGAAATTAAAGAATGATTGTTGGTTAAATATGAATACACCTCGCCTGTTTTTGGTGTGCTTGTGTGTTGTGTGTGGTTCTATTCAGCCTGGTGTCTTGTGTGGGTTGTGTGGTGTTGCGGTTAGAAGCACAATTGTGGGTACAGAGGTGGACATGGGGTTCATTCTGTGGGTGTGGTGTGACATGTTTGTGTAGTAGGGCTGCAGTTTTGGTGGTGTGGGTGTGCTCTTTGTGTGTGGGGTGGTGTAGGTGGTGTAGTGGAATCTCATATGGAGAGTTTGATTGATTGTGGAATGGATGAACTTATTGAATAATGAGTCTATATCTGGGTTGTGTTATGGTTATTGAGCATGGTTTGTTTTTGTAGTGGGACTGCAACCTGGTTGAGTTTTGTTGTTTTGCTGGATGTGATGCTTTTCATGCAGCAGGGCTGCCGAGGATGGTTTGGGAGGGATAATTTTGAAGAAGGATGATGTTACCTTGCATGGGCATTTCACCCAAAGTTTCCAGAGACCGGTATATTAGGAATGAGTGTTAGAGTGGATTCTTTTACCCTGGTCCTTCTTTCTCTGTTTGGCTTTGGCAGTGGTTGGTATGGTTGCTTCACCCTCATAACGTGTGTTGTGTTTGGTAGTTTCCCGAGTAGGGGTGGAATCAATAATTTTGGCTTGTTAAATAAAGAATGGTAGTTGGTTAAATAAATTGGTTGGGGGTTATGAATTAAGTTTGTGGCTGGCTGTGTGGTTATGCATTAGAGGTAGCAACAAAGACAATTTTTGTGTGGGCTGGATGTTTGTTTTGAAAACCCATATGTTGGGCTGAATGTTTTCTACCTTTATATACACTTGTTGTTCCTTGCGATTTTTATGTGCATCCCACCTTAGTTGAGCACTATATGCTGAACACCCTCATTTTATGGGGGATGGTGTTTTCCCCAACATCCTGGTGGGAGGATGGATGACTAGTTATTGGCTCTTCTCTGCTTCCTCTTTTAGGCATTGGTAGCCCAAGAATCTTTGGGTAGGTTGTGAGGCCCAGGTGTTTGTGGGCGAGATGTGCTTTCCCGGGTGTCTTTGGGATGAGATATGTTGTGCTTTCCCAGGTGTCTTTTGGATGAGGTGGTAGTTTTGTGGCTCAGGTGTCTATGGCCGGGATGTGATGTGGTTGTGACCCAGGTGTCTGCGGTCGGCATGTGGTATGTGACACATGTGTGTGATGGTAGGTTGTGGCGGTGGAGCTTGTGGAAGAGCGTGGTAGCATTAGAACTTTCACCGTTAGGGATGAGCAGTTAACCAATGAGAAGTGGTGTGGGGTACCCAAATATCGATGTGTTTACTATATTACTTTACTTGACTTATGTTATTTGGTGAATGTACCTTTGGTGAGGTTGGGGTGGATAGTATACCTTGTTAGGTGCTTTGGTTTTTTTTGTTTCTTACAGGGGCATTAATATGCTTCTCTTACTTGTGCACGAGTGACTTTGGCTTTTCCTACTTAGTATGCTTGTATGCTCACCCTGCATATATAAAACCGTTTTTAGGTTTCTAGGGAGATTACGCGGACCGTGTCAGACTTTACTACCTCAGGCGTCGGGATAGTTGTTGTGTTGCTACTTAGTTTTGTTCATTTGATATTTACTTTGGAGCTTTTCATTGTATTTTTAGCAGTTTTACTTTAAACTGGATGTGGTATGAATTTTGGCTTCTTATATGTGTGTGTGTGTGTGTGTCTTGGAGTGTTTTGAGGTTGATACATCTTATTTTTCGATCTTGGTTACTATAAAAAGGGCAATGCCTCCCATTTTGTGAGATTTGAATACCCTTGGTATTGGTCACCACCCCAGGGCTTATTGGAGATGGGACTCAGAGATCATTATCTCTTTTTTCATCTTGAAGAAGGAAGGTCATGACACTTTACCATCCCTTCCTTCATCTTGAAGGAGGATGGTTGTGACAACGTGTTTTGAAGCTTCTCCCAATCGATATGCATGGAGCCCGTGATGCATGTGGTGGTTGAGTTGCGATCATGAGGCGTGAGGATCACACCGTGTCCTGGGTGGCCCAGTGGTTAAAGGTCATCCAATTCTGTTTTGGTATAGGCTTTGTGGTGTTTGTGTAAGCAACAGTACACCACTAATCCCTCAAAAGTGGACCTTATTTTAAAAGAAAAACTATTAGAGATAAATGCATTTATGTATTTAAAAAAAATGACATGCTGGTAATAGGGGTGTCTAAACCCGACCCGACCCGACCAACCAGACCTGACCCGATCGGGTTGGGTTGGGATCAGAAAACTATATGCCCGGGTCGGGTTACTTCGGGTTGACCCGTGATCGGGTTGGGGAAAAAATTACCCAACCCAACCCAAGCGACCCGATGACTCCCTACTGCGTCGATCTTCCCTCCCGCACCCTCCACCATCTCGTCGCCTGATTCACCCAAGGCTCTTGCCCTCACCTTGTCGACACCCATCTTCCTCCTACACCGCCTCCACCACACCTCACCTACATACATCTACCCCTCCACCTACACCACCGCCTCCATCTCTGCCGCGATTGTGGCCCCAGATCTACTAACTGAAGACCACAAAAAAATCCCAGTAGAACTCAGAAGACCGGAGGAGACACTGACTGTCGTCGGAGGGAGAGGATGCCTAGTTTCCGTCGTTGAAGAACCTATCTACCAGGGCACAACACTCCATCAAACTAAGACCTAATTTTTAGTTGAATCTCTAGACCACATCCCCCCCCCCCAGAAGCTCCGTGAAGCTCATTGTTGAAGAAATTTCCCACCATAGATAAAGATTTCATGCCACCGTACTACCGCTGGAGGAGAAGACAAGACCTGCGACTGCAATGAAGATCTTACATTGCCGCAAAGCCCTATAACGCCGAACTGTGCTGGTGATGGCTTGTTGAAGCTTTCTGGAGGGAGGGAGAAGCTGCCCCACCCCATCACTCGAACCCTATATTGAAAAACCTGGTCTTCACCTTCAACATCCTCAACAGGGAGGGGGTGTTCCCTGGTGTGGCGAGGATGACGAACCGGAGTGGGGGAGAGAGATGTTGCATAGGATATAGGAAGCAAGTGAAGCAAGAGATTTTTTTCCCCAACAACCCGATTGACTCGACCCAACTCGACTCTATCTTACACGGGTTGGGTTGAGTCGGGTTTGAACTAAAAACAACGTGCGACTCGACTCGACCCGACCCGACCCGACCCGACATTTTTTACTTGGGTCGGGTCAAAAAACACCTCAAACCCGACTCAATCCGACTCATGAACACCTCTAGCTGGTAATACAATGGGTTATGCTAGAAATGATAAATCATTGCATGATTAATGTAGTTTAGGTGAGCAATTTAAATGAATTTGAATTTTCGAACTATTAAATGTAGTCTCCTCCGGCTCGTGAACCACTGGCATCTACTTACATGCCCGCCATCCCTGGTCCCCTGATGGCCATGACTATCTCTTACTGTGCATGCCCATCAAAACCTCTCCAAGCCCCTTATCCCCATGCCTCCAAATCTCTCGGTCTCCCCACTTCCAAATCCACACCATCCCCCGTCCCCTTCAGAAGGGAATTCATCTTCGCCGGCGCCTCGTTCTGCTTCCTTTCTCTGATCCCGTGCTCTCCCTTCGCTCTTGCTTCCCCAGATACGCCACTCTCGAAGCCAACCCTTCCCGGCATTGCAAACACTAAGTCCTGGTTTCAGTTCTTCGGCGATGGGTTCGCGATTCGCGTTCCTCCGCAGTTCGAGGACGTCACGGAGCCTCAGGTATGCAGCTTAGACGATCAAACGGGGACTCTGGATTTAGCCTTGTTAAACCTGTTCCACATAGCATATCTCTCGTTGAAGCATGTCAATAGTGTAGGGTTTGGTAACATCGTGTTTAGCTCTCCATGGCTGGTGGAAGTAATTGTAATTAATAACTTTCTTTTGGATCCCTGACTGTTTTGGGAAATAGTGATTTGCATTGAAAAAGATGGCTTCTACACAATTTTATTTCTGTCATGTGGTTCCACATTCAGTTCCTGATAGACATTATCTTGAGTGATAATTTCAACTTATCTGGAAATTAGTGACCTGGAAAACCAGAAAAAATGAATGGACGAACCTCAACAATCAACCATCATTCTCTCCAGGGGAACGATATGGAAACAAGAAGTGAATAGCTGAACTCTAATACTCTGCCATGATTGTCACCGGGGGATTGGTATGGAAACACGAAATGAATAGATGAACTTTACTACTCAACCTTTATGGTCTTCGGCCAAATGATTATTAATGCTATCCAAACAGCCCCTTGGTTTTAAATTTATCTACTGAATGATTATCCTAATCCAAAATTCAATTTGTTGGCTGGTTGGACTTTCAAACTTGTTATTCTGTTCTGCATTTGTTTGGTAGCATTGCATTTCCCTCCTCCCAAACGGAGAACAGTGTTTGATGTTGCTGTATTTTATGGGCATTTTCAATTTACTGTTTGTCAATTTATGATAACCGGTCCATTTAGCTTGTAGGAGTCCCTAAGTAAATAAACAATTTCCGCAAACCTAACGACGCACCTTATCAACGTTTTACATGGGTGGTCCTTTTAACTATCATTTTAACTGTTTGTAGGCATTAAAAAGAAATTCTAAAATTCTTTCCTTAAATTTTCCTAGGACTACAGTGCTGGACTGTCTCTTTATGGAGATAAAGCCAAACCCAAGACCTTTGCTGCACGGTTTGCCTCCACTGATGGGTATTTAATCTCATTCCAGTCCTCCCTCCACTTAAAGTTCATGTCAAGCTGGCTTGACTGTTTGATTGGATGGATTTTTTTTTAACAATCCAATTTTTGTGAACTTATCATTTTATATGCTCATTAACTAAACAGATCTGAAACATTAAGCGTCGTCATTCGTCAATCAAGACAGCTCAAAATTACCTTCTTAGAGGTTTGCATTGTTTTTTCAGCTGTATTTCTTACTTTCTTCTTTTAGATCAACTTAAATTTATCAGCCAAGTCCTGTGTGGCTAAAATCAATCCAGGCCAAGGATTTATGTTTTGTACCATAAGTGTTCGCAATTATATACCTCCTAACCTGCATCTTTACTGATTTGAACAGGCCAAGGATATCACTGATTTTGGTTCCTTAAAAGCAGTTGCAAAGATCTTTGTTCCAGGTATTGTTGACAGATATATTTGGGTCTATTTCTCAAAAGAAATTATCCAGTAGCATAGCAGCATTGAACACTGCTGCTATTTCTGTGCTTATCGGGAGTTGTAGTAGTTTCTGTATGTTTTTTCATGTTGTGTATCCCTTCTACTGTTTCTTGGCTTTACTTTTGAATTTCTGAGTGTTTGTGTTATAATTGCACAGCAGGTGGGGCAACCTTATACTCTGCGCGGACGATAAAAGTTAGGGAAGATGAAAGTTATAGGTATATTAATGGAATGAAGCATCAAATTGATTATGCCCGTCAAAAATGTCATTGAGGTCTTTTGTTTTGCTGAAATGTTTTTCTTTTACCAAGATGTTTTTTTATTCTCTTCCATGATCTGAGGGTTAGTGTTACCAGAGTTGAACCGATATTTCCCTAGATAGCAGCCAGTCTGGTTGGGTCCGGAACTAAAATTGTTTATAACACTTACCACTTATGATAAGTAGTTTGAAAAAAATAAATGATGTTTGTCCTGTTTCTGAGAAAACATTTGTACTCCAATTTCATAAGAAAATCACTTAAATAAGTGAAAAAATAGCTTTCATTAAGAAATATGGAAACACTTATTACGAAACACTTGTCAAAATGATAAGTGTCGTAAGGCTCTGTTTGACAGTACATATTGAGAATTGTTGATATCACTTGTTAGGATTCCAACTAACAAAAAGTTCCTCAAAGAGCAAGAGCAAGGATCAAGATCCAATGAAAATTATATTTCTCTTTGAATATTGGCAATACCATACCTACAGCAAGAATGCGACAACTTCTATAGAAGAAAGAAGAACTACATTACAAGGGGGGAAAACCGGGGAGTGTCCACCTCCAATAGCTTCCACCCTGCTGCTCTTGTCGAGAGAGAGAAAAAGAAAGGAGAGAGTCCACCTCTCCTGAGCGTCTGCCGCCAACAAGACCGCCTCCAGGTTAAAATGCCAGAATGCCGCCCTTAACCAACTCCCCGTTTATTTATAGGCAGCCCCCCTCACTAAACCGGCTTAACCCTCTCACTTCATCCTCCTCTGATAGGTATGCATTACGGGGGGGGGGGGGGGGGTTAACCGACTTACCCTCCCCCGTCCTAACAACTCGCCCCTCCTCAACAACCACTTTGTCCCCAAGGTGAAATTCTGAAAACTGCTCCAAAATTCTCACAGCATCCACCCAAGTAGACCCCTCTGCACGTAGACCCTTCCACTTAATTAGCCACATGCCATGTGGCTTCCCTGGTTGCTATCAGCTCGTCCGGCTCAAACTCAAAAGCTGTACCACTTTCCCACATCTCTGGAAGTTCAGCCTGTACTGGAAAATTGCCGACTGCGCACTTTAATCGGGACGCATGGAAACCAGGATGCAAGTGGGAGTTTGCTGACAAAGACAACTTATACGCAGTAGCCCCAATGCGAGAAAGAACTTCGAAAGACCCATAATATCGGGCGGCCAACATAGGACACAACTTCTTTGTTTTCGGAGTCTGTACATTAGGCCGGAGCTTAACAAACACTAGTTGGCCGACTTCAAGATTTTCATCACGTTGGCGATGGTTGGAGAACTTGGTCATGAGCTGTTGTGCGCGATTGAGATTCTTGCGGAGTAAGGCCAGCATTTCATAAGTGCTGTCTCCACTGACTCAACTTGCGTCTCACCCTTGGCATAACGCAAAATTGTTGGCGGTCGCCGCCCGTATACCACCTCAAAAGGTGACAACTAAGTAGAAATGCGAGTGGCTGTATTATGGCAGTATTCCGCCCATGGAATCCACCGTGCCCATGTTGGATTGGTGTTGCCCGATCCGGTTGGGCCGAATGTTTGTGGCCCGCAACTTTCGCGGGTCGACACCGACAGACACTGTAGCGGTGCGGACTTCGGGGTCAACTTTACTGTAGCGCTTTTGACAAAGCCAGCCGCCGTTCACTGTAGCGACGCGGACCACTTTTTCGAATAGTGATCGTCTTCTCCATTTGTTTTATAGCCCATTTCGGGCTAGGGTTTGATGTTGGAAATCCTCTGTAATTTCTGTGCTCCCGAATCATAGTGAAATTCTGCCTCTCCCGTGGACGTAGGGATTTTTCCCGAACCACGTAAATCGCCGTGTTCATTGTTGCTTTTCTTTCTTTCGTTTTCTCGTTTTCTGTCGTTCTGTCTCCCGGTGATTCCGCAACAGCCCAAGTCTGTGGTCTGTCAAATGAAAAAACACCGCAAGTATGTTTCCAAACCCCGGTTGACAATTTCAGTTTGGCCGTCTGTTTGAGGATTCTAACCGGAAATGCTGATTCCAAAAATTACTAAAAAACGGGGGATCCCGATCACTAAGGATAGACTTGGGGATTCCATGCAACCGAATTACCTCTTTGACAAATGACTCAGCCGCCTCTTTTGCTGTATAAGGATGTTTTAACAATATAAAATGCGCATACTTTGATAATCTTTCAACCACCACCTGTTGGATTGGTGTTGCCCGATCCGGTTGGGCCGAATGCTTGTGGCCCGCAACTATCGCGGGTCGAGCTCCGCGGTGAGCTCGTTGGGGGTTGCAGGGGGCAACGCGCCCCTGCTCCGGGGGTCCGGGGGCCGAAGGCCCCCGGCCCAATTTTTTCGGCACTGTAGCATCTCTGACCACTGTAGCGGAGCTGACCGACCGACACCGACATGCACTGTAGCGGTGCGGACTTCGGGGTCAACAGTACTGTAGCGCTTTTGACTTCCAGCCGGCAGACACTGTAGCACTTTTGACAAAGTGAGCCGCCGATCACTGTAGCAACGCGGACTACTATTCAGAACAGTAGACCGTCTTCTTCATATGTAGCCCATTTCGGGCTAGGGTTTGTAATGTTGGAAAATCCTCTGTAATTGCTCCCGAATCATAGTGAAAATCTGCCTCTCCCGTGGACGTAGGGATTTTTCCCGAACCACGTAAATCGCCGTGTTCCTTGTTGCTTTTCTTTCTTTCGTTTTCTCGTTTTCTGTCGTTCTGTCTCCCGGTGATTCCGCAACACCACCATGATCACGTCAAAGCTTGTGATTTTGGTAGGCTGGAAACAAAATCCATTGAAATTTCCTCCCAAACTAAGTCTAGAAGTGGCAATGGTTGGAGCAAACCAGCAGGCGTCAGAGCCTGGTACTTCTGCCACTGACACATTTCACACTCCCTTACAAACTTCAAGACACACTGTGTCATTCCCTTCCAGAACAACCCAGCTGCTAACAGTTTGTTTTAAAATAGCCAGTATGTCCCTCCACTGTAGACAAATGATACTACTGCAAAAACATGGGAATCAAAACTGATTTCCGCTACACCCCCCCACTCTGTAGCTCCTCATCTTGCTGAATCTCAGCCCGGACTGTGTCCAACTCCATCCAAAACGGTTCAGATACTGCCGAGCAAAGCTGTATGACTTCTGTATTTCCTTTACTCTCCCCCTCAGCCAACCGTGATAATGAATCAACAGCCTGATTAACTCCCCCAGGCTTGTAGACCACTTCAAAATCAAGACCCAATAACTTAGCTTGCCAACACTGTTGATTTACTGATTGTACCCTTTGACTCAGCAAATGCTGGAGAGCCTTGTGATCAGTATAAACTACAAAATGCTTTCCCATTAGGTAATGCTTCTAATGGCTCACTGCTAACACCAGGGCCATTATTTCCTTCTCATAAACTGATTTAGAAGGATTTTTTTCAGCCAAAGCCTTACTAAAATAAGTCAACGGCCGACCCTCCTGCATTAGCACCGCACCCACACCCCTCCCGGAAGCATCAAACTCAATGACAAAATGTAGTACCCCCGGTTTGAGGTATGTGACCCTTGTTTCGGTTCGTTTGTGTTTTTTGAAGTGGTTGGTTGAAGTTTGGACAATTCTGGGAAAAACTTTTAAAGTTGTGAAGGTTGTGCAGGGGCGCACGGTTAGCGCACGGTCTGAACAAACCGTGCGGCCAACCCAGGAAACCGTGCACCCTTGACAGTGGGCTCCGCACGGGCGGCGGACGGTTTGTCAGATCGTGCGGGCAAGCCGTGCGAAGTCCCTAGGTGGGACAGTGGCAACCGCACGGTTGGCGCACGGTTTGCCAAACCGTGCGAGGTAACCGTGCGACCACTTAAAGTTTGGGTTTTTAAGTCCCGAGCCACTCGAGATTTCCCATTTTCCCTCATTCTTCCTCCCACTCGTGGCTCACGCGGGAGTTCCGGTTTTCAGAGGTTGGGGGAGCTCCTTAGCTCGTTTTGGAGGCAAATCGAAGGGGTTTCTTGGTGGATTGAAGTCGGTTCTCCTCGGGTAAGTCCCTCTTTTGGTTCTTCGAGGTTTTGGTTAGGGTTAGCCCTCTCTGATAGGAAGGGGAGCAATACTGCTGTGCATGTGGGGGCAGAATTGTAAAAAGAATAAGAGTTAGTTAGTTAGTGGGGCTGTTAGTAGACAGCTAGCAGGCTGCCAACTGTTAGGAGAATGGGGGGCTTTAATTAGTTGTTGGGGGCTGGTGGGAGTTGGCTGGGAGGTTGTTGCTGGGTTAGTTACTGCCAAGGGGCAGTATTGTAATTAGTCCTGTTAGTTCTGTTAGTCTGTTATTTTCTGTTCAGGCTTTAAATAAAGGGTGTGTGGCTGGGGGAAGGGGGATTTTTGTTCTGCCTTGGGCTTCAGAGCAGCGACTCCAGAGGATTACTTTTTCTATTTTCTTCTTTAATCTCTTCTTCCTTCTGTATTTTTCTGCTACTGTTAATTGAAGTTACTAGTGTTTTTCTTTCTCTCTTTAATTGATTCCTATCAATTGGTACTTTCATTGAGAGATATTCTAGAGAGAGAGTTTAGAGAGAGGAACTTTTGATTGGAGGAAATTAAAAGTTCACACTGCGTCTAACTGTGCAAGCGCATGGACAGCAGAATAGCGCAATTGGAATCGACTGTAACCGAGCTGAAAAGCAGGTTTCAGCATCAGGAGATGGGACTACAGCGGCTGGAGAACGCATGTCAGTTCCAGGAGGATGCTAGCCGGCATCGAGATCACCAGATTCAGGAGATAAAGGTGATGGTGACTCAACTTTTGGAGGTACAAGCGGAGCATGTGGCTCAGGAGGAAAGAAACAGAAAATCGGCTGAAACTGAGGAAGATGAATGCAGAGGCAGCGAGGAGCATCCTGCAGCTAATCCAACACAACAAGCTGATCCTGGGAGGTTGACTCATGCAAACGATGAGATGGAGAAATTTCCAGACGAAGTTCGGCCTGATGAAGATGAGCTACAACCGCTAGAGACGCCAGCTGAGTTTCCTGTCCGTCAGCTGTGTGTGGAACAGGAGAAACCAGAACGGTTGGAACTAGGGGAGCAAGAAGCGTGCGAGAAGCAGCTGAAGTTGGAAGTTTCTTACGTGGGGGAGACGAGCAAGGAGGAAGAGTTAAAAGAACAGAGAGCTGCTGGTGTCGTGGGAGTTTGCAAGGAAACACAGGCTGCTCAAAAGGCTAAAATACGGAGCATCAAGCGGATGCTAGCAGCTACTGCAGAAACTGGGGTCTGGGATTTCGATGTGAAGAATCAGGAACCACCGCATTGGAAGGAGCCCCGTCATGTTCCTAAAACTGTGTCTATAGAAGTGAAGCCTGCTGGAAGCAGCCTAAAAGCAGGCAGTGCTGCTGGAATTGTTCAGTTTGCCCACCTTGAGAACAAGGTACATGTGAGAATCCAGGTGCAAGTAGAAGCTGCTAGAGCTGGGGGCCAAGAGAAAGAAAGAACAACAGCATGGTTGTCAAGACCACCTCCAGAGCCTCCACCTCCACCGTGGATATGTCTGGATGCTTGGCACTTTGGTAGTGACAAGAAGGCGCCATACAACAAGCTGAGCGAGCACCACATAACGAGAGAGTGAGAGAGGGAGAGAGAGAGAGAGTTCCCTATTGTCTTGTTGTGGGGCTGTTCCATCCTTGTTTCCAGAAGTTCATTAGGTTTTTCCCACCTTGAGGACAAGGTGTTCTTTCAAGTAGGCGGGAATGATAGGAAGGGGAGCAATACTGCTGTGCATGTGGGGGCAGAATTGTAAAAAGAATAAGAGTTAGTTAGTTAGTGGGGCTGTTAGTAGACAGCTAGCAGGCTGCCAGCTGTTAGGAGAATGGGGGGCTTTAATTAGTTGTTGGGGGCTGGTGGGAGTTGACTGGGAGGTTGTTGCTGGGTTAGTTACTGCCAAGGGGCAGTATTGTAATTAGTCCTGTTAGTTCTGTTAGTCTGTTATTTTCTGTTCAGGCTTTAAATAAAGGGTGTGTGGCTGGGGGAAGGGGGGATTTTGTTCTGGCTTTGTATTGGATCTGCTGTGCAGATTTCGGGCAGCTGCCTTGGGCTTCGGAGCAGCGACTCCAGAGGATAATTTTTTCTATTTTCTTCTTTAATCTCTTCTTCCTTCTGTATTTTTCTGCTACTGTTAATTGAAGTTACTAGTGTTTTTCTTTCTCTCTCTAATTGATTCCTATCACTCTCTCTCTCTTAGTTTCCTAGATCTACAAGGGTTGCACGTAGATCTAGGGTTGTGTTGCCTTTGTGTGTTAAAGGTTGAGCTTGTTGATGTTAGGGAAGGGTTTTTGAGGTGGTTTCGAGGAGGCGTTCACCCGGTTTGGAGTGCGTTTGGGCGAAGGGTCGATTTCGCCAAACCCTAAGAGATAGGTGGCTTCTCTCTCAACTCCACTGGGTTGAAATGTGAAGCTCATTTACAATTAAATTGGTTGCTTTAATTTAATTGTAAGCATGTCATGTGAATTTTGTTGGAAAATCAAATGGGTGATGATTTGGGAGTTTCGGCATGAAATTGGGGTTTTGTTGAAATGGGCTCAATTGGTTAATTTTAAATTGGTGATTTTAAAATGGTAATGATTGTGAGCATGAGTATTGATTTCAATAAATGGGTGATATTGAAATGTGTTTGGCATGGAAATGGTATTTGTTGGTATTGACAATAATGCATGATTATTGTTGTGGCTTGTGTGGAAATGGGTGATATCATTGGGTGGATGATGTTGGGACGTGGTGGAGTGGACGAGGAAGTGCCACTATAAAAAGGGGATGGATAGTGGACGAAATGACCACCATCAATAGCAAGTGGGCGGGAAGTACCACTTGAGTGGATTGGTAATGAATGGGGTGGACGAGGAAGTGCCACTATAAAAAGGGGATGGATAGTGGATGGAAGAGCCACCATCAATAGCAAGTGGGCGGGAAGTACCACTTGAGTGGATTGGTAATGAATGGGTTGGACGGGAAGTGCCACTATGGTTTGTTGTGTGCTTTGTTGGTGATGTTTGTAGATGGGGCTTGTGAGTGAAATATGAAAATGGTAATCGGCTTGTGGCATGGTTGAATTGGCTTCCTTGTGTGGCATGTTTGGCTTGTGGCATGTTTGGCTTATAAATAATTGGTAGCTTGGATTTTGCTTTGTATAAAATGTTTTATATAAATGTACTAATGGTTTTATCCTAGTGGCGTGTGTAGGGAAGTCAGTTGGGGAAATCCTACTGAGTAGTTGTACTCACCCCTGCTTTGGCACTTTGGTGTCTTTGCAGATGTCGTGTACCGTGACGTGGGAAAAGGTAAGGCATCGCCCTCCTTTAGTGGTGCACTGTGATGTTTTGGTGGAGCTTGGAGCTTGGAGCTTGGTGTGGAGTTGTGGCGGTGTCATGGCTCGTGATGTTTTGTTGTTTAGTTTCCGCTTTGTACTCTGATGTTTTGTGGACATGTCTAGTTGAATGGTTTTGGGGTTTGTGATGGAATTGTTAGTATCACATGGTTGGGTTTGAAAGTGCATGCATCTTTAGTTGTTGGTTGGTTGAGTTGAGTTATCTTCTTAAGGGCAAATCGTTCCCCACTGTTCCTTGAAGCCCTCGACATTTATTGTCAGCCTTTGACGCATTGGGAACGTCGCTTAAGGCCAAGTAACCCTCACCGCCTCCTCAAGCCAATGAGGTAGGGGTGGGGTGTTACACAAAAGGTTGTCAAAATTTGGAAGAGCTAATAATGGTGCCGATATCAAACAAAGCTTTAACTTCAAATGCCTGTGCTGTGCATGCATCCCACAAGAAGCCTCCTTACATAGTAAATGCAGTTAAAGGCTTAGCAATTTTCCTGTATCTCTTAATGAACTTCCTATAGTATCCGGTGAGTCCCAAAAACCCTCTCACCCCTTTGACATCTTGCGGAATAGGCCAACTCTTGACACACTCAATTTTCTACGGGTCCATAGAAATCCCTTCCTGCGATATTATATGGCCCAAATATTCTACCGTTGGTTGGGCGAAAAAACACTTCTTCTTGTTGACCTTAAGCTGATCTACACATGACATATCAAACACTGACTTCAAATGCATAAGATGCTCCGACCAATCTCTACTGTAGAAAAGAATGTCATAAAAGAAAACAAACACAAATCTCCTCAATACCCCCTTGAACAATCTGTTCATGGTTGATTGAAAGGTTGCTGGTGCGTTCATAATGCCCTTCATGTGTTTTAAAAGTTTTGCTAATATCTTCAGTTCTCATCCGAATTTGGTGGAATCCAGTCTTCAAGTCCAGCTTGGAGAAATACTTTATCCCATGTAACTCATCAAGCAATTCCTCGATATCTGGGATCAGAAATCTATCAGGCACGGTCTATTTGTTTAAGGCTCGGTAATCCACACACATTCCCCAGCCCCCATCTTTTTTCTTGAGTAAAATTATCGGACTAGCATATGGACTATTACTATACCGTATGATTCCACTATCTAACATTTCTGCCACCTGCCTTTCAACTTCATCTTTAAGGTTGTGGGCCAACTTGTAAGGCCTCTTGTTCACTGGGGTTGCCTCGTCCACCAAAGTTATTGCATGGTCCGTTAACCGGCTTGGTGGAACCCCTGTCGGTTCAACAAAGAGTGTCTGATATTTATTCAATACCCTTTTTAGCTGTTGCTGTCTATGTTCTTCTTCCTGGTTCATGAGGTCAGTTTTCCTGATCCAGCCTTCCAAAAATATCGTTGATTTCTGTAATAGCTGCTGCAAAACCTCTGGCCTTCCTTGAGATTCCTTAACCCCTTGGAGTCTAACCTCTCGTCTCTCCCACAAGAATTCCTTACAACATTTCCCAATGTCTTCAACCATTTCATACCCAAATTCAACCCCCCCCCCCCCCCCCCCCCCCCCCCCCCCCCGGTGTCAAAAACATAGGCTTCAATAGCACTTGTGACGAAACCCGTTGCCCATCTCCAAGTCTAATTCCGAAAGGCTGAGTAGATCGATCTCCATGTTTGGTGATACAAACCTGGACATATAGGGAATAAGTGGGTTATAGTGGTGGAACATTCTAGAAAGGGCAAAAGAGTCGGGCAAAAGAGTCATGACAGTGCAACTGACAGAATATTCTAGAAGAGGATTGTACAGCTGAAGAAGTTATAAATAAATGGGAGGGGCTAGAGAGAAGGGGAGATAGAGAGGAATATAATTCTGTTAGTTCGGCCGTTGGCTTGGGCGGGTGGACCTGGGGTCCCTCGTATTTCTGTTCTTAGTCCCTCCACGGAACGAAAGAACCGCGGACTCAGAACTGAATCCGTTCAGTGCGTGTGGCTATGGCTGTTGCTGCTGGCCGCGGGGAAGCAGAGACGAGAACAAGCGAAGCCTCGCCGGTGCGGTCCGTGGGCAGCGGGCGGCTCCTGAGAAATCAACGGCGGGTCTGGAAGCTTCGAGGGCGGAAGTTGGTCCTGCAGCGATCATTCCCCGACGAGCGAAGACGCAGCGGTTGAGGATGCGTCTGAGCGGCCAGAGAAACCGACGCGTTGTTTTCAGCTGCGGTACGTTAGGGCAGAACCAAACCAGTGGACTCTGATGAAGACTGGAACGGTTTCCTAGACTGCGCACTGGAGATGCCAAACAGAATGGAGCGTGCCGGTAATGAACGGAAGCGTCGTCGTCGAGCGCCAGCGAATAGGCAGAGCGCATCAGCTGCAGTGTGCTTCCTTCCTCCAACTGTAGCCGGCAACAGCAGCTCGAGCGTCCGAGGGAGAGGATGAAGAACGGCAGTGCGCTTCATCTGCTTCTGCCGTGTGCGTTGACGCTGGAGGTGAAGAAACCGGTAGCGCGCCTTTGGTAAGGAGGCAGTAGACAGGTCGGACCAAATGACAAGATCCAGCGACTCCTAAACTACTTCCTTGAATTAACAAGCAGAATTACAAACAAAAATAGACAGCTGATGGAAGAAAACAGGAAGAAGAAGAGTGGGCGACTAAGAACAGAAACACAAGGGACCCCAGGTCCACCCACTCAAGCCAACAGCCGAACTAACAGAATTATATTCCTCTCTATCTCCCCTTCTCTCTAGCCCCTCCCATTTATTTATAACTTCTTCAACTGTACAATCCTCTTCTAGAATATTCCGCCAGCTGTACTGCCATGACTCTTTTGCCCTTTCTAGAATATTCCACCGCTATAACCCACTTATTCCCTATATGTCCAGGTCTGTATCATTTTCCATCTTAGTTAGTGCCTTGGTCACAAAATTGTGACCAGCCCCACTGTCCACTAGAATTTCTATCGTTATTCCACTGTCCACTGTCCTGCAAATAACAGAGATTCAGTTTTTCCCTCACCCATACTTCTTAACTCCACCTTCTCTGTTGTCAATTCTGCCTCCAAATCTTTCTTCCCAATCTCTGGCTGCGAATCGTCCATGAGCTCAGAGTCAGATTTTGGTTCTTCGATCTCCCATACCAAAAGCCTCAGATTTTTATCCGGACACCGATGGAAAGGGCTGTATGGCTGTCCGCAACGAAAACACAACCCCTTCTGCTTCCGTTCTTCCCTTTCTTGGCGGCTAATGGACCTTACTCCACTCCACTTGTCCTCTCCTCCAGATTTCCGCGCATCGATCTCCTTCCTGTTCCTTTCCATAGCTGGCCTAACCCTAACAAACTGTGCTGTTGGCATAATAGGTGCGACTCCCCATGGAACTGGTGCAAGCACCTGTCTCCTTCGTACTCCCCTCAACACTCTATCCCCAACCAATTCTCTCTCCACCTTCTGTGCCAAAGCTATCATCCGAAACCTGTTGTTAGGTTTGTGGGTAGACACTCTATTCTCAATCTCAGATCGCAAGCCACCCATGAACAGACTCATGAACCATGACTCAGGAAAATCCGGAATCCTCAGAGCCACCTGTTCAAACTCATCAGTATACTCATCTACTGTTACGCGCTGACAAAGTAACTTCAAGTATCGGATTGGGTCTCCTTCTGCCGTCTTCCCAACCTTCCATTTATGCCGGTTTAAACTGTTCCTACATCCGCTCCGGTCCGAACATTGCCACGACAAAAACCAGTAAAGAGCCGTATCTACCTTGCAGATCTGCGACGGTGGCAGCTTCATATCTCCTGGTGTTTGATTTATTAAGAAGTACGTTTCAGCTTTGGTAATCCATCTGTACGGATCGTCCCTGGCGAAGGATGGTAATTTGACTCTGCTGGCAGTACTTCATATTAACAAGTACGTTCCAGCTTTGGTAATCTATCCGTACAGATCGTCCCTGAAGAACACGCTGCTGCCGACTCTCCACATATTCCAGAAACTGAACATCGCTCCACCTGCAGCTGCAACTCCTTAGACCGCCCCACTGTTCCAGGTCTTGAATTCTGTGAGTAATTTTCTCCTCATTTGTCTGCAACAGATCTTGTACGACTCGTTGGAACTCTGACTGTCCTCTTTGCATGTTTTCTATACTGGTCTGCACGGCGACAATCGATTGTTCTGATTCTTGATATTTTCGTTGTGTTTCTTCAACGTTGTTTCGGTTGTTGCGACGTTACTCTCCATTGTCGTCTGCATTCAGACTTCCAATGTCCACAGATTCCGCTCGTCTTCAAGAGCACCGGCACCGGCACCGGCACCGGCCAACGTGTCATGCAACTGCAGCTCCAATTTTCCTTGGTGGGAAGAAAAACAAACCAGCAACTGCACTGGCTTATTCTAGTTTCTCTCTCTCTTCTGATCAAGAAACCTTTTCTTGAGTTCATCAACCACGATTCTCTTTTGTTGGAGTCTGTATCCCACATCGGACGTCCGTCGTGGCTCTCTCTCCAACAATTTCAGACGGCCGACCTTCTTCTCCCCCTGCGATGGCCTTCTGCTGCCGCGCCTCCCTGCTCGCCGCGCCTCCCTGCTCGTCGCGCCTCCCTGCTGCTGCGCCTCCCTGCGACGGCCTCTTGTGCACCACAGTGGTGCCACCAGCACTCGCGCTTCCTCCACCGCATCACAACACCTCAACTGCCTTGAATTTGGTTTCTTTGGCGCCGCCAGATCCCGCAACGATTATGCGGAATCCCCGCTTCCCGTCGCCGGCCCCGCAAGTGTGGCTTTCCCGGTGCTAGTGTGGCTTTCCCGGCGTATCATTGACCGGCCCCGCTAGTGCGGATTTCCTGGTGCTCCGTCAACCGGCCCGGTCTGTGTGGTTTCTCTGCTGCGCCCGCGACATCTTCATCCATCCATCATCCTGAGAGGGAGGTGCGATCTTGAGGGGGAGCTACGATCGTCGCTTGTTTCTTTTTATTTCCTCTTGTTTCGTAATCAAGCTGGGTATGTCCAGCTTGAGGGGGAGTGTTTGCAGCGTTTCTTGTTTGCTTTGTATTGTCGTTGCTTTGGTCTCTTTTCTTTATATGTCCAAGCTAGGTACACCTAGCTTGAGGGGGAGTGTTGGAGTCTGTATCCCACATCGGACTTATGGTCTGATGTGGTCTTAATTATTCATTATAAAAGAACCTCAAGGCCTCATTTAGAGAGGACCTTGGGGGTTCGGGTCTCTCTCTTTATTCTTCAACATCTTTCTAAAACTCTCTCAATGAAAGCACCAATTGTTTGGATTCCAACTAACAAAAAGTTTCTCAAAGAGCAAGAGTAAGGATCAAGATCAAATGAACATTATATTTCTCTTTGAATATTGGCAAAACCGTACTTACAGCAAGAATGTGTCAACTTCTATAGAAGAAAGAACTACATTTCAATGGGTGAAAACCAGCGAGCGTCCGCCTCCAATAGCTCCCACCCTGCTGCACTTAAGGGAGAAAATCCACCTTTCCTGACCGTATTCCGCCAACATGACCGCCTCCAGGTTAAAATGCCAGAAGGCCGACCCAAACCAACTCTCCGTTTATTTATAGGCAGTCCTCCTCCCTAAACTGACTTAGCCCACTCACGTCCTCTTCCTTTGATAGGTATGCAAAATGGGGGGGGGGGTGGGTGAGCTGACTTACCCTCCCCCGTCCTAACATCACTTGTTACTCGTGCTAAATGGTTTGAAAAAATTAGCTGTCTTTTGTTTCTTTCAAAAACACTTGTTCTTAAATTATAAAAAAATCATTTAAATAAGTGGCAGAAAAATATTTTTTCAATTAGCAATCTTTAAACATCTAAACATAGGACTTGTTATAAGTGTTATAAGCAGTTTTCAGTATGCATTATTGAACGGAGAGTTGGAGATCTCATAAATTTGCAATATCTAAATGGTTATTGGTTCCTCCCTTTCTTCTTGCCCCCCCCCCCCAATGATTTGTGATCCGGTGCCTATTTCTTTTCAGGACATACTATTTCTATGAGTTTGGGAGAGACCAACAGCATGTTGCACTTGTTGCTGTTGTCAACAGTGGGAAGGTATGTTGTTGCATCGGGTCAGTAGTTTTGGTGAATTTAGGCTATGTTTGGTATGGGAGAAACCATTTTGATGGAAATGAAAATGGCATGGGGGCCAGAATCTGAAAGGGATTGGTAAGTTAATAAGTATGCTAGATATTATAAATATATTATTACAACCGGTCAGGGGCAGGAGAGAAATACAAAAGAAAACTACACACGCACCCGGGGAGGCTCAAACCGACCTCCCCCCCTCCCCCGCCACCACAGGGATGCAACCACTAGGCTGCGCTGCGCCCCGTGGGGCAATAGTATAAATATATAATAACAAAATAATTTAATTCAATTGTTCTCCATTATTTTAGGGGTATTCTTGTCAATAAAACATAAAATCCGGAATAATGATATCGATAATGAGCATTCCTTCCGAATTGAGAGGGGTTATGTTCTGCTTCCCTTAAATACCCTACATGGCTTTCTGACCATGTCCTTTTTTATTTTCTCAGATCAGTCTTTCTTTGTACCGAATGGTGTCATAAAAGTATTTTCTGTTCAAAATTCATTGCCCCGCTCCGCTGAAATTATTTTGTTTCAATTTTATGGTAAAAAAACTGCCTTCATTCATGAATGTGCTGTTGCAGGTATTCATTTCTGGGGTGACTGCGCCACAGTCAAAGTGGGAAGATGATGGTGTGAATCTTCGATCTGCTGCTATATCACTGAAAGTTCTGTAGACATCCACTGAGAAATTCATTTGGTCAGCCCCTTCAGTGCACAAAATTTCTACATGGGTGTTATTTACAAGAATGCATGCAAGCTGAGATGATGCTGAATTTTGAGGAACCTTACAAAGTTAATTTATTGACATGAAATTATGATTCTGGATCCTAGTCATCTCCTACTTCTCATCATTCTTTTAACCCAGACTGCTGTTTTGCTTTTAAATTCAACTGATGACGCTCACCAGCTGCTGGTTGTTTCCAGATTCATCAATGGTGGAACAAAACCCCTGGTTCATGGAGCTGCCAGCTTCCTTCCACTACTGAGACCGCACAGGCACTGCTGCTGCTCGGTAAAGTTAGAAGGTGAGAATAATTTTATTAATGCATCAGAAGTGTGAGAATGTTATAAATAAATATTAATTTATTAAAATATAGAGCATAAATAGTTGTTTTGTAATGATTACAATATTATTTAAATGTTGCAATTGTCAGTAAATTCTGAAGAAAAATATTTTTATCTGTAACTTCAAAAATATGAGATAATACATTGAAACCTTCCATACAGATATTTATAAATACAGGATGTATATACAGTATCTATACAGAATGTATATTTATATATTTTGCATGGTGGGTACAAGGAAAAAATTATGCAGAATATATTCTACATACATAATACATACAGAAAAATTCAATTTGATTATTTGAAGAATGTGAATTTTAATATCTTTTATTGACAATAAAAATTTCAAAACTATTTTTTATTTGAATTAAATTTTTTAGATTGATTAAAATTCAATGTCAAAAAATGGGAGAAATATAAATTTTTCTTCATTTTGTATCATAGCTGGCTATGATGACGTATCTATGAAATTTGGAGTACCTAAATCCTAATTTGTGTAATTTTTTAAAACCCGAACCCCGTTATTGTTTATTTTTTAAATTCATTATCCTAATCCCATCTTATTATATTTTGGAGTACTTCTTCAACCATCCTTGAAATTTTAATATCTATTTATAAATTCATAATTTTAAAATTCATTCATAAATTTAAAATGAATGGATCTCAAATTAAATATACATATTTTATAATTTTATTATAATTTGAAAATATATAGTTAATGAATTAATAATAATATGAATCTTGATGCAAAATTAATTTATAATTCTAATATGAGCAGAACTCAAATTAAATAAATATATAATTTAATTTTATTAATATTTCAAAATATATAATCGCTAAATTAATAATAATTAATTTAATTGAGTTTGGATTTGAAATATCCCAAGACTACTTGAACTCTTCAAATATTAACCCGGTTTTAAATTCATTACTCTAATTGAATTTGTGTTGCGGAGGTTTTAAGTGTTTTTTCGCTATCAATAACTAAACTTCACTCTCTTCGCGTCAAAGCTATCTGTCGGTGAACATAATATTAAAATAGATTTTTTTTAAAGTTTATTATAAGACGAGAAGATAACTCATCATTCTTCTTCAGAGAGCCAAATTTTCTTCTCTCTTTTTCTCTTTCAAACAAAGATTCTCCTCTGTTCACTAATATGCAAAAAAATTATACAATTCCCTCTCACAATTTATTTATATGCTGCAAGAATTAGTTTTAATCCTAGTCAAATGATCAACACCGATTCTCAAGTGTGGAGTCATTTATCTTCTTTCACGTGTCCTCTCCTTTTTGTGATGTGGTAAAACATTAAACAAATCAAGGGCCTCTTTTCTAGGCAATCCATAGCTCATATTGAAGGCACTTAAATGACATGAAAGATCATGTTTCATACACTTAAATATAGATGTCCTTTTTTCGATATAGATGACATCTCTAATAATACATGACCTTTAATGACTCGTACAGTTGACCATGCTTGACTCGTACAATTGACCTTGCATTACCTGGTTCAATAGATATTTGGATTGTATCTTGTATTCCTAAATTATTGTCAGAACCCTGAAGAATGGCGTTTGTGCTTCAACTAGATTACCCACTATATTTTAAATAGTCGCATAATATTGATTATCAATGATTTTATGAAATTAATTAAGCGTGTTTAATATATGATTCAAACTCACACATCATGTACTCAATGTGATAATCATATTTGGATATTTTGAGCGTTTTCTCAAGAATTAGACAAGCTAGATCATCACGATGTTCTTTAGAGATGGGTCAACTAATATAATTTACAATAACAACAATACATGGGAAAAATAAAGAAATAAGATTATTGTACATAAATCATTCCACGATTAAAGAGGTTGATTTGTGTTCTTTTGATTAAGTGATCAACATATCACTACAAGACTTATAAATTATGTTATGAGTAACACCTGAAATAAAAAATATCCAAACCTAGAAATATAAGATCAATTGAAGATTACAAGTCTAAAACAGTAAATTGTATCAGGTTTGATTTCCTAGGTTGATAACTAAGAACTTAACTAGTATAGATGTGCAAGTTTAACTGAGCCGATTGAAATCGACTGAACCAAATCCACTCAGACCAATAAATATTGATTTAAATTGAAAAATTAGTTAGGATCTGTTAAAGATTATTGTATAATTTTTTTTGTTTGATTTGGTTTCAATTGGCTTAATCATTTTTAACATAAACGGGATGATTTGACGAGACATATAAATAATAATTTCAATAGGACATGATTATCATTTTCACTAATTGAAGATGGAAATAATGTATATCCTTATTAAATTTTTATTAAAATGGAACACGATGGATTGATGCAATGTCTAGGTGAAGCCAAGTCATCAAGTCACATTACAAAGTACAACCTCATGTTTGGCTCAATTGGAATTATTCAAAACTTGCATTTTAATTTTTTGTTGTTAAGAAGGGGTTTGTTTTTTTGCTATTGATAGTTTTTGCATGATTTTTTTTCGTGACCAGTGACCCTATTTATAATTTTTTTTTGTACATGTGGTATAAACAATTTTTTGACATATTATTTATTCGCTTAATGATTTTGTTTCAATT
This sequence comes from Viscum album, assembly GCA_963277665.1. Classification (NCBI taxonomy): domain Eukaryota; kingdom Viridiplantae; phylum Streptophyta; class Magnoliopsida; order Santalales; family Viscaceae; genus Viscum; species Viscum album. The sequence goes on along the minus strand of OY728121.1, from coordinate 83,983,841 downwards.
TATTTAATACTTATTTCCTTAACAGAAAAGACTAATTAGAATCAATATAAATTGATCAGTTTAGTTTAATACAGTTTTGGGTTGATCATCGATTCATTTTTGATCTTTCTCTAAAGGTAATCGATTCTCAATTGATCAAACCAATGCCTTCAACTGTTTGAATTTGTCCATGAACACCCCAATTAACAAGATGTATAAAAATAGAGAAAACACACAAAGAAGGTGTTCTATGGTTTTTGGAGTTTCCTTCAGTTTTCTAAAGGCTTGAATGCCTTAATAAAAATGATGTTATAATTGTTGAGGTGACCAGAGTTAAAAAAGATGCTCATAAAACTCTAATTCTTGTAACATGCACAGGATAACAAATTCATGTGAGATTTTGAATTTTTTGGGCTTATGTTGAACTATTAAGTTGTAAGTCATTGTTTCAACTTTCCAACACAACAAAACATGTATCATGTGGGCCTCTAGAACTTGAGATATATTGGAAACATTGTTTGTTTTTTAGACTGTATGAAAATATGGGAGTCTTCATTAACACATCCATGCGGATTATATAAATATTTCATTGAGTTTTGATCTTCAAATATCAATCGTAGGTTCATCCATTGACTTTAATATGAAACCCGAGTCGATGGGTTCTAGGATGTATAGACCAAGTTATATACTAAATACCAACCCTCATGACTTGGGAAATGAGTGTTCTTTGAATGTTTAAGACCCCGCTTTGTAGTAGGAATATCATCTGTATCGAAATTGCCTCTTTAAGCATATTTTCATAGTATGAACTTGAAGGTTTTAGGCACAACATAAGCGCTGATAGGGACATGCCCAACTCAGCTTTTTGTCGAAATTGATGATTAATCTGAGATGTATATGACAAAGAATGTCATGACCAATAAAATTGAATTAAAGATTAACTAACACGAGAACACCAGAACCAAACACAAGATCATCACATAATAATTTATAATTAATTTATGCAGTTTAGAATTACCTTGTGATGAATTCTTTCTTCATGGATGAATCTTACAACGCTTCTATGTTGTACTATCACTGTATTGTAGGAATCAAGTATAGATCTACTCTAGTGGTGATCCACACGTGCACCACGAACCTTTGAACGATGTCATAGGAATCTCTGAGTGCTAATGCGAAAGATCATAATGATTGTGTCATTCGTTTATGATCGCCATGAGAATCTCTTCAAAGGACACTCCTTGATCTCTTTAGAATCGAGAGGGGTGAAGGAGGACTGCTCTCCGTTCTTGAGAGCGTTCTTGGAGAGAACCTCTCTAGGGTTTGAGAGGATCCTATGAAATCATTATGCACAACCAAAACAAATGGTCAGCTTTGGGGTCAAAAATAATATAATTAGGTTTAAATTGTTTAAATTGTATTCAAATAATGTTTAATATATATTATTTCTCACTAGAACTTTAAACTCAATTCGCTATTCCTCTACAATATTTTTCGACCCTTGAATAATGAGTATTTATTTAATAAATAAATATCATTGCATTATTCATCAATAAATAAATAAATAAATAAATAAATATTATATTCACTAAATAACAAATAAATATTCATTAAATATTCTGCTAACAAATATTATCTCAAATAACCAGTGACTGAATATATACAATCAAACAAACACGACTAATTATTAAACCATGTATGAGAATAATATTTATTCAATATGTTAAATAATAAATAATATTTAATATTTAACTGAGGTACTGGATATGCTTAGTGTAAGACATTCTAAGTATCTTTCTCAGTGACATTAGGAGAAGCCACCCAAAGTCTAAGGTTAGCGTTTAACAACACGCCAAGACACCCATAGAGAAATAAGTTAATGTCGCAATAAAGTACAATCTCATACAAACACTTACTGTGTAATATAATCTCTTTATCACTATATCTCTAATCAATCAGGTTGCATGTTGTAGTCATTAACCCATGTGCTCGATGTTTCTTTGTAACGTTCCCCAATATGACACTCTCTCATGTGACCAGAAATGGTTGGTTATGGGACCTCAAGTGCGTCTCCCTGAACGTTAGAGGCTGCAAACTAGAAGCGGGGGGTGTTGATAGTATAGTGAGGAGATTATACCCCTTTGCTATGAAGTGTCATAGTAGAAGAAACAATTCAAAGTAAAACAAAAATAATCAGAGTAAAACAATGCAGAAGACAATAATAAGAGCCAACTAATTTATCCAATAAATAGATAAAGAATAATGTAATGACATGCTGAAGTGTATCTAAATGACATGCTAGAACAATACAAGACAAGACTAGCAAACTCAAATAAAAGACTCAAAGTCCCGAGTCCCAAATCCCACGTTGGTCCCATCTCCAAACTCCAGCCCAACAGAAAACAAGCAATCAGCAACAAGGTCCTTTGCCCTTGTCCAAATCCGTATCCACGAAATTTGCTTGGGTGCCAAACAACGACCTGAATTGGGTGCGAGTAAAACTTAGTAGGTCAACACCACCGTGTCTAAACAAAACCAGTCTGATAAGAAGTGTATGCAATAAAGAGATAAACATGTAAATTAATTAATTCAACAATTAAATAAATACAATAACCTGCTTCGGCTTCGTGCCAAAATATCTCTGAGCATGCCTTACAACCATGCCAACCACAACCATATAACCAAGGTGAATAACCTACTTCGACGCCATGTCAGAATATCTCTAAGCATGTCTTACAACCATGCTAACCACAACCATATAACCAAGGTGAATAATTTGCTTCGGCGCTCTGCTGAAATATCTTTGAGCATGTCTTGTAAGAGTTGGTGTCCTAGAACCAACTGGTTTTACTTTGATTACATGGATATTTAATGTATTATTACATATTGTTCATTGTTCTGCATGACTATGATGTAATAATGTCATAGAGTATTTATTACATTGATAAGGTCATGACAGTTCTCCGTTATGATGAGAACTTTGAAATGCTTTAACAATATTCTTAAATATAGTTCTGTGGTTGAATGACATACTATGATGAGACACATAGCATGCAGACCGTCAGGTGCGAGTGCTCGTAAGCAGATGAGACTTCCTCTCATGAAGTTCATACTTGGTAATCTCTAAGATAGGAGATTATGAGAACAGATCCGCTAGTAGGAATTCCGCATGTTTTGGTGTCATCAGATATTTCTATCTGCGAGCGTGTGTAATGATCCTTAGACTTTAAGATTATCATTAATATGTGTCACGACTTACGCACTTTGATTTACTAACGAAAACCGTCATACATACAGTTGACAGGAAGTAGGGTACGTTGGGTGCATCACGAGTGACATGTTATTAATGGATAATTCGAGGAAGGATTTGTCCCTTCCATTTGTGGAAGTTGATATCTCGACCATTTGATTGAAATAGAACCGTCACGCGAAATTCCATGGCCATGATGTAACGGCGAGTTTATTTCAGGTAGTCAAAGAATGACGTATCAAGCATAAAAGTTGATGACACAATCATGAAACCTGCTTGATGAGATATTGCGACAAAGTGATTATATTACACAGTGAGTGTTCGTATGTGGATGTCGTTGTTGCGACTTTACGTTCTTTCTCTTGGGTGCCTTGACCCGTTGCTAGACATTACTCTTGGACTTTAGGTAAGCCCGCCTAATGTCAACGAGAAAGAATCCTAGAGGGTCACACACTAAGTGTTTTTTGTGGTCTTAGTTAAATTCTATTTGAATTTAATTAATGAAATAAATATTATTCTCAAGACTGTGGAATAATTTTATTCAAGTTAAAATGACCGCATAAACTAAATAAAATATATTTATTTATTTTATTGAACATTTAATAAATATTTATTTATTAGTTTGTAAATAAAATATTTATTTAAGAGAATAAATTATTTATTTATTTATTCGAGTGTTCAATAAATGGAAGTGGAGTTCGAGTGGACCAAAGTCGGTCCGGTAATAAAATAATTATTTGCAAGACGGTAAATAATTATTTAACTAGTTGACACGAATTAAAATAGTGCTGCTATTATTTTGTGACGCGGAATTTGTAATTTTGTTTTGCGCAAGTTGGCGCACCATAAATAATGACGCAATATTATTATTAAATGCACGAGTTTTCTCCAAGTTCATGAATGTATTTAATTGTTGCTATGCAATTAAATATTGTAACTGAAATTCCATGTATATAAATAGACAAGTACGCCTATTGTGCCACACAACACACCACACCACACGCCTGGTGAATTGAGAATTGTTGAGCCAAACAATTTCTATCTCGAATCCTCTTCTCTCCCCTCTCAAGAACGAGAGATGTTCTTCAAGGCCGAAGAACAAACGATCAAGAATGACCGACACAAGACACTCGCTTCGTCGCGCTAGCACCCGGAGAACGAGCGGTGTCGATCAGATGCCATCGTAGTACGTGTGGATCACCGCTAGAAGGATTCTAGTTTGGATCCTTACAAGCACAACAAGATAATCTGGAAGGGTCATTCCAGATGATCAACATCATCAACGAAGAAAAATACCAAAGATCTAGGTATTATTTTTCTTTATGAAATTAATTAAATTAATTATATACATGATGTGCAAGATCCTCTCTAAAGGTTTTGAGCCTTTTTCTTCTTTATCTAAATCTTTGATTATATTCTGTGGAGACCGACGTTCATCGTCGTATTGATCCTGATCATGGTAAAAATCAAAGTTGGGTGCCGTCCCAACCACACTTCCGCTGCGCCCAGAACCTTCATGTCTTACAACCATGCCAACCACAATCATATAATCATGGTATGATCACAACAAACATTCCGGGTCAAATCCCTATAAGCATTACAACATGAGACCGGGCATAACCCGCTCTCTATAAGCAATGCAGCATGGACTGGACCGAGCTCGCTCACTATCATCATTACAACATATACGTGTGCAAGTGCCTGGGTCTGACCCGTTATATAAGCATCTTAGCATAAAACACAATTCCTATCATACAACATGGATATCACAATATCACATCATATCTCAATGGTTAATTATGCGAATTACCATTATTCTTTCACATGCCACTTTTTAATTCAATTCACAATTGATTAACAATTATATCAATAAGCATTAAGCCACAATTTAGGGATTCTATAATAAGAAATCACCCTAGGTCACATGTCATGCTAAACATACTTTAAGCCATTAGCCAATTCAATCATATTCAAAGGTTTGCTCACCCAATGGGTAGCAATAAACCATGTCAGATGTCGATTGAGAATAAGGGAATTCAAAGAATAATCTCATTTGTTATTTATTTAATTTGGTCACACACTTTGTTGGCACGATCACAATATTGCATAAACTTGAAAATAATAAAAAACCATAAGGTTGAGATTTAGACCCCCTACCTTTAACCGACGATCCAACAACGCTTCCAACAACCAACAACCACAAGGAAGAAGGCATAGATGATTGCAAAGAGGTTCCTAGATTAAAACTGATCAAGATCAAAACCAACAATGCAATTGGTCAAAGGATTTCACCGCAACAAGTTGGAGAAGAAAGAAGAGAAGGAAGAAACCCAACCAAAAGGACTTACCAGAGATTGCTCACACAAACAGGACGCCTGGAAGGGAAGTTGGCACCCCAAAATCACCCGAAGAATGCCCTAGGGTCGAGAGGAGAGGAGCTGCAGTGAAATAAAACAAATTTCAGTTGCACAGTATGTTTAAAATAGCAGGTCGGACATTTACACGATGTGTAATATGGTTTCACGTCGTGTAAATGTTTTTAATGGCATTCGCCGAAAAACCAGTTGCCTCAAATTTATTTTATTAAAATCCACGAACAATTACACAACGTGTAATCCCTTTACACGACGTGTATATGTTTCGTAGTTTGTTTTTTCAGCCCATTTCCCCTTTAACTCTCCAAACCTCCTTCAAAACTTCTCTTACCAAGAACCCCTTTAACACTTAGTCCCATTTATACCCGGGCTCCATTAATTCAAAGAAGCATACATCTCTGAACTTTAGGTCATTTTCCCCAACAAAGACCCTTTGTCTTTGAACAAGACTTGACCACTAAGGCTCAAACAAAAATCTCAGAGAAAAATGTACCTGAAAAAAGACGAGATCTTACAATCTTTCCACCTTATAACTGCTTGTCCCTGAGCTGCTCCAAGCATCACTGTGAGGTCTCAGCGAACAAGTCCAGCCACTGTGTTCGCATATCAGACTCCCTTTCCCAGGTCTCCTCCTGAACTTGCCCATGCTGGCACTGCACTCGAACCAACGATATAGTTCGACCTCGAAGATATTTCTCACTACGACCCACAACCCGTATAGGATGCTCCTTAAAGGATGCATCAACACAAAGCTCGATGTATGCTATGTCTATCACATGGGAATGGTCTAGATGATATCTTCATAGTTGTGACACGTGGAACACATCATGCATGACACTATAACGCTGTGGAAGGGCTAAATGGTATGCCACTGGACTGACCCTTGCCACTATTTCAAACGACCCAACAAACCTGGGTGCTAGCTTTTCTTGTTTCCTGATACGGCGCTGCCCCATCCTAGGTGACACCTGAAGGAAAACATGTTGACCAACCTCAAATTCCAAAGGCCGTCTTCGATGATCAACATATGATTTCTGCCTGCTCTGCGCAGTCACCAACCGCTGTCTGATCAACTGAACCAGTTCATATGTCTCATGCACGAGACTGGGCCCAATAAGTGCTGAATCACCTACCTCCAACCAACAAAGAGCCGAACGACATGACATGCTATACAAAGCCTCAAAAGGTTCCATTTGGATCGATGCTTGGAAGCTATTATTATATGAAAATTCCACGAGTGCCATATGTTTCTCTCATGAAACACCAAAATCCAAAACATATGCTCGAAGTATATCCTCCAGAACTTGAATAATCCGCTTAGATTGACCATCAATCTATGGATGATAGACTGTGCTTAAGAGAACTTGTGATCCCAAAGCTTTCTGAAGTCCCTGCCAGAAACGCGATGTGAAACGAGGATCTCTGTCTGAAATGATACTTCTCGAAACATCGTGCAATTAAACCACCTCGCGCACATAAAGATTTTTCAGATCATCAACTGTAAAATTTTCCCTAATAGGCAAGAAGTGGGCTACCTTAGCCAGTCGATGCACAACAACCCATACAACATCATTCTTACAGGTTGTCCTAGGTAGTCATGTCACAAAATCCATTGTGACATCATCCCATTTCCACTCAGGAATGGGTAAAGGCTATAAAATCCCAGCTAGCCTATGATGCTCGGCTTTTACCTGCTGCCAAGTGAAGCATCTAGTCACAAAGCTTGCCATCTTCTTCTTTATTCTTGACCACCAATACTGTCTACGAAGATCATGATATATCTTTGTTAAACCAGGATGCACCACCCATCCAGAAGCATGGAACTCCCTCACCATCTCCTCACGCAAGCCTGTAGGAACCCATACTCGGCCACGAAAAAGAAGAGAATTTCCACTTCTGAGAGACCATCTTGATGGATTCTCCCCACCATATAATTTGTCTCTTAGAATCGAGCCTTCCAGATTAGACAACTGCTTGGTCTTAATTCGGTCCAAAAGAACAGGTATAATTGATGTTGAAGTTAAAGCTACTTGCCCTTGAGATTCCTAAACATCCTGATGCATGTCTGCAAAGAGGTCCATTATCCACCACTCATTGTAAGACTCCCGTACTACCTTTGTCTATGTCTTTCGACTTAAAGCGTCGGCAATGACGTTGCCCTTTATTGGTGTATAATCCAATTCAAAATCGAAAGACTGTAAATACTTGACCCACCTCCTATGCTGAAGGTTAAGGTCTTGTTGGGAAAAGATGTACCTGAGAATTTTGTGATCCGTGTATACCACAAACCTCCCACCCATGAGATAGTGTCTCCAACATCTCAGGGCATGTACCACTATCGCCAACTCTAGATTGTGAGTAGAGTAATTCCTCTCATGCGGTCTCAGCTGTCCGGAGCCATAAGCAACAACACAATACTTATGCATTAGAACTACTCCTATCCCAACTCTGGATGCGTCACAATACACAGTATATGCTTTACTCGACATAAGTAAAGTGAGGATAGGTGCTGAGGTCAGCCTACCATTCATCTCTTGGAAAGCTCTTTCACAAGCATCAAACCAAACAAACTTCACTCCTTTATTGGTCATCCCAAACATTGATGCTGCCAAATAGGAGAAATCTTGGATAAAACACTGATAGTAACCTTCTAAACCCAGAAAGCTCTGTATTTCGAAGTCGTTCTTGAGTTGTTCTCAAGATATCACAGCTACGACTTTATCTAGGTCCACTGACACTCCTACCTCTGAGATGACATGACCCAAGAAGTGCACTTTATTTATCCAAAAATTGCATTTGGTTTGCTTGGTGTAAAGATGATACTCTCTCAATGTACTCGGGACAATGTTAAGATGTTTGACATGATCGTCTGCTGACTGAGAGTACACTAAGATATCGTCGATGGAAACCTCCAAAAACTGATCCAGAAACGGATGAAAGATCCTATTCATTAAGGCCATGAATACGGCAGACTCATTAGTCAACCCAAACAACATCACTACAAATTCATACAACCCACACCTGCTCCTAAAATCAGTTCGAGACATGTCTGATAGTCTCACCCTTAACTGATGATATCCTGATCTCAAGTCAATTTTGAAGAAGATCTTGACACCTCTCAACTGATTGAAAAGACTGTCAATGCACGAAATAGGATATTGGTTCTTAACCATCATTTGGTTCAACCTCTGATAGTCCACACATAAGCGGAAAAATCCACCAGCCTTTTTGGTGAAGAGAACTAGAGAACCCCAAGGAGATATACTCGGTTGTATGAAGCCTTTTGATTCTAGATCGTCCAACTGAACCTTCAACTCCTGAAGCTCTGCTGGTACCATTCGGTAAGGCTAGATAGAAATTGGCTATGCTCCCGACACCAACTTGATCATGAACTCGACCTCTCGCTCGGGTAGTAATCCATAGAACTCGTTAGGGAAAACATCCTGAAAATGGTCTACCACTAGAGGAAAAGAATCCTGTTGCATTCCACCATTATCTAGAGAAAGACTAGCGATTTGAGCCGTGAGATAATCCAATCTACACTGAATTGGTCCCGCACGACCAGCCTGAAGATCCCACTCACCCTGGTGAGAATAGATGCTTTCTTCTAGAGATAGGAAGATAACTGTCCTCCTGTAACAGTCGATATGAGCATGGTATAAAACTAATCAATCCATACCAAGAATCAAGTTGAAGCCTGTCATTTCCGGCACAAACAGTTCCCAAAAGAAACGATAACCACCAATCTTTAGAGAACACACCTTGCAACATTTGATATTTTCAGACCTCACTCCCAACGGTGTATCAATAATTAAAACACCATCCAACCTTTCCACATCCAAGCCCAAACCGTTTGCAAAAAGAGCAGATAGAAAAGAATGCGATGCTCCTATATCAAACAAAACACAAGCTAAGGTAGATGATACAAGAATCATATCTTTGACGGTAGACGGTCATGCATCCACATTAGTCGGAGTAGTCTGGATAACGCGCAACTAACCCGTCCCCCTGCCTTGGGATCCAGTTTGACTACCTTGAGCTATTTCCCTTGGTACGATTGCTCATGCACTGGGGTACCACATCCCCTGCCTCAACCTGAACGACCTGTAGAACTCCAACTACTAGCCTGTTGAGGTGTAACAAAGCCCCTTCTCGATTCCAGTTCTTGTCCTGATCCTCTACCACTGGTCTGCTACAGAAAGTTTGAACATAACCTCTAAAGATGACCCAATCTTTCATAGACACGACACTCATTTGCGGGGTAATGACACTGTAGGCGCTTGTGACCAAACTTGCCACACTGATAACACTAGAATGAAACATGATCTTGAGATGGTAGTCCACTGCCTTGACTTCTCTTCCCACTACTTCTTTGGTGGAAATTGTCATAACGACACTTCTTACCACTTAAGGAATAACTCTCAGATTTCCCTACTGAAATAGCCTGGCCGCTACTCGGAGCCTCTCTCAGATTCCCTTCCGTGATGAGAGCTTGATTCATCACGTCTTCAAAGATGCTTAAACATAAAGCGTTTACCTGCAACCTGATCTCATAATGAAGATTGTCCTGGAAACATCTCACATTGTAGATCTCATCACTATCTAAAGATGGTAAAAAAGCATTGTAGGTCGGTAAAACGTCCATCATAGTCCATTATTGACAAATCCTCATGTGTCAGATGCATGAACTCACAAGATTTTTCATCCCTCAAGGTTTCAGGATAAAAATGGCTTAAGAAATTCATCTTGAAGTCCTTCTCGGATAGCTCATCCTGCTGCCCAGCTTCCTCCAGAATATCCCACTAACGCTTAGAATGTCCACAGAGCATATACACAACAAACTTCACTCTCCTATCTGTGGGTGTCTTGAGATACTTGAAGATTGTCTGGAATGACTCAATCCAGAACTTGGCTGCCTAGGGTCCCCCTTCCCCAATAAACACAGACGAATGTTGAAGCTGAAACTCTCTTGTCAATTCATACATCGAAGGAATGGTACGAACAATCCCCCTTTCCATGGATCAAATGACCTTCCAGAAGCCGTCGTGAAGTTGGACATCCATCCACTCCTCAGGAACTATAGGAAGCTCCGGTTCAGCTGCGTTAGGAGCGCGATGATTGCCACTCTCCTGACGCTCAAGCTGAAGACGAGGGGGAGACATTTTCTCTACAAGACAAACACACACCTTAGAGAACTGGCTAGCAACAAGGTCAACCTAACAAACAACTTCAACAGAGAACCACCAACTCTTGGTCTCTCTAGACATGGATTACAATTATTTTAGCATGACATGACAACACATTTTATTTATCCAGTGAAACAAATATCTCATATTACAGTTTAACAGGAAAGTATATATCACATGAAAAAATAGTTATGTCCTTATCATGAATAATGCATGTCAATATGTCCCTATGTGCCTATTATGATGCATATATTTTTATCTCACGCCATACTGGGCCACGAGTACAAATCTCAAGAAACAATAACATCATAAAACAATAACCTCACACAACATGTGAATCACCCAAGATGAAATAACATCAACTATAACAAGAACACAACACAAACAAAAATCCCATCCCTGAGTACTCAGATTTTTCCTCGTACATGGGTTAACTACTCTCATGCACAAGCTCATTACTAAGTCTTGACACATCATAATCTCTATTCTACCTTTCCTAAACAGTAAAGAAAAAGAAAAGAGAATCTGACCCTATGATACCACTTTGTAACATCCCCTAATCTGACACTCTCTCATGTGGTCAGAAAAGGTTGGTTACGGGGTCTCAAACGTGCCTCCCCAAATGTCAGAGGCTGCCGACTAGCAGCGGGGGTGTGGATAGTATAGTGTGGAGACTATACCCCCTTGGTATGAAGTGTCATAGCAGAAGAAACGATTCAAAATAAAATGGAAATAATCAGAGTAAAACAATGCAGAAGACAATAATAAAAGCCAACTAATTTATCCAATAAATAGATAAGGAACAATGTAATGATGTACTTGAATGTATCTAAATGACATGCTAGAACAATACAAGAAAAAACTTGCAGTCTCAAATAAAAGACTCAAAATTTCGAGCCCTGAATCCCATGTCGGTCCCATCTCAAAACTCCAACCCAATAGTAAACAAGAAATCAACAGCAAGGTCCTTTGCCCTTGTCCAAACCTGCATCCACAAAATCTGCTCGGATGCCAAACGACGACCCGAATAGGGTGAGTAAAACTCAGTAGGTTGACACCAATGTGTCTAAACAAAACTAGTTTGATAAGAAGTGTATGAAATAAAGCAATAAACATGTATATTAATTAATTCAACAATTAAATAAATACAACAACCTACTTCGGCTCCATGCTGGAATATCTTTGAGCTTGTCTTACAACCATGCCGACCACAACCATATAACCAAGGTGAATAACCTACTTCGACGTCATGCCAGAATATCTCCGAGCATGTCTTACAACCATGCCAACCACAACCATACAACCAAGGTGAATAACCTGCTTCGACGCCTTGCCGGAATATCTCTAAGCATGTCTTACAACCATGCCAACCATAACCATATAACCATGGTATAGTCACTACAAACATTCTGGGTCAAAGCCCTATAAGAATTAGAACATGGAACTAGGCATAGCCCGCTCTTTATAAGCATTATAGCATGGACTGGGCTGAGCCCGCTCACTATCAACATTACAACATATACGCATGCAAGTGCCTGAGCCTAACCCGTTATATAAACATCTCAACATAGAACACAATTCCCGTCATACAACATGGATATCACAATATCACATCATATCCTAATGGTTGATTATGTTGATTACCATTATTCTTTCATACGCCACTTTTCAATTCAATTCACAATTGATTAACAATTATATCCATAAGCATTAAGCCACAATTTAGGGATTCTATAACAAGAAATCACCCTAGGTCACATGTCATGCTAAACATACTTTAATCCATTAGCTAATTCAATTATATTCAAAGGTTTTCTCACCCAATGGGTAGCAATAAGTCAGGTCAGATGCCAATTGAGAACATGTGAATTCAAAGAATAATCCCATTTGTTATTTATTTAATTTGGGTGCACACTTCGTTGGCGTGATTACGATATTACATAAACTTGGTAATAATCAAACCATAGGGTTGAGATTTAGACCCCCTACATTTAACCAACGATCCAACAACGCTTCTAATGGCCAATGTCCATAAGGAAGAAGGTGCAGATGATTGCAAAGAGGTTCTTAGATCAAAATCGATCAAGATCAAAACCAACAACACAATTGGCCAAAGGATTTCACCACAACAGGTTGGAGAAGAAAGAAGAGAATGAAGAAACCCAACAAAAAGGACTTACCAGGGATTTCTCACACAAACGGGATGTCCAAAAGGGAAGTTGGCACCCAAAAACCACTTGGAGAATGCCTTAGGGTCGAGAGGAGAGGAGCTGCAGCAAAATAGAACAAATTTCAGCCACACAACATGTTTAAAACAACAGGTCAGTCATTTACACAATGTGTAATATGGCTTCACATCATGTAAATGTTTTTAATGGCATTCGCCAAAAAACCCATTGCCTCAGATTTATTTTATTAAAACCTTCGAACAATTACACGACATTCAATCCCTTTACACAATATATATATGTTATACAATTGATTTTTCATCCCATTTTCCCTTTAAGTCTCCAAACCTCCTTTAAAACTTCTCAACTTTCCACGAACCCATTTTAACACTTAGTCCCATTTATAGCAGGAATCCATTAATTGAAACAAACATACATTCCTGAACTTTAGGTCATTTTCTCCAACAAAGGCCCTTCATCTCCAAACAAGACTTGGCCACTAAGGCTCAAATGAAAAATTCAAAGAGAAACGTACCTGAAAAAAGACAAGATCTTACACTCTTTCTTTGTCTTTCCAGAATTGAACCTACCCACAGAACACCACGACCATGGATTTATTTAGGCTATTTCATTCTCATCAAATGACCCGAGATATCAACTTTCGTTAAAGAAAAAAATGGAAAAATCCTTTCACATTATTCATTAATACAATATTCCTCATGACACACCCAATATATCTTACTTCGCCACAAACATATGTTATCATTGTTTTTGTCAATACATCAAAGTATGCGACTAATAATATCCATTAATAATAATCTTACAGTTTAGGGATCAATGCACACGTCCGTAGATAGAAACATCCAAGGACACAACCCAAACCCAAACCTGATGCGTCATAAAAGATCACACAACTTTGCTCAGCCTCTAGAAGAGTCAACACCAGCATAGAAGTCAAAACATATTTCAGATCAATAAAAGAACTTTGACATTTCTCACCCCAAACAAACTTTACTCCCTTCCGAGTGAGAGCGGTCATCAGAGAATCCAACTTTGAGAAATCCTTTATGAACTGGTGATAATACCCTGCCAAACCCAATAAGCTTTGAATCTCAAAAATGTTATGCGGTTGCTCCCATGTCATAACAGATTTTGCATTCTTAGGATCAACTGAAATACTATGTTTCGAGACCACATGTCCCAAGAACTTAACTTACCAAATCTAGAAATCGCATTTTGATAGCTTGTCATAAAGTCAATGATTTCTCAATAAATCTATAACTGCTCTCAAATGACGCAGATGACCCTCCTCAAACTTAGAGTAAACAATGATATCATCCACAAAGACCACCAAGAACGTATCAAGATTCTCATGGAAGATCCTGTTCATTAAATCTATAAAGAATGCAGGAGCATTGGTTAGACCAAATGGCATGACAAGGTACTTATAATGGCTATATCTGCTCCGAAAGGTTGTTTTTTGAATTCCATATTCTTTTATTCTCAACTGGTGATAATCAGATCAGAGATCAATCTTCGAAAACCAATTCGACCCTTTCAATTGGTAAAAAAGATCATCAACCCTTGACGACAGATACTTGTTCTTTACCATAACTCGATTGAGTTTCCGGTAATCAACACATGGGTGAAGTGTTCCATCATCTTTCTTAGCAAAGAGAACAAATGCCGCCTAATGAGACACACTCAGGCATATAAAGTATTTCTCTAATAGACCATCCAACCAAGTCTTTAACTCTTTCGTTTTCAGTTGGTTTCATATGTTAATAAGGTATAGATACTGGTCGAGTAATAAAAACTAAATTAATAGAAAACTTTACCTCCCTTACTGGTGGAAAACCAGAGAAGTCAGAAGGAAAAACGTCAGGAAACTCAACAAAAATATGAGGAAGACCACCACTCAAGGATTTCCGATCTAGATCAAAAGTGAACACTGATATTACTTTCTCCAAATACGGATAAGAAGGTTTGGCTCTCTATGACCTCGAGTCCCATTCTCTCTAAAAAATGCGACACACTCCATCAGATACAGTAAATGAGACCCATTGAAGATAACAATCAATTCAGGCTTTATTAGCTATGATCCAATCCATCCCAAATATGACATCAAGAGGTTTCATGTCGAGAATTAGAAACTCCCAAGTAAGATCAATATTTGATAAAGAGAAAACAAATGCAGGACAATGAAATCCCTACCATCTCTTCATTTCGAGGGGGTTTAATAATATCCATCACATAAGATAAAAGCTCTATAGGAAGATTTAGCAGGCTCATGATACAAGTTGATATAAATGAATGAGATGCAACCGTATCAAATAAAAAAGTGACTAAATATGAAACTATAGCGATGACACCTCTCACAGTCGTTGGACCTGTATCTGCTTCCTCTGGAGACTCTTCCACTGTGTGAATAAGCTTCGTTCTGGATGTATGTTGTTGGAACCCCTTAGATATTGAAGCATCTAATTTCACCATAGTACTTTTTGGTTCCTATGAGACCGTGCCATTATGTGGGATAGAGAAGATATAACAAAACTTCTGCAAGTGTCCCGAACATCCACAGGAGCTGCAAATCTTGCGTTCTTCAGTGAAAACCCATTTTGAATGCCCAGACTTGCCACACTAGAAGCAAGTCAAAGGGTCTCTTCCAACCACCAAAAGAGGTCTAAAAGAACCCTATTGTTGGGATCCACCAAGAGACTCATCACACTTTCTCTTCACTTTATGGGAACTCACCGAATTATCATTGGGAGAAAAAGGAACTCCCATCAACCCTGACTTACCAGCCATATCAAGTTCAACCGTCAATGACCTATCTAGCACGTCAGCATAAGAAGAGAGATTCATCATGAAAAACTAAGAACAAATATCATATTGAATTATGATCTTGAACCGTCGAGTCTTTATCTTCTCATTCAATACAATCTTAGGTGAAAACTACACAAGCTCAGAAAATCAATTTGCATATTCTATCATGGTCCTGTCAGCCTGTTCGAGTTTGAAAAAATCCATAGCCTTACCTAGCACTATAGAATCTGGATAGAACTGACCAGTGAAAAGAACTTTAAAGTATTTACACTCTAAACCCTCATGCTTCTTATCCATCACCACCGAGTCCCACCATCTCCTTCCAGGTCCCTCCAGCTTTAAGGTTGCGCACTTTACCTTAATAGCTTCGGGAGTTTCCAAGAAATCAAACAGAATATCTATATTTACCAACCAGTCCTCAGTCTATTGAGGATCATTAGATCCTTGGAAAGTAGGTGGTTTATGGCGAAGGAACTCCTAAGCACGATTCTAAGATTCATCCCTATGAGGTTCCATAACTGGAGCCTAAGTGGGAATGGGTTCATGTGCCTGTCCTAGAGCTTGGACAACACGTACAATAATCTCAATGAGATTTTGGTCCATGGGAGGATTCAATCACTATGGTTCATCATCATCTTCTTCCTAGATCCTATTCACACATCTTCTTGGAGGCATGATTCTACACAACATCAACAAACAACATTGAAGACGTTAGAACATTACTCAAATCAACACTCAAAAAAGAGAAATAGGGAAATATATCCCATCTGATAAGAAAACAAGATTTTCATTTCTACCTATCCAAATCTAAATTAGGGAAAAGACTAGAATTATTCCTCAAGATGCTTTTGCCAAACCACCAATGGTGACTTAAGGATCGTTTTGATGAGAGTTAGCCAAGTACTAACTCGCAACTACCTCTTAAGTCTTGAAAAGATATCTCAAATTGTATACTAATATCAAGGAAAGATGCTTTAACTGCACATTTGACACCACCTTATCATGAACCGGCCCAGATACCCTGGTACCTTGATACCCAAGTTGACACAGACATGACCTGAAGGACGTTCCCGATCCCCACGGGCTAACAACTAGCACCTGAAATCATGTAATATAAAAGAGGGAACAAATTTTCCCCTAGAATAAAGAAAGATAACAAATACATATCAGTATGCTCAAAAATCCAAAGGGAGAAAATACTAGAAACAAAACAGGTATATCAAAAACCCAAATAGTACATCATCAAAGTACTCAAAATCAGACAAGGTAAACTCAAACATCCTAAAGGAATCAACACTCCAAGCTAAAGGATCAAGAATATAAACCTCCTCCCAGAGGCACTTTCCCTTTGCTCGGACTTGGCAGAAGAAAATCTACAAACGCCCGAAGACAAAGGTAGGGTGTGAGATAAAAATCATAGTAGGGTCTCACCAAGTGTTCCATAATAATATTCCATAATAATAAACCAAATCACGCTTTCAATTTTAAATAAAATAGTAATAAAAGTACATTTTTATATTTAAAACAAAACATGCTTCATTTCAGAATGATGGAAAACATTTCAAACATGGATTAAATAAATACTTTATATAAAACAGTTTATATAAATCACTAGGCATGAGTAAAGCTGTTTCAAAATCAATGGAATATATATCAAAGTAATCACAACAAGGTACATGGTCATCTGCCAATTGAATATATATCAAAGTAATCACAACAAGGTACATGGTCATCTGCCTTGCGGTATGATAGTTTCCAGTTATAGGATCCTCACACTCTCATATTAATGATCATAGAATATGTCTACACACATCCCTCAGGATCAGGTCAAATAGGACTCATTAATATTTCATTAGGAATATGATCTACCTAACTAAATTTTTGTTAGAGTTTTCATCATCGATCCGTTGCTAGGGAATTACCATCCCAAAGTTCTTGTCCCAAATAGTCCACTAACTACCTAGGCTCCTATGTACTCAATCAATCAATAGAAAGAGGGGAAAATCATTTCACTTCAAATCAATAATCATTCAAAATTCAAATTACCCAATTTTTATTTTCAAAATGCCAATTCACTTTCAAAACCAAAACACAGGTTTTCATGAATTCATGCCTTTTCAAAACAAAACCAATCATAAGTTTTTATCAATTCAATTTAAGACATTTTTCTCCAAATAAATTATCAAATTCCTTTAAATTCAAATTACACCCCAAATTCCAATTCCATTGGAATTAGAGGTTTTTCCCAAAATCCATACCAATTCAATTTCCAATTCCAATCCACATCAAATTGGGTTTTCATAATTCAATTGAAATCAATTTAAATCAATCAAGCAAGTGAATGTTTAATTATATGGAGAAACTCAAATGGAACCACCTACCTTTATCATGTAGATCATGTATCAGCAACACTCGCAATGAGATTTTCCAATGAAGAATGATGAAAAAAAAGATCAAGAAATCAAACCTAGAATAAAGATAAAAATCAATTAAGTTTAGATTAATTAAACACATGATGATCTAACAAACCCTATAGAGGAAAGAAAGAGAGAGCATGAGAGAAAGAATGAGAGGATAATCAGTTACCAGAGAGGGATAAAAAGAGACCATCCAAACATTTATCTACCTAGGAATGGGTTTGGAGGATCCAAAAAGGGTTCTTGACAGCCTCCAAGAACTAGGAATTCGAGATACCTCGAGTTAGGGTCGATCATGAGTTCAAATCGGGGTTCAGAAAAATTTAAAATAATTTTTCCGAATTAAAATCACCGCATGCATGGTTAGATGGGAAGGGCCGCATGTTTAGAAAAATCGTGTGCCCCAACCGTAAACCCCTCTATTGGGGTGCATGGTTTCTATTAGGTGGGTGCATGGGTTTTCAAACAATACGCCAACTGTGAAAACTCCCACTGCCTAGGGTTTCATAGTTTTCACTGGGTGGGTGCATGGTTTGGAAAAACCATGCACCAACCATGCACAGCCCATAAATTTCCAAAAATTTCAACTTTCCACCCAAAACAACCCAAGGAAAACCCCGACCAAAGCATGATAAAAAAGGAGGGTTAAGGATTACCTGAAAACCAATGATAGTATGTTACAAAAGACTCTCTACCAAGAATATCATAGTGGATTGAGTTTACTCTCCAAATCATCATAGTATTCAAGGTTCACTCTCAAGACTATCACAATGGACATAGCCCCTTATCAAATTAGGTTCACTCTCCATTCTAATCCTGTTTATATAATGAGATATCAATCATTACCCAATGAATTGGAGGGATATATAATTCTAGGACCACCCATAACATAATGAAAATCATATATATGTGTTCCACAAGATCATAAAACATTCTTCATATCGGAACACATGAAAAGAAATGGGTTTAATAAACATATCATCAATACATAACCCGTGGAAAAGAAATGAGTTTCATAAACATATTTTCATCATAAAAATAAACCATCCAAAGAAAGAATAAGGATTTCATCATTATATTGTATCCTCAATAAAAATTAGTAAACATTAAATGATTTCATCTTAGATGAAAAATTCTTTTAAAGATAACTTGAAAAATTTCTTGAGGAAAATATCATTTTTTACTTTTAAATCACTTATTTAAAATCTAAAATATTCCCAAATATTAAAGAAAAAATTTTATTTGAAAAGAACCTTAAAAAATTATAAAGGAAACTTCAATTATTGAGTGGTCATTATGGAAATTTATTATGTTCATACCTTATAAGTTAAAAGAAAATATTCTTTTCACACTTTTGTAAAAAGTCAAAAAGTACGTCGTTTAGAAAACAACATGAAGATTCCTTCTAAATTATTTTGTAAAAATTTAAACATGGGTAAAAGTGAATTCTAAAAATTATAGGATAATATTAAAAACATTATTTAAACCATTTTTATATTACATGAATATGGAAGAAAAATGATTTTTGACCGAAGAGAGAAATAAAATTGATTTTTCCTTAAAAATATTCTTTTGATCTCTTGAGTACATAGAGAGAGGAAAATGAAAAGAAAACATGTATTCTCAATAAATAACTAGAGGATAAGAAAAAGTAATGATTTTTTGAGAGGGGTATCATAAGATTTCATCATCGAAAATTTGATCATAAACAATACCGTTAAACAATTAGATTATAACATAAAACCCTTATCGCTTTGGAAACATTTGAATTGTAAGCCCCATGAAAGAATAACTTCAAATGAAACTTTAAACATCATGAAAATAAGGATAATCATGATATAACACATAAAAAGGTAGTATATACACCTCATAAAAGAAAATAGATGCATGACATAACATATGTCTCAAAAAAGATAAATTGAGACGATAAACCCTTACCTCTAGTCCCACTTACTTCAAAAGCACTCTAACCTCCTGTATAATAAATTTAAATTTATTATGATTCTATACTAGAATCATTTACATACTTATAATATCATATATGATCCATTTATAACATTTTAACACCCTTTTATAAAAACTTCCTTATTAAATTGTCGTTTCTAGGTGCTAACTGTTTCATTTTTTCTTGAGAATTTCAATTTGTTAATTTCGGTCCTTATATTTTGATCATGGTTACTTAATCTCCAGAATTTTAATCACAATATAGATATAATATATAATCATTATATATATATATATTATAGTCATTCATAAAATCTAGAGATATAAAAATTAATTACACCATTAATGGAGATGGTAGACCGTACATACGCATGAATGTTGTTTTCACTTTTCAACGGATGAAATAAAAGAAAGGTAAATAATAATTTACCTATGTAGAATCATTTTTATATCATATAAATCATATATATTAATTAAATCTATCCTTATTACCATCCAATTAAAACAAAAATGAAAAAAAATCACATTGCTTCGTGAAAGTGGTAGTCCACATGTGCGCATGTGCGACGTTATCATTTTCCAATGGATTGGAATGTAAGAAGGTAAATGTGATATTATAATTCCAAAAGTATAATTATTTCATAATTATCATATATAAACATTAAATCCATCATAATAACTATCCATGAAATATGGTGGTGGAAAATGAATTGTAGCGCTACGTGGAGATGACAAGCTGTACGTACGCACAAATGATACTTTCACTTCCCATTTGATGAGAAAGAGGGTGGATAATGGTGATTTCATAATTATAATAAAATTTTAGTATATTAAATATAAGGAAGTTATTATTTTATGATAAATACCATATATTTATAGGAGGTAAATAAGTAAAAAGAAAGTGATAAGTTAAGGTAATTACCTGTTTTTTGAAAGAACACATTTATATCTCCTCTTAAGGATCTTAGAGTTGGTATTTTGGGAAGACCAAAAACTATAGAACGTGACTAAGGAAATTGAGAATGGATTTTGGTAGGGTTTGGTTGAGATAGATGGCTCAAAAGGTGTGAATAAGTGAGGGGAGGAGGTACTATTTTATAATTGAGGTGAGATACACTTTTAGAATTTCTTAAAAGATTAAATTATAATAAAGTCATTCTCAAGCCAAATACTTCCAAATGGACATAGATTCAAAGATAAGGTAGTATATGGTTTTAATACCATCAACCAATGGAATTTGGATAGGTTTAAGTGTTTTTGTAAATCTTATCTTTTAGTTTAACCCCTTAGTTAACCCATTTTAACTTTAACCATGGTAACAACTTTTTAACTCTTAAATGGTTATAATTTTACTTATAAAGTAACTATTGACTCATAAATGTAAAAAGGATGAAATTTTAAACTATATATTATCCTAATTATCCACTTTAAAGTTTTTTATAATTTTTAAATAATTTAATAAAATATTATTTCTATAAAATATCATTATTGTCATTTTTGACACTTTATTTAATTTGACTTTTAATGACATCAAGATAAAGATGGAATTAGAATATAAAATTTTCACACATTCATAATATGTAATAATTTTCTAATTTTTTTTGGTATACACTAATTTATCCAAATTAAATTACTTTTAATATTTTAAAAAACCTTTATTTTATTTTTCTATTAATTGAAAAAATATTATATTAGCGCTGTGTAAACATTTATGGTAATAATTTAATTCCTAAAAATTAGATTTAAATTACCATGATAAAAATAATAATTTTTATTCAACATACCCATTTGAAACTAAAATTATACCCATTTTTTTCTTGTGTAATAATTTAAGAGATATTAAAGTCAAGAGAATGATATTTTTGACTTTATCTTTTACTAAAATATTATAAATGTCATTATCATGGAAAAATGGAAAAAATGCCATATATTAGAGACTCTGATGGAATTGGATGAAATAAACTCATCCGATAGGATAAATTCAAGTTTTGGGTTGATTTTGAGACCTTATTATATTAGTTTTAACCCTAATTAACCCATTTTACCTTTACTGTGATAATAAAAATTTACCATGGTTAGTATTCATTATGACCAAATGTAAAATTGACCTATTTTCAAAATTTGGACCTACTAATTTCAAATATAGAATCCATTTTTTAAAATTCAATTTCCAGAAGTGGTAGAAATCAATTTAACATAAAAACACAAAATGTAACTAAAAAGACTTTTTTTCAAAAAAATTATCTTTTGAGTATATAAATGTTTTGATATCAAATTCAAGTATAAAATTCATTCCAAAGACAATAATTAATTTTTTGTAATAAAAAGGAAGTAATTACATTTTAAAAATAATTAAAAATATAATTTGAATTCATAAATACTTAAAAAGAAAATACAGTTTTCAATAAAAATATGCATTTTCACTATTCATTGAAAAATCAAACCTTTTAGAAAATTCTCAAAAATTAATCATAGGATTATTTTGATATGATTAATTCAAAAATTGTATCCCTTTTATCAAATAAAATTTATAAAAGTTCAAGTAATTTTTTTAATATTTGCTCACAAAAATCAATAAAAATCATTTATGTAAAAAACATATTTTTGAAGCATAAGTTAACTTTACTAAACATTCAATGCTTATTTACTAAGAAATAATCAATACATTTTTGTTGACTAGGTACTTTATATATATTTCATAATGTGGTTAATCCTATTCATACCCACCAATTCAATGACTAGGTTATAATGATGATACTTCATGGTTTGTTTAAGTTTGATGTTGTGTATCATGCATGCTATGAAATATAGTGTTCTTTTAAAATCTCAGGATGTTACATCCCCCTAATAAATTTTATCCTCATAACTTGAACTTGTGCTTAGAAATAAAGGGTTTTACATTTGAAAATTCATTTTATTGAAAACCTACATCATAAAATGGGTTAATAAAACTTAACGAAAAGATGAAAGAAAAATATGAAGGTAATCTAGAATAACCCATATCTAGGTTTCCAGATTGGTGAACATTAGTCATAAAATGTATTTCAATTTAACTTACTCATAAAATGTATTTCAATTTAACTTAGTCATAAAATGATCAACTTAATCATTATCTTTTAAATAAAATCAAAGTCATGCTAACCAAGAAATCACATAGGTCAGTGGTAGGTGTTTCTCCCTTACCGCCCTTCGGTTGTGGGTTCAAGCCCTACGGCCTTGTCGGATGTGACAGGTTATTGTTCGGTCTACGATTTGTCTTTTTTCTAAAACTATTTTAATATAATTCCTATAATGTTCCCAAAATATGGTGAAAATCCTCAAAAATAACTATAACATTTAATAAAGTTTTAACCTTAAAGGTTAATTCACACCCTTCAGCTTACATCTTTAAAAAATTTAATTACATTAATCCAAAATTGTAACACATGTTAAAACTAAGGGTTACATATACCTCAACCCAATGAAATATTATCCAAAATATCATTAATCACCATGATAAATCACTATATAATCTTATAATATAGTAAACTTCCTCAAAATAACATGAATCAAATATAGATACTAACCAGAAAGGTATTCGTTAGCTTGACTATAAATATCTTCGAAATATATCCTTGTTAATGAATTAATCTTAAATCATTAAGATTATCTATATACTGCTATCCAATAGACCATAATTATCTTAACATCAAATCATATAATAAACCAAAGGGTTATTTAAACCTCAATAGATTATTCTTCCTAAACCCCAGTAAAAGTTTTAAATCACTTTGAAATCCCATCACTTAAAACATTAAAAAGGGAGTGTTGATGTCACTGAACTTATGACCAACCTTAAATTTATACACCCATGAAGACATCCATAACTTTTAATTTAACCTCACATGAAAACATATATGCTTCCAAAAATTAACACAATCCTTATTCCAAAATTAACATCAAAAATATTGAATATATTCCATAAATCCAAAAATGCAATAAACTTCATCAAAGATAACCTAAATCACTTTTTCATCAAATCATTACCTAATTTATAGGTCACCAATACTATCCTATTAATTTCAATAATCTCTTTATCCCAACTAAACATTATCACCTTACCATTAAATCAATTTTCTTGGTTATTGGAACCACTCAACATATGATTTCAAATCCTTAAAGAAAACTAATGTGGAACAATCCTTATACATTTCATGATTCTTATATACAAAATATAATTGATATAATTATTGAATACCAATACAAAAACATTTTAATCCTTTCACTTCAAGGAGTGGCATAGTATAGGTCCTTCCTTGGTCTAGGAGTTAACCCTTGGATTAGGGCATTGGCTCAGTTAATTCCCCTATTCCCCACACATGAGACATTGAACTATAAATGGTACCTTAAGATGGACTTTATTTTCCTCCATTGAACTCTTCAGTTTTATTTATAAATTACTTTTTATATTCCATTTTTTCCACATAGAAAACATCTTCACATTCCTTTGAGACATTCCCTCGAGTTATTTGATTCTCGCTCAAATTTACCCAAGATAAGAAGGTAAGACGGTCCTTGTAGTTTAGCTTGGGTTATCGAATCCATAGAGACCTAAGAAGAAACCTATAGACACGTACATTCTATGGACTATTTTCGGCTATGAAGTGACCAACTTGGATTGATTTTGGATGGGTTTGAAATATATCTAATAGATTTAAGTTAATTCAATTTAAAAGAATGAGTTGATCCTAGGTTATCGCTCGGGGTGGATTGGACGTATTTCCTTTTTAATGATTTCAATTTCTTATATTTGAGATGGGTTCATTTAAGGAGATAAAACAACATCATCAATTATTGGTTTAATTCCTACACCCTTTAATAATAATCACCTATACACTTGAAGGATCAAATTTTTGAGCACTTCAAGGTAAAGATTCGTATTAGCACTTGATGTGTGTGGCCTTAAATTCAACAAGGACGATGGAGTTTAAAAAATCATCAAATAAAAATCTCAATTAAAGAAGTGATTATACATTAATGAGGTGATAAATAACATCCAATATAGCCCCTTTCTACTCCCTTGGATCAACCCATAAGTGGGTTAGCCCTCCATTGATCCCATGGTTTCAATGAAAGCGGAAAGTAGACTCATGAGGGAGGAAATGGAGAAGTAAAAAAAAACGCAACAAAATAACAATCACTCCACCGTTGTGTGATAATCTCACAAGGTTTGGTATGAACAAGTTCACACCTTGAACCAATGGTATCAAATTGATAAGGATAATAACAGGATAATAAGATAATAAGAACTTTTATTAATAAACAAGGATGAATTAAAACAACTTACATGTGAAGGAAGAACATTACAAAGAGAAATTGGCAGCATAACATTAAGATGAAAACAAGATCCAAAGATCTTTCAATACTTCAACACCACTGAATTAAAAATAGGAATTTTTGAGCCCTTGGGTCGAGCCTCCAATAGTACAAGTCTCCTCAATTAATTGTGGTAGGCCATAGGTGGGTGGAAAGTAAGGGAGAGTTGATTTTTCCACCCTTGACCCTAGGTGGCAGCCATCTTTCCTTCACCGAACAGAAGCGTCTGGAAGACCTTCTAGATGGCCGAATCAGAGTGGGACATAGAAGAAGAAAATGGATCTCCGGATGTCTTCTAACCGCCTGTAAAATGCGGGCCCATTTAAAGTTTTGGATTCCGAGATATTATCAAATTAGTGGGATGTTTTTCTGGGCCGCAGAATCTGTCCCAGAATTGTATCTCTAACTTGGGCTGCCTTAATGACCACCATAGAGGCATAATTAGCATTATATCCTACATATTTATTTGTTCCTATACATGTATTCTAGCATCCCACAAAATTTGGGATTAATTGAGCTTATATGTTGGGCCCCACAGTCTCATCAGTGGGATGATGTCCAATCTGCCTTCTCTAGAATTGCTTACTTTCATCACAAAATATCCCCATCTTCTTCCATGAATTTTCCATTGATCCCTGAGTAAAAAATGTTTACATTTAAGTTTAGATACAGTTCCCAAAATATCAAATTAAAATATTGATAATTACATTCCTTAGAATCAGATGACTCATTGGGCCTAAATTGGTGTATATTAGGCATGAAGTGCACAAATGATGAGAATGGATGTTTATAAAGAAAATGCACTAACTCAGGCCCATAAGATAAAAAATGAACATTTAATACCATTAAAATGTAATTAAATTATATGTTTTTATTGGATAATCACACCCCCAACTTGATATTTTCTAGTCCCGAGCAAATAATTCAATGATTTTATTTGAATTCCTTTCTTCAAACACATTATAACAAACAGTGCTCACAATGTAAACTTCACACAAATATATTTTTATAACCTATCAAGATAATTTAAAACAAGATGAATTTAAAAGCAGATCCCAATCCCAAGCCCATTCCTTTGATCAAATCCATCATCATACTTCATCCAACTCAATTAGGTGTAATGATGTGTTGTGTATCACAATAGATATGGGGTTTCATTTTCATTCAAGGGGGAAATCATGGAAGCGCTAGGTGGAATAACATTTAATCCTAATATGAGTATTCTTAATTCTTTTTTTTTTGGATTTTTTTTGCAATATTGCCATAATAATTGAGATTGCAGTTAATCAAATTAATCCATGTAGCAAGACTTTGCCGATGAATCCCAGACTCAAAGGCCTTAGGGCACCAAGTGAATCCCACATACTCGGGCATCGTCTCGAGTTAACTTAATAAAAAACAAAGTCATATTACCATAAATAGAGATATATTAAAAAACTCAGGGCTAGACAACTCTGGAGTCACGATCCCCAAGTGCCGAAAGCCTCACATTTTATCAATCCATTGCTCTACAAGCAAATTTTTTTTTGTTTTTTTTTTAATTTTTTTTTGAATACTAATATTATTCATAAAAATCAAACTAGCCTATGCTATTTATTATGGGACCCCAAAAATTCAAATTATTACCCCACAGTCTAAAGGACGTGCATTGTGGCATTTTGATTTAATGGATGAAAATAAAAATGATGAAAATTTTCATTGGACAACCAAACTTCCAAAATCAATGCTTTTAAACTTAATCATGAATTAAATTAAGAGTCAAGGAAATAATAATTATTTGATATGTAGTTTTTACGTGAGAAAAGATGTTATTATATGAATGATAAAGGAATTTTACTTCTTTTTTTTATCATTGTTTTTTTTAAACAAACATTTTGTTTCCACACCCCCCAACTTAGAATGAAACTGTCCCTAGTTTCATAAAAATAAAATTTAGAATGGGGTAGAGGAATAAAAAGGGGAGTTCAATAATGAAATTGAAATATGAGGATCATGGAATGAAGTCACCTGGTGGTTGAAGTTTGAAGTTCTTGCCGCTCGAATTTATTTCTTTGATATCCATGTCACTTGCAAAGTTCCCTAGTGGAAAAAGGAAAAAAAAACAAAAAAAAAACAATATATATATATATATATATATATTTATATAATAAAGGAAGTAAAATATAAGTATATATATATAAAAATTATAGAATAAGGAAGCACAAGAAGCCACAAGTCAGTGGTAAGCGCGCGCCCCTGTCTCCCTTCGGTCTCAAGTTCGAGTCCCCGCGGCTTTGCCGGTTGTGACGGGGTTTTCCCCACGGCCTATGGCGTGGAATTTTTTATTATTATTATATTTTTATTTATTTATTTTTGTTTTTTAATTTTTTAACCTAAAAACACATCAAAAAAACAAATTGATGATACATTATCTTCTTTTTAAATTTTTGGGTAAGGTATTACTCAAGGATCACACCACGTGACACAGATGAATATGGTGCTCCCCTTTCGTACCCATCCATACTCATTATAGAAGAACAGTTCAACATTTTTTTTCGAAATATCAAAATGTCTCATTAACCCTATTTAAAATATAAAGTTGATTAAAACAACAAAATTATTGGAAACTTGAAAACCATGGGTTGCCTCCCATTTAGTGCTTTGTTTAACGTCGTTAGCCCGACATGGACCCTAAATCTATTAATTTTTTCCTGGTTCATAGGTTGGCTCAGTTAACTCAACCTCTATTTCCTGTTTATTGAATGATTCAATGAATGGTTTTAACCTTTGAACATTGACCTTGAAAATGTAACCACTTGTGGGATCTTAAATCTCTACTGCCCCATGGGGGTACACATAATGCACTATGAAAGATCCTGACCATCTAGACCTTAATTTTCTCGGGTGTAAATGAAGTTTTGAACTATACAAGAGCACAAGTTTTCCCTGTTCAAAATGTTTGAACTTGATATTCCTAGATTGGTAGGCTTGAACCCTAGCTTTATTGATCCTTGAATTTTCATAAGCCTCCATCCTTAGTTCCTCCAGTTCATTGAGATCTAATTTCCTTTTTGTTCCGGCCAACGAGAGGTCATAATCCATTTTCTTAATTGCCCAAAAGGCCTTATGTTCAATCTCCACTGGCAAATGGCATGCTTTACCATAAACCAACCTATATGGGGACATTCCTAAAATGGTTTTATATGAAGTTCTATAGGCCCAAAGAGCATCTAAGAGTTTCTCAGACCAATCTTTCCTAGAGGGGTTGACAGTTTTTTCAAGATTTTTCTTAATCTCCCTATTCGCTAACTCAGCTTGACCATTGGTTTGAGGATGGTATGCAGTTGACACTTTATGAGAAATACCATACTTAGACATGAGTGAAGAGAATGGGCGGTTGCAGAAATGGGTTCCTCGATCACTGATTATAGCCCTAGGAATTCCAAATCTTGAAAATATGTTCTCTTTTAGAAATCTAATCACAACTTGATGATCATTGGACTTAGTGGGAATGGCCTCAACCTATTTTGAGACATAATCAACAGCTAAGAGTATGTAGAGGTATCCCCGAGAGTTTGGGAAGGGACCCATGAAATCAATTCCCCAACAATCAAATATTTCAACCACTAAGATGGGAGTGAGTGGCATTTGATTCCTTTTTTTGATGGACCCTACTTGTTGACACCTAGGACAGCTTTGACAAAATGTGTAGGAGTCCCTTGAGAGGGTGGGCCAGAAAAGACCACATTGAAGAATCTTAGCAGATGTTTTCTTAGAGGAAAAGTGTCCTCCACATGCCTCACTGTGACATAATTTAAGGATGGACTCTTGTTCAGATTCTGGAACACACCTCCTAATGACTTGGTCATGGAAGAACTTATAGAGGTATGGATCATCAAACACATAGTGTCTAACATTAGAAAGAAATTTCCTTCGAGCTTGAGTCCCTAAGAATTTTGGAATGACTCCTGTCACTAAGAAATTTGCTATGTCATCATACCAAGGGAAGTCACTCACAGAGTATAGGTGTTCATCAGGAAACGAATCAGACACAGAAAGGTTATTTGAGTTGTCTTTGAATTCCATCCTAGAGAGGTGATCATCTACAACATTTTCAACTCCCTTTTTATCCTTGATTGTGAGGTCAAATTCTTGTAAGAGAAGGACCCACCTAATCAGTCTAGCCTTAGCATCTTGTTTTTGGAAGAGGTATTTTAGTGCAGAATGGTCAGTGAACACAGTGATGGGGGATCCTAAGAGGTAGGACCTAAACTTCTATAAGACAAAAACAATAGAAACTAGCTCCTTTTCAGTGGTGGTGTAGTTGATTTGGTCATCATTTAAGGATTTGCTTGCATAAGCAATGACATAAGGATTTTTATCACAACGTTGTCCTAAAACAGCTCCTATAGCAAAGTCACTAGCATCACACATAAGTTCGAAAGGAAGGTTCTAATTTGGAGATTTCATAATGGGAGGAGAGGTGAGAGAGGATTTGAGGGTTGAGAATGAACCCTCACAGCTTTCGGTCCAAACAAATGGAGCATCCTTTACTAGCAGAGCACAAAGGGGACGGGAGATTGAACTAAATTCCTTGATGAATCTTCTATAGAAACTAGCATGTCCTAAGAAAGACCTCACTTCCTTGACAGTTTTGGGTGATGGAAGGTGACGAATGATGTCAACCTTTGCTTTATCAACTTCAATCCCCCTACTCGAGACCAGATGGCCTAGAACAAGTCCCTCTTTAACCATGAAATGGAATTTTTCCCAGTTTAGGACTAGATTCTTTTCTTCACATCTTGACAAGACTCTCTCCACATTCTGCAGACATCCCTCAAAAGTATCCCCAAACACAGAGAAGTCATCCATGAAGACCTCTAGAAAATCCCCTACCATGTCTGAGAAGATTCCCATCATGCACCGCTGGAAGGTTCCAGGGGCATTGCATAACCCGAAGGGCATGCGTTTGAAGGCAAAGGTACCGAAAGGACATGTGAATGTAGTCTTCCCTTGATCCTCTAGGGAGACCTCAATTTGATTGTACCCTGAGTACCCATCTAAGAAACAGTAGAAGGCATGACCTGCCACTCTCTCAAGGACTTGGTCAATGAATGGTAAGGGGAAATGGTCCTTCTTGGTGAATGAGTTTAGTTTCCTATAGTCAATGCAGACCCTCCATCCACTACTCACCCTTGTTGGAAGAATCTCTCCATCCTCATTGGTTATCACTGTGATTCCAGCCTTTTTTGAAACCACTTGTATTGGGCTCACCCATTCACTCTCAGCTATGGGATATATGATACCATCTTTCAACAATTTCAGAAGTTCTTTCCTTACTACCTCCATGATATTAGGATTGATTCGCCGTTGAGGTTGACGACATGGCTTTGAATCATATTCCAGAACAATCCTATGAGTCCCGATAAGTGGGCTAATCCCAGGAATATCAGAAAGGGTCCAACCAATGGATTTATTATGCTTTCTAAGGACATATAGAAGTATCCTCTCATGATTGGCTTCAAGAGAAGAATAAATGACAATAGGATGTGTTTGATTGTCCCCTAGGAAAGCATACTTGAGTGTAGCAGGAAGTTCCTTCAATTCAAGATCAGGTTGGTTCAGAATTTTAGCAGAATATTGGGACATTAGATCAAGATCAATTTATTTTTTTAGAGTTTCAGATAGGATTGATTCCTCACATGTATAAGTTTCAGCTACTAGATTGGATTGATCAGATTTAGGGAAGTAATTTAGAGGGGTCTCTATGAAAGTGGTTTCTTGAAAGGTTTCACTGATTGTTGGACCTAAGACTTCATCATAAGAGCAATTTGAAAATGATTCAATCCAAGGAGATAAACTTCCTTTATATGAACAAAGGAAATCAATCTCATCCTGACTTAAACATTCATTAAATATTCCTTGATGTTCCATGGATTCATTATCAATGCTTCCTATCATGTTTACTTCATGAATGTCCTCATCATCCCCTATTTGTGAGCTTGCATTATAGATGTTCAAGTCTAGAATCATGTTCCCAAAGGTGATGGTCATGTTCCCATTTCGAACTCGGATAACAGAGTTGATTGTTGCAAGAAAAGGACGACCAAGGATGATTGGGGTTTGTTCCTTATTTCCTAAGTTTGGATGGTTGTCAAGTACAATGAAGTCAGCAGGGTAGATGAAGTTTTTAACCTTTACCAGAACGTCCTTTAAAATCCCCTTTGGAACCCTAATGCTACGATCAACAAGCTGAAGTGTGACAGATGTGGGTTGGAGATCTTCTAGGCATAACTGGCAGTACACAGCATATGGGATGAGATTGACACTAGAACCTAGGTTACACAAGGCCTTGACAACTTTGCTCTCTCCTAGTTCAACATTTATGTAAGGGCAACCCGGGTCTTTCAACTTAGGAGGAATGGTCCCTTGAATGGTGGTACTCACATTATCAGCCAAAAGGACTTGGTTTTTATGTGAAAATTTTCTTTTAAAAGTGCACAAGTCCTTAAGGTACTTTGAGTAGGAAGGTATGGTTTGGATTGCATCGAGAAGAGGAATGTTCAACTTGACTTGTGAGAAGATTTCCCTCAATGTTTCACTCAGTTCAGGCTTGGGTTTCCCCCTCATGCGTTGAGGAAATGGTGCAGGTTGTGGGGTTGTTTGTTGAAGAGTTGTTTCCTTGAAAATGTTATCAGTTTCCTCAGTTTGATCTTGTAGTTCATTTGAATTTTCATCCAAGTTTGAATCTTCAGGTGGGTTCTGAATTAGTTGTTCAGGTTTCTCAATTGATTTCCCACTTCTTAAAACAGTCACAACCTTTATTTGTTCATGATTTGTTTGAGCACAACTTGACTCTCCCCTTGAATTTGAGGATGGAACTGCCTGAGTAGGCATGGGTGCCTTTCCAATTTTGATGGTCTGAAGTTCTTGTTTAAGGGAAGAGACTTCTGAGTTCATCCTTTCCATTTGTTTGCACAGTTGTTCTAGTAGGCTTTGTGGAACAGTTTGGGTGGGTGCTTGAGTAGGTTGGTTTATCCCAGGGGGATATTTTGGAGGTGGGATGGTTTGTTAAAAATGGACTGGTGGCTATTGGTATTGGATAGGTTGGGTTTGGAACTGGTTATGGGTTTGGTAGTTCTGATGGGGGTAAGGATTTTGTCCATGTGGTTGGCTAGGTTGTTGATTATCTTTCCAGCGGAAGCCTGGGTGGTCGTTATACCTTGGGTTGAAGGTGTTTTGGTATTGAGGCTTTTGAAAGTTCAAAGCATTTATTTCCGCTAGGGGTCCTCCTAAGAGAACATCCTTGATGGATGGAATGGTTGGGAAGTTGTCTGTCTTATGGTCATGTTTGTCACAAATTGTGCAAACAGGGTCAGCAGTTTGGATTTCATGGACTTTCCTAAGGTCTATCTCTTCAACCTTCCTAGAGAGTGCTGCGAGTTTAGCCCTAAGGCTTTCTTATTCTCTAAGTGTATGAATTACAGTAGTTCTTTGTGGATTTTCAGAATAAGGTGAAGTTCCCCATGTTTGTTTTTGTTCAGAAAGGATTTCTAGATACTCATAAGCATCATTTGGGGATTTTTTTTTAAAGGTTCCATTACACATCATGTCAATGAATTGTTTGTTCCCCGGACCCAACCCTTCATAGAAAATTATCACTTGTTCAGGAATAGAAAAACCATGGTGTGGAACCATGTTTAGAGTGTCTTTGAACCTCTCCCAGGTTTCATAGAATGGCTCTCCCTCTTTTTCAAAAAAGTTTTGGATACTCTTTTTAAGTGAAATTGTTTTGTGGTGGGGAAAGTATTTTTTGTAGAATTCTCTTTGTAGTTGGTCCCAAGAGTTTATGGATGATGGTCTCAAATTGTTTAGCCAATTTTTAGCTCGATCCTTTAAATAAAAAGGAAATAGCCTCATCTTAGCAGATTCTAGTTGATGTGGGGGACACATGGTTTCTACAATGTCATTGAACTCCTTAATGTGTAGGTATGGCATCTCAGACTCCATTCCATGGAATGTGGGAAGGTGGTTTAGGACATGGGGTTTAAAGATTTAGTTGGCATCTCCTAGGGAATAGTGTCTAATGCATGAGGGGGCATTGGTCCAGGAAGGTGTGAGCTAGTCATTCATGGTTTGATCAATTGCATTCCCCAAGTTTGGGGCTGCCTCATTTGGGTTTCTATTTTGGTTCCCATCCGGGTTTATGAGTTGGTTTCTTTGAATACCTTCCATTGAAATGGGCTTAATTTTTGACTCGGGGGTGTTTGGAAGATTATAATATAATTGAAAGAGTTCCCTTGGTGTACTTGACTCCCCAACCCCAGGACTATCCACCCTAACTAGATGGTTTGATTGACCGCGGGTGTAGGCAGACATGCGCCAAAAGAAAAAAAAACGAGAAAGGGACAAGATAAGAGAATTTGGATGAGAAAAGAAGAAATGGGGGAGAATAGAATGGGTGTTTAGATTACTTACTTGGGTCCCTGGAAACGGTGCCAAAATTTGATTCTCGCTCAAATTTACCCAAGAGAAGAAGGTAAGACGGTCCTTGTAGTTTAGCTTGGGTTATCGAATCCACAGAGACCTAAGAAGAAACCTATAGACACGTACATTCTATGGACTGTTTTTAGCTATGAAGTGGCCAAATTGGATTTATTTTGGATGGGTTTGAAATATATCTAATAGATTTAAGTTAATTTAATTTAAAATAATGAGTTGATCCTAGGTTATCGCTCGGGGTGGATTGGACGTATTTCCTTTTTAATGATTTCAATTTCTTATATTTGAGATGGGTTCATTTAAGGAGATAAAACAACATCATAACTTACTGGTTTAATTCCTACACCCTTTAATACTAATCACCTATACACTTGAAGGATAAAATTTTTGAGCACTTCAAGGTAAAGGTTCGTATTAGCACTTGATGTGTGTGGCCTTAAATTCAACAAGGACGATGGAGTTTAAAAAATCATAAAATAAAAATCTCAATTAAAGAAGTGATTATACATTAATGAGGTGATAAATAACATCCAATTCAGCCCCTTTCTACTCCCTTGTATCAACCCATAAGTGGGTTATCCCTCCATTGATCCCATTGTTTCAATGGAAGCATAAAGTAGACTCATGATGAAGGAAATTGAGAAGTAAAAAAAAAACACAACAAAATAACAATCATTCCACCGTTGTGTGATAATCTCACAAGGTTTGGTATGAACAAGTTCACACCTCGAACCAATGGTATCAAAGTGATAATTAGAAGAACAGAATAATAAGAGAAGAATAACTTTTATTAAGAAACAAGGATGAATTAAAACAACTTACATGTGAAGGAAGAACATTACAAAGAGAAATTGGAAGCATAACATTAAGATGAAAACAAGCTCCAAAGATCTTTCAATACTTCAAAACCACTGACTTAAATAGGAATTTTTGATCCCTTGGGTCGAGCCTCCAACAGTCCAAGTCTCCTCAATTAATTGTGGTAGGCCATAGGTGGGTGGAAAGTAAGGGAGAGTTGATTTTTCCACCCTTGACCCGAGGTGGAATCCATCTTTCCTTCACCGAACAGACGCATCTGGAAGACCTTATTGATGGCCGAATCAGAGTGGGCCATAGAAGAAGAAAATGGAGCTCAGTATGTCTTCTAACCTCCTGTAATATTTGGGCCCATTTAAAGTTTTGGATTCCGAGATATGATCAAATTAGTGGGATGTTTTTCTGGGCCGCAGAATCTGGCCCAGAATTGTATCTCTAACTTGGGCCGCCTTAATAACCACCATAGAGGCAGAATTAGCATTATCTCCTGAAGAGTGATTTGTTCCTATACATGTCCTATAGCATCCCACGAAATTTGGGATTAATTGGGATTGTATGTTGGGCCCCACAGTCTCATCAGTGGGATGGTGTCCAATCTGCCTTCTCTAGAATTGCTTCCTTTCATCACAAAATATCCCCATCTTCTTCCATGAATTTTATAGTGATCCCTGAATGAAAAATGTTCACATTTAAGTTTATATACAGTTACCAAAATATAAAATTAAAATATTTATAATTAAATTCCTTAGAATCAGATGACTCATTGGGCCTAAATTGGTGTATATTAGGCATGGAGTGCACAAATGATGAGAATGGATGTTCATAATGAAAATGCACTAACTCAGGCCCATAAGATCAAAAATGACCATTTAATACCATTAAAATGTAATTAAATTATATTTTTTTATTGGATAATCATTATTCTTCCCACATTATCAATATATAGGAATCTGAATATTCTTTCCTCTATGGTCTTCATGAAAATCCTTCTTTATCTTATTATATATGTTAAGAAACTCACCCAAGTATAGGTTGTTAATCATATAATGGGATAGATAATTTGGCATAATAATATGGTTTTTTATTCCATCTCCCATTTCATTTGGTTACTCATCAGGACAATCATTCCATTTTCGATCAGTGTTAACACGAATCCTCCTAGTTCTATCTATTGACTAAATCAAAAAATAATAGTGTGAACAATAATAATCACAGTGGAAAACCACATAATCATGAAAAATCATTTATTGGATATCTAAATTAAGACACCTTCTTTCCAATCTATAAATCCTCATGTTTTACCAAGACCATTCATGATCATTACCAAAACTGTAGGATATTATTTTATACTTAGGATTATCCCTAGGTTTCTAAAAAAAGTTTTCTCATCCTAGTTTCCAAATTTTAACTAAAACTTGCTCTAATACCAACTATAAAGACTCTTAATTTTCTTACATAGATTTTACATCTTAATAGATGAATAATTAATACATAACATTAAGATCCATTCTAGAATCATATAGGTCTAGTATATTTGGAAACTTGGATACATAACAACTAGTTCATAAGTGTACTACATCATCTCTAACCAAAATCTCATAACTAGAACCCTTCTTAGACATATCATACTTAATAACCTGGGGAAAGGAAATATAAGAAAAAGATGAGCTCAGATTCTCAGTAAGTGTAAACAATGGAGTTATTAATGATTATATGAGCATAACATGAGCATAAGAGTATGGGAATATGAATTTAACATTTGAAAACCACACCCTGCCTATCAAATATCATAATATTGAGTCATGACATAAATATTGACAGTTCATAAGACATAAATCATAAAGGAATCTAAGAACATGATCCATGAGAGTATAACATTAGAATAAGACATAAGTTTTTGGTATAAACATAAGCACAGAAAATAATTTCCTTTATAGTCAAGACTCACTTCCAAGACTATCATAGTGGACTGGGTTAAATCCCAAAACTATTGTAGTAGTCAAGTTTCACTCCCAAGACTATTATAGTGGACATAGTCTCTTACTGAACCAGGTTCACTCCTCATTCCAGTCTTGTTTATCTCATGAGATATCAATATTTAACCAATTCATTACAGGTTTATATAATTTTGGTCCCACCAATCACACAATGAAAATCATACATATATGTGCCAAAAAATCATAAAATATTTATCCTATCAGAACCCATGAAAATAAATGAGTTTCATAAATATTTCATCATAGAACAACCCGTGGAAAAGAAAATTATTTCATAAACATAAACCATTCAGAGAAAGAATAAGGATGGTATCATTGGATCATATTCCCAATAAAGTTTAGGAAACATTAAAATTATGTCTTCTTAGATGGAAAATTCTTTTAAATATCACTTGGAACATTTCTTGAGGAAAATATCATTTTTTACTTTGAAATAAATAATTTAAAATATAAAAATTTCCAAAATATTAAAGAAAAAATTTTATTTAAAAAGAAACTTAAAAACTTATAAATTAATCCCCAAAGTATTGAGCAGTCACGACGGTGGGAAATTCCATTCATACTGTATAAGTTAAAAGAAAATATTCTTTTCACATTTTTGTAAAAATTCAAAAAGTACCTCATTTGGAAAACGACATGAAGTTTCCTTTTTAAAACATTTCATAAAAGTAAAACATGGGTAAAAATTAATTTAAAAAATCATATGAGAATAGTAAAAATATTCTTTAATTTTTTTAGAAAACATGGATATGTAAGAAAAATGATATTCAACTTAATAGAGAAATAAAGTAGGGTTTTCCTTAAAAATATTCTTTTGGTCTCTTGAGTACATATAGAGAGGAAAATTAAAGGAAAAAAATGTATTCTTAAGAAATAACTAGAGTATAAGAAATATTAATGAGTTTACTGAGAGTAAAATCCTGAGATTTCATCATCAAAAACTTGATCATAAATAATCCCGATAAATAATGAGATTGTAACATAACATCCTTACCGCTTTGGTAACATTTGAATCGTAAGACCCATTAAATAATAACTTAAAATGAAACTTTAAAAATCATGAAAATAAGGATAATCATGATATAAATTTTCAAAGGGAAATATATACATCTCATAAATATATATAGGTGCATGAAATAACATATATCTTAGAGAAGATAATTTGAGATGATAAACCCTTACCTTAAGTCCCACTTGCTTCAAAAGCAATATAACCTCTTATATAATAAAATTTAATTTATTATAATTCTATAAAAAAATCATTTAAATACTTATAATATCATATATGATCCCTTTATAACATTTCAATACCAATTTATCAATAATTACTTATTATTTTTTTTGTTTCTAGGTGTTAACTGTTTCATTTTTTCATGAGAATTTCGGTTTGGTAATTTTGGTCCTTATACTTTTATCATGGTTCCATCATACCAAAAATTTTAATCATAATATATATTTCATATATATTCCTTATATATATATATTTAGAGTCATTTATAAAAGTTATAGATAGAAAAATGAATTATACCATTCATGGAGACGGTAGGCCGTACGTACGCATGAATGCTATTTTCACTTTTTAGATGGATGAAAGGAAAGAAAGGTAAATAATAATTAACCTATTTAGAATCATTATTATATCATATACATCATATATATTAATTAAATCTATCCTTATTACGATCCAAGTAAAATAAAAATGAAAAAAAATCACATCACTTCACGGAGGTGGTAGTCTACACGTATGCACAAACGACGTTATCGTTTTTCAATAGATTGGAAGGTAAGAAGGTATATGTGATATTATAATTTCAAATTATAATTATTTCATAATTATAATATATATATATATTAAATCCATCATAATAACCATCCATGAAATATGGTGGTGGAAAATGAATTGCATCACTACGTGGAGATGGTAAGTAGTTCGTATGCTTGAATGACACTTTCACTTCCCATTTGATGGGAAAGAGGTTGGATAATTATGATATCATAATCATAATAAAATTTCATTATATTTAGGATAATTAAGTTTTTATTTTATGATAAACACCATAGATTTAGAGGAGATAAATAAGAAGTAAAAAATAAATTGATCGGTTAAGGTGATTACATTTTTTTGAAAGAACTCCTTTAGATATCTTTTTAAGGATACTAGGGTTGGTATTTTGGAAAGAAAAAAACCTATAGAATGTAAGGATGTTTAGAAGGGATTTTTCCAGGTTTTTATTGAGATATATGACTCAAAAGGTGTGAATAAGTAAGGGGAGGAGGAGCCCTTTTATAATTGAGGTGAGGGGAACTTTGGGAATTTATTAAAAGATTAAATTATAATAAAGTCATTATCAAGAAAAATGATTCCAAATGGACATATATTTTAATATAAGGTATTATGTGGTCGTAATATCATTAACCAATAGAATTTGGATAGGTTTAAGTGGTTTTTTAAACCTTATCTTTTGATTTAACCCCTTAGTTAACCCATTTTGACTTTAACCACATTAACAACTTTTTCACTCTTAAAGGGTTGTAATTTTACTTATAAGGTAAATTAACTCATAAATAGAAAAAGGATGAAACTTTAGACCATATCTTATCCTAATCATCACATTTCATGTTTTTTATAATTTTTAAATAATTTAATAAAATATTATTTCTATAAAATTTGCTTGACATTATTCATTCAATTAAACATTTAATGACATCAAGATAAAGATGGAATTAAAATATAAAACTTTAAAACATGAATAATAATTAATAATTATCCAAAAAATTCATGGTATACACTAGTGTTTCCAAATTACATTACTTTTAATATTTTTAAAATCATTGCTAACGAGCCTGTACCCGAGTGGTAGGTGATTCTGCTTGGTATCCGAAAGACGCAAGATCAAATCCAAGTTGGGGTAAATTTATTGGTCACTATAGTAGTACTGTAGAATTTACTATAGCAGGTACTATATAGTACTATAATAGTCATAATTATTCATCCGATTTGGGCTTACGGGCCATCGGTTTGGGCCTATGGGTCTTAGGGCCTTCGGGCCACCATGACCTTCAGGCCATAGGGACTTTGAGTCACCAAGGGCCTTCCAAGAATAGGTATTTAAGGACACCAATGGACTTCAGGCCACATATACCAAGAAACAGCTTGGGAATACCACATAGGCATGCTCAGAAGAGGATTCAAAGCAAGTAGCAACCACCAGTGCAGAGCTAACCAGATTGAAAGAATGAGAGGGTATGGAAATTTCCATCGGTACCAGGAACTGTGAAGTTCTTCATGGGGAAATTCTAGCCAATCATCCATGCAAGGTGGGGAGATGATGCCTTCAAAGATGAAAATGCTGAGGAGGGGCTGTTTCAGGTGTATTTAGGTCTTGGGCCTTCAAAGTCATGTATTGGGCCTTGTGCCGCTGGACCTTCAATTCATATATGAGATTTGTGACTTAGGTCTACGGGTCATGTAAGGGTTCCCAGTCAACCATTAAAAGGGGGATTATCTAAAAATAAAATAAAAATCTAAGTCCTTCGAGATTTCAAAGTAAAATTATTTATTTTATTTTTTTGTCAATTGAATACATACTGTATTTTCATTGCGTTAGCATTTAAGGTAATTATTTAATTCTAAAAAACTATAAATAAATTATCACGATAAAAAAATAATTCATATTTAATATAACCATTTGAAACTGAACTTATACTTTTTTCCTTATGTAATAATTTAAGAGATATTAAAGTCAAGAGAATGACATTTTTGACTTTATCTTTTACTTAAATATTATAAATGTCATTATCAAGGAAAAATGGTACCAAAATGACATATATTATAGATTTATATGGAATTATCCAAAATAAACTCATACAATAGTATAAAGTCAAGTTTTGGGTAGATTTTGAGACCTTATTATGTTAGTTTTAACCCTAATTAACCCATTTTACCTTTACTATGATAATAAAAATTTACTATGGTCACTATACATTATGACCAAAAGTAAAAGTTAATTATTTAAAAAATTTTGACCTCCTAATTCCAAATATTGAATATATTTTTCATTATTATATTCCTAGAATTGTAAAAAATTAATTTAACATAAAAATATAAAACACAATGAAAACAATTTTTTTAGAAAAAGGACTTTTGAGTATAAAAAAGTTTTTATATCAAATTCAAGTATAAATTTCATTACAAATACCATGATTAGATTTTTTAATAAAAATTAAGTAATTATATTTTAAAACTAATTCAAAATATAATTTTACTTTGTAAATACTTAAAAAGGAAACACATTTTTTAATAAAAATTAATATTTTTCAATATTCATTGAAAAATCAAACCTTTCAGAAAATTATAAAAAATTAATCATAAGATTATTTTGATATGATGAATTTAAAAATTATATATTTTTATCAAATAAATTTTTTAAAAGTTCCAAAAATTATTTTTAACATTTGTTCACAAAAACCTATAAAAACCATTTTTGAAGAAAACATTTTTTGAAGCATAAAATGACTACTAAAAATTCAATGATCTTTTCCTAAGAATTAATAAATAATTTTTTATTGAGTAG
This sequence comes from Viscum album, assembly GCA_963277665.1. Lineage (NCBI taxonomy): Eukaryota > Viridiplantae > Streptophyta > Magnoliopsida > Santalales > Viscaceae > Viscum > Viscum album. Next base: position 83,942,473 of record OY728121.1, on the reverse strand, counting down.
GACCTTTATATATATATTTAATAATTTGGTTAATCCTATTCATACCCTCCAATTCAATATTTAGGTTATAATGATAATATTTCATGGTTCATTTAAACATGGTGTTGCATATCTTGTACCCTATCAAACAAAGCGGTTTTTTAAAATCATGGGGTGTTACATGCCTTGACTGCTATAATACCGTACTGATGTGATCTACTAGTTATCTCCCCACCTACCATAAGAATATATTGATGCACCTCACTTGAGTCCTCAGCTTCATTTAGAAGAACGAAACTGAGAAAATGTAGAATCACTATTTTTAAGTATCCCTTACAGATTATACACAAAATGTAGTTCAGAATATTATATAGAAATTAAATATATATTTAATATATATAAAAACCATCACATGGAATGTACAAGTCAAATAAATGACACACACAATACATATTGATGAGGTTTAAGTAGTATATTAAATTAATTTTAAATTGTGTGTAATTTGGTAATATGCACGGTGTGTACTATCTAGATGCATGTAGTGTATAGTTCTTCACTATTTATCTGTGGCACATACCTAGGGACTAGGCATGTCATTATACCATATACATTAATGGGGTAAACTATGTGTACTTTGGATACACATGGTGTGGTGTATGAGTTACATGGTTACCGATCACACATGTTTTGCAATAAACGTACAACTTGTATGTGACTAAAAAAGTATACATCGTGTAATAAATTTACACACAGTGCAGTATAGATAACCATGCACCAGGATGGACTAGTCAACATACGATGTATATTAATTACACATCATGTGGGATAAATTCACAATTCTTTGAATTAATTATCGAGTCTTCCTAGTCCATTAAACATGGGTACATGATGTGTAACTATGGGATACACACCATGCATTCTTGTGATATCCAATAAGAATACTTTTCACCTTCATATGAGTTATTTGAATGTTCTTTGTTCACAATTAATCGATTCTTGATTATATTTTTGAGAACGAAGAGGAGGAAGAGGAGATCTCATGATTCAAATTTAAAAAATGATTAAATCAGAATTGAAAACTAATGAAAAATTCATAAATAAATAATGATATTTAAATAATTATAAATTATTATGAGACTTACCTAATACCACTTGAAGGTTTCGAGCGTAATGAAAGTGCTAGTAGGGACATGTCCAACTTGGTTTTTTTCATAATTGATGATTAATCTGATATGTACTTGACGAATGTAAAGACCTATATTTTTTCCATGTAATTTTTTTAAATATATGGAATTATTACAAGTCTGCGAAAATTTACGACATGTGATTCTGAGGTCCGGTGTGCCCGGAATGAATTTTTGAACTTTTTTTAAGGTATGTTCAGTAAACTCATGGGCGAAATTTTCTATCTTTTGAACCGGTGCTCAGATTAAAAATACGAGGGCACCGTTGAATCTACAGCGCTGAGATTCTCTTAAGGGAGGCTTCACTTCAACCGTAGTAAGTTTGAAAAAAATTTAGATTTTGGGACTTTTTAAAAGAATAATAAAATAAATTTGTTATTTTATTTTATTTCTTTCATTTTTTCCCTCCAACGGACAAGCGGTAGTGTGGGACCAGCGATGTGTCAAGACATTAAATGGCTTGACCCTTCAAATCCTAAGTAATAATGTCATTGGAATTTAGGAAGGTTTCTATTAAATGAACTCCCATAAATTCCACGATCATTACTTACCCTCCCTCTCTCCTATTTATATGGAGCTTGGGGAGGGGTAATGGCACAACTTCATCAAGCGACGAAGTTCTGATAAAATGCCGCGATGCCATCCAGTTAGAGGACGGGATCAGTGAGTGGTGACGAGCGACACTGAGTCCTGAACCAAAGAACGACGTTCGAGCGACGTCATTGGAAGCTTGTTGCAGGAATGATGAACACCGACCCACCTCCAATCACGGGCGTTCTCTGAACGATCTCTAGGTAAGGTTTTGTTTCGTTTAATTTCAATAAATTGTTGAATAATATATCCTCTTTCTTGATAAGATGATAATGCGGAGGGAACGAGCCAAACGAACAGGGCTCGGTCCCTCCGCCTTTTGTTCTACCTTTGCGTTCTTCATGGAAGACCACCAACGCGTAATCGGTGACTGATGCCAGAAAATGATGGCAATGGCTGGCATCGTCCGACCACGATGGAGTTAGCACGCCGTCGCGCGCTGCAGGAGGATGCCGCGACACTATGCAGTGGCAGTCAGCAGAGTGGCCAGCACAGGCTGGTCGTAGAGATGATGCGGCACGCCGTCGCGCACCGCCGACGGAGAATGGGCCACAGATTTTTAGGCACGATGGTCGAGCAGGGAGGCCGACATCGGCTGACCGCAGGAGGAGGCAGCGACGCACAATGGCGCGCTGCCGATGGAGAAGGGGCCTGCAGCTTTTCAGCCACGGCGGTCGAGCAGGGCGGCCGGCGTCGGCTGACCATAGGAGGATGCAGCGGTGCACAATGGCACGCCGCCAGAGAAGCTGTGGTGGTAGGACCCACTCCCTATGGGTCTCTTGACAGATGAGGCAGATCCACATGGCGCCGCTGCTGTGGAAGAAACCGAACGGATGATCGTCCATTTGGGAAGATCGAGGGTCTCACCCCCCACGCCAGCTAGGGCAGACCCCACCGCAGGCCGCGGCCCAGTGGGCCAAGACTGTAGTAGCCCAGCTCAGCCGGGTCGGACTTGGACCTGGTCAGGTCGGCCCGACTGGGCCAGACCGGACCTGGGTCTTTCCAGGCCAGTTTTCACCTAAAGGACCATAACTTGAAATCCGGGCCCCCGTTTGACGAACCATATGCAATGATGGTAATCTTGGAGCGAGATAGTCCTTTTGGTACACTCCAATTTAGATTTGGATAAAGTTGGAGTATGGTCGGGTTGGATTGAATCTGAATCCAAATGGGCCCTTGGAACTAAAACGCTTATATGTCACAGACCGGTCGTCCGATTGATGCACCGTCTGTCACATTGGAACCCTTACGACATGGAGGTACTTTGGAATACTTCTTCGTGGAGATTCGTGGTGGGTGAGGTATGACCAATTTCTTGAGGAGAGTTTCTCTCAGAATCAAGCGTACTATGAGTAGGAGTCCAGTGGCTGGCAGTGAGGTGGAGGTTGGAGACAGATCATACGGAGGTTAGTACCAAGTGATCCTGTGTGGGTCAGCACCGATCCTGTGTGGGTCAGATCCTGTTTGGGCCAACGCTCAGCAATCCTATGTGGGTTAGCACATACCTATCCTGTGTGGGTAAGATCCTGTGTGTGTCAACGCTCAACGATCATGTGTGGGTCAGTGCATATCGATCCTGTGTGGGTCATTGAGGGGGTTAGTACCTATCGACTCTGGGCGGGTCAGATCCTGTGTGGATCATTGTGAGGGTTAGTACCTATCGATCCTATGTGGGTCAAACTCTTTATGGTCAGAAGCAGTGCCTCTTGACAGAATAAGATGATCTAGCTTCGTGACTGATCATCTGTACTTCTATACTTCACTAAAACCTGGTGTGAGTTGAGTCTTTTACCTTTGTGGTTATACCTGTGTGGTAATTTTACCTTCATGGTGATATCTTTGTGGTGATACCTATGTGGTACTTTTACCTTTATGGTGATATCTTCGTGGTGTTACCTGTGTGGTACTGTTACCTTCGTGGTGTTATTTTCATGATGTTACTTGTGTGGTACTTTTACCTTTGTGGTGTTACCTTCATGGTGTTACCCTTTGTTATATTCTTCCCTCATGTATGATATGGGTATATCTTGATAACTTAGGTACTACTACAAATACGGCTTTTATCAGCGCTAAAAATGGCCTTTATCAGCGCTGGAAAAGCGCTAATAAAGCCGGTGAAGATAAAGGGGGGGTCCCCTTTATCAGTGCTAAAACGAAGCGCTGATAAAAGGGTCTTTTATCAGCACTTTATTTTTAGCGCTGATAAAATAACCCTTTTATCAACACTTTTTTTTAGCGGTGATAAAAAAAAAATTAAAAGAAAAAAAAAATTAAAAAATTACTGCCAATCTCGGGGGGGGGGGGGGGATTTTTACAACGCTTGATCACCCCTTTATCAGGGCTTTCTTGCACCTCTAGCACCCTCCCACACTTCCTACACCCTTTATCAGCGCTATCCCTTTAAATCAACCTTACACGCGCACCCGTTCCTCCACCCGGATTTGATCTCGAGACCCCCCCCTGCGCACCTAAAGCCTTTGCCACTACCCTATATTGATTTGTTCTCTTATTCATGATATATCTATTTATTTATATATATATTTAGTTATATTTATTCGTATAGTAATATATATTTATATTAATATATATAGTTATATTAATATATAGATATAGTTATATTAATATATACATATAGTTATATTAATATATGTATAGTTATATTAATATATGTATAGTTATATTAATATATAGTAGTTATATAAATATTAATATATTAGTATTTTAAATAAAATGGATATTAGTTATTATTTAGATAAAGCTAATATATTTTATATGTAAATATGTTTAATTATTTATTTAAAAAATTTAATTTTTAGGTATGAATATATAAAAAAATGTACATATAGTTATATATTTGATTATAAATAGCAGTGCATTATAAAAAAGGATGAAATTTCAAATACATAATATCAATATTAATGTAATAACTTGGAATAAATTCAATCCCCACCAAAAAAATCCAATAATACCCCCTTAAACGAGGCTGAAAATCCACAAAATGTTAAAAAATCTGGGTACCCCGACAAAAAACTCAGTTTTGGAGGCCTTATGGGCCTCTTTTGGCCTCGAAAAACGCTTGACCAGGGTCCCCCCAGTTCACAGCGACGTAGAGATTGTCGCAGAATTTGATTTGATATGTGGTAGAGCTCAAACGGACACCCAGATTAAAAGTTATGGCCGTTTGAAGTTTGAGTTGCATTTTCAACATATTTTGGTTCTTTTTTTTAATTTTTTTAATTTTTTATTCTTCAAATTGTTATTAAATGACTATTACTCCATAATAATTATCAAATTATTAATTAAAAATATTTTTTTAATTTTTTAAGAATCCATTTTCACTAAATATCTTATATATTAAGTATATTAAGTGTAAATGTACATTTATACTTATATAAAATATATTTAAAAATTATATATTAAATTTATATCAATAAAACTATATAACTATATTTATATATTAATATATATTTTTTTTAAAAAATTTGAAGTCGACCCTTTATCAGTGCTTTTTTGAGCGCTGATAAAGGCCCCCCCCTTTATCAGTGCTTTTTCGTTAGCACTGATAAAGGGGTGGTGCTGGCCTTGCCCAGTTTTGTGGTAGTGTAAGTAGATTTGATGGATGATTCTTGCTTTGTGTTTGAGGTCTTGCTTTGTAGTTTTTCCTTTGTGGAACTCTGGGAGACCTTCGGGGGTCTCGGGGTCCCTACTAAGTATTGTTATACTCACCCCTGTACATGATTCACCCGCACCTTATTGTGTCTTGTGCAGATGACATACAACGTTGATCGAGACTGAGGGAGCTAGGACTGGACGATGCTTAGAGGTGGACCATTTGACGTGGCGAGATGCAGGACTACTGATCGTGATCTGTACCTACCCTTCAGGTAGGATCCTCAGTGGATGATCCAAGAGCTATTTTTCTCTTTTCAGTTGTACTTGTAATTTCCAGTTGGGCTTGTATTCCAGACCCTTTACTTTCAACACACTTTTTACTACAGTAGTTTACTTCGTGGTTGCCTCTTGTTGTGCTCTTGGATTTGTGTGTTTGTACAAGTTTAAAGGAAATGCCTTCCCGTTAAGGGATATGCCTTTCCGGTGCTAGTCGCCAGCCCCTGGCCTATGAAAGTCGGGCTTAGGGTAGTCACGGAATAGGCCTCAGGGGATAGGTTGTGACAACTAATAACTCCATGTACAATGGAATTGAATAAAAAATTAATTGACATGAGAATGCTGGAACCAAATGCAGGATCATAAAATAATGATTTATAATTAATTTAAGAAGTAAAGAATTACCTTGAAATTCATTATTTCTTCATTGATGAATATTACAACATCCCTAAATTGCACAATTATTGTATCATAGGAATCAAGTGGATATTCCTTCTAGCGGTGATCCACACATGCACTACAGACCACTGAGTGATGCCATAGGAAACTTCGAGTGCTAGCATGGAAGATCCCAATTCTTGTTCCATTCGTATATGATTTCCAGAAGAATTACTTCAAAGGACTATACTTGATCTATCTAGAATCGAGAGGGGTGTTGGAGGGGGATCTATCTCTATTATTGAGAGAATTATTAAAGAGAATCTCTCCAGGGCTTGAGATGATTCTCTGGAGTCATTGTGCACAACCAAACAAATTGCTAGCCTTGGGGTTAGAAATAATATAATTGAGTTTAAATAGTGTTTGGGTTAGAAAATACTAATTACACATGTTCCTTTATTATTTTATTAATCCCTTCAAAACCCCATGTCTATAATAATAATAACATTGTTTCTTGATATGTACAAAACTGGTTAATTAATTAAATATTATTTCTTGAATAAATTGTTTAAAATTTATTCAAATAATGTTTAATATATATTATTTCCCACTAGTCCTTTAAACTCAGCCCTCTATTTCTCTACAATATGTATCAGGCCTTGAATAATGATTATTTATTTAATGAATAAATATAAATTCATTATTCTCCAATAAATAAATAAATAAATAAATAAATATTTTCTTCGCTAAATAGAAAATAAAAATTTATTAAATATTTTTCTCACTAATGTTATATCGAATAACTAGTGAATAAATATATATGATCAAGCAAACTTGAATAATTATATAACCACATATGAGAATAATATTTGTTCAACATATTAAATAATAAATAATATTTAATATTTAACTGAGGTTTTGGATACACTTAGTGTGTGACCCTCTATGCCCATTCCTCAATGACATTAGGCGAGGCCACCCAAAGTCTAAGGTTAGCATCTAGAAACAATATAAGGCACCCATAGTGAATGAAGTTAATGTATAAACAACATACAACCTCATATTAATTCTTATAGTTCAATATAATCAATTTATCATGATATCTCTAATCAAGTAGGTTGCATGCTGGCATCTTCAACCTATGTGCTTTATACCTATTTCTTTGACTTTCCATAATTGAAACTACCCACATAATACTATGAACATGGATTTATTTAGCCTATTTCATTCCCATCAAAGGGACTTTGATATCAACTTCTGTTAAAGAACATAAGGTACAAATCCCTTCTTGCATTATTTATTGATGCAATATTACTCGTGACACACCCAACATATCCTATTTCACCATGAACATATTTAATCATGATTTTCATCAATAAATAAAAGTATTCTAGTAATAATATCCATTAATAATAATTTAAAGTATAAGGACCAATACACAAGTTTGAAAATAGGAACATATAATGACCCATATAAATGTGGATTTCCTACTAGTGGGTATTGTTCTCATAATTTACTATATAAGAAATTACTAAGGGACTACACCAAAGGAGAGTAACTTAAATTCCTATGAGTCTTCACCCCTGATAGCCTATACCATTTATATCCCATCAAATGACATCATTTGGATATTGAACATATATTTAAGAATATTATCGTGATACTTTTGGGTTCTCATCATAGTGGGGAACTTCTATGACCTTTCTATGTGATAATTACTCTTAGGATATTATCACATAGAATGTCAAATAGAAGCATAATCATGATATGATAAGAAAATTATAAATATTCAAAACAATGAATATAGGTAATCATAAAGTATGTAGATATTGGTTCTAGGGAACCAAATATAACAGAACATTAAATAGACATCAAATGAAGAACATTAAGGATGAATTATTAACATCCAATAACAATTTCAAATATAAATATAAGGGTAAAAATAAATGAATTTTTTTATATGACCACACTCACACACCTAAAACTTTAAATCATTAGAAAAATTCCTAAAAATTAATGCAATAAATCCAAAAATAACATTAATATAAAATTTTCTAGATTCAATTTATGTCCAATCAATAAAGTTAATTTTATAATGATAAGATAATGAGTAAAAAAATGTATCACACGTAATTGAAAAAAAAACATTGTATGTAAAAATATAGGGAGAGAGTATGTCACCACTGAGAAGGAGATGTGAATCCTTAGTAAACATCATGATGGTGATGATGCGATGAAGTGAGATAGAGTGAGAAAGAACACACATACACACTAGTTTTTACAAGATTCACACACCCTTATTATCAGGTGGATAATCCTTAGTTTGTATTGGTTGTGATCCCACTAGACACATTCCAATTTATTATGAACGGAACAAGGAATTAAGTAAGAATATTTTATTTGTAACACCCTAACCCGAATCCCTGGGTCTGATCCGAAGTTCCATATATCCTCATGTGTTCCTAACCATATGCAAGAGGGTACCGACTAGCGATGATGGTATAAAATAATGTGGGGATACTATACCCTCGGTAATAATAACCATCATCAGGATATAATATGTAAGGTATTATATCCTTATAGCCTGTTCTTTTGAGATTTTAAGGTGTTGGAGGTTCCAAGAGGAGGCACGGAGGAGGAACAAGGGGATTTATGATAAAATTTTAGCTTTAGAGTTGAACTATGGCATAGAGGCTTAGGCCATGTCATGGAGTCCAGTCAGGAGATAAGGCTACAACATGGACTAAGAGTTGTGGTATAGAATCTCAAAAGGATGTTTGAGTGATTCTACCAATTTTGGTACCCATACGTCATGGGGGTAGGCTACGACATAGAATCTTAAAAGGCATGTTTCCATAGTTCTTCCTTTTTCAAGGTTTCTACACCATGCATTAGTGTTGTGGTGTAACCTTCTTCATTAGTGATGGAATTATGCGGTGTGGTGGTTTACCTTGCATCGTGGTACTCTTCCTAATTTATAGGATCTAAAGTGTAGAATTAACCATGATTCTCATACATGGATTTGACTAGGTGTGCTATAGCACAACCTCTTTCCATACACTATAGTTTTTCCAGAGTTATCACCTTTGCATCATGGTGTAGGAAACCACATCATGGCCTTCTAATTTATATTTTTCCTATAAATTCCCAAACCCACTTCAAAATTTTCTTTATCCCAAATTTCCCTCCCAAACCTTAGGTGACTATAAGCTCTTTTTCATGGTTTTTTGAATCCCTTTTGTTTGGAATTGATCCCCAGCTTCCCGAGTTTAATCCATAGTGATCTAAGGTGAGTTTTCCTTCTTTTCATTCGGTTCTTTTATCCATTTGATATTTATTCCTACCATTATATATTTCCATTCTATGGTGGTTTATCTCCTCGATCTCATGAAGTAATTTTAATATTTTTTGGCATGGTTGTGGTGTGACTTCCCTGGATGGCTATAGATTCCTTACTATTTAGCTGATCAGTGGTTTGTGTTGTTGTTTTGTTCTTATTCAAAGAATATTGAAATCCTTGAGGTAGGTGATTCACGAATTATCATATTTTTATGTACAATTATAAATTTATCATGATTTATCTATTTGGGTAATGATGGTATTAACCTTAATAAATATTAAACCAAATTAAAGAAAATATTTGGTTTAAAGTTCTAGTGATCGTATGTGTTTATGTTGTGTTAAGGAATTACTTCTTAATTTACTAGATAGTGAGATATCTATGTCTATGATATTATATAACATGTTTATAATGTTTTAAATAAATAAAGAATGTAAATATAGTAATACTTATAAGCTGGTAATGCATGATAGAAAAATAATAAAGCAACATGTTTAATTTGAATTTATTCTTCCTTATAGTTTGATGAAATTGGAAGTTATGCTTAAAAGAATATTTTAATATATATTATTGTTGATAGATAATGAATTAGGTTTCCTATGGTTATAACCTATGATAAATTAATTAGTTAATTCAAGATGGTGAAAAATTGGTTATTTTTTTATAAATAATGGTTTAGGACCTAGCAAGCCAGTTTTCTAGTGAAGGCAGGATGCCTTAGTTTTAGTGTAGCGACTCTGGTTTTGATGGATTTTTCATTTCAATATTTCTATGTACATATCTGGATTTATCCTCAGATTCTATGCAGTTTTTGGGTGTCTTAGGACACTGAAATTAATATATTAAAAACATTAGAATATTTTAATGTACACTCATAAATAATTTCAATTTAAATGGTTTTCCCATTATTAAAGACCTCAGATGGGAAATCCGAGACCAAGGTTGATTCTATAATGCAGGGTTTACCCTATGCATGAAATAAGGTTGGTAAACATTGGACATTCTGAGGGAGGTGACTATTGGTGGGTGAGTTTAATTAAAATAAATAAATAAATAATTTATTTTATTTTAAATGACCTTAATCTAATCCTCTATAAAAACCCCATTATAGAAAATCATGAGGGTTAGATGCATAACTTTGGGAGGATTTTAGAGGAGGATTAGTTATTCTTCATTGGAAGATCAAGATTAGAGAATGAACTACGATCAAATCAATGTGGATCGAGAGGTAGTGAATGCAAATAAACTTCTTTATCGCTAGAGAATACATTCTTCACCAATGATAAATCCTAAATAGATGTAGGGTGTATTATTTTTTGAATTTAAACCCTTTTGATTTAATCAATAATTGATTAATTTATCTTCTTTGATTTGTATCATTTTCCAATCTTTGCATGAGACTTTCCAAATTTCTTTGATATTATTGATCCATTAATTCTTTATTGCACCTTGATATCACCCCAGTATACCCCAATTTTGTGAATGTTGGATGATATTTCTGGTCTAATGATGGATTCACTTTGTTCATATGCTTCCTCTCCCACTATTCTTTGTGTTATTCACCGTTGTCCCTTGGGGTCATGGTTTGGAATTGTTTGGGTGGGTTCAAGCATGATCAAACCCCCAGATTCATGGTATTTACATGAAAGATGTACAAGATATACATTTGTGGATGGATAGGGATGTATTGTAGGGTTATGAGTGATTATTCAGTGGATTTGCGATTCAGAGCAGTGATAGTAGTGGAGCGGTGCAACGAATAGAGTCATGCGGGGTTCAGGTGGCTAGAATCTGGACACCAGTAATAGATCAGGCATGAAATACCCCAAAACTAGGACCCCCAGTGTGAATCAAGGTAGAATAGGTGGTGGTGGAGGCATGAAAATTCATGTAGAAATTTCTTGGTTTTCTACAAAAAACTCAAATACATGACGTATAGTCTAGGAACACATGCCATGTAGTCCCCTGGATGTGGTGACTAGGGTTTTGGGGAAGATAAAGACCACACACCATGTATGATGCCACACATACCATGTGACCCTATGATGGTGGCCTAGTGTGTAATATGGGAGTACATGGGAATGGTAATGGCCATACATATGGGCATGAACAGGAGTACACAATAATTCCCCAGTACTCAGACACATCCAGGTACATGGGTATGACTCAAAGTACACTACATGAATAGATGTACACGAGTATGACTAGGAGCACATGGGAAGGTGCCGGGCAGCCGAGACATGCTGTGTAGTTCTCTTACACACCGTTTAGTAATACATGGGCATCCAAGCCATGTGTAGGAAAGGATACGACTAGGTTTCCAGGTGAGGTCACACACCATGTGACCCCAAGTTCATTCCATGCACTTATCTTAGAGAATTATACCCTCCATATCTCCTTCTTTAGAACTTGAATTTTGGCCCATGAGTAGTGTATCCTGAGAAATTTTACATGTAGAACAAGATGGTATCTTTCACAGTGGATTTTGAGATATGATGTGTGGTGTTGTGATCATGAAACTTCTTCCAGAGATGCTGGGCCGATAACTGTGATCAGTAAGGATCATCAGAGAGAGGTCAGGGTTGGAAATCCCCCATCACACTAGGGTGAAGCTCCCCCATTATATTTTCACTGGATGAGTGGTACCCCATATCATACTAGGGAGTAAGTCCTTTACTGAATATTGTGCTCCCTCGATTTTGCAACATAGTGGTGAGGTACGGTTCCTCCATATATTGAGTGGTACCCCTATCACACTAGGTCCCAATTTCTCTATATATATATTGAGTGGCACCCTCATGATGAACTAGGGTGTGATTCCTCCATGCTTTGTGTGGCACTCCCTGATGCACTAGGGCACGCGTCATGTATCCATTGAGAAGTACCCCCCTACCATACTAGGGTATGGGTCCTCTATTGAATATTGTCCCCCCCCTCGAGCTGTGGAGTAGTGGTGAGGCACGATTCCTCCACATAGATTCCTTGAACATATATACGAGATGATGGGAATCAAAGATAGAACCTTGGAGCTTCAGGAAAACTCATCATCCTAGGATGGTCTATGGATATGGAGATCCCATTTCTCTCTCACATATTTTTCTTATGGGCATATATATTTATTGGGTTTCTTTTATCTTTTTCTTTGGGTTGAGATGAATTCTATTATATCCATCTATTACTCCCTTTTTGGTTTTTGGTATGTCCTAATGGGTATGTATATACTCACCTCTTCATGGTATTTATTCACACATGTCATGTCTCATGTAGATGAAAAGAAATTTGGTGGTGACATTAGTGGAACATAGTGGTACTTGGGGTGTATAGGCAATGTATGGTGGCCAGACTTGGAGACTAGGAGCCAATCTCTCTTAGTTTTCTTTATTCCAATTATTTTCAGGTTGAGAATTCAATTATGGGTGGGTTTATATTTTTACCCTTTACAATTTGATTTTATTATTTCATACATTAGTGTATTCACTAGAGGTTATTGCATTCATGGTTTTACTCTAGATGTTACAATCCTTTTTATTATTCCTTTGCACTTTTCATGGAGACAGTTGAATGTGTGCATATAGGTACATTAAGAAAATGACTCCCATTTCAATTATTACTTATTAGTGATTGTCTCTATCCCTTCGCCTATTGGAGGTGTTCCTGGGGTTGTCACGGATCAGAGTTCCACCGATTAGGTAGGCCCCAGCAGGTAGGGTTGTGATAGAGTAGTATCAGGGATGCTCATTCCTTAGGATGGTATTTTGAGATGTCCCATTTATGAGGATTTATTGGGACTTAGGGAAATGGTTTTGGAGTGTCTTGAGTATGAATTTTAAGCCAGGGAACCTAGTGTTGGTGTGGCAGTCGATGTATCCATACACTAGGACTCTGACTACCTACTTATCGACTCGGCATTTCGAGACATTAGTTGTAGGGAAATTTGGAACATGCATATATAGGATCAAGTCCTTTGTATGTCCTTCTTGAGTTATATCCCTATATGTATATGCTCATATAAATATGATATATATTGATCACTTTTAGGATAACTATACAAAGAAAACCATCCATGTTATCGATATAGGATCATAATGATGATTCATTAAGTGATGATGCCTCAGTTCAGGGGGAATCTCATGAGGTGTTTCCTTGAGTCAAAAATGGAGAAAAAACCCACCTATTGAGTAGTAGTTAGTTCTAGTAGGGCAGTATAATTATTTTCATAGGCTTAGTACACCATCATAGTTCTAGTGATAGAGACTACTGATGTCCCATGATGATACAGATCCCAGGAGGTAGAGGATTGGCTTAAATTAGTGATTCAAGTCTTTAGGATTATTTGATCCCAGACTAATAAGATGGTTGCACTGATAACTAGTATTTTACATAGAGTTATTGGGAAATGGTAGAGTCTAGTCATATAGAACCATGATGGGATTTCACTCTCATGGAATGACTTCCATTAGTTGTTTCATGAGGAGTATTACCCCTCATTCTTTCAATCAGTTTGGATCTAGGAGATTCTTGATCCATAACAGGATGATATAATAGTTTTTGAGTATTATTCAAGGTTCACTGACTATAAGAATTACTCCCTTGATATGGTGAAGGTTGATTTATTCCAGGAATGAAAGTTTGAGCAGGGTCTCCATAGAGAAATCTATGTCAGCATAGTATCCCAATTAATTCCTACTTATACTGGAGTACTAGAGATATCTATGGTTATAGAGATCTACCTAGAAGATGTATTTTGAGTGGCTAGTGTTGGTGGTACTCATCATGGTGTTGATTCATTTGCAGTAGCTAGTAGGTGCCAGTCATCAGGGTCTTAGTTCAATAGACCTTCCTATGGTAGGAATCAGACATGTGGATCTATGGTTTAGGGTCCATATAGGGAATCTAGTCAACTAGGAGAGGGGTGGTGCTATGCTTGTGAGAGGTTAGGTCACACGACATGTGATTTCCAAACCTGACATGATGAGGAGGGTAGGTAGGCGGTGGATGGACTGCCATGAAAGATGAAGCACCATGATCCAGGATCTCCCATGCATGGATAGGGTGGACCATGGGGAGGTAGTTTTATTAGAGGAGTAGGTGAATATCTATAGGTAGGAGTTACTGGGGGAGGGTGACACAATGATCTACTTCCACCACCACTAATAGATGGCCCAAACTAGACTTAGTGAGCTGGTGGTCGGGGCAGCGGGTGGTTACAGTGTAACGACCTGATCCATTGGGGCCTTCCTGGCCAATAAAAGGCCAAGCCACCATAACCCCAATCCCACCTTTATAGGACAAGGGTTTGTAACAATCACTGAGAAGGTATAACATTTAATGGGAGGCCTTTTCCTAAAGTACCTTTATGCATGCTCACAACTATCTCTATGTAACAGTGTAGAGGAATAATAAAAATGGTTGTAGAAACTAGAGTAGTCCATTCATGAAATAAAATCTATGGAATAAAATTAGATCACAATAGAAGAAAACTAAAGTGTAAAGGGGAAAAGTACACACCCTACCATAAATTAAGCCCTAACTTGGAAATTATTGGAATAAAGGAAAGTTGAGAGAGATCAAATCCTATTCTCTAAGAGTGACCAATGTATGTGGTCTATACACCTGAGTATCCATATGATCCACTAAAATCACCACCGATCAGTCTGTCATCTTCATAAGATATGAAACTTATGAGAAATTCCCTAAATGGGTGAGTATATACATACCCATTAGGATGCCCCAAAAACTAAAGGGGGGAACAATAGAAGTTACGATAGAAGTAGCCTTCTAATCCCAAATTAAGAGGAAAAAGAAACCCAAAAAATATATATATTCTTATAAAAGAAACTCAAATGAAAGATAAAGGGTATCTCCATCTCACATCCCATCCCAGGTCGACGAGTCTACCAATAACTCCAAAGGGTCCATCTCTGATTCCCATCCATCAAAGTAACTGTGTGGAGGACCCAAAACTCGCCACTATACCACATAGATGACGGGGTATAATATCCAATAAGGGACCCATGTCCTTATTCATCAGGGGTGTGCCACTCAATAGGTAGAGGACCTGCTCCCAAGTCCATCAGGGGGTACCACTTAGTATGTAGGGGATCCAAAACCTAGTCCATTAAGGGGGTTCCACTCACTAGGTATAAGACCCATTCCTTAGTCCGTCGGGGGGGGGGGGGGGGGGTGCCACTTAGTAGGCAGAGGACCCATGAATGAGTCCTTTTAGGGGTTCCACATAGTAGGTAGAGATTCCACGCCCTAGTCCATCAGGGGATTCTACTTAGTAGGTAGAGGACCTACACCCTATTTCATCAGGGGGTGCCACTCAAACTTGTGCAAGGAGTATGAGAGACCTACAAACTGATTCAATAGGGGGGTTTCTAACCTCAAACTCTCTATGATGATCTCACCTGATCATTTCCATCATCAAGAATCCCCTAAAGTAGTGTCATGCTCAGAAAATTCCACATTATATCTCTAAATCCACTATGAAGGATTCCATTACTTTATAAATGGAAAACTTCATAGGATAAACTACCTATAGGAAAAAATATGATTCCAAATGAATGAGACATGCAAGGTGGAAGTTTATCATAGGGGTATATGGTGTATATGGTGTCCACATAGTGTGTGGTACTACTCTGTTGTCTAGCCACATTCTCCTCTGGACATGGATCAGAGGTGATGACATAGAACATAGAATGTAAGGTGTCCCACACAACATTTCTCAGCCTCTCAGGGCCAGGAAGTGTTCTCTTGGACATGTTCGGGTACTGGACCATTCCTGTGTACTCCTATAGTACACAATGTGTACCTATCCATATACCTGGTCTTGCTCGGGTTCTGGACCATTCCCATGTACTCATAGAGTACACGGTGTGTCCTCCCACATGGGGTCTTGGATGTGTTTAGCTGGAACATGGCTTAGCCACCTAGGGAGGGTCACATGGTGTGTGGGACTAGCCACATGGTGTGTGATCCTTTTCTTCCTTGAAACCCTAGCACTATAGCCAAGGGGAACTACATGATGTGTGTTCATCACACTACACATTGTGTAGTATAGTTTTCTGTAGAAAGTCCAAATTCTTCATGAATTTTAGTAGATCTATCCTCCCTTCCACAAATCGCATCTGTTGACTACCTAACATAAGAGGAAAATGCCTTTTATTTTCGATTTCATCCCTTTGGAAGCTTAAAATTGGAACCTTCTTGTTTTTACGACGCCACACGTCGCTAGACACATCTCCTGCATTCCTACCACTCAATCCTGTTTCCCATTCAGATCCTAGATCCATGGAGTATCACCATTATCCCATATCATTTATCAATATATCTGCAAATAATTGATCCATATGTCTTTCATGATACTATAATGAATCCGGGGGTTTGATTTCACTGAAACCCAACTTGGCAATGTTAAACTATGACCCCATATGGCCAATGGTGAATAACATAATGAAAAGAGAGGGGAAAATAATAAGAAAAAAGTGAACCATCACTAGACAATCATTTTTACCAATTATTATATAAATAGGGTGATATCAAGGGAAAAGGGTTTTAATGGATCAATTATACAATAAGGAGAAAAGGCATATGTAAAGAAATAAATAAATCATAGATCAAAAGCAGATAATTAATCCATGATCAATATTTTAATCAAAAGGGAGAAATCCAAAATTTATGAGACCTACCTCAAAAAAGGATCAATTTTTAGAGAAGAAAACATTTTCCAGCAATGAGAATGATTTGATACATTTGCTGCCTATCGATCCACCTCGATTCGATTGAAATTCATCATCTGATATCAATCTTCCAATAAAGAATTCTCAAAACATCCTCTTAAATTCCCCAAGATTATGCGGATAACCCTGATGATTTTTCATAAGATGGTATTTATAGAGGAAATTAGGTTATGGATATTAAATGAATTAATTAAATAATTTAATTAATTAATCCACTTAACATACCCACCAATGACCGCCTAATCCGATCGTCTAGTGCTGACTAACTTTAGGTCATGCTTAGGGTAAACTCCACATCCCAGATTCAACCGTGGTCTCAAATTTATGATCTGAGTCTCTACTTATAGGATAAACTATTATTTCTAAAAATATGTGTGTGTGTGATATTACTATATTTTATATTTTATAATATCAATTTCGGGATCATCAGGCTTTGGAATATCACACCGTTTCAGCACCTGACTCTAAAAATATTTCTTAAAATACATAAAATTTGTATAAGGAAAAAACATGGTCACTAAATTATCCCCCCTTCAAGTATTTTCATCCCTAAAAGAAAAAGCTAAACAAAAAGGTTGGGATACTGAGCCTGCATCTGGATCTCTTACTCCAAAGGCTCTCTTGCATGCTCCCATGGTGCCACATCACAAGAAAAAAAGGGAATGGTATATCATCGCATGATCATCTTATGACAATCATTGATCACCACTGGATACTCCCTAAAGGTGGATCCATCCTTGATGTCTAGATTTCCCTTGTCAATGACATGTTTATGATCATGCAATTATCTCCTCAATTGTGACACATGAAAGACTTCATGCACCCATTCCAACTTTGGGGTAAGGCTAGGGGGTAAAAAACCTTTCCAACCCTCTGTAGGATCTCTAATGACCCGATGAACCTCATGAATAGCTTGCCTCCTTGGTAAAACCTCTTAAATCCTCATTATGTGGATACTCTCCCTAATAAAATTCCAAGGGCATAAAACATCTATCTATGTAATATTTCTCTCAGATCCGGGTTATACTCATCCACTCATGGATCACCCAAAATTTCTCTATCATTACCTACACCATCTCTGGCCTAATAATATATGTCTCACTAACCTTAGTCCATCACAAGGGTGACCTACATGGTCTCCCATAAAATTCATCAAATGGTTCCATGCTAACCATAGAGTAATAGTTATTATTATAAGAAATCTCTACCAATGGAAAGTGATCTTTCCAACTTCAATAAAAGTCCAAAACACAAGATCTCAATATACCCTCCAACACCTGGATAGTGCACTGAGTCTGCCCATACATTTGGGGGTGAAACACCATACTCATTTTCAAATGGGTCCTAAATACCTCATATAGGCCTCTCTACAACCATGAAATAAACAATGCATCATGATCGGAGATAATCATATAGGGTAACCCATGGAGTTAGATGATCTCCCTCACGCATAACTATCCCTGAGTATCCACCAAACTCTTCTCCCTAATGGTAAGGAAGTGTTCCAACTTCATGAGTTGGTCAACAATCACCCAGATGGAATCATGGAATATCATTTTCTACAAAATACATATAAAAAATTCTATAGATATTCTATCCCATTTCTACTTAGGGATATCAAGAGGCCTTGTCAAACCTTATGGAACCTGGTTCTCATCATTTACCTACTAACATGTGAGACACCGAGAGACGAACTCAGTAACACTCTGCCTTATTCTATCCCACCAAAACTACCATTGAAGGTCCTTATCCATATTACCTACACTAGGATGTATATATAAAGGAGAAGTGTGAAACTCCTTCATCACATCCATTAGAATCATGAACAGAACCACCATACATCCCTAGAAAAAGATGATGTGATCCCCTCCTTCAGAAAATATATATAGTAAATATTCTGAAGAAATCTAGTCACATAGAAAATCGCAGTTGATGTACCTTAACTAAGGCTACATCACATGCTAGATAAATGGAGGAATCAACACCATTGACTGAAGAAAAGATGCACCCCTCTCTTCCACTAGGGTCAACTATAAAGAATCTAACTACTCAGACACCTCATCCACCAAATGAGAGTGACTCTTCCAACTAAGGGAATTTTACACCACATTTCCATTCCTAGGAGTATATAATATCTCAATGTTATATTATCATGGGAATTCCAACCATCTCCTCTATCTTAGGTTCAGATCTCTCTATATAAAGATATACCTGAGACTCTAATGGTCTGGGTAAATAATAAAGCGCTCTCCTAGAAGATAGTGCCCCCACATCTTTAGAGTGAAGACTACCACTGCCAACTCTAGGTCATGTGTCGCATAGTTATTCTCATGGGGTATCAACTACCTTGAACCATAAGTGATCATAACTTTCCTCTGCATTAATATGTATCTGACCCTTGCTCTAGAGGCATTACAATACACTATATACTCCACTCCCTCCTCAGGTAGTCTCAATATAGGATCATTGGTAAACCTCAACCTCAACTTCTTAAAGGATCTATGACACTACCTTTTCTAGGTAAATATATACCCTTTCCACATTAGGGTGATCAAAGGGGATGAAATCCTAAATAAGTCTACCATGAACCTCCTGTAGTACCCCATACAGACAAGAAAACTATGCACCTCTGACACGCTCTTAGGTGGCTGCCAAGAAATAACTACATCAATATTCACTAGGTCCATAGCTAAACTGAACTTAGAAATGACATACCCCAAAAATTGAACCTCATAGATCCAAAAATATCAATTTTAGAGCTTAGAATAAAGTTGGTTCCCATGAAGTAAGTTTAGGACCATCCTCACGTGCTCTACATACTCCTCTAATATAGAGTAGATGAGTATGCTATTAATGAAGACAACCCCAAATCAGTACAATTATGGCTGGAAGATATAGTTCATCAAATCCATGAATATAGCAGGGGAAATTTATCACACTGAAAGGCATCACTAGGAACTCATAACATCCCTAGTGAAATTGGAATTCTAGCTTCAAAATATCAGTCTCATGAACCATCAACTGGTGGTAGCTAGACCTAAGATTAATATTTGATATGAAACCCTTCTCTCTAAGGTCCTCCAATAGGACACTTAGCTCATAGATATCAGTAGGGTCCATCCGATATACCGCAAAATATATTTGCATGGTCCAGGGGTTTAAGTCGATATAGAAGTCTATCTCTCACCTTGATGGTAGTCCCACATTGTTATCAGGGAAGACGCCCATAATTCCCTCCATTACTGAAGGAATACATATGCCTAAATATCCCACTGTGACCAGGGATAAACTTTAAAACTAATGGGTGATTTTTTGAAGATTCCTACCTACAAGACTCACTCACTCAACCATGAGATCACTCTCACCCGTAAAGGAGAATATTGTCCCTTCTATCCAAAGTCATCAGACCCAACTGTGATGAAATTTAATCTAGGATGGAATTATAGATAACCAGTCCATACCCAAGATTAAATTATAAGGTTTCATCGTGATGAACAAGAGGTACCATGTGAAACTCTCTCCACCAAATGATAATTCACACTATCTATGGATAAGTGATATCGAACAATCAAACCCAATTATAACCTCTAGAAAAAGATGTTATGATAAGGTATCAATGGGGAGCTCTATCACTAACACATGGGATAAAATAAATGAAGGATATAATTTCACATATTCCTAAACTTATTGGAGCTGATGTAGAATAGAAAAGATCATACATTGTTTTATCTCATGATATGTTGGGTCATAAGCCTCCATGGCCTACAGTTGTCTGCGACTCTAACTGCCAACTCCATGAGCCTGGAGTGGGCTACTTGTTTGTGCTGGTGAAAGTAGATCGTAGTGTCACCCCCACCAATGGATCCTCCTCTAAGTGACCCAACTTCTCCTCTACCTATATCACCTCCCTAGGGTCCTCCCTAGCCTCACCCAAGAGATCCTTGATCATGATGCTGCCTCTAGCATGGTGGTCCATCCACTACTTGCCTTCCCTCTTTGGAACATAGGGTTGGGAAATCATGTTCCATGTGACCATGCCCATCAAATAAATAACATTGAACCTCTCCTTGTTGAACTAATACTATGCATGAACCCTATGCTGCATGTCCACGTGACTGAGACTGGCCATGGGAAGATCTCCTACACCAAGATCCGGATGACTAGTTCCTGCTAACTACTATAGATGAATTATCCCCATGACACCCATTTCTATAACTAGCTATATGGAATCCCTTATATAGGAATATCTCAATCACATGTAACCACTCCAGTACTCTTGTATAGGGGGGAAAAATTGGCACAAATGACTTTGCGGAGACCCAATTTGAACTTCCATGACCGAAAGTAACCATCCCACACCATGTCTAGGGAGTACTGTGTAAGGTTAGAAAACCTCATGAAATACTCAGAAACCATCATTATACCCTATTACATCTCCATAAGCTCCTAAATTAGAATTGAGCATAAGAACAAGGGATAATACTCCTCAAAAAATAACTGATGGAAGTTGGTCAATGAGAGTGATGAATCATCATGTGCCTATGAAAATAGACTCCACTAGTACCCTGTTGCTCAGTGGGAAATAATGGATTCCATAAAAACCATCTGATCAGTTGGGGTTTGAATGAGCCTAAATACTCAGATCACCGAATCAAGACAATCCTCTACTGCCCGGGGATCTAGCTCACTACAAAACCTCAGTGACCTCTGGTGCTGGAACTCATGCAGTGCGCTAAGCTTGCAAACATCCTCAGCCTTCTCTACTGGTATAATCTAGAACTCAATAGGTGAGTGTGATACTACCTGCCTACCCGAAGTAAAGATCTCATGAGATGTCCCCTTAACTATGGCATCATCTCTCATTGGATCATCATTATGATCTTAAATCAGTATCCTGGATGGATGTATTTTTGAGTCAATAAGTTTTCTTATGACTTTTCCATTCCATTATGTTTTGAAAATCACAAACACATTTTCTTAAGGAAAATTATCTTTCTCTAAGAAATATTTTCTTAAGGAAAATTTACTTTCTCTAATTTTTTTTGTCTTTAACTATGGATTTCATTGTCTTATCTAGTGTTTTATTAAACCAAATCTAACCATATTTTTCTTAAGTCAAAAAATTTGATCCTTATCTAACTGGGAACCTTATAGTTCCTTAGAATCTAATTTCTCCAGAATTGTGACTCCTACTTATCATGAAACCAGACTCCGAGTTCTTCTAAAATCACACTCCGATTTCTTCTAAAATCAGAATATTATTTCTTATAAAATAAGACTCCAATTTCTTCTAAAATCAGACTCCTATTTATTCTAAAATCAGACTCCGATTTCTTATGAAATCAGACTCTGATTTCTTGTGAAATCAGATTCTTATTTCTTCTGAAATCAGACTCCGATTTCTTTAGAATTCAGACTCTGATTCTCTTTTATTTTAGAATCTGATTGTAAATATTTTTAGACTCTGATTTCTAATATTCTTAGAATCTAATTATTCATATTTGTTAAAATTACTTTTCTTTGTTAAAAATAATGTTCTAAGTTTATCAGATCTTATTATACTTAAGTTTCTTAAACTTAAAAATGTTTTCCTTATATATTAATGTTTTTTAAGCATGATAATGTTTATCATGTTTTCTTACATGAAATGATTTTGTACAATCCGTTTTTAACTAACCGTTGGATGAGTGACATGTGTATAGATCCCTCAAAAATTTAAGGAAAAATATGATCATTGGAGGAGGAGATGATCATTGGTATTTTTGCCTATAAATAACCATCCATTTGAACGAGATTGGGTAAGAGTTTTTCATGGAGAGCTGCTGATCTCTAAAACATTATTTCTGAATTCTAGAGAGAGAATTTGTGCTACGAAGAGATTTGCTCAAATCTGCCCTGTGCATTTGCTGTGAACATATTGTTCAAGCTGTGAACAACTTGTTCAGCCTACTTAGTGCGATTCTGATTATTTCTAATTAATCGAGGGCTTATGAGGATAGGAAGATAGAGGTGATAATTATCTTAGAGATCAAGGGCTTGTGGGGATAGCAAGATAGATTCTGATATTCTTATCAAGGGCTTACCCCAGTGTGGTTAAGACAAAATTTCTTGAAAGTATAAATCAAGATACCTTTTTCTAAGGTTATTGGATATCCTTCTCTTTGGGTTAAAATATTTCTTATACCTATTTAATTATTATTGTTACAAGTTTTATTTTCTCTCTATTTTGTTAAATAAATAAAGCATAACTTTCTTATACTTTCTTATACTTTTATACTCTGATAAATAAGATTCTATATGCTCTAAGGTAGAATCTTTCCCTAAGTAAAATTGTCTTATGTTTCCTTATAGGATCCATATTATTGAATCCTAAGAAAGTTAATTTATTTGTTAAGAACTAAAGAGGGTTTGTGAATTCATCTTGTTTAAATTTGTTGAACAAATATTTTCTTAAAGGATAAAAATGATTTTTTAAACCTAAAATTCACCCCACCTCTTGTAATTGAGCATCTACATATTAATTTCAATCCTACCATTGGTATTAAAGGAGGTCTCTGAAATAATTATACTTAAATATAAGATTTATTGATCAAATGTTCTTACTTAACGTTACTTGTTCAAGTTTTCTTAAAGTTTTTTAACTCTTTGTTTATAAACTTTTTCTGCTAACAAGTTTTGTGGAAAATATCTTTTGTATAATATGGCAGGAATGGACATTAGTTCTATAGACAATTTAAATCCTACCAGACCACCAATTTTTGATGGTAATGATTATGAGTATTTGAGAGATAATATGAATAATTTTTTTATAAAAACTGGAGTGGATAATTTTGTTATGCTCACTGGAGAATACAAGATTCCTGAAAAGGAAATCAGAACATTAAAAAATCAGGAAAAACAAGAATATCAACTAAACTACAAGGTACACAATAATCTTTTATGTTCCACGACAAAAAATATCTACAACCAAATATCCTCTTGTGAAGCTACCAATAGTATCTGGAAGAAACTTAAAGTTACACACTTTGGAAATTAAAAAGTGATAGAAACAAGAAGAGATATATTAAGAGATGAATATCATGGATTTGTATTTCCTTATGGAGAACCAGTTTGAAAAGTGCAAAAAAGATTTATGACTATCATCAATAGCCTTCAATCTATGGGAGAAAAAAGACTTGGTGATGAAATACTTGTGGAAAATATAATTTATATTATTCCCATTGAGTGGGAATCTAAAAGGACAACTATCGATGAAAATAGGAAAGTATCTAACATCACTCTTGATGAGTTATTTGGGACTCTTCTACAACATGAAACTAGAATGAAGAGAGATGGATAGATCAATAAGAATAAGAATGGTAATGGAAGAATTTATTTCACTACTACATCTAAATCCAAGACTCTAGAAAGAGTAACTAGATCTAAAGCTAAGAAAGCTACTATTATATCTGAATCAAGTGATAGTGATCATTCTGAGAATAAACTTGAAAATCTTGCTTGAAGGATAAACAAGATTGTGGGAAAGAAAGATTTCCAATATAGATATAAGAAGAAAGAAAAAAAAGGATAATAAAGATTCAGAAGTAACTTGTTATGAATGAAAAAGGGCTGGAAATATCAAAGATGACTATCCTATGCTCAAAAGGAAAGAAAGAAAAGATAGGAATTTAGAAAGAAACAAGAAAAAGTACTTCAAGATTAATCCTAAGAAAGTACTGAAAGCTAGTGACACCTAGAGTGAAAGTGTTGGTGATTCTTCAGACGAATCTTCTGATATTGAATCTTCTGGACAAAAGAATATTGGTATAATAGCTATAATTACTACTAAAAATCATTGTCTTATGGATAAGGTACACAATAATAAATCTTTAACCAATATTTCTTTAAATGAAAATTTTTCTAATGAAGAATATTATGAATCTTCCGATGAAGAATCTTCCTCATCAGAAGATAATACTTTACCTTAATTTAAAGAAGTATCTAGGTTTTCCAAGTTACTTGATAATGAGAATAGTAAGATAAAAAAGAAACTTGATAAGGAAAATTCTAGAATTTCTATTTTAACAAAAGAAGTACAAGATCTTTCAAAAGATATTGATCACAAGAACCTTGATTTATAAAATGTTTCCAAAAACCTTAAGAAAGTTAATTCTGATAAGGATAAACCTTACAAGTATCTTGAGAATGTTATTTCTAAGAAAAATGTTTTCGAGAATAACTCAAATTATAATACTAATGACTATGAGGATAAGAACTTAGTCATCAAACTAAAATCTTAAATTTTTTCCTTAAATAAAATTTTTTCAAACTTTACTCATGGTAAGGAAGGTTTTGAAAAAATGTATTCTCAAATTCTTCCTCTTAGGAATAGTTCCAGATTTGATTATTCTCATTCAAAACCAGTTTTTAGTCATAACTATTTTGTTCCCCAAAGTGCTCCTTTTTTGGACTAAGTGTCAATATGGTAGACATTGGGAGAAAATTTGTTCTTTGAATAAAACCCAATCCTTAGGTTTTCATAAAGCATACTTTTCTAAGAAAATTTAGATACCTAGGATTTTACTTTCTAATAATTATGGATCCAAGAAAGTTTAGATTCCTAAAGTTTAAATATTTTATATTCAGAAAAACAAAGGAGATGTCATTCTTCAATTTATCAGAATGAAAGACCAACTTGCTGACATATTTACAAAATCATTACCATCTGATAGATTTGAATACATTAAACAAAAGTTAGGAATGATAACCATAAGGTAATAATATATATTAACTTTTTGTTAAAACCCATATCCTTATATTAAGATACTCCTTTTTATAGGGGGAGTATATATATTTATTCTTTTTTGTGTTTCTTATTTATTTTTTTTTCCAAAAACTAAATTTTTTGGAACTTAAAAAGTTTTTATTTCCCTAATAAAATCTTCAAAATATAAGTTTTAAAGGAGGAACCTTATCAATACTAAAAATTATTTCTGAGTAATCTATAAGGTATGTTTCATTACCTAAATCTTCACAATTGAATTTTTTTACTTGTTGATAATTATATCTTATTTTACAAAAACTTTATTGGATTCACTTTCCTTAAATCCATTTTTTCCTTAAAACCTAAAAAGATCAAAACCTATAAATACTTCTTCATAATTAATATCAAATGTTAGATCAGATCAAGTGAATCTCAATCGTTGGATTGAATCAGGAATATGAACCATCGCCTCGAAGCCTATATAAAGGACCCCCTATTTGCATCCCACTTTGGTTATCTTAGTGATTTTGCACCGAATCTCTTATATTATTCAAAGTCACCATTATTTTTTCACTGTTTCCTTAAGATTAGAATGTCTCTTGAAGTTTCCTCGAAGACTCTGATGGCCTCCAATAAGGAAATAAAGGATTGTATAATTTACAGAGAAAGGTTGGTAGATCCAAATTTATTTGTGAAGTATGATTCTCTGATCTCAAAAATCATAAATAAAAATAGTTGGGAAAGTACACGTGTTTCCAAACTGAAGAATCAGGATCCAGTTTATCCTGATCTTCTTATAGAGTTCTATGATATAGTTCTTTTTTATTAACAAGGTGGAAGAGAGATTTTTTTGTTCAATAGTTATGGAAAAACTTATTCTTTGTCTTTCAATAAGGCTGCTAGTATCCTGGATATTCCTTATGAAGGTGAAGTAATCTTTTGCTCACAAAAATTGCCAGATAAGGAATTTTCTTTTGATATGGTTAATGAAATTGAGTTTCTTGACTTAAATGAGTAAAGTCACCAAATATTTCTCATCTTTCAACCAATCATAGATTTATAGCTCTATGGATGCAAGGTTTTCTCATTCCGAGAAAGGGAGACAATTATTCCATTAAGAAATGATATATATTCATGATGGATTTCTTGGTGAATATAAGGAAGATAAACCTCATCAAGTACATTTTTTTTATAATCAGCAATGTTAATAATGGCACCATCAAGTCTCATATCATTATGTACCTGGAAATATTTTCCAATATTATTTCATTGTGTTTAGAATCCTTTAAAATCCCTTGCATCTCAAAGGACAAAGTTTTCAAGATTATGTTGCTGGGTGATGATACCCTAAGAAGGATGAAGATTGGATTCAATATTAAGATAGTAGAGTTCCTTGAACTTCCTGATAAGGATGATCAAGCTGTCAGCAAGAAAGGTGAAGTAGGAGAAAGTTCCAAGCAAACTCCAAAGAAATGAAAAGAAAAAGAACCAGAACCAAAAGAGAAATAAGCAGTACCTGAGTCAGTATATTCTCCACCCAATCTGAAAAAGAAAAAGACATTTTCTGATGAATTGGTAGCCAAATAGAGAGAGAAGTAGAAGAAAAAGAAGGAAGCAGATGCAATTTTTGGGTTAGACCATGCTAAGGCTAAGTCCTTAAAGATTCAAGAAGCTGAAGAGATTGAGAAGAAATCTAAAGATAATAAGTTAAAGAAAAATATGTTAGATGCTGAGATTGTTCAATATTTTCTTAGAGATATAGAGAATGAATCTGAACAAGTCCAGGTACCAGAATCCTTCTTGCAAGAACTAGTGGAAATTGAAACTCTGGGTGAAAATAAGAGAAAGAAAGTTATTTTGATTTCAGAACCCATTGTTGAAGAAGAAGAAGTACAACAAGAAGAAGCGGAAGAGGAAAGTGATGATGTAATCAAAATGGTGGAAGAATATCAGGAGAAGGAGATCCCTTATAACAAGCTATTTATAAGAACTTCCCAAGTTGAATCCACCAAGATAATAACAGAAGGTCAATTAGTTCTGAAAAATGATGACGCTCAAGATGAGGTTGATAAACCTTCAGATGATGAAAGTAGTAATCACGATTTTATTCATCCTTATGATGATAAGGAAATTGGTGAAAGATTTTATAATAAAGAAGTTGATGATGATGATAAAATACTCCAAATTTCTGATAGTTAGCATAAGATTCAGAAAGTTGAGAAAGAAATATCTAAAGCTAAGAAAGGTAATAAAGTGGTTGTTGATTCACCAAAAAAGGCTAAAGTTTAAAAATACAAGAATGAAGTTGTTCTTAGAACATCTAAGGGAAAAGAAGATAAGAAATATAAAGTTACCTTGCCAATAAAGGAATCTGCTTCAGAATCTTCATCTTCCTTATGACATGATTTTATTGTTCAGTCCTTAAAGAAGCTTGTGAATACCATTCCCTTATTTCCAAGTATTGATTCTAGGTTCTAGTTACTTCAACAAAAAATCAATAAAAATTCATAATCAACAAGAATTCCCATGTAAAAGTTTATCAAACTTGAATCTGAGTTCAAAACTTTTCAAATTATTTATGATGCTCATAGAAGATATTGCAAAGAGATAACCAAGTGGTCTAAGTCAGTGATTGATGATCTGAAAATTATGGATGATTTCAATCATTCATTCAAGGATGCATTTGATAAGTCATATGACACAATAAATAACCTTTAAACAAGTATTTTAGAGAAGCTAAATCAAGAGCAAGATTCCTGGATCTAAGAGGATAAATACCCAAATGGAAATCTGAATTCAGTTGCTTTAAATTTACAAATGGAAAGGGAGATCAGGGAAGAAATGGATGAAAATTCAAAGATCAAGAAGAAGTGATAAATTATCAAGGTGAAATTCTTAAGTCTCAGGAAGACTAAATCAAATTTCTTGAAAAGGAAAATCAGGATCAGGATCAGTTGATCAAGAAGTATGAATATGATCATAAAGAGCCTAAGAAGCTGAAGGCAACTATGAAAAAGCTGATACCAAAGGAGAAGAAAGATGAATGATTTTCTCTTAAACTCTAATCTTTTTTTTTGTATTTTCTTTTTAACAAAGTTTATCATCTTAATAAAATTCATTATCTTTCCATTTTTTTGTCTTGAATATTCCTAACATTTTAGGTAATTTTTTTTCTTTCCATCTATTAATTTTTGAAAATCAAAAATGGGGAGAAAATAATGATAAAAAAGAATATGAATAAGGATATTGATTAGGAGAGATATTACTTAAATAAGAAATTCTTAAGTAATAAAGAGTAATTTCTCTAAGAAAGAAAAGAATACAATCCTTAGGGATTTAAAAACCTAAGGGGGAGTTAGTCATATTCAATATGAGTCATAATCAAAGGGAGATAAGTATTTATTTTAAAATTTCAAAAATGAAATCCTTTGTCTTTATATTCTTTTATGAAAATTTGTTTGTTATTTTCAAAAAGGGGGATATTATTAAGTTAATAAATTTTCTTATAAATTTTCAATTCCTTTATGTTTTGAAAATCACAAACACATTTTATTAAAAAAATTATCTTTCTCTAAGAAATATTTTCTTAAGGAAAATTTACTTTCTCTAAAAAAGTTTTTGTCTTTACTTATGGTTTTAATTGTCTTATATAGTGTTTTCTCAAACCAAATCTAACCATATTTTTCTTAAGTCAAAAAATAATATCCTTATCTAAATGAGAAACTTATAGTTTTTTAGAATCCAATTTATCTAGAATTTTGAATCTGATTTCTTATGAAATCAAACTCTATTTTCTTTTAAAATCACACTCCGATTTCTTCTGAAATCAGACTATGATTTCTTCTGAAATATGACTCTGATTTATTCTGAAATCAGACTCTGATTTCTTCTGAAACCAAACTCTAATTTCTTTTGAAATTAAACTCTTATTTCTTCTGAAACCAGACTCCGATTTCTTCTGAAACCAGACTTCGATTTCTTTAAAGATTAGATTCTAAATTCATTAGAATTTAGACTCCAATTATATTTTATTTCAGAATCCAATTGTCAATATTTTTATAATTTTATTTTTAATATTCCTAGAATCTGATTATTCATATTTATTAAAATTAATTTTCTTTCGTAAACATATTTCTACAAGTTTATTAGATCTTATTATACTTAAGTTTCTTAAACTTAAAAATGTTTTTCTTAGATATTAATTTTTCTTAAGTATGATAATGTTTCTTATGTTTTATTACATGTAATGATGTCATAAAATCTATTTTTAAATAACTATTGGCTGAGTGATATGTGTACATGTCCCTCTAAAATTTAAGAAAAAGTATGACCGTTGTAGGAGGAGATAACCATTGGGATTTTTTCCTATAAACACCCATCCATTTGAATAAGACCGGGTAAGAGTTTTTCATGGAGATCTATTTATCTCTACAACGTTCGTTATGAATTATAGAGAGAGAATTTGTGCTATGAAGAGCTTTACTCAAATCTTCCTTGTGCATTTTCTATGAAAATATTGTTTAAGATGCAAACAACTTGTTCAACCTATTTAGTGTGATTTCAATTATTGCTGATTAATCAAGGGTTTCTGGGGATAGGAAGACAGAGGTGATGATCACCTTAGAGATCGAGGGCTTGTGGGGATAGCAAGACAGATTCTGATATTATTATCGAGGGCTTACCCTGGTGTGGGAAAGATAGAATTTCTTGAAAGTATAAATCAAGGGACCTTTATCCAAGTTTGTTGTATACCATTCTCTTTGGGTCAAAATATTTCTTATACTTGTTTACTTATTGTTGTTACAAGTTTTATTTCTGCTGCCTTTTGTTAAATAAATAAAGTATAACTTCCTTATACTTTCTTATGCTTGTGTACTCTGATAAATAAGATTCTATACACTCTAAGGTAAAATCTTTCCCTAAGTAAGCTTGTATTAAGTTTACTTATAGGATCCATATTATCAGATCCTAAGTAAGTTAGTTTCTTTTTTAAGAACTAAAGAGGGTTTTTGAATTCATCTTGTTAAACTTTGTTAAACATATATTTTCTTAAAGGATAAAAACAAAAGTTTTTAAACCTACAATTCACCCCCTCTTATAATTGAGGTTCTATATCTTAATTTCAATCCTACATGTCTTCGCGATTGTATCCTAAAAGTGATGAAGACGTACCATGGTAAGATGATCACACACACACACACACATATATATATATATGGATAGATGAACCAAGAAGGATAGTTAAAGGAATCAATACTATATGATGCATGTAACATTGTCCCCAAAAACCAATGTCTTAGTATGCTGATTTGACAAGTAGGTAGTCAAAGTCCTGGTGTATGGATACGTTGGATACCACACTAACCCTGGGTTCCCTGGATAGAAATATATAATCGATTTACTTCAACATAATTTCCCTAATTCCCAACCAAATACCCACCATGGGTATAACTCCAACTTTATCTCGAGGATGAACCACCTCTGATAACACTCTATAATGACCTAACCCACCAGAGCCCACCTGGCTAGCAGAAGGCCGGTCCACTACAACCCCAATCCCACCTATATAGGCCAAGGGATGGTGACAAGCACTAAGAAGTCACAACATAAAATGGGAGGCCTTTTCCTAAAGTACTTGTACATACTCACCCAACCATCTCCATGAAATAATATAGAGGAATAATAAAAATGGCCATAACTTTTATAGAATTCCTTGTATGAAATAACCTTTATGGAATAAAATCATAGCATGATAGAAGAAAACCATAATGTAAAGGGGAAAAATGCATGCCCAACCGGAAATGAAGTTCCAACCTGAAAACAATTGGAATAAAGGAAAGTTGGGAGAGCTTGACTCCTGTTCTCTAATCCCAACCAACATACGCGGTCTATTCACCCAAGTATCCCTATGCTCCATTGAAATCATTTCTTATTTTTCCATAATCTTCATAAGACATGAAATGTGTGGGAAAATATCATGTAGGGGTGAGTATATACATAGTCAGTAGGATGACCCAAAAACCAAAGTGGGGAGCAATATAATATTTGATAGAATTAGTATTCTCAACCCAAAGTAAGAGAGAAACAAAACCCAAAATCAAACATATATATTATCATAAAAGAAACCTAGATGATAGAGAAAGGGTATCTCTATCTTATAGCCTATCCCTAATCGATGAGTCCTCCAATAACCATAAAGGGTCCATATCTGAGGGCCAACATCTCATGTATACATTGAGGTAACCGTGTGTAGGACCCACACCTCACCATTGTACCACATAGATGAGGGGGAACAATCTCTAATAGGGGACCCACACCATACTATGTTAGGGGGTTCCACTCAATAGGTAGAGGACCCATGCCCTAGTCTGTCAGGGGGTTCCATTCGATAGGTAGAGGACCCATTCCCTAGTCCGTCAGGGGGATACCACTTAGTATGTAGAGGATCCATGACCTGGTCTATCAAGGGGTGCCACTCATTAGGTAGAGAACCCACACCCTAGTCTATAAGGGGTGTCACTTAGTAGTAGAGAAACCATTCCCTAGTCCACTCAGTAGGTTGAGGCCCCACACCCTAGACCATCAGGGGGTGCCACTTAGTAGGTAGAGGACCCATTCCCGGGTCTATCAAGGGGTACTACTCAAACCAGTGCAAGGAGTATTGGGGACCCATGCCCTGATGAAATAGGGGGTTTCCAATCACATTCTCTCTCCAATGGTCTCACCTAATCACTACCATCATCAACCATTGCCTAAAGAGTCGTCATGATCAGAACATTTTACATTATATCTTGAAAGATACTACCGAGGATACCATTGCATTATATGTGAAAAAAATACTCATGATAGGATACTCATGGGCCAAAATTTGAGTCCAAATTAAGGAGATATTTAAGGTGAAATTTTATCATAAGGGTACATGGTGTGTATGGGGTCCACACAACGTGTGGCCCTGCTACGCTGCTTGTATGTGTTCTCCTATGGACATGGTTTGAAGACCATGTCATAGTAATGATATGTAAGGGGCCCATACATTGTTTCTTATCCACCCAGGGCCTACTCATGTTCTTGTGGTTGTGTCCATGCTCATTGGGCCATGCCTGTGTACCTGGCTGTGCCCAGGTACTAGCCCGTGCCTATGTACTCCCAGAGTGCACAACGTGTCCTTACGCTTGGGGTCTTGTCCACATGTAAATATAACACAACTCATCAACCCAAGGAGGGTCAAACAGTGTGTGGAACCAACTACATGGTGTGTGGTCCTTATCTTCCCTAAAACCCTAGTGCCGTATCCAGGGGGTACTACATGACATGTGTTTTTTAGACTACATGTAGTGTAGTTGAATTTTCCATAGAATGTCTAGATTCTTTATGAATTTATCCAGATCTAGACTCCTAACCATGAATCTCTCCTATTGACCACCTGAAATTAGAATAAAATACCTTCAGTTGTTGATTTCAACCCTCCAGTGACTGGAAATAATAAACCGATTGTTCCCAAAAAGTAGCATGTCACTGGAAACACCTCTTGCACACATGTTGCTCAATCCTATCACCCTTAGAACCTAGGATCAATAAAGTTTCACTCATATCTTTCATATTTTATTAATATATCAACTAACCATCGATCCATGTGTTGTTCGTGCCACCGTAATGAATCTAGGGGTTCGATCATGCTTGAACCCACCTCGAAAATGTTGAACCGCGACCCCGTAGGACAATGGGGAAGAACGTGATGAGCGGAGAGGGAAAAAACATAAGAACAAAGTGAAAAATCGTGGGACAATAATTCTTGTACAATTATTATATAAATGGTGTGATATCAAGGTAAATGAGGAGTTTAATGAATCAATTATACAACAAGGTAGTAGGGCTCATGCGAAGGAATAAATAAATCATAGATCAAAAGTAGACAATTAATCCATGCTCAATCTTTTAATAAAAAGGGATAAATAAAAAATTGATGATCCCTACCATGAAAAAGGATCGATCATTAGTGAATAACACATTATCTAGTAATGTGGATGATCCATTACATTCACTACCTATCAATCCACCTCAATCCAATCATCATTCATTGTTCGATGCTGATCCATAATGAAGAACACTTTAAATCTCCTCTCAAATAATCCTAGGGTTATGTGGATAACCATAGATATTTTTCATAAGAGGGTATTTATAGAGAAAATTAGGTTATGGGTATTAAATGAATTAATTAAATAATTTAATTAATTAATCCACTTAATTTACCCACCGATGGTTACCTAATCCAAACATCCCACATCGACCAACTTTAGGTCATGACTAAGGTAAAATCCATGTTCTGGATTCAACCATGGTCCTGTATTTATAATCTGAGGATCCACTCATAAAATAACCCATTATTTCCAAAAAAAATACATGTGTGTGATATTACTATATTTAATATTTTTATAATATCAATTCCAGGCTCACCGAGCCTCAAAATCTCATGCCATCTTAGTGTCTGGGTATAAAAATATTACTTAACATATTTCAAAGACTTACAAGGAAAAATAGGGTCACTATATACAGGCTATGGAGGGATATGACCAAGCTGCACATGAGATGATTTTAGGTATGATATGTGTCTTTTCTACTCTTTACCCAGTACTAGTAGACATAAGTGTGAGTAATTCCTTCATCAATTTATCCCTCATGCGAGAGATAAACCTTCTAATGGATACTTTATCCTAGTATCTATGTCTAGATGTTTCTAAAGAGAGTGATTCTTCAATATATCTTATCTTATATAAGTGAGAGCTGATGCTCAATGGAGAGAGTTTATCATTGGAATTATTGGTCATTATGATGAAAACTTATGATTCCATGTTGGTCATGAACTGGTTGTCCATGGTCTAAGACCAGATTGACTGTCATCATAGACGATTTTTTTGCCTATAGATAGATGGAATGATATTCTCCTTTGTGGGTGAGATATATCTCATGGATGAGAGAGTGGGTCTTAATAGAAAGAAGTTGAAATCCATCACCCATCAGTTGGCGAGATTAGTCCTTGGAGTAGTAGAATATTCATGCATTTGGATTCCTTCAATAGTGGATGACTACATGGATGTCTTTCCCAAGGATGTTCTAGGACTACCTCTGAGACAGGAGATAGATTTCTACATTGACTTGCACCCCAGGACCACACCGATATCTTTCATGTAATACCGAATGGACCTTACCAAGATTTGGGAGTTGAGGGTGTAGTTGGAGGACCATTGAGATAGGGGTTTTATCAGACCCACTATACCCCCCAAGATGTTCCAATTTTGTTCATGAAAAAGGGGGATAGGATCTTGAGGCTTTGTGTTGATTATCATTACCTAAACTAGGTAATGATAAAAAAAGTACCCCATTCTAAGGATTTATGACCACTTCGACTAGTTATGAGGCACGAGTTGGTTATTGATGATCAATCACTGGTCCGGTTACCACCAGTTGATGGTTAGCAAGACTGATATTCCAAAGATGGAATTCTAATGTCACTATACACACTATGAGTTCCTAGTGATTCATTTTAGTGTGATGAATGCCCTTACAGTGTTTATGGATATTATAAACCAGATCATCCATTTATACATAGACTTATTTGTGGTTCTCTTCATTGAAGAAATACTCATTTACTCTACATTAGAGGAGGAGCATGAAGAGAACTTGGGGATGGTCCTATACTTACTCAAAGAGCACCAAATTTATGGTAAGATATCAAAGTATTAGTTTTTGATCCATGAGATTCAATTTTTGGGTCATTTAATTTATGATAATGGTCTAACTATGGACCCGGTGAAGATTTATATAGTGCTTTCTTAGGAGACACCCAAGATTGTGTCAGAGGTGTGAAGTTTCCTTGGCTTGGTAGGGTACTACAGGAGGTTTGTGGTATAATTATCTAGGATTATAGCCCCATTTGACTACCCTGATGTGTAAAGGAAAACCATATACCTAGACTGATCAGTTTCAGAGAGCCTTTGAGGAGTTGAGTCTAAAGTTGAACTGTGCTCCTTTGTTGAGACTACTGAAGGAGGTCATGGAGTATATAATGTTTTGTGATACCTTTGGAGCTAGGATTGGGTGTGTATTGATGCAACGACAATAAGTTATCGATAATAGTTTGAGGTAGTTGAGAAACCATGATATGAACCATACGACTCATGACCTAGAGTTGGTAGTGGTATTCTTCACCCTGAAGATGTGGAGGCACTATCTTTTGGGTGAGAATTTTTTCATTTACTCAGACCACTAGAGTCCCAGTTACATCTTCAATCAGAGAGATCTTAACACAAGATAGAGGTACCGGTTGGAGTTCCTATAGGACTATGACTTTGAGATAGTCTATAATCCCAGGAAGGGAAACATGGTGGATGATTACATTAGCAAGAAGTCCCATTCTCTCTTTGTTACGGATGCATCTGAGCAGTTGGTTTTGTTTTAGTTGACCCTAGTGGAGGGGAGGGGTGATGTTTTTCTTCAGTCGATGGTGGTGACTTCTCAACTTATTCAATGTGTGGTAGAGGAGAAGTTTGGAGACATCAACTATGAGGTTCTATGTGACTAGATATTCTTAGGAGATGCTATAGATAGATTTTATGAAGGAGGGGATCACATCATTCTTTTATAGGTACAAATAGTTGTTCCAGTCATGTTGTGTGAGGAGTTGATGAGGGAATTTCACACTCCCCCCTTGGATGTACATCATATCATGTAAAAATGTACAAGGAACTTCATTGGATGTTTTGGTGGGATGGAATGAGGCAGATAATAGTTGATTTCATCTCTCAGTGGATCACATGTCAGCATGTGATGGATGAGTACCAGGTTCTAGTAGGTTTGACACAACCTCTTGAGATCCCGTAGTGGAAATGGGATGAATTATCCATGGAATTTGTGATAGGGATTTTGTGGATAGTGATAGGACATGATGATATTTTGGTGATTTTAAACAAACTCACCAAGTTGGCACACTTTCTAGCTATCATGGATCATAGTTTGGTGGAGAGTCTGGGGAATTCGTATGTGTAGGATATCATCCAACTTCATGGGGTACCCCTCAACTACTATCTCTGACTGTGATTCTTGGTTCACATCATATTTGTGGAGAGGGTTGTAATAGGTCTTCAGGACCCAATTGAGGTTGTGTACAATGTTTCACACCCCATACAGATAGGAAGACCAAGAAGACTATCCAAGTGTCAGAGGATATGCTAAGGTCCTACATGTTAGACTTTGAATGAAGTTGGGAGGATCAATTTTCATTGGTAGAGTTTACTTATAATAAAAACTATCACTCTATTATCAGCATGACACCTTTTAAGTCCCTATATGAGGAACCTTATAGGTCACTCTTATACTAGACTAAGATTGGAGAGACATATATTTTTGGTTAAGAGATGGTCTAGGTGATGATGGAGAAGGTTTAAGTGATCCATGAGCATATGAGGACTGCCCAGAGTAGATATAAATCTTACACAGATCGATGTTGTAGGTCCTTAGAGTTTGAGAAGAGAGACCATGTTTTCCTAAGAGTCTCCCCATGATGAGGACCGTTGAGATTTTATAGGGGAAGAAATATATCCCTATGGTTCACCAAGACTTTTTATATCTTACGGAGGGTTGGAAATATTGCTTACTACTTAGTCATACCCCTGTAGTTAGACTAGGTACATGAAGTCTTCCATGTTTCGCAGCCGAGGATGTATGCGAATGACCCTATACACATTATTGACTGGGGAAAGCTAAACAACAAGGATAGATCTAGCTTCACAGAGTACCCAGTTGTGATCAAGGATTGGAAGGAGATGATCTTGTGAGGATGGACCATTCCCCTAGTTTATGTGCTATGGTAGTACAAGAGCATGCAAGAGAGCTCCTAGGAGCAAGAGAGTTAGATGAAGACTCATCACCTCCACCTATTTGTGAAGATTGCAATTTTTAGGGTGAAAAGACTTGAAGGAGGGGGGAATGTAACAAATTTTGTTTTTATGGATTTATCCATTGAATATTTCAATTTTTATATTTGGATTTATCCTCGAAGTCAGTGTGATTTTTGGATTTCATGGGAACCTAGAATTAATATATTAGAAATATTAAAATATTTTAATGCATGAAAATACACCATTTTAGTTTAAATGGTTTCCTAATTATTTAGGATCTTGTATGGAAAATATGAAACCACAGTTGATTCTAGAATGTGGGGTTTACCCTAGGCGTGACCTAAGGTTGGTAAGTGTTAGATATTCTAAGGGAGGTGATCATTGGAAGGTGAGTTTAATTAAAATAAATAAATAAATAATTTAATTTATTTTAGATGAACTAAATCAAATCCTCTATAAATAGACCATTATAGAAAATATTCAGGGTTATCCACATAAACCTGAGAGTATTTTATAGAAGGATTATGTTTTCTTCATTGGCAGATCAAGATCTGATAACAAACGAAAATTAGATCGAGGTGGATCAAGAGGCAGAAAATGCAACATATCTTCTTCATCACTGGATAACACATTCATCATCAACGGTCAATATTAAATTAAGTTATGGTGTCTTATTTGTTGAATTTTTCCCTTTTTATTTAATTAATCATGGATTAATTTATCTGCTTTGATTTATGGAATTTTCCAATATTTGCATGAGCCCTTCCAAAATTATTTGATATTATTGATCTAATAATTCTTTGTTTCACCTTTCTATCAACCTGAGATACCCTGATTTTTTGATCTTTGGTCAAGATATATTTTACAATGATGGATTCACTTAATTCATGTGATTTATCTCCCACTATTTTTCACGTTCTTCACTGTAACTCCCCAAGGTTTTTAAAAAATAAATTGAAATGCATGAAACATTTTTTATTAGATAGTTATAACTAGCCTTTAAACATAAATTTTCATCTTCTATGATTTTAATTTCAAAAAATATTCATCTACGGTTGTGATTAGTAAGTTATTTGGAGTCTGATAGAACGAACTTGTTTTTTTGGTGAATAGTAACATACCCTTATGAATAGTAATATGAATTATAATATGACCCTTATGAATAGTAAATCATATTAATATTTTATTTTTTTAAGGTTATAAGATAACGAGATGATGGTTAATTTTTCAAGGTGTTAAAAATTGAGTTATAGATTTAAAATTGTTATTTTTGAATAAATTATGATTTTATTTAAAAATTAAATTAATATTATTTAGAAAATTATTTTCAAAAAATGGATTTAATTTTTGAATTCTACACATCGAAAAATGGTTAGGGTGAATTTTTGAGATTTTTATGAATTTTTTGAATTTTTGATGAATAGTAAAATATGATAAATTACGATAAATGCTAAATACTTGTTTTACTACATCATAGGTGATGAAAGGATGAGGAAATACCACTTGGTTCTAACTAACATACTCTCTTTACTATTTGGGGTCACATTAATCAAGACTATTCATAGTCTTGAGCAAAAATATTATAATAATGATTAAAATAATGTAAAATCCCTCATCTCCTCTACTATAAATACCACCCTCATTACCCTCTTTCTCATACACCTCTCAAGCCTCTATAATTCTCTAAGTTCTGAAAAATTACCTCCTCAAGGATCTTCCCCACATCCAAGACCTTCTGGTCTCACTAAAAGGCCAAAAACAAAGGCCTTAAAGAGGATCTCAAAAAGAAGAGATCAAGTGGTAAGAATCCTCTTCCTTTTTCATGTGTTTTCTTTTCAATTCCTTTATTTTCTTATAATCTATTACCATCCCCTTATCCAGAAGGTATGAAATCTCTATAATATTATATATTATTTATCTTATCATGTTAATGTAAAATATTCATCATCTTTCTTCCTCTCCTCTCCCTATTGTTCTAAAAATAAAAACACTGTCCACTATGTGCCGATTTACCAAAATCATGGATGGTGTGTTTGCAATATCCATCACATCCTTCAAAGCTGATAATAAAACCATTTTAATGGTTAAAAAATAATTTAAATTTTATTATTTAACCTATTTTATTTTCTATAATGAACTTATATGCATGAAATTAAATTATATAATTAAACAAGTTCATGATTATCAAAGAACCGCCAAAATGATATAAACGGATATCACTAAAGATTTATACAATGATTCATCCTCACACCATATAAAAGAAATGATTTATGGAATAATTTAATATTATGTAAACATATTAATACCATTTCATTACACTTCTATAATTTCATTTCCATACAACAAGAAAATCAAATACAAACTGTCCATGGAAATCATGTAAAGAACGCACCCAAAACAATGGAAGGAACAAAATACTAATAATTAAAGGGTAAAATGATGTTATAAAATGATCATATAAGGTGTTATAAACATGAATATGTTTATATAAGATATTAATAACACTATTTTAACCATTATACAAGAGGTTTAAATGAGTTTTAAGTAAGACAAACCCGAGGTAAGGGAATTCATAACCCGATTTCCATCCTTTGGGTTAACATTCTACATCATTATTTATGTGGTATTAAAATTGTTTGTGAGATTAATTTTGTTTATATTATGTTTAATTATATATATTTACAGTGTATATACATATTCCATCCACTCTATTAAGTCTCACTTCAATTATATGATATTTACAAGAGACTTTTCTTTTAAAAACCTCTTTTAAAATTCTATTTTATGAAATTAAAAAGAAATGTTTTTATGTAATTATTCATGTTGTATTATTGTGTTCTGGTTCTTGGGAATTGTTTATGATGAAGGGTGGGACCTGTATCTCCCTCCAATGCATTGGGTATGTGTAAGTTGGAGTTCATCTGTATGGTTACTGTGTAACTGCAATGGTTACACAAATTGTAAGGTAGCCACGAGGGTTACAAATTATAAGGTAGCTAAGAGGGTTAAAAGGTTATGTTAGGAATGACCCAAGATACCTTTATGGTTCTATTTATGTTCTATATATTTTGTTGAAATCTCATGGAAATATCAAGTTTCACAAATTATGTTTATATGGGTAACAAGTATGTCTTTTTTGAAAATGATTTCATACGTTACAAGTATTCATGGACTATTGTTTTCTTTCCTTTTTTTTATACCCCTTACTGAATTTTTTTCTCATCCCAAGTTTTTAAATGATTTTCATAGGTTATAAGGATGTGTAATAAAATTAAGGAATCCAAGTTAAATGTTATGAATATTTATCAAATAAAATATGTTTTATTTAAAAATACTTATATTTTAGAAGAAATGGATTCTGTTTTTATGGTATCCAATCTATATAAATGTGGAATTTTATGTATGTGTTATATCCCAATTATCTAAAACTATAAACTTGAAAAGATCCTTATTATGAAAGGAAGCGAGTTCACAACTAAAATTCAAGATTATGTAATGTAATAAGGTCGAGTCCTTATATTCACTATTATCCCTTAGGGTCATGGTTCGACATTGTTGTGATGTCCCAACCTGAGATCCACCTATACCAAATCCCATGCTAGTGGGTCACATGGACTCAAGAACATCTCCTCATATTCCAGAGGCTTTTGAATAGCAGCGAGGGTGTAAGGCATTATAGTGGGGAGACTATACCCTCATATCAAAGTAGCACAACAGATACAACAAATAATAATCAGTAGAAAAATAATAATCTAATAGAAAGATGAAATAAATAGTGGAATCATAAGGATTAACTAAATAAACAAGTAGTGAAAGAAATAGATAACAGAACAATTGAATAACATAACCAAAAGCCTCAAGGAAATGTCAATACATGATGCATGGAATGAAATAGTACAAAAGGGGAACAAGGGAACATGGGAACATGCATACAGTCATGCTATACAAAAAGGAACAATAGAACAAAATCTACTCCATAGAATCTCAAGCCTAAGTCCGATGCTCGGCTCCAAATATATATCTTAGTAATACATATCAATAACCTATAGAAGGGACTTTACTATTACTGGTACCTATATCAACATAGTCTTCTCAGGTGATAAGGGTGGACCAAGTA
The DNA here is from genome assembly GCA_963277665.1 of Viscum album. Taxonomy (NCBI): domain Eukaryota; kingdom Viridiplantae; phylum Streptophyta; class Magnoliopsida; order Santalales; family Viscaceae; genus Viscum; species Viscum album. The sequence goes on along the minus strand of OY728121.1, from coordinate 83,900,617 downwards.
GGGTGTGATATAATAATCTTAGTATACCACCACAAATGGTGTTTACATTTAATCTAAGTAGGTGGTCATAACTAAAAAATGTGAAGGTTTTTATAGGAAAGTAAATTACTGTAGAAAAAATAAATAACCTCTCGCTCAAGTTTCTAAAGCACACCTTGTGGGTCTAACTAATTTAGCCCATGGATGGTATGTTTGATCATGTCACTATATATATATATATATAGTATAGTTATATATATATATATATGTTGGGATGGACCGGGACATAACTCCCTGACATCTAGTACCAGAGGAATCTCTCACGATCTATCCCCTAACCCAACTCCAAGATCTCTCACGATCTCTTGGGATACACATGCTAGAAGGACAGGACATAACTTACATAAATCCATACGAGGGGATCTCTCACAGTCTGTCCCCTAGCCCAGCTGGGAAGCTCACACAGTCTCCCCCAAAGGTCTCTCATGTCCCCTTAGCTTCACATGGAAAGCTCACATAATATTTCCCCCCAAGGGATCTCATGGTCCCTTGGATCTATAAACTATATAAGGTATAATTTTTTATATAGTTAAATTATATATCATAAGTACATTCACATTAAATAAGATGATCATAAATCATTACCTCTTATCTCATGTTGTCAAGCCTTTCACAAAGAAAACAAGGCGTGATCAAGTGTACCACATGACACATGAGGTAAAACCTCTCATGTGTCACTTTAACAATACTCAAGCCATTCAAGGCATACCATTTAACATTTATCATTTACACAATGCATGAATAAAGGCATGGGTTCGCCATTCATTAATCAAGTCCATTTACAACTAAGAAATTCATTTCACATGGTGCCTTTTTATAAAACATGAGCAATGGAAAGGACATGGAATCCCTTGAAACCATTTCATTTAAAACCAATTTATCAAAAATGAAGTAAACATCTTACAATATCCATCCAATACAAACCAAACCATTTAATTTTCCTAAAGATGGAAAATTAAATTTTAAGGTATACATGTCAAAGAAGGTGCCATGTAACAACTCAATTGAACATTTGCGAAATTCCATGTCTAAGAGGACTAAGTACACATGATTAAACTTCAAATACTTTAGTTACACATGTCTCTATGGAAATTACATTTAAAATCCAAGTCAGTAGCTGATTGGGAGTTCAAGCATTTTGGACCATTTGTCCAAAATGATGAATTTCAAGGTGGAACACCTATGGGTGTCTATATAGGAATAGTGTGATGTCTAAACCCCTAAATAAGGACCAATTAATATATATCAAGTCACTAGGGTTATCTAGACATGAATAAACCAATGCGATTGATATGATCAATAAAGTCCGGCATATGGAACAACAGAATAATTAAGAAATAGCAAAAAATCAAATGAAAAAAATTTGACCACCTACCTTAGGGATGTAGACAATGCCACACTTGATATTGAACTTAGATTTAAAGCAGGTTGGAAGAGATCTGAGTTTCTTACCTTTTTCATGAAAATAGGGAAAATGAGACTCCACCTAAATAGTAAAATAGATAGTGATATTAACTGAGATAGGAAGCATAGGTTAGGTTAGCCTTACCTTGGGATATCCAACGCTTCCTTCAGATCAAAGATCATATACTGGATGAAGGAGTTATATGAGATTGAAGCTTGGGAGGGTTTGAGCTCAAAGAGGAAAGAAACCCAGTGCACAACTACTAGAAAATAAGGGAGAAATCATAGATGGGTTTTAAAATTAAATAGGGGAAAAATGGAAATTTTTACCCAAATTCCTACTATGCATGGTTTAGGAACATGGTTTACAAACCATGCACAAACCATGTGATAAGCCTCTATCCCAAAACTGTTGCAGGCTGCAAAACCTTGTACCTAGGCCCGTATGATTATAGAAAAACCGTGCAGCTCGTAGGAACTTCTGTCTGTAGCCACACAAGTGTGCGCCTTGGGTCACACCATTTCTAACAAACTTGGAAGACCAGTAACTTTGTCCATTTTCAAGAACTCTAGGATCCTAAAGAGCCTCAAATTCTCCCTTGACCTCCAAAACTTTATTAAGACTCACAATTAGGGCCATTTAAGGTATTAAAAAGAAAAACCAATAATCTGTAACTTTTATAAAAAGATGGGTCATTACAACCTCCCCTCCTCAAGGAAACTCATCCCCGTGTTGTCTTTCTGAGGGTAAAGAGGTATTGTTAGAAAATATTTCTAGCCATTGTGATTGTATATCAGCTTCCCATTCTCAAGTCTCATCCTACACTCGATTGTGATTCCATAACACTAGTACAAGAGGAACAGACTTGCCTCAGAGTGTCTTTATGACCCGATAAAAAATACGCACCAGATACTCCTAAAAGGAATCATCCATATCTAGCCCAACCTCCTTAAGATGAAAGATATTTTACAGGTCTAGATATTATCGGTGAAGTTGAGATACATGAAAGAAATCATGCATAGACCAGTATCTATGAGGAAGTTCCAACGGGTAATCCACTAGTCTGATCTGTTTCACAACATCAAAGGGTCCAACAAACCTCAGTGATAACTTACCATGCTTTCGAATACATCTATTCACCAACCTAGGTGATAATCATAAGAAAACACGGTCTTCGACCTCTAACTTGAGAGTTCTCCAGTTTTTGTTGTCATACAACTATTGTCTGGAATGAGATGTCAACATGCACTTTATGATCAGCTGGACCTGTTATGTAGTCTCTTAAAGGTGATGTGGTTCAAGAATATCTGATTCCCCTTCCTCTATCCAGAACAGAGGTTACTGACAAGGGTGACCATATAAGGCTTCATAGGGAGCCATCTTGATGGTAGCCTGAAAGTTGTTGTTATAAGAAAACTTGATGAGGGGAATGTGTTTCTCCCAGGAACCCCTAAAGTTGAGGACACATGCATGGAGTATGTCCTCTAGAACCTGGATTGTATTCTTTATTTTTCCACTGGTCTATGGGTGATAGGACATGCTCAGAAGTACTTGTGTACCCAAGGCCTTCTACAACCCCTTCCATTAGCGATGAAAAGCGGGCTCGTGGCCCATGGGCTTTGCGGGTATGGGGTGGATGTGGGGCAGATCAGGCCTAAAAATTTTGACCATTTAGAGTGCGGGACAATGCAGGTTGAGCCCGAACGGGTGTGGGATTTCCCGCAGGCCTGATTTAAAAAAATATATATTATTTTTACAATATATGTTTCTTTAACATTTTAGTTTTTTTAATAAAAAAATCATGGTTAAACGGTGACATTTGATTTCTCACCGTAATGGTCATATTAATTCACCATTTATTAACATGTGAATTTTAAATAGGCCTATATTTATTGTTTTAATATGGTATTATATTATTTATATAGTAATTATTAACCATATTCCCATGGTGTGTCAACCCATCTCTCGAAAAATGGAACTCATCACCCCTGCGCATGGTTTTAATTCAATAAGAGTTATTATAATCATAATATTTTTTAGGTTGATTTAATTTTGTTATTATTTAATTTTATTTTGTTATTAAGATAATTGGATAGAACCTCATGAAAACACTAATAGCTTCCTCTGAAACTGATCGTTACCTGGAGAGACTTCATTCATTCATAGGTTTAGTTGTTTAAATCACCACACAACCAACATTATCATTCATTTCCCATCACCGATCACTCACCTACTTTCTATCGCAACAGTTCGCCACCACATCGACATTACCGCATACCACCATTAACCCAAAAAAATGTTCCATCACATATTTTAGAACTCTAGTTATTGTTAATTCATACTTCTCCCCACAAATACCTTTAAGAATGATAAAAAATATAGTATTTAAATGATTATAAATAGTTTTTTTGTAAACGTGTGTAAGTCCGCGGGTTTATGCATGGTGGGGCAGGCTTGAAATTTTTTGTTCGCGTTATATGCACGCTTTTGCGGACAAACCCGTGCAGGCTCAAACCCCTACGGGCTTGGCCAGCCCCGCCTCAGCCCGCCCGTTTCGTATTACTACCTTCCATAACCATGATGTGAAATGAGAGTCTCTATCAGAAATGATAGAATGAGGAGCTCCATGGAGATGTAACACCTCTTTGATGTACAAACTTCCTAGCTCATCTACCGAGAAGGTCTCTCGCTTAGGTAATAAGTGTGCGACCTTTATAAAATGATCCACAATGACCCATACCATATCATTTACATGAGGTGATCTAGGTGGAACAGTCATGAAATCCATCAAAACGTCATCCTATTTCCACTCAAGAATGGACAACGGCTGAAGAATCCATGCTAGATGCTGATGTTTTGCCTTCACATATTGACAGTTGGAACATTAAGTGATGAAACTAGCTATCTCACATTTTATGCTGGGCCACCAGTATTGGCGTCATAGATCTCAATACATTTTGGGTACACCAAGGTGAACCGCACATTCTGAGGCATGGAAATACCACATCATATCCTCTCTGATGTTTGATGGGACCCATACGTGACCATAGAAAAATATAGTATCATCCCCATACACTATCCTACTAGAAGATGTATCCTCATCTGAGACACTTTCCCATAGGAAAAGGTCTTTAGGATTAGATAGTTGTCTCAACTTTACCCATTCTAGGAGAGAATATGTCACCACTAAGTCTAAGAGAATAGTCTGACCATGGTCCTCCCGAACTTCAATGTGAATCTCTGAGAATAAGGCCATAAGCTTCCATTCATCGTTGGATTATTTAACCACTTGTGTCTGAGTCTTTTGGCTTAGAGCATTGGCTACCTAATTCCCTTTTCCTGGCATGTAGGCAAGCTCGAAATCAAATGAATGTAGATACTCCACCCACCTACATTGCTTCGGATTTATATCCTGCTGAGTAAAGATATACTTTAGGATTTTTTGGTCTATGAATACCAAAAAAAAATTCACCAAGAAAATAGCGTCTCTAATAGCATAAGGCATGCACTACAACAGTGAGCTCAAGATCACGTGTCAGGTAATTTTACTCGTGAGGCCTCAACTAACGAGACCTGTACACAATGAACTGCTCATCCCGCATTAGAAAATCTCCAATCCCAACACCCAATGCATAAAAATATACTATATAGGCCCTACCTAGATCTGGAAATATCACTATCGGCACTGAAGTCAGTCTTCCCTTCAACTCCTGAAAGGATGCTTCATAAGCTTCAGACCATTCAAATTTCATACCCTTATTTGTCAAGCCCATAAGTGGCACTACAAGGTATGAGAAATCTAGGATGAAGCATCTATAATATCTATAAATCTCTAATAAACTCTGAATATCAAATACGTTCTTTGGATTCTCCCAAGAAACCATATCTATCAATTTATCTGGGTTAACTAAAACTCCTAACTCTGAGATGATATAACCTAGGAAGTGGACTTTATCGATCCAGAAGTGGCATTACTGAGCTTATCATAGAGATGATTATCTCTTAGTGTATTCATCATGATCTCAATATGGGTTTCATGGTCATGTATGGAGTGTGAATACACCAAGATATCATAAAAAAAGACAACCACAAATGAATCTATATACAAGTTAAAGACCCGGTTCATAAGACCCCTTATAAATTCAGGTGCATTATTGAGTCCAAATGGCATAACCAGGTACTCGTAGAGACCATACCTACTCATGAAATCTATGAAAGGTATGTATGAAGTCCTAACATGAACCAGATGATAGACCAACCTAATATATGTCTTAAAAACACTTTTTATCCTCAAATATGATCAAATAGGTTTTATATTCTAGGTAGTGGATACCAGTTCTTGATAGTAAGCTGATTCAATAGATGGTAATCCACACAAAGCCTAAGGGTACCATCCACCTTCTTGGCAAAGAGGACAAGTGATCCCCAAAGATAAGTACTAGGGGTGTATAAATCCTTTATCCTCTAGAAACTCCAACTAATTCTTGAGATCCAAAAGCTCCTTAGGTGCCATCCTATAAGGAGGAATGCTCTCAAGTGCTTCTATTAGCACAAGATCAATAGTAAACTCTACCTATCACACCAGAGGTAGACTAGATAATTCTTCTGGAAAGACATCTCTGTAACACTCCAATACTAAAGGGAAGATAGTGAGTTGTAACCCCTAGTCATAAAGATAAATACTTGAGACCTGTACTGTCACATTACCCAGCCTCAACTACTTGGGTCTTGATCACACATATTGAACATCCCATTCTTCCTTATGTACATGCTTAATTCCCTCTAGCGATGTAAACGTCACCCTATGATGATAACAGTCAATACGAGATCTATAGGAAATTAACCAGTCCATCCTAATGATTACATTAAAGCCTGACATGGAGAGGAGGTAAAGGTTACATATGAAAAGATAAATGTAAATTTTAACGGGACAATTTTAACAGTGAAGAACACCCTCTGAATGGATACCTAATATTGTATATAGCATCATAACGACATGGTAGTAATCAATGTCGAGGCCCATAATCTTAGTGATTTCCTCTGATATAAATGAGCGAGACACACCTATATCAAACAAATCATACACTAAAGTGGAGGAAACTAGGATAATACCTTGTATAGTAGATGTTATGACACTATAATCATGAGTTGTAGGCTGGACTACATATAATGGACTATATTTCATCCTAAGTCCCTGCTTGACTACCCTAAGTTGGCACACTCTGCTGATGCTGAGAATCATAAGCCTGGCTGCCTTTGCCTCAACCAACACCTTGGCCTGATCATCCTGTGGTATTATAACTACCTATTTGTCAAGATCCCACTGAACTTTCTCCTGACCAGGAGTAGGTGAAGATCCCTATTCTCTAGGAACTATCAGGAATGTACTGTAGAAACACTGAATATGGAACATCCTTCCATAGCCTCTGCACTCCCCCATATCCCCTAGACATTGGAACCTGGTGTACCCTAGCTTTCTAAACCAGTGACATATAAGAAAATTATCAGTTCTAGGAGACTAAATGATGATCCCTCCATGAGAAACCTCAAAATGTCTCTTTCACCCAGATGAATAACCATTGGAATCCCTAGGTTCCAAACTTCCCTAGATTGAATCTTTAGTATATCTTAGATTCCACTTTGTAATTAGGGTCTGGTTGACAATTTCTAAAATGGTCATCAATCTGAATACATTGACTTGCGATCAGATGGCATAACATAGCCTATCCGCAAATCGCCAAATGGTCATCATATCATTAGCAAATAAAGAATGAGAGAAATGCTGCAACTTAGTGAAATGGGATGAGTATTCCATAAATTTCATATTCCCTTGCTATAGATTCATGAATTATCTAGCTCTGTCAGCCCTCAGAGTCTAGGGAAAGATGTAGTCATAGAAGATGGTCTAAATATCCACCCAGACCATGTCTCTATTTTGTTATGCCTGGGTGATGATATCCCACCACCTCTTAGCTGAGTCACTCAACATATAATTAGCTAGCTTAACCCACTGCTCTAGAGGCATCTCTATGTAATATAATATAAACAAGATAGCCTTGATCCAAGACTCTGTAGAATGTGGTCCACCATCCCCTAAGAAAGTGGGAGGATACTATTGCTGAAACTCACATGTAGACTTTTCCATACTCGAGGTAGGTCAGAATCTGCCTTTCATACCCTAAAGTATATACAGAAAACCCTCTCAAAATTGGGAATCAATTCCCAAATATAGAACAGGAAGAGGATCCATAAGCGTCTTATTAGGAGGAACAATTGGTAGCACATAGCTCGCCACATCAGGTACATGATCATTGCTAACTTCAAGTCGTGCGACTTGAGGATGTCATGACGACATAATTCTACAATTCCAAATGAATGTCTCAGAAGTGATTAAAGAAATTTTAGAATATTACATTCAAGAAACTAGGATAGGTACTTAAGCCTTCCTATAAGAACAAACATACCTCTCTTCCTACTTCAAAATCCATCTCTAGATGATATAACATACCATAATAGGCCATAAGAATGAAGAAACACCAACTACCCACTACTAAGGCCAGGTTTGGGTCTAAGTCTCTGTGTTAGGCATGTGAAAGATGGTTTTTTTCAAGTTATAAGTCATTATACATTTGAAAGTGTGTTCATTTAAACATTTAAATCATTTTTGAAATTTCTAGATCCAATGATATTCCATTTTCAGGTCCATAAGGGCCCATAATTATTGTGAACAAAAACATTTCATTCACTTGGATGTCATTTTCATTTAAATTGTGCTAGTTTAGGTAATTAAACTATTTTAAAATGGTTGATCTAGATGGAATTCCATTTTTTGAACCATAAGGGCCCATACACCTTATGAATAAAAATGTGGCACCCACTAAACTCACACCATAGAACTCTCAAAACCCTATAAGAAGTGTTACCACAATTTAATATATTCAACAAGGAATAATCAACATGCAACAAGAAATGATTGCTAAAAATTAAACATGGCATGACAGGATGCATGGCCTATAATTCATGTTGTGCCTATGAAGATGCATGATCTAATGAATAACCCTCATTTCATTGGGTCATAGTAATAAAATCATAATTCCAATTACATAAATATCAATAACATCATAATAAATGCGAAGCACCCAATAGTGAAATGATATCAATAGTAAATAAAAGAATCAATAAAAATCATAACCTAAGGAAACTTGGACTTTACCCTGTACATGGGTTCGAGACACCCAAACATGTCCTATGAACAATTCCCAAACATTTCCCAATCCCCAACCTATTATCTCCAAATATTAAAGTAAGAAATGAACATATCCTATGATACCACTTTGTGACATTTCAACCCGAGATCCACCTATACCAAATCCCAAGCCAGTGGGTCACATGGACTCAAGCACATCTCGTTATATGTCAGAGTCTATCGAATAGTAGTGAGGGTGTAAGGTAGTATAGTGGGAAGACTATACACTCATATCAGAGTAGCATAGTGGATACAACAAATAATAATCAATAGTGGAAGCATAATCCAATAGACAGGTGAAATAAATAGCGGAATCACAAGGATTAACTAAATAACCAAACAAAAAAAGAAATAGATAACTAAACAACTAAATAACATAACCAAAATCCTAAAGGAAGTTTCAATACATAATTTATGGCATGCTATAGTACAAAAGGGGAACAAGGGAATAGGGGAATAGGAATATAGTCATGTTATACAAAAAAGAACAAAAGAACAAAAGAACAAAAGCTACTCTATAGAATCTTGAGCCTAAGACCGATCCTCTGATCCAAATATATAGGTAAGTAATACATATCAACAACCTATAAAAGGTCCTTTACCATTACTAGTACCTATAGCAACATAGTATTCTCGGGTGCCAAGGGAAGCCCAAGTAGGGCATGAGATAAAAATCTCAGTAGGCCACCACCAAAGGTGTCTATGTGTAATCTGAGTAGGTGATCATAACTAAACAATGTGAAAGTTTATACAGAAAAGTAAAGAAATGAAGTAAAAATAAATAAACTCCCACTCAGGTTACTAAAGAAAACCTAGTGGGTCTACCTGCTTCATCCCAAGGCTAATATGTCTCATCATGTCACTGTATATATATAGTATAGTTGTATATATATATATTGGGATGGACTGAGAGGTAACTCTCAAACATCCAATACTAGGGGAAGCTCTCACAGTCTATCCCCTGACACAACTCCCAGGGCTCTCATAACCTCTTAGGATACACACGTTGGCAGGACCAGGATGTAACTTATAGACATCCATACTAGGGGAGCTCTCATGATCTATCCCTTGGCCCAACTGGGAATCCCACATATTATCCCCCTAAGGGCTCTCACGGTCCCTTGGATCCACATAGAAATCTCACACAGTCTTCCCCCCCAATGGATCTCATGGTCCCTTAGATCCATAGCCTATATAATGCATAATTATTTATATAGTCAAATTATATATCATAATCATGTTCACATTAAATAATATGATAATAAGGAATTACCTCTTATATCATGTTGTCAATAATTTCACAAAGAAACCATGGTATGATCAAGTGTACCGCATGAAACATGAGGTAAAACCTCTCATGTGTTCCTTTAACCACATTCAAGTCATTCAAGGAATCCCATTTAACATTTATCATTTACACCATGCATGAAAAAGGCATGGGTTCACCATCCATTAATCAAGTCCATTTACAACTAAGCAATTCATTTCATATGGGGAATTTTTATTAAACATTAGCAAGGGAAATGCCATTACATCCCTTGAAACCATTACATTTAAAACCAATTCATCCAAAAGGAAGTAACCATCTTACACTATCCATCCAATACAAACTGAACCATTTAATTTTCCTAAACATGAAAAATTAAATTTTAAGGCATAAGTGTCAAGGAAGGTTCCATATAACAACTCAATTTCCCATTTGAGAAATTCCAATCCTAAGAGGACCAAGTAACTATGAGTTACCTTGGAATAATTTAATTACACATTTATTGATGGTAATTACATTTAAAATCAAATTCGGTAGTCGATTGGGAGTTCAATAATTTTGGATCATTTGTCCAAAACGACCAATTTCAAGATGACACACCTATGGGTGTATATATAGGAAAAGTGTGTTGTATAAACCCATAAAAAATGACCAATTCAAATATATCAAGGAACTAGGGTCATCTAGACATGAAGGAACCAATGAAATTGAGATGCTCGACAAAGGTTGATAGATGGAACAATGAAATAATTATGAAATGGATAAAACTCAAATGGAAAACAACATGACCACCTACCTTAGGGCTATAGACGATTCCTCGCTTGATATAAACCTAAAATTTGAATTAGGTTGGAAGAGATTTGAGTTTCAAACCTTTTCCCTAAAAATAGGGAAAATGATCTTGCACATAAATATCATAATAGATAGTGAGATTAACTGATATAGGAAGCATATGTGAGGTTAGACTTGCCTTGGGCTATCCAACACTTCCTTCGGATCTAAGATCAGACACGAATGAAGGAGTTGTATGATATTGAATCTTGGGAGGGTTTGAGATAAAATATGGAAGAAACTCACTATATAGCTATTGGAAAACAAAGGATAAAGGATTGATGTGTTTTAAAATTAAAAAGGGAAAAATGGTAATTTTCCCCAAATTCCTACTACGCACGGTTTAGGCGCACAATTTACAAACCATGTGAAAACTGTGCACTAATACTCTATCCCAAAACTATAGTAGATTGAATGGCTATATTCCTAGGCTCACATGGTTTTAGATAAACCATGTGGCCTATAGGTGCTTTTTTCTACAACCACATGGGCACGCTCCTTGGGTCACATAGTTTCAGAAAAACCATGCGACCCATTCACTTAGCCCATTTTCAAGAAATCTGGGCTCCAAACGATCCTCATACGCTCCCGTGACCTCTATGACTTAATTAATACTTAGAATTATGGCCATTTATGTTATTCAAAAGAAAAAAAAATTATTCACACCTTTGGAAAAAATATGGGTTGTTATAATTGTTGGGGCAGGTTTGAGAGTGATCAAAACCCCAAATTTGTGGTGGTTATGCGAATGAAATATGGGATAGTGATTTGAGGATGTATTAAGATAAATTGTGGGTTTTGGGTGATTCCTAAAAGGATTTGGGATCTGAAGCAGTGATGATAGTGGTGTGGTGTGACAAATAGAGCCATGTAGGGTTTAGGTGTCCGGAATCCAACCACCGATTATGGATCGAGAATGGATGACCCTATACCCGGGACCCCCAATGCAAATCAAGGTGGAAGAAGTGGCAATGGAGGTGTGGTGAAGTACATAGACATTTTCTGGGTTTCTATGAAAAATATGACTACAAAGTGTGTATTCTAGGAACACATACTGTGTAGTACCATGGCTACAGTAGCTAGGGTTTTGGTAAAGATAAAGGTCAAACACCTTGTATGACCTCATACACATTGTGTGACCCTATAATAGATACCCAATGTGTATTATGAGAGTACACAAGAATTAGAATGACCAAGCACACAGGCATGGCCAGGAGTACATGAGAATGACTCGGTACTCAAACATGGACTGGTATATGGGCATGACCTGAAGTATATTTCCATGACCAGATGTACACGAGAATGAACAAGAGAATACATGAAAGCCTCAAGTAGTTGAGACATACCATGTAGTACCCTTACACACAGTGTAGTACTACATGTACATCCAATCCATTTATAGGTAATTAAACAACCATCTTTCTCAGTGAGGTCACATACCATGTGACCCTAGGTGCACACCATGTACTTATGTCAGAGACTTCTACCTTTGGTATCTCCTTATTCAAAACTCAAATGTTATACCATGATTATCCTATCCAAAGAAATTTTCTATATATAATTAAATGGAAGACTTTGTAGTGTATTTCGAGATATTATGTGAGTTATTTCAAGCATGAAATTCTTCAGGTGATGCTAGAATAGTAATAGTGATCAAGAAAGATCATCATAGAGAGGCTGGGGTTGACTAACCCCTATCACACCAGGTTTCAGGTCCCCCACACTATTTTAATTAGCTGAGTGTACCCCCTACCATACGAGGGAATGATTCTTCCACTGGATATTGTGCCCCCTCAACAGTGCGACACACTAGTGAGGAGTAGGTCCTCTATCTATTGAGTGGTATCCGCCTATCACACTTGGGAAAAAATCATCCATCTATCTTCTAAGTGGACCCCCCTTGATGAATTGGGGTGTGGGTCCTCCATGATCTAAGTGGAACCCCATTGATTCACTAGGTTTAAATTCCTCTATCTACTGAGTATTACCCCCTACTGTACTAGGGATAATGTCCTCTATTAAAGATTGTTCCCTCTTGGGATATGGAGCAGTGGTGAGGTGCATGTCCTCCTCATGGATTTCTTAGACATACATGTGAGATGCTGATCAACATAGATAGACCCTTGGACCTTCTAGTAAACTCATTGTCCTGGATTGGGTGGTGGATATGGAGATCCCATTTCTCTCTCATTTGGGTTTCTTATGAACACATATATATTTATTGGGTTTCTTTAAATCTTTATTTGGGTTGATATGAATTCTATTATATATGTATATTTCTCCCTTTGTGGTTTTTGGGGAATCCTATTGGGTATGTATATACTCACCCTTATATGGTATTTTCCTACACATGTCATATCTTATGCAGATGATAGGTAGTTCAATGGTGAAATCAGTAGAGCATAGTGATACTTAGGGTGTATAGGCCACATATGATGGTCAGACTTGAAGATTAAGAGTCAATCTATCTCAATTTTATTTATTCCTATTGTTGTGAGTTTGGGACTTTATTTCTAGTTGGTCATGTATTTTACCCCTTTACACTTTGATTTTATTATTTCATACTCTGATTTATTCCCTAGAGGTTTTTGCATGCATGATTTCACTCTAGATGTTATAATACTTTTTTTTATTATTCCTATGAACTTTTTCATGGACACGTTTGGGTGTATACATATAGGTATATTAGGAAAATTCCTCTCATTTTATTTATCCATTCTTGGTTCTTATCTCTAACCCCTCTCCCTTTAGAGGTGGGCTTGGGGTTGTCATGACTCGGTCTTCTGCTGGCCAAGTGGGCCCTGGTGGGTCGATTCATGACATTTAGGGCCTAGATTACCTATTGAATTTTGTTGTTTTCTTGCTTAATTATGCTATTTCACTAGATAATGATCCTTGGAATGCAACATGACGTGATCCTGATATGGTTGATAGTTTATGATTTACTAGCAGGGGTTCCTGAATTTGTGGCAGTAGTTGATGCATGTGATGGAAGAATACATGGTGATATGCATAGAAATGTTGGGGATAGAACTAAGACTAATAGAGTGGGTTTAATATGTGATTTCCCATTGTTATTATGATGCAAGTTGGGATGATTTCTTGATAAGTAATCTTATTTAAATTTCATATGGTCGGGTTTCTTGTTTCAGTATTCCTTTCCTTACTACTTGACATAGCTGGTTGTGCTTGGTTTATGTATCTTTATAGTATATTAGGATGATTCCTAGAGTACATGTAATTATAGAGTGATAAATTATAATTAATTTTTTAACCCATGGATTTGATTTCTTATTAAAATGCTAAATAATGATAAATCTTGAGGAACCTTGGAAGAGGTTAGTTTATCCCTATAGGGAATGAAATAATCAGTTTATAATTTATTTAAATATGAATGTGTGACTGAAATAATTGAATTAAATACTTTTAAAATGTATATGTGCTTATATGATATCTAGTCCTTGGTAGTGGAATCCAGGTGTTTGAGAGATGATAACTACAGTTGAGTTTATGGATAGGTTATTTCCCATATTGTGGTTGTGAGCTATATATATATATATATTACTATGTTACATAATTTCATATGCCACCCCACCCATGTTAGTAGGGTGACTGAAACCAGTGGACTTTCGAGGGTGTTTTCCTAAATATACAGGTTGGCAAAGAATAGATGGATGAATACCCCCTCTTTACCTGCTCTCTTCTCCTAGTAGTATTATGTGTTGGTATTGGTGGTTATATTTCCCATGTATGTGTGTAGAGATATTTAATGTCTTGTGGTTATTTTTACACAGATGTATCTCCAAATATAGTATCCCGTGGATTATTATACATATTTCATGTATGGATTGTGATGACCTGAGGTATAATACACGACATATGAGCTGTGGTGGATCCCAGAAACTACTCAGTTACTATCTAAAAATGATATTTTGATGATGATATGATGAGACGATGTGATGCATGGGGTGCATGATATGTTAAGAAGATATAATGCACATGGTGCATGATATGTTTCCCATGCATCTTCAGGAAGGATCTTATATTTGGAAAGAGATTACTTAGGACTTACGATGTTGGGCCTCAGTGGAAAAATAATGGGTAAGTGGTAGTGGGGTACCTTCAATTTTATATATTTCAAATATTATATTATCTCCTGTATGTGATACTTTGTGAGAGAGCCATGTTAAGGCTGAGAACTTAGTATACCTGCTTAGGTGACAAGTTAGTTTCATTTGATTATTCACTGGGCTTTAGTATGCTTTCTTTATCTTTTGTATGAGAGGATCCAAGAGCACATGAGCCTTAGCCCGGTTGGTAAGGACTCTGTAAGTGCATCTAAGCGACCATGGATCAAAACCAAGCAGAGGCAGAATTTTTGGGTACTATAGCAGTACTGTAGCAGGAACTTTTTGGCACTATAGCAGCTGAGAATATTCCCCCGTTTGGGCCTTCGGGCCACCGATTTGGTCCCTGAGTCCTTTAAGGCCTTTGGGCCACCCAGGCCTTCGGGTCAGTAAGGCCTTAGGGATACCTCAAGGCCTTCGGGCCACCTTAAGTGCTGATGCAAACCAGACAACCTACAAGGAACAATCTCTACAAGGAGGATGAGCAAGGATCTTTCACCACAGCAGAAGCTAAACAGATTGCAAGAATGAGAGGGTATGGCACCTGCCATCAAGACAATCCTGTGCATGCACGAGAATGCCTAGCCGAACAACCATGCGAAGGTGGAGAACTAATTTCACGATCAAGATGCTGGGGAGAAGCAGTTCCAAGTAGTTAGTCTGGGTTGTATGTAATGTTTGAAGCCTACGGGCAATGAATTCATCTAAGGCCTACGGGCCATGTAATACTTACGCCTACAGGCCTTGTTAGGGTTCCACCTCACCCCTTGAAAGGTGGATTATAAAAATCAATAAAAAATGAAGGCCTTCGGGCCATTGGAGGTATGAGAGGATCCAAGAAGGATCCTACAAAGTATACCTGTTATGCTCACCCTAAATCTATATAAAATGCTTTTAGGTTTTCATGAGCTAGTTGGAGATTTGGATGGACATTACTAGATATTGGAGTTATTTCAGAGCTATTTGGGATTAAAGGTTGTTTCTAAGGATTATATTTTGGTACTTGTATACTCCTTTTGTATTTTTTTTAGTTATATAAAATTAAATTAATGTTTGGGATCTTTTATTATTTTATGAGTAGGAGTTGTGTAGTGGTTTTATGTTATCTATCATTACTCACATTCCTTTTAGAGGGTAAAGCCTCCCATATTTATGTGGGATATACCCTTGATGATTGTCGGCAAACCATGGACTATTGGAGGAGGTATTTGGGTATCATTATTTACCATATATCATTTACGACCTAGGGTTTGTACCTTTGAGGGGGATGGGGTCATGAGAGAGTGGTATCAAAGATCCGGTTGATGGATAAAATGGAGTTTGGAGGTAGTCACTGGTGAGGACTACATAGGTTGGTATGGAAACAATGTCAGTTGAGCTTAGTAAGTGATGTCAACAAGGTTGAATATCTAGGACACAAGTATTTATCACCCCTTATGATCTGATTTGAGAACCTTTAAGTATAAAAAACCTACTAAGTGAAGTGATATTGTTTTTGGGGTAGATACCTAGGAAAGGATCATGCATCATTATTTTTTGTATCTATGTTTTAAATGAGTAGACCTTGGGATTAGGTTGAAACTTAATTAATTCAGTAATCTTAAACATTATATATTCTTGGTTTAGGAGTCCCTAACTATTTTTTCTTTTTTAGGTATGGTTGTAGGTTTAATTCCTCATCAGGTTTATGCCGAAGTTGTTCAACAGGATGTGCCAGTATATTTTGATAGAGTTGAGGTTGATGGTGATGATACTTGGAGGAGGAAAATCCCGGAATTTCAGTTCCAGAGACTATATAATTATGAGTGTTATGTTTTGGATTCAGTGATAGATGACTAATTGGAATAGGTGGATATAGGCTTCATTTTTACTTGTTCTTAGAGGGAGCATTGGGTTTCATTGGAAATAACTATGAAACATGGGGGATCTAGGCAGTTGTGATTAATTTTCCTCAAGGACTATGAGGAGTTGAATATCTTATTGGAGAATTTTCAATATTAGTTTAAAGTTGAGTTTCTTTCTTCGAACAAAAGGGTAACCATTATTTAAGAGATTCTTACCATTCGACAAGGGAATTACAACATGAAAGAGTTTGGGATCCATTTTTAGAACCATATATGATATGATTTAAATATGATTCTAGATGATGATTTTAGGGAAAGGTATATTAAATAGGTTTTATGTCGAGTGATTCAAAAATAGGTCACCCCATTTATGATATCAATATAACTCAAGGTGGTGGTGAGAGGAGAATTTGTTTAGAGGATGTTTTCTAGAACTTAATTATCATGAGAGAGTAGTTTCTAGGATTATATTCATAGTAGGGATATGGTCCAAGGTTCCTAGTTTCCTGAATAGAATATTTTTCAGACAGTCGGGGCTTGATCTCAACCCTAATCATATTATTTCTTTAGGGGTGGAATCATGTAGCCCCCTATAAAGGGATAAAATGTTTGTTTTTCTTATATAGTTCATGGTCATCAATGGTGAGAGTTCCTGGACTTTCTGATCAAGTAGCGTAAAACTGGTGTTCCACTTCAGGTTCCTCCATTTAAATAGTTTCATCTAAGGAAACAAAAACAAGGTGCTCCAAATTTCAATCAACAGAGGGGAGATGGGGTAGGAAGAGGGCATCCTCATGATTCCTCTTTCCCTTAGTGTGTGCAGAACAACCATGGAGGTTTTATTCATTAGGGTTATAGAGGATGTGGGGTCATACATGGTTAGATCCATACTTTGGAGTTTCTAGCACCA
This sequence comes from Viscum album, assembly GCA_963277665.1. Lineage (NCBI taxonomy): Eukaryota > Viridiplantae > Streptophyta > Magnoliopsida > Santalales > Viscaceae > Viscum > Viscum album. The sequence continues at coordinate 83,882,948 of OY728121.1, read as the reverse complement.
GGTTAGCCAAATCTTATTCGAGGCACCCTTTTCTTGTTTTCTACTTGGGTGCATGCTTTTCTTTATTCGATAGCTACACACTACTTTATATCACCTACCCTAGTATGTGATTTTCTGACATTAGGTGGAGATAATTTTAGTGAACTTGGTGTTGATGGTGCTAGTTGGAGGTTGAGATTGTTTGTATGAGGTATGTAGAGATTGTGAGTTAGTGCCAGGGTAGCACCACTCTAGAGGATAATTATTATGTTTGTGGATATCATGGATAGATTTAGGAGGTAGATTGTATTCTATGATGCTGATTAAGAGTGTTATGTGTTTATTTTTGAGAGATACCATTATATGGGTTGGAGTCATGTTTCATATTTGTCTTCCATGATGTATGATTTTATTTTTATTTCATTGGAGGTTCAATGAATAATGTTTCCCTGGGTTATGGAAGAGTACCCTGATGTGTTTTCTAAGGATATTTTGGTGTTATCCCCTTGATGAGAGATAAATTTTGGGATATAAATATAATATAGTGATTATATAATCTCAATTTCTCCATATAGGACAACTACTTATAAGTTTTGGGAGATAAAAATATAGATCAATGATCTCTTGTAGTGAGGTTTTATTTGAATGAGTGTGTCATCTAATGGTTCTCCTGTTTTGTTCACAAAGAAATCTGATGACAGTATGTGTCTATGTATCGATTATCATCACTTGAATTAGGTGATAGTGAATAATATATATCATATTCCATGAATTTATTATTTATTTTATTAGAATAAGAGAGTTAGTTGGTTCTTGAAAATCAATCTATGATCGAGATATCATCAAATGTGGGTGAAGGATGAAGATATACTGAAGAAAACTTTCTAATTCCATTATGGGAATTATGATATCTTTGCAATTCCATTTAGTGTGATGAACGCTTTTGCTGTGTTCATGGGCATGATGAATGAGGTGTTACAAGAGTTTCTGGATCAGTTCATGTTGGGTTTCATTGATTAAGTCCTTATATACTCTATATATAAGGAGGATCATGCATAACATATATGGGTTGTTTTGAGAGTCCTTTATCATCAAAAGCTGTTTGGGAAAGTTGTAAAAGGGTGAGTTCTAGGAACATGAAGTTTGTTTCTTGGGGAATGTTATGTACCATCATGGAGTAGATGTGGATACTTCGAAGATCAAGGTGGTTGTTTCTTTGGAATCCCCTAAGACTTTGCATAGGCATATAGTTTCCTCAGTCTTTCAGGCTATTATAGGAGGTTCATACCTAAATTCTATTGGATTTTGACTCATTTTATAGTCTTTATTAGAAAGGATCTGGAGTTCTTCTAGAACAAAAAGTGTTATGTTTCTTTTGGGTATTTGATGGAGAAGTTTTTTAGCACCCCAATTCGTCATTTGGTAGAAGAGGGAGTTAGTTTAGGGTTTTTGATGACACTTCACATATTGTCTTGGTTATATTCCTAATGTAGTAAAGGGTAGTTGTTTCTTATGGTTCTCAGTAGATAAATCCCCATGAAAATAACTATGTTGCCTTTGATATTGAGTTGGAAGTAGTTGTGTTTTTCTTGAAGTTGTGGAATTAACATTACCTCATTAGAGAGTGTTTTGTAGTTTTCACCAATCACAAGATCCTATAATATGTCTTCTCCCATCAGGAACTGAACTTGAGGTAGTGATGGTGGATGAAATTCTTACAATAATATGACTTCGGGATTTATTATACCCTAGGAAAGGGTAATGTTGTAGCTGATGCACTAAATAGGATGTCACGTAGTAATTTTATGCATGAGTCCAGAGATTATTAGAGAGTGATGGAAGTGATCTCCAAAATTAATATTGATATGAGAGAGATTTATGGTAGAGGATTAATTTTATATATGATGGTGCAATCATATTTATTTTAATAGGTGGAGGATTCCCAACTGGGGGATTCAAAGGTGGAGGTCTAGAGAGGCCAAGTTGTCTATGGTGACTACCCTGATGGATGGTCTAAGGATGATAAATATTAGGTGTTGTTCTAGGGGAGGATTTTCATTACTATAGTGACACATTTGGTACTTCTTCATGAGTTACACAACTTACATTTAGCAGTATATCTAGGAATGAAAAAGGTCTACAATACTCTAAGAGGTCAATTTTATTGGCATGGGCTGAAGTGTTCAGTTGCAAAGTTTGTTTACAGATGTTCATTATACCAGAAGGTGAAGGCTAAAAATCGCATTCCTAGTGGTTTTCTCTAACCATTAGATGTTCCTTAGTGGAAGTGGGATGAAATTTATATAGAAATCATCACTAGTTTACCAATATCTTAGGAATTTTATGATGCTATATGGATAATATTAGATAGTTTGATGAAATCATATTATTTTTTAATAGTCAAGAAGTCAAGATCATTGCACATTTTGTCAAGTAAGTATTTGGAGGAGGTGATGAGGCTAAATGATGCTCTAAGGATGATAATTCTGATCATGATACTCATTTTACCTCCAGGGTGGAGATGTATTCAACATAATTTTAGCACTAAATTTTTCCTCAACACTATTTTTCATCAACATACTAATGGTAAGATAGAGCAGACCATCCAGACTCTTAAAGTCATGTTGCATGATTGTTTCCTAGATTTTGGAGGTTTTTGGATGAGTCACCTATATTTGGTCAAGTTTTCTTACAACAATAATTTCCACTCCAACATTGGTATGAAACCGTGTGTAACTTTGTATGACCGACCTTTCCATTTTCTATTGTGTTGTACTAGGGATAGAGAGTCATTAATTCCTGTGCTAGACCTAGTGAAAATCATGACAGAGATGGTTCATGTGATTCATGGGGGGATGAAATAAACATAGGATCATAAAAAGTCATATGCCAACTATATATGGAGACCTCTTGAGTTTGATTTTGGAGATCATACGTTCTTAATGGTGGATCCTCATCATGGGAAGTGAAGGTTTGCTCATGGGGATTAATCTCTCTCCCCATATTGTTGGGCCATTCAAGGTGTTGGAGTATGTTGGAGTTGTCATGTATCAGATAACACCCCTATAGATGATCTAGATCCATGATTTATTTCATGTGTCACAACTTCATCACTATCTTTATAATGAATCTTAGTGATTAGGGTGAGATCGATGTTGATGATGATGTGACCTTTGAGGAATGACCTGTAGAGATTTAGGGCTACTGGGAGAAGGTGTTGCGTGGATGTACTATTCCCTTAGTCCATGTCCTTTGGTGACATAGTTGTGTGGAAGATATCACCCAGTAACATGAGTCTTAGATAGAAACTCAGTATCTTGAGTTGTTTAATTCTTAGTTCCTCTTTTATAAAAAATGAATCTTGATGTTTTTATGATGTTGAACTTTATCTAGATTATGATATAGTTCTCTCCTCATTAATTCCTTGTTTGTGTCCTTGATATTGTTAGAGAGGCAACTACTTGGGAGAGTCTTTTGGAAAAAGTTGTTAGTGCTATGTATCTATGTGACTTGTTCCTCTAAGTGAGGTGACTGATCTCCTGTGATAGAGATATCCTTGAGAGGTATCTCATGGGGTGGTTGTTTAGGTCTTCCATTTTATTTTTCTATAATTCATGTTTGGTTTTAAAATTCTTTAGGGTGAGAATTGTCAAAGAGGTATTTGATGTAAGGCCTAAATTCTTATAATCGATTCCTTTATGGGTTTGAGGTGTTGGAGGTTCTAAGAGGAGGCTTGGAGGAGGAAGAAGGAGAGTTAAGATGAAATTTTAGCTATAGAGACAGACTATGGAATGGAGTCTTATGCTACACCATGGATTTAAATTAGGAGATGAGGCTACAATGTAGAATAAAAATTTTGGTGTAGAATCTCAAGGGGAGGTTTGGGTGCTTCTTCCAATTTCGGCACCCCCTACGGTGTGGGGGTGGGTTGCAGTGTAGAATCCCATGAGGTAAGTTTCAGTGTCTCTACCCTCTTTAGAGTTTGTGCACCATATAGATGAGTTGTGGTGTAGACTTATTTTTTGGAAATGGATTTTTTTTGGTGTGGTGGTTTACCTTTCACCATGGTTATCATGTAGTGATTCACTATTCATTTCCACCCTTATAACACTATGTTAAACTGCTTTTTTATTGTAAATTCAAAATATAATAACAAATTGAACATCAAATTTAGTTCAATTATTTAATTTTTATGATTGTTAAAAGAGAAATTACACTTATTTTGATGTTTAAATTATAGATTAAGATGATTTGGAGAGCCTATGATGGAATTCAAGAAAAAAAGGACAAACTATGTATCATCTCAAACATATATATATACTAAAATGAAAACCTTAGATAATTCATGTATCCAAATAGGTTAAAATTCAGAAAGTTAATGAAAAACCATATGGGATACATTTATTTAGAACACCATAGAGCCCAATTCATCCATTTGGAGTCCCAAAATACACCATCATCAGAGAGAATATTCACTATTCATAGTCTCAAAGTCACTTATGTAATTCAACCATATATTGGGTTTCAAACATCCAAATGATTTCAAATTTTTAGTGGATATATTAAAGAGGTGGGAAAATAACTTTGTAGTTTTTTTTTCTAAAAGTGAGATAAGGTTTTCTTATGTCCCAAATCTATAATCCATGTGGTATCTCGAAATTTGGGTACCCAAAACCACTTTCCACTTTGCCTAGAAATTGGAACCTTGGTCTCTTCATTTGAAAGTTTTACCAAAGGGAAAATATCTACCATTTTGGATACCCAAAAGATTACTTTATTTTTCCTAAAAGTTTGGTATGACCCTATCCTTTTATGGAGATCAAGGATAAAGGTGAAGTTCCACCTGAGCCTCCCCCACCTCTCAATGACAAGCTAAACAGTGACCGATCATTTTGAGGGAGATAAAATAACTTGGAGGGGGAGTTATATCACTTTTTATTCTACTATTTTGATGTAATTTTTTTGAAACAATTTATTTAAGCTTCATATTAACATTATTCTCTTTTTAATGCATTTTTTTGGTATAGTCAAGTGAAAAACTTTTCATTTCAGTACCGATTGGGTTGAGATTTAAAGTGGTAATCTTAGATTGTTATGATAATACAACAAAAAAAATACTTTATCTCTCACACATAAATTATATTTTAGTATGATTTGGTATCTCTCATTCCATTCTTGAGGTACAAACCTTAAAAACATTATTTTTGAGTAAAGGGTTGGTTCTCTGTGCTTCATTTTAAAAGGCATGATGGGAATTGAGATCTTGATCACCCTCAACCAAATTATTCCATAAAAAAATGTGTAATTTTAAGAACAATTAATGTAAACTTGAAATTAACTAATTCTCTCACAATTCTAAAACCCCACCTTTGTTTGTAAACTATTAAAATCTTTAATTAAGTAATTTTATTTTTTAATTTGTTTTCAAAGACACCCCCTCTTTTAGTTATTTTTATTAAATATACATACTTTAGAAATCCTATGATCATTGAGAGATTACCTAGGGTCTTCTCTAATCTAAAAATATACTTTAAAAACTTATTCAATTTGACGTGTCATGATAATCCAGTCAAATTTTGGCACCATTGTCGGGGAGCTCTTCAATTTTTGTTGAATGTTTTTGATAAGTTATTTGTGAATTTTATGAATATTTGTTTTATCTTATACCTTTACATATATTTTTGTGTTATAATTTATTTATTGTGTTGGTTTTGTGTATGATGCGTTCTAATTCGAGTGAACTACCTCCTTTTGAAATTGTATTGGAGAGGATACTACATCAGCAACACTAAGACACATAGGAAGACCATTTGAAGGAGGATACACCAAAACTTGAGACTCTTATAGATGTCTCTTCATCTAGGAATAAAATAAAAATAGAACATAATGTGTATAAAATGGATGAAAATAATCAAAAACTAAAACAACTCACTTCACCTGATGTTGATATCTAACTTTCATATATTCAAGAACAAGGAAAATTACCAAACATAGAACTAAAATATTGTCTATTTAACTTATTTATAAAATTTCATGGTCTTTCTATAGAATACCCACATAAGAATTTAAAGGAATTTCACACTGTGTTTTTGACATTAAAACATGAAAATGATGATGAAGAAAAAGTAAAAATTATATCTTTTCCATTTTATTTATAATAAATTAACAAATATTGGTTGTATTATATTAACTCCCCAATTAGAGGCTGAGTGGACATGAAACACATTTTTCTTGAAAATTAATTCCCAACCTATAAAACCACAATAATAAGGAAATAAATTTTTATAATAATAAAATATCAAGGGGAAACACTTCATAAATACTAGAAATGATTTAAGAGTTTGTTCTCAATCTGTACATGCCAACAAATAAGTGATCAATTATTAATACAATAATTGTTTGAAGGTTTAATTGTAATCGATCATAACGTGATTGTTACTACTGCATGTGGTTAACTAGTTGAAAACCCCAATTTATTTAAGGAATATTATTGAGAACATTGAACAAAATAGGCAACCATTTGGTTAAAGGTACAATATCCCATTAGAGGTTTCCATGAGGTGAAAAGTTATAAATTCAAAAATAAGGTGGACACCCATTTACCTTCTAATATTTATGAGGAAATGTTTCTAGGACACCCTTATAACCAAATCATTAGGAAATAACCATAATATCCATCAAAATATGGGTGGAAAGAAAACTAAGCCTATTGGAAATGGGGGTATTATAACCAACATTAATAATCCTAGAACTTCCTCAGGTAGTGTAGTCACCCTCCACTACCACCCAAAACCCCCAGTAACCATAGAGGCCCATACCCCAACCCCATCCAAAACCCAATACTATATTCAAGGACATGATAAAGAAAATGTCTACAAATAATCTCAATTTCCAACAAACAACCCAATTAGTTATAAAATACCTAAAAACTCAATTAGGAAAACCCTAAAACTTGGTGAGTGAAAACCAAAGTCAAGGGTTAGGTGAAGTACATTCTTAACCTCTATTCAACACTAGGGATAAGGGAAATTTCAGTTCACTCACCATTTAGAGTGTCACACAACTTAAAATATAAATGAACCCTCTATTATATGCATACCCTTTTGAGGAAACCACCATTCCAACCATAAAAAATTATCCAAATGAGAGAAATCATTATCCTAAGAGAAACCCTAGAAAAGAAAATAGAGTATATTTTGATGAGCCACTCATACAAACCATTCTTATTATATTTCCCCAAAGGGAAAACTAACCAAGGAAATCAAATAAAAATGAACTTGATAAAGAAATCTTGTAAAATTTCAAAAAAATTAAGGTTAACATACCCTTGATTGATGATATGAAGAAAATTACACGATATGATAAGTTTCTAAAGGATAAATGTACACAAAAAGGAAACTATTAGGTAAGGAAAATGTGATATCACGGATAAACATCTCATCATTTATAGAACCATCACATCCCATAAAATAAAATGATCCTAAAATATTCTCTATTATGTGAACTATAGGGAAGTATTTCTTTTACAATGATATGATTGATTTGGGTATTTCTGTAAAAGTGATTCCTTACTTTACTATCTCTTAATTAAAGGTTGGGGAACTAAATCCCACTAGAATAGTCATTCAACTAGAAAACCAGAGTACTGTACACTCCACTGGTTTGTTATAGGATGTTCTTATGAGGGTTAAAATTTTAATTTTTCCTACTAATTTTTATTTGCTTAAAATGGATTATGATATGATTAATTGACATGCCCCAATTATATTAGGGAGAAATTTCTTGAAAACTTCCAAAACAAAAATTAATGCCTACAAAGGTACATTATCTATAGAGTTTGGTGATGACATTTTCCACTTCAGAATCCTTTATGCCATGAAGTACCCCTTATAAGATCATTCAAATCTTTCAATTAATTCTGTTGATGTACTACCTTCCCTATAAAAAACTTCTTTTCTCAACCCTAATCCCATTTATGACTTTTTATCATTGGTATAAATTCTAGGTAATGATTATTATGTTGAATTTTGTTTAAAAAAATGTTATGAATGTTTGTTAATTTATGATTTCTTATCCATTGAGGATCCTATGACCATAAATGATACTTCCCAGTTTGTGAAATATTATTTATCATTTGGGTATGTTACCATTGAGCAGTTAGATGATATCATTGAACTCTTACTTTCAAGTTCACTCTAATAAATCCAAAATCCCCATGAATTGGAACTTTAACCATCACCTCAAAATTTTAAATATTCATATCTTATGTATGGAAACAAGTAATTTGTCATCATTTATAGTTAACCATCTCTAGAGTATGAATTGAGGTTGCCTAACCTTTTGAGGGAGTATAAAAAAGTTTTGTGATGAAGACTTGCTGACATTCCCAGTATTAGCCCATCAAATTTCATACATCATATGTTGTTAAACGATGAGGCTAAACTGGTGAGTTAGATACAATTACAATTGAACCCAAACATCATTGATGTTATAAAAAGGTGGTAACCAAATTATTGGCTACTAGATTCATTTATCCCATCTCTAACAGCCAATGTGTCAGTCTAGTGCAGGTTGATCCTAAGAAATTTAGTCTTACGATAATCAAAAATGAAAACAATGAATTGGTTCTAAGACATTTTAAAAATAGTTGGTGTATATATATATATTATTAATGATGGTGTTTTTAGTAGTGTTACCCCAATCAATAATTTCCCCCTTAAAAATTTATCAAAGTGGTGACCATGAGGCTATCACATGAGGAAGTTGTAGATTATGTTATCAAACTATCACTTTGTCAATTTGTTTTTGATAAAGTTAGAGTTAAAAGTGTGGATTTAAAAGGTGATAAATAAATTTAAATGACACAAAAACACATTTTGAAATTAAATATCTGTTATTTATTAGAAATTAAAAAAAACCAGACTAAAAAAATAGGCTAAAGGTAGTATTAGTGGACAAGCTTTGATCCTCAGACACTTCATTTATCATTTTCTACCAATGTTAGATAATTAAATTATCCAATGTATACCTGATGACCTCAAATTAAACACCTAAATTAACTATATACCATATTGATACCACAAATATGGGTGTCTATCCCATTATTAAAGTGATTCTATTACCCAGAAACCACCGATCAACCAAAACAGATTAAACTAATCATGCTCAAAGGTGTGACCTATCCAAAGAAATTTAAAAAATAAGAGTAAACACTTTACTTTCATAGGATAAAAAACAATCTCTAATAATTTAGAATAAAATTAAACTAATAAAGAAATATACCCCCTTCAATCAAGAAAACATTTTCTAGGATAATTCAAAATGAAACAGTTTACAATAAAAAGCACATACTCAAAAGGGGAAATGCCATCATATTTTTGACACCCACCGCCACTTGGAGTTTATACATTCATGGATTGAGTACTTCTTAGAATACTCATATTCTCCAAAATATATTCTATGGAATAAGCCACTCTCTCAATCTAACCATGCTTTGAAATGAATTGAAGATGAAAATATATAAGAAAAAGGTGTGTGGAAAATTTTATATCCAGTTTTTGTATCCCATAAGTTTTCTGAAATTTGGACCTCTTCTAGTCCTAATTCTACTGAGGTTACTTCATAAGTTTTTTTAGAATGATTTAATTTTTTTACTAAAAAATTTAAATAAATTTAGACTTGTGGATAAAAATTTATACCCTAATTACTAAAGTGAACCTTTTTTGTCTGAAATGACTCTTCAACTTATTCCACTTACATATGCCCAATAACCATCGTAATGACCTAAATAAATCTTTTTATTTAATATAGAGATGAAAATTAAAGTTTTATTTCTTTTTTTAAGGTATAATAATCCCATTTGGAAACCTATTGGCCAAGTTATACCTAATTTACTAAAGGAAATCCAATTCTATCTGAAAAATGATTCTCCAATTTGAATTATTTTTTGGGCCTCTAAATGTGTGATTAAGATCTTATAACAATTAACTAAGTTTAATACCATAGTCCAAGTGTTCCTAAAAAAAATAATTTCTACAATTAGATCAATATTAAAAAAGATATTCCAAATATACATAAGTGATAAAAAACTCTAAAAATTATAGAATTAAGAAATTTTCACTTTTAAGATTAAATCATCACTAAAATAAAAAAACAATGCAATTTAACATAAAAGGTAAATTTTTTGGGGATTAAATAATTGAAATACATATAAAATATATTGAAAACATCATCTCCATAAATTCCCAAACACTTAATATTTGGACTCCTGGACAAGTGCACATTCAAAATAAATTGACAATTAAAAATTCAAAACATGTCAATGAAATTCACAAGCTTAAAATCAATGAAAAAAAATTATCATGCCTCTTAAATAGATTAAATTAAAAATTATCCATTATCTTCATTCATTAAATTCCCATTTATTTAATTCTTCCATGAATAAGGATTCCTACTTCACATTTTTCCCTCTCAGAATAATATTTTGATTTTGAACGAAGTTTTTCTCATCCAAATAAATGAAAGGGTTACCATATGATTGAAAAATTTATAAATCCCCACCAAATTGATTCAAAATAATTATATACATTATGATTAATTATAAAGTTTTATTCTAATATTTGAAGGTTTGAGGGTTTCAAATGTCAAAAATTATGATAAAGAATGAGATTTTGGTTCTTTTTGAAGAAACAATTAATGATTCTAATTTTTACTCAAGTATGGTCTCATCACTATACTTATCAAGAAATTAAGCTATAATAATATTTTAAAATATCATGGGAATGCCACAATATCAACATTTTATAAAAAAAATTACATTTATCTTTCCTTATTTTTTCTTGAAATCTTAAGATAGGCACAACTTTATTTCTTTGGAAGCTCTAGAAAGTAACAACTATATTTTCCTTGAAATATCTAGAGAAGATTAACTTCCATTAAAGTGTTTGTTTAGAATAAAAAATATTTCAAAAATTTTATTTTCCAACCAAAGAAAGACCAAATGATGTATCACACCACAATGCACCTTCCCCCCATACTTGAGTTCAACTAGATCATGCATTTTCACTTCTAAAAAATGTTGGAAAGGGAAAATTAGATTGTAATGTGGATAACCTAACTTTTTGTTATTATATACTAAGGGATCAAAAAGGATAAATGTATAGTTAAGTAAAAAATAAAAATGATTCTCATGAAAAGGGGTATTTCAATTTTAAACAAATTACCTCAATCATTTTGAACACAACTTCCCTAAAGCTCACAAGTTTTGAAAGGAAAATGGTAAGTTTTGGTTAAAACAAGAATTATTTTGTTCACTCAATAAGTGAGGTTTTTGTAAATAATATGATAAAAATATTTTATAATCCTCATGGAATTTTTTTTAAACTTTAGATAACATTCATGGCATATAATTCTGAAGTCAGTGGACTTTTCATGAATTTACACAATTTTGAATATGGAACACAACAGATTTTAACAATCATTTAAGTTTAGTTACATGAATAAAGTTTTCAATTTAAATTTAATTTTTTTAATTCAAAAAGGATATTAATTTTAATAACATAAGTTTCAAAAAAAAACACAAAATTTGAAAGAAAAACTAAACAAATGAATTTTTAAAGAAAACGAAAAAAATTGTAAATCTACCCGAATATGTTCCTCCCCAAAATTATTTTGTACAATTTAATAATTATGTATATTTTATTTTGATAAGTAAAAATCAAGAAAATAAGACATGTTAAAAAATAGTGGGAAGGAAAGAAAAATCCTGATTTTAGTGAGTAGCAACATCCTTGAGATGGCCTCCTAAAAGTTGCAACTTGGAAACCTACATGAAAAAAGACTCAGAATTTATTAAAAGAAACAAAAAAAATGAAAAGGAAATAGAAAAGAAAATTTTATTGGTTTTAACCCCTAATTGGGTGATAGGATTTAATTTCCCCTAGTTAGGTAGTTCCAGCTAATCACCCCCAATTTGATAGTAAGTGTGTTTTCTTTCTCATGAACCACCAAAATGAATTTTCTCTAATTTTATTTAGCTTAAAAAACTTGTAGAAACTCCCAAAAATAGATTTATTCAGGTTCCACTCCTTGAATTTGTTGTACCAATTATGTTGTGGAAGAGGGAAAAAAATATAAGGGAAAATTACCAGCACTTTATCCTCACAAATGACCTCTACTGGTTGTCGACATTCAATTCCAGGATGCGGTTTATCTTCAATTTCATCTTGAAAAATGATTACTTCTTTGAAAATAAACTTGGTAACACCATCCTCACATGCACTAGTGTACTACTTAATTAGGAAGACCATTCTTTCTTCAATTTCATCCTTGAACTCCTCTTCATCTGAAAAATCATTACACTTAAAAGAAATGGGTACTAAATCTACACATGAAGAAATAATTAACAATTTTTTACCAAAATAAACTAGAAAAAGTAGATCATAATTTGAGACTTCGCCTAGTATTTTCTCAGGATTCTCTGCTGTTTCATAAGAAATTTATTTATTTTTTAGATTGAAAATAATTTTCTTGAGATCATAATCTAGATTATTGATTTTTTTTTGAAATAGGATTCAATATTTCTAAAATTATACTGTTCACACTCATCAATTTTATTAGAAAATATCTCAGGTTCCTCCAAATTCTATTAAAAAATAAATTGATAAATTTATTCATTATATGTAGAAAAGTTTGATATAAAGGTTCTAATTTTTTATCTTCAAAACAAGGTATTTCACATGGAATTTAATTTTAAACAAAGTTATCATAATAATTTTCCAAATATTTTTTATTTCCAACACTCAAATCAATAGGAATGTTAAGGTTAGTGTTCTCCTTTGAATCTAAAACTGAAAACGAAAGGTCCAATTCACCACTCAAATCATATAAAAAAATTTTCTTCAATATAAAGAGTGGGTGGGAAAATATTTTACTTTTCTTGGGCCTCTTTTTTATCTTTTAATTCATTCAATTATTTTAAATCATGAGCAATAATTTATATTTTTTTTGCATACTTATTGAATATTTTTTTGAATAACCAAATATTTTTATTGGATTATGAAATTAATTTCTTAGATCATGAAATAATTTTCTTATAATTGATATTTTAAAAATTCTTCATTACTATATTTTTAAATTTTTTGTTAATAAGGAAAATCATAAGAGTAGTCACTGTGAAAATCAATTTTTTTGTTGTTTAAATATTTTGACTTAGTGGTTAAAATCCTAAAAATTCAAAAAAATAAAAATAAAATAAAATTAACTTATGAAAACTCCCCAAAAATATATCAAAATTGACTATGGGGTTTTTATTCATGTTACCCAAATCAATAATTTCCCCTTTAAAAATGAAATACAATGGTTCCTGTGAGGTTATATCACAAGGAAGTTGCATAATAAGTTGTCAAAATGTCACTTTGTTAATTTGTTTTTGATAAAGTTAGAGTTAAAAGTGGGGATTTAAAAGGTGATAAATAAATTTATATAACTCAAAATAATATTATGAAAATAAATATACTTTATTTATTATAAATCAGAAGCAAACCGAACTAAAAAAAGACAAGCTAAAGGTAGCAGTAATGAACAAGCTTCAATCCTCATACACTTACTTTATCATTATCTACCAATGTATTCCAATTAAATTATCCAATTTATATCTCAAAAACTCCAATTAAACTCCTAAATTAACTATATAGCATACTGAGACTGCAAATATGGGTTCTGATCCCCTTATGAAAGTGATCCAATTACCCAAAACCCCCAATCAACCAAAATAGATTAAACTCATCATGCTCAAAGGTGAGAACTCACCAAATAAATTTTAACAATGATAATAATCAATTTAATTTCATAAGGTTAACATAAATATATAATACTTTAGAATAAAATTAAAATAATAATGAAAGATACCCCCTTAAATCGAGAAGATAATTTCCAAGATAATTCAAAATGAAAGAGTTTACATTGAAAAACAGAAAATCAAAAGGGGAAATGACATCAGATATTAACTTACCACATAAAATTGGAGTTTATCCCTTAATGTATTTATTAATTCATGGAATAATCCTCTTTTGATGGAACTATAAGTTATTCTTAAAATAATGATTAAATATCTTTAGCTATTGATAGATGATTAATTAGGCTTCTAATGGTTGTAACCTGTGATAAATGAATTAGTTAATTCAATATGGTAAAAAATTGGTTATTTTTTTTACAAAGAATTGTTTAGGACTAAACGAGCACATTTTCTTGTGAAGGTTGGATGCCTTGGTTTTATTTATTAGATGACCTATTGAATTTAATTATTTTATTGTTTACTTGTGTGATTTATCTAGATGAGGAACCTTTCTAGGAAACATGATGTGAGCTTGGGATAACTGATGATTTATGATTGATAGGTGTACATTCTCGGGTTTGTGGCAGTAGTTAATGCCTATGGTGGCATTATGGATAGTGATACACATTGTGGTGTTGGGGATGGCACCAAGACTAATGTAGTGGATTGAAGTTGGTATTTACTATTGTTATTATGCTAAAATCTGGGATGCTTTCTTGATAATGAATCTTCTTTAAAGTATGAATGGTCAGGTTACTTATTTCTGCATTCCTTTCCCCACTTCTTGATGTAGCTATCTATTCCTGGTTTATATATCTTTATGGTAGATTAGAATGAATCATAGAGTACCTGGAATTATGGAATGATAAATGATAATGAATGTTTTAACCCATAAAGATTGTTACTGTAATGTCCTAGACCTCCCTGGTCAATTACTTTGTCAAAATCCAGTGTTTGGCGTGTTCTGGGAGGCAACGATAGATCATTTCAAGAGTTTTCCAAATTTAAAGTTTTTCTATTGGTAGGTTGGCATTGGTGTCTCGCATCAGTAGCTTGTGTCAGTAGCTCTCATCGATAGCTCAGTGTCATTAGGTTGGAATCAGTAGCTCGTGTCAGTAGCTTTCATTGGTATCTCGCATCAGTAGCTCAGTGTCGATGGCTCAATATAGGTATTTCATGGTGTCGGTAAGTCAAGGTGTTAGTGAGTTAGGGCATTAGTGAGTCGAGGCACCAGTAGGTCAAGGTGTTGGTAGGTTGAGGTGTTGGTAGGTCGATGCGTCAGTAGGTCGGGCATTGGTAGGTTGGGTGTCAGTAGGTTGGGCATTAGTGAGTGGCGTCGGTGACTCGCATCGGTGAGTCAGGCGTCGACAACTCACAGTTGGTGAATCATGTCGGTGACTCACCCATCAGTGAGTCATTTCAAGTTTTTCCTAGTTTTTCTAGTTTCACCCCTCTTACGTTTTATTTGACATAAATTGAGTTTAAATCCTTTTTTTGAGAATTTATAAAGGCGTTGTAAAGGGTATTAGTTATATCTTTAATATCCTAATTCTCCATAGACTTGAAATAGTCAAACCATGTAATCTTGATCGTGATCTAACTTTTAATGAATTTTGAAACCATCCTTATCTTGATATAGGATGTGGCTCTTTTAAGCTGAGATATTCTCTTCCCAATGTGTTTCCATTTCCTCTTCGTGTGACCCAAACCTTTTTTCCTAGAGGAGTCACATTTGTGCTACAGTCGTGGATCTAGTTCTCCTTAGAGTCTTTCCTGAAACTCACACACCCCTATTTTAAGATAAAAGAGGAATTGTTTATCATATTTATTCCAAGTAGGGATTTATTTTTCTCACTTTCTTTTGTTCATCATGCAGGGTGGGTGTACTATTGTCCCCTTAGGAATATAATTGGACCCAAATTTAAGAAGGATAATAATAATTAATAAATGAGGGGATGGGAAGATGATAATGATGATAGATTTGTTTTATATGTTATCCTTGATCCATGTTGTGTTTTGTAAGGGTTGTATGCCTTCTAAAAATCATGGCCTTTGTTGGTATCTTTTTGCACACCTATATGTCTTATGAATATTTGTTATTATTCCCTTGTCTAACAGATTAAATTATGAAATTGATTAACGACGTAAACCCAGTTAAATATATGGATTCTCCATGATCAAACTTGTTTCGTGATCACCCCTAAATTATCAAGTGGAATTAAAGAATCAGGGTTTCCAAATGTGAATACATCATGCTGTTTGGTGTGGCTGTGTGCTGTTTATGGTTCTGTCGACCTTGTGTTTCGTGCTGGTCATGTGGTTCTATGGATGGGAGTGTGGCTATGAGTATGGGGTGGTATAGGTGGTGTAATGGAATCTTGGTTTGAGAGATTGGCTGATTGTGGAATGGATGAACTTTTTATGCTGTGGGACTACATTGGGGTAGTGGCTAGGAAAAGGGGCTATATTTTTGGGTTGGGCTATGTTCATGTTGCTGGGTGTGGTATTGTTATGTAGAGAGGCTTCCAAGAGTGGTTTTGATGAGGTATGTTGGGGGTTTTCTTATTTAAATGATGTATAGGGCGACATTACTTTGAATAATGATAGTGGCAGCGGTTGGATGAGTATTCAAAAGAGGGGTGTGTTTAGTAGGACTACAAGCTAGTTTATTTTTGTTGTTTTGTTGGATGTGGTTCTTTTCATGCAGTGGGGATACCAAGGATGGTTTAAGAGGGATAATTTTGAAGAATAATAGTGTTACCTTGTGTGGGAATTTCGCCCAAAGTTTATAGGGGCTTTATGAAGTGTTTGTGGGTTATGATGTTACTTGTGGTGTGCTATGTTTGGTTATTTCCCGAGTAGGGATGGAATAATTAAATGGTAAAATGAATTGTTTGGGGGTATGTTTTGATTTATGGCTTTTAGTGAAGCAGTGTTCATTTATCAACCTCCAAAGTGACTATTGGTGGTATTTATGAATTCATTTAGAGTTTGAAGCAATGGAATTTTTGTGTGGGAAGGTAGTTTGTTTTGAAAACCCATAGGTTGGGCTGAGTGTTTGGTACCAATATATATACATATAATTCCTTGTGATTTCTATATGCACCCCACCCGTGTTGAGGACTACATGTCGAACACCCCCATTGTTATGGGGGAGGGTTTCCTTTACAAAAATCCTAGTGGGAGGATGGATGGATGGTTATTGGATCTTCTATGTTCCCTCTTCTAGGCATTGGTGGCTCAAGACTCTTCAGGCAGGTTGTGGTGCAGTTGTGAGGCCCAAGTGTCTACGGGAGAGGTGTGATGTAACGACCCAATGTTTTTAATGGAAATTACTTTCACATGTCATAATCACATGAAATAACAACACAATGAACTACTAAGTCCTATGTGACATTTAAACATAAGTTTGTCACTTATGTGATTTGAATTTCGAAAATCTAACATACATGGTTGTGATCAGTAAGTTATTTGGAGTCTGATAAGAAAAACATATTTTTTGTTGAATAGTAACCTACCCTTATGAATAGAAACTTACCCTTATGAATATTGATATACCCTAATGAATAGTAACCTTAACTATGATAGTATAAAGATAATATTCAATTGAAAGTATGATATACCTATATTTTAGAATAAGTAAATGAATGTTTTAAAACTGGGTTTTTAATAATAAATTGTTAGTTTAATTAAATATTAAAATAATCATATTTATAAAATTATTTTTGAAAAATGGATTTCATTTTTCGATTATACACATCGAAAAATGATTAGGGTGAATTTTTGGGATTTTTCTAAAATACTGGAATTTTTAATGAATAGTAAAATATGAGAATTTACGATAAATGCTAAATAATGGATTTATTGAGTCATTGATGATGATCTACTGATGTAAACCCAATTGGTTCTAAATCACATGAATTTATTACTATTTTTGGTCATTTAATCATCACTATTTATGGTCTTGAGAGAAATTAATAAACTAATGATTAAAAAATTATGAAAACCCTCCTCTCCTCCACTATAACCCCCCCACTCCCTCTTCTCTTCACTCCTCTCAAGCCTTGTGCCTTGACAATATTCTACCCAAATCTATTCCCAAGATCCTACCCAACGTCCAAAATCCCCTAGACCCTTCAAAATACCAAAACCTCTCCCTTTAAGAGGTTCTCAAAGGAGATAAACTCAAGAGGTAAATTCCTCTTTCAAATTATTTTATTTCTTTTAAGTTCTTTTCTTTTCTTGTTTCTTTCCTCACCTACCTTCAACTAAATAGTATGATAACTCCAGTAACATAAATGTACTGGAATTTTTTTATACTAATGGGATATTTCAGTATCATATATCCTTTCCCCATATTTCATTTGAAAGAAATGAAAACACCGTTTGAGATGTGTAAATTTAACACATTCAAGGGCTACAATTTTTCAATTTCTTTTGTCATATTTAATTCTGGTCATGAAACCATTTGTGTTATGGTTGAAATAGATTATTATATATGTAATATATCCTATTTTTTTATTTAATCCTTTTGTACAAATGGTATTAAGTTATAAAGCAAACATGTTCTTTGTAATCAAACCCACCAATTAACCAAAACGGTTATCACTAAGATTTTATATAATAATTATTCTTCACTTATAATAAATGAATGTATTTTTACAACCATGTAATATTATGTTTTTTAACTAATAACCTATGAATTAATTTTTGGACAACCACTTTCATCTTACATTTTTATCCATACATGAATATAGGCGAACCGGTCATTAAAACCAAGTAAGAAAACGAGCCCGAACAATGAAATTGAACCTTATAACCAATCAAAAAGGTTTTTAATGAACCAAAAAGGTTTATAATAAATAAATTAAATATATAATAGGTTATGGATTTATTAATTAATAAACCTAATTTGTTTATTCAGGTCATTAATAACAAGTGGAGAACACCACCAGACTTAAGGTAAGGGATCCTCTCTATTTCTCTCTTAATCAAGATTGTCCTCTATGCTATGCCTTTTTATGTGTAATCCAAAATTATAGGGTATGTTTTTTCATCTCCTAAATACTTACCTCATGTTGTATAAGTGATGATAAACCTATTTTTCTCTTTCATCAAGCCCTCTTAGGTACACCAAACACCATGTCGATAAACCGTAACAAATTCAACGCGAACCTTCTTTGTTCTTTCGAGTTGCCTTATCTTTCTATATATAAAAATGGAGTTATATTATATGTTTATGTACATATTATAAATGCCTTTTTATTTTTAAAAAATTCATTTGTGAAGACCCTTTCATCACTATATTTTGGGGATATACATGTTTTTAAAAGATTCCCTCCTTTGAACTTTCTGATAAGAAAACCTGTTTTAAGGGAACTTCCTAAATTTTTACCCAATTTAAAGTGAACTCTATCCTATGTTTTGAGACACTATTGTATTTATAAAATAAGTATTTTTATTATAAAAACCATCTTGGTTCAATTATGGTTTTATATAAAAGATTTTCCACTTTTCTATTTTAAAGGATCTATAATATTTTACTTAAAACCGTACAAAAATATTTTAATGCTAATGTTTCTCAAATACATTTCTTATATGTTTTCACTTTTGTTTGAAATAAATTACCATGTTATATTCCTATTTTACATTATGAACGTCCATGTATGTTCTAATCCCTTTCTTTCATGGAATATTTCATGATACACCCATTGGTTATGCTTTATGTCATGATTGTGGTACCCAATTATTTCCATGGGTACCCTTATGTTTATGTATGGTTGATTATGTATGATTATTTATATGGAAAGAATATTCATGAAAATATTGAGATGGGTGTGCCCGGATAGCACTCCAATGAATTGGGTAAAGTTAAGTCTCATGAGATGCGATGTGAAACTGGATTGGCGGTTAGCCTTGACCCATACTACAATGGGAATCGGGATTGGCGGTTAGCCTTGAACCATACTAAAATGGGAAACGAGATTGGCGGTTATCCTTGACCCATACTAAAGACATATTTTATGATTCTAAAACATTTATATGATTCCGTGTTTATATGATTCCATGCTTATATGATATTATTTTATATGTTCCATGCTTTGCATATCATTATGTCATGCCTCCTAACTCATGTTCTTAAGATGTATCCTTATGTTCATTCACTTACTGGGCTTTTGAGCTCATCCCTTTATTCATGTGTTCCCCAGGGTACCCTATGCAGATGTAAGGGATCATAGTAAGTTAGTAGCTCTTTATGTAGATTAAATAAATAAGTGTTTTTTAGCCCCATGTTTTATGTTCTATGTACCTAGTCTTCCAAGAAACTAGACTTAACGATCCTTGGCTTGTAAGCTAAAATATAATTATGATTAAAAACATGTAATGTTATATGTAAAAGCCTTGAGTCTCTACAGTTGATATCATAGGATATTCTAGTTATTTTTGGAGATTAGGAATAGAGCAACTTAGTGAGAACCTTAAGGATGAGACTAAGTATAAGAAAACATTCCTAAATTTTGGTGAGTATTGAGTAAGTGGTTTATCAAGAAAATATATCCATTTCTAGATACAAGAAGGTAGAAGTGGCTCTGTAATAGATGTATCTAGGGGTAAAACCTGAAAATACTGCTTTGATCTAGACTCGAACGAGAACTGGTGCATGATAACGGGCCTTGATGCACTCTTGGTTACGACACTCCTGGGAGATATGCTTTGGTAGATTCATGAACTTAGTACAAACCATTATTAAGGGACAAAAAAATACCATAAGAATATAAGTTAATAAATAGGTTGAGGATAAACTAGATTTAAACTTAAGGAATCAAAAGTTAAGATATAATTATCCTTTTCAAGTTTATCCTTTTATGTTAAAATTTTCCTTTTTATACTCAAAATATAGGTATTCAATCCCTCAAATTATACGCTCTTTTTCTTAGTTAATGGAGAAAAATAAAAGAACAAATTCCAACAATCAATGTGATAGGAAATGTGAAGATTTCCCTAATGATACGCCTGATATGACAGGAGCGGGTGGTCAAAACTTCATGATAGTACTTGCTCAGCTGGCTCGAGTTATAAATAATAACTTGAATCCTGCGGAATTCCCTACTCCTCCAAGGAAAGAGAAAGTTTCTGTAGAAGCATTCATGAAAAAAAGGCCTCCCATATTTAGTGGATCTTCTGATACCCTCCTCACAGAACAATGGATTTACTCCATTGAAAAGATATTATCCATCCTCCAGTGCTTGGAAGAAGAGAAAGTTGTACTGGCGGTCTATCGTTTTGATGGGGAAGCTGATCAGTGGTAGACACTGATCAAGAATACAAAGTCCCAAGAGGAAATTGATTCCATGAATTTTGAGGAATTAAAGATAATGTTTTTCAATAAATATTTTCCTCAAACCCTTCGTCTCAATTGTGTATATTTATGCCTTGTGAACAAGCATATCTAGCTCAAATGATTGAGACAAAGGATAAAATCATGCTTGAAGACATGCCCATTGTGAGGGATTACACTGATGTATTCCCTAAAGAGTTTCTTGGTCTTCCTCCTGACTGATAGGTTGAGTTCTCAATTAAAATTATCCCTGGATCTCTTCCTATTTCAAAGAAACCTTATAGAATGGCCACCATAGAGATGGAAGAGCTGAAGAAGCAGTTATAGGAGAATTTAGAGAAGGGTTTTTTACACCTAAGTGCTTCACCTTGGGGTGCGCTAGTACTCTTTATCAAGAAGAAGAATGGATCAATGCGCCTTTTAATTGATTATCATGATCTCAATAAAATCAAAATACAGAACAAGTATCCCCTACCATAGATATATGACTTGTTCAATCAGTTTCGTGGGAACAATTATTTCTCTAAGGTGGACCTTCAGTTGGTATATCACCAATTAAAGGTGAGTAAGGAAGATATTCCCAAGAATTCCTTTCGAATGAGGCATGGAAACTATGAGTTCATAGTGATTCCCTTAAGACTAAATAATTCTCTAGAAATTTTCATGGATTTAATGAATGGAGTCTTTATATATTACCTCAAAAAATTTGTGGTAGTCTTTATTGATGATATTCTGATATTCTCCAAGAGAAAGGAGGAACATGAGGATCATTTGAATATTGTTTTAAAGACTTTGCGAAGGGAGAAGTTGTATGAAAATTACATTAAATGTGAGTTGTGGATAAAGTAAGTATCATTCTTGGGGCATGTTATCACCAAAAAAGGGATATCTGTAAACCCTTACAAGACAAAGGCAATTGAAGAGTGGCCCAAGCCAACTTCTATAACGGAGATCCGCAACTTTTTGTGTCTAGCTGGGTATTATCAACGATTTGTGAAGAAATTTTTCAAATTTTTCAAACCCAATGACCAAGCTGACATAGAATGGGGTAAAGTTTGGCTGGACTTAGGAATGTGAAGACTGTTTCATAGAGTTGAAAAAGAGGCCTATCACTGTGCCAGTACTCACACTCCCAACAAGTGGAGAACTCTTTATGGTGTATAGTGATGATTCAAAGAAGGGATTAGGCTGTGTGCTGATGAAAAATGATAAAGTGATATCCTATGCCTCAAGGTAGATAAAAATCCATGGAAAAAACTATCCTACGCATGATCTGGAGTTGACAACTGTGATCTTTGCATTGAAAATCTGGCAGCATTATCTCTATGGGGAGAAGTGTGAGATATATACTGACCACAAGAGTCTCAAATATATATTCACACAAAATAGCTCAATATGCACCAATGAAGATGGATAGATCTCATCAAGGATTATTACTACTCAATCCACTACCATCCTGGTAAGGCAAACAAGGTAGTGGATGATCTAAGTAGAAAGGATCCTGCATCTTTATCAATGATGAGAATTGAAAAGGACCCGATCTTCTTAGATTTTCATAGGATGGACATGAGAATCATTAATAGAGAAAAATCATCAATCCTTTTTTAAATGATTGCTCAACCATCTCTCATGTATCCAATAGAAGATGCTTAAAGAAAGGATACATAGATTATGAAATGGGTGGAAGCTATTAAAAATGGGAAATACTCAGAGATCAAGGTGGATGAGGAAGAATTTGTAAGATTTGGGTCATGATTATGTGTACCATCCGATACAGAGATAAAGAAGGATATTTTGAATGATGCACATAGCTCAACCTTCTCAATTTACCTAGGGAGCACAAAGATATATCGAGATATATAAGAAAACTTTTGGTGGGACAATATTAAAAAGGAGATTGCTGAATATACATCAAAGGGCCTGGTATGTCAACAAGTAAAGCCTGAGAGGAAAAAGCATAAGGGGATTATGCAACCACTACCCGTACCAACATGGAAGTGGGAGAACATTACCATGGACTTTTTCACTGGACTTCTAAGTACATCAAGAGAAAACAATGTTATATGGGTAATTGTGTACCATCTTACAAAGATAGCTCACTTTATCGAAATTCAGGAGGACTTCTCATTGGATCAACTTGCATGAATTTACATCAAAGAAGAGGTAAGGCTGCATGGAGTACCACTATCTATTATATCTAATTGTGATCCAAGATTCACCTCAATGTTTTGGAAAAGTCTCCAACATGCTCTAAGAATTGAACTAAACTTTAGTACGGCCTACCATCCTCAAACTGATGGTCAATCTGAGTGGACTGTTCAGACACTGGAAGAAATGTTGAGAGTATGTTCTATGGAATTCAAAGGAGGGTGGGACCAATATCTTCCACTAGTGGAATTCTCCTACAACAACAGTTTCCACTCAAGCATCCAAATGGCACTATATGAAGCCCTTTATGGGAAAAGGTGTAGAACATCGGTGTGTTGGGATGAAGTCAGGAAGCATAAGCTTCTAGGACCTGAAATGGTCAAAGAAATGGTGAAGAAGGTGAAAACCATTCAGTAACATATCAAGGTAGCCCAAAGTTGATAGAAAAGTTTTGTAGACCATCATCGACGAGACATTGAGTTTAAAGTTGGAGAAATGGTATTTCTACGCATATCTCCATGGAAAAAGGTCATGAGGTTTGGGAAGAAAGGAAAGCTAAGTCCCAGGTAAATCAACCCCTTCCAGATCCTTGATCGAGTCAGAGTTGTGGCCTATTGACTGGAACTTCCACCTATCATGTCGAAATTACATGATGTCTTTTATGTATCCCTCTTAAGGAAGTACATGCCATACCCTTCACATGTACTCTCTTCAGAGGAAGTACAGTTGGAGGATGATCTTTCCTACGAGGAGCAACTAGTGAAGATCTTGGATCGTAGAGATAAAGTTCTATGTAACAAGATTAATCACCTGGTCAAGGTACTATGGTGGAACTATAAGTACGAAGAGGAAACATGGGAACTGGAGGAGGTAATGAAGGAAAAGTACCCACACCTGTTTATGGCTTAGAATCTAAAATGAAATTTCGAGGGAGAAATTTCATATGGGGAGAAGAATGTAACAAACCAATGTTTTTCAATGGAAATTCCTTTCATATGTCATAATCACATGAAAGCAAAACATAATGAACTACTAAGTTCTATGTGACCTTTAAACATAATTTTGTCACTTATGTGATTTGAATTTCAAAAATCTAACATAAACAGTTGTGATCAGTAAGTTATTTGGAGTCTTCTAAGAAAAAATTAATTTTTGGTGAATAGTAACCTACCCTTATGAATAGAAACATACCCTTATGAATAGTAATAACCCCTTATGAATAGTAACCTTACCTATGATATTATAAAGATAATATTCAAGTGAAAGTATGATGTACCTATATTTTAGAATAAGTAAATGAATGTTTTAAAAATGGGGTTTTAATAATAAATTATGAGTTTAATTAAATATTTAAATAATAATATTTAGAAAATTATTTTTGAAAAATGGATTTCATTTTTGGATTCTAAACATCGAAAAATGGTTAGGGTGAATTTTTGGGATTTTTCTAAAATACTGGATTTTTTATGAATAGTAAAATACGACAATTTACGATAAATGCTAAATAACGGATTTAATGAGTCATTGATGATGATCTGCTAATGTAATCCCAATTGGTTAGAAATAATATGAATTTATTACTGTTTTTGGTCATGTAATCATCACTATTTCTGGTCTTGAGAGAAATTAATTAACTAATGATTAAAAAATTATGAAAACCCTCCTCTCCTCCACTATAAACCCCCCTCACTCCCTCTTCTCTTCACTAATCTCAAGCCTTGTTACTTTCTAATATTCTACCCAAATCTATCCATAAGCTCCTTCCCCACATCCAACATCCCCTAGCCTCTTCAAAATACCAAAACCTCCCCCATTAAGAGGTTCTCAAAGGAGATAAACTCAAGAGGTAAATTCCTCTTTCAAATTCTTTTATTTCTTTTAAGTTCTTTTTTTCTTGTTTCTTTCCTCACCTCCATTCACCCAAATTGTATGATAACTCTAGTAACATACATGTACTGTAATGTTTTTATGCTAATGATATATTTCATTATAATCTCTCCTTTCCCCATATTTTATTTGAAATAAATGAAAACACCGTTTGAGATGTGTAAATTTAATACATTCAAGGACAACAGTTTATCAATTCATTTTGTCATATTTTATTCTGGTCATGAAACCATTTGTGTTATGGTTGAAATAGATTATTATATATGTAATATATCCTATTTTTTGTTCTGTAATACTTTTGTACAAATGGTATTAAGTTATAAAGAAAAACATGTTCTTTGTAATCAAACCCACCGATTAACCAAAACGGTTATCACTAAGGTTTTATATAATAATTCATCTTCACTCATAATAACCAAATGGATTTTTACAACCATGTAATCTTTTGGTTTTTCAATAATAACCTATGAATTCATTTCTGTACAACCACTTTCATCTTACATGTTTATCCAAACATGAATATAGGTTAACCGGTCATTAAAACCATGTAAGAAAACGAGACCGAACAATAAAATTGAACCTTATAACCAATCAAAAAAGTCTTTAATGAACCAAAAAGGGTTATAACAAATCAATTAAATATATAATATGTTCTTTATTTATTAATTAATAAAACTAATTTTTTTATTTAGGCCATTAATAACAATTGGAGAACACCACCGGCCTTAAGGTAAGGGATCCTCTCCATTTCTCTCTTAATCAAGATTGTCCTCTATGCTATGCCTTTTTATGTGTAATACCAAATGATGGGGTATGTTTTTGAACCTCCCCCATAATTCCCTCATTATTTATAAGTGATGATAAACCACTTTTCTCTCTCATCAAGCCCTCTTAGGTACACCCAACACCATGCCGATAAACTATAATGAATTATACCCGAACCTTCTTTGTTCTTTCCGGTTGCTTTATCTTTATTTAAATAGAAATGGAGTTATATTATCTATTTATGTACATATTCTAAATGATTTTTTATTTTTACAAATTTCATTTGTGTATACCCTTTCATCACTCTCTCTTGGTGATATACATGTTTTTAAATGATTCCCTCCTTAGAACTTTCTGATAAGAAAACATTTTTTAAGTGAACTTCCTGAATTTCTACCCAATTTATAGTGCACTATATCCTCTATTTTAAGAAACTATTGTATTTATAAAATCAGTCTTTTTTATTATGAAAACCATCTTGGTTAAATTATGGTTTTATATAAAAGATTTTCCTCTTTTCTATTTTAAAGGCTCTATATTATTTTCCTTAAAACCGTACAAAAATGTTTTAATGCTAATGTTTCTAGAATACATTTATTATATGTTTTCACTTCTGTTTGACATCACTTACCATGTTATATGCCTATTTTACCTTATTATCGTCCATGTATATTCTAATACCTTTCTTTCCTGGACACTTTCATGATATGATCATTGGTTATGCTTTATGTCATGATTGTGGTACCCAATTCTTTCCATGGGTAACCTTATGTTTTTGTATGGTTGATTATGTATGATTTTTTATATGGAAATAATATTCATGAAAATTTTGAGATGGGTGCACCCAGATAGTGCTCAAATGAATTGGGTAAAGTTAAGTCTCGTGAGATGTGATGTGAAACGGGATTGGCAGTTAGCCTTGACCCGTACTAAAATGGGAATCGAGATTGGCGGTTAGCTTTGAACCGTACTAAAATGGGAAATGAGATTGACAGTTAGCCTTGACCCGTACTAAAGACACGTTTTATGATTCTTACACATTTATATGATTCCATGTTTATATGATTCTATGCTTATATGATATGATTTCATATGTTCCATGCTTTGCATATCATTATGTCATGCCTCCTAACTCATGTGCTTATGATATATCCTTATGTTCATTCCCTTACTAGGATTTTTAGCTCATCCCTTTGTTCATGTGTTCCCTAGGGTACCCTATGAAGATGTTAGGGCTCAAAGGAAGTTAGGATCTCTTTATGAATATTAAATGAAGAAGTGTTTTTTAGCCTCATTTTTTATGTTCTATGTACCTAGTCTTCCAAGACACTAGACTTAAAGATCCTTGGCTTGTAATCTGATGTATAATTATACTTAAAAACATTTAATGCTATATGTAAAAGGCTTGGGTCGCTACATGTGATTCCCAAGTGTCTTTGGGATGAGATATGCTATAATTTCCTAGGTGTCTTCGGGACAAGGTTGTGGTTTTTTGGCCCAGGGGACTGTAGGTGATACGTGATGTGGTTTTTGCCTAGTTTTGTGCGGGTAGGTTGTGATAGTGGGGCTTGTGAAAGAGTGTGGTAGTGCTATGACATTCATCATTAGGGATGATAAGTTAAACAGTGGGAAGGAGTGTGGGGTACCCAAATAGCGATGTGCTTACTACTTTACTTTACTTGACTTCTGTTATTTGGTGAGCATACCCTAGTGAGGTTGGGAGGGATATTATAACTTATTTAGTTCTTTTGAGTTTCTGCTATTCTTCTCATATTGGCATTAGTATGCTTCTCTCACTTGTGCATGAGTGACTTTGGATTTTCCCACTGAGTATACTTATATGCTCACCCTATATATATAAAATTATTTTTAGGTTTCTAGGGAGGTTATGTGGATCGTGTTGGACCTTACTAGCTCTGTCATTAGGATAGTTGATGTGTCATTTCTTAGCTTTGTTCTTTTGGTATTTACTTTGTAGTTTTTCATTGTATTTCTTATAGTTTTACTTTAAACATGCATGTGGGATGGATTTTGGATTCTTATATATATATATATATATATATATATATATATATTTCTAAGAGTTGTTTTGAGGTTGATACATCTTATCCCACGATCTTGGTTACTATAAAAGGTTAATGCTTCCCATGTTGTGAAATTTCTATACCCATGGTGATAGTTGCCACCCTGAGGCCTACTGGAGGTGGGACTCGGGGTTCATTATCTCTATTTCTCTATTTCCAGCTCAGGAGGGGCATATTTGGAGGGAGGGGGTCATGATGATTAACCATGTACACCCAGTTAAATATATGGATGCCCTAGGATCAAACTTGTTATGTGATCACCTCGAAATTATCAAGGGTAATTAAAGAATGAGGGTTTCTAAATCTGAATACGCCATTATTTTTGGTGTGTTTGTGTGCTATTTATGGTTCTGTCGACCATGTGTTTCATGATGTTCATGTGGTTATGTGGCTGGGATTTTGGCTGTGATTATGGGGTGGTACAGGTGGTGTAATGGAATCTTGGGTTGAGATATTGGTTGATTTTGAAATAGATGAACTTTTTATTCTATGGGATTGAATTAGGGAAGTGGATGGGTAGCAGGGCTACCATTCTGGGTTGGTCTATGTTCATGTTTATAGGTGTGGTGTTTTTATGCAGCGGGGTTGCAAAGTGTGGTTGTGATGAGGTGTGTTGGGGGTTTTCTTGTTGATAGGAAGGAAAAGGTGACATTACTTTGAACAATGATGGCGGTAGTGGTTGGACAAGTGTTCAAGATAGGGGAGTGTGTAGTGGGACTATAAGCTGGCTGGGTTTTGTTGTTTTGATAAATGCGGTTCTTTTTGTGTAGTGGGGCTACCGAGGATGGTTTAGGAGGGATAATTTTAAATAAGGATGATGTTGCCTTGTGTGGGACTTTCAACCAGAGTTTCTTGGGGCTTTGTGAGGTGTGTGTGGGTTATGTTGTTACTTATGGATTGTAGTGGAGAGGAATTCATTTATTAACTTCCGAAGTGACTGTTGGTGGTATTGATGAATTCATTTAGAGGTAGCATCAAGGGAATTTTGGTGTGGGATGGTAGTTTATTTTGAAAACCCATAGGTTGGGATGAGTGTTTGGTACCTATATATTTATATATACATGTAGTTCCTTGTGATTTCTTTATCCACACCACCTATGTGGAGCACTACATGTCGAACAAACCCATTGTTATGGGGGAGGGTGTCCTTTCCCAACAACCCAATGGGAGGATGGATGGATGATTATTGTCTCTTCTCTGCTCCATATTCTAGGAATTGGTGGACCAAGAATATTTGGTAAGGTTGTGGTGCGGTTGTGAGGACCAGGTTTCTACGGGTGAGGTGTGCTTCCCAGGCAACTTCAGGATGAGATATGTTGTACTTTCCCAGATGTCTTCAGGATGAGGTTGTGATTTTGTGGCCAAGGCATCTATAGGAGGGATGTGATATGGTTGTGGCCCTGGTGTGTGAAGGAAGGTTGTGATAGTGGTGGTTGTGGAAGAGCATGGTAGCTTCAGGATGTTCTTCGTTAGGGATGAGCAATTAAACAGTGGGAATTGGTGTGGGGTACCCAAATACCAATGTGCTTACTACTTGACTTTACTTGACTTGTGTTATTTGGTGATTGTACCCTAGTGAGGTTGGGGTGGATAATATACCTTGTTAGATTCTTTTGAGTTTATATTATTTTTCTCATAAGGGAATTAATATGCTTCTCCCACTTGTGGGTGGGTGACTTTTTATTTTCCTACTGAGTATACTTGTATTCTCACCCTACGTATATAAAACTGTTTTCATCTTTCTAAGGATATTACATGGACCTTGCTAGACCTTACTAGCTCAGGAGTCGGGATAGTTGCTGTGTCACTGCTTATATTTGTTCTTTTGGTATTTAGTTTGGAGTTTTTCATTGTATTTATAGTAGTTTTACTTTAAACATTCATGTGAGTTGGATTTTGTCTTCTTATATATATATTTCTTGGAGTTTCTTTTAGGTTGATACATCTTATCTCCTGATCTTTCTTACTATAAAAGGGTAATGCCTCCTATGTTGTGAGATTTCTATACCCTTGGTGCAGGTCACCTCCCTAGGGCCTACTGGAGGCAAGACTCGAGGGTCATTATCTCTCTTTTCAATTGCTAGCTTAGGAGGGTCATCTTTAGAGGGAGGGGGTCACGACAGAATGGTATCAGAGGTGATGGTTGAGAGATAGGATGGATTTTGGAGTTAGGCACAGTGATGATTGCATGGGATGGTAGGGAAATAGTGTTATGTGATCTTGGTGCATGAAATGGCTAGGGAATACTGTCTAGGACATGCAATTTTAGGGACCCTCATGATCCGATGCAAGGAATATGAGCTTACCAAACAACAAAGTGAGGCTACACCATTTGTAGGGTAGTGACCTTAGGAATGGTACATGCATCATGGTGACTTGTGTTCTTATTTGTTTTAGGAGTTTTTTGGGAAATTAAAATAAATAATGAGATAAAATGAATCCTAAATAAATTCCATCCTACTCATTCTTAAAAATTCTTTTTTTACCTTTCAACTATAGAACCCGGTAATCATCCATGAGTGGCTCTGGCAGTGGACCCTCAGTATGTCACGACCTGTCCCCTAGGGCCCGTGCCGTGACTACCCCAAGCCCACCTTCCATAGGCCAGGGGCTGGCGACTAGCACTGAAAGGATTATTCCCTAAAGCTGGGAAGGCATTGCCTTTATAACCTGTAAACACACGCAACCAAGCACACAACAAGATATGAACAAAAGTAAACTGTATATAAAAAAGAGTATAGAAAGTAAGAGGGGACGAAATACAAGCCCAACAATAAAGGTACAAGTACAACCGAATAAAGAGAAAGATATCGATTGGGTCATCCTCCAAGGTTCCTACCTTAAGGGTAGGTAAAAATAGCCTCCTCAGCACTCCACGTTCTCCCATCTCCTCTGCGTACCGATACTCCGTATGGTCCACCTCCAGGCACCGTCCAGTCCTAGTACCCTCAGCCTAGATCAATGCTGTCCTTCGTCTGCACCAAACACACCAAGGTGCGGGTGAAGCCCGTGCAGGGGTGAGTATAAAGATACTCATTAGGGACCCGAGACCCTCAAGGTCTCACAAAATCCACAAAGGATAAACCACAAATCATGTAAACCAGAGACAACCCTACTTAGGTATATGCCCATACATATACCTAAGTTATCAAATATTACCCATATCATTCATGAGGAAACATAAGGCCCAACTCCTTAGCCAAAGTACAACTGTTCCATGAAGGAAAGATTACCACGAGGGTAAGTACCACACAGGTACACCATACAGAAGAATACCACAAAGGTAACACCAAAAAGGTAAGGACTCAGCTCATACCAGGTATAACTTAAGTAAAAAAGTATAGATAATTAGATGTAACTACTGAATCATCTTACTATGTTAAGAGGCAGACCCACATAGGATCCTAAATCATCATCAGACCCACATAGGATCATAGTACATCATCATACCCACGTAGGATCCTAGTACGACATAAGACCCACACAGGATCCTAGTACATCCTCAGACCCACACAGGATCCTAGTATATCTTCAGACCCACACAGGATCCTAGTACATCATCAGACCCACACAAGATCCTAGTACAACAGACCCACACATGATCCAAGAGTAGTCCCGTATGGATTCCTAGAGCAGATCCATGTGGGATCCTAAAATATAGACCCACAAAGGATCCCTTTCTCATATTACATCCAGCTACTGGGTTCCCGCACTAAGCTCGCTTGATTCTGGGAGGTTTCGCTCCTCAATCCATAGTTAGATACTCCAACTTCCACGAAGTCCCACGAAGAAGTATCCAAAAGGACCGCCATGTAATAGGGGTATCAACGCAATAGACGGTGCGTCAATAGGACTCCCGGTCTATAAGTTATTATCCTTTTAGTCCCAAGGGCCCGATTGGATTTGTACTCGATCCAAATCGAATGTACCCCAACTTTATCCAAATCATAAGTGGGGTATACCAAAAGGACCGTCCCACTCCAAGGTTTCTGGTGCCATAGACGGTTCGTCAAATGGACACCCAGTGCCATAGTTATGGCCAAAAGAGAAAATATGGGTTGAAGTTGGTCCGTGTCCGGTCTGACCCTTCGGACCAACCTGACCCAGACTGGATCGACCCAAACCGGTTCGGGTCAACCTAGCCCACTGGGTCTGGCCCAGCCCGACCCACGCTGGATGGCCTGACCTGGTTGGCCCAGCCTGGGCAGCCTGGCCTGGCTGTGTGTGCGTGTGTGTGTGGGGGGGTTGCGTGCCCCCTGCTCCTACTCACCGAACAGCCAAATCTGTTTGGTCGCTAGGTAGCACACGAGACTTGCTATGGGTTCTACTCATTCTAGCTCGGCCGGCCGAAATGGTCAGACCTTGGTCCTCCTAGTTGTGCATTGTGCACCACTGCTTCGCGGCTGGCTGAAAGCTGGACGCCCTCCGCCATCCGCCGCGGCCCCTTTCTCCAACGGCGGTGCATCGTGCACCACCCCTCCACGGCTAGACAAACACTGACCATCCTCTGTCCACCGTCGCGGCCGACGGACCGCAAATCTTCTCTGGCAGCGTGGCCACACCGCCACCATCTTCGCGGACGACCGTGGTGCCGACCGCCATTCCCAAGCCCCACCGGTGTCGAATACCATCCTCCTCCATCGCGAAGAATATACCAAGAACCACAAAGATTTTGCAGAGGAGTCAGGCCATGTTCGTTTGGCCCGTACCCTCCACGTTAGGGCGGTAGCAAGCGGTTCAAATATTTCTTGAATCACGAAGAATTTTCAAGAATGGGAAAGGGGAAATTCAAAACAACAATCCCTACCTCGAAGGTTCCATTGGAGATCGATGAGGAGGGAAGGATAGATGTCGGTTCGTTGTCATCGAAGACGTCGACGTTTGTTGCCTCCGCAAGGTGCTTCTGATCAGGGCTCGAGGTCGGTTCCTCATTCTTTATTGGACATGGAGCGTTCTTCGTTGGAGATGAGTTTCTCCAAATTTCTCTCAATTCCTCCCTTCCGCCAATGATTTCTCCCAAGTCAAAATGAGGATCCAACCCAAATAAAATATGTTTGTCAATTTTTAATTTGAGTTGGCATCATTAAACAATTGATGAGGCATAATTAAATAGGAGAATAATTAATCGGGAGTTGAAAGATTTTCTCCATTAAAGTGGGGTTCGGGTGATCCCCACCACCGAGTGTTCAATTGGGAGGATAAAAATAAAATAAAAGTTATTATAAATTTTATTTTTATTCCACAAAAAACATGAAAACTAACTTTCACCCTCGACCAAATTCCATTGAGGTGAAAGTCTCCTTAAGTGAATACCGGCACTGTGAGTTCAACAGTGACCTCAAATTTCAATTCCGAGCACCGGTTCAAAAGTTACAAAAACCCGCTCGTACGTTTATTGAATGTACCTAAAAAAGTTTAGAAATTATTTCTGGGCACACCGGGCCTCAGAATCATGCACCGTCAATTTTTGCAGACTTGTAAAATTACCATATAATTAAAAAAATTTACATGGAATTTATAGGTATTTACATTCTCCCCACCTCAGGGATTTGCATCCCTGAAATCCACATCACCAAAACTAGAAAAAAAAGTGGGGGTACTGAGCACGAATCTGAGCCTCCCTCTCCCATGTGCTCTCCTGGAGGTTCCTGTGCTGCCAGCGAATGCGCACCAGAGGTATCGACTTCCCACGAAGGTCCCACTCCTGTCGATCCTCAATCTCTACTGGATCCTCCGTAAATGTCACCCCATCGTCGATGTCCAGATTTCTGTGGTCGATGATGTGAGAAGGGTCATGCACGTATCTCCTCAGCTGGGATATGTGGAAGACGTCATGCACCCGGTGCAACTGAGGGGGAAGTTCTAGGCAGTAAGCCACCTCGCCAACTCTACTGAGGACCTGGTAGGGTCCAATGAACCTCAGATATAATTTTCCACCCCAGCCAAATCTCCACAAACCCCGTTGGGGTGAGACCTGTAGAAAGACATGGTCACCATCCTTGAACTCCAGAGGTCTCCATCTCCTATCGGCATAAGACTTCTACCTACTCTATACAGTCTTCATCTGCTCCTGGATGATATGTACCTTCTCCATGGTAGCCTTTACCATATCTGGTCTCATGAGTGATGACTCCCCTAGGTCAGTCCAACACAAAGGTGATCTGCAAGGTCGGCCATACAACGCCTCAAAAGGTGCCATCCCAATGGTGGAGTGATAACTGTTGTTGTATAAAAACTCCACCAAAGGCAAGTGATCCTCCCAGTTGCGACCGAAGTTGAGGATTAAAGCATGGAGCATGTCCTCAAGGGTCTGAATAGTCCACTTAGTCTGGCCATCCGTTTGAGGATGGAAGGCGGTGTTCAAATAAAGATTTGTCCCGAAAGCTTCCTGCAACCCCTTCCATAGATGGGAAGTAAAACATGCATCACGATCAGAGACAATCATCGAGGGTACTCCATATAGCCGCATAATATTCTGTACATAGAGGTGTCCCAATCTATTTACTGAACCTTGCTCTCTGATCGGTAGGAAGTGGGCCGACTTAGTGAGTCGGTCGACGATCACCTAGATAGAATCATGACCCCTGAATGTACATGGAAGTCCCATCACGAAGTCCATGGATATCCCATCCCACTTCCACTCTGGGACCTCTAAAGGATGAACTTATCCTGCTGGTACCTGATGCTCCACCTTCACTTGCTGACAAGTGAGGCACCGAGACACAAACTCTGCTACTACTTTCTTCATTCCCGGCTACCAGTTCTATCATCATAGGTCTTGGTACATCTTTTCCACTCCTAGATGTACCACTAGAGGGGATGTGTGGAACTCCCTCAACACTTCCTCCCAAAGTGACACTAGTACCATGGTACGTCCTCTGAAAAGGATGATGTGCTCCCCAACTTTAGAAAATCCATCAGGTGCCTGTCCTATGGATATCTGAGCACATCGAGCCTCGCAGTCAGTGTCCCCATGCTGCGCTTCCTTGACTCACTAAAGAAGTGGGGGAGTGACTGTAAGAGACTGAAGAAAATCTGATCCATCTCGATCCACAAAGGATATATACAAAGTAGCCAGTTGCTCCGTCGCCTCACATAGTAGCTGTATACCAGATCTCCTACTGAGTGAATCTGCTACTACATTCCCCTTCCCAGGAGTATAGACTATCTCAAAGTCATAGTTCTATAGGAACTCAATCCAACGTCGCTATCTCAGTTTCATGTCCTTCTGAGAGAAGATATACCCGAGACTCTTGTGATCTGAGTAGACTGTAAAACACTCATCCATCAAGTAATGTTGCCACATCTTTAAGGAGAAGACCGCTGCTGCTAACTCTAGGTCATGGGTAGCATAGTTCTACTCATGCCGTCTCAGCTGTCGAGAACCATATGCGATCACTACTCACTCCTGCATCAGGACACATCCAAGCCCGACCCTTGATACATCACAGTAGATTACGTACCCTACGCCCTACTTCGGTAGCCTCAAGATGGGGGCACTAATCAGCCTCTGCCTTAGTTCCTAAAAAATCTCCTGGAATCTCTCCAACCAAACGAAGGGTTTCTCCTTCTTCATCAATGTTGATAAAGGTGCTGCAACTCTGGAGAAATCTGGCACAAACCTCTGGTAGTATCCAACCAAACCCAAGAAACTCTGTACCTCCGTCACACTCTTGGGTGGCTACCAAGAAAGTACCACCTCAATCTTCGCTGGATCCACTGCAACTACAGCCTCGGATATGACATTTACCAGAAAGTGAACCTCTCTGATCTAGAACTGGCACTTCGAGATCTTACCATAAAGCTGGTGCTCCTGGAGTGTGTCTAGAACTATCTGCAAATGATAAGAATGCTCCTCCTCAGTAGTCGATTAGATCAAAATGTCATTGATGAAGACTACTACAAAGTGATTAAGGTATGGCTGAAAGATCATGTTCATGAGTCCCATGAACACTACTAGAGCTTTGGTTTCACAGAACGACATAACCAAGAACTCGTAATGGTTATACTGAAATCTGAAATCCATCTTATGCACATCCTTGTCTCACACTCTGAGCTAGTGATAGCCTGACCTGAGGTCTATCTTTGAGAACCACCATGCTCCCTTCAGCTGATAAAAGAGATCTTCAATCCTCAAGAGTGGGTTTTTGTTCTTCACGGTCACTTGGTTCAGGTGCCGATAGTCGACAAAAAGTCTCAAGCTCCCATCCGCCTTCTTGGTGAACAAAATAGGGGCTGCCCAAGGAGAAACACTGGTCCAAATGAACCCCTTCCCGTATAAGTCCTCCAGCTATACCCGCAACTCACGAAGCTCCACGAGAGCCATACGATATGCTGGTGTATATATCGATGCTATCCCAGGGTACAAGTCATTGTAAAAGTCCACCTCTATGTGAGGAGGTAGACCTGAAACATCATCAGGGAAGACATTTTCATACTGATCCACCACTATAGGATAGCTTGGACTCTCCACGTCAATTGCTCCGAGGGTAAGGCTATCCAACTGATGAGTGATTGACTATACTCTCCTTCAAGTAAGTCCATCCTGTGCTGCAAAGGTTCCCTTCTCACCGGTGAAGGTAAACCTGGTCCCATCCATGCGGACACACCGCAACTTGCGCCTAATACAGTCAATCTGAGCATGGACTATAGATAACCAGTCCATACACAAGATGATGTCATAAGGCCTCGATCCCCCTACTAGGAGATCCCAACCGAAGATCTCGCCTCCTAGAGTAAGCTCACACTGCCGAAACCAGTGTGTAATCATCGAATCCTCTCCTGTAGGAGTCTCTAGTCGTAAGGATTGAGACAACGACTCAACTAGAATCTCCAAGCTCTGAATGAGGGAATTGGAAATAAAATAATGACTGGAACCTGTGTGTATAAATACTACAGCTAAGGTAGAGTAGACACAGATTGTACCTTGTATCATCTCTAGAGTATCATGATCGTAGGCCTTAGTTTCATGGAGATAAGCTTGCCACTGTACACCTGCTCCCTATGGTCGGGGTGGACCACCTGGTGGTGGTGGTGGTAACATATTGAATCATCTCCCACCACTAGCTGCACGACCAGCTCCTCTGCCATGTCCGCCTACTCCCTGCGGACCTCCTCGGTCAAACCTCTATCTCTACCTGGGCAATCCTTTGACCATCTGCTGATCATCCCCACGGCGGGTTGGGAAGTCTCGAGCCATGTGACCTTGCCCATTGCATGTGTAACACTGCCTATTCCTCGCATGACTGGCTCTGTCTCTAGTGCCCTGAACAACTGACCCTGAATCCTGCGGTCGTCCTTCTATAGGTCTGGTCCTCTTGGACCTCTGTGGAATTTGTTTGCTGCTAGCTACAGAAGACTCTGCTATGTGATGACTGGTGGTGGGTCTCGCTATTGGTGACTGCTCAGCAAGAAAACTCTCCACTAAGAGGGCTCGCTCTAACACCCCCGCCTACACTGGGATGTTGAGAGAAATCATCAAAGCCCTGATCTACCGCCTGAGTCCCTAATCAAAGGTCCGAGACCTAAAGAATGGGTCCCACACCATATCAGTGGAGTGGCATGAGAGGTCAGTGAACCTCACTGAGTACTGATCCACAGTCATGCTGCCCTGCTGCAGATGAAGAAGCTCCTGAATGCGCACCATGCGAAGGGTCACTGGGACAAACTCTGCCCGAAACAGGCTCTCAAAGTCTTCCCAGAGAAGTGTCACCTCTCCGTGAACCTGGAGCATCAAGCTCCACCATCTTCCTGCTGCTTCCTATAGAAGACTGGCGGAAAGGATCACCATGAGATCAACTAGTGTCCCTAGCAGTCGGAAGACTCTCACCATGGCCTCCATCCGATCCTCAGCTGCCTGTGGGTCTGTCTCTCCCCTGAACCTAGGTGGCCTCTGGCACTGGAACTCATGAAATGCGCTCAAGTGGCGTGCACCCTCTACTGTTGGGGATGGTGGCATCAGTGTCCCAATGGGTAATGGTACTGCTAGTGCCTCCAATGGTGCCTGTACTATAAGAGGGACTTGTACCAAGGCCTCATCGCTCGATGGGCTATCATCATGTACTATACCTGGAACCCTAGTTGGCTATCTACATGGAGGCATCCTGAAAATAAAATAGGTGTGCCACGGTCAATAAGTTATACCTGGTGAGCTGAATCAGAAAGATCACACAAAATTTTTTTCTAAGCACACACACAATCAGTGTTTTCATGCACTGAGTCAGAAATCAGAAGTCAGGGTCCTGGTGTATGGATAATTCGGCCACTGTGCCAACTCTAGATTCCCTAAAATGATAACCACACTCACTACACTTAACACTATTTCCATTAAAAAGATCAGAGTCCAATTTTCTATGGTATATTCGACTCCTTTGATACCAATTTGTCACGACCCGTCCCTTGGGGCCCGTGCCATGACGACCCCAAGCCCACCTTCCATAGGCCAGGGGCTAGTGACTAGCACTGAAAGGCATATTCCCTAAAAATGGGAAGACATTGCCTTTATAACCTATAAACACATGCAACTAAGCACACAACAAGATATGAACACAAGTAAACTGTATAGAAAAAAGAGTGTTGAAAGTAAGAGGGGCCGAAATACAATCCCAAAAATAAAGGTACAAGTACAACTAAAGAAAGAGAAAGACAACTATTGGGTCATCCTCTGAGGTTCCTACCTGAAGGGTAGGTATAGATCACCTCCTCAGCACTCCACATCCGCCCATATCCTCTGTGTACCAGCACGCTGTATGGTCTACCTCTGGGCACCGTCCGGTCCTGGTACCCTTAGCCTCGATCAACGCTGTCCGTCGTCTGCACCAAACACAACAAGGTGCGGGCAAAGCCTGTGCAAGGGTGAGTATAACGATACTCAGTAGGGACCCCGAGACCCTCAAGGTTTCACAAAATCCACAAAGGATAAACCATAAAGCATGTAAACCAGAGACAACCTTACTTAGGTATATGCCTATACATATACCTAAGTTATCAAATATTACCCATCTCATTCATGAGGAAACCTAAGGCCCAAAACCTTATCCAAAGTACAACTGTTCCACAAAGGAAAGATTACCATGAGGGTAAGTACCAAACAGGTATGCCACACATAAGAATACCACAAAGGTAACACCATGAAGGTAAGGAATCAGCTCATAACAGGTATAACTTAAGTACAGAAGTATAGATGATTAGATGTAACTACTGAATCATCTTACTCTGTTAAGAGGCAGACCCACATAGGATCCTAAATCATCAACAGACCCACATAGGATCGTAGTACATCGTCAGACCCACACAGGATCCTAGTACGACATTAGACCCACACAGGATCCTAGTACATCATCAGACCCACACAAGATCCTAGTACATCTTCAGACCCACACAGGATCCTTATAAATCATCAAACCCACACAGGATCCTAGTACAACAGACCCACACAGGATCCAAGAGCAGTCCCACATGGATTCCTAGAGAGGATCCATGTGGTATCCTAAAGTACAGACCCACAAAGGATATTTTTATCATGTTACAGCCAGCAACTGGGTTCCCGCACTAATCTCGCTTGATTCCAGGAGGTTTCGCTCCTCAAGCCACAGGTCGATACTCAAACTTCCATGAAGTCCCATGAAGAAGTATCCCAATGGACCTCCATGTAATAGGGGTCTCAATGTAATAGATGGTGCATCAATCAGATTCCTGGTCTGTATGTTATTAGCCTTTTAGTCCTGAGGGCCCAGTTGGATTCGTGCTCAATCCAAACCGACCATAGACCAACTTTATCCAAATATCAAGTGGGGTATACCAAAAGGACCGTCTCTCTCTAAGGTTTCCGATGTCGTAGATGGTTCTTCAAATGGACGCCCAATGCCAAAGTTATGGCCAAAAGAGAGAATATGGGTCGAAGTTGGTCCGGGTCTGGTCCGAACGAGTCGGACCGACCAGACTTGTCCTGACCTGGCTTGAGTTGACCCGACCCAGTTCTGGTCAGCTCGGTGCACTGGGTCCGTCCCGACCTACACTAGGTGACCCAGCCTGGACGGCCTGGCCTAGGCGGCCCGACCCGGCCGCGTGCGGGGTGGGGGGGGGGGAGACATGCGACCCCGCTCCTACTCATTGAACGACCAAAGCTATTCGGTCGCAAGGCAGCATGCAAGACCTTTCGCGGATCCCGCTCGATCCAGCTAGGCCGGCCAAAATGGCTGGACCTTGGTCCTCCCGGCGGTGCATCGTGCGCCGCCGCTACACGGCCAGCCGAACACCGGCCGCCCTCCACCATCCGCCACGGCCAGGCGGGCCGCAAACCCTTGATCCAAAGGTGGTGCATCATGCGCCGCCCCTCCGCGGCCGACCGAACGCCGACTGCCCTCTGTACACCACCGCGGCCAACGGGTGGCGGCTCTTCTCTGGCGGTGCAGTCACGCAACCACCGTCTTCATGGCCGACCACCGTTCCCGAGCCCCACCAGGGTTGGATACCGTCCTCCTCTATTGTGAAGAACATACCAAGAACCACAAAGATTTTGCGGAGGAGTCAAGCCATGTTTGTTTGGCCCGTACCCTCCGCGTTAGGGCGGTAGCGAGCGGTACAAATATTTCTTGAATCATGAAGAATTTTCAAGAACGGGAAAGGGGAAATTCAAAACAACAATCCCTAACTCGAAGGTTCCGTTGGAGATCGATGAGGAGGGAAGGATGGATGTCGGTTCATTGTCATCAAAGACGTCGGCATTCATTGCCTCCGCAAGATGCTTCCGATCGGGGCTCGAGGTCGGTTCCTCGTTCTTTGTTGGAGATGGTGCATTATTCGTTGGAGATGAGTTTCTACAAAGTTCTCCGAATTCCTCCCTTCCGCCAATGATTTCTCCCAAGCCAAAATGAGGATCCAACCCAAATAAAATATGTTTGTCAATTTTTAATTTGAGTTGGCATCATTAAACAATTGATGAGGCATAATTAAATGGGAGAATAATTAATGTGGAGTTGAAATGTTTTCTCCATTAAAGTGGGGTTCAGGTGGTCCCCACCACCATGGATTCGAATTGGGGGTTTTATAGCTCAGGTGGTCCCCACCACTTAGTGTTCAATTGGGAGGATAAAAATAAAATAAAAGTTATTGTAAATTTTATTTTTTATTCCATGAAAAACACGAAAACTAAATTTCACCCTCAACCAACTGCCGTCGAGGCGAAAGTCTCCATAAGAGAATACCGGTGCTGCGAGTTCAACGATGCCCTCTAATTTCAATTCCAAGAACTGGTTAAAAAGTTACAAAAACCCACTTGTACATTTACTAAACATACCTAAAAAAAATTTCAGAAATTCTTTTCGGGCACACCGGGCCTTAGAATCACGCGTTGTCAATTTTTGCGGACTCGTAAAATTCCCATATAATTAAAAAAAATTATATGGAATTTCTGGGTCTTTATATAGTAGGCCAATCTAGCTGATCATTGGAGGGTTGATCTAGAAGAGGAAAATCAGTGGAAGAAGAGGCTTCATGATTTCTAGCTGCAGACTATGGGAAAGTATAAGGGTAGTGTCTAAAAAATGGAGACATAGAGCTGGCTCGAGGATCTCGAGATCACCTTCAGCCTGATCCGGGCTCTGACTGAGTACTGAGTTCAATTGGAAGTTAGTCAAATGAGTGGAGCTGCACATTAGTGTTGAATGCTGTACCTGGGGGAGAGAAAGGGGGGTGATGTTCTTTGGATCGATTTCGAGAATGAGTTCTGAGCAGAATTTCTTTCCTAGACCATGAAGGCTGAGAAGCAACATGATCTACTCTCCCTCTAGTAGGGGAGTATGTCGATACGAGAAATAGGAATCAAGTTCACGTATCTCCTTCTATTTTCTATGTATCTCTTTCTAGATGAGGAGTATCAGGATAGATGCTTAGAGGAGGCACTCCATCCTTCTCTTCATTATGAAATTACTCCCTCTACCTTGCTGATATTCCTAGAGGTCCAGAAGAAGGTGAAAGTGGTTGAGATGATGCACTCATGAGGAGGTTTAACACAACAGGGGAGTGAGCCTAACTCTTCATAGGGAAAGGCTACCAGTAGTAGGTCTCAAGTGCTAGGACCTTCCAGGTTTTGACCAACAGGGAGTCTACCACAATAGTTTCAATTTCAACCTTCCAGTCCTTGATCTTTTCTCATAGGATTGGGACTGAGGTGTTTTTATTGTGGAGGATGCGAGCACCTTCAGAGTCAGTTCTTATTTTGAGATCAGTATGATGGAGGTGGGAAGGTTTAGCACCCTCCCCAGTAGTAGTTGCTGGCTAGGCCATTTCAGCAGTAGGAAAAGCTGTCTTCTACTCCGCCGAGGGGAGACAGAGTAGGAAGAGGCCAAACTCAGGGAATTCCATATGGACCTAGACCCATGTGTGGTTAGGGAGGCATCCATTAGTAGAGGGGTAGAGGAGATGGGCATGGTCATTTTCATGCTGCAGAGGCAGTAGTTTCATCCAGGCTGGAAATTATTCGAGGTATGATTAGTTTGTTCAGTACTCTTGTTTGCACCTTATTTTCTTTAAGAGATTTTCACTCCTTTGTTGCACCCAGTCTAGCCCATGCTCTAGGACTAGACATAGAGAAACTTTCCAGGCCCCTGGTGTTGAGTACACCACTCAGAGGTCAGACAAGCTTGCTTGATGTTTGCTGAGGATGTAGACTGATGTTGGGGCCGCATCAGTCCAATGAGGATCTCTTTCTACTAAAGATGTATCCATACAGTGTTATCCATGGAATTGAATGGTTGTACTCTATTCATGATATTATCAACTGTTTCTGGATAAGAGTTATGTTTTCATACATGGGTGGGAAAAGTGTGGCTTTTGTTGGCAAGTGGAGTTGTCTGATGGGAAGTTGGCATGTGGAGCCTTTTGTTTCCTTGTTGGATGAGTTGTTAGTGTGATCAGTGGATGCTAAGATAGTGGGGATTCCAAGAGTTTTTAGGGAATTATTTTATGTTTTTCCTGAGGAGGTTGTGACTCTACCCCCTTTGACGTGATGTTGAGTTCAGGATAGACTTACATCCCAGTGATTCTCGGATATCGATGAATCATTATCGGATGACACCTTCTGAGCCATGGGATCTAAGGATTTAGATTTACGATATGATGAAGAAGGAATTTAATTGGTCCAATGTGTCATCATGGGGTGCTCTAGTCTTGTTTTTTATGAAGTAAGATGGTGGTATGAGTTTATGTATAGACTACCAGATATTGAATTAGGTAACGGTCAAAAACCATTACCCTCTTCTAAGGATAAATGATCTTTTAAGCTAGCTGAGGGGAGAAAGTTGGTTTTCTAAGACTGATCTGTGATCTAGGTATCACCAGTTGAGGGAGAATGAGGGTGACATCCCAATGAATATTTTTATGTGTAGGTATGGTCACTTTGAGTTTGTGTTTATGCCGTTTGGTGTTACGAACACAAATTTCGTGTTCATGGGACTTATGAACACCATCTTTCATGAGTTCCTAGACTAGTTCGTTTTTGTATTCATTGATGAAATTATGATTTACTCAAAGTCGGAGGAGGATCATACTGAGCATCTCAGGACTGTCTTGTAGGTATTTCGATGCCACCATCTCTACGGAAAGTTGTCAAAGTGAAAGTTTTGGACATGGGAGGTCCACTTCCTTGGACATGTAGTGTCTCAACAGGGTGTAGAAATGGATATACTGAAGGTTGAGGCAGTTTTTTCTTGGGAAGCACCTAATAATGTGGTATAGGTTCACAATTTTCTTATTTTGATAGGATATTACCACATATTTTTACCAGATTTATCTTGAGTAGCAGCTCCATTGATGACACTGACCAGAAAAGACCAGGAATTTATGTTGAGTGAGTGGTGTCACACAGCTTTTAACTATCTGAAGGGGAAGTTGGTCAGTGATCCAGTGCTTAGGTTTCTAGAGGAAGGGGTGATGTTCGAATTTTTTTGCGATGCTTCCCGTATAGGCTTGGGGTGTGTAATAATTCAACAATAGGGAGTGATCTCTTATGGGTTTAGGTAGTTACATCCCCATGAACATAACTATTCCACCCATGATCTAGAGATAATAGCAGTCATGTTTGTGCTAAAGTTATGGAAGAATTACCTCATTAAAGAGCTCTTTTAGGTCTTCATGGATCATAAGATCTTGAGGTATAACTTTTCTCTATGAGATTTGAACTTGTGAAAGTGGAGGTGGATAAAGTTTCTTTAGGACTATAATTTTGATATATCTTAAACCTCAGGAAA
Organism: Viscum album; assembly: GCA_963277665.1. NCBI lineage: Eukaryota > Viridiplantae > Streptophyta > Magnoliopsida > Santalales > Viscaceae > Viscum > Viscum album. The sequence goes on along the minus strand of OY728121.1, from coordinate 83,838,665 downwards.
GGGGAACATTGTAGCTGATTCTTTGAGTAGGAAGTCATAGAAGGAGGTAGTTTTAGAATATATGGATGCTTGGAGGGTGATAGAGGAGTTGGATACCTTGAACTTAGATGCAAGAATGGATGGTGGTAGAGGATTTATATTTTAGATGATAGTGCAGTCATCCTTGAGGCAGATGGTGGTGGAGTCTCAATGGGGAGAATTAGAGGCGGAGGTGATGCATGATCACATTGACCAGGGTGATGATTCAGAGAGATGGTCAAAGGATGGATAGATTCAGATGTTGTTCCATGGGAATCTTTTTTTCATAGTGGTGATGCGCGAGGGAGTTCTATGTGAGTTTCATAAATCACCCTTAGCGGTACACCTAGAAGTTTCCAAGATGTACCATGGCTTGAGAGAGTAGTTTTAGTTTCCCTAGATGTAGTGGGTTGTGGCTGAGTTTGTGGAGAAATTCTTGGTGTTCCAGCAAGTGAAGGGTGAGAACTATGTTCTCGGTGGTTTGTTATAGCCCTTAGATGTCCCCAAGTAGAAGAGGGATCAAATATCAATGGATTTCATCATAGGTTTACCCAGGGATCAGGGAGGATGTGATAAAATCTGGGTAGTAGTGGATCAAATAATGAAATCAGATCACTTCTTAGCAATTAATGAGTCGAGCATAGTGGATTCCTTAGTGTAGAGGTATGTGTTGAGGTAGTGTAGCTGCATGGGATTCCAAGATCCATTATCTCATATCAGGATATGAATTTTACGTCATGACTCTAGAGGAGATTTTATCATGATTTTGGCACTTAGTTACAACTCAACACTACTTTAAACCATTATATAGATGGGAAGACATAGAGGACCATCCAGATATTGGAGGACATGCTGCAACATATGTCTTGGAATTTTGTGGTTCTTGGGTGCAACATTTTCACTTGGTGGAGTTTTCTTACAACAATAGATATCACTCATCCATTGGAATGGATCCATTCAAGGACTTGTATGAGAGACTATGTCATTCAACTTTGTTCTAAACAGAAGTTAGGGAGGTAGCTATCCTTGGTATGAACATGGTGCAGAGTGCGATAGAGAAGGTTCAACTTGTCCATGAGAGGATGAAGGTATAAAAGGACCGGAAGAAGTCGTATGCCAATCGCATGAGAAGGACCTTTGAGTTTGAGGTTGGAGACCATGTGTTCTTTAATGTTTCCCCTCAACATGGGAATTATAGGTTCAGTAGAGGGATACAATTTTCTTCTAGGTTCATCATACCTTTCAATTTGTTAGGGTGAGTTGGCAAGGTGGCATATGAGTTGGCATTTCCACCATAGTTAGAGAGGATCCTTGACATCTTTCATGTCTCCCAACTTCATCGGTATCTTCAAAATGACCCCCACATCATTGAATGGGGAAAGTTGGATATCGAGGATAACATAACATTCTTGGAGCATCCAGTAGAGATCAAGTATCATCAGGAGAAGGTGATATGTGAGAATACCATTCCTTTAGTTCACATATTGTGGAGGTGTGGTGGCCTGTAGGAGAGTACTTATGAGTGAGAAGTGCAGATGCGTGCCCAGTACATAGAGTTTTTTTTAATTTTGCTTATGTTATTTTACTTGTGATGTAATTCTTGAACCTTGTTTTCTATGAGATGAGTTATTTCATTGTTTTGTAGCATGTTATAAACTCTTAACCATGAGGATGGGAGGACCCAATTCCTAATCAAGTTGCATTAATTTAGATGCTATTAAACCCATGAGGATGAGTTAGTGCCTCCTAGAGTGGATAGTATCTTGACATGGAGGAAAGAATTCCCTAATTCATATGTCTAGATAGTTGGTTATTGTGTGGAGTATCTTTTGGATGTTTGGGTTAGTAGATGTGGGAGGAGGTGTTCTTGGGTGTTGAGGGTTCACTCCAACTTTCAAACAATACATATTGGTATATCCTTGAGAGGTATCTTATAGGGTGGTTGTTTAGACCTATCTTTCTTTTGGGTTTGGTTTCTAAATTATCTAGGGTGAGAATCATTTTATAGGTATATTATGTAATGGATCGGACCTCCCTGGTCTATTACTTTGTCAAAATATAGTGTATGGGGTGTTTTTGGAGGCAATGGTAGCTCAGTTCAAGAGTTTTCCAAATTTACTATTTTTCCATCGGTAGGTTGGCATCGGTAGCTCGCATCGGTAGCTCAGAGTCGATAGGATGACATCAGTAGATCGTATCAGTAGCTCACATTGGTAGCTCATCATCGGTGGCTCAACATCAGTAGGTTAGGGCGTTATTAAGTGAGGGCATTGGTGAGTCAGGGAATTGGTGAGTCAAGACGTTAGTAGGTCTAAGAGTCAGTAGGTCGAGGCATTTATAGGTCTGGCATTAGTAGGTTGGGCGTTGGTAGGTCGGGCGTTAGTGAGTGGTGTCAGTGACTCACGTCGGTGAGTCAGGAATCAATGAATCACTATCAGTGACCCATGTCGGTGACTAAGCCATAAGTGAGTCATTTCCAGTTTTCCCAGTTTTCCTAGTTTTGTTCCTCTTACATTTTATTTGATGTAAATTGAGTTTAAAGCATTTTTTATCATTTATAAAGGAATTCCAAATGGTATTAATTATATACTTAATACCCTAATTCTCCCTAGACTTGAAATAGTCAAAACACATAATCTTGATCGTGATCCAACTTTTAATGAATTTGGAAACTATCCTTTCATTGATATAGGATCTGGATCTTTGAAGTTGAGATATTCTCTTCCCAGTGTGTTTCTGTTTCCTCTTCGTGTGGCCATAACCTTTCTTCCCAAAGGAGTCACATCTATATTAAATCCATGGATCCAATTTTCCTTGGAGTCTTTCCTGCTACTCACACACCCCCTATTTTTGGTGCAAGGAGGAATTGTTGATCATCTATTATTCCAAGTAAAAATTCATTCATCTCTCTTTATTTTGTGCATCATGAAGGGTGGGTGTACCCATGTCCTCTTGGGAATATAGGTGGACCCAAATTTAATGAAGATAAAAAGAATTAATAAGTGAGTGACTGGGAAGAAGATGATGATGATAAATTTGTTTTATATTTTATCCTTGATCCATGTTGTGTTTTGTAAGGGTTGTATGCCTTCTGAAAATCATGGATGTTGGTGGCCTCTATTTTCACACCTATATGACTTGTGAATATTTGTTATTTTTACCTCATCAAATAACTAAAATTATGAAATTTATTAACCACATACTCCTAGTTAAATATATGGATTCATGAGGATCAAACTTTTTCTATGATCACCCTTGAATTATTAATTGGAATAAAGAACGAGGGTTTCTAAATCTGAATACGTTGTGCTGTTTGGTGTGGATGTGTTCTGTGTATGGTTTTGTTGACCTTGTGTTTCATGCTATTCATGTTGTGCTGTGGATAGGAGTGTGGATATGATTATATGGTGGTATAGGTGGTGTAATGTAATCTCAGGTTGAGAGATTGGTTGATTGTGGAATGGATGAACTTGTTATTCCATGGGACAACATCAGGGTAGTGGCTGGGAAGTGGGGCTACAATTTTGGGTTGAGCTATGTTCATGTTGCTGGGTGTGGTGTTGTTATGTATCAAGGCTTCCAAGTGTGGTTGTGATGAGGTGTGTTGGGGGTTTTCTTATTGAGAGAAAAGAAAGGGCGACATTACTTTGAATAATAATGGTGGTAGCAGTTGGATAAGTGTTCAAGAGAGGGGAGCGTGCAATGGGACTGCAAGTTGGTTGGGTTTTTTTTGTTTTGCTGGATGTGGTTCTTTTCATGTAGTGGGGATAATGAAGATGGTTTAGGAGGGATAATTTTGAATAAGGACGGTGTTACCTTGCATGGGAATTTCACACGAAGTTTCCATGGACATTATGAAGTGTGTGTGGGTTATGACGTTACTTGTGGTGTGCTGTGTTTGGTAGTTTCCAAGGTAGGTATGTAATAATTAAATGTTTAAATTAATTGAGGGGAACATTTTGATTTGTGGATTTTAGTGAAGTATATTTCATTTATTGACTTCCAAAGTGACTCTTGGTGGTATTGATGAATGCATTTAGAGGTCACAGAAAGGGAATTTTGGTGTGGGCTGATAGTTTGTTTTGAAAACCCATAGGTTGGGCTGAGTGTTTGGTACCTATATATATATAAATATAGTTCCTTTTGATTTCTATATGCACCCCACATGTGTTGAGCACTACATTCCAAACACCCCATTGTTATGAGGGAGGGTTTCCTTTCCTAACATCCTAGTGGGAGGATAGATGGATGGTTATTGGATCATCTCTTCTCCCTATTCTAGGCATTGGTGGCCCAAGACTCTTCGGGTATGTTGTGGTGTGGTTTTGAGGCCCAGGTGTCTGTGGGTGAGGGGTGATTCCCATGTGTCTTCAGGATGTTATGTGTTGTACTTTCCTAGGTGTATTCAGGATGAGGTTGTGGATTTTTGGTCTTGCTATCTATAGGCGGGATATGATGTGGTTGTGGAATAGGTGTGTGTGAGAAGGTTATGATAGTGGGGTTTGTGGAAGAGCGTTGGTAGCGTCAGGATGTTCACCATTAGGGATGAACAGTTAACTAGTGAGAAGTGGTGTGGGTACCCAAATACTAATGTGCTTACTAATTTACTTTACTTTACTTGTGTTATTTTATGAGCATACCCTGGTGAGGTTGGTTTGGATAGTATAACTTGTTAGGTGCTTTTGGGTTTTTTCTATTTTTCTCACATGGGAATTAGTATGATTCTCCCCCTTGTGCAAGAGTAACTTTGGATTTTCCTACTGAGTATACTTGTATGCTCACCATACATATATAAAACTATTTTCAAGTTTCTATGGAGATTACATGGACCATGATGGACCTTATTATCTTGGGTGTCAGGATAGTTTCTGTGTCGCTGCTTATCTTTGTTCATTTGGTATTTAATTTGGAGTTTTTCATTATATTTCTAGCAGTTTCACTTTAAACATGCATGTGTGATGGATTTTGGATTCTTATATATATATATGTATTGGATTTTTTTTGATGTTGATACATCTTATCTCCCAATCTTGGTTACTATAAAAAGGTTAATACCTCCCATGTTGTGATATTTATATACCCTTAGTGCTAGTCTCCACCCCAGGGCCTACTGGAGGTGAGAATCGATGGTAATTATCTCTCTTTATCTATTTCCAGCTCAGGAGGGGTATCTTTGGTGGGAGGGGGTCATGACAGTTACTTATTAGAATATTGAATGATGATAAATCTTGATGAACACTGGAAGAGGTTGGTTTATTCAAGGAGATCATAGAATACCCAATTGACAATTTAATGGAAGGTGAATGTGTAACTGAGAGACTTAAATAAAAGTCTTATAAAATTTTATGTTCTTATATGATATATAAATATTATTAGTGGAAGACAGGTGTCCAAGAGGAAATAAATGTAGTTGATTCTTAGGTGAGGCTATTTCCCAAAGTGTGTTTTTGAGATATATATATATATATATACACACACACTCATGTTATGTGATTTAATATTCTAACCCACCCATGTTAGTAGGGAGACCAACACTAGTGTACATTGGATGGTGTTTTCCCCAACATCCAGGTTGTCTAGGAACTAATGGATAACTACCCCCTCTATCCCAGCTCTCTTCTCTTGATAGTATTATGTGATGGTATGTACGATGATTACATTTCCCATGTATATATATAGAGGTATGTAATAGATTGTGGTTATTTTAATACACATGTATCTCTGGATATAATATCCCATGGATTATTATTAGTATTTCATGTATAGTCTATGATGGATTAAGGTATAATATATAACATACAGGTTGTGGTGTCTCCCAAAAATTACTCAGATATTATCGGGAGATGGTATGTTGATGATGAGAAGATGAGATGATGTGATACACATGGTGCATGATATGTTGAGATTATGTTATGCGTGAGGTGCATGATATGTTTCATAGGTTCCTTCAAGAAAGATATTATATTTGGAGAGAGATGGATCGTGACAAGAAACGTTGGAGAAGAGAAACAAACTAATGGGGAAGTGGTAGCAGGGTACCTTAATTTTTATATATTTTGGATATTATATTATTTCTTGTATGTGATACTTGGTGAGGCTAGGAACTTAGCATACCTGTTTAGGTGATGATTTAGTTTCACTTATTTATTCACTAGGCTTTAGTATTCTTTGTTTATATTTTTCATGAGAGGCTCTAGGGAGGATCCTATTGAGTATACCTATTATTCTAACCCTATGTTTATATAAACCATTTTTCAATTTCACAAGAGCTGATTAGTGATTAGGATATACATTACTATCTCATGGAGTTTTTTCAGAGTTGTTTGGGCTTTAAGGTCACTTTCAAGGATTAGCTTTTGGTACATTTAGTTTACTTTTATAGTTGTTTTAGTTGTATGAAATTACATTCATTTTTTTGATATGTTATTCTTTTACGAGTAGAAGTTATTTTCTGGTTTTATGTTATCTATCATTCCTCATGTTATTTTTAGAGGGTAATGACTCCCATATGTGTATATGATATAACCTCAATGCTTGTTTCAAAAATATGTCCTATTCAAGGTGGGAATATGGCATCATTATCTTCCTTCTCTAATTTTTAGACTATGAGGGGTACTATTGGGGGGAGGGTGTCATGAAAATTTTGTATAAATATAATCCAAAAAATAGCACAAAATAAGACAACATGAAAAAATTCTATAAAATATGTCATACCAAGTCATACAAGTGTAATAAAACTGACCCCCAATGTGTAAGGTTAACAATTATAACAATATAACTGGAATTTTCAATAAAAAAAGTGTTTTGGAAACCATTTGAATTCTATCCTAATATGATGTCCATATTCCAACTACAAGCTCCCAAAAAACCTACCATAGACCCCTTTCCCTTCTCTGGATCCTTGACCATGAAGTCTATAAGAACATCAAGAGACCCATGTAGGGTGTGAGTATAAAGTGAGTAGGACACAAAAATGCATCCTTAACACAAGTGTAAATTTATATTTAATTGTATGACATAGAGGAAAGGTAATTGCATACGTAAGTATACAAACAATCATGTGCCGGGAAATCATGCACTAACTAAGATTCCATGAAACCCAGTTATTCCTTCATCAACACTATTCCAGATATATCTCATATGTGGTCAATTATATGAATTATTTCTGGCTAAGTAACTCGGTTTTCCTAGATGACTCCATATATATCTTTAAGGGAAAGTGTTACTCATGTCACATGACTACCTGCTTTCCTGTGATGGTATGAATGCTTGGAATGCCCGAACACTAAACTCTATATCATATACAAGGATGTTCCCCATTGGTAAGTCATACCAGTATATATTTACACTCTTATAATGAAATATAAAATTCCAATTAGATAATACATTCCAAGCTCAAGTGTTAACCATCCTATGAATGCCCATCACTAACTAGTCATGCCATCCATGCTCTACCTATAAGGAGTTGGATAAGTACATCAGGTCCACCTATCAACCCAAACACTAAAAGAGATTCCATTAGCTACATGAAATCAAAATATACAACTTAACATAGAAAGTAACATCATATCATAATTAATATTCCACAGACTATGAATGGTATATAAGAAAGGCACAAAATAGCAATGAATAATCATGAAATAACCACTCATGGTATTAAAATCCACCCTATTCACATAAAAAATGCTTATCATATAATATTCACTACTCTAGGAAAATAAAAAAGCCATACCTTCTAATAAAAACCATCAAAGGGCCCAAAATATTAAGGAATTCCTACCTTTATTGCATTGAAGATAGATTCCAAAACCCATCAAGGAACAACACTCAGATCATGCATGTTCACCAATGTTCACATGAATAAGACTCAATAAATCATCATTGAGTCACTGGATTTAGAATTTAAGGAAAAGGACATTCCAAGAGATAGAGTATATAGAAAATTATCTAAGAAGACTCATTGTCAATAGTAGATTTTGGATTTGTCAAAAATAGGTCACTGAATCTCATGATCTAACACCGATCTATTAATAGAGTATGAATTCTCCATTATTTATAGGTGGAGATCCATATATTGAGCCAATATGGATTATATATGATCAATTATAGAGATAGTGGGAGAATTAGGCTTATAATAGATGGATCTAACCTCAATTGATGCCCAAGATTGATCTAAACTTCAAGATCCCAAGAGAGGAGGAAGAAAATTCCTTGAGAACCATAAATGAACACTCTAAGAGGCTTTGGTAATATTAATTTTAGATTTTAGTGAGTATTATTAAAATAATTGAATTGGTGTAAAATGATGAAAATTCCATTAATGACACCTGAATATGGTCTCCTATCAGTTGGATAGTGGCATTTTCATAAATGTAGATCCCTCTTCCAGTACCATCGGTTGGCCGGTGCATTGTATTGGTTAGCCGGTGGTCTTGCTCCATCCACTGTGCAACCCACTAATTCTCTAATCTATGAAACAAAAACTCTAAGACCCAGTTTTCCAATAAAAATACCTCCAAAGGAGAAAAAAAGACAAGATACATCATAATTTAAAAGAAAATATACCTTAAAAAATTTGGATGTTACAATCTTGAACTCCAATTATAAGATGAATGATGAGTGATTAAAAACCAAACGATCTTTTTTTCCCATACCTAAAGGTCCTCTAGAATTTGGATTGCGTGTATAAAGGAGGTATAATAGAAAACCTCTATATAATATTACACGATAATGGAATATCATAAATCATGGTTTCCATGCTACTTCCAACCTATCAGATTTTAATATATAGATGAATTGTAATGGGTTAATCATAGAAGATGTTTAATATAAAATTTTGAATAATAAAATGAATGAATATTAATTTTTAATAATCAAGAAACATTTACATGAAAACAAATATATCATTAATTAATAATTTCATATGATGAAACAATGGGGAGTTAAATCAATAGTGGAAACAAAGATTTATAACTGACATTCCATTTACTCATATGTTATGAAGATATGAATAAATATATGGGAATTGGAGAGTTTCCATGAATCTTATTTAAATGAGACCGATTCTTTGAGTTTGTGCGGGTTGTCCATGTGATCCTTTCCCAAGATTCCACTACCTCACTCTCTTCCAGTTGAAACTCTCTTTCTCTTTCTCCTATTTCTATAAAAGGTACTAGAAGAACATGGGTATGTAATTATTTCATCCTGGGAATACACCATGGAGGAGGGAGTCCAATAACTAAATTTTTTGGATCTTTATCAAACATATGATGGAGGAAGTGGTAGTGATCATCAATAGTGTAAGGTACACAAAACATATTATTGATTTTGTTTAAGTATGATTTTAGTTTCAAATATGGAAGATCTTGGGAATGATATTTCTAATTGTTTCTGCTACATTGATTAAGTGTTAATTGATCATTAAAAATTCATTAGGGGTATCAGTGAAAATTTTAAAGAGTTAACATATTTCTAGGAACTCTCACAAATTAACAGTGATGAAGTGTGGATCTTTACACAGGAGATACATTATCGATGCAAAGAGTTGAATAATCCAAAGAGTTTAGGGAATGGAGTGGTTTGATAAGTTCATATAGGTTTCACGTTGGAAATATTCATATGAGGAATAGAGATTCCTCCACCACATCTATGGTATCATATCCATTCAATAATCATTGATTCATGAAATCATATTATAAAATGAATAAATCATATATCAAATGGATTTTGTATTGACTATCATTAAAAAATATGGATTTTGTTCAGTGGAATACTATATGACATGGGATGTCATAAGTTATGATAAAGAAATTCCATAAAATATTTGATATCGTAGGTTACAATACAATTATTTGGTTTATTTTTTCACTATATCATTGCACACCACATAGAAAATAAGGGATGATGTCACTGCCCCATAGTTTCAAAAATAGAGCCTCATATCAGCAATATGATATACATGATATTGTAATCTATGAAAATTCATGCCATGAAGGTTATATCATAGCCAAATATTATCTATCATAAAATATTATAGATAATATTCCAAGAAAAAACCTATGATATAGTGTATATCATATGATATGCTATCCATGAAAAATTAAATGTTCTAAATTTTAATTATAAATTGATTTAAATAATGTAAAATTTCTTATAAATTATAGAAAAGGGTATTTTGAGATATTTATTTAATTTATAAATTGTTTTTAAATTCATTATTTATAAAGTTTTTATAATTAATTATTAAAAGTTTGTGAAACATTTATAATATAAATACCCCAAAATATTAAATTTTTTATATTAAATAACTATGAAATTATATTCCATGAATTATAATTTGTATATAAATGGTTTATATGAAATTTATAAGTTTAATTTATAATGTTTTCAAAAATTAAAAAATAATTATAAATATAAAGAAGTCTATATTAAATAATTAATTATTCATAATTATTTAATTTAATTTTTTCAAATTAAATGAGCTTTATTTGAGAAATTATTTTAACCATATCAGAAGGATTTTTAATAATTGATATGACCAGAGCTTAAATAATATTAAATATTTGATATTATGAATTTTTACATAATTTATAAATATAAAATATATATAACGTTTATATTTAATATAATACATTTAAAGTAAATCCCATGTAAACAAAAATATGAAAGAGTTTATATTAGAGATAAATATAAATTGTTTATATTTATATAACCATGGAAAATCTATAGTACGTGATTAAATTATAAAGTGATTATAATTAATTTATTTATGAATTTTTTATCTCATGTTTAAATTTATGAATTGTTCATTTATTTTGTTTATTCCATGATTTATTCATGAATATAATTATTATATTATGAATATGTGAATGATTTAGTTTAAGTGTTTTAATTTATTCTATAAATTACCATATATTCATCTAAAGAGATACATGATAGGTATGACAACTGATTTAGTTTTCCTATGAGCCTGAATTTAAAGTTTGATGATTGTTTTTATATATCAGGTGTTAGAATTATGATGGAATTGAGTCCTATATTGATTAAAGTATCCTTGGGTAGAGGTAATTTGTAAGAACCTTGGTTTTTGGAATAGGTCATAATCCCAACCCAGTTTGAGTTTTTGAGATTGTTTTGGTTTAAAATGTATTTTCGACTTGTTTTTGAGTAAACTAGAGAAACTAGGCAGTTTCTAGAAAATTCTAGGTTACATGATGTGTACCTTTAGTACACACCGTGTACCCTTGTCAGTGTGTGAAGTATATACATGGCATGTGATCATGTTGTCCAGGTGGAGATAAATAACCATGTACATGCCGTGTACACTTCGTACATGCTGTGTAGTCTGAACCATGTATGAAGGATATACATGGCATGTGGGCATGCCATCAAGTTATAGATATTTAACCAAGGACATGCCGTGTACTTCCTAGTACACGCCGTGTGGTTATGTCGGCAGGTCCTCGGTGAAATATCATCCATCTTAGGAACAATAAAATGATACACACGATGTGTACTCATATATACACACACGGTGTATTTATGTTTTTTCTCTCTAAAATGGACAGTAGCCTCATTTTGAGGCAGAAACCCTAACCCTCAAGGAGTTTGAGAAAGGAGAGCCGAACGAAGCTCATTTTTCTCCCAGATCTTTTTTTGAAGTCCATTTCGAATGCCGTCTAATCCATTTGAACCCCAATGATAAGTCCTTGATCCCCCTTGATCTATTTTATTTGATTACTCCTCTCAACCAAGTTATCAAGGGTTGAGAGTTTTTTACTATTTTGTATATCTACCGTGTTTTAGTCCAAATTGGAGGCTAATACCGGAGGATGTTCATCGTACATGTATGAGGTAGGTGGTGCATACCTTCTTTTGTGTTTCTGTGGTCATTTAGGGGTTGCAGCCTTAGGGTGCTAGGTCAGGTATTGAGAAAGACACGTATTTATTAATATTTAATTGACTATATACTTTGTGGGATATCGTTGGGTATTCCCTTATCCTTTTATGCTTGAGTGGGGCCAGGTTAGAGGTCATTTCTCATTTGGGGTATTTTGGATGGGGTTCCAAAATGGTAATAATTAAACTGATTGTTTAAACTACTAAGTTCAGACTATTTATTGAATGATTAAGATTGTTAGTGGATTTCAAGACCTTGGTGCTGGTATGGGACAACACATTGATAGTGAAACTTAACTATTTAATAGTTTTTCCTATTTATAGTGTTTCTGTTGCTTATATATATGTGATGCGTGATATTGCATATGCTGGATCCTTCGGGTTGTGTTGGGCGTGACCTGGATATTGTTGAGAGATGTTGATCACAAGTTGGGCTTGGACCCGGTTACATTGGGTGGTTCGACCATGGGATTGGGCATCATGGATGTCGGCTTGCGGTAGTGTGACTTTCAGGTTGGGCATGGCCCAAGATACTCAGATGGCGAAGCCATCAAACTTGAGCGACATGGTCGCAGGGACATGAGGTGTCAGAAATGTTGTGGCTTGGGAACTTATTTTGGTGATTACCGCTCACCCAAAACTGTGAGTAGTGTGTACACAGGTAGACTATGTGATGAGGTGATTTTAAACACTTGTTGGGTTGAGGCCCCTAATAGATGCAGTTAGGTACAATTGGATTGGGGTTTCTTGCTATAGGAATCCATGTGGAAGGTGAGGAGCCTTCATGGGATAGAGTTGAGGATATCAGGTTGGGGGTAGAGTCTCACCATGATTTGAGGTAAAACATCATTGTCTCTCTGGTTACTGATTTAAGGGAAGACATCACTATCCCTCTAGTTAATGATTTGAGGGAAAACATCTCTACCCCTCTGGCTACTTATTTTAGGACAGGTATCGTTGTTTCTCTGAGTTACTTTTTTTTGTGTGTGCCTTCGGGATGTCGGTACCTTGAGACACAAGGTGTGAGGAGGCATATGGTGTCGGGTTATGTGATTGAGGGGAACCTGAGGGTTCACCTGGGATTTTTGACGACAAGGGTACTTGGGCCATGGGCCAAGCACTCTATTTACTTCAAATATTTCGGTATTGGATGAAGAAGGTGACACTCCATGGTGGCTGCTGAGAACTAGTGGATGTTTTCTTTATTTATTACATTTCACTACTTACTCTACATAGAGATGCATTTCTGCTTAAACACTTATACTAGGTACACACCATCTGGGTGGTATCCTACTGAGATTCGTCTCACACCCTACATGGGCCCTTCAGGAAATGTGTAGACTTCAAGGATTTACATGCATGTAAAGGACTAGCCTCAATAGCTGGATCATAGTACCATTTCCCATGGAGACTGGTATGGACCTTGAGGTCATAGCTATCTAGAGTTTACTTTTGTTTTAGCTCTCATTATGTATCAGAATGCTTAATTTATTATTGTAGATACTATTGGTTATCCATTGGCTCCGTTTTAATATTGAAATGTCTGACCTACCATGGATGCATTCTTGGTTTGTTTAGTAGTTACAAGTGGTGTTCAACATGCTGTTCTATTTACTTTCTGCTGTTGTTGCTTCTAATTTACTTCTATTGTATATATTCTATTGATTGTGATTCCATTCTGTGGGTCTAGTTCGAGTATGCTAAGTCACTTATTACCGCTGAATGTTTTATTATTATACTCAGACCAGTACCTTATTTTCCTACAGTGGGTATAGCCTCCCCAATATACTTTTTTACACTCTCGCTGCTAGTCAGCAACCTTTGGAGTTCAAGGAGGTGCACCTAAGGTAGTTACACCCTACCTATTTAGCATTGTTCGGGTCCAAGACATTAAAAAGTGGTATCAAAGGAAGGTTCTTAATAGGGATTTAGTAGCCGCTTTTGAGTGACTACTAATGAGATCATGAATACCCTTTTTTATTTATGCTGATTTTACTATTTGGGGTATGTTATATTGGAGATAGGTTGTTATTGGAACTGGGTTTTTAGATTGTGCTTGGGTGCCTACAGCCCCAGGTATGAGGGATGGACCAAGTTGCCTTGGGTGGTAATTGCTATTTTTCTTTTTCTCATATTATAGTTTTTTTATTTCCACCTCGGGGGATCACTTGGTGTGTGATGCTATTGGTTGTGATATGTGAGCCTAGACCCGGTGCGGTAAGAGAGAATTTGAACATGGTCCGGTATGGTAAGGTGAGTTTTCTTGTCTTTTTGATAGGAACATTTTTAGGGTATTTCAATTTCATAACTACATGTATGCTTTGTGAAGTGATAATACCATGTGAATAATATCAATTTCCATGCTATAGATGATTTTAAAATGTGAAGGGTGAAAATTATGATAGAATTTATTGTTGATTGCGATGTAATATTTCATGCTTTATATATATTGTAGAATTGCATGTGAAAGGGTATTTGGGTCTGGATCTAGTATGAGTAGGAAAGTACAATGATTGAGGTGATTTTGGTCACCAGGATTGGGTGACTAGTTTGTCGGTTTGAGGCAACGTTGGTTGTCAGGTTGGGCATGGACTAAGGTACTTTTGATACTTGTCTCTGTTGAGGGTGGTGGATAAGGAGGCCATGAGGTTGGAATGCCATGGGCATGGTTGGGGTAGGGGAGTGTAAGGGTAGTAGTTATGTGCTTCCTTTTACTTCTTTCCTTATCTGCGTTATATATATATATATATATATATATATATATATATTATATGTGGGCTGTCTGACCATTTAGGGTATTCAGCGGGTTCCTTCTAGATGAATCAGATGTAGCGTTAAGTGGGAGATGGTATAATGCCACAAGAGAAGGATCAGGTTCAGGATCCAGTGTAGGAAGATCTTGAGCCGTAGGTATAGGCTCAGGGACATGATCAAGATTAGGATCTAGTGAAAGCTGGACAACAACCATGTTTAGCAGCATTTGGGCCGTGGCTTGATGAGTAGCTCTGAACTATTCTGGTACGTGTATTGAAAGGGACTGACAGAGGCACGTAGGGTACAGAGCCCTCTATGGAAAACCTGACGAGGGAGTTTTAGTCACATCACCCACCACTTTTCTAGGGTGAGGATGGTCCACATGTAGTTGAGAACTAGATAGAGAGAATTCAGATGATCTTCGAGTAGCTCAAGATGCCTCCAGGGTGGATGGTCAAGCTGGCGATGTACATGCTGAGAGGACCGGCAAAGCGTTGGTGGTATGTGCAGGTTCAGGCTTGTAGACACAAAGGACTGGAATGGAAGGACTTCGAGGATAGGTTTTTCAATCACTTCTTCCCAGAGACGCTGAGGGAAGAAAGAGCTTGGGAGTTTTTGAGCCTCTAGTAGGGTGACATGTCTGTCATGGACTATGAATCTACTTTCATTGAGTTGTCTTTCTTTTTACCTGGTATGGTAAGTGATGACTCATAAAGGTTGAGGTTCTTCAAGGATGGATTACAGCACGCCATTCAAATCTAGGTAAATATCTTCAGGCTGGGTTCATTCTTAGAGGCGGTGAATCAAGTGTTCATAGAGGAGGGAAACGAGAAAGAGAGGTCTCACTTAGGCTAGATGACAACTTTAGGTGATGGTTTAGATAACAGGAAGCAAGGACGGGATGAGTTCCAGCAGGGCATTCTGGACAAGGACTTAGCTAGAAGACCTCATGGTAGTTTAGCAGTGGTTTTCTTTCAATGTGGGCAGCCAGGGAATGTTTGGACTCAGTGCGATAATCCTCAAAAGGAATGTAGGGATTATGGATAGGTCGGTAATCTCGAGAGGTTTTGTAGGAAGCCTTCTTAGATGACTGGTAGTCAGGGACCAGGATAGACTATGGCATTTGGTGTTGGTTTAGGTTTGGTACCAGGTGAGGGTAGCCTAGGTTCATCTATGCATGGAGGACGTGACAGAGATAGTGGGACCCAGACGAGGGGTTAGTGTCTGGTTACTGGTGAAGCACTGCAGGGAGGACATGCTTTAGGAAGCCGAGTGTCAGGTCAGGTGCATGCAATAGAGATTCCAGGGGCTAAGCAGGCTGGGGAGCCGACGATGGTTAGAGGTGCACCACAAGTGTGTCCGTGACTTCCTTGTTTTCTTTTTGGCATGACCTATTGAGGCATGTCCATTTTGAGTGCACGAGGTGCACAAGATATATGTGGACTGACTAGATACTAATCAGTGGGATTAACACCCTTTTAGGTGTGTGATATATACATACATATATATATATGTGTGTGTGTGTGTGTGAGATGTGTAACATTAGGAGCATTGAGGATGCGGGTTACTTGAGATTCTTTGGGCATCGGGGCATCGAGGATGCAGGTTACTTGAGGTTCATGGAACTAGGTTTTATTTTGAGCATCCATGGGATGCAGGAACTTATGGAGGAAGATACCGATGTGGTGTGGGATTCGTTTGGGTGTCAGAAACAACACAAGAGCATCGATGAGGTGTAGGGGTGACGATGCATCACAGGAGGACCATGGGTCCAAGAAATAGGTTGTTGGACCTTTTCTTGGTTTGAGTTTTGTCGGGTTGAGACCAAGTTAGGAAATTCCTAAGGTGGGGATCCCCTTGAGGAATTTAGCCAGATCCTTTGAGACTAGGGTAGTCTGAGTTGGTTTGACTAGGATGGGTATGTTCAACGCCATCTATGGGTTTTGTTTGATAGCTCAGGGATGTGATATGTTAAGGTGGGGAGATTGTAAGAACCTGGGTTTTTGGAACATATCAAAATCCCAACCCAGTTTAAATTTTTGAGGTTTTTTTGGTTTGAAAGGTATTTTCGTCTTGTTTTTGAGTAAACTAGAGAAACTAGATAGTTTATATAAAATTAAAGGTTACACGCCGTGTACCTTTAGTACACGCCATGTACCCTTGTACATGTGTGAAGGCTATACATGGCGTGTGAGCATGTTGGCCGGGTGGAGATAAATAACCATGTTCACACCATGTACACTTCATTTTTGTCATGTAGTCTGAACCGTGTATGAGGGATACACATGGCATGTGGGCATGTCGGTGAGTTATAGATATTTAACCAAGGACACGCCGTTTACTTCCTAGTACACGCTGTGTGGTCATGTCAAGAGGCCCTTGGTGAAATATCAGCCCTCTTAGGAATAGTAAAATGATACACATGGTGTGTACTCATATATACATGTCTTTTATTTATGTTTTTTTCACTAAAATAGTCAATAGCCTCATTTTGAGGCCGAAACCCAAACCCTCAACAGGTTTGAGTGAGGAGAGATGGCCGGAGCTCATTTTGCTCTCGGATCTTCATCTAAAGTCCTTTTCGAATGCAGTCTAATCCATTGGAACCATAACAGTAAGGCCTTGATTCCTCTTGAGCAGTTTTCTTTGATTCCTCCTATTGATCAAGTTATTGAGGGTTGAGCGTTTTTTACTCTTTTATAGATATACCGCATTTTAGGCCAGATTGGAGGCTGATACCGGAGGAGGTTCATCATATGTGTACGAGGTAGGTGGTGCATACCTTATTTTGTGTTTTCGTGGTCATTCAGGGGTTATGGCCTTAGGGAGGGTTGCTAGGTATTGAGAGAGACCCGTATTTATTAATATTAAATTTACCGTATTATTTTTGGGATGCCGTTGGGTATTCCCTTATCCTATTATGCTTGAGAGGGGCCGTGTTAGAGGTTGTTGCTGATTTGGGAAATTTTGGCCGAGGGTTCCAAAATGGTAATAATTGAACCGTTTGTTTAAACTGCTGAGTTTAGACTGTTTATTGAATGATTAAGATTGTTAGAGGCTTTCAAGACCTTGGTTATGGTATGGGAAAACACATTGCTAGTGCAACTAAACTATTTAATAGTTTTTCCTATTTATCATTTTTTTGTTGCTTATATATATGTGATGCGTGATATTGCATATGATGGAACCTTCAGGTTGTGTTGGTCATGGCCTGGATATTGTTGAGAGATGTTGATTATTGGTTGGGCTTGGACCAAGTTACATTGGGTGGTTCGACCATGGGATTGGGCGTCATGGACGTCGGCTTGAGGCAGTGTGACTGTCTGGTTGGGCATGGCTCAGGATACTCAGATGACGAGGCAATAAGACTTGAGCGACATGGTCATAGGGGCATTAGGTGTCCAAAATGTTGTGTCTTGGGAACTTATTTTGGTGATTACTGCTCACTCGGAACTTTGAGTAGTGTGCACACATGTAGACTTCACGATGAGGTGGTTTTGACCACTCGTTGGGTAGAGGCCCCCAATAGATGTGGTTAGGTATAATTGGTTTGGGGGTTCTTACCATAGGAAGAAATGTGGAAGGTGAGGAGCCTTCAGGAGATAGCGTTGAGACTATCGGGTTGGGGGTAGAGGCTCGTAATGATTTGGGGGCAGGCATCACTATCCCTCCAGTTACTGATTTGAGGGCATACATCATTGTACCTCTAGTTAATTATTTGAGGTTAGACATCATTTTCCCTCCAGTTAGTTATTTGAGGATAGGAATCATTGTTCCTCCAAGTTACTTTTGTTTGGGTGTGCCTTCGGGATGTTGGTACCTTGAGACATAAGGTGTGAGGAGGCACATGGTGCCAGGTTACGTGATTGAGGGGAACTAGAGGGTTCACCTGGGATTTGTGACGATAGGGGTACTTGGGCCATGGGCCAAGAACTATATTTACTTCAAATATTCTGGCATTGGCTGAAGTATGTGACACTCCATAGTTGCTGCTAAGAACCAGTGGATGTTGTGTTTATTTATTACATTGCACTGCTTACTTTACATAGATATGCATGCCTGCTTAAGCTCTTATACTAGGTAAGCACCATCTGAGTGGCATCCTATTGAGATTCATCTCACACCCTACATGGGCACTTTGAATTTCATGTAGACTTCATGGATTTATGTGAAAGTAAAGGATCAGCCTCAGGAGCTAGAACATTGTACCATTTTCCATGGAAACTCGTATGGACCTTGAGGTTATACCTAGATGGATTTTACTTTTGTTTTATCTCTTATTATGTATCAGTACGCTTACTTTATTATTATAGCTACTGTTGGTTATCCATTGGATCCCTTTTAATATTTACATGTTTGACCTACTATGGACGCATGCTTGGTTTGTTTAGTAGTTACAATTGCTCTTCAATATTGTATTCTATTTACTTTTCGTTGCTGTTGTTTCTACTTTGCTTCCATTGATTATTTTCTTTTGATTGTGCTTTCTCTCTGTGGGTCTAGTTTGAGTATGCTAAGTCACTTATTACCGCTTCATGTTTTTTTATTATACTCAGACCGGTACCTTATTTTCCTCCAAGAGGATACAACCTCCCCACTATACCTGTTTACACCCTCACTGCTAGTCGGAAGCCTTTGCTGTTCGGGGATGTGTGCCTATGGTAGTAACATTCGACCCATTTAGCACTTTTTGGGTGGTTGTTCGGGTCTGGAATGTTACATACTTTGGGTTGGATTTCTCAATGACTAGGAAGATTATACCCTATCTAGAAAAGTGGGGGTTTCCTATCTGTCACTCAAAACTTACTCTAGTGAGGAATATTGATTTCATATGGTTCTATAAATTTACATGAAAGGGTTTTATGTACCTTATACATGAGATGAATTTAGATGTTTATAAATATAGTTCAATTTTAATTTTGGTTAGTAACATAATCTACGAGTTATTTAAAGAGTTACACATCAATATGGTTTGAAAAAATTGATTTAGTGGATGTAACATGATTCCAAACTAAATCATTAGAAACATACGTACATGTAAAGGTAATTACATTAGATAAGTTATTGATATTAAATACCCATTAATAATACTAATAGTTATATTCCTTCTAAATAAAACACTTATCGATACCTCAACCATCCAATCAAATATGTCATGAAAAATCTGGGTGGACCTGGATTATCTTGTGTAAGGAAAATAGGTAATGGGTGACCCTAATAGGATCAAGTGCCTATTTTTGAAATTTTATTTGGGATACACTTAACTTTTAAACCCTAGTAATATTATTTTACTATATAAATAATATTTAGTGAATCCACATGACAGATTAGCGTAAAGAGTTGTCCGCTCAACTATTCAGGATTCATGTGTGATATAATTATCATGATGGCCTATCTAAATAACTAAGCGATGAGAGAGACACCAAAGAAGACTCATTACTTAGTGAGATATGGATATTGGAACACTAATGGATATAATAGAATCTAAAATGGGTCATCATTTTATCAAGAGCACATTTGATAAAAGTATTTATTAAATGAATGTAAAAAATGATACTCAAATGATAAAGGCCTCCATCATAGATAAATAGAATCATCATCATTAGAATTAACCTTGAGATGAATCATCATAATGGAGAATCCTAATCTAACCAATTTCTTAGATTGGTATTGAAACTTAAGAATAGATCATAAGTAAGAGGGGAAATTATATGTTTTAGAGAAGTACCTTCCTGAGTAACCAAATAATAAAGTTCTTAAACAAGTGGATATAGATGCTTATGAAGAATAAATTGATTCAATTAAGTTTTGAAAGGAATTATATGAAAAATGGCCAAAGGAAATATATTATATGATCATATATTCAATATGATTGAGTTTGTTAATGACTATATCAACCTAGAAGTTTCCTATATGGCTTGTTATAGATATGGAATTCATTTTTTTCCCACTATTGGAAATATTATGAAAATGTGAATAAGTTTCAATAAAATTTTACCTGATACTCTCAAAGTATTGATGATAGATGAATAGTCATTGTGATTCCTAGGTTCTGATATTACTTTGATACTAAGAGTGGTTGATATTTTAAACTGGAATAATAAATGTTAGTTAGAGTGTCCAAAAATGTTTCTTTAAGAATACTACCATGGTTATTGAAATATAGAGTTATTAAGAAGGAATGAAAATGTTTCAATAGGATACAAATTTCCCGGGCTACCTAGAAGGGTATGAGAAACTCCATGGAAAGTCCATGTTAGGTATTAGTATTATAGAAATAAATTATTCAATTTTAAAAGTTATATGATACATATTTTTAAAATTTTGTAAATATATAGGAGTTTAAGTGTTTACAGAGCTTATAGTTTTCACTCAAATGATGAAGAAAAGGGTTGATAAATAATGAAATTTAAAGAAAAGGAAAATATCAAGCATATATGGTTTTAAATAAAGTAAGTGTATTTTAATATTGAATTCTCTTATATAATAAGGGAAGTTATTTTATAACAAAGTTTTGTTATGAACAATATGATTTTATGGATTGAATACATAGAGTTTATGATTTATCGGATTCTATAATATGTTTTGAAAATAACCAAAGATAAAAATGTTTTATCTAGGATAAAAGTGTTTATCCATATATTTATTAATATATGATTCATTTTATCCCACCATCAATGATTTTTTTTAAATAAAAAAGTATTATTTTTAAAATAATTCTCCAAACACACAGAATACCACATTTGATATGGATATAATAGTTTATTTGTAAAATATTTATACCAAAAGGAAATTATAGTTATTTCTTAAAACAGAGGAACTTGTGTATCTTTGCATGATATTTTGAAGATAATATAGTTTTTAAGAGGCTATTGGGATTATATATGAACTTATATAAGTTAAAGTATAATAAGTAAAATATTAATCGAGTTGAAAATACAATGTAAATGTCACTTATATCTTAAATGAGTTTAATATGTGTTTCAAAAGACAAATGTAAAATGTTACATATTGTTACCAAAATGATCTCAAGGAAATTCTTTTATAGAAATGATTACAAGAATGATGATAATGATAATATTAGAAATAGTTTTAAGGAGAAACAATAAGTCTTAACATCATAATACATGATGTTGTGAAGTTAAGGAGTTTGAATACTTTTTCAATGAGTTGAAAATTAGGAATATGATTCCTAAATCTCAACATTATTCAAACCAGATTTATTCATAGATGTTACACAATAAAGGATATTAGTGGTATGGTTTCATTAGATGGACACATAGATATGTGGTAATAATTATATAATGATGTAATGAGTTTAAAAAAACATTAAAGTTTTAGCAAACATAAGGCTGATCTGGTGGTCTATCATATGTGATATGATTAGGAAAGTTCTTATGTATGGTTTTATTAATATTATCAAATTCGTTTTTAATAATATAAAAGTATCATGTTAATATTAAAATAAATATGAACTTTTTTATGTTTGATTCATATATTAAATGAATTAATCACTTAAAGTATGAATTTGAGTTATACCTAATGGATGTTCTTCATGGAGTATTATAGGTTGTGATGAAATATTAAGTTTAACATGTTTAATATTTTATATAGAGATATAAAATATTCTTATGAGGCACAAAATTATTTTTGAGTGTGTATGACCCCCTAATTATACAACATGGAGTGTCATAAACCATGTCCTTGGTATACTAGGGGTACATGTTTTATATTCATATTTCCCCATACCTGAGGTTGGTAAGGTGCCTTGCATGAGAACCTCTATACTTTGATACATTTTATTATGAAATATTTGAGATTTCAAGGGTCATTGGGTATGTTGCTAATCATGTCATCTGTTGGATCTCAACCAAGATGATATTTTTCCTCTCATATGATGAGTATGGCATCTAATTCCCTAATTGAGATAGACCTAGGAATTGTAAAACCATACCTAGATAAAATATATAGTGTGATTATCTATTAGTTGATGGGAATGTGATGTTCTTGACTATAAGGGTGAATGACATGCCATGAATTCATCATCTTGATCAATCTATACTCAAATAATCAAGAGAGTATGAGTAGCTATATGGGATTTAAATAATCTATTCCTTATGATTACATGATTTCTTAAATAATGAAATCATATAAAAATTCATGCTTTTATATGATATAACTAGTGGACACATGTATAGAGATACATGTGTTTGATGGATATCATGCTATATCCCTTTATAGCTTGAGTAGCATTAATGCTTTTATAGAGGATGATCTTTTCTTATAGTTATGAATTTAGGAATCATATTTATTGTATGTTATCCCAAACAGGTTAAATATCCTTGGGGGGGGGGTGAATCATGGTATGAAAGATTAAAACAACTTCCCCATTGGATATTTTTTTAAATTTTAAACAATGATATCTTCTATATCATTCCCGTAGGAAAGGATAAACATAAATTAAAGCATTCACATGACATAACAATTATACTTGGTTCACCCTCATTGTACTACATCCAAGAGCATAAAAATAAAACATATCGATGTACTAATACACTAAAGTGAACTACTGTTACAATTTTTGGAGTGGACTCACTATCTCTAATAGTTTAAAACCATTCATAATTTAAAATACCATTGCTCTCTCTATATTGAAGTGAACACACTTTGTAATGACCCAAACTTTTATTAATGAAAATTCCTCTTGATATAATTAAATGTCTTATTATGTAAAATGGTTATATATAACATATGCACTTCCTTGGTTTTATATTTTTGTATTTTAAAATACCATTAAGAATTGTGACCATTTCTAATATAGCCGTTGAATAGTGATCACATGACTAGTATAAATACAGGGCTTTAACAAATCCAATTTACTCAGACAAAGGAAGTGATGACCTCATCCATTAGAATTTCTCCATACGAAGCCCATTTTTCGGAGCTTGGGAAGGAGGTGGTTTCATTAGGCTTCGCTCTTGACCAAACCCAAGCCGATCATCAACACATTAAGCTCCAATGGAACCGCCTATGGGAGAAGTGGAAGTTGATAAAGATTACCACTCGAGTGATGTTATCCGAGCCACCCCAAGAGTCTGTCACCATCGCACAAATTATCCTTCAGTCATATACAGGTGTTATAAGGGGTTATTTAACAATACCCTAGTACTATTATTATGTACATTATTTTTGTATATAGAATATACATTCATTTTATTACTGTTACTTTGTAAATAGTTTTTAAAGCAAAAATAGCATTTTTAGTTAATTAAGAAATCTAATTTGATGAATTAATGGATTTTTAAATTAAATAATATTTTAATAAAATATTATTACTAAATTAATTTTTATATAATATAAATTACCATATAATTATTATGAATACGATTGTGATTTTTATTAAGGTTTGAAAGCTATTTTTGTCAAAACCCATGAATTTTCGATAAATGTCGATTTTTATTTTAAAAGTAAAAATTCACATATTTAGAAAATTATTTAGATAAAATGAATATTATTTTTGGAATCAGGATGTCAAAATTATCCAATGCTGAATTTTTCATAATTTTCTAAGACAATCAAATTTTTGGGTAAAAATTAAATAAGTTTAAATATATAATGTGTTTTATGACATCATAATGATCCAATAGCGATGTAATAAAATACTATAAACATTAATTTTTGATAATATATGTTTTACCATTAAAATAATTTAATTTTATGTTTTTTTGATTTATTAAAAAAAGCCTTAGTGTACCCTCCAAGACTTATAAAACATTTTAGCATTTTAATTAAATTTCCTTAATTGTGTGACTCACCTCCACATAAGAAACCCTATTATTTTAAGAATTTTGTCCATTGATATTATAAAATATTTTTTTCCACTCCCATTTGGCAAAAACCATGGACAAAAACCATGGGATGGTTTGTGGTTTTTATTAGTTTAATGTGTGGTGTCCCAAACCTAAATAATAAAGAATTCCCTCTCTTTTCCTATATAAACCCACCCAAGCTCCCACTTCCTCTTCACTCAAATACTTTGGAGCTCGACCAACCCCTAAATTCCTCTCTCTATAATCCTCCCAAGGTGCTCCAAACTCTCAAGAAGCCTCTCTCAAGTCCCTCCCAAGCCTTTGGGATCACACTTCAAAGAAAGGGATTCCTTCCATTATCATTTAATCCAAGTTTCTTGATATTATTATGCCCTTTTATTTTCAATTATAAATATTGGGGTATGATTTATAAACTCACACATAATACCATATTTATTTTTAATGACGATAGACCCATTTATCTCTCATTAATTCCTCCCATGTACACCTATTACCATACCGAAATTCCGTAAGGAATTTCTCTCTCCTCATTTACATTCAAGAAATTCTTTTATATTATGAATATGAAATTCCATTACTTATGTTGGGAAATGTATCTATATGAACCCATTAATTTTTATTTCATTTAAATATTATGAGAAACCCCTTTCTCTCTCATAAACCATTTTTATGAATTCTTATGTCACGCTGTTATGCTGTCGAAATTGCACCGCGATTTTCCAAGCCAAAGTCATTGTGTCGTAAATTGCATGCCCATATCTCTAT
This sequence comes from Viscum album, assembly GCA_963277665.1. NCBI lineage: Eukaryota > Viridiplantae > Streptophyta > Magnoliopsida > Santalales > Viscaceae > Viscum > Viscum album. The sequence goes on along the minus strand of OY728121.1, from coordinate 83,813,400 downwards.
CAAGGGTATTAAATTTTTTGAAAATTTACTTATTTATTATAGAGTTTCATGTATGAATTATACATTCATTTATCGTGTAATAAATTATGATCTTTAATGATTCCATGTTGTATGATCCATGTGGCACACTTATGCATGAAATGAAATGTTTAAGAAGGGTGCGCCCTGATAGCGCTCCAATACATTGGTTAAAGATTAGTATCATGATACATAAAGTGTAATGAGAATTTAATCATGATAATTAAAGTGTAATAAGGATTTAATCATACTAATTTAAGTGCAATAAGGGTTTACTCATGCTCCATGTGAATTGAGCCTTGGCTTATGCTAATTCCATATTAAGTGTTGTTGCCACATTTCCATGTTATGATAATCATGATATATATTGCCTTTATGTTCTTGTTTCTATTATGGTCTATTTATATTTCTATTTCCTAATAATTATTGTATTCTTCATGTTATTCCTTGTTTACTTCCTTATTCAGCTTTATAGCTCACCCTTTTTTATGCATGTCCTCAGGTTGTCCCCTTCAATTCTAAGTACGAGGGAATGTAGTGGTCATATAAAGGAAGTTTTCAATAAATATGTTGTGTTTTCATGTTTTAAGTCATTATTTAATATTCCTAATCCCCAAAGACACTATACCTCTCAATATTCCATGTTGTATCAGGTGAAGAGTTTATGTAATAAATCAGGTTTAAGTGTGTAATAAAGAGCATGGTTGTTATAGTTGGTATCAGAGGATATGTTTAGTTATTTTTTGGGATTAGGATTATAAAACCCTAGTAAAAGCCTTAGGAATAAGACTAATTATAATAAAAAAATCCCTAAGTTTTGGTGAGTATTGAGTAAGTGTTTTATCAAGAAAATACATCCCTGTCTGGATACGAGCAGGTAGAGGTGGCTCTGGCACAAATGTACCTAGGAGTGAAAACTACAACAAGGAGTTTTGGGCTTGACCCAGGGAATCCTGGTACATGACAATGATCCTTTATGCAATCTTGGTTATGAAGATCATTGGGGATATGATTTGTTAAATTCATAAGCTTAGTATGAACCATTATTAAGGGAATTAAAAAAAGAAAATTCCCCTAAGAATATATGTTGGGAAGTAGATCATGGATAACAGAGATCGAAGCCTATAGATTCATAAGTTAAGGAAATAAAATTTATTTATAAGTCATCTGTTTTTTTGGATTATGCTTTATTTGTTACCCCTAACTTTCCTTTCATTAAGGAATAATAAATCTTTATACTTGAATTAGTTTAATATCAAAATTTTATCATGTCTAGTGGGTAACTAAAAATTTGATATGTTTTGTTAGTAGGATAAAGGATAGTTTTGAGATGAAAGGGGAAGAACCTCATACAAAACTCTTGTCCCTTCATGAGGACTTACTAGCTATAATTATTGCGAAGTCAAGATCGCATAACATCGAAAACTTTTCCAATTTACAACTTTCTTACAAGACGCTCTATGACATATCAAACACCTCCTCCATAACACAGAATCATCATGGGTCATGACTCACCCATGATCAAATATTAAGCTCCCAACTCTCCCACCTTTCATGATGAGGGATGTACCATTAGGGTATTTTCAAATATTTCACCCTATCCTGAGAGTATGATGTACTATTTGATTTTAGAATATATTCTGAAGAGGGAGACCTCCGATCATCCTATATATATATAGTCTTGTCTTCCAGTATTTTTGGAAACTTAGACAATATATTAAAAGAACCACATTTCACCAATTTTAAATCCGAATCTGTCAGAATATTTTACAAAAACCTAATACATGGTGATGTTTTGAAACTATACGTTAGAAACAATTTTTTTTTCAAAAAGTGCATCATATTTTCCATCGGTACGAACCAAGTTTCATGGACTGCATCTGGACTAAAGAAGTGGAAGACTTTGAATGTGCATTGAGGTAATGTTGCACTAAGTGGACCCTCACTCTCTGTGATCGACGTGATAATGAGGGTTGGGGAATGCTTAATGGTGGTGGGTAAGCAACCCTGAATTCATGTTTAAATTTCAGAGTTATTTTTGTATGTAATCAAATTGCGAGGATGCAATTTTTTAAGGGGGAAAGATTGTAATGACCCAAACTTTTATTAATGAAAATTACTCTTGATCTAATTAAATGTATTATTATGTAAAATGGTTATATATAACATATGCACTTCCTTGGTTTTATGTTTTTAGATTTTAAAATACCGTTAATAATTTTGACCATTGCAAATATAGCTGTTGAACAATGATAACATGATTAGTATAAATACAGGGCTTTAACAAATCCAATTTACTCAGACAAAGGAAGCGATGACCTCATCCAGTAGAATTGCTCCATATGAAGCCCATTTTTCAGAGCTTGGGAAGGAGGTAGTGTCATTGGGATTCACTCTTGGCCAAACCCAAGCTGAGGTTCAACACATTAGGCTTGAACAGAACCACCTACGGGAGAAGTGGAAGTTGATAGAGATTGTCAGCCAAGCGATGTTATCCGAGCCACCCCAAGAGTCTATCATCATCGCACACCTTACCCTTCGTTCATATGCCAGTGTTATAAGGGGTTTTGTAAAAATACCGTAGTACTATGATTATGTACATTATTATTTTTATAGAGAATATAAATTCATTTTATTATTGTTACTTTGTAAATAGTTTTTAAAGAAAAAATAGAATTTTTAGTTAATTAAGAAAAATATTTTGAGGAATTAATGGATTTTTAAATTAAATAATATTTTAATTAAATATTATTACTAAATTAATTTTTATATACTATAAATTACTGTATAATTATTATGAATATGATTGTGATTTTTATTAAGTTTTGAAAGCTATTTTTGTCAAAACCCATGAATTTTCGATAAATGTCAATTTTTATTTTAAATGTAAAAATTAAAATATTTAGAAAATTATTTAGATAAAATGAATATTATTTTTGGAATCAGGATGTCAAAATTACCCAATGGTGAATTTTTCATAATTTTTTGAGATAATCAATTTTTTGGTTAAAATTTAAATACCATTTAAATATATAATGTGTTTTATGACATCATAATGACCTAATAGTGATGTAATAAAATAATATAAACATTATTTTCAGCCAATATATGTTTTACCATTAAAATAATGTGATTTTAGGTATATTTTATTTATTTTAAAAAGTCTTAGTGGACCCTCCAAAACTTATAAAACATTTTAGATTTTTAAATTGATTTCCTTGAGAGTGTGACTCACCTCCACATAAGCAACCCTATTATTTTAAGAAGTTAGGAAATTGGACTTATAAAATATTGTTTTCCACTACCTTTAGGAAAACCCATGGGATGGTTTGTGTTTTTTATTAGTTTAATGTGTGGTGCCCCAAACCTAAATAATAAATAATTCCCTATCCTTTCCTATATAAACCCACCCAAGCTCCCACTTCCTCTTCACTCAAAGCCTTTGGATCTCGACCAACCCCTAACCTCCTCTCACTAGAATCCTCCCAAGGTGCCCCAAACTCTCAAGAAGTCTCCCTCAAACCCCTCCCAAGGCTTTGGGATCACACTTCAAAGTAAGGGATTCCTTCTATTCTCATTTTATCCAAATTTCTTAATATTGTTATGCCCTTTTATTTTCAATTATAAATGTTGTGGTATGATTTCTCACCTCCAAAATACTTCCATATTTATGTTTTAATGATGATATACCCCTTTATATCTCATTAATGGCTCCCATGTACACCTTTTACCATGCCGAAATTTCGTAAGGAATTTCTCTCTCCTCATTTACATTCAAGCAATTATTTTGTATTATGAATCTAAAACTCCATTACTTAGGTTGGGAAATGTATCTATATGAACCCATTAATTTCTATTTCATGTAAATATGATGAGACACACCTTTATCTCTCATTAACCATTTTTATGAATTCTTATGTCACGCTGTTATGCTGCCAAAATTACACCACATTTTCCAAGCCAAAGTCGTTGTGTCGTGAATACAATGCCTATATCTCTATCAAGGGTATTCAACTTTATGCACATTTAATTATTGATTTTATAGTTTCATGTATGAATTCCACATTCTTTTATCATGGAATAAATGATGATCTTTAATGATTCCATGTTGTATGATCCATGTGGCACACTTATGCATGAAATGAAATGTTTAAGAAGGGTGCGCCCTGATAATGCTCCAATGCATTGGGTAAAGATTAGTATCATGATACGTCGAGTGAAATGAGGATTTAATCATGATAATTCAAGTGAAATGAGGATTTAATCATGATAATTTAAGTGTAATGATGGTTTACTCATGCTCCATGTGCAATGAGCCTTGGCTCATGCTAATTCCTTGTTAAGTGTTGTTGCCACATTTCCATATTATGATAATCATGCTATATCTTTCCTTTATGTTATTGTTTCTCTTATGCTTCATTAATATTACTATTCACTAATAAGTATTGTATTATTCATGTTATTCCTTGTTTACTCCCTTACTGAGATTTATAGTTCACCCTTTTTTTATGCATGTCCTCAGGTTATCCCCTGCAATGCTAAGTATGAGGGAATGTAGTGGTCATGTAGAGGATGTTTTCAATAAAGATGTTGTGTTTTCATGTTTTAAGTCGTTATCTAATGTTCCTAAGCCCCAAAGGAACTAGACTTGTTGATCTTCCATGTTGTATCAAGTGAAGAGTTTCTGTAATAAATCATGTTTAAGTGTGTAATAAAGAGCAGGGTTGTTATACATTTCTCATCCAATATATTATTCAGATGATATTTATTAGTTATAAGTTGGTTGAAACTTAAATGAGTTTCCCTTTAAGATCTTGATTCATCAAGGAGATGAAAACCACCATTGCAAGTGAATTTTATTCTTGGATCATGTAAACCTTATTGGCTTACGTGACCATAAGTCCCCATCACAAGGCCCGATCATGATACTCCTGGCGTAAGACCCCTTCTGCTATTTGCGACCGTGAATCTCTAGTTGTGAGACCCCGATCATATAATCTACTGAATCCTTCAATAAACCTTATTTAAAATAGTTACGAGACCACCTTATCTGCACAAAAAACTCCTTATGTGCTTTAACTTGTGTGATAGTGTAACTCCCTTTACTTTATGTGCTCTACTTACATGATTTCGATTCTTTAAACTCCTTTGCTTCACACGAAACCCCTTCCCTAGAATTTTCTTCAGATAAAATGATTAAGAAAAACTTCTTAACTTCTTAAGGATGGGTTAAGGGGTATTTATAGGTAATAAACCAATACCTTAAATCCTCAAATCATAGTAATATGTCCATTACACCACCTTAGTAAACTCAGACTTGGACTTACACACTTCATGTAACTTCGTTTAGTTTTTGCAATCATGAGACCTCATTGCAAGATCACTTCAAGATTATGCACTGGACCTTAATCACATGTCGTAAGTCCCTCTACGTCGGTCATCATCACTTCCTTTTATGTGAATCATGTGACTCAATCCAACTCTCACGATCACTTGATTAAAACATAATAAATTAAGAAAAATATTAAACATTTTATTTGTTAAATAATTACTAATAAAAATGAATAAATTTAATATACATATATATAGATTATTAATATTAAAAATACTATATATTAAATATAGATATATAAAGTGAATAAATTTTAATAATTTTAAAAAAATTAAAAATGAATAAATTGTTATAATTAAACAAAAAATTTAAAATGAATAAATTAAAAAATTATTTAAAAATGTATTAATGAAATAATTATTAATAAAAATGAAGAAGTATAATATATATACATATTAATTATAAATAGTAATTAATAATATATATTAAATATAAATATATAGAAAATGAATAAAATATAATAATTAAAAACATATTAATGTCTTATTCATTTTTAATATTGTTTGATTTTTTAATTTAACATATATCAAATATGTGTTACATTGATTTCATATACATATACATAATTAATGAATTTTTATATACAATGCACAAAAAAATATTTACACAATTAATGAAATCTTATATAGAAACACATACACCTAATATTTATGTAATTTATTCAAATTTTAGTATATTTTATAATTTTATTATAACATGATACATTTAATAAAATATGTTTTTAATTAGTCAATTTTATGCATTTAATTTTAATATTATTATAGATAGGTATTATTTATTCATTTTTAATATTTTTTATTTTTTATTTTTTGTTTTATTTTTTAATTTAATCATTCTCTATTATATATATATATATATATTTACTATGTTTTGGTATTTCCAATTTGTATTCATATTTACTTTAATATATATTTATTGCCATATTTTTTTAATAATTTATATTTATTTAATAAAACTTATCCATTTTTTCAATATTTTTAAATTGTAGTCATTTTAAATTATTCAATTTCACTTATTTTTAAAATGTATGTATTTAAGATTATATATTCATTAATAATGTTAAAAATATATTTGTATATAAATATTTATAAATAAATATATTTATAAATGTATATTTACTATATTTATAAATTCATATATTTATAATGATTAGAAATTAATAAATATTATTTTCTTAAAAAGTATTTATATAAATATAAATAAATAATTGTATATTTAAATAATTATAAAATTATAATAAATATATTTAAATAATTAATATATTTACTATATTTATTAAATATATATAATCATATAAATATATATAATCATACAAATATATCTATAATTATAAATAAATAATTATAAATAGATAATTATAAATAAATAATTATAAATAAATAATTATAAATAAATAGTTATAAATAATTTGTTAGAAATAAATAGTTATAAATAACTATTTATAAATAAATAGTTCTAAATAAATAATTATAAATAAATAGTTATAAATAAATAATTATAAATAAATAATTATAAATAAATAATTAAAAATAAATAATTAAAAATAAATAATTATAAATAAATAGTTATAAATAAATAATTATAAATAAATAACTATGAAAAAATAATTATAAAAAATTAATTATAAAAAAAAATTATAAAAAAAATTATAAAAAAAATTATAAAAAAATTATAAAAAAAAATTATAAAAAAATTATAAATATATTTATAAATATATATTTACTATATTTAGAAAATGATATATTTATAATTATAAATAAATAGTATATTTTTTAGAAAAAAGTATTAATGTAATTATAAATAAATAATTATATATTTAATTAATTAAAAAAATATAATTAAAAAAAATATAATTATATAAAAAATTTTACAAATTTTTTATAATTATAATTATTAATCCTTTATCAGTGCTAAAGTTAAGGTTCATTTTATCAGTTACTTTTTAACACTAATAAAGATCGAGATTTATCAGTGCTAAAAAAACACTGATAAAAGGAATCTTTATGAGTGTTAATAATTTAGCACTGATAAAGCTCGATCTTTATCAGTGCTAAAAAAGTGCTGATAAAGATGCCTTTTATTAGAACTTATCAATTTAGTGCTGATAAAAGGACTCTTTATCATTTTTTTTGAAAGTGCTGATAAAAGTGTTGTCGATATATTTAAAAGAACCATAACCCCGACTCATTCAGTCGTGATTCTAAAAATCTTTTGGAAATACCCTGCTACTGGCGCTACCCCTCTATGTTCTCTCAGACGAATCAAGGCTAGAATCCAAGGTTTGTGATTTTCTCATTTTCCTCTATCATTGTTTGATTTTTTGGGTTTTGCAGTTTGTGCTTTTGCACTATTCTTAACCATTATGAACCCTACATCTAATCTCTCTCTCTCACTCACTACCTATACCTACACAACACCACCCCTACTTTGTAAACTCATTCCATCTTCATATAAGACTACTACAAACTGCATTTCCATCCACTATTACAACTGATGGTCATTTTCCTAATGTGTCCGTTATATTATTTCTTTTTACCTTTTAGATAGTGTGGATTGTCATTGTTTGAATCTTGTTTCCATAGTATGGCATGCACATGAAGATGATTTTTTTAAGACAATAAGAGGAATCATGAATATATGTGTATATATTGAGTAAATCATCTTCATAAAATTTCATAGAATGATAGGTGAAAATTTTCTCATAATTAATATTGGATGATTAGTGTCGCATAGGTGATGTAGTATAATGAATAAATGAAGTTTTTTCCTATTTCATAAAATGATATAATTTTATGGTGGTTCCTGTATATTTTCTTTCATTTGATTATTTTTTGTTCATACACAGTTTGAATTTAAATCTGAATATAATTCCACATGATGAATATATTATTGAATAACGATATGATGATATACCTCATGAAGGAATTATTAAAGGTGTTAAGTTAAACTTGTTTAAAATATTAGAAAATTTAGTGCTGCTTAGCACTATTATATTATACTTATGATTGTGTTCATTTTTACCATAAATGAATTGATAAATTCAAGATAGTTAAATGAAAAAGTGTTTACTCAGATTACATTGTGGTTGGTGATATGTTGTGATGGAAAGTGAATTATATTTTTGATGGAGGTCATACAACCTTTTCAACATGAGTAAAAATGATGTGCTGTTTAATATTGTTCTCTTATTATGATTATGTATTAAGAATTCATAATCATTATTAATACTTCAATACTCCAGTAAAACTAACCTTCACTACCTGTATTTAATTCATCCTTAGATTCTTGAATTCCTTCTATGTCTTGATGATGGATTGGACTCTCTCTTTCAAACTATCCTTCCTCCCATCATTGTGGTTTCAAATTTACTTGATGACATGCCTCATAATCGGATTGTATTCGTTAATATCTGTAAAAGTTACTGCCATGACATTGAATACCACATATCCCAACACATTCTTCAACTCTTTCAGTATTTTATGCTCCTCATTTACTACTTCCGGAAAACACTAAAAATTACACCTAAAAATTAATCAAAACATAATGAATGATTTTTTTGGTTTCTTGATATGAATTTTCTTATGTGACTCACTCGGTTACTTTTGAAAACAAGTTATCAAAAATTACTTTTAATTTGGATGCAAACACGTTGGATCCTCTTACAACTCCACAATTAGGCATACTTGGATGATAATACTACAATGATGGGAGACCACCTAAAAATACTCATGTTACACATTTTTTTGTGAAAAAAACATTCCAACCACACCTTTTTATTCTCTTCCCCTTAAACCTTGATAAATTTAAAAGGGTTCCTATCTGACACTCAAAGGTATTCCTCCCATAATGACCAGAGCTATTTGGACCTGATTTTGGATTCATATTTACTACAATTGGAATATTTGGAGAAAAATTAATCTGAATACATTTTCATCAGCTTTCCTTTTCTGTAAAGATTCCAATTGTAGTGAATATGGTTTCCTAAAAGGCTAATATAAGCTAGAATTTAGGCTATGTTTGTGGAGAAAAAAACAGTGATTTAGAAAAATGAATATATTAGGGAATAACCAATTTTATAGATTAAGAGAATTATAATTTATTTCAATTTATATTTTAATGTTAATTCCTTAATTTTTGAAATTTAATATGTTAGAAGCCATGATTTTTCATTTAGGTTATTTTTGAATATGAGTGGGTTTGGAGTATACATGTGATAAAAATATTTAAAAAAAATAATAAGTGATAGTTTTTATTTAAGGTCTAGGTATGGTATGTTAGAATGAGAGTTACTATAGACATGTTAGTGATTCATCGAGGGATAAGGTAAGGGTGATGTGAAATTTGTGTTGTTGTTTTTTCTTCTTTATTATTTTTTAGAAGTTAGGTTTTAAAAATTTATTATGGAACCCATTGTATGGTTATTTACTAAGGGAACCAATTAGTGAAATGATTTGAATGTCAGGTAATAACCATGGTGTAAACTTATGGTGTGATTAGTATAATTATCTAGTATGAAATAAATTCAATACATTTGATTATCATGGTGTCCTGGTTACTACACAATGACTTGACTTACATGTGTAATTTGAGTGTTACTACTTTGAACATATAATTAAATATATAAATTGTATATTTTAGGGTCCTATTAGTATTTACTTGTTTATTTTTATACTCACACCCTACACATAAACCTTAGTGGATATAGAGCTCTTATATTTGAGATACAGGTGAGGGAAAAGGACTAATAACATAGATTAGAGTCAGTGCAACTCAATGGGGGATGAGTTGATTTTCTCATGGTAGTTTCAAGGACCTTTTAGCATTTTGTGATGAGATTTGAATATTTAAATTAAGATGCGGTAATTTAAAATGTTTTAAGGAGACAACTATCATCTACATCAGCTTCATCTCTTGAAAAGTTATTATTGTATTTTTTTCTTGAGACTCATCCCCCATCTCTTCATTGTTATTTGAACTACTCTGAGTAGTAGTCATCTAAAATGATCACCAGTACCCGATATGAGATGCATTTTTTGTCAAAGTAGTTCAATAAACATAGTTAGATTTCTACAAGAGATGGGGGATGAGTATCAAGAAACAAAATTCAATAATAACTGTTTGAGAGATGACGCTGATGAGGATGATATTTGTCTATAACTTTCCCAATTGGATGAATTCATAGGATAACACTTACCATGAGGTATGTATTTAACAAATTTTTTCATATGAATAACCTATAACAGTTGATGATAAAATATTTTAAGTGAGGTATGATATTACATATGGATAAAGTAGTGGGGAAACGTAAGGTAAGATCATGAAAATCTATTGATTCAACTAAGAAATTAAAATGAAATTCCGAGAGTACCTTCTCCCCGTGAGTTCCAAAATAAAATTTATTATCATTAAAACTTCATGTAGAGAACACATTTAAAGATAAAAATATGTATTACATTCCATATGAAGAATAAATATATGGAAGTTCCATGATAGATGTAATTGGTCTTGAGACTATAAATGAGATTCTCAAGCATGAATGGTTGGGTGTCTCAGTTGTGAATACATACATAAGGTACATTTTCATAATAAGCCTCTCCAAAAAGTGAGATAATATATTTATTAAAATTAATTACTATTTATATTTTCTATATGTGTTTATATATTACAACTATATAAAGGTAAGATCGTGTGAAACATGATTTTTATTCATTAATACCTGTATAATTTCTATGGTATAACATACTTTGGATAATGAAGAAACTAATAAGAAAAAAGATGAGTTACTCAAAGTGTTTGATAAAAAATAATCATACAAAAGACCATTTTTGATGCCTACAATATAGAAGTAATACTCTAAAATCTAATCACATAAAACTTATTTTTATTTTTTTCATTACTTATTTGTTTTTTTAGGGAGCACTGGATGCTAATCCAAGTCAATCTAGACACCCCAAATATTTATTTTTTGGATCTAATGCATGGATAACTAACCAACTGACCACACATTATGTGTATTGTGAATATGTAAAACAATAAAATCATCATTTTATAGATAAAATTTAAATTATTTGTTTTAGTATGTGTTTTAACAATAATTTTGTTATAATAGGGTGGTCATTAAATATAGTCTAAATCATGGAATGAAGTCAATGTATGAAGAGATAAAGACTATGGATTACTAAAAATGTAAAAAAAATTGGGTATATATAGAAATATTTAACTATCAAAACATTTCAAGACAATTTACTTATTTTGGTCAATGTTTCTATAGTGTCTGAAGTAAGATAATGAAATCAATTGTGGATATTATGTTTGAAAATTTATGAGAGATATCACAAATCATGAAAAGAACAACATCCCCAATACATAATTTAATAATTTAATTACAATTTTATTAATAATATTTCATTTCATTTGTTTTTATATATTTTTTCTGTACTATGAAGATTTATGACAACCTTGGTACTCAAAAGAAGAAATAAATTTGTTTAGAGATGAGTTGGTAGTGAACATTTTGTCAGAATGTATGCTGACAAAAAATTTAGGTGATTTCCTGCTATGTTTGTGATCTAGTATGAGTTATGAACTTAGAAATATATTTTGGGTGTGAAGCATTAGTTTCAAAATTATTATATATTATTTTTTATCTCTTTCTCAAGGATATGTATAATGGAGAAAATCAAATTTATTAGAAGTGCGGACCTAAAAACAATAAAATTATTGGGTAATGGTGGAGGCTAAGGTGGAGGCAGAGTAGGAGTCAGAGACCAAATAGGAGGAGGAGGCAGAAGTGGAGACTGAAGTGAAGACCAAGGTGGAGAAGGAGATGAAGTGCTAACTTGCAAACAATAAATTTTTTGGGCAATTAATTTGAATGAGGTTCATACCAATATTATCTTTGAGAATAATTGATAAAAAGTGCACACAAAACTTATCACTTAAGATAAGATCCATTATTCAAGGGTTTCAAGTGGATTATTGAAAAAAAATTTCACCATTTGTTTAAGTGATTTTATATAGGGTGGTAGGCCACATGTATGACTCAAAGTTCATTTTTCCAGTTTAAAATGAAATTTTAGTTAAAAAAGTGGCATACTCAAAACCAAGGAAAAAAATTCATATTGTTTTTATACTTTTGGAAAACAATCCATAAGTCATTTGGGATGTTTAGGAATCAACCACAACTAAATTCAATACATGGTGTGATCGGTATGACTCCAAGTTCATATTTTTATTAAAATTTGACATTAATTTTAGTAAAAAAACAATTAACATACTCAAAACTAAGAAAACACAATTGTATTGTTTTGGTACTTTATGAAAATTATCCATAAGTCATTTTTTATGTGTAATAATCATACTCACCTCAATACAATGAACGGTGTGACCAGTATGACTTAAAGTGTCTGTTATCTATTTAAAATTGAAATTTTAATACAAGAACATGTAACTCACTAAAAAACAAGAAAACATGCTCATATTATCTTAATAACTTAGGAAAAAAATTTATAATTTATTTATGATGTGTATGTATCATTCTCATATCAACCCCATACACAATGCGACCTGTATGACTCAAAGTGCACGTTTCCCATTTAAAATGACATTTTAGTAAAAAAGAAAATTTGCATACTAAAAAATAAAGATACAAATTAATATTATTTTTATAATTTATGAAAGATACCCATAAGTTTTTTGGGACATATAGGAGTCATAGGAACCTCAATACGATGCACGGTGTGACTGCTATGACTCCAAGTGTGTTTTTTTATTCCAAATTGACATTCTTTTTTTGTAAAAAAAACAACCGACATACTCAAAACCAAGTAAAAACATTCATATTGATTTGGTACTTTAAGAAAATTATCAATAAATTATTTTTTATGTGTATAAATTATCTGTACCTCAATCCGATGCATGGTGTAAACGGTATGACTCAAAGTGTCTTTTATCTATTTAAAATTGATATTTTAATACGAAAAGTGTAACTCACTGAAAACTAAGAAAACATGCCCTTATTATCTTGATAATTTAGTAAAATGTTTCATAATTCATTTTTTATTTTTATGAATTAGTCTCATGTCAAACCCAAACATGATGCAACCTGTATGACACAAAGTGCGTGTTTCTAGTTTAAAATGACATTTTAGTAAAAAACACAAGTGTCTTACTCAGAACCAGTAAAACACATTATTATTGTTTTTATACTTTAGTAAAACTATCCATAAGTCATTTAGGATGTGTACGAATCGGCTTCATCTCAATTCGATAAATGGTGTGACCGCTATGACTCCAAGTGTGTATTTTTATTCAAAATTGACATTAATTTAAGTAAAAAAGAAACTGACATACTCAAAACCAATTTTTTATTTATTGTTTTGGTACTTTATGAAAAATATCCATAAGTCATTTTTGATGTGTAGGAATCAACCAAACCTTAATATGATACACGATGTGCCCGATATGACTCAGAGTGTTTGTTATCTGTTTAAAATTGACATTTTAATACAAAAAGTGTCATTCATTGAAAACAAAGTAAACGAGCTTAAATTGTCTTGATAATTTATTAAAAATAATTCATAATTAAATTGTTATTTTTATGGATTAGTATCATGCAAAACCCACATGATTTTACCTGTATGACTCAAAGTGCATGTTTTTAGTTTAAAATTCCATTTTAGTAAAAAACACAAGTGGCGTTCTCAAAATCGAAGAAACACATTAAGATTGTTTTTATACTTTATTAAAATGATCGATAATTCATTTGGAATGTGTAGGAATTAGTTGGACCTCAATACAACACACAGTGTGACCGCTATGACTCAAAGTAAGTCTTTATATTCAAAATTAACATTAATTTTAGTAAAAAAACAACAGACATACTCAAAACCAAGAAAACACATTCGGAATGTTTTTTTACTTTAGGAAAATTATCCATAAGTTATTTTTGATGTGTAGGAATCATCTACACCTCAATACGATACACTATGTTCTTGGTATGATTCAAAGTGTCTGTTATCTATTTAAAATTGATATTTTAATACAAAAAAGTGTCACTCAATGAAAATAGAGAAAAAACTTAGATTTTCTTTTTAATTTAGGAAAATTATTCATAATTCATTTGTGACATGTATGGATCAGTCTAATGTCAAACCCACACATGATGTGACCTATATGACTCAAAGTGTATGTTTTTATTTTAAAATGACATTTTAGTAAAAACATCAGTGGCGTACTCAACACTTAGGAAACACATTAATATTGTTTTTAATACTTTAGAAAAATGATCCTTAAGTCATATGGGACATGTGGGAATCAAAATAACATCAATATGACACACAATGTGACTACCATGACTCTAAGTGCATCTTTGTATTCAAAATTGAAATTAATTTTAGTAAAAAAACAACTAAAATACTCAAAACTGAGTAAAAACATTCACATTGTTTTGGTACTTTAATAAAATAATCCATAAGTCATTTGTTACATTTAAGAATCAGCTGAACCTCAATATGATACATGATGCGCCCTCTATGACTCAAAGTGTCCATTATATGTTTAAAATTGACATTTTAATACAAAAAGTGTCACTCACTAAAAACTGAGAAAACACACCCAGATTGTCTTGATAATTTAGAACAATGATTTATACTTCATTTATGAAATGTATGAATCAGTATCAAGTGGAACCCACACATGCAACCTGTATGACTCAAAGTGTATGTTTCTAGTTTAAAATATTTTTTTTGTAAAAAATACAAGTGGAATACTCAAAACTGAAGAAACACACTTGGGTTATTTTGATAATTTAGGACAACATTCCATAAATCATTTGGGACATGTTGGAATTAGACATACCTTATTCCGATGCATGATGTGATAGCTATGACTCAAAGTGCATCTTTTTATTCAAAATTGATATTAACTACAATACAGTCCGATACATAGTGTTCTTGTTATGAATCAAAGTTTAGTTTAAAACTAACACTTTCTCAAGTATGGGTGGATTTTTCTTTTATATAGGTGTGTTCATTTTCTCTATGATATTTTTTTCTTGTATTTGTGTTGAAAACTTTATTTCATTTAAATTATGTATTTTTATCTGATTTTCCTAATTTCTGGTGCTATAGTGTGTTGTTACAACACACTACATGCCCTATTTCTGGTGTTGTAGTGTGTTGTAACATCACACTGCAATACCCCCTTTTTCAGTGCTAATAAATGCGCTAATAAAGGAATCCTTTATAATAACTTTTGGAAGCACTGATAAATTATTCCTTTATCAACGTATTTACTAGTTTTGATAAAATCATCCTTTATCAGTGCTTGTAAAATCACTGATAAAGGGTCCCTTTATTAGTGCTAAATAAATGTATTTATAAATGGTGTATTTTATTAGAACTTCTCAAAGAATTGATAAAAGGTTTATTTATTATCACTTTTTTTGCACTTATAAATCACCCCTTTATTAGAACTTTTCTAGAACTAATAAAATCCTAGGACTTTTAACCACGTTGTGGTAGTCAGTATTTTTTTAGTGCTAATAAAGGACTATTTTAGCACTGTTAAAGGCCTCTTTTGTAGTATTTCCACCATGTTTTATCCTTCCTTTCCGCATTATCTATTATTATAGTGAGGAAACTACACACTCTAGGCATGAGGGGTGGTTGGGTACATTCCTGGCCCAGTTAATATTTTCATCATCTTTCATCTTTTTCGATTTTTTCGCTTATTTCATTATATCCCCCCAATTTTTTTAACTTTTGTGCTAGAATAGTCATTTTGATGCCTCTCTAATCATGGAAATAAATAAAAATTTATGGTTTTTTGGGCAAGAAATTAATATTGATGGGGGTGATTTTAAATAAAAGTTGTTATTTTTCAGTGATATAAACAATTATATATTTATAAAACCTTTGATATATTTTTACCTTTTATGTGAGTTTTTATGGGTTAATTATGTCATTCAACATCTCTATACATCAATTCACTCAACCATGAAGTGTGAATATTTACTACTTAATTGAAGGTAAATATATGTTAGGTTAATTTTATTATCTTTCCAAAATTATTTTTCCATATGTTAATTCCTTATCAGATATATTACTTTACTATACCATATTTATCTATGTGTGTGTACAAGTTTTCTGACTATTATACACCTTGAAAAGAAAAAAAAGATAAAATAAAATAAAAAGGGAGTGATGAAATGTAAAACATATGTGGATATCTAGGTTAGAATATTAAGATTTAAATTTCAAGAATTCTTAAGTGTGTGGATTTTTAAATTTTATTACAAAGATATAGGGCATGTTTAGTGGAAAAAATCAGGTATGTTTTTTAAATAACATATATTTACTAGATAGAAAGTGGAAAGAATAGAATGAAATGGTATTTCACACACATGTGGAGATTTAGTGACATGGTTGAATTTTGAATTTTTTTTCTAGGACTAGCATCATATATCTCCTTAATTTTTTTTCTGATGCAATTTATGAGGCACTCATTTCTAAGCCTATCGAGATTAAAAATTTGGTGTGATCCTTCCTTTTCTCACTATGCTATCATGAAATAAATTTACTATGAATGTTAAGTCTTCATAATCTAGGGAAAATCATCATCTATAATTTTTTGTAATGTGAATTTTTCTGGGATTTCAAATGACTAGGTGTCACTACTAAAAATAGGATAATCGAGGCAGTTAAAACCAACTCCATATGGTTTCATGAAGGTTTCCAAAAACTTCTACCAAAGTTGGCATCGACATCCAACTCACATTGGTTTTGTCCATTTAGTTGCAGTTTTTGGGAAGCATCATGAATTTTTTTTAGCAGTGATTGTTTCATTTTTATTGGTGGTTTCCCCTCTCAAAAATACCAAAGTGATAGTGGAGGTTTAAACCACCACTAAATATAACAATATATAGCAGTGGTTTAAACTTCCACTAATCATTTTTTATCCTTATATAGTGGTAGTTTAAACCACTATGAAATAATATTTTTTTCATATATAGCAGCAGTTTAAACAACCGCTATATATCGCTATTAAAAAAAAATACCTCTACAGAAATTGAATCCCCATAACATCAAAAAAATAGATATTACATTATAAAAATAGTGAATAAACTATTTCAGTATAATAAAAACATAATCAGAACACGTCAAGTTCAATTTATACAAAACCATAATACAAAAAATACTTAAAATAAAAAGAATAATAACTAATAATTAATTAACATTTACAATGTTATTTAAATTTCCTATTGCATTTATTTTGATGGATATATCATAGATTAACAATCATTTGACCCTTATTCTATATAATTGATATAAAGGAAACCAAGTGGGGTTTTTAAAGCATGTCATTGACTAGTGAACTAAGTTATAAACCTTGTATTTGACCATGATAAATTATAGAATGTTAAGGTAAGGAAAAATTGGTGATATCCTTATGAATTAGTGGGAAAGAGTTCAGGTGTGTGACTGTAACTACCCTAGCTTCTATAACATTTATTATTGGGTATTTTCTAACCTATTAGAACCCTTTTCCTTTTATATGTGTTCTTAGTATGTTTAATATTATCATTTTTAATAGTGAGTTATTAACCGTGTCTTAATATTATCTGCACTTATATTTTATATAGGTGCCTTGTGACATGATTTGGATGAGCATTAAAACCATTGTAATGTGATTTTATAGAATGATTATATGGATTGGGTTGGTTGATGATGCCAAAAATGTTGGGAGCTATGATAGAAATGTGTCTTGGGTGTTCATGTCAACCATAGACATGTGAGATGTTATGAAAAATATTATGTGTTTTTGGTTCTAGAATTAATTCCAACCATGGATATGAACATTATGATAGAATAAGTTATATGATGAGATAAGGGAAATAATTCCAACCATGGAAGTGAGTTATATATCATTTCATATCAACATGCACATTTATAGTGGATGTGAATTCATATGAGGTGATTTTATTATAATATCATTTTTACACAGGTATAATGATTTTATTTAGATGTTATAGAAGAGATAAATCAGATCCAATATGAAAGATGATGTTAAGATAAAATAAAAATATGGAAAATGATTTATTACTTATAAATAAGAAATTTGATTTCCCACTTCCAAACCTTCCTTATTTGGAGGAATTATAGTTTCTTCTTAAAATAAGGATATTCCTAACATGATATTTCATTTTTAGGGATGAAATATGGAAAATGGACTTCTAAAAAAATGAACACCAGGTGTATATTTCAATAGGTGGAATAATGCCCCTTTTATAGATTATAATGACTTGAATTTCTGAAAATACCCATTCCTTAATTGATAAGGATTATAATTTATATGGAAAGTGACACAAAAATATACAAAAGATAAATAAAGGACATGAATTCCTTCACCCAAACAATTATGTGACAAGGTTCTAATATATTTTAAATAGCATTTATCACATTAAAATTTACATATTGACAACATAAATACTGGAAATCTGACCTTTCCCAATGCTTCTATACCAAAGGTTCATAAAAACCTTTGATATAAGTTCCCTTTCCCAACAGTTTGGCTAAACCGTTGGGAAATCCCACTTTGAGGCCACCTTTCCCAACGGTTTGGCCAAACCGTTGGGAAAGCCCACATTGTGTCCACCTTTCCCAACGGTTTTGGAAAATTGTTGGGATAGGTATACCCTTTCCAAACGGTTTGGCCAAACCGTTGGGAAAAGTCCACTTTGTGGACATATTTCCCAACGGTTTTGGACAAACCGTTGGTAAAGGGTATACCTATCCCAACGGTTTGCCAAAACCGTTGGGAAAGGTCCCCCACAAATCAACCTTGCCCCAGAATCAAAATCCAGAATCAAAATCTATACCAACGGTTTTAACAATCGTTGGTATATATCCTTTGATTTTTTTATCATTTCTTCTTACCCAGAACATTATATAAATCAAAATTTAAAATCATTATGAGAATACATATATATATTTATGTAATTATATTCACAAAAGTCATGTTAGTTTAGTGGTTAAGTCATTGAATAATAAACTAGGGGTCCTGGGATCAAATCCCAGCGAATGTTTTTTTTTGAAATGCATATATCAACGGTTCCATAACCGTTGGTATAGATTTTCATATTAATTATACCAACGGTTTCCAAAACTGTTGGGATAGGTCTATACCAACGGTTTTTGGAAAACCGTTGGTATAGACCTATCCCAACGGCTTACTTGGAAACGGTTCTCCAAACCGTTGGTATAGGCTATACCAACGGCTTGGAGGCCTATACCAACAGTTACAAACCGTTGGTATAGGTTAGTTTTCTAGTAGTGCATATTAAAGTGTACTTGAAAAATCCCAAAATACCTTCACATAATCTCTAAGGGTGGGATAAAAATTTTTCATAGTCGAGGGTGGTGATTTATCTAGTATAAATATTGAACCCACTTGGGTTTTCTTGTATTTCTCATCTATTAAGATGAAGGTAATATGGATGAAGTCAATATGTATTGTGGAGTAGATATGTGAAGTAGTTTTGATTTCCCAAGCATATTGTTGAGAATAGAGTTGTATGTTATCTCATGGTTTATCCATACTAAATCATAGTTAATATGATGGAAGAAGTTGGTTCCATTAATAATAATATATAAAAGATAATGATTTAGAAAAGAATGTTAAATATTATGTAGATGTTTAATCTTGTAGAATAAATATATTCAAGATACTCATTATGCTGAATTATTGTGGTTGATTATTGAATTAACTGAGTTTTAAGGTAAGATTACAATTTAAGAATATTTTTTTGGAATGTATAGTCTGATGGAAATTTTATCTCTATGAATATACTAGTTTAAGGTCTGCTATTTGATATTATAAATAGAGAATCTTTTTAATATTATATGAGAAGTTTGAGGAAGAAATTAATAGATCATGGTGGTCCCTAGGATGATGAGTTCTGTGTTATATTAATGTTGACCATATATAATGATCTTGAGATAGCTCTGCAAGGAGAGTGAAGCTAACAATCTACATGTTGCACAGACAATAAAACTACTAGTGGGATGTCCATATGAAAGTTTACCATCATGTTTAGTTATCCAGGTAGTACATGGTAAATTACCAAGTGAAAGTAAGAATTGAATAAAGTTGTTAAATGGCTGAAAGAGACTCGAGATTTTGAAAAGAAAAATAAGAGGTGGAATTTCAAGGAGTACTAATAAAAAACTGAAGATCCTAATAATGACAAGTATAAGGAAAAATTTATAATAAAACATAAAAAATGAACCAATCATATATATTTTCATGAAATGTAAGGGAAATAAATCTACCCCTAGAAAAAACCATAACATGGTTTCTCAATCACCATATTAGTGTTTTCCTGTCATAATTTTTGTTACACGTCATCACCAAATCAAAATTCAACTTTAATCACTACACAATGAACTTTGATAAAAAAGTCTCCATCTCCATCTCCACTCTCTGCTACTGGAACCTGTATGAAAATTTTCTTGAAAATTAAATAGTGTTGTATATTTAAATTTAAACATAAAACCAATTAATGTTTTTGTACTCAATGATTATTAATTTGTGTGATTTACCTTCTCACTTAAACCATCCATCGACACAATATCACCAGGGAAACATCCATTCATCTTATGATATAATTCAATCAAAACTTTTATAGAGCAATGAGATTTGCATCTTGAATCTTTATATGATCCCCCTATTCATGAATTGTTATTTTCATTACAAAAAAATCCCTATAATCATCTCAAGGGTAGGTAGTAAATACAACCAGGAGTAGATACTTCTACAATCCCCAATGGCCTTCCAAAGACCTAAGATGGTAAAAATCCCAAACCCATCCCACATACACAACCATGATGCTCCTTCCCAAGGAATTGACCAACTGGATTATCCTGGGAGATTGAGAAGGACTACATGAGATTAGAATCCCATAGTTATATTTTTACTTATAAATAAAATATTAGTCATATTCAAAAAAATACATATTAATATAGTGACAACTGACAATAATTTATTACAATGAAAAATGAATCCGTATCCAAACTTCTTTGGTATGATCATTCACACAACACTCGTCAGATTTAATATGAACATCCAACCAAAGATTTTTTCAGGAGACTTGGTGACCTAATTTTTTTTGAATAAATTAAAAAAATATAAATCAAAATTTAAATATATGAAATAGATAATGTTATATTATAAATACTTAGACTAATGAAAATATTACCAAATTCATTCTGTTTCTGAAAAAACTCTTTGACCTGGCAGTGTGGGGATTATTTATTTAGCTTGAATGGATGTATTATTTACTTAAAGCATCCTAAAATAAATAACATGTAATTTAATAGTAATGTATGAAATGTCATATATTTTTTATATTCATGTATATATATAAAATTATATTAATATAGTAATATATATTTCAACACCCCATACTTCTCATGATGATGGCCATCCACAAACACCTTCCACTACTCTCTAGGTACCCCTTTATGTACCTTATCATACTGATGTTGAGTGGCCAATGATGTATCATTTAATTCATTACATAAAATCTATTTAAGATATTTCTATTTCTTAACCATATTTTTCAACATACACTTTTGTGTGACAAGATCAGTATTGGTAAAGTGGAATAACACTTCTGTAAAGAGATTCATTTTTAAAATATTAGAATTTAATTACATAATGACAATCAAATAATCCATAATGTATTAAAGGTAACTTTATCTGGGAATAAAAGACTTTATCCTTCCAATATTGAGGTATATGCCTCCAATCATAATAAGTAATTGGAAGGGTAAACAACTCCACCGCCAGTTGGCCCAGAATATGGCCAAATAATCCTGAGGCATCATCTGTGGGGACCCCATAACAGTAAAATGAGACAACTATCTTCAATATGTTCAAATTATAGAGATATGATATGTTTATATTTTTATCTATAGTAACATTGTTTTTATCTTTTATGAAAAAATAGTTAGTAGTATAAAAAAGTACAATAAATTTATTCACATTAAAATTTGTATCTATAACTATTACCCTCTAATATCCTCATGATGAGCCAGGAGTTATGACCTGTACCCTCACTTCTAAACCCACTAAATGGGGAGGAAATATAAAAACCCTAATCTTTATTACACACTTAAAAAAGATTTATTACATAAAATATTCACTTGATACAACATAGAGTATTGATAGGTCTAGTGTCTTTGGGTCTTAGGATCATTACATAACAACTTAAAACATTAAATACACATCTTTATTGAAAACTTCTTTTACATGAGCACACACATTCCTTTGTACTTAGCATTGCATGGGATAACCTGAGGACATGCATAAAAAAGGGTGAGTTGTAAAGCCCAGTAAAGGAGTAAAAAAGGAATAACATTAAGAATACAATACATGTTAGGAAAAAGGCATATCAATGGAGCATAAGATAAACATGACCATAAAGGCATGATATTTCATGATTATCATAACATGGAAATGTGGCAACAACATTTAACATGATATTAGCATGAGATAAGGATCATTGAACATGGAGAATGAGTAAACACTCATTTATCTTGAATTATCATGAGTAAACTCTCATTTCACTTGACCTATCATGATACTAATCTTTACCCAATGCATTAGAGCGCTATCAGGGTACACCCTTCTTAATCATTTCATTTCATGCATAAGTGTACCACATGGATCATATAACATGGATTCATTAAACCGCATCATTTATTCCACGATAAAGGAATGTGGAATTAATATATGAAACTACATAATCAATAAGTAAATGTGCATAAAGGTGAATACCCTAGATAGAGAAATGGGCATGGTATTCACTACATAATGACTTTGGATTAGAAAATCACAGTGCAATTTCAGCAGCATAACAGCGTGACATAAGAATTCATAAAAATGGTTTATGAGAGAGAAAGTGGTGTCTCATAATATTTACATGAAATTGAAAGTAAGGGGTTCATATAGATACATTTCACAACATATTTAATGGAATTTATATTTATAATACAAAATAATTTCTTGAATGTAAATGAGAAGTGAGAAATTCCTTACGGAATTTCGGCATGGTAACAGGTGTACATGGGATGCATTAATGAGAGATAAAGAGGTATATCATCATTAAAAAATAAGTAGGTAATTATAATGGAGGTTAAAAATCATACCCCAACATTGGTAATAGAAAAGGAAAGGGTATAGAAACATAAATAAACTTGGACAAAAATGAGAGAGGAAGAAATCCCTTACTTGAAAGTGTGATTCCAAAGGCTTGGGAGAGGATTTAGAGAGGATTATTGGGAGATTAGGGCGCCTTTAGAGGATAATAGAGAGAGAAGGGAAGAGTAAAGATGTGTTCCAATTGTTTTTAGTGAAGAGAAGTGGGAGATTGGGTGGGTTTATATTGGAAAATAGAGGGAATTCTTTATTATTTAGGTTTTGGACACCACACATTGAACTAATAGAAACCACAAACCAAACCATGGTTTTTGCCCATGTTTTTTGAAAAAGGGGAGTGGAAAAAATTATTTTATAAGGAAAATGGCCTTAATTATTAAAATATTAGTGTTTCTTATGTGGAGGTGAGTCACACTCTTAAGGAAATCATTTTAAAAGTAAAAATGTTTTATAAGTCTGGGAGGGTCCACTAAGGCTTTGTAAAATAAATAAAAAAACCTAAAGTCACATTATTTTAATTTTAAAACATATATTGTCCAAAAAACCCATTTATATTATTTATTACATCACTATTGGGTCATTATGATGTCATAAAACACATTATATATTTAAAACGGTATTTAATTTTTACCAAAAAATTTGAATGTCTCAGAAAATTATAAAAAATTCACCGTTAGATAATTTCGATGTCCTGATTCCAAAAATATTATTCATTTTATCTAAATAATTTTATAGATATGTGAATTTTTACTTTTAAAATAAAAACCTACATTTATCGAAAATTCATGGGTCTTAACAAAAACGACTTTAAAACCTTACTAAAAATTACAATTGTATTAATAAAAATTATATGATCACTTATATTTAACAAAAAGTAATTTAGTAATAATATTTTATTAAAATATTATTTAATTCAAAAATCCATTAATTCATCAAAATATATTTCTTAATTGAATATTAACTAAAAAATACTATTTATTCTTAAAAAACTATTTACAAAGTAACAATAATAAAATGAATGTATATTATTTTTTATATACAAAACTAATAAACATAATCATGGTGCTGGGGTCTTGTTACATAATCCCTTATAACACCTGCATATGACCTAAGGGTAAGGTGTGTGATGGTGACATACTCTTGGGGTGGCTCAGATAACATCACTTGGGTGGTAATGTCTATCAACTTCCACTTCTCCCGTAGGTAGTTCCATTCAATATTAACGTGTTAAATCTTAGCTTGAGCTTGGTCAGAAGCAAAGCCCAGTGATGCCACCTCCTTTATGAGCTCCAACAAATGGGCTTCATAAGAAGCAATTATACTGGATGAGGCAATCACTTCCTTTGTTTGAGTAAATTGGATTTGTTAAAGCCCTATATTTATACTAATTAATTGACCACTGTTCAATGGCTATATTAGAAACAATAAAAATTCTTAAAGGTATTTTGAAATCCAAAAACACAAAACCTAGAAAGTGCATATTTTATATAACTACTTTACATAATATGACATTTAATTAGATAAAGAGTAATTTTCATTAATAAATGTTTGTGTTGTTACAATCTTCCCCCCTTAAGAAATTTCACCCTTGAAATTTCTTTTTACCACACTAAAACAGATGTGAGTAACTCTGCTTCATCACTTATTTTAATTCCCACATTGTTTTTTTCAAACTTGTAGTTTCTACGGAACATCTTGACAAGGGGAATTGTATTATTTCATAGAACTTTTTCCATATGATCTAAGATCTTCACTGGATTCTCTTAATAGGATAGTTCATTCTATAATGGTACCACCTCTAGATTGAGTACATGCGATAGGTCAGGTATGTACTTCCTCAAGAGTGATACATGGAATACATCATGTTCTTGAGATAGGTTTGGTGGGAGTTCTAGGTGATAGGCCACTGCTCCAATGAGATCAAGGATCTCAAAATGGATGATGTACCTTGGACTAAGATTTCCCTTCTTCCCAAATCTCATAACTCTCTTCCATGGTGATATGTGGAGGAATACCATGTCTCTAACACCAAACTCTAGGTCTCATAGACGATTATCAACATAGATCTTTTGTCAACTCTGAGCAGCTTTAATGTGTTGTTGGATGTTCTTAACCTTCTCAATAATTTCTTCAACCATTTATGGTCCTAGAAGTTTTCTATCCCTAACTTCATCCCAACATGCCGATGTTCTGCACCTCTTCCCATAAAGGGCTTCATAAGGAGCCATTTGGATGCTTGAGTGGAAACTATTATTGGAATAGAACTCAACCAAAGGAAGATGTTGATATCATCCTACTTTGAAGTCTGTTGATCATGCTCTCAACATGTCCTCAAGTGTTTGTATAGTTTGATCATATTGTCCATCAGTTTGAGGATGATAAGCTGTACTGAAGTTCATATCAGCAATCAGAGCATGTTGAAGACTCTTCTAAAACTTAGAGGTGAATCTTAGATATCGATAAGATACAATTTATAGTGGTACTCCATGCATCCTTACCACATATTTGATGTATATCGATGCTAGTTGATCCAATGAGAAATCCTACCGAATTGCAATGAATTTTTCTATATTTGTAAGATGATCCACCACAACCCAGATAGCATTGTTTCCTTTGGATGTCTTTATAAGTCCAATGACAAAGTACATGGTGATGTTTTCCCATTTCCATGTTGGTATGGGTAATGGTTGCATCATCCCCTTAGACTTATGCCTCTCAACCTTCACCTACTGACATACCAGACACTTTGATGTATACTCAGCGATCTCCTTCTTCATGTTATACCACCAATAATTCTCTTGGAGTTCTAAATACATCTTTTTGTTTCTTGGGTGAATGGAGAAATTCAAACTATGTGAATCATCCAAAAATTCATTCTTTAACTCTAGATTTGATTGAACACATAGTCTTGTCCCAAATCTCACAATTTATTCTTCATTAATATTGAACTATGAGGATTTACCTTTTCTAATAGTTTCCACTTTATTCTAAATTTTCACATCATCCTTTTGAGCATCCTTTAACCTTTCCAAAAGAGACTGTTGAGAAATAATTTGTGAAGGGATTGATGATGTTACCTTCTTTATGATTCCCATGTCCATCTTCATCAAATCTAAGAAGATTGGATCCTTTTCAATTCTCATCAATGATAGAATCACTGGGTCCTTTGTACTTAGAGCATCTGCCGCCTTGTTTGCTTTCCCAGGGTGGTAATGGATTGATCAGTCTTAGTCTTTGATTATCTATAACCATATTCATTGCCTCATGTTCAACTCTTTTTGTGTGAATATATACTTGAGGATTTTTTGGTCCTTATATATTCCACACTTCTCTCCAAATAGATAATTTTACCAAATTTTCAAAATGAATATTACTGTATCCAACTCCATATCACGTGTTGTATAGTTTTTCTCATGAAAATTTAATTGCCTTGAAGCATAGGCAATGACTTTGTCATTTTTCATCTACACACAACCCATACCCTTCTTCCAAGAATCACTAAATGCCACAAAAAGCTCTCCACTTTTGGGTAGTGTGAGCACATGCGCAGTGATAAGCCTCATTTTAAACTCCTTGAAGCTCTCTTCGAATTCATCACTCCAAGAAAACTTTACGCCATTCTAAGTTATATTGGTAAGAGGGTTGGAAAATCGTGAGAAATTTCTCACAAATCGGTGATAATATCCAACTAACCCCAGGAATCTATGAATATCTGTTACCGATGTTGGACTTATCCATCCCTCAATTGTAGCTATCATTGAGGAATCCACCGATATCCTATTTCCTGTGATGATATGACCCAAGAATGAGACCTCCTTTAACCAGAACTCACACTTACTATACTTTTCATATAGATTCTCCTTTCCTAAGGTCACTAGTATAGCGCTTAGATTCTCCTTATACTCCTCCTTGGTTTTTGAGTATATTAGAATATTATCTATAAATACTACCAAAAAATTATCGAGGTATTCTCTAAAGACTCTATTAATCAAGTCCATGATGATTGTTGGAGCATTAGTGAGTCTGAAAGAAATTACTATGAATTCATAGTGCCCGTATCTTGTACAAAAAGCAGTCTTGGGGATATCCTCCTTCTTCACCCTTACTTGGTAATATCCCGACCGCAAATCCACCTTAGAGAAGTATTTTACTCCATGTAGCTGATCTAACAAGTCATAAATTCGTGGAAGAGGATACTTGTTCTTTATCGTGATTTTTTTTAGATCACGATAATAAATGAAAAGTCACATTGACCGGGTCTGGAGAGAAGAGTGCGTAATTTGGTGTTCCATGCCAGATGATGGAGTTTGTGGCAGGCTTGTAACGTGTACTTGCACGAAGGGGTGTCCTCCTCTGCTCGTTCCATCATCTTCCGTGTCAAGAGCCTACTCCTTGATATAGCAGTTGTTCTCAGTGCTTGGAGGGAGGCTCCCACTCTGCAGTGCCTTCTTCCCACCGTTTGTAATCCTTCTCCGGCTCCTGATCTACACTCTGGTCATTGGGTCCGATGGTCCCCCCCGTGCCACTGATTCAAGCTTAATACCGACAGCTCCTGTCTTACGGGTACCATTAGTGGCGGGGCCCTCGTTCGTGATCACAATGACTCACTTGTTTTTGATTTATCCATTTGGTTGGGCCAGGGCACACCTCTTCTTGTAGAGGCAAATACCATGTTGGCAGGTATCCAGGAATGCATCAAAAGGGGTGTGGTTCCAGTGGAGGTGGAAACCGATTCCTTGCTTCTTTCTAATACTATCCAGGGCATCGGGAGCATTCCTTGGTCTATCGAGTACATCATCTGGAGGTGTCGCGGTCTCCTGGGCAATACCACAAAAGTTTCTCATACCTGGCGCGAGGGAAATAAAGCTGCCGACTACCTTACTTCAATTGTCTCTCCAGGCCCGGAGGCGTTCCTTTTTCATACCCCTCAAAGTCTAAAAACAACGGGGATCGACATCATTAGAGGGGATTCCCTCGGTCTTCACTATTTTAGACCTCCTTAGTCTCTTTTCCTTGGCTATTCTCTTTTTGGATGTTTTGGCCCTTTTTCATTATTTGAATAAAAAATGGAATTGTTATAAAAAAGGCACTTTGACCCATCCTTATTCTTGACTAAGAGGCTTGGTGCACCCCATGGTGAAGCAATTGGGTGTATAAACCCTTTATCCAGATTCTATTGTAGTTGTTTCTTCAACTCCTCAAGATCCACAACAACCATTCTATATGGATTATTGGATATTGGAAATACCCCGGGTATAATATCAATTGAGAATTCAACATCTATTCTAGGAGGAAGACCAGGAAATTCCTCGGGAAACACTTCAGTGAATTCCCTCACAATAGGCATTTCTTCAAGGATGGTTGCTTCCTTAGACTCAATAATCAGAGAAAGACATACGTTCTCATAGGGAAGTAATATCCACACATGATATGATGGTTCTAAAGAATATTCATCCTCATCCCTGCACTTGTACAGAATCAGGGGTCGATTCTCCACATGGAGAGTGATTTACCACTCATGACAATTTATGTTGGATTTATATAGGGAAATACAATACATGCCAAGAATTACATAAAATTCCACCAGATGGATTGTGAAGAGGTTCACTAGGAAGTTCAATCCACATATTATGATAGGGGAGGAGTTATATTCATAGGATGCAATGATTACCCCATTTTCCATTCTCATTGACATCTTTACTTCCATGATTTTTGGTGGTGTTGGGATTGTTCTACTAAACTTTTGGGATATAAAATAATGTGTAGAAACAGAATCAAAAAGTAAATTCTCTATTATTTAATGAATAACTAGTGTACCTTTCACCACTTTTTTTTTCGGGGTTCACTTTGGTGGTAGAGATGGAAAAATCTCTCCCTTGCTGCCTTTGAGGTTGTTGGTTGCATCTGAAAACCCTTGGATTAGGGAACTGATTTACAAAGTGCCCTGGTTCTTTGCAGTTGAAGAAATGAAAAATGCATTAAGGGTCTAACGGAGTGTTCCTCTCCACTTTTTCAGCCACAAATTTTTCTTGCCGGTAGTTAATGGCCAGGTTCCCTTCTCTTCTACACCTAAATCATTTCCTCTTCCCCTTCAATAAATTTTTGGGGTGCTTCTTGCTTCACCTTTGTCAAGTGGGGTTCTAGATTTTCTTAGCACTGTTGGATGTATCCATTAGACAACTAGAATTATAGTCCACCTTACGCTTATTATCCCCATGATACCCCTAAGATTCTATGATATCCATTTCTACCTTAAGGGAACATCAGAAAATTTCTTCATAGCTCTCAAAGTCACGGATCACTAGGGTTTTCCATAGGCTAGGTTTTAGCCCACAAAATAATCATTCAACCTTGTATTTGGGGGTAACGAAAAAGCTAGAGGCATATCGTGCATGCCTTGTGAAGTTTTCCTCATACGCTCTGAGGGATTTTTTTTTCTTTTTTCTTGAGGTCAAGAAAGTCCCTTTCCTATCTTAAGTCGGAGGGTGCGAGGAAAATATTTATTGAAAACTATTTTATGGAAATCCTTCTATTACAATACCTCAATCTTCTCCTTAGGCTTCGTAATTTTTATCAATTACTACCATTGATCAACTTCACCCTACATATGATAAGAATACAGAAGAACCTTCTCTTGTTTTTAACATTGAAGGATGTAAAAGATCTTTTCAATGGAGTTGATCCATTGTTCAGTGATTGAGGGATAGGATGATCCATTAAAAGTATGAGGCCTTTGTCTCATTAAGCTCTTGATTGCGACTTGTTCTTTCTTGGGGGGGGGGGGGGGGGTTGAACTTTCCTCTTGACCCATGTTTCTATTCAAAACTTGATTTAATTGAGAGATTATCGTGCTAAAGTTCACGATTCTCACTCCCATCAGATTGAGCATCTCATTAGAACAGTCATCACATTAATCTTCACATCGGTTGTTAGCACGAGTCCTCCTATTACCAGACATTGGATGGAATAAAAGGAAAGTTAGGGGTAAAACATAAAGGGTAATCCACAGACAAAAATGGATTACTTATAAATTACTTTTATTTTCTTAACTTATGAATTTATAGGCTTCAATCTATGTTATCCATGATCTACTTCCCAAAATATATTCTTAGGGGAATTTTTTTTATTCCATTAACAATGGTTCATAATAAGATTATGAATTTAACAAATCATATCCCCCTGGAGTTTTGTAACTAACAGTTCAGAAAGGCCCATTGTCGTGCACCTGTTCCCATTCGAGTCTAGCTCAAAGCGGTGTTTTTGGGTTTTACCCCTAGATACATCTGTACCAGAGCCACCTCTTCCTAATCATATCCATACGGGGATGTATTTTCTTGATAAACCACTTAATCATTACTCACAAAAATTTAGGGATGTTTTTATTACACTTAGTCTTATCCCTAAGCCTTTCACTAGCATTTTCTAATCCTAATCCAAAAAATAACTAAACCTATCATGTGATACCAACTATAACAACCCTGCTCTTTATTATACACTCAAAATGATTTATTACATAAAATATTCACTTGATACAACATAGAGGATCAATAGGAATAGTGTATTTGGGTCTTAGGATCATTACATAACAACTTAAAACATAAAATACACATCTTTATTAAAAACTTCTTTTAAATGACCACACACATTCCTTCGTACTTAGCATTGCATGGGATAACCTAAGGACATAAATAAAAAAGGGGGAGTTTTAAAGCCCATTAAGAGAGTAAAAAAGGAATAATATTAAGAATACAATACATTTTAGTCAATAACAATATATCAATGGAGCATAAGATAAACATGAACATAAAGGCATGGTATAACATGATTATCATAACATGGAAATGTGGCAACATCATTTAACATGATATTAGCATGATCCCTGGATCATTGAACATGGAACATTAGTAAACCCTCATTGAACTAGAATTATCATGATTAAACCATAATTTCACTTCATGTATCATGATACTAATCTTTTCTCAATGCATTGGAGCGCTATCAGGGCGCACCCTTCTTAATCATTTCATTTCATGCATAAGTGTGCCACATGCATCATATAACATGGATTCGTTAAAAATAATCATTTATTATATGATAAAGTAATTTGGAATTCATAAATTAAAATCCATAATCAATAAGTAAATATGAATAAAGGTGAATACCCTTGATAGAGAAATGGACATGGTATTCACTACACAATGACTTTGGCTTGGAAAATCATGGTTAAATTTCGGCAGCATAACGACATGACATAAGAATTCATAAAAATGGTTGATGAGAGAGAAATGGGTGTCTCATCATATGTACATTAAATTTACAGTAATGGGTTCATATATATACATGTCCTAACATATGTAATGGAATTTATATTCATAATACAAAAGAATTGCTTGAATGTAAATGAGAAGAGAGAAATTCCTTACGAAATTTCAGCATGGTAACGAGTGTACATGGGATGAATTAATGAGAGATAAAGATATCTCCTATCATTAAAACATTATTAATGAAGTATGGGGGAGGTTATAAATAATACCCCAACATTTTTAATTGAAAATACAAGAGTATTGAAACATAAAGAAACTTGGGCAAAAATAAGAGAGGAAGAAATCCCTTACTTGGAAGTGTGATTCCAAAGGCTTGGGAGAGTCTTGAGAGAGGATTCTTGGGATCTTGAGGTACCTTGGGAGGATAATAGAGATATGAGGAAAGGGTTGGGACGTCAT
This sequence comes from Viscum album, assembly GCA_963277665.1. Classification (NCBI taxonomy): domain Eukaryota; kingdom Viridiplantae; phylum Streptophyta; class Magnoliopsida; order Santalales; family Viscaceae; genus Viscum; species Viscum album. The sequence goes on along the minus strand of OY728121.1, from coordinate 83,781,045 downwards.
ACAAGGGTTTTTAGTGAAGAGTAGTGGGATCTTGAGTGGGTTTATATAGGAAAAGAGAGGGAATTATTTATTATTTAGGTTTTGGAAACCACACATTAAAATAATCAAAACCAAAAACCAACCCATGGTTTTTGCCCATGGTTTTTTTCCAAAGGGGAGAGGAAAAAATTATTTTATAAGGAAAATTTCCAAAATTCTTAAAATATTAGTCTTGATTATGTGGAGGTTAGTTACACTCTCAAGGAAATCATTTTAAAAGTTAAAATGATTTATAAGTCTTGAAGGGTCCATTAAGGATTTTTAAAATAAATAAAACAAACCTAAAATTGTATTATTTTATTAGTAAAACATATATTGTCCGAAAATACCATTTATAGTATTTTATTAAATGACTATTGGGTCATTATGATGTCCTAAAACAGATTATATATTTAAATGATATTTAATTTTTACCTAAAAATTCGGCTGTCTTAGAAAATTGTGAAAAATTCACTGTTGGATAATTTCTATATCTTGATTCCAAAAATAATATTCATTATATATATATATAATTTTCTAAATATGTGATTTTTTACTTTTAAAATAAAAACTGACATTTATAGAAAATTCATGGGTTTGAAAAAAATAGCTTTCAAACCTTAATAAAAATTAAAATTGTATTCATAAAAATTATAAGATAATTTATATTTAATAAAAAGTAATTTAGTAATAATATTTTATTAAAATATTATTTAATTCAAAAATCCATTAATTAATAAAAATAGATCTCTTAATTTAATATTAGGTAAAAAAATAATATTTGTTCTTTAAAAACTATTTAGAAAGTAACAATAATAAAATGAATGTATATTATTTAGTCTATACAAAAATAATTAACATAATCATGGTGCTAGGGTCTTGTTACATAACCCCTTATAACACTTTCATATGACCTAAGGTTAAGGTGTGTGATGGTGACAGACTCTTGGGGTGGCTAGATAACATCACTCGGGTCGTAATCTCTATCAACTTCCACTTCTCCCATATGCGGTTCCATTAGAGCTTAATGTGTTAAATCTTGGTTTGGGTTTGGTCAAGAGCGAAGCCCAGTGACACCACCTCCTTTACAATATTTGACAAATGGGCTTCTTATAGAGCAATTATACTAGATGAGGCCATCAATTCCTTTGTCTGAGTAAATTGGATTGTTAAATACCTATATTTATACTAATCAATTGATCACTATTCAATGACTATATTAGAAATGGTAACAATTATTAATGGTATTTTAAAATCCAAAAACCTAAAACCAAAGAAGTGAATATTTTATATAACCACTTTACATAATAATACATTTAATTAGATCAAGAGGAATTTTCATTAATAAAAGTTTGGGTCATTACAATCTTCCCCCTAAAGAAAATTTCACCCTTGAAATTTCCTTTTCCCACACTAAAACAGATGCGGGTAACTCTGCTTCATCACTTCCTCCGATTCCCACATTTCTTCTTTAGACTTGTGGTTTCACCACAACACCTTGATGAGGGGAATTGTCTTATTTTGTAGAACTTTTTCCCTATGATCTAAGATCTTCACCAGCTTGTCTTCATAGGAGAGGTCATTCTCTAATGGTACCACCTCTGGATTGAGTACATGCAATGGCTCAGGTATGTACTTCCTCAAGAGTGATACATGGAATACATCATGTACTTGAGATAGGTTTGGTGGGAGTGATAGTCAATATTCCACTGCTCTAATGCGATCAAGGATCTCAAAAGGGATTATGTATCTTGGACTAAGATTTACATTCTTCCCAAATCTCATAAATCTCTTCCATGGTGATATGTGGAGGAATACCGTGTCTCCAACACCAAACTCTAGGTCTCGTCGACAATTATCAGCATAACTCTTTTATCAACTCTGAGAAGCTTTAATGTGATGCTGGATGGTCTTAACCTTCTCCACCATTTCTTCAATCATTTCTAGACCTAGGAGTTTTCACTCCCCAACTTCATCCCAACATGCCTATGTTCTACACCTCTTCCCATAAAGGGATTCATAAGGAGCCATTTGGATACTTGAGTGGAAACATTTATTGTAAGAGAACTCAACTAGAGGAAGATATTGATCCCATCCTCCTTTGAAGTCTATTAAGAATGATCTCAACATGTCCTCAAGTGTTTAGATAGTCCAATAAGATTGGTCATCAGTTTGATGATAATAAGCCATACTGAAGTTCACTCAGTATTCCAATCATTTTGAAGACTCTTCCATAACTTAGAGGTGAATCTTGGATCTCGATCAGATATAATCGATAGTGGTACTCCATGTACCCTTACCAAATATCTATTGTATATTCATGCCAGTTGATCCAATGAGAAATCCTCATGAATTGCAATGAAGTGTGGAGTCTTTGTAAGACGATCCCCAACAAACCAGATAGCATTGTTTCCTTTAGAAGTATTCAGAAGTTTAGTGACAAAGTCCATGGTGTTGATTTCCCATTTCCATGTTGTTATGGGTAATGGTTGCATCATCCCCTTAGACTTTTGCCTCTCATCCTTCACCTTTTGACATACCCAACACTTTGATGTATACTCAGTGATCTTCTTCTTCATGTTATCCCACCAATAATTCTATCGGAGATCTCTATACATATTTGTGTTTCCTGGGTGAATAGAGAAATTCGAACTATGTGTATCATCCAAAAGTTCATTCTTTAACTCCAGATTTGATGGAAGACATAGTCTTGTCCCAAATCTCACAATTCCTTCTTCATTAACATTGAACTATACAGATTTACCTTTTTTGAAAGTTTCCACTTTCTTCTGAATTCCCATGTCATCCTTTTGAGAATCCTTTAACCTTTCCAAAAGAGATGGTTGAGCAATCATTTGTGAAAGTATTGATTATGTTCCCTTTTTTTTATGATTCCCATGTCTATCTTAATCAAATCTAAGATGATTGGATCCTTTTCAATTCTCATCAATGTTAGAATTGTTGGGTCCTTTCTACTTAGAGTGTATGCCACCTTGTTTTCTTTTTCAGGGTGGTAATTAATTGAACAGTCATAGTCTTTGGTCATCTCTAACCATCTTTTTTGGTGCATGTTCAACTCTTTTTACGTGAATATATACTTGAGGATTTTGTGACCCGTATATATTTAACACTTCTTCCCAAAGAGGTAATGTCTCCAAATTTTCAAAGAGAATATTACCAGAACCAACTCGAGATCATGTGTTGGATAGTTTTTCTCATGAACATTCAATTTACTTGAATCATAGGCAACAACTTTGTAATTTTTCATCAACACACAACCCAGACCCTTCTTTGAATAATCCCTGAATACCACAAAAGTTCCCCACTTGTGGGTAGTGTGAGCACGAGCGTGGTGATATTTCTCCTTTTCAACTCCTTGAAGATATCTTCGCATTCATCACTCCAAGAAAACTTTACTCCCTTCCAAGTTAGATTGGTAAGAGGTTTCGACAATCATGAGAAATTTCTCACAAATTGGCGATAATATCCAGCTAACCCCAGGAAGCTACAAATATCCATTACTGATATTGGCCTCTGTCATCCCTCAATTGTAGCTATCTTGGAGGGATCCACAAATATCCCATTGCTTGTGATGATATGAACCAAGATTGAGACCTCCTTGAACCATAACTCACACTTTCTATACTTTGCATCGGGATTCTCATTTCGCAAGGTCTCTAGTAGAATGCTTAGATACTCCTCATGCTCCTCCTTGGTTTTAGAGTTTATTAGAATATCATTTATAAATACTAACAAAAATTTGTCGAGGTATTATCTAATGACTCTATTAATCAAGTCCATAAAGATTTATAGAGAATTAGTGAGTCCGAATGGCATTACTATGAAATCATAGTACCCATATCTTGTATGAAAAACAGTCTTGGGGATATCCCCCTTCTTCACCCTTGGTAATATTACGACTAAAAATCCACCTTTGAGAAGTAATTTTCTCCACATATCTGATTGAATAATTCATCAATTCGTGGCATAGGATACTTTTTCTTTGTCATTATTTTTTTGAGTTCACGATAATCAATGAAAAGGCGCATTGACCCATCCTTCTTCTTGAAAAAGAGGACTGGTGCACCCCATGGTGAAACACTTGGGTGTATAAACCCTTTATCCAGATTCTCTTGTAGTTATTTCTTCAACTCCTCAATATCCACAACATCCTTTCTATACAGAGTCTTGGATATTGGCAACACCCTAGGTCTAAGATCAATTGATAATTCAACATCTCTTCTAGGAGGAAGACCATGTAATTCCTTGGGAAACACTTTAGCGAATTCCCTAAAAACAGGCATGTCTTTATGGATGGTTTCTTCCTTAGACTCAATCATATGAGAAATATATGTGTGCTCATAGGGTAGTAATATCCTTGATTGAGATGATGGTGCTAAAGAAGATTCATCCTCCTCCTTTCACTTGTACATAATTGGGGGTCGATTCTCCATATGGAGAGTGATTTCCCACTCATGGAAATTTATGTTGGATCTATATAGGTAAAGCCAATACATTACAAGAATTGCATAAAATTCCACCAGAGGGAGTATGATGAGGTTATTCGGGAAGTTAAATACACAAATTATGAGAGGGGTGGAGTTGTATTCATGGGATGCAATGATTTCCCCTTTTTCTATTCTCACCGACATCATTACTTCCATGATTTGTGGTGGTGTTGGGATTGTTATACTAAAATTTTTGGATAGAAAAGAATGCGTAGAACCAAAATAAAAAATTATGGTTTCTATTCTTGAATGAATAACTAGAATACCTATCACCACTTCATTTTTAGGGTTCACTTTGGTGGTAGTGATGGAAAAAGACCACCCTTGCTACCTTGGAGGTTGTTGGTTGCCTCCAAAGACCCTTGGCTTAGGGCACTAGTTTGCAAAGTGCCCTGGTTATTTGTCGTTGAAGCAATGAACAACATGTTGAGGGTTGAACAGAGTATTACTATACTCCGTCGCAGCCGAAAATTTGTCTTGTCTACATTTAATGGCCATTTTCCCTTCTCTTCCACACCTAAAGCATTTCCTTATCTCCTTCAGGCAATTTTTTGGGTGCTTCTTTCCACAACTTTGTCAAGTGGGATGCTAAATTTTCTTAGCACCATTGGATTTATCCATTGGACCACCAGAATTATATTCCACTTTATGCTTCTTATCCTCATGATAACCCTAAGATTTGATGATCTCCATTTTGACCTTGAGGTCACATCAGACAATTTCCTCATAGCTCTCGAAGTCACAAATCACTTGGGCTTTCTATAGGCTTGGTTTTATCCCACCAAAGAAGTAGAAAACCTTGCATTAGAAGGTAATAAAAAATACAAAGGTGTATTATGCAAGAATTATGAAGTTTTCCTCATACACTCCAATGGATTTTTCATCTTTTTGATTGAGGTAAAGGAAGTCCCTTTCCATATTAAGTTATAGGAAGCAAGGAAAATATTTATCAAAAAACATTTTATAGAAATCCTTCCATTCCAACACCTTTATATCCTTCTTAGGATTTGTATTTTGGATCAATGTCCAACATTGTTAAGCTTCACCCTCCATATGATAATCATCCAGAAGAACCTTCTCTTGTTTGGAACATTGAAGGATGGAGAAGATCTTTTCAATGGAGTTGATTCATTGTTCAGCGATTGAGGGATCAAATGATCCATTAAAAGTAGGAGGCCTTTATCTCATGAAGCTCTTGATTGCAACTTGTTCTTTCTGGGGGGGGGGTTGAACATTCCTCTTGACCCATGTTTGTATTCAAAACTTGATTTAACTGAGAGAGTATTGTGACAAAGTTTTCTATTTCTACTCCCATCAGATTGGGAATCTCATTAGAATAGTCATCACATTGATCTTCATATCAGTTGTTATCCTGAGTCCTCCTATTACCAGACATTGGATGGAATGAAAGGAATGTTATGGGTAAAACATAAAGGGTAATCCAAAGACAAAAATAGATGACTTATAAATTACTTTTATTTCCTTAACTTATGAATTTATAGGCTTCAATATATGCTATCAATGATCTACTTCCCAACATATATTCTTAAGGACATTTTTTTTATTTCCTTAACAATGGTTCATACTAAGATTATGAATTTACCAAAGCATATCCCCCAGGAGCTTCATAACCAAGAGTGCATCAATGCCCGTTGTCATGCACCAGATCCCATTCGAGGCTAGCTCAAAGAGGTGTTTTCGGGTTTTACCCCTAGATATATCTATGCCAGAGATGCCTCTACCCGCTCGTATCCAAAAAGGGATGTATTATCTTGAAAAAACACTTACTAATTACTCAAAAAAATTTAGGTATGTTTTTATTATACTTAGTCTTATTCCTAAGGCTTTCACTAGGGTTTTCTAATCCTAATCCCAAAAATTACTAAACCTATCCTCCGATACAAACTATAACAACCCTACTATTTATTACACACCTAAACATGATTTATTACATAAAATATTCACTTGATAAAACATATAGGATTGAGAGTTCTAGTGTCTTTGGGGCATAAGATAATTACATAACAACTTAAAACATGAAATACACATCTTTATTTAAAAATTCTTTTACATGAACACACACATTCCTTTGTACTTGACATTGCGTGGGAGAACCTGAGGACATGCATAAAAAATGGTGAGATGTAAAGTCCAGTAAGGTAGTAAACAAGGAATAACATGAATAATACAGTACATGTTAGTCAATATTCATATCAATGGATAATAAGAGAAAAATGAACATAAAGGCATTACATAGCATGATTATCATAACATGGAAATGTGGCAACAACATTTAACATGATATTAGCATGAGACAAGGCTCATTACAAATGAATCATGATTAAACCCTCATTAAAATTTAATTATCATGAGTAAACCCTCATTTCACTTGATGTATCATGATACTAATCTTTACCCAATTCATTGGAGCGCTATCAGGGTACACCCTTCTTAATCATTTAATTTCATGCATAAGTGTGCCACATGGATTATATAACATGGATTTATTAAACATCATAATTTATTACATGATAAAAGATTATGGAATTTATAAATGAAACTCCATAATCAATAAGTAAATGTTCATAAAGGTGAATACCCTTGATAGAGAAATGGGCATGGTATTTACTACACAATGACTTTGGCTTGGAAAATTACGGTGCAATTTCGGAAGTATAACGACGTGACATAAGAATTCATAAAAATGTTTGATGAGAGAGAAAGGTATGTATAATAATATGTACAAGAAATTTACAGTAAGGGGGTCATATAGATACATGTCCGAACATATTTAATGGAATTTAGATTCATAATACAAAATAATTTCTTGAATATAAATGAGAAGAGATAAATTCCTTATGAAATTTCAGCATTGTAACGAGTGTTTATAGGAGGAATTAATGAGAGAGAAAGAGGTATCTCATCATTAAAACATAAGTAGGGCAGTATGTGGGAGTTACAAAATCATACCCCCAACATTTTTAATTGAAAATACAAGGGTAAAGCAACATAAAGAAACTTGGAAAAAAATGAGAGAGGAAGAAATCCCTTACTTGGATGTGTGATTCAAAAGGATTGGGAGAGGCTTGAGAGAGGATTATTGGGAGATTGGGGAACCTTGTGAGGATACTATAGAGATTAGGGAATATTAGGGATGTTCTCTATGTGTTTTTAGTGAAGAGAAGTGGGATCTTGGGAGGGTTTATATAGGAAAAGAGAGGGAATTCTTTATTATTTAGGTTTTGGACACCACACATTAAAATAATCACAGCCACAAATAAACCCATGGTTTTTGACCATGGTTATTTACAAATGGGAGTGGAAAACATTATTTTATAAGGACAATTTCTTAACTTCTAAAAATATTAGGCTTTCTTATGTGGAGGTGAGTCACACTCTCAAGGAAATCATTTTAAAAGTTAAAATGTTTTATAAGTCTTGGAGGGTCCACTAAGGCTTTGTAAAATAAATAAAAAAACCTAAAATAACATTATTCTAATGTTGAAACATATATTTTCCGAAAATCCAATTTATAGTATTTTATTACATCACTATTGGGTCATTATAATGTCATAAAACACATTATATATTTAAACAATGTTTAATTTTTACCAAAAAATCCGACTGTCTTAGAAAATTATGAAAAATTCACCATTGGATAATTTAGAAATCCTGATTCCAAAAATAATATTCATTTTATCTAAATAATTTTCTAAATATGTGAATTTTTACTTTTAAAATAAAAACCAACATTTATAGAAAATTCACGGGTTTTTTGACAAAAATGGCTTTCAAACCTTAATAAAAATTACAATAGTATTCATAAAATTACACGATCATTTATATTTAATAAAAAGTAATTTAGTAATAATATTTTATTAAAATAATATTTAATTAAAAAATCCATTAATTCATTAAAATAGATTCCTTAATTGAATATTAACTAAAAAAAATACTATTTGTGCTTCAAAAACTATTTACAAAGTAACAATAATAAAGTGAATGTATATTATTTATTCTATACAAAAATAATGCACATAATCATGGTGATAGGGTCTTGTTAGATAACCCATTATAAAACCCGCATATGACCTAAGGGTAAGGTGTGTGATGGTGACATACTCTTGTGGTGGCTCGGATAACATCGCTTGGGTGGTAATCTCTATTAACTTTCACTTATCCCATAGGCGGTTCCATTCAAGCATAACATGTTGAAGCTCAGATTGGGATTGGTCAAGAGATAATCCAAGTGATGAAACCTCTTTTTTGAGCTCCGACACATGGGCTTCATACGAAGTAATTCTACTGGATGAGGCAATCGCTTCCTTTGTCTGAGTAAATTGGATTTGTCAAATCCCTATATTTATACTAATCAATTGATCACTGTTCAACAACTATTTTAGAAATAGTAACAATTCTTAATAGTATTTTGAAATCCAAAAACATAAAACCAAGTATATTCATATTTTATATAACCACTTTAAATTAAGACATTTAATTAGATCAAGAGGAATTGTCATTAATAAAAGTTTTGGTCATTACAGGAAATGTCCCAGATGTTGATAGGATGAAGGAGGATGTGCTGGACGATGATGGAATAGAGGAGGGTGTGAGAGATACTACTGGGGGAAGATAGAGGATGTCTCAAATGTTGTGGGATAGGAGACTGATGGATTATTAGTTGTTTGTGTGGTTGAGGTAATGTTTATTGGGTGTCAACTGGGATCAGTGAAACACTTCTTCCTTAGCATCCCTATCATTTAATCAAATAAAATTAACTTTAGAACAAATATTTCAAAAAATTCCTATAGAAATATATATTTATAATTGATAAAAGATGTACAGTACTGAAAAAATACATAGCTATGATAATTAATGATTGCACATATAAAATAAGTGGTTGATAAATTAATGGATGACTGAACATACAATAATTTTTTTCTTCAATCCTATCATTGTCTTTCTCCATCATTACATAATCCCCTTCATCAACCCTTGTAAGTATAACTATTTTGTAGTTCCTTGAAACATGTGTTCTAGTTTAAGAATCAATGCCTCTAGGTGGTTTCAATTGGATTTATTCATGGAACCGGAAACATCCAATAGTTCTTTATACAAAAGGGACCTACTTTCCAAAGGTATGAATTTGTTAAGTTTGAACTTTATGATACTTAAGAACATGAATTGGTCAAGTGGATGGGAGGTTAGACACATCAAACCCTTTTGGGGATAATTATTGTCTACTCCATGACTCTATTTATAAATTTAATGAGAGGACCAGTTTGGGATATTCCAAACACTGAGAGGGGGGGGGGTGAATCAGTGTTGGGGACCTTTCTGAGCCAATTTCTTCTTTTTATCCCAGTACCTCTTGACCTGTTTGGTTCTTGATTCTCTTATTCTATTTTCCCTATCACATAAAATAATATGAAATAATTAAAAATATTCACATGATATTTTTAAAAGGTTCACCACTCAATAAGATCAGCTATGTCCTTGTCATGTATAGTAATGACCAGTGCACATATTCTCCACTATAATGTAGTAACTGTTATAGTGGTTGACTAGGAAATAAATATGCTAGTTAGTGTGGCTCCCTACAATTGGAGGAGGGTAGTAAATAATCAAATCCCAGTGTTTCTCCCTACACTCGGAGGGGGGAATGGAAACAATCCTCTTTCAACTTGTAGCGAGTAGGATATACCCTTACACTCACTGGTTTTTATACTGCCAGTGTAGATAGTCTCTTGCAACCTCTAGCTGGTTCTTTATACTGCCTCTGAAGACAGTCTTCTCTCTATTCAAAGAGTTTTAAACACCAAAATAATATTCCACCTGTTGAGACCTGTTGGATGATACAGTGCTACTTTGTTCCTACACAACCTTCTTCTTCTTCTTACATGCTTAGCAGCATAAAAGTAACCAACCTCTTCTTTGTCTGCAAAAAACTTGTAGGTTGTACACTCTTCTTCTTCTTCTTTTTCTATTTCTTCAATGAAAAACTAGCTGCACTGAAACCCGCTATTCTTCACACTTTCTCTTTTAGTGAAAAACCAACTTCACTAAACTCTTCTTCTTATTTTTCTTGATGGAATCACAAGTTCTCTTTGTGATAGTTAAAACAATGAAGTTCAGCTCAACTTAGCATCATCATAGTTGACCAGAAGCTGGTAAGAACTTCTAGTACAACTCACAGCTTGTGCACCAATCCCTACTTGCATGCCACCCTGCTTGCACGCCTCCCTACTTGCACACCACCAAATACTTTCATGCTAAAATTGTGAAAAACTCACAACTTGTGCGCCACTTTGGGGTTAGACACAACAAACTTGTTTCACACAACTCCCTTCTTGCGCGCCTCCCTACTTGTATGCTTTATAAATAACCCTCAACTTGCACGCCACTTCAGCTTTCACACCTCTTTATACTACTTGCGTGATCAGAGCTCAAATTTCTCTTAAGTGTTGAGCTTTAAAAAATGAGGAGGGTATCCGTATATTTATATCCATTTTGGTGACTTGCGCACTACATAAACTTGTGCTCCATTCCTACTTGCACACCGCTCCATCACTTGTGCGCCACTCTATCACTTGCGTGCTTCTCCATCACTAGTGTGCCACTTTATTTCCATTGTCATATTTGGATAAGCTGATATTTAAATATGACTTGTAGGAAACATACACTTGCACACCACTTATACTTGCGCACCACATATACTTGTGTGACACTTTCTATCCTTTTCCAAAAAGCACTTCTTTTCTCCTCCTATCCTTCATAAGTCTTTCATCACAAGTTCTACAAACTTTATGATATTTTTGAAATAAAAATCATAAAATAATATTCATAGTTTTGATCATTCTCATAGTGGCAAGACCATTCACTACTTCCTGTCTTCTCTTCATCTTCAAAAATCATCATTCTTTCTTCTTATACTCATTGGAATATGAATTCCAAATTAATTCTTCATCCTCACTTAAAATCCTTAATTCCTTTTGGAGTGTTAATTCCAAAGAACTCTAATCACCTATATTCATCCAAAAGTGGAGGCTTGAGGCTTCTTCAAATACCTTCAATGTTGCATACAATGTATCACCTTTGATACATGTATTTGGAACTTTAATAATAGTGCAAAAATCGTCTGATTTCAAGGAAATGTGCAATGCATGTCCATCTTAGAATGCCAATCCCTTCCACACTCTCTCTTCTTCTTCAACCATCATTCTTCTTTAATTAATGATTCTTCTTCAATCATCTTTAGATAGATGATATTTCAACATTCTGCTCTAATCATACTCAAATGGATTATACTTCTCCATTATTCATTGTTGTAAACAATGTGTCACCTTTGACACAAGTTCTTTGAACTTAGGATCAGTTCAAAATTTTTTTGAATTTATCTTCTTAGAGAATTGATCAAGTATGACATCCAATGCTATGATTCCATAAAAATTCTCCAGGAAACCTCACTTCATCCAATCTCCATTAACTTTTTAGTCCTTCTACATATCCTTCTTCATTTTGACTGGTATTGACAATTGTTGAAAACAAATAGAATCTTCATACACAAAGTGGTCCCAACATTTAAGATATTTTCATGAATCCTTATTAATTAACCAAGTATAACATAAGTTTCCCTTGAAATTTTCAATCACTTATTAACATGTGAAAAATTTATAATCATCTATAGGTATTTGAGGTTCTTCATTAATTTAGATATCCATATGTATTTGAGGTTCTCCATCAATGGTATCCTCTCACATACCATTTAGAGATTCTTTTAGTCATTGTTATGATGATACTGGTTTTTAAGCCACTCAGTGGGGCACTCTGGAATTTACTGTCATCCAAGGAGATGAAGGTTTGTTTTGATATCGGGATCATACCCATAAAATGGGCTACCTATGTATCCTTGTGAAAGGAATCAGAACCCTCGTAGTTTGGTGCCACTTAATGGGACACATCATACCTTTTAAAGTCATATGATAAGGACTTAATCATACAATTTAATGTTATGTGGTAAGGACATCTAAGTGATAGGTGATTAGTCAAATTTTGGTGTCAAACTTATGCTGAAGCAGTCCAAGGAACTTGGAAAGGATATGAGTTTCCAAGTAATATTAGACCCTATTGGGAATATGGAAAAAGGAGAATAGGGTTTATTTGAATTGTTGTGTTTGAACATCAAGGAGGCTTCCTACATATCCCATGTGGGTGGGAATCAAATACCACGTAGTTAAATAAGTCTCATAGGAGAGTATAGTCCTTTGAGAGAAATGGTTTTGGGATTACTTCCTGAAAAGGATGCATTGGGGATTTGAAAATTTAATTTGGGATTTAATTCTATAGAAAATTCCCATATTAAGGGAATTAGGGTTGGATTCCTGAAGAGGATATCAAATGATCTTGGGCCTTAAGAAGGCTTCTTATGTATCCTGGTTTGAATAGAAATCAGAGTTCTTGTAGTTCAAGTTTTTGTGCAAATATTGTGATCATGAAAAATCTCTAAGCCCACGTGGGTAATTCTCAGTGTGAGAAACAAGAGGATGTCAAATATTCAACAAAGGCACCCACACTTTTCCTCCTCCGTTGGTGGAAGAGGGTGTTCCTACGATGAGGAGGGTGGATGAGGTCGAGTCGACCCAAGAAGTGGGTGAGGCGACGAACCTCCACTCTCTTCAATTTACATTGGAAAAGGGTCCAATGAAAGGAAGGAGTGAAGGTGAAGGAAGTAGAGAGGAGCAAGACTAAAAACTCATAATTTAAAGGTTAGAGGATTACCCTAGGATGGATACCCTAAAATTAATCTTGGTAGGGGAGGGAGATTTTTATTTTGCTTTCATAGAAAATTAAGCGTGAACCGTACCTTCCCTACTAAAGACCCAAGTTTTCGGGTCTTAGAGACGAATAGGGGAGGACAGAACCCAAACCCTAATACTCCAAAATGGGAACTTCCCGACACTTTTCCTGGGATAAAGGTCCATGTGACTACAGATATACAAACCCATAGATACTCTATGAGTCCTAACCCCATTGTGAAACAAATGCGGGAGACCTCTAACTGCGGATATACAAACCCAAATAGGAGACACACTAATGTGCCTTTTCCAGGGGTTTGATAAGTCAGGAGGTTTTGGTAAAGATCTCAACAGAATCCCTTTTAGACAAGGGATCCAATAAAGAAGAAGCCTTTCCATGAATGGATTTGAAGAGGGATTAATGGCTTGTAGACTGAAGAGAGTAGGTGAATCAAAGAGGGGAACCCAAGTAGGTACTGGCGCGCAAGTATGGGCACGCAAGTAGGCCTGGGCGACATGATATTCACTTGAGTGATTAACACCTTGGATGTTAATACTTGGGAGAGACCTGACTCAAGCCTTCAAGTGTATTCACAGGTATTCCTAGAGGTGGGTCGCTCAAGTTCCTGTGAGAGGAATAGGTGGAACACAAGTGTTTCTAGTTCAGGGAGGTTGGGCACTTTAGGCACACAAGTGTTATGAATTTTAAACACTAAAATGACTTATGTCCTATGATCCTCCTTAAATTAATCCACTTTAGGTGTTAAAGAACTATCTTGAAAGTTTTAGAAAACTTGGGCGAAGTACTAGGTAAACTAGAGCAGTAATTTGGATTCAGGGAAATTCATCCATACAAATGAAGTCCCCAAGGGTCTATTTAGATGAAAAAATAGGACCTTGGGATAAAGGAGTTTGGGTGCGCAAGTGGGTTTCATGCCAGATCTAGGCGCACAATTACCTTGTGCGCCAACGAATTCTTGTCCAGACTAGGGCGATCCAAAAATCAAGACTTTTCAAATATTGATTTCCTTCATGTTTTTTCTACTTTTTTCTAAGGTATTTACTTTTGTCATTTTTTAGACTCTTTAACAGAACAGAGTTTCAACAACCCCCCCCCCCCTTATAATTGGATTCGGAATGAAAAGAGGATCCTATACTGAGGTTAAGTAATAAATAGGGAAAAGAGGGTACTGGGGAACATAAGTTGTGGCACACAAGATGAAAGGGCACGCAAGTTGGTAGCACGCAGGATTCTGGTGCGCAAGGTGACTTTCATCACTTATATATAAAGGCTTTACTTCCAAAAAAATTCTCCCGACCTCCATAAATATTTATCTCAGTGCAAAATTCTATTTTTTCACTCAGAATCTTCTATTTAGTCGTGCTTCTGCTGTATGTTTTTTACTTGCGTGCTATAACTGGGGCGCCACACTTGAGTGCCGATTTATACTTTCACTCCTTAATGACTTTGTTGATTTTTCTCAATTCTTTTGTCAAAACATCAAAAAGGAACTTACATTAAATATGATTTTTGATCTATTTTGTAGGTTTAATAGATCCCAAAAGAACCAGAACCGCTGATGAATTTTCCAGTAAGAGGATAGATGGCATGATGAATGTTATCGGTCATGACTACTTTGACATCTATGAAACCACATTCCCAAATATGGAAAAATATCTGAAGAAATATCACTTCAATTTTCCCCAGAGCATTCATTTTCCTTTGTATAATTATGGTTATCTATAAGACATTAATATTCTAGACCCGAAGAATAATATTCCACTTTCCTGGTTTCAAGACTATACCGACTTCTCATTTGCCAATGTTTATGTTGGGGGATCATTTTCTAATGCTGGGATAGTAGAAAAATATCATATCATGCATCACAGCCCGTGTGCTCCAAATTTGAAATCACACACACCTGAGATGCAACAACATTGTTATTCATCCATCTTTTGAGATTCTCACATGGATCAATCCAAAGGATGGAAGAAAAGTTGGGATTTCCTCCCAAGAGGATGTGTAAAACCTGTATGGATATGGGAATATTGGGTGTTCCAGACATGTGTATAATTTACAGATGACTTAAAAGGTGTTGGGATTTATGAGTATATATGGGTTGGACAGACCTATGTGTATAGGAATGACGATTTTGTGCCGAAGTTACTAAGTCGATGGAGTCCAGAAACTAACTCTTTCCACTTGAAACATGGAGAAGTAGGCATCGGTTTGTGGGATTTCTACAAGATTTTTGGAGCTCCAATCCTTAGAGATATGTATGATGAGTTTATTCCCCCCAAGGTGACATGGAATGACTTAGAGAAGACACCAGTTTTGGTTCATGAGTTGATGAAAATATTTTATAAACTCAAGAATTCAACCACCACAAAGTCTCACACAAGAAGGGATATTCATCCAGAGGAGTGGATGGAAATATTACTAGTAAAGAAGAAGGAAAAAGGTCCCACCTACAATCATCTGACCAACTGTCCAAAGGTAGAGAAGAGAGGTACAACTGACACCTTTTGGCCAACATTATAGAAAGGGAAGTTTGAAAAGTGAGGATATGAATTCAATTCAAAGATTCCTATGAAGACATGTCTGGAAGGTTTCTTGGCCATGTGGCTCAGTGTGTATTTATTACCAGTCCAAGATTTCAAAGGAGGTGTGAGGCCTGAAAATTTTGTTATTGTAGACAAGATGGCTGAGAGAAGGATGGTTGAGTTGGCCACTCCTATTTTGGAAAATATTTATAGGATCTTACTACATATTTATAGAGGGAATTATACTTTTAGAATAGAGGGAACATTATAGGTGTTATGAGGGTGGATCACCACTCATTTAAGAACTTATGCTGTACAAAGTGGGGTACAGTTCATTAGAAGTTCTTTCCAACAATCTATTTAGGATTTATCTGGTATTTCACCTTTTTCTCTGAATGCTTATGATATCAAGGGAAAGTTAAGTATGTATAAGGAATTTCATCTCTTTTCTTATGGGAATCCTCCTACAGGGCGATTCATTGATGATGATGTGACCAATTTAGAGATAAGGGAATACATGTTAGCTTGTAGAGATGGTGTATTGGCCACTATTATTGATAGAGAAATCATATGCGAGGCCTATGATCCTTTTATATTTTCAAATCAATTTAAATGTTTAAAAAAAATTACTATATCCCCCCTATTCATGCCATATTATAGAAACATATGATGGTTTTCCAACTATAATGGTTGATGACATCTGTAGAGAAGACAGAAGAAATATTTAATTTACCTGCCGTTGATACAGTAAGTAGATTGACTATCTGGTATGATGAAAACTGGGTCACATCTTACCCAGAAGGGGTATTAAACCATGATATCCCTCGAGTGGGGATAAAGAGAAGTGGTAGGAAGTAACCCCTTGATTTGAAAGGTAATTCTTCATCATCAAGGGCCGACTCACTAGAGTCAGATGGTGGAGGTGATGAGGCTTCAAATTCACCGAAGTGACCTCATACAAGATATAATCCCCCCATCAGAGTTAAGAGAGCCACTCCATCAATCTGTAATGAGGCTGTACCGAGGCGATCTAGTCGCCATCATTCTGAAGAA
This sequence comes from Viscum album, assembly GCA_963277665.1. Lineage (NCBI taxonomy): Eukaryota > Viridiplantae > Streptophyta > Magnoliopsida > Santalales > Viscaceae > Viscum > Viscum album. The sequence goes on along the minus strand of OY728121.1, from coordinate 83,764,127 downwards.
CGACGAGTTCCATTTTCTCATACCCCATCTGTGACTACAGGAATTAGGAAGAAACTTAAATCCAAGGCTGTAGGATCCTCTTCACAACCCTCTGGTATGTAATTTGAATATATATGACCAGAGGCTATTCAAACATGGAAAAGTTTATATTGTGATGATGAAACCACGTGGATAGATCTGTGTAAAGGGATACATATTCTAGGAGTAGGGGATCTATGGTCCTCTTCTGATATTCTATTTAAGGACATTCCCAATGAAATGAGAACTTACAACTGAGAGATGGAAATGCTAATATATACAACCAAAAAATCAATTCCTACCATGAAGTGGGTGAAGTAAATGATAGATTGTAGTACCAATGAAGGGATTGGTCTTTCATTAGATGAATAATGGCATGATTTTGTGGATCCTGAAGATATAATTTTTCCTTTTCTCACATTATATTATGATTTTCAATTTTAATTTAGTAAAAGATTTTTTACTCAGGGGAAATATTATCTTAACTTGCAGCTGGTTAAAGGAAAATCATCTGAAGTTCCATCACCATGATATATCCTAGGTGTCACTGCTCTTGAAACTACTAGATCACCCCGTGAATTGGGAGAAATATCTCTAGGACATCATGCCATGGAAGATGAGGTAGAAAAGGCATTGAAATCTCCAATACCTATTTTTGGAGATGACGATGCAAGTAATCCTAAGAAGGTGAAGAAAAAAAGCATTGAAGAAAGAAATCCATGGTTAAACTCTTTCTCAGTAGTGGTAATCCTTCCTGATAATCCTGAATTTTATACTTATTCATAAAAAAGTGTTTAAAATTCTTGAAAATTTAGGGGCTTCTTATTTTTCTTCTCTAAAAGAAAATACTTATAAGCTTCAAGGAACTATAGAGGGTGCGTATGAACAAGAAAAAATTCCTGATAACCTGGTGGTTCCTGAAGATGAATTAAGGTCAAAGGAACCAATGTCTATTCCTAGCACTTCTCATGTTCCTGCTTTTATAAGAGAGTAGGCCTCTAGTAAATCAATAGTGCTTTATAAGACATAAAATGTAACAACAACTAACTTTCATCCTATGATACTTTAGGTTCATCACATGAACCATAAAATACTGCGACAATTGATGCTGACCCCATAAATATTGTTGAGGAATCTATTTAGGGTCAAAGGTTGTCGAAGGAAGGTTGCGAAGCAAACATGCCGAGTGCTCCCATAAGTGAGACTAACCTGGGATCTGGGATATCATTGGATGCTATGATGAACTTTGGAATGTCTTTTTAAGAATTATTAGAACATGTTAATATACCGAATTCATTAGAAGATTTTGAAGTTCCTTGTATAGAATCTACTGGACGTGAGTTTTCATTATTCATCCTATTAATCTTATTACGATTAAATTTCTATCCACGATTGGTTGAAATATACAGTTCCATCTAAAGAAACTTCTTACACGACGATGCCTAAAGGATGTATTGAAATTAATGTCAATCATATCATTGTGGAAACATTGGATCAAGTGGATCTTGAGACAAGATATCTTCCTGATTTTCATTCTAAGGATCCTGAGCAAATTAAATAGTGCATTCCCCACCCGAAGACATCAAACAAAATTGTTGAAACTGAGAATATGGGGGAGGAGTCTTCTCAAGATGTCAACCTACTGTTAGGTAAAAGATACTAATATTTTGATTAACCTCACTTTTTTTATCCCTTGAAACTAACCATAACAATAATTATTAATTTACCATATAAGGACATCAACTTCAATGGATAGGTCTGTAGGTGAAGCCTCTGCATCATCTCAAACAATATTAGAAGGTGAAGCAGCCATTATCAAGGAATTAGTAGAACAAGGCACTTATTTAAGTGTGTTAATCCCAGAATATGTCCCTCCTTATGACAGTGACTCTGAATCAGACCCAAAACTACAAAAGGCCCTTCGTCTTTCTTGTCGCAAAGCATGAAAAAATATATGGAAGATAATATATAAAATTCCCCTTGAGGAACTACCTTCAAGAATTCCATGACTTTCATCTCTATTTATCATGTTGGGATTTGAAAGTTTTTAATACTGTGAAATTCATAATGCAATGAAAGATATTATCTGAAAGAGGGAGAAAGGGCAAAAGTTTCAGCAATACTTGATAAAGACTAAACTGTTGATCAATACAGACGAATTCTAAGCATCACTGTCCCGAGATGAGGCCAATAATACAAAAAATTTGAAAGAACTGAATCAAAATATTAAATAAAATACTTTTCAGAAGCTTCTAATTCAATAATAATTAGATATTATCATAGGGGAGCTTGACTAGATTCAGATATCATTAGGAGAAGTCCAGAAGGATGGTGCCAATGCTATTGCAGATGCTAAGGAAACACTTCATCATGATGAAGAGAATGAATCTGGTCAGCTAAATGAAATTCAATGGGTAGCTGATGGGGCTCAAGATGTTGTTAACCAAATGAAAAGTTACTTAGAAAACCTTTTGTGATTTATGACAAAAGAGAGACTCCAATTTGTGGGTGCTCCTTGGTTAATTTTTTTATCATAAATGAAAATCATTTCATCTTCAATTATCTATGTTTCATTCTTGCTAGCTGATTTGTTTTTACCTAATCCAATGGGCCTATTAAGAATAATTTGACTTTTTCTAGGGTTATACCGACAACCCCACAAACTTTTCATCTGTTAACTTTTTATTGCTCAATATTACCTAAATCATATAAAATGTACGTTTAGTGAGTTGGGACTCGACTTTTGTTTAGAGTGACCTTTTTGGGTTCCCAATCTGGTGAGTACCACATCTCTTGTGGTTGGTATTTTAGAGTCATGCATGTTGGACTATAAATGGGATAATGTTTAAGGTCGAACATCTTTGACTATAAATTTTTAAATTATATTCCAAACAAGACTCGATGGCTAAGAATTGATCTAATATTCTTTAAATATTTCTAAGGGGAATCTTGAGCCATGATTTTATTAGGGTCACCAATCTAAAACTTGTATAAACATAAGGGAATTCTCTTCCAAGAACGAAGTTACCATTATTTGACTAACCCGTTATGGGATTTGTGTTATGTAGGGCCAACTAGGGCATATGATGCATAGAAAAATAGTGGAATCTTTTAATTGATAGGCCCATGATACAGACAACTTATTCAAGGACACCTAAGGGAACATACTGCATAGTCAAGAAAAATAGCTCTTAGGAATTTAACATTTTACTGTTGATAGACAAGGGAAAATAAGATTTGGGTGACTCAAGACCATAGTGTGTGGTTTTTCCAAGGAAAGTTATTTTAAGCATAAAGGGTTATCTATGCCGACATATGTCATGAATAGGAAAACCATTTCTAGACAAATTTGGTGTATGAGGAATGGTTAAAATTTATCAGAAAGGGGAATTTCTAATATCGGGCTATGTAGTTTTAATTCATGTAGTGAGGACATTGTACTGTGCAATTTTAAGTCATGTAGTGAGGACATTAGGTGGATTTAATTTAAGGTCTTTAGCTTTGACCAAAGGTATTATACTCTCCCAATTTCTTGATAATTTGGTTGGAAACATACTGCCATATTTAGGTATGGAAGGGAAAATTTTAAACTGTGATTTGGAAATTTCTAGATCTGAAGAATGATATGGGAAAAGGGCTAAAAGCATTAAAGGATGCCTTTTCCAAGAACGAAGTTACCATTATTTGGAAAACCCGTTATGGGGTATGTATTATGTAGGGCTAACTGGGGAATTTGCTTCATAGCCAAATAGTGGAATCTTTTGAATGACTGGCCTGTTATGTAGGCAAATTTTATGAAAGGAAACCTAGGGGAATGTACTGCATAGTCAGGAAAAATAGATCTTAGAAGTTTGACATTCTATTTCTAAAAGCTGAAGAAATTTTATGGAGAATCAAATTTTCCAAAGGATAGAGTTTGGTTTATAAAGAAAGGTACCTGAATATAGAGAGAGTATTTCCAATCATGATTTCTAAAGAATCAGAGGAATATGATTTCTATGAATGTCTGACCCAAACATAGGAAGTATCGTGTTTTTAGCTTTAGGTCATACAACTAGGACCAAATATGGAAACAATATATAATATGTGGTCAAGTGATCTAAGGTTATTTCATATTGCTTTGAACACATGGAGATAGAAATTTGTAAACCATAGTCTTGAAGAATTTCATATTGAGAGAAAGGTAATGGAAAAAATATACAAGAATAACTACTTTAAAATAAAGATTCTTGTATATTGTTATCAAATTTTGAAGGGGAAAAAGGCACTTTAATAAATAATGTAATTAACATTATTTGACAAACCCGTTATGGGGGATGCATTATCCAGGGCCAACTAGGGCGCCCAAGTAGGTTCTGGCACGCAAGTATGGGCGCAAAAGTAGGCTTGGATGACCTGATATTCACTTGAGTGATTAAAAAACTAGATGTTAATATTTGGGAAAGACCCGAATCAATACTTCAAGAGTATTCACAGGTATTCCAAGAAGTGGGGTGCTCAAGTTCCTGTGATAGGAATAGGTGGCGCACAAGTGTTTTTGGTTCAGGGAGGTTGGGAGATTTAGGCATGCAAGTGTTATGAATTTCAAACAATAAAAGGTCTTAAGTCCTATAATCCTCCTTCAATTCCTCCACTTTAGGTGTTAAAGAACTACCTTGAAAGTTTCAGAAGAATTAGGAAAAGCACTAGGGTGACCAGAGCAGCAATTAGGCTTCAAGGAAATTCATCCATACAAATGAAGGCCCCAAGGGTCTATTTATAGGCATAATAGGACCCTAGGTGAAAGGAGTTTGGGCACACAAGTTTGTTGTGCGCCAGATCTAGGCATGCAAGTACCTTGCACGCCGATGACTTCTTGGTCAGACTAGGGAGATCCAAAACTCAAGCCTTTACAAATCTTGATTTCCTTCATGTGTTTTCTCCGCTTTTTTCTAAGGTATTTCCCTTTTTCATTTTTAGACTCTTTTACAAAAGAGAGTGTCAAAAATAATATTTTAAATATCATGATGGAAAAATAAGTTCATTTCTTTTCGTTGATGGGATTCAATGTTAGAGGTCAAATATTCCACTTCATCACCCATATCATAAAATTATCTTTGTTTTATGTGAAAAACTACACTATACCCTTTATCCATGACATATTCCACATAATTTACCATTTTTTTCTTGTGATGAGAATATATACAGATCTTGTAATTCAAGGTAACCTAAATCCATCACGAGAGAGAAGTTCACAGAAGTAAATTTCAAGGAATCTCTTTTAATACCCTTGGTAATATAAACCCACTTGCATTTAAATAAAACAAATGAAAAATTCTCATGGTAGTTTAATTCTATAACATCAGTCAACATTTTCTATAGTATCCCAATTCAACAACTATAAACAAACCACTATTCTATGTTTCAAACCCTCTTCCCGATTGACTGTATGAAATTTAATTCCATTCACATTGTAAGTGTCAAATTTTCCAGCATGTTTTAGTGGACCTTGAGCTATAAACTTGAAATATTCTGAAAAATTAGCCAGAGTATTAGTATTCATGATCTAAAAAAATTAATATACATTTTTAGATTTACAAAATATATTTCAACCGAATATCCATATCGATTTTAAATATTTATGAACTCATATGACATGAAAACTACTTTACAATCTCTTTATTAATATATTATATATATATATATATATATATTTATCATTTTTTTGGATTCTCATCCATATCTTTGTTTTTATCCTAATATCTTCAATAAATGGGTCTATAATTTCACTATTCAGTAGCACATATCTATGTGCCTGTAATAATTCAATTTCTTTCAGTACAAGATTTGAGATCCTCCCAACTGATCGACCAATAGTAGGAAAGATTTTTTATTTCCCATGTAGTTGAGAATGATTCGATGTATCTTCAACATGTAAAACTAGATTGAATCTTGTCTCAATATCATCCCTGTTTCTAGAAAAAAATATAAGACACTAATATGATAAATAGCCTTCAGAAATAGAGCCTTTAGGTTGAGATTTTATTTTTCAGGTATGATTTCAAATGACCAATATATCTATAAAATAAAATAAATAAAACATAATTATGTATTTAATTAAGTAACCAGAATTGCTTAATTAAAATGAAAAACATATATATAAAGTACCTATCAATTGGATACATCCATAGATAATGTATGGGGCCTCCTAATTTAGTTTCCTTGACCAAATTTATAGTTAAATTCATCATGATAGTAAATAATGTCAGAGGAAAAATCATATCCATTTCACATAGTGTTAATAAAAATATATCCTGAAGGTTTTGTCATGACCCGTCCCCTGAGGCCTGTGCTTCCACTACCCCAAGCCCGCCTCCCAAAGGACAGAGGCTGGAGACTAGAACCAAAGGCAATAACCTACAAGTGGGAGGCAATTTCCGAGTACATTTACACATGCACACCCACAACCCCAACCCACAAAGATGAAAGGGAAAAAATGTATGCCACTAAGACAACTACTGAGTGTAAATAGTACAAGTTGAAAGTAAAGGGGATAGAATACAAGCCCAACAAAGACAAGCTGAAAAAAAGAAAGTACAAGGTCTTTGTAAATCCATATGTAGAAAACCCTACCTGAAGGGTAGGTGTAGAGTTGATGCTGAAAGTAGTAGGAGTACGCCTCTCCTGTCTGATCTCACTGGGAACCTCCTGGTCCTAGACCACCCAGGTCTCCGTCAAAGCATCGATCATCTACACAAGACACGATAGGTGCGGGCGAAGCCCATATAGGGGTGAGTAACACAATACTCAGTAGGGACACTAAACCACAAATATATTCCACAAAGGAAAAGTACACACGAAGCAATAGACAACTCACACAGGTATAACCTAAAGCATAGAAAGAAAGTTCATCAGCTGTAAAGATGAACATTTTGTACTACTAAGGGACTCATCCATGATGATTCACTGAGGTCTATCTGGACACTAAGGTCCTCTTGTCTGCTGGGCCACTAAGGTCTGCTCGGCTGCTCGTCTGCTGAGCCACTGAGGTATTCACGACTCCTAATCTTTTGGGACACTGAGGTCCGCAAGTCTATTCATCTGCTATGACACTGAGGTTCACATGACAATTCATCTGCCTAATCACTGAGGTACATATGGCTATTCATCTGATGGGCCACTGAGGTTTGCACAACTATTCATCTAATTCCGGTAGAATATAATCCTCAAGTCATCGGTCATATCGAAACTTCCATGAAAACTCACTTGGAGTATGTCAAAAGGACCATCTCGTCGCGAGGGTCCCAACGCCACAAATGACTCGTCAATCAGATGCATGGTTTGGAAGTTATGGATATTTTAGGAAAAAGGGGCCGGTTGGATCTAGGTTTGGTCTGACCTGGTTGGACTAACCTGACCCGAACCTACTTGGGGTCGACTAACCTGAATCCAAGTCCAACCCAACTCAGCTCCGACCCGATCCGTTGGGCTCAGCTAGGTCTGGCCCAGACTGGCTGGCCATAGGACCAACCCGCTGGGCAGGCCGGTCCGATTCTCCTGGGATGCAGTGGTCACTGTGTCCCACCCATGGAAGTTTCTTCAGGTCGCTCCCATGGTCCAGCTGGACTGCAGCCTCCAACCGTGAGATGCCACCACCGACCCTTGTCAGCAGCATGTTCCACTGCCCATAGCTTCTGACATGGGCCCCCTTCTCACCACTGTGGCATGCTGCCCGCCCACCGTCTCCACACTGCCAAAACCTTCTTCACCCGACATGGTGCCCCCTTGACATAGAGATCCCATAACTCCATGGCCCACTGGCCACAGCATCCTCCGCTGCGGTGCACCGTTGGCGTGTGCCGCCTCCCGCATGCGGCTGGTGCCGCATGCCGCTGTTGGACTTCAAGCTGGCATCCCCATGTCTCCACAGATGTCCCATTCCTTCATCGTTGCACCAACCCAGTGTCATCATGAGGTTGGATCTTTGGTCCCGGGTTGCTGCGCCATGGATTGAAGGTGCAATGACTGCTCATTAATATTCCAAGAAGACACGAAGAAAAAATAGCGGGGGAGAAAAACACACATGGAAAGAACAAAGGATGGATCATAGCTACCGTTCGTGTCAGCATGGATTCATCCTAATTAGATGGTTTAACGAGGGAGAAAAAATCACCTGAGTCCCACTCCCTTAAATTCCCACAAGTAAAATCCCATCCCACAAGAACAAACAACCCGCAGATCAACCTGTTAGTCAGTTGATACACATTCGTTGTTTAGAAAGATAGAACAGGAAAACCAAATCATAAAGAGCAAAACACCTACCTGAATTTGGATTTTTTGTTGGCGATAATCGGTGTCGTAGTGTTAGTTGTTCTACAACCCATCATTGGCGGCCGTTCATCGATCACCGTTCACCAATACCAAAGCTCCAACGGTTCATAGTGATTCACCAACGTGCCAAATATCCCATATTCGATTAATACATTAAATGGGGAAAACAAATTTCATCATTTCTATTATTCTACATCATAGAATCGTTATACTATTTCATTTATGAAACACCATTTTTGTTACGCTGCAACGAAACTCAAAATTCAAATAAAATAAACTAAAAGTTTATTTTATTTTTCCTTAAGAAAATTATTCTATTAAATTTTCTTAAAAGTATTAAAATTAACTTTTTCCCACAACCCGTGATGGTCGAGGTTAAGTCCATTATTAGGTAAAGTCATCATTCCAGACACAACGATGCCCTTGAATTTTTAATTTGGGCATCTGTTTAGAATTTTCCAAAACCGCTCAGATGTGTTATTTTAAATTAACTTAAAAAAAATTAAAATACTTATTTTGGGCTCACCGGGGATCAGAATGAAGTTACGTTCTAAGAACTTGGTCCTGAAATAATACCATATAATTTAAAAAAAATTATATGGAATTACGGGACATTACATTACCCTCAACTTTAGGGATTTACATCATCGTAAGCAAAAAAAGGGTTAAACAAACAAGGGGGGGGGGGGTGATGAGCATGAATATGAGCCTCCTACTCTCATGAGCTCTCTTGGAGATTCCCGTGCTACCACTGAATGCGCAATAGAGGAATCGATCATCCAAGAAGGACCCACTCTTGTTGATCCTCAATCTCTACCCGGAACTCTGCAAATGTAGCCCCATCACTAATGTCCAACTCACCCTAGTAAATGACGTGTGATGGATGATGGAAATATCTCCTCAGTTGTGATATGTGGAAAACATTATGCACTTGATACACATATGGGGGGAGAGTTAGGTGGTAAGCCACCTTTCCAAATTTGCTCAAAATCTGAAAAGGTCCAATGAATCTCAGAGATATCTTGCCGCCCTAGCCAAATCTCTGCAATCCCCATTAGGGTGAGACCTAGAGGAACACATGGTCTCCCTCCTCGAAAAAAGGGCCTCCATCTCCTATCATCATAAGATTTCTGTCTGCTCTGTCCCATCCTGGATGACCTGCACCTTCTCAGTGGTAACCCGAACCAACTCTGGATCCATGAGTTCTGACTCCCCTGGGTCTGTCCAGCATAACAGTGATCTTCATGGTCACCCATACAACAACTCAAACGGTTCCATACCAATGGTGGAGTGGTAGTTGTTGTTGTACATGAACTGCACCAGTGGTAGGTGATCCTCCCAACTACGAATGAAGTGCAAGATGAAAGCAAAAAGCATGTCCTCTAAAACCAGGATGGTCCTCTCCGTCTGACCATCTGTCTGGGGGTAGAAAGTTGTGTTCAAAAGAAGTTGAGTTCCAAATGCCTCTTGAAATATCTTCCACAACTAGGATTTAATCCATGTTTCTTGATCCGAGACTATCATATGTGGGAATCTATGGAGTCAAACTATCTCTTGCTTGTAGAGGCTTCCCAATCCCTCTATTGAACCCTACTCCTAGATGGGTAAGAAGTGGGATGACTTGGTGAGTTGGTCAACGATCACCTAGATGGTTTCATGCCCCCTGGATGTGTAGGGAAAACCCATCATGAATTCCATCAAGATACCATCCCACTTCCACTCTGACACCTCAAGTGGATGAATCAAGCCTACTGGAACCTGATGCTCAGCCTTCACTTATTGACAAGTGAGGTATCGAGAAATGAACTCCGTCGCTACCTTCTTCATCCCCGACCACGAGTACTATTGTCGGAGATCCTAGTAAATATTTTCACTCTTGGATGTACCACCAAAGGGGAGGTGTGGAACTCCCTCATAACCTCCTCACATGATGCCACTGACACAATAGTGCATCCTCTGAAAAGGATGACGTGCTCCCTACCTACTGAAAATCCATCAGGAGCTTGTCCTAAGGATAACTGAGCACTTTGGGCCTTAAAGTCAACATCCAAAAGTTGTGCCTCCCTAACTTGCTATAAGAGCAAGGGAGTGACTATCATAAAATGAAGATATGCTTCCCCATCACCATCTACAAAGGATATCTACATCATGGCTAACTAATCTAACCCCTCACTCAATAACTACAAACCAGACCTCCTACTGAGCGCGTCCACCACCATGTTACACTTACCAGGAGTATAAACTATCTCAAAGACATATTCCTAGAAAAACTCTAGCCACTACCACTGCCTCATGTTTAGGTCCTTTTGGGAGAAGATATAAATGAGACTTTTGTGATCAGAGTAGATGGTAAACTTCCCACCCATCAAGTAGTTCAACCGCATATTCATAGAAAAGACCACTGCTGCTATCTCCAGGTCATGAGTCACATAGTTCTTCTCATGATGCCTCAACTATCGTGAAACATAGGAAATCACTACTTTCCCCTAAATTAGGACACAACCCAGTTGGTTCCCTGATGCGTCATGGAAATATACATACCCAATGCTCTCCTCTGGTAGTCTTAAGATGGGGGCACTCGTCAGTCTCTACCTCAGCTCCTGAAAACTCTGATGGTATATCTCTGACCCCACGAAGGTTTTTCCCTTCCGCGTCAAAGGTTATAAGGGTGTTTCTACCCTAGAAAAGTTAGGCATGAACCTTTGGTAGTACCCAACCAAAACCAAGAAACTCCGTACCTTAGTCACAATCATGTGTGGCTCCCAAGAAATCAACACTTCTATATTTGCAGGATCCACTACAACTCCAACCTATGAAATGATGTGTCCCAAGTAGTGTACTTCACAAATCAAAAATTGACACTTTGAGAGATTCCTATAAATCTGGCTCTCTTAGAGTATATTCAGGACTATCTGTAGGTTTGTTGCATGCTCCTCCTCAGAGGCCGAGTACACCAGGATTTCATCAACGAAGAACATGAAGAAACTGTCAAGTTAAGGCTAGAATATCCTGTTCACAAGTCCCATGAACACTAATGGGGAATTTTTCACACCGAAGGGCATCACCAATAACTCATAGTGGCCATAATGGCATCTAAATGCTATCTTCAGTACATCTTCATCTTGTACATGAAGTTGATGATAGCATGATCTGAGGTCTATATTCAAGAACCATATCAATCCCTTCAGTTGATTGAAGACGTCATCAATCCTCATAAGTGGATAATTATTCTTCACGGTCACCTGGTTCAGGCATCAGAAGTCTACACATAGCCTTAAAATCACGTCTTCCTTCTTGGAAAACAATACTGGGGATGCCCATGGTGAAACACTGGGCCTCACGAAGCCCTTCTACTGCAAGTCCTCAAGCTGCACCCTCATCTCACAAAGCTCTGCGGGAGCTATCTAATATGTTGGTGTGGATATCGGTATTTTAATAGGGTATGGATCAATGAAAAATTCTACCTACCTATGAGGAGGTAATCCCATAACATATTTTTGAAATACATCTTCGTACTCATCCAACACTATAGGAAAGAAAGGAATCTTCTTGTCTACCACACCAAGGGTGAGGCTAGAAAACTAGTGAGTGATCAGATGTAACCTCCTATAAGAAAGTTTGTCCTACATTGCAAGCGATCCCTTCTCATCAGTGAAGAAAAACCTGGTCCTATATCTATGGAAACACTATACTCTACATCTAAAGTAGTTGATTTGAGCTTGAAATCTCGATAACCAGTCCATAACCAAGAGGACATCATAAGGCCTCGACACCACTAATAGGAGATCCCAACCGAAGCTTTCACCTCCCAGAGTAAGATCACACTACTGAAACAAGTGTGTAATCATCAAATCCCCCCCCACTGATTCTCTAATTGTAAGGATCAAGCCAACCGCTCCACCAAAATATCCGAGCCCTGAACAAGGTTTGTGGAAAGGAAAGAGTGGCTGACACCTGTGTCTATATGAACTATAGCTAAGGTGGAGAAGACACAGATCATACCTCTAATCATCTATGGAGCTCTGTGGTCATATGACTCAATTTCCTATAGCTGGACTTTCCCCTGTCCACCAGCTCTTGGAGCCCATGGTGGACCACCTGGGGGTGGTGGTTGTAGCACATGGAACCTCCATCCACCACCTGCTACTCTACCAGCTCCCTTACCACGTCCTCCTCCCTATGAACCACCTCGCTCTAACCTCTTCCTCTTTCTCAGTGGTCCCTCTACCATCTATCAGTCGTCTCTGCGATGAGTTAGGCAATCCTGAGCCATGTGCCCCTTGCCCACCGCATGAGTAGAACATCCGACCCCTCAGAAGACTCCCTCTTCCCTAGGGGTATCGTATCACTGATCCTACATCCTGGGGTCTCCCCTAAAAACACCTGGCCAGCTTGGGCCCCTGTCTCTACTACCTACTACCCAAAGTAGAAGACTCCATCACCTGGGGTCTATTGGTAGCTCCTGCTGCTGGCACCTTCTCTGAAAAGAATCTCTCCATGAGTAGGGATCGCTCCAACACCCCAACTTTAGTAGGGATGTAAAGTGATACTATGGATGCCCTGATCTCTTAGTGTAGTCCTTGATGAAAATATTTATCCCTAAATAATGGGTCTCGCACCATGTCTGTGGAGTAGCGAGATAACTTAGTGAATCTCACTGAGTACTCTCCTACTGTCATGCCACCCTGCGGTAGGTGTAGTAGCTCCTGTATGCACACTGAGCGCAACATCATTGGAAAGAAATCCTCTCTGAATATTTTCTCAAAGTCCATCTAGGTGAGGGTTGCCTCATTGTGTGTCTGGATCGTCAAGATCCACCTTCTCCCCACCGATCCATGAAGAAGGATCGCGGCTAAGATTTCCATCTGGTCGAGAGGCGTCCTCACTATTCATAAGACTCACATAACCACCTCAAGCCAATCATCCACCACCCAGGGGTTAGTCTCACCATTGAACTAGGGAGGTCTATTCCTCTAGAACTCATGTAAGGCACTGAGCCTATGTGCATCCTCTACTGGTAGCGCTGGTAACAACTACCAACGGCCAGGTGGTGGCAATGCTGGTGCACCTCCCGATGGGGACATCTCCAATACCATTCACTATACTGATGCCTCATCACGGGGTGTACCATCCTCACAGTCACACACTAGAATCCTTGATGGCTTTCTACATAGAGGCATCGTGAAACAAATCAAGATGAACCATGGTCAATACATTATACCAAGTGAGCTGACTCCAGGACATGAGGAAACACTCAAAATCCTATATGATGCATGAAACCAATGGTTTCATGTATCGAGTTAAAAAGTATAATTTGGGGTCCTAAGTTATGGATACATTTTCTAACACACCAAAAATAGGCTCCCCAAGCCTGAAAGTTGAACTCGAAACATTCAACACTTTTTCCCAAAAAAAACCAGACTCTCAGTATTTAAGGTAGAACCAAACTTCCTCTGATACCAATTTTTCATGAAACGTCCCCCAGGGCCCATGCTGCAACTACCCCAATCCCACATCACAAATGCCAGGGGCTGGAAACTAGTGACAAAAGAAATAACTTTCAAGTGGGAGGCATTTTCCGAGTACCTATACACATGCACACCCACAACCCCAACCCAAAAAGATGAAAGGGAAAACATGTATGCCACTAAGACAAATATTGAGTGTAAATAGTACAAGATGAAATTAAAGGGTCCATAATAAATGTCCAACAAAGAAAAGATGAAAACAAGAAAGTATAATTTCTCTAAAAATCCATCCGCATAAAACCATTCCTTAAGGGTAGGTATAGAGCAGCTGCCGAAAGTCGTAGGAGTATGCCTCGCCTATCTGATCTCACTGGGCAACGCATAGTCCTAGAACACCCCAATCTCTATCAAAGAATCTATAATCTGTACAAGACATGACACGTGCGGGTGAATACCTTTCATTGGTGAGTAACACAATACTCAGTAGGGACCCCAAACAACAAAGATAGACCACAAAGGAAAACTACACATTAAGAAATGAAAAAATTACACAAGTATAACCTAAATAATAGAAAGAAAGTTCATTGGTTGTAAAGATGAACATTTTGTAATGCTGAAGGACTAATCCCAGATGAGTCACTGAGGTCTATCGAGCCATTGAGGTTCACTCGCCTGTCGGGATACTAAGCTCCACTCAGATGCTCGTTTGTCGGGCCACTGAGGTCTGCATGGATACTCATCTACTGGGACACTGAGGTCTACACAAATATTGGTCTTCCGGGGCACTAAGGTCTGCTCGACTATTCGTCTGTCAGGCCACTAGGGCCCGCAAGACTATTTTTCTAATTTTGGGATAATATACTCCTCAAGTCATCGATCATATCCCAAATTCAACTAAAACTCACTTGGAGTATGTCAAAAGGAACGTATCATTGCGAGGGTCCCAATGTCGCAAATGTCTCATCAATCAAACACACAGTTTGGAAGTTATGGACATTTTAGTAAAAATGGGCTGGTGGGGTCTGGGTTTGGTCCGACCTAGTTGGACCGACCTGACCCAATCCTTCCTGGGGTATACCGACCCAAATCCATGTCCGACCCAACTTGGCTCTGATCCAGTCCACTGGGCCCAGCCCCGACCGGCTGGGTCCAGCCCGATGGTCAGGCCGGTCTAGTTTTCCCAGGATGCAGTGGGCGCTGCGTCCCACCCGCAGTCTAGCTAGACTGCAGCCTCTAGTTGCGTGATGCGGCATGGTCTCCCTGTCCGCATATGCCACCACCATCGACCATTTCCAGTGGCCCGTTCCACTACCTGCGGCCCGTTCCCCTGCCCGGGACCCATTCCACTGCTTGCGGCTTCCACCACAGGCCCCCTTCTCACTGTCGCGGTGCGCCGCACACATGCCTCCCACACGCTACCTCCTTACCACTGCGACCTACTGGTTGCGGTATTCTTCGCCCGACCAACGCCTCACCAGTGCCGTGATCCTATACAACTACGACCTACTGACCACGACCTCCTCTACTGTGGCGCACCGTCGGTGTGCACCGCCTTCCGCATGTGGCTGTTGCTGCATTCCACCACCGCCTCCACTACTGAACATTGAGTTGGAGGCCCCATGTCACCATGGATGTCCCATTCCTTCATCGTCGCTCCACCTCGCTATCATCACGAGGTCGGATCTTCGGTCCAGGGTTGTTGCACCATGGATCAAAGATGCAATGACCACTCGTTCATAAAATATGAAGAAACAAAGAAAAAATAGCTGGGGAGAAGAACGCATAAGGAAAGTACGAAGTACAGATCATAGCCACTATTCGCGTTGGAATGAATTCTTCCTTATTAGACGATTTAATGAGGAAGAACAAATCACATGAATCCCACTCCCTTAAATTCCCTCAAGTTAAATCCCATATCGCAAGAAAAAATGACCCTAATATCAACCTATTAGTGGTTTGATCCATGTTTGTTGTTTAGAAAGAAAGAACGGAGAAACCAAATCATAAAGAAAAAAACCCATACCTGAAGTTGGATTGTTTTTTGGTGTTGATTGATGTCATTGCGTTTGTCACTCCGCGATCCAGTGTGGGTGGTCATTCATCGATCGCCATTCACCAATTCCAAAGCCCCAACCGTTCAGAGTGATTCTCCAATGTGACAACAATCCCGTATTCGATTAACCCATTAAATGGGGAAATATATTTCATTATTTATGTTATGATGAAACAAAACTCAAAATTAAAATAAAATAAACTGAAAGTTTATTTTATTTTTACTTAAAAAAATTCTTCTATAAAATCTTCTTAAATGTCTGAAAATTAACTTTTTACCTCAACCAAGGCTGGTCAAGGTTATGTCCATTCTTAGGTAAATTCATCATTCTAGATGCAATGGTTCCCTTATATTTTTAATCTTGGCACCCATTTAAAAGTTTCAAAAACATCTCACATGTGCTATTTTAAATAAATTTAAAAAAAGTTCAAACACTTATTATGGGCTCACTGGGGCTTGTAATCAAGTGTCTTCTAAGAACCGGGTCTCGAAATAATCCCATATAATTTTAAAAAAATTACATGGAATTATGGGACATTACATTACCCCCACCATTTGAGATTTACATCATCGTAAGCCAAAATAATGGCTAAAAAAACAAATGGGGGTACTGAGCATGGATCTAATCCTCCTACCCCAAGTGCTCTCTTGGTGATTCCTGTAATTCCACCAGATGTACATTGGAGGAATTGATTGTCCATGAAGGACCCACTCCTATTGATCCTCAATCTCTACTGGGAACTCTGCAAACATCTCCCCATCATCGATTTCCAACTCGCCCCAGTAAATGATGTGTGATGGATCATGCACGTATATCCTCAAATGTGATATTATGGGGGGAGATCTAGGTGGTATGCCACCTCACCAACTCTGGTCAAAATCTGAAAAGGGATAATGAATCTTAGAGATAGATTATTGCCCCGGCCAAATCTCTGCAATCCTCGTCAGGGTGAACCTGGAGGAACACATGGTCTCCCTCCTCAAACTTCAAGGGCCTATGTCTCCTATTAACATAATATTTTTGTATGATCTGTCTGCTCTTGGATGACCTGAACCTTCTCAGTGGTAACCCATACTAACTCTGGACCCATTAGTGCTGAATCTCCTAGATTTGTCTAGCATAACGGTGATCTGCATGGTTGCCCATACAGTGCCTTAAACAGTGTTGTACTAATGGTGGAGTGGTATGTGTTTTTGTATGTGAACTCCACCAGAGGTAGGTGATCCTCCCAACTGAAACCTAAGTCTAAGATGCAAGAAAAAAACATATACTCTAAAACCAGGATGGTCCTCTCCGTCTGACCATCTGTCTGGGGGTGGAAATCAATGCTCAAACGAAGTTGAGTCCCAAACGCATCTTGAAATCCCTTCCACAACTAGGATGTAAATCGCGTGTCTCAATTTGAGACTATCATCAATGTGACTCCATGGAGTCGAAGTATATCTTGGACATAGAGTCGTCCCAAGACCTCTACTAAACCCTTCTCCCAGATGGGTAGGAAGTGGGTTGAATTGGTGAGTTGGTCAACGATCACCTAGATGGTATCGTGCCCCCTAGATGTGTTGGGTAAACCCATCATGAAGTCCATTGAGATGCCATCCCACTTCCACTGTGGAACCTCAATTGGATGAGTTGAGCTTGCTGGAACCTGATGCTCAGGCTTCACTTGATGACAAGTGAGGCATCGAGAAACAAACTCCACCACTACATTCTTCATCCCCAGCCACAAGTACTATTATCAGAGATCTTGGTAGATATTTTTTACTCTTGGATTTACCGCCAAATGGGATGTGTGTAACTCCCTTAGAACCTCCACATGTGATGCCACTGGCACAATGGTGTGTCCTCTGAAAATGATGATGTGCTCCATTCCTATTGAAAATCCATCGGGTGCTTGTCCTGAGGATAACTAAGCAGATCAGGCCTTACAGTCAACATCCACAAGTTGTGCCTCCCTAACTTGTTGTAAGAGTGGGGGAGTGACTGCCATCAACTTAAGATAAGATGCTCCATCACCATCCACAAAGGATATCTTCATTACATCTAACTGCTCCAATGATCCACTCAACAACTGCAAACCGGACCTCCTACTGAGCGCATCCGCCACCACATTTCCCTTCCCAGGAGTATAGACTATCCTGAAGTCATAGTCCTGGAAGGACTCTATCCACCACCGCTATATCAAGTTAAAGTACTTATAGGAGAACATATACCTAAACCTTTTATGATCAGAGTAAATGGAAAACCAATCACCCATCAACTAGTTCTGCCACATCTTCTAAGAAAATACCACTGCTGCTAGCTCCAGGTCATGAGTCACATAGTTCTTCTTGTGCTACCTCAAATTTCCTGAACCGTAGGTGATCACTGCTTTCCCTTACATCATGACACAACCCATTCTATTCCCTGATGCATCATAGAAAACTAAATACCCAACTCCCACCTCTGGTTATCTCAAGATGGGGGCACTCATCAGTATCTACCTCAGATTCTAAAAACTCTATTGGAATCTCTCCGACCACATAAAGGGTTATACCTTCCATGTCAAAGATGATAAGGGTGATGCTACCCTAGAAAATTTAGGCACAAACCTCTAGTAGTACCCAGCCAAACCCAAGAAACTTTGTACCTCAGTCACACTCGTGGGTGGCTCCTAATCAAGCACCAGTTCTATTTTTGCTAGATCCACTACAACTCTAGTCTTCGAAATGATGTGTCCTAGGAAGTGGACTTACCGAATATATAACCGATACTTTGAGAGATTCCCATAAAGCTGGTGATCTCGGAGTGTATCCTAGACTATCTTTAGGTGTTTCACATGCTCCTCCTCGGATGCTGAGTACACCAGGATGTCATCAATGAAGACCATGATGAAACAGTCAAGGTAAGGCTGGAAGATCCTATTCATGAATCCCATGAACACTATTGTGGAATTGGTCATACTGAAGAGCATCACCAAGAACTCACAGTGTCCATACCGTCATCTAAAGGATCTCTTCGGTACATCCTCATTCCATACACGAAGATGATGATAGCCTGATATGGGGTCTATCTTTGAGAACCATCTTGCTCCTTTCAATTGATCGAAGAGGTCATCAATCCTTGGAAACATATACTTATTCTTCAAGGTCACCTGGTTCAGGTGCCAGAAGTCTATGCACAACCTAAAATGCTAGTCTTCCTTCTTGGAAAACAATACTAGGGCTGACCACGGTGAAACACTAGGCCTCACAAAGCCCTTCTCCAGCAAGTCCTCGAGCTACACCCTCAACTCACGAAGCTCTGTGAGAGCCATCTGATATTTTGGTGTGGATATTGGTGTCATACTGGGGTAAATATCAATTAAAAAGTCAACCTCTCTGCAAGTATGTAATCCTAGAACATCTTCTGGAAAGAAATTTTTGTACTCATCCACCACTACAAGAAATTGAGGACTCTTATCGTCCACTGCACTGAGGGTTAGGCTAGACAACTGTTGAGTGATCGACTACAACCTCCTTTGAGAAAGTATATCCTACACTACAAGCACTCCCTTCTCACTAGTGAAGGAAAACCTAGTCCCGTCTTCATAGAAACACCACACTCTACATCTAAATCAGTCGATCTGAGCATGAACTGTGGATAACCAGTCCATACTTAGGATGACATCGTAAGGCCTCAATACCACTACTAAGAGATCCCAGCAAAATATTTCACCTCCCATAGTAAGATCACACTACCGGCACCAGTGTGTAATCATATAATCCCCTCCCGTAGGAATATATAATTGTAAGGATCAATCCAACTACTCAAATAGAATCTCCGAGCCCCGAACAAGGTCCGTGGTAAGGAAAGAGTGGATGAAACCTATGTCTATAATAACTGAAAGTAAGGTGGAGAAGACACAAATCATACATCTAATCATATATTGAGTGTCATGGTCATAGGCCTCCATTGCCTGTAGCTAGCCTCGCTCCTGTCCACCAGCTTCTGGAGCCTGTGGTGGACCATCTGGGGGTAGTGCTTGTATCACATCAAACCTACATCCATTTCCTGCTACTCTTTCATATCCCCTTCCTTGTCCGCTGCCCTAAGGACCACCTCTCTTGAACCTATTCCTCTACCTCGATGGTCCCTCGACCGTCTCCTGGTTATCTGTGGGGCGATTCGGGAAATCATGAGCCATATTCCCCTTCCTGGCACATGAGTAGCACATCCTACCCATCTGATGCCTCCCTCCACCCTGGGGGTCTTGTACCACCAATCCTACATCCTGGGGTCACCCCCCGAAATTCTTGTCCCTCTTGGGACCCCATGTCTATAGCCTACTACCCACAACTGAATACTCTTCCGCCTTGGGTCTACTGGTAGCTTCTACTACTGGTGCCTACTCTGTGAGGAAGCTCTCCATGAGTAGGGCTCTCTCTAGCACCCCAACCTGAGTAGGGATGCTAAGTGATACTGTGGATTCCCTGATCTCCCACTATAGTCCTTGCTCAAAATATCAATCCCTAAAGAATGAGTCTCACACCATGTCCATGGAGTAGAGAGACAGATCAGTGAATATAATTGAGTACTCTACTACTGTCATGCCACCCTGCTGTAGGTGCAGTAGATCCTGTATGCACACTAAGCACAACATCACAGGAATGAAATCGTCTCTAAAGAGGCACTCAAAGTCTATCCAGGTGAGGGTCACCTCATCATGTGTCTGGATCATCAAGCTACACCATCTCCCCACTGAGCCCTGAAGAAGGCTCATGGGTAATATTACCATTTGTTCGAGAGGCATCCTCACTAGTTAGAAGACTTGCGTAACCACCTAGATCCAATCCTCCACCACTTGGGGGTCAGTCTCACCCTTGAATCTGGGAGGTCTCTACCTCTAGAAGTCATGTAAGGCATTGAGCCTACATTCTCTTCTACTAGTAGATCCAATAGAAACTGCTGACGATTAGGTTGTGGTAATGCTGGTGAACCTCCCAGTGGGGCCATATCTTATACCTGTCCTTATACTGAAGCCTCATAACTGGGTGTACCATCCTCGTGGTCGTGCACTGAAATCCTCATTGGCTGTCTATGTGGTGGCATCCTGAAACAAATCCAGATGAACCATGATCAATAGGTTATACATGGTGAGACAAATCAAGGACATGGGGAAACACTCAAAATCCTATATGATGCATGCAACAAGTTGTAATGACCCAAACTTTTATTAATGAAAATTCCTCTCGATAAAATTAAATGTCTTATTATGTAAAATGGTTACATAAAATATGAACTTTCTTGGTTTTATGGATTTCAAAATATCGTTAAGAATCATGATCATTACTAATATAGTCGTCGAACAGTGATCATATTATTAGTACAAATATAGGGATTTAACAAATCCAATTTACTTAGAAAAAGGAATAAATTACCTCATCCAGTAGAATTGCTCCATATGAAGCCCATTTGTCAGAGCTCGGAAAGGAGGTGGCGTCACTAGGCTTATGTAAGATCTCGTATTTTATTAAGGTATGTTTTGTTTAAGTTATGGTTTTGGGCTCTCTTTTTGTCTAAATAAGTGTTTTTTGGATTTCTTGTGAAGGATCAGGGGTGCCCTAGGGGCTCGGGGTGCGAAGAGAAGAGCAATTGGGCCAAAAAGTTCTAGGCACATGATCTACACATGGTAAGGGGAAACCGTGTGGGATCCTAGGAAACCATGAGAAATGAGTGTCTTTAGACAGTAGTTTTTTCATGATTTGCACACGGTTTGGAAAACCGTGCAGGTAAACCATGGAGCCCAGAAAAGTTCGAAAATTTACAAAATTTCCATCCCAGTATTTAAAACTCCAACTTGGGATTTTCCTCCATTTCATCCCCCACAACCATAGTGATGAACCATTTCGACCCAAGCTTCCAAGAGGTGTTTCTACTTCAATTATTGGCCATTTAGGTCACCATTGGTTGCAGATCAAAGCTCCGGGTAAGTCTAATCCTCCCCACCCCTCTCTTCTTCAGATTAGGTCTTGTGGTTTCTCCCATATTCTTTCAAAGTTCTAAAACCCTTTGTTTTCTGGTGGAACCTAGGTTGGGGTTTCAAGGGGTTCTTTAATCTAGATTCAAGGCCATGATTAAGAGTGTGTTCATCATCAAATTCAAGGTAGGTGGACTATAATTTATATCCCTTGAGTTTTATCGACATTTTTGCACGACGTGTTTGATTCTTACCCTTTTGTGAAGAGTTCTTCATTCCATTATTGTGATGTGATGTTTAGGGAGTCTAAAAAACCTAATGGAACCCTCATGATCATTACAGGATGCATGGAGGATGATGTGACCTATGCTAAGGCCACCCATGGGGTGTGAAAACGTTTCCGAACATAGAGTTTAGCTAAGTAAATGTAGGGCAGTTTTTTGAGCACATAAAGCCCAGGGTGAATATAATATTAAGCTCGAAGGATGTGAATGGGAGTCCTAGTAACACACATGGGTTGGGAGGTGACCAATGTGGGTCTTGGTGGGCTTAGAAAGGGGTTAAATGAGATAAATGGAAAATATAATGGGTTATCTTTATACATGATTATGCTTAGTGAGATAATCATGAGAAATGATAACCATGGATGAATTTTGGAATGGGTTAATACATGATAATTAGGTGGTAAACCTAAATGATTGAATGTAATGAAGGTATTGTGTTATGTAATATGAGAATTGTGTTTGGAATGCATAAGTGGGTAAATGCTTGGGAAATGATAAATGGGATAAATGGGTTAATGAATGGTCAATGATGAATTTGGCTAAGGAAAATGGGTGGTTGAATACACCTAATGGGTTAAGGCATAGAATTGGGAATTTGGCTAAATGGATATGAATTGTATTTGGAAATTGTGTGAATGTGTTATTAAGTGGAAATGACTAGAGACCATAATAGAATGGATTATGATCCTAGTTTTGGGGCCAAGTGAGTTAGTCCTAATGAACTATGCCTAGTGAGATAGGCACAATGAATGGATGCTTAGTGAGATAAGCGTGATAAAAAGGGAATTGGGATAAATGTCTAAAAGATGTGAAATGTGGAAAATGTGTCAATGGGTTGTGGCATAGTATTAATTCCCATGTTTTTTGTTATTCATTGTGAATGTTGATTCCCAATAGAATTGTTTATGTTATGTTGTGTTATGTACTGTGATATCCAGTGGAATTGAATATACTTGGTTGTGTTATGGTATGGTTGTGGTGATTTTATAAATAAGCATGTGCATATGGATTGGTAGTGTGGGGTATTGACTAAGGTTCTATACCCATAGGTCGAGTTGGACTGGTGATCTAAACTCCACCCCTAATGCATGTGTTTGGGATGGGCACTGATGATCTATTCCCCTAATGGTTGCATTCCACCTGGACTGATGCTCCAAGGTAAGGTTATTGTATTTATGCAATTCCACCTAGACTGATCCTCCAAGGTGATGTTATTATATTGATGTCATTCCACCTGGACTAAGGCTCCAAGGTGAGGTTATTTTATTGATTTCATTCCACCTAGACTGAGGCTTTGAGGTTAGGAAAGCATGTTGATGTGATATGTGGATCCCTAGTGAGATAGGGACTTCCCTTGTTTTCTCTATAAATTGTGAATGATTTCCTTAGACCCTTGTGTAGATGATATTTATGCCTAAACCATGGAAAATGTGATCAATATGGCTTATTTAATGAAGATGGTATAAGAAATGGAATTGGGATAATTGCTAGTTATGAACTAAATGAACTTTGTTAACTAATGGCACCTGAATGGTTCCTTGTTTACTTACCATTTCCTTTGTACTTGCATGCACTATCTATTAGACTGGATATTTTGTAGACACCACTGGTGGTGGACTATTTAGTTTTGTACTCACACCCTGCTCGGGGTGCTGTTGGGTACCCGAATAGATCTATTAGTTGTAGGTAAGAACAAAGGAAAAGGCCACACTCCAAGATGTTGAGTTGGGCTCGATATGTACATGGGGAAGGACTCGGACTTGGAGTTGGGACCCATTGGGAGTTTTTTCCTTTTTTTTTATTTTGGATTCTTCAACTTTTCACTACTATTTTGGAATGACATGGTTGTATTTGATTTGTGGTTTGTACGCTATTTGGGAAACACTTGGTTATGATCATTTAATTGGTAGTTCATATTGTTACCATTATTTATATTTTATTATGTAGTGGATTACTCTATTAAATAGGGTATAGTCTTCCCATGTGACTCATTAGACCCTCGCTGCTCTTCGACAACCTCTGCCATACGAGGAGGCACACTTGAGGTAATGTGATGACCCGACTCGGAACACCGATTTAGTGTCTTGTAGGTTGAGGACATTACAATGTGGTATCAGAGGAGTTCTTTTCTCTTTCTTAATATTTGGGGATGGTATAAAGGTGATTAGGATAGTGTTAGGCCTTGTCAATGAGCTCGTTGTTGGGAGTATCTAACCCATGTATGAGGGAAAACCCACGTCACCCTGGGTGGGAATTTTTGTTCTTGATGTGCGTTGTTATAGTTGAATGATATTTCACCGTTGGGTGATGCACATGTTGTGTGATTTGACTAATTTATGATATTTTTGTTATTATTTTAATGACATGGGGTTGTGCATTCATGAATAATTTTAGGCACCTAAGGATATAGGTGGCATGCATCATTATAGGCACACACACGGGATGGGTGTGCGGGGCATATAGAGTAGAATGAATTTTATTTCCTTGATAAATATGAATAAAATGATACCTAATAATGGTAATTAAATGGGGGGGGGATTGAAAAGAATGAAAATTAATAGTTAATAAATAACATGTAAAAAGGAATGTTAGGGATGGGTTAAAATTTTGGGTTGTGATAGATTGTAAAATGTTGACTCGGTGTCTAAAAGAAAAAAAGTGTTGTATAATGATAGTAAAATTGTTAATGAAATTTTCCTAATGAAAGAATTGTGATTGATTAAGTTGGTTACCCCATGTTGACCATGACCACGGT
The DNA here is from genome assembly GCA_963277665.1 of Viscum album. Taxonomy (NCBI): domain Eukaryota; kingdom Viridiplantae; phylum Streptophyta; class Magnoliopsida; order Santalales; family Viscaceae; genus Viscum; species Viscum album. Next base: position 83,739,300 of record OY728121.1, on the reverse strand, counting down.
AGGTATAGTAAGGGGTGGTGTTCTAAGTGTGATGATGAACGTTAGGGTAAAGTATGAAGAATGGTTTGTTTAAGGGTGATCGCGTGGAATCTTTCCATCCATGGTTAATTTTTTTTGGTCATTATTCGACGTGATGATTGAATGAAAAGTTTGGAATGATAATGTTTGGGTGCAATGGTGGGTATCCCTGGTGTTTTTGGTTTGACCCTTGTATGCATGGGTGAGGTAGTGAGAGTGCCCTAGTGGAGATTTTGGGATTGGATTGTGAGGCCTTAATGGTCATGATATGGCCTAGGTGGTCTATTTAGGGAACCCTTGGTAGGGCTATGGCCTTTGGGTTGTGAGGTGTTTTTTGGTAATGTTAAATAGGAAACTTTCATGGTTCGTGACCGTACAGAGTGCATACTGGACCCTAAATATGGTGCCTGGGTATTGGTGACCTTGTGAGTAGAGACCTTGCGAGTTGTGACTTGAATTATGGGGGGGGGGGGGTGATTTTCTATAGTGCTGATGAATGTTTACCCCTTTGGTGTGGAACCTATAGAATATGGTTGTTTGGTACACAAAGCATAGTGTGTGTTGGAATGGGATTGAGAGTTCCATTCACGAACTTTACTTCATTCGTTTCATGATAAGTGTGGTCTAGAGAGAGGGCCAATGTCTTATCCTGGTTGTGACTCTAATCAAGGGAGTTGGTTTTCTTCAACCTTCAGGGTGACCTATGAGAGATGTCGGACCAGGATTTTAGTACTTTTGGGTGTGTGTCACACATGTTGATGTTTTGAACTTTGAAAGTGGGACATAGAGTGCTGCATGGTTCAGTTTTGTAACGTAAGGATAAGTGGGAAGGTTGATGGTCTAGTTGTGCCTGGTTCTTTCATAAGGGAACCCTCATGTTTGTGATAAGAGGTAAGGTTTGTTTTGAATGGTTGTATTGCTTGAATTATCGACTCACCTATTTGAGTGAAGATCAATGGAGGTATGAAGTGGTTTTGAATAGAAATGACAAGGGTGGATAAAGTGTGGTTATATAATTTCTCTCAAGGGTGACATCTAAGGTAAGGGTGTTCATGTGGTTCAACTTGTTTGTATAAATGGTTTGGTAGTGTAGAAATGGTTAAACATGGTTGGAAATCACACCTGAGAAGTGTTGGGTAATTATTGATGAGATATGTTTGGTAGGGGAGCCTGAGATCCTTGACTTGTCATGATGTCCCATAATTCGACATCAGAAACGGGCAAGTTGGTGGCGGTGTCCTTCAACAACTTCTTAGCAAACCTCTTCTAGTGATGAGCATGCCTTATATCTTGACATCATACCAGGTATGTTGAGAAGCTCTATCTTGCGCCAAGAGACATGAATGTTTTTGGTTGGATGAGGGACACCATGGAGTTTACGTGCATGGAAACAGTCTATGTAGAGCTTGAGGATGGAATGTGTACCCTCTTTGGTTTTGGGTGAGGTCCTCAGGATGGACCGAATGATGAAAAAAATTATGGGTGCCAACCACAGAGGCCGAGAATGGGCACTGGGTGATGTTAGTTTCCTTGTTTTGGGAAAAGGCTGGATGGCCATGTCAAAGTTTGGGGTTTGGCTTGTGATGGAGTAAAAGATGCAGTGGTTTAAATCCCCCTTAAGAGAAGTGGTAATGACACTCCTAAGGTGGGGAGTGATACGTCAGTCCTGGGTTTGGAAAAGAGAATATTGAGATGATGTAATGGCACTAGGGTAGCAATGAGGAATTGGTGAGGTGCGTTTCAGGTTCCTTAGAGAGGCATGTGGGACTTGGTTGTAGTGACAAATGAGCCAAGTGTTGACTCGAGCTCAAGGGCGGTTCCAAGTGAGGCTTGCGAAGTCTATGCTGAGTCTTAGAATGATGTGGTTGGATATGACAATAGGTTGTGGCAAGATAGGTTGTGTTTTATAAATACAATTAAGATCAGGGTTAGAATCAGGTAATTTCTCCTTGGGTGGTTTTAGGACATCTTGAGGTTGAGGGAACCTTGGACATGTGATGTCGTGTCATGCCAAGGGTGATGCTCGATGAAGGTCTGGAGGGTGGTAACACCGCAGTGATAAAATTCTATTGGAATTCAAGGAACGACCCCAGTTGGTTGTGTGGGATGATAATTATAGGCTTCCAGTTAGTAAGCACCTTCCGAAGGTGAGAAGGGGGTAGTGTACCATCAGTGGAGAGTGGGCACTTGGGGGAAATCCAGTTGGGTGAGGACCGACCTGAGATGATAAACTTGAAAGTGTGTAGTGGGAGTGACCCACCTCTTAGTTCATGTAGTGGTGGAAAGTTTATTTTTTGAAATGAAGTTTTAGATGAGTGAGGTCATTTTGATCTTCGTCCTTTAAGGGATGGTGTAAGAATTCCCTTTCAAATGGTTTCGATGGTGTGGAAGGATGTCAATGTAGGGTAATTCCCTAGGGATTCTTGGGTGCGGTATGTTGGAACATGTTAGGAAATGGGAAGTTTGGGTTGAGTTATGGTGGTCCTTCATTTATGGAGGTGGTTCCAAGTAACTATAAATGGTGGAGATAACCATACCGGATAAATGGTTGGTTGATGATGTGATCATAGTTTCAGGTTGGAAGGACTCGAGTGGTCACCATTCAGGTGGGTTAGCCCTGGTAGAGAGCTTTGGAAAAATTTAACTGGTCGAGTAGCCAAGAGTTTTTAGTTGCATTTGGATGTATAGTTGTGGAGTGAGATATTAAAAAAATGTGGTTGGAAGGGTTGTGTATTTTCCTTCGGATGATACTGGGTTGGGTCACCACTAGAGTTGGATGAACAGAAAATGATGCCAAGTGATTTGGGTCATGAGTTGTATAGAGGATCAGGCCTATGAGGTTCCAATTAGTTCCCCCATGATGATGGGATGTTTTGTATTAAGTTTCCAAGTGTTGTGAGTTAAGTGTTTTCACCTAAGTTTTCCCCATGAAGTTCTCGTCGTGAGAACGGTTGAATTTGATGAATACTTGAGGGGTTTTCAGCTTGTGTTGTGGTTGCAATGAGGAAGGCTTGTGAGGAAAGTTTGTGCCATTGATTTGTGTTTGATAGGAATTGTGATGTACAACTAGAAACTTGGAAAGTGGGAGTGGATAGGTAGACCTTGTGACATGATCCCTTGTTATGGAATTTAGTGATGCTCAGAAGAGTGGCTCGAGGATGAGCCATTATAAGGTGGGGAGGTTGTAAGATCCTAGATTTTCTTAAGGTATTTTTTGTTTATGTTGTGGTTTGGGTCCCTCTTTTTGCCTAAATAAGTGTTTTCTGGAGTTCATGTGAAGGATTGGGGGTGCCTCGGGGGCTCAGGGTGCAAATAGAAGAGATATCAGGCCAAACAGTGCTAGGAACACGGTCTGTGCATGGTTAGGGGAAACCGTTCGGGATCCCAGGAAACCGTGCGAAATGGGTGTCTTCAAATAATAGCTTTCTCATAGTTTGCACACGGTTTGGAAAACTATGTGGGTAAACCATGTGGCCTAGAAAAGTTAGAAAATTTACAAAATTTCCATAATGGGATTTAAAACCCCAACTCGGGATTTTCATCCATTTCATCCCATGCAACCCTAGTGACGATCCATTTCAACCCAAGCTTCCAAGAGGTGTTTCTCCTTCAATTATTAGATGTTTAGGGCATCATTGGTAGTGGATTGAAGCTCCAGGTAAGTCTAATCCTCTCCACCCCTCTCTTCTTTGGATTAGGGCTTGTGGTTTCTCCCATATTCTTGTAAAGTTATAAACCCCCTTGTTTTCTGGTGGAACCTAGGTTGGGGTTTAAAGGGGTGCTTTAATCCAGATCCAAGGCCATGATTTAGAGTGCATTCATCATCAGATTTGAGGTAGGTGGTCTACAAGTTACATCCCTTTAGTTTTATAGAGATTTTTTCATAAAGTATTTGATTCTTACCCTATTGTGAAGAGTTCGTTGTGAATTTATTGTGATGTGATTTTTAGGGAGTCTAAAAAACCTAATGGAACCCTCATGATCCTTGTGGGATGCATGGAGGATGATGTGACCAATGTTAGTTCCACCCATGGGGTGTGACAATGTTCTCAGACATAGAGTTTAGCTAAGTAAATGTTGGGCCATTGTGTGAGAACATATAGCCCAGGGTGAATATGATATTAAGCTCGAAGGATGTGAATGGGAGTCCTTGTAACACACATGGGATAGGTGATGACCTATGTGGGTGTTGGTGGGATTAAAAAGGGGTTAAGTGAGATAAAGGGAAACACTAAGGGGTTAGATTTATACATGATTATGCTTAGTGAGATAAGCATGGGAAAATATAATCAGGTATGAATTGTGGAATGGGTTAATACATGATAATTAGGCGGTTCACCTAAATGATTGAATGTAATTAAGGGATTGTGTTATATGATATGAGAATCGTGTTTGGAATGAATAAGTGGGAAAATGATTGGGAAATGATAAATGGGATAAATGGGTTAATGAATGGTAAATGATGAATTTGGCTAAGGTAAAGGGGTAGTTGAATACACCTAAAGGGTTAAGGCATAGAAATGGGAATTTGGATAAATGGATATGAATTGTATTTAGAAATTGTGTGAATGTGTTATTAAGTGGAAATGAATAGAGACCATAATATAATGGATTATGAGCCTGGTTTTGGGGCCCAGTGAGTTAGTCCTAATGAATGATGCATAGTGGGATAAGTACAATGAATGAATGCTTAGTGAGATAAGAGTTATAAAAAGGTAATTGAGATAAATGGATAAAAGATGTGAAATGTGGAACATGTGTCAATGGTTTGTGGCATAGTATTAATTCCCATGTTTTTGTCATGCATTGGGAATGTTTATTCCCAATAGCATTGGTTATGTTATGTTGTGTTATGTATTGTGATATCCAATGGCATTAAATATACTTGGTTGTGTTATGGTATGGTTGTGGGGATTTGATAAATAATCATGTGCACATGGCTTGGTAGTGTGGGGTATTGAATAAGTTTCTACACCCATAGGTCGAGTTGGACTGATGCTCTAAACTCCACCCCTATTGCACAGGCCAGGGATGAGGACTAATGATCTATTCCCCTAATGGTTACATTCCACCTAGACTGAGGCACTAAGGTGAGGTTATTGTATTGATGTCATTCCACCTGGACTGTGGCTCCAAGGTGAGGTTACTATATTGATGTAATTACACCTGGACTGAGGCTCCAAGGTGAGGTTATTATATTATTTTCATTCCACCTGGACTGAGGCTTCAAGGTGAGGAAAGTGTGTTGATGTGATATGTGGATCCTTAGTGAGATTGGTACTTGCCTTGTTTTCTCTATACATTGTGAATTATTTCCTTAGAACATTGTGTAGATGATATTTATGCCTAAACCATGGAACATGTGATTAATATAGCTTATGTAATGAAGATGGTATAAGAAATGGAATTAGGATGAATTATAGTCATGAACTAAATGAACCTTGTTAACTAATGGCACCCGAAGGGTCCCTTGTTTACTTACCATTTCTTTTGTACTTTCATGCACTATCTATTGGACTAGATATTTTTTAGACATCGTTTGTGGTGGACTATTGAGTTTTGTACTCACACCCTGCTCAGGCCGCTGTTGGGTACCCAAGAAGATCTCTTGGTTGCAGGTCAGGACAAGGGAAAAGGTCCTACTCTGAGATGTTGAGTTGGGCTCAGGATGTACGTGGGGAAGGACCCGGACTTGGAGTCGCGACTCGTGTGGAGTTTTGGCCTTTTTTTTTATTTTTGGATTCTTCCACTTTGCACTAATAGTATGGAATGGCATGGTTGTATTTGATTTGTGGTTTGTACCCTATTTGGGAAATGCTTGTTTATGATTTTTTAATTGGTAGTTTATATTGTTTCCATTATTTATATTGTATTCTATTGTGAATTACTCTGGTAAAGAGGGTATTGTCTCCCCATGTGACTCATTAGACCCTCTCTGCTTGTTGGCAACCTCTGGCATACGGGGAGGCGTGGCTGAGGTCATGTGATGTCCCAGATTGGAACATCGGTTTATTGGCTTCCAAGTTAGGGACGTTACAACTTAACTCTTGACCAAGCCCAATATGATCTTCAACACGTTAAGGTCAAACAAAACTGCATACGGGAGAAGTGAAAGTTGATAGAGATTACCACCCGAGTGATGTTATCCGAGCCACCCCAAGAGTCTTTCACCATCACACACCCTACCCTTAGGTCATATGCGGGTGTTATAAGGGGTTATATAACAAGACCCTAACACTATGATTATGTGCATTATTTATGTGTAGAATAAAGAATATACATTAGTTTTATTATTTTTACTTTGTAAATAGTTTTTAAAGCACAAATTGTATTTTTTAGTTAATATCCAATTAAGAAATCTATTTTGATGAATTAATGGTTTTTTTGAATTAAATAATATTTTAATAAAATATTATTTCTAAATTACTTTTTATTAAATTTAAATGATCGTATAATTTTTTATGAATACAATTATAATTTTTATTATGGTTCAAAAGTCGTTTTTGTCAAAACCCATGAATTTTTGATAAATGTCAGTTTTTATTTTAAAAGTAAAAATTAATATATTTAGAAACTTATTTAGATAAAATAAATATTATATTTTTAATCTGAATGCCGAAATTATCCAACGGTGAATTTTTCATAATTTTCTGAGACAATCGAATTTTTGGGTAAAAATTAAATACCATTTAATTATACAATGTGTTTTATGACATAATAATTACCTAATAGTGATGTAATAAAATTCCATAAATGGTATGTTAGGCCAATATATGTTTTACAATTAAAATAATGTGATTTTTTATTTTTTTGATTAATTTTATGGTGCCTTAGTGGACCCATCGAGACTTATAAAACATTTTAACTTTTAAAATGATTTCCTTGAGAGTGTGAATCACCTCCACATAATCAAGCATAATATTTTAATAATTTCGGCTATTGGACTTATAAAATAATATTTTTCACTCCCATTTTGAAAAAACCATGGGAAAAAAACCTTGGTTTGGTTTGTGGTTTTGATTATTTTAATGTGTGGTGTCCAAAACCGAAATAATAAAGAATTCCCTCTCTATTCCTATATAAACCCACCCATGATCCCACTTTCTCTTAATTAAAATCCATTTAATCTCAACCAAAATCTTCCCTCATCTCTATAGAATCTCCAAAAGGCACCCCAATCTCCCAATAATCCTCTCTCAAGCCCCTCCCAAGACTTTGGGATCACACTTCCAAGTAAGGGATTTCTTTCTTTCTCATTTTTGTCCAAGTTTATTTATGTTGCTATACCTTTGTATTTTCAATTAAAAATGTTGGGGTATGATTTATCATCTCACCTATACTTCCATCATTATGTTTTAATTACTATATACCTATTTATCTCTCATTAATGCCTCCCATGTACACCCATTACCATGCCGAAATTCTGTAAGGAATTTCTCGCTTCACATTTACATTAAAGAAATTATTTTGTATTATAAATGTAAATTCCATTACAATTGTTTGGACATGTATCTATATGAAACCCTTAATGTAAATTTCATGTAAAAATTACTATACACCCCTTTCTATCTTATTAAATTTTTTTAGGAATTCTTATGTCACACCGTTATGCTGATGAATTTGCATCATAATTTTCCAAGCCAAAGTCATTGTGTAGTGAATTCCATGCCCATTTCTATATAAAGGGTATTCAACTTTATGCACATTTACTTATTGATTATATAATTTTAATTTATAAATTCCACATTCCTTTATCGTGGAAAAAATGATGATGTTTAATGAATCCATGTTATATGATCCATGTGGCACACTTATGCATGAAATGAAATGATTAAGAAGGGTGTGTCCTGATAGCGCTCCAATGCATTGGGTAAAGAATGGTATCATGATACGTCAAGTGAAATGAGGGTTTACTCAATATAATTCAAGTAAAATGAGGTTTTACTCATTCTCCATGTGAAATGATCCTTGGATCATGCTAATATCATGTTAAATGTTGTTACCACATTTCCATGTTATGATAATTCTGCTATATCATGCCTTTATGTTCATGTTTATATTATGATTCATTGATATGACTATTACCTAAAATTTACTATATTAATCAGGTTATTACTTATTTACTCCCTTACTAGGCTTTATATCTCACCCTTTTATTATGCATGTTCTCAAGTTATCCCATGCAATGATAAGTATAAAGAACCAGGGTACTTTGCAAACCAGTTCCCTAATACAAGGGTTTTTGGAGGCAACCAACAACCTCTAAGGCAGAAAGGGAGAGATTCTCCATCCCTACTGCCGAAGTGTACCCCGAAAACGAAGTGGTTATAGGTACTCTAGTTTTTTATTCAAGAATATAGAACATACTTTTTGATTCTAGTTCTATGAATTCTTTTTTATCCTGAAAGTTTATTAGAACAATCCCAACACCACCACAAGTTATGGAATTAAAGATGTTAGTGGGAACAAAAAATGGGAAAATCATTGCATCCCATGAATATAACTACTCCCCTGTCATAATTTGTGGATTTAACTTCCCAAAAAACCTTTTCATACCCCCTTTGCTGGAATTTGATGAAATTATTGGCATGGATTGACTTTCCTTATATAGAGCCAACATAAATTGATGTGAGAGGGAAATCAATCTCTATATGGAGAATCGACCCCCGATTCTGTACAAGTGCAAGGATGAGGATGAATCTTCTTTAGCACCATCATCTCAAGAGTGGATATTACTACCCTATGAGCATGTGTATCTTTTACAGATGATTGAGTCTAAGGAAGAAACCATCCTTGAAGACATGCTTATTGTGAAGGAATTCCCTGAAGTGTTTACCGAGGAATTGTCTGGTCTTCCTCCTAGAAGAGATGTTGAATTCTCAATTTATCTTATACCTAGGACGTTTCTAATATCCAAGACTCCATATAGAATGGATGTTTTGGAGCTTGATGAGATAAAAAAATAACTATAGGAGAATCTGGATAAAGGGTTTATATGCCCAAGTGCTTCACCATGGGGTGCACCAGTCCTCTTCCTCAAGAAGAATGATGGGTAAATGCACCTTTACATCGATTATTGTGAGCTCAAAAAAATAATGATAAAGAACAAGTATCCTCTTCCATGAATTGATGACATGTTTGATCAGCTACGTGGAGCAAAATACTTCTCCAAGGTGGATTTGCGGTCAGGATATTACCAAGTAAGGGTGAAGAAAGAGGATATCCTCAAGACTAATTTTTTTACAAGGTAAGGGAACTATGAATTCATAGTAATGACTTTAGAACTCCCTAATGATCTATAAATCTTCATGTACTTGATGAATACATTCTTTATAGATCACCTCGAAAAATTTGTGGTAGTGTTTATAGATGATATTCTAATATAATCCAAAACCAAGGAAGAGCATGAGGAGTATCTAGGAACTATACTAGAGACCTTGCGAAAGGGGAAGCTCTATGAAAAGTACATCAAGCATGAGTTCTAGTTGAAGTAAGTCTCATTCTTAGGTCATATCATCACAAACAATGGGATATCTGTGGATCCCTCCAAGACAGTTGCAATTTAGGGATGGATGAGGCCAATATCGGTAACAGATATGTGTAGATTCCTGGGGTTAGTTGGATATTATCTCTAATTTGTGAGAAATTTCCCACAATTCTCCAACCCTCTTACCAAGATAAATCGGAAGTGAGTAAAATTTTCTTGGAGTGATGAATGTGAAGATAGATTCAAGGATTTGAAAAGGAGTCTTATCACTTCACCCATGATCACACTACCCATAAGTGGAGAAATTTTTATGGTATTCAGTGATGCTTCAAAGAAGGGCCTGGGTTGTGTGTTGATGTAAAATGAAAAATTCAATGCCAATGCTTCAAGGCAATTTAAATTTCAGGAGAAAAACTATCCAACACATGATCAAGAGTTGGCTGCAGAAATATTCACCTTAAAAATTTGGTGAAATTACCTCTTTGGGGAGAAGTGTGAAATATACATAGATCACAAAAGTGTCAAGTATATATTCACATAGAAAGAGTTTAATATTCCCCAATGAAGATGGATAGAGCTGATAAAAAACTATGATCGATCAATCCATTTCCACCCAGGGAAAGAGAAAAAGGTGGTAGATTCTCAAAGTAGAAAGGTCCCATCAATTATATCATTGATGAGAATTGAAAAGGATCCAATCTTCTTAGATTTGATGAATATGGAAAGAGTAATCATAAATAAGGGAACATCATCAATCCTTTCACAAATTATTTCTCAACCGTCTATTTTGGAAAGGTTAAAGGATGATCAAAAGGATGATGTGGGAAATTAGAAGAAAGTGGAAACTATTAGAAAAGGGAAATCCTCAAAGTTTAATGTTAATAAAGAAGGAATTGTGAGATTTGGGACAAGAATATGTGTTCCATCAATCCCAAAGTTAAAGAAATAACTTTTGGATGATGCACATAGTTAGAATTTCTTAATTCACCCAGGAAAAAAAAAGATGTATCGAGATCTCTGAGAGCATTATTGGTGGGATAACATAAAGAAGGAGATCACTGAGTATACATCAAAGTTCCTAGTATCTCAGCATGTGAAGGCATAGAAAAAGAAGTCTATGGGAATGATGCAACCATTACCCATACCAGCATAGAAATGGGAGAACATCACCATGGACTTTGTCACCAGACTTCTGAAGACATCCAAAGGAAACAATGCTATCTGGGTTGTTGTGGATTGTCTTACAAAGATAAAACACTTCATTGAAATTTGAGAGGATTTATCATGGGATCAACTAGCACTGATATATATCAGATAAGTGGTAAGGGTTCATGGAGTACCACTATATATTGTATCCGTTCGAGATCCAATATTTACCACTAAGTTCTGGAAGATTCTTCAACATGATTTGAATACTGATCTGAACTTCAGTACGACTTATCATCCTCAAATTGATGGAAAATCTGAGTGGACTATCCAAACACTTGAGGACATGTTGAGATAATTCTCAATGGACTTAAAAGGAGGATAGGATCAACATCTTCCTATGGTTGAGTTCTCTTACAATAATAGTTTCCACTCAAGCATCCAAATGGATCATTAAAAAGTCCTTTATGGGAAGGGTTGCAGAACACCGACATGTTGGGATGAAGTTGGGGAGTGAAAACTCCTAGGCCCATAAATGGTTTAAGAAATGGTGGAGAAGGTTAAGACCATCCAACAACACATTAAAGCTACTCAGAGTCGATAAAAGATCTATGCTGATAATAATCAATGAGACTTAGAGTTTGATGTCAGAGACATGCTATTCCTATACATATCACCATGGAAGAGAGTTATGAGATTTGGGATGAAGGGAAAGCTTAGTCCAAGGTAAATCAACCCTTTTGAGATCCTTGATCGCATTGGAGCAGTGGCCTATCGACTAGCACTCCCATAAAACTTATCTCAAGTGCATGATGTATTCCATGTATCATTGTTGAGAAAGTACATACCTGAACCATATCATGTACTCAATCTAGATGTGGTACCATTGGAGAATGAACTCTCCTATAAATAGAATCCAGTGAAGATCTTAGATCATATGGGAAACGTTCTACGAAATAAGACAATGTCCCTTATCATGGTGTTGTAGAGAAACCGAAAGTTTGGAGAAGCAAAATGGAAATTAGAGGAAGTGATAAAGTAGAGTTACCCTCATCAGTTTTAGTGCGGGAAAAGTAAATTTCAAGGGAAAAATTTCTTAAGGGGGGAAGATTACAATGACCCAAACTTTTATTAATGAAAATTCCTCTTGATCTAATTAAATTTCTTATTATGTGAAATGGTTATATAAAATATGAACTTCCTTGGTTTTATGGATTTCAAAATACCATTAATAATTGTTAATGTTTCTAAGATAGTCATTGAATAGTGATCAAATGATTAGTATAAATATATGGCTTTAAAAAATCTAATTTACTTAGATAAAGGAAGCGATGGCCTCATCCAGTATAATTGCTCCATACAAAGCCCATTTTTTGGAGCTCATAAAGGAGGTGGAATCACTGGGTTTTTCTCTTGACGAATCCCAAGCCTAGCTTCAACATGTTAAGCTCGAACGGAACTTCCTATGAGATAAGTGGAAGTTGATAGAGATTACCACCCGAGTGATGTTATCCGAGCCACCATAGGAGTCTATCACCATCGCACACCTTACCCTTAGGTCATATGTGGGTGTTATAAGGGGTTATGTAACAAGACCATAAAACTATGATTATGTTTATTATTTTTGTGTAGAATAAATAACATAAATTTATTTTATTATTGTTACTTTGTAAATAGTTTTTAAAGCACAAATAGTATATTTTAGTTAATATCCAATTAAGAAATATATTTTGATGAATTTTTTTAATTAAATGGTATTTTAATAAAATATTATTACTAAATTACATTTTATTAAATATAAATTATAGTATAATTTTTTATGAATACAATTATAATTTTCATTAAGGTTTGAAAGCCATTTTTTTCAAAACCATTGAGTTTTTGATAAATGTCCGGTTTTATTTTAAAAGTAAAAATTCACATATTTAGAAAATTATGTAGATAAAATAAATATTATTTTTGGAATCAGGACATCGAAATTATCCAATGGTGAAGTTTTCATAATTTTCTGAGACAGTTGAATTTTTGGGTAAAAATTAAATACCGTTTAATTATACAATGTGTTTTATGACATCATAATGACCCAATAGTGATGTAATAAAATAATATAAATGGTATTTTCGGCCAATATATGTTTTAACATTAAAATAATGTGATTTTAGATTTGTTTTATTAATTTTATGGTGCCTTAGTGGTCCCTCCAAGACTTATAAAAAATTTTAACTTTTAAAATGATTTCCTTGAGAGTGTGACTCACCTCCACATACGCAAGAATAATATTTTAAGAAGTTAGGAAATTTTCCTTATAAAATAATTTTTCCACTACCCTTTGGAAAAAACATGGTAAAAAACCATGGGTTTTTTGTGGTTTTGATTAGTTTAATGTGTGGTGTCCAAAACCTAAATAATAAAGAATTCCCTCTTTTCCTATATAAACCCACCCAAGCTCCCACTTCCTCTTCACTAAAATCCTTTGGATCTCGACCAAAATCTGCCCTCCTCTCTCTATAATCCTTCCAAGTCTCCTCAAGATTCCAATAATCCTATCTCAATCCCCTCCTAAGCCTTTGGGATCACACTTCCAAGTAAGGGATTTATTCCTTTCTCATTTTTGTCCAAGTTTCTTTATGTTGTTATACCTTTATATTTTCAATTAAAAATTTTGGGGTATAATTTCACACCTCCCCTATAATTACCCACTTATGTTTTAATTATTATAAACCTATTTATCTCTCATTAATTCCTCCTATGTACACCCGTTACCATGCCGAAAATCTTTAAGGAATTTCTCTCTTCACATTTACATTCAAGAAATTATTTTGTATTATGAATATAAATTACATTACATATGTTGGGTAATGTATCTATATAAAACCATTACTATCCATTTCATGTAAATATTATGAGATACCCATTTCTCTCCCTTCAACAATTTTTATGAATTCTTATGTCACGCCATTATGCTGCCAAAATTACACCGCGATTTTCCAAGACAAAGTCATTGTGTTTTGAATACCTAGCCCATTTCTCTATCAAGGGTATTAACATTTATGAACATTTACCTATTGACTAAATAGTTTCATGTATTAATTACACATTCATTTATCATGTAATAAATGATGATGTTTAATGAATCCATGTTATATGATCCATGTGGCACACTTATGCATGAAATGAAATGATTAAGAAGGGTGCGCCCTGATAGCACTCTAATGCATTAGGTAAAGAATAGTATCAAGATACGTCAAGTGAAATGAGGGTTTACTCAAGATAATTCAAGTGAAATGAGGTTTTACTAATGATCCATGTGCAATGAGCCTTGGATCATTCTAATATCATGCTAAATGTTGTTGCCACATTTTCATGTTAGGATAGTCATCTATATCATGCCTTTATGTTCATGTTTCTATTATGCTCCATTGATATAACTATTGCCTAACATGTACTATATTATTCATGTTATGACTTGTTCACTCCTTTAATAGGCTTTGTAGATCACTATTTTCTTATGAATGTCCTCAGGTTATCCCATGCAATTCTAAGTACGAAGGAATGCTGTGGTCATGTAAAAAAAGTTTTCAATAAAGATGTTGTGTTTTATGTTCTAAGTTGTTATGAAATGTTCTTAATTTCCTAAGAAACTAGACCTATCAATACTCAGAGTTGCATTAAGTGTAATTTTATATAATAAATCATGTTTAAGTGTGTAATAAAGAGTAGGGTTTTTATACCAGTGGTTTCATGTATCGAGTCAAAAAGAAGAACTTAGGGTCCTGATGTATGGATACGTCAGCTGCCGCACCAACAATGGAATCCCCAATCCTAAAAGTCGAACTCGAAACATTCAACACTATTTCAACAAAAAAACCACATACTCTCAATATTTAAGGTAAAAACTAACTTCCTTTGATAAAAATATGTCACAACCCATCCCCGGGGCCCGTGCTGCGACTACCCCCAGCCCACCTCACAAAGGGGAGGGGATGACGACTAGTGTGAAAGGAAATAACCTAAAAGTTGGAGGCATTTCTCGAGTACCTGTAAACATGCACACCCAAAAAACCAACCCACAAATATGAAAGGGAAAACATGTATTCCACTAAGATAACTACTAAGTGTAAACAATATAAGATGAAAGTAAAGCGCCCAAAATACAATCCCAACAAAGAAAAGATAAAAACAAGAAAGTAAAAGGTCTCTGTAAATCTATCTATAGAAAACCCTACTTGAAGGGTAGGCATAGAGTATATTCCAGAAGTCTTAGGAGTATGCCTAGCCTATCTAATCTCACTAGGCACCGTCTGGTCCTAGAACACCCAGGTCTCCGTCAAAGCATCGATCGTCTGCACAAGAAATGACACGTGCGGGCGAAGCCAGTGCAGGGGTGAGTAACACAGTACTCAGTAGGGACCCCAAACCACAATGAAAAAGTACGTACCAAGAAATGGAAAGATCACCAAGGTATAACCTAAATCATAGAAATCAAGTTCATCAGCCGTGAAACTAAACATTTTGTACTACTATGGGACTCATCCCTGACGAGTCACTGAGGTCAGTCGGGCCACTGAGGTCCGCTTGTCTGCTGGGCCACTAAGGTCTACATGATTATTCATTTGGTGGGCCACTAATGTTCATACAACTATTCGTGTGCTGGGCCACTGAGTTATGCACAACTATTAGTCTGATTTCAGGAGAATTTACTCATAAAGTCATCATCCATATCCAAATTCCATGAAAACTCACTTGGATTATGTCAAAAGGGCCATCTTATTGCGAGGGTCCCAATGCCAAAAACAGCTCTTCAATTAGATGCACAGTTTGGAAGTTATGGATGTTTTAGTAAAAAAAGGCCAGTGGGGTTTGGGTCCTGTCTAACCCGACCTCGCCCAGGGTCTACTGACCCGAATCCAAGTCTGATCCAACTCGAGTTCAACCCAATCCGAGTTTGACCCGATCCCTTGGGCTCGGCTTAGACCGACTGGGTCCGTCCTAGACCCGATGGCCGTGGGTCTGGCCTGATGGGGTGGCCCAGCCCACTAGGTGGGCTGATCCGGTTCGCTTGTGATGCGGCAGTTTCCGTGGGTCACCACTATGAGTTACCACCATAGGTTGATGCCATAGTCCAGCTGAACCTTGGCCTGTAACCACATGACGTGGTGTGGTCTCCACCGCTGGCCATTGTCAGTGGCCCGTTCCACTTCCCGTAGATTCCTCTATGGGCCCCCTTCTCATCGCCGTAGCATACCGCCCGCACACTGTGCCCTTCTTTTCTTAAAACAGTGCCCCTCTGGTGCCGGTATCCCATACCATTGCGGCCCGCTGGATGCGACCTTCTCTAATGAATAATTCCAACTTCTTCATGTGGCCGTTGATACATGCCACCTCCGCATCAACCACCGGCCTTTAAGATGCTGGCCCCATGTCACCGCAGATGTCCTATTCCTTCATCGTCACACCACTCTGGTGTTGTCACGAGGTCAGATCTTCGGTACTAGGTTGTTGTTCCATGGATCAAAGGTGAGAATACTACTTGTTCATAAGACACAAAGACGTGAAGGAATAAATAGCGGGGGAGAAGAACGCACAAGGAAATCATGAAGGACGGATCATAGCCATTGTTCATGTCGACATGGATTCATCCTTGTTACATGGTTTAACGAGGAAGAAAAAATCACATGAATACCACTCCCTTAAATCCCCACAAGTCAAATCCCATCCCACAAGAACAAACGACCCGCAGATCAACCTGTTAGTGGGTTGATCCACATTTATTATTTATAAATAAAGTACAGGGAAACCAAATCATAAAAAACAAAACCTATACCTAAAGTTGGATCAATAGTTGGCAATGATTGGTGTCACTGCGTTCATCATTCCATGATCCATCATTGGCTGTCATTCATTGATCAACATTAGCCAACACCAAATCTCCAATAGTTTAGAGTGATTCACCAATGTGGCAATGATCCCATATTCGATTAACCTATTAAATGGGGAAAATGTGTTTTAGAATTTCTGTTACGCTATTTCATTTATGAAACATCGTTTCTATTATGCTGCAATGAAATTAAAAATTCAAATAAAATAAACGAAAAGTTTATTTTATTTTTGATTAAGAAAATTCTTATATTAAATTTTCTTAAAAGTCTGAAAATTAACTTTTTTCCTCAACCTGTTCCGATCAAGGTTAAGTCCATTCATGGTGAATTAATCATTTTGAATGCAACGACGCCCTCATATTTTTAATCCAAGCACCCATTTAGAAGTTTCTAAAACCTCTCATGTGTTCTATTTTAAATAAACTTAAAAAAATATCAAACACTTATTCCAGGCTCATCGGGGCTTGGAATAAAGTGCCATCTGATCACTTGGTTTCGAAATAATCCCATATATTTAAAAAAAAATTACATGGAATTCCAGGAGATTACAGTTTTCAATCTCAACTAGTTATAGAGTTTTCTCACAAAGTTGTTTGAATAATGTGAAAAATTGGAGTACAACAATAGCAACCCTTTTGGTAATAATGTACATAATTCCAATGATAGTAACTACTATAAAAAATATGTGAATAATAAATTTTCAATCCTTGTAACATATAACGATTTAAGTCGACACACATTGAGATGTTACTTGAATACCAATCAGACAACTTCACATATTTTAAAATTTGAGGAATGTATTTTATACCTATTTTTCATTAAAAAAATTTCTAGATCATACTTTCCATTATCATCTGGATTGAGATCACTATTTATGTTCATTTTTTGGAAGTCCTTCCAAGCATTTAGATAGTCCTTTGATTTTTCATTCCCATTAAGAAATATGAAGATCAAATTTCCAAAAAAATTATTCTAAATATGTATAACATCAAGATTATGCCACAAAAAGTTAAATACCCAGTACAAAAGTTTGAAAAATATAATTTTTTTCTTCCATTGTTGTGTTCAAATATCACTTGAAAATACACTTCTAACTCATTTCCCAATATCATTCAAATGGCACACCATCCCAAATTCTATTTCAACATTTCCTTGTTGTTCCAATATTTCAGAACCATTCAACAAATTTGGAGGTGGTCTATGATCAATAGAGCCATTAAAATTTTACTTTTTCAATTGAAATCTATGATATGCATTAACAAATCTTTGATGAAACAATAAACACCATTTTTTACTATATGGTAGTCATTTGGGATCAAAACCAAAGTTATAAATAGGAAAAGCCAAACCCGTTTAAGTTTTCTAACTAGATAAGTTCCCAAGTCTAGGTAAGTCACTAATGATCCACATTAGGGCATCATGGATTTTGAATATTGTTCTAGAAGATGCATCATATTTCTCAACACTGTTTCTGTATAACTCCTATAATTATTTAGTTAGAGGCTGCAAGTATACATAAATATCATTTCCATAAATTTATTTTCCAAGAATAATCATCTAAATAATAAAAGAAGTTTGTTTTATACACATCCACAAAGGTAGATTGTAAGGTATCAGAACAATGGGACAAATGATATAACTGGTTCTCAAAGTTCCAAATGGGTTGAATCCATCATTAACCAATCCCAATGGGACATTCCTAGGATTAGATTAGAAATATAGATATAATGAATCAAATTTCTTCCATGATTTTGAATCTATTGGATGTCACATTAACCTATCATTGTTATTATCTATAGAATGAAACTTCAGGTTCTCCACAGTTTTCAATGACATGAATAATCTTTGCAATCGAGGTTTTAAAGAAATGTAATGAAAAACAAATCAGGTGGGGTCCTTTACTTATTATTTATAGCAGTATTTTGATTCAAACTTTTAACATCACCCATTTAATACCATCTAGAAGAAGGTTTTTTAATCATGTCTACTTGAATCCTCTCCCCAATAAAGTATACAATCACTGGGATAAACATTTATTTTTGTACAATTAAGACCCAGATTGTTAACAATTTTTTTCATATCATTAAAATACTTAGGGATCTTTTATTAAAGAAATTAAACATGAAAAAATTACAATATCATGGATATTTCCTTATTTTTAATTCCACATAGGCATATGATATGGTACAAATTCAATAGAAAATAATGTTTTGAATATTTCAGACATCCACCATACAAATCTTGATTTCCATATTTAACTAAATCATGAAATGAATTTTTCTAATCAGTGAATTTCTATATTAGATTAGTCTCTACATAATTAAAAGGAGGATCCAATGATATATTACAATTATGATATGGTTGTCCTATAGTCCCAAAAAAATCACTTGTCATGTTATTATTTGTAGTAACCTCAAATGGTTTTTCTGATATGTTTTGATGTTGATGTTGTTGTCTTTCAATTTCAAAAGAATCATTTATAAGGTTTTGTATTTAATTTTTCATTTTTTATGAAGTTGGGAGCTTATTCTATTGATTGACATCAGTTCTCAAACTTTTGGAAACATTTTATTCTCTATGCCAAATGAAACAAAAATATTGAGCAGGAAATTCCTTCAATTTTGAGTGTTCATAAACTTAATATATATTCAACCATCTTCTAAATTTACATTTAGGAAATGGAAAAATTATTTTCCCATCAAGGTATCTATTGGAAACTGAAAAATCTAAAAACTCATCCAAACCCTTAGCATACTAAGTTGTGTTCCTCGGTAATGTGATCTAGATTTTATCCATATATTTCATAGTATGCGAAAAATTTGTTTAAAAAAATTAAAACACATAAGTATTACTAAGTATGAAAATAGGTAAATGAAAGTGAATAAAACATAACCCAATTAGTTATAATAATAGTCATATAAGTACTAAAATGGTCAGAGTAAAAAAAAACAAATTAATAATGGATAGTATTATGTAAAATAAAAGAAAGATAAAAATCATAGAATCCTTAAGAAAAAAATTAAAATGTTTTTGAAAATAATTTATCATACCAAACATTGAAAAACAATTTAGAAATATAACTATTTCCATAAAATCACTTTTGAAGACAAGATACCCCTATTTAAAAGAAGTCAACTGGTGTCAAACACCCTTTTTTCAAGACTAAACTTTCACCTTTTTAAAATATTTCAAGACTCCAAGTGACTTATAGTCTCAAAACCATTTTAAAAAATGATTAAATTTCAACTACCTTAAATTTTAAAATATGACTCTAAGAAAAAACTCACATTTTAAAGACATAAATGTTGTCAAAAACCCCTTTAAATAGTTAATTTCCATTAGAAAAGCGATTGTGAATTTAAACAAACACTTGGCATGTGACCTAGTTATATTCCATATCTTTAAACCATTTGAATCCATTTAAATATAAAAATTGGAATTGATTAATTTTATTAGGTTCATGATAAGTATAAGGTATGGAATAACTAAAAATAATGGAATACTATGATAGATATAAAAAATTCCCAATGCATGATATAACTTACCATTAAGACATACTGATTTCAACATAAACAATGCATATGGAATTGAATAAGAAAAATCTAGGACATACTAATAGTAAGTAAAGAAAAGTATAAGTGGTGGAATAGGGAAAAATTGATTCACATTGATAATAAACATAACAATGCATAAGTGATGTCATATGAAGAAAATAATCCAAACTAGTATTATGAAAAAAGGATATAAGAGATGGAAAATGAGACAAATTAACATTCTAGTAGAAAACTAAAAAAAGGATAAGAGATATCATAGAAAATTTCTAATTCATATTAATTGAATTCCTATTGAATCATAAGATATTGATTTGAAAAAAAACCAATTCATACTTGTAGGAAAAAAAGTATGAGATATGGTAGATTCCATTAAAAATATATACTAATATCCGGAAAAACATTGTCTAAGACATGGTATAAAGAATAAAAATACAGGATACTTCTATTTCATAAACAATATACATCACAATTAAATATTTATTCAGAAACCATTTCATTAATAACAATTTTTTAACAAAAATAAAACTATTATTTTTTGTAATTTTTTTGTTTATATTCAAAGATAAACATTTTTTGAAAACATTTTTTATGATAATTTATGAAATTATTTCATTTCATATAAACCATTATATGTATAATATTTTATAATAATAATAAAAAGTACTATTTATTAATATATTGATGGTGAAAAATAATTATACACTCCATAAAGGTATTCTCATGATGGCATAACATCAATTAACATTATTATTTTCTTTTTATAACATGAAATGAATATAAATTTAATATACCTAATTTTTTATATTAAAAAACTTATTGAAAAAAATTAACATGCATCAAATGACTCCCATTTTTATATCATATAACTAAACAAACATTTTCTTAAGGAGGAAACTATGAATTAGAAGGGAATTCCATAGAAATTCTTACCTTACATTAAAAGGAAACCACTAAAACCAGCATCCTTTTATGAAGAATGCATAGTCGATAAAATAAATGACCTCCTCTACCTAGAAAGAAAAAATCCACATCATTACAACTTCCTCAAACCTTAACCTAAACCCAAACATTGGTTTGGGTTTATAGGATTAAGAAAAATAGAGAGAGGGGGAAGGAGAAGAGGGGAAGGGAAGAAAATTGGAAAAAATGAGGGCTTACCACTATTTGAAATCAAAGGGAGAAGGGGGATTCATGGGATAAGGGGAGAAGGGGGATGATGAGGATAGATTTTTGGAGAAGAGGATTCAGGCAGTGAGGGCGAGGGAAAGGGAGAGGGGGACTCAGGGGAGACTAGAAATCTAGAGAGGTTGAGGGAGAGGGGGATTAAGGGAAACCAGAGCACCGATGAGGGTGAGGGTGAGGGCTTGTAGGGCTCTGGGGAAACCAAAGAATTAGTGAGGGCTTGGGATTAGGGGGCTCAGGGGAAACCACAACACCAGTGAGGTATCAGGTGGATTAGGGGAAATCATAACACCGATGAGGGGGGAAATTAAGTAGTGGAAAGGGCTCGGGGTAGGGGGTGCTCGGGGGGGGGGGGGGGGGGTCTTAGAGGAGGGGGGTGGGCGGGCTTGGGAATAAAGTTTCTTTTTTTTAGTAAATGGATAAAATTTGTAGTGGTTATTGAAAAACTGTAGCTAAATTATCATAATATGTTTTTAAGGAGGTTTATTAAAGTGCCACCAATTAACTACATCTAAACTATGAATTTGATGTAGTATGTGGGGGTGTGATTGTGTAGTGATTTATTATTGATTTCCACCATTATACCCCTTTTTAAACTGATTTTTTATAATAAATTCCAAATATTATAATAAATTTAACTTTAAATTTGGTTTAATTAGATAATTATTATCTTTTTTAAAAAAGTAAATTTCACTTTTTTATGTTTACATTGTAGGTGGAAATTATTTGGAGAGCCCATGATGGAATTCACAAAAAATGAGTCAAATTATGCTTGATACCAATAAAATATATAGACTAAAAATCATATTTTAGATAATATGTGCATCCAATTGGGATTAAATTCATTGGGCGAATGAAAAAATATTTGGGATATATTTCTATAAAATACTAAGGATCCAACTTATTCCATTTAGAGGCCCAAAATTCCCCATCATTGGAGAGAATTTTCACCATTCACAATCTTGAGGTCAATTCTATAATTTGACTATATCACTAGATATAGGCCTCTAGATAATGCCAAATTTTTAGTGGAGATATTAAGGAGGTATAAAAAAATCTTTTTTACTAAGTGATATTATACTATTTGATATCTCAATTACAGTATTCAAGTGGTATCTAAAAATCTAGGTTCCCAAAACCACCTTCCACTTTGCCTATAGATTGGAACCTTGGGCTCCCCATTTAGAAGTTTGACCAGGTGAAAAAAATCTACCATTTTAGAAACTCGATGGAGTTTTATATTCATTCTATATGTTGTATAGAACCATATACTCATAGGTAGATCAAGGATGAAGGTTAAGTTCTACTAAAGTCTCATCCTCCTCTAGATAGTGAGCTAAACGGTGGGCGGTAATTTCGAGGGAGATACACACACTTAGAGAGGGAGTTCTGAAACATGTTCTTCTAATGGTTTGGTGTAATTTGTGTGTAAAAAATTTCATTTATGTGTTATTATAACATGATTCGACTTTTAATGCATTTTTTGGTATAATCAAGTGAAACTATTTTTATTTCAATACCGAATGGGTTGATATTTCAAGTGGAAATCATGGGTTGTTCTGAAAGGATAACACAATCATCATTTCTCTCTCATATATACATGATATTTTAGTATGATTTGGAATCCATCATTCCATTCTCTAGGTCCAAACCTTGAAAACAATTTTTTTTATCAAGGGTTTGTTCTTTTTTCATTATTTTAATATGAATAAGGAGAATCAGGATCTTGATTACCCTCAACCATAGGATTCCATTAAACCATGTGCAATTTTAAAAATAATGAACTAAAAAATATTTGCAAGGAACTTTAAATTAACTCCTTCTCTAACAATTAAAAAAACTCCACCTTTGTCTATTAACTATTAAACTCTTTAATTAAGTAATTTTATTTTTTAAAACTATTTTTAAAACCCCCCCCTCTTTTGGTGTTTTTAGAAAAGATACACACTTTAAACCTCCAACTCTCCTTGAGAGGTGACCAAGGATTTTCCTTATTATATAAATCATCCTTTAAAATATTAATCAATTTTATGTATCATGAGAACATGGTCTCATGGTCATATTCCAAATTTATAAGATTAGTGGTGTGGAATTTTCTGTGTTTCTTAGATGTGACTTTGACCTAGTGTATTGTAGCGCAATCTCTTTCCTTACACCATAGTTTTGTCATGATTTAGAACCTTTGTGTCGTTGTGTCAGAAATTTTTCCATGGTCTTATAATTTATAGTTTTACTATAAATTTACAAAACCACTTCAAATGTGTCTTTATCCCAACTTTCCCTCCCTAACCTTAGGAAAACATAGGTTCTTTTTTTGATGTGTTTTGAAGCCCTTTCGATTGGGATTGATCCTTGAATTCCTAAGTTCGCTCCATGTAAATATGAGGCATGTTTTTCTTATTTTTATTGAGGTTTATCCTCCATTATATAATGTTTTTTATAGTTCTTTATTTCCATGCTATGGTGGTTTATCTCCTTCGATCTCATGGAGTTATTTCAATTTTTTTGGAATAGTTGTGGCTTTATTTCCTTATAGGGATGTAGATTCCTTATAGAAGAGGAGATCATAGGTATGAATTGTTGTTATATTATCATTTTAATAATTTTGAAATACTTGAGGTAGGTGATTCATTGATTATCCTATTTTTATATGAAATCATAAATTTATCATGCTTTATCTCTTTGGGTAACAGTAGAATAAACTTTAATGGGGATTAAACCAGATAAAAGAAAATAATTGGTTTATGGTTGTAATAATTACATGTGTTTATGACATGTTAGTTAATTTCCTCTTGTTTTAATAGATAGTGTGCTATCTATGTATATGATATGGGAAAACATTTTTGTTATGTAAGAAATGAATAAAGAATGTAAAGCTGGTAATGATTGTAAGTTGGTAATTCTTAATGGAAAAATATTAAAGTGGCATGTTTATTTTAATTTTTTCTTTCTTATAGTTTGTTGAAACTATAAGTTATTCATAAAATCATGGTTAAAT
Source organism: Viscum album (assembly GCA_963277665.1). Lineage (NCBI taxonomy): Eukaryota > Viridiplantae > Streptophyta > Magnoliopsida > Santalales > Viscaceae > Viscum > Viscum album. The sequence goes on along the minus strand of OY728121.1, from coordinate 83,715,036 downwards.
ATCTTTAAGTATTGATAACTGATGAATTAGGTTTCTAATGGTTGTAACTTGTGATAAATGAATTTTCCGATTCAAGATGATAAACAATTGGTTGTTTGTTACAAAGATTTTTTTAGGAATAAGAGATCTCATTTTTTGGTGAAGGTTGAATGAATTGGTTTTATGGATTAGATTCTCTATTGAATTTTATCATTTTCTTGATCACTTGTGTGATTTATCTAGATGAGGAACCTTGATATAAAACAAAATGTGATTTTGGGATGACCGATTCTTGATTATTGATTGGTGTGGGTGTGTGGTAGCAGTTGATTCCTGTGATGGAGGGATGGATGGTGATGTGCATTGTGTCATCATGGATGGAACTGAGACTAATGGAGTGGGTTGAAGTTGGGATTTCCTATTATTAATATGATGAAATATGGGCTTATTTCTTGATAATAAATCTTCTTTAAAGGATGAATGATCGGGTTTCATATTTCTACATTCCTTTACCCATTTCTTGATGTAGATAGCTTTTCCTAGTTTATGCATCTTTCTGGTAGCTTAGGATGATTCCTAGAGTAACTAAAATTATAAAATGATAAGTGATAATTATTTTTTTAACCCATGGGAATTATTACTTACTGGAATAAAAAATTTATGACAATTCTTAAGGAACCTTAGAAGAGGATGGTTTATTCTAGGATGGCATGGAATAATCATTTGACAATTTAATGAAAGGTGAATGTGTAACTGAAAGTATTTAATGAAAGTATTTTAAAATATTTATGTTCTTATAGGATATATAGTTCTTAGTAATGATATAAATGTGTCTAATAAATGATAACTACAGTTGATTATAAGGTCAAGTGATTTCCCACAATGTGTTTGTGTGAGATATATATATACTCCTATATAATGTGATTTTATATGCTACCCAACCCATGTCAGTAGGGAGACCAACACTAGTGGACACTGAATGGTGTTTTACCCAACATCTAGGTTGTTAAGGAACAGATAGATAACTACCCTCTCTTTCCTCACTCTATTCTCCCAATAGTATTATGTGATTATATGCACAATGATTACTTTTACCATATATGTTTGTAGAGTTATGTAATAGCTTGTGGCTATTTTAATACACAATTATCTTATGATATAATATCCCATGGATTATTATAGGTATATCATGTATAGTCTAGGACGGATTGAGGTATAATACAAAACATACGGGAAATAGTGGATCCTAGAAACTAAATGGATACTATCTAGAGATGGGATGTTGATGATGAGATGATGATATTATGTGTAACGCCCCGACCCCAGAAACCCAAATTCAGTGCATTATTACGTATCATTGTCATGATCACAAAAGATCAAGTCTCGAAAGACTAATTAGTTTAGTATACTTGGAAGTACTAGATACATTCATAAGGTTTACATTACATCATAAAATGGAAAACTACAACAAAATTGTTTCCATGGACAACACTGAGATCCCATAGACTATTCCTAAAAGTCAGTCATAATATACTTCTTCCCATCCTGGGAAAAATAAAACATAGAAAGGGGTGAGATCAAATGCTCAGTAAGGATAACAATATAGCAGAAATTTTCATAAATAAGCATAAACATTTAAGGAAATGTACAAAACTAAAACAAAAGCCTTTTCAACATAAAATTCATCATAATATGGAAAATATAAATCAAAATAACTCCATTTACTTACTCACATGGATATTCTACTAGCCAAATAATCACATGAAATATCGATAGCCACTTTCATAATGATGGAATGCATAATGTCAGACTTTCATAACCACATAGTCAAGGCCTTGTGCCAAGACTACAAAAAAGATTTTTTCAAGGCCTTGTGCCAAGACACTAGTTTGTATCATGAGTCCTACTGATGCATCAATGAGCTATAGCGGGATCCAGCCGTTACATACTAAGTCCAATGCATTCCTCATATGAAAAGGTTTAAATATAACATAAACATTTGTATTAAAACTATCATAAGAAATGTCGATACTTTATCCATAAACCATGAATGGTATAAAAATAACACATCCATAGTCAAACATATCACCAAACCGTCAATACAATATAGAAGTTTTTTTATCATAATAAATAAACTTCAAATAAGCTTAAAATCCATTAAAGGATGTTGACATAGATGAAATCAAAACCTTTTTTAGAGAAATATCTCTTTCTATTTTGAAATCATTTAAGAGTCACAAAATTATAAAGAAAAAAATTATTTTGAAAAAATTATTATAAGACTGTAAGGTATGTTTCGATGATGTTATAATGACAGAAAATAGCCGGACCCACCGTATAAGTTAAAAAAACATTCTTACCTTAATTTTGTTGAAAAGGTCATAAGGTACCTTGTTTGGAAAATGACGGAAAGATTCCTTTCAAAACATTTTATAAAAAGTCAAACAAGGGTATAAATGACTTTAACCCATAGTATAGTAAATAGTGAAAATGTTTTGGAATACATTTTTAAGAAACATGGATGTGGATGATAAAGAGGTCCTAGCAGATACTTACATAAAAACAACCTTGGATAATAAAGAGGTTGTGAAATTAAACCTTACCTTGTACTTTTCCTTATTTGAGGGTAGGTTAACCTCCTTTATAATGGTGAAATAATTGTTATTAAATTACAAAATAATCATATACATTAATATGATATCATATATGATCCTTTAACGTTGCTTTGTTAATAATATCTTAGTATTATCATCATTTCGGGTGTTAACTGATTCGTTTTCCTTTATATGCTTTGTTACATAAGTAATGTTTGTTATGGATAGGATGTATCTTATTCATATTCAGAGTCATATTAAGTCTTTAAAAATTATTTTCAATCATCTAATGAAAATTAGTCTTGAATGGATATGGTGGGGAATGAATCTCATCGCGTTCATGGATACGGTAATCCGTACGTACGCACGAGCGACAATATCATTCTTTTGATATTAAAATAATATAAAATTGGATGGTATATCATATATAAAGAATCATTATCATGCTATATTTATTATTTACATCAATTATAAATCATTATTATACCCATAAAAATAATAATGTATTGAATAACAACTACACCACGACGTGGAGACGGTAAGCCGTACACACACACGTATGGTGTCATGTCATTCAAAGGATGGATAAAATAATGAATATGGTTGTACCATATTTATAAACTGACTCAAATGAATTACATTGAACCTATATAGGTATTATGTATCTATTTTGACCTAAAATAAATTTAAATAAAATAAATAATTATTAAAATAAAAATTTGGTTTTAAACTATAACTCAGTGTTTTTCACTATTCATCAAAAATAGAAAGTTTTCAGAAAAATACCAAAAATTCACCCTAATCTAGTTTCGATATTCCGAATCCAAAAATGAAGTCCATTTTAAAAGATAAAATTTATAAAATTTCAAAAAGTGGGTATTACTATTCATAACGACTAGTTTGATTGGTTGTGGTGTTTTAGAATTGGAAGTTGCGTACAACACACGCTATTGTATTATTCAAAGAGAAGCGTACCATGGAAGCATGGAGTGTTAAATTCTCCCCTCTTTAAAATAATTTCATCCTCGAAATTTATAGAATATTACTGCATAAAAAGACTCGGGTGGTTCTTAATCATAAGTTCCTCGGGTTCCCACGTTGCCTCTTCCATCTTATGGTTTCTCCATAGAAAGTTTACCAGACGAGTCGTCCAATTTCTCCGCACTTGTTCTCCTGTATCAAGAACCTTGAAAGAATCTTCGCAATAAGATAGATCGGGTTCTAGTTCTAATTCCTCATAGGTGAGTACATGCATTGGGTTAGGCATGCATTTTCTCAACAGTGATACGTGGAACACATCGTTAACTTTGGAGAGACTTGGCGACATTGACAAATGGTAACCTACAGCCCCAATTCGTTCTAGAATTTCGAAAGGTCTGAGGTACCTGAGACTTAATTTTCCCTTCTTACTAAAATGTATAACACCTTTCCATGGAGATACCTTCAAGAAAACATGATCTCCTACTTGAAATTCCAAATCCTTTCTTCGTTTATTAGCTTAGATCTTTTTACTACTTTGAGATGCTTTGATGTGGTTTTGGATTACCTTCACCTTTTCCATCATTTCCTCCATAAGTTCTAGGCCTACGAGTTTTCTTTCACCAACATCATCCCAACAGGTTGGTGTACGACATCTCTTTCTGTATAATACTTCATATGGTGCCATATAAATACTTTAATGGAAGCTATTATTATAGGAAAATTCTACCAGAGGTAAATATTGATCCCAAATACCTTGAAAGTCAAGTGAGCATGATCTCAACATGTCTTATAAGGTTTTAATAGTTCATTATGATTGTCCATCAGTTTGGGGGTGGTAGGCAGTTCTCAAACGAAGTTCAGTATCTAGGGATTTCTGAATACTTTTCTAGAATCTTGATGTAAAATGGGGATCACGATCAGAACCAATTGATATTGGTACTCCATGAAGTCTTACAACTTCATTAATATATAGTCTTGCTAAATGTTCAAGTGGTAAATCTTCCCTTATAGCAAGAAAATGTGCTGACTTGGTAAGACGATCAACAATGAACCATATTGCATCGTTCCTTCTAGGAGTCTTTGGTAGCCCCATGAAAAAGTCCATCATGATATCATCCCATTTCCACTCAGGTATGGGAAGAGGTTGCATGACTCCTCCAGGCTGTTTCCTTACAGCTTTCACTTGTTGAAAAACCATACATATTGACATAAAAATTATCAATCTCCCTCTTCATGTTGTCCCACCAAAAATATTCCTTCAAATCTCTATACATCTTAGTGCTACCAGGGTGTATAGAGAAGTTGGAACTATGTGAATCATCCAACAATTACCTTTTTAGATCAGGTATATCGGGAACAAAAAGTCTCTTCCCAAATTTAAAAATTCCATCTTCATATACAAAGTCACTCAATCTCCCATCATTCACAGCTTTAATCTTCTTTTGAAACTCCTCATCATCAACCTGAGAACTTTTTATGCTTTCCAGTAAAGTTGGTTTGACAACCATTTGAAAAATCATTAATGTTCCACCTTCCATGGTTATTCCCATATCCATCTTTAATATATCCAGGAAAAAAGGATCTCTTTTCACTCTCATATTGTTCAAAACTCCATGATATTTTCATCTAAAAGTATCTTCCACCTTATTTGACTTCCCCAGGTGGTAGTGTATCGTGAAATCATAATCCTTGAGTAGTTCAAGCCATCTTCTTTGCCTCATGTTGAATTCTTTCTATGAGAAAATATTCTTCAAACTCTTGTGATCGGTATATATCTCACATTTTTCACCATAGAGATAATGTCTCCATATCTTCAAAGAAAAGATTACAGCTTCTAACTCAAGATCATGATAAGGATAGTATTTCTCATGAATTTTTATCTGTCGTGATGCATAGGAAATAACCCTATAATTCTACATAAGGACACAACTAAGTCCTTTCTTTGATGCATCACTATAAATAACAAACCCATCATTCCCATTTGGTAGAGTCAATATAGGAGCTTTGAATAATATTGTCTGCAATTCTTCAAAGCATTCTTCACATTATTTTGTCAAAACAAATTTCACCCCTTTACGTGTGATCTTGGTTAATGGGTTAGCCAATCAGGCAAAATTTTGGACAAAACACCGATAATAACCTACTAAACCAATAAAACTACGTACCTCAATTATACTCGTCGGTACTGGACATTCATAGATTTCTCTTGTAATCCGTTGATGATATGGCCAAGAAAAGAAATCTCTTGAAGCCAGAATTCACACTTGCTAAACTTCCCATATAATTCATGTCTTCTAAGAGTCTTTAGGATAATGTGCAAGTGATTTTCATGATCTTTTTAGATTTTGGAGTATACAAAGATATCATTAATAAATACCACTACAAAGTCATCAAGATATTCCTTGAAAACTCTATTCATTAGATCCATGAAGACAGAGGGTGAATTAGTCAATCCAAAAGGCATTACTGTAAACTCGTAATGCCCGTAACTTGTTTGAAATGCTGTTTTGAAAATGTATTCCTTCTTCAAACACAACTGATGATATCCAGACCAAAGGTCAATATTTGAAAAGTATTAAGCTCCATGCAGTTGGTCAAATAAATCCTCAATGCTAGGTAGGGGATAATTTTTCTTTATTATTATTGAATTGATCTTCCTATAGTCAATGCACAACCCCATAGATCCATCTTTCTACTTAAAAAAAAGACAGGGGCTCCCCATAAAGAAAAACTAGAGTGAATAAATCCCTTATTACTCAATTCCTCTAGTGGTTTATTTAGTTCCACTAATTCCACAGTAGCCATTCTATAAGGGGTCTTTGATATGGATCTTGAACCAGGAATTAAATAAATGGAAAACTCAATTTCTCATTCTGGAGGATGTCTAGGTAAATCCTCTGGAAACACATCAACATATTCTTGCACAATAGGTTCATCCTCTATTTGAACATTCCTTTCCTCACCCACAGTTATTTCATTATCTTCCTCCCTAATAATTGAATTTAGTTGACCTACTGGGGGTAGATATAGATAAGAATTAGGTGGTGATGTTTCTACTCTAAAGATAAGGTACTCTTTATCATCATCAAAAATTTTAACCTCCTTCTTCTTACAATAAATTTTCACATCATTGTCTGAAATCCAATCCATAGCGAGGATTATATCAAATTCAATCATGGGTATGATGATGAGATGAGCAGATAAAGAACATTTATATTCCTTAATGGGGAATGATTCAAAAACTTTTGTTGTAATGATACTTCCCTTAAGAGTTTTGACTAACAACTCCCTTGTTAAATCAAATTGTAAATATCTAATTTTCTTAGCAAACTAGGAAGATATAAAACACTGCAATGATCCAGAATCAAATAAAGCATTTTCTAAACATGAGGAAACCATTAAATTACCTGCCACCATGTATTTCGGAGCTTCAACCTCAACAGTAGTGATAACATAATCTTTTCCTTGATCCCTTGGACTTTTATGAGGTATGTTACGCTAACGATTGGGACATTCATTTGCATAATTCTCCCTTTCTCTACAATTGTATCATTCAATATCGACAGCCTCTTTCTTCCCCTTGCAATCACGATCTTGCTGGCCTTTTTCACCACACTTTTAACAGACTCCCATTCCCTTCAGGCAAGTACCAGGGTGTTTCTTCCCACATTTTCTATAGGATGGATATTCAAATTTTACCTTCTTCCCCTTATTTCCATTTCTATAGTGTTCAATAGATCTCTTCTTCTCTTGCTTTGCTTTAAAGTCGTAAGACTTAGAGAATTATTTTTATGTCTTGATAGCACATGAGACAATATATTCGTACGACGAGAAGGATTGTGAGACTAATGCTCGATGAAGAAATGATTTTAACCCATAAAATAAATGATAAATCTTACTTCTTGGGTTATGAATATAATCTACATCATGCCTCACTAACCTTGTAAAGTTAGCTTCATACTTTGCGACATTCTCATCCTCCTTTTGCCTCAGACTCAGAAATTATCTTTCCATATTCACTTGATGGTCACGAGGAAAGTATTTTTCTAAGAAAATTTATTTAAATTCCCTCCATTACATATTTTATACTTCATCATCTTCCTTTGTGTTTTGAATTAATGAACACCATTGATCATCATCTCCAGTGAGGCGGTAAACTTCAATGACAACTTTTTCTCTTTCGCTACTCCCCAAGGTGTGAAATATTTTCTATAAGGAATTTATCCATTTCTCTGCTACTAGTGGATTTGTACCCCCATTGAATGTTGGTATTTATTTTGTCATGAAGCGATATAACATTGATCCTCCAAAATGCAGATCAGGGTGATCCATACGGGTAAGGTTATTATTCATAACCTGAGTGAGTTGTCCCAATATAGTGATAAACTGATCAGCACCAGTTGTGTCATCAGCTCCACTATAATTATCTTGAGTAGGAGTGAAATACCTACATGTAGTGAGTGCATTGATACAATTTTCAATCCTTCCACTAGGTGACATTTCTTAACAATGGCATAAACTAGATTAGTTTATGAATCGAAATACATAAATCCAAACTTGTAAAACACTTAACATAAATTGAACAGTTTATGGATATAATCCATAATCATAAAAAATGTCTTCTTTGAAGAAGTATATACTCATAAAAATTTCATAATGGTTTGTAAATAAAATGATAATTATCCTAAGCATATCCCCCGAGAGTGTTGTAACCAAGAGTGCAGCAAGGCCCATTGTCGTGCACCAGTTCCCATTCGAGTCCAGCTCAAAGCGGTGTTTTTGGGTTTTACCCCTAGGTACATCTGTGCTAGAGCCGCCTCTACCTGCTCGTATCCAGACATGGATGTATTTCTTGGAAAACTCATAATATCTCTACAATACAAAAATTATAGGAAGTTCTTCTATACTAATCCTCAAAGTCCATCTTAGGGCTATGTGCTCTAATCAGAGTTTATCTAAATCTAGTTTCCTAGGTTTGTACTTAACTTCCTCTAATACCAACTATAACGACCCGACCCCAGAATCCCAGAGTTGGTGAATTATTACGTATCATTGTCATGATCACAAAAGATCAAGTCTTGAAAGACCGATTAGTTTAGTAGCCTTGGAAGTACTAGATACATTCATAAGGTTTACATTACATCATAAAATAGAAAACTAAAACAACATTGTTTCTATAGACAACACTGAGATCCCATATACTATCCCTATATGCCAGTCATAATATACTTCTTCGCATCCTGGAAAAAATAAAACATATAAAGGGGTGGGATCAAATGCTCAGTAAGGATAACAATATAGCGAAAAATTTCATAAATAAGCATAAACATTTAAGGAAATGTATAAAAAATAAAACAAAAGACTTTTCAACATAAACATCATCATAATATGGAAAATATAAATCAAAATAATTCCATTTACTTACTCACATGGATATTCTACTAGCCGAATAATCACATGAAATATCGATAGCCACTTTCATAGTGATGGAATGCATAATGCCAGACTTTCATAACCACATAGTCAAGGCCTTGTTCTAAGACTACAAATAAGATTTTGTAAAGTCCTTCTTCCAAGACACTAGTTTGTCTCATGAGACCTACCGATGCATAGAAGATCTATAGAAGGCTCCACCCAGCACATACTAAGTCCAATGCATTCCTCATAAGAAAAGGTTTGAACATAACATAAAAATTTGTATTAAAACTAGCATAAGAAATGTCTATACTTTATCCATAAACCATGAATGGTATAAAAATAACACATCCACAGTCAAACATATCACTAAACCTTAAATACAATATGGAAGTTTTTTATCATAATAAATCAACTTCAAATATGCTTAAAATCCAATAAAGGATGTTGACATAGATGAAATCAAAACCTTTTTTAGAGAAATATCTCTTTCTATTTTGAAATAATTTAAGAGTCACATAATTATAAAGGAAAAAATTATTTTGAAAATATTCTTATAATCCTTTAAGGTAAGTTTCTACGATTTTATAATGGAAGAAAATAGCCAGACCCACCGTATAAGTTAAAAAAAACATTCTTAACTTAATTTTGTCGAAAAGGTCATAAGGTACCTTGTTTGGAAAATGATAGAAAGATTCCTTTCAAAACATTTTATAAAAAGTAAAAAAGGGTATAAATGACTTTAACCCATAGTCTAGTAAATAGTGAAAATATTTTGGAATACATTTTTAAGAAACATGGATGTGGATGATAAAGAGGTCCCTGTAGATACTTATATAAAAACAACCTCGGATAATAAAGAGATTGTGAAATTAACCCTTACCTTGTACTTTTCCTTTTTTGAGGGTAGGTTAACCTTCTGTATAATGGTTAAATAATTATTATTAAATTATAAAATAATCATATACATTAATATGATATCATATATGATCTTTTAACATTTCTTTGTTAATAATATCTTAGTATTATCGTCGTTTCGGGTGTTAACTGATTCGTTTTCCTTTATATGCTTTGTTACGTAAGTATTGTTTGTTATGGAAAGGATGTATCTTATTCATATTAAGAATGATATTAAGTATTTAAACATTATTTTCAATCATATAATAAAAATTAGCCTTGAATGGATACGATGGGGAATGAATCTCATCACGTTCATGGAGACGGTAATCCGTATGTACGCGCGAGCGACAATATCATTATTTTGATATTAAAATAATATATAATTTGATGGTATATCATATATAAAAAATCATTATAATGTTATATTTATTATTTATATCAATTATACAACATTATTAAACCCATCCAAATAATAATGTATTGAATAACAACTGCACCATGACGTGGAGACGGTAAGCCGTACGTATGCACGTATGGTGACATGTCATTCAAAGGATGGATATAATAATGAATATGGTTGTAACATATTTATAATAACATCATAGTATATAGAATATACTAGAGTTATTATTTTAGAATGGAAACAACAAGGAAATAAGAAGTGGAAGAAGAAAGGAACTCGAAAGAGGTGATGAAATATTAACCTCTTCTTTGTGTTCTTCCTTTTGATTTGATTAAAAGGTCTCCTTAGGTTGGATTTATGACTAAAGTAAGGCATATAATATTAAGGGATAAAATTTGAAAAGGTATTTGGTCAGGTTTTTTCTGATCCAAATGTATTTTAAGGTGTGAATTAGAGAGAAGGGGGGGGGGGGTGCCCTTTTATAAGAGGGGTGAGGGGAACCTTAGGAAAAGCTAGAAATATTATTTTATAATAAAATCATTTTCGGTTTATAATGGCTCAAAAATGAATTATTTAAAGTATAAGGCGGGGATGGGTTGAAAACCACTCAACCAATAGGTTTTTGATAGGTTTGAGTCACTATATTAACTTTATCTTTTAGATTTAACTCTTAGTTAAATAGTTTGACATTTACCATGTCTCTTTGTATTTTTATATTATATGGTTAATAAACTTATTATAAACTTTTAAGAGATCCTCAAGTGGTTAATTAATGACATATATAATATTATTTAAGACCTTTTTCTGAACCTTAGATTTTTAGGAATAGAATATCAATTAATTATATAATATTTTTTTAAAAACTCTTTTACGTCAATTTTGAAACTATTTGGTATTTTGTTTTTGTAAATTTATAACATAATTATTACTTAGAAAATAATTCATATAACCAACACTAACATGTCATATTAACCTAGAAAATTAGTGGAATTCATAAAAAGTATCAAATCACATTTATTTGGATATTTATAATATCAATTATTTAAATATTTCATTAATTAGGTAATTACTTCATCATCATTGTGTCATAAATAAATTAAATTATTTAATTTATAAAAAATATAAATAAAATACCATTATGTATGAAATCTTGTTATATTTCTAATTAATATTTATAGTAGAATTTATCTTATGTATAACATTATATCAAAAATGGTTTCGTTATTAAACTTTGAATTTAACCCTTTTAACTCTTCTTTGAATTAAATAATAATAAATGTCCTAATCTAATATAAGTGGACCTAAATGATAAAATTTTATTCCTAAGGTTGTTTTTTGTCGAATTAAACTTATCCAATAGAGTTATTACATGTGTTAGGGTAATAATAATATCATTTTTACCCTTAATTACCCTTTTTTACTTTTAACTGTGGTAAATAAAAGCAAAAAGTTACAATTCACCAAAAATTATTTCCATATTATTGAACCACATTTTACTTACTGATATAAACTGTGTCTCTTATATTTTTAAAATTTAAATCACAGAAGCGGTAAAATTAAGTTTTATGTAAATTTTCAAATGCTCATAGGAGGTGGGTAAAAGACAGTAAAAAGTTCAATTAAATTTTTATATATCTAAAATTATTATAAACTCACTCTAATTAATTAAATTGAACTTATATAGGTATTATGTATCTATTTTGACCTAAAATAAATTTAAATAAAATAAATAATTATATAAATAAAAAATCGGTTTTAAACTATAACTCAGTGTTTTTCACTATTCATCAAAAATTGAAAGTTTTCAGAAAAATACCAAAAATTCACCCTAAGATAATTTCCATATTCCAAATCCAAAAATGAAGTCCATTTTGAAATATAAAATTTATAAAATTTCAAAAAGTTGGTATTACTATTCATAATGTCTAGTTTGATTGGTTGTGGTGTGTTAGAACTCGAAGTTGCGTACAACACACGCTATTGTATTATTCAAAGAGAAGCGTACCATGGAAGCTTGGGGTGTTATATTCTGCCCTACTTAAAATAATTTCATCCTCAAAATTTCTATAATATTACTGCATAAAAAGACTTGGGTGGTTCTTCATCATAAGTTCCTCGGGTTCCCACGTTTCCTCTTCCATATTATGGTTTCTCCATAGAACTTTTATCAGACGAGTCATACAGTTTCTCAGAACTTGTTCTCTTATATCAAGAACCTTGACAGGATCTTCGCAATAAGATAGATTGGGTTCTAGTTCTAATTCCTCATAGGTGAGTACATGCGTTGGGTCAAGCATGCATTTTCTCAACAGTGATACGTGGAACACATTGTGAACTTTGGAGAGACTTGGAGGAATTTCCAAAATGGTAATCTATAACCCCAATTTGTTCTAGAATTTGGAAAGGTCTGATGTAACTGGGACTTAATTTTCCCTTCTTATCAAAATGCATGACACCCTTCCCTGGAGATACCTTCAAGAAAACATGATCTTCTACTTGAAATTCCAAATCCTTTTTTCGGTTATCAGCATAGCTCTTCTGCCTAATTTGAGATGCTTTGATTTGGTTTTGGATCACCTTCACCTTTTCCATCATTTCCTCCACAAGTTCTGGGCCTACGAGTTTTCTTTTGCCAACATAATCCCAACAAGTTGGGGTGCGACATCCCTTTCCGTATAACGCTTCATATGGTGCCATCTGAATACTTGAATGGAAGCTATTGTTATAGGAAAATTATACCAAAGGTAAATATTGATCCCACATAACTTGAAACTCAAGTGATAATGATATCAACATGTCTTCTAAGGTTTTAATAGTTCGTTTTGATTGTCCATCAGTTTGGGGGTGGTAGGCAGTGCTCAAACGAAGTTCAATATCCTGGGCTTTCTGAAGAATTTTCCAGAATATTGATGTAAAATGGGGATAATGATCAGAAACAATCTCTATTGGTACTACATTAAGTCTTACAAATTCATTAATATATAGTCTTTCTAAACGTTCAAGTGGTAAATCTTCCCTTATAGGAAGAAAATGTGATGACTTGGTAAGAAGATCAACAATGAACCATATTGCATCGTTCCTTCTAGGAGTCTTTGGTAGCCTCATGAAAAAGTCCATCATGATATCATCCCATTTACACTCAGTAATGTTAAGAGGTTGCATGAATCCTCTATACTGTTGCCTTCCAGCTTTCACTTGTTGACAAACCATACATCTTGATGCAAAAATTAGCAATCTCCCTCTTCATGTTGTCCCACTAAAAATGTTCCTTCAAATCTCTATACATCTTCGTGCTACCGGGGTGTATAGAGAAGTTGGAACTATGAGCATCATCCAACAATTCCCTTTTTAGGTCAGGTATATCGGGAACACAAAGTATCTTCCCAAATTTAAAAATTCCATCTTCATATACAAAGTCATTCAATATCCCATCATTCACAGCGTTAATCTTCTTTTGAAACTCCTCATCATCAACCTGAGAACTTTTTATCCTTTCTAGTAAAGATGGTTTGGAAAAAATTTGAAAAAGCATTGATGTTTCACCTTCCATGGTTATTCCCATATCCATATTTACTATATCCATGAAAATATGATCCCTTTAAACTCTCATCTTGTTCAAAAATCCATGATCTTTTTGGATAAAAGCATCTTCCACCTTATTTGCCTTCCTCAGGTGGTAGTGTATCGTGAAATCATAATCCTTGAGTAGTTCAATCCATCTCCTTTTCCTCATGTTGAGTTCTTTCTATGATAAAATATACTTCAAACTCTTGTGATCGGTATATATCTCACATTTTCACCATAGAGATAATGTATCCATATCTTCAAAGCAAATATTACAGCTACAAACTCAAGATCCTGTGTAGGGTAGTTTTTCTCATGAATTTTTAGCTGTCGTGATGCATAGGAAATAACCCTATAATTCTGCATAAGGACATAACCAAGTCCTTTCTTTGATTCATCATTATAAATAAGAAACCCATCATTCCCCTTTGGTAGAGTCAATATATGAGCATTGAATAATATTCTCTTCAATTATTCAAAAAATTCTTCACATTATTTTGTCCAATAAAATTTCACCCCTTTACGTGTGAGCTTGGTTAATGGGTTAGCCAATTGGGAAAAATTTTGGACGAAACACCGATAATAACCTGCTAAACCAATAAAAATGCGTACCTCAATTATACTCATCGGTGATGGCCATTCTTGGATTTCTCTTGTCATAGAAGGATCAAAAGAGATTCCATCATTAGAGATGATATGGCCAAGAAAAGAAATCTCCTAAAGCCAGAATTCACACTTGCTAAACTTCCCATATAATTCATGTCTTTTAAGAGTCTTTAGGATAATGCGCAAGTGATTTTCATGATCTTTGTAGCTTTTATAGTATACCAAGATATCATTAATAAATACCACTATAAAGTCATCAAGATATTCCTTGAAAAATCTATTCATTAGATCCATGAAGAAAGAGGGTGAATTAGTCAATCCAAAAGGCATTACTGTAAACTGGTAATGCCCGTACCTTGTTCGAAATACTGTTTTTAGAATGTATTCCTTCTTCACACACAACTGATGATTTCCAGATCGATGGTCAATATTTGAAAAGTATTGAGCTCCATGAAGTTGGTCAAATAAATCCTCAATGCTAGGTAGGGGATACTTTTTCTTTATTGTTATAGCATTGATCTCCCTATATTCAATATTCAAAACCACATAGATCCATCTTTATTATTAACAAAAAGGATAGGGGCTCCCCATGGAGAAACACTATGGAGAATAAATACCTTATTACTCAATTCCTCTAGTTGTTTTTTAGTTCCACTAATTCCACAGTGGCCATTCTATAAGGGGTCTTCGATATGGGCCTTGAACCCAGAATTAAATCATTGGAAAACTCAATTTCTCATTCTGGAGGATGTCTAGGTAAATCCTCTAGAAACCCATCAATATATTCTTGCACAATAGGTTCATCCTCTATTTTAAAATTCCTTTCCTCACCCACAGTTATTTCATTATATTCATCCCCAATAATTGAATTTAGTTGAGCTACTGGGGGTGGATCTAGATAAGAATTAGGGGGTGATGTTTCTTCTATAAAGATAAGGTACTCATTATCATCATAAAATTTTTTAACCTCCTTCTTCTTACAATAAATTTTCGCATCATTGTCCGAAATCCAATCTATACCGAGGATCATATCAAATTCATTCATGGGTATGATGATGAGATCAGTAGATAAAGAACATTTATATGCCCTAATGGGGACTGATTCATAATTTTTTTTGTAATGATACTTCCCTTAAGAGTTTTGACTGACAACTCCCTTGTTAAATCAAATTGGAAATATCTAATTTTCTTAGCAAACTATGAAGATATGAAACAATGCAATGATCCAGAATCAAATAAATCATTTTCTAAACTTGAGGAAACCATTAAATTACCTGCCACCATGTCTTTCGGAGCTTCAACCTCAGCATTAGTGATAACATAATCTTGGACTTGATACCTTGGCCTTTTCTGATGTAAGTTCCTCTAACGCTTAGGACATTCATTTGCATAATTCCTGCTTTCTCTACAATTGTAGCATTCAACATCGACAACCTATTTCTTCCCCTTGCAATCACGAGTTTGGTGGACTTTTTCACCACACTTGTAACAGACTCCCATTCCCTTCAGGAAAGTACCAGGGTGTTTCTTCCCACACTTTCTATAGGATGGATATTCAACTTTTCACTTCTTCCGCTTATTTCCATTTCCAGAGTGTTCAATAGATATCTTCTTCTCTTACTTTGCTTTAAAGTCATAAGAGTAAGAGAATTATTTTTCTGTATTGATAGCACATGAGACAATATCTTCGTATGATGAGAAGGATTTTGAGACTAATTCTTGATGAAGAAATGGTTTTAACCCCTCAAAGAAATGATAAATCTTACTTCTTGAGTTATGAAAATAATCAACAGGATTCCTCGCTAACCTGGTAAAGTTAGCTTCATACTTTGCGACATTCTCATCCTCCTTTTGCCTCAGACTCAGAAATTGTCTTTCCATATCCGCTCGATGGTCATGAGGAAAGTATTTTTCTAAGAAAATTTCTTTAAATTACCTCCATTCCATATTTTATACTTCATAATCTTCCTTTGTGTTTTGAATCAATGACCACCATTGATCAGCATCTCCAGTGAGGCAGTAAACTACCATGAAAACTTTTTACCTTTCACTACTCCGCAAGGCATGAAATATTTTCTCTAAGGAATTTATCCATTACTCACCTACTAGTGGATTCATAACCCCATTTAATGTTGGTGGTTATTTCCTCATGAAGCGATCTAACATTGATCCTCCACACGGCATATCAGGGTGCTCCATACGGGTAAGGTTATTATTCATAACCTGAGTGAGTTTTCCCAATATAGTGATAAACTAATCAGCACCAGTTGTATCACCAGCCCCACTGTAATTATCTTGAGCAGGAGGGAAATCCCTACATGAAGTGCGTGCATTGATATAGTTTCCATTCCTTCCAATAGTCTCCATTTCTAAACAATGGCATAAACTATATTAGTCTATTAATCGAAATACATAAATCCAAACTTGTAAAACACTTAAAATAAATTGAAAAGTTTATGGATATAATCCATAATAATAAAAAATGTCTTCTTTGAGGAAGTGTATACTCATAAACCTTTCATAATGGTTTGTAAATAAAATGAGAATTATCCTAAGCATATCTACCGGGAGTGTCGTAACCAAGAGTGCAGTAAGGCCCGTTGTCGTGCACCAGTTCCCATTCAAGTCCAGCTCAAAGCCGTGTTTTCGGGTTTTACCCCTAGGTACATCTGTGCTAGAGCCGCCTCTACCTACTCGTATCCAGATAGGGATGTATTTCTTGGAAAACTCATAAAATATCTACAATACCAATATTCTAGGAAGTTCTTATATACTAATTCTCAAAGTCCATCTTAGGGCCATGTTCTCTAATCAGAGTTTATCTAAATATAGTTTCCAAGGTTTGTACTAAACTTCCTCTGATACCAACTGTAATGCCCCGACCCCAAAATTCTAGAGTTAGTGCATTATTATGTATCATTGGCATGATAAAAAAATATTATGTCTCGAAAGACCGATTAGTTTAGTAGCCTTGGAAGTACTAGATACATTCATAAGGTTTACATTACATCATAAAATGGAAAAATAAAGCAACATTGTTTCCATGGAAAACACTGAGATCCCATAAACTCTCCCTGTAGGTCAGTCATAATATACTTCTTCGCATCCTAGGAAAAATAAAACATAGAAAGGGGTGAGCTCAAATGCTCAGTAAGGATAAAAATATAGCGGAAACTTTCATAAATAAGCATAAACATTTGAGGCAATGTATAAAACTAAAACAAAATCTTTTTCAACATAAACTTCATCATAATATGGAAAATATAAATCAAAATAATTCCATTTAATTACTCACATGGATATTCTACTAGTCGAATAATCACATGCAATATCAATAGCCACTTTCATAATGATGAAATGCATAATGCCAGACTTTGATAACCACATAATCGAGGCCTTGTGCCAAGACTACAAATAATATTTTGTCAAGGCCTTGTACCAAGACACTAGTTTTTCTCATGAGACCTACCGATGCATGTAGGATCTATAGCAGGCTCCACCCGTCACATACTAAGTCCAATGCATTCCTCATATGAAAAGGTTTAAACATAACATATACATTCGTATTAAAACTAGCATATGAAATGTAAATGCTTTATCCAAAAACCATGAATGGTATACAAATAACACATACATAGTAAAACATATCACCAAACCTTCAATAAAATATGGAAGTTTTGTTTCATAATAAATCAACTTCAAATAAAATTAAAATCCATTAAAGGATGTTGACATAGATTAAATAAAAATATTTTTAGAGAAATATCTCTTTCTATTTTGAAATCATTTAAGAGTCACATAATTATAAAGAAAACATTTATTTTGAAAATATTATTATAAGATTTTAAGGGAAGATAAGATAATGTTATAACGATAGAAAATAGCCGCACCCGCCATATAAGTTAAAAAAAACATTCTTACCTTAATTTTGTCAAAAAGGTCCTAAGGTACCTTGTTTGGGAAATGACAGAAATATTCCTTTCAAAACATTTTATAAAAAGTGAAACAAGGGTATAAATAAATTTAACCCATAGTCTAGTAAATAGTGAAAATGTTTTGGAATACATTTTTAAGAAACATGGATGTGGATGTTGAAGAGGTCCCAGTAGATACTTACATAAAAACTACCTCGGATAATAAAGAAATTGTGAAATTAACCCTTACCTTGTACTTTTACATGGTTGAGGGTAGGTTAACCTCCTGTATAATGGTGAAATAATTGTTATTAATTTATACAAGAGTCATATACATTAATATGATATCATATATGATCTTTTAACTATTCTTGGTTAATAATATCTTAGTATTATCGTCGTTTTAGGTGTTAACTGATTCTTTTTCCTTTATATGATTTGTTAGATAAGTAATATTTGTTATTGATAGGATGTATCTTATTAATATTAGGAATGATATTAAGTATTTAAACATTATTTTTAATCATATAATGAAAATTATTCTTGAATGGATTTGATGGGAAATGAATCTCATCGCGTTCATGGAGACGGTAATCCGTACGTATGCACGAGCGACAATATCATTCTTTTGATATTAAAATAATATATAATTTGATGGTATATCATATATAAAGAATAATTATCATGTTATATTTATTTTTTAAATGAATTATACATCATTATTATACCCATCCAAACAATAATGTATTGAATAACAACTACACCACGACGTGGAGACGGTAAGCCGTACGTATGCACGTATGGTGACATGTCATTCAAAGGACAGATAGAATAATTAATATGGTTGTACCATATTTATAATAACATCACAGTTTATAGAAGATACTGGATTTATTGTTTTATAATGGAAACAGCAAGGAAAGAAGAAGTTGAAGAAGAAAGGAACTTGAAAGAGGTGATGAAATTTTACCTCTTCTTTGTGTTCTTCCATTTGATTTGATCAAAAGGGCTCCCTAGGTTGGATTTATGACTAAAGGAATGACTCTAGGATTAAGGGAGAACAATTGAGAGGGTATTTGGACAGGTTTTGGCCGAGCCAAATGGCTTTGAAGGTGTGAATTAGAGAGAAGGGGAAGTGCCCTTTTATAAGAGGGGTGAGGGGCACCTTAGGAAAAGCTAGAAATATTATTTTATAATAAAATAATTTTCGGTTTCTAATGTATCCAAAAATGAATTATTTAAAGGATAATGTGGGGATGGGTCGCAAAACACTCAACCAATAGGTTTTAGATAGGTTTGTGTCACTATATTAACTTTATCTTTTAGATTTAACTCTTAGTTAAATAGTTTGACATTTACCATATCTCTTTGTATTTTTATATTATATGGTTAATAAACTTACAATAAACTTCTAAGAGAACCTCATGTGGTTAATTAATAAAATATATAATATTATTTAAGGCCTTTGGATGAGACTTATATTTTTAGGAATAGAATATCAATTTATAATATAATATTTATTTTAAAAACTCTTTTATGTTAATTTTGAAACTATTTGGTATTTTGTTTTTTCCAAATTCATAACAACATTATTACTTCTAAAAAAATTTATCTAACCAACCCTAACATGTCATATTAAATTATAAAATTAGTTTAATTCATAAAAAGTCTCAAATTACATTTATTTGGATATTTATAACATCAATTATTTTAATATTTCCTTAATTAGGTAATTACTGCATCATCATTGTGTCATAAATAAAATAAATTATTTTATTTCTAAAAAATATAAATAAAATACCATTATGTAGGAAATATTTTTATATTTCTAATTAATATTTATAGTCTAATTTATCCTATGTATAACCCTATATTAAAAATGTTTTAGTTATTAAACATTGAATTTAACCCTTTTAACTCTTATTTGAATTAAATAATAATAAATGTCCTAATCTAATCCAAGTGGACCTAAATGATCATATTTTATTCCTAAGTTTGTTTTTGTTAGAATTACACTTATACAATAGAGTTAGGACATGTTTTAGGGTAATAATAATATCATTTGTACCCTTAAGTACCCTATTTACTTTTAACCGTGGTAAATAAAAGTAAAAAGTTACTATTCACCAAAAATTATTTTAATCTTATTGAACCAAATTTTACTTACTAATATCAACTGTGTCTCTCGGATTTTTGAAATTCAACTCACAGAAGTGGTAAAATTACGTTTTATGTAAATTTTCAAATGATCCTAGGAGGTGGGTAAAAGAAGGTAAAAAGTTCAATAAAATTTTTATATATCTAAAATTATTATAAACAGACTCTAATGAATTAAATTGAACTTATATAGTTATTATGTATATATTTTTTTACCTAAAATAAATTTAAATAAAATAAATAACTATGTAAATAAAAATTCGGTTTTAAACTATAACTCAGTGTTTTTCACTATTCATCAAAAATTGAAAGTTTTCAGAAAAATACCAAAAATTCACCCTAAGATAATTTCGATATTCCGAATCCAAAAATGAAGTCCATTTTGAAAGATAAAATTTATAAAATTTCAAAAATTGGGTATTAATATTCATAACGGCTAGTTTGATTGGTTGTGGTGTGTTAGAACTCGAAGTTGCGTACAACACATGCTATTGTATTATTCAAAGAGAAGCATACTGTGGAAGTTTGGGGTGTTACATTATGTGATGCATCAGGTGCATGATATGTTGAGATGAAATGATTCATGAGGTTCTTGAAATGTTTCCTAGGTGCCATCATAGAAAATATTATATTTGGAGAGTGAGGGATCAGGATAAGAAATGTAGGAGAAGAGTAGAAAACTATTGGGGAAGTTGTAGCATGGTACCTTAGATTTTATATATTTTAGATATTATATTATCTCTTTTATATGATACTTAGTGAGGTTGGTAACTTAGCATACCCGTTTAGGTGGTGAGTTATTTTAACTTATTTATTCACTCAACATTAGTATGATTTGTTAATATTTTGAATGAGAGTCTCTAGAGAGGACCCTATTGAGTATACATGTTATTATAAACATATTTCTATATAAACCATTTTTCAAGTTCATAGGAGGATGTTTGAGATCAGGCTGGACATTACTAGGTCTTGGAGTTTTTCCAGAGTTGTCCTGGCTTTAAGGCCACTGTCAAGGATTATATTTTGTTACTTATAGTTTACTTTTATAGTTTTTTTAGTTGTATTAAATTACATGCATGTTTGTGATTTTTTATTCTTTTACAAGTAGGATTTATTTGGTGGTTTTATGCTATCTCTCATTCCTTATGTTATTTTTAGAGGGTAATGCCTCCCATATGTGTGTATGATATACCATCGATGCTTGTCGCCAAACCATGACCTATTTGAGGTTGGATTAATGCATAATTATCTTCCTTCTCTCATTTTTAGAATAGGATGTGTACTATTAGGGGGAGGGTCTTGTGTAAAAAAAAGAACAAAAAAGATAACATGAATAAATGATGTAAAAGATGTCATTCCAAGTTATAAAATTGTAATCAAACTGACCCCCAATGTGGAAGGTCAATAAGTGTAATTGTATAACTAGAAATTTAAATAAATAAATGTGTTTTATAAACCATCCTAAGCCTCTCCCGATACGATGTCTATCTTCCAACTCCAAGATCCCAAACAACCTGCTGTAGATCCCTTTTCCTTTTATGGATCCCTAATCATGAAGTCTATATGCACATTGAGATACCCATTCAGGGTGTGAGTATAAACCTAGAAAGACACCACCCTTGAATCCTTAACAAAAGTGCTCATGTATATGTAAGTGGATGAAATGAAGAAAAGGTAATTGAATACGTAAGTATACAAAAAATAATGTACCAAGAAATCATGCACTCTGCCACTAACCCTAATTACTCCTTCTTCGATTCCATGCCAGATGTATCTCATATGTGGTCAATTTTATTAATTAGTTCATGTTAAATAACTTTGTCTTACTTTAAGTACAACTCAATGAATTATTTTAATGGAAAGTGTTACTCATGTCACATGACTACCTGCAATGGTACATATGCTTGGAATGCCCGGACATTAAACTCTTTATCATACATAAGGATGTTCCCCATCGGTAGGTCTTACCAGTATATATGGACACTCTTACAATGGTATATGAAATTCCAATTAAATAACACATTCCAAGGTCAAGTGTTAACCATCCTATATAGGGCCATCACTAACTAGTCATGTTGTCCATGCTACACCTCTAAGGAGTTAGCTAATTTCGTTAGGGCCACATATCAACAAAAACACTAAAATAGATTCCATTAGCTATTTGAAATCGAGATATACAACATAAAATAGTGAGTAACATAATATCATAATTAATATTCCATATCCTATGAATGGTAGATAATAATGACACAACATAGCAAGGAATAATCATGAAATAATCAATCATTGTCTCACAAACCACTCTACCTACATCAAACATGATTATCATGTATGATTCACTACTCTAGTAAAATACACAAGCCACATATTTCAATCAAAATTATCCAAGGGGACAAAATATTAAGGGCTTTCTACCTTTAGTGTGTTGAATCCAAATCCCAAGACCCATCCAGGAACGAAACTTAGATCATTAATGCACACCAATTTCACTTGAATGTGACTAAATACAACATCATTGAATCAATAGATTTATAAATTGAGGAAAGGAACATTCCAAGTGATGGATTCTATGGAAAATTATCAAAGAATACTCACTGTTAATAATATATTTAGGATCCGTCAAATAGGGTCCAATGAATCTCATGATCCAACCCCAATATATTAATAGAGCATGAATTCAACATTATTTATTTGTGTATATCCATATATTGAGATATTATGGATTATGTATTTGATCAATTATAGATAAAGTGGGAGAATTAGGCTTAGAATATATGGATCTAACCTTAATTGATACCCTAGATCAATCTAGACATCAAGATCCCAAGAGAAGAGAAGAGATGCATCTTGAGCACCATAAAATTATGGACATTCAATTAATTCCACCCAAATATGGGATCCCATCAGTTGGTTGGTGGGACTTTCATAAATGTAGATCCCTCTTCCAGTACCATCAGTTGGCAAGTACATTCCATTGGTTTTCAAGTGCTCTTTTTTCATCTCCCGTGCAACCTAATAATCCTCCAAGAGATGAAACAAAAACTTTGAGGCCCATTTTCCCATTAAAAAAACCTCCAAAGGAGGAAAAAAGATAAGATACATCATAATTTAAAAGCAAATATACCTTGAAAAAAACATGGACATTACAATTTTAAACTCTAATTATAAGATAAATGATGAGTGATAATAAATTGAATGATATTTTCTTCCCATACCTCAGGTTTCTCTAGAATATAGATTTCATGTGTAAAAGAGTTATTCCATAAAAACTCTATTTCATATTATATTAGAAAGGAATATCATAAATCGTGGTTTTCATTCAACTTCCATCCTATCATATTTTAGTATACATATGAATTTTAATGGGTTTATCATAGTATATGATTAACATGAAATTTTGAATAATATAAGGAATGAATGTTAATTGTTAACAATCTAGTAAAATTTCCATGTAAACTAATATATCATTAATTAATCATTTCATATGATGAAATTATGGGGAGTTAAATCAATAATGGATATAAAGTGACATAAACGACATGCCATTTACTCATATGTTATGAATATATGAGTAAATATATAAGAATTAGAGAGTGTACATGAAGCTTATATAAAGGTGTTCGATTATTTGAGTTTATTTGGATTTTATATGTGATACTTTCCCAAGATTCCAATACCTCACTCTCTCCCATTTGAAACTCTATTTCTCTTTATCCTGTTTATATAAGTGGTACTAGAAGAATGTGGGAAGAAAAGAGTCTCGACTAAACATCAGGTGATTATTTTAACCTGTAGATACACCATGGAGGAGGGAGTCCAAGACCTATATTTGAGGGATATTTATCAAAAAATATGATGAAAGGTAGTGGTAGTGATGATAAATGGTGTAAGGTACACACAAAATGTTCTTGATTTTGTTTAAGTATGGTTTCAGTTTTAAACATGGTGTATATTGGGAATGATATTTCTAATTGCTTATGCTATATTGATTAAGAGTTAATTGATACATAACAATCCATTAGGGGTATCCAAGAAAAGGATAAAGAGTTAAAAAAATTCTAGTAACTCTAACACATGAATGGTGATAAAGAGTGGACCTCTACTCAGGATATCCATTATCAATGAAAAGAGTTTCATACTCCAAAGAGTTGGAGAAATGGAGTGGGTTGATACGTTCATATAGATGTCACGTTGGACATATTCATATGAGGAATAGAGATTCTCCCACCCAATATATGGTATCCTATCTATTCAATGAAAATTTAATCATGAAATCATATTATAAAATGAATAAATCATAAATAAAATGGATGTTTTATTGATTATCATTAAAAAATAGGGATCTTTTTTAGTGGAATACTATATGAAATGGGATGTTGTAAGTCGTGATAAGGCAGTTCCATACAATATCCAACATAGTATGTGATAAAATAATGAATTGGTTTATTTTTTCACTATATCATAACACACCACATAGTAAATCATAAGGGATGATTTCACTACCCCAAATTTTAAAAAACAGAGCCTCATATCACTTATATGATATACATGATATTGTAAGCTATGAAAATTCATGCACAAAAGGTTATATCACAACCAACAATTATATATCATAAAATATGAAAGACAATAGTCCAATACACAACCTATGATATTGTGTATATCATATGATATGTTATCCAATAAAAATTAAAGTTTATAAATTTTAATTATAAATTGATTTAAATAATTTTTAAAATTTCTTATAAATTATAGAAAAGGGTATTTTGAGATATTTATTTAATTTCTAATTTTTTCAAAAATTAATTTTTTATAAAGTGTTTATAATTAATTATTAAATGTTTATGAAACATTTATTATATAAATATTCCACAATATTAAATGTTAATATTAAATAACTATGAAATTATATTCCATGAATTATAATTTGTATATAAGTGGTTTATATGAAATTTATAAGTTTACTTTATAATGTGTTTATAAAGTAAAAAATAAGACTAAATATATATGAGCCTATATTAAATCATTAAATATTCATAAATATTTAATTTAATTTTTTCAAATTAAATGATCTTTATCTGAGAAATTATTTAAACCATATTGGAAGGAGTCTTGATAATTGATATGACCAAAGCATAATTAATATTAAACATGTGGTATTATGAATATTTACATAATATATAAACAGTAAATATATATAATTTTTATATTTAATATCATATATTTAAAGTAAATTCCATGTAAATAATAATAGAAAAGATTTAATATTAGATATAAATATAAATTGTTTATATTTATCTAACCATGGAATGTCTATAGTATATGATTAAATTATAAAGTGTTTATAAATATTTTATTTATGAATTGTTTATCCCATGTTTAAATTTATGAATTGTTAATTTATTTAGTTTATTCCATGTTATATTAATTAATATAATTTTTATATTATGAATATGTGTATTCTTTAGCTTAGGTGTTTTAATTTCTTTTATAAATTTTCATACATTCATATAAAGAGATAAATGATAGGTATGATAAATGATTTATTTTCCTTCTACCTTGACTTTGAATTGCACTAGGTTATGAGATTGAATTTAAAGTTTGATTATAGTTTGTATATATTTGGTGTTAAAATTATGATGGAATTGAGGCATATGATGAGTAATGTATCCTTGGGTAGAGGGACTTTGGGTTGGACTTCTCACTGACTAGGAAGCTTATTCCTTTTCTAGAAAAGTGGGGGTTGGATATCTGTCGCTCAAAGATTACTGTTGCGGGGAATGTTTTCTTCATATGGTTCTAAAACTTTACATTAAAGGGTTTTATATACCTTATACATGAGAAACATTTATATTTTTATAAATATAGTTCAGTTTTAATTTGGGTTAGTAACAAAATCTATGAGTTGTTTAAAGAGTTACACATCAATATGGTATGAAAATATTGATTTGGGGGATGTAATATGATTCCAAACTATATAATTAGAAACATACATACATATAAAGGAAAATACATTATATAATTTATTAATATTAAATCCCCTTTAAAAATACTATGTGTTAGATTCCTTTCAAAGAAAACACCTTTCATGACCTTAATCATCCAACCAAACAGGTCATGAAAAAGCTAGGTGGCCCTGAATTATCTTGTGTAAGGAAAACATGTAATGGGTGAACCTAATAGGACCAAGTGCCTATTTTTGAGATTTTATTTGAGATACACTTATCTTTGAAACCCTAATAATATTATTTTACTATATAAATAATATTTAGTGAATCTATATGATTGATTAGCATAAAGAGTTTTCCTCTCAACTATCAATGAGTCATACATGATATAATTATCATGATGGCCTATCTAAATAACTACGTGATGAATGAGGCAATATAGAAGACTAATTACTTAATGAGATATGGATATTGGACCACTAATGGATATGATGGAATCTAAATGGGTCATCATTTTATCAGGAGAACATTTGATAAAAGTATTTATTAAATTAATGAATAAAATGATTATAAAATGATAAAATATTCTATCATAGATAAATAGCATCATAACCATATGAATTAACCTAGAGATGAATCTTTAGAATAGAGAATATTAATTTTACCAATTTCTTATATTGGAATCTAAAATTAAGAATAGATCTTAAGTAAGATGAGAAATTCTATGTTTTAGAGAAGTACCTTCATGAGTAACAAAATGCTAAAGTTGTTAAAGAATTTGATATATATGATTATGAGAATAATAAATTGATCAAATTAAGGGTTCAAAGGAATTATAGGAAAAATTACCAAAGGAAATTTACTCTATGCTCATATATTCAATATGATTGAGTTTGTTAATGACTAAGTGACCCTATAAGTTTCCTATATGGATTTTTTTGGCTATGAAATTAATTATATTTCTATTTTTGGAAATATTATGATAATGTGAATAAGTTTTAATAAAATTTTATTCAATATTATCAAAGTGTTTATGATAGACGAATTGGACAAGTGATGCCTAGTTTTTGGTATTTCTTTAATACTAAAAGTGGTAACAATTTTAAACTATAAGAATAAAAGTTAGTTGGAGCGTCAAAAAATGTTTATTAAAGAACACTACCTTAGTTATTGAATCATAGAATTATCAGGATGAGAAGACAATGTTTCTATAAGATGTATATTTCTTGGGATTCCTGGAGGGGTATGAGAAACTCCATGGAAAGTCCATGTTAGGTATTGGTATTATAGAAATCAATTATTCAATTTTAAAAGTTATATGATACATATTTTATTTTTTTTGTAAATATACAGGAGTTTAAAAACAAGGAAATGATTGACTGAGCTTACAGTTTTCATTCAAATGATGAAGAAAAGGGTTGATGAGTATTGAAATTTAAAGAAAAGGAAAATATCAAGCTTAGATGGTATTAAATAAAGGATGTGTATTTTCATATGGAATTCTCTTATATAATAAGGGAAGTTATTTTATAACAAAGTATTATTATGAACAATATGAATTGATGGATTCAGTACACAGGGTTTATGATTTATCGGATTCTATTACATGTTTTGAAAAGAACATAAGATAAAAATGTTTTATCTAGTATAAAAGTGTTTATCCATTTGTTTATTAATATATTTGTGGTTTTATCCCACTATCAATGATGTTTTTAAATAATAAATTATTATTTTCAAAATAATGATTCAAGAACATAGAATAACATATTTTACATGGATACAATAGTTTATTTGTTAATTTTTTTACTAAAAGGAAATTAGAGTCATTTATTACCATAATGGAGCTCGTTTATCTTTGTATGAAATTATGAAGAGAATATAGTGTTTAAGAGGATATTAGAAGTATATTTGAACTTATATAAGTCCATGTATAACAAATAAAATATAATTCTAGTTAAAAATACAATGTAAATGTAACTTATATCCTAAAGGAGTTTAAGATGTATTTATAAAGAAAAATTTAAAATGTTACATATTGTTACCAAAATGATCTTAAGGAAAATTTTTGATAGAAAGGGTTTGAATAATGTTGATAATGATAATCTTATATAGAGTTTAGTTTGGAAAAATAATTATTAACATCATAATATAAGATGTTGTGAAGTTAAGAAGTATGTATATTTTTTTCAAAGAGTTTAAAATTATGAACATGATTCCAAAATCTCACCATTATTCAAACCATATTTATTCATAAATGTTATAAACTAAAGGAGTTTAG
The DNA here is from genome assembly GCA_963277665.1 of Viscum album. Lineage (NCBI taxonomy): Eukaryota > Viridiplantae > Streptophyta > Magnoliopsida > Santalales > Viscaceae > Viscum > Viscum album. Next base: position 83,686,297 of record OY728121.1, on the reverse strand, counting down.
TGGTAGGGTTTTGTTAGATGGTGACATAGAGATGTGGTAAGAATTATATAAATACATAACGAGTTTAACAAAACTTAAAATTTTTATAAAACATAAGGTTGATCTGGTGGTCTATCATATGTGATATGATTAAGAAAGTTATTATGTATGGTTTTATTAATATTATTAAAGTATGTTTTAATAATATAAAAATGATCAAGTTAATATGAAAGGAAATATCCAGTTTTTCATGTTGGATACATATATTAAATGAATTTATCACTTAAAGTATGACTTTGAGTTATCCCTAATGATTTTTTATCACGTAGTATTATAGGCTATGATGAAATATTAAGTTCAACATCTATAATACTTCATATAGTGATATAAAATATTCTTATAAGGCACAAATGAGTTTTGAGTTCGGTATGAGCCCCTAAGTATACCACATGGAGTGTCATACACCATGTCCTTGGTATACAAGGGGTTCATTGTTTATATTCAGATTTTCCCAAACATAAGTTTGGTAAGATACCTTGCATGATAACCTATTTACTTTGATAAATTTTCTTATGAAATCCTTGAGGTTTTATTGGTGGTTGGGTATGTTGCTGATTATGTCATCGATTTGAGCCCAACCAATATGATATTTTTCCTCTCATATGATGAGTATGAAATCAGATCCCCTATTTGAGATAGACTGAGGAATTGTAATAGCATACATAGATAAAATATATAATGTTATTATATATTAGTTGAGGGGAATGTGATGTGCTTTCCTATAAGGGTGAATGACATGCGATGTATTCAATATCTTGATCAATATATACTCAAAGAATCAAGAGCGTATGAGTATCTATATGGGATTGAAATACACTATTTCCTATGATTACACGATGTCTTAAATAATGAGATCATATAAAAGTACACACTTTAATAAGATATAACTGCTGGAAACATGTATAGAGGTACATGTGTTTGAGGGAGATCATGCCATATCACATTATAGCTGGAGTAACATTAATTATTTTCTATAAGTTGATATTTTCTTACATTTATAAATTTAGGAATCATATTTATTGTATGTTACCCCAAATTGGTTAAATATCCTTGGGGTGAATCATGGTATGAAATATTAAAACAACTCCCCCATTAAACATTTTTTAATTGTTAAACAAATATATATTATATCTTCTTCCTATATTGAAGGATAAATATAAATTAAAACATTAAAATGACATAAAAATTATAATTAGTTCACCCTTATTGGGATAAATCCAAGAAACATAAAAATGAAACATACTGATGTACTAAATAGACTAAAGTTCACTACTATTATAATGTTTAGAGCAGACACACTGTCCCTCTTAGTTTACAGCCATTCATAAATTTAAATACCACTTATCTCTCTCTACTAAAGTGAACAAACCACTCATACAATATAATATTCTGATGATCTTTATCAGTTATAAGTTGGTTCACACTTAAAATAATTTCCATTTAAGATATTGATTCATCAAAAAGATAAAAACCACCATTTCATGTGACTTTTATTCTTAGATCATGTAGACCTTATTGACTTATGTGACTGTAAGACCCCACCAAAAGACTTGATCATGATACTCATGGCGTAAGACCCCTTATTCTTTTTTCGATCATGAATCTCCAATCACGAGACCCCAAGCATGTAATCCACTGAATAATTCAAGAAAAATTATTTAAAACAATCACAATACCACCTTCTCTTCACACATAACTCCTTACATGCTTCAACTTGTGTGATTACATAACTCCCTTTACTTCATGTGCTCTACTTACATGATTTCAATCATTTAAATTTATTTTCTTCACATGGAACCCCTTATCCATAATTTTATTCAGATAAAAATTTTAATAAAAACTTCTTAACTTCATAAGGATGGGTTAAGGGTTATTTATAGGTAATAAACCAATACCTTAAATACTCAAATTGTAGTAAGACGTCTATTCCACCACCTTAGAAAACTTAGAATTATACTTATTCACTTCATTTAACTTCATATAGTTTATGAAATAAAGATATCCCATTGCTAGATCACTTCAAGATCATGCACTATAACTTTATCACATGTCACAATCCCCTCTTCATCAGTCAAAATCATTTCCTTTAATGTGAATCATGCGACTCAATCCAACTCTCACAATCAAATCATTAAAAATTACTTCAATAATCCTTCCATAATTACCAATGAAATTTCCTTCATGAAAATTTCCTGACTTTATCATGTTAACCATTGAAAATATTATAATAATTTAATTACCTTTATTTTAGGTTATTGTGTGATTCCGAGCGACTATAAAACAACTCCATCTCAGATATTTTTTCTTCGATCAGGAAATTTTGTGATACACTTTAATCTAAGTAATTACATTATTTTATTCACTTCATGCAATCATGTGACTGCCAACTGATTATACCATCATGTGATCATTTAGGGCTTATGAACCCAACTAACTCCTTATCCAATTTCCCATCAAAATATGAAATAACTACACAGACCACTAGAATTTTTTTCCTACAATTTCCAACCTTTTCAACAAAAAAACCCAAAAAACATTATAAAGAGGTATTTTTTCGAACAATATAAACCATTGGGTTTTTTTTGAAAACTCTTTAAAATTACAAAAACCATCATATTGAAAAAGTATGAATATTTGAAAACCATTTTCCTTCTGTAACCCTAGATATTGTTCAAGGACTTTCTAAACACATACTATAAGCCCATACGAGCCAATATTGATGTTAGAAACAAGATTAGAATTACAAGATCATTGATTAAATGATTTATTCTCGATTATTCAACCCATGACTCTAAAACCACACACATAAACTAATAGAATCCTGAATCCAAAGGTCTCTCCATTTCATGATTATTTTTTATTGATCAAATATCTCTAGCATTATCATGTTTGAAACTACCCTATTCTATAGATCCCCATATCATATTCTCCCCCTTTCTTGATCAATACTTCTTCCCCTTTTTTAATGAACCCCAAATTAACTCCATTGTTTTATACAATATGGTAAAGAACACATATCAGCACATAAGAAAAAGAAAACCATACCTTAGGGAGATGGTGTCGTACATCCACACTGTTTAAGTGTGGGGAGTTAACTAAATTACAATATCCAGTCAATGATATTAAAATTCTTCTTTAGGCAAGGAATTTATTTGAATATCTGCAACCTATAGCTCTATAGGTACATACTATAATTTCAAAATCCCATGCTCCAAATTCTCCTGGATAAAATGATATTTTATTTCAATGTGCTTCATCTATGAGTGATGAAAATGATTTTTATGATATTTTTCACTCATGAATTTTCAAAATGGATTCTGATAGGAGAGTTCAATTAAACTCCCATATCTTTAAGATAATTCGTCATCCATAGTAACTGTGTGAAATCTTAAGTATATGTAATATATTCAGTTTCTGTAGTGCTCAATGAAATTCAATATTGTTTCTTTCTTATCCAATAAATACACAATGCACTAAGACAGAATGTGCCACTTGATGGGGATTTTTTCTATCTTTTTAACTCGTCCAATCTATATCTATATAACCTAATAGTTTTCACTGAGTTTTTTCATTATAGAGAAAACAAAAATCCACCATTCCCCTAATATAGTGAAGTGTATTTTTTTTTCTAAAAGTAAGTGGATATCCTTGGGATTACTTTGAAATTTTACTTAATAACATATGGAAAAGACAATATTGACTCATTGCACTATTAAGTACAATAGGTTCTTAATGATCTACTTATATTATGTGATATTGACCGCTTTGTGTTTACCACTCCATGATAGCTTCATTTATTTAGAAACTATTTTTTCAACTCCTTTTAATTTTACATTATAAATGTTCTAATAACATCCTTATAATATTAGGATTGAGAAACAAATGTTCTATTCCTTATTTTATTTTCCTATAGACTAAAGAAAATGTTATCTTTATTATAATTGACAATTTATTGTCACATTTTATGAATTCTTCAAAATTTTTACATTTTAATTCATTCGGTCTACAAAATATTATGCCATAAATAGATACTAGAACCATCATCATTTGATTATACTCATTATTGACATAGATATTGTAATTAACTCCACCGTGTCAGGAACCGAGATTCTTAAAATACTGATCAAGTATTAGATTCCATGATCTTGGTAATTATTTCAATGAATAAAATTTATTATTCAATCAATATTTTTTATCATCTCCATGTATAATAAAACCATCTTGTAGTTCAATATACAGTTATTCTTTTAGAACCCCATTCAGAAATGATGACTTGAAATCCATATATAAAATTTTGATTTTGATTTTCACTATTATGAATAAGAATAACTAAATTATTTATAGTCTTGTAATAAGTGAAAATGTTTCATCAATATTGATAACCTCTATTTGAGAGTATCCCTTGAACATAAGGCATTATTTATTTCAAATCACCATCCTATCTTCATTAAACTTATTATGAAAGACCCACTTGGTCCCGATGACATTATTGTCTATAGATCTCAAAAAAATATCCCAATTATGATTGTTTTAGATTTTTTAAATATATTCCTTTATCACCTAAACCAAATTCAAATCTTTTATATCTTCATCTAAACACTTTATCTCTACCTATGATAGGAAATATGGTTATTATAGAGTCTTCATCCTCCTTGTCTACACTGGTACTGTCTGATCACATTATATGTTTTGACTATTAATTTATGCTAATCTCTTTAGATTCTCTATAGATATAGGTATACATTTATCCTTATCATAATTTTTATCTTTTTCTAAATATTCCCTATGAAATTTAACTCCCCTTAAGATATTAATCCATTCATCACCATCTTCTTGAAACCGCTCATGGATTTATTAAATATTCTACTCATTTTCCACAACAACATTATTTTTCTCTATAAACTTTCCCATCCAATTATTGAAGTATTTTTATGATTTTATTTTTCCTTATTATCCTAGAAAAATCCACTCATCTCCATGGGATTAGAACTTCTTATGTTTGTCCTTATTAAAAATGAAACACTTACTTATGATGACTTGAAAGTACTTCAATATCATCTTCTATTCATACCGAAACTCATTTAGAGTCTTCTATTTATATTTATAAAAAATATCAATATTATAAATGGAGATTTATTTCAACACTAATTCCTTCTAAAACATCTATAGTAGGTTTTTCTCAATAAGCATCATTTAGGCCAGGTTATTGATAATCCAGTTTCTTCTTCCAACCATCCCATTTCACCGAGGGGTTCTTACTGTTGAGAATTGGTGACTTATCCCATGATTCTCAAGATAACACTCCACTTGGATATTTTTGAAATAAATTCCATTGACAACTTAGAAATTTTAGATTTTTGGACCAAGAATTTTTCAACCTCCCTCCGATATTGTGTTATACAACTAACCACCTAGGTCTTGTGGGTGATAGCCATAATCCATGATATACTACTATAATCATAAATTAAAAGATAATAATATATATTCCCATAAATTAATATTTGTGAAATAGTTCCACAAAAATCAGTATACACCAGTTCAATAACTTTTGTTGGCATTTTATATTTTACGTTATATGTAACGAACCAACCTATAATACTATCCAAACTGACATTTGAACTAATTTTCTACTAAAATAAAGAGAATTCATAATCACAACAGGATGAATATAAGAATATTTGATTCTATAAATGACCTTTGGGAATGATTTATTCCATAACATAATATACAAAACTCAATCAAATAACTCAACAAAAACAACATCTAAAAAATAAGTCAATACAACCATATCAAGGTATAAGGAAATGATAAAAAACTAAAAGTAGAAAAAAAACTACAAAAACCCATCTCATGGTTGTCCATGTCCACCGATCACGACTCAAGTCATCGACACTTGAGCAAAAAATAATGGACCCACAATGAAAGATAATGAGAATATAATCACATGTTATAAGAATATAAAGGCTGAAAACACCAAACTGTATAGGTAGGGTGTGATCTGCAGACCCTGATAGGATTTCACTATAGAGTATATGTAGTTACTTTATAAGGAAATTAAAAAATTTTAAAAGAGAGTTAAAAAAGGTAGAATATGGCATTAAATTTCAGAATAGAAAAATAAATCCATCAAGATCAGATTACATCCATCAAGATTATATTACATAATGAATGGGTTTTCAAAATAAAAAGTTAAAAATTTATAAGAAATTTATGAAACCAAACTTTGAAACATTCTATTACATCATTTAAAAACCATTTATTTTCTTGAGAATCTTTGAAAACCATTTTACAAGATAAATTAAGAAGAATCAAGAAAAGATAATAACATTCAACAGATATCAACAATATATATAAGAGTCAATACAATATATTTAATGTGCGTCATATCAATAAACAAATCAATCAATAATGGTAATGAATCTAGCATGGAAATTGCAATGCCATGTAGTGATAATTAACACTATAATGTATCAAGTATCAAGTATAAGTATTTCATGGGAAAGAACTAGATATTCTAGTGATCCCACCATAGTCAAGAAATTAAATATTTCATGACTAATAATCAAGTTTAAATCATGTCAAAAAGATACTCACAAAAAACAAGTCCACGCACACCCACATTTTTGGTTGCACATTCGTAGTATGGACCTATCATGTTCTCTATGGATCCTCTAGCTAGGGTGAGAGTCTACTAGAAAAAAATAAATCCATGTCATATCATCCAACTATCTAGGTTTCTAAGAATAATCAAAAGTGGACAGCTCCATCAAATTGAATAAACCCATTTTCAACACTGATCAATGGAAAGTACAAGAATATAACAATATACAACTAGGGATTATCATGAGAGAGGGACATAAAAAATTGTCAACTTAGATATTAAGAATCCTCAAATTCAATTAAAAAACTTTCAATTAAATCAACATTAAAAGGGTAAAAAAACCTATTTCCTTTCAAAAAATATCATTGAAATTCCAAATGGGACTTTAAACTAATAATTCCTTTCAAAACATACTTAAGGCATTTAAAAGGATTTTTTATAACATAAAAGTATTTAGGTCATTTAAAATTAGAATAAAAAACCATTTGGAAAACATTTCATAAATCAAAAATTTCATTTAAATATAGGTATTTCACTTTATAAAATAAAACTTACCCTAATGCCTTTATTTTATAAAAAATTCTTTAAAAGATCTTTGGATTGAAATTAGAAACCAACATGGAATTCAATAAATTGTAAACAGTGAGAGGAATACATATTATAATAATTCTATCCATTCCATGTCCAATTCATAGATAATAGGATCAAAGAATCTTTCATGAGGTAATTTAAGGTGAACCTTCAATGAACATGCATTATAAACTAAGAAATACATTTTTATAAATTTTTAATAAATAATAAATTAAAGGATGAAATAAATATATAGAAACACCTACCTAAACTATAAAAAAATATAACACCTAACAAGGGATGAAAAATAAGAATAAGAGAGGGTCCACATCCCATGATCATTGAAAAAAACACCCTTATTATGATTTCCTACTAGTAGGACACCCTGAACTCCACTCAAAAAGATCAACGGAATTGAAGCAGTGATGGTTTAAGTGTTTTGTAAATACACAAGGCATTCAAATTTTTATAGTTAAAAAACCCAAATTAAAATCACCATTTATTTTTCCATTTTAATTGAATCTTGAGTTTGGAGGTTTTAAAAATATTTAAAGCGGGAGTTACAACCTTAAAAATGGGTTAAAGTGTCATTTCAAGCATTTAAAAATACCAAAATGGTGTTACAAGTTGAGTTGGAGAAGAAGAAATTTAAAATAGATCTTTTAAAAACATTTTACTCACAAAAGTAACTACATAAGGGTAACATGGTTTTACCCTTATGTATATTATATGTGTTACATTAGGGTAAGGAGTTTTACCATTACACAGGTCACACACCTAGGCTTACCATTCTGTAGAATCGAAATACCCTTAAAAAACCTTTATAAAAGAAAATTTACCTAAACACAGTTCCTAGGGTACCCTTACAATACTTTGAAAACATAGGTTGACCCTTAAGTAGGTTAGAAGATGACCCTTATGTGAGTTTTTACCCTTACACGAGATTCACAATACCCTTATGTAACCCTTAGAAAAGATTGGTCACCCTTATGAAGCTGCCCGAATTACCATTATGAAATAGGATTATACCCTTACAAAGAGAAAATTCATATTTACAAAATCCTTAAAAAAGTTTGTTTACCCTTATGAAGCTCAATGATTACCATTTCAAAACACATATACACAAGGGGTTACCCTTACATATCCTATAGAAAAAGAGATTTAATCTTACATAATGAAAGTCTACCCTTACATAGTGCATGAAAATAAGGAGTTATATAACTAATGAAAAGACACTTTTTACATTACCAAAAATTCATAAATCACAAGTTACAATTACTCAACTCATAAAATACACCTTATATTAAGGTATGAGAAACTTACCCTTACACAGACCCTATACCATGTGTAAGGTTAAAAATAAAGTAAAAAATTATTTAATTTCAAATCAAAGGATTTATAAATAAAAAAGGTTTGTTAATTATTACAAAAAACAGGATGTTAAAATTCTCCTCACCATAAGGTTTTCTTACCCCAGAAATATTTCAATATAAAAGAAATAAAATAAAAGACTTAAAGAACTCCCACACTCAACCCGTGAGGTGGGTAGTCCTTGAAATTGAATATGACTCACCCAAAATAATCCATTGAGCACAAATCCAAGAGAATATCACAATAAACATTCCAAAGGTACCTTTATATATAACCACAAAGATCAATACACATATCAAAACAAAAATCCAACAACCTCAAGAGGAACTAAAAAACAACGAGAAAGAAAAAAAATATTGAAAAGAACCAGAATGAATTATATACCTATCATTGGTCTCCCCACCATTTAAAGATTAACTAAAATTGTGTAACTTGAGGAAGAATTCCTATAAAACTCATCTCTTCAACTCAAAGAGTATACCTTGATCAAATTCCATAGAGAAACATACCAAAGTTGATTATTGAAATCTCAAGGAATGATACATCCACAAAACATCAATGATTTCCAAAATATGAAATAATTTTAAGATCCATCAATGATCCAACCATCCATAAGAAAGTAATAAAACTAATAAGGATTTATACCCTGGTAAAGTACTCATTGGTAGCCTAAGATTTTCAACACAGAGCCTCACCCCATAATGGTCTCATTGAATCAAACACTAGAACCTTTGGATTCCTAGTCCATCAAGGTCCTGACCAAGTTCAAAAGTAATGTTCTTGAAACAATAAGGATAGTGTACCAACATGGAAATGCACACTCTTGAGTGTGACCATCCATCACATTAAGACTGATCTTTGACAATTACAAAAAAATAAGAGGATACTGAGGTATAATAACCAACCCAAGTGGTACCCAACATTGACCATATAAAGGCATTCATATAAGGAATAAGTAGGTTGTATTTATAGAAAACAATTCAAAATCATATAAATTTTCCCATCATAAGATTCCACCCTCTCACTAAGAGAACAATAAACCTCAATAAACTCAATCTATTCAAGCTAAAGGCTCACCACTAAAGACTGAACATAAATAATAAAAAATAACATAAATCTCAAGAAAATGAAACCAAAACCATGATCACAACCATTTTACACGAGAGACCATACACAAAGATCCTAAAACAAAAATTTCTCCAAGAACAGAGGAGCCACAATAAGAAAAAATCCTAACGGATTTCACTTTGTCATTGGATCAACAAGTGGGATCAACAATAAATTCAATTCGAATCCCCTCCATTGCATGAAAATATTTACTCCGAGTCTTATTGTTGGAACCCTATTATCTTAAAGTATCTAATTTCCCATAGTTAGAAGCTGATGAACCATGACCAAAACTTTCTCTTTTAGTATCCCAACTTATAGAACCTTTTAAGGTGACATAAACGACCACACCATTTACAAAATCTCATAGATTTTAAACATGAATTATTATATTGACCATGTGATCCAAATTGAAATCACATGAAATGAATCTTATTTACTTGATAAGACCCCCCTTAATCAACCGAATCCCATGGTCCACTAAACAAAACCTCTTCTCCTATGTCAATTGTGATTGATTTATTCTCCAATTTTTGTTTCTTTTTTAGTTTTGTTTCAACTGACAAGTCCCTTTCAATTAAAAATGGGATAGAGGTTAGAAATTATTTTAGAATTATGGTTACAAGGTATGCATGCATACCTTTATTAAAATATAGATCTTTAAGGGTTTCATGACAAAAAATATTAGGATATAAACATACCAAACCTAAGAATTTATTGTCATACTCTACAAATGACAGCTCACATCGACTGAAACCCAAGAGCTAAAAAACTTTCTCTTTATTAACTTCCTTAGGATAATGCCACTGCCTGAATGGCCCGAAGGCCTTGAGAGAAATTAAAGTCCTTTCAACTTCTTCAAGTCACTTTATTGCTTCAGGAGAACCACAATCACCTTCATAAGAAGGTTGATGAAAATTAAAAAAGTCGTTGATGGATTCAAAAGGTTAGAAAGGATTTGGATCTACCAATAAATTTAGAGATTAAGGAGAGTCATCAAAAAGAGATTTCACTTCTAAAAAACATTAAGGACTATTCTATAGATTTTACTGATAAAAAACTTACTATATTTATTGTAAAACCTTCTAGGAGACATTTATAGATTTCAAAAAACATAGGCACTTAAAATATGCCATACCAAAAATCCTAAAACAAAATAAAAATGATCCAAATGATTTCAAACAATCCACAAATAACTTTTATCAAAGAATCATTATTTTCAAAGCACATAATATTTTTCTGTTTATAAAATATTACAATTTTTGTACGTGGTAAAATTTTTATATGAATATATCAAAAATTCAAAAATAACTTTACCAACTAAAATAAATTATTCTATGGTTTTGAAATAATTAATCCATTTTTTTCAATTTTAAAACCATATTCATTTTAAATTCATCACTTAACCAAATTTCATTATTAAAACATTCCATTAAAACATAAAAAAACAGTTTTTAACAAACAATTTTATAAAACAAAAAGTTATATTTTTTTGGTAATTGAAAAAATTTTAGAAGAACCAAAATAAAATTTTTAAGCAAAAAATTTGGGCTTTAAATGGATTTAAAAACATAACCAAAGGGTTTAAATTTGAAGAAAAAAACAAGAGCACATAACAGACTACACCCAAAATGTCTATCCAAAAATAAGAAACCTCCCAAGTAACCTCATAATAGTGAAGTCATTTTGGTAAAAAATGGACATGGTAACATGTTTAGGTTAGATTAGAACTATTAATGTCTTGTTCATATGGAATGGTTACTATTTCATCCCAAATTTTTATTACATAAAATTTTCATTAAATTGTACAAAATGTAGAATCTTTTAAAGTTTATTTTCTTGAAAAAAATGTACATAATACATGAAAAATTAAAAAATTATTATAATACAATTGAAAATATTAATCATAGGTTAATTATAAGTAAAATTATTGTATCTCATAACCTAGGTACATATATAAAAGTAAAGGGTGAGCATAAGGTCTAGTAAGGGAAAACAAGAGAAACAATTTACATGTGATCTTGAGGAAAAATCAACACGAACATGAGGAATATCATTATGGAATGAAAAATAGAACATGAGGAATATAATAAATAAAATAACATTAATCATAACTTTTTAATTTGTCTATAACATTTATTTTATAAATTCATAAGCATATCACTATGGTTTCTCACTAAGGTGTCATAAAAATTACCAAGGTTATTTACTAAGGTATTATAAAACATGTCATATCTAGAGATTAAACTATTCACCCAATTAATTGAAAAAATATCAAGGAACGCCATTCATATTTATTAATTAACATTACCCACAAATATCATAATAAAAAATTTCATTATTAACCCATATAGAATAAAATAAACAGGTTTTATATCAAAATCTTGGTGTTTTAAAGAAAAGTTATTAAAGACAAGATCTTTATGTCATTATTAACCTAATAAAAATGAAGGTGGGTTAAATGTATGTTAATAACAGAATAAAATAGATAATTTCAATATCTAGGTGAATACACCAAAAAAATAAAGATGTTTGGGTATTCACAAAATAAAATAAGGGAATTTATTGGGAAAAAGAGAGAAATTTTGAGAAGAAAATTCTGCAGCATAACTGGTATGAAACACAGTTTTAGAAAATGGTAAAATATAGGGGACAAGGATTTCACATTCATAAAATAATATTAATACAATAAATTTATAGAATAAAATTTATATAATAACATAGTTTTTAAATTTGAAATACATTATACTTAAAAAGGGAACTTGAAAGGAAAAGAGAAGTTGAGATTTCCCTTACCTTGAAGAGTAACTCCTAAAACTAAAATATTAGTACCTTGGGGGTTTAGGAAACATTTTAAGGTAAAACTATTAGATATTCGTATAGGATTAATTGGTAATGAAAGATAATAGAGAAAATGGTGGGTATTTATAGCAAAAGAGGATGATTTTCCTTTTAATTTCCTTAAACACCTAGGTAGTGGTAAATGAAAAACCATGGGATTTCCCATGGTATTGGAAACATGGGACACAGTTTATCTTATTTTAATACAAAAAAGGCAATCATAATTTTATATTACTTATTTGGGAAAGGGAAATAGAAGTTTTCACAAAATTGCATTTTTAAAGTTAATGTTTCCATTTAAGAATTTGGAAAGTAAATTATATTTTTTAAAATTGATTAAAATATATTATAACAATTGATACTAATAAAATAAAATGTTTTTTTCTTTTATGATGGTTAAATAGTTATTACATCATTATCACATAATTATGAATTAATTAAACTTATCTAAAACTCAAAACTATATTTTTACTATTCATCAAAAAAATATTTTAGAAAATTATCATAAATTCAAACTAACGTAATTTTGACATGATGATTTATAAAATGATGCTTATTTTATTATAATAATTCTCTAAGTACGATAAATTTAACTTTTAAATATAAAAATCCTTATTTATTAAAAATAATTACCGATAGAAGATGCATAGTAAAATGCATAGTAAACTTTCTAACACTGAAATAAAATTATTTTATCATTAATATTTAAATAAGTGTGTTTTAATCATACCATTTAATTAAAATAAAAACTATTCACAATATCTTAATTTATTATAATAATTATTTCTTTTCAGTAAATTATAACTTCTGACCGAAAAAATCAATTTGTCAAATTCCATCTCAGTTTTATTAAGCAAAAATATTCCTAAAATATAAATGATGGAATAAAAATTTTATTTATACAAAGGAATTACACACTAAGTTTAGGACATGTAACCCCTTATTACAGCCACATATGCCCTAAGAGTAAGGTGTGTAATAGTGTCACTTTCATGGGGTGCCTCAACAAATATCGACCGAGTGGTAATCTCCACTAACTTGAACTTCTCCCATATGATATTTTGTTCAAGATTAACTTGTTGAATCTAGGATTGGTATTGTTCAAGGAAGAACCATAGTGATGATACCTCTCTCCCAAGTTTGGATAGATAGTATTCAAACCAAATGACTCTACGAGTTAAGGCTTTCGACCCTTCTTTCTTTAACAATTTTCTATTGTCCAAATTTTACTTATAAACACTAATTATAATATTAAAATTGTTATAAAGAGTATATAATTTCCAATGGACATATTGGAAAACATTCATAATTGACCAATGATCATATAAAATTCAAAATTTGATGGTCAAATTTCAATTTATAATCACTTAATTATTAATGAGATATAGTTTTGTTGTATATAAATTAATATTACACCAATTTTCAGGAAAAAATTATCATTCAAAAATTTATATCATTACATTATTCCAACTTAAGAAATTTCTTCCCTAAAATTGCAACTCATTTTCTTAGTTAAGAAAAGGTGTGGGTACTTCTGCCTCATTGTATCCTCTGGTTCCCACATTGTTTCTTTATATTTATAGTTCTTCCACAACACTTTGATGAGGTGGGTAGTCTTGTTGTGTATAACCTTGTCTCTATGATCCAAGACCTCCATCAGTTGCTCTTCATAAGAGAGGTCATGTTCTAGTTGTACCACCTTAGGATTAAGTACATGTTAAGTGTCAGGTATGTACTTCCTCAAGAGAGATATGTGGAATACATTGTGAACTTGAGCTGGATTAGGAGAAATTTTAAGTTAATAGGCCTCGAGTTCTATGTGATCAAGGATTTCATAGGGGCCAATGTACCTAGGGATAAGCTTCCCTTTCCTTCCAAAATGCATGAGTCTCTTCTAGAGTGATACTCTAAGGAAAAATTTGTCTCCCACACCAAACTCCAAGTACCTTCGATGGTTTTTAGAATAGATTTCTACCAACTCTGAGCAACCTTTATTTGTTGTTGGATGACATACACCTTTTCTATAATCTCTTGAACAAGATCAGGACCAAGAAACTTTATCTCACAAGATTCATCCTAAAAAGTATGATTTCTACATCACTTCCCATATAGAGCTTCATATGGTTCCATTTTAATACTCGAATGAAAGCTATTATTGTATAAGAACTCAACTAATGGGAGAAGTTGATCCTGTCCACCTTTAAATTCCATTAATAATGTTCTCAAAATTTCCTTGAGTGTCTGAATAGTCCTTCCAGATTGGCTATTAGTTTAGGGGTGATAGGCTATAGTAAAATTAAATTCAGTACTCAGATCATGTTGAATACTTCTCCCAAATTTTTATGTGAAACTTGGAATAATATCAGATATGATAGAAAGTGGTACCCCATGTTTCCTTACCACTTCCTTCACATATATCTTGGAAATTTTGTCAAGATAGGAATCTTCTTGAATATAGATGAATTGGGTAGTCTTGGTGAGATGATCCACTATAACCCAAATATTATTATTTCCTTTGGATTTTATCAGGATACCAATGAAAAATTCCATAGTGATATTTTCCCACTTCTATGTTGGTATGGGTAATGGTTGTAATACCCCTTTAGAAAGTTTTCACTCCACATTAACTTGCTGATACAACAAGAACAGTGTAGTGTAGTCTGTAATCTCCCTTTGAATTCCATCCCACCAATATGATCAGGAAGGATACTATACATTTTAGTGCTTCCAGGATGTATAGAGAAAGTAGAGATATGAGCTTCACCCATCGGTTCTTTCTTTATTTCTAGAATAGATGGAATACATATTCTTGCATGGAATTTCAGTACACCTTCTTGATCAATATTTAACTCATGAAACTTACTATCGTTCACTTCCTCTATCTTCTTTTTCGAAAAAGGATAATCTATTTGAGATTTATTGATCTTCTCAAGTAATGATTTTTGAGAAATCATGTGGGATAGGGTTGATGATGTCCCTTCCATTATAATTCTCATGTCCAGTTTTTCAAGGTCTTTGATCAAAGGATCTCTTTGAATCCTCATCATACCCAAAACAACATGGTATTTCCTACTTAATTCATCCATTAATTTGTTTGATATTCCAGGATGATAATGAATTAAACAATCGTACTCTTTAATAAGTTCTAACAATATCCTTTGTCTCATTCTCAATTCATTTTGTGTGAAAATATACTTCAAACTTTGGTGGTTTATTCATATATCATATTTCTCCCCATAAATATAGTGCCTCCATATCTTCAGAGAAAAAAACCATAGTTATCTCAAGATGATGTGTATGATAATTCTAATCATGAGGCTTTAACTACCGAGATACAAAAGCATTCACCTTATCATTTTTCATTAAGATGAACCCAAGCCCTTTCAAAGATGCATCATTAAAAATAAAGAATCCTTCTTCGAAAAGAGTAGAGTTAACACATGTGAAATAAAAAATCTCTTCTTCATCTCTTGGAGACTTTCTTCACACTCCTTTATCAAGAAAAACTTAGACCCTTGTCAAGTTAACATGGTTAGTGGGTTAGAAATTCCGGATTTTTTTTACAAACCTTCTATAATATCTTGCTAAACCAAGGAAACTATGAATATCAGTTACTATTGTAGGATGAAGACACTCCTCAAAAACCTTTTTCTTGGATGGTTCAACTAATATTCCTTCATTGGTTATAATGTTCCCCAATAAATCAACTTTTTTTTAAGAAAAGTTCAAATTTTCTAAACTTTCCTAATAGCCTCTCCTTCCTCATAGTTTGTAATATAACCCTTAGATGATGCTCATTCCTTTCATGAATTTTGGAATATTTCAAAATATTATCAATAAAAACTACCACAAAGTTATTGAAGTAGTCCTTAAATAATATATTCATTAATTACATAATAATAACAGGAGCATTATTCAAGCTTAATGGCATAACAAAAAACTCATAATGACCATATCTTGATCAAAAGTTGTCTTTGGAATATCTTCTTTCTTCACCCTCAATTGATGATAACTAGATCTAAGATCAATCTCGGAGAAGAATTGAGCCCCAAAAATCTAGTCAAATAAATCATCAATACTTGGAAGAGGGTAATTTTTCTTCACAATGATCCTATTAATTTCTCTATAATCAATTCATAACTGCATTGATGAATCCTTCTTCTTAAAAAAAAGAATAGGTTATCCCCAAGGAGAAATGATTGGATAGATAAACCCCTTCTCAAAAATGTTCCCCTAAACTCTTCACACTCTATTGCATCAATCTACCCTCTTAGATTAATGTTTTTAACCAGTTTCCACCACTGATCAACTTCTCCCTCTAAGCAGTACACTCCCAACATGACTTTATCTTATTTCAAACAATGGAGTACATATAATATATTTTAAATAAATCTTATCCACTATTTAGAAATCAATGGTTTGATATATCCACTAAAATAAGGTGGTCATTAAATCCTAAAGGAATAAATGGAAAGTTTTACCCTTTTAGGTGAATCCAGTCACTTGGCTTGATTCAAGATATTTATCATAACTCGACTAATTTGATTCATTATTCTTATGAAGTTTTCCATTCTGGATTCCATCAAAAGGCCATCATCACCTGGTCTATTAAACTCACTATATATGTGGTTTTTACTATTTAATACCATTTTATAGAATAAAAAAACCTTAGTAAAAAATGCGATTCATTTAATAATATAACAATTATAAAGTTTTTTCATGTCTTAAAACATCATGCTTAAATATATTATTCTTTAAAAACAATTACATTTTCTATAAATCCTTCATTATGGTTTATAAAAAGATTTCGATTAACCAAAAATATCCCCCAGGAGTGTCAAACTAGGTGTGCATTAAGGTCTTTTGTAATGTATCAGGTTAAACTGAGTCAGGCCCAATGCACCTTCTCAGATTTGTTACCCCTAGGTACATCTATTCTAGAACCACGTCCACTTGTTCGTATCCAGAAAAGGATTTATTTGCTCAAAAACCATATACATAATGTTTTACCCAAATAAAAGGATGCTAAACTTTTCCCTAAGGTTCTTCATAATGTTTCCAAATCCTAATTTCCACAATTAACTAAACCTTCCTCTCATACTAACCATGGAATCCTTTATCTTTATTACATAGAATTTTCATTACATTGTACCAAATAGAGGATCTTTTAAAGTTTAGTTTCTTGGAAAAATGTACATAATACAAGAAAAGTGAAAACATTATTCTAATACACTTGAAAGATGTCCTAATAGGTTCATCCTAAGTACAATAACTTCATCTCTTAACCTATGGAAATACATCCAAGTAAAGGGTGAGTATAAGTCCTAGTAAGGGAAAACAATAGAAATAGTTTATACATGTGATCTTGAGGAAAAATCAATAAGAACATGAAAAATAAAATTATGGCATGAAAAAGATAACAAGAGGAATATCATAAATAAAAAAACATGAATCATAATTTTTAAATTTCGTAACAAATTTTTTTAGACATTCATAAACATATCACCAAGGTTTGTCACAGAGGTGTCATAAAATTTACCAAGGTTATTCACCAAGATATCATAAAGCATGTTATCTCTAGTGGATTTGAGTCCTCTTTCATATATATGTGGAATCACCTCAATTGGAGGTGTTCAACCAGACTTATGTATCTGTTATGAAGGTGGGGTCCATGCTGTTCACCCAAAAAATTTCCCAACTTCAATGAATTTTTTGGGCCTCTATATGCTCGAATATACCCCTGGTCCAGAAGACAAAGTTGTAGGAAATATATCAAGGATTTCAAAAAAAAATAATCACTCAATTTTAAATTATATTTTTAACTAAATGACCAAAATAACCTTGTGGTAAAAATCTATCAAAAATCCAGAATTAAGAACTTTCCACAATTTTTCTCAAAACACATCATAAATCCAAAATTGATCCATATAATCTCATATTTATAAATTGGGAGGGTGAAAACAGTTTGGAAGGAGGAGCTCTCCTCATTTTATAGAAAAAAATTTTCCTCTAAAATTTGACACTTTTTAGTCCCAATAAACGATCTATTCATGCATTCCATCCTTTATAAAATTTGTTCGCAAATGTCTTTTGTGTTCAAACTCCAAATTTATGCTCATTTGGCCTCTGTATGAAGGAGTTATGGATTTTTTATTGAATATTACTTTTTCTGACTGAAATTTCCAAGAATCTTCCTTCAATGTATATTGTTAAATTTCTACATTAATTCCTTCCAACCTCTATGTAATTTATTGGGGCACACATATTTGAGTATTATTTCATATTTAGGTGGAATCACCTCAATTAGAGGTTTCCATCCCAACTTATGCATCTATTACAGAGGTGGGGTCCATGCTGTCCGCTTGGAAAATTTCCCAAGTTCAAATAATTTTTAGGCCTCTTGATGCTCGAATCAGTCCCTTGTCCAGCAGAAAAAGTTTTAAGAAATAAATCAAGGATTTAAAAAAAAATCACTCAATTTTCAATTATATTTTTAAATAAATAACCAAAATACCCTTGTGGTAAAAACCTTTCAAAAATAAAAAAATAATCACTTTTCATAATTTTTATCAAAACACATCATAAATACAAAATTGATTCATATAAAATTAAATTTACAAATTGGTAGGGTTATAAAAATGGGGAAGGAGGAGCTATCCTCCTTTTATACGCAAAATTTATCCTCCAAAAGTTGATACGTTTAAACCCAAATAAATTTCCTCTTCATGCATTCCATCCTTCATTAAATTTGTACATAAATGTATTTTTCATTAACCCTCCAAATTTCATCCCATTTGGCCTCTTTATGTAGGAGTTATGTATTTTCATTGAATATTACTTTTTGGTTGAAATTTCCAAGAAGCCTCCTTCAATGGATATAGTTAAATTTACACCATAATGAATTTAAACCTCCATAGAATTTATCTTTTCCTTAATGTCTTTTTCAGCTCATCTATATCATTATTTATTTATTTTTCTAGTACTATTTCATATCTAGATGGAATCACATAAATTGTAGGTGTTTATCTTGACTTATTCATCTGTTATGGAGGTGGAGTCCATACCATCCGCCTGGAAAATTTCCCAACTTCAACGATTTTTCGGGCCTTTAGATGCTGGAATCATCCCTTAGTCTAGAAGACAAAGTTGAAGGAAATAAATCAGGGATTTCAAAAAAAAAAGAGTCACTAAATTTGGAATTATATTTTTAAATAAATTACCAAAATACCACTGTGGTAAAAATATGTCAAAAATCCAGAATTAATCACTTTTCAAAATTTTTCTCAAAACACATCCTAAATCCAAAATTGAGCCATATAAGCTCAAATTTATAAGTTAGGTATATTCATATAATTTTTTTTGAAAATATTAGCTCTATCAATTCCACCACACTTAAACCATGCTTCTCCTTAAGTATAAAATCTCAACCTGGAAATCAGAGGACACCAATGTTACCAATATTCAAATTCCAAAGTAATAAAATCAAACAATTTTCAATATAAAATAAAATTCTGAAAAATACACATAAATTATAAATTTAACTTATCATTTTTAATAAAATAATCAATACATGTATTTTAGTTTTGCCCTATGAAAAAGGACGGAACTTCTCCTTTCATACATTCAAGATCTTCAATTCATTATTATTAAGCATGAAACATCATGATTTACCTCACCTTTGAACCTTTCCACTCATCTCTCATGATAAAAATAAAGCACAATTATGCTCATATCATGAGAACATGTTCCTTATCCATAGGATTGCAAATGAACTACTTTATTCACTTTGTAAAGACAAAAGCATATAAAATCATGCAGATTTTTCAATAAAGGTTCAAATGACTCCCACGATTAAGTTTCATAGGATTTTATACTTTAAAAATTAATGCTTAAGGAGGAGGTTTATCTCTTAAGTACAGTGGATTATATAATAAAGTGTAATTAAATTCTCCTCTTCAATGTAGCAACTACCATTTCCTCTAAACTCAAAGTAAGGTCATGATCAAATTATGCATAATGAATGATCTGTGCACCCTCTTGATTTTATTTTATTTTGTACATTTTTTTATTTTTTTGAAAGTTATGATTATATTAAACCTCATATCCATTACCTAACCACATATGATCAAAATATCATCAATCTAAAAAATGGTGATTTTTGGTTTTCCCAAATCACAACCCATTTTTTCTATTTTTTTATATTATATTTTTTTATTCAAGAGGGGAAAACAATAAACAATAAAATGAATAAATCAAAAACAATTATTTATTCTCACAATATGCACCACCACACTTTATCCTTGAAATGTGAATCATCCCTTCAACCATTATTTCTTTTACCCCCAAACATCAACTATAAAATATCATGAAAACACCAAGAGTAGGGTATGAATGGATAAAACTGGCTTGAAATATAAATCAATCCTATAAAGGTCATTCATGGATTCTATGGGATAAATAAAGATTAACGTAACAATGGTATTTAAGGATAAGGGTTTTTCAAAAGATTCCACATTCATTTTGAATCTATTTTTGTACAATCATAGCCTTGACAAGTTCAAACGAAAGTTTTGGTTGGTGACATGTCCCAAGATAACTCAAGAAATATGATCAAGATAAAATAGGAAGTACTTGGTCTAGAAATCTTATCGGGAATGAGACATACGATATTGGAAAATCACTCAAGGAATGATCAATAATAAAAAAATTGATTCACATGAGTTTCAGAAATTGAAATCATGAAAAATTGTTGGAAAATTTCATTTAAATGAATCAATAAATTATCTAAAATCATGAGTCATCATGTCTATATCTATGCTTCACTTTAAACATTAAATTATCCATTTTACTTATTAAATTTCATTAATATTGAACTCCAAAACAAGGAATCACTGGATTCCTAAGAAACTCATGTCTCCTAGATAAGTAAAGTAAAGCATTAATTAAAGTGTGGGCATGAAATTCTTATCATTAAAGATCAAAAAATGTATTGGACAAAAAAATTAAAGGAGTTTAAAATATAATCATAAAAAGTGAACTCACTTTTTAAATAAATATTTCATCCTCTTCCTCCAATGTTTGGGGATTACTTTTGCCATTATGATCATAAAAAATAAAAATTACTCAATTAACCACAAAGATCATTTCATTTAAGATCAAAATAAAAAGAGGGAGTGTGCCGCCTTCTTCCTCCGAGGGTCAGTGCGGCTCCCCTCCTCATGCTTGTCGAGTTCGGGGCTGTGATTCCCCTGTCGTGGTGGTGTCATGCGACTTCATGGGCTTGGCCATCTCGGTACTATGCATCATTGTTGGCCTGATCCTCGCTCAATTCCACTTTTATTGGATAGGGCTTCCATCAGCGGCGCGGTGTTGTTCCAACGGCCGGGTTCCTGCATCCGCGGTCTGTGGTTTACCACCTCGTCTCCGGCTTTATGCGTTGGGTGGTTCGGGTCTTCGCGAGCGATGTGGTTGGCGGTGATGGGATTTAGGTTCTGATTTTCGTTTTTGGTTCCGGATGAGATTCTGCTGTTCGTGGTTTGGATCTGGGTTCGTGTTTTTCAGTTTGTTCTACCCCAGCATGGTTTGCAGCAGCAGCATGGATTTCTGTCATCTGTTTTTGGGGGTCTGGCAGTGATGACTGTGGGTGCAGTGGTTCCTCTCTCAAGGATACCTTTTTTATTTTGTTTCTTAGTAGTGGAATTGGCTATGCTATTCGTGTGTGAAGCTTCTGTTTATATTTTGGGTGAATTGTCTTACTTTGGTTGTGTTCTTCTCTTGATTTCGGGTTGAATATAATGTTGTTTTGGGTGATGGTGGTGTGGACACAACATCGTTGGGTGGTGGTTCCCTCCCACAATGATGGTTTTTTTTCTGAATTTCTACTGGTTTCTTTGGGGTGTTCTGGTTCTCGGTGATTATGTGAACTGGTGTTCGATAAAAGTTTGGTGTTTCTCAACACTGATGATGGTACTCTGTGAAGACTACAATGGTTTCCAATGTATTCCACACCAGTGAAATGGTTCGACGATGAGTCTGTTTTGTGTCAGGATTCTCATCACGATGCAGGACGTGTCCCAAGGTGTGATGATGGGGTGGTTTGAATTTTGAATTTTGAATTTTGAAGATGTTGAATTTTGATTCGGGTTTTGTGGTGTATGCGTGGTGGGGAAAGGTGCTGTAAGGTTCCCACTTTTCCAAAAAGTGGTTTCTCAAAATAATAAAAAAAATTCAATTATGGAAATTCCTAATATTGAAAATGAAAGTACTAAAAATCAAGTAAAGGATAAATCTTGGTATGATCCCCCAAGTGGGACCTGAATTTTTAATGCCTCTAAAAGGAAGTACCAGTTGTTATCCAAAATTAAAGGGTGGATGAAGCTTATTTGATTTGAACCACCACATGTGGATTTTACTAGCCTGTGCTTCATCCTTGTTCTTGGGGGAAGATCCATGGATATAGTACACCATATCCCCCCCTTCACAATGAGGTATAGTTTTTATGGTGGGGGTAGGATAAAGTATGAACCATCCTCTTTATTGGTTGATACTTGTGAAACCTTATTCTCTTATAGTGCTGGATTCATAGGGGATTTAATAAGAGAAGCCTATGTTTGGTTTTCCCCAGGCTTAGTTACCTGGATTTCTTAATGGGGATCCTCAAATTCAAGTTCAATAACGTTAGTGAGCTCCATGTATTCCTCAAATGGTGCAATTTATTTTTCATCATCTTCCTCCAGGGCGATATAAGGATTTACTGAATCTGAAAATTCAAAATAATAAGGAGTGATACTTAGATCAGATTGAATGAAATCAGAAAAGATAGAGTTCAAGAAAGAATCATCTCCATGAGTTGGTTCTGGTTCAATCACATTTTCAGTGATAAGTGCCTCCTGGAGTTGAGAAATAGTAGCTGGAGGCAGGTAGTTAGGCTCCCCCATTTCATGGATCTCCTTGTAAAAATTAGGTAAGAATAAGGGGGACTCTTCTGGGTCCTTTTCTACTTGATAAAAATCTAGGAAGTAATGGGAGAACTCGATTAGCTCTAGATCCATTTCTTAAAAAATTTGTTGGTTCATTTTCTCCCTTAGGCCAGCTATGAATTCTTTAAATGCCTCCTCCCCATTATTTTATTTCCAAAATGACCTCAATAATATAACAATAATAGAAACACCATAAAACATGGAAAATGGCGAGTCAATAATTAGTTCTTGTACCTATGGGTAACTTTTCCATGAATTGAAAAAATAGTCATTTGAAAACATCATGAGATTTTTTTAATATTTGTTTAATGAAAACAAAACAAAATTTTTACAAAAATGTGAATTTTGAAAAAGTTATTGAAATAACTATTTATCTCCCCTAAAATGACACTAGTTTTGATGTACACCTTTCATAGGACATAGAAAAAGCATATTTTTAAGTTTTTCTAGTAGAGCATAGAGGTTGACTAGGGTCACCTCACTTGAGGAGTGTTCTCAGTTGTTAAGTCACATAAAATAATTCACCTAAACTAATTATTTTTGTTGTTTGTATTATTTATATGAATGAAATGGATTTTATGAAAATATATGAACTGAAAAATTAAATTGTAATTAATATGAAATTATAAACAAAATGAAATTAGTGAAGAAAGGATGTTCTCCTAAGATAACTTTCAGGGAGAACCATCATTTACTAGCTTCAAATATTTTTAGGGAATACACTACATCATATGTGAACACACCTCAGTCTAACCTAGTTATGAATGAGAATTCTATTTAGCAGTCACAAATCACACCCTCCATCCACCTCCTCAATCGAGGGATATTTTTTTTATTAGGAAGTTAAACTTTAGACAACCACAATAAGGATTAAACCCACTCTAAATTATCTTTAGAATTAATTCAAAGAATATTAAAAACATGGTCTTGGGTTCAAGAGCCTAATTAATCCATTGGTATATTCCTTGGGTCAGTTACTCAAGATCACGATTATTATATTTCAAGATGGTGGTATGAGAATACGAGAAGAGGGTGGATGGGTGGACCCAAAAATAAAAACATTGCATGAATTTATTATAAATCTAAATTACAATTTATAACTAAAACAAAAATAAGTAAAATAAAAAAATTAATAATATAGGGGGAATATTTTTGGTTAGTCTCCCTTAGTGGAGATCACCTCCTTGGTGCCTTGAAGGAATGGGATGGAAAATGGGATGATTTGGGAAGGAGGAGCTCTCATCCTTTTATAAGTGAAATTTGTCCTTCAAATGTTGATGAATTTGAGCCCCAATAAATGAGATCTTCATGTATTCCATACTTCATTAAATTTGTTCATATATGTCTTTTTCATTCACCCTCCAAAATTTCAGTTCATTTGGCCTCCAGATGTAGGAGTTATGGATATTTCATTGAATATTACTTTTTATGGACGAAATTTCCAAGAAGATTCCTTCAATGTATATCATTAAATTTACACATTAATGGATTCCAACATCCATGTAATTTATTTAAGGAATATGTATTTGAGTCCTATTTAATATCTAGATATAATAACCTCAATTGGAGGTGTTTAGATCAACTTATGAATATGTTATAGAGGTGGGGTCCACGCTGTCTGCCTAGAAAATTTCCCAACTTCAATGATTTTTTTGGGCATCTAGATGCTCGAATCAGCCCCTGGTCCAGAATAAAAAGTTGTTGAAAATAAATCATGGATTTCATAAAAAAATAATCACTTAATTTTGAATTATATGTTTATGTAAATGACCAAAATACCCTTTTGGAAAAAATCTATCAAAAATATAAAATTAAGTAATTTTCATATTTTTTCTCAAAACACACCATAAATCCAAAATTGATCCATATAAACTCAAATTTATAAATTTTTAGGGTGAAAACAATTGGTAAGGAGGATCTCTCTTCCTTTTATAGGCATAATTTGTCCTCCAAAAGTTTATACATTTTATCCCTAATAAATGACATTTTCACATGTTCCATCCATCATAAAATTTGTTCATAAATGTCTTGAATTTACCCTACAAATTTCTATTAATTTGGCCTCATGATTTAGGAATTAAAGATTTTAAACTAAATATTTTTTTATGTATGAAATTTCTGGGAAGCTTCCTTCAATGCATATCATTAAATTTCCACCTTAATGGCTTCCAACCTCCATAAAATTTATTGGGGGAACTCGTATTTGATTCCTATTTCATATATAGGTGGAATAAACACAATTGGAGGTGTTTATCTCAACTTATGCATCCATTATGGAGTTAGGGTCCATGCTATCTACCCAAAAAATGTCCCAAATTCAATGAAATGTTTCGGCCCCTAGATGCTTGAATAATTACCTAGTCCAGATGACAAAGTTGCAGGAAATAAATCAAGGATTTAAACAAAAAAATGAATCACTCAATTTGGAATTATATTTTTAAATAAATGACTAAAATTCCCTTATAGTAAAAATCTGTCAAAAATACAAAATTAAGATATTTTCACATTTTTGTTCAAAACAAATCATAAATCCAAAATTTATCTATATAAGCCTAAATTTATAAATTGTAAGGGTTAAAAAAATTTAAATTAATATAAAAAAGGTGGAAAATATTATCTCTATAATTCATCAATGGTAACAACCTTTTACCCTTAATCTAAAGGGTATATATTGTAATGATATCATATTTATTATTTCTTTGGATGGTTTATGATCACTTTTATAGGGGATGTACTATTTTTATACAATTCACTTTACTATGGATGATATGGGATTATTTTTATTGATTGGGTAATGTATCTACATTTTGTATGCAAGTTTTTGATATGAATGTTCATATAGATTATATTTCAACCTTTTGTTATGAGGAATGCATTGGACTTAGGAAGTGATGGCTGGGTCCGAGTATAGATAGCCCCTTGATGAATTGATAGCTTTCATGAGATAAACTAGATATGGTTTTTGCTGATTCATTACCCATTTATTTTATTCTTAGTACAAATCCTTGATGGTATTAGATTATTGGCTTGAAACCTTGATAATATTAGATTCTTTTCATGAATCTTTTATAGTTTTATATGTCTTGGCATAAATCCTCAATGGTAAGTTTTAAATATCCATAATTATTCATTTCATCATTATGAATTGAGTTATTTATATTCCATGTGATTATTTGATTAGTTATAATATTCATGGTTATGTTTCATGCTCATGTGATTATTTATATCTAATTATTTGATCATCATTTATTCCTTCCATATTATGCTCAATTTATTAATTAAATGACATGTTTTTTAGTTATTTAATTTTATATATTAAT
Organism: Viscum album; assembly: GCA_963277665.1. Classification (NCBI taxonomy): domain Eukaryota; kingdom Viridiplantae; phylum Streptophyta; class Magnoliopsida; order Santalales; family Viscaceae; genus Viscum; species Viscum album. The sequence goes on along the minus strand of OY728121.1, from coordinate 83,659,469 downwards.
TATACCTTATTTATTCATATATTATTCTATAAACTTACCCTTAATGAGTATATGAGCTCCCCCCTTTCCTTTTTTTTATTTTTCCCATGATTCTAGGAAGCTTACTATGACTGTTATGTAGGGATAAAATAGATGAAATAAAGTTATTCTTGAGAGAAAAAAATTACGTTTTAATTTGTGTATTCAAATGTAATGTAAGAATCATGTATTTATCTATTTTGCCAATACTTACAAACTATTTGTTCCTTCATGATGTGATGAGTTTTATATTATTCCAATGTATTGGTATTAGTAATTGGCTCCATGCTATTGGGGTTGAGAACACTATAGTTGGTATCAAAGAAATTTTAGTAGAAACCTTGGAAACTAGTTTTAGGGAAACATTGATTAGAGAACATAACCATATGATATAATTTGTGGATAAGAATACAATAACATCCCAAAGAAATCATGTTTATGATTATGGGATTATATACACATAATTTTTTTAATTTATATTAAGTATTTCACTAGTTTTGGGATTATACATTATGTTTCCTAATGATATGATATAATATAGTTAAGTCATCATTTGGAAATGGATCCTAGTAGAAGTAACGTGAACCTAACCAATGAAAATGATCCAAATAGTAAAAATGATTTTGTATTTTAAGGGACTATTGGAATATTTCAAAGGGAACTAGTATCCCAAACGTTTTCAACATACGAGGATATAGTACCATGTGCTAAAAGATTGATAAATGGTTATATATGTGTTATGGATGGAGATAGAACCATAAGAAGAATATTATAGCTGGGAAAAAATAGATAAAGAGAATAAGGGAAAGAATTATTTTCACACATGTGATAATTATAGAAATAAACACCCTAGTACTTTCTTAAAAATATTGGGAGTTTGATAAAAGTGTCGATAAAAAGGCCACTATGATTTTGATTTAAAGGGAATGAAAAACGTTCCCAATTTATAATGCATCAACTATAGAGATATGGGGAAATATGAAAATGACTCTGTAAAACATCAAGGATGTATACCTTAGAAGAAGATAAGGAATCAAGGTCAAGTTTATGATATTGATACAATTGAAGAAGAATGATTAATGTACTAGTGTATGGATTCAATAATTATTTCATTTTAGTATTTTATCAATGATTTAATAGTTATGAGAATTATGAAACATAAAAGGATTTTAAAATAGTATTATTTCATTAAGTATTTGAGAGCACTTGTTAAACGGTACCAATGACCAAGAAAAATGATTCAGCGACAAGTTGAACTTCTTGGAAAACATATGATTGAGGGGAAAAAACCCTAATATGTTCTTGGTGCAGAGATAATGATGGTTGTATAAATATATTATTGATATGGATAAAGTAAATTTGATATTACAGACTACCTTGAAACTGATTAATTATTTATTAGCAAAGAATTTATGCTATCATTAATGGAGACTACATCATTTTTAGATTTAAGGAATATATCCAATAACATATGATTTATATAAGGAATAAGGATGAATTAATGTTTTCAATATGGTATATGGTAACTAAAGTTATTACCATGTTTTAAGAGAATAAAAAATGAAGGTATTCACATGTTTGGTATATAATAATTAATAGACACATTATTTTTATCTAGGGAATATAATGTTTATTTAGTAAACTAACTAATAAATTTTGTCAAAAATATTTTGTATGATATTTAAGGTTAAATATTTGTGTAATATATTATGTTTTACATCAAGTGTTATTGGATAACATTTTATAAACATTTTGGTTTTAGTTAAGGCGAGAGGAATATATTGTTACTTTTTTATGGATCATATGAGATGTTAAAGGGTAATTTTAGTGCTTCTGGCATAAATGTTCATTTTTGGATATTAATTTCATAGAGTATGGTATGAACTGAAAATTGGTCAAAGAATAACCAAAATATTAAATATTTATTATGAAATAGAAATTTATCAAGTCAGTAAATTTCCTTGTATTCTTAGAGAGTGAAATAGTTCCTCAAATCTAGGAAAACAGGTCATGAAATAAAAATATCGTCCTAATACCTTCATTTTTATTGAACCGATAATCTTTTAAATCATTATAGATTTATGGTTTGGATCCCCTCATATTTCCATTGACCACTCAATTTCTCATGATCAATGACCTCAATAACTCTATCTAAATATTTATACTTTTCTTCCAGGTCTATATCTTCACTTTCCATCAATATTATCTTATTTAGAGACCTAGTTATGTGTTATTATAGATGAATTTTGCACTTCATTTTTATCTTATTAAGATGATATTTTATTAACCCTTTTATGATGTGGGTTTTTTAATAATGTATATTTTTTAAATTCTAAACCCTTTTTACCAAAATTATGTTTTAGTTGAGAGGACACAATTTATTTTAGGTGGGGATAATGTAACACCCTGAAATTTTAAAATATGAACATCATATTCAATTACATACATGACATGAAACACCAAGCGTAGAAAAGAATATAACATACCAAGACTTTATGATATATTTAATATTTTAAATAAATATAATCTATTATATATCATGAAATACACATAATAATGAGTAATATCACATTAAACACAATAATGACTTTCTTCAATGGTGTGCATTACACACAAGATCGAGTTTTACTGAGTATTATTAATATTATTATTTAAAATGAAAATTATCCCCTAGATATTAAATTGGTGGTTATAAATAGGATTAAATAACTTATGAAAATATATTTTTGAATTCATTTTTAACCAATTAACTACAAATTAATATAGAAAGAAATTGAACATAAAGGAAATATTTTTATAAAAAAATATTTTTTTGCACCAAAGATGTTTTATCTTAATAAATTAAATTAATTACTATTATAAGATGATATTAATGAAATTTATATATTATATATTCAATAAAATGTATAGAAATTATTCAAATATATTTTTTAGGAATAAGATAAGAACAAATCCAATTTCATGCATAAAAAGATGTATTATTCTAAAGGAATTTTTCTGCCTTTTAATGGTGCACTTGTTTTAAAACAAAATTTTGAATTTTTTTAAATTTTATTTGAAAAAATAAAAATAAATTTTGAAATAATAATTTAAAATTATCTTAGGGTGAGTTTTTGGTATTTTTATGAGAAGTTTAATCTTTTTTTATGAATAGTGAAAAATACTGAATTTTATTTGATAACTGGATTTTCATCTAAATCATTTATAATGTTAAATTATATTTTTCATTTGTTTAAAAGTAACAATAGTTAAATAATACATATAATAATACAATTTAGTTCATTGTAATCTTTTTTATGTTTAATTAAGATATAAAAACTTGGTAAACTTTTGAACATTTTCTCTTTGAAAACTCACTTTCTCATCACTTATTAGGGATTAATTTTAAATTAAATAATTCTAATTATTTGAATTTAATTTGAAAAAATGGATTCTATATTTGGAATAATACTAATTTATATTATATAATAAGTTCCAATTAAATTTTTACCATAACTATTAGAGAAAATAGTTAAAATTATTTAACATGATTAAAGTTAAAATGAGGTATTTCACTTTACATGAATTTGTATTAAAATAAATTTTACAGATGCACAAGATTTTAATTTAATAATTTATAAATAATAATTATAATAATTGGGTCCAAAATATATAATAAATATATTTTTTATTATAATATTAATGTATAAATTACTTAGGTAAAAATACACATGTTACCTTGGAAACAATTATTAAGATAAAATTGAGTAAAATTAAATTCTAAGGAATAAATTGAACAAAAATGTATTTATATTTTTTTTAGGTTGTATTTATCTAAAAATTAATACATACCCTAAATTAATTTTCAATTTCAGAGGCACATGAGGTAAGGGATACCTCCCGATAGTGAATACTTTTTGGTATTTACGAGAATACCATTCTATCTCCATTATAAAAGGGAATTCACTCTCCCAACTTCTTCAAACATATCAAGACATTGGGATCAACCAAAAACTATAAAATCAACTTCCCTAATTCCCTCCCATCATCCTAGAATCATTAATTTTGGTATAAATCCAACTAATGGAGGCCTTTGTCAAAAATGAGATACCCGAAGAAGTGGTAACGTTCATCAACAAACATTTTTGTTTTATTTCTTCCTCAAACCCCTTCAATTATTTTTATATAATGATTATATAATAATACGATCATATTAAATATACTATGATTTTTTTTGTTAATTTTAAGACCTTAAATCACACACACTTACATCAAATGGGCTATGAAATCATCATTCATGTGTACGCCAGACTACTGCCTTGCAAAATGAGGTCGTTCTTTTTTCGATCACCACCTTTTAAGGTTAACAATAATGATTGATATGATATTTATATATGATATATATGATATTTATGATATATTTATTCTTATTTAATTATTATATAACACATACCTTCAAAATTTCTATTTTTTAGAAATATGATAATGTCGTTCATGTGTCAGCGAACTACTGCCCCATGAAGTGATGTGATTCATTGACGCTTTAAATAGAATGAATTAATGATGGGTTTAATAAAAATATGTGAAATGTATGATATAATTTTTTTTAATTATAATATATATATATATATATATAATCTACTTTTTTTCTTTTAATATTACAAGAAAAACAAAACAATGTTCATGCGTATGTACGACCTACCGTCTCCATAAACTGTGTATTTCATTTCATATCACCAAATTTTTATGGATTACTATAAATACATATATAGAGAATATATATGATATTTAAATCATATTTTAAATCATATATATTATTAAATCCTAATCAAATCAATAGGAACAAAAAAATCAGAGGTCAAAAAATACTTGAAAAACAATGAAATTAACACCTGAAACAATGAAAATAACAAAAGATTATTAACAAAAGGGTGATAAGATGTTATAAATTCATCATATAGGTAATTATAAATATTAATTTCTATAATATTTTAATAATATTCTTAAAACCATTATATAAGAGGTTAAATAAATTTCGATCAAAAGGAAGCGCGTAGTAAGGGTTTTTCACCTCACATTTACTTCTGTGAGACATACACCATATTCACCACTTATTTCTTTTGCGTGTTGTATATAATAAAATTTTTTATGATATATCATGAATTAATTTATCTTTATGATATTTAATGTTTTATTTTAAGGTATTTATTTAATGGAAATTTCAATAAAAAATTTACCAAAGTGGTAAGAGTTTCGTTTACAATCACATCGTTATTCAAGATAGTTTATATTTACATATCCCTTGGGGGAATTATTTGATATTTACAACTTGGAATAAATATATTTTACTATATTATATTTATTCATGATATTTTAAAGTAATAGTAAAATTTTTTCACTCTTGCTAACTTAAAATAATTGTGTTAATGTTTTAATAAGATTCATCTTCATTTCTCTCTTCAGATGAAAATCAGTTTTCTTAAAAAACCAAGTTTTATAAAAATGTTCTAAAAAATGATTTATTTAACATTTTAAAAATGATTTATTAAAATAAATTATCACCAATTTTTTCTTTATAAATTTCTTTCCAAATTAATCTTCTTGTTGCTTTTTGAAAATGACACTTTTCTAACATTTTAATTTATAAAAGGAATGGTCTTTATGGAATGTATAGAATTACCCGCTTACATAATCATCATTTCATTGATGAATAATTTTCAAATTTATGAGGATATTTTTGATTAAAATGTTTTTAATAGTTATTTTAGAGGGAAATTATTTTCAAAATGTTTTTCAAAATGAAAAGGATATTTTAACCAACAATATTTTTAAAGATATTTTTATTCTATTTATATTCATCAATGAAAACATCCCTTTACCATTAATCCAATGGGTATATGTTATAATGATATCATAATTATTATTTCTATGGATGGTTTATGATTATTTTGACTGGGGATATACTATTTCGATACCATTCACTTTACTCTGGATGATCTAAGATCATGTTTATTGATTGGGGAATATATTTATGTTTTATATGATAGTTTTTAATATGAACGTTTTTATTGATTATATTTCACAACTTTCTTATGAGGAATTCATTTGACTTAGTAAGTGATGGGTGGGGACCAATATATATATCCCCTTAATGCATCAATTTGTTTCATGAGACAAACTAGATATGGTTTTGGCCGTGGAATTACCCATTTTTTAGATTCTTGACATGGAGCCTTGATGTTATTATATTCTTACATGAATACATGATAATATTAGATTCTTTAATGAATATTTAATAGTATTATATGTCTTGGTATGATGAATCGATGTTAATTCTTATATATCAATATTTATACATTCCATCATTATGAATTTAGTAATTAATATTCCATGCGATTATTTGATTTGTTAGAATATCAATGGTTAAGTTTCATGATCATGCGATTATTTATATGGAATTATTTTATCATCATTAATTTCTTAAATATTATGCTAAGGTTGTTGATTAAATGTATTTTTATAGTTATTTACATTTTCGTATTGATTATGGCTTATTTATTCATAACTTCCACTATACACTTACCCTTATTGAGCATCAAAGCTCACCCCTTTTATATGATTTATTTTCCCCAAGATTCAATAAAGTTTAATATGACTGTTATTTAGGGATACATTAGATGGAATAAATTTATTCTCAAAAGAAAAAAAATTATTCTGTAATTTTTTTATTCAAATGTAATATAATACTTATGAATTTATTTAGTTTACCAAGAATAACAAACTATCCGGTTTTTTTGGATGCAATTCCATATCTCTTATACCAATATAATGGTAGTAGGAACCAGCTCTAGGATACTATGGTTATGGAAACTACAACTAAATAGGCTAAGTAGGATCCCACCCAGGTGTTCTATATCATGTATTTATACTACAATCTCAATATTCTCAATTTAAATTACATGGCATGATAAGTAGTAAAAACCTTTATATAAAAAGCATGGGAAAACAATTCCCTTTTACCCATAGTTCAAAAATAATCCAGGTAATACAATTTCAAAAACTAATTTCAAATATCCATATTCTTTAGTCAAATTATGTATATCAATTCCCAAATAGTACAATCCAAATCACAATGGTAAACATGCCCAGGATTAGAATAGGTTAGGCTAGTAGACTACTCATACCACAATAAATGACTAGTGTGCAATCAAGTCCTTATACTATAGGCCCATGGAGTAGAGGAACACCCCTTGAGTGAACCCCCCAATAATGTCAAAATCAAGTCCCTAGAATACATGGATTGGAAGTAGAGGGACACCCCATGAGTGAAACCATTGAAAATAAAATTGATGAGGTCGAATACTACACCTTCCACCTAAGTATCCAAGGCTTACCATGTGATTCATTTAACAAATCAATTTCAAAGGGATTTACATTTCACAAATAATACCAAACAACCCTTTTTATTCTATCAGAAAAATTATTTGAAATCCCATTTTTAAATACATTTCACAATTCTTTGAAAACACATTTTATTTTACTAAAACAATTGAAAACCCATATTTTATAACAAACCAATTTTTATGAACAAAAATATATCATGAAAATTTATTTAAAAAATAATCTATAGAATCCAAAAAAATTACAGTTCATCGAATGTAGGATAGAGATGAAACCACTTACCTTAAACTTGGGACATACACTAGCTACAATGAGATTGCAAAACACTAGGAGGAATGAAAAATAATATATATAGACCCTATAATTGATTCCCACATATCATAATTTAATTAAATAAGAAAAATGTCTACTTAATAGGATATGATTGAACATACCTCAATGAATTTTTATACCACACCACAACCAACACAAGGGAAGACCCTGAAAGATGATCTAAAAAATAGATCTAGAAGGGATTAAACAAGCATTATTATTTGATTAGTTGATCCCAAAATTCATCCCAACCTTTCTACCACAACTAGAGAAACTGAGAAGAAAATTTCACACTTTCCCAAAGGATGATAACAAACCATGTAACAGATCAAACATGCAAAAAAAGTGACCCATAGGATTCAGAACACCCAAAAAACCCTATAAGGAACCTAGATTATGGGTTATGGAGGATGAAACTAAATGAATTTTGAATCAATCTTTCAATGCATAAAATCTATTAGGTATGAGGGGTTTGTGTTTTAAATAAGTGATTCATGGTGTAAAATCTGAATAATTCACATACACCAAAAAATACATTACTATTGGATAATATATCCCATGTGATATATTTATTATGTAAAAAAGGGTATTATGGCATCAATTTATTTTACACCATAAACTGACTTTTACAGCTGATTCCCAATGATAGTTTTATGATATAAATTACACATTTACACCATACATTTTCCCTATAGGGAGAAACCATCCCAGGTTCATTATAATCCATGAAAACATATTCTATTACCTCTAAACCCAAATAATAAACCCTTAAAATTTGAAATAGAGTGCACCTTTTATCTAGGATGTTACAATCTGAGCCATCATACACATATTTTTGTTGACCATATGCATTCATCTTATTGTAATTCATTCCATCTTCCATCATAAGTCATTTATTTCCATTTTCTACCATATGAATTAATCTTATTTTAATTCATTACATATTCGATTAGAATTCATTTCTTTCTATTTTATCTAGTAAATTATATCTCTCCTACAATGAATTCTTCATCAATGATCCACCTTTTAGAAAATAAAAAATTGACCTATTACCATACATAAGTCCTTTATAAAATGTTCTAATTAATATCTATATCACAATTACATGATGTGGGAATTTTCTAGACCAGTCTTTGAAATAATCCCATGTTAATAATATCAATTCATACTAATTTTGATTTAAATTTAGAATATTGAAATTGTTGTTGATATATATGGAGGGAGGAAGGAATTGGGTGATAAAGTGTCTTTCCAACTCACCCCATGTGGTTATGTAATTGGTTGGAAATCTCTGAATCCTTTCTAAATATCCCTGTTTTAAATAAAATTAGAAAAGACAAAGTCTTACCAAATTTCTTGAAACATTATGAAATCTGAAAGTATCATAAATCATGAGGAAAATCCCTAGATCTGTGTTTGGATATTCATGAGATATTCTAGACAATTACATCATATTAGAGATTATCTAAATGATATTTGTGTTGTTCTAGATGTGTGTGGAAACCACTAGTGGTATGAGTATACTTGACTGAGCACTAGTGTTCAATGGTCTTTTGTAATCTTCCAGTAATAATAGTACATGATCTTTTGGTTTTACACCTCCAATAACTTGATTTAGTTCAATAACAGCCATGATTTCTTATTATTTGTGATTCCTTATAGTTCTCTCTAACTCAGGGGGTACAATTGAGTATTTCCATACCCTTTTCTTAGGTATAGTGGTTTTTTATAAATAACCTTAAATTTGAAAACCAAAACACGATCATACCTTGTGAAATGAGAAAAATTAAAATAATAATTAATTATATAAAAATAATAAAGTTTGTATTCTACTTGGTTACTATTTCCAACAATGGTTCCAGAAATGTGACAACCCATAAGGGAATCATTTAATCCTATGAGTATATGAAAATTTAATAATTTATAAACGAATCAAAAAAGTGTGACTAATTAACTAAATGTAGAAAGTGGAAGGTTTGAGGTCAAAACCATGAGATGATAAAATTATATTTTAGGAAATTTTAAGTTATTGATTGATATTTATTATAAAATATAGAGAAAAGAAAAAAAATTGGATTTTAAATTAGTTTGGGAAATCATGTTAGGTTTTTTTAGATCCTCGGTTTGTTTTCTGGTGAATTTATAAATTAATGTAATTTTCCATGATTTTTATTATAGCCTAGATAAGGAAGATCTTGGTATTGGTTTCCCATCTTTAATGAAAAAATCCCCCTTTTCTTATGGTCAAGTACTTTAGGTTATTAATTAATTAAGTTATATTGATAAATTTTTTAAGCATAATTACCTTAAATTATTCAATGGTCATTCTTAGTTAAAGATAATTTGTTGCAATATTTAAAAATAATTTCTATATTATTAAACCAATGATCATGATATAGGAAAAAGAAATAATTTGAAAATGAAATATGATTTTAGTAACCAAAACATGAACAAAATAATAAAAATATTTATCACAAAACACTCCCCCTTCATCCACATCACCCAAGAAAAGTTTAGGTGTAACCCCCTTATTATAGTCACAAGAGAGTGAGATTATAAAAGAAAATAAAATAAGTTAAGAGTTTAAATGTTGAAGTAGAACCAGTGAAGGAATTTATAGAAGAAAAACACCTTTCCCTAGGCTCTGGTCTATGAATGATTTTTTATTGCTTTTGAAATAATGACAGCCTATTATTTATAGTCATAAATGATTCTTGAGGCAACTATAATCCTCTATAAATATGTCCCTTTACTTCCTCTGAGTCAATCCTGGGGTTTATGAAGGTATCAAGTCAAAAAGGTGACATTCGATCAAAATTACATAAGAGAATAAACACATATTTTTCCCATCGACCAAATTCACAATGTGATATAGGATTTCATGCCATGCAAAAATCATGATTTAACCCCATAAACTTTTTCATCATGGATTGTTCCTTATATTGAATAGTTCTTTCATATCATGAATAATTATTTTCTAGTGAATTCTTCTCTATTTTCAATATATTCTTCAATTCATCACCTTATAAATATTTCCTAAACATTTCATGTCATGAATAAGCTTATCATGATGTAAATATGACTTAATTTAGTTATTTTTCTTGGATTTAATCTTATAGTGTATCCTAACACCATAGGAATAAATTATTAAACACACAGAGAATAATTTTTAATTTAATTACACAAACAATGAATTTTATATTAAAAAAGATATGTATGTAATATAGCTATCACTTTCCTGATGAGAGACTCAATGGAGTTCATGAGTCACATTTGATGAGAATAAGACTATCATGTTCATTGTAGGGAGCTTGATCTAGGTATTTTGTTCCTTTATAAATCTCATAGGAAGTTGAATTTGGAATGGTGATACCGTGAGATGAAAACACACACCCAAAGAATCACTGAAGATCTTTGACGACAATGAAGCCTATTCGAGGACTTGATGTAGCACAAAACAACGTGAACTACCACTTTGAAACCTGAAATAACCCCTATAAAGGATATAAGATTCCAAAAAATCTATTACATCACTATAATAATCTTGAAATTTCTTCATTAAAGTTGAGATGAATTTGTCACTACAAATAAAATTCCTTGAGACTCCCATGGATGATAAGTGAAGCTCAAAGTTCCTATTATAAAAGGAGGATATTCCATATAGACCATACATGAAGAAACATCAAGGCCATTAACCTGGTTATATATATATAAATTTATGTGGTTATATATAAATAAAGGATAAAATCATTAATTTTCATGGGAAACATATTCACTTACATACTTAAATTTTGGAAAGAGAATATATTGCATGATGGTTCCATTGCAAAGGGTGACTAAAAAAATGTTTTCACTATGAGTTTAAAATAATAGATCTTTTGATATATTTTAAGGAAGAATGAGAGCTTACTTTGACCATGAATTTAAAGCATAATTTAGAGGGGATTTTTAAATTAAAGTTTTTCCTATAAATAACTAGAAATAATTCATTTTAGGGGGAGTTCACATATTGGAAGCTGTGATGGAGAATTAAAACTATACTTTTTCATTTCTCATCCATTTTATATTTTTATATTTTCACTATAATTCTCACTTCACATAATTTAAATTAAAATATTTCCTTATATATCTTTCTTCTCTCACCCCAATTCCCTCCACTATGATTCTATTCCTCCATTCATAGAGAACTAACCTCAGAGTTGATCTAGGGGGGAATAAATTAGTAGATTGATCTTGAGTTTTAAACAAAATTATTTGGTTTTATGTTTTCTCCTTCTACGTTGAAATAGTGTTTGGTTAAATTAGTTAGATATGATACTTGTCCTCATTACCATACAACCTATTCTTCTTCTCATCTTCCATGTTCTGTCAATTATTCCATTCACCAAGTTTTCCACCATATGATGGTAGAGGTAAGTATAGTTGAATGACCATCACAATTGAGCCACAAGTGAGGTTGAGTGGTGAATGATACTAAGTCACTAAAATGAGAAAGATTAGGTTTAAGTGACATATTTAAGTAGAATTATTATAGTGTATTCCTTTTTAATCCCCCAAGGATCGACCTCCTTTATTTCTAACTCCATTATATTTTTTTGCACTACAAGTTTCTTTCTAGTCTTGCAGTATAATTCTCAACCCCCATTTAATTTCTTATTTTATATGCCCATTAAATTAATTGTATAATGTTTCAATATGTGTTTGATGAAAGGGTTTGATAATAATTAGAGGAATATTATTCAATATTTGTTTGATGCATGGATTTAATGATACTTGAAGAATTTCGATGGATAAATCATCAAAATTATATCTGAGTATTGTATGTGAACTATTATTAATAAAATAGTTAAGTTATGGAAATGAGATCACAATCAACAATATGTTTTGTGAGAATTAATGAGTTTTTTAATTATGATTTCATCATTCTGTTTATTTCTCAAGGAAGATAATGATGATAATTACACCTAGATGTTGGTGGTGGAAGATATGGATTGAATTTTTGGCTAAGTGTGTTTCAAGATATGTATTATAAAATTAGAAAACTTGGGCCTACCATGGGAGACAATTTAAGAATATCCATCAGAGGAAGATGTAGGATCTAGATCAGCCATACATAGTCAGTCCAAGTGGTTAAGAAGGAGCACAGTGAGGGACAAAGCATATTAAAGGGTTAGATACACATGCATGAAGGGGTGCCCGTTGACACATAATAAACATGGTGGTGCTTACCCTCTCACATGAGAGGTTTCATGGGAGATAATAGGAAAGAATATATACTTTACTATTATTATTGTTAGAGTGATGGAATCTACCAAGTAGTTAAGCGCTTCTATTCCATATCTAAGTCTGATGAGGGATGATTGACTATGTGGATTATTCACATTATAATATGTGATGACATATGATTTAAATAACACCTAACTGAATCGAATTGTTCCATGTATGCTCTCAAAACACTTTCTTCCTCTCATGAATTAGATTATGTGAGGTTGGGTTTTTGGACCATGAAAATGGGCTCGATAAAGTGAATGAAAAATGATAAAGGCATGAGGGTCAAGTACTCGATATGTGATTTTGAGAGGTTTTCAAATGACATGGGAGTAATCATCTCATGAGGTTTATACATGATAAAGGTATTAAATGAGCCACCATGATAGAGAAAAAGTTTGTGATCATGTATCATATGATGAAGGCCATGCAATATATATTTATTTAATGTTTGATTTTGGAGAAGATCTATTTTCCAGATTAGTGCGCAGTGAAGTTTTGTTTTCTAGGTGAGTATGTGGTGAATGTGTATTCTACAAGTGAGAACATGATGATGTTGATCATGAGGTATCCAATAAGTTAATAAGATCATTACTATTATAAAATGATATGTTTTTAAGGCCCGGAGGCATTCAATAATTTACCATAACTCTTAGATTAATCAAGGGATATTATCATTCACTATTACCTTTTAATATCAGTTTACCTCATGGATAATACTAATAATGGATTTGATAAGAGATTAATAAGAGAGAGATAGGAAGAGAGAGAGGGAGGCCATTTTTCTCCAAGGTCACATTTTCCCTATGCGAAGTGGTGGTTCCACATGAAACATCACTGAGACCCACACACTAAGTGTGAGGAGTGGAGTTATACTAGTTGAAGCATAAATGAGGTGTATTTGGTGAATAAAGAAGAATAAATAGGACATTTCTTACACATTTCATGTAGTTTAGGTATAGACCACTTACCTTGTTCATAATATGGAGCCCCGTACCATGCGATATAGTGCACAAAGAAGGGTTCCTTCAACCATTTTCTAAAAAGTGATGAAATTTCATCATAAATAATGCATGAAGAATAGTGAAAAAAATATCATAAAACAACAACAATAATATATAGATATATTATAGGGGTTCACTAAATACATTGAAGATGCACTGAACCATGCTTTCATGAAGTGAATTTGAAGTGCTGGAGTTGTGAATTTAGAAAGAAGTTGAATTTAGATTTTGAAAGTTTATTATTGCATAAAATAATATTAGAGGAATGATATGATGAATCTAGGAGACTTCAATAATATAAGAACATGTGTGACCAATTATTTGATAAAATAAGGAATAATTTGACCATAGAGGATCATAAGAATATGAGAAAGACCAAACTAATTGATTTAAATTATTATTTGTTGTAGTTCATGAAGTGTACATGAGAAAACCATATATTGTACACTTGTGGAGGAATATCATCATAAAGTTAGTGTATAAGTGACCAAGATCTACTGGGGGTTTTCCTTCTTATGGATAAACATTAAATAGAAGGATGATTAAGGTGAATAACAAATAAAATAAAATACAAAGAGGTTATAGTGACCCTCTCTTTTCATACATTAACATTACATAACTTTTTCAGAATACTTAAAACATTATACAAATAAATGACCAAACACCATACTAGTCTAATGCTTTGGAATCATGGAAACAGAAACACTAATACATAAGTGATCTATATTATCTCCCACTAGGTTATTCTTTTCTAGCACCCTTCTTAGACCTATCAAACATAATACATATCTTTATAACATGGGGAAGTAAACATAAAAAGGGGTGAGATAAAATTATCAGTGAGGGTAAAAAATAGATATATGCAAGTATAATGATGATCATCAAAATGGAAGCTCATACCCCACATGTCAAAGATCTTATACATGAATCCTGGTATAAATCATGGTGATTAATAAGACATGAATCATAAGGAAAAAAGAACATAATCCATGAAATCATAACATAGGAATAAAATTTGAAATTTTGGAAGACACATAATCATAATTAATTATTTCCATAGTAGTCAAGGCATTACTGCTGAGACCATATTAGTGGAAAAAGTCATATACTGAACTGGGTTCACCCTTTATTCCAGCCCTGTATTATTGAAGAAAGTTCACTCCTCTTCCATCCCTCTAATACTAAAATGAGTTCATTTCCTATTCCAAACCTATAATAATGAACTGATTTCATTTTTAATTCCATCCATGTCTATATACTAAAATATAAATCTTTACCCAATGAATTGGAGGGAGATATAGGTCCCAAAATTCTCATAATAGAATCATATACACATGTGCCAAAAAATAATAAAAAATCATATCATAACCCATGAAAAGAAATGGGTATTATAAACATGTAATCATATCATAACCTTTGGAAAAATATAGTTTTCATAATCATTTCATCAAAATCATAACCCGTGAAAAGGAGTAGGATTTGAAGCTGTATAACCCATGAAATAGAAATGGGTTTCATAAACATCATGCCATAAAAACATAATCCATTCAAAGCAATAATATGACTATAAAAATTGAATAATTTCACTAGAAAGGAATTAGTAACACCAATGGCTGTTATCGTTTTTGGGAAATAATTTTTAAATATATTTTAAAAACATTTCTTGAGGAAAATATTTTTTCTTCATTGAAAATTCATTTTCAAAACATAAAAAATTTTGAAAACCATTTTCATTGAAAATTGATTTGAAAACTTATCAAGGAAGATTTAAAAGCAATAATCTTTTTTTAAAATCATTTATCCTTGAAAATTTTCTTCAATGATGATTTGAAAACATTTGTAAAAACATGGTTTTTGAAATAAAATAAATTTCTGACAAAAAAGATAATTACAATCATATTTTTATTAAAAATAGTTTATTAATCATATTAAGTACCAAAGAGTAAGAAATGGGAATATTATATGTAAATATATTTAGTAAATATCGGATAAGTAAGCTCATGATTTTTCTTAAGGTCTGAATCGTAATATTTCATCAAATAAGCATAATCATCAACAATCTCGAAATAGTGATGAGATCGTTTCAATAAACTCTTACCTCTTGGTTATTTGGTATCATAATATACCTATAAGGAAATGAAATGAAATTAATCTTAAAATATATTTAAAATAATTATATTAAAGATATAACATTTAAAATGGATGTATAGACACCCTACAAATAATTTTGGGGCATAACAAAACATGAGTCTCAAAGAAGGAAAATTAAGAAAAAACTATTTTAATGATTTGGTAACTTTTGGAACTTAAACACCATGAAAGAAATATAAAAAATGGATATGTAAATACCCATAAGTTTTAGTATAAAAATAACTGAATACATCAATGTTAAGTATATACACCACACAAAATGAATGAGTTGTGAATAAAGTATGCATCTCACGAAAATAAAAAGTGAGATGAAATCCCCTTACCTTGTATCTTGACTATCATCGTACTCCTTAAAACCACCTGTATAATAAATATAGAATTATTATAAATATTTTAAAGAACCATATTATAATATTTAATACCATATATGGTTTCATCATGACCTTATATTACCGTCATGTTAACAACCCTATGTAAAGGTTTCACTTCAGGTAATATCCGGTTTGTTCTTTGCATGTGTCTTAATTTGTCATATCTTTGGTCATTATAATTATATAGTGATTATAGAATGAAAAAATGATATAAATATCATTTATATTCATTATATCTATATTATAATAATCTATATAATATTGAATTATGAAATGGAATACACCGTTCATGGAGACGGTAAGCCATACGTATGCATGAACGTTGTTTCCATTTTTATTGTCGTATTGAAAGAAAGAATGAAAATAAACTACATGTATATATGTATATAATATAATTAAAGTTTAATTATAATGTTATATATATCATATAAGTTCACTAAAACCATCCTTAATACATTCCATTTAGTGTATAAACGAATCACATCGCTTTGAGTGGGCGATAGTCCACACTCCCTCAAATTAAATTATCATATTTACACCAAATGGAAAGAAAAAAAGATATGTGTTCTAAAAGGAATAAGTAATATTAAATACATAATAAATATAATATATAAAATATATAAATATATTTTCCAACATAATTTCCACTATGATAGGACTTAAATGAAAAATAAACAATCATCATTTAGTGAGGCGATAGTTTTCCCTAAACGTAAACAATATGTTCGTTACCCATTATATGGAGGTGTGTGCATGTTTTGGTAAAATAAATAGCATAAAAACAACATTTTAAATTTAGGATAATTGTTTTTTATTAACATCATGGAATAAAGGGAGTGGTGGGGGTGGGTAATAAAAAAAATAAAGGAGCTTGAGAGAATGTGTTACCACTTAATCGGGTAACACCTTTTAGTTTGTGCCAAAAGGATTACATAGATTGAATTCTATCCAAGTAGAGGATTCTAGGAGGAAGGTAGTGATATTGGTAAGTTTATGGGAAAGTTATTATCCAAACATATTTGGTTTTAGAGGTGTCAAGAAGAGGAATAAGCGGTGGCCGTTTATAGGGAAAGGAAAGGACATACTTGGCATTTTTGAAAACAAGTTAGGTGTACCCATGTTTTTACCTAAAAAAGTCATAACAAACCAAAAAAATAAATAATGGAAGGTATATGGTAGAATAATGGATATAAATTGGTTTTTGACAAGTTTATAAGTCATTTTGGGTCTTAAATTTTAGGTTTAATACTTAGTTAAGATTAATTTTACATTAATCGATGTAATTAATTTTAATTAATTTCAATAATATTTTTGGTAAAAAACTAATTTTAACTTATTATAAATTAGAAATTATTATTATTACAAATATTGAATCCATTTTCCCAAATTAAAATCACATAAGTGATAGAAATTAATTTAAAATTAATCCCATAGTAGGGTTGACAATGCATGTTTTTAAAGTTAAAATATTCAAAAGCTTTCTAAGTTTTTATATCCGATTTCAATGTGAAAATGATCTCAAAGACCAAATTTGTAATAATTAATATAAATATTATCTAATTAATCTTTGAAAAAAATTTAAAATATAATTTACCTTATAAATAAATTAGATTAAAAAGCAGTTTTGAATTAAAATTTGGTATTTTTTTACTATTCATCCAAAAATGATGTTTCTCAGAAAAATCCAAAAAATTAACCCTAATATAATTTAGAAATTATAAATTTAAAAATGATGAAAATTTTATCAAATTGAATTTATAAATGTTTCTAAAATTAATTTTATTATTTTTCACTAAACAACATGTAAAGAAGTTCATTTGAGAAAGTAGTATTTTTAAACATATAAGGAAATTTCCAAAAATTATATGTTTCATTAGAAATATGTTTTATTTATATAAAAAAATTATTAAAAAATATTTGAAAAATATTTATTACTATTCATATTACTAATATTAACATCTAGTTTATAATTATCACATTTAAATAATTGTAACAATAAAATGATGTTTCATAGAAACATCAGTGTTGCGTGTAATGTATGCCAAGTTAGTGTTTCGTGTAACATACATCGAGTCAATGTTATATGTATCATATTCTAAGTTGGTGTTGTTTAATATATTCCAAGTCATGCCATGGGAAATGAATATTTGACTTAGTGTATTTCAAGAGATAAATAAAAATTTAATTTATTCAAAAAAAGGTCCATAAAAACTCAGGGTGTTACAGAGGTTGGGGCATATAACCAATCATTTTATAAGAGTTGGTGTCTGGGGTGTAAATCCAAGTAAAACAAGAGGATTTACTATTGGTATTCATAAATAGTTTCTATTAAATTTTGGTGATTATGTTGTATAACTAATCATTCTCTTATCAGACTTAGGAGGCCATTTTAATCGCTAATAAGATTATATTGGAGAATTCATAGGTTAGGGTTCCTATCCAACCATGGAAAGGATTTAGATTTTATGTGGAACCTTTTAAATACCATGTAGTTCTCTCTATATTGTTATTTTTTCATATTAGTTGAGGTTGTGAGTTATCATTGGGTGGATATTTGGAGCTCAACAAGTTCAAGAGGTTGAACTAAAAAAGGGAAGTGTGTAAAATATACCATTGGTTTTCCCCCTCACAGTGGTTCATTAAACATGGGATCCACTGTATTGTTTTCCTAAATAAAAAACACAAAAAATATAAGTAGTGAATTAGGAATAATTAGTGATTGACTAAAAAATATCCTCAAGAGAGATGACCCTGGTCATTAATTGTGCTATATTATACAAAATAAATAATATTTCATACCACCCCATGATTGGTGTGTGAAAATTTATCACCATTAATGGAGGGATATGTAGTAATTTACTTTCTAATTATTTCACATTCTATGAATAATTTATATTTATTTTTATAAAAAACTAAAAAATAATTTCCCATGATGTATTTAAATTGAAATTATTATTCATGAACTAACCACTCTCAGGTGAAATAAGTTGAATAAATTTTTGATGATAGAGAATCCTATTTATAAGGGATCAATTTAGATATACAAGTGGTGGGTAACCAAGTTAAATTTATAAATGAATATCTCCTTTCCTTTTAAGAGAAAAAACTAGAGTAAGGAAAAAACTTGTAAAGGAAGTACTTTCCTCACTCATTTTTCAAATTGAATAACTTCTGGTGGATGATAAGGAATTAATTGAAGATCTATTACTAGTATTGACTAATTCATGGATATATGCGATTCATGAAGAATTTTTTTTACTAATATACATGTGTGAGATCAATATTATTTGGAATAATTTTGGAATGAATTTCTAAATATTAAAATGTCAAAAAATCATCCCATCTTTGAAGAGGAAAAAAGAACATCCTTGTACCTTTCTCTATATTTTAAATAATAAACAACCCAAGTGGTGAAATTTCAAAAGAATATGGAGGACCTTGATTACTTACTTCCATCCATGAAATCTCAACTCTACGGGGAACTTATCTATAAAGAAGAAAATGAATCTGAAACAACTCATGGAGATAATATTTTCCTACACTCATTTAAATTAAACTTTATTAGAACTAAATTAATAATTATCTATTATATTTTAAAATTTTCAGATTCCAACAACTCGTGGTTTTCCTTAGATAATGAATATAAGGAAGATTATTCACCCGATGAGGAACATATAAAGCTCCCTGAACTGATTAAACAAATACTAAAGGGACTATATTAGAATATTATAGTGGATTTACCTAAATAAACTAAAAAATAAGTTATCCACTATAAATGGAAATATTATAATACTAATTTATATTATTTTCATTGTATTAAACTTGAAAATTTTCCTGATTTCCCCCTTAAAAATTTTGTTGATATAGAATATAAAAAGTGAAGCTTAGAGGTTTAGGATAAATCTACATGGGTTGTGGCTAAAGAAAAAGAGGAGGAACCATATTTTCAACTAACCCAACTATGTGTGTTGTACCTAATTTCTATGGGGTGAAAATGTAGTACTATATCTATAGGGACTTCAACAACTAGTGTGAAGGAATGAATAATGAAATCAATGCCATGTGGTAGTTTATCTCACAAGAAACCCACCCATGACCTGACTATGGATAACCAATGGAACTTAATTTTTGGGGGAAATCAAAACCCAAGTCCTACTTGAGGGTTAAACCAAGATTTATCCCTTTTAATTTTCATTTATATTTATTTTCATTTACTTTATTATTTCAATAAATTTATCAAGTTTTTTCTTTTTCTGGTAGGTGTGTAGTAGGCAGTAGCTAGGTGATTAAATAAAGGCTACATTTAGGATTAATAAACCATGTTATATTTTCATTTTACATTTATTAATCGCTACAATATTTTATTTTCATTATTGAACTTTAAAATAAAATTTTAGATAAGTGCAGGGAAGTGGTATGGATCTATTATAGGATTTCATGTTTTTTTATTGGAGTGTTATTAGGAATTTTGAGCTTCATTGAACCCTTTAGAAAATTATGAACTTCATGATGTTTTTTTAAAAAATTTCCTAATTTGAAATTTTATAATTTTAAATTGATTTTTGAAATGGTATTTTTTATTGATTTTCAAATATTATCATTTAATAACGTTTTATCAAATGTGAAACTCATGTGCACAAGTGTTTTCCATAATAGATTTTTTCCCATCCCGAGAGGTTTATAAACATATATTTCATCTTATTTCTATTTATATTTTCCTTGAGAGTTTTGAGGTATGTTTTGAAATATTAAACATGACATTTTTATCATATTCAAAGTTATATGAATTCGTGAATTATGTTAAATATGAACAAAGAAATATATTTTACATTGAACTATATTTTCCAGATTACCCTTTTAGATGACCTTTTAGGACCCGAGTAACCATGAAAAGATTTTTTTGGTAGCCAAATTAAAATATATTTAACCCTATATACCTTTCTATAGAAGTAATTGCATTAATGTGGTTTAAATCAAGTGTGGGGGAGGGGGAGGATGATCTATACACTTTTTTGGGGAAAATTATACTAAAGATATGTTAGGATTCCTATATAATATTACTAATATTGTTCTAGGAATAAATTCATGCTAGTAATATGTGAGAATAAACAAAAATTTCATTCAAGTATATTCTAGTAGTTCAACACTTCTCGATGATCAAAATATGCAACTCTTTCCCTTGAAAATTTTATTTTTCACAAATATTTCATATTTGAATTCATGAAGAAACAATAACACAAATGTGTAAAGAGGGAATAATTATATCCTTGATGTAAAAAATTACATGGTATAGAAGTCCCAAGAAATTTAAATATATAGTTAGATGAATAAAATTTCAATATGGAAGTGAGCGACGATCCATTCTTATGTTTAAACTTTTTCAGGCATTTTACTTCATTTTAGAGCCATGCCTATTCCTTATGGTTTGGATTTTTTAAACATTTAAGACCCACCAACCCTTTAGCCTAAAAATAAACCTTGTAATTACTCTTGATCTAAATGTTTTTAGGATTCTATAAAGTGTATATTCTAGGAATACATAAATCTTATGGAAATCATGAATTCTCTTTAGAATGAGAAAAACTAAAATTTAAAATCCTTCAGTGAAGAGAGATAAACCTTTGGAGGTATGCATAAAATTAAATTATAATTAATAATATATGGAATGAATTTTCTTTATTAGTAAGGAAAGGTAGAATTAAAATCCATTAATGAGTTATTACATTACATTTTCTTGATTTAAGTGAAAAGTGATTACATTTGTATCTATATAAATATTAATTATCCTTGGTATAAGATAATTACTCAAGAGTAAAATGTTTAAGTGTGGGTGAATTGATATAGATCATTTATTCATTAATTTTACTTGATATTTTAATGATATAAATCCCACTAATTTATCATTTTTAGGGTTATTATCATACATGTATATTATAGGAGTATTGTCGGTTTACTTGAAAAATAGTTTAGAATATGATTTTTAATTGTTTATTACATTTTTTAAATTATTAGAATAAATGATACACTTAATTTTTCGAGTTTAAATGATCATTTTAGGTTGTTATAGTTTATTTTGAAGAAATTATAATGGTTATCTGTTAAAATTAGAAGTTAGAAATAGGAAGAAATTATCGAGTCAAATAAGAGTTTTTGGTTTTGGGAAATGGATGTTGGATTTTCATAATCATGGTTATTTACCTATGTATACATGATTTTTTTTCTTGGAAGGAATAATTTTCCTCCCATTGTATGTATTATTTTTAATTATATGTAAGCATGATTTATATCCCACTACAATATGAGCCTGAATTTATTATTTTCTGAATTTGGGACCTCCTGAAAATGTTTTTTCAGTTTACTAAAAAATATGGCTCAACTTGAGTTAAGAACGGAAAGATGATTAAGGAAAATAACATTTTAGTAGCTCGTCAATCATCACCGATTTTTCTATTATGGTTGATGAAACAGGAATATAGAGTGGTTCAGTGTAGAGAGGAAGGGGAATTCACCAAACGAGGTGGTTTGGTGGACCACTATAACATGTCAACCATAACAGATTTCATCGAGTGGTTGACTCCACATCTTGGTATATAAGAGAGACCCCTCATCTTTAAACATTTATTTTGGACTAAGAGTAGGAAAAACTATTCAAATTTTAAATCATTCTCTAAGATATGAGAAACAACGCTATCATGCTACTCTATTCTACATCTTCTTCATGTTTTAGGGTTTTCCCACTTGTTAAGAGCCTCACCAAAGTTATCAAGACACGTTCAATGACCAAAAAATCAATATCTTCACTAGAGGTATATCAATAAAGGGTTTTTGGTCCTCTATGAAGCCTAGATGAATTTTAATATGGTAGGGAAATCCATAGAAAAGAATCCCCCCACACACAACACTACTGAAGCACACCGATAACGATGAAGACTTTATGAAGAATTGTTCTACCAAAAAAAAACTATGGACCTCCATTATTAAAACCAAAGGTCACACCTATGAAAGACATGATATTATATATAGGTAAAGAACATTAGTGAGACTTTCGAGGTCGTGGGCTTTAGAAATTCCCTGCACCGGGGTAACAAAATGAACCCCCTCTCTAATCATAATCTATCATTTCATCCCCACCACTGCTAAGAATATCTCCTCCCACATGATCTGATGGTTTCCTTTTTAGAATATAATTTCACCCAACCTCCCATTATATCATGGTCCTGCATAATTCCCCCACACTCTTGATGAAGCCTCACCCACCCACCCATACCCACGCTACCCTCTCCTCTCCCTCCCCTATTCACCACATACCGCCCTCAATTTGTTGAATCCCAACTAGGACATTTCTTGCTACTGGAATCCCATAAATTCTTGGCCTTGAACCTAATACCACTGATGGTTGATGGAAATTTAATCCCCTACCTTACTATTGGATATCTTCCCCAAGTTGAACCATGAGTTTTATCTTGATAAATATTTCATCCTTTTTTTAAATTTTTTAATTATTGTGTTTAATTTTTAGAAATTTTCTGATTGAATTTCGGATTCAATGGTGTCTTATCAATATATATTTGAAATTTTCCTATAACAATTTCATTTTTATTTTTGTTCTACCTAGGTAATTAAGGATTTTTTATGATCAATTTTTAATTATCATTTTTAATTTTTTTAATTTTTTTAATTATTTTGTTGAATTTTAAAAAAATATCTGAATTTTAATTTTTTCATTGTCTTTCACATAAAAATTGAAATTTTTCCTTTTCAATTACATTTTTTGATTTATCCCTGGTTAATTAGTGTTTTTATGATAATTTTTAATTATCATCTTTATTTTTTTATTTTTTTATTAATTTTTTTGTTAAATTTACATAAATTATATAAATTATAGATTCTCTGATGTCTTTCACATATCAATTGTAATTTTCTCTCCTCAATTGAAATTTGTGAATTTTATATAGTTAATTAGTGTTTTTATAATCATTTTTTAATTATAATTTTTTTTATTTTCATTAATTGTTTTGTTTATTTTCTAGAAATTATATAGAATCGTGGATTAATCATTATCTTTTCCTTTCTCATTTTTATTTTGTGATTTTTTGATAGTTTATTAGTTTCACATTTATATTTCACTAATTTTATGATTAATTACTTGTAAGATCCTTTTAATTTATTAGTTTATCAATTTTATGATTAATTAATTTTAATTTACACACTATTTTATCTTCCCATTCATCCATATAATTTTGAAATTATGTAAAATGGATCTCTAACCATGTATTATAAAATATATTAAATTATAGAAATATAAAAATATTTTCTTAGGAAATGAAAATGATAATAATATACATTTAAAATAAAATAAAACTAAAATAAATTTTGTTTTAGAGAATATTTTTTTCATTAATTATTTTAAAAAATATTAAAAATTAGTTTAGTTTATATTTTTCATTACATTTTGATAGATAAAAAATTAAAAACAAGAATCATTTTTGAAAATCAACTCCAACATTACAATTTATTGTTTTAATGTAATTTTTCTTACTTTTAAATAATTGAATTTAAAATTTTTGATATAGTTGATACCAATTTGAGTTTATATTTTCATAATTTGAGGTGTGAAATTTATTAATTGATTTATATTTGTTTTATTTCAATAAATATTCACAAAAATTGGTGAATATTAAATAGAAAATCAATTAGTTGGAATATATGATTTTATTTTTGAAAGACGACTATTTAATTTAAATATGTTATTAGTCTAAATAAATTATAATTATTCGAATTATAATTTAGAACTTGTAGGTACTATAATGAATAGAATTAAAAATTATATATCTTTAAATAGGTTAATCAAGAAAAGTAATAATGAAATGAAAAAAAACTAGTGGGTATGAAAATATGTGGATGTGGATTATATGGATGGTTATAATGAAAATACTATTCATATGATTTTTGATCTTTGAGATCAAAACATGCTTGATTGTGAAAAAGAATTGGATGTGAATTATGATCTAGAATTACGGGGAATTATCAATGATGTCAAGAGAATATTTTTGTTTCTGAATGGCCTGATAAAAATATTACAATAAAATGATTCATTTATTAAGGATGTTATTCAAAGGAGACACTTTACTTATAATAATTATTTTGGTATACTTTCTAACAGTGAAAAATATGAGAGGAAGTAGCTTGTGTATTCTAATGAGTTGTAAACGACATTTTTTATTGTTTTAAATTATTTTAGATGAAATAAATTAAAAGTTTTTTAAATTAAGGAGGATATAATTATTGGAAAAACATTCTAACATGGCTTAGGGATCACAATTTTTTAACACATTTCTAATGTTTTAAAATGTGTGGACTTGCACAGAGGGTTTGAAAATAAACAAACAATTGAAAAAAACATTTAATGTCTCATTGTGAAGGAAATAATTCATTATAAGATGGTACATAATAGAATCATCAGATTTGTGAAGGTACTTTATCAAAATAATAGACCATTTCATGAAAAAATGAGAATATTTATGAGAAGGATTATGGTATTTTTTTTGAAAAATTGTTGAATTTGTTCTCAAATTTGATCCAATTATGAAAGATTACATTAATTATGTTGCTAATAATATAATTAAAAGATTTTATCTTAGTTATGAAATTCAAAATGAATTGATAAATTTGTTTTGGAATGAGATTAAATAAAATATCTTGAATAATATTATGAGAGAAAAATATTTTTTTGATTATCCTTGATTTTACTCTAGATATAAGTCATAAAGAACATATTTCAAGTCTTATAAGATATATAGATGTTAAGGAATAATTTAATGTTAATTTTTATGATATTATTCTTAGATTCAAAAATATTGATGAAACATCTAGTTTTGAGATTTTCAAGTCACTTTAAGATGCTTTGGTTGATCATTAACTCAATATTGATGAAATAAGAGGATAAAGTTATGATAATGAATTAAAAATGAATGGTAAACATTGAGGTGTCGAAAAAAGTATTGTTATTGTAAATACAAGAGAAATTTACACTCCATGTGGATGTCATAGCCTGAATCTTTCTATATGTGACATAGAAAAATCTAGAATGAAGGGTATATTTTTTTATATGTGTAAAATATTTATATATTTTTTGCAGGTTAACCACATAAATGATATATTTTACGGAATTATGTTAAAGGATTTAAACCAAAACCATTTCAACAACTCATCAAGAAATTCACATAGAGAGTATTAGTTCTATAAGAATAAAATCATTTAAGTTAATAAATGCATTGGTTAAAATTTCTCATATTTCTAAACATGATCATGTTGTGATGTTGGATGCTAAAAGATTGTGTTCCAATGAATTATATAATTTTTAATTCATAATTATATAATTAATTTGGTAATTTTTTTAGATAAACTCAAAAATATCAGTAAAATAATTCAACGGGAAGAGATAGATATCGAAGATTCCAGTAAAAAAATAAAAGAGTTGATTTTGTTCTTTGAAAATCATTGTGTGGAGGGGTTTGAAGGTTTAATGAATAAATAGAAATAATTTACACTCAAATTTTGTATTGATCTAATATTTGGAGAAAAAATTGTTGTTAGTAGGAAGAAACAATTTTATAAGGATGCAGAATATGGTTCTATTAAAAAATATTCTATGGAGGAAACATTTAGAACAAATTATTTCCTTCAAAATTTTTATTGAGATCTTATGTTATTAAGGTAATGTTTTATGAAATTTGAACACTTAGATGAAATATTTGGATGTTTTTTTGAATTCATGTTTTTGATATATTTTTGAATAAAAATTGAAGGAATATTTAACTCAATTTCAATGCGGTTTGAAACATAATAAGAAGGATGATATTTGCAGTGATGAATTATTTCAAGAGCTTATAAATTTGAACATAATATTTCCAAGTGAATTGATAAAATTAATTTATATCATCTATTTTATAAATCCTTATTGGAAATATAAGGGGTTCAAATGATATGGTTGGAATATCAAATTATTTTGATTATACCCATTATAGTTGTAATAATAGAGAGACATTTTTCTAAGCTAAAGTATATCAAAACATATCTTTAGACTACCATGTTATAAGAGAGCTTGTGAGAATTGGAAATGATTTTAATTTAAGATTAATTTTTTGTATATTTTATATTATGATGATTTTATTGAAGAATTATCATAAAAAAATCAAGGAGATGTGTTTTCATTTTAATTGGATTATAAAGTACAATAATTGGGTTCTTCAAGTTCCCTAGCTTACTCTAGCATGTCATTCTCTATTTCATTGTAATTTTATATTTTCGTTGGATTGGATTATGTAACATATATTATTAATCACCTCTATCATAATTTTAGCATCTGAATCAAAATTTACCATTACAGGGAATGTGTTAAAAAATATAGGTTTCACTTTCTTCAAAAAAATCCAATCCTTGATTTGTATATAATGTCTTCTTCATGGTTGTACACCATTTAGTAAATTTTTTAACTATTTAGAAGTGTAATTTTGAATTTATCTATTATGTTATTATAAATTTATTTATTCAAATTATTATAGGTTTATAAGAATAAATGGGTGATAAAGATGAAGATGAGTATGAATCATTCATTTTTCAAAATCTTAATTGGTCAGTTTTTAAAAAATTTAATACCTTTATTTGATTGGTTTTTAAATTGTTTAAAATTTTAAAAATTTTATAGTTTTTTATTTTATAAAAAAATATTGTTTATCCTTATTTACATACATAGAATACTAATTTTATTATATAATTCAAATCCCTATATGGAATTATTTTATATTATTTCTTCAATAAATACAATTTTAGTTTAAAAAAACTATATTTTTTATTTTTAATACTATACAAGATAACATATGGATTGGCCCACATGTGGACTGAACTTATTTTTCGACATCCACATATAATGAGAGTTTAAATAGATTTATAATTTTAGGTGAGAAAAATATGATATCTGATCTAATTTGAAATAGTATAGTCCTTTAACCATCTATATTTAAAGGGAAACATTTTTTATAATTTTTCTCGATCAACAAGTTTGTCTAGGCTGATCTTGATTATATAAATTTCATTAGAGTACTAATTGGAGCTTGAGTTCTAATTATTGAAGCCTAGATGAAGTTTTCACTACCACTGCAGTGTTCTAAGACCACCATGGATGGTAAGTGAAGGTCGAATCTACCAATATGAAATGAAGATATGATATCCATTCCATTCATGAGGAAACATTGAGGTTTTCAACCTGTATTTAAACAAATAAAGGGATGCAGTTATATATGAATGAAGGAGGAAAGGAATAATTTTGATGAGCAATGAATGCAAGTGAAAAATTCAATTTTAGAAGGTAAAGATATCAAATGATTATTCCATAATAGGGGATGAATAAAGGAAAGTTCACACTATGAGTTTAATATAAAATATATTTTGATATCTTCATAAGAAGAAAGTATGCCTATTTTGTCCATGAGTTTCAAGAATAATTTGGATGATATTTTTAATGGAATGGATACCTATAAATAAAAAAGGAGAATTATTTTTGAGGGGTAGTTCACACATTGGAATCTAGAATAGATAATTCTCTCTTTAGTTTTTATATTTCCCATATATTTTTTTATTTTTTATTTTCACTATAATTCACAATTTTCATAAATTTTTTTCTTTCTTGTCTCATTTATATTTCCCACATTTTCCCTATTATGATTCTCTTCCTCCATTCAAGGAGAACTAAACTTGGAATTTATTTATGGTTGAATAAAATTGTGTATTGTTATTGATTTTGGAAAATATTTATTTAATTTTTAGTTTTATCATTATAAGTTGTAATAGAGTGAGATTAAATAGGTTAGATGCAATGATTTTTATCTTTACCAAACAAGTTATTCTTATTATAACCTATCTTGTTTTTTAAATGCTCCCCTTCACTATATTTTTCATCATATTATGGAGGGGTTTAGTATAGTGGAGTTTTCATCACAGTTGAGGCATTTGTAAAGTTGAGTGGGGAATTATACCGAGTCACTCAATTGAGAGATAGTTGGTTTACGTAATATATTTATTCAGAATTATGATAGAAAATTCCAAGTGAATCCCCTGAGGATCAAAAATCTTTTTTTTTCACGATTTATTTGGTCAAATTTTTTTGCATTTGATTTTTCTTTCCACTCTTGAATTACAATTCTCGTACCACTTATTTTACTATTATTTTCATAATATAAAAACACCAAAATTATAGTAAGTGAATTATGAATAATTATTTATTTGAAACAAAGTATTATTGAGAGAGAAAACCCTAGTCAAATAGTGTTCTATATTAGGAAAAATAAATATTTTTTATACCCCATAAAAGGTGTGTCACTTTCCCATTGTATTTGTTGTAAAAATTAGAATTTTTAGATGATATATTATCCAAAATCTATTTTACAACACCAAAATCCCACCCTTGATGATCAACTATAAAAGAAAAAAAATATCTCCCCCTTATAAGAAGGGATACTTTTAAATTCTCCATATTTTTCAAAAAATGGAAATAAATTAAAGAGGGAAAATAAAAAATAAAACCTATAAGGATTTTGGGAAATATTGCACTCCCAACAATATTTTCAAATTATAGAAGACAAACATTGAAAAAGGCTTCTTCAAGATATATATAACTTAATACATGATTGAAACATATTTCAATGAATGTTTTCTAAGCTCTAGCTTCTCCTTGATGAATTGATACTTGAGGTCAATATGATTTGAATATGAACTTTGAACCATATTCTTTAAAAATATGACCACACTTTGTTTGTCACACCCAATCACCATTGGGCATGAAACACCAACCCTCATATCTTCAATTTGTGACCTAATTTACATTATTTGAGTTATTTATTATGATATTATAACATACTAAGCTTCAATTTATCTAAGAGTGGATGTTTTTTTCTTTGAGTTCTATATAACATATGTTACTTTGACAAAGAAACCACCTCCAAAAGTATAATTTATATCTAAAAAATATATTTACCAATTATAACTATTATGTTTATAAATCTATAATTATGTATTTTCATCATAACTTAATCTATAATCAAGTGTTAATTTTTGAAAGTCAATATTTTTCTTCCCTAATATGCAAATACTCTGGGTAACTTTGGAATAATGCACATAGAGTAACTAGAAACATAATATCTTTTCTTTAAATCATTATATAGTTCTGAATGACATTGAGCCTTAAAATTTCCATTTTATGAACACACCATTATTATTCATCTATCTATAACTTAGTCCCAAGTTCCATAGTAGTTTAAACCTCTCTTGATTCCTCCATTATAAAATTTTTATGTAACTCACATGCATATTTGTTTCATGATAGAAATATAGAACTTGCTACATTAGTGAATATAATACCCAAGAAAAATTTCTTGTCATTAATCATTGTCATATCAAATTGGTTTCTAATTTGGTTATAAAATTTCCCAAAAGTTAATTTTTTTTCTGAAAAAAATTATGCCATGGATGTACAAAATCATTGTGAGTGATTTTGTGTTATTTCCCTTGAAATTTTTATTCGAATCCACTTTTTCTTTCTTAAATTTCATGTTTATTAAATTACTATATAGATTTTAATGTCATGATTAGGGTGCTTATTTAAGACCATATAATTCATTCTTCATATTTCATACTCAATAATAATCACTATTAATAATAAAACACTTTTATTATTCAATTTTGAAATCTTTATCAAGATCACCATTTACTAATGTCAACTTCACACCCATTTGTAAAGCTTTATAGTTCTATTGAAAAACAAAATTTCTAGGGAGATTAAAAAAATTTCAAGCTTTATGACTGGAGAAAAGGTCTCATCAAAATCAATAACCTCAATTTGAGAGTATACTTTGAAAATAAGACAAGCTTTGTTTCATGATACTTTAACTTTATCAATAATATTATTCTTAAAACCACACTTTATCCCAATAAGAGTTTTGAATTTGGGATGTAAAACCAATCTATAAGTGTCATTCTACTCAATTTGGTTCATCTCATCTTGTATTTATGAAACCCAATGATCATGTTGTAAATCCTCATCAAAACTCTTTAGTCCAACCTACAAAAGAAAAATGGTATGATTTCAAATTATCAATATTTTATTGGGTTTGTTCCCTAGTTTTTCTATCTATACGATTATTTTAATGATAAACATGTTTTCTAAGTTTTTAGAACTTAGAAATTCCTTTATCTGAACCTTACTCATCACTAGAAATTTCAGAATCATCACGAGAGTTATAAAAATCTTCTGAATCATATGTAATGTTATCATTTAGTTCAATATCTATTACACCTATGATGTGATCATCAATAGTAAATGATTGTTTTAATGGATTTTTATTCACCAACAAAATTATATCAAATATATAGAAAACATTCTGTCATTTCTTATTGTATCACTAATAACTTCTTCCACGAGGTGTGTACCCAAAAGTATTCCTTCTTTAGATCTCTCATTAAACTTGCCTAAATTTTTTCCTTTAATATTAATATAGCATGTGCTACCGAAAACCATTAAGATATTCAAGCATGTTTTCTTAGAAAATCATAACTCATATGGTGTACTGACTGAATTGGGACATAGTAGGAACTGGCTTATAATATTGACATTCATGGTTGTGTCTTGTTAACATAAGAAATTTAATGTTTAATTATCTAATAACAATGTTCCTTCCATATACACCAAACTCTGATTATTATAATAAGTGAATCAATTTTTTTGGAACATTTATGAAGCTCTATATTCATATCTTACCTGATAGTTCTCAATATTTCCTCAAAATATTCATTCTTGTATTTAGATCTATCATTAGATAATAATCTTTTAAAACAAAAATTGTTTCATTATCATAAATGCTTCATAAGTGTTTTAATTTATCAAGATATTTTGATTTAATAGACCTAATATTTATATAATTAATATTAGTAAAATAAACAAAAAATTCATGAGATACTTACCTATATTGGTTGGATTTTAGTTGATCGTTCTATACATAACTAAGAACACTAACTCAATAGGTTTCGTCATTTTGATTTCCCCCGACTTGTAACTCTTGTTCGCCATCATTCCCTTTTGACATGTAACACCCATGTTGACTATTTTACATTATAGATTTGGTATATTTATAATAAAATCATGATGGAAAAGATTATCTATATTTTTATGTCTCAAATGGTCAAGTCTTCAATGACATATATGGTTTTATCCTTTATGTTAAGGAAAGATGAATTTTGATCATGAAAAATCTAGAATAAGTTTCCATTTTTTCACATCCACTACAATATAATATTTCTATCCTTCAAACTAATTATGGAAAATTTATTCCTCCAAATTATCACATCATTCCCATTATTATAGATTTAAGAAACACTAAGGAGATTTTTCCTCCAACTTTGATAAAGATAACATCATTTTATTTGTTCTTTCCAATTTTGGTATACCAAACTCCTTGAATATTGAGTGATCCCTCGTTTTCCAAAGAAAAAGCGCTTCTATGAAACTATTGGATATTTTTTTGGATATTTTTTTCCACTGGTGTGTGATAATTATCCACTATCAAGTATCCTTGAATTCTCTTCTTTTACAACATTATAAACCACCTCAACTATAATTTCACTCTCATGATTATTTATCCTCTTAATAGATTTTTAATTTCACTTTTTCTTTAGATACTATAGTTGCATAGTAAGAAATATTTTTGAAGTATTTATGGGTTAATATCACCCCCCACAAGTCTCTTAAAGTGAATAAAATGAATTATATAATTTCACCTTCTCCTTTAGATGCTGTCTCAGTTTGTCTCTAGAAGATTGATATTTAATCCCCCTAGATCTATTTATCCTATTATATTCAGAAAGTGAAAAATCATGCCAATTCACATATAATTTTCCCCATACACTCTATAATAACAATATAATCCTTGAAAGAAAAACCTCATATGGTAGAAAAAAAGTTCTTTAAAATATAATCTTTATGTTTCCATTTGATTTGATATCCAATACTAATTTTCCAACATATCATACATAAGATCCCACTCCTTTACCTTTAACTTTCCCTTAAGCTTATCCTTAGTACTATTATCTTTCCAAACCTATTTTTTTGGAATTTAAAAGAACAACATGAAACTTAGTAGTAGTCATATTCCTCTTTTAAGTGATGTAATAACCTTATTATTTACCTTGTAACTACTGTCACAACTCTAATTATAATCCATAATGTCCAAAAATATTGTTTTTGGTACAATGTTACAATATTGAAACTTCTTAATATAATTAGAAACTTTATTCACTATTTTTTATCTTTCAACAAATCCATTAAATGAATTTTTGAACACCAAAAGTTGTGATTTTCTAAAGGAATATTCAACATCCAATATATTTTACTCAAGACCCTTCAACCCTTCATTATTTTCCATTATATTTTCAATGTTAATCTCAAGAATTTAATCTATTTATTTTGAAATTTCATAGAGATCTACCATATTTAATTTGAATCCAATCTCTATCCCTACATTCTCTATAACTTCCGACTCATTAAGGGAATTTCTTTAATAAATCATTATATATATATTTAATTCTATATTTTATCTTTCATGTATCCTATTTCCTTTCAAGAACACCATGATCTACACTCTAATACAAAAAATATTTTGGTGTCTCCTCATCATTTCATTCTTATTCACTACTCCATACTTATTTTTATCCACTTGAATAATCTTTAGGATAATTTACTTTTTCTATGAAGGGTGTTTCCATTCATTATTCAATTCGTATTTTCCTTTTTCTATTTCTCATCATAATACATTTCATCTTATTGTGATAAAATATTTTTCTTCATTGTTTTATTGACCATTACTTTACCTTTGATGAATATTCTTCTAATATGATTTCTATCCATATTTCTCTTCTTATATTATCTTTTAGGTTGACAATCATTCTTGAAATTTTTACTTCTCTGGGAAGCCTGATTAAAAGTGGTTAAATTTCCTTTAAATAATGAATTTAAATTGTAACTATAATTTATATTTACATTTTATTCACTTCATTAATTTTAAAAATGATATTAATTATTCAAAATTCATGATATTGTCTTCAAAATCAATTTATTTCTCATGATACTTCTTTGAATAAATATGTTTGGAGCCTTTTAAAGCATTGGGTGTTATCTTCATCTCTATTTTTCCTTTTATCCTTAAGTTTGACCCACTTATCATCACGTAAGTGATAAAAAATATTAATTTTGTGACAGTCCACTAATCCAAGTCTTGATATTCAATTGTTGAAATATGCATTTTAAATTTATCTAGGAGGATTCTCATCAAATTCTTTACGATTATAGAATCCTCAAGAATTTCAATATATCATCGAATTGATATTATGATCATGTTTAATAAAATAACTAAATCATACACTGAATATTATTATCATATTATTATATATTCAAATTTATCCCACTAGGTTTGTAACCTATACTCTTTAACCTTATTGTCTCCTTCAAGGAAATCATGGAGTTTTCACCGGATTCCATTTTTTATTCATTCCTTCAACTCGTGTAAACTATTTCTTTGAGTGTGATGATAGTAACTCAATTTAAACTATCCTGTCAACCTCAATATTTTTATTTTCATATAAACTATAGTTTATTCCAACTTCATGAATATTAACACCATTCTCAGTGATATCAAGAATTTCTTGGCTGAGTGATGGAAGATATAGAACTATAATCACTCCCTATAAATGGAATACCTTATCACAAAACATGGGGTATTATTTATTGTTTATGATATTTATCGAATAAATTAATATTATATATTAAAGATATAATCAATTTAAATCAAATTTATATCCTCTAAAAAATACTTGGAACTACTGTTTATGAATGCTCTAATACCAACTGAGAGGTTTTGCAGAGATTATGTCACCACTGGGGGGGGGGGCTAAATTAGTAGAAACCCAAAAAATTATTGATCTATGTTATTCCCATTTTCAATTAGTTTTATTATATCACAATGGTGAAAATTTGATGAACTAATATAGAGTGAGAAATAACACAAATGAACACAATGGTTTTTACAAGGTTCTCACAACATTATTATCTGGTGGATAATCCTTGGTTTTCTACCATTGTGGTCATACTTCTCACATTCTGATTTATTATCAAAGGAATAAATAATGAAGAAAGATTATTATCTTGAAATCTAATTAAAAAATGAATTACGAGTGACAACATTTCAAATGTTCTTATATTCTCATACCGAATCTGAATTTGGAATTTGGAATTAATTTTTACCTTTATTAATCTCTTAAATGGCTTACCAAATTCACCTTAGAATGCTCCCCAGAATAGGTATATATGTATATTTGGATAAAAAATCTTTTTTCCACACTTAAATCAAGGTGGTTCACCATTTATTTATAGAAAAATACTATGTTGTGGTGTAACACCTTTGGAAATGACATTACCTGAAGATCCAAAAGTTATGCCAGGATATATCTAAGAGATATTAGAGTATATTTAACAGGAATCATGATGTGATAGGTAGAATATGACATGATAGGGTCAATATTTCTAGAACTACTTACCCAGTGAATGCATACAACTACAATCAATACGACATGAGATAATAATTACAACATGGAATGCCTCCAATCTCCAGAATCAAATAATCCAAAAGCCTTTTTTTTCAAAAATCATAGTGGCATAGTCTCTTATATTGCATCATGGTCTTATCACATATCCAGATCTTGTGAAATGACCCATAGTTCTTATGGTTTAGTACCATTTAAATTTTATTCTAGTTCACTACTAATTCATCCTAGGTTGGTGTTAAAGATGAAATCAACCCCTCTTACATTCCTCAAATGAGATTTCACAATGAAAACAACCCAACTAAGACTTATCATAAATCAACATTAGTCATTCATATTATAAGAGTAACCCAATAATGTAATACTCAAATGTATTAGTAATCCATTATTCTAATTGTATCATCATGACACACTGAAAGCTTTCAAAATATCTCTTCTCATGTTAGATAAACTCTTACCTACATAAAAGTAACTCAATCATGCTATGGCATGATTATCACTATTCACACTGATGTTTCATCATCCTTAGTAGAACTTCATTTCATTACATCTCCACTCAACTTGAAAGATATTTCAAATTATCTATAAGTATGTTGTAATTAATACAACACAAAAACATCCCAAACTCATGAATTGATTCCCTCAAGAATCAATTCGCAACATAACTCTAATTCAAAGGTTATCTAAACCCCAAAACGTATAGTAGAATTGTGTTTGTGAGATTACTCCTAGCCTTGGCGTATGATCAATGACACATTAACCATGAGTTAACTAAGTTTAACTCAGACCCCCCATTCAATTCAGTCAATGAGCGGTTATTTAATCTGTTAAAGGTCCTTTCGGTATGCAAGATTCATAAATTGTATTAAAATAAAATATAATGAGAACCTTGTTATAAATTTCAATAAATCAATTCATGTGGTAATCCCGTTACTAAATTCTATAAGCAAATGTTTGGAAACAATTAATAGATCATATTTATAAATTATATCATATATATGAATTCTAGTGTAAATAGATTTAATTTTTCTTAATTTTTATCATTATACCACTTTTGTCTCATTTTTCCTTCATGAAACATTTCACTCAAAAATCAGTTGAGAGTGGAAGGTGAACCGCTTACCAAAAATCAACACCCTAATGTGTTATGAAGTACCCTTAGCGGTATAAATGTATTCGAAATCTACTGGTTCAGGATGAAACCAATTCTCACATCCAATTATATAATAGATATTCATCCTCATTTGTTAACTTATACTTAGTTTGGAGTTTAGTTACACGTTAAGTACTCAATTGGATTAATAAATGGTAAAAAATATAACTACCATGTATGTTGATGCTAATTTAACCCCAAAATATGATACGAAAATATATTTTTAGAGAAATTCATGACATAAAATTATTGGTTTACACACATGGGTCAGGAAAAATCCATTATCATTAGCTCATGACATAAGTTAAAATTAAAAAATACATAATATTTATGTTTACTACCATTTTTGAAGGTATCATTAATGTTTAATTTGGAAAATAAATTCACTAATTATGGTGGAATTAAAAATTTAAATTCAAAAAATATATAATATACACAAACAAACATATAGAATATCATATTCTTTATGATTTAACAAAAACACAATCACCTATGTCATATAAATAAAACTAATTTTAGAAAATTTAATATGATAATGTGATCCATTATCATGTTGAATTTCTAACTAGTAAATTCCATCCAAAATTTTATAAATTTTGAATAAATTTAATCAATTTTGCATATAAATAATATTTTGATTTTGAAACATCATATATCCTCATGGAATTGATAAATTCATAAAACTATAACAAAAAAACACATTATAAGTGAAGTCATACATATATTTATTTATTATTTTTTTAACTCACTAACCATAGACTATAGGTTGTTTTTCTCCTCTACACTTGAGACTAACATTTTACCTTTTATAATGAATATTAATGATTGAATAATTAAATATAATATAGTAAAATATGATATTTTATGATTTATAGATGTTTCTTTAACTTTTTAGAGTCTCAGATGCCTCATTTCCAACCAAAATATGATTTTATAATTATTAGAAGTAGATAGAGTTAAAAACGTTTCTCACAAAATTTTAATTCTTATAAAATTCATTCCTATTTAAATTAAAGTATGATTTGATATTTTTTTAGATTTCGATGGAATTTCCAAGCCATAACCCATTCTATTTTCCTTATAAAATAATAAATTATTCTTCATTTGGTCTTCAATCATGCAATTATTCAGAGAAAATTTGAAATAGGATTTATTCCTTTAAAAAAAATTTTGTTTGATGTTTTTAAATTATTTTAGTTTTATATTTATTTTTTTCAGCCTTATTTAAGGTGTTATTATAGTTCTAGTATTTTTATGAAAAGTTGATACATGTTCGTGACTATGATGTGACATACATATTGCATTGCGATTAACTATTTTTTCCATCCCCATACCATTGTTTTAAACTTCTTATGTATTATAAATTCCAAAATATAATTATAAATTTCACTTCTTACTTGATTAAATTAATTAATTTTAAATATTTTTAAGAATATAAATTTAACCTATTTTTAAGTTTTCATCATAGATGTATGTGATTTAGAGATCCCAAGATAATTTTGAAGCAAAATGGGAAAAATTGCATGGAATCTCAAGTACACATGTATACTAATTTTCAAATTTTAAAAATTATATACATAAAATAGTGATGAAATTTTGTGAGTGGATCATTAACTATATAAAATATCTCTATTTAGAAGAATCCTAAGTCCATATCATCCATCTAGTGGCATAAATGAATCTATTTGTTCACAAAACCAAAATTTTACAATGTCAATAGTGCAAATCTATATTTTATGATATTACCAATTTTAGAACTCCAATGGATGCCAAAGTTTATCAAGATATATTAAATAGTTTGTTTAATAACTCTATATTTTCTATAATGTGATATAAGACTATTTACTTTCCTAAAGTTGATATACAAGTGGTATTGAAAAATATGTTTACAAAAAAAAACTACCTACCATTATTTATAAATTTCCACCTTGGGTGACTCATTTATAAGTCTGTACAAGGGAAATATTCTAAAATTTTAGAGATATTTTGGGATCTTATCATTAATTCATAGGTTTTATAGATTCCTATCCTCACATGGATAATTGAAATGAATAAATAAATTCACTCGATCATCCTCCTCCTATTGACAATAAGATAAACGGTGGGAGATTGTTGCGAGGGCGCTACACACTTGTAAAGGGAGTTTTAAAAAACCTTTTATATATTAGTTTGATTTATTTTGGGATTTAAAACATTCTATTCTATTTTATGTTACTATCTTTAATATTTTAAAGCTTTATTTTTATAGAAGTGAATGAAATTCACTTTTTTTTCTAACTGATTGGTGTGTGATTTTGAGTATGTGACTTGTGTTGTTTCGATTGGATAGTAGAAGAATCATTTTGTTTTAAGATTTTTTAAGATATAAACATGACATATATGATTTTTTATCATTAATAATGTCTAAAAATTTTATACATTATTTTTATGTCAAGGTTTGGTTCAATATGGATCGATATAAAGTCTTGTAGGGTAATCAGGATTCTAACCAACTTCAACCAATGGATTACACCAAACCAAAATAAAATTATAAGAGAAATTAACTTAAAATATTTTATAGTAAACTTTTAAAAATAAACTTCTCCATATCTCTTGAATCACACTTCATTTTATAAAATTCATAATCCATTTTCCTTATTTTTTTTACTTCAAACAAATTTCAAAATGCACCTATTTTCATTTTATTTTATAAAAATTATTGAATATTCACACTTTAAACCTCCAACACTCCTTGATAGATGATATATAGTTTTCCCCATATAATAAATCAACATTAAAAAAAATAATTTTATGTTTCATAATAAAAACATAAAATTTTGGTGACATTTTTGGGAACTAGTAAAAGTTTAGAGAGTGTTTTTTTAAGAACTATATAAATTATATAAGTTTTTTTTCTATCTATTTAACATTTTCACTCATGTTTTGTTTTGAGATTTTTTAATAGGTTTTGTGCATGATGTGTTGTTCTTTAGGTGAAAAATCACCTTTAAAACCCGAACCAGAGAGGATCCTACATCATTATCCCTAGGACACAAAGAACAATCCTTTGAAATATGACCCATAAAACATTGAGGATAGCCTATACCCTTAATCATCAAGAAATAAAGTTGAAATTGAAATAAACTTTTATAAAATTATTAAAAATAAATATACAATAAATAAAAAAACTTTTCATGATATTGATGTTCAATCAACATATTTTCAAATTAAAGGTGAAGCACCATACTTTGAACTAAAATCCAAGATAATTTATTCATTTCTAAAATTCCATGTAATTTCAAGTGAAGACCCACACAAACACTTAAATAAATTTCATTATATTTTCTTATAATTAAAACCTATAGGTATGGATGAGGAACTTTTAAAACTTAAGGATTTTTTATTTTATTTAGAAGAAAATAATAAGGATAGACTACATTTTATAAACACTATAATTTGATGTTTTGTAGGTGAGAAATGATTTTTTCTTAAATAATATTTCCTAGCGTCCTCAACTATAAAAATTAGAAAATAAATTTATTGAATAATTAAATATAATGGTAAAGCACTTCATTACTACTAGGAATGTTTTAAAATACATTATAAATGGTTTCTACACTAAATAATAAGTGATCATATTTTAATATAATTTTTTTTATAAAATTTAAATTCCCATTTATCATAATATGATCGATGCTGCTACATATTGTTCCATAGTGGACAAAAATATGATCACATTGAGGTACCTTATAGAAACCACGGTACAAAAAACTCAATTGTTTGGTTTAAGGTCTAGTGTACCCATTACAAGATTTCTTGATAATTAATGTTTTGATTTAAAAAGAAGGTAGATGAAAAGTTTAAATACATTTCCATAGGAAATATCAAAATCCTCCTCCAATTCATCACAATATTTTTTCCACTGAAACCCACTATTCTAAATAATCCCGTAAACTAAGATAACCTTATAAGAGTTATTAGGAAATATTACCAGAACACCAACCTAACTAATCCATCATGAAAGAACAATACTATCTATATAAATCTTCATGGAAAGATAACCAAGCCTATATGAAATGGGGTATTCCAACCAACCTTAAAATTAATAGAATCACCAAATGTAAAGTATTTATCCTCCACCACCAACCAAAAATTCTCAACCACTACCAAATACTTTACAAAAAATCCCTCCAAAATCCCATCATAGCCTATATGAACTAACGAATCAAATGAACAGAAATAAAATTCAATTAAAAAAATAACCTAGGATGTCATACAATAACTAAAAACTTAATTAGTAAAAGTCTCTAACTTAGTGGGGGGGGGGAATACCATTTAAAGGGACAAGTAAATTAACTTATCAAACAATATTCAACCATATGGATGAGGGAAATGTTAGTTCCATCACCCTTTAGATTGGTATGAAACATAAAATCCAAATGACCCTTCCATTTTAGTCATCCCCTTCAAAGGTAACCACAATTATGACCATCCAAAGAAATAAAAATGAGGAAAATACTGGTCCTAAGTGAAGTCCCACTAAAGGAAATAGTATGTAATTTTGATGATCCACAAGTCCAACCATCCCTCTTCAATTTCCCTAAAGGACACCCAACCATGAAAACCAATAGAGATTGAAATTGATAAAAATCTATTGAAAACATTAAAAAAGTGTAGGTTTATATTCCATTAATTTATTATATAAAGAAAATTATTTAGTATTATTTTTTTATTAAGGATATGTGTATACACTGATGATAACATCGAGGCAATGAAAGGGTGATATTAGGGAGAAACCTATTAGCACTGATCTAGCCTTATATTCCCACTAAATACAATGATCCTAGAACATTATCAATTACATGTAACAAAGTGAAGTTTCTTTTATAATTCCATGGTTGATTGGGGTTTCCATATAAAGGTGAAATATCACTAAAATTTCATTTCATTATA
This sequence comes from Viscum album, assembly GCA_963277665.1. Lineage (NCBI taxonomy): Eukaryota > Viridiplantae > Streptophyta > Magnoliopsida > Santalales > Viscaceae > Viscum > Viscum album. Next base: position 83,617,236 of record OY728121.1, on the reverse strand, counting down.
GGTTTGGGAGCTAAATCCTATTGGAATAGTTGTCCAACTGGAAATTCATAGTACCTCAGAACCCACTGGTGTGCTTGAGGATGTTCTTGTGGGGGTAAAAAAATTAATTTTTCCTGATGGTTTTTATGTTCTCAAAATGAAATATGATAAGATGAATGGATATTCCACAATTATATTTTTAGAAATTTATTGAAAACCACCAATAAAATAATTAATGTACACAATGATACATTATCAATGATGTTTGACAGTGACATTTCTCACTTTAACATCCTTGAATCAATGAATCACCCCTCATAAGAACATACCTATCAATCAATGTTTTTGATATACTGACTATCACTATTAGAATTTATATTATTTCCCATGATCCCATTTATTATTTTTTATAACTGATAGTTATACTATGCAAGGATTCATTTTTTGAATATTATAGTGGTCTAAAGACTTTCCATGCATGTTTATTAATTTTTGATATCTTATGTACTGATGACATGATAAAAATCAATAAATCTACACTGTTTTTAATAGATTTCTTCTTATATTTGGATGTTATCATTGAGATGTTAGATAAGATTATAGACATATCTCTTTATCATTCCCTTCCATAAATAAAAAATCTCTTAGAATTAGAACTTAAACTACTATCTCAAAATTTAAAATATTAATATCTTGAAAATTAAAACAAATTCCTTGTTATCATTTCTAGTTAACTCCCTACAAAGCACAGATTATGATTACTTGACCTTTGGAGGGTGTATAAGAAAGTATTGGGATGGAAAATTACAAAAATTCATGGCATTATCCTATCAATTTTCATACATTGTATATTTACAAATGATGAGGAAAAACTGGGGATATATACCCAAACCAATTAAAACCAAACCTCCTTGATGTCTTTAAAAACGTGGTAACCAAATTATTTAATGTTAGAATAATTTACTCTATCTCTAATAGCCAAGGGGTCAGTTCAGTGTATGAAGTTCCTAAAAAAACTAGTCTAATGATAATGAAAGTTATATTAATGAATTGGTACCAACCCATGTGATGAATATATAACATGAATATATAGATTATCATTCAATAAACCAATACACTATAAAGGAAAATTTCCCATTACCATTAATTAACCATATTCTATCAAGGTTAATAGGGAATTCCCACTACTATTTCCTAGATGGTACTTTAGGATATTTTATGATCTATATTTCTCACTGGAATTAGGAAAAGATAAGCTTCACTTTACCCTTTAGCATATTTTCATAAATTAAAATTCTATTTTATCTATGAGATTCTTTAGTTACTTTCCAATGATGTATGGTTAGTATTTTTTTGGATTATCTAAAGAATCAAATTTACGTTTTTACTATCTATTTTTATGAGTGGTTGAGTATTATTAGTGTTTTAGTTCATTATTGTATTGAAAAGAATTTTGTATCGAATTATTATAAATTCCATTGAATGGTACAAGAAGGATAATACATGGGAATGTAATTTCTTGGGATGGTATCCAAGCTGATAAATCAAAATTGGATTTCATTTCTGCCCTAAAATTCCCTTTAAATTTATAGGATATGTGATATTTCTTAGGATACACAAAATTTCATCAACATTTTATTCATGAATTTAGTAAGATTACTCTTCTCCTTTCTCGATTTCTCAAAAAATAACAATAATAATTGTTTAATAAAAATCATGAGGATGATTTTAATATATTGATATAGAGTCTCAATTCACCCCCAACTATCCAAACACCTCCATAGAATTTACCATTTGATCTCACGTGTGATGATTATATCTACAATATTGGAAAATTATTGTCACAATGTGTGGATCAAGATATATATGTCATTGTATATGCCTCACACACCGGAACCTACCTAGAAAAAACTACGCCACAATTGACAAATAATTTCTTACCATTGTGGTTGCCATGTATAAATTTAGCTCATATATTTTAGGTTATAAATCATTTATATATTCTAACAATACATAACACTAGTATATTTTTAATAAACTAGAATCTAAGTCACATCTCATTCATTGGATTCTCCTCTAGGAATTAAATTTAGAAATTAGGGATTAAAAAGGAGTAAAGAATATTTTGGATTACTATATTAGTAGGATTATTTCATCCTCAAACATCAAATCATCCCCCTATATTACCATAATGAATTTTTTTCTATTGATCAATTGTATTGAGTGTAAGATTATATTCCATAGTGTGATAACATTGTAAATTATTTGGCAGAACCTTCCATTCCTAGTGATTTCAATAAAAACCAAGATTATAATTTTAAAAATGAGATGATTTATTACATTTGGGATGAACACTACATTTGGTGAACATGTAGTGATTAATTCCAAATGTGTTATATTCCTAACAGTGAGTTTCAATCTATCCTTAGGCTTTTTCACACTATTGTTTGTAGGAGCCACTTTAGTTGCCAAAAAAATATCATATGTTCTGTGATTTTGAGATAATTTGGTCAATTTTATTTCAAGATGCCCATTATTTTTTTATATTTTTTCTTCATTTTTAGAGGATAGGGAATTTCTCTAAAATAAGTGAAATTCCCAAAAAACCTTGATTTTCCTAGATGATGTGAATGGCTATTGTTGGAATTGCATACAAAATTTCGAAAACCTAGAATGTATTATAGTGGGACTAGCCAGGGTCCTTCTCAAGGAGTCATGGGTTAGTGATTTAATAATAAAAATCACTAATATATTTATATATATTTTTTCATATATTACAAATAAGAAAATATATAAATGTGGTTTTATTATTTTGGGTTTTGTGATTTTTAGGAAATTAAGATAATATGAAAGAATTAAACACACACAGATCAAGGTGAAATGGGATGGCCCTGGGTTGGTCATAGGGTTTATTTATTATGAAAATTTCTCTCACCCAATAATTATGTCATAATAAATCACTAATTATTCCACTCTATTAAAATTTTAAGACTAATTACACATGTGAGACCCCCCGATGCATGTCCAACTCACTTTTTCCCCAAATTTATAGATGATTAATATTCTCTAAACAAAGATAATCCACCACCCTTAACCCAACTCCAATCATATTAATTTCATCCCACAATCAACAAAACTAAATTGGTATACTATTTAGATTAAGATAATGGAGGGAGAGACAGTGGAAAGGGAGCTGTGTTTGACCATAGTGTACAATGCCTAAGATTTATTTGATGTAAAATCTTGAACACCTAGCATGTGGTTTTATTCATATATAAAACTGGTAAATTTTGGAATGTTCAAGACCTCTTATATTCTTAGACCTGTATAGTGAATGAATAAAATAATCATTCTCAGACATAAGATTTTATCAGAATTCTATCTATTTATCAATCATTTTTATTAATTCAATCAGAACCTGAATGAGGCTTCTCCTTTAATTTTGATCAACCCATATTACTTCATGTCCTGACATGGATATATATGTGGATATTTCGGGTGTTTTATTTGGATAATAATTGTGAATTTGGTGCAGTGGAGTTGTACACATGACTAAATATGGATCGGTCTGTATAGATTGGAGTGTCTACACTAATATGGGGAATTTCATATTAGGTATATTTTCTCTTATTTGGTCAATTGTATTAACTCTAAAAAGTTAGTATGTGTGGGTCGTAGGGTAAGTGTATGAACTAGAGTGAAGATGTGCATGTTCTAATGTAGATCTATGGTATGTTGGAGGCAGATGCACAAAAATTAGAGCTACCTTGATTCTCATGGTCAGTTGAGAGGGGAGATTATAAAATATTTACACTCTTCCAAATTCTTCATGTATTAGTTTGGAGTTCTTGCAGTAGGTAATAATATTACATGTGTGGAAACTTGAAGCTATTTCCATGTGATAAACTGGGTAAGGGAATGGAAGCTTGAGTGTGGAGGGGAATTAAGTTTGACCTAGAATTTTAGATAGCTGTATTCAATTGATCAACCGTGATTGGGGCATAGTAGATTTCTTGGGTATGATCAATCAAGATATATTCATGTGGTAGGTGGGAGTGTGGTCGGTCATCTGACCATACAGTTGGGTAATCTTCACAATTCATCAAAAAATAGAAACAATAAAAAAATTATTGAATAACAATCCTCTTAAATTAAAATTAATTATATATTTAGGATATTAATTTCAAAAAAATGAAATTTAGGCTCCAAAATTTAAAATGATATTTGACCATTAAAATCTACAATTTAAGATAAAATTATTTATTTATAAAATTCACATGAAAATAAAAAAAAATGAATTAAAACTAATGTTTTTGATATGATATGAAGAAATTTAATCAGTGATTTTTAAATAAAATTTTCAATAAAATATAATTTCATTAACCCCACACATAGAATATTTTAATCCTAGGAAATTTTGAAATAGATTAATTTCTCATTTGAATAATAGACCCCCCAATGTATATTTTTAGATTTATATCAACAGTCTAACTCACTAAGTCATATTTTCTAAAATAATATTCAGAAGTAGTCAAGAATATAAAGTATCATAGATAACATAATAATTAATGATGATTTATAGATTTCATTTCAATAAAATAGTAACTGAATTACTATAGATTTAATATATAAATGCACACAATGCTTTAGTAAAAACTTAAAAGGGTATTTAAATTATCAGAATAACAAAGGAAAATTCTCAATTATATATAAGGATAACCACAAGCTTTCCCAGAATAGTTAACATAGTTATAATGAAAAATATATTCCATATCATATTTTTTAATTATATTTCCAATTTATTTATTCATAAAAATAAATTAACAATATGAAAAGATATACTCATAGAAAATATTAACTTCTAAGAAAATAACGAGGGGCCTTTCTTGGGTTTGTACACTGAAAATTTCATCAAGATATTTATATGAATTAAATCCAATACCATCACATAAATTAAATAATAATCTCTAAGTTCAAGACTGAAACATATAATATTTAAGTGAATTTAATGTTTTTTTAGGTGGCACTTCAATTTAACCTTTTATCCTAAGTTCCTTAAGCCAATGTTCTAATTTACACATTATTGATATTACTCAAATGAAATTTTTAAAAGTTAATTTCCCCCTTATTCATTTGGGTTAAATATTCCTCTCACTAGAATGAATCCATTTTTTAAAATTAGGAACTTATTAAAATTTATCCTAGACATGTATATGAAAACAACATATTGAATATAAATGGATGTAATTTACTCCCACACGCAGTTCCTGGTATCTACAATCTCATTTAGGGGATCCAATTTACTATTTTAATATTGTTTAATGTACTTAAATCAATTTATTTTGAACTGGATCCATAATGTTTTATTTTTTTTGAAGGAAATTTTATGTTTAATTAAGTTCAAAATCCCAGTCTTTTCATGTTATAATTTCAATTCAACATCAACCTTTTCACTCAAATTCCTTTCACTAGTTCTAAAAAAAAATCTATATAAAAATAGTGGTTCAAACTCACTGATCAATAATTTTATTCATTTAAGATTTAATAATATAATCAAATTCCTCATAACCAACATGGAGTTCAAAAGTTCCTAGAGTTTTCAATTTTTCTCAAAGAAAATTTTAAAAAAACAAAAACTATAAAAATTCATCTTTGTATAGAGAATAGTTTTTTTTGTTTTATGTTTTTTTTTAATTTTCAAAAACTTTTCCACAATTTAAAATAAATAAAATAAAAGAGTGAAACTAACAATCATTAATTAACCACTCGTAAACTTTATTTTCACTATATCCTCAATGAAACTATACAATTAACATGAATATTTCATTAATTTTTTAAAATAGGACCATATTAAAAATGAGTATAATGGAAGGAGAGAACTTGTCTACTATTATTATTGGAATGTGCACAACCATGGAAATATTTCAATACTTTTTTATTATCTTATAATGGCCTTCAAATAAGTTTTTAAGTTACTTTATATTTTTATATTTTATATAAAAACAAATATAATTTAAAAATTTAATAAAAATTTAAAACATAGAACTATAAACAAATTAAAAGGGGATAAAAGGGAGAATAATTTTGAGTAATAACCCTCAAGAGGTGTAGAAATTTAAAGTATACACAATCATAGATCCTTGTGATTATCCTAAATATGTTGGTAGGTTGGGATTATGTGGTAATAACCACCACATTGTTCTTTTCCCATAAACATTCTATGTATCCTTTTTGGGTCTCTCTTAATGGATGTGAATGTTTTTTGTCTTATCTTTTACAATTTATTTTTTCCATGGGAGATAGTAGTAGGTAGAAGGATTATTATACATTATCTCTAATTTATTGAATGATTATTATTACTTATTCCACCATTTTCCCACTTCTTAGGTGTTTTTGCGTTAATTTTCAAGGTTTTTTTTCATGAATTCCACTTTAAAGTAGTCAATATTAATATATTTTCTAGTTCATCTTGCCACTGATGCACCTTCATATTCAAATTATTTCAGATCATATTGAATAATATTTTCAATGTAATGCTCATCTAGCTCTTATTCTTTATTATTGATATCCTTATCATCAACATCCTACTCTATTTTTTCCTCTAAGGTGGATGCATTATATTCTTCTTTGTTATATTCCACAAACTATTCCTCTTCAACGATTGTAAGGGTGAGCAGAATTGGTAATGGTTATAGAACTTGAAAATTAAGGAGATCAATTTTAATTTTTATCTAAAATAAAATGACATTAAGGGTTGATTCATACCATTATATAATCTAATTTGAAACTCCTATTGGTCAAGAAAAACCCTTGAAAGATTATCTATAATGCTAATGTCATGTGGGTCCTCCAACATGTCCTCAAAACAAAATCATACTATATTTTATTCCTTATCATCCAAGATGGGAAACCATTGAGATGAATCTATCAAATGAAATCTAGGTAGATTAGTGTATATTTTAACCTGTGAAAATTTAGAATGAAAGGAATCCTAGTCAATGGTATTCCTCTATTCAATATCATCATGTAGTTCGTTTTAAATTTTTAATTCAACATTAAATACTTCAAGTGTGGATGGGGGCAGTAGTGGGCATTCCATATTTTCTTTAAATTCAATCCTCTTCATTCCTTCACCATTCTACAGGTCCTATAAGATTAGATATGATTATAAAGTCATAACATAGTGGAAATGATCTTTCAAATGGGATTCAATAATATAAATTGAGAATGATCCAAATGATAGAATATCTCCCTTGTTTGTATCAACTTTAAATTATTCTTCAAATCATAGGGACATTTGGTAGATGACATAGATTTTGAATAATGTTCATGTTCTTCAATATATTCATGTTGAACCTCTACCTTGTTTATTACTATAAGTTGGAACTATATTTCAGGTTGGTCTTCTTATTCTTATTCCAAATGACTATTAAAAGAGGCTTTTACTTCATAATGTAGGGAATATAGTTTCTCCCTAATGAGTAATTGCATATACTTCTCTTATGGTAGGTTATAGGATAACATGTTTGAAAAATTCAAGTTGTTGTTTTGATTTAGATTCGAGGAGGTCACGATATCTTGAGTGTGGATGTATAATAGGTTCATCCTATATTTTAGATTGGTATAGTCAATTAATCAAGAATGAGTGGGGAATGATAGCTTTATTATGCATAGTAAGTCGAGATATATTCATGTGGTAGGTTGGAGTGTTCTTGGTCATCTGACAAAAAGGCTAGGAGATGTTCATAATTCATCAAAAAATAGAAATATTGAAATAATTATTAAATACAAATCATCACAAATTCAAATAAAATAAATTTACAAGAATTTAATTTCAAAAATTAAATTTGAGGTTAAAACATTCAAAATGACAGTTAACCATTAGAATCCACAATTTTAAAAGATTTATTTATTTAAAAACTCAACTAAAATAAAAAAATAAAATAAAACCTATGTATTTGATATTATTTGAGGCAATTTAATAAATTATTTGTAGATAAATTTTTCAATAAAATATCATTTTAACACATGGAATTTTTGTTGTTTAGGGAATTGAATTTATTATGATATTTTATAATTTATTTAGCAACCTATAAATTATCCTTATAGTCTATTATATGTATAAATGGGTAGAATAATGATCCAAAAGGATTAATGAATCAATGTTAATTGTGAAATTTTAGATAAAAAAAATATTTTATAGGTTTGGATTTCCTAGGTTCTTTATTAATGACTAGGGTTGTCATTTCTACAGCCACACAATGTAAGTACTTTTTCTTCAGTATAGGTTGAGTCATCATGTTTCTATTTCTTATCACCCCCAACCAATGAGAAATTATAGGTTTATAATATAGAGGTAAAAAAATTATTTAAAAAATAATCTAACCCAATATAAAATATTGAAGTCTTAGAATCAATAATGTATTGTGGGGTTACCATACCACCTTCAAAACTCTTATTGGCCTATCACCTTATTGGATTGTATTTGGAAATAGTTTTCACCTCCTTATTGAGATAAATCACTAGGAATTTTGGGCTATTAAACAATGAAATTATAATATTTTCAGTTAATGTTCTCAAATAGAATTATAAATTAAAGAGCTTGGTAAAATACAAATAGATTAAAATGTGAAATACCAAAAATATAAAGAATGAACTAAGACTACCCATGACCACCTCATCCTTCATCATTAGTCCCATATTGGGTATAAGTTCCTTGTTTACAATGAAAGGCTAAAGCTATACCCATGAAATCTTTTTTCATACTATTTTATACCATACACTATCACTAATTTATATCCTTTTGGGGATGTTAAAGTTAAAAATGAATAAATCCAATAGACATTACCCATCATTTTTAAGTGGATAAAACAATTTTAAAAAACTATTTAAAAGACCCTATTATAGGAACTACATCTTCAAGAATTCATCTATTAGTGATTCCCACAAGGATATATCCTTTATTCACAACTTTTTTTTAAATTTAATTATGGAAAATTCAAATTATAGGTGTGTGTATTTGTTGTGGGGGGGGGGGGGGGGTGGAAAATTTCTAGATAGAATTAATTTTTTTCATCATTATCCATTTTCTATCTCTTTTTTATTTTTATCATTTTTATTACCAAATAAATGATTTTTTTTCATGGGTTTGAAACAACATATTTATACTCTAGGTTATTATATAGTATAGTAGTAACCAAAGGTTATCTCCAAATATTGGTGATAATAATTAATTATAACTTTTTAGTAACCAAAATGAGTGATTTTCTTAGTTTTATTTTAGAAAAAAACAAAAGAAAATTAAACTAGGAGATTGAAATAAAGTTATGGGAGAATTTTTGGGTTCATGTTTGGCTATAAAATTATAATTTTATCATAGTATTTTAATAGTTGACTTTTTTTCTCATTAACTAATGAATTAGAAGTTCCACAATCACTTTAACTCTCACCCTTGGTGAAATAATTATGGTGAGGATAGAATTTTAAAAATATATATACTTGTTTTATCCTTATGTATATGTTTGTAATGTGAAATAGCAAGGCACCCTTAGTTCTCTCAGGAAATACCCAATGAGGTTTTGTGTTTCCTAAGAAACCCATGATTCTTTTACTGCCTTCTTATATGTTACAAAAATCACCAATCACTTCACTAATTAGTATAATCTATTCCATAGAATAAATAATAAACCGAATAGAGAGAAAAAAATGATCATCAATTAAAGGTAGCATGAAATGAACAAAAAAATCAAGAACAATCGCCTTAAAAAATATAAACTACCACAGAGCACTAAAAAGGTTAACTGAATAAAGATATTTTTATTTATTAATGCTAAAACAATAACAAATTACAATTGAAATTATTCCCCTTTCATGATCACATATGGTTTTAATTCTCTATGTGAGGGACAATGGTGGTGAGAATGGAAGAAAAATTAATTTAGAAAAGAAAAATAAAAAAAATTAAATTGGAAACACAGAAAAAACTACAACATAGAATGTCCAGCTAGGGAGAGAGATAGAGAGAGATACTTAGAGATAGATGGAGGTATATCTTTTATAAAGTCATATAGATTCTTATTTTCATTATTCATTTCCCAATCAAGTACTCAATGATTATTCGTTACTATAATTATTTAATCCCTCATTCTTCTTCAGAATCTATAGTGAAATCCTTGATCTAGTCTTCCAAAAAATCCTTAGCTTCCCCTTCTTTGTTTTAATTGTATTTTAATTTGTATATAATAATTGATAATATTTATTATAGTTAATGTGGTCATTTTTGATTGGGTTCCATGAATATTGAAGTATAATCCTAAAGATTTGGTTTGGATAACATGTGAACCTTACAAAATCCCCTTGAGTTATCATTCTCTCATTTTATCAAGGTCTTATGAACGTAGAAAAAGTCTTACAAACTTTATCAATTATTGTTTTTTGGACCACATTGAAATTTCCATAAGACATTGTAATTTTTTTGGTTTTCGAGAAAGTATTTTGAGATCTGTAAGAGCCTTACATTGTAGGCTCAATGTCTTTTTGGATCATTGACAGTCTTTTAAAAATACATAAAGTCTTATGAAATCCTCCTTATGTCACCATTTTCATCCTTATATTAAAAGTATTATGGATTAAAAGATATATCCATTTATTTATCTCCATCCACCAAAGCCTAAGGAAATTTCAAGTAATTATCTAAAATTTACTCCATAGTTTCAACCATGATTAATTCCTTAAAAAATATCAAAATAATGAAGAATCAAAATACATACATCCATTTGTTCTAGAAATTAAAAAAATCAATGAGGTTCAAAATTTGGTAATTTTAAAAAATATTCACAAGATCTAATGAATTGAAACATTAATTTCAAAATTAATTAGAATTCATTGAAGTAATAAATATGAGGTGATAAAATTAATTATATTTTAACAAATATATAATTATCTAATTTAATATATCAATTCCACTATACTAAAATCTTGTACTCGAAGATAAGTTATCTTCAAGAATATTACACAAGTAAAATTAAAATCACTTGAGAACGAAATTTTACTTTTCTAAAACCATGTTACTTAATCTAATAATGCCTCCTTAATGTTATATATTCCATTTTATTCATGAAATATATACAATTTATGTCCAATTTTTCATCATCCCATGCTCATTCATACCTATATTCATGGATTTTTTTCAGTCAAAACTCAAGTGTAAATATGGAGAAAAATTTTACTCTCTATAAGATCATGTATGGGTAACTATAGGTTTGATGAATTTATAAATATCTACCAATAGATTCAGGTACCTGTGCTTATCATGAGGATTTTCAAGGTTGTTCTTTGGATTTAGGGTTGTTGTGTTATATTGTGTGAATATTCTAAGGTAGGATATAAAACTTGGATCTATTTTAAATCATAATGTATGATTTCATGTTTTACTCAAGAATAAAATACTACATATCTTTTTTATTGTAGCGATTCATCTCTAAAACTAGGAATTTTGTGAGGATAATTGACACAAATCTCAATAGTTAAAATAATCTTTATCTATTTTATTAAATTTTTAGAACTATTGTCATTAATTTTGATATGGAATTTTAGTGTAGATTTGAGTGTATTGGAAGGTAATGAGAGGCATATTTTGATCCTTAAATAGTATTGAACTTACAACCTATATTTTATTGGGTTTTTATTCTATTTCATTTAAATTTACATATTTCTAATTATTTTTTTAAAATAATCGACAATTTTCCTCATAAGAACCTCTAGAATAACTCATATGCATCATTTTATACTGTTCAAATAGATTTAGTTTAGATCAACTAACCCCTCAAACCACACTTAAATTCAACTAAGATCCTGTATTAATCATCTACATAAATATAAATAGGGATTTTTTTCTTTCAATTTAGCTATTAATATTTTGATTTTTGATATCTCTTTTAACCTTACTCTAATTTTTTAATCTCCAAACTACTATTGAAAATTACAACTAGGGTTTTCGCTTATGAGGTTTATTTTAAGGAGTTTATCTATCATGATTTTTATGATTTTTTAATATTTATATATCTATGGGATAATTTATTTAGAAATAATACTAAACTATTGAAAATTAAAATAGAAGTCTATAAAAAATAGAGAAGATAATAGAATGAAGAAACAACAACCTAACTAACCATTATTTTGGATAATTATTTTTTCATTGTTCAAAAAATATTTCATAATTACAATTACATAAATAAATATATTTAAATATCTAACCATTAAAATTATTCAATTTATTATGTGGAGATAAATAACTAAGATCTCAGCTAATGATCTCACTTTATTATGATCCAATCAAAGCACTCAATGATCACTAATCCCCAAGAAAAAATCATGCTTCTGTTATGCCCAGAATTATCAATGGAGAACTGATATGTTTAAACAATGATAGTCAACATAAAAATTTTAACCATATTGAGTTAAAAATAATCACTTGATAAACAACACACTCTGATCATAAATGTTTCAGTCAAAAAATGGTATAAAGAAGAAGAAAATGAAATTATAGAAAATGTCTCCATCAAACCTAAATCAATTATTTAACTATCATAATCTTGGATAGAATTTAAAGTTTAAAAATAAAAGATATGAAAACTAATAAAGATTTCACCATTCGAATCCACTCTCTATGACCACTAAAAATCTTACCAGACAAGATCAAAGTGAAGCAGTGAACTATTATATTCATCTTCATCAAGATTATTAGAAATAGATCTTATTTTATACCATAATAAAATCATTTTTTTTTCTATTCATGTTATATTATCTCTCCACTTCTATTTTGTGTTCCAAGTTACCCCCTAAATTACTGAATAAATATTTATTTCTTTTGTAGACTTTATTATTCTTCCACACACATCCAATATCCAAAAAACAAATTTCTTTTCAAATTCAAAAAAATAATTTCCTGTAATGATTAGTTTCTTAATATTCAATAAATATCCATCCACTACTTTGGAAAAATGGCTGGTACTCATTAATAAAATCCAAAATTCCCTATAGTTGTCCTCTATAAAATGGTGGGAGTAACTTATTCATTTTTTGGTTTCAAAAAAAATTCTATCTTCAAAAACAACTTCATGGATCAAAAATTCTATAAAAAACATGCACATTTATCTATAGAGAATTATCCATCAGCTTTAAGAGTTTGTTTTGACATTTTACTGAGGAAATTTCATACACCATCATTCATATTAGAAATCAAAACACTATAGAGTATCAATTCCCTAACCCATTCTCTTATTTTAAACCTCAAACTTGGGTCATATCGCTTTAATGTTCATCTTTAGATGTTTTGAAATTAACTTCCTATGAGTTCATAAAAACATCAATTTCTTCATCAAAAGTTTTGGAAATAGAAATTCATCAAACAATATCATTGAGATCAAAAAATTTAATCACTCATCTTTATTTAGGAATAGTTCAAGATAATATCCAATATTAGTTGGGTTATGACATTTCATTATGGAAGCAATCAATCTACTTGATTCTTAATCAGATATGCTTGAGTGGAATTATTAATCTTCAATTCATACCAACATTGTTTTCTCCTTTGGCCTTAATTAATTATTCATAGAAACATCTTCTACTCCTTCAACTCTATCCAATAATATCCAAGAGGTCCTGAGTTGATTCTTCATTTGGCGTGACCCCAGAACCATGCTATCTTTGATTCTTCTGTAGTGGATCCAATTACATTTTATTCTTCAATAAAATTTATTTTCAATTGAAACCCGACCCTGATATATCTTTGATATTATCTCATAGATCATTGAATTATTCATAAAGATGTATCTGGATTCGTTCGGATCATTTGGGATCTCAATGGTGGCTTTGATGATCTTTAATAATTAATTCAATCCATCTAATGGATCATCTATAAACTTTACATAGGGTTTGTCTTATCTCAGATCCATTCGAACTTGATGGCCATATTATCTTATCAATTGAAAGGTGTTGATCAATGTTTCCCGAGCTAATCTCAACCTTGGATGGATTAAAAAACATCAAGTTCATGTCTTTTCTTTTACTATAGGAGAGAATTGGGTATATGATATTCAAATAACCAAATAAATGGATACATGAATTCTTCCTATTAATAATTCCACTACATGGATGTATCCAATTTTAGATATGTGGGAAAATTTATCCGTGTTGCAATTTAGGAATGTGAATGATGAAATTTGGATATGTGGAGATCAACTTGATCTTGAAAAATAAATAAAAATAAAGGAAAACTATAAAATAAAAATAAAATACAGAAACTGAAAAATTTGAAATTATATTAAAACAAAAATATTAATAAATTAATTATAAACAAAAATAGAGAACCTAAAGAATAAATTTATTAAAACACAATGGTTATTTTAAAACATAATATAATGTTTTGAAAAAAAACAATTGAAAATGAAATAGTTAATTAAAATATTAAAAGATTGATAGTTTGTAATTTAAACAAAAAAATATGAATAAAATTGAAAGTTTACAATTGTTACTCGTTCAACTATAAATTGACCAGAAAACTATACATATTTTAACATGAATAGAAGAGTTTTATTAATTAAAAAGATTTCATCAAAAATTATAAATGTTTCAATAACAAAATAATTTTGGAAATTAAAATACAATTAAAAAAAATAAAATGATGTGGAAAAATAATGTAATTAAAGACCACAATAAATCCAACCCACACTAAACTGTTTCTTGTCCACATGAAAATAATGAGTCAATTTCAGTGGAATAAAATGAATCTCATGTTTGAAATACTGGATAAGTACAAACATGTAGTTTTCAAAATTATTTCCCCCCCATGGATTTTCATCAAGTAGTGAATGAATTTACCCTCAAGAAATTAAATGTTTACAGTGTAAAATATAAATATTGTTTTAAAAAAATGAATGACCTTAAAGATATGAAAATAGATTAATCCCACTTAAATTTTAATTTAACTAAAATTTCATCATTCTTTTTTATCTCTAGTAGAATATACATACATAATTAGTGATAAAAACTATTAGACTATCTATTTGGATGTGAGAACTTAATGATTAACATTGCAGCATAAATGACTCATTCAAAATATTAAACAACAAAATAACGAGTTCAACTTATCTTAGGATTTTCATTTCATAACTAATTTGAATGAATATTTTATGATTTTATATATGAATCAAATAATTTAAAGTAAATGATGATTATATAACATTCATCCAATATTTTACAAAAATTAACCACTTTTCAAGAGTTAAATGAAAAATGAGTTACCTAACTAAATCCAAGGGGTATTATATAGTTAACCTCATAAAAGAGGTAAATCTTCTTTCAAACATTAGAAAAATTAAAAACCACTAAAAATGATTAATTGAAACTTGAAAAAAATTTGAAAAATTTTAGGGGGTTTCTAATGTGAATCACATTTTCGTATAGTTTTTTACATTGATAGACCCTTTCCCCAACACTAAAAATCAAAATTGTTCCTAAGGTTGAATCCTAGTTCGATAATCATGTAAATTCAATTTAAAGTTAAAAAAGATCTAGTAATTTAATATAATACAATTATGTAAAAAGGGTCACCCAAAATCTACAAGTATTTTTCCAAAAAAATAAATCAACAATACACAACATGAAAAAATGTTTCCTACTTGTTACCACTTTAACAATTCAGATCAAAAAAATAATTATATACTAGTGCATGTTCAAGTACGTGTTTAAAGGGATTACCAACCATGTAGAGAATATCAAGAATGAAATTGAACTAATATACCCTCAAAATAAAAAAAATTAATGAAAGTAACAAGGTTTTTTTACCACTAATTTTAGCATTCATAAACTCTTACAAATCAAAGAAGCATAAAAAACAAGAAAATTTTAATGGTATGAAAATGATATGAATTGAAAACCAATTACTTCCTTGAATAAGAAGCTCTATTTTCCTTTCAATCCACTTAAATAATTCCATTATACACTTTAATAAACCCACTCTACAAACCTCCAATGATTTTAAATGAAGAAAAAATTTAAATTTTAAATCTAGAAAAAATCAATTGAAGTTAAATGAAACAAGAGTTTAGAAATTAAGGGTATTAAATAAGGTTTATTAATATTTTATTTTATATGGATCATTTAAAATTATAATGATTCTATTCTAAAAATTTGAGATCAACCCCAAGATAGTTCCTTATGACAACCCATATAATTAATAAACCTTAATTTATGATTTATTACATACAAATAAACATATTAAAATCCTAAAAGATATAGAGGAAAAATGTATCTGGGTAATTAGATACAAAAAATAATATCTTGAAATAGAGATATAATGATAATATTTGAAAACAACACTACATTACCTTAAAATCCATTGATCTCTTAATACTACATTGGATAACTTGGGGATGTACATAATAAAGGGGTGAGATATAAATCCCACTAAAGGAATAATCAAAACATAACATAAGGTAAAGTATCATATGAGAGTCAAGATGCATGAAATGACGGAATAGAAAGGAAATAATCATAATCATTAACATAAAATCATGTTATAAGATGATAATGTCAAGGAAAAATAACAAATGTGGAAATAGTATAAATCTTGAAATCATAATCATAAGTCAAGGATATCTAATGAGACATCATTCCATTGTGTTCTTATGATAAACTCTCATGAACCATACGTGGTATGTAATGAGATAAAAATATTATCCAATTCATTGGAGGGATATATAATTATGGGCCCACCTTCCATATTCATATCATATAAATGCATTTGTGTTCCATATAGATCATACAACATGAGAATGTATTTCATCAATTTCAATCACCTAATTAAGGAGTGTGAGTTACATGGATGTAAGTCCCTATTTAGTAATGGAAATTTCTATTTAGTTGAAAACCATTTAGTGGAAATGGTGATGGGAATTCACAATAAAAAAGTTTGGCTTGGAAAATCATGGGATAATTTCAACAACATAACTAGCGTACATAAAGGCATATGGATGGGTTTAATGAGAGGGGAAGGTGTTATATCATTATATTGGAATAATAAAGGAAGTAAAAGGTTCAAGTAAAAACACATTAAAATATTAATAATTTTATATCAAAAGGATTAGTACAAAGAAAGAACTCGAAGTAAAAAGAAAGATGGGTGGATCCCTTACCTTCAGAGGGAACCTCAAAAATCATGATAGGAGCTTTTTAAGAGAATAGAAAAAATTGGTAGTGATTTAGAGATGTATAGGTATATTAAATTCATTATCAAAGGGTTTTTAGTGAAGATGAGTGAGATTATTGGTGGGTATTTATATAAAATAGAGGGAAGTTATTTTTTAATTTATAAACTTATGTTTTGGACTTCATATGAAAAAATAATAAAATACATGAAACATCCCATTGTTTTTCCTATAGTTTCAATAAAATAGGATCATTTTTAAATATTTTATAAGGAGAGGACTCAAACATATTAAAACAATACAATTTGTGATGTGAAAGTGAGTCATGTTCATAAATAATTGATTTTAATACCTTACAATATGATATATGTTTTGGAGGATTAATGAAAGGATTTTTGAATTAGTCAAATAAATTCAAAACACTTATTTTTAAAAGGATAACATGATTTTTATCATGGATACTCTTTATAGAATTTATTACATCACTTTTTTATTATTAGGATGTCATAATACAAACTGTATATTTATACCATGCTTAATTTTTACCCAAAAATATTGTTGTCTCAAAAAACCATGAAAGAATCACCATTGTATAATTTTGACACGTTGAATTAAAAAAATAATATTTATTTTATCAAAATAATTTCTAAAATATAATATTTTCAACTTTTAGATAAAAATCCTTATTTATTGAGAAATATAGTTTTTATGATACTAACAACTTTCTAACCCTTTAAAAAATTAAATATTAATTCATTAAATTATATTATCATTTATATTTAAATAAATATTATTTAATAATAACATTTTATTAAAATAAAAAATATTTAAAAAATTATTGAAATTTTCAAAAGAGTGACTTAATTGAGATTATATATTTCCCAAAAATACTATTTTTATTTCCTTATATCAACATCCATTTTTCATCAAACTCATTATATATTATCATTTATAAAGTAACAATAAAAAGAGTTAAATATAATCATTATTTTTTTTAAAAAAATATTCAAATTTATATTATGAGGGTTTACATACGTGGCCCCTCATTACACCAGCGTATTCTTAAAGGGTAAGGTGTACGATGGTGGAAATTTCTTGGGGTGGTTTGGTGAACATTGCTGGGACATGAACTTGATTAGATGGAACTTATATAATAAATGGTTTTATTCTAGCTTTAGTTATTGGATATCGGTTTGGGATTGATCAAGGGAAAATCCCAGTGATGATATCCCTATAATGATCTCTAATAAATCACTTCTTTAATCTATGTTAATTGGAATTTATCATAATAATTAATATATAATAATCATAATGATCAATATACAATATCTATATTATCATTTTTTAATATTCTTAATGGTCTTTTAAAACTATAAATATATATTTTTAATGTTATAAAATATCCAAATTAGTGCATTTGTTTCCAATAACTACATTACTTAATAAAGAATATATTCATTTAAAAGGGATTTCATTTATAAGAGTTTTGGTCATTACATTATAATCCTATTTATAAATCTATCCCTTGAATGTTTTTTGAAACACTAAAAAAGATAAGGGTACTTCTGTTTCATCACCTCTTCCATTTTCCATATCGCCTCCTCAATATTATGGTTCCTCCACTTCACTTTGACCTGGTGAGTTGCCTTGTTTTGTTGAAATTTGTCTCCAGGATCAAAGATATTCACTGACTAGTCCTCCTATGAAAGTTCATTCTATAAAGCACCACATCTCGATTCAATACATATGAGTGTACTAGTATGCACTTCCTCAAGAGGGATATATGAAACACGTCTTGTACTTGAGATAAGTTAGGTGGGAGTGTTAGTCAAAAGTCCACTGTTCTGATGCAATGAAGGATCTAAAATATGCCGATGTATCTTGGAATAATCTTTCCCTTCTTTCTAAAAATAACAAATTTCTTCTATGGTGATATATGAAGGAACACCTTATCTCTACCTCAGACTCCAGGTCTTGTTAATGATTATCTTCAGAGATTTTTTGATGAATTTGTGAGGATTTCATATAACATTGAATGGTTTGAAATTTATCTATCATCTCTTCGATAATATTAGGTCCAATAAGACTCCTCTCTCCAACTTCATATCAGTATGTTTGAGTCTGACACCCCTTCCCCTAAAGAACCCCATAAGGCACTATTAAAATATTAGAATATAAAATATTATTATATAATAACTCCAATAGGAAAAGGTATTGGTCCCAACATCCTTATAAATCCATTGAACATGATCTTAAAATATACTCTATATTTTGAATGGTTCTTTTAGAAAGATAATATGTCTGAGGGTGATAAGCAGTACTAAAACTCAGCTCTACATCTAATTAATACTGAAGGATTCATCAGAACCTTGAGTTAAAACTCAAATATCAATAAAATATAATAGATAGTGGAACTAATTTCTTTCTTACCACTTTCCTTATGTATATATTGTAAAGTTGGTCAACTGAAAATATTCATTTATAATAATGAAATGCACATAATTTGTAAGGTGATGAACTACCACTCTGATGATGTTATTTCCCTTATAAGTCCTAGGGAGTCCTATAATGAAATCCATGGTTATGATTTCCCATTTCCATATTGGTATGAGAAATGGTTTCATCATAGTATTATACTTTTTTAGACTTTACTTGTTATCATACCAATATTTGAGATAAAAGTCCTATAATATCCCTCTTCATGTTATCCCACTAGAAGTTTTTCTTTAGATATTTATACATATTTGTTATTCTTGAATGAATAGAGAATAAGGGGATCTTCACATCATCATAAATTTCCCACTTTAGTTCTAGTTATGATGGGACACATATATAGGTTCCAAACATAATAACTCTATTTTTAGAAAATTTGAACTCCATAATATTAAATACCATTTTTTTATCATCACATCATCTTTTTGGGCCTCTGTGATCCTCTCAAGAAAGGATGGTTTAGTTGTTATTTGATAATGGTAGGGTAGAGATCGTTTTATTATTCAAATCTCTATGATTTTTATGTCCAATAATATTTTATCCACATTAATCCTCATCATGGATAGGGTTACAAGATCAATTCAACTCAGATAATATGCCAATTTTTTTCTTTCCTAGGATGGTAATATATTGAAAAATCATAATCCATGATCATCTCTAATGACCTTTGATTGCGCATATTTATATCCTTTTGTGTGAATATATACTTGAGTATTTTATGATCCATATATATTTCACATTTCTCCTTATAGAGGTAATTCATTCTAAAATTTAATGAGAATATCACTAAATCTAATTACAGATCATGAGTTGTGTATTTATGCTCATGGATCACTAATTTATGTAAGGAATAGGCTATCAAATTATCATCTTGCATGAGTACACAAGCTAATCACTTTTTGGACACATCACTATTGATCACAAATCCTTCCCCAATAATTGGTAATGTGATAAAAGGTGTAGTTATTAGCCAATAATTTAAATCTTTAAATATATAACCTCATTCATTTGTCCAAAAAAAAACTTCACTCCTGAGTTAACATGGTTAGTGGGATTGAAAATCATAAAAAGTTTCTCAAAAATCAATGATATTACCCAAATAATACAAGAAAACTATAGATATCCATAATATATGTTAGTATAGACTATCCCTTAATTTCCTCTATTTTAAAAGGATAAATAGACATCCCTTTTTGGGTTATAAAATTCCACCAAAATGTTACTTGATCCATCCAAAACTCACATTTACAATACTTCTCATACGAATTTTCATTTCACAAGGTCTTCAGTACAACATTAAAATACCCATAATTTTTCTCCTTAATTTTGGAGTAGATATGAATATGTTTTATAAATACTACAAAAATATGTCATGGTAATCCTTAAATACAATATTCATTATGTTAATAAAGAAAAACATAGCATTAATGAGTTCATATGGAATCATTATGAACTTGTAGTGTCTGCACCTTATTCAAAAAGCGGTCTTGGGGATATCATACTTTTTCACCTTTACTTGATAATATCCCAACCAATTATCCATATAAGAGAAGTAGTGGGATCCTTGTAGCTGATTTAACAAGCCATCAATCAGTGGTATATGATACTTGTTCTTTATCATGATCTTTTTGAGATCATGATAATTAATGTAGAAGTGAATTGACCCATACTTCTCTTGGAAGAGGATTGGTTAACCCCATGGTGAATAAATTGGGTGTATAAAACCTTTATCCACATTTTAAGACATTTTCTTATTTAGATTCTCAAGTTTAACAATGTACATTACATATTGATTCTTAGATATTGGAGGTTCACTGCATATAAGCTTGATTAAGAACTAAACCTCACAGTTTAATGGAAGACCAAAAAATTATTTAGGAAACATATCAATATATTCCCTTATACTGGGTATGTAATCAAGGATGATATTTTCCATAGTATCAATCATTTTAGAAAGATATTCTTTCACATAAGGCGAAAATATCAATGCTCGAGATAATGATAATAAAGGATATTCATCCTCCTCCTTTCACTTTTATAAAAATTCAAGGGTTATTCATGATATGGAGGGTGATTTCATTCTCACATTAATTTATGTCTTCTATATATAAGTAAGGATAATCCATACCTATAATTGCATAAAATTATACTAAAGAGAGTATCATAATGTTTATAGAAATGTTCATCCAACAAATGTAGACATGGGAGAAGTTATATACTTGGGATTCAATATTTTTCCCATTCTCCATTTTCCAAGATATTTCACTTGAATTTTTTTGGTGGTTTTTGAATATTTCTACTAAACATAAATGACATAAAATAATTCATAGAACCATAATCAAATAGTACATTCGATATTCTTAAATGAATAAACAGTGTACCTATCACCACATTATTATATGGATCCACCTCTATAATTGTGATATAATTTTCTTTCCCTTGATCTCTATCATTGGAGGTTATTTTAATCAGTTATTATTGATAAAACTTGTTTTATTCCATTTATTTTCACAATGTCCTTATGCCTAGTAGTTGAACATTGAGCAACAAGCTGAGGGTTGATTGTATCATTACTTTCCTCCATTACAATGGTGTGTTTCTCCCATTAGTAGTCACTAGTAAGGTTTCCTTCTTTATTTCACCTAAATAATTTCCTTTTACTCTTTATTTTCTTTGCTATTCTTATTACCATAATTTTTATTGGTGGGATATTATAATTTGTTTTCCCCATGATATTTTTCCATCACACCACCATAATTAAAATCCAGTCTCCACTTCCTATCTCCTAACCCACGAGACTCGTGAGATTCACTAACATCCCTTTCAACTTTGAGGGATCATCGAACAAATTTCTTATATTTTTCAAAGTCTTGGATCAAAAAATACTTTCATAGACCCATATTTATCTCACTAAATAAGCAGTCAAATTTACTTTTGGGTTTAATGAAAAAGAAAGAGGTATATAATTCAAGTCTTGTGAAGTTCAACTCATATGACCCGATGGATTATTCACCCTTTTATTTGAGGCTATGGAAATATATATCTATTTTTATTTAGGTATTGTAAGGAAAAAATTTATCCAAAAACATTTTTTATAATTCTTTTCACTCCATTTCTTCGATCACCTCTTCAGCTTTGTATTTCTGATCAACGTCTACCATTGATTAGATTCTACCTCCATATGATAAAAAAACATTATGAACTTCTCTTTACCATATCATTGAATGATAGATAATATATTTTAAATGGAATTTATTAATTTTAATGCAATTAAGGTATCAGAAGATCCAATAAAAATCATAGTCCTTTTTTGTATAATGGTCCCAATTGAAACTTTCACTTTATTCGGGTGATTTGGATGTTCCTACAGATTCAAGTATCTATTAAAAAAATGAGTTAACTAGGAAGTTATTTTCATGTAGTTCATGATTAATACTCCCATCAGTTTGGGCATATCATTTTGGTAATCATCAAATTTCCCTTCACATTGGTTTTTGACTCAGTTCCTCCTATTTCCAGCCATTGACTAGAATAAAGGGAAAATTGGGGAAGAGAATTTTCATAATGTTAATCATATAATAGGAAAACTATGAATATTGGTATAATAACTTATAAATCACATAAATTCCTTAACTTATGAATATCTAGGTTCCAATCTATGTAATCCATTATCTATTTCCTAACATAAAATTTTATGGGTATATTTTATTTCCTTCATAATGTTTCATAAGGAGCTTGTGAATTTGCCAAATAATATCCCCCAATAGTTCAAAAATATGTATTCAAAAAGTGATTTTTAACATTCACTAGGTGGATATCAAGTCAATGTTCAATATTCCCTTTTTAAGTTTATTACTCCTGGGTACAACTATGCTAGAGCCACATCCACTTTAATGTCTAGAAATATATTTTATTTCTTGGAAACCACTTACTCTATACCTTTCGATAATTTAGGGATGTTTTAGTATGTTTAATATTATCTATAACGATTTAAATAAAGTTTTCTAATCCTAATTCCAAAAAAATATACCTTCCTTTGACACCAACTGTGATATCCCATATATTTAATACACCTAAATTCATGATTTATGACATAAATATACACATATTACAATCTCATAAGATCAATAGGCCGAGTATAATTGTGTAATTAGATAAATAAAATAATAAATTTAAATTAGTATATAATTAAATTATTTAAAAACTCCAAAATAGGCCCTTAAAATCCATTTATCTTCAAATACTGCACTAGATAATCTAAGGATGTACATAACAAAGGGGTGAGCTATAAATGTCATTAAGAAAACAATAAAATCATATAATAAGGTAAATTATTATATGTGATACAAGATACATGATGTTATGACATATAAAAATGATAATCATAATCATGAACATTGATGCATGATATAAGATGGTAACATCAAGGTAATTTAAGAAATGTGGAAATAGTATAAAATAAGGAATCATAAGCAAAAGTCAAGGGTAATTTCCAAGAAATCATAACAAAATTTTCTTAGGATAGCCTCCCATGCACCATACATGATATGTCAAGAGAAAAAAACATTAACCAACACATTGAAAGGATATATAATTATGGGCCCACACATCACATTCATATCATGTACATACATTTGTCCGCTACATAGATTATAAATCATAATAAAATATTTCATCACTTTTAATCCAATTATTAAGGAGTGTGGGTTACATAAATGGAATTAACATATGAATTAATGATAGGTACATCTTGGATAATACCATTTAGTGGAAATATGGATGGATATTCACAATTTAAAGTTTTACATGGAAAATCACATGATAATTTTAGTAGCAGAACAGGTGTACATAAAGGTTCATAGATGAGATTAATGAGAGTGTAATGTGTTCTATTATTACATGGTAATAATAAATAATGTAAAAGGTATGTATAAAAACACATGAAAACATGGAAAATTTAAAATAAAACGGCTTAGTAAAAATAATGTTTTAGAAGTTAAAAGAAATTGGATAAGATCCCTCACATTGAGAGGGAAATTCTGAAATCTTAAGAGAATATTATTAAGAGATAAGGAAAACTTGGTAATAATTTAGAGAGAGATAGAGATAGAAACTTCATTATCAAATGGTTTTGAGTGAAGAGGTGTGGGAGGATTGGTGGGTATTCATAGAAAAAGAGAGGGTATTCTTTATTAATTTCTAAACTTAGGTTTTGGACTCTATAAGATAATATATCAAAACCAAACACTTACCCATGTTTTTGCATGTTTTATACCAAATAGGAGTGGTCTCTAATATTTTATTAGTTTAATGACCTAAATTATTGAAATAATAAAACTGGTGATGTGGATGTAAATCATGTTTATAAATAATTACTTTTAAGACCATAAAATATAATATAGGTTTTAGAGGATTCATGAAAGGATTAAACAATTAATAAAATATCTTAAAAACACATTGTTTTAAAGTTAAAACAATATTTTGGTCATGGATACTCCATATATCATTTATTACAAAACTTTTGGGTTACTATGATGTCATAATACATACTGTATATTTATAGGAAATTTAATTTTTACTCACAAAATTAGTTATTTCATGAAATTATTAAAATTTCACCATTGGATAATTTCTACGTGATGATTTCCAAAATAATATTTATTTTATTAAAATATTTCCTAAATATTATAAATTTAACTTTTAAATATAAGTCCTTATTTACTGAAAATACTATTTTTTACAATACTAACAACTTTATGACCCTTATAAAAACTACATTGTACTTCATTAAATTATATTATCATTTATATTTAAATAAATATTATTTAATAAGAATATTTTTTTAAAATAAACTTTATAGTTTTTTTGAAATTTCTAAAAGTTTTCTTAATTGAGAGTATATATTTCCCTAAAATATAATTTTTATTTCCCCATATCAAAATCCAATTTTTATCAAACTCATTATATAATCATTTATAAAGTATTAATGAAAATGGATAAATATAATTATTATTTTATTAAAAAAATATATAAAAATTCATATTACTAGGTTATAGATTCAGAAACCCTTATTACACCAGTGTATACCTTAAGGGAAATATGTGTGATGTTGGTGCTTTCTTGATGTGGTTTGATGAACATTGTTTGGGATATGACCTCGATAAAGTTGAACTTATCTCATAAATGGATTTTCATAAGCATTATTTATTGGGTATCAGATTGGGCTTGGTCAAGGGAAAATTTTATTGATTCTATATCCCTTATAATCATTGATAATTGGGATTCATAGGGTATTATCCTATTGGTCGAGGACATCACTTATTTTTTCTATGTTAATTAGATTTTATCATAACCCTTATTATATAGTTATCATAATAGTCACTTTAAAACAACTATATTATCAATGGTTTAGATGATTTATGATATTTTAAATATGACAAGATATTTTTATAATAGTAAAAATAGTCGAAGTAGTGAATGTGTTTTCTATAACTATAATACTCACTAAAGAATTTATTCGTTTAAAATTGAATTTCATTTATAAAACTTTGGTTGGTTAAATTACTCATGGTATAATAAAAACATAAAATCTTATGGTTAGCCTTGGTATGTTCTTATCCCCACTTTTATTAGCTCCAAATGACCGTTAGGGAAGTTCAAGAGAAATTTTACACTTCATCTTTTTCAAAAAAATCAAGAAGATTCTAAAAGTTCATTTAAATTTATAACAAAAAATTTAAAGTAAATGGAAATTATTATTAAGATCCCAAAAAATTGAATATAAGGTAAAGGGAATAGAAATAATGGGGTTAAACCCCTAAGTTGTGTTATGTTTTATAATTTTCACAGCTAGACAACCTATTAGTTATTACCAATCTATTGATGGATGGGTCTTGTGTGGTAAGAACCACCAAAACACGACTTTAACATATTTTTTCAACTTTACTCTTATGTTAAGGTCCAAAGGGAAACAATATGGTTCCATGACCATACCCAATAGGGATCGAGCTATGACTACCCCAAGCTCACCTCTATAGTCTAGGGTTTTGTGAAAATTTACAAAACTCTTAACCGATATGGGAGGCCTTTGACTAAGTACCTATATTCACACATACAAGCATCTCCATGCAGAAGTTTAAGGGAATAATAATACAAGATGAAACATATAGAGAACAACCATTCATGTAAAACCTATTGAATGTACAATATTATGATAACATAATCTGAAAATAAAAATGAAAAAATACAAACCTAGCCAAAAATATGTCCCAGCCTAAAAAAATTGGAAAATTAAAGTGCTGAGAGAGACCAACTCCAGATCTCCATGCCCCAACCACCATATGTGGTAAAATTTACCATGGTATCCCTATGATCCTTTGTAATTTACACAAAACTATATTTCATATAAATAAGATATGACACATGTAGAAAAATACCCTGAAGGAGTGAATATATACATACCCAGTAGGATGCCCCAAAAGCTGATGGGGGAGAAATAAGAGATTCGATTGAAGTAATCAGATAAAAACATAACAATAGAAAAAAAATCCTATCAAAGAGGATATATTCTCATTAAATAAACCCATATGAGAGAGAAAAAGGATATCCATATCATATTACAACCAAGGAAAAGAGTCTTCCATCATCTTTAAGAGGTCCATCCACGATACCCAACATCTTGTGTGTTTGCCTGAAGAAATGTCCACATGGGGCCACACCTCACCACTACATCACACATTCAAGGGGAAAAATATCTAGGTAGATGAACCATGCCCCGGTATAACTGGAAAGTTCCACTCTAATGGTCAAGGACCCATTCCTTGACACTACATGAGAGTAAAACTCTAATGGTCGAGGACTCATGCCCTGATACCATAGGAGGGGGCCACTCTGATCGATAGAGGACCCATTCCCTATCCCAATAGGATGGTGGAACTCTATTGGTCAAAGACCATGCCATAACACCACATGAGGGTGTCTCTCTAATGTTTGATAGATGAAACATGCCCTGTCATAGTAGGAGGGTTCTACTCTAGTGGTCTAGGAGTCATTCCCTAACTCTATAGGAGGGTTCCACTCTAATGGAAGCTAGAGGACCCATTATAACAAAACATATATTTATTACACATTAATTCATAATTTATTACATAAAATTACACATGATACAACTCAAAATATTTATAATTATAGTGTATTTGGTAATTAGGTACATAACACGAAATCATGAATATGGGATACAATAATATTATTTAAAGATTTCTTAACATGATTATAATATTCCACGAATTTTAAAACTGCAAGGGATAAACTTGTGACATACATACAAATGGTGTGATATATAAATACTAGTAAGATAATAAACATGGAATAAGGTGATACATGATAGAAAATAGGCATATTAATAGGGAATAAATGATGTGAGAATCATAAAATTGAATAATAAGGCATGATATAGCATGATAATCATAACATGGGAAATATTGCAACAAATTAAATCACTACATCATAAACATATGTCAAGTCTATCTTCCAAGGCATCATGATGGAAAAAAGTCCCATAAGTGAATTAGTTTCACTCCATTTCCCAATATTATGTCTCATGAGACTAAACATTACCCAATGCATTAGAGTGATATATAATTAATAGCGCATTTGACACTTTCATTTCATTCTCATTCTTAAGTGTGAAACATAGATAATACAAAATGGATTCATTCATCATCATATTTTATTCAATGACAAATAAGTGTGTAAAAAACAAATTTAAGCCCCAATTAAAATAATTATATGTGTATAAAGGTGGAAAACCTTGATAGTAAATGGTTACGGTATTCACTACACAATTGTTTTGGCATGGAAAATCGCAGTGAAATTTCAGCAGCATAACGACATTACATAAAAATTCATAAAATGGGTTGATGAGATTTAAAGGTGTCTCTAATAATTTGAAAATAAAATAGGAATTAATAGGGGAATATAAATACATATCCCAACATTATTAATTTCAAATAGAAAGCATAAGATAATAAATAAACTTGAATAAAGAAGAGAAGGAGAGGATACCTTACTTGAGTTTGTGACACCAAATGCTTGGGGGGGATTATTGAGAGCTTGGGGGAACTATGGGAGGACTATAGATAGGGTCGGAAAGATTAAGGACATGCTACAAGGATTTTGAGTTTCTATAAAAGGGATATTTGTTTAGTTTATATTGGAAATGGGTGGGCATTTATTTATTATTTCTCAACTTAGGTTTTGGACTCTATATAACACAATGAGATAAAACAACAAACATCCCATGGTTTTTGCCCATTTTTTATACAAAATGGTAGTTTTTTTCATTATTTTATATGTAAAATGGATAAAATTAATAAAACAATACCCCGTATTATGTGGAAGTGAGTCATACTCTTAAATAAATGATTTAAAACCATAAAATATATTAATGGTTTTGGAGGATTAAAAAAGGAATTAAAAAATTAAACAAATAAAAAAAAATATTTTAAAGGGAAACATATATTTGGTTTTATATCCCATTTATAGTATTTATTACATCAATTTTATGTCATTATGATGTCATAATACACAATGTTTATTTAAACGATATTTAATTTTTACCCAAAAATTCAACTACCTTAGAAAATTTTGAAAAATTCAAGAATGGAAAATTTCTAAATTCTTATTCCAAAAATAATATTCATTTTATAAAATAATTTTTTAATTGTGAATTTTCACTTTTAAAATAAAATGAAAATTTATTGAGAAATGCTGGGTTTTTTTGACAGTAACAAATTTTGAACCCTTATAAAAATATCAGTTGACTTGATAAAAATTATATGATAATTTATATTTAATAAAAATTATTTAATAATTATATTTTATTAAAATATTATTTATTTGAAAAATCCATTAATTAATCAAAATAAATTCCTTAATTGAATTTGAATATTACCAAAAAATTCGGTTTGTATTTTATTGTATAAAAATCAATTATAATGTAACAATTGGGATTAAAATATATTCATTATTCTATAAAAACAATATACATACACATATTTCTATGGTGTTGATACATATCCCTTTAATACACCAGAAAATTCCCAAAGAGTAAGGTGCACAATAGTGAGACTTTCATGTGATGGTTCGACATACATGGTTTGGGTCTTGATCTCGATGAGATTAAAATTATTCCATAAACGGTTTTGATTATGCTTTAGTTTTTGGGTATTAGCTTGGGCTTGGTCAAGGGTAAATCCCATTCACTATATCTCTCCTAGAATCTCCAATAAATGGGCTTCGTAGGGTATGATCCTACGGTTTGAGGCCATCACTTCCTTTATCTATATCAATTGGATTTTCTAGAACCTTATATTTATACTAATCATCTGATCACTATTTAACAGATGTTATATCAGTGGTAAATGTGATTAATGATCATTTAAATACAATAAAATGTAATAAAACAAACAAGTTCATGGGTTTTATATACCCATATTACATAATAATACATTTAATAAAATCATAAGGGAAATTTTATTTATAACCATATGGGTCATTACAATATTACCCCCTTACAATATTTGACCCTTGAAATTTTCATTTCCCACACTAAAATAGATGAGGGTAACTCTGTTTCATCACTTCCTCTAGTTACCATATCAGTTATTAAAAATTATGGTTTCTCCACAACACTTTGACCAAGTGCATTGTCTTATTTCATAGAAATTTGTCTCTATGATCTATGATATTCACCAGCTACTCTTAATATGAGAGATCATTATTCAATGGTACCACCTCTGGATTGAGTACATGTGAGGGGTCTGGTATGTACTTTATCTATAGGGATGTATGGAATAAATCTTGTACATGAGATAGATTAGGTGAGAGTGCTAGTCGCTAGGCCACCGCTCTAATGCGATCAATGATCTCAAAGGGGATAATGTATCTTAGACTAAGATTTACCTTATTCAAAAATATAAACACTTTATTCTATGGAGATAGGAAGAGGAAAAACATTTATCTAACAACAATATCTATGTATCTTTGAGGACTATCACTATAGCTCTTCTATGAAATCTTAGCAACCTGGATGTGCTTCTAAATGATCTTAAACTTTTACACCATTTCCTGGAGTATTTCAGGACCTAGGAATTTTCATTCCCCAACTTCATCCCAACATGTAGGTGTTTTGTACCTCTTCCCATAAAGGGTTTCATAGGGAGACATTTATATGATCGAGTGAAAACTATTATTTTAGGAGAAATAGACCAGAGGAATATGTTAGTCCCATCATCCATTGAAGTCAATTGTTCATGTTTTCAACACATCCTCAAGCTTCTTGATGGTCTACTTAGACTGACAATCAATTTTAGTATGATAAGCTATGAGGAAGTTCGACACAGTATTCAAAGCATTTTGGAGACTCTTCTAGAACTTAGTGGTGAATATTGGATCTCGATTAGATACAATCGATTGTGGTATTCCATTAAGTCTCACGACTTATCCAATGTATATCCTTACAAGTTTATCAACTGAGAATTCTTATTGAATCTCAATAAATTTTGAAGTATTTATAATATGATCCACCACAACCATATATCATTATTCCCTCTTGATGTTTTTAGAAGACCAGTGAAAAAGTCCATGGTGATGTTTTCCCATTTCCATGTAGGTATGGGTAAGGTTTGAATCATCCCCTAGGATGTTTCCTTTCTGATTTCACTTGTTAACATACAAGACAACTTGATATATATATTTTTTGATCTCCTTCTTCATATTTTTCCACCAATAGTGTTCTCAAAGATCTTGATACATCTTTTTAATTCTTGGGTGGATGAATAAGTTTTAGATATCTAAATCATCAAAAAACTCCTTATTTAACTCAAAATTTGATGGTACACATAGTCTTGACCCAAATATCACAACTCCTTCTTCATTAACATTGAACTTTGAGGATTTATCTTCTCTTATAGTTTCCAATTTCTTTTGAATTCCCACATCATTTCTCTAAATATCCTTAATCATTTCTATAAGGGATGGTAGATCAATCATTTATAGAAAGATTGAGGTGTTTCTTCCTTTATGATTCTTGTGTTCATCCTTTTTAAATATTAGAAGATTGTATCCCTCTAAATTCTCATTAATGAAATAATTTCTAGATCCTTTCTATATAGAGGGTCTACCACTTTATTCTCTTTCCCTAGATGGCAGTGAATTGAGTAGTCATTTTCCTTGATCAACAATAACCATCTTTGTTGGCGCATATTAAACTCTTTCTATGTGAATATATACTTGAGACTTTTATGATCTGAATATATTTCACACTTATCTGAAAAGATATAATGTTACCATATTTTCAAAGTGAATATCACTACACCAACTATATATCATTCATTGGCTGGTTATACTTGTGAAATTTCAACTACCTTAAATCATATTCCATCTCTTTATCATTTAATATTAACACACAACCCGATCCCTTATCCGAAGCATCGCTGAATACCACAAAACATTCTACACTTTTCAGTAGTATGAGCACATGGGTAGTGATAAAACTCATTTTCATATATTTGAAGATCTCTTGACATTCATCATTACAATAAAACATTACCCCCTTTCGAGTTATCATGGTTAGAGGTTTTGATAATCACAAGAAATTTCTCACAAATCAACGATAATACCCAGCTAATCCAAGAAAACTACGAAGATCTGTCATAGATGTTGGCCTCCTCAATCCTTCAATTACTTTTATTTTTTAAGGGTCCACATATAACCCATTGCATATGATGATATATCCCCAGAATGAAACTTTCTTCATCTAAAACTCACATTTTTTGTACTTTTTATAAAGCCTCTCCTTTTGCAATGTCCTCAGTATAGTGCTAAGATGATCCTCATAATCATCGTTGGTTTCGAAGTATGTTAGAATATCATCTATAATGAAAACCAATTTTTTTTCGAAGTAAAATCTAATGACACAATTCATTGTGTACACGATGATTAAGGGATAATTAGTGAGCCCTAAAGGCATCTCTATGAGCTCATAGTGCATATACATCATATGAAAAGCAGTCCTCAGAATATACTCCTTCTTCACCCTAACATCGTAATATCCCGACCATAGACCCACCTTGGATAATTATTGTTCTCCATGTAGCTGATCCAACATGTCATCAATTTGAGCCCGAGAATACTTGTTCTTTATCATCATCTTGTTGAGATCAAGATAATCATTTCAAAGGAACATTGACCCATCTATATTCTTGACAAAGAGAACTGGTCCACCCTTTTGTGAAGCACTTGGGAGTATGAACAATTTATCCAGATTATCTTGTAGTTTTTTCTTCAGCTCGAAAAGTCCCATAATATCTAATTTATACAGATTATTGGATAATTATAACACCCCAAGTATAATCTCTATTGAAAATTCAACCTCTAAGCTAGGAGGGAGTCCAATCAATTCCTCAATAAACACATCATTATATTCCCTCATAATAGGCATGTCTTCAAGGAAGATTCTTTACTTAGACTCAATCATCTGAGATATATACGGTTTCTCATAGGGAAATAATATCCCTACTTGTGATGTCGGTGATAAATAATTATCTTCCTCTACCTTGCACTTGTACATAATCAGGGGTTGATTCATGATACAGAGAGTGATTTTCTTCTCATGAAAATTCACATTGGTTCTATGTAGGGAAAGACAATTTAAACCCATAATTTCATCAAATTCCACCAAAGAGAGTATGAAACGATTTCCTAGGAAGTTTATCCCACAAATTGTGATAGGGGAGGATATACTTAAGATTCCTAATTTCACAGTTTTTTGTTTTTACCGATAGCTCTACTTCCATGATTTCTGGTGGTGTTTGAATAGTTTTACTAAACTTTCATGATATTAAAGAATTCATAAAACCAAAATAAAAAAGTATGTTCACTATCCTTGAATGAATAAAAAACAAACCTATCACCACTTAATTTTCAGGATCCACCTTAGCGGTTGTGATGGAAAAAGATTTCCCAAGCTACCTTGGAGTTTGTTGGTTATCTCTAAAAACCCTAGGCTTAGTTCATCGATTTGAAAAGTACCCTGATTTCTTGAAGTTGAAGCAATGAACAATACACTAAGGATTTATTATATAATTCATTTACTCTATTATATTAGTGGATTTATCATATCATAAATCACTATAAAGGATCCCTTCCTTCCCACACCTGAAGCATTTCCTCGCCCCCCTTAGGAAATTTATAGGGTTCTTCTTTCGACACCCTTGAAAAGTGGTATCTCTAAATTTCATTGCACCATTATATTTCTCCATCATATCTCTATAATTAAACTACAATTATTTATTCATTTCCCCATGTTAACCTTGAGATTTTACAATATCCATTTTTACTTTAAAGGAACATTAGAAAATTTACTTGTAGCTATCAAATTCATGGATCATGAGGGATTTTTGTAGACTTTATTTTATCCTACAAAATAAGTGTTCAACCTTTCATTCAGGTGTAATTACAATGCTTAAGGCATTTAATGAAAGTATTATGAAGTTTTCCTCATATTATCCAATATATTCATCTTCTATTTTTCTTTAGGTCAAGGAAATCCCTTTCCATTTTAAGTTAGTGAGTGTGAGGAAAATATTTATCAAAAAACATTTTCCTGAATTTCTTCCTCCCAATCACTTCAATATTTTCCTTAGGATTTATATTATTTGTCAACACACACTAATGATCATCTTCTACCTCCATAAAATAAATAGACATTAGAACCTTCTCAGGTTTTGACCATTGAAGTATGGATAAGATCTTCTCAATGGAGTTGATCCATTATTCCTTAATTAAGGGATCAAATGATCCATTTAAAGTCACAGGCATTTATCAAATAAAGGTCTAAACTCGAGATTGTTCTTTATTAGGGGTATTTGGGTCTCTTATTTATCCATGTTTCTATTCAAAACCTGATTTATCTAAGAGAGTATCATCACAATGTTTTTTATTCCCACTCCCATCAGGTTGGGCATCTTGTTGGGGAAATCATCACATTGATTATTTACCCGATTTCTCATATTTCTGGACATTGGATAAAATAAAGAGAAAACCAAGGATGAATATTTTTAAACTATTAAAAACATAAAGGGAATCCAATCACATTAATTAGACAACCGATAAATTACATATATTTTCTTAACATATGAATTTATAGGCTTCAATCTATGTTATCCATGTTTTATTTCCAAACACATATTCTTATGGGTATTTTTTGTTCCTTTAATTATGATTTATAATTAACTTATGAATTAACCAAATAATATACCCTATTAGTGTCAAACTAGATGAGCATCAAGTACCATTGTCATGAACCAGTTCCTGGTTGAGTCTATCTCAACACATTGTTTTCATGTTTTACCCCTTTGTACATCTGTTATAAAGCCATATCCACTTATAATATCCAGATAGGGATTCATTTTATTAATTAACCAATAAATTTATACTTCAAAAAATATAGGGATGTTTTATTATACGTATTCTTATTCCTAAGTATTTCTCTAGATTTTTCTAATCCTAATACCAAAAATAACTAAACTTTTCCTCTGATACCAACTATAAAAACCTTGTTCTTTATTTCACATTAATTCATGATTTTTTACATAAAATTTCACATAATTAAACTGAAAATAGTTATAATTATAGTGTATTTGTGAATTAGGTACATATAATAACATATTTTACATGGGATTCAAAAAAATTATTGAAAACTTCTATAACTTTCTTTTAGAATTTCGTGACTTTTAAAACTGCATGGGATAACTTGGGGAAATTCATAAGAAAGGATTGAGATATAAAACCTCGTAATGGAATAAAAATGGAATGAGGTGATATATGATACAAAATAGGTATATAAATGGGGAATAAAATCTATGATAATCATAGAACTTAATAATAAGTCAAGATATAAAATTATAATTAGAACATTGGAAATGTGTCAATAACTTAAAATACTGAATCACAAACATAGGTCATGGATAACTACAAATAAATCATGATGGAAAAATACTTATAAAGTAATTAGGCTCAATATCTATCCCAACATGACGTCTCATGATACTAAACATTACCCAATGCATTGGAGCCCTATATAATTCTAGGCATACTGGTGAATTTCATTTCATTCTCATTCTTAAGTGTGCCACAAAGATCATACAACATGGATTCATTCATAAAAATATTTTGTTAAAAAATTAAGAATTTTTTAATACATAAATTTAATTAAAAATTTTATGTGTATAAAGGTGAACCCCCTTTATTAGAAATAGTTATGGTATTCAATACACAATTATAGTGTCATGGAAAATCACGGTGAAATTTTGGCAGCATAACAGTGTAAAAAAAATTCATAAAATTAGTTGATGAGAGGGAAATGGTATATAATAATTTTTACATAAAGTCTTAAGTAATAGGAACCTTTAAAGGCGTATCTCAATATTATAAATTGTAAATATAAGGCATAATATAATAATAAACTTGAATAAAGAAGCGAACGTGAGGATCCCTTACTTGAGTGTGTGAATCAAAATGATTGGGAGGAGCTTCTTGAGATATTTGGGGAACCTTGGGAGGACTATAGAGAGGATGGGTAATATTAGGGACGTTATATAAGTATTTTTAGTTAATATAGAAGGGAACTTTGGTGGGTTTATATAGGAAATTGGTGGGGATTTTTCTATTATCTCTCAAACTTTGGTTTTAGACTCTATATAATAAAAAAAACAAAAAAAACTAACCATGGTTTTTCCCATGGTTTATACCAAATGAGAGTGGTTTTAATTATTTTATAATTACAAGGGCCTAAATTTATATAATAACACCCTTTCTTATGTGAAATTGAGTCATACTCTTAAAGAAGTTATTTTAAAACCGTAAAAATATATTATTGGTTTTGGAGGATTCAAAAAGGACATATAAAATCAATAAAATGAACATAAAATCACTTTATTTTATATTTAAAACATATATTTGGTCATGGATAAAATTTATAGTATTTATTATATCACCCTCGGGTCATTATGATGTCATAATACACAAAGTATATTTATATTGTCTTTAATTTTTACCTGAAAATTTGACTGTCTCAGAAAATAATGAAAAATTCACCATTGGATAATTTTTACTTTATGATTCAAAAAATAATATTAATTTCATCTAAATAATTTTGAAAATATTTAATTTTTTACTTTTAAAATAAAATTGACATTTATTAATAAATTTTTCATTTTTTTAGATTATAATAGTTTTCAAAAACTTATAAAATTTTCATTTGAATTCAAAAAAATTATATGATCATTTATATTTGATAAAAATTATTGAATAATAATAATTTTTTAGAATATTATTTATTTCAAAAATCAATTAATTCATTAAAATAAATTCCTTAATTGAATTTGAATATTACCCAAAAATATAGTTTTTTTGTTTTATTGTATAAAAATAATTTATAAAGTAAAAATGATAGGATGAAAATATATTCATTATTCTATAAAAAATAATGTACATACTCATAATCCTATGGTCTTGATACATATCCATTAAATATACCAGCAAACTCCCTAAGAGTAAGGTGTGCGACAATGAGACTTTTATGGGGTGGTTTGACATACATAGTTTGGGTTCTGATATCGATGAACTTGAACTTCTCTCATAAATGGTTTCAATCATGCTTAATTTCTTGGATCTCAGCTTGGGCTTGGTCAAGGGAAAATCATATTGTTTCTATAACCCTCATAAGCTATGATAAATGGGCTTCTTAGGGTACAATCCGATTGGTTGAGGCCATCACATCCTTCGTCTGTGTCAATTGGATTTGTTAAAACCCTATATTTATAATAATCATGTGATCACTATTAAATGGATATTTTATCAATAGTAAAGATGATTAATGGTCATTTAAATCTGATAGGATATAATAAATCCAAATAAGTTCATGTGTTTTCTATAACCGTATTATATATTAAGACATTTAATTAAATCACAAGGTAAATTTTATTTATAACTGTTCAGGTCATTACACCCATGCCAATTCCCAGAAAGAGGGCTCCACTCTAGTAGCTGAGGACCAATGAACAGACTCTGTAGGAGGGTTCCAATCTTATAGTCAATATAAAACTTATTCCCTCTCCCAATTGGAGGGTTCCACTCTAGTGTTAGAGGACTCATTCCATGACTTCACTGGAGGGTTCCAATTTGATAGTCAAGAGATGACCTATGCCCTGTCCCAACAGGAGGGTGCCACTACAATCTATATGATGATATTATTTGATCACTTCCATCATTAAACACCACCTAAAGAATTGTAAACTTTTAAAAATCTCGCATCGTATCTCAAAATCCTCTATAAAGGCCACTATTGTAACGACCCAAAGTTTCATTAATGGAAATACCTCTTGATCTAATTAAATGTCTCTTTATGTTTATATAAAATGTCAACTTCTTTGGTCTTATGTTAAGAATTTTGACCGTTGCTAATATAGCCATTGAACAGTGCTCACATGATTAGTATAAATATATGACTTTAACAAATCCAATTTACTTAGAAAAAGGAAGCGATGGCCTCATCTAGTAGAATTTCCCCATACGAAGCCCATTTGTCGGAGCTCAGAAAATAGGTGGCATCTTTGGGCTTCGCCCTTGACCAATCCCAAGCTGAGATTCATCATGTCAAGCTCGAACGTGACTGTCTATGGGAGAAGTGGAAGTTGATAGAAATTACTACTCGAGCGATGTTATCTGAGCCACCCCAAGAGTCTATCACCATCACACACCATGCCCTTAGGTCTTATGCAGCTGTTTTAAGGGGATATGTAACAAATAAATATTACTATGTTCATGTACATTATTTTTGTATATAATAATGAATA
This sequence comes from Viscum album, assembly GCA_963277665.1. Lineage (NCBI taxonomy): Eukaryota > Viridiplantae > Streptophyta > Magnoliopsida > Santalales > Viscaceae > Viscum > Viscum album. The sequence continues at coordinate 83,578,640 of OY728121.1, read as the reverse complement.
TAATTTCTAGTCATTACTGATATATTGTAAAAAGTTTTAAAGTACAAATAGTGTTTTAGTTATTATTTAATTAAGAATTATATATTTTTTAATATTAAGATATTTTTGAATTAAAGAATATTTTAATAAAATATTATTATTATTAAATTAATTTTTATTAAATATAAATGATCTTATAATTTTATGAATGTAATTATAATTTTTATTAAGGATTGAAATCCATTTTTGTCAAAACCTGTGAATTTTCGATAATTGTCGGTTTTTATTTTAAAAGTGAAAATTAATATATTTAGAAAATTATTTAGATAAAATAAATGTTATTTCTGGAATTAGAATGTCGAAATTATCCAACGGTGAATTTTTCATAATTTTCTGAGACAGTCAAATTTTTGGGTAAAAATTAAATACCGTTTAAATATATAATGTGTTTTATGACATCATAATGACCCAATAGTGATGTAATAAAATACTATAATCATTATGTTCGGCCAATATATGTTTTAACATTAAAATAATGTGATTTTGGGTTTGTTTGACTTACTTTTCAAAGCATTAATGGACCCCTCAAGACTTATTCAACAACTTGTCTTTTTAAATTAATTTCCATGGGAGTGTGACTCACCTCCACATAATCAACCCTAATATTTTAAGAAGTTCGGACTTTGGCCTTATAAAATATTGTTTTCCTCTTCCCTTTTCCAAAAACCATGGGCAAAAACCATGGTATGGTTTGTGGTTTGAATTAATTTAATGTAAGTGGAACCAAACCTAAATAATAATAAATTCCCTGACCTTTCTTATATAAACCCACCCAAGCTCCCACTTCCTCCTCACTCAAAGCCCTCAGAGTTCGTCGAACATCTTCCCTACTCTCTCTATAATCCTCCCAAGGTGCCCCAAGCTCCCAAGAAGCCTCTCATAAGCCTCTCTCTAGCCTTTTGAAGCACACTTCCAAGTAAGGGTGTTTTTCTTCCTTTCTCATTTTTTTCAATTTTCTTTAAGTTGTATTGCCATTTTAATTTCAATTATGAATGTTGGGGTATGGTTTCATACCTCCCCCATACTTTCCTATTATTTTTTGAATGATGGGAGACCCCTTTATCTCTTATTAAATGCCTCCAATGCACACCTGTTACTATGCCGAAATTCCGAAAGGAACTTCTCTCTCCTTTTTACATTCAAGCAATGCTATTGTATCATGAACCTAAATTCCATTACAATTGTTGGGAGATATATCTATATGGCCTACTTACTGTCCATTACATGTAAATATTATGAGGAACCCACTTTCTCTCTCATCAACTTTTTTTAATGAATTCTTACATCACACCATTACGCTGCCCAAATCAAACTGATTTTCTAAGCCAATGCCATTGTGTAGTGAATACCATGCCCATTTTTTCATCAAGGGTATTCACCTTTATGCACATTTAATTATTGATTATAAAGATTCATGTATTAATTCCACATTCCTTTATCGTGGAATAAATTATCATGTTTAATGAATCCATGTTTTATGATCCATGTGGCACACTTATGCATGGAATGAAATGTTTAAGAAGGGTGCACCCTTATAGCGCTCCAATGAATTGGGTAAAGTATAGTATCATGATACGTCATGTGCAATGAGTGTTGAATCTTGCTAATTCAAGTGCAACGAGGGTTTAATCGTGCTTTATGTGCAATAAGGATTTACTCATGCTCCATGTGCAATGAGCCTTGGCTCATGCTAATTCCATGTCAAGTGTTGTTGCCACATTTCCATGTTATGATTATCATTCTTTATCATGACTTTATGTTCATGTTTCTTTTATGCTCTATTGGTATGCCTATTTTCTAACATGTATTTTACTCCTCATGTTATTCCATGTGTACTCCCTTATTGGGCTTTATAGCTCACCCTTTTCTTATGCATGTCCTCAGGTTATCCCATGCAATGCTAAGTACAAGGGAATGTAGTGGTCATGTAAAGGAAGTTTTCAATAAAGATGTTGTATTTCATGTTCATGTTTTTATGTAATGATCCTAAGCCCCAAAGACACTAATCCTCTCGATCTTATTTGTTGTATCAAGTCAAGTTTTATGTAATAAATCATGTTTAATTTTGTAATAAAAGCGGGGTTGTCATAGTTGGTATCGGAGGATAGGTTTAATTATTTTGGGGATTAGGAAACCCTAGTAAAGCCTTAGATACAAGACTAAGTATAATAAAATCATCCCTATGTTTTGGTATGTACTGAGTAAGTGGTTTATCAAACAAATACATCCATGTCTGGATATGATCAGGTTGAGGCGACTCTGGAACAGATGTATCCTAGGGATAAAACCCGAAAACACTACTTTGATCTAGACTCGAACGGAAACTAGTGCACGGCAACAGGCCTTGCTGCACTCTTGGTTATGACACTCCTGGGGGATATGTTTTGATAAATTCACAAGCTTAGTATGAACCCTTATTAAGGGAATTTAAAAAAAAATTCCCCTAAGAATATATGTTAGAAAGTAGATCATGAAAAGCCTAGATTGAAGCCTATAAGACTCTTGAGTAAGGAAATAAAAGTTTATTTATGAGTCATCAACTTTTGTCTTTGGATTACCCTTTATGTGTTACCCCTAACTTTCCTTTTATTCCAGACAATGGCCGGTAATAGGAGGACTCGGGATAACAACCGTTGTGAAGATCAGTGTGATGACTATACTAATGAGATGACCAATCCAATGGGAGCAGGAATCGCGAACTTTGCAACGATTCTCTCTAAGATAACTCAAGTTTTGAATAGAAACACGGGTCAAGAGGAACGTTCAACCCCCCCTAAGAAAGAACAAGTCGCTATCAAGAGATTCATGAGACAAAGAAATCCTACTTTTAGTGGATCATCCGATCCCACGATCGCTGAACAATGGATCAACTCCATTGAAAAGATATTCTCTATCCTTCAATGTTCTGAAGAAGAGAAGGTTCTCTTGGAGGCTTATCGTATGGAGGGTGAAGCTGATCAATGGTGGACGTTGATAAAAAATAGAAAGTCTGAGGAGGAGATTGAGGCGTTGGAATGTAAGGATTTCCAGAAGATGTTTTTTGATAAATATTTTCCGCGCACCCTCTGGCTTAAGATGGAAAGGGACTTATTTTCCCTCAAGAAAAAAGATGAAGAATCTGTTGGAGCGTACGAGGAAAACTTCAAAAGGCTTGCATGATATTCTTCCGGCTTTTTCGTTACCCCCGAATGCAAGGTTGACCGCTTCTTTGGTGGGATGAAGCCTAGCCTGCGGAAAGCATTAGCGATCCGTGACTTCGACAGCTATGAGGAAATTGTCCGATGTGCCCTCAAGGTCAAAATAGAGATCGAGGAATCAAAGGGGTATCAAGGGGATAAGAAACGTAAGGAGGACTTCAATGATGGAGGTCCGATGGATAAATCCAACAGTGTTAAGAAGATCCAGCACCCCACTTTCCAAAAGTGTAGAAAGAAGCACCCTAGAAATTGCCTTAAGGGGACAAGGAAATGCTTCAGGTGTGGAAGGGAAGGGCACCTAGCTGTTAACTATCATCAAGAAAGACCCGCGGCTACGACAGAGGATAATAATGCTCCGTTCGAACCTCAACTCATTGTTAAATGCTAAAAATGCAAATAACCGAGTCATTTTTCAAATCAGTTCCCTAATCCAAGGGTTTTCGAAGGCAACCAACAACCTCCAGGACATCAAGGAAGATCTTTTTCCATCACTTTTTCCAAAGTGAACCCTAAAAACGAAGTGGTGAAAAGTACGCTAGTTATTCATTCAAGAATATCGAACGTACTTTTTGATTCAGGTTCTACGCATTCTTTTATATCTCGAAAGTTTAGTATAACAATCCCAAAACCACCACAAATCATGGAAGTAAAGATGCTGGTGAGTACGGAAAATGGGGCAATCATTGCATACCATGAATATAAGTCCTCCCATGTTATAATCTGTGGATTGAATTTCCCAAAGAACCTCATCATAGTCCCTCTGGTGGAATTTGATGCAATTCTTGGCATAGATTGGCTTTCCTTATATAGAGCCAACATAAATTGTCGGGAGAGGGAAATCACACTCCATATGGAGAATCGACCCCAGATTCTTTACAAGTGTAAGGAGGAAGATGGATCTCCTTTAGCTCCATCATCTCAAGCATGGATATTACTGCCCTATGAGCACGCGTATCTGGCTCAGATGATTGAGTCCAAGGAAGAAACCATCCTTGAAGAAATGCCTATTGTAAGGGAATTCGCGGAAGTGTTTCCCGAGGAACTACCTGGTCTTCCTCCTAGAAGAGATGTTGAGTTCTCAATTGAACTTATACCCGGGGCTTTACTAATATCCAAGACTCCATATATAATGGATGTTGTTGAGATTGAAGATCTGAAGAAACAACTATAGGAGAATCTGGATAAAGGGTTTATACGCCCAAGTGCTTCACTATGGGGTGCACCAGTCCTCTTTGTCAAGAAGATGGATGGGTCAATGCGGCTTTGCATCGATTATCGTGAACTTAACAAAATCACGATAAAGAAAAATTATCCTCTCCCAATAATCAAGGACTTGTTTGATCAGCTGCGTGGATCACAATACTTCTCCAATGTGGACTTGCTGTCGGGATATTATTAAGTAAGGGTGAAGAAGGAAGATGTCCCCAAGACTGCTTTTCGTACAAGATACAGGCACTATGAATTCATAGTAATGTCTTTCGGACTCACCAATTCTCCAGAAATATTCATGGACTTGATGAATAGAGTCTTTAGATATTACCTTGACAAGTTTTTGGTTGTCTTTATAGATGACATTCTAATATACTCCAAAACCAAGGAGGATCATGAGGAGCATTTAAGAATTGTACTAGAGACTTTACGCAAGGAGAAGCTCTATGAAAAGTACATCAAGTGTGAGTTTTGGTTGAAGGAGGTCTCATTCTTGGGCCATATCATCACAAGCAATGGTATATCTATGGACCCCTCCAAAACAGATGTAATTGAGGGATGGACGAGGCCAAAATCGGTAACGGATATCCGTAGGTTCTTGGGGATAGCTGGATATTATCGACATTTTGTGAGAAATTTATCACGATTGTCCAACCCTCTTACCAAGTTAACTCGAAAGGGAGTAAAGTTTTCTTGGAGTGATGAATACGAAGAAATCTTCAAGGAGTTGAAAAAGAGGCTTATCACTGCGCCCGTGCTCACTTTACACACAGGTGGGGAACTTTTTGTGGTATTCAGTGATGCTTCAAAGAAGGGATTAGGCCGTGTGATGATTCAGAATGATAAAGTGATATCCTATGCCTCAAGGCAGTCGAAAATCTATGAGCAAAACTATCCAATGCATGATCTGGAGTTAGCAGCGGTGATCTTTTCCTTGAAAATCTGGCGACATTATCTCTATGGGGATAAATGTGAGATATATACTGACCACAAACGTCTTCAATATATATTCACACAGAAAGAGATTAATATGCACCAAAGAAGATGGATAGAGCTCATCAAGGATTATTACTGTTCAATACATTACCACCCTGGGAAAGCGAACAAGGTGGCAGATGCCCTAAGTAGAAAGGACCCAACAATTCTATCAATGATGAGAAGTGATAAAGATCCAATCTTCTTAGACTTGATGAAGATGGATATGGGAATCATAGAGAAGGGAACATCATCAATCGTTTCACAAATGATTTCTCAACCATGTCTTTGGAATGGCTAAAGGATGCTCAAAAGGATGATGTGTGAATTTAGGAAAAAGTGGAAGCTATCAAAAAGGGGAAATCCTCAGAGTTTAACATTAATGAAGAAGGAATTGTGAGGTTTGGGAAAAGACTATGTGTCCAATCAAGTCCGGAGCTGAAGAAGGAACTTTTGGATGACGCACATAGTTCGAATTTCTCTATTCACCCAGGGAGCACAAAGATGTATTGAGATCTCCGAGAAAACTTTTGGTGGAATAATATGAAGAAGGAGATCGCTGAATATACATCAAAGTGTCTGGTGTGTTAGAAAGTGAAGGCAGAGAGGCAGAAGTCTAAGGGGCTGATGCAACCATTGCCCATACCAGAATGGAAATGGGAGAACATCACCATGGACTTTGTCATCGGACTTCCAAGGACATCCAAAGGCAACAATGAAATATGGGTTGTTGTGGATCGTCTTACAAAGACTGCACACTTCATTTCTATTTGGGAGGATTTCTATTTGGATCAACTGGAACAGATATATATTAGGGAAGTGGTAAGGTTGCATGGAGTACCACTATCTATTGTGTCTGACCGAGATCCAAGATTCACCTCTAAGTTTTGGAAGAGACTTCAACATGATCTGAATACTGAACTGAACTTCAGTATGGCCTATCATCCTCAAACTGATGACCAATCCGAGCGGAATATCCAAACACTTGAGGATATGTTGAGAGAATGCTCAATGGACTTTAAAGGAGGATGAGATCAACATCTTCCTCTGGTTGAGTTCTCTTATAACAACAGTTTCCACCCGAGCATCCAAATGGCACCATATGAAGCCATATATGGGAAAAGGTGAAGAACACTGGCATGTTGGGATGAGGTCGGTGAACGTAAGCTTCTTGGAACATAAATGGTCGAAGAAATTCTTGAGAAGGTGAAAACCATTCAACAGCATAACAAGGCAGCCCAGAGTCGACAGAAGAGTTATGCAGATAATCGTCGACGAAACCTTGAGTTTAAAGTTGGAGACATGGTGTTTCTATGCATATCTCCGTGGAAGAAGGTCATGCGGTTTGGAAGTAAAGGGAAGTTAAGTCCAAGGTACATCGTCCCCTTCGAGATTCTTGATCGTTTCGGGGCTGTGGCCTATCGACTATCACTTCCACATGCCATGGCCAAAGTATATGATGTATTTCATGTTTCCCTCTTAAGGAAGTACATACCGGACCCTTAACATGTACTCTCTTCTGAGGTGGTACAATTGGAAGATGATCTTTCTTATGAGGAGAAACCAGTGAAGATCTTCGATCATAGAGAAAAAGTTCTATGAAATAAGACAATGCCCCTCGTCAAGGTGTTGTGGAGAAACCACAAGTTTGAAGAAGCGACTTGGGAATCAGAGGATATGATGAAGCTGAGTTACCCACATTTTTTTTAGTGTGGGAAAAGGAAAATTTCGAGGGAGAAATTTCTTAAGGGGGGAATATTGTAACGAACCAAAGATTCATTAATAGAAATCCCTATTGATATAATTAAATGTCTCTTTATGTTTATATAAAATGTTAACTTCATTGGTTTTTTGTTAAGAATTTTGACCATTTCTAATATAGCTATTGAACAGTGATCACATGATTAGTATAAATATAGGACTTTAACAATTCCAATTTACTCAGACAAAGAAAGCGATGGCCTCATCCAGTTAAATTTCCCCATACGAAGCCCATTTTTCGGAGCTCGGAAAAGAGGTGGCGTCTTTAGGCTTCGCCCTTGACCAAGCCCAAGCTAAGCTTCATCATGTCAAGCTCTAACGTGACTGTCTACGGGAGAAGTGGAAGTTGATAGAAAATACCACTCGAGCGATGTTATCCGAGCCACCCCAAGAGTTTGTCACCATCGCACACCTTACCCTTAGGTCTTATGCGGCTATTTTAAGGGATTATGTAACAAATAAATAATACTATGTTCATGTACATTATTTTTTATATAATAATGAATATAATTTCTAGTCATTACTAATACATTGTAAATAGTTTTAAAGTACAAATAGTGTTTTTAGTTATTATTTAATTAAGAATTCTATTTTTTCTAAATTAAGAGATTTTTAAATTAAATAATATTTTAAAAAAATATTATTATTATTAAATTAATTTTTATTAAATATAAATGATCTTATAATTTTATGAATGCAATTATAATTTTTATTAAGGTTTGAAAGCCATTTCTGTCAAAACCTGTGAATTTTCGATAAATATCAGTTTTTATTTTCAAAGTGAAAATTAATATATTTAGAAAATTATTTAAATAAAATAAATGTTATTTCTGGAATCAGGATTTCAAAATTATCCAACGGTGAATTTTTCATAATTTTCTGAGACAGTCAAATTTTTGGGTAAAAATTAAATACCGTTTAAATATATAATGTGTTTTATGACATCATAATGACCCAATAGTGATGTAATAAAATACTATAATCTTTATTTTCGGACAATATATGTTTTAAAACTAAAATAATGTGATGTTGGGTTTCTTTGGCTTACTTTTCAAAGCATTAATGGACCCCTCAAGACTTATTCAACACCTTGACCTTTTAAATTAATTTCCATGGGAGTGTTTCTCACCTCCACATAAGCAACCCTAATATTTTAAGAATTTAGGACTTTGAAATTATAAAATATTGTTTTTCTCTTCCCTTTGCCAAAAACCATGGGCAAAAACCATAGGATGTTTTGTGGTTTGGATTAATTTAATGTAAGGGGATGCAAACCTAAATAATAAAGAATTCCCTCAGCTTTCCTATATAAACCCACCCAATCTCCCACTTCCTCCTCACTCAAAGCCCTTGGAGTTAGTCCAACCTCTGCCCTAATATCTCTAGAATCCTCTCAAGGTACCCTAAGCTCCCAATAATCCTCTCACAAGCCTCTCTCTAGCCTTTGGAAGCACACTTCCAAGTAAGGGTGTTTTTCTTCCTTTCTCATTTTTGTCAATTTTCTTTTAGTTGTATTGCCCTTTTAATTTCAATTATGAATGTTGGGGTATGGTTTTTCACCTCCCCCATACTGCCCTATTATTTTTTTAATGATGTGAGACCCCTTTATCTCTCATTAAATGCCTTCCATGTACACCCGTTACTATGCCGAAATTCCGAAAGGAACTTCTCTCTCCTTTTTACATTCAAGCAATTATCTTGTATCATGAACCTAAATTACATTACAATTGTTGGGAAATGTATCTATATGACCATCCTACTATCAATTATAGGTAAATATGATGAGGAACCCCTTTCTATCTCATAAAGTTTTTTATGAATTCTTACGTCACACTATTACGCTGCCGAAATCACACTGATTTTCTAAGCCAATGCCATTGTGTAGTGAATACCATGCCCATTTCTCCATCAAGGGTATTCACCTTTATGCACATTTACTTATTGATTATAAAGTTTCATGTATGAATTCCACATTCCTTTATCGTGGAATAAATGATTATGTTTAATGAATCCATGTTTAATGATCCATGTGGCACACTTATGCATGAAATGAAATGTTTAAGAAGGGTGCACCCTTATAGCACTCCAATGCATTTGGTAAAGTATAGTACCATGATACTTCATGTGAAATGAGTGTTGACTCATGCTAATTAAAGTGCAATGAGGGTTTACTCGTTGTTTATGTGCAATGAGGATTTACTCATGCTCCATGTGCAATGAGCCTTGGCTCATGCTAATTCCATGTTAAGTGTTGTTTCCACATTTCCATGTTATGATTATCATTCTTTATCATGCCTTTATGTTCATGTTTCTTTTATGCTCTATTGATATGACTATTGTCTAACATGTATTGTACTCCTCATGTTATTCCATGTGTACTCCCTTACTGGGATTTATAGCTCACCCTTTTCTTATGCATGTCCTCAAGTTATCCCATCCAATGCTAAGTACGAGGGAATGTAGTGGTCATGTAAAGGAAGTTTTCAATAAAGATGTTGTATTTCATGTTTCATGTTTTTATGTAATGATACTAAGCCCCAAAGACACTAAAACCCTCGATCTTCTTTGTTGTATCAAGTCAAGTTTTATGTAATAAATCATGTTTAAGTTTGTAATAAAAGCGGGGTTGTCATATCTATCATGTTCTATGAGGAACAAAACTCAGGATAGGCTACTTGTGGGCTAAAATCCAAGTCCAAATGAAAGAGATTTGGGAGGTATAAGATTCCTAAAAAAGGATGGTATACATTGTGTAAAGACCTGACCCCAGTTGCCCGGAGCCAATGCCTTATTTGATTATATTGGCATACATACATGGAATACGAATCCCGAAGGACCATGTTTTTTAGTATTATTGGAAACAAGATACATACATAAGTTCAAATTTACATATGGAAAGGAAAAACAACACTAATTTATTCCACTAGAGTCATCACGTCTCTTAGATTATTCTTGCAATTCATTCATAAAATACTTCTTCATGTCCTGAGAAAATGAAACATAAGAAAGGGGTGAGCTCAAACGCTCAGTAAGAGTAAGAAATACAACAGAAGATAATATAAGCATTAAACATGGTGAATAATTGAAAACACATGCATTTAATAATAAACTTGAACACATTATGGAAGGAATATGAGCTGAGTAAATAATGACATAATAAAACATAATCATGGGTATTCAACTAGTTGAATAAACACATGAACTTTCAACTAATATCTTCATTATGAGGGAATTTCATATACCTTACATTCTGAAACATTTTTTCATGGCCTCGGACAAGACATCTAATGATTAAGGCCTCAGCCAAAATCCATATCACATTGGGAAAGGCCTCGGCCAAATTCCACGTCTAGTTGTCTCATGAGACCTACCGATGAATCGAGGGGCTATAATGGTTCCCACTAATCACATAATAAGTCCAATTCATTCCTCATATGAGATGGGATAAACATCAACAACAAATAAATTCATATTGAAACTATCATATGAAGTTTAACTATCTTTCCCCAATCATTAAACATAAAACACTAACCATTCAGAATAATATGGTGAATGGTTTTAGGATAGACCATCCACAATAGAGTTAGTCATAAAACATTAAATAAATTATGGTAGATGACTTCATATATTATTAAACCCAATAATACCATGTAATCAACAAGAGTGTTGAATTAGATGAAAACACTCATATAAAATCATTAAGTAATTCTGGAGATAAATACTCTTATTTTGAAAAGAAGAGTTATTTTGGAAAAATCATTATATAAAACAAGATGTGAAGTAAGATATTATTTTCATAATAAAACAAGTGATTTTATAAAGATAATGGTTTCCAAAAACATATTATAGAGTGCCCTTGAAAATATGTAAGAATTTGAGAAATTCCCTTGAATCAGGCTTGTATTTTTGAAACAATTTTGAATGTTCCTTTTAAAACATGTAACTATCCATAAAATAAGAATTATTATGGTTTTTAAACATATATATTATACTCACACAGAACATATGATTATTATATAACAATACATAATAATTACATCAAGTAAATTAGACAATCAAAGTATCCCGAATGCAAATGGAAGTTCGGGTGGAAAAACCCTTACCTTCAATCCAAACGTGTTCTGATCTTCTACTTAAGATCATGGAATATAATATTATACTTGTTAATAAATTATTTCAGAACCTATTAGACATGTATTTATTTTACCATAATTATTTTTAGTTCATTTATGTCTTTATTGATACGTTATTGTATAGAATTTTGTCATTCTGGAGTGTTTGTTTCCTTTATTTTCATATTCGGTTCACTGGTTTTTATGTAATGAAGTTCATGTGGAATGGTTATAAATCTCCAGGATTGGAATTATATATTATTAATGAACATAAATAATTGATAATGGTCATTTCTGTAATTTTTTTAGATGTAATTAGGATGAATCATTAGATGAAAACCACTTCGATTATTCGGCGGTATTTGGAATATTATGAACTAGTTTTGTCATATAACTCAATTATATGTACATATTCTGGTTCATGAATGTTAATTAGGTTATAAAACATATATTATAGTCTGGTTAAACCATGAATATGTTTTCATGAGTAGTAAGGAAGAATAAATTGAAGAATGAAACTTCGTAGTCCATGAAGGTTATAAATCAGAACCTCATGGATGTCAATTTCATTTATAAAAATAAAAGGGAGGGAGTAAGAATATTTATGATGGTTATTCCATTAACATGATATAAATATAGTATATAAATTTTAATGGAGTTATCATGATAATTTGGACAGATTAGGTGAGGATAGGATATCAAAAGAAGATAAATTGAAAAGAAACCAAATGAAAAAGAAGGGTGCTTTACCTCTTGAAATAACCACCTTGAAAAACTCGTTAAGGGAAGTGGTTTTGGTATTTTGGAAATACTAGAAGCTTCTTGGATGTGGGGAGAGAAGGGTAATTGGGAAGAACTTTGAGGAGATTCAAGGCTTAGAGGAGTGAAGAGAAGAGGGAGTGGTGAGGGGTTTTTATAATGGAGGAGAGGAGTAAATTTTGAATATTTAATTAATTATTTTATTATTTCCCTCAAGACAACCGATAGTGTGGTTTCATGTGACCCCTAATAGTAATAAGTGCATGTGAGTTTGAACCAAGTGGCCTTGAATCACTTTTGATGTCATTAATAGTGTATTTAACTGATTATTTGTATATATGGTATTTTATCGTATTTCACTATTCACCAAAAATTCTAAAATTTCAGAAAAATCCCTAAAATTCACCCCTAACATTTTTCGATGTGTTGAATTAAAAAGTGAAATCCATTTTTCAAAAATAATTTTCTAAATACTATTAATTTAATTTTTAAATAAGGTCATAGTTAATTCGAAAAAAACAATCTTAAAGTGCAATTAGTTTTATTTCTCATTAAAAAACTAATTAAGATCTAATTATCTTATTGCCTTGAGAAAATAAAATAAGATAATTATTTACTATTAATAAGGGTCATATTAATATTCATATTACTATTCATAAGGGTATGTTACTATTCACCAAAAATGAAGTTTGTTCTATCAGACTCCAAATGACTTACTGAACACAACTCTAGATGACCATTTTTCAAAATTCAAAACATAGTAGAGGAAAAGTTGTGTTAAATGGTTAGATTATAAAATTTCATTCTATATTTATTTTCAAAACCTTGTGGTGTTACATTCTCCCATCCTTACAAAAATTTTGTCCCCGAAATTCACATAATATTACCTAAAAAGATTTGGGTATGTCTTTAACATAAGCTCCTCAGGCTCCCATGTTGCTTCCTCCATCTTATGGTTCCTCCCTAGAACCTTTACCAGACGAGTCATCCGATTTCTCAATACTTGTTCTCTAGTATCAATAATCTTGATAGGCTCTTCACATTAAAATAAATCGGGCTCATGTTCCACGTCTTCATAAGTGAGTACATGTGTTGGGTCTGGCATGTACTTTCTTAACATTGAAACATGGGACACATTGTGAACCTTGGAGAGACTTGGTGGCATTGCCAAACAGTAAGCTACGACTCCAATTTGGTCCAGAATTTCAAAAGGTCCGATGTACCTGGGACTTAATGTTCCCTTCATACCGAATCGTATAATACCCTTCCATGGAGATACCTTTAAGAAAACGTGATCACCTTCTTGAAATTACAAATCCTTCCTTCGGTTATCCGTATAGCTATTTTTCCTACTTTGAGCTATTTTGATATGGTTCTGGATAACCTTCACCTTCTCTGTTGGTTCTTCAACATGTTTTGGGCCAACAGGCTTTCTTTCACCAACATCATCCCAGCAAGTTGGTGTATGAAATCTTTTCCCATATAATGCTTCATAGGGTGCCATATGAATACTTGAATGGAATCTAATGTTTTAGGAAAATTCTACGAGAGGTAAATACCGATCCCACATGCCTTGAAAATCATGTGAACAAGACCTCAACATGTCTTCCAATGTTTGAATAGTCCATTATGATTTCCATCAGTTTGTGGGTGGTAGGTAGTTCTCAAATGAAGATTAGTATCTAGGGCCCTCTGAATACTTTTCCAGAATCTTGATGTAAAACATGGATCACAATCAGAAACAATCAATAGGGGTACTCCATGAATTCTCCCAACTTCATTAATATATAGTCTTTCTAGACGCTCAGGTGGTAGATATTCTCTTATATCAAGAAAATGTGCTGACTTGGTAAGACGATAAACAATGACCCATATTGCATCGTTCCTTCTAGGAGTCTTTGGTAGTCCCATGGAAAAGTCCATCGTGATATTATCCCATTTCCACTCAGGTGTGGGAATAGGTTGCAATACTCCTCCAGGCTGTTGCCTTCCAGCTTTCACTTATTGACAAACCATACATCTTGACATAAAATCAGAAATCTCTCTCTTCATGTTGTCCCACCAAAAATTTTCCTTCAAATATTTATATATCTTAGTGCTACCAGGGTGTATAGAGAAATTGTAACTATGGTCATCATCCAACAATTATCTTTTTAGATCAGGTATATCGGGAACACAAAGTCTCTTCCCAAATTTCAAAATTCCATCTTCATATATGAAGTCACTCAACCTCCCATCATTCACAGCTTTAATCTTATTTTGAAACTCCTCATCATCAGCCTAAGAAATTTTTATCCTTTCTAGTAATGATGTTTTGGAAACCATTTGAAAAAGCATTGATGTTTCACCTTCCATGGTTATTCCCATATCCATCTTTACTAGATCCATGAAAATAGTATCCCTTTCAACTATCATCTTGTTCAAAACTCCATGATCCTATCTGCTCAAGGCAACTGTCACCTTATTTGCCTTCCCTGGGTGGTAGTGTATCATGAAATCATAATCCTTGAGTAGTTCAAGCCATCTCCTTTTCCTCATGTTGAGTTCTTTCTGTGAGAAAATATACTTCAAACTCTTGTAATCAGTATAAATCTCACATTTTTCACCATAGAGATAATGTCTCCATATATTCAAAGAAAATATTACATCAGCTAACTCAAGATCATGATCAAGATAGTTTTTCTCATGAATTTTTAGCTGTCATGATCCATAAGCAATAACAGCATCATTTTGCATAAGGACACAACCGAGTCATTTCTTTGAAGCATCACTATAAATAACAAACCTGTCATTCCCTGATGGTAGAGTCAATATAGGAGCATTGACTAATATTCTCTTCAGTTCTTCAAAACATTCTTCACAATATTTTTTCCAAACAAATTTAACCCCTTTATGTGTGACATTCGTTAGCGGGTTAGCTAGTCGGGAAAAGTTTTGCACGAAACGCCGATAGTAACCTGCTAAGCCAATAAAACTGCATACCTTAGTTATGTTTTTTGGCTTGGGAAAATCTTGGATTGCCTTTGTCTTCCTAGAATCAACTAGGATTCCATCCTTAGAGACAATATGACCATGAAAAGAAATCTTCTGAATCCAGAATTCACACTTGCTAAACTTCCCATATAATTCATGTATTCTATGAGTCTTGAGGATAATGTGCAAGTGATTTTCATGATCTTAGTAGCATTGGTAGTATACCAAGATATCATCAATAAAAACCACTACAAAATCATCTAGATATTCCTTGAAAACACTATTCATTAGATCCATGAAGATAGAGGGTGTATTAGTCAATCCAAAAGGCATCACTGTAAACTTGTAATGCCCGTACCTGGTTCAAAATGCTGTTTTCGGAATGTCTTCCTTCTTCACACACAACCGATGATATCCAGATCGAAGGTAAATATTTGAAAAGTACTGAGCTCCTTGAAGTTGGTGAAATAAATCATCAATTCGAGGTAGGGATACTTTTTCTTTATTTTTATAGCATTGATCTCCCTATAGTCGACACATAACCTCATAGATCCATCTTTCTTCTTAACATAAAGGATAAGGGCTCCCCATGGAGAAACAATAGGGTGAATAAATCTCTTATTACTCAATTCCTCTAGTTGTTTCTTTAGTTCCTCTAATTCCACAATGTCCATTATATTAGGGGTCTTCGATATGGGCCTCTAACTAGGAATTAAATCAATGGAAAACTCAATTTCTTGTTCTGGAGGATGTCCAGGTAAATCTTTTGGAAACACATCAACATATTCTCTCACAATAGGTAAATACTATATTTGAACATTCCTTTCCTCACCCACAGTTATTTCATTCTCTTACTCCCCAATAATTGAATTCAGTTGAGCTACTGGAGGTGGATCTAGATAAGAATCAGGTGGTGATGATTCTGCTCTAAAGATAAGGTGTTCTTTATCATCGTCATCAAAAATCGTAACCTCCTTCTTCTTATAATAAATTTTTTATTCATGGTCTGAAATCCAATACATACTGAGGATTATATCAAATTAAATTATTGGTATGAAGATGATATTTGAAGATAAAGAACATTTATATTCCCTAATGGGAACTGATTCACAGAACTTTGTTGCAATGATACTTCCCTTAGGAGTTTTAACTAACAACTCCCTTGTTAAATCAAATTGTAAATATCTAATTTTCTTATAAAACTGGGATGATAAGAAACAATGTGATGATCCAGAATCAAATAAATAATTGGCTAAACTTGAGGAAACAATTAAAGTACCTTCCACCATGTCCTTAGGAACTTCAACCTCTGCAGTTCTGATTGCATAAGATTTTCCCTGATCCCTTGGACTTTTCTATTGCATATTCCCTTGACGTTTTGGAAAATCATTAGCATAGTGTCCCATATCCTGAAAACTATAGAATTGAACATCATTGGATTCCTTCTTCCCTTTGCAATCACCAGCAAGATGTACTTTCTAACCACATTTGTAGATTACTCCTTTTCCTTTTAAGCATGCACCGGGGTGTTTCTTTCCACAATTTTCACATGGTGGAAATTAAACTCTTCCCTTCTTCCCCGTTTCCTTATTTCCTTTCCCAGGGTTTTCAGAATCCCTCTTCTTTTCTTTCTTTCCATTAAAGTCATAAGACTTAGTGAATTATTTTTCTGTCTTGATGGCACATTAAACAATATCCTCAAATGATGAAAACCTTTGGAAGACCATTGCCCGCTGGAGAAATGGCTTTAATCCATCAAAGAATCGATCAATTTTTCTCCTTGGATTTCTTATATAGTCTAAAATAGGTCTTGATAATATTGTGAAGTTAGTTTCATACCTTGCAACATTCTCATCTTCCTTGTGCCTCATATTGAAGAATTGTCTCTCCATATCTGCCCGCTACTCATGAGGGAAATATTTTTCTAATAAGATTTCATTAAAATCTCTCCATTGCATATCTTCTATCTCTTCCTCCTCCGTTGTGTTTTGGATTAATGACCACCACTGATCTGCATCTCCGGATAGACGATATAATTCCATGACAACCTTCTCTCTTTCATTACATCCCAAAGTGAGAAATATCTTCTCAAGGGAACATATCCACTGCTCTTCTATAAACGGGTTTGTAGTCCCATTGAATAATGGAGGCTGTTGTCGCATAAAGCAATCTAGCATGGCTCCTCCACGTGGTGGATCCGGATGCTCCATACGGGTAAGGTTATTATTCATAACCTGAGTAAGTTGTCCCAGTATAGTTATGAGTTGATCAGCATTAGTCACAACACCAGATCCAACATCATTATCTTGCGTTGGAGGAAAATATCTACAGGGGACACGTGCATTTGTACGATTTCCATTCCGTCCACTAGGCTCCATATCTAGATAATGGAATACACTATATTAGGTTATGAATCATAATGTTCAATCTTAACTTAAAAAAATACTTAGAAAAACAAATGAGATCCTACGAATGGAAAATCCCATATTCACAAATATGGTTTCTTTGAGGAATATTTTACATTTAAATCCTTCATAATGGCTTGTAAAGAAAATGTGAATAATCCATAGCATATCCCCCAGGAGTGTCATAGCCAAGAGTGCAGTAAGGCCCGTTGTCGTGCACCAGTTCCCATTCGAGTCTAGCTCAAAGCGGTGTTTTCAGGATTTTCCCCTAGATACATCTATGCCAGATCCGCCTCTACCTACTCGTATCCAGACAGGGATGTATTGTTTTAAAGATCCGCATAATCTATTCCTTACCAAAATACCAGGATGTTATTGTATGTATATCCTCAAAGACTAACTTATGGACTCTTCCCTAATTCTACATTTTCTAAATCTAGTTTCCAAGTATTCTAATAAACTTCCTCTTATACCAACTGTAAAGACCCAACCCTAGTTTCCTGGACCCGGTGCCTTATTTGATTACGTTGGAATACATACATGGAATATGATTCCTGAAGGACCAAGTAGTTTAGTACTATTGGAAACAAGAGACATACATAAGTTGAACATTACATATGGAAAGTAAAAACAACACTAATTTATTCCACTAGAGTCATCACGTCTCCTAGATTATGCTTGCAAGTCATTCATTAATTATTTATTCAAGTCCTGAGAAAATGAAACATAAGAAAGGGGTGAGATCAAATGCTCAGTAAGAGTTATAAATACAGTGTAAGATAATATAATCATTAGACATGGTGAATAATTGAAAACACATACCTTTAATAATAAACTTGAATACATTATGGTAGGAATATGAGATGAGAAAATAATGCCATAATAAAACATAATCACGGGTATTATACTAGTCTAATAAACACATGAAATTTCATCTAATAGCTTCATAATGAGGGAGGTTCATATTCCGGTCATTATGAAACATTTTGACATGGACTCAGCCAAGATGTCTAGTGATTAAGGCCTCGGCCAAAATCCATATCACATTGGGAAAGGCATCGACCAAATTCCACGTCTAGTTGTCTCATGAGACCTAATGATGCATCGAGGGGCTATAGCGGGCCCCACCCATCACATAATAAGTACAATGAATTCCTCATATAATCGGGGATAAACATAAACAACAAATATATTAATATTGAAACTATCATATGAAATGTAACTATCTTTCCCCAATCATTAAACATAATACACTAACCATTCAGAATAATATTATGAATGGTTTTAGGATAGATCATCCATAATAGAGTTAGTAATAAACCATTAAATAAAATATGGTAGATGAGTTCATAAATGATTAAACCCAATAATACCATGTAATCAACAAGAGTGTTGAATTATATGAAAACACTCTTATAAAATCATTAAGCAATTCTGGAGATAAATACTTTTTTATTTTGAAAAGAAGAGTTATTTTGGAAAAATATTTGTATAAAACCAAAAGTGAAGTAAGATAGTATTTTCATAATAAAATGATTGATTTTATAAAGATAATATTTTCCAAAAACAGAATATAGATTTCCCTTGAAAATAGGTACGAATTTGAGAGATTCCCGTGAATCGGGATTGTATTTTTGAAACAATTTTGAATGTTCCTTTTAAAACATGAATATATCCATAAAATAAGGATGGATTCTGGTTTTTAAACATATATATGTTACTCACACAGAACATATGATGAGTAAATAACAATACATAATAATTACATTGAGGTAATTATACAATTAAAGTATCCCGAATGAAAATGGAAGTTCTTGTGGAAAAACCCTTACCTTAACTCCAAATGTGTTCCGCTCTTGTACTTAAGCTCCTGGAATATGAAATTATACTTGTTAATAAGTTATTTCAGAACCTATTAGACATGTATTTAGTTTACCACAATTCTGGTCAGTTCATTTATTTTTTTATTGATAATTTATTGTATTGAATTTTGTCGTTCTAGGGTGTTCGTTTCCTTTATTTTCATATTCGGTTCACTTGTTTTTATGTAATGAAGTTCATTTGGAATGGTTATAAATCTCCAGGATTGGAATTATATATTATTAATGAACAAAAATAATTGATAATGGTCATTTCTATCATTTGGTTACATGGAATTAGGATTAATCATTAGATGACAACCACTTCGATTATTCGGCGGTATTTGGAATATTATGAACTAGTTTTGTCATATAACTTAATTATATGTACATATTATGGTTCCTTAATATTAATTAAGTTATAAAACTTATATTATAGTCTGGTTCAAACATGAATATGGTTTCATGACCAGTAAAGAAGAAGAAATTGAAGAAGAAAACTTTGTCGTCCATGAAGGTTATAAATCGGAACCTCATGGATGTCGATTTCGTTTATAAAAATAAAAGGGAAGGAGTAAGAATATTTATGATTGTTCTTCCATTAACATTATATAAATCCAGTATATAGATGTTACTGGAGTTATCATGTTCATTTAGACAGATGAGGTGATGATAGGATAGCAAAAGAAGATAAATTGAAATGAAACCAAATGAAAAAGAAGGGTGATTTACCTCTTGAAATAACCTCCTTGAAAAACTCTTTAAGGGAAGGGGTTTTGGCCTTTTGGAAAGACCAGAAGCTTCTTGGACGTGGGGAGAGACTAGCGAAGGGTAATTGGGCAGAACTTTGAGGACCTTAAAGGCTTAGAGGAGTGAAGAGAAGAGGGAGTGGTGAGGGGTTTTTATAGTGGAGGAGAGGAGTAAAGTTTGAATATTTAACTCATTATTTTAATATTTACCTCAAGACACCCAATAGTGTGGTTTCATGTGACCCTAATAGTAATAAGTGCATGTGAGTTCAAACCAAGTGGCCTTTCATCACTTGTGATTTCAGGAATAGTGTATTTAACTGATAATTTGTATATACGGTATTTTATCATATTTCACTATTCACAAAAAATTCTAGAATTTCAGAAAAATCACAAAAAATCACCCCTTCCATTTTTCGACATGTAGAATTCAAAATTGAAATAAATTTTTCAAAAATATTATTCTAAATATTATTAATTTAATTTTTAAATAAGTTCATAGTTAATTCGAAAAATAACAATCTTAAAGTGCAATTAGTTTAATTTCTCATTGAAAAACTAATTAAGATCTCATTATCTTATTTCCATGAGAAAATAAAATAAAATAATTATTTACTATTCATAAGGGTCATATTACTATTCATATTACTATTCATAATGGTATGGTACTATTCACCAAAAATCAAGTTTCTTTTATCGGACTCCAAATGTCTTACTGAACACAACTCTAGATGACCAATTTTTGAAATACAAAACATAGTAGAGGCAAAGTTGTGTTTAATGGTTAGATTATAAAATTGCATTCTATATTTATTTTCAAAACCTTAGGGTGTTACACATTATGTAAGGGGACCCACATGGAATGTGGTTCTTCTTCACTACCTATCCAAGTCCTTCACCAGTACATGGATCACTGACCATGTATCCCTCTGTGGAATGTAAGGGTACTACATAGAGTGACTCAAACACATAGGGTCCTTCCTGTGCTATTGGCCATGTATGTGTATCTTGGTCAAGTAATTTGTCTATGGTCATATACACTAGTTGTGTAATGTATCCATGACCATATTCATGTACTCCAAAAGTACATGTTGGGTCACCAACACTGAGACACAGGGCATGTGGGTGTCCCCCACAACAAGTGATATTAATCTCTCCCAAAACCCTAGTCACCGCAACAAGTGGGATACACACCATGTGTTCTTCAGACTACACAATGTGTAGTATTATTTTCCTAGAATTGCATATCTGATCCCTAAGATCCAAATATGGATCCTCCACCATGAAGCCTATTGTTTTATTTCCCAAAAACAGTGGAATGATCCTTAGACCATCGATTTTGGCCCTCCTGTGGCCAAAAATTGGATTCAGATCCTTCTCCCAAATCCCGTACACACCACTATCACTCATGGAGACTCATTATTACTCAAAAGAACTCCAAAAACATTATGGAATCACCCAAATCTCACAACACTCTCTAATACATCCTCTAATCATCGATCTATTTATCACAGGTAAATCTTCTGTGAATTTTTGGTCTGATTATGCTTGATCTTACCTGATAATATCTAACCTGGTCCCCATAGGACAAAAACAAAGAAAATGAAGAACGATGGGGGGAAAGAAAATATAAAAGGGTAAAAAAATCATTTAAAAGGAGTTATTTTACAATAGACACAAATTGGGGATGGTAGGGGTGATAAATCATGGAACAACATAGTAAATCAAATAAATAATTTAATCTGATATGTGGGGAAATGAAAAGGCTCAAAACAAATGAAGATCAAATAAATAGATTTGATTATACTAAATATTTTAATCATAAGTTTATAAATTCAAAATTTATGAGTCCTTCTTTGATTTGGATCATTCATTGGGAAAGAAAACTACTGAAAATGAAGCGGGAAGATCCATTTCATTCACTGTATCTTGATTATCCTAGATCTGGTTGTTGATCATTTCCTGATCTCAATCATCCAACAAATAATGGTGGATACTACTCTCAATGATCCCAAGGTTATGTAGATAACCCTTTAGATCCACCATAACAACATATTTATAGAGGATATTAGGTTTAGTTCATTTAATAAAATAAATAAAATAATTTATTTATTTTAATTAAACACACATTCCAATGCCTTGTTTATCTAAATTCCCAACATCGAACAACTTTAGGTCATGCATTGGGTAATCCTTACATTCAAAATTTAACCATGTCCTCATATTTTTTTTATCTGAGTATTTGTTAATATTTATCCGATTATTTATGAAAAAATATACATTCGTAATATAAAATATATATAAGTTTTTTGTACAATAAATTCCTAGAATACCAGACCTTAGAATCACACAACATCACAACGCCTGGCTGTGAACATATTTCAAAATATATTTCAAAGTCTTACATAGAAAAAACAAGGTCTCTACATTATTCACACATTCAATATTTTCATCCTAAAATAGCAAAAACTAATAAAAAAATGTCACTATACTAATCCATCAGATGGATTTACTGCTTCCAGGATGTCTCGTACATGCTCCCATGCTTTCAAAACACACGAACCAAGGGTATGGTCCACCCACACAGGGTCCTCTCCTACCAATACTTGATCGACACTAGGTTCTCTGAAAAAGAGGTTCCATCCTTGATTCCCTTCTAACCCCATCCAATAATGTGCATTAGATCTTGTACATATCACTCAGCTGCAACTCATGGAAGACATTGTGCACCCACTTCAACTATAGGGGTAGGTTGAGGTGGTAAGAAACCTCTATAACCCTCTAAAATATCTCTAATGGATGAATGAACCTTGGGGATAACTTTCCTCCTTGACTGAATCTCCACAATCCTCATCATGGGAAGACTATGAAAAAAACATGGTCTCCCTAGTCAAACAGTAATGAACAATGATGTCGATCTACATAAGTTTTATACCTCCCTTGGGCTATACTAATCTTCTCAAAGATCACCTGGACCATATCTGTCATTGAATACACCATCTATGGCCCTACAAGAGATCCATCACCAATCTCAGTCCTACATAAGGGTAACCTACAGGGTATCCCATATAGGGCCTTGAAAGGTTCCTTACTGATAGTAGAGTGGTAGATATTATTTAAAGAAAACTCCACCAAGGGAAAATGATCCTCTTAGGTCCAGTTAGAGTTTTCCATGAAATCCCCTATAATATCCTCTAGCACCTTAATAGTGTGCTCAGTCTGGATATCTTTATGCGGGTGAAAGGCTATACTCATCCTCATCTAGGTCCAGAATTCCTCCTGTATACCCATCCACAACTGATATGTAATACATATATCATGGTTAAAGGAAATATTTGAGGTCCCCCCCTAAAGGAGAAAGATCTCCCATATGTACAACAACCCCAAAATCTCCAGTGAACTCTTCTCCCTGATATCAAGGAAGTGTGCCGATTTCGTAAGATAGTCAACTATCACCCAGATGATATCATGTGCTCTCACTCTACACAAGATCCTTGTCACAAATTTTATGGATATACCCTCCCATTTACACTCTGGAGTATGAAGAGGCTTCAAAAAACCTATTGGGAGTTGGAGCTCAGTCTTCAACTGCTGATAGGCGAGGCACTGAGAGATGAAATTTTCCACGCAACACCTCACACTAAACCACGAAAATTTCTGCTGAATGTCTCTTTACATATTCCTGACATCCGGATGTACAACCAAAGTAGAAGTGTGAAAATACTTTATAACCTCCTCACACATTGTTACTCGGACCACTATCCATCTCAGAAAAAGGATGACATGATACCCTCATTCATAAAATCCACCAGGTAAATCTTCTGACGATATCTGGTCATGTAATACCACATAGTCGATGTCTACCAAGTGAGACTCTCTCACACACTATAGAAGTGGAGGGGTAAATACCATCAATTTAAGAAAATATATACCCTACAAAATATGGGTCATCTTTAATAATCCAACTTCCTAGATTCCTCCTCCCCCAAATGAGCATGGGACTTCCTACTAAGGCCATCTACCACCACATTTCCCTTTCCATGAGTATAGACTATCCCAAAGTCATAGTCCAATAGGAACTTTAACTAGTACCTCATTCTCGGGTTCATGTATCTCTATGTGAAGACATACCTAAGACTCTAATGGTATGATTAAACAAAAAAATACTATACTAGAAGATTGTGCCTTCACATCATCATAGAAAAGACTATCGTTGCCAACTCCAGTTCACGAGTCATGTAGTTATACTCATGGGATCTCAAATACCTCAAAACAAATTCAATATCTACCGAACTCTATATAAAAATACAGTCGAGACTAGATCTAGAGGCATTGAAATACAATATGTACTCCACACCCTCCTCTAATAGTTTCAAAGTAGGATAACTCATCAGCCTTAGCCTCATATCCTCAAAGGATATTTAGAATTGCTTAGTCCAAGTAAAAGACTACCATTTTCACATCACTACGGTCAAAGTGGATGCAATCCTAAATAATTATTCCAAAAACCTCATATAGTACCTCTCTAAGATAAGAAAACTCTTCACCTATGACACACTATTGGGTGAATCCCAAGTAATAAATGCATCAATATTCATCGAGTCCATAACTAATCCATGCTCAGAAATGAAATTCCCTATAAAGTGAACCTCATGGATCTATAACTGGCACTTCAAGATCTTACCCTAAAGATGGTTCTACAGAATCAAATCATGTACCATACTCATGTGCTCTTCATGCTCCTTTGATGATGAACAATATACCATTATTTTTCTATAAGGACAATAAAAAATCAGTCCAAGTACGACTAGAAAATCTGGTACTTCAAATCCAAAAACATGGTGAGGGAATTTTTCACACTGAAGGGAATCACTAGGAAATCATAGAATTCATAGGGACATTAGAATGACATATTTAGAATACCATCATCACAAACTCCCAACTGGTGGTAGCCTCACATGAGATCGATCTTTGAGAACCACATCACACCTGACAATAGATCTAAGAGGTTATCAATCCTCATAAAGGGGTAAATGTTATTTATTATGGGCAGGTTTAGGTGATGATAATCCACACATAGAAGCATGAACCGATACACATTTTTCATGAAAAACACTAGATCTTCCTAGAGGGACACACTGGGTATGATAAAACCCTTATATCAAAGGTCCTCCAACTATAACCTCATATTCTATAGCTCAGTAGGGGCCATCCGATATGCCGTAAAAGATAAAAAAGAAGTCTTGGGGTGAAAATTGATGAAAATATTCATTTCCCTCCTTGGGGGTATTCCGAAAACATTTTTAGGGAATACATCCATACACTACTAAAAAATAAGTCTATATCCATTGTTTTTAACCATGGATATAGGACTAAGAACCATGGTTATGGGTTATATCCATAGTTTAATAAACCATGAATCATATTGGTGTGGATATATGGAAAATCCTATAGCCATACAATACCTATAAACAAAATTGAAAACCATTTCTATAGGGATGTTTCCATGGGTGAAACTGTGGTTGTATCCCTATTTCCATAGTTCCAAATCATGGAAACTGCCTCCATATTCTATAAAAAATAGCAGCATAAATGGATGAAGTAGCTTGCTGAATCACAAAATTCTCTACTTGAACAGTTGTCACCAGGAATATCTAGTTCAGAGATGAAACATTGAGAAGGGAAATTCTATTCTTGTTAGATGCTTTATTTCTAAATGCCACTGTTACACAACTATTCCTCACTAAATAAAATTAATTCAATTTACTTTCTATGATAAATGGGAAAATAAACCTTCTAACAGTTAGGAAAAATGGTCAATTATAGAGAAATAGTATAAAATAAGAATCCAATAGGCTTCCTGATAAATATTTAAGAAATGACTTCAAAGAGAGAGAGAAAGTATATAAAATTTAGTATCAAGAAAAACATCATAAAAACCTACACATTGTTCTTTTCTTAACAATTATTATAGAATCTCATTCATAGTGAGTGATTACAATGGGGGAAAACAACCTTTCTATTCATATCTATATAGATATTTCACTATTCTTCTCTTTCCACTTATATTTTAGAAATATTTACCTTTCCCTCCTGGTATTTCCTTTTATACTTTGTTTCATAAATCTCTTTATGATTAATATCTTCTAAATTAGTAATTCATCCCTAGAGATGAAATAGGGAAGGGAATATAACACCTTCCCACAATAAATCCAAACCAGTGACCATGCAACACAACAATGGTAGGGAACAAAACACACTCATAATGAAGTTCACCAAACATCATAACTATATTTTGTAATAGAGAGAGAAAACAAAAAACAACATTTTATCCCACTCACAATAAAAATATCTTAAGCTATATTTTATTTCATGGATATACATAGTGGTCATTTTATCCAAATATGCCTTCAACAATCAATAACAATAAATTTCTCTTTGCATCTTCAAATCAGACCCAGCAGCTTGCGCATCTTCAAATCATCCCCATCAGATCACTAAATATTTAAAACATAAATGTATGTAGAGGTATAAATACAAAGGAAAGGCAAAAAAAAATGAAGGTACAAAATTAAAAGAAACAACATAATATTTTTTTTCCAGAAAACATGAAAAAAAAACATATCACAAATGGATACATTCATAAATATTCATATTGTAATAAAAATGATTATGATAAATGGTATTATCAATTTATAAATTATTGAAATGGGACTATATTAATTATCCCAAAAGAATCAGTAATCTTTGATAATGACCTGACTTTAGTCAAACTATCATCCATACTATCAGTAGTTTGCATCATAGAGAAACACACTATCCTAGTTTCAACAATCATCATAACAAAACTCTATCTAATGTTGATATTCATTGATCAACCATGGAAAATATTACCCTTAGACCAATAAAAGGAATATTGATTATCAAAATGTACATCTATATTGGTAGTAGATAAAGACTGTTCATTTTTCTCTCATTTTAAAAAAATAATTACATTTATAGATTTAGTTATAGAAATTATTCATCCAATGTTCTAGATAATGAAACTAAAATTTCCATGTTACACTTCTAGAAAATAGGTCCACCATAATAAAGAAAAATATATATTGTTTTTCATAAGAACAAAGATCATTGAGTATCCCCTTTAGTGATGGATTGATTGTTTATCTGGGATTAAAGAAAAGAACTCACAGAAAATACAGCTTCTTAATCTTTATAAAAATACAAAGACCAGAGGATTCACATATCTAGACCATAGAATAGAAGTATCCAACTACTAACCTAAACATCCCAAGGATTCACATCTCTATACCATGATTAACTCACAAAGTAAGAAAAAAGCATTATTATTATAAAATACTACCTCTATCGAGATCATTTTTTAACTAACTATTAACACAAGGAAACTTAGACACACGAAGGACCCACTTTAAACTTTCAATGTTCCACCATAACATATACCTTTTGACTAGTCCAATATATTCAACTTCCATTTTTTTTAAAAAAATCAGGACTATCCCACAATTATTCATGAATCTGACACAAGTTCAATGGGTTCTATATGGTACAACATTACAATCCTCAGTAAAAACACACCGAGAATAAATCTAGAGACTCATGAAGTGTTTGATCTTAGGATAGTCTGTGAAGGAACTAATAATCTAGGATTCTCTAAACCACACTTAATTATCTTAAAGTAACCACCCAATGAAATTTCTCACTAACATAAACCTTCTCACCCAAAGGCCATTATCCAAAAAATCTTCCAAAAACCCAAGGTTCCTAAAACCCTATAAACCAAATCCCTAAAGGTATTTCAAAAAGCTCTGGAAATATTCCTCTTTTTATCAAACTCTTGAAACACCATGTCTCACATGGTTTGTACCACTCTACGGAATAAAACTACTCCATGAACTGCTTCCAAGACCCCAAAACTCTCTATGGGGTCACAAATTATAACCAAGATATTACCTAAAAAAACCATTTGTTTGGTACAATACCAATCAAGAATTAGAGGTTAATGTATTTATAACCTAGGAAATGACCCACAATGCCCCCTACCTTCACCCCTAATTCCCTCCCTGCACCCCTACCCCCTTCACTACCACACTTCACCCCCACCCAGCACCCCCCTCTCTCCCTGAAAAACACCTCCACCCTCCTCTACAACACCCCACCAGATTCCCTGCCCTCAAGTAAACCCTCCACACCTACCCCCAACCTACACCCTCTCTACTATATACAACCCCCTCGAACACCCCACCTGACACCTGTTACACAACACCATCCCCCCTCCAACATCCCACCAGTGCCCCCCTGCACCCACCCTACACCCCCTCTGCCCCTCCCCTGTAGAACACCAGCACCGAACCCTCTCCAACACCCCACCAATACCCCCACCCACACTTCCATGAACCCCCCTCTCCCCCTACACAACACCAGTACCACCCCACCTTTAACACCCCACCATCAACCCACCCCATCCTTAACCCCCTCTCCCCCAACAAAACACCAACACAAACCCCCCCCCCCTCCAACACCCCACCGACACCCCCCTCACACCACCCCACCGTGAATCCCCCTTTAAACCCCCCCATTCACAACACCAACACCCCCTGAACAAAAACAGACCCCCCCCCCAACACCCCACCAGCACCCCCCACACCCACATTGCACCACCTCTTCCCCTCAATCCAACACCCCACCATAAACAATTGACGATTCCAGAACCACTCTCTTAACAGATGGTGTTTTTGTATGAAAACCAAGAACATTAAGTGTATAATAATATAGTACTAACATGGATGAAAATTAATTAACAAAAATAATTCACAGATTAGTTGAAATATAGTTAAGGGATGTAACATCAAGATCCTTGATTTCATAAAAAAGGGAGATGTAGTATGGAAGACACCTTCACACCCTTAAACCAAAGAATCAAAGAAACTTTATTCCAATAGGTATTATTTGAATAGGTGAAGCCTTCCCTTATCCCTATTGAGATTGAGTAAGTGTAATTTCTTGTTATGATGGTCTGAAACAAATTAAAACCTATAATATAAATAGAGAAAATTCATTAAAGAAAAAATAAAAGGTACAATGCTTAAATAAAATAGAAATTGTAATTGGAAATAAATTCATAAGTAAACAATCATGTTAAATGTTAACTATTAATCATTGTTAGTTTTAATACTAGAACTAGATCATACAAAATTTTAAGTTAGATTTCATCATTGATTTAGTAGCATAAATTTGGGTTCAGGACCCAAATAGAAGGCTTGTGTTTGAGGAGACTAAAAATAGAGCACCATGTTTTGTAGATTGGATCAGTATTACTAGAAATTGAATCATAAATACACAAAAAAATTCATAACTTGTGGTTTATAAAGCATAAGATTAGTTTCATCTAAAAAAACTCTATAGATTTTTAAAGGAAGAAAAAAGGGAAATATTATCATGATATCTTCCCAAATTGATCAGGATAGGGTAGATCAAAAAATAATCCCCTTACAATCTGAGATAAAAGAATTTATACATTATAGCATAATTTTCCATATATAAAAATATAAATTTTATAGTGAAACATCCTAGTCTCACAATGTTATAATACACTACAACATCAACAGAACAATAAACTAAACTGTAACTCTACCCTATGAAATGATCAAAAGATACCCTGAGTGAAGAGCATAAGACTCCCCATGTGATGGAAATTGGTTGCCTCATGGGATGAGCATGGGATAACCCCCACTATACCAGGGAAGTACACTCACATATTCCCCACACATATCCTTTACTACTCACTTATAGCATCCAAGGTGAACACTTACATATGGACAACACATATTCATGCATGTTTCCACTAAATAATGGATGGGTAACATCCATGACTGTTACCATATGGGATGGACCTGTGCATAATCCATACTACATACCTCACTATCTCTTATTTTTGTGACATGAGCATCCTTATCATGTAATGTTAAATTTCATGGTACAGTTGAATGAACCAGAGGTGAGCATAGTCATCAAATTTTCTTTTATATCATCTAGTCGCACTAAAATAGTGGAAACCAAAGATAAATCCAACGTTTGGGGTGAAAAGATATTAGGGATTATTAGAAAATTATTCTTAGGAAATTTGAGACCAAAATGGTGCTAAATGGAGGAGAACAATACGTGAAGAGTGAAGGTGTGGTGTTATAAGTGTTATAAATAGGATATAATAAAGAGGAAATATATGAAAAAAAGTTATATAGGGGAGTTAAATTGAAATAAGATTCAATAGTTATGTTGTTCTTAGGGAATTGGTTCAATATAACAAGAAAACTGGACTAATAAAATTGCTTATATTCAATAAAAAAATAAAACTACTGCTGAATTCAAACATGATATATGTTATGATAGTTTTGTCAAAAAATAGTAAGAAATGAAATGATTGAAATGAAATTCACAATATGAACCATTATTCGCTCTTGAATGTCCATTCCTTTTTAAATAATTTGCTACACTAGTCAACAAATTTCACTGAAAATAAATTTAAAAATTCTTTGATAATTATTTTCTTATATTGATACTTCAACTGAATTTGAGAAATAAATCATAGTAAATAGTTAATGAAGGATGAATTTACACCAATATAAAAGTAATCAAGAACATATAATGATTTCATCAAACTAAAATAACTGTTTACCCCTATTCAATTTAGTAAATTTTTTTTAAAAATGTATGAGATAACACGATCCCAAATAATAGAGATTCAAAAGAAGAAGAAGTTAAATAGAAATAAAGAATCAACTCTATCATCTCAAAAACTATCTATCCATACTTCATCTTCAGCTTCCCCTTCATTGTTGAATCTCCTGATCACATCCTTTATGTATTGTCTTCTCCCTCACTATAGAATGTATTTTCCAGAATTAGTGCCATCTATAAAGTTAGTCTCTCCTCTGTATAATAAGCTTCTATTTTTATTTCTTTCAACCAAATAACTATCATAATTTTTAATTTCCACCTCCAAATTCTCTTAAATTAATTTTATATTTTCATTATCACAACATGGAAGCCCTTTATTTATTTTAGAGACTATAATAAATAGATAATTGTTGACATACTCTTATCAACTCAACACCTAATAAGTAATGTGACCTTGGAGGTCTTGATTTATACCTCTAGTAGGTTGATTCTTCTTAAAAATCAACACTTGTTATCAGAGATAACCATAACATTGATATCTTTGACCAACATTATCCCACTCACTCAGAGAATTTACACCTACTATATGTTTCCTATGATTAAAAAGGATCATGTTTCGGTTCCTCAATCAGCCTACTTCCTTGATTCCCTATGAAATTTCCTAGATAATCAATTGGGCATTTCAACTTCTTCATAAAATTATACTGTATCCAGTAGACACTTCATACCTTGTTCACTTAAATAAGTTTTCATCCTCTAAAAAGACTCCTTTGACAACTTGGTTATCTTAGTGGATCGAAATTGTTCAAAAACATCATTGAATAATTATACATAACATATAGAAATATCACACTATCGATTATACTACAACCACAAAAATTTGGATGAGTGAGGCTCTATTAAACATAAAAACAAGAACATACATTAGTAAATGAAAATATTCAAACCCAATTGACATCCTTCTAAAACTCATCAGTGATATAATAAATGTTGTACATCCAATATCTATCCATTCCGAGGAATATATATATAAAATAAATAAATAATATAGAAAATGACTTAACATGATATTTATTATTTCATAAGATAAAAAATAATCATAAAAACGTGTTCATAAAAAATCATAACAAATATATTAAAATTATGGTTTAGGGAATTGATAAATGTTTTAAATTATAAAAAATCCTGAATAGTCACACATAAGTTCCAACAATGATGATTGATTATAGTAAGAAGAGTTTATATGAAAGTAAAGAGATAATAATAATCAATTCCCAAAAAAGTTTGGATGTATTAACAATGACTTGGGATGTTTTGTATTAATTCTAAAAATATTTATTGAAATTTAGAGAAAATTTTAAAATATAAACCATATCATATACCATAGTGTGTTAAAGGACACCAATATAACATAGTGTGTTTAAGGATTACATTCATTATTTATTTTTAATAATGGTGTATAACACGACATCATGGTGAAAATGGGAATGATATTGGATACCATTTGATCAATTTTTCTAATAGTATTATTTTGTGTTCTTAAATGTTCAACACATAAATTTTTAATGTGTTAAATAAAATAAAAATCCAAAAAAGTTTTGGAGTATGGTTTAATCAAATAAGTGTGATCCAACATATGGATTTTATGTATGTGACATATATAAAGGGCAATAATATTTTCACAGTTTGGAAACTAAAAACTATTCTCAACTAGTGAAATACCTCTAGATTTTTCAATTATCTATTCTTTTTTGTGGATGATCTATAATACCATTTATATAAAATATGTTCTACAAATGAATTAAGTGATTTCAATGTCTTGTGGATATCATCAATTGAAATATCACAATAACTGATTAAATGCTCAAAATAGAAATGTAAATAATACCAAGAATGGTTTTAGGAAAAGAATCAATGAAGTGAAACTCTTAAATGGAAAAACATTGATATTAACTATTGATCCCAATATACAAGGAAGTAAGGTTCAAATATTGATATAAAAATAGAGATTGGGAAGTGATATGTATTTTGGAAAGAGAACCATGTATTGTTTTATTGATCATTTTAAATTCTTTAATGACCATAGAAAGATTGATTTTGCAATCTAGTTCCTAATTAATACACTATTACTATGTTATTTTTAGAGGAATTGATGTTCCATGAGATTAATATCTTCTTGAAGAATAGTTTTTGTGTCTGCATATTATGTAAAGAACAATTTTTTCATGTATAGTTCTCACATAAAGAAATGTGATTTGAAAGAGAGTAATAGAGAGATGAAACTCATGCTGTTTTTTTGAATTGCATGAAAGCAGTGATGTGATATAAATTTATAGTGACCTGAAGTTTAAGTGTCATCTTATACAAATTATGAGGATTTCTAGGACAGATTTCATATAGTATTGTTAATTACATTCATAGAAAATCATATACTTATAGTGGTGTGTTGATGTGAGAAATTTCAGTGATCCACATAAAAGATCCAGAAATGTGAACTACATATTGAAGGTGAAAGATGCTTATTGTTAAAATTATAGAATATTAGGGAGTTCATAATTTAAGAACAAAGATAATATATCACTGTATCAGAGTCTAGTGGAAGTTTAATACATATTTAGTGGTGGTTGGAAGACCATTGAAGGAATAGTAGGATACTAGTATAATAATTTTTTTAGAAGATAGCTCCAACTGGAATGAGTCAGTATAAATAAAACTAGTGGGATTCCAATATAAATAACCTAAAAGCAAATGACCCACTTATATCATTTGTGTTCATAAATTTGGAGAGATTTTCTATCATAATCACTTTGTTTTAAAAGTGAATAATCAATGTCTTGAATACTGACACGAACCTATATAATACATAATCACCCACCTTGGGGCGAATAATGTAAAAATATCATACATTGTTCTTCATTTAGTTTATGTTTTTATGTGGTGTATGTGACAGGGTAATATAAAAATATATATTCATCCCAATATGTGACAAAGGATTTAACTAAAATGGGTAATGGTATAAGTGATAATGAATTAGTAAAATAGAGTCACACCTGATTTACCCATCTCAGTGTGATCGTATGATATACTGGGAAACTCAATTAGTATCAGAGAAGAAGGTTACCACTAACTATATCTACTTTTTATCTTAATTATATTAGAGACGACCATGTATTTCTTGATTTGATTAATTTTTATCTCCCAATTAATTTTATAAAAATATATGAAGTGAATATTTGAAGAGTTTACATGAAATATTTAGATGTATAATTGAGTTCCTACTCCAGATGTAGCTAATATGGAAGTCTCATATAAAAAAAATGAAAAATAGAAATAAGATAAAGGAAAAGAAATTTATAAAAATAAAAAAATCTAAAAAATAGAAATCATTACTAGATCTTTATCAATGTGATAATTATCAATGTTAAAACTCTTTTGATAGTGATCCTATTAAAGGGGAAGTTCAAGTTATAAAGAGTCTGAGTAAAATGAATCTATTAACAATATTTAATAATTCTAAATTCATTTTAAAGATTATTTGAATAATTTACCTATTGAGGTAGTAGCCAAAAAACATGGTTTTATGAAGGTACTATTTTATAAAAAATCATAGCTGGAATAAGAGGATAAATAAATAGAGTATTCTTTGACCAAGAAGTTTCATACATGTATGTCTTCACAAAACATATGAAAGCATAAGATAATAAATTAAAGCTATATAGGGGGAAATCCACCTAGTTTAAATATTTAAAGAATAAATATATGTCACTTTACAATAAAAATATTTAACTATTTGATAAAAAATTTAAAATAAGTCTATTTGAGAAGGAAATAGTAGAAATATATTTCCAAAAGTTATCCATTTAGAGTGAAAGAAATATATGTAATCTCTATAAGGTTCAATAATGATCAAATATAAATTAAATTAAATAGGATAAAGAAACTTGAAACTTCTCTATTAGATAGAATAAAGGTGTATTAATATTAGAACTAAAATCTAAAGAGTGAATCTAAAGAATGGTTAAAAACACTTTAGGTCTAGAAGAGCTCTCTAAATTTGAAGCGTCTTGAGTTAGAGGTGAATTTAAGAAATATAGAAAGAACCCATGTTGAATCTTTAATTTTTTTGAGAAAAATTTCTATAATCTTGGAAGCTATTGAAATGTGTCTTTTTACAAAAATAATCAAAACATGAAACTAAGATATTGATTTTATATTCTAAAAAACTACCAAAGGCTCATCAAAGAAGGTACTATTTTCTTCCAAATAAATCAGTTTGTACTAATGTAGCTTCATAGGATAATGTAGGTTTCAAATCAAAATTTGGATAGTTATGGGTGAAGAAGGGTGATGATAGACCCCCCACATCATCGAAGGTGGATTTAAAGAAGAATATAAATTATTGTTCCCTGAAAAATTCTAAAAATAAGAGGAAAGGTTTCCAAAATAACTAGAATATTACACATAATAAGAAACCAAGATTTGTTTTCTACGATTATTTATACTAGAAAGTTGGTCATAATGCATTAAATGTTGGTATAATGTGTCAGTGAATGAAAAATATAGAAGGAATATATTATAGGGTATAAGGATAAGGAATCTAAGGCACCCAAAATAGAATAGAAAACCCTAAATAACTTTGTGGGTATGTAAATTCTAGAGATATGACTGGCCAAGATCTGCAAGGAGGAGAATAATCACCGAGAGGGGGGTGGCCGCATTAGAGGCATGCCAGAAAAGGAGTTGGGGAGGCCACTAAGGAGCAGCTTTGGTGGGGGGGGGGGAGTGAGATGTCTGAATTCGGTGGTAGTTTCAGGGGAGGAGGGTCAAATGTGAGATCTCACAGTGGTGTTGACTCATTCTATGGAAGTGAGGGGTAGAGTCGCGAGGGGCATTGTTAGGGGAGGAGGGTCTGGTGAGGAGAGGTTGCGAGGGGCACCGTCAGGGATGTAGGGTCACACACAGAGGGTAATGTGAGAGGTGGCCGTGAAGAGGTGGAAACCATGAGTTGATCAAACCCTATAACCATGAGTTTTAATTTAACTGTGCCTAGAAATTAACCTATAGCCATAGATCTCTAAAACTATGTTAATAGGTCCCTATATATAAGTAATTTTTCTAGTAGTGATATAATCCTCCATGACTGATGGAATCCGAATACCTGGAGAGGCTGTTGTGCTAAGGGATACACTCTCCAACTAATGGGTAATGGGTTGCAACCGCCTGATCATAAAACCCAGTAATCCTCCCATGCAATCTCTCTCAACCACAAAAAAATATCATCTCATAAATACAAAGTCATCTGACTCATCTGAAATGATTATAAATATGAGCTCAAACCATGGGAATCTAGTATATACCAAAGATGATGGCATAATATCTCATTGTGATGACTAAAAGGTCCCATGATAAACTCTCTACATCAAGATATATCTTACACTACCAGTAGAAAAAAGATATCAAAGAATCATTCACCCATAGGAACCTAAAGGAAAATTTGTTGGGATAATTTCTCAACTGGGAGATCTAGCACTTGAAACAGGGGTAAATAGATAAAGTAATAACTCACACCCATGTCTACCATTTTAGAAGTTAGAGTAAAATAAACATATATCATATCTCTAATCATCTCGTGTGATGCCATGTCATATGATTCTATAACCTAAAGCATCCCATAACCCTGACCACTATCTCCCTGAGCCTGAAATGGGATTCCTTGTGGTGGTGGTAGAAGGAGATCATAAAATTATCCCCCAGCAACAACTCCACCTTCAGAATCCCCATATACTCATCTTCTAGCTCTATCTCACTGGGAACACCCTTCATATGCCTAAAAGATCCATGATCTGGGAACTGCCTCTACCATAGTGGTCCATAAACTATCTTCTTTTCCTCCTCGACATGTTAGGTTAGGAAATCACATGCCATGTGACCTCTCACATCACATGAATGGAACCTCCCCTCACTAAGCTACCTTGGTCCCCCTATGCGGTCCCTATACTACATGAAAACATACTCGAGTTTTAGCCTTTGAAGATATCCTGCACCGAGATCCTGATAACGGGAACCTACCAGCTTCTATAGATAACTCATCCCTTTAATTACCACTATCATCTCTAGTTACCTAACATCCCTCCAACAAGAATCCCTTCCCCACCATTTTCTTCTTCAACACTCCAACATAAGTGGGAACTCATAGGGGTACCACATTGGAAAATATTTTTCTATAGAGAACTTTATCAAACATTCATACCCATAATTAGTCACATTGAATCATGTTAAGGGAGTACCATGAGAGGTTTGTGAACCTCACAAGATACTCAATAACTATAATCCGTCCCTACTATAGCTCTAGAAGTTCTTGAATCCAAAATGAGTGAATGAATGAGTGGTAGTACTCCTCATGAAATAACTACAATAATTTGATCCATTAGAGTGTCAAATTATCATGCATCTGCATGAATATACTCCAAAAGTGCCCATCTAGTTTATGGAAAAGGCCGGTCACCAGTGCAACCACTTTATTTGTTGGTGTCCACATAAGCCGAGAAAACCAAATCCCCAACTCTAGCCAATCCTATTATGACTAGGGAT
Source organism: Viscum album (assembly GCA_963277665.1). Classification (NCBI taxonomy): domain Eukaryota; kingdom Viridiplantae; phylum Streptophyta; class Magnoliopsida; order Santalales; family Viscaceae; genus Viscum; species Viscum album. Next base: position 83,541,316 of record OY728121.1, on the reverse strand, counting down.
CTAGCTCTACATGGAACCTCAGTGGAATCTTGGGTTGGAACTTTCATAGTGAGATAAGGTTGTGTTCATCCTCTACCTGATATGTTGGTATAATATTCTTCTCAATATGTGGGGGTACTCCTAACTATTTTCTTGGAGGAGAGATCTAATGTGATGACCATTGAACAAAGGCCCCATCACTCATTGGGTCATCATCATGATCTAGAATTGGTAAACTATATGGATGTCCTCACAGAGGAATACTAAAACTTTAATCCAGTTGCACCACAGTCATATAAGAATATCTATATGGGGAGCTGACTCAAGAAGAAATTTCAAAAAATCAATCCTATATGATGCATGTACCATTGATCTCTACAACCAAGGACATAGTATTCTAAGTCGACAAGAAGGTATTCAGAGTTTTAGTGAATAGATACATTGGATTCAAAGCCAAAACTGGGTTCCCTAGCCTCAAATGTGCACTCGAGAAACTTTGACACCATGTACCTAAATCCCAACTAAATACTCATAATGGGACAAGTCCAAACACCATTCCATTGAGTGAAATTCTCTAATACCTATATGTCATGACCCATCCCAACATGGCTCAAGGAATGGGTACCCCAAGCCGACCTCCATAGGTTAGGGGTAGGTGACTAGTTCCAAAAGTCATAACCAATATGAGAGGCCATCACCTACATACCTATACACGCACACACAACCATCTTTATACATAAGTGTAGAGGAGTAATATTAAGAATGAAACATCTAGAGAACACCCCTGCATGTAAAACCACTAGGGTGTACAAGAGTATGAAAACATAATATGAAAAGAAAAAGGGAAAAAAATACATGGTTAACCAGAGAGATGTCCCAACCTAAAAAAATTGGAAAATTAAAGTGCTAAGAGAGCCTGACTCCTGATCTATAAGATTCGCCTATTGTATGTGATCAATTACAGTAGGGTACCCCTATGCACCTCAGTAATCACCAATTACTTGTCCGTCATCTTAATAAGACATGACACATGTGAGCAAATCCCATACATGGGTATGTATATACATACCCAGTAGGATACACCAAAAGATGAAGGGGGAGTAGTAAGAAACATGATATAAGTAATAAAATCAACCCATAGCAAGAGAGAAATGAAAACCAACCCACAAGGATATATGATCATAAAATAAACCCAAAAATGAGAGAAAGGGTATCTCCAACTCATAGACCAACCCAGGAAAATATAATTCCATTAGTTCCAAGAGGTCCATCAATGATTCCCAACATCTCGTGTTTCTGCCAGAAGAAACATCCATATGGGGCCACACCTTGCTAGTATGATACATAGCCGAGGGGCCAAAATCTCTAGGTATAAGAACCATTTACTTGTACAATAGGGGGATGGGTTCTGTTCTCATAGTCAAGGACCCATGACCTTAAACTGAAAGATGTTTCCACTCTATTGGTTAAGGGCCCATTCACTAACACCATAGGAGGGTTCCACTCTAATAATCAACAGATAACCCATGCTCTATCCCATCAGGAGGGTTCCACTCTAGTGATAAATGAACCATGCCTTGACTCCACTGGAGGGTTCCCCTCTAATGGCCGATAGAGGAACCATTCCCTACCCCAACATGAGGGTTCCACTCTAGTGGTTAGGGACCCATTCCCTGAATCTATAGGAGGGTTCCAATCTATTGGTACCTAGAGGACCCATGCCCTAACCCAATAGGAGTCTACCACTCTAGTGGTTAATGACCCATGTCTTGACTCCATAGAAAGGTACCAATCTGATTATTGGTATAGGGACCATGACATATCCTAGTTGGAGGGTTCCACTCTAGTGATAGGGGACCCATTCCTTGATTCTGTAGGAGGGTTCCACTCTAATAGTCGACAAAGGAACCATGCCCTGTCCTAACAGGAGGGTGTCACTGTAGTCTCTCTGATGATCTTTCCTGATCACTGCTATCATTGAATTCCACCTAAATATTATTCACACTCATAAAATCTTGCATCCTATCTCAAATAAAACTATTAAGGGAACCATTACATTCTACATGAAAAAACACTCATAATAGGCTACTCACAGGACAAAATTTGAGTCTAAACAATGTATATATGAGAGGTATAAGATTCCTAAAAAAGGATGGTACATGACATGTAAGGGGACCCACATAACATGTGGTCCTTCTTTTTTATCTTTATATTTACATCACTAGTACATGGATCACTACCCATGTATACCTAAATAGTGTGTAAGGTTACTACACGACAAGCCTTAGCTACCCGGGGTCCTGCTCGTTCTCCTGGCCAGGCTTGTTTACTATAGTCGTGTACTCTAGTCATGCCTATGTGCAATGGACATATAATTTGGCCATGATAATTTCCATGTACTCTCATAGAACACATCAGGTCATCAAAAATGGGTCACACGATGTGTGGGGGACCCACACGGCGTGTGATATTTATCTCACCCAAAACCTTAACTGCTGATTTATGTCATGTGTTATATAGACTATAAAAAATGTATTCATGTTTTCCTAGAATTACATTTATACTCCCCATGATTTGAATTAATCTCATAAACCATGAATCCCGTAATTTTACCATCTAAAAATGGTGGAATTCTCCTATAACCATTGATTCCCGCCCACTTATAGCCCGAAATCAGATTCCGATTCATTGCCCAATGCCTATACGCACCACCATTGGCTGTGGAGCCTCCTACTACCAAACTAGATCTCCAAAACCATAGTGAAATAAACCAAATTCTACAACACTCCCCAATCCATCCTCTAATCACCCATAAATTTTTTACACATGAATATTCTGTGAATCCAGGGATCTGATTGCACTCGATCCCACCCAAAAATATCGAAACATGGCCCCCAAGGGCAATGATGAATAATAAAAATAATAATAGGGGAAAAGAATATAAAAAATGGCACAATGATCATTGGCCAATAATTATTATCCATGGAACGAAAATATGAGATGGTTAGGTTGAGAAATTACAACACAACATGGTAAATCAAATAAATAATTTAATCTGATATATGGGTACATGAAAAGGCTAAAAATATACATAGATCAAATAAATAGATTTTATTCTTCACAGTATTTTAATAATAAGGGATGAAATACAAAAATAATGAGTCCTAACATGATTTAGATCATTCGTTGATGAATAAATCTTCCACCAATAAAATAATAAGATTTGTTGCATTCACTGTATCTCGATTTTCCTAGAACCGGTTGTTGATCATCACCTGATATCGATCCACCAATGAAGAATGGTGGATCCTTGTCTTAATGATCCAAGGGTTATGTGGCTAAACCTGGAAATACTCCATAACAATGTATTTATAATGAAGATTTGGATTAGGTAATTTAATAAAATAAATAAATAAAATTATTTATTTTAATTAAAAACGCCTACCAAATGACACTTTATCCAAACGCCCCGTGTCAACCAACATTAGGTAATGATTAGGGTAAACCTCACATTCTAGATTCAACCATGGACACATATTTTTTAATCTGAGGCCCTGTTTAAGAGTTTTCAAATTATTTATGATAAACTATGCATGTGTAATATAACATAAATTTAATATTTTTATAAAATAAATTCTGGGCACACCGGGTTTCAGAATCACGTGTCATCTTAGCGCATGGCTCTAAAAATATTTCTATTTTAATTTTTATGTCTTATAAGAAAGAAAGTGTCTCTACATATTGTGTATCCATCCCCCTCATATTTTGGTAAAAATTCTTGGTTGGGGATGGAAATGTAATATATGGTCCATTTTTCAACTTCTCCATGAGGAGAGCTTTCCATTAGTCCCTTCACATATTTTAGGGACATCCTCAGTTGGTAGAAATTCTTTTCACAACATTAAATTAGAAACCTCCTAGTGTATTTCTATATCCAAATAAATTTCTATGGAGACCATATCTAGTTTATAATCTTATCAAAAAATGGAAAATTCTTTCAAAATCACTATAACATCTTCCCGATCATTTGAGGTGGATTCTATTTCAATAATATAATAATAAGGGTATTGGGTTATTATTTTAGATTGGTAAATATCAAATCAAAATTGGTCAAAAATATCAAAATCCACATGAAGTTAAAAGGTTTTCATACCTTAATATTATTATGAAGACTTGGTAAAATAAAACATTCTTTGAAGTGAGTGTTCATAAAGGTTAACATCAAACTCTTGGATTTATTATTTAAAAGTTGGAAATATATTCTATCTTACATTGAAATCATGGAATGTTATTGAAAAATCTTGCAGTTTTTTAACCAAGGATTCTAATACATGTCAATTTAAATCTTTCTTAGGGTATTTTTTATTTTTAATTCATTATCATTTAATTTTTTTAAAAAATTACTAGGTTTTTATACAAGAATCTAAATATATCTTTCATGGTTGAGTTAGATTGAATTTTTTATAATTTATTTTTTTTAAATAATATGTTTAATTAATTTTTTATATTTTTTTTGAAACTTCTAGGAAGCCTCACCAGAAACAGTGTAAATTAAAGATTTAGATTTAATATTCCAATTTTAAACTTACTTCATGTTTTTAATCTTCTAACCACTATAGTAAAGAAGAACCCTAGTTTGTCTCCTATGAGTTTTATTTTAAGGAGATTCTCTATCCCAATTTTTATGCTTTTTTTTACTTTTTATATTTCAATGGGATATTTTTTTAGAAATAAAACATAACTATTGAAAATGGAAAAAGAATAAAACCATAATTGAATATAATATAATGAAGGGATAATTTCCTAATTATAATTTTTTATGGACCAATATTTCTTTATCATTCGAAACTAATTTCACAAATATAACTCTCTCAATGCATAGATTGAAATCTTTAATCATACTTAGCATTAAATTTATTATATTTTATTCAATAACCAAGATATTAGCGGATGATTTACTTTAATTATGATACAATTGAACCACTCAATTATCACCAAGAACCAAAACGTAATAGAGCTAATTTTATACTCACAATTTTTGATCAATAATTGAGAAGTTTAAACAATGAGAGTAAATATAAAACTCTTAACTAAAATGCGTTAAATATCCCAACATGATGAACAAAAAAATCTGATAATAAATGTTCTCATCATAGAATGAAATAAATAGGAAGAAAATAAATTATATAAAATGTGATCATAAAAATTAAATTGATTATTTAACCAACATAAGCATAGAGAAAATTTACAGGTGTGAAATTAAAGGGATGAAAATTCCTAAATACATCACCAATAGAATCCACTAGACAGGAATAATAAAAATAGAGATGGAAAAGATTAAATAAAATTAGAAAACTCCAATATTAATCTTCATTTTGATGATTGGAAATAGATCCACTATAAGGATTCCAAAAGATCTTCTGGGTTTTCTCTCTGTTCTCTATTCCCACTCCAATTCTGTTGTGTGTTCTCAATGTCACCCTTCAATTTCAGAATGAATATTTTTTATTCTACATATTTTATTATTATTTAACTCACATCCAAGATTCTCTAATATATTTCTTATTGAGTTCTAAAAATGAACTTGATGTAATTATTATATTCATGATATTTAAAAAAAATCCTTCCACTACTTTTGACAAATGGGTTTTCCCCCTTTATGAAAGCCTAAATTACCTATAGTCATGTTTTATCAATTCTTTTTTGAATATTATTCTTTATTTGGTTTCAAATACATGATTATAACAACAAATTATAAAATAAAAAATAATTAACTAACAACGCACACATTTATCCATAGAAAATTATCCATCAACTTTAAGAGTTCATTTTGGCATTTTATTGAGAAAGTTTTATAAACCATCCTTCATTTTTGTTATCTTAATGCTGTAGTGTATCAAAGACCTCTTTAGTTCTATTATTTTTTGACCCCAGACTTGACTTGGATCCCTTTTATTAGTTTTCTTCAAAAGTTTTAAAATTCAATTCATATGAGTATATCTTAGCTTTAGTTTCTTCATCCCAAATTTATATCAATAGAATGTGTTAAAAATGGAGAATTAAGATCTGAAAATGGCATCCCTCATTTTCATCTAAGTATGAGTTCAAGAAAATCTCCAATCATGGTTTGGCTTCTAACCTTTATCATGGAAGTAGTTGATGTGCTATAATCTTCCTCAGATAGGCTCAAGTGGCCTTTTTCATCTTCAATTCACATTGGCGTCTTCTTATCCATGGGACTTGGTTAGATCTTCAAAGAAAAATCTTCAACTCATTCAACTATCTTGAATAGCATAAATGAGGTCTATGGTTGATTCCTAATCATACATGATACCAGAACCAAGATATGATTTTATTTTCTTTGGAAAATCTTTTTATATTTTCCTCTTCAATCAATTCCATTTTCAATAAATACCCAACCCTTATCTCTCTTCAAGGTTCTCTCTCGGATCTTCGAATCACTCGTCAGGATGGATCTAGCTTCATTCATCTTGATTAGGAACTTGATGGTGTATTTTATGATCTTTAATAATTTCCTCTAAATATCCAATAGGTCATCTTCAAAATTTAAGCAGGCTTGGGGTCATCTCAGATCCAATTGAACTCAGTGGAAAGGTTCTTTAGTCAATTTCAATGTGTGGCTTGACATTTCCCAAGTGAATCTCAACCATGGATAGAATCAAAAACATATATCTCATGTCTTATCTTTGATTTTAGGATAAAATATTTTACATGGTATTCAAATACAAAAATAAATGGATATGTTAATGCTAACTCTTAACAATTCCACTTTCAGGATGTTTTGAGTTTTGGATATGTAGGAAAAATCAACTATTTAGTAATTTTTCCTTGTGAATGTTGAAATTTAGCTATGTGGTATTATATTGTATATTGAAAAATAAATAAAAAAAACTATAAATTAAGAAAAAAAAACATAAAAAATAGAAATTAAATTAAAAAAAACATGTGTAACACCCCGAGATTTTAAAACAAGAACATTATGTTTGATAACATATAAAACATGAAACACCGAGCTTAAATTACCCCATCATATATTATTTAAATATGAAAATTATAACAAGAGATTGAATTGGTGGGTATGAATATGATTAATAAAATTATGAAATATATTCATATAATTCCCAATAAATAAAAATTTATTTATAAATTCTTAGTAAATAATAACTATAATTTTTAGTAAAATCGTTTTATGCTTCAAAAATCATTTTCTTAAAAATAGTTTTTAATTTTATGTTCTATAAATATAATTAATTTATAACAATTTTATAAATTTTATTTTATTAAAATAATATCATTTCTGAAATAATCATATCAAAATTAACATTGGTTGAAATTTTGGGATTTTTCAAAAAAGAGTGATTTTTCTATGAATAATAAAAAATAACACTTTTTATAAAACTCTCAATTATTTTCAATAAATTAATTAATTTAAATGTCAAATTATGATTATGATTTTATTTTAAATCAAAAAAAGTATAATATAGTTATATTGAAAATAATAAACTACATTTTAATGATATTTATACACGATTTTGGTATAAGTTTAACATTTGGATTGATGAATAATTTTTTTGAAAACTATTTTAAAATGCATAATTTTCTTCCATTTTATTTAATTAAAAATTCTCCAATAAGGAAATATTTGAATGAAATATATAGATTATATTTCTAAATATTTTAATTTAAATCCATATAATGATGATTACTAGTCATATAGTTAATATAAGATCATCTTATTCTTGAAAAATGTATTTCTTGAAAAACTGTTTTTCAATATCATTTGAAAGTTTATTTAAAAAATTTAATTATACCAGTTATGATAATTGAATTTATTAAATCGGATAATATATTTGGAATTATCATAATTAAAATTATATAATATGGGATACATAATTTTTATTCAAAATGATTAGCAATGTTAGTGAAATTTATTTACCACAGTTAAGGTTAAAACAGGGTTTTGCGCATTATATGCGCTTGTGGGAAAATTAATTTTACACACACATGGAATATTTATTTGATAAATGTTATTTTATATTAATAATAAGTGGAATAAAATTATCTAATAAGTCTCATATATTTATAGTATTAAAGGATAAATTAAATAGGTTAAAAAACTTGTCACCATGGTGAGAAATAAAATTGTAAAAGTAAACATAGAGTATAAGGTAAAATAAGGATTAAAAAATGTCATTTTTTTATATTGGAAATTTTTATTGACCTTAAATTTTATCCAATCCATTATTTATAATTTTTTGGCACATAGGGAGATATTTACTTCCCATTATTTATTAGTTTTTAGTAATTAAAAAAATCAAACTCCTCCTCAATAATAGAAGAACACTCCCTCCAGTAACTTCTTCACCCATATAAAGCCATTTCGATAAATAAATCCCTAAAAAGTATCTCTCCAAAATCCTTATCCACATTTTATAGGTTATGTACATCCCAAAAGAGAAACCCTAGGGTCTTGAGAAATCCAAAGGAGGTTCTTTTAAGAAAGGGTAATTCTCTTCACTAGCTTTATCTTTTGTTACTTCTTCTTTCACCAGCATAAATTACGACTTAACAATTCCAATATAATAATAAAATTATATACCATATAATTATATTTTATTATGTTTATTTCATAATATTTATCCATATTCTCCTCCATAAAATGGGAAACCAATTCATCACTCATTTGTTTGGAGAACAACTGCCTCATGAACAGATGTGATTTGTTTCCATCACCGAATCACATGGATCATCATAGTTATAGAAATAATGAATATATATGATTAATATTAAATTATATTAAATATTTAAAGTTAATATGTAAATAAATTCATTAACCTTCCATACATTAATGAAATGATATCATCGCTCATGCATACGTATGACCTATCATCTCCACGAAGCAATGCGATTCATTTTACAGATAAAAAATTAAATAATGATTTTAAAAAAGTATCCAATGAATAAATATTATATTTATAATTTTAATACAATTCTGGATATGATGGATCTATATCTTGCACACAATAATTAGAACTTCCATGATAGAATATGCATAAGAAAAAGAAGTAGTTAACACCCAAAATAATGGTAATAATGAAGTATTATTAACAAACAGGTGATCAGATGTTATAATAGGATAATTTATGATATAATAACTATTAATATGGTTTAGTTATAATTCAATAACAAGTTTAAAACCATTATACAGGAGGTCAAATCACATTCAATTGAAGGAAAATTTGAGATTTGAGATTTTGTCTCAATTTTCTTTCATTGAGGCATATTATAATATTATTTCCCTAGTTTATTTTATATGGTTTATATATTTCCCATTTTATATGTAATATCATGAATCCTTCACATTTATTGGTATTTTAACTTTTAATTTTCATTATTACATCATAGAGGATTTGAATTGAAAGTTACCAATTGGTAAGGAATTTAATAACCCAATTTCATATCATTAGGTTATATTACTTATTAATTGTCATTTATAATATATTATTCTGTGTGTAATGGATTTTTATTATTCTATTTGTTTTCCATTTTTATGTATATTTACATTTTAAACACATAATCAATTATTTGATTAATTATTACTCCAATGAATTATGATCTTTGTAAGGGTTTATTTCATAATATCATTTTAAAAAAATGTATATGATTGAATTTAAATTGAATTAAATTATTTTTTAATTATATAATAAACCCATTTAATTTTATTATAATTTTTATATTTAGGATATTTTTAAGTAATAGTGTCGTTTCATCTTTTTTTACTTAATATTTTTGAGATTCTTTTAATAAAATTCAACTTTATTTATCTCTTCAGTGAAAAATATATTTTCTTCCAAAACAATGTTTTCTAAAAATGTTTTCAAGAATTATTTTAAGGTTATCCTATGATTTTTTGATGTCATTTTAAACCATGATTGGTTTTTTACAAAATGTTTCAAAAGGAACATTCCTTCTATTTTCCAAATGAGGATCTTTTTTTCTTTTCTTACAAAAAATATGAAAGGAATATTTACTTTAATGTAATCATCATGAATGTAATTTACCACTTTCATATAAAATATTTTATTTGAATCTTCCTTTACATGTTTACACGGTTATTTTTATAGAATTTTTTTCTATTATTCTATAAATTTTTAGTTTATAAAAATGATTTTCAAACTGAAAAGTATATTTTCCTTAATAATGTTTTTAATGAATTTTATAGTATTTATATCCATAAAAGGAAACAAACCTTTATTTTACTTTTACTTCATCATGGATATATTGTAATGATACCATATTTGTTATTTATTTCCATGGATTATGATTAGTTTGACCAGATAAAGTATTGACATTCAATTTCTTGATTAATTTTTTAGTCATTAACCTTCTCTTGAAACATTAAATTTCTTAAAATCATTTAATATTACATCTATCTTAAATAATATTATTCCTTGTATCAAGGATATGATTATTTCTTAAACCGTATACTGTTTTTACAGACAATGTTTTATTATGAATGTTATATGATTGACTGCAGAAAATTTTAATAAATATGTATTCTTTACTCAATATGGATATTTATTGATAAAGAATATTGTTCATGAATTAATTAAATAGTTATATATAGTAATAATGCATTGGACATGCAGTGATGGGTGGGTCCTAGAATTATATACCCCTTTAATTCATTTATAGTCTCATGAGGTGAATTAGTAAGCTAGACAAGAATGTATTTTTTGTGTATACCTACCCTTTGATTAAACTATATTGGATAAATATATTGACAGAATAGATATAACGATGCTTGAGATCATGAAATCCAATATTAAGAATTTGTTTCATTAATAATTAATTTTTATTATCCATGAGATTATATCATTAATATTATCGATGGATGTATTTTTTCTCAAGTTATTGATTCAATGAAAAGCGTGTTTAGTTACTTACCTCACCATATTTATTATGCCTATTGATTCATGATAGATCCCATTTTATGTAACCCATATTAATTATTTGATCTCACCCTTATTTTGTTTCCTTTCTACATGATATGAAGAAGGAATCTTTGAATGATTTCAATGATGTAGAATATTTACCTTCACAATATTGTTATTTATGTTTTCAAATGTAATGAAAGACTCAAACATGTATTTAGTTTACTAGGACTATTAGACGATTTGGTCATTTGGGATGTGATCGCTGGAATATAACACCAACTCAATGAAGTTACCACCCACTCTGGGCTATTGGGGTCAGGGCATTTATAGTTGGAATTATATCCAGTTTCGTAGAAACCTTAGGAACTAGATTTAAGAAAAAATATAGCATGGAACATAAAACTATGGTATAATTTGAGGATAATTATAGAAGGAAATCCTAAAGTTTGGGTACGGAATAAATTATATGGTATTTCATAGAAACACATCCATGTATGGATACTATAAGTGGATGTGGTTCTAGAATAGTTGTACCTAGGTGTAATAACCTTGAAAAGGGATCACTGGGTTCTTACTTTATCATCACCTGGTGCCCTACAATGGGTCCTATTGTGAACCTATTCTAACAATCCAACGGTATATGATTTGGATAATTCATAATTTATTTATGAACTATCATGAATTATTTGAATAGAAGATGATAATAAATAAAAAAGTGTTTTCGACGCTTTTGTTGAGGAGTGCTGCCTCGCGTGTGATCATCCGCTAGCACACATTTGTTTCCCCACATTCCCACATTCCAAAGGTGGGAATATTTCATAAATATTTAGTGATATATTCTCTTTGATCAAAATGGGATGATAGGATTTCAGTTCATCCTTCCAAGGATACCTCCTTGGAATTCACCCCCTAGTATGGGTCTCCCTCATAGATTAAGATGTTGCTCGTGAAGCTCATTCTCGGTGCCATATCTTTTCAGATGTCAGTTAATTATGCTTCTTATGTCTAGAAAATCCAAGGGGTATTGATAGGAAAACAAACTTTAGCTAGGGGAGTGGACATGTTGGGAATCATGCACTTGTCTGGACACATGAACATTGGTCACCTGTATTCTTCTTCCTAATAGGAATTCTCAAGGGTGCAGAACCCGATGCATCCCATGTCAGTCATGAGGTATCTTATTCCAAGGGCTTCTATTTAGAGGTTTTCATTAGGAATTCAATGTTTAAAATGAGGTAGAAAGTGAGTTTGACATCTTATAGAGATGGAGAGAGGCTGATCAGGATTCTTGACAATGGAGGATCAGAGAGTTGTGTCCCTAGGAGGGAGTACCTAGAAGGTTTACCAGATAGATGGATCAAAATACCTGTGGAGGTGGACCCTGTGTGGTGTGTATCATGAAGACAAGGTTTCAAACTGTGAAGGATGATCTAGACACCAATGAGGGTGGATCAGAGAGGTTCACCCTTATGAGGAGGGGAACTAAGGTTTACCAGATGGATGGGTCATAATTCCCAATGAGGGTGGACCTGGGGTAGCATGTCCCCTAAAGGGAAGATCCCAAACCATGAAGACTGATCTGGACACGATTGAGTTAGGGTCAGAGAGGTGAACCCCCAGGAGGGGGCACCAAGGTTTATAGTTGGTCGGGATTGAACTGAAAGGAGGCGTCTTATATATACCGTATTTTGGAGACAAGGATCAAATCCCACATAGTTCTATGTGGATGGTGCAGGGCTTATACATGGGAGCTACACAGGTACTTCTAAGAGCATCGATGATGTGGATGGGGCTTAATTAGAGGAGTGTCACAAATAGATGACATGATCTCACTGGGATGTGATAGCCTGGGTAAGAATCCAGATGGATATGGATTAAGTGTTAGTGTGGAATGTATGAAGTTTATGATTGTTAGGGGTGTCAGGCCTGAACCCCAAGGATGTTTACTACGTATCTCAATTGGTTGGGAAGGAAAATCCATGAAGATCTGAAATGGGGGCATTTGGGACTAAACACAAGGAGGTAGCCTAATGTAAATGAGTCATATAGTTATGGATTAAACCAATGAAGAGGCCCAACCAAAATGGGACATGTGATTAGGGCATACACATGAATGATGCCTAGATGAGAGGGGAATTATGACGCTTACATCAGGATGGTTTCCCATTATACATACTAGGTCTTACATGTGGGAGTTGACCAAATATAGAGAGGCATGTCATAGTCATTTCTAACCTCTAAGATAATGTGGTTCATTCTCAATGTGATAAAAAAGAGGCCATAAAAAACCTGACGCTCGTGTCAGGAAAGATGTGGCGACGAGGGATGGTGTGGGGGATTTCCTATGGAAGTGACCCGAGAAAATATCATTCCATGTTTGGAGGATCTAATTCCATGTGAGAAATATCTCAATCTCATGGAGATGAGTGGGTGTGGAAAATCCCCGAGGTAGAGCACCCCATGTATATTATATGGGGTGAGGCTACAATTTAACGTAATGTACTGAGGACGACGGTGTTGGGCAGTTTTATGTCCTTTAATATGGATAAAGGGGACTCACTCCTTACCCCTCGGTCTAACATAACTAATTCTCATCAACCCTTGGGGATGGTAAGGCATCCACAATTCCAGGAGGCATGGGTATGGAGGAGTAGTCGATAATGGGGTCCATGTTAGCATAACTATGCTAAAAATCAAAATCCATTAACATACCTATGGTGAAAAGAAAGAGGTAGGGCACAAAAATAAGGTAAACGTCATGAGGGACCAATAAATCAATTCGCACAAGCCTAGAGGGATGCAAGCAAAAGGTGCATGCAAGATTGGTGGGTTTCTCACAAAAGGAGGGGATTAGAGAAAGATTAGGCTATGCATAAGGGTAAGAATTGCATGAAAGAATATTATTTTATGAACACTTTCCTTAGCTTTAAAAGAAACTGGTGAGGGTAAAATCACTATAATCCCACATGAATGCAGACCCCTAGGGAACCTACCACACAAGAAAATATACCTTGGGGTCATCATCCTTTCACTTCATGATGAAAGATCCATTTTATACATAGGAGAGTGACATTTGGTCTTCTAGTGGATCACCCAGAAGAAGGAGAGGGGTGACCTTCATTATATAGGAAAAATCATTGGCATTAGTGTGTAAGATTTTTAGCATGAAATAGGTGTTCCACATAGGTGAGCCTGGATATGTGCATAAATTCTTGTTTGAAATCTCATTGGGCATGTAACGACCTTACGCGTGGGGCCATATCCTGCACGCAAAGTCCACATCATCAATGTACCTTCCTTGGTTGAATCTCCCATACTCTTTAGAAAAGGATATACATACTTCACATTGGGAACACAAGACACTCTTACGTCGATTTCGATCTTGAGAACACATATTAGATCTTCTGTGTTCCTTCCATGGGATTATTATCATGTTTCCTTAAATCAAAAGTTTATTTCTATTTCCCCAAATATTACCTTGGTGATCTTGTGTGAAATTCAGTGCCTAAAAATTCCCCCTCTGAATCTGAGCTGAAAGGGGAACAGAAGGTCCAGTTGCGAGGGAAACTCCAAAGACATGGGTCCATTCTCAGAATTGCATGCAAAATCCTAAATTAGGTGCATAAAAACCTTGTGCGTTCATGGAAGCCCCAGACCACCCCTATAAATATGTGTGGGGTCCCTATGTATATTACAATTAATTTATTCACAATAGGCTAACTTCTCTTGAACAAGTAAGATCACCTATTCTACATGAAAACCTGAGATTCGACCTCCATTTCATGAAATGATCATATTTTCCGAAAACTTGAATTTTCCAGATAGATTCCATCTTCCACACCTTACACATTATTATGAACGTTTTCTATCCATTCACGCACTGTCTAGATCTTCCACACAACTACCTTAGAACCTTCCAAACCATCTGAAATGGACAACCCATATGAAGATTCCCAAATTGAGGCTATTATCTCTACTCAAAGGGATGATATGGGTGTAAAACCTAAGAATATATATGACTAAATGGTTATCTAAAATAACCAAATGATGATTGGGATGTAGACACAAGACTTGAAATACTATCCCTTGAGTAACTCTCTATCTTTGTGGAGCATCAGACTGTTGGATGACGTAATTATCCCAGACACCACAATCATGGATCACTTAGAAGGATGATCTCCCATTCCAAAACATTAACAAAAATGGCCAAACTATTAGATAATATAGGGAATTTTTAGTTAATTCCCTCAATGGGAGGACCAATATGGTCACTGGGAAGGAACTGGAAGTAGAAGAGTTCCTGAATCATTACATCACCGCTTTTTAGAGAAGTATCAGGGATGTGAACAAAGGAGGAAAAAAAACTGGGATCTGAAATTAGGGGGACACTTTACTAGTGAATGGGTATGGGCATAATAGGTACGCTTCATGTGTGAGGAGTATGGGGAGGAACAATGTGACATCAGGCTTTACAAATTGGTGTGGACGTTGCAGTTCCATTTCTATCATCATCAAGAGCTGGTGCTAGAGATTCTCAGCCGATGGTCACTTGATATTAAAACATTCCACCTCCAACATGGGGAGGATGAAATCAGCCTACAAGATATACATTTAATATATGGAATCCCACCGGAGGTATTCCAATATGATGAATTATTATTGACACCGAATATGTGTGTGAACCGTGACCAATCCCTAATATCAACATGAAATATCCTGGAAGCATTGAAAGAGAAGATGGAGATTGAATTCATTTAGAATAACATCCTGTTCCTAGAATGGTTTGACCTGTTCCTTATAAAAGATAAGTGGGTTAGGATGGAAATACATGGAAATCAGTGTCCAAAAGTATCTCAGAGAGGGAAGGATGGATCATATTAGTTCATCTAAGAGGCAGAAGAGTACCAAGGGTAGGTGCACAACATGGTAGAAGACTAAGACCTTATGGTACGCTATACCACCTTCCTCACCACCTTCTTGACTGGGTGGATACTTCCAGTGAGAGACATGAGAATAGGACTTATCCCAAACACATTGGTGATGGTAGTGGTCCTGATAGCTGGGAACAAGGTCAACCAGGGAGGACGTATGCTAGCTAGACTATATATCATCCTAGGATGCTTCTCAAGGGGAATCATGCATAGGATAATCTATGGGATATTTTAGATTATACGTGGATATATCACAAAAAAATTCTAGGGATACTAATTCCCAAATGCCATTCGTCTACTGAATACTAGTCCATAACAAAAATAGTTGAACATAGATGGGGTAAAACTGACAAAAATTGATGATGTTGGGGTCAATCTCCAAATCAGAAATCATAAACACTCTAACATACCCCCTTCATGACCCAAATAGTTTTGATGGTGGATGAAATTCAAGGATCATGGGAGAAAAATTAATACCATACGATCTTAAGATGTGGGGTGATGGTGACCCATATCGATGAGAAGGTCCTCCATGATATATAAGTACCATCTCATTTTTATAGGAAATTAACATTCCTTCAATGGGTGGAAGAGAAAGTGTATACATATGTTCTTGAATAATGAAACACCTGTATCCTTCACTAGTTATGGTGTATGATGATGCTCATAATATCCATTGAGACCATCATGTATCTTCTAACCAATGTTGAATCACGACTATTATTGGGATATGTCAACAACTGGGTTGCATCATTCCTAGATAAAATCCCATGAAAACACATTCAAGTAATTGAACTGATGACTGTGGAGCTTGTGTAGTGAAGAATTAGTTAGGCTAACTCTCAAGGGGAGATACAGACTCCAGGGGAAACTCAGGTTGTAGACACATTGGTGGGTACATCACTTGGTGCTTCTATGCCACCACCTACAGAATATAGGTGGCGCGGAAAGAGACCTCAGAGGCTAATAAGAGAATACCTTGAAAAAAAAACTAAAAAAATTATTTCAAATAGATATCTATTCTATATTATTATCCCTATGGTCCTCTTGGAGGACATTTCAGACATCACTGACAACAGAGGATCTATGGAGGAAGCTGAAGTGGGGTGGGGTCGAGCTGCCAAAAGTTAGGCACATCCTGGTGATAGAATAGGGGAATTTCAATCAGGCATTCATACCCAATGACCATGGATTTGTATGTGTTCCTACAAGGAAAATATGAAGAATTGTATGCCATGGTTAATGTAATTCTCAAATAAGAGGTGGATCTAGAGGAAATTCCATCTGAAGTAGACGATGAAGAAGAAGAAGCATAAGAGGGAGGAGAAGGGGAAGCTAGAGAGGGAGGAGAAGGAGAATCCATAGAGGGAGGAGAAATAGAAGAGTAGGAGGGAGGATAAGATAATATGTGTACAAGGGTCCCCAAAAAACAACCCCTCAAGGGAGTCCCTGAGAATGTGGTGATATTGCTGACTCTACAGAAGATTTTTCCATACATCTCATGTTAAACATAACCTTATCATATCTTTCCTAGATTACCTTATATTAATCCATTTAAAATCACTAACTAAAACTCATACCATGTAGATAAATCTTTATAGATACTAAGAGACCCCCACATTAAATGTAGGAAAAATTTCAATGGGAATGAAAGATCATGATTCAGAACCAATTCTTATGGATGAAGCAGGTGGCAGGCCGACCAAAGCTAAAACACCTATGGATACATCTTATGTGTACCAAATCCTACTGATTGTTTATGGAGGACCTTGAACTGGTTTCCCTGTGGTATAACCCACTGTAAGAGATATATCACACCCAAGATGGATTTTCATCGAGATCCCTTCTGCAGGTAAGAGTAAATATTACACTACACAGTCATTTCCACACAACTTTGTATTAACATGTCCGCATATCCCATGAAACTCCTACCCAATAAACACAAGGAAAAATGGTTCCAATAATTAAAATCAAATCACATATGGATCTCTCATGATTTATTCCCCTACAACAACTAAATAGCTTGACCCAGTGGAATTCAGTTCCTATAAGTCATTTTTTCCACTAAGATGAACCTGTCATTCATCAAATGGATCAACTCAAGTGCCTTTATCCCATGAAATACATGGAAGAATAAAATACTAGTGACTTAATGTGTCTGGGGAATCCATGGTACTTCTGATGGCTATGCCCATCCATGTGGAGCCAACTATCCAAACTTACCCATCTCTAGTTCTAGGTAAGTAGGTGGATACAACTACTAGTAGTACCATTGGTGAGGAATAATCTAAGACAAGAAGGCATAAGGATATTGAAGAAGAATAAACATGTAAAGATAGCTTCCCCCATGACATGGATCTTAGTCTATATTAAAGGATATCAGAAGAAGTTCCCGATGCTAAGCTACTAGCTATTTTCCCAAAATATGATCCTAAAGATGATGAGGAACTGGAAAACTATGACCCTGAGGTAGCTGAAGAAGACCATATCATCTAGTTCAAGGTATGGAGATACATTTAATGATTTATAATGAATATATAGCAACAAATAGTGATCTATATGGGGTCTATTAAACACTATATTCACAATCTATGTATTGGAGGGGAAGATTCTTGAAATCTCTATACGCTAGTCATGAATGCCTCCTCAAAAAGCTGCAAGATGGGAGCCAACATATGATAGTCACATGAATTCAAAAGAAGTCGAAAACATGAGAAAAAAATCAGGAAGTAACTCTGGATATCCAAAAAATAGAGGAACATTAGAGCAAGAAGGCTTCCTTTTTTCAGATCTAAATCATGGGTCATCAGCAAGCTGGGGGCTCAACTGGAGGAGGATGAGAACAAAAGGAAGTGACCAACTACTCAGATCACCGATCTACAAGATAAGTGGATCCAAAAACATACAAGGGATGATGAGCTTCATATTATAGCCAATCATGAGGAAGTAGATCATGGGAAAGTATAGTGAATCCTAGAGGCCACATACCAAAGACTGGACGAACTAAAGCACTCTACAGCAGGAGTATAACTATAGGATTTGTTTCACCAAACTTATGAGTTTGATTTTTTTTACTTTTGTATATTTGATTTTCATGAACACATTGGTTTTCTTCTTATATTATTGAACTTAAATCTTATAAGACAAATAATGATTAGTCCTTAAGATCATGTGGGTTATTCTTGGTGTGAGAAACAATGGATTATCACATAAATTATCACTTTGTAATAGAGTGTTTGATAACCTTCTAAAACATAGGGTCTTATGTTATTGACTGAACATTGGGAATTTTCAGGACGATAGGGTTTTTTTTGGAGGATTGGGTCCTCAGAGCAACCAATTTACTTTTCCCAATGGGCACTAGTGCACAAATAAGAAAACTCCAGGGGCGTTGAAATCTATCTGAATAAAGGGAAATGGAAAATGTGAATCATAATAACCAAAATTAAGAGCACAACATGGTTGATTTCATGATATCTAAAATGTGTTGACCATGTTAGAAACACAGTATCCATATATATTTTCTTGAAATAGGGACAAACAAATGAGGGTCAACCACTGATCATGTTCTAACCAAGAGACCTGTCTTGAAATATCGTCAAAATTATTTGGAGTGTAGGACTAGGAAGGTAGGTGGGCCTTTTACGGACACCATTTCATTAGCGGTTCCCTTAAGATGTGGAAGAGGATAAGGATCCTAATAAGGTGTTTTCAAAGTTAGAGGGTGGAGTGATGTAATTTTTTAATGACTTCTAACACTCTCATAATTAGGCCATCCTAGCTTATAACTCAAAGGTGAAAGCATACTGGTATAAAAAAAGATAAAATCCATCATCCATGGGAAGTTAATATCAAATGAATATTGACAATAGAAGATTCGTGCAATGCAGTGGATAACCAGCATTAGTAAATGACCATTCAAGAAAGAGACTTAAGGTGAGGGCTCGAGAGGCCTTATTGTTTTATGTCATACAAATAAGGATGATGAATACACAATTTTAAATCATACGATATTGATGATGAATGGAAAAATTTAACATAATGTGATTAAGTTGTGTCCCACAGTTTAATATAATGTGACCAGGACAATGCACATATTTCAAGGCCATACTTCCTAGACCCTGAAAAAATGTTTACAGTCATATGGAGTGGACTATATAGATATCTATTCCTAAATTAATTGTGTGGCATAGAGGGAAAAAACCCAACAGTAATGGTCCCAAAGGGGTTTGACTAACACACCGGTATTAGGAGATAGATGGGAAGAAGGATTCATAGGACATTCTTATGTGGTGTGACAGAGTGAAAAACTTGATGTGAATGAAGCCTGAAGGGGATCAGGGCCACACCACACTTCTTTAGCAAGGATCCTAGTTTAAGGTCATAGATTTTGGACCAGGAAGTACTCATGTGTTTTTTAACAGATATGTATAAAAACCACCAAAATTAATAATCCCATGTGAGTTATGCCTAGTATGGGAAACAAGGAATGGTGTATGGGCTACCTAACATGTGGAATCACACATAAAAGTGGATTCTAAGGGTAGAAATCCATCATTACATAGGAGAGTGGAAAATAGGTAAGACATGACATTTAAAGTTTGGATCAAGGGTAATTGATAGGTAGGGATCAACTATTTACCATTTTCAAAACATAGGGACCATGCCTGTATCTATAAAAAATGGGGAAATAAAATGAAATTTTGACTACTGGCCATGTTTGAGAACATAGGATCTTTAATTTTTTCAATAGATCCATCAGGGTGTTTTCCTAGAATAGGTGGTGATCCAAAATGTGGAATTAGAGCATTTCTATTAAGGAGTCCGTATGGATTTGAAAGATAATAGAGACCCTAATAGAGAAATACTATAAGTATAGAAAGGGGTGTACTATAATGTGAGACCAAAACCTAGGAAGTGAAAATAGTTTCAATTCATGTTTCCTAGACTATGGAAAAATGTTTAAAGTCATGTTACCCGGACTATGGATGAAATGTGAATTCATGTATATTCTAGTGGCGTAGGAGTGAAAAATTGATATGAACAACCAAAATAGGATTTTCACCACATGAAGCGACCCTGATTCTAGTCGAACATAGTTTATAATTATACGGTTTAGACCATTACTGAGGCTAAGGGGATGAAGGTTGGATGAATTTATAGATGGGACCAAATAAAAAATGTTTGGGAGTCCCTACATATCTCATGTGGATGGGAATCAAGCCACATGTAGTTCTAAAACACAATGTCATAAGAGACCAACATTGGTGGTGGAAATCCCCTATGGCGAGGGAACTGATGATTAGTGAAACTGTTAAGGGTAGGGTCATAGTTTAACATTATGCATTAGGGATGATGGATCTTAGTTTAAGGTCATGATGTTCGGGCCATCAGGGGGAATTATCTCAAGTGGGTATGTGTAGCGTGTTGTCATAACAATCCCAGTGTGAATGAGGGACATGGAGACCTAATACCACACACCAAATCCCTAATAAAATCCATATATAGTTTAAATTCATGATTCTTAGACTGAGGATAAGGAGATGGAAGTTTGAAAAGATTGCGGTTGGGCTTAAAGACAAAATGTATGGGCGTCACCATGTATCCCATGATGATGAAAATCAATCCACATGTAGTTCTTGGAGTCCTAGGAAGTTTAACATCATTCAATTAGGATGAAGATGATCTGATGTGAAAGGACATATATATTTTGATTGGGCCCAAGTATTGAAACCTGGGCATCACTACATATCCTATAAGGGTAGGAATCATGCCATACATGGTTCTTGGAGTCCCATGTAGTTTAACATCATGCGGTTAGGACGATGATGATCTGATATGAAAGGTACGAGATGGAGGGGACACAGGATTGAAATCTGTGTGTCACTACATATCCTGTGAGGGTAGGAATCAAGCCACACATAGTTCTAGGATATGATCCCCTTATATAGGTGTAACCCATTCATAAGTAGAGGATATATTTCCCTACTTTTCATTTTCTTATTTTCTTTATTTATTATTCTTAATTATTTTTGAGAGGCTGGACTTGGATGGAAACTTTAGGAATCAATACATATCCCATAAGTGTGGGAATCAATCCATACCTTGTTCTGTTTTGTGGCATGGTAAATGACCAGTGGTAGAGGTGACTCTCACTCTGGTGAGATCATCAGAGTTCTATGGCATTTTTTTCATATGGATAGGATGATAATTATTACACATTGTAAATCCATTTAACTAGGATTCAAATACATGAATTTTTAGGTCATGTCTGAAGGACCATTGGTGCTATACAGTTTAATGTCATACAACTAGGATAGTGGGGTTCTTATTTTAAGGTCATGAGTTTGTACCATTGGTGAGTGTTCCCAAAAGGGTATGCATAGTGCCATGTCATGACAGACCCAATTTGAAGGAGGATCATAGAGTCCCAATTCCACATGACACATCCCAAATGGATTTTGTCATAGAGTTTAAATTCATGATTCTTGGAATTATAAAAAAAAATTTAGGGTTTTGTTTCTAGGACCATAGGTTATTTGTTTAAGGTTATAGAGTCTAGACCATAGAGTGTGATTCTCAAGAGGATATATGTAGCATGGAGAGGTGATGAACTTGATGTGAATGGGGATCAAGAAGGCCCGTATAGACACCATATATTCCTAAGGATACATGCATATAGTTTAGAGTCATGAAGCTTGGACTTGAACTCCTATTTTATGGTCACAGAGTTTAGACCATGGGGTAAGCACTCCAATAACAATATGCACAGTGTGGTGGAACAAAAAACATGACATGAAAGAGGACCAAGGATTCCCACATACCACATAAACAATACCAAGGAATCTTTCATATAGTTTAAATTTACATTTCATGGACCAAGTTGAGGCCAAGGGGTCAAATATTTGATAAACTTCAGGCTAGGACCAAAGAAAATTTTTTTAGGGTGTCTCCACATTTCTAATAAATATGGGAATGAATCCATATATAATTATTTATGGATAGCATGGCATATGACCAATTCCAAAAGTGATGTCCTCTCTGGTGAGAATATTAGGGTGCTATGCCATTTTTTTGTGCGGCTAGGAAGACAATTATTATATAGTTGAAAGTTGTGAAACTAGGATGTGGATGCCATTAAGTTTAACATATTGTAGATGGGATGGAAATGGATAAGAAAACCTAAGGGTAGTGTATATGGTGTGGAAACCCTAACTTGACTTGAAAGAGGACTGAAGCGGTCTTCACACCACACATTCCCATGTAATACTTACACATAGTTTAATGTCATGATGTTTGGACTAGAGAGGATACAAATAGTTTGTGGTCATAATGTTGGGACCTACTATAGATAGTTAAAGGTCACATTTCAGGGACCATAGGATATTAGTTTAAGGTCATATATTTTGGACCATAACAGGGGATTGAAGAGGATTTGTGGTGTAGAGATACTGTAAAACCCCACGTGAATGAGGGCTAAAGAGGCCCGAGGCCACACCACACATCTTCAATAAGATATGTGAATAGTTTAATCTCATAGTTCCTAGATTGGACTACTAGTTTAAGGTTATAGACCTTTGACCATATGATCATTTTTTACGGTCATAGAGTTTGGACCACAAGAGGAAAACCTATCTAAGGAGATGTACACATGGTGATAGAGTGAAAAAACCCAATGTGAAAGAGGGTCGAAGAGGTCTTCCACTACACGACCTGTTTTCACGGAGAACCAAAATTCAGTTCAATGTCATGATGTTTGGACTTGGGTGCCTAGTTTAATTCCATGTTCCTAGTGCGTAAAATGTTAGGAAGTTTATCATAGTTCAACTAGTATGGTGTAGTATAGTTTAATGTTACGTTGTGAAGACGATGGCTATGGTTTTTTCACACTATGTACTGTTTGTGGAACATAACATTGGTTAGAGGTGTGATGTGCTTCCCATCCATAATGACAAAGAATACACACCATTGGGATAGACCTTGTGGATGATATAATTCCCCTCCCATTTGGGATCCATATTTGGTGGCTTTCTTCCAAGTATCATCGACATACTTAGATCCAGTACTGTGTCACCTTAAAGAAAGGAGTAGAGACAAAATTTATTGTTGAAAATATTGGATACCTTATTTTTTTTCCTCTCTAGATTATTAAATGCCTGAATCCTATTCTCATTAAGGGATTCCATCTCATAAAGATGGAATTCATCTATTTTATCTGATGTCTACTGTTCAGAAAAAGATGATCGGACGATGGAAGCTAAATCTCAATGGGAAAAAATTACTTTGTTCCATACACCACAGAATATGAACTCCCATGGGGGGAATTTTGAGTCAAAATCTGATAAGCCCATAGGGTTTTTGGGAGCTTTTCCACGAAACTCCTCTTGTTCTGACCAACCATCTTCTGAAAAATGTTGGAGAGGGTTTTGTTCAATGACTCAATCTACCTATTTTTGTGAGAATGGTAGCGATAATTTTGGGTAAACCAGATGTTGTACTTGGAATAAAAATTATTTAGCTTATCTACTCAAACATTTGTGTCATTGTCAGTGATAATGGCCTGAGGGAATCTGAATCGATAGATGATGTAGGAGCACAAGAATTAAAAAAATTATTGGTCTTTGAATTCCTTGAGAGGAACTACATCTTCCAACTTAGAGAATAAATCTTTTTCAGTCAGAATGAGCCTAAATTAGAAATATATCTTTGGTGGATATGGTACCATGACATCAAGTCCCTATAACAGAAAGGGAAAAGAATAATTTTTAGTATAGTGAGGCTATGGCGGTCAATGAATGATGTTATCTTGGATCTGACACACATCAAACCTCTTAGGAAACTGGTTACATTCATGGACTAGGGTGGGACAAAATTATCCCATACCGTGAATATAGTAGGAGTTCTTAGAACCTTCCTAATGAGTTCCATAGGAACCAACATGAACTTCCAGCATAACCCAAAGAATATCATATCCTTTATTGTAGTGTAAGAGAATTCAATAAAAACCATTCTTTTAGATAATATTATCGAAGTTGGGACCAGTCTATAGGGTCAATTGTTCTGTACATCAATAAATTCATACATGATCAACTCAATTTTATGGGAGAGTTTAGTACTGGAGATACTCGATGAAGGCAGTCATCCAATTAGAGGCTTCTTCCACAAAGGGTGGATCTTGAGGTCCTAATGTGGAATCATAAGTGGTCATGTGGTTTACCTGCTGGTTGTCATCATTTTATGGAGTGACTTGGGCGATGAACCTTTGATGTTCCACATGGATGAATAGATCATCCTAGTTAGGCTCTTTAAGGGATGTAGATAAACTGGCAATGACATAGGCTCAAACATTCTATGATCAAGGAATATGATTTACCTATGGTCGAGAAGGGAACATGACCATTAGCTAGTGAGTGCATTCCAACAAGGGCACAAACTCTGGATTCCTAATGATATAGTCGCTGTTAATATTCTTGATGAATAACTTGGAGTTTAATTTCACATGAAGGTGGGGAACATTAATCTCCAGAACCATCTCAAGACCAGTGATGAGATCCTTATACTCTACCTCGTTGTTGGTGAAACCTTCTAAAAATAGGAACAAATAATCCATAACAACCTATGTGGGTCTGATTATGACAATCCCATTGCCTACACTTTGAGCTTGGGATCATTGAGGCTACTATTGGGTGGGCTATAGGGGGAACCATCGAAACGCATCTGCCAACATGTCATAGCCTGGTCCACTGAGATGATGGATTCATCTAGAAAGTAAAGATCCAGAGACTGCTCTGTGTGGTCTAGATGGTCGGCCAGAAAATATACCATTTCATAAACCTTGAAATTCTTTTTACAAATGAATATGATGTCAAATTTATGAAGAACCACTTCCCAATGAGGTAGAAAACTTTTCATTATAGGACAGTTCAAGATATACTATAGAAGATCCGTATAGGACACCATCTACATATCATGATGTTGTAGATAAAGCCACAAATTCTACACTCCAAAAGTAGTGCGAGGTATCTCTTCTTGATAGGATAGTATCTAGACTTCAGGTTGAGAAGAATACAACTGAGATAATATAAATTTCTCTCTTCCCTTTTATTGTTCTATTGAATGAGAAGGGAACCAAGGGATTGTTCTAGGGTAGTCAAACAAATGAACAACGAATTCCCAGAGATGGGTGGAATTCAAAATGGAGGTTCTTTCATATACTCCTTGATCTCCTCAAATGTTGTTTTTCATTCTTCATCCCACTGGTATATGGTTCCTTTATTCATGAGTCAGGAATAGGGATAACACATTCCTGCTAGATTCATGATGAATTGGTGTATGCAGGCCAAGAAGCCTCAAAATCCTCAGAGCTCATAGAGGTTGAGCAGAGGAGGAATCTAGATGATAGACTTGATCTTCTCAGGGTCAATCTCAATTCATCTATATCTGATGATGAATCCTAGAAAATTACCAAAGGTAATCTTGAAGGCACACTTCAAAGGATTCATCTTTAAATTCTAGGAGCAAAGGAATCTTAACACTTTCTCATGATCTCTAAGATTGTTCTAAAACTGATGGTATTTGACCACCAAATCGTCCACATATCATTCCACTAGCATCCCAAGGATGGGTTTAAATATGTAGTATATAACACACTGAGAGGTGGATCCTACATTAGTCAAACCAAAATGAATTACTTGATAGAAGAAGGTCCCTTGAGTCACCATGAAGGTGATCTAATCTTCATCTTCAAGGGCCATCCAGATCTGATTATACCCCTAATACCCATCCATGAAGGAGAGATCTTGGAACCTAGTGGTGGCATTGATCAAAAAATATTTTACCAGAAGTGGAAAATCATCCTTCAGGAAATGGTGGTTGAGTTCCTGGAATTTTATGCAGACTCTGATATATTCGTTCTTCTTCCTGAATGGAATGATGTTGGACTTCCATCATGGTTACTAAAATTCCATGAGGAAGATGGATTTTATGAACTCATCAACTTCATCCTCAAACATGTCACCATGAGAGGGGTGTATCTTCTTAGAATGTTTCTTGAAACCATGATGACTTACCAGAATACCAAGATGGTGGATGGTGACATGAGGGTCTTATACTGGAATCTCATCATAGATCTATGAAAATACATAATGATGTTGTATCAAGAAATCCATATACTACTACTATTCCTCAGTGGCCATGGATGAATTTATCAATGTTGGCATCAAGTATTCTTTGATACCCAGATTCACCTACACCAACTCCTCAAAAGTGGTGGAGAATATCTCTTCAAATGTAGGAGGTGTATCTTCTAAATCATCTTCACCATCTAAGGTATGGGAATCAATTTGGAGAGATAGACCATCCAATGAAATTGATCATGGAGGAACCCTGGTGCACACTTGAGAAAATTTTGATTCATCACTAGGGAACTATTTCTCTACGAAATCAGGTTGACTAAATCTATCACACCTATTCCATCAGGCCTTCAACTGAGGGGTCCATGAATGATGTCAAAGCAGTGGTGGATGGTTGGTTTGTCTTCATTCAACCTTGATGGGAAGAATATGAAAGTGTGGCATACAGTCATAACCATGGGGAGAACATCCTGATAACTCTTAGTGGTAGGGTTTTTTGGTATCACTTGAGCCTAACCCATGTAGGTGTATGACGTAATCTTGTGACGGTCCTTTAACAAAGAGGCGACATGCCCTCATCTCTCAGAAAAAAAGTAGCTCCCAAAGTCTGGAATCGTAGACTCCAAATGGTGAATCCAAAATCTGAATGAATCATCCATATATATCAATGGGTTGACCACAATTCTAGTGTGTTAGGTCTAAAAGGGGCCAAGATACCCTAAGAGGGGGGTGAAGCAGTGTATGAATATTCTTTTCTAAATTCTTTCGGTCCCACTAGATCTTGACCTCTTTATTATAAGTGTCACTTTATTTTCACTTAAGTGTTAATAATGATCTTATTAATTCATTATTTATCTAATGATGATGATTTAAATTTAATACAGGAACTCAAGAACATGGAAACAATGATTTTTACTTGGTTCCCACTCATTAGGATACATCCAAGGAGCATACAATAATGATGTGCCAATTGTTCCAAATTCACTAAGGCACACTGCCAATAATGATGGTTCAGTCTAGATCTCATATATAACCAAGCTCACTACCTTTACAAGGTTTAGGGCCTACTCACTCTATTCCCAAGGGCCACTCCCTATCTGTCTTTATTTGGCTCACAACTGGTGGATTGGATCACCTTCCTCCTCTTCCTTCATTCACTTATCTTGGAAGGGATTCACCCATAGTTTATGTACTTGTTGGTCCCTTAATTTTATTAATGAATACATCCTCAGTTATATATATATTCCCTATTGAAGTTCCACTTTCATCCAAATTATGAATAACTCTTTACCATAGATTTACTAGGAAATGACTTCTGAGCAACTTTAATGTTGCTCAATGCCTTCATGAATCCCCCCTTATGAGAATCTCAAATAGACTCCATGAAGATCGTTCCTTTCACAAAGCTCACTTTAGCCTTTACAAAGAAAACTTCCTTTGTGATGCTCAACTAACCTACATGAAGATCCTTTCTTTGAAAAATCTTACTTAGCCTTCATGAATTCCCTTACTTTCATGATGCTCAGAATATTTAGTTGGCTTCTATAGCCTTCACAAACTTCTTTTCATGAAACATATTTCATGATGATTATAACATTTGGTTAGATTTTATATCCTTCACAAACTTCTTTTAATACCACCTTCATGAACCACCTTCGCAAATCTGGAGCCTTAAGATTTTTATTATGTCGCACTACTTTTATGGAGGGGTATATGCCCATTTAAAAGAATTTCCACCGATTCCAGAACCTTCCAGCCACATCATCACCATTTTGTGATGCTCCTTATTTTCTCCTATGAATATCCCTTTTCCAAGATTCTCCAGGACAATTCTATCATTCACGATTCTTTTTCGTAATCATGTATCTTTCCATCAAAACCTTCATACCACCTCGATAGTCCACTTGAGATGCTCCTCACCTTTATTTTTTGCGATTCTTGTCGATGTCATATAGACCACTGCCAACTTTATTTGATCCTTCAAGAAACATCCTTTGTGAAACCCATATTTCCAAAACTCATGCCTTTTCCATATTTTCATAATACCTTCAATGAAATCAACTTTTCACAATGCCATCCAACCTCAAAATTTCATACCCCCCAAAGTCGGAAAACGCTAAGAAATATCATCACCTTATGTACATAATTTTCTATACCACTTCTTGAAAATTAATTCCTTTATCCTAGATATTTTTCAACATACTATGTAAAAAATATCTTTAAAGTTGCACAACATACCTTGTAAACCCACTTTTTTAACAAACACAATCAACCCATAAATGTTTCAATGTTACATTGAGGGATTGTTTTCCCAAAAATATCCCACTTTGGGTTTGTTAAAATTTATTCACAATTTGATACCTCATTGAAGATTCTTCCATATTATACCAAACTTCACTTCATGCAATTCATATAGTGATCAAATATTTACTCAACACACACTCTAATCCCACAAGATTCATGCTCATATTGAGAAATAAGAGTATAATCTAAATTTAATCAATGAATAACTTAATTCTAAAATCTCTTAACTGTTTCTTCACAAATATCATCTATAATGATATATAATCTTTGATTGATCACCTTTAGCATCGTCAGATTCAAAACTCCCCTATCCCACTACTTCACCTGTCTGCTTTAACTCTCTCTATCTCACTGCTCCACTAAACTACTTTTCCCCTAGTCTTGATTAAGACATTTTCTCCCTTTTGAAATCCACAATTTCTCCCTCTTTGTCAATGAACACAAAGGTCACTTCATTGTTGTATGCAATAGGGTAAAGAACACATATCAGTACATTATGGAATACACTCCATACCTTAGGGAGAGGGGTCCCACATCCACACTTTCTCAAGTGTGGGGATTCAAATACACTCCAAGATCCAGTCAATGTTGTTCAAACACTACTTTGGGTAAGGCCTTTGTCATAATGTCCTACCCAATTATTATGTAGGCACATACTCCAACATCATAATCCCTTGATACACCTTATCCTTGATAAAATGAAACTTGATTTCAATATGATTTTTCCTTAAGTTATGGACTAGATTTTTTCTAGGATTTATAGAACATGAATTATCACAATGGATTCCGATCACAGGATTCACTTTTACTCCCATATCATCAAACTACTGCTTCATACACAATAACTATGTGCAAGCAAGATTAAACATAATATATTTGGATTCTATGGTGATCAAAGATATGAAATCATGTTTCATTATTAGCCATGAAATACATAAAGCTCTAAGATATAATGCCCCACCCAATGTTGATTTTCTATCATATACTAAACTGGCCCAATCTGCATATGTATATCCCAATAACTCTTGCTGATATTTTTCATTGTACATATAAATGAAATCCACCATGACTTTGATATATTGAAGTATTATTTTTACTACAAGAATGTGGGTTTCCTTGAGATTTCATCGATACCACACTTCTTGACATGTGTCAAAAAAAAAATCTGGTCTTTTCACCATCAAGTAAAATAGGCTTCCAATGATCTTTTTTTATTCAACAACATTAAACATTTTTCCTTCATCATCCCATGAAAATTTCATCCAAGTAGCCATCTGAGTCGACATCTCCTTGTATTTATCAATTCCAAATATTCTCAAATACTCCTTAGCATATTCATATAGAGAAATTAATGTTCCATTCCTTCCTTGTGTTACCTATAAACCAAGTAAAAATGTCAGTTTACCAATCATTGACATTTTGAAATCACTTTTCATGAATTCAAAAAACTATCTGCACTGCACTTCATTTGATCCTTAAAAGATTTTGTCATCAACATATACCAGCAACATAATACTTTGATTACTTTAGGTTTTTTTCATTGAGATTTTAGTCAAATCCACTATGTTGAAAACTAAGATTTTTAAGAAACTGATCGAGCCTTGAATACCACACTCTTGGTGCTTGCTTTAACCCATACAATTCCTTATTCAATTGACAAACTATGTTCTCATATTCATAAATGAGAAAACCATCTGGTTTCTCAATGTACACTTCTTCTTCCATAACCCCATTTAGAAATGATGATTTAACATCCATGTAGAAAACATTGAACCTTCTTTTCAATACTATATCCAAGAATAATTTGATTGTATCCTACCTTGAAAAATGTGAAATTGTCTCATCAACATCAATGAACTCTATCTGGGAGTATCCTTTTCACACTATTCATGTTTTTTTGAATCACTAAACCATATTCATCCATATTATTGAGAAAAAACAGTTTAATTGTAACACCCCGAGATTTTATGAAAAATATTCTTTTTAATTTCATTAATGTCTTGTGTTGTACTCTACACCAAAAGGAGCTTGCACAACACACATCCTTGACTTGACTTACATTATATGCAATCGCGACCTTCCTCGATAGCGTGTGTAGTACGCAATACCGGGTTTCACTAAACAACGATATGCTATTAAAATATTATTAAAACTAGTCGTTATGAATAGTAATAACAACCTTTTAAAATTTTAGAAATTTTATCTCTCAAAATGGACTTCATTTTTTGATTCGGAGTATCAAATTTAGCCTATGGTGAAATTTTGGTACTTTTCGGATAACTTTCATATTCTGATGAATAGTGAACATTACTAAATTTTAATTAAAAACAACTTTTTTAATCGAAATAATTAATAGTGGTAAATTATTAATTTGAGTGGTTTTAAAGTATATTTAGAATATATTTTTACAATTTAATACAATGTTTTTCATTGGATGTAATTTCACATTTAAACCAGACATAAACAAGTGTCAATCTTTTGATAGTTATTATCTTTTAAAAACACGCTATTTGTTTTGACGACGGGAATTAATTTTTAAATTAATTAATGCAACTGATATTTTTTGAATTTGGTAAAATAGACATCATTTTTGAGTTCATAATATCAAATATAGATTAGGCCTAATTTTTGGTATTTTTCTGGAAACTTTCATTTTTTGATGAATAGTGAAACCACTAAGTGGTAGTTTAAAAAAATGAATTTTTCATAAAACTTAATTTTACCGCTTCTGTGAGTGGAATTTCAAAAATCCGAGAGACACGGTTGATGTCAGCAAGTAAAATGTGGTTCAATTAGATGAAAATAATTTTTGGTGAATAGTAACTTTTTAGTTTTTTTACCACGGTTAAAAGTAAATAGGGTAATTAAGGGTAAAAATGATATTATTATTACCCCAACACATGTACTAATTATATTGGATAAGTTTAATTCTACCAAAAACAACCTTAGGAATAAAATATGACCATTTAGTCCCACTTGGATTAGATTAGGACATTTATTATTATTTAATTCAAAGAAGAGTTAAAAAAGTTAAAATCAATGTTTATTTACCAAAACATTTTTAATATAGGGTTATACATAAGATAAATTCGATTGTAAATATTCATTAGAAATATAATAATATTTCCTACATAATGATATTTTATTTTTAATTTTTAGACATTAAATAATTTAATTTATTTATGACACAATGATGATGCAGTAATTACCATAATAGTAAAAAATTAGAATAATTGATATTATAAATACCCAAATAAATATAATTTGAGACTTTTTATGAATTAAAATAATTTTATATGTTAATATGACATGTTATTATTGATTTAAATAACTCTTTTCGAACTAATAATTCTGTTATGATTTTCAAAAACCTCAATTACTAAATAGTGTCAAAATTGACATAAAATAGTTTTTAAAACAAATATTATATTATTAAATGTTATTTTATTCCTAAAAATATAAGGTTCGGCCAAATGACTTAGATAAGGTTATATATATTAATAATAAACAAATTGGGGTTCTTTTGTCTTGTTATAATAAGTTTATTAACCTTATAGTGTAAGAACACAAGAAGACACGGTAAAAGTAAAATTATTTAACTTAATGTTAAATCTAAATCATAAGGTTAAAATAGGAACCTAAACTTGTCTAAATTATATTGGATGAGAGTATTTAGACCAATACCACCTTAGCTTCTAAATAAATCAACTTGGAGATATTTAAAACCTAATTTGTCTTTATAATAAAATAATATTTTTAGTTATTCCAAAGGTGCCCCTCTCCTCCCTTATAAAAGGGCACCTCCTCCCTCTCTTCCTCACACCACTTTGAGCCTTCAAGCTCGGAAAACCCCGGCCAATTTCTTCTCTCCACTTCCCTAGAGACATTCTAGAGGTCCTTTTCTTCTTCAAAGACCAATTTTAGTTCCCTAAAAGGAGGTCTCAAAGAAGCGCTTTAAAGAAGAGGTAATGCCCATTACCGATTCTTTCATCTTTATTTCTTCTTCCACTTCTTCTTCATTAGTTGTTTCATCATGAAGTAATAACATAAGTATCACTCATATACTGATATGTTATTATAAGAATAAAACAACCCTATTTCACTATCTATCCATCCTACGGAAAATGAAATCACCGCGCGTGCGTACGTACGGAATACCGTCTCCACGCCGTGGTGTAATCTATTTTCCACCACCACCTTACTTGGATGGGTATAATGGTATAAATAATAACTATATATGATTATTATAAATTGATATTGATTATGTAATAGTATACATACACTCCAATAAAATTCCACGATCATGGGAATGATATCATCGCTCGTGCGTACGTACGGAATGCCATCTCCACGACGCGATGAGATTCATTCTCAATGATTAACCATTCATAAATGATTATATATTATATATAATAAGTAATCATGAAATATATGAAATAATAATGATACAGGATTTATGTATATATATATATATGTATGTCATCCAATTAATTCCATTCAATTCAATGAGGAAACGAAAACAACGTTCATGCGTACGTACGACCTACCGTCTCCATGAACGGTGTATTTATTTCCATTTATAAATCTATTATATATATGTATATTCTGAATATATATTATATATAAATCATGTTTTACATTCTGTATGTAAGTAATCATGATCTAAGTAATCATATGAATAATTACAAGTCAAAAGACGGACGACAAATGAAACGATTTTACCCAAAACGCTCTTTAACATGAAATTTACAAAAGAACGGGTAATATAATGTCATAAGTGAACCATATATGATATCATAACAATTAATATGGTTCTGTAATAAGTAAATAACATTATTTAAATCATTATACAGGAGTTTCGGACACTTACGAATCAAATCAGACCTAAGGTAAGGGATAATTCTGCAAATCTCATTTTTATCCGAGATTGCTTACTCGTAAGTATTTACTGGGGATATTTCTATCATCCATGTACATGTTTTATAAAAGTGTTTTCATTTATGTTTAAAGTACTTTTTAACCATTCTTGACTTTTACTACATGGTATGTACGGAATCTTTCTTTTGTTTATGTTACGAGGTACTTTTTGACTTTTCTAGAAAAAGTACGAGAAGAATGTTTTTTTAACTTATACGGCACGAATGGATTTTTACGGTTTTATAAAGCCTTAGTTTCATGAAGCTTCCTCAAAAATATTTCATGACTATTTTCAACAAAATCCTTTTCTTTTAAAATTGAATGAAATTTTGTAAAAAGAGAATGATTTTGAAGAAGAAAGGATATTTTCCTCAAGAATTCATTTCAAGTGTTTTATCAAAACCATTTTCCATCTACGATGACATTATTTCATATGTGTATCATGTCTCTATGATTTACATGGTTTCAATTTTCTTATTATGAAATGATATCTATTTCTTTTATATGGATTATGTGATGATGGGATGATGTTTATGAAACCCATTTTATTTATTGGGTTATGCTATGATGTATGATTTATGATTTTGTGGCGCACGAAAGAATGATTTCATTATGAGATGGGTGGGACCTATATCTCCCTCCAATGCATTGGGTAAAGATTTTTATCTCATGAGATAGACATGGCTAGAACGGAAGGTTAAACTGGTTCAGTAAACAGGACTGAAACAAGGAGTGAACTCGATTCAGAAAGGGACTTTGTCCACTAAGATGGTCTTGGCATCAATGCCTTGGCTACTATGGAAATCATTACATGTGCTTAATGGATGCCACAATTACATGTTTTATTCCCATGCTATTTTATCATGATTTATGTTCCATTATGATCTATGCCTTATGTACTTCCATGTTTTATGTCATTGTTCAAGATTTTTAATGTTAATGTTTTTTTAAGTTCAAATGTATATGGTATGTTTTATTTTATCCATGCTTACCCTTACTGAGAATTTGAGCTCACCCTTTTTATGTTTTCTTTTCCCCAGGATTAAAAGAAAGATTTTAGGTAAGGAAACAAAAGTAGGAAGACCTTTATGGGAGATCTTGAAGATCTTTCACCACAATTAGAATATTACGTTCCGAGTTTCCAAAGACACTAAACTATTATGAACCTTGTGTGTCTGTTATTGTTATGTATTAAGTATTCCGCTAAAGTAATGTAATATCCATGTACGTCAAGATTTGGGTCTCTACAGTTGGTATCAGAGAAAAAGTTTAGTCAACCTTTGGAAACTAGGATGCAAAAACGTTAGTGAGATCCCTAGAGATATTTCTAAGGTATGTCTAGGGATGTCCCTAAGGATAAGTATACGTATAGGATATAGTCCTAGAACTATGGTAACGATATTAGATTAAACCAAAGATGTTAGATATTGAAGTTAATCCCCCTTTATTATGATTTTTGCCTCTCACACTATTCTTTTCGGGTTTTAGGAAATGGATGGAAACAATATGATTCACGATAATGGAAGATATGATGGAAAATGGAAAGATATTCTTCATGATCAACCAAATGAAATGGGATTTGGAAGTCCAAACATCATTATTATGCCGAATCAGAAATCTCATAATATGATCAATAAAGTAAAATTTGGTAAGTTTCCTGACTCGGCTAATAAGAGAAAGATGGAGTTTCATGATGATCATAGAGGAAAGAAAGTCCAATTTTACCTATGTAAATCATGTGGGAAGAGGCATCAAGGAGAATGTTTCAAAGGAACTGGAAGATGCTTTGGGTGTGGAAAAGAAGGACACAAGGCCAGTAAGTGCAAAGAAAAAGGTTCAGTTAACACCAGGGATGAGGATAATGGTATTTCTATGACATC
Source organism: Viscum album (assembly GCA_963277665.1). NCBI lineage: Eukaryota > Viridiplantae > Streptophyta > Magnoliopsida > Santalales > Viscaceae > Viscum > Viscum album. The sequence goes on along the minus strand of OY728121.1, from coordinate 83,505,215 downwards.
AACAATGGTTAAATGTTTTAAATGTGTAATGTACGGGCATTATGAAAACCAATTCCCTAAGGGAAAGTCTCATGAAGAGAATCAGTATGGTCTTATGGGTATTATTTATGTTGATGATGATGAAGAGACTACAAATGATATGTGAGAAGAAAGAATTGTTGAAGCTCAGTCAATGGTTTAAGAATGTAGTGGAATTATTACATGTTTATCATGTGTAATGATGTATAAGTAATCTCATGGTACTATGGAATAAAGAGACATATAAGGATTGTAACACTGTTGTCTTTCCTTGAGTTTTGAAAGTGTATGATTAATGGTACCAGTATCCATGAAAGGTTATTCAGATATTTTTGGAATGTAGATGATATGTGCATAATGAATGGATAAGGAGAAAATTAAATGTTTGATAGTATTCATGAGATCATGACTGATATAAGGAAATAGTTATATCATGGTTTGAGTATATAGAATTTTGGGTTTTTGGTATGTGGAAGGAGTTAACTTTTGACCGCACTCATGTTTTTACTAAGATTCAATGGGTGTTCATTTTTCAAGAGAATACATGATTAAGGCCTTAGAATATTTGATATGTGACCAAAAAGACATATCTTATGATATATGGGGATCAACGATGGTATTAACATGCTTGTTATATGAAATCTCTGGTAATCGTTTTCACTATATTATGAGAGTGGACTACAGTATTTTGGATAAGCCTAAAGATTGGAATGGATTATGTTGGACATAAGTTAGTATTGTTTAAGGATAGAAGTTTTTTCGATATTATTTATGGGATGTTATAGTAATGTAGTTTTAGAAAAAGGACAACCTGCAGGACGAGCGACAACACATCACATCGGACAAGGATGTGGGAATCGAACCCACAACTGAAGTGCGACTGGCCTTTATCGCTTACCACTGTCCTGCAAGAAGACCCTGTTTAGTAGAAACTAGTTTTATTATATTAAGCAGTATGATATATGAAGTATATGTCCATTTTAGGAACCATATATGATTAATCTCACTATAGATGGACTTATGTATTTTTGATGATTTTTATAACCTTTTTTTGACAGATGGAATGACCCATCATTCTATCACATGATCTGCTAACACTTCACGAATGAGAAATTCAACTTCAATTCTTTAAAAGATGAAGTGGAAATTGTACAAAGAACGACCAACGGTGAGACTATACCAAAATCATGAAAGTATTTCTTCTAATTCTAATTTCATCAACTTTAGGGAAATGATCTTGAAAACTAAAAATGTATTCCTAATGCCCTTATATCCGATAAATTAGATGGTACCTTAGATCATCACAAATCTATGGCTTTGTGATCGATGTCTTTTTCATAGCCATGTTCTCTACCACTCTCCATCGTAACTTGATGGTTAGATTTTTCTTCCATATCCATATTTTCACCTATATTCTCCTACATGGAAACCCAGTGATGAGTTACATTGGGTAATCTTTATGTTTCATACTTTAGTTTTTAAAATTAAGTTTCAGTATTCCTTTTTACGATGTGGGTTTCTATGAAAAGAAAACGATTTATAACCCCGATGAATTTCGAGGGCGAAATTTATTTTAAGGGGGGTAGAATGTAACACCCCGAGATTTTATAAAAAATATTCTTTTTAATTTCATTAATGTCTTGTGTTGTACGCTACACCAAAAGGAGCTTGCACAACACACATCCTTGACTTTCCTTGCATTACACGCAATCGCGACCTTCCTCGATAGCGTGTGTAGTACGCAATACCGAGTTTCACTAAACAACGATATGCTATTAAAATATTAATAAAAATAGCCGTTATGAATAGTAATAATAAACTTTTAAAATTTTAGAAATTTTATCTCTCAAAATGGACTTCATTTTTTGATTCGGAGTATCAAATTTAGCCTAAGGTGAAATTTTGGTACTTTTCGGATAACTTTCATATTCTGATGAATAGTGAACATTACTAAATTTTATTTAAAAACAACTTTTTTAATCAAAATAATTAATAGTGGTAAATTATTAATTTTAGTGTTTTTAAAGTATATTTAGAATATATTTTTACAATTTAATACAATGTTTTTCATTGGATGTAATTTCACATTTAAACCAGACATAAACAAGTGTCAATCTTTTGATAGTTATTATCTTTTAAAAACACGCTATTTGTTTTGACGAAGGGAATTAATTTTTAAATTAATTAATGCAACTGATATGTTTTGAATTTGGTAAAATAGACATCATTTTTGAGTTCATAATATCAAATATAGCTTAGGCCTAATTTTTGGTATTTTTCTGGAAACTTTCATTTTTTGATGAATAGTGAAACCACTAAGTGATAGTTTAAAAAAATGAATTTTTCATAAAAATTAATTTTACCGCTTCTGTGAGTGGAATTTCAAAAATCCGAGAGACACGGTTGATGTCAGTAAGTAAAATTTGGTTCAACGAGATGAAAATAATTTTTGGTGAATAGTAACTTTTTACTTTTTTTTACCACGGTTAAAAGTAAATAGGGTAATTAAGGGTAAAAATGATATTATTATTACGCTAACACAGGTTCTAATTCTATTGTATAAGTGTAATTCAACCAAAAACAACCTTAGGAATAAAATATGACCATTTAGGCCCACATGGATTAGATTAGAACATTTATTATTATTTAATTCAAAGAAGAGTTAAAAGAGTTAACATCAATGTTTATTTACTAAAACATTTTTAATATAGGGTTATACATAACATAAATTCTATTGTAAATATTCATTAGAAATCTAATAGGATTTCCTACATAAGGATATTTTATTTATAATTTTTAGACATTAAATAATTTAATTTATTTATGACACAATGATGATGCAGTAATTACCATGATAATGAAAAATTAGAATAATTGATATTATAAATACCCAAATAAATATAATTTGTGACTTTTTATGAATTACACTAATTTTATATGTTAATATAACATGTTATTATTGATTTGATTAACTTTTTTCGAACTAATAATTCTGTTATGAGTTTCACAAAAATCAATTACTAAATAGTGTCAAAATTGACATAAAATAGTTTTTAAAACAAATATTATATTATTAATTGTTATTTAATTCATAAAAATCTAAGGTTCGGCCAAATGACTTATATAAGGTTATATATATTAATAATAAACAACTTGGGATTCGTTTGGCTTGTTATAGTAAGTTTATTAACCTTATAGTGTAAGAACACAAGAAGACACGGTAAAAGTAAAATTATTTAACTTTATGTTAAATCTAAATGATAAGGTTAAAATAGGAACCTAAACTTGTATAAATTATATTGGATGAGAGGATTTCGTCCCATACCCACCTTATCTTCTAAATAAATAAATTTGGAGCTATTTAAAACCGAATTTGGCTTTATAATAAAATAATATTTTTAGTTATTCCAAAGGTGTCCCTCTCCTCCCTTATAAAAGGGAACCTCCTCCCTCTCTTCCTCACACCACTTTGAGCCTTCAAGCTCGGCCAACCCCTGAAAATTTCTTCTCTCCACTTCCCTAGAGACATCCTAGAGGTCCTGGTCTTCTTCAAAGACCAATTTTAGTGCCCTAAAAGGAGGTCTCAAAGAAGCGATTCAAAGAAGAGGTATTGCCCGTTACCGATTCTTTCATCTTTATTTATTCTTCCACTTCTTCTTCATTAGTTGTTTCATCATGAAGTAATAACATAAGTATCACTCATATACTGATATTTTATTATAAGAATGAAACAACCCTATTTCACTATCTATCCATTCTACGGAAAATGAAATCACCGCGCATGCGTACGTACGGAATACCGTCTCCACGCCGTGGTGTAATCTATTTTCCACCACCACCTTACTTGGATGGGTATAATGGTGTAAATAATAACTATATATGATTATTATAAAGTGATATTGATTCTGTAATAGTATACATACACTCTAATAAAATTACACGATCATGGGAATGATATCATCGCTCGTGCATACATACGGAATGCCGTCTCCACGACGCGATGAGATTCATTCTCAATGATTAACCATTCATAAATGATTATAAAGTATATATAATAAGTAATCATGAAATATATGAAATAATAATGATATTGGATTTATTTATATATATATATATATATGTATGTCATCCAATTAATTCCATTCAATTCAATGAGGAAACGAAAACAACGTTCATGCGTACGTACGGCCTACCGTCTCCATGAACGGTGTATTTATTTCCATTTATAAATCTATTATATATATGTATATTCTGAATATATATTATATATAAATCATGTTTTAAATTTTTTATGTAAGTAATCATGATCTAAGTAATCATATGAATAATTACAAGTCAAAACACGGACGACAAATGAAACGATTTTACCCAAAACGCTCTTTAACATGAAATTTACAAAAGAACGGGTAATATAAAGTCATAAGTGAACCATATATGATATCATAACAATTAATATGATTCTGTAATAAGTCAATAACATTATTTAAATCATTATACAGGAGGTTTAGACACTTACGAATCAAATCAGACCTAAGGTAAGGGATAATTCTGCAAATCTCATTTTTATCCGAGATTGCTTATTCGTAAGTATTTACTGAGGATATTTCTATCATCCATGCAAATGTTTTATAAAAGTGTTTTCATGTATGTTTAATGTCATTTTTAACCATTCTTGACTTTTACTACATGGTATGTAAGGAATCTTTCTTTTGTTTACGTTACGAGGTGCTTTTTGACTTTTCTGGAAAAAGTACAAGAAGAATGTTTTTCTAACTTATATGGCACGAACTGATTTTTATGGTTTTATAAAGCCTTAGTTTCATGAAGATTCCTACAAAATATTTCATTTCTATTTTCAACAAAATCCTTTTCTTTTAAAATTTCATGAAATTTTGTAAAAAGGGAATTATTTTGAAGAAGAAAGGATATTTTCCTCAAGAATTCATTTCAAGTGTTTTATCAAAACCATTTTCCATCTAAGATGACATTATTTCATATGTGTATCATGTCTCTATGATTTACATGGTTTCAATTTTCTTATTATGAAATGATATCCATCTCTTTTATATGGATTATGTGATGATGGGATGATGTTTATGAAACCCATTTTATTTATTGGGTTATGCTATGATGTATGATGTATGATTTTGTGGCACACGAAAGAATGATTTCATTATGAGATGGGTGGGACCTATATCTCCCTCCAATGAAATAGGTAAAGATTTATATCTCATGAGATAGACATGGATGGAATGACAGGTTAAACCGGTTCAGTAAAACAGGACTGAAACGAGGAGTGAACTCGATTCAGAAAGGGACTTTGTCCACTAAGATGGTCTTGGCAGCAATGCCTTGGCTACTATGGAAATCATTACATGTGCTTAATGGATGCCACAATTACATGTTTTATTCCCATGCTATTTTATCATGATTTACGTTCCATTATGATCTATGCCTTATGGACTTCCATGTTTTATGTCGTTGTTCAAGATTTTTAATGTTCCTGTTTTTTTTAAGTTCAAATGTATATGGTATGTTTTATTTTATCCATGATTACCCTTACTGAGCATTTGAGATCACCCTTTTTATGTTTTCTTTTCCCCTAGGATTAAAAGAAATATTTTAGGTAAGAAAACAAAAGTAGGAAGAACTTTATAGGAGATGTTGAAGATCTTTCACCACGATTAGAATATTACGTTCTGAGTTTCCAAAGACACTAAACTATTACAATCCTTGTGTGTCTTTTATTGTTATGTATTAAGTATTCTGCTAAAGTAATGTAATATCCATGTACGTCAAGATTTGGGTCTCTACATTAATCCTAACAAAATTCTTATCGTTTTTCCTTGAAACAACCTCCCATGTATGATTCATTAAAATTTAATAAATCTCTTCCTTCATATACTAGACCCAGTTTTAATCACTAGCTGATTCCCCAAAACATTTAGGCTCTTCCTGAGATAGAAACGATGCTTTCTATAGAGTTTTCATTCTCTTTGTCAACACCAGCACTTCCTGATCACCAATGATGTTCTGTCTGTATATTTCACCTCAACTCTTCGGAATTTTAAGATAATATAGATTTTAACTCCTCATATTAATCATCAGTATCTTATTTCAGAGGAAAATTAACACCTGAACTAAGGCATGATAATAATGGTTATGTATTCAATAAAACTTGGTACCACTAGATCATCCATATATGGATTTGACAACACTTCAGTTTCAAAGGAGACTCGGCATCATATAATCTCCTTTTTCATAGAGCACAACCTTCCGATTCATTTTTGAAAAATAGAATTTTTGTGTAACACCACTTGTTGAATCTGATATCATTTGTGGATTTCAACTTCTCATATTATTCTCTTTGTATATGTCTCGATTCAACATATTCACTCATGAAACATTACTACACACACCCCATGTATTGTATCTCCCCCTTAGACCCTTCAAACATCCAATAGATATAAGAAAAATTTAATGCATGGGGAGAGGGGTACCAGTGGAATTCTCAAGATAAGGATTGTGGTTGATCATGATGGATCACCCCTTTGATACATTCTTACAAAGAACTATATTGTTTTTATGCTTGTTCCAACTACCCAACCAAGTTTAACTATTTTGGCCATATGAATAATAATTCTTTACCCACATGCTAATTCTTCTTCTGATATGTAGATTTTTTAGGCTTGGCCTTTTTTAAAATTGAGTTTTAAACTCACCCGAATAGATTTCCTTCTTTGATGCTCCACCAATGTTCCATTTACCATGATTCTATCTCTAAGTAGGAATCCATCAACTGGTCATCCTCTATTTCCTCTTCCTCCACTGAAGAGCTATTTCCATTATCATCACATCTCACATTGTGCCTTGAAATTCATGTTTCTCAAGAAATTATTTATTCATTTTTATTTTATCAGTTATCTAAGCCACCGCACTATTTCTTGATTATGGTGGGTTCTTACATGAATGTAAATTATTCCTACTCAAAAACTAGAGAAGATACTCACTTTTTCTTTGAGGTTCACTCACATTATTTCAAAGAGACCTGTTGTGAGTGTAACAAATGAGGTTCTTGATACACCTTTTATTAAGTCCATAGTGTTTCCTATGAGAATTTAAACCTATTTTTCAACTTATCACTTTGTATTCTAGTGTAGAATTTCTCATTATACACCACTAGAGTTTAGGTTCTCCTTTCAAGTTTCTTCTCCTTTCATACTTTATTCCTACTGCAATATCTTTCCAAATTCCCATGATTAAAACATATAAAACATCTCCCATTAAAAACATAGCTCATGTAATAATTCCTCAGTTGATAGGTTGATGTACCTTAAGTTTTTATTCTAACATTGAGCTCTTGGGATTCTTGACACATACTCTTGGTGTGTCCCATTCTTCCATAATAGTATCATTTCATGGATAAATTATTCTAAGAGACTCTTCATTAAAATTTCTCAAGACACTTATTATTATTCTCAGATTTAGAAATATTTCTATCCTCACAGCATGAAATATATTCCAAATCCTTTGAACAAAAACATTATGTATGGCCATAAATCCCACATAAATAGCACATTAAATCATTACTTTCTATAAAAACCATTCTAGGTATGTTTCCAGTATATACATGATTTTTCCTATTTATGGAACTATCTAAACTATCATCTTGTCATGCATGGGAGATAGTTCATCATATCCAATACTAATTTTTCCCAAACTGCATGACCTCTGAGATAAGAAAATATTTTCTTATTTCTCTTCAGAAATAGAATATTTTCTTTCCATTTCATCAACACCCACCTAAGGATAATAAAATAGTAAATGTAAATAATCCTTCAATTTAGTCTTACCTTTGGCATTAGATTTATACACTTAATTATTCACTTATTCTAGATATTATACCAATTATTTAATCTTCATATTGCTCGATTCAAGTTGAGAATTAAGTTCTCTCTTGAGATTCTTCCCAACACTCATCTCATATTTCACTTCTCGGGTGAGCTTATCAACAATGTTACTTTGATCCTTTATTTTAAATTTTTCTTGAGAAATAGAATTAGTATAACATGAATTATCTTATTGAAGCCTTTAGTTACCCTAAACTAGTTTAGATAACTATTTAGTAAGATCATAATTCTTGGCTTAACTATTCTAAATTTCTTCCGAATTTATATCCTTTCCCTTTTGACCATCTTTGAGTTTATCAATCTTTGTAGACATATTTTTTTGTTCTTAATATTGGGAATAATTCTTCTCACTCAGATCATTAGACACTTCTAGAAGTTTTTTATTTAAACCTTTCAAATTTTTGACCTCAATTTCCGGCACTTGGATTAAGATATCCTTAGATTTGATTTCATCATCCAATTTATGATCTAATTAATTTGTTACATGGAAGTCTTCTACTTTTGTAATTATTGTAATTTATTATTCATAATTTGTTATAGTATCACTTGGAATATCAGGTTCTCTATTAATTCCTGTAGCATCATTGAATGAGTAAACACTTTCACTGTATTATTCATCAGAATCATTCTTGAGTACACTGTTTGTTTCTTTCAACTGAATAAAACTCTTTCCATAAAAACTTCCACACTAAAGAATTCCACCAGACTTCTTCTTATTCTTTTAAGTTATTCCCTTTTCCATGGAACCAAAAGATAAGAGCATAATGAATCTTTAACTTCAACAATGGACTGAATCATGTCAGATAAGACCAATTTGATAAAAGAAACTCAGTTTTGATACCACATTTTAGGTATAAAAGGGGCCTAGACACCTTGAGGGGGGGGTGAGTATGGATGTGAATATTATTTTCTAAATTCTTACTGACCCACTAGATATTTATATCTTTATTATAAGGGTCACTTTTTTCAATTAATTGTTATTAGGGATGTTATTATTTCCTTCTTTATCTAATGATGATTCTATGAATGTAATGCAGGAAAACAAGAACAAGAGAACATCAAATTTCACATGGTTTACCCCCACTGGGCTACATCCATAGAGAATACAATGACTATGTGCCAATTATGCCAAATTCAATAAGGATCACTAAAATTAATGATGGTTTGGGGTTGTTCTCATATATACCTAGGATCATTACCTTTACATAGTTTAAGGACTCTTTACTACATTTCTAAGGGTCACTCCCTATGTCTCTTTCTTTGGCTCACTACCAGTGGAAAGGTTCACCTTCTTCCACTTCCTTCTCTCACTGATCTTAGAAGGGATTAACCCATAGTTTATGGACTTGTAGGTACATTCATTATAAATAATGAATACATTCCCAGTTATAGATAGATTCTCTATTAAATGTACACTTTCTAAAAACTGATGAATACCTCTTTAACACAGATTTACTAGGAAATTTATTTGGAACAAATTTTGCGATGCTCACTACCTTTATGAATCTCCTCTTTCACAAAGATAAAATCTCATTTGCAAAGCTCCTTACTTTCAAGAAGCTCACTTTATCCTTCTAAAAGCACACCTCTTTCATGAAGCTCAACTAGCCTTTGTGAAGCTCTTTTCTTTTGCGGAGATTACTTAGCCTTCGCAAATTCCCTTACTTTCGTGATGCTCAGAATATTCAATTTGATTTTATAGCCTTCACAAACATCTTTTCATGAAACATATTTAGTGATGCTCATAGCATTAGGTTGGATTTTATAGCCTTCATGAACTTCTTCACATACAAAATTTGTAAAAAATATTCTCAAATCTGGAGCCTTAAGATTTTTTTATGTCTCAGTAATTTTCTGATGGGGGTAGAGGACTATTTATAGGGATTTATACTGATTCCAGAATCTTCTAGCCATGTCATCAACATTTTACAATGCTCCCTATTTCCACCATGATTCTCAATTTTTCTAAATTCTCTATGAAAATTATCCCATTCACAATTCTTGTTTTAATCACTAAACTTTCCATCAAAAACATCATACTGTCGTGGTGCTCCACTCGTGATGCTCCTCACCTTCATCATTCGCAATGCTCGTTTTTGTCACATAGATCACTGTAAACTTTATTTGATACTTCTTAAAACACCCTTTTCAAATACCATCTTCATAAAACTCATTCCATTTCCATATTTTCATAAGGACTTAAAGAAAACCCTCTTTTGACAATTATAACTAAACTCCAAATTTTAGACCCCAAAAATTAGGAAAACATTAGGAAACGACGTCACCTTGTGCTCGTAATTTTATATACCAATTCGTGGTATTCATTCCTTTTTCCTGGATATTTATCAACATAATGTGTCAAGAATATATATGGAGTTCCAAAACATACCTTGGAAACCCACTTTGTCAACAAACACAATTAACCCAAAAATTCTTCAATGTTAACTTAATAGTTTTTTGTACCAACATAGTGCACTCAAAATCATTGGTATGAACCCATTTTTCATTTAACTTTTAATATTAAACATCTATATTGTATGATTAACAAGATTAAAAAAAGATATTTAATAGCTTTGATCACTCCCACTTGACCATTGAAGGATTACATGAGGCATTGGTGATATGAGGAGGGATTCACTACATGCAGATGAAGCAAGGGTATACCCATCAGTTCATTGTAGATGGTATCATGCGAGACAACCATGAATTCAGTGTTTGCATCTAAGACAAAAAATAGGAGTTCAACCAAATTATTCCACACAACCTTTTCTCAGTCCTATCATAACCTTGAATTTCCTGGTCAGAGGGACTCCGACCTGCTTTAGTTTGTCCTAGCTCATAGAGCATCTGGGTCGGGATGATATTGATCCCAGAACCTATGTTTACTAGACAACATCGAACATACACTCCATTGAATTGGCTAGTTATGTTCATTAGGTGAATGTTCCCATTTACGAGAGATCCTTAACCTTCTCTTGATAATGAAATGAAATCATGGAATTCGGCTCACTTGAATTACTTAGCATGAAAGGCCTCTACTACTCTTACCTCTTACTCAAATTGGAGGGGGATCATAAAGTATTTTATGAGGGATTCACACATCTCTTATAAAAGGAGATAGATCGAGATAATCAAGATCTTTACAGGAATTTTGGTGAGTTGATTAAGTACGTCATACTTCCGTGCGAGACACACATTTATACCAGCAGGAGGTTTCTCTTTGGAAGGAGGTATACAAGGTGCTACTGGTCGAACAAGTGGATTCTAATTGGTGTTTGAAATATCCTACTGCTCATCAACTGAACCAAGAAATTTCACTACCATGTAACTATCCGATGCTTGAGGCCTGACCACATCTTGACTAGATTGATCACAATGTAGTTGCGGCTGCTCCGCCTAGTTGAGTAACATGATCAATAGAAACAACTAACCTGACAAGACAAGCTGAGAGGACTATGCCTGATGAGCTCTATGATAAGCATACTATATAGTATTGATAGTGTGTATGGATTATCTCCAATTTCTATCCAATGAATTTCAAAGATTTATATATCCAGAGTTCTATAGATGATGGCATCGACCATGGACATTATGAGGATCTGTCTGATACACCTCATCACCCGGAACCATATAGTGATCCACCAAATCAACAATATTTATAACATCATACTACAAGTCATTATCAGAGAAGTATTCCATTACTGGCTAGACTCTGGGGGTGATTCCCATTTCTAGAGGCATGAAATATCTAAGAGTGAGAGAAGGCTTCGACACCGACAATGGACTTTTCTTTCCCTTGTGTCACCGTCGCCTACTATTTTGAGAAGTATAAGGATGTGATGTATATATACAATTGGTAGATGGAGAAATCACAAAAATTTAAGTGGATCATGTCGATTAAAATGGAAATGGATGAAACTGTGGTCACGAGTGATCAGTCTATGATCCAACCAATTGTTGTACTTATGAGTCCCGCAGTTGGAAACCAACTGCTATTCACCTTCACTTTAACTGTTAGGATTTAAAGAGATGAATTCCATCTATGCTAGAGCAGGGAACAACATGATTTTTTTTTTCAACCTGGTCCTAGAGATAGTCCTTGAACACATAGAATTTCTTGATGGTATGTCCTAGGATTCTGTGATAAGGATAATAGTCTGGGTAATCGATGAACTGAGCTTCCTAGAGATTCCTCCAATCTAGAAACATCATAACCACTTGCTCTAGGGAACTGAGTAAATAACCATGAACCTAAGACTCATGAATTGAGTTGGAATAGTTTCTCTTGTATGAGAAGGTATCTCTTCGAGCATGGCCTTAACAAGGGGATGGATCTTGATGAGGGGATAGGGCCTGATTCTTTCACCTAGGTGACAGTAGTGTATTATGCAGTTCCACCTAATGATTCTGTTCAGGGAATTCTTGATCCGGAGGCTAGGACTGGGGTTGTTTTCCTTGGTGAGGATGTGGATGAGGCTATACTGGTAATAAATATAGCATCTTGGGGGCCTCTACCTATGTGACGATATCAACATCTACCTTGTCCTCTCTTCTTGTAGGAGTTATAGGAGGAAACAGATGCACCAGATTAACTTACGTTGAGGATTCCTATAGGAACAAAGACTTGTCATAAAAATCCTGAACTCCACCAGTGAAATTTTATGTGATGAGGGATGGAACAAATTCTTTCTTAAAATTAACCTCATAAATCATCAATAGATTCTATTGAGTCGGTGACATATCTAGTGAATATGTGAGGCCCTTCCATCAGGTGAGGAAGTCTGAAACTCGCTTAGTCGGCTATTTGTTTCACTTGAAGAGGTTGAAAATACTTATCTCACACTTGGTGGAGATAAACTAGTTGAGAAAAATTATGTGAAGATCTTCCCATCTAGCAATGGACCCAATGGGAAACTGGTAGTACGAGCAAAATGTAGAACCTTAAATTGTATATAAAATACATCGGAGTTTGGCTATTTCTTACTTCTATGAGGTTCCAAACATTTGTCCTGACATGGAGATGAAGTGGGATAGATTCTGTAGTAGGTCACCCATCCTGTTTAAGGGGATGGAGTTAGGATTCCCAATATTCGGGGGGGGGGGGGGGGGTGCTCTCATGTCATCCACCCATGTTGGATATGGCTTTCCATTCGGTGGTATTTCCACCTATCATGTCTCTAGGGCTTTGAGGAGAGTAGTGAGAGAAGATACTAGATTGTCTTGGTGAGGATTCCTATCTTGACAAGGATTTATAACCCCTAGTGAATTGATAGACTCATTAACATGATAGGCTGGCTATTGCATCTCGCCTTTTTATCACATAAACTTTCATTACATTATACAAAACTGAGGATCTTTAAGGTTTAGTGTCTTGGAAACCAGGAAATTAATACATGAAACAAAAAAACATTCTTCTTAAACACTTGAAAGGATTCTCCTTATGTTCATCCTAGTTTCATTACTGCATCTCATAACCTGGGGACATACATCAAAAGAAAGGGTGAGCAGAAGGCCCAGTAAGGGAAATAAGGGAAACATTTAACATTTGAACTTGAGATACATCAATAAAGTCATGAAAAGAACTTTAAGGCATGAGAATGAAATCATGAGGCATATCATAATAAAAATAAATTATTTCATAACTTGAAGATGTGGCTACAACATTTAAAAAAGACAATCATTTCTGTTTCACCAAGGTCCATCCCCAAGGTGTCAATAAAAATTACCAAGGTTATTCACCAAGGTATCAATCTAAATGGTCATCTCTAGAGATTAAGTCTTTACCCAATGCATTGGAGCGATATCAGGGCGCACCCTTAAATTTTACTTTTTTATCATGTGAGCCACATATATCATCATCAATCATTTCATAAACAACCCATATAGTATAAAATAAATTGGTTTCATTCCATAATCATAACGTTTTAAAACTGCTTTAAAGATATGATCTTTATGTCACTTTAAAACCCACAGAAAAGGAAGGTGGGTCTCATGTATGTAAATCCAAGAATTTAAAATAGAACATTTTGGTATATATGTGAATTACCCATGAGAAGAATGATCTTTGAGTATTAAATTAATAAAGTAAAAGAAATTTAGAAAAATAGAGAGACATTTTGAGACGGAAATTCTGCAGCATAACGGCTATGTTACGAGGTTTTAGAAAACATTGAAAAGAGAGGGGACATGGGTCACCCACTAATAAATGATCCATAAAACAGTATAGGGATAGAATATTAAGGACATATGAACATGGTAATTGAATTTGAAAGATTTACCATACGAAATGAAGAACATGAAAGGAAGACAAAAATAAGATTTCTCTTATGAAAATTCAGCAGCCTAACGATGTCACTTAAACTTTAAAAAAATGAATTGACGAGATCAAATAGGGTCTCTAATAATATGAAAATAAAAGATCAGTATGATAGATATAGAGATCATACCCCAACATAATAAAAAGGATCTTTAAATACATGACATGAAAGTAGAACTTTGAAAAATGAGAAAGGTGAACGAATCCCTTAAGAATTCGGCAGCCTAACGGCGCCACTTAAACTTCAAAATACTGAATTGAAAAGATCAAATGGGGTATATCATCATATGATCATAAAATATCAGTATGATAGATATAGAGATCATACCCCAACATAATAAAAAGGAACTTCACATGAAAGTAGAACATTGAAAAATGAGAAAGGTGAATGAATCCCTTAAAAATTCGGCAGCCAAACAGCGCCACTTAAACTTCAAAATACTGAATTGAAGAGATAAAATGGGGTCTCTAATCATATTATCATAAAACATCAGTATTATAGATATAGATATCATAACCCAACATAATAAAAAGGAACTTTAAATACTTGACATGAAAGTAGAACTTCAAAACGAGAAGGGTGAAAGAACCACTTAAAAATTCGGCAGCCTAACGACACCACTAAAAACATAAAAATATTGAATTGAAGAGATAAAATGTGGTCTCTCATAGTATGATCATAAAATATCAGTATGATAGATATAGATATCATACCCCAACATAATTAAAAGGAACTTGAAAGACTTGACATGAAAATAGAACTTGAAAATGAGAAGGGTGAAAGAATCCGTTACAAAAATTTCGGCAGCCTAACGACGCCACTTAAACATTCATAAAATGAAATGATGAGAGTAAGAGGGGTTCTCTCATCATATGAAAATAAAAAAGAAATTATAATTAATATAAAAGAACATCCTCCAACATAAGAACATGGAGCATAAAATAAATGACATAAAAGAGATTACTTGAAAAGAAAGAGAGAGGTCAGATCCCTTACCTTAAAACGTAACTCTTAAAACTCAATGGTTCGGATCTTGAGGGCTTGGGGGCACCTTGGGAGGATTCCTTGGGAGGTAATGTGACCAGAGCTTCGTTGGGGGAGAGTTGGGAGTCGAATAGATGAGAGGATGGCTTGGTATTTATAGGGAAAGTGAGGGGACAAGGCATTAATGGCCAAGGGACACCTCATTGGTGGTTTTGAAAAAACGATGGGCTTGCCCAGGGTATTTTCCCATGGTATTGGACACATGGGCCCCCCATACAATAATTCATCACCTTTGGTCGGCCAACCCTTAAAATATCTCATGGCATCATCATGACATAGTTATGATGTCATTAAACATACCGAAACCCTAAAACTGTATTTTTACTATTCACTAAAAATTTAACTTTCTCAGAAAAACCCCAAAAATTTCACATTAACCAAATATCAATGCTCTGATTTAAAAAATTAACTCCATTTTATAAAAATAATTTTCTAAATATTTTTAATTTAATTTTTAAATAAATACACTATTAACCGAAAATTCATTTTTCAGAAAAAACCCCAAAAATTAACTTAACATAATATCGATGCTCTGAGTTCAAAAATGAAATCCATTTTATAAAAATAATTTTCTAAATATTTTTAATTTAATTTTTAATTAAAAAACACTATTCACCCAAAAAAACTAATACTTGAATAATAATTTATGAAACCATTATTTAACCATTTTATTGAATCACAGTACTTAATCAAGGTGCCTAGATTATTTTAATACTTTTTTTAAGTGAGATTACTAATACATTTGGACAAATTACTAATCCTAATCATAAAATCACTATTCATAATTTACTATTCATAAAAAATCATGTTGATCTTATTAGACTCTAAATTTCATACTGGACATAATTATAGAAGACCATTTTTTGAATATGATTACACGTTTTTAGTTATTTAAGATTTACATAAACATTTTTAAAATATCCTATTTTCTAAAATTTATAAAAAATCTGCATACTATATTTATCCGGTCCTTTGAAAACTCATAAACTTTATCATAAGAAGAAATCCCATTTTTTTTAAAATAAAGGAATACACAACGTAGTTACGGTCTCCTTACATAGCCCCTTATCACACCAGCATAGGACCTAAGTGTAAGGTGTGATAAGGTGAGAGAATCCGAGGGAGGCTCGGGCAACATCGCACGAGTAGTAATTTCTATCAGTTTGAACTTCTCTTGAAGGCGATTCCGTTCCAGCTTCACACGATGAAGTTCGGCTTGGGTTTGGTCCAGAGCAATGCCTAGTGGTGCTACCTCCTTCCCATGTTCTGTTATATAGGCTTCGATCGGTCCAAGACTACTAGGTGAGGCCATCAAATCTTATTTCTATATTAATTAACCAAGATCACTTGTATTTAGAGACAAACATCGAAATGTTTAGTTTCCAGTGTTCATTTTGACCAATGGTCATATAACAGTCAAAACCCAACAGTCTCATTTTAATTATACTCATGTTATCCAATGAAATAATTTTTTTGAGTATAAAAAAATCACACAAAATTAGGAAACAAGATTTATTCAAAATTTCGGGTCGTTACAATCTTCCCCCCTTAAGAAATTGCGTCCTCACAATTTTTAGAACAGGGTTTTGAAATTTCATTGAATGTCCCACATTGGAAAAGGATTCAGTAAAACTATTACTTTAAAAGAAAGAAAGGTAAGTAAAAAGGTCACCTGAGTTAACCCATAGTAGGATCCCATGTAGGAAAACATGGACATGGAGGAAAAAACAAAGGGTCTCGTTCTAAGGGAGAGTGATAGAAAACATGACTAGGAGAAAGTTAACAACATCAAAATCACAAACTTATGATGGGTCAAATGGTATTTGATTTCCTAGTAGGAAACTTTAACAAACAAATTATTTTGTTTTATGTTTCTTTTAATTGTTTTGAGGAACTCATTTACTACATAGAATAAAAACATAAGGAAATATAACTACCTTTAAGTAGTGTTTAATCCTTTAATAAGTTTCTACCAAAACTAATATTTTCATCAAACGATGAGCATTCAAAAACAGTTGGTCTCATCAAAAGAACAAGAATAATCTTCTATAGAATCACGTATTCCACAAAAGAAAAACAATCTATCTTTAAACATTTATCCCAAAAATAGAACGGTTAAGATAAAACAAATCTTCAAAAAGAAAGAATCCCATAGGAAGGGAAACTAATTTTAAATCTTCAAAGTTCCACGGTACTACCCAGAGTTCATCATAGACCATTCCGTAAATAACTATCCTTAAAATTCCTCAAAATAACCCAAACTAAGATTGAAACCCAAATACAATAAGGACTTGATAACATAGTCTTCCAAGATAAAATTCATCGTTCATCTCCAAAAAACATCAACCACTCCTAATATCTTATATCAAAAGTAACTAACCTAAAAATATTTTCCCCAAGATAGGTCAATAATTTCCATAAGTAACCTATAATACCATAAGTTCACCTTAAATTCATCGATTCTTCAAAATATAATTAAAATTTTACTCCTCAAAGAAAATACCATAGTAATCTATTTACCTCGATCAAATAGGGTTCCCAAAATAGTGAACGTCTTCCAAAATAATAATCATCTTTTAATCCCCCAATCATCTCTATCATATTAATACAACAATCATCACAATCCTATCACATTGGTCGTTGGGACATGCTCTTCCATTTCCTGCCATTAACTAAGAAAAGAACATATAATTAGGGGGCTTAAATACTTAGCCAATAATCATTAAAAAGAAACTTTAAGCATGGAAGGATAAACTTGTAGAAGGAAAGTATACCCTAACTTGAGATCCCCTAGGTTCAAATCTAGGTTATCCATGAACATATATTCTTATGTGAATCTTTATTTTATTTTATCTTTGTTCCTTTAATAATGGTTCATACTAAGATTATGAATTTACCAAATCATATCCCCCGGGAGTGTCGTAACCAAGAGTGCAACAAGGCCCATTGTCGTCTACCAGTTCCCGTTTGAGTCTAGCTCAAAGTGGTATTTCTTGGTTTTAACCCTATGAACATCTATGCCAGAGCCACCTCTACCTGCTCGTATCTAGACAAGGATGTATTTTCATGGCAACCCCTTACTCAATACTCACCAAAATACCACGAAGGTTTTCTATATTTAAACTTTTCTATAGGGTTCTTCCTAAAGTTTTCATATCCTAATTTCCACAAATAACTAAACCAAAATTTGATACCAACTATTGCATCCCGCCTTTTTGTCACATAAACTTTCATTACATTATACAAAACTTAGGATCTTTAAGGTTTAGTGTCTTGGAAACCAGGAACTTAATACATGAAACAAAAAAAATTTCTTCTTAAAAAATTGAAAGGATTCACTTTATGTTCATCCTAGGTTAATTACTGCATCTCATAACCTAGGTACATACATCAAAATAAAGGTTGAGCAGATGGCCCAGTAAGGGAAACCAGGAAAACATTTAACATATGAACTTGAGATACATCAATAAAGTCATGAAAAGAACTTTAAGACATGAGAATGAAAATATGAGGCATATCATAATAAAAATAACTTATTTCATAACTTGAAGATGTGGCTACAAAATTTAAAAAAGACAATCATTTCTGTTTCACCAAGGTCTATCACCAAGGTGTCAACAAAAATTACTAAGGTTATTCACCAAGGTATCAGTCTAAATGGTCATCTCTAGAGATTAAGTCTTTACCCAATGTATTGGAACGCTATCAGGGCGCACCCTTAAATTTTCCTTTGTTATAATGTGAGCCACATATATCATCATCAATCATTTCATAAAAAACCTATATAGTATAAAAGAAATGGGTTTCATTTCATAATCATAACGTTTTAAAACTGCTTTAAAGACATGATCTTTATGTCACTTTAAAACCCACAGAAAAGGAAGGTGGGTCTCATGTATGTAAATACCATAATTTAAAATAGAACATTTTGGTATATATGTGAATTACCCTTTAACAGAAAGAGCTTTTAGTATTCACTTAATAAAATAAAATAACTTTAGAAAAAGAGAGAGACATTTTGAGACGAAAATTCTGCAACATAACGGCGATGATACGAGGTTTTAGAAAAAATTGAAAAGAGAGGGGACATGGGTCACCCACTCATAAATAATCCATAAAATA
Organism: Viscum album; assembly: GCA_963277665.1. Taxonomy (NCBI): domain Eukaryota; kingdom Viridiplantae; phylum Streptophyta; class Magnoliopsida; order Santalales; family Viscaceae; genus Viscum; species Viscum album. The sequence goes on along the minus strand of OY728121.1, from coordinate 83,485,804 downwards.
GTATAGGGATAGAATATGAAGGATATATGAACATGTTAATGAAATTTTAAATATGCACCATATGAAATAAAGAACATGAAAGGAAGACAAAAATAAGATTTCTCTTATGAAAATTCGGCAGCCTAACGACGTCACTTAAACTTCAAAAAAATGAATTGATGAGATAAAATAGGGACTCTCATCATATGAAAATTAAATATAAGTATTATAGATATAGAGATAATACCCCAAAATAATAAAAAGGAACTTGAAAGACTTTACATGAAAGTAGAACTTTGAAAAATGAGAAAGTTGAACGAATCCCTTAAAAATTCGGCAGCCTAACGACGCCACTTAAACTTCAAAATAATGAATTGAAGAGATAAAATGGGATATCTCATCATATGATCATAAAAGATCAGTATGATAGATATATAGATCATAACCCAACATAATAAAATGGAACTTCAAAGGCTTGACATGAAAGTTGAACTTTGAAAAATGAGAAAGGTGAACGAATCCCTTAAAAATTCGGCAGCCTAACGGCGCCACTTAAACATCAAAATACTGAATTGAATAGATCAAATGGGGTATCTAATCATATGATAATAAAATATCAGTATGATAGATATACAGATCATACCCCAACATAATAAAAAGTAACTTTAAAGACTTTACATGAAAGTAGAACTTCAAAACGAGAAGGGTAAAATAACCACTTAAAAATTCGGCAGCCTAACGACACCACTTAAAACTTCAAAATACTGAATTGAATAGCTCAAATGGGGTCTTTAATCATATGATAATAAAATATCAGTATGATATATATAGAGATCATACCCCAAAATAATAAAAAGGAACTTGAAATACTTGACAAGAAAATAGAACTTGAAAATGAGAGGGGTGAAAGAATCCGTTACAAAAATTTCGGCAGCCTAACGGCGCCACTTAAACTTTCATAAAATGAAATGATGAGAGTAAGAGGGTGTCTCTCATAATATGAAAATAAAAAGGACAGTATAATTAATATAAAATAACATCCTCCAACAAAATAACATGGAGCATAAAAGAAATGACATAAAAAAGATTACATGAAAAGAAAGAGAGAGGTCAGATCCCTTACCTTAAAAGGTAACTCTTAAAACTCAAAGGTTGGAACCGTTAGGGATTGGGGGAACCTTGGGAGGACTACTTGGGAGGTAATGTGACCAGAGATTCGTTGGGGGAGAGTTGGGAGTCGAATGGATGAGAGGATGGCTTGGTATTTATAGGGAATGTGAGGGGACAAGGCATTAATGGCCAAGGGACACCTCATTGGTGGTTTTGAAAAACCATGGGATTGCCCATGGTATTTGCCCATGATATTGGCCACATGGTCCCCCCATACAATAATTCATCACCTTTGGTCGGAAAACCCTTAAAATATCTCATGGAATCATCATGACACAGTTATGATGTCATTAAACATACCGAAACCCTAAAACTGTATTTTTACAATTCACTGAAAATTCAACTTTCTCAGAAAAATCCCAAAATTTCACATTAACCAAATATCAATGCTCTAATTTCAAAAATGAACTCCATTTTATAAAAATAATTTTCCAAATATTTTTAATTTAATTCTTAAATAAATACACTATTCGCCGAAAATTCATTTTTTTAAAAAAAACCCCAAAAATTACCTTAACATAATATCGATGCTCTGAGTTCAAAAATGAAATCCATTTTATAAAAATAATTTTCTAAATATTTTTAATTTAATTTTTAATTAAAAAACACTATTCACCCGAAAAAACTAATACTTTAATAATAATTTATGAAACCGTTATTTAACAATTTTATTGAATCACATTACTTAATCAAGGTGCCTAGATTATTTTAATACTTTCTTTAAGTGAGATTACTAATCCATTTGGACACATTACTAATCCTTTTTATAAAATCACTATTCATAATTATTATTCATCAAAAATCAAGTTGATCTTATTAGAATCTAAATTTCATAATGGACATAATTGTAGAAGACCATTTTTTGAATATCATTACATGTTTTTAATTATTTATGGTTTACATAAACATTTTTCAAATATCCTATTTTCTAAAATTCATCAAAAATATGCATACTATATTTATCCGGTCATTTGAAAACTCATAAAATTAATCATAAGAAGAAATCCCAATTTTTTTTTTAAAATAAAGGATTACACAAGGTAGTTATGGTCTCCTTACATAGCCCCTTATCACACCATCATAGGACCTAAGTGTAAGGTGTGCTAAGGTGAGAGAATCCAAGGGAGGCTCGGCCAACATCGTACGAGTAGTAATTTCTATCAGTTTGAACTTCTCGCGAAGGCGATTCCGTTCTAGCTTCACATGATGAAGTTCGTCTTGGGTTTGGTCCAGAGCAAAGCCCAGTGGTGCTACCTCCTTCCCAAGTTCTGTTAGCTGGGCTTCGATCGGTCCAAGACTACTGGGTGAGGCCATCAAATCTTTTTTCTATATTAATTAACCAAGATCACTTGTATTTATAGACAAACATCGAAATGTTTAGTTTCCAACGTTCATATTGACCAATGGTCATATAACAGTAAAAACCCAATAGTCTCATTTTAATTATACTCATGTTATCCAATGAAACAGTTTTTCTGAGTATAAAAAAAACACACAAAATTAGGAAACAAGATTTATTCAAAATTTCAGGTCGTTACACTGGCACAACATAGCAGGGAGTGTATGGTAGAACGGTTTGAGGATTACATTGAGCGGCCTGTGGAGTAGATTGATAAATATCCTAAGGGGGATTATTATAGTGATCCAGAAGATTTAGAAACACCTACCATAATTGTTTTCCATATAATCTAGTCTATACCCCAATGGGATTCATGGGATTGTCAAGATTTATGGGGGAAACTAGAAAACAAGGTCCTGTGGGTGTCCCTACTATCCCAATAGAGGAGGGATTGGAATGTGTTAAGGATCACTATAGTCCAGATGTTTCTCTATCATACACTCAGCAAGTAGCTCATCAATGAGCCTCCTCTAATCCATAATCTATTGGATCAAGGCAACCATGGGAATATGAACCTCTGTCACTTATGCAGAACCATATGTGTCAAATATCGTAAAGGTTTTAATCTATCCTCTACCCTTTTCGGTGTTCTTACCAATGGTAAATGATACAGTGGGGTCCCAAAGGTTGTATACGTACCTTTTCTGAAGAGTTAGGATACCCCTATGAGTGTCGAGCTAGTATTGCAGTTCCCTAGAAGGTGATTAATCTTTGTATATCCCTACTTATATGTACTTATCATTGAGTGAATTAAGATCATCTATATTCATTTAGACTAAACACAAAGAAATACCATCAATGTCACTGGGTAGGTATAGCTACTGTAGAATGGGACTAAAAATAATAGAGGCATATTTTCCCCAATCACAAATGTGAATATGTAGAGTCGGTTCTTCAATATTATGTGGAGAAATGTGAATCTGTGAATGCATATACATTGAAGGTTCTGGTGGTAACCAGGTGATATAGGATGCTACGCCACTGGACATGCTGCCAACTCAACAATACAAAAATGATGGATAATTCCATCAAAATGATCTTCACTCATTTGGTAGACTAACTGATGGTCATAGAGGTGAAATTTGTTCACCCAAATGGTTTGAATAAAGAATGAAATATCATCCTAAGTGGGGGTATCTAGAATATCAATACCTGGAACCATGTTCGGCCAGAAAAATAATAACTGTTGGTTGGCGGCTAGAGTGTCCCACAAACTCCCCTGTTGGAAATCTAGGCCGGAATCTTTGCTATCCCAAGATCAAATTAGTTCTGACTGAGAAACTAGAAATGACATGTCCTTGTAGGATTTGGTATTTTCGACTAATTCATGAGAGAGGGAAGCAATTGTCATATGTGGATCCACTGGGTGCTCACAATCTATCATATCCTAGAAATATTCATCGTGATATTGTGTATAGGTAAAGAATGAATTTGGTGATGACAGAGATAACTTCACCTCAAGACCTTGTAAGGGATCAACATCTTCCTCCTCTTATATATATCTATGAAGAGATTTAGGGATATTGTGCATATCAACTTTCAATATGGATAATCTCACCCGCAGGGATCCTACCCCATAATCTAATGTAGATGAATGGGGGGAAGCTTCTTGAGGTTATTCCTTCAGTGGGGACAGTTCAACCTTTTACCCTAATATGGTTAGTTTGGGAAGGGAAGTACCTCAAAACAAGGAGGACCTTCATTCTAGCATGTGCTGGTGTGGGGAGGGCCTCACCTGGAGTTGGTTGAAAAATGGGGAGGACCTCTGTGTGGATTGTCATCAGAGTGGGGAGGACCTCTGATAATACTACTATGAATGTGGGGAGGACCATCACACTTGGTGCTGATGTAGAAAGGAGGACCTCTACTTTGGTGAGATGAGGTGTGAGAAGGGCCCTCATATATATCTAATGAGACTTGGGTAGGACCTCCGTACTAGTTTCTAGATGTGTGAGGAGGACCTCCCCATTGGAAAGTGCTGGATCAGGGAGGACCTTTGCTCGAGCTGATGGAAACATGGGGAGGACCTCCATATTGGCTTCCCGTGGCATATGGAGGACCTCTTTTTTGGTTGGTAGTGATAGAAAAAGGAGGACCTTTATACTAATCGTCGATTAAATAGAAAGGGTCATCGCTTTGATCGTTGTTGGGGTGGGGAGGACATCTGTTTGAGAAGGGGGAGAAATGGGGAGGTCCTACTTGCTGACAGTTGAGGGAATGGGGAGGACCCACACTTTGGTTTCCTATAGTAAAGGGAGGACTTCCAAACTAGCTGGTGAAGAAGATAAGAGAGCCTTCGCTTCGGTCGATGTTGCTGTGGGGAGGACCTCTGTTTGAGTTGGGAATGGAATAAGGAGGACCATCATGTGGATGGTCCATGAAATGGGTAGTACATTTGTAACAGGAACTATAGGAATGGGCAGGACCTCTATGCTGGATTTCGACGAAGCAGGTAGGACCTCCCCTTTGATCAATGCTAAGAACATTGGGATGTACTCTATACAGGGTGAAAGAATGGAGAATACCTCCACTCTAGATGGTGGTGTTACGTGGATGGCCTCCATACTAGACATCATCATCATGGGATGGCTCGTAACGACTGTTGGTGGTGTCGGCAACCAAAACAGTCAACTTGAGCTTCCTGTGAGGTAGCTAGGGTCTTCATTCTGATTGGGAATTTGTTAATCCCTACAATTTAGTGGCATGGATGAAGTGGAATGCACCAGGTGTGGCATGGTCCACTAAACTATGGAAGATGATTCTCCCTGATGTGTATCCTCCTAAGCATGAGCATGACACTGGCCTCCGGCCATTCAAATTGAGGATGGTGGTACATGGATTTATTCAACCTGTTCCTTAGCTTGAAAAAACGAGTTGTTGGTGGAATTGACGTGTCTTAGTGGGGATCCTCCATGGAGTCTCTCAGACATTAGTTGTAACACCCCAATAAAACTTATATAAATCTATCTCTTAGTAAAATACAATAGATAAATCTAAAAAAAATAAACTTCTAGTTTATTGAAAGAAATACAAAGGAAAAATAGTACCAGAACGTCTCCTCAAACTAAGAAGGAGATACTATTAAACCTATAATAATCATCATTAACAAACAAGGAAAACTTATAATAGACATGATAACTACGATGTCATATCCCACATCTCTGGGATCTTCCATGAATAGAAAACCAACAAAGAGGATGAGAGTGAGAGAATAAAGGGACATACAAATATGCATCGTATTTGAGGGAAGAGGACCTATACATTTGATAGGCTTGTTTAAAATAAAATGTGAGTTAAGGTAAGGAATTTATACATAAAATGATTATTTCATAATGATGTTTAAGTCCTTTTATAATAAAATAATGGTAAATGAAACTAAAAATATTACCAGTACACTTATATATATAGTGGAATTTATATCGTAACTAATTAACATTAAAAATGGATTTATTTATAGATATACATATCAATAGGACATTTTAGATCTATTTTATTAATTATAATTTTTTTTTTCAAAGTTATATAATTTTGAAGTGTGATGGGGTTTCACTCTCATGAAATATAATATGAGATTATTTTGTGAAAAATACATTCTTATTTTAAATACTAACATTGTATCTCATGAAATAATAATAAAATGTACATATGGAAATAATAATTTAATAACAAAACTTTTATAAGATTATTTTATAAATTATAATAAGTTACTTATGTTATAGCAGAAGGTATATACTTTGAAACATTACATTATAAATTTTTATCCATAATAAAAGATATTGGAAGAAGTATAATATTATATTATGAATATTATTTATTTGAAAAAATAATAGTAACAATAATAATATATTTGATTACTTTTTAGTAGGAAATTATTATTATAAAGAATTATTATAAATATATATATATAAAATAAAAATTAATATAGTATACAATAAGGGTAATAAAATAAAATATATATAAATATATATGTTTTAATAAGTCAAAACATTAATTAATTGTTTTAATAATGATTAAAAAGATAAATCAATAAAAAATATTAAAAGATGGATCATATTTTGGTAGGAGGGTTCTAAGTTTATGCTTTACCCTACCCCTCTATCGTCTTTTCAAAATGGGAGCTACAACCGCAACCACAACTGGCGATGAAAGGAGCCAGTACTCCACTTCCAATTGTCGAGGATCAACCCACACTACAGACGCTTTGTGTAGGGAACCCATGAATTGAGGTGGTCCCATGTAGATTAATCCAACACACCATATTATTCCTTATATCAATGAAATTTATTTGACCTATATCCCACGCTAGAATCCCATGATGGCTTCAAGCATAACATTGCTCCTGGAATCATTCACTAGAGAATCAGTTTATGTTTAGATGAGTATGATCTCAGGGGTTTGGATTAATTTGATAGGTAAGGGAGGGATTTTAACATTTAAATTTTTAGTTTAGGGTTCCACATTTTGTGTCTCTTATAGTAATAGGATAATATTTTATTAGAAAGAAGTTATTATTATTAGGTAGAGAATCCCACCATTCATGCTGCTTTTTGTTTCTAATTTCCATTTATTTTATGTCTTCACTATCTTTATCTAAAAATTATTGCATTGAAAGAGGGAAAAAAAGGAGGTGGAGTTCTTGAATATTCTCATTTTAGTATATTCTAGTTTTCCCTCTATAAGGATCCTTTTATGAATTTTCTTCTTCTTCATCCATTTTCAAGAACTATCCTTGAGAGGGTTGGCACAAGTGGACTACCCAGTGGTTCAAAATAGTAATGTATTTTATTTCTTGAAAAGATATTCATGTAAATCAAATGGTTTAATTAATTCATGTGTTACATGAAAAATTATTTTTGATCTACTAGTAGTGTATAATTCTTGATTTCTTAGATAATATTTATGTAATCATTGTGAGAGAACTATTTATTTTTATGAAATCATTTTATTTAATTTTTTTAATAAAAGTTAATTTATTTATAGTCTATTTTTGTGTAAAGATACATATTTGTGAAGGATATGCTCAACTGTTTCGACTGGTTTTTGAATTTTAGAAATTATATTTCAAATTTCCTTAGTTGATTTCTTGGCAGTCTAAATAAATTTTCTATTATTTTTTTTGTGATTGCAGTGGATTTTTTTTTGTTTAATGAATTTAAAGGGTTTCTGTGTTTCATGTGTTCTACATAAAATTATCTTAGTCAATTATTAGTATTTATTTCTATATTTACAAAATATTTTCAAAGTTATATTCTTAGTAAAGTAGGGGAACTAATTACTTCTCAAACATTTATTTCATTTAAATTTTTTACAATAAAAATATTATATTTTAATATTAATTATATTTATGTTTCTTGGTGAATAACATTAATGAATGATTAAAGTAGTTTTATGCATTTTAAATATTATATTTTTTAGCTAATTACTAACATTTATACCATTAATGTTTTATTTAATTTTGAATTATATTCTTATGAAATTAAGATCAATTTTTTAAAAATGATTCTTAAACATTTAAAAACTATTTATGAAATAGTATTCTTTTTATACAAATTTTTTTTTGTTCACCGATATTTTTTAATGATTTTTAAATTATTTTTTCAATGGTAAGGTGTATCATTATGATTTTTTAAAATGGATCATCTACAATGATTCATGAAGTTTGTATGTTTAAAAATTTTACACAAAAAAGTTCATCGATCTGTGAGACTTTATTTATTTATTTTTTTTAAAAAAATTAAAAGAACCACAATTGGACTCCTATAAATCAATGTTATTACATTTTAAAAAATATGGGTTAATAATAATATTTCAAATGTCTATTTATACACACACACACATGTCATCACATGTTAAAAAAAACTTTTCTTCCCATGAATTTATCTTTATAAAATTAATTGAAATGTTTATGGGACTTTAATTTGGCCTCGATGAGTGAAATAAAATTTATTGAACTTTGAAATTAATGTTTTTTTCAAAACAAGTATATATATATATATATGTATCCACATACATATTATTTTAATAAAATATATTTTTAATATGATTAATGTAAATACATGTTTATAAATGTATGTATACATATTTCAATTTATGTAAAACTATTTTATTCTTGATGTTTATATATGTAAATAAATATATGTATGTGTAAATGTTATTTTTTTTAAAAGTGTTATTATATTTATTATAAATATATTTTCATGTGGGTATAGAATCATTTTTTATTAAAATATAAATATTTATGTAATCAAATATATATATATATATATATATCCGAATAATTTTGTGTAAAGCTATTATATAAATATTTATGTTTGTGTATATATATATTTTCATAAAAAACTATTTTTATCGTGACACATGTATAACCAAGTAATTTATTTTTACAAATAGATATTGAAGCTCCAAATTTTAAAGAATTACTGTAGTCCTTATAATGTTAAATGAAAGTTATAATGTTTTTAATTCCAAATCATCACAGCTAGATATTATGAAGGTAGGGGATGAAGAGTGATCCCAAACCCTTATGGGACTTTTGTCCAAGTATATGATGGGTACACCCAGAGAGCACTCCAATGTATTGGATAATGATTGAATCACATGATATGTCTTGTATGGTGAACAAGAGGTGTATCATAATTACACTACGAGATTAGGCAGAAAACCTAGTCTATAATGGGACTATGTCCACCATTTCTTGGGAGCGAACCGAAAATCCATGCTATGATCCAAGGTGCCTTTGAGAATTAATTATGAATGGTTATAAATTTTCAAGTGAAATTTATATAATTTTATGAATGAATGAAGTTGTTTTTTTTAAAATTATATATATATATATATATACTTTTATCTAAAATATTTATTTTGAAAAGTACTAATGATTTCTTACTCCTTCATTAAAACAAATTATAATATGTTTTACTATTTATATTGTATTGTAAAACATTGTTTCTTTTCCTTATGTTTTGAAACCCCTTACTGATATATTTTTTCTCATCCTATGTTTTTAAAACCAATTTCCATAGGGAATATGGACGTGTAGAATTGATTTAGTGGTCAAGGTCCTGATAAGGTTTATAAAACTTGAAAATTATATGAATAGTTTTGGTGTTTTCTTTTATATATTGTGTAATAATAATTTCTATGATATATCCAAACTCTCAAAAACTCTAAATATTTACAATCTATTATTGTTAATTATGAAATGAATTATTGATTTGAAAAAAAGAACATGTTAATGGGTTTTCATAGTTGGTTTTATAGAAGAGGTTTAGATTACTTTTGAGGTCAGGATATAATGAAACCCTTTGAACCTTTAGAGGACTTTCCTAGATTTTTTAGGTCTTTTTAATTAATGAGTAATCTTTATAAATCGAGTCATTTAATTCCACACATTCATCACATATAAGGGATAACTTAAAATTTTATATGTTTCATCAACTAGATAAAGGATAGTTTCAATATAGAAGGGGTAGAACCTCACACAATACTCTTGTCCCTTCTTGAGGACTTACTTGAAATAATTATTGTGAATTTAACCTCATATAGTATAAAAACATTTTGTAATGGAAAAAATTTACCAAAAGATTCTTTACAACTTATCAAACACATCATCCATATTGTGAAATCATAGAGGATCATGGTTCAATTATTATCAAATATTAATCTCCCAACTCTTCCACATTTCTCACCAAGGGATATAACACTAAGGCATTTTAAAATATTTCATATTGTTTTGAGAGTATGATGCACTTTTTTATTTTAGAATAGTTTCTGAGGAAGGATAACACTTAGCATACTATATATATATATATATATATTCTTGGCTTCTAGTATTTTTTAGAGACCTCGGCAATATATTAGAGGAACCAAATTTCAAAAATTTCGAATCTAACTCTTTCTGGATATTTTATAAAAACTACGTCCATGCAGATTTTTTGAAACTATATGTTAGGAAAAATTATTTTCAAAAAGTCTATAGTATTATCCTTCAGTATGATATGAGTTGTACATACTATTTATGGACTAAGGATGTGGAAGAATTTAAAATTTCATAGATTTATTATTGTTCTAGTTGGACCCTCTCTCTTTTTGATCAATGTGACAATGGGAATTGGGGAATTCTTAATGGAAAGAGGAAATAAACCATGAAAGTAAGTTTAAATTTCACTATTTTCTTTATTCTGTGTAAGATATAATCAAATTGCGAGGATTTATTTTTTAAAGGGTAGAATGTAACACCCCATTAACTCTTATATAAATATATCTATTATTAAAATAAAATAAATAAATCATAAATAAAAGAAGCATATTGTTTATTTAAAGAAATACATTAAAAAATTGTACAATAACATAATCTTGAACTAAAAATGTAGTAATATTAAACCTATAACTATCATCGATAACATACAAGGAAAACTTACAACAAACATGATAACTAGGATGTGATAGCTCAAGTCTTTAGGATCATCCATGAGTAGAAATTTCACAAAGAGGATGAGAGCAAGAGAACAAAGGATCATAAAAATAGGCATCATCTTTCCAGGTAGAAGACTTAAAAAATTTGATAAGTTTGGTTTAAAAAAAATATGATTTGAGGTAATGAATTTATAAAAAAAATGACCATTTCATATATCCATTGAATTCCTTTTAAAATAAAATTATGGTAAATGAAACTAAAAATATAACTGTTACCCTTATATATATGTGTGTGTGTGTGTGTTTATTCCGTAACTAATTAGATTTAAAATGGATTTATTTAAATATATCTATATATTAATAGGATATTTGAGATCTATTTTTCTAATTATAAACTTTTTGTTCAATGTTATATAATTTTTAAGTGCGTGTTTTGCTCACATGAAATTTAGTCCCTTATTGTTTTGTGAAAATATAGTTTTATTTGTAAACACTAACATTGTATCTCATGAAATAAAAAAAATGTGCTTACAGAAAACCTAATTTTGTAACAAAAATGTTATAAGATTATTCTATAAATTATTATAGGTTACCTATGTTATAATATAAGGTATATAATTTGACACATTACATTATAAATTTTTATCTATATTAAATGATATTAAAATAATTATATAATTATATTATCAATTTTATTACTTTGGAATAAATATATTATTAATGCATTTGATTAATTTTAGGTGGACAATTATCAGTATAAGGAATTAGTATACTTATATATATGTATATATATATATATATAATACTGATAAAGAAAATAATAAACAATATGTTTAATAAAATATAATAGATATATATTAATAATAATGATAAAGAAAATAATAAACAATAAGTTTAATAAAATATAATATATATATATAAGTTAAAAATTAATTAATGTTTATATTAACAATTAAAAAGATAAAATACTTAAAAATATTAAAATAAGGATAGGGTTTTTAGAGGATGGTTAGAAGCCGATGATTTACCCTCTTACATGTGTCATCTTCTCCAAATAAGAGTTCGGACCACAGTAATAACTGATGAAGCAAGTAACCGGCACTCCACTTCTGGTTGTTGAGGATCAACCTACACTAGAGATGCTTCTTGTGGGGAACCCATGACTCGGGGAGGTCATGTGGAGATGAAGCTGGCACCCAATCTTTTTCCACCTATCGATGATGGACGATCGACCTACAATCGATGTTGGAATCTTATGAGGGCTTCATGTGTTGGGTTTCTCCTGTAATCATCCACAAGAGAATCCCTTAATGAGATGATGAGTCTGATCTCATGGGCTTAGATGAATCCAATATGTATGAGATGAATTTTAGAATTTCAATTTTTTGATTTAGGGTTCCAAATTTTCCATCTCTGGTCAGAATACGGTAATATTTTATTAAAAAGTAGAGGTTATTTTCCGGTAGGGAATCCCACCATTAATGTTTTTTTTGTGCTTACCATTTATTTTTGGTGTCTAGTTTCTATATATATATATTGTAATACATTGAAATTGGTCTAAAGGGGAGGTGGAGTTCTTGAATCTTCTCATTTCAGTATAGTCTTTTTCCATATATAAGGGTAATTTTCCTATTTTTCTTATTCTTCAGCCATTGTGAATAACTATCACTGAGAGGATTGGCACAAGTATACTTCTAAGTGGTTAAAAATAGCAAGGGATTTTATTTATGTAAAATATGTTTAAGTGAATCAAATGGTTTCCAAAACTCATTTATTATATGTCAAATTTTTTCCGATCGATTAGTATTATTTAACATTTGATTGCTTGACTAATTTTTATGTTTTGATAGTAATACAACCATTTATTTTTGTGAATTCATTTCTTTTCAAAACTTTCCTACGAAGTGAATTTATTTCACATATATTTTGGTATAAGGAATATTATTTGAAAAAAATATGCTCACACGTTTCAACTAGTTTATGAATTTTAGAAATTATTTGTCACATTGTTTTAGTTGATTTATTGACTTTATAAATAAATTTTCTGATATATTTTTTTGATAGCAAGGGATTTAATTTTGTTTAATTAAATTAAATGTTTTCTTTGTTTTAGGAGTTCTGCATCAAATTTTCTTAGTCAATAAGTAGTATTTGTTTTTGGATTTCACAAATAATTTTTAATTTATAGTATTATCATATTAGGGGAACTAATTAATTTTCAAACATTCATTTCTTTTAAATTTTTTTCTATGAATGTAGTTTATTTCAATAATAATTATATTTATGATTACGTGTGAATAATCTACTGAAATAATTCCATAAGTTTTATGTATTTTAAATATTATATGTTTTAGTCAATTACTAACTTTTATTTCATGACTATTTTATTTAATTTTGAATTATATTCTTATGATAGTAAGATAAATTTTGATAAAACTATTATTAAATGTTTAAAATAAGTTTCTAAAATATTACAATTTATATATGAATTTTTTTAGTTCACCATATTTTTTCATGGTGTTTTAATTGTTTTTGAATTGAATGGGGTTTCATTTTGAGTTTATAAAATGGTTCTTCCACAATTATTCATGTAGGTATTACATTTAAAAATTTCATAGAAAAAATTTATGCAGTCTGTGAGAAATAATTTCATTAAAATATTTTAAAAAATTAAAAGAACCGCAATTGGACTCCTATAAATTAATGTTATTAGATTTTCAAAATTATTATTTAATAATAATGTTTTAAATGTATGTTTATATATATATATATATAGACACATACACACACACAAATAAACATGCACACATACGTCATCACATGTTAAAAAATGTCTTCTTATGAATTTATCTTTATAAAATTAATTGAAATGTTTATAGAACACTAATTTGGACTCTATGAGTGATAAAAAGGTTAAGAAAGTTTCAAATTAATGTTTCATTATGAAATCAAGTATATGTATATATATGAATATATATATGAATATACATATATATTATTTTAATAAAAAGTATTTGTAATCTGATGAGAGTAAATATATGTATATAAACGTATATATAAATATTTCAATTTACATAAAACTATTTTATTCTTGTTGTTTATATATGTAAATAAACATATGTATGTGTACATGTCATTTTATGTAAAAGCATTAATATTTTTAATATCTATATATATGCATTTGGGTATGAAATCATGTTCTATTCAAATATCAATAATTATATAAACAAATATATATATATATATATATATATATATGAATAATTTATTGTAATTTTTTTTAAATATTTAGGTATTTGAATGTGTATATATATATATATATCATTTCATGAAAAACTATTTTTATCATGAAACATGAATAACCATGTAATTTATTTTTACGAAATGGACATCGAAGCTCAAAATTTTAAAGAAGCTTCATAGTCCTTACGATGTAAAATGAAAGTTATAATGTTTTTAATTCAAAAGCATCACACCTAGATTTATAGAGGAAAGGAATGAGGAGTGAACCCAAAACCTTATGATACCTTTTCTCCAATATATAATGGGTGTGCCCAGATAGCACTCTAATGCATTGGGTAAAGTTTTAATCTCATGATATATCATGTATGGGGCATGAGAGGTGTATCCTAATCACATTATGGGATTAGGGATTGATCCTAATCCATGACGGGACTATGCCCACCATGTATCATGAGTGATCAGAAAATCCATTCTATGATCCAAGGTGCCTTTGAGAGTTAATTATGAATAGTTATAAGTTTTCAAATGAAATTTCTCTAATTTTATGAATTAATGAAGTTGATATTTTTAAAATTTTATATATATTAAAATCTTTTTAGATAAAATATTTATTTTGAAAAGTACTCATGATTTATTAATCATGTATTGAAGAAATTTAAAACATGTTTTACTTTTTATATTGTATTATAATGTTTGTTTGTCTTCCTTACATTTTAAAACCCTTTATGGATCTTTTTTTCACTCACACTATATTTATAAAACTGATTTTCATAGGGAATATAGAAAAATAGAAGTGATATAGTGGTCAAGGTCCCAGTAAGGTTTTTAACCCTTGTAAAGAATATTAATTTTTTTGGTTTTCTCTTTTATAGGTTGTTTATTCAGAATTCTCTGATTTTTTCAGACCCTCTAAAACTCTAAACCTTTACAATCTCACATTGTTTGTTAATAAATGAATTATTTATATAAAAAAGAACAGGTTTATTGGTCATCATAGTTGGTATCAGATCCAAGGTTTAGATGAATTTAGGCGTCTAGATACAGAGAAACCCTTTTAACCACTAAATTCATTTTGTATATTTTTAGGTCTTTTTCATTAAGGAGTAATAAATATTTAGATGTAGAGTTGTTTAATACCACAAGTTTATCATGTATAAGGGGTAACTTAAAATTTTATATGATTCATGAGTAGGATAAATGATTTTTTCAAGATTTATGGGGGTAAACATCACACAACACTCTTGTCCCTTCATGAATACCTACTTGCAATAATGATTTTAAAGTCAAGCTCACATAGTATCGGAACATTTTATAATGTCCAAATTTCCTAAAAGATTTCTTAAAAAATATCAAATACCTCATACATACTGTGGAATAATCAGGATTCATGGGTCACATATGATCAAATCTTAAGCTACCAACCCTTCTATCTTTCTTCCATAGGAGATACCACTAAGGAATTTTCAAATATTTGACCTTGTCTAGAGAGAATGATGCACTGCCTAATTTTAAAATAGATTTTGAGGATGGAGAAAAATTAGAAAACTATATATATCAAGTCTTGACTTACATTTTTTAAAAGATGTGAAATATATTAGAGGAACCACATTTCAAAAATTTGAAAATTGACTCTGTCAGGATATTTTATAAAAACCTGGTCTATAATGATTTTTTGAAACTATTTGTTATGGATAATTATTTTATAAAGAGAATTATATTATCCATAAATACGATCTGAGTTTTATAGACTATGTCTGGACATAAGAAGTGGAAGACTTTGAAAATTCCTTGAGGCATTATTGTGCTAGGTGGACCCTCTCTCTTCATGATAAATGTGAAAATGAGAATATGGGAATGCAAAATATCAATAGGTAAGCAACCCTAAAACTGAGTTTAAATTTTAATGTTTTATTCGTTCTGTGTAAGATGTAATCAAAATGATAGGACAAGATTTTTTTAAGGGGGGTAAAATGTTACGTAACAATAAATATTATCTAAATCACTCTCTTTGTAAAAAATAATAAATAAATCTTAAACAAAAGAATCTTCTTGTTTATTAGAAGCAATGAATCAAAAAATGGTACAAGAATGTCTCCTTGAACTAAAATGGTGGTAATATTAAACATATAAATATAATCATCAAAAAACAAGGAAAAAATATAAAAAACATGATAACTGGGAATTCATAG
This sequence comes from Viscum album, assembly GCA_963277665.1. Taxonomy (NCBI): domain Eukaryota; kingdom Viridiplantae; phylum Streptophyta; class Magnoliopsida; order Santalales; family Viscaceae; genus Viscum; species Viscum album. The sequence goes on along the minus strand of OY728121.1, from coordinate 83,469,409 downwards.
CTCGTGCCTTTAGAATATTCCATGAGTAGAAACCCAAAAAAGAGGATGAGAGCGAGAGCATAAAGTAATGTAAAAATAGACATAATATTTTCAGAAAGAGGAACTAAGAATTTGATAATCATGGTAAAAAGAAAATGTGAGTTGAGGTAATGAATTTACACATAAATGACAATTCCATATAGACATTAAAGTCCTTTTAAAATAATTCGAAGTTAAATGAAACTAAAAATATAATCGTTGCACTTATATATATATATGCCCATGTTTATGCCATAACTAATACAATTTAAAAAGTGATTTATATGAATAAATATATATATAAAAATTATATTTTAGATCTAATTTTTTATTATAAAATTTTTGTTCAACATTATATAATTTTTAAGTGTGATGGGTTTTCACTCGCATGAAATGTAACCCCAGATTATTTTTTAAAAAATATAATCTTATCTTTAAATACTAAAATTTTATATCATGAAAGAATAACAAAACTGTACATATGAAAAACATAAATTTTTTCAACAAAAATGTTATAAGATTATTTTATAAATTATAATAAGTTAATAATGTTACAATAGAAGGTATATACTTTGAAAAATTAAATTATAAATTTTTATCCAAAATAAAAGATATTCAAAGAAGATGATGATTAAATTATGAATATAATTTATTAGAATAATAATAATATTAATAATAATATATTTGATTACATTTAAGTATAAAATTATTAGTATAAGGAATTAGTATACTTATATATCTATATATATATTAATAAAGACAATGAAAATAAAAACTAATAAGGGTAATATTATATAATAGATATAAATATAAATATATATTTGTGTATATATTAATAAATCAAAACATTAATTATTTGTTATAATAAAAATTAAAAAGACAAAAAAGTAAAAATATTAAAAGAGGGATTGGGTTTTGGGAGGAGGGTTTGAGGCCAATGCTTTCCCCTCCCCCCATGTTATGCGACTGTGGTCATAACTAGTGAAAAAAATGAATCGACGCTCCAATTTTGGTTATCTAGGATCGAATCATACTGGAGACACTTTGTGTGGGGAACCCAAGACTCAAGGTAGTCTCATGAAGAAGAAGCTGAAACACTATCTTATTCCTCTTATAGATGACGGTAAGTCGACCTAAAACCCACACTAGAATATTGTGATGGATTCAAGTGTCATGTTTATCTAGGAATCATACACCCGAGAATCCCTTAATTCAAAGATGATTCTAATCTTAGGGGTTTGGAGGAATCTTAAAAGTATGGGATGGGTTTTAAAATTTCAATTTCTGGTGTAGGGTTCCAAAATTTCTCTCCAACCAGAATAGGGTAGTATTTTATTAGAAATTAGATATTCTTGTTGGGTAGAGAATTCCACCATACATACTGGTTTTTTTGTGATTATCAAATATTTAGGGTTTTGAGTATCTCTATATAAACAATGATGCTTTTAAAGAGGGACAAAGGGGATGTGGAATTCTTGAATCTTCTCATTTTAGTATAATCTAGTTTTCCCTCTATAAGAATAATTTTCCTATTTTTCTTCTTCTTCAGTCATTGAGAAGAACTATCCTTAAGAGGCTTGGCACAAGCATACTTTCTAGTGGTTCAAAAAGTAAGGTATTTTATTTATATAGAATATTTTCAAGTGAATCAAATGGTTTCTTCAATTCATGTGTTACATGTAATTTTTTTAATTGATTATTAGTATTTAATTATACATTTCTCAAATAATTTATAATTTATAATATTTATAGGACCAATTATTTTTATGAATTCATTTATTTTCAAAATTTAACTATGAATTTAATTCCTTTGAAGTCAATTTATGTATAAGGAAACTTCTTTGTGGAAAATATGCTCAAGTGTTTCTATTGGTTTCTGGGTTTTAAAAATTAAATGTCAAATTTCATTAGTTTATTTCTTGAATGTCTAAATAAATTTTCTATTATATTTTTGTGATAATAAATGTTTTATTTTTTTTAATAATATAAATAATTTCTGCATTTCAGGTTTTCTACGTCAAATTATCTTTGTCAATTAGTAGTACTTATTTCTTGATTTTTCAAATAATTTTTAAGTTATATTATTTGTATAGTATGTGTACTAATTACTTTTAATACATTATTTTCTTTTAAATTTTTTTCTACGATGGTATTTTATTTCAATACTAATTATATTTATGTATATTTGGGAATAATATACTCAAATGATTCAAGTATTTATATTAATTTTAAATGGTATATGTTTTATTAAATTAATAATATTTATTTCATGATTGTTTTATATAATTTTGAATTACATTATTATGATACTAAGAGAAATTTTGTTAAAACTATGCAAAAAAGTTTAAAAACTATTTCTGAAAAATTAGGATTTTTATATGATATATTAGTTCCCTGATATTGTTTAATGGTGTTTTAATTGTTTTTAATGGAAAGGGGTATCATTTTGAGTATATAAAATGGTTCTTCCATAATTATTAATGTAGGTAATATGTTTAAAAATTATACACAAAAAGTATATTCAGTCCATGAGACTTAATTTCTTGAAATTATTTTGAATAATTAAAAGATCTATAATTGGACTCCTACAATTGAATGTTATTAGATTTTCAAATTATTGTTTAATTTTTTTTTGAATTCATGTTTCTAAACACACACGAAAACACACATACACAAATAATCATCATCACATGTTAAAAAACATGTTTTCACCAGAATTTAACTTTTTAAAATTAATTTAAATTTTTATAGAACTTTAATTAAGACTCCATGAGTGAGAATATTTATTCAAAATTCAAATTAATTTTTTTTTCAAAACATGTATACGTATATATATATGAATATATATATATATATATATCTACATGTATCTACATACACATTATTTTAATAAAACATATTTTTAATTTGAAGAGAGTAAATACATGTATACAAACTTATATATAAATACTTCAATTTATATAAAACTATTTTATTATTGATGTATATATATGTAAAGAAATGTATGTATGTGTACATTTAATTTTATTAAGACATACTATTATTTTTAAAATCTATATATATGCATGTGGGTATGCGAATCATGTTGTATTCAAATATCAATATTTATAAAAACAAATTTATATATATATATGTTTCCTTTTGTGTAAAAATATTATATACATATTTAGGTATATGAATGTATATATATATATAATTTCATGAATAACTATTTTTATCATGAAACAAGTATAACCAAGTAATTTATTTTTAGGAAATGGACATCGAAGCTCAAAATTGTAAAGAAGCTTCATAGTATTTGTGATGTAAAATGGAAGTTATATTGTTTTTAATTTCAAAGAATAGAACCATGATATTTTGAAGGAAGGGGATGGGGAGTGAACCCAAACCCCAATAATAATTTTCTCAAATTATATGATGGGTGTGCCCCGATAGCGCTCCAATGCATTGGGTAATGTTTTAATCTCATGAGATGTCATGTTTGGTGTGAGAAAGGTGTATCCTAAGAACATTATGGTATTAGAGAGTGAACCTTATCAACCATGGGACTATGTCCACCATGTCTTAGGAGTGAAATGAGAACCCATTCTCTTATCAAAGGTGAATTTGAGAATTATGAATGCTTATAATTTTTAAACATAAATATCTATGATTTTTTTGAATGAATGAAGATGATATTTTTCAAATTATATATATATTGAAATCCTTTTAGCTAAAATATTAATTTTTCAAAGTACTCATGATTTATTAATCCCAAATTAATGAAATTTATAACATGTTTTACTTTTTATATTGCATCATAAAAATCTTTTTTTCCTTATGTTTTGGAACCTCTTACTGAGATTTTTTTCACTCGCCCTATGTTTTCAAAACGTCTTTTCAATGGGAATAAATAAACCTAGAAACAATATAGTGGTTTATGTCCTACTAATGTGTTAAACCCTTGTAAATAATTTGAATAGTTTTAGTATTTTGTTTTATTGGCAGTGTAATCAAAATTTCTACGATGTATCTCGAATGTCTAAAAATCTAAACATTTTCAATATTAGGTTATTAATTAATAAATAATTACTTTATATATAAAAAGAATAACATGTTTACGGGTCATTATAGTAGTCACAGTCCAGATGACCCTAGCACCCATACCTCCTCGGCATAGGGGAGCGAGTCGTGAGATCACTCCGATAGAGGCTTGAAAAGTTGTTTGATGTGGGAGTGGTGGGTAGTGGATCCCAATGTGTCCCTTAGGGGTGGAAGTGCTAGCGAGGTAAAAAAGCCTCCAAGTCTTGGTGGGCAATATCCCTTGTGGTAATGACCCCCTCTAGCTCACACCATCACACAAAGGAATATATCACACTCCTATAATTGATCTCTGAGGGTGAGATGGGGCATGGGTTCCCAATAGTCGTAGTTGTGGATAATGTTGTAGTAAAGGTGGGGTCATGAGGGATTTCCACATGGACATGTCTCCTACCCCTACGTCTATGGGTTGGAGGGGGGGGGGGGGCGATTAATATCCTATGATGTGTGTACAGTAAAGCAGAAGGATTCAACCATTAGTAAAAAAAATTAGGAAAGAAATGAACAATGTCATAGTGTCATCTAATATTCTATGGATGGAGATAGAGATCGACATAGATAGGGTCATAGATTGGAATTCCCAATGATAAACTACCCCCAAATTTTTGTGAGTTCTACACCAGGCCCACTATTTTCTTACTAGGAATTGGTAGTGGATATCTAGATTCAATGAAGTGAATACCTTTATATGTATCAAGAGTTACTAATCCTCATGTTGAGGAGAGGAGTTTCACATCCGGATAACTATTTTCTGAAGCATTTTTTTGGGGAAAACCGCCTCATGAGTCATTGTTCACTAGTAGGAATTTATTTCCCTGTATTCCCTCTTTCTAATGGATAACAACTTTCATCACTTTCTTAGTGATATTTTCTCCATGATAGAAAAGGGATGATGGGATGTTAGTCCCTCCTTCGATGGATTCCTCTTAGGAATTAATTACCTAGTTTGGGTCTCCCTCATAGGTTAAGGATTTTCTCATGAAACTCATTCTTGGTGCCATCTCTTTGTGGATGCTAGTTAATTATGCTACTTATGTCTAGACATTCCACTTGATCTTGATAGGGTAGAAACCTTTAGTTAGTGGAGTGGACATGTTGGGGGATATCTGGAATGTCTGGATTCTAGAAAAATGGTCACCTTTATTCTTCCTCATAAGAGGGCTTCCCAAGGGCACAAAACCCATGGAATCCCATGTCAGTCATGAGGTATCTTATTCCAGATGAATTTCATACAAGTTTTCCTTAGGCATACCATGTGTAACAATAGGTAGAAATGGAGTTTAAAATATTTTTTTGATGGGGAGAGGATGATCAGGATGCCTAATGGTGGTGGATTAGAGAGGTGCATCCCTAGGATGGAGTACCAGGAAGGTTTACTAGATGGATGGATCAAAATTCCAATGGAGGTGGAACATGGGTGGTGTTCCACATAAAGAGAAGGTTTCACATCATGAAAGATTATCTGGAAACCAATGAGGGTGGATTATAGAGTTTCACCATTATAAGGGGGTGCACCATGTTTTAATATATGGATGGGTCAGAATGCCTAATGAGGGTGGACCTGGGGTGGTGTGTCCCACAAAGGGAATATTTCACATTGTGAAGGTTGATCTAGTTTCTGATGAGGGTAGATCAAAGACATTCACCCCTTGGAGGGGGCACTGATTTTTACGGTTGGTCAGGATTGATCCTCAAGGAGGTGACCAATGTAACCTATTTAGGATACATGAATCAAAACCCATGGATTTTGTTGTGGATGGTTTGGGGATTACACATGGGAGATGGTCTGGTAATTCTTGGAGTAGCGATAATGTGAAGGGGTCTTATGCATAGGAGCATCCCATATGGATGTCAAGATGTCACTGGGATGTGGCTGTTAAGGTAAAAATCAGGATGGATATGAATGAAGTGTTGGGGCGGAATGGATGAAGTGTATGGGTTGTTAGGGGTGTTGGGATTGAACCCATTTTCCTACGCATCTTAGTTGGTTGGGAATAAAAGTACATGTAGTTCATAAATGGATTATTAGGGATTACACCTAAGGAGGTAAACCAATAGAAATTGGTATTATGGTTGGGGATTATACCAATGAGGTGTCCCATCCAAAATGGGACATGTGATTAGGGATGACGTGTGAATGCTACCCAGATAAGAGGGGCATGATAGGGCTTACACCCGGATGGTTCCCCATTGGAAAAGTTGGGGATTAATTATGGTAGTTCCCCAAGATGGATAGGGAATCCATAGTCATTTCTAACCTCTAAGACCACATGAGTCATGCTCAGTGTGAGAAACAAGAGGTAGCAATAGACCTGATGATCGTATCACGAAGGATGTGTTGACAGGGGATGTTATCGTGGCTTATGCCTAGAATCATCCTGAGATAATCTCATTCCATGTGAGGAGGATGTAATTACCTATGAGGAAGATCTCACTTCCAATGAGATGAGTGGGCATGGAAAATTCCTGAGGTAGATCACCCCATGTATATTTTATTGAGTGAGGCTATAGATTAATGTCATGTACTGAAGACGATGGTGTTGTGAAATTTTACATCCAGCAATACAGACAGAGGGGACTCACTCCTCCCCCCCTTTGGATTACATAACTGATGATCATCAACCCTTGGGGAAGAGAATAAATCAATAATTACCAGAGGCAAGGGTGCTGAGGAGTTGTCAATAGTGGGGTCCATATTAGCATATCTATGTTGAAAATACAATTCCATTAGCGTACCTATGATAAAAAGGAGGAGGTATGGAACCACAATAAGGTACACCTCACGAGGGACCAAGAAATCACTTTGCCTAAGTCTAGAGAGCTGTAAAAAGGATGTGTGTAGAAGATATGGGAGTTTTACATAAGAGGGGATCGAACATTGTGCTTTGAAGTAAAGGAAAACCATATATCTTGATGGAAGGGGTGCACAAAAGATTGGAGGGTTTTGTGCAAAAGGATATGCTGACTACAAGATTAGATTTCGCATAAGGTTAGAAAGTGTGGGAAAGAAGATTCTTCTACACACACTTGAATTCGGATTAAAATAAACTGGTGAGGGTCAATCAACTATTGGCCCTCATGAATGCGGACCCCTAGGGAACCTGTCATGTAAGATCCGATACCTTGGGGTCATCATACTTTCACTCCATCATGGATGAATTATTTTACGTGCAACAGAGTGATGTTAGATATTTTGGAGGATCACCCTGAAGAGGGGGGGGGGGTCCCTTCAATATATATGAAAATTTTTGGCCTCAACATGTAATATTTGTGGCTTAGAACAGGTTTTCCATGTAGGTGAGCCTCAATGATCCGGTAAAGGCCCGTTTGACATTGAATTGTGTGTGTAACTACCTTATGTGTGGGTCTAGATCTTGCATGAAAAGTCCATCTCTTTGGTGCACATTCCTTGGCTGATTCTCCTAGACTCTATGGAAAAAGAGATACACACATCGCATTGGGAACCCAAGAGCCTTGCTGGCTGATTTCGATATTATGCGCACATTTCAGATCCTGTGCACGCCTACCATGGGATTCTCAACATGTTTCCTTGAATTGAATGGTTATTTAAATTTTCCCAAAGAAGGCCTTGGTGTTCTAATATGGAATTCAGTGCCAACAAATAGGTTAAACTTAAGGTGTACTATATTGAAATATATGTATCATGATTTAGACATCTTATAAATGATTATATAGTTTTCCCACTATAATTATTGTTTCTCACACTATTCCTTTTGATTTTAGTAAATGGAAGGAACCTAAATGAATTATATTAATATTGAATATGATGTACAATGTAGGGATTATTAGAAGCCAAATGGGATGATGACTAGAGTGAAATTTTACATGATTATACCAAATTTGTTATCATTATATATGATTAAAAACCTACACCTTAACCAAATATTAGAATCACCAAAGAAGGGAAGGATATAGTTTGCTAATAGATTGAGTGGTGGAGACCATAGTGAAAAGAAGGCTTAATTTCCTTCAAGTTATAAATTTGGAAAGAGATACCTAGGGAAATGTCTCGATGAAATATGAAAATGATTTATGTGTGGAAACTAATGGCATAGAGAAACGAATTACCGAGGAAAAGTTAGGAGTTTAGTAGAGAGAAATATATTTCATCCTAGAAATCCGTTTATTGTTCATTAACTTGAATATGGGGAATTGAGTAATTATTTGAGTCAATGAAATCTTTCAAAGTTAACTCCAATACCATATAAGGACCTATGTAATTCCAATAATTATAGATAAAGGGTTGAAGTATTTATGTATTGGGATTAGAGTACAATGTTGTAGAAATATTTTTAAAAAGGTATTTCAGTTATAATAATTATAAAACAGTTAATGGTTTTATTAATTATGGAAGTATATATCTCTCCATGTAAGATTAACTTAATAGTAATGGATACAAATATGGGTTTATGAGAATAAGAATGATAATATGTTCAAGTCTGAGACACGACTTTTTAGGTTTTAGGTGATGGAATTCCAAGTTGGTTAATAGTATTTTTTGATAAATTTATGGTAATATAAACCTTGGTATTAGTATAGGTTTTAGTGAAAATTTTATTTAAAGAATAATTCATTTCCATTTTGTGGACATATGTTTAAATGTATTGATAATAATTGGGTTTAATATGAACATTAACGTCAAGGAAATACCAATCAATTTATATTATTGATTTTATGAAAAAATAAGTCATATAGAAAACCTTGGTGGAATATTTATCATATTTTTGGGAATGATATATGTGTTATATTAATATAGTTTTATAAAAAAGACAACATATTGTCTGAGTGATAACCCATCCCATCCACAAAGACCACATGGCATAAACCAAAAAAGGGTGATTAGGGTAAAATGCCAACCATATGCCTACTTGATGTTTTAGTCAATATAAAACTATTTTTAATTAAATGATTTGATGGAAATATATCATGTTGAACATTGAGTGTTACTATTTGTCTTAGATAGTTATGTATTGTTTTGGATAACAAATTCTAACAATTTTGGTTTTGGTAATGATTTAGAGATATATAGAATGAATTATCACACTTTTATGTATATTATGATCTATTAAATGTTAATTTTAGTTTTTCAAAAACAAAAAATTTCATCTTGGATATTCAATTCTTGGAGTAAGGGATAAAGTGGGAATTTATCAAAGAACAAGAAAGGATAAAATTGTGCATATGGACTAAAAAGATATCAATTAAGTATATTTTATGGTTTTCTCTATCTTGATTGTAAAATAATACCTCAAATCAAGGGAAAGGATCTTGAAACAAAAATCTTCTCATAATACCTTCATATCTGTTGGATCAATGGAATTTTAACTCATCACATATTTATGGTTTTGTGGTTGTTAACTTTCACTTGATCATTCACTTTCATGTGATAACAATCAATATCACTCTCCATAATTTTTTAAACTTTTATTACATGTTAATTTTTTAAATTCCCACTAATTTTAGGAAAATTGGAAACCTAGTTATTTTTTATTATATATTAACTTCATATTACCCTTTACCTATTTTAAGAGGAAGTTTTATTAACCCCTTTTATGAAGCATTTTTTTTTCAAAAAATGTATTTTTAAATATGAAAACATTTTTTTGAGTGAAAGTTAAAATTTTAAGGGAAATATTTATGGAATATAGGGATAATGTATCAAATTTTTTTAAAAGATTAACATTTTGTTCTATTGTGCATACGACATGAAAAACCAATCTTAAATGACCCGGAAATATATTTTTAATATATGATAATTATAACCCTACCCTTAAATTGGAGGGTATGAATAAGAATAACCAAATTATGAAATATATATTGAGTTAAAAATAAAAAAAATTTGTTGATAAATTCATATTAAATAATCAGTCAAATTTTTTATGATGTCATTTTATGCTTTAAAATACATTTTTGTTAAAATTATTTTATTTAGAATTTTATATTTGGGAAATATAATTAATTTATAAAACATTTAATAAATATATTTTATATAAATATTATTATTTTTTAAATATTCATATTAAAATTATATTATGGTTAAATTTCAGGATATTTCCAAAAATAGTGATTTTTCTATGAATAGTGGAAAATACCATTTTTTATTAAACTTTCATTTTGTTTTCTATAAAATAAGTAATTTAAAATTCATATTAATATTTTAATTTTATTTCAAAGAAATAAATTATTATTTATTTATATTTAAAATAATTATTTACAATTGAATCATCTTTATACTTGATTATGGTAGAAGTTAATTTTTAGGCTAAAAAATTCAATTTTCAGGGAACTTTTTTTAAATGCAAAATGTTCCTACATTTTTTTAATTAAAATTACTTGATATAAATGAAATTTATTGATTATATATATAAATATATAAATTTAAATCCATATAACAATTACAACTAGAAATATAGATAATGTAAGATCATCTTATTCTTGAAAAACAAATTTCTTAAAAAACCATTTTTCGATACGATTTGCATGTTTTTTAAAAGTTAAATCTACCAATTATGAGAATTTAATTTCATAAAATATAATACACATTATTAATCATAATAATTAATATTATATAATATAAAAAACTTATGTTTTGGTCATAATGATTAGTATTGACAGTAAAATTTACTTACTACGGCTAAGGTAAAAACGAGGTTTTGCACGTTACATGCTCTTATGTTAAAATTAGTTCTCCACACACATGGAATTTTTATTTTATATATATATTTTTTCATATTATGAGATTTTGGGTTAAAATATCTAATAATTATTATTTATTTTTAGTCTTAAATTATAAATTACCTAGATTAAGAATCTAATTACAATGGGGAAAACTAAAATGGTAAAAGTAAGTAAACATAGATTATAATGGAATAAAATGTTTAAAAAATATTTATTTTGTTTTTTTAATAGACCCTAAAATACCTCAAAAAAATTATTTATGATTTTTTGGCACTTGGGGTGAGAGTGACATCGAATTTATGAATAGTTTGGGGTATTTACAATAATTTCACTCCTCAATCATAAGAGGAAAATCCCCCCTGAAATCTTCACTCCTATCAAGACATTAGGAAAGAGTAAACCCTAAAAAAATATATCCCAAATTTCTTTATTCCCATTATATATGAGATTTTATTTCCAAAATTTAAACCGTAGGGTCCTTAATTAGAGATCTAAAAGATATTCTTCTAAGTGAAGGCAATTGTCTTTGCTATTCACTTTCTTTTTTAATTATTCTTTCACAACCTTCAATTATGTTTTTAAAATTAAAATATAATAACAATATCATCTCCCATATACTGATATTTCATTATTTATAGAGAATAGTTTTAATAATTCTCCTCTATGAAATGGGAAAAAAATCCATTGAACATGTGTACTGTGAACTACCACATCGCGAAATAATGTAATTTATTTTCCATCACTGAGTCATATGGATAGTCATAATGATGGAAATAATGAATATATATGATGTAAATGACATTATATTAATTCTTTAAAATTAATATATCGTCAAATTATTTACCCTTTGACCCATTAAAAGATTGATATCATCACTCGTGTGTAGGTACGACCTGCCATCTCTATGAAGCGATGCAATTTATTTCCCATGACCAACATTCAAGAATGGTTTTAAAAATTTATAAAATGAATAAATATTATATTTATAATTTTAATATAATTCTATATATTATGGATATAAATAATTTTAACAATAACTAGAACTTCTGTGACAAAAAATACATGAGAAAACGAAGCTGTTAACACCCAAAACAATGGTAATATGGAAATATTATTAACAAAACGGAGTTAATATGTCATAATAAGATCACATATGATACTATAAATATGAATATGGTTCTAGTATAAATAAATATCATGTTTAAAACCGTTATACAAGTGTTTAATGAAAATTGAACCAAAGGGAAACACGAGGTAATGGATTTTGTCTCATTTTCTCTTTCATTGAGGCATATTGAATTGTTATGAACCTAATTTATTTTATATAGTTTATATTCAACCCATTTTACATTTGATATCCGGAATACATAATATTTCATGGTATTTTAAGTTTGAATTTGAATTATTTCATCCATGGGGATTTTAATTGAAAGTTACCAAGTGGTAAGGAATTTTATAACTCAATTTAAAATCATTTGGTTGCATTACTTATTCATTGTCTTTAATATTATAAGATTACATGTGTAATTAATTTTTATTATTTTATATTTTAATTTTTTTTTCTGTTGATATAAATTTTATACAAATAAACACTAATTTTATCAATGCTCAATTCAATGTATTTTGATCTTTCAAAGGTTCTATTTTAAAATCTCATTTTATTCAAGAATGTTTTTCTTGAATTTCCCTTGAAGGAATTTATTTTATAATTTTATAATAAACCAATTTAACTTTCTTCTCCTTTATTTTTTCATGAAAGTTTCATTTAATATATTAATTTTCATCTTTTTGATAATTAAAATTATTTATAAATTCTTTTTTAATAAAATGTAACTTTATTTCTCTATTCAGTCAAAAAATTATTTTCTTCCAAAACCAAGTTGTCTAAAAATGTGTTAAGAAATGTTTTTAATATTGTCCTATTATTGTTTAAATTCATTTTTATACATGATTTTATTTAAAAAAATTAAAATTAATCTTTTTTTTGAAACAATGTACTATTTTTTACTTTTCTTTTAAAAATGTAAGTGAAATATTTACTTTAATGTACTCCATATGAATGGAATTTCTCACCATTATGAAAACTAATTGATTTTTAGATTCATTTAAATAATTAAAAGTTTATTTTCAAAGAAAATAATTTTTTAATATTTTATAACTTTTTGGTTTTTAAAAGTAATTTTCAAAGTGAAAAGTATATTTTCCACAATTTTTTTAATGATATTTTTATGGTATTTCTATTCATAAATGAAAAATACATTTATTTTAATTTTAATCCATCGAGGATATGTTGTAATGATACTATAATTATTATTTCTGAGGATGGTTTATGATTATATTTTCCATATAAATAATTTACATTCACTTTCTTGATTAATTTTATAGTCATTAAGCTTTTCTTCAAACATTCAATTTCTTATTATCACTGGAAATTAAATTTATCATAAATATCAATATTATTTGTTTCATGTATATTATTATTTCAGTACCATTATTCCATTTTAACATATGGTGTTTTATTATGAATTTTATTTGATTCACTGGGGAAAACATTGATAATTCCATATTCATTAATCAATACAGACGTTTTTTGGTAAAGCATATTTTTTATGAATTAAATTGACCATTAAATATATTATGAATGAATTAACATATAGTGATGAGTGGGTCCTAGGATTAAATGTCCCCTTGATGTGTCGATTGTGCCATGAGGTGAATCTATAAGTTTTCATTAAATGGGTTTATAATGTAAACCTACCAATCAATTAAACTATCTTGGTAAAAGGTCTTGACGTTATAGATATCATGAGGTCAAATATAAATAATTTACTTTATTAAGAATTTAGTTATTATTATCCATGGGATTATTAAATTAATATTGTCCATGAATTCATCTTGTTCTCAATTTATTGATGAAATGTAATGTGGGTTTAGTTATTTACCTTTCCATATTGATTATACCTTATTGATTCATGATAGCTTCATCTTTACATAAAAATTATTGAGTATATGATCTCACCCTTATTTTGTTTCCCTTTCTTAGGATATTAGTAAGTCATCATTGAATGAGTTGAAGGATGCAGAATATTTACTTTCACCATGTTATAATTTATGTTGTCAAATGTAATACAAGACTCATGTATATATCTAGTTTACCAAGACTACTAAACTAATTTATCATTTGGGATGTGATTTCATGTATCTACCACCACTATAATAAATAAAACACCAAATCTTGGTTACTGGGGTCGAAGTCATTACAATAATAAGAAATTAATTATAAACAATGAAATAACACAAAGAATGAATTAATTAACACATAATGATTAATTTAAAACTTAATTTAACAATTTTAAAAACAAAAATTGAGAATGAAATAAAGAAATAGAATATTAAAATATGGAATTCCATAATTAAAAAAACAAACATGAATAAAATTGAAGGTTTAAAATAATTACTCATTCAACTATAAACTAACCAGAAAACTAAATTTAACCAATTAAAAACATATTTGAAGATAAATTTAATAGTTTTTATTATTTTTAAAATATTTCATCAACAGTTATAAATTTTTTAATAAAAACATAATTTTTGAAAATAAAAAAAACAAAATAAAATAATGTTATATGGGAAAATATAATAATTAAATCGCACATCAAGCTACCTATTATGGTCATTCCTGATTAATAAGGACAATTGGGGTTAAATATAAAGTTAGGATAGAAATAGAGGTTTATTTTTAAAATGGAATTAAAAATATATGGAATTCTTTAATTATTTATAACATAGGGTCCTCAGTGCTCCAAACTGTTGACTATATTATTCAATAAATTATGGTTATTCAAGCATGACTTGGTTCTCTCATGAAATCAGGTAATTATGATGAATATATTATAATATGTTTATAATTATATTAGGTAGGAGTTGTAAATGTGTAGTAACATTTAATGGCATAAGATTCAAAAATCAGTGTTCTTTTCATGAAATTTTATCATGTTGAATTTTAAAAACCGGTTCATTTTAGTATTTATCTTTGTTTAAGTAATGGTTAAAATAATCTTCTCATCATTGATATTGTTTCAAAATTAATAAGGGTATTTAAATTAATCTTATAATGTTTCAAAATACTCTAAAAATGTGAAATAAAATTAATAATAGAAATTTCAAAAATACAAAATTTTGTTTTCGAAAATACTAAACTATAATGTTTCCCTCCCCCACACTTGAATGCTGTAGTATGCTTGGTTAATTATAATAGATTAAACTATTAATTTTTTTATTTAAACATATAATTAAATAAAATGTTTAGGAAAAGTTTTAACCAGATGGTTTCCTTTTAGTAAACTAGTTAGAGGAGTTTGATCTCATCCATTGGTGATGATGGTGGATAACCATTGTTTTTAGTTTTCATGTGCCCATTAACAATATTTTTTATTTTATACTTATTTAATAAAACCTAAAACACTATAAGTGTATATATTAGTGACTGTAAAAGAAAATTACCATCTTGAACAAAGTTAATCCAACATCATCTTTAGTCTTTAATTTTTAAGCAACACTTTCTTCCCTAGATGGATGTATTTGTGTGAACTAACTTGTCACGGTTTACTATAGTTCATTCATTATTAAATTTTGAGTAAAAAAATTTTCCTTAGATATTTTTAATTGATGGAAAATATTTTATTCTTTATTTCCTAGAAGTTTTAGAATCAGGATTCACCACATTTATGACCCTGTAAGCTCTGTCCTCTATCTCCATAGGTATGTGGTATCTTTTTTGATAAATTAACCTACATGGGATCATTGGAATTTTTGTTTCTAAGCTATCTTATATGTCCATACAGTGTCCTATAGAATTTGGATCTAATCCTTCATATTTCACTTGATAGATTTTTCTAGGATTCCCTTATTTTATCTATTTGAATCTTCATGTAGACCATTAGTTTGTGTATTCTAGAGTGTTTATGTCTTTTCATTTACACCACACATTATCATAAAAGTTTCCCTGATCATATTTCATAAATGAGTCCCTTGAATATAACTACATGAGATTTTCATACATGGATAATACATCTTTTTAGATGAATATTCATTACATTACCCAAACACATGCTCAGTGACCACAATAGCTTAGTTCCTTTGGGAACATGGAATACAAAATTATATTTTGGTAAAATATCTTAAATCATTGCATTAAAGATCTTCCCCTTTATTACCACTACATAAAACCTTTCTTCATAACCTTTGGAAAAGAAACCTAAGAAAAGGGTGAGCTCAGATACTCAGCAAGGGTAAAAATAGAAGATATAAATTTATTATCTCATGAAATTATAAGAAAAGGAATATGTGTATGTGATCTTGATGAAGATCATACCCAACCTATCATGGATCGTAAACATGAGTCATGGCATCAAATATTAATATTTCAAAAGACATGAATCATATGAATGAAAACTCATCATAAATCAATCAAGAAATATTAGTTCATATCATAAATCTTTATGACATAATCAAAAGTATAGAAAACATTTCATATTTCAAGTTTAATTACCATGAGTCCCAAATTAAGCACATAGACTTGTCTCCAATCATATATCAAGCACATTAACTTGTGTCCCCTGTCAGATTAAACACATCGACTTGTTTCCCATCACAAATTAAGCAAATTTAATTTCTCCCCTAACTATATCATGAGATGTAATTCATTACCCAATTCATTAGAGGGAGATATAGGTACCACCTATTAATTAATTAAAACTACACATATGTGTTCCACATAACTATAAATCATTCACCATATCAGAACCCATGTAATGAAATGAGTTTCTTAAACACTTCATCATAACATAAATCATGGAAAAGAAATAGGTTTCATAAATATCATTACATCTTAATCATATAACATTTATAGAAAGAATTCTAATTGTATCCTTGGGTAATATCCCCAAAAAATCATAAGTAACATCAAATAATGTCATTTTAGATGGAAAATAATTTTGAAAGATCTTGTTAGAACATTTCTTGGGGAAAATATCATTTCCTCCTTGAAATACACTTTTTAAATCATAAAACGTTTAGAAAAAAAATTTCCTTGAAAATAACCTGAAAAAATTATAATTAAATCTTTGAAACTATTTTAAACATATTTGAAATCATGTTTCCTTAAAATTATTAAAATATCATTTAAAACACTATTAAAACGTTTTTAGAAAACATTGTTTTGAAGGAAAAAAGATTTCAAAACAAAGAGAGAATAAATTTACATAACACATATAATATCATGAAATGAATGTGATTCGAGATAAAACATGTCAAAGGTATGTATATACACATCATAAAAGAATATAAGTATATAATATAACATGTTCCTCAAAGAAGAATAATTGAGACAATAATTTCCTTATAGATTTTGTTATTTTGAAATGTAAAACCCATTAAAGGGAGAACATAAAATGGATATGTAAATACTAAAACATTTAAGGATAAGTATCTTATAATTCATCCAAGGCATAATATATACCACACAAAATAAACGAGTGGTTAATATGGTATAAGTATTGCATAAGTAAAAGTGAGATTATAAAATTCCCTTACCTTAACACTTGACTTACTTAGTGTATGTTAAAAACTGTTGTATAAATATAAGTTTGTTTTAAATATAAACAAAATATTAACAGAATACCATATATTATTTATTTATAATATTATATTACTTTCTTATTTAGAATTCCATTTTAATGTTAGGTTTTGGGTAATGACTTATTTGTTTTCTGAACATGCATTGACTTGTTATTCTTGGTCAACTTACATAGATCATGATTTCATACTTTCCAAAATGATAAAAATTAAATAAATATCATATATATTTTTATTATATATGTATTTATGGTGATTCATAAAAGTTATAGGTAGAAAAAAAACACACACCATTCATGGAGATGGTAGGCCATACGTACGCCTAAAAAATATTTTCAATTTCTTGTCGAATTAAAAAATGATAATTATTTTACATATTATCATTAAATAATTAATTTTATCTCTTATATATCTCATATTTTTTTTATGAAAACCATAGTTAATATATTCCATGTAAATCATTAATGAATCACATCGCTTCGCGAGGAGGTAGTCTGCCATTAAAACGAACAACGTTATCATATTCTAAAAAAATATAATTCATGAAGTATGTGTGATTTAACAATTCCAAAATGATAATAACATTAAGAAAATAATATATACCATATTTAAACTATAACTCCATCATTATTACCTATTTTTAAAGTAGGCAATAGAATAACGAATGACATCGGTTCGCAGGGTGGTAGTCTACCGTACACATGAATGATGATTGTGTGTCCCATTTGATGGATGTGTCTAAAAATGTAGTTAATAACCTCAATATAAATAAACATAAATATATTTAAGATACTGAGGTTATTATATAAACATTAATTTTTTTTTTAATTTTTTTAGGAATAAACAAAACAAAACAATCATTGACGATCATTACCTCTTCTTCGGGTTTCTCCTATTGATTTTCACCAAAGGACTTGGCTGAATTTATACCTAACAGAATACTTCTAGTATTAAGGGAGGTAATTTGGGAGGTTTTGTCCATATTTTTCTGAGAAAAATTGTCTTTAACCTATGAATAAAAGATAATAAAATGTTCCCTTTTATAATAGCGGGGAGGAGAACTTTTGGAATTTCTCAAAATATTATTTTATAATGAAATAAATATCAATAAAAATACCTCAAAAATTTAATTTAATTATAATATAAGATATTATAAGTTTTTAATCTCATGAACCAATATATTTTATCCATGTTTTTTGTTATTTTAAACCTTATCATTTTGATAAACCCTTAACCCATTTTAATTTTAACTACGATAACAAATGTTTCAACATGAAAAGGATGTTTTGTTTACTTCTAATGATTCAATTGGACCATAAATATCTAATTTCTGATATTATAGACATATATCATTCCATTTGTACTTATTTAATATTTTCATGATTTCTATCTAATTTAATAAATTATTGTTTTCATAAAATATATGAAGTGTCAATTTTGACACTATTCATTACTTTGACTTTCAGAAACTCAGGAAAGCAAGATATATTCGAAAAAGTCATTATATAGACCAATAATATATCATAATCATATATAAAATTCATGTATAACTTTAATTAATACAAATTATATTTCTTTTAAAATTTATAACATCAATTAATTGAAGGTTTCAATAATTGAATAATTATTGCATCATTATTGTGTAATTATTTATGATAATTATTTCTTCACAAAAATTTAAAAATAAAATTTGATGGAATATATAATACTTTTATATTTCATAATAATATTTATATTTGAGCACATATTTTATTTTACTACACATTAAAATTTTTATACTTTTTTAAAGTAAGAGTTTAACATTCTTTCACTCTCTTTGATTTTAAATACATATATGTCATTTTTAAGGAAAAGTGTCAATTAAATATATATATTTAGAACCTTATATATTAAGGTAAGAATTATAATAATTAAAAAAATATTTTGGAATGTTTTTGGGAAGTTTTACAATATTTATAATATTATCTTCACCCTTAATTACTCAATTTACCCTTAACCGTGTAATAAAAATTACTAAAGTTACTATTCTTATTGTCTAAAAATTAAAGGGAAATATTTAATAAATTTGGACCTTATTATTAAAAATAAGGAATCAAATTATCAAAATAATAATCACATATTTGTGAGAAATTAATTTAAAATTAATCTTGCAGATGGGTGAGACGACATGTTTTTGAAGTGAAAAAGTAAAAAGTTTTAAATGTTTTTATATCCAATTTAAATATGAAATTGGATCTAATGACCTAAATTGGAATAATTGATGTAAAAGTGTAATAATTATACATTCAAACCAATTTGAAAGAAAATTTAACTATTTAAATAAGTTATATGATAACACAGTTACAATTAAAATTTAAATTTTTTCATTATTCATCAAAATATGAATCCTCTCAAAAAAATACCAAAAGTTACACAAAGTAAAATTTGATATTATAATTTAAAAAAGTTTTTTTATTTTTTCATATTAATATAATAAAAGTGTCAATAATTAGATTTAAATTTGGTTCTGTATTAAATGGTCGTAAAATTACCCTTTGAAAAAATAAGTCGTTTAATTTATAAAATTGAATTTATTATTATATTATGCCATTTAAATATCTTGTATGATAGTCAATTTTTTATATAATATATAGTTTATAAATTTTATTAAAAACATTAATTAGTTGAGTTTTGTTTAATTTTTTGAGATAAAATTCTATTTATAGATAAAAAAATAGTTTTCTTATAAAAGGAATTTCTATATTTTTTTATTTCATTTATAACTTTTTGATAAACAAAAGATTAATTTTATATAAATGTTGAAATAATATTTTATAATTTAGTTAATCTTATTTTTAATTTAAATTCAAATGGATCAGTTGAAACTATAATAATATTATAATAATATTTATTTTACATTGTAGTTTGGTGGAACTAGGTCTTGCATGTATCAGAACATATCAAAAGCATTCATAATTGTGTATTACACAAGCCAAAAATAGTTTCGATTGTACCAAAATATAATCTAAGTGTTTCATGTAACACAAACATGACATGATTTTGTGTACAATGAAAGGATAACTTGGTGCTTTTTTATAACACAATCTATATTAATTGTTGCGTGAAATAGAAAATATTGTTAAGATTAAATTAATTCAAAAAAATCACAAAATATATGGGTGTTACATTATACCCCCCTTAAAATGAATTTCTACTTTAAAATTCTTCTGAGTTATCAAAGTTTAATACTTTAAAGTTCCTTTCAGAAATACCCACATCGTAAAACTTAATACTAAAAAATTATTTAAAAGGGAAAGTTGGAAACATAATAGTTACCCAAAGTAACTCATAATTAGGATTCCATATAGGGTAACTTTGGTGGCAAGTGAAAACATGGAAATGGAAGAGAAATTTAACTACAAAGTTATAATGGATAGTGATAGAGAACATGGTTAAGAGAATGTTAATGATTACAAATATATAACCCAAAGAGGATTAAAAAAGGTTATTGATATAATCCAAAATTAATATAATGGGACAATAGTTAATTTTAATACCCTTTTCCTACTGTTGAATAATTTTCATGAGAATATATACTTACTTAATTTCAGCATATTCTCAACTTTTGTCGTGCCTTTATCAATTTCCAATTCATCTCTTATTCAAATAAATGAAGGTGAATTTTTCATTCAAGATGTTTTGGAAGATCAAGAGATCTATAAATTTAATGATAATTCATTCCATCTATCTTCATAACAAAAAAAAGTTAGCACAAGTTATTTGGTATGCATAAATACTCATATAGAGAGACTATACTTTAATCTCTAAAACATCATATTATTTTTAACATAAACCATTCCATAAATGGTTAACCGTATAAACCATATGAAATATGAAAGTACAAGATGTTAGAAATAAGGTCACTATATTTCTCGAAAAACAAATTACCTTTGATCCCCCACATATCATAATGTAGCTCTAATTTTCACATACCAAACATGTGAATAACTTCATCATGTATTCTCTTGAAACATGCTAAATACCATCAATTTTTATTGAAAACATGAATGATTTCTTATTCTAAATATTATTGGATATATTCCTTATGTACAAAAAATGTACTAATCTCCATTCGTGATAACATAAATCACTTTTCCAACAAATCCTTAATCAGTTCCAAGGTAACAAGTACCTTCTAATTTACTTATTAATAACAAACATATCATTATCCAAAAAATATTATCTCAACATTTGGAACACATTTTTTGTTATTATTCCCTTAATCTTATGTTTCCCATGAATATCACCTTTCCATTAAATCACTTTTTTATATATTTATCACCATTAAACATATCCTTTTTAATCCCTAATTAAAAAATATACTGAGAATACATATATATTTCATTATTCATATAACATAATCTTTGAATTCAAAAACTTATAAACCTCAATCATGTAACTTTATTCATAAACCAATTCTCAAGCTTTATCATATTATTATTTCCTAGAATATTTAATGCGAATCTTGTATTAAGGTTCCTCAAACTCAATCTAATCATTATTCTTATGTATAATGTAAAAACTACTATTAGAATATCCCATAACTTTCACATATCGTTTTCGGTCTCATTATCATCAGTAGTATAACCAGAACTTGTACCACCTTCTGTATTCTCTTCATGAGATTTACACTTAGAAAATTGATTTGTATAATGCCTATTCTTACCACATCTAAAACATTCAATGTTATCCATGTTCCTTCTAGTTCCTACTATTGACGAAGAATAGAAAGAATGGTGTGAGAAACACTTATCATAACATAAAAACACAAAATCATGAAAAATTACTTATAGGATGCCTTAATAATGAAACCTACTTATAAATCTATGACAGATTAGGATTATAATTGGATACATCCCTAGGTAAATATTTATAAATATCCCTAGGTATCTCACTAAAATTTTCCCAATAAAGTTTCTAAAGGTTGACGGAACCTTTCCTCTAATATCGACTATAATGAACTAGGTTTTTCATACATGGATATTACATATTTTTAGATGAATATTCATTACATTACAAAAAAAATTGCCAAGTACCATAATATTTTAGTTAATTTTGAAACTTAGAATTAAAAATTCTATTATGGTGAAATATCTTCAATGTTTCCCATAAATATCTTCCCCATTAGTACCCATACGTGAAACCATTCTTCATAACCTATGGAAATGAAGAATAATAAAAGAGAGAGACCAGATTCTCAGTAAGGGTAACCATGGAAGATATCAATTTATTATCTTATGAAAGAATAAGAAAATAAATATTGGTATGTGATCATGAGAAAATATCATGATCAACCTATCATGTATCATTCACATGATTCATTTCATAAAACATTAGCATTTAAAAAAGAATGAATCAGAAGAATGAAAATTCATCATAACTTTATTATAAAACAAAATTTCATATAAAAAATGTGTGTGGAATAATCATAAGTATATAAACCATTTCATATGTCAAGGTTAATTACCAAGAATCTTGAATCAATCACATTGAGCCATCTCCCATCAGAGATCAAGATCATCGACTTGTTTTCCCTAACAGATCAAGCACATCGACTTATTTCCCATAATGGAGCAAGAACAATGACTTGTTTCCCATAACAATCTCATGAGGTTTAATTCAATACCCAATTTATTAGAGGGACATATTATAGTGACCCAAGATTAACATAAATGGATATGAAATCATTTTAGATGAATATTCAACATATTACAAAAAAACATTCTTGAGGACCATAATAGTTTAATGTCTTTGGAATCTTGGAAAAAATATTCTATCATGGTTAAAGATCTTCAATGCTTACCGAAAAGATCCTCCCAATTAGTAATTCTAATAAAAACCTTTCTTTATAACATGGGGAAAGGAAACATAATAAAGGGGTGATCTCAGATTCTTAGTAAGGGTAAATAATGGAGATTCATAAGAATAACATTAGTATAAGGGTATGAGAACAAGACAATAAAATTTTAAGATCATACCCTTTATATTAATGATCATTTACATAATTCATGGATTAAATATTGGTAGTTAATAAGAATAAATTATAATGTAAACAAGAGCAGAATCCATAAAATCATAACATAGGAATAAGATATAGAATTTGTGTAATACACATAATAATATAAAATAACTTCCATAGTAGTCAAGGAATTTCTACCAAGACCATATTAATAGTATGGGTTCACTCACCACGCCATCTTGGTAATCATGGTTCACTCCCATGACTATCTTAGATTTCAAGGTTTACTCCCAATTCAATCTTAGTGGACAAAGTCCTTTTCTAAACTGAGTTCATTCCCCATTCTATCCTTTTCTATCTCAAGGGATATAAATATTTATCCACTAAATTGGAGGGAGATATAGGTCCCAACCATATCTTAAAGAATTCATATATATTATTTCCACAAGATCATAAGAAATAATTTCCTGACCCATGAAATGAAATGGGTATCATAAACATGTAATCATATCATAACCTCTTGAAAATTGATAGGTTTCATAATCATTTCATCAAATAATAACTCGTAAAAGAAATATTTTTCATAAATATATAACTCATTAAAGGGATATGAGTTTCATAACCATCCTTCCATAAAAATATAAACCATTTAGATATTGAATATGAATGAATATTTGGATCATTTCACCAGAAAGGCATGAGTAACACCAGAAGATTTCATCTTAGATAGAAAATAATTTTGAAATATCCTTTAAAAATATTTCTCAGTGGAAATATTCTTTACAATTTAAAAAATTATTTTTTTAAAACATAAACCATTTTGAATACCATTTTCATTTAAAATGAACTTTAAAACTTATAAACAATCTTGAAAACATTTTGAAAAATGTTTTCCTTGAAACATTATAAAAGAAGGTTGAAAATATTTTCAAAACCTTTTTGTTGGAAAATAATTTGAAAACCTAGAAAATAAGCTTTTAGATCATTGAAATCATTTTGTTTGAAAAAAAACATCTGAAAACATAAAAATGGAGCTTTGAAAATCATTTAAAAAACTTTTTAAACATAAAACTACTTGTGAAAGCCCTTTTTATTTAAAAAAATTTAAAATAAAAATTTTTCCATAATATTAGGGAAAAAGTTTTAATTGAAAAAAATAATCTTGTAAACGTATAAAGGAATCATGAAAAAAATAAAGATCATGATGGTGTGTATGTTTATACATGCCGAACATTCATTTTTCACCTTAAAAGTTTTGAAAAGTTCATTGATCAGAAAAACAAGAACAATCCTATTAGAACCATTTTTAGAAAAGTAAATACAGAGTTAATTTTTGTAAACATAATAGGATAATAATAATATATTTTTGAAAACATTTTTAGGAAACATGGATTTGAAAGAACATAGATTTCTCACCAAAATGAGAAATAAAGTTGGTATTTCATAATTTTTTTATTAATAATATTAAGTAAAAAAGATCATTAAAATGGTAACATTATATGGATATATCATTAATTAAAATAGCATAAGAAATTTCATTATATATCTTGAGATATGGATCATAATATTTCATCAATGGAAGTATAATCATAAACAATCTGAATAAATTATGAGATTGTAGCAATAAAAATTTACCACTTTGGTAATATTTAATAATAATTAAATGGAAATAATAATATTAAAAAAAGCTTAATATATCACGAAAATAATGATATTAATGATATATCATTTCAAATTCAGTATATACAGCTCATAGGAAAATATGGGTGCATAACATGTCAAGTGTCTCAAGGAATGAAACTTTATACAAAATTACTGTACCAATTTGGTAACTTTTGAAAAATAAACCCCATGAAAGAAATATCATAAAATTGATATGTCAATTTCCATAAATATATGTATTATAATCATATAATAAATCCATGGTCAGTATATACACCACACAAAAGAAACAAGGGGGGAATAAAGCATGTATCTCATGGATATAAGAAGTGAGATGAGAAAACCATTACCTTAAGACATGAATTTATTCATACACATACAAAAATAATGTATAATAAATAAACTTTTATTATAAATATTAAAAATAACAATATTATTATTTATGATATTATATATGAATTTATATTACCATTTTATTAATAATTACATGTTAATGTTTCGCTTCGAGTAATATCCACTTTGTTTTTCATACATGTTTTGACTTATTATTCTTGATCCACTTACTTAGATCATGATTTAATTATTTAAAGAATATAAAAAATTATATAAATATAATATATATTCATTATATAAATATTTTTAATAATATATAAATGATAGAAATATGAAATGCAATACACCGTTTATGGGGATGGTAGCCCGTACACATGCATGAATGTTGTATTTGTTTAATTATCATTTTTAAAGAAATAAAATAAATGGAATATATACATGTCTATATATATATATTATTCCATTAGAATTATTATTTCATATATATCATATAATTTTACTAAACCCATCTTTAATGTGTTCCATGTAAAGTGTGAACGAATCACATCACTTTGAGGATCCACACTTCCAAAAACAAAGTCATCATTTTTATACAAAATGAAAAGCATGAATGTATGTTTTATATAATAATTAAATAATACTAAATACCTCATAAATATTACATATAACATATAAAAATATATTTTCCATCATAATGACCAACCATGAGAGTTGGTAAAGGAAAAACTAACAACATCATTTTGTGAGGCGGTAGTTCACATTACACAAGAATGGTAAGTTTGTTACCCATTAGATGAAAGTGTATGTAAGTGTAGGTATAACCTGTATTATAAAAAAATATTATTATATTTAGTATACTGTTTTTATTATATAATCACGTAATATTAATAGTTTAGGGGGTGTAGAATGAAAATAAAACAAGGGATCTTGAGGAAGGTTGTTACCTATTCTTTCAGTAAATCCTCTTGGTTTTCAGAAATGGGATTCCTTGGATGGATTTATTACCAAATTTATGATTATATAATGAATTTAGAGATTTTTGGATATTAGTTTCTTAGAGTTTTGTTGATACAAATGGATTGAGAGGTGTGAACATGTCTTAGGAGTAAGTGCCTTTTTATAGTGGAGGAGGAGTGGGATTCATGTAAAGTTTTGAAAAGGGAATCCCACCCACGTTTTTATTATATAAATTTGATCACATAATGATAAAAATATATATAAGGGAGTATAAGGTCTAAATATGTCCATAAAATGTCTTTTTCTATAAGTTTATAGGTCACTTTTTCCCTTAAGTTTACAGTTTAGTCCTTTATTAAGCTAATTTTTCTCTTAACCGTAGTAACTATTTTTACTAATTTCACTATTATTTTTGGTAAAAACACTATGTTGACCTTATTATAAATTATAAATTATATTGATTAAAAATATTTAATCAATTTTAAAAAATTATAACCACATAAGTGGTAGAAATTAATTTAAATTTAATCTTGTAGATGGGATGACTAATCTGGTTTTAAAAGTAAAAAGGTCTAAAAGATCAAAATATTTTTATATCCAATTTCATTGTGAAATTGGTTACAATGAAATAAATTATATTATGTTATATATAATTTATCTAATTAATCATTAAAATAAATTTAAAATATAATTTAACCCTATAAAATATTTAGATGAAAAAGAAGTTTTGAATTATAATTCACTATTTTTCACTATTTATCAAGAAATGAAACTTCTCAGAAAAATACCAAAAGATTCAACCAGATTAAATTTTTATATACCAATTTCAATAAATAAAGTTAAAATTTTAAAATAAAAATATTAAAAGTGTCAAAATTAAGATCTAAAATGGGTTCTCAATTAAAAGGCTCTCAAAATTCCCTTTTAGAAAAACACATCTTTTTATTTGTAAAAATGGACTTATTGTTATCTTTTACCTATTAAATACTGTGGATGAGTATCAAAAATATTGATTTAATATATAATATATAAATTTCATTGAAAAAATTAATCAAAAAGTGGTTTGTTTAATTTATTGTGATGAAATTTGTTTTGTACATAGATAAATATTTTTCTTAGAAAAGTTTTTTCTTTATTTTCAAATAGATCTTACATTCACTTATACTAATTTATAACCCAAGGAATAATTTTATTCACATGTATAAATAATATTTTGAAAATTTATCTAAACTTATTCATAAAATCCATTCCAACGGCTAGGTGGTTGCTATTATAATATTTTAAAAATGATATTAATAATATCTTGTTGTTTAGTAAAACATGACCTTGCATGTAACACAAGCTATCGAAGGGACTTGGAATTGTGTGAAATAAAAGACAAACATAGTGTTTCATATACTAGAATATAATATAAGTGTTTTGTTTAGAACAATATTAACTTGGTTTTGTGTACAACACAAGCCACACTTACTGATTTTGTATAAAAAACTATATTCATTATTGCGTGAAATGAAAAAATTCAAAAAGATAAAATTAATTAAAAACTAATAGTTGAAAAAATATAAAGGAATAAAATTTTACCCCCATAAAATTAATTTCACCCTCAAAATGTATTTGTGTTATCATAGAATTAATTATTGAAAGTTACTTTCTTATAAATCCACGTCATGAAAATGAATACTAAAAATTCCTTTAATAAGGGATAGTTGGGAAGATAATAGTTCCCCAAAGTGATAAATAACTTGGTTTCCAGATAGAAGAATATAGTTGGTAAGTGAAAATATAGGCATGGAAGATGAATCTAAATATCAAGTTCTAATGGAGAGTCATGTAGAACATGGTTAAGAGAAAGTTAACAATCAAAAATCTGTAAATTTTTTATGATCTAAGGGACCATTGAATTCATTGGAAATAAAGGTACTTGGATAACAGTTTTGGTTTCAAGATCCTTCTTCATAAATTTTAATATCTTTCATAAGAAGATATACTTATTAATTTCATTCCATTACATAAGAACAATTTATCCTTTTGGTTATTCCTTGATCAATTCCCACCTCATCTCTTACTTTGGGAAATAAAGGAGAATTTGTCATTCCTGAAGAACTAAAAAATAACAATATCCATAAATAGAATGATAAGTCATTCCATATGTAATTTTTATCACTAAAAAAGTGTAATAATAGGTTAACCAATATTCATAACTAGTCATATGTAGAGATAATACATTAATCTCTAAAACTTCATCCTATGTTTAACATAATCCATTTTATAAATGGTTAAACATGTAACCCTTCCAAACAATGAAAATAAAAAACATTATAAATAAGATCACTAAATTTCTCAAAAAAAAACATAACATTGATCCCCTATATATCTTAAAGTTTCTCATTTTTTTTCACATACCAAAAATGTTAATAACTTTACCATGTGTTATATTAAAACATAGTAATAACCTAAATTAGAAAAAAAACATATTGAAAACATGCATTTTTTCTTATTCCAATGTTTACTGGATATATTACTTAAATACAGTAACGTTGTAAACTTTGTCAATGATATCATAAACCACTTGTCAAAAAATACTTAATTTTTTCCAAGGTAATCAGTACCGAAAAATTTATCTCTTTATATTTGACATATCTTTATCCAAACATCATTATCTCAACATCAATAACATACTAAGGATTATATTCCCTAGTGAAAATTCCACCATTCCATGAAATCACTTTTTTAGTCTATCAGAACTATTCAACATATTTTTGTAAATAATTACAAAAAAACATAAACTGAAAAATCGTTTTATATTTCACCATTCATATAACATAATTGTTGAATCCAAATATAAAAAAACATAGATAATTCCACTTCATCCTTAATCCATAAGAAGGATACCTTATAATATTATTTAATACCTCTTTCCATTCACATTTCATCAATAATATCAGGATCATCAGCAATATAACCATTACTTTTACCACCTTTTTTATTCTCTCTGGGAGATTTCCACTTAGGTCATTTATTTTTATAATGAACATTAATTTCACACTTAAATCATTTAACCTTTGATGATGTCCTATGGGGAAAAATATTCCCATCCGTTTTTTTAACCAAACTCTTCATATTTCCTTTCTAGTTACAATATTTGTTTCCTTATTTTCATCAATTAAAAAATCTTCTTATTCCTATAAGACATTTAATTTGGTGAAGCTTTCCACATTATTGAAATAAAGAAACTAAATCTTCTTTCCTTAATGGTCTCTATTACCCAAACTCTAAGCAAACCCCTTCCTTCTATTCCTTTGTGAGACTAAGAGTTAGTCAAGGTATATATTGTTAATCATGTTCTATGAAAACTGATTATGCATGATCAAAAAATATTTCAATCCATTGACCATCCCATTTTATTACTCACTATAAAATTATCTATAAAATTCCACAATAACCGAGTTTCTTTTGGTTCCTACTATTGACTAAAATTAGAAATCATAGTGTGAGAAACATTTTTAGAGTAGAAAACCTCCTAATCAAGAAAAAACTATATGATGTCAAAATCATGACACCATATTATTTAATCTATAACACCTTAGGTTTATCCTAGATTATTCATAATTATCCTCTATTTAAATACTTCATGATGGTTCGTAATGAGTATGTGAATTCAAAAATCATATCCCCCCCAGACTGTCAAACCAGGTGTACATCAGGACCCGTTGTCATGCACCAGTTCCCAATCAAGTCAGGATCAATATGGTGTTTTCAGGGTTGTTACCTATATGTATATATGTTCTAGAGACACATAAAATTATTCTATCTAAATACAGATGTATTTCTATGAAACTAGTCAATCTATGCTTTACAAATATTCCAGGACATTTTACTAAACATTAACTCATGCTCAGACTCATCCTTAGAGACATCCCAAGACACATCCCTAGAAATATAGCTAGTGATCTCACTAAATATTTCTCATCTTATGTTCCAAATTTTTAATAATACTTTATTTGATAAAAAATATAGCACCCCAGGCTTAACATACATGGATATTACATAATTTTAGTAGAATATTCTACACATTAAAAAATAAATTCCCAATGACTGCAATAGTTTAGTATATTTGGAATCATGGAACAAAATCTTCTAACACGGTTAAATATATTCAATGTTTCCCCAAAAAATATTCCCCATTAGTAATTCTATATAAAACGTTTCTTGATTACATAGGGAAAGGAAGCATAAGAAAGGGGTGAGCTTAGATGCTTAGTAAGGCTAAACAAAGAAGATACCTAAGCATACATGAGCATAAGGGTCTGAGAACATGAGAATAACATTTTAAGATCATACCCTAAATATCAAAGATCATATACATGAGTCATAGAATAAATATTGTGAGTTTATAACACATGAATCATATGAGAACCAGGATTATAAGACATAAAATCATAACATAGGAATATGATATAGAATTTGTTTCAGCCAAATAAGAATATAAAATTATTTCCATAGTAGTCAAGGAATAATTACAAAGGATATATTATTATTATGGGTTCAAACCCAACACCATCTTGGTTGTCATGGTTCACTCCCATGACCATCATTGTTTTCAGGGATCACTCCCAAGACCATCTTAGTAGATAAAGTCCTTTACTTAATCGAGTTCACTCTCCATTCCAGCCATGTCTATCTGATGACATATAAACCTTTACCCAATGCATTGGAGGGAGATATAGGTCCCACCCATCTCAAAACGAAACTATACATATAATTTCCACAAGATTATAAGTAATCATATCATAACCCATGAAATGAAATGGGTATCATAATCATGTAATCATATCATAACATGTAGAAAATAGATAGGTTTTATAATCATTTAATCAATGTATATCCCATTAAAAGAGGTGGGTTTCATAAAAATATAACTCGTTAATGTGAAATGAGTTTCATAAACATCATGACATTAAAACATAAACCATTCCGAGAAATAATATGAATGGAAACTTTTGATCATTTACCTAGAAATCAATGAGTAACTCCAACAGATGTCATCTTAGTTGGAAAATAGTTTTGAAATATCCGTTAAAAAACATTATTGGGGAATATATTCTTAACTCTTCTAAAAACATTTTTTTAAAAATAAACAAATTTTGAAGACCATTTTCCATGAAAATAACCTTGAAAACTTATAAATAATATTGATTTTTTTTGAAAACCCTTTTCCATGAAAACTAATAAAATAACCATGAAAACGTTTTGAAACCATTTTTATTGGAAAATAATTTGAAAACTTATAAAATATACATTTATATAATTGAAATACTTTTCATTGAAACAAAACTCTTTGAATACATATAAAGGGTGCTTTGAAAATCATTTAATTTTTTTTAAAACATAAAATAAATTTTGAAAACCGTTTTTCTTTGAAACGAAATTTCAAAATAAAAAAAATTATAGAACATCAGGAAAAAAAAATTCTTTAATAAAATAACCTTGTAAACATAAAAAGTAATAATCTTGTAAATTATTGTCTTGATGGCAGGTAAGTACATATATACAGAACATTCATTTTTCATCTTAAAAGTTTAGAAAAGTTCCTTGACCAGAAAATAATAAAAATATTAATTTTACAAATATTTTATAGAAAGATAATACTTGGGTAAAAATATCTTTTAATCATAATATGATAAAAGTAAATAATATTTGAAAACATTTTTTGAAAACAAATATTTTAAAGAACATAGAATTTTGACCGAAATGAGAAATAAAGAAGGTTCTTCATAATTATTTTAATTATATTATATACTAAAAAGTTGAAAAATGGTACCATTACTTGTATATAACATGAATTACCTGAGGTTAAGAAACTTCATGATATTTCTTGAGATATGGATCATAATATGCCATTAAAGGAAGTATAATCATAAACAATCTTGATAAGCAATGAGATTGTAGCAATAAACCGTTGCCACTTTGGTAACATTGAATAACAATAGAATTGAAATAATAAAATTATATGAAGATTAAAATATTGTAAAATTAAGAAGATTAATTATATGAAATTTGAAATT
This sequence comes from Viscum album, assembly GCA_963277665.1. Taxonomy (NCBI): domain Eukaryota; kingdom Viridiplantae; phylum Streptophyta; class Magnoliopsida; order Santalales; family Viscaceae; genus Viscum; species Viscum album. The sequence goes on along the minus strand of OY728121.1, from coordinate 83,436,961 downwards.
TTGTACATACACCACATTGAAAAATATAGGTGCATAACACGACATGTATTTCAAAAAAGACAATTTGAGACAAAATTACTTTACTGATTTGGTAACTTTTGAAACATAAACCCATGAATGAAATATATTAAATGGATATAAATATACCAATAAATTTATGTATTATAATCATAAAATACATACTTAGTTAGTATATACATTACACAAAATAAATGAGTGGTGAATAAGGCATGTATCTCATGAATATAAGAAGTGAGATGAGAAAACCCTTAAGTCCGGAATTTCTTTATAGATGTTCAAAAATACTGTATAATATATATAATTTTATTATAAATATACCATAGAAACCTATTATTATATATAATTCCACATATTTCTTTATATTACCCACTTATTATCAATTCAATGTAAATATTATGCTTCAGGTAATATTTGCTTTTTTTATATATGTGTTGACTTTTTATTCATTATCCTCTTACTTAGATCATGGTTTAATTATTTAAATAATGTAAAAATGATATAAATATCATATATATTCAGTATATATATATATATTTATAATAATCTATAAATGTTATAAATATGAAATAGAATACATCGTTCATGGAGATGATAAGCCGTATGTATGCATGAATGTTGTTTCCATTTAATTATCATTTTGAAAGAAAGAAAGTAAATGAAATATTTGTGTATATATATATATATATTATATTATAATTATTATTTCATATACATCATATACATTTAGTAAACCCATCCTTAATACATTTCATGTAATGTTTGAATGAATCACATTGCTTTGAGGAGGCGGTAGTCCACATATCCACAAATGAAGTTATCATTTTTACACAAAATGGAAATAATGAATTTATTTTTATATAATAATATAAAATCATAAATAAATAAAAAATAAAAAATAAATCATATAAAAATAGAGTGTCTTTCAATATTCCCATCCATGAGAGGTGGGAACGGATAAACGAACAACATCGTTTTCTGAGGCGGTAGTTCTCCCTACATAAATACGGTAAGTTCATTACACATTTGATGGAAGTATGAGTAAGTGTAAGAATAACCCTTAGAATATGAAAATATTTTTTTATTTAGTATATATAGGTCATTATATAAGAAGGGAATAAGAAAATATGAAGGGTGGATAATGAAAATAAGACTACAGAGCTTAAGTAACGATGTTACCTCTTATTCAGGTAACTCCTCTTGATTTGCACCCACGAGATTTCTTGGATAGATTTATTCCCAAAGTGAGGCTTATAAGAATAATTGAGGGACGTTTAGAGATTATTTGAGATGATTTTGTGGTATAAAAAGGGCTTGAGATGTTTGAATATGTGGGAGGGTTGACAACCTTTTTATAGTGGAGGAGGAGTGAAATTCTTGTATATTTTTGAAAAGGGATTTCCAATAATGTTTTTCCAATATATATTGTATAATATAATGGTTAAAATTAGAGAAAATGTGGGATAGGGTTGAAACATGTCCATAAAATGTTTTTTGGACTAGTTTATAAGTTATTTTGGAACTTTAGATTAAGGTTTAGTCCTTTGTGAAGCTAATTTTTCTCTTAATCGGTGAAATTAATTTCAATCACTTTCAAAAATATTTTTGGTCAAAAACACATTTTACCTCATTATTATTTATAAATTATTCCAATTCCTAATATGAAATCAATATTTTGAGATCATATTCAAAGAATATGTAAGAATTATTTTGAATTTAATCCTACAAATGGGGAAAACGTACAAAAAAGAGAAGATTAGAGGCGGTTTTTTAGAGGGGGTTACACACAACCACTTATAATTATCGAATATATAGGGGGTTCCCAAAACCATAAATTTTTTAACAATTTTTTTATAATATTTGGCCTGATATTGGAGGAAATTGTGTCAAGACCACAACTAATTTAAATTTTTTTTCCTTAAATGATCTGTTGTATTTTAGAGGCATTATATATATATAATATTACTTTTAATATTAGAGGATATATATATAATATGGAATTTTTTTAATGGAAATAGTAGGGGTTCAAAACTCCATATAATCTCTTAAATTAGAGGGTTTTCACTAACTGTCGTTAATTTCCTATATTAGAGGGGGTTTTGAACCCCTTCTAATTTAAGAAATTAGAGGGGGTTGTGAACCCCTTCTAATTTAATAAATTTGAGGGGGTTGTGAACCCCCTCTATTATATGAAATTAGAGGGGGTTTTGAACCCCCTCTATTTTAATAAATTAGTGAGGGTTGTGTACCGCTTCTAATTTAAGAAATGGGGGGGGGGGGGGGGTTGAACCCCCTTTAATTTATGACATGATAGGGGGTTTTAAAACCTTATAATTTAAGAAAATAGAGGGGGTTCATGAACCACAACTAATCTCTTTGATTATAGGGGTTTTTAAACCCTCTAATTTTTTATTTATTTTTTAATATAAATATCTTATAAATTCAAATTGTATAATATATATGTGTGTGTATGCATGTGTGTGTGTGTCTGTGTGTTTATATTACATAAACATAATATATAAATGTATTTAAATGCATTATAAACACACACACAAACCGATATATATACACTATATAAATAGTTTAAATAAATTCTTATACATATAAACAAAAATGTATTCATATAAAAATAATGTTTTACATAATATAATTGTAATTATAAATATATTTATTGAAATATATGAAATTTATATATGGTTTTATAAATTCTATACATTTATATTTTGATTTATATTATACATATTGAATATTAAATACATTTGTATTATATATTTATGCATAAATATATTTATATTATATCATGTATAAAAATATATATAATAATAGACAAAATTAAATCTAAATATATATATATTATAATTATTTTATATTATAATTTTTTTATTATTTATAAATTTATATATATTATACGCTTATTTTATATACGTTTTAGTATATGATATTAATTATAAATTAATTTATTAAATATACACACACACACACACACAGAGATATATATCATTTAATTATATTATGTATTTCTAATTATATGAATGTATTTTATTTTACGTGTATATATAAATTTGTATACATTATATAATATAAACATATATAATTACATATATAAATATATAATATTAATGTATTTAGTATAATATATGCATAATACAAAACATAAAATATTTAAATGTATAGTATTTATAAGACCAACATATAATTTTCAAAGTTTAAAAATAGGTATAATAATATCATTATCACACACACATGAAAATATAATTGTATTTATAAATATCTGTATAAATATAAATTTATAATATAAATTTATAATAATTTAATTTTGTGTTATATTATATATAATAATTTATATATTATCATTTTGTAATTATAAATATATTATATTTATTTATAATAATAATGCATAATATTATTTCCAAACACACACACACGTAAATATAAATCTATAATTATTTAATTTCATCTTATATTATATATAATATTATATATATTATAAATGTGTAATGATAAATATATTATATATATTTATAATAATTATTAATAATATTATTTTAACACACACATAAATATATATGTATTTATAAATATATGTACAACTATATTTATAAATATATATATATATATATAATATAAATGTATACTTATTTTATTTCGTCTTATATTATATATAACGAAACTGGTTTGAGTATAAATATAAATGTGTTTATAAATATATAATTGACACACACATGAAAATATAAATGTGTTTATAAATATATTTATAAATATATATTTATAATATAAATGTATATTTATAATATAAATGTATAATTATTTAATTTCTTCTTATATAATATATATATATATATATATATTTATATAATAGATTTATAATTATTTAATTTTTTCTAATATTAATTATTAATATGTTATATATATTTATAATATATGAAAATATGTGAAATAAAAATATAAAATATAAATGTATTTATGTAATTATTTATAATATATATATTATAAAAAAATATATATTATATATAAATATTGTACACAAATATATTATATTATTTATATTTATATACAAATATATATAGACATATAACTAAATATAATACATTGAAGGTAGGTAATAGAACTATAGTTAGCTTAGTGGAAAACACATTAAATGGGTTGGGTCACTAGTGAAAAACACCTTATTAACGTTGATTATTTTTTGATTTTTAAAGTCTCCTTTTAGCCTCCATTAATAATGAGGACGTTATAAATATTATCTTTAACATCAGTTAAAAAAACCGATGTTGTAAATCAATGAAGGTTTTATACTCTAATTATTTTATAACCGGTGTAAAAAAACCCACAAAATATATTATTAATGTTGTTTATAAAATGACCGATGTAAAAACATTTTTTTTAAATAATTCAAGTTACCCTTCCTCTCCACTGCCAACCCAACCCGAAACAAGCAAAAATAACCAAAAAAATGAAAGAATTATAAATATGTAGAACCATTGTAATGAATAGAATTTTCCCGGTTTTATTTTTAGAAATTAGTTTGGAAAATTATGAGACCAGACACTAAGACGACGTGCGATTTAAAGGCTTGGAGTGCCTGAAATGGTTCAAAGAAAAATGTTAAATATTTAAATAGCGCGCATGAGCGGGTTTTCTGAAAAAGTGGAATAACTCTTAAAAGGGTTCCCAAATCTTAAATCTGAGAACACTATTGCATTCAAAGAAGTATGTTTACACTAGGTGTTACTTATGTTTAGTCAGTGCGGGGAATCTGTTGAAGAACCTGAAAAAAAATTTAACCATAAATAAAATAATTAAATAAAATTATTCTATTTTTCAAATCCTTGCAACTCATGAACGGTAACTCATATTAAAAATACAAAATAATCATTGAGCTCGTGGGGGTGTTCTTTCCCTTTGTGTGGCCTAACCTCGACCGGCACATGTCAACAGTGAAAGTTTGTTTTTGGTCATGAACATCATTTAAAATATTGAATAAAAATATTTTAAATGGGATGTTACGTGTTGACATAGTGAACATTTCTTTTTTTAATAATCCTGAGCAGAGATCCGTGGTTATATTCATAGCCCTAGAGTTTCTCTGAGGTAAGGGGGGGAGTCTCTCACCGACAACAACAGTTTGGAGATCGATGTCAAATCGAGTGATGAAGGATCTATGATTGGAATTCAGATCATGTGTCGATGAATGATGATGTAGAGACCGTTCTTCGTCAGTGATCGAACAGAATCGAGGTAGGGGCCTATATGTTTTCATCGTGATTTCTTTCCCATTCTTATTTCCAACATCAAATTCAAACCAATCCACAAACACGTTGATTTTCGATTTGATAATTTATGTCGGATGGTTAAAAAATGCGTGATTAATGCGGGAATTAGTTCTTTTTTATTTTTAATTAATTTTTCATGATCTTACTAACAAGAACTAATTCAGTCCGACACAAACAAAGGCATCGATCTGTTATTCAGAGGATATTATGATTCATTTTCTCCCAAAAATTATTTATTGTTCTTCATGGTGCAACGATGTATGCAGACCCGGCTGAACGGTCACAGACAGCAGCAACGACCCATAACAAGAGTCCGAAAGTGGTGGAAGGAAGAGTTTCTATATAAATGGTCGGATGAAGGGTGACCTACAATAGGAGGCTGCAGTTGGAGGTGACACCAGGAAGCTGTCATCTCAGCAGCTGGTGTCACAAAATCCTAAGGTTGTGCGACTGCGGGTGGCATGTGGGAGTTGTGACCAGGCGGGCCACATCGACGGAGGGACGCAACTCGCTGGTGCGGCGTCGGCCAGAGGAAGGACCCATGACAGAGCCGAGAGATCCTATGGTCATATAAACCAACCGCGCCACATGGTCTGTTCATGTTGACTACATAGAACGTGGCTGAACTCTGTGTAGGAGGTGCGGGGGGCCGCAACCAGCCGTGCAACGACTAGTGGAGCGACCCGACCCACCGCATGCAGACCACACTGAAAAGGATGAGCCACTCTAGCATCCTAGTGGGTTGGACTCACGGGACAACTAGCTAGGTCCAGTTAGCCCAAGGGGACAAAACTATATCCCAACAGGTCAAGTCTGGTGGGCCCAATGGGCCGGGTAGGTTTGGGCCGACCCAGACCGGTTCAGGCTGACACAGATCGTCCCCTTTTTACAAAAGACCCATAACACTCAAACCATGTGTCTGTTTAACGAGATACTTGTGACATTGGGACCCTCACAATGGGGAGATCCTTTTGAGATACTCTAAGTGAGTTTCTATGGAATTTGTAGTATGTTCTATTGGATTGAGTTATAGGTGCTCCCAGAATGATCTTGCAAAGGATGGAATCCTGCGGCGGACTGTGACCTAGAAGCTATGTGATTACCTAGACTGTGTGTCTTATGTAGATTGTGTGTATTACCTATAATTTGTGTATTACCTATACTATGTGTCTTATAATGACTGATTCAATACTCCCATGTCCCACTACGGTGCATATCTACTATTCTTTGATGACACTCCATGCGTTACAAACACTGTGTGTGTTATCTACACTCAGTGTGTTACCTACACTCCATGTGTTACCGACACTCTATTTGTTACCTACACTCCATGTTTTATCATCTCTCTATGTGTTACTACTTGGGGGTACTATGTATTCTTACGAAAATCCTTTTTATATACTATAGACTGATACTTTGTGTGAGCTGACTCTGGAGACTCTCTTGAATGTACCTCTTAGAGGCTACACTACATGTGCCTCTTTAGAAGTCTACTTAGTGTATTGTGTGGTTCTCTTATTTATGGTATAATTCATGTGTTTCCTTTTTGGTGTATTTCTTGTGTTTCCTTTTTGGTTCACTTCGTGTATTTTTTATTTGTGTTACCTTTGTGGTTTTGGAGTCCCTTCTGAGTATTGTGTTACTCACCCCTACCCGGGCTTCACCTGCACGTGTCATGTCGTGTGAATATGATTATAATATTGAACAGAGTCCTTGATGGGATGAAGATAAGGGTGCTTTAGGGTGATGCAACAGATGTGGTTGGCTTCAGTGATGTTCAGACAACTTACTATACCTACCATTCAGGTAGGGTTTTCTGTGAATGAGACCCAGGAGCTTGCACATTCTATTTTAGTTGGGCTTATCTTATGGACCACTAACTTTTTTGTATGTAATGTTACTATTATTGGGTGTCATATCTGTTTAATCAATGTTTTTTGTTTCCATACTTTTCTTGGGGATGTGTGTGTGTTTGTGTACAGGTTTATAGGGAAATGTATCTCCTTTATGGGAAATTCCTACTCGGTGCTAGTTGATAGCCCTCTCCTATGGGAGGTGGTCCTGGGGCCGTTGTGACATGGGCCCTAGAGGATGGGTTGTGACATAGTGGTATTAGGGGTATGTTGGTTTTAATCTTGTTTTGGGGCAATAATGTTAAGTGTTTTGAGTTTGGATTCCAGGCCAGGGAACCTAGTGTTAGGGAGGTGGCTGACGTGTCCATACACTAGGACCAAGAATTATACTTTCTAAGTTAGTACATGAAAAAGATAATTTCATGGGAAATTAATGGTTCATGAATCATATAGGAATTTTGTGTGTTCTCATGTCCTTATTGGGTTAGTGTCAGCTCACCTACTATACTCAATTGATCGTGGTACATCTTGTTCTTTTTCATGATACTTCCACACAAGTATCCAGATATGATTCTGGGGAGTGACCACAAAAATGGTCCACTGAGTGATGAGGTATCAATACATGGACCATTTATAGTGATAGTTCTTCCTACTGGTGTACTAGAGATACCACCACCCAAGGAGCAATAGTACATACTGGTGTTACTAGTAGAGGATAAAAAAAGGCTTAGTGCATTGCATGATTTCAAGAGGTAGTGACTTCCCAGATTCGGATGAGAGACAGATCCTTAGGTAACTGAGGATTGGATGGAGGTAGTTATATGAGTCTTCCACTTAGCGAGGATGCCTCCTGACTAGATGAAAGTCCTAGCGGTGAGCCATCTTTACGGCTCGACAGGGAAATGGTGGAGCCTGATGAATCAGATGAATGAGGAGGCATCACTATCATGGAAATACTTTGAGCGCGTCTTATGGATGGAGTTATTTCCAACAATGTTTTGCTCTGTGCATATAAAAGAGATCCTGCATCTGCAGCAGGGTACCCAGATGGTGGTAGAGTACTCAACAAGTTTCACGGAGCTTTTTGCTGCTCTACCTAAATGGTTTACGACCCGTTACTCCGAGCATGTACCTTCAAGAAGGAAATACGATGAGAGATCAAGGATTTGATGATATCCATTATTATCTCTACACATGTTGATGTTCTAGAGTGAGATCTACTGGTAGAGAGATTTCTGGTAGAGCAGGCACTAGCGGTGGGTTCTACCCCCGAGCATCAGGTAGCCGAAAAATGATATTGGGGTCCAAGAGGACCAGATAGTCTGGGTAAAGACCCCCAGATAGAGGTTCAGTGGTTCAGGGCTCCCAGGGTTGAGTGAGTTAGCTAAAGGACAAACTGTGCTACTCGTGCGGCAGTTGGGGGAATCTCTCTAGAGATTGTCCAACCAGATGTACGAACAACCTGGAGATGGTTGAGGGGAATCTGAGGTAGTGGTGGAGGTAGGAATGTGATATTCTGTTAGTCGGAAGATTTGGTAGTGGTTCGGGATGAGTAGAATGTGATGGGAAGAGTTTTGAGGCACTACCCCCACCACCACCAGGTGGTCCATCCCAAGCTCAGGGGGCTAGTGGATAGGGGTGAGGCCAGCTCTAAGATATAGAGGATTACTATCTCGAGACTTCTGGGATGATTATAGGTACAATATGTGTCTTATACACCCTATCTACAGTTTTTATAGACACGAGTTCCAGTCACTCATTTCTCCCTAACAACTTTGTTCAAGACATAGAGATTCTAGTGGAACCATTGAATCGATCCCTAAGGTTAGAGATTCATACAAGAGATGAATCGAAGATCACACACTAGTGATGACAGTGTTCCCTTACTCTTGCGGGTGATAGTTTCTGTTGGGATATCTTTGTGGTAGCGTCAAGTCCTTACAATTTCATACTATGTATGAATTTTTTATCCACAGTTCATGCTAGAATTGACTGTTTTAGGCAAATAGTGCGGTGTGTCCAGGGAGATGGGACCGGGTTTTCCTTTGTTGGTGAAAAGGAGACACAAACAGCATAGGATGTACTCACATGTAGGAGGGTGCATCTGATCACACATATGTTGGCTAACATGACCCTCAGTTCAGGGGATGAGATGAGTCTTTAGTTTCCTATAGTGGTGGACGAGTATGAGGACATTACAAAATATATCTAAGACTACCTCCATAAGGGGGTAGATTTCTACATTGAACTATACCCCAGTATGGAACCAGTCTCTACACTAGCATACCAGATGGCTCCCATAGGGCTCTGGGAGATGAGGGTATAATTGGAGGACTTATAGAGAAAGGGCTTCATGAGACCCAACATTTCACCCTGGGCAGCCCCAATTTTTTTTTACAAGAAGGAAGATATGATCTTGCGGTTATGTTTGGACTTTTGGCACTAAAATCAGGTGACCATGAAGTATAAATATACACTAATGAGGATTTATGGCCTCTTCGATTAGTTGAAGGGATCAAGATGGTTATTTAAAATATAGCTCAGATCATGCTAATATCATCTTCATTTACGAGATGAGGATGTCCCGAAGATGGCTTTTAGATGTCACTATGAGAACTTAGAGTACATAGTAATTCTGTTTGTCATGATGAACACACTAGTAGTGTTAAAGGGACTCTTGAACAAGATATTCTAGTCGTACATGGATCGGGTTGTAGGGGTGTTCATTGATGACATCCTGGTGTACTCAGTGTCAGAGGAGGAGCATGCGATACACTTAAGGATGGTACTGGACTTACTTTGAGAACACCAGCTTTACGATATGCTCTTGAAGTGTCAGTTCTGAATATGAGAGGTCCAATTTCTGGGACACATCATTTTAGAGTTTGGAGTTACAATAGATCTAGTGAAGATAGAGGTATTACTTTCTTGGGATCCACCTAATAATATTACCGAGGTGCAGAGTTTCCTTAGGTTGGCTGGGTACAATCATAGTTTCATGCCCCACCTTTCTAGAGTATCCGCACCCATTAAATCCTTAACATGAAAATGGAAACATATTTTTTAGAGGGAGAAGTCCCAGGAGATATTTCAGTAGCTGAGAAAGATTTTTATGAGTGCTTCCATCCTCATATTTCCTCAGGAGGGTGTTATGTATGTAGTGTTCTATGAAACATTAGGAACTGGGCTTGATTTTTTCTTGATATAGGGGAAAGTGGAGACTTCCTATGGATCTCAGCAGTTGAGACCACATGAGTAGAACTATTCCACCAATGACCACCAGTTGGTAGTGTTATTAGTTTCATTGAATATGTGGAGACACAACCTTATGGATGAGTGGTTTATCATCTACACAGACCACATATTTCTTAGGTATAACTTTTCTCAAAAGGATATTAACCTGAGACAGAAGCATTAGCTAGAGTTCCTCTAGGACTATGACTTCAAAATAGTCAATACTCTAGGGAAGAGTAAAGTGGTGGAAGATTCTCTCAGCCAGAGATCGAGTTCATAACTACTGAATGTGGCCTCAGAGCAGTTGGCCTCGCTTCAGATATCCTTCGTGGATGGAGATGAAGTATCTTATCTCTAGTTGATGGTGGTTACCCCTATACTCTTATAGTACATGAGGGAGACACAACATGGAGATGCCAGATACGAGACTACACATGCCCAGATGTCTATAGGGAATGCCCTGAATGGATATTTGAAAGGTGAGGAGAACATAATCTTTTTTTAGGAGGATACACAGTTTTACTAGTGACATTATAGGAGGAGCTGTTTAGGGAGTAACATACATCCCCTTTGGTTGTACATCCAGGCATGGAAGAGATGTACCAAGATCTCTAACATCAGTTTTGGTGGCTGGAGATGAAGAAGAAAGTGACATAGTTTGACTCTAGATTCCTCACTTTTTAGTATGTGAAGGTTGAGCACTAGGTTCTAGCGGGTTTGACTCAACCCCTGGAGGTGCCAGAGTGGAAGTGGGATGGAATATCGATGGACTTCATGAAAATTCTACCATATATATATAGAGGGAATGATACCATATGTGTGATCATTGACTGACTCAACAGGTTGGTCTACTTACTAGCGATTCAGGAACATGGTTCAGTAGAAATCTTGGGACCCCTCTATGCGTTGGAGATAGTTCTACTCCATGGAGTCCCTTAGATGATAGTTCTGATCGGGATGCTCTATTTTTCATCCTGGTCATTGATATCAAGGATTGGAAGGATAAAACCCCACATGGGTAGTTGATTCCCATAGCTCACGACCAATGGAAGCACGAGAATCTCTGGAAAGAACATGGGAGGTGGGGTTTGGGTTCATGCTCGTACCCTTATCAGTTTGGGTATCCCTTGGTTTGGATATTTGGAACATAAAGCCTTACGGAAGGGATAATTTAATGACTGAGATTTTCATTGTTTTTTTTAAAAAATTAATTGTGAAAATTACGATACTAGGCAAAGAGAAAACATGTGATTCCAATGTCCGGTGTGCCTTGAATGGTTTGATTTTTTTTTTACTTTTTTAAATAACTCTCATGAGTGGTTTTCATAAAAAAGTGGAATAAATATTAATTTTTTTTCTCAGATCAGAAATTTGAGGGCACCATTGGGTTTAGAGTAGTGGGTTTACCCTAGGAACCAATTAAGTTTAGTCAGCGTGAGGCTACTATTGAAAAAGATGAAAATGACGTAACAGTAAATAAAATTATTAAATAAAATTATTTTATTTTTAAATTAATGATAAAAAATGAATTTTAACTTGTATTAAAAATATAATACCACCATTTATCTTGTGAGGGTGTGATTTCCCTATGTGGGGCCCAACCTTGACCATCACAGGTCGAGGGTGAAAGTTAGTTTTTGGATGTGAACATCATTTAAAATATTAAATAAAAATATGTTAAATTGGTTGTTATGTGTTGATGCAGTTATGATTTCATTTTTAATAAGGATCAGAAGATATCCAAGGTTATTGTCAAAACCATGGAGTTTCTATAATGCAAGGGGATGAGGCTCTCATCGGTGATGATAGTTCGGAGACTGGAGCTCGAATCGAGCGAACATGGATCGACGATAAAAATTAAGATCAAGCATCGACAAAAGATGACGCGAAGACCATTATTAATCAGTGATATATCCAAATCGAGGTAGAGGGTTTATTCATTTTATTGACGATTCCTTTCCCCGTTTTTGTTTCCAATGGAAAAAATAGAACAATGCCTGAACAAGTTGATATGCAGTGATCGTTTATGTGGGATGGTTAAAAAATGCAGGATTAATGTGAGAATTAGATATTTTTTATTTTTAATTCATTCTTAGTGATCCTTATAATAAGAATGAATTCGGTCTAACATGAACAATGGTCTGGATCTATTATATAGGTGTTCTTGAGATCTGGTTTCTCCCAAAAATTATTTCTTGTTCTTAGTTGCGCAATGATCCACGTGGACCTGGAAGAACAACTACCGACTTGATAGTCGACAATGGAGGCAATGACAAGTAAATACATGATTGCGATGATGAATCGGCCTACGGTAGGAGGCCACAAGTGGAGGTGGTGCCAGGAAGCCATTGGCAGAGAGGACTACGACGATATGACCGAAATCAGCAAGTAGGAGACGTGACTCATTGAAGCCCTATTGGTCAGAGGAAGGAATCGTAGTATATCCACGTGATCCGGTGATCATGTGGACCAGCCATGCCACACAGTCTGGACACATTGACCACATAACACATGGCTGAACCACATAAAAGGGGTGTGGGGGGCCACAACCAGGTCGGGACGCTACTGGTGGAGCAAGCCATTCCACCACATGTGGGCCAGAGATGAATGTATGGTCTACTTCTGTGGCCCAACGGGTTGGATCTATAGCCCAGATGGCTAGGTCCAATTGGCCCAATGGGCTGGGCCTGCGGGCGAGGATGGTTTGGGATGACCCAGACCTGGTTGGGTCAGTCCAATTGGGTCAGGCCGAACCCAAACCCAGCTGCCCCTTTTTACAAAAGTCCCTTAACTCTCAAACGGTCTGTCTGTTTAACAAGAAGTTTGTAGTTTTGGGACCCTCACGATGTGGTGGTCCTTTTGAGATAATCAAAGTGTGTTTCCATGGATTTTGGAGTACAACGTATTGACTCGAGGAATAGGTTCCTCCGGAACGATCATGAAAAGGATATAATTCTATGGATGGATGTGACCTAGAGCTATGTGATTACATAGACAATGTGTCTTACCTAGAATTTGTATCATTCCTAGACTATGTGTCTTACCAAGATTGAGTTGGTACTCCCTTGTCCCTCTGAGGTGTGGATCCACTAGTCATTGAAGATACTCTGTGTGTTACCAACAATCAATGTGTTATATACACTATGTGTGTTACCTACAGTCCGTGTGTTACCGATAGTCCATGTGTTACCTACACTCTATGAGTTATCATCACTTTGTGCATTACTACTTGAGGGTACTGTAGATTCTTATAAAAATCCTATTTACATTCCATAGACATATACATGGTGTGAGCTGACTCTAGAGACTCTATTGATTGTACCTATTAGAGGCTACACTACATGTTCCTCTTTGGTAGTCTACTTTGTGTATTGATTAGTGATATTCTTTGTGGTATACTTCATGTGTTTCCTTTATCGTATTTTGTGTGTGTTTCCTTTGTGGTGTTCTTCATGTATTTTCTAAGATGTGTTACCTCTATGGTTCTGGGGTCCCCACTGAGTATTTTGTTACTCACCCCTGTACAATCTTCACCCTCATGTGTCATGCCTTGTGCAGACGATCAATAACTTTGACAGAGTCCTTGGTGGTCCGAAGATAGGTGTGCTTCAGGGTGACCCCAAGAATGTGGCGTGCTTCAGCGATGTTCATACAACATACTATACCTACCATTTAGGATGGGTTTTCTTCGGATGAGACCCTAGGGCTTTCACTTTCTAATTCACTCAAGATTGTATTATGTCCCATCTAGTTTTCAGTTTGTACTGTTACTTTTAGTGAGTTTCATATCTATTTCATCTGTGTTTTTAGTTTCAGTAATTTTTTGGGGGACGGGTGCATGTGTGAAGGTTTATAGGAAAATGCATCTCCTTTATGGGAAATAGAAAATCGACGCTAGTCGCAAGCCCCTGACCTTTGTGAGGAAGTCTTAGGATAGTCACGTCACAAGCCTCGGGGGGCAGGTCATGACAACTAGTATCAAAATTACATATTCACAGATACAAAATTAGAATATCCCAATATTAACAAAAAAACCTAAATCCAACAAAAACAACTACCAAATACACATTTACAATTACAACATTCAAAAATACAATATTCACTAAAAAAAACTAAAATCCAATCAAACTTGTAAAATAATTTGACCATTCCACTTGTAAGTGTACCACCACTTGTTCACTATAAGGTTCAGGGTCATCAAATAGACACAAATTAAAAGGAAAGTAGTCAAATGTATAAATAATAAAACAAATGAAATATTAAGGAATATTTTATAAGGAAATATGACCTCGTCGAACTTATTAACTATTCCAGTTGTAATTATTTCATACATAAAAGTTAACACCTAATATCCTTATTTGATGATGCCTTATTGTGTCTGAAAATTATTTTTAAATGATTTCATCAATTCAAAATAACATTTTTATGTAATACATCCAAAATGTACTAATTATAATTGGATACCCACCTTTACTTTTATATATTTGATCTTGGAACTATTGTTTATTATTGTTTTTCAAAAGAAACACTATCTCATATTAGGAAATAATATGGATGAAATAAATATGAAATTCATTATAATATAAACTATTATGAAATTAAAACTTAATTTTGAAAAGTGTTCTTAAAATTTCATCACACATCCCCATGGATAGAGCATATCCAGTAAAATCTCTTCTCTCTTAGACAAAAAACACCTAACATCCAATGGTCATGTATATAAATGAAAATTTAATATTATTGGTTATTATGTTAAAAGATAAATAACAATTTTCTATATATAAGTTCCATACCTCTTAAAATAAGGAAATATCCAGAATTGTGTAATTACATTCTCTTCAAATAATTCAGCAATATAAACTGTTTTTTGTTCCTCAGTCAATGCGTGGGATTTAGGTGAAATAAATTTTGGGTCCATAAATCCATATACATATGTCTTTTCATTTTCCTAGCACATTTTATAAAGATACCTAATACAATAAAACAAGAGTATAACTTTTCAATAAATATAACATAGGAAATGATTATTGTTAAGACTTACATGGGAGAAATATGAATCACATTGATTCCCAAATTATCTCCAGTAACAAGCTCCATGATATCATTTTTTAGAATCTCCACATCTATTGCACACCCAAAAACACAAGCTTCCATTGGAAACATATAATGACCCACCAACAAATTTGAATATCTTAAATTTTTTTCAAGAAAACTAGAATCTGTATCTGATGTCATAACCCTTCATCTTTGTTATTGCGTACACAATATTTCATTACCTTTAAGGTATTCTTGAAAATAAATAGATAAATATATTAACTTTCAAATGTTAAAATAAATTTAAAACAAAAATTAAATAAAATATAAAATATACACATACCTCTATGTTTATGTGTCCCAAAATTCTAGATGGACAAACTAAAAAGTGACTATTACTTTGTCCAAAATCCTCAAATCATATATAGGTAACGGTAATCCATATGATATATATATATATATAATGAATTGTACAATGACCCTATGAAACTCTACCTCTAACTATTGATGATGAATTGTATCTATAATATAATATATCAACCCATATAAAACTATATGATAGTGAGGATCATCAAAATATTACTCACAATAACTAAGAATCATTGGAAGATGGGGTGTAGGATTAGTATTGAAAAGGGGCCTATAGGCAGAGGTGGAGGATAAACAATTGGGTCTTCAGGTGGAGGTGGGGGAGTGGGAGCTACTAGAGAATGTGGAGGAGTGGGAGTTACAGTCTCAAATTGTCTTTGTATAACTGAAACATATACTGTACCAATGATATGATATTTTCCTCCATTGCGGCATTAATATTTTGAACTTTATTATCTAAAGATTTTATTTTTGTGGATAAAACCCCTCCATGGAAGAAGCAGAAGAATGTGGTGACAATTTTCTCACCAATAAACCCATTAGGTATCATCATACCCGACCTAGGTATTCAGGATTTCCCAATGATACATATAAAATATCGGACCTCCATTCAACTTTAAATACCCACTGTGTCCTCTGCTCCTCAAGAGAATCTGGTATGAATTATTTGAAAAAATCTATATTGATTCAATGTATATAAAGAATTGAATTATCATAAATAAATAAAATAAAAACCTTACAATCCTTTCAAACATGACCCTCAATTATTCCATAAGATATTTCCCCTTTTTTCTATCTGACCCCTCTTCTATTTTTCATGTCTAGATAGCGGGGCAACCTACAGAGCTTGAAGATATATATCAATGATTTTGTAATTATTCAGCCATTATTTTTTGTCAAATAACGTATACCCTCTACAAGATAAACTAAGAGGGTATACGTTTCTATATTGGATCTCTAGATGAGTTCTCCTCTATTCCTATAAATTAAGAATAAGAAATCATTAAAAGGTCATTATTAAGATAACTAATATAAGAAATCATTTAATGTTTACACTGCACTTACAAAAAAATGATTCCTATCTTCTATTTTATAAAAATTGATTCCATGTGTTTTCATTTATAAAAGGATGTATATGAAATGGAATGTCCTATTTCCTATTCCCTAAAATGAAATTAGATGTGAGGGTTGATTTGAAATCCCTCTATCTCCTACTAGCCATCGATAAAAAATTCCTCTTGACTCCTCCAATGTTAAGTATATTAATTGTAATTTGATAAAGAAGAGGGAAAAATATTATACTATAAACATTTCTATATTAGTCAACCAATAGAAAAATATCATAACAAAATGGTCTCCCAGAACAGAGATAGTATTGTTCTATCAACACTTCTACAATCGTTAAACAAAATGATGAATTTTCTTTTACCCAAATTTGATAAAAAACCTAGAATAGTTTTTCATTAGGACCTCTTGGAATATCATACTCATCAATGTATACCACTATCCTCCAGTACTGACTATTAGCAAGTGGTAATTTTAGAAAATGTGTGTAGCCACGTTTACCAACCCTTGAACTCTTCGTTACCATTATGGGGGTACATGAAGAAGATTGGGGAACATCAAGAAGAGCATGTAGATATTCCTTCCCAGAGGTATGACCATGAATATCATCTCTATAAGTATGTGGTTGATTAACTAATTGACCTTTCATTATCCATCAAATCAATGAAACAAACATTTAGAACAGAAATACACAAATTCAAATCTTACAATTCTAATGTAAAAAACAATGAAAAATTCTGATACACAAAACTAAAATAAAACATAATACATTATTATTCATATATTTTATAGTTAACAAAAAAAATGCTAAAACAGAAATGATATATGAAATGTCATATAAATTAATGAAAATAAAACCAAAATTGATGTAGGAATATTAAAAATGGTCAAACGTAATAAATCATTTTTTACATAAAAATAATATTTTTTAATATATTAGATTTAAAATAATTTTAATTCAAAAAAATCAATAAATATATAATTTATGTAATGGTAAACATGGAAAATGAAGAAAAACTAAACTAAAATAAAAAAATTTAGTCTTATTAGTTTTTATAAATATTTTAATAAATAAAAATCTAAAATATCTAACATTTTATGAAATTAATAAAAGTAAACATGAAATAATCCTATTTTACCTATAATATTAGGAATATACTAATGGATTGTTCTCCCAAATTCCTTCATCTTGATAATTTCTTATGAAAAAACCATGTCTATAACTTGCTCATAATTATTATCTGCTAATATTTCTAAGGAAGTATGTATCTCACATAAATCAACAATTTCATCAAGTTGATCATCACCAACATATTGTTTTTCCTTGTAAAAAATATACCTATGTATATTGTATTGATGAAGAACATAGAAAATTTATTTTTCATGTGTTTCCATTATAAAATAACCAACCATGTCTTCCAATCTATTCATATTAACAAGTGTCATTCCAAATTCGTTGTGTCTAACACTATTGTTACCAATGAACCATTTGTAGTTAAACACTAGAGAATTAATTTTAATGAAATAAATCACACATATTTCTTAAATGACTCCATAATATGCACTTGAGGAAAAAATTGGGTTTTGGTATTTAAAACTCAAAAAATTAATTACATCTGTGAACACCAATACAATAATATTTTGAACATCAATTCTACTATCCTGAGATTTAATATAAAATGCATAGCCATTTATGTCATACCTAGACCATGTAATCCCATTTAAACTTGGTCCACTCACTAACCATCTTAATGTATCTGATTTATCTGATCTACCAGGATCAATATTTTTGAACCATGAAATGTATTGTTTGTTATGATCATTCAAAATCAACATTTCTTTCTTCTTTGGATGACATTGTTTCAACTTATTAATATTCAATGTTATATATGGTTGAGCATCAACTAATTTATTTAAGATTTATAAATTTACCTTCTTCATCTATTCACCTGGAAATTATTTGGATATAAAACAAAAAATCCCCTTTCCACCATTGTTAACTCATTCATGGAGAGATGGATGAAAACTAATATGCTCTGCCGCATACAAGTAGCTTGTAAAAAACTCTACAACCTCCTTATAAAAATACTTTTCAACAATGGAGCCTTGAGGTCGATATGGATTCTTAACAAACCCCTTCAATATATTCATATAACTTAAAAAGGATACATCCAATGTAGATATACAGGTCCACAATTTTTTATTTCTCAAACCAGATGAACCATTCAATTCACCATTATATCAAAAAAGGATGGAGGAAAATACAATTCCAATTGTGAAATTATTATAATTTCTTTTTTTTTTTGCAAAATTTATAATTCATCCAGATTAATAACCTTATTAAAAATTTTATTGAAAAAATAACACAATTTCATGATATAATTTTTACATGGATGTGATATATTCCACGCAATGCAATTGAAAGATTTTTTTTCCTCATAACGTGAAAATCATGAGATTTCATACCTGTCAACTTTTAATCCTTCATATAAATGTTTTTTACATTTGAATAATAAACATGTGACACTTTGATATCATAAATACACTAAAAAATTTAATTTTCTCTCTATTGGATAATGTATGACAATCCGGGGGAAGAAATGTTCAGCTTCCATCATGAGTGAAAGCTAAATCCAAACATATTTCTATTGATTTTAAGTCTAATCTTTCATTCAACCCATATTTATTATTTCCTTTAATATCTTAATATGTTACAATCAAACTATCACAAATATTGATCTACACGTACATGAAATCAATTTTATGTTTCACTTCATGATATCTCCAATATGGTAGCTTAAAAAATATTTATCGTTTCTTCCAAATATTCCTATCGTTACCAGATTTATGTGTCTTTACCAATGTCACATCATCGTTTTGAAACCTCTCAAAATAATCATCATTGGTTAATGGGTTTTGAGCAATATAAAATTATTTTGAGCCATTAAATTTATTTTTTAATCTTATATATGACTTATCCATTGGAAAAAACATTTGATGAATCATGTATACTGTTTTCCTCACATGATGCAATTGACAATATAAAGTTTATTGTTCACAAATTTTACATGCTTTATACCCCTTAACACTACATACAGAAAAATTTCCACATATTGGGAAGTCATTTATAGTGAACATAATCACTAAAAATAGTTGAACATATTCCATTTTATAAAAATCATACACCCTAATACCATCCTCTCATTAGATCTTCAAATCTTTAATTAATGGTGATAATAAAACATCAATATCATTTCCGGTATGTTTTGGTCTAGAGATCTTTAAAATCAATATCACATATTTGTGATTCATACCAAATCCAGGAGATAGGTTGTAAATTACCAATAAAATAGGCCATGAATTTTTTTTGCTACTGAGGATTCAATATGGATTCATTCCATCTGTGAACAACCCTAGTATATGATTTAAAAATTCACCTCCAAATATAGGATACTGCTCATCAATTTTCTTCCACTGTGGACAATCAGCTGGATGAAATATTTTTCTATCACATATCATCTCATTAGAATGCCATCTTATAATTTTTT
Organism: Viscum album; assembly: GCA_963277665.1. NCBI lineage: Eukaryota > Viridiplantae > Streptophyta > Magnoliopsida > Santalales > Viscaceae > Viscum > Viscum album. The sequence goes on along the minus strand of OY728121.1, from coordinate 83,416,567 downwards.
TCATCATATAAATTAGGAAATAAACATTTCAAATGAATAATTATAGGAAGATACCAAAATACCTTGGCAAGGATCTCTATAATCTCTTCATCATCCAGTAATTTTTTTGTCTACTTAAACTGTGATGTCCCACAAATTTTGATACTCCATAATAAATTCACATTCCTTCCTATATATCAGATTCATTAAAATATACATGTATTTTCTTGTATCTCAATCCCATCAGGAATAATATTTTATTGGCCTTATAATGTGAATATGGATGATTATTGTATTTAGGAAGACTTTATTTCAATAAATATAGCATCTCTATAAAACTCTTGTCACACCATCCATGTTTCACCTTATGGTTAATCAATATTAACACCAATGATAAAACCGTATAATCTATAAAACCAGGATACAATGGTTTTTCACCATCACAATTTAGATGGCCAATTTTTTATTCTTTCTCAATTTTTTATGTTCAATATCATGAATCATTTCATCAATTTCATCAGAGTTACCATTTTTAAAAGCATCATCATTATTAGATCTGAAATCCTCCCCAATTTCACCATGCCAAATGAAAGGGTTATAACTTGGATTAAAACCATGAAATGTTAAATGATTTTTGATCTCTATACTTTTCAACTTCCTCATATTTAAACCTTTCAAGAATGGATAGAAAAAAATGTTGTTGTTTGGAACATTTCATTTAGAAAATTCCAAAAAATCAATAACACCTTCCTCATATTCATCACTCATTTGATGTGTCAAAATCCAACTTAGACTCATTTTTACCTATAAATAATATAAAAATTAAACATCTTGTTAAGGTAAGTAAATTATATATTAATATGAAATATGTAATAAATTTAAAGAAACAAAATTTTGAAATATAAAACAAATATATATTTATTTAAAAAAATATAATTACAAATTCTACACAGTAATGGAAGATTAGTTTAAATATAAATGATAAATCATAAAAATATATCCATAAAAATAATTTTAAAAAGGAAATATAGTTTGATAAGATTTTTTTATATTTATATGAAAAATTTCATAATTTGAAAGTAACACAATTTCAAAATTAAAAACAAATATATAAATATTTGAAAATTATAATGTTATTGTTTTTGAGAAATAAGATAGAAAACCACTGTGAAAAAAAAACCATTCCCTTGCGTGATGTATTATTTACCCATTACATCATGAGTTTTGTTACATAAATTTTTATCCTAATTATCTAAAATATTAACCTAACAATTCTTAGGATTGTATTGAATTGAAATATTTTCTTTATTTCATGTAATTTTAATTGTCACATTTATGGTTTTTAACATTCTTAATGAGTTTATTGTGAAAAATGGTATTGTGGAAGATGGTCATGTGTATAGGACTTGAGAAGAACCAAGATTGTCTTGGAAAGGTGGTGAAAATATCTTATTCATGGTATGTTGAAAGGTTTTTTGGGGATACTTTGCAAACAAGGAATGCATCAAACTAGTTCACTTTATAAATAGTAACTAGACTAGTGGGCAGTAAGGCCCATGTGAGCCTCCCCATATGCTAGAGTTCGGCGACTAGCAATTACAGTTTTATGGTTGTATGGTTGGAGGAATTTAAACTCTAGAACAGTACTAAATATAGTATAATATTAGTAAATGAAAAGTAGCGGAAAGTAACAAAAACTAAGATATAATAATAAATAGTTAACCAATGCACAAATGATATCATCCATATATAACCCTTATGCATAAGAAGTTTTAATTACATCAACATCAAGATGTACAACTGTAGTCTAGTATCCCAATGATCATCTCATCCATTTATAACACATCAGGATAGATAAAAAATTTATATTGGGTAACATGGTATGCATATCTAAATGAAAATGAAAATTTAATTTTATCTCTTTATAATACTCATTAGAAATAAGTTCAGTAACTAAATGGAAAACATCATTGAAAAAAATTTAGGATACCAATGATAAAATAATATTAGGATACTAAAACACATTCAACAATTAATAATGAAGAACATAAAGAAGGAAATTGAAAAATTCAGAGTTATTTTTTTCAAACTACCAATGATAAAACAATATCATGATACCAAACGACCTTTAAAAATTAATTGTGAAATACATGTGGACGAAAATCACAAAAAGTACAAATAGTGTATCAAAAAAATGGCAGAAATCAAAGCATGTGAGGCGTAATTAAGAGTTGCAAGTTGAGAAGATAGATGCACCGATTAAAAACCCAATGAATGAAGCTGGAAAAACAAGTTTATAGGAAAATGAATCAAAGAATAATTTCTTGGATTTCCACGTGAGAGAGACCAAGTCACTTTCTTCTAAAAGAAAACAACAGAATGACTTGAAACAAGAGTTCATAAAATTTTTAAATGATTTATCATGTCGGATACTAAATAACTGATGTTGAAGAATGATTTATAATGTCGGTTATATAATAACTGACATGATAAGATTATTTATAACATTATTTATTATATAACCAACGTGATAAAGCAATTATGTTTGCTTCATCACGTCTGTTCTATAATAAGAAACGTAAAAAATTGGCTTATCATGTCAGTTATTTTATAACCGATGTGATAAATCGAGATAGTTTATTTGTAATGTCATTTATAAAATAAACAACATAATAAATCTTGATAATTAATTTTTTACATTGGTTATAATTTAATTGATGTGATAAATAAATACAAATGTATTTTCACGTCGCTTATAAATAACCAACGTAAAAAATGTCGATATGATAAATACTTTTTGTACTTGTGTGTGTCTGACAACTGGAGTTTTTTTGGGGTTTTAGGGGGAGGGATCTCAAGTGTTAGGTAGCTGGGGTTGTTAGGGGGTGTCAGTAAGGGGTAGGCAGGATATCGGGTGTCAGCAGTGATTTTCATGGGGTGTTTTTTGGGGGGATTTCAGTGTCAGGCCTCAGGGGTTAGGTAGGCGGGGGAGGATGTGATTATTTTTAAAACAGGGTTCCTTGTTTAGGGGTTGTTAAAACTGCCCAAAAATATGGTGTTTGGAATTAAATTAGGGGTGCTTCTAACCACCCCTAGACATAAATCATATTAGGGGTGGTTAAAACCTCCCATAATCCATCAATTTACGGTGAATTTAATGTAAAATTATATGGGGTTTTAACCCCATATAATTTAACTACTGCTAAACGTATCTTCATTTTACTGGCTGTTTATGAAAAACACCCCTAATCACAGTAGGTGGAAACTTTATCAGATGTTATGGTTAACCACTTCTAAAGAGTTTAGAGGGGGTTTTAACCTCTTCTAAATGATAAAATAACCTCCTTTAATCTCTATAATTTTTTGTAGTAGAGAAAGCGAGGTTTTAATGAAAAAGGCCAAAAGATTGAAATGTTTTTATATCTAATTTAATTGTGAAGATTATTAATATTAGCTAAAGTGGATTAAGTTACATATAGTTTATCTAATTATACATTAAAAAAATTAATATTACAATTTATCCCAATAAATAATTTTGACGAACAAATAGTTTTGAATAAAAATTTAGTATTTTTCACAATTAATAAAAAAATAAAACATCTTAGAAGAATACCAAAAATTCGCCCAAAGTAAATAATGACATCCCTCAATCAAAAATGAATTTTATTTTTTCAAATAAAAATAGTAAAAGTGTCAAAATTTATATTTAAAATGGGTTCTCCAGTAAATGGTGGTAAAATTACCTTTTAGAAAAGTACATATTTTTATTCATAAATTTTATTTATTCTGATATTATTCCTATAAAATCTATTAGATGAGTATAAATTTTTTTATTGAAAATATAATATACAGTTTTTATTAAAAACATTAATTTAAAGTGTCTTGGTAAATTTATTGGGATATTTTTTTGTACATTAAAAATAAAGTTTTCATAGAAAAGTAATTTCTTCATTTTCAAATAGTTATTAAATTCACTTATAATAATTGATAACCAAAGGATTTATTTTATATAAATGTGTAAATAATATTTCCAAAATTTAGTTCATCTTATTTGTAACTTCCAATCCCATGACAAGGTGTTGCTATTATAACATTTTAATAACAATATTAATATTATCATGTAGTTCAGTAAAACTAGACCTTTTGTGTAACATAATTTATCGATGATACAAATTATTATGTGTAATACAAAAAAAAGTGTTGTGTATATGAAAAGATAATATATGTTTTGTATGTAGCGTATCTTGATTGGTTGTTGGGTATAACATAAGCCACACTTAGTGATTTCATATAAAAAAACTATATTAAGTGTTTCTTGAAGTGAAAATTATCAAAAAGTTTGTGTTAATCTGAAAAAAAAACAATTCAAAAAATATTGGGGTGTTATAGATATATGTCCCATACATCATATATTAAAAACTATACATATGTGTTCCACATGACCATAAATCATTCCCTATATCAGAACCCATGTAAAGAACTGAATTTTTTAAACACTTCATCATAATATAACTAATGTAAAAGAAATATTTTTCACAAATATCATTCCATCATAAACATAAAACATGAATAAAATGAATATGACTTCTATCCTTGGTTAATATCCACAATAAGTAATAAGTAAGAAAAAATAATTCCATCTTAAAAGGAAAATAATTTTGAAAGATATTTTTAAAATATTTCATGAGGAAAATATTATTTTCTCTTCGAAAAATAAATTTTAAATCACAAAAAAAATATCAAAATTTTTTCATTGAAAATAACTGTGAAGACTTATAAACAAATATTTGATACCATTTTAAATATATTTGAAATCCATTTTCTTTAAACTTCTTAAAAGATCACTTAAAACACTTTTAGAACATATTTTGAGAACATTGTTTTGAATGAACACAAATTTCTGACCAATGAGAGAAGAAATTTACATGAAACATATAATATCATGGAAATAAGTAGATAAATAATTAAACACTAAAATGGGAAGTATATACATCTCATAAAATAATATAGGTGAATAAGATAAGATGTGTCTTAAAGAAGGAAAATTGAGACAAAATTCCCTTTCCCATTTGGTAACTTTTGAACCGTAAACCCCATGAAAAAAAGATCATAAAAAGGATATGTAAATACCAATAAATTTATGGATAACAATAATATAATAAATTCATATTAATTAAATACATTAATAAAAATAAATGAGTTATTAATATGACATATGTATCCCAAAAACAAAAGTAACACTAGATATCCCTTTACCTCAATTATTGATTTCCTTCATATACATTCAAAAATATTGCATAAAAAATAAAATTTTATTATAAATATACCACAAAAAATATTCATATAATACCACATATTTTTTAGTTTTGACTTTATATTACTATCTTATTAACAATTCCATTTTAATGTTAGGTTTTAGATAATAACAACTTTATTTTTTGTACATGTTTTGACTTGTTATTCTTGGTCCTCTTAGATAGATCATGATATCATCATCTAAAAAATTATAAACATGATATAAATATCATAAATATTCATTATATATGTATTTATGGTGATTAATAATTTTTTTAGGTAGAAAATAAAATACCCCATTCATGGATATGATAGACCGTACATACCCATCATTACTGTTTTCATTTTCTTATTGGATAAAAAAAGAAAATTATATGATAAATTATAATTCCAAAATTACTTCAATGAATTTTATATCACATATTTTTATTAAAATCATCCTTAATACATGAAATGTAAATCATGAATGAATCACATCACTTTGCGAGGCAGTAGTGCACCGTACACACAAACGACATTATCGTATTCCCATAAAATGGAATGCATGAAGGTATGTGTGATACAAAAATTTCAGAATCATAATAAAATTATAAGAATAATATATATCGTATTTAAATTGTAAATCCATCATTATTCCCAAACTTTATAGACAGTAATGGAATAATGATCGATATCGGTTTGTGAGGCTGTAGTTTTCCGTACACACCAATGATGACCTTGTATCCCATTTGATTGAAGTGTGTGAAAGTGTAGTTTTTAACCCTAGAATAAAATAATATCAAAATATTTATTATAGTTAGGTTATTATATAAACATGAAATTAAAATAATTTAGTGGGTTTACAGAACAAAAAAAAACAAAAACAAAACAAAACAAAAACAAAACAAAAACATTCATTGATGAATGTTACCTATTCATTAGATTTTTCCTTTTGATTTGTCAAAAAGGGCTTCATTGGTTGGATTTATCCACAATAGAAGGAGTATAGGATGAAGAGAGTGAAGTTGGAAGCAGATTCAGATTGGTCTTTTTCAATCAAAATAGGTTTTAATGTGTATAGAAAAGAGAAGAAGAGGAGCTCTTTTATAGGAGAGGGGAGGAGAAATTTTGGAATTTCTCAAAAGATTAATTTATAACAGGACAAATATAAATCCAAATAACCCAAAAATTAAACTTATTTTAAGATAATATATTATAAGATTTTAATATCATGAACTAATATATTTTAACCAAATATTTTTGTTATTTGAAACCTTATCACCTTGATTAACCCCTAGTTAACCCATTTTAATTTTAACTACAGTAACAACTTTTTCAATATAAAAAGGATGTTTTTTTATTTATAGAATTTCAATTGGAACATAAATGGTCAATTTATTATATTATATACTATATATAATCCGTTTTTTCTTTATTAAATATTTTTCTAACATCTAAATAATTTAATAATATATTATTTTTCTAAAATATCCTTTGTTTCAATTTTAACACTATTCATTTCTTTAACATTAAGAAAATAAATAAAACAAGATATATTAAAAAATAAAAATTTATTAAACCCCTAATATATCATAATAATCTATAAAATTATTGGATCACCTTAATTTAGAAAAAATATTCTTCTTTTAATTTTTTTAATATGATTTAATTAATCATTTCATTAATTGAATAATTACTACATCATTATTGTGTAATTATTTCTGACATTTATATATCTTTCCTAGAATTTAAAAATAAATTTCAACAATTCAGATAAATATTATATATTTCATAATAATATTTATAGTAGATAATATCTTATATTTATCCCCATATAGAAAATATTACACTTATTTTAAGTTAGAGTGTGATATTTTGTCACACTCTTTGATTTTAACAAAATCTCCGTAATTTTAATGGAAAGGTGTATATTAAATAATAAATTTAGTAAATTATGTGTCATGTTTTAAATTAACATCATCCATTAACATTTTAGAATGTTTTATGGTAGTTTTATAATATTTATAACATTATCTTTGCCCTTAATTACCGGATTTTCCCTTATCCATGTTAACAAAAATTACTAAAGTTACTATTCACATTGTACAAAAATAAAAAAGACTTATTTACTAATTTTTTACATTATTATTAAAAAAAATTATTCTATTTTTCAAAATTCTAATCATATAAGTGGTAGAAACTAATTTAAAATTAATCCTGCAAACAGGATGAGATGAAACATTTTTAATTTGATAATGTCAAAAGTTTGAAATGTTTTTATATAAAATTTCAATGTGAAATTGGTTCCAACAAACTAAATTGTATTATTTTAGGTACAATTTTAATAATTATAATTTAAAACTAATTCATAAAATAATTAAACATTATAAATAAGTTATACTAAAAAGTAGTTATCGATTTAAATTTAGTGTTTTTTAATATTAATCAAAACATGAAACTTCGGAGAAAAATACCTAAAGCCCAAACAATGTAAATTTTGATGTTATTATTTGAATAATGAATTTTATGTTTTCATATAAAAATTATAAATGTTTCAATTTTTTTTAAAATTGATTCACCATTAAATGGTGGTAGAATTACGTTTTTGAAAAATACATCTTTTTATTCAAAAAATTTGATATATTTTTATCTAATGTTTATCAAATCTATTGGATGAGTGTAATTTTTTTATTATATATGTAATATATAAAATTTTATTAAAATAATTCATCAATAGTGTTTTTTTAATTTATTGAGATAAAATGGTGTTTATACATAGAAAAATATTTTTCTTAGAAAAGGAATTTCTAAATTGTCTTAGTTTCATTTCTAGCTAATTGATAACCAAAGGATTAATTTTATATACATTTTTAAATAAATTTTTTATAATTTAGTTAATATTATTTGAAATTTCCATTAAAACAGCTAGGACTTATCCATAATAATATTATAATAATATTAACCGTACATTATAGTTTGATAGGACTAGGTCTTGCATGTGACCTAAGCTATGAAAATAATTTAGAATTGTTTATAACACAAGTAAAAAATAGCTTTTTAGCACATAAATCTAATCTATTAGTTATTTTTTTTGTGAAACAATGACTTGGTGTTGCGTACAATGCAAGAATAACATGGTTATTTCATATAAAACAAGCTATATCAGTGTTGGGTGAAATGTAACGTATCAAAAAGATTAAATTAATTTGAAAATATTATTTCAGAAAATCTCCTGGTGTTACATTGACCATTTGTGATTAAAAATGGAAATCCAAACATATAAGAAGTTTTATCCTAGAAAAAATCACTACCAACATTTGTATCATCAGTTTTGGTGGCTTTGGCCTCCACCTATTTTGATAAATAATCATATTATATGATTATACAAGAGCTATTGAACGATACTAGAAATGGTCCCATGAAGTCCATTCCTAAAAGAAAAAATATTTATCAAAATATTATTGGTTTTTAGGCATCTCTTTTCCCTTATATTGGTTTCCAAAAAACAAACATTACATTTTTTTGTAGAATTCATGGGTATTTTTAAACAATGTGAGATAATATATCCCTAATTATAAAACATTTCTAGCTACCCTTTGAGTTAGAAATTATAATACAAAAGAAATAATTTGGAAGAGTTATGGAAAATATTGTATCTTACTTTTAGATAAACATATTATTATAATTTTCTAATTATATATATTTTTATAGATACATTCCTTCTAAAAAGTAAAATTTTTGAGATAAATTGCATCATGAGAACTTGTGTGATTAAGTGACATGGAACTTGAGAATTTTGAATAAAGTTTATTATATCAACATAAAAACGTACATCTCTTATAAATAAATATTACTAATCTACTCAATTAAGTATTTCAGAGGGTCATTGTGTGGAATTTCCATTTTAGTTATATTGGGTAGTCTGCTAAGATGATATGATACTTAGTATTAGTTGTCTTCTTGTCTCTAATATCAATTTTTTAGCAGAATCAAGAATCTCATAATCCTAGTCTAATCTTATTAATTCTTTATTAAGTATCTCATTGATATATGATCATAAAAAATAGATACTCTAGTTCCAAGAAATTGTGATATGAATTTATCAAAGGAAAAAAACTACTAAGAATACCCTTTTAATGGGTTTTTAGTGGTTCTAACTATTATTCATGGTTAATAAATCATATTTACTAACTTAAGGTATCCATTTAATCTGTTGGGATAAAAATACTACAACATCTTGGTTGGATGGATCACAAAGCATTTAAAAGTATACTCCCAGTTGGGTGGTTGTATCACATTTGGTGTGATCAATTCAATATTTAGTTCATAAAAATATTCTTTGGTTCATTAAATAATAAAAAAGGTATCCATATATATGAAAAGGTACCATGGAGACATGTAAATTTTTTTATGCTCACCTTCAGGTGGAATGGGCACTTGAGAGTAAGATGAAAATCCATTTTAGAAATAGTAATGAGTATTTTCCTATTAATATTTTTAACATCTAAATAATTGGGTGAATAGGGAAGATATATTTCTTAGTAAACTCTTTCAATTTAGGAAACTATATATACAGTCACTAGTTATTTTTAATTCTAATAGTAATCAATTCATTTTTTTCATTTCTCCCAATGATTAATCTAATATTTTTAGTAACAATGTGAATAGGGATAAACTATAATGAGTCAGAGATGAGGTACGTTATTTCTAATAAAATTAGATTCACTATTTACCTATTTAATACCTCTATATTAGTTTGATTGAGTCTTATTTATGTATTCCTAATAGGTTTAGTGTTTTCTTCTTTTAGAATTATATGAAAACCAATGTTGAGATTTATTATAGTTATATCTTCTAAACTCTAGCGTATTGCTTATACATTTTCCCTTAAAATATAAATTATAGTTTTTTTGATATAAGGACTGATTTATAGTAGTAATCACTAAGTACTTTTCTACTTCCATAAGGTACATAGTCTTAAGTTTTGTTGTTATGGGTTTCAATTTCAATCTTGTGGGATATTACAAATATTAAATAAAACATGGGTTTATATCCTCTAATTCATGAATTTATTACACACAATATAATACCCAAACTTCTTCTATATTAAATAGAAAATCATATCCATAAAAAAATCAGGGATTAAAACTTCTTATAATTTGTAAATAGAAATTGCTGGTTGATTATACACGTAATTATTTATAATATTTTGAAACATTAATTTTTTCACTAATTCTAAAATTTCATGAAACATAATTCATCACTAGGATCAAACTCCTATGTGTGTGATAATGTAAGATACGTGTAATCATCCTAGGTTACTTCATTGACTCAAATATATTGAAATAGACATCTCTCTCACTAAAATCCATATTGAGATCTACTTAATGATCATTAATGATGGTATTATTATATTAAATAAGGGTCAATTCAAGAGTATGGGTCACTATATGGAAGAACTACTATACTTTATGTTCAGTTCATAAAATTCAACTGGAAAGATCATGATTTAAAATTTGATATGAATATATTCACATACTTCTATTGGGAATGTAGTGGACCTAGTTTAAATTTGAACATCCACTTTTCTGGGAATCAATTTTCTAATATGCAAGGAAGTCAAGACCAAATCTGGAAGTACATTTATAGGATCACATAGATCAAAAAAAGACTCTCTAAAAGGTATAAATTTGATTGTTCAAGGGACATAACATGTCCATAGATAATGAAACTTAGTTATAAATTATTGTGTAATAATTTCTGAAGCACTTATCCCTAGTTTTATTCTCCCATTTTGTGAAGTATTCCCTTTTTGGTATATAGATCCCTAAAATAATTGGCATAGTTTAGGCTTTTATTGAGAACAAAAAATATGGGAATATTGATTGGATATTTTTGAAAAGTCTCTAACATTTCCATTTGAATTTAATATTCTTAAATACAAAATTGGAATTGAAGGGGATGATCATTATTCTCGCTTTATTTTCTCTATAAGGGTATCCATTTTCTCTTTTTATTCTATCCAAAATTCTATTCTACTTTATTTCTTCTATTTCATTAGTATGGTTTCCAACGTTATGTCTAGATTATTTAGAGTCACTTTCTTCAATGTTGGGTTTGTTTTTCATAGACTCAAATGTGTTAATGGGAGAGATATATTTACCACTTAGAGTGGCTAACAAGCTCACTTTACTCTCATAACTAGGTACTTTTTGGGTTGGAAATTTCCTTGGATTGTAATAAAAATTTTCCTTAAGGCTTATAAGTTTTTAACACAACTAATTCACTTCATTATTTTACTCCTAAACCTTAGATCATTGATTCTGATGCACTAGGGGTTATTCAAAATATATTTTTGGAAAGATGGTGGTTTTCTATAATCTAGTTAGTTGAAAGGTGTTTTTTATTATTTGTTGAAATGGTGGGGGCTTGGTGATATTACTAATGATAAGGTGGTTTAGTTTAATTTTATTGTTTCCCTAATCTATATTGGACTTTTGAATTATCTCTCCATCCTTGAGCAGTCTGCTAAAATCAACCTGGTTGGTATGTTTTTGTGAATTTTTTAGTTCCATGCACCTAAAAAAAATAATTAATATATTTATTATGGGATGATAACAATGAACATAAATTTAATAGTTCTTTATGTTCTCTTTACTATTTAAAGGACATTAGTATAACCAATGTTGTTAGTTCCTCTACCATAGATTCTAGTAAAGGAAATAAGTAAGAAGATCTAACCTCTTTCTGACCATTGGTACTATTACCTATTGTACCAAATTGTAATGAATTATATGATATATTTTCAATAAGTCCCTTGGATTCCATTAGTGATTTTTTAATTGAGAATACTCTTAAGGATGCATATTTTATATTCCTATCACTATCAAGAAGTCACTGATAGGAATATATTATAAAGTGATGCTTCTAAATGTCTTAAAGTGGGTATCTTGCATAATTATTCTTGATCTACTCTAAATAATTATACAAACTCTCTCCAAATTCTTTTATGATTGCATATATCTCAAACCTGATTGTTATAATCCTAGAAGCAGGAAAGAATATTTAGAGAATGATCCTCTATAGATCAACCTAGTTATAGACTTATCCTAGATGAAAACTATATAACTGATTTTTATACTCCTTCCAGTGAAAATTGAAAATCCCTCCACCTCAATTGATCATTTCATAGTCCACCCTAATTTAGTGTGGAGCAATCCAAGGTGAACTAATTTATGGTCTTTTTTGGGTCTTCAACTAAAAGACTATGAAATCTATACCATAATTAGATTAAACCATTTGGTTCTAATAAATTTTATAATGCATCCATGGAAATTTGATTATTTTGTTTTGAAAAGTGTAGTGTACAATGATCCATAAATTTTATATTCGACTTTATAGTAATGGTTTTAGATTAAAAATTAGCACTTAAAGTTTCACTTGATTTTTCTAATAAATTTTTTCAAAATATAATTTTAGATTTATGTTTTTGAGTTTAATAAAAAAGGTTTTCCCAATTTATAGATTAAAATGTTAAAGCTGATTAGTATTAGAAGATCCAGACAATCAATTAAGAAGTTTTAATTTTGGAACCACCTCCCAAAAATCTATGCCATGTTTTAACCACATTTTACATGGGTTTGAAAAATATATTTATATCATATGTTGAAATATAGTATAGTAGAAAACATTTGATATCACTATAGAGGGGTAATAAAAATAAATTTTCAATTTCCAATTAGGAAAATTAGGGGTTAGATTTATTTTATTTTGGAAGGAAATGAATGACGATAATACTAAGATACTAATTTCATGTTATTGGAGAAGTGATGGGTTCAATGCTGGTTATATAGTTATAATGCAATAATATTATTTAAGAAGTTGAATATTATTATTGTTATTGGTTGAGTGAGAGGTTCCATAATCATTTCACCCCTCAATCTTGGTTTAATAGTTGTAGTGAGAATAGACAAGATATAAAAATATTTTTGGTATATCCTCCTCATTATGTGTGTAAAGTGGAATAGTAATCCACCCTTAGTTTTTCAGCAAATACCTAATCAAAATTTGAATTTCCTAAGAAACCCATGTTTCTTACACTACATTCACACATATTCCAACAATTTATAAAAATTTTACTACTTAGTCTAATATATTCCATTTCATATTGACTATATTGATTAGTGGGAGAAAAATGACCACTGACCAAAGGACGCATACAACGAACACATATAAATCAAACATAATCGCATTCAAAAAAATAAAATGTTGATAGTAATTGAAATTAGTTAATATAAGAAATTTATTTTCATTCATAAAAGTTTAGAAACTCAAGAATTATGATTGAAATTCCTTACCTTCCCCAATCACTCAGGGTGTTACCCCTCCATTTGAGGGATAATAGTGGTTAGAATAGAAGAAAAAATTGTGAAAATAAAAATGAAGAAAATATAAGTAAAAACATTGAAATATTAGCACCACAACATGTCTAATCAAATAGAGATAGATAGAGAGAGAGTTCATTCTTATCTTCTTGTACATTCCTATATCCCCTATTCATCGACTAATCAAATACTTTGAAATCTTTACTTCCTTGAATTCATCTATATTTCTTTATTCAATAGAATCCTCCATAAATGCTATGATCCAATCTTTTATAAAATATGTATCGTCCCCATTTTTTATTTGGACTAGATAATAATTCATATATAATTATTGATAATATTTATTATAATACATATGGATGTCTATGATTGGGTTTCATGAATGTTGATGTGGAATGTTGATGCTTTGTTTTGAAGCATTATTGATTCATACAGAACCCCCTTATGACATCCTTATTGTGATACAAAAAAGTATTGTGAAAGTATTTAAATTCTTAAGAACTAATTCCTTTCTTGATTTATAATTATTGATGATATTTCTGTAAGAAACTATATGTATTACAGTTTTAGATAAAATATTACAAGATCTGGAATATTCATAATATTTTGACCTCAAAGTAATATGATATCACCAAAATTCTTACAAAAAATATAAATCCTTTCCAAATATCCATTACTTTTCAATTTTCATCCTTAGATTAAAATATTTTCATGTTAAAAGTCTTATCCATTTCATTATTTACAACTAAAAAAGCATTTTATAATTTTAAGGGCTTAGCTGATTTTTACTCCGCAGTTTCAACCAAGATCCATTCCCATAAAAAAATCAAAACAATGAAAAATAAAACGTTATCCATAAATTTTTTACAAAAATTAAATAAATAAATTAAGTTTAAAATTTACCCATTTTGAAAAACATTCATAAGAAAGAATGAATTTATAATTTAATTCCAAAATATCTTATAACTCATTAAATTAATTAATATAAGGGAATAAAATGAATATAATCTTATCAAAATACGTGAAACTATTTGAATTTATCAATAATCATATTATGTTATTATCTCTTCATGTAATTTATTGAAATTTTAGGTCAAATTTCTCTATTTCATATTGTTTTAACTTTTAAATAAAATTTATTTCATTCATGAAATATGTGTATGATCATTTATTTTACATTGATGGGTGATATTAATTTCTCTATATCTACAAATCCATTGAGATGTTGATACACTCTATGTGACTAGTTTATGGGTTAATTATGTAATTTAACAACTCCACACATCATTTTACTCAACCATTAAATGTGAAAATTAATTACTTAACTGATTGTATATATAATTTAGTTTATTATTATTCTATTTTTAACGAATATTTCCCACACATTCATTTTTTTATTTGAAAAATTACATTACTATAGTAGATTGACCTATGGTCGATACCTAATGATGTTGAAAAAAATTCATGAAAATAAAATAAAATGCAATAATATTATAATAAGAAAATAATATGAGACAAAAAATATTTGACTTCCGGGAATACTTAATTTAGTTGGTTTTGAAATTTAATTACAAAGGGTATAGGGCAGGTTTGGTGGAAAAGAACACGGTAAGACTAATTTTGTTAAAATGAATTATATTTAATGAATATAAAGTGAAAATATAATCATGTAATGTGCTTCACACACACGATAATGTAATAATATCTTAAAAGAAAAATTATATTCGATAATGTACAAAATAACAACTCCTAGTGTAATCAATCTGCAAAATATTAGTGTTTAAATATGGTCATTTCAACCTAGTCATTAAATTGATTAGTACAAATAACATTGATGAAATTTTGATGAATATATATATAATGGTTCTAATCAATGGAAATTTATTGACTAATTATTTGGAAATAAGTACTCAATTGTTAGTAAACCCATTTTATTTTTAAAAGATATATTTTCATGAAATTTTTTTTATTGCTTTTTGTGAGAAAATGATATACTTAATTTCAAATAATTTTAGATATTTTATTTTATAAAAGAAATTTAATTCTTTATATTGTCATATTAAAATTATTCTGTGGTGAAATTTTGAAATTTTTCTTAAAATCTTGATTTTTTAGTGTATTGTGAAAAATACAGATTTTATTGAAAAATATATATTGTTTCAATGTTTTTAAAAATTAAAATTTTATTTTGGATTAGTTTCAAAATTTCATTTGTAGAATTTTAGTTAAAGTAATACAATAATTATTTTTTAAATTAAATTTAAAATTGAATTCAGTATAAAAACATTTTGTATTTAAGAGGGGATTTTTTTGAAAAACCATTTTTCCATCACATTTTTTTGAGTTGATTTTAAATTTAATTATTCAACTTATGTGTTAAATTTATTGAAAAATTCAATCAATATTTTTAATCATGAGTTTCAAATTTGGTAAATAGATCTCTTTTATTTTTATTCATTATGAATACTAACCATAGTAATATTTGTTTGTATGGTAAATATAAAATCAGGTAATTAAGGGTTAAAAATATTAATATAAGAACTGTAAAATGACCCTAAAACTTGAATATATTTTTTATGAATAAATTTAATCCATAATCATCCAATATTAAGTTATATTAACTTTTTCCTCTATTTGGATGAGATTACAAACTTTATAATATGTTACATAAAGAAGAGTAAAAAATATCAATCTTATTTTAATAATTATTATATTTTTAACATAAGGGAAACCAGATGATTTTATAAGATATAAATATTATATTTATAATAAATTATTTATATTCATCATGTTAGTTTATTTTTAATTTTTTTGTGCATAAATAATTACCTTAAATTCTTAAACAATTATGATGCAGTAATTATTCAATTAATGGAAAAATAAAATTAGAGATATTAAAAATATTAAAAGTATTATAATTTGAAATAATTAATGTGAACCGTGATTTTTTAGATGAAAATAACTTATTAGGGATGTATTTAAATATTGTACTCTAATTTATTTTGTTAAAATAACAAATTAAATGAATAATTGTAAAATTGACATTATTGATATTTTATGAAAATAATATTTTATTAAATAATATAAAATTCATAAAAACCTATACTCCAAACATTTATTAGATATAGTTTAAAATATCAACCATGTTCAATTTTTGGGCCTTCTTTTACATAAGATAACTATATCAACCATTAAAAAATTTCAAACTGTGTTGTGGTAAGTGTGAAAAGAGATAATGAAGGGTTGAAACAAAAAGATAAGGGTAAAAATGTGATGCATACTTGTAATTTTTTTATTATATAGGATTATTTCTACTCATCCTCATATTATATTAAAATATTATCAATTGACATCCATTTATACATCAATATTAATTTATTAAATAAATATTTTAAAAAAATCTAAAAGTGCCCCCAATCTTATAAAGGTATACTAGTTATTATTATTTATTGAAACTTAAAAACACAATTGTTTCTACCAATATCTACCCTAATACCTTAATAACAACTCTAAAAATGTTATATAGGCCTTATTTAGGGCATAATACCAATATTAGATGACTTACGGTGTGAATAAAAAGAGATTTTCTAAAGAAGTTGTATAGTTTTAACCACATGTTTTAGTTTTATCACTTATCTAAGATCCTTAAAATATTATTCAAACATGATAAAATATTAACAATAGTATCATACATATAATTATTTATTATTAAATTAATTAAATAACCTATATCCATCTCATCTTCTATCAAATGTGAAATAAAACCTTCATTTTTGTGTACGGATGACTATCGCCTTACGGAACGATGTAATTCATTTTCCATCACAATCTCTCAAATCTGGTTATAATTATTTAATTTATGTTTATATATTATATTAATAAAATATTTATCATTATTAAAAGTTATTATATCATTTAAATTCTTAACCTTCCATTCACTGAAGAATGATATTGTTTTCGTGTGTATGTCTGGACGATCACCTCCACGAAGCAATGTGATTCGTTTTTTATCCCCACATCACATGGATGATATATATAAGTATATTTAAATAAGTAATATATTATTTATGATATAATTATAATTATTTAAAGATAAAATAATACTTATCATATTTCCAAAATTATCATTGAAAAACGAAACGTTACTCATGCGTACGTACGACCTACCATCTCTATGATTATAACAATAACAATTTTTCATAACCATCATTAATGATTGGTTTGAAAATTATAATTTATGTATATAAATAATAATTAGGTCATGATTATTATTATGTAGAGGATTTAATAATTACCTCTTGGACTATGTCAACACACTGAAGTCCTTTTGGACTTATGCACCAAATATCGGCAAAACATAAAAGATAAACATAATTGATTGAGTAATTTAATATAACATGGAAATTGATAAAATAAAAGTAATAATAATATTGAAGTATTTTCTCAACCATGTGAATAACATAATCCTTTTATTCATAATGTTAAATAATATTCTTAATGAGTTGGACTAGATGCAAGGGACTTTGTTTTTAAAAATTATATTTTAAATTTTCCCTTAAAACTCACTTTTTCTTCAATATAAATACTTTATAAATTATTTTATGGATAAATTTATATGGAAATAACTGAATTATAAAGGTAAATATTTGTTTATATTTTACTTTCTTTCAAATAGTTTTAAATGGAATCAATTTATATAATGTTATAATGTTCTTTAGAAAAAGATGAAAGGAATGTTCTATTATAACCCATAAAACAACGACCTTCTCCGCTGCTATAACCATTATTTTAATTTTGTATTCAAGGAAAATAATTAATGTTTTAGGAAAATAAAGTACCTCCTTCCATATTTTCTAGTTATTTTCAAAAAGTTTTTTAAAATTGAATGGATTTATTAATATACAAAAATGTTTTCTTATGCTTGTAAAGAAACTTTTTATGATAAAAGTTCTTATGTATTCTATTAAAGTTCATCGGAATTTATATGAGGATGGGTGGTTCTTTTATAATCCAAGAGTGTGTGATCCCATTATTTATTTCCAATTCATTGGGTAATGAAATTGTGTTAACCAATTACATTTCTGCTAAGATTATGAAAATATAATGTGATGGTTATTCGCAATATAACCATGATGGTTATTTTACATATAACTACGGTGGTTATTATACATGTAATTGTGAAGGTTATCACATTTTTAATTGTGATATTAAAATAGTTTCTAAATTAACTAACTTTTTATCTATTATTTTTATGGGTTTCATAGGAGTATTATGATTTCTCAATGTAAGATAATTATCTTATGTTTAAAGGAAAGTATATCTTACTTTTAAAGGGTTAAAATTATAACTTTGAAAAAAATTAATATTAGTATTTTTATGATTTCAAAGAAAACTTATGAGTATTATTTTACCTTTAATATTTTATAATAATTTTTTAAGAAAATATTTGGGTGGAGAAGTAGACTTAATGGGTATGAAAATGTTTATTTTTATCTAAAATATTACTTTGAAAAAGGAATTTTTTTATATTTATTCATGGACTAATGGTTTCTTTATTCTTTATTATGTACCTTACCAATATATTGTTTCTCATACCATGTTTTAAAATATTTTTCATATTTTTTAAGGATATGCAAGGGAAAATAAGAAGTTATGTTAAAATTCATTAAGATTTTACATGAAAAGAAAAAATGTTTCATTTTAAATGTTTTATATTATGGAAAAAATGGATACTTATTAATAGTGTACACATTGTATATATTTGTTTTTTATGAATGATTTATGAACTAATTTTATAAAAATTTAAACCTAAAAGATCTTTTGGAACTTAAAAAAGTTAAATATAGTTTAAATACATTATAACATCTAATTTTTAACGATGATTCTTTATAGTTGGTATTTGAGAAGAGTTTATACAACTTTAGAGGTTATGATGTTATTATGAGAGGACGTGTTAAAATTTATGGATTCCATAATGGGTTTATAATTTTAAGGTTCATCATAAGTTAAAATTATGATAAACCCCATTTACAATTTTAAGTGATAGAATTTTGAGTTGATTAAAGATATTTTGGAAGATGTTTTATTCGGTTGAGGTACATGTGATCCTTTGGTTCAACATGAAGTATTACTTGAGTTATACTGTGTTTAAATTTTGTGAAAATATGTTTTCATGGTAATTATAACCTCTAGGGTTTATATAATCATTGTTAATAAAGTAATTATGAGTTTTTTAAATTTTTTGAAATATGTTTTCTCACGTAGATAACCACGGTATTGAAGATTGATTTAATGATTAAATTATTAATTTTGTTTTGGAATAATATCACTTTAACTTAGGTGATTTTTTTTTGATATTATGGGATTTTATTTGAGGAGTCAATGATTTAAATTTAAAAAGAATACATGATATTATTTTGGATTTATGTTGAATGATGTTAGTTATAGAAACAATTATCATATCTTAGATATCATTTGATTATGTCATATACATTTTTGGTATGAGAATTTGGAACGATTAATGTTATTTAAAGAAAAATGCTAAATTTACCTCAGAAGAATATATGATAAAATAATTTATATTTTTGGGTCCCAAACATAGTCTAGGATATTTTTAAGAATTTTAAGGGTATTTTTTTATCAAATTATCTAAGATTAACTTTAGGTGTTATCATTGGGGCTTTGGAGACAAATGTTGTATTTCTTTATATGAAGGTTTATTATTTTGGAGAATTATTTTATATTTTTATAATAATTTTGGATTTGGTTAATGTATAAAGATAGGAGGTATAAATTTTATCCATTTTTGGAGGTATATGATTCAATAAATGTTTATTTTAGTGATTCAGGCATAAAAAAATCATTTTTATTACTCGTCGTTTGGAGAAAAAGTTGAGATTACGGTGAAAATTGATTAAAAGATAATTATCTACACTCAAATTTGTATATTTCCATAATTTCATAGTCTAAAAGGTAAAATAATTCCTTAAATCTGTAGTAATGATATTGAAACCAAATATAATTCTATTAAGTGAATTTTATATAAATTTATGTTCTCTTTACCCATCACATATTTATGATTTTTCATTTGTTAACTTTATCTAGAACATGTTCTCTATCACACTCTATCAGTCCTTTGGGGTCAATTTTATATTCAATATCCATTAAAAGGTTTGATAAAAATGATATGTAAATTCTGATAAATTTATAGATAATAATCATAGAATGAATTCATGGGAATTATATACCCTAGAAAATGAAATGAATAGTGAATATGCCATATTTCTTGTAAAAATAAAAGTGACACCTAAAATCCGTTTACCTCAAGTATTGATTTTCTTAATATACATACAAAAATATTGTATAATAAATATAAGATTAATATAAATAAACCACAAAAAAAATATTCCTATAGTTCCATATATTATTTACTTATGACATTATATTACTCTCTTATTAACAATTCCATTTTAATGTTAGGTTTTAGATAATAACCACTTCATTTATTGTTCATGTTTTGACTTTCTATTCTTGGTCTTCGTAGATAGATCATTATATCATCATCTAAAAAATTATAAAAATGATATAAATATCATAAATAATTATTATACATCTATTTATGGTGATTCATAAATGTTTTAGGTAGAAAATAAAATACACCATTCCTAGAGATGATAGGCCGTATGTACCCATGAATACTGTTTTCATTTTCATATCAGATAAAAAAAGAAAATTATATGATATATTATAATCATAGAATTTTTTCAATTCATTATATATCAATTTTTTTAATTATCCTTAATACATTCAATGTAAATCATAAATGAATCACATTGCTTTGCGAGGCGGTAGTCCTCCGTACACATGAACAACATTATCGTTTTCCTGCAAAATGGAATTCTTGAAGGTTTATGTGATATAATAATTAATTAATCATAATAACATTTTAAGAATAACATATATCATAATTAAACTATAAATCCATCATTATTCCACACCTTTATATATGGTAATGGAATATTTATTGATATCGATTTATAAGGTGGTAGTTTTCGTACATAAGAGCGATGAATGCGTATCCCATTTGATGGAAGTGTGTGAAAGTGTAGATTTTAACCTTATCATAAAAAATCTAGGTAAATTTAATATACTTAGGATATTATATAAAAACGAAATAAAAAAAATTGAGTTTGTTTACTGAACAAATAAAACAAAAATGTTCATTGATGAACATTACCTCTTCTTCGGGCTTTTCCTTTTGATTTGAAAAAAAGACTTCATTGGATAGATTTTTCCACAATGGAAGGATTATGGGATAATGGTGGTGAAGTTGGAAGCATATTTGGATTGTTTTTTTCACACAAAATTTGTTTTATAGTGTTGATAAAAGAGAAGAAGATGAGCTCTTTTATTAGAGGGGGGAGAAAATTTGGAATTTCATTAAAGAATAATTTATAATAGAACAAATATCAATATAAATAAAAAAAATTAAATTTATTAGAATATAAGATATTATAAGGTTGTAAAATCATCAAAAAATATATTTTTTTCCAAATATTTTTGTTATTTGAAACCTCATCATCTTGATTAACCCTTAGTTAACCCATTTTTATTTTAACTATAGTAACAATGTTTTCAATATAAAAAGGATGTTATTTTTATTTATAAAAATTCAATTGGAATATAAATGGTAAATTTATGATATTATAGACCGTATATCATCCATGTTTTTCCCTATTAAATATTTTTATGAAATCTAAACAATTTAATAAAATATAATTTTTGTAAAATATCATTAGTGTCAATTTTGACACTATTCATTACTTTAACTTTAAGAAAAGAAATAAAAGAAGATATATTAGAAATAAATGATTTAATACACCCCTAATATATCATAATAACCTCTAAAATTCTTAGATCACCTTAATTTAGACAAATTATATTTATTTTAAGATTTTTAATATCATTTAATTGATCATTTCATTAATTGAATAAAAACTGCATTATTATTGTGTAATTATTTATGATAATTATATATTCACTAAATTTTAAAAAGATATTTTAATTTTTTATATAAATATTATATATTTAATAGTAATATTTATAGTAGAAAATATCTTATATTTATCCCTGTATTGAAAATATTATACATATTGAAAGTTAGAGCACAATATTTTGTCACTCTATATGATTTTAATAATATCTAAAGACTTTTCATTAAAATGTATCCATTAAATAATTAAATATAATAAATTATGTGTTTATTATCAAATTATAATCATCAAATAAAATTTTATAATGTTTAATGGTATTTTTATATTATTTATAATATTATCTTTACCCTTAATTACCCGATTTTCCATTAACCATGTTAATAAAAATTACTAAAGTTACAATTAACATTGTAAAAAAATAGAATGGAATTGTTTACAAAATTTTTAAATTAATATTAAAAATATGTAATCTATTTTTCAAAATTCTAATCATATAAGTGGTATAAACTAATTTAAAATTAATCCCATTAACGGGATGAGATGATGTTTTTTTAATGTAATGAAGTCAAATGTTTGAAATGTTTTTATATGAAATTTCAATGTGAAAATGGTTCTAATGACCTAAATTGTATTATTTTAGGTACAATTTTAATAATTATAATTTAAAACTAATTCAAAACATAATTGAACAATATAAATAAGTTAGATGAAAAAGGAGTTATCTATTAAAATTTAGTATTTTTTAATATTTATCAAAACATAGAACTTCTGAGAAAAATTCCTAATTCCCAACCAAAGAAAACTTTGATATTATTATTTCAATAATGATGTTTTATTTTTTCAAAGAAAATTGATAATTTTTTTTAAAAAAATATTTTAAATTGCTTCTCCATTAAAAGGCGGTAGAATTACCCTTTTGAAAAATACATTTTTTATTCATAAAATTGGATATATTTTTACCTTATGCCTATCAAATATATTGGAAGAGTTTAAAATATTTTTATTATATATGTAATATATAAATATTATTAAATCAATTCATCAATAGTTGTTTTTTTAATTTAGTGAGATAAAATGGTGTTTATACATAGAAAATAGTTTTCTTAGAAAATGGATTTTTATATTATCTTAATTTAATTTAAAGATAATTGATAACCAAAGGATTCATTTTATATACATTTTTAAGTAATATTTTTATAATTTAGTTTAAATTAATTTTGATTTCCATTGAAATGGCTCAGTGATAACTATAATAATATTATAGTAATATTAATATTACATTGTAGTTTAGTAAAACTAAGTCTTGCATGTGACCTAAGCGATGAACAGAATTCAAAATTGTGTGTAACACAAGTCAGACATAGCATTTCATGCACCAAAATCTTATATATTATTTATGTGTAGTGAAACCTTGACTTTATGTTTCATACAATGAAAGAATAATTTGGTTATTTCATATAAAACAAGCTATATCCATGTTGCGTGAAATGTAAAATATCAAAAAGATTAAATTAATTCAAAAAAACTATTTCATAAAATCTCGTTGTGTAACAATGAGCAATGATTATTAAACTTGTAAATACAAACTTATGAGAAGTGTTATCCCAATAAAATCACAACCAAAATTAGTATCATCAGTTTTGGTTGCTTTAGACTCCACATATTTTGAGATATAATCAAATTTCAACACTATACAAGAGTTACTAAAAGATATTAGAAATGGTCCCATGAAATCAATTACTGAAAGATAAAATATTTCACAAAATATTATTTATTTTTTGGAATATCATTCCTATTATAGATATTTCCATAAAACTAACATTATATTTTTTACAAAATTCATCAGTATCTTTAAAAAATGTGAGATAATATATCCCTGATTATAAAATATTCCTATCTATCCTTTGAGTTACAAATATTATTGCAAAAGAAAGAATTTGGATGAATAATGGAAAATATTATATCTTACTTTCAGGTAAATATATTATTATAGTTTTATAATTTTATATTTTCTATATAAATATTCCTTCTAAAAAGTAAATTTTTTGAGTTAGATTTATACTAAGAACTTGTTGTGGGTTTAAGTGAGATGAAACTTGAGAATTTTGAAAAATTTAATTATATCATCATAACAAGGTATATCTCCTATAAATAAATTTTAAAAAATCTCCTTTAATTATGTATCTCAAGGGGTCTTTGTCTGGAATTTCCACTTTAGTTATATTGGGTAGTATGCTAAGATGAACTACTACCTAGTTATTAATTAATTTCTTGTCTCTAATATCAAAATTTTTGTTTTTAGAAGAATCACGAATTTCATAATACTAGCCTTATTTTATTAATTCTTAATTAATACCATTTTACTGGGTTTTTAGTGGTTCAAACTATTATCCAAGGTTAATAATGAATATTTAATAACTTAAGGTATCTATTTAATCCCTTAGGTTAACAATATAACAACAACTTTTTTGGATGTATCACAAAACATTTAAAAAGTATGCTCCCAGTTGGGGGGTTGTATCACAGGTGGTGTTATTTGTTTAATATTTAGTTCATAAAAATCTTCTTTGGAGCATTATACAACAAAAATGGAATCTATATATATTTTAAGGTACAATAGTGACATGTAATTTTTTTAACCTAACTTTTAGGTGGAATGTGTACCAAAACGTAAGATGACAATCCTTTTAACAAATAGTATTGAAGATTTTCCTAATTATATTTCTAACATATAAATAATTATAGGAATAGAGAAAATATCCATCATAGTGACCTGGTTCAATTTGTAAAAATTTATATACACTAATTGGATATTTTTAATTTTAAGAGGAATAAATTCATTTTTTTTTCATTTCTCACTATGTTTAATCTAATATATTTAGTAACTATGTGAATAGGGATTAACCATAATGAGTCAAAGATGGGGTAAATTATTTCTTATTAAAATAGTTTCATAATTTACTTATTTACTACCTCTATAATATTTTGATTGAGTCTTATTTGCAGATTCCTAAAAGGTTTAGTTTTGTCTTCATTTAGAATTATATGAAAACAAATTTTGAGATTTATTATAGTTATATCTTCTAAACTATGGCCTATTTCTTATACATTTCACCTTGAAAGATTAATCATAATTTTTTATTGATATAGAGAATGATTTATAGTAATATTAACTAAGTACTTTTATGCTTCCATGAGGCACAAAGACTTAAGGATAGTTGGTATGGGTGTCAAATTCAATTTTGGGGGATATTATAAGGATTAAATATAACTTGTGTTTATATCCAATAATTCATGAATTTATTACACACATTATAATACCCCATATTCCTCTATATTAAATAGACAACAAATACATAAAACAATTCATGGATTAAAACTTCTTCTAATTTGTAAATAAAAATTTCAAGTTGATTATAAACACCATTATTTATAAAATTTTGAAATTTTAATTGTTTCACTAAAGGTAAAATTTCATAAAACATAATTCATCACTAGATTCAACCTCTTATGTTTTTGATAGTGTAATTTAGGTGTGATCATCCTATGTTAATCCATTGACTCAAATATATTGAAATAGATATCACTCTCACTAAAATACAAATTGAGAGTTCCTTTAGGAACATTAATGATGATATTGTTATATTAATGAAGTGTCAATACAAGGGTATGTGAGACTATATGGTGGAATAAATATCCTTTATGTTCAATTCATAAATTTCAGCTAGAAATATCATGTTTTAGAATTTTACAAGACTATATTCTAGGACTCCTCTTGGGAATGCAGTGTACCCAGTTCAAATTTAAAAATCAACTTTTGAGGGAATCAATTGTCCAATAAGAAAGGAACTCAAGACCAAATACAGAATTACATTTATAGTATTACATAGATCACCAAAATAATCTATAAAAGGCATAAATATGATTATTAAAGGGATAGAAAATTCCCATGGATAATGAAACTTTGTTATAAATTATTTTGTAATAATTTCTGAAGCACTTATCCCTAGGTTTATTCTCACATTTTTTGATGTATTCTTTTTTTGGTATATAGATCCTTGATAAAATTGGAATACTTTAGGATTTTACTGAGAGATAAAAACAGGGGAATATTGATTTTATCTTTTTGAAATGTCTCTAACATTTCCCTTTGAATTTAATATTATTAAATCCAAAATTGGAATTTAAGTGGATGATTGTTCTTCTCCATTTGTTTTTCTAAAAGGGGATATATTTTTTCTTTTTATTCCTTCCAAAATTCTATTCTTTATCTATTTATTTTATTTCATTAGTTCAGTTCTGAAGGTTATGTATTGATTATTTAGATTCACTTTATTCAATATTGGTTTTTGTTTTCTTAGACCCTAATGTAGTAATGGGAGATATTTATTTATAAATTATAGTGGATACCAAGCTCACATAACTATCATAATTATGTACTAGTTGAGTTAGAAATTTCCATAGATTTTTATTTAAATTTTTCTTAAGACGTACATGTTTTCCCAAAAAATCCTTCACTTAAATTCCTTAACACTTATACCATATATCTTTTTTTCTGATTCACTGGGGGTTATTTGAAACATTTTTTTGGAAATTGGTTAGTTATAAATATTCTAGTTGGTTGAATGGTTATTTTTATAATTATTGAAATGGTGGGGGATTGGTGATATTACTAATGATAAGGTGGTTTAGTCTTATTTTATTATTTCCCTAATATATATTTGACTTTTGAATTATCTCTCCATCATTTAGGAGTATGCTAAAATTAACCTTTTAGGTAGGTTATTGTGCATTTTTAGTTCCATTCACCTCAACACAACAAATAGTATAATTATTATGGGATGATAATAAAGAACATACATTTAATAGTGCTTTATGTTCAATTTATTTTTTAAAGTAAATTAGTTTATCTAAAGTGGTTAGTTCCTCTAGCATAGATTCTAATAGGGAATATAAGCAATAAGATATTACCTCATGTTGAACCTTGGAACAAGTACTTATCTTACAAAATTGTAAGAAATTATATAATATATTTTCAATAAATCCCTTTCCTTACATTAGGGTTTTTTTAATGATAGATCCTCCCAAGGATGCTTATTTTATAATTCTATCACTATCAAGAAGTCATGGACAAAAATATATTATAAATTGATTCTTATCAATGTCTTTAAGTGGGTATCTTTCATAATGATTCTTGATCTTCTCTGAATACTTATATAAAATCTTTACAGATTCTTTTATGATTACATATATCTCACACCTGATTGTTATCATCGTACCAGTGGGGAAGAATATTTGGAGGAAGATCCTCTATAGACCATCATAGTTATTGAATTCTCCCAGATGAAAAATATATAACCGCTTTTTTATACTCCTAATGAAATTGGAAATTTATCCACCTCAATTAATTATTTTAAAGTCCACCTAGATTGAGTGTGGAGAAATCCAATGTGAAATAATTTATGTTCTTGTTTGGGTATTCAACTAAAATACTATGAAATGCTTATAATAATTGGATAAAACAATTTTTTTATTCTAATTAATTTTATAATTCATTCATGGAAATTTTATTATTTTATTTTGAAAAGTGTAGCACAAAAAGATCCATAGATGTTATTTTATAATTTCTTGTAATAGTTTTAGATTCAAAATTAACACTTGAAGTTTCACTTGATTATTTTAAATAAATGTTTTTAAAATATGATTTTAGATATCAGTTTTTGAGTTTAATAAACAATTGTTTTTTCAATTAATATATTAAAAGTGTAAAGGTGGTTAGTATTAGAAGATCCATTCAAGAAATTAAAAAGTTATAATTTTGGCAGCACCTCCCCAAACTCGATGCCATGTTTTTAACCACATTGTACAAGGGTGTGAAACAATATATTTATAGCATATGTTGAAATATAGTATAAAAGAAGCCATGTGATATAACTATAGAGGGGTAATCAAAATAAATAGTCACTTTTTAGTTAGAAAAATGACGGGGTTGATTTATTTTATTTTGGGAACAAATGAATGACAAAAAAACTAGGATATTGATGTCATTTTATTAGATAAGTGATTAGTTAAAGGTTGGTTATATAATTATAATGCTATAATATTATTTAAGTAGTTTACAATTTTTATTATTAAAAAAATAATGAGAGGTTCCACAATCATTTCACCCCTCAATATTGGTTTAATAGCTATGGCGATAATAGAATCGATAGATTTTTTTGGTCTATCCTCTTCATTTTGTGTGTAATGTGGAATCGTAATCCACCCCGAGTTTTTTCAGAAAATACCTAATCATGATTTTTATTTCCTAAGAAACCCATGTTTCACACACTAACTTTAGTCACATTCCTACAATTTTTAATAATTTAACTACTAAGTCTAATCTATTGAATTTCATATAGAATAAACTGAGTAGAGGGAGAAAAATTATCATTGACCCAATAACTCATATCATGAACACATATAAATCAAACATAATCGCATTCAAAAATGTAAAATTTTGAAAAATATTCTAACCAGTTAATAGAAGAAATTGGTTTTCATTTGTCAATGTTCATAAACTCAAGCATTATAATTAAACTTCCTCACCTTCCCCAATCACTTAGGGTTTTACCCCTACATTTGAGGGATAATATTGGTTATAATATAATATGGAATTTTGAAAATTCAAATGAAGAAAATATAACTAAAAACATTGAAACAGTAGAACCAAAAGATGTATAATGAATGTGCGAGAGAGAGAGACAGAGTTAACTATTCTCTTCTTGTACATTAATATTTCCGTCCTTCATCAACTATTCAAATACTATGAAATCCTTACTTCCTTGAATTAATTGTTATTTCCTTATTCATTATAATCCTCTATAAAATATATGATCCAATATTCTATAAAATATATATCTTCTCCCTTATTTATTTTAATATAGATCATCATTCATATATAATTATTGAAAATATTTATTATAATACATATGGATTCCAATGAGCGGGTTTCATTAATGTTGATGTGGAACCTTGATGCTTTGGTTTAAAGCATTATTAATCCTTATAGAATCCCCTTGAGACATCCTTCTTGTGCTCAAAATTTTTTATGAAAGTATTTAAAGTCTTAAGAACTCCTTCCATTATTGATTCTCAATTAGTGATGGTATTTATATTAGAATTTGTATGTATTACAGTTTCTGATAAAATAATACAAGATCTGTAATATTCATAATATTTCAACCTCAATATATTATTAGATCACTAAAAGTCTTACAAAAAATATAAATCCTTTCCAAATATATATTACTTTACCATTTTCATCCCCATATTGAAATATTTTCATGTTAAAAGGCTTATCCATCTCATTATTTCCAACCAAAAATTCCTTTTGTAATTTTAATGGCTTAGCTAAATTTTACTCCAAAGTTTCAACCAAGATCCATTTTAGTCAAAATTTCAAAATAATGAAAAATAAAAAATTATCCATATATTTTTTCCTTAAAATAAATAAATCAATTATATTCAGAATTTACCCACTTTTAAAAATATTCATAATATCTAAGGAATTTATAATATAATTCCAATATATCTTAGAACTCATTAAATTAATAAATATTAGGGGATAAAATTAATATACTAATAAGATAATATGATAAACTAATTGAATTTATCAACTCTCATATTAAGTTACTATATATTCATGTAATTTATTACAATTTCATGTCAAATTTCCCCATATCATGTTCTTTTATCTTTTATATAAAATTTATTTCATTGATGGAATATGAGTATGAGCACTTATTTTAAATTTATGGGTGATTTTAGTAAAATTGGTTGTTTTTTAGTGATATTAATTTTTGTATCTCTACAAAACCATTGAGATATTGAAACCCGCTATATGAGTATTTTTTTGGGTTAATTATGTAATTTTACACCTACACACATCATTTTAATCAACAATGAAATGTCAATATTTACTACTTAATTTAAGGTATATATTGTTTAGGTTAATGTTATTATATTTTTAATGACTTTTTCCTAAAAATTCATTTCTTATTTGAAAAATTACTTTACTATATCAAATAGACGTACAGTAATTTCCTAATTATGTTGAAAAAATTCAAAAAATAAAAAAGGAAATAATATTATAATAAAAAAACAAAAAATATCGGATGATTAAAAAATATTTTACATCAAGGAATACTTAAGTGAATGGGTTTTGAAATTTAATTACCAATTGTATAATGCAGGTTTGGGGGAAAAGAAAATGGTAAGTCAAATTTTGTTAAAATGACTTATAATTAATGAAAATAAATTGAAAATATAATCATGTAATGGGTTTCAAACAAACTATAATATCATAATATTAAAAAAAACAATTATATACAATAGCATACAAAATACAAAACTCCAAGTGTAGTCAATAAGTGAAATATTACTATTTAAATATAATCGTTATAACCTAGACGTTAAATTCACGAGTACAAATAATATTGAATAAATATTTATGCATATATATAATGGTTATAATCAATGAAAATATATTGATTAATTCTTTAGAAATAAGTAATGAAATTTTAGTAATTCCATTTTATTCTTAAAAGATATATTTTCATTGAAAATGTTTTTTATTTATTTTTGTAAGAAAATGATATAGTTAATTTCAAAAACATTTAGAAATTTTATTTTATAAAAGAAATGTAATTTTTTAAATAATAATATTAAAATTATTCTGTGGTGAAATTTTGAAATTTTACTCAAAATATTGATTTTTTGTTGAATTATGAAAAATAATGATTTTATTGAAAACTATATTTTGTTTTATAGAATTTAAAAATTAAAATTATATTTTGGATTATTTTGAAAGTTTAATTATTATATTTTGATTTAAAATAATCCAATAATTCTTTTTTTAAAATTGAATTTAAACTTGAATTGAGTATAAAATTTATTTATATTTTAGAGGGAATTTTTCTGAAAAAAAAATATTACATCACATTTTGCTGACTTGATTTTAAATTTAATTATTCAACTTATGTGTTTTGAATTTTAAAAAATGGAATCAATATTGGTAATCAAGTGTTCTAAATTGGTGAAATATATCGCTTTTGTTTTTATTCCCTATGAATAGTAACCATATTAGTTTTTGTTATCTTGGTAAAGGGTAAATCATGTAATTAAGGGTTAAAAATAAAATTATAAGGACTGTAAAATGACATTAAAACTTTAATAAGTTTAATTTTATAATTAAACTTCATCCATAATCATCCAATATTAAATTAAATTAACTTTTTCTTCTATTTCGATGATATTAAAACCTTTATAA
The DNA here is from genome assembly GCA_963277665.1 of Viscum album. Taxonomy (NCBI): domain Eukaryota; kingdom Viridiplantae; phylum Streptophyta; class Magnoliopsida; order Santalales; family Viscaceae; genus Viscum; species Viscum album. The sequence continues at coordinate 83,384,627 of OY728121.1, read as the reverse complement.
TATGTTACGTGATGAAGAATAAAAAATGTCACACTCTTATTTTTAATAACTATTATATTTTTAACATAAGGATAACTAGAGGATGTGTTAGGATATATATATTATAATTTAAATAATATATATATATATATTCATCATGTTAGTTTATTTTTAATTTTTTTTCCTGAATAAATAATTACCTTAAATGCTTAAACACGCTGATGTAGTAATTATACAATTATTGGAAAAATAAAATTAATGATATTAAAACTATTAGAAGCAGTATAATTTAAATAATAAATGTGACCCATGATTTTTAGGTAAAAATAACATATTAGGGATGTATCAAAATATTTTATTCTAATTTATTTTGTTTTAATGATATTATAAAATATCAAAGTAAATGAATAGTTCTAAAATTGACATTATTGATATTTTACGTAAAAAATATTTTATTAAATAATATAAAATTCCTAAAAAACATATATTAAAAAAATTATTATAATATGGTTTAAAATAGAAACCATTTTAAATGTTTTTCCCTTTTTTTACATATGGCAACTATATCAACCCTAAAAAATTTTAAAACTGTGTTGTGGTTAGTATAAAAATTATTAATGAAGGGTTCAAACAAAAATACAAGGGTAAAAATATGATACATACTTGTAAAATTTTTATTATATGGAATTATTTCAACTCATCCTCATATTATATTCAAATATTATTGATTTTGGGCCATTTAGATATCAATATTAATTTATTAAATTAATATTTTCATAAATTCCAAGAGTTCCTCCACTCTTATAAAAGGTTACTACTTATTATTAATTATTCACACTTACAAAACACAATTTTTTCTAAAAATATCTTCCCAAATACCTTAATAAAATCTACACTCATATTAAAGAGGCCTTATTTTTGGCATTACACCAATATTAGATGTGTTAAGGTCTAAATAAAAGGAGAATTTCCAAAGAAGAGGTATAGTTCTTAACCACATGTTTTAGTTTTATTACTTCTTTCACATCTTTAAAACATTCTTAAAAAATGATAATATAGTAAAAATAGTATCTTACAGATAATTATATGTTATTATATTAATTAAATAATCTATATCCATCTCATCTTCCAAAAAATGTGAAATAAAACCATCGTTTTTGTGTATTGATGACTATCACCTCGCAGGACGATATAATTGATTTCCCATAACCGTCTCTCAAATATGGTTATAATTTCATAATTAATGTTAATATATGATATTAATAAAATATTTATCATTATTAAAAGTTATTATATCATTTACATTCTTACCATTATATTCACTGTATAATGATTACATTGTTCATGCGTATGTGTGCACGACCACCTCCACAAAGCAATGTGATTCATTTTTCATCACCACATTACATGGATGATATATTTAAGTATCATTAAAGAAGTAATATATTATTTATTATATAATTATAATTATTTAATGATAAATTAATACTTATCATATTTTCAAATTGATCGTTGAAAAACGGAAGCTTTACTCATGCGTATATACGACCTACCATATCTTTAATTATAACAAATCCCATTTTTCATAACCATAATTAATGATTGGTTTGAAAAGTATAATTGATGTATATAAATTATTATTATGTAATTATTATTATTCTATATATGATTGAATAATGACCCCTTTGATTATGTTAACCCACCGAAGTCCTTTTGGACTTATGAACCAAATATCGCCAAAACAAAAAACCTAAACGTAACTGATTGACTAATTTTATATAACATGGAAATGGATTAATGGAAAGGAATAGTTATCATTAAGTATTTTCTTAAGAAATTAAATATCATTATATTATTATTCATAATGTTAAATAATATATGTGATGAGTTGGACTCAAGTTAAGGGACATTGTTTTTAAAAATTCTCTTTCAAAGTTTCCCTTAAAACACACTTTTTCTTTAATATAAATATTTTATAAATTATTTTGTGGATGTATTTATATGGAAATAATGGAATTATAAAGGTAAATTTATGTTTATTTTTTACTTTATTTAAAATGTTTTTAAATGGAATCATTTTACCGAATGTTAAAATGTTCTTTACAAAAATGAGAAAGTAATGTTCTATTTTAACCCATACAACGAAAATGACATTCCCCACTATTATAACCATTATTTTAAATTTTTATTAATTGAAAAGAATGAATTATTTACTAAAAGAAAAACCCTCCTTCTATATGTTCAGGTTATTTTCAAAAAGTGTTTCAAAATTTAATTGATATATTAATATATGAAAACGTTTTCTTATGTGTGTAAAGAACATTTTTATGATGAAAGTTCTAATGTATTATATTACTATTATTGGGAATTTATTTAAGGATCGATGGTTCTTTTATAAACCAAGAGTGGGTGATACCATTATAGATTTCCAATCCATTGGGTAAATAAATTGAGTTAACTAATTACATTTCTCCTAAGATTGTGGAAATATATTATGATTGTTATTCCCAATGTAACCATAATGGTTATTTTATGTGAAACTGTGATGGTCATTCTATATATAACCGTGATGGTTATCTCATTTTTAATTGTGATATGAAAATAGTTACTAGATTAACCTACTATTTTATATATTTTTATGGGTTTTATGGGAGTATTACAATTTCTCAATGTAAGATAATGATATTATGTTTAATGGAACGTATATCCTACTTTTAAAGGGTGAAAATTATAACTTCAAAAGAGTTATTATTAGTTTTTTTATGATTTCAAAGAAAACATATGAGTTTTATTTTACCTTTAATATTTTTTAGTAAATGTTTAACAAAAATATTTGGGTACAGTTGTTGATTTCATGGGTACGAAAATGTTTATTTTTATCCCAAAGTTTACTATGAAAATGTAATTTTTTTATTTATACATTGACTAATGGTTTCTTTATTATTTTTTATGACCCTTACCGAGAAATTGTTTCTCATCCCATGTTTTAAAATATTTTTCATAGTTTTTATGGATATATAAGGAAAAATAAGAAGTTAACTTGAAATTCATGAAGATTTTCTATAAAAAGAAAACAAGTTTCTTTTTAAAATGTTTATACTATGGAAAAATGGATACTGATTATAAGTTTACACATTGTATATATAAGGGGTTTTATGAATGATTTAGGTAATAATTATATAAAAATTTAAACCTAAACTATGATTGTGAACTTAATAAAGTTAATTCTTGTTTAAATGCTCTAGAAAATCTAATGTTTATGGTAGAGTATTTACAGTTCATATCAAATAAGAGTTTATACAACTTTGGAGGTTAGTATGTTTTCATGAGAGGCCATGTTAAAATTTAGGGATACCATCATGGGTTTATATGTTTAAGGTTGATCATAAGATCAAATTATGATAAACTCCATTTAATATTTTAAGTGATGGAATTTTGATGTGATTAAGGATATTTTGGAAGACTTTTTATTCGGTTGAGGTATATGTGACCCTTTGGTTTAACTTGATGTATTACCCAGAAAGTCAGTCAGAGGCTACCCTCTGACCATTTATTAAAATAAAGGAAAAGTACAATAAACAAGCACACATGCCAAAAAAAAAACTAAAAACAACTAGAAATCATTAGAACCATACCTTTCACCACATCCATGATAGAATGCTTTATCCGAAGTAGTTGATTCCCACTCCAAGCTTTCATAATGCTTTAGGATATTGGAATACTTCCTCATAAGATTCAACCACTCCATGGAAATAAACTCATTAGGAGATAATCCTTCCCTACATTCCCTTCTGACAGATTACCTAGTGGATATCATCTTTGGAATAAAGGATTAATCTTTCCTCGGCCTTCTTCATGGTGAGAAGATCATCACCTCATGGTTCCCAGACATCCTCAACTTCCCTCCCTAGACAAAGATGTTATACGAGGGCCTGAACGAGACACCATTATTTTCTTTATCACTCTTAGAAATATCCCCCCATTTCCCAAGGATAACCACCTATTGATAATTCATGGACTGATTCCGTTTAAAATAAGTGTTGACGTTGATAATTGCTAAACATTGTGTATGCTCCACCATTTCATGACCTTCACGAGGTGCCATATTCATTTACTCATTTTCAGCAGCAACCTCCTGAGATGAAATCTGCACATTGGCACCCTTGGTTACCAGTGTGATCACCTCCACCTCTCCATGATTCAAGTCCGGAAAATGGTTACCCGTAGGTACTGTAATCAGGACCACTCCATCATCATAGACCTTGTAATTATCCCTTCAACAAAGACTTTCAAATCCCCCACAATAAGACCATTATGCACTACAAGGGCAATGGTCTCTACTTCCACAGACTGTAACCCCTCGGCCCTGCTACTAACATCCAGTTATCCCGTGGCACTATACACACAAGTAGAAATATCTTCCTTCAAACCATCCCACATCTGCAGATCACTCTTCAACCGATCAAAGATTTTAGTGACCATCAGATTGGAGGAGACTTCTGCGTCCTTTCCCACTGCTGGTGCACCTCGATTCGCCAAGCCAGTGTCCTTGCCCGGATCAGCTGTACGCACCCACCTCTACCCATCAGCTGGCCTCACCTTCGAAACACACACACTCATAATTACACCTTTAATATAACAACTAGATGCCAAATTCCCGAAGAGACAATAGTTCAAATAGTAGTTGACCCAATACTGACAAAAAACTGATTACTTCCATCTATACTCCACACCGATTGCGATCCAAAACCACTGCACTAGGGGATTCGACACATCTACCTCAACACATATACAAGGGTTTATCAGGTGACTCATAGTGGATGCGCAAATGTCCGAACAAAAAAAACGACCCACCATGTTTCCAATCATATGAATAATTGATGGATTCTAGAATGGTAGAGGAAGATGAGGGAGACTTTCCCATATCGCGTTGGAGGGTGGATCACGATTCATCCAAAGATCAAATGACCATCTGTGAAGGGAAAATTTAAAATAGATTCATACCGGGGTGCACTGGACCAAGCCTGAATAAGGTCGTCTTTCTATGAAAAACAAATCATGAGCTTCCACTTATCAAGAAGGCCCACTACCATGCGGTCCTGCATGTCCCATTTACTGAAGATGAATCGATCAAAGTTTTCAATCGAGGGCCTTCCAAGGTTAAAGCGCATGACTAGAGTTAGATACAGATAAATCGAAGCATCAAAGATCTCCGACATCGATATCGGTATCTACGGACAATATAGTTTAAAACCAGGAACCTTCAGGATTAAAGAAATCATCGAGAAATATGACAGGAAATTGGGGTTAGAAAAGGGGATGAAAGCCTTCCACGAGATCCGAGGTAGTAGGATCAATTCCTCATCCCCCTCCTACCTCCTGAAAGAGGGGGGGATCCATCTTCGTTCATTAGGGTTCCATCATTTCCATGCTCATAGGTGGAATAATCTTATTCCTAGGTCATAACATGAAGTATTATTTGAGTTATAATGTGTTTAGATTTTGTGGACATAGGTTTTAATGGTATTTATAACCTTTAGGGTGTATTTAATCATTGTTAATAATGTAATTATGAGTTATTAAAAAAATTTAAAATATTTTTTTCCATTTATATAACCATGGAATTGAAGAGTGATTTAATGATTAAATTATTAATGTTATTTTAGAAGAAGATCACTTTAAATTTGGGGAAAATTATGTAATTTTACGGGAATTTATTTGAGGAGTCAAGGTTTATTTAAATTTTAAAAAAACATATGATATTAATGTGTATTTAGGTTGATTTAGGTTACTTATGGAAATTTTTATCATATATTAGAGATTATGTGAGTATGTCATATACATTTTTGGTATAAGACTTTAGGATTGATTGATGTTATTTAGGGAAACATGTTAAATTTACCTTAAAAGAATATGGGATAAAATCCTTTAGATTTTTGGGTCACAAACATAGTCTAGAATATTTTTAAGAATGTTAAGGTTAGTTTTTTATCAAATGATCTATGTTGAACATTGGGTGTTATCATTGAGGCTTTAGAGAGTAATCTTTTATTTACTCATACAATGGTTTATTATTTTGGAGAATTATATTATACTGTTCTAACCATTTTGGATTTTGTTAATGTCTAAAGATAGAATGTTAACATATTATCTATTTTTGGAGGTATAATATCTAATAAAAGTTGATTTTAGTGATTCAGGCATAAAAAAGTTCAATTTGATTACTCATCATTCGGAGAAAAAGTTGAGACTATGGTGAAAATTGATAAAAGGATGATTATATACATGTAAAATAAGTTTATTTAAATAATTGATTAATCTAGAAGGAATAATAATTTATAAAATATTTAGAAATGATCTTTAAAACAAATGTTATCCTATTTGTTTTATTTCGGATAAATCGATGATCTCTTCACCCATCACAGATTTATTATATTGAGTTTGTTAACTTTATCTAGAATATGTTCTCTATCACTCTCTATTAGTCCTTAGGGTCCAGTTCTAATTTCCATATACATATTATCACTTACCACCATTTTTTCCTACTTTAAAACTAAATTATGTGTTATTTGAGATGACTTTCATATTTCTATTTTCCGCTTTTCAAGATAAATTTTTATCAACCCTTTTTTATGAGGTGGGATTCAATTAAAGGTATTTTAAAATTTTAAACTATAATTACAAAAATTACAGTTAATATTTTGAGGATTAAATTTATTGGGGGGGGGGTGGAGAATGTTATATCCAAATATTTTAAAAGAACTATTATGTCTTGTAGTGTAAAAAATATGGAACACAATCACAATCAAACTACAAAATATTATTATCTAAATATGACCACTATAACAAAGACATTAAATTGGGGGGTATAAAAAATATTGAACATTTTATAATATATATATATTTATATATAATTTTTTTAATAAATATAAATATATTGATTAATGTGTATAAATAAGCACTCAATTTTTAGTAAATCCATTTCATTCTTCAAAGATATGTTTTCTTCAAAAAATGTTTTTATTGATTTTTGTGGGGAAATTTTATAATTAATCTATAAATTTTTTAAAAAATTTATTGATAAAATAAATATAATTCATGGAATCATAATATCAAAATTAGTTTTTTGTGAATTTTTTACATTTTTATGAAATGTTTTATTTTTTGAGAATAGTGAAAAATATCGATTTTATTGAAATCTATATATTATTATAAAGTATTTGTAGAGTAAAATTACCATTTGGATTAGTTTTAAAATAAAATCAGTTCCTATTAATTTAATATAATCCAATTATGGTTTTTAGATGAATTTTATACTTGATGTGACTATTAAAACATTTTATATTTTAAAGATATTTTTTGTGAAAAACTATTTTTTGTTGTGTTTTTGGGTTTGATTTAAATTAAATTAAACCAGTTATGTGTTTTTAATTTTTGAAAATGTATTCTATATTTGGAATCATGGGGTTCATATTTGGTAAACAATAACCATTTATTTTTAGTCATTATTAATAGTAACCATAGTAATTTTTATTACCACAGTAAAGGATCAATCAACTAATTAAGGAATAGAAATAATATGATAAGAACTATAAAATGACCGAAACAATTGTCTAAATTTTATTTCATGATTCTATTTGGTCTATAATAATATAATATTTGGTTATTTTACATTTTTTTCCATTTGGTTGATATTATGACCTTTATAATATTTTATGTAATGAAGAGTAAAACATGTCACACTCTTGATTATAATAACTATAATGTTTTTAACACGGGTACATCCAATATATATGTTAAGTTAAAAATATTATTTTGAAATATAAATGATTTATCTTAATCATGGTAATTTATTTTTAACTTTTAGTGAAAGAAACTACCTTGAATGTTTACACAATGCTAACACAATAATTATTAAATTAATGGAAAAATAAAATAAATGATATTAAAATTATTAAAAGTAGAATAATTTGAATTAATTAATATGAAACATGAAATTTATAGATAAAAATAAAATTTTAGGGATTTATGAATATATTTTATTGCAATTTATTTCGTTGTCTTGATCTTATAAAAATTATTTGTAAAAGAATACTTCTAAAATTGTGAATTATTGATATTTTATGAAAATAATATTTTATTAAATAATATAAAATTACTAAAAATACTATATTTGGAAAAAGAATTAGGATATTTATTAAAATATAAACCATGTTCTATTTATTATCTGATTTTCCATATATAATAACTATCGTTACCCTCAAAGATTAAGAAACATTATTGTCGTTGTAAGTGTGAAAAGGGTTAATGAAGAGTTAAAAAAACGATAAGGACACAATTATGATCCAAACATGTTCCAATTTTATTTTATAAGTGTAATTAAACAAATAACATTATTAATTTATAATATCGTCAATTTTTACCCATTTTAAAATTAAAATTATTCCATATTAAATTAATATTTTAATAAATTCCAAGACTGTCTTTCCCATCTGTTATAAAAGGGATCCACTTAAACTAATTCATCACACAAAAAAACCAAATTATTTCAGAACATATATGCATAAATACATTAAAAACATTTATCCCCATGTTATAGAGGAATTATTTTTGGAATAGTACCAATCTTAGTGTTCTTAAGTTGTAAAGAAAAAGAGGTTTTCCAAAGAAGAGATATATTTTTAACCACATGTTTTTGTTTTATTTATTCTTAAACCTCATTTATATATTCTTTAAACTTGATAAAATAATAACACCAATATCCTCCCAATACTTATATTTTATTTTTTTAATATAATTACCTATATATATCTCCTCTACTATAAAATTGGAAAAGAAACCATCATTCATCTATATGGAGGACTACCGCCTGGTGGACCTATGTAATTCATTTTCCATCACCGTTTCTCACAGATGGTTATAACGATGGAATTAATATTTATATATGATATTAATAAAATAAATTTTATTATTAATATATAATATATCATTTTATATTCTTACCTTTCCATTCAATAAATAATGATAACATCGTTTGTGCATACGTGTGGATTACCACCTCCACAAAGTGATGTGATTCATTTTTCATCACCCCATTACACATATGATATATAAATATGTTAATATAATTAATATTATATTTATGATATAATGATAATTATGTAATGATAAAATATTACTTACCTATTTTCTGTAGTTATCATTGAAAAATGGAAATGTTATCTATACGCATGTATTGCCTACCGTCTCTATCATTATAACGTAGTCCATTTTTCATCACCATTATTCATGAATGGTTTTAAAAGTAAAATATATGTATATAAATTATAATTATTTAATTATTATTATAATTTATATGATTGAATAAAGATCTCTTTCAACATTTTCATCCTATAGCAGTCATTATGGACTTTTGAGGTGAATATCACCGAAACATATGCTATAAACTCAACTAATTATGTCACTGTATATATCATGTAAATGGATAAAATAAAACGAATAATAAAATTTAAAAAGGTTCATAATAAATTAAATAAACTAAGTTTATTATTAAGTATCATAAATAATGTATTTTATGAGTTATAATCCTAGTAAATGACATTCTTTATAAAAATAATCTTTTAAAGTTTCCCTTCAAACTCTCATTTTATTCCATACACAAAATTTTAAAATTATTTTATGGATGTTTTCATATATAAATAAGTTAATTATAAAGGAAAATTTATGTTTCTTTTTAGTTTCTCTCAAAATTTGGAAGAAGAATATTTTTATTGAATGTTTTAATATTAGTTACAAAAAGACAAAAGGAATGCTCTATTTTTATGTATACAGTGACAACGACTGTCCCTAATTCTATAACCATTATTTATTTTTTTGATCCCTTTATAATATTTCATTTTTTCTTAAAATAAAAAACCAAATTTCGCATGCTATGGTTATTTTTATAAGGGGTTTTAAAATGTAATGGATATATCAATATTTTAAAATGTTTTCTTATGGGTGTAAATAAAATTTCTATAATGCATGATTTTATGTATTTTGTTATGGTTATTGGGAAATATTTGAGGACATGTGGTTCCATTATAAATAGAGGGTGGTCGATCCTATTATTCCTCTCCAATTAATTTTCTAAAGGTAAATAGTTAACCGATTAGGTTTCTCTTAAGAGATTATGAGAATATACTATGATGGTTATTCCAATTATAATGACAGTGGTCATTTTATGTGTAACCATGATAGTTATTCTATGTTTATCTGTGAAGACTATCCAATTTATAGGAGTTATATAAAAATGAATCCCCATGTAACCTATACGTTTTATCTATTGATTATATGGTATTTTATAGGAATTATATGATTTCTCAAGGAAAGATAGTGATCTTATGATGAAAGAAAAGTATATTATAGATTTAAGGGTAAAAATTATAACATTGAAAAAAAGTAATTATGAGTTTTTTTATGATTTAAAACAAACCTTAAATGTTATATTTTGAATTTAATATTTCTTATGAATTTTTTTATAAAAATAATTGGGAAGATAAGGTGATTTCTTGGGTAGTAAAAAGATAATGTTTTGCACAATTTTTACTTTGAAAAAGAATTTTTTATAATTATTCATGGAATAACATATTATTTATTTATTTTCAATTACTTAATAAGATATTTGTTCTCATCCCATGTTTTATAATTTTTTTCATAGGGTTTAAGGATTTGTAAGAGAAAATAATAAGTCATGTTGAAAGTTATAAAGATTTTTCAAGAAAATAAAATGTGTTTCCTTTTAAAAGATTTATATTATGGAAAAAATGGATAGTGATTAAATGGGCACAATTATATATATATATATGTTTTATTTTCATGTAATAGTTATGAACTGAATATTTAAAACCCTAATCCTAAAACATCTTTGGGAACACAATAAAGTGAATTATGGTTTGAAGATACTAGAATATGCAATGTTTAAGTCTTAGTCTTTACACACATGGATGAGATTTTAGTGGTATGGTTGAATCATGAATTTATTTTATAATATTATTATCATTTGTACCTATGAATTTTGTTTTGATAAAATTTAGAAGACACTTATTCACATGTTTAATAAGATTGACTACTTAGTGTGGTTTTTACTTTGCTACACTGAATTAAATTTCCTTTAATTATTAAATATTAATGAAATAGAGAATATATTCATTCATATTTTTCTAAAATGTTATTTTCCCCATGAATACAATTTTTTAGGTGTGTGGTTGTGATCACATCATGATTCACTATTTTATTCTTGCCTCATTCCATGTTTTAAAATTGTTTTCATTATTAAAAATTAAAAATTAAATAATCAGTTTAAATTATCATTTCATCAAATTAATTTATTTTAAATACAATTAAATTTTTTTATTTGAATTGTTTTAAGGTTTTCATCATAGGTGTTGTCAATTTTGAGAGTCCTAGACAATGTTAAGTAAAAATGGAAAAATGAATCTCAGATTAATTACATATTTGCACTAATTTTATAATTTTGAATTTTTTTCAAACTAATTGAAATAAAATATGGTCTGTAGATCTATAAATATATGGTATATAACTATTTTGAAGATATCTATGCCAATTTTTTTAATTTTGTGTCCTAAATGAAGTAATGTGTTCACAAAATCAATATTAATTGAAGGTAATAATACCAAATTGTATTTTGATAACATCTCTAATTATTCAAATCCAATGGGTAATAAATTTTATATAGATACATTAATGAATCCATATAAAAACTCTATTGTTTTTTTAATTTGAGGGAAGGTTTTTTACTATAAAAAATATATCTATAAGTTATACTATGATATTTTTGTGAGAAAACACTACCTCCCATTGCCTTTAAATTGGAACCTTGGGTGCCTCATTTGTGGCTTTTTGGAGATGTGCCCGTAAAGGGATCCTCCCGTCCTAGGGTTTCCTCTCGCCGCCGCCAGCTCCGTCACTACGGTTGGCACGAATTTTCCTTCTTGTGCTCGGCAGGTTGGTGGTGGTTCTCTGCTACAGGGCATCATGGTCTTCTCTCAGGTTGTGGAGATTCTCTCTGGGCTTCTATGGTTGTTGGTTCATATCCACGGGTGTAAGACCGGTTCGTGTTGATGACACACTCTTCGGAGCGCTCGTGGTTCTGATATTGGCAGCTCGCTATTGTCATGTGGTGAGTTTTTTCGCGTTTGTGGGTTACACTCATGAGCCAGTGGTTTGTAGGGTTCTTCATCTTCTCAGGTGAGCATGTTAGGGTTTCAGGTGTCTTATGCGGTTGTTTTTGTCTGGTGGTGGTGTGATCTTCTGTTCTTTGGTTTTTCTTTTCTTCCGCTGTGTCGTGGTGAATCTCTCGGCGAGAGTGTTGTCGAGATGGAGTGATGATAATGATTTTTATTCAGGAGACATCTCCATGGATGTTTTTCCTGTTGATTTTTGTTTTTCGTTCGATGCTTCGTTGTATCCTCTGTCGTGGGGCGACGATGATGATAGCAGACGCCGATGAAGCTCACCGGCGATCTGGTGATGGGAATGATGGGAGGGAATGCATAACTAACTCCATGGATGATGTTTTTTTGAACCCTCGGCGGTGTCATGGGGAGGAGATGTGACGACGGACACCGACGACGTTCACCGGTAATCTGGTGATGTGGATATGGCTGAAGTACATGGCACATGGCGTGTCAGATCTGATGGCGGCTCGATGCTCGAGGAGGTGTAGGCTCACGGCTCGAGGCGATAAGGCGGTGGATTGAATTTTAAAATTTCAGTTTGAATTTTGATTTGGTGTCTGGGATTCATCTATATGGGTACCGACAACCCACAATCCGACTTTCTATAAAATGAAAAAAAGGATTTGTCAGGGGGGTGACTCATTTGTAATTTAAGATATGGGTAAAAGTTATGCCATTTTGTAGATATTGAGGATTATTCTCATAACATTGTTAGTCCAGGATATTTTTATCTTCAAATGGAGAGGTTAAATGAATAAGTATATCTACATGACTCTCATCATCCTCTCAAAGGATAGATAAATAGAGAGTGATCATTGTGAGGGAGCTGCATACTTTTCAAGGGTTTTTTTATACATCTATTGGCTTCAATTTTGGTGTATTTTGTGTTTTATGTTATTTAATTTAGTTTTATATTACTATTTATTGATTTTAATACATTGTTTTGATGCAAGTGAATGTATTTCTATTTATATCTAACCAATCAGTGTGTGATTTTTAATGAATGAATTGTATTATTTTGACTGAGAAACAAAAGAATAATTTTATTTCACACATGTTTCATATATAAAAGTGATTTGAAAGATTTAATTCTCTTCCTAATGTCTAGAAATTGGCTACATTATTATTATGTAATGTTTTGGTTCAACATGCATCAATATAAAATCATGAAGGGTAATAAAGATTTCAGTCAAGCTCAAACAGTGAATTACTCAAAACCTAAGTATAATAATAAGAGTAATAGACATGACATGTTGTGTGGTAAAAATTTTGTGAAAAACATATCCTAAATATCTTGAAACTCACACCATTTATAAAATTGATAATTTATATTTTTTCTTTGTTTTACATAAAATGTTTTCAAACTCCCTATTTAGTTTTTTACAAAAAAATTGAAAATTCACACTTTAAACCTCCAAAACTTAATGGAATATGTCCTCACATATTCCATATAATATTAATAAACATTAAAAATATAATTAATTTAATTATTCATGTCAATTATTTTACATATACACATTTAAATGAGGTATATGCATAATGTGACATGAAACTGTAACTCTATATATGAATTATTCAGTGATACACATAATGTGAATTGAAGTATATGGAATTTATATAACTTTATGATTCATACATATACTAAATGAAAAAAATCATTATGGTTATATGATAATGAGTTAGAAACACAAAGTGAGTAAAATGTTGTGGGATTTTTCAAATGGTAAAAGTGACATGTTTGTATTTAAATAAGTGTTATGGATAATCACTACTGAAAAAGTGACACATACCCAAGATTCAACCCCTTGTGTATAGCCCCCAAAACCATGGGTGTAGGATATACCCATGGTTTTGGGTACTGTGGGATTTAGAGGAATTAGTATAGCTCCTTGGCTTATACCCATGGTTTTCTAAATAGTGGACATAAGTTTGTTCCACCATTTTATAGCCCTATACCCACAGTTTTAAAACTGTTGGTATAGGTTTTAGAAAAAAAAATCTAGCTGCATGTTTTGATCCCATGACATCCTCATCTAGCACCGAGCGCAAAACCACTCAAGCTACTTGAATTATGTGTATATATGTCTACATTTATAGAATATATGTTAATATAAACTATTGGTATTGGAGGAAAACCATCAGTATAAGGTTTTCCCACAAAATAATATTTTTGTTCTCATGTTCACATGGGAAACATATACCCACAGTTTACTCAAACCGTGGGTATGGTGTTTTCACCCAAACTTATACCCGTGGTTTTTCCAAAGAACCATCGATATAGATTTTTAACCGAGACCTATACCCATGGTTTCTGTAAAACCATGTGTATTGGTTTTTAATATACCCCTATACCCATGGTTTTTGGAGAACCGTGGTTATAGAGGGACCTATACCCATTGTTTTTGCAAAACTGTGGGGATAGGTTCAAACAGACCCCTATACACATGGTTTTCAGAAAATTGTGGGTATTCGGTGACCTATACCCACATATTTTTCCAATACTATGGTTATAGATGGTTTTTATAGTTGTGAATATATGTTTCAGGTATGTGGTATACAAGTATGAATTGGATCCATAGATAATATGTTTGGGTGTATTGTAACCAAGGTATTTTGTATTGGATTTTTTTTATAATTGATGTTGAATTTTTTGGAAAGTAAATCCCGATTGACTATATTAGAAGATATGTGTCTAGGATATTCTCTCATAAATATAAATATGGTTACCATACATTGGAAGCACACTTTGTGAGGGATACATTAAAATTCCATATGATACATTATATTTTTATAATTATCATAAGAATAGATATACTTGGATGAAGATAGAGATGGTCCCCCTAAATGGGAAAAATACATAGAGAATGATCCATAATAATGGAATACATGGAATTATTTTTTGATGATAACTATTTAACCCATAATTAAAATTAGTGATAGATTCTATGTGGGGTTGGGGGAGGTCAATTAGAGTTTAAAAATCACTCATGTTTTTAAACATAACCGGAAAATCACACTTCCCTAACCAATCATGAGGTTAATTTTTAGTTGGTTAACTCTTGCGTTAAAATTTTTGTTGATTATCTGATTGATTGGTTCACTTATCTAATGCTTATTCATATTAGATCAATGATCACTCAATCCACAGACACATATCACTATCCCACAAAATGTAAATAAGGTGTGTAAAAATGACACAAGAAGTTTACTTGATTTACATACATAGGATCATCTAAGGAGCATACTATGAAAATGGGAAAATGTAACACAATCCACTAAGAATATTTTGATGGTGGATTTAGAGTAATTACTTCCTATAGTTCAGGTCACTCACCTTATAAGATATAGGATAATCTAAGTTCCACCCATGGGCCACTCCGTTTTCCACTTACTTCACTCACTAATTTACGATGGAAATATATTGGTCATAAATTCCAATGAATGAATTCATTGTCTGGTTATTATTTCATTCATGAATGCTCATTTATCATCACACCACTCTTTTAAAAAATAACTATGAACCTCCCCATTGAAGTAACATCACTATCCCTGATGAACATGTATTTATGGAATAACTTCTTCCTTTTGGAAAGGCCTCTAATGAGTTCCAATCACATTCTATACTACTGGATCAATGATAATTTAAAAAAAATTCACATAACCGTTCACTTTTCCCTGTGAAAATTTTAACTTTTATGAAACTTCCAATATTTTTTTGAAACTTCAAATCATTAAGAAAAATACACTTTCATGAAACTCCCAATATTTCATGAAATTACCTTGGTAAAATTGTCAAAAGTTACATTTTTTCATGCAGTATTTGATGGTATTAATGTGTTCATGAAACTCAAAGATTTCATGAAACTCACCAAGACTTCATTTAATATACGTAGTTAAACCAAAAAATTCCATTTATACACTAAACTTATGATTTTAATTAATTTTTCCATGCAATAAATTCCTACACAAAATACTTTTATGAATTATGAGCCTCATGATCTTTTTTGAATTTTGATTTATCAAATGGAAGGTTTTACCACATATTAATATAAATTTAAAACCCTTAATTAACACCATCAATCACAACTAACAATGTTGAAAAAAATTTGGGTTTACAAAACATCATTATTTTGGTGTAGTCATTAATGCACAACTCACTGGCATCAAGAAACTATTATTTGTATCTTTCAAGTTCATGAAACTCTTATCTAATTCACACAACTAATTTTCTTAAACACTTTTCATGTTTCCCGAAAAACAATCCTTCTCTATATTGATATGAGAAGTAAATTAAAGCTTTACATTTTCATAAATTCAGGAAACATTGGCCTGTGTTCATGAAACTTTTTTAAATATGTGAAAACATTATTTTCCCTATTTTCTTTAGGTGAATCAGAATCCCCATGCTCACAAAATAATTATTATTTTCCTGATTATTCTTCCCTTTTTGTGATTTCATATGAAAACATATCTCATACTCTTAAATAATTACATAATTATTTCTTTATGAACATATCAAGGTATTTACAGTCCTAGAAGTTATTGAGGAATTTTTCATGATGTATCCCTATTTGGGTGATCCCTGTTCTTAGATAACTTCAAATAATATCTTAGAACAACCATGATTAAAATTCCAGGATCGAATGGTGCTCCAAGAATTATATTTGAAATCATCATATTCACTACGTCACTTTTACTTCATTGAGAACACCGACATCTCATGAAACCATTGAAATGGTGAATAATAAATCCAACACGATCCATCACAAAAAGTTAATATAAAAAATTATTATAACACTATATAGTTAAAAAGTAATCCAATATATAGAATCCTCAATTCTCATCGGTTTCCAACAATATCCTCCTTTGGATTTTTTGGAAATAATTTCATGAATCCCTTGACTCTTTCTTAATACATCCTATTGAAACATCCTCAATACCAATTGATCTTTCATACCAATAAAAAATGTTGTTGAGCATCAATAATTTATTTAATATAAATGGTTTTAATATTATTTCATAATTATTAGATCTTTAAAAGAATAATTCATCAACCCAAATGGGTAAATAATTTCATTATTAACCCATAACTAAATATTTATTGATGAATATTTCATTGAATAAACACAATCAACATCATCAGATTTAAATCCTTCCCTTCTTAATCCACTTTTAGTATAATGTATAGTAACATAGATGAATTTATGAGCCTTTCTATACTAATAATAAACTATACATGGTTTCATTATCCTTTATTCTACCCCTCTATCATAAATTTCAATGTGTACATCATACCATATATACAATATATGGAATGTCAATAAAACATATACCTTGAGAAATAGTGGGAGCACTTTTAGTACTATTATCATTCTCCCCCTATCTTTCTAATGTTAGACAATATATGATTCAATTATTCAATACTGTTGAGACCATGAATTATGTAATTGAAATATATGTACTCTAATAATGATGTGAATAGGGGTATTGAACTTTTAACCGTTTTTTCCTAGTCTTTAAGTTTATTAAAGAGATATTTTTCACCCCATATGATATAAAAATCCTCCACTCCTCCACTTTTCATTCCCACTGATAAGACCAAAAAAAAATTTGTCTCCTAGTGTAAAATTTAATAATATATAAATTTAGGTTTGAAAAATCTCAACATATTAAATAAATATTTTAGATATAGTTTCATTTATAATGAATTTTATAACATGTACTACCCACTTAATAAAGATCCATAAAAAACCCTCTAATCCTACTAAATCATGACTCGGTGTAGGAAACACTATATAGGTTAAATAAAAACATTTTTTTGTTATTTTACTAATATAAATACATAAATATAATGAATACTTGTATATTTAAATTCCATCAAGGAACTATTATATTAATTTTCTTCAACATTAGATACAAAACTAACAGTCATTTTTGAAATTGATTCCAATTACGTTGATACAATCTTGTTTGATGATATTATTTGTTGAGTCTTTATCAATACAAAATTTTATGATTGATCAATTATCTTTTGACAAACCATTTTTGATACCATGTGTTGAAATTATGGCTAATTTATTTAGTATTCTAGTCTAGTTTCCTAACTTTACATGGAAATTTATTTATTTTCTCTTACAAAGGGCTCATTCCTTAGTTTATGGGAAAAAAGTTATTTATATACCTATCTCAAAACTCTTTCTAAATTTCCCAAATTCATCAATAAATATAGAAATATATTAGGATTGAAATTTATTCATAAAAAATTCTTATATTCTACGAATATTTAGATTATATCCCATGTTATAATATAAAAATCATGATACATTATTTTATAAATACTTCTCTACTATTTTATCATTAGGATATAATACCAGAAAAATAAAGAACCATTGAAACATCCTGACATTGATTATAACATCAATATTTGTCTCTTGATTATAATAATTAGGAAATATAATTAATACCCCGATGCTTCAATTATTAAGAAATATTATAATGTATGTCACAACATCAATTTTAATTTGTTTATGAAACTTTTCCATGGATTGTGTCTCCCCAAAAACCTGAAACATTTCAAATAAAGTTAATTAAATTTTAATACATAAGGAAAGGGGACATTTCACTTCCTCAAGGTGAGGAATGAGGTTGTTCTTAGTGGAACATACCTTCTCTATCAGAATTTCCTTTTCCCCTTTTTTGATTTTATGAAAGGAATTACATCACTACATTAACCATCTCAACATACTAACCATTATTCATAGTAACCTTCATCAATTCCTTATAATTGACTATCCGTTTTGTGATTACACCTACAAAAAATTAATTTTTGAAGTTTAATTTAGACGTATCCTTTCCTAGAATTGGAATTTCTTTTTATTTGTAGCCTGACTCATAGTATTTTATTACTTTGTTAGTTTGAACAACAATGATCTTTTGAAACATTACTGATTGGACCCTTCTTATCCACAATATCATGATTATTTATTGACAACTTCATGATTCATCATCTTTAAAACCCATTCCTTATATTAGGATGTTTCATTAACTTGAGATACTATTGGAGTTTTTTTAATTTTCTAAATTACTTTTTTTTCATGAGAAACTTCTTATCCAATTCCATATTTTGAAGTTCTATTCGTGAAATTGTTTTCTATTTTCCATGGAACTTATATAGTTTTCTCTATTTTTTCTATCTAGTAAAATTTTGTGAATCCAATTAGGAACTATTTTTTTCTATTATATTTTATAGCTAATATAATGACCTCATATGTTTTATTCTTCAACAAATATTTCAAAATATGGTTATACAACTTTCTAATAACTAGATAATCTCCCAGGTTTTTTTCCTAGATTTGTTTTCTTTACTTCCAGGAGGTATTTTTTGATTAAACTAATGATGGTTATTGGTGAACCGTTTGTAGTAATCAATTATTTTTCTCAGGAGCAACAAATATTTTCTTCATCGTAAAAAAATTATTTCAACAAAAAATTTCATCACCTTGGTTATAGGAATGAAGGAATTCATTATGAAACTTTTAGTTCCTATCCTGCTATAATTTCTAACCATATGAATATGGCTATAATAGATAAAACATTTTTCATTAAACCATACCTCACATAATCATGCTCATTTGGGATGTGGTTTTGATATATTTCTTTTTTTTCTATTTAGCCCATGGACCCCAAGATAGATACACATGGAATTTCCTATTATTATATAATATAATACCTTTATGGACACATTACTACAATATTATTCTCTTTTATATTTGGAAAGAATATTCCTTTCATGTACTGACTCTAGATTTCCACCTTTATGGACTCCACTTTTTGATGATAACATGATATATATATATTATTTTATCATTTGAGTATTTTTACCTTCCTTAATGATAATTTATCTTCCTATAATTATCCTCTATTTGGGAAGTCATCTCACTTAAAATTGATCTTAAATAATTTCTATATTTTAACTTCAATTCTAGTTGTGATTTGGGAGGGATAATTATAGCTTTCACCTCCTTCTCTGTAGAAATTTTATTTTCCACTTCATTTATATGATCTATAAGTATGTCACTTTGAATCTTAATTTTTTCACCATATTTATAATTTCATCCTTCTAGGAAATGTTCATTGTCCTTAGACTTTGGTTCTCCTTAACCAATTTTTCTATGTGTACAACCAATTCATATTTATTGTCCATAATATTTTGAACCTCTTTGGAGTAAAAGATCTTCTCTTTGGATCCATATTTAATGCCTTTACCATTTTATGAAATATCATCTAGTTTACTAGCGTAAGTATCATTCTTTACCCTCATATCTATAGAAACAACAACTAGTATTTGATTGAGGATTTCCAGTTTAATAGCCTTTCTTTTCAAAACTTCAACATTGTTCCCTTGAGACTCATTCTTTTTTTTCCAATATAATTTTTTATTTTTTAGATCTTAATTAAGATCCTCAAATATATGAAAAAATTACTCCTTTTTATATATTGATATATAACCATATTTAGGATTTATAACATCACATTTCATATTAGTTTACTTCAATGGTCCTAAAACATAGTTGTATAAAAAAGTAGATATATAATTTGATTTATCCATACCTTCTCTTTGTGTGCTACTATGATTATTCAAGTCTATCAAACACTTCTAAAAAACCATAACATTATAAAGAAATCATTAAAAGTTATGATTATTATTTAGATTATATCTCATTCCCATTCCATACATGCATAATATAATTAAAATCTGAAACCAAATCAGATTAGTTTAGGAAAAAACAAATCCAATAATATAAGCCTATGATTTGATACCAGTTTGTGGTCCCACAAGGGAATTTGGTGAGATATTATCTAGGAGGATCAGGGTATGGAAGTCATTTTGACTTCCCAACATAGCTTGAATTTCTCACTACGCTAACATATCTTGATCACACGAGTTAGTAGGGTCACTATTGTGTTCATTTGATTAATAATTACTCAATTGATTAGAATTATTATCATAGCCTTAATTTAGATTAGATCAATGAACTCCTAATTGACATACACTGATTTTCATCTTGAAGAATTTAATTTAATCATTTACACATGACATATAAATTTTACATGGTTCAAACACACTAGGATAGTCCAAAGAGAATAAAAATAAATTTTTTCAATGTTTAAGAAAAAAATAGTATTATTTTAGTGGTTGATTTTGGCTTGGTCACTCCTATTTTTGAGGTCACTACCCTTATAAGATATATGTTCAAATCACTTCCACCCAAGGGTCACTCCATTTACCCTCTTCCTTTAGTCACTACTTTAGAAGGTAAATCTATTTTAAAGAAATGATAATACATAACATAACTATCTAGTTGTTGATTCACTGATGATTTCTTTTTTATCATCACAATTCTATTTTGAAAACTAAATATGAATTTGACCATTGAATCATGTTCATTTTCCTTGGTGAACTACTATTCAAATAATAACTTATTCCTTTGGAAATGTATATAATGAGTGATAATTACATTAAATACTATTCTATTGATGTAAATGTCAAATACTAGATCTCTCACGACACTTTAATTTTCCACACGACATTACACATTAACACAAATCCCAATACTTTCATGAAACTTATTGTCTTTCATGGAACATTCCACTTTAATGAAACTCCAAATATTTTCTAAAATTCACTTGTCCAAATAAAAAAAGTTCCTTTTCTTCACACAACTAATTTTCATGTGAATGCATTCAAATAAATCACATCATTAATGAAAGTCACCAAGATTTAATGAAATTCACATGGTCAAAATAACACAATCACTTTCTCAAAGAATCATATGTTTTACAATAATTATTTTTAAAGAAAATAACATTTCATAACGCTTTTATAATGTCAGTGCCTTATGGTCTATGTTGAATATGGATTTATAAAATGAGAGAGGAGGGGTATTTATGGCCCTTCATTCAAATCTATAGATCACCACTTAACTTCCACATAACTCTCTAGGTTTTCCAAACATTAATATTTTTATATCTCATTTCACATGTAACCCACTAGCATCATGCAACTCCTATTCATATTTTTCTAGTTTGAGAATTTTTTCTTTACTTCTCGTAACTTCAAATTTCATAACACAATTTATATTTTGAAAAAAAACATTCATTTTACATTTTTTTTATGATTATATATATAAAATTCACTATTATAAAACACTTTGAAATATAATCACGTGTTCATACAACCTTATAACTTAAAAAAAATATTTTCTTTTCTCAATTTTCATGAGGTGGATTGAAATCACAATGATCACATATTTTTTTGTTTCTGATTAATCTTCCCTTGATTTATTTTCCTATGAAAACAGCCTACACACAATCTAGTAATTAAAAACTAATTCCTTTATGAATATATCATGTTCACCATGGTCATGGAACTTCTCCATTAAATTTTTATAATGAAACCCCATATGGGTTCTCCTCTTTCTTGAATTACATCGACCCATATCTTAGTATAATCATTATCTAAATTCTGGGACTAAAAAATTCTCCATGAAATCTCTATAAAAGATTCATATTCATTCTTCTACTTTCCCATAATCTAGAACACCACCTTCTCATGAAACTACTAACATAGTGAACAATAAATCAAACAAGATCTATCACACTAAGTAAATGGAAAAAATGAGTCCAATACTACATGGTTTACAAAGAATCAAACACATTGAAAAGCAAATTCTCATTTTCCCCAACAATAATCATAACAAACAATGAATTAAAATTAATGAATCTATTATGGTGGCAAAATAGAAGTAGTTATGAATGAATAAATCTTGATAGACCTATATATACAGTCCATGACATGAGAAGATCATGATTTGGAGTGTGGTGATGAATCCACTACATTTGGATGGTATGAAATGGATAAAATTACTTAATATAGTCTAATTAAGCGACTGAAGAAATAAAAGCTTTCATAGAATTGTTTAGAGACTAGGGGGATTGTTTTGTTGAATACTTCCAATAATGGAAAAACTATAGTTAACATACATAAATGTATTACTATGTGATTTTAATTTATATTTATGAATAAATTTTTAATTTATTGGATGGTAACACCATGAAATTAATATAAACATATATAATATGTCCTCTTTAGATGAATTTGGATGTTTTATAAGGATTTTGCATCATGAATATAAATATTTTGCTGTAAATGGTTCAATATAAAAATTGTCTTTATGATATATAAGGACAACTCTATAGAATCTTGGATGTCCATGACACATGTGATTAAAACACACCGCATGAAGTCTCACATAAAAATATACATAGATTTTCCCAAAGCTATGTCAAATTAGCTTAGTTGATATGTTAGATAAAATTATGACGATAGATATAAAATTGTTCCATAAATCTAAAGAACTATTATCGATGGAAGATACATTAGATTATAAATCCAGTTAAACTAGAGACAATGAGATCAATTCATGAAATGATAATAAGATGGAAGAAATAGTTTAAGGCTTAGAATGTGTTGAATTTTTGGTCATGAAGGCACTAATGTGTGTAGTTAAATAATATGAGTTAGGAAATTAAAATATTTATATCCAGATAAACATAACGACATTTTCTCTAGTGATTAACAACCTAATATGAAGGATAAGGATCTCAAGTAAAGGAATTGAGAACAAAAATAAAATACAATAATTTTTGCATTTAACATAAATGAGGGTTCAAAATTTCAATTCATCAATGACTATTAAATGAAGGAACTGAGGTCAGATCCCGATAAATCATACACACATGATGAAAAATACTTTTAGAATCTAATAATTGAAATATATTTTCTATCATGTTGATTTGATGATCCCATTGACATCTTGATGATCACCACTATGTTGATCCTTATATCCATGAAGTAGAACATAGATTTGTTGCTCATATGGATAGATGCTATCCCTAAAAAGTGGGAGGGAGGAGAGAAGAGATCTATTATTCTTGTGGTTGAATAATACCTTGGATGACAGATCCCTCTTTCTTATATAGAAGGGATTAAAAAACAAGAAAGGGCTCCCTGACTACTATATAATTACTTCCCACTAAATAATACATAAACAAAATTTTATGACCAACGAACCATTTCATAAACATTAATTATATTTTTATCACTCTATTATAATATAATAAATTTATTATGTGAGAAAAGCGAGTCATTAAATTAACCTATTATTCTCATAAATATTACGAGGTCCTTAAATATAAAGGTAATATTTATTTGATAAGTATTTTTATAAGAATTCAATAAACATATTGTCAATATTTCTAATAAATAAATTAAATTCAAATATTTATAAAATCAAATAATATGAATTTAGTTATTTTATTGAAGTTATTCAAATTCGGACGTTAACTAGAACCTTGTGGCAAGGACCCCATTTCCTAAACTCCTATTTATTTGAATAGTCTATAATTTTGGATACACTAAGTGTGTGACACTATATTCCCTTAACTCATTTGCAATGAATACTATTCATAGTCTCAGAGAGGAGTCTAGATTCCCTTAAAGGCCTCTAATAAGATAAATAAAAGTCATAGAAATAATATCCTCTCTAATAAAAACACATCATCTAATATAGTTTCATTATATTTTGATATATCATAAAGAAGGATGCATTGTCTATATAATCATCATATCTTGATTTATTATCCCTTAAACTTTGTATGAATCCAGGTCTTCGTTTCATGTATGTCTTTCCTTTTTCTAGAGTTATTAAGAAAAATGGAGTTTTTGGAAATTTTTTAAGTACACACCGTGTACTTTCGGAGTACACACTGTGTACTCTTTTCCAGCTCGAAGTCGTGTGCTGGCCGTGTCCGGGCCACACACACGGTGTGTAGGGGTGATGTAGAGGCCGGTTAAAGAGGATTACAGAAAAACCTAGTACACTCAGTGTACTCTAAAAGTACACACCATGTACTTTCTTTTTTCTTTTTCATTAAACGGACTAGGGTCGCGCCTAATCAACAAAAAGGTCTTCTTCTCAAGCTTCTTTGTCCGAGAGCACTGGGAATCTACGGTTCTTCGACGATCCCCCGTTCCTACGTCCGTTCTCCGAATCAATCGCTATCGATTGCGTTGGAATCACAACGGTGAGTTCTCCCTTCTCCTTGAGCGTTGTTTTCCAATTCCACCTTTTTCTCAAGTTATCGTGGGTTGAGAATTTTTGAAATTTTCTTAGATCTTCATCGTTCTATAGAGAATTTGTCTTCGTGGTTTACATATATCGATCTCCTAGGATCGAGGTAGGTGGTTTGTGCCTTTGTGTAGGAAGTCATTGAATATTATGTGCAATTTCCACCAATACCCTTGAATGGGGTATTGTGTGTTACTTTTTTTCTCTTGTTGTTTTCTTGCCTTTCTGATATGCCTGTGTAGTAGTCATTGCTTGTGAATAGGGTAAATTGTGCTGTGTTTTGGATTCTTTTCCACACTTGTTTGCTTGTTCGGCGTTTTCCATTTTCCATTCCTCGTTGTAGGATAGTGGGGCTGTTTCTTTGTTATATTGTTGATCAGTAGAATGATAGCCAAGTAGTTCTTGAGGTTACTTGGATGATACACGCGCACTATGCATGCTTATTTTACACAGGGCTGCGAGAACCTACTGTAGTGGACCATAGGGATAATTGATGTAAGGGATTCTCCAGAGTGTCTTTAATTACAATGCAAGACCATAGGGGGAATTGATGTTGAGTGCTTCCTCATAGAGTCTGTAGTTCCCTGATGAGGGCCATATGGGGAATTGACGTTGAGTGCTTCCCCAAAGAGCATATAGTACGATACGTGACTATAGGGGGAATTGACAGTGAGTGCTTCCCCATAGATTTTATTCTTTAGCATAACCAGAGGGGTGAGACTTTGTGTGCCTTCTAGAGGGTTTCTACTATTTGTATGTTTATCCTTAGGGGTTAGACTGTGAGAACTACCCAGAGGTTTCCTTTTTCTTTTGTTCTAATTGCTTGAGTGGATACTTCTTGTTTGTGGATTGTTACTGCTGTGCATTATTCTATTTTCCTTCTTACTGTTTACTGCTTATTGTACTTTAACTGCCATATATTCACTGACTGTTAGGCATAGATCTTTGGCTGGATGCCTATTGGGCCTTTGTCTCACACCCTGTTTGGGTTATGCTTTTGGTCCCCAACAAATTATATTGTTGCAGGTATAGATAAGGGCAAGCTCCCTTCTACTCTAGGTTCTTGATTGCACTAGAGCTGAAGAGCATGGGACCGATCTGAGGCTTGCGATGCTGAGGAGTTTCTCATCTGTTCTTATTTTACACTTTGGTTTAGTATTATATTCAGCATTGTGACTTGTTTGGCTATTTTCCTAGACACATATGTATCATGCATCATTTACATATATTTCAGCTCCAGTTGTTTATTTATCAGTCTTCCACTATTTACTCCAGTATGGATGTCTACTATTTCCTCTATTGTTGATTTTGTTTTCTCTTCCGCTGTGTACTCTGCCAATGAGGGAATAGTTTACCCACTATCACACCCATGGCCCTCGCTGCTAGTCAGCAGCCTCTGGCATTTGGGGAAATGATCTTGAGGCCATGTGACCAAACGCGTACGGGGCGCCTCTGGGTGGATTCCGGAACTGGGACATTACAAAGTGGTATTAGAGGAGTTTCATTTCTCTTGATTTACGGTTTGGAGCCTTTATCCAGGGATAAGATGGATTCGGCACTTGGTATTATGCTGGGATCGGGAGTAGCTAACCTTTGTATAGGGAAAATCCATACTACGACGTTAATTACTGTTGTTTGGTTTTGAGATTTTACGGTTGATATGATTTCACCTAGAGTAATTCACATGATTTGTGTCGTTATTATCTTGATATTGTGGTTCTATTCTGTCACAACCCAATGAGATGAGGGTATTCCATCTCATGCATCATATAGGCACTTGTAGAAATCACATGCCATGCATTCTTGCCATGCCATCTTGGGTGCATTAGTGATTGCATGCTGTTGTGATATACTTTATGTAGATTATGCATGCTATTTCCATAGATGCTTGATAGAATCTCTGATTCCTTGTTAGAGGATTGTTTGTATTCTACTTTGCTTAAATGAACACCAAATTTTGACTCTTGAGGTGTTATGGGCCCTCTTGAATCAGAAATTGGTGGATCATGATCCTATTTTATCTTGCCTATGACTATAGGAGATGCCAAGCTTTGATTCGTGGAGAGTATGGGCCCTCACAAATTGAAATTTGGCACCTCTTTGCCTAATTTTCTATGTTTTCTGGGCTTCTGTGTAGTTTCTGAGCTACTGCCTAGAAAAACCTAGAATACCCAGTGTGTACTTTTTAACTACACGACGTGTAGTTTTTACACCATGTCATTGTCCATGTGGGTAGGGACACGCTATTGTAGAAATGCCTTTAGGAACACGTCGTGTACGGAAGGTACACGCCGTGTAGTAGTGAGTCGTGTACCCGACCGTGTCACTAACAACATGGGTCGGGGAAACTCTAGTAGAACACACCGTGTTGGTAAAGAACACACCGTGTAGTCTCGTTCTAGGTACCAGGCCGTGTCACGAACAACACGGGATGGTGTTCTCTCCTCTTATACACGCCGTGTTTGTTAGGAACACTCTATGTAAGGGTCAGCTGTGTACTTTGTCGTGTCGCCAACAACACGAGTCAAGAAAATTCTTCAAGTACACACCATTTTTGTTCGGAACACACTGTGTAGTCTAAGCCGTGTAGCCGCCTGTGTAACTAACAACACGGGTTGTTGACACCTTTTCTACTAGACGTCGTGTCCACATGGAACACACCATGTAGTCTCAGTTTAAGAAGACCGTGTTGGTTAGCCGTGCAAGGAGAAACGGGTAGGGGAGTTGAGTTAAGTACACACCGTGTAGAGTTTATACACGCTATGAAGTCATGTTTTGTAAATATTTTTTGTTTCTTTCTTCTCTTTTCATTTTGTGCTCCTTGGTTATCTATCCTTTTTTTTCTAATCTAAGTTATGCTTTTGATCTTTCAGAGCAATTACTCTGAGACATCCTCCGGTTGTACGTCAGTTGTCAGGCAGTGATCAGATGCCAAATATGGATGATCAGGGACTTCCTACCGATCCTCCAGTCCGGCTAGCCTTGGCACTGACTGTCATACCAGTTACAGGAATTGATGCACAGTTTAGGAAGGGTTTTATGAGGATGATGCAGACCTTTCAGGGAGCACTGCCTCCTGCCACATCTATGGCAGACTTGACATGGGTTTTCCAGTAGAAGAATCCTCCTACTTTCTCAGGGGAAGGAGGAACACAGGCTGCATAGTCATGGTTGGAAGCCATGCTGATTATCATCGAGCATTTGGAGACGCCTCCAGAGAGGCTAATCAAGCTCGCTACTTACATGCTCCGAGACTCCACCAAGAGGTGGTGGGACGTGATCTCACAGGCGGGTCATCGGCATGTTATGGCCTGGGAGGAGTTCCATCGCATGTTTTACGACTACTTCTACCCGGAGACCCTGAGGGCCGATCGATCCCGGGAGTTCATGAGTCTAGAGGAGGGTACTCTTTATGTCAAGGATTATTCCTCTTATTTCACAGAGTTGATGCATTTCACACCACTTCGGGATAAAAGTGGGGTGTTCATAGCAAGGAAGTTTGAGGATGGTCTCAGGAGGGAGATCTGCACACAGATGAATATCTTTCAGTTGACTTCCATCACTTCCATCGTCAACCATGAAATGATTGTGGAGTGCAATCTGAGAGACTCCGGAGCTACGATCCAGGGCGGTTCTGCTTCCAGAGCTAGTGTTCCTCTAGTTGACAGTAGGAAGCGCCATAGGGAGCCTATGCGTGGTGATCCCAGGAGGCGAGATACAACTTCAAGTAGCCAGGTCGTATGCTACCAGTGTGTAAGGGCAGGGCACATGAGGCCACAATGCCAGAGAGACCCAGTGGAGTACTGATCTTATGGAAATATTTGTCACCTTCAGCGTTTCTACCAGGTTTTCCCACCCGTTTCTAGTGACGGGGGTTCTTCCATGACTCCTCGTCTAGGAGCAGCACCACCAGTTTCACACCAGTAAGGGAACTGGAGTTCTTCCGTCCATTCTGGCCAAGGTGGAGGTCAAGGACGTGGCAGTCAGTCACCAGTCCCTCAGTGCCAGCAGGGAGGTTTAGCTCAGAGTGGTCACGTAGGGTCACAGGGCCGCGGGGAAGGCCAGACTTTTGCGGTAGAGTAGACCTATCTAGAGCAGGATCCAGGACCTTCTACTGTTTGAGGTACGATTTTAGTAGCCTCAGTTTTATCTTCATCTGTCTTCGATACTGGTTCTATGCATAGCTTTATCTCTGTTTCTGTTGTGGAGAGCATTGGGCTATGTGTCATTTCTTCTGCTGACTCGTTGACACTAGACACACCCTTGGGGACGAGGACATCTAGTGTACGCCAGTGTAGAGATTTCCCTCTTGAGGTTGCAGGGTATTGTTTTTTATGGGATCTCTTTTTCCTAGAGATGACAGGCTATGATTTCATCCTCGCGATGGACTGGTTGGTTCCCTTCTAGGCAGTCGTCGGCTGTTATCGCCGCAGAGTGAGTTTTGTTTCACCAGAGGGTGAATCTTTTCTTCATAGAGGCAAATGGGATGTTCAGGTGAGTCGAGAAGTACTCGAGCATCATGGGATAGGAAGGGTGAAAAACCATATTTCTAGTCTTTATTTGGATGATCGGGAAACATCGCAGCTAGAATTTCCTCCTATTTTGGATCCTTTTAGGGATGTATTTAGAGAGGACTTTTCGGGTTTGCCTCCAGAGCGTGAGGAAGACTTTTCTATTGAGCTCATGCCAAGAGCATCACCGATGTCCATTACTCCTTATAGGATGGCTATACCTGAGTTGCAGGAGCTCAAGAAGAAGTTGGAGGAGTGACAGGCAAAGGGTTTCATCCAAACTAGTACTTCTATTTGGGGTTCGACTATCCTGTTTGTGAAGGAGGCAGATGGTACACTATTTCTTTGTGTGGATTATTGGAAGTTGAACCAGTTGACGGTCAAGAACCGATATCCCTTGTCGAGGATTGATGACCTCTTTGATCAGATTTGAGGAGTTCAGGTGTTCTTGAAGATCAACTTGAAGTCCGCTTATCATCAGTTGCACGTTAGACCATCAAATATAGCTATGAAAAACTTCAAGAGCATGTATGGTCTATACGAGTATACAATCATGCCGTTCGGTCTCACGAATGCGCCATCAGTTTTCATGGCACTGATGAACCGAGTGTTCCATCCTTACTTGGAAACCTTTGTCGTGGTGTTCGTGGATGATATCTTGGTGTACTCTCACACTCGACACAACCATGCCACACATCTTGATATCGTTCTGAGTACACTGAGAGAGCATCGACTTTATGATAAACTTTCAAATTTCCACTTTTGGATGGAACAGATTCACTTCTTGGGTCACGTCATCTCAGAGGCAGAAGTATCTGTGGACCCAGAGAAGGTGAGATCTGTAGTCTCCTGGGAGCATCCGGAGAATGTTTTTGAGGTACAGAGTTTTTTAGGGATGGATGGATACTATAGATGCTTCATTCAAGGATTTTCAAGCCTAGCAGCACCATTGATAGGTCTGACCAAGAAGGGGGTGAAGTTCTTATGGTCAGATTCTTATGAGTTAGCCTTTCAGGAGCTGAAGGGAAGGTTGACGTTAGCACCGATACTAGTCTTGATAGAGCCAGGAAAGAGATATATAGTCTATTGTGATGCTTCATGTATCAGGATGGGCACTGTGCTTATGCAAGGATATGGGGTCGTTGTGTACGGGTCTCGACAGTTGAGGCCACATGAGAGGAACTACCCGACGCACGATCTGGAGTTGGAGGCTGTTGTTCATGCCTTACACTATTTGAGAAACTATCTTCTAGGAGAGCACTTTATGGTTTTCACTGACCACAAGAGTCTCAAGTAAATCTCCAATCAACGTGATCTGAATCTGAGGCATCGCAGGTGGGTCGAGTATCTTCAGTCTTTTGACATCGTGCATGCCTATACACTGGGAAAGGGAAACGCAGTGGAAGATGCGTTGAGCAGGAGAACTCATATTCAGGTAGTTCAGGAGGCCAGTAATGAGTGGCAGCTTCTGGCTCTATTCTCTGAGATGCATCTGGAGGTGCACGATAGATAGGGATAGACTTTCCTATCTCCTGTAGCTGTTACCTCTACACTACTTGATTGGGTACGGATGAGGCAGCTATCAGACTCAGAAGGCTTAGTCTTGTGGGAGAGTGTGTCAGGAGAGGACCCTCTTCCTAGATGGATATTGGGCGAGGATGAGATCTTGCGTTTCAAGGAATGCGTGTGGGTGCCGATAGACATACGCGAGGAGATGATGCGGTATTTTCATTCCTCAGTTTGGGAAGTTTATCCTGGCGTCACCAAGATGTATCAGGATCTTCATCGCCAGTACTGGTGGCCCTATATGAAGAGGGATGTTTGAGGTTTTATCTTGAGGTGTTTTACTTGTCATCAGGTGAAGGTGGAGCATCAGCGACCAGCAGGACTTTTACAGCATTTACTCATTCCTGGGTGGAAGTGGAACGATGTCGCGATGGACTTCGTGACCGGATTTTCGAGGCCGCCTCGAGGGAACGATGCTGTTTGGGTTATCGTCTACAGGCTTACGAACGTTGATCACTTCTTGCTGATCAAGGATACCATCAGTGTTGATGATCTAGGACGACTATACATCCGAGAGATCATACGTCTTCATGTAGTTCCACAGTCCATTGTTTCAGACAGGGATGCACGCTTTACTTCTCGGTTCTGGTAGGGACTTCAGAAGGCTTAGGGTACCCAGGTACTTCTGAGTACGACATACCATCCCCAGGCATATGACCAGTCCGAGCATACAATCCAGGTGCTTGGGGATATGTTACGAGCTTGCATTCTAGAATTTGGTGGTTCTTGGGAGAATCATATTCCCCTGGTGGAGTTCGCATACAACAACAGTTTTCAGGAGACTATACAGATAGAACCTTATGAGGATTTGTACGGTAGACCATGCCGATCACCCTTATGCTAGATGGAGGAAAGAGAGGTATTTTTACTAGGTCCTCGTCTTGTTCAGGAGACTACAGAGCAGATAGAGTTGATTCAGAAGAGGATGACTACAACACAGTCTCGACAGAAATCTTATGCTGATCAGCGGAGATGACCTCTAGAGTTCGAGGTTGGGGATTAGGTTTTCCTGTGTGTCACACTGAGATTTGTACACAAGAGGATTTGGGGATAGGGTAAGCTTTCACCACGTTATGTCGGGCCATTTGAGGTATTGGAGAGAGTTGGGCCGGTTGCCTATCTGTTGCAGTTACCTCAGAGGTACCGGGCCATGAACGACGTCTTCCATGTCTCTCAGCTCCGACATTACATATTAGACCCATCTCATGTCTTTGAGCCTGAGGAAGTTGAGCTCGAAGTGGACGAATCATTTGAGGAGCATCCCATCTGGATTGTCGATCGCAGTACAAAGGTTCTCTGTGGGTGCTCTGTTCCTCTGGTATGGGTTTTATGGCAGCACAGGCGAGTACAGGATGAGACCTTGGAGAGGGAGGCCGATGAATGATCGCAGTGGACAGAGCTATTCAGGGTTTCTTCTTCTTCGCCTCGTTAGGGAAATTCAGGGACATATTTCTTTAAGGGGGAAAGATTGTAAGAACCTGAATCTTTGTTTCAGGTATGTATTTCCTTTTTCTGGACTTTTTAAGAAAAATGGAGTTTTTGGAAATTTTTGAAGTACATACCATGTACTTTATGAGTACACGTCGTGTACTATTTTCCCGCTCGAAGCCGTGTGCTGGCCATGTCCAGGCCACTCACACGGTGTGTAGGGGTGATGTGGAGGCCGGTTAAATCAGAGTATATAAAAACCTATTACACGCCGTGTACTCGAAAAGTACATGCCATGTACATTCTTTTTTTTCATTAAATGGACCGGGGTCACGTCTAATCGACATAAAGGTCTTCTTCTCCATCTTCTTCGTCCGAGAGTGCTGGGAATCCATGGATATTCGATGAGCCTCTTTTCCTATGTCTGTTCCCTGAATCGATCATCGTCGATTGCGTTGGAATCGCAGTGGTGAGTTATCCCTTCTCTATGAGGCTTGTTTTCCAATTCCTCCTTTTTCTCAAGTTATCGTGGGTTGAGCATTTTTGACGTTTTCTTAGATATTCGTTGTTCTAAGGATAATCTGTCATAGTGGTTCACATATATCGATCTCCAAGGATTGAGGTAGGTGGTTTGTGCCTTTCTGTAGGAAGTCGTTGAATATTATGTGCAATTTCCACCAATACCCTTGAATAGGGTATTGCGTGTTCATGTTTTTCCCTTGTTGTTTTCTTTCCTTGATGATATTCTTGTGTAGTGGTCATTACTTGTGAATAGGGTAAATTGTGTTGTGTTCTGGATGCTTTTCCATGCTTGTTTGCTTGTTTGGAATTTTCTAGTTTCCATTTCTAGTTGTAGGATAGTGGAGCTATTTCTTTGTCATTCTGTTGTGCCTTAAAATGATATCCAAGTAGTTCTTGAGGTTACATGGATGATACATGCACACTATGCATGATTATTTTACACAGGGCTGCAAGAACCTAGTGTAGTGGACCATAGAGAGAATGGACATAAGGGATTCTCCAAAGTGTCTTTAATTACGATGCGAGACCACAAGGGGAATTGATGTTGAGTGATTCCTCAGAGAGTCTGTAGTTCCTCGACGCGGGCCACATGGGGAATTGACGTTGAGTGGTTCCCCAGAGAGCCTTTAGTATGATACGAGACTATATGGGGAATTGACGGTGAGTGCTTCCCCAGGGAGTCTATTCTTTTGCTTAACCAGAGGGGTGAGACTTTCTGTGCCTCCTAGAGGGTTGCTGGTACTTGTAGGTTCAACCTTAGGGTTTAGACTGTGAGAACTACCCAGAGGTTACCTTTTTCTTTTGTTCTACTTTCTTGAGTGGCTACTTCTTGTTTGTGGATTATTACTGCTGTGCATTACTTTATTTTCCTGCTTACTGTTTACTGCTTACTGTAATTTACCTGCCATATTTTCACTGACTGTTAGGCACAGATCTTTGGGTGGATGCAAATAGGGACTTTGTCTCACACCCTGTTTGGGTCATGCTTTTGGTCCCAAACAGATTATATTGGTGCAGGTATAGATAAGGTCAAGTGCCCTTCTACTTCAAGTTCTTGATTGCACTGCAGTTGAAGAGCATGGGACCGAGCCGATGCTTGCGATGCTGAGGAGTTTCTCATCAATTTTTCTTTTGCACTTTGGTTTAGTATTGTATTCAGAATTGTGACTTGTTTGGCTGTTTTCCTAGACACATATGTATCATGCATCATTTACATATATTTCAGCTCCATTTGTTTATTTATCAGTCATCCGCTGTTTACTCTTGTATGGATTTCTACTGTTTCCAATATTATTGTTGTTGTTTTCTCTTCCGTTGCGTACTCTGCCAATGAGGGCATAGTTTCCCCAATATCAAACCCAAGACCCTCACTACTAGTTGGCAGCCTCTGGCGTTTGGGGAAATGCGCTTGAGGCCATGTGACCAACAGGGTACGGGGCGCCTCTGGGTGGCTTCTGGAACCGAGATGTTACAAACTTACTGGATGAACTTACCTTCTTTTACCATGGACATGGATTTAGTGACGGTTCTACTATTCTCATCAATTATTCCCAAGATATTACTTCCTTTTAGAAGTGAAAATTTTCTCTTTGTTATTAAATCAATTATATACCACTAATGATGCACCCAACATAAGCTACCTCACCATGAAATAAATTTCATGGTTTTATTATTGAATAAAAGTACATAAAAAATAGTTTTCACTGATAATTTTATCAATTTAGGAGACCATTACACATGTTCATAGATAGGAATGACCAACGACACTTGAAGCATGTGGTGTTCCTATTGGATGTTCATTTCTCTAGATATCATATACTTGAGAAAACTATGTTTAAAAATTATTATAAGAAGTATCAATGCTTATTATCCCCCAACACCTAATAGTTAAACATCATCTATGTCCAGTAATCATGATGTTTCTAGACTATATGATATATGTTTAAGATCATTATCATAGTATCTCCAAGATCTCATTATATCATAGTAACTACTATAACCATTAGATAAAAAAAATAATACTTGGATATTACCATGTAAATAGTGATGCAACAATATCAAATCTATTACTATAGGAATACATTATGTTTAACTCACAATAGACATGATATTGTAATAAAAAATTACTTTTCAAGTTGCGTCTAGGGAACCCACTTTTACAATGCTCCCACTTACTCTAGAAAAACCATTCTAAATATCCTTTTTATCACTCACATAGTATGGTTATTCTTCTACTAAGTTATGGATTTTTTCATTTGACCTGTAACATATTTGCTACATGAATACTCTACTATTTGGGACTTCACCTCATTGAGTAAGACTCCTTAAGAGATAATATCACTGAGTATAATCCTTATGTCCTCTATCTAAACAAGAAATATTGACCAGTAAATTAAATTAGAATTATCAAAATCTATATTATTAGAAAACTTTACTTATTGGGTGAGATTCCATAAAATTGAACAAAACATTGCATATTTTCTACTTCTACGTTAGTTTCATTAGAATCCACAACACACTCAGTATTTTTAATTTGGTACCACTTGTTATAATGAGATTCCATTACTCATTTCCTTATCCTAAATATGATATTAGATCTTATTGATCCAAAGGATGACCATTCTATGTCCCCTTAATACAAGTTTTCATTCCTCTCCAAGCACCTAGAATACATCCCTTGAAATCTCTCAAGTAAAATTGGTTTATGCATATTTCTTTCAATATAGTTGTCCCATATTTTATTGATATTCACATAACATAATGTATATATTGGAAATATCATTTTTATTGCACATAATGGAATATGTTTTGTATCTATTTCATGAACTTATGGAATTATACTCACTAATTTAATATCATCCTATGTCTCATACACATCTTCTTAGATATATTTATGAAATATTTCATTGGATATAGTTCTCTCATGAATTGTTTCAACATTTATTTTTCAATACCTTCTCTGTATATGTACTTTGACCATTTCCATGAAACCCTTCATATCTAACTTCAATATATCTCATTCTTTATAACTTAGGTTGATACGTTAAGTCAATATT
Source organism: Viscum album (assembly GCA_963277665.1). Taxonomy (NCBI): domain Eukaryota; kingdom Viridiplantae; phylum Streptophyta; class Magnoliopsida; order Santalales; family Viscaceae; genus Viscum; species Viscum album. Next base: position 83,348,136 of record OY728121.1, on the reverse strand, counting down.
TTAATAGTAACTATCAATATATTATTCACTAACTATAAGGCTAAACAATTATTTTACATATTTTATCAACATATTTTACTTAGAAAACAGCGGTTTTCCAACTAATCTATTATAAACACCATGTAAACTTTCATTACAAAGGAACATTCTATGATCACAATTCTGACATTAATCCATAAATGGATATTTATAAATTAAATTCCATACTTGAACAGTATAGTTTCACTAACCCGTTTTGGTTTCATTGTATAGACAACATGACATCCATTTCCCAATATTATGATAATCAAAAGTTTCTTTGACTAGTGTAATTTAATTGTATTTAACCATAAAAATTCGGTATAACAAATTGAGTCTTATTGTTACGACATATTTTCCACCCATATATACTTTTTATGGAATAATCAATAATAATTTGACATTAATTGAAGAAACTTAAAAAAAACAAATTTGATTTTGGTACGTGGAATCCATTTATGGAATTCATATAAACATGTCAATAATATTTGACTTCCATTGACTATTTCATTTTAGGAAACATTATTCTTAATGAATATTGTATCACCCTCCATAATGATTATGAAACCACCAAATATGGTTTATCTATTTCTATACAGTATGTGTCTCTAGAATATTCCTTTTCTACAAGCTCTTTCAGAATTTATTCCTATGAAAACTATTTGTACATCTTCTTCCTTAACCTAACCTCATTCAATATTTATCCCACTACCTCAAATATATATTTAAACCATTTTATAAAAATATATTATATCACTTTACTAAAAAAGTTTCTATCATATGGATTTATATAATATAAAAAATGAACATTAGGGTCATAACAAAGATGCACTTTGTGTTTTTCTCAATGAATGTTTTTTATATTAAAAAAAATATATGAATCAGAACACATGTTTTTATGAAATAATAGATTTATATAATATTATATCTTATATTATATCGATTTTAATAAAATTTGGCATGTTGTTATTTGATAATTTGGATAATTTCAAAGTATTACTAAAAAAATAATGGATGTTTTTTGTAATACATATGAGTCATAAAATTTATTTCCCTTTTACTTAGATCATGAATCTAATGTGTATAATGGAAATTTGCCTTTATAAATTACTCTACAGTAAATTTAATTGAATAATGTATTAATTTCATACTCATTATTAATCCCCATTAATAAAATCATAACATTTTTGTATACAAAGAAATACGAGTTTATAAATAAATCCACCGCACACTTAATTATTGATGAATACATGGTCAAAATATTATTTTACACATGGGGATAAATTAACTAAAATAATTTAAACATTAATGTTTCATAATCCACTATTTCATTCCATAAAACTCATAAATTAATCTCATAATGTATATTAATATACCTAAATCTTAACCATGGAATAGTTCACACTCTCTTGATAAAATAATTTCGAAAGATTTGAGGCCTCAAATTATTTATAAATGTTTCTTTCTCCAAATATAAATAGGTAAATGTGTCAATAATACCTAATTTTCTTATATCAAAATATTTTAAAACCATAATTTGTATATCCAAGGAAACTACTTTGTTTTACTAGAGAAATAATTATCTTTCCACAACTGGGTATAAAAAAATCTTAAATTTTATATTCATAAGTTATTACTAATGAATCAAGAATTAATGAAATATTAGTTGAGTAATAGATACCATAACCAATATTCATTACATTAAGGAATAATTTATACTCTTTTCCATTGGTTAGGTGATATAAATATTTTGGTAATACATAACAATTTTTTAAAATAACCATTAAACATAACAATTTTAAGTTGTTTACTTCTCACCGATGACGTATGAATCAAAATTTCCCAATTTATTAGAGAATTATATTTAATTCTTATAATTTTTATGAACTTAATTTTTTAATGTACTTGGTTAAAATTCATGAAACACATTCAAAATCTAATACCCAAAAATTAAAACAGAAATATCACTTATAATGGATGAATATACCTAAAGAATTAGTGATTACTTTTGTATTAAATTTATTTCATAGAACTTAATCATCCATATACCTATCTGATGATGTTATAAGTAAATAAAATCCTATATAATTCATTTCCACTTTTTCTAAAAAGGATTTTGTGAAGGTTCGTTTGGAATCACAATTTCCATTGTCTATTTCACCTTGTCTTTAAACATATTCACTATAAGAACAAAATATTAATCTTTATTTAAGTTCTTATATTATTAGTGAAGATTACCCAATAGGTAAAGAATTCTTTTTATCAAAATTATTAATTTTATATTCCATAAAAAATGGAGTAATTTAGGGGACAAGGTTGTTAAAAAGGGTTGTATTAAATGATTGTAATACATATATAATTTCTCACATGTTCAATGTAATCATCATCTCATTCATATCATGTTTCACTTTCCCATCACCATTTCTTCGAGATGAGACAACTTGTTAAACCAGTGATTCCCTAATTTTGTTTTGATAGCACATCAGAATATGATGATAACATTATGATGTAAACATAAATTTCCTCATAGACGAGTCTCCAATAAGAATCATTCACACACTCTCTTCTTGAGGTGGCGTAATAGGTAATAGGGACTCTTGTACATATAATTTCCAATGTCAAAATACATTATTAAGTCACCTGTAATACTCTTATAAATTCATGATGTTTGGAGAAAAATATTTATTTAATTTATTATAGTGAACTTGTGGTATTCATTAAATTATTATATAAAATAAAGCATAATATAATTATCACATTATCTAGATTACATGTTAAATATTATTAAATAATTAAATAATTAAAATTTTACCACTATTTTATGAAACCCTAGTTTCCCTCACTACTAGACTGGGAATACTCAATCTTTTGAGTATTATTGTGGAATGGTTCCTTAAAACCTATCCTCATATTTTATGCTATTTATAGGCTAATACATAGAGAGTTTCAAGGTAGGCATTCAAATGGACAACCACATTAACTCACAGGTCTGTGAACTGTTATGTGATGTCCCATCCTCTAGAAATTATAAACTTGATTTACTCAACACTTTACATTTGAATATGAAACAAGATATCTACAGAAAATTATTTACTTCAATTGTTAATTTTGTTGATATATATCTTGCATAATAACTCCCTAGTAGTAGGAGTCATCCTTAACTAGGGATGGAAAGCACCTCATACACCTAGGTTATTTCAAATTGGAACAATGGAAGGAATTATGAATTAATATTTCCTTGTGGGGTTTTTATCATTTCTTAGTTAATGAAATCATTTTCTATTATATATAAACATAATATGTGATCTCAATCACAACTGTATCATTTAGTAAGTATAAAATATTCATATCATCTTAATTTTATTTAATCTAGGAATTTTAGTAAATTATCTTATGTGGTCATAAAAACATTCATATTCCAAAAAATAATAATAAATGATGCATAAATTAAATAAACAATGCACTAGATGTAAAAAATTTAGTATTAGTTAATCCGTGAAACGTAAATAGATCAACCACGACCCTAAGGGTTGAATACATGATTCATGTCTAATTGGTGTTATTTCTCACACACCATTCCAATGTATCCATATATCATTTGGAATAACAACTCATCACAACATGGTATAATTCTTATTAAATCCTCAAAATTACATATATATACTCCTATTAATTCGTAAAATACATGGAGAAAAAACTGATGGAAGCACAATATGTTAAACATATAAAGCAGTAAAAAACATTGTGCAGATCATCGAGAATAAATTAATTATTTAATACATCACTTATGGTTATAATAATAAATTAAATTAATTAAATTTTAGAAATACATTGGTTGGTAATTAATAAATATCTATCAAAATATATTAAACACACACTATGAAAATTAATTTTTTAATAAATTATACTAAAGGGAAATTTAAATGAATTAAAATAATATCATCCATTTTTTATTTATAAAATATAAATCCCAAATTCAATATAAAATTTTTAACATATTCCGAAAATTTATCCTCAATTTTTGAAATTGTCTTTAATATTTTCAATCCACCAGGTGGCCCAAAAACACCTTAAATAGGTTTTAAAGAAATGTCCTGGCCCAGATGGGGATGGGTGAGTAAGGTTGGGTAATACCTATGTAACGCTATAACCCCAGATGCCCAGAGTCAGTGCATTATTACATATCATTGGCATGATCATAAAAGATCAAGTCTCTAAAGACTGATTTGTTTAGTAGCTTTGGAAATAATATATACATTCATAAGGTTTACATTACATCATAAAATGGAAAACTACAATAACATTTTTTCCACAGACAATACTGAGATCCTATAGACTATCGCTGCAGGTCATTCATAATATACTTCTTTGCATCCTAGGATAAATAAAACATAGAAAGGGGTGAGCTCAGATGCTCATTGAGGATAACAATATAGCGGATGCTTTCATCAATAAGCATAAACATTTAAGGAAATGTATAAAACTAAAACAAAAGCCTTTTCAATATAAACATCATCATAATATGGAAAATATAAATCAAAATAATTCCATTTACTTACTCACATGGATATTCTACTAGTTGAATAATCACATGCAATATCAATTGCCACTTTTATAATGATGGAATGCATAATGCCAGACTTTCATAACCACATAGTCAAGGTGTAACACCCCAGGGAAATAAAGAATATGAAATTTTCATATTTATCCATATTTGTGAATAAAATATTTATATGACTTTAAATGGGACGCTATGCTCGATGGCGTACCCAACACGCGACAATGAGTTTCTTGGGAATCTTACGTTGCACTCTAATAATAAAATAATATTATTTTAAATGGAAGTTAACATGTAGCCGTTGTATTGGCAGGAATGGATAGAAATAACTAAAATATGATTATATATGTTTTTAAATGTTTTTACTTTTATCCAATAAAATATAAAGGCTTAAAATACGAAAAGAATTCAATTTTAGGCGTATATGCCCTAGTTTTCACTAAAGGTTCACTTATCGCCTTTTGATGGCGAACTGTCATTAAATATAGTTTTTTTCACTCTTATACATCCTTTTGGACCAAATAAAACTCTTCTTTAGAATCGGGATATCAAAATTTACTTTGTGTAAATTTTTGGTATCTTTCCAAAAAAGTTCATTTTTTTAATGAATAGTGTAAAATGTTGTATTTTAATTCAAAACCCATTTTTAATCTAATTTACTTATATGATTAGATTATCTTTTTAATTTTTTTTAAAGTGAAATTAGAATATATTTTTACCATTAAATCCAATAGTGGTCGTTGGAAGTAATTTCACTTTGAAATCGGACTTAAACTAGTGTCAATCTTTTGATACTTATTGTTTCATAAAAACACTCTATTTGCTCTGACATCGGGAATTAATTATTAAAATTAATTAATGTGACTTATATGTTTTGAATTTTGTAAAATAGACTTCATTTTTGAATTCGGAATATCAAATATATCTTAGGGTGAATTTTTGGGATTTTTCTGAAAAACTTCAATTTTTGATGAATAGTGAAACCACTAAGTGGTACTTATAAAAACTGATTTTTCCGTTTAAATGAAAATTTTCCACCTTTGTGTTTTGAATTTAAAAAATCCGACATACATGGTTGTCATTAATAAGTAAAATGTGGTTCAATGGGATTAAAATAATTTTTTTGTGAATAGTAACTTATTAAGTTTTTAATCGCGATTAGAGGTAATTAGTGTAGTTTAAGGTAAAAATAATGATTTAATAATATGGAATGAACTTGACACATGTCCTAACCTCATTGGATGTGTCATGACCGACCAAGACAAGCCATGGGTCAACTTGGGGACCCCATGGAGCCACTTTGGTTGGAAAATGACATAAATATCTTTTTATTTAATGTTAAAGTAAAAATAACACAAACATGACATGTTTTACTAAAACAATTGTTAAATGGGGTTATAAAATTCAGATTTTTGATTATAAATAGTCATTGGAAATATAAAAAGATTTCCTACATCATTATAGTTTTTTTATAATTTTTAGACACTAAATAAATTAAATTATTTATGACATCATGATGATGCAGCGATGACCTCATTATTTAACGATTTAAATAAAATGGAAAGATAATGTAAAATCTATGAACTACACATCTCCAAAACTTATTGGATGGGTGGATTTAGAACCCTTAACACATTATCCATTAACTATATCAATGTAGGACCTTTTAAAACCGAAATGTGTTTTCAAATAAAGTAATATTTCTTTACTTTCCAAAGGTGCCCCTCCTCTCCTCTTATAAAAGGCCCCCACCTCTACCACATTACCCACACTCCCAAAGCCTTTGGCTCGGCCAACCTCTGCCCATTTTGTCTATCCACTTCCCTATCTTACTCCTTGAAGCTTCACCTTGGGCATAAGTATTCCCAAGGAATCCTTTGAGCTCAAACCAAAGGGAGTTACCCGATTTTAAGGTAATGTCTTCTTTTGAGTCCTTTTGTATTATTTTGCTTCTCCAACACCCTAAACTCTTTTTATTTTTTTATTTTATAACAACTCCAGTATCCTAAATATACTCGGATGTTGTTATAATAAGTATCTGAGCTACACTTACACACACCTACATCTAATGGTTAACGAACAAACTGTTTCCGTGGATGGCGAATTTATGCTTCCCGAAACGATGATTGTTCAACATTCTTTTAACACCTTCAAAGGTGGACATTAAGATGAAACTATATTTATATATTATATATAATATGTTTATGTTTTCCTTAAGCTTCTGTATATTACTTTTTGGGAATACCTTTATGGTTTCCATTATGGGTAAACGCGATATCTTCATTTAATGAAGTGCGGACTACCGCCCCCTCAAAGTGATTGGATTCGTTATTACCATATGTGGTATGTATAAAGGGTATATTTAATGATATTATATATGATACCATACTGTAATTAAAATACTATTATGTATAATTATGTTTTAATTCCATTAAATATGAAATAGAAATGGAAGTAGCGTTCATGCGTACGTACGGCTTACAGTCTCCATGAACGGTACATTTTATTTCTTATCTCAAAATGTTATGTACTATTATAAGTAAATTTATATAATGGATATATATGATGTATGATACATCTAAATGATTAATATAATTCTGGAATTAAAATATACATACCTCTCATGTAGTTTTAATTCCATTAATACGACACAGAAATGAAAGTAGCGTTCATGCGTACGTACGGCTTACTGTCTCCATAAACGGTGCATTTCATTTCTTTCCTCTAAATGATTATGTGATATTATAAATACATGTATATTCTGTATATATATGATATATATGATATCCAAATCAGGAATGTCATTTTGGATATAAAGAACCATTGACCACACGAACAACATGTAATTGTAAGAAGTCCACTTTCGACTTAAGAACAAAATATCGACAAAACAATCATTATTAACTTAATGATTACATAATGTTTATAACATGGAAATAAGTGATATAAAAGGAATAATAATCTTGAAAAAGGTTCTTAATCAAATAGAAATTAACTCAAGTTTATTATTCAGGAGATTAAAGAACGATCGAGTCAAGTCGGACCCGAGGTAAGGGATCCTACAACTCTCTTTCTTTTTAAGTACACTCTTTTATGTCATTCCTTTTAAGCTCATATTTCTTATGATTGTGATTTTCGTTTATATTACTCCTACTGTACTTATTATGTTCATGTGATGAGAGACCCTATTCTCTCTCATCAATCCATTTTGGACGTTTTGAGTGGCGTCGTTAGGCTGCCGAATTTTCGTAAGAGATCTAACATCTCTCTTTCTTTTTAAGTACTCTCCTTTATGTCACTTCTTTTAAGATCCTCTTTTTTTATGATGGGGGATGTTCTTTTATATTCCTCTTGATTTAAATTTTATTGTAATGTGATGAGATACTCTATTTTATCTCATCAATCCATTTTTGGAGGTTTTAAGTGGCGCCGTTAGGCTGCCGAGTTTTCGTAAGTGATTTTTCATCTCACTTTTATTCCCTTGAGATTTATGCTACATTTTCCACAATTTCATTTGAGTGGTGTATGTACTGCCCACTATTCTACTCTTTGTGTAATATACTTTCTTTTATGAGTATTTACATCAATGATATATTGTCTTTCTTTCAGGGGGTGTATGTTTTGAATGATACCCAAGTCGGTAAGGGAACCTTTCACCGTCCTCTTTTTAAAATACTTCTTTTGTTGGGTCTTTTAATTTACATATTGTTATGTTGGGATATGTTCTCATATATCCTTATTGATGTAAATTTTATTTCCAAGAGATGAGATACCCTTTTTTTTATCTCTCATCAACTCATTTTGATGTGACACCATTAGGCTGTCAAGGGAACTTCTTAACCCAATTTCGATTTCTTTGGGTTCAACATGTTGTTATTGAATATGTCATCCTTTGAATATTAGTGAATGACCTTTGATTATTTTACACATAATATCCACTTATATTTGGTGTATTCGTTTGTCACACATAATTATGTAATTGATTTATCCTTAAACCAAGGATACCGTCTTTCTATGGGACTTCGTCTCAATCTCCTTTCATTGAGGCATATTTTGTGTTATACATAACATTCTTTTATACGATTTATAAACCCATTTTACTTTTACATTTACCCAAAAGGAATCATTTTATACGAAGCGTTTTACAAAATGAAAAAAGGGAATGTTTTTGTCGTACGTATGCGGCGACAATGACTTCTCCGCCGCCGTGACTGTTATTTGGGTTTCGGCTTCCTCTACAAGCCATACCTTCTTTTTAAAAGAAAAATAAATATCATGTTTTACTTTTCTTTTATTTTGGTATTGAAAATGGTTTTCATAATGTTTTTATATCAATGTGTTGTATTGATATCTTATGATTGAAAGGTGGAAATGTTATGTTTCCTTTATGCATGTTTTATGTGATAATATTATGTTATGGTTCTTGGGAATTGTTATGAAAACGGGTGGTTCCATGATAAACTAAGGGCGTGTGAGCCCGATATAGCTCTCCAATGCATTGGGTAACGCGAAGGAGTGAAACGTTAAGGTTTCTCTGAAGAGATTTAGGGAATATACTGTGATGGGTAATCCAAACGTAACCAAGAGGGTTACTCCCTACGTAAGAATGTTATGAATGCCTCAAGTAACCTATTATGTCTTATGATTTCTAAGATTTATTCATGATTTGATGAGGTATGTTATAGTACCTATGTTTTATGGGTAAAGTATGATTTCATTCTTATGTATATATGAACTCATGTTTCCTTTCCATATTTTTATAACCCTTACTGAGATTTTTATGCTCATCCCAAGTTTTTGAAATGTTTTCACTAGTCAAGGGAAAGGTACATGATGTGATGATAGTGTCAAGGATGTGTCAAGAAAGAATCCATGTTTTATTTTCAATATGTTTTCGTTTATGGGAAGAATGAATACTGTCTTTTATGTAACCACTTTGTCTAAATGTGGAATGTAATGTAAGTTTCATGATCCAATTCTCTAAAACTCTAAACCTGAAAAGGTCCTCAATGTGTAATCTTGTAATTAACTCAAGATTAAGTAAGGTTTAAGGTTGGGGCCTTATAGTTGGTATCAAAGGTCGGTTTAGATAACTTTAGAGGTTAGGGTATTCTCTAAGCACAAGTGACATTACCATAATGGTTAGGATTTTAGAAAGAGTCCTAGTTTTAGATAAAGTGAATGAGTAAGTATATCTTAGTGGTTATATCCCTCAATAGTACATGATGGTTATGTTGATATACTCACACTGACCTTTTTGGTTTTAGTAAATGGCTGGATCTAGCAGGTACCAAAGTGACAATGGGTTTGGAGGAAACTGTGGTGGTTCTCTGATTAAGATACTGGATAATATGGGGGATTCAATGAGGAATCTCATAGTTGTTATAAACCAACTATCAAGGAGTCATGATCAACCACTTCAACCTTGGTGAGTTCTCTAATGCATCATGTAAGAGGTGGCCAACTCGATGTGGAAATTCAGGTAATAATTATTAAGGTAACCATTAGGGTTTATATGATCCTTAATTTTTAGGTAACTATGGGTTACTCTATGATATGATGGAAAATGAAAGGAATGAGATAAACTTGAGGTTAAAATATGTTATGATTATTCTTGAAGATTTTATCTCATTTTGGGGAATGTTTTAAGAATTATATAGTTTTGGAAAAAGGACAACACGTAGACCGTGTGACAACCCGTCACGTCGGACAAAGCCGCAATAATCAAACCCACAACCAAAGTGCGACTGGTAATTATTGCCTACCACTGGACTATGTGAAGTCCCTGGTTAGTTTGACTGATTCTTTTTAGTTATATGATTTTATTAATTAAGAGTAAGTTGATTTTGGATTATTTATGAAAATGATTAACCTATCATGGAGGATATGTGATTAGGTTAATTACTTTTCAATACGAGACTTTACGAGCAACTGATGTTGTTTGGAGATAGATGTTACGATTTAAATTGGAAGAATATGTGACTAAATCCTTCAAATATTTGGGTTTAAATCTTAGATTGGTTTACTTTGAAGAATTTTATGGACATATTGATTATAGAATGGTTCTCATTGATCTTTGGGTTTTGTTGGACAAATTTTGGAGATTAAGAATAGATTTTCTTTTTATAAAGGGTTATCCTTTTATGGATTATCTGATCTTGTACTAACCTTTTTGGTTTTGGTTTTGGTTAAATTCTAAAGACATGGGATGTATATAGTTCTTTATTTTGGATTAGGTGACTCTCTAGAAGTTTATTATAGTACTCTTAATGCAAACAAGTCTCCCTAAATACCCGTCTTTTGGAAAAAAATATGAGTTTGATTAAGGAATCCAGTAAAGGTTGAAAGTCAACATGATAAGTGATTATGTTTCCTTATGAATAAATTCCTCAATAAAAAGTAACTTAAAACAAAAATGTTGTCTATTAACGTTTCCTACTGGGGAACCCAACACCGTTTAACCCATCACAAGTTTGTGATTTTCTCATGGTTAACTTTCTCCTAGACATGTTTACTATCACTCTCCCTCAAGAACATGACCCTTTGCTTTTTCATCCATGTCCATGTTTTTCTACATAGAATCCTAGTATGGGTTAACTCGGGTGACCTCTTTACTTATCTTTCTTTATTTTAAAGTGATTATTTTTCCGACTCTTTTTCCGATGTGGGACTTTCAAGGATGTTTCCAAGCCCAATTTTAAAATTGCGAGGACGTAATTCCCAAAAGGGGGGAAGGATGTAACACCCCGGGTAAATAAAGAATATGAAATTTTCATATTTATCCATATTTGTGAATAAAATATTTATATTACTTTAAAGGGGACGCTATGCTCGATGGCGTACCCAACACGTGACAACGAGTTTCTTGGGAATCTTACGTTGCACTCTAATAATAAAATAATATTATTTTAAATGGCAGTTAACATGTAGCCGTTGTATTGGCGAGAATGGATAGAAATAACTAAAATATGATTATATATGTTTTTAAATGTTTTTACTTTTATCCAATAAAAGATAAAGTCTTAAAATACGGAAAGAATTCAATTTTAGGCGTATATGCCCTAGTTTTCACTAAAGGTTCACTTATCGCCTTTTGATGGCGAACCGTCATTAAATATAGTATTTTTCACTCTTATACATCATTTTGGACCAAATAAAACTCTTCTTTAGAATCGGGATATCAAAATTTAGTTTGTGTAATTTTTGGTATCTTTCGGAAAAAGTTCATTTTTTTAATGAATAGTGTAAAATGTTGTATTTTAATTCAAAACCTCTTTTTAATCTAATTTATTTATATGATTAGATTATCTTTTTAATTGGTTTTAATGTGAAATTAGAATATATTTTTACCATTAAATCCAATAGTGGTCGTTGGAATTAATTTCACTTTGAAATCGGACTTAAACTAGTGTCAATCTTTTGATACTTATTGTTTCATAAAAACACGCTATTTACTCTGACAGCGGGAATTAATTATTAAATTAGTTAATGTGACTTATATGTTTTGAATTTCATAAAATAGACTTCATTTTTGAATTCGGAATATCAAATATATCTTAGGGTGAATTTTTGGGATTTTTCTGAAAAACTTCAATTTTTGATGAATAGTGAAACCACTATGTGGTACTTATAAAAACTGATTTTTCCGTTTAAATGAAATTTTGCCACATTTTTGTTTTGAATTTAAAAAATCCAACATACATGGTTGTCATTAAGAAGTAAAATGTGGTTCAATGGGATTAAAATAATTTTTTGGTGAATAGTAACTTATTAAGTTTTTAATCGCGATTAGAGGTAATTAGTGTAGTTTAAGGTAAAAATAATGATTTAATAATATGGAATGAACTTGACACATTCCCTAACATCATTGGATGTGTCATGGCCGACCAAGACAAGCCATGGGTCAACTTGGGGACCCCATGGAGCCACTTTGGTTGGAAAATGACATAAATATCTTTTTATTTAATGTTAAAATAAAAATAACACAAACATGAAATGTTTTACTAAAAAAATTGTTACATGGGGTTATACAATTAAGATTTTTGATTATAAATAGTCATTAGAAATCTAAAAAGATTTCCTACATCATGATAGTTTTTTATGATTTTTAGAAACTAAATAAAGTAAATTATTTATGACATCATGATGATGTAGCGATGACCTCATTATTTAACGATTTAAATAAAATGGAAAGATAATGTAAAATCTATGAACTACACATGTCCAAAACTTATTGTATGGGTGGATTTAGAACCCTTAACACCTTATCCACGAATTATATCAATGTGGGACCTTTTAAAACCGAAAGACATTTTCAAATAATGTAATATTTCTTTACTTTCCAAAAGTGCCCCTCCTCTCCTCTTATAAAAGGCCCCCACCTCTACCACCTTACCCACACTCCCAAAGCCTTTGGCTCGGCCAAACTCTGCCCATTTTGTCTCTACACTTCTCTCTCTTACTCTTTGAAGCTTCACCTTGGGAATAAGTCTTCCCAAAGAATCCATTGAGCTCAAACCAAAGGGAGTTACCAGATTTTAAGGTAATGTCTTCTTTTGAGTCCTTTTTTTTTATTTTGCTTCTCCAACCCCCTAAACTCTTTTTATTTTTTTCTTTTGTAACAACTCCAGTATCCTAAATATACTAGGATGTTGTTATAATAAGTATCCGAGCTACACTTACACACACCTACATCTAATGGTTAACGAACATACTGTTTCCGTGGATGGCGAATTTATGCCTCCCGAAACGATGATTGTTCAACATTCTTTTAACACCTTCAAAGGTGGACATTAAGATGACACTATATTTATATATGATATATAATATATTTATGTTTTCCTTAAGCTTATGTATTTTACTTTTTGGGCATAACTTTATGGTTTCCATTATGGGTAAACGTGATATCTTCATTTAAGGAAGTGCGGACTACCGCCCCCTCAAAGTGATTTGATTCGTTATTACCATATGTGGTACGTATAAAGAGTATATTTAATGATATTATATATGATACCATACTGTAATTAAAATAATATTATGTATCATTATGTTTTAATTCCATTATATATGAAATATAAATGGAAGTAGCGTTCATGCGTACATACGACTTACCGTCTCCATGAACGGTACATTTCATTTCTTATCTCAAAATATTATGTACTATTATAAGTACATATATATGATGGATATATATGATGTATGATACATCTAAATGATTAATATAATTCTGGAATTAAAATATACATACCTCTCATATAGTTTTAATTCCATTAATACGACACAGAAATGAAAATAGCGTTCATGCGTACGTACAGCTTACCGTCTCCATGAACGGTGCATTTCATTTCTTTTCTCTAAATGATTATGTGATATTATAAATACATGTATATTATGGATATATATGATATATATGATATACAAATCAGGAATGTCATTTTGGATATAAATAACCATTGACCACACGAACAACATGTAATTGTAAGAAGTCCACTTTCGACTTAAGAACCAAATATCGACAAAACAATCATTATTAACTTAATGATTACATAATGTTTATAACATGGAAATAAGTGATATAAAAGGAATAATAAGCTTGAAAAAGGTTCTTAATCAAGTATAAATTAACTCAAGTTTATTATTCAGGAGATTAAAGAACGACTGAGTCAAGTTGGACCCGAGGTAATGGATCTTACAACTCTCTTTCTTTTTAAGTACACTCTTTTATGTAATTCCTTTTATGATCATATTTCTTATGATTGGGATGTTATTTTATATTACTACTACTTTTCTTATTATGTTCATGTGATGAGAGAACCTATTCTATCTCATAAATCTATTTTGGAAGTTTTGAGTGGCGCCGTTAGGCTGCTGAATTTTCGTAAGAGATCTAACCTCTCTTTTTCTTTTTAAGTACTCTCCTTTATGTCACTTCTTTTAAGCTCCTCTTTTTTTATGATGGGGGATGTTATTTTATATTACTCTTGATGTAAATTTTATATTAATGTGATGAGATACTCTATTTGATCTCATCAATCCATTTTTGGAGGTTTTAAGTGGCGCCGTTAGGCTGCCGAGTTTTCGTAAGTGATTTTTCATCTCACTTTTATTCCCTTGAGATTTATGCTACATTTGCCACAATTTCCTTTGAGTGGTGTATTTACTGCCCACTATTCTACTCTTTGTGTAATATACTTTCGTTTATGAGTATTTACATCAATTATTTATTGTCCTTCTTTCATGGGGTGTATGTTTTGAAAGATACCCAAGTCGGTAAGGGAACCTTTCACCCTCCACTTTTTAAAAGACTTATTTTGTTGGGTATTTTAATTTACATATTTTTATGTTGGGATATGTTCTAATATATCCTTATTTATGTAAATTTTATGTCCAAGAGATGAGATACCCTTTTTTTATCTCTCATGAACTCATTTTTATGTGACGCTGTTAGGCTGTCAAGGGAACTTCTTAACCCAATTTCGATTTCTTTGGGTTCAACATGTTGTTATTGAATATGTCATCCTTTGAATATGTGTTAATGAACTTTGATTATTTTACACATAATATCCACTTATATTTTTTGTATTCGTTTTTCACACATAATTATGTAATTGATTTATCCTTAAACCAAGGATACCGTCTTTATATGGGACTTCGTCTCAATCTCCTTTCATTAAGACATATTTTGTGTTATACACAACATTATTTTGTACGGTGTATAAACCCCTTTGAATTTTACATTTATCCAAAAGGAATCATTTTATACAAAGCATTTTATAAAATGACAAAAGGGAATGTTTTTGTCGTACGTATGCGGCGACAATGACTTCTCCGCCGCCGTGACCGTTATTTGGGTTTTGGATTCCTCTACAAGCCATACATTCTTTTTAAAAGAAAAATAAATATCATGTTTTACTTTTCTTTTATTTTGGTATTGAAAATGGTTTTCATAATGTTTTTATATCAATGTGTTGTATTGATATCTTGTGATTGAATGGTGGAAATTTTATGTTTCCTTTATGCATGTTTTATGTGATAAGATTATGTTATGGTTCTTGGGCATTGTTATGAAAACGGGTGGTTCCGTGATAAACTAAGGGCGGGTGAGCCCGATATAGCTCTCCAATGCATTGGGTAACACGAAGGAGTGAAACGTTAAGGTTTCTCCGAAGAGATTTAGGGAATATACTGTGATGGGTATTCCAAACATAACCAAGAGGGTTACTCCCTACGTAAGAATGTTATGAATGCCTCAAGTAACCTTTTATGTCTTATGATTTCTAAGATTTATTCATGATTTGATGAGGTATGTTATAGTGCCTATGTTTTATGGGTAAAGTATGATTTCATTCTTATGTATATATGAACTCATGTTTCCTTTCCATATTTTTATAACCCTTACTGAGCTTTTTATGCTCATCCCAAGTTTTTGAAATGTTTTCACAGGTCAAGGGAAAGGTATATGATGTGATGATAGTGTCAAGGATGTGTCAAGAAAGAATCCATGTTTTATTTTCAATATGTTTCCGTTGATGGGAAGAATGAATACTGTCTTTTATGTTACCAATTTTTCTAAATGTGGAATGTAATGCAAGTTTCATGATCTAATTCTCTAAAACTCTAAACCTGAAAAGATCTTCAATGTGTAATCTTTTAATTAACACCAGATTAAGTAAGGTTTAAGGCTGGGGCCTTATACAAGGCCTTGTGCCATGAATACAAATAAGATTTTTCCATGTCCTTGTTCCAAGACACTATTTTTTCTCATGAGACCTACCGATGCATCTAAGAGCTATAGTGGGATCCACCCATCACATACTAAGTCCAATGCATTACTCATATTAAATGGTTTAAAAATAACAAAAACATTCATAATAAAACTAGCATACGAAATGTCAATTCTTTATCAATAAACCATGAATGGTTAGAAATAACACATCTACACTCTAACATATCACAAAACCTTCAATAAAATATGAAATTTTTGTATCATAATAAATCAACTTCAAACAAACTTAAAATCCATCAAAGGATGTTGACACAGATGAAATCAAAACCTTTTTAGAGAAATATCTCTTTCTATTTTGAAATCATTTAAAAGTCACCTAATTATAAAATAAAACATTTATATTTGAAAATATTATTATAATCTTGTAAGGGAAGCTTCAACGATGTTATAACGGCAGAAAATAGCTGCACCCACCATATAAGTTAAAAAAACATTCTTGTCTTAATTTTGTCGAAAAGGTCATAAGGTACCTTGTTTGAAAAATGACGGAAAGATTAATTTAAAAACATATAAGGTTAAATAAGGTAATAAATTACTTTACCCCATTGTCTAGTAAATTTTTTTTGAACTACATTTTTAAGAAACATTGATGTGGATGATAAAGAGGTCCCAGTAGATACTTACGTAAAAACAACCTCAGATAACAAAGAGATTATAGAATTAATCCTTACCCTATACATTCCCTTGGTTGAGGGTAGGTTAACCTCCTGTATAATGGTGACATAATCATTATTAAATTATACAAGAATCATATACATGAATATGATATCATATATGATCTATTAACATTGCTTTGTTAATAATATCTTAGTATTATCGTCGTTTTGGGTGTTAACTGATTCATTTTCCTTTATATGTTTTGTTATGTAAGTAATTATTATTATGGATAGAATGTATCTTATTCATTTTCAGAATGATAATAATTCTTTAAACATTATTTTTTAATCATGAAATAAAAATTAGTCTTGAATGGATACGATGGGGAATGAATCTCATCATGGTCGCGGAGACGGTAATCCGTATGTACGCACGAGCGACAATATCATTCTTTTGATATTAAAATAATATATAATTGGATGTTATAACATATATACAGATTAATTATCGTGTTATATTAATTATTTAAATCAATTATACATCATTATTATACCAATCCAAATAATAATGTATTGAATAACAACTACACCACGACGTGGAGATGCTAAGTCGTATGTACGTACGTATGGTGACATGTCATTCAAAGGATGGATATAATAATGAATATGGTGGTACGATATTTATAATAAAATCACAGTATATAGAAGATAATTAAATTATTTTTTTATAATGGAAACAACAAAGAAAGAGGAAGTGGAAGAAGAAAGGCACTTGAAAGAGGTAATGAAATATTTATCTCTTCTTCGGGTTCTTCCTTTTGATTTGATCAAAAGGGCTCTTTAGATCGGCTTTCTGACTAAAGTAATGCCTCTTGGATCAAACTATGATAGTTGAGATGGTATTTGGGTCGGGTTTGGTGGAGACAAATGGATTTTAAGGTGTGAATTAGAGAGAAGGATGAGTGCCCTTTTATAAGAGGGGTGAGGGGCACCTTAGGAAAAGCTAGAAATATTATTTTATAATAAAATCAATTTCGGTTTCTAATGGCCCCATAATGAATTATTTAAATTATAAGGTGGGGATGGGTCGAAAAAAATCTAACAAATAGGTTTTGGATAGGTTTGGGCCACTATATTAACATTATCTTTTAGATTTAACTCTTAGTTAAATAGTTTGACATTTACCATGTCTCTTTGTATTTTTATATTATATGGTTAATAAACATACTATATTCTTTCAAGAGAACCCCAAGTGGTTAATTAATGATAAAAATATAATTATGTAAGTCTTTTTTCTGAACCTTAGATTTTTAGGAATAGAATATCAATTAATAATATAATATATTTTTTAAAACTATTTTATGTCAATTTTGAGACAATTTGGTATTTTGTTTTTGATAAATTCATTACATCATTTTTACTTCGAAAAAATTAATCTAACTAACCCTAACATGTCATATTAACCTATAAAAGTATTTTAATTCATAAAAAGTCTCAAATTACATTTATTTGGATATTTATAATATCAATTATTTTTATATTTCTTTAATTAGGTTACTAATGCATCATCATTGTGTCATAAATAAATTAAATTATTTAATTTTTAAAAATTATAAATAAAATAAAATTATGTAGGAAATAGTTTTATATTTCTAATTAATATTTATAGTCTAATTTATCCTATTTATAACCCTATATTAACAATGTTTTAGTAATTAAACTTTGATTTTAACTCTTTTAACTCTTCTTTGAATTAAATAATAATAATTGTCCGAATCTAATTCAAGTGGACAAAAAGGATCATATTTTATTTATAAGGTTTTTTTGGTCGAATTATACTTATAAAATATAATTGGGACATGTTTTAGAGTAATAACAATATCATTTTTACCCTAAATTACCCTACTTACTTTTAACAATGGTAAATAAAAGTAAAAAGTTACTATTCACGAAAAATTATTTTCATCTTATTGAACCAATTTTCACTTACTGATATCAACCATGTCTCTTGGATTTTGAAATTCAACTCACAGAAGTGGTAAAATTATGTTTTATGTAAATTTGCAAATGCTCCTAGGAGGTGGGTAAAGATAGTAAAAATTTCAATAATTTTTTTATATATCTAAAGTTATTAAAACTGAATCCAATGAATTACATTGAACTTATATAGGTATTATGTATCTATTTTGAAATAAAATAAATTTAAACAAAATAAATAATTATTTATAAAAAAATTTGGTTTTAAACTATCACTAGGTTTTTTTACTATTCATCAAAAATTGAATGTTTTCAGAAACATACCAAGAATTCACCCTAATATAATTTTGATATTCTGAATTCAAAAATGAATTCTATTTTACCAATTTCAAAACATAGAAGTCTCATTAATTAATTTAAAATTAATTCCCTTTGTTAAAACCAAAAAGCGTATTTTTAAAAAATAATAACTATCAAAAGATTTACACTTGTTTATTTCCAATTTTAAAGTGAAATTACATACAATGACCATAATTGGATTAAATGGTAAAAATATAATTTAATTATACTTCCAAATAATTAAAATTTATAATTCAACACTATAAATTATTTTGATTAAAAAAGTTGTTTTCAGTTAAAATATAGTATTTTCACTCTTCATACAAATATGAAAGTTATTAGAAAAACACCAAATATTTATTGAAAATAAATTCTTATGTCTCAATTATGAAGAAGAAGTATATTGTTTCAAATTGAATATATAAAATTTTGAAATATCGGATTTAAAAAGGTTTCTCAATTAAAAGGTGGGAAGTTTTCATTTTTTGAAAAATAATTCTTTTATATGAAAAAAATGAATTTGTTCTTACACTATATCTCATAATATGGATTATAAAATTATAAGGATTATATAATGTTCAAAAATTCAGTTAATACTATTCATAACCTCTTTTGAACGTCTAGTTTTGTAAGTTGTGGTGTGCTTGAACTCAGTGTTGCGTGTAGTGAAAGTTATTGAATTACTTTGAAGAAATAACGTACTATAAAATCTTGGGGTGTTACATTATTCCCTCCATAAATAAATTACATCCTCATAATTTGAAATTGTTATTCTAAAATAAAAGGTTGAAAATATAAAATACCTTTGTGGGAAAACCCACATCGGAAATTGGATTAAGAAAATTTAGTCTTAATAAGAGTAAAATGGGAATGAAAAAGTCACCACCAAATTATGATCTTGATTAGGAGAACATTGGTGGAAATTAGAGACACATAATTGGATGAAAAATGTAAATATATAAAGGGAGTTTTTGAGGTCATCAGTCAAAATAACTTATAGGATTGAGGGCCTCAAATCCATCCATATATGATGATTTAAAATATCACATGTTAAACAAAACATAAGGTTTTCAGATAATAGATTTTTAGTTTTCAGATCCCTTAACTAAAGTTTAAGAATTAATTTTTTCATAGAATAATAGAAGAAAAAAATATATACTTGACATGTAGGCTTCCATCCTTTAACTAATTTCTACCATAAACTCATCTTTCACTCTAAAAGATAATAGAGCTTATTTTTTATTCTATTTATCCAATTCATATAGGGTTTAGAAAAATGAAATTATAAGTCATACAACTGAACTTTTATAAAAAACAACATTATTCAATCCAGGACATCACGTGGGCTAGTGGTAGGTGATACACCCTTGTCTCCCCTCGGTTGCGAGTTTAAGTCTCGCAGCCATGCCAGACATGACGGGTTGCCGACCAAACTCCGGGTTGTCCTTTTATGGAAATCCAAAAATAATCTCAAACTAGAATTATCCAAAATACTTCTGTCCAGACTCACATTATAAAATTTATAAGCAAGGTAAATACAATGATGATCCTTTTTCCATGTAATAACATGTGAACACCTTCATCATGTATTCTTTTAAAACACTGCAACATCTTGAATTACCATAAAACCTTATTGATTACATACATTCTCTCTTATTCCTTATAGAATACTCGATATACTCATTCTATCCAAAAATGTTGAAAACTCCAACAATGATGGAATAAACCAATCATTAATCAGTTTCAAGGTATACAAGAATATCCAATATAATTTATCCAAATCAACCATCTCTTATTCCCAAATCACTACCTCATTCTCAAGAATATATTAAGGATTACCTTTCCTTCATCCATGTATTTTCCAAAAACTGTAGCTTACTATTAAGTAACTTTTCTTAGAACCATATAATCTCAAATCCTCAATAAAATAGTACTGTAGTAAAATCCTTATTTATCTAAATAATTCATATAACTAGTATATTGCTGATACAACACTCAATTGAAATAATTAAATACTAACAACATAAGAACACTAGTCATTCATCTTCATCTAAGGTAGTATCATAACGTGATTATTATCCAATAGAATCATTTGAAGTATACTCTGATTACTGGGACATTGATTCGTGTTGTGTCCCAACGCCTTGTAGATGAAACATTTTACATTTGAAACATTTTTCTTACCCTTTCAATCAGCTACTTGGTGTCCTTTTTCTCCACACTTATAACAAAATCTCATTCTCTTCAAGCATTTACCAAGGTGATTATTTCCATAGTTATCACATATGGGAAAATCCTTCTTTTCCCTCTTCCATTTATCCATCTTTCTCTCTTATATCATTTACTTCTCTTTCTTCCCTTCAAAGTCAAAGGATTCAGAGAATTCTTTACTTATCTTATTAACAAATGATACTATTTCTTCATATATTGATAATACATGGGGGACTATTTCCCTTTTAAATGTTGGATTAATACCGTGAAAGATATGATCCTTATTACTCTTTGGATCATACATATTGCTGGAGTTCACATTCATTCTACTAGGCACCGTTTCTATACAATGGCATACAATAGGTCAGATTATGAATTACAATGAATAATTCCATACTTGTAAAATACCTAACGTAAGTTGAACAGTTTATGGATATAATCCATAATCATAAAAATATTTTTTCGAGGAGTTATATACTCGTAAATCCTTTATAATGATTTGTATATAAAATGAGAATTATCCTAAGCATATACCCTGGGAGTGTCGTAACGTAGAGTGCAGCAAGACCCGTTGTCTTGAACTAGTTCCCATTTGAGTCTAGCTCAAAGCGGTGTTTTTGGGTTTTACCCCTAGGTACATATGTGCCAGAGCTGCCTCAACCTGCTCGTATCCAGACATAGATTTATTTCTTAGAAAACTCACAAAATCTCTACCATAGCAAAATTCTATGAAGTTATTCTATACTAATCCTCAAAGTCTATCTTAGGGATATGTGTTCTAATAAGAGTTTATCTAAATCTATTTTGCAAGGATAATACTAAATTTCATCTAATACCAACTATAATGCTGCAGCCCGAGAATCTTAGAGTCGGTGCATTATTATGTATCATTGGCATGATCACAAAATATCAAGTCTCGAAATACTGATTATTTTACTAGCATTGGAATTACTAGATACATTCATAAGGTTTACATTATATCATAAAATGGAAAACTACCACAACAGTGTCTCTATAGACAACAATGAGATCCCATAGTCTATCACTGCAGGTCATTCATAATATACTTCTGCGTATCCTGGGAAATATAAAACATAGAAAGGGGTGAGCTCAGATGCTTAGTAAGGATAAAAATATTGTGGAATATTTCACAAATAAGCACAAACATTTAAGGAAATGTGTAAAACTAAAACAAAATCCTTTTCAACATAAAATTCATTGTAATATTGAAAATAAAAATAAAAATAATTCCATTTACTTACTCACATGGATATTCTACTAGTCGAATAATCACATGCAATATCAATAGACACTTTCATAATGATGGAATCATAATGCCATACCTTCATAAAAAAATATTCAAGGCCTTATTCCAAGACTACAAATATGATTTTGTCAAGTCCTTGTTCCAAGACACTAGTTTGTCTCATGAGACCTACCGATGCATCAATGATCTATAGCGGGCACCACCCGTCACATAAAGTCCAATGCATTCCTCATATGAAAAGGTTTAAACATAACATAAACATTCGTATTAAAACTGGCATACAAAATGTCAATACATTATCCATAAACCATGAATGGTATGAAATAAAACATCCATAGTCAAACATATCAAAAAAACTTCAATACAATATGGAAGTTTTGAATCATAATAAATCAACTTCAAACAAACATAAAATCCATCAAAGGATGTTGACATAGATGAAATAAAAATCTTTTTAGAGAAATATTTCTTTCTATTTTGAAATCATTAAAAAGTCAAATAAATATAAAATAAAACATCTATATTTGAAAATATTCTTATAAGCTTGTAAGGGATGCTTCGACAATGTTATACTGGCAGAAAATAGCCGCACCCGCCGTATAAGTTAAAAAAACATTCTTATTTTAATTTTGATGAAAAGGTCATAAAGTACCTTGTTTGGAAAACAACAGAAATATTACTTTAAAAAAATATAAGGTTAAATAAGGTAATAAATTACTTAACCCCATTGTCTAGTCAAAACATGTTTTTAAATACATTTTTAAGAAACATGGATGTGGATGATAAAGAGGTCCATGTAGATTCTAACATAAAAACAACCTCAGATAATAAAGAGATTGTTGAATTAACCCTTACCTTGTAAATTTACTTGGACGAGGGTAGGAGAACCTCCTATATAATGGTGATATAATTTTTATTAAATTATACTAGAATAATATACATTAATCTGATATCATATATGATCTTTTAACATTGTTTTTTAATAATATCTTCGTATTATCGTCGTTTTGGGTGTAAAATGATTTGTTTTCATTTATATGTTTTGTTAAGTAAGGAATGTATCTTATGGATAGGATGTATCCTATTCATATTCATAATGATATTAAGTTTTAAACATTATTTTTTAATCCTCAATTGAAAATTAGTCTTGAATGGATATGATGGGAAATGAATCTCATCGTGTTCATGGAGACGGTAATCCGTATGTACCCATGAGTGACAATATCATTATTTTGATATTAAAATAATACATAATTGGATGGTATATCATATATAAAAAATACTTATCATGTCATATTTATTATTTAAATCAATTATACATCATTATTATACCCATCCAAATAATAATGTATTGAGTAATAACTGCACAACGACGTGGAGACGGTAAGCCGTACACATACACTTATGGTGACATGTCATTCAAAGGATGGATAGAATAATTAATATGGTTGTACCATATTTATAATAACATCAAATTATTCACAATATACTGGAGATAATTTTTTTTGAATGGAAACAACAAATAAAGAAGAAGTGGAAGAAGAAAGGAACTTGAAAGAGGTGATGAAATATTTACCTCTTATTCGGGTTCTTCGTTTCGATTTGATAAAAAGGGATCCTTATATTAGATTTATGACCAAAGTAATGCCTCTAGGATGAAGAGAGGAACATTTAGAGGGTATTTGGGTGTGGTTTTTCCATGAAAAATGTATTTTAAGGTGTGAATTAGAGAAAAGGTGGAGTTCCCTTTTATAAGAGGGGTGGGGGGCACCTTAGGAAAAGATAGAAATATTATTTTATAATAAAATAATTTTCGGTTTCTAATGGCTCATAAATGAATTATTTAAAGGATAAGGTGGGGATGGGTCTAAAACCACCCAACCAATAGGTTTTAGATAGGTTTGGGTCAATATATTAACTTTATCTTTTAGATTTAACTCTTAGTTAAATAGTTTGTCATTTGCCATGTCTCTTTGTATTTTTATATTATATGGTTAATACACATACTATATGCTTCCAAGAGAACCCCAAGTGGTTAAATAATGATACTAAAATCATTATATAAGTCTATTGGACAATCCTTATATTTTAAGGAATATAATATCAATTAATAATATAATTTTTTTTTTAAAAAACTCTTTTATATCAATTTTGACACTATTCGGTATTTTGTTTTTTCTAAATTCAAAACAACATTATTATTTGGAAAAAAATTCCTCTAAATAACTCTAAAATGTCATATTAACCATGAAAATTATTGGAATTCATAAAAAGTCTCAAATTTCATTTATTTGGATATTTATAATATCAATTATTTTAATATTTCATTAATTAGGTAATTACTGCATCATCATTTAGTCATAGATAAATTAAATTATTTAATTTATAAAAATTATAAATAAAATACCATTATGTAGGAAATCGTTTAACCTTTCTAATTAATATTTATAGTTGAATTTATCTTATGTAAACCCTATATTAAATTTTTTTTAGTTATTAAACTTTGATTTTAACTCTTTTAACTCTTCTTTGAATTAAATAATAATAATTTTCCTAATCTAATCCAAGTGGACCTAAAGGATCATATTTTATTCCTAAGGTTGTTTTCGGTATAGTTATACTTAGCCAAAAAAATTAGGACATGTGTGAGGGTAATAATAATATCATTTTTACCCTAAATTAACCTATTTACTTTTAACCGTGGTAAATAAAAGAAAAAAGTTACTATCCACAAAAAATTGTTTTCATGTTATTGAACCAAATTTTACCTACTGATATCAACCATGTCTATCAGATTTTTTAAATTCAACTCACTGAAGTGGTAAAATTATGTTTTATGTAAATTTGCAAATGCTCTTAGGAGGTGGGTAAAGACGGTACAAATTTCAATAAACTTTTTATATATCAAATGTTATTATAAACTGACTCTAATTAATTACATTGAACTTATATAAGTATTATGTATATATATTTACCTAAAATAAATTTAAATAAAATAAATAATTATATAAATAAAAATTTGGTATTAAACTATAACTCAGTGTTTTCACTATTCATCAAAAATTAAAAGTTTTTTATAAAAAAACCAAAAATTCACCCTAAAATAATTTTGATATTCTGAATTCAAAAATTAATTCTATTTTACCAATTTAAAAACATATATGTTTAATTAACTAACTTAAAATTAATTTCTGTTGTCAAAACTAAAAAGCATATTTTTTAAGAAATAATAACGATCAAAATGTTGACACTTGTTTATGTCCAATTTTAAAGTGAAATTACTTAAAATGTCCATAATTGGATTAAATAGTAAAACTATAATCTATTTATACTTTAAAACCATTAAAATTTATATTTAAACATTATAAATTTTTTTAAGTAAAAAAGTTGTTTTCAGTTAAAATATAGTGTTTTTCAGTATTCACCCAAATATGAAAGTTATCAAAAAAACACCAAATATTTATTGAAACTAAATTCTTATGTCCCGATTCTAATGAAGAAGTTTATTCTTTAAAATTGAATATATAAAAGTTTCAAAAATTGGATTTAAAAAGGGTTTCCCATTAAAAGGCGATAAAATTGAATTTTTTGAAAAATAATTCTTTTATCTAAAAGAAATGAAATTGTTCTTACATTATGTCTCATAATAGGGATTCTTAAATTATAAGGATTATATAAAGTTCAAAATTCAGTTAATAATATTCATAATCTCTTTCGAACAACTAGTTTGGTAAGTCGTGGTGCGCTTGAACTCAGTGTTGCGTGTAGTGCAAGTTATTGCATTACATTGAAGAAATAACGTACTATGAAATCATGTGGTGTTACATTCTTCCCTCCATCAATAAATTGAATCCTCACAATTTGAAATTGTTCTTTGAAAATAAATGGTTGAAAATAGAAAATCCCTTTGTGGGAAAACCCACATCAAAAATTGGGTTAATAAATTTTAGTCTTAATAAGAGGAAAAGGGGAATGAAAAAGTCACCACCAAATTATGATCTCAATTTGGAGAACATTGGTGGAAATTAGAGTCACACAATTGGAAAAAAATGTAAATATTTATAGGGAGTGATTGAGGTCATCAGTCACAAACAATTGTAGAATTGGGGGCCTCAAAGACATCCAACTATGATGATTTTAAATATCATCTATTCAACAAAACATTAGGTATTAGGATAACACTTTTTTTATTTTTAAGATCCATTACCTAAAGTTTAAGAATCAATTTCTTCATAGAATAAGAGAAGAAAAAATATATATACTTGACATGTAGAGTTCCATCCTTTAATTAATTTCTACCACAAACTCATCTTTCACTCTGCAATATAATAGAACTTAAAAAAATATTCTATTTATCCTATTCGTATAGGGTTCCAAAAAAATGAATTTATAATTAATGTAGAAAAACTTTTATAAAAAACTACATTATTCAATCCAGGACATCACGTGGGCCAGTGGTAGGTGATACACCCTTGTCACTCTTTGGTTGCAAGTTCAAGTCTTGCAGCCTTGCCGGACACAACGGGTTACCGCCCGAACTTCGGGTTGTCCTTTTATGGAAATCAAAAAACAATCTCAAACTACAATTATCCAAGATACTACTATCCAAACTCATAGTCCAAAATTTATAAGTAAGGTAAACACAATGAAGATCCTTTTTTCCACGTATTAACATGTGAACACCTTCATCATGTATTCTTTTAAAACACTGCAACATCCTAAATTACCATAAAACCTTATTGATTACATTCATGCTCCCTTATTCCTTATAGAATACTCGATATACTCCTTCTATCCAAAAATGTTGTAAACTACAACAATGATGGAATATACAAATCATTAATCAGTTTCAAGGTAGTCAATAATATCCAATATAATTAATCCAAATCAACAATTTCTTATTCCAAAATCACTACCTCATTATCGAGACCATATTAAGGGTTACCTTTTTTCATCCATGTATTTTCCAAAAAATGTATCTTACTATTAAGTCACTTTTCAAAGAACTTTATAATCTCAAATCCTCAAATAAATAGTACTGTCGTACAATCCTTATTTATCTTCATAATTCATATAACCAGTATATTGCCGATACAACACTCAAATGAAATAATTCTATAATAACAACATAAGAACACTAGTCATTCTTTTCATCTAAGGTAGTATCATAACTTGATTGTTATCCAATAACATCATTTGTGGTATACTCTGATGACTAGGACATTGATTCGCGTAGTTTCCCAACGCCATGCAGATGAAGAATTTTACATTTGAAACCTTTTTCTTACCCTTGAAATCACGTACTTGGTGTCCTCTTTCTCCACAGTTATAACAAACTCTCATTCCCTTCAGGATTTTACCAAGGTGATTCTTTCCACAATTATAACATATTGGAAGATCAGTCTTTTCCCTCTTCCCTTTATCCATATTTCTCTCTTCCATCATTTTCTTCCCTTTTTTCCCTTCAAAACCATAGTATTTAGAGAATTCTTTACTTATCTTATTAACACAAGATAATATTTCTTCTTATGTTAAAAATACATGGGAGACTATTTACCATATAAATGGTGGATTAATACCATGAAAGATATGATCCTTCTTACTCTTTGGATCATACATATTGCCGGAGTTCACATTACTTCTACTGGGAATCATTTATATACAATGGCATACCCTTGGTCAGTTTATGAATTGCAATGAATAATTCAAAACATGTAAAATACCTAACGTAAATTTAACAGTTTATGGATAAAATCCATAATCATAAAATTATTTTTTTGAGGAGGTATACACTCCTAAATCCTTCATAATTATTTTTAAATAAAAATATAATTGTCCTAAGCATATCCCCCGAGAGTGTCGTAACCAAGAGTGCAGCAAGGCCTGTTGTCATGCACCAGTTTCCATTCGAGTCTACCTCAAAGTGGTGTTTTTGGGTTTTACCCCTAGGTACATCTGTTCTAGATCCACCTCTACCTGTTGGTATCCAGACAAGGATGTATTGCTTGGAAAACTCAAAAAATCTTTACAATACCAAAATTCTTGGAAGTTCCTCTATACTAATCCTCAAAGTCTATCTTTGGGATATGTGCTCTAATCAGAGATTATCCAAATCTAGTTTCTATGGTTTGTACTAAAATTCCTCTGATACCAAATATAATTCCCTGACCCTAGAAGCCCAATGTCGGTGCATTATTACGTATCATTGGCATGATCACAAAAGATCAAGTCTCGAAAGACCTATTAGTTTAGTAGACTTGGAAGTATTAGATACATTAATAATGTTTACATTACATCATAAAATGGAAAACTGCAACAACACTATTTCCATAGACAACACTGAGATCCCATAGACTATCCCTGGAGGTCATTCATAATATACTTCTTGGAATCCTGGGAAAAATAAAACATAGAAAGGGGTGAGCTCAGATTCTCAGTAAGTATAACAATATAATGGAAGCTTTCATAAATAAGAATAAACATTTAAGGAAAATGTATAAAACTAAAACAAAAGCCTCTTCAAAATAAACTTCATCATAATATGGAAAATATAAATCAAAATAATTCCATTTACTTACTCACATGGATATTCTACTAGTCGAATAATCACATGCAATATCAGTAGCCACTATCATAATGATGGAATGCATAATGCCAGACTTTCATAACCACATAGTCAAGGCCTTGTGCCAAGACTACAAATATGATTTTGTAAAGGCCTTGTTCCAAGACACTAGTTTGTCTCATGAGACCTACCGATGCATCGAGGAGCTATAGTGGGCTCCAACCATCACATACTAAGTCCAATGCATTCCTCATATGAAAAGGTTTAAACATAACATAAACATTCGTATTAAAACCAGAATACAAAATGTCAACACATTATCCATAAACTATGAATGGTATGAAATAACACATCCACATTCAAACATATCACAAAACCTTAAATACAATATAGAAGTTTTGTATCATAATAAATCAACTTCAAACAAACTTAAAATCCATCAAAGGATGTTGACATAGATGAAATAAAAACCTTTTTAGAGAAATATCTCTTTATATTTTGAAATCATTTAAAAGTCACATAATTATAAAAGAAAACATTTATATTCGAAAATATTCTTATAATATTGTAAGGAAAGCTTCGACGATGTTATAATGGCAGAAAATAGCCGCAACCGCCGTATAAGTTAAAAAACATTCCGATCTTAATTTTGTAAAAAAGGCCATAAATTACCTTATTTGGAAAATGACAGAAAGATTCCTTTCAAAACATATAAGGTTAAATAAGGTAATAAATTACATTACCCCATTGTCTAGTAAAAAATGTTTTGAAATACATTTTTAAGAAACATGGATGTGGATGATAAAGAGGTCCCAGTAGATACTTACATAAAAATAACCTTGGATAATAAAGAGATTGTAGAATTAACCATTTCCTTGTACATTTCCTAGGTCGCGGGTAGGTCAACCTCCTGTATAATGTGGATATAACTTTTATTAAATTATAAAATAATCATATACATTAATATGATATCATATATGATCATTTAACATTTATTTGTTAATAATATCTTAGTATTATCGTCATTTTGGGTGCTAACTAATTCGTTTTCCTTTATATAGTTTGTTATGTAAGTAATGTTTGTTATATATATGATGTATCTTATTCATATTCCGAATGATATTATGTCTCTAAAAATTGTTTATTAATAATGAAATGAAAATTAGTCTTGAATGGATACGATGGGGAATGAATCTCATCGCGTTCGTGGAGACGGTAATCCATACGTACTCACAAGGGAAAATATCAGTCTTTTGATATTAAAATAAAACATAATTAGATGTTATATCATATATAAAGAATCATGATCATTCTATATTTATTATTTACATAAATTATACATCATTATTATACCCATTCAAATAATAATGTATTGGATAACAACTACACCACGATGTGGAGACGGTAAGCCGTACGTACACAAGTATGGTGACATGTCCTTAAAAGGATGGATAGAATAATTAATATGGATTTAACATATTTATAATGACATCACAGTTTATATAATATACTAGAGTTATTTTTTTAGAATGGAAAAAACAAAGAAAGTGGGAGTGGAAGAAGAAAGGAACATGAAAGAGATGATGAAATATTTATCTCTTCTTCGGGTTCCGCCTTTTGATTTGATCAAAAGGGCTCCTTAGGTTGGCTTTATGACTAAAATAAGGCCTCTAAGATGAAGGGAGGATAGTTTAGAGGGTATTTGGGCATGGTATGGACGATATAAATGGCTTTTATGGTGTTAATTAGAGGAAAGGGGGAGTTCCCTTTTATAATAGGGGTAGGGGCACATTAAGAAAAGATGGAAATATTATTCTATAAGAAAATCATTTTAGGTTTCTAATGGCTCCAAAATTAATTAGTTAAAGGATAAGGTGAGGATGGGTCTAAAACCACCCAACCAATAGGTTTTAGATAGGTTTGGGTTATTAACATTATCTTTTAGATTTAACTCTTAGTTAAACAGTTTGACATTTACCATGTCTCATTGTATTTTTATATTATATGGTTAATAAACATACTTTATACATCCAAGAGAACCCCAAGTG
This sequence comes from Viscum album, assembly GCA_963277665.1. NCBI lineage: Eukaryota > Viridiplantae > Streptophyta > Magnoliopsida > Santalales > Viscaceae > Viscum > Viscum album. The sequence goes on along the minus strand of OY728121.1, from coordinate 83,316,772 downwards.
GTTTATTAATGATACAACTATCATTATATAAGTCTTTTGTCTGAACATTAGATTTTTAGGAATAGAATATCAATTAATTATATAATATTTTTTTTAAAAACTCTTTTATTTCAATTTTTACACTATTTGGTATTTTGTTTTTGCTAAATTAATAACAGCATTATTACTTCGAAAATAATTCATCTAACTAAAAATAAAATTTCATATAAACCTATAAAATTAGTTTAATTCATAAAAAGTTTAAAATTACATTTATTTGGATATTTATAATATCAATTATATTAATATTTCATTAATTAGTTAATTACTGCATCATCATTGTGTCATAAATAAATTAAATTATTTTATTTCTGAAAATTATAAATAAAAAACCATTATGTATGAAATATTTTTATCTTTATAATGAATATTTATATTCTAATTTATCTTATGTATAAACCTATATTAAAATTGTTTTAGTCATTAAACATTGATTTTAACTCCTTTAACTCTTCTTTGAATTAAAAAATAATAATTGTCCTAATCTAATACAAGTGGACCTAAAGGATCTTAGTTTATTCCTAAGGCTGTTTTTGGTCGATTTATATGTAGCCAATAGAATTAGGGCATGTGTTAGGGTAATAATAATATCATTTTTACCATAAATTGCTTTATTTACTTTTAACATTGGTAAATAAAGAAAAACATTACTATTCACCATAAATTATTTTAATCTTATTGAACCAAATTATACTTACTAATATCAACCATGTATCTTGGATTATTGAAATTTAACTCACAGAAGCAGTAAAATTATGTTTTATGTAAATTTTCAAATGCTCATAGGAAGTGGGTAAAGACGGTAAAAAGTTCCATAAAATCTTTATATATCTAAAGTTATTATAAACGGACTCCAATGAATTACATTGAACATATATAGGTATTATGAATCTATTTTGACCTAAATTAAATTTAAATAAAATAAATAATTATTTAAATAAAAATTCTGTTTAAACTATAACTCATTATTTTTCACTATTCATCAAAAATTGAAAGTTTTCCGAGAAATACCAAAAATTCACCCTAAGAAAATTTTGATATTCTGAATTGAAAAATGAATTCTATTTTACCAATTTAAAAACAAATAATTTTCATTAATTAATTTAAAATTAATTCCCATTGTCAAAACCAAAACACGCATTTTTAAGAAATAATAACTATCAAATGATTGACACTTGTTTATGTCCATTTTTAAAGTGAAATTATTCAAAATGTCCATAATTTGATTAAATGGTAAAATTTTAATATAATAATACTTAAAAACCATTAAAATTTATAATTCAAAAATATAAATTATTTTGATTAAAAAAGTTTTTTCAGTTAAAATGTGGTATTTTTCACTATTCACCCAAATATGAAAGTTATCAGAAAAACACCAAATATTTACTGAAACTAAATTATTATGTCCTGATTCTAAAGAAGAATTTTATTTTCTCAAATTTAATATATACAAGTTTCAAATATTTTATTTAAAAAGGGTTCTCCATTAAAAGGCGGTAAAATTTCATTTTTTGAAAAATAATTCCTTATATGAAAAAATGAATTTGTTCTTACATTATGTCTCATAATATGGATTTTGAAATTATAAGGATCATATAAAGTTCAAAATTTAGTTAATACTATTCAGAACTGCTTTTTAACGACTTGTTTTGTAAGTCGTGGTGTGCTTGAACTCAGTGTTGCGTGTAGTGCAATTTATTGCATTACTTTGAAAAAATAACATACGATGAAATCTTGGGGTGTTACAATCTAGCTTGTTCAGGGTCAGTCTGAATTGGTAATATCATTTTACTGACTATTGGAATCATCCCTACATTGAAGGTGTGGTAAATGGAAGGTTGTAGGTTGCTTAGTTCCCTTTTCACCTTATTTGATTTTCATTAATAGAATTTCTACCACCACATGGGTGGCTATAAATAAAACAAAACCCCTTCACAAAAAATATGGTGCAAAGTAAAACGTTGGATGTCAACCAACATAACCTTTTGAAAAATATATCTTTTGACTAGGCTGATAATATCTATTCCGAGCACCTAAAGATTTGTTAGAAACTTGGGTTTCACAAAAAAAATCACTTGTGAGTGATTCTGGGGAAAATAAAACACATATACACACGAAAAAAACAGAGACACATATTTTCTTTTTTTAATTACAAACTAAGTCAGTTTCGATCTGTCTTTTAGAATACTCAAGTGAAAGAGAAAAAATCAGTTATGATCTGAATTAAAACTTAACATGGCCATCTATGAACAGAATGAAACCTAGTTTGGTTCTATGAGACCATGTGGATACCCCATACCTTAATTTGATTGAAATTTAATTTTTTCCATGGGTTTAACATTCATGTGATCACTCTGATACCAATTGATGTTACTAGTGCTCACATTAGAAGCATATAGATAAGAGATTTTATGTTTTTGTAACCATATGCATGGATTCATATCATATTTTTTAATTTATTGTATTTTATTAAGGTCATGAATATCATATGAAGTAATTAGGCCTAAAATCAAATCAAATAATTACCTCATTTGAAATGAATGCACATTGGACAACCACACATCACCAAAAATTGTTCATTGAATGAACCAAGGTCAAATCCTTCAAGACCATGCACACATAATTTTAATTTTTTTAGGTAACATCAATAATTTAAATACTATTTATATAATAGAGATTTCATGAATCATTTGACATCCCGATGATCATATCTTTGTCGATCACTCGATCCATGAAGTAGAACTCAATCAGTTGCTCATATCCACAACTTATCTCTCCAGGATGTAGGAGGTAAGAGATAAGATCTCTCAAATTCGATTGGATTAATAGTCCCTTGGAAAAGATCCTCCCCTTACTTATATAGTAGGTACTAAACACTTAGAAAGGGATCCACAACCCCTGTATATAAAATTCCCACTAAAAAAATCCATAAACAACATTCTATAACCAACTAACCATGTCGTAAATGTTATTTTTATTTTTATCACTTTTTTATAGTTTAATAAATATATTACATGATAAAATATTGTCCTTAACTTGGCTTGTTATTATTGTAAATATTAAACAAACATTGAATATTAAAATAATTTTCATTCATTAAATATTTTATCATGTATTCACTAAAAATCTTATGAATACTTTTTATAAATAAATTCAACATCAATTATTCTAAACATGAATAATACGAATTTATTTATTTTATGGGGATCTTCAAACATAGAAATTAACTATTACCCTGTGGTGGGGCCTGCCATGTTCTAAAACATTATTCATTAGAATATACATGACTTTGGAAAATTCTATGTGTGTGATCTTCTAGGCCCTTACCTTGATTTAAGTGAAAAATATTCACTAACCATGAGTGGTTTATAGTAACCCATGAAGTCTCATAAAGAGATAACGAAAAGTCATAGAAAGAATAACCTTTCCTATGAACACACACTATATAATGTAATTATTTGTCTTATGAAATCTCATAAAATAGGGATCAAACTTCTTTTCATTTTCATTTCTTAATTTGATATTCATTTACCTTACTAGATGGACTTATAGTCTTCTAAAATGGCCAAGGATTTTGTGAATATACTACCATCCTAATTATCAAGGCCCTATATATTAAATTCTTTCTGAAGTTACATGTTCTTCCATGAATATTCAATCAATTTCCTATCACCAATGACACACCCAACATAAGATATCTCTCCAAAACATAAATTTCATGGTTTTCATCTTGCATCAATGTACTTGATCAAATAGTATACACTGATATTAATCTCATTTAGGAGACCATTATACATGTTAAAAAATAAAAACTTATAATGACACCTAAAACATGTGGTCTTCAAATTTTTGGTTTATTAATCATGATCTCATTTAATCAAGATCCCTAACTGAGAAATTCATGAGAAGAAGTCTCATTGCATATGAGCCCCGAACACCTGATTGTTGAAAATACTTTATTTAGAATCATCATGATGTTTCTGGACCATATGACATATGTTTAAGATCATTTTCAATGTATCATTAGGTTCTCATTATATCTTGGGAACTATTGTAACCTTTTTATATGATAAATAATCTATTGATATTACCATGTCAATAGTGGAGAAAAATATCAACACTATTATGGTAAGAATATAAGTTTGATTATGTTCTCCACCAAAAAACAAAATGAAATGAAAGAAAACTAAAGAAACACAATAACCCAGGGACATAACCCCATGACATTCTCCTCACTCCTCTAAATGAAAACAACTCAACCACCAATGGTAGGGTATTATGGTATGAATGAATTATAAATAACTCACTATATGAATGATATGGTAATCGAAAAGTACTGTTTATATTGGGTGTTGGGAACCCAAATTTATAATATGCTCATAGAATAGTATATTAATCACATAATGATTGGTTGATTAATGAGAAGGAACAATATACGTCATAGTGTCAACATCATTAAGGAAATGATTTTGGAAAAATATAAAAATCTAGATTTTTTTAAGAAAGAAAGTGTTTTCACCGTGAAGAAGAGTATGAAATATCAATTTGTAAAAGACCAATGAATATTTGAGGATATATAGAGTATCCAAACATGATCTTAAAGGGAGTTTTAAATGATATATTATGTAGATTTTTTTGGATCTGGATATTAATTGAGGATCACTATGCAATGAAGTATATCATTCCAAAATCAAGAGAGAAGAATAGTTTATCACATTGAAATAAAATATCTTATAAAATTATTTGTAAATTTCTAGAATAAATTGAAAGGTTGGTTTTAATTTAAAATATGTGTGATATGGAATATTTTTAAGTGATTATATCATCTCTTTTGGATGACTTTATATATATTTAATTATGTTGGAAACATGGGAAAATCATGAAGGGATAGAGGAATATAAATAATACTACCATAGAATCAATGGTTGGATACTTGGTGAGTATATATAATTTTTTTATAGAAGTTATATAATGTAATGGGAGGAGAAATATAGAATACTTAGATCCTTTATAAAATAAATGATATTGAATGATATATTTTGTTTTCAAGAGAGAAAAAGTAAAGAGTGTTATAAATATTGTTTAGTTAAACATATCATATTTTCATGAAAGAAAAAGGATCAAATAAGATATATTATCATTTAAATATGAAACTATTGAAGTAGGATAATAATGAGAATAATTCCATTTCTAAATTATTCTTCATCTATAAGAGTTTAGTCAGTACCATGTTCATGTTGAAGATAATGAGTCAATCCTAACATTAAGAGGACACTCTGATCTATATTTAATACAGGAATATAATTAATCAACACATACATAGAGGAGTTGATTTAATTCTTCCTATAATATAAAGTGTGCAACATATGTTTATTTCAAAAGATAATTAATTCTAAAGATATGATATAGGGAGAAGCTATTCAATATTCTGATTATATATTGAACTGCACATCTATTATCTAATCAAGCCTTCCTTAGATAGGGTATTAGGGAGAATAAGGAGATTAAACCATAAAGTGATAGTGAATCTATCCTAAATTATGTAAAAGTGGTGTTCTAGGATATGGAGTAACAATTTCCTAAAACCCGTATCCACCAAAATAGTTTAAAAGTGTATTTTAGTGCATCAACATACCACCACTGCATACTTCTTGAACATAAAACTTTTGAGATGAACCATGTAAAATATTAATTTCTTTTGCATGATTCTTATTTCTATATTTTTTTATGTTTTGGTGAGAGCACTATCAACAGTAATAGAGATTAAATATTTTCCTTCAAATGAGGGAACAATATCTATATGGTAAAGGGACTTTCAAAGAAGATAAATTTTAATCTGATCCAAACCATAGTTCATCCCCTATTTCAAGGTGATTAAATTTAATTTATTTCTAAAAATAAATTTTAAATACATGTCCTGACTTACTTATCAATCTTAAATATCATTCCTTTGATTTCATTCACATAATGAGTATTTTATTAGGCCACATATTTTTAATGGATCAATGTATTATGGATGAAATAATGATATCCACATTTTAATATAGGCTTAAAAAAATGTTTTAATATTTTATATACTTTGAGATGCTAATTTTTGAATGAAATGTGAAAGAATTGGTGATGTAGGGATGAATAAGATCTTGGTTAGATTATTTTGTAATGAGGTTTAAAAGAATGCCTCACATTGGGATACTGATTTAAGATATGAAAACATTTTGATGTTATCTATGAAGAAACTATATAGGAAAAAAGGTTATAGGGATTTGTTAAAGAGGTGAATACAAATCAATTTATGAAGAAAAACCAATGAAATAATATTCATAAGTCTCCCTTTTTTCAAAGGGGAAGAAAAAGTGGAGTAACAAAAACATCACATATATAGAGACACCCCTACTAAGGAACATATGAATAATATCAATGATAAATATATCTATAACATAGTCATAGAAGATACTATAAAATCAAAAAATTTACTTTACCACACATATATTGATTTTGATGGAGACTCAATAGATGAATTGAAAATGATATATATTTTTACACATTGAGAATGTTTATAAAGAAACCAATATAAGATCTCTTCTCTATATGATAATATTTATCAACTAACGATTTCCCATAAAGTGTAATATGATTTAATAGAAGATCTGAAAACATGTAATAGGATATTAAGGGAAACATAGGTGTCATTGAATACATATTTTATGATAATTCGTGAAAAAATCAATGGCCAAAGTGACTTAGTGGAATTTCATACTTTATTAGAGAAAAAAGGACAAAGATAAGAAGATAAAATGTAATACTATTCCAATTAAAACACAAAATGAGGATAAGGTAAAATATATAAAGGATTATTTCTGAATGTAATAGAATAAATCTACCTACTTAATTGATAAATATGAGAAGATATATGATCTTTGATCAATGTTAAAATCATTTAAAGGAATGGGGAAGGAATAAACATAAATGATGGCTTCAATAATTGGATTTTTCAAATAATCACATTTAGAATCCTTATTCAAATGGAAAAAAATTATAAATTAGGAACAGAAGAATCTAAATGTGGAAGTTATAAAGTGATACCTTTATTGAAACATGAGACACACTATGAGTGTGCATATTGATGTCCAAGGGATTAATTATGAAAGAAGATATGCCACATTGATATCTCAAATGAGGAATCAACACGTAGGGTTTGATGATAGATATTTTTTTATGTTTTAATCATATACATATTGAATCAAATTTCAGCAAGAGAGAAGCTAAATGATATGAAAATAAATCCTACCTTAGTATGATAAATATGATGATTGTTTTCATATAAATAAAAACTATTATATTGGGAAAAATATTTATCAAATTAGATGAATGTATTTATGAATCTCAAAAAAGGGTGTACTAAGAACCAATAATGGATTACTCACAAAATCCTTTATGGATATAATGAATGATCACATGGATGAAGAGGAAATAACCTACTACAACTACAATAAATATGGATAAACATGTCAATAATTATTTTTCTAGGGGAAACCAAAATATGATATTACTCTAATGGATGTTGAATATAAAATAAACAAAGAATTCCTAATTTTTTTAAAATAATATTCCATAAGGAAAGAGGTTATGACTGGTTTAAGAAAACACCCATAGTGGAAGAATCTTGTTGAAGGATGCAGTGATCAAGAATCAAATAAAGGAATATACACAAGTAGTATTATTATCACAGTGATGTTTATTCCCATTCCAATAAAGATACAGAAATCTAAAGTGTATATTATAAATTATGTTTATACAAGTCATTTCACATTATAAAACCAGCTAAAAATGATTGGAAGTAAGTAATAAGAAAAGGGATGGTTCAACAAGTTCAAAAAAATTCGTCAATATGAGGATGACAAAGAAGTACCCCTCTTCTCATGTGTTTAATTTTTTTAACCATTAATTAGATTTGATGTAGATTTATGTAGGATATATGATCCATGGTGTGTGTATGTTTTGAAAGAGAGATAATGAAAGATATGATGGATGGTGTAAGAAAAAACCCATAGTGGAAGAAGCATGTTTAAGGATGCAGTGATCAAGAATGAAATAAAGGAATATACATAGGTAGGATTATTATCAAAATGAATTTTAATCCCATGACAATTAATATAGATAAACCTCATGTGTATATCAAAAAATTTGTTTATACAAGTTATTTCACATTATAAAAACCACTAAAAATGATTGGAAGTAAGCAATAAGATATGGGATAGTTCAACAAGTCCAAAAAAATTACTCAACTTGAAAATGAATAAGAAGTACCTCTCTCCCCATGTGTTTAATTTTTTAAACCATTAATTAAAAGTGATGTAGATTTATGTAGGAAATATGATCCATGGTGTGTGTATGAATTGAAATAGATAAAATGAAATACATGAGTTTATATTTATTTTAGTCGTCAATTATTATTAATATTATAGGAAAATTAATATAGTATCAAGGCCCTATTAAATAAACAAGTGGTGTTAAGAAACTAGTTTTGATATAAAAGATAAATATTGAATTATAAATTTTTATGATGGAGTAAAATTGTGTAATTTTCCGTCATGGGTTATCCAGATGACATCACCTACTTTGTCTTCCATTAGGCTTGAATGGCCTTCCTAATCCCCACAGGTGGGAAATTAGTGTTTGGGTCTCAAGAATGCACACTTGGTAACAATTTAACCCTCATGTGTGAGTTAAAATAAGAATAAATAATATATAAATAAACAAAAAAAGTAAGGAATAATTAATAAAAATTGATATACAAATAGAAAACTAGAATGAATACATAGTATATTCTTGTACAACTAATATAGGAAAAAAAAATTAAACAAGATGAATAGAATATACAACATGAAAACATAAAAATGAAAAATAACTCAAATAGATCCAACGACACCACTAGTGACCACCCAACACTCATCACATCCCCATATACATATAAGGACTAACATGCACATTATGTAATGTAAACATAACTAGACACATTAACTATAAAAATAATATCTATATATAAACTAATATTCCAATGCATATGCATGGTGTGACCAAAAAATGTTTAGTAGGGTCTCACTAAGGATTCTATATAATTTCATTCCTAATATATTTAAAAAAACTATTTTGAAAATAAGATATAAATTGTGTTTTCATAATATTTATAAAAGAAATATAGTAACATGATACAATTTTAATTCTAAAAAAACCACCCTTCACATATAATAAAGGTGGATAAAAATTTTAATAAAACATTTCAAACAAGGTAGAGATTTAATTTATTACCATTAAACCAAATTAATTTCATCATGTATCCCTATTTCTCATAACATTTCCCAAAATATCCAATTTCTTCATAAATAACGTCAAAAAAAATTCATTTAAGAAACAACCAAAACATTCATATTGATCTAATCTTTCAAAATAATTTTAAAATAAAAAAATTTAAATATAAAAAGAAAAATGACTACAGAAAAAATCAAATTAACTACCATGATATTACTAAATAAAAGTAAAAGTATCACAACCGGATAATTATTTCTTGTGGACAAACAAACTGGGGGAATATTTATGATTAAGATATTGAATCACCTAAATCATCTTGGTAAGGACCTAATTATAATGGGAAACACCCTATGAATATTATAAAACAATCCATACTAGAAATTTGATCATTGGTCTATCACAAAATGACCCATTCTTCCATGTAGTCTCATCGAACTAGTTGGGCCCTATAATAACGCCATGATCACCAAAGCTACCATGGGAATGTAATACATCCAGCTACAACACATACTATCAAACTGAACCACATTGAGAACAATATATATGAGGGATTTAACATATCTAAACTAAAAGTTAAATCCACAGGACTCCCATGACATTTCAAGCAATTGAGATGAGAAAAAAATGGAATGAGAGTTTATCACATAAAAAAATTTCACTCATTTTAAATTAAACCCAATATTACCTCTTACACCCTCATTAAAAAAAAACACAATTTACATCAATTTATAATCATCATATAATGATAAAACAATATTAAACATCCCCAAATATGGTCAAAATCTTGAATGAGAACATTGATTACAAGGAGACTCAATAGTGGTCTCACAAATGATAGAAAAACAATTATTTAAAGGTACCAACAAGGAGTTAAAAATAATATTTGTATTCCAATTCATTTATATAATTTGAAAATTTTATCTCAATACATTCCTTGAAATCCATTCATCAAATAAAATTTCAAAATTCATTTGGAAACCCACCAATCTCGACAAGTCACTATTAAAATACATATTAACACACCCTCGATAACCAATGTCTCAAAACAATTTAAAAATACTTTCAACCCCCTATTTATTATAAAACATCTCTTTAAATCATTAAGAATACACATAAAAAAAATAGTGTCCAAAAACATTTCTAACCATTTAAATCCATTTAAAAGAGCCACTCAGGCATTTTCATGAACACTTAGCACGTGATAAGACCATTCCATGTTTTTAATCAAATTGAAATCCATATCCCACCGATTAAATATATTCCATTATCCTATTAATTTTTCATAATACAATTTAAAAAAACTCAGAAATTTATAACACGCATTACAAGGGACTTTTGAATAAATTCAAACTTCATTAATGTGGAACCATTTCTGTAACGTGAAAAATTTAGTATTAAACATATAACCAAGAAAATAGAAATCCTTAAAAACCTTATATAACTCAAATAAGAATTACTAAAACCATATATAAAGCAATTATAAACCAAAAAAATTATTAGTGTTTGCTTAAATGAGGAAAATCAGAGGATTGGACAATGGAAAAAGGAGGAGAATAAAATTAGAATAAATAATGTCTTACCCACTTTAAATATGAGAACAAAGAGACCTAAATAAGTTGAGGGAAAAGGGAGGAAGCTCCCATACACAACCTAGGTTATAAGGAATAAGAGGGGAATAATGTGACCCCAAAAATCATAACAAACTAAAGAGGTAGGAATGTAATTTCAAAATTATAATTAAATTTGAATAATTTTCATGGTTTGGATACATGTTTTTTTAAAACTGAGTACCAACCTTGAAAAACCACAATCTAAAAAATTACAGACACACAACATGCTTATCACACAATTTCCTCCAAATGTGAATAATCCATGTTCTAGTAATTCATGAAAAATGGGAACTAAATGGATTCCCCTATAAGGCATATGATTTGGATTAAAAAATTCACGTACCATGATGAACAACCATGCACTAAAAAAATAAACAAAAAAATTATTTCCTAAGGATTATTTCATGGTTTCTAGAAAACCATTCATATTAACTGTACATAAAATCAAAATTTATTTATTTTCATGTTTCAATATATAAAATCTCAAAAACCTAAATTTCCACACATTAATATAAAATAATATAAAATTAAAAGTAATAGTGATATAGAGGTCTCGTAAAATGGTACATATCCTGATCTGGAGTTGAAGTGGTGTTAAAACCTCATCTTAAATATCTAGTGCTGTCAAGATAATTTTTAGTGACAAAAACATTATATAATTCCACATTTCATGTGTAATTAGGAAAATAAAATGAAAATAAATAATCAAGTGAATAATAAAAAACAATTATAAAATTCATGATTTTTTGTGCTAATGATGTGTTTTAATCAGATGGTATTTCTAGATAACAACAACATCTTAATAGAAAAATACTATGATATAAATTAATACATTTTCCAAAAGGTTACAATTTGTATCTATATCTAAATAAACTCAAGAAAAGTGTGATACTAAATTTATAATGGAAGACATCATTATTTATAATATATAAATATTATTATGTTGAAAAAATATATTTGATGTCAATTGGGGTATTGAGTTTATCATAATAATTGGTATTAATTGATTCAATATGTGGTATGAGCTACAAACTTGGTCCTTTATTGTTTATATCCTAATGATGTTGTCTAAGTGTGATTGAGAACATAAGGAATATTTTTTGAGGATAGTAAAATATCTATTTGAAAGTGTTTTTTAAAGTTAGTGAGTGACATGGATAAATATGACATGTTTGACTCAAAATCTTATTTCCTACACTAAGCTGAATCTTTTCTATTTGGTTAATTCACTCATTCAAATCCTTGATAGAATTCAATTTTGAGTGAAATAGGTTAAATCATTAAAGGATCTATAAATTGTTTATTTTAGTAATTATTATCAATCAAATCTAGAAATATTTTTTACTAAAATGAAAACAACACCAAAGGTTCAAGTGATGAAGTTGTCTCTTAAATGAGGTCAAAAGAGACCAATAACAATGAAGATAAATTTTATTCCGTTGACATAGATAGGATTCATGCATGTCAAAAAGTTGTATTATGTGGGATGTAAATAATTATAAAAATAAAATTAAGAGGTATATCTTGATAAATATAGTTTTTTTATACTTTTTCCAACATGTTAGTTGATTTGTAGAGGAGTTGGATGTGATCCTTCATGGGAAATTTGGGTTTTAGAGGCTATGGTTATACAAACAACCCCAACAAGACTCTAGTTGATAAAATATAGAATATATAGATCTTGATTTGTATTTAAAAATGGTGAGTAGTACTGATAGATACCCCTATGGAGTTTAATGATAAATGGGGAGATAATTTAAAAGGAAAATATAGATGTTTTGAAATTATGGTGGATATATAGAATAAAATTTTTTAAAACCCCAAGAACTATTTTATATATTAAGGGTGAGAAAATTAAATGAAACATATAGATTAACAAGACACATTAAATTTTATTTAAAAATTTTGTGTAAGAAGAGAGAACCATAAATAAATTATTTAGATAATTTTGAGTTACATAGATAATAAAAATTTATGGTATTATTTTCAACGAAATACAAAGTGGTGAATGTTGTAAACAATAGGTTCTATGTTGGATCTATTGAAGAAAATATTATATTTTTTTAAATGTAATCCAAGGTTGAAAATATGATTTTAATTGTTTGGATGAAGGTGTAGATGGATATCATACATGGGAACCAAACTTTTTCAAGGATCTATTTTAATATTAAACCTCGTATTAGAGTTTGGTGATTATCAAAAGCATGTAGATGTTAGGATGAAGATAGATATGATTTTTGTACATAGGAACCACACTTAGTGAAGTATGTATATAAATTAAATGAATGGAATTGGATTTTGATGAATATTGATGTTAAATTATTCAATTTCATACCTTAACACCTTTTTATTGATTTTTGAGGATTTTTGTATTGAGTTGTGTTTGAAATATTTTTATTTTTGACCATTTTGGTGTTAAACCTATTTTTATTTGAAAATCATAATTATATTTTGTGTTTTTAGTACAAAATTATTAAATTTATCTTTATGTTAATTATATTATATTTTTTAGATCAAATTCTTTGGAAATTATCTGGTGAAACAATTATTAAAATGTTTTTATGAAGGGTTTTGAAGGATTTTGGTGTTTACTTTTTTCAGTTTATTAAGGATTAATCATGAATTTGTATTGTTGGAATATTTGTTTTGTTTTTATGGAATATTATTTCTTAATTATATTTGAATATTATAATTTGAATCAATATTTTATATTGTTGAATTTTTTTGTAGGTAAATTTCATAAGGATTCATATGAATTTTTGTGATGATCATTTGTATAATTCAATGATTTTTTTAGCTAAGTCCAATTTCATGTAAGGATGAGTTTTTTATTTTCCAATGAATAAATATGAAATTCTTGTGTATAAGGAAGATTCTTAATTTTTTTTAAGGATAGAATGCATCAATGTATGAGTCACTACTTGTCTATATCCATATGAATCATCCCTATTTCTATAAGGATCGCCTTCATAGAGATCAGATGAAGAATATTTTAGAATAATATCACAAAAAAATGAAATCTATTTTGACAAACACAAAATGAGTTACCAATGTTGAACTAAGGCTAACCACGATGAAGCATTGGAATACTATATTTGAACACTAAGGAGATAAAATGTCTAAATGAACCTTTGGGATATAAAAAAGAAGAATAACAGATCTGGTTATTTTTTCAATAGATTCCAAGAACGAAAAAAGAATTTTGACTGAATGAATCAAAATCATTACTGAGTGTTTCCAGTGGTAACCTTATCATGATGAAAGAAAAACAAGAACTCAATATTAATGAAACTGATTAAATGAAGAACATATACCATAAAAAAACTATAACTAATAGGAGATGACATCGATTTTAATAATCTAGGTGTATTAAAAAATCCTGACTGAGTGACACTTTTAACTAGAGGATATTGTTTAATTTTTACCAATCGAATATGAAAATGGTCCAAGAAACATGAAAATATAGTTGAGATAAGCTGGAGAAACAAATAGAATCACGAGTTGGTTCATTATTTAAATATTCATATTGAAGAAGTTCATTGATGCCCCTTTCTCCAAAATATCCGGGATTGAAACATTATATTGAGTGCTTGTAAGGTGATCAATAAAATAACTCTGTGATGTTCTTGAGTATATAAAATTTTTCTGTGTTGATATGGTTTTAGAAACATTGGTATTGAATTTATTGAATAAGATCTCAACATAATATAATCCAAATATCATGTTCATTAAATAACTTCTCGGATGAATATTCTAAGTCACTAGATACTACTTTCAATCCTAGTTGATTGTGACAATTTTCTCATCAATGGTTTCTATGAGTGGATGAGAAGGTATCATCCTTGAAAACTAGAACTTATGGTTCTAACAAGAAGTTTGAAAGTTAAAGGCTACTCATAGAAATTATGAAAATTTTACCATAAATGTATAGACTATGAAATTTTTTTATACCAATTATAATTAAGTTGGTATAAAAATAAAGTATATAGGTAGACCAATGTCGGTGAAAAAATGTATAAAAATTGATTCTCTATAAGTAAAAGGGGGATCCAATTCATTCTTTAGGTAGAAATAAGTTAAAATAATGTGGTAATATATAATCAAGGTTGTATATAGAGGTATGTTATGTGTTTTAGGGATTAGGAAATTAGATAATTGAAGTCTAGGGTGGGATATGAAATCTCAATTGAGAAGACCCTATTCTTTCTCTTTTTATTCTATTGTATTCTTTATTTTGTTTTCAAATACTATCCTCTTACACTTGTAAACATTAATTACAACTAAATTCATTGAGTGAATATAATTATTTTAATTTTATTTATTTATTCATATTCTTATTTGACTATTTATGAACAAAAACTCATTATTATTGGGTATTGTACTTAAATATAGATCTTGATTTTTTATTGATTTGTCAATAAGATGTAAATAAGAATCTAGACTGATTGAATTCATTTATACAGTACTTTAAACTGATATTTTATGTAATGAAAATATAAAATTAATATCTATAGATTAATAAGAATTGATTATATTTATGAATCAACAAGTTTACAAGTTCACTAATCCAATTTTCAATAATTTTATACTTTTATTATTTGTTTTAATAAAACTAACTCTCATCCATCTTTGAAATTTCTCCTTCCCATAATAGTAATGTTCAACATTATTAACTTCTCTCAATCACCATTATTTATTTATTTAATTATCCTAAACACACTTTTCACGCATCCTTTGATTATTGTCATTTCTTTTTCCAGATTTATAGGTTCTAATAAAACCCTTTAAAACATTCAATCATCTTTACTTATGTTCTATGTTTCCTTACTATAATAGTGTAGGAGATAAAAATGAAATTTTGATGGTCATAATGACGTTTTTTCCTGTGAAAACATGTAACTATTGCTATGTATGTTGTGCATTAGGAATCTCACAGTTCTAAAATGACTAAGTAAAATTCAAATAAAAAAAATAAAAAAAATATAAAAATGGAAAAATTATTTATTCTTAATTAAAATCGCTTGAATTAATTTTATCATTATTAATTGTCTACATTGATTTTTTTTCACCTTATAAAATATTGTTTCTATTCATTTTTTATATTATAATAAATAAGATTTTTTTAAATAAAATCTTTAATGTTATATGTAACCTATTTAAACCATTTTATAAATTTGATCACTATGAGAAATTGAGAGTGTTTTAGTGATGCATAGAATTAGTTTAATCAATTTCAATGTTAATATCACAATAATTAAATTACTTTGAGAGGGATTTTACATTATTTTTTATAATGTATTAAATGATGATGAGTGATATAATGTAGACAAACTAATAACTGAATTTATATTATATCATAGTTTTGAAAAGGTGTGGGAAATTTGGGTTGATTTGGAATAAAATGATTTGAATAATGCCTAATTATTTAATGATAAAGCCTTATTTTTGGAGTCTTTTTATGTGAAGCTATTTTAACTGGTGATCATTGAAGGATAAATTTTTTATGGTTCAATAGATGCTAAAATTTTTGTCATGACCCATCCCCTGGGGCCCGTGCCATGACTACCCCAAGCCCAACTTCCATAGGCCAGGGGTTGGTGACTAGCATCGAAAGGCGTATTATTTAAAACTAGGAAGGCATTGCCTTTATATACTGTACACACAATCAACTAACCACCCAACAAGATACGAATGCAAGTAAAAAATAAAGTAAAACGAGTGTGTACAATATGTAAAAGGGGTCAGAATACAAGCCCAATTGAAAATTACAAGAAAACTGAAAGTAAAAGTAAAATGAAATAGCTCCTATGGACACCCGCCAAGGATCCTACCTGAAGGGTAGGTATAGCTCTCGACCGATCGTCTCTGCAGTATGCCTCATCTAATGTCCACCTCCGAGCTACCTCCAATCCTAGTACTCTCGTCCTCAGTTTGCGTTGTCCATCATCTGCACCGAACACAACATGGTGCGGGCGTAGCCCGTTCAAGGGCGAGTTTAACGAGACTCAGAAGGGACCCCAAGACCCTCAAAGGTCTCAAAAAAACCACAAAGGATAAAACACCATGCATGAAAACATCTAACAACCATACTTAGGTATATGCTCATATATATACCTAATTTATCAAGTATACCCATCTCATTCATGAGGAAACTGAAGGCCCAAATCCTTAGCCAATGTACAACTGTTCCACAAAGGAAAGAATATCACGAAGGTAACACCACAATGTTAAGTACCACAAAGGTAACAACACACAGAAGAATTCCACAAGGGTATCACCATGAAATTATGTACAACGATGGTTACAACACAAAGGTAAGTACCACATAGGTAAAACAACATAGAAGAATACAACAACGGTATCACCACGAAGGTAATTACTACAAAGGTACACCAAATAGAAGATTACCACAAAGGTAAAGAGTCAGCTCACACCAGGTATAACATAGGTACATAAGCAAAGATTATTAGATGTAACTACTGAATTATCTTACTCTGTTAATAGGAAGACCCACATAGGATCCTAAATCATCAGACCGACGTATGATCCTAGTATAGTAGGCCAACGTAGGATCCAAGAGTAGTCTCACGTGGATTCCTAGAGTATATCCAAGTGAGACTCTTGAACAAAGACCCATATAGGATCCCAAACCACAGACCCACATAGGATCCAAAAGCACACACCCACATAGGATCCTTTTCTCATGTTACAGCCTGCTACAGGGTTCCCGCACTAAGCTCGCCTGAGTCCGGGTGGGTCCACTCCTCAAGTTAGAGGTCGATACTCCAACTGCCACGAAGTCCCATGAAGAAGTATCCCAAATTATAGACACATGATAGGGGTCTCAACACAATAGATGGTGTGTCAATCGGACGCCCAGTCTATAAGTTATTGGCCTTTTTGTCCCGAGGCCCCGGTTGGATTTGTGTCTGATCCAAACCGGTCAAACCCCAACGTTATCCAATATTCAAGTTGGGTATACCAAAAGGTCCATCTTGATCCAAGGTTTCTGGTGCTATAGATGGTTCGTCAAACAGATGCTCGTAGCTCAATATATGGCTGAATGAACGAAAAGGTTTGAGGTTGGTCCGGGTCTGGTCCGACCCGGTTGTACTTACCTGGCCCAACCTAGCATGGGCCGACTTGGCCCGACCCGGGTCTTTTCCAGGGTCCAACCCCACCTGCTGGGTCTCGTCTATCCTGGCCCACCGTGCGGCCTGTGGTGCGGCGACCCACTGTGTTGCGGCCCTCTGCGGCTGGCTGGACGACCAGCCTCCTCCGTGCTGCATGGTCGAGCGCCATGCCACCACTGGCAGCCGGCTCTGTCCCCCGCCATCCCTTTGCCGTTGTGACACAAGGTCGTGGATCCTACTCAACCGGCGGCGCGGACACGCTCCGCTGCCTCCCCTTCGCGCGGCCGACCGACACAGACCTCCACCCTTGCTCCGCCATGGCCGACGGGTCACGACGCTTCTTCGGTGGCACGATTGCACCGCCTACATCTTTGCGACCATCTGTGGTGCCTACCGCTGCTCCTGAGTCCCATAGGTGACAATTGATGGCACCCGATGCCATCCTCCTCCATCGTGAAGATCGTATCATAAACCACCAGGGCTGCAGAGAGGTCGGGCCATATTCGCTTGGCCCGCACACTCCACATTAGAGCGGTAGAAGCGGATCTAGGGGGGAGATTCAACGTAAAAGATAAATAATGAAGATAAATCAAAATCACACCGCTATCTAGAAGGTTTGTTGACGTCAATGAAGAGGGAATGATGGACGTCGGTTCATTGTCGTTGAAGACCTTCCTCATTGGAGAGGGCGTTCTTCATTGGATATGGCGTTATTTTTTGGAGAAATCATTCTTTATTTGAGAAATGTGTTTCTCTAAAGTTCTCCCCTTTTTACAACACTTCCCCCAATTCCACAAAATTGAAATAGCCAACTTATTAAATTATGTTTTATTAATTTAATTAGAGTTGGCCCTTAACTAAATTGATGTTGGCATAATAAATTAATGGAAGGTGGAAAAATTAATTAAGAGATAACCAATAGTCACCTCCCACATTAAATAGGGAGTTCAAGGGTCATGTGGTCCCCTCCATTAATTTCAAAATGGGGGGTTTTCCAGCACGGGTGGTCCCCACCACCGAGCATTCAAATGGGAGGATAAAAATAAAATAAATGTTTTTTATTTATTTTATTTTCATTTCCATGAAAAAAAACACTAACCTTCACCCTCATCCTACTACGGTCGAGGTGAAAATCTCATTAAGAGAATACTGGTGCCGCGAGTTCAATGGTGACCTAGTATTTCAATTCCGAGCACCGGTTCAAAACTTACAAAAACCCGCTCACATGTTTACTGAACGTACCTAAAAAAAGTTCAGAAATTCATTCCAGGCACACCGGGCCTTGGAATCACACACCTTCAATTCTCACGGACGTGTAATATTTCAATATAATTAAACAAAATTACATGGAATTTTCCAGGTCTTTACATTCTCCCCACCTCAGGACTTTGCATCCCGAAAGCCAAAACACAAACTAGGAAAACAAGTGGGGGTACTGATCATTAATCTAAGCCTCCTGCTCCCATGTTCTCTCCTAAAGGTTCCTGTGATACCGACATATATGCAATAAAGGTATCGTCTTCCCACAAAGGAACCTTTCCTGTCGATCCTCAATCTCTACTGGAACCTCCATAAATGTCTCCACATCATCGATGTCTAGCTCCCCATGGCCGATGATGTGTGAAGGGTCATGCACGTATCTCCTCAGTTGGGATATGTGGAAAACGACGTGCACTCAGTGCAACTGAAGTGGAAGTACTAAGCAGTAAGCCACCTCTACAACTCTACTGAGGACCTAAAAGGGTCTGATGAACCTCAGAGATAACTTGCCGCACCAGCCAAATCTCCTTAAACCTCGTCAGGGTGATACCCATAGAAAGAATTGGTCACCATCCTCGAACTCTAGAGGCCTCCATCTCTTTTTGGCATAAGACTTCTGTCTGCTCTGTGCAGTCCTCATCCTCTCATGGATGATCTGCAGTTTCTTTGTGGTAGCCTGTACCATATCTGGTCCCATGAGTGCTAACTCTCCTAGGTCAGTCCAACACAAAGGCGATCTGCAAGGTCAGCCGTACAAATCCCCAAAAGGTGTCATCCCAATGGTTGAGTGATAGAGTTTTTTGTATGAAAAATCCACCAAGGGCAGGTGATCCTCCCAGTTACGACCGAATTCAAGGACGCAAGCACGCAACATATCCTCGAGGGTCTGAATGGTCTTCTCTATCTGGACATCCTTTTGTGGATGGAAGGTGGTGCTCAAATGAATTTGCATCCTAAAATCCTCCTGTAACCCCTACCAAATCTAGGAAGTGAAACATGCATCACGATCGAAGACAATCATCAAGGGTACTTCATGTAACTTCACAATATCATGTACACAGAGGCATCCCTTGTTCTCTACTGAACCCTGCTCTATGATTGGTTGGAAGTGGACCGACTTGGTGAGTCGGTCGATGATCACCCAAGAAGAATCATGACCCCTAGATGTATGTGGAAGTCCTGTCACGAAGTCCATGGATACCCCATACCACTTCCACTCTGGGACCTCTAAAGGTTGAACTAAGCCTGATGGTACATGATGCTCCACCTTCATTTGCTGACAAGTAAGGCACCGAGAGACAAACTTTACTACTACTTTCTTCATTCCCGGCCACCAGTGCTGTCTTCAGAGATTCTGGTACATCTTTTCCACTCCTATATGTACCACTAGAGGGGATGTGTGGAACTACCAAAACACATCCTCCCAAAATGACACTGGTACCATGGTACGTCCACTAAAGAGGATGATGTGCTCCGCACCTTCAGAAAATCCATCAGGTGCCTTTCCTATGGATATATGAGCACATCAAGCCTCGCAGTCAGTGTTCCCACACTGTGCCTCCCTGACTTGCTAAAGAAGTGGGGGAGTGATTGTAAGAGACTAATGAAAAGCTACTCCATCTCAATCTACAAAGGATATCTGCAAAGCGGCAAGCTACTCTGTCGCCTCACCTAGTAGTTGTATACCAGATATCCTGCTAAGTGAATCTGCTAAAACGTTCCCCTTTCTAGGAGTACAAACTTTCTAAAAGTCATAGTCCTAGAGGAAATCAATCCAATACGGTGGTCTTAGGTTCAGTTCCTTCTGAGAGAAGATATACCTAAAACTCCGGTGATCAGAGTAGACTATAAGACGTTTTCCCATCAAGTAATGTCACCACATCTTCAAGTCGAAGACCACTGCTGCTAACTCTAGGTAATGGGTAGTGTAGTTCAGCTCCTGATATCTCTATTTTTGTGAACCATATTCAATAACTACTCGCTCATGCATCACGAACCAACCGACCCCGTTCCCTAATGCGTCGCAGTAGACTACGTATCCAACACCCTCCACCGGAAGCCTCAAGATGGGGGCACTAGTGAACCTCTGCCTTAGCTCTTGAAAACTCCGCTAGCATCACTCTGACCACACGAAGGGTTTCCCCTTCTCTCTCAATGATGATAAAGGTACTGAAACTATGGAAAAATATAGCACAAATCTCCAGTAGTATCTGGCCAAACCTAGGAAACTCCATACCTCCGTCACACTCATGGGTGGATCCCAAGAAAGTACTTCCTCAATATTTTCTAGATCGATCGCAAATCTAGCCTCTAAGATGACATGTCCCAGAAAGTGAACCTCTCAGATCTAGAACTGGAACATTGAGAGCTTACCATAATGATAGTGCTCCTAGAGTGTGTCCAGAACTATCTGCAAATGATAATCTTGACCCTCCTTGGTAGAAAAGTAGATCAGAATTTTTTCAATGAAAACTACTACAAAGAGATCATGGTATGGCTGAAAGATCCTGTTCATGAGTCCAATGAACACTGCTGGAGCATTGGTCACACCGAATGGCATAACCAAGAACTCGTAATGGCCATAACGACATCTGAAAGCCATCTTCTGCACATCTTCTTTCCATACTCTAAGCTGGTGATTTCCTGATCTGAGGTATATCTTTGAGAACCATCGTGCACCCTTCAACTGATCAAAGAGGTATTCAATACTCAGAAGTGGGTACTTGTTCATCATGGTCACCTATTTCAGGCACCGATAGTCAACACAAAGTCTCAAGATGAAATATGCCTTCTTGGTGAACAAAATTTGGGCTGCCAAAGGAGAATCATTGGGTCTGATAAACCCCTTCCCCTGTAAGTCCTCCAGCTGTAACGGAAGCTCACTAAGCTCTATGGGAGCCATCAGATGTGCTGGTGTAGATATCGGTGCCATACCAGGGTACAAGTCAATGTAAAAGTCCATCTATCTATGAGGAGGTAGACATGGAACATATTTAGGGAAGACATCCACATACTGGTCCACCACTACAGGATAGCTCCGACTCTCCATATAAACAACTCCGAGGTTAAGGTTTGCCAACTAATGAGTGATTGACTGCACTCTCCTCCGGGTAAGTCCATCCTGTGCTAAAAAGGCTCCCTTCTTAGCGGTGAAGGAAAACCTAGTCCCACCAGTACAGACACACTGCACTTTGTGCCTAATACAGTCGATCTGGGCAAAGACTGTAGATAACCAATCCATACCCAAGATGATGTTGTAAGGACTCGACGCCGCTACTAGGAGATCCTAGTTGAAGCTCTTGCCTCTTAGATTGAGATCACACAACCAGAACCAGTGTGTAATCATTGAATCCTCTCCTGTAAGAGTCTCTAGCCATAAGGATCGAGCCAACGACTCCACTGGAATCTCTGAGCTACGAACGATGGAAGTGGAAATAAAAGAATGACTGAAACCAATGTCTATAAGTACTGTAGCTAAGGTGGAGTACACACAGATCAAACCTTGTATCATCTCCAGAGCATTGTGGTCATGGGCCTCAACAGCCTGGAGCTGAGCTCGCCCCTATCCACATACTCCTTGTGGTCGGGGTGGACCACCTGGTGTTGGTGGAGGTAACATCTCAAATTGTCGCCCACCGCCAGCTACATGGCTAGCTCCTCTGCCACGTCCGCCTGCTCCATGTAGACGTCCTTGGTCGAACCTCTATCTCTACCTAGGTAGTCCTTAGACCGTCTGCTGAGCATTTGTATGGTAGTTCAGAAATTCTTGAGCCATGTGACCCTACGCACCGCATGCATAACACTATCTACTCCTCGCATGACTGGCTCTGTCACTGTTGCCCTAAATAACTGACCATGAATCCTGCGGTCGTCCACCTGTAGGTCTGGTCCTCTTGGACCTCTGTGACATCTGTCTGCTGCTAGTAGTAGAAGACTACAATACGTGACGCCAGATGGCGGGTCGTTCTGCTGGTGACTGCTCAGCAAGAAAACTCTCCACTAAAGGGCTCGCTCTAACACCCCCACCTATGTCGGGATGCTGAGGGAAATCATCGAAGCCCTGATATCCCACATGAGTTCCTTATCAAAGCTCCAGTCCCTAAAGAATGGGTCCTGCACTATATCAGAGGAGCAGTGTGAGAGGTTGGTGAACCTCACAGAGTACTGAGCCACAGTCATGTTTCCCTACTGTAGATGAAGAAGCTCATGTATGCGCACTCTATGAAGGGTCACTGAGATAAACTCTACATGAAACATGCTCTTAATTTATGTTCAGATAAGTGTCACCTCATCGTTAACCTGGAGCATCATGCTCCACCATCCACCTGCTGCTTCCTGCATAAGACTGGCGACAAGGATCACCGTCAGATCAGCTGGTGTCCCTACCAGTTGGAAGACTCTCACCATGACCTCCAACCAATCCTCAGCTTCCTGTGGGTCTATCTCGCCTCGGAACCTCGGAGGCCTTTGGAACTGGAACTAGTGCAACACGCTCAAGCGGCGTGAACCCTCTACTATTATGGGTGGTTGAATCGGTAGCCCAATGGGTAATGGTACCGTTGGTGCCTCTACTGATAAAGGGACTTGCACCGAGGCCTCGTTGATCAGTGGGCTATCCTTGCGTGCTATACCCGGAACCCTAGCTGGCTATCTAGGTGGAGGAATCCTGAAAAGAAACAGGTGCTCCACGGTAAATAATTTATACTTGGTGAGTTGACTCAAAGAGTTCACAATTAAAACATTTCAAAACAATCACACAATCAGTGTTTTCATGCACTGAGTTAGAAATCAGAAGTCAGGATCATGGTTTATGGATACGTAGGCTGCCGCACTGACACTGGATTCCCTAAACTGATAACCACACTCACTACACATAAATCTATTACTATTAAAAATATCAGATTCCAATGTTCTATGGTATAACCGACTGCTCTGACACCAATTTATCCTAACCCATCCCCCGGGGCCCACTCCTTGAATATACCAAGTGCGCCTTCTATAGGCCAGAGGATGGTGATTAGCAATGAAAGGCATATTCCCTAAAACCTGGAAGACATTGCCTTTATATCCTGTAAACACACTCAACCAATCACACATCAGGATACGAACACAAGTAACCTGTAAGGTAAAAAGAGTGTGTTCCGTAAGTAAAAGGGGCCAAAATAGAATCCCAACTGGAAATTACAAGAAAAATGAAAGTACAAGTAAACTGAAACAGCTCCGGTGGACACCCGCCCGGGATCCTACCTGAAGGGTAGGTACATCTCTCGAATAATAGCCTCTGTGGTATGACTCTTCTAATGCTCACCTCTGAGCTACCTGCAGTCCTGGTACTCTCATCCACAGTCAGCACTGTTTTTCGTCTGCACCAAACACAACAAGGTGTGGGTGTAGCTCATGTAGGGGTGAGTATAACGATACTCAGAAGGGACCCCGAGACCCTCAAAGGTCTCACAAAACCCAGAAAGGATAAACCACAAAGCATGAAAACATATGATAACCGTACTTAGGTATATGCCCATACATATACATAAGTTATCAAGTATACCCATATCATTCACGAGGAATCTCAAGTCCCAAATCCTTATCCAAAGTACTACTGTTCCAAGATGGAAAGAATACCATTAAGGTAAAACTACAAAGGTAAGTACCATAAAGGTAACACCAAACAGAAGAATACCACATGGGTATCAACATGAAGGTAAGTACCATGAAGGTAACGCCATAGAGCTAAGTACCACATAGGTAATGCCACACAGAAGAATACCTAAAAGGTATCACCATGAAGGTCAGTACAAAAAATGTACACCACATAGAAGAGTACCACAAAGGTAAAGACACAGCTCACACCAGGTATAACTTAGGTAAAAAAGAAAAGATGATTAGATGTAACTACTGAATCATCTTACTCTATTAAGAGGAAGAACCCCATATGATCCTAAATCATCAGACCCAAGTAGGATCCTAGTATAGCAGAGCAACGTAGGATCCTAGATTAGTCTCATGTGGATTCCTAGAGTTGATCCAATTGAGAATCTCAAACAAATACCAATATAGGATCCCAATGCACCGGCACACATATGATCCAAATGCACAGACCCACATATGATCATTTACTCATGTTACAACCATGTATAGGGTTCCCACACTAAGCTCGCTTGATTCAGGGAGGGTCTGATCCTCAAGACACATGTCGATACTCCATCTAACA
This sequence comes from Viscum album, assembly GCA_963277665.1. Taxonomy (NCBI): domain Eukaryota; kingdom Viridiplantae; phylum Streptophyta; class Magnoliopsida; order Santalales; family Viscaceae; genus Viscum; species Viscum album. The sequence goes on along the minus strand of OY728121.1, from coordinate 83,291,210 downwards.
TAAAGTCCCACGAAGAAGTATCCCAAAGAACCTCCATGTGATAGGGGTCTCAATGCAATAGACAGTGCATTAATCGGACGCCTGGTCGGTAAGTTATTGGCCTTTTAGTCCCAAGGGCCCGATTGGATTCGTGTCCGATCCAACCTAGACGCACCCCAAACTTATCCAAAACTCATGTGGGGTAAACCAAATTGGCCATTTCGATCCAAGGTTTCTGGAGCTGTAGATGGTTCGTCAAACGGACACTGGTAGCTCAAGATATAGACGAAAGAATGAAGCGTGTAGAAGTTGGTCCGGGACCGGTCCGTCCCTACCCGACCTGGCATGGGCCGACCCGACCCAGTTTGGGTTGACCCGGACCAACCTGGGTCCAGTGTAGGGTCCGACCTAGCCTGCTGGGTTAGGCCTGACCCATTGGGTCCAGCCCAGCCCACAGTGTGGTGGCTCGCGGCAGTGCGGCTGCCCGCGGTGCGGTGGCCCACATTGAGGTAGCCCACCGCAACAGGCTGGACAACTAACCTCCTCCATCATGCCACCCCCGGTGGCCGGCTCTACCGGATTCCCTCCTTTCACCGCCGTGGCACAAGGTTGTGGCTCCTGCTCACCTGGCGACGCGGATGCACGCTGCCTCCTCCCCTTCACACAGTCGGTCGATGTCGGCAACCGCCCCTGCTCCGCCACGACCGATGGACCACAACTCTTCTCCGGCAGCGCGATTGCGCCACCACCATCTTCACAACCAACCGTGGTGCCGGCCTCCGCTCCTGACTCCCACTGGTGCTAATCGACGCCACTATACGACTCCCTCCTCCATCGCGGAGATCACAACATAATTCACAAGGGTTGTGGAGAGGTCGTGCCATGTTCGTTTGGCCCACACCCTCCGCTTTAGAGTGGTAGCTAGTGACTCATGGGGAGAGATTCAACGTAAAAGAAAATTAACAAAGATAAATCAAAATCACACCCTTAACTCGAAGGTTTGTGGACTTTGTTGAGGAGGGAAAGATGGATGTCAGTTTTTTATCATTGAAGATGTTCATCATTAGAGAGGGCGTTCTTCATTGGATATGGCATTCTTCATCGGAGAAAGCATTCTTTCTTGGAGAAATGTGTTTCTTCAAAGTTATCCCCTTTTGCTAACCCTTCCCCTCAATTACACCAACATGAAATAGCCAACTTATTAAATTATGTTTTATTAAATTAATTAGATTTGGCCATTAATTAAGTTGATGTTGGTATAATAAATTAATGGAAGGTGGCACAATTAATTAGGAGAGAACAAAGAGTCACCTCCCTCATTAATGATGGAGTTCAAGGATCGGTTGGTCCCCACCATTAATTTCAAATTGGGGGGGGGGGTTTTCTAGCTTAGGTGGTCCCCACCACTGAGCATTCAAATGGTAGGTTAAAAATAAAATAAAAGTTTTTTCTTTATTTTATTTTTATTTCCATGCAAATCACAAAAACTAACTTTCACCATCCCCTACTACTGTCGAGGTGAAATTCTCATTAAGTGAATACCAGTGCTGCGAGTTCAACAGTGTCCTCAGATTTCAATTCCAAGAAAAGGTTCAAAAGTTAAAAAAACCCACTTGTACATTTACTGAACATACCTTAAAAAAGTTCACAAATTTATTCCGGGTACACCGGGCCTCAAAATCATGTGTTGTCAATTTTCATAGACTCGTAAAATTCCCATATATTTAAAAAAATTACATGGAATTTTATTGGTCTTTAATTTTTTTTAACTTAATGAAAAAACATTGATCATGGTGTTTTTATATGATAAAAGTGATCAATATAAAAATAATTTATAGGAAAAAAATGAAAAAAATATTTTAGGAAACTATAACGGAATTCCAAGATTTAGAAAAACAATAAAGTAAAGTTGTTCAAAATTTAAAATATTATGAGGTTCAACTATATTTAAATCCCGACACTAACATTGGTTTCTTAAAAACCAATGTTAAAAGTCCTCATTGAAGAATTTTAATATTTTTTTTTCAAAAATGAACATGAAAGTGGAATTTTTACAGCAATTTTTTTTTAAAAAAAACTGACGCCTAAAATGTATAAAATGTTTTATTTCATTTCTCGGGATTCAATTTTATTTGACGTGTTGCAAAAGTGGACCTACATATAAAAATTTATGGCCGACAGAAGTTCCACTTCTCTAAGATAATTCGTAGGGAAGTAGAACATTCCTCGACCATAAATTTTGATCCATAAGTTTGTTTGAACATGAATACTAGTCAAATGAAAGACTAAGAAACCAAATATTCACTAATTTTCATATTTTCAATTTTCTAATATTGTTTTTTCATAAAACCAATGTTAAAATATTTGATTACTTTTAATGTTATTTATTTGTAAAAACCAATTTCAATTTTTTTAACATTTGATGTTAATTGTTTTGTAAAACTAATGTGAAAAGTGATGTTTCAATAGTTTATCATCATTTTTTATAAAAACAAAATCAAAAACATGATATGTGATGATTTTTTACTGCAATTATATATTTTAATTATGTTGAAATTAAAATATCAAACATACAAGTTCGGTATTTCTTGTTTTTTCACAATGCACAATTCAATTTTTAAAATACTTCCTATATCTCAATATATCACTTCCACACATATTTTCATGTATAATATATAAATCCTAATTATCTTTCTCTAAACATTTTATGCCTCTTCATTCCAAATTTTTAATGATTCTTTATTTGAAGATTTGAATATGAAATTTATTCTCATCATTTAATTTCTTTATTATTATTTGCATTCTTGGCTAAACATCAGGATATTTTTTCTTATGATGATAAATAAATATTATAATAATGTAATGAAGAAAAAAATTATTCATTACATTCACCAACTAAAGTGAAAAATTCATTATCAATCACCACTGTCATTATCGTATGAGTTCTTCCCTAAAATGAAGAGGAATAACGACAAACAACATATTGATTTTAAGGAAACAACCAAAATAATTTAAATTAGGTAAAATATTTATGTTATTTTTTTGTTATTATATTTTTTTGTAAGTAAATTTTAGTTAATATTTCTCATGTGTTCTTTAAATTGTGTATTGTCTATTAAATCTTAGGGAATTCCAACTTCAGATGACCATAACATTTTTTCCTATGTCTGTTTTAGCTCAAATACTAGTCAAATAAAAGGGTAAGAAACAAAATATTCTATATCATTCAGAGTTTCCACGTTATAGTGTTATTTTTTTATAGAAACCTATATGATTTTTTTAAATTTAACATTAGTCTTTTTAGTTGACATGAAAACAAACTTTTGAAGTTAGTTTTTTATCAAAAACCAATGTTAAAATCCTTATCGAATAATACATCTGATATCATTTTTGAAAAAAAAATTACAAATTTTTTTCCAAATTTTATGTTTTAATGTTAGTTTATAAAAACCAATGTCAAAATTCCCAGCTTAAACATTGTCAGTAGTATCTTTGATTAAAAATTGTTGTCAAAATACAAATAAAAAACTGACGTGAAAACACTTTTTTTCTAGTAGTGAGATCTTTTCACTGGCTACGACAGTATAACATATAATTTTTTAAAATTTAGGGAGAATCTATATAAATAGGTAGTGTTAAACTAATATTTAATTCTACCTTTTCTATTTCCATTTAATACAACATGGATGAATTTATTTCTCCCAAAACGATTTTTCTAAACACAGTAACTTTCAACTCTATTTTCATGGATTATGAGAGAGTTTTGAATGAGGAAATCTTAAAGTGTTTTTAAAAAAACATGGTAGTACTGTATACACTACCTATACAAAAAAAATTATAATTACGAAAATTGGATCATTAAATTCCAATTGTATAGTGAGTATATTATCATTTAAAAAGTTATAATCTTAGCATTATTCCAAGCCAAAAGGGTCTTCCAAGGGTCTGATTTTGATACATCGGTAATAGGTTGTCTACCTAGAATATATAGATCTAAAAATGTTAATTTATCACCTAATAATAAAAAGGATACCTATATATTGGTGTTCAAATACTAAAAAACTACACCCACTATCAAAATTTAGTTAGATAATAAGGGAAGTCTCGCTGGGAAATATAAAATTTTCACTACATGGGAGGAAACCCACTATATTCTTAACCTCAAAATTTATTTTACTTTGGTTATTATATTGATCATTTTAGTTGTTATAAATTAATAATTTAAATCCTTATTTGACACTTATCAAACTCAATGTATATGAAATAATTCATTTGATGTCATCCAATAGGGTATCTAATCATTCACATATCATTTTTCTTCTTGATCCAGATTGAATTTTAAACAAGATTTCATTATTGAACTCGAATGTTGATTTTATTTTCAAATTTTTGGTGATTTTTGGATGAAATATGTATATAATTTATGGTGAGGAAAGTAAATTTCTCTAATAATTCTCTCTGGATAATACGCAAATTTCATGAGATGAAATCCAGTAAACAAAGTGACTTCTCTCAAAGGAAAGGAAGAGATTATGTTTTTATTGAACTCTATTGATAAATAGTCCATGTCAAGGGAGTTCTATTATGTTTTTAAAATTTTTTCTACCTAATTTAATGGAATATATTATTGTTTATATTATGAATTTAATTGTATAAAATGGTCTTTGAAAAATTATTATGCATGCCAAAATATTTTTTAAAATCAAATGGTTACTACAAGTGATCCACTATCTTTTTTCCTAAAGTTATTCTACTACATATTAATTTATAATCTTATTTGAAATATTTTTGGAACCTTTAATGTTTGATAATGTTTTCTTTTGAAGTTAATTCATCTAAAATAAAAATGTTGATGTTTTTAATAGCTATAAAATTTCTTAGCATGCTATGATTTGTTTTATAACTCTGTGTTTGGAAACATGAATTTTGAAATTTATTAGGAACCTTCAAAATTCTTATAAAATAAAAACTTTTATAAATCTATTTGGATATTGATGGTTTTTTATCCACCTTGAAATTAAATAATGGGGACAGTGATGAATTTTAAGTGTGGGGGAGGGGTATTAAACTATCCCAAACTGTATTTCATGAATCTTAGGCCAAAATATATAGTTTTTCAAATTCATTTTTTATTGTTTAATTTTCATTTTAAGTGGTTGAATTTGTTTCCTATGGTTGAAGATTGATTTTTTTGGGGTGGTTCATATTTTCAATTTATCCAGGGACTCAATTGGGTAAGATATTTTCAATTTTGATCAAAGAAATTCAATTTTTAGTGAACTTATGGAAATTTGTTTTATAATGTTCATTAACTTTTGAATTTATATTTGGAAAGAAATTAATAACGTTTTTATCTAGTTGGAAAGGAAATGAACTTAAAATATTGGTTGAGCTTTTTATTAATTACACTAAAACTCTTGTGTGAGCTAATTATGATATATTGTAATTATTCAACTCAATAATAGATCAATTGTGTTTGATTATGATAAATTATTTCTATGTGTGTCTTTCAACAAGGATATAAATAGTATTTTGGAATAAAATTTTAATTCCAAATGAAGTTAATTTAAATCCTTTAATTTTTTGGAAATCCAATCCATTTTATCAAAATAATAAACCAAAATTTCAAAAAAAAAAAATTATTTTGAGAAGGTAATAGTGTTTTACATCTAAGAGATATTATAAAGGAATTTTTTTTGAAAAAACACCTATTAGTTTTCATTACAAATAAATAAATTTTTAGATGAATATATATTCATTGAACATGTCTAATTGATCGCTTTAGGAAATTAGGTGCTTTAAGTGTGGGGTAATTTGATGATACTTTAATCTAATACAAGTTTCCACTAATTTTTCATTGAATTTTGGTGTTTTTAGGTATTAAATTGTGATTTAATTATTAATATTTTAAATTTTAATCATTTTAGTTTAAACCATTATTCATGAAATATATTAATGATTTAGATGTTTTTAGTACTGAATTAATAAATTGACTATTAGGTAAATTATCCTATATTTTTATGGTCAAATTCATTGGTTTTTATCTAATTAAACATTGATTAAAATGTTTTTCAAAAAGTATTTTTATAATTATTTATGAATTAGAGTTTATTATTTTAGTGTTTCATAAATTTATCTTGAATTTATATTGTTGAAATAAGTATTGAATTTAGTTATAAACTCATTTCATAATTCATATCATTTATTTTAAATTGAATAAATATTTTCAAGTATCAAATTATATTTTTTTGAAACTATATATGGATTAAATTGATTTTTCATAATGATCATTTATGTAATGAATTTTTTTGTCAAATCTTATTTTTAAACGTGGATGATTTTTTTGTCCATGTACTGGTGATTCCTGTGTGTAACCTTGATTAATCCAATTATGTAAATATGAAATTCATGTATGAATGATTATTTCATTTTTATGGTTGAAATAATTCTAAATATGAGGAAATAAAATTCTCCCTCCATAAGAATCATCCCTATTTCTATAAGGATTATCTTCCCGATGCTCAAATGAAGAAGAGTCGAGTTGAATCTTGAATGTTTCATTGTATGAAATTTCATCAAGCTTTAACTGAGTTACAAAAGTATAATAAAGGATGAATATATATAAACATGGGGAAATTTTATTTTAACAATGAGGATATATAAAGGATAAATAAACCATTGGTATGCAATAATGGATATGATTTATGTCACAAACTAACCAAGATCAGCATCAAGCTATACACTTGACCAAATCAATAAAAGTGAATAAAGGGAGTTTTTAATCCCCATATGCTATTGACATGAATCCTGGTATCAAGATGATCCTTTTTGAATTATTTTTCCTAACATAAAAAACATATTTTTAATACATACCCAAGAGAGAAAAGGTGAATAATAATATATGACATGAAAATAATCGAATAATCATTGCAATAAATCATGTTCTAAATAATCTAGACCAATATACATCACCTAGAAGTAAAACCCAAAGTACTCAAAAAATGATAATAACTACTCGATGTGGTACATAAGATACATCCCACCATATCACCTCCAGATACCTTATTCCCAGCTAACCATGAAACTGACTACCACACTACAAAGCCTTTCCCTTTCATGCATCAAATCAAATAAGGTCTATAAACACCCATGGGTATGTGTAGTGTGTGAGAAACATAATCCCATCAGGATCCCACAATGTATTCCATAAGTAGAATTACTTAGATAAATATAGATATTCTCAAATTTAAAAGAAAACATGGCATGATAAATAATTCCTCAATTTATAGAAAAACATGCAAAATAACCATTTTTATCATAAATGAATCAATTTTGTATAATTTTTTTAGATTAACATTAAATAAACTATTTTCCATTTATGAAAGCATACATAAAAAAACCCATACCACAACTAAGTACTTTGGAATATAACTCTAGGATAACATTGTAATTGGTTAGATATGTTTCTCATTTAATTATCAATCCGGGATAATACACTCTAAAATTATCTTACACACACCCATAAAATGAGTATATGAATACTTGAACATGTAATTTTACCCTATGAATTCATGTAAACTAATCCCCGAAATTCCTTCCAAAGGATTAATGGAATACCCTGATATGTAAATCCCCAAAAAATTAAATAAAATTCCTAGCATTCAAACCCCCACCTATGTACCAAAGTCTCCCATGTTCAATATATGTTAATATATTTCAAAGGGATCATAATAATTTAATATATAATTCTAAAACCATATTACCATTATCAAAACCATGACTTGTAAACTAATTTATACAAAAATAATGTCATGGATTTGAAATAATCCAATGTTTATCACTTTTAATGGGTAAAAACATTTTAAATACAAATACATTACACATGAATTTTGTAAATCATACCCCATTCCATTAAAAATTTAGAAAAAAAAGTCTAGAAATAAATGAGAAAAAATAATTTATTAAGAAAATACATTATATGAAAAAACATACCTCAACACTTGATTCACACAATAAGAACTTGAAATCCAAACACTAAAAGAAATGGGATCACAAGGGAAGGAAATATGAATCCATAAATATCAATTCCATATCTTAGATATAATATTGTACAATTGTATGGATGATGATGAAGAAAAGAGATCATGCAACTCATTAATGAGAAGATCTATACTACAAACAAACACGATCCTACTTTTGTGAACCAAATACACTAATTATCTATGTTAAACAAGGAAATAAACATCACATGAATGATAAATAAAATCAACACAACATATATCCACTGATAATCCGATAGAATATATAAGGATGAAACAAATATATTAAACATAACTAATGGATGACAACTGATTAATATGGGATAAAAATAAAATCAAGGATGATTGAGTTATCTATGAACAGAAAAAAATATCCTTTTGAAGGGATTGGGTTAAAATAGGTTATGTGAATATGTATTAAGAGATTAATTAGTTGTTTTTATGTAATTAAAAACCAAAAATAATAAAAATTTCCTCCAAAACATGACTTGTTGGAGGGTGGCTACAATCAAAATTCCTTTAGCTTGGGTTCCCCATCAGACATATGGGGGACTCCCATTGCCTAGTCAATGGACCCCTTCATCCATGGGTGGCTCTCTCCGAAGAAACTAATGGACTGGTGGCCTTTTTCAATAACCACTAATCCTATATCCACCACGAAATTCAAAATTTTCACCCTATTTTCCTCCTAAAACTGAAATATTACTAATTAAAATGTAAAATAGAGACATAACATGACTAGGATATCAAAATTCTCCTCAACATAGTGCTTTATATCACTATAAATTCATGAATATGTGTGATGATCTTGAAATAGATGGTTTCATTTCTCCATTGTCTATGTTTCATAGTCCCGATTCCTATGAAAATATGATGTGTGTTTCTATAATAGTTTTACCAATAGAATCAATTTCCAATATAGAACCTTTATAAGGGAGACAAAGATATTTACTAGATTTTTAACCACAAATATCTCTAGTACCGAAACAATTATCTCCCAATTTAGAAAATGGGACATATAAGGGTGATATTTCTTATGCTACAATAGCTGTAACACACCATGAGTCATAGTCAACTGAGATGGAAATTACAAAAATGAAATTCACAATTTTTTATCTGATTAGTGATAAAAAATTTCCCAACATATATCATAGACAAATTTCCATTCTTACCCAGCCATGTGTTACCCAACCTAGGTGATAATTTCATGAAAGTATGACCACCAATAGAGAATTCCAAAAGATGATTCCAATGGTTGACATAATATGATTTCCATCATTGAGCTATCCCTAATAATTGATTTATAACCTTCATATTCACAAAAATATCTCTGAAATGAATAGGTAATATAAGATAAGACTCACAAAACTCCAACCATAAAATATTATATATACATGGACGACCATACAATGCCTCAAAAGGATCTATTCTGACTAAGGGTTGGTAAATATTCTTGTAAGAGAACTCAAACATACTCAGATTTCATTCTTCCGTCTAGGAGTATATGGTATTACAATAATATAATATATGGACATGTCATCTAATTTCCACACCTTTTCTAGGATAGAATAAAGAAAAAATTATGTCTTTAAGTGCTTATAATTAATCTATTAGAAGGTATAACAATGAGACACAAAACTAGATATGTCACGCTTCATACTTAACCAACAGAATTGGAATCACATGTCATAATATATATTTTATTTTTCGAGGGTGAATGACCCAAAATAAATAAGGAAATCCAAAATCACTAATACCATGATAAAAATATGGAGAAAATACTGATTTATGATGCAAAGAACCCTATAAAAAGAGTGAGATCACTCGATAATGTTCCACACCATATAAAACGATTTTCTATTTCCATTATACTAATCATCGTGATTATATTCAAGAAGAATTAATTCAAGGATAAATGTTCACTGTAACACACTAGTAAGAAACATTATTGATTCATACTCCCCATCTTCCAGAGGTGATTGAGTGATGATCCCCATGAGATTTTATTCATCCTTCGATTCCTAGACCACATTAGATGAAATTTACTTCTCAGAGTATCAATAATAATTTTTCCCATCCCAAGGGTGTGAGTGATGTAAAATTCAAACCTCTAAAGGTAATACACCCATCAAATCAACCGAAGGTACAAATATTTATATGAGAAGATATATTATAAACTATTATGATACGAATGGATGGTAAACCTCTCCATGCAATGGTGGTGTCAGCAACACTTAAGAGAATTCCTAAGAGTTGCATGTTCCAAGTCATGCCTGGTATATTTAATCTCATTTATAAGAAGATGATGAGATATATATTCCCCTACATGATCACCCTGAATAAGTACACAACCAATACCTTCATCAAAATTATCACAATACACCACATTTCCATGATTTTCTTACAAAAAGATCCTGATAGAAGGTGTTGTAATATATCATTTAAATTCATCAACAGAAGTATAAATATTTTCATCCCACAAATATCTCCCTATTTTTTTTTGTAATAACAGTAAATAATGATGTGATATTTTATAAGTCCTTCACAAACCACTGATATTATTCAACTAAACCAAAAAATATTTCTATCTTAAAGACAATGTATTGCTTGTACCACGACAAAACAACCTTTACCCTTTTAAGATAAACTAAAATACCATAACCAAAAATAAAATTCTATAATAATTTCAATTAACAGATCCACAAATAACATTTTATTATTTTAAAATAAATGCAATTATTCCTCATGAATACTAAAACCAATATCAAATGATGATCATGTTCTTCCCCAAATTTTGAATAAACTAAATTATAATCCACAAATACCACAATAAATGAATATAGTTACGAGTGGAATACCTAGTTAATCAGTTATATAAAAAAAATTGGAAGTTAGTTAGACTGAATTATATCACAAGATATTCATAGTTTCTTTAACCACCCCTAAAAGTGGTATTTAGAAAATTTGACTACTTAACTCCAAGCTGATGACAACTGAATCAAAGGCCAATGTTTTTAAAAACACATTACCTATTTAACTAATCAAACAAATTATTAACATTTGGTAAATAGTGTTTATTCTTAATCATCACCTAATTATGATTTTGATAATCCATTCAATTATGAATGGATCTATTAGACTTTTTGGTAAAGAGAAATGGGGACAATGAAGGAGATATTATAAGATAGATGAAACCTTTCTTTAAAATATTTACCAATCAAAATTTGAGCTCCTTAAATTAAGTTTGTTCTATATGATAATGAGGAATAGATATTGGCTAAGTAATGGGCACAATATTAATAAAAACTCAACCTTTATTTTTATAGGAAGGTTGAAGAAGACTCCTAAGAAAACATCAGGAGAGTCTCGATGCAATAACCCCAACTACATTAAACCAAATTTTGTTCTTATTTTATTAAATTTTCATAAGCTAAAATGGATCACATCCCTAAGGAAATATCAATTTAGTATTTTTGATGAACCAGATACATAGATGATTCCAATTTTATGTTAGAAATAAAATATAAAACCTAGTAAAAGTAAACATTATACACCCTTGAAAGTCATTCAAATAGTCATTAATATCCTAAGGAAAGGAAAAAAATAAAGGTGAGCTGAAACACTCATTATGGGTTTTGTCCAAATAAATCTATTATGAGTATATATGGAATAATAAATATAGAATGGTAGATAAATGAAAAAACATACCGGGTAATCAATAACTTGGGAATGAAATTCATGCATGGACAAAAATAAATAAATTCAGAATCATGTAAATGTATTATTCCATATATCTTGATCATGTACTTCTTCTAACTGACTGTCAAATATGAGAAGGTATAAACCAAAACAAATTTAATAAGCTAGAGAATTGGATTATGTAATGAGATTTATCAATGCATCAAGGGTATATCTATAACTAGGACCCACATGTAACTGGTTTTCCAATGCATTCCTCATATATTTAATGTTAAATTTTAATTCAAAAACTATATTCCTTATCAATAAATATCAATATTGAGTAAAGAATATATAATATCAGTATTTTTATAGTAAATCAAATAACTTTCAATGAAAAACCCCATATATATAAATTGTGCATGTTTTAAGAAATTAATATATATACTATACAAATAATATAGATATAGAAGAGAAAAATAACAAATAATTTAATATTATAATGAGAAATTTAATGTTTCAAGAAAAATTCAATAAAAAACAATTAATAATAGATAAAATTTGACTATAAATTCCTCGTAAATATAGGATTTATAATAAAATCAACTCTTTTTGAGAATTGAAGGAAATAGATGTGAAAATGTTTAAATATTTTTTGATTATAAAATTTTCTTATTAAAACCCTGGAAATATTATTGAAGAATCTAAATAATTTTAAATAGTTATGGTAGTGGGAAAATCTAGGAATTACATATACATTAAAAAGAAACCCATTTTAATTATTGAAAAGACTGTAAAAGAAGGAAATGTTGGAAATATTTTTTTGAAAACATAAAAATAAAGATAAATATGACATGTTGTGTCCTTAATAATTTATTTAATTTAAAAATTGGATTTTTTACAAAAAATTTAAAAAAATATGGGTATGGAATAAAAATATTCTTGTTTAAGAATAGAAATAAGACAAGGTTTTCTTTTAAACATTTATTTTATTGATTTCATGGAAAAGAGGAAGAAAAATATGAAATAAATCATATAAATTCTTTGAAACCAAAGGATAATTAAATATATTTGGTTTATAAAGGATTTATTATATTATTCCTTTAATGAAAATATAAGCAACCACACAAATGATATTATAAAATTAAATTCATAACTCTTTGGAAACTTTTAAATTATAACCCCTACAAATATTAATATTTAATTTAAACTTTAAATATTATGAATAAATATATATATATATATATTTATTTTAAATATAATAATGGTTCAGTATTTAAACCACGTAAAAGAAAATAGGTTCATAAAATAATATATGTTTCAATGAAGTGTAAATCTAGATGAAACTTGTTAACTTAGGAATTCACTTAGCTGAAAATTATTTAAAATCATGTAAAATTATTTTAAACTTGTTATTAATTAAAACTACAACCATATGTATATTTTATTTAATTGAGATATATTCTCATTGATGATTCATTACCAATTCTTGGAAAAATTAGTGCTCAGGTGTTAACTGTTTTGTTTTATCATGCTTGGTTCATAAAATAAGTTCTTATTATTGGGTATAGATTAATATTTAATTATCTATAGAATTATATCCATGTTATAAATATAATATATATTCATTAGATACATTTTTATAACCATCCTTGTTTAGTGTTAATGAAAAAAAATCATATCACTTCTAGAGGTGGTAGTCTACACGTACGCATGATCTATGTTATAATTTTACAACAGATACATGAGAAAATATTTAAGTATTATTTTATGATTTATAAATTAATATTAAATCATAAATACAGTTTTATTTATTTTAATACACCAATATAAAACATCCATGTGATGTACTGATGAAAAATTAAATACATTGACTCATGAGGCGCTAGTCTGCAAATATGCATGAGCAATGATTCCATTTCTAGATGTTTGAGTATATGGAAAAAATACAATAACATAAACATAATAATAGGAAATTAATATAATTATACTGTTTGTATTATATTATTTTTCTAAAATAATATTTCGAGGTTATAAAAGAATAAATGGAATTGAAAAGTGTCGGTGAAGACGATTACCTCTTCTTTGAGGAACCTCCTTTAAATCACCACTTAAGAAACCTAGGGTTGGGTTTTTGAGAATACCAAAACCTGTAAAATTTATATAAGGATTTTTGGGAGAGTTTTTTCAACGTTTTTTTGAGATAATTTGTTCAAGGTGTTGTGAATAATATTGGATAGAGGGTGCCCTTTTATAGTAAAAGAGTGGATAAACATGGAATTACATTAAAGATTTAAATATTATAAATTATTTTATATGTGGAAGAGGAACCATGTGGAAAAATTTAATAATATTAGATATTTTAATATCAAAATACCTTCGACAAAGAAAATTTTTATAGGTTTATCTGAAATTTTGAACCATATAAATTTGTTTAACTATTTTTTAAACAAATTTTAAGCTTAACCATGGAAACAAAATTTCATTCTTAAAGGGTGATTGATTTAATTATAATAAAAAAATTGGATAAAAAAGGTAATTGACTAAATTTATGATAATATATATTTATTATTTTCATATCTCAATATTATTGGGATTTTTAAATCATTTAATATAATATTATTTTCCATAAAAAACCACTGAAGTCATTTTAAGAATTATTAACATATTTTGGTATTAAATAAAATAAAATATGAATATAATTAAAATACATAATATTTCACCCTAAATTATAAATTATTATTAAACATAAAATTAAGGTGAAACCGTGATTTATCCAAACAATATTACTGTTGATGTCTTTAGAATCATTTACCTTGGTTTTTATACTACTCACATAAGAACTGTGTCACTGTCACATAAGCATTTTAGGTAATTATATCATCACTAATGATTAAAAATAAACAACCATAATAAAAATAAATTAATTATGTTTTATAAAATATTTTATATTTTTTATAATATAATCTTATCCCAATTTGAACATATATGAGAAATCAAAACCAAGAGAGTGACATTTTTGTAATTTTCCATTATGTAAAATAATAGAAAGGTATTTACCAAATAAAAATATCATAAACATTCTATATTTTAAATTATATAAATGGGTGGTTGAATTAAAATCTTCCAATGAAATATACTAATGTGTATAGATTATTTTGAATCCTTATTATATAGATTTAACTTTATTTATCCCAATTTACCCTTTACTAAGGTGATAAATTTTACAACAACTACTATTGATAATGTATAAAAGGGACATATTTACCAAATTCAAAACTCATTATTCTAAAATATGGAATCCATTTTATAAAATTAAATTTCTATAAGTGATAGAAATTAATTTATGAATCAACCCATAAAACATGATGAAATCCTATTTCTTTTCTGTAAGAAAATGCATTTTCAAGAATAATATTACCTCACATTAATTTATTGACTATTAATCATCATTATCTGAATTGAAATTAATATATATATATATATATACATTTTATACATTTTATTTAAATTGATCATTATTATATATTATTTTAATTAATTAAAATGGGAAATAATTTTGTACTTAAATATAGTTTTCTAAAAATTATCCCTTTTTACATGAAAATATTATTTTATTTATTTATATTAATTTATAACCACTATATTATTAATTATATATATTATAACACATTATTATAAATAAATGATTATTAGATAAATAATACATTTAAAATTTTTCAAAAAATAAGAGTTCAATGTTAAAATATCCAAAATTCATTCAAGGCTTATTCTCATATACTATGTTCAAAAAAATATTCATCATATATAATTATAAATTTTTTTTCTATGAAATATTAAAATTTTAGTTGTATTATAGTTTCATTAAGATAAAATTTTCACTTACTATAATTGAATTATGGGTGTTACATTCTTCCCGCATTCAAAATTTTCTTCCCCAATTTTTTCATGGATATTGCATTATAAAAAATGGTCATGATTATTTTTAATAAGTTATTCATATTACCATGTGGATTTCTATATTTTATGATATTTCAAAAGTACCATTACGAGTCAAGCCATCTGATTCTGAAATACTTTTTCTTTAGTCTTAGGAACATGAATAGGCTCTTCATAGTATGAAAGGCAAGGTTCTAATCATATTTCTTTAGAGGTGATCACATGCATTGGGTATGGAATATAGTTCCCTAATAATGATATATGGAACATATAATATACTTAAGAGAGGCATATAAATGTTTCTAAATGATATGCCACTCCTCTAATTCATTCCAACATTTCAAAATATCTTATGTACCCATGTCTCAGTTTCCCTTTCTTACAAAACCATATAACACATTTGAATATATATAATTTTGGGAAAAAAGGTATTCAAATTGAAATTCCAAATCATTCATTCAGTTATATACATACATATTTTCCTTCTTTGAGTTTCTTGAATATGGGTCTAAATTTTCTTTACCTTTAATATTGTATCCTCAATAATATCGAGGCCTACAAGCTTACATTCACCAATATGATCCCCAAAAGCTAGTTTATGACATTTAATTCAATATAATGCTTCATATAGTGACATATTATTACCTAAATGGAATATATTTTTATAAGAAAACTCCCAATAAATGTAAATAATAATCCCATATGTGTTGAAAATCAAGTGATCATGACGTCAGATTGTATTTTAATGTATGAATAGTCCGTTCAGATGGTCTATTAGATTGAGTATGATAGATAATTCTCAAATGACATTCCGTATCAAGATCCTTCTGAAGTCTTTTCCAAAATTTTGATGGAATTCATAGATCAAGATCAGATACAATTTAAATAAGTCCTCTATAAAGTCTTAAAACTTCATTAATATATATCCATGCAATATTATCAAGCAGAAAATATTCTCTTACAATGAGAAAATGTGGGGATTTTGTATAGAAATCTATAATAACGCATATAAAAACATTATGTATCAGAGTATTTAGAAATTTAGTGACAATACCTATAGAGATATAATCCTATCTAAATACAAGAATAAGTAGATTTTTTTATAAATTATTTGGGTTGTTTTCTATTAACCTTTAATAATTGATAAACCAGTAACCTGGATACAGAATCACAAATTTACCACATTATATTATCCCACAAAAAATGTTCCTTCAGATCCCTATATATCTTGGTGATACAAGGGTGTATAGAGAAATTAGTGCTATGAACATCATCCAATAATTCTATTTTCTATATATTTATAGATGGAACACATAGCCTCTATTGAATCTTTAGAACACCACTTTATAAACAAAGTCTTACTATTCCCCATAATCCATAGATTTAATTTAATTTTGAAAATTCTCATCATTATAAAGATAAATATTTTTCTTTTCCAATAAAAATGTTTTGGAAATAATTTTGAAAATGTGTGATTTTTTCTATTCCCAAATAATTCTCATATCCATCTTTACAAAATCCATGAACATAGGGTCCTTATTAATACTCATTTTATTCAGGAATCCATGATATTTCCAATATAATGTGTCATATACCTTGTTTGTTTTCCCTCGGTAGTATTTTATTGGGAAATCATAATCTTTACACATATTTAGCCATCATCTTTCCCCGTGCTGGGGTATTTATATAAAAATATTTATTAAAACTCTTATGATTTATGTATATCTTACATTTTTCACTATAGAGATAATGCCTCTATATCATCGAAGAAATGAATATGAATTCTAACTCAGGATCATGTTTTTGATAGTTATGCTCATGAGTCTTTAACTTCTGTGATATAACAGAAATAAATTTATCATTAAACATAAGGACATGTTCGATTACTTTCTTTGATATATCACTACATACCACAAATTTATCCCTTCTAGATGGTTGATTCAATATTGGATCATTGGACAATCTCCTCTTTGATTTTATAAAAACATTCTTCACATTAATTTGACTCTATAATATTAACCCCTTTACATATTAACATGGTTAAACAATTAGTAAATTAGGAATATTTTTGAAAAAATCATGAATAGTGACCTACTAACCCAAGAAAACTACATACGTCGATTATTTTCTTGGGAATAGGCAATTATTTGGATGTCTTTGTCTTTACAGGATAAAATAATAGTCCTTATTTGGAGACAATATCACTAGGAAAAGATAATTTCAAAATCCTAAATTCCCATTTTCTAAATTTACCAATCATTTTTCTATAATAGTATCACGAATGATTCAAAAGCTATTTTGATGGCTCTTATATATTTTTTTGCAAACTGAGATTTGAAAAATAAAAAAAATTCATAACATTCGTTGAATCCACTATTCATCATATCTACAAAAATAGAAGGTGAATTAGTCAATTGAAAGGGAATTACTATAATGTCATAATTTACACACCCCTAATGCATTTATATATTTGGAATATATTTCTTCTTTACTCATAACTGATGATAGCCAAAATAAAGGTAGATCTTTGATAAATATTGAGCTTATTAAAGTTGATTTAATATGTCATCAACGAAATGATGATGATAAGTATTTTTTATAATAATATAATTTATTTCCGTATAATCATTGAAAACCCTCATAGATACATCTTTCCTCATAACGAATAAATTAGTGGATCCCCAAGGTAAAATACCAGGGTATATAAATCCCTTATAACACAACTCCTACAGTTGTTTTCCTCTATTCCAATAATTCCATAGTGTCTATTCTATAAGGAGTATTTGATATAGGTCATTCTTCATGGATTAAACAAATGGAAAACTAAATTTCAGACACTAGTGGATAAATAGGTAATTCATTAGGAAGAACAACAATATATTCTTATACAATAGGCATATATTCATGTAGGAGATTATATTTTCCAACTATAGATTGTGTTTGATATTATTCCCCAAGAATCACATTCATAAGAGATACTTGATGTGGATCTAGACATAACCATGATTATGTAATATCCCATATAAATGCAAGGGAATCCAAATGTACATCACGAATCATAATCACCTTCTATTGGAAATATTTTTTTTCATTATAATTTGAAATAAAATCCCTACCAAGGATTATATCAAAGTCAAACATAGTTATAATAAAAATTTTTATAAATAGGGCATGTCCATGTGACCTAATAAGAAATGACAGACACTTCTTAGTTATATTAATATTTCCTCAAGGTGTCTTGACTGATAACTCCCATATTATGTTTCTAGGGAAATATATAATTTTTCATGGAAAACATGGATGCTATAAAAGAGTTCAATGATCCACAGACAAATAAATAATTAGCTAAACTTGAGGCTATGATTAAAGTACTACCCCCAGATATTTAGGAACTCTAACCTCAGACATAGTGATCACATAATCTTATCATTCTCCCCTTATCATCTTCTATAGTAGATCCCCTTCGTGAATGAGACACTGGTTTAAATGACTCCCCATTTCTATATAGCCGATGTAATAGATAACCTTGGTTTCATTGTTTAACTTTTAATCATTATATATATTACCCTTATCATCATAATTGAAAAAATATTCATTTCCTTCAAGAATTTTCCATGATGTCTCTATTAATATTTTTCAAAGGATTGAAATCGTTTGATTCCCATATTCTATGAAGAATTCCCCTTTTCTTGATACTCAACAGGACTATTCTTCCCTTTATTTTCCAATAAGATATTGGTTTTAGAATTTTTTTCTTATTTTGATGGTATATAATACTACTTCATCCTATATTATAAAATTAAGAGAAACTATTTTCCTTCATAGGATTGGCTTAATACCTTTAAATAAATGGTCTAGATTATGTATATAATCCAAAACAAAAATATCTATTCATATAAAGGTAGCCTCATATAAAAAAACATTCTCTTCCCTTTTTCGTTAACAATTGGAAAATTATCTTCATTTAAGTGTGTTTCTCATGTTTTAAATATTTTTAAAAGAATATTACATTAAAATAATTAAAATCTATATTTTATATTTTCAAGGGACTTAATCCATTGCTCAGTTACAAATAGATTAGTAGTTACAATAAAATATTGAGGCTTCTATCCCTGGAAATGATCCAATATAGGTGTATAAAGTCATGATACCTCATGTTTCTGTATATTTCATGGTTATTAGTCTTAACCTAGGTTAAATTCCCTATTATTCTCATGATCTTCTCAACTCCAACACCAGTTATATTGGATTTCTTAGAAACATAATATATATAATGCACATGAGTACTGATACTATTGTTACCGCCATACACCATTTATAAAATATTAATTTTATTGAACTAAATTGTAATTTTTTTATTTTTAAAAAATCTATTATAATTCTAAATCTAGTTTAACGGTTAAAATAAATTGAAAATTTATTCATTTCTAATATTATAATCATAAATTTGGTTAGTTTGTGAATATCCTAAAATCATAAAATTATTTTCAAATATTTTATTATGGTTCATAAAGAACTTGTGAATCAACCAAGAAATATCATTTAAAAATGTATAGAGAGGTGTACAGTATTAGGCTCACACATCATGCATCAATGATGATTGAGATAATAACCAATGTCTTCCATTTATAGTTGTTACCCCTAGGTGTATCTATTCCACAACCATTCCACATGATAATATCTAGATAAGGATGTATTTTCTAGTAAAATCACACAATCCTTAATTTAAAAAAAACATGTGATATTATCCAATATATATACTTAAACATAGATTCTATCATAGGGTTTTGTTCTCTAATCAATGTTTTCCTAAACCTATTTCCTATGTTTTTTAATAAAATTGATCTGATTCCAAAATAAAAACCCATAACTCCAAAAACCATGATATAGTGTCTAATTTATTAAATTAGCATAATACACAAGGTATCAAATCACTAATGATCAATCATTTTAGTAGTATTGATGAACCTGATGCATACATGATTCCAAATTAAAAATGGAAAAAAATTATAAAACATAGTAAAATTAAATATTCTACATCCTTGAAACACATTCGAGGATTCCATCTTTATATCAAGTGGGAAATACAGAAAAATAACCATGAGATGAAACAATCAGTAAGGGATATATATATTGGATGCTATCATGAGTAAATATGGCATAATTAATACGACAATATAGAAAGAAAACAACACATTACATTTAATAAAAACATTAATCATAAAATGAATCCATGTGTAATATCAATGTTATTTTCTCAAGGATAATAATAATAAATGAATTCACATTGGACGAAGTGAATAATTACAAGAATCTTGATGAAGTAATTGTTCTAAGATACTTTCAAATATGGGTTGGTATATAGAAAACCCCATTTTATAAGGCTGTCTAATTAGTGTGTCTCAATAGACCCATCGATGCATGAAGGGGATATCCATAATTGGGCCCCCTCATAATGCCATTTCAAATTAATTTCCCAAATATTGTATGATAAATTTAATTCATCATAAATATTTCTTATCATTAAATATTAATACTATGTAAAGGTTGTGAAATATAAATATTTACTTAGTCGATCGAATAACATTCATAGTAAAACATCATATGAATAAATGGTATAAGATTTATATAATAACTATACCAATGATATTGAGAATATAAAAATAGAAGAGAAATGTAATTTTTGATGAATAATGATCACAATAAAGTGAATGGTTCATGAGAAATATAATGGGTGAAAAATTAATTAGAGATAAAATATGAAAATCAGTTCATTAGAAATATAATTTTTTAACAAAATAATGTCTTTTAGAGAATAGAATAAAATATAAGAAAGAAATTTAAAAAGAAATTTTAATTATTGAATTTTCACTATAAAAAAATGATAAAATTATTTAATATGTTACATAGTAGAAAGATTTATTTATGTTGGGAAATCGGTTAAGGATGTAAATGTTAAAAAGAAACATTACATAGGAATTTCTGAAAATAATGTTTAAAATGAACTTATTGGAATGATTCCTTTTAAATGTTGTTAATAAAGTTAAATATGAAATGTTATATCCTTAATAATTTTTATAATTAAATAAAATGTGCATTTGTAAAACAATTTATGAAAAAATATCAAAATTAAAGAAAAATATCCCTCATCAAGAATAGAAATAAGACTCACTTTTGTTTTAAACATCAGTTTTATTGATTCCCATTCCAAATACAAATAAATTTAGAGTAAAAAAAGAAAATACATTAAATATCAAGAGTATAATATTATATATGTGGTTTATGGAGGATACATTATAATATTCCATCAATAAAAATATATGCAATCCTAAAAATTAGATTGTAAAAATAAATTCATACCTCTTAAGTAACATTTAATTGTAACAAATTGAAAGATTAAAAAGAAATAGATTTTTTAAATACAATGAATAAATATATATTCATATTAAATATAACAAATGGATAATATTTATACCACATAAAGTAAAATAACTTCATAGTATAAAATATGTCTCAATGTATAGGAAATTAAAATAAAATATCCTAACCTCACACTTATACAAATTTGAATGTGATTTAAACCCATTTACATTTTTAAACTTTTTATTAATTAATAAAATAACCATATAAACATTTATATTAATTGATATATATTCTCATTGACCATTTATTAGTAATTCTTGTTGAAATCAACCATTGGGTGTTATTTGTTTAGTTTTAGAATGCATGTTTCATTGTGGAATATCTGATTCTTGTAAATAGGTTTTAATTTATACATCTATTGAATTATATGAAGTTTATAAATATCATATTTATTAATTATATAAATTTTGATATCCATCCATTTAATGTGGTAATGAAAAATTTATCACATCACTTAGTGGAGGTGGTAGTCAACACATACACTCTAGCATCGCTATAATTTTCTACTGAATAAAAATTAAAATAATATCATAAATATTATATTAGTCCATTAAATTATCCCACACATTCTATAATTGTGATGTGGTTATGAAAAACGAAATACATCGACTCACACGGCAGTAGTCAGCGCGTACACACGAGCGATGTTTTCATTTTTCAATATATAGATGTGTGTATGAAAAAGGGTAATACAATAAACATAATATAATTATAGTAATATAATCATTAATTTCTATAATATTATGTGAAAATAATATTTTTAGGAGGTATAATAATAAATTAACTTGAAAAGTATTGGTTTGGATGATTACCTCTTCCTTGCAGCACCTCATTTAGATATTCACTTAACTGCCGTAGGGTTGGTCTTTTAAAATACAAGAACATATTAAAAATAGATAAAGATTTTATGGGGATATTTGGGTGTGGTTTTTTGTAACATGACAATATTTTTGAAGAATAACATTTTTTTGATGGCGTATTGGACACAAAACAACAAGGTAAAATGAACCATGAAATATTATTATTTAAATATGACTGTTATAGCCTCGAAAAAAAATTAGTGGGTATGAATAGTAATAATAATATTATAAAACATATATAATTTCATAATAAATTTTTTCGTTAATTCTTAGAAAATAAGCATTCAATTTTTATTAAAGTTATATTATGCTTCAGAAGTAGATTTCCTTCAAAATTGGTTTTATTTATTTCTATGAGAAAAATAATTTTTTAAATTTTTAACAATTTTTGAGAAGGTATTTTTTAAAATAATTTTTTTAAAAATAATCATATAAAAATTATATTAGGGTGAATATTTGATAATTTTTTAAAATATTGATTTTTCAATGAATTGTGAAAATATAGATTTGTTATTTAAAATTTTATTCTTGAAGATTTCAAAAGTTACATTTAATTTTAAAATAATTTAAAAGAAAAATTTGTTGTATTAAATTTATTTTAATCCAATTAAATTAATTGAAATATATTTTATAGTTGAATTTATATTAATTTTGTTTTATAGATAAAAAGAAATTATTAAGAAAAATTATTTTTCGTTGTGTTTTGCATTTTTATCATAAATTAATTTCTATCATTTAAATATATTTTTTCATTAGATATGTTTTAAATATTTGGAATTAGTGGGTACACTGTTTTTTAATATTTTCCTTTTATTTTTTTTCAATATGAATAGTTACCATAATAATTATTTATTACCACAGTAAAGGTAAAATAAGTTAATTAGGGTTAAAAATAATGTGATAAGGTCTCTAAAAGAATCCCAAACATTAATTTATCTAATTTTTTGGGAAAAATTAAACCAATTCAATCAAAATTCTAATATATGTAAATTTGGAGCCATTTTCTTCTAATAATTACATTTAAATTTTTTAATGTAAAAGAAATTCAATAAACGACATTCTCATGACTTTAATGACTCTAATGTTTTATCATAATTGAAAAGTGGTCATTTTAAGTTATAAATACTTATTTAAAATATAAATTAATTTTATTTATAATAGTAATTTATTATTAATTTCTTGTGATTGAATAATTACTCTAACAGTATATACAATGCCAAAACAATATATATTCAATTAATAGAAAGATAAAATAAATGAATTTTAAAATGTTAATATTAATAAAACATGGATGAATTATTTTGTTATAATTATTTTTTAGATATATTTGATATAATAGGGGCGTGTGAAATGATTATATTCAAATTCCATATTTTTATGGTGTATATAATTCCAAATTAAATGAATTGTATAAAATATTACATTAATGACAATTTATGAAAATAATAATTCTCTTAATTATTTAAAAATCATAAAAATATTCAAATAGGAAAATGTGGATAAGATGTGGTAAAAAATTTCATACCTTTTCTATTTATGATCCAATTTACACCATAATTATAACGACCCATACTTTACATACATTGTTAATACTTCAAAATTGAAGCACACTTATTACAACATATGACAAAACCACAAAGGACCGTATAGGTATAGTGTCTTTAGAAACTGGGAAACATAAACAACTGGTTCATAAATCTTCTATAATGTCTCCCATTTACTTCATCATATCTAGGGTCCCTTTTAGCATATTCTACTTAATATCCATCTTCCTGACATGGGGAAAAGAAAACATAAAAGGGTGAGCTCAAATGCTCATCAAGGGCAAATAAAGGAAATAAAAATCATATCATATCTTTTTGAAAATCATAACCTTCAAAAGAGATCATAATATCTTAACATGGAATAAATCATAGAAGTGAAAATGAGATCCCCATAATCATAACATAAAACTTGAAACCTTATAGCATGTACACATAATCATGGAAAATCATTTCTTGTTAGTCATGACTCATTGCGAAGACTATCTTAGCGGACAAAGTCCATTTCTGAACCAAGTTCACTCTTCGTTTCAGTCCTGTATCACTGAACTGAAATAACCTTCCGTTCTAGCCATGTCTATCTCATGAGATATAAATCTTTACCCAATGCATTGGAGGGAGATATAGGTCCCACCCATCTTATAATCAATCCTTTCTTATGTGTTCCACATAATCATAAATCATACATCATCGCATAACACATGTAACAAAAATGGGATTCTTGAAACCTCATGACATCATAAAACAAATCATATAAGGTAAATGACTTCATAAAAATAATTCCCTCACAACATAATCAAATCAATGTAATAATAGGGATAAAAACAGAACCCTATATTATCTTAGATGGAAAATAATTTTGATAAAACACTTGAACTCCATTCTTGAGGAAAATATCCTTTCTACTTCAAAAACATTTTCCTTTCTTAACATGTCATACAATTTGAAACTAAAAGAATTTGATTAAAAATAAACTTGAAAACTTGTAAAGGAAGCTTCTTGAAAATAATGTTTTAAAAATCCATTCATACCGTATAAGTTAAAAAAAACATTTTTCGTACTTTTGTCTGAAAAGTAAAAAAGTACCTTGTATGAAAAATGAAAAGAGATTCCTTTCATATATTTTACTAAAAACTCACTGAAGGGTAAAATGGGATTTAAACAATTGTAGGTGGATGTAAATAACATTACATATTGAGGGAACATGGATGTGGATGATAAAATACACCCTAGTAATTACCAAAGTAAAAACAATCTCGGATAAAAGTGAGATTGTGATATTTCCCTTACCTTAGGTCCGATTTGCTTTGTACGTGTCCGAAGCTCCTGTATAATGGTTTAAATAATGTTATTGACTTATTCCAGAATCATAAATATTGATATGATATCATATATGGTCATATTCTTAGCTTCTTGTTAGTAATATTTCATTGTTACTTGTTACTCGGGTCTTTATTGCCTTTTGTTCTTATGCGTGTTTTGCCGAATAAATTCTTATTCTTATTTTAAGGTTATAGATACCTTATATCCATAATGGTATTAGTGTAACATATATCATATTTATCCGTTCAATTCATTTATATAATTACTATGTAATGATGATCATGTAGAACGAGTCGCATCACATCGTGGAGACGGTATTCCGTACGTACGCACGAGTGATGATATCGTTCCTATGATCATGGAATTGTATTGGAGTATATATATATTATTTAAGTATCAATATTAATTTATAATAATAATAAATAGTTACTCATTACACCATTATAACCATCCTTGTAAGGTGATGGTGGAAAATAGATTACACCACGGCGTGGAGACGGTATTCCGTACGTATGCACGCGCGGTGATTTCATTTTTCCGTAGGATGGATAGAAGGTGAATTAGGGTTTTTTCATATTTATAATAACATATCAGTATGTATGTAATACTGATGTTATTACTTTATCATGAAACAACTAAAAAAGAAGAATTTGAAGAAGAAAGAAATTGAAAAGATCGGTAATGGATATTACCTCTTCTTTGGAACGCTTCTTTGAATCCTCCACTTAGGGAACTAAAATTGGTCATTGAAGAAGACCAGGACCTCTAGGATTATTCTAGGGATGTGGAGAGGAGAACATGGCAGGGGTTGGCCGAGCTTGAGTGCTCAAATTGGTGTGAGGAGGAGGGGGAGGAGGTGCCCTTTTATAAGGAAGGAGAGGGGCACCTTAGGAATATCTCAAAATATTATTTTATATTAAAGTCAAAATCGGTTTATAATGGTTCCAAAGGGTCTTATTTCGAAGCTAAAGTGGGTAAGGGTAGAAATCCTATCAAAAAATAGTATTTAGACAAGTTTAGGGTATTATTTTAACCTTATCAATTAGATTTAACTCTAAGTTAAATAATTTAACTTTTACCGTGTCTTTTTGTTTTCTTTCACTATATGGTTAATACACTTACTATAACATTCCAAACGAACCCAAAATTATTTATTATTAATATATATATCCTTATATAAGTCATTTGGCCGAACCTTAGATTTTGTTGGAATAAAATAACAATTAATAATATAATATCTGATTTAAAAACTATTTTGTGTCAATTTTGACACTATTTGATATATGATTTTTGTGAAAGTCATAACAGAATTATATGTTCGAACCAAGTTTATTAAATCAACAATAATATATCATAGTAACCTATAAAATTAGTGGAATTCATAAAAAGTCTCAAATTACATTTATTTTGGTGTTTATAACATCAATTATGTCATTATTTCATAAATAAGATAATTTCTCCATCATAATTGTGTCATAAATAAATTAAATTATTTAATGTCTAAAAATTATAAATAAAATACCATTATGTAGGAAATCGTTTTAGCTTTCTAATGAATATTTATAGTAGAATTTATATTATGTATAACCCCATATTAAAAATGATTTACTTATTAAACTTTGATTTTAACTATTTTAACCCTTCTTTAAATAAATTAATAATAAATGTCCTAATCTAACCCAAGTGGGCCTAAATGGTCATATTTTATTCATAAGGTTGTTTTTGGTCGAATTACACTTATCCAATAGAATTAGGACATGTTTTAGGGTAATAGTAATATCATATTTACCCCTATTTACTATTAACCGCGGTAAAAAAAAGTAAAAAGTTACTATTCACCAAAAATTTATTTTTATCTCATTGAACCACATTTTACTTACTGATATCAACCGTGTCTGTCGGATTTTCGAAATTCCATTCACAGAAGCGGTAAAATTAAGTTTTATGCAAAATTCAGTTTTTAACCTACCACTTAGTGGTTTCACTATTCATCAAAAATTGAAAGTTTTCAGAAAAATACCAAAATTTCACCCTAGGCTAATTTCGGTATTCCGAATCCAAAAATGAAGTCCATTTTGAAAAATAAAATTTATAAAATTTCAAAAAGTGGTTATTACTATTCATAACGGCTAGTTTTAATAATATTTTAATAGCATATCGTTGTTTAGTGAAACTCGGTATTGCGTACGATGCAAGCTATCAAGGAAGGTCGCGATTGCATGTAAAGTAAGACAAGCTAGTATGTAGTGAAAGATTCCTTTGATGATATATAAAAACAAAATATTACTCATAAAAATCTCGGGTGTTACATTCTACCCCCCTTAAAAAGAATTTCGCCCTCGAAATTCATCACTTTGTAACAAACAGATGAGGATACTTTTCCCTCATCATATCCTCAAGCTCCCATGTAGCTTCTTCAAGTTGGTGTTTCCTCCATAAAACTTTCACCAATCGAGTGGTCTTGTTTCGTAGGACTTTTTCGCTACGATCCAGAATCTCTATCGGTTGTTCTTTATAAGAAAGATCTTGCTCCAGTGGTACAACTTCTGAGCTGTGTACATGTGAAGGATCGGGTATGTACTTTCTCAGGAGAGATACATGGAACACATCGTGAACTTGAGAGAGATTCGGTGGAAGAGCCAATCGGTAAGCTACCTTTCCAACACGATCCAGTATTTCGAAAGGACCGATATATCTAGGGCTCAACTTCCCCTTCTTTCCAAATCTCAAAACCCTCTTCCAGGGAGATATTCGTAAGAACACTTTATCACCAACTTCAAACTCTAGGTCTTTTCTTCGGTTGTCAGCAAAACTTTTCTGTCGACTCTGAGCTGCTCTTATGTGTTGTTGAATAGATCTGACCTTTTCTGTCATTTCATCAATGAGATCAGGTCCTAATAGCTTTCTTTCCCCAACTTCATCCCAGCAAGTTGGAGTCCTGCATTTCTTTCTATAGAGAGCTTCATAAGGAGACATATGAATACTGGAGTGAAAGCAATTATTATAAGAAAATTCCACCAAAGGTAGGTGTTGATCCCAACCTCCTTTGGAATCCATAGAGCAAGCTCTCAACATATCTTCTAGGGTTTGAATTTTTCTCTCAGACTGACCATCTGTCTGGGGATGATAAGCAGTGCTGAAACTCAACTCTGTATCCAGAGTATGTTGAAGACTTCGCCAGAACTTCGAGGTAAATCTCGGATCCCGATCAGATATAATAGAAAGTGGTACTCCATGCAATCTTACCACTTCCTTTACATATATCATGGCAAGCTGATCTAGAGAGAAATCCTCTCTAATAGCAATGACGTGTGCAGACATTGTAAGATGATCAACTATGAACTAGATAGCATTATTGCCTTTGGATGTTTTAGGAAGTCCTGTGACAAAGTCCATAGTGATGTTTTCCCATTTCCATTCGGGTATGGGTAATGGTTGTAACATCCCCTTAGACTTCTGTCTCTCAGCTTTAAGTTGTTGACAAACCAAGCATCGAGAGACATATTCAGCAACATCTCTTTTCATGCCATCCCACCAAAAGTACTCTTTCAGGTCCCTATACATCTTCGTGCTTCCAGGATGAATAGAGAATGAAGAACTATGAGCCCCATCCAGCAGCTCCTTCTTTAATTCGGGGATGGGAGGAACACAAACCCGATTCCTGAACTTTATTATCCCATCACAATCAAGGTTGAATTCAGGAAAATTTCTCACCTTCTTTTGTAACTCTACATCTTCTTTCTGTGCCTCTTTAATCTTCACATGTATAGATGGTTGAACATTCATTTGAGAAAGATAAGATTTTTCCCCTTTCATTATAATTCCAAGATCCATCCTTTGTAAATCCATAAATATTGGATCTTTTGTGATCCTCATCATGGATAAACTAGCATGTTCTTGTCGACCTAATGCATCTGCCACCTTGTTTGCTTTCCCAGGGTGGTAATGGATTGAGCAGTCATAATCCTTAATCATCTCCAACCATCTTCTTTGACACATATTCAACTACTTTTGTGTGAAAATATACTTTAAAATTTTATGATCAGTATAAATATCACACCTTTCACCATAAAGGTAATGCCTCCAAATCTTTAATGCAAAGATTACCGCAGAAAACTCCAAATCATGTGTTGGGTAATTTTGCTCATGGATTTTCAACTGTCGTGAGGCATAAGCTATCACCATATCATTTTGCATAAGAACACACCCCAATCCCTTCTTGGATGCATCACTGTAGATCACAAACCTTTCTCCACTACAAGGCAGTGTGAGCACAGGTGCACTGGATAACCTTCTTTTCAACTCCTTGAAATTCTCTTCACATTCCTCTGTCCAAAAAAACTCAACTCCTTTCCGAGTGAACTTGGTGAGTGGATTAGATAATCGTGAAAAATCATTTACAAAACATCGATAATATCCAGCCAAACCAAGAAAACTTCGGATCTCAGTTACTGTTGTTGGTCTTGACCATCTTTTGATAACCTCTGTTTTTGCTGGATCCACAGATATCCCCTCTTTTGAGATTATGTGACCCAAAAATGAAACTTTTTGAAGCCAAAATTCACACTTGGTAAATTTGGCATAAAGCTTCTCCTTTCTCAGGGTATTCAATATAATTCTCAAGTGATCTTCATGCTCTTCCTTTCTCTTTGAATAGACAATAATATCATCTATAAAGATTACCAAAAATTGATCAAGATAGTCTCTAAAGACTCTATTCATTAGATGCATGAAGATAGCAGGGGCATTAGTAAGACCAAATGGCATCACTATAAATTCATAGTGTCCATACCTTGTACGGAAAGCCGTCTTTGGTATATCCTCCCTTTTGACCCTTAATTGATGATACCCTGAACGAAGATCAATCTTGGAAATGTATTGAGCTCAGCGTAGTTGGTCAAATAAGTCATCAATGCGTGGGAGAGGATATTTGTTCTTGATAGTGATCTTGTTAAGTTCTCGATAATCAATGCAGAGTCTCATTGATCCACCTTTCTTCTTAACAAATAGAACAGGTGATCCCCAAGGTGACGCACTAGGGCGTATGAATCCCTTATCAAGAATCTCTTGGAGTTGCTTCTTCAATTCCTACAACTCAATTGGGGCCATTCTATAAGGTGTCTTTGAAATAGGCAAAGCACCCGGTACGAGTTCTATTGAAAACTCAACTTCACGATTTGGTGGAAGACCCGGTAATTCCTCCGGAAAGACATCATCAAACTCCCGTACGATGGGAATATTCGTAATCGTAAGTTTCTCACCAACCATTTGAGATAAATAACCTTAATTTAGTGGAATCAAGACCCATAAGATGGAAGGAATTTCCACTGGAAGGTTATATTCATCCTTGCATCGATAGACGATTGTAGATTGATCTGGAATATGAAATGTGACTTCCCTTCTTTGGAAATTGATATGAGATCTATGTAGAGAAAGCCAATCCATGCCAAGAATCACATCAAATTCCACTAAAGGAAGGATCACAAGATTTGCAGGAAGCACTTTCCCACAAACTTCGATTGGAGAAGAATTATAAAATTTTGATGCGACTGTTGTGCCATTAGGTGTTGTCACAGCTAACTCAACATCTAATTGTTGAGGTAATACGGTGATACCCTTAGAAAATTCTTTAGAAATAAAAGAGTGGGTGGATCCAGAATCAAATAAAACATTTTCTACTTTAGAGTGGATGGTAAGTGTACCTTTCACCACTTCGTTATCGTACTCCACATCGCTGATAGAAATTGCATGTGACTTTCCTTTATCTTTAGCCTTAAGATTTTGTTGACGTCGACCATCATCGTCAACCCTTGGATTTGGGCATTGATTGGCATAATGCCCCATCTCCTTGCACTTGAAACATTGAAGTGTAGTAGGTTCATTCTGTGTATACCTTCCTTTGTTTGCATCATTAGACATCTTCTTCCCATTATCGCGGCATTAAAATTCCCGATGACCTTCCTTTCCACATTTGAAACATTTACTTGTACCTTTAAGAAAACTCCCTCCATGTTTCTTTCCACACTTTGAGCATAAGGGAAAGCTCATCTTCTGTTCAGTGTGCTCTTTATATTTTCCTTTGAATTCCATCTTCCTCTTCTTATGAAACCCATGTGACTGATGGGTTACTCCAATATCCATCTCGACTTTGAGAGCACATCGAATGATTTCCTCGTAGCTATTGAAGTCCCTTATGGCTAATGCCCTTCGAAGACTTGGTTTTAAGCCACTAAAGAATCGATCGATATTACTCTCAGGTTGGATAATAATACCAGAAGCATACCTTGGAAGTCTTGTAAAATTTGCTTCATAGGTACCAACAGATTCATCATCTCTTTGCTACAGTTCAAGAAACTCTTTCTCCATCTTTGTTTGGAGAATACGAGGGAAGTAATTATTGAAAAGTAAGTTCTTGAACTCGTCCTATTCCATAGACTCAATTTCATCCCTTTTCCTCGTATTCTTAATAAGATTCCACCATTGATCAGCATCTCCTTCCAAACGATACACTGCTAGGATGACTTTATCATGTTCAGAACATTGAAGAACTGAAAATATATTTTCAGTAGTACTAATCCATTGTTCAGCAACTAATGGATCAGTAGACCCGTTGAAAGAAGGTGGACGCTGCCTCATGAATGATTCAACAGAATGTTGCTCCTTCTTCTGCTCGTTTGGAAGTCCTGCATGATTCATAGCTTGAGAAATTTTTGCGAGCATGGCTACAATATTTTTCATTCCAGCTCCCATATCGTTTGGTTGCTCAGGGGGACAATCATTGCATTGCCCATCTCATTCCACATTAACACGGTTCCTTCGGGTTCCAGCCATTGACTAAAACCAAGAAGAATAGTGTGAGCAACACTAATTATAATAGGAAAAACACATAATCAAGGATAAAATTTAACACTTATCCTAGGGTATTCATGGACATTTCTAAAACACTAAGATTGTGTTCTATGCTTAGAGTTATCCTTAGGGTTCTTACTAAGACTTTCACATCCTAGTTTCCAAAGGTTGACTATACCTTTCCTCTGATACCAACTATAACGACCCATACTTTACATACATTGTTAATACTTCAAAATTGAAGCACACTTATTACAACATATGACAAAACCACAAAGGACCGTATAGGTATAGTGTCTTTAGAAACTGGGAAACATAAACAACTGGTTCATAAATCTTCTATAGTGTCTCCCATTTATTTCATCATATCTAGGGTCCCTTTTAGCATATTCTACTTAATATCCATCTTCCTGACCTGGGGAATAGAAAACATAAAAGGGTGAGCTCAAATGCTCAGCAAGGGCAAATAAAGGAAATAAAAATCATATCATATCTTTTTGAAAATCATAACCTGCAAAAGAGATCATAATATCTTAACATGGAATAAATCATAGAAGTGAAAATGAGATCCCCATAATCATAACATAAAACTTGAAACTTTGTGGCATGTACACATAATCATGGAAAATCATTTCTTGTTAGTCATGACTCATTTCCAAGACTATCTTAGCGGACAAAGTCCATTTCGGAACCGAGTTCACTCCTCGTTTCAGTCCTGTATCACTGAACCGAAATAACCTTCCGTTCCAGCCATGTCTATCTCATGAGATATAAATCTTTACCCAATGCATTGGAGGGAGATATAGGTCCCACCCATCTTATAATGAATCCTTTCTTATTTGTGCCACATAATCATAAATCATACATCATCGCATAACACATGTAACAAAAATGGGATTCTTGAAACATCATGACATCATAAAACAAATCATATAAGGTAAATGACTTCATAAAAATAATTCTCTCACAACATAATCAAATAAATGTAATAATAGGGATAAAAACAGAACCCTTTATTATCTTAGATGGAAAATAATTTTGATAAAACACTTGAACTCCATTCTTGAGGAAAATATCCTTTCTACTTCAAAAACATTTTCCTTTCTAAACATGTCATACAATTTGAAACTAAAAGAAGTTGATTAAAAATAAACATGAAAACTTGTAAAGGAATCTTCTTGAAAATAATGTTTTAAAAATCCATTCATGCCGTATAAGTTAAAAAAAACATTCTTCGTACTTTTGTCGGAAAAGTCAAAAAGTACCTCGTATGAAAAATGACAAAAGATTCCTTTCATATCTTTTACTAAAAACTCACCGAAGGGTAAAATGGGATTTAAACAATTGTATGTGGATTTAAATAACATTACATATTGAGGGAACATGGATGTGGATGATAAAACACACCCTAGTAATTACCATAGTTAAAACAATCTCGGATAAAAGTGAGATTGTGATATTTCCCTTACCTTAGGTCCGATTTGCTTTGTACGGGTCTGAAGCTCCTGTATAATGGTTTAAATAATGTTATTTACTTATTCCAGAATCATACATATTTATATGATATCATATATGGTCATATTCTTAGCTTCTTGTTAGTAATATTTCATTGTTACTTGTTACTCGGGTCTTTATTGCCTTTTGTTCTTATGCGTGTTTTGCCGAATAAATTCTTATTCTTATTTTAAGGTTATAGATAACTTATATCCATAATGGTATCAATGTAACATATATCATATTTATTCATTCAATTCATTTATATAATTACTATGTAATGATGATCATGTAGAACGAGTCGCATCACATCGTGGAGACGGTATTCCGTACGTACGCACGAGTGATGATATCGTTCCTATGATCGTGGAATTGTATTGGAGTATATATATATTATTTCAGTATCAATATTACTTTATAATAATCATAAATAGTTACTCATTACACCATTGTACCCATCCTTGTAAGGTGATGGTGGAAAATAGATTACACCACGGCGTGGAGACGGTATTTCGTACATTCGCACGCGCGTTGATATCATTTTTCCGTAGGATGGATAGAAGGTGAATTAGGGTTGTTTCATATTTATAATAACATATCAGTATGTAAGTAATACTTATGTTATTACTTTCTCATGAAACAACTAAAGAAGAAGAAGTTGAAGAAGAAAGAAATTGAAAAGATCGGTAATGGATATTACCTCTTCTTTGGAACGCTTCTTTGAATCCTCCACTTAGGGAACTAAGATTGGTATTTGAAGAAGACCAGGACCTCTAGGATTATTCTAGGGAAGTGGAGAGGAGAAAATGGCAGGGTTTGGCCGAGCTTGAGTGCTCAAATTGGTGTGAGGAGGAGGGGGAGGAGGTGCCCTTTTATAAGGGAGGAGAGAGGCACCTTAGGAATATCTCAAAATATTATTTTATATTAAAGTCAAAATCGGTTTATAATGGTTCCAAAGGGTCTTATTTCGAAGATAAAGTGGGTAAAGGTCGAAATCCTATAAACCAATAGTATTTAGACAAGTTTAGGGTATTATTTTAACCTTATCAATTAGATTTATCTCTAAGTTATATAATTTAACTTTTATCGTGTCTTTTTGTTTTCTTTCACTATATGGTTAATACACTTACTATAACATGCCAAACGAACCCCAAATTATTTATTATTAATATATATATCCTTATCTAAGTCATTTGTCCGAACCTTAGATTTTTAGGAATAAAATAACAATTAATAATATAATATTTGATTTAAAAACTATTTTGTGTCAATTTTGACACTATTTGATATATGATTTTTGTGAAAGTCATAACAGAATTATATGTTCGAACCAAGTTTATTAAATAAACACTAATATATCATAGTAACCTAGAAAATTAGTGGAATTCATAAAAAGTCTCAAATTAAATTTATTTTGGTGTTTATAACATCAATTATGTCAATATTTCATAAATAAGATAATTACTGCATCATAATTGTGTCATAAATAAATTAAATTATTTAATGTGTAAAAATTATAAATAAAATACCATTATGTAGGAAATCGTTTTAGCTTTATAATTAATATTTATAGTCGAATTTATATTATGTATAACCCCATATTAAAAATGATTTACTTATTAAACTTTGATTTTAACTATTTTAACCCTTCTTTAAATAAATTAATAATAAATGTCCTAATCTAACCCAAGTGGGCCTAAATGGTCATATTTTATTCATAAGGTTGTTTTTGGTCGAATTACACTTATCCAACAGAATTAGGACATGTGTTAGGGTAATCGTAATATCATATTTACCCCTATTTACTATTAACCGCGGTAAAAAAAGTAAAAAGTTACTATTCACCAAAAAATTATTTTTATCTCATTGAACCACATTTTACATACTGATATCAACCGTGTCTGTCGGATTTTCAAAATTCCATTCACAGAAGCGGTAAAATTAAGTTTTATGCAAAATTCAGTTTTTAACCTACCACTTAGTGGTTTCACTATTCATCAAAAATTGAAAGTTTTCAGAAAAATACCAAAATTTCACCCTAGGCTAATTTCGGTATTCCGAATCCAAAAATGAAGTCCATTTTGAAAAATAAAATTTATAAAATTTCAAAAAGTGGTTATTATATTTTCATAATGGCTAGTTTTAATAATATTTTAATAGCATATCGTTGTTTAGTGAAACTCGGTATTGCGTACGACGCAAGCTATCGAGGAAGGTCGCGATTGCGTGTAAAGTAAGCAAAGATAGTATGTAGTGAAAGATTACTTTGATGATATATAAAAACAAAATATTACTCATAAAAATCTCGGGTGTTACAATAATGATAAAATTATAACTCTATATGTGTGAGAAAGACGATACTGTAGTTAAAGATAAAATTGGTTAACTAAAGGGTTAGACCAAAATATAAAGTTAAAAGGCCATTTATAAATTTATATATATTTATTTCTGGAATTATTTCAACCATATAATGCATTATATTTGAATATATGTCCATATGGAAGCATTTTTCTATAGAATGACTTTATTATACTTTAATATTTTTAGAAATTTCAAGAGTGTATCTCCCCTTACATATAAAATGGATCCACTCATTTCTCTTATTTACATCACCTTTAGAAATTAATATAGATAATAAACTACACATTTCTATTATAAACTTCTCTATACATGAATTATAGGTTCTTTTAATCTTAAAATACCATTCCATGGGTCCTTTAGAAGGTATGTAAAGGAGGCTGTAGAAAAAAAGGTAATCATCTTACCCAACCTCTTTCAATTTAATTATTCTAATGAATCCCATAATTATATGATTTTTATCATAAAATAATAAATTAATTATCATTAATATTCTGAAATGTTATTATGATTACGATATTCCCATTATCCACCCCATTCCCATCAAATGAGAAGATAAAATTTCACTTATGCGTATATATGGCTTACCGTCTCCACATAGTGATGCAATGCGTTTTCATCACAATATTTCATGGATGGTTATCACATAACTTTATTTCATTCCATCCATCAAAAAGTGAAAACAACATTCATGCATATGTACAATCAACCATCACCATGAACGATGTAATTCATTTTTCTACATATAACCACGATCAATGTATAGGTACTGGGACTGATGAACTGAAATATGCATAGAAAACATAGTAGTTGTCATGTTGAACAATGATATTAATAATTTTTTTTAATAAATATGTAATAAGATGTCATAAGTAAATTATAAATTATATGATAGATATGAGTATTATTCTTAAATACATATATAATAAACCTATATTTATTATAAAATAGTATTGAATATTCTTGAATAATGTTGATACTTGAGGTAAGGGATTTATGTTGCAATCCCATTTTAACAGAAATTGTTTATGTTTGAATTTACATTGAGTAAAATATATTATTTTTAATAAATAATTATCATTAATTATTATTATACAGTAGATATTTCTATATATTACATGTTTTCCTTTAATTTTCCCATCATTATGAACAAAAAATACTAAAATAATGTTTTTAAGGAGAACCTACTTTATTTATCTTTTTAGTTTACAATTTTTTCTCTTCCATATCCATGTATTATAAAAACGTTTTAAAAAATATTTTTACTAAAAAAATATTAATTTTAATGTCATTTATACCCATGCTTGGGTTTTTATAAAAAAGTCATTAGAATATTCTTTTTATTTTCTGAACATGATACTTTATGAATTTTTATAATGGAGTGAAATGAATGTTTTATTTTAACATATACAACATGAAATAAAATTCCCACCATCATGACCACAAAATTATATGAAGATTACGTTATATATTTTCATGTTTATTTTCCTTGAAAATATATTCCTTAATATTTGGAAATCATGATTATTTTAAATAAGTTATTTTCAATGAGAAAATGTGTCACAACCCCCTCTCTAAAAAGATTCCCCTTGTGAGATTGTAATGAAGTAAGAGAGATTATAATCCCCCAAGTCTCACCTCTATTAGTCCCTAGTGTGGAAACCAGCACCAAGGGTATAAAAATCTCAAAAAATAAGAGACATTTCCCTTTCTATAGTAACCATGATCAGGAGATAATATGGTCCATCTAAAAAAACTCCAAAAACTATATAAAATAAATACCAAAATCCATCCCTCATGCATGTTTTAAAGTAAAACTACTTAAAATACAATGAAAAGATCCAAAATAAATTCCACAAGAAAATATAATCAACAAAAAAATAACTATCCTCAATGTAAGAGCTAGTAATGTCTAGCACAATCCCCATAATCTCCTTGGAAAATTGAAAGATGTTTTATAACGTAGTGTGAAAATACAAGTATACTCAGTAGGGAAAAACTAAAGTACCTCGTGCACAAGTGGAGAGGAATACTAATTCCCCATGAGAAAACAAAAAAACCAATAGCACCAATCAAGTTATACTAGCCATACCCACCTCCCCAAGGGAACACTCAACAAATAACAATAGTCATGTAAAGTAATATTGATCACATTTATGATAGTGTACCCGACACCACTTTTCTATTGATTAACCTCTCTCACACCCCAATAGAAAATGTACCAGCACTCCCACCTCTTCCAAAAGTACCTTTTTACAACCTGACTACACACACCTAGGCCACACACCACACCACATCCTACCCACAAACACATGGGATACATACCATAGAATGTCCTTCCCACAGAAACTTGGGCTACATACCGAACCACATCCTGAAGGCACATGGGCAATCACAACTCATATCATCCTGAAGACAGTTGGGAAACCAAAACTGGCCCACACACACATGGGCACCAAAAACCACAACCTTCTGGAAGAATATTGGGCTAACATCACCTAGAATAGGGAGTAGGGATGGGGGGCTGGCCAACCATCCATTCTCCCATTAGTATGTTTGGTAAATACACCCTCCCCCATAACAATGGGGGTTTTCAGCACACGGTTCTCAACTAGGGTGGGGTGTGTATAGAAATAAAAAAAGTACAAGTATATATATAGGCATCAAACACTAATCCCAACCTATTGGTTCTCAATCACACAATCTATAAACCTATGTTACTTCTTACTATGCTACAACCTCTAAATTCATTTATTAACAAAAAAAGTCACTTCAGAAGTGGATAAACATTTATTTTAGTTATTCCATCCCCAAATGGTAAACTATGAACCAAAAAACACTACTAAAAACATATCCCAAGATAAACATTGGAAGAAAAACATGGCAAAACAAATGACTTCACATTTACTCTCAGATTAACACCCATTCATCCACTGTCATCACCCCATTAAATCACAACCATTCCTTGTATCCCTACATCATACCCACAACATACTCACCACAGCCCCAAAAATCCATCACCCAAAACCCAACCATTAGAATCCTTTCTGCATAAACACACCATTCCAAACAAAATAAACAAATCAAAACCTGGTTGTTGCCTCTCTACACAAACACAGTACACCCAACAAACGTTACACAACAGAGATGTTGTCCTATTACGCAATAGGTTCATCCATTAAAAAATAAATAAAACATTCAACCTAAGATTTCATTAAACCATTGATACCACCCAATACACACATCCACACTCTTATCCACAACACCACAGAACCAACACAAGACATAATGCCAAACATAACCATACATATCACACATCCACACCAAACAAGAAATGTGTATTTAGATTTAACATCACTCATTTATTAATTTAAACTTTTATTATTTAGGGGTGGTTATAAAAAAAGTTCAGTCCTCGGGAACCCATTTATTTAACTGGGTATACGTGATTAACTGGATTTTTATATTTGGATCCATTCAATAGAGGATTAGTAATAAGTAGAAAATATCACCATTGCGAATGAAAATTCGACCCATGGTCATGGTTTTTAGAAGGAACACATTAAGAAAAAATCACAACATGGATCAAAGATAACCTATAAATAAATATGATCATATTCATAATATTCCCATCCCCTCATTTATTACTTCTTCTTATCCCAGATAAATATGTATCAAACTATATTCACAAAGAGACATGAGTACACCCACCCCACATGATACACAAATCATGGAATTCCTCAATCCATGTCAAGATAATATTTTCTCTGGGAATTACTGACTCACCCGCACGAGTTTAATCATATCTCAATTAATGAATCTTGACTAGGAATCTGGTCCTCCCCCTTCCACATTTATGGAAATCATCAAAAATAACAGAATAATAGAAAAACTCATCCCATAGAAAACATGGTTCAAGAATCACAATACAATGTAAAAGAGGACAAGGAAAAACTCAGAACAACTCTAGGTACAGGGCACATATCTATGATTCTCAATCCCTATTACTCTCCTCCAGGCCATCGTGCCTCCAAAACACACAAACCAATAGAATGTAACATCCTTGAATAACCATCTCCCGATGATCTTGGATCACAACCGGTTGTTCCACAAACATCACATCATCTTCGATATCCAAATCTCCCCATTCAATGACATTAGAGTCCTCATGAAGATATTGGAGAAGCTGAGACATGTGAAAGACATCATGGATCCTCTCTTAATGTGGTGGTAATTCTATTTGTTATGCCACCTCACCAACTCGCCCCAACACCTCAGAGGCTCTAATGATACTTAGAGAATTATTTCTCCCTCTACCAAATATATAATTCTCATGTTGAGGGGAAACCTTTAAGAAAACATGGTCTCCAACCTCAAACTACAAAGGCCTCCTCCTATAATCGGCATACAAATTATTATAGTTATATACCTCCTTCATTCTCTCATGAAAAATGGTGTGACTTATTAGTCACACTCTGCACCCCTTTAGGACCAATAAAAGCTTCCTCCCCAACCTCAGTCCACCATAAATTTGAACAAAACAGTCTCCATACAAGTCTTCTAACAAAGTCATACCAATAGAACAATGATATCTATTATTGTAAGAAATGTCTACCAAGGGTTGGTTTCATACCCAAGATCCCCCAAAGTCTATGACGCATTCCTGCAACATGTCCTCCAATAATTGGATGGTTTGATATGTATGCCCATCTGTCTAAGGGTGGAAG
Source organism: Viscum album (assembly GCA_963277665.1). NCBI lineage: Eukaryota > Viridiplantae > Streptophyta > Magnoliopsida > Santalales > Viscaceae > Viscum > Viscum album. The sequence continues at coordinate 83,250,000 of OY728121.1, read as the reverse complement.
GTAGTGCTGAGGTGTAACTATGTTCCAAAATCATGATACAATCCCATCCTGAATCGTGACGTAAAACATTTATCCTTATTTGAGACAATGGATCTTGTAACTACATCCAGACACACCACCTCATCCACATAACTCTTTGATGATGAATCCACTCTGCCCGACAACTTAATCTCTAAGAAGTTGGTCGATTTCATCAGCCGATCCACCACTACCTAGATAGACTCATAGCCTCCCTAAACCCTCAGTAACCCTGTGATGAAATCCATCGATATGTAATCCCATGACCACTCGAGTACATTCAATGGCTGAAAAAAAAACCACCAGGTAAACAACGCTCAACCTTCACCTTGTAGCGCACTTAGCAATTCACCATATACTCTACTCCCTCCCATTTCATCCCAAGCCACCAAGATTTTTATTTCAAGATGTGGTAAATCTTAGAAACTCCTGAGTGTAGCACTATGGGTGATCTATGAAACTAATCGATAACTCCATCACACATCACCAAGGGAACAAATAGCCTCCCACAAAATATAATATGATTTTGACCGTCCTATGACCATCCCTTCAGAGCATCACCTTGGACAATTTTTTCACGCATCACCTCTTCCTTAGAGTCTCCACACTGAGACTCCTCCACTTGCTGTATCAAAGTAGAAAGTAATTTCATCTAAAATAGACAACATCTACCAGAATATATTACTGCATATAATTACAAGGATCATAACTCCTCCACTACCTTCCAAGAATATGCAAATTCCTGAAAACCCCCTTTTTATGACTTCCTACTCAAATCATAGGACAAAAAAATCCCCTTTAATGAGGTGTAATAGATCTCAAAATCACAGTTTTGAAGAAACTCCATCCACCTGTGTTGTCACAAGTTCAGATCTCAATGCTAAAATATATAACTAATGATATTATGATCTGTGAAGACCACAAATCACTCGCCAAGAGGTAATGTCAACACAACTTCAATGCGAACATGACCACCGCTAGATTCAGATCATGGGTGGCATATTTACATTTGTGGGGACATAAATTCCTAGACCCAGAAGAGATCACTCCCCACTGTTGAATCAGAACACATCCAAATCCCGGATGAGAAGCATCACAAAACACTTCAAAAATCACCCCTTCTTCTGGATACTGGCGCAGTAACCAACTTCCCTTTCAGGTAGCAGCAAACTACCAAGCACAACTCACTCCACACAAAATCTAGGTCCTTTCGAGTCAAGTATATCAAAAGAGCTACAACATGAGATATATTAGGTAAAATGCTCTGGTAATATCCTTTTAGACTAAGAGAATGGTTAACCTCTACCACATTTTTTGGTGAGGACCAAGAAAAAACTTATTTTACCTTCGATGGGTCCACATATACACCCTTCTATGACACCACATGTCCAAGGAAATGTACCTCTCAAAACTAGAGCATACACTTGGATATATTTTCATAGATCTCGTGGTGTTGATAGATCTCCAGGGCAATCCTAATATGCTTGTTATGATCCTCCATTTACTTTGAGTATATCAATATATCATCGATGAATATGATGATGAACCGGTCCAAGAACTCATGAAAGATAGAGTTCATGATCCCCCTGAACATGGATGGTGCGTTTGTAACACCGAATGGTATAACCACAAAATTGAAGCTCACATACCCGCACCTAAAAGTGATATTCAGGATATAACCTTCTTTCACCCTCATTTGATGATACCCAAACCACATATCAATCTTAGAGAACCAACTTTCTCCCCTCAGATATTCGAAAATATCATCTATCCTCGGGAGAGGGTAATAGTTCTTGACAGTTGCCCGATTCAACCATTGGTAGTCTATAAAAATCCTCTGACCACCATCCGTCTTTTTCACAAATATGATAGGAGAATCCCATGGAGACACATTGGGTTAGATAAATCCCTTCTTCATCAGGTCATCAATATGAATCCTCAATGCTAAATTCTCTAAAGGACCCATCAGATAAGGAGTCATCAAAATCAGGGAAGCACTAGGATTAATGTCTATCATGAAATCAACATCACATCGAGGGGTTAGAGTCAAAAAATCCTTAGGGAAGACATCTAAGAATTACCTAATAACTCTGGGAACCTCCTCTATCTTAGCATCCACCGATTCAACTAAAATCTCAACAAACAAAGAATGAAGGGGTGCACACAACAACTGGCCATCTGACAACTCTGATTGCTAGAAAAAGACACATGTTGTCCATCCACATATTAGAAAATGAATATCCTCCAAAAGTTTTCGATAAAATAATTCATAGATTAAAACTCTCAATGATAAGAATTAAATCATATGGTTGCATCTGTAATAGGAAACGATCCCCATGTGAATGATGGGACCCCATCATCTGTCTACATCCCTGGAATGCATAAAAAAATATGGTCTGACCTCTGACCATAATACTCAACACCATGGGTATGAGAAACATCTATAAATATAGTCCTAGAGTATGGGATATACCATGACCAACAAAGGAGTGTGAAGCTCATATATCAAACAAAGAATAAGTAGTAGTAATGAACATCCTAATCATAGCTCGAATGATCTCCGACCCTCCTATAAATGATGCCTCTATAGTGTACAAATGACCATGCCCAACCCCTCATCCCCTATATGGAAGACCACCTCCTCAACCATACCCAGGTCAAGGTCCTGGAGTAACACCCTAAGGTTGACCTCTACTTGCTCCATCTCCCTCTGGTGGAGTGTGAAGCTGTTGTCCCTACTGCTAGAACTTCCTGACTAGAAACTTCTATTGAGGTGGGTTCTAGTCCTAACCACCACCACCATACTAAGACAGACTGGCAACTGGGATATGAATCAAAATATTTCCATAGATTCTATAGATAAAACCCAATTTCCCTAGGCTGACGCGATATGTATGAGGATAAGAAGGTCAAAACTAAAACTACTATGGTCAGCTCCCCTTCTGTCAGAATCTTGAAGGCTCAGGTTCCTTAGACCTAATACTAATAGACTTTCCCTTCATAGAACCCTACTAGATCCCCTCTCACTATACACCTACAATTGTTTGAATCCACACAATTACTTCTACCTTCTTCTGGACTGCAACATATTTCAATAAGGTGAAGAGATTATCTGCATACGTGAGAGAAGGATGAAGTGCATCCTCTAAGCATTTCACCTAAGAATCCTCATCTGGAAAGAGATATGGGAAAAAAGAAAATAAGATCCTTGAACTTTATCCTCAACTCCCGCACTAACATACATCCCTACTGGAGGGATAATAGCTCCAATATCATCTCAACCTTCATGGTCGAGGAAAGGAATTACGTCTGAAACTCCTAAAACATGACCCATAGAACACCAACCAATTTCCTCCCCCAAGTACAAGGTCCACCAATGACATGTATCTCCCCACCTTTGGATGATTTCCTAGGGAACCCAGTACTATATCGAATACCAGATGAAGCTAAAAGTTATCACAAGCTCCTTGAGAAAACTCTTTGTGTGGATGTTTTAAACTCTTCCCTTCTACTTTCCCAGAGTCTTCCGCTGGAAATAATAAATCATATTCTACCACCTGTTGTCCTCCTATACTAGGTAAACCCTCCATCGATTGACTAGGTTAGGCTTCTGAGCCTCCACTACCTATTCCACATCCAGATGACAACTGGATTCCATACCTAAACAGGTAAACAAGGAACTCCTATGCTCGAGCAGTATGAAATTTTATTTAAGATATATTTTAACTCATTTAACCTTTTAGTTATTTAAAAATTCCCAAAATCCCCAATTCAATAAAAATCACAAGTCATTATGATGCATGCACCTTTCCTCGGATCTCTACCCTACAAAAAATTTATTATCACTTCGTTGTTCGGTAAGCTCAGAGTCCATGCATCGGATCACGGGGGCCCTAAAATCCAATGATCTAGCCAATCTTCCTTGGCCTATGTCACTCGCCATGATCACCTTACACTGTTTCCCTACCAACCCATTCAATCATCACTATGCCTAACTACGAACTTTGTCTTATCTCTCAACCATCCCTCTAATACCATTATGTCATGACCCCCCTCTAAAGATTCCACTACTGAGATGGAAATAAAGGAAGAGAGATAATGGCCCCCCAATTCCCGCCTCCAGTTGGCCCCTGGGTGGTGACCAACACCAAGGGTATATAAATCACACAAAATGGGAGGCATTACCCAATTTATTGTAACCAAGATTAAGAGATAAGAGTGTCCATCTCAAAACAACTCCAAGAACTATATAAAAGAAAACCAACATCCATCCCACATGCTTGTTTTAATGTAAAATGACTACAAATACAATTAAAATATCTAAAGTAAATACCAAAATAAATGCTCTGCAGTGACACAACAACTATCCCATCATTTGAGCTAGTAATTTCCAGCATGATCCACATAATCATCCAGGAAACCTGAAAGCAGTTTTATAATGTAGTGTGATCATACAAGTATACTCATTAGGGGAAAACCAAAGTGGATCATACACAAGTGATGGATCATACTAATGATCCATGATAAAAAATAAAGAAACCAATAACACCTAAAATGGTATGATATCCATCCCCACCTCACCAAGGGAACTCTAACCACATAACGTATGTTATGTAATGTAATATAGAGCACATCGATTATAGGGTACCCCACAACACTTTCCCATTGATTAGCCTATCTCACACCCTAACGATAAACATCCTGGTGCTCCCACCTCTTTCGAAAGTACCAAGTCACAACCTGTCCACATACTCATGGGCCACATACCACACCACATCCAACCTGTAGATGCTTGGGACACATACCACACCACATCTTTCTCAGAGACACATAGTCTACATACCAAACCACACCCTAAATAATCCTATGAAAGTGCAACTCATCTCATCCTGAAGACACATGGGAAACCACAACTTGCCTAGACACACCTGGGGCCCATAAAACCTAACCTTCCCAAAGGATCTTGGGGAAACATCACTTGGAAGAGGGATAAAGGAAGAGCAGGTGGATAACCATCCATCCCTCCACTAAGATGTTTGGGAATGAAACCTTCCCCCATTACAATGTGGGTGTTCCGATCATGGTTCTCAACTAGGGTAGGGTGAATATAGAAGTAACAAGGATGTACAAGTGTATATATATAGGTATCAAAAATTCATCTGAACATATGTGTTCTCAATAAAAAGATAAACGATGTTATGACACTATCAGCTCTCCTGCAACCTCTAAATGAATTTATTAACACTAGATATTGTAACTTTGGATGTTGATAAACATTTATTTTAGTTACTATATCCTTACCTAAGAAACTATCAACCACAACACACAACTAGAAACACACCCCAATATAAACAGGGGAAGAAAACCATGGTAAAACAACCTACTTCACATTTCCACATACTTTAACTCCCATTCAACCACTATCATCACCACATCACAACACCACCATTCCGACTTCCCCACTGCATACCCCCACCATACTCATCACAACCACAATCATCCATCTCCCCCAAACACAACCAACAGTAGCCCCAGTTCATAAATAAACCATTCCCAACAACATAAACAAAACAAAACAATGTTGTAGCCTCTATACACCAACACACTAAACCCAAAAAAACATAGTAAAACCCAGATGCAATCCCACTACCCAACAAGTTCATCCAATATATAATCAATAAAAATCTAAACCTAAGATCCCATTACACCACCTATAAAATCCCATACACACAACCACACTCCGAGCCAAAACACCACACAACTAGAACATGACACCAGGCCGAACAAAACCACACACATCACATAGCTACACTAAACAAGAAAGGTTTATTTAGATTTAATAGCATTAATTCTTTAATTTATGCTTTGATAATTCAGGGGTGATCATAGAAGAAGTTCAATCTTAGGGAATACATTTATTTAACCAGGTATATGTGATTAACCATATTTTCATATTTCTACACATCCAATAGGGAATTACTAATAAGTAGAAAACATCACCAGTTCATAATCCAATACCACCAATGAACATAATTTTATTAAGGAATACAACCGTAACAAATCACAACATGGTCAAAAGATAACAAATAAAACAATATATGTATCTTCGTCATTTTCCTAGACCCTCATTTATTAAATTATATTATCTTCATTAAATTTGGATCCAAATATATTCAAAAGGACACATGAGTACACACACACTACCTGATACCAAAATTAAAAGAGATGAAGGGATCTCCACTTGGAAGAATAGACGTTTGACAACTCGTCCTATTGAGAAAACATGGGTTGCACAAGGCTCTAGGGAAACGTGTAACAAGGGTGAAACAAAGACACATGGCCCCTTGGGGAATAATGGTCTGGGTGCCTAGGTATCAAGAGAAATAGAAGCACAGAAGAATAGAAGGATCTCGACATTACAAAGGCCATATCCTAAATCTATAGGAAAAATAGTTTCAAAGGCCATTAAAGAAGGATCATGATCAAGACCACATAATTTGACTATTAAAAGTCTTATGGGAATTAAGAAATTAAATATAAAATTTATATCATTTGAAACATTTGAACTCATTTTTCATCAAATAAAATGCTAAATGGGAGAAACATGAAAAACTGGATAAAAATTGAATTTTGACAAACTATTAGAAATGACTAACCATTGGATGAGTCACTGATATGAAATAACAATAGAGAGTCACTAATGTGAGTCACCAATGCAAGATACTGATGGAGAGTCACTAATGCAAGTCACTGATGTGAGCTAATGATGGTGATTCACCGATGTGAGTCACTAATGCGAGCTCACAACACCACCTACCGATGCCACCTACTGACACCACCTACTGACACCACCTACCGATGACACCTACAGACACCACCTACTGACACCACCTACCGACCCCACCTACCAAGAACAACTACCATTGGAAAATAGGATTTTAAGAAAACTCTGGAAATAACTCACTGTTGCCTCCCAAAACACCTCAAACACAATATTTTTTCCATGTAATGGATTGGGGGGGGGGGGTCTGGGATATTACAAAAATGAATATAATTCATGAATTATTCCAAATATTTTTTGTTGAATTTTATCATTATTGATAGCATCCCTGATGTTAATATAAATTTACTAGGGATATGATCCAATGATATCATCCTAATTGTTTTATCTAGATAGTCTATTATTATAATGATGAGGTTTCTTGGAACCTAATTTATTTTAAATGGGTTATGTTATTTTCATATGATGAACATTTTATAATCTTTTGAAATTTATAAGAAGGAATTATGATAATATGATGGTTGGGTCCATTATAGCCCTCAAATGCATTTAGTAAAGTGATATTGTTATCTCATGAGATGATGATGATAATTTTTGACATGATTTTGAATAATATTTTTCAAATATTGAGGCTTGAGTGTGATTCCATTCTAGAAATTCTCATAGGAAAATGTATGGACTTGATTATGAATAACATTGTTCACTTTTTGATGCATGTGTATGATCGATTCCTAGAATCGATCACAAGGTTATCCATGGACATTATTTGATTTATCTTTGATTAAAATGTTTTTATTTCTTATTCTTAAGATTCCACATTCTTATATTATCACTCTTCAATTTTGATTACTAATATTACACCATTATTGACCATGCTTGTATATATGAATTGATTTTGAATTTTAGGATCTATACATCTTTTGGGGTGTGAATATTTTATGCCAAGAAAAGGAATATGAATATTTCATCATAGAATTATGATAATCATATCCTTTAATGATTGATATCTACCATGTTTACCCTTATTTAGTGTATGAGCACACCCTTTCTTATGTTTCATTTCACAGGGTAACAAATAATGGTTGTATGTAGAGTATCTATAAGGAGAGTTCTATATGGGAATATCCTTATACGAGATATTTATTATATTTCATGAAAGAAGATAATTATTTATATGGTGCATTGATACAATAAACCTTTATGGTTATTGGGCTTGTTTTATTTTGAAATGTATTGAATATTCATCTAAAATGATTCAGAATTTATATATGTTGTTACTGGGTGATTTCAGTTGGTATTAGAATACTTTTTAGTGATCCTTTGGAAACCCAGAAAATAAAACATTAGTGAATAACCATAAGATAACACTATGTATAAGAGAACATTCAATGTTATAGTAAATATTGAAGTGTAGTTTTCTTATAAAAACATACCTTTTTGGATGAAACAACTGGAAATGGTTCTGTCATAAACATGTCTATGGTTATTAACCCTAAAAATAGTTTGTTTAGTATATATCATCTATCATTATTATGGATAGTGATTGTGTCCTTACTATAAACCTAGTTTTAGACTCACAAGGGATATTCTTCGGTCAATTCACATTTTATTTATAAACCATAATGATGTATTTAAATAGATTATGATAATAGATATCATAGGTAAAATATAAGGTTTCATATAATGAGATGAAGGTTTCATGGTTTATAAATCCCATAAATAATTTTTCATGATTTTTTGTTTTCCCACAATGATTATTTATACAATATATTTTGGTTTCAGTAAATGTATGTGTAATAACCATATTTTTATATGATGTAAAAATCATTTAAATTTCGGTATAATTCTTTTATTTTTATCTAATATGGATTAATAGTGAGGCTATGGAGGAAACAAGGGTGTATGCTGTTGTTAGGATACTAGAGCCCCGTATTTTGGAAAAAGATATTGGGAAGCACAGTTAGTAGAAACCATGTTTCCCAGGACACATGGTATCTCCTAACCATGTGAGGAATTTAACAGGGATGAGAAGGGTACAAAATTTTACCCGTGTGCCCAGGTCTACATTCTAGTGAGGATTGTATGAAATTTTTAGTATATAAAAATTGAACTATTTGCGCATTGTCAGTAAAACTAGATGCATGAACCATTCCGATACCCTTTCGGGATAGTGGCCTCCATCTGGTTTGTGCACGGTTCGACCAACTATGCATCCAAACCATGAGACCCATGAAATTTGTGAAAAATTATAATATTACCTAAATGATTTGTAATTTTAACCCTCTTCTATTATTTCCCTATTCTACAGTTGTGGCTAGCTCTCCAACTCCCTTTTAGTTCAATGGAATCCCAAAGTTGGGTATTGGATAACCTTCTAATCTAGACTCCTATTCGATCTTAGTTTCTCTTTTTTGATGCACCATGGTAATATATTCTTTCATATTTCACCTTTAGTCATTTTTATATCTAAATATAATGTTATTTAGGTGTAGGTTTATATGCCATATTTTTAGGGAATTCGTCTTTTTTTCCGTTTTCATTCGATATGGACTAAACCAAAGGTTGATATGAGACAAGTGCTCCTCTACCTGAATAAGGTTGGCGGTCTTCTTATTATCCCTCAAATTTGATATGTTTTATAACATTTTCCATTTTACAACACACCAGTTTCACCGTGCATTTCTACTAAATTGAACATGTCATAAATTGGATTCTCTCTTTAGGATCCTAATGATCCTATTAGATCCCAAGACACATGTGAGGCCATCAAAATCAATACATGCCACCCCTATGTGAGTTCCCTTTATATGCCTAATTGGATTTCATGGTCATATAGATCAAACAACCATCAATGTTGTTGGACTAAATTATAAAAGGTGGGATCATAAATTTAAAATAGATGAATATAGTGGTGTATCATGAAAAAAACACTTATAAATTTAATGTATTCAATGGATGTGGACGGTATGTTTAAGTCATATAATTAAATAGAACAATGGTTGTATTATTGTTATTATCGAACTCCAATTAGTTATGAATTAAATGTTGGATCCTATTAAAACCTTGACTCTTTATAATTGATATAATTGGACATGGTGACCCATCTATTAGAGAAAGGAAATTAATACCCTCATGTTATATATTACGGGCATAGAATATGTATATTTTTAATCAGGCATAGAGTTCCTTCTATTTTTTTATATATATTTATGCGAATGGAGTCCCTTATGTTATTTATATATTCATGGGCATGGTGTGCCTTATTATGATGAAATATATGTGAATAGAGACCATATAACTATGATATTGGTCATGAAAACCCTTATAATTATTATACATTACATTAAGAACCTTAATAAAATATACAAGAATGGTGACCCTATGGTTGTGTAATGATAATGGTGACCCAAATAATATGATACTGGGAATGATGACCCTTACTGTAATGAGTAAGAATGATGACCCTTATTGATATGATCTGTTCATGGCGACCCATCTACTATGATACTAGGAATGATTTCCTCTATTCATGTGGTATTGGGCATGGTGTCACATGATAATTTTTTGAAAAAATCCCTGAAGGTGTCCTATCAGAATTTTTTGGGTTTGTTTGAGTTTGTTGACAAATCTAGATGACCATGAATGAGTATGGTTGGGATTTTTCTAAGCAGGTGGTTAAGGTGGCATTGTTTCGCAGTGTTTGGAAAATTTTTGGGCCTCAAAATCAAAAGTTTGGTTTTTAGAAAAGTATGATTTCCACATAGTGTAACATAGAATGAAGATAATGAATCATGGTTTTAGGATTAATATGTGGTACGTGGAACATCGAAGGAAATTGGAAAAGGTAGGGTACTATGAAGCACAAGATTCAGACCGCATATGGGAATGGTTTGTAGGGAGAAAATGTTTGGTGAGAAGTCATGTCGTATGCGGGATGGATTTTCATTCCCAAAAACAAGGTGGTGAATTTTTAAACCATAAAGGGATTTGTATGTAAAAATGTGACTATGATTTGGGTTTCTATGAAGAAAGAGAGGCTACACATGGATTTAATAAGAATGAATGGTTCGCGGGAGAAGCGGTAAGCAGTGGAGGCTGCACGACATTGAACATTTGGTAAATCACAGATTAGAGGATTTTTCGGATCTAGTTTCTTATATAAGGACAGATAATACAATAATTATGTAGAGATAATTCCATTAGAGAAAATAATCTCTCCAGGAATTCGGCTAAGTCCGAAAGTGGTTCATGAGGGAGAATTCTGTGAACTGTGAAGTGGTTCACACGGATGAAATTATACTAAACGTTTTTGCGGGGAATTATATCTCACAAATGAAGCAGTATGCAGAGGAGGAAGATACTATACAAGAATAAGGAATAGTTGATATGCGGAGGAGAGATTCTTTGTAGAAGCAGAGGTAGTCCTCAGAAGAGAGATGGTTCCAGGAAGCAGAGGCAGTCTACGAAGCAGGGACAGTATGCAGAGGAGAAATGGTTTACAGAGGAGAGTTTTTAAGCGAACCATCCCCACTAAATAGTATGCAGAGTAAGCAAGGTGGTATTTAGAGGAAGATTGGTGGTTCTTGGGGTACTCAAGGAATCTTGAAAAAGAACTAAAATAGTTTTCAAAAGAAATTTCTAATAACCTAACAATATGCAGAAAATTGGATTTCATCTATAGGTGAAAAGGGGACTTCAAAAAAAAATATACCTACATTTTAGGATGTGTGATTTAATGAAAATGAAGAGACTTATAATTCTATAAACTATGATTGGATCCCTTTCAATAGTAGTGATCAAAGGACGAGGAACACAGTGATCCTTTCCATCAGTAGTGAGTCAGAGGAAGAGACATAGTGAGTGACCCTTAGGAATTCATTGAGAAGACTCTAAACCTTATAAATGAAGTGAGAATGGGAAGATAATATCTTGAATGAACCTTGTAATTGTCAGTGATCTTCATTGGATTTGTTATATCAGCACATCTCCATTTTAAACTCCTTGGATATGGCCAGTGAGGGTGAACCAAGTAAAAATCGTTGTTTCCTATGCATTATTTCATTTCTATTCATATATTTACATGGGTGAAAAAGAGAATCATTTTATTGTTTAATGAAGAAAAAAATATGAATGGGTATTAGATTTAATCTATCATATCTTGATTCACCCCCTCTCAGGGTATTTGACCTAGTGGTTGTAATATTACTTGTGAGACTCATGCTATAGATTAAGGATTCATAAGTTACACCTTGGGTTCGGGCTAGGGGTAGTATCCATATATTTGGATGTAGATATCACTATATATACCATCTATATATTTTATACATTTGGTTACTTATTCATAGACAATCCCACTTTGGAAAAAGTGAGTACTATTAGCCTGGTATCCTTTTGGAACTAGAGACAACCCTTTATAGTTTATTTACTACATTATATTATTACCCGCACACTTCGATATTATATGAACAAAATGTATATTTGTAGACACCATTGGTGGTTATATATTTATTTTATCTTAAACCCAATCTAGGTTGATGATATTATTCAGGTAGATTATGTGGATGAAGGTAAGGATTGAGGAAAGGTTCAGTTGGTTGATACTTTCATTTCTTATAGCATGGGAGTGGGGAAGTACCTGATCGATTTATGTAATTTGAATCTTTTGAAGATAGTATTTTTTGGATTTCTTTTACATTTTTGATACATGTAGTGTATAAAATGATTTCATGTACCTTTTTTCTAGAAATATAACTTATCATTATCTTGTATATGATATTGGTTCTTAGTTATTTATTGTTATTAGATGCTTTAACTTTCACTATCTGTTATTTTTTATGATTCCACTATTTATCTATTCATTTAACCACTATGATACTATGTCCAATTAGGTGTATTCTACCCACATTACCACCTCATACCCTCACTTCTAGTTGGTAGACTCTAACATATGGGGTGGTGTCCTTGAGTCCATGTGACCCACCATCTTGGGGCACTATTAAGGGACATGTGGACCAAGACATCACAAAGTGGCATCAAATTATATTTATTTTCCTTTTTTCTCACTATTTAGGAATATTATATTGGAGATTTGGAATGTTTTGTAATTTTCTAATTAGATATTCATGGGAATAGCTGACCCATTTACAAGGGAATTCCAAATTACCTAGGATGTGACATGTAGTTCTATATTTTCCTTATTATAGTTAATTTGATTCCACTGTTTGGGGACACATATGATGTGTGGTGTTTAATATTATAATCGAGGATTTTATATTATAGTTGGATTGATACTACAAGGAATAATTTTTCTTGAATAATTTTAGGTACCTTGAGGGATTTAAATGTCATGCATTATGCAATTCCATGTTTATTTACTGCATGCATTTCCCACAGAATGTTTTGGTGGTTTATTTATATATCGATGAATTATGATAAAACATCATGTAGGGGCTTAATAAATGAGTGTTTGTGCTTAAATTAATTATAAAAATCATTTTATTTTGTGTATCAACATTTTTAAATTGGATGTCGTGATTCATATAGTTCAAAATTTAAATAAAAATGTAATAAATGTGAACTAATTTAAATGAAATTCAATTCAAAAATTAAATGGTAACCATTAAATAGGGATTCCAATTCACATTTAAAGTGTGTTTTACTCAATAAATTTCAATTGATACTCTATATACTAGGAAACACAATGTAAAATAGAGATCTTGACCCAAACCTAACCTTAGTAGTGGGTTGTAGGTAGCATCTCTTGTGTTCTATATAAATGTTCCTGTCAATATACTTGGATCTTTGAGCTGGTAGAGGGGTGTGAATGTTACCTAGGAAGGCTTGAACGTATCCTATTCCTGTATCTATGTTGTTACTGTTGTTAAATACTCTTTTAATCATGTTTTTGGTATTTATAGAGCTATACCGCCATGATGTCCTACTGTTATATTCTAGGGGTGGTGACAACCATACTCAGGAGGTTGTTGCCCCTAAGACAGCAATGATAACTCTAGTAGTGAATCATATGGCACACCATATAATCCTTAATGGAGGCAATTATGTTCATTTTTAGGGGAGTTTTTGTGTCTTGTGCATACTATACAGGGAGCTTTGTGAGCAGCCCTTTCAATGGGAGAGCTTATTTGGGAGTTCCAACAGCAACCTCCCCCAATGTTTTCAGTGGATTATGGCCCCCTGGATATAGATTAATGGATGGAGAGAGTCTTATACATCTTTTATCATCTTTATACACCTCATGAGAGGATATTGTAACTCACTACTTATATACTATGAGGATTATCCAAACATTGGTGGGATATTCTGAATCATACAGGTCAGTATTGAGAAGTGATTTGGAGGGATTTATAGTCTAGATTGTATGACTATTTCACCCCTATGATCCTAAGGGATGATCATTCCCAAGGATTTATAAATCCAATATAGACTTATATGTTATTTATGGACTCATCAACTAATTTTATAGAGCTTCTGTTCTTTGTGCCTATTTATACTGCTGATGAGAAAGTGAATGTGAGATGATTTGAGGATGGTCTTAGGAATCCTATTCATTATGAAGTGATTGTTTTCCAATTCAATACTATATTTGATATATAGAACCAATAAATTTTCACTAATAAGAATATAATGGAATCTGAATGTGTGAGCTAGGGTGGTTTAGAATCGAGACATGTTACTAGTTTTACTTGTGGTCAGAAGTGACTCTTTGATACTATGTGTGTGAGATACATGAACTAGGTGACAAAATAGGATATTTATATGGTTTTTCACCAGTGTCGTAAGCCTAGGAATAAGAATACCCAATGTCTTAGAGTCCCCATAATGTGATAAGGATATGAAATAATTGGGAATCTATATTGTATCTACAAGACCGTCCCATTTGTTTTGAGTGGGAGAGTATCCTTATCAGCTCCACCTTCAAGATAAGGATTAGTAGCATCTCACATGGTAGGTATCTTGAGAACTACTATCCAAAAAGAAAGAGTAGGTGGTTGAAGCTAACGTATCAAATATTCATATATATATAGTTGTAGTAGAGCATACCCGCTCTATGTTATGAGGTTTCCACACATGACTAGGGATCATGCCGCATTTATTCATTGCTTCCTATATCGGAGGAGTAGGGAGCTGGTCCATTTATTATTATTGGTAATATTTTAGTGTCTTATACTATATTTTCTACCTTATACAATATAGTTTCATCTCATTCTTTTCTATCTATAGATATTTTCGAGAGTCTTGGGATTCATATAGAGTAATCCTATGGTGTTATGACTCTGATACACATTTGGGTATATGTTCAGAGAGTAAAATCTAGTCTGGGGAATGACCACTTGAGGTAGGGAACCATCATTTATTTTGGGACCTCTTTTCCCTCAAGATGACATGCTTTAATATCATTCATGAGATGGACTAGTTGGTTCCCTACCAAGCCTATGTGGATTGGTATCACTTGAGGGTTTCATTTACATTACCATAGGGCAATACGTATATTCTCAAGGGTGAGTGGGATGTCCATGAAAGTAGAGAAAAACAATATCATCATGGTCTAGGTGGAGTGAAATACCAAATTTATAGTCTTTATATAGATGATTAGGGGTTACATCATCCATAATTCCCTCTTTTAGTTAATAAATTCATGTATTTTTTCCCTAACGTCTGTTGTGGACTACAACTTGAGAGGGAGAGAGGTGGATTTTACTATCAAGATAGTGCTTCGATTTTCATCGATATAAATTCCACCTTGCAGGGAATATAACAAATTAGGCTTTTAAAAGTGATATAATCAACCTTTAGTAGCACTAGAAAAGCGTTTTTAATCGTGGCGAGGATAATGGGGGGTCCCCTTTAACAGCACTAAAAAAGCACTGAAAAAGGGACACCTTTATCAGTGCTATTTTGAGCGCTGATAAAGGAAAAATTTATCAATGATTAATTAGAGCTGATAAAATGGTCCTTTATCAGCACTGAAAATAGCGTTGATAAAGGCCTAGTTTTTGGGGATGCAGTGTTCTTTTAATATCACATCCCGCACCTACACACAAACAACACGTGCACACGAACAACACATGCAAAAAACAACATAAAACAACACATGCACACAAAACAGCTGCACAAAATATCACCTGCACACAAACAAATCACAGAAGAATGAAGAAACGAACAAAAGAGTTTCACAAAAAATGCTATATACATTTTCTTGACATCATGAAT
Source organism: Viscum album (assembly GCA_963277665.1). Taxonomy (NCBI): domain Eukaryota; kingdom Viridiplantae; phylum Streptophyta; class Magnoliopsida; order Santalales; family Viscaceae; genus Viscum; species Viscum album. Next base: position 83,233,970 of record OY728121.1, on the reverse strand, counting down.
ACAAAAAAACACACTACTATATAAATTTCAAACAATGTTTTATATGGTTACAATTATAATTATCCAACAAATAGTTAAAAATATTAATGTTTCATCCTTTTTGCATCTGTGATCCCCTATGAAAAATTTTTATTCATGGAATTAGTTTTTGAACAAAGCATTTGAACTCATGAAAAAAATTCCACCTATATAAGAAAAAAAATATTAGGTTAGTAATAAAATAATTAAATAAATTAAACATTAATATGAATGAATACATTAGTAAAATGTCAATATTTAATAAAACAATACACATTTGGAGTTATACCTGTCACACCATGCATCTTATTGAGGCGGGGTTCGTCCCTACACATAAAAAATGAGTTATAGATCATTGTTTTAAAATATTTAAACAATCCGAATGGGTTTTCTTGGTTTTGAGTATGTAATTTGTTCTTTTGAGTATGTCAAGACTGGGTATAAATATTATGTTTGGGTGATTTAATCCCCATGCACAGGGGAAAGACTATGTTTACAATAGCAGTAAATTGATTTTTTACATTTCTCTTTTATAGTTTATTTTATATCCGCCTCAGGTGGCACACTTGGGGGTCATATTTAGCTATTATGTAGATTTTTACTCTTGGCCTAGTATGGAAGGGGAGGTTTGATTACGTATCATGATAGGCACATAGGATCCAATGATGCATGTTTTCTTATTTTCATTTGGAACCTAGACTGAGCTAAGTGTGGTTGACCTATTTAAAGTGTCAGCAAAGAAGCTAAATAGTGTTTTCTTACTTGGCCTCTTCTGGTGGCATTATACTTAGCCAACCCAAACATTGGGTTCCAATATGATCTGCATGTGAATTTATATGAATCTGATATATGGTCTTGACCCTGATAAGGGTATAGATAGACGGTGATTGGGGGAGAGTTTATTAATGTGTCAAAAAAGAATCTAAATAGTGTTTTTATTTATAGCCACTTCACTGGAATTATACTATGTTAAACCGGATTGATACATGAGATTTGATGCCTGGACTTGTCATGGGTAGGAAAGGGTCCATGAGGCCAGATTATATGTGATTCCAAACTCTAATTTGGGTAGGTAGGGTCCATATGACTAAATAATACTTGATACCTGAACTTGATATGGGTCGTTAAGTGTTCTTGATACCAGATGTTGTGTGACAAGGTGTGGTAAGGGAGTGTAAGTGTGGTGACATGTTTTACATATTACATATTTTTCTATTGGTGATACAGATTCATCTCAAAAATACCTTCAATTTTCTAGTTTCTATTTTCTATTTGTCTCACCATAAGGAGCGATAAATCCATGAAAGATATTTTTTCCTATTCTTAGGGAATTAATCTGAAATTCCATTTTCTTCAGATTTGTATCGATTTTGAGGATGATATCAAATGAGTGAGTGTATACTAGTACAATGAAGGTGGTTTCTAGGTTTATCCTTGATTTTTTGAGTGTTCTGGTTGTGCGTTCATATACACTATGAGGGTTGTAAGAGCGAGAACAGAATTAATTAAATACATGAGTATTAAATTTTTATAGTGATTAAATGATATGACTATGGTCATTCTCTTGCTCCACTACGATTGGTCAATCTTCTTAAGAGGTTTGGAATCCCTTGGAATGTATTGGGTGAGTGTAAATTTGAAATAAATTGAATATTTTTATTCGTTACTTGGTTCTATGGAAATGTAATGGGCTTGGCCTTAGGATTGAGGTGGATTATGATCGTCTGGATTGAGGCAATGTGGTTCTTCAGCTGGGGATTGGCTCAGATACTTGGAGTAACGATGATCACCAGGTTGAGGTGACTTGGTCATTGGGATTTGAGGTGATTAAGTCATCAGAAAAAGGTCATGGCTCGAGAGACTTGATATGGTGTTGACCATCATGATTTTAGAGACATGGTCATAGGGGCACAAGGTGTCAGATGATGTGGATAAGGTTTTTTTTTGTGATTTATGCTCATCATTTGTTGTTTGATGTGCTGTTGGAGTAGTGTTCACATAGGAAGGACTTAGTCGAGGTGGTTTTGAACACTCGTTGTGGGTGGAGTCCCCTGTAGACTATACAGTTAGGTGATGGTGTTGACCATCAATATGTCACTTACATTTTTTTCATTCTAAAATTTATGTCTTTTTTAAATAAAAAGAGAAAATTTATGTCATACCAGTCGTAATGGGTGTTTAATTGAAGTGTGTTTGATTCCTACTTGTCAAAAATGAATTATGTATCATTTAACTAAAGTAACATAACAATAAGAACATGTTTTCTCAGTTTTCGGTATGTTAGTTGTTATTTATACTAAAAATAAAGTCAATTTTAAATAAAAAGAGACAATTTGAGTCATACATTTCACATCGTGTGTCGTATTGAGGTGGGGTTGATTCCTACACATTAAAAATGACCTATGGATCATCTCCCTAATGTATCAAAACAACTTAATGAATTTTCGTGATTTTTAATTGTCCAATTACTCTAATACAATCTATAATGACTTAAATATTTCATAAAATGATATCACATATGATTATATTAAAATTTCGTACCTAAAAGAAATAAATTAAACATAAATATTAAACAATGAATTTATTATATGGACATTGATTTTACTGTGAACACATAAATATTACCTCTATAATTGAGCATACACAATGTCATTGATCTTCCTATAAAGGCATGTCATATGTACATAAATATTCTATAATAAACGATCCCTACACAGAATAAAGAAAATCAAATCAACGTTTCATTATATAATTTTTCGTTAAAATAGAGATATTATATCGTAGCATTACCCTTACATCTTTTCAAAGGGTTTATTTGGTCCAAATATAAGCTAATTAAAAAAGTAATGATTTTTTGTGCACTTTACTACTGTTGGTTAACTACCGGTCAACATAGAATATGATCTAATCTTCTGATCCAGCATCTCCATGATGCTATCATATGACAACATCTCTAGAATTCTCGGGAGCTCATTATATTATAGGAGCACATCATTTAAGAGAGCATGTAGTTCTGTAAAACTAGTGTCACTCCACCCGTTTCCTACTTTCAAATTATACAACTTCAGTATGACGGAAAATGCTATATATTTTGTGAAACCAGCCTATAATAGCATCTATAAACAACTCTTTAACTTCTAAAATAATTTTGGGAAATCACTAAGTTCATATTCATCTATCCGTATCATTTCCTCAATAAAATATTCATCATCACTCACATCTATCGTCACATACTCTATTCAATCGTCTTCATTGTTAACTCATGTAATCATATCATATGATCCATAAAACAAAGTGATATCCTAACCACTACCAACATTCATTTTTTCCAATGTTTATTACAACATGTATAACTTCAATCTATTCTGTGACAGATCTAGTGTACTTCCAACTCTTATAGACTAATTTGTCTTGAATACCAAAATTGTAACATAGACAAAAGTTTTGAGAAGGGTTATATTCATGATCCTTTTCAAACATGATAAACTCTTCCACGACATCTTCATACTCTTTTATATACGGATTGGAATTCATCCATTCTTTATTCACATTCATTATCTTTGATTCATTAATATTAATATTTAACAAAATAATTACACAAAAGATGTTAAACTAGGGACATCATCCAACTATAATCAATGGATCTAGGTATGGTAAACAATACCCTGATCTCTCTCTACATTACTCAGGACCAAAGTAGATCACACCCATCTTCCTAACCACCTAATCAATGGAACTATCTATGAGAATCCCTTTCACTAGAATGTTTTTGTATCCCACATGTGATCTATATGCATTGTTGTAAACCAATTTTTATTTTTCCTCTAGAAACGTAATGTCTCAAGTCAATAACTATAGTACTAAAATAATATATGGTGTTATTTTCAATTGAGTTATTGAAGGTGTAAGGACTCATTACATGTGTTTTTATGGTTATTTGACTAGGGTGTCTATAAATTGTCCCATAGAGTCCTCAAGTGAAGTGGTTTTGTAATATTCAGTGGAATTACACTAGTAACCATGTGGTGTTTCTATTGAAATGGATAATTTTTGGATTGATATTCAATGGTGGAGGAATTGCAACATGGAAAACAAATGTCATACCAATCATGAAAACAACTTCAACGCCATACAAACACACAGTCGTTCTCATAATCACAACTCCATATAAAAGAAACAATTTCATATTTTCCAAAGCATACCTTATTCAATTCCAAATGTTAATTTGGGGGTTATCACCGAAGTTTTATCATACTAGGGCATTCATTCATTATCCAAGTATATGTAAATTACCAATTTTTATATTAAAAACTTCAATAGGAACCATCCAACATGCAATTCATTTAGTGAACAAATAAGGGCCACCGACGACCATGATTTTCTACGAGGTGTTTAGCCCATACATTTTACAACATAACCATTAATATCAAATAGTAATAACATGAGAACAAGAAGAAACTAATGATTAAGTGTAGGAAACTCATCGTGAAGGTGTCGTTCAGTGTGCGGTAGAGGTGCATTCATAATAGAGGAGAGGCACACGACGTAGGATACTTCTAATGGAAATAACTTAAAATGAGAACTAATATGTTGTACCTATCCAAAGTAGGTCAAATGATATTTAGGAATGGGAAATGTCTAGTTAAAAAATTTTATTAGTCAATAGTGGGATTTTATTTTCCATATATGATATTTTCTTCCTGTTTATTTTTTTATCTAATATTTTTCTATATGTTCAACATATAAATGGGACATGTATGGTTTTTAGGAGAAAGATCATTTTAAGTTATTCTAATTGGGGGGGGGGTGATGTGGAGATATTGAGGGAAATTATTATGTGGAAGTATGTTTAAATATTCATTATATATTTTTCATTAGAATGATATTAGTTTAAGTAATTATATTTAGGTCAGTTGTGGTATTCCATCAGGAGTTTCTACAAGAATATGTGCATCAAGAATACAAGCATCAAATAGGATTAATCAGAAAGGAACTAAATATAAGGGAGAAAATGATATGCATCACAACACAACACATATTCAATCTAGGAAAACATGAATCAAAACACAACACATAGAGTTATGCCACAATAGGTCCCAAATGAGAAAGAACTATGAGATAAAGGAGATGGCCACACCACAATGGTTTCAGGTAAAAAAATATATAATCCACGAGCAATATCAAAAATGAGATCATATAATTTTGGGGAAGGGGACTATGATGCATTTTTCATCACTACACCATAACCACTAAGCCCTCATAGACCAAATATCATCCTCCAATTTAGCCTAAAATGGGTGAAAATGGGAAACCAAAAAAATGTAAAAAAATAAGGTATATTAGATTAACCAAGTGGAAGATTGTATGACAATGAAATGAAACTAAAATAGAAGGAATAAGAGAGGTAAAATAATCCTAGTCTCTTAAATACATGCGATGAAAGATGAAACATACAGCAGGTGAGGGAGAACCATCCATGAGGAGAGGAGGGGGAGGGTGGCGTAGCGTGGAGGGGTTCTGGAAGAGAAAAGGGAAAAAATATAGAAAAAAAATAAAAGGTTCAGATGGTAATTTTTTTAAAACATTACTTTTTAAAGGGGTCCATGGTTTTTCCATATGGTTTTCAAAAACAATGTGCAAACTATACAGTCTTCACATTGCTGGACACACCATTTCACATGGTTAATGATCATGGTTTATCAAATAGTTTTCAAACCATTCGAGATGCCATTAAAATGATTTAAACAAATGGTTTTCCTTTGGAAACCAATATTCACTATTGTGGTGCATGTTTTTCACTAATCATATGCAAACCACTCTCCCTAGGCTGCTACCCCCAAAACCAGAATTTAAACTCCTAAAGCTTATGTGACTTGTTTATATACCTAAGACTTATATAGAACCTCAAAATAAATAAAAAGACACATTTATGATGTCCCAATATCCAGGTTCTATATCTGAACCTCATTTTTAAAAATGGGTTGTCCACTAATTAAAAACAATTATATCTCCTCCTGAAAATTCAAATGTTAATATGGATGAGACATTAAAAAATCTCCACCATTTTTCTTATCATACTAAATAAGTCCTAGTGGTAATACTATTGAATCACCACTATTGTTTATCTATTTTCTGTCAAACAAATTCATTTTATTCCTAAAATGAAAACATACTTTCAAATCGTAGCACCCAACAAAAGACATAGTGCCTCCTGATCTTGAGCTAAAGATCATAACCATTTGTGAGATTATGAGATGGTACATACTTAAGCTTTCCCATATTGAGAAAAGATCATATAAATGTTTAGACAATCACCTAGTTTAGGACATTCCCCGCGATAATACTTAACTCATGAAAGCCAATTTCAATCCATAGTGCCTCCCACTTACAAAATTTCTTACAAAAATCCATTTTAATGTTTTTAATGACACACATTGTAACACTTGAAAAGAAACTTACCCAACCACATATGAGAATTATAGTACAATGTAGGTATTATCTTTCATTAACAAATTTTTGAACTCTACAGATACACCTCCACCATCCAAGTATAACCTAAACAAAAATATTTTCCTTATAAAGCCTCAGAGAGCTCTAAAAACATCCAATCACAAAAAATATTAAATAATTAATACATGTGTCAAATAATTACATATAACATCACATGATATCATTAGTTAAACATCCCCAACCTGAATTACCTCAAAAGGGCTGGAAGCCACTAACATGTTATATCGGTTTCTAATCTAAATTACAAACTCTAAAGGAATCCAAAAACCTACCAAGAATACACATCAGAGTCTGAACCAAACATCTTATGTCATTTTACAATTAAAACCTTATATAACCCAACTAAATAATTCTAGACTTCCACCACCAATATTACATTAAGAACTAGACCATGATTCCTTGCTCATTAGGGGAATCCCATTCTCATATTAGTTTAACATGGTCTAATATGACCCCTAATGTGATTCAAAAGTCAAAAATTGACCCAATTAAACTAGACATTATGATATCACCTAAGAACCATCATTAAACCAATTGAATCCTTCTTAAACCACATCATCTATCTCCAACTCCAAATATCCTCTCAGACTCTAATCATCACTAAAAAAACAACCTCTAGGATTTCAAAAGTCATCCAGTTTTCAAAAAAAAATGCATGTGAACCAGTATCCAATGATTTTATAGTGAACCAAATACTATCTCTGCACACCAAATGCCTTTCTAATGCAGATGAGTAAAAAATAATTATATAAGAGACTGACCGGGGGGAATCTGGGTGACGCAGAGGAGGCTGATGGTACGGTCTTCAGATGAGGAGGGTGCGCCAGAGTAGGTCACATGGACAAGGGGACTTCTAAAGGAAGAGGAGGAGAAGGGGGCTAAGGATTAGGAGGAGGATGAGGAGGAGGAGAGGGGTTGTAGTAGAGGAGGGGTTGTAGAGGAGGAGGAGGAGGAGAAGGTAGCAACAGTGGAGGTGGAGGATAGTTGCGGAGGAGGAGGAGGAAAAGGCAGCGGTGGTAGAGGAGGAGGAGGAGGAGGAGGGGTTGCGGTGGAGGAGGGGTTAACGACGCAAGGTTTAGCTTCCACGAAGGTTTGAAAGGGTATGACGGAGGAGGAGTCAGTTAGGGTTCATTTATAAAAACCACTAGAACCATTATCAACCCTAGTTAAAATCACTGATAAAGGAATGTTTTATTAGTGCTAAAATAAAAAACTCGGATAAAACATACATTTATCAACGCTAAAAAAGCACTATTAAAGATATAATTTAAATAATTTATTTATATTCTTATATATTTATTTAAAATGATATATAAGATAAATATATATATATATTTATTAACAATTATAACTATAAATAGTATATATTTATAAATATTGTTATATAATTGTTAATATATATATATTAACAAAATTATAATTAAAAATGTATTTGAAAAGTAATTATATATATCATTAAAAATATAATAAAATATATTTATTATTTAAATATATTTAATGTAATTTTATAAGATCATTTTTTATAACATATATAGTTCATATGGGTAATATTATGAATTAATCAATATACCAAATCAATGGAAAATGAGATGTAATGTATAAATGAAGATTCATGCATATGATACATAACATATACTCATGATCAGTAAATTCTTTGAAAAAATTCATTGGAAAAAAATATATATTCAATAATTTTAATTATAAATATATATATTAAAAAGTATAATATAAATATAAATAAAATAAATACAATAAAAATATTAAATATAACAAATATAATAAAAACAATGAATTAATCGAATTAATATAATAAATACAATAAATCTCTAATAAATATAATAAATAGAATAAATATATTTATTATTTAATTTAATTTATTATAATATTATAATTATTTAATTATATATATATATATGTATTTATTTACAATCATAAAAATACATTTTTCAATTAAAAAAAAATATATATATTTTTGAATTATTAAAAAATATATATTAATTATAAACATTTGTTTTATTTAGTGAATACAAATAAACATTAATTTTGAATATATATATAATAATTTTATATAAATTAATAATAAAAACTTTTATCAGCATTAATAATAGAAATGATAAGTGTACCCTTTATCAGCGCTAAGAAATGTGTTGATAAAGGTTACAACTTAATTCGTGATGGTTTTTGTGCTGAAAAAGGGAACATTTATCAGCACTTTTAGCTAGTGCTAATAAAGGCCCAAACCTTTATCAACACTTTCTTCTTAGCACTTATTAAAGGAAGCACTTCCCTTACCATGTTTTGTGGTAGTGAGGATAGATATTATTGAGTTCTAGGCTCCCAAGAGGTAGCTATTGGATTTAGATGCCAAAAAATTAATATGGATCAGCACCTCTGGTTCTTTTCTCCAAGAAGGAAGATGGAACCCTCAAGCTTTGGGTCAGTTACCTAATGTTGAATTAGCTTACAGGCGAGAAATGTTATCCATTTTCCCATATAGATGATCTCTTTGACCAACTCAACAGAGTGAATTTATTCTCAACGATCCACATAAGAATGGGCTATCATCGGGTTTTAGTTATACCTTTTGATATTCCATAGATGAATTTATACAATTAGTATAATTTAGATGTGTATATTTTTATTCCATTTTTTCTTACAATCGCACCTTCCATCTTTATGGATTCGATGAATAGGGTTTTATATCACTATCTAGATTCCAGTTTTAGTCATCGTAGTTGAAATATTGGGATATTATCATACTCTAAGAGACCATGTTACGCATCTTGAGATCATTTCAAGTACACCAAGAAAACACCAGCTGTATTCTAAGCTCAATAATTATCTCTTCTGGATCTATAAGGTACTTTATTATGGTCAATTTTCTTATAGGTAGGAGTTTTTGTTAACCCATAGAATTTGAGTGATCTATTTACTTAGTAGAATATAAAAAATGTGTTTTATATAAAAATAATCTTGGGGATGGATGGTTATTATAGGTTCTTTTTAAATGACTTTTCATGTTTAACAACACCTCTTACAAGCTTGACTAAGAAGGGTGTTATGTTTATATGGTCAAATCCTTTGAGAAAACCTTTAAAGAGATAAAAGGGATATCGAATTCAATTCCAATCATGATTATTCTAGATCAAGGTAGAATTTATATGTAATATTTTGATTCATCAGGTATCGTTATAGAGGTGTTATGTTACCATATGATGGATTTTTTTGTATGGTTCTTGGAAACTAAGACATCATGAGGGGAATTATCCAATAAATGATCTCGAGTTGGAAACTGTGGTTCTCAACCTACATCATTGGATGATTTTCCTACCAGGTGATCTTTTAGTGGGGTTTATAGACCATAAAATCCTCAGGTAAATGTTTTAAACAACTTAAATTAAACATTAAGAAGCGAGGATGGGTTGAATACCATTAGTCCTTCAAATTCGATCTTTCTTATATGCCTAAGAAAGGAAATGTTGTTACCAATTATCTAGCAAGAGGAATCAGAGATAGGCAGCTCATGAGGTCATTTTTGTGTGGTATCTTATGGACCTATTTTCTTTTAGATGAACATAGTGGTGTTTGAATATCAGAGGTATTTTTTACTTGCATCACTAAGAGTGTCCTCTTCACTTACGGAGAGAGTGAATATGGGGAAGTTTTCATATCATGAATATAACAACCCATACATTAAATATATTAATATTACTACATAGTTGAATAATAGTTATTACAAAATATTAAAAATACATGACTTGACCATATAGGTATAGTGTCTTTAGAAACTGGGAAATGTAAACAACTGGTTCTTAAGACATCTTCATTATCTCCCACTTATTTCATCATAACTAGATCCATTCTTTAACATATCATAGTTAATACCCTTATTCATGGTATGGGGAAAAGAAAAATATGAATGGGTGAGCTTTTATTCTTAGAAAGAACAAAAAAGGGAGATATTAATCATATTATAATCATAATTCATAAGATCATAACATTTGAAAATCATATCCTTCATTTGAAGGATCACGATATCATGCCCTGGGATAAATCCTGAAAGTTCATAAGAATCAATGAACATAATATCAAAAGTAATAATATAAGAGATTATTTTTTATGGAATACCCACAGGTATTGACAATCATTTCATATTAGTCAAGGATCATTTCCAAGACCAATATAACAGATGAAGTCCGTTACTATACCGCGTTCACTCCTCATTCTAGCCCTGTATTACTAAACCAATATCGTTTCATGTTCCATCCATGTCTATCTCATGAGATATAAATCATTAACCAATGTATTGTATATAGATATAGGTCCCACCAAAATCATAATTAAATCATTCTTACATGTTCAAAAAAAACATAAATCATTCATCATAGCATAACCCAAGGAATAAAATGGGTTTCTTAAACCTCATTCCATCATAACATAATCCATATAAAACAAATAGATTCAATAACTATAAGTTCATACTAAAAAATAAGAATAATAGGTATAATATACTTAAATACATAACTCAATTAAATAATTCCATCTTAGATGGAAAATAATTTTGATATAACACTTAAACTTAATTCATGAGAAAAATATCCTTTGTTTTTAATAAATGGTTACTTTTATCATAATGCCACAAAATATTTAAACAAAATAATTTATCTTAAAATAAATATAAAATCATGTAGATTAATATTATTGGAAATAAGTCTCTATAAATATGTAAAATTACATTCATGCCGTATAAGATAAAAAACATTCTCATAATTTTGTTAGAAAAGTAAAAAATACCTCTTATCAAAAAAATAAAAATATTCCTTTCAGAAAATTTAATAAAAATTCACCAATGGTTAAAATTGAATATAAAAAATTTTATAATAATATAAATAATATTAAATATTTAGTAAACATCGATATATATGATAAATATACCCCAGTAAATACTTATGTATCAACAATCTCAGTTAATAATGAGATTACATAATTATCCCATAACATTGGTCTGATATCCTCCAAATGTATCATAAACTCCTGTATAATGACATAAATAATGTCATTTACTTATTTCAGAACCATAGAAATTTTTAGGATATCATATATGATGATATTATTATCCGTTTGTTAATAACATTTCATTATTACTTGTTATTCTAGTATTAACTGCTGCATTTTCTTATGCATGTTTTCTCGAATAAGTTCTAGTTATCATTAATAGGTCATATTTATATCATTAAAAAAGATATTAAAATTATATTTATTATATTTATTCTTTAAATAAATTCACATAATCATTCTTTAATTAAGATCATGTGGAATGAATTCCATCACATTGTGGAGACGGTAGCTCGTACGCACACACAAGCAACAATATCATTCCGATAATTGTTGAATGGTATTGAAGTGAATGGTATAAAATATTTCAGAAACAATATAATGTTATAATAATTATATATATTTAATATTTCAATAATTATATCCATCCATGTAAGGTGGTGGTTTAAAAAAATTACATCATGACGTGGAGATGGAAAGTCGTACGTACACAGATGTGGTGATTTCATTTTTTGAAGGATAGATAGAATAAGGAATATTTTTGTTACATAATCATAATAACATCTCATTATATAAGTGATATTGGAGTTATTACTTCATAATTAAACAACTCATCAAGTATAAGTAACAGAACAAAGAATATTGAAACAATCGGTAGAGGAGATTACAACTTCTTCTATGTGCTTACTCAAAATCTCCTCTTGAAGCACTATAGTTGGTTTTTGAAGAAGAGAAGAACCTCTAGAATGTTACTAGGGAAGTTAATAAGGGAGAATGTTCTGGGAGTTCCGATATTGAATTATCAAAATGAAGTGAAGAGGTGAAGGATGAGTTTCCCATTTACAATTTAGGTGATAGGAACTTTTGAGAACTCCATTAATAATAATTTATAATAAATAAAAATCCTACCAAAAAACATCTAAAATGTCCTAATTTAATATATGATATTATATAGGGTTTTAATATCCTCAAATAATATATTTTAAATAAGTTTTTATGTCAATTTAAACCATATCATATTAATTGACACTTATTTACTCTATTTAATTTTTAACTTGGGTAACAAATATTTCAACATTAAAACAGTGAAATATTTAATTATTTTATGTTAATGAGACCATAAATAAATACCTTATAATATTTTATACCATATCATAATTTTTAAATAATTTAAGAAAACCTTATTTGGATAAACAATCAATAATGTCAATTTTGACACCATTCAATTCATTGATATTTAAAAATATTAAGATAAAAAGTGAACTTCCAACAAAATAATTTATTATATTCCTTAGAGCTCAATTTCATCTATAAAATTCATGAGAAATATTAATTATCCCAAATTAAATCTATTTTAAGATTTTTATTAACATTTATTTGTTATCTCTATTTATGAAATAATTACTACATCAATTTTGTGAAATTATTCAATATACATATTAGTTGAATAAAAATTAAAATTAAAATACTAAAATTAATATAAATATAATATCTTTGGTAATAATATTTTTTGTCTAATTTAATTACTATAAAATCCATAATTTAAGATGTTGTACTTATTAAATAATGAATGTGAGAACTTTAAAACCCATTTAAATAAAATAATATATGTGTCACAATCTTTTTTATAAGGCTAAAAATGGTCACTAAATGGACCATTATATGGTTATGGTTGATATATGCTCGAGAAATAAAATTTGGTCAAGTGTTTGGGTATTTTTATAGTCATTAATATTTTAATAAAAATTGTTTTATTGATTTATCATCAATTAATTAATTTTTATATCATCAAAGTATAAGTTTTTAATGAAATTATTTATTTCCTAAAAGTTATAAATAAATTACCATGATAAAGAAAATAAAATTATCTTTCAAATGAGTATTCATAATAGAAGTTATCTTCTGTATAAACTAATATAAAAAATGATTTAGTTATTAAAATTTGAATGAGATATTTAACTTTTCTTTAAATAAAATAAATAAAATATTTTAATCTCATTCAAGTGGATTTTAAAGGAAATCATTACAACACAAGGATGATTTTGGTCAAAACACACTCATCCAATGATATTATGACATGTGTTAGGATAATTTTATAATAGTATTCCAACCCTTAATTACCCGATTTACCCTTTTACCGTAATAATAAATATTTTAGAAGTTACTATTCATAATGTCCAAAAATTAAATAAATAAATTTACATAACATTGACAAACTAATTCAAAATATGGAATCCATTTTTCAAAATTTGAATCACACAAGTTGTAGTAATTAATTTAAAATTATTCATGTTGTCGTAAAGAGAGACAAGTTTTAAAAGATAAAACATTGGAAAAGATTGAAATGTTTTTATATCTGAATTCAATGTAAAATTAATGATAAAAATAAATTCTTTTTATACTTTAAAAACATTCAATATTATAATATAACGATATAAATTATTTCAATGAAAAAAATTTGTATTCAATTAAAATTTAGGGTATTTTTAATATTCATCTATATTAGAAAGTTTTTAGAAAAATATTAAAAATTCATCCAAAGTAAATTTTTATATCCCACATCGAATTAAAATGTTTATGTTTTCATAAAAAAATTATTAATGTGTCAAAATATTTATTTAAAAGTTGTTCTCCATTAAAATATTGAAAATTACCCTTTTGAAAAATATTGGTTTTTATATATCAAATATGGTTTATTCATACCCTGTGACAAAATATCTATTAGACGAATATAAATAGTATTTTATTAAGTATATATCATATATATTCCATTAATTTAATTTAATAAAAGTAATTTAGTTAATTTATTAATACAAAAAATATAAAAATATAATTGATTTATTTTTTTCATAATTATTTGATTGAAAATTACTACACCATACATTTTCGTATGTTAGTTATATTTATTATTGATAAACTAATGGATAGGTTAAAATTTTCATTTTATTATAAGGGCATATCACATTTTGTTTAAACTCATGATCGCATGAAATGAAAGCTATTGAAGAATTAAAATTATTTAGAGAAAATAATTTATAAAACATCTGGGTGTTACATTCTACCCCCGTAAACTGAATTTCACCCTAAATTTTTTTTACTTGGATACAAACAGATGCGTATATCTCTCCATCATCGCATCCTCAAGTTCCCATGTGGTTTCATCAAATTAGTTTTTTTACCACAAAACATTAACCAAGTTAGTGGTATTGTTTCACATAACATTTTCGCTACTATCTAAATTCTATATCGATTGTTCTTAAAAACAAAGATCTTTCTCAAATGGTATAAATATTGAGTTTAGTACATGTGAAGGATATGGTATGTATTTTATCCAGAGAGATACATTGAACATATCATGAACATGATAGAGATTCAGTGGAAGCACTAATTGGTATGTTACCTTCCCAACACAATGCATAATTTCAAAAGGACCGATATACCCAGGGCTCAACCTGCCCTTATTTCCAAATCTCTTTACACTCTCCATGGAGATATTCATAGAAACACCTTGTAACCCACTTCAAACTCTAGGTATTTTCGTCAGTTGTCAACATAAATTTTTTGTAGACTCTGAGATGCTCTTCTTTTTCATTTAATAGATATGACCTTTTCTCTTATTTCATCATTAAGATCAGGTCCTAATAGATTAATTTTCCTCAACTTCATCCCAACAAGTTAGAGTTATACACTTCTTTCCATAGATGGATTTATAAGGTTCCATCTTAATATGGGAGTGATGAGTGTTATTGTATGAAATTCCGTAAAAGATATTTGTTGATCCCAACAACCATTGAAATCCATAAACAAAGTTATGAACATTTCTTCCAGAGTTTTAATTTTCCTCTTGGACTGACCATTTGTCTGAGAATGATATGTAGTGTTTAAAATTAACATTATATCCACAACTTTTTGAATAATTCACCAGAACATTGAGGTGAAAATCTGATTTCTATAAGATATAATGGAAAGTGGTACTCTATGAAATCTTACAACTTCCTTTACAAATATTATGGAAATATGATCAAGAGAGAAATCGTCTCTAATATAAATGATGTGTGATGAATTCATAAGGAGATCAATTATAACCCATATAGCATTATAGACTTTAGAAGTTTTTTTGATGTCTGAAGAAAATTCCCATAGTGATATTTTCCCATTTCTATTATCGTATGGGTAATGGTTGTAACATCATGTTAGACTTATGTCTCTCTTCATTAACATTCCAAAAACCAAGCACTAAGAGACATATTCAGAAACATATCTTTTCATGTCATACCACCAAAAATAATTTTTTAAGTCCATGTACATCTTTGTGATTTTAGAGTGCATTGAGACAGAATAACTATGAGCCTCAGCCAATAGATTCTTCTATAATTCTTGTATTAGAGGAATAAAAAATCGATCTCTAAACCTTATTATTCCGTCACAATCAAGGTTGAATTCAGGAACATTTCTCAACTTCTTTTGTATCTCTACATCTTCCTTCTATGCCTCCTTAATATTCAATTGTATATATGGTTGAAAATTCAATTGAGAAAGATAATATTTCTCACCTTCCATAAAAATTTCAAGAACCATCCTTTGAAAATCCATAAATATTAGATCTTTTATGATCATCATCATGGATAGTTAGCATGGTCCTTTTGTCTCAAAGTTTCTACCACAGTGTTCACTTTCACAAGGTCGTAATGTACTAAGTATTCGTAATCATTAATCAAGAACAACCATATTCTTTGGTTCATATTTGACTTATTTTGTGTGAAAATATAATTTAATCATTTATGATCAGTATAAATATCACACCTTTCACCATAATGACAATGCCACCATATCTTTAATAAAAATATTACCACCGCTAACTCCAAATCATGAGTTGGGTAATTTTTCTCATGGATTTTCAATTTTAATGAGAAATAATATATCACCATAGAATTTTTCATGAGAACACATACCATTCCTTTTTGGATGAATCACTGTAGACCACCAACCATTCTCCACTACAAGGCTGTGTAAGCACAGGTGCACTCACTAACCTTCTTTTGAGCACTATGGAATTTTCTTCACATTCCTCCATCCATAGAAACATAACTCCTTTTAATGTAAACTTGGTGAGTGTACTAGATAATAATGAATTTTGTTTTAAAAAAATTGAAGATATCTTACCCAACCAAGAAAAATTCAGATCTCAGTTACTATTGTTGGTCTCAGCCAACTTTCAATAACTTCTGTTTTTGATAGATCCATAGATATCCCATTTTTTGAGATTATGTGACCCAAAATTGAAACCTTCTGAATCCAAAATTCAAACATGGTAAATATTTCATAACACTTCTCCTTTATCAGGGTCATTTGTAAAATTCCCACATGATCTTTATCTTATTCCTTTCTATTCTAATAGAATAGAATATAAAATATAAAGACTAAAATAAACTAATCAAGATAATCTATAAAGACTCTATTCATTAGATACATGAATATTTCAGGGGAATTAGTAATATCATAAGGAATCACTATAAATTCATAGTGTCCATACCTTATATTTAATTGTATCTTTGGTATTTACTAATTGACCCTTAATTGATGATATACAATATGAAGGTCAATCTTTGAAAAGTATTTAACTCTATCTAGTCGGTCAAATAAGTCATCAATATGGGGAAGAGTATATTAGATTTTTATAGTGATATTTTTTAGTTATTAATAATCAATATAGAGTCTCATTGATCTATATTTATTATTAACAGAATAGTTTCTCTCCAAGGTGATGCACTAGGGTATATGAATCCCATGTCAATATTATATTGGAGTTTATTCCTCAATTCATGCAACTAAATTGAGGATATTCTATAAGGTTTCATTGAAATAGGAATAGCAACCGACATTAATTATATTGAAAAATCAACTTCACGATTTGGTGGAAGACCTGAAAATTCTTTCATAAAGACATCATCAAACTCTTGTTTAATGGGTTTATACTTAATTGGGAATTTTTACCCAATCATTTGAGATAGATAACCTTCATTTATTTGGATAAAGACCCATAATATAGATGAAATTTCTAATAGAAGGTTGTATTCATTCTTTCATCAATAGATGATCATAGATTGATATGGAATATGTAATTTTACTTCCCTTCCATGGAAATTGATATGAGATTCAAATGGTGAATGCCAATCGAGTCCTATAATGACATCAAATACCACTATAGGAAGGATCACAAGATTTGAAGGTAGCACTTTCCCATAAACTTCAACCAGAGAAGAATTATAAACTTTTTATGCGACCGTTGTTCCATTAGGTGTTGTCAAATATAAATCAACATCTCATTGTTGAGGTAATATGGTGATAGCCTTAAAAAATTCATCAGAAATAAATGAGTCGGAGGATACAGAATCAAATAAAAAAGTTTCAACTATAGAGTTGATGAAATATGTACCTTTCATCATTTCATTATCATAATACACATTACCAATTGTGATTGTATGTGACTTGCCTTTGTCTTTGGACTCAAGATTTTTCTAACATTGATCATCGTCAATAACCATTGGACTAGGGAATTGGATGGAATAATGCCCCATTTCCTTAAACTTCTAACATTGAAGTGTATGAAGTGAATTCTTTTTAGCCTTTTCTCTATTCATATCATTTGATATTTTTTTCAATCAATTCAGCATTCAACTGCCTGATGATCTTCTTTTCAACAATTAAGACATTTACATGTCACTTTAAGACAATTGCCCATAGGTTTCTTTCCATACATTGAGCATAAGGGAAACCTCATATTCTTTTCAGTGTGGTCTTTAAATTTTCCTTTGAATTCCATTTTTCTCTTCATATCAAACCCATATTACTGATGGGTTACTCCAATCTCTATCTCAACCATGAGAGAACATAGAATAAGGTTTTTTGTAGCCATTGAATTCCAATATGGATAATGCACTCCAGAGACTCTGTTTTATGCCACTAATGAATCGATCAATTTTACTATCATGTTGGATAATAATTCAAGAAGCATGCCTTTCGTGTCTTGTAAAATTTCCTTTGTAGGTACCAAAAAATCCATCATCCTTTTTTTATGTTCAAGGAAATCCTTCTCTATATTTTTTCAAATAATATGAGGAATGTATTTATTTAAAAATAAGTTCACAAACGCATCCCATTCCATTGATTCAATTTCATCTCATTTCCTTATATTCTTTATAAGGTTCCACCATTGATCAACTTACACTTCCTAATGAAATACTGATAAAAGGTCTTTATCATGTTCTAAACATTGGAGAACTAAAAATATCTTTTCAGTTGTAATAATACATTTTTCATACACTAAAGGATCCGAAGGCCCACTGAAAGAAGGTGTATGATAACTCAAGAAAAAATAAACATAATGTTGTTCCCTCCTTTTATCATTTGGTATTTCTACATGATTCATTTCTTGATAATTTTTTTGAGCATTTCTACAAGATTTTGAATACCGTATATCATAAAATTTGGATTCTCATGAGGATAATAATTTCATTGTCTGTCACATTCATCATTAATGTGGTTCCTTTGGGTTCAAACCATGGACTAAAACCAAGAAGAATAGTGTGAGAAACACTAATAAAAATTGGAAAACAACATAATAAAGAATAAAATATCAATTTCGGACACTTTATGATTTATCCTAGGTTATTCATGATCATTTCTAAAACACATGGATTGTAACCAACACTTTGACATATCCTTTGGGTTCTTACTAAGGTTTTATCATCCTAGTTTCCAAAGGATAACTATACCCTTCCTCTGATACCAACTGTAATGAACCATAATTTACATATATTGATATTACATAAATCCTAAAGAGTATTCATTACAAAATATAACAATGCCATGAAAATACTGTATAGGTATAATGTCTTTTGATACTAGGAAACATAAAAAACTTTTTTCATATGACGTATTAAATTTACCCCACTTATTTCATCATAGCAAGACCACTTTTTGACATATCTTACTTAATACCCTTATTCATGACCCGGGGAAAAGAAACATATGATAGGGTGAGCTCAGATCCTCAATAAAGGTAAATAATGGAGATATCAATCATATTATAATCACAATATAGAAGAACATAACATTTGAACATCTTATACTCCATTTGAAATATCGTAATATCATTCCATGGGATAAATCGGGAAAGTTCACCAGAATCTATTAATGTAATCCCAAAATTCATAAATTAAGACATGAATTTTTGGGGAATGAAAATAATTATAGAACATCATTTCATAATAGTCAAGGATCATTTCCAAGACCATCATAGCAGACAATGTCCACTACTGAACCGAGTTCACTCCTCATTCCAACCCTGTATTACAGAATCAATATCATTTCCCATTCAAGTCATGTCTATCTCATGATATATAAATCTTTTCCCTATGAATTGGAGGTAGATATTGGTCCCACCCATCTCATAATGAAATTATTCTTATATGTTCCATATAAACATAAATAATTCATCATAGCATAACCTAAGGAATAAAATGGGTTTCTTAAACATATTTCGATCATAACATAATCCTTTTAAAATAGATGTATTTCGTAAATAGAATTTCATCATAAATAAATATGACCATATGAATAATAGGGATAGTATAATTGAACACATAACCCTATTAAATAATTCCATCTTAGATGGAAAATAATTTTGATATAACACTTGAACATAATTCTTGTGGGAAATATAGTTTGTTCTTCATTTTTTTCTAAAAATGCTTTGAAATTTTAAGAGAAAAGTGTTTATTTGAAAATAAAATTGAAATTTTGTTGATTGAGATTCATGGAAATAAGGAGTAATAAATAGATAAAAATCCATTCATGTCATGTAAGTTTAAAAACATTATCCCAATACTTTTTCTGGAAAAGTCCAAAAATACCTCATATCAAATAATGACAAAGGATTCCCATCATAACATTTAATAGAAATTCACCAATGGGTAAAATAGACATTAAAAATTTCTAGAAGAATATAAATAATATAAAATATTTTGAAAACATGGATGTGGATGATAAATATACCCCAATGAATACTTATGTATAAACAATCTTGTATAATAATGAGATTGTGAAATTATCCCTTACCTTAGATCCAATATCCTTCATATGTATTTGAACCTCATATATAATAATTTTAATAATTTAATTGACTTATTTCATAATAATATTCATTTTTATGATATCATATATGATCATATTATCATACATTTGTTAATAATATTTTATTATTACTTGTTATTCGGGTATTGACTAATTCATTTGATTATTCAAGTTTTGTCAAATAAGTCTTAGTTATCATTAATATGTTGGATTTATATCATTTAAAAATGATATTAACATTATATATATTATATTTATTAATTTTATAAATTTACATAATCATTCTTTTATTAATATCATGTAGAAGGAATCACATCACATCATGGAGATGGTAGGCCGTACGTACGCACGAGCGAAAATATCATTCCCATAACTGTTGAATGCTGTTGAAATGAATAGTTTATAATATTTAAAATTAAATATAATGATCTAATAATTATATAGAGTTAATATTTTCATCATTATACTCATACATGTAAAGCAGTGATGAAAAACAGATTACACCACAGGGTGGAGACGGTAAGTCGTACGTACACACATGTGATGATTTCATTTTTTATAGGATGAACTGAAAGTGGAATATTGATGTTCCATAATAATAATAACATATACTAATATCATTTATACTATATTAATTACTTTATAATGAAACAACTCATTAATACGAATTAGAAGAAGAAATAAGTTTGACATAAATGGTAGAGGAGATCACCACTTCTTCAACGTGACTCCTCTAGATATCCTCTTATAGAACAAGAATTGTTCTATAAAGAAGACTAGAACCTATATAATATTACTAGGGAAGATGAGATGGAAAAATTGGGGGGGGGGGTATTGCCAAGAATTAAGGCTCATAGTGTAGTGAAGAGGTGAGGGATGAGGTCTCCTTTTATAATTGAGGCGAGGGACACTTTTGTGAACTCCGTAAATAATAATTTATAATAAAATAAAACCCTATACAAAAACCTCCAAAATGTACTAATTTCAAAGAATATACGAGATAGGGTTTTAATATCATCAACCAATATATTTTAGACATGTTTTTATGTTAGTTTAATTATCACTTAGTTATTCTATTTAATTTTTAAATAGGGTAGAAAATATTTTAACATTAAATGGGTGAAATATTTACATATTTGATGTCAAAGAGACCAAACATAAATAAATAATAATATTTTATAATATATTATAAGTATTCAATATTTTTAAATTTTCCTTATGATTTTAAAATAATTTTATAATTTTTTTTGATAAACAATCAATAGTTTCAATTTTGAAACGATTCAATTCATTGATTTTAAAAAATATTAATATAAAAAGTTAACTTCAAAAAAAATATTTTATTATATTCTTAATAGGTCAATGGAATCAAATAAATTCATTAGATATATTAATTATGAAAAATTAAATTTATTTTAAATTTTCTTATTATACTTATTTGTAATATATAATAATAAATTACTTACTAAATCAATTTTGAGTAAATATTTAATATTATTATTTATTGAATAAAAATTAAAAATAAAATACTATGATAAATATAAATCTAATATATTTCATAATAATATTTTTAGTCGAATTTATCTTCTATAAAATCCTTCATTTAAAATATTTTTCTTATTAAATTATGATTGTGACAACTTTCACATCAGTTTCAATAAAATAATATAAGTGTCAAAATATCTTTTATAAGGCTCCAAATGGTCACTAAAATGACCATTTAATGGTTACAGTAGATATATACCCCACTAATAATATTTATCCTTGTGTTTGGGTCCTTTTATGGTTATTAGTATTTTAAAAAAAATTATCAATTTCTCATCAATTAATTAATTTTTACATCGTCAATGTATAAGTTTTTAAGTAAATATTAACTTCTTAAAAATTATAAATAAAATTTCATGATAAAAAAAAACACATTAGATTTATAGTTATTATTTATAATAGAATTTATCTCCTATATAACCTTCTATAAAAAATGATTTATTTACCAAAATTTAGGTGAGACATATTTAAATTTTCTATAAATAAAATAAATTAAATATCATAATCTCATCCAAGTGGCTTCCAAAGGTCACAATTTCAGCCCAAGTATTCTTTAGGTGCACGAAAACTCATCCAATGATATTATGATAAGTGTTACAATAATTTTATAATATTATTATTACACTTAATAACCCGATTTACACTTTTCCTCTATTAATAAAAAATACAGAAGTTACTATTCCGAATGCCCGGAAATAAAATAAAGAAATTTACATAATTTGACCTAATGATTCATAATATGGAATCAATTTTTCAAAATTCAAAACACATATGTTATAGTAATTAATTTTAAAGTATTCTTGTTCTCAGAAATAATGAACGAGTTTTAAAAGATAAAACATTGCCAAAGATTAAAATGTTTTTACATCTGAATTCAATGTAAAATTAATACTAATGATGAAAATTATATTTAATGATAAAAATATATTATATTTATACTTAAAAACTATTCAGAAATATAATAGAACTATAAAAAAATCTCGAATAAATTTTTTATTTTTCAATTAAAATTTTGTGTATTTTTACTATTCATTAAAATTTGAATGTTATTAGAAAAATATTAAAAATTAATCAAAACTAAATTTTTATATCCAGATTCAAAATAATATATTTATTTTTTCATATAAAAAATTATTAGTGTTTTAAAATCATATTTTAAAAGGGGTTCTCGATTAAACGGTGGAAAATTACCCTTTTAAAAAATATAGGGTTTTATACAACAAATAGGGATTATTCATACCATACAACAAAAATATCTATTGGACGAATACCAAAGTATTTTATTAAATATTTAAAATATATATTAAATTATGTTCATTTACTAATTGTAATTCACACAATTTTATAATATGAATAAAAATATATAATAGATTTAAATTTTTCATAAATAATTGCAGCGAATGGCTTCACCATACATTTTCATTAGTTAGTTATATTTGTTCATACTAACCTAACGCCAAGTTTAGAATGGTAATTTTATACTGAGGGCATCTCATGGTTCATTTAAACTCATGATTTCGTTCCATGAATGCTATAGAAGAATTAAAATTATTTAGAGAAAATATTTCCTAAAAACATCTGGGCGTTACATTGAAGGCCTAGTCCTACTACAGAACATATTTGGTGAGGAAACACATAAGGATTGATCTATAGATAATAAAGATATCCTATATGTACATGGGAGTATATGACTGGTGAAAGATATAAGAGAGAAGATGATGCCGAGTCACTTTCTTCTCAGTGGGTAGTGCACCCATGTTTTTGAGAGATGTATCATGATATTCACTGATAGAATTGGTGACTAGATATGATGCTTTAGATATGAGGTTTTATCACTTGGTGTTCCACCTTTCAGTAGGTGATGGTTGAGAACCAAAAATCTTCTATATTGTTACAACTATTTCTAGACATCAAATAGAAATGGTAATATATTGTGATGGGTTTTTTCATCATCTTACCAAGGTCACCTTGAGGTTGTGATGTGGTTTGGGTGGTGATAGAAAGACTGAATAAAGTCACCTTCTTCCTTCCAATCCAAGAGACTTTCTAAGTTGAGGATATGGGAAGATTGTATGATCATTATATTATATTACAAAACTAGGTACCTTATAATATCATTTCAGATAGGGATTCTCATTTCACATCTATATTCTGGAAGTGTTTACAAAGAAATTTGGGTACACTGGTGCTTCTTAGAAAAGAAATTCCCCCTGACATTGATGGTTAGTCATAATAGACTATAAATGTGTTGGAGGATGTGATCTAAAGATCCATTTATGATTTCATTGGATCATGGGAAATTAATATCCCACTCATAGAGCACTCCTATAATTGAAAATACTATGCGGTGATCCAGATGGATCCTAATGAGGCCCTATATGATAGGCCATGCTATCCACCCCTATATTGGTTAGAGTTTGGAGATATAGTGCTAATGGATACTCATCTTGTTCTGGAGACATCAGAGAAAGTTCACTTGATCAAGAATAATATCTCTAAATCTCATTGAAGAAAAAATCTTATAATGATCACAATCTATGTCTTATAGAGTTTAATATCATAGATTATGTTTTCTTACGGTTTCACCTAGACATGGGAATAGATGGATAATGAGGAAAATGAAGCTGCCACCTCATTATTTCAGACCATTTTAGATTTTAGAGAGATACATACAAGTATCCTATTAGTTTCTATTACCTTATATGTACCATTACATGCACGATATCTTCCACATTTTGTGGATTCTCCATTTTCATGTCAGTCTACATCATACTTTTGGTCATGAGGTTGTGGATTGATATGTTTATGATTATTTTGATGAGTATCTCATATACATCATTGACTAGATCATGAAGCCCTTATATGGTCATTATACCCCTTTAGTATGGGTGTTATGGCAACCCAGTTGATTACATGACGAGACATGGGAGTGGGAGGCCGACAAATGGGTTAAGTGTCCAACATTATTCTTAGGTATCATTCCACCTCCCTTGGAAGGGAAACTCATCGTTGCATTATTTAATTGGGGAAGACAGTAATAAAAAAAATTATATTCAGTAAAAATACTTTATATTTTGGTCCAATTCATTGGTTTTTACATAATATGGATTCTTAGTGAGGCTGTGGAGGTAACAGAGGTGGCTAGTGCTTGTTTGGAGCCCATTGACCCTATTTTTTGATAAAAATATTGGGCTGTAGAGTTAGAAGAAACCATGCTACCCATCCCACATACATTATCCTAACCGTGTGGGGAATTTGAGAGGGATGATCATGGCACATGGTTTATCCAATGAATTCACCTAGGCTTCATTCCACATAGATTCACTAAAAGTTTTAGCAAGGGAAAATTATATGGTTTGTTCACTATTATCCAAACAGTGTTCATGAACCGTGTACGTACCCTTTTGGGAAAGTGAAATTCAAATGGATGTTGCATAGTTTGACCAATCGTGTTGGAAAACAATTAAACACAAAAAACATGGGGAAAATTACTATTTTCCCTTAATGTCTTATAATTTTATCCCTCATCTCTTATTTTATTATTCCCCAACCATGGAAATATATCCTCCTCCTTTTGAGATCCAAGGAATCCAAAATATATGTTA
Source organism: Viscum album (assembly GCA_963277665.1). NCBI lineage: Eukaryota > Viridiplantae > Streptophyta > Magnoliopsida > Santalales > Viscaceae > Viscum > Viscum album. Next base: position 83,208,102 of record OY728121.1, on the reverse strand, counting down.
TTTTATAAACTTATGATCCATACTCAGATTCGATATCCATTATTCTTGATGGATGTACACTGATAAGATCTTTATTCATCTTGAATCAATAATCATATTTATTTCTCTTGACGAATTTATGTAGTAGAAGGATCATATGCCCTATTTTCAGGGAATTCATCTATTTTTCCATTTTCATATGATCCAGACCAAAACAAAGGCTAATACTAGAGAAGTTCTCCACTATAAGCATAAGGTAGATGTTGTAGTTCCTATCTCTCAATGTTAAGATGTTTTATAATATGAACCATTGTAGTACATGCTGATTTCACCATGCATTTCCTGTAAATTAAACTTTTAATTATTTGGTTTCCCTTTCCAGGAACCTAATGACCTCATTAGATTAGAAGACAAAAATGATCCCATCAACCTCAATATATTCCACACCCATTAGTGTTCCATTTAAATGAATTATTTTATTTCATGGACATATAGACAAAACTCTTATCAGTGTGTTTGTATTTACTTCTAAATGGTGATATAAAATATTTATAATATATGAATGTAGTGGTGTAGCATGACTAACACACATATAAATTTAATATCTATTAAACAATGATGATTGGTATCACCTGATTAAATATAACAATGGCTATGCCATTTTTATTAGAGTCTTAATGAGTTATGACTTAAATAATAGCTACTATTAAATATTTGGATACTTATAATTTATATAATTGGGAATAGATACCCTTATATTATATAATGGTAACAGTGACCCTCATGCTATATGTTATAAGCATGGTGTCCCTATTTTGTGAATCTGGAATGGAATCCCTTATATTGTTTAAATATATTTACGGACATGGAATCCATTCTGTTATTTATATATTCATAGGAATGGAGTCCCCTATAATTAAGTAATATATGGGCATGGAGAACTTATAAATATGATAATGGTCATGTAGACCCTTATGATTATGATTCTTGGAATGGAGACCCTTACTATGATATACAAAAATTGTGTCCCTATGATTGTGATACGAGTATAGTGACCCTACTGATATGATACTAGTTTTGATGAGCCTTACTGTTATGTATGGGTATGATGACCCTTCTTAATATGATCTGGGCATAGAGACCTTGCTACCGAGATACTAGGAATGGTGTCCCATATTCATGTGATACTAGGCATGGTGTTCCTAGATACATGTGAGACTCATGACACCACTTATAGATGTATGAGTTACACCTTGGGTCTGGGATAGTGGTAGTATTTATATAAATGGTTATAGTTTTCAGTACTTATATAGTACATATATGTTTATATGTAAGTTTATTTATTTAGAGACAATCCAACTTCGGCTGAAGTTGGTATTTTCATCCTGCTAGCTTTTAGAAGTAGAGTCGACACTTAAAAATTTATTTACTAATTTTCATTATTACCTTCACACTTCCATATTATATGCATTGATTGGATATTTATAGACAGTATTGGTGGGGGCCAAATGTGTTTATCTCACACCCTATCTAGGACAATGATTATACCTGGGTATATTATGTGTATATAGGTAGGGACATGTGAATGATACCTTTGGTTGATGCTTGAGTTTTTATAACATTGGAGCAGGGAACCAAAAAAACCGAGAAATTGATCGAGATGCTATTAGAGATAGTTCTTTATTTATTTATTTTTTCCCTTTTTGATACAAGTAATGCATTTCATTATTTCCTATTCCTTTTTGGTAGACATATAACATATCATTATTTTGTATATGATACTAGATGTAAGTTATTTATTGTTGATGGATACATTTCCTTCCTATTTTAGTTATTTTTTATGATTCTTCTATTTATATTACCTAAAATGATACTCTAACCGTTAAGGTATAGCCTCCCAACTATACCACCTTAGGACCTCACTTCTAGTTAGCAACCTCTCGTGTACAAGGAGGATCACTTGGGTCCATGTGGCTGACCAGATCAGGGAACTATTTATTGGAATTTAAGATGCGATTTCACATTATGGAAATATGAGGATTCATGTTAATACATATTGTGGTAGAAAATGAAATGATTATCCTCATGAGAAACCAAATGAAATTGGAAACAGAAGGAAAACCTTGTGATTATTCCATATATTATGTCTTATTATATGATTAGTAATCTCAAGATCGGTTTGTTTCCAAACACACCTAATATGATAAAAAATGTGTTTGATGAAGTTCGTAGAGGAAAGAAGATTAAGCATACTACATGTTTAGAATGTCTAAAAAATAAATCAAAGGAATGTCTCAATATAATGATACGATGTATTCTATTTTGAAAAAGGAAACATTTATAGTTTAATGTCTTTTATATGGTGAATATGGAAATTATCTAAGCCAATACCCAAATCCAAGGGATAACACCTAGGCTAATGGAGGTCATAATCTATGAAAATAATTTAACTGAAAGGATTTAATTGTAAATGTATTGGGATTCAGTAATTTTGATGTGTTATATCAATGAAATTCTAGTTATAATATTTATGAAGCATCTAAGGATTGTTCTACAGAAGTTCATATTTAAGGATTTGAAAATACATTTTAGAAGGTTCTGATAATCAATAAAATAAATTTATTGGTAATGTGATAATGTTTATTTGGTATAATGAGAATTTTTACATTGATATAGTAAATAAGATAGTATTGGTGACCTTGAAACTGTTTAGTTATCTATTGAAAAAGTGTTTTATGTTATCTTTGAGGGTGATTATATTTTTTGGGTTTGTCGAATATATTTTATAGTCCATGATATTAATTGAGGAATAAGGATTGTTTTAATTTTTGGAATCATATATGTTTAATGTGAGGAAAACATAAGCTTTATGGATACCATCATGGGTTTATAATTTTTAGAACGATCATAAGTTCAAAAGAACATATACCACTTATAAAGTTTTATGTGATGGGATTATGTGGTGATTTGAAATATTTATTGGGTTTTAGAAAGAATACTCTTTTGAGTTTTAAAAAAACCTTTGGTTTAGAATATGATTATATATTAACAATTTTATGGTCTATTGGATAGTGGGATATAAATAATATTGTTGGATTAAAAGTTATTCATTGACAAGGTAATATTATTAGATATATTTATGTTCAATATAAGGATTACCTTTCAATTAAGTCAGTAACATTCGTTCATGAAATTTAGGATAATTTTCTACATTATATTCTTATATGGTAACTTATCAGGGTGATTAATGATATTTTGGTAGATATATCATTAGGTTGAGGTATATGTAATCCATATGTTTAACATGTGATTTAATGTGAAATATTAATTAGGTGTAATGAAACTATATATAGGTTGAAAGGTATGATATCATATTTAATATTGAAAAATTATTTAATATTGAAGGCTATTGAGTATATAGGGTTATTTATTAAATGATAAGTTGAAACATTTTTTAGTTATTGTGAATATTTTTTAGTTAGAAAAATTATTTCACAGTTTATTAATTTTTTGAATTATCTTGCCTTATGATAACTATTTTTATTTTTGGGTTTCATCTAAATAAAAAATAATATCTTTATATCCTTATTTTTAATTATGAGATACCTAAGAAGTTTATTTTAGGGCTTTAGGCATAGAGAATTTATCTTAAATAGCCTCTATTTGGAGAAACTAATGATATTGGGGTGGAAATTGATTAGTGGATAAAATTTAACTGTTAAATTAAGTATATTTCTATATTTTTTATTATAAATGGTAAAGTAATTACTCATATATAGTAAAAGGATATTAAAACAAAGAATTTTATCCCACTACCTTCACTTCAAATGAATTTATGGTCTTTTCACTCATCCCAAATTTATTATATTGTTATCATTAACCTCTAATAATGTTCTATATCACTCTCTATTAGTTATTAATTTTATTATTTACATCCATATTTTAAATTCCCAATAACGTTTAACTTTTTAGAGACATGTTTTTAGGTTCTTCTAGATGAAATTCATATTTCCCTTTCCCTCTTTTAAGAGAGATTTTCATTAACCCCTTTTACGATGTGGGTTTTCCACAACAGAATTTTCAAATATCAAACACTTTATTTATGATAACAAGTTAAAATTGTGATGAATAAGTTTTTTAAGGTGTGAAGGGGATAATTTAATAACCTGGGATTTCATAATAAGACCATTATGTTCGTTGGCATATACGACACACAACACTGTGCTAAAACAAACCATGAGATAATATTATTTAAATACTATTGTTATAACCTACCCATTGAATTAGTAGTACGAATTGGTATTAAAAAATTATGAAATATATATAAAGGTATTGATCAATATGTTTTTTGACTAATTCTAAGGAAATAAACATCAATATTTTAGTAAATTCATATTCCTCTTCAAAAATACATTTTGTTCAAAAATGATTTCTATATCTTTTTGTGAGAAAAAATTAAATTTATTTATATCACTTTTAGAGAATTTATTTGAAAAAGTAAACATAATTTTTTAAATCTTCATATCATAATTATCTTAGGTTTAATTTTGGATAATTTAATAAAAAGATTTTTTTCCAAGGAATAGTGAAAAATGGTGATTTTTATTAAAACATGAATTTTTTAATGAATATTCAAAGTTGCATTTTTTAGAAAATAATTTAAAGATAAAATTAGTTTTATTTTATTATAATTAATCTAATTATGTTATTTAGAATCAATTTTATGGTTTAATTTTTTATAAATTTTTTTTATACATAAAGTCCATTTTCTTGAAAATTTGTTTTTGGTGGTGTTGTGCATTTTTATCTAAAATTAATTTCCAAAACTTATAATAATTTAATATCTAAAAATATAATCCATATTTGGATTCTGGATATAGAAATTTGGTAAATAAGACCCTTTAATTTTTTGTCAATATGAATAGTAGTAATAACAAATTTTTATTACCACATTAAAGGAAAAATGCGTTAATTAGGGTAAAAAATTATATGATAAGGTTTCAAAATAAATTCAAAAATTACATTATTTCTTACTATGAAATATATTATACCCTATTCCCCTTCAATTAGAATATATGTCAATTGGAAGACATTTTCTTCCAATAATGACATTTAGATTATTTTTCATAAAGAAAATTACAAAAAATGTCATTCCCTCAACATTAATATCTTTAATAGCTAATCATAAATGTAAAATGAGGTTACTATATGTTAAAAGTATTTATTCTAAAGATAAATTAATTTTATTTAACATGGTAATTTATTATTAACTTATATATGTTGAAATTTACCCTAAATTATATAGAACACCATCATAATATTTATTCAATTAATAGAAAAATAAAATCAATGATCTTAAAAATGTTCAAATAATAAAATTTGGTTAAACTATTGAGTTACAAGATTTTTTTAGAAAAATGTGTTTTATTAGGGATATTTTATTGTAATATATTATAATTTAGTCTTTTTCTTACTGTCTTTAATGTCAAATTTAATGAATAGTGTAAAGAAATTACATTAATTATATGCTATGAAAATAATATTTTATAAAAAAATTTAAAAATAATAAAAACAATAAAATAGTATAATGTGGATAATATATTTTAAACAATCTAATACCTTGGGAATTTATGAGCCAATAATCATCTTATATGTAAAATTATAACCCTTTGAGAGTGAAAAATATGTTCCCGCAGTTAAGGATAAAATTGGATAACATAAGCGTTAAACCAAAACATGAGGTTTGAAACACCATTTAAAAATATCAAGATTTATTTGTTTGATGATATTTTAACACAATACTACCTTATATTCAAATATCTATCCCTTTGGACGACGTCTTCTATATAATTACTCTATTATATTTTAATCTTTTACGCAATTCTAACAGTTCCCCTCCCCTCTCTTATAAAATGGAAACCCTCCTTTCTCTTCTTTACATCACAATGAGCCTTATATTTCAAAAAATGACCTAATTTTATCTTATAAACTCATATATCTATGAATTATAAGTGATGTTATTCATAAAATACCATTCCAAGGGTCCTTAAGAAATGATCTAAATGAGGCCAATCGAAAGAGAGGTAGTCATCTTACTAGACCTATTCCAATTTATTTATTCGTATAATTCATATAATTATATCACAATTTATGTAAAATAATATTTTTATTTTCCAAAATGAAATGAAATTTTATTATTATTATTTTATCGCTATTATCCACCCTCTTTCCCATTAAATGGGAAGTGAAAGTATCACTCTTGCATATATAAGGCTTACCATCTCCACGTAGATATAAGATTCTATTTCATAACCATATTTCATGGATGGTTATTATGATGAGTTTAAATTTAATATATTATATGTATTAAAAAAAATATTATGGAATTATAATATCACATTTACCTTCTTACCTTTTAATCGATTGGAGAGTGATAATGTCGCCTGTGCATATGTGTCGACAACAACCTGCACGAAGTGATGTGATTCTTTTTAATTTATTGCTTTAATTAGATAGAAATAAGGATTGATTTCAAAATATGTATGATTTATATGATATACTAATGTATTTTTTAATTTTTAATTATTATTTTCTTGATTTTTTTCAATCATTCAAAAAGTGAAAAAAAACATTCATGTGTACGTACGACCTACTGTCTCTATGAATAGAATAATTATTATTTTTCTATCTATACCTTTTATGGATGACTCTACTTATATATATATATATAATATATGATATATATTTTGTTACTAATATTATCTATATTATGGAATCATGATGAAAGTACAAGGGCTGAGATTGATGAACCAAAACATGCCTAAAAATGAAGTGGTTATCTTCCAGAATAGTGATTTTAAAAACCAAATGTTCATAAAAAGGTAATAAAATATCATAAGTCAGAAATGGTATAATATATATTATTATTCTTTTATAGTTAATTTATAATAAATTTATATTTATTATATTTTTTTAACATTTAATAAGAAATATGTGTCTTGAGGTAATGGATTCATGTTTTAATTCAATTTTAATCGGTATTGTTTATGCTTGAATTTACATTGATGAAATAATATAAGAATTATCTGATAAATACATTTAAATTTTATCCTCTATTAGTTATTTATATATATAAAATTTTTTCTTTCACTTTCATCTCATTATGAAGTCAAAATATTGAAATAATGTTTATAAGGAAAACCTCATTTATTTCTCTCTTCGGAAGGAAATCCTTTTTCATTCAAATCCATGTTTTTAAAAAATGTTTTCAAGAATATTTTAATATTCACCTATTATTATTTAAATTTATTTTTACACATGTATTATTTTTTAAAACTTTTTTTCAATGAAATCATACTGTATTTTCTGAATGATGTGGTTTTTAACTTTTTAAAAAGGTGTGGAATAAATTTTTTCTTTTATCATATATGGAATGAATAGTTTTTTTAAAAATAATGAAGAATTTATTATTTGAATATTAATTTAAATATTTTAAATTATATTTTCAATGAAAATTTTTCCTTAAAATTTTGGATTTTTCTTACATTAAATAAATTATTTTCAAATTGAAAATATAATATTCTTCATGAATTTCCCAAGAGATCATTTAAAGAAAATTTTCATGTATAATACTATACATGATGTTAATTATGATTTAATAGGTATATTATCTAATGATACAATAATTAGTATTTAAATGGATGGTTTATAACTATGAAAATGAGTTGTTTATGAAACCCATTTATTTTCCTAGGGTGATGCGATATTGATATTATGAATGTTTTATGCTCTCGTGATATTTATATGAATGAATTATGATAATTTTATTATTGGGATTATTATATACCTACATTTAATTATGTAAAGTGAAATTGATATCTCATGATATGATGATGATTATTATATATACAGTTACGAGTAATATTCTTCACATATTGAGGTGTGACTGATTTCTATCTAGCTATGTTTTCAAGAAAATTCATCCACAAGATTGAAAATAGATTTATTCAAATTTTAATGTGTGATTATGATAAATTTATGGTATTATAACAAGATTATTTGAGGAAAATATTTAATTTTGTTATGAAAAAAAGATTATGATTTCTTATGATTATGGTTCCATATGACTATATTATGACTTTGTAGTGTTTATTATAGTTTTGACACCATTATTTAGCATTATTGTATACATGAATTGATTTTAAATCTTATGATATAAGATCCTTTGTAAGGTATGAATATTTTATGATGAGAACATGCAGTTTTATATGTCATCATATCCTTATGACAATATTATCTTCTAATGATTGATATCTTCAATTTTTTCCCTTACTAAGAATATAAGCTCTCCTTTTATTTAGTTTTGCTTCTCTAGTTTTTTAAGAAAGGTTATACGTATCATATATCTATTAATATTTCTATGTGGGAAAATATTTTTGAGTGATGTTGAAAATTATTCAAGAAATAAGAGGATTATGTATCCTATCGGTAGAGACACAAAACATTTACCGTCCTCAGGCATGTATTATTTTGAAATGTATTAAATGTTAATCTAAATGATGAAATATTTTTATATTTTATTCTTAGGTGAATCATCTTGAAAATAAATGTTTCTCAAGGTGGTGTGATGAATAAATTATATGTTGTGTCCTTTTATACTAAAGGATATGGAACACATTAATTACATAAAATATTTAAATATAATAAATTATATTTCATGTGAAAGTAGAAAATAGTGTACAAAATTTAGAGTATAAGATAATTTTAGGATTAAATACATTCAAAAAATAATTTTTTTGATAGTTTGATGTTGAATTTTAAACCATATAATTTTGTTTAACCCTTTTGTTAACCAATTTTAACTTAACTGGTGTAACACCCTTTTCATTCTAGAAGGGAAATAAATTTAATTATATGTTAATAATTAATCCAATAAAGGTCAAGGGATTAATTTTTTCACCATACCCCATACATATTGACCTCTTTCAATATTTTTATATTTTTAAAAATTTAATAGAACATAAATAACATAAATTATCATTAAATCCATTTTAAAAACTATTCACATATTTTGAAATTACAGAATTAAATAAAGGAATAGAATTTGAATTTACACCCTTTAGACAAAAATTATACATCATTATTAATACAAATATTTATGCCACCTATGATTAATCCAAAAAATATTACATTTCATGTTTTTAAAATAACTTTCGTTGATTTTATACTATTTCCACAACCACATTTCTAGTATTATTTAGGAAATTAACGTAATTATATCATAACTAAAAATTAAACATACATTAACATCATAATAATAAATTAAAATTAATCAAAATAAACTATTATATTTTTTAATAAAATATTCTTATCCTTATGTAAACATATAAGGTAAATTATACTCAAGAGAGTGACATTTTATAATTTCCCTTCAATTATAATAATATAAAGGTCTTTAACAAAGAAAAATGGAACTAATATGACATATTTTTTAATATATGAAGGGTTTGTTAAAATTAAACTCTTAGAATGAAATATAGTATAGATTATGGATGATTTTTAAGCCTTATTATATTGTTTCAACCTTCTGTATCCCGTTTTAGTCTTTACCGAGGTGATGAATTTTATCACAATTACTATTCTTAATGCCTCAAAATAAAAGAGACCTATTTTGAAAATTTTATCCTCATTATTAAAAATAAATAATAAAATAATAAAATATTTAATTTCTATAAATGGATGAATTTTATTGAAATATTATTATGTAAAATGTGATGAAAAATTATTTTTTAAGGAAATGAAATTTATAGTATAAGACGATATTATATTAACTATATGAATTTCAATCATCATTATATAAATTTGAGGTCATATATATATATATTATATATATTTCATTTGAACAATGCATCATGTGTAGTTTTTTCTTATTAAAATGTAAAATTATTATGTACTTAAAAATGGTTTTTTGAAAAAAAAAATCAATTTTTACCTCCAATTGATATTGTATTTATTCCTATCAAATTCATAATAAATATATGATTAATTCTACAAATTAAAACCCATTATTATAGATAAATTTTTTATTATATAAATACTAAATTTTCAATTGTTCATAAAAGAATATTTTAAGGGAAAATTTCCCAAATTGATTCTTGTATACTTTTGACCAATTAATTTCAAAATTAATATTCATATAATAAAATTAAAATTTTTATGCCACAAAATATTAAACTATGAATATTATTATAGTTTCATTAAGATAAAATGTATTCTTATTATAATTGATGTTTTAGAGTTACACCTAAACCCCCAAAAGAAGATTTTATCTAGAACGCACAACATAGATATAAACTGGGCAAGTTGATACCTGATTTAAAATATTTTGACAAGAAGGCCCTACAGGAATTTTCCTTAGATATCACTCTCCATAAAGCACCCAGAAGATTATATTAACAACAGAGATTGAAACTTGTCAATGAAAGAAATAAATCTCGAAACAATGATAAAACAATAAGGCCATTCTTATAATAACATAAAAGAGATCTAAATGATGTAACATAAATTTCTATACTAACTCAATATCGGATATATAATTAGAATAAAAAGGATATTGAAACCCATCCTTCTTTTTCATTCTAATAGAAATCTTCAAATCCAAAACACATTACATTATTTCCTTTGGATGTTTCAAAATATCCCCAAAAATATTGATATAAAATAGTGATAGGAATAAATGATAAATATATAAATTTTTATATGAGACACAATAAATATATTACCTATCACTATATATACGCCAACATCGACTTCCACATGATATTTTTCCACTAAGTATATGTTCTTCACACCATAGGCCTATGGATGAATCCTTGAATGTTTGGAATTTTCCTACGATTCCACAATTCCATTTGGATATAATTAACCCAAACTATAATGGGGAATATATAGAGCCTAGAAGAACATATATAGATGACCACAATTTCCACACAAACTGAAGTTCTTTGGTGGTGTGGGAAAAAAACAAATTGTGTTCCCTTTATTTCCACACTAGTAGCATGTTAAATAACCAATACTAGAAACTAATTATGGAGAGGAGGGATCCCACTAATTAGAAATACAACCTTTAATACCTTCATGGGTATCATGGAATTTCCTCTTCTTCCTAGTAAAGACACTGAAGTTACCACCAGTTGGAGAAGAGTATCCAACTAGACCAATCATGCATTCTAGGTCAAACTCTTCCATCATTTCCCAGTCCACCACTTACATATAATAAGTTATCATTGTCATGTATACCATAGAAAAAATATTGGGTCTCAATAATATCTTGAAACCTTAAGCCTTCAACATGTCATTCTCCATGACACTTGGAGAAAAAAACATTTTAGTAAGGTGATTGACATAAACTTTTACTAAGTGATCACTCTACAAAATGATGTGGAACACCATAGATTTTAATATAACCAATGATTTTGAGAATAAATTATAAATGGATATTCTCTTTAAGTCTTTACACTGCAATCCCTCATTCCAGTTTATATAATCCCTAATGTCCCACTATCTCATAATAGGATAGTCACAATTTATGGTAGAACATTTCACCTTTATAAATTTGAATATTTCCTAGAAGTTAAAGATCATATAAAATTTATCTATATATCATTCCATTTCAAAAAAAACCCATCCATTTAAAGGATGGTGGGTTTAGATAGAGAAAATTTCAAGCCCGATCTCTATCCCCAACAACCCCTAGTTTAACTTTTCCTGCTAGATTTTGAGTAGGTGGTACATCCCTATGCACTATGTAAACCAAAAATACTATAGACTCAACATGGTTATAATCAACATGAGGTTTACCTTGAGTTTAATTTATATACCCACCCTCCCAAGTAACTCTAGAAGTCTTCCAAGAGACATGATTCTACACATTATAGAAATAAATATGACCATTATAAGGAAACCAATCTCAGTTTTAGTCAATAAAATACAAGATTGGATCTTAGAAATGATCAAAACTCAACACATGAGACACATAACCCGACATACTATGGTGACTAAATGAATATCCTAATGATATTTTTCTAGGAACTCATGATAAACCTATAACTTTACTCCTAAAAATACCGTATCCTATTTACCAAGACTTCCAAGATAAGAAATCTTTGAGAAAAAACATTGTTAATACCAAATTTTTTCAACTTGAACAAGATCATCGATAAATCTAGGCACTTGAACCTATCCCTGATAAGTCTTTATGGGTGTTATCTATTCCCACATGATTATAAAAATAACCCAAGAATCAATAATAACTTTTGGGAGTGATTTTTTTCCAACCTGATTTAAAATAACTGATATGGAATACTTGTATAACATGGAAAAAGGTGATAATGAAATATTCCATAAACATAGTCAAACAATAGTATTGACACATAATGTTTAAATAAACAAAACCAAAAAACATCATCTATAAATATAACCCACAGTACTTAAAAAATGAATATAGATACTTCTTATGATATGTGGGAACCATCCCACAATCACACCACCAGGTACCCATGCCTAGATAACAATGAAACCCATCACCACACTTCAAAAACGTTCCATTTACAATATGAGATAAAAAAGTATCTATACACACCCCTGGGTATGCACAAGATGTGATAAAAACAACCCCAATAGGATCCCACAAATTTTTCCACAAACTATCTTTATTAGATAATCCTTATATTCTCAAATGTAAATGAAAAATGAAATGATTAATAATTCCTTAATTTATATCCAAATCATGGAAAATATCCCTTTTTAACAAATAAAAATTAATTTCATATTAATAGTTTTCAAATAACATCAAATAAACCATTTTCTATTTATCAATGCATGCGTCAAAATTCTATATCACAATAAATCACAATGAGAGATCCCCCTAGGATACAATGTGAATTTTATAGCTAGGTCTCCCATACAATGACCAATATGAATAGTTCATACTAAAAACACCCCTAAAACCCTCTAGAGGATAAGAGAAATACCACAATGTGTGATTCCCCCTTACACGTTCTTCTAAAACTAGTCCCCCATCATACCTTAAAATGAGAAAATGAATACCATATTGTATGATTACCTATAAAAATCAATGAATATTATGAACATAAACTCCCTATGTATGTTACTAGGGATCCCCTATACTGTAGATATCAAAATGTTTCATAGATATTATCAATATTAAAGAAACAAGTCAACAATCCTTTTTCACATCATCAAAACCATGCTTATCATACTACTTATTATAAACAAAACATAATTTTAATGAAATCACCCGTTCTTTATCAATTTTAAAGTATAAAAACATGTTATATCAAAATAAACTACACACATATTTTTTAATTCATATCTCGTTCCCATTTTGAAACCAAGTTTGGAAACAATTGAGAACACACAATTTTTTACAAAATAATTTAGATTTAAGTAATATCCTCAACGCTTGGTTCACAAAAGGTATAGAAATATCGACACATTGAGAGGAAATGGGTCACATAATAATATAACTGGGGTCTCTATATATAAATTCCAAATATTAGAAATAATATTCGATGATTTATTTTTTGGAAAAGAAGAAATGAGATTTCATACCTCATCAAACATGTGATCCACATAAAGAAAAAAATGAACTAGATTCCAAGAACCAAACCCATAATACATTTATGGAAAATAAGAAAGGAAACAAAGTAGAATTTATAGATTATATTAATTATTCATATATCCACTATCAATTTATGAGAATATGGGATGATGAAAAAAACAAATTAAAATTACAAAATAGAAGAAAAACGATCGATCTTGGATCAAAATGATAATTAGAGATGATCAACTGAGATAATAATGTTAAATATATTCCTCTCAAAATCCATGTTCCACTATTTTTGTGGGATACGTATCAATTGGTAAATTATGTGTTTTAGTAAAATTTAAAAATACCCATAATTTGAAGTTCCTCTAGAGCCCAACCAACTCATCGCTAGGGACCTATCAGTTGGTTGATGACTATGAGTAAAATGACTATAAGTCGGGTTCCCGATTTTTTATCTAGCGGAATTACACAAGATAGTATATGGTTCCCTACATCCATTATGGGATTTGATTGAAGACTCCAGTAAGCTGATGGCCATCTGAAGTAACTACCAAAATCAAACCACCATGAAATGATACTAAGATGCCTCCCCCACCTCCTGAACCTAAAATATAACATCTTAAAACTTTAAATATCTATTTACCTTGACTAGGATATGAATATTAATATTTGTGACCTTTTCTAGGATATTTTGAGCACAAAATAATAACCTCAATCGAATGAATCTCGATCATATGTGAGTTGAATTTGTGATAACCCATTTATACTAAAAGATAAACTTGAACTTGAATTTGATGAAATTAATTACAGAAAATATATAATCAATAAACCAAACAACAATGATCGGAATTTACACCAAACATGGTTAAAAATGTTATGTTGAAGAAGTTTTGTCAAGGGATGATTTGAGATAAAGGAGATTATTGAGGTTGTACGAACCAACAATGTTTATATTATAAGATAAATTCATAGGAAGTTGAGATGTTCCAATGTTAAAAATGTGATCAATAGTTTTTTGTTGGAGTATTCATACCGAAGACGATGTCCATGGCCTGATTTCTCTCGAATGCTAAGCCTTAAAAATGGATTTCTGGTGCACAAAAGTTTCTTGGAGAAGTGACTCCATGATGTAATATAAAAGAGAACCTATTTCAACCCAAGACAGTCTCATACGTGTTAGTTTTGAATCTATAATAGATGAACTCGAGTTGATAGATGTTGAATATCGAGTTCACTGACAAATATATGGGATACAATTTTTGATTCTCTAGTGATTTATTTTGAGAAAGGTTGATTGACATAATTTTCAAATATATAGTTTCTATTTGTGGATGATATGGGATAATCATTAAAAATGTCACACTTGCGTGTTTTATAAAAATATTATACATTAAATTATATTACTGGAGAAGGTGGAAATTCATCGAGGCATGTGTAGACAATGAATTTTTTTGAAGTCAATTAAAATTAACGTATTTCAAGTGTAAATTAATTTTTTGGACTACTATTGTTAAAAAAATCTATAAAAATTGAAGTGGTGTAATTAAAAATAGTTATTTAATTCATTCCTTGGGTAGTAATAAATTAATATAATGTTGTAACAGAATATTGGGGAATTACCTAGAGGTATGTGATTTTCTGTAAGGAGGAATAATCTAGAGGATTGATGTAAGGAGAGTGATGAAATCTCAATAAAGAAAAAAAACCTTTCTCTTTATTCTCTACTTTTTTTGTTATTTTTTTATTATAAAATCATTTTAAACTTGTAAACAAACACTACAACTAAATTATTTGAGGGAAAATGATTTCTAAAATTTTTTGCATTCATTTTCAATTTTTGAATCCCACTAAATTATAATTAATTATTATTTAGTATTCTACATTAATATTGATCTTTATATTTTATTGATGTGTCAACAGTATGAAAATAAAAAATGAGACAAACTTTATTCATTTATCAACTTCTTGAAATTGATAGATTTGTAAAGGAAATAAAATAAT
Source organism: Viscum album (assembly GCA_963277665.1). Lineage (NCBI taxonomy): Eukaryota > Viridiplantae > Streptophyta > Magnoliopsida > Santalales > Viscaceae > Viscum > Viscum album. The sequence goes on along the minus strand of OY728121.1, from coordinate 83,192,492 downwards.
TTAAAACTTCAAATTTATTATAGTTACGTCTTTGAATGACTAACTGTGTTTTGAAGAAGGTGTAACCCCTTATAAATAATTTAAGACTTTATATATATTATTCAATCGAACCCCATCTCAACCATCTTCCACATGTCTCCAACCCATGGAAGTTTTGTTTATACTTTAAAAATTTCACACTCACCTTTATTTCTTTATTTATTCATTTTATAAACAATTTTTACCCATCCATTCATCTCATTTATCCCTCTTTTTAGTAGTATTCATTTTAATTAATCCCATATAATATTTAATCACATTCAATTCGGTTTGAAACATCACTACTATGAGAGTGAAGGAGATATAAAATGAAATTTGATTGTTTGGATGACCTCTGACCCTATTAATGGTCAAAATATATTTGGAAGTGAAATCATAAAATCCATTATAGTGTCTACATAGAAACTAGTGTGAATGATGAAACCTGAGAGACCTATATATCAATGTTATGACTCTAGGAGAGAAAGCATTAGTGTGTGTCAATAAATATGGAATTTGTGTAATGTTTGAAGTGAATAACATTTATTAATTTTCTATAATGTGGTGATAGAGGAAACCTGAGCTTTTATTAAATTATTTGGATAATAATGGATGTTTTTTACTAAAGATATCAAATCAGACAAGAACAATAGTTACTGTACTATATTTTAGTATTTCATTGTTTAATATTTTCTCTATGTAAAAATAAATCTAGATTTAATCGGATGATAGATCATTTAAAGAAACTATACTTATCAAAATCTATTCTACGTCATATTAATATGGATGTTATAGAAGGATGGTACACTATGAATATAATGATTATGAAACATGAAGTTCCATATAATAATGATGCTTCTCCTGTATAAGGATTAATCTACAGAATCGTGGAAGGTCGTGATATAGGAGAACATAACATACCAAAATAGGTATCATGGTAAGAATATGATTGATGTTTTTAAAATATATTACAAATTAAATCATTTGGTATGTGTGATTACATTTTGAATCTAAATATGAGGCTGTGTCATAAATATTTTTACCATTATGAAATAAAAATTAAAAAATATTAAAAATATGGGGATGATAAATGCCTTGGAATAGAGTCACACCTCAATTATAAGTCATTAGAAATTTGAATGGTCTTAGAATTTCATGATTTATAGGCTCACATAATAGTACATGAAGCGTTCCAGGGATGTTCAATTACATTGAAGAAACACAACATGCCATAGTGCATAACTCATAGAGAATGTGATTTTGGAAAAAGGAAAAATTTTGGGATTAATGAGGTAGTATGTATTTTAATCATCTAGAAGTGTGTCAAGCGACAATGGGTTATTAAAAAGTATTTGAGGAGATATGGAGTTTAAAAAAAGATCATAATAGGTGTTTAATATGAGATATTATATAGATTTTTAGATTTGGATATTGAATAAGGATTGTGATATAGTGGAGGATATTTCACTTAAAACTCTGGAGAATCAAAGTAAATCATGTCACAATATAGTATCTTACACTATTGGGTGATTTCAACTATAAAATGAATATTTGGTTTGAATTTAAAATATGATAGATATGGTTTGAATGTTGGAAGATTTTATATACTCATTTAGAAGACTTTGAAAACATTTAATCATGTGAATCCCATGGAATAATCATGACAGGATAGAGAAATAGAATCAATCCTAGCTATCAAATCAAGGGTTGGATACTTTGGTATTTTATAAAATCTTCTTGAATAAGTTATATAAATTAAATGGGGGGGGGGGGTATATTAAATATATCTCTTTAATAGAGAATAGAAGAGATTTAATGACACATTTGGTATTCAAGAGATAAAAAGTGAGGTGTGCTATAAATGATGTTCCCATGATCATATGAAATGTTTTATGAAGGAAGAAGGGAAGATAAAGATAATATATTTTTGAAATATTTAAAAATTAAAGAAGGATTGAAACATGGATAATTCAATTTCTAAATTATTCTTTATCTATAAGATGTTATTTTCTCCTGTGTTCATTGGAATATAGAGAGTAAATAATCACATGAAGAGGACACTCCCATATAGTATTGAAAGTGGAACATAATTTCCCTTCCATCAGAACCTAGATTTGATCTCATCTATGATTGAATAAGGAGAGTACAGAGAAGGCATATTTCAACCGAATATCAATTCTTGAGCTAATATGTATGGAGAATCAATTATAAACATTAATTTTAGAGAGTGAAACATGTTAATAAACGAACCAAGATTTCCCAATGTAGTGCATCACGTATAACAAGAGGGATTGACCCTCAGATATATAGTGAATCTTTAAACCAAGTAAAGGTAGAATAACTTGGCATAGAGTGACAATAAACTTAAATATTTATCCAATGAAATAGTGTAGTAATGGATTTTGGTGTATTAGAATGTCATCAATTCATGATTCTTAGATATATACCTTTAATAACATCTTAATGTTTTATTATTTCATTATATTTTTTCATTTTTGAAAATATTGGTGTGAGTTCCATCATGATAGTGAGATATTTAAAATGATTCTTCCAATAAGGGAAAACTATTAATATTGGCATGGGATTTGAAAAATAATTTTTTTATTAGTCATGTATATGAGTCATCCCCCATATGATGGTTAATACATTCATCTTGGTCCTAAAAATGGTATTAAAATCAGGTCAATAGTTGGTATGCAACCTTAAAAATATATTTTTTAAATTTGTTTCATACATGGAATCTATGATTAGGCCACTTATTTTTAATGTAATATATTATTCTGAAAGGAATAGATATATTCATCTTTTATTATAATATTGTATAAAATATATCATGGAGTATATAATTCATGACACTTATTAAAAAAACACTAAAAAAGAATTTGTGATACATTGATAGAGATGATCTTGGTAAGATTCCCTTCTGATGAGGTATACAATGATACATGTCATTCAGTTACTTTTTTGTAATTTTGAAAATTTTAGGAGTTATCTATGGAAAATATATGGAAGAAAACAAGTTTATAGATCCTTCATCAAAATATGAATGTAAATTAGGTTGTGATGATAAACTAGTGAATAAATCTATACTTGGTGTGATCCCTTCATGAAGGTATACAATGATACATCTTTCTTCTTTATACATATGAGAAAGAAACATCTTTCTTTGATTATGATAAAGTTGGATGAACATTTTAAAAATGATTTTTTAAGAACAATCAAATCTGAGTTGAAACTAGTGGAAATTAAAGAGGAAAAGAATAGTTCATGACTAAGTAGTTTCACTAAATATAACTCAATCAAATAAGGTAATACCAGTAGGAAAATCCTCATATGGTGTAGTATGCATTATGAAGGATAAAACAATGAAGAACCGAAGGAATAAATTTTCATAAGTAGGACTAGTCTCAAAATAGATTTTAAGCCAAATCCAAAGAAGATATCTAACTCCTAATACAAAACCTATGTAAATTTTTTAAAAGTGTTTCATAATGAGAGGATATAATAGGCCTCACAGATAATAAATAGTTTATACTATTATAATTCTATCCAATGAGACTTACTAGTGTCGTTTCACAATGAGTCGAGCTAATACACTCATTATCCTTTTAACTAGTATTTATTTTTATGGTTTTATATGTTTAAAGGTAGAATTAAAATGGGGGTGAATTAATGAAAACTAAAAATCTATATCAAAATATATAAAATATAATATAATTAATGAATTTAGACACCCCTATATTTATCCATAATGATCCTTCATTGTCAGATTTCCTTGGTTCCCAAGTCTACCCAGTGTTTGATTACATATGGTTACCCATAACTTCACTACATCAATTGTGTATGTTGTAATTAAAACCTGGAAAAATTCTAAGTTATATTCCTATGACTATCATATTGTATTAAAAAAATGATAATACACACCACTGATACTACTAATACCATCTCAAATCCATATTTTGATTAGTGTGAGAGAAAATTGATTTTAATAATGGGAAAAGAAGTGCGGGAAAGATAAGTGAGAAGTAATGTCACTAACTTAATCTTATAAATCACCCATAAAATTAATGAAAAAAATAAATTCTAAGGAAAGGTAAATGATCTATAGAATTATTGGATTTTATCCTGGTGGTGGTCCTTAGGTTATACATTCACTATACGTAGGAGTTTGAGAATCACTATACAAAAATTAAATAAGGAAGCCAATAAGAGTGTATGGATAGATGAAAAGGAATAAATTACATTAACAATGTGGTAAATAAAATACCTAATTTCTATATATATTAATCCAAAACTAAATTTTTATGTCTTGAATACATTATAAGAAAGGGAGGATAAAATAATTTATAAGCATCGTAGGGATTATCTCCATCCTTATAAAAATATACATTGATCTCCCACATCATAAGATTTACTCTATGTAAACTATCTGAGTGTGGGGAGTAGTCCATGTATTTAATTTTTTGGAATTATCCTTGGTGGAAAATTTATCTACCATCACCCTTCATCTCATCATCCATTCATTTTTGGATGGATAATTTATGGTAGCTGCGGATAATTTTTCATAATTGGAGGAGAAAAAATGCATGGGGGAATGACATGATTTACAATTTATTGATCAATACCTTATTTTAGTAGAAAATGATATATATCTTATGTAATAATGGACCTATGATATATATATTATGTATCATCTTCAACATTTTACATATGGGAGATTCTCTCCCATACTAAAGCCTTTTTTGGTTACCCAACACTGTATCCATGAGAGGACCCTTATGTATCATGTGGATTGACCTAGTATCCTTTTTTTATAAGACATGTCCCTCTAGTGAGAGTGAAATAATTATGATATATCAGTTCAAAATAATTATATGTCGATTAAAAAGTTGGTAACCCTTACATGTTAGCCACTGGGAACTCTTATGTATCATATTTTTCACCATTAAAATAAAGTAAAAATTCAAATTAACTGGGGAATATTTATTATTTATAATATAGATGTCTTAAATATAACTTGTTATGTTCGATATTCTATGATTTTTTTTATATTTTATGACATATTCATTTCTATTTTTATATATGGGATAATAATTATTTGTTTAAAATAGCCCATAAATTAGTTTTTTTACCATTACCTAAAATTATGAGAACACTCTAAATAAAGTTTTTATTTTCATAATTAATTTTAAAATTAACTAAAAAATTTAAAATATCAATATAACCAATTCAATTTAAATATTAAAATGAACCATAATCAATATATAAATTTACAACTAATTTAAAAAGATGAATAAAATAATTAAAAATCAATAATTAATCCTTTTACATATTAATCCATACTATTCCCAAACAAGAATAACATGTTAATTTTCTAAGATTAATAAAAATCGTCATTGAATTTAGATTGAAAACCTAGGGTAAAATTTCCAAAATATCATATCTCATAAATCAGACACACCAAGAACCGTTCACTTATTTTAAATACATTGAATTTAATGGAAAATGTCATCCTTACCAAATTATATTTTCATACTAGAGGTACAAAAATCAGTAATTTTCCATTTTAGAAAATATAAAGCTTCATTTATGAGTTAATATCACTAACCCACTTGATTTTTGTCAACATTTCAACCATTTAATTCTGATCATATACTACATGAATTAATGCACATGGAATTCTTACCACTTTATTCTAGGAACATTTATAGTGCATTTTTTCCCATTCCCAGAGTATATTCTATATACCATCCTCATGAAAATACCCTAAATTATCTATCTGTAGAGACTAGTGTTCTTCATAATAGTAATTTATGAAGTTTATTATATATAAGGGATAATAGGTTTTTTATGTGAAAAGATAGATAAATATGTGGTGTATTGATATCTAAATCACATAATAAGTTTAAATTTTAGTAAGTGTTATAAAATGAATGCAACTCAATCAAATACTCATAATAGAGGTCTATCCTATAAATTTGTTCCCCATTGTTCATTTTTTGTGAGGTAAGTCACATATATATAAAGAACATCAATGAAATAAATCCTCTTTTCTCCATTTTTTTATATTTTTTATTTTATTCTATAATTTTTTTCTATATGTACATAATACTGTCTCTCTCTCTCTCTATTTTTTCATATACCTTTTTTGGTGATAAAGAGGAAAAAATTATAATAGTTATGAATATGATTAGAGACCACTTATAAAAATAGATATGATAGAACCCTTCAAACTCAACCCAAAGACAATTCACTTAATCCATATATTTACCAATAACACACCCTCTCATCAAAAACCAACTACAAAAATACAATATGAAATGCATACAAGATATGGGTTGGTTTGGAGTTAATAAATTGTAATATGGATTAACTAAAAGGTTGTTCATAGATTATAATGCATAATGGGAGTCTAATTTTATTGGGTCTAGAAACATGGATTTTGAAATAGATTTTTCAATTAAATGATGACCTATATCATACATAAAACACTAGAATCATATTACTTCAAATAAGAGTCAAGGAATTTTCTAGTACCAGTCATGATGAAAGACTCCCAAGAAAGGTATTACAAAGAATAATGTGTCAAATATGCTTATAATGTCTCTTGGGTTACAGATTACAAATATTTGGATGGTCAATTCGTGCCTTAGAGAGTAATTTCTAGCATACTAACATAAAATCAATTCCATGAAATCCATTATTAAAATCACTTTAGTAATAATTTAAACTCCAAAATTTCAACAAAAGTGAAATCATCAAAACTGGAATGGAATTTTCACAAGGGAGGAGGTCATTAGGGGTCAAATATATAATATAAAATCACTGAAATAAGTATAAAATAATAACAACAAGAAGAAATTTACATTATTGATCCAAAAAATTGGATCTGAATATATTGATGCACCACCACTCTTATCCAACATTATCCATTAAATTTCATAATAATTCAAAATATATTAATATAGAAAAAAATTATAAGGAAGAATATAACATGTTTTATTATCCCATTTTAAACCTTGAGATAAACTACCTATTGTTATCCACCTATGATTCCTATAATAAAAACAGATTTGAACATGATAACATCCTTAAAAATGTTATATGTGTTAGGGGGAAAGGAAAGGAATATATGAACATTCTCAATGTGGGAACTATGTTTTGAGCTTTTAAAATCTATTATGTTTCATTGTTTCATCCCCAATTCCAGGTTAGGTTGGATTTATTTGATAAAAATAACTACAATTATTTCTCTAAAGGTTATAAATACACATTGGAAATGGACTAACCCATTAAATGATTATAAAAACCTAATACACAAATGATTTGAAAAGATAATAAATGATGGGAATCAGATGTAAGGGGACTCCCTATTATATATAACACAATCCAGAGGGTGATTAGATGTTGGGGGAGTATTGGATTCTCTAGAGGTATTAAATCATTTTATTCATCATGGTCCACCTCTTAGACGGTTTTCTTCTCAATTTAAAGGTTTTTCAATGGCCCAAACCCTCCTGGTCCATTAACTTTCCAAATTTTAAGGGTTTAGGTGTTCTAGACTCATCGATCACTCCCAACCATCTTTTTCCCAGATCAACTTCACTGATCAGCTTCATAGATCAACTTCACATATCATCTTCACTGATCAGCTTCACTGATCAGCTTCTCTATCAGCTTCATGGATCAGCTTCACGTACCACCATCATAGATCAATGTCATAGATTGGTTTTACAGATCAGTTTCAACAAATCGGTTTCACAGATCAGTTTCAAAAAATCTGTTTCACAGACCCGTTTCACCTAATCGGTTTCACATATCGGTTTCACCAAATCGGTTTCGAAGAACGGTTTCACCAAATCGGTTTCACAAACCGGTTTCACCAAATCAATTTCACAGCTCAGTTTCACCAAATAAGTTTCATAGATCGGTTTCACCAAATTGGTTTCAGAGATCGGTTTCACCTAATCGGTTTCACAGATCGGTTTCACCAAATCGGTTTCACAGATCGGTTTCACCAAATCGGTTTCACAGATTGGTTTCACATATCGGTTTCACCAAATCGGATTCATAGATCGGTTTCAACAAATCGGTTTTGCAGAACAGTTTCACCAAATCGGTTTCACATATTGGTTTCACGAAATTGGTTTCACATATCGGTTTCACTATATCGGTTGCACAGATAGGTTTTCACCGAATCAAATCAGTTTCAAATATCTGTTTCACCCAATCGGTTTCACCTAATTGGTTTCACATATAATTTTCACCCAATTGGTTTCATAGATTGGTTTCACCAAATAGGTTTCACAGATCTCTTTCACCAAATCGGTTTCAAAGGCCGCTTTCACCAAATTGGTTTCATATATCAATTTCCCCAAATCGGTTTCATAGATTGGTTTCACCAAATCATTTTCATAGATTAGTTTTTCGAAATCTGTTTTATAGAATGCTTTCACTAATTTTGTTTCACAGATCAGTTTCACCAGATCTGTTTCAGAGAACGGTTTCACCGAATCGGTTTCACAGATCGGTTTCACCAAATCAGTTTCACAGATCGGTTTCACAAAATTTTTTTCCTAGATCAGCTTCATAGGATTATCTTCACAGGATCAACTTCACCCAATCATCTTCACTAATCAGCTTCATGGGATCTTCTTCATGGGATCAAATTCACCCAATCAGCTCCACCAATAGGTTTCACCTATAAGACACACAAATCAGCCATAGAGGGGTGTCAGGGTTTCCTTCCCCATTTTTTCCATAACGCCGCTTTTAATACTTTTACCCATTTTAAAGTGGCTCAAAGCCTTTTTTTATTTCCATGAACAACAATTTAAATCCCCTCAGAGTGGGGAGACCCTCAACGGACATGTTTTCCTTGTTTTAAATGAAATCCTTTAACGCAAAACTGTTTTGGCCACCCCTCCTATGAGAATTATTTAAATAATAATTAATTTCATCGTGTGTAACCATATAAATAAGAGTTGAAACCACAATCCATCTTTAAATCCGTTCAATATTTTCATATCCTGTAACTCCAAGATCTCACATTTTTTATCGCACTAGAATTCTTTCTTTAATCTTCTTGGAGGGTTTATTTCTTTCCATGGTGCGTTTAGAGTCCCCTTTCCCGAGGCTATTGGTGTGCCTGTAACGAAGCCTTTACTGCTCATTCTTAGAGTCCTCTAAGTTCCTCCTTGGAAAGTCACACATCCCCAAATGTTGGCGCAAAGATAAAAACTTTGATCGTTGATCATCCAAGTAGGTTTTTTGTCTCTCTTTACTGTGTATCATGCGAGGTGGGTATGAAAATGATTCCCATGGGGATGGATGAAACCAAACCTTAACGAAGATAATAAATGAATTTAAATGAATTAAGGGGTGTGTTTGATAATGTTTTCGTACTAATTTATATCTTCCTATATGTTGTAAATTGAATGGGATTATGTCCACTGAAAATCATGGCTATTGGTGGTCCTTTCTTGCACACTAATGGATCTCTATTTTACTGGATAATTATGTGATTAAATGGATGTAACATGGAAACTATTATATCATGTAAACTGGGTTGAATAAATGGATTCCCAATGAATAAGAATCCATGTGTGATCGACCCTGTTAACCAAAAGGAAAAATGGATCTAAATGAATGGAATATTCAAATTTGAAAACTCCCTTGCTCTGTTCTGGTGATGTTTACGACTGATTATTGTGAGGTGATGTGGATGGGGATGGGATCCTCTATTGTTGTGCAGTTTTGGGGGATTGGTTTACTTCCAGTACTTTGAGGGATCTCAAAGATCCCTTTTTTTGTGGTGACTTTACAAGAGAACCGGGTGTGAATGCTTAAATTATTTTTCGGTTGTTTTTATTTATTTGGCTTGTGGTTATGCCTGTTACTTGCCCGATAGTGAATAACTTTTCAAAATGGAGTCCCTCGAATATGAACATAAGAATAGGTTAAATGGGGATTTATTTTCTAGGTATGAGCTGTGACATGTTTGTGGCTAGGGTTCTTCTTATGAATGAATACTAACGAGGGTGTTTGTACGTGGGATGGTTTTGGAACCCCTGGGATGGGATGAGTGCTTTGTTACCTATATGGATAATTTATTTTTTATGTTTCTTATTCGTGCCCCACCCATGTTGAGCACTTCGTGCTGAACACCCCCATTTCATGGGGGAGGGTGTTTTTCCCAACACTCCTATGAGTGGTTGGTTATTAGCTTCTTTTCTACTCCCTTTCTCGAGTATCCCAAGACTCTTCAGGTAGGATGTGATTTCCTAAGGTCCATTATTACCATAGATTATTTGGGAGGGTACTTTGTGGTAGTTGTCCGATGTGTGTGCAGATAGGTTGTTTCCCAAGTATCTTCGGGATGAGGCCCAGGTGTTTCCGATCATAGCGGCAGTTCTTCAGGCCTATGTTTTTGCGGGCGTGGTTATATTTGGTGGTTGTGTACCAGGTGTCTATGGGAAAGATGTGTGGTTCTGGTATCCCAGGTGTGTATGGGTGGGGTATCACAGTGGGACTGCGGTGAGAATGGCAGGGGAGGTCTGACACATATGATGTCTTCAATAACTAATGGTAAAGTGGCATGGGGTACCCAAGCATCAAGGTGTTTCTTCTTACTTTACTTGAATTGCGTTATTTGGGGAGTGTGCCTTGGTGAGGTTTAGCTTGATAGTTTTCTTTTAGGTGCTTTTCATATCTTCTTTTTCACGATACATTAGTATGCCTCCCCACTTGTGCACGAGAGCTTTTGTTTTTCCCTATTGAGTACACCTGTATACTCAACCTACGTATATAAAACTGCTTTCAGGTTTCCAGGAGGGCATTGAGGACCATACCAGACCCTACTAGTTCGGACTTTGGGGCAGTTGTTGTTTCTTATTTTCTGTTTCTTTGGTACTTTCCATTGGAGTTTTTTTGTACTTTGTTGCACTCACTTTTGGAAAATAAATAATTGAATGGTTTTTTTGGCTTTACCTCTACCCCCAGTTTTTTTGTTGCATGGGATTTACTATTTTATCTCCCAATCCTACTAAATAAAAAGGGAAATGCATTCCATTTTGGTGTGTGATTATATACCCTTGGTGCTAGTCGCCACTCCGGGACCTATTGAAGGTGGGTTTTGGGGGTCATTATCTCTTCTTCAACTTGAAGAAGGAAGGGTCTGGCAATCTGTTGTCCCTTCCCTCATCTTGGAGAAGGCGGGTCGTGACATAATGGTATCAGAGGAGAGGTTTGAAAGGTTGGATGGAGCTTGAGGATAGACACAATGAGGATTGCATGGGATGGTAGGGTAACAATGTTAGGAAATCTTGGTGTGTGAAATAGGCCAGGGAAGACCGGCTATGACACAGGATTTTAGGCCCCCCAGTGATCCGATGCAAGGACTCGGTACCTATCGAACGGCCAAGTGAGGCTACACTAATTGCAAGATAGAGACCCTAGGAAAGGTACATGCATCATAATGACTTGTGTTTTTGTCTGTTCTGGGTGTTCTGGGATTTTAAATAAATAAAACGTTTTAGAAAAATTTAAAAGAAATAATCAACACTACTCAGGCTTAGGCATTCCATATTTACCTTTCAACTATGGAATCCAAATGATGACCATGAGTAGTGTGGAAGATCGAGGGCCATAAGGCTAATTTGTCTGATCACCAGAGGGCTGATCGAGAGGATGAGTATGACCAGTGGCAGAGGACGCTGCGTGCCTTTCAACGGCAGACCCATGGAAAGAATGAGGGTAGGGTCTTAGACTTGGAGACAGAGAGATGGCTTGAGGAGATGGTTATAGATTTCAGTTAGATGCGGGCTCCGACAGAGTACTGGATTCCTCTAGTTATAATCTCGATGCGTGGAGCGGCGCGTCAGTGGTGGAATCTAAATCTTGGGGAGAAGAGGGAGGCCAATGTTTTGTGGACTAACTTTGAGAGGGAATTCCAGGAGAAATTCCTCTCTTCCATGATGAAGGCATAAAAAAGGAAGAAGCTACTCTCCCTTAAACTAGGGATCATGTTAGTAAGGGAGCTGAGAATAAATTTCAAGGATCTCCTTCATTTTTATACAGACCTTTTTTTGGATGAGGAGTCTCAGACAAGACGTTTGGAGGAGGAACTCAAACCTTCTATTTAGTATGTGTTTACTCCCTTAACCTTACCGACGTACTTGGTGGTCAAGAAGAAGGCTGAAGTGGTAGAAAGGATGCACATGCTGGGAGGTGTGCCACGAGAGGGGATCTAGTTCGGCTTGTCAAAGGGGAAGGCCATCAATAGTAGGCCTCTAGCATCAGGGCCATCTAGGTTTCGACCAGTGGGGAGCAGACCCCAGCAGTTCCAGTTTTAATCTCATGGTACTCACCCTTTCCCCTCAGGCCCAGGTCTAAGGTGATTAATCCGTGGGAGCCGTGGGCACCTTCAAAATTAGTTCCTGGATAGAGTGTAGTATAGTGGTGGGGGGTAGGATCATCTCTAACCTCAACAACAACACTTTCCAGCTAGGCCCTTTCATCATTAGCAGTAGGAATAGAGAGATCCTTCTCCTCTGAGAGAAGACGTGGCAGAAGGAGGCCAAGCCTAAATTTCTCCTCAAGGACCTCGACCAGGGCATGGTCGGGGAGGCGGCCAACAACCAAGAGGCAGAGAAGCTAGGCGTGGTCAGTTTCACGCTGCAGAGGCAGTAGTTCCAGCAGGGATGGAAGTCGTTCGAGGTACGATCAACTTGTTTAGCACTATTTCCTGTGCCTTGATTGATTCAATAGCATCACACTCCTTTCTTACACCTATTCTAGACCATTCCTTGGTCCTAGACATATAGATACTCTCTGTACCCCTATTGCTGAGTATGCCAGTTGGGGTCATACGAACCTATTTGATGTCTGTCGAGGATGCATACTGATGTTAGGGTCGCATCAGTCTAGTTGGGATCTCCTTCTGCTGCAAATGTAGCCTTACGATGTCATCCTAGGCATTGAATGGATACTTTTGGTGCATAACATTATTTAATTATTCCAAAGAACAGTCATGTTCTCTGATGAGGATGGCCAGCGTGTGGATTTTGTTAGAAAACAGAGTTATTAGGTGGGGAGATGATGCGTGGAAACTCTGTTTTCTATGTTAGCCAAGCATTCAGTAGAATCAATGGATCTAGAGATGATGGATGTTTCGAGAGTTATTAGAGAGTTCCTGGACATTTATTCTGAGGAGTTTGTGACTCTACCCCCTCAACGTGATGTTGAGTTTGGGATAGAATTACAATCCAGTGCCATTCCGATTTCTATGGCTCCTAATCATATGGTACCTTCTGAGTTGCAGGAGTTGCAGATTCAGATTAAAGATCTGATGAAAAAGGGTTTTGTCTGACCTAGTGTGTCACCATGGGGTGCTCCAGTCATTTTTTCAAAGAAGGAATTTGGTGGTCTCATGCTGTGCATTGACTACCAAAGACTGAATCAAATAACGGTCAAGAACTGTTACCCTCTCTTGAGGATAGGCGATCTCTTTAACCAGCTGAGGGGAGCTGGTTGGTTCTCTAAGATAGTTTTATAGTCTGACTATCACTGGTTAAGGTTAAAGGATAGTGATATTCAGAAGACTACATTTAGGTGCAGGTTGGGAACCTTGAGTTCATAGTCGTGTCGTTCAGTGTTACGAACAGTCCTTCTATGTTCATGGGGATCATGACCTCGGTTTTCCGTGAGTTTTTGGACCAGTTTTCCATTGTGTTCATCGATGAAGTTTTGATCTACTTCAGATCAGAAGAGGAACCTATTAAAAACCTGGGGATGGTCTTGGGAATCCATCGACATCACCATCTCTATGGGAAATTGTCCATGTGTAAGTTCATGACCCAAGAAGTACATTTCCTTGGACACATGGTGTCTCAGCAAGGGGTAGTGGTTGATCCGTCAAATGTTGAAGTGGTTATTTCATAAGAATCACCAAAGAATGTGATGGAGGTTCTCAATTTTCTATGTTTGGAAAACTATTATTGGAGGTTCATACCTGACTTCTCTCGAGTTGCAGCTCCTTTGAGAGATTTGAACAGAAAGAACTAGGCCATCGTATGGAATGAGCAATGTCGGGCAGCACTTAGATATTTGAAGAAATGGTTGGTTAGTGCTTCAGTTCTCAGGTTTCTTGATGATGGGGTGTTGTATGAGGTATTTTGTGATTCTTCTGGACATGTCATGGGGTGTGTTCTAATACAGAAGTGGGGAGTGATATCTTATGGGTCTAGGCAGTTACGTCCTCATGAGTGAAACTACACCACCCATGACCTAGAGCTTGCAGCGGTAGTGTTTTCATTGAAGTCGTGGTGGAATTACATCATCAGTGAGCACTCTGTGGTATTCACAGATCACAAGAGTTTGAGGCATATCTTTACCTAGTGGGACCTGAACTTGTGAAAAAGAAGGTGGGTGGAGTTTCTTTAGGGCTACAACATTGAGATCTCTTACACTGAAGGTAAGGGGAACATTGTGGCTGATGCCTTGAGTAGGAATTCACAAAGGGAAGTTGTTCAAGAATATGTGGATTCTTGGAAGGAAATGGAGGAGTTGGATACCCTACACCTGGATGAAAGGGTGAACGGTGGTATAGGTTTCTTGTTTCAGATGACATGTAGTCCTCTCAGTTGCAGAAGGTGGAGGGGTCTCAGTGGGGATACTTAGAGAGTGAAGTAATGTGTGATCGGGTTAACCAATGCAATGCTCTGGAAGGGTGGTCGTAGGATGGTCAGAATCAGATGCTTTTCGAGAGATGTTGTTTGTCCCAGAGGTGATGTGTGAGGGAGTTCTCCGTGAGTTCCATAACTCACTCATATAGGTACACCCTGTAGTTTTCAATATGTACCGAGTCCTGAGGGAACAGTTTTAGTGGCCCGTGGTGAAATGGGAAGTGGCAGAGTTCATGGAAAGGTGTCTATTGTGTCAGCAGGTGTCGGCTGAACACCACATACCAGGAGGTTTGTTGTAGCCTTTAGATGTCCCCAAGTGGAATTGGGACGACATCTTGATGGATTTCATCACAGGACTACCAAGGGTTCAAGGAGGCTATGATGCTGTCTTGGTAGTGGTAGACCGGTTGACAAAATCAGCTCACTTACTAGTGATCAAAGAGTCAAGTGTGGTGGATGCCTTAGCATAGAGATACATGTATTATGTGGTACGGTTTAATGGAGTTCTGGGGTCCATAGTCTTGGATAGGTATTCACGGTTTTCCTCACATGTCTGGAGGGGATTGCAGCATGATTTTGGCACCCAGCTACATCTTAACACTGCTTTCCACCCCCAGACAGATGGGCAGATAGAGCGAACCATCCAGAAGTTAGAGGATATTCTATGGGAATGTGTTTCGGACATCGTAGGTATTACGGGAATGAAATTTTCCCTTATTAATGTTTTCATGCAATAATAGCTACCACTCTACTATTGGCATGACCCCATTTGAAGCCTTGTGTTGAAGGTCGTGTCGTTCACCTGTGTGTTGGAACGTGGTTGGAGAGGTAGGTGTTCTTGTCCCAGAGGTAGTTCAAAGCACAACATAGAAGTTTCATCTTGTGCGTGAGAGGATGGAGGCAGCCTAGGACCGGTAGAAGTCATATGTTGATCGTAGGAGGTGGCCCTTGGAGTTTGATGTTGGAGACCATGTGTTCTTGAAGGTTTCCCCTCGATGTGGGAATCGAATGTTCAACAAGGGGAGAAAGTTCTATCCAAGGTTCATCAGGCCTTTTGAAGTGTTGGGTTGAGTCGGTGAGGTGGCATATCAGCTGGCATTGCTACCTCAATTGGAAAGGATGCATGATGTTTTCCTTGTCTCCCATCTTCGTCGATACATACACGATGACTCCCATGTCATTGACTGGGTATAGTTGGATATAGGGGATGATGCTATGTTCGTGGAGTGACTAGTGAGGATTGAGTATTGAATGGAGGAAGTTATTTGTGGATGAACCATCCCTTTGGTTCATGTATTGTGGAGGCACAGTGGCCTTGAGGAGAGTACTTGGGAGTGGGAAGTTCAAATGTGTGCCCAATACCCAAAGCTGTTTTGAGTTTCCATTCCGAGCCTTCCATGTTGTTCTTATTTTGTGACCACTTGTGATGTAATGCTGATATTGTTTTTTTATGATATGTTTTGTTTCCTTACAATGTGAATGTTTATGAAAAGTCCTGATATGTGGGGAAGAGGACCTGATCCCTAATCAGACATATTAAGGTGGATGTGATTAATCCCGTTCGGGTGAGTAAGTGCCGCCCAAACCGGATAATATCTTGATGTGGAAGAAAGAACTCCCCGATCTGTGTGTCGAGACAATGTGATACTTAGGATTTGAATGGATGTTTGGGGTGGTTTGTCCCCTAGAGGTATCTTCTGGATGGGTTGTTTGGGCTACTCTTCTATTCTCGAGGGTGGGAATTTTTTATTGAGTGGTATCTGATGTAATGTCCCTGACCCTCCTGGGCCATTTCCTTGAAAAATTATAAGGGTTGGGGTGTCCTGGACTCATAGATAACTCCCAACCATCTGTTTCACTGATCAACTTCACTAATCAGCTTCACTGATCAGCTTCATAGATCTACTTCATAGATCGGCTTCACGGATCAGCTTCACTTATCAGCTTCACTAATCAGCTTCACTGATCATCTTCACTAATTAGCTTCATAGATTGGTTTCATCTATCACTTTCACCAAGTTAGTTTCACAGATCAGTTCACCAAATTAGTTTTAGATATCGGTTTCACCAAATCGGTTTCACATATCGGTTTCACCAAATTGGTTTCATAGATCGGTATCACCAAATCGGTTTCACAGATCAAATTCACCAAAATTGGCTTCATATATTGGTTTCAACAAATTAGTTTCACGGATCGGTTTCACCAAATCGGTTTCAGAGATTGGTTTCACCAAATCGGTTTCACAGATCAATTTCACAAAATTGGTTTCACAGATGGGTTTCCCTAAATCAGTTTTATGGATCGGTTTCACAAAATCTATTTCATAGATCGGCTTCACCAAATCTATTTCACATATCGATTTCACCAAATCAGTTTCACATATGGGTTTCACCAAATTGGTTTCACAGATTGGTTTCACCAAATCGGTTTCACAGATAGGTTTCACCAAATTAGTTTAAAAGATCGGTTTCACCCAATCAGTTTCACAGATCGGTTTCACCCAATCAGTTTCACAAATCGGTTTCACCGAATTGGTTTCACATATAAGTTTCACTAAAAAGGTTTCACAGATCGGTCTCACCAACTCAGTTTCATAGATCGGTTTCACCAAATTGGTTTTAAAGATCGGGTTCACCAAATCCGTTTCATATAGAGGGTTCACCAAATCGATTTCACATACCGGTTTCACCAAATTGGTTTCACAGATCGGTTTCACCAAATTGGTTTCACATACCGGTTTCACCAAATTGGTTTCACAGATCGGTTTCACCAAATCATTTTCACATATCAGTTTAACCAAATCGGTTTCATAGATCGGTTACACCAAATCGGTTTCATAGATCAGCTTCAAAGGATCAGCTTCACCCGATCAACTTCACTCATCAACTTCATGGGATCAGCTTCATGTGATCAGCTTCACCCAATCAACTCCACCGATCGATTTCACCTATAAGTCTCACAAATCGGCCTCAGAGGAGTTTTAGGGTTTCCTTCTCCATTTTTCCCATAATACCACTTTAAAGTATTTTAACCTTTTTAATGTGGTCCAAATATGTTTATAGCGCCATAAACAATGTTTTAAATCCCCTCAGAGTGGGGAGACCCTCAACGGACCCGTTTTCCTCCCTTCTAATGTAATCTTTTAACACAAATCTATTTTGACCACCCCTCTGATGAGAAATATTTAAATAATAATTAATTCAATCGTTTGTAACTGTCTAACTGTGAGGTGAAACCATGATCCATATTTAATGTCGTTAACGATTTTCCAATCATGTAACTCCAAGATCTCGACCTTTTTATCGCACTATAATTCTTTCTTTCTTCTTCTTGGATGGTTTATTTCTTTCCATGGGGTGTTTGGAGTCCCCATTCCTAAGGCTAGTAGTGTGCCTATGTCGAAGCATTTTCTGCTCATTATTAGAGTCCTCTATGTACCTCCCCTGCAAGTCACCCATCACCAGTTGTTGGCATGAGGATAAAAACTTCTATTGTTGATCATCCAAGTAGGGTTTTTTTGTCTCTCTTTAATGTGTATCATGTAGGGTGGGTATGAAAATGATTCCAATGGGGATGTGTGAAACCAAACCTTAATGAAGATACTAAATGGATTTAAAAGAATTAAGGGATGTGTTTGATAATGTTGTTGTACTCATTTATCTCTTCCTATATGTTGCAAATTGAATGGGATTATGTCCACTGAAAATCATGGTTGTTGGTGGTCCTTTATTGAGCACTACTGAACCTCTATTTTTCTGGATTATTATGTTATGGAATAGATATAACATGGAAACTATTATATCATGTAAACTCAATTGATTAAATAGATTTATAATGAATAAGAATCCATGTGTGATCACCTCAGTTAACCAAATGAAAAAATATATCTAAATTAATGGCATATTCAAATTTGAAAAATCCCTTGATCTGTTCTGGTGATGTTTACACTTGATGCTTGTGAGTTGACGTGGATGGGGATGGGATCCTCTGTTGTTGTGCAGTTTTTGGGGCTTGGTTTGGTTCATGTACTTTGAGCGATCTCAAGGGTCCCTTTTGTTGTTGTGACATTACAAGAGAACCGGGTGTGAATGCTTAAATTACTGTTTGGCTATTTTTCCTTCTTTGGATTGTGTCTATGCCTGTTAGTTGCTTATTAGTGAAGAACTTATCTAAATGGAGTCACTCGAATATGAAAACCAGAATAGGTCAAATGGGGATTTGTTTTCCTAGATTGAGTTGTGACACGTTTGTGGCTGGGGTGTTTATTATGAATGAATAGTAATGAAGGTGATTGTATGTGGGATGGTTTTGGAAACCCTGGGATGAGATTATTGATTATTACCTATATGTATAAATTTAGTTTTTATGTTTCTTATTTTCACCCCACCCAAGTTGAGCACTTCGTGCTGAACACCCACATTTCATGGGAGAGGGTGTTTTTCCCAACACTACTATGAGTGGCTAGTTATTAGATCCTTCTCTTCTCCCTTTCCCAACTAGCCCAAGACTCTTCAAGCAGGCTGTGATGGCCTGAGGTCCATTATAGCCCTAGATTCTTTGGATAGGTTACTTTGTGGTAGTTGGCCCAGGTGTGTGCGGGCAGGTTGTTTCCCAAGTATCTTTGGGATGAGGCCTAGGTGTCTTTGGGCATAGTGGTAGTTGTTCTGGCCCAGCTGTCTGTGGGTGTGGTTATGTTTGGTGGTATTGTCCCAGGTGTCTGCGGGCAGGATGTGTGGTTGTGGTATGCCAGGTTTGTGTTGGTGGGGTATGATAGTGGGACTATTGTGAGAATGGTGGGGGAGGTCTGACGCATAGGATTTATTCAATAACCAGTGGGAAAGTGTTGTGGGGTACCCATAAATCAATGTGTTTTATTATTACTTTACATTACATACATTATTTTTGGAGTGTGCCTTGGTGGGGTTTTAGTGGATAGTTTCCTTGTTAGGCTCTTTGGTTATCTCCTTCTTCACAAGACATTAGTATGTCTCCACACTTGTTCATGAGAGCTTTTTTTTCCCTAATGAGTATATCTATATACTCACCCTAGGTATATAAAACTACTTTCAGGATTATATTAGGACTTTTAGGACCATCCCAGATCCTACTAGTTCAGACTTTGGGGTTGTTTTTTTTTCTAATTTTCTTTTCTTTGGTACTTTCCTTTTCAGTTTTCTTGTACTTCGTAGCACTTACTTTTGGAACATGCATATGGAAATGGTATGTTTTGGCTTTACCACTACCCCCAGTTTTGCTGTTCTTTGGGATTTACTATCTTATCTCATGATACTTTTAAATAAAATGGGTAATTCCTTCTATTTTTGTGTGTGATTATATACCCTTGGTGCTAGTCGCCACTCTGGGACCTATTGATGGCGGGTTTTTGGGGTCATTATCTATCTTTAAACAAGAGGAAATAAGGGACTGGAAATCCATTGTCCCTTCCCTCATCTTGGTGAAGGAAGGGTGTGACTAATTTATTTTCATATATACCAATTCTACATTAATAAAACTTTGGAAATAATTAAAAATATCTATTTGAGAAGCATTAAAACAATCATGTTGAGTCTAAATCTTGACCCCCTCAAAATGATCATTATAGAGGTCCATTTTTTTAAGAAACCATTGGATATTATTGATGTATAGTCTCCAACACTATTTTCTACTTTAGAGTGGGATTTTGTCAGTAACATAACTCTTTAGGTATGTATACTTCAATGTCATAAATAAAAATTCAGAATAGAGAGAGTTAAAATGTATTCCCGTTGTGATATATCAAAATAAATAAATTTTCTATAAGGTTAAACTCACTTAGGTAGTTCAATCTTGAGACATTTCTCTTTGGTGAATGTCTCTAGAAGGATTCTATAGGAGAGGGTATTAGGTACATAATTCCTTCTTTAAGTCCCACTATCTCATTTTAATTATCTTCATTAAATGAATAAAATATCAATACTGAATCTATATTTAGAAGACAAGGAGGGACAATTTTTAAATGAATTTAAGAAAGCATAAAAACAATTAAACCAATAGTCTGATCATGACCCTCTAATTTTTCAAATGGAATCCTTTATTCTCCATGGAGTGCCTAAAAGGATCATTGAAATACATGTATTGAAGGAATTTCCAAGATTTCTTCCACGTTATTAACGTATTCTTGAGAAAATTACATAATCTCTTCTATATGTTCTTGTTATTATTTCTATTTTTATGTTAATCAATATTTATTTGGAGTGTGGTGGAAACCGTATTAATTATTTTCATTAATTATTCTATTGACCTTTATTATACCTTGATTTATTGGTATAGAAGCAATGTTCTAGTTAGTAACTCTTGAACCTAATTTGGTGTTAGTTATTTATGATTTTGTTGATTAGGGGGCATATGAGTTTGATGTTTATTGGGTTCATTTTTTAGAATATTCCATATTCCCACCCATTGGTATGATTTAGAGGTTTCTCATGCTCTATCTAGTGAATCACCTCCTTTAGTTCCTATGGTAAGAGTAATTGATTAGTTTGTAATAATTAAGCCAGGTGTGAGTCCTTGAACTTAGTAGTGATTTTACCAACCACTATGGTCTTTGAATAAATGTGAGAATACAATAATGAATTTTCCCAAAATTATTATTATCCCAATTGAAATGAAAAAAATAGATAAATAAATAAAGATGAAAAAATGAAAACAAAAAACAAAACAAAAAACGAATGCAATAAACAAATTAATAATTATTAAAAAAAATTAACTTCCAAGATGGTTCCTTGATAATGGTGACCAGGATATAGGTATTTTATAGGCATCATAGGTAAAAATTATATATCTCCTAGAATATTGTCCAGTGGCACTGAACAAGATTGTCTTATGAAGATCTGTGTTGATACATTCACTATCCTAAGCACATATAATTGTTTTTTTATTTTGTAAAATTAAAGGCTGAATACAAATGAGGGAAGATGAATGTAAATAGAAATATAAAATAAAAATAAAAAACAAAAAATATAATGCAATAAAATAGACACCCTTGGATTCAAATTTTATGATATTTCATTTTTACAAGACCTTGGTTCCTAATTCTACACAATGTGTTCTTCTGACTAGTTACACACACCCACCATGCATTAAATTAATGAATGTAAATCACACCATAGATACATCCGAACTGCTCTGCCCTCCAATGCCTTAGTGGATCATTATTGTGAGTCCACACAACACTCAATATGCTAATCCCATCATACATTAATAATTATATTAGTGGGAGAAAAAGTGGAATTTAAAAGCATAACAATATGTGGTAGAACGAGATGTATTATGTAATGTAACTCACATATTTTCAAAATTCACCTAAGACCAAAAAGTAAAAAAGGAAATTATATATTCGGGTTGTGAACTATGAAAATATTATATTTTATCCATGAAGCGATCCTTGGGTTGGCCTATCAATATAGGTGATAAAATGCGAATCACTATATGAAAATTAAAAGTGGATGGGAATAAAAGTGTATGAATAGATGAAACAAAATGAATTAAAACAACAATGAAATAAAATAAAGAAATCCTATCTACATCAAGCCTTGTATATAAATCTACATCTCTTATTCTTTATAAGTAGTTAGGTTAAATGTATATATAGGCATCACATGGATCATATCCTTAATCTCTCTAAAAACCACTACTGAGAACCATCATCACTGGATCACCTCCATGCGTACTACTTAAGGGTTGGGATTCTTCCACGCATGATCTCTTCAAAAATCTTTCATTGTGCATGATTTATTTATCATCACCCAAAATCATATTCTCATTTTATTTTTGGATTAATGACTATTGATAGGTCGAGTGGATCTTTCTTGATTTGGGGAGACAAGAAGCATAATGGAATTTTATGATTTATAACTTCTATATTATACCCTTATTTTGAGGAAATTAATAAATATTTGATACATCATTAATCCCTCTAAATATTTCATATTTATCACCATGAACATCTTATGTATGGTATATTATTTTCCCTTAAAAAACATTTTTTTACATATCACTTTATCCATGGGAAAAACCATATATGTCATATTGTATAGCTTGGTAAACATTACGCATGGGGAACATCTCTCTAGGGGAAAAATCAGATATTAGTGAAAAAACCTTACACATAAGTTCATCCAAGGGAAACCCTTACATACAGTCCACTGAGAAATATTACGTATCATATTTTTCACCCCTTTGAAAAAGTAAAACATTTTATACACTAGGAAATGTTTTATATGTATGATCTAAATATATTATGTATCACCTAATATGTTCCACATCTCTATACTTTTCAAAATTTCATCACATACTACTCACTTATCTTATGTATCAGATAATAATATTATGTTTCATCTAGACCATATGTATGTTTTTTCTAATTGTCCAAAAATCATGAAAACACTTCGAATTTTGTTTATGTTTTTAATATTCATTACAAAATTGATTATAACATTAAAAATTCCAATATATATTTTTATAATTTAATTTGAAAATGATCCAAAATTCAATGTATATATTTATAAACAATTTCTAAAAATTCATAAAACAACTAAAAAATAAGATTTAATACTTTTACAAATTAAATAATGATTAACAAAAAAAGAAAAATGTAGTAATTTCTTAGGATTCATATAAATATTGTTTGAACTTATATTGAAAAACATAGTAAAATTTAAAAAATATTGCCTCTCATCAGTGTGAAATATAGGAAAACCGTTAAAAAGGATTGTATGTGAGTTAAAAGATGAC
This sequence comes from Viscum album, assembly GCA_963277665.1. NCBI lineage: Eukaryota > Viridiplantae > Streptophyta > Magnoliopsida > Santalales > Viscaceae > Viscum > Viscum album. The sequence goes on along the minus strand of OY728121.1, from coordinate 83,169,017 downwards.
TTTTTTGTTAAAAATGTACACCCAATTTTCAGAATTTGAGGATGTTTAAAAAGTTACCATGTAACCATGTGTTTAAATCTTTTTAACTATTTTTTAAAAGTGATGTAGGTTTAAGGAGATATGATACATGTGGTGTGTATGTGATGTAATGGGATAATTGAAACATGTGGGGTAAGATTTATTAGAGTACTCAATTAGGGTCAATCAAAAATATAAATTAAAATGGTATCAATTCCATTTCTAAATCAATAAGTGGTGTGAAACAACTACATTGGATACCAATGATAGGTCTTTAATTACATTATTTGATAAAGAAGTTCAAATGTTATGGATAAATTTTTGAATTTAAAGTATTTTCAAAACCATATACGAAATATGCATTTGTCTCAAGACATTTCTTCACCAATAAGTGATAATCTACCACATTTTAAGTTGTATTTGTCCACAAAATGAAAGAATACAATCCAAGTGAAGAAGTAGTAATTTTTAAGAAATTTATACCTTCTGTTTTTCTACCAAAGAAATTGTTTCAGATAATGGTATTTTAGGATAATAAGATATAATTAATGGAATATCCCATGATAACAATCAAAAGGTGGTTATAATGGTTATAATTGGAATGAAAAGAGGAAGAAATTAAATGGGAGTTTGATATAGAAGTTAAAAAGTAAGGTTGACTAATCTAGAATAGAAGGATAACCCATTATGGAAATAAGATCTTGTACATAAAGTGGGGTTATGAGTTGATCATAACAAGATTTATAAATTCATTTAAAATTTGGTATAAATCACACACATGATACATTATTATTTATTGACTAACGATATTATGTAAGTGTTGTTGAGATAAAAGGGAGTATTATTTGAAGAATATAAAATATCAAGATAAAAGTGTTTAAATTATTAAGTGAGTGACATATACATATTTAAATCTATTGAATTTGAATCTATTTTCCATCATAATGTTCTAATTAAATAGGTTTATATTTTTTTGTAACACTTTTCTATGTGGTAAAATTATTCCTTGAAATGATTTAGAGAATGAAGAAACATGTGAATTAGGTTGAAGAATGAAAGTATTTAGAAATTTTTTTTTCAACCTGTGGTATTAATCAAATTTGGAAATAATTTTCAATAAAAGGTAAAACATAGCCAATGGTTCAAGAGATAATGCTATTTTTTAAGTGGATAAAATAACTCAATACCATTAGAGATAAATTTCAAGTGGTTGAAATGTCGAAGAGTCTTGGATGTAAATATTTGGTATCATATGTGATGTGAGGAAGTATCAAAAGTAAAGGGACGGGTTTAGATATTTAAATTTGGGTTTATTTTCATTTCTTAACAAGGGAGATGATTTCAAGAGGAAATGAAATTGATCTTCCATCAAGAATATAGTTTTTAGTGGTAGTGGTGCTAAATGTTTTCCTATCATGTCTCCATTTGAGAACATATAAATTATTTAAAAATTGGGAGAATACCTAAGAGGTAAACTTATGAATTTTAAAGATGCATAACCCTTCACTGGATTGACTATTAAGCAGAGAGGCGTGGTGAATCATTGGTTTACTTTTACAATTTTTTTTCTTTTAATTCAACCTATTGAACTTGTTAATGTCATCAATTCACTCAACGATATCTCATAGTCTCACCACATATATAAAAATAATAATAAAAATAATAGCATACAATATTGTTGAGGATTAGTTCAAAGATCTACTCCATTTCATGTTTTTTAGACACCCTAACATGGATTGTCTACTATAATTTGATCAATGGTAATAATGAATAAGGTGGAAACTAGTTATAGACTATATAATTAAATAAACTAGTTGATCCTAGTTCTTCACCCAAGAAATCTAACTCTTATACTTCAGTTATACAGTCGCCCCACCTTTCTTCTCTCTAATCGACTGGTTAGACATCCCCCACCTCAAGCCTCTTCAGTAAATAGTTTTCCAACCCATCTATGAACTCCTTCTTATTATTAGTATTAATCTTGTAATAGAAATGTACTATTCTTTATTCATATTGATCTTCCACCACAAGAATACTAGATCGACTCTACTTCTGTACAACTTCAAGTATGTATGCCAGGTCTTCTTTAGAACATGAATATCAAACTTATTCAATATTTTAGATCTCCACATGATCTGAATATTCCCAATTCACTGAATAATCATATATAAAACTATTCACTAGTAAGTATCATATAGTGTTATCCTCTACCTTCTTCTCTAAATGGTCGTGTATCAGTATCCTCAATAATTTAAATGTTCTTGCAAGAATACACCATTCTTTTGATGCAGTCCTAACCTCAATCAAATGTCTGCAAGTGATGCACAAAATATATTCAATATTATTTTATGTAAGATTGGTATTTTACATTATCGAATGTATAATCTTGTAAAAATTATGTATATTGGATACATTACCTGGTCTTTTCTTATTTTTAAACCCTTCATTGATTGAATGGATCATTAAAATGACTTTTATCTCCTCGACATTATATATCATGATAATCATGCTCTCAATGACCAAAGTAGCTTATAAATGTATTCCCCTAAAATATATGAGGGTACCCTTGGATTTATTCTCCATTATGAGACATGGGATGTATCTAGATGTCTAATCCTTCTCATAAAAGGTATCACATAGATTCATTCTACTTTATGTCAACAAATAACATGGATGCTCTATTTAAAAGAGAGATGAGAGAATCTTAAATATATTATAATGAAAGAAATTATAAACTCTCATTTATGCCTCTTTATTTGTAGATGAATTCACCATGTCTTCTCTTATAGATATTATGATGAGTCAAACCACATTTAATAATCCAATTTTCTTTGCACATATCAATAAATGTTAAAACTCTCACAATTTTAATTTTCATCAGAAATTGAAAAAAATTTCATATCAGCTTCACTTGATCCTATTTATAAAATGACATTGGGATTAATCATGTGATTACTTGGTGGACATGTGATCTTGTGGTGAAAGATATCAATGATGGGGGATTCCTCAATACACTATTCTCCATGTGACACTATAGTGATTGTTAACATGGCTACATATGATTTCTAATTTTCATGCATCACTTTATTATTATCACTAATAAAATAATTATTCATATTATCACATTCCTAAAAGAGAAATACATCATGAGTTTCCTTTGGTTGATGGATCATATATCAGTTTCTGCTAGTCTCCAGATCATGCATGGATCATTCAAAGGCTGAGGTTAAAGATGACACTCAAAGTGATCAGATGATACAGATTCACCTAATCGGATGATCCCTCTTTTATGAATATTTTTATATATATGTATATTTTTATACATAGATATGTCCCAAATCATACTTATGATTAGATTAATTCATATTAATAAGTAAAATCATTCATGTAACTAGTTAGCTAGTACTAATGGGGAAAACTCTTGGTTCCCAATGGAACCAACACTTACAAGTACCCCTCTGCCACCATGTCGTCCTACATGATGGTTCCACTACTCCTTTTCAATCTCAATCTTACCAATGCATGATCTTGGTATTAATTCCATCCTTATACCTTTGTGTATTCATCCATGCTGGATCCTTTGTAGTGATATATTCTCGCACATTTGTAGTTGTGTTGGACACTTAAATAACTTAGGCCATGCCAAATTATTCATATAAGGCTAACTCAAAATACTTAGAATAATTTTATGTATATATTTTATAATAAAAACCCATTATCAAATATAATTCTCAAATTATTCATTAAAACATTCGAAATTTCTTCCATTAATCATCAATATCTCTTGAAATTTTTTTCCCAAGGCCTTCAATAAAATTAACCATGAAATAATGAAATATTTTCTGGCCTTAAAACAATTTCATTATCAGATATCATCTTTTTCAACATGTTGTAAACATAGATTCACCATTAGAATAATTGACACATGTATTTGTAATTGATGATTAGGTCAAAAAAGTCACAATAAATAAGTAAGCATGTCTTTATGTTATCTCTTCACCTGATGTATTCAATATAGTATCCTCATAATTACTTTTATATAGACCATGTTAGTAACTTGATCAACCTATAGACTTACATGGATGATTTATCGAGCATGACATCCAATTATTTGGTTATCATCTACTCCACATTGAATACATCATTGTATATTTAATTTGTAATATACTGAAAAAATGATAACATTTATTATTTGATATTTCACATGTCCTCTTCAATCCCCCCCTTTCTATTTTCTATCGATACTTCTTAACATTATAAAGTCAATATTCTCCAACCACTAATTTAAAACAAATTAAAAGTTATAATAGTGGCCTTTTAATGTTATTATTATCATCAAGCCATTAGTGTATCCTATTCTCGTATACTCATTTAAGGCCTCAACCTTAGATAATTATGAGGTAATGGTTAAATAAAATGTATTTCTTTATCAAAGATCCTTTATCTCAACAACTATAAGTCATCACATGAAACAACTTGGTAGAAGAGAAGAGTGAATAACCAATGTGATTAATTCAATCCAAAACTGATACAACATGTGATATAAAAATTAGACAACTCACTTATTCAAGTATCCATGTTTCTCAAATAATAAAATCATTCAATATATTCATCCTTCTCTCATTTCGAGAAACCAATAAAAATTTTCAAGTGAAGAAAGATCTATCTAACCATTTTTATCTCAATATAAACTCCCCTTGATAATAATTACCAAATCAATTATATTAGGGATTAAAGAGTGATTATCATACATGAAATTCAAATTATACAAATCTGTTCAGAAGTTCCACATTCACAATGTGACGAAGATTTCATTGCATTGAATCTTCAATGATCCCCCTTGAGGTATGCATCCATATCCTTAAATTCCATACATATTAGTTTAAAATCGTATAGATAATGGTGTAAGGATGGATTTTTTTTCCAGAAGTATCAATTAGTTGTATATATTCTTTTCTACCTAGGTAAGTCTATTATTCCAATCTCATCATAGTAAGATTATTTTGTACTCTTCTTTCTATTTCGAGTATCATTTATTTTATTATCTTCTTTTATCCCTTGAACTTGTTCTTTATATGGAACAAATTTTTTAACATTACACTTCCGGATCTTCACATTTCAGATTGTGGACTAATTCTCATAAACATTCACCCCACAAATTAAAATAACTTACTTTTATTTAGCTTTATAAATTTTATAAATTTCCTCCAATTTTTTATCCAATTTTAGTTGATATAGAAAAATAAATATTCACTTTTTCTTGATATATTCACCTTCGTTGGGATTCTCATATTCTCTTTTGAAAGTCTCAATATCCCGTGAAACCACTTTTTTGTATTTCTAAATTTTATTCCCTTTTAAAAACATATGGAATATCTCTTAGTAATTTTTTAATTCATAACTCAACTCTATTTCCATCTAAACCACATATTCCACAAAATTCATCTAATCATTCATGTTTAGTTTATATTGGTTTCTTGGATTGATTTATGTTAAGTACTTTATTTATTTGATAATGATTTCTCATCAATTTACTATGAATCCCACTTGATTCATTAATGTTTTATTATAAATGAAATTTTATACCCAATGGAGTTTCAATTATGCCTAAATATTTCATAGAACAAGAAAAAATCAATGAACATAGAACATTCCCTTTGATATGTGTTATGTTAGGAAATTTGTAATGGCTATACTTATTCAAATTGATCATTCTTTTTCCCTTGGTAAAGTGACTATATTTACATATTTATCTATCAAATTGATTTTAGAGAGGATATATCACTTATATTCTTGGTATAAGTTCATTTGGATGTATTTATTTTATTTACATCATTTTTTTCTTTGGTCTTAATATTTTTTTCGGTATGTTTTCTCCTCTTTTCATATTTTCTCCTCCTTTCTTATTTACTAATATTATTTTCATAAATTTTAATGTTATTATAATACTCCAAAGAATTATTCCCAAGCTTTTAGAAACACTAACAATAACCTATGATATTTGGTCTATTCTTTTATGGTATAATATATTTGGATTTCAAAGTGTGTGTACCTTGCTATTTTTGAGTATAACCAACACTGTTTTTGGAATCATTTGGAGTAACATATATTTATAAATATTCTATTTTGAAAAATTTATATGGCTGGATTAAGATTATTTTTTAACATCTATACTTTTCTATAATTTGGTTTAAAACCTATACTAGCAGTTGAAACAACATTAGTACATAAGAAAAGTTCTGGGTTATATGATACCTTATTTTTGGGGGTTGTTTCCATTTTATGATAAGATGATATCATTATATTCTATTAGAAATTATTAGTCTCATTTTCGTCATTAATATCAATGTAAACTTATATTTTATCATATTTTCTCTATAAATATGGGATGTTTTGACTTGTAGTGATTTTGGATTCACTAATCATAGCTCTAACTCAAAACACTTCATGTGCAGGTAGTTCTTGTCATCCTCAAATAATATCATACTATCTTCCCAATACTCCGTAAAACATTTTTTTATTTATTAGTACAATTATATTGATTCTTGTAAAGAATTTTTAATATACATTAACTATATTTTTTATCCTCTAATTGAGAATCTTTTACAATCATAAAATCAATGTGTAAATTTTCAAGTGCCTGGTGTGATTCTACAAAAACTGTATCAAAGGAATAATTTTCAAAATAATTAATTTTAAATTATTAAATTGTTACAAAAAATAATTCATTTTAAAGAGATATAATATAATCCTTTTCATTCACATGTTTTTTGATATTATTTCATATGGAAATTTTTTATCCAATGCCCCTGTAATTTCATTGGACTCTTATTCAAGCTATAATTTTTCATCTTGAAGACCCTTGATAATTCCACCAACTTAATTTAATACTTATTTAAGAAATTTATATCAATGTTTTTTATGTTTTGAAACATGATAACTAAGTGATACATCATCATCACAACTTGAACAAGATTCATTATAATAATCATAAACCAAATAATTAATGTAACATAAACCACTTGGATTACATTAAATTTATAGTCTCTCTTCCTTTACTATAAGATTTTTATCTATCTTACATGCCTATATTTTGTTCCTCTTATTCTACATATGAGAATAAATATCCATATGTTTATCCTTATGGGTAAATTAATGTTTTTCCATAGTTTTTAGCTAACAAAATTCCAAATATTTTCACTTCATAACAGCTAGTTTAGATCTTTAGTGGGAACCTTTACTCTGATACCATTTATGGATCCATAGGCTATATTAAACACTGAGATGGGGGAAGGGTTGAATAAGTGGTTTAATTTTATGAATTATTTTATTTTAATTCAACCTATAAAAAATTTTATTATTCTTTATCCATTCAATGATATCTCACAAACTCACAACAAATGAAAAAATAATAATAGAAACAAAATCACCCTGTGTTTATATGTTTTGTAATAAATCCCCACCAATTTCATTGTTGTATAGACACCCAAACTTATATTCTCAACTATAATTTTATCGCCGACTATAATGTTTTTGGAAAAAAATACTTATATTACCTAGTAGTTGATCCACCAATTGATCATAGTTATACACCCCAACAATCCAGATCCTCTATGATGGTTGGTTGGACACCCCAACCATCATATCTCATTTCAACTAGTTAGAAAATATAGACTTGTACTTGTCCAAGAACTATCATGGTACCTTGGTTACAAGTGGATTATTATTCTCATTGTTGATATTGTAATAGAAATTCCTCTTCCTTATTCAGAGTGATCATCTTCCAGAATCATGCTAGATCCTCTTTTCTAGTGTATAAATTCAACTATGTATTCTAGGTCTATTTCAAAACAAGAATATCTTACTTGATCACTCTTTTAGATATTATCATTATCGAAAGATTCGAAACTCTATAAAAATCATATATAAAAGCTATTCTTCTACATGTGTCTTCCAACATCAGTCTCTTATCAATTATTGATAGAGGGGTGTACCAGTATCATTAGTAATTTAAATGATGGGAAAGAGTTATTCCATATTATAAATAATTCCCAACATCAATAATTTTTTTCCATGTGATTCGCCTAATTTATTCAATATTATTTTTTACAATAATGGTCTTTCAAAATTTAAAATTTAAATTTATATGAACTTCAAGTATGTAGGATATATTAGATGGTATTCTCTAGTTTGTAAAACATTATTCCAATGAATTGATGATGTGAACCACTAATATATCTTTCAAGTAATAGAACACATTAATTATGATTTGTGTGGTCAGGTTATGCCACATATTTCATATTCTTAATGAGACCCAAGTAGCTTACGAAAATATTCTACTCGTAAATACTAGGGTAGTCTATGGATGTAGTCTCATTTAAAAAAATGGATCACATAAATGATTTCTCCTTCATGGGAAAAAACAATGCAGGTTCTCTATTTTAATTTTAAATAAGATCCTCTCAGAGATATTTGAATAGAAGAAAACATCAACTCTCATTGTTTCCATAGGATATATAGATGACTACACCCGTACATCTCCTCTAGATTTTATGGAGAGTAAAACATCATTAAATGATCCAAATATCTCACTAAATGTCATTGAATACTGAAAATATTTGGTTTTTAATCACCACATGATAATAGAATATTTGGAATCTCATATTCTATTCATCCAAGCCATCATCAAATATCAAGGTTTCATCATGAGAAAAATCAGTGGACATGTGATCACATGATGAAAAATGTCCATGATAAAGGATTCTAGTGTACACTTTTATTTATATAATTCCATGGGGATTTCCAAAATAGATTCACATGGTATATTCATTTTATGCAACAAGTTATTCTTTTCACTACATAAATAATTATTTTTTATGACATTCTTGTATGAAAATGGTTTCATTTACGGCCTCTGTTCGATCTAGTAAGTAGAGATCTATAGTTTTCTCAATCATACAAAAATATCCTTCAAAGGTCTATGTTTTAATATGATTATCAAAGTAATTGGATGATGCATATTCATGTGATAAAATGAACACCCTATTATGCATATGTTTTTAATAGAGTAATAGTTTCATCCATATCTGAGTGACACATTGAACATGCAGACATATTCCTTCAACATAGCATTTCAACTAATTCTCATAGCTAGTACGGGGGTAGGTTCCTAATTTCCCCTAGGACTGTCTCATGCCAACACCCCTCCACCACTACTCCTCCCATAATAGTTCATCCATTTGTCCAGTGCATGCTCATGCCTACCCATATAGGATCTTGGCCTAATAACCTCATGTTGCCTTAGGATGACTATATGGGCCAACTCATATGTGGTGATCCATGCTCCCACATGTGTAGATGGACTGGTTTCTTGACTGGCATAGGGATGACCATATTTTTTACATAAGGAAAAGAAATTACATAGAAAATTTATATGTATAGAATATATAAAATGAAGTTATTATCAACTATAATACAAAAATTAATCATCAAAATATTCCACATGTATTCCAATATTCATCAACCCCTCATGAATTTTTTTTCTTAGTCATTAGTAAAACTCCCCATGCAATAATGAAATTTCCCATATACATTAAAATATTTCTTCATCAACAAACATAATATTCATCATGTTGTAAAAAATGTTTCACCCTTAGAAAAATCTACACCTATCTTTCACATTAAATACTAGTTCAAAAAATGTAACACTTAATAGGACACTATGTATTAAACCTCTTCAATTGATTAATTCAAGCTAATAACCTCATGATTCCTTTTCCATAGACCATAGAAGTAACTCAATCAAAAATTAGATTTACATTGATGCTTCATCAGGTATGAAATAAAATGAACTGATCATCATTATCTCTTCATCTATGAATTCCTCATATAAGGAATTTATGATACACTGAGAATAAAGGCAATACTATCACTTATATATTTCATTTGCGTTCTTCAAAAGAAAATGGTGGGAGATCACATGAATTTAAATTGTGGTGGATGCAAATTATAATGTCTATTATAGGATCCCTGGTTACTTTATATGTTCAAAGGGGGATAAATGAAAATAAAAATAGAGAATAATGAAACCCTTTTAATTTTATTAAAAAATAGGGAGTGAATATAATACACAACAAAAATATTTCTCAAAGAATGTAGAATTATGCAGGGAAACAAGATATGTGGTGGTATTGTAAACAATATACAATGGGGAGTCATGTTATAACCTTCTAGCTATATATTTTTTTCGAATAGATATTTTAATTTCAAAAAATTAAATCACGGTTTAATAAATGAGAAAATATGTTACTTGAAGATGATTAGTTGATGATGAAAAAAATTACCACTCATGGGAACCACACTTGGTGAAGGATGTATAACAATGGCATACATGGAATTGTTGTTTAATGATGATCGCAGTCATGGGGAATTCTTGGATGATGATAGAGATGGTAACAAAACATGGGTTCCACACTTGATTAATGATTAATAACAATGATATTCAAGACATTGGAGCTTGATGATGATCATAAAGGATATTAAAGTGAAAGTATTGAATCCTTTATAGTTGATATATGGAATCATTTGTGAATGAAGAACCATTGAATGTTTTATATATAATTGTCATGAAATGAGGAGATAAATATTTTGAGTGTGATGACGAATCCATAATTTATTGAGGGTATGGTGGGTATAAGTTTTCTTACTCTTGTCTATTGTGGCACATGAAGAAAAAAAGTTGGAATAGTGTTATATAGGAAAAAATGAAAGTGTTTTGTTAAGGATATCTAATCAAACTGCAATAATAGTTACCAAATTTCAATCAAACACTATGTGAGATTAAATATTTTCTATGTTAGAATAAATTATCCGTTGATGTGATGTATAATACTTTCAAGGAACAAACCACACTTTGATCCAATCTATGCGATATTAATCTATAAGTGCTGGAAGGATACTATACTTTGAATCTAAAGATCAATTCATATGGACTGCTATGTAGGAATTATATTACTACTATATGAGCTTAACAATATAGATTCATGGAAATAAATGCATAGACCACAACATAAGTGGTCTCATGTCATGAATAATCTTGAAGGGTTTAAAAGCTTTATCAGATTAACATAGATGGTACATTATATTTTAATTTATAACTAGATAATAAAAAATTCTTTAAATATAATGTCCATTCTAAAATTTATGATATGTAAATTAAAAATCTAGTGATTTTCAAGACCATGGGATTTTGTCATACCACAATAATATACTGGGGGAAATAGGTAATATCATGAAATTTGATTAATTGGATGATCATTCAATATTACCACAATTCTATTGTTACTGGTTGAGTAATGAGAAGTACCATGGGTGATCATAGTGTCCATGTCATGGAGAATATGATTTTTTAAATTTTTTGAAATTTAGGTTGGTGAGGAAGAACGTCTTTGCTCTATGAATAAGTTTTTCATGTAGAAATGTGTTAAAAAAAGAATATTAAAGAGATATAGTGGATCACATTTTGATCTTTTTGGTTTTTTGAAATGAGATATTATGTAAAAGTTTTGGATCTCGCTTTTTATTGTGTATCATTATATAGTTGAGGTGGTCACGATAAAAAATAGAGAGAATCAATGTACATTAGGCCACAATACAATATCTTGTGTTGTGATTGGGAGATTTCTAGTATAACAAGTTATTTCAGTTTTTATTCAAAATATGATAAATACATAATGAATTCTGGTTGATTTTATTGACACCCATAGAGAATCATTAATTGATTTGTTTTAATCAATTATAGAAATTTATAAACACATAATTTAAAATCACTACAACTACTAAGCAGTAGTATAATAAATTTGAGTACTAAGGTCACACCCATAGAGAAACGGTACATAATATTTGAAAATTTTAACTCAATATTCAAGATGAATGAACTAAAAATTGAAATCTACTCCATTTTTGTAATAACTAATAATGATGAATATGGTAACAAGTTATTTTAAGTTTAGGTTTATAAGTAAATAAATCATAATTAGATAGTTGATACCCATGAAGTTTTCAGAATTATGTGTAAGGTAATCCCTTGTTCTAGGTAATCACTCTAAAATAACTAAGCTCACATTTTCTTAGGTCATGGTACTTTAGATCACTTAGATATTGGGAAATGGAAAACTATATATAAACATAGGATGAAATTATACAAATGGTCATGGAGAAATCTATACCCTATTAATTGAATGAAAGGGGAACTCCCCCACACAATATAAAATATTCATTCCTTTGAAGTAAATAAGATATTTATAAAAATATATTAACAAAAAAACCTATATGAATAGTATTAAAAATTAAATATCCAATAACATCTATCCACCTTCATAAAAAAATCATGTCCCAAAATAACCTCTAATTCTAGATATGAGAGGGATAAATTATAAAAACAAAATACTAGTAGAAAAACTAGGCTTACTTCCATTGATGGTAGAAAATGTTTTTCCTATAATTAAAAGTTTAATTTCAATATATAATGCCATAATTTATATCCAAAGAATCCTTACTTTAATCTAAAGATATGTCCTTTATATCTCTAATATATATCCCACTTTGATTCCACATCCATCTACATAGATATAGGTAGTAAAAACTAAGTAGAAGATATCTTGAATCACTAAAAAATATATCTCTATAAACTATTATTAGAGAAAAGATCGTTGATGAATATTTATATGTTGATATGTAAGTGCCGGTGTGAATAAAATATCATATAATCATCCAAAAATTTACTCAAACTTCTTTTCAGGAATTTAGAGGTATTGTTCCACACACAAATCATTAAGGCTCCTGAAAAAATATGAATCTTCACTATCTTGATGGCCATCAAGTGAAAAAAACCCTCATGTCCATGAAATCTCCATTGTTTTTATCCATGTTTGGATTCATCATCAAAATATCATGACCACTTGAAAACTAGATACATCCTATTTCCTAATATACATTGAAAAAACCATCACCTTGATATTTATGCTCAGGGACACAACATTAAACTATAGTGATATGAAGAATTATGTATGAAAAATACACATTACTGTAGGAATTAACAGAACATCATAAAGAAATAGATGTGACATAGGATTTTTAATTTAAACTTTTCAAATAAAATTCTTATTAAAAAGTTGTGTATGACTCTTATTATGTTCATATCCTCTGTAAGTCATTATGCGAGTATTTCTTCTTTAACAAATCAGTGGAAACATAACAAATTAATAGATACATATATCTTTTATTCATATATATCTCCATGAAAGCATGGAATCCATGGAGTTATTTAGTTATAAGAACCATAATATTTCTACACTTTATTTCTTCCAAGTGGTAGCTTCAATCTTCCTTGGAATCACCAATGGTGTTTCATGACCATAGAAACAAAGTAATAATTCCATTCAATGTGTGAAATCTACATCGAGGAAGGAAATGATTCAAAATGATCGCATATAACACCATCTATGCACCAGTTTTAAAATATGAATAATGACTACATCATAAGATTATAATATCAAAAATCCATTTTGGAGGTCACTTAAATAACATACAGTACATTTGTTATCCTATCATTTCCTCCCATGGTGTTTCCCCACACTATAACTACAGTTCCCCCCTATTACTATAGAGATCCAGTTTTTTCTTTTTAATACATTGAAATATTTCTCTATAAATTTTCTAAGATAAGAACTGAGACAACTTTATATTTTGAGGCCTGTTGTTCCCTAGATTAATTTTATAAAACAATTAAATGTAAATTATATTTCACGTGCTTAGTTTCTTAATGAAAATAGGATAACTCTGAAATAAATACTTTTATTAGAAATCTAATACCACGATGGAGTCTGGAACACATTTTTTACCCTATGTGAGATGTATAATAGGTTGGCGTAGAGAATTCAAACATCTCTCCCTTTGGTAGTACATTCACTGGCTTAATTAATTATTTTAAGTTGATTAATTAATTAATTTTACAAAAACAAATTTCTATACAAATACTTGTCTATTGTGAATCTTACAAGGTTATCTGCATAATACCTATTAGGCTTTACTAGATAATTTTATTCCTTCTATTGGAAAATTGTATTGGATGATAATATAACTCTGGATTGGACCAGATCAGGATGTAGAAGATGAAATGACATCCTAAAATCATTAGAGATCACATTATTCGATGAATAATGATCCAATCTCTAGTTAGTACACATCATTTTTTGGTTTTTCCATTTTTATTAAATTTATTGAGAAGATAAATTCCTTTCGTGGATCTGTGTCAATTGTAGATTTTTCATGCACCCATACACCATTTAAATGGGTTACTAAAATATTATATAACCACATATATCCATGTTCTTGATTTATGGTAATGATATTTTTCATAGAAATTGTAAATCCTTTCTTCCTTTTCCTTTATCCCTATTTTTTCGAATTCTTCCCTGGTAGGACCCCACAGTCCCATTTTGACATTACCAGGTAGAACAGAGCTTGAGTGGACCCCCAGAATCACAATCAAATGATGAAAGATGCATATATCAATGAAAAATGAAAATATCTTGGATGTGTGTGGGTTTTGGGTGATCATTTTGATAATCTAAGATAAAATCCCTAGAGGTGGAAGGATCTGTGGCATACGAGTTTGAGAGATGAACCACCATCATGAAGGAGACTAATTTCCAGACACTAGATGATCAAAATTGATGGATCCAAATGAGATCCACTAATCTAACAAAGAAATGAAGAGATATCTATAGAGGAACAACCTAAATCTATGCATGGGATGTGGATTTGAGAATCATTGAAAAAGCAGACTACACACACCATACAGTGACGAACACACAACATATAGCCACATAGAGGGGGAGGATAGGGTTTAGGGAATTCATAAGGATGACATGATTTGTAGACACCCTACACGTCATATACCCTCATTTTGATTTGGATGATCCATGTGGTGGAGAAGATAAACCGAAACACATCATGTTCCTGAGTACACATGCCCAACCAGAGTACACGGACAATACCTCGTGTCAGAAGGTATGTCATATACTAAGGTAAATTGTAAAGAACCAGAAATTCCATGTAATTTTTTTTAATTATATGGGAATTTCATGAGTCTACGAAAATTGATGGTGCATGATTCTGAGTCACGGTGTGCCCAAAATGAATTTCTGAACTTTTTTTCGGGTACATTCAGTAAACGTGCGAGTGGGTTTTTGTAACATTTAAACTGGTGCTCAGAATTGAAATTTGAGGGCACCGTTGAACTCATAGCCTTGATATTCTCTTAAGGAGTCCTTCACCTCATCCGCAATGGGTCGAGGGTGAATTCTAGTTTATGTGTTTTTCATGAAAGAATAAAATAACATAAAAATGTTTAAATTTATTATTTTTGAAACCCCTCAACATGGGTTATGGGGGTGGGGACCACCCAAGCCTAAAACCCCCAATTTGAATTCCTAAAGTTGGGTACCACCAGAACCCTGATAATGGTAAAAACCCTTAAACTCCCAATTTAATGTAGAGAAGTCTCTTAAACATCATCCAGATTAATTGTACCACACCCTTTAATTAATTATACCAATTAAATGTGGAAACAAATTAAATTGGTAAAACTAATTTAATTGGTGTTGGCTCCTCACTTTTTTTGGTTGGGAGAAATCATTGGGTATGGGAAGAAATTGGGTGATGTCATCTCCAATGAATAACGCACCATCTCTAACGAAGAACGAGGACGATGCTTGAGCCCATATCAAAGGCATTTTTGGAAGCGATGAACACCAACGCCACCATCCATAATGACTTCATCTCCTTCCTCGCTACATCCTCCAACTAATCTTTGAGGTAGGGTTTGTTGTTTTTTATTTTTCCCTTTTTCCATTCTTAACGAATCTTTTAAATTCAAGAGGGAATCATAGTCTCTTGCTACCACTCTAACGCGGAGAGTGTAGGCCAAACAAACATGGCCCGAGCTCTCTGCAAATTCTTGTGATTATTTTTTGTGTCCTTCACGATGAAAGAAACGGCGTGACCGCACTACCCGATGGAAGAGAATGGAGGCTTGTGGCACAATGGAAAAGGAAGGATGGCTGGCCGAGCCGACCAGTGGTGAAGGCATGGCGCACAATCGTACCGTGCGATCACATCGCGAAGAGAGGATGGCGGGCCATCTGGCCCGCAGGAGCGGACCGCCGCACTGCGGTGCCCCGCTGCAGCACCGGCCGCCAGGCTGGGCCACCCAGCGCAGGTCGGGGTGGACACCGTGGGCCGGGCCGCACTTCAGGCTAGGCCGGGTCGGGCCCGGTCGTTCCGACTGGGTTGGACAGAACCCAGACCAATTTTGACCCTATGCACTCTTTTGGCCTTAACTTTGGCACCAGGTGTCCGTTTGAAGAACTGTCTATGGCCCCAGAAACTATAGAGAGATGTCATCCTTTTGGTATACCCCAATTCAGATTTGGATAATTTTGGGGTATGGTGGGGTTGGATCGAGCATGAATCCAACTCATCTCTTGAAACTAAAAGGCTAATAACATACAGACCGGACGTCTGATTTCCGCACCATCTATTGTTTTGAGACCCCTATTACTTGGCGATACTTTGGGATACTAATTTGTGAGAGTTGGTGGAGGTAGGAGTATCAACCAATGGATTGAGGAGTAGACCCTCCTAGAGACAAGCAAGCTTAGTGCGGGAACCCTGTAGCTGGCTCTGATAATGTACTAGGATCCTGAGTGGGTCTGACGACGTACTAACGATTTACTAGGATCCTATGTGGGTATGAAGACGTACTGACGATGTACATGGAACCTATGTGGGTCTGAAGATGTACTAACAATGTACTAGGATCGTGTGTGGGTCTGACGATGTACTGGCGAAGTACTAGGTTATTGTGTGAAACTGAAGTCGTACTGATGATGTACTAGGATCCTGTGTGGGTCTGAAGATGTACTGACGATGTACTATGATCCTGTGTGGGTATGAAGATGTATTGACGATGTACTAGGATCCTGTGTGGGTCTGACTATGTGGGGCTGATGAGGTACTAGGATCCTGTGTGGGTGTGACGATGTACTAGGATCCTGTGTGGGTTTGACGATGTACTAGGATCCTATGTGGGTCGATCGATGTACTAGGATCTTGTGTGGGTCTGAAGAGGTAATTGGATTTTGTGTGGGTTTGATGATTTACTAAGATCCTATGTGGGTCTGATGATGATTTAGGATCCTTCGTGAGTTTACCTCTTAACAAAGTAAGATGACTCAGTAGTTAGATCTAATCATCTCTATTACTGTATCTCAGATATACCTGGTGTGAGCTAAGTCTGTACCTGTGTCGTACATTCCTTTGTGATGATACCTTGGTGGAATTATTCTATGTAGTTTACATTTGTGGTACATATATTCGTGGTAATTCTTTCTTTGTGGAACAATTGAGCTTTGGGATTTTGAGTTGGACCACGTGTTTCCTCATGACTAATATGGGTATACTTGATAACTTAGGTATATGTATGGGCATATACCTATGTAGGGTTGTCAGTTGATTTCATGATTTTTGGATTATCCATTGGGTATTTTCTGAGACCATGGGGGTCTCGGGGTCCCTACTAAGTATCGTTATACTAACCCCTACACGGGATATGCCCGCACCCTGTTGTGTTTGGTGTAGACAATGGATAGTGCTGACTGAGGACAAGGGTACCAGGACTGGAGGTAGATCATAGGTATAGCTAGATGAGGTGTACTGAAAAGATGACCATTTGAGAGTTGTACCTACCCTTCAGGTAGGAACCTTATCGGGTGTTCACCAGAGCTGTTCAGTTTACTGGTTCTTTTCAGTTTTCCTGTACTTTCCAGTTGGGCTTCTATTCTGGCCCCTTTTTACATACTTTACACACTCTATTTTCTATATTGTTTACTAGTGATCATATCTTGATGTGTTCTTGGTTACATGAGTTTACAAGTTATAAAGGAAATGCCTCCCCAATATTAGGGAATACGCCTTCGGTGCTAGTCACCATCCCCTGGCCTATGGAAGGCGGGCATGGGGTAGTCACGGAACGGGCCCCGGGGGACGGGTCGTGACAAATTGGTATCAGAGGAGTCGGTTATACCATAGAACATTAGACTCTAATATTAATTTTAATTACAATAGTGTTATGTGTAGTGAGTGTAGTTATCAGTTTTGGGAATACATTGTTGGTGCGGTGGTCGAGGTATCCATACAACAGGACCCCAACATCTGATTTCTGACTCAGTGCATGAAAACACTAATTGTGTTTGTGTTTTCAAGAGTTTTCTTTGTGATCTCTTTGTGTCAGCTCACCAGGTATAACTTATTGACTATGGAACACATATTTCTTTTCATGATGCCTCCATATAGACATCCATAAAGGGTTTCAGATATAGTACACACTAATATCCCACCGAGTGACGAGGCCTCGGTGCAGGGCCCTCTTCCAATAGAGGCACCAGTAGAGGCACCAGTGGTACCATTACCCGTTGGGCCATCGATGCCACCAACACCAGTTTGAGAGGCTGCATGACTCTTGAGCGCGTTGTACAAGTTCCAGCACTAGAGGGCACCTATGTTTAGGGGAGTGACGGACCCACATACAGTTGAGGATTGGATGGAGGTCACGGTGAGAGTCTTCCGACTTGTAGGGACACCAGCTGATCTCATGGTGATCCTTACCACTAGTCTTCTATAGGTATCACTAGGAATATGGTGGAGCTTGACGCTCCAGGTTCACGGTGAGGTGACTCTCTTCTGGGAAGACTTCAGGAGCCTATTTATGGACGATTTTTTTCCAGCGACTCTTCCTGCAGTGCACATATGGGAGCTACTTCATCTGTAGTAGGAAAAAATGACTGTGGCTCAGTACTTAGCGAGGTTCACCGACCACTCATGCTACTCCAGTGATATGGTACGAGACCCGTTATTTAAGGAATGGACCTTTGAGCAGGGACTCAGACGGGAGATCAGGGCATCAATGATTTCTCTTATCATCCTGATGCAGGAGGGGGTGTTAGAGAAAGCCCTCTTAGTGGAGAGTTTTCTTGATGCGCATTCACTATCAGTGAGACCCACCACTAGATGTCACGTAGTATAGTCTTCTACAATTGGTAGCAGATAGATGTTATCGAGGTCCAAGAGGACCAGACCTATAGGTGCATGACCATATGACTTAGGATCGGTTGTGCAGGGTACCAGAGACAGAGCCAGTCATGCTAGGTGTAGGAAGTGTTTCACATGCGGCGGGTTGGGTAACATGGCTTGTGACTGTCTGAACCGCCATACAGATGATTAGCATATGGTCAAAGGACCGCCCAGGTAAAGACATAGATTCGACTGAGGAGGTCTGCATGGAGAAGGTGGATGTGGAAGAGGAGCTGGCCATACAGCTGGTAGGGGGAGACGATTCAAGATGTTACCACTACCACAACCAGGTGGTCCACCCATACCACAGGAAGTAGGTGGACAAGGGAGAGCTCAGATTTAGGCAGATGAGGCCTACGACCATGGCGCTCCGGAGATGATACGAGGTAGGATCAGTGTCTACTCCACCTTAGCTATAGTGCTTATAGACACAGGTACCAATCATTATTTTATTTCCACTTCCCGCATTCGGAGCTCGGAGATTCCGACTGAGCTTTTGTCTTGATCCTTATAGCTAGAGCCTCCTACGAGAGCAGATTTGACGATTACGCACTGGTGCTGATAGTGCGAGCTTACTCTAGGAGGTAAGATCTTCGACTGGGATCTACTATTATTGTCATTGAGGCCTTATGACATCATCTTGGGTATGTAATGGTTATCTATAGTTCATGCTAAGATTGACTATATTAGGCACAAAGTGTGGTGTGTCCGCACGGATGTGACTAGGTTTACCTTCAACAGTGATAAGGGACCCTTTGCAGCACAAGATGGACTTAACCGAAGGAGTGTGCAGCCGATCACTCATCAGTAGGCTAGTCTTACCCTTGGAGCGGTTGATGTGGAGAGTTTGATCTCTCCTGTAGTGGTGGATCAGTACGCGGATGTCTTCCTTGATTATTTTCTAGCTTTACCTCCTCGCAGAGAGGCGGACTTTTACATTGAATTATACCCCGAGACAGCACCGATATCTACACCATCATATCGGATGGCTCCGGAAGAGCTTCGTTAGCTACGAGTACATCTGGAAGGTTTATAGGGGAAAGGGTTCATTCGGCCAAGTTTTTCTCCTTGGGAAGCCCCTATTTTGTTCGCCAAGAAGGCGGACGGGAGCTTGTGGCTTTGTGTTGATTACCGGCACCTACACCAAGTGACCATGAAGAAAACGTACCCACTTATGAGGATTTATGACCTCTTTGATCAGCTGAAGGGAGCACAATGGTTCTCAAAGATTGACCTCAGATCATGCTATCACCGGCTCAGGGTGCGAGACGAGGATGTGCAGAAGACAACTTTTAGATGTTGGTATGGCCATTATGAGTTCTTAGTTATGCCATTCAATGTGACCAATTCCCTATAAGTGTTCATCGAACTCATGAACAAGATATTTCAGCCATACATTGATAGGATTGTAGTAGTCTTCATCATCAACATTTTGATCTACTCAAATACTGAGGAGGATCATTCTTATCATTTGCAGATAGTTCTCGACACACTCTGAGAGCACCAGCTTTATAGTAAGCTCTCGAAGTGCTAGTTCTGGATCCTAGAGGGACACTTTCTGGGATATGTCATCTTGGAGGCTGGAGATGTGGTGGATCCAGCAAGATTGAGGCAATACTTACTTGAGAGCCACCCATGAGTGTGATAGTGGAACAGAGTTTCCTAGGTTTGGCAGGATACTACTGGCGATTTGTGCCAGATTTCTCTTGAGTTGCAGCACCCTTATCAGCGTTGAAAAAGAAGGTGAAACCATTCGTGTGGTCGTAGAGACGCCAGGGGAGTTTTTAGGAGCTCAGTCAGAGGCTGATTAGTGCCCCCATCTTGAGGCTTCCAGAGGAGGGCGTTGGGTATGTAGTCTACTGTAACGCATCAGCGACCGAACTCAGATGTGTCTTGATAGAGGAGAGATAAATGATTGCGTATGGTTCTCGATAGCTGAGAAAACATGAAAAGAACTATGCTACCCATGAAATGGAGTTAGATGAAGTGGTCTTCAACTTGAATATGTGGCTACAATACTTAATGGGAGAACATTTTAATGTCTACTCAGATCACAAGAGTCTCAGGTATATCATCTCACAGAAGGACATAAACCTGAGACAGCGAGGTTGGATCGAGTTTCTCCAAGAGTATGACTTCGTGATATTCTATACTCTTGTTAAGGGAGATGTTGTCACAGATTCACTCAGCAGGAGATCTACTATACAACTACTAGGTGAGGCGACAGAACAACTGGCCACTTTGCAGATATCCTTTGTGGATCAAGATGGTGCTGTTTTTCTTCACTCTCTTACAGTCACTCCCCAACTTCATTAGCGAGTCAAGGAGGCACAATGCGGGGATAAGGACAGCAAGGCTTGACATGCTCAGATATCCATAGCACAGGCACCTGATGGATTTTCTGAAGGTGGGTAGGACATCATTCTTTTTAGAGGATGTACTATGGTACCAATGTCACTTTGGGAGGAAGTGTTGAGGGAGTTCAACACATTCCCTCTAGTGATACATCCAGGAGTGGTGAAGATGTACCCGGATATCTGAAGACATCATTGGTGTCCATGAATGAAGAAAGTAGTTATAGAGTTTGACTCTTGGTTCTTTACTTGTCAGCAAGTGAAGGCACAACATCAGGTACCAACAGGTTTAGTTCAGCCTTTAGATGTCACAGAGTGGAAGTGGGATGGGAGATTCATGGACTTCATGATTGGAATTCCACATACATCCAAGGGTCATGATTCTATCTAGGTGGTCGTCAACCGACTCACCATGTCGGACCACTTCCTACCGATCAGAGAGCAGGGTTCGGTAGAGAGATTGGGGTGCCTCTATGTGTAGGATATTGTGCGGCTACATGGAGTACCCTCAACGATTTTCTCCGATCATGATAAAAGTTTTTTTTCCCGGCTATGGAAGTGGTTGCAAGAAGCTTTTGGGACTCTGCTTCATTTGAGAACCGCCTTCCATCCTCAAACGGATGACCAGACTGAGTGGACCATTCAGACCTTCGAGGACTTACTGCATGCTTGCGTCATCGACATCAGTCGTAGCTGGGAGGATCACTTACCTTTGGTGGAGATTGCAAACAACAATAGATATCACTCCACCATTGGGATGACACCTTTTGAGGCATTGTACGGACGACCTTGCAGATCACCTTTGTGTTGGACTGACCCATGGGGGTATGCACTAGTGGGACCAAAGATGGTACGAGCTACCATAGAGAAGGTTCAGATCATCCAAGAGCGGATGAAGACTGCACAGAGTAGGAAGAAGTCCTACGCCGATAGGATATAGAGACCTCTGCATTTAGAGGATGGTGACCACATCTTTCAATGGGACTCACCTCAACGAGGTTTGTAGTGATTTGGCCGGGGTGGAAATTTATCTCCGAGGTTCATTGGACCCTTTAAGGTCCTCACCAGAGTTGGCGAGGTGGCTAACTGCCTAGCTCTTCCACCTCAGTGGCACCGGGTGCACGACGTCTTCCACTTATCTCAACATATGAGATACATACATGACCCTTCTCACATCATCGACTATAGCGAGCTGGACGTTGACGATGGGGAGACATTTATGGAGGTTTCAGTAGAGATTGAGGATCAACAGGATCAGGTCCTCCATGAGAGGTTGATACCTATGGTGTGCATTCATTGGAAACACGGGAACCTCCAAGAGAGCACATAGGAGCGGTAGGCTCAGATTCATGCTCAGTACCCCCCATTTTTTTTACTAGTTTGGTGATTTGGATTTTGGGGACGCAAATCCCTGATGTGGGGAGAATGTAAAGACCTGAAAATTCATGTAATTTTTTTTAATTATATGGAAATTTCATGAGTCCATGAAAATTGACGGCACGCGATTCTGAGGCCTGGTGTGCCAATAATGAATTTCGGAACTTTTTTCATGTACGTTCAGTAAACGTGCGAGTGAGTTTTTGTATCTTTTAAACCGCTACTCAAAATTGAAATCCAAGGGCACCGTTGAACTCACAACACTGATATTCGGTTAAGGAGACCTGCAACTCATCCGCAGTGGGTCGAGGGTGAATGTTAGTTTTTTTGTTTTTCATGAAAGGATAAAATAAAATAATTTTTTTTAACATTTTTATTTTTGAAACCCCCCAACATGGGTTATGGTGGTGGAGACCACCCGAGCCTAAACCTACCAATTTTAATTCATAATGGTGGGGACCACCAGAACCCTCATAATAGGAGAAACCCTTAAACTCCCTATTTAATGTGGGGAAGCCTTTTAAACTTCCTCCACATTAATTATTCCCCACCCGTTAATTAATTATTCCAATTAAATGTGCTAGAAAATTAAAATTGGTAAACATAATTTAATTGGTGTTGGATCCTCACTAGTTTTTGGTTGGGATAAATAGTTGGATAAAGGGAAGAAATTGGAGGAACTCATAACCAATGAAGAATTCACCATATCCAACGAGGAACGAGGAAGATGCTTGATCCCGGATCAGATGCATCTTGCGAAAGTGACGAACGCTGACGCCACCATCCCCAAAGACTTCGTATCCTTCCTCGTGACGTCCTCCAACGAACCTTCAAGGTAGGTTTTGTTGATTTTGATTTTTACATTTTTTCGTTCTTAAAGACTCTTCATAATTCAAGAGGGAATCATTGTAGCTTGCTACTACTCTAACGCGGAGAGTGTGGGCTCAACGAACATGGCCCAACCTCTCTGAAAATTCAATTGATTATTCGTTGTGTTATTCGCAACAAAGGAGATGGTGAGATCTCGCCACCAGATGGAAGAGAACCACGGCTTTTGTCGCAGTGGTGAAGGAAGGAGGGTTGGCCGAGCCGGATGCCGTCGAAGGCGCAACTCACGATCCCACAGCATGGAGAGGACGACTGACCATCCAGCCAGCCGCGGTGGACCACCGCGCTGCGGCCGCCCCACCACACCCTAATGCCCCGCCACACCATGACTTCCCTACCATGCTGCGGCTGCCCCACCGCACCGTGGCATCCCCGTTGCCCCAGGGTCGCCCCACCGCATCACGGATGCACCGCACTGCAGGCCGCTAGGCCGGGCCATCCAGCGCGGGCCGGACCACCCAGCATAGGCCGGGCCAGATCCTGCGGGCCAAGTCATCCCAAACTAGGTGTGCCCAGGCCGGGTTGGACCGAAGCCACACATTTTGACCCTATACACTCTTTTGGCCATAACATTGGCTCCGAGCGTCCATTTGATGAACCATCTACGGTGACAGAAACCTTGGAGCGATACCATCCTTTTGGTATACCCCACTTTAGATTTGGATAATGTTGGGGTATGGTAAGGTTGGATCGAGCACGAATCCAACTGGTCCTTCGAGACTAAAAGGATAATAACTTAAAGACCGGTAGTCCGATTGACACACTGTCTGTTGCGTTGAGACCCCTATTATGTGGAGGTCCATTGAGAAACTTTTTCATGGGAATTTGTGGTAGTTGGAGTATCGACCAGTGGCTTGAGGTGAGGAACGTCCCAGAGAAAAGTGATTTTAGTGTGGGAACCCTGTAGGAGGTTGTGACAATGTACTAGGATCATGTGTGGGTCTGACGACGTACTAGGATCCTGTGTGGGTCTGCCGATGTACTAATGATGTAATAGGATCCTGTGTGGGTCTGAGGATGTACTGACGATGTACTAGGATCCCGTATGGGTCTAAGGACGTATTGACGATGTACTAGGATCTTGTGTGGGTCTGACAATGTATTGAAAATGTACTAGGATCATGTGTGGGTCTGGAGATGTACTAGGATCCTGTGTGGGTCTGACGAGGTACTAGGATCCTGTGTGGGTCTAACGATGTACTAGGATCCTGTGTGGGTCTAATGAGGTACTAGGATCATGTGTGGGTCTGACGATGTACTACGATCCTTTGTGGGTCTGATGATGATTTAGGATCCTTCGTGGGTCTTCCTCTTAGCAGAGTAAGATGATTAAGTAGTTACATCTAATCTTCTATACTACTGTATGTGAGATATACCTGGTCCGAGCTGAGTCTGTACCTGTGTGGTACTTTCCTTCATGGTGATACCATGTTGGAATTATTTTCTGTGGCATACCTATGTGGTATAAACCTTCGTGGTATTCTATCCTTTGGGGAACAGATGAGATTTGGTCTTTTGGGTTGGACCATGTGTTTCCTCATGATTGAGATTGGTATACTTGATTACTTAGGTATATGTATGGTCGTATACCTAAGTAGGGTTTTCAATTGATTTCATGATTTCTGGTTTATCCATTGTGTATTTTCTGAGTCCTTGAGGGTCTCGGGGTCCCTAATGAGTATCATTATACTCACCCTTGCATGGGCTATGCCCACACCCTGTTGTGTTTGGCTTAGAAGATAGACATCACTGACTGAGGATTAGGGTACCAGGACTGGAGGTTTCTTAGAGGTGGATTTGGGTCAGGTGTACTGTAGAGATGACTGTTTGAGAGCTGTACCTACACTTTAGGTGGGAACCTTGGCAGGTGTTCACAGGAGCTGTTCAGTTTACTTGTTCTTTTCATTTTTCTTGTACTTTCCAGTTGGGCTTGAATTCATGCCCCTTTTTACTTACTATACACACTCTATTTTCTATACAGTTTACTTGTGATCGTATCTTGTTGTGTTCTTGGTTACGTGAGTTTAAAAGTTATAAAGGCGATGCCTTACCACTATTAGGGAATACGACTTCGGTGCTAGTCACCTGCCCCTGGCCTATAGAAGGTGGACTTGGGGTAGTCACAGCACGAGCCCCAGGGGACGGGTCGTGACATACATGTTAATGATATAAATTACATGAACATGTATTTTATACAATAACATAGCCACTTAACATTGGATGGACCCCAAGTGGACAAGGAACACCATTTATATCCCCCCACAACATGTACACCTACACGGTAGGTGAGCTGTGCACCTACCAAGACATGGCCAAGTGAATGTGCAGAACTAATCACCATGTGGGTCACCACACATGTGTGTGTACCCCTTGATTCATTTTGAGGAAACTTCTTTATTCCATATATCCTTCATTTGAACTCATATTTTTGGTTTGTGAGTAGCCTATCTTGAGTGTTTTTTCACATAGAACGCGATGATGCCCTCATTTGTGGATTTTGAGATATGATGTGAAATGTTATAGGCTCGATGCTTATTGAGGTGATTCCTGATGATGTTAGTGATCAAATTGTCTTATTATATAATTATTACATATTCGAACCCCCTATCATATAGGTCACTAGTTCATAATGACCGAAGTGTAACCCCCTATCATACCAAGGCATGGTTCTTGGACCTTTTGAGTGGAAACCCCCATCATCGTGGGTGTGGTTCCTCTACATTTTGAGTGGAACAACCGTATAAGATAGGATATGAGTCCTTAATTACTAGTGGGTAACCCCCTTATCACACCAAGGTGTGGGTCCCCAATCATTATTGTGTAGCCCCCCATAGGCATGGGCATAGTTCCTATACCTTTCGAGTGGAACCCCCAATTAGCATCAGGCATAGGTCTATGTGACCCCAAAGTGAGAGCCCCATCAGTATAGGAATTGGTCCTCTATGGTTACTTATATAGTGTAACCCCATGATTCACTAGGGAATGAGTCCTTAGATTTTCTTCCCCCTCAGTTGTACGTCACTGTGGAGAGGTGTGGGCCATCACATGACTACTTCTGAGTAGACACATGAGATGATGGGAATCATGGATACACTTTTGGAACTATTGGTGACCCTTTTCCCTAGGATGAGCTATGATATTGATATACCCATTCCCTCTTGTTTTGGATTATTTAACTGATCATATATACAAACATCTGTATCTATAACTTCTTATTTGGTCACTCTCATTACCTGGGTTGCGAACACACACAGGGTATGATGCGTGCTTTATGTGCATAGCATCTCAACATTGGATGAGTCTACTCTCCTATTATATGTGTAAAATACTCGATGTGTTGTTCATCTAGACATCAGGTTTATCCCCTGTGTTTGGATGCGGTTACTCCCACTCCCAGGTTGGATTGAGCTATTATATTTCTCTTCTTTTAACATCATGTTTACTATCTATTGTATTTTTATTCCTATTTTATCTCTTATTTCTCTCCATTATCTTTTGGGGAATCCTACTATGTATATATATAATCACCCCTTAATGGGATTTCCCTCATGTATCATGCCTTATATTGATGATGGATAGGTCAACGATGACTAGAACGGAGATTATGGATGCCTTACACATTGGACCATATATGATGGTCATATCATGGAGACAAGGATCTGGGATCTATTAGTAGTTTACTATATTGTTTTTTTAGGTTTGGAATTGTTTTTGGTTGGGCGTGCATTTTTCTCTTGTACTTTTTAGTTTACACTATCATACTCTTTTACTGTCTAGAGGCTTTATATGCATGGTTGTTTCCACAGTGTTTTGAATATTTTACTCTTATTCCTCTACACTTCTACAATGATATAGATGTGTGTGTGTGTGTTTGAATATAAGTACTTCAGAAAACGAATAACTATGTCAGTTATGACATTAGTAATGGTCCCCATCCCTATTCATATGAATGTAGGCTTGGGGTAGTTGTTGATCGTGCCTTGACTTGGGTCGGGTCATAATATATTGGTATTAGAGAATTTCATTCTTTGGGACATTGTTTTGAGTAGTACCCTTTTGAGGATTTGGTTATAATTATTGAAAAAATGTCAATGTATCTTGATTGTGGATCTCATAATAGGGAATCCTATGATGGTGAGGGAAACCAATATATCCCATCAACAGGACCTTCTCTACCTACTTGTCGACTCATAATAAAAAGATATTAGTTGTAGAGATCAATGGTTAATTCATCATATAGGATTTAGTATTTGACTATCCTTATTGAGTCATTTACCCATTAATGTTATATATATATATATATATGGTCATCAGACTGTTGTACATATTGATTAAATTTCTTGATGAGTCTATGATGCAATCCTGCCAGGATACTACTTCTAGATCATGATGACGATTCAATGAGCGAGGTCTCAATTTTTGGTCTATCGCATGAGATTCTTCCTCCAGGTGGGTAGGTAGAAGCCATAAAACCCTTGGAGCATTATAATATTCCAGCTGAGCAGGATGATGATCCGTGTAGGATTTTCATGCTCTGTGAGTTCCAGTTCCTAAGGCCGCTGATGTTTTATGGTGAGCTAGATCCCCAAGAAATGGAGGATTGACTAGAGTCAGTGGTTATTGTCATTAGTCTTATCTGAAAAATGATGAATCGGGTGGTTCCATGAGGATCTATCTATTTCCATGGAGAAGTTAGGTGATGGTTGAGTCTTGTAACCCAAATGCAGGATAATTCAACACTCTTGTAGATTAACTTCCAACAGCTATTCCTGGAGGAGTAATAATACCGAAAAGTGATTAAAATTCAGGATCTTCTAGAGATGTGGAAGGTAAAAATGATAGTGGATAAAAATGAAACGAGGTTTACAAACCTTACCCAATAGTCTCTTTACAAGATCCATGATGGATGCTTCCAAGAACCAGAGTTTGAATATGGACTCCGCTGATAGATTTGAGATATTATAGTACCATTGTGTGACCCTACATATGATGAGGTATTTTAGAGTTCATCGGTGATGAAAAAATTCTAATTAGAGCGATTATAGGAATCTAGAGCTAGAAGTGGAATCCTTGGACTTAGTCATATGCAACAACTAGAAGATGTCAGATGATATGATATAGACGTAGGAGACCTCCCCATGATTAGAAAATGGAACATAGTCAAGGGAAGTTTAGAGGGTGAAAGCATGGAATATTGTCTCCTATCGACCAGTCAAGTTTATGGTGCTCCGCTAATGTGTATAGCAGCACTTGGGTCAAATCCTCAGCGATGGTACTTTTTTATAGTCGGTTGTTTTTAGTTAATTGTATTCTAATTGGGGGGGGGGTTGTTTTGATAGATTATGAAATAATTTATGGATGATGGTTGATTAAACATATTGATAAATATTGGGGGAAGATCATTATTGGGGATTTAAGCTTATGATATCCTTGATCTTTGCTTTATATTGCACTAAATTAATACCCACTTCAAAAGATGATTCTGATCCGAATTCCCAAGTGTTAAAGCTTTAATACAAGCCGTAACATAACTTAGGGTTCTAATCATTACCATTTCTTGTATATGGTAGTGTATTTGTGGTTCCAATAATCCATGGAGTCCACATTTTAAACAAAACATGTCATTAATCCAAGACATATAAAGTTAAACATACATAATATTAACTCAAAGAATACTCATCGAGCAAAGGCTCTCAATCACTTAAAATCCCAAAATTATTACTCACCCCAATGGTATATTTACTCATCCATTAAAATTGTTAGTAATCTTGTTATAATTATTATTATTATAAATTAAGAAGATAAGAAAATGAAATGGATAAGAAAAGAGTGGTGTGTCGAACACACACACACAAACGATGAAGAGAATTAAATACTAACTTTAGATTTAATGAGAAAGAAAAATAAGGGAAGGGGATTCAACTATATTTAAACTATTTTACGAACATTAATATTAAACTATAGAAGTTGGATGAGAATAAGAGATATTTAAGATGAAACATGCATTAAAATCGAATTACAAAGAAAGAGACTTACAAAATTACAAAAATGAAGAACACAAAATTAAATGAAGACAAAGAGAGGAGAAAAGGTCTCTCATGTGATGACATGAGTATGTCAGGTCCTCCCAGGCCCTTGGAAAGGATTTGGTCGTGCCAATATGTGCTCCCATCTTCTGAAATTATAACTCTTTATAAAGGAGTGGAGGGGATGTATTTATTGCCCAAGGTGGGGGATTGTTTGAATTTCAAAACTACCCCTCCAATTGTCTCGACAAGTTGGACATCTAGACTGCTGAATATAGAGATAGATAATTCTTAAAAGATATATATTATAATGTTTTCCAACTACTCCCAAAATTTGGAGGTAGTTGGAATTATGGGGATAGAGTTATGGACGTTTGACTAAAGAATATTAATTAGTAATTTCAATCCAGACAATTTTAATAGCCTAAATGTGAACGGATTCGGTAATATCAAGATGACTTAAAATCCTAATGATTTCCACAATAACTTTGGACACCTATTTTTAATCTTTCACACTGCAAATCACCAGCTTTATTTGATGATTAGATGATGAGAAATGTCAGTTTTGGTGTGTTGATTTCATTTCCCAAAAAGAATGGTGGGCATGATTTCAAAGCTTCATTTGGGAACATTTTTCTTGGAGTTGGGCACTGAAATTTCTATCCATTTTTCTTTTGGATAATCATGAAGATATTGTGGAGTTTCATAAAATTTGGGCTTCGGGATTTAGACAAGTAACTCAATCATCATGGCTGGTCCAGTTTCTTCACATGTTCTTTTGGTCTTATTGTATGGACCATATGACCTGCCAAATGGAAGATTTGGACAAAGGTCACTTCTAATGAAATGTTTTAATGTGCGTACTTTACCCTAAAAAACAGTAATAATTCAATTTGGATAAGTAGGGTGAGAGATATAATTAAAACATTAAAAAAACTTGAATTTGGATGAATTCAAATAGTGCTCTAAAATTATATTTAATATGTAAACATTAATATTTCACACAAATTATACACATTTCATATAAAATCAGTAAATGGAGTATATAATATGTTATTATAATATTAATAACATCAACTCCCCCACACTTATTCTTGTGCATGTACTCATGTGCAACTAATACAAAAACATGACCAAATCATTTTTACTCACCAATAAATATTAAAATTTTGTTTTCCCACTCAAGGGAGGTTTAGACAATTTCACCCATCCATATTGAATTCCATAAAAAGTTGTTATAGAAAAAATGTTCCAAAAAAAATGCACTTTTTCATGCTCAAATTTAGAAATGAAAAATTGTGGCACACAAAACATACTCCTCTCAATATGATAAAATTAAATTATGGACCTTCACTCATTCACCAACCTAAAGTTAAAATCATAGAGTTTTTAAGAGCTATAAGCATCCACTCTCTATACTAATGTGATTAAACAATCAAGAGGTTATTTTAGGGGTTTTTCTATGGCTATGGGATAGTAGGAAGATGATATCCAAAAGATAGAAAAAAGGGGTTAAAACACCAACATGGAAAAAGAAATCCACATTTTTTTTGAAATGAGACATGGAAAGAAATTGCAACACATATTTACAAGGGAATTTTTTTCTAAATCAAGACAAAACATTAGAAGAAAATTTTAAGGGAATGATATGATGGAATATTAAAAAACATAAAACATCTCCCAGTGACATAAGTGTTCATTATTTTTTTTGCATTTTTCAAAAGTTGAACTTGAAATAGATCTCACACTCATCTCCTAACCCATTATTGATCTCCTCATGACACTAATTGTAATAGATATAACAATAAAAAAAGTTGAGTAAGAGTTATTTTTTACCCACCCAATACACAACCCATTCTTAGTTTTATTTTTTTGATTTTTTCAATTTTTTGAACACTTTACAATTATAAAAGATAAAAATATATACATTCCCAAACCCCACTAAAGGAAAACATATCCCACACAATAAAATGGATGCTTTCCCTCAAGCTTATTATAACTTTCAGAAATCAAAAAATGGTACACAAATTGAAATCCATTCCCCCAACACTTAAATTTCAAAAAATTATGCAATGAAAATCCATGTTGATATTGGCTGGGAAAAGTTATTGGGATTGTATTGTGGCTATCAAAGAAAAGGTTTTCATAGGCTTGAGGGGGATTTCAAAAGTAGGATTAATGTAAGGGAAATGAGAGGCTATTTGGCTATTGTTATTCTCATATGGTTCAGAAAATGCCTCTATCTTATTAATGAAAACTAAAGTAGGAATTTTAGCTCGAAGGTCTAAGAACTCAAAACTCACAAATGGGGGTAAAAACACACATTTTGAAAAGATGGCCCTAGGTGGCCTTGGAATAAATGCTAATGTTGTTTCTCACAGGTGGGGAAAATCATTTTCCAAATCCAAAATTGAGCATTCAAAATTTATTAGTTTTGACACAATATTCTTTATGCAAATATATGATGAAAACTCAAGATTTTGGAGATGAAAACATGTCTTTTGACTCCCCAAAATGGTTGGACAAAATTTCAAAACTAGATGGAGAGTAATTATGAATCTTTGTTTGATATATGTTTTTTAAATGATTGTTTTTTTTTTGTTTTTTAGGATTTTTTTCAGTTTTTTATAATGAAACTGCCACAAAAAAGAGAAAGAGTAAATAAAAAAATGTGATGAGGAAATGGGTAAAAAATGAGAATGAGGGGGGAAGAAGAATATAGAGAGAGATATAGAGAAGATCAGTTAAAGGGAAATAGGTGCCCCTCGTTGGGAATTGGTGGGTCGTCATCTCCATCAGGTGGTGGGTCAACTACAGATGTTGGGGATTCGATGGAAGTTGATGTGGTTCTAGGATTGTGTGTCCTCTCATGGTGATTATTTAACCGATGTCCATTAATTGTGAATGTTGTTTTTGAATATGGGTCTTGGACTTGCACTACACCAAATGGGTAAACATTGTTAATAACAAAGGGACCTTCCTAATGATAGTTAAGCTTACCTAGGTGAAGCAGAAATCGAGAATTGAAGAGAATTACCTTTTCTACTTCAGGAAATAACTTTCTTAGGATGTGTTTGTCATTCAGTACCTTATCCTTTTCTTTGTACATATTGGAATTCTCATAGGAATCAAGTCGAATCTCCTCCAGTTCAGCCAATTGAAAAAATCATTCTTCACTATATTTTTCACAATCAAAATTACAGGTTTTGATATCCCAAAAAGACTTATGTTGGTTTTAAACTGGTAAATGACATGCTTTACCCAAAACTATCCTAAAGGGAGACATCCCAATGGGTGGTTTATAGGTTGTTCTATAAGCACAAATTTCTTCACCAAGTCTTTTAGGCTAGTCTTTCCTGGTGGGATTTACAATTCTCTCAAGAAATATTTTCACTTCTCTATTAGATAGTTTAGCCATGCCATTTTTTAGGGGTGATATGCATTTGATGTTTTATGTACAACCCCATTCTTTTTCAAAAGAGATTCCATGTTTTTATTTCAAAAATGGGTTCCTAAGTCACTGATTAAGGAACGTGGTGTGCCAAATCGTTGGAAGATGTGTGTGTTTAGGAACTCAATAACAGTATGTGAATCATCCTTTCTAGTGGGTTTGGCCTCGACCCACCTAGAAACAAAATCGACCACAATAAATATGTATGAGAATCCATTGAAAGGATGAAATGGTCCCATGAAATCAATTCCCCAAACATTGAAGATCTCAACGAAAAATAAAGTATTTTGGGGTATTTAATTTCTCTATGAAATTGTGCCAAACTTTTGGCAAGTGGGACATGATTGAAAAAACTCATGTGAGCCCTTAAAGAGTGAAGGCCAAAAGAATACAGAGTCTAGAACCTTTTAAGAGGACATTTGTGGACCAAAGTGGCCACCTACAGGAAGTGAGTGACAAAATTCTAAGATGTAGGAATGTTCATCCTCATTCAAACATCTTCTAATTACCATGTCTGACCCAGTTTTACGAAGTGTATTTTCTTCCCAAAAAAAGTATTTTGAATCACTTTTCAACTGCATTTTTTTTCTTTTGAATTTTTTTTGGGAAAAACAACAGGAACGACATAATTTAAAATTCTGGCATACCATGGTATTTTTTGGTATGAGAGGTGAAATGTGCTTAGTTAGAATTTATGGATCAATTATTTTATAATGAGAAGAATTATAAATTCTACTCAACTGATCAGCCACATGGTTTTCTTTCCCTGGTATATCTTTGATTTCATGGTCAAACTCTTGGAGCATTAGGATCAATCTTATTAGCCTCGGTTCAGAATCACTTTTATTGAGTAAGAACTTTATAGCAGAATGGTTTGGGAAGATGATGATTTTGGCACCTAATAGATAGGGCCATAATTTATCTATGGCGAAAACCACTGCTAAAAGTTCCTTTTCAGTGACATTGTAGTGATATTGAGTTTCATCCAATATTTTTTAGGAATAATAGATGACATAAAGAATCTTTTATCTTCATTGACCAATAACAGCCCCAACGGCTCTATCAGAAGCATCACACATCAACTCAAAGGGTAAGGACCAATCTGGGGTTGGATTAATAGGGAAGATGTAAGAGCATTTTTGAGTTAAATGAAGTCTCTCTTAAAAACCTCATCGAAATGGAAAGTGGCATCATTTTGGAGAAACCAAGTGAGTGGGAGGGAATTCCTAAGGATGTTATGGATGAATCACTGATAGAAACCAGTATGACTGAGGAATGAACAGATGTCTCGAACAGAAGTGGGTTCAGGAAGTGATTGGATCACTTCAATTTTGGCAGGATCAACTTCAACACTATCTTTTGAAACTATGTGCCCTAGAACAATCCCATTTTCATCCATGAAGTGACATTTTTCAAACTTTAACACAGGGTTACACTTGTAACACTTTTTAAGGACTAGATATAGTGAATTCAAGAAAGATTAAAATGACTCCCCATAAATGGTAATGTCATCCATGAATACCTCCATGCAGTGATCAATGAATTCAGAAACGATACTCATCATACACCTCTGGAATGTTTCAGGAGCATTGCAAAGGCCAAAAGGAAATCTATTATATGAATATGTTCCAAAGGGGCATGTGAAAGTGGTCTTTTCTTGGTCCTGAGGTGCGATTGGGATTTGTAAGTAACTAGTGTATCCATAAAGAAATCAATATTGTGACTTTCCAGCTAATCGTTCCAGCATTTGGTAAAATAATGGAAGAGGGTAGTGATCTTTTCTTGTTCCAACATTCTATTTTCTGTAGTTTATGCACTCACGCCATTTGTTTTTCAATTGAGTTGTGACTACCTCCACATGTTGATTTGTGACAATTGTTATCCCACCCTTCTTAGGTAGAACTTGAATTGGACTAACCCATTCACTATCACAATTTGGATAGATAATACCAGCTTGATGAAGCTTGGTGATATATTTCCTATCTATCTCAAGTATGAGTGGATTTAGTCTTCTTTGTGGTTGTGTAATTGATTTGGATGATTCCTTAATATGGATGTGATGCATGCAAAGAGCAGTGTTGATTCCTGGTATGTCATCTATGGTCCAACCTAGGGCCTTTTTTCCTCTAACACCTGAACAAGTTTGGACTCCTCGGTTTTAGTAAGTGAAGTATAGATAATGATAGGATATGAGTGATCATGGAAAAGGAATGCATACTTCAAGTGTGTAAGAAGAGGTTTCAGATCAGTCTCATCTTTCATTTGTGGTTTAGACAACTCAGGAATGAGGGAAGGGACTTCAATTGCTTCAGATTCATTTTTCTTGATATTGTCCAAAGTGGAGTAGTAGAGAGTAGAGTTGATGTGGGATTCAAGAGAGTTTTAAAGTTCCTCTATATTGAAGGAGTCTATTAATGAGAGTTCAACATCAACGTCACCAATTATAAATTGGTTAATCATGGTGCATATTTCACAAGATCCTTTCCCATTATAATATGATAAAAATTATGTAATGGGGTTCAATTGACTCTCAGAAGTACCCTGAGAATCATGGATTGAGAATACATAGTGATCCTCAGATGTGTACCGAATGGCTTGGAAAATGTTGAACTTGACTAGTTTGTCCCTAGATTCAATGGATAAGATGCATGAATGGACATCAATTTTTGTTCTAGTAGTCACGAGAAATGGTCTTCCTATAATTAGGGGATATTGAGAAGATTTTGTATCACCTTACATGTCAAGGACATAGAAATCATCATGGAAGATAAGATCATTGACATGAACAAGGACATCCTCGATTATACCCCGAGGACTACCAGTGATTTGATTCGATAACTGAATGACAACACCTGTTAGATGTATGGGACCTAGAAAATGGTTGGATAAGATATATTTGGGCATGACATTAATTGAGGCTCCTATGTATATGAGTGCATCATCGAAGTTGGAAATTCCAATTTGGCATGGAACCATAAAGGTCCCTGGATTTTTGAAATTTATGGGAATAGACTGTTGGGTAGAAATATTTGCAAAGGACCTAAGATGCCTCTTTTTGGTGAACAATTCCATATGAAACTTTTCAAACATAGGAATTTTTATTATGGCATCTAAGAGTGGTATTTTGACTTCAACATGTCTAAACATGTCGAGCATATCAGGATTAGGTTCAAAGGACTTCTTTGGATTAGAAACGACTTGTGAAAAAGGAATTGGATTCTTAAGTAGAATGGAAGGTGGTGAGGGAATGGCATTAGGTTTCTTTTAATATTTCATTTCTTTTCATTTTCTAGTTCAAAATTCAAAGGAGGGTTAGCGGACTCAACATGATACATAGAAATTTTCATTCCTGATCTATGTTCAATTGAACATACATTACCCTTGGGGTTGGGTAGTGGTTGATATGGGAGTTGGGAACAATTTTATTGTTGTTTCTGGATCAGGTGGGATGAAAGTTGACCAATAGGGGTATCAATGTTCTTGAGACTAGAACGGGTGAAGGAGGAAATATCTTCAACAATGCTTTCCCATGGTTTCTTGGAAGAAGAGGCTTGTCCCAAATTGGGATTACATTGATTTTGGTTCTTGGGAAAGTGATTGTATTGTTTTGGGAATTTGGAAGGCTCAATAAGATATTGGAATCTTGGAGGAGGAGTGATCCTTTGAAGTTGAGGAACAAAAGGGTAAGGTTGTTGGAAGTTACCATCACCTTGACCATATTGGAATTGGTTTGGGTTTTGATGGGGGTATTGAGGGGGATGAGAAATGGGACTCCCATATCTCAGGTTAGGGTTATATGTAGAACAGAAAGGCTCAGAATGGGGTTGGTTGAAGTTTCTAACAAACTGAACTGATTGTTGAGGGTTGGGGTTCTGCTAAGAATATACTAAATTGATCTCCATTGGTCCAGATGAATCAGATTGATCCTCTTGAAGTTTTGGACATATTTCAGTTGGGTGATATGGAGATTTGCAGATTCCATAGTTTTTGATAGGTCCAGGAAACATTGATTGTGGAGAAGATGAGGTTGGGGATTTTGTATCCACAACAAGTTGTCTCACAAGACGTGTAACTTCACTCATACACTCTGTTATCTTGTTCAGCTCTATTGATTGATTATCTTGGGCTTGTTTGACCTGATCATGTGCTCGAGTATGGAATTTGTGTGTGTTTTCATCCATATTTCTTATGAGATCTCTTGCAGCTGCGGGAGTTTTACCAACAAGAGAACTACCACTTGCAGAATCAATGGGGGTTCCATCCATAGACAAAAACCCCTCATAGAAGTATTGGATCAATATTTGGTCGGGGATTTGGTGATGTGGACAGGTTTCCATAAGATTTCTAAACCTCTCCCTGTACTCATGGAATGATTCATTTGGGAATTGACGGAGACCACTTATTTCCTTTTTGATAGATGTAGTATGAGAAATAGGATAGAAATTTTCTAAGAAAAGTTGCCTCATGTAATTCCATGTGGTTATGGAACATGGAGGGAGGTAGTAGAGACATGACTTGGCGGAGTCAGCTAGGGAGAAAGGGAATGCTCAGAGTTTGATTTGTTCCTCAGAAAACCCTTGAGGCTTCATGGTAGAGCACATCACTTGGAACTCTTTAAGGTGGAGATGTGGATCCCCACCAGCCAGCCCATGGTAAAGAGGAAGAAGATGAATCAAACCCGACTAGAGTTCAAAGTCAGTCTCCATGTTTGGATATTGAATACATAGTGGTTGTTAATTAATATTAGGGGCAACCAGTTCTTTAAGTATTAGTTCCATAGGATTGGCCATATCTAATTCAATTGGTTGGACAAGGACATGTTCTTGAATGAGTTGATTATCTCTTATGTTCCTCTTAAGTGGGAGAAGTGTTCGCTCAATTTCGGGGTCAAACAAATATGAGGGATTTTTCGGGAGGCTATGGGGCATTCAGATATATTTTGGAAGAAAAAGGAAGATGGTGTTTTCTTTTTTTTATTTTTATGTTTATGATTTTTTTGAGAAATCAGGTTTTTCTTTGTGTTTTTTTCAATTTTTTTTGGGTTTTTACAATAACTAGAAACTAATGACTATTTAATTTCACCATCCCTAGAAAAAAATCCATTTGAAATCACGGCCGATTGTCGGCTATCAACCGGTCAAGGTTCTGGTGCTCTGCTAATGTGTATAGAAGCACTCAGGTCGAATCCTTGGCGATGATACTTTTTTATAGTGGGTTGTTTTTATTTAATTTTATTCTGATTAGTGGGTTTGTTGGCAGAGATTATGAAATAATTTATATATGATATTTGATTTAACAAATTGATAAATATTGGGGAGAGTTCATTATTGGGGATTTAAGCTTATGATATCCTTGAGCTTTTCTTTATATTGAATTAAATTAATACCCACTTCACAAGATGATTTTGATCAGAATTCCCAAGTGTTAAAGATTAAATCCAAGCCATAACTTATCTTAGGGTTCTAATCATTACCATTAATTGTTTATGGTAGTGAATTTTTGGATCCAATAATCCATGGAATCCACATATTAAAAAAAACACCCCATTAATTCATGACATATAAAGTTACACACACACAATACTAACTGAAAGAATACTCATCGAGAAATGACTCTCAATCACTTAAAATCCCCAAACTATAACTCACCCCAATGGTAGATTTACTCATCCATTTAAATTATTATTAATTTTTTTTATAATTTTTATGATGATAAATTAAGAAGATATGAAAAAGAAAGGGATAATAAAATAGTGGTGTGTCGAACACACACACAAAAGATGAAGGGAATTAAATATTGACATTAGATTGAATGAGAAAGAAAAAGAAGGGAAGTGGATTCAACTGCATTTAAACTATTTTAAGAAAATTAATATTAAACTATAGATGGTGGATGGGAATAAGAGATATTGAATAATAAACTTTCATTAAAACAAAATTACAAAGAAAGATACTTACAAGATTACAAAAAATAAGAACACAAAAAAAATGAAAACAAAGAGAGGAGGAAATGTATCTCAAGTGAAAACATGAGTATGGAAGGTTCTCCAAATCCCTTGGAAAGGCTTTGGTCATGGAAATATGTACTTATCTCTTCTTAAATTCCAACTCTTTTGAAAGGAGAAGAGGGGATGTATTTATAGCCCAAGGTGGTGGACTGTTTGCATTCAAAAACTACCCCTCCAATTGGATCAATGAGTTAGACACCCAGAAAGATGAATATAGAGATATCTCCTTCTTCAAAGTTGTAGATAATAATGTTGGAATACTACTACAAACATTTAGAGGCATTTGGACTTATGGGGACAATGTTATGGCCGTTCGATTAAACAATATTAATCTGTCCATTTCAATCCTAACTTTTTTAATGGCTTAAATGTGAATGGATTTTTTAATATGAATATTCCTTCAAATATGATATGTTTCTTCAAAAAAGTATTCCAACTATTTTTACTATTTCACACTACAAATTCTTAGCTTTATTTGATTACTAGATGATGGGAAACGTCAATTTTGGTGTGAGGATTTCTTTTCCCGGACGGAATGGTTGTCTAGACTTAGAAGCTTCTTTTGGGCCCTGAAATTTTTATACTTGATTAGTTTGGATAATCAAGAAAATATTGCATTGTTTAAAAAAATTTGGCCTTTAGGATTTAAACCAGTAACTCAATCATAATGGATGGTCTAATTTCATCACAGATTCATTGGGTCTTCTTGTGTGGACCATATTGCCCTCCAAAAGGACGATTTGGAAAAAGGTTCCTTCTAATGAAACATTGGAATGCGATTAAGGAACCGTAAAAAAGGAATAATGAAATTTTGATAATTAGGGTGAGAAATATTATTATAACATTAAACATACTTGAATCGGGATGAATTAAAATAGTTCTCTAAAATTATATTTAATATTTACACATTAATATTTCACACAAATTATACACATTTCATATAAAATTAGTAAATTGAGTATATAATAAGATTTGAAAAAATCAATAACATCAGAGGTACAAGGAATCCTAGAGATGGGATGTGATTTTCTTGTGACAAGAGAGGTCACATAGCACGAGGATGCCATGAAAGTCATGTAGAGGGGTCAAAGTAGATAGCTAATGGTCCACAACAACATAGGTAGCGCCCTGATCAAGGATATACCAAGTGAGGGTAGGGTGGTCCCTTGGGAGGTAGAGTAGATTGAGGAGAAGGAGGAGCTATGGGTGGTGGAGAAATCTAAGATATCCTTGTACCACTGCCACTAAGTGTCTCACGTCAGGTATAGGGAGATAGTAGCACGGTCCATGCAATGATGTGGGATTTAGAGGCTTAAGACCTCACAGATCACAAGATTATTGGAAATATGATCTATTCTTATAATACTATTTCTTTAGTATTAGTATAAACACGAGAGAATCTTTCCATCATCTGTTTACTCATTGTGAGAGTTATAGAGATCCCATTTGAGGTAATAGCACGACAACTTCATCTTGATGTTCCTACAAGTAACACTTATTTTGTATCTTTTATATATGGATAGTGTGAGTTATCAATTGGTGGAGAGTGGTTGACATGGTACGTATTGGTCATCCTGACAGAACCCTATGATGTCATCTAGGTTATGTATTGGTTGTCAATAAATTGACTATCACCAGAGATTAGTTAGATGCATTTTCACTGATGGGATGCGATTCTACTTTTATGGTGAGAGGGATATCATGGGAGATAAAAAGAGTTTTGGGAGAAGGATACTACATCCCATAACCCATTATTTGGTGATTTTATCTCTTGGTGCAACATGCTATTTCGAAATCAATATTACTTTAGTTGTGGAGGATTATATTTATGTCTTCCTAAAGAACATCCTATAGATACCTCTGAAGAGGAAGATGGATTTTTGAATATACATACATCCTAAGATCAATCTCATATCTTATGTGATATATAGGATGTCCCTTACCGAGAACTGAGAGTTTCAGTTGTAGTTGGAGGACCTTTGAGAGAAGGGTTTAATCAGGCCCAGTGTGTCCCCCTATGCAAATCCAGTGTTAGTGAAGAAATATGTGGATGGGATCTTGTAAGTCTATGGGGATTATCGTCGCCTAAACAATGCCATGATAAAGAAAAAGTACACCAATACAAGGAATGATGAACTCTTTGACTAATTATGAGGTGTGATATGGCTCTCAAATATCGATCTCTAGTCCATCCAACCCAAGTTAAGGGTTCACATGGTTGATATTGAAAATCAGATATTCCAATGTCTCTAAAGACACTATGAGTTCCTAGTGATGCCCTTTAGTGTTTTAAATTCACCCTCCATGTTTATTGCTTTGATGGAATATGTCTTGAAACCATACATGGACCAGTTTGTTTTCATCTTCATCGATGAAAAACTCATATAATCTACATCAGAGGAGAAACATGTAGAACACTTGAAGATGGTTGTATATTTGCTTCGAGAGAACTAGATTTATGGGAATATCTTAAAGTGTCATGTTTGGATTTTGGAGGTCCACTTTCTAGGGAATTTAATTTCTGAGCATTGCTTAGCCATGGACCCCATGAAGATTGATACACTGCCTACATTGGATCCACCGAAGTTCTTTTCATAAGTGTGGATACTCTTTTCTTGGTGTAGTACCATATGATGTTTGTGCTAGACTTATCCATAATTACATATCCATTTACCACGATGACTTGGAAAGCATAGTTGTTTAGATGGTCCAAGTAGTACGAGAGGTCACTCAAGGAGTCTAGGATGAGGATGACGAGTTCTCCTATGAAGAGACTTCAATATGAGGTTTTGAAGTACATAGTGTATTGCAATTCCTCAAGAGTGGGGTTCAGCTGTGTGTGGATGCAGTGGAAGGCAGTCATCGCATACGGGTCGATGTAGTTGTGATCGCATGAAATGAACTATGTGACACATGATCTAGAGCAGTTATTGGTAGTCTTTTCCCTGAGTATGGGGAGGATCCAAATTCTGGGGGAGTGCATTGTGGTTTACTCATACCATTAGATTCTCTTGTACGCCATCACATTGATTGATTTGAACATAAGATAATAGTGATGTTGGGAGTTACTACAGGAATATGTCATCGAAATATTCTATACTATAATAAGGGAAACATGGTAGAAGATTCCCATAGTAGGAATTCATAGTCTCTCTTGGTGTAGTATACTTAAGAGTAGTTGGATTCCCTATAACTAACCATAGTTGAGAAGGAGTGGACAACTTTTCTATAGTTGATGTGGTTAACTCCTCTGCATATCGAGCTAGTGAGAGAGTCCCATATAAGATACATTGACTGTGAGGTATTTTGTTAACAAATTAACATTATAGATTCACTAAAATTATATTATGAAGTAGGGAATCATGTCATCATTTTTCATTGATGGACGACAGTTTCAGTCACGATGCGAGAGGAGGTGGTACAGGAGTTCCACACATCTCCCCTTGTTATACATCCTAATGTGTGGAATATGTGAAAACACCATAATCGATAGTTTTTTTGGTATGTAATGAGATAGAGTTTTGCCAAGTTTATATCTCAGTGCCTCACCTATCAGCAGGTGAAGGATGAGCGGTAAGTTCTGGCAGGTTTGTTGTAGCCCCTTGAGATCCCGAAGTGGAAATGGGATGACATATCAATGGAATTTATGATAGGTCTTCTTCTCATAGTAAAGGTCCATGACACCATCTAATTTCTATTTTATTAAATCATTAATTCAGAACATTTCCTTTCTATCATGAAGCATTTCTTGGCGGACATTTTGGAGAAGTTTTTGTTGAGAATGTATTATCTAACAATACTATTTAAATCTTATATATTTTAATGCTTAAAAATACCATTGTTTGTTTTACTAATGGTATTACTTTAAGTGTACTATAAGAAATTAATATTCTTTGTTATCCTTATTTTGGAATTATATTTAATATTATTATTCATGTGGAATATTTGTCAATGTATTCAAAACAATCTTAAGTGTGTTCTGGAAACCTTGTTCATACTGTACGTTAATGATTATAATGTGAAGAACAAACCCTATGTTTGAATTAAACCTTATATTAAAATATTAGCACATATGGTTAATCAAACCTATGTTGATATAAATGTATGGATAAATAACCCTACGTAAGTATGAAACCTAAAATTTAACAAAGATAAAAAGTATGATCAAATAACCATACATAAGTATGGAACCCTACATTTGAGAATCAAACATATAGAACATCTAACATAATTTTGAGATAAACCTTACATTGTCAACCCTACATTTATAGAATGAATTATACATAGTTGAACCCTAAAATTTGTATTTTTTTCATTTTCTAAAGGAACCTTATGTTTGACTTTTCATCACGAGAGATTTGAATTTACTATTTTATTGAAGTTCCATGCAATGATCTTTTTGGAATATCAGTCCGATTTAAAGCTCGTTTTGAATGATTCAAATAATATTATGATTCATTCAAATAATCGTATTACGTATAGAAATTTTCCATTATTATTAAGGGATGTTAGGAATTCTCTGAGTTGTCTTATGAATTTGAATTGTCATGATTTATCAGGTGATTTTCATGGATCTAGAATTGAAAAGCAGGCTCTCTGGTTTGTTCATTCTATCGCTATGTTTGTTTGAATATCATTGTGTGTATGATTAAAAGATGATATGATACACTACATGACATATTTCAATACTATTATTCTAGATTGAAACTAAAATCTTGTGATTATTTTTTAGATCTACAACATCAATCGATATGACTTTTTTCTACAGAAGAGGATAAATTTTGGAGATATACATGTTCCAAATCTTGTATATTCTATAAGTATATTGATGGTAATAATTTATTCTTCTATTTTAAGATCTATTGCAATAGGATCACTTCATGAATGCTCTTTTTTGAAGAAAATATTTTCTGAAGAACAAGATCCATCTAC
This sequence comes from Viscum album, assembly GCA_963277665.1. Taxonomy (NCBI): domain Eukaryota; kingdom Viridiplantae; phylum Streptophyta; class Magnoliopsida; order Santalales; family Viscaceae; genus Viscum; species Viscum album. Next base: position 83,124,770 of record OY728121.1, on the reverse strand, counting down.
TTTCAGTGTTTGATTCAACTGTGAAGTTCAATCGGAACCTTTTTAATAATTATATTTTTATTATTTGTTTCAAATTCTCTTACTCTGTTTTGGTGGAGTATATGATTCTCATTCCAAGCTGTGGTTATTCGATTATCTGTTAAAGAACCATAAGGCTCTATTTTTAAGCCTTATTTATAATGGTGTCAACTGCCTGCACTAAGTTGCGGACTAGTCTTATGATATGAGGACCTGACTTGTGAAATTCACCAAACATGCCTAGAGATTAATTAGTGGAGTGGACTAGGGGATCTTTATGACCAAAACAACTATAAATATCACTGTTCTTTATTTATGTTTTATTTGTTTCTCATACATTCATACAAAGGATAAACAATGATTATCTTCACAATATGTACTTGACCTCAAAAGGATGAATTGTGAAATATTTTGAAAAGACAAAATTCACCCCCTCTTGTGTATATTTTTATATTCCAAAATAACAATTGGTATCAAAGGAGAGATTTTGGAAATAGCTATAATAATCTAAAAGTATAAGTTCTATACAAATATGGAAATGACAGAGGAGAGGGAAGGAATGTCTGTGGTTCATCCATTTTATTTCAATAGTGAAAATTATGGATGATGGAAATCATGGATGATTATCCATTTGAAGAATTTGGGATTTAAAGTTTACTCAAAGATCATTACTCCTTATATAATTATTAAAAATCTTGCAACTTGTACTGCTGCTACAGAGGATGAGTATGACACGAATTCTAAAGCTATGAGTTCTATTATATGTGGTCTTGAACCAGATGAATTCAATTGTGTCTCACAATGTCCTTCTACTTATAATATGTTTTAAACCATTTCACATTCCTATGATGGAAAAAATAATGTAAGAAAAATGAGGTATGAAACAACAAAGATAAAATTTGATACTTTTAGAATGTTTTATGGAGAGAGTATCACTCAGATGAATGGAAGGCTTATAGATATTATCAATAACAATGCATCCTTAGGTGATACTATCAAACAAGAAGATCTAGAACTAGAGGTAATGAGTGTACGACATACTAAATGAAATGGTATATCAACTACAATTCAACAATAATCACCTGTCAAAAATCTGACAATGAGAGAATTAATTGTGACACTAATAATGTATGAAGCTTAAATGCAAGACGAAGATGAAGATGATAAAGTCTTAGTGAAAAAATTATAAAATTTATCTAAAATTAATATCTCAAAAGTAAAGTAAAATAATAAATAAAAACATAAAAGAAAAAATAATTCAGATATATCTGATTCTTAAATGGAACAGACTCAATTAGGCATACATTTTTGTATGTTTTATAAGAAGAAAAAAGGATTTAGAAAACCCTTCAAAAGGGATGAGAAAGACTCAGGGAAAGTTAGATGCTATGAATGCAAGAAATTAGTTCAAATAAGACCTGACTATCCTCAGTTAAAAGGTGAAAAGAGAAAGATAGAAAATACATATAAGAAAATTGCTGATTATGAACAAAAAGGGAAAAGAATAATGAAGGATACTTGGAGTGTTTCTGAAGACTCCAACAGCTCATCAAAATCAGATTCAGAAAAATAAAAATGAAATCTAAAATAAAATTTATTCTTTTTGGTAGAATAAGATAAGGTAAAAACATATTATTCATCTAATTCTAATTCTAATTCTGATTCAAATTATTCAAATAATAAATTTCCTACCTACTACACAATTTTAGGAGAAAAATATGAATCCGTGTGATAGAAATAAAAATCTTTAAATAATATTCACAATGCTATATTAGGGGAAAGAGACACCTTACCTAAAAAAACATTAGTTACTTTAAAAATTTAACTCATCTACCCCAAAATGTGCTTATCATGGAAATAAGATTAAATATTTACAAGATGAAGTAGAATCTTATAAAAGTGATGCACTCTTCTTTAAAAAGGAGAAAATTTTCTGAAAGAAATTCTTGGTTAAAATTTCATTAAAAAGAAATGATTTTTTATTGGAAGTATGGGTGAAAATATAAAGTATATAATAATTACTTTTTTCCCAACTCAAAAAATGTTACTTGTTGTTATTTTGGAACAAAAAGACAGATAACAAAAAACTCTTATTTAAGAAATCCTCAAATTAGGGTAATTAAAAAAAGATTTTATTTAAAAACAATTTATCTGAAAAAAATGATATGATTTATTAAAAAAAAGAAGATCTCGATTCCTAGATTTCTACTAATACACCTAGACCTAGGAGGATATGAGTATCAAAATAAACTTTTGTTTAAATTTCCTTTGTAGGAAACAAGTCATAGAAAATGAAAAGATATATAGTATATGGAAAGTGGCTGCTCGAGGAAAATGAGTGGAAACCCATCAAACTTCAATACACTAACACAAATAGATGGAGGTCTAGTCACCTTTGGTGATAATTCAAAAGGAAAGATAATTGGGCATAGAGCTTTTGGAGATCCAATAACTATCTCAATCCACAAAGTATTATATATACAAGGGATAAAGCCCATCCTAATAATTATCTATCAATTATGTGATGATGGATATTATGTTTATTTTTCTATCAATTCCTACTCGATTTTTAAAAATTAATTGTTTAATTTTAGAGCACCTAGAACTGGTAATGTTTATAATTTGGATTTAAATTCCTTCTGTAAATATAAATTGAATTGTTTAAATACTAAGATAAATGACTCATGGATCTGACATAGGAAACTTGGTCATAGTAATATTTATGCTTTATATAAATTATCTATGAAATTATTAATTTCTGATTTACTTAGTCTTTAATTTTATGGTGACAGATTTTGTGATGCATGCCAAATTGGCAAGAAACACAAATCATTCTTCAAATCTATTAACAAAACTGGTACATCAAAACCTCTAGAACGTATCCACATGGATCTGTTTGGACCATCATGAGTAGAAATTTTGGATGGAATGTATATATTTTAATTCATGACTATTCTATATTTACATGGATCTATTTTTTAAAACTCAAAAGTGAATATTTTACTAATTTTTAATGTTTTTTTAAATTTTTCAAAATGAAAACGTTTTTAAAATAATTTAATTGAGAGGTGATCATGGTGGAGAATTTGAGAATCAAGAATTCAATTCCTTTTGTTCAAATCTAGGTATTAAACATAGAAACTATGAACCAAGAACACCTCAAAAAATAGAATTGTTGAAAGAAGAAATATAACTATTCCAGAAATGGATAGGACTATTCTGAATGAATACAGTCTACCTACCAACCCATGGGAAGAATCTGTAAGAACAACCTACTATATAATTCATAGAGTTTTTATTTATCCAATTTTCAAAAATTCACCTTATGAACTTTGGAATAATAGAGTGAATAAAATAAATTACTTTAATGTTTTTGGATGCAAGTTGTATAACTTGAAAACAAAATATAATATTGTCATGTTCAATCCAAAAGATAATGAAGGAATATTTTTAGTATATTCTGCTACCTCTAATGCCTATGAAGTGTTTAATAAAATTTCAAGGACTGTTGAAGAATCATTTCATCTAATGATTGATGAAACTAACCTTTTTGTTAAAGAAAAAGGTCAAATTGATGAAATTACTATCTCTTTTGAGAACATGAGACTTGAAAACCTAAAAAATGATTTTGAAAATAATATAAATAAAATTCAGCCCAATTCAGAAGAACCTGAAACTGATGAACCTAATAGTATTTTACCTAGTCAGTCTAGAACCCTAAATAATTATCCTTTAGAAATTGTAATAGGAGACCTAGATATAGGAATAATAACATGTAGAAATATTGAAAACCTAGTTTAATTATATTCCTTTATATCTCAACTAGAACCTAAATATTTTAAATAAGCCTTTGAAGATGAGAGTTGGATGTTACCAATGCAATATGAGCTATACTAATTCAAAAGGAATGATGTTTTGGAATTAGTTGAAAGGCCATGAAATTGTCTAGTCATAAAAACTAAGTGCGGATTTAGAAATAAACATGTTGATCGAGGGATTATAACTAGAAACAAATCTAGATTAGTAGATAAAGGATTTAATCAGGAAGAAGGTATTGATTATGATGAATCCATTTACCCTATAGATAGATTAGAAGCAAGTGGAATCCTTTTAGCTTATGCATCTCATATTATCTTTATATTATATCACATGGATGTTAAATAAATCTTTTTAAATGGATATTTAATGGAGGATGTTTATGTTGAAGTACCTCCGGGTTTTGAAAAATCTCAAAAACAAAATTCTATTTTTAAACCTACAAAATCTCTCTATGGAATTAAAAAAGAACCTAGATCTTGGTATGAATGATTATGTTATTTCCTTTTGAAAAATGAATTTACTATTGGATTGGCATATACAACTATTTTTTTGAAAACCATTTTTTCTAATATATTATTAGTTCAAATCCATGTCGATGGTGTTATTTATGGTTCAACTAATGAAAAACATTGTAATGAGTTTTTGGAATTTATTAAAAAATAATTTTAAATGAGTATGATGGTAGAATTGAACGAATTTTTAGGAAATCAATTTTATCAAAATGATTATTGAAATATTTTAAACCAAAGTAAATATATTACCAATTTATTGAAAATGTTTGGTCTGGAGAACAACAAGACATATACAAATCCCATGTGTCCTAATATAAAACTTGATTTGGATTAAGCTAGAAAACAAGTGGATAATAATTTTTATTGAGGTATGATTGGATCTTTATTATATTGTTCTACCAATAGACCTAATTTTATGTTTTCTGAATGTTTATGTGCTAGATTCAAAACAAATCTTAAAGTATGTCATATTATTATTTTCAAAAGAATTATTAGATATTTAAAGTGAACTATTTTTCAATATATTCTTTATCCAAAAACATTTGATTTGAATTTAATATCATATTCAAATTTTTATTTCAGTGGTTATAGATTAGATAGAAAATGTACCTCAGGAACCTGTCACTTTTTAGGAAAATATTACGTATCTTGGTCAAGTAAGAAACAACACTCAGTTTCCCTATCAACAACCAAGGAAATATATATATATGTAGGTAGTTTCTTTGAACAATTATTGCGGATGAAAAACAGAATAATGGACTTTTTCTGAAATTGTAATAGTACGCCTATTTTATGTGATAATAAAAGTGTTATAATTATTTCAAAAAATATTATAAGTCATTCAATAACTATGAATATTGAAATTATACATCACTTTCTAAGAGATCATGTTCATAAAAAGGATATATCTTCATAATTTGTAAATAATGAATATCAACGGGCTGATATTTTCACTAAAACACCTCCCACTTTAAGTTTATATTTTATTAAGGGGGAGTTAGGTTTATTTAATTTTTAATTAAATGTATATACTTTTATATTTTTAAGTGTTATTTTATATTATTCTATTTATTTATTCCAATTTATTTATTTTAAAATAAGTACTGATTACTTTAAATATGGTTTGTTTTAATATTTTTTCCATGCTATGGTGTAGTTAATTTTTTTATCTTAAATTTATTCATGTCATGTGTTTTTAAAATTTTCATAATTATCTTACGTAATGACACAAGAAACAAGGGACTACCAGAAACCCTTCAAATACCTATAATTTTTTTTTCTCAATTGTTTTTTGACTTCCAAACCCTTCATCCACAATAATATAACTTTTTTTCCATTGTTTTCTTTCTAAACCCTAGATCTGGAGAACCTTAGAGATTTCTCTTATCAAAAATGACCAAAGCTTTGTGAACCAAAGAATGTGAGGCATGTGATCTCAAGAATTAGTGAGTTTCTATAAGATTTATACTTCAAGGAAAAGTTATAGATTTCAAATGGATCTAGCAGGTGAATCTTCTTCTAAAACCTGAATTATAATTTGAAGGTATGGAATTTGTGTTTAGTGAAGAGAACTCATAGATTATTAATAAGGTTTAACTGAGATTTTTCTATAACAACATATAATTTAGTTTCAGTGATTCAAAAGATATTGTTTTGGAAAAAATAGAAGACAAGGATATCTCCATTTCTTCTTCTAAAATTTACCAAATTTTGAATTTTCCTTATGAGGAGGTATTTTATTTCAATCTTCGTTCAGTTGGAGATAAGGATCATATGTCTGAAGAAATTATTTCTTTTATTTTTGGCACAAAAAAATTAGGAAGATATTTTTCAAAGATCTCGAGGCAAATAAAATATTATTGCATAAGTTTATTAAAACTGAAATTTCTCCAAGAATAAATGAAATGGAAAATATTCTACATCCAGACATGTATATCATGTTTCTATTTTTGAGTGAAATAATGTAGAATTTTCCATGGTATATATTCTGGTATCTTCGTTACTGTTGTCTTCCAGATGTAAGGATGACCTTTTATCCTTATGGAAGGATAATCTCTCGAATTATGTGTTGGAAAGGTTTGATTAATTTAATATATTATTGAATCAAATATCATCATAGAAATGTATGCGGTAACATTGAGGAAGCTAGGTTTTTACTGGAGATAATATAAGGAAAACTCATTCCAATCGGTGTAGATGACCAACAAAGAGCAGGATCATTTTATCAGGGAAGAAAAGTGTTGTTGGAAATGAAGGAATTAGTGAAAACTGAGGTGAAGGACACTCAAAACCAACCCAAATAAGATTGAGCTTTTTTTAAGAATATGAAAAAGGGGATGAAGAAGCTGTTACAGAAGAATTTGTTGTAAAAACAAGGAAAGGACTATATCTAACTAATGAATACCTAATTTTGGGATTAGGTGAGGCTACTAGGTTAGTCTATTTAGAAGAGACTTTTTTATGAAGATTAGCATGTTAGAATCCATATTCGAAATCCACATAATGTTGACATAACATTTGTACAAGAGGAAGAGCTAGATATTGAGTAAGTGCAATAGATTCCCAAATCAGAAAACGTGGCTTTGGAAATTGTTGAGAATATAGTTTTCTCAATTTTTATCATGTTTTTGAAAGACATCAATCTGCAATTGAAGAGAAAATATAAGTTATTGATAATATCTCTTTTTCAAGTGAAAATTCAATTGAAAAACCAGCAGAGAAGTCTATGACAAATTATCCTTCATGATCTTTTGTAATTGGGGTTGTAGGTGAGTCACAACATCCAGATGAATGGACATATGATTCCTTGACTAATCAGGTTGAATAGCATGGGATTTAGTTCAATAAGTATTGGGAATAAAATTTCAATCTACAGTGATAGATTGATGTTGAAAAGAATAATTTATAGGATCTTAAAGAACATTCTATTTCTGAGAAGAAATTTGATACTTTAAAGAGAGAGATGATGAATGAAGTTTTAATGAATATGTCTGAAGTTGTTTCGAAGTCATACTTTGATGCTCTCAAGTAGTATTTTGGGAGTCATTTTGAGTCAATCAAAAGTATTTTCTGTCAGACCAGTACATCTACATCTTCTCTTACAACCTCTTTATATTTGATTTGTAGATTTCAGGAAATAACCACAGTTATGAATGAAATAGATGGTCTTCTTCAAAATATCCAGTGCAATAGTGCCCCTATGTTAGTTCTGTTGGACAATCAAAAATTTCTTTGTTGAACGACTGACTCTGAATGAAATATGTATCAGATTTCTGCTGAAAAAATTCCATGAAAAATTAGACCAGTTAATGCAATAAGATAAGAGTTTGTATGGATTTTTGAAAGCCAATACTGTCGAAAATTTTCTTATTTATCAAGATTTCAGAGTTTTGATTATGTAGTTGGGGGAAAATTTTATGATAAATTTTCTATTAAAGAAGATAGAGATGAAATTCATATTTTAATCTTCTCAGAATCCAATAGAATGATAACCAAGACAACCCCTACCCAACCTTATTTTCCCAACCTATTTCAGTTAACTAAAATTATTTCCTAGTCACATGGAATACTGTATTTATTCAATTTTTGATCAAAAAAATTTCTTTATTTTATATTTTTGTTTGATTATTTCATATTCTTTTCTATTTATTTCTCCATGCTAAAGATCCAGTCTTATTCATTAAAATAGATTATTATAACAATCACTTAACGATCTGTGAAAAAATAAATGTGTTTTTAAATTTTTCTATACTTTCATTTTGATCTCACAAAAGGGGGAGAAATTTGGATAAACAAAAAATTACGTTTTATCAAAATAATTCTATTAAACCAAATTTAAAATTATTTTCCATTAATTGATTAAAATATTTTAAATTTTGTTATTAATTTTACTGGTTTTTTTATCATCAAAAAGGGGGAGATTGTTGGGAATGTATTATCTCAACAATACTACATAAATCATAATGATTTTGATTCTCACAAATACCCTTGTTTGTTTTACTAATGATATTAATTGAAGTGTATTAAAGGATATTAATATTATTTGTAATACTAATTTTTGAATTATATTCAAGCTTATTATTTGTTTGGAATATTTGTCGATGTGTTCAAAATGATCTTAAGCATGTTCTCGAAACACTGTTCATATCGTACATTATAGAATGTTACGTAAGGAAGAAACCCTATTTTTATGTAAATTCTTAAGATCAAAGATCATCACATTTGGTAAATCAGTCCTACATTTATAGAAACATAAGGATAAATAACCATACGCAAGTATAGAACCTTACGTTTTACAAAGACTAAAGTATGGTTAAAGAATCCTACGTAAGTATAGAACACTACGTTTGAGAAGCAAATGTATGGATCAAAAGCATTACGTTTGTGATCAACGTTACATTATCTACCCTATGTTCATGGAATGAACAATACATTGTTTTACCCTACATATGTTATTTTTTCGTTTTGCGAAGGAACCTTCTGTTTAAATTTTTAACACCAATGATTTAAATTTACGATTTTATTAGAGTTTTGTGCAACAGTATTTTGAGAATATTAAGAAAATTTAAAGATCATTTTCATATGATTCAAAGATCATTGTGATTTATTAAATGAATCATATTATGTTGAGAAATATTCTCCTATTCTTAAGGGAAGTTACGACTACTTTGAGCTGTCTTATGAATTTGTATTATCATGATTTATCAAGATATTTTCTTGGATCTAGAATTAAAAATCAAGCTTGGGATTATTTATTCTATCACTGTATTATTTAGAATATCTATGTGTGTATAATTACATGAAGTTGTGATATATTTAGAAACATATTTTGACACTATTTTTTCAATTGAAACTCCATTCTTGTGAATATTTTTTTTAGATCTACTACAAAAATCAACCAGACTCTGTTTTCTACAAATGATGCCACATTTTGGAGATATATATGTTCTGAATCTTGTATTTTCTATAATTCTGCTACTTCTTATCATTACTTTATTTATTTGAAGATCTATTGAAAATGGATCGCTTTGGAACTGCTCTTTCTTGAAGAATTTTTTTTTGAAGAAGAAGATCCATTTACTTTTAGTTGTTATTCCAACTGTGAGGTTCTACTAGAACCATTTTAATCAATATATTTGTATTCAGAGTTTCAACTGCTTGTACTCGGTTTTGGTGGAGTATAAGATTCTCGATATAAGGTGTATTTCTTCAGTTCTCTATTAAAGAACCAAGAGGATATGATTTTAATCCTTATTTATAATGGTGTCAATTTCCTACACTCAGTTGTGGATTGGTCCTATGATATGAGGATCTGACTAGTCAAATTTACCAAAATCGAAGAGAGAGTAATTGGTGAAGTGGACTAGGGGGTCTTTATTCACTAAACAACTATAAATAGAAGTGTTCTATATTTATGTTTTATCTTCTACTCATACTTCATACATAAGATAAACAATTCATATCCGCATAATCTATAGTTGATATCAAATGGCAGAATTGTGAAAGATTTTGAAAAGGCATTATTCAACCCCTCTTTTTTATATTTGTATATTTAAACCTAATAGATGTATATACATGGGATTTTTTTACTTCATGGGGTTACCTCAGTGATCATCATCGATCATGACCTATGTTTTATGTTACAATTGTGGAGATGAATACATGATGAATTTGAGACCCATATGAGTATGAGTACATTATTTTACCCCAAAATAGATGGGAAGATTGAAAACACTCTCTAGGTGTTGTAGGATATACAAAGGGATTGTGTGATAGAATTTGGATGGACATGGAAGGATAAATTTCCCTTAGTTGAGTTTTCATACAATAACAACAACGACTCTAACATTGACATGTCACATTTTAAAAACCTATATAGGATACCCTAAAAGTCTCCCTTGTTTGGGAATAATATTTTCAAGATAAATACTATGGGTCCAGATATGGGTTAGGTGATGACAGAGAAGGTCTAAGACATCTATTAGTGGATAAGGACAGCTCAGAGCGGGCCTAAATCTTATATAGATTTCCATTGTAGTCCATTGGTGTTGATTTAGGGAGACCACACTTTTGTAATATTCTCCACATGATTAAGATTTTAGAGGCTTTACTAAGGAGGCAAGTTATCCCTGAGGTTCATCAATCCATTCGAGATCATGAAGGTGGGGGGGGGGTGAGGTTGCTAACCACCCACCATACCCTTACATCAGGAGTGGGTGGACAACATCTTCCACATGTAACAGTTGATGAGATACATGCATGAGAATATGAACATCATCGACTAGGTAGAGATGAACTTTGAGGATGTATACATGAATGTAGATAACTCAGTGGAGATCGAGGATCAATAGGATAAGATCTTGTATGGTTGTACAATCCTCTTGACACACATGTTTTTGAAGCATGGGAATGTGAAGGAGAGATCTTGGGGGTGAGAGGGCCTAGTGTGGGATAAAAATCACACGGTGTTTGTTTAGTTTTTCATTTCGAGGAAAAAAATATTGAAGGAGGATATGATGTAGAGACCCATTTTTTTCTAGTAAGGCTTTGAAATATTTCTATATATATTTCCAGATCCAGGAATTGATACAACTTTTGATTCCAATGCCCTATGTGTCCAGAATTAATTTTATAAAAATATTAAATATATTTTATATTTATCATACAATGATTCTCAGAGAAAATGGGATAAATATTAAAAAAACCGGGTTAGAAATTTGATAATATGGTTCAATCCAGAATGCATTGTTTACCCTAAGAGAAAGCTATATTTATATGGCATCAGGCCTTTGTACATCTCACCCATTGGACATATCATCAGTGGATTAATTAATTTATTTATGAACATTAAATAATTTATTTGGACTAAAAAAATTTACTAAAAATACATCACTATGAAAAGTCCTCCAGGGTTAGCCACATAAACCTGAGAAGATTTCATAGCTTCTTCCACTCCTTCTAATATAGAATCACATCAGGTGATGACAGAACACTTGATTAGAGAAGATAAAGATGCATCAAATGAAATATCTTACTTCTATCATCATATAGATTTTTATTTTATAATGAATGATCAGATCAGTAGGTAGGAATCATCGATATTTTGTTTACATCATTTTTTATTTAATTGATTGGGTAAATAAATCCCTTTATTGGATCCATTCCAACTATGGTCTTTTCATGAACACCTGTACCGATTAAATTGGTTATTGAATTCCTTTATAACCTCAGAAATCCCCATTCTTGATTGTGGGACCAAAATTCTTGTAAAATGATGGTTAAACCACTATTCTAATGCCTTTAACCCAAAATTGATTCGTGTTCATCACTGATAGGAACCTGCAGTCCTGATTTGACATTGTTGGGCGGTACTAAGCCCGATAAGACCCTCAGAATCACAACGAATCATTGAAAAAGGCATGGATAAATGAAATGTGGAAAAATCTGGGATGTGTGTGGGATGTGTGTGGGATGTTGGTGAAAATATTTATGATAAGATATCAAATCTTTAGAGGCATAAGGATAGAAGATGTGTGGGTTCAAGGGATGCACAACCATTATGACAGAGACTGATTTCTAGCCACCGAATGGTCAGAGATGATAGATCCATATGAGATCCACTAATCTCTATTGGAAAAGGGGAAATATATGACATAGAATGGTCTTAATCAAATCATAGTAAATAGATATGAAAAACATTGAAAAACTATAATACATGCCATTTACTGTGATGAACATATGGAATGTATCCCCTTGGCTGATGTGATTATGGTTTTCAGAATTCATATGGAAGAAAATCTATGTAGACACCCTACACACTGCATGCCCCCTTTACCATGTGGATGAGTCGGGTCGTAGAGCACATGTCTAGAACATTCCATGCGATTGAGTACATGGGCACAACCATAGAACATGGGATACACCCCATGTGTAGAGGCACACTAGGTACAGAAGTACACAGACATGGGATAAAGTACATGAGCATAGCCTAGATACACAAACATGGCCATAGAACATGGAATGGACCCTGAATAACAAGGTCATTCTATATATATCCCTCCACACATTTTGTACCCTTACATGATAGGAGATCCATTTAACTCTGGGGACACGACCAGGTGATGGAGTGGGAATACATGTTGTGTGGGTCCCCTCACACACCATGCACCCCTTCGTTCCTGTTAAGGAAACTTTAGTATTATTTATCTCCATCACCTGAACTCATATTTTGGGCTCATGATTAGAATTTCCTGAGTATTTTTCCACCAAGAATGTGTTGTTTCCCTCTATTGCAGCTTTAGAGATATAATTTTAAATGTTCCGAGAATTATTATTGTTAAGGCAATGCTCTGAAATAGAAGTTATCCATAGGGATTAGAAAAGGGTTCTTACTTAGTGGAACCCCCTATCAGATAGGGCGTGCATCCTCAATGTCTAGACTGGAACCCCCTATCAGACTAGGGTGTAGGTCCTTAACCATTAGAGTGTAACCCCCATCATCTTGGGCATATGTCCTCTTACTTCTGAGTGGAACACCCTATTAGATAGGGTGTGGATCCTCGGTGAATAGAGTGGAACCCCCCAATCATACCAAGGTGTGGGTACTTGACCAATAGAGTGGAACCCCCCATCATCTTATGCACATGTCATATACCATATGAGTTTAACCCCCATCATCACAGGGCACAAGTCCTCATGACACCAGAGTGGAACCCCCCATCAACATAGGCGTGGGTCTGATATAGATACTTATAAAGTGGGACCCCCTAACATATGAGGGCATATTTCTTCTACCTGATGATTTTCCACCCTTAGCTGTAAGTAATAATGGAGAGGGTGGGCCTTCACACGGTTATTTCTGAGTAGGCTCATGAGATGCTGGGAATCATGAATATACTTTTGGAGTTGTTGGAAAATTATTTTCCTTGGATAAGTGGTGATATGGAGATCCATTTTGTTAATAATTTTGGATTCTTTGATTTAGAATATATATATATATACATATGTATCCATACCTTTGGATTCGGTCACTCTCCTTCCATTAGTTGTGATGATGAAGGAGATATTCCATGTGCTTTTCATTTTTAGCATCTCATGGTTTGATGAGTCTACTCACTTGATATATGTGTAAAATCCTTGATGTGTAGTTCATCTAAAAACTATGTTGATCCCCTTGTGTTGCGAATAGGTTACTCTCTCTCTTGGTTTGGGTTGAGCTATTATATTTTTCTATTTTCATTATCTAGTTTATTATATACTGTCTTTTTATTCCTGTAATATATCTTACTACTCCCCTTCATATTTCATGTCATCCAACTAGGTATGTATATACTTATCCATATATGGGATTTTCCCACCAATGTTGTGTCTTATATAGGCAATAGATAAGGCAGTGGTGACTATCGAGTAGCTTAGGGATAACTAGTAATTGGTACTATGTATGATGATAAAAACATATAAATCAAGAGTTGGGATCTCTTACAATTTTTTTCATTACACTTTTTTCTAGTTGGGACATCATCTCTGATTGGGCATGTGTTTTTTCACTTTACTTTTTTTGTTTACACTACTATACTCTTATACTGTCTAGATGTTTTATATGAATTTTTTTATATATTGTTTTGCATATTTAACTCTTATTCCTATACAATTATTCATCAATATGGATGTGTGTGATCCTACAGGTACATTGGAAAATTCCTCCCTATGTTAGTTATGACTTCGGTGCTGGTCACCAGCCCCTAGACTATGTAGATGAGGTTGTGGTAGTTGATTCTCAAGGCCTATCTTGGCTCGGGTCAGGACCGATACTACCCCACACTAGCTTGGGTTCCTATCACTGAGTATATACACATGTTGGGTTATGATCCTACTCTTCCATTTCCTCCTAGACCTGGCCTCCTACCAATTTTACTATAATCTTTAGGTCTTACCTATAATTGGTGATGGATTGGATAGACTTTACTATATTTCTTACTCTTTAAAATTAATATTTTTTCTTTTTCAAATAAAACATCTCTTCATCCTTCTGAAAAGTCTACTGAACTAAAACATTTAATATATTATATAAAAGGAAATAAAACTCTAATTAATTATGAAGAAAACAAAATATTAAAAATATTACTAAAAAATCATGCATGAAATACAGCTATCAAATATCGCACACTTAAACTCTTTTTATCTTTAATTATAAAATCTAATCATATTTGAAAAGGAAACACATATTACTAAGGCTTAAAAAAAATAAAAAAAATGAAAAAATATCAGTAAAAAATTTCTTTCAATCATTACATAAGAAATATTTTTCAAATACCGATTTTAAGAAAATCAATTTACAATGTATTTTAATATTCCCTTTAAAATAATGATACTTGTCTTAAATCCCATTTATATATTCCAATTTATTATTTTTATATATTACAGCATGTTAGATACCTTTATTGAAAATATTCCCTCATCACTAAAGGATCATTTTTAGCTATACTTATGGTTATACCTCAGATAAATGAATCCTAACCATATGCATGTAATTAATATAAAATCACCACCGCGTAAAGAATACAATTATAATTAATAATGTGGAATTTCCATTGATTGATTAAATTTATCTAAGGCTGAGGTTTGGTAGATAATTGATATGGAAAAATAAAATACTTAAAAAAGGTTAAACTCTAAATAAAAATCCATGATAAATAATGGAAATCTCCAAAAAAATCATCCTCTAAAAGATATCACACAACACTCCACATATCATATCAAGGACAAAAAATAATAACAATAATTATAATGAACTATATAAAACTTTTTTGATATTTTATTTTAAATTATATTTCATCAATGATTTTTCAATAATTATTTATCATGTCTTACATATAAATAATGATTTTTATATTCTTTAGAGGGTATAAAATAAATCAAAATGTTATCAAAATATGAACCATTCTGATGGACCTAATGATAGTACCCCACACCTTACTTTTATAATATATATACCACACTTGATACTACAAAAAACCTATCCCCCACACTTATTCCATTGTGAATCGTACAAAAAACAAAGTGTAGTTTGCAAAGGGTAAAATATGATTTTAATGTGGCTTCACAAATAACATCATTCATTTATTGTAAATAGTTAAAATAAAAAAATAGGTAGTTATGAAAGGTTTAAAGAGACAATACATAAATCATTAATAAATTTAATGTGACTTTTTTTCTTTCCTTACTTTGACAAGTTATTAATGAATGTTGAAGTAGATTTACAATCCTCGAGTGTCTATAAAAAATAATTTTAAAAGAAATAAAATGAAAAAATATATTTCAACCCTCTCACAATTAAGAAACAAAATATATTAGACCATAAAACATGTAATCAATAATAATAACAAACTAGTCAACATTAAAATTATAAAATCAATCATGAATAATGTTAGATGAATTTCATTTACATATTTCAAATAATCCCACCATATAACGATTCATAAAATTAATACTCTCATGCTAAAAACTTATTCAATCACCCCCATATTACTCAATAAATTTTATTAAAACATATTTTAAAATAGGGCATTGCGAGATTCTTAAAAAAAATTATCCCACTTTAAAAATATATCAAAAAGTATTTGTGGTACTAAAATTCCTTAATCCTCAGAAAACACATAAGTAAAAATATAGGGAAGTAAAAGAAATATATAATTTAAAGTTAAAAATCCTTTATCCATATATTTATTCCTCTCCCTTATAATATTGCACCCTCATCATTATGGAACTAAAAAAAATAAAAAACTACTATGTGAAAGTATAATTTCAGTGAAGATAAGGCAAAAAAATAATAATGAGTGACTGAATCAATATCCTAAAATAAATTACTTAGAAAATTAAAAATTAAAAATTAAAAATGTAGTATAAAAAATAAGGTGGCCTCCCAAAAAGTGCATTGTTTAATGTATTATGACTATAAAATACATATATTTCTCATGTAACAGATGTATAGTAAGAAGTTACTGAGTCCATATTTATCCTTTTCTAAAATTTGATCACATCCACTGTGATACTTATCATACTCCTCAGTGAATGTAGTATACCAACTTGTTGATGAGAGAACCAAAATGTGTATTTTCATTATGATTTATGATTTACCTCCCGGGATGTCTAAATATGATAGTACTTTACCTTCATAAATCCTTCTTGCGACTATTTTTTAAATTCATCAATATTCTTTTTAGTTTCAATATCCATAACCTCTTCTTCATCTTTTTATTCTAATATAAAAGATTTTTATTAATTTTCCTCCTCCGCAAAAGTGTTTAGGGTTTCTTCCCTAGGTTATTTATATTTCGATTCATTATATGATTTTTATAATATATGTCATAAAAAATAGAACCACCCTTAAATATCTCCTCTGTTTTAGCATTAAAGTAATCTCCCTCTTCGAGTACCTCCATTGATTGATAAGACTTTTTTCCATCCTCAATAGGTATTTAAATTCCCCCATGAAAATATGATCCAAGACATTGATGAGTTATTCATCATCACTTTGTTATTATTATGGGAAACATACCTATTGAATTTGGATATACTCTTGTAGTGATGAGTTTGATATCTAAAATCCCAAACTTGAATAGAAAACCATATATGCTTACTCAGGATTAATTTTTTACATTCTATTACAATAAAAAATACCAAGTGTGTAAAAATAAAAAAAATGAAAATCCTAAAACAAAATTACAAAATAGAAAATTATGAGAATATTTTTTTATTAATCTACTGAAGTAATTTTTTTACTAAGAATGAGTAATGAGAAATGGTGAAAAAAAATTGAACTCATAGGGAATCATTAATTAATATGGGAAAATATTTTTGAGGAAATTATAAACATAGAATATAACATCTCAACAGCTACTTATGAGTATCATAAATAATATGAGTACCAAGGTTGAACCCATAGAGAAAAGTACTTAATATAGGATATATAAGAGCATTGTTCCCACAATCAGAGATCTAGTTATAAAAACACAATATTTACATTTCTAGCTTTGATACTGATAAACATATTCAAATTTCATCCATCCATGATATACAACCTCAAATGGAAATATTATATCAAATACATAACCAAGGAACTTTTAGGTTTAGAGTTTTATAGTGTTAGAAAAAACACTTATATATTATTACTCGTGTCTTTATGTAATATTTTTTCCATTTATACACAACATTTCTTATTCAACATTATGATTTCATCGTCACATAGATGAATAGATTCTTGAAATATATTAACTATAACATTTCCTTACGACATGGGGAAATTAAACATGAAAGGGAAAATATCAATTCTTAGTAAGGTTAAACATAGGAATTAATAATTGGATATCTTTAGGGGGAACAAAATTAGTATAAGGGAATTATAACACATTCATGTTGAATTATCATTAAATAATATAATTAATAACAAAAAATATAAGATCATTAATTACATGATATGGAGAAAATAATTAACATAATACAAGAGTTATAAAAGATAAAAATCATAAACCATTTGAAAAAAATACTTGAGAAAATTATTTATTATAAATCATGACGGGAATTAAAAAAACAATATAGGCATCTTAGAAAATAAAAAATTCACCATGGAATCACCTAAATAGAAAATTTTCATATATCTTATGATCATACTATAACTAGTAAACCCTTAATCTCTTATGAGTAACTTATAATTATTTTACTCTATTGTTTCTTATAATAATCAAAACTCCATCATCCCATAGGAGTAACTTCCATTCATTTAACTTTGTCACATTATCAAATGCATTTGAGGGATATAATGGACCGACCCACCACATATTAGACAAATACCCTCAAGGATTTGTGTTTACTTCTCAATCTAAGTTTCATAAAAAATGATAAGTTATAATATCATTAAACAAAACATATATGTTATTTCATTTCATCCAAACCATCATAGCTTTATTTACCAATGAAAATGAAATGGGATTCCTAAAAATAACTTTAAAACATCATTAAAAAATATTCCAAGAACATAAGTGAATGGCATTATAATATCATATTCCATTAGAACAATTGGAATCATTATATTATTTTTGAAATAGATGAAAATACATTTATTGTAATATTTAAAATGTTTCTTTGAAAACATTGGAAAATACCATTTTAGGTATGCCCCCTTAAAGACTAAAACTTCAAAAAATAAATGAAAATAATTTCCTTTAAAAGTAAACCTAGGATAAAAAAATTAATATTAAAATTATATTACCTTCATGAAAACCAAAAAATATGTTCATAGAAAAAAATAAAAAATAAACATTATTTTGAAGCTTTTGTGGAGAGAGTCAAAAGTAACCCATAAAAAAATTATGAAATTTACATCAAAAAAATTATTAAATAATATCAAACATAATGAAATATAAATATAATAATTTTTTTTATAAAATAACATTCCTAAAATAAGATAATTAACATAGAGGAAGAGTTTGGTTAAATTTATTTAAAATAATTGAGGCATAATTTGCAAAGAAAACGATTTATGACATTTTAATACCAAAAAAACATTGAATGCAATAAAATATGAAGAAATAAAAACTTACATTAGCCAAAAATGGCCATGATATTATATTTAAAGGGTTAGTATATAAACTATAAAAATGAATATATGTTAATTAATAAGTACATGTCTTAAATAAGAACTTCTATGATGGGAAACCCCTGCGAGTAATGCAAGAATCATAAATCCACTGAATGAAGTAACATAACATGATTCTATAAAACCAATAATTTACCTGAATGACTATGTTTAACCACATTTATAGGGTAGTATATATACAATATAAAATAAATCATGGTTCACACTATGAAATTTTTCACAAAGAATAGAAATTGATACCATGAAAACCCATAAAACATTTTTTTGAAATTTGAATCAATTTATTTTGAAATCGATAACATAAAAGGAAATTTAAATATCATGATCAAATATTTATTCATGATATAAAATCAAAAAATTCATCATATAAATATTATAAAATGTTGTATGTGAATAATACAAGACATGTCTCATGGAAACAATATTAAGACCAATAATAATTACAAATATTGTATCCCTAAAGCTATAATTTTACCTATGAAGTGATTATGTGTGATAATATTGAAAAAACTAGTTAAAATAATTCATAATAAAACATTCGGTCATTTCAATTATATTATTGTATTAACATATTCAATGAAGTAGATGTACAACCCAATGAATTGAAATTATGTTAGGAAACCCCTTACCCTGAGTCCATAATTAATATGTACATCAATAAATTTACTGTAAAATAAATAAATTTTATTTATATTCCTATTTAATAACATTTTATAGTTTCATTCCATTAATATTAATTCATTTAATTCATTAATAAGATATATAATTACTTAGTCAGTTAAGTCCAGGTGGGGTGTTTTCAGGACTCTCGATTCATAATTTCAAAAGAAATTGTGTAGGATTCCTATTGTCAAAAGGGTCATTAGTCAATTATATTTATAATAATAATAATGAAATTATAATAACTTTTATACACCAAATATAATTTTATAACAATCCATGAAATGTCTATGTGAAAAATTAATCACATCCCTTCCTGGAGGTGGAATTCGACATGTTTTCATGAGAGTAATTCGAATTTTTTTAATGGGTGGAAGGGTTAGAAGATACATAATATATTACATAAAAAATAAAAATAATTTAATTAACATAATATATATAACTACTAGTTCATATCATCAATTATAAATCATATTTATTAATATATTTTCTAAAATACTTATTCCTTCTAAAATATTTTCTTTAGGTCATTAAATGTTATTTTTTTAGTGATGTGTAAGCACTCCATCATCATTAAAAATGATTTTCATATTCATCATGAAATAAATTATAAATTATATGTTTTGAATTAATTTTTTATTTTATTTTTATTATATTATCCTAAACAAGTCATTACATAAGTTTTTAAAATTTTTATATCATATTTATTTCTTGGATATTTCATAATTGATACTGTATTTCATAAATACTATGTATTTTTACTATTCAACAGAAAATTATATTTACAAAAATATAAAAAATTAATTTTAGGAAAAAATTTAACTTATTAATCCAAAAGTTAATTCCATTTCACAATGTTTAATCTTTACAAGTGGAATATTTTTTTAAATTTAAATGTGTAAAACACAACAAAAAAACAGTTATTATAAAAATGCGTTTGATGAAAAAAATGAACTTGTACCAAAATAAGGTATAAATAATGATAGTATATATTTAATTTTACTATTTATTTATAAAGGATACTTTACTTAATATAATATCAAATTAAATTAATAATGGAAATTTTAATGAAAATAAATGATTTTTTTTTACAAAAATTCAAAATTTTCACTATTTATTAAAAAAGGGTTTTCAAAGAAAATTCCAAAATTTAACATAAAGATAATTTTGATATTATGTTTGAAAAAATGATATCTATTTTTATCAGATATAATTTCCCTAATTTGAAGAAGTTAATTATAACATTCATGCAAAAAAACACTAAAAACCATTTTTTCTATGAAAAATATTTTTAAATAACATCATTACTTTACTTAAAATTTATAAATTATTTAATAAGAATAAATAAATATGTCTCACTTGAGTAGAACCATTTTATATATATTTCATAATTTTTTTACTTCAATTCATATCCAAAAATTAAATAACATAGTAATTAAAGTCATATTTAATTAATAATTTTTGATGATTTATTTAAGCTTAGTGCTACATGTTGCATATGATATCAAACATATTGTTATTTTAAAATTTTTGGTGTCTCATTCCCATCACTTTTATAAATTTCCTCAACACAATTTTATCCTTGGAAACATAATCAATGTTTTACCATTTTAAAACAAATTTTTTGAAAACCCACATTGTAAAAACAATTATAAACTTCCTTTTGATAAGAGGAAATGATAAATATGAAGGTAATATGGAATAACACATAACTATGTTTCTATATAGGTTAAAATTAGTGTGATGTAAAAAATATGAACATAGGAGGAAAAATTAATTTCTAAAATAATGACAGAGAGTGATTGCGAACATTGATCCAAAGAAAGTGAATGATCATGAGAATGTCAATGACTATAAAATAATAAACCAATGAGGTTTGAAAAAGGACATCAATTTATCATAAATAAAGGTAATATGATAAATTATTTGTTTTAAGATCATTTTACTAGAGTTGATTTATTATTTAAATATATATACTAGGAATATAAGATAATTTACTTACATTATTTTCTACCATTTTATATGCATATTTTTTCTTTTGGTTGTGGTTTGATCAATTTCCACTCCCAATAGATCTCTTATACACATAAATGAGTATTCCCATAATTTATGGTTTGAGAGTGATTCTTCTGTTGTTGTTTCTGCAATTAGGATGGGTCTTTATCACTTGTCCTGGAAGCTAACTAATCGCTGGATTAATTGTTTGGAGACTCTTTTTTATTTGAATCATATTATCACTCACGTTTATAGGGAAGCCAATTCTGTTGCTGATGGTCTGGCTAATAAAGGTGTTAATGGTGTTGATTTTGTTTGGTTTGATCAAGTTCCTGATGATGTCCTTATTTTCATTAATAAGGACCATGACAAATCCCCCATTTTTAGACTTTTGTAAGTTTCTTTTGGGGCCTATTTGTTTTTTTTGGAGTGGCTTGTTTCTTTTTCCTCAGGATGGCAGTAGAGATTTGCTGTGTTGAGTTGCTGTGGTTTCCCAAATTCTGGGAATCAGTGTGCTGATCTGGAGCAAGCTGGAGTCTGCAGAGTTGCTGGCTTTATTTGGTTTCCCAAATTCTGGGAATCAGTGTGCTATTTGGAGTGGGCTGGAGGCTTAGTTGCTGGCTTCTTTTGGTGGAAGGAAGGCTTTTATGTTGCTGTTTTTTGGCTAATAAAGGCCAGGGCTGATGGAGATTCTTCTATCATGGAGATATCTTACTTGATCCGGCTTTGACCTTCATTGGCGGCATTTGTGGCCTCATCCCATAGCCCACCCTTTTTTATTGGGTGTTTGTCGGCTTTGGTTTCTTTCCTTTTCACCTTAACCATTTTTTTATGGTTTTGGTGTTTTTTGTTTGTATTTTTCTTGTACTCTTTTCTTTTCACTTTAATAAATTTCCATAATTATAAATGAGTATTCCCGATTATTTTTTCATGCAAGAAGAACTAAAATTAACTTATAATGTATCACATGATCCAAAAAGGGTAAAAGTTATTCCAATTGTATTTAGCCTTTATAAAAAAAACCTTATGTTTAGAAAAAGTTAAGATAATACCCAAAATGAACAACCCACATGAATATATAATATATTATCCTATAAAAATAAAAAATTATTCCCAATGTTCCAATTAAATTATTCTCTAAATAATTAAACCTATATCCAAAATAAACTCCATAAAAACATATTACGCTCAATGTTTAAATTATATCTTTAAACTTGAATCCTAAAATTTAAATAACAATCATCCAAAATAATATGTCATGCTTAATCTCATGATAAACCTATGGGGTACTTGTACTTCAACCTAATAAAACATATCCCAAAAAATCATTAATTATATAAAAATACATTTAATTAAAGACCGAAAATAATTTTTCTTTGAATTTGAACATATTATTACCCTTAAACATATAAGCCCATAATGGAATCCATAACGATGAATTTTACATAATCATAAAACATCCTTATCACCAATGTTGTCCAAACCTTTCTCTGATACTAACTATAATAGTTATAATATAGAACTCCAATATTCAATGCTAGAAATACAATATTTAAATTTTTATCATTAATACTGATAAATGTGATGCAATTTCATCCTTCTAAAACATAAAAAATTAGATAGAAATATTTTATCACTTACATACCGAAATAAATTATGGTTAATGATTTATAGAATTTAGAAAAACACTAATTTAACATTAGTCATGTCTTTATGTGAGTAATTTTACCACTATACATATATTTTATTTTCCCATATTATATCATCATTATTTCCAACTTACATCCACTCAATACATATCTTACATATCTTTCTTTTTTATAACATGGGGAAAATAAACCTAAAAATGGAGAGCTCTAATTCTTAGTATGGGTAAACATATTAATTAACAATTTAATATATTCTATGAGAACAATATGATAAAATGGTCATAAGAACATATTCATGGTGCATGAGCATTGCATAATTGAATTCATACCCATAAAAACATGTATAATTAAACATGTGACATGAAAAAAATTTAACATAAGAAAAGATTCACACAAGTCAACAATCACGAGGAATTATAAAAGTATCCCTTAGAAAATGTTTTGTTATGACTCATTGAAAAATTTTAAAACATTTATAGGTATCCTAGAACATCAAACATTAATCATGGAATCAACTAACTAGATAATTACCTCATCTCTTAAGTGTAACCAATAACTCAATTACATTTTCAACAATTAGGATTAACTTATAACCATTTAACTCTATTAGTATCTTAGGAGTTACATATTTCTATAATTTCTTAGTATTTACTTCCATCCAGTTATCTAAATCTCATTTACCAATTTATTGGATGGATATAATGGACTACCCATCATATATCAGACAATGTCCATAAATGATTTTATTTCACTCCACAATATTTCTTTTATCATTAATATCCAAGTAATATATCATGAAAAAAACTAATATATTCTTTCATTTACTCAAAAGTATCACCACATGAATGTCACCATGTTTCTTAATTTAAACTATGCTTGTTTAGAATGTTTTT
The DNA here is from genome assembly GCA_963277665.1 of Viscum album. NCBI lineage: Eukaryota > Viridiplantae > Streptophyta > Magnoliopsida > Santalales > Viscaceae > Viscum > Viscum album. The sequence goes on along the minus strand of OY728121.1, from coordinate 83,100,571 downwards.
TCATATAGGAAAAAAGGAAGTTGACGCATGATGGAACAAAGAGGACAATATCCTATCAAATAAAAAACCATTAATGAATGGAATTGGAACTAGGTATTTTATTGTTGTGATCTATTCACTGATGTAAGATATAAATGGTTGTTTTATCTTTGTGAGAGGTAAACCACATTCACCTCTGAGGAACATGTCCATTATAAGGAATTTCGTAAAATAGAACCCTCCAGCATTTAGTGGATCATTAGAACCTATAATAGATGAGGTTGGCTTAAATCCTTGTAGAATATATTCAATGTAATTGGTAATTTAGAACATTAAATACCAACTCTCACTATTTTCCATTTTAATGTAGAATTCAATAAGTAGTTGTCAGTGGTTTATAATATTGGCGAATGAAGATATATTGAAGCCCTTAGAATGTAATTAATTTATAAGTGTTTTTCTTGTAAAATATTTTTATAAGTCTATTTGACGTAGGATGGAATGTATATTCTTTTAATTGATGTAGAATAAGGAATTTTTAGTGGATGTTTATGAAGAAACATTCACATGATGGGAAAGGTATACACAAAATAGTATTTGATATTTTAATAGAAAAGTTATTTTGTTTTAATTAGGATTAAAACTTGTATATTTAAGGGAATTGGTTTTTGAACATTTATAATTTATGAGAAACTATTATGATGTATTGATAAGGTAGAAATGAAGTTTACTGATAATCATGTGTCCTATAAAAAAAGCAATAAAAAATAGCTCACTTTCAGGAAAATTGGAATAATCCATCAAGGGATTCTAAAGGTTTGGATATATAGTTCCCATATTGTTATTAGTGATGTAAAAATTAACATGGTGAATTTATTATAAAATATTGGAAGTGTTTTAAATGCGTTAATTTTAGACATGTGGATCATGAATGAAAATAAAATGATAAAAAAATAATTAAAACTGATGGAATGATGATTTAATCAAAATTATATGGGTCATTATGTGTGTACTTATTTGAATATTGGAATAAAATAAAAAATTCATCAAGATTATAAAAATAATGGAATGGATAAATCAACTTTTCAACCATAGATGATATTGAACCATCAAATTATGTAAAGTCAGTTACATTATTTGTTAATTTAGATTATGTGAATGTCTTTTTTTATTCAAGGTGTAAACATTATTTTATTTTTGAGAATTGTTATAGTAAATTTGATGTTTGACCTCAAGAAATGAAGTCAACACATTTTATAAAAACGTATGGGGTAATTATTATAGAAAACATAAAATTTAACATTCTTATTATTATTATTTTTGGAATGGATTTACCTATAAACATTTTTCCTTCCCCTTATTGAGTTTGATGTTATTATGAGTATGGATTGAATTTTTATTTATCATGATAAGATTTCTTATAGAGCTATATATTTTTTAAATGATTTTTAGTTTTTATACAAAAGGGTACTCATACGTATGATAATATATCAATAAGAAAAAAATGTATTAAATATTTAAATGAAATTTATCTTTCACATATTGTTGAGTAGATAAAGATTGGTCATATTACATATGTTCCTATATTAAATGAATATCTGGATGTATTTACATTTAAATTTCATAGTATTATACCTAACCAAGAGATTCAATTTACTATTTACATAGTTTCTAATGCTAAGCCAATATCAAATACTCCTTATCAAATGGCTCATGTAGAAATTTTTGAATTTAAAAAGTAGTTACAAGAGTATATTTATAAATGCTTCATCAATCATTTCACTTATGCATAAGGTTCTCATATTTTTTTTAATGAAAAATTTACCTACGATGATTTTAGTTAAATATAGTTATTTAAAATAAAAAAAATATTATGAATTAATATTTGTTTCCAAAATAGAAGATATGTTTTATCAGCTCCAAGGAGTTTAGTATTTCTCAAGGGTTGGTCTCATGTCCGATTTTCATTAGCTAAATATTATGGAGGAGGAAATTTCAATGATTTTTTTACCAGGTGTACACATTATGTGTTTTTTGTTACTCCCTACAGGTTGAGAAATCATACAGTCATATTTATGGATCTTATGAATAGAGCTCCACATGAGTTGGGGATAAATTTGTGGTTCTGTTTATTGATAATATTTTGGTTTATTCAAAAAGGTATGAGGATCATGAAAAAAACATGAGTATTGTTATGTAAACCTTAAAATAAATTAATTAATATGAAAAAGATAGTTAATGTGAATTCTAGTTTGGAAATATATATTTTCGTGGACATATTTTAAATGAATATGTAATTATTATTGATATATCTAAAACAAATGTGTTTAATGTGCAGACATGACCTATAAATTTCATATAGATTCATAGTTTTATTTAATTAAGGTGTTTCTATTGATTTTTATGAAAACTCTAATCAGTTACCAATAACACTATCTATGTTTACAGTAAAATAAGTTAAATTCATATCGATAAATGAGTTTGAATATTTTTTCTAGTAATTGAAAATAATATTAGTGAATTCTACAGTTTTGGCCAAAAATATTAAAATAAAGACATTGTTATCTATAATAATGATTATTTTAAGGGACATTGATGTTTTTTAATTCAAAATGATCATGTAATTTCTTATACTTCATGATAAATGAATGCTCATGGGATAAAATATTCTACACATGAAATTGAACTAGATTCGGTGGTTTAACATTAAAAATATAAATAAATTATTCATATGAATTAATGTGTGAAATATAAACTGGTAATTAATGTTTTATTTATATATTAACACATAATTATTTTAACATGGAGTAGATAATTTTTTGGAACTGATTCATTATTATATATGCATGGTTCATTTCCATACATGAAAAGAATCCAACGATCATATACCCAAGTGGTAAGGTCTCCTGCTTGGAATCTAAAAGACCTAGGATCAAATCTCGGTTGGGAAAAATTTCTGGGTATTGTAGCAGTACTATAGCAGAACTATAGCAGGTTACTGTTACAGTACTATAGCTGTACTGTATCAGCAGTGGAACTATAGCACTTGTAGCACTGTAGAAGTAGAGGTACATTAGCGCTAGAGATACTATATAAGGTACTGTAGCAGCCCGAGTACTGTAGAAGTATTATTCACCGAAGGGCTCTTTGGGTCGAAAAATGGGATTTCAGGACTTGTATTTAGACCACTTGGTCATGGGAATTCGGGATATGTAATGGTTATCCCTCTACCATGATTGAAAACTATATTTTCATTAAAATAATAAATGAGGCTTCGGCCCCATCCTTTTAAAATAACACATGAAAATAAAATAGAGTAGTTGATTATTTCTATTGGAAAGATAACGTTGCATTGACCTGATACATTTTGAACAATATCCATCCGAAAATGATTCAATGAATTTTGGTTAATAAATTGTTCATTCAAGAAAATATTTTATTTTTTATCATCTTTTCATATAATCAATGTCATTAGAAAGAATGAAGAATGCTCAAAAAGAATATCTTAGTTTGATTGAAAGAGTGGAATTAGTCCAGTGGGGTACTTTTCTTGAGTTTAAAATTGATAAATAAAGTTTTATCGTATTTAGAAAGTGGTTTTGAATTCTATGTGACTCCCAGTTGATGAGATAATGGTTGATTAATTCTCATAGTTCTCTATTTTCTATTCATCCTGCGAGTAATAAGATATATAGAGTCCTTTGAGCACATTTCTAGTTTAATGGAATGAATATAGATATTATTCACATTACAAGTAAAATTTTGAATTGTCAATAGGTTAATGAAGAATGAAAATTAATGAAGAGGATGATTTATTATTTTTCTGTGTAAGTGTGGAAATGGGAGATCATATACATAGATTTAATAGTGATATTTCTAATTTTATCTTGAGGTAATAATGAAATTTGGGTTATTGTTGATCAATTTAATAAATCTTCACATTTACTTCCTATTCGATATACAATATATTTAGATAATATTTCTCAAATTTATCTCATGGATATACATATTTTACAAGGATTTATTCTCTATATTATATATAACCATGATCACATGTTTACTTTTATTTTGTTCAAAATCTTTCAAATTCATTATGTATTGAAATAAATTTTAGTATAGATTTTCATCCTAAATATGATGGTCAATCAGAGTGAACAATTTAAAGATTAGAATATATGATTCTATCATGTTTAGTGGATTTATTGGGAATATTTAATCAACATATTTCATTAACTTAATTTTCTTATAATAATTATTTTCATTCTAGTATACTTACGCCCCCTCTTGATGCATTATATCGAAATAGGGGTTGAAATATAGCTTTTTGGGATGTAGTATGCTAAAGAAATATTTTATGACTATAATTGGTAGAATAAATTTTTGATAAAGTGAATATGACTCAATAATATATGATAGTATCATACAGTAGACAAAAAGTTATGTGGATAATTAAAAGAAGGATCCTTCTTTTGAGGAAAGGGAACATGTTTTTCTTAAAGAATCTATAAATAAAAGTGTTATAAGTTCTGATAAAAATGGAATATTTTGTCTGAATATTATTAGACCATATTAAATCCTAGAGAAGTTTAGATCAGATTCCTATTTTTTGGCCATATCAAAAAGTTTATCCAAGGCACATTATTTTTTCCATGTTTCACTACTATGAAAATATGTTATAGATGCATCTCATATTTTAGGACATGAGGTAGTACATTTTAAAGGGAATATTTAATATGATTAATATTTTTATTAGATTCTTTAACATAGAAATATAATGTTATGAAATACTATGATTCACTAGGTTATGATTATAGGAAAAAAATTTATGATTAATGAAGAAACATGAGAATCCATCAATGATATGACGGAAAAATATCCCCACTTATTTATGTAATGTAAAAAATTTGGACAAAATTTACAAAAGGTGGAAAAATGTAACAATCCATGAAATTTTTTCAATATATTAATTTCATGATTTACTAATATTCAAGAGTTAGATTTTACAAACTTATTTTAATTATAATAATATTATATAATTTTTTAATCAAAAGGGAAATAGTTTTGTTGTCACTAAATTTTTTATATGTATTAAATGGTTTAATTTAAGAGAATATTTAAAAAATTTAGAATTTTAATTTAAAATATGAAATTTATTTTTTATATAAATAATTAAAAATTATCTAATTTTGTTTTTTTGGTAATTTTATGAATAATTTTATTTGTTGTTGAATGGTAGAAAATCCAATTTTTAAGAAAACCAAATATTCTTTTATATCAATTACATAGTCTCATTTTTTAAATGATTTTAAATTTTAAATAATTATTTTTATAAAAAATAATCTAATAAATTTTATTAGAATCAAAATTATTCATAAATTTCATACAAAAAAATTATACTTAAAAGGTATTTTTGAGAAAAATATGTTTTGTCACGTTTTTTAGGTTTATTTTAAAATTAATTTCTTCTAATTATGGGAATTTAATTTGTAATAATGGAATCCTAATTTTAATTATAAGTTCTACAATTTATAATTATTTAGGTTTCATTTTTGTTCTTTAGGAATTTTAATTTTAATAAAATGAATAATTAGCATGGTATAAGTTAAAATGGGTTAAAAATATTAAAACTAAAATGATAAGGATTACAATTACCTAAAAACTAGTCTAAATAAAATTTCAAGGTAATTATTCAAACAAAATTTTATATATTATTTTAAAATTTCCAATTTTTGAGCCATTTTCCTTGAGTAATATGTTAATATATTTTAATCATTTGAAAAATTTCAATTGTGTCTTCTCCCTACTTATAAATGGGCACAATATATCCTCTATTATACACACTTCAATAGACAATTATATTTGAAAATATCTTATATAATCCCTTCATAATATCCCTTCCCACATCCAAGAGGTCCATATTTTTTTAGAATACCAACAAATGAAGTATTTATGTATAAAACATAATAGGTTCTTTGAAGAAGGATTATAGTTCTTAATAAGTGTTTTCATTTTATTTCTTGTTTTATCTCCAACGAATATAAGTAAAACATTTTCCTATAATAACATAATAATTTCCAATATATATGAATTTTATTATGTTTATTAAATTACTCTTTGTATGTACTTAACCATCTAACAAAAATAAAAATATTTCTAGTGCATCCATACACAGTACCCCCTCACAATACGATGTATTTCATTTTTCATCACTGAATCTTATAGTTGGACATAATAATGGATAAAAATTAAATCAAATTATATAAATGATATAAATTTAATACAATATTAGTAAATAAAAATTTTATTTCTTTCTTTATTATCCAACAAAAAATAAAAGCATCACTCATGTGTATGTGTTGACTACCCCCTCCCGAACTAGTGTATTTTATTGTTTGTCACCACTTGATATGAATTATATATATATAAGTATTTAAAGAAAAAATATGATTTTTATTAAATAATCATAATTATATATTTATAAAATTACACTTATATTCTTTCCTGAATGTTTTTTGAAAAATTAAATCATTACTCATGCCTATGTATGACCGACCATCTCCCTGATTGTAAAGTAATTCATCATTCATAACAATCCTTAGTAGTTGGTTATAAAAGTGTAATATTTTTATAAAAATGATAATTATAATGAATAATTTTTTATAAATGATATTATCACGATCTATTTGACAAAATTCAAAGTAATGAATTAATTTTGGACATACAAACCAAACATCCTTATAATGTTTGAAGTGAATAAAATAAATAATTATGTATCAAATATATAGAGGTGAAATAAAAATAATAATAAAAATTAAAAATGTTATTAAGAAAGTAAATAATTATAATAATTTTATAATTATGGTCCACGATAATGAGTTTTTATGGAAATGTTTTTATTTCACAAGATAAGATTATAATATATTTTTAAAGGAATGAATAATCCCTTAAAGGGTAAACAATTATGTCTTTTAAGAAATTTTTTTATGGGTTCTTAAATTATCTAAGAAACCAGTATGACTATGATTTTAGCTTTAGGTTTGATTATATGTGATTTAGGGAAATAATTGGGTAGTAAAAGTGATTTCATGTGAAATTAAAAGTTTATTTGAGATCAAATATTATTAAGTTATATAATAACTGTCTTACATAATCTCATGGTTTTGGAATGGAATAATGGGTTTATTTCATTAGTTTTATATATCTCTTATTGATATTTTTGTGATCATAACAATTATTCAACTATTTTTAATAGGTTTTGTGTCTATTTAGGGAAAATGATGAATTGAAGTACAAAATTGTGAATAATTTTTGTAAAGTGAAAACATGTTACTTTTTAATGTTATTGTACTATGTTAAAAAAGGACACTAAGAAGAAGTGTTCAAATTATAATGTTTGGGTCTATTACATATGTGATCTGACTAATTCTTTAAAATTATAAACTTGAAATGATATTCTAAAATGTATGAAAATGAATTCTTTTTTAAGAGTGAAATTATGTGTTTAATAATAATCATGACCTTATATTTTATATGTGAATATCAGTGAAATTGTGAGATCCACTAACATGTAATGAGATTTAGAAGGTGAAAAAATTCATGTCTTGATTCACCCTTGTCTTAGGAGATCATTACATTGTTTTATTACAAAGTTTTCTCTAATATATTATATCAACAAAAATTATAGTTTTAAAGATTCATGATTCTTTATTTTATTTTTTTCCTTATAGTATATTTAATGTATTAAATGTTTTTTTGTAAAATATTATTATTTTTAGTTGAATAAGGAATATTCTATTAAAAATAGAGTAATTATAATAGTTACTAGTTATAAATTCAATCTATGGAATATCACATGACTTATCAATTTCGATCACTCAGAATAGATTTCTTTATAGTTTCTTGATTATATTCTATTTAGGTGACGAAACATGAGAGAATATCTCAAAAAAATATTATATGTTCCTGAATTGTGACACCAAGTGTAATTTCACAAAACAATAATTGTTAAATCTTATGAAGAAGGATACCATGAGGCACGAAGAAGATTCCATGATCGTTAGATGTTGGATACTAGAATCTAAGAATAATAATTAATTATTGGGGTGAAATTTACCCTATATAAAATCATAAAAAAATAAATAGAATAACTGGATAAATAATTATATACCAAATAAAAATCATTTATCACCACATATCCAACTAGCATTTATTTCAAAACTATCATGATAAATAAATAAAACACCATATGATAAATGTAATTTTAAAAACATTAAATAAAAAATAGATAATCCATGATTTATGACGTTACTATATAAACATAACATGATTGAATCCCTAAAGATGAAATATAAAGATAATTAATGTAAAAATAAATAAAAAATGTACCATTCCAAACTCTAGGAAACTTGGTATCTTCTCCAATATCTATCACAAACTTGAATATAGTATAAAAATTCCCCATACTTGTTATACCATGGATCATTTCACAATCCAGCATCATGATAAATAAATTATACACATTAACATATAGATATATGTTAATATTGGGTGTGGGTATGGAAAAACAACAAGGAAATCATTAAATTGACCCACACAACCCTTTTTAGTGAATATATATATTAAGGAGATAATATATATTAGGTAATACATAAAAACATATACTAAATATACTAAACAATCCCTCCTATAAAACAAGGAGTGTAAAATTTAAATACCTCCCCATGATTTTACTAATCCCAAATAACCATCACCCATTCCACACTATAAAAATGTTATACCTTGCTATTATAAAGGCCATTCACAAACCACTACTGGGTTTATCATTCCATATTTTATGATTCTTACAAAAATACTACCCTAGAGTATATGTATAAATGATATTCTTATTGGGATTTCCCATGGCCTTAGTATACCCATGTGAATATTCATCCCATTGTAGAGTAACGGGTCATATGTTCCTCTTAATTAATATAAAACTATTAATAAATATTCCTTCATTCTAGGTCCCTTATAAGATTATAATAAATGAACATCATTGTAGGGTCCTAAATCCCAATTATATACAGTGTTTCTTATTATATAATCATAAAAAGGTTTTTATTATATAATTATTTTTGATTAGACAATGAATAGTGTTATTAATAGACTCATTTTACAAAATTAATCACTAATTTTATCATCTCATTTGATATATCATTGGTCGAAATTGTTATTGTGGTAATCTATACATGTAATTTTAGAATATGGGAATGACATATAGACTGTAGAAAATTTTCACGAGTGAAACCATAAACAAAGAATAAAATAAAAATGTTTGAGAGAAAATATTATTTGGACTCGTGGTAGTGTACACTAAATGATTTTCCCTTACTTATAACCTGAGAAGGTATTGAGAGTAGTAAATTAGTTTTCATTCTCTAAATAATTATTTAGAGTAATATGAAAGAAAATATTCATTGGAGTATGATTTAAGAGGGATGTATAATTATATATATTTTGGGTGAGCCTAAGAGGATTATCTAATATGATAATAATATTTTCTATGATAAAGCATAATATGTGCTATAGTAAACCTAGTGAAAATTCATGTATATATTATGGTTTAATAAGTCACACTATTTTGGTGGCGTGGAAAGGTAGATTATTATTTGAAATTAATATATATATATATATATTGGATGATATTTACCTTTTATTATTAGTGGAACGAGATAGATTTTCTATTTTATATTATTCTAAAATGATTGTCTTTGTCTCTTATATTTTTTGTATTTAACACCAAAATACTAGACTATTCATACATATATTCACAATATATTGGTTAGTAGGGTCATGTGGTAATATCATATAGACTTGATCATAATCACAATGTAAACATACATTTATAATCTTGTATATATGAATTTTTTTATCATTATTCTAGATTAAGGAAGTTATAGAGACTAATAATGTTACTTATATTGTCATGATATATCAAATTTTGATACAGATCTCAGTGATGGGATCAAATGTCCTAGAGTTTCCCAAGGGACCTGACATATCTATTTATTTATTTTATAACATGAAATTATAATATTAAAGTATATTCTCATGTTATATTATGTTTTTTGGACATTCTATACATCATGGACTATGAATTTTTAAGTTTATCATGTTTAAAATTTATTTATTATTATAGTTGTCTATTCCATTTTAAGATAATTTGTATATATATGGAGCCAGTCTATGTTTTGTATGATTCCATTTTTATTAATATTTATTATTAATAAAATTATTTAATTTAATTAGTTATTGTTATGTTTTTACTGTGGGTGAATCACTACCATGTGAATAAATATAAAGTATTGACACTAGTTATTATCCTCTAATGGCAAGGGGAGTATCCAAGGCCATATGAAATCCATTATCAAGAAACAAAATATATCTGAGGTGTGGATAATTAATCTTTAGAACAAAAATGGACCTTTTACATCACTATATGTTAATTATTATATGGATGTAATGTATTTTTCAAATTTCATAGAATTATAATGTTTTCAAATTTATATGAAGATTAAAATAGAGTAAAAGAAGCTAACTTATACATATCAAGAAACTAGTTTGAGACCTTAAAAACAAGTTTCATGATCTTAAGATGAAATTAATATATCTAAGAATAGAATTATTTAAAAAGTATCAGACATTATTAGAGTAATTAGAGGACATATATAAAAAATGAATATGTCATAATTGTTAAAATAACTTCTAGAATAATTTTTAGACAATATCTATCATTAAGAGTATAAAATAATGTAGAGGGATGCAATTTTTATACTTTTATAACATTAAAGGATTTTTTATTTAAAATGAATTGTGGAATATTATTGATTCTTACATGTCATAAAAATTAATGAAGAAAATGGATTTTAAATCCCTGAATTAATAAAATTTTGAAGATGAGGTAGAAGAATATTTGGATAGAATGATGAAATTTCTAAAAAAAATATTTCCATTGGTGATGGAAAATTGAAATTTAAAATTAGTTTGGATTGATTAATGTGTTGAAAAACCAAATTTTTTTTATAGAATTTAGAATAATATTCAAATGAGATAATGAGGAAAATTAAGCTTTCAAGAAGTTTAAAACAAGTATAGGTGAGATAAACATTGTTAATGAAAGGTGCATTGTAGGGTTATTTAAAAATTTCAAAATAAATTTTTTATCTTAGAAATGCTTGAGGGGATCATTGAATAAAAAAAATTATAATGTTGAAAATAAAAAAATATCATAATATACATTAATTATTTTAATATAATAAGAAAAAAATAAAATGATTTTGGGTTTGATTTACAGGAATAAAAAGAAAAAAATAGAAAGCTAAATTAAAATTTTAATGTGATCACAAACCAAAATGAATGTCAATTGAAGAAAATTTGGAAGGAATATAAATATAAAAACTAAATGTTAATAAATAAAAAAATATTTATAATTATTGAAATGTGTATATAAAATTTTATAACAATTTTTTGATGAGATTCAAAAAATCCATAAAATATTAAGGCCATTTCATATAAAATTGATTTGAATATAAATTCTCAATTAGATATAAATTTTAAATAATTATATTGAATATTAAAAAAATTTAATATTGACACAAAATAACGAAGGTTATTTACATTGAGTTGTACTTTTTACAGGGAATGATGAGATAAATAAAAAATATTTTATAATTTTCAGTAATTTTATATGTGGTTATTTCTTTGAGTAATTTTTGAGAAATTTGAAATTATAAGAATTTATTTGTGAATTATACGAATGTTTGAGTTACCGGAGACCGATTTATTGAAGTAATAAATTGTTTATTAGAATCATGAGTAGGGTATAAAATTTTTAGGGGTTAACACTGACAAAAAAAGTTTCTATAAAATTGAAGTGTTATTTTTTTATCAATGAATGTTCATGGAGGAGTTTGAAAGAGAGTTTTAGTAAAAAAAATTACTTATTTGAAAATTTTGATCATGTTATAGATTTATTAGTGAATTAAAATAAACATATAAATGATGTTGAATATAGTTATAAAAAACTAAAATTAGTACTCAATTTGTCTGATGTTGTTATGGTTTATGATTATTATTGTGGTGACTATGATTATAAGAAAGTGGATTTTTAAAATAGAGTTCCAAAATAGGGTGTTTTTTGGTGAAATATGTTAACATAGTGGAATCACAAGTTGTATTTAAATGAGATGAAATTTAAATTTTGAATCATGTCATTATTTTTTGAGGAATAATAATTTTGTGGTCTTTTGGAATAAAAATTATTCTATAATGTAAAAATATTCATGGAAGGAGAAAAAGAATACAAAAATGAAAATTTGGTAGATGTTTTAATGTAGGACTCTAATAATGATTTTATTGGAATTTATTGACATTTAAAGATGACATGAAACTTGAGTGTATTGAAAAATTAAATAGATAAAATTGGAATTGAATTGAAATTGAGTTATTATATTATAATCGGGATATGATAAGTTGTAATTTCAAAATTATAGGAGTTGAGATAGAAATAGTTTGTTTTATTTTTATATTTTTTAATCATAATTTTCTACGTATGAATAAATTGTGTGATAGTGTTCATAAAACTAATTTTTCAATAAAAATGTAATAAAAATAGAAATGACGAAACATGAATGAAAAAACCATAACATGATGTCATATAAATCATATAAGTGGAATGTGTAAAATTATCTTCCTGATTACAGAGAATTGTTATTGGGATTTTACACAAAGTACAAAATCAAATTAGTAAAAAGTTTATGAAGTGTTTAATAATGTGTAAAACAATAGTGGACATACTATATTTGAATTTAGAAATAAAAAATGGGGGGATATATTAAAAAATGAGAGATATTAATTTAGTTTATTGAATTTTATTCACATATATATATATATATATATATATATGTTTCTCTATGAGAAAAAGGAAACAAATGATATAAATATGTATATTTTTGTTTTGGATGATTATAGTACAATAAGAGATGTTCATATTATAATTAATAATACATAGGTTCCTTAGTTCATAAATATTATTGTGTGAATAGAATATAACATATATTGAATGAATGTAACATCCTAGATGATAATAAAGGAAGACAATTTTTGATTGTGTACTAGATAAACATCACCAAGATTAAATGGACAAAAAAATATTATTACTTAAATGTGGCCATTATAACCTAGACATTAAATTAAAGGGAATGAATAGTATTAACCAAATAATTAAATATATAATCATATTAATAATTATTATTTCATTAATTAAGACTTTTTAAATAAGAACTAGTTTTTTAGTAAATCCATTTTATTCTTCAAGAAATTCAGTTTCTTAAATAATGATTTTAAGGGTAATTATTATAATTAATATCTCAAAAATTTAGAAATTGAAATTGATAAAATTATTTAAATTTTTAAATTAATAATTGATAAATCATCTTAGGATTTTTTTTGTAATTTTATGGAAATATTGATTTTTCAAATAATAGTTAAAATACATAATTTTATTGAAATCTATAATTTATTTAAAAAAATTTATAAGGTAAATTATGATTTCTATTAATTTTAAATTTAAATTACATAAATTTGATTTAAAATAATCCAATTAGGGGTTTTCAATGTATTTTATAATATAATTTTATATAAATATATTTTATATTAAAAAAGGGAATTTTTCCGAATAAAATTTTTCAATGATTTTTTCTAGATTTAATTTTAATTAAAATTTGAAAATTATGTTATTTAAATTTTTTAAAATCGGATCACATATTTGAAATTTGGGTTTCTAAATTTAGTAAATATTCATGTTTAATTTTTGGTCAATATAAATAGTAAACATAGTAATTTTATTACAATGCTAAAGGATAAATCAGTCAATTTAGGTAAAAAATAAAATTTTAAGAACCATAAAATGGGTAAAATACTTACCTAAATCATATTTAATGACTATATAAAGACCATTATAATCAAATCATCGAATTTATGATCTTATGGGACCACATTTAAAAGATTATGATCTTTGTAGTATTTTATTAAAATAAAAGTCATACATGTGAAAATGAAAATTATATTTTTTATTTGATTATTTAAAACCGCTTTATGGGTGAGTGGGAAACGAGCCATACACCAAATTAACAAAATATAAAATTCAAAAAACCATACTAAAAAACCACTGTGATTCAAAATTCAAAATCCACACTAGCCAGGATTCCCCGGGACACAGATTCTCAACCCATGAGCCTTCTCAAGCCACGCCCCCGACATCGAACACCTCATCGTCACCCGTAACACATTCGTTAGACATCGTCGGTGAGAAACCATCCACCATCATCGCCATAGATTCAAAAAACATTATCGAAAAAAACCTTCAACCACTTCATCATACACCAGCACAGAAGAACCAAACCTCTCAAAACATGACCATCATCAACTCACCATCGTAACCAGATCATAGAGAGTGGGAGCCAAACACAGATCAAAATTCAACATTGCACCATAAAACCAAACAACCATTACAGAGGATCCGGAATGATAAAACGCCACCAACATCTGTCTATCACCATCTAGACTGCCGATGGCCTCCAATATAGTCCATGACAAACACCACTCAAACCAAACACCAAAACAACCTTTCATAGAACCAGAAACAAACCGCAAAAAAATGTAGAAGAAACCACTGAACATTCATGAAGGAAAAAGGGAGAAGCATCAAACAAGTCTAGTGAACCAATAACATCAATTAATGTTGCCGATGCTAAATTAGAGCATCCCCGACATCAAATTTTTGATGCTAGAAATAGAAGCCTCCTAGACACACATCCCAAAACATCAATGTTACCCCTATCCCAGATCTTTCTTGGAGAGGAATAGTGGAACGAGAAGCCAGAGTAGTGAATAAGTCCGCCAAGGCCTCTGCAAGAAGATGACATTGACAAAGTGGAAAAAAATTAGCCAAAAAAACAATAGCAACCCATCTCCGACAGCACCATGAATTCCATTGTCTGTTGAACCACACTTCCCAAAACATCATTGTTACCACTTCACCAGATCTGACTTGAAGAGGCGCATAAAAACTTAATTTTAGAGAAGATTGAGCGGCCAAGGGGTTCACCAGCAAACAACCTTCGTCGGGCCTCAGAAGCCTCCTTAATGGAAGGCAACTTCGAAATGAAGGGAACCAGAACACCATCTCCTTAGCATACACAAAAAGAAACACAACACTCAAATGAGCTACGACCAAGAGGAAAAGGGTTCCCGGAGTAAACCCTAGGCGAAACCAGAGGGGAAGAGCCAGGAGAGACGAAGCTACAAAGAAGGAAGAGGAAGGATGGGCGTCGTCGTGGAGAAAACGAAACCCTAAGAGGGTGATATTTAATATAATAAATGAATTTAACATACATCTTTGACAATTTTTGGATGTAATAAAATTTTTCAGTTGATTTTAATTTTTTTTCTTTATTTTTTTAAATTAAATTTATTGAATAGAATAAAATTTGAAAAAATTATATTTTATGGGAATAATATTTTATTAAATTATTTAAAAATCCTAAAAATATTAAATAAAAATAAATTGAATAATATATGGTCTATAATTTCATGAAACATGAATTTATAGGTAATTTTTAAGTATTAGGCTTAATAATAGTCTTATTATATTGAAATATTTTTGAGAAATTCTAAGAGTGCCCCTCCCCTATCTAATAAAAGAGTACATATTCTTACTAATAATTCACACATGAAAAAAAATATATTACATAAATTCCAAAATTACTTACTATAATCCCTATCCTCATTATATATGTCTTGTTTTATGTAGAATACAATCCTTATTGGTCATAAGGTGATAAGAATAGAAGATTGTCAAAAAAAGAGAAATCATTTTTAATAAAGCATTTTAGTTTTTTATTATTTCACAAATATAAAATCTTATTTAACCATGATAATATAGTTAATAAAGTATAATACATATACTAAGATATTATTATTTGTGATGAATGACATATATCCATCTATGCTTCTGTAAAATGGGGAAATAAGACAACATTTGAGTGTATGGCGGACTACAACCACACTATCCGATGTAATTTGGTTTCCATCACCATCTATAAATACTAGTTATAATGAAGGATTTGATGTTTATATATTTTATTCATTAAATATTTATCAATATTAAAATTTAATATTTCATTAATGTTTTTACCATACCATGAATAGAAATATTATAGTATTATTCACCCACACATGTGGATTACTACCCCATGATGCAATGTAATTCATTTTTCATCGCCATATCACATGGATGATATATATATAAGTATATATGAATAATTAATATTATACTTATAAAATTATTATATTTATATAAATATAAAATAATATTTACCTTCTTTCCATAATGATCCTTGAAAAAAATGAAAACGTTACACATTTGTACATGTGGCCAACCGTTTCCATGATTGTAACAAAGTTTATTTTTAATAAAAAACCATAATGGTTGTACTTCAAAGTAGGAATGATGTATTAAGGTGATTATTATGTATATAATATTATTTTAATTTGGTGGAGTTACGAACTCTTCGACCATAGTCAACATATCAAAGTCATTTTGGTCATAAGTGCTGAAAATCATCAAAACATCTGATGTGACCTTAATGATTACACAATTATATTTGAATTTTAAATAAGTGATATAAAATGAATAATAAACATGAAAAAGTTTCTTAAGAAAGTAAATAATTTACCTATGTTTTTTATTTAGGAGGATAAAAAACATACATGATGAATCAAACACAAGGTATGTGTATTTCTTTAAAAAATATTCTTTTAAAGATACACGTTCAACTATTTTTAAAATAGTAAAAAGGGTTTTTTTAATATACAAAATGAAAGGAATTTCCTACAATCACGATGCCTGAATTATTTAATGTTTTATTAAAATGTTTTAATATTTTTTTTAATAAAAAATATTTTTTATTATGTGTGCTGTTTTTATATTTAAAAAATGGTGTTTTAAGGAAAAAAGGTAAATTAATATTGAAATTTTTTTCACATGGGTTTAAAATAATTTTCATTGGTTTTATTAATATATGGTCCATGCATATTGTTTATGAATGGTTGAGTACTATTATAGTTCATGGGTGAACCTAATATAGACTCTATGAAGGGTTGAGCCTCATTATTACTCATGAATAATGGGTGACCCTGATAAGATTTATATGAAGGGTGAGACCCATTATATATCTCTAATGAATTAGGTTCTCCGGAGGTGGAAGTTGACCAAACTATTATTCAATTTATAAGAGCATTCATTATAGGTATTATAAGAGTTATATGATATTGATGTCGCAATGAACCTACATGAATTTTCTATTCTATCTTTTGAATATTTATAAGTCATTGATTTAAAAAAGAAATATAAATATCCTATGATTTAAAAAAAATATTATATAGTTTTAGGGTAAAAGGTATGTTTTAATGATTTTTTATAGTTTTTCATGTTTTTCACTAGACTACTGATTTTATTATTTTTATTTCCCTTACTATGATTTTTTTCCTCATCCCATATTTTAAAATGTTTTTTATAGGGATTTAATGATCAGTAAGGACAAGTATTAAGTCAAGATAAAATTTTTCTAGATTTATCATGAAAAGACATGATTCTTTCTTTATATAGTTTTGTTTTTAGGGAATAATGGATAATGAATATAAGTGTATACTTGTAATTTTTGTTCTTCATATATATGATTTTTTCCAAATTATCGAATACTGTAACCCAAAAAGATCATATTAATTATAAGAAAGAGTATTATAGTTCAAAAACACTAAAATATATAATTCTTAAGTATGGATACATAAATTTAGTATTATAGGAGTTCTTATAAAACATTATAGATTAGTTTTTTTCCTGGTGTTATAATATGAAGAATTATGAATACCATCATAGGATTAAAAGTTTAATGTTGATCTAAATCTCAAAGTATTTTAAATTCCTCTTCAGGTTTTAAATGGTAGATGATAGAGGTTATTAAAATTATTTTGAGAGAATTTTAATGTAACACAACCATTAGGACTGATACTCCCTTTATTGAAGGCGATATTTGAGTATTCATTAAATAAATTTATGGGGAAATATTTTTAATGAAATTATTATTATTTATGTATTACCGGATTTTCATTTTTAGGTAGTTATTTTTTATTACATTTCAGTTTGAAAAAAGAAAGGTATGAGAAAACCATTTAGGTTGAGAATTTTATTTAATGTTGAATATATTAAAGTTATTTTATAGAATTTTTCTCAAATTTATATAATTTTATAAGGATTATATTTATATAATTTTAAAAAAATGACTCAAAAATTTATGGGTCAAAACTCATGGCATCTAGCAAGGCAGCAGGGCTTCATTCCATAACCCGATGGAGAGAAGGGTGCATCGCCCACCAATTAGCAACATGATGTCCCAATTTGTTTATTATTTTCTTTTCATTTAGACGATTGTATGGATGATAAAGAATTTTATTTTGGGGACAAATGATTTATCGTATAATTAACTATAATATAGGAAATTAAGATGGTGAATAAACTATTATTATTATTTTTCAATAAGATCACTATAATAGTTAGTGATCATAATAGGAGTAAGGAAAACATAATACTTTGAGATTTCATTTGAGTAATAAAGGTTGAAATATATTTTGGAATCTTATAATATTTAATGTGGATTTATGGTGATTTATGTTATTTATTGAAATTTTTAGCATATCATTGACTACGTATGATTTAGGAAATTAAATTTTTTTGTAGGATACATTAATAGTGATTGATGTTATTTGGAGATAAATGTTAAAATTTATCTTGTAAGACTATAGGATCAAATAAATATAATTTTTGGGTTTCAAGAATATTTTTGAATATTTTTGAGGAATATTAATGTTAGTTATTTGTTGAATGATCTATTTTAAGTTGTAGGTATTACTGTATAATATTTGAGATTAAATTAGTTTGTCATAGTATTAAGGATTACTCATTTTGAGTAATCACTTTTCTTATCCAAAACATTTTTATTTTTGTTAATTACTAAAGTTAATTGGAATTTATTATTATTATTTTTTGATATTTTGAGTCATTATAAGTTCATTCTAGTACCCTAGGAATTATAAATTCATACTCGTAATTTTTAAAAAAATATGAGTTTATGGTATAAATTAATTAAAGGGAAAAATTATACTTTTCAAGTAAGATAATTTACCTATGTTAATATCATTTATGGAAATGTAATTCCTTAAATAAAGGAAAAGGATCTTGAAACAAAAATGTTCTTTGTTTACTTTTCTTACCGGGAGATCTATATACATTTAACCAATCACAGGTTTATGGTTTTAGATGGTTGAATTTCTCATATCCATGATATATATCACTTTATATCAACACTTGGGATTTATTTTTATCTTCCATATCCTTGTTTTGAGATCCCACATATGTTTTCATACTTGTAAACCTAATATGTGTTACTCTATATGACCATCGTACTTCACTTTTCAATCATACCAAGTTGATGTTTTTTTTATGATGTGGAATTTCAGGAAAGGTATTTTGAAAATTCAAAAACCATGTTTTTCATCCTGAGTTCAAATTGATGGGTGAAACTTATTAAAGGGGTGGGGAGAATGTAAACTTCCTAATATTCTAAAATTTAAATATTATTATAAACAACATATAGGATACACAACATCAAGTTTCAATGAACAATGAAATATTATTATTTAAATGTAACTGTTATCAACTAGAAATTTAATTAATAGGAATGAATAGTATTAACAAAATTATTAATTATATAATGATAATACACTTATTTAATGTATTAATGAATTTATTTTAAATAAGTACAAGGTTTTTCCTAATGAAATTTTATTTATAAGATAACATCTTTTCTTAAAAAATTATTTTTATCGGTTATTATTACAACTAGTGTCTAGAAATTTTAGGAAATGTGTTAGAAAAAATTAATTTCAATTTTAAATTCATCATGTAAATATTATATTGGATGAATGTTGGATAATTCTCTAAAAATATTGATTTTTCAAGGAATCATAAAAAATACATATTTTTCTTGAAAACTCTATTTTATTTTAATATATCTATGTGGTAAAATTATGTTCTATATTAGTTTTAAATTTTAATTAGTAAAGTTTAATTATATATAATCCAATTATAGTTTTTGAAATGGATTTTATATTCCAATTTCATATACAAATATATCATATTAAAAAAGAAAATTTTCTGAAAAAAAAAATTCTCTTTGCCTTTTACTGTTTAATTTAAAAATAATTTATCAAACCAATGTGATTTAAAAATTTTAAAATGGATTTAGTATTTATAATAAATGGGTATAAATTTAGTAAGATGTTTTCTTTTATTTCTTTGGTTAATATGAATTGTAAATGTAATAATCTTATTACCACAGTAAAGGATAAATCAGGTGATTAGGTTAAAAATAAAATGATAAGAAACATAAAAGGACCAAAACACATACCTAAATAATATTTTATGATTATTTATCTACCATAATCATATAATAGTAGAATTTATGACCTTTTAGGGAATCTTGGATGAGATTATGACCTTTATAGTATTTTATTTAAAGAAAAGTCAAACATGTTAGACTTTTATTTTTAGTTACTATTATATTTTTAATATGGTTTAATTGAGAGGATTTGTTAGAGTATTAATAGTATTTTTAAAATAAAAACACTAATATAGATATACCTATTAAAAACATGAAAATGTATTTTAAAAATGGAAGTAAAGGGTTGTTTTGCTCAACGCTGTTAAAGGGGTTCCCCCTTTATCAGTGCTAAAAAACATTGGTAAAGGGAGTCCTTTATCGATGATAAAAAAGTCTTGATAAAGGACACACTATATCATAGTTATAAATAGGTTTGATAAAGGCCTAAATTGTTAGAGTGTGTTGTTTGTATTACAACACTCTATAACAACCTGTAACCTGTACACAAAATATATTATTTAATTGAAACAAATTTTACATCATGATTACAAAAAAACTATAATATATACATTTCAGATTATCTTTTGTATAATAAAATTTAAAATTAGGATCCAAAAAAATAAAAAACATTAATGATTCATAATATTTGGAACCTATAATACCCTCTCTAAAATGTCTTCCCATGGTATCTGTTGCTGAAAAAATCACCGCATCTAGAGAAAAATAATCCACCTATATAATGAAAAAATTATGTTTTTAATATTATAAATAAATAAATTAAACAATAATATGAAATAATACATTAAAAAATGACAACCTTATATAAATAATACACACTTGGAGTCATACCATTCACACCATCTAATTTTTTATGGTATGATTAATTCCATTACATCAAAAATGAGTTATGGAATTATGTCCAAAAGTATCAAAATAATTAGATTGCTTTTTTCAGTTTAGATTATGTTAATTGTTCATTTTAATGAAATTAATGTTAATTTAAAATAAAGATAGATATGGAGTCATACCAGTTACACCATTCACGGGATTGAGGTAAAGATGATTCCTACACATCAAAAATTTCGTATGTATCATTTTACTAAATTATAAAAAAAAATATGGATGCATTTTCTAGATTCTCATTAGATTACTTGTGTTTTTTACTAATATGTAATTTCAATCAAAAAACAATCACATTGATTCAAAATAGTCATATCGCAAGTCAGTATGATGTGATAACTCTTCATACACATAAGGAGTGACTTATGAATTGATTTCCTAAATTATCAATACAATCAGAGTGAAGTTTCTTGGTTTTTAGTGAGTGTCACATATTTTTGACAAAAATGCCCATTTAAATTGATTACAAGAACATTGAGTCATAATGATCCCACTATGCATCATATTTAGTTGAGATTGATTCCTAATAATAAAAAATGACTCATGGATATTTTTTCTAAAGTATCAAAATAATATAAATGCATTTACTTAATTTTCAGTGTCTCACTTGTACATTTTACAAAAATTAATGTCAATTAATAATTAAAAGAGACACTTGGATCCATATCAGTCACAATGTGTGTAAAATTGAGGTGAGGATGATTCCTACATATCAAAAATTACTTATGGATCAATTCACTAAATTATAAAAACAATCTAGATACATTTTCTTAGTTTTGTGTTCGTCAGTTTCCCAGTTTACTAAAATTGATGACAATTTTAAATAAATAGACGCACTTGGAGTAATACTAGTCATATTTTATGTTGGATTGATGTGACATATATTATTATACATCTAAAATAACTTATTCAACATTTCCCTAAATTATAAAAACTATCACAGTGTGTTTTGTTTGTTTTGAGTAGGTTAGTTGTCCTTTTTACTAAAATTAATGTCAATTTTAAATAGAAAGATGCACTTGGAGTTATACCAGTCACACCGTGAATTATATTGAGTTTTCAGTGATTCCTAAATGTAAAAAAATTTGTCATGGATAATTTTACTAAATTAACAAAATAATATTATTGTATTTTCTATGTTTTCTGTATGTCACATGAACTTTTGGCTAAAATTAATGTCAATTGAAAATAAAAAAGATAAACTTGAATCCATATAAGTCATACAATGCATCAAATTGGGGTGATGTTGATTCATACACATAAAAAGTACTCATGGATAATTTTCCTAAAGTATCAATGAAATATGAATGAATATTCTTTGATTTGAGTAGTCCAGTTGTCCTTTTATTAGAATTGATGTCATTTTGAAATAAAAAGATGCACATGAAGTGATACCAGCTACACTACCCATCAAATTGAGGTTAGGATAATTAATAAATGTCTAAAATGACATATGTATCATTTTTTTAAATTATGAAAACAATATATATGTTTGTTCATTGTTTTGAGTTGTTTAGTTGTCAATTTTACTAAAATTGTTGTGAAATTTAAATAAAAAGGTGTACTTTGAGTCATATTGGCCACACTGTGCATCAAATTAAGGTATGTTTGATTCAACCACATCATAAATGAGTATTGGGTAGTTTTTATAAAGTATCAGCATAACCTGAATGTGTTTTCATGGTCATCATAATGTTGGTTTTGCTTTTTGCTAAAATTAATGTCAACTTAAAATAAAAACACACCCTCAAAGCCATATCAGTCACATCATGCATTAGATTGAGGTGAGGTTGAATCCTAAAAAAAGACTTGTGGATAATTTTATTAACGTATCCAAACAATATAAATTCATTTTATTAGTCGTGATTAGGTCAGTTTTTCTTTTTACTAAAATTGTAGTCAATTTTAAATAAAAAGACTCACTTGGACTCATACCGGTCACACCATGCATCAGATTGGGGTGAGGATGATTCCCAAACATCTAAAATTTATTATTGATTATTTTAATAAAATATAAAAAGAATAAAAATATGTTTTCTTGGTTTTGGGTACCTCAGATGTCATTTTAAAAAAAATTGATGTGAATTTTAAATAAAAAGGCGTACTTGGAGTCATACTGGTAACACCATGCATGAGATTGAGGTGCGGTTGATTCCAAAATATCAAAAATTACTCATGGATCTTTATACTAAAGTATCAAAACAATATGAAAGGGTTTCATTAGTTTTATATATGTCACTTTTTATTTTTTCTAAAATGAATGTTTATTTAAAATAAAAACAAACATGGAGCCATATCAGTCACAATGCACATTTGATTAAGGTGAGGGTGATTCATACACATGAAAAATGACAAATGAATCATTTTAAAAAAATATTATAAAAATCCTATTGTTTTTTATCAGTTTAAGTAGGTCACTTTGTTCTTTTTGTTAAAAATAATGTCAATATTTAATAAGAAGATGCACTTGGAGTCATACCGGTCACACCATGCATAAGATTTGGGTGAGGATGATTACTAAACATCTCAAATGAATTATTTTATTGTTTCTTTAAAGTATAAAAATAATCTGAATTTGTTTTCTCAGTTTTTATTAGGTTAATTGAAACAACATGCTCCTAGTGACTGCATAGAAAGCCTTCTTTAACATGGTCATCTGGTCCGGGCCCGCTATGTACCACTACTTGCCCCGCAGAAATGTTGTTCTCACCCTGAGGCCCACCCACATGCCTGAACGGGTCATCTGACTAATTTCTATTCCAAAAATCCAATACATTTCCTCTCTATTGTGTTTCATCCTCACTCACACCCACATTAGGAAAATTCCAACAAGGTCACCCATCATGATAACTACTCCAAGACAAGAACATCAAACTGTGGATTTCTAATCAGATAGGCTCCTGGGAAGGAAGGTTCACCTAGTTGAAATGAGAAAGATCATTTAGTCATTTAACCCTGTATCATTTTGGGTTGTTACATTCACCCCCCCTTTAGATCATAACGTCCTTGTTTTGGAACCTACATCTCATCCCCGGTAGTGCACCGCACTTGAGGATGAGTTCATCCTCTCATACCAAATGCGAGAATTGGGTCTCAATGACTACAAAGACACCCCACCTTAACAAGGATGTCAGGTCCTAGCCAACCAGGTACCACCAGTTTCTCAACAGACATGTGGTCCCCACCCTGGGGCCCACCCATGTGGTCAATGGGTCATCTGACTAATGACAGTCCCCACATGCCAACACATGTCCTTTCGAGTGTTTTTGGTCCTCACTCACACACACCCTAGGAAAATTT
This sequence comes from Viscum album, assembly GCA_963277665.1. Classification (NCBI taxonomy): domain Eukaryota; kingdom Viridiplantae; phylum Streptophyta; class Magnoliopsida; order Santalales; family Viscaceae; genus Viscum; species Viscum album. The sequence continues at coordinate 83,075,855 of OY728121.1, read as the reverse complement.
CTAGATGGTCACCCATTCTGATCACTACTTCAAGCTTGGCACACTTAACTACAGAGTTATAATCAGATAGGCTCATGAAAAAGATGGTTCACATTATTGACATGAGTTATATTATTTAGTCATTTAACCCTATATATTTCAAGGGTGTAACATCAGTTGTCCTTATTACTAAAATTAATGTCTATTTTAAATTAAAAGATTCATATTGATTCATTTTTTCCACATTGTAAATCTTATTGATCTTTGGGTGATTACTACACATCAAAAATGACCCGTGGATTGTTTTATAAAAGTTTCAAAACAACATGAATGAGTTTCCTTATATTTTATTATGTTACATGTAACATCCCAATTAAATAAAAGAGCAATACATTTTAATATTTATTAATATTTGGGAATTAGAAATTATTTTTTACTTTAAAGGAGATGCTATGTTTGATGGTGTACCCGATAATCAACAACTGGTTTATTTGAAATCTTATGTTGCACACAAAGTTGGGTCATACAGAAAAATAATAAAATATTATTATTTTAAATGGTAGTTTAATGCCTAGTCGTTGTATTGGCGAGAAAGAACAGAACTAACCACATTATGATTAAACATGTTTCATAATATTTTTCCACTTATCCAATAAAATTTAGAGGCTTAAAATGTGAATGAATCTAATTTTAAGCATAAATACTCTAATATTCTTCAAAAGGTTGATTTTCAACCTTTTGATGGAGAACCCTCTTTAAATCTAGTTTTGGACACTTTTATATTTTCTATTTGACAAAAATAAAATTCTTCATTAGAATCAGGACATCAAAATATACATTGAGTAAAATTTTGGTATTTTTCTTGTAAAATTCATTTTTTAATGAATAGTGAAATATAGTGTATTTTAATTCAAAACTGCCTTTTAATATAATTTATTTATATGGTTAGATTATCTTTTTAATGGGATTTAATGTTTAATTAGACTTAATTTTTACAATTCAATCAAAATTTGGTCATTCGAGGTAATTTCACTTTGAAATTGTACATAAACAAGTGTCAATATTTTAATAGTTATTATTTCTTAAGAAACATGCTTTTTTATTTTGACAACGGGAATTAATTTTAAATTAACTACTAAAAATTATATGTTTTTAATTTGGTAAAATAGAAATTATTTTTTAATTAATAATATAAAATATATCTTAGGCTGATTTATTTGGTATTTTCCTGAAAAACATAAATTTTTTATGAATAGTGAAAACACTGAGTAGTAGTTAAAAAACCAACTTTTCATTTAACTAAAATTTTACCACTTCTGTGAATTCAATTTCAAAAATCCGACATACATGGTTGTTATTAGTATGTAAAATTTGGTTCAATAAGATGGAAATAATTTTTGTGAATAATACCTTTTGACTTTTATTTACCACAGTTAAAGGTAAATATGGTAATTCATGGTAAAAATAATAATATAATAAAATTAAATTTCATTAAAATGTGTCCTAATCCTATTGGGTGATACATTTCCGACCATGGGTGTCCTTCGGTAGATTTTGGGACCCCATGGAACCATTTAAGAGTGATAATGACACATTATATTAATTTATTTAATGTAATGAAAAAAATTACATAAATATATATATATTAGTAAAATCAATTATTGCATGGGGTTATATAATTAATATCTTAAACTATAAATATTCATTTTAAAGATAAAAATATTTCCTACATCACAGTATTTTTTTATAATTTTTAGATATCAAATAACTAAAATTATTTATGACACAATAATGATTCAGTGTTTACCTCATTAATAAATGATTTAAATAAATAAGATTATAAAGATTAAAAAATTATCCAAAACCTGTCCAATTATTATTGGATGACTTTTTTTCGAACAAGAGTCATCTTATCTTTGACTAAATTTGGTTTTGGACCATTTGAAATCTAAAATCATTATATAATAAAATAATATTTTCAAACATTCATAAAGATCCCCTCCTCCCCTTATAAAAAGGAATCACGTCTAACCCATTACACACACCACTCAAGCCCCTTGGATTATCCAACACATTCCCAAATAATCTCTCAATATCCCCTTCTTCCACCTGGAATCCCTCCCTTAGGTAGAAGGCACATCATGAAATTCATTTGGTTCAAACCGAAGGGAGTTACTCGATTTAAAGGTAATGTCTTCTCTTAAGGTCTATTTTTGTATTTTAATTCTCCAACCCGCTAAAATATTTTTATTACATTATTTTATAAGAAAACCAGTATCATAAATATACTATTTTTTTAGATGAGAAGTATTTTAACTACACTTAAACACACCTACGTCTAATTGGTAAAGAATATACTTTTTATATGGATGGCGAACTACTGCCTCACGAAACGATGATTGTTCAATCTTCTCCTACCACCTCTTATGGTGAAAATTAATATGGAAATATATTTACATGTGATATATATTATATTTATAATGTCTCTATAGTTCTGTATTTTTCATTTATATCATACCTTTATGGTTTCCATAATGGGTAAATATGATAATTTTATTTGAGGAAGTGCGGACTACGGCCCCCTCAAAGTGATATGACTCGTTCATTCCTTATGTGGAACGTATAAAGGATGAATTTAATTAAATTAAAAAACATAGATATTATAATATAATTATATATATCAATTTATTATTATGTTTTCATTCCTCCAAATATAAAATAGAAATTAATGTAGCGTTCATGCATACGTACGACTTTCCGTCTCCATGAACATTGTGTTTCATTTATTAACTCCAAATGATATAGAATATTATAAATACAAATACACTGGATATATATGATATTAATGATATATAAATCATTAATATATTTCTATAGATAATATAAGTTTGACCACATGGACAATTTGTAATTATAATAAGTTTATTTTTGACTAAAGTTCCGAACATCGACAAAATGCCCGATATGAACTCAAAAAATTAACTAATTGTTATCTCATGGTAATAAGTTGTATAAAAGGAATAATAAACATGAAATTTTTTCTTAAGGATGTATAAATTAAATTATGTTTAATATTCAGGAAGGACACAGAACATACGAGTCAAGTCGAACATGAGCTAAGGGGTTTCTCATATCAATTTCAATTTTGTGAGATTTCAATCGTTCGCAACTTATTTATTGAATGTGGTGTATTGTGTACTTCCATTATATATATATTATCATGATTATATTTATATTAATGGAATTTTGTGATTCATTTTGTGGTTATTTAATGTTTTCTTACAAGTCAACTGATAACAATGTGGTAAGGGGCTTCCATCTCACTTTTTATTCCACTAAGATTCATGATATATTTTCCACTATTTCATTTTGTGTGGTGTATGTACTAACCATGATTGTTTTATTTCTGTAATATAATTTAATTTAAGGGAATTTAAATATTCATTTTACTCTCTTTCATTCATGGGGTGTATGTTTTTATGTTACCAAATCGGTAAGGAAACCTTTCATCGTCCTCTTTTTATCGAAGACTTCATTTATGTTATGTCTTTAAATTTCAATTTTCAAATGTTGGGATATGTTCTTATATATCCTACTTTCTGTACATTTCATGTCCAAGTGATGAGAGACCCTTTTCTGTCTCATCAACTCATTTTATGAATTTCAAAGCGACGTCGATAGGCTGTCGAACTTCTATAAGAGGGCTTCTTAACCCAATTTCAATTCTTTGGGTTAAACTTCTACTTCTTGATTATGTCATTCTATGAATATGTGTGAATGAAATTTGATTGTTTCACACTTAATATCCACTTATATTTTTTTTATTATTATTTTCCACACATAATTATGTCATTGATTTGTCTTTAATATAATGATATGATCTTGGTAAGGGGATTTTCTCAATTTACATTCCATTGAGAATTATTTGTTGTTATACACCAATTCACTTTTATATGGTGTATATAATACCTTTTGACATATTATATCATGAATAGATTTATTCTCATGATATAATAAGATTTTATTAGTGTTATTCCTCAATTATTGGTATTCAAACGTCTCTCATTTGTTTAGGAAATCTTTCACTAAATATCATTTTATATGTTTTAATGATTTATTTTTCTATGTAATTTTCATTAAATTCCATGTTTCAAAAATGGTTTTAAGGATTTATTTATATAGAAATGAATGTTTTAAAATGATGATTTATTTCAAAAGCTTCAAAGTTCTATAGGACACATTGATTAGAAAATCTCTTTATTAAATGTTTTAATTTTTTTTAAAATGGTTTGATAAATCACTAATTATGTCAATATCTTGAAGGATATATTGTGATTGCAATGTGGAAATGGTATCTTTACTTTACTATTGTTTTAGGTGTTATAAGTATGTTATCTTTCTTGGGAATTGTTTGTGTATATGGGTTGTTCCATGAAAAACCTAGCATGGGTGAGCCTGAGATAGCTCTCCAATACATTGGGTAACATGAATGAGGTAAACATTGAAGATTTTCTAAAGAGATTTAGGAAATATACCGTGATGGGTATTAAAAATGTAACTCCCTACGTAGCTGTGAAAGCTATAATGTATGTTTGATATGAATTCCACAAGTTAAATTTATGATTTATGATTTCTATATGTTATTCATAAATATTATGATTTTATGAGGTATGTTAATGTTCTTAAGTTTTGTTTGTATTGATGAACAAATGTTTTATTTCTTTATTTTATATCCCTTATGGAAATTTTTATGCTCATCCCAAGTTTTTAACATGTTTTTCAGAGGTTATAAGGCAGGGTAGGAGAAAGTAATAACTCAAGAAGATTTATATCAAGAAAAGAATTATTGTTTTCTTTTGAGAATTTTAATTTTATGAAAAAATATATACTATGTGGAAGTGTCTACTTTGTAATTTTTGACATGTAATGTAATAGTTATGGCCTAATTCTCTAAAACTCTAAAACTGAAATCATCCTCAATATAAATTGTTAAAATAATTCAAGATTATGTAATGTTTAAGGATGGGGTCTTATAGTTGGTGTTAGAGGTAAATTTAGACAACTTTAGGGATTATAAGTTTTTATTACACACATGCTTAGTCTCAATGTCAACTCTTTAAGTAAATACATGCCTTATAACATTTTCAGATCAATGAATGATCATTACAAATGGAAGGAGGAGGATCTCAAACAACATTCCTATCTCTTCCTAATGACTTTCTTGCAATAATTATTGCAAAGTCAGGTTCAGATTATTGCGAAACTTTTTCAAGAATACAACTCACCAGTAAGAAGTTTTTTGAGATATCAAACACCACCACTATACCTCGATATCATCGTGGATCATGGGTTTATTTAATCAAATCCCATTTTTAAAAAATTCTCATATTTTCATGAAAGTTAAATATTATCAATGCATTTTTAAATATTTTACCTTATCACAATATTTTTAAGCATATTGTGATTTTGAAAAAGGTTCTAAAGAAGGAGACCCTTACACAACCTATTTATTTTTGCAATTAAATTATAGTCTTTTTGTACATAATTTTGGTATTTTAAAAGGAATACTTATTAAAAATTAAAACTCAAAATCAGTCCGACTATTTTATTAAAATAAATTTCTATCAGATGTTTTGAAATTATATGTTGTACTCGATTATTTTCTGAAAATATTTTTCTGTGAACACCCATATTACCCATGTTGTACAGGGTGTATTTGGATGAAGTAAGAAAATGATTTTGAAGGATATCTAAGTCATTTTAGCAGTGCATGGACCTTTTACCTACGTGAACAAGATGAAAATGAAACCATGTGGACCCCTTGATCAAGGTATGATGTTCTTTATTTTATGAATAGTTTTATTTTATCATATGGAGGTGATATAAACAATTACAATATATATAAGTCTCCATTGATATGTTGAGGTCTTAATGATTTGGGATAAAAATGATAGGTATAAGAAAAAATTTGAGGTTAAAATATGTTACATTTATTTTTGAGTATTATAAAAAGGACAACCTATAATCTAGGTGCCAACCCGTCACGTCCGACAAGGCCAAGAGAATGTAACCCACAAAGGAAGGGCGATAAGGGTGCATCACCTACCACTGGTCTACGTGAAGTCCCTAGTTTTTATGGGTTATTACTATAGTTAAATGATTTTATGGATTAAGAATATGTTGATTTTGGGAACTTTTTTTGTATCAAATGGATATCCTAAGTATAGGAAAATTATTTGCTGATTAAGTGATAGATGATATTTTAGAAGACGTTCTCTCTTTGGTGGAAACACTATATTCCTAAGGAAAATATAATACTATGGAATTTCATTTGTGGAATAATAGTTGAAATTTTATTTTGGAAAATCTATGATTTATGGAAATTTGGGGTATTTATGGAAATGATTAACTTATCATATAGAATATGTTATTAGGTTAATTACACTTTAGTATGAGACATTAAGAGTAGTCGATGTTATTTGGAGATAAATGCTAAGATTTTTTGTGGAAGACTATGTGATTAAATCCTTCTGAGTTTTGGGTTCCAATTTTATTTTGGGTTACTTTGAAGAATTTTATAGATAGTTTTTTATTGAATGGTATTTATTGAAAATTGCGTATTTGTCTATCTAATTTTGGATATTAGGAATAATATTTATTTTTTAAAAGGATTATCATTTTTTGGGATTATCTGATCTTGTACTAACTATTTTGGTTTTGGTTTATGTCTAAAGAAAGGGAAAATATATAGTTCATCTTTTATGGATTATGTGATTCTCTATAAGTTGATTCAAGCACTTCAAATGTGAAATATTCGTCTTGAATACTCACCAGTAAGAGAAAAGACTTGTTTTTTGTAGAGATTAATTAAAGGATGAAACACTACTTTAAAAGTAAGTATATTTTCTTATGTTCTTAGTCAATCTCATAAACCAAATTATCCTAATTTATGAAAATTTACTTAAAACAAAAGAATCTTTTCTGTTTACTTTTCCTATTGGAATCCAAAAACCATTTAACCTATCACAAGTTTGTGATTTTCTGGTGGTTAACTTTCACCGAATCATGTTTTCTATCACTCTCCAACAGAACTTGACACTATGTTTCTCCTCTATATCCAATATTTCATAGAATCCTAGTATGGGTTATCTTGGGTGACCTTTCAACTTCTCTTTCATTTTTTTAAAGTGTTTGTTTTATTGACTCTTTTTCAGATGTGGGACTTTTAATGATGTTTTCTCGCCTAATTTTAAAATTGCGAGGACACAATTTCTAAGGGGGGGGGGGAGGATGTAACATCCTAATTATATAAATGAACAATAAATTTACATATTTATTAATATTTTTGAATTAAATATTAATTTTTCTTTAAATGGGATTCTATGTTAGATGGTGTACCTGATACGAAACAACAAGTTTTTTTGAAATCTTACGTTGCACACAATGTTGGTTCATACTGAAAAATAATAATATAATATTATTTTAAATGGTATTTAACACCTAGATGTTGTAATAGTGGGAATGAACAGAACTAACCATATTATGATAAAACATGTTTCCTAAATGTTTTTACATTTATGCAATAAAATTTAGAGGCTTAAAATGTAAATGAATCTAATTTTAAGCATAAAAACAAAAATATTTTTTAAAAGGTTGATTTACCGCCTTTTGATGGAGAACCCTCTTGAAATCTAGTTTTGGAAACTTTTTTATGTTCTATTTGAAAAAATAAAATCCTTATTTATAATTAGGACATCAAAATTTACTTTGGGTAAATTTTTTTTATTTTTTTAATAAAATTCATTTTCATTGAATAGTGAAATATACAGTATTTTAATTTAAAAATGCCTTTTAATCTAATTTATTTATACGGATAGATTATATTTTTAATGATATTTAAAGTTTAATTAGATTATATTTTTACAATTTAATCCAATGTAGGTCATTATAAGTAATTTCACATTGAAATTGGACATAAACAAGTGTCATTCTTTTGATAGTTGTTATTTCTTAAAAAACAAACTTTTTGTTTTGACAATGGGAATTAATTTTAAAATAATTAATGAAACTTGTATGTTTTTAATTTGGTAAAATATACATCATTTTTTGAATTTTGAATATCAAATATAGCATAGGAATAATTTTTTGTATTTTTTTGAAAAACATAAATTTTTGATGAATAGTGAAAACACTCAATAGTATTTAAAAAAAAGACTTTTTCATTTAAATGAAATTTTACCGCTTCTATGACATGAATTTCAAAAATACAACATAAATGGTTGTTATTCATAGGTATAATTTGGTTCAATAAAATAAATATAATTTTTGGTGTATAGTAACTTTTGACATTTTTTTACCACAGTTAATGGTAAATAGAGTAATTCAAGGTAAAAATATTTTATAATAATATTATATTACCCTAACATGTGTCCTTGTAAATACCCTGAATTTCCATGTATTTTTTTAATTAGATGTGAATATTTTGAGTCTGCGAAAATTGACGGCGCGTGATTCCGAGGCCCGGAGTTCCCTGAATGAATTTCTAAACTTTTTTTCGGGTACATTCAGTAAACGAGTGAGAAGGTTTTTAAAACATTTGAACTGGTTCCTTGAATTGAAATTATAGGGAACCATTGAACTTAAAATTCCAGTATATGTTTAAGGTGACTTTCACCTCGAAAACAGACGGTCGAGGGTGAATGTTAGTTTTTGGGTTTTTCGTGTAAGAATAAAATAAAAATAAAAGTGTGTGACATTTTATTTTTATTTGCAACACCCATGAGGGTGTTTGGAGGTGGGGTCCACTGGAACTAAACCTCCATGAGGAAGTTGAGAAGTGGGGACCACTAGTCTTTAACCTCCAATGAGAGGTTATGGTGGTAAGGACCACCCGAACCTAACCTTCTGTAACACCCCGAGCTTCCACGATACGCTTCTCATTCCATAATGTGATAGCTTGCATTGTACGCAACTTCGAGTTCTAAAACACCGCGACTAATCAAAGTAGCCATTATGAATAGTAATAACCACTTTTTAAAATTATAGAAATTTTATATTTCAAAATGGACTTCATTTTTGTATTCGTAATATCAAAATTATCCAAAGTTGAATTTTTTGTAATTTTCTGAGAACTTCCAATTTTTTTATGAATAGTGAAAATTACATAAAACAACTTTTTTAATCAAAATAATTTGTTGTGATAAGTTATACCATTGAGTGGTTTTAATGTATAATTATAATATATTTTTACCATTTTATCCAATGGTGGTCACTATAATTAATTTAACATTGAAATTGGACATAAACAATTGCCAATCTTTTGATATAAATTGTTTTTTAAAACACGCTATTTGTTGTGACAGAGGAAATTAATTATAAAATTAATTAATGCAACTTATATTTTTGGAATTTTGTAAAATAGACATCATTTTTGAATTCGGAATATCAATTATATCTTAGGGTGAAATTTTGGCATTGTTCTGAAAAACTTCAATTTTTGATGAATAGTGAAACCACTAAGTGGTAGTTAAATAACTGATTTTTCGTTTAAATGAAATATTACCACTTCTGTGATTTGATTTTCAAAAAATCCGACATACATGTTTGTCATTAAGAAGTAAAATGTGGTTCAATGAGATTAAAATAATTTTTTGGTGAATAGTAACTTTTAAGTTCTTAATCGCGATTAGAGGTAATTAGTGTAGTTTAAGGTAAAAATAATGTTTTAATAATATGAGATGAGCTTGACACTTGTCCTACTCCTATTGGATGAGTCATGGCCGACCGAGAAAACCCATGGGTCAACTTGGGGACCCCATGGAGCCACTTTGGTTGGAAAATGACATTAATATGTATTTATTTAATGTTAAAATTAAATTGACACAAACATGAGTTGTTTTACTAAAACAGACTTTAAGTGGGGTTACACAAGTCAAAATTTTGATTATAAATATTAATTAGAAAGATAAAAAGATTTCCTACATCATAGTATTTTTTTTATAATTTTTAGACATTAAATAAATTAAATTATTTATGACATCATGATGATGCAGTGATGACCTCATTATTTAACGATTTAAATAAAATGGAAAGATAATGTAAAATACAAGGCTTACACTTGTCCAAAGCCTATTGGATGAGGATATTTCTAACCCTTATCACCTTATCCACTAATTATATAAGTGTGGGACCTTTAGAATCCGAAAAACATTGTATAATAATGTAACATTTAAATCTTTCCAAAAGAGCCCCTCCTCTCCTCTTATAAAAGGCCCCCACCTCTCCCACCTTATTCAGACCTTAAAGCCATTTGTCTCGGCCAACCTCTGCCCAAATACTCTCCCAACTTCCCCCTATTACTCCTAGAAGCCTCACCTTGGGCATAACTCTTTTCAAGGAAGCCTTTGTCTCAAATCAAAAAGAGTTACCCGATTTTGAGGTAATGTCTTCTCTAATGTTGTTTTGTTTTATTTTTCTTCTCCAACCCCCTAAACTCTTTTCATTAATTTATTTTGTAACAAAACCAGTATCCTAAATATACTAGGATGTTGTTATAAGATGGATTCGAGCTACACTTACACACACCTACATCTAATGGTTAAAGAACATACGGTTTCTGTGGATGGCGAATTTCTGCCTCACGAAACGATGATTGTTCAACACTCATATAACACCTTCAAAGGTGGCCATTAAGATGTCACTATATTTATATATGATATATATAATGTGTTTATGTTTTACTTATGCTTCTTTATTTCTCATTTATGGCATACTTTATGATTTCCATTATGGGTAAAACGCGATAATTTCATTTTAGGAAGTGCGGACTACCGCCCCCTCAAAGTGATTTGAATCGTTAATGCCATATTTGGGATGTATATAGGATGGATTAAATGGTATTATACACTATATTATACTTTAATTATATTATAAATTTATATCATTATGATTTCATTCCATTAAATACGAAATAGAAATGAAAGTAGCGTTCATGCGTACGTACGACTTACCGTCTCCATGAACGGTGCATTTCATTTCTTACCTCTAAATGTTACGTGACATTATGAATGAATGTATATACTGTATATATATGATATATATGATATCTACATCATGAATATAATTCTGGATGTAATGGATATTTCACCACATGAACAACTTGTAATTATAAGAAGTTTATTTTTGACTCAAGTACCAAAGATCGACAAAACGACCGTTATTAACTTAAATAATTAAATAATTATCATAACATGGTAATAAGGGATATAAAAGGAATAATGAACATGAAAAAGGTTCTTAAGTAAATATATATTAACTCTAGTTTATTATTCAGGAGGTTAAAGAACGGTTGAGTCAAGTCAGACACGAGGTAAGGGAACTTCTTAACCCAATTTCTATTCTTTGGGTTAATCTCCTACTTTCAAATTATGTCATGATATTTTTATGTCCTATCTTGTATTTGTACATTATTTATGTGTACTTATAGTGAATACACATTATAGATGTACTTTATTTAAAAAAATGATCTTTTTAAGGACTTCGTCTCAACCCCCTTTCGTTGAGGCATATTTGGTTTTATACATAACTTTCTTTTATACAGTGTATAAACCCCTTTGACTTTTAAGTTTATTCAAAAGGAGTCTTTTTATACGAATCGTTTTGCTAAACGACAAATTGGAATGTTTTTCTTTCCGTACTTATGCGGAGACAACGACTTCTCCGCCGCCGTGACCATTATTTGAGTTTCGGCTTCCTCTACAAGCCATCTTTTTTTAATGAAAAATAAATACAAAGTTTTAACTTTCTTTTATTTTGGTATTGAAAATGGTTTTGAAAGCGTTTTTATTATATCAATGTGTTGTATTGATATCTTGTGATTGAAATGTGGAAATTTTATGTTTCCTTTATGCATGTTTTATGTGATACGATTAGGTTATGGTTTATGATATGTTTAAACTTATTCATATGAGGAATGTATTGGACTTAATAAGTGACGGGTGGAGCCCGCTATACCTCCTCGATGCATCGGTAGGTCTCATGAGACAACTAGACGTGGAAATTGGCCGAGGCCCTTTCCCAATTTGATTTATGGTTTTGGCTGAGGCCTTAATCATTTTAGACGTCTTGGCCGAGGCCTTGACAAAATGTTTCAGAATGTCCGGCATTATACATTCCCTCATTATGAAAGTGGTTACTGATCTTTCATGTGATTATTCTTCTAGTAGAATATCCATGTGAGTAGGTAAGTGGCATTATTTGATTTTACTTTTTCCATATTATGCTGATGTTCATGTTTAAAAGGCTTTTGTTTTAGTTATAAATTGCCTTAAATTTTTATGTTTATTTATGAAAGCTTCCGCAATATTGTTAACCTTACTGAGCATCTGAGCTCACCCCTTTCAATGTTTTAATATTTTCCAGGATGTGAAGAAGTGTATTATGACTGACTTGCAAGAATAGTCAGTGAGGATATGAGTGTGGACTATGAAGACCATGTTATTGTAGTTTGTTTACTTTTTGATGTAATGAAAGAATTGTGAATGTATCTAGTGTTTCCAAGGCTACTAAACTAATCGGTCTTTCGAGACTTGATCTTTTGTGATCATGCCAATGTTACGAAGTAATGCACCGACTCTGGGTAGCTGGGGTCGGGGCGTTACACCTTCCATGAGAGGTTATGGTGGTGGGGACCACCTGAGGACTAAATCTCTTGAAATCCCCTCATTATAGAGAAAATACTCTCAACCCCCCTCATTAATGTGGAGGATCCCCTTGACTTCCTCCACATTAACTGTGTCAACGTACATACCTTTAATATGGCATCCTAGTTAATTGATTAGGATAATTTGAATTTCTGCCAACGAAATAAATAGGGAACTTAATCTATTGTCCTTGGAATGTTTGGTGGAATTGGGAGGAAGGAGATATTGGGAGAAATCTCTTCAATGAAGAACGTGTTCGTCGATAAAGAAGGATCCACTGACAAAGAATGTTCTGCCAACGAAGAATGCCGACCCCTTTGACCTTATCCCTCATGACTTCTTTCGATGTTGGATGTCCTCATCTACGGCGAATCGATGAACATACTAACTTCTTTCACCAACGTCATCAATAAAACGAGGTAGGGGCTTATTTATATTTGTTTATCGCTTCCCATGTTCTCCCCTTCTAATTCTTTTACGGGTTTGGGAATAGATTTTGATGAGGATTGTGCGAAATGATGTATAAAAATAGCTTCCTTAAACGTTCATGCTTCGTTTTTTGTGAACCGCTTGCTATCACTCTAAACATGGAGGGTGAGGGCCAAAAAAACATGGCCCGACCCCTCCGTTGTTCTTCTTTGATGTGTTCTTCGAAATGGAGGAAGGCGAAGAAGGCCACGAAGGTAACGACACCTCCACCCGTGGCCTCTGTGACCCAAACCGCCATGAGGTGCTTCGCCCTCCCAGCCAAACCAGCCCCACACCCAGCCGGGCCACCCACAGCTGGACAGAGTCATCACGCCGCCTCGGGCTGAACCCCCTCTCCGTGCTACCGCCATGCCGATTCTCTACGCCGCCTCTATGCCTATCCTTCATGACGTTGTCCGCCGAGCCGCGCAGCTGTCCGGGCCGAGCAGAGCCGCCGCCGATGCAGTGCCCTCGTCGTGGCCCTCCGAGCTGCCCACACTACGGCCTTGTGATCCACCCATAGTTGATCTGGATCGCGGTCGATCCGTTCCACGGCAGAGCCACCCTCGAGGCATGTAACGCCCGACCCGAAAATCCAGGAGCTGGTGCATTATTTTAATACATTGTCATGATTAAAAGGAATCAAGTCCCTGAGTACCAATTAGTTTAGTAGTCTTGGAAACAAAATACATACATAAGTTCAGCACTACAACTTGATTATGACCATTTTCTAGGGAGGGGCAGTTCCTAGTTTTCAGTCTGGAATTAAAATTTTTTTTCCTTTGGGTGTGATTTTTCCTATGTATATGATGTCTGTTTGGGTTCCCCCCCTCTTCCCTTAAAAGGGGGTTTTATCAAATAAATAAAAAATTGAGGCCTTCGGGCCATTGGACGCAAGTCACTCATAACTATATTCTTCATATCCTAGGAAAATGAAACATGGCAAAGGGGTGAGATCAAACGCTCAATAAGAGTAAGCAATACAACGTAGGATAACATAAACATTAGACATGGTGAATAATTGGAAACACATGCCTTTACAAATAATTAACATGAATACTTTATGGAATGAATGTGTGATGAGTAAATAATGTCATAATAAAACATAGTCCTGGGTATTCTACTAGTGGAATAACCACAAGAAATATCAATAGCTAATCCCATAATGATGGAATGTATAATTCCGGACATCATAACCACATAGTCAAGGCCCCATTCCAAGACTACAAATAAGATTTTGTCAAGGCCTTATTTCAAGAGAGTAGTTTGTATCATTAGACCTCCCGATGCATCGAGTAGCTATAGCGGGCTCCACCCATAACTTACTAAGTCCAATGCATTCCTCATATGAAAAGGATTAAGCATGACATAAAAATTCATATTAAATCTACCATACGAAATGTCAGTACCTTATCCACAAACCATGAATGGTATAAAAATTTCAAATCCACAGTCAAACATAACTCATTCAATACAATATGGAAGATTTTATTATAATAGATTAACCTCAATCAAGAATAATGATGGATATTGAGATAGATGAAAATAATCATCCAAACTATTTCAGAGAAATATCCCCCTTTTTCTTGAAAACATTTAAAAGTCACACTTTTTGTCATGAAGCCGTTTAAAAATAGATTTTTGAATAAAAGTGTCCCATACCACAATGAAACCTTTAAAAGGAATTTTAATTTTAAAAAATTAATGTATATATAAATAAATCCTTAATACCATTTATAAAACAAGGACATTAATGAGAAAGATTTAGAATAATAAATCTTTAAAACATTTAAAATGATATTTAGTTAGAGTTCCTATCAAAAAGAGAGACACTAAACTTCAAATAATTGAGGTAGTGAAAACATTATAATATCATGAGAATAAAGGGATTCATGATATACTATGTCAAAGTAAATTATATACACCATATAAAAGTGAATTGGTGTATAACTAAAATGAAGTCCCAATGGAAAATAAATTGGGATGTAATCTCTTATAAAGACAGTATCCTTAGGTTAAGAATAAATCAATGACATATTTATGTCTGAAAAGTATAAACACACTAAATAAGATTGTATATTCAGTGTAAATTAATCGGAGGACATTCAAACATATTCTTGTAAAAACAACACCAATGAATTGGATGGTTAACTCCATAAATGGATATTGAGTTAAAATTACTCTTATCAAGTTCATATCGATGACGTGAGAATTTATTAATGGAGAGATTATGTGTATCAAAATTATATCCATATAAAGGGAAGTGGAAATTAATACAGAAATAATAAATTGTGATTCTACACATAATCATGGAGCAAAATAATCAATGAAGTATGTGTAAAGCCCACTGAGTGGAAATTGAAATTTGGAATTCCCTTACCGATTTGGTAACATATGAAAATAGAACCCATGAAAGAAGGATCATATAATGAAGATGTAAATACCCATAAATTAAATTATATTACACCCAGAATTCAATCATGGACAGTACATATTCCACACAGAAGGAAATAGTGTCCAATATAGCATGAATATCAAGGGAATAAAAGGTGAGATGAAAACCCTTACTTCGTTGTAATCGATCGAGTCATATGAAAAAAAGTTAATAACCACAAAATGAATCTAGAAATACCATGAATATAAAGAGAGTCATGATAATATATATCAAATGGAAGTACACAATACACCACATGCAATGTATAAGCAGTTAAGAATTGAAATATCATAGAATTAAAAGTGAGATAAGAAACCCCTCACCTCAAGTCTGACTTTTCTTGTATGTTCATTGTTCTTCCTGAATAACAAACTTATGTTAATTTCTAATTGATTAAGAAACGTTTTCAGGTTTATTATTCCTTTTATATCAATTATTAACTTTCTATTACAATTTGTTAATTATTAGAGTTTATATTGGATATTTTATTGATGTTCATAACATGAGTAAAAAATGAACTTGTTCTAATTACAATTTTTTCATGTGCTCAAAAGTCCATTATCTCCAGAATGATATAAAAGATTTAGATATCATATATATTTATATATATATTATATCCAGTATATATATTTATTTATAATAGTACATAACATTTGGAGATAAGAAATGAAATGTACCGTTCATGGAGATGGTAAGCCATACCTACGCATAAACGCTACTTTCATTTCTATTTTGTATTTTAATGAAATTAAAACCTAATGATACATAGGTATATTATAATTCCAGTATAATATAATATATAATATGATTAAGTCCATACTTCATATGTCCCATATAAGGCATTAATGGGTCATATCATTTTGAGGGGGTGGTAGTCCGCACTTCCTCAAATGAAATTAATGCGTTTTACCAATAATGGAAACCAATAAATAATGATATAAATGGAAAATACAGAAGAATAAAGAAATAATAATAATAATAATAATAATATATAAAATATATAACCACATTTCCATCTTAATGGACACCATGAGAGGTGGTATGAGATAATCGAACAATCATCATTTCGTGAGGCGTTAGTTTTCCATCCATAGAATCTTTACGTTCTTCACCCATTAGATGGAGGTTTGTGTATGTGTAGATCAAATACTTATCATAAAAACATCCTAGTATATGGAGGATACTGGTGTTGTTATAAAAGGAAGTAATAAAAAGTGTTTAGGGGGTTGGAGAAGTAAAATAAAACAATATAAAACAAAAGAATTTAAGAGAAAGAGTTACCTTTAATTTGGGTAACATCCTTTGGTTTTAACCAAAAGTACTTCTTGAAGTTCTTTATGACTAAGTTAATGCATCTAGGAGGAAGAGGGGGAAATTGAGATATTTTTTTGGCAGTTTTTGGACGAGCAAAGGGGCTTGAGAGGTGTGTGGAATGGGTTTGAAGTGCTGTCCTTTTATAGGGGGCGGGGCTCTTTAGGCAAGCGTGAATGTATTAATTTATTATATAGTGATATTCAGTTTCTAAAGGACCAAAACTAATTAAATTCGAAGATAATATGACTCATGGTCGAGATAAAATTATCTAATAAAATTTGGATAGGTTTTGGATATTATTCAAATTTTAATAATCATATTTATTTAAATCATATAGTAATGAGGTAAAGACTGCATCATTATTGTGTTATAAAACATTTAATTTATTTGATGTCTAAAAATTATAAAAAACTTACTATAATGTAAGAAATTGTTTTATCTTTCCAATGATTATTCATTGTCGAAATGATTACTTATATAATCCCATGTAAAAATTGATATACTAAAAGATATTTGTTAATGTCATTTTTGTCTTTCTTTTAAGTTAATTAAAATAAAGTGTCATTAGGTTTCTAAGTGGGTCCATGGAGTCCCAAAACTGAACCATGGATGCCCATGGTCAGTGATGACTCATCCAATAAGGTTATAGAAAGTGTTAAGGTAATTTTGTATTATTATAATATTCTTTTTACCTTGAATTACCCTATTTACCATTAACCGCAGTAAATAAAAGTCAAAAGTAACTATTCAGCAAAATTTATTTTCATCTTATTGAACCACATTTTACTTACTAATAACAGCCATGTATGTAGGATTTTTGAAATTCAATTCACAAAAGCGGTAAAATTCCACTGAAATGAAAAGGTCTGTTTTTAAACTACTACTAAGTGGTTTTACTATTCAACAAAAATTGAAGTTTATTACAAAAATACCAAAACATCAGCCTAAGAAATATTTTATATTAAAAATTCAAAAATGATGTCTATTTTACCAAATTCAAAACATATAAGTTGCATTAATTAATTTAAATTTAATTCTCGTTGTTAAAACAAATCTCATGTTTTTAAGAAACAATAACTATCAAAAGATTGATAGTTGTTTATGTATAATTTCAAAGTGAAATTAATTCCAATTACCAAAATTGGATTAAATGGTAAACAATAATCTAATTATACTTCAAAACCATTAAAATTTATAATTTAACACTATAAATTATTTGGATTAAAAAAGTTGTTTTCAATTAAAATTTAGTATTTTTTCACTATTCACCCAAAACTGAATGTTATCAAAAAAACACCAAAAATTTATCAAAACTAAATTATTATGTCCCAATTCTAGATAATAAGTTTATTTTGTCAAATTTAATATATAATAGTGTCAAATATTGTATTTAAATGGGGTTTACCATTAAAAGGTGGTAAAATTACATTTTTTTTAAAATACTTCCTTTATCTGAAAAAATGAATTTATTCTTATATTATTTCTAATAAACACAGAATATTGATGTTAAAATTATATGAAATATATATAATTAAAAATTCAATTAATATTATTCATAACTGCTTTTGAACGGCTAGTTTGGTAAGTCATCGTGTGCTCGAATTTGGTGTTGTGTGAGGTGCAAGCTATTGAATTTAAAGAAAATAACTTACTATTAAATCTTGGGGTGTTACATTCATCCCCCCTTTTGTAAATTTCTTCCTTGAAATTTTAAAATTGATCTTGGGAACCTCATGGAATGTCCAACATTGGAAAAAGACTCTATAAAACTATCTCTTTAAAACAAATAAAGAGAAGTACAAATGTCACCTGAGATAACCCATAATATGATTCCATGAAGGAAAACATGAATATGGAAGATAAACTAAGTGTAACTTTCTTGTGGAGAGTGATAGAAAACAAGATAAAGATAAAGTTAACAACAAGAAAACCCCAAACTTCTGATGGGATAAACGGTCATTAGTTTCCTAGTCAGAAAATTAAATAGATAAGGTTTTTTTGTTTGTTTTAAGTTCCATTTCCGAAAGTTGAGGAATTTATTTATGAGATTGGCTATGAACATAAAGGGATATACTTAATTTTTAAGTATAGTTTCATCCATTAATAAATTTCAACCACTAACTCAATTTTTTTAAATGATGAGTATTCAAGATTACTTGTTCACGCCAGAAGAGCTAGAATCATATAATCTACAAAGGATAAACTATATATATTTACCTTGTCTTTAGATGTTAACCAAAACCAAAATGGTTAATACAAGATTAGATAATCCCCCAAAAAGGATAATACTTTATTGAAAGAAATACTAATCTTAACTTCTTAAATTAAACCAACAAAACCGAAAGTTCAATTAATACCATTCAATAAACAATTGTCCATAAAATCGTTTAATAAAATACAAACTAATATTGAAACCCAAAACTCAGAAGAATTTTCTTAAGTAGTTTTCCACATTAATTGGTATCTCCAAATAATATCAACTACTATTAAATTCACATACTTAAAAGTAATTTACCTAGTCACATATTCTCTGTGATAGGTTAATTATTTCCTTAAATAACCCAAATCGCTTTAAATCCACAATAAAAACATAGTTAAAAAGAAACACCATTACTCTACAAATTAAATACCATAGTATTCTATTTTCCTTTGGCATTTTGTATTCCCAATAGAGAAACCGTCTTCCAAAATAACATTTATCACATAATCACCAAATCATTTTCTTATACTAAGGATATCAATTTGATAATACATAAGATCCCAAATCAACTTAATAAAATAATTTAACTAAAAATAATTAGTCACACTAACTGGGGACTTCACATAGTCCATTGGTAGGTGATAAATCTCAATCACACTATGGTTGTGGGTTCGATTCCCACAGCTTTGTCCGACACAATGGGTTGTCACACGGTCTACATGTTGTACTTTTCCAAAAACTATATAATTTTATAATATTCCCAAAAATGATATAGATTTATCAAAATAACTATAACATAATTTCATCACAAATTTTATCTCATACCTCGCATTTTCATTCCAAAATTTAATAACTTGTAATTTCCTCAAACTCAATGATCATATAAAACCAAATGGTTATTTATAACTATATCCACAAGAGAAAAGATAATTCTTCCTAAATATCATTTTAACATGAAAAACTATAGGGTTAAAAATACAAGATAAATTCTTCCAATGTAATCCATCAACAACTATCACTAGTAATTTTTAAACAGTTCTCCATCCATTTATTTCAACATATCTTCTTCCTTGACCAAGAGGATATCCTATATAATAGTGCATTCACTCGAGTAATTTCCAGGTCCCCTGATTTTACGGAAAATGACTGTAAATGGATTCTTAGGACTATTTTTATTTTCTTCCATAGTACTCTTCATTTTTTCTCGACAATTATTTACCTTATGTCCTTCTTTCTCACACATAAAGCATTTATTTATTCCATTAAGACACCATCCTAGGTGACTCCTTCCACATTTCCTTCATGATGGAAAATGAGCATCCTTTTCTCAATGGTCTTCCCTGCTGGAGCTCTTATTATTCACCACTTTTCTCTTCCTTGTTGATTTTGGGAGATGGTTAATATATATGTTGTTGATCATATTTTTTGAAAACTGATTCAACATAAAATTGATATCTTTTATGTCTGTCAACTTTCCATTTTGTTTCTCATTTCCACCATAGATCAAACCTTGTACATCATGCTCAAAGTTACTATTACTTCCTTGGAATTCAACCATTGCCTAAAACTTGAAAGCATTGTGTGAGTAATAATAGTAATAAAATAATTTATAGAATATAATGACACCTTATTTTTAAATTTAAAACATCTTAGGATTAACCAAGGTCATTTATTATCATCTTATATTAAAATCATTCAAATTGGGTTGTAAAGAGAATGTAAATTATCTTAAGAATATCTTCTGGGAGTGTTGTAACTAAGAGTGTAGCAAGGCCCGTTGCCGTGTACCATGATATCCCTGGTCAATCCCGAAACTCCTTGTCGGATTTTTCACTCCTAGGTCATCTATTCCAGAGCCGCCTCTACCTGATGAAATCCAGGCTGGGATGTACTACATGGAAAATACAAAAAATCTCTACATTACCATGATTCTAGAAAGTTATTATATACTAATCTTCAAAGTATATCTTAGGGTAATGTTCTCTAATAAGTGTTTATCTAAATCTAGTTTCCATGTTTTGTACTAAACTTCCATTGATACCAAATATAATGCCCCGACGCCAGAATCCAGGAGTCGGTGAATTATTTTAATTCATTGGCATGATTAAAAGGAATCAAGACCTGAATGACTGATTAGTTTAGTAGTCTTGGAAATAAGATACATACATAAGTTCAACATTATAACTTTAAAAGAAAAACAACACCAATTTATTCCATTCGAAACATCCAAGCATCAAAAATTATTCATGCATGTCACCCATGAATATCTTCTTCATATCCTGGGAAAATGAATCATGAGAAAGGGGTGAGCTCAAATGCTCAGTAAGAGTAAAAAATAGAGCAGAAGATAACATAAACATTAGGCATAATGAGTAATTGGAAGCACATGCCTTTATAAATAATTAACATGAACACTTTATGGAAGTAATATGAGATGAGTAAATAATTCCATAATAAAACATAGTCATTGGTATTATACTAGTCAAATAACCAAATGAAATATCAATAGCTAATCTCATAATTATGGAATGCATAATTCCAGACAATATAACCCCATAGTCAAGGCCTCGTGCTAAGAATACAAATAATTTTTTTTCAAGGCCTTATGCCAAGACACTAGTTTGTCTCATGAGACCTACCGATGAATCAAGGAGCTATAGCGGGCTGCACCTGTCACATACTAAGTCCAATGAATTCCTCATATGAAAATGTTTAAACATAACATATACATTCTTATTAAATCTAGCATATGAAATGGTAATACTTTATCCATAAATCATGAATGGTATAAAAATAGCACATCAACAGTCAAACATAACTCATTAAATACAATATGGAAGAATGGATTATAATAGATTAACCTAAATCGATAATAATGGAGGATATTGATATAGATGAAAATAATCATCAAACCTATTTGAGAGAAATATGCCCCTTTTTGTTGAAAACATTTAAATGGCACACTATTTGTCAATAAGCAATTTAAAAAAATATTTTTGAATCAAAGTGTCCCATACCAATTTGAAACTTTGGAAAGGAATTTTAATTTTAAAACTATAATGTACATATAAATAAATCCTTAAAACCATTTTTAAAACATGGACATTAATGATAAATATTTAGAATAATAAATCTTTAAAACATTTAAAATGATATTTTTGTTAGAGTTCCAAACTAAAAGAGAGACACTTCAATACAAATAATTGAGGTAATAAAAACATTATAATATCATGAGAATAAACGAATTCATGATATACTATTTAAAAGTACATTATATACAACATATAAAAGTGAATTGGTGTATAACAACAATGAAGTCCCGATGGAATGTAAATTGAGATGTAATCTATTATAAAGACTGTATTCTTAGGTTAAGGATAAATCAATGACATAATTAAGTGTGACAAATATAAATACAATCAATATGATTTTACATTCTGTGAAAATTAATCAGAGGACATTCACACATATTCTTTTAAAAACAACACCAATTAATTGGATGTTTAACTCAATAAATGGAGATTGAGTTAAAATTACTCTTATCAAGTTCATATCGATGAATTGTGAATTTATCAATGGAGTGATTATGTGTATAAAATGTATATACAGAAAGGGGAGTGTAAATTACAACAGAAATAATAAATATTGATTCCACACATAATCATGGAGTAAAATAATCAATAAAGTATGCGTAAACCCACTAAGTAGAAATTGAAATTTGAAATTTCCTTATCGATTTGGTAACTTATGAAACATACAACCCATGAAAGAAGAATCATGAAATGAAGATGTAAATTACCATAAATTAAAGTATATTACACCAAGAATACAATCATGGATAGTAAATATGCCACAAAAAAGGAAATTGTGGCCAATATAGCATGAATCTCACGGGAATAAAAGGTGAGATGAAAAACCCTTACATCATTGTAATCGATCGAGTCATATGACCAAAAGATAATAACCACCAAATGAGTCACATAATATAGTGAATATAAAGATAATAATGATAATATATATCAAATGTAAGTACACAATACCCCACATGAAATATATATGTGGAGAACAATGAAAATCTCATGGAATTAAAAGTGAGATAAGAAACCCCTCACCTCATCTCCGACTTGTCTTGTATGTTCCATGTTCTTCCTGAATAATAAACTTATGTTAATTTCTACTTGATTAAGAAAATTTTTCAACATTATTATTCCTTTTATATCACTTATTACCTTGCTATAACAATTAGTTAATTATTTGAGTTCATATGGGATATTTTATTGATGTTCGGAACATGAGTCAAAAATGAACTTGTTATAATTACAATTTTTCCATGTGGTCAAAAGTCCATTATATCCAGAATGATATACATGATTTTGATATCATATATATATATATATTATATATATAGTATATATATATCTATTTATAATAGTACATATCATTTGGAGATAAGAAATGAATTGTACCGTTCATGGAGACGGTAAGTCGTACGTACGCAAAAAAGCTACTTTCACTTCTATTTTGTATTTTAATGGAATTAAGACATAATTATACATAGGTATATTATAATTATATTATAATATAATATATAATATTATTAAGTATAAACTTTATACATCCCACATAGGGCATTAACGAGTCATTTCATTTTGTGGGGGTGGTAGTCCGCACTTCCTCAAATGAAATTATCTCGTTTTACCCATAATGGAAACCATAAAATAACGATGTAAATGGAAAATAAAGAATCATAAAGAATACATAAACATAATATATATATCTTATATAAACACAGATACATTTTAATGGCCACCATGAGAGGTGTTAGGAGATGATCGAACAATCATCATTTCGTGAGATGTTAGTTTTCCATCCATAAAAACAATATATTCTTCACCCATTATATGGAGGTGTGCGTAATTTTAGATCTAATAATTATCGTAAAAACATCCTAGTATAGTGAGGATACCCGTGTTGTTATAAAAGAATGTAATAAAAAGTGTTTAGGGGGTTGGAGAAGTAAAATAAAACAAAATACAACCAAAGATTTTAAGAGATTGTGTTACCTTTAATTTGGGTAACTTTCTTTGGTATGAACCCTAAGGACTTCTTGAAGTGCTTTCTTCCTAAGGAAAGTCTTAGAGGTGGAAGAGGGGGATATTGAGAGATTATTTTTACAGTAGTTGGACGAGAAAAGGGGTATGCGAGGTGTGTGGAATCGGTTAGAAGTGGTGTCCTTTTATAAGGGGGGGGAGACGCTCTTTAGGAAAGCGCGAAAATATTATTTTATTATATAGTGATATTTGGATTCTAAATATCCAAAACTAAATAAAGTCGAAGATAAGAAGACTCATGGTCGAGATAAAATTATCCAATAAGAATTTGACAGGTTTTGGATAATATTTTAATATTAATAATCATATTTATTTAAATCATTTATTAATGAGGTAAATACTATATCATTATTGTGTCAGAAATAATTCAATTTATATGATGTATAAAAATTATAAAAAAATACCATAATATAGGAAATAGTTTTATATTTACAATTAATATTTATAGTCGAAAGGATGCCTCATATAGCCCCATGTAAAAATTGATATACTAAAAGATATTTGTTAATGTCATTTTTTTCTTTCCTTTAAGTTAATTAAAATAAAGTATCATTATCAGTATTAAGTGGCTCCATGGAGTCCCAAAATTGACCCAAGGATGCCCATGGTCGGCTATGACTCATCCAATAAGGTTAAGACAAGTGTTAAGGTAATTTGGTTTTATTATAATATTCTTTTTACCTTGAATTTCCCTATTTACCTTTAACAGCGGTAAATAAAAGTCAAAAGATACTATTCACAAAAAAAATTATTCTAATCTTATTGAACCAAATTTTACTTACTAATAACAACCATGTATGTCGGATTTTCAAAATTCAATTCACAGAAGCGGTAAAATTCCATTTAAATGAAATAGTCAGTTTTTAAACTACTACTAAGTGGTTTTACAATTCATCAAAAATTGAAGTTTTTCAAAAAAATACCAAAACTTCAGCCTAAGTGATATTTGATATTCTGAATTCAAAAATGATTTCTATTTTACCAAATTAAAAACATAGAAGTTGCATTAATTAATTTAAATTTAAATCTCGTTGTCAAAACAAATAGCGTGTTTTTAAGAAACAATAACTATCAAAAGATTGATAGTTGTTTATGTGTAATTTCAATGTGAAATTAATTCCAATTACCATCATTGGATTAAACAGTAAAAATATAATCTAATTATACTTCTAGACCATTAAAATTTATAATTCAACACTATAAATTATTTGGATTAAGAAAGCTGTTTTCAATTAAAATTTAGTATTTTTTCACTATTCACCCAAAAATGAAATTTATAAGAATAACTTCAAATATTTATCAAAACTAAAATTTTATGTCCCGATTCTAGATAAGAAGTTTATTTCTTCAAATTGAATATATAAAAGTGTCAAATATTTGATTTAAAATGGTTTTACCATTAAAAGGTGGTAACATTGCATTTTTTGAAAAATACTTCCTTTATCAGAAAAAATGAATTTGTTCTTATATTATGTATAAGAAATACAAAATATGGATTTTAGAATTATATGGAATATATATAATTCAAAATTCAGTTAATACTATTCATAACTTCTTTTGAATGGCTAGTTTGGTAAGCCATCGTGCGCTCGAACTCGGTGTTGTGTGAGGTCCAAGCTATTGAATTTAAAGAAAATAACTTACTATGAAATCTTGGGGTGTTACATTCTTCCCCCATTTTGGAAATTGTGTCCTCACAATTTTAAAATTGAGCTTGGGAACTTGATTGAATGTACCACATCAAAAAAAGAGTCTAGAAAACTATCTATTTAAAAGAAAGAAAAGGAAGTACAAAGGTCACCCTAGATAACTCATACTTGGATTCCATGTAGGAAAAATGGATATGGAAGATTGACTAAGTGTAAATTTCTGGTAGAGAGTGATATAAAACAATATCAGGAGAAAGTTAACAACAAAAAAACCACAAACTTGTGATAAGATAAACAGTCATTAGTTTCCTAGTAGGAAAAGTAAACAGATAATGTTTTTTTGTTTGTTTTAAGTTCCATTTCCTAAAGGTGGGGAATTTATTTTTGAGATTGACATAAAACATAAAGGGATATACTTACTTTTTAAGTATAGTTTCATCTTTTAATAAATTTATACCACTAACTCATTTTTTTAAATGATGACTATTCAAGATGACTTGGTCACACCTAAAGCGCTAGAATCATATAATCTACGAAGTATAAACTATATATATTTACCTTGTCTTCAGAGATTCAGAAAAACCAAAATGGTTAATACAAGATAAGATGATCCCCAAAAAGGATAATACTTTAGAGATAGAAATACTAATCTTATCTTCTTAAATTAAACCAACAATACTGAAAGTTCAATAAATACCATTCAATAAACAGTTGTCCATAAAATAGTTTAATATAATCCGAACTAATATTGAAACCCAAAACATGGAAGAATTTTCTTAAGTATTTTTACATGTTAAATTGTATCTCCAAATAATATCGACTACTCGTAATGTCACATACATAAAAGTAAATAACCTAATAACATATTCTATATGATAGGTTAATTATTTCAATAAATAACCCAAATCGCTATAAATCCACAATAAAAACATAGGTAAAAAGAAACACCTTTACTCTTCAAATTAAATACAATAGTATTCTATTTTCCTTAGGTATATTGGATTCCCAATAGAGAGAACGTCATCCAAAAGAAAATTTATCACTTAATCACCAAATCATTTTATTATGCTATGGATATCTATTTGATAAGACATAAGATCCCAAATCAACTTAATAAAATAATTTAACTAAAAATAATTAGTCACACTAACCAGTTCTCCAACCATTTATTTCAACATAGCTTCTTCCTGGACCAAGAGTATATCCCATAGAATAGGGAATTCACTCGGGTAATGTCCATGTCCACTACATTTATGTAAAATTACTGTAAATGGATTCTTAAAACTATTTTTATTTTCTTCCATAGTACTCTTCATTTTTCCTCGACAATTATTTACTTCATGTCCTTATTTCTCACACATAATGCATTTCTTTGTTCCATTAACACACTTTCCTAGGTGTCTCCTTCCACATTTCCTAGATGATGGAAAATGAGCTTCCTTTTCTCCATGGTCTTCACTACTGGAGCTCTTAACATTCACCACTTTTCTCTTCCTTATTGAGTCTGAGAGTTGGTTAATATATATGTTGTTGATCAATTTTTTGAAAAATTATTATTCATGAACCCGATATATTTTATGTCTGTCAACATTCCATTTTGTTTTTCATTTCCCCCATAGTTCAAACCTTTTACATCTTGCTCAACGTTTCTATGACTTCCTTAGAATCCATCCATTGACTAAAACCAAAAAACATTTTGTGAGTAACAATAGTCATAAATCCATTTAGAGAATATCATGACACCTTATATTCAATTTAAAAAATCATAGGTTTAACTATGGTTATTTATTCTCATCTTAGATTAAAATACTTCAAATCGTATTGTAAAGATAATGTGAATTATCCTAAGCATATCCCCTGGGAGTGTCGTAACCAAGAGTGCATAAAGGCTCGTTGTCGTGTACCAGGATACTCTGGGTCAAGCCCGAAACACCTTTCCCGAGTTTTCAATCCTAGGTACATCTATGCTTGAGCCACTGCTCATATCCAGACAAGGATGTACTACTTGGAAAATACAAAAAATATTTACATTACCAAGATTCTAGAATGTTCTTCTATACTAATCTTCAAAGTCTATCTTAGGGTAATGTGATCTAATCAGAGTTTATTAGAATCTAGTTTCCATGGTTTGTACTAAAATTCCTCTAATACCAACTGTAATTCCCCGACCCTAGAATCTAAGATCCGAGGCATTATTTTAATACATTGGCATGATTACAAGGAATCATGTCCTGAAGGACCTATTAGTTTAGTAGTCATGGAAACAAGATACATACATAAGTTCAATAGTACAACTTGAAAAGAAAAACAACACTAATTTATTCCATTTGAAACATCCATGCTTCTATGATTATTCCTGCAAGTCACTCATAAAAATATTCTTTATATCCTGTGAAAATGAAACATGAAAAAGGGGTGATCTCAATTGCTCAGTAAGAGTAAGAAATACAGCGGAAGACAACATAAACATTAGGCATAGTGAATAATTTGAAACACATGCCTTTACAAATAATTAACATGAACACTTGATTGTAGGAATATGAGATGAGTAAATAATTCATTAATAAAACTTAGTCACATGTATTCTACTAGTCGAACAACCAAATAAAATATGAATAGATAATCTCATAATGATTGAATGCATAATTCCAGACATCATAACCACATTGTCAAGGCCTCTTTCCAAGTCTACAAATAAGATTTTGTCAAGGCCTTGTGCCAAGACACTAGTATGTCTCATGAGACCTACGGATGCATCGAGGAGATATATCGGGCTCCAAATGTCACTTAATAAGTCCAATTAATTCCTCATATGAAAAGGTTTAAACATAACATAAACATTCGTATTAAATCTAGCATACAAAATTTCAATACTTTTTCAATAAACCATGAATGGTATAAAAATAGCACATCCACAGTCAAACATAACGTATTCAACACAATATGGAATGTTAAATTATAATAGATCATCCTAAATCGAGAATAATGAAGGATATTGACATAGATGAAAATACTCATCAAAACTATTTGAGAGAAATATCCCCCTTTTTCTTGAAAATATTTAAAAGTCACACTATTTGTCCAGAAGCCGTTTAAAAATATATTATTTAATCAAAGTGTTCCATACCAATTCGAATCTTTTAAATGGAATTTTAATTTTAAAACATTAATGTACATATAAATAAATCCTTATAACCTGTTTTAAAACATGGACATTAATGAGAAAAATTTATAATAATAAATCTTTAAAACATTTAAAATGATATTTTAGTTAGAGTTCCTAACCAAAAGAGAGAAACTAGAATAAAAAAAATTGAGGTAATAAAAGCTTTATAATATCCTAAGAATAAATGGATTCATGATATACTCTGTCAAAGTACATTATATACACAATATAAAAGTGAATTGGTGTATAACAACAATGAAGTCTCAAGGGAATGTAAATTGAGATGTAATCTCTTATAAAGACAGTATAGTTAGGTTAAGGATAAATAAACGAAATAATTATGTGTGAAAAATATAAATACACTAAATATGATTGGATATTCAGTGTAAATTAACCAGACGGAATTCACACATATTCTTGTAAAAACAAAACCGATGAATTGGATGTTTAACTCAATAAATGGAGATTGGGTTAAAATTACTCTTATCAAGTTCATATCGATGACTTGAGAATTTATCAATGGATTGATTATGTGTATCAAAAGTATATCAATAGAAAGGGTAGTGGAAATTACTACAAAAATAAAAAATAGTGGTTCCATACATAATAATTGAGTAAAATAATCAATGAAGTATGTGTAAAGCCCACTGAGTGGAAATGGAAATTTGAAATTCCATTACCGATATGGGAACATATGAAACATACAACCCATGAAAGAAGGTTAATACAATTAAGATGTAAATACCCATAAATTAAAGTATATTACACCCATAATAAAATCATGGATAGTACATACTCCACACAAAAGGAAATAGTGGCCAACATAGCATGAATCTCACGGTAATAAATGGTGAGATGAAAAACCCTTACTTCATTGTAATCGATCGAGTCATATGAGAAAAAGTTAATAACCACAAAATGAGTCACAAAATAACATGAATATAAAGAGAATAATGACAATATATATCAAATGTATGTACACAATACACCACAAGCAATATATAAGCGCGAACAATGGAAATATCACGGAATTAAAAGTGATATAAGAAACCCCTCACCTCATGTCCGACTTCTCTTGTATGTTCCTTATTTTTATTTAATAATAAACGTAAGTTAATTTATACTTTATTAAGAATATTTCTCAAGTTTATTTTACTTTTATATAACTTATTACATTTCTATAGAAATTAGTTAATTATTTGAGTTCATATTGGATATTTTATTGATGTTCAGAACATGAGTCAAAAATGAACTTGTTATAATTACAATTTTTCCATGTGGTCAAAAGTCCATTATCTCAAGAATGATATACATGATTCAGATATAATATATATATATATATATATTATCCATTATGTATATCTATTTATAATAGTACATAACATTTGGAGATAAGAAATAAAATGTGTCGTTCATGGAGATGGTAAGTCGTACGTAAGCATGACTGCTACTTTCATTTATAATTTGTATTTTAATGGAATTAAAAAATATAGATACATAGGTATATTATAATTCCAGTATAATATCATATACAATATCATTAATTCTATACTTTATACGTCCCACATAAGGCATTAACGAGTCATATCATTATGAGGGGGCTGTAGTCTGCACTTCCTCAAATGAAATTATCACGTTTTACCCATAATGGAAACCATAAAATAGTGATATAAATGTAAAATAGAGAATAATAAAGAAAAAATAATATATATATATATATATATATATATATCATATATAAATACAGTTCCATCATAATAGCCACCATGAGAGGCGGTAGGAGATAATCGAACAATCATCGTTTCGTGAGGCGTTAGTTTTCCATCTATAAAAACAGTATGTTTTTCAAAAATTAGATGTAGGTGTGTGTAAGTGTAGATCTAATATTTATCATAAAAACATCCTATTATATTTATTATACGGGTGTTGTTATAAAATAATGTAATAAAAAGTGTTTAGGGGTTGGAGAAGTAAAATAAAACAAAATAAAACAAATGAATTTAAGAGAAAGTGTTACCTTTAATTTGGGTAACTTCCTTTGGTTTAAACCAAAAGGACTTCTTGAAGTTAATTATGCCTAAGGTAAGGATTCTAGGAGGAATATGTGGATCTTGAGAGATTATTTTGGCTGTGTTTGGATGAGTAAAGGGGCTTTAGAGGTGTGTGGAATGGGATAGAAGTGGTGTCCTTTTATAAGGGGGAGGAGGGGCTCTTTAGGAAAATGTGATAATATTATTTTATTATATAGTGATATTCAGTTTATAATGGTCAAAAACTAATTAATGTCGAATATAAGGTGACTCATGGTCAAAATAAAATCAACCAATAAGAATTGGACAGGTTTTGGATATTATTGTAATATTAATAATCATATTTATTTAAATCATTTATTAATGAGGTAAATACTACATCATTATTGGGTCATAAGTAATTTAATTTATTTGATGTCTAAAAGTTATAAAAAAATACCATAATATAGAAAATCATATTAGATTTACAATGATTATTTATACTTGAAATGCTGACTTATATAACCTCATGTAAAAATTGACCTACTAAAAGATATTTGTTAATGTCATTTTTGTCTTTACTTTATGTTAATTAAAATAAACTGTCATTATCATTCATCAGTGGCTCCATGGGGTCCAAAAATTGACCCAAGGATGCCGATGGTTGGCCATGACTCATAAAATATGGTAAGGAGAAGTGTTAAGGAAATTTTTTATTATTATAATATTCTTTTTACCCAGAATTACCCTATTTACCATTAACCGAAATAACTAAAAGTCAAAAGGTACTATTCACCAAAAATTATTTTCATCTTATTGAGCCAAATACTAATTACTAATAACAACCATATATGTTGGATTTTCTAAATTCAATTCACAGAAGCTGTAAAATTTTATTTAAATGAAAAAGTTGGTTTATAAACTACTACTAAGTGGTTTTACTATTCATCAAAAATTGATTTTTGTTCAGAAAAATACCAAAACATATACCTAAGCTATATTTGATATTCCGAATTTAAAAATGATTTCTATTTTAAAAAATTTGAAACCTAGAATTTTCATTATTTAAATTAAAATTAATTACCTTTTTCAAAACAAATAACATGTTTTTAAGAAACAATAACTATCAAAAGATTGATAGTTGTTTATGTATAATTTAAAAGTGAAATTAATTCCAATTACCAACATTGGATTAAATGGTAAAAATATAATCTAATTATACTTCCAAACCATTCAAATATATAATTGAACACTATAAATTATTTTGATTAAAAAATTTGTTTTTAATTAAAATTTATTATTTTTTCACTATTAACCCAAAATGAATGTTATCAGAAAAACACCAAAAATTGGTAAAACTAAATTTTTATGTCCCTATTCTAGAAAAAAAGTTTATTTTGTCAAATTAAATATCTAAAAGTGTCAAATATTGGATTTAGTGTGGGTCTACCAGTAAAAGGTGGTAAAATTACATTTTTTTGAAAAATAATTCCTTTATCCGAAAAAATGATTTTGTTTTTATATTATTTCTAATAAACACAAAATATGGATGTTAAAATTATATGGAATATATATAATTCAAAATTTAGTTAATACTATTCATAACTTCTTTTGAACGGCTTGTTTGTTAAGTCGTCGTGCGCTCGAACTCGGTGTTGTGTGAGATGCAAGCTATTGAATTTAAAGAAAATAACTTACTCTAAAATCTTGGGGCATTACCTGACACCCTCCAAGGATGAGCCACCTCCATGGCCCCCACGGCCCTCGGGATGAACCCAATGGTCCTGGACGCCTAGCAGGCGGGGCCGATCCAAATGGGTCGGGCCGAGTCGGACTGACCGGGTCGGACCGGACCCGGGCCCACTACGACTCATTTACTTTCTTTAGGACATAAGTTTGGCACCAAATGTTCGTTTGAAGAACCGTCAGTGGTGGTAGAAATCCTGGAGTGAGATGGTACCTTTGATTATACCACACTAAAGTTTTGGATTATGATGGGAAATAGTCAGGTTGGATCGAGCACGAATCCAACCGAGCCCCCACGACTAAAAGGCTAATAACCCACAGAACGGGTTTCTGATTTATGCTCCATCTGTTACATTGGTCCCCCTTTGACGTGGCAGACCTTTGAGATACTTCTTTGTGGGACTTTGTGACAGTTTTAGTATCGACCAGTATCTTGTGGAGCGGATCCTCCTGGAGGACGAGTGAGCATAGTGCAGAGACCTGGTGGCTGGCTGAGACTTGATGACTACCGACCATTTCGACTGAGAGTGACTCAACTGGCCTAGTGGGGAGCGCATTGGTGATGAGGAAGACCCATTGTGGGGAGTGCCTTGGTGAAATTTCCGACCCATGGTACTCGACCGGAGGAGTGCCTCAGCCGGCTATGAGGGGGAGCGACCCTGTGTGACGCGGTAGACCCACGGCGGGGAGTGCCTCTGTGTGATGCGGCAGACCCACGGTACTTGATAAGAGGAGTACCTCATAAGTCCAAGGTTAGAGGGAAGCACCTATGTGTGACGCGGCAAGCCCACTTTACTCGATAGAGGAGGAGTTGTCCATTAGCTGAGGTGTTCGACGTTGTGTTCAGAATGTTACTTGATACTACCCCTAGAATAAATCTTGTGTGAGCTAAGTCAAAATCACTATGTTTTCCTCATGATTGAGATGGATTACTTGATAAATTCAGTATATGTATGGGCATATACCTATGTAAGGATAAGCGTTGATTTCATAACTTTTATTTTATCCTTGTTGGATTTTTTGTTACCTAGAGGGTCTCGGGGTCCCTACTGAGTGTCGTTATACTCACCCCTACACGGGCTATGCCCGCACCTTGTTGTGTTGGATGTAGAAAATGGACAACACTTACTGAGGCCGAGAGTACTAGGACTGGACGATACCTGGAGGTGGACCTTACAACGATTCGTTACACAGAGGAAACAGATGAATGAGGAGTGCTGAGGAGGCAATCTGTATCGACCCTTCAGGTAGGAACCTCAGAGGAAGACCCAACAGCGGACTTACCCTTTTCTTCAGTTGTACTTGTACTTTCTAGTTGGGCTTGTATTCTGGCCCGTTTTACATTCACCTCTCTTTTTTACACATTTTACGTGGTGTTTTGTATCCATCTATGTGCTTGCTTGTGTGTGTGTTTACAGGTTATAAAGTCATTGCCTTCCCAGTTTTAGGGAATTTCCCCTTTGGTTCTAGTCACCAGCTCCTGGCCTATGGATGTTGGGCTTGGGGTAGTCACGACACGGGCCCTGGGGGACAGGTCATGACAAATTGGTATTAGATGAGTCGGTTCTACCGCAAAACATGGACTCTGATCTTTTCTGTGAAGCAATATTGTTATGTGTATTGAGTGTGGTTTTTAGTTCAAGGAGTCCAATGTTGGTGCAACGGCCGACATGTCCATTCAACAGGACCCCAACTTCTGATTTCTGACTCAGTGTAAGAAAACACTGATTGTGTGTGTGCTTTCAAGAGTTTTTTTTTGATCTTTTGACTCAGCTCACCAGGTGTAACTTTTGACCATGGTGCCCCTATTTCTGTTCAGGATGTCTCCACGTAGATATCTAGCTATAATTCCGAGATTTGGATGCACTGATAGCCCACCGAGCGATGAGGCCTCGGTGCTGGGCCCTTTTCCAGTAGAGGCACTAGGGGAGGCACCAGTGGTACCATTCCCCGTTAGGATACAGATGCCACCAGCCCCAGCAGCAGACGGTTCATGCCGCTTGAGTTAATTTCACAAGTTTCAACGCCATAGGCCACATAGGTTTATGGGAGAGATGGACCCACATGCGACTGAGGATTGGATAGAGGCTATGGTGAGAGTCTTCCGACTCGTAGGGACACCAGCCGATCTCATGTTGATCCTTTTATCGAACCTTCTACAGGAAATAGCTGGCAGATGGTGGATTTGGATGCTCCGGGTTCATGATGAGGTGACGCTTCTCTGGGAAGACATTGAAAGCCTATTTTGGGAAGAGTTTGTCCCAACGAATGTTCGTTCAGTGCGCATACTGGAGCTTCTTCATCTACACCAGGGCAGCATGACTGT
The DNA here is from genome assembly GCA_963277665.1 of Viscum album. Lineage (NCBI taxonomy): Eukaryota > Viridiplantae > Streptophyta > Magnoliopsida > Santalales > Viscaceae > Viscum > Viscum album. Next base: position 83,040,752 of record OY728121.1, on the reverse strand, counting down.
AGCTCAGTATTCAATGAGTTTCATGACCTCTCACACTACTCCACAGATATGGATCGGGACCCTTTCTTCAGGGCCCGGACCTTCGAGAAGGGACTCAGGTGGGAGATCAGGGCTTTGGTGAGCTCACTTAGCATCCCAAAATATGAGGGTGTGTTAGAGAGATCCCTCTTGGTGGAGAGTTTCCTTGTTGAGCAGTCACCAGTGGCGGGACCCACTACCAGTCTTCACATAGCGGATTTTTCTGCATCTGGTAGCAGGAAAACGTCACCAAGGTCCAAGAGGGCCATAACTACAGGTGGACGACTGCATGACTCAAGAGCGGTTGTGCAGGGCACCCGAAGCGGAATTAGTCATGCCCGGAGTGGGTAGTGTTATGCATGCGGCATGTAGGGTCACATGGCTCATGACTATCTGACCCACTGTTCAGATGATCAGCAGACGGTTGAAAAACTACCCAGGAAAAGATAGAGGTTCAACCGAGGAGGTCTGTAGGGAGCAGGTGGACATGGCAGAGGAGCTGGTCATGAAGCTGGTGGTGGGCGACGATTTGAGATGTTACTACCACCACCACCAAGAGGTCCACCCTGACCGTAGGGAGCAGGTGGACAAGAGATAGCTCAGCTCCAAGGAGCTAAGGCCTACGACCACGGTGCTTTGGAGATGATATGAGGTTTGATCTATTTCTACTACAACACAGCTTCAGTAATTATAGACATAGGTGCCAGTCATTCTTTCATTGTCACTACCCTCGTTCAGAGCTCAAAGATTCCGATGGAGCCATTAGCTCGATCCTTACAGCTAGATACTCCTACGGGAGTGGATTCGATGATTACACACTGGTTCCAGCAGTGCGAGCTTACTCTAGGAGGCAAGAGCTTCAGCTGAGATCTTCTAGTAGTGGCGTTGAGGCCTTAAGACTTCATCTTGGGTATGGACTGGTTAACTACAGTCAATGCTCAGATAGATTGTATTAGGTGAAAAGTGCGGTGTGTCCACATGGATAGGACTAGTTTTACCTTCACCGGAGATAAGGGAGCCTATGCAGCACATGATGGACTTACTCATAGGAGGGTGCAGCCAATTACACATCAGTTGGCTAGCCTTACCCTCAGAGCTGTTGAGGTGGAGAGTCCAAGCTATCCTGTAGTGGTGGACTAGTACATGGATGTTTTCCCTAATGATGTTCTAGGTCTACCTCCTCACAGAAAGGTGGACGTTTACATTGACTTATACACCAGGATGACACCGATATCTACACCAGCATATTGGATGGCTCCTGCGAAGCTTCATGAGCTGCAAGTACAACTAGAGGACTTGCAGGGGAAGGGAATTATCTAGCCCAGTGTTTCCCCTTGGGCAGCCCCTGTTCTGTTTTCCAAGAAGGTGGATGGGAGCATGAGGATTTGTGTTGACTATTAGCACCTGAACCAGGTGACCATGAAGAACAAGTACCCACTCATGAGGATTGACGAACTCTTTTATTAGATAAAGGGAGCATGGTGGTTCCCGAATATATCCTTAGATCTTGCTATCACCAGCTCAGAGTATGAGACGAGGATGTGCATAAGATGAACTTCAGGTGTTGGTATGACCATTATGACTTCTTGGTTATGCCATTTGGCATAACCAACACTCCAATAGTGTTCATGGGACTCATGAAAAGGATCTTTCATCCATACCTTGAATTCTTTGTAGTCGTCTTGATTGACGACATTATATTATACTCAGTTACTGAGGAAGAGCATGCCTATCATTTCCATGCAATACTGGACACACTCTGAGAGCACCGGTTTTATGGTAAGATCTCGAAGTGCAAGATTTGGATCTGAGTGATTCACTTTCTAGGACATATCATATTGGAGGATAGAGTTGTAGTGGATCTAGTGATGATTGAGGAGGTACTTTCTTGGGATCCACCCAGGAGTGTGACAGAGGTATGGAGTTTCCTGGGATTGGCTGGATACTAACGGAGATTTATGCCAGATTTCTCAAGAGTTGCAGCACCACTATCTGCCTTGACGAAGAAGGGGCGACCCTTCGCATAGTCGAAGAGATGCTAGTAGAGTTTTTAGAAGTAGAGGCAGAGGATGACTAGTGCCCCCATCTTGAGGCTACCGGAGGAGGGCGTAGGGTACTTAGTTTACTACGATGCATCAGGGACCAGGCTTGGATGTGTCCTGATGAAGGAGAGAGTAGTGAAGGCATATGGTTCTTGGAAGTTGAGACAACATGGGCAGAACTACACTACCCATGACCTGGAGTTAGCAGCAGTTGTCTTCACCTTGATGATGTTGCGGCACTATCTGATGGGTGAGCATTTTACCATGTTCTCTGATCACAAGAGTCTCAGGTATATATTTTCCCATAAGGACATGATATTGAGACAATGATGTTGGCTTGAGTTCTTCCAGGACTATGACTTCCAAATATTCTATCCTCCTCGGAATGGAAACATTGTAGCAGATGCACTCAGCAGGAGGTTTGGTATATAGCTGCTAGGAGAGGTGACAGAGCAGCTGACCGGTTTATAGATATCCTTTGTGGAACGTGATGGAGAATCATTAGTTCAGTCTCTTACAGTCACTATACCACTTTTTCAGCGAGTCAGGGAGGCGCAGTGTGGGGACATTGACTGCGAGGATCGACGTGCTCGAATATCCACAGGGCAGACACCTGATGGATTTTCTGAAGGTGGGGAGCACGTCATCCTCTTCAGAGGACGTACCATGGTACCATTGGAACTTCATGAGGAAGTATTGAGGGTGTTACACACATTTCTTCTAGAGTTACATCCAAGAGTGGAAAATATGTACCAGAATCTCTGTTGATAGCACTGGTGGACGAGAATGAAGAAAGCAGTTGCAGAGTTTGTCTCTCGGTGTCTCACTTGTCAGCAAGTGAAGGCGGAGCATCAGGCACCGGTAGGATTGGTTCATCATTTTGAGGTCCCATAGTGGAAGTGGAATGGGATATCCCTAGACTTCTTGACAGGAATACCACGTACATCCAAGGGACATGACTCAATTTGGGTGATCGTCGACCGACTCACCAAGTCAGCCTACTTCCTACTAATCAGAGAGCAGGGTTCAATAGAGAGCATGGGATGCCTCTATGTTTAGGAGATTGTGCGGCTACATGGATTACCTAGATGATTTTCTCCAATCATGACACATGTTTTACTTCCTGGATATGGAAGGTGTTCATGGTGGATTTCAGGATGTAGCTTCGTTTGGGCACCGCCTTCCATCCTTAGATGGATGGCCAGACTGAGAGGATCATTCAGACCCTCAAAGACATGCTTCATTCATATGTCTTAGACTTTGGTCGTAGCTGGTAGGATCAATTACCTTTAGTGGAGTTTCCATACAACAATAGTTATCACTCCAAAATTGGGATGGAACCATTTGAGGCGTTATACTGGTGACCTTACATATCACCTTTGTGTTGCACTGACATAGGGGAGCCAGTACTAGTGGGACTAGAGATGGTACGGGCTACCATAGAGAAGGGGAAGATCATCCAGGAGTATATGAAGACTGCATAGAGTAGGAAGAAGTCATATACTGACAGGAGACAGAGACCTCTGGAGTTCAAGTTTGGTGACCACATCCTTCTACGGGTCTCACCCTGATGAGGTCTATGGAGATTTGGTCGAGGCTGCAAGTTATCTTTGAGGATTATCAGACCATTTCAGGTTCTCACCAAATTTGGGGAGGTGGCATACCACTTAGGTATTCCACCTCAGTTGCACAGAGTTCATGATATCTTCCATGAATCCCAGCTGAGGAGATACGTGCATGACCCTTCTCACATCATCGACCATGGAAAGAAGGAATTTGACGATGAGGTGACTATTACAGATGTTCTAGTAGACATGGAGGATCTACAGGAGTAGGTCCTTCATGGATAGTCGAAACCTCTGGTGCATATTCGGTGGCAACACGGGAACCTCCAAGAGAGCACATGGGAGTGGGAGGCTCATATGTGTGATCAATACACCCACTTGTTCCCTTAGTTTGAGTTGTGACTAACGAGGATGCAAATCCCTGAGGTGGGAATAATGTAAAGACCCAGAATTTCCATGTAATTTTTTTAATTAAATGGGAATTTTACAAGTCTGTGAAAATTGACAACACGTGATTAGGAGGCCCAGAGTTCTAGGAATTAATTTTTGTAATTATTTTCAAGTACGTTCAATAAAAGTGCTAGAGGGTTTTTCTAACTTTTGAACAAGTTCATGGAATTGAAATCCAAGGGCACCATTGAATTCGTAGTGCTGGTATTCACTTAAGGAGACTTTCACTTCGACGACAGATGGTCTAGGGTGAAAGTTATTTTTTGGGTTTTTCGTGTAAGAATAATATAAAAAAAAAAGTGTGTGACATTTTATTTTTATTTCCAACACCTATGTGCGTGTTGGGAGGTGGGGTCCACCAGAACTAAACCTCCATGAGGATGTTGAGAAGTGGGGACCACTAGACCTTAACCTCCCATGAGAGGTTATGGTGGTGGGGACCACCCAAACCAAACCTCCCATGAGTGGTTATGGTGGTGGGGACCACCCGAGGCCTAAACCTCTTGAAATCCCCTCATTATAGAGAAAAACCTCTCAACCCACCTCATTAATTTGGAGGGGACTCTTGAATTCCTCCACATTAATTATGCCAACGCACATACCCTTAAAATGACAACCTAGTTAATTGATTAGGCTAATTTGAATTTTTTCCAATGAACTAAAGAGAGAAGTTAATCTATTATCCTTGGCATCTTTGGTGGAATTGGGAGGAAGGAGCTCTTGGGAGAAAGCTCTTCAATGAATAACATGTTATTCCCCGAAGAACACACCACCAATGAAGAACGCTCTACCAACGAAGAATGCCAACCCCCTTCGACCTTCTTCCACGGGACTTCTTCCGACATGGGACATCCTCATCTATGGAGAATCGACGATCGTACTACCATTTTTAACCAACGTCATCAAGAGAACGAGGTAGGGGTTTATTTATATTTGATTATCGCTTCCCATGTTCTCCCCTTCAAATTATTTTGCAGGATGGGGAATAGAGATTGACATGAATTGTGGGAAATGATGTTTTAAAATATAATCCTTACACGTTAATGCTTTGTTCTTTGTGATCCACTTTCTATCACTCTAAACGTGTTGGGTATGGTGAAAAAAAACATTGCCCGACCCCTCCGACGTTCATCTTTGATGTGTTCTTCAAAATGGAGGAAGGCGAAGAAGGAAACGAATGCAACAACACTGGAACCCGCGGCCTCCCCGACCCATGCCACCCCGCAGCACATCGACCTTGAGGTCGAACTAGCCCCACGCCTGGCCGAACCCCCCGTGGCTAGATCGAGCTGTCGTGCCACCTCGGGCCGAACCCCTCGCCGTGTAGCCACCATGCTGAGTCGTCACGCCTCCATGTTTTCGAGACGCCATGCCGAGCTGCCATGCCGAGCCACTGTGCCGATCTGTCGTGCCACCACTGTGTCGAGCCGTCGTGCCGCCCCGAGCCAAACCCCCCTCGCCACGCCGCCGCCATGTCGAGCGGCTATGTTGTCGTCGTCCGCCAAGCCGCGCCACTGTCTGTGCTGATCCAAGATGCTGTCGCCGTTGTACCCTCACCACGACCCTCTGAGCCACCTGAGCCACCCTCGTCGCGGCCTTACGAGATGACCCGAGCTGAGCTGACCTACGGCCCAGCCGTTCCGTGGCTGAGCCACCCTCGCAACACCCTCCAAGGCCAAACCATCTCCATGGACCCTCACGGCCGTCGTGCCGAACCCAACGGGATTTCCCGCCCAGCAGGCCAAGCCAGACCCAGTGGGTCAGGTCGGGCCGACCCAAACCGGGTCGGCCCAGGCAGGGTCGGGTGGAGTCGGTCCGATCGGGTCAGACCAGACCCGTGCCCACTATGACTCATTTACATTCTTTTGGACATAACATTGGCACCATACATTCATTTGATGAACTGTTGATGGTAATGAAAATCTTGGAGCAAGACGGTCACTTTGAGTTTACCACACTTGAGTTTTGGATTATGATGGGAAATGGTTAGGTTGGATCAACCATGAATCCAACTGGTCCCTCGGGACTAAAAGGCTAATAACTCACAGACCGGGCATCTGATTGACACTCCATATATTATGTTGAGACCCCTATGATGTGGTTTACCTTTGAGATACTTTTTCGTGGGATTTCATGAGAGTTGGATTATCAACTAGTAGCTTCGGGAGTGCATCCTCCTAGAGGACGAGCGAGCATAGTCAAGAGACCAAGTGGCTGGATAAGACTTGATGACTGCTAACCGTTTCGACTCAGAGTGACTCGATAGACCCAGTGGGTAGCGCCTTGGTGACGCGGGAGACCCACGGTGGGGTGTGCCTTGGTGATGCGGAGACCCATTGTACTCGAGAGGAGGAGTTACTTAGGAGGATATGAGAGGGATCACTTCTATGTGACGTGGCCGACCCACGGTGGGGAGCGCCTCAATGTGATGTGGAATATCCACGATACTCAACTGGAGGAGTAACTCAGCTGTCCAAGGTTAGTGGGAAGCGCCTTTGTGTGACACGGAAGTCCCACCTGACTAGATAGAGGAGGAGTTCTCCAGTAGCTGAGGTGTTCAACGTTGTGTTTGGAATGTTACTTGATACTACCCCTAGAATAAATCCGGGTGTGATTTGAGTCATAACCTTTGTGTTTTCCCCATTATTGATATGGATTACATGATAAATTAGGTATATTTATGGGAATATACCTATGTAAGTATATATTTTGATTTCATGCCTTGTGTTTTATCCTTTTGGGATTTTGTGAGACCTAGAGGGTCTCAGGGTCCCTACTGAGTATCGTTATACTCACCCATGTGTGGGCTATGCCCCCACCTTGTTGTGTTGGATGTAGACGACAGACAGCGTTGACTGAGGCTGAGAGTACCATGACTGGACGATACCTAGAGGTGGGCCTGACGATGAGTCTGTACATGGGGGAGACAGATGGATGAGTAGTGCTGAGGAGGCGATCTGTACCTACCCTTAAAGTAGGAAAATTGGTGGACAACCCAACAGCTGACTTTCCCTTTTCTTCAGTTGTACTTGTACTTTCTAGTTAGGCTTGTATTCTGGCCCCTATTACTTTCAGAACTATTTTGTTATACACTTTACATGGTGTTTCGTATCCAGTTAGGTTCTTTCTTTTCTGTATGTTTACAGGTTATAAAGACAATGCCTTCCCATTTTTAGGGAATTACGCCTTTAGTGCTAGTTGCTAGCCCCTAGCCTATGGAAGGCGGGCTTGGGGTAGTCACGACATGAGCCCCATGGGACAGGTCGTGACAGTCCTAATCTAATTGGTTGATACATTTCTGACCATGTGAATCCTTGGGTCAATTTTGGGACCCCATGGAGCCTTTTAATAGTGATAATGACACTTTATATTAATTAATTTAAAAAAATTACCAAAAGGACATAAATATATATCTTTTAGTAAAAACAATTCTTACATGGGGTTATATAAGTATTATCTTTGACTATAAATATTCATTTGAAAGAAAAAACATTTTCAATATCATGGTATTTTTTTATAATTTTTAGACAACAAATAAATAAAAATTTTAATGACATAATAATTATGCAGTGTTTATCTCATTAGTGAATGATTTAAATAAATATTATTATAAAGATTAAAATAATATCCAAAAACTATTAAATTATTATTGAATGATTTTATTTCAAAAAATAGTCATCTTATCTCAGAATTTAATATGTTTTGGACCTTTAGATACATAATATCATTATATAATAAAACATCATTTTCAAACATACCTAAAGTGCCCTCCCCCCTTATAAAAATCCATCACCTCTAACCCATTACTCACAACTCTAAATCCCCTTGTCTCATCGAAAATCTTACCAACTAAGCTGTCAATAACCCTCTCTTCTTCTTATAATCCTCACCATAGTAGAAAGAACTTCAAGAAATCCTTTTGGTTCAAACCAAAGTGAGTCACCCGATTTAAAGGTAACATCTTCTCTTAATTTATTTTCTTTTATTTTACTTCTCCAACCCCATAAACACTTTTTATTCCTTTATTTTATAACAACACCAGTATCATAAATATACTAGGTTGTTGATATGAGATGTATTTGAACTACACTTATACACGCCTATGTCTAATGGGTAAAGAACATACTGTTTCTGTGGACTGTGAACTACTGCCTCATGAAACGATGATTGTTCAGTCTTCTCCTACCACCTCTTATGGTGGCCATTAAGATTGAACTGTATTTATAGGAGATATATATTATATTTATATTTTCTCTATACTTTTGTATTTTTCATTTATATCATACCTTTATGGTTTCCATATTGGGAAAATTCGATGATTTCATTTGAGGAAGTGCAGACTATCGCCCCTCAAAGTGATATGACTCATTCATGCCATACATGGAATGTATAAAGTATAGATTTAATGAAATTACATAATATAGATATAATACTATAATTATAATTTACTTATGTATTATTTAGTTTTCATTCCATTAAATATAAAATAGAAATGAAAGCAATGTTTATGTGTACATACGGCTTGCCATCTCCATGAACGTTGTTTTTCATTTATTAAATCCAAATGATATGGAATATTATAAATACATATACAATGGATATATATGATATCTAAGTCCTGAATATCATTCTAGAGTTAATGGAATATTGACCACATGGAAAAGTTCTAATTATAAAAAGTTCATTTTTGATTAATGTTCTGAACATCGATAAAATGTCGGATATGAACTCAAATAATTAACTAATTGTTGTAACAGGGTAATAAGTGATATAAAAGGAATAATAAACTTGAAAAATGTTCTTAAGGAAGTATAAATTAAATTACGTTTATTATTCAGGATGGACACGGAACATACGAGTCCATTCATACATGGGGTAAGGGGGTTCTTATCTCACTTTTAATTTCATGATATTTCAATTGATCGCCACTTATTTATTGCATGTGGTGTATTGTGTATTTCCATTTGATATATATTATCATGATTATATTTATATTCATTTTATTCTATGATTTATCTGGTGGTTATTATATTTTGGCTTACGACTCGATTGATTACAACGTGGTAAGGGGTTTCCATCTCACTTTTAATTCCTGTGAGATTCATGCTATATTTGCCGCTATTTACTTTTGTGTGGTGTATGTACTTCCCATTATTGTATTATTTGTGTAATATAATTTAACTTATGGGAATTTAAATGTCACGACCAGTCCTTGGGGCCCGTGCCGTGACTACCGCAAGCCCGCCTTCCATAGGCCAGGGGCTGGTGACTAGCACCAAGGCGTAAATCCCAGTAAAAAGGGAAGGAATTTCCTTTGAAAAGTAAACAAGCACCACAGAGTAAGAAAGCAGAAAAGTAAAAACTATGTAAAAACTGAACAAGCTGTGCTGAAAGTAAAAGGGGCCAGAAATACAAGCCCAACTGTAAAGTACAACTGAAAGGGAAAAACAACAACTGAAAAGAAAAGCCGCAGTGTCGAGCCATCCTCTGAAGGTCCCCCCTGAAGGGTGGGTACAAATAGCCTCTACAGCTCCTCGGTCCAGCCATCCGCTCCGAGTACGTCCCGCCCAGTGGTCCACCTCCAGGTACCGTCCTGCTCTGCAAGACTCCACCACGATCAGCGCTATCCGTCATCTACAACCAACACAACGTAGTGCGGGCATAGCCCGTGCAGGGGTGAGTATAAGCTACTCAGTAGGGACCCAGAGACCCCCGAAGTTCTCCCGAAATCCACAAAGGATAAACCACAAAGGAAAGATACAATCACGAAGTAACATCTGACACGGCTTAGGTATATTCCCATTCATATACCTAAGTCATCAATTCCCGTTCGACTCCAATGCCCGAGCCCAAGCACAACCCAGTCCACATAGGAAAGCAAACGTATACCCACACAAGATAGCTCAACACAATCCATAAAGGATTGTAAACAGTAAATCCACACAGGATAGCTCAACACAATCCACAAAGGAGAGTAAATAGTAAATCCACACAGGATAGCCCAACACAATCCACAAGGATATTAACTCAAGATTCAGCTCACACAGGTATACTTCTTCGAATGACGATAAAGATGATCACTGATCCATCTAAGGCATTGGACCCACAAAGGATCGATAGGTAACTAACCCCCGCAATGACCCACACAGGATCGGGCCCACACAGGACCTGTAGGCACTGGCTCACACAGAACCGCTGAGCGCTGACCCACACAGGATCGGACCCACACAGGATCGGGCCCACACATGACCTGTAGCACTGATCCACGTAGGATCGCTGAGTGTTGTAGTCGTCGCAGTCCACTGAGGAACTCTGCATAGTCGTCGTCGCAGCCCACTGAAGATCTCTGCACAGCGGTCGTCGCAGTCCACTGAGGATCTCTGCACGGTCGTCGCTGTCGAAATAGCAGTCGCAGCCAGTACTAGGGTTCCCGCACACTGTAAGCTCGTTCGGGAGGGTCCGCTCCACGAGCCGAGAGGCTGATACATCAACTGTCACAAATTCCGAAGTTGATGTATCCAAAAGCTCCGTATCGTCAACAGGAACTCAACGTCGTAGACGGCGCGTCAATTGGACGCCCGGTCTGAGAGTTATTGGCTTTTTCGTCACAGGGGCGCGGTTGGTTTTTAAGGCAAAACCAACCCGACCATACACCACCTACGTCCAAACCTCAGGAGGAGTGTGCCAAAAGATCCGTCTCACATAGAGGAATTCAACAAAGCCGGTGGCACGTCAATCAGACGTCCGTAGCTCAAGATATGAGCGTTTCCGCTCCGAAGGCCCGGTAGGTTTTGTGTACGATCCAACCTGGACAAACCCAAAGTATTCAGAAACCTTGAGTGCGATATACTAAAACGACCGTCTCGATCCAAGGATCACGTTGCTGCTGACGGCGCGTCATTCGGAGGCCCGTAGCTCAAGTTACGGGCATTTGACCGAAAGCGGTCCGAAGACGGGGGGTCCGGGCCCAGGCCAACCCCCCCTGGGTCGGCCGAACTGGGTCGAACCGAACCGGTTTGACCTGGTCCAGTCCGGCTAGGGTGCGGCCCGGCCGGTTGGACTGGCCTGGCTTGGTTCGGCCGAGCGGCCGAATGATCGCGTGCCGCGGGGCGCTGCCCCCGCGGTCTGGAGATGTCGCGGCCCTGCGTTGGGGCCGCGCTGGAGCAACGGACGCGGATTTAGCCGCGTCCCGTGCGGGTGAGCTGGACCCGCACGGCCGCGGGTCCGTTGGCCGATGCGGCCGCAGCTTCAGCCGCGACGGTCTCGTCCGGCGGCGCACCGGGGCGCCGGCGACCCGCGCCGCCGGAATCTTCCGCGGGCCACCGGAGTTACTCTGGTGGTCCGTTTTCCTTCCCGTCTGCGCCGGTGTTCCTCCCGGTTTCCGTTCTTCACTACGGTATCAACAAAATTTCCCTTGCGTCGCGTTTCATCGTCGCCCGCCAAACCCGCACAACCACGAAGAACGGCAGAGGGTTGTCGGGCCATGTTCGTTTGGCCCGCACCCTCCGCGTTAGATAACAACAACGGGAGAAAAATAATTCAACACATGAAACAACAATTTTAATAAATTAAAATTGTTCATTTGAAACCGGTTCTTTAATTTTAAAGAAACTTTCATGGGAATAAGGGTATTTCCAAAACAAATCCCTACCTCGTCAAGTCGTCATCCGCAGGTGCTTCGCGGAAATTGATCGTCGCAGAAGGAGGCGATCGTCGTGTCGCGGAAGGCGTCGCGTCGTCGCGGAAGGGCGTCGTGTCGTCGCGGAATCCGGCGTTGCGTCGACGAACTCAACGGACCAAGAAACAACATATTTAATTATAAATAATTAAATCCGTGTTTTGTTAAAAACCACAGAGGAGATTAAAAAGAAACCCGAGATCTCTTACCTCAGGCAGTTGGTGATCGGAGATTGGGGCGGGGAAGAACGTCTCGGATGAAGCGTCGTCAAACTCCGACGGTGACGGTGTTCTTCGCGTTCTTCGCGTTCTTCACATTCTTCGCGAAGGAGGATGAAGGCTCAAGAATTCTGTCAAAGCCTCTCAACGTGTAATCCTCAAAATGTTGTGTTGGTCTTATTTTATTATTACGCCAACAAATGAAAAAGAGGTAAGTAATGACCAATTAATTCATAGAATTAATTCAACGAAAGAAACTGCCCATTTAATTCACGAATAAAACCGCCCAATTAAATGGTCTGTTAAGAATTTAAGAAAATGGGTCAGTTGACTTTCATAATGACAGGTTTTCACGGGTGTATTACTTAGCGAAAAAGAAACGACGGGGCTCGTGCGGGCCCCACCACACAAATATCCTACCAAGAGGGTAGGATATTTTTGGATAGTACCCTATCCGTTTCAACTCAGTTTAAGTGGCTTTCAAGTGGCTTCAAGTGGCTTAAGTGAAATAAAATAATGTTTTTCGTACAATTATTTTATTTCTTAACTTTAAGCCCGAAAATTAAAAACCACACCCGAGCAAACGCAACTCCGGAAGAGGAGTTTCTAAGCAAATACCGGCGCTGCGATTTCATCAGTGCCCTCAGAATTCGATTCTGGGCACCGGTTCAAAAGTTAGAAAACCCGCTTGTCCGTTCACTGAACGTACCCGAGCCAAACTTTGAAAAAATGATTCCGGGCACACCGGGCCTCGGAATCAGGTGCTGTTAGAAACTGCGTTCTTGTAAAAATTCCAAAGAAAATTAAGAAAAAAATTTCCTTGAATTTTACGGGTCTTTACATTACTCCCACATCAGGGCTTTATGTCCCCATAAAGATACATCATAAACTAGGGAAACAAATGTGGGTACTGAGCACGCATCTAAGCCTCCCGCTCCCAAGTGCTCTCCTGGAGGTTCTCGTGCTGCCATCTGATGCGCCCAAGAGGAATCGATCGTCCACATAGGACCCACTTCTATCGATCCTCTATCTCCACCGGGACCTCCATAAAAGTCTCCCCATCATCCACGTCTAGCTCCCCATGGTCAATGATGTGTGTTGGGTTGTGCACGTATCTCCTCAGCTGAGATATGTGGAAGACGTCGTGCACCCGGTGCAACTAAGGTAGTAGAGCCAGGCGATAAGCCACCTCGCCAATCCTGCTGAGGACCTGGAATGGTCCAATGAAGCGTGGAGACAACTTGCTGCCTCGGCCAAATCTCCGCAAACCACGTCGAGGTGAGACACGCAAGAAGACGTGGTCACCATCCTCGAACTCTAGTGGCCTCCGCCTCCTATCAGCATATGACTTCTGCCGGCTCTGAGCTGTCCTCATCCGCTCCTGGATGACCTGGACCTTCTTTGTCGTGGCCCGGACCATCTCTGGTCCCAGAAGTGCTGACTCCCCAGGGTCTGTCCAGCACAAAGGAGATCTGCAAGGTCTGTCGTACAACGCCTCGTATGGTGCCATCCCGATGGTGGAGTGGTAGCTGTTGTTGTACGCGAACTACACCAAGGGTAGGTGGTCCTCCCAGCTGCGACCAATGTCGAGGACACATGCGCGGAGCATATCCTCGAGAGTCTGAATGGTCCTCTCCGTCTGACCATCCGTCTGAGGGTGAAAGGCTGTGCTCAGACATAGTCGCGTCCTGAATGCCTCCTGCAACCCCTTCCAATGTCGGGAAGTAAAGCGAGCGTCCCGATCGGAGACGATAGTCGATGGAACACAGTGAAGCCGTACAATCTTCTGAACGTAGAGATGCCCCAAGCTCTCCACTAAGCCCTGCTCTCAGATGGGTAATAAATGTGCCGACTTGGTGAGTCGGTCAACAATCACCCAAATGGAGTCGGACCTCTAGAAGTGCGTGGAAGTCCAGTTAGGAAGTCCATAGATATCCTATCCCACTTCCACTCTGGGACCTCCAAGGGCTGTACCAATCCTGCTGGTACCTGATGCTCTGCCTTCACCTGCTGGCAGGTGAGGCACCGTGAAACGAAATCTGCCACAACCTTCTTCATGCCCGACCACCAATGCTGTCGTCTGAGATCCTGGTACATCTTCACCACTCCAGGATGTACCGCCAAAGGAGAAGTGTGAAACTCTCTCAGTACCTCCTCTCGTAAAACGATTGGTACCAGGGTACGTCCTCTGAAAAGGACGTCGTGATCTTCTCCAATGGAGAAACCATCAGGTGCCTGTCCCGAGGATATTTGTGCACGCCGTGTCTCACAGTCAGCGTCCCCATGCTGAGCCTCTCTGACCCGCTGTAGAAGTGGAGGAGAGACAGTGGGAGACTGAAGGAAGGCTTCTCCGTCTCTATCCACGAAGGATATCTGCAAAGCGGCTAGCTGCTCTGTCGCCTCCTCAAGTAGCTGGATGCCTGTCCTCCTGCTGAGGGAATCGGCTACCATGTTCCCCTTCCCAGGAGTATAGACTATCTCAAAGTCATAGTCCTGGAGGAACTCGAGCCATCACCGCTATCTCAGGTTTAGGTCCTTCTGAGAGAAGATGTACCTGATACTCTGGTAGTTAGAAAAGACTATAAAGCGCTCTCCCATCAGATAGTGCCGCCAAGTCTTCAGAGCGAAGACCACTGCTGCTAACTCCAGGTCATGGGTAGAGTAGTTCTGCTCATGCGGACTCAACTAACGTGATCCATAGGCAATCACGACCTGATACTGCATCAGGACACACCCGAGTCCGGTCCCTGATGCATCGCAGTAGACTACGTAACCAACTCCCTCCTCAGGCAACCTCAAGATAGGTGCACTGGTCAATCTCTGTCTCAGCTCTGGGAAGCTCTGATGACATCTTTCTGACCACACAAAGGGTTTCCCCTTCTTCTTCAAAGCTAATAGTGGCGCCTCAACTCTGGAGAAGTCTGGCACAAATCTTCGATAGTATCCGGCTAGACCCAAGAAACTCCGCACCTCCGTCACGCTCCTGGGTGGATCCCAAGCTAGCACTGCCTCGATCTTCGTGGGATCCACTGCAACTCCCGCCTCAGAAATGACGTGCCCCAAGAATTGGACCTCACGTAACCAGAACTGGAACTTCGAGAGCTTTCCATAAAGCTGGTGCTCTCGGTGTGTGTCTAGTACAACCCGCAAGTGGTAGGCGTGCTCCTCCTCTGTGGTCGAGTACACCAAAATGTCATCGATGAAGACCACGACAAATCGATCAAGGTATGGCTGGAAGATCCTGTTCATGAGGCTCATGAACACTGCTGGAGCATTGGTTACGCCGAAGGGAATAACCAAGAACTCATAGTGTCCATACCGACACCTGAAGGCCGTCTTCTGCACGTCCTCGTCTCGAACTCTGAGCTGATGATAGCCTGATCTGAGGTCTATCTTAGAGAACCACCGTGCTCCCTTGACCTGATCGAAGAGGTCATCAATCCTAGGTAGCAGATACTTGTTCCTCACTATCACCTCATTCAGGCGACGATAATCGGCACACAGTCGCAAGCTCCCGTCCGCCTTCTTGGTGAAAAAAATCGGCGAAGCCCAGGGTGAAACACTGGGTCGGATGAACCCCTTGCCCTGCAAGTCCTCCAACTGTACCCACAGCTCTCAAAGCTCAGCAGGGGCCATCGGATATGCTGGAGTTGATATCGGGGTTGTCCTGGGGTATAGGTCAATATAAAAGTCTACCTCTCTGCGAGGAGGGAGTCCTGGGACGTCGTCGGCGAAGACGTCCACATACTGATCCACCACTGTAGGAAAGCTAGGACTCCGCACGTCCACTGCTCCGAGGATAAGGCTAGCCAACTGATTAGTGATGGGCTGTCCCCTCCTCTGCGAGAGTCCATCCTATGCTGCAAAGGCTCCCTTCTCACCGGTGAAGGTGAACTTGCTCCCATCGATGCGCACACATCGCACCTTGCGCCTAAAAGAGTCAATCTGAACATGGACTGTAGATAACCAATCCATGCCAAAGATGACGTCGTAAGGCCTCGACGCCACTACAAGAAGATCCCAGCCGAAGCTCTCGCCTCTTAGAGTAAGCTCACACTGCCGGCACCAGTGCGTAATCGTCGAGTCTGCTCCCATAGGGGTCTCTAGCCGTAAGGATCAAGCCAACGGCTCTGTCAGAATCTCCAAGCCCCGAACAAGGGCAGCAGCTATGAAAGAGTGACTCGCTCCTATGTCTATAAGAACTACAACAAGGGTGGAATAGACACAGATCGTACCTTGAATCATCTCTGGCGCGCCGTGGTCGTAGGCCTCCACTGCCTAGAGTTGTGCCTGTCTCTGCCCGCCAGCTCCCTGTGGTCGGGGCGGACCTCCTGGTGGTGGTGGTGGCAGAGCCTCAAAGCGTCTCACACCACCGGCTGCTCAGCCAGCTCCTCTGCCTCGTCTTCCTGCTCCCTGCGGACCGCCACGGGCGACCCTCTGCCTCTGCCTGGGTGGTCCCTCCAACGTCTGCTGCTCCTCGGTACGGCGGGTCGGGCAGTCACGAGCCATGTGGCCCTGCCCACCGCAGGCGTAGCACTGCCTGCCTCACGGAAGACTGGCTCTGTGCTGTGTGCCCCGCACTGCTGAGCCAGTGTCCCGAGGTTGTCTGCCGGAAGGTTTGGTCTGCGTGGAACCCTGAGTCATCCGTCGGCTACCTGCTGCCGAAGACTCCGCTAATTACCTCCCTGCGGTAGGTCTCACTGTGGACTCTGCCAGAAAGCTCTCGATCAGAAG
This sequence comes from Viscum album, assembly GCA_963277665.1. NCBI lineage: Eukaryota > Viridiplantae > Streptophyta > Magnoliopsida > Santalales > Viscaceae > Viscum > Viscum album. Next base: position 83,024,047 of record OY728121.1, on the reverse strand, counting down.
GGATCGCTCTAGCACCCCTTCCTGGGTCGGGATGCTGAGGGAGATCAGCGATGCCCTGATCTCATGTCTCAAATCCTGCTCAAAGGTCCGGGCCCGGAAGAAGGGGTCCCGTACCATGTCTGTCGAGTAGTGAGACAGGTCGGTAAACCTCGCCGCGTACTGGGCGACCGTTAAGCTGCCCTGCCGCAGCTGAAGAAGCTCCTGAATGCGCACCGCACTGAGGGTGGCCGGGACAAACTCTGAGCGAAAGAGGCTCTCGAAGTCCGTCCAGATGAGAGAGGCCTCATCATGCACCTGGAGCATCAAGCTCCACCATCGTCCCGCTGCTGCGTGCAGTAGGCTCACCGCGAGGATCACCATGAGGTCTGCTGGTGTCCTCACTAGCCTGAAAACTCGTACGACCGCCTCCAGCTAGTCCTCGACTGCCTGGGGGTCCGTCTCCCCACGAAACCTGGGTGGTCGCTGGTGCTGGAACTCGTGCAGACCTCCAAGGTGACGCGCATCGTCAGCGGTCGGTGCTGGTAGCATCGGGGGCTTGGCGGGTAAAGGTACCGTCGGTGCCTCTACTATCAACGGGCCCTGTACCGAGGCCTCATCGCTTGGCGGGCTGTCGTCGTGCTCTACTCTCGGAACCCTAGCTGGCTGCCGTCGTGGGGCAATCCTGAAAAGGAAACAAGTGAGCCGCGGTCCGAACAGTATACCTGGTGAGCTGACACAAGTAATCACAAAGAAAACTTGAAACACACATGCAATCAATGTTTTCGTACATTCAGTCGGAAATCAGAAGTCAGGGTCCTGGTGTATGGATACGTCGGCCGCCGCACCAACAATGGACTCCCTAGACTAATAACCACACCCAATACGCTAAACACTATTGCTTCACATAGAAGAAAGATCAGAGTCTGCGGTAGAACCGACCTCCTCTGATACCAATTTGTCACGACCCGTCCTCGGGGCCCGTGCCGTGACTACCCCAAGCCTGCCTTCCATAGGCCAGGGGCTGGCGACTAGCACCAAGGCGTAAATCCCAGTAAAAAGGGAAGACATTGACTTTGAAAAGTAAACAAGCACCACCGAGTAAGCAAGCGGAAAAGTAAACACTAATTAAAAACTGTACAAGATGTGCTGAAAGTAAAAGGGGCCGGAAATACAAGCCCAACTGTAAAGTACAACTGAAAGGGAAAAACAGCAACTTAAAAGAAAAGCCGCAGCATCGAGCCGTCCTCTGAAGGTCCCCCTGAATGGTGGGTACAGATAGCCTCCACATCTCCTCGGTCCAGCCATCCGCTCCGAGTATGTCCCGCCCAGTGGTCCACCTCCAGGTACCGTCCTGCTCTGCAAGCCTCCACCACGATCAGCGTTGTCCGTCGCCTGTAACCAACACAACATAGTGCGGGCATAACCCATGCAGGGGTGAGTATAAGCTACTCAGTAGGGACCCCGAGACCCCCGAAGGTCTCCCGAAATCCACAAAGGATAAACCACAAATGAAAGATACAATCACGAAGTAACATCTGACACGGCTTAGGTATATTCCCATTCATATACCTAAGTCATCAATTCCCGTTCGGCTCCAACGCCCGAGACCAAGCACAACCCAGTCCACACAGGAAAGAAAACGTATACCCACACAGGATAGCTCAACACAATCCACAAAGGATAGTAAACAGTAAATCCACACAGGATAGCTCCACACAATCGACAAGGAGAGTAACTCAAGATTCAGCTCACACAGGTATAATTCTTCGAATGATGATAAAGATGATCACTGATCCATCTAAATCGCCGGACCCACAAAGGATCGATAGGTAACTAACCCCTACAATGACCCACACAGGATCGGGCCCACACAGGACTTGTAGGCGCTGGCTCACACAGAACCGCTGAGCGCTGACCCACACAGGATCAGACCCACACAGGATCGGGCCCACACAGGACCTGTAGCACTGATCCACGTAGGATCGCTGAGTGCTGTAGTCGTCGCAGTCCACTGAGGATCTCTGCACAGCCATCGTCGCAGTCCATTGAGGATCTCTACACAGCCGTCGCCGCAATACACTAAGGATCTCTGCACAGTCGTCGCTGTCGAAGTAGCAGTCGTAGCCAGTACTATGGTTCTCGCACACCGCAAGCTCGTTCGGGAGGGTCCGCTCCATGAGCCGAGAGGCTGATACATCAACTGTCACAAAGTCCGAAGTTGATGAATCCAAAAGCTCCCTATCGTCAACAGGAACTCAACGTCGCAGACGGCGCGTCAATCGGACGCCTGGTCTGAGAGTTATTGGCTTTTTTGTCCCAGGGGCCCTGTTGGTTTTTAAGGAAAAACCAACCCGACCGTACTCCACCTGCATCCAATCCTCAGGCAGAGTGTGCCAAAAGATCCGTCTCACATAGAGGAATTCAACAAAGCTGGCGGCACGTCAATCAGACGTCCGTAGCTCAAGATATGAGCATTTCCGCTCCGAGGGCCCGGTTGGTTTTGTGTACGAACCAACTCAGCCGAACCCAAAGTATTCCGAAACCTTGAGTACGATATACTGAAATGACCGTCTCGATCCAAGGATTGTGTTTCCGCTGACGGTGAATCGTTCAGAGGATCGTAGCTCATGTTACGGGAATTTGACCGAAAACGGTCCGTAGACGGGGGGTCCGGGCCCGGGCCGACCTGGTCCGGTCCGGCCAGGGCGCGGCCCGGCCGGTCGGACCGGCCTGGCTTGGTTCGGCCGAGCGGCCGAACGGCCGCGCGCCGCAGGGCGCTGCCCCTGCGGTCTGGAGATGCCGCGACCCCGCGTTGGGGCCGTGCTGGAGCAACGGACGCGGCTTCAGCCGCATCCCGTGCGGGCGAGCTGGACCCGTGCGGCCGTGGGTCCGTTGGCTGCCGCCGCCGCGGCTTCATCCGCGGCGGTCTCGTCCGGCGGCGCGCCGGGGCGCCGCCGCCTCCGGCCGCCGGAATCTTCCGCGGGCCACCGGAGTTGCTCTGTTGGTCCGTTTTCCTTCCCGTCTGCGCCGGTGTTCCTCCTGGGTTGCGTTCTTCACTGCGGGATCAACAAAATTTCTCTTGCGTCACGTTTTTTCGTCGCCCGCCAAATCCGCACAACCACGAAGAACGACTGAGGGTTGTCGGGCCGTGTTCGTTTGGCCCGCACCCTCTGCGTTAGATAACAACAACGGGAGAAAAATAATTCAACACATGAAACAACAATTTTAATAAATTAAAATTGTTCATTTGAAACCGGTTCTTTAATTTTAAAGAAACGTTCACGGGAATAAGGGCATTTCCAAAACAAATCCCAACCTCCTCAAGTCGTCGTCCACGGGTTCTTCGCGGAAATTGATCGCCACGGAAGGACGCGATCGTCGTGTCGCAGAATTCGTCACGTCGTCGCGGAAGGGCATCACGTCGTCGCGGAATCCGGCGTTGCGTCGACGAACTCAACGGACCAAGAAACAATAGATTTAAATATAAATAATTAAATCCATGTTTTGTTAAAAACCACAGAGGAGATTAAAAAGAAACCCGAGATCTCTTACCTCATGAAGTTGGTGATCAGAGATCGGGGCGGGGAAGAACGTCTCGGATGAAGCGTCGTCAAACTCCGAGGGTGATGGCGTTCTTCGCGTTCTTCGCGTTCTTCGCATTCTTCGCGAAGGAGGATGAAGGCTCAAGAATTCTGTCAAAGCCTCTCAACGTGTAATCCTCCAAATGTTGTGTCGGTCTTATTTTATTATTACGCCAACAAACAAAAAAGAGGTAAGTAACGACCCATTAATTCGTCGAATTAATTCAACGAAAGAAACTTCCCATTTAATTCACTAATAAAACCGCCGAATTAAATGGTCGGTTAAGAATTTATGAAAACGTGTCAGTTGACTTTCATAATGATGGGTTTTCGCGGGTGCGTTACTTAGCAGAAAAGAAACGGCGGGGCTCGTGCGGGCCCCACCTCACAAATATCCTACCAAGAGGGTAGGATTTTTTGGATAATACCCTATCTGTTTCAACTTAGTTTAAGTGGATTTCAAGTGGCTTCAAGTGGCTTAAGTGAAATAAAATAAAGTTTGTCGTACAATTATTTTATTTCTTAACTTTATGCCCGAAAATTAAAAACCACACCCGAGCAAACGCAACTCCGGAAGAGGCGTTTCTAAGAAAATATCGGCGCTGCGATTTCATCGGTGCCCTCAGAATTCGATTTCGAGCACCGGTTCAAAAGTTAGAAAAACCCGCTCGTCCGTTCACTGAACGTACCCGAGCTAAACTTCGAAAAAAGGATTCCGGGCACACCGGGCCTCAGAATCAGGTGCCGTCAGAAACTGCGTTCTTGTAAAAATTCCAAAGAATATTAAGAAAAAAATTTCCATGAAATTTTTGGGTCTTTACATTAAATATACATTTTATGCTCCTTATTTCATGGGGTGTATGTTTTTATATTACTAAATCGGTTAGGGAACTTTTCACCATCCTCTTTTTCTTAAAAATTTATTTTATGTCATGTCATTAAATTTCAATTTTCAAATGTTGGGATATGTTATTATATATCCTTATTTCTATACATTTCATGTAAACGTGATGAGAGACCCTTTTCTCTCTCATCAACTCATTTTATTAGTTTTAAAGTGATGTTATTAGGCTGCCAAATTTATGTAAGAGTGCATCTTAACCCAATTTCAATTCTTTCAGTTAAACGTATACTTCTTGATTATGTCATGCTATGAATATGTGTTAATGAACTCTAACTGTTTCACACTTAATATCCACTTATATTGGGTTTATTCTAATTTTTCATATATAATTATGTCCTTGATTTGTCCTTAATATAAGAATATGATCTTTGCAAGGGACTTTGTCTCAATTTACATTCCATTGAGACTTATTTGTTGTTACACACCAATTCACTTTTATATGGTGTATATAATTCCCTTGGACATATTATATCATTAATAAATTTATTCTCATGATCTTATAAGATTTTATTAATGTTATTCCTCAATTATTTGTATTCAAGCGTCTCTCATTTGGTTAAGTAATCTTTTACTAAAATATCGTTTCAAATGTTTTAATGATTTATTCTTCTAAATCTTTTCCTTATTGTTAATGTTTTAAAAATGGTTTAAGGATTTATTTATCTGGACGTGATTGTTTTGATATTAAAATTTATTTTAAATTCTTCAAAGTGTAATAGGACACATTGATTCTAAAATATCATTATTAAATGTTTTAAATGTTTTTTAAAATGGTTTGATAAAGCATTGATTATTTAAATATCTTGAATGATATAATGTGATTGCAATGTGAAAATGTTATCTTTACTTTATGCTTGTTATATGTGTGATTAATATGTTATGGTTCTTGGGCATTGTTTACATATATGGGTGCTTGTGTGATAAACCTAGTGTGGGTGAGCCTGAGATATCTCTCCATTGCATTGGATAACGTGACATAGGTAAACATTAAAGTTTCTCCTAACAGAGTTAGGGAATATACTGTGATGTGTATTCCAAATGTAACTCCATATGTAGTTGTGAAGGCTACAATGTAAGTTTGATATGGATTCCACAAGTTACCTTTATGATTTATGATTTCTATGTGTTATTCATAAATATTATTATTTTATGAGGAATGTTGAAGTGCTCATGTTCTGTAGGTTTTGATAAACTAATGTTTTATTTGTTTATGTTATATCCCTTACTATGCTTTTTATGCTCATTCCATGTTTTTGAAATGTTTTTCATAGGGTATATGGCAGGGTAAGAGAAAGGAAGAACTCAAGAAGATTTATATCAAGAAACAAATTTTTATTTTCTTTTAAGAATTTTTATTTTATGAAAAAAATTGATACTAAGTAGAAGTGTCAACTTTGTAATTTTTGATATATAATGTAATGGTTATGGAATAATTCATTAAAACTCTAAACCTGAAAATATCCTCAATGTGAATTATTAACATAATTCAAGATTATGTAATGTTTAATATTGGGGCTATATATTACAAGCTTTTTTTCTAAAATTATTTTCAATTTAAAATAAAAAGTCACATGGAGTCATATCCATCACACTGTGCGTAGTATAGATGTGAAGGTGATTTAAAAATTTCAAAAATGACATAGGGATCATCTTATTATTGTATAAAAATAATTTTATTTCATTTTATTTGTTTTGGGTAGGTCACTTTTCCCCAAAAATTAATGCCAATTTTAAATAAAAAGATGCACTCGAAGTCATACCAGTCAACCTGATCAGAACATGTGTTAGATTTAGGTGTGGATAATTTCTAAATATATCAAATTAAATATGGATCTGTTCCCTAAATAATAAAAACAATATTTTTGCATTTTATTGGTTTTGAGTAGGGTTGTTGTAGTTTATACTAAAATTGATGTTAATTTTAAAAACTAAGATGCACTTGGAGTAATACCAGTCACATCGTGATTCACATTAAGGTGAAAATGATTCCTAAAATTAACAAATAAATCATGGATAATTTTACTAAAGTATCAAATAAAACTTAATAAATTTCCACATCTTTTAGTAAATCAATTTTCTTTTTTACTAAAATGATATTTTGAAATTGAAACATGCACTTTGACTCACACTGGTCACATAATGTATCAATGTAAAAAGAGATTTACTCTAAAACATAAAAAATGATCTATGAATTGATGTATGAAATTGTCAAGACAATTTGGGTTATTTTTCTCTGTTATTAGAGAGTGAAACATTTTGAACTAAAATGTTGGTTTTAAAATGATAATAGAAACCTTTAGTCATACCGGTCATACAATACATCATATTGAAGTATGAATTATTCATAAACATCATAAATGACTTTTGGATAATTTTAATAATGTATAAGAGGAATATAAATGTGGTTTTTTTTGTTTATAGTATGTCAGTTTTGTTTTATTACTAAAATTAAGGTCAATTTTAAATAAAAATACACACCTGTAGTCATTCCAGTCATACCATGTGTTATATCGAGGTTATACTGATTCCTACATATCCCAAAGACTCAAACAAAATCATAAATTCAAATTTTACCATGAATACCATTTCTTTTACTTCTCCTACGTCAACCAATTCATTTTGAGTTGACGCTCTTAGCTGAAAGACCTTTCTTAATATTGAAAACTAGAAGAGTAGAGGAAAATATTTAACCCATTATATCAAGAGAAGTCCCAAAATTATGAGAATAAGTTATTTCTCCACTATTCTTGTATTGAACAATTATAAAGGGATTTTAGCTAAAAATATATACTCAATATAACGTCTAGGAAGATCAACAAAGAAAATAAAATAAATCATGGTAACATTAGAAGAAAGGAACATGTTATCTCTTTTGTGGATTATTGTAAATAGTTGAAAGAAAAATCTGAATTTCTAAAATATATAAAAAAACTAAATAATTTTCAATAATAAAATTATATGGAAAATACGTTATAATTAATAGATTAAATGATTACAAGATTAATTAAATAATTATTAGGAACACAACTTTTTATGATGGTTGTATACATTCATTTCCTATTTACTTGTTTTCATTATCTCAGTTGCATCATCAAAGTATAATATCTCATGAGCATCAGTATCTTCTAACAAACCACCCCCACTCAAAAACGAAATCCACATATATAAGGGAAAGTATTATTATTTGATAATCACTAAAAACAAATAAATTAAACAAAAATATGAAAAAATTCATTTCGTCTATGTAACTCACATCTTCTAGTTATTTGTGTACATTCTATGAGCAGGTATGCTTCCTATTCATTTATATGAAGGTACATATCATCTTTTGAATATGATTATTTTGGATATTCATAGTAGTAATGGAAAAAATATAAATACTCAAGGGATTAATAAATAGTTTAAAAGAAATAGTAATTATCTTCGAAAATAACATTATATGGATGCTATTTTTTTGATTATATATGACCACTTTCATGAATGTTTAACCATAATAACCACAAAAATTTCCATTTTTTAGAAAATGTATAAATATTAATAAAAATAAGTAATTTGTTTTTATATTTTTATGGAAAGTGAACTCTTATTATATATACCCTAAAAATTTTCTAGTTGCAGAACATTTCTGGATCCTTATGCTTAATGCCTTTTTTCCTGGAATGAATTTCTTGATAGTTATGTATTTCCCTTTCATAAAATAATTCTCATTAAAACAAAATATAAATTATATAAAATTATGTTTAGTTCTAAAACATTGGAGGCAGAGTATTAAAAATTGAAAAATACCAACATATATGGTCATTTTTTGGGTATCAATGTAGTGAATCCAGGAAATAAATATTTGGAGTATCCAAATTGACCGCAATGAACATCCAATGTTGCGTAAAAATAAAAAAAGTGACAAGTAATGAATTAAAGGAAAATAAATTTTATATGATTAAATGGTATATTTTTACATCTGCATTATTGGTATTAAGAATATTCTATCATCTATAACATTTACATTAAACGATTTGGACAATTTTTTCACTATTTCATTAATTTTTATTAATTCTATTTTTATTTTTTCTATAAAAGTTACATGAGGACTAAGGAGTCCAAATTTATGTTCATGTGGAAATCCCTTCATTTGGTATTTATGTACACACTTGAAAAAAATATGAAATGTATTTAGTGATAATTAACCTTTTATATTAGCTATTGGAAAGAAAATATGATGAAAACATACCTCATTTATACATGTACGAATCAACCTCTTATCCATTCATAGTTTAGGATTTCATGTAAATTCTCAATAGAAATGTATTATATAATGTCATGTTTTTGAATTTTTCTTCAAAATCAACAATGTGATTACATCAATTTTGTTAATTTTTATCTAGATGATCCTTCAATGTTAGTAAATGCGAATATTGTACATGATGGGTAAATGTGTTTTTGGAAGGTCTTTTCAATCAGTTGGTTGATCCATTAGATGGGTTTGAGTCCACATTTTGTTTCACCCCCTCCTATTGTCCTTCTGTAATTACATTCATCAGTTCAGATCTTTTTTCATTAATTCTTAATGGTTTAGCATGAAAAATAAATTGGAAATAAATACCTCTTTGTAGTCTTGTGTTTTAACAAGATTATAAGGCTATATGATGAAGGTTCTAACAACTTGGTCGAACATATGAATATATTTTTCATCAAGTGGAATAGGTATCTCAATGCTCAACACATGAGCTATGATAATCATCACTCTCACATGACCTGTTAGAACTGGTTTGTTGTGTAGAAGGTTGACATGGATATTTAACCCCACTACAATGCGATGGGTGGATATTGATATATATAAATCCCAATCATTTTCACCCTATAAAATATTAGTAAAGTAAAGGTATCTGTGTATATATGATTCTCATTTAACAGAAACAATTATAATAATGTATATTGCGTTAACTAAGATAACTCTTTGAGGGGAAACATTTTCCTCATTGATAATGGGGCATGGGGTGGGATCACTATGCAATGGTTATTCTTGTGTTGTTTCTTATATTTATTTACCCCATCACATTTTCTGTAAACAGAGTCTTTTAATTAAATTAATCTTAAATTATAGCTAAAATTGATTTCATCGATTCCATTTCATTATCTTTATCCTCCTATTATTTTTTTCCCAAAATATTTTTTGGTGTCACCTCAAAACCCACACCTTTGAAGTGAGCATGATGTTCTAGCTGGTTCAAGGCAACTGATAGTAGGTTCACATCTAGTATAGGTGTTGTCGAATCCTATGACTATGTCAGATTGAAAATATTGGAAAATAGTTAATCATAGTTATGTAATCGTTATTTAAGTAGTTTTTTATTATTTCATACTTACACATATTTCTACATTTTTTTTGTTATTTAATCTATATACATCCCATATTTATTTACACGTGTCTCCCTCTATATCACATAGAATGGGATGGAGGTTGATGTGGATTTGGATTCAACAATCTTCATATAAATAGAGAAACATAATTATTCTATTTTTTTATGTCACGTAAAAGTATTATGGTTTATTTAGAAAAAATAATAATTTTATATAAATTAAATAATACCCCATCCTTGCTTTACAGTAGGGAAATGCTGGTTTTGCTAACTGTTCAAAATTTTCAGTACTCAATTGTTATTTCATTAATAAAAAAACTATAAATCAGAGTGATGAATACAGATATTTTAAAATAATGTATTAATAGCTGCAATGTACCTAAAAATACATCTCTGTATGATGGCTAGTGAGCACACCCCACACTTCTTCAGCTGTCATGTGTACATACATAAGCAGTGGGTGAAATTTTTTTCCCTTCAACATATTTAATACAGAATACCATTACAATTGTGAAAAATCCTATGTAAATCATTCCGTAAATAATTAATACATATTTCATATGGGAGTCATCTACTATAAATGTCCTCTATAATGAATAATGAAGAGTAAGTCAATGTTTCAATGTTTTTTTTATTAAAATGATATCATACTTTTACCATAATATCTTCCCATATCATTGCTTAAGAATTTGAAAAACATGGTTCCACGAATATACATCAATCGGAATGAATTTTTTATTGACAAGTACAATATTACAACTAAACATGGCCCTTTTGGTATTAACATGATTCCATCGTGAAATCCATATAACCTCAAATTTTATGGCATTTCTTTTAATCTTATGGATTTTATTAACACCATCAAAATACAGTTCACATTTTACTTTTCATCATCATTTCTTCGTCACCATTCATTTCCCTCCATTCACCATCATCTATATGTTATTCCTCAAGATCAATAGCATCTACCTGAGAAGAATGTTTTTCTACATATAAATTTGGAGAAATATTAGCTTAAGAAACTTGTTGTTTCTCAGGATTGGAAGTACCAAAACGTGAATAAGGTCATTGTTCCTCTTTCTTAAGAGCATCAACAAGTTGAGATACATGTTGCTACTCAGGATTATGATCACTATAATATGCGTAATTCATTATGTGCAGAAGTGATTTCACATTCAATTTATATTACATAAATGTATCAGGGAAAAGATAAATACCAGAGGTAACAGAATGTGTATTAAAAAAAATATAACCTCATTATTAAATTTTATTTCTTAATGTCTTAAGTGATTTTACCCCTATATTGAGTATCCAAATCCCTTTATTATGGAATCCTATAACATATAAAAACCCTTCTACATTGGGACCTCTATAAAATGATTGTGACATCCCAATGAAAAGGACATCCTTAGTTGAATTTTTATATGAATATTCATTGGTTTTGGATGATAGCATAATAATTGACCACTTTTGGTTTGAAGGAACTCATACATAAAATACTTGTACTGCCCATGACGCCATTTTAAATGGTTTTACTTTGTATCCTTCCTTTCTGAGATCCACTATTATGAATCCCAATTCATCTATATTAAATTTAATCCTACTACCAACCCACTTTCATTGAAAAATCATCACTTGGAATGTTTTATAATCTAACTCTCATATTTTTTTGGTGACACCAAACTAACTTATTTAGGTAAATTGGATTTCTATCCTTATTACCAGAAACATACATCTCTTCATCCATAGGATTAAATCCCCATTTTTTTATGGTAATTCCATCAACATGTTCATTAGTATAGAATGTATAACCCTCAATTTCATAACCATTTCAAGATAATATATACACACTTGGTCCTCTAGCTATAAATCAAACTCATTTTGAGGTTGAATCTAGATATTCCTATGACTCCCTAAAAATATGGTCCAGAAACCATCATAAAAACAGTTGACTATGAATTTTTGATATCAATATTTTATCCCTTAATAGATTGAAATGCCTAATAATTTCATTGTGGGATTCAACATATGGGGAAACCTCTAAACTATTATAAAAAATGTAATGGTGGACCTACATCAAATATATAATCGAGAATATGATAACATATATTATATAAATTCTTTCCCCCATAAGTCACCTAATGTGATGAGATTTTGATAGACCAATGCTTTCCACGCTAGATATGTAGTCTGAAAAAATTATAATGGGTTCCTCAATAACATATCGCTCTGCAATACAACCATCTTGCCGACTTTGATTTTTTGACTTACCCTTTCAAAATATTCATATATCATTCAATGGGGTAAATCAATCTACAGTGTAAAATACCACATAGTCTTATATCTCTAACCAAGTGAGCCATCATGTGAACCACCATATCAAAGAATGTTGGAGGGAAGAACATTTCCAATTCACATAATATAACGGATATTTCCCATTCAATAGACTGTAATTTTTTTCGGGTCTATATCTTTGCTACATATAGATTTGAAACAGAAATAGATCTTGTTTAATGTATGATCTAAATTCTTGAGAAAAATGAAATCTAAAGCCATGGAAATTAAATCTTTCATCAACCCCTGGTAGTCATGTGATTTTAGACCCATTAAATTTAAATTTGACATTTCCACAATATTCTTGGTATTTGATGAATATCCCTATGGAACCTATATTTCATTCAAGTCATTAAAAAATTGATATCTCTCCTTCCTGAAAAGAGTGTCAGTAGTTGGAGGAAGAAATTTTCATTTTTACCCTTCACTAGTGCCAACTCATCCCATATTACCATTTCAACCATGTACAACCTAGCCTCAATTTCATATATTTCTACATATTCATTTAGTTACATGATGATAACACTATCACATAAATTTTTTTAATATAAATAACAAAAACCAAATTTATGATGTATAGACGATTCTTGTATGGTAATTAAAAAAACGAATCTCTTTTTCCAACCAGTTTTTGTATGATTTTTCAAAAATCATTTACCAAAATCTATATCAACATATTGTAATTTCCCAAATAGTTTATCACCTATTTGTAGAGATGGTATTGAATATTATTCTAAACTTCCATGAAATGATGTCATCCATGATTTGTACTTATGCTATTCGGGTAAAATTCTATGATGTCCCCAAAACACATTTTTTATGAATGTTTCAACTTAATTGAAAATGTATCATGTTCTCAAATATGACAACCTAGAGTTTCTTTAATGTTATATCCTAAATAAAATTCAATAGGAAGTAAAGTCATTTATTATCTCATACAACATGGATCACAACAGGAAATCTTCATTTATGCAATTATCATAAAACCGAACACCAAAATACAGAAATAATTTCAAATCCTCAATCAATAGAGCTAAATAAACAAAAATATCATTACCCATTTGTTTTGGTCTTAATATAAAAATATATAACAAGATGCATTTTTATTTCATGAATAACCACAATGTAAATTTAAAATTGTCCAACATATCCAATCATGTATAATGCATGTTTCTTTGAAACCAAAAGGATTCACTCCATCTATAGATAACACAAGTTGAAGCTTTCTTGGATCATTTCCAAATAATGGATACTCATGGTCAATTTGATTCCACCGAGGAGATTCATTCTAGTGACTATGTTTCCCAAATTTATTTCTTGTGTCTTCATTCCATTTTATTTTCTTTATAGTATCTTCACTTGCATATAGGTATATAGTCCTTGGAATTATTAGAATGTACCATACATCTTTCATAGGACCCGATTCATATTTATTGTATCAAGAAGCACCACACATTCAAAAATATTTAAGTGATTTTTGGTCCTTGAAAAATAGTATACAATCATTTAGGCAGACATGTATTCCCTTATAGATCATACCTCTCAAGTCTAGAATTTTTTAGAATCATATGTTTAGCTAGTGAGATCATTATCTTCTAGGAGCATGTCATTCAAGAGAGCAAGTAGTTCAATAAATCTGGAATCACTCCATCCATTTCCTGATTCCAAAATACACAACTTCAGTACAACTGAAAATGATATGTATTTAGTGAAATTATAATATAATGGATTCATTGAAGAAATATTTAAATTATCAAACAATTTTGGAAAATCAATATTTTCATATTCAACTATCCTAATTGATTCCTCAACATGATCTTCATCATCATTCACACCTATAATCACATCCTCAGTGAATTGTTATTCATTTTCCACACTTTCAATCATATCAGATGATCCATAAAACCCCTTGATATCCCATTCACTAGATAAAATATCTTTTCCCCTTGTTTATTCCAAAATTTATAACTTTGATCAATTCCATAACAGATCAATTGTCCTTCCAACTCATCTGGACTATTTATTCTTGAATTAAAATAGTCTAGATAGAGACAAAGGATTTGAGAAAGGTCATATGCATGATATTTTTCAAACATGATGAACTCTTTCACTATATCTTCATACTCATTTTTCATGTGATTGGAATCCATCAATTCTTTTGTTAATATCTATCCTATTTGATTTGTTAATATTAAAATTTATCAAAAAAAATACAGAAAAAATCCATTAAAATAAGGGGAACCCAACATTTGAATGATAATTATTATTTCGTTTTGTTTACTAAGACTCTTCCCCTTATAATATAACAACAAACCAAATAGAAGATGTACTTGTAGAGGACCCCCCCAAAATTAATCCTTTTAGGTCATGTGGGATGCAATGTACATTTAGGAGTTGTAATGGGGTTAAAAATTAATTCAGATTTTGAGAGAGAGAGGTCATGATGGATATCCTTTGGGTTGGATTGAGTTATTGAAATTCCATTTCCATGGTTTAATTACCAATAAATATAGTGAATAAGGTGAATATAGTTCTAATGAAGGATATGGTTTCTAGTGTCGGGTTATGGTTGCATGATCATGATCATTTCAATAAGGGATTTTTGTTAGTCTTACGAATCAAAAAGAATGAAAAAAGTTTCTTAGTGTTTTTATAAAATTTTATAAATGTAAATATATGTTATAAAAGTATAATGAAATTATAGAAGTATATTGTTTATCCAATTTATAATGGTTAGGAATTATAATATATACATGTAAAATTTATGAAAGTATAAAATTATATTATTTTGTGATTACTATAAATTTTTTAACAAAAAAAATCTAATAGAGGGTCTATAGAATAATAATTATCATCTTTCCTTGTTAAATGAAAATAGAATAATTTAATAGAAAACTGGTTGTAGTGAAAAATTTAATCATTTAATATAAAAGGGGGTTTCTATTAATTATGGATAATGAAACTATATTCATTGTAATCGAACACTATATCATTAATAAAAAAATTATTAAATAACAATATATATATATATATTTTATCTTAAAAATTTCTATGAAATACACATCAATCGAGAGAATGATATTTTTAATGAAATGTAAAAAAGAAAGTAATGCATTATTTATTAAATTATAAATTTTATTTTTAATTATTTTCATTATTAAAATTTTATATTCGGTTTTATTGTGCCATCCCAAAACATTGAAACATTATTAGCCAATTATCCCATCACTACACGAGATTTAGAAAAACTTACACCCTCTCATCTCATCAACAGAAATAATTAAATGAAAATATTCATTATCCACAGTAGAATATTTTCACATTCTAATTTTTATTGAAGCATACTGCATGGCCAAATAAATTTTCATCATACAGTAGAAGGGAACAATCACAAATACATTATAAAATTATAGGGGGATGACGATATACCTTTCTGAGCATAGTGGACATAAAAAAAATTAGACACAATGAATTTTAGGTGATTATAAAAAATATATAATAAATGAATTTCCCCCCAACTAAAAATCCAATATGAGAAATTTTTCTATAAATAAATCCTTATAAAATTGAAAAAATAATATATGGAAGTGATGAATAAATATATAAGAAAATTCAATGTCTTCATGATTTAAAAAAATTTGTACCTTATAATAATATAGAATCTTCATTGAGAAAAATTGCAAAATTAAAACACAAAAACATTCCTTTTAAATAACCCATTAAATGAATAATTATTTCATCATCTGTTTAGAAAATAATAATAAAATATTTATTAAGAACATTTCATTATCAAAATATTATTATTTAACAAAAATTGATGTAGAAAAATGTTTTAAACATTGGCTATATAATTGGGACTTATAGACCAATGTATTGGTTGAATTTATATTTATTTTAATATTATTTAACAATATTTTTAATGTAATATCACTTCACCACTGCATATCACGACCAGAACAACCATATCATAGCATACCCAAAATTCACATTTTCTCCCCAGAGATAACTCATCAGCCCACACTACACCGAAGTATCAACAAAATGTAGACCAACTCAAACCACAAACAAATAACACACCACCATAGTGGATGATTGGAAGTTGAATGGATGAGAGAAACCAAGTAGAGTAGAAGGGCTTAACACTAATCATAAATGGGAATCCATCGAAACCAACTGATTGAAGAGAGGATGTCGAGAAAGTGAACACAATAGAAGGGGGACAAAGATATGTATAGATATAAAATAATGAGAGTTTTCTTGGTTGAGAAAAAGTGAGTCACATGTTAGTGATGTGCAGATGAAAAATGTGAAAACAAGATAATATACCTTATATTTGGAGGTCTGATGATAGAAGTGGGGTTTAGAAAAGGGGGACGTGGAATCAGAGGCATCAGTGGATGTGGTGATAGTGGTGTCCATAGGGTCCCTCGATAGGGGCAACGAGAATAACGGAAGCAGGTCTGCATTGATATTAGAGGCAATGAGAGACGCAGCGATGACAGTAGTGGGGGATGCGACAGTGACATCTAAGGCAACTGCAGTGGTGACAGAGTTTCGGTTCCACGAAAAATTGTGGTATAAGTGGCTGTAGGATTCTGATAGGGTTCAATTTATAAAAATACAAAAGCCTTTTATCACTTATTTGTCAAATGTGCTGATAAAAATGACCTTTATCATCTCTTTTTAGCACCACTAAAACATGTATTTATTAGCACTAAAATTATAGTGTGGATAATTAATAATATTATCAGTTCTCTTTTAACACTAATAATTGGAAATATTTATCTGCTTTAAAAAATTGCTCATAATGCTCTAATGTAAATAATTTATTAATATTATCATATATATTTAAAGAATTATATATGTACAAAATATTTTAATTTTTTTTTTAAAAATTTATATAATTATATATATTTATAAAATTATTAATAAAATTATATTTATTTATAATTATAAAATTATAATAAATATGGTAATTATATTTATATATGTAATTATAAAAATAAATACAGATATATGTAAATAATTTTAAAATTATAATAAATATATTAATTATATATTATATATATAATTAAAAAATAATATATATATATATATATATATATTAATTTATTTATAATTGTAAATATAAATATATATATATATATATTTTAAATAATTATAAAATTATTATAAAAATATTTATTATATTTATAATTAGATGTAATAAATATATAAATTACATCTACTTATAAAATTATAAATAAAATAAATATTTTTATAATAATTTTATAATTATGTAAAAAATATATATATTTATTTGTAATTATAACTCTAAATATATATATATATATTTAAATAATTTAAAAAATTATAAAAAATATATTTATTATATATAATTAATATATTTATTATAATTTTATAAATTTTTAAATATATATATATATATATATATTATAACTATAACTATAAATATTTGTATATATTTATCATTATTTTTATATATTTAAAAATATATGTATATTTATATAATTATAATAAATGTATTTACTATAATTTTATAATGATTTATATTTATTATAATTTTATATGTATTTATGATAACATAATAAGTTCATGAGTATAACATGAATGAATTACATACCTAGTAAAATATTGATAATAAAAAACCAATTTATAAATGCACATTCATTATGAACACAAAACACATGCATGTATCATCATAATATAGGTAATGTTAATATTTAATATCCCATAATCATGTGTATAAATAAATTGATGATCATATAGCGTCAATTATACTCAAAAATCGATATATGGAAATAAATAACGACAACCATGAAATGTATTTTTAAATTAATGTATATAAAAATATTATTTATGAATGTAAATATATTAATTATAAATATATTATTAATAATTTTTATTAAATTTTTTTATCAATGTAAAGAATAGTGATGATAAAGGTGGCCATTATCAACGCTTTTAGCAAGCACTAGTAATGGTGAGGTTTTATCTACACTTTCATCTTAACTTGGATAAAAGAAAGCACAATCCTTGCATGGATATGTGCTAGTGTAGATTTGTATTCATCTTGGTTATTTTTTTTAATATTTAGTTGATAAATAATTTCCTTAAATGATTTCACAACACTGACGGAGTAATAATTTAATTAATGAGAAAAATCAAACAAATGATATTAAAAATATAGAAATAAATATAATTTTTAGATTATAAATTTAATATATGAATTTTATAGATGACATTAACCTATTTTGGATATAATAAAATATTTTATTTGAATTTTACTTATTATCTTGATGTTTTTAAAGTCAATGAAATGAATAGTATCAAAATTGAAAATAATGATATTTTATGGATGTAGTATTTTATTAAATTAATTAAAAAATATAAAAACCCTAAATATGAAAAAAGCGGATAATATCTTGTCCAAAATTTCAAACCCTTTGAATTATAAGAAATTTGATGCATTTTACTCTTGAATAGTCTTATTTTATTTTAATCTATTGAGAAATTCTTAGGGTTCCCTTGCCATCTCTTATAAAAGGTCACATATTCTTCACATTTCTTCTAACATAATAACCCGTTTTTATACAAATACCATCCATATTGCTTCATAGAATCCATCCCATCATTTTAGAGGTTAGGGTTTAGGCAGAATACTGACCTTAGTGTTCTTAAGGTGTTATGAAAAGGGGATTTTCCAAAGAAGAGGTATGATTTTTAATCAATCATTTATATTTTTTTTATTATTTCACATCAACAAAATATTCATCAAACATTATAATATATTAAATAAGGTATCTAAAAAGTAATTATATTTTAATATGTTAGTTCAATGACATATATCTATCTCTACTTCCAATAAATGGGAAAATAATTCACTGTTCGTCTATACGGAGAAGTATCGCCCTGCTAACCGATGTAATTCTTAATCCATCACCATCTCTCAAGAATTATTATAATGATGTTATTGAATTTTATATTATAAAATTTTGACATAATTATCATTCAAAAATTATAATATATCATTTGTGTTCTTACCATTCCGTGCATAGATGATTATGTCATTCGTGTATACATGAGGATTACCCCTCCATGAAGCCATGTAATTCATTTTTCTTCACCACATAACATGGATGATATATATAAGAAAATTTTAAAAATTAGTATGTTATTTATTATATTATTATAATCATGTAATGATAAAATAATATTTACCTTCTTTTTGTAATGATCCTTGAAAACCTGAAAATGTTACTCATGCTTATGTACAACTAATCTTCTCTATGATTATTATTTAGTTCATTTTTGTAATGGCTCGGACCTTTCCGGCCCATTCCTTTGTCGAAAAGAAGGTCATGAAGTGTTTTGGAGGGTAGAATGGACTTTTCCCACACCTTTTAGAATTTTTTAACTACACGCTGTGTAATGTGAGTACACGCCATGTACCACCATTCTGGCTGTACCCCGTGTTGAATTCGTGTCCTTACCGCGTGAAATAAATAAGTACACGCCGTGTAGCCCATCTTACACGTCGTCTAGTTTCTCCCTACATAAGCGTTACAGTGTGTTGACTAGTTAATGGTCATGTTCCGTGTTGAAGCTGTGGCCTTTCCACGTGAAATATATAAATACACGTCATGTAGCCCATCCTAGATGCTGTGTAGTTTCTCCACGTGTACGTGTTACCCTCAAACAGTGTTTTGA
The DNA here is from genome assembly GCA_963277665.1 of Viscum album. NCBI lineage: Eukaryota > Viridiplantae > Streptophyta > Magnoliopsida > Santalales > Viscaceae > Viscum > Viscum album. Next base: position 83,004,182 of record OY728121.1, on the reverse strand, counting down.
CAAGTCAACGGTCGTGTGCCGCGTTGAATGCCATGTTGGAAGTCGCATGGAGACCGTGTGGAATGGCCTAGTATGCGCCATGTACTAGGAAGTACACGCTGTGTACTTTAGTTTTTCTCGCCTATAAAATGAGGGGGCCTCCCCTCCCCATTCCATCGAGTGGAGCCCTCCTAAGAGACTCCAAAGCTCTTTTCTTCCATAACTTCTTCATCCGAGCTCCGATTTATGATCCATCAGCAGCCACGAGATCGTAACAACAAGCCGGAACTTCTGAGCTTGGATATTTTGTTTTCCCATTGTCCTTTCCTTCCCAGGTTCCACCCGAGGTGGTTTTTCCTGGTTTTTACAGATGCGACGGACACCGAAGAACATCTTCTAAAGTTGATCTGGGGGAGCGTTGTGATCAAAACCTGTTGAGGTAGGGATTTTACCTTCATCTCTCTAATTTGTGTATCATGCAGGATGGGTGTCCTCTTGCTTTCCCGAGACATAGTTGAACCAATTTATTGAAGATAATAACTGGATTAAAGAGATGGGATGGGGAAAGTTGTTGTGTTTATCATCGTTTATCCTATTGTTATGTTGTGAATTGAATAGGCTTATGCCTACTGAAAATAATGGTCATTCGGGGCCTTTTCTTGCACAATTAAATGTTTCCCTATCTTTCTAGACCGTTTTGTGGATGTAAACATTGTGGAATGTGGAAATTGGTTAATCACGTAAATTTGTATGATTAAATGAATATCTGGAACCCTTTTGTGATAAACCCGTTTGAAACAAATGGAATAATGAACATGTGGGTGTTGGTTTGGTTACGTGGAGTGTGAAAGGAGGGGGTGGGGGGTGAATCCTGGGTTATTACGAATAGGATGGGAAGCGGGGCTGCGGTAAATTATTTTAAAGGGGAATGATGTGGCATGAGCCTTGTTTTGTGATACGGTTGTGGAGATGTGGTTATAGTGGCAGAAGGGCTGCAGTAATGGGTTTTGATATTAAAAGAATGTGGAAAGTTGATAGATGAACTGTGGGGAATGATAATGAATTAAATGCAGGAACAATCAATGGGGATTTATTGATGATAAAAAAGGTTAGTTTTGTTCTATCTAACTTGATTTGTGGTTGGCAAGGTTGTGTTCTAAGAAACGCTTGATCTGGTTTGATAATTGCCCAATAGTTAAAGAACTAATAAATTAATACTGTTGAATCGTGAAAACCTAAATGGGGTTTGGATTTTTTGTTGTATGCATGCTTCGTAGTCTCAGTGCCTAGGCGTGTGCTCAGTTTCTCTATTTAGAAACCATAGGTTGGGTTGTGTGTTTGATATACATATATGTATCTTTATCTTTGTGTTTTGTCACACCCCACCCATGTTGAGCACTTAGTTCCGAACACTCCCATTTCATGGGAGATGGTTTTTTCCCCTTAGTTACTAGCTCATTCCCGCTCTTTCTTCCATAGGCTGTAATGGCTTGAGGCGACCTTACACCCAAGACACTTCGGGTAGGTTTCGATTGGTGTGATCCTTAGCCCAAGACTCTTCGGGTAGGTTTTCTATTCCCTAGAATATTAGGGATGAGGCTCAGGTGTGTTCAGGCAGGGATTTGATTGTGGTTTGTAGGCCTAGGAGTGTGCGGGTGGGATATGTGGTTTGTGAGTCCCAGGTGTGTGCGGGCGGGATGTGTGGTTTGTGAGGCACAAGTGTGTGCGGGCGGGATGTGTGGCTTTTGAGGCCCAGGTGTGTGCGGACAGGAAGAGTGTGGTAGCATTAGGACGTTCACCATTAGGAAGAGAAACTATCTAGTGGGGGAAATGGTGTGAGGGTACCCAATACTCTTTTTCTTATATACTACTACCTATTGTTTTGTGTTTTTGGTGAGCATAGCTGGTGAGGTTGGGTGGATAAAATTCCTCGCTATGTTTTGGTTTCTTCTATTGTTCTCACTGGACATTAGGATGTCTCCCCACCTGTGCATGAGAGATTTAGGTTTACCTACTGAGTATACTTGTATACTCACCTTAAATTTACTTTTAGGTTTTTAAAAGGACTACCATGGATGTGCAGGACCCTACTAGTCAGGACAGTTGGAGTTTTTGTAGTTTTCTGTACTCGTTTTTCTTTTGGTATTGTACTTTTCAGTTTTCTTGTACTTTTACTTTGTTTCAGAATTGATTAAACATGCATGTGGGATTGGTTTGGGTTTATTTTAATTTACTTGTTACTTTTCCTTTTTGTGTTTGAATCACTTTATTTACCGATCTTAAATAATATAAAGGGTAATGCCTGCCATATTTGTGAATAATCACACCCGTGGTGCTAGTCGCCAGTCCGGGGCCTACTAGAGGTGGGACTCGAGGCTAATTATCTCCCTTTCTCCATTTCCAGCTCAGAAGGGTCATATTTGGTGGGAGGGGGTCATGACAGAATGGTATCAGAGGTGATAGTTGAGAGATAGGATGGAGTATGGAGTTAGGCACATAGAGGATTGCATGGTATGGTAGGGAAATAGTGTTGGTTGATCTTGGTGTGTGACATAGGCCAGGGAAGACCGGCTAGGACATGAGATTTTAGCCCCCCCCCCCCTCATGATCTGATGCAAGGACTCTAATCCTAAAGAATGACCAAGTGAGACTACCTTGATTGCAGGGTAGAGACCCTAGGGAAGGTACATGAATCATCATGTTTGTGTTTTACTTGATTTATGTGTTCTGGGAACGAAATTGAAATAAAGTGATAAAATGAAACCTTGAGATATTTTCCTTACTGCTTGGGCTTAGGCGAAATTTGTTTACCATACAGATATGGCACCTGGACGTCGTCCCCAGGTGACTCAGACAGTCGAGGCCCAACAGATTCGGGCAGTCGATCAGTTGCGGATTGACCGAGAGGAGGAAGATGATCAGTTGAAGAAGACTCTCCGTTCTTTCCAGCGACAAACCCTCGAGAAGTACAATGGTAGTACATTGGATATGGAGATAGAGGGGTGGCTTACGGATCTAGGGATCACTTTTACTTTGATCTGTTCTCCGAGGGAGTACTGGGTTCCTCTAGCAGTCAGTCAGCGGAGAGGTTCGGCGCGTCAGTGGTGGACGCTCTACCTCGGGGAGAGGTCAGAGGCAGAGGTTCTGTGGGCTGACTTTGAGAAGGAGTTCCGAGAGGAATTACTTTCTTCGATGATCAAGGTGGAGAAGCGACAGGAGTTAATCTCCCTCCATCATGGGAGTATATTAGTACGAGATTCGGGGATCATGTTCAAGGGTCTCCTACATTTTGCTCCGGATCTGTTTCTGAATGAGGAGTCTCAGGTGAGACGTTTGGAGGAGGCTCTTTGTCCTTCACTCCAGTATGCCATCACCAACTTCAACCTTCCGACGTACATGGTAGTACAGAAGAATGCAGAGGTTTTAGAGAGGATTCACTCATAGGGAGGTTCATCAAAAGATGGGATCCATCCGGGTTTGTCAAAGGGGAAGGCAATCAGCAGCAGGTCTCCTACAACAGGACCTTCCAGATTCAGGCCAGTAGGGAGAAGGCCCTAGCCGTTCCAGTTCAGATCTTTGAGTCCTCGTCCCTTTTTCACGAGCCTAGGACCGAAGTGTTTCTCTTTCGGAGTTCTCGGGCACATTCAGAGTCAGTGCCCGACCCGAGCTTAGTACGGTGGAGGTGGGCAGGTTCAGCGCCCGCCTTAGCAGCACCAGTTGCCGGTGAGGCCCTTCCAGTAGCAGCAGGACCCTGCTCCTCTGAGGGTAGACTTTGCAGGGGGATGCCAAACTCAGGGTGCTCCTAAGGGACCTCGACCAGGGTGTGGTCGGGGAGGTGGTCGATATTAGAGAGGAAGAGGAGCTGGGCGTGGACAGTTGCACGCAGTAGAGTTGGAAGTTCCAGCGGACCAGAGGTGGTGCGAGGTACGATTTGTTTGTTCGACACTCTCGTTTCTGCTTTGTTCGATTAGGGAGCTTCACACTCCTTTGTTGCACCCAGTCTAGCCCATGCTTCAGGTCTAGATGTAGAGAGACTTTTCATACCCATAGTGCAGAGTACACTAGTTAGAGGTCAGACCAGCATATCGTGTGTTTTTCGGGGATGTGGGCTGAAATTGTGACCACATCTATCTAGTGGGGATCTTCTTTTTCTACAGATGTAGCCATACGATGTCATCCTAGGCATTGTCTGGCTATTTTCTGTTAGTTCCGTTATCAAATGATTCTGATTAAATGTCGCGTTCTCCGACGTGGATGGGTAGCATGTAGCTTTTGTTGGCGAGAGGAGCTATCAGGTGGGAAGCCGGCATGTGAAGCCTCCTCTTTTCTTGTTAGGTAGGTTATCAGTGTTTTCATCTGATACAGAGATGATGGATGTTCCAGAGGTTGTTGGAGAGTTCCTAGAAGTTTTTCCTGTGGAGGTTGTGACTCTACCCCCCTGACGTGATGTTGAGTTCGGGATAGACTTATATCCTGGTGCTCGTCCGATTTCGATGGCCCCTTATCTGATGGAACCTGCGGAGTTGCGGGAGTTGAGGAGTCATATAGATGATATGAGGGAGAAGGGTTTTGTTTGACCCAACATGTCAGCATGGGGTGCTCCAATTTTGTTCATGAAAAATGCAGATGGTGGTCTCAGACTATACATAGACTACTGAAGGTTGAATCCGGTAACAGTCAAGAACTGTTACCCCCTTCAAAGGATAGATGGTCTTTTCGACTAGCTGAGGTGAGGAGGTTGGTTTTCTAAGATTTATCCACGATATAGATATCATCGGCTGAGGGTAAAGGACAGTGACATCCCTAAGAAAGCTTTCAGGTGCAGGTATCGGAACATCGAGTTTGTAGCGATGCAGTTTGGAGTTACGAATGCACCAACTATGTCCATGGGACTGATGAACCTTATCTTCCAAGAGTTTCTGGACCAGTTTGTCGTTGTGTTTATCGATGACATCCTGATCTACTCAATATCAGAGGAGGAGCGCGTTGAAAATCTACAGGAAGTCTTGGAATTCCTTCGACACCACCATATTTATGAGAAATTGTCGAAGTGTATGTTCTTGACGTAAGAAGTCCACTTCCTTGGGAACGTGGTGTCTCAGCATGGAGTGTCAGTGGACCCATCGAAGGTGGAGGCAGTTGTTTCTTGGGATTCACCCAAGAGCATGGCTGAAGTTCGTAGTTTCCTGGGGTTGGCAGGCTATTATCGGAGGTTCGTTTCGGACTTCTCTCGAGTTACTGCTCCATTGACAGCATTGACTAGGAAGAACCAGGTATACCTATGGAGTGAGCCGAGCCATGAAGCTTTTGACTACATGAAGGAGAAGTTGTTCAATGATTTATTACTCAAGTTTCTAGAGGAAGGGTTGTTGTATGAGGTGTTTTGTGATGATTTTATCCTTGGTTTGGGGTGCGTACTAATGCAGAAGAAGGTTGTGATCTGTTATGGGTCTAGGAAGTTGCTCCCTCATGAGCATAACTATGCCACCCATGACCTAGGGATTGTATTAGTAGTGTTCTCACTGAAGTTGTGGCGACATTACCTCTTTGGGGTGTGCTTTGTGGTCTTCTCATATCACAAGAGCTTACGTTATATCTCCTCCCAGCTTGACCTGAACTTATGGTAGCGTAGATGGGTTGAGATTCTCCAAGACAATGACTTAGATATCTTGTACACTGAAGGTAAGGGCAACGTTGTGGCTGATTCCCTGAGTAGGAAGTCGCATAAGTAAGTGGTCCGGGAATCCGCTGATGCTTGGAAAGTGATGGGAGAGTTGGTTGACTTACATTTGGATGCAATGGAAGAGGTTGTTAGAGGCTGTTTGTTCCAGATGACGGTACAGTCCTCCTTGTTGCAGTAGGTGGAAGAGTCTCAGTGGGGAGACTCCGAGGCGGAAGTAATGTGGGATTGTATCGATAAGGGAAATGCTCCAGAAGGATGGTCAGAGGATAGCCGACATCAGATGATTTTTCATGGAAGGTTGTTTTTTCCGGAGGCGATGCATGAGGGAGTTCTCTATGAGTTCCATAGCTCAGCCTGGCGGTACATCTGGGAGTTTGAAAAATGTACCAAGGCCTGAGGGAACATTTGTGGTGGCCCGAGGTGAAACTGGCAGTGGTGGAGTTTGTGGCTAAGTTCCTAGTGTGTCAGCAAGTAAAGGCTGAACACTGTGTTCCCAGTGGTTTCTTTCATCCTTTAGATGTCCCCTAATAGAAGTGGGATGAAATCTCAATGGACTTCGTCATAGGACTACCTAAAGCTATGGGTGGTTATGATGCTATCTGGGTAGTGGTGGATCAACTAATGAAATCATCTCACTTATTAGCAATTAAGGAGTCGGGCCCGGTGAGTACCTTATCATAGAGGTACGTAGACGAGGTGGTGTGTTTTCATTGTGTTCCGAAGACTATCATCTCATATCGGGATACTCGGTTTACCTCACGAGTCTGGAGGGGGTTAGAGCATGTTTTTTCTACCTAGATACACCTTAGCACTGCTTTCCACCCCCATACTGATTGGCAGACAGAGCAGACTATCCAGATGTTAGAGGACATGCTGCGAGCATGCGTTCTGGATTTCGGAGGATCATGGGTGCAACACATACCTTTAGTAGATTTTTCCTACAACAAAAGCTTCCACACTACTATTAGAATGGCACCGTTTGAGTCTTTGTATGGAAGGCCATGTCGTTCACCCATTTTCTGGGCAGAGGTTGGTGAGAAAGGTGCTCTTGGCCCATAGGTAGTACAGAGCACCATAGAGAAAGTCCAGCTTGTGTGTGAGAGGATGAAAGTGGCTCAGGACTGACATAAGTCTTATACTGATCATCAGAGGAGGCCCTTGGAGTTCAAGGTGGGAGATCATGTGTTCTTGAAGTCTTCCCCTCGACGCAGGCAACAGAGGTTTGGGAAGGGGAGTGAGCTCTCCCCTAGGTTCATTGGACCTTTCGAGCTGCTGAGGTGAATCGGGAAGGTGGCATAACAGCTGGCCCTGCCACCTCAGTTGGAGAAGGTTCATGATGTCTTCCACGTCTCCCAGCTTTGTCGGTACTTACACGACGACTCTCACGTTATCGACTGGGGAGAGTTAGATATGGGGGATGCGTGACCTTCAAGGAACGACCAGTCAGAATCGAGGATCGACCAATCAGAATTGAGGATCGTAAAGAGAAGGTGCTCCGTGGATGAACCATTGCCTTGGATCGTGTGTTATGGAGGAATGGAGGCCTCAAGGATATCACTTTGGAGTTGGAGGCTTAGATACACTCTCAGTACCTGTATTTGTTTTGACTTGTGTTTTTTGCTTTGTTCTTATGAGCATTGTTTTGATGTTATACCTTGTACCTTTGATATATGGAATGCATGGCCTGTCGGTTGTAAGACATTTTGTTTCCTACTTATCTAGAAGTGTGTAACATGTCTGGATGCGTGGGGAAAGGGAAAAACTTCATCCTTGATCGAGACGCATTAATGCGGATGCGATTGAACCTATACGGGCGAGTCAGTGCCGCCCAAAGCGGATAATATCTCGACATGGGAGAAGGAATTCCCCAAGCCATGTGTTCAGGCAGTGTGTTGGTTGTACGTTGTTGGGGGCAATGTGAGTTGAAAAAAAACCCTAATATATGGAAGTGGGAAGAACCAATTCTTAATCAAGACGCATTAATGAGGATGCGATTAAACCCGTGCAGGCGAGTCAGTGCTGCCTAAAGAGGATAATATCTTGACATAGGAGAAGGAATTCCTAAAACATATGATTAGGGTTGTTGGTTGGGTTCCTATTATAACGAGAGTCCTAAGAGGTGTCTTGTTGGGTTCCTCTGGGTTGGTTTTTTAATTCTTGGGGATGAGAATGTTTTAAGAGGTATCTGATGTAACGGCTCGGACCTCTCTGACCCATTACTTTGTCGAAAATAAGGTCATGAAGTGTTCTAGAGGGTAGAATGAACTTTTCACACACTTTTCAGAATTTTGTAACAACATGCCATGTAGTGTGAATACACACCGTGTACCACCTTGCCGAGAATACCCAGTGTTGAATCTGTGTCCTTGTCGCATGAAATAAATAAGTACATGCCGTGTAGCCCATCTTACAGGCCATGTAGTTTCTCCCCGCGTACGTGTTACCGTGTGTTGACCAGTCAATGGCTGTGTGGCATGTTGTAGCAGTGTCCTTTCCACATGAAATAAATATATACACGCCGTGTAGTTTCTCCCAGCGTACACGTTACCCTCAAACCGTGTGTTGACCAGTCAATAGTCGTGTGCCGCGTTGAATTCCTTATTGGAAGCCGTGTGGCGAACGTGTGGAATGGCCTACTACAAGCCATGAACTAGGAAGTACATGCCATGTAATTTAGTTTTTCTCTCTTATAAAAGGAGGGGGCCTCTCCTCACTTTCAGACCATCCCTCTCCTCCCCATTCCTTCGAGCAGAGCCCTCCTGAGAGACTCTAAAGATCTTTTCTTCCATAACTTTTTCTTCCGAGCTCTGATTTACGATCCGTCAGTGGCCACAAGATCATAACGACGAGGAGGAACTTATATGCTTGGATCTGTTTTTTTCACTTCATACTTTCCTTCCTAGCTTCCACCCGAGGAGGTTTTGATGGGTTTTGACAGAAGAAACGGACGCCAATGGACATCTTCTAAAGTTGATCTTGGGGAGCATTGTGATCAGAACCTGTTGAGGTAGGGATTTTAACTTTGTCTCTCTAATTTGTGTATCATGTGGGATGGGTGTCCTCTTGCTTTCACGAGACACATTTTAACCAGTTTAATGAATATAATAACTGGATTAAAGAACAGGGATGGGGAAAGTTGTTATGTTTATCATTATTTATCCTATTGTTATGTTATGAATTAAATAGGCTTATGCCTACTGAAAATCACGGTCGTTGGAGGCCTTTTCTTGCGCAATTAAATGTTTCCCTATCTTTCTAGACCATTTTGTGTATGGAAACTTTGTGGAATGTGGAAATTGGATAATCACGTAAGGTTGGCCGATTAAATGAATATCCATAACCCTTATGTGATCACCACGGTTGAAACAAATGGAATAATGAAGATGTGGGTGTTGGTTTGGTGACGTGGTGTGTGGAGGGAGGGGGGTGAATCCTGGTTTATTATGAATAGGATGGGCAACAGGGCTGTGGTAAATGATATTAAAAGGGAAACGATGTGGCACGAGCCTCGTTATGTGATATGGTTGTGGAGATGTGGTTATAGTGGCAGCATGGCTGTAGTAATGGGTTGTGATATTAAAAGAAAGTGGAAAGTGGATAGATGAACTATGGGGAACGATAATGAATTAAATGCGGGAACATCCAATGGGCTTTGATTGATGATAAAAAGGTTGGTTTTGTTCTATCTAACTTGATTTGTGGTTTGTAGGGTTTTGTTCTATGAAATGCTTGATCTGGTTTGATAATTTCCCAATAGTTAAGGAACTAATAAGCTAATGCTGTTGAAACATAAAAACCAAAATGGGGTTGGGATTGTTTGTTGTATGCATTCTTCATAGTAGCATTTTCGAGGCCCGTGCTTAGTTTCTCTATTTACAATCCATAGGTTGGGTTGTGTGTTTGATATACATATATGTATCTGTATCTTTCTGTTTTGCCGCACCCCACCCAAGTTGAGCACTTAGTTCCGAACACTCCCATTTCATGGGAGAGGGTGTTTTCCCCTTTGTTACTAGATCCTTCTTGCTCCTTCTTCCATAGGATGTAATGGCTTGAAGCGACCTTACACCCAAGACTCTCTAGGTAGGTTTAGATTAGTGTGATATTTATCCCAAGACTCTCCGTGCAGGTTTACTATTCCCAAGATTCTTCGGGATGAGGCCCAAGTGTGTTTGTGCGGGGATGTGATTGTGGTTTTTAGGCCTAGGAGTGTGCGAGTGGGATATGTGGTTTTTGAGGCCTAGGTGTGTGCGGGCGGGATGTGTGGTTTGTGAGGCCCAGGTGTGTGAAAGCAGGATGTTTGGATTTTGAGGCCTAGGTGTGTGCGGGTAGGAAGAGTTTGGTAGCATCAGGATGTTCACCGTTAGGAAGAGTAGCTAGCTAGTGGGGGGAAATGGTGCGAGGGTACCCAATACTCTTATTCTTATATACAACTACCTGTTGTTTTGTGTTTTTGGTGAGCGTGGCTGGTGAGGATGGGTGGATGGAATTCCTTGCTAGTTTTTGGTTTCTTCTGTTGTTCTCATGGGACATAATGATGTCTCCCCACCTATGCATGAGATCTTTAGGTTTCCCTAATAAGTATACTTGTATGCTCACCCTACATTTACTTTTAGGTTTCTAGGTGGACTACCAGGGCCGTGCGGGATCCTAGTAGTTGATACAGTTGGAGTTGTTGCAGTTTGTTGTACTCTTGTTTCTTTTGGTAGTGTAATTTTCAGTTTTCTTGTACTTGTACTTTGTTTCATAATTTTTTAAACAAGGATGTGGGATTGGTTTGGGTTAATTTTCATTTACTTGTTTCTTTTCCTTTTGGAGTTTGACTCATCCTATTTCCCGATCTTTAATAATAAAAAGTGTAGTGCTTTCCATATTTGTCAAAGCTCATACCCTTGGTGCTAGTCGCCACTCCAGGGCCTACTAGAGGCGGGACTCGGGGGTAATTATCTCCCTTTCACCACTGCCAGCTCAGAAGGGGAATCTTTGGTGGGAGGGGGCCATGACAGAATGGTATCAGAGGTGATGGTTGAGAGACAGGATGGAGTCTGGAGTTAGGAACAAAGAGGATTACGTGGTATGGTAGGGAAACATTGTTGGCTGATCTTGGTGCGTGACATAGGCCAGGGAAGACCGGCTGGGACATGGGATTTTAGGGCCCCCCCGTGATCCGATGGAAGTACTCTGAGCCTACCGAATGAGTAAGTGAGACTACATTGATTTCAGGGTAGAGACCCTAGGGATGGTACATGTATCATCATGTTTGTGTTTTACTTGATTTGGGTGTTCTGGGAAAGAAATTGAAATAAAGTGATAAAATAAAACCTTGAGAAAGTTTCCTTACTACTTGGGCTAAGGCGATCTTTGTTTACCGTACAACTATGGCACCTAGACGTCATCCCCGGGTGACTTAGACAGTCGAGGCCCAATGGATTCAGGCGGTCAATCAGTTGAGGATTGACCGAGAGGAGGAAGATGATCTGTGGAATAAGACTCTCTGTTCTTTGCAGTGACAAACCCTCGAGAAGTATGAGGGTAGTACATCGGATATTGTAATGTCCCGGACCTCTCCTGCCCATTCCTTTGGAAAAAAGAAGGTCACGAAGTGTTCTGGAGTGTAAAATGGTATTTTCCCACACTTTCCAGAATTTTGAAACTACACGCCGTGTAGTTTGAGTACACGCCGTGTACCCCCTTGCCGGGTATACCCCATGTTGAAGGCCATGTCCTTGCCATGTGAAATAAATGGGTACACGCTGTGTATCCAATACTACACCCCGTATAGTCCCTCCCCACGTACGCGTTATAGTTTGTTGACCAGTCAATGGTCGTGTGCCGTGTTAGAGCCCTGTGAAATAAATGGGTACACGCCGTGTATCCAGTGCTACACGCCATGTAGTCCCTCCCCGCGTATGCGTTACCCTCAAACCGTCTGTTGACCAGTCAATGGCCGCGGAGCCATGTTGGAAGCCATATAGGGACCGTGTGAAATAACTGAGTACACGCGGTGTACCATAAAATACACGCCGTGTAACTTTTCTTTTCTCACTTATAAAAGGCGGGGTCCCCTCCTCCTTTTCAACTCACCCCTCTCCCCCCTTTCCTCTAAGCAGAGTTCTCCCAAGAGACTCGAAGGATCTTTCTTCCATAACCTCTTCATCCGAGCTCTGATTTACGATCCGTCAACGACCAAGAGATCATAACGAAGAGGAGGAACTTCCGATCTTGGATCTGTTGTCTTTCCTTTGGACTTTACTTTCCGACTTCCACCCGAGGAGGTCTTTTCGGGACCCGATAGAAGTGACGGACGCCAACAGACGTCTTCTAAGGTTGATCAGGGGGAGAATTGCGATCAGAACCTATTGAGGTAGGGATATTACCTTCGTCTCTCTAATTTTTTCATCATGCGGGGTGGGTGTTCTCTTATTTACATGAAACACTTTTAAAACGGTTTAATAAATATAATAACTAGCTTATATAGCGGGGGTGGGAAGTTTTTGAATGTAGTTACATTATTTATATCCTGTGATATTATGTTGTGAATGAGAATCTGCCTACTGGAAATCATGGTCTTTGGGGGCCTTTTCTTATGCAATTATATGTTTCCCTCTCCTTCTGGATTTTCTTATCGATGGAAACTTTATGGAATGTGGAAATTGGTTAATCACGTAAAGTTGGCTGTTTAAAATATGGAACCCTTGTGTGATCACCCCGGTTAAACGAAATAGAATAATGAACATGTGGGTTTTGGCTTGGTTACTGGTGTGTGAAAGGGAGTTGTGAATCCTGGGTTGTTATGAATAGAAAAGGTAGCAGGGCTGTGGTAAATGATGTTAAAGGGGCGATGATGTGGCACGAACCTTGTTTTGTGGGTTGTTGTGGATTGGGTGGGCAGCGGGACTGCGATAAATGGTATTAAAGGGATAATGATGTAGGGTGTAGTTGTGGTTATAGTGGTTGGAATTTGGGCTGCAGGGATGGGTTGGAATGTGAATGGACTATGGGATGTGAATAATAAATAAAAAGTGGAAGAGTTAATGGTGGGTCATGGTAATGGAACGAGATTAATAATCAATGGGTTGGTTGGATGATAAGAAGGGACTTGGTAGTGTTTCTTGTGTTTTCCTAACATGATTTCTGGATGGCAGGGATATATTTTACGAATGATCGATGTGGTTGGTTGTGGAAATTTTCCCAGTAGTTAAGGAACTAAATAAACCAATTCTGTTGAAACGTGAAAACCTATATGGGGATGGGGTTATTTGTTGTATGAATTCTTTGTAGAAGCAGTACCGAGGCACATTCTCAGTTTCTCTGTTCAGAAGCCATAGGTTGAGTTGTGTGTTTGGAATACATATATATATATGTATCTTTTGAGTTTTATCTCACCCCACCCATGTTAAGAACTTAGTTCCAAACGCTCCCATTTCATGGGAGAGGGTGTTTTACCTTTGTTACTAGCTCTTTCCTACTCATTATCCCCTAGGTTGTGATGGCTTGAGGCGACTATACACCTAAGACTCTTCGGGAAGGTTTCGATTGGGGTGGTTTTCGCCCAAGACTCTTCGGGAAGGTTATACTGTTTCCCATAAATCTTCGGGATGAGGCCCAGGTGTGTGCGGGCGGGATACGTGGTTGTGAGGCCCATGTGTGTACGGGCGGGATACGTGGTTGTGAGGCCCAGGTGTGTGCGGGCAGGATACGTGGTTGTGAGGCCCAGGTGTGTGCGGGCGGGATACGTGGTTGTGAGGCCCAGGTGTGTGCGGGTGGGATGTGTGGTTTTTGAGGCCTCGGTGTGTGTGGGCGGGGAGAGTGTGGCGGCGTCAGGACGTTCACCGATAGGAAGAGCAGCTAACTACAGGGAAATGGTGTGGGGTACCCAATACTCTTGATTCTTATATACTACTACCTGTTGTGATTGTGTTTTTGGTGAGTGTGGCTGGTGAGGTTGGGTGGATATAATTCCTTTCTAGGTTTCTTCTGTTGTTCTCATGGGACATTAGGATGTCTCCCCACTTGTGAATGAGAGATTTAGGTTTCCCTACAGAGTATACTTGTATTATCACCCTACGTTTACTTTAAGGTTTCCAGGAGGACTACCAGGGCCGTTCGGGACCCTACAAGTCAGACAGTTGGAGTTGTTGTTTTTTCTGTACACTTGTTTCTTTTGGTATTGTACATTGAGCTTTCTTGTACTTGCACCTTATTATAAAATTTTTTAAACATGCATGTGGGCTTGGTTTGGGTTTATTTCTATACACTTGTTCTTTTCCTTTTTGGTGGTTGACTCTTCCTATTTCCCAATCTTAAAATAATAAAAGCGTAATGCCTCACATATTTTCTGAAAACTCATACCCTTGGTGCTAGTCGCCAACCCGGGGCCTACTGGAGGTAGGACTCGGGGGTCATTATATCCCTTTTAACATTTCCAGCTCAGGAGGGGCATCTTTGGTGGGAGGGGGTCATGACGGAATAGTATCAAAGGCAGATTGAGAGATAGGATGGATTATGGAGTTAGGCACAGTGAGGATTCCATTGGATGGTAGGGAGACAATGTTAGTTAATCTTGGTGCGTGACATAGGCCAGAGAAGACCGGCTAAGACACGGGATTTTGGGGCCCCCCGTGATCCGATGCAAGGACTCTGAGCCTACCGAACGACAAAGTGAGACTACATTGATTGCAGGGTAGAGACCCTAGGGAAGGTACATGCATCATCATGATTGTGTTTTATTTGATTTGGGTGTTTTGTGAAAGAAATTGAAATAAAATGATAAAATAAAACCTTGAGAATTTCCTTACTACTTGGGCTTAGGCGGTCTTTGTTTACCGTACAGCTATGGCACCTGCACGTTGTCCCCGGGTGGCTCAAACGGTCGAGGCCCAACAGATTCAGGCGTTCGATCAGTTGAGGATTGACTGAGAGGAGGAAGATATCCAGTGGCAGAAGACTCTCCATTCTTTTCTGCGGAAGACCCTCAAGAAGTACGAGGGTAGTACTTAGGATATGGAGACAGAGGGGTGGCTTGAGGAGCTAGGGATGGATTTTACCTTGATCTATCCTCCTAGAGATTACTGGGTTCCCCTAACAGTAAGTTAGTTGAGAGGTGTGGCACGATAGTGGTGGATGCTCTACCTCGTAGAGTGGATATAGGTAGAGGTTCCATGGGCTGACTTTGAGAAGGAATTCCTAGAGGAATTCCTTTCTTCCATGATCAAGGAAGAGAAGCGGCATGAGTTAGTCTCCCTTCACCAGGGGAGTATGTTAGTATGAGAGTTGGGGATCAAGTTCAAGGATCTCCTGCGCTTTGCTCCAGATCTCATTCCGGATGAGGTGTCTCGGGCGAGACATTTGGAGGAGGTGCTTCGCCCTTCGCTCAAGTATGTTGTCACCCCCTTCACCCTTCCGACGTACTTGGCGGTACAGAATAAGGAAGAGTTTGTAGAGAGGATGCACTCGCTAGGAGGTGCACCATGAGAGGGGATCCATCCAGGATCGTCAAAGGGGATGGCAGTCAGTAGCAGGTCTCCTGCGACGGGACCTTCCAGGTGCAGGCTAGTGGGGAGCAGGCCCTAGCAGTTCCAGTTCAGATCTTCGGGTCCGCGTCCCTTTTTCACGAGCCCAGGACCAAACTGTTTTTCTTGTGGAGGTTTCGGGCAAGTTCGGAGTCGATTCCCGACCCGAGCTTAGTACGGTAGAGGTGGGCAGGTTCAGCGCCCACCTCAGCAGCACCAGTTACCGGCAAGGCCCTTCTAGCACCAGAAGGACCATGCTCCTTTGGGGGCAGACTTTGCGGGAGGAGGCCGACCTCAGGGTGCTCCTTAGGGACCTCGACCAGGGCATGGTCGGGGAGGTGGACGACATCAGAGAGGCAGAGGTGCTAGGCGTGGACAGTTGCATGCAACAGAGTGGACAGCTCCAGCAGGACCAGAGGTGGTGCGAGGTACGATTTGTTTGTTCCGCACTCTTGTTTCTTCTTTGTTCGATTCGGGAGTTTCACACTCCTTTGTTGCACCTGGTCTAGCCCATACTTTGGGACTATACGTAGAGGTACTTTTCGTACCACTGGTGCTGAGTACACCAGTTGGAGGCCAGACCAACGTATCTTGTGTTTGCCAGGGATAGGGGCTGACGTTGGGACCACATCGATCTAGTGGGGACCTTCTTCTGTTACAAATGCATCAATAAAATGTCATCCTAGGCATCGACTGGTTGTTTTTTGTTAGTTCCGTTATCAACTACTTCCGGAGAAGAGTCATGTCCTCTGACTTGGATGGGCAACGTGTAGTTTTTTTTGGCGAGAGGAGATATCAGGTGGGAATCCGACATGTGGAGCCTCTCCTTTCCTTGTTAGGCGAACTGTCAGTGGTTCTAGCTGATACATAGATGATGGATGTCCCGGAGGTTGTTGGAGAGTTCCTCGATGTTTTTCCTAAGGAGGTTGTGACTCTACCCCCCGACATGATGTTGATTTCGGGATAGAATTACAACATGGTGTTCGTCCGATTTTGATGGCCCCTTATCGGATGGCACCTTCAGAGTTGCAGGAGTTACAGATTCAGATTGATGATCTGATCGAGAAAGGTTTTGTTCAACCCAACTTATCGCCATGGGGTGCTCCAGTTTTGTTCGTGAAGAAGGAAGATGGTGGTCTCAGGCTATGCATAGACTACCGAAGGTTGAACCAGGTAACGGTCAAGAACCGCTACCCCCTTACAAGGATAGATGATCTCTTCGACCAACTGAGGGGAGCAGGTTTGTTTTCCAAGATTGATCTACGATCTGGATATCATCGGCTGAGGGTAAAGTAAAGTGGCATCTTGAAGATGGCTTTCAGGTGCAACTATGGGCAGTTCGAGTTTTTGGTGATTCCGTTTGTAGTTACTAATGCACTGGCTGTGTTCATGGGACTTATGAACTTTGTCTTCCGAGTGTTTATGGACCGTTTCGTCATTGTGTTTATCGATGCATCCTGATCTACTCAAGATCAGACGAGGATCACGTTCAGCATCTCAGGACAGTCTTATAAGTCCTTCGACACCACCAGCTTTACGGGAAATTTTCGAAGTGTAAGTTCTTGATGCAAGAAGTACACTTCCTTGGGCATGTCGTGTCTCAGCATGGAGTGTCAGTTGACCCGTCGAAGGTGGAGGCAGTTGTTTCTTGATCAGCCCCCAAGAGCGTGGCAGAAGTTCATAGTTTCCTGGGGTTGGCAGGTTACTATCGGAGGTTCGTTTCAGACTTCTCTCGAGTTGCTGCTGCATTGAAAGCTTTGTCTAGGAAGAACCAGGTCTTCCTATGGAGCAAGCATTGTTAGAAGGCTTTCGACTACCTAATAGAGATGTTGGTCAGTGCTCCCGTCCTCAGTTTTCCAGAGGAAGGGTTGTTGTATGAGGTGTTTCGTGATGCTTCTGGCCTTGGTCTGGGGTGCATGCTGATGCAGAAGAAGGGAGTGATCTGTTATGGGTCTAGGAAGTTATTCCCTCATGAGCGTAACTATTCCACCCATGACATAGATCTTACAATAGTAGTTTTCGCACTAAACTTGTGGCGGCATTACGTCTTTGGGGAGCACATTGTGGTCTTCTCAGATCATAAGATCCTGCGTTATATCTTCTCCGAGCATGACCTGAACATGCGGAAGCAAAGATGGGTCAATTTTATCCAAGACTATGAATTCGAGATCTCTTACACTGAAGGTAAGGGCAACATTGTGGCTGATGACCTGAGCAGGAAGTCACATAAGGAAGTGGTTCGGGAATCCAATGATGCTTGGAAGGCGATGGGAGAGTTGGCTGATTTGCACTTGGATGCCTGGGTAGAAGGTGTTAGAGGCTTTTTGTTTCAGATGACGATCCAGTCCTCTTTGTTGCAGCAGGCGGAAGAGTCTCAGTGGAGGGAATCTGAGGCGAAAGTGATGCGGGATCGTGTCGATTCGGGGAACGCTCCAGAAGGATGGTTAGAGGACAGCCGACATCGGATGCTTTTCCATGGAAGATTGTTTGTCCCGGAGACAATGCATGAGGGATTTATCCATGAGTTATATAGCTCAGCCTTGGGGGTACATCCAGGAGTTTTAAAAAGTACCAAGGCCTGAGGGAACAGTTTTGGTGGCCCGGGGTGAAACGGGCAGTGGTGAAGTTTGTGGCTAAATGCCTAGTGTGTCAGCAAGTGAAGGATGAACACCGTGTTCCAAGTGGTTTGTTTCATCCTTTTGATGTCCCCAAGTGGAAGTGGGATGACATCTCAATGGACTTCATCACAGGACTACCGAGAGCTCAGGCTGTTTATGATGCTATCTGGGTAGTGGTGGACCAACTAACGAAATCTGTTCACTTCTTTGTAATTAAGGAGTCAGGCCTGGTGAGTACCTTACCACAGAGGTACATAGACGAGGTTGTGCGGTTGCATGGAGTCCCAAAGACTATCATCTCAGATCGAGAAAATCTGTTTACCTCACGAGCCTGGAGGGGGTTATAGCATGCTTTTGGCACCCAGCTATGCCTTAGCACTGCTTTCCACCCCCAGACCAATGGGCAGACAGAGCGGACTATCCAGACGTTGGAGGACATGCTGCGAGCATGCGTTCTGGATTTTGGAGGATCATGGGTACGACAATTGCATTTAGTAGAGTTCTACTACAACAACAGATTCCACTCTACTATTGGCATGGCACCATTTGAGGTTTTGTACGGAAGACCATGTCGTTCACCCATTTGCCGGGCAGAGGTTGGTGAGACAGGCACTCTTGGGCCAGAGGTAGTGTAGAGCACCACAGAGAAAATCCAGCTTGTATGTGTGTAACACCCCAAGATTATATGAAAAATATTCTTTTAATTTCATTAATGTCTTGTGTTGTATGCTACACAAATATTACCTTGTGCTATATGCAACACTGTATTAGCTTGCAGTATACGCAACACTATTCTTGGATCTTGTTATACACAATTTTGATAATAGTTATTCTACGCAACATTGAGTATATATATATATATATTCAATTTATAAATGAAATATGGTTGGATTCTGTTATACAAAACAACGAAGGATTCTTTCACAACACGCAACCCTGACTTGGCTTGCATTACACGCAATCGCGACCTTCCTCGATAGCGTGTGTTGTACGCAATACCGGGTTTTACTAAACAACGATATATTATTATAATAGTATTATGAACTAGCTGTTATGAATATTATTAACTAAATTTTGAATTTTATAACATTATTATTCATCTTACACATTTTCTAGAACATGGTATAAGAACAAAATAAATTTTTAAGGTAAAATAAGTATTTTTCAAAAAAATCAGTTTTGCCGCCTTTTGATGGCGCACCCACTTTAAATCTAGTTTTTGACATGTTTATAAGTTCAATTTGACAAAATAAAATTCTTTTTTGGAATCAGGAAATAAAAATTTACTTTGGATAAATTTTTCATATTATTCTGGTAACTTTCATATTTTGATGAATAGTAAAAACACGCTATATTTTAATTAAAAACAAAATTTTTCATCGCAATAATTTATATGGTTAAATTATAATATTTAATGGTTTTAAAGTATAAATAGAATATATTTTTACCATTTAATATAATTTATGTCATTATCATTGATTTTACATTAAATTCGTAGGTTAAATCAATTCAATCTTTTGCAATGTTTTAAAGAAAAACCTGTTTTCTTTCGACAACGAGATTAATTTTAATTTAATTTCTGCAACTTTTGTGTATTGAATTTGGAAAAATGGATTCCATATTTGGAATCATTGGGTCCAAATTATGTTAATAAGCTACTTTTTATTTTTGGGAGTTATGAATAGTAACTACGGTAAATTTTATTTACCATAGTTAAAGGTAAATCGGGTAATTAAGAGTAAATATAATATTATAAAATTACCCTAGCACATGACAAAATTCTATTGTATGGATCAAAGTAGACCCATATAACCTAAGGGTCGGATTAGATTCATTTTATGGACTTTTGACCATAAAAATAATTTAATTATTATTAAAACCAAAGAAAGTGACAACATGTCACTCTCTTAAATCTTATAAGTATATTAATTTTAATTTAGTGATAAACTTCATGAAACTTCAAACATGAATAGTCTCCAGAAATCTAATGAAATTATCTACATCATATGAATTTATTTATAATTTTTAGGGATTAAATAATTATCATTAATTGTAACACAATAGTGATGCAGAAATTGTTTATCAAGTGAAAAATCAAGAATATAGTTTTTATTAAACTAATAGTAACCATAAAATGCCCAAAACCCGGACCAAAATTTATTTTTCATGTACATATAAACCATAATCATCCAATTGTCGAATATTAGACCATTTGGAGCCTTATAAAAGCAATTATGACACTTATATTATTTTATTTTAAATGATGCCAAAGTTGTCACCTTCATAATTTAATAAATATAACAATTTAAATATTGTGATTTTAAGATGATAAATTCTAGTAAAAGTATTATTATGAAATTTAATAGATTTAGCTTCATCATAAGATTTTATTTTTTATTTTTATGCAACAAATAAGTGTATTAATTAATTATACAAAAATGTTGCAGTAATTTATTTATTAAGAGATAAACCAAATAAATGGTTTTAAAAATAATAAAATAAATATTATATGAACTATTTAATGTGCTAAACTAATTTTCTAGAAACCTATGACCTTTAATTATTCTATTAATTCTTTTTTTAGAACATATATTCTGTATATATTTTATTTAAATTCAAATAAATGAATAGTGTCAAAATTGACACTATTGTTATTTATAAAAATAATATATTATAAAATTGTTTAAAAATCACAAATATATTTAAAAATTATAAATTTAAATTTATATGGTAGAAAATGTTATAAAGTATCCAATTATGTACAATTCACAACAAATAAGTAATTATTTGTTATAATTTAAATTTTAGAATGTTATTACCAAAAATAAAATAAAATTGACTAAATAAGGATAAATCAAGTTGATAATATTTAAAATAAATACCTAACTTGTCTAAATTTTATTGTTTGATGATATTACAACCATATCTCATCTAATAATCGTATATGAGTCATTTTTGGTGGTTTTTAAGTGGGGTTAGATTTATTATAAATCAATATTTTTAAGAATTCCAAAGGTTCCACTCTCCTCCCTTATAAAAGGGTACCTCCTCCCTCTCCACCTCACACCAATTTGAGCCTTAAAGCTCGGCCAAACCCTACCAAATTATCTTCTACACTTCCATAGAAGCATCCTATAGGTTCTGGTCTACTTTAAAGACCAATCTTAGTGCCCTAAGAGGAGGTTTCAAAGAGGCGTATCGAAGAAGAGGTAATTTCTTCTCCCGATTCTTTCAAGATTCTTTCTTCTTCAACTTCGTCTTATTTAGTTGTTTAATTATAAATAAATAACATCAGTATCACTAATATACTGATTTGTTATTATAAATATGATACAACCCCATTTCACCTTCTATCCATCCTACGGAAAACAAAATCACCGCGCGTGCATACGTACAGAATACCGTCTCCACGCCGTGGTGTAATCTGTTTTTCCACCAACACCTTACATGGATGGGTATAATGGTGTAAAGAATAACTATAAATAGTTAATATAACATCACACTAATTATTATATATTTTATCATCCACTCTAATTCAATTCAATAATTATGGAAACGATATCATCGCTCGTGCGTACATACGGACTACCGTCTCCACGATGCGATGAGATTCATTCTCCATGTTAACCATTAAAGAATAATTATAAAGTATATATAAGAAATAATAATGAAATATATGACATTATAAAGCTACTGGATTTATGTATATATGTATGTCATCTACATAATTCCATTCAACTCAATAAGGAAACGAAAACAGCGTTCATGCGTACGTACGACCTACCGTCTCCAGGAACGGTATATTTCATTCCATTTATCGATCTATTATATATATTTATATTCTGAATATATATTATATATAACTCATGTTTTATATTCTGTAATTAAGTAATCATGATCTACGTAATCATATGACTAATTACAAGTCAAAACACGGACGACAAATGAAACGATTTTACCCAAAACACTTTTTAACATGGAATTTACAAAAGAAAGGGTAATATAAAGTCATAAGTGAACCATATATGATATCATAACAATGAATATGATTTTTTAATAAGTCAATGACATTATTTAAATCATTATACAGGAGGTTTGGATACATACGAAGCATATCAGACATAAGGTAAGGGATAACTTTTCCAATCTCGTTTTTATCCGAGATTGTTTATTCGTAAGTATTTACTGGGGTTATTGTTCTCATCCATGTCCATGTTTCCTAAAAATAGTTTCATGTATTTTTAATGTCCTTTTTACCCATTTTTTACTTTTACTACATGGTATGTATGGAATCTTTCTTTTACGAGGTACTTTTTGACTTTTCTGACAAAAGTACGAGAAGAATGTTTTTTTAACTTATACGGCATGAACGGATTTTTACGGTTTTATAAAGACTTATTTTCAAGAAGCTTCCTCCAAAATATTTCATGACTATTTTCAAAAAAACCCTTTCTTTTAAAATTTCATGACATTTTGTGAAAAGAAATGATTTTGAAGAAGAAAGGATATTTTCCTCAATAATTCATTTCAAGTGTTTTATCAAAACCATTTTCCATCTAAGATGACATTATTTCATATGTGTATGTTTCAAGTATAATGACTATATGATTTATATGGTTTCACTTTTTTATTATGAAATGATATCCATTTCTTTTATATGGATTATGTGATGATGGGATTTTGTTTATGAAACCCTTTTTATTCATTGGGTTATTATGAATGATGTATGATTATTTTGTGGCACAAGTAAGAATGATTTCATTATGAGATGGGTAGGACCTATATCTCCCTCCAATGCATTGGGTAAAGATTTATATCTCATGAGATAGAAATGGATGGAACGGAAGGTTAAACCGGTTCAGTAAAACAGGACTGAAATGAGAAGTGAACTTGATTTAGAAAGGGACTTTGTCCACTAAGATGGTCTTGGCAGCAATGCCTTGGCTACTATGGAAATAATTACTTGTGCTTAATGAATGCCACAATTACATGCTTTATTCCTATTCTATGTTATCATGATTTATGTTCCATTATGATCTATGCCTTATGTGATTCCATGTTTTAAGTCATTGCTCAAGATTTTTATGTTTAAACAATATGTTCATGTTTTTAAGTTCATATGTATATGGTGTGTTTTATTTTATCCATGCTTACCCTTACTGAGCATCTGAGCTCACCCTTTTTATGTTTTATCTTTCCCCAGGATTAAAAGAAAGGTTTTAGTTAGGGAAACAAAAAGTGGAAGATCTGTATGGGAGATGTTGAAGATCTTTCACCATGATTAGAAGGTTACGTTCCAAGTTTCCAAAGACACTAAACTATTACGGTCCTTGTGTGTCTGTTATCGTTATGTATTAAGTATTCCTCTAAAGTAATGTAATGTCCATGTACGTCAAGCTTTGGGTCTTTACATTTTGTATCAGAGGAAAGGTTTAGTCAATCTTTGGAAACTAGGATGCAAAAACGTTAGTGAGATCCCTAGAGATATTTCTAAGGTATTTATAGGGATGTCCCTAAGGATAAGTATACATATAGGATACAGTCCTAAAACTACGGTAAAGATCATAGAATTTAACCTAAGATGTTAGATATTGAGGATACTCCCCCTTTACTATGTTGTTTTCCCTAGCATGATTTTTGCCTCTCACACTATTCTTTTTGGGTTTTAGAAAATGGCTGGAAACTGGAAGATTCACGATAATAGAGGATATGATAGACAATTGAATGATTTTCTTCATGAGAAACCAAATGAAACGGGATCTGGAAGTCCAAACATCGTTATTATGCCTAATCAACAATATCATAATATGATCAATAATCTCAACTTTGGTAAGTTTCCCGACTCAGATAATAAGAGAAAGATGGAGTTTCATGGTGATCATAGAGGAAAGAAAGTTCAATTTCCCTCATGTAAATAATGTGGGAAGAGGCATCAGGGAGATTGTTTCAAAGGAACTAGAAGATGTTTTTGGTGTGGAAAAGAAGGACACAAAGCCAGTAAGTGCAAAGGAAAAGGTTCAGTTAACACCATGGACAAGGATAATGGTATTGCTACGACATCAACAAGGATTAGATGTTTTAAATGTGGAATGTACGGGCATTATGAAAACCAATGCCCTAATGGAAAATCTCATGAAGAGAATCAGCATGGTCATATGGGTAGTATTTATGTGGATGATGATGAGGAGACTACAAATGATATATGAGCTGAAAGAAGTGTTGAAGCACAGTCGGCTTTTTTAGAAGGTAGTGGAATGACTGTATGTTTATCAAGACTTATGTTGTATAGTTAATGGTACTATGGAATAAAGAATCATCTAAGGATTGTTACACTATTTTTTTTTCCTAAAAGTATTTGAAAGTATATGTTGAATGGTACTAGTAACCATGGAAGGTTATTCAGATATTTTTGTAAAGTAGATGATATGCGCATAATGAAGGAATAAGAAGATAATGAGATGTTTGATTGTATTCATGAGCTCATGATTGATATAAGGACAATGTGATATCATGGTTTGAGTATATAGAATTTTAAGGATTTTGGTATGTGGAAAGTGTTAACTTTTAACTGCATTCATGTTTTCACTAAGGTTCAATGGGTATTCATTTTTCAAGAGAATGCATGATTATGGCATTCGAATGTTTGGAATGTGACCAACAAGACATATCTTATGATATATGGGGATCAACGATGGTATTAAATCTCTGGTAATCGTTTTCACTATATTATGAGAGTGGACTGCAGTATTATGGATAATCCTAAAGCTTAGAATGGATTATGTTGGACCTAAGTTAGTATTGTTTAAGGATAAAAGTTTTTTTCGATATTATTGATGGGATGTTATAGTAATATAGTTTTTGAAAAAGGACAACCTGTAGGACGGGCGACAGCCCATCACGTCGGACAAGGCTGTGGGAATCGAACCCACAACCAAAGTGCGACTGGCCTTTATCGCCTACCACTGGCCTACAGGAAGTCCTTGGTTAGTAGAAACTAGTTTTATTTTGTTAAGCGGTATGATATATGAAGTATAAGTTTATTTGTGGAACCATATACGATTAATCTAACCATAAGATGGACTTATAACTTTTTCTAACCTTTTGTTTGAAAGAGATGGAATGACCCATCATTCTATCACATGATCTTCTAAGACATCACGAATAACAAATTCAACTTCATTTCTTTAAGGGTTGAAGTGTAAATTGTTCAATTAACGAACAACAATGAGATTGTACCAAAATAAAGCAATTATTTCTTTTAATTCATCAACTTTATGGAAATGATCTTGAAAACAAAAAATGTTGTCCGAGTTCCCTTATATCCGATGAATCAGATGGTACCTTAGATCATCACAAATCAATACCTTTGTGATTGTTGGCTTTTTCATAGCCATGTTCTTTACCACTCTCCATCAGAACGTGATGGTTAGTTTTTTCTTCCATATCCATATTTTCACCTATGTTATCCTACGTGAAAACCCAATGATGAGTTAATTTGGGTAACCATTACATTTCATACTTTAGTATTTAAAGCCTTGTTTTGGTATTCCTTTTTATGATGTGGGTTTTTATTAAACAAACTTTCGAGTAGTAAACCATTTATAACCCTGACAAATTTCGAGGGAGAAATTCATTTTAAGGGGGGTAGAATGTAACACACCAAGATTATATGAAAAATATTCTTTTAATTTCATTAATGTCTTGTGTTGTATGCTACACCAATATTACCTTGCGCTATACGCAACACCGAATTAGCTTGCAGTATACGCAGCACTATTCTTGGATCGTGTTATACACAATTTTGATAATAGTTATTCTACGCAAAATTGAGTATATATATATATATATATATTCAATGTATAAATGAAATATGGTTGGATTCTGTTATACAAAACAACGAAGGATTCTTGCACAACACGTAACCCTAACTTGACTTGCATTACACGCAATCGCGACCTTCCTCGATAGCGTGTGTTGTACGCAATACCAGGTTTTACTAAACAACGATATATTATTATAATATTTTTATGAACTAGACGTTATGAAAAGTATTAACTAAATTTTGAATTTTATAACATTATTATTCATCTTACACATTTTCTTGAACATGGTATAAGAACAAAATAAATTTTTCGGGTAAAATAAGTATTTTTCAAAAAATGCAGTTTTGCCGCCTTTTGATGGCGCACCCTCATTAAATCTAGTTTTTGACATGTTTATAAGTTCAATTTGACAAAATAAATTTTTCTTTGGAATCAAGAAATAAAAATTTACTTTGGATAAATTTTTCATATTATTCTGGTAACTTTCATATTTTGATGAATAGTAAAAACACGCTATATTTTAATTAAAAATATCTTTTTTCATCGCAATAATTTATATATTTAAATTATAATATTGAATGGTTTTAAAGTATAAATAAAATATATTTTTACCATTTAATATAATTTATGTCATTAGAATTGATTTTACATTAAATTCGTAGGTTAAATCAATTCAATATTTTGCAATGTTTTAAAGAAAAACCCGTTTTCTTTCGACAATGGGATTAATTTTAATTTAATTTCTGAAAATTTTGTGTATTGAATTTGGAAAAATTTATTCCATATTTGGAATCAGTGTGTCAAAATTATGTTAATAAGCTACTTTTTATTTTTGAAAAATTATGAATAGTAACTACGGTAAATTTTATTTACCATAGTTAAAGGTAAATCGGGTAATTATGGGTAAATATAATATTATAAAATTACCGTAACAAATGAAAAAATTCTATTGGATGGATAAAAGTAGACCCATATAACCTAAGGATCTGATTAGATTAATTTTATGGACTTTGGACCGTGAAAATAATTTAATTATTATTAAAACCAAAGAAAGTGACAACATGTCACTCTCTTAAATCTTATAAGTATATTAATTTTAATTTAGTGATAAACTTCATGAAACTTCATAAATCAATAGTATCCAGAAATATTATGAAATTATCTACATCATATGAATTTATTTATATTTTTTAGGGATTAAATAATTATCATTAATTGTAACACAATAGTGATGCAGAAATTTTTTATCTAGTGAAAAATCAAGAATATTGTTTTTATTAAACTAATAATAACCATAAAATTCCCACAAACCTGACCAAAATTTATTTTTCATGTACATATAAACCATAACCATCCAATGGTATAATATTGGACCATTTGCAGACTTATAAAAGCGATTATGACACTTATACTATTTTATTCTAAATGATGTCAAAGTTGTCACCTTCATAATTTAATAAATATAACAATTTAAATATTGTTATTTTAAGATGATAAATTATAGTAAAAGTATTATTATGAATGTTAATAGATTTATCTTCATTATAGGATTTTAGTTTTAATTTTTATGCAACAAATAAGTATATTAAATAATTATACAAAAATGTTGCAGTAATTTATTTATTAAGAGATAAACCAAATAAATGGTTTTAAAAATAATAAAATAAATATTATATGAACTATTTAATGTTCTAAAATAATTTTCTAGATACATATGACCTTTTATGATTCTAGTAAAGTTTTTTTTCGAACATATCTTCTGTATATATTTTATTTAAATTCAAATAAATGAATACTTTCAAAATTGACACTATTGTTATTTTATAAAAATAATATAATATAAAATTGTTTAAAAATCACCAATATATTTAAAAATTAAAAATTTAAATTTGTATGGTATAAAATGTTATAAAGTATCCAATTATGGACAATTAAAAACAAATAAGTAATTATTTGTTATAATTTTCTATTTTAGAATGTTGTTACCACAAATAAATTTAAATTGACTAAATAAGGATAAATGAAGTTGATAATGTTTAAAATAAATACCTAACATGTCTAAATTTGATTGGTTGATAAGATTACAACCATATCTCATCTAATCTTCGGATATGAGTCATTGTTTGTGGTTTTTAAGTGGGGTTAGATTTATTATAAATTAATATTTTTAAGAATTCCAAAGGTGCCCCTCTCCTCCCTTATAAAAGGGCACCTCCTCCCTCTCCTCATCACACCAATTTGAGCCTTCAAGCACGGCCAAACCCTTCCAAATTATCTTATCCACTTCCCTAGAAACATCCTAGAGGTTCTTCTCTACTTTAAAGACTAATCATAGTGCCCTAAGAGGATGTTTCAAAGAGGCGTATCGAAGAAGAGGTAATTTCTTCTCCCGATTCTTTCAAGCTTCTTTCTTCTTCAACTTCTTCGTCTTTAGTTGTTTAATTATAAAGTAATAACATAAGCATCAATATTATACTGATTTGTTATTATAAATATAAAAAAACCCCATTTCACCTTCTATCCATCCTACGGAAAACAATATCACCGCGTGAGCGTACGTACGGAATACCGTCTCCACGCCGTGGTGTAATCTGTTTTTCCACCAACACCTTACATGGATGGGTATAATGGTGTAAAGAATAAATATACATAGTTAATATAACATAATACTTATTCTTATATATTTTATCATCCACTCCAATTCAATTCAATAATTATGGAAATGATATAATCACTCGTGCGTACGTACGGACTACCGTCTCCACGATGCGATGATATTCATTCTCCATGTTAACCATTTAAGAATAATTATAAAGTATATATAAGCAATAATAATGAAATATATGACATTATAAATCTACTGTATTTATGTATATATGTATTTCATCTACTTAATTCCATTCAACTCAATAAGGAAACAAAAACAGCGATCATGCGTACGTACGGCCTACTGTCTCCATGAACGGTGTATTTCATTCCATTTATCGATCTATTATATATATGTAGATTCTGAATATATATTATATATAAATCATGTTTTATATTCTGGAATTAAGTAATCATTATCTAAGTAATCATATGAATAATCACAAGTCAAAACACAGACGAAAAATGAAACGATTTTACCCAAAACACTCTTTAACATGGAATTTACAAAAGAAAGGGTAATATACAGTCATAAGTGAACCATATATGATATCATAGCAATGAATATGATTCTGTAATAAGTCAATGACATTATTTAAATCATTATAGAGGAGGTTCAGATATATACGAAGCATATCGGACATAAGGTAAGGGATAACTTTTCCAATCTCGTTTTTTATCCGAGATTGTTTATTCGTAAGTATTTACTGGGGTTATTGTTCTCATCCATGTCCATGTTTCCTAAAAATAGTTTCATGTATTTTTAATGTCCTTTTTACCCATTTTTTACTTTTACTACATGGTATGTATGGAACCTTTCTTTTACGAGGTACCTTTTGACTTTTCTGGAAAAATTACGAGAAGAATGTTTTTTAACTTATACGGCACGGACGGATTTTTACGGTTTTATAAAGCCTTATTTTCAAGAAGTTTCCTCCAAAATATTTCATGACTATTTTCAACAAAATCCTTTTCTTTTAAAATTTCATCACATTTTGTGAAAAGAAAATGATTTTGAAGAAGAAAGGATATTTTCCTCAAGAATTCATTTCAAGTGTTTTATCAAAACCATTTTCCATCTAAAATGACATTATTTAATATGTGTATGTTTCAAGAATAATGTCTCTATGATTTACATGGTTTCACTTTTCTTATTATGAAATGATATCCATTTCTTTTATATGGATTATTTGATGATGGAATTTTGTTTATGAAACCCATTTTATTCATTGGATTATTATGAATGATGTATGTTTATTTTGTGTCACAAGTAAGAATGATTTCATGACGAGATGGGTGGGACCTATATCTCCCTCCAATGCATTGGGTAAAGATTTATATCTCATGGGATAGACATGGCTGGAACGACAGGTTAAACTGGTTCAGTAAAACAGGACTGAAACGAGAAGTGAACTCGATTCAGAAAGGGACTTTGTCCACTAAGATGGTCTTGGCAGCAATGCCTTGGCTACTATGGAAATCATTACATGTGCTTAATGGATTCCAAAATTACATGCTTTATTCCTATGCTATGTTATCATGATTTATGTTCCATTATGATCTATGCCTTATGTGCTTCCATGTTTTAAGTCATTGCTCAAGATTTTTATGTTTAAACAGTATGTCAATGTTTTTAAGTTCAAATGTATATGGTGTGTTTTATTTTATCCATGCTTACCCTTATTGAGAATTTGAGCTCACCCTTTTTATGTTTTATCTTTCCCCAGGATTAAAAGAAAGGTTTTAGTTATGGAAACAAAAAGTGGAAGATCTTTATGGGAGATGTTGAAGATCTTTCACCACGATTAGAATATTGCGTTCCATGTTTCCAAAGACACTAAACTATTACGATCCTTGTGTGTCTTTTATCGTTATGTATTAATTATTCCGCTAAAGTAATGTAATGTCCATGTACATCATGCTTCGGGTCTTTACAATGTGAGAGGATGAAAGCGGCTCAGGACCGACAGAAGTCTTATGCTAATCGTCGGAGGAGGACCTTGGAGTTCAAGGTGGGAGATAATGTGTTCTTGAAGGTTTCCCCTCGACGGGGGCAGTGGAGGTTTGGGAAAGGGAGAAAGCTCTCACCTAGGTTCATTAGACCTTTTGAGGTGCTGAGGTGAGTTGGCGAGGTTTCATATCAGCTTGACCTTCCACCTCAGTTGGAGAAGTTTCATGACGTCTTCCACGTCTCCCAGCTTCGTCGGTACTTACACGACGACTCTCATGTTATCGACTGGGGAGAGTTAGAAATGGGAGACGATGCAACCTTCGAGGAACGACCAGTTAGAATCAATGATCGTAAACAGAAGCTGCTATGTGGACGAACCATTCTGTTGGTTCGTGTGTTGTGGAGGCATGGCAGCCTCGAGGAGAGCACTTGGGAGCAGGATACCCAGATGCACACTCAGTACACGGAGTTGTTTTGACTTGTGTTTTCCATTGTTCTTCTGAGCATTGTGTTGATGTTATACTCTATACCTTTGATATGTGGAATGCTTGGCTTATCAGTTGTGAGACCTTTTGTTTCCTTGTTCCCTGGTAATGTGTAACATGTCTAGATGTGTGGGGAAAGGGAAAAACCTAATCCTTAATAGAGACGCATTAATTCGGATGCGATTGAACCCGTGCGGGCGAGTCAGTTCTGCCAAAAGCGGATAATATCTCGACATCGGAGGAGGAATTTTTCCCTAAACCACATGTTCGGGAAGTTCGTTGGTTGTGTGGTGTTGGGGGTAGTGAAAGTTGGAAGATACTAATATATGGAAGTGGGAAGGCACAATCCTTAATCGAGACGCATTAATGCGGATGCAATTAAACCCGTGCAGGCAAGTCACTGCCACCTAAGGCGGATAATATCTCGACATAGGAGGGGTAATTACTAACACCTATGATTAGGGTTGTTGGTTAGGTTCCTGTTATAACGAGAACCCTAAGAGGTATATTGTTGGGTTCCTCTGGGTTGGTTTTTGAATTCTCAGGGAAGAAAATGTTTTAAGAGGTATCTGATGTACTGGCCCGGACCTCTCCGGCCCATTCGTTTGTCAAGAAGAAGGCCACGAAGTGTTCTGGAGGGTAAAATGGACTTTTCCCAAACTTTCCAGAATTTTGAAACTACACGCCGTGTTGTTTGAGTGCACTCCGTGTACCCCCTTGCCGGGTATACCCCGTGTTGAAGGTCGTGTCCTTACCGTGTGAAATAAATGGGTACACGCCGTGTATCCAATACTACACACCGTGTAGTCCCTCCCTGTGTATGCATTGCCGCATGTTGACTAGTCCACGGCTGTGTGCCGTGTCAGAGCCGTGTGAAATAAATGGGTACACGCCTTGTATCCAGTACTACATGACGTGTAGTCCCTCCCTGCGTATGTGTTACCCTCAAACCGTGTGTTGACCAGTCAACGACCGCAGATCCATGTTGGAAGCCGCGTGGATACCGTGTGAAATAACTGAGTACACACCATGTACCATAAAGTACACATCGTGTACTTTTTCTTTTCTCTCATATAAAAGGAGGGGTCCCCTTCTCCTTTTCAACTCACCCCTCTCCTCCCCTTTCCTCTAAGAAGAGTTCTCCCAAGAGACTCGAAGGCTCTTTCTTCGATAACTTCTTCATCCGAGCTCCGATTTATGATCCGCCAGTGGCCATGGGATTGTAACGATGAGGTGGAACATTCGAGCCTGGATCTGTTGTCTCTCATTCAGACTTTTCTTTTCCGAATTCCACCCGGGGAGGTTTTTCCGGGACCCGACAGAAGTGACGGACGCCGACAGACGTCTTCTAAGGTTGATCCGGGGGAGCATTGCGATCAGAACCTGTTGAGGTTGGGATCTAACCTTCTTCTCTCTAATTTGGGCATCATGCGGGGTGGGTGTTCTCTTGTTTACGTGAAACACTTTTGAACCGGTTTAATAAAGATAATAACTGGCTTATATAACGACAATGGGAAGTTTGTGAATGCAGTTACATTATTTATATCCTGTGATATTATGTTGTGAATGAGCTTCTACCTACTAGAAATCATGTTCGTTGGGGTCCTTTTCTTACACAATTAAATGTTTCCCTCTCCTTCTGAATTTTCATATGGATGGAAACTTTTTGGAATGTGGAAATTGGTTAATCACGTAAATTTGGCTGTCTAAAATCTAGAACCCTTGTGCGATCACCCCGGTTAAACAAAATGGAATAATGAACATGTGGGGTTTGGCTTGGTTACTAGTGTGTGAAAGGGAGGGATGAATCCTGGGTTATTATGAATAGAATAGTCAGCAGGGCTGCGGTAAATGATGTTAAAGGGGCGATGATGTGGAACGAACCTTGTTTTGTGGGTTATTGTGGATCGGGTGGGCAACGGGGCTGTGATAAATGGTATTAAAGGGATAATGATGTACGGTGCAGTTGTGGTTATGGTGGTTGGCAGCGGGGCTGTAGGGATGGGTTGGAATGTGAACAGACTATGGGCTATGAATAATAAATAAAAAGAGGAAGAGTTAATGGTGGGTCATGGTAATGGAAAGGGATTAATAATCAATGGGTTGGTTGTCTGATAAAAAGGGACTTGGTTGTGTTGCTTGTGTTTTCTTAACTTGATTTTTGGATGGTAGGGATATGTTTTACGAACGATCGATGTGGTTGGTTGTGGAAAGTTTCCCAGTATTTAAGGAACTAAATAAACTAATTCTGCTGAAACGTGAAAACCTAAATGGGGTTGGGGTTGTTTGTTGTATGCATTCTTCATAGTAGCAGTGCCGAGGCACATGCTCGGTTTCTCTATTTAGAAGCCATTGGTTGGGCTGTGTTTTTGGAATACATATATATATCTATATCTTTTGTGTTTTATCGCACCCCACCCATGTTAAGCACTTAGTGCCAAACACTCCCATTTCATGGGAGAGGGTGTTTTCCTTTAGTTACTAGCTCCTTCCCACTCCTTCTCCCCTAGGATGTGATGGCTTGAGGAGACCATACACCTTAGACACTTCGGGTAGGTTTCTATTGGGGTGGTTTT
Organism: Viscum album; assembly: GCA_963277665.1. NCBI lineage: Eukaryota > Viridiplantae > Streptophyta > Magnoliopsida > Santalales > Viscaceae > Viscum > Viscum album. The sequence continues at coordinate 82,970,909 of OY728121.1, read as the reverse complement.
AGTCCAAGACTCTTATGGCAGGTTCTACTGTTTCCCAAGAATCTTCGGGATGAGGCCCAGGTGTGTGTGGGCGGGATACGTGGTTGTGAGGCCTAGCTGTGTGCGTTCGGTATACGTGGTTGTAAGGCCCAGGTGTGTGGGGGCGGGATACGTGGTTGTGATGCCCAGGTGTGTGCGGGTGGGATACGTTGTTGTGAGGCCCAGGTGTGTGCGGGCGGGATGTGTGGTTTGTGAGTCCGTGGTGTGTGCGGGCGGGGAGAGTGTGGCAGTGTCAGGATGTTTTCCGTTAGGAAGAGCATCTAACTACTGGGAAATCATGCGGGGTACCCAATACTCTTGTTTCATATATACTACTACCTATTGTGATTGTGTTTTTGGTGAGTGTGGTGGGTGAGGTTGGGTGGATAGAATTCCTTTCTAGGTTTCTTCTGTTGTTCTCATGGGACATTAGGATGTCTCCCCACATGTGCACGAGAGATTTAGGTTTACCTACTGAGTATACCTGTATGATCACCCTACATTTACTTTCAGGTTTCCAGGAGGACTACCAGGGTCATGCGGGACCCTACTAGTCAGACAGTTGGAGTTGTTGCTGTTGTTGTACACTTGTTTCTTTTGGTATTGTACTTTGAGATTTCGTGTACTTGCACCTTGTTATAAAATTGTTTAAACATGTATGTGGCCTTGGTTTGGGTTTATTTCTATAGACTTGTTCTTTCCCTTTTTGGGGGTTGACTCGTCCTATTTCCCGATCGTAAAATAATAAAAGGGTAATGCCTCCCATATTTTGTGAAAACTCATACCCTTGGTGCTAGTCTGCAACCCGGGGCCTACTGGAGGAGGGACTCGGGGGTCATTATCTCCCTTTCACCATTGCCAGATCAGGATGGACATCTTTGGTGGGAGGGGGTCGTGACAGATATGGAGACAGAGGGGTGGATTGAGGAGCTAGGGGTCTATTTTACTTTGATCCGTTCTCTGAGGGAGTACTAGGTCCCCTTAGAAGTCAGTCAGCTGAGAGGTGCGGTGCGTTAGTGGGGGACGCTCTACCTCAGGGAGAGGTCAGAGGCAGAGGTTCCGTGGGCTGACTTTGAGAAGGAGTTCCGAGAGGAATTCCTTTCTTCCATGATCAAGGCGGAGAAGCAGCAGGAGTTACTCTCCCTCTAGCAGGGTAGTATATCAATATGAGAGTAGGGGATCATGTTCAAGGGTCTCCTATGATTTTCTCTGGATCTCTTTCTGGATGAGGAGTCTTAGGAGAGACGTTTGGAGGAAGCGCATTGTCCTTGGCTCTAGTATGTTGTCACCCCCTTCACCCTTCTGACATACATGGAAGTACAGAAGAAGGTAGATGTTGTAGAGAGGATGCACTCTCAGGGAGGGGGCCCCTCAAGAGGGGATCCAGCTGGGTTCGTTTAAGGGGAAGGCAGTCAGCAATGTGTCTCCTGTGACATGACCTTCCAGATTCCAGCCAGTAGGGAGCAGGCCCCAGTAGTTCCAGTTCAGATCTTTGGGTCCTCGTCCCTTTTTCACGAGCCCAGGACCAAAGTGTTTCTCATGTGGAGTTCTCGGGCACATTCAGAGTCGGTGCCTGACCTGAGCTCAGTACGGTGGAGGTGGGCAGGTTCAACGCCCGCCTCAGCAGCACCAGTTGCCGGAGAGGCCCTTCCAACAGCACAAGGACCCTTCTCTTCGAAGGGTAGACTTTTCAGGAGGAGGACGACCTCAGGGTGCTGCTCAGGGACCTCGATCAGGGTGTGGTTGGGGAGGTGTTCGACATCAGAGAGGCAGAGGAGCTGGGCGTGGACAGTTTCACACAACAGAGTTGGCAGCTCAGGCAGGACCAGAGGTGGTGCGAGGTAAGATTTTTTTGTTCAGAACTCTCGTTTCTGATTTGTTCGATTCGGGAGCTTCGCAATCCTTTGTTTCACCCGGTCTAGCCCATGCTTTGGGTCTAGATGTAGAGAGACTTTCCATACCTCTGGTGCTGAGTACACTATTTTGAGGTCTGACCAGCGTATCTTGTGTTTTCCGGGGATGTGGGCTGACATTGGGACCACATCGATCTAGTGGGGATCTTCTTTTGCTACAGATACAATCATACGATGTCATCCTAGGCATCGACTGGCTGTTTTCTGTTAATTCCATTATCGACTACTTCTGAAGAAGAGTTGTGTTCTCCGACATGGATTGGCAGCGTGTAGATTTTGTTAGCGAGAGGAGATATCAGGTCAGAAGCAGACATGTGAATCCTCCTCTTTCCTTGTTAGGCAGGTTATCAGTGGTTTCAGCTGATACAGAGATGACAGATGTTCCAGAGGTTGTTGGGGAGTTTCTCGATGTTTTTCCTGAGGAGGTTGTGACTCTACCCCCCCACCCCCCCGAGGTGACATTGAGTTTGGGATAGACTTACAGCCTGGTGCCCGTCCGATTTCGATGGCCCCTTATCTAATGTAACCTTCATAGTTGTGGGAGTTGTGGATTCCGTTTGACGATCGGATGGAGAAGGGTTTTGTTCGACTCAGTATGTCTCCATGGGGTGCTGCAGTTTTGTTTGTGAAGAAGGAAAACGGTGGTCTTAGGCTATGTATATAGTACTGAAGGTTGAATCTGGTAACGGTCAAGAACCGTTACCCCTTCCAAGAATAGATGATCTCTTCGACCAGATTAGGGGAGCAGGTTGGTTTTCTAAGATTGATCTATGATCTGGATATCATTAGCTGATGGTAAAGGACAGTGACATCTCAAAGATGGCTTTCAGGTGCAGGTATGGGTACTTCGAGTTTGTAGTGATGTCGTTTGGAGTTACGAATGCACCATCTATGTTCATGGGACTTATGAAACTTGTCTTCCGAGAGTTTCTAGACCGGTTTGTCATTGTGTTTATTGATGACATCCTGATCTACTCAAGATCAGAGGAGGAGCACTTTGAGCATCTCAGTGTAGTCTTGGAATTCCTTCGACACAACCAGCTTTATGGGAAATTGTCGAAGTGTAAGTTCTTGATGCAAAAGTACACTTCCTTGGGAATTTGGTGTCTTAGTATAAAGTGTCATTGGGCCCATCAAAGGTGGAGGCAGTTGTTTCTTGGGTGGAACCCATGATCGTGGCAGATGTTCGTAGTTTCCTGGGGTTGGTAGGCTATTATCGGAGGTTCATTTCAGACTTCTCTTGAGTTTATGCTCCATTGACAGCTTTGACTAGGAAGAACCAGGTCATCCTATAAAGCGAGCAGTGCCAGGAAGCTTTCGACTACCTGAAGGAGAAGTGGGTCAGTGCTCCAGTACTCAAGTTTCCAGAGGAAGGGCTATAGTAAGAGTTGTTTGGTGATGCTTCTAGCCTTGGTTTGGGGTGCGTACTGATGCAGAAGAAGGGTGTGATCTGTTATGGGTCTAGGCAGTTGCGCCCTCATAGATGTAACTATACCACCCATGACATAGAACTTGCAGTAGTAGTGTTCGCACTGAAGTTGTGGCGACATTAACTCTTTTAGGAGTGCTTTGTTGTCTTCTCAGATCACAAGAGCATACATTATATCTTCTCCCAGCGTGGCCTGAACTTATGGTAGCAGAGATGGGTTCACCTTCTCCAATACTATGACTTCGAGATCTCTTACACTGAAGGTAAGGGCAATGTTGTGGCTGATTCCTAGAGCATGAAGTCTCATAAGAAAGTGTTTAGGGAATCCGCTGATTCTTGGAAAGCGATGGGAGAGTTGGCTGCCTTTCACATGGATGCAATGGTAGAGGGTGTTAGAGGCTGTTTGTTCTATATGAAGGTGCAATCCTCCTTGTTGCAGCATGTGGAAGAGTCTCAGTGGGGAGACTCTGAGGCGGAAGTAATGCGGGATCATATCGATCAGGGAAATGCTCCAGAAGGATGGTCAGAGTACAGCTGACATCAGATGCTTTTTCATGGAAAGTTGTTTGTTCTGGAGGCGATGCGTGAGGGAGTTCTCTATGAGTTCCATAGCTTAGACTTGGAGGTACATCCGGGAGTTTAAAAAATGTACCGAGGCCTGAGGGAACAGTTTTGGTGGCCCGGAGTGAAACGGGAAGTGGCGGAGTTTGTGGCTAAATGCCTAGTGTGTCAGCAAGTAAAGGCTGAACACCATGTTCCCAATGGTTTGTTACATCCTTTAGATGTCCCAGAATGGAAGTGGGATGACATCTCAATGGAATTCGTCACAGGACTACCTAATGCTCAGGGTGGTTATGATTCTATCTGGGTAGTGGTGGATCGACTGACGAAATCAGATCACTTCTTAGCAATTAAGGAGTCGGGTCCGGTGAGTACCTTAACACAGTGGTACGTAGACGAGGTGGTGAGTTTGCATGGAGTTCGAAAGACTATCATCTTAGATCGGGATACTCGGTTTAACTCATGATTCTGGAGGGTGTTACAATATGCTTTTGGCACCCAGCTACGCCTTAGCACTGCTTTCCACCCCCAGACCGATGCGCAGACAGAGCGGACTATCCAGACGTTGGATGACATGATGTGATCATGCGTCTAGATTTCGTAGGATCATGGGTACGACACATACATTTAGTAGAGTTTTCCTACAACAACATCTTCCACTATACTATTGGCATGGCACCTTTTGAGGCTTTCTATGGAAGGCCATGTCCTTCACCCATTTGCTGGGAAGAGGTATGTGATACAGGTGCTCTTGGGCCAGAGGTAGTACAGAGCACCACAGAGAATGTCCAGCTTGTGCGTGAGAGGATGAAAGCAGATCAGGACCGATAGAAATATTATGTTGATCGTTAGAGGAGGCCCTTGGAGTTCAAGGTGGGAGATCATGTGTTCTTGAAGGTTTCCCCTCGATGGGGGCAGCAAATGTTTGGGAAGGGGAGTAAGCTCTCCCTTAGGTTCATCGGACCTTTCGAGGTGCTGACGTGAGTCGGAGTGGTGGCATATCTTTTGGCCCTACCACCATAGTTGGAGATGGTTCATGATGTCTTCCACGTCTCCCAGCTTCGTCGGTACTTACACGACGACTCTCACGTTATTGACTGGGGAGAGTTAGATATGGGGGATGATGCGACCTTCAAGGAACGACCAGTCAGAATCAAGGATCGTAAAGAGAAGGTGCTCTGTGAACGAACCATCGCCTTGGTTCGTGTGTTGTGGAGGCATGGCGGCCTCGAGGAGAGAAATTGGGAGAGGGAGGCTCAGATACACGCTCAGTACATGAAGTTGTTTTGATTTGTGTTTTTTCTTTGTTCTTCTGAGCTTTGTTGTGATGTCTTACCTTGTACCTTTGATATATTGAATTCTTGTCTTGTCGGTCATAATACATTTTATTTCCTTACTCTATGGAAGTGTGTAATGTGTCCGGGTGCATGGGGAAAGGTAAAAACCCGATCCTTAATCGAGACGCATTAATTCGGATGCGATTGAACCCGTAGGGGCAAGTCAGTGCTGCCTAAAGAGGATAATATCTCAACATGTGAGAAGGAATTCCCCAAGCCATGTGTTCAGGAAGTTTGTTGGTTGTACGGTGTTAGGGGCAGTGTATGTTCGGAAAAAAATCATAATATATGAAAGCAGGAAGACCCAATTCTTAATCGAGATGCATTAATGAGGATGCGATTAAACCTGTGCAGGCGAGTTAGTGCCCCCTAAAGCGGATAATATCTCAACATTGGAGAAGGAAATCCTAAAACATATGATTAGGGTTGTTGGTTGGGTTCCTGTCATAATGAGAGCCCTAAGAGGTATCTTGTTGGGTTCCTCTGGGTTGGTTTTTTAATTCTCGGGGACGAGAATGTTTTAAGAGGTATCTGATGTAATGGCTCAGACCTCTCTGGCCCATTCCTTTTTCAAAAATAAGGTCATGAAGTGTTCTTGAGGGTAGAATGGACTTTTCCCACACTTTTCAGAATTTTGTAACTACACGCTGTGTAGTGTGAGTACACGCCGTGTACCACCTTGACGAGTATACCCCATGTTGAAGTCGTGTCCTTGCCACATGAAATAAATAAGTACACGCCGTGTAGCCCATCTTACATGCCATGTAGTTTCTCCCCACGTACGCGTTACTGTGTGTTGAGAAGTCAACAACTGTGTGGCATGTTGAATTCGTGTCCTTACCGCATGGAATAAATAAGTACACACAGTGTATCCCATTCTACATTCTGTGTAGCTTCTACCCGCGTACGCGTTACCATCAAACCGTGTGTTTACCGGTCAACGGTCGTGTGTCATGTTGGAAGCCGCGTGGCGACCATGTGGAATGGCCTAGAACATGCCGTGTACTTTAGTTTTTCTTGAATATAAAAGGAGGGGACCTCTCCTCCCTTTCAGACCATCCCTGTCCTCCCCATTCCTTCGAGCGGAGCCCTCCTAAGAGACACAAAATCTCTTTTCTTCCACAGTTTCTTCGTCCGAGCTCCGATTTACGATCCGTCAGTGGCCACGAGATTGTAATGACGATGCGGAACTTCTGAGCTTGTATCTGTTGTTCTCCCTTCAGCCTTTCCTTCCCAGCTTCTACCTGAGGAGGTTTTTCTGGGTTTTGACAGAAGCGGCGGATGCCGACGGACGTCTTCTAAAGTTGATCTGGGGGAGCACTGTGATCAAAACCTGTTGAGGTACGGATTTTACCTTCGCCTCTCTAATTTGTGTATCATTTGGGATGGGTGTCCTCTTGCTTTCGTGAGACATAGTTGAACCAATTTAATGAAGATAATAACTGGCTTAAAGAACGAGGATGGGGAAAGTTGTTATGTTTATCATTTTTTATCCTATTGTTATGTTGTGAAATGAATAGGCTTATGCCTACTGAAAATCACGGTCATTGGGGGAATTTCCTTGTGCAATTAAATGTTTCCCTGTCTTTCTAGACAGTTTTGTGGAGGGAAACTTTTTGGAATGTAGAAATTGTTTAATCACGTAAAGTTGGATGATTAAATGAATATGTGGAACACTTGTGTGATCACCCTAGTTGAAATAAATAGAATAATGAACATGTGGGTGTTGGTTTTGTTATGTGGTGTGTGTAAGGAGGGGGTGAATATGGGGTTATTACGAATAGGATGGGCAGTGGGGCTGCAGTAAATGATATTAAAGGGGAAATTATGTGGCATGAGCCTTGTTTTGTGATACGGTTGTGGAGATGTGGTTATAGTGGCAGCAGGGCTGCAGTAATGGGTTGTGATATTAAAATAAAGTGGAAAGTTGATAGATGAATTGTGGGGAATGATAATGAATTAAACGCGGGAATAATCACAGGGGATTGATTGATGATAAAAAGGTTGGTTTTGTTCTATCTAACTTGATTGGTGGTTGGTAGGGTTTTGTTCTATGATACGCTTGATCTGGTTTGATAATTTCCCAATAGTTAAGGAACTAATAAACTAATACTGTTGAAACATGAAAAACTAAATAGGGTTGGGATTGTTTATTGTATGCATTCTTCGTAGTAGAAGTTTCGGGGCGCGTGCTCAATTTCTATGTTTAAGAGCCATAAGTTGGGCTGTGTGTCTGATATACATATATGTATCTGTATCTTTGTGTTTTGTCTCACCCCACCCATGTTGAGAACTTAGTGCCGAACACTCCCATTTCATGGGAGAGGGTGTTTTCCCCTTAGTTACTAGCTCCTTCCTGCTCCTCCTTCCATTGGTTTTAATGGCTTGAGTTGACCTTACACCAAAGAATCTTCAGGTAGGTTTTGATTGGTGTGATATTTAGCCCAAGACTCTCCGAGCAGGTTTACTGTTCCCAAGAATCTTTGAGATGAGGCAAAGGTGTGTTCGGGTGGGGATGTGATTGTGGTTTGTAGGCCCAGGTGTGTGCGGGCGAGATATGTGGTTTGTGAGGCCCATGTGTGTGCGGGTGGGATGTGTGGATTGTGAGGCCCAGGTGTGTGCGGGCAGGATGTGTGGCTTTTGAGGCCCAGGTGTGTGTAGACAGAAAGAGTGTGGTAGCATCATGACGTTCGCCGTTAGAAAGAGCAGATAGCTAGTGGGGGGAAATGGTGTGAGGCTACCCAATACTCTGGTTCTTATATACTACTACATGTTGTTTTGTGTTTTTGGTGAGCGTGGCTGGTGAGGTTGGGTGGATAGAATTCCTTGCTAGGTTTTGGTTTCTTCTGTTGTTCTCACGAGACATTAGGATGTCTCCTGACCTGTGCACGAGATATTTAGGTTTCCCTACCGAGTATATTTATATGCTCACACTACGTTTACTTTCAGGTTTACAGGAGGACTACCAGGGCCGTTCGGGACCCTACTAGTCAGGACAGTTGTAGTTGTTTCAGTTTTCTATACTCTTGTTTCCTTTGGAATTGTACTTTTCAGTTTTCTTGTACTTGTACTTTGTTTCGGAATTGTTTAAACACGCATTTGGGATTGGTTTGGGTTTATTTTCATTTACTTGTTCCTTTTCCTTTTGGTGTTTGACTCATCCTATTTCTCAATATTAAATAATAAAAATGGTAATGCCTCCCATATTTGTGAAAACTCATATCCTTGGGGCTAGTCGCCACTCCGGGGCCTTCTGGAGGCGGGACTCGGGGGTCATTATCTCCCTTTCACCATTGCCTTCTCAGAAGGGGCATCTTTGGTGGGAGGGGGTCGTGACAATTTTCCATAACCATAATTCAAGGTTTGATTTAAAAGTATCATTTATCTAAAAACATGATACTCATTTAATTAATATTATTCGAGATATATGGGATTATTTACCTCTTTGACCATAGTCAATGTACCGACGTCATTTTGGACATAAGTACCAAATATCATCAAAAGGTACTACATGAAATAAACGATGTTTTAATTGTGTGTAACAAGAAAATATGTTTTATAAGAGGTATAATAATCATTAAATTTTTCTTCATAAAGTAAATATTAATACTAATTTTATTATTCAAGAGGATTGATAATGTACGCGATGAATTCAGCTCATGTTACAAGACTTTATTTTAAAATCCCTCTTTAGAAGTTTATCATTCAAAAAATTTACAAAATTCAAAAGGAATTTTTTTTAACATATACAGGATGGATGTAATTTCAATCCATGATGACAAGTTATTTTTTAATGTTTCCTATATATCAATTAAAAGTTCCTTTTAATTAAATTTTTTCTTTACTATGTATGGGATATTTAGATTATTAAAGTAGTCTTTTTTTGAAAAGGGGATTTTGATGTAGTAATGACTTTTGAAAATGGGTTTAATTGTGTTTTAAAGGGTCTTATTCCTTATAATTCCTTTTTATTTTTTTTATAATGGTTGATCCCCATTATTTCTCATGGGTGATCCCGATATAACTTACACGAAGGTCTATACTCTATTATAGCTTACGAAAAATTGGTAATCCAGATATTGATGATACTAAGGGTGAAACTTATTATAGATCTCTAATGTAATGGGTTATATAGTGGTGTAAGTCAATTGTATGATTATTTCAATTGAATGAGTTATTCTAAATGTGATTGTAAGAGTTATATGACAATGATGGGCCTAGGTGCCTGTATTACATTTCTATACTGGCTTATGACTTCGCAGGGAAATAATTTATTTCAAAAGGTAAGAAAAATATAATTTTTTTAAAACAATTATAACAACCTTTTAAGGGAAAAATAAATTTTTTGATGAAAATTTTTTATGGGTTTTCATCTTTGTCACTAGACTAATGGTTTTCTTCTTTTTTATGTCCCTTACTAATGTTTTTCTACTCATCACATGTTATAATGTGTTTTTCATAGGGATTCAATTATTAATAAGATAAATTTGAGTTTATGATAAAATATATTGATATTTATCACGAAAATAAACCATGCTATATTTAAAACATTCTTTTTGGGTGGGGAGAATATTTACTAAGTATAAGTGTCTACTTATAATTTTTGGTTTTACTATGTAATAGTTTTTCCAAATTCTCTAAATCTCATAACCAAAAATATCCTCAAAATGGTATGAAAGATAATACTATTGCAAAAATAGTTGAATTTGTAATTATTATGACTAGGTCATAATAATGAAATTGAAAATTTTTTGTCTTAATAATTGAATTGAAATTATAAATCATGGGTTGGAATGGTCCTTCTTGAATCATGGTAATTGAAAACATTTTCTAAATCATGAAGGGTTATTTAGAGAAGGATTAAAAGTGTAAAAAATGATTATAAATATACACATCACTTATCAAGTATCCATGATATTTTTTCTGTAATTAGTATAATTTTATACTTATTTAAATAATATATGTTTGTTTCCCCTAGTGAGAAGTTGATTTCATTTGTATTTATATTTAAAATAATGTAATATTTAATGTATTTTTGAGTGTTTATGAAATTTCATATAATGGTTGAACAAATAGGTCATGAAAATGTGAATATAGGGACAATAAGGTAATATTATTTGGTTGATCTAATCAAATTAAATCATATATGCTCTATAGTAAGATTTTATAGATGATGACTGAAAATATGATGTTATAGTAATTGAATATGGGAAATAAGTGATTAGAATTTATATTTTTATAATATAAAATTAAATCAATTTTGGATATCAAAGAATTAAATAATATAAAATAATTGATATAAAAATATCTTTAAACCCTAAAATTATTAAAACAAAGTCTTTTTAAACCTTATAAAGAGTTAAAAAATGAAAAATGGATTAGAGAGATGAAAAAATATTTTATGTAAATTTTTTACGTAATTTGGAAAATAAATGTGAATTCACTAGTTCTGAAAACAATAGTTTAATAGGTACATAATATAATATTTATTGAACAAAAAATATATGATACATGGGCGAAATAAATTCATGTGTATTTGATCCAAATTTATAAAACTTGTATATTGGGTATTTTAATAAGACCTAAGGATAAAAATATTAATGGTTATAAGTGATTATTCAAAAATAAAAAGAATAAATATGGTTAATTTATTATAAATTATGTATGGTTAGAATATAAATGATATGGTAAAGAGGTGGGATGAAATTTTCGTGAAAAATAAAATAAAATTAATGGACATAATAAATTAGACTATTTTGGCCATATCATTTCCAAAAGGTTTTAAAATTTATCCCTTGGATGTGAAAATAATTTATCCAAATGGTGTGATTGGAAAATAGATATATATAGATCAACTTGTTGGACTCATATTGGATAATTATGGAATAACGATTTTGAGATTGATGAAGGACCTATGTAGACTAAAATATATATATGGCTACATTCTCAAGACATCACTCATATTTAAATAAGCTAGAGAGAATGTATAGATCAAATATTTTCTATCAAAATATAGTACTAATTTTATTTGATATTTCTTTTTTACATTAATGATATAATTTTAGGATAAGATAATGTTATGACCAATAACAATTTTTTTGAATTAATGAATATAATTCTTGACATAGCTCCAATTAAGGTGTAAAACTTCATTATGGGGATATAAATGACCCAATAGAGTGTAGATAAATTCATTTCATAGATAAAGAGATCTAAATATATTATTATGGGTTTAAATATGTTTAAAAATATGAATTTATTCACTCTTATATATTCTAGTTTTTTGCCAATGAAAAAAATAGAAAGCATTTTTCTGCTATAGAGTATAGAGAATAATAAAGACATTGTTAAATTTATCAGTTGCATGGAGAAATTTTTTAATTTTTAAATATGTAGAAAATACATATCATATTACTATAAAGGAATGTTACTTCATTATATTAAATTGAATACATGTATATGTTAAAGGTATAATTATATTGACAGTAATTTTTAGAAAAATGAAACTTTGTGAATGTTTTCATTTTGAGGTTCCTTGATTTAGTATTATAAGTTTGAGTGGCCTAAGGTTATTTTTAATTTAAATTAAATCATTATTTTAGGTTTAAAATTAAATTATAAATTTTGGCTGGTTTTATGTTTTTTATACTGAGAACCCAAATTCTTGTAAAAACATGTTACTTGGTTCATGGAACGAAATTTATAATTTACATTACATTTTGATATTGGTTTTATTCATAGGGAGACTATATCATTTTATTTTTTTAAATAAATACCATATCCCAAATTAATAAAACATTTAAATATTAAAATTATTGTTAATTTTAAAATAATTTTTTTTTCACATAGTGTAGGTTATAATATTATCTCAATATCAGTTGATGACATTTTAGTAATGTATGGTCTTCTAGAAAGTGTCTTGATGAATTTGGAGTAATTTCATCAAAAATAAATTTTCTTATATTATATATGTTTTTTTAAATTCCCCATTTTATTTTTAATTCAAAATGGATTATTTATCCTTAAATCATGATGAAATGTTCCAAAAATTCACTAAAAATATGCATTGGTATCCACTTTCATCACTTATGAATGTGCTAGAATTTCATAATTATCTAATTAAGGATGGGTTTTAGATCAATGATCAATGATTTTTATTTTCAATGATTTCTAACATTTATAATTCCCAATCAATTTATATTTTGAGTATAATTAAGGGAAAATTTATATATTGGGAAAAATAAATCCAAGTGAAAGTAATGTGTCATTATATAAATTCAATGACTTATTAGGTAAAAAAGTGTAATTTTTATGGATGAAAAATGAGACCTTGAAATTTTATAGAAATATGTGAATGATTTATTTTTTGAAAAAATATTAATAAGAAACAACTCAAGATAGAGAAAGATTCATGTTTTATTACACAATTTTAGAGACAATATAGTAAACCATATATATAAATTTATCCCATTGTTTCTTTTTATTTTATATTTTATCCCAAAAAACTATTCAAACAATTAAGAATGACTAATAAAGAAACATTAATCCCAAGTTGTTGCAATATAAGTGATAAATGTTAGATTAGAAAATTAAATTGATAACATATGAGTTATAATGAATGGTTATCTTAGGCCTCAACCCATGACATGAATGTACCACACCATTTTAGACCAATTTGGAAATTTTTTATAACTTAATGGGTTTTATAATGATAAAAAATATTTAATATTATTATGAAATATTTAGAACCCTATGTGTATGAAATTTTATAGAATGTTATAGTCTATACCACCATAACTTATATAATTTTGGATGCGCATTATTTGTAATTGTTGAATGATAAATGATCATAGTATTAATTGAGTGATATTTATATTATATTTCTTGTTTTATAAGATACTGAGAACATATTACCAGGTAATCTCATAATTGGTCTATGCAAAGGATGAACCTAGATAGGTTCTGTGATGGAGAGTTAGTTCGATGACTCAAGAAAGATTGAAAAAGTCCAAGTCTATGAAAATTGACCCTAGATTTTTTAGGGGACCGAGTGGGCCTTGGATTGACCTTAAGAGATGTTTTATATTCATATATAGTGTTTGGGAAAATTCAAGACCATATTTTTGAACTATTTTATTATTTTTAACTGCAAGGTTGTGCAGGTTCTGCTTAGACTATCTTTAGATACTCTGGGGATTTTGTGAGCTTTAAAAAGTGACCCATAAATTAATGGGATACTTATTAACCCTACATGATCCATATTGGTTGTATAATGATCTGATTATTATAATTTAAACCCCAAGGACCATACTGGTTAATTTTGGTATCATTAACATTCTTACATAAATTTTATGTAATAATACATATTATGGATTTCTAGTTGAAAACATTAATGTTTTATTTTATTATTTGATAGTGAGTCATGGTGGATAAACCAGAAATGCATTTCACATTTTAAACCCCATAATAATGTGAGAAATAGAATCGCCATTTATTATTTATTCAATAAAATTGAGATTTATTGGGTGTGCCTACTTACTTAGTGGGTGAAATGTAAGAGTAATATAAACTAGTTGGGTATGGATGGACTTTTAAGGAGATGGTAGGTAATAAAAATATATATATTAGAAGACATTGTATTTATCCTATAACAAGAGTGGTTAATTTTTCGTCCCATTTTGGTATGTATCATTGCTAACCCTACAAAATCGTTTATTCTAATGTGTGGCTAGGTCATGTCCGTAATGGAGACTATCTTAGGATAGTTTATCTTGGTAATGAGTTAGTTTGGTGAGGATGAATAAATTTTTATTTATATATATAACTCCATAAACATTATATAATTTTGATGAATGTTCTATAAACACGGATGAACTTATTTGAAATTCTCACTCATTTATGTAAGTGAAGTTGTGTGGAAATGTCCTTCTGTGCATGCCAATTTTTTTAAAAAACAACGACATGACCTTGACCCTAGTAGCATATCTATATATGATGTTAGTGTTCATGACATTGGACTCTTGGAGACCTATAAATTGAATAGGGAGTCCAAGTTTCTTTAGTACATTGTAGTATGTTTCATCCTACTTTTAGGTGTTTTACCAAGTGCATGAGATATATTTTTGATATATAACATGTATTTTACAGATACAAAACATTATTATCATGATTATTTAAATCATATAACGTATTATTTAGTTAATAAACATTTTTCATATTTTATTATTGTTCATGTTTCGTTTGGTTTACGGGTACATGTTTTAGAAACAACTCTGCCCATGTGCATGATTTGACACCTTTGAATTTATCTCCTACCAATTGATATTGATGAACTTTGTAGGTTCTCAGTGAAATTTTTTCCAGTAAGATTAGTATCAACGGCATTTTAGGTTGAATTTTAATGAAGTAATATTAAAATGATGACTAGATTGAATATTTTATGGTAACACATAGTGAATATATGTGTGACTTACAATGTAATGGAGACTAAACAATGTTTGTAGTTCTTTAGTAACATCATGCACAAGGATCATGATTAATTTTACCATTATAAAAATTACTTAATTGGTATGATCTAATTATAGGCTTGGTAATGGAAACAAAATTGAATAAATAATAAAAACTTGATTGGTAGGAAAAAATATAAAATATGATTCCGTTATATGAGGGAAAATGGTTTTATTTTATCTAATATAATGAAATAGATTAATGGAAATAATATCCTAAAATTTATAAATAAATTACCTTACTCTAACTAACCCCTCTAGTTAATCTAGTAAAGGATATAGTGATAAAGGGGTTAAAATTAAGGGGTTACAATGGTAGGGGTTTGTGAGACATGGCTTGAACTGATGTTGGATTAGACTGATGTGGCCTATGATGAGGGGGAGATACAGATTTACTTGTGTTAAATATTTGATGTTTTTTTCTTTTAATTTTTAATAGTAATTATTAAAAATTTATATTGAGTTGTCTAGGTATAGTAAACATTATTTTCATTTCAATTTCCCATTATATTTCTATCAAAAAAATTTGTCACATGGAATATGGACTAAATATTGAATATACACACTATAGAGTAGATCTAATACGATTAAATGAATATTATAAAAGTAGGAAATTTCCTGATCTGTGTGCATTATTGTATTTTAATTTTAGGGATTCATTGGGGATGGATATAATATATTGTATCTCTACTCTTTCATTGATTAAGAAATTATTAATCTAGGAAAAATTATATTTAAAAATTAGTTTTTACAAGATATCATGTTAAAAAGGTTATTGATTAGTTTATTATAAAACATCCTTCAGGTATCATAAATTGGTCTATTTATAGTTCTAATGTCAATTTTAAATTTTGGTAAAATCATTTCTCCATTGAGTTGTGAGCTTTTAAAAATAATTAGGATGACAATGGATTTTTTGTAAAATCGATGAAATATTGAGAATTAAAAATATAAAATAGTTATGAATCATTTTTTACAATAACTATTGGTACCCATGTATTTTATAAAGGTTATTAATTATGTGTTTCAGATAATGGGGTTACTAAGGTTCCATTATTTGTGTCTTATAATGATCTTGTTTCAGTGTTTGACAATCTGTTGGCGATGATGGATAGTGTTGGTATATATTTCACATTAATAGAAATGAGGAAGATTGAGAAGATGTTTTAATGGTGAATAATATTTATTAGTGATTAATGTTTTGTGGTAGTAGGTATTTTTAAACCTTATTAAAGGGGAATTATATTGATAATTATGGATTGTGTGTCACTATTATCATCAATGTCCTTACAATGATTTTATAGAATAATTTTATCAATTCAAAAAATTTATTAGCCCAAATATTCAAGATCAAATTGCACATGGTTCATTATATTTTCTAGGAATCCCAATAAAACGAAATTTTATTATCTAATAATATATTATAGTGGGAACCCTAGCGTTGATCTCTCGAGGAGGATACTCAAACACAATATTTTCTTCATGTCATGATTTTTATAATAACTAATATAATACTAAATAATAAACTAATATAATCATTAAATTTTTTAAAAAGGGATGAAAAAATATAAATATGATATGAAAATATATAAAATTTTAAAACTAAATAAAACATGGAAATATTTTAGTTAGAAAATGTTCCATTATTAGAAGTTAACTATGATGTTATTTATGTTATTTAAAAATTTATCCTCATTATCTCATTGTGTATAGATAAACCCTATCACTCTACAGCCAACCATTTTATTTTTTAGTATCCCTCACATACCCAATACATGTGATATAATATCACTCACATCATAATCATAATTGTACACTGAAAATCTATATGCAAAATTGTGATAATGATGGGGTGGAATAAATGAGAATAGGAAAAAGAAAACTACAGAAGAATAAGTGGTGTGATAACTTCACCAAAATCGTTTTAAATAACAATGTAATGCATATTATAGAATAAATAGAAAAATTTAAGAAAAAAAAATCTTCACTACATCCCCCCATGAACAAGGGAAAAAAACCGTTCCCCATTTTCATGGAGTTGAGATAAAGCGTATTGAAGGAATACAAAAGGGAAAAGGAATAAATGAGAAAATGAAGAGAAGGATACAACATATTATATAAAAATAATATTTATTTCTATTAAATAGTAAAATAATAAAAAATTCCATAAAAATTCATCACTATAAATTTTTACTTTGAAGGGGAGATGAGGTATATATTTATATACAATGGAGGTGAAAAATATTTGTTCTAATTTTGTCATAAAAAATATTATGTGATTTTGGACCAATAAATTTTAAAATATGGAAATATTCTCATTATTAATGTTTTTCACCAACGTATTATATTTTTTTACTCAAAATTTCAGTTTTTTTGGCTATGTACGGGACAAGTTTTGGTTGAAATATTAAAGAAAATAATTCATTGCAGTTAGACTATTGAGATTCAATCTACCAAATGAAATTTTTTTATGATATTTTAATGGATAAGTACTCGAGTGGAATTATTTATCATGTGACTAGATGTATTTCACGTTCACTATTAAAATCACAACTTCTTTTCCCATATATTGAAGGATTTATGATCAAATAATTTGTGATTATAATTCCTCCCTATTAGATTCATTGAATTTTGATATAATAATTTCACACCCAGTTTTGACCTAGATAAATTTTTAACTAGAAATTTCCCAAGTTTGATGTAATTATCTACATAATTTCTTATAAATTTTATGGAAATATCATGAAAATTATAAAATAAAAAAATATGTTTTAGCCAAAACATTATGGTAGGACACATCTAGTTAGATCTACATTAGTGTTGGATTTATGGCCATTTCTCACCACTAAAATGGTGGATCTAGATATCCTAATCTAAATAAAATATTTAAAAATATTAGTGAATAACCCACCTACAATATTTCATAAAATAATTCATTATAGAAAATATTTTATTATAAAAATACAAGAGTTACCTTAAAATGTTAAAAACATAATTTCCTAGAAATTTTCATATTTACTCTCAAATTATAATGTTAGAACATATATTAATATATATAATTGTTTGTGAATTAAATAAGTAATTGTAAATAAAATATTCAATAAGATGTTGTTTTATCAACTCCCGTACAGTTTTTGTATTTTAACTTCAAGAAAAAAATAAAATTATATCCATAACAAGTTCACCCAATAATTAATAATGTGATAATTTAAAATGACATATTCTAATTTTTTTATAATTTATTATTTATGTAAAAGTATTTCATTTAATTTTATTATATTCAATTTAAATTTATTCAAACTCAAGAATATATTCTTGACACAATGACACATACATCAAATTGAAATTAAATTCACTCTTCACTCAAGAGAAATTATTTTTGGATCCATCCTCATACTTGAAATGTTCATGTGTCACATAGGATTGTAAAAATTCTCATATATCTACAACATGAGACATTAAAATAGTTTCAATAATGGGGGGTTTTCATTAGGGTTCAAATTTCATTGATCTATAAGTTATGTGGGAAATGAATAAAACAAAGCTCAAAGTGGAGGTTGAAATTTTAAATATGAATTCCTGAATAATGAATTGAAAATAATAAAAATATACCTCAGTAAATTTCCTTTACATGTGAAATAAAACATGACCTTTTTAATGTAATATAAGTAATCAATAACTGATTTATTATAAATAATGAATGAATCCCTGGTTTTCAGTCTTTTTTACAGTGTTTTTAATGTTTTTAATTTTTTATTTCAATTTTTTAATTTGTTCCCTAGAAGATGAGTTCAAAAGGAACTAATGTGAACTAAAAATCATGCATGATCAATGAATAATTCAATATCAGTTCCATTTTTTGTTCCTTTTTTTGAATGTTTCACTTAAAGTAGATCTCTCATCCACTACCTAACCTTATATGATCTAAAGACTATCAGTCTTGTAAAGTTGATTTTTACCAACCTAAGAAACCACCTAGGATGTTTATTTCTTTTTTGGAGAATGGGATAATATAAAATAAATACAATGAATATTGAATCAATACCATTTATATCTATCTATACCAAAAGTATGGACACATAAATCACACACCTAACAATGAATTTCATCCCAATGAATACACACGAATGTCCCTTCCCCGACACTATTTCATGAAATTTCAATGAAAAAAATATGAGGAGTTAGGTTAGGTATGGAAAATGTATATTCTAATATGGCTTAAATCAAATAATAAAATTCATGGATTATAAGGGATATCAAGGATCTATGTAAAAGGTGTGTATCTAGTTAAAAATGTGGCTTTCAAAAAAAAACCTCAACTATACCAAATAATTTCATGAACTCCAAATCATTGAAAGCAAATAATCACAAGATCTAGATTGCACAAAAAATCTATGTTTCTTATATGAATGTGTGGGTATTGTGAAAAAATTATCAAAAGGATTATATAATACCTCACATGGTGGGAAAAAATAATTTTAGTTAGTGTTTCATGGAAATCGATTTCAAAAAGTGATCAATGTGTTAAAAATTGTTGAAAATTAAACTACAAGAAAAAGATTCCACAAAAACAATCATTTAAAATATATTTTATCCAAAATAATGAAAACACTCTCAAGACATTTTTTTTGAAATATGATGATGAATATTTATATAAGATCAAATTTCATATAAATATAAAAAATGAAAAATACATAAAAAATATTCTATGTAGGTTGAAACTCACCTATACATAAATTTAACTATGCTTTATTCATTCTCAAAAAATTAAAATCCAAGGGTAAAAAACCAAATTGATTGAAAAATACCACCTGAATATATATTTTAGTAGTATACTTGAGTTAATATCCTAGTTTCTACCACTTTAAACCTATAAGGAAACAAAAATTAATAATATTTTTATTGAATGTAAATTAAATAAAAATAAAGTAAAAAAGGAAAGAATAAAAGGTATATAAATTGGTATATATTCGACATGTAACACCATGTTACCCACTTTTAGAAAATTATATTATTTATTTATGTTTACCTTTTTATTTGAGTGCATTTTGGGACTCTTGAAGATGGAGATAATTTTTTAGTAAATATTTACATACATAAGAGGATGAATTTTTATTTGAATTAACGGAGTCCATGTACAAATTTGATAAAATATTTATAGGATTCATCCTTATTTTAGATAACACAAGTGATGGTTGGGGATTTCAAGCATAATTCTATGTTTTTAATCTCTACTGGGTGATTACACTATATATAATTATTACACATCATGAAATGTTTAGATGTTGTGTAAGGTATTAAAAATGTGTATTTGTTACCAAAAACATTTCATGAGTTTGGTTCAAGGAATGAAAAGGGTAATTGAAAAAAAAATAGTACACACTTCATAGTTGTAAAATTTGGATTTTTAACACTAGGGGACAATTTTTTTGGTGTATTTTGTTTTCAAGGATTACAAAATAGGAAAACGGATTAAAAACCAAGTAATACTGGGAGTTTTTATTTTTTGGGTGTGGCGCTGCTAATGTGTTTTCATTATTTGATCAAAGCATCATCGCTCTCATCCTCAGATTTCTCGAAGGTGATTTTTAGGCCTCCACTCCTTCTGGACCACTTATCCGACCATTGATCTCTATTGTGGTTATAATGAAATTCTACTCACAAGTAATCCTTCTACTTATTCATTGTCATTGATCATGGTATCTATGTTTTGTTGTATTATTGTATTCATTGTTCTGTGAATATAATTCACTTAATCATTTCAATTTATATGGTGTGATCCTACTCAAGAGGCTTACCATTTTGTTGTTTGTGGTGAACCGTGTGAGTTTCATTGATTTATTCTATGATATATCCTCTCCTCTAACCATTTTTGTTATTTAAAAAACTCTGAGATGTAAGGATTGATTGTAGGAACTCCTTTGTTGTCTTTGTGTTCTTCCATGTTGATAAATTCCATTAAGAGAATGTGATACACATTTTTTAGTTAAGTCGTTCCATATATATCCTATTTTGGATGAAATGTGTTGGAATTATTTTATATAATTTTATTTATAAATTAAATGGAATGTTTGATTCATTGAATTATATGCGTGGAATCCATTTTTTGAGAAAGTATGGTTTTCATCTTGTTCTGGTAAAAGAAAAATGCATTCAAAAAACATTGTTAATTGGATTTAAGAAATTATTTTCAATGAATGAAATTGATGCAAATGTGTGTAAAATAGATCACATAGGAATCCACTGGTACTTATATTGATGGTTTTGTAATAGGTATCATCTATTCATTAGGGGGTTCACTCATGTGGTGTTCCTATTCTCCCTAGGATTTCTGTTCAAGGTGTTTGATTGGCCTATTTCAAGGGTGGGTTCACTTTATGGGGTGTTCATATTCTATCTAGAATCAAAAAATATATTTAAATACTCGATTTTTATGATTATCTTTGTTTAGTTATGAGTGTCCAAGCTAGCCATATATATAGTGAACCTCAGGGAGATATGTTACATGTTCTTTGAATTTTACTATTTTTTTGAAATTACATAGAATTGATATGAAATGTGATGATTTATTTTTTTGATTTACTTAATTTGATCTATATGAAATTATTTAAAAAAAATTTACCTAGATTTTTTTGGAAAGGTGAAAAATGTGGAAATTAAATGTTTTTTCATTCATTTGATATAGAAACCATTAAACTACTTATTATTACCTATTATTAATTAAAGTTTAACATGTTAAAATTATTTTATAGAGACTTATTATGGAATAATTGGGTGGGATCATACTGAGTGTGTTAGATCACACCCTACATACCCCTTTAGAAATGCAGATAACTTTGTATGTCTTTTGATGCCAGGAAATGATAGGTACCATAG
Source organism: Viscum album (assembly GCA_963277665.1). Classification (NCBI taxonomy): domain Eukaryota; kingdom Viridiplantae; phylum Streptophyta; class Magnoliopsida; order Santalales; family Viscaceae; genus Viscum; species Viscum album. The sequence goes on along the minus strand of OY728121.1, from coordinate 82,949,269 downwards.
TGAAGAGGAGAGGATTTCTATCAGTTGTGTCAAGGAAAATGGTGGTGAGATGGTTGGAGTTTCCCCATACTATCTCATTGAGTAGTTATTTATCTATTTTAGTTTTCATTTCATTTGAAACTTGAACTTTGTTATGTTCATACTTTTTTCAGTTATATTATTTCAATTGTTTTCATTTAGTTATGGAACATGTAATATTTTCTTATGTTTCAATTTTTTATACGTAAATATTCCATTTTCCTTCTTTAGGTTGGGTGAAATAATTCCATTTAGTTATTTTTTGATGCCTAATTACTAATTTGGTTCCTGTGTGGATAGGGAAATCCCTTTGGGTATGTGGAAATTTGGGATGAATACTAGTTTAGAGTGTATCGGGGTCAACTTAACCATGGTTTTTTATCATAAGAGGTATGTCCATAATATTCCTCATCTTGAGATTTTTGTTAAATTGGAGATGGTATTTTTGGTACTTGAGAGGTAGGTTTCTATGAGTACCTGCCTAGTTATTTCAATTATGAGACTCAAGTTATCATGGGATTATCAGATTTGTGTATCCAATATGGATTTCTTGATCATATTCTCAATTTTTGTATTTTAGTATTTGTGTTTGAATTGATATTGTCTTGTTTTTTGATTGTTTCTTCTATTTTGGTGTGCATAATTTTGCCTCTTAGACTTCTTCCATGGGTTCCTTAGGAGGTTACAATGGATGCTACTCAATGGAATCCACCTTTAGACTAGAATCTTATTGATCCTATCATGAAATCAGTTTGTTATATCAACTAAAACTTACCAAAAGTTTGTAAAATAGTTTTTGAGGTACATGAAAGAGTGAGAGGAGAGATATATCGATCACAAGAGTTCTTATATGAGAATCCACTATTCATTAAAGGTATAAATGATCCTAAAGTGGTGGAAGACTCTATATAAAAGATTTATAAGATCTGTGTCTACCTGGATACACCTAAGAGTATTAAGGTGAGGTGTGTGATGTTCATAATTGTGGTAACCATCAAGTAATAATGAGACTCCATAGTACAAGAATATAGAAATGTGGTCTTGGAATGTAATGGTTTCAAGACTCCCCTCTAACAATATTTTTGTTCTGATTTGCTGACGATGGAGATGTCTTTGGAGTTCCTCTCTATAGTAGAAAGAGAATATGGAATCTCCATACATTGATCATTTTCTATGCTCATTATTTTTTCATGATGGGTAGTAAAGAATGACCATATTAAGTACTAGATGTATGTGTAGGGTTTGCAACCAGGTATCAGATCACCATTATTTATGATAAATTTTGGACTTATTTAGATATATTAGACATAGAGATTATGGATGAGATGGATATGGTATGAAATGTTGGTTATTCTTCCCCTTATCATCCACCCATGGGAATCTTTAGTAGTGTAAAGGGAAAAAGATGAAGTGGAAATATCATCAAAAGAGTGGTGGTGGTGCCTCTCAATAGCAGGCCTCTTCTAAACCATTAGTTACAAATTGTATTATGCATCTAACTTTCTATTAGTGTGGCAAGGTCAAACACACCAGGCATTGTTAATCTACCCCTATGAATATTTTTAAATTTTTTGGATGTTATGTTCATCTAGAGTGTTTCTTTAAAGCTAAGTCTAAAACTCAATATGGATATGGATCTTTTTCTCCAAAGGATACCATGACATTGTTAGATTCATAAATGATTATATGGCTCATTAAATTGTTCTTAGGAGTAAATCACCGACACATAATAGATGAATTTCTTGTAGAGGTAGATTCTAGTCGATAGACAGAGAGATACACCAACTATATTGTATCTTCAGTAGAAATTTATTTTTTTATATAGTTTCTTAACACTCATTTATATATAGACATTTTTTATATGATTAAACATAAAATATATCTTCTTTCATTTTTTATGGAGTTAGCAACCCCTCTTGGGAAGAGAGAGGAAAATGGGTATTGGTTTCCTTGTTTTCTATCGATGGTTGATGTGGTGTTCTTATAGGATTTTCTCATTCGTGATATAGATCTATATGATATCATCATAATAATGGATTTTCTTTTCACTCAGCATGTTGCGATTGATTTTTATCATCATCCTATCTTGTTTCTTGAAACCGATGGGTGATTATAAGTATTTTTGGGATAGTGGGACTCAAGGTCTTATTGTTAAGGACCTTCCTACCCAAATCTTAGGAATTGTTTGTTTGGTCTAGAAGTGTATCCAAATGATGTTTATTAAATGGTATAACTTATTATAGTTGTTCCATATTTTCCTTATCTTTTCCTAGATGATTTCTATGTTCTTCCAATAAATATAGAGAGGAAGAGTTCATGAATGGCCTGATTCTAGGTACATAGTTTATTTATATAACTTCTTATAGCTTGTCTCCATCAAAACATAAAGAGATAAATCTTATATTGAATGACATAATGGTGAAAGGTTTTGTTACTCCTGGTGTTTCACCTTGGGAAACCCTAGTTCTCTTTTCAAATAAGGAAGATGGGTTTCATCGATTATGTAAAGACTATGATAAGTTTAATTGGGTAATATTAATGAACATTAATCTTATACCTATTTGGGATAAATTTTTTGACAATATAATAGGGTAAAATTAGTTTTTAGATATTGATCGTCATTATGGTTATCATCAGCTCAGACTTTTGAAGTCTGATATGCTGAAAATTTCCATCAAGACTAGGTATGGACATTATCTAAATCATGTAATGACAATTGGAACAAATAATTTTCTTATCGTTTTTATGGATATGATGAATCAAATATTCCATTAATATCCCAATAATTGGTTTAGAGTTTTCATCAATGATATTTTAGTTTAATCGAGATTTGAGAATGATCATGAGAACTATTTGAGTTTGGTTCTAGAAATCATGAGGAGCCACTATTTGTATGGAACGATTTTGAAATGTAATTTTTGGATCCATGAAGTGATGTTCATAGGGGTGTGAATTTAATGAATGACTTATCAGTTGATTCTAATAAGGTGAATGCTATTTTTTCTTGGTAAGAGACATGTATTTTTATTACGATTTAGAGCTTCCATGGTATTTCTCGATATTATTGAAGGATAATAAAGGATTTCTCAAAATTTGTGTCACCATTAACTACTATTACCCAGAAAGGGGTGAAATTCATATTGGATACAATTGGTATGTCCTCTTTTGGTGAACTGAAATGAATTCAGAAAAAGAATCATATTCTGATTTTATATTATCCCGATAAGGGGCGTGTTGTTTTCTATGATGCTTCTAGAGCTGGTTTAGGTTGTAAGAATATGAATAATGATCTTATGGTGGCTAATTATTCTCATCATCTTTGAAAACATAAGAATAATTACACCACTCATGATTTTTAGATTTTCATAGATATGAAATCAATTAACTTTTGGAAAAAATATATTTTTGAGGTGGTGTTACTGGAATTTTATGATAATATGAGTTAGAGATATAAACTTTCATAAAATTAATTCAATCTTAGGAAATGGAGTGGTTGGAATACGTTTATACATTTGACTACAACATCCCCTATATCCTATGAATGAGGAATTTCATTACAGACACTCTTAGTTGGAAAATTCCATCAAAGGGTATTCTATAATCGAATAAAGATTATAACCTTTTAAGGATTTTAATTTAGTTTTACAGAGATCCTCATGAGGATGATTCTTATATTTTTCCGACATTTTTTAGTTATCATCATATCTCATTGAGTCTATTTTTCTTTGTTGGGAGTAGGATGAAAAGTTAAATGATATTATACAAGCTTTATATGGTGGGGATACTATTTCTAGTTGGTCTCTCTCTTCATACAATCTTTTATATATTTGGGATCATCTTTTCATCCCCAGAATCTATGAGGATCATAGTTTGGTTTGGACGACATATTTATTCATGGGATGTTCAATAAATAATTATGATGATGTATAATGACATGAGATGGATTTTAGGGTGACCAATAATGAAGGGTGTCATTTTATATTATATATCCCACTGCTAAACCTTCCAAAAAATAAAGGAAGAGAATCTGAAATCTCTGGGTTTACTTAAGGATTTTCTATTTCTAATTTGGAAATTGGAGGAGGTATCTATGATTTTTTTTGTTATATTTTACTGTAATCTCTAAGGTAGGAATTTCATTTTGGTGATTATTGATCAGTTGATGAATTTAGTTTATTTTATAATAATTATAGACCCAACTCAAGTCAATGATCTAGGAATGTGGTATGTGTTAGAGATCATGAGGTTACATGGGGTTACATCTTCTATTGTTTTAGGTAGAGATGCTAGGATTAGTTTGACGATATGAAGGATTATCCATGAGGTGATGGTGACTCTTTTTAGTCTGAGTGAAACCTACAATCCGTATCTAGATCGACAGATAAAGTGTGATATTCATATTCTAGTGGATATGCTCTATTCCTTCCTCTAAGATATTCTTTTATCATGGGATATCCATCTAAGACCAGTTAATATTACATATTAAAATAGATAATAATAATCTAATTTAATCGAATCCTTATAAACATTGTATTGTATCCCATGAATGTCACTTCTTTAGTGGAAAGAGGTGGGTGAAGCATAATTGGTGTAACCACATATCATTCAAGAGACGTTAGGGAGGATTCATGGTATACGTTGACGTATTGTTATAGATTAGATTCAATAAAAATCATATATGGATTGTCAGTATCATAATTTTTAGTTTTCAATTGATGAATTGGTTTCATTAAATTTTATCATTAGTTGGGTCACCACCATCTTGGAAAATAGGTAATGTTGTCTCTGAGATATTTTGGACAAATTGAAGTCATGGAATGACATGTGAAGGTTTCTTATCAGTTGGATTTTCTTATTCAGTTGAAAGGTATTCATGGTGTTTTCCACATATCAACGCTCAGGAAATAAAATCCTGATCCCTCTCAGTTTTTGAGATGGTAAGATATTGAGTTAGATCCAGAAGTTTATATTATGGAAAATTTGGTGGAGATTGTAGATTTTTCAAGTAAATTTCTGGCATTGGATGTAAATTTTAACGGTTAGAGTGTTATGGATACATAGATCAGATTCTCAAGAGGCATGGGAATGTGAGCCATTGATTAGGGATAAATGTCCTATCCTATATTCCAAACATCATTCATCCACATGACTTCCTAGGGATAGAAATTATTATGGTTGTAAGTTTGTAACATCTCATTACCCACTTTTAGGTATTTTCCTTTATTATTTTAATTTCTCTTTTTTTGTGGTTGTGTTTTAGGACTCTCAAGGATAGAGATAATTTTATAGGGATATGATATAAATCCTAAGTATGGTTTTTTTGTATTATTAATATTTGGGTATAAATGTTTTATTGTATTTTCTAGTTTTTCCATGAGTTTAGAGAATTGTGGTGTTGGATTGGGGTTTTGAGAAGATTCTAGAGTTTTTGTTTTATACTGGGTGATTATACATCATGTAATGATTACATGTTTTGAATGTTTTACACACTAATTATGGTGTTCATGTAGATTATTGTTTTCTAGTTATATTTCATTACATGGGTTTAAGGCATGAAAAGCATACACGCACTAAAAATATTTCATGTCGTGTAATGGTAATATTGAGAATTTTGACCTAAAGAGACACGTTTTTAGTGTATTTTGGTTTATTTTATTAAATAATGTAAAAATTTTATCAAAAGACATGAAATACTTGTAGTTCATGTTTTTAGGGAACTATAATACAAATAGGATTCCATTATTTGGCTATAGATTCTACGCACTTGTCTTTGGATCTCTGCCAGGTGACTTGGGAGACCCCTGATCCTTCCATATAACTTTGTTTGATAATTGATCTCCATTATGATTGAGATTCATTTATATAGGTTATTAATACTTATAATTCTTCATTATATATTATCATAGTCATAACATTATGTTACGTTATCTGATCCATTGATATTTGATGATAATTCTCTTGAACCATTCTAGATTTCTAGCATGATCTTCCTCTAGAGGCTAACCATTATGTTGGTTGTGGTGAAGCATGTTAGTTTCCTTGAGGTATGATGTGATCTATCCTCTATATCAATAATTTTTCATACTCAGACAATTATAATATGCGAGGATATTTTCTAGGTTATACATTATTGTTATATAGTTCTTTTGTGATGGCGGATTCCATTGGAGTTGTGTGTGGCCAAAGATTGTGGTACATAATTCCATCTGTAGACTATATTGGATTAAATGCATTTCGCTATGTTTTTAATATTTTTATAAATAAAATGGAATTATTTATTGATTTAGTTTTGTGTGTGTTAATGTTTTTTGATAAAATATGATTTTCCCCTTATTTTGGTAAAATAAAAAATTATTTTCAAAGCATTGCGAAATAGATTATTGAAATGGATTTCAAATAATATTTTTGAATTAATGGATTGGAAAATAGAGCACATGGGAATGATGGGTACTTAAAATGAAGGTATAGTAATAGGTCTTGTCAATTCATTGAGAGTTTCACTCGTGGGGTGTTCATCTCCTCTCTAGGACTGTTGTTCTAGGGATTTTATAGACCTGTTGGGGGTTCACTTTCTAGGGTGTTCCTCTACTCTCTAGATTTGATGCATACATCTTGAGACATGATGTGAGCGCTATTTAATGTCTAGGTATAAGTTTCATAGATAGCCAAACCTGTAGTGATCTTTTTTATGATATATTACCCAGGATTTAAAATATAATTTTGTTTGGTTCCATGGATTTGATATTATATGTGATGTATTCCTTGTTTAATTGGAGTACATTGAAGTATATGAAATTCACTTAAATTTTTGTACCTAGATTATTTTGGAAATTTTGAAAAAGAATAAATTAAATGTATTTCCATGCTTTTGATATAAAAAATTTTACACTATATATCATGACTAGATTTCTTTAAAGTTAATCATATTTAGTATATTGTAAATAGAATTATTATGGAACACATTGGTGGGATCCCACTAAGTCTATTATATAACACACTTTAAACAAATTTTATGTGGAAAAGAACATTTTATGTCTTTCATTGAAAGGAAGGATAATGTTCCAAAATAAGGTTGTGAGGTTTTCTATCAGCTGTGTCTGGATAACTGGTGGTGAGATGGTGGGAGTTTTCCCACACTATCACATAGAGTAGTCCGTTATATTTTTTAGTTTTCCATTGATGCAGGACATGTACTTTGGGAAGTTTTGACTATTTTTGAGATGTATCATTTTCCCTATTTTAATTTATGTCTGGTATGTGTTATCTATTTCTTATTTCACTATATAATATATATATATGTGTGTGTGTGTGTGTGTGTGTGTATTTTTTGCATTGGGTTAGATGAAATCATATACTCTAGTTGTTTTTTGATCCCCTGGCCCTATTTTCTAGCCCACGGGGACTGGAAATTCCCTTGAGGAATGGGAAAATTAAGGTAGGGTTATTTTTTGAGTTGGTATTTGGGTTAGGTTCTCCCCAACCCAAGTGGGTATTAGTTTTTTACTGTCTCCAGTTGGTATTTAATGTTTTCACCCAAAATTAGATAGTGGATATGGTTCATTTTAGTTGAACCAACACATCCTCTTCATTCGAATGTGTACCCTTCACATTGGTTTTAAAGGACTCCATGGATAACATAAATCGATTCCATCACATAATAAATTCTTAGAGCCTTTTTTTGACCGACTATAATTTTCAATGGAGTTAATAATTTTTTCTATAATGGGTGGTAGAAATCATAATTTGGGAATCAGAATGAAATATTTAGAATTAGAGCACTTACAATTGTAATTTGTAGATATGTATTAATGATAAAGTGTTAACATTGGGGTTCGATGTAGTTTTGGTAGGATAGGGCTTCAAAACCCCAATTTTTTTTTGAAATCCATTGGGAGGCACATGGTTAGTGCACAATTATTGATAACTGTACACATCAACTGTGTGGGTCATAGAGTGTGCCAGATAGTTTTTCAAACCATGAATCCATGTCTTCTTGACAATACATGGAATCTGTATAAACTTGTGATGTTGAGTTGCATAGTGTGTTCATGGTTTTCCAAACCATGAACAACCTATTAAAGGGGGTTTCACCATGAGGAAGTGTTTCCACATGGTTGGTCCATGATTTGGATAACCATTAGGGAAAACCATGTGCCTCATAAAAAAGGTTTGAAATTACACTTTTCCCTTTGTTTCCTTTAACCTTAGGGCCTCATATTTCCTCCCCATTCAGGGTGTATCTCCCTCGCACATGTGGAGAGATTCACCTCTACTCTAGTCATAGTGGGATCTCCTCCTTTCGATTTCAGCATCATTCACCATTAATAATTCTTAATTGAAATGAACATGTTAATGCTTATTATTCACTGTTATATATGTTTATATTACCTTATTGAATTCTATTCCAATGTGAGCTAATATGACATATTTTCTAATCATTATAAATTCTTCAAAATTATCTTGTTTTGGTTCATATCAAATCCTTATAATTGGTGATTGAAGCATCCTAAGCTTGAGGTAGGGGGTCTCTAGGTTTCCCTTAAAGTCTCATAAGGTTATAAAATATGTTTTTATTCAGGGTGACATATTTTTATTTCATTTCCCATAAGACATGAAATTAAATATGTGAGATCAAATAATTTAAATTTAATATCCATTATGCATTTAATTTGACCTTTCTAGGTTGTTCACCACAACTGAAACCACCCCTTTTGGTGTGTTTCCTATTTTTCCATGACCTATCATCTGTGAGTATGTAACTAAAACCCATTTTGAGGTGTGATTACTTTTATATTTTTAATTTTGAGGGAGAAATAGAATTAAATGATCTATAAGTGATGTGGATGATGCAATTATCTATGCTAATAATTTTTTATTATGATTGGGTTGTTACTTACTAATAAGTTTACAATTTTATTCTAAAAAAATTGTATATTGCATGATTATAGACATGGAATTTTCAATAATCATACTTTAATTTTTATATGGAATGATTACTAACAAAATCATAATTATTATAAATTTTAAAATGGAAGAATGGAATTGATAATTCTCATGAACAATGAAATACCTTTTAGTAGGCATAGTTCCTACTATTATGCAAAATTCACCAAGGCATTTATCATTAATCATAATATGCATGGTTTATCCTTTAAAAATAATGTAACTAGTAAGGAAAGAGGAATTATTAATCCTTGATAGAACCCTATATTCCCATGTAGCATTACCTTGGGTGGGCTCAAAAATATGATGTGATACACAGCACCTTTGGTGATACTGTCTTCCTCTTTACGAAACACCTTGGTTAATATCTTATAGCGAAAGTTGGATTACCATATTCAATATTATTTATAGGAGACCTCAACTAGGTTAGATGGATGTGATTTTTCCCACACTCTTGTTCTAGGATGTTAGACATGGAATTTCACATCCATTAGGGTGGTTGTACAGGACATTTCATGCCCTATGATGAGGATGTGGGACATGAAATATCACCTTTGATTTTGGGATGGTTGGGAATGGTGCTCCAAATCCCCAGTTCATATTATTAGGCTAATACACATATTTAATCAATGAGAATCTTATTTTATTATTATTATTATTATTATTTTGGTGATGACAATGATGATGATGGAGATGATGATGTTGTTGATGATGATGATGATGATTATATGTGGCTTCCTTGGACTGACACGTCAAGTCCTCAATGATTAATTCATATCTCTACATATACATGTTTACTTAAATGAGTATATAAACATTTTGGAAACTTCAGAGACATTATGGAAAAGTAAAAAAGATGTCTTGGTCGTCCAGGTGTCTTGAGGAACCTAAGCCTAACTTCATTACATTTATCATTTACGGTATTGACTTATTTTTAATATGCCTACACACTATATTATTTAATATTTACAGACTAAATTAAATTAGATGCCATTGTTGGTGGCCTACTTAGTTTACATCGCACCAATTATGGGCCACCGTTTAGTACCCAAACAGAACTCTTGTTTATAGGATCAAGATTCTGGATTGTGTTTGGGTTGTACCCTTAGACATGGGATCTTAAAAGAACAAGAATGAGATGGTACTTAGTATTAACATGGATATATCAATTGGAATTTAGTTCTTTTCACTACATCTTTATTGTAATCCTACTTCCATATATTCCAGTTTTCCATTTGTTAATGAACATGAATGAATTCTATATGTCAAATTGTTTATTGAAAGGACATTTATTAATATTTTGATGATTTATTTATAATTTATTTCATATATAAAGCTTCAAATATTTATTTATTTATTATGTACCGCCATAAAACTCTGATAAAGAGGGTATAGTCTCCCCACTGTACCATCATTGGACCCTGACTTCCAATCAGAATCCTATGGCATATAGGGATGTTGTTGGATATAAATGACAAAGATACTGTATGTAGTATCTAATGATTCTCAATATACAAGAGAGCGGGTGAATTGAAAAATTTAAAAAATTACATTGGAACTTTTATATATGGTGATATTTAACACTGTTAAAGAAGGTAATTCACAAAACCTCTAGTTCTACACACTTGCTTGATTACAGAAATATGATTCCATGAATGTATTTTTGAAAAGATGGTTTCAGAAATGAAACTTTAAAAAAGTTTTAAAAGATAAATATTCTACCTTAAAGTATATATAATCTTTCTAAATCAGAGTATACAAGTATGAGAAAGTATAAGATTGTTTTATTTTCCTCAACAATCAAAATGTAGTGGAAAACATGAAACAAAATAAGTGACATCTAGTAAAAATATTTTAACCCAAATATAAGGGTATAAAAAACCATGGATAAAGGTCCCTTGATTTATAATTTCATGAAATTTTGTCTTACCCACACCAGGGTAAGCCTTCTATATGAAGATCAGAGTCCGTCTTGCTATCCCCGCAAGCTCTCAACTTCAAGGCAGTCGACACCTCTGTCTTCCCCAGCAAGGAAGTCCTCAAAAATTATGGTAGTTGACATGTGCCTATAGTTGGGTGTGAAAAAAACAAATATTACCTAAGTTAAATGTATTAACGTGGTTAACCTAGATTGTATGCAGAGAGGAGTGCACAACAATTTTGTTTGTCACCTAATTAGAGGACAAATGGGCGGTTTCTGAGATTTAACTGGTTTTGGAAAGAAAATTAAAAATGAAATGAAAAATATTAACAGAATAAAATATTAAAAACTATGATTTGAGAAGGGTTATTAGGTCTGGTTTTGTTTTTTAATTGTAATTATATCCTTTTTTTATTTTATTCTAACCTCTTCTACTATGTTGTTTAAAGTGATATTCCACATTCATTTCCTCTCACTCCTTTGGTCAAATGGTGATAGTGAGATAATTACTTACCAAGATCTAATTTTGGTCTACTATCCTTTCATGTGCATGAGAGTTGATGTAAATATCCTCAATTGAAATGGGCAATACCCGATCGGGTCTTGTTTATCCCAAGCAATCAAAAACATTAACTACCACTTCCACACATACTGACGATCGTTGAGTACTTCACCACTTAGCATTGGTCTATTCTATCGTATATAAACCAAAACCTAGTGAAGAGATATAATGATCATTGACCAAAGAAAAAATCAATAATGGAATCAGAAATAAAATACGATCGCACTTGATAATAAAACCTGCTATATGAAATTGAAAACAATGTTGCAGAAAAGAGATAGAATTTTTATTTAATAAAGTGCATGAACTCAAGCATTAAAAAATAGAACACCTACCCTTCCCCAATCACTATAATGTTTTCCCCACCATGTTAAAGGTAATAGGGATTGATGGGGAAGGATAAGGCATTATAAAACTATGAAAAACGAAAGAAAGAAAGAGAAAAGAAGAAAAAATGTCCATCCGATTCTGTCCTCCGAAAATTTTCTCCTCATTGGCGCCCCCTCTTCTCTAATAAACCAAACGTACCTTCTTATAGAATTATCAAAATCAAATTTTCTTTCGTTACTCCAAATATCAAACTATTTGGATGGTTATAGAAAAATTAATGCAATATTTATTTAGGATGATGTTTTTTATGTGAGATTTCTAAAAATATTCATTCAATGTTTCCCATCCAATATCTGACTTAATGAATCTAAATATCCATGATATTCAACATTGATACACATATCTGACTTGGATTCCAATTCCAAATTGAATCACCTAAATTGGAGCTTTTATGACCTCTTTATAATGGATTAACTTATGTGGGGTCCACATGGTCGTCCATAATCTTTCTCCACATTAATTGATTTTTTCGGGTCCCTTGATGGTCGAATTATATCATACCCTAGAAGTCAAAGATGTAGCTCGAAATGACAGGGCTCCTAAAAAAATCACGTATATTGGGATCATATTATAAAAGATATGGTCGAATTACCAAAACATATAAAATACTTTAAATTCCCAAAATTAGGTAACTTTCCAATCTTAACACAAGACATACCGTAAATCAAAAAATGATGTAATTAAACATAAATTGATGAATTTAGGGGGTTTAAATAATTGAAATATGTATAAAAAATGTAGAAAATATTAACTCTATAAATTCCCATACACTTAGCACTTGGACTCTCAGATAAGTAAACATCTGAATCAAAGAAAATTCAAAACGCATAGCCACGAGATCCACCAAATCCACACCATGAAATGAAAAGATATAATGCCTCATAAAAAATTTATTTTAAGTTCTCCATTTATATCATTTATTATTTTTCCACTTCATTCCACATCCCATGCACACAAGACACCTTTCTCACATTAATTTTCTTTCATCTCATAAATATCAATTTTCAACAATGTTGTTCTCATCCAAACAAATGCAAGGGGTCACCATAGGTTTGAAAACCTTCTACATATCCACCCAATGTGATTCAAGGACATGTGTTTCTCATGAAGACATTCTATGGTTGTTCTGTGGCTTCTGGTTGGTATGAATTAGATGATAAAAAATTCTGAGGCTGAAAAAGGAGGGCTTGGATATTTTTGAAGAAAAATTGAAAGATTCTAATATTCACACAATTATGGTGTCCTTATCTTCCCCTTTGAAGATAATAGGCTCCATCATCGTGATAACTCAAGGAAAGTTCATTCTATTTATCATTTCAGTAGCAAAAATCTCAATCTTCTCAATCAGGATTTTTCTTAAAAGCTCCAGAAAGGGAAAAACATTCTTCTGCCATTAGAAGCTCCAGAAAAGGAACAACATATATTATCATGAATGCTCTAGAAAAGGAAGATATTTCAATAGAATTATTTTTAAGTAGCACACACATCTCTTCAACAATTGATTTTCCACCCAAATATTCACCAAATAAGGTATCACAACACAAGATAGCTTCCCCCACACTTAATTTCAACTAGATCGTGCAATTTCACTTCAAGAGCAGGTTGGATAGGGAAAATTGGATTGTAATGTGGCTAACCTAACAAGTTGTTCATGGCTTGTAAGGGATACAAGGATTAAATGTACATGGTGGTCCAGAATGAAAGGGATTATCTTGAAAAGGGGATTTCAAAACAAAAAAATTCCTCAAACATTTAAAACACATATACCCCAAACCCTCATGTTTTTAATGGAATAAATCAAATTCTGTTTAAGACAAGCATGGTCTGGTTCTCTCAAGAAATAAGGTGAATGTGATGAATAAGAAAAAAATGGTTCAGAAGCCTCACAGGAAATTGATTTCAAATATACAGATAGTGAGATGTGGAATGAGATTCAAAAATCAGATTACATTTCATGAAATTACCATAGAATTGAACTTGAAACAAAATCATTGTTAGTACTCATTTAAGCTCAATTTCATGGATGAAATTGGTTCATTCAATGACAGGGGTTTCAAAAATGGTAATGATAATCATTTCTGTAGAAATTTTTCAAAATCACAACAAAAAATAAAAAAAATAAACACAAAAAATATAAAAACACATTTTTTTGAAAAACACACTATAAATGAAAATCCAAAAATACATAGGTTCCCTCCCCCACACTTAAATGGTGGCATTGTCCTCAATGCATTCAAGTGTATTTAAATTGTAAGAAACTTTTAAAATGAATCACAATAGCAAGTAACTTTAAAAGAGAGGTACAACCTGACTTATTGGTAGTTCATCATAGAGTTAAGCTCTATGTGTTGCACACTGATAACCTGTATTAAAAAGAATAAAATAAAACATAAGATATTTATTGAAAGAAATTAAAATACAAATAATATGAGAAAAGAATGATATATCTTGGTTTAATCCCCCCAAGTGGGCCATGGGTTTTGACTACCTCTATATGGGAAGTTCCAATTGGTTATCCCCAATCTGATGGTTGGTTGAGTTTCTTTGTGATGAACCAACAAAACTTCTTCTTTACATCATGTGCTTCATTATTTTTTTTGGGGACACCATGAGTATAGTACACCAAATCCACCACTAGTACAATAAAATACCTCTTTCTTGGTGGGTGTTGGACAAAGAATGAGTCCTCATCTTTAATGGTTTCTAATTTCACAACTTCTTCTCCATTGTATAGTCTTTTGTCAAGGTATGATTCATCAATTGAATAATCAAAGGGAATGTTAGAGTATAATTCTATTTGAACAATGTTAAAGAATGAAGTTTCAATGTAGAATTCTTCCCTTTCAATTTAAGCATCATGTGTCTATTTTCCCTCAGGAAAACCCATGTGGATCTCCTCTGGAACTCCCTCTATTAAATAATCAACATGTTCGAGGAGCTCCATATGGTCCTCTTTAAGCGCATCTTCCTTTTCTTCCTTATCTATCAAGATAGTACATGAGTTGTCCAAATATGAAAATTTAAAGCAAGGGGATGTGATTCTCAATTCCGTTTCAATAAAATTATAACACAATGAGTTCATGAAAAGATCATATCCCTGAGTTTTATCGGCTTCAATTGATCTTTAGTATGAAGTTCCTCTTGAAGTAGATTGGTAGCATATGGATGCAGGTATTCAGGCTCCTCAATATTCTCTTCAAATTCCACAACATTTGTGGTGTCATCCTTTAATGATGTTAGATCTTCCACATTATGAGGAACATGGGGATCAAGTAGTTCCTCACACTCCATCCAGAACACATCCAGATCATGTTGATCTCCCATACTTACATCATAAGGCACATCTTCTTCATTAATATTCATCAGAAATTGTAGAGAAGGGAAAAATAGATATTCTATTAATTCCATCATGGTCTCCCCAGGTTCTTCAACATCAAGGATTAGTAGAGAATCCACTTCCACAAATGGATAATGTTTAGGTTCGGGTTTCTCTTGGGACATGTGAACATATTCAATTAGCCATTCCATTTTTCTCTCTAGGTCCTGTATTTCTTCCCAAAGTCTATGCAATTGATCTTTTGTTTGAACTTCCTCTTCTTGTTGCACCTCGACCATTTCCTGAAAAAATTCTGGAATATACTCATGGAGTTCAATTAATTCTCTGTCCAATCCCTCCAACACTAGGTAATCACGGTTTTATTTAAGGTCTTGAATGAGATCCTTGAATTCATCCTCCTTGTTGATTTGGATTCGACCTCCCTTGATTTGTTTAGAAAAGAGAGAGACACTATCCTCTGTAGTCCAAGGTGAGTAAATAATAGTTTCATTTAGTTGTAGATAATTGTTCCATGAATTAAAGAAAAAATCATTTGAGAACATCATGACAAAATATTTTTTTATGTTTTTTTAAATTTTAAAAGAGTCAAATATTTATAATTGGATTATTGGCACAGCCTCCCCGGCAACGACACCATGTTTTGACATGTTCATGTCTTGGGGTGTGACAAAAACAATATTACCTAATTTAAATGTAGTAAAGTGGTTAACCTAGATTGTCTCTAGAGAGGAGTGCACAATAATTACGTTTGTCACTTAATTAGAGGAAAAATGGGTGGTTTCTGAGATTTAACTGGTTTTGGAAAGAAAATTAAAAATGAAATGAAAAAGATTAAATGAATAAAATATTAAAAATTATTATATGAGAAGGGTGATTATGTATGGGTTGGTTTTCTAATTTTAATTCTATCCTTGTTTTATTTTATTCTAACCACTTCTGCTATGTGGTTTAATGTGAGATTCCACAATCATTTCCTCTCACTACTTTGGTTGAATGGTGATAGTGAGAGAATTCCTTACGAAGTTCACAATTTGGTCTACTGTCCTTCCATGTGCATGAGAGTTGAAGTAAATATCCTCAATTGACTTGGGAAATACTTGATCGGGTCTTGTTTATCCAAAGCAATCAAAAACATTCACCACCACTTCCAAACGTAGTGATGATCGCCCAGTACTTCACCACTAAGAATTGGTCTATTCCATCATATATAGACCAAAAAATAATGGAGAGAGATAATGATCCTTGACAAAAGAAAAAATCAATAACAGAATCAAAAATCAAATATGATCGCACTTGATAATAAAACCAGCTATATGAAATTGAACACAACGTTGCAGAAAATAGATAGAATCTTTATTGAATAAAGTGCATGAAAAAAGCATTAAAAAATAGAAAAACTACCCTCCACAAATCACTCAAATGTTTACCCCACCATGGTAAATGTAATAGATATTGATGGGGAAGGATAAGGCATTACAAAACCATGAAAAAGAAAATAAATAAAGAGAAAAGAAGAAAAAATATCCAGCCGATTCTATCCTCTGAAAGTTTGCTCCTGGTTGGAAACCCCTCTTCTCGAATCACCCAAAGATCCATTCTTATAGAATTATAAAATCAAATTTCTCTTTGTTCCTCCAAATCTAAAATTAATTGGATGGTTATAGAAAAATATATGCAATATTAAATGAGAATGACTTTTTCTCAGCGAGATTTCCAAAAATCTTCATTCAATGATTCCCATCCAATATCTGACTTATTGAATCTCAATCTCCATTATATTCTACAAAGATAAAAATATCTTACTTGGCTGCCCATTCCAATTTTAATCACCTGAATTGGAGCTATTATGAATGCTTTATGGTGGATTAACTGATTTGGGGTCCACATGGTTGTATAGAATATTTCTCTATATTAATTGATTTTTTTTGGGTCCCTTGATGGACGAATTATATCATACCCAAGAAGAAAATGACGTATCCGGAATCTCTAGGGTTCCTAAAAAAAGAATCACATAAATTGGAATTATATTATAAAAGATATGTTCAAATTACCAAAACATATAAAATCTTTTAAATTCCCAAAATTAGGAAACCTTCTAATTTTAACACAAAACATACCATAAATCCAAGAATAATGTAATTAAACATAAATTGATTAATTTAGGTGGTTTAAATATTTGAAATAAATATAAAAAATGTAGAAAATATTAACTCTATCAGTAGTCGGAACCTCTGTATTCCTATCCCAGGAAGCCCTCAAATGTACTCAGAAACATTCGGAGTCGCACGAAGTAAATTTGAAAAAGAAGTTCAGTTCGCACTAAGCATTAAAGTCTCTCTCAATATAAATCACTTCAGTAGCATGTAATCACTAGATTGATCAAATTGTAGTGTAACATTTTGATCTCTTTCAAATGAGATCCTATTTATAGGCACAACTCCAACGGTCAGCTCCCTCCTCCAACGATCATGTTTTTCATTGAATTTCGGAGGGACCTATACACGTGTCACTCAAACAACGGTTAATTAGTAACTAAATTCATGACATCATTTTATAACCAAAACATGGGTACGAAAAAGTATAGTTATCCAAAATAATTTTTCGGAGTGTAAGGAAAAAATGAATGTTCAGAGTCTAATAAAAAAATTCAGTATCTATAATACATTGGATATTCGGATTCTGTCTTTAGAAGAATTCGGTACATGAATTATATAGAATTCCGGAGTCCGAATTTCAAGGAAATTTGGAATCTGAATTCAGTATAATTTGGAGTCTGAATTCATAAGAATTCGGAGTCTGAACTTAAAATGTTTGAAGTCTGAATTCATAAGAATTCGGAGTCTGAACTTAAAATGTTTGAAGTCTGAATTCATTTGAATTTGGAGTCTAAATTCATAAGAATCCGGAGTTTGAACTTATAAAGTTCGTAGTTTGAATTCATTAGAATTAGGAGTCTGAACATACAATGTTCAGAGTCTGAATTCATTAGAAATTGGAGTCTGAACTTACAAAGTCTTGAGTTTGACTTTTTAAGAATTCAGAATATGATCAAAGAATGTTCAGAGTCTGAATTCATAAGAATTAGGAATCTTAATTCAGAGATCTTGGAGTATAAATTTAGAAATGTTTGGAGTATGAATTTAGAGATTTCGGAATCTAAATTCAGAGAACTCAGAGTCTAAACTTAGAAATGATTGGATTCTAAATTCAGAGAATTCATAATCTGGATTTAGAGAACCCAGAGTATAAACATCGAAATGTTCAGAGTCTGAATTCAGAGAATTCAGAATCTAAATTTAGAGAACTCGAAGTTTGAACGTAGAAAAGTTCAGATTCTAAATTCGAAGAATTTAGAACTTGAATCCGGATCCCAAAAATAGAATGCTCTATATCTATGTATTATATGATTCTGAGGTTTTATTTATGAAACCTAATTTTACACATAGAAAAAATAATGAACATTGAAAAACATGGTAAGGATATATTTCCTTGGGGAAGAAAAATCTCCATTATGAAGTAAAACATAGGGTATATGAAATTTTCCTTAATATAAGGTGTTTGTGATTTTCAAAACAAGAAAGAATGGAAAAGTCATAAGGAAACCTTATTGACTCAAAAATCTCCCCCTTTTTGGAAAGAAAAAACATCCTTACCAAAATGAATATAAGGACTTAGACAATATTTTTCTGGTCTTTGAAAGTAAAACTTACACCCTTAACATATGGGAAAAGATGAATACGACTAACTTCCCCTTAGGCTTCTGAACACTGAGGATCTTATTCTAGATTTTTGGAATGAGACTTAGCAATTAAATGCATACGACCATTTTCTTGGATAATAACTCCCCCTTAGATAAACTCCCCTTACTTAGGGACATTTCTTCATTACTTACTATTCTTTTTTCCTTTCTCCACCTTTGTGATTTTCAAAATGTAATAAAGGGAATGGAAAAGAAAAACTCCACCTAAAATATTAGTACAAAGCAACCAAAGGAAAAGCAACAAAAAAACATTATGATAGGAAAAATTTATACAAGGAAGGAAATTACAACAAAAGATCAGATTTAAACAAGGTTATCTTTATTTTTCCATGGGCATCAACTTATTCACTATTGTCTTCAGCTTCTTCAGGTCCTTGTGGTATTCCTCTTATCCCTTAAGAATCTGATCCTGATCCATTACATTCTTCTCTAAGGCTTTGATGTTTTCTTCCTGAGCCTTATGAATTTCAGCATGAGCCTACAAGGATTATTCTTGCTTTACTAGCTTCTCTTCAATCTCAATCCTGAGATCTCTTTCTCTTTTACAACTCTAGGCAACTAAATATAGCTTCCCATTCAAATCCTTCACTTCATGAATCTGAGAATTCCGTTCTAGTGTTATCTTTTCATCAAAAATGCTTGTGAGATCCTTGATCATACTATCTTAGGTGTCAAATGCCTCCTTGAAACTATCTTGGAACTCATCAAGATTTCTCATGTCCTCTATGGTTTTCCTTGACCAACTGGTCATCTTCTTGTGTGATCTTTTGTGGGATTAGTAGTTAATTAAAAAATTCTTGAAATCAGCCTCAAACATAACACACTTATCCATCACCATGGATACAGAATCTGATTTCAGGTTCAAGGTTTGTTGAAGCATCTGACATCTCGAGTCAATGATTGGAAAAATCGAAATGGTCCTAACAAGCTTCATTAATGATTGATCTACGAAATCAAGTCCAAGGGATGATGATTCCAAATTAGAAACATTGCATGGTGAGGTTTCTTTCTCTAGCTTAGAAAGTTTCCTCTTTGAAGAACCACCAACATCTTTCTTCTTTATAACAACCTCGGTATGTTTATCAACTACATCCTATTTTCCCTTATCAGCTTTTAGAATGACTTCCTCATCCAGAGATTCATGTTCACTGTCAGATAGATCAAAATTTTTATCTTCATCTATCTCTTCTTTATCAGCTCTTGCCATAGCATCTTCGGGGTGTATGAAATCATGATTAGAACTTTCTTCTTCAGACAGCTTATTCACTTCTTCTTAATCCTTTTCATCTTTACCTTTCTCATCTTTCCTAGGGGTAAAAAGCTTTGAAGACTCAGCTTCAGAAGTTCGGATTGAATGTTTCTCAGATGGACTCTACTTCTAATGAAAATCTTCTACTTGCTTAATCAAATATTCGGTATCACCACTGCCTTCTTCTTCTTATTCTTCTTTTTCTTATTTATCTTCAGCATCTTTTTCTTTGACTTTTTCCAGAGTGACATACTTCTTTCTTGGTGTCTCTAGTAATGGTTCTATCAAGAAAGATTATGGTACCATAATTTTCTCAAAATCTCTCTCAACATCTTTCAGAAGGGATTGAACAATTTCAGCCTCAAACATGATCTTATTTTGTTTATTTTCTATTGATTTCTTTTCATGCTCATCAGCCATCTTTTCTTTTAAATATTTTTCTTCAGCAGGATCCAAACCAAACATAGGATCCCCTGCTTTCCTATTTTTCTTGTCTTCACTCCATTTAGCTACTACCTCATCCAGATATGATTTTTTTCTTCGTATTACTTGGTGGTGCAGATTGGGTTTCCTTAGCCTCTAGGGATTTTTCTTTCTCTTTTACTTCCTTCAGCTTTCTATTCCTTCCACCCATTTTAGAAGGTTCATCCACCTCATGTTTCATTAATATGGTTTCAAGATATTCTTCAGGAAAGTCAAATAATTCTCTAGATTCTTTGGAAAATACTATTTTCATCCTATTGAAAGTATCATCGCTTACCCGCATGACATTGAAATTTCTTGGCTTAGAACTCCAAGGTATTTTAAAAGACTATAAACACCTAAAAATCAGCTTTGATAGAATGGTTGGATACATAATAATTTTAGCCTTTAGATTTCCATTATTTATTTCTCAATTGTAATCAGAATATGCTTAATCAAGTTGATCTTCCATAGATTCACCAAGAAATCCAGGATATATATGTCACTCTTCTTAAAAGTATCCTTGTCACCTTTTCTCAGAATTATGAAGCCTTGAACACATAATTCATGAATCTGAAAATTTGTGGATAGATGAACAATCTTCAGAGTCTTAACATCTAAAAGTCCGAGGCAAGCCATATATTTAACCTTATCAAATCATCCTTTATCTTCCGGAAACTTATGTGAGAAGAACTCTGCCTCTCCCTCATAAATAAATTCCAATCAAATTGGCGACCTTGGTGTAATAAATAACATAAGCCTTACCATAGCTCTTGAAAGAGAACGTATCTTTACCTTCTTCCTTGAAAAAACATATAGACTCATAGAACACAACCAACAGGTCCGGATACACTGGATCCTGAGCTTCATGTTTCTATATAGAAACACTCTCCCATCCATTCATCTTTATGTTCTTTGAGTTTATAGAGTCATAATTAGTGAAGAAATTTCGATGAACTAAACTCTCTCTATAAATCTCTCATTCAGAAATCATCTTGACAGTTGACATGTCTTTATGAGAAGACACTTCGATAGACATTTGGAGATGAGAAAAGATCTAGAAAATATGGAATGACATTATGTCGGAGGCCAGAGCTTCAACACATGAGTTCTTTAGTTTCGATGTGGGACAACCATCGCAGGTCCTTTATATAGGTGTTTGAACTGATGGTTCAGCTTCCATACTTAATCCAACGGTTGAAAAACATATCTGATGAGATCTGACAGTTGAAATGATAGCTGCAAGGAAATATTGGTTGGATCTGATCTTTTGAGGTTTTTAATAAAAGAATTTGGATTTAAGGAAAATAGAATCTGAAAAAAATAAAAAAAATGAAAATACCAACAAGTAAATGATGATTACAAAAACTCCGGAAAGGAAACATACCTCTCAGATTTCTAGGAAGATTATTCATATTGAGGGGAATTTTAGATTCCAAAAATTTGATTATGGAAATTTTTTAAAAAACTGACTAGGAATTTTATAGAAAATATTAATTATGAAAATTTAGAAAATATTCATTATGAAAATTTAGAAAATCTTCCTTACAAAAAGTATTATTACGAAAATTTTATTTTAACTAACTAACATACAAATGTACTTCCCCTATGAAAAGGTGTTTCTTACTACAAGGAGATAGGTTTCAACTAGAAGTTAATAAGGAAGATTACCTAATGGTTATCATTCCTAGATTATGTTTAATGAATTCAAATATATCGAAGGGTAATGATTTTGTGAAAATATCAGGAAGTTGATCTTGTTTTCTGGTAAATTGAAGATTGATATCTCCTTGTGTGTGATCCCTTAGAAAGTGATGCTTAATATCTATGTGTTTTATCAATATTTATGTGTAGGTTTTTTAGTTAGGGAAATTGCACAAGTATTATCACACAAAATTTGTGTTTTTGGTAAAACTCATACCATAGTTTGTGAGTATGGGTTGCATCTACAACACATGATCACAATGACAAGTAGAAATATGAATAGATTCAAGTATAGCTACAGGAGAATATGTTTCTTCACAGTCTATTCCTTCTTGTTGATTATATCCTTTGGAAACCAATCTATCTTTATTTTTTTACTATGATTCCATTTTCATCACATTTATTTCTGAAGACCCATTTTACTCCAATAACAGAAGTTTCCTTAGGTCTTTCAAGCAAGGTTTAGACTTTATTCCTTTCAAATTCATTTAGCTCATCTTGCATAGATTTTATCCAATAATCATCACCTAAATCTTCATCAGTGATTTTTTGTTCAAATAAGAATGAAATGCTATATATTCTACCTAATTTCTTAAGGAAATTATAGTCCTTACGGGTCTATTTACATCACTAATGATACTATCACTGGGATGATTCTTTAAAAACAACTTATTTGGGTTTTGTAAAACCTTTTCATCAAAATAAGGTAGGAAGTCTTCTGGGGTAAATGCTTTAGAATAAATTTCCTTGACATTTTCAATATCAGAAGGATATTCTATCAAAGGTTGATAATAAGTTTTTTAAAACACATCCGAAGATATAGGATGGGATTGTTTAAAAAAAAGATCAGTTTCATCAAATTTGACATTTGCTATTTATTCAATAGTACAAGTGTTTTTTTTAAATCTCTATAATCCTTATAAGTTGTGGAGTAGCCTAAAAAAATTCATTTATCAAATTTTGGTGTGAATTTGTGTAGAATATCTTTAGTATTCAAAATGAATACCTTGAAACCAAAAACCTTGATGTAGGAAAGTCTAGGTTTTCTACCATTCTATAACTCAAAATGAGTTTTTTTAAGAAATTGTATAATCCCAACATGATTTATAGTATAACAAGTAGTACATACAGCTTCAGCCCAAAAAAGATTGGCTACAGAATACTCAATCAACATGGTTCTAGTTATCTCTTGAAGAATTCTATTTATTCTTTCAACAACACCATTTTTAAAGGTGTTCTGGGTGCTGAGGAGTTATTAGTAATACCTTTTCTAATACAAAAAGTTTCAAAATCATAATTTTGAAATTATTTCCCATGATCACTATGAATAGTTATCACAGGAAGGTTTTTCTCATTTTTAACTTGGGCTCTAAAACTTTTGAAATATGAAAAAACTTCATATTTCGTTGATAGAAAATAGACCCACATAAATCTAGTGTAATCATCCACAATTACAAAATAATGATTACTGAAAATTGGTTTATAACTAGTATAACCAAATCCGGAATTATTCCTTAGAGGTGGAATTTGAGAATACATTTTATCAAAATTTTCTTTACCTAAGGTAAAGTTTGACAAACAATTCCTCAAGGATTTTCTAATCAAGATCTTTAGAAAGATATGATATTTCCTTAGAAAGTATAGAAATTCTATAATTTTCCTTATCATGATTTTTTTTGACTTTAGAATTTTCATTATCAAGGATCTTAGAAAACATAGAAACTTATTCATAGGTAGGTAATGTATTATCCTCCTCAAAAGAGGAATATTCATCTAAATATTCATAATATTTACTATCAATACAATTATAATTCAACGATACATTGGCCATAGATTCAACATTGTGTACCTTATCCATTATGAAATGATTTTAAATAGGTAGTATGGCTATTAAACCAAGACTCTTCTGTCCAGATGATTTGTAATCTGAGGATTCATCTAAAGAGACACCACCACTGGAACTCCAGGTGTCATTAGCTTTCAAAAAATTGTTAGATTTGTCTTTGTAGTACTTCTTTATATTCCTCACAGAATTATTTTCCTTTCATTATTTTCACTTAAGCATAGGACAATGAGGCCTTATATGTCCAGTTCTCTTGCATTCAAAACAAGTAACTTCAGAATCTTTCTTATATTTCCTTTCTTTCTTCTTGTATCTGGATTGAAAGTTCCTCTATACAACAATTGTGTTCATCCTTTGGGAAAGATTATCTAGTTCATTTTCGGAAGATTCACTTCCACTAGATTTGGATTTTATAACAACCTTCTTAGATTTGGATCTTGTAACTCTTTCAGGAGTCTTAGCTTTCATATGATTTGAAGTAGTTGTAAAAGAAACACTTCCATTCCCATTATTCTTCTTAATGTTGGTATCATCTCTCTTTATTCTATTCCCATGTTCAAGAAGAGTTCCAAAAAGTTCATCAAGAGAAATTCCGAGTAAGATTTCTATTTTCATCTATAGCTATCCTCTTAGATTCCCACTCGTTAGGCATGATGTCTACGATCTTGTCCATATGAGCTTCATAATCTAATCCTTTCTCATCCATTGATTGTAAAATATTAACAATAGTCATGAATCTCTGTTGTACCTTACATATGGGTTCTCCATAAGGAAAGAAACAACCATGATATTTAGATCTGAGAACGGTTCTTCTAGTTTCAATGAATTTTGAAGTTCCAAAGTGTGTAACTTTAGGCTTCTTCCAAATACAATTTACTACTTCACAAGATGAAATTTGGCTATATATATTTCTAGTCATGGAACAAATCAATTTATTGCGTACCTTATAATTCAGTTGACATTCATGTTTTTCTTGATTGGTGAAAGTACTAACTTCCTTGTCAGGGTTTTTATATCCACCAGTAAGAAAGACAAAATTGTCTATTCCAATATTGATAATAAATGTCTTCATGAGATATCTCCAATATTCGTAATCATTCCCATAAAAAATATGTGGTCTAGTTGGATTCATATTTTCAATTAAACCAACATTCATTACTGCCATCTCAAAGAAAATCTCTCCACACAAACTTGTCAGCAATAAAAGTTTGTATATAAGGAAACTATTCGTTAGCAAGGAAAAATCATAACAATGAAAAACTTGAGCAAGGAAAACTTACATCTGAATATAAGTATTCTAGATACCTCCTCTGATACCAATTGTTGGATCAAGATAACGTAGATATTGTATGTAGTATCTAATGATTCTCAATATACAAGAGGGGGGTGAATTGTATAATTTAAAAAATTCCATTGGAACTTTTAAAGATGGTGATGTTTAACAAATTTAAACAAGGTAATTCACAAAACCTCAAGTTCTACACAATTTCTTGATTCTGAAAATATGATTCTGAGAATGTAATTCTAGAAAGATGGTTCTATAAGTGAAACTTAACAAAAGTTTAAAAAGATATAGATTCTACCTTAAAGTGTATAGAATCATTCTTACTCAGGGTATACAAGTATGAGAAAGTACAATAGAGTTATACTTTCCTCAACAATCAAAATTAAGTGGAAAACATGAAATAAAATAAGTAACAAGTAGTAAATCATTTAACCCAAAGAGAACGGTATCCAAAAACCTTGGATAAAGATACCTTGATTTATACTTTCAAGAAATTCTGTCTTACCCACACTAGGTTAAGCCCTCGATACGAAGATCGGAGTCTGTCTTGTTATCCCCGCAAGCCCTCAACTTCAAGGTAGTCGTCACCTCTATCTTCCTCAGAAAGGAAGTCATTGAACTTTAAGGTAGTTAGCACCTATGTCTCATATGCCTATAAGCCCTCGAATGTACTCAGAAACATTCAGAGTTGCACGAAGAAAATATGAACAAAATGTTCAGTACCCACTAAGCATTAATGTCTCTCTCACTAGAAATCACTGCAGCGACATGTAATCTCTATATTGATCAACTTATTGTGTGATGTTTTGGGCTCTTTGAAATGAGATCCTATTTATAGGCATAGCTCAAATGGTCGGATCCCTCCTCCAACGGTCATATTTTTCTTTGAATTTCGAAGGGACCTATACACGTGTCACTCAAAAAATGGTTAGTTTGTAATTCAATTCACAACATCGTTTTATAACCAAAACATGAGTAAGAAAAAGTATAGTTACTTAACCAAAATTAGTTTTCGGAGTGTAAGGAAAAAAATGAATGTTTCGAGTCTAATCCAAAACACATTCGGTGTCCATAATACATAGGATATTCGGATTCTGTCTTCAGAAGAATTCAGGACCTGAATTCTATAGAATTCCAGAGTCTGAATTCTATTGAATTCCGGAGTCTGGATTTCAAGTATATTCGGAGTCTAAATTTAGTAGAATTCAGAGTCTGAATTTAGAGGAATTTGGAGTTTGAACATACAATTATCGGAGTCTGAATTCATTAGAATTCATATTATATATTCATAAGAATTTGGACTATGAACTTACAATGTTTGGAGTCTAAATTCATTAGAATTCAGAGTCCGAACTTACAAATTTCAGAGTCTGAATGCATTAGAATTCAGAGTTTAAACATACAATTTTTGGAGTCTGAATTTATAAAAATTTTGAACCTAATATTAGAATGTTTGGAGTCTGAATTCATAAGAATTCATAATCTGAATTCAGATAACTTGGAATCTAAACATATAATAGTTCAGTGATTGAATTTAGATAATTCGGAATCAGAATTCAGAGAACTCGAAATCTAAACGGAGAAAAGTTCAGAGTCTAAATTTAGAGAATTAGGAATTGGAATTTAGAGAACTCAGAATATAAACTTAGAAATGTTCAGAGTATGAATTCAGAGAATCCGGAATCTGAAATCAGAGAACTCAGAGTTTGAACTTAGAAAAGTTCAGAGTCTGAATCCGAATAATTCAGAACCTGAATCTAGATCCTGAAAACTGAATGCTCTATATCTAAGTATTATATGATTTTTAGGTTTTAGATATGAAACTTAATTTTACAATTAGACAAAATAATGAACAATGAAAAACATGGTAAGGATAAATTTACTTGGGGAAGAAAATTTTCCCTTATCAAGTAAAACATAGGGTAGAAGAAATTTTCCTTAAGATAAGGTGTTTGTGATTTTCAAAACAAAAAGGAATGGAAAAGTCATAAGGAAACCTTATTGAATCAACAGATGCACGATTGGGGCCTTCTGGCATACCAGTTTGATGGACTGATTTTGAGGAAAATGGGATTGGACATAAAAATGTGGTATCAAAGATTCATTTTCCTTTAATTTACTGTTTTGGGCACTATTAATGTGCCGACTCTTAGGAAACATCTCAAGTATGGGAGTGATCATCCCATACATAAGGGAAAGTTCAAGTGACCATAGATGGTATTGTTTTTCATGATTCTTATTATTATAGTTGATTATTATTTAACCTTGAATGATTTATATAATTCCAACTATATACTGATTTATGGGATTTAAAATATTTTACCCGTGTCCAAATCTGTAAAGGAATTATTTTTATATGAATCATTATAGTTACTTATCAATTCACATGTCTTTTATATTCAATTCCATTAGATTTCATTATATGACTTCAAAACATTTTTCATATATTACTTGTTTCATTTAGGAACATTATTAGTATTTTAACATGTTTAAGTGATTATTAGTCATGCATACCTATACACCATGTTGCATGATACATTTCCATGTTCACCCGTATTTACTTCTATGTGAAAATATGTAGACAAGACTTAAGGGAGTTGATAATTATTTTTGAATCTATTAAAAATAAAATATTTAAATAAACTCAAAATGTTCTACATGATTAATTAAAATATAGTATTTAGAAATTTAGAAGTCGAAACAAAAGAGACGGTGAATTTTTATAATAAGGTTTCTAAAATAATATTTTTTAATTAAAAATAGATAAGAATAAAATTAGGGTATCGAAAATAGTTTTAGGAAATCATGAATCAAATGTTAAATAGATTAACAATAATGAAATATTATTTGAAATGTGTGATGGGTTTCTATAGTTTTAGGGTTATGGTGCAATTTTTTTTGAAAATAAATTTATTTTTCCATTTATTCCATCAGAGTTGAGACTAGTTAGATCAAACGGTCCTGGAATCATCTCTTCAACCCTAAAATCCCCCTTTTCCCATGGTCAAGTAGTTTAGGGAATTGCTGAATTGAGTTTTTCTCAATTCCATCTTTAAAAATGGTTTCCCTAAATGAGAAAATGGTTATGCCTAAATTAAGGGTAATAATTTTCACAACTTTAATGTTCCCTTTAGATTCAAATATCAATGGTCATAGTAAAATGAAAATAAAGGGATTGGAAGTGGATATAAAAATTACAACAATCTGTAACATGAATAATACTAGTAAATAGATCCAAAAAATCTCCCCCCTTAGACAACATTACCAAATTACATGATGGGAATTACCCCATCATCCTATTGGTGAGGGATTAAGGGGGAAGGAAGAATCAAAAATAAAACATAAAGAAAAGAGTAGAGATGTTGAATAGGTGAGGACCCTACACAACTTAGCTTCTCACCCCATGATTTGGTCCTTGGATTTGGTAGTTATTATTAGATCAATTATTTTTTAATAGACTTAAATAGGGCTTTTTTTAGTCAGGTGATCATAATGATGGCCCCTAATGAAGCATTCTCCCAGTGCATGCATTTAATGACCTCTTCTTTCATAAATAAAATGTATACCATTTAAAATCCAATCAAAAGATCATTACTAGGTATGTAAGAAAACTTTCACATCATTAATGTGGCTCATGATATGAAAGTGTTGTGACTTCCTCTTATTGAACTTTCTTCACATCAGGTTCCATTCTTATTTCATTCCATGTACTCTATACATGTATTGTAATGTTTTCATTTTTGGAATCATTAATTTCCTCTTCCAAAACCTCCATTTTTCTCCATTTCATCTGTTTCATAACCTAAAAGTTTCTTATAAACATCGATTATCATGGAATTAATTCTTTTATGTTGTCAAAATGATGTTATCAATTTTCTTCATTATGACCCAACTCCATTATAACTTTCATATTTTGATTTCACACCATGCTGCTTTACATCACAACATGAAGTGTCTTCAACTCATGATAATCAACTATTTTTATTCGTTTCTATAAATACTAGTAGTATAATTCCATAAATCACAAAACAAGTTATAATTTCCAAATATAGGGAATAATATCAATTATATTATACAAATCAATGTTTTAAAAATCCCTAAAATATTTGTATGAAATTCATATATCAAATTTCATTTTATTATAATAATAATATTATTCACTGTTAAAGTGATTACATAATCCTATTTTTTTATCTCATATATATTGATGGAGGCACCCTAATTAACCCATTGTGAAATTTTTTATCTATAGACCACTGGTTTCATGGGATGTAAAATTAGAGGTTGTGATTAAATGGGTGTTAATAAAAATTTATGATGTGTTTAAGCCTTTTTAAATTAGGAAATGTGACCCACATAATCCATCCATCATATATAGACTTTTCTTACATTGAGACTAAAGGTAATAACCTCATCACAGTTACATAAGTTCCAATTGTAACTTAAAAATAAAATTATATTTATAACTTAAGAATGGTGATTCATAAAATTTTAACAATTTATAAATATACATTTTATTAAAATTAAACGCCGAAAATTATTCTCATGCTTTTAGATATTAGAATTGATTTCACCTGAGTAGGTAGATCATTGTGTCATTAGATTTTGAGATAAGATAGAAAATACCCAAGTAGGTCAGACTATATATGATATTATTATGTGATAAAACCACCAAAAGTGTGAGTAATCCATAATAAATAAACTATTATTGGTTTTAATTGGGATTGTCCCAGGTTGGAATAATGGGACCCTTATAAGATTACTTTATTTTGATATGCCTTAGTAATTAACCCCATGATTGTATAATCACAATATATAAGGATGGTTATATAAAGTGTGAATAGCCACTTATACATTTTTTTGTATAAATTAATTGTGTCAGCTTGCAAAAAAAATTCCCTTAAAATGATATTGAATATATGGCATGATTTTGGTACTTCTATTTGTGCTAGGATTTAGATAATTAAAATGTCAATCAAATACTAAACCATGCTTTACTCTATTAAATAAAATTGAAATTTTCTTTAACTAATTCCAAAAGTGATACCTTTATGGATGAATAAATGGTTAAACTGAAATTCTGAGATAATTTTACTATCATGCTACATGATGTCAGCTAAATAAAGTACCAAGCACAATTTCCTGTCTAATTTGAAAGTGAGTTGAATAGGTTTGGGCCTCTTTAAAATTTAAAATAAACGTGAATAGATAATAATGGTTGAAATAAAACGTTAAAGTGGTGTTATTTTCTTCAAGCCTACTGGAAGGATATTTTAAAAGTTTCTTATAGTGTTTCATTGAATGAGAACATGGATATTACCTGTGGATCTCATTGAACCTTCTATTCGGTTGATCTGGAGCTAAGACTATTAATCCTAGTGACCTTTTAATGGAATGAACTTCTTTGAGAGTTGATGAATCTTAGATAGGTATACCGTTTTTTGGAGCACCTCAAAAATAAAAAGAACCATTGGATTTTTTATCATGATATGGGAACATGAAGCTTCATACTTACAATATATGAATTGATATAGGGTTCCTAGTTATAAAATTACACCAATGATTTATGAATGGTTGTATGAGGAATTGAACCTTGTTATGGATGTGAGCACCATAAAATTCTTATAATCAATGGGTTAGACATGCCTAGGTCATGGTTATCTAGTGAATAGGGAATTTGACATGTTTTATTATTCTTGAGTGATGCATGACTAAGAGGTTGTCAACTATATTAATATTCATTTGAGATAATATGAATCTAGGATAAATATTTTATATAGGCCATCAAATTCAATGATATATAGTGCCGATTGTCCTCTGAATAGTATAAAATGATATGTTGTTGTGCTGGTGAAATACCAAGGTATTATGTGTTGATACACATGTTACCTATAGATTCATAATGTGTTTTTAGAAAATGATATGTGTTTGGAGGAAT
Organism: Viscum album; assembly: GCA_963277665.1. NCBI lineage: Eukaryota > Viridiplantae > Streptophyta > Magnoliopsida > Santalales > Viscaceae > Viscum > Viscum album. The sequence goes on along the minus strand of OY728121.1, from coordinate 82,917,857 downwards.
TTCGTAATCTATGAGAAATTACACTATGTTCATGTGTTATTTACGAAGTAGAATGACCTAGATGTATAGAGAAGTTTGTGATATCCCAGTGCAAGGAGATGTCATTGTAAAAGGATTTAGTGTTATAACAAAAAAAATGAGATCAGTTTTGAAATATATTTCCAATACCATTGTGATATGTTAGTGTGAATCCAGAGAGAATCACACACACATCTAGATTAAATCTGATCTAGCATGTATTTTAGTGGTTGGTTTTCAAATCTATTTGATTTTGAATTTGGTAAAAGATTTTGGCCATATCTATAACCACTATTTAGTGGTTTATGGATCATGTTATATGGGATGAGTTCTCATTATTATTAAATGATTTATATTACACTCTTAAGGTTGGGATATTTTCAAGGAATGTGATTTAGCATGCCCTTCAATGTAGGGGGAGTAAAATCGATAAAGTCGGTTTGGACATGGTTAGAACAAATTCTAAAAACTAAAGAGGGTGGTAAGTTCAAGATTATTATACTGGAAATGAAACATGAGATAAAACCTATTTATGGTTTGGTATTGATAATGATCATTACAATTAGAATCTAGGTGTGTATGTGACTAAGGAGGTAATAATTCTCAAGCATGTCAGATCCTGCAAGGATGCAGGATTATAAAATGGTAGGATGTATACACAACCTTTGAGGACACCACAAGACGAGGATGGACTATGGTTTTTTTGAAACATTCATTAAAGGAATCTATAATAAGTCATAGTTGTTAGTAAGTGATGGTATACTAGTAGGTGTATCCAATATATTTTAGAAGACTTTGGCTAGTAGGGTTTAACTTTTCATCTTATTGGTAGTTAGATATAGTTGGTCAGAGAAAATATCAGGTACTTTGTACTAGATATGATAGAAGTTTCATGGGAATTATTTTTAATCATTTTCATCCAATTGGTGTACTCTTGAATCAGTGATGATCATACCCCTTATCATGATACAATTATGTGTACACTAAGGGGGAATCAGTTATACACTAAGTTAATAAAGGAATGAAATTCCTTATTAGATCAATAAATAGACCACTGAGGGTTACACTATAAGATAAAAGAAAATCATATAGGCATGGTTTTTCCCAATTGATACTAGGATTCCTTTTCCAGAGAACCTTAGATAAACTCGCAACCACTACCCAATTCTTTGACTTGATCGTGAGGTGAGATACCGTTGTTGGGATCTATTAGTGTTCTTGCAATATGGGTGTATTAGATTTTTTTTCTATATAAACCAAGTTATATCATGCTTATATATTACATATTATTAGATTAATATTCAATGTATTACACAAAAACACAAATGAGAACCATAATAGTTTAGTGTCTTTGGAGACTAGGTATGTAATCTTCTAATTTGGGGAACGATCTTCATTATCTATATAATGATCTTCCCATTTAATAATATTCAATATAATACAATAAAATAACTATCTTCATAACATAGGTAAACAAATTATAAGAAATACTGATATCATATGCTCAGTATTGGTAAAAAGGGATATATATATAAATATATAAGTATTAAATGAACAAAAGTGTATGAAAACATGATGATAACATCTGAAAACCATACCATACATATAAAATATCATAGTATTATGTCCTGGAAAAATTATTTGATGTTAATTTGACATGAAATCTAAGTGAATTTAATAACACGAGCCATAAAAGCATACAAATTTTAAAATAAATTGTTTTTCAGTATACACCTCCATTTGTGAAATTATTAACATGTATACGAAGAGACATGGTCACTCAATAAGTTAATGATATGACATATGTCCCTCACATAAACTTATTCACATGAAACAAGGTCTATGAATAAAATTATAGGAAAGAAATATATGTCCACATATGACACTATGAACATTTAATAAATTTCATCCATAAAATTGTAAACATATAATAAGGTCCACTAAAAACATTGTGAACACATAATCAGGTTCTTGTATAACATATTTACACATCAGTTATCAATTATTACCCAATGCAATTAAGGGAGATATATGTACCACCTGTCACATAATTAGAATCATATGTATTAATTCCTCTAGATAATAAAATATTCATTACATCATAACCAATGGAATAAAATTGTTTTTATAAAAATTTCATCATATATCCAATGGAAAAACATGTGGGTTTCATAAGAAGTTTATCATGGAATAAACCATTGATGATAAAAGGGTATAATAAGACTATATTCATGATAAAACATTTAGATAAATAATAATAATGGTTTTTTGGTTTAAATCCCCATAAAATCACAAGTTATATCAATGATTATCATGTTATATCATGAATTATTTTGAATGACCAGTTGTAATATTTTTAAGGAAAATAACTATTCTTTGAAAATGACATTTTAATGTTAAAAAATTTATAATATAATTTAAAAATAATTGTATTTCAAAACAGAATTGGAAAAATATAATTTATTCTTCAAATAAAATAAATTTCATGATGGTTGAAAACTCCATTCATGCCATACATTCTATAATAAATATCCCTTTCATATTTTTTGTAAAACACAAAGATGAATTTCTTCGAAAAGGAGATGAATATTCCATTCAAAAAAATTTGTAAAAAGATAATTATGGGAAAAAATGTATTCAATAAATAAATTTTACTAATGTTAAAATATTTTTTTAAATATTTTTTACAAAACATGGTACTGAACGAAAAAGGGTTTTCAACCGATGAGATAAATAACAACCTTTATTATTATAAGCATTGTTTTAAACCTTTAAGTCCATAAAGAGATGAAAAAGATAGGAAAATGTGCATTCTAATGATATAATCATAGGATAAAAAAATTATGATTCTCTTGAGATATATATCATATGATTTCATCATTGGTAGTATAACCATAAATAACCCTGATAAATGACAAGATTGTATCATAAAATCATCAACTCTTTGGTTACATTATATCGTAATCCCAATTAAAGAATGAAGTTATATAAAATATTGAATATAATGAGATTAAATAAATTCATGATATTAAATGTCAATGGGTATGTATATGAACCACATAAAATAATATATGTGCCTGACATATGACTTTTTTCAAATAAGGAAAATTTAGACTAAAATCCATTACCAATTTGCTAACTTTTGAACCCTAAACCTATTGAAAGAGGGGCACTAAAATGGACATGTAAATAAAAATAAATTTATGGATAATAATAATAAAATACATTCATGTGAATTATTTGAAACACATTAATGAAATAGGTGTTTAATATGGCTTGTGTCTCATATAAGGAAAAAGTGAGGCATAAATCCCTTACTATCAGAGTCATCATTCGAATACTAAGTACAAATAAAGAATAAAATAAACTGAAAATGATAATATAATTAAAAGGATAAAATAATGATATTAAATTTAAAATTACAAGTATATACACCAAAAAAAACTGAGTGGTGAATTTTCATCTGTCTCCTAGAAGTAAAAGCAGGAATAGAAATCCCTACAACTTAAATGACGTCTTCCTTCATACACATTAGAACCTAATGTATAATAAATATAAGTTTACTATAAAAATATTATATAACCATACATAAATATATCATATTTTTTTATTATTGACATATGATAATTTCTTACCTTTTAATTAACAATTCCTTGTTAAAATCCCATTTTAGGTAATAACCACTTTGTTGATTGTATATGTTTTGATTTTTTATTTTCAGTCCACTTACTTAGATCATGGTTCCATCATATCTATAATAATAATAATGAATTAATTTTAATAATTTTACATTAATTTTACTTTAATATCAATCATGAAATATGTTTTTGAGAAATTAAGTATATTACGAGCATGAAGAATTTAGGTCGTATATACGTATGAGTAAAGATTTCATTTTTCAATGATCTTTGGAAAGAGGTATGTAATATTGTATCATTATATAATGATAATTATATAATAAATATTATATTATTTCATTAAATTTACTTAATCATATAATCCATGTGGTGCGGGGATTAAAATAGAGAGTTCCATCACTTCGTGAAGGCAGTAGTCCACATATACACGAATGAAATTATAATCTTTCAATGAATTAAAATGTAAAAAACAAAATGATAAATTATCCTTTTAGAAAGAAATATTTGTCTTTGATATCATAATTATTCAATATATATCACATATATTAATGAATAATTATATTTATTGTCTTTCTTGTAAAGAAATAGTGAAAACGAATCACATCGCTTCGTGAGGCGGTTGTCCGCTATACCTACGAGTGATGATTTCATAACTCATTTAATGGATGTGGATATAGTTGTAGGTTTTTAAATCAAAATATTACCATATGTGTAAATTATATATACAAGTTTTATTATATTATAATTTTTAAATAAATAATTATATTTGGAAAATAATAATGAAAAAGTATGATCTCAGTGAAGACAAGATCCTTCATTTAGAATCATCTCCTTTGGATATCTTATTAAGGACCATAATGTCAGTATTTTAGAAGGAATAGTAGATCTTGACCATGAATTAAGATATATGGGAGGTATTTTGGTTTTCAATGACTATGATATGTGGCTTGAGAGTTTTGAATATGTGTATGGTGGTTGCAACCTTTTATAAGTGGGGGAAAGGAACCCACATGGAAACTACATGGAAATTTCCAAAAGGAATTTGAAATTAAAAGGTTATTCCCTAAAAAAAGATTCTAAATGAAAATATATTTGAAAATGGGAATGATGGTATTAAAATAAGGGAATCTAATAGTTATTTTAGATGTGTTAAAGTCAATTAAAAAATTTTCTTCTTAGTTTGACCCGTGGTAAACCATTTTTTACATTAACCACATTAATTAATTATTTACTACATTCACTATTCATTTTAGTCACCAAATAAGTTGATATTATTATATAATATAATAAATTGTGATTCAAAATGTGAAATCTATTTTTACAAATTCAATTAAATGAAGGTAAAAACAATTTAAAATTAATAATTTATAAGTTATGAGAAAGCTAGTTTTCAGAGGGAAAATGTTCAAAAGTTTTCATTGTTTTTATGTTCACAATCAATATGAAATAGATTAAAATGGGTTAAAATGTATTAATTGATATATATTTTAACTTATTTTACGTTAAAATGAAATTAAAATATAATTTTACTTTATTAATAATTTACCCCAAAAGCTAGTTTCCAATTAAAAGTTCACATTTTTTACTATTTATCAAAAAATTAATCTTTTCAAAAAATATTAAGAAATTACCCATTCACCAAATTTGACCCGACGATTAAAAAAATTAATATTATATAATTGTATTATTTTTCTTAATGTTTAAAAAATTTATTTTACAATTTTCTATGAAAAATAAATTAAAAAATATTTTTTTGAGAAAATAATATTTTTGAAACATATAAAGGCTTCATTGAAAAATTAATTACATTGTTATTGATATTGTAAAGACCCGAAAATTTCAAGGAAAATTTTTTTTCTTAATTTTCTTTGTAATTTTACAAGAACGCAGTTTCTGACGGCGCCTGATTCTGAGGCCCGGTGTGCCCAGAATTAATTTCCGAAGTTTGGCTCGGGTACGTTCAGTGAACGAGCGAGCGAGAATTTCTATCTTTTGAACCGTTTCCCGGAATCGAATTCCGAAGGAACCGATGAACTCGCAGCGCCGATATTTGCTTAAGGAGACCTTTTCCGAGGTTGCGTTTATTGCGGCTTGAGAGTAAGTTTTTGGGTTTTTAAAATAAAGTTAAATAAAATGTGGAAACACATTTTATTTTTAACTTGTTGGTTAACTCCTCCCAAAGGGAGTTAGGGGTGGGACCCACATCCACTTAACCTCCCTTGAGGGGATTAAGTGTGGTTGGGCCCACACGAACCCTAACTCTTCACCTCCTCTTTTTAAAACTCCCCTTTAGCTCATTTTAATTAATGTTTGACACTTGGAATAATTAATTGAGGTGAGATGTTTTAAATTTCAATCCTTTGAAATTCTAAGAGGGAGGTTGTGTAATAAAATAAGCTTAAGCTTATTTTATCATTTTGGGGTTGGTTTCTTTTTCTACTTGAGAGGATTTGAGAAGCTCTCTCTACCATCCTCAACTTTGATGAAGAACATGAAGAACACTCAAGAACGCCGCTTCTCTCTTCTTCCTAGCCGGATTGTTTCCGAAGATCGACGACGCCTTCCGTGTCAATGAAAGGGAACGCCGCTTCCTCCTCGGACTTTCTTCTTCGGCTTACGAAGATTCACCAACGACATACCATTTCGGACGTACCTCTACGTCAACGGAATCGACGAACGATTACCGCAATGCCCGACCTCCGCGACGCTTGTCTTCCGCGGTTTGTTGACGTGCTCCGCACTTGAACCGAGGTAGGGGTTTGTTTCAATTGTTTATATTTGTTCGAGAATTTCTACTTGAAAATTCTTCGTGGTAAATTTTTTTTAAAGTTATGTGGAACTTTCTTCGAACGTGATTGTTTATATTTGTCGGGCCTTGATTTTCAAATCTTTTTATTTAATCTAAAAAGATTGTGAAAGTTTATTATTCGTTAAAGGCCGATTGCTATCCTTATAACGTGAGGAGTTCGGACCGTACAAAACCGGCCGATCCTCCTCTTTTACTTCGTGTTGATTTTTTGTGGAATGGTTCGGAAGGGCGTGGTGTCGTCGCACCACGCGGGTTCATGCGGTTTAATGCAGAAGATACGCGCGGCGCCGTCGCGCCGCGCCGTTGAAAGATTTCAAGAACGCAACACCGTCGCGTCGCGTCGAAGGTAGTCAAAGAGACCGCGGCCGGAGTCGGGCCACGGCGGAGGGGCGAGGCGCCGTCGCGCCGTGCCAATCGAACAAGGGCCGTGGCTTAAGCTGCGACAGAGCTAGAAGGGACGGCCGGAAAACCGGCTGCCGGTGGTTAATGAAGAGCCGCGGCCGGCCTCGCCGGCCACCGGAGATCAGAAGAGCCGCGGCCATCGGGCCACGACGGAAGGGTGGAAGGCGGCCGGCCGTGCCCGCCGGCCGCCGGTTTGCTTAGGAGGCGGGACCCGCGGGTCTCGCATGTGAACGGAAAACAGCCGGCCTAAGGCCGGCCGAGATCCACAAAACCCGGGGGGAGTTTACCCCCGCGTGCGGCGCACGTGCGGCGCCAAGGCCGCGCCTCCGCGCTGGCCGCACCGCCGGCCGGGTCGCGCCGCCGGCCGGGCCGAGTCCAGCCGGACCGGGTCGGGTCGACCCGGTTCGGGCCGACCGGGTTCGGGTTGGACCAGGGGGGGTCGGGCCGGGTCGGTTCGGGCCCAGACCCCCCGGTTTCGGATGGGTTTCGGTTTTTCGCCCATATCTTGGGTTACGGGCCTCCAAACGACTCGCCGTCAGCGGCAACGCAATCCTTGGATCGAGATGGTCGTTTCGGTATACTATACTCAAGGTACATCTTCCTTTTCGGGAGGCTACGTGGTTAAAACTTCATAGTTAAGCGTGTTTGGCCTAGAGTAGTGATCAGGATGGGTGACCTCCTGGGAAGTGTCCCAGGGTGGGTGTGAGACGGATAAGCCAATAACTTCCAGACCAGGCGTCCGATTGACGCGCTGTCTGTTGCGTTGAGTTCCTGTTGAAGATACAGAACTTTTGGCATCCTCTACCCGAGTTTTGGATGCAGATGGATAGTGGCCGGGTTGGATCGCACCGAAATCCAACCAGGCCCCTCGAACGGAAAAGCTGATTTCTTTCTGACAGAACGTCCGTTTGACGAACCGTCAGTGGCGTTGGTGATCTCGTTGAGAAACGGTCCCTATGAGTATACCCTATGAGAGTTTCAGGTGCAGTTGAGATACAGCCGGGTTGGTTCGCACATAAAACCAACCGGGCCCCTAGGACGAAAAGGCTAATAACTCACAGACCGGGCGTCCGATTGACGCGCCGTCTGTTGCGTTGAGACCCCTATGACAAGGAGGTCCGTTGAGATACTTCTTCGTGGGACATTGAGATACTTGCAGTATCGACCTATAGCTCGTTGAGCGGACCCTCCCATTGACGAGCGTGCGGAGTACAGAGACCGTGTAGCTGGCTGAGACCCGACGACTGCTGATCGAACGACTCAGTGTGTTACAGAGGTGCGCTTGATTGTAGCGGCACATGGGAGCGCTTGTTTGTAGCGGCAGACCCACGAAAGAGGTGAGATTGGTTGTAGCGGCACATGGGAGCGCTTGGTTGTAGCGGCAGACCCACGACAGAGGTGCGCTTGGTTGTAGCGGCAAATGGGAGCGCTTGGTTGTAGCGGTAGACCCACGACAGAGGTGCACTTGGTTGTAGTGGCACATGGGAACGCTTGGTTGTAGCAGCTGGCCCGCAGTACTCGATGGGTGGAGTTCTTCAGCAGTCCTGGGTTAGTGAGCAGTACCTCGGAGTCGTGACAGGACCACTGTACACTCCAGAGACGGAGCTCTTCAGCAGTTACGGTTTCGATAATGAAAATTCTGGTTTGAGCTGAGACTTTTGACCTTTGTGTTTACCTCATGATTGAGATGGGTCACTTGATAACTTAGGTATATGTATGAGAATATACCTGGGTAGTAGTTATCCGTTGATTTCACAATCCTTGTGTTTCCTCATGATTGAGATGGGTTACTTGATAACTTAGGTATATGTATGGGCATATACCTAAGAAGAGGTTATCTATTGAGATCTTCTATGTTGTTATCCTTGTTGGTTTTAGTGAGACCTTGAGGGTCTCGGGGTCCCTACTGAGTATCGTTATACTCACCCCTGCACGGGCTATGCCCGCACCTCGTTGTGTTGGTTGCAGACGACGGGCAGTGCTGACAGAGGCCGAGTGTTCGAGGACTGGACGGTACCTGGAGGTGGAATATACGACGAGATGGTACCCGGAGGAGGACCTCACGACGAGACGGTACCCAGAGGTGGACGTGACGATGAGGCGGTACCCGGAGGTGGACCACTGGGCGGGACAGACTCGGAGCGGACGACTGGACCCGAGGAGCAGAGGAGCTATCTGTACCCACCCTTCAGGTGGGATTTCCAGTGGACTGCTCGACGTAGCAGCTTTACTTTTCAGTTTTTGTTTTCCCTTTCGAGTTGTACGTTACAGTTGGGCTTGTATTTCCAGCCCCTTTATACTTTCCGCACTTACTGTTGTACTCAGTTTTTACTTAGTATTTACTTCTTCCGCTTGTACTCTGTGTGATTGTTTACTTTACAAAGGCAATGCCTTCCCTTTTTACCGGGATTTACGCCTTGGTGCTAGTCGCCAGCCCCTGGCCTATGGAAGGCGGGCTTGGGGTAGTCACGGCATGGGCCCCGAGGACGGGTCGTGACAGATATTTTCTTTTTACATAATACCATTAAACATAATATTTTAATACTAATTTTTAATGTTTATATTAATAAGTTTAAAATCCAGTTTATAATGTTCACATTTGAATAATAATAAAAATATATCATAATTTTGTTGAAAATTTGTTTTGTGTGTAATACCAAATAACCAAATATTTCATGAAACACAAGATTAAAAAGGTTTTGATTGTAAATAAAATTAATATTATTTTTTTGTAACTTTAAATATTAGATATATTATATATATTTAGAAAAATATTTCACCAAAATTTAGGGGTGTTACATTCTACCCCCCATAAAATGATTTTTTTCTCTCAAAATTATTCACTTTAGTGAAAATTACAGAGGATAATTCTACCTAATCAAACCATCGGGTTCTCATGTAACTTCATAATACTAGTTGTTTCATTATAAAACATTTAAATGTTGAGTGTTCTTATTTTTTAGAAACTTTTCTATTCATTCTAGAATCTCCACTAGTTGTTCCTCGTACGAAATATTATGTTCCACCAGTAAAACCTCAATGTTTAATAAATGTGAAGGGTTAGGTATATAATTACTTTATAGTCATACATTTAACAAATCATGAACTTGATATTGGTTTGTTATAATTTCCAAATAATAGGCTACCATACCAATAAAATCAATAATTTCAAATGGACTAATATACATGGGGCTTAGTTTACATTTTTTCTGTAATCTCATAACCTTATTCAAGAGGGAAATTTGTAGAAACACCTTATCACTAATATTAAATTTCATATCAAGTTAGTGATTAAAAATAAAACATTTCAATCAACTTTTTGTTTCCCTTATATGTTGCAGAATGAATATAACATTCTATACTACCTCCTCAGCTTTCTCATGTTATGATATCTTTCTTTTTATAACTTTATTCTAGTACATTAGAGTAACACACTTCTCTCCAAACAAGGATTCATAAGAAGGCATATGAATTCTTGAGTGAAATATATTTTTTCAAGGAAACCCAAATCTTGGAAGGTGTTTATCCCACCACCATTGAAATCAACCAAACAAGATCCTCACATATCCTTTACAGTTTTAATTTTTCCCAAAGACCATTCATCTATATGAGGAAGATACATAGTGCTTATAATGAACTCTTTATCTTGTTTTACTAAGGAAATCACTAAAAATGTAATGTTTTGATCCAAATATGATATAATTTTATGTTGTAATCCCATAAATTTTACCACTTCCTTAATATATAATATGGAGAGAATATCCACATAGAAATATTCTATGATACCAAATAAGTGTTCTATATTTTTAATGTGATCAAATAAATAATAAAATTACCTCAAATTCAAAGATAATATGAAACCTAAATGTTACCAATACCGTTAATCATATATCGACAAAGTGAAAATGCATTCATCCTCAAATAACTATTTCACTAAAATGTGTACAAAACGAAAGGGTTATATTTCCATAGATGTCACAAAAAATATAATTAATCTTGATAAAATATTATCTGGTAAATCCTCAATATGGGTATCTATAAATTAAAATTTTTGATAAAAATTAATTTTATAAACCCTTTATAGTATCCATAACTCCTATGTTAATCTTACATGATGATATATATGCTTCCGAAATTGACAAAATCCTTTGATGTTTCTTAATTCTTATAACCCAAATACCATTGGAAAAATACATCTACAACAAAATCATTAAATAAAAAAATAAATAAATAAATAATTCCACATAAATGATTAACAAGGAATATGTCCTTTCTTGTTCTGGAAGTTAATTCTTGGGTTAGGTCTTTGAGTTGGAAAAAGAACATGTTCCCAATAAATAATACATTGATCTTCTGGAAAATTTGTCTCTCTGGGACCTTATTTTAATCATTGATAATATCTTCCCATACATTTTAGATATTATTTATGGTTCTTATTCCATCCTTCTTGAAAGGTATGAATCTGAATATTCATTCCACTATATTGATTACTACATAAAGTTTTATAAATTCTCATCATCTACTTATTTTAAAGTTTAGAAATCAAGATAATGTTAAAATTTTAAATCTTAAAAATAGTAGTTGGTTAGGAATAATCAAAATATCTTTCTCTCCAATATTCATTGAATTTAGTTGCCCATAATCACTTAATTTTCCATCAGATTAATTGTTAATGTAATCCCTTTTTGTTCTAGATATTGTATAATACCAAAATTCATGGTGTGAGAAATACTAATCGGAGTGTAAAAACACATAATAATGCAAAATAAATTACAGGATATATAAATAATGAAGATTTATTTTCAAGATGTTACACTTCAGGTTTATCCTCGGTCATTCATAGCCATCATATTTTTAAATCTGTCATGATGGTTCAAAAATAGTTTATAAATTTCCAAATCATATCCCAAGATAGTATCAAACCATGTGTGAAATAAGGCTTGATTTCATGCACCAGGTGGAACTTGAGTCGATTTTAATGCACCTTTTTCAATGTTATTACCCCAAAGCAACTCTATTTGATATCGAAATCTGATTTTAGTATGTAGGAATGATTGTAATTTCTTGGAAACCAGTCACTCCACTCTTTTAAAAAATTCAATTGCATTTTCCTTTACATTGAATCATCTTTAGACATTTCATTAGATGTATCCCAAGAAATATCCTAATAAATATCCATCGGGATCTCAATAATGTTTTCTCACCTGATTATATAAAGGGTAACTAAACCTTTTCTATGATATAAACTATTTCGACCCAGGTTTCACATATATAAATATTATATCTTTTTAGAAGAAAATAAAATTAATTACAAAAAAAACATGGTTGGGGACCATAATATTTTAATGTCTTTGAAGACTAGTTATATAATATTTTAATTTGGGGTAAAATGTTCAACCTATCCCGTAATTCTAACACCATTTAGTAAAATTCGAAAACATACCCTACATAAAACCTTTCTTCATAACCTCGGGAAAAGAATCATAAGAAAGGGTGATCTCAAATGACCAGTAAGGTTAAACACGAGAGATAAGTAATCATAAAATGGAGATAAGTGTATAAGAACATGATCATGACATTTGAAAACCATTCCCCACATATAAAATATCATAATATTGAGTCATGTCATAATGATTGGTGGTTCATAATGAATTAATTAGCAAGGAATCACGGAACATGAGTCATGGGAGATACAATTTTCAAAAGACATTGGTTTATTTCATACACAACAACTTATAACATTTTAAACACGTATAAATAGTGACAGGTTCACTCATTAAGTTATGGATATGAAATATTTCCCTCAGATAAACTTAGGGACATACAACATGATCCACACATATCATTAAGGACATGAACGATAGGTCCATGCGTAACACTGTGACATGTAATCAGGTTAATGAATAACATTTTGAAAATGTAATCATGTTCACTATTAACATTATGTAAATATAATCGGGTTCATACATAAAATACATAATCACGAGTTATCCATATTTTCCCAATGAATTGGATATAGATATAGGTCCCAACCATCACATAATTAAAATCATATCTACATTTTACAAAAGGTCATAAAAAGTCATCATATCATATCCCATGAAATGAAATGGATTTTAAAAACATTTCATGGTATCATTACATTTTTAAAAGAGACATGTTTTATAATATTTTATCAATTTATACATAGCATAACCTATGGGAAAAGAAGTAGGTTTCATAATAATTTTATCAATGTATAACCCATGGAAGATAAATAGGTTTTATAAAAATTGTTCATGATAAACCATTCATAGAAATAATAATAATGGTATACATGGTTGATATCCCCATAAAAGTTTAAGTTACACCAAAAGGACATCATCTTAGATGGATAATTATTTTTAAATATCACTTGGAACATTTCTCAAGGAAAACAAATTTACATTGAAAATAACTTATTAAATCTAAAAATTCTTAACATATTCTGAATATAAATTTCTTAAAAAAATAACTCCGAAAAGTATAAAGGGTTATTGAAAGATAATAATGGTCATAACAGTTGAAAATTCTAATCATTTTTTATATGTTAAAATAAATATTCTATTCAAATATTTTTTAAAACAAAATGGGAAGTTTTTGTAAAATGACATGAAGATTAATTTAATTTTTTTTATGAATTAAATCATGGGTAAAAATATATTTTAAAAAATATTTTTAGAATTTTATTTTCATAAAACTTTTTTAGAAAACATGGTTTTCGAATAAAAATGGTTTTCTACCGATGATAGAAAAATATATTTTTTTCTTAAAAACGTTATTTTTAAATATTTACTAAATATATAGAGTAAAATGAATGGAAAAAATGTATTTAATTTTTGGATAAGTATAATAAAATAGATTTTCTGTATTTATTCACACCACATAAAATAAATAGGTGGTGGATATGGCAAGTGTCTTACAGAATTAAAAAGTGAGACGGTAGTCCCTTACCATTGTAGTAATCTATTTAATCGTAAGTTAAAATAGATCATAAATTCAAATGAAACATATTATATCATTAAAAGGATGATATTAATGATATAAAATTCCAAATTTTCAGTATCTACACCACACCAAATAAACTAGTGGTGAATCTTCATATATGTCCCCTAAAAATAAGAAGAATAGAAATATCTTACCACTTGAATCTTGACTTCCTTCGTACTTTTTTAATGGTATTTTATAATAAATGTAAATTCATTATTTATCTATTATAGAAGTATAATTATATATTTCATATCATATATTATTTACTTATTACCCTTTAATAACCATTTAGTAACAATTCCTTTTTAAAATCACATAATAGATAAGAACCACTTTTTTCATATATGTTTTGATTTTTTATTCCTGGACATATTACTTTGATAATGGTTCCATAATATCTAGAATAATGATATTGATGTAATTATCATATTTATATATCAATATAAATTTTAATAATAATCATGAAGGATGGTTTTGTGAGTTGAATATCATTATGACCATTGAGACTATATGCCTTACGTACGCATGAGTAATGTTTCAATTTTTCCAAGATCATTATAGAAAATAAGTAATTAACATTTTAAATTTAAATAATGAAAATGTTGTCATAAATGAAAAATTATTCATTTAAATATTATTATATATATCATTAATAGGTTTAGGTGATGAAAATAGAGAGTCACATTGTTTTTTGAAGGCAGTAGTCCACACATACACGAATGATGTTATCATCTTTTTTTAGTGAGAAAGTAAGAAAGAAAACAATCTATTATACTAGAGTAATGATAATTATGTCATTAATAACATAAATATTTAATTTATATCACATATATTAAATAAATGTTATCCTTATTATCTTTGATGTAAAGCGTTAGTGAAAAGGAATCACATCGCTTTGCATTGCGGTAGTCCGCCTTACACTAGAGTGATGATTTCATAACCCATTTGATGGATGTGTATATTTTTATAGGTAATTACACAAACATAATTACATATAATTATATAGGATATAATGTTTTTTATATTAAATTTTGTTAATACATAACTAAATCTGGAAAAAGAAGAAATAAAAAGAAGGAGCTTAGTGAGGACAATTTCCTTCTCTTAGAAGCATGTCCTTCAGATATCTTGTTAAAGACCCTAATTTTGATATTTTTGAACAAAATATTACTCTATAACATGGATAAATATTTTGGGGATGTATTTTTTTATTACTGATATATAGGGTTTTAGAGGTCTGAAGAAGTGGAGGGTTGTGGTGGCATTTTATAAGTGGGGGAAACAAACCCACATTGAAACTACATGGAAATTTCCCCAAAGAATCCAAAATAAAAATGTCATTCCCAAGAAAAAAACTATAAGTGGACAAATACATGAAAATGGGAAGGATAATATAGAAATAGGGAATAAAATAAGAATTTTATGAGTTTTATAGTTATATAAACCTTTATATTTTTAGTTTAACCCTCAGTAAACCCATTTTTAACATAACCGTGATAATTAATTTTTTCCCATTTCACTATTCATTTTTGTGAAAAATTACTTTGAGATTATTATATACTACAAATTATCCTTATTTAAAATATGGAATACAGTTTTTCATATTTTTTTCAAAATATTTTAAAATTTTAATTTATAAATAATCCCATAGAGGTGATTTGAAAGAGGGGTTTCTAAGAGAAAATGCTCAAACATTTACAATGTTTTTATATCCAAATTCAATATGAAAACTATTAAAAATATCCAAATTGGATTAATATATATATATATATATATATATAATTTAAAAAAATTCAATTTAAAACCAAATTAAAATATAATTTAACATTGTAAATAATTTAAAAGAATAAGAGGTTTTAAATTAAAATTCAGCATTTTTCACAATTCATTACAAATTTAATCTTTCTAGAAAATTGTCAAAAAATTACACTAAGATAATTTTTATCAGATTATTTTTAAAATTAAATTTATTTTATAAAATTAAATTTATTAATAGGTTAAAAATTAATTTTATTTTTATTCCCAAAAGTAAAATAATTTTTTTGAGAAAATAATATTTTAGAAACATAAGAAGTCATTATAAAAAAATTGATACTTTTTTGTTAATATGTATTTATATAAAATCATTACACATTATATTTTGTCATTAGTTATTAGTACTCATAAATCTATGTTTAATGTCTTGGTTATAAGGACTTTGTTTTCATAATATTAACAATATACAAGAGTTTTGTTAAAACTCATTGTCATGTGTATTGTATGATAACTGAAAAATGTATGTAACTGAATATTAACTTGTTGTTTCACATAATTAAATATATACTCTATTATTTATGTATCAAAAAATATCAAAATGACTAAATTTATTTTTTTAAAATAATATTTCACTAAAATCTTATGGTATACATGTGCTGATATCTCCCATGTTAGCTCTTGAGAAAATACTAACTTGGATGCGATCCTGGGATTACTATAGTTTATTATGAGATTAAATCCAAATTATTGTCATTATCTATCTTTATGATTAGGGTATTGTGATCCAATGGTGCTGGATCTTGTATACACCTTTCCTTGTCCAATGGAATGACCACGTAAAGGAATGTTTTGGATAGAGACATCACTAGATGCTAGTTTTGGGATTCAATGATCATTATAAAGGAAATATCAAGGTGTGACAACGAATGATGGTTCAATATTGAGTTTTAGATGAATAAACTGTGAAATATGAGAGTTTTTAGAGACATTTGACTGGTAGTGGATTGACTTTCCTTTCTCTTATTCGGTTGAATGCGGTTAGTAGAGAATCATGTAAAACATGTTTCCAGGTATATAAGAGTGATATTATAAGTGTTTTCCAATGTTTTTTACATATTATCTAGAAAAAAACACAAAATATGGTTAGTGGGGAGTCAACTATTTGATTGGAAGAAAATTATAGCAGAAGCATCATCAGAATGGAAAGGGATGGTCTTTTAAGAAATCAAGATGTTCTGATGTAATATGGTTTGCAATTGGCGGTAAAATGTTAGGAAAAATTTTAATAGATTTAACAAGTTTTTTTATTGAATATATAATGAAATTATCATATATATGTTTTTATGAGATTGTGAAATTTTCTTCTTGATATTTCAGTTTTGAAAATGAGTAATAGATTGAGTTTTAACATCATATGTACCATGTGTTAGAGGTAGTGTTTACCAGCATGTTGGGAATTTAAAATGAAATGCAATGGATTCATTTAAATTTTCATGAGCCAAGTATGTTAGGTGATGTTTTTAATTCCACAAGGATTATTAGGGGTGAAAAGTTCTATGGTGGGGATATTGTAAGATCTCATATCTTGGACTAGTTGGAATTTGTAATGGAGTTTGATCATTTCCATTTTATGGGTATTATAATTCATAATTTGAGATTTAAAATGAAATTGAGAACATTTTATAATTTTAATGTGCATTTTTAGATGCGTTTTAAGTCTTGATATGTCTCTCAAGGGTTTAGTGGAGTTTTTAGAGCATTATTATTTGAATGGATTGTTTCTATAATGAAAAATGAGGCTCATGGTTAGTGAATGTCTAGTGAAAATCTTGAACCTCAACCATACAGGGCCATGAGGGTGTCACATGGTTTCTTAAATTGTGCACTCAAGATCAAATGAACATGCAAGGAATATTTAGAAAACTGATGAGCTGATCCAAATGATGTGAGCATGGGTATCCAAACACTCCCCAACCATGCATGGGGGTCCAACCATGATGCAATGTTATTGCATGTTTGGAGCACGGTTTGGAAAATGGTGTATAAAAAACATCAATTCATTAAATGGTGTGAAATTAACATTTTTTCTTGGGTTTACTTTAACATTCATCCCTTTTTTATCCTCCTCACTTGTGGAGCAATTCCCTCTTACACAATCTATGTTCTCCTATAGACATTGTGAGATCTCCTCCATATGAGCTCATAATTGGCCTCTATTCATCATGTTGGATAGCCAATGGGTGTATATTTTTTCACTTAATTATTTTCATAGTTTATCAGAATTTTTTATGTTCTATTTCAATGTGATACAATATGCCATTTTTGGGATTTTCTTTTCTTATCATTTATATTGTATTGGATCGAATCAAAACATAATAATGGATGAGAGAAGCATCCTACACATGAATTCGGAGGTATATAGATTTTCCATTAAAGACCCATAATTTAATAAAATATTAAATTTTTATTTTGACCATATTTTCTTTGTTTCCCTTAAGATGTGAAATTAATAGAATATGACATAATGCCTTAAATTAATTGTTATTGTGCATTTAATTATCCCATTGGAGGTTGTCCACATATACTCAATGCACTCCATTGGGTGTGTTACCTATATTACCATTAATTATATTCCATAGATATCTAACTTAAACCACTTGTGAAATCTGATTACTTTTATCTTATTAATTTTTAGGGAGAAATAGAATTAAATAAACTTTAAATGTTGTGGTTAAAACACTTATCTTTGAACTTTATTTTGTGTTATGATTGGTTTGACTGTAATTAATAAGATTACTAATTTTTTTCACTATATTTTATTATGGAATTCTTATAGAAATTGAAATTTAATTATTCATACATAAAATATAAAAAAATTCTTAATAACATAGATTTATTTAGTACATAAATTAAAAGGGAGAGATGCCATGGATAATTCTCCTAGACTTTGACATACCCTTTATCATGTTTTGTTCCAGCTGATATAGATTGTTTAACTATCCACTTATCTTTCCTTATATTAAAAATGGGTTGTCCTTCACAAATAACATGACTAAAATGGATGAAATGAAATATTATAACTTGATTTGACCATGGATTCAAATGTAAGAATACCTTGGAAGGGATCATAGGTCAGATGATGTACATTGTACATTGAGAGATACTGAGTTCCTCTTTACAAGACAATTTTGTTAATGGATAATTTAGAATGTGAGATCACCTTATAAAATATTATTATAAGGATTCCACATATAGTGTTTTTAGACAATATATTTCATTCACTCATGGTTGGGGATGTTGGATAGGGAATTTGGTATCTATTTGGATGGTTCTACGTAAAGATTCACACCCCATTATGAAGATGTTAAACGTCACTTTTCACGTCAATTTTTTGTATTGTTGAAAATGGTGCTCCACATAACCCATTCATATGATTAGGTTTGTACCCATATTTAAACAGTAAGAATTTTATATAATTATAATTTTTTTTATTTTTTTAATAATAATATTAATATTAATTACTATTATTATATTAGGATTCCTTGGAAATATTCCTTAGGTACTCACTAGCCCTTGTATATATATATATATGAATATATATGTCTAATACATGCATATATATATAAATTATGGTATGTTCGTATTCATCCTGGATTAGGTCGAAGGTGGTAAGGTCAACCAGGTGTCTTGGGGAACCTAGGACTGACTTGACTACAATTATCATTTACTAAACTACATTATTTATGATATAACTACACAATGATTTATTTTATATTCATGGGATGGATTAAATTAGATGTCATTGGTTTTGTAATACTAGGTTTATCTCACACCCTGTTTAGGAATCCATTTAGTACCTTTGCAGACCTCATGGTTGTAGGATCAGGATTATGGAGTTTTCTATATGTCATATTCTTAGATATGTGAGGCTAGAAGAAAGTTATTTTAAAATGAACGATATAATTATAAATATTACATAAAACTATTTTGATATAAAAAATAGAACAAACATTGAAATATATTATTGAGAAAATGTTCCCATTCTTAGGAGTTCATGATTATGCGACCATTATTGTTTAAAAATTCAATAACATTATCTCTGCAATGTAGAGATAAAACCTATAATTATATACCATCCCATTAGATTTTTTATTATCCCTCTCTGACACTATGAATATGGGATAATGTACCTCATTCCATCACCACAATGATACTTCTTCCCTCAACATGCAAAATTATGAAAATGATAAAGTGAGGTAATTATGAACAAGAAGAACAAAACCATAGAAGATGAAGATGAGTGTTCCACTCACCAAAACCAATTTATATAATAATTAAATTATATGAATATAATAAATGAACTATTTAATCAAAATGAAATCAATCATCACTTCTTCCCCCCTTGAACATGCACTGATGTCAGTTATCAATTTTGCTCAAGTTAAGATGAAGCTTGGTGGGGGAATACAAATGAGAAAATAAAGAAAAGGGAAAAGGAAAGAAAGGTCATGAAATAATATATAAGAATAATAATAATTAACATTACATAAAAACCACTAATAATCCTGAAAAACTGATCACTAAAAATTTCTTCATTGAGGGGGAGATGTGATACATATTTATGGACAAGGTAGGTGAAAATATTTCTTCCAAATATGTATTCTAAAATTTTATATATTTTTAGACCAAGAATTGATGAATCTGTAAATTTTTTCTTCATAAAAATTGTTCTTCCATGTATCCTATTTTCAAACACATAATTTTCATTTATTTTCAACAGTATTGATAATGATATAGAAAATCATTAAATAAAAAAGTTTATGTAGCCATAATTTCTAGAATCAATGTAAAAAAGTTCTACTTGTTTATCTATATTTTTATGGCTAAATATTGGCATGTGTCCTTAAATTAATTTTTTCAAATATGGGTTTCTCATTATCCCTTAATGTTCTAGATTATTTGACAATGTAATATATGATTTATTGTCAAATCATTAGTGATAATATTTGAATCCTGGATGATTACATGAATCTGGATGAATTGATTTACCCCCAATTGTAGAAATTGATAACATGTTAAAAAAAGTTCTCCAGTTGGATGAAATAATAAAAATAATGTCTTTTAATAGTTTTCGACATTTCAATCAAATTATATAATGGAAAAACATTCGACTGAATTATTGTGGTCTGAACCATCCACTTGGATCTAAATCATTGTTTAATTTATGGACATTAATCACCCAAAAAATAGTATATCCATATTTCATTATATATATGGAATTATAGAAATATTTTTGGAGAATATTAAAACATAACTTCAAAAAAAAATCAAAAAAAATATTTGATGGTAAAATTGGTAAACATTTTTATAATGGTAAATAAAATTCATGCTTATATAATATTTATTATCAAATTATAATTATTGATTAAATATTCAAATAAAGAACATTGTGGGAAAATTTAAATAGTTTTTTAAATAAAAAATTTAATTAGTTTTATTATCATCCCGTAACTTCCCACCTTAACAGGTGTCATAAATACTTACTTAGATATCAAAATTTTCAACATTGTGACTAATATCATTTAGAATAAGGATTCTCATGTAAGAGTAGAGTTAATCCCAATATGAGATATAATAGTGATTGACCTCTATTAGGAATAAATAGTGACTTTTATGGAGAGAAATGACACTAAAATTGATATTTCCAATATATGTTTTCCATTTTCAACATGGTTTTCTAATAGAGCTCATTCTATATAATTAAATTTTCTTATGGAGCTCTAAGGGAGAATTTATATCTCTAAGGATAGAACCATTAAAGAAATATCATATACAGTTCTTATACTACTATAGATACAATCATTATGTGAACATAATATGTTCCTTATTTGCATTGATAACACCAACACCAATAAAGCAAGAAGACCATTATTAGCACTAAAAATATTCGAATACCTGAAAAATCTAACTGTTCTAGTTTTAGAAATGACAATGGAACTTTAAAATGATATAATTTTATATAGTATAAACATGGAACTAAAACCAATGATATAAAAAATATACTACAGTAACTCCATAACTTCATATAGTTGAAAAAATATTTACATTTCAACATTTAAAAAAATTATTTACATTGAAGTATCACTACTGGAAAAACTACATATACCCACAGTTCAAAACCATGGGTATATCCCCCAAAACCATGGCTATAGCCTATACCCACGGTTTTGGGAACCGTGGTGCTGAGTGGCGTCGCAATAGGGGTCTTAGGCTTTCCCCATGGTTCATCCAAAACCGTGGGTATATATAGGGGTCACCGTGTATACACATTGCTGCACAGGTGGTGTAGGACTGCCCCCACGGTTTGAAAACTGTGGGAATTTATATCTCAAAAAGTAGTGCAGGCAGGACTCAAACCAGGGGAAATGCACCTCGACACAATGCCTCTGACCAACCGAGCTACCGGCTTATCTGGTATATGGGTATATATTTATATAAATATATTAATATTACCTGTTTTTGTAAAATAATTTGCACGAAAATAATCATTACGGGCAGGATTCGAACCCAGGACGCTGCACCAGTGGAACTACCTCTCTGACCAACCAACAGTTTTCTAAAAATCCATGGGTATAGGTCTTTAAAAATAAGCTATGCCCACAGTTCTGGGAAAACCATGGGTATAGGTCCCCATATTATCCCTATACCCACGGTTTTTTGCAAAACCGTGGGTATATGCCTGTTTTCCAGTAGTGTATTTCAGTACATCACAATTACATTGATGCATAACACACATACAGAAAAAAATTCATGTACAGTAAAAAGAATCCAACTCATATGATACTTACAAGGATCAAAACAACCTCATACAAAAAATCATGATTATGTGGTCCACAATTTTAACTTATTTAATGCATATAATGGAAAATTTTAATTAGGCCATTCCCACTAAACCACACATAAAAAAATTGGTGTTTTATTTATAAAGGTCCCAAATAAATCATCGATAATTATCCTCAATTTAATGATAAACCAAATGTGTTTTCTTGTTTTTGAAACATCAATTCACAATTTGAACTAAAATATTACTTCTAAATTGAATGTATGCATATTTAGTCATAAAAGTTATACCTAATGATAGAGTGACGTGATGTCAATTCATAAATTTGAAAAATTAATCATTGATCAATTTATTATACTTTTATGAAAATATAAGTGTTTTAGGTCAATTTTGAGAACGCGACACATGTTTCGGACTACAATTTCTTTTATAAAATTAAAACACACAATTTTAGTATTAATATCCATACCGAATGTTTGAATGATGTCCAATTAGTTATCTTATCTCAAGATTCAATGAACATTTTCTAATGTTTAATGAAAAATATATTTTTTCTATATTTTGTGTATTTGATTTTTGTTTCAAATTAAAAAGTCATTTTTAAACCAAATGTATAGTTATTTTTCAATACAAGCCACACCTCATGAGATAATGATTCATAGTTATTTATTATAAGTTAAAAATGAATCACTGAGAGTTATGAAGTGCTTTTTGAAAATATGAGTATTTTTTCATTGTTTTAAGTATGTTACATGTGTTTTGAACTAAAATTTCACATTTAAATTAAAACCCAACACTTATAGTCATATTGGACACACCATGAGAATGAATTTTTTGTGTTTAATTATTACATGTCTGGAATGGATCAGTGATCATTGGACAGTATTTTTTATAACAGTCCAAGAATTTTTTCTGAATTTTTCGTATATGATGATTATTTATAAATTTGTTGAGGATTAAAATAGGAAAATACAACTTTGGTATTTTGAACTATACTAAACACAGAAGTATTGTCTTGTTTATTCATACAAGTCACAAATAAATTTCATATTTTAAATATTTTCATGAGTATCTGAGATAATTTTTTTAGTTTGATAATGTGAAAAACTTGTTGAACTAAAATGTCACTTTTAAATCAAAAACATACATTCGAAGTCACACAATACACACCATGTGTAAAAATAATTTGAGGTTAATTAAGAAATTTTGGAAAAAAAGAATTTCTTTACTCATAGTTCAATGAACTTTCCATGTTCTATTACTTAATTTTGAGTATATTAAATATGTTTTAAACTAAAATATCACTATTAAATTCAAAAAATGCACCTATATTCATAATATCCATACCACATGTCAAAATGACACGAGGTTAATTATTTCATGTAACATATTAATCAATGATAATTTTTAGAGAGTTTCATTGAAATATAAACTTGTTTTACAATTTTTTAAAATGTTATGTGGGTTTTAAACTAAAATATTACATTAAAATTGAGAACAAACACAATTAGTCTTCAAAGACACAACATATGTCATAATGATATTCAGTTATTTATAACATGTATAAATGAGTCAGTGATCAGTTTTATTGAGTTTTATATAACTTTATTATCTTTTTATGTGTTCTATGAATGTTGTTGTCCCAGATCTGTCATATATAAATATTTAAGGGGGGTGAATTTAGATATTCAAATTATTTAATTAAATTTAAATTTTTCATTTTTAGGTTGTATTATATGAATCATTTCTCTTTTAGTTGATTAATGTAGTGTAAACTTAGTAAATAAAGGGAAGAACACACACTATTTTTAAAATGGTTTGGAGAAACAATGAACATCCCATAGTTTACTCCACCAGTACTAATTAAAATTTTGATGATTTTATTCGAATTATTTTCCTTGGTATCTTAAAACATAGTGAAATAACATGAAATATTGAAAAGGATTTCACCATGCTTTATTATTCTTTTAGTAGGGACCTTATAATTGAGAAAATAGCTGACACACACCCATAACTAAGTGAATGTAGATAACAAATCTAGAATTGAGTAAAATAAATTGACACTAAAATACAAAAGTATTTCCATAGATATGACACTTTCAATTAAAATATATGAGGTGTATATATTAATGAAATTTAATAAAAATTGATGCCACAATAGAAAATATAAGAGTCTTCTCTAGAATTCATGTCATTAAAATATAGAAGGTCTTTAAAATCCTTAACTATAATTTGATCCTCAGTGAATAAAAAAAGAATAAAAAATATTATTCAACGTAGCATATCAAATTCCATCATCTTATATCATTTTATATCATTTTTCCTTCTTCACAATCATTTTACAATATACTAATCTTAAAAGTAACTATTGTAAGGGAGTCATTTAATATACCATTATATTACTGTTATAATTCTCCATATAATATATTCTTTCCTAACTCAATTTTTCCCACAATATGTCTAGTGAATATATATAATAAAAAAATAATAATCATTCAAAATTAATCACATGATTTTATAATTTATAGATTAAATATTCACATCCTTTACAGACATAATTCTTGAAATACACCCAAATTAATTTTTTCAATTTTTTAAGAGACATTAAATAATATTTGAAAATAACTTTAAAAAATAATTGGAGCATCACAATATGTATATAATAATTATAATTTAAATATTTGACTAATCTCATCAATCATACGATAACAAAAATGTTGTACCGTATTATTTTTAAATAGGGAAGTTGGGAATTAGATTGTACATTTTTTCTTTTAAATAGAAATGATAATATCATAATACTGTTGGGAACTTCTTAAAATTATTGGATTGGAACACACATTCATCAAAAACAAAAATTTATTAATAAATAAGACCAAATTTGTTTACTTTTTTTACCACTAAGGAAATGTATGAGGATCATATGTTGACATTGTGTTAGTTACATCACAATCCACTAAGCCTCACTAGATTATATAAATTATAATTGTTCATCCATGTTCACTCTATGCCAGAAATACTTCATTTATAAGAGTTTATGGAAAAAACATTTTCCACCTTTAATCAATTTTGTCAACTCATCCTTTATCATTACACTCAATTAACTCTTACTCAGTTTAAGGAATTGATGGTCACTAAACCATACAAATAAATTTAATGACCATGTTTGATCATGAATACTTAAAATTGATTCTGTATTCTGTTTCTAGATCTTCAGTAAAAAAACAGTGGATATAACTTTGTAAAATACCATATACAAGTAATTCCATGTAACAAAGTGATACACCATTTACTATTCACAATTTAATGTGGTTTTTAGACCACCATAAATGTTATACGACCAGCCTTGTGCTTTAAAATATATAACAATAGTAATTATAGTTTCTATGTAGTATGATATTTCTTCACAGATGCCCCTATTATATGAAACACAGTGGATACATAGTTGAACTACATTCTATGGTTTTCTATAAAAACTCTATATATTATCAAACATGTCAATGATTTGTAATAATTTGGTTAACATGGTATTTATATGAAAAATTATACAAAAAACACACTAATCATTGAAATTATGCATAATATCCTTCAAAACCCATCATAAATCTAATGTTGATGGTACTATATAGTCTTCCAAAAAACAACACCTACCATCCGCAAATAACATCGTTTATATACAACATTTTTGACATGAGGAAATCAAAAAATCCCCTCCTCTCCATAATAAAATCATCTTTCATCTAGAATAACCATATTTGCACTGTAATCATATATTAGTTCCATGTAAATAATTTTACTTTTTCAAATTTCCATTGTAAAAAACATCCTATATGGCTCTGCATACTTAAAATGTTGTTACACACTTTAACGGTGAACTATCTTTCATCCCTATACAATATTTTCAAAATGAATTAGACACAATGTGAAAAACCATCCATTGAAAAAAAATTATATGTTGTTTCATTTAAATGTTATGTAGAAAAAATTACCTTTGGATCTACTAATGTGCAAAAATTTATTAAAAAATACATATTTTAATGCCAAAAATTAATCAAACACATAGAAACATCTTTATAAATGAATAAATATAGGTCACCCATTTTTCTGTATATAATATTTCCATATAATTTATTCAGAATAAAAAATAGACCATAAATCTACTACAATGGTGAAATTCCGTATAACATTTCAAAATTTTTGTTTATTATCAATCCAAAGTGAGATTTTATTCTTCGCACATTCTATAATTCATCTAGATAATAGTAGAACTACTATTCCTTCAATTTCTTTCTATAGGAGAAATGGTTAGTGTAGGAAGAAATAGATAAAATTAGCATCCCATACCTCATGGAATTCTTTAGTTCATAACTCCCATTATTTCCATTCTCATGAAACTCACATTTTATAAAAAACATGTAATTACACATGAATCATATCTCCCCTACCTTTCACACCTCATGACCTGATATTCACACCACGTGGAATGGAAGTTTCACACATTTCTCCCCCTTAATCAACATACCCAAATAAAAATGGATCCTTCCAAACATGAAAAAACAAGTAATGGAATATATATAACAGGGTGGGGGAACATAAAAACCTCCTCAAGATGAGGGAGGTTGTTAAACACTTGGTCAAAACCAATATTTCTAAAATATCAGTATGGGAAATGGATTAGTCATGATGTCTTCAATATCACTATCAATTCCATAATTTTCCATTATTTCCATTTTATCCCCCATATTTTATTTAATGAGGTGTTACATGACCTCAATATTCTTGGTAAAAGAGTGTTAAACTTTATTTTTCATGAAATAAATGAATCTCCTCTTATCAAAGAAAAGCACAATTGACGACTACAGTTCATCCCCAATATCTTTTAACATTTTCTTCATTTAAAAATGGTGAGTTCATTTCATAGTAACTATGATATGTTCTACAAAATTTGTACATATTTATGTTCTTTAATTCTCCAGTCGCAACCAACAAACACATTTAATTCCAAAAAATAACACACCAACACTTATAGAAATTTATTCGACAAAATCAGCTGCATAATCTACATTAGAAAAAGGTTAAAGATACTAATTTTCCCCAGTATTAAAGTGTAATAAAAAAACCAATATTACCATCGATGTAGCTAATGAACTATTTAACTACTTCATGATTATCTTCATTTAAATTACAATGGATATTGGATTCAAAACCTTGTGAAAACCCAATATCTAGTCATGTCATAGTTAATTAAATTAATCTTAGAATTATTCTCTTATTAAGTGTGGGATACACAATTTTTTCATCCAAACATTAATATGATTGGCTACATCCTTAATTAGAACTACCATTGGTTTCGAATAATGAAATTTTTATTTTGCAGCATCTTTTGCTTAATTAGTTCGACAAAGAAAGGTCTTTCCCATTATTGGAACCATTTGTTTCCATATAAAATAATTGATTTCATCAATAACATAAATTTTTAACTCTATGATCATCAGATTAGTAAATTCTTCCATATAATTATTTTTGATTCCACAAGATATGATATCATCCGTGTATACTAGTACACATAATTTTTCTTTATGAGATATTTATATATATATATATTATGTTTATTTATAACCCTTTTGAATTCTAGATTAATAAATTATGAGTCAGGGTGATTATATGATGATTATGGTTCTCTTTTAGACTATTAAAGGACATATTTAGTCCCCACTATTTATTTTCATTTTCAATAATCATGAAACCCATTAGTTGTTTAATATAAACCTCATATTGGGGATTACTATTTAACAATGCTATTTTCACATCCATATTAAAGATCTTGAATCCTCTTCAAATATCCATCACCAAGAATAGCTGGATAAAGTAATTTTGAGCCACTGACAAAAATTCTTATTCAAAATCAACCCCTTAAATCTACATATATCCTTTACATATGTTACATTCCTTATTTTAAATAACATTAGAATTTTCATTAAAATTATTCTTCAAGACCCACTTTTTCTTTATCTAATTGTGATACCCATGCTTATTTATGGGATCCCAATTCTTAATTTTATTAGTTTGAACTGATTAATAATTCATGGATGTAACCCATGAATCCTCAATTATTACTTCTTAAAATTATATTGCTTCCACTATTAATAAAAGAGTAACATGCTCTATATTCCTCAAACTTACTATCGATGTAGGAGCAGTTCATTCTCTGATTTTGATGAATGGATCAACTTTTACTCTCCAATTCCTATCATTTTTTGTTGGATGGATTGTTTCATAAATTTACCATTCTTCTTATTTTGTAAAATATTTAACATCATTTTCAAAAAAATTAGAACATCCGGATTTGTACTATTTTTGTTTTATCAACATCTTCATTATAGAAATATTCAATATATGGTTTTCTATAATTCCTCAAATCATTATCTTCAATAAATATGGGGGCATGAATCTCTATAATTTTACATGGAATATTTCTAAGGTTTTTATTTTCCATACAATTTGTTGAGTAACCTAGAAACACATCATTATTAGTGACACTTCCATACATTCTAGGAATTATTTCATTATTTCAAATTTAGAATTTTTTTCCAAGGAATTGAATGTTTTTTTCTTGAGATTCCTTATATTACACAATTCATATGTCTTACATAGTTATTTTGGGACAATAACAACCTAATTTGGGGTTTAGAACACAACGTATTCTACTTCTTTTATATATAGATGATATATTCTAATTTCAATGAGAATTATATTGGCTACATTACACACCATTTGATTTCATTTTTCAATAACTCATTTTTATTGTATATATTTTTACCAAATTTTCCTCATGGTTAATATCACATTTCTCCATATATTTCTGAAATTCGATTAATATGTATTCTATTCAATTTTTGGATTATAGGATTTTGATTTTGTGTCTTTTCTCATTTTCAACTCCCGTTTTATAACTCTTCATTAATTCCATCTCATCTCTCCAAATCTATAAAAATATAAAAAATTTAAATATAAAATAATCATCAACAAAAATAATGAAATGCATTTCTCTATGAAATTATAATATATCCATTAGACCACAAATAATGTTATGAACATGGTTGACAAGAATATATGACTTTTTATTCTTTGGATTATATGGATTTCATACCATATTGTTTCACATATGTGCATCATAGCTATTCTCAATATCTCATTTCATGTGGATAATATATTTTATAAACATTAGTTTAAACATATTGTCCATGCTTTATAGTTGTATGTGACCCAGACTCTGATGTATATGTCATTCTACTAATTAATTATTAAAAGGAAATAGTTCTCTTTATTGTGCACCTGATGAAAATTACAATTAGTCATTTTTCCATTTATTATAGTATTCCAAGAATTTACATTGATAATAGAAACTTTTTAATTAAATGAATCCTTGAGTCTGAAGTCAAAGAGTTGACTCACACATAGAAAGTTTCATTGAATACCATCCACAAAGAGAACTTATGTATTACTAAGTTAACCACCTATGATATAGTTATTCCCAACACCTTTTATCTTTAAGGATACATCATTTCAAGAAAATATTTTATCAAAAAATATCCCCTTCAAAAATTCAGGTAAATTGAATTATCCATCATGTGTGATTAACACACAATATCAAAGGTATATATTCTATTATTATTTGTATCAATGATTTTAATTTCAGCTACATTTTCATTCTCCCTGTTTTAATTTTCCTTACATGAGATACTGGGTGAAGTTGATTCATAATATGTCCACTAAAAATTCAATTCAACCTTATACATAAAATCATTATCATCATCATCTTATAATGGAAAAAATATATTACTCATTGCTTTTATGATTGATTTTTTAGGTTTATCTTTCCTTAAAATTATGTGGGCGTAAAACCACTTCTTCATTTCCAATAATCAATGTATTTATACCCAAGGTTAGAAAAATAAAATAAGTTTCTATAGAAAGTAATTATTCTCTATGATTATGTATATAGACTCATTATACTTCACAAATTTACATGGGATTTCCCATTCAAATAACGTATTTCCTCTTTACAGTATGACAATGTTTGGTTAGGAAATAAAAAAATTTGGAGCATATCATACCAGAAAATGACTCCATCATTGATAAACCTTTTTAAATTTCTTAATTAGCACTCTATGATTGATGACTGCTTCCACCCCTCTGATATCCTTTGATATAATTTATAATTTTATACATAACGAGGGGTTTTTGTTTCAAAACTAGTGTTTCCATGATTTGAAATCCCATTTTAATAACAAGTTGATTTTTTAATATTGTTTTTTTTGTTTCAAAATCTATTCCACTTTTCCCCACGGATCTAGGTCTTTGTTCATTCAGAATTGTATTTATGCCTTCAATGCCTCTCTTGAAACTTCTTCTCAATTATAGATTCTTGAAACTTCTAAAGTCTCTCTTAATATGTGGTTTCCATTATTTCAATGATGATTCAAGAAAAAATATTAATTTAATAATATCCTCTTCTAGTGAATCAAAATTCTATGATACACATTCAATTATTTCATAGTGATCATCAATCACATTAGTTTTTTCTTAAATATTGAATTTCAAATTATGACATCCTTCTTGATATAATTAACTAGAAAAAAAATTATATAAATTTTTTTTTGTTGAAAAATAAAAACTTATATCTGATCAACATATTCATAGGAATCTTCCATCATTCCATTAACTCTTTAATTTTTATATTTTTGAAGATTGAGTTATTCAAGTGATCCCTCGAGTTCCACCTAGATATCGACAACTTTTTTTATTTAATTACCTTATTTATTTTTAGGTTATTACTTTTTAATTGTAACTATCATGGTTTTTTCAAAATAAAAAATAAAATATATTTATACTTATTCCATACAGTCTCTATCACAACATTCCTCCTTACTAACGGTGCCCTTCCTATGGAATTTATTTCTTGATTTAAAGTCACCTTTTTGTGGGAAAATCATCGGTTACCTCTTCAGGATTTTCTATTCACATTCATTGTGGTAAAATTTTATTTAGACCCTTGTAGTAATGTTACATAATTTAATGAATCGAAAATATTATAAGAGAAACCATACTTTGAATATTCCCTTCCCCCTCTTGAATTTTCTAACCATAGAATATAAAAGCTCACTATCCATATCTTCTTCATCATTAATACCTTTATAAATGTCATTTTCTTTATATCACATTGAATTTTAGATCCTTATTTGAATCTCTATAATCTTTTTATGTATTTAATGACATTACATAATCTACTAAGTTATTGAATAAGTCACTGAGAGATAACATTTCAAAATCTATTTCTTTAAGAGAAGAAACTATTTGATTATAAGATTGTTGAAATAACCATATAATGTTCTATAAAATATTGATAAAATTACATTATTCACTAAGTCCCTAAATAGATCTAAAAACATTTGTGATTTCATTGAAGAAACTATCAATATTTTTATTAGGAAATATTTTCAAATAATTGAATATATTATGGAGATCTTGAATATTAACCACCATCACATTACCATAACCTTCATATATGTTCGTAAATGTTTTATAAAATGGCCTTGCAAATACTTAATATCATCCCTTACATATAAATATTTTTTTTGAAAGGGATCTAGTAATATCATATTGATATTTAGAACTATCATTTATAATTTTGTTCATCATTGATCATAGACTATCCGGTCACATTTGTTACTTAAATCCCATGTATAGTGCAATATTTCACTCATGACCCATTTTACTAACTCAATGTTTCCCAATTGTATTTTTAGGAATTATTTGTGAGAAAATGAGACAAGGTGTTGAGATAGAGAATGATTCTGAGGCCCAATGTTCATGGATGATTTCATTGAAAAATATTCTGTTTCAATAAAGTACATTAGAAAATTTCTAATAAAAGTGGAATAAATAATAAGTGGGTTCCCATATCATAGATCCAAGGGAACTGTTGTTTTTGGAGAAAATGCATTACCTAAGGCGAGTCCTAACATTGGCTAATACAAGATGACTGTAAAATACAGTTTTTTGGATGTAACCATAAATAAAATAATTATATAAATATTATTTTATTTCCAAACCTAATAATGCGTAAAAAGGGACAGCGATTGGAAATATTTGACCACCATTGAGTTTGTAATGTGGTGTTTTCCCTAGGCATGACTAAACTTTAGTTGGCATGGGCCTTATATAAAAAATCCCCAAAAGGATATAATTGTTATTAAATAATTTAATGATAAATTATTTTGTTTATGAAGAGATGATTTCCTTTAAAATAATACTTCCACAAAAATTATAGTGTTGGTCGCTTAACCCGAGGAAAACTGAAAAAATTCTAGGGAGAGATTTGTAAAAACCTCTTAAGGAAAAGGATACAGAATCGGAGATCAAAATCTATTAACACCATTATTGACAGATCTCACCAATGACGGAAACACAATAACAAACCATCATTAGTGAGAGATCCAATTCAAAGTTAGGATGCATTATTTTGGATTTCCTTCCCTATTCTTGAATTCCATTATGAACTCAAACCAACCAACGAATAGGGTTGTCCTAAGTTCTATCATAACCAAATGAGATAAGTTTTGTTTGTGTGGGATTTTATTGAGGGTTTCATCTTTTGATTATTTTTGACTAATTATATTATCACTCTAATGAAAATTAACCATGATCAGCATTAACATTGATCGAGTTCTATTCTAATTATTTGATTTATTCTTTTCTCCCCCTCATTCATCATTCATCGCAAGCGTTTTTCTCATGGACCTCAACTCAGCATATCCTGATTAATCTATAAATGCACAGCTGATTCATGGTGAAATGAATCGATGTCATAGATTCAGGATTGGAGTGACATGATAGAGGTTTTAAGATAGACACAAAATGATTCAGATGAAAGTGGATCCCCAAATCTGCATTCTTAGATGTTCTTTGGTGGAATTAATAATAACCTTTTAATCCATTTTGTGATTGGATTAGAAGACGAAACATATTTTTTGGGTAATTAATTGACTGAAAAAATATATATCTTGAGTTTCCCAGAAATGCATGACCAAAATGGTGGTCAGAGTAGTGGATGAGATAAATGGTTCATGAAAAGGGGATTCTGAAAAATCATGCACTACAATGCGTGTAATCTACGATTACATGGTGTGTGGATCCCCCTCAGTGGTGGCTAGGGTTTTTTGAGGAAATAAAGTATGACACAGAATGTGACCCTTATCACACAATTTTTGGGACCCTACCCAAGGCTTGACATATATCTTGGGAGGTACACGGACATGGGGTGGAGTACACTGAATGCCTACACGACGTGTACCGCACCACATGACCAGAACCAGACCAGATATATGGTTACCTCATTTATTGGTACACAGGAAAGAGAACACTAGTTAAAATCATGTACTGTCATACGTCCAGAGTACACGGGTGGAACATGGATGGAAGGACATGACATGTGACACTTCTACACACCATGTAATTAGTTTTTACGTGACATGTACTTCACAAATGTACTATTGTACATGAGCAGTACTTATGGTCAAGGGACATAGTGTGTGACTGTACTATACGATGTGTACTCTATTATAGATGGATTTTCTCCATGTCCACCATATCTTGGACAAATCCCATTTGGTTTTATTCCCTTGATCCATCCCTGGAAGGTTAGTTGGCATCAGTTCCAACTCACAAGAGTATGATCCCTTCAGTAGGAATTTTTGGATAGAGTAGTTAGAACCCCCTCTAAGAGGCCTCTAGATGGATCATCTCTCCATTCTTGTTCCCAATGTATTGTTTTGGTTTAGGCATGACCAATCCTTCCAGACGAAAATCCTATACATAGGAGGAGAATCCTGATGAGTCGTGTTATCACCCCATGGCTCTGGAAGTGATCCTCATTTATGTATCATAATATTCCTTAACCATGGACTGTATTCTCCAGAGAAAGTGTATTGTATCTATCTTCAGTTCTATCAACATATCTATCTCATGATGGTTTTTATTAGTAACACCTATGGGATGGAAATCATCAGTGTTATCATACTCAAGAGTATGTGCTCTCGAATGTGTGCTTCATGGAATCTTCACACTAAATCATTATTGCTGGAATTCAATAGTTGTGACTAACCTCTACACTAGGGGACTAGGATTGTGTATACGTAGATATATTTTTTATATGTGGTATAGAGACATACTTTTGTAAATCAGACTATACCTTTACTTTGGGTATTTCATTGTGGTTTGGGGGTGTCATAATTTATATTGTTTTACTCAACCCTGCATGGTATTTTACCACATGTGTCATGTCTTGTGTAGATTGGATACCTTTTTGTCAGAGCCCAAGGTAGACCAAGACCAGGACTAGGATTATGTGCTGATTTCTAGGTTTTGATAGATCGAGGTGTTATTACAAATACAAACAATAGTCCCAGTACCTTTTGATTAAAAGTTGGTCCATATAGTTTATAGAATCTTTTTGTGGGCCTGTATTCTGGCCCAGTTTACTTTTCAATACATTAAATTCCATGTATTACTATGTTGGTTGGGTTTAGTGGTATTAATTCATTTTATTCCTTATTGGTTTTTATATTTCATCATTTGTAGTATTGGAGATGTGTTTATGTGTACAAGTACTTAGGAAATGACTCCCATTTCAGTGATATACCTACTCGGTGAAATTCACAAGCCCCTGACTTATTAGAGGTGGGATTAGGTAGTAACGTCATGGGACCCATTGGTACAGTTCATGAAAAACTGGTATCCACGATGGTCGGTTCAACCATAGGACTGAGAGTATGTGAAATTGGTTTGGGGAAACTGTGTTAGGTGCTTTGAGTTTGATTTCAAGCCAAGGACACCAGTATTAGTGCGGTGGCTGACATATCCATACAGCAGGACTCTAATAACCTTCTTTTCAACATGGTATAAGAGAAAACCGGTTTTGATGAAACAATAATGGTACACGAATCATAAACAAATTGGTTTTGGTTCTATTTCCTTTTTGGGTCATCCCTCTAGATATACTCATTGGACGTGGAACATCATTTTCTCTTACAGGATATATTCACAATATATACCAGCTAGGATTCAGTAGCTTGATAATGAGGAATACCCCCTCAGTGACAAGGCTTCAATACATGGTTCATTTCCCCATATGTGACCACTAGGTGGTGCACCAGCCATACCTCCACCTATAGAGAAGCACATGGTACTCATAGTTCCATCAAATGAAGAGTGCATGCTGAGTGTGCTTCAAGAGTTTTAGTAGTAGAGAAAACCCAGGTTCCAATGTGGGTCTAAAACATAGGTGGATGAGACTATCTTGAGGTGTTGAAATGTGTTTTTCATCTAGTCAGAACACTGGTAGATCAAATAGTGGTTTTGGTAGTGAGCCTTCTCTTCGGATCAACAGGATGATGGAGGGGTTTTGTTTCAAGATTGTATGAAAAAGCGGCACTTCTATGGGAATAGTTCAAATTCCTTTTCATAGAGGAGTCTTCACCTTATAATTTGAGTGCTTTACTTATCTAGGAGCTTCTATAGCTCTGGATGGATGACATGTCATTGTCGAAGTATTCATCGAGGCATACGTACCTCCATAGGTACATGATAGACATGAAACATGATAAAAGATACAGGTCTTAGACCTTCAAGAAATATCTATGCAGAGATATCTGAGCCAGTTTACCCCCTTTGATCATTCCAAACTATGCTGGGGTGTAGAGTAGGCTTTAACTGTTGATAGTTCTTTGGCTGGGCAGACACAACCAGTGGTAGCCAGTAGCAGGAATGTATGAGTAGAGAGAATGACAACAGGAAGCCAATGTCATCCTCAGAAACATATATGTGTGATATGTCACAATAATAAGACTCAAAATATGAATTTTACCATTCAGGGATCACAGGGTGGATCCATTCATCCCAGATCAACACAACAATATTCTTATGGCGGTAGGGGACATCTCAATAGAGATTGTACAACCCATCAAGCTTCTAACGTAGATACAATGGATGAGCCGCTGAGGTAGAGGAAGAAATAGAATAAGGAAGATCGTTAGGATGGAGGATGTGTAAGTGGAGCTGGGATATCAGTAGGGGGTGGAGGAAATTTTGACATGTTACCATCACCACCCAAGGTATTCCATGCCAAGATCAGGGAGTTGGAGGGCAGGGGTGTGGGCAATTGCTAGCGGTTGAGGCATATGACGCAAAGGCTCTATGAACTATTCAAGGTACAGTCTTTATATTTTATACATTATCTTCCAAATAGATAGACATAGATACTGGTAAATATTTTCTTATAAAAAATTACTGCGAGACTTTGAGATTCCAGTTATACCATTGACTCGACCCTTATCCTTGGGACGACTACTGTAGAAGATTGAGTGATCACACTTCTATGTTGACCGTGTGACCTAAACCATAGAGGTGAGAGTTTTGGGTGAAACTACTTGGTGGTAGCGTCGAGGCCTTACGAAATCTTTCTTATTATGGATTGGTTATCTTCAGTCTATTACCCTATTGACTATTTTAGGCAAAAGGTATGATAATCCCATAGTGATGGGATGATGTTTTCCATTGTTTATGAGAGGGAAAAATAGGAAGCACATGATTGACTCATTCATAAGAGGGTGCATCCGATAATTCATGAGTTGTCAAGCCCTACCCTAGAATCAATATATGTTATGATATTTCAGTTCCCTATAGTAGTGGTGGAGTACGAGTATATCTGTCCTGAAGATGTTCAAGGATTACCATCCCATCGAGAGATCGAATTCTATATCAATTTACACCCATGATGACATCATTATCTACATCATCATATCATATGGATCCCTCCAAGATTCTCAATCTAAGGCTATAGTTGGAGGATTTGTCGAGGAATGGATTATTATGACCCAGTGTTTCACCCTTGGTATCCCTAATTTTGTTGACCCAAAAAAGGGGCATAACGGAGTTTATGGTTGTGTGTGGATTGATGGAACTTAAACCAAGTGACCATAGAGAATGAGTATCCACTACCAAGGATCAATGAACTCCATGAGTTATTGAGGGGGTCATCATTTTTCTCTAAGGTTGACCCCATGTTAATGATTTCAGAATTTAATGTAGAGTTTGACGACTGATCCGATCATGTGATTTCTGGAGAAGGGTATCGAATACATAGTGTTCTAAGATGAATCAAGGATTGTTCATGGATGTTTCTTGATGTAGAGGCAAGTAGTGATTTCCTATTTTTTACACATGTTGAGGTAACATTATCTGAACTATGTGACCAAAGATCTAGAGTTGGAAGAGGTATTCTACGTATTGTAGATATAGAGACACTACATGAAGTGTTAATGGTTTATAATCTACTTTGATCACAAGAGTCATAAGTATATCTTCTCTCAAAAGGATCTTATATTGATAAATAAGTGATGGAAAGAGTTCTTCCAAGACTATGAATTTGATATTTTCTATACTATTGGGATGGGGAATGTTGTGGTAGATACTCCCAGTTGGAGATCTAGTTCATAGTTTTTGAATGAGGCATCAGAGTTGTTCACCTCATTATAGTTATCCTATGTGGATGGAGATTATGTATCTTACCTCCAGTCGATAGTTTCACCCCTCCACTCTGGTATTGAGTTTGGATAGCACAAATTGTGGATACCAACTATTAGACCTTACAAGCTCAGATGTCAATAGGGCATACACCTACGGGATATTCCCTAGGTTGGGAGCACAACGTTGTATTTATAGGAAACATAACTATAATAGTGGAATTGTGAGAGGAAGTTTAATGGGAGATTCATGCATCCCCTTTGGCGGTACACCCTGAAGTTGAGAAAATGTACCAGGACCTCCGATGTCAATTCTAGTAGAATGGGGTGAAGAAGGAAAGGGTAGAGTTTGTTTCTAAATGCCTTATGTGCAAGTGGGTAAAGTCTAAGCATCAGGTTCTAGTGTGTTTAGATCAACCCATTGAGGTGCTGGAATGGATTTCAGATAAAATATTGATGGACTTAGTGATAGGTTTACCACATATATCTACAAGAAAAGATTCCATATAGGTGATCATTGACCGATTCACTAAGTCTTCCCACTTCCAAGATATCTAAGTGTATGTTTATATAGATATCGTGGGATGAATCTACAAGAATGAGATATTTCAACCTCATGGAGTCCTTGAAATGATAGTTTTAGACCATTATACCTATTTATCATCCATATTATAGAAGGGATTACATGAGTCAATTGGGACATAGTTGTGTATGACCAGAATGTTTCACCCATAATCAGATTTCTAGATAGAGCAAACCATTTAGATCCCGGAGGAAATTTTGTGGATGGTACAACCATTACCCATACGAACATGGAAAGGGGAAACATTATAGTGGAATTTTTCACCCGAATTTCGAAGATGTCTAAGGGGAACAATGTTATATGGGTTGTTATGGATTGTCTAAAAAATAAATATAACTTTATTTCAATTCAAGAGGACTTATAAATTGATCAATATGAATGAGTATACATTAGATAAGTGATTAAGAAACATGGGTACCACTATCAGATGTATCCGATTGGGATATGAGAGTCACCTCCTTGTTCTAGAATAGTCTCTAACATGCTCAAAACACCGAGCTAAACAATTTTATGGACTATCATCCTTTAAATGATGGGAAATCTAAGTGGAATATTCATCCGCTTGAAGGTATTCTAAGAGAATGTTCTATATAATTTCAAGGAGGATGAGACAAAAATATTCTTCTAGTTGAGTTATCATAAAACAACAGTTTTCACTCAAACACCAAAATAGATCCCTATAAAACCCTTTAGGTAAGGTCGTATAGAACTCTTACAAGTTTGGGATAATATGGGGAATAAAAACTTCTTTGTCCTGAAATGGTCGTACTAATGATGGAAAAATTTAAGACTATTCAATAGCACATTGAGGAAGCTTAGAGTCGATAGAAGAGCTATGATGGAAATCATATGTGAGACATAGTGTTTGATGTTTGATACATAGACTGAACTTCATATGTCCATGATAGAAAGTGATGTTATTTGTGAAGTGGGTAAATATTATTCCAATATACATCGGCACATTTTTTATTCTTATTCGCATCAGAGTGGTGGAATATCGACCAGAAATCCCACCAAAAATTTCTCAAGTACATGATGTGTTCTATGTATCCTTATTGAGAAATTACATACCATAATCCTCACATGTACTGAATCTATAGGTGGAACCATTGAAGAATGACATTTCCAATGAAGATATTCTAGTGAGGATCATATATTATAGAGAAAAAGGTCTATGAAATGGGATAATTGACTTTGTCAAAGTAATGTAGAGAAATCACATGTTTTAATATGTAATGTGGGAAGTAAAGGAGGTTATGAAGAAGAGTTACCCTCATCTATTTTATTGTGGGAAAAGAAAATTTATTAAGGGGGGAAATATTTATTACCCAAAATACTGTAAATAAAATTTTCCTTTATGATTTATTTAAATACATCATCATCAAATATGGTTACATAAAATACACACTTCTTTTTCTAATTATATCCCATTTGATTTAGAGGACTGTTAATTATATTTTTCGTTGATAATATAGCCATTTAATAGTGATCACAGGATTAGTATAAATATAGGTGTCTAAGAAATCCAATTAAAATTTACAAAGGATGTGATGGACACAACCAATAAGATCGTACCCTATAAAACCCATTTATCATAGATTCGAAGGGAGATATCATTTCTGGGGTTTTCTATTGATAAATAAAAATATGATATCCAACAACTCAAGTATGATATAAATAGTTTCAAGGAGAAGTTCAAGCTCATCATAAACCAAACTCTAGGGTGATTTTCTAGTTTATTAAATGGATATGTATCAAGACGCTATAAATATTAAAATATACATTTTTTAAATATAATTCTGAATTTATTTTCATCTTATTATTGTTAACTTGTAAATGTTTATTATTTTTATAAATAATTTAAATACTGTATTTTTAGTTAATATTCAAATTAAATTAATGAATTTATGAATTAATGTATATTTGGAATAAATAAAATTTTGAATAATGTTTATCAAATATAAATTAGCATATAATTTTTATTAAGTAAAATGTAATCATTATAAGGTTTTGAACAATGTTATTGTAAACAAACAATGCAATTTTCTATAATTTTTTTCTATAATTTTAAAAGTAAAATGTAAAATATTTATAAAATTATTTATATAAAATTTATATTATTTTTTAATTTGATCTTTGGAATTATCCAAAGGAGAATTTTAATAATCTTCCAGGACAATCAAATTCTTAGGTAAAAATTTAACACCATATAAATATATGTTGTGTATTATGACATCATAATGACGCAAAAGTGATTTTATAAATACTAGAAAGGGTATAAATGAAAAAATATAGGTTTTGAATTTATAATAATGTTATTTCAATTTTTTGGGATTTACTTTTTAATGCCATTATGAATCCCCCAAAGAATATAATAAATTATAAGGTTTTAAAATCATTTATTTAGACTGTGACACACCTCCACATAAGCAATGGAATTTTTTTTATAAGTTCAGTCCTTGGACATTTAAAATAGTAAAAAAACTACCATTTTGCAGAAACCATGGTAAAAATACCATGGGATGTTTTGTGGTTTTGTATATTTTATTTTGTAGAGTCCAAAACCTAAAAATATAATGAAATCCCCCACTTTTCCTATATAAACCCTCCCATGATCCCAGTTCTCTTCACATAGACTTCATTAAGTAAGATAATACACTTCTATCCACTCTCTATAGTCCCCCAAAGAACCCCCAAGCTCTCAAGAATCACCACCCATGTATTCAATGTAATACCCTCAATTAAGGAAACATCATCTCCTCCATTAAAATTATGGAAACTTCATTGAAATTTTTATTTTTAATTTAATTTGGGTATATATTAATTCATTAATAATAATTTAATTAATTTCCAGTTGATGTTATTTGAATGAGGGATCATTTATTGTACAACATTTGGACCCTTACCTAATCCTTTACTATGCCAAAATTACTTAAGGGGTCCTCACCTTATCTTATTTATTCAAGTTTATTTATGAACCTACGCATTCAATTTCCATTTAATATTGCTGGGGAATGTATTTATAAGACTTTAGTACTTCCTATTTTATGAGAAAATTATGAGAAACATGTTTTAATCACAGAAATCATGTTTATGAATATTTATGTAATGACATTATGATGCCAAAATTTCACTACAATTTTCCATGCCAATACTATATTGTAGTGAATACCATATTCATTATTCTATCAAGAGTATTAACCCTTGGAAAATATAATTATTTTTTGAGGACTTATATGTTTTTATTAAAAATTCCTTGATCTTGGAATAAATTATGATGATGAATGAATCCATGTTGTATGATCTTTGTGGCCCACTAAATCATGAGAATTAAAGGAATATGACTTATATGCCCAAGGAGAGGTTCAATGCATTGGTTAATGTTTAGTGTCATAATACATCTTGTTTGGATAGAGAGTGAACCGGATTCCATTAATGTACTTTTTATACCATATTTTATTGGCCGATTTATCTATGACCATGTTTATTATTCAGTGTTTTAAGTTATCGCCACATTTCATATGTTATGTTTATCATGTTTTATCATGATTTATTATTTTCATTCCTTTTATTCTTCATTGGTATGCCTATTTTCTAACTTATGTCACTTATTCCATGTTTATTGGATTATTGGTATTTATAACTCACCCCTTTCCTATGTATGTCCCCATGTCATCCCATTAAATTTTAAGATTGAAGGAGTATTTTGAGCATGTAAAATAAGTTTTCAATAAATATGATTTAGTCCATTTTTTATGATTTTATGTAATGTACCTAATTCACAAAAAATAGGCCCATCGATCATATGAGTTGTATTATGTATTGT
Source organism: Viscum album (assembly GCA_963277665.1). Taxonomy (NCBI): domain Eukaryota; kingdom Viridiplantae; phylum Streptophyta; class Magnoliopsida; order Santalales; family Viscaceae; genus Viscum; species Viscum album. The sequence continues at coordinate 82,875,393 of OY728121.1, read as the reverse complement.
ATTATGTAATTAATCATGTATTAATGTTAAACAAATAGTATGGTATTTATCAGAACATGAGTTGAGTGCATGATCTATGGATTTCAAAGGAGGATGGGACCAACATAGACCTCATGCCATGTTCTATTACAACAATTGCTTCCACATAATAATCCAAAAAGCTCCATATGAATCCATTTACAGAAAAATATACTTAACACTAGAATTAAAGGATGAAGTCAGTGAACATAAACAGCTAGGACCAGAAATAGTCAAAGAAATGGTTGAAAATATGAAAAACATTCAGCAGAACATCATGGCATCCCAAAGTAAACATAATAGTTATACAGACAATCATCAATGGGGCCTTGAGTTTGATGTCAGATAAATGGTGTTCCTCTGCATATCACCATGGAAGAGGATCATGGGATTTTGGAAGAATGGAATGATAAGGCCTGGACACATTGGCTTTTTTGAGATTCTTGACCATGTCAGAGTTGTTTCTTATCGAGAAGCACTTAAACCTACCATATATGAAGTATAAAAATACATTCCATGAATCCCACTTGTGTATGTTCATACTGGATCCCACACATGTATTGAATTCAAATGTGGTACAGTCGGAAAATGATATCTCTTACAAGGACCATCCATTGAAGATCTTGGACCTTAGAGATAACATTGTACAAAACAATATTAATCACTAGTTCAATGTACTATAGGGAAACCATATGTATTAATAAGAAATATGGGGACTGGAGGAAGTGATGAAGGAGAAATACCCACAATTGATTTTGTAAAATGAAATTATAGGGTACAAACTTCAAAAGGGAGAAGAATGTAACGACCCAAACATTTATCAATGGAATTGTTTTATTCAAATAATTATGTTATAGTATAACCCACATACATAGAATGGAGAGAACAACAAAAATATAAATCTCATAAATTAATAATTAAATAAGTAATATATATTGAAATTATGTAACCTATACTGATAGAATAATAACCCAACACATGGAATAGTAATATAACCATTAAGAATTGGAATTTAACCAATATAATATTAAGCTCATATATGAAATTATAAATAAAATATCGGAATATTATAAACTAACATGTGATATAATTATATCATAGTATATATGAAATAATGTTTTCATAAGTAATAATTAAGTGTTTGTAATTTTATAAAACATAAATATTTATTTAAAATTTTATAATTAATATCATTATTTAAAATAAAACATATTTTCATTAAATTTATACATAAATAAATATTTGTTTCTTATTATTATAATAAGTTTTTATGAAACCTTATGTAATTTTACAATGTTTCATAAATCAGTTATAATTTTAAAATCGATATTTTTTGAATAAATGATTATTTTAATTAAAAATTAAACGTATCATATTAAGAAACAAAATTCGTAAAATTGATTTCATTTTTTAATTCTGGTCATTTATAAATGGTTGGGATTATTTTTTTGGGTTTTTTGTAAAATAGTTGATTTTTGTGAATAGTGAAATAGAGTAATTTATGGTATTCAAGAAATACAATAATTTTTGGGTCATGTATTATTGATAGATGATGTAAGATCTATAATCTCGGACAATAATTTTCCCATTACTATATTATTTCATGAGAATCAAAAAAATTCCTATTTTTGAGACAAAATAATTAACTAATGAACCCAATAATAAAAAACACCTCTATCATCCCCTATAAACACCCCCCTCACCACCACTTCACCTTACACCACTAAAGACATTGATATTGTCCAATTTAAACCCAATAATATTCCCAAGACCCTCCAAAACGTATACGAGTATTTGGTATAAAACAAATACCAAATATATTTTCCCTCAAGAGGTTTTAATGAAGAAGAAGTTCCAGAGGTAAAATATTCTACTGTTTTCTTTTAATTTCTCTTCAAGTTCATTTATTTTCATATTCTCTCCTCAACTACCCTAAAATAAGTGGAATGATAAATCCATTATCATATTTATACTATAATTATATTTTTTATTGTAATAAATCAACATCAAACCACTTACCCTCTCCCTTTTATTCTAAAAATGAAAACTGCATCTGCGAGGGGTTGAATTATTGCCTTCGGGGATGATAAGTGCTCATCTTCCTTTACCTCCGTAAAAGATGGAATTAAAACAAATATAATGGTTTAAAATTTTTTTTAAATTTTTTTTTATATAATTTATTATGTTTTTGAACTAACATATATACATAATATTAAATAAAAAAATAAAACTTGTTCGGTGTGATTAAAATCCGCAAAAATAAATCTAAACTATTATCATTAAAATTTTATCTGAAAAATCATAATTATATATGGGAAAAAATAATTTGTATGACCACATAATCTTATGTAAGTTCATTAATAACATATAATTTCAATTCATGATAATTATCCCAATTTTACATGATATTCCATGCATGTATACATGTGAACCTCCCATGAAAACCAAGAAACCAAACACTCTCGGGCGATTAAATTTAACACTCTAACTCATCAAAATTGAAAACAAATGAACATAATAAAATATTAACTAATGAATGAAATATGTAAGTGTTTTTAGGATTTATTAATTAAAGAATATAATTTTATTTTATAGGATATTTATGTGATGAAATAAGTTCCCCCTAAGGTAAGGGGATTCTTTAAAAAAATTGTTTTCCTTATGTTATTCTTATTTAATAAAAAATTTCAATGTGGAAGTTATTTTAATATCCCTGAAATATAATTTCATTGTCCATAACTTTTATTTTATAGGATATATATTTTTTCCAATTTTATTTTATGACAAATGCAATGATTTTTCCAAAACAACTATTCTTTCAAAAAAACACATCTTTTAATTTTCTTGAGATTATTTCTTATTCCCTGAATGTTAATTCTTATTATATCATGTTTTTTATTGCCTTTTTATTTTGGAAATCCCAAAGGTTATTCATTAATGTACGATTTATTCAATTATTAGGAAAGTTTTTTCCATTACACAGGTTAATTTTTGGAATATATTGTTATACATTCTATGTGGCATGAATGATTACCTAAATTATATGATGTGACTGGTGTGACCCGAATTATATAGCACTCCAAATAATTGATTAATGTGATGTATCTTCTAATATATTGTGAAATAAGTGTGAACATGATGTTATTATTTTTCAAAATAATTATTTTATGGTTATGGACATATATTATGCGTGAACATGGTGTTATCTTTGTTCACAACTATAAGCGGTATTTTTCCAACAAGTCATGATGTTTCATTTTTAATATTTTCAACATTCCATTCCATTATCTAATTATTCCTATAATGATTTTTATTATGATCCCATGATTATGTTATGACAATGATGATTATTCTCACCCATGCTATATTGATTCTTGTTTTTACCTATCCTTTTACAAGACACTTATCTAACCCCTTTATTTGATGTATATTTATAGTTGACTACTTATACTAAGGAGTACACGAGGGCCACTAAGAATCTATATAATAATTAATTAAATAATGTATGTGTTTTATTTTGTAATTTTTATGTTTGGTGCTAATTTTTCCAAGAAACTAAACCTTTGAATCATATTTTCGTAACACTATTATATTATCTATATTTAAAATAATATAATAGTAATGTAAGAATAAGTAGGGTTTCTATAATATATCATTTTGAATAATCATATTTAGGATCTATATTAGTTTATATCCTTTCATCATTCTTATAATTGTAGATAAAGTTATTTTGGTGAGATTTCATATGCCCTATTTTCAGGGAATTCGTCTATTCTTCCATTTTCATCTGATTTAAGCCAAACCATGGGCTGATACGAGATGATTTTTCCACCATGGGCATAAGTTAAGTGGTCTATACCTTTTCTTGAAGGTTTTATTTTATAGGTTACTATCATCATTTTACCATAATCCAGACCTTACAGTTTTTCCTATAAATTAAATGAAAATAATGAAATTAAATATTGTACCTAATTTGGGGTACCCTTAAAGCACCTAATCATGGATGTTAGTTTTCAACCTCATCCTGATCCACCAAGGAGGTTTGTTCCTTCATCACCCCTATGTTAAACCACCCCCTTAGTAGTGTGATATCACAAACCTTGTAGTGTGAGAATATTTAAATTAAATGTGATAGTTGTGATGATCATACCTCCTTTTCGATGTTATTAAATGATAATAAAATGGTAAAATGGTTGGTTTTATATACAAATATGGAATAAGATGTATATTCTATTTTATTTTACCTATTTATGCTAATAATTTTAATTGTGTATGTACTCTATCATAGACATAATCTACTAGTTTATTACTTGATGTTGGACATCGTGGTGTGGGGCAGACTTATTATGAAGTTATGGAACCTATTGCATTATATTATGGCTCTGACTTGGGGATCGATGTATGGTTCCTGCAACCCTAATGTATGAATACTTATGGTATTGAACTTATTAAAGGATCAATGTATGGCACTTGACACACCTAGTTATGATTAATTATAGCATGGAATCGATTGGACGATTGAGGTATGGATCCTTTGACCCTTAGATATGAGTGTTTATAGTATGGAACCGTTGAGGATATTTAAGGGATGATTAGTTATTAATGAACATGATTTACTTATTGTTCCAGCCTTGTATTACTGAACCAGATTTATTTTTCATTCCAGTCATGTCTATCTCTTTAGATATAAATATTTACCCAATGAATTGGAGGGATATATAGGTCCCATTAATCTCATAATTAAATCATTCTTACATCTTCCACAAAAACATAAACTAATCATGATAACATAACCCAAAAAATAAAATGGTCTTCTTAAACATCATTCCATCATAACACAATCCATATAAAATATCATTCCATAATTAACATAATCAAATGATACTAATAATAGGGATATTAACATAACCTTATTTAAATAGAATCATCATAGACGGAAAATAATTTTGATAAAACAATTGATCTTAATTCCAGAGGAAAATATCCTTTCTTCTTCAGAAATGTTTTCTTTTCAAAAAATGTCATGCATTTTAAGAGAAATCAAACTAGTTTAAAATAAACATGAAATAGTGTAGAAGAAGCATCATGGAAAGGATTCATTTATCCTTAAAACTACAATAATTCCACATGAGTTAAAAACATTCTCCTCGTACTTTTGCTGGAAAAGACAAAAGGTTCCATGTATGGTAATCAAAAAATATTCCTTCCATACCACATAGTAAAAGACAAAAAAGGTGTAAAATTGAGTTCAAATATACATAGAATAATATTAAATTTTTTATGAAAATGTTTTTAGAAAACATGGATATGGATGAAAAATATATACCTAGTAAATACTTACGAATAAAAAATATTAGATAAAAACGAGATTGGAAAAGTTATCCCTTACCTTAGGTTTGATATATTCCATATCTGTCTGAAACTCCTGTATAGTGTAACTAAAAATATAATTAACTTGAAAAAAAACATAATAAAATTTATTATATCATATATGATTCACTTACGACTTTATATTTCACAGTTATTTTCAATTCCATGTTAAAACAATATTTTGGGTTATAATGGTTTTATTTATCATACGTGTTTTGAATTTTTATTATTGATATTATTACTTATGTCATTATTTACATACTTCTAATTTTTAAGACTTGATTTATATATTATAAATATTCAGTATATAAATAAATAAATATATATATTAGATAGATAAAATAATTGAAATACACTATTCATTGAGATGGTAGGCCGTACGTACGCATGAACACTGTTTTCATTTCTTAATTAAATTGAATTGTCACGACCCGTCCCCCGAGGCCCACATCGTGACTACCCCAAGACTGCCATCCATATATCAGGGGCTAGCGACTAGCACCAAATGTGTAATTCCCTAAAAAATGGGAAGGAATTTCCTTTATAAAACGTAACACTCACAACCATAGTACAAGCAGATGCAAACACTAAGTAAAAGTTGTATAACAAGTGTACTGAAAGTAAAGGGGCCAGAATACAAGCCCAACTATAACGTAAAAATAAAATTGAAGGAAAGTACAACTAAAAGGGACAAACAACTAAAAGGTTGAAGCAGCTCCTGGATCATCCACCGGGGTTCCTACCTGAAGGGTAGGTAAATATACCCTCCATAGTTCTCCATGTCCGTCCGTCTCCTCCAGGTACCGAAACATCGTGAGGTCCACCTTCGGGTACCATCTAGTCCTCGTACTCTCTGCCTCGGTCAGCGTTGTCTGTCATCTGCATCCAACACAACTAGGTACTGGCATAGCCCGTGCAGGGGTGAGTATAACGATACTCAGTAGGGACCCCAAGACCCTCAAGGTCTCACAAAATCTAACAAGGATAAACCACAAAGTAGGATTTCTATGGATAAACATTACTTAGGTATATGCCCATATATATACCTAAGTTATCAAGTAACCCATCTCAATCATGAGGAAAAACAAAAAGGTCATTGACTCATCTCAAACCGGGATTTAATTCATGATCTCAAAACCATGACTGCTGGAGAACTTTTCCTTTGTCGAGCATAATAGTCATGTCGTGAATCTGAGGTGCTAATCACTAACCATAGACTACTGAGGTACTCCTCCTGTTGAGTACCATGGGTCTGCCACCTCACACAGTAGCACTCCCCGCCATGGGTCTGCCGCCTCTCATAGTAGCGCTCCCCCTGATAGCCTACAGAGGTACTCCTTCTATCGAGTGTCGTGGGGGTTCCACCTCACAAAGTAGCGCTCCTCCACCATGGTTCTGCAACCTCACACATTAGTGCTCCCCACTGGGCTATTCAAGTCACTTCTAAATGAATCGGACAAACAGTCATCAGGTCTCACCCAGCTACTTGGTCTCTATACTTCGTATGATCGTCTCTAGGAGGATATGCTCCACGAGCTACTAGTCGATACACCAAGTGTCACAAATTCCCAAGAAGAAGTATCTCAAAGGGCTGCAACATCATAGGGGTCTCAACGCTATAGACAGCGCGTCAATCGGATGCCCAGTCTCTGAGTTATTAGCCTTTTAGTCCTGGGTGGCTGGTTGGATTCATGTACGAACCAACCCGATTGTATCTAAACTGTACACCGAACTCCCATGGGGTATACTCAATGGTACTGTTTCTCAACGAGATTACCAACGCCGCTAACGGTTCGACAAATGGACGTCTGATCTGAGAGTTATTGGCTTTTCCGTTCCAGGGACCCGGTTGGAATTACGCTCCTTCCAAACCTGGCCATTTTCCAAAGTCATCTAAAACACGCTTATAGTATCGAAAAAGGAACATCTCATATCGAGAATCCCAGTTCCATAGGCGGCACGTCGATCAGATGCACGATCTTAAAGTTACTGATGTTTAAATGAAAACGGGCCCGACCCGTTAAGCCTAGTGGGCTGGCTGGTCCGCCCAACCCGGTTCGGCGGGTCTGACCCGGCAGAAGGTCGAATCAGCCCGGTGTAGCACAGCCCGACCCGGTGGGGTGCGGCCCGACCCGAGGGGGTGCTGCTCGGCGGGGCGCGGCCTGGCCCGGCGTGGCGCGGCCCAGCCCAGCGCGGCGCAACTCTATCCAGATGGCTGATCGGCTCGACCCGGGTGGCCGAGCGATGCGGGGGGCACGACCCACCCGCTTTCCTGAACCAGCAGCGCCAAGAGGCGCCACCCTCCTGTCCGGCCGGTTGAAGCCGACCGATCTTCCCAACGCTAGCGTCCCCCATAGGCGGGACCCACTCCTCCCATGCGGCACCTGCGGGTGCCGCGACCTCCACCAACCCAGCTGGTTGACGAGCCGACCAGTTCTCCCGCCGAAGCGCCCCACGGTTCTCTACAGCGCGGCGCCCGTTGTGCTGTCGTGGTCTCCCTTCGTCCTGGATGGCTTTAGCCGGCCAGTTCTTCCTCTGCTGAACGACCCACGGTTGGGGGACGCGGTTCTTCCTTATGCGGCCGGCTCACGGCCACCACCTTCATTCATCGCTGCCTCTTCCAACACGCCTCCTTCATAAATAAAATCAGGAAACATCGGAGGGTCGTTTGGCCGTGTTCGTTCGGCCCGCGCCCTCCGCGTTAGGCGGCAGCAGTTGTCCAGTGAAAGTCTAGAAAAATCAATGAATAACTGGGCACAAAATATTCACTTAAAATTATGCAAACCCCTAGCTCGTAATTGACATCACACGTTGACAAGCCGAGGATGACGAGAGTGACATATGATGGCATCACAGAGGATAGTGTTGTACCATCAACATCGGAGGAGGAGTCATTGACATAGGAGACGCTTCTCGCGAGCATTGTCTTCTCCCTTGACGCGGAGGATGAAGAAGGTAGGTTGAAGTTCTTCATGTAGAGAATGTCAGAGTAGTTCTTTGTTGAGAGAGGAACACCTTCTCTAATTCTCCAGTGCTTTCCCCAATGTTCTCCCAACACAACGAGTGCCAAACTATAATAATAGCTAAGGCTGTTATGTTATTCACACAAGCGTCTCAAAAAAATTCAAACCCTTAATTAATTAATGGAATGAGGTGTTCAATTAATTAATCAAAGGTGTTTTCATAATAATGACACAAAATGGGAGGTGGAGAGTTCAATATTAATTAAGGGGGTGTTAATGGGGAGTTGAGGGAAGGTGAAAGGTTTAGGTATCGTGTGGGCCACACCACACTAAATCCTCTCATGGGAGGCTATGTGGGTGTGGCCCCACCTCTAACTCCTCCCGGAGGAAATAACCACCACTAAATAACAAAATCGTGTACCAACAATTTTATTAATTCAGTATGAATTCCTCAAAATATAACTTTCAGCCCACATAAAACGCAACTGCAGTAAAGGTCCCCTTAAGCAAAAACTGGCACTGCAAGCTCATCGGTGTCCTCGGTTTTCAATTCCAAGCATCAGTTCAAAAGATAGAAAAACCTGCATGTACGTTTACTGAATGTACCCGAACAAAACTTCAGAAATTGATTCTGGGCACACCGGGCCTCAAAATCAAGCGCTGTCAGAAACTGCGTACTCATAAAATTCCAAATTATTTTAAAAAAAAAATCCTTGAAATTTATGGGTCATTACATTACCCCAAAATAGTGTCTTTACATCCCTGTAAAGCTACAACTCCCACTAGGGAAACAAAAGGGGGTACTGAGCATGAATCTGAGCCTCCCACTCCCATGTTCTCTAATGGAGGTTTCCGCAATGCCAGCGAACGCACACTAGAGGAATCGACCATCCACGCAGGACCCGCTCCTGTCGATCCTCATTCTCCACTGGAGCCTCTGCGAAAGTCACCCCATCATCGATGTCCAGATCCCCGTGGCCGATGATGTGGGACAGGTTATGCACGTATCTCCTCAACTGAGATACGTGGAAGACGTCGTGCACCCGATACAATTGAGGTGGAAGGGCCAGGCGGTATGCCACCTCGCCTACTCTGCCGAGGACCTGGAACAACCCGATGAAACACGGAGATAACTTGCCACCTCGGACAAATCTCTACAGACCTTGTCGAGGTGTGACCCTTAAGAAACGTGGTCACCATCCTCGAACTCCAGTGGTTTCCGTCTCCTATCAGCATAGGACTTCTGTCTGCTCTAGGCTGTCTTCATCTGCTCTTGGATGATCTACACCTTCTTTGTGGTAGCTCTTACCATCTCTCATCCCACTCCAGCCGACTCCCCTGGGTCTATCTAGCATATTGGTGATCTACAAGGTCGGTCGTACAGTGCCTCGTAAGGGGCCATCCCGATGGTGTAGTCGTAGCTGTCGTTGTATGCAAACTCCACCAAGGGACTGTGATCCTCCCAACTATGACCAAATTCCATGACACATGCAAGGAGCATGTCCTCGGGAGTCTGGATGGTCCTCTCGGTCTGACCATTAGTCTGATAATGGAAGGCGGTGCTCAGATGTAGCTGTGTCCCAAAAGCCTCCTATAACCCCTTCCAAAGCTTGGAAGTGAAACCAGAAACTTGATCAGAAATGATAGTCGATGCACACCGTGAAGCCATATAATCTCCTAAATGTAGAGGCGTCCCAAGCTCGCTAATGAGCTCAGCTCTTTGATTGGTAGGAAGTGGGATGACTTGGTGAGTCGGTCTATGATCACCTAGATAGAGTCATGCCCTCTAGATTTACGTGGAAGTCCCATAACAAAATCAATGGATATCCAGTCCCACTTCCACTCTGGGACCTCTAAGGGATATACCAAGCCTGCTGGTTCCTGGTCCTCCGCCTTCACATGCTGACAAGTGAGACATCATGAAATGAACTCGGCTACAGTGCTCCCCTTCCGAGGAGTATAGACTATCTCAAAGTCATAGTCCTAGAGGAACTCAAGTCAATGAAACCATCGCAGGTCTGAGTCCTTCTACGAGAAGACACACCAGATACTTTTGAGATTAGAGTAAACCGTAAACGGTTCTCTCAACGAACTATGGGTGTGACTATCCATTTCTAGAACATGACTACACCCTTTTTCTCTTACGTCCTACAAGAGATGATAATATTTCTCCCTTTCTGAAAAGAGAAATCTGGTCTCATCCCCTGGATGAACCACATTCTTTTTCTAATACAGTCAATCCTGAAATGAATGGTACTATTTCATGCTATGGATGACGTCGTAAGTCCTTGACACTACTACCAAGATATCCATCTGTTAATCTCACCTTCAAGGGTCGAGTCACACTGTCAGCAGCAATGTGTGGTCACTGGGTCTCCTCGAGTAGGAATCTTGAAAGTGAGGGTCAAGTCAACGGTTCTAACCGGAACCTCTCAGTATCAACCATCCAAAAAGGACAGAGAAGCAAACGTCACATGGAAAAGTGTCTCTTATTACTATATCTCAAATTAAAAAGACACAAAGCATCCAAAAACAATGAAAACAATGAAGCTAGTCCTGCTCCTATCCACTTGCTGCTCGATCAGCTCCTCTGCCACATCCGCCCGCTCCCGGTGGACCACCATGGTCGTACATCTGCCTCTTCCTAGAAGGTTACTCTACTGCCTGCTGCTCATCAGCTGGACGGGTTAGGCAATCTCAAGCCCTGTGACCCTGACCACCGCATTCATAGCACTTACTGCTCCTCGTATAGCTAGCTATGATTCGTGTGCCTCACACAACCTATCCCATATCCTGAGTTCACCCACCTGTTGGCCTAGTCTGCTTGGACATCTGTGGCATCTATCTATTGCCAGCTGCAGAAGACTCCATAGTGGTCGGAAAGCCCTGCATAAAGAGTAGTAGCTCCTAAGCCCTTACAGAGAATTGAGTTGTTGGTACACACTCCACCCTGAAATGACCCTCGAAGTCTCACCAGGTGAGGGTCTCCTTATGGTAAAAATGGAGCATCTTGCTCCACCACCTCTCACCTGCTCCCTGAAAGATACTAACATCTAGCTACACCATCAAGTCATCGGGTGTCCCAACTGTGTGGAAAACTCGTGCTATAACCTCCATCCAGCATCCATCCATCTAAAAATTTGTCTCACCTCAAAAAATCAGAGGCCTCTGTCGTAGGAACCCGTGAAACGCGCTAAAGCGGCACACCCCCACTTCTGCTGGGGATGGTGGTATCGGTGGCTCAACGGGTAGTGGTACCGCTGGTGCCTCCGCTATGATGGGGCCCTACACCGAGGCCTCATCGCTCGGTGGGAAACCATCCCGTATGTAACTTGGAACTCGTACTGATTGACTAGGTGAAGACATCCTGAAAACGAAACAGGTTCCCCATGATCAAAATATTATACCTCGTGAGCTGACGTGGTTTTAGCTGACTTAAAGGAAAAATTTTGATACACACACGCAATCAATGTTTTCGTTCACTAAGTCGAAAAGCAGTAGTCAGGGTCCTGGTGTGTGGATACGTCGGTCGCTGCACCAACATTGGACTCCCTGAACTGAAAACCACACTCAGTACTCTTAACGTTATTGCTTCACAAAAAGAAAGATCAGAGTCCTATGTTCTGCAATAGAACTGACTCCTCTGATACCAATTTTTCACGACCCATCCCCCGGGGCCCACATCATGACTACCCCAAGCCCGCCTTCCCTAGAACAGGGGTTCGCGACTAGAACCAAAGGAATAATTTCCTAAAAACTGGGAAGCCATTTTCTTTATAAAACATAACACACACAACTAGAGTAAAAGAGGAAGAAAAACTATGTATAATCTATATAACAATTGTACTGAAAGTAGAGGGGCCAGAATACAAGCCCAACTATAATGTAAAAATACAACTGAAAGGTACAAACAACTAAAAGGAGGATGAAGCTCCTAGATTATCCACCAGGGTTCCTATCAGAAGGGTAGGTACAGATTGCCTCCACAGTGCTCCACGTCCATCCGTCTCCTCCGGGTACCGACTTGTCGTGAGGCCCACCTCTGGGTTCCGTCCAGTCCTCGTACACTACACCTCGGTCTGCATAGTCTATCGTCTTCATCCAACACAATGAGGTGTGGGCATAACCCGTGCAGGGGTGAGTATAACGATACTCAGTAGGGACCCCGGGACCCTCAAGGTCTCACAAAATCTAACAATGATAAAACATAAAGTAGTATTTCAACGGATAGCCATTACATTGGTATATGCCCATACATATACCTAAGTTATCAAGTTACCCATCTCAATCATGAGAAAAAACACAAAGGTCATTGACTAAGCTCAAACTAGGATTTGATTCATGATGTCGAAACCACGACTGATGGAGAATTCCTCCTCTGTCGAGCACAGTAGTCCTATCACAAATCCGATGCGCTACTCACTAACCGTAGACTACTGAGGTACTCCTCCTGTTGAGTACCACAGGTCTTCCGCCTCACACAGTAGTGCTCCCCGCCATGGGTCTGCCGCCTCATATAGTAACACTCCACTTGATAGCCTACAGAGGCACTCCTTCTATCGAGTACCACAGGTCTACCGCCTCACAAAGTAGCGCTCCTCCTCCATGGTTCTGCCACCAAACATAGTAGTTCTCTCCACTGGGCTAGTCAAGTCACTCCGAAATTAATCGGACAAGCAGTCATTAGGTCTCAACCAGTCACTACGTCACCGTACTCTGAATTCTCGTCTCCAGGAGGATGCGATCAACGAGCTACTGGTTGAAACTCCAAGTGTCACTAAGTCCCACTAATAAGTACCTTAATGGACCACCACATCATAGAGGTCTCAACGCAATAGACGGCGCATCAATCAGGCTCTCGGTCTGTGAGTTATTAGCCCTTTTTCCCTAGGGGGCCCGATTGGATTCGTGTATGAACCAACCAAACTGTATCTCAACTGCACCCCGAACACCCATGGGGTATACTCAAAGGGACCGTTTTCAATGAGATTACCAACTCCACTGACGGTTTTACAAACAGACGTCCGGTCTGAGAGTTAATGGCTTTTCCGTTCTAAAGGCCGAGTTGGAATTATGCTCATTCCAAACCCGTCCATTTTCCAATGTTGTCCAAAACTCACATAGAGTATTTCAAAAGGATAGTATCATCATAAGAATCCTAGTTCCATAGATGACGTATCTTTCAGATGTGTGGTCTTAATGTCACTCACGTTTAAGTGAAAATGGGCCCGACCAGTTAAGCCCAGGGGGCTTGCGGGTCGGCCCGACCCCGTTCGGTGGGTCTGACCCGGCAGAGGGTCAGACCGGCCCAGGGGAGCGCAGCCCAGCCCGGTGGGGTGTGGCGTGACGCGGCGCTGCCTGGACTGGCTGGCCGTGACTTGGCCCGGATGGTCGATCGGCTCAGCCCGGGTGGCCGAGCGATGTAGGGGCACAACCCCCCGGTTTCCTGAACAGGAGGCACCAAGCAGCACTGCCCTCCTATTCGGTGGGACGAAGCTGGCCGGTCTTCCTGGCGCGAGAAGCCCGCATAGGCAGGCCGCGGTCCTCCCGTGTGGCACATTCGGGTGCTGCGGCCTCCACCAACTCGGTCGGCCGACAAGCTGGCCGGTTCGCCTGCCGAAGTGGCCCACAGAACGCGGGCCGCAGTTCTCCGCAGTGTGTTGCCCCTTGTGGCGACGCAGTCTCCCTTCATCTCGACCGTCATTAGCCAACTGGTTCTTCCTCAAGTGAGCGACCCACGGTTGTGGGCCGAGGTTCTTCCGCATGTGGCCGGTGTGCGGTCGTCGCCTTTGTTTATCACTGCCTCTTCCAACACGCCACCTTTGCGAATAAGATCAGGAAACATTGGAGGTTCGTCAGGCCATGTTCGTTCGGACCGTGCCCTCCGTGTTAGCTGGTAGCAGTTGGCAGATGACAATCTAGAAAAATCAACAAAGAACATGGCAAAAAATATTCACTTAAAATTATGCAAACCCCTACCTTATAATTGACGCCGCACGTCGACAAGCCATGGATGACAATCTTCACGGATAATGGCATCGTGGAGGATGGGGTCGTCCCGTCAATGTTGGAGGAGGAGTCATTGACGTAGGCAACGCTTATCGTGAGATGTGTCTTCTCCCTTGACACAGAGAAAGAAGAAGATATGATGAAGTTCTTCATGGAGAGAATGTCGGATTTGTTCTTCGTTGAGAGAGTAACACCTTCTCTAATTCTCCAAGTCTTTCCCCAACGTTCTCCCAACACAACGAGTGCCAAACTAAAATAATAGCTAAGGCTGTTATTTTATTCACACAAGAGTTTCAAAAAAATTCAAACACTTAATTAATTAATGGAATTAGGAGTTAAATTAATTAATGGAAGGTGTTTTCATAATAATGACACAGAATGGGAGGTGGAGAGTTCAACATTAATTAAGGGGGTGTTAATGGGGAGTTGAGGGTAGGTGAAAGGTTTAGGGCTCGTGTGGGCCCCACCACAATAAATCATCTCATGGGAGGTTATGTGGGTGTGGGCCCCACCTCTAACTCCTCTTGGGAGGAAATAACCGACACTAAATAATAAAATCCTGTACCAACAATTTAATTAATTTAGTATGAATTCCTCAAAAAATAACTTTCAACCCGCATAAAACGTAACTGCGGTAAAGCTCCATTAAGTGAAAATCGGCACTGCGAGTTCATCGATGGCATCGGTTTTCAATTCTGAGCACCAGTTCAAAATATAGAAAAACTTGCACGTACGTTTACTAAACGTACCCGAAAAAAAATTCGTAAATTTATTCCGGGCACACCAGGCCTTGGAATCAAGCGCTGTCAGAAACTGCATACTCATAAAATTCCTATGAATTTAAAAAGAAAAAAGAATTCCTTGAAATTTCTGGGTCTTTATTTGAATGGAAGTATGTAAATGAAATATATATATATACATAAATACAGTAAAATTATTATGTAATATATTTCATGATTATTTATTATATATACTTTATAATAATTTTTGAATGTTTAACATGGAGAATAAATCTTATCGCGACATGGAGACGGTAAGTCGTACGTACACACAAGTGATGATATAATTGCCATAATTGTTTAATGGTATTTAAGTGGATTGTGAATAATATCTACTAATGTTATAATAATCGTATATAGTTATTATTTACACCATTATTCCCATCCAACTATGGTGGTGGAGAAATACAGATTACACCACTACGTGGAGACAATAAGCATTACGTACACATGTGCAGTAATTTTGTTTTTTATAGGATGGACAGAAGGATAAATAAGGTTGTTTCATATCTATAATAACATATTAGTATATGAGTGATACTAATGTTATTACTTTATAATGAAATAACTAAATAAGATTAAGTAGAGGAAGAACAAAATTTGAAAGAATCGGTATATGAGATTACCTCTTCCTCAACGTGTCTCCATTAAATTTCCCCATAGGGCACTAAAGGTTGTCATTAATGAAGACCAAAACCTATTGAATGTAACTAGGGAAGTCGAGAAGTGAATTGGTCAAGGGTTAGATGATAATGAAGGCACATAATTGAGTGAAGAGTATAGGGAGGAGGTTCCCTATTATAAGTATGGATAGGGGATCATTAGAAAAGTCTTAAAATATTAATTTATTATAAATTAATATTCCTTTTAAAATGGTCATAAAGGTATTTAATTCAAAGATAAAAAACATTTGGTTCTAATTCCTATTATAAATTCATATTTTGAAAAGTGTTGAGTATTTGTTATCCTTATATTTTTCGTTTAACACTTATTTTACCATTTTTAATCTTATCGTGATATCTTATTATTTACACGTTGTGGGTTAATGTAATTACTGTCATGAACCAAATCTGGTATTCATTAAAACTAACATGAAACCTGGAACAAGAAATGTTCTAAACGGAATTCTCTATCCCCATAGACAGGAACAAGTGACCAGTTATCATATATTTTGGTTTGGGAATGATTTACATGAATATCGAGACATAACACATAAAAAACAATCAATAAACCGAATCTAAAAATTCATGCGAAACAAGACTTAAACAATCCAGAACTGAATACCTAGGTTCAAACATATGAAAAAAGTTACAAGTACACATAAAAAATCATCAAAACAGCCCCAAGGATTCCATAAAACAAGGTGTCATCACCCACACGTCGTCTCCACAATGTCGCACCATGGATGGGAACTAACACCCCGAACTGCCATTACCCAAATCCGTTCCTTTACGTATGCCAAACATGACCAAGAATACTTACACTGAAGGGGTTTAGATAGGTTGTAGGAATAATCCCAATTGGATACCACCAAGAGATTCCATTTGGTAAATAATACAAGAAAAAAGCATTCCATTTTTTATAATCAATATGTAGGGGAAATAATTTCTAAAGGATTAAACTTTTAAATGTAAATAGTTTTCAAAGGAAATTTTCCATGAAAGAGAAAATTTCAATAAAACATGTAAGATAATGTATTTTCCATAAAAACCACCATATTCCATAGATATATTCACAATAGTCAATGGGCACCAATCTCGAGAACACACCACGACACTATGTTGTATTGGGGCCCATGTAACTCATACCTTAGTGTAATGGAACCATAGAAAAATATGTTATCATGAAAGATCCACTAGTAGGGAACATACCAATAACATAGTATCCCCAATAATCATCAATATAGTTTTTTATTGTTGTCTTTATCCATCTTCCTTGGTGAAACATGGATAAAACCGCTCTGGATCACTAGCGTACTAGTACATATCTGCCCTCCTAGACACTTGGGCTTCCCCCTTTGTGCTCAAAACATTATCTCATGATACCAAAAGAAATTATCACATAAAAACATCAGTTATGGTAATAATAAATTTAAAACAGTAGCTACACATTCTTTTCACCACTTACACCCCTCAATAAAACCTTTAGAACCTCAATAAAAACTAGTTTACAAAATTTAACAATGGTTTGCACAAAAAATCTCGTAAAACCCCACTTTGAACACCATGTTCAAACCCATATTCACCAAAATATAATTTTCAGCACCCAAAATATTTCTATAATCTAATTAAATGAGTTATAAAACAACCCCAATTGGCATAACATAAAATAGACATGTAAAATACCTAATTTAACAAAAAATTGGTACCTAAAAAATCATTTTCTTATGAAACGTCACCAAACGAAGATTTTTGAGAAATGAAAATGAAGTAGAAGGTTTCTAAAAATAGAAATTAAGCAATTGTAACTCATCTAGCATTGATTACCCATTGAATCACCTACTACAAGTGTCAAAACCCTTGAATGTTTATTCCAAAATCCAACGGAACCACCACTGCACCATAAGGGACGTAGATATAGCCTAAAACTATATGAATAGACCATGAAATACAAGATCAAATCCTAGGTTCGAAAACCTAATTTCTGGACATAAGGAACTTCAAGAATAAGGGGAGAAACCCCATGAAAAAGGAAGGAACTCTAAGAAAACTGAATGAAAAAGGAAGGAGACCCACTTACTTGTGGGATCTTGAAATATCACCCAATAAACACTAGTATCTGAATTTAAAAATAGAAAAAAAAACTCAAGTGATGTTTGAATAAGGATGAGAAGGTAAATTAAGAAATGAAATGGTGGAAAAGGTGTTAAATTTAAAGGAGTTATGAAGTAAACAAGTTAACTCTTCAAATATTTACGATTTTAGAAATCCAAAGAAGTTCTTACCTAACTTGTGATTCATATGAGCTCCAAATAGGGGTAAAAGAGAATGGGGGCCTGCCTAGGTTCATTGGGCTTAAGTGAGACTTGGAATCACCAAAAAATCAAAAACAATGAATATAATATTATATAACTTATTTAAAAAAACTGGAAATGGGCTTCTAGATTGGAACAATTCCTTTATTAAAAACTCTAATCCATCATAATTATGGATTCATAAAGGATTCAAATTAATATTTTGGTGTTAATAGGTCCGGGGAGAACATTTTGGAAGTGTAATGGGTGAAAAATGTTGAAAAATGAAAGAGTTATAAAAGAAGCAAATTGGATTTTAAATGTGGAAATGGGCTCACAGTTTGGTCCAAATCATGAAACATCACCCTTTCCTAAAAAGATGAATGGGAAACCCCAAAAATAAAATAAAGGAAATTAAATGAAATTAGCCTTTAAAATATGTCATGGATGTTTCAATTCTCCCCACCATGAAAGACTTTCCGCCCTAAAAAGTCAACCTCATGCTTGATCGTAAAACATGAATGGGTACTCCTTCTCAACCCACAACTTCCACTCCCAAGTCTCCTGGGTATCATTCCCATGAAACCAAAGAAACTAGAAAATCATAACAGACTTTCAAAAAAGAACGTTTTCTTGAAAATCCACTATCTTCCTCAACCACAAAAAATAGATAAATCAGGCTCTATATCAAACTCCTCCCAATTCAGTACATGGGATGGATCCAGGTTGACATTCATCAACTGGGAGACATGGAAGACATCATGCAAGGATTACATCTGAGAAATTAAGGCCACCATGTAATCCACCTTTCCAATATGCTCAGTGATCTCAATTGGTCTGACATACCACCGCGTCAGTATCCCTTGCATTCCCAATCGACGATGGCCTAGATGAAGGGCCACATTCATGAATACCCTGTCCCCAAAAAAACACTAGGTCTCAATGCCTTTGGACAGTATATGATTTATGGTGACTATGAGATGTTAATAAGCGTTTCCTGATTATCTTGACCTTCTAAAACCTCTCCTACACCAGACTCGGCCCTAGCAGTGAGGTCTCACTTACCTCAACCAAACACAGGGGGGACCGACAAGGTCGACCATAGTGCTCCAAAAAAGGATCCATTGAAATTGAGGATTGATAAATATTATTATAATAAGACTAAACTAATACCAAATGGCTATCCAAGGAACATCCATGTCCAGAACACATGCACAAAGCTTATCCTCCAAAATCTGATTCGCCCACTCTGTTTGACTATTCGTTTGAGGACAGTATGTCATTCTCTTCTAAATCTGAGACCCCAAGGCTTTCTAATGGCCTTCCCACAACTGAGAAGTGAAATGGTTGTCCCTATCCGAGACAACTACTTACCACACAACATGGATCCTTACAACTTCCTGAAGATACAAATGGACTAACTCATCCAATTTACCCGTATCTCTTGTCAGAATAAAGTAGGATGATTTGGTCAGATGATGAATCACCACCCAAATGTAATTATTACCCCGAGGTGTACAAGGAAATCCAACAATGGAGTCCATTGAAAGCTCATCCAACTTTCAATTATGAATTGGAAATGGCTGGAGAAAACTGTGGGGCCATTGATGCTCTGTTTTCACCTGCCGGCATGTGTATCATCTCCACAAGATTTTTGTGATGTCTTGCCTCATACCAGGCCACCATAACTGCCAACATAAATCATAATAAATCTTTATGTCTCCCGGATGGATAGACCACTAAGACTGGTGGCTATCCTGCATCACCACCTTCTACAGAGGTGATGGTAAAACTGAATGGCCTTAAAATCAGATGATAACCTCAGGAGATGATGACCAATAGGAAGATGTCTCCACGCCATGATGAAAGTTCCTCTACCACTGAAAAGTTCTTCACTAGGTGTTTCCCACTAAGTTAACTCAAAGAGGGAAGGAGTAAACTAAATGCTCGCCAAGAACGCACCTCCACTATGCTCCTTCGTCTCTACATGTATCTGAGCAAAAATCCCCATCAAAGTCCACTAATCACAGGACTGCTTTGAGGATTACACTGGTAATTTTCTACACAATGCATCCACCACCACATTACCTATTCCTAGGGTATAGACGATGTGAATGTTGAACCATTACATGTATTCAATCTAATGGTGATGCCTCGGATTTATGTCCTTCTTCAAGAAGATACAGGTCATGCTTTCATGATCAGTGTAGACCACAAACTTCTCCCTAAAGAGGTAGTGACACCAAGTCATAAAAAATGCATCACAACTACTAACTCTAAGTCTTGGGTCAGGAAATTCATTTTGTGTTTTCAGAGTTGGCGAGATCCATATAACACCACATGATCATCCTACAAAATCACACACCCAAGACTCATACCTGAATTTTCACAATATACCACATACCCCTTTCTATCTTCTGGAAAAATCATTATGGGGGCGGTAGTCATATTATTATTCATATCCTTGAAGGATTCCTATAATTCTGGGGGCCATACAAACTTCACCCATTTCTGGGTGAGCACGGTCATCTATGAAGCAAGCCGAGAGAAATCTCAAACAAACCACCTGTAATAACCAGTTAGGATGAGAAAACACCTAATCTCAAATATGTTCTTTGGCTTCTTCCATGAAATAATCACACATATCTTCTAAGGGTCCACTAAAAACCCCTACTCTGTGATCACATGCCCTATAAATTTCACCTCCCTGATCCTGAAAGTGCACTTACACAACTTTAGCTCTAGTAAATGCTCTCACAAAGTGCCCAGAATGATCCGAAGTGATGGTCATGCTCCTCCTCAAATCCCAAATAAAATAGAATTTCATCCATAAATACCATGAAAAATTCTCGATATACTAATGGAAAACCCTATTAATGAGTTCTATAAATACATCTAGAGCATTGGTTAATCCAAAGGGAATGAACATATACCCGAAATGGTCATACCCGCTTTGGAAGGCTGTCATTGAGATATCTTCCTCTTTCACCCCAAGATGATGATATCCTGAACACAAGTCTATTTTAGAAAACCACATTTCCCCCTTCAACTACTCGAACAAGTCATATATTCAGGGAAAAGGATATTTGTTCTTGATTATTACCTTATTTAGCCTTTGGTATTCAATGCGCAACTGGAGGGATCCATGATCATTTTTCACGAATAGCACAAGAGATGCAAAATAAGATATTTTCAGGCAAATGAATCCTTTGGATTCTAGGTCATCTAGAAATATCATTAATTCCCCTTGGTCGGTGTGGGATATGTGATATGAGGGAAGAGATGTCGAATGTATTCCCAGTGCCATATAAATCGAGAACTCCACATCCCGCTCTAGGGGAAAGCATGAAACATCATCTGGAAATACCTACAGAAACTCACCAACAACATAAGGTAGTTATATGTCAGGAGAATGAAAATTATCTTCTATTGTGAGTGAAGATAAATGAAAAACAAGATCTCCCAACTCTGGGAGTGGAAGTCCTACATGACTCGACCAATGATCCCATTCCCCAAAAAAACCTGACGACTCCCATCAGGTGTCGTGAAACTGACCCACCGCCTATATAAATCAATGTGTGTCTGGAAGTTTTGTAGACAATCCATTCCAAGTATTATATCATACATATCCATATCTAAGACCAAGAGGTCCCACTCCATTTCAAACCCTGACATGGATAGTACACACGGCGGGAACCTAAGACCCTGCTCCTTTATCTTTCCCAATGGCATCACCAACTCCATCGCAAAAGACAACAGCTCTGTTGAAAAATTTAGCGTGTCCATAAAATAGGTAGAAATGAATGAAACAGAGGGACCCATATCAAAATGAGCTACAACTATAGATGATGCAATCAAAACAGAACCTCGAACTGTCGATAGTTCTGCCTCTAATTCAGCTGGTGCCCGATCCACTACATGGATATGTCCGGTCCCTTTTTGAGGATGACCACTAGTTTGTGGCTATGTCCTAAATTGGATCTTCCATAAAGATGACTCGTCCCTTCAACCATGTTCACCAAATAGAAGTTCCCACATCCTTTATGGCTTCAACTGAGCTGGAACACCACTTGAATCCACTGACCCTGCCCCAATCTGAAGTGGACGTGCCACCCTGAAAAAGTGCTGCAAGTGACCCATACCTCCACATTGATAACATTACTTCAGAGGAAGTGGGAATGCATTTTGGATGTTCCCCGGTTTCCCACACTGGTGGCACATGACCAATCTCACATCAGAATCCAAAGATGAAAACTGTCTGGAAGAGTGGCCTGAACTACCACCTCCCTTCTTCCCCTGCTCATCCCGCTTACTTTTCTTCTCTAAAGGGATTCCACTTCCCACTATTGATATTATCCTATAGAAACAATCCCTCCATTTTCGGTCAATATCCAACATACACACTAGGTCAACCACCTCAGCATAGGTCCTCAACATATACTGGAAAACATGAAAGTATATCTCTGATCCTAAGCCTTTCTCAAACCTATGGTACATCACATGCATATTAGAGACGATTTCAAGAGCATAACGAACCATATCAGTGAAATGGTAGGTGTAATCCCTTAGAGAAATACCACCTTGAACAAGATCCATGAACTCTCTGGATCTAGCATATTCTAAGACTTCAGGGAAGTACCTTTCATGGGAGGCAACCCTGAAATATCCCTATGGAATCTTCTAATTCTTCCCTATTTGAAGTACCTATTCCCACCACCTGCGGATGGGACCCTCTGACAAAAAAGAGCCACACGTCACCTTAAGCTCCATGGTTGTATCTAGAATCTTGAACATGCATTCGATCTCTTCGATCCATTCCTCTACTTCCTGGGGTTTTATGCTACCTCGGAAAATATGAGGCTTACTTTTTAGGAACTCCTGGGCCTCATCCTTCCTAGGACCACTCTCATCTTTTCTAATAAGATCTAGAACAGAAGACGGTTCATATCCTCGAGCATGGAGAGCCCAAACCCATCCTCTACTAAACTATGATCAAGAAGTGAAGGAAAAATATCTCTAGCTTCCTCCAATGGGTGAATGGGAGATTTCCCGGGAGGCATGTTGTACAAAAAGGAAACATTCACAAAAGAAAAAATCTGTATGAAAATTCTGAAAATATCATCAATAAAATCAAATATAAATAATCAAAACACATTAAAATGATAAAATAAACTACTACCGCATCTCCACCCAATGTCCACATGTAGTTTTCAGCCCACACGTCTCACCTGAAAGTGATGTCGAGCGAACAATTCCAATGTCTCATAGTGACTCGAGGTCTGCCAAGATAGGTGTGGGAAAAGCACCCTACTCATAACCAAAACTCTAATTCCCGACTATCCTAGCTCCTTTCTATCCCAAATCATCCCAAAATAGTAATATAACCCAAAAACATTAACATACTTTGATACCATTTTGTCACAAACAAGATCACTTTTCCATCAAAATTGGCGGTTTGTGACAATTTCTATATCAAGTAAAACAACCCACAAAAAGTTATTTATGAAATATTTGGACATATATTAACCATATGGATGAATATTATATTTTTAATAATTTAAAATCATTTAATAAACTATTTTATATTTTAAGTTATGAATTATGTCAATATTTGATACTATGCATACATGACTTTTTTAAAAATTCATAACAACCTCATTACTTAGAACAAAAGCAATTAACTCATTCCAAACATATCAATGACCTCCATAAAATTTATGTGTGATAAAAAATGTTCGTATTAAATATATTTAAATGTTTATAAATTCATTTATTTGAATCTTTCATTAATGAGGTAATCGCTACATCATAATTGTGTCATAAATAAATATATATATATATAATGTATATATATTATAAATAAAATAACATGATGTAGGAAATAGTTTTAGATTTATAATTAATATTTATATACATAGAGATCAATAATATAACTATATATTATAATCAATTTGGTAAAAGATATATGTTTATGTTATAATTCCTGTTACTTTAAATTAATTCTTATAAAATGTCGTTTTCAAATCCAAGTGAATCCATGGTGTCCCAAAATCGATAGAAGGATGAAAATAGTAAGAAATAAATCATAAAATAGTATAAGGACACGTTTTAGGATATTTTATTATTATTGTAATATTATTTTTTAGCGTTATTTACCAGATTTACCATTTAACCATGGTAAATAAAATAATTACTGACGTTATTATTCATAATATCAAAAAAATAAAAGTTACTAATTTACAAAATTAGGAAATTATTATTCTAATATGGAATCCATTTTTCCCTGTTCTAATCATATAAGTATCAGTAATTAATTTAAAATTAATTCTCGTTGTTAAAACCAATATGCGGGTTTTTAAGAAATAATAACAATCAAAAAATTAGCATGTGTTTAGGTCCAATTTAAAAGTGAAGTTACATACAATTACCAAAATTGGATTAAATTTTCAAATATAATCCAATTACACTTTAAAACCAATTAATAATATAATCTAACTATATAAATAGATTATATAAAAAAAAGTTTTGGATTAAAATGCATTATTTTCACTATTCATTAAAATTTCAAATTTATTAAAAAATTTCTAAATATTAAGAAAAGGTAATTTTTTTGTCCCTATTCCAAATAAGAGGTTCATATTGTCAAATTTAACTTATAATAGTATAAAAAACTAGATTTAAAATAAGTTCCCCATCAAAAGGCCGAAAAAATGCATTTTTTAAAAAATACTTATTTTATCTGAAAATTTGATTTTGTTCTCATAACATGTTTTTGAAAATGCGTAAGATGAATTTTAATGTCATATAAAATTAAAAATGTGGTTAATACTATTAATAAGAGCTATTCTATATTCGAATAAATAATAATATTTTAATAGTATATTGGTTTATAGTGAAACTCGGTATCGTGTACAATGCAAGCTATCGAGGAAGGTTGATTTTCCATGAAACACAAGCGAAGTCCATGTTACATGTAGTGAAAGATTCATTTAGTGTTGGGAATAACATAATCCAAATATATCTTATTTATAAATTGAACAAAATATATACTCATTGTTGCGTGAAATGAATTATATCAAAACATCTTGAAATTATGTGCAACAAAAGCCAAGAATAGTGTTTCATTTATTGTAAGCTAATATGATGTCGCATATAGAGCAAGATAATATTGGGGTATCATACAATAAAAGACATCAATGAAATTTAAAACTAATCTATATCAGAAAATATTGCGGTGTTACATTCCAGCACCCTTAAAATGATTTTTTTCCTCAAAATTTTCCAGGGTTATAAATGGTTTAATACCTGAATGTTTCTTTCATAGAAACTCTCAGAGTAAAAAGGAATACTAAAACATAATTTTAAAAAGGAATGTTAGAAATTTAATGGTTACCCAAATTAAATCGTCACTAGGTTTTCACATATGAGTACATAGGTGGGAAATGAAAACATGAATATGGAAGAGAAATATAACCATCCAGTTCTGATGGATATTGATGGAGAATAAGTTTTGAAGAAAGTTAACTACCAAAAATCAATAAATCTGTGATGATTTTAGGGATCATCGTATTCATCGGATAAGAATGTACTAGGATAACATTTTTGGTTTCAAGATCATTTTTCGAAAGATGATGTATTTTTTCACGAGAAGAAATACTTACTTGATTTCAATAAAATCTCATCGTTGATCACCCCTTAAAAAATTTATACTTTATCTCTTATTTAATGAGATGATGTTTAATTTTTCATTCTTGAAGTGATATAAAATCATGTGATCGAATGATAGGTCACTCTATCTGTCTCCACAAAAAGGCTAGAGCAAGTTGTCAATAATCCTAAGTCCACCTATAGTGATATAATACATAAATATATTATACAAAAAATGGAAATAAGTTATACCATCCATAAATGGATAACATTACAATCCTTTAAAAAACTAAAAATATAAAACATTAGAAGGAGGTGAACATAATCGATATAACATTTGTCCCCCATATCTCATAAGGCATTTCATTGTTGGCACATATCAAACATGTGAATAACTTAATCATGTACTATCTTGAAACATGATAATAACATGAATTATGGTAGAACCATAGTGAAAAAATGTATTCTATCAATATTAACTCTTTACACTAACCAAATATACCAAAAATTGTTTATACTCAATCCATGATATCACTTTGTCCTTTTATGAGTCATGAGCTCATTTATACTATCAAACATATCATTATCTCCTTATCCCTCCATCATATACATTCAAATAAATAAGGAAAAAATAGTTTAACAATACATATATGTTTCTATATTCCAAAATACCATTAAATTACTTATACAACATTACTCCTTATAAACATGCAATCATTCAACTTCCTTCTTAAACCATTGACCAAGCTACATTGTTTTATTCCATAACACTTCTTTAATATCATATATCATTTTTAGTCTCTTCAACATCATCATCAACATAAATAATACCAATATGACCAAGCTTATTATCTTCATGATATTTTCCATTAGGGAATAAATTTTCTTAATGCTTGTACATTTAACATTTAAAACATTTAACCCTTATTGTTGTCTTAGTAATACCATTATCCTTGTCCATTGGGTTAACAGAAATATTTCCTTCGCAATTACTAGATTTGTGTAGAGGCCCAAGTATGAAATACATGTACATTTCATTTATTTTATAGTATACATATTACATGAAACAAAAATTCCCCCAAATATTGTATTAGTTTAGTGTTTTTGGAAACTGGGAACATAATATCCTAATCATGGTGAGAGATATTCAACATCTCTTATAAAAATTTTCCCCTTTTGTTTTCCTACCTAAAACCTTTCTTTACATCATAGGGAAAATAAATCATAAAAAGGGTGTGCGAAAATGATCAATAAGGGTAAACATTGAGAAAATAAAATAACCCTAAAAAGTTGAACGTAAAAGCATGAACATAACGATTAAACATTAAAATCATGAGTCATGTAAAAAATCATTGTAGTACGTAAGGCATACTTCCTGAATAATCATTAGAACTGATAGAATAACATTATAATAAAACATGTAATTGTGAAAAAATAATAGGAACATAATATTATTTCCATAGAATCTAAGTCATTTTTTCTAAGACCATCATAGTGGACAGTGTCCATTACTGAAATGGGTTTACATGTTGTTCCAGATATGTATTACTAAACCAGATTTTCTTGTCATTCCAGCCCTATATTTCTGAACCAGATTTACATTTCATTATATTCATGTCTATATCATGAGATATAAATCATTACCCAATGAATTGGAAGGATATATTGGTCCCACCCATCCCATAATGAAAGAATTTTTATGTCTTCCAAAAAAAACATAAACCAATCGTCACAACATAACCCAAAAAAACGAGTTTCAGAAACAACACTAAATCATAAAATAGTCCATATAAAATATCATTAAATCATTAAGACAATAAAATAATACTAATAGTAGAAATATAAACAAAACCCTATTTAAATATCATCATCTTAGATGGAAAATAATTTTGATAAAACAATTGAACTTCATTCCTAAGTAAAATATTCTTTATATATTAAAAACGTTTTCTTATATCAAAATGTCATGCAATTTTAAAAGAAAATAAATTAGCTAAAAATAAACAAGAAATAATATATGGGAATATTTATGTAATGAAGGATTCACAAAACAATAAAATTCGATTCATGAGATATATGTTAAAAAACAATCTCCTCGTACTTTTATCGGAGATGTAAAAATGTTCCTTATATGGTAAACAAAAAAAGATTCCTTTACCACATAGTAAAAGATAAAAAAGTGGAAAAATGATATTAAATATACAAATAGGAATACTAAACCTTTTATGATTTTTTTAGAAAAAATGGACATGGATGATAAATATATCCCTAGTAAATACTTACAAATAAACAACCTCAGATAAAAATGAGATTGGGAAAGTTATCTATTACCTTTAGTCCAATTTATTCTGTATGTGTCTTAAAATACTGTATTGTGGGTATAAACATATTATTAACTTGTAATATAACCATAATAAAATTTATGATATCATATATGATTCACATGTGACTTTATATTGCCCATTTATTTGTTAATTCCTTGTTAAAGCAACATTTTGGGTAATAATCGTTTTATTTATCGTACGTGTATTGAATTGTTATTCTTGATATTTTTACTTATATATTTATTTACCTACTTCCAAGAGGTAAAAAATGATTCATATATTATATATATTAAGTATATTACTATATATTTAATATATAGATAAAATAAATGGAATACACCGTTAATGGATATAGTAGGCCATACGTACACATAAATGATGTTTTTGTTTCCTTATTGAATTGAATGGGAGTATGTAAATGACACACACACACACACACACAGATATATATATATATATATATATAAATCCATTAGAATTATTATGTCATATATTACATGATTGTTTATTATACATACTTTATAATTATTTTTGAATGGTTAACAAGGAGAACAAATCTCGTCGCATCGTAGAGATGGTATATCGTATGTACGCAAGAGAAACGATATCATTTCCATAATTGTTGAATGGTATTTAATTGGATGGTGTATAATATATCATAATGTTATAATAATCATATATTGTTATTATTTCCACAAATATCCCCATCCAACTAAGCTGGTGGTGAAAACTGATTACACTACTGCATGGAGACGGTAAGCTGAACGTACACACTTTTGATGATTTCGATTATCATATGATGAATATAAGGTGAAATAGGGCTGTTTCATACTTATAATAACATATAAGTATATAATTGATACTTAATGTATTTCTTATAATGAAATAACTAAATATGAGGAAGTATAAGAATAAATAATTTTGAAAAAATCTATATAAGAGATTACCTCTTCCTCAACGTGCCTCCTTTAAATTTTCTCTTAGGGAACTAGATTTGGTATTTTGAGAAGACCAAAACCTTTATAATGTTACTAGGGATGTTATGAAGAGATATAGTTAGGGTTTTGAAGATCTTGAAGGCTGAAAATTGATTGAATAGGAGAGGGGTAGGTTCCCTTTTATAAGTGAGGTGAGGGGAACTTTAGTGAATACTTAAACTATTAATTTATTATAATTACAATATCAATTTAAAATGGTCCAAAACATATTTAATTTGAATATTAGAATATTTTGGTAATAATAACTATCATCGAATAATATTTTATAATTTTATAATTTTTTTGTATCCTTATCAATTTGGTTTAACCATTATTTTACCCTTTTCAATAAAACTATGTTATCATGTTATTTAAACATTATGTGTTAATGTAATTACCATATCATGTCAAACAACCCCAAAAAATTTATTTATGTAATATTAGGGCTTATATTAACCCCTCTTCTAAATCATATATTATTATGAATTTAAAAATATTTAATAAACTATTTTATGTTTTATGATAGGAATTATGTCAATTTTGGATACCATTCAAACCTGACTTTTTTAAAAATTCATAACAACCTTAATACATAAAAATGAATTTAACTAATATCTAATATGTTAATGTCATTAATAAAATTCCTAGATGATATATATATTTTTAAATTAAATTTATTTTAATATTTATAAATTCATTTATTTGAATATTTCATTAATGAGGTAATCACAACATCCTAATTTTGTCAAAATTAAATATATTGATCTAATGTGTAAAAATTATAAATAAAATACCATGATATAGGAAATATTTTTATATTTATAATGAATATTTATATACATCAATATCAGGTATATAACCATAAAATAAAATTAATATAGTAAAAGATATATGTTAGGGTTATAATTATCTTTACATCAAATTAATTCTTATAAAATGTCATTTTCACATTCAAGTGAATCCTTGGGGTCCCAAAATATACCCAAGGATTACCATGGTTGGAAATTTATCATCTAATAGGATTAGAAAATGTTTTAGGGTAGTTAAATATTATTATATTATTATTCTGTTTCCCTTATTTACTAGATTCACCCTTTAACCATGGTAAATAAAATAATTATAGAAGTTACTATTCATAATGTCCAAAAATAAAACGTACCTATTTACATAGTTTTAAACGTATGATTCCTATTATGGAATAGATTTTTCTATATTCAAATGATAGAAGTTTCAGTAATTAATTTAAAATTAATTCTTGTTGTCAAAACCAAAAAAGTAAGTTTTTAAAAAGTAATAACTATCAAAAGATTGACATCTGTTTATGTCCAATTTAAGAGTGAGATTACTTCCAATGACCAAAATATTATTAAATGATATAATATAATATAATTAAATTTCAAAAATTAAAAAAAAATAATCTAACTATATAAATAAATTAGATAAAAATTCATTTTGGAATTAAAATGCCGTATTTTTAACTATTCATTAAAATATTAATTTTATTAGAAAAATACGAAAAACACAAAAAAAGTAAATTTTTATATCCCAGTTCCAAAAAAGAAGTTTATTTTGTCAAATATAACTTATAAAATATTAAAAACTAGATTTGAAATGTGAGCTCCATCAAAAGGCGTAAAAACTGCATTTTTTGAAAAATACTTATTTTATCTGAAAAATTAATTTTTTTCTCATATCATGTTTTAGAAAATATTCAAGATGAATTATAATGTTATATAAAATTGAAAATGTGGTTAATAATATTCATATCATCTATTTTATATCCTATAAAATAATAATATTTTTATAAGATATTTTTGTTTACTGAAACTCGGTATCGTGTACATCGCAAGCTATTGAGGAAGGTCACTCTTGCATGTAACACATGCCAAGTCAATGTTGTGTGTAGTGAAATATTCTTTTGGTGTTTTGTATAACATAATACAACCTTATTTCATTTATACATAGGAAAAAATTCTATACTCATTGTTGTGTGAAATGAATTTCATCAAAAGAACATGAAATTATGTGCTACACAAGCAAGAATAGTGTTGCGTATACCGCATGCTAATACAGTGTTGCGTATAGCACAAGATAATATCAGTGTAGCTTACAACACAATAAATCAAAGAAATTTAAAAATAATATATCTAAAAAAATCTCAGGGTATTACTCAAGTTGAAAAATAAAATTTCAAAATACTGAAAGGATGCCAAAACAATTAATTATTATAGAACTAATACCATAGATTGAATTAGATCATAGGTTCCCCTATACAATTTAGAAAAATTTCCCTATTTACAACACATATATATACATAAAATTTATTAATTTTATTATATTTTTTAGACTATACATAACAAAACAGATGTTTCATGCAAACTCCAAGTCCAATACACAAGGTTCAAAATTATATAAATTTATTTTTGTATAACATTGACATAAATATACTCAAAAAAATTTGTCCTTATAAAAACTTATAAACCATATAAAATAATTAATTAACTAATTCATCGAACCTATAATATATCCCAAAATTGATATTAATTATTCATTCCATTATTTATAATAATACACATTATAGAATGGATATATTTTTTAATGTCATTTCATTATAATATTTTATTAAATTTACCCCCGATACAAATTATTACCCTATATATCATAAATTTTTAGAGAAAACCAATCCATATTTCAATAATTATTTACATTTATTTCAATATGTACCTATTTAGGAAGTCCATCATGCTAATTATAACACATATTACTCATCTATATTTATGTGTAAAACTACATACCTAGTTCTTCAAAAGAATTATATTGAATATTTAATTTTGGACTATAATCCATTTAGGGTTTCTTAGATTTGTATAAACATAATATTATTTAGACTATTCAGGTACTCACATGTGTTAACCATTGAAGGAATGTCAAACAAAATATTTCCAGGGATTTCATAATCATACCATTTTTGTTTGGCTCTTATAAATATCACATGAAACTGTTAAATGTCATGTGATCTTAACATGTAATGAAATTCCTAAATTTATCCATGATGTTAGAGTTTTTTTAATCCTATTATTCAACCAAATTAATATGATATGAGAATAGTATTTTACAAAACATTATATAAACCCATAATTTTTTACTCACAAGAATTGATAATATAATTACATCTACTTATATCCAAATTTTTACCACACATAATGTATCTCAAAACCATACATGTAAATATTTATAATCAAATGAAAAGAAAATACTCATAAGAGTAATTTTGGTGTGACATGTAATTTACAATTCCTTCCCAATGTGAACATACTCATAGATCAATACAAAAGAGTTACCTAAATTCCAATATAAATCAATACCATAATATTTATAAATCATAATCAATATTTATTATTTAATATAAAAAAATAAGAAATCATATTCTTGTTTGAATGAAACCAAAAATTAATATTATAACTAGTGTGGAATTTTTATTTTAATCAATGGAAAGATATTAGATTTTATTTAAATAATTTATATAAAATTATACCTATATTCATAATAGGAAAAAATTATATAAAATTATAAAATGTTTTAATTTCATAAATATAAGAATAAATAAAATACTCAACATAAAATATAAAAACATTAGAAAATTATAATAATTAAATCACTTTTTGAATTTTATAATAACACAAGGCCCCATGCTATTGAAGGCTATTGATATTTTCATAAATTCAAAAAACAAAAAAAACAATACCCATGAAATGGTTTCTCTATATGATATATTTTTAATTAAGAACATTTAAAATATTTTCTTTGAAACACACAACAGTTTCCATGCATAAGCTATGATATTTAAAAGTTTCACCTATAATGAAAAAAATCAGACCATCCTATCTTGATAAATGATCTAGATCCTCACAAGGGCTAAAGTATACTACCAAATAGAATAGGAATAAAACATGTAACATGGGAATCAAACATACATTATGGGAATTATTTTTCCATGTTTAATAGAAAAATAAAATAATGGATTCTTATTGATAGTTTTAATTGGTTATTCCATAAATTAAACAAACCACAGTTACAAACAATGAAATTATAATATAAACCTCATCTAAATATAATGTGTCTAATAAATCATATATAATGAATCATTATTTAATATAGAACCACACACACACACACACACATATATATATATTTAATCCCATGTGTGTAATACATTAAAAAATGTGAAGCAGAAAAACAGATGGAATTTGTAGAAATGGTAGAGTACATAATCTAGATTATAAAACAAGAAATGAAACAATATAATTTTCTAATATACAGGTGAAAAATAATCAACTTTCACTTATAAATTTCTCTAAGACTCAATAACAACATAAATCATCTTGTACAAACCCACTAAAATATAAAATACCACAAGATGGTTTTAAAATGATAGGATAAAGTTAATTATTTTATAAACTAAATGAATTTAAATAAAACGGGATGTGTTACGTTAAAACAATTCTATTATCATTTGAGTAACTAAATTACCTTTTAAAAAATAGGTAATAAAAATTAAAATCAAAAACATCATTTATAATAAATACAAAATATACAATCATTAATATCAACATGTGATACTTAGATCTAGAGACAATACAGAAAAATTCAATAAATTATAATAGACTAATAACAACAATAAAATTCTTCATACTCATATGACTTGTAAAATCATGGTATGATCAGGGACCCCAATCTAGATTGAACAATATAAGCCTAACCATGGGTGAATATAAATTTAAGGTACCTTCTATTCAATCATACCCATGAGGTTTCTAGACAAGGAGAGTGAATTTCAATTATTTTAATGAAACCACATTTCTCACAACCTGAAACTTGCTTCACAGAAAAAACTCCTTTTACATTAATATCAATATTTCATATGAAAAACAATGGACAACATCAAATGGGATTTAAAAAATAAAAATGTAAATAACATATATTTTATCATTATCTATAAAAAAAGTTTAATAATATCAAAATGTAGTAAAATAATTAATTCATGATTAAAATAATATTTTAATGAAAGTTAATATCCATTTATGTTTTGAAAACCCCCTTTTAAAATCATTTAAAAAACAAAGAAACTCTAATAATGTATCATATAAACAATAGTCTTCCAAAAATGACATTGAAAAAAAATATGAATTGTTCTCATGAGGTTGAAATATAAAATAAATTTTTGTGAAACTATCATGAGAACACATTGAATTTCATGATGACATAAAGTTCCTCTATTAAAATAATGCTATAAAACCTAAAATATTCCAATTCACCCTAATTATAGACTATAAATTTAAATACATAATATTATACTAAATAAATTGGAATTGAGAAAGAACCACTTAATAAACATATGAAATAACAGTAAACCCACTAAGAAAAAGAAAATTAAAACCATATAAACATATTATTATCCCTAATACACAAGACCATTAATTTAATTCAACCTAAATGAAATCATTATCTCTATATTCTTAGTTCAGGGTATAAAATGAATAAGTATTAATAGAAATATATAATATAGTATATTCGATGAATTTTACTTAAAAAATCACCACGAAATTATTTTTAAACACCAATATAGTAAGTAGGAAGAATGGGAGTCAACTATAGGTTATCCTAGTTAAATACCTAATATTTAATAGGTATAAGGGGAAAATTAGGAAAATTAGGATTTTAAATTAAACATTGTGAAATTTTTAATAAAATGCGTGGAATAAATATATTTTCACTAGGGAAATGAATAGGACTCTTCAAAACCTACCATATCAATATTTTCAACCTTCATGGATTTATTATATGGTATCTCTATCCATGAATTCCAGCCATGATTATTTAAAAATTGTACATAATACTTAAAATTTTATATCCAACTAAAATAAAATGAAAAAAATAAAAAGTAAATAAAATAAAATCCTTATATAAACGTCATGAATTTGATTATTTTTACCACTATGTCACTATATTCACCCATTAATTATTTAAAATTTTCATTCTTCAGAAATGGTAATAGGACATTTTCTTCTCATAGAATAATCTATTTTCTATGTCCCATGAGATTAAATTCTTCATTTATAAATAATCCACGCCAAATAAATATGATTCCTTCACCAAAACATACTATAATATTAAAAGTATCATACATTTTTCTTCAAAATGAATAATATTACATTTAATAAAAGGCCATATAATTTATTCCATGAGAAGTATCATATTTATATTACTTTTAATTTGAGGAATGAAAGAAAATAAGAATATAATTAATATAGGTATGTAACTTTATTCGATATATGAACATTCAAAGACATGCAATGATCCCCAATTGTCCAAATTACCATTGTATAAGTTTAATTTTTTTCCCAATAATATATATCCTAGTTGAGTAGAAACTATCAAACACACCTTATCTACAACTAAAAATTTCAATAGCTACCGACAGTAATCAACATTTTTTTGGTGACCCTAGGTTATCACAAGAATCTTTTTATATTTATAAAACTTATCTATTATTTCTTGTACAATGCCTACCCATCTAATGAGTACTGATTAAATTTAATCTATTAAAATGGGGTATGACATAGATGATCATATGGATATTTAAATAGAGTCACCATTATCAAAGGATACTAAAAATTATTATATAAAAATTAAATGATTTTATAGACGATTTTCCAAAGATAATATGAAATCCAATATCCAAGAATGATGCATATCCACTAGAATTTGAATATCAAATACCGTCAGTTTGAGGAAATTATACCATGATATGTTCTAACTTGTATTCCATTATAAAACCAAATGATTTTTAAAGAATACTATGTTCAATAGCATATACAACACACAACACTGAGCTTAAATGAACCACATTAAATTAAGATAACCATTATAGAATAATTGTTAATTTTGAATGTATGAATTGGATCCACATAATTTTTATATATTTATATATAATTAAATAATCAATAAAAATGTGTCATTTAATTATATGTAAATAAACGCTCAATTTTTAGTAAATCCATTTTTTACATTAAAAATACATTTTCATAAAAAAATATTTTTCATTCTTTTTATGAGGAAATATTATAATTAATTCTCTGGAAACATTAAAATTTTAATTGGAAAAAAATAATATCCTTTTGAAATAATTATATCAAAACTAACTTATACTGAATTTGTGGTATTTTTCTGAAAGTATTGATTTTCTAGTGATGAGTGAAAAAGACTAATTTTTACTTAAGGACACATTACTATTTCAACCATTTACAAAGTACCATTCTAATTTAAAATAGTTTTTAATTAAAATTATTTCTAGTATATTATTTATAATCCAATTAAGCTCAGTAGAATCAATTTGATTATTTAATTTCGCAAAATATATTTTTATAAATAAAAAATAAATTTTCTAAAAAACTGTTATTTGTTGTGTTTTAAATTTTCACATTAAAGGAATTCTTACAACATATTGAAATTGAATATTAAAAAATATATTCTCTATTTGTAATTATTATGTCCATATTTTCTAAACATATTCCTTTTATATTTGTTAATTATTAATAGCTAGTATAGTGTATTTTTTACCACTATAAAGGTAAAATTTCTTAATTAAGGCTAAAAATAATGTGTTAAGGTTTAAAAATCCTTAAAAACATTCCTTTATTTAATTTTATGAGTAAAGTTTCTCAACAATCCTCTAAAATTATAAAATATGACCTTTTGGTTCCATTTATCTTCGATTTTAACCATTGTATTATCCTAGTAATCTATAATGTCAAAAATGTCACCTTCTTGATTTTAATATCTATAATATGTGATGACAAAGAAAAATAAAAAATATTTTCAATTATAAATTTTTATTTAAAATATGTATTTTTAATTTTTTGTAAATTTATTTTTATCTTTACTGATGAAAAGACCAACATAAATTCTTACGCAATTCCTACACAATTCTTATAAATGTTATAGAAAATTAAGTATATGATTTTGGAAATATATAAAAGAAATATTTTTTTTGTGATTTAAAGTGTCATAGTAATTTATATGATACATATATCATGGTATATATGGTTTAATTTTCTTTATTCTTATTAAATGGTTTTCATGTTGTTTACAAAGTCAGATTACATGAATAGTTATTAAAATAGTATTAATGGTATTTTACGATAGATATATTTTAATAAATTATTTAATAAAAACATATTTAAATAGGTTGGTATGATTATATATTTTTTTAAATTTCATAACTTGGACATATATGATCAAAGTTTCATATTATACGTAAAATTGTAACCCTTTAATGTTGAAAAAATGATTATCGTGGTTAAGGTTAATTTTGGTTGACCATAGTGTTAAACTCAATGATATGGTATAAAATGATATATAAACCTTAAAAAATAATATTTTTTTTATTATTTTATTGACATTATATCATTTTATCTATGAATAAATATCATTTTGGAACAATTGGACATGAGTTAGGAACACATAATATTATAATATTTCATGAATACCCAAAAATGAGCTTAATGATTTTTTAAAATAAATAATAATTTATTAAATGATTTAAAATTAAAAAAAAACATATATTCAGTCAATTGAATAATATATTGTTTAAAATATCATAAATTTTCTATTTATGGGTCATTTTTTTATAGTATCTTTCTTCACCGCTAAATAGTAAAAACATCAATATCCTGGTAATTATCAAATAGGAAAATGAGTATATTGAACTAAAAATTTAGCCTTGAAACATAAGAAATACATATAAAATTTTTTTTGGATGAGAGTATTTATACTCATAATAATCTTATATTTGAATTTTTCAATTTGGAGGCATTTTCCAATGAAATGTAATTTATATTTATTTAATATTATATAATTCCAATAGTGCACCCACCTCACTTATAATATCCATGATTTAGGGGTTTTGGTATTCTTAAAATACCATTCCAATTGTCCTAAAATAATAGTTCAAAAATAGGCACACTGAATATGGGGTATTCATCATACCCAACCTCTTTCAATTTATTTATACTTATACATCCTCAAAATATTTGGAATTAAATATAAAATATTATATTAAGTATAATAAATATATATGATTTTTATTATTATTATTTAACACCCATTTGAACTTACTATTCCATCAAATGGGATGTTAAATTATCACTCATACGTACTAGTGGACTCTCACCTACAAATAGTGTACAATTAATTTTTAGTAACAATATTTCATGGATGTTTATTATGACTGTTTCAATTTCTATTCATGATATATATGAAGTAATTATTATTTCATAATTAAAATATAATATATACCTTCTTACCTTTGAATCTGGTAGAAAATGATAACGTTGTTTATTTAAATTTGAATTTTTATTTTCTTTACCTTTCATTCCATCCATTGAAAAGTGAACACAGTGGTCATGCATATGTACGTCCACCCGTCTCCATGAACAATGAAATTCATTCTCTTATCTATAACATTTTTGGATTAATTTAAATATATATATAATTAATATATATGATATTTTAAACACTAATACCATAATAGTGTGGATTGAACCATTATCAATGTATAAGTACCAGAACTAATGAGTTGAAACATGTATGAAAAAGGAAACAGTTAACACCGAAAAATAATGATATTAATAAATAATTATTAATAAATATGTTTTTTAATGTTATAAGTGGATATTATATGATATTATGTGTATTTATATGATTTAATTATATATTTATAATAAATTATAATTAATTATAAATGCTGTTAGAGTGCTTTCTATGTAAGTAAAACTTGAGGAAAGGGTTTGTCATCTGACATTTATTTTTGTGAGACATATACCATATTCTCAACTCATTTACTTTGTGTAGTGTATGTACTAATGATTAATGTAGTTTATGATTGTTTAAATGAAACTTTTGGGAATTTATAAATATATATATTCATCTCCCTTTGATTAGTTTTTGATTTAGATATTACAAAAGTGGTAATGGTTATTCATCTCAATATTTTTTATTGAGACATGATTGATGTTATTTAGTTATTCATGTTTTTTACTTGAATATATTTTACCACTGAAATTTTATATCATTAATATCCCTATTCCAATGGTACTAATTTTTTTATTGGATTATATTAATTCATGGGTCTTATGATTAAATATTTACCATTGTGGTAATGGATTTATGTTATAGTAACAATGTTTAGTTTGATTTTTTAATCAAAAAGTTTTTTATGATACATTATTTTGATATAAATCTCAATAAACTAATGATGTTTCTTATCATATAGTTATTTTTTGATATTAAATGTTTTCTTTTTCATTTTTCTTTCTCTAGGTACTCAAGAAACTATAAAAATATTTTTATGAAAAACCTACATTATTCCCCTCTATGGCCAAAATTACCTATTCTTAAATGTCCATGTTTTCTATTTTTTCAAGAATGATATTATTATTATCTAATGATTCTTTAATGTCATTTTGAGAAAAGGTAAAAATTTTAAAAAGTTTTTAAAAATTAATCTTGTTATATTTTTTTGAATGAGTTGTTTTTTAATTTGTACAAAAAAGTAAAATGAATCGTTGTTTTAATGTACCCAACATGAAAATAATTTTTTACCCTAATAACTGATCAATGATTAGAATATTACATTAAAATATCAAAGTTTCTTTTAAAGTAAAACTTTTTCCTTAATATATTAATATTTTTTGTATTTTAGAAATATGATTTCAATGTGAGAGGGTAATTTTTATCAACAAATGATCAGGATATATTTTAAAGGAATTTTTCATTATTGATAATAGTGTTCAATGTTACTTATGATTTTTGGGTTTATGATCAAATGAGGCCATCCAATTTAAATATTTGTATGTATTATGAACATGGTGATTTAAGGACGTTTTTAAGAATGTTTTTTTACCCATGGATAATTATGTTATAATGAAATCATTATGAAAACTGTTTATTTTCAATGGTTTATACTACTATGAAATAATGAAATGATTCTGAAACCCATTTATGATGAATATTTTATGATATTATAAAGTAAATGTTTATTATTTATATTTTGTGATGTGTGGGGATAGAATTATATAAACCTCCAATTCATTGTGTAAACATGGATATCTCATGAGATAATAGGGACTAAAAAGGGGATTTATCCTAGTTATGTGAGGAACTCTATCCACTATAATAGTCGTGGCAGTGAACCATGAATAAGGATATGATTGAATGTGGAGTGAAACAAATCCACAATTAAGTCTAGTAAATAAACCATGATTAAGGAAATGGTTATCTATGCTTATGTGTATGAAAAAAATATTCCTTATTACAATGTTATACTCTCATAGGTTATGTTCATTGATTATTTTATAAATCATGTTGTATGAACTGTCAGTATTAATTCTATGAAACCGGATTATGATATTTGATATACAGTGTATGTTTTTCATGTTTTAATCTTTTATTCACATACAATTATTCTCATGTTATATTTAATTTATCATTTATATCTCTCTTTTTTTTCCCTTACTAAGCATCAAATTTCACTATTTCTATTGATTCCATTACCTAGGTTACAATGAAAGGTTGTTTGTGTGATATGTCTAAGAAGGGTGCTAGTTATGAAGAAGTTAGTGGGAGATGAATTAAATATCTTTTTTAAAAGATTTCTATATTTCTATTTTTCAATAAATTCACCAAGTCATTACTACTGTGTTATGTATCATAATGTTATAACATGATTATTCATCTTTTAAAACATAATATCAATGTATTTAAAGTATGTTTTGCTATAGTTTTTATCAAAGTAGTGTTTAGTCAATCATTTATGATTAGGATTTGGGAACTGTAGTGAAATACTTGTGGATATTCCTGAATATAGGATAACATCCACATTTTTATAGATATGGGGATAATTTTTTATTTTTCAAAACAAATCATTTTTTTGTAAACTATAAGTTGATGTTGTTTTTGTAATCTATTCATCTTGGGGTAACAATCCTGAAAAGAGTTTGCTGAATTATATAACAGCCATCGTTCTAGTTCATGGTTAGTGTTCCCTTACTACACACCATATTTGAAACTCCTTGGGGATATATTTTGTTTAATTAATTTTTTCACTATAAACCATTATGAAATATTTGAATAGATGATTCCAAGGATGGCCTTGGTGAAACCAAAGGTTTCAAAGTCTGAAAAAAATCATGATTTAGATATCTTATAAAATAATTTCCTTTGTTATATTATTCCTCATGATTATTATTATTGCTCACATTATATTTTTTGGTTTTAATTAAATGATAGTACTAGGTAGAATCTCGTTAGCATAAAATGCAACATGGAACAAAGTAATTTCCATCATGAATAACCAAATGAAATGGGAGATATAATAAGAAACCTTGTGATTAATTTCATGGCAAGCTATCTAGTTATAAGATTAACAATGTACACATGAGTGAGTATCTTGACACCAAAAATAATTGAAAAATGGAGTTTTAGGTGGACCATATAGGGTAAAAGATTCAGATTTTTTAATGTCTAGTATGTTGGATAAAGAACTCAGGGAAATGTTTAAGAGGAATGAGAATATTTTTAAATTGTGTAAAATAAGGGCATAAGGAAATTAATTTCTAAGGAATAATTAAGGGTTCTATAGAGGGATATAAAGTTCATCCTATGTTACCACTTATAGTTTAATAAATTATGAGTGGATAATATGGAAATTAGCTAAGAAAATTCCCAACTCTAAGGGTCAACTTATAGAATAAGGTAGAACTAATGATATACCAATTATTTAAGTGAATAAATTCACGTGTTTTTGTTTTTTTATTCACTAGTTATTTTTTAGTACTGTTATATCAAGGATATTTTTTTTAATAAGAATCATGTAATATCAACAGATTATTCTGAAATGTTTTTTTTGTAATGACTAGCGAACATATTTAGTGAGAAAGGATATTTTTGAGAGACATAATTGATAGAAAAACCCATTAATAAATGATTTATAATAGGTAATAATTTTCAGTTAGAATAAAGATATTATGAAGGACATTGAATAATATTGATGACATTTGAATTCATTACTTATTTGATGAAAAAGTGATTCCTATGATCTTCAGTTAATTTTACTATAATATTTTGATATATATATTATATTTGAATGATTGTAAGCATTTTTTTTATTGAGGTTTTATGTGATGGTATGTTATGTTGACTTGAAATTTTACAGGGTTTTAGGGAGAATAGAAATTATAGGTTTAAATAACCCTTTATGTTAATATATGATTTTAAGATATATTAATCATGACCTATTTAATAAT
The DNA here is from genome assembly GCA_963277665.1 of Viscum album. NCBI lineage: Eukaryota > Viridiplantae > Streptophyta > Magnoliopsida > Santalales > Viscaceae > Viscum > Viscum album. Next base: position 82,832,989 of record OY728121.1, on the reverse strand, counting down.
GGGAAGTTTTCATTATAAATGGTTGAAAAGTGATTCGTTGACAAGGTGATACATTATGAGATATATGTGTTCAAGATAAGAATTACATTTTGAGTTAGTATCTAAATTTGATTCATGATATTTTTCTAAATATCACTATATTATAAGATTATAAAGGGATTTATCTGGGTTATTAGCTGGTAATTTTCATATCAAAAAGTTCATAAGAGAAAAGAGAAAGTGGACTTGGGAGGATGACAGCGAGAGCTGGAGGACGATGCATCGATTGATCTGGAAATGGAGAAAACTTGATTATTGGGTCACGACCTTGACTTCTTCAATGGATTAGTTCATTACTAAATTGGAATTGGCATACAAGTATGATTAAGGATCCTTGAGGAATTCAACCAAAATTACAGAACCTAATGAACCATTGGGTTTGAAGCAGAGGGTTCTATCATTTGTGGAAGCCCTCTAGGGTTCCAGAGAGCCCTCCAAGGATGAGTCTCACAGACCATCTAATATCACTCGACTTGAAAGTTGAGGTTTATCTATTGAGGCAGATCTGGAAGCCCTATAGCAGAGGATTAATCTATGTAGGTTCTCAATCTTATGTCGTGTTATTTACTCAAAAGGTGATAGGCCATGGTCATTCCCTGAGCATAAAAATATAATATCTCATTACTGGGGAAATAGGGATTGGAAGCTTATAACAATAGGGTGAGGTTTTCTTCATATCATTCAATCCTGGGATGCGATGAATTCTGCTTGGAGTTATAGAAATTTTCGGTTTAATCATTGAATTCTCAGTCTATCAGAATGGGATGTTAATTTTAACCCCTTTAATATCAAGCCATCCAATGCCCAAATGTGGGTAAGGCTTGAAGCATTGAATGGGGTGTATTGGCATCTAAGGATTCTGAATGACATAGCCTCCTGCATTGGTACTCCAATTAGAATTTACCAAAGGAATACAGAGGGAGAGATTGGTTTCTTTGCTCGCATGCTGGTAGATATCAACTTGGAACTAAAATGTCCTGCTATAATCTCACTCATGGCTAAGGGCATCAGATCAGTGGTGAAAATTGAGTATGCAAATGTTCCTACTTTTTGTTAAGTCTGTGAGATTCTAGGCCACTTGGTTTCTAACTATAGAGTGCTATAGAAAAAATTGACTGTACCAAATACCATGGAATGGAATGAGGTTTAAAGGAACAGAAGGTTCAAGAATACTACAGTTGAGAAGATGGGAATCATTAAGGACCAAGTTGGTCCCTCATAGGTCACTTTGAAGAATAAAATGATTAACACTTCTGTCAATCCTGAAATAGATCACAATGTCACTCATGATGTTGTTCCTGTAAAGAATCAGTCTAGATCATGAAAGCATACATGGGATGACAAGGTGGAAGAGGAGGAGGCTAAAGAATCCTTAGCTAACACACTCTTGGCACAGAAACTCTAGACTCTGCAAGAAGTGGACTCTGAAATATCATATGAAATTCTTTAACAACTACTGATATCCCAATATGATGTGAAGGATGAATTTATTTTTCTGGAATTTTCTAATGAAATCATCAATCTTTTTTGCTCTATGATGAATGGACATGATTCCAATGATGAATCACAAGAGGGTTTATTTAACCTGGAGGAATTTCATATAGTTTATGGTGGTAATAATCTCGTTGGGAAGAATATTTCAATATGATATCATTCAAACACTACCACTGAACTGGAACATACTGGACATCAGGTCATTGGAGCTGGCTCTTCAGAAACCTGCCATATAATTGATGCTCCTCCTATTCTGAAGAGAATGGTCTCTAGAATTCATAAAGGTAATATAGTGACTCACATCTAGTAGGGTATTAAACCGAATCTAACTCAGCATCTAGAGGAACACATTGGATTGAAGATCTCTAGATCTGAATCTTCACACAACAAGGAACATGATGTCCCAAATAGTGCACAATTAAAAATCCGAATAGACCTGGAAATTACAGAACTGAATGCTAAAGGAAAGGATGTGATAAACAACAAAGAAAATATATCTGATTTATTGGATAGTTCACCAGATCCAAAAAAGAGGGATGGATGTCCACCCAAAAATAAAGGATCTACAAATATGAGTGGTAACAGCCTCTGAAACAGTTCCAAATGAGGATTATGTTCTGGAACTGTCAAGGTCTTGGGAATCTGGAAACCACCATATCCATCAATGTTTTTATTCAGAAGCATAAACTTTCTCTTATAGAACTTTCTGAGCATAAAATGATTTTTTACTTCAAATATATCTAGCTTTGATAAGTTAGGCTACTCTTTAATTGATACAAATAGATACTCAACTGTAGTGAAGATTTTTTGGGTCTTGTCTCATTCATCTATGGATAGCACTCCCATGGCAGTCTCACGTGAACAACATGTCACTTGATTCTTTAATTATATGGGCTCTAACTTGGTATACACCTTTATATATGACAGTAACAGGTATCAGGATCTTAGGAACCTTTGGGAGGATTTTGGATCTTTGTATGCACGAATTTCCAGTACTTGGATAATCTTATGGGATTTCAATGCAATTCTGAATTCAGATGAAAAAATGGGGGTTTCTAAGAACTTAATTTCCTCCAAATAATTTAGAACCTGTATTGATAAAAATGACCAAATTGTGGTCAATCTAGTCGGTACTAAATACACATGGTATAGAAAGCATCACAATATTGTTTTTCTAGTAAGATTGACGGGGCCTTTATCAATGGGGCTTCTTTTGATAAGTGGGGTTCCATATTATGTTCTACACTTGCAAGACTTAATTACGATCATCATCTGATTATAGTGGATCTTGCTGAAAAGGAAATGAGGCTTCCTTTTCCATTCAGGTTTAATAATTCCTGGGTCACTCATCCAGACTACGGGGCCATTTTGTAGAGTACCTGAAATTATGTGGATTACAGAGATGATGTTATTTCTTGCGTCACTGAGAATATATTTCTCAAAATAAATCCTAAATTATGACGCAAATACATATTAAGCTCTATTGATTATGATATATCTTCTCTTGAGGCTTCCCTCTAGAATCTCCAAGAGCTCAATACTTCCAGTGACTTTTCTAATGGGTGTTTGGATGAATCTGATATAATCACCAAACTAAATAAGCTTCTCAACATAAAATATGCCTTGCAAAGGGACTCTTTCAAATTTAAATTGTTAAAGGATAGGGATAGGAATTCAAAGTTCTTAAATGCTATTTAGAAAATCATAAGGATTTCCAAGCCCCTTTCCCTATGAAAAAATGGGGATAGCATGATTGATAGTAGGAAAGAACTCTTAGAGATTATCATTCCTTACATCAAGATTCTTTTCAATGGGACACCTTCTTAAGTTTATCCAGTTGATGGTGTGATCCCAAGTCTTGTGACTCAGGCGGAAAACTCCAGCCTTACTGTTATGCCTCTTGATCCAGAAATCAAAGAAGTTGTTTCTAGTCTCAAATCCGAGATCTCTCCTAGTTCGGATGGCTTTGTTAATTTTTTCTTTCAATATTTTTGGGATATCATTCATGCAGATGTTTGCAGGCTGCTCATTCATTTATTCAGAGGTGGGATTATTCCAAAAGGCTTGAATTCTCAATTCCATGCCCTTATCTTGAAAATGTAGAATTCTAAGGAAATTCATATTTTCAGACCTATTGTTGTAGTCAACACTTTTTTGAAAATTATTTAAAAAATTCTTGCTACTAGTTTATCAATTATTGCTTGTAAGATTGTATCTGCAAATCAATTTTTCTTCATCAAGGGGAGATCGATTCAAGACTATCTCATTGCTGCCTCAGAATTTTTGAATCTTCTCAAAAAATTTGTTAGAGGTGGAAACGTTTCCCTTAAGCTGGACATCTGGAAGGCTTTTGACACACTGGATTGGGGTTTTATATTAATGATCCTCGATAACTATGGATTCAATGACGTGTTTGTAAACTGGATCAAGTCAATTTTTCGCTCTGCTCATATATAAATTCTTATCAATGGATCCCCTGAAGGATACTTTGAGTGCTCAAGATGTGTTAGGTTGGGTGATCCATTATCAACTATCATTTTCTCTATTGGTGAAGATTATCTAAGTAGGTTTCTTTATATTATGGCTGGCAATGGCAATATGAAGAACATTCATGCTGGAAGGGGGTTGGTTTCCCCGTCTCATCTCCTATATGCTAACAACATTATCCTTTTTACTCAGGGGGACAAAAAACATCAAGAACATCAAGCGGGCTCTCCTACATTATGAGATGGTTTGTGGATAAGAGATTAGCTAGAAAAATCCATTTATTTATTTTGGAAGGAATTTTTCTTCTAGTAGGAAGAATGACATCATCATAGAGTTGGGAATTCGTGAAGGAGCCCTTCCATTCACATATTTGGGGGCGCCTATGTTTTGGGGAAGAGCAATGGTTTTTCATTTCTCGAATATTGTAAGTATGATAAGAAGGCAACTCTCATCATGAAAAGTGAAAACATTATCCAGGGCTGGAAGAGTGAGTCATATGAAACACATTATTATCTCAAAAAATTTTAATCCTTAATGGTTTATAAATGGATGATTGCTTTACTTAAGGCCATTAATGTCTTGATCAAGATTTTCATTTGGAGTGGTAGTGTCAATGAAAGGAATATTGCAACAGTTTTTTGGAATTCTGTTTGTAAGACTTATGATGAAGGGGGATTGGGAATCAAGAATTAGGGATGTTTCAATGATGCCATGTAGGATGGTTTTATTTGGAGGCTCATGAAAATTCAATTTTAGGCTCTTTACTTTATTAGAGCCAGATTTCTTCACATACATAAAGCAAGGAACTTTAGTTACTTTACCTCTTTCGTTTGGCCTGCTTTCCAGAACTTTTATTCCAAAATTGATGCTAGTTCTCGCTGGTTAGTCTCAAGAGATTATCCCCTTAAATTTTGGAAATTCAATGGGATTAGACACAAATTGGAGGACTTGGTTATTGAATATAACATAAATAAGGATTTTGATTTTTCAATCAAAGATCAATTAGACTGCATGGATGGTCTTCCGAATTAGATTATTTCCATTGAGTAGTTATTCTTCTCCTCCAAGGGGGATTTTGGGGCATTAGAACCAACTTATAGTGGGATTAATTCTTCCAAAGGCTTTTATAATCACATTTCTAGAAGCACATCTGGGTTTTAATAGATGGGTTTCCTAAAAAAGGCTTCTTGAGGGCGTTTAGTGCCACGTTTTCCTGGAGGCTATCTCAGAGGTGGCTTCCAATAGATGATTACTTCAAAATTGTGGAATATCCCTCTGTTGAATTTGTGTTCTATGTCATCAACACTGTGAAGACATTTATTAACTCTTTCTCATATGTGTGGTAGCTTCAGCAATGTGGGAGGCTATGTCCAGTATCTTTGAAGTTAACTTGCCTGCTGCCAACTCAATTGATGGCTTCATGCAATACTGGCCTGCGTTGAATCTTTCACTTCATGTTCTCTCTACTTTTCTTGTTGTAGCTGAGGAACTTGTTCATTTTATACGGTTTTCCAGGAATAAAGCCCTGCATGAAAATCATGTTTTTCATATGGGTGAAGCCTTGGCTGAACTTCTTGCTACTACTAGTTTTGTCACTATTCCATGAGTATGATTTTCTACAAATTTTGTTCTTGATTTATCGGTTCTAAACCGGGATGGATTCAAAGGAAATTTCAGACCACCTATTGGAACTCTTGAGGTGTTATGGCTACCTCCCTTATATGGATGGATCAAATTAAATTTAGATGGTTCTTAGAAAGGTAATTAGGGTTCTTCAGGATTAGGTGCTATTTTTAGGGAGCACATGGGGTGTGTTCTCGGTTGTCTATATGGTTCCTGTGGTTTTGCCTCTGCTCTTGAAGCAGAGATGCTTGGAGTTATCGATCTGGTTGAGAATGATGAATTTCAGGGTTGAAACAAATTATGGATTGAATTTGACTCCACGTTTGTAGTTCTTTCTCGGCAGACAGGCTCTCTTCATCTTTCCTGGAAGCTGACTAATCGATGGTCAAGGTGTTTGGATATACTTTTTCCAAGGATCTTATTGTTACTCATGTCTACCGAGAGGCGAACACTTTAGTGTATGGTCTTGCTAAAAAAGGTGTGACTAGTATTGATTTTCTTTGGGAGGATCAAATACCGGGTGATCTACTTCCTATTCTTAGAATGTATCGATGTAAATATCCTACTTTCAGACTGATGTAATTTTTATTTTTCTAATAAAGGTATATTTTCATTATCTATGTTATTAGTGATAAATTTGGAGATGTTTTATTGATTTTAGGTATATATAACCCTTAGGTTTAACTAGTTAATCAACATGAAATATTATTTAACAAGAATAGAGTTAAATTTTTTGGAATATATAAAGAAATGTATGAGATCACCAATAATGTTAAATAATTATTTAATATTTATCTTATATAAGTAATTTGGTATGTATGATTATTTATTTTTGGAATGATGTATGTTGATATGTTAGTGTTATTATGAAAATTTTGGGGTACAATCTATTATTTCGTCACATGAATGTTTAAATTTTTTGGATATTATCTTACCTTGTGAAAACTATTTTGGTCATGTATAATGATTAATGATAGGTGGAATATCTTATTATACATTCTTAGATAATGTGATCCATTATAATTTGAAGTTAGTACATGAATAATAAAACATATTTAATCTTGAATACTCATTATTTTGATAAAAATTGGAGATTATGATGGAAATTGATAAAATGATGAAATTATACTATCCAAGTATGTGTATTTCCTTATATTTTTATGCATCATGTTAAAGGTATTCCAAAATTCTAGTAAATGGTTCTTGAAATATAAATGTTATCCTATTAAATTCATTTATGATGAATCAATGGCCTTCCTGAAACCACATTGATTTATTGTTTTTTGCTCATTAACTTTCTCATGAACATTCATTTTCATGTGATCAATGATATCTATCACTCACCATGTTTATTTGGACATTAATATTTTCCTCTAGATCCATATTTATGCGTTCTGGTAATTTTTTCCAATTCAGAAACCCAGTTATGTGTTATTTCATATTACCTTCTATTTAGCATTCTATCTTTCAATGTGGATGTTTTTATTAAACATTTTTAAAATGTGGATTTTCAACAATGGAATTATCAAATATATAATCCTTGAATTCTGAGAAAAAAATTAAAATTGTTGTAATAAAATTTAATAAAAAGGGAGAATGTTACACCTTGCGATTTCAAAAGAAGACTATGTTCAACTGTGCATACAACCCCCAACAATGAGAATAAATCAACCCAGAAATGTTATTATCACCATTATAGCAAAGAAATGAAGTTGTAAGGTATGAATCATATTTAAATTTTTTGGAATAAATATAAACGTTTCAACTAAATAAAAAATTATTTTATAATTGTTTGGAAATCAGTGCTCAATTTTTTTGTAAGTTCATTTTATTCTTCATAAAAATATTTCCTTCAAAAGTTATTTTAATTGTGTTTTGTGAGGTGTTATTATAATTACTTTATTTAAAATTATGAAATTTAATTTTATAAAAACAATACATTTTTTGAAATAATAATTTCAAAATTATCTTAGAGTGAATTGGTTGTATTATTTTTGAAAATGAAGAGTTTTTATTGAATAGTGTATAATGTTGTTTTTATTGAAAACTATATTTTCGTTTCAATAATTTAAAATGATAATTTTTATATACAATGGTTTAAAATTAAAATTAGTTCAATCAAAGTATTAATAATCCATTTTAGTTCATTATAATAAATTTTTTGGTTTACTTTTGTATAAACACATTTTTTTACATAAAATGATTTTTTAAGAAGATGTTTTTCATCAGATTTTGTGATTCTTATTTCAATGTATTGTTTTAAAATTATAGAAATACAATATTGAAAATATGATTTCATATTTTCTTCCAAGAGGTCAAAATTTGGTTAGTAGGTCCCTTTTATTTTCAATCATTATTAATAGTAACCATATTATATTTTTTTCCCTCAGTAAAGGTAAAATGGGCCAATTAGGGTTAAAAATAATATGATCACCATTAAAATTTATTAAATTAATTTAATTAATTTAATTTGACAAGTATATTTCATCAATAATTATCCAAACCTGAAAAATATGTCCTTTTTTCAATTTGAATTTAATGGTCACCTTTAAAATATTAAAGTAATTGATAAAATAAAAAAATTCACTTTCTTGATTTTATTATCTACAATATTTTGCTTTAGGGATTAAATTATTATCTACATTTATAAAGTTTTATATGAAATAAAAATTAATTTTCTTATTAGAGAAATTATGTTTTATTTTTTATTGATGAAACAATTTCGTTAAATGCTTTTGAAACGCTGACACAACACATTCATAAGAAGTAAAAAATCATGTAAATGATTTTAGAAAACTCTAAATGTATTTTATTTTGGATTATTTTAATAAAACCAAAAAAATGGATTGATATTAAAAAAATTATTGATTTGTGAAAGGTTTGTATTTTAATTTTATTGTTGTAATATTTTGTTAAATTTCAATTTGTATGAATTGTTCATAAAATGAAACTAATCATATTTTATGCTAAATATATTCCATTGAAAATTTAGAAATCATAAAAATAATGTAAGAAGACATTTCAGATTATAAATGATCAAAAATTTCATCCATTTGACATTTAAGGAAAAAATTTAGCCTTATTTTTAAAATTATAACCCTTTAATATTGAAAAATTCATTACCACAATTTTGGTTAAAATTGGTTAACCATGGGTTTTAACTAAATTTTAAAGTTCAAAATGATATGAAACCCTGTAATTTATTTTCAATTTATAATAAAAAATTATTTATATTCAAAATAATATCATTTATTATCCATTTTACAAAAGCTATATACATATTATTTGAAAATATTTCATTTATTTCTAAAAAAATAATTTCATTATATTTTATAATAAATTATAAATTTTTAAATGATTTAAAATTGATAAAGATGTTATAGTTATTCAGGTTAACGTTATATGGCTTAAAATATCAACCATGATCTATTTAGGGGTCAATTTTCCTTTTATTATAACTTTATTGATCCATAAAGAGAGAAACCATTGATATCATGGTAATTGTGAAAAGGTATAATGAAGGGTTACATAATGAAAAGGGTGATAAAATAACTAAATCATTAAGGAAATTTATTATATAAAATTATTTTGACTAATTATAATATTATAATTTAATTATATCATTTTCGGTTAATTTTGGCGTGAAAATTAAATATTTTTAATTTAACACATTTAATAATTCCAGGAGTGCCCCTCCCCTCACTTATTAAAGGAAACCCCTCCTTTATCTACATTACATCAATTATATAAATATATCTAGAAAAAATAAAATATAAATTTATTATAAAAATCCACCTAAAGTAATTAGATGTTTTGGTATTACTAAATCTCTATTCCCATTGTATATAATAAAGTATCTATAATAGTAATTTTGAAAAATATGTAATCATGCAATATTACTTATTTTAATTTATTTATTCTTCTTCCTTATATAAAAGTTTATAATTAATCATAAAATATAATTTAAGTATCCTAAATATATTGATTGTTTATTATGAATCTATAGCCACCATTATTTTCCCTCTTTTCTAGAAAATTGTAAGTGAAAGTACCGTCTGTGTGTCTGTGTATGTGTGGAATACTGTCAACACATATCGATAAAATTAAATTTACATCACCATATTTCATGGATGGTCATTATTGTTTGTTTAATATTTATTAATGATATTTATTAAAATCCATGTGTATATAATTATAATAAATTATCTGCTTTATTACCTACAATTCTGTTACAATATGATACCTTCTCTCATTTTTACACATGGACTACCACCTTCACAAAGTGATGTGATGCATTTTTCATTTCATCATTAAACTTATAGTAATAATTTTTTTAAAAAATTATATATGATATTAGTGATATAATAATTATTCCATAATTATGAATAATTATTTACCATTCCATCCATTTGTTGAAAAGTGAAAACATTGTTTATGTTTACGTGTGACCTACTATCTCCATGAACGATGTAATTAAATTTTATATATCTAAATTATATATATATATATATGTAATATATATGATATTAGTATCATGGTAAACATTATTTATATGAGAAGCCATGATTAGTGTACAAGGACCAGAAATTCCAAACCCAGACATGCATGAAAAATGAAACAAATAACACCCAAAAATGATGATTTGAATAATGATTTATGAATTAATGGGAGTTAAAATTTTATAATTGTATCAAATATGCAATTATTTTTTTAAATTATAATGTTAAATAAATTAAATAAATTAAATAAATTTAAATTTATTAATAATGAGGTTACATCACTATGAAATGATGTCTAACTTGAGGTAAGAGTCTCCAATATGACATTAATATTTGGGACCCATATGTCATATTCATGACATTTTTAAATTGTGTGGTTTACATACTACCCAAGAATGTATTTTATGATTATTTATAATAAAATTATGTGGATTTAAAAATCCATATATGGTTCTCTATTTCATGAGGTTTTGATTTAAAAATCACCAATGCAATAAGGGATAATCATCAAAATATTATTTTGTCAATACATCTCAAGTTTTATGAACCTATTAATGTTTATGAAGTGTATATTCATCCCCTTTGACATGTTATAATAGGAATATCATAATTTATTGGTTTGAACTTTTCATTTTATTTTATTATTTCATGGGTATTATTGTTCAAATGTAACCAAATTTATAAGGGATTTAAGTTATAATCTTATTTTTTATTGGTATTATTTATGAATATGTTTTTGATGAAAAAGATTTATAACATACCTATCAAGAAACCCATGAATTCTATTTTTCAATGGTTATTTCTAGAAATTAAATATTCTCTTTTCATTTTCCTATATTTATGTACTCATGTGACGAAATTAATTTTTTTAAGGAAAACAAACGTTATTTCTCTTTTTGGTCAATTTTTTTTATTCCATGTATATGATTCCTGAAAAATAAACGTATTTTTTTTTTAATATTCTTATATTCTATTTTAATTTAATATTGAACCATTTTTATCTTTTTAAATAATTTCATGAAAATAAATATTTTTTCATTTTCAGAATGAGGTAGTCTGCTTTTTTTACAGAAAATATGAAAGGAATCATTGTTTTAATGTAAATGGTATGTAGGTAATTTCCTAAAATCATGGAAAATAAATTATTTTAATAAATATATTTATTATTCCAAGGATCATGTATAATAAAAAAAATTCCTTAATATTTGGTAAATTTATAGATTTTAAATAAGTAATTTCAATGTGAAGGGGTATTTTCATCAAGAAATGTTCTATTGATATTATAAAGGATTTGTCTCATCTATAATAATATAATTTGATATAAATTAGCCTTTATTATGGTTATAATCCAATGATACTATACAATTTAATTACTTGGATGTCTTAAGATGATACAGATTTAAGTATGATTCACCAAAACACATTTTTTCCAACAAGTTAAATAGGTTATGATGAAATATTCATGAAACCTAATTCATTTCCACATGTTATGCTATGATGAAATAAGGAATTTTTACAAACATGTTTCCTAACCCTGTGTTATTCTATGATGAATGTTTAATTGTCTTGTGTCACACATATGTATGATATTCATTACATGATGTGTTTGGAAATATCTTTATATCCCTCCAATGAATTTGGTAAATATGTATATATCAAGAGACTATAAGAACATGGATGTGGTGTAGACCCAGTTATAAATGGGAATATTTCCACTATGATAGCCATGGGAGTGACCCTTGAAAAAGGATATTATGGAATGCAGAGTGAAACCAATCCATTATGATAGTCTTGGAAATTACCCTTAAGTAATGAAATAATTCTATTTGATTATTTGTATGCCACAAAAATTTATATTATGACAATGTTATGCTCTAATTGGTCATGTTAATTTAGTCCTCTATAATTAATGTCTTATAAACGTTTTTGATTTTTTCCATGACTAATTATTATGATCATATGTTGGGTATGGTTTTCAAATATGAATATCATGATCTCATAACCTTATTCCAATTTTATGTTAATTTTATCATGGTTGTCTCCATAATTTAAAATTTCTGTATATATGAGATCACCCTTTCTTATGTTTCCTTTCAACATGTTATAAAGAATTGTTTTTTGGTGTGAAATGTCTAAAAAGGGTTCTTATTATGAATAAATTAAAGGATATGATTTAGATCTCTTATTAATAAGTTATTTATATATCCATGTAATCAAAGATAGTAAAAAATAAATATTTTATAATGGATAATAATGTTTTTAAATGAATATTTGTATATTAAGAAAGAAAATATATGTAAGAAATGTATGGGTCACTATACCGATGGCCTCATGAATACCCTTCTAAAAATTGATATAAATAAAAATATTTAATTAGAAATTATGTTTATATATTGATTATGTATCATCAAAATTTTCTATATATAAAATCATCCATTATGGTTAGCCATCAATCAATATATAATAGTGATAAAATAAACATTTTTTCACCCTATAAATGACTATTAAAATCAAATTTCTTCAATGTGGGGTCTGAAATAGCCCAATAACAATGTCTAGTGACACCTCCTTCCACTTCCCAGAATTAATGAGTAATGGATCAAGATAAAATACAATATTATTATTTTTATCATTCATTAGCATGAAAATTTTGATGTTTATAGGGTCAATTATGGTTGATAAATATATATTAATGAAATTTGTGTTCAATAGTTCAAGAAGAATAAATTTTTTGACATTGAGAAAAACCTTCAAGGATTAAATGTGGGTGGAACAAGGAACCATGAAAATGATTTGAAATAAGTCAAAATTATAGCATGTATGAGTATATTTGAGAATTCCCATGGAAATTATCAATGAATACAGAAGTGTAATAATTTTTTGAAATATTGGTTGAAACACTAAATGTTAAAAAAATTAATGTTGTAATTTAGATATTTCAATATGAAATTTAATTTTATTTAACATATAAACATGCCATATATATACTTATATTTTAAATGAATCATAGTATAAATTATAATATAAATAAATCACCAACATCACATAGTAATGTTAGTAAAAAAGCCCTCCCCTATGAAATTGTGGTTTTTGGAACAATGTTCTCGACATGGGTGGGGTGCTTATAAGAAATGCAAGAACTACATTTTATACATATTGGTAATCAAGCACTCATCCTAACCTATGGTACAGAACAGCTACAACCAGAGTACAACCCATTTCTGGAAAATATTTCCCCATTGTACACATTATTTTTATCATGTTTAGGTGATTCCATTGACAAAATATTCCTTCACTACCAGGAAAATAACAGGTATAACCACTAGGAAAACAACAACTGAATGAAAATATACAAGCATGAGTTTTAGCATTCACTCCCCGTTCTCTTGTAAATAACAACATAAAAATGGGATCTGTGAGATCCCTCGAAGTACTGGAACCAAACCAAGACCCAACTTTCTAGGTCCAGAACATTTACTACGGGCTTGACATTACCCCTGATTCAAAAACCAACAACCTCTCAACTAGAGGATCCATTCCCATCCATATCACCCCACAAATAATCCACCAGAACAACCATGCATATCACCTGAACCAAGAAAGAATATTTTCAAATTTATCCCACACAATTTATTACGTTCATTATTTCCTTTTGGTTAGCCGAGGTGATCACACAAGGGTTATTATTCATCAGGAATCTATTTAATCAACAAATTTTATGTGATTAATTAGTTTCTAGGATATAATCATTCAATCACAAGATTATCCAGAAAATAGAGCATCAATATTACGCAATAAAGGACCACTAATGGACACAATTTTTAGTGGACATGAGCCCGTATAGTCCACAGCATAAAAATGAATGTAAAATACCACATCATAATCATCTTTCCCATGACTTAATTCTTGAAAAGTCCTTTATTATCTTCATTAAAGTTGGTTTGATCTACATCCTGAGAGAACATCATTATACCCACCCCACATGATGCATAATAACGGGAGATGAATGAAGAACCCATTCTTTTATGATCAAGGATTCAATACTTCTCCATTCTCTATGAACTCGGGTTGCGCAATAGGAAACTATAAGAAGAACTGAATGAGAGAGAAATCACACAAGAATGACTCTTCTCTTGAATAGGGACTCAAAGCGTTCCATGGGAAAAGAAATAATATATGGATGATGAAAATATCAGTATGATAAAACACCTAATCTTAGAGTTAATGGATGTGAAATCTTGATGTTCTTGAAAATAAGGTAATGGTTTGACCACACGGTTGGGAAATTGTGCACGTTGGAATTAATTGATATTTAATAATCCCCTAAGAGACATTGTGATATACAATAACATGACAGAGAGTTTATAGTTTACATTTAAACCATGAAAAATGCATAATTTGGCCACAACTAGAAACACAGAAAAGGGTGTGAAACTAAATAAAAGGCAAAATGTTTTGGACTGTCAGGGGTTGCCCCACTTTTAAGGAATTTATGTTATCCTTTTTCAGCCTTAAAACCATCTTAAACTACATTAATATATGTATTAATAATTAAAAGAGATGCTATGGGTGGTAAACTGCAAAGAAATCCTTACACCCCCCTAGTGCCACCATTTCACTGCAGCACCGATCGGCGGGCCCGCTCGGTGAAACCGGTCGGTGAGACACCAATTGGAGATACCAATAGGTGACACCACATAGACACCCTTCCACCAACACGGATGCCCTCCTAACTCAATGATGGTGTCTAGGAGACACCAAACACCAAAATTTGAAAAATTACGGGACTAGGAGGGTCTGGGACATTACATAATATAACTCTAAAACTATTCTCTCCCTCAATAATTCCTAACTAAATATGTAGAATAGAGAGGGGTCTGAACAACCACCTTGTAAGATTCCCCTCATGGACAAACCACCCAAGACATGTTCAAAATCTTGAATAAAACCTCGACATCCAGGAATATCTCTCTCACATATATATCTTGAACAACTGGGGATACAATAAGGCTCCATTTTCCCAAGAAATCATACAAACACCAAGTGTCATACTGTTCAGATACATTGATTAGGTATCTCCTTCCTCCATATTAAGATAATATATACATTGGGCGGAACTGACTTTCCTTCACAGGTTTGATCACATCCACATAAACATGTATTGATTAGGGATTAGGTTCTCTCCTCCACATAGTTAGGTATTTTCACACAAAATAGAGGACATGTAAACAACTTATCATACAATAAATAGGGTCAAACATTACATCATAGGAAAAAAACAAATTAAACACACGATTTATACTCATAACACCTCTTGTTACTGGTCATGAATCTGTGCCTCTAATTCCACAGTACTCTCCTCAAGGCCACCATACCTCTATAACACATGAACAAATGGAATGGTATATCCTCTAATCACCTTCTCCTCTCGATCCTCGATCATCACTGGTCATTCCACAAATGTCACATCGTCCCCGATATCCAACTCTCCCTAGTCGAGGATGTGTGTGTCTTCATGTTTATATCAATGGAGCTGAGAAACATGAAATACATTTTGGATCCTCTCCAGCTGAGGTGGAAATGCCAACTGATATGCCACCTCACCAACTTTCCCCAACTCATCAAAAGGTTTTACGAACCTAGGATAGAGCTTTCTCCCCTTACCAAAACTTCACTCCCCTCATTGAGGGGAAACCATTAAGAATGCATGATCTCCAACCTCGAACTCCAAGGGAATCCTCTTATGATATATATATAACTTTTTCTGTTCCTGAGCTACATTCATCCAATCATGCACAACCTGAACTTCTCTGTCATACTCTACACTAACTCTATGCCAGGAACACCAGCCTCCCAAACCTCTATCCAAGACATGGTTGAGCAACACAATATTTTGTACAAAGCTTCAAATAGTTTTATGCCAATGGAAGAGTAATAGCTATTGTTATAGGAAAACACTACCAGATGAAAGTGTCGTACCCCTAGTCCATAGATGTCCAAAACACATTCCTGTAGAATATCATCCAATGTTGAGATGGTCCACTCTGTCTTCCCAACTTTATGAGGGTGGAAAGCAGCACTAAGGGGTTATTGGGTTCTAGACACATGCTGAAATCACCTATAGACTCATGAGTTATACCGTGCATCCCAATCCCATACAATGGTCCTTGTAAATCCATGGAATCGTTCATCTCCACCCACATACTTCTATAACGAGGAATCCACTCCGATTAACTCCTTAGCCACTAAGAAGTGAGCTGGTTTCGTTAAGCAGTCCACCACTAGCCAGATGGCATCATATCCTTCCTCATCACTGGGTAGTCCTATGACAAAATCCATTGATACCTCATTCCATTTCCACTCATGAACATCTAAGGGCTGTAACAAACCGTTAGGAACACAGTGTTCGGCCTTCACCTACTGACGCACGAGGCACTTTGCCACAAACTCTGCCCCTAGCTGCTTCACTCCAAGCAACCAAAACTAACCTCTCAAGACCTAGTACATCTTGGAGACTCCAAGATGTTCTTCAAGGTGTGAGTTATGGAACTCATCGAGAAATCCCATGTGCATCATATCTGGGAAAATCAACTTCCCAGAGAAAGACATCTGATTTTGACCATCCTTCGACTATCCTTCTAGAGAATTTCCCTAGTCAACATAATCACGTATCACTTCAAACTCTAATTCTCCCCACTGAGACTCCTCCACATACCATACCAAGGAATAATTCACTATCATCTAAAGTAGATAGCCTCTATCATCCTCTACTTTCATGGACTAATGTAAAGCAGCGAATTCCTCCATTGCCTTCCAAGAAATTTATAAATCACGAACCACATTATTCTGTGACTTCCTACTCATGGAATAGGCCACCATGTTACCCTTTCCTAAGGTGTAGGAGATAATAAAGTCCTAGTCCTAAGAAACTCCATCCACATTCATTTTCACAATTCAGGTCTCGATGAGAGAAGATATACATCGACATTTAGTTATCTATGAAGACAACAAAGAGTTCCCTGACGAGGAAATGCCGCCACAACTATTGTGTGAACACCATCGCTGAAATATCGAAGTCATGGTTGGAATAGTTATGTTCATGAGGACTTAACTTCCTAGACCCATAAGAGATCATGCCTCACTACTGCATCAACACAAACCCCAAGACTAAACTGGAACCATCCTAGAACACTTCAAATGTCAACCCCTTTTCTAGAATCCTCAGCACTATGGAACTAACTGGATTCCATTTCAGAAAAGTGGTAACTGCATGGAACTGCTCACTCCATAGTAATTCCTAGTCTTTTCTGGTCAAAACTGTCAAAGGGGTTGCTACTTGAGAGAAGTAGGGTATGAACCTCCAGTAGTATCCTTCCAGACCAAGGAATCTATGAACATCTACCACATTCTTGGGTGCTTCCCAAGAAAAAATCCACTTAGACCTTCAATGATTCAACTAATATTCCACACTAGGACATAATTTTTCCATGGAATTGCACCTCCCTTTTCCAAAACATGCACTTAGACAAATTCCCATAGAGCTGGTGGTGTCATAGGATCTCCAGAACTATCATTAGATGCTTAACGTGATCCACCTATGATATTGAGTTGATTAGGATGTCATCAATTAACACGACCATGAACTAGTCTAGATACTCAAAGAAAATAAACTTAATGAATCCATTGAACATAGCTACTGTGTTCCTAATGCCAAATGGCATGACCAAAAACTCAAAGTTCCCATACATGCACCAGAATGATGTCTCCATGATGTCACCTTCCTTCACCCTCAAATGGTGATATCCTGACCGCAGGTCGATCATAAAGAACAAACCTACACCCTTCAACTATTCAAAGAGGTCATCGATCCTCGGGAGGGGGTAATGATTTTTAATCATCATCCGATTCCGTCTTCAGTAGTCTATGCACAGCCTAAGACCACCGTATTACTTCTTTATGAATAGGACTGGATTACCCCATGGTGACGTGCATAGTCAGATAAAACCCTTCTTCATCAGATCATCAACCTGAATATGCTACTCCAGCAATTCATAGGGTTCTATATGATAGGGATCCATCGAAATCGAATAGGCACTGAGTTGTAAGTATACCATGAACCGAACATTACATCGAGGGGGTAGATTCAAAACCTCTTTGTGGAAGATGTCCAGGAACTCACTAACAATTCATGGGACTTCCACCATCTCTGAGTCTGACGATTCCACTAAAAGATCGACTTACAAAGAAAGAAGGGGCTCTACACACTGACCGCCCACCAGGAAACCCCACTCACTGACGAAATAAACTCATTGTCCCCCCATATATGAGAACACGACCCTTATCGATAAGAAATATATAACAATGTGCATGGAAAATATCTAGTCAATACCTAAGATGATATCAGACATCCACATTTATAGTAGAAGAAGATCCCCATAGGACTGATGTGGCCCCAACATCAGCCTACATCCTCGAAAAATGTCAATCAGGCTAGTCTAACTTCCAATTGGTGTACTAAACACCAAGATAATGGAATGAATATTTAACTCTAGACCCATGTAATGGGAGATAATGGGTTCAAAAAAAAGTTTTAAACTCTTAAATCAAATAAGGCAAAGAATAGAGTACTAAACTGACTCAACGTACCTTGAATGACATGGGGCCCTGATGAAACTACTTCCTGTGAGGCATGTAACTTTCCACGGCCAGCTCCTCATACCCCTGTCTATCGACCATATCCTATAACACACCCCAATAGAGGTCCCTAAGGAGTTCCCTATGTTCAGACTCCCCCTATAACGTCTGCACTCGGAGGGGCAGGGGCCTGCTAGTACGGATGAAAAGTCATATCCATAAATTGGTGCTGCTGAGGTGGGTGATGAAAATACCCACCCCACTGTATTATGATCTAATTGGGCACTAAATTTTAATTCTCCCCAAACCTCCAAAAGCAAATCCCTCTATCCTGAGCCCTTGGTGAAAGGGTGGGGACCGGGAGATCAGAACATGAACTGCTGAGTCGAGCTCCCCGTTGGCCGAAACCTTGAAGCCCCTGATACCGAAGGCATGTGGTTGAAAGCCTTCCCATTTGATGAGCTCAAATAGATCCCCTCTCGCGGCACCCCTCATAGAATGTTCACCCCCTCCACTACTTCAACCTTCTTCTGAACCTCCATGTATTTCGATGGGGTGGAGGGAGGAACAACATAATGAAGAGAAGGTCGGAGTGCCTCCTCTGATAATCTTACCCACAACTGATCGTATAGAAATAGGTAAAGAGAAAAATAGAGGAAATCCTTGAACATGATCCCCATCTCCCATACCAAAATAATCGATTGCGGGAGGGAGAGAAAGTCCTACCTCTTCATGGCATTCATCATGTAAGAAAGGAATTCTGGTAGGAACTCCTTCTCATAGTCAGTCCACAGAACCTCAACATCCTTTTTCTCCACGATATAAAGCTTCCACCACTAACACATCACCCCTGGAATCTAGCTCACTGCTAGAGTATCCCATAACTCTATCGTAGCCCAGATCTAGCAAAAAGATATCACCAGCTCTTCAAGCCATTACTACGTCTCCATCTCTATGACAATACACTCATACTTTCCGAGAGTATTCCACTAGAAGTCATGAAGCGTTTTCAACCCCTGGTCGTCATCCTCCTCTCGATCATCCATCCGCTGATCAACTAGATCAACCAGCTGAGCCTCAAATTCCCACACTAATCGTAGATTATTTCCGAGTTCCATTTCTGAAAAGAGAAACAAATAATTCCTAATCCTGAGTAGTGTAGAAAACTCTTTTTAAACTTTGATTAAAATCTTTATGTATTTTAAATTCCCCAAAAGACCCAATACACACAAGAAATCATGTCATTAGGATTCATGTACCTTTCCTAGGGTCTCTATCCTATAATCAGTGTAGCCTCTCTTGGTCTTTCAGTAGGTCTAGAGTCTTTTCATCGTATCACAGGTGGCCCTAAAATCCCGTGTCCTAGACGGTCTACACTAGCCTATTTCATGCACCAATATTTCCTAACACTATTTCCATACCATCCAATTCAATGCTCATTGTTCCTAAGCAGACACTCCATAAAATCTCTCAAAAATCACATCTGATTCAATTCTGTCATGACCCACCTTCTCCGAGATGAGGGAAAGGATGGAATGATGCCAACCCTTCCTTCTTCAAGGTGAAAAAGAGAAAATGACCCCCTGAGTCCCACCTTCAAGAGGACCTAGGGAGGATACTGGAACAAAGGGTGTAAAATGTCATAGGAATGGTAGGAATTTCCCTTTTTATTTAAAAATTTCAAGAGATAAGATGGTAAATCCCAAAATCACCAAGGAATAATGATAAATTGAATGCCAAGAATCCATTACCATATTCATGTTCAGAATAAACTGATACAAAGTATAAGGAAAACATTGAAGGAACATACCAAAAGAAAAGAAAATAAGAAATGGAAAATGTCCCAATGCCCGTCCTTGTACGGTCTGACACAGTCATCATAGTCCAAATAGAATCCTAAAAGTAGTTTTATATAGATAGGGTGAGTATACATGTATACTCAGTAGGGAAACCAAAATCTCTATTTCACATGTGGGGAGACATTTTAATGCCTTGGGAGAAATAAAGGTAACCAAAACACATAGCAAGGAAAGCTATCCACCCAACCCCACCAAGGCACACTCTCTAAATTACACAAGTTAAGTATAATAATAGTAATAGTACATCGATATTTGGTTACCTCTCACTGCTTTCCCACTTGTTATTTAGAAAATCCTACGCATGTGACCTCCCCCAGATATCCCACTATAGTCCCACTTCTTCCCCTAACAACAGCCATATGGTCCATCCCAGCTCCACCTTTATCCCACCCACAACCGTAGGGCCACCAGAACAACACATTTTGTCGACAGAAATGTGCTCCACCACAACCACACATCCCGCCTGCAGTAATCGGGGCCACCACAACCAAAATTCATGCTCCTTGACACCTGGGCCTCATCTCGATGGTGCAGGGGGAACCAACCTACCCACATACACTAGGGCCAACCCATCCCAACACACTAGACCTAATGATTCATGGGCTATAATGAACATCAAGCCATCAAAACCTCCTCGTAGAGACTTGGGCTATATGGGAGAGGGAGTATAAAGGAGATAATAACCATCCACTCAAAGGAATTTTGGAAAAAACACCCCACATGAAATGGGAGTGTTTTACATGAAGTACTCAACCAAGTGGAGTGCGTATAAGAAACACAAAAACTACAATTTATACATATAGGTAATCTAGCACTCATCCCATCCTAAGGGTCCTGAAACCATCAATTATACCACAAACAACCATTCTTCCTGCTACCCCTACATGCATAGGTACACAATAGCCAAAACCAATGTACAATCCATTTCTATAAAACAGTTCCCCATAGTACTCATTATTGTTATCTTGTTCAAGTGATTCCATATAAAAAAATTCCTTCACAACTGGGAAACTAACAGGAATAACCACAAGCCAAAGCAAAACCTGAAATAAAAATGTCAAGCAGGTGTTTATGCATTCACTCTCAATTCTCTTGTAAATAACAACATAAAAAATGGGTTCCATGTGATACATCGAAGTAATTGAACCAAACCAAGACCAAACATACTAGGTCCAGAACATTTACTGCCGGCTACACACGACCTTAGATTCACAAACCAACAACCTCTCAACCAAATATTCCATTCCCATCCACATCACCCCACAAATCATCAACCATAACAACCATTCATATCCCAAGAACATAACTAGTATGTTTTCAGATTTATCCAAAACCATTCATTAATTTCATTCTTTTCATTTGGTTAATCATGGTGATCACAAAAGGGTTTTTATTCATCGATAATCAACTGAGTTTATATGATTAATCAATGTCTATGATAAAATCATTCAATCGTAAGATTATCCAGAAAACAGAGCTTTGTTAGTGCGCAATAAAAGACCACCAATGACCATGATTTAATGTAAACTTGAGCCCCTAAAATTCATAATATAAAAATGAAGCTGAAATATAACAACATCATTATCTTTCTCACACCTTAATTATTTAAAAGTCTTTTTATTATCTTCATTACTATTGGTTTCATCTATGTCCTGGGGGAACATCATCATACCCACCCCTCATGATGCACCGTAAAGAGGGAAGAAGGAAGAACCCCTACTTGGATGATCAAGAATCAAAGTCTTCTCCTTGCACAAAGAATTGGGCTCACACCATAGGAAAATCCATGAAGAACCGAATGGGAAAGGTATCACGTAGGCACAACTCGTCTGTGGAAGATGGACTTTATGTGTACTAATGGAAAAGAAATAGACTAAGGAAGAAGAAGATCTCAGTGTGATAAAATGATCGATCGTAGAGTTACGGGATGTGAAATCTCTAAGTTATTTAAAAGAGGACTGTGGGATGACCATGAATCCAGGTGGTTGCACACGTTGGAATTAACTGAGATTTAATAATTCCCTTGGAGACGTTGTGATAGACCATCACACAATGGAAAGTTGATAGGTTACATTTAAATAGGGAGAAATGACTAACAAGGGTGTAACTAGAAATGCAGAAAAGGGCGTGAAACTAATTAAAAGGCTACAAATTTGGGTAAGTCAAGGGACTCCCCACTCTTAGGGGATTTAAGATATCCTTTACTGGACTTTTAAATGTCATAAACCACTTTAAATAGGTATTAAAACATAAAAGAGACGTTATGATAGGTAAACTAGAAAGGAAACCCAACACCCCCATGGTGGCACTATTTGGGTGCGACACCGATCAGTGGCACCGATAGGTGACACCATAGTGACTCCCTTCCACTGACAATGATGCCCTCCTGACTAAACGATGGTTTCCAAGACACCATAAACACCAGAAATTTTCAATGTAATCGACCATGAGGGTCAGGGCCATTACATTGAGAAATATTATCAAAATGGTTCCCTAAAATTTCTATTATCTATTTAATAATATTAATAAGGAGGAATATTCAATGTTAATTCCCTAAAATCAATCTCTAATCATGTTTTCATGAGTATTATACTATCAATCCTAGGATCACATAACTAATTTAAATGCTTACCATAAAACCCATTCTTTTCAAATATAACTCAGAAATGATGAACTATCTAGGGTTTAATACCCAATAAACACCCAATAAAATCCTAACAATTGAAACCATCACACAGTCACATGATTACCATGTGAAATTCTTATAAAATTCAGAAAATTTCCATCCTTCAAAATTCTCTGATATCCACTTACACAGGATAACCCCACTTCCTTGGGATACCATCATATCAACCCACCAATCTCAAGTCAT
Source organism: Viscum album (assembly GCA_963277665.1). NCBI lineage: Eukaryota > Viridiplantae > Streptophyta > Magnoliopsida > Santalales > Viscaceae > Viscum > Viscum album. The sequence goes on along the minus strand of OY728121.1, from coordinate 82,809,482 downwards.
AATATTTGTACCCTCATAAATAGTTTACACACTCAACACATTCCACCCCGAGTAATGTTCAACAATTTCATGTCATTCCTCCAAATTTATGGATCATGCACCAAACAAAAATCATAACTCTTTAACAAATCTCAATTATTATGTCTCGTATAGTGAAAGGAAACCCATTTTCTAACCCAAAAATTTTAGAGTTAAATCGATATTAGTTATCCTTGTACCTATCTACATACTATAAGTTTATCTCATCATACAATTTATCATATCATGATGGAATTACTATCAGGGGATCTGTATTCAGGATAGTATTATAGATGATTTTATTCATGAAATGTATAAAAAATAAGTTATTTGGAAAATATAAAATTTTATCATTTAGATATAAGTTTTTTGAAACCCATATCAAAAACTATTTTTTTAATAACACAAAAGTATTAAAAAAAATTATGTACCAAGGGAACATGTATAATCAATGCACACATTTCTATTTCCACTATTATCTAAGAAAAAATATACAAAACACAACTCATTAATATATTCATTAATCACATTCAAATCATGTAATAATGAAAAAAAAATTGTTTAATTTAACTCCTTGGTACCTTGGATTTCCTCCTATAAAATTTCTATATTAGTACAAATAATGCATACATCATATGTTTTTGAAAAGTCCCTCCTATATCTACCATATTCCATGTTATAGAATATAAAAATACTTTCATACTATTTTGTAATATCTTGGATTGGTTAACTGTATATTAGCATTGTAAAAGATGCCACATGAACAAAAGTGAACATTTCCACATTATAGAGGCTAACGACTAGTATCTAGGGTAATATGACATCTCATATAGAAACTATATGCTCAGAATCATTATATACTATACTAACTAAATAATTGAAATGTACATAATTGAAATAATTATTAGTGTGAAACATATTTGTTTTTAGAAAAATGCATAACATGATAAAAATAATCCCTATGATACAATAAAATAAATACATAACTAAAAATTCCAAACTTATAATTTAGAAAAACCCATCCTATAGAATTATCAAATGAAATAAACTGGGTTGAATAAAATAAAAATAAATAAAGGATACATCACAATACATCATATATCTCACCTATAATGTTTCTCCATATCACCATTGATATCATCTAACTTTCTTCTCGTGATATGGACCTTACAATAACATTCATACCAAACATGATATTTTTGTGTGTATGAAGGATCATTTGTTGGATGTGATTATAAAACATAGTAGGACATGAAAAAAATGACCATAATATAACCTATTGATTCTATGTATAAATTTACTACATGAAATGTATGTTTTAAAAAGTAACCTTCATAACAAAAATCAAAAAATTTGGTACATAGAGGGTGTCTTCGCCAATTGATGAATCCTACATTGTCTAGTATAATAAATTAGATATATTATCACATGAAACGATAAAACAAACAGTTTTGGAACTAAAATAAAATGGGAAATTTACTTGGTATAATGTAGTTTATAAATTTAGTTTAAAATTCAATGACCCTTTTCTTAGGGTGGAGAATGAATAATTAGTAAAAAACCTAACTTGTTTACAATTCCTTTGTATGTGAAATATGATATATTACCCATAAATAAAATATGTGTGTTTTTTTATGTATATGAATATTGTAGGTAAATAGTATATCACAAGATAATATATTTGATTGGTTTGTTGTTTTCCAAACCATTTATCCCATCTCATAAGGTAGGAACATATGAAACCTCATAATCTGACAATAAGAGTAATATTAATTGGCTAAGGTATAGTCCCAAAAAATTTAATTGGGTGAGGTATAGTCCCACGAAATTTGAAAAGAACCTCTTTATGGTGAAAATACAAAAATCTATATTTCTATGCAATGACTAATGTATGTCAATGTCAAAATGTATTTTATTATAATTATTATCATTATAAGGAAAAGTGATAGACAAAACGTAGACCTGGACTAAATATGTGGAACCTTAAAAATATGTATTTTGATATCTCTATATCGAATCTCAAAGAAATCCTCAATGATCTCAACATATGTATCCTAAAAAAGGTTACTCTTCAAAAGGACATCAACTCAAGACTCATCCCATTAATCTAGTTAAACACATCTATGTGGATATAGTCCCTTAGGATATATCCTAATAATTAAAATTCCCATGGTCATGGGGTAGACCCTCCTTTAATAAGCACATTATACACTACCCTTTTTTGGTTAGAACACATATAATATTAGAATTTAATTATTATATACCATTATTATTACACCTCAACTAGAATGACTTGGCCTAATCTTGAATGCCATATGAACTAATACATTTCTCCTCATACAGAAGTGGATGCAGACTAAGAGTGAGCATCTGAGTCCATCAATGGCATGACTATACACTCTGTATCTTGTCAAGGGATTAGTAATAAATCAAAAATATTTATTAAATAACCAGAGTCAACATATAGAAACTAAAGAATAAAAAGTGTATTTATTCCATATAAGTAATATATTCTGCATATTTTTTTAGGCCAAAAAATATTATTAAGTGAAGATAAATAATTTGAATATACATTGGTTACTATAGAGTTCATTATAATCCTCTAGTAGCTCCATACATTTCTTCTCAACCATCTACTATAGATAACTTACCCTATACTGGGTCCCTAGACACGAATTCTACAAGTTCATAGAAATTACCATTTATTATGCGAGTATAAGAGTATATGGGAAACCACCATTTCATCCCAAACTACGTGTTCTAATGTAAAACTAGTTCATGGAATGATAATAAATGCCTAAAAATATTAATAAATTATAATCCAAATCTGAGAAATAGTGTGCTAATCAAGCCACCATAGAGCCATGGCTGTAATTTCTTGATCATCATACCGAAAGGATAATCTTGGAAGTCAATTTGTGAAATAAAAATACAGTAGGCTCATAAAAAATCTCCCACTAGTCACAATAAATTAAGTCTCATTAGGACCGTAGACCATCATACCCTCTCTCCATCATGAGTCAGGCCCCATAATTTCATACACCAACTATGCCTTAGGTGAGCCACCCAGGCCATCATTCCAAAATTACACCACCATGATTCAGGCCTCTAGACCATCATTCCCCATAGGCCTAGGCCCCAATACCACCACCCACACCCTAAGCTCATTTCCATCATCATTTTCATTGAAATCCATGCACACTCCCCCTCTAAGGTATACACATCACATTATGGTTGACCGAACTCTAATACTAAAAAAACCCCTTATGTAATTGTATCAAAAATAACTATATAAATCCTACATGTAACAAAAAAAATTATCTTGAGAAAAATTCAAGAATAACTTATCAACATGTGATCATAAAAAAAATAGAACATGCTCCTCTTGCAATACTCATAGAATTATATATCATAATCAGTCTCAAGGGATACACACACCCACAAGAAATTATAATCATTAACATTTTCAAGACCCTTATTTTTCTTATGAATTTATGTTCTTTCAAATAAACTAAAGTTATTTGACATCTTTTCATACAAGAAACCCCATGTATATCTTGGGTTACACAAAACACGATGTTTTAAAGAACTCAGACAAAATTTTAATTTTATTGTTTAAATATGAACATTATTAACTGATCATTAAATTTAGTGATGTGTGTAGATATATATTTTTTTAAATAGTAATTATAATGGTTTTATATAAATAAAACAAATTGATATAAAAATAAATAAATTTTGATAACATAAATATATGTTTCAATAGTACTATTTTCTAAAAAATAATATTTATTTATTTTTTTGAAAAATAATAAATTAAATTTTTTGCAATTTTGAATTTTTTTTAATATTATATTAATTTTTTAATTAATCATTTCAAAAATAAATTAGGATGAATTTTTTGTCAATTTCCAAAATGATTATTTTTCAGTAAAAATTGAAAAATATGAGTTTTATTTAAAAATGACTTTTTGTTTAAATATTTTATTCAGTTTAATTTTAGTTTTAAAATGGATATAAAATTTAAATTAGTTCAATTTTTACTAAATGATCCAATTTCGGTCATTAGAATCATTTTTTATTGAAATTTGATGTATAAACATTTTCTATTTTTTGTAATATTTTCAATTTAGTAAACCACATTCTCATCACGATTATCAGTTTAGTTATAAATTAAATTCTACCACTTATGTGAATGGAATTTGGAAAATGGATTTCATATTTAGAATCTTAAAAATATTTATTACATAATATGTTCAACATCATTTTTTTCCATTATGAATATTAAAAATAGTAAAAATTATTTACAATGGATAAGGTAAAAATAGGTTTATGAGGGTTAAACTAATATGAAAAGAACTAAAAAGGACCCAAAATATTTCAACAACCAATTATATATGTATTTTTTACCTTATCAATCCTGTAATTGAGAATGGTCCATTTTGGATCCTTGGGTCATGATTAAATGCGGGTGCACCTTTTTATTTCCAAAAAGGGTGTTAGACTCGTCAAATATAAAGGGCCACCTATACTCATATCATATTCACAATTCATAAAAATATTGTAATTTTATATACCTACTAAAATCACTTTACTTAATTCCCTCCTCACATCATAAAATCCATAGATTAGTTATATAGATAACCTATAAAACGTTTTAGTGGAATCCAAAAATGTTTCCTAAAGAAGATGTAACATCTAGAACCAAGAAATTGATATTGTTTCTTTCCCCACCTCCATCGATTTTTATTAAACCATTATGATATAATAACCATAGTGTCAAATATATAAATATATGTTGTTATACTAATGGCATGACATACAACCATATCTTCTTGCAACACCATGAGTTTCTAAAAAATATATTTTATTAAAATAAATTCATTTTTTGGTATATTTATTTTCATGAATCCATGGAATTTTTAAATAGATTGTGTTATATGAAACACCTTGTTTATCGTGTGTCACATGCGACAATAAATATTATAAAATCAAGATATTTCATTAATATTATTATTTAAATTCCATTGTTGTAATCATTCCATTAAACATAATTAATTGAATAAAAATATCTTTTTTTTAAATATATATTAAATCTTTTTATGTAATTATATAAAAAATATTTAATTTTGGGTAATGTCTTTATATTCTTTCTCAAACACTATTCTAAAAAAAATGTTATTTATTATTTTTTGTGAAAAAAAAATTATTTTCAAACTTTTGAGAAAATGATTTTTATAAAATATATATAATTCATGACATCATCATGAAAAAATTATAATTGGTTTAATTTTTGATATTTTTCTAAAAATAGTATCTTTTAAGTGAATAGTGAAAAATACTAGTTTTTATTGAAAATTGTCATTCCTTTTAATGCATTTATAAGGATATATTTCTCAAATGTGTATAAAATTAATATTAATTAAAATTTATATCAATTATTCCAATTTAGACAGTTGTGTTAATTTTAAAATTTAATTTCTATATAATTTTTTAATATATTTAATCATTTTCTTTTAGGAAAACATCTTTCTCATCATGTTTACTTGTTTATTTTTAAATTACATATTTCCACATAAATAAAAAGTATTTGGACTAATTTATTCCATATTTTATTTGAAAATAATTTATGTTATCAAATAATTTCAACTTAATTTTGACTATAATAAATAGTAATATAGTAAAAATTATTTACCACAATTAATGTAAAAATTATTTTACAGGGATGGGTGAACTTAAAAGATAAGGGTCTAAAAAGTTCCAAAACATAAACAAAACCCATTTAATATACATATATTGAACATATCATAACTTTTCCAAAGAATGGATAAATTGTTAGCCATATTAGATGATAAATATGTGGGTATATATTTTCTTTTTCAAAAATTACAATTGTGCCACTAACCTCACTTATAAAAGGATTCTGTTTATCCCATCATTTTTATGCATCCAAAAATAGTTGTTTCACCCAATACATACCCAAATAAATTACTTAATTTCATACTATAATCATACAACCTTTATTTTGGTTAGAAATTAATCCTAAGAATCTTTTGGATCAAACTAAAGGATGTTTTCTGAAGAAGACGTAATGTCCCTAGCATATCATTTTATTTTATTTTATTTTATTTAAGTGCCTCAAAAATCTATTTTTATACCATTATTATATAAAAAATTAAAATATTATATATATTTAGAAATTATTCTTTCATTTTAATAAACTAAATCCCTCTCCACTTACAAAAAAATGGTTTAGAAAATCATCATTCAATGTATGGCGGACTAGAGTCTGACGAACTATTTTTTTAGTTCTCCATCATCCCCTATCATAAAAGTATTAAGTGGGGGATTAAATGTTTATATAATATCTTAATTATACTATTATACATCTATAAATATTATGTCACATATACCTTTATAATTTTAGTTTTGTGGGAATATGATAACATTATTCGTGTGTAAGGCTTACAACCACCATGCAAAGTAATATGATTAAGTCACGCTTTACATGGAAGATAATATGGATGGATTGAGTCAAAAAAAATTATATATATATATATAATTTATTCTGAATTATAATATATTACTTACTCTTATTTTTTCAATCCTCTAGGAAAATGGAAACAATTTTTATGTGTAAGTGTGGCCTACTATCTCTGTGAATGGGGAATTTCATTTTAATTCTATAAATATGTTGGACTAATACAAAAACATATATAATATATATAAATCTTCATATAACTGGTTAAATCTTGGATATTATGTAACAATGATAAAATTAGAAGGAAAAAAATTAAAAATAAACAAATATATAAAAATTAATGATGTTTTTACCCAAAACATAATTTAAACATATAATTGTTAAAAAAATTAATAAAAGGTCATAATTAAATATTGTGTTGAATGGAACATATTTTTATGGGTTTTAATATATTTATAAAAAAATATATTTATTATTTTTTTATGGAATGCGTACAAAGTATGTCAGTACCTAATGTATTGGAATTCTAGTCTCTCTTTTTTTCTAAGAGAAATATTCAAATTCAGCACTCATTTATTTATAGTGTGGTGCATATACTAACCATATGATATTTTATATATTTAATATTGTTTTTTTGTTTTTTTTAATATTTAATTTTTATGTTATGTGTCAATGGGGATTGTGATCAAAAAAAATTCTATAGTAAGGAATTTTTTTCTCACTTTTTACTTTTGTGATACACATGCTATATTCACCACCTATTTCTCTTATATGTTTATATACAACTAATTAATGTATTTTATTATTATTATAAATAAATTTATTATTATTTAAATATCCATTATTGGTTCTCTCGTTCATTGAGATTACGGTTCAAATGTTACCAAAGTGGTAAGAAATTGTTGTCACATAAATCCTTCTTGGAGACCTATTTTATTTTAGGCTCCTATCTTCTTTTATGAGATGTATATATAGATACTTTTTTATTTAACATAATTTTTTTATTATCATTATTTTATGAGTTCCCTTAATGTTGTCCTTCTGTGGGGATTACAATTCAATGTTACCAAATCGGTAAGAATTTTATATTACAATCACATCATTTATCTGGATTTCTCATGTATTTCTTCCAATTATGAAATAATATTAACTATATCTAAAGGAAATAATTTATTTCATTCCCATTTGTTATTTCTACATAGTATATATTCTATTCATTTTCTTCTCTTTATGTGGAGAATATTTCAAAATAGTGTTTTTAGGAAAAATCGCCTTTAATTCTATTTTCAGTTGAAGCCCTATTTTCTTTAAAAACCAAACTTTATAATTTTTTTAAAAATGCTTCTAGCATTCTATAAATTAATTATCAAATATATTTTACCCATGTTTTAGTATTCTAAATACTTTCTTAATGGAATCTTTATATCGTTTTCTAAAAAATTTATGTTTTACTTTAACAAAAAATTTGAAAGGATTATTTATTTTAACTTGAAAAAAAGAACAAAATTTTCCTCCACCATGACCATTATTTTCTAAGAATAGTACATTATAAAATTTCATGGTTATTTTGAAATATTTAAAAATGTTTTATGTTTGGAAAAGTGTTTTTCAATGTAAATTTTTTTTCCCCAATAAAATCTAATTTTTTTAAATAATACATTATATGTTTTCATGGTTATTTTGAAATAAACATATTTTGAAATTTTTTTATTGTTTTATAAATTTTTTTCAAAGTTGATTTTTTTCCCAAATTTTTTTTAGTGATCATTAAAATTCATTTTATCTCAAGGGTGGTATATATTGATATTACTTTTAATTTATTGAGAATATGATATATGTATAAAATTATTATTATTTCTCCTGATGGTCCATGTTTATAATGGAAAGATTTCTATGAAACCTATTTCTCTTCCACGTGTTATACCATGATAAAATTATTATGAAACCCACATGTTTTTATATGTTAGGATATAATGAAAGGATTATAATACATATCTAATTTAAATATGTTATGATACAATGAAATGATTAAGAATCCCATTTTATTTAATGTTATATGATATGATGAATTTTAGTGATCTTTTGAAAAACATACATACGATTTCACTATATGGCTGATGGGACCTATATATACCTTCCTTTCATTAGGTAAATATTTATATCTCATGAGATATATGGGATTGGAATGGTGAGGGAACCCTATTCTCTAAGGGTATTTTACCTTTACAAATATTATGGTTTTTGGATTGGATCCATTAATCCATGATAAACCTGGAAGTGAACCTTGAATACAATAGAAATGATTTTCTATGCTTATTTTTATGCCAAAATTATATGTCTTATACTAAATTTATGATCATTAGAGTCATTTTATTTTATTCACATATAATTTATGTTAAATGAACTACAATCATTTATTCTATGACTCATAATTATGATCTTCGATATCTAAGGAAAAGTTGTCAAATTTTATGCCCATGTTATCATGCCCCTATATTTATGTTATTCTTACGTAACTCCATTGTTTACCCTTACCGAGAATTTCAAATCAACATTTATTATTTATCATTTCCCTTGGTTAAGAAAAATTTAATTATATATTAGAAATCTATGAAGTGTGATACTTTGGAGAACATATTGGGAGATGACATAACTCAATTAATGGACATTTACGTATCTGTCCAAGGTTCCAAAAGCATTATACATTTAGGATCCTTGGTCAAGTGTTTGTCTAATGTAATGAATATTCATACTAAAATATGTAATATCTATATATTATAATACTTTTTCTCTATAAATTGTATCAAATGATTTTTTTAGTAATCCATTTGAAAATATGATATGAAAATAGTGGTAAAATCTCTCGGGGGGTATTTCAATGGATATGTCATGGTATGTCTCTAAGAAAAAGTATAAGGATTAGAAAATGTATAGGAAAATGTCCAAGAATTTTGGTAAAGGATAGATTTAGTGGGTGTCAAGAAATTATGTCCCTGTCTGGATACTACATGTGTATGACGATGAGGCATAAAAGTAACTAAGAGTAATAACTTTGAAAATGGTGCATTGATTGAGAATTGATCATAACCCGGTGCGTGAAAATAATCCATTTTTAATCCTTTTTTAACACACACTAGGGATATTCTATGTAAATTAACAATCTCTTTATGAACCATAATGATGGATATAATTAGATCACACTATTCATAGACCAGGATAAACATTAGGAGTCATAGATTAAAATAATTTTTCATGATTTTGACATCATATAATTATTTTTCAAGATCATGTGGTTTCCTACTTGGATTATTTTTCCTTACACTATAATCCCTATTTTCATTCAATGGATAGAACTAAAACGAAAAATGTAATGGTTGAGTGTGATGAACAATGCAATGATTTTCTTCTTGGGAATCAAAATTTTATGGGAGATATAATAAGAAATATCATTTCTATTCTCACACAACATTATAAAATAATCAATCGTGTCGAACATCTAAAAGAGAAAAATAGGGAACAATGTTCTATTGATTATTTCAAGATGCCAAATCCACCTACCTTCTTTGGATCCACTGATCATCTAGATTCTATGTAATGGTTTAGTACCCGTGAAATGTTATTTTCCATTATCCACTTTTGGAACATGAATAGTCGAATTGTTTTTTTATTTTTGGGATGTAAAAGAAGATAAATGCTGGAATATCATTAACAATACATGGAGGCTTGATGAAATTTTCCCTATGAATTTGGATTTGTAAAATAACATATTTATCAGTATAAAAAATATTCATATTTTTCATATGAATATGGATTCTGAGTTCCTTGAGTTTATGAAAAATATTGTTCAATATGATGGTACTTTTGAAGAATATTTTACAATACTTTTGAGGTATTCTTCTGGTTTTATCATCTAACATTAAAGTACTGTTGATTGATTCATTAGTGGTATAAAACCATCTCTCTTAAGGGTTTTATCCACAATAGATTTTAGTTTATATGAAGATATTGTTCAATGTTCTCTTAAGGTGAAAATAGAGGCTAGAGTTATGTATCATTCACATGGTTATGATAAGAAGAGAAAAATTTCATTCAATGGAACATAAAAAACCATAGAGAGAAGAATATATTATCAAACTCTGATATATTATCAATATTACTATTTAAATAAAACCATTATAAAATATCCTTTAGAATTATTAGTATGAAAATTCATTAAAAAATAGAATATAATTTATAATTAGTTTAAATTATGAAAATATATTGACACAAAATAATTTTAAATAAATTCATCATGTGTTTCAAAAATATTATTTTCTCAAAAAAATATTATTTATTTTTCTGAAAAATAAGAAAACTAATCATTTTTAATTTTATAAAATTAACTTGATAAAATTATTGACATTTTCCATATAATACTATAAAATTATCATATTTTGAATTTTTTGGGTTTTTTTTGGAAAATATTTTTTTTAGTGAATAGTTAAAATATAGGTTTTCATTAAAAACTGTCTTTTTGTGGAAATAAATTATAAGGTTCCTCTTTGATTTAAAATGGATTTGGAATTGAAATTACAAAAATTATCTATCAATTAATTACATTTAGGACATTTTAATTAATTTCATATTTAATTTTGAGGTATTTTTTAAAAAATGTGAACATTTTCTCTTTAGAAAACTTCTTTCACATCACGGTTGTGAGATTAATTCTAAATTAAAATTTTCCACTCCTAAGAATGAAATTTTGAAAAATTTATTCTATACATGTAATAATAAGAATTTTTGTTATCCAATATGGTTAACATAATATTTGACCATGATGAATTGTAAAAATAGTAAAAATTATTTTGCGTGGTTAAGGTAAAAGTGGGTTTACAAGGGTTTGGGGGGTTAGACTAAAAAGAAAAAGGTCAAAAAGGGCCAAAACATTTAAAAAATGAATTTTATGGAAATATTTATGACTTAAAAAAATTAATATTGATAATGGTTTATTGTGGATCTATGTGGAATGGGGAAAATGCGAGTAAAACATAATCATTTCAGAAATTATAAGTCTTCTACTCACATTACATATAAATGGATACCAATTATCCTATCCACTTTACACTTTTATAACCATTTGGTTTGGAAAATTTCTATTCAAATTACATCCTTAAGTGGATCCTCTAATCTTATAAGACTAATTTTGTAACACCCCAAGCTTCCACAGTACGCTTCTCTTTGAATAATACAGTAGCGTGTGTTGTTTGCAACTTCAAGTTTTAACACACCACAACCAATCAAACTAGCCGTTATGAAAAGTAATACACACATTTTGAAATTTTATAAATTTTATCATTCAAAATGGACTTCATTTTTGGATTTGGAATATCGAAATTAGATTAGGGTGAATTTTTGGTATTTTTTTGAAAACATTCAATTTTTGATGAATAGTTAAAAACACTGAGTTATAGTTTAAAACTGAATTTTTATTTAAATAATTATTTATTTTATTTTAATTTATTTTATGTCAATATAGACACATAATACCTATATAAGTTCAATGTAATTCATTGGAGTCAATTTATAATAATTTTAAATACATAAAAATTTTATATAACTTTTCACCGTCTTTTACCCACCTCCTAAGAGAATTTGCAAATTCACATAAAACTAAATTTATCGCTTATATGAGTGAAATTTAGAAAATCCGAGAGATACGGTTAACATTAAGGATTAAAATGTGGTTTAGTAAGATAAAAATAATTTTTGGTGAATAGTAACTTTTAAATTTTATTTACCATGGTTAAAAGTAAATAGAGTAATTAAAGGTAAAAAAGATATTATTATTACCCTAACACATGTCCTAATTCTATTGGAAAAGCATAGTTTGAAAAAAACCTTAAAAATAAAATATGAACCTCTTTGGTCCACTTAAATTAGATTAGGACATTTATTGTCGCGACCCCCTCCCCACAAAGTGTACCCCTCCTGGTCCAGCAATGTGAGAAGGGAGATAATGACCCCCGAGTCCCGCCTCCAGTAGGCCCCGGTTTGGTGACTAGCACTGAGGGTATCGTAACACACAAATGGGAGGCATTACCCTCTAAGAGAAAAAATGTGGAAGAGAGAGATATGATAGAGACCAATCAACTCCAACTCAGAACTGGAAATATAAAATAAACCCAAGTGCACAAATGGAATGTCATGAAAAAGTACTAAAAAAAAGGGGAAAACTGCAAGTACCCATAAGAAAGTAAAATAGCTGCAACCACATGCCTGAACAGCTCCTGCAACCCCAAGCTAGTAGAAACCGGCTTAATCTCCATTCTGATCCAAGTGACCTGAAAAACCATTTGTATATACATAGGTTGAGTATAACAATATACTCAGTAGGATCCTCCCTGAAGCCTCTCGTGCAGAGGTAAAGAAAGCATGCTAAAGCACAGTGAACAACAAGTTAAAATAACTCGTCACCTAACAGGTATACTAGGTTTCCTACCTCACCATGGATACTCTCGCCAAGTAACACATACAAGAATATAGCATATAATAAATAATATCAAGGGTACCCTGCTACTACTTCCCCACTGGTTTTCCAATTTACCCCAACGTCGCATGTCCGAAGCTTCTCTCTCCAAAAAGGCTTGCCTGCAGACACCTTGGCGAAGCACCAAAATCTGCACCTCGTGCACCACAAAGGCTTGCCCACAGACACCTGGGTGAAGCACCACACCATCCTTACAACCAATGTAACCAGTTAGTTTCTGTGAGCCACCATAGCTCACATAACATGTATGATACGTCAGGTATTGTACCTCAACCCATTATATCCCATACTTTGAGTAAGGATACTCAATCCGTCACAGCCTATACATGTTACACCTATAGTAGTCTATAGGATACTATATCCAGAATATATGCATGTGAATAACCATAATCCATTACATCCCTCTACACACATATATGGGGAAAACTAACCGTTGTGCCTAATGGCACAAGTATCTACCAAGAGAAGAGAGCGAGGCCAAAGGGGGTAGTCAGACATTCATCCTCCCACCAGAATGTTGGGGAAAACACCCCCAGGGCTCGGAATCCCCGGGGTGTCAGTTTCCCTTACTGACAGGGTGGAGTAGCATATAGAAACACAAAAAGTATAGAATATATTATAACTCACAACCACACTATGGGGATAACCTAGTCTTAGACACAAATGCAGCTAACGTCTCTCGGACTCCGGGCAGCCACTTCTAATACTAGGTATCCTATAAGCACACAAACATTTAATGAACTTTATTAGATTTCTTCATTTCATTTTTATCAATTCCACTGTACGTTAATTAATTCTTTAAACATTAATTAACTGTGAACAAATCCACATTAAATTTCATTAGCATCACAAGCAACGTCAATTGTTCCTTCAAAAGATTTCAACCTTATAATTATGTTTCAGTGAACAACAACCCCATGGTTTAACACCATTTATTCACACATTCATTAGAGAAACACTTTTCCATATTCCCAGGCATTCTATAATAGCATTCTATGCTACTACCACAAGGGGGCTCAATACGGTGAGTAGATGTACTACCCATCGAGTCTTTTCCACCTATAGCAAGAGCGTAGACCCATTCTCTCCTGAGAAGCTAAACACAGAAAGCACGTGGCATACCCAATGTGTCATTGCCTCTTTCGGAAGAAGGGTAAGCCAGACCAGCTACATTGAGCAGTGTGGAAAAGTAAAGCAGATAAACAATCAAAGAATCCTAAAGAATCGAACAATCACATCCAACACATTCCATCATCCCAGGTGTCCTCCCCAACACCCACTTGCATAACCAATTCATCTCGCCACTCTAGGCATCATCCGTTGCCACAACCAAAAGGGCTCTGTGCCCCCACATATCACAACAACCATCCAGGATCACATCACAACACAAGTAGCAGGAAAGTAAACATCACATCAATTGGGCTATTGGCCCTTTAAAAATACAGAGGGTAACTTATAAACCTTCAAGGAATTATCAAACAATCAAAACATCAAACCATCTTGAATTAACATATTTATAATCTGTTGGATACAAAATCGGGAACCTTACCAGTAAGTTATCTCAAAAGATTATACATGCTTACTAGGCCAATTTGATTAACATCAAATTACCACAAGAACCAGATTCGTTTTCATGCCTCTTTATCTTTGGCAAAACAAATATCAATTAGTCCCGGTTTATGTTCTTTAGCAATTCCCATCAAGGAAAACAGCTAAGCAAAGCAAGCATAGATATCACACCATCTAGAAAAACAAGAGGCAATAACATACGATCGATACAATTTCTTTATCCGGTTCAATGTATTTATTATATCAATTCCATTGTCATCCAGTTGGATTAAACATGCTAACAATATAGTTTCACGTAAAAGAAAGAGATGCAATGAATCCCCTACCTCAATGGTTTTTTATGAAAACCACAACCGTCAAGGAATCCTCAAGAAACCTGGGTCGATTCTCCAAAAACCCCACCTTATATCTATCCTCCTAGAAAGATCAAGACCAAAGCTCTTCATATTTGACATCCACATAATAAGATCTACCCATAACGGCCATAGATCTAAGAAACCGAGAGAAGATGAGGAGTATATCTAAGTAGATCTAAGAAACCAACCATGAAAGAGGAAGAACGATCACATAACTCAAGAAACTGGATTCAATTCATCAAGAGAAGCCTTCAGATCACCTCCAAAATGACGGGGAGAGATTCTCCTACCTTCAGGGAAGGGTAATCTTGAGTTATAGCCACATAGCGGCTTAAAAGAACCATTTAGTGGAAAAAACGAGTCAGATCCACAATTTTAGGATCTAATTTAAGTGCCCGCATGGTTTTCTCGCACGGTTAGACAAACCATGCGCTAACCGTGCAGTCACTACTACCTCATCAACCACTCCTCACATGGTTATGCTGCACATTTAGATAAACCATGCTCTAATCGCGTGCTTTCCACTGCCTCCAACACCATCCTCGCACGGTTTGGGTGCTCGGTTTAGACAAACCATGTGCCTCCCGTACGAAAGCTATATCCCTTTAGTTTCCATTAAAAGTCCATCAAAATAAACCCAAAGTCACCTTAACCTCCCAAAACACCTATAACACCACATTTTCACAAAGTAATGGACTGGAGAGGTCTGGGCCATTGCATCAGATACCTCTCAAAATATTCTCGTCCTCGAGAATCCAAAACCCACCTAAAGTGAAAACGAAACAGGGTCATAACAACCAAACCTCGAGATACATCTCAAAAGAGAGAAAGCCACAAAAGAAACAAAGGGAGCCTTCTCATAAACATGAAAGTTTCATATCCACATCAGCTATAATGACACATGAAAAGGGTTAAACATTAAAAAAAATTGGGTACTGAGAACGTATCTGTGACTCATGTTCCCATGTACTCTCCTCCAAGCCACTGTGTCGCCACAAGACACGAACTAATGGAATAGAATGCTCGCACAACACCTTGTCCTTGTAGTCTTGGATCTCCACAGGTCACTCCTCAAATTTTGCGTCATCATCGACATCGATCTCTCCCCAATTGATGATGTGAGAGTCATCATGAAGATAATGACGGAGCTGTAATACATGGAAATCATCATGTATCCGACTCATCTAAGGGGGAAGTTCTACTCGATACGCCATAGATCCAACATGAGATAACACCTCGAAAGACCCAAAAAACCGGAGATAAATCTTACTTCCATATCCAAACATTCATTACACATGACGGGGGGTCACCTTCCGAAACACATGATCCGCAAAATTAAATTCTAATGGTATCCTTCTTTGATCGGCATATGCTTTCTGATGATCCTACGCTGTCTTCATCCTCTCACGAATCACCTGAACTATCTCTGTTGTATTCTGCACTAATTCTTGTCCGTGAAGTGCTGACTCTCCAACCCCAGTCCAACATAATGGAGAACGGAAAGGCCAGCCATACAAGGCTTCAAATGATGCCATACCGATGGTAGAGTGAAAACTATTATTGTAAGAGAACTCTACCAAGGGTAAGTGCCTCATCTAGGAACTTCCGAAATCAAGAACACAAGAGCGTAAAATGTCTTCAATACTCTGGATGGTTTTCTCTATCTGACTATCCGTTTGAGGATGAAAAGAAGTGCTAAGACATAGTTGAGAACCAAAAGCATGTTGGAGACCTCTACACACCCTGGAGGTAAAACAAGGATCTCAATCAGAAATGATTTCCCTAGGGACTCCATGAAGTCTCACCACCTTCTCTAGATACCGCCTCGACAAAACATCCACTGAGATTGACTCCTTGATATCTATAAAATGTGCCAATTTTCTAAAATGATCCACTACCACTCAAGTTGAATCATGTCCTCCTGAAGCTCAAAGTAAATTAGTAATGATGTCCATTGAGATGTCCTCCCACTTCCACTGAGGAATCTCTAATGGATGACGAATACCACCTAGAACATGGTGTTTGGCCTTCACCTTCTGGCAGACCAAACATTAAGACACAAAATCCACAACTGCACGCTTTAGCCCAGGACACCAAAACTAACTCCTCAAGGATTGGTACATCTGTGTCACGCCCGGATGTACTGCTATGGGCGAAATATGGAACTCTTGGAGTACCATCTCGTGCCTCGTCAAGGGAACTAAAAGCCTCCTGGGATACAAAAATCTGTGTTTTTCATCCTAAGAACAACCATTAGGGGCCTCATCACAAACAACTTGGTCTCTCCAGGATTCCACCTCAAGATCCCCCAATTGGGACTCTTTTACCATCTGCATCAGGGATGATTGTACTGTCATCTGAAAAAGAAAACCTCTACCCCCAACTTCTCCAATATCAAGATGTAATGCTGACAGTTCTTCTATTACTCTCTTGGAATCACCGGATTCACGCACAACATCACTAAATGACTTTCGGCTCAGCGCATCAGCTACAACATTCCCTTTTCCAGGTGTATACGATATTTCTAAGTCGTATTACTGTAAGAACACCATCCACGGATGCTGTCGTAAGTTCAACTCACACTAGTTGAAAACATACCTCAAAGTCTTATGATCAGTGAAAACCACAAAGCGATCACTGATGAGGTAATGTCTCCACAACTTCCGAGTAAACACCATGGATGACAACTCAAGATCATGGGTGGCATAGTTGAATTCATGGGGAAATAACTACCAAGACCCATAAGAAACAACTGACCTCTTCTACCTGAGAACACATCCTAGTCCCAGATGTGAAGCATCGCATAAAACATCAAACTAAACTCCCTCAGCTAGAAGAAAAAGTACTGGAGCACTTACTAACTTCACCTTTAGATACTCTAAATCTTCCTGACACTGATTAGTTGATATAAATGCGTCATCATTCCTGGTCAAAGCTGTTAGAGGAGTTGAAACTCGTGAGAAATTTTCTACGAACCTCTTGTAGTATCCTGAGAGACCAAGGAAACCTCGCACCTCTGAAACTGTCTTGGGGGCTACCCAACACACAACTGCTTCTATATTCAATGGATCCACAACAACTCTCTGTTGGGACACATCATTCCCTAAGAAAAGGACTTATCGAGTCCAAAACTCACACTTTGACAACTTCCCAAACATTAGATGTCGATTAAGAACTCCCAAAATGGCTTTTAGATACTGTGCATGCTCCTCTTCATATTTGGAGTACACAAGGATGTCGTTGATGAAAACTACCAAAAACATGTCCAGGAATGCACATAACACAACATTCATCAATCCCATGAACACAACTGGAGCATTCATCATGCCAAACGGCATTACAACGAACTCATAATGCCCATGATGAAAACGGAAAGCAGTCTTCGGAATATCCTCATTCTTCACACGCATCTGATGATATCCTGACCGTAAGTTGATCTTTGATAACCAACTTGTGCCCTTTAGTTGATCGAATGAGTCATCAATCCATGGAAGAGGATAGCGATTCTTTATTGTAACTTTTTTTAAGTGATGATAATCGGCACACAACCGCAAACTGCCGTCAGCCATCTTCACGAAAAAAAACTGGTGCACCCCATGGTGACACACTTGGCCAAACAAAACCGCACTGTAACATACCATCAAGCTGTATAAGTAGCTCTCACAACTTATAAAGGCCACCCTATATGGAGATACAGAGATAAGTGATGCTCCTTGCTATAGCTCTATTCCAAACATGATCTCTCATCGAGGGGGTAAAGCTACAAAATCTTCTGAAAAATCATTAGGGTACCCCTCTACAACCCGAGAAAACGCCAACTACTAAACCACATAAGAACTCAGAATCATGTCGACCATCATGGACGATAAGGATGGGACGTGCCTATGACCCATCAGAGGATCTCTCTCACCAACAAACACCACTTCTTCTCTATCCACACCAAAGAAAAAGACCTTCATCCAGAAGAAATCCACGATAGCCTGCACCGAATACAACCAATCCATGTTAAGGATGACATCATATAGTTGTATTCATAAACATAGGAAATCTCCCCAAGAGCGGTGTTGCTCCAACACTAGCTCACAATCTCTACATATTTCAAACAAGTCGGCTCGACCTCCAACTGGCATAGTCAATGCCAAGGGCACTGGAAGCCTCTCTACCTCAAGTCCCAAAGAATGGACAAGGGTAGGTGATATGAAGGAGTGTGTCGCTCCTAAATCAAAAAAGGCATACACCAAGGTAGAAAACAAGCAAAGGGTACCTCGAACGACATCTGGCTCGTCAGGGGCTGGCAACGCAGGAGCATGAAGATGACCATGACTTCCTCTATGACCTCTCTGGCCCTAATGATGACCACCACCATGACTGCAATCTACTCTCTGAGGACGGGGAGCATCATGGGGCTATCCTCTGCCTGCCTCATCTACCCTATACTGATCTAAAGCTGGTGAAATTGGCTGCTGCTGCCTCGGATGGAACTTCCTCAATGGAGGAACCTGGAGCATAGCACCCAGTGCATGATGACCACTCTGAAAGGTTGGGCACTCCCGCTGCTGATGGCCATGACCACCAGAAGAAAAAAAGCGCCTTATCCCTTGGAATAGGGCTAAGAGTTGCTGCCTCTGGAGATGCGATATGTGAAGTGATGGGACCTACCCCCTGCTGAATGGAAACTCTTATGCCCTGAAAACTGGGAACCTTAGACCATATCCTTACTTCATGAGGGATCATGAAGATCCCCCTCTCGTGATGATCTTGTCCTGACCAAAGTTCTCTCGACAACCTATGCCCTTGCCAACACCTCAATATATATCTTCAGCATAAATAGGGTGACCTGGCGCTGGATCTATGGATGTAAAGCCTCCTCAAAATGTGTCTCCCTGGCCTCGTAATATGGTAACAGGTCCGAAGAATATCGTAAAAGGTTAATGAAATGGATTCCAAACACTCGAACAGTAGATCTCCCCTTTCAAAGGGTAAGAAGCTCATGGCAACTGGATGCCTTCGCAGTCGAAGAAAGGAACTCGACTCTAAAATTGTATCAAAACTCCTCCCATGAGATCGATGATTCCTCACGATCGCTGAGGAACAAGATACACCATTGCCTTGCTGCTCCATTAAACATCGTCACAGTTAAGGACACCCAGTGCTCCTTCCGAGCACGGATCGAACTAAAACATAACTCGACCTCCTCCAACCAGTCTTCCGTGACTGCATCTGAAACGGAGCCCACATAATTCTGTAGAATCTGGTGCTGAAACTCTCAGCGTGCCTTCCTCCAACTGTCTTCATGTTCAACTTCTACTCTACAACGATCTACTGGAATAGCCTGCTGGACATTTTCTACACAAACATGAAGATGATGTCAACCTAGAGACATACCTGTAAAATAACAACTATTAGAGCTGCTAAACTTGGAATATGGAAGACTCAACATTAATTAATTAATTGTTTTATTTTATTCATTTTAGGTTAACCTATCCCAAGTTCTACCCATTAAAACACATGCACAAAGAAGAATGATGCATTATCCTTTCCTAGGTCTCTACCCTGCAACTTGTATCACCTTGTTTAGTAGCCATTTTAATCATAAAGGTTCGTACATCAGATCATAGGGGGACCTAAATGCCTATGTCTTAGCTGGTCTCTAGTGTTTACCTCCCTTTCTAAACATGAATGAAACTGTTTCCCTACCATCCCATGCAACCTCACATGTTCCTAACTCCAAACTCCATCCTATCCCGCAACCAGACCTCTGATACCACTCTTTCATGACCCCCTCCCCACAAAGTGTACCCCTCCTGGGCCGGCAATGTGAGAAGGGAGATAATGACCCACGAGTCCCGACTCTAGTTGGCCACGAGTTGGTGACTATCATCAAGGGTATCATAAGACACAAATGGGAGGTATTACCCTCTAAGATAACACATTCCGAAGAGAGAGATAAGATTGACACCAATCAACTCCATCTCAGAGGTGGAAATATAAATGAAACCCAACAGCACAAATGGAATGTCATGAAAAAGTACTACAAAAAAGGGGGGAAACTGCAAGTACCCAAAAGAAAGTAAAACAACTGCAACCACAAGACCAAACAGCTCCTGCAACCCCAAGTTAGTAGAAACCGGATTAATCTCCATCATGCACTAAGTGACTTGAAAAGCTGTTTGTATATACATAGGGTGAGTATAACAGTATACTCAGTAGGATCCCCCCTGAAGCCTCTCGTGAAAAGGTAAAGAAAGCATGCTAAAGAACAGTGAACAACAAGTGAAAATAACTCATCACCTAACAGGTATGGTAAGTACCCTACCTCACCATGGCTAATCTCACCAAGTAATACATACAAGAATATAGCATATAATAAAGAATATCAAGGGTACCCCGCTACTACTTCCCCACTGGTTTTCCACTTTACCCCAACATCACACGTCCTAAGAATATCTCCTCAAAAAGGCTTGCCCGCAGACACCTGGGCGAAGCACCACAATCTACACCTCGTGCACCACAAAGTCTTGTGCGCAGACACCTGGGAGAAGCACCACACCATCCTTACTACCAAAGTACCCAGGTACTTTCTGGGAGCCACCACAGCTCGCATAACATGTATGATACATTAGGTATTATACCTCAAGACATTACAGCCCATACTATGAGTAAAAATCATCAAGCCATCACAGCCTATACACGTTACACCAATAGTAGTCTATAGGATACTATATCCAGAATATATGTGTGTGAATAACCACAAGCCATTACAGCCCTCTAAACACATATATGGGGAAAAAACCGATGTGCCTAATGGAATAAGTATCTACCATGAGAAGAGAGCAAGGCCAAAGGGGGTAGTCAGACATTCATCCTCCCACCAGATGGTTGGGGAAAACACCCCCAGGGCTCAGAATCCCCGGGGTGTCAGTTTCCCTTACTAACAGGGTGGATTAGCGTATAGAAACACAAAAAGTACAGAATATATTATAACTCACAATAACACTATGGGTATAAACTATTCTTAGACGCAACTGCAGCTAACGTCTCTCGGACCCTGGACTGCCACTTCTAAGACTAGGTATCCTATAAGCACACAACCATTTAAAGGGCTTTATTAGATTACTTCATTCCATATTTATCAATTCCACTGTACGATAATTAATTGTTTAAACATTAATTAACTGTGAACAAATTCAAATTAAATTTCATTAGCATCACACCCAAAGTCAATTGTTCCTTCAAATAATGAAAAAATCATCATTATGTTTCAATGAACAACAACCCCATGGGTTAACACCATTTATTCACACATTCATTACAGAAACACCTTTCCATATTCCCAGGCATTCTTGAATAGCATTCTATGCTACTAACAAAAGGGGGCTCAACACTGTGAGTAGATGTACCACCCTTCGAGCCTTTTCCACCTTTAGCAAGAGCGTAGACCCATTATCCCTTGAGAAGATAAACACATAAAGCACATGGCATACCCCTTGTTTCTTTTCATCTTTCAGAAGAAGGGTAAGCAAGACCAGCTAACTTGAGCAGTGGGGAAAAGTAAAGCAGACAAACAATAAAAGAACCCGCAAGAATCCAACAATCAAATCCAACCCATTCCATCTTCCCTGGTGTCCTCCCTGACACCCACATGCATAAAATGATGCATCTTTCCACTCTAGGCATCATCCACTGCCACAACCAATAGGCCTATATGCCCCCACATATCACAACAACCATCCCGAATCACATCACAACACAAGAAGCAGGAATGTAAACATCACATCAATTGGGCTCTTGGCCCTTTAACAATCCATAGGGTAACTCAGAACCCTTTAAGGAATTATCAAAAAATCAAAACATTAAACCATCTTGAATTAACATATTTATATTCTGTTGGTTCCAAAATCAGGAACCTAACCAGTAAGCTATCACAAAATATTATACATGCTTACAATGCCAATTTGATTAACATCAAATTACCACAAGAACCATATTTGTTTTTGTGCCTCTTTATATTTGGCCAAAAAAATATCAATTAGTCCCGGTTTACGTTCTTTACCAATTTCCAATCGTGGAAAACAGCTAAGCAAAGCAAGCATAGATATCACACCATCTAGTAAAACAAGAGGCAATAACATACGATCGATACAATTTCATTATTTGGTTCAAATTATTTATTATGTTAATTACATTATCATCCAGTTGGATTAAACATGCTAACAATATAGTTTCACGTAAAATAAAGAGAAGCAATGAATCCCCTACCTCAAAGGTTTTTGACGAAAACCACAACTGTCGAAGAATCCTCAAGAAACCTGGGTCGATTCTCCAAAACCCTGCCTTAGATATCCCCTCCTAACAAGATCAAGACCAAAGCACATCATATTTGACATCCACAAACATAGATATACCAATAATGGGCATAGATCTAAGAAACTGAGAGAAGAGGAGGAGTAGATCTAAGTAGATCTAAGAAACCAACCAAGAACGAGGAAGAACGATCACATAACTCAAGAAACCGGATTCGATTCATCAAGAGAAGCCTTTGGATCACCTCCAAAATGGTTGGGAGAGATTCTCCTACCTTCAGGGAAGGGTAATCCCGAGTTATGGCCACTTAGGGGCTTAAAAGAACCATTAGGAGGCAAAAACGTGTTAGATCCACAAATTTAGGATCTAATTTTAGTGCCCGCACGGTTTGCTCGCACGGTTAGACAAACCGTGTGCTAACCATGCGATCACTACTACCTCATCAACCACTCCTCACATGGTTAGGCCGCACAGTTAGATAAACTATGCGCTAATCATGCGTTATCGACTGCCTCCAACACCATCCTCGCACAGTTTGGCCGCACGGTTTAGACAAACCGTGCACCTCCTGTGCAAAATCTACAGCCCTTTAGTTTCCATTAAAAGTCCACCCAAATAAACCCAAATTCACTTTAACCTCCCAGAACACCTCTAACACCACATTTTCACTAAGTAATAGACTGGAGAGGTCCGGGAAATTACATCAGATACCTCTCAAAAAACTCTCATCCTCGAGAATCCAAAACCCACCTAAAGTGAAAATGAAAGAGGGTCTGAACAACAAACCCTCAAGATACATCTAAAAAGAGAGAAATCCACAAAAGAAACAAAGGGAGACATCTCATAAACATGAATGTTTCATAACCACATCAGCTACAATGATACATGAAAAGAGTTAAACATTAAACAAATCTGAGTACTGAGCACGTATATGTGACTCACGTTCCTAGGTACTCTCCTCCAATCCAATGTGTCGCCACAAGACACGATCTAAAGGAATAGAACTCACACGCAACAACTTCTCCTTGCGGTCTTGGATCTCCACATGTCACTCTTCAAAGGTTGCATCATCATCGACATCGATCTCTCCCAAATTGATGATGTGAGATTCATCATGAAGATAATGACGGAGCTGTGATACATGGAAATCATCATGTATCCAACTCATCTGAGGGGGAAGTGCTGCTCGATACACGATAGATCCAACATGAGATAAAACCTCTAAAGACCCAAAAAACTGGATAGAAAGATTACTTCCACATATAAACCTTCACTGCCCATGACGGGGAGTCACCTTCCAAAACACATGATCCCCAAAATTAAATTCTAAGGGTATCCTTCTTTGATCGGAACATGCTTTATGATGATCCTACACTGTCTTCATCCTCTCACAAATCACCTGAACCATCTCTGTTGTATTCTTCACTAGTTCCGGTCTGAGAATTGCTGACTCTCCGACCCCAGTCCAGCAAAACGGAGAACAGAAAGGCCAGCCATACAAGGCTTCAAATGACGCCATATCGATGGTGGAGTGAAAAATATTATCGTATGCGAACTCTTCCAAGGGTAAGTGCCTCATCTAGGAACCTCTGAAATCAACAAAACAAGAGTGCAACATGTCTTCCATACTCTGGATGGTTTGCTCTGTCTGACCATCTGTTTGAGGATGAAAAGTAGTGCTGAGACATATTAGAGAACCAAAAGCATGCTGGAGACCTCTCCACACCCTGGAGGTAAAATGAGGATCTCAATCAAAAATGATCTCCCTAGGGACTACATGAAGTCTCACCACCTTCTCTAGATACTGCCTCGACAAAACATCCACTGAGCTTGACTCCTCAATTTCTATAAAATGGGCCGATTTTGTTAAAAGATCCACTAACACTCAAGTAGAATCATGTCCTCCTGAAGATCAAGGTAAATTAGTAATGAAATTCCATTGAGATGTCCTCCCTCTTCCAGTGAGGAATCTATAATGGCTGAAGAAGTCCACCTAAAACATGGTGTTCGTCCTTCACCTTCTGGCAGGCTAAACATTGAGAGAAAAACTCTGCAACCACACGCTTCAACCCAGGCCACCAAAACTAACTCCTCAAGGATCGATACATCTTTTTCTCGCCAGGATGTACTTATATGGGAGAGATATAGAACTCTCAGAGTACCATCTCATGCATCATAATGGGAACAAAAAGCCTCCCGGGATACAACAGTCTCTGTTGTTCATCCTCAGACCAACCATCAGGGGCCTCACCACAAACAACTCGGTCTCTCCAGACTTCCACCTCTAGATCCCCCAACTGTGACTCTTCTACATTCTTCATCAGGTATTACTATACCCTCATCTGAAAAAGACATCCTCTAACTCCAAATTCTCCGATATCGAGTTGTAATACTGACAGTTCATCCATTACTCTCGAGGAATCACCAAATTCATGCACAACATCACTACATGACTTTCAGCTCAGCGCATCAGCTACAACATTCCCTTTTCCAGGTGTATATGATATTTATAAGTCGTATTCCTATAAGAACTCCATCCACTGATACTATCATAAGTTCAAGTCACGCTGGGAGAAAATATACCTCAAAATCTTATGATCAGTGAAAACCACAAAGCGCTCACCGATGAGGTAATGTCTCCACAACTTCATAGCAAACACCACGGCTGCCATCTCAAGATCATAGGTGGAATATTTGCATTCATGGGAAAATAACTGCCATGAACCATAAGAAAAAACTCACCTCTGATGTATGAGAACACATCCTAATCCCAGATGTGAAGAATCACATAAAACATCAAACTGAACTCCCTCAGCTGGAAGACAAAGGACTGGAGCACTTACTAACATCTCCTTTAGATACTCGAAAGCTTACTAACATTCATCAGTCGATATAAATTCCTGATTATTCCTGGTAAAAGCTGTTAGAGGACTTGAAACATGTTAGAAATTGGTTACAAACCTCCTATAGTATCCTGTGAGAACATGGAAGCTTCAGACCTCTCAAACTATCTTGGGTGCTACCCAAGACACAACTGCTTCTATCTTTAATGGATCCACAACAAATCCCTGTTGGGAAATAACATGCCCCAAGAAATGGACTTCTCGAGTCCAAAACTCACACTTCAACAACATCCCAAATAGCTGATGTCGATGAAGATCTCCCAAAATGGCTTGTAGATACTGTGCATGCTCCTCTTCAGATTTGGAGTACACAAGGATGTGGTCGATGAAAGCTACCACAAACTTGTACAAGAAATCACAGAACACAACATTAATAAATCCCATGAACACGGAAGAAGAATTCATCATACCCAACGACATTACAACAAAATCATAATGCCCATGATGAAAATGGAAAGAAGTCTTCGGAATATCCTCATTCTTCACACGCATCTGATGATATCCTGACTGTAAGTTGATCTTTCATAACCAACTTGCACCCTTTAGTTGATCGAATAAGTCATAAATCCGTGGAAGAGTATAGAGATTCTATATTTTCACTTTGTTTAAGTGATGATAATCGACACACAACTGCAAAATTCCATCGTCCTTCTTCATGAACAAAACTGGTGCACCCCATGGTGACACACTTGGCTGAAAAAAACAGCACTGTAACAGACCATCAAGCTGTATACATAGATCTCGCAACTCAGAAGGGGCTACCCTATATGGATACATAGAGATAAGAGATTCTCCTGGCTATAGCTCGATCCCAAACTCGATCTCTCATCGAGGGGGTAAGGCTACAACCTCTTCTGAAAAAACACTAGGGTACTCCTCTACTACCCGAGGAAACCCAAACTACTAAACCTTAGAAGAACTCAGCATCATTTCGGCCATCATGGACGATAAGGATGGGACACGCCTATGACCCATCCGAGGATATCGCTCACCAACAAACACCACTTCTTCTCTATCAACCCTAAAAGAAAAGACATTCTTCCTTAAGCAATCCATGATATCCTGCACCGAATACAACCAATACATGTTGAGGATGACATCATATGGTTGTATTCGTAAACATAAGAAATCTCCCAAGAGCGGTGTTTCTCCAACACTAGCTCAAAGTCTCTAAATTTTTCAAACAAGTCAGCTGGACCTCCAACTAGCGTAGTCAACGCCAAGGGAACTGGAAGCCTCTATACCTCAAGTCCCAAAGCATGGACAAGGGTAGGTGATATGAAGGAGTGTGTCACTCCTAAATCAAACAAGGCATACACCATGGTAGAAAAATAGTAAAGGGTACCTCGAACGACATCTGCCTTGTCTGGTGCTGGAAATGCTAGAGAATGAAGCTGACCACGACCTCCTCCATAACCTCTCTGACCCTGATGACAACCACCACCATGGCCGCGCTCTGCTCTCTGAGGATGGGGAGAATCATGGGCATGTCCTTTGCCTGCCCCATCTACCCTATGCTGATCTAAAGCTGGTGCAACGGGTTGCTGCTGCCTTAGCTGGAACTGCCTCAATGGAGGAACCTAGAGCATAGTGCCCGGTGCACGATGACTACTCAGAAAGGTTGGGCACTCCCCCTACTGATGGCCATGACCACCATAAGAAAAAAAAGCACCTGGTCCCTTGGTATAGGCCTACGATTTGCTGACTTTGGAAAAACGATATGTGAAGGGCTGGGACCTACCCCCGGCTGAATGGAAACTCTTCTGCCCTGAAAACTGGGAACCTCGGACCATATCCTTGCTTCATAAGGGATCATGACGATCCCCCTCTCGTGATGATCTTGTCGTGGCCAAAGTTCTCTCAACATCTTCTGCCCTTGCCAGCACCTCAAGATATGTCTTCAGCATAAATGGGGTGACCTGGAACCGTATCTATGGACGCAAAGCATCCTCGAAATGCCTCTCCCTGGCATCCTAATATGGTAATAGGTCCGAAGAATATCGTAAAAGCTTCGTGAAATGGATTCCAAACACTCGAACAATAGAGCTCCCCTTTTGAAGGGTAAGAAGCTCCTGGCAACTGGACGCCTTCGCCGTCGAAGAAAGGAACTCGACTCTAAACTTGTCTCGGAACACCCCCCATGAGATCGCTGATTCCTCACGATCTCTGAGGAATATGAACCACCACTGACTCACTACTCCACAAATCATCGTCATAGCTAAGGACACCCTGTTCTCCTTCCGAGCACAGATCGAACTGAAGCCTGTCTCAACCTCCTCCAACCAGTCTTCCGGGACTGCATCTGAAACGGATCCCTTGTACCTCTATAGACTCTAGCGCTGAAACTCTTAGAGTGTCTTCCTCCAAGTGTCTTCGTCATCAATCTCTACCTTGTGGCGATCGGCTGGAATAGCCTGCTGGACATTTTCTATGAAAACCTGACGAGGACGTTGACCTAGAGGCACACCTGTAAAATAACAAATGTTAGAGATCCTAAACCTGGAATTTGGAAGAGTCAACATTAATTGAATAATTTTTTTCTTTTAATAATTTTAGGTTAACCTATCCCATGTTATACCCATTCAAACATAGCCACAAAGAAGAATGATGCATTATCCTTTCCTAGGTCTGTACCCTGCAACTAGTATCACCTTGTTTAGTAGCCATTGTAAACTTAAAGGTCCATACGTCAGATCATAGGGAGCCCTAAACGCCCATTTCTCAGCCGGTATCCAGTGTTTACCTCACTTTCTAAACATGAATGACACTATTTCCCAACCAACCCATGCAACCTCACATGTGCCTAACTCCAAACTCCATCCTATCCCTCAACCAGACCTCGGATACCACTCTGTCATGACCCCCTCCCCACAAAGTGTACCCCTCATGTGCCGGCAATGTGAGAAGGGAGATAATGAACCCTGAGTCCTGCCTCCAATTGGCCACGGGTTGGTGACTATCACCGTGGGTATAGTAACACACAAATGGGAGGCATTACCCTCTAAGAGAACACATGAGAAATATATAGATAAGATAGACACCAATCTACTCCAACTCAGATCTGGAAATATAAAAGAAACCCATGTTCACAAATGGAATGTCATGAAAAAGTACTACAACAAAAAGGGGAAAAACTGAAAGTACCCAAAAGAATGTAAAAAAACAACAACCACAAGCCCGAACAACTCCTGCAGCCCCAAGTTAGTAGAAACCTGCTTGATCTCCAACCTGCACCAAGTGACCTGAAAAAAATTTTGTATATACATAGGGTGACTATAATAGTATACTCAGTAGGATCCTCCCCGAAGCCTCTCATGCAAAGGTAAAGAAATCATGCTAAAGCATAGTGAACAACAAGAGAAAATAACTCGTCACCTGACATGTATGCTAAGTTCCCAACCTCACCAGGTCTACTCTCACCAAGTAACGCATACAAGAAAATAGAATATAATAAAGAATATCAAGGGTACCCCGCTAATACTTCTCCACTGGTTTTCCGCTTTTCCCCAACATCGCACGTCCTAAGCATCTCTCTCCAAAAGGCTTTCCCACAGACACCTCGGCGAAGCACCACAATCTGCACCTCGTGCACCACAAAGGCTTTCCCGTAGACACCTGGGCGAAACACCACACCATCCTCACAACCAAAGTAACCAGGTAGTTTTCGGGATCCACCACAGCTCGCATAACGTGTATCATACATCAGGTATTATAACTCAGGCCATTACAGCCCATACCTCGAGTAAGAATCCTCAAGCCATCACAGCCTATACACATTACACCTATAGTAGTCCATATGATACTATATCCAGAATATATGTGTGTGAATAACCACAAGCCATTTCAACCCTCTACACACATATATGGGGAAAACTAACCAATGTGCCTAATGGCATAAGTACATACCAAGAGATGAGAGCAGGGCCAAAGGGGGTAGTCAGTCATTCACCCTCCCACCAGAATGATGGGGAAAACACCCCCTAGTGCTCAGAATACCCAGGTTGTTACTTGCCATTACTGATAGGGTGGAGTAGCATATAGAAACACAAAAATTACAAAATATATTATAACTCACAACCACACTATGGTAATAACCCAGTCTTAGACACAACTGTTGCAAACGTCTATCGGAGTCCAGGCTTCCACTTCTAAGACTAGGTATCCTATAAGCAGACAACCATTTAAAGATCTTTATTAGATTACTTCTTTCCCTTTTTATAAATACCATTGTGTGTTAATAAATTATTTTAAAATTAATTATCTGTGAACAAATCCACATTAAATTTAATTTGCATCACATCCAAAGTCAATTGTTGCTTCAAAAGATTACAACCTTGTCATTATGTTTCAGCGAACACCAACCCCATGGGTTAACACCATTTATTAAAACATTCATTATAGAAACACTTTCCCATATTCCCAATAATTCAATATTATCATTCAATGCTACTAACACATGGTGGATCAACACGGTGAGTTGATGTAGTACCCGCCGAGTCTTCACCACCTATAGTATGAGCTTAGACCAATTCTCCCTTGAGAATCTAAACATGAAAAGCATGTGGCATACCCCATGTGTCATCGCCTCTTTCGAGAGAAGGCTAAGAAAGACCAGTTGCCTTGATTAGTGGGGAAAAGTAAAGCAGATAAATAATCAAAGAACCTGCAAGCATCCAAAAATCACATCAAACCCATTACATCATCCCTAGGGTCCTCCCCGACACCCACATGCATAAACCGATTCATCCCGCCACTCTAGGTGTCATCTGCTGTCACAACCAAAAGGCCTCTATGCCCCCACATATCACAACAACCATCCAGGATCACATCACAACACAAGCAGCAGGAAAGAAAACATCACATCAATTGGGATCTTGGCCCTTTAACAATCATGATGGTAACTCAGAACCCTTCAAGGAATTATCAAACAATCAAAACATTAATCCATCTTGAATTAACAGATTTATAATCCGTTGGTTCCAGAATCGGGAACCTAAACAGTAAGTTATCTGAAAAGATTATACCTGCTTACTATGCCAATTTGATTAATATCAAATTACCACAAGAACCAGATTCGTTTTCATGCCTCTTTATCTTTGTCCAAACCAATATCAATTAGTCTCGGTTTACATTCTTTACCAATTTCCATCAAGGACAATAGCTAAGCAAAGAAAGCATAGATATCACACTATCTAGGAAAACAAGAGGCAATAACATACGATTGATACAATTTCTTTATCTGGTTCAAAGTATTTATTCTATCAATTCCATTTTCATCCATATGGATTAAACATGATAACAATATAGTTTCACATAAATGAAAGAGAAGAAATGAATCCCCTACCTCAATGGGTTTTGATGAAAACCACAACGGCCGAGGAATGCTCATGAAACCAGGGTCGACTCACCAAAAACCCGAATTATATCTCTCCTCCAAGCAAGATCAAGACCAAAGCTCATCTTATTTGACATCCAGACACTTAGATTTACCCATAACTGGCGTAGATCTACGAAACGGAGAGAAGAGGAGGAGTAGATATATGTAGATCTAAGAAACCAACCAAGAACGAGGAAGAACGATCACATACCTAAAGAACCCAGCTTTGATTAGTCAAGAGAAGCCCTCTGATCTCCTCCAAAATTCTTGGGAGAGATTCTCCAACCTTCTAGGAAGGGTAATCCCAAGTTATGGCCACTTAGGGGCTTAATTGAACAATTTAGAGGAAAAAATGACTGAGATCCACAATTTTAGGATCTAATTTAAGTGCTCGCATGATTTTCTCCCACGGTTAGACAAACTGTGCACAAACCATGTGGTCACTACTACCTCTTCAACCACTCCTCGCATGGTTAGGCTGCACGGTTTGAAAAACTGTGTGCTAATCATGCATTATCCACTACCTCCAACACCATCCTCGCATGATTTGGCGGCACGGTTTAGACAAACCGTGTGCCTCCCGTGCGAAAGTTATAGCCCTTTAGTTTCCCCTAAAAGTCCACCCAAATTCACACCAAGTCACCTTAACCTCCCATAACTCCTCTAACACTGAATTTTTACAAAGTAATGGACTGGAGAGTTCTGGGCCATTACATTTATTATTATTTAATTCAAAGAAGAGTTAAAAGAGTTGAAATCCAAGTTTAATAACTAAAACATTATTAATATAGGGATACATATAAGATAAATTAGACGATAAATATTCATTAGAAATATAAAAATATTTTCTACATAATGATATTTTATTTATATTTTTTAGACATTAAATAAGTTAAATTTTTTTTGATACAATATGATGCAGTAATTACCTAATTAATGAAATATTAAAATAATTGATATTATAAATACCCATATAAATGTAATTTGAGACTTTTTATGAATTAAACGAATTTTATAGATTAATATGACATTTTAGGGTTGGTTAGATGAATTTTTTTCGAAGAAATAATGCTGTTATGAATTTATAAAAAACAAAATACCAAATAGTGTCAAAATTGACATGAAGGAGTTTTTAAAACAAATACTTTATTATTAATTGATATTATATTCCTAAAAATATAAGGTTCGGCCAAAAGACGTATATAATTATAGGTGTATCATTAATGAACCACTTGGGGTTATCTTGGAAGTATATAGTATGTTTATTAACCATATAATATAAAAATCCAAAGAGATATGGTAAATGTCAAACTATTTAACTAAGAGTAAAATCTAAAAGATAAAGTTAATATAGTGACCCAAACCTATCTAAAACCTATTGGTTGAATGGTTTTCGACCCATACCCACCTTATCCATTAAATAATCGATTTTTGAGCCATTATAAACCGAAACTAATTTTATTATAAAATAATATTTCTAGCTTTTCCTAAGGTGGCTCTCACCCCTCTTATATAAGGGCACTCCCACTTCTATCTAATTTACACCTTCAAATCCATTTGGCTCGGCCAACCTCTGCCTAAATACCCTCTCATCTTTCCTCCCTTCATCCTAGAGGCCTTCCTTTGGTCATAAATCCAACCTATGTAGCACTTTTGATAAAATCAAAAGGAAGAACCTGAAGAAGAGGTAAATATCTCACCACCTATTTCAAGTTCCATTCTTCTTCCACTTCCATTCTATTTGTTGTTTCCATTATAAAATAATAACTCTAGTATATTATATACAATGTGATGTTATTATAAATATGGTAAAACCAAATTCAATATTCTATCCATCCTTTGAATGACTTGTCACCATACGTGTGTACGTACGGCTTACCGTCTCCCCGTCATGGTGTAATTGTTATTCAATACATTATTATTTGGATGGGTATTATAATGATGTGTAATTGATGTAAATAATAAATATAACATGATAATTATTCTGTATATATGATATACCATCCAATTATGTATTATTTTTATAACAAATGAATGATATTGTCGCTCGTGCGTATGTACGGATTACCGTCTCCACGAACGCGATGAGATTCATTCCCCATCTTATCCATTTAAGACTAATTTTCATTAGATGATTAAAAATAATTTTTAAAGACTTGATATCATTCTGTATATGAATCAGATACATCCCATCCATTAAAATATGACTCACATAACAAAGTATATAAAGGAAAACAAATATGTTAACACCTGAAACAATGATAATACT
This sequence comes from Viscum album, assembly GCA_963277665.1. Lineage (NCBI taxonomy): Eukaryota > Viridiplantae > Streptophyta > Magnoliopsida > Santalales > Viscaceae > Viscum > Viscum album. The sequence goes on along the minus strand of OY728121.1, from coordinate 82,775,679 downwards.
AAAATATTATTGACAATGAAATGTAAAAAGATAATATATGATATCATATTAATGTATATGATTCTTATATAAATTAATAAAAATTATTTCACCATTATATTGGCGGTTAACCTACCCACATCCATGTAAACGTACAAGGTAAGGGTTAATTTCACAATCTCTTCATTAACCGAGGTTGTTTATACATAATTATCTACTAGGTCCTCTTTGTAATCCACATCCATGTTTCTTAAAAATATATTTCAAAATAGTGTTACTATTTTATAGAATATGGTTTAATGTCATTTATACCATTTTTTAATTTTTATAAGATATTTATAAAGTAATATTTCTGTCATTATCCAAACAAGGTCCTTTTTAACCTTTTCAACAAACTTTAGGTAAGAATTTATTTTTTAACTTATACGACAGGTGCGGCTATTTTCTGCCATTATAAAATCATCAAAGCTTACCTTACAGTATTATAAGAATATTTTCATTGTAAGTGTTTTATTTTATAATTATTTTAATTTTAAATGATTTCAAAAAAAGAGATATTTCTCTCAAATAGTTTTGATGTCATCTATGTCAACATCCTTTGATGGATTTTAAGTTTATTTGAAGTTGACTTATTATGATAAAAAAAATCCATATTTTATTGAAGGCTTTGTGATATTTTTGACTGTGGAAGTGTTATTTTTATACCATTCATTGTTTATGGATAATGTATTGACATTTCATATTCTAGTTTTAATACGAATGTTTATGTTATGTTTAAACCTATTCATATAAGGAATGCATTGGAATTTGTAAGTGATATGGGAAGACTGCTATAGCTCCTCGATGCATCGGTAGGTCTCATGAGACAAACTAGTTTCTTAGCACAAGGCCTTGAAAATATCGTATTTGTAGTCTTGGCATAAGGCCTTGACTATGTGGTTATGATAGTCTGGAATTATGCATTCCATCATTATGAAAGTGGTTTTTGATATTTCATGTTATTATTCGACAAGTATATTATCCATGTGAATAAGTAAATGGAATTATTTCACATTATTTTTGACATGTTATTCTAAAGTTAGAGTTTAAAATTCTTTTGTTTTAGTTATACATTGCCTTAAATTTTTATACTTATTTATGAAAGTTTCCACTATATTGTTATCCTTACTAAGAATCTGAGCTCACCCCTTTCTATTTTTTAATTTTTCCCAGGATGTGAAGAAGTATTTTATGACTGACCTATAGGGATAGTCTTATGGGATATGAGTGTGGTCTACGGAGACTATGTTTTTGTAGTTTTCCATTTTATCATGTAATGTAAGACTTATTAATTTATCTTGTGTTTCAAAGGCTACTAAAATAATCGTTCTTTTGAGGCTTGATCTTTTGTGATCATTCTAATGCTATGTAACAATGCACCGACTCTGGGAAACTAGGGTCGGTACGTTACATATTTTGGCCATAATGTCAACCCGTGGAGCCTTTTGGTGCAATCCAAAAGTAGTTTTCTAAAGAAGAGGTAAATTACCTAACTAAGCATTTTATTTTATTTCTTCCCCCACCACAAAAAATTATTATTTGACCATGAGGAAATAATAACATATAAATATTAAATATTATTAGATGTTTATATATCAATTTAATAACTTAAATTCTCCTCCTCTTCTATCAAATGGGTTTTGAAGTCATCCTTTGTGTGTAAGGTGGACAACTGCCTCCCAAACCGATGTTATTAATTTTACATAAACACCTCTCAAATCCGTATATAATAATGGATTAGATGTTTATATATGGTATCATTTATTATTTATAATTATGGATTTATTATATCACATATATCTTAATACATTTCATTTTATGTGAATATGACAACATCTCTTATGTGTACAAAAGACTACCGCCTCAGGAAGTGATGTGATTCATTAACACATTTCATGGAAGGAATGAAGGATTAGTTAAATGGAAATATGTGATATATGTAAAATAAAAAATTATTCCATAATTTTAATATATTATGTATCATTATTTCATTCAATATTTTATTAAAATTGAAACAATTTTCATGCGTACGTACAACATATGATCTCCATAATATGTGTATTTTATTTTATATCTCATACTCATATAGATTAATATAAAAACATATATGAAAAATATATAGGATATTTATATCCTCATTATTATTTTTAGATTTTGGAACCATGATAAAATTTAGATGATACGAAATAACATATAAAAACTTAAACAAAAAACAAAGTAGTAACTACCTAAAACACCATTTTAGAAAAAAATTGTTAATAAATTTTGATAGAATGGTCAGAAGTAAATTATAATTTTAATGATCAATATTATTATGTTTATGAAAAGTATTTATAATAAACATATATTTATTATACCTAAGGATCTAATGTGTGTGAAGGATGTCAAGACATATGTTAAGGGATTTCTATTATCTCTTTTATTTCTGTAATACATTTCGAAATTCAGTAGTTTTCTTTTTTGTGTGGAATATATACTACCCCCGTGAGTTTTTATCTCGTGAATTTAAATATTCTCATGATATTTAAAGTTACATTTTATTTTTATGTATTTTGGGTCTCACAATCCAAATGATTTCTAAAATGATTATGGATTTCATTCTCACTTTCTACTTCTCTGAATGACATGTCATATTTACCACCTCATTCTTTTATGTGCTATATATACTACCAATTAATATATTTTAGGATACATATAATTAATTATTTCATTTAAAAACCATTTTATGATCCCTATTTCATGTGGTTTATGGTTCAATAATTACTAATGTAGTAAGAGATTTTTTTCTCGAAATTAATTTTTTGATACATATGTTATGTTATACACTTATCTTGTTTTATGAGGTTCATATATTGACCCATTGATATGTAATATAATAAATTTATTTATTCTCATGATATTGTAAGTTTTAATTATCATTATTCTTTCATGGGGATTAAAATTCAAAGTTACCAATGTGTTAATGACTTAATGTTACAATATAGCAGTTTATCGAGATTGATCAAGATTATTGTAATGACCCATGTATTTATAGAATAATACTTTTTTTCATTTAAATTAACATTTATGAATAAGATATTATTTTTAAATTATAGGGGATTCTTTCTTCGATAGTACACTCAACACAAAACAATGGGTTTCTTTGAAATATTACGTTTCACACAACTTTGAATTACATTGAAAAATATTATAAAAATATTATTATTTAAAATGGTAGTTAAAGAATAGCAATTGTATTGGACGAAATTAAGAGAACTAACTAAAAATTTATTATTCATTTTTTATAAATATATTTACATTTATCGAATAAATTTTATATTCTTAAAATAAGAGTGAATCTGATTTTAAGCATGAAATACTCTAATATTATTAAAAGGTCGTTTTACCACCTCTTGATGGAGAACCCTTTTTAAAAATAGTTTTTGACACCATTATATGTTAAAATTGAAAAGATAAACTTATTATTTATAATTTTAACATCAAAATTTTATTTGGATAAATTTTTGGTAATTTTCTGATAAATTTCATTTTTAATGAATATTAAAAAATTCCACATTTTATATAAAAACTGCATTTTCATCTAATTTAATTATATAGATAGATTGTAATTTTAATTGGTTTTGAAGTTATATTAGATTTTATTTCAATAATTTAATCCAATTTTTTTTCATTGGACTAAATTTCACATTTAAATTGGACATAAACACATGTCAATAATTTCATAGTTATTACTTCTTAAAATCCAGCTTTTTAGTTTTGACAATAAGAATTAATTTTAAATTAATTACTGAAACATCTGTATTTCGTATTTTAAAAAATGGATTCCATATTTGGAATCATAAGTTCCTAATTATGTTAATAGGTGCCTTTTATTTGTAGATATTATGAATTGCAACTTCATTAATTATTTTATTTACCATGGTTAAAAGGTAAATCTGGTAAACAAGGGTTAATAATATTATTATAATAAACATATAATACCCTAAAAAAGATTTAATCCTATTGGATGATATATCTTTGACCATGGGTGTCCTTGGGTCGATTCTGGGACCCCATGGAGCAACTTTTTTGTGAATAGGACATTTTATAAGAATTAATTTAATGTAATAAAAAATATAACGTAAACAAGTCTATTTTACTAAAGAAAATATTATACGGGGTAATATAAGAGATCTCTTATAATATAAATATTAATTTGAAATATTAAAATATTTACTAAATCATTATTTTTTTACTTCTAAATTTTAGACATCAAATAAAAAATATATTTAGGAAACAATGATGATGTAGTGATTATCTTATTCAAGAATGATTTAAATAAATGAGATTATAAATATTAAAATAAATTTATTTTTAGCCTCATTATTCCATACAATAATTTCATCAATTACTATAATTTTTTATATTTTAATTAATAATGTATTTCTGAAATATTCAAGTTGTTATGGATTTCTAAAAATCCATGATACGAATAGTATAAAAATTGACATAAATGAGATTAAAAAACGAATACTATTCTATTAAATGATATAATAGTAATAAATATATTATATTTGACTAAATTACTTATATATAGTTGATAATGTCATTAATTAACCACTATAGGTTCTATGGGAATATTATAGTAACTATATTAACCATATAGTATGAATATACAAGAAGACATGGAAAGAGTTAAATTAGTTAACTACAGGTTAAAGATAAAAGATAAGGTTAAAGTTGTGATCAAGAATTGTATAAAACCTATTGGTTGAGATGTTTTCACCCATAAAATATCTTATATTTTAAATAAATTACTTTGGGAAAATTTTAAACAAAAAATAATTTTATAATAAAATAATACTTCAAAACATTCCTGAAGTTCCCCTCCTCCATCTTATAAAAGGGCATCACCCCAACCCATTTAATAATAGTTATCAATCCCCTTATCATGTCCAAACTCTATATAAATATGCTCCCAAAATCCCTTCCTTACTCCTAGAATACTTACCTTGGGAATGAGGTAATTTTATAAAGCTTTTTTTCTCAAATCTACAGAAGTTACCTGATTTAGAGGAAATGTCTTCTCTTAAGTTACTTTCCTTTATTTTCCTTCTCCACTCTCTATTATATTCTTATTCTTTTATTACATAACAAAACTAGTATCCTCAATATAATAGGATGTATTTATAAAAATTATTATTACTACACTTACACACACCCCTCCATTTAATGGATACAAACATAATTTTATGTGGATAGTGAACTACTCCCACACGAAACGACGATTGTTCGATTTCCCCCTAACAACTCTCATGTTGTCCATTGCGATGGAACTATGTATATATATATATATGATATATATTATATTTTTATTTTATCTGTGATTCTGTTTTTTATTTAAATTATACCTTTATCCTTTCCATAGTCTGTAAATACGATAATTTTATTTGAGGAAGTTCGGACTACCGCCCCCCTCAAAGTGATATCACTCATTCATGCAATTCTTGGAACGTATAAAGGATGGTGTTAATGAAATTACATAACATATATAAAATATTATATTATAATATATTTATAATATACCTATGTATCATTTAGTTTTCATTCCTTTAAATCTGAAAAAGAAATGAAAGTAGTTCCATGCATCCGCACTACTTACAGTCTCTATGAACGGTGCATTTCATTACTTATCTCCAAATGTAATGTATTATTATAAAAAAATTATATACTATATATATATGAGATTTAAATCATTAATTTAATTCTATAGATAATTTACTTTTGACTATATGGTCAATTTTAAATTATAACAAGTTCATATTTGACTCAAGTACTGAACATCGAGAAAACAACTGATATGAACATGAATAATTATATGGTTGTTATAGAAGGGTAATAAGTGATATAAAAGTAATAATAACCATAAAAATGTTTCTAAATAATGTTTAAATTAACTTATGTTTATTATTAATTAATATAAAGAATAAATTATAAAAGCCGAACTCAAGGTAAGGGAACTTCTTAACCCAATTTCCATTCTTTGGGTTAATCTTATAATTATTGATTATGTCTTGCTTCGATTATGTAAGAAATAAAATTTGCTAGAAATTACTTTTTTTATTATGCAAACTCTTTTGAGGAAAAAATTGAGAAACCAAGACAACTACATCACATCACCACTTAACCACTCCACCTAATTAACAATTCACCATTTCAAGACATCACCACTAAATGACACACAACTTCAAAACATGAACAACCCAACACATGACATCAAACAACTCAAACAAATTCAAACATTCAAAAATACAAACCATCACAGAGTAAGTCGAAACCACCAAAGAGAAAGATGAGAAACCAAAAACCTGGGAACATGAACAAAAGAAAAGTTGTGCAAACCTTATACCAGCTTCATCGATCACCATCCAGTACGACCATGAACCCCAGCCCAAATCCACAAACCCGTTAGCGAACTCCGAATGGAGTTCTCCCAGACCCGCCTAACAATGTGAAATGGAAAAGCCATCCACAATGGATGATGAAGAAACTAGAACGGGAAAGAAAAAGCCATCCTTAGCCGCACCCTAATCCACAGAAACCACAACACCAGCTCCAATAGAAACGACTCCGCAAAACCAGAACCAAAACCGAGAACCTTCCCCTACGAGGCATCCGAAAATAGCCCAGCACTGAACTGGATTCATCCCCTCAACCTGCAAAGAACAAAACATGAAAATCCCCCCTCCAACCCACACTGAAGCCGAAGTAAAGCCTCCCCAGAAACGCCAGATCCTTCCCTGGTCTGAAGCAACACCGACTGATGACCCCTGAGGAAAAACCAAAGCCGACCACCACAGAACTCCAGATCTGATGCCAACAAGCGGAGCCAGTCCATCACCGAGACACTATAACTGACTCCAGCCGAGGTAAACACCGCCATCACCGTGCTGAGGAGTCATTGAATCTATCGCAGATCTAGATTTGTCGCCAATAAATGAAGCTAGACCAATGATGAGAAAATCACCAGATCTGACTCTATCTGAAATTGAAACCACCATCGCCACACCGAGGACGCACCAAATCAAGCCGAGGGCGCACCTGGTCTAGCACCAAGCTGAGGGAGAAGCCAAAAAAACAAGTACAGATCTGCGATGGAGGATGGCATCGACGCCGAACAACCGAGACAAGCCGGAGGAGGGAAGAAGAGAACCTGCTGGAGAAACCATAGGTCAGGGAAGGGGGAGAACGCGACTACCGCTTAGTGTCATAAGAAATAACATTTTATGTCATATATTTTATTTATACTTAAATTATGTTTAATTATAGTTAATTCAGATAATAAATCTATTTTATTTACAAAATGATCTTTGTACGGGAATTTCAAAACTCAATTTCCACACTTTGGGTTTTACGCATACTTCGTTGATTATATTATGCCAAGATTATGTGTGGAATCACTATTTATTTATTTACGTTTTAATTTAAACTTTCTTTTTGGTGGATATAATATTTACATATATAATCAACCCATTTATAAATTATTATTCCATTTATATGAACATTGTAATGGAAATCTTAACTCAATCTACATTCATTGAGTTAAATATACATGTCATTGATTTTGTTTTTACAAAAATATGTGCAAATGTCCTCTAATTTCATTTCACATAATATCCAAATATATTTTTTGTATTTATATTTTTCACACATAATTATGTAATTGATTTATCCTTAATCAAATGATATAATCTTTTTAATGGTTTATTCATCAATTTCATTATTGTCTGAAATTGTTTATGTGTAAGTATTTATTGGGACATATTAATCATCCATGTCCATATTTCATTAAAATTTCCCTAAAAGGAATATTTTAGGGTTTTATAGAAGGGAATATTTATCTAGAACATCATTTTAAAATTTTTAAAGATTTATTTTTAGAAATCTTTTTAATTAATGTCCATCTTTTCAAAATGATTTTAATGATGTATTTATATGGACGTGATTATTTTAAAATTATAATTCTTTTAAAATTTTCAATTTGGTTTGGAACAATTTGATTCAAAAATATTCTTTTTAAATTTTGTAAAAGTTTCTTTAAACTAATTTATTATGGAAATATCAGGAAATGATATCTTATGATTGAAATGTGGAAGTGTTATTTTTTTCCTTTATGATTTTTCATATGTTATGATAATGGTATGGCTCTTGTGAATTGTTTAAATATACAGGTGGTTTCATGATAAACTAAGGGTGGGTGAGCCCCATATATCTCTTTAATGCATTTGGTTTACGTGATGGAGGTAAAGGTTATGGATTCTCCTGAGAGATTTAGGGAGTATACTGTGATTGGTATTCCATATGTAACTCCCTTTTTTGCTGTCAAATCTACAGTTTAATTATGTTATGGATGCCACAAGTTACCTTTATGATTTTTGATTTGTATGTTTTATTCCCAAGTCTTATGATTTCATAATGTATATTAAAGAGGTTATGATTTATTATTGAAAAGTATTATTTCATTGATTTGTATGTGTTGATGTACTAATGTTTTTTTTTCTTTATTTCATAACCCTTAATGAGATTTTTATTATCATCTCAAGTTTTTGAAGTTTTTTTTCATAGGGTATAAGGATGGGTAAGAGAAAAAAAGAATTAAATAATATTTATATCAACAAAATAATTCTTGTTTTATTTTAAGGATTTCCATATTTGTGAAAAAAATTGGATAGAGAAGAAATGTCTACATTGTAATTTTGTGAGATGTAATGTAATATTTATGGACTAATTCTGTAAAAATATAAACCTAAAAAGATACTCAAGGTGAATTATTGGATTAACTCATGATTATGTAATGTTTATCTCCAGGTCCTTATAGTTGGTATCAGAGGTCAGTTTAGATAAATTTAGGGGTTAAGGTGTTATTTAAGCAAAAGTGACATAACCATAATGGTTACCATATTAGGAAGAGTCGTTGTTATTTTATATAAATTTAATTATGTTGAGATAATATAAATATCTAAATATTATTGCTTAACCTCCTCATATGATATTATATAACGACTTTACGAATATACTCACATTGGACATTATTTTGTTTTAGTAAATGGATGGATTTAGTCGGCACAAAAGTAACAATGGATGTGAAGGAAACCATGGTTGTTGTATGAATAAAAACTGAATGAAATAGGAGATGAAACAGAACACTTTTTATTATTCTTAACCAACTATCTGAATTCATGATTGGCCACTTGAACCTTGGTTATTTTTCTAAGTCATCATATATGTGAGAAACGAATCCCAATTGAATTTTATGTAATAATCATAAAGGTAAGTATATTAAAAAACCTATGTGTCATTGATGTGGAACAAAAAACCAAGGAAAATGTTTCAATGGTATTGGAAGATGTTATAGATTTATTAATGAAGTTCATAAAGCAATAACCTGTCATGGGAGAAGGAGGCCTTCATTTGACTCGAGGAATGGGAAAGACGTTCTTTCCAAGGGAGCAATTGAATGTTTTAAATTTGGTGTGTATAGTCATTATGAAAATAGATTTCCAACGAAGATAGTTTGGGAATGGGATCTGCAAGACCATACAAATATATTTTTACCAGTACCTAATGCCCTTCCAATTGAGGATGAAGAAATTGAAAATAACCTATGAAAGGTATATATTATTTCTTAGATGATGTTTTGACATTATTTAATCTTAGGATATTATTCACGATTTTGTTTGTAGAAAATATTTATTACTGAATAAGATGGAAAAATGGTTAAGGGATCATGAAAAATTATTGATTATTAAGATGTCTTCTTCTTAGAAATTTGAGAGTTATGATATATATCTAGGTGATGAAATGCTTAAATGTATTAATGCACTTTTGTTGATGAGATTACTTTAGTATACTTTTCTCTTGTATGTGTAACCCTGATGTTGATTATATGAAAATTATATTTATGAAGAATTATCTTTTCTTTTGTGGATATAGTTATAAAGAACCATTGGGGTTTATATGATTCTAGAATTTGAGGCAATTACAGGTTATCACTTTTTGGGATGCAAATGCGATGCTTGAGATAACATTTGAGGAGAAAATATTTTATTGTTATTTTTGAGGAATTTACATCATTTTTTTGGATTTTTATTAAATTATATAGTTGTAGGAAAAGAAAATCCCACGAGAAGGGTGACAACCTATCGCATCCGATGAGGATGTAGGAATCAAACCCACAATCAAAGAGCGACAAGCGTGAATCACCTACCACTGTCCTACGTGAAGTCTCTAGTCAGTAAGACTTATTCTCTTAATTTTAATTGATTTTATGGATAAATAATAAGTTGATTTTGGGAACTTGTGATTGATCAAATGGATATCCTCAATACAGGAAAATAATTTGGTGAGTAAGTGAAAACTGTTTTTTTTTGGACATGTTTTCTCTTTTGGTAACATTGTATGCCTAAAAAAATAGAATACTATGGGATTTCATTTGAAGAGTAATTGTAGAATTTTATTTTGGAAGAATATATGTTTTAATTATGGAAAAATTGATATATGGGTTGTTATGGAAATTTATAACCTATCATGGAAAACATCTGATTATGTTAATTAATTTTATGTGTGAGACGTTAAGAGTAGTCGATGTTATTTGGTGATTCAATTTATCATGGAAGACTATGTGATAAATCACTTCAGAATTTGGGACTTCAATTTTAGTTTGGATTATTTTGAATAATATTAAATACAATTGTACATTGAATGTTCTTTGTTGAACATTGGGTATTGTTTGTTGTATTTTGGAGATTAATGGAGTATTATTTTTATGGGGTTATCTGATCTTGTACTAACCATTTTAGTTTAGGTTTATGTCTAAATATAGGGGAAATATATATTTATTCTTTTTTGGATTATGTGAATCCCTAGAAGTTGATTCCAGTGCTTTAGGTGTCACTAAGTCATCTTGGGTACTCATCGTTTGGAGAAAAGATGAGATTGTTGTAGAAATTTATTAAATGACGGAACTCTACAAGAGAAGTATGTATATTTCCTAATGTTATTAGTCTATCTCATAAATAGATTTATCAACTATATGAAATGAAACATAAAACAAAAACGTTGTCTGTTCACTTTTCTTACTGTGAAATCAAAGACTATTTAACCCATCACATGTTTGGGGTTTTTTGTTGTTAACTTTCTACTGATAATGTTTTCTATCAATCTCCATCAGGATATGATGGTTAGTTTTCTTCCATATACATGTTTCCCTACATGGAATCCAAGTATGTTTTATCTCAGGTGACCTTTTTTACTTCTACTTATTACTTTAAGGTTATAGTTTTATTGACTCTTTTTTTGATATGGGATTTTCAATAATGTTTTGGTGCCTAATTTTAAAATTGTGAGGGCACAATTTCCCAAAGGGGGGAAGGATGTAACGACCGAGGTATTTATAGAATAATATTTTTTTAATTTATATTAATATTTATGAATAAGATATTATTTCTACATTAATTGGGTATATTTTTTTTATAGTTTACTCATCACACCACAATGGGTTCCTTTTAAATCTTACGTTGCACACAACATTGAGTTACATTGACAAATAATATTATAATATTATAATTTTAAATGGTAGGTAACGTCTAGACATTTTGTTTGAAGAAATGAAAAAAATAATAACTACAATATGATTATACATGTTTGTTAAATATATTTACATATATCCAATAAATTTTAGATGCTAAAAATATGACTAGGTCATATTTTAAGCATTAAATACTCAAATATTTTAAGAATGTCATTTTGCCACGTTTTTGATGGAGAAAAATTTCTAAATCTAGTTTTGAAACCTTTATATGTACTAATTTAAGTAATAATCTTTTTTTACAACCAGACCATCAATATTTACTTTGGATAAATTTTTGTTAATTTTCTGAAAAAGTTCATTTTTAATGAATAGTGAAAAATAATACATTTTATGTCAAAACATTCTTTTCGTATAATTTATTTATATAGTTAGATTGCAAATTTAATTGGTTTTAAAGTTTAATATGATTATATTTTTATCATTAAATCCAATTTTGGTCATTTATAGTAATTTCACTATTAAATTGGTCATAAACACATGTCAATGTTTTGACAGTTATTACTTCCTAAAACATGCTTTTTGGTTTTGACAATGGGAAATAATTTTAAATTAATTTCTGCAACATTTGTGTTTTGAATTTGAAAAAAAATTGATTCCGTATTTGGAATCCTAGGATCCAAATTATGTGAATAGGTACCTTTAATTTTTAGATATTACTAATAGTAACATTAGTAATTATTTTATTTACCATGGTTAAAGGGAAAATCTAGTAAATAAGTTTAAAATATATTGTTATAATAATATTAAACTTCCATAAAACATGTCCAAATAATATTTTATTAGATATTTCCTACCATGGGATTCTTTGGGTCGATTTTGGGAACCCATGGAGCCACTATTATGTGATAAGGAAATTTTATAAGAATTAATTTAATGTAATGAAAAATATAACATAAACCTGTATTTTTTACTAAAACAATTTTTATATATGGTTATGTAATTTATATCATAGAATAAAAATAGTAATTAGAAATAAAAAAATATTTCATAAATTCTGGTATTTTATTTATAATTTTTAGACATCAAATAAAAAAAAATATTTATGACACAAAGATGATGTAGTGATTACCTTATTAATGAATGATTTAAATAAATGAGATTATAAATATTAAATAAATTTATTCTAAAAATTGGTATGCCATAAAATAATTTTATGTATTATTATGAATCTTTATCATTTAACTAATGATGTTTTTCGAATGAATCAAGTTTTTATGGATTTTTAAAAGGTCATGATATTATATTATAAAAATTGACATAAATGAGTTTTTAAAACAAATAATATTCTATTAAATGATATAATTGTCTTAAAAATATATGATTCTGCGAAAAGACTTACATAATTTTGAAAATTTCATTAGTGAACCACTTGAAGTTCTATTGTCATTTTATAGTTACTATATTAACCATATAGTATGAATATACAGGAAGACATGGTAAGAGTTAAATTAGTTAACAATGTGATAAAGCTAAAGGATAAGGTTAAATGTGTAACCTATAATTTTCTAAAACCTATTGGTTTAGATATTTTAGACCCAAAATCATCTTATATTTTAAATAAATAAATTTAGGACCATTTCAAACCTAAAATCATGTTATAATAAAATAATACTTAAAAAATTCTTAAAGTGCCCCTCCACCCTCTTATAAAATGGAATCACCCCTACCCATTAAATCACACATCTAATGCCTCTTGGAATGACCAAAATCATCCCAAATAATCTCCCAACATCCCTCCCTTTCTACTAGAATCCTTACCTTGAGATAACTCAAATAATGAAAGCCTTTGGTCTCAAATCAAAAGAAGTTACCCGATTTAGAGATAATGTCTTCTATCATGTTCTTTTCTTTATTTTCCTTCTCCACTCCATATTTTATTATTATTATTTGATTAAATAAATTTTTTTAATAAATATAATACTTTGTCTTTATGATAATTATTCAAACAACACTTACACACACACATCCATCTAAGGGATACAAACATATTGTTTCTGTGGACGGTGAACTACTGCCTCACGAAATGATCATTGTTCAATTTTCTTCTACTACCTCTATTGGTGGCCATTATTATGGAACTATACATGTACATTATATATATTATATTTATATTGTCTCTGTTATTCTTTTTTTATTTAAATCATACATTTATTCTTTCCATAATGTGTAAATATGATAATTTCATTTGAGTAACTACGGACTACCACCCACCTCAAAGTGATATGACTCATTCATTCCATACATTGAATGTATAATGGGTTTAATTAAGGAAATTATTTAAAATATATAAAATATTATATTATACTGAAATTATAATATAATTAGGTATCATTTATTTTTAAATACTTTAAATTTGAAAAATAAATTAAAGTAGCGTTTAAGCGTACGTATGACTTATGGTCTCCATGAATGGTGCATTTCATTTCTTATCTCCAAATGTTATGTAACATTATAAAAACATTTATATAATGTATGTATATGATAGTTAAATCATGAATATAATTTGTGAGAAAATGGGCTTTTGACCACATGTACAATTTGTAATTATAACAATTTCCTTTTTGACTCAAGCACCGAACATCGACAAAACGACTGATGTCAACTTGAATAATTATATTATTGTCATATCAAGGTAATAAGTTATTTAAATGGAATAATAAACTCGAAAAATTGTCTAAATAAAGTAGAAATTAACTTATGTTTATTATATAGGAATATAAAGAATGAATGAGACAAGTCAAACTCAATGTAAGGGACCATCTTAACCCATTTTCCATTATTTGGGTTAATCATCTAATTCTTGATTATGTCATGATAATATTATATAAGAAATTAAATTTGATGTCATATATTCTATTTATACATGAATTATGTATAATAATATTGAGTACACATAATCGATCTATTTAATTTAAAAAATGATCTCTGCAAGGGAATTTCTAAACTCAATTTCCACTCTTTGCATTTTACGCACACTTTATTAATTATATTATCCCAATATTATATATGGAATCACTCTTAGTTTCTTTATGTTGTAATTTCCACTTACCATTTTGTGGATATACTATTCCTATACATAATCACTCCATTGATCTTGCATTATTTATACGAACTTTATTTGGGGAATCTTAACTCAATCTCTGTTTATTGGGTTAAATATCCATGTCTTTGGTTTTGTTTTTCGAAGAATATGTGTGAATAACCTATTATTTTTTTAAACTTAATATCCACTTATATTGGGTGTATTTTTATTTTTCACACATAATTGAGTCATTTATTTATCCATAATATAATGATACAATCATTGTAAGGGTTAATTCTTCAATCTCATTATTACACGAGATTTATTATGTGTAAGTATTTATTGGGAAATATTTATAATCCATGTCCATATTTCATAAAAGTGACTCCTAAAGGAATATATTATGGCTTAATGTAAGGGAGTGTTTAACTAGAAAATCATTTTAAATGTTATACTAATTAATTTTTCTAAATATTTTTAATTAATGCCCTTGTTTTCAAAATTATATTAAGGGTTTATTTATATGGACATGATTTTTCTAAAATATTAATTAATTTAAATAATTCAAAGTGGAATGCAAAACATTGAATAAAAAATCATCTTTTTAAATGTTTTAATTTTTTTAAAAATAAATTTATATTATTAATATCTTGAAATGATTTCTTATGATTGCAACGTGGAAATGTTATTTTTCATTCATTCTTATGCATATGTTATGATTATGTTATGTTTCTTGGGAATTGTTCACGTATATAGGTGGTTCCATGATAAATATAGGGAGGGTGATCCTGAGATAGCTCTCCAATGCATTTGGTAATGTGATGAAGGTAAATGTTATTGTTTCTCCTATGATATTTAGGGAATATACTGTAATGGGTATTCCAAATGTAACTCTATATGTAGATTTGAAATATACAACATAAGTAAGTTATGGATTTAACAATTTACCATCATGATTTTTGATTTCTATTTTTTATTCATAAATCTTTTGATTTCATGAGTTATAATAAAGAGCTTATGTTTTATGATTGAAATGTATTATTTCATTGATTTGTATGTATTGATAGACTAATGTTTTCTTTCTTTATTTTGTAACCCATACTGAGCATTTTATTCTCATACCTTGTTTTTGAAATATTTATCATTGTGTATAATGTAGGGTAAGAGAAATAAAGAATTCCCGAAGATTTATATCAATAAAATATTTCTTGTTTTATTTTACGGAGTTTTATTTTTGAGAAAACAAATTGGATATAGAAGAAGTGTCTACTTTGTAATTTTGTGAGATGTAATTTAATAGTTATGGCCTAATTTTCTAAAAATCTAATCTTTAAAAGATCATCAATGTCAATTCATGACATATCTCAAGATTATGTAATGATTAAGGTAGGGGCCTTATAATTATGCTTCCAATGATGAAGTTTTATGATATATATATTTCAAGAAATTCATTCATTTTATTATCCTCATGTTGTTTCTAGAGAATAAAAATCTCTCTTTCATTTTCCTCTCTTTAGGTACATAAGAGTTGAAAATAACATTTTTATGAAAAATATTCTTTATTTCTCTCTTCATTCAAAAACACTTTTTCTTCCAAAACAATTTTTTCTAAAAATATTTTCAAAATGATTCTAAGATTCTAGAAATGATTTATTAATGTCATTTTTATCCTATTTTACTTTTGAATTTTTTTAAGGAAAATTCATTTTATTTTCCAAACAATTCTCATTTTTATTTTATAATGAATTTGAATAGAAAATATTTTTTTAACATGTACGACGTGAACATAATTTCCTACCGTCATGAAAATTATTTACATTTAATCTTACTTAATAATTTTTCAATGTTAATATTAATGAAAATTATTTTCAAAATATTTGATGTTTTAAAATGGTTTTTTAATTAGGATGGATATTTTACTAAATAAATATTGTTAACGATTTCTAAAGAATCCTTTATAAGTATTCAAAGATATTTTAAAATAAAATGATTTTTACAATTTTTATGTTTTAAAAATGTTTTTCAAACTTGGAATGTTATTTTCTATAATAATTAAGGGATCATCAAAAATAGTTTTCCATCTAAGAATAAATCATTGGATGCTAATTATTATTTATTTGTGATATTATCCAAGGATACCATTATTATTATCTGTATATATGGTTTCTATTTATGACAACAAGATGTTCATAATTCTTGTTTCTATTCCATGGGTTATACCATGATAAAATTCTTATAAAACCATCTTCTTTTCATTTGTTTTTTTATGATGTAATAATGAAATTATTATGAAACATATCTCATTTTTATATTTTATGACATGATGAAATTTTTATGAAATCCATTCCATTACATGGGTTATGATATTATGATTTATTAATGATCTTGTAGAATCTATACATACTAATTTCATTATTTGATGGTCGAGAACAAAATATCACTGTAATGAATTGGGTAATTATTTAAATCTAATGAGATACACATGTCTCTAATGCGGTGTTAAATTTGTCTAGTAATGTGATTTTTCCCCTATATTGGTCTTGCGAATGAACCATGACCACTATGATTGTCTAGGGAGTGAACCCATTCCATTATGACCACCTATGAAGTTAGCCTTGTATAGTTTGGAAATTATTTTATCTTCTTATGTGTATTGAAAAAATATAAGTATTATTATAATGTTATGATCTCATGGATCATGTACTATGATTCCATTTTGATTCATGTCTTATGAACTGAAAATATTTTGGACATTACTCAATAATATGATATTTTATATGAAGGGTATGGATATCAAATGTTAGGTTAATATTCTCATTCCATTATGTCCAGGTAATTATTACATATCTACCTTGTTTACCCCTACAGTCCATGTTAGATAATCATTTCTGAGGTTTACTTTCCCAATGTTTTGAATAAATCTATTATGTATGATATTTCTAAGAAGGGTTCTAGTTTTAAAATCATAGTGGGAGATGATGTAGCTCACATATGGGAAAGTTGTTTATGTTCCCATTTTTCTAAGGTTCCTATAAAATTAAAATATAATGGTGTATTTTTGGGTAATGTAATGAATTGTTATCTAAAATATTTAATATCTTTACGTGTAAATCCTAGTTTGTAATAACAATTCCATTAAATGGGAGATGAAATCATCATTCTAGTATACGGTGGAGTACCCCCTCACTAACTGATGTTATTCATTTTATATCACCACATCTCAGGATATGATATAATGATGGATTTAATGTTTATAAATTTAGTTCTCGTTATTATTATAGTTATATAATTATTATATCTCATATAGGTTTATAATTTCCATTCTGTTCGAATACGATAACATTACTCGTGTGTACGGATAGTTACTATCTTGAAAAATGGTTTGATTAATTCATTCATAGAAGTTAATAAGGATGGTTTTAATGAAAATTTGTGATTCATATAAAATAAAATTTATTATAGAATTGTAATATATTATTCACCATTATTTCTTTCAATCTGTTGAGAAAATTGAAAAAACTTTTAGGTGTATGTATGGTCTACCCCCCTCCATGAATGGTGTATTTCATTTTCTATTTGAAAATAATATAGAATAATCTAACCATATATAAACTGAACATTTAGGATATTTATATTTTATTTATCATTATGGACTAATGGAACCATGATAAAAGGTATAATAAAAAAACAACAAATGAAAACAAACAATAAAAAAGTAGTTACTGCCCAAAACATGTCAGTAAAAAGGAATTATTAATAAACATGTAATATAAGGCCATAAGAAAAAAATATGGAATAATATATATAATTTTATTTTTATAATATATTTATAATAAACGTATAATTATTATAAAGATGGTTTGAATGTATATGATGAATGTTGGGACTTAAAGTAAGGTATTATTCTCTCAATTTTTTTCCATGAGACATATGTTGTGTTCTGCACATATCTTATTATATGAGTTGTATATAATTCCCCTTTAACTAGTAATATCACTAATTTATTTATTATCATTATATTCTTTGTTCCATTTAATTTTATTTATTCATGGGTATTACAATTCAAATTTACCAAACTGGTAAAAATTTAATGTTACAATCTCATCGTTAATCGAGATTATTTATGATAATGTTTTCAATAATTAAAACATTTGGTCAATAATTTATGAAACAAACTACATTTATTCTCCTATATTTGTGTCATTAGAATATATTTTTTCATGTATTTTTCTCTCTTTATGGACTAAAGAGTTCAAATTTTTTATATGAAAAAACATTTTTATTTCTCTCTTCAATAGAAAAAATAGCTTTCTTCCAGAATCATGTTTCACTACAGTGTTTTAAAAAAATTAAAAAATTATATATGATTATTTAAAGAAAATTTTATCCATTCTTGATTTTTTTTAATTTTTTTTAAGGGAATCTTAAAGTTGTTTTTGAAAAAATGACTATTTGTATTTTACTAAAAATGTTAAAGGAATGTTTTTTAATATGTATAGAATGTGTATAATGCTTCTCTATATAGACCTCACAATTTTTTAATGATTAAATTTTATCTTTTCACGTTCATTTTAAATGAAAAGGGCATCCAATATTTTTTATCATATTTTATTTTCGTATAGTTATTTTCAACGAAACATTATCTTCCCTAAGAAACATTCATTGTGATTTATCTTTTAAAAACATTTTCTCTCTACGATGACATACTTTGATGTAAGATATTCTAAACTAGTGATATGACCCCACCATAGTGTTCATTTTCCTTATGAAAATGGTTAATGAGGATAAATTTTTTTCAAATCTCATTTATCCTCCCCAATTTATACCATAATAAAATTATGAAGAAGCATTCTTCTTTTTCACTCAGTTATAGTGTGATAAAATGATGAAAGTATTAAGAAACCTATCAAATTTATATAGGGTATGTTATGATTAAAGGTTTATGTAACCTATTTCATTTTTTGGGATATTATATGATTAATTTTATATTATTTTCTTCCACACATACATATTATTTTCATTATGTGAATAGTAGGACCTATATCTCCATCTAATACATTGCGTAAAGATTTATAACTCATGATGTAGATAATACAAGAACGACTAGTGAAACTGGTTCAATAATGAACTGTTTCAACTATAATGGTCATGGTAGTGAATCATAACTATGATTATGGTTTTGGGAGTGAACCCATCCCACATTTATAGCCTTGAAAGTGGGCCTTCACTACTATGGAAATTATTTTCAATGATTATGTGTATTCCATAATTAATAATTATATTCAAATGTTATATTCTCATGGGTCATTCATTTTGATTCCCATAATATTGATGTCTTAAGAACATCCATTATTTTTTCATAATTAAATATTATGGTATTTTTTATGTTGGTTATGGTAATCGTATTTTATTATCTTGTTCTAATACCCTTATGTTCATGTTAAGCTTTATTTCCTCCCTCTTTTAGCCTTACAAAGAATATGGGCTCATCCTTTCTTATGTTCCCTTTCCTCAGGTTATGAATAAATTTATTATGTATGATATGTCAAAGAAGGGTTGTAGTAAGGAATAAAATAGTGATAAACTTTTTAGTTTACTGATTCACTAGTGGTTTAGGTTTCCATTTTTTCATAGGAACTACAACCTTTTGATCCTTAGGCATGTGTTTCTATAATGTAATAAACATTCATCAAAAAAATATGACATATCTATGTTTAAAAGATTTTATCATTATATTTGGTATTATATGATATGTTTATTTACACTATGGAGACTATGTGGAGAAAATATTCCAAAGGACTTATTTATGGATAAGTCTAAGGACAAGTCATTGTATAGGAAAATGTCATAGAATTTTAGTAATGGATAGATCTCTTGGTTTCCAAGAAATTTATTCCCTATATAGATTTAATAATTTTATGTGGATATAGAAAAAGGTATATGGGGTTGATAAAATGGAAAATGGTGCCTTGGACAAGACATTATAATCACCTCATGCACGATAATGGGAAATTAATTACACTTGATTTGACAGTTCCGGTGGATATGATTTATAAATTAAAAAACTACTTACAATACATTATAAGATATTTAAAAATATGATGAATATTAATAAATTAATATAGTAATAAGTTTTCCAAGATTAAAAATAGCATCACATGATTTAGACATAAAATATGTTATTTTCTAAGATAATGTGGTTCCACATTTTTATTATTGTTCTGTACACAATTAATTATTGTTTTCATTAATGTCTAGAACCGAAAGGAATCATATTAATAATATGTATGAAATATAATAAAATAATTCTCCCATAAAAAATATATTTGAGTTGTAATGAAAAGTATCATTTTTATTCTCAGTCAACATTTTCAATCCAAGAATCATGTTGAACTACCAAATGAGAATATAAGGGAACAAAGTTCTGTTGAGTTCATCATGGGGGAATTCCCACCTTCCATTAGTGGAACCACTTGTTATGGATATATGGATCAGTACCTCTGATATGAAGATTTCTTTTCTCAAATGTTCTAAGTATGAAAAATTAATACTGGATGTTTATGTTTTGAAAGGAGAAGAAGATCAATGGTGAAATCCCATCAAGATTATATGGGAACATGATGGAATTGACTCCACGGATTCCGATGTGTTCAAAAAAATATTTTTTTAAGAAGTAATTTCATCAAATTATTTATAAAAATACAAAGATCTTTTTCCTTGAGTTTGATAAAAAGTATGAATAATCCATTGTTACCTATGAGAAAACTTTTACAAGACTTTTGAGTTACGCTTCTTGTATTATCATCCAACATGAATTGTAAGTTTTATTGATTTTTCTTGGGTATTAAAACCAAGTATCTAAAGGATGTAACCTATATAATAATATATATTAAATAAAGATATTATCCAATGTTTTATCAATGTGAAAATTGTAGTTGGAGTTATATGTAAATATAAATGGTTTAAAAATAAGTGAAAAATTAACTAAGAGGAATATCTACAAACCAATTAGGGAAGAATATGATCATTACTTTATGCTTAATTTGTAGAAATAAACATATAGGAAATTGTATTATGATGGAAAGTAATTGTTTGATGTGTGGAAGGAAATATCACTAAGAAATTCAATACTGATGTGTTGGGATGATGATATCTAATGATAAAAATATAGAGAAAACATCACAGAATGCAAGATATACACTCAAGTGTTTAAAATTCATGGAGTATGGGAATTATTAGAACTAGTCACTAAATATGAAGGTTAATGATGATGATCGACATCAAAAACCTCTCATTATAAGAGATAAAGTGTAATATCCTCTGATCAAAATTTATAAAATGTTAGTAAATAACAATTTTGTGAAAGGCCGATTAGTTTAGTAGCCTTGAAAGTACTAGATACATACATAAGTTTTATATTACATCATGAAATAAAGAAAAACAACATTGTGTCCCCTTTAAACACACTCATATCCCTTATTCTATTCCTATAGGTTAATCATGATATACTTCTTCACATAATGAGAATAGTAAAACATAGAAAGAGGTGAACTTAGATGCTCATTAAGGATAACAATATAGCAAAAACTTTCATAAATAAGCATAAACATTTAAGGCAATGTACAAGACAAAAACACAATCATTTTGAACATAAATTTTAGCATAATATGGAAAATATAAACCAAATAATTGCATTTACTTATTCACATGGATATTCTACTAGTCGAATAATCACATGTATTATCAATAGCTAATTTGATAATGATGGAATGCATAATGTCAGACATCATAACCACATAGTAAAGGCCACTGCGAAGACTAAAAAGATATTTTTTTTCAAGGCCCTGTTCCACGATACTAGTTTGTCTTATGAGACCTACCGATGCATCAAGGATCTATAGCAGGCTCCACCCGCCACTTACTATGTCCAATTCATTCCTCAAATGAAAAGGATGAAACATAATATAAACATTTGTATTAAAAATAGCATACAAAATGTTAATATTTTAACTACAAACCATGAATAGTAAAAAATTGATCATCCACAGGAAAACATAACTCATTCAATATAATTTAAAGATTATATTACAAAATATCATCCTCAATCAAGAATAAGGAAGGATATTGACATAGATTAAAATAACCAGTGAAACTGTTTGATAGAAATATCCCCCTTTACATGAAAACATTTAAAAGATTTACTATTTATCAATAAGATGTTAAAAATAGATTTTTGAATCAAAGTATCCCATACCACATTGAATCTTTTAAAAGGAATTTTAATTTTAAAACATTCATGTCTAAATAGATAAATCCTTAAAACAATTTTAAAAACATGTACATTATTTAGAATGATTTATAAGAATAAATATTTAAAACATTCAAAATTATATTTTAGTTAGAGTTCCTAAAAAATGAGAGACTCATGAATGAAAATAACTGAGGTAATCAGAAATTTATAATATCATGAGAATAAAGGGATTCTTTATATACTCTATCAATGTACAATATATACACCATATAAAAGATAATTGGTGCATAACAACAAAGAATTCTTAATCAAATGTAAATTAAGATGAAATACCTTATAAAGACTGTATACTTAAGTTAAGGACAATTCAATGACATAGTTATGTGAAAAAAATACTCTCAATATGACTGGATATTCTATGAAAATAAATTAGAGGACATTCACATATATTCTTGTAAATACAACACCAATGACTTGGATGTTTAACTCAATGAATGGAATTTGAGTTAAGATAACTCTTATCAAGTTCATATTGATGACATGATAATTTATCAATGGAGTTATTATGTGTATCAAAAGTATATCCACACTAAGGGGAGTGTAAATTACAACATAAATAAATAAATATTGATTTCACACATAATCATGGAGTAAAATAATCAATGAAGTTTGCGTAAAACCCAATGAGTGGAAATTGAAATTAGATTTTCCATTATCTATTTGGTAACATACAAAACATACATCCCATGAAAGAAGGATAATAAATTGAATATGTAAATACCCATAAATTAATGTATAATACACAAATAATACAACCATGTATAGTACATAAACCACACAAAAGGAAATAGTGGCAAATATAACATGAATCTCACGAGAATAAAAGTGAGATAAAAACCCCTTACAACATTGTAATCAATCACGTCGTATGACCAAAAGTTAATAACAACCAAATGAATCATAGAATACGATGAATATAAATAGAATCATGATAATAAATATCAAATATAAGTACACAATACACCACATAAAATAAATAAGTGGCAAAAAATAGAAATTTCACAGAATTAAAAGCGAGATAAGAAACCCCTTACCCTGTACTTTTAATTGGTTTACAGAACGTTAACCTCCTATATAATATTTAAATAATTATTATCAAATAATAAAAGAACCACATACATAAATATGATATCATATATGATCTTATAATATTTATTTGTTAATAATATTTTACTAGTATCATTGTTTCAGGTGGTAACTGATTCATTTTAATTTATATTTTTTGTTATGTAAGCGGTGTTTTTTATGGATAGGATGTATTAGATTGATATTGAGAATTTTATTATGTTATTAAAAAATATTTTTAATCATAAAATGAAAATTATTCTTGATTGGTTATGATGGGGAATTAATCTCATCACGTTCATGGAGACGGTAATTTGTACTTACAAATGAGCGAAAGTATCATTCAATTAAAGGTGAAATAATATATAATTGATGTTATATCATATATAAATAATAATTAACATTTAATATTTATTATTTACATCAATTATACACCATTATTATACCCGTCGAAATAATGAAGTGTTGAATAACAACTACACCAAGATGTGGAGACAGTAAGTCGTACGTACTCATGTATGGTGAATTTTTCATTCATAGGATGGATTGAATAATGAATATGGTTGTACCATATTTATAATTTAATTAAAAAATTTAGAAGGTACTGGGTTTAATGTTTTGGTATGGAAACAACAAAGAAATAGGAAGTGGACGAAAAGACAAATTTGAAATAGGTGACGAAATTATTACATCTTCTTCGAGTGCTTCCTTTTGGTTTGATCAAAAGGGATCCTTAGGATAGATTTATGGTCAATAAAAGGCCTCTAAGATACAGTGAAAGTATTTGAGATGGTATTTGGGCTGGTTTTGGTCGCGCCAAATGGATTTGGTGGGGTGAAATTAAGAGAAGGGGAAGTTCTCTTTTATAAGAGAACGTGAAGGTCACTTTAGGAAAACCATGAAATATTATTTTATTGTAAATTAATTTTCCATTTCTAACAGCTCAGAATGGATTCATTTCGAGGATAAGGTGGGGATGGGTCGAAAACCTCTCAACCAAAAAGATTTAGATCTTTTTAGGTCACCATATTGACCATAACTTTTAGATTTAACTCTTAGTTAAATAGTTTTACATTTACCACGTCTCCTTGTATTTTTATAATATATGGTTATTAAACTTAATATAAATGGACAAGAGAACCAAATGTGGTTCATTAATAACATATATATCATAATATAAGTCTTTTATAAAAACCATAGATTTTTAGGACTATTATATAATTAAATTAAATATTATTTTTTTTAAAAAAACTCAGTTTTGTCAATTTTGACACTATTTAGTATCTGGTTTTTGTTAAAGTCATATCAACATTTTTACATTCAAAAAAATTAATTAAATCAAAACTAAAATGTCATATTAAAGTAGAAAATTCGTTTAATGCATCTAAATATAAATATAAATTTAAATTGATATTTATAATATCAATTATTTTAATATTTTATTAATAAGGTTATTACTACAACATCATTGTGTCATAAATAAATTTAATTATTTAATATATAAGAATTTTTAAATAAATTTAATGATGCAGGAAATAGTTTTATCTTTCTAATTAATACTTATAGTCAAATTTATCTTATGTATAACCCCATATTAAAAATGTTTTAGTTATGAAAATTTGAATTAAACGCATTTATCTCTTCTTTAAATAAAAATAATAATAAATATACTAATCAAATCCAAGTGGATGAAAGAGGATCATATTTTATTCCTACGGTTGATTTTGGTTGAAAACCAATTATCCAATATAATTATTACATGTTTTAGGGTAAATATAATATCATTTTTACCTTTAATTACCCTATTTGCTTTTAACCTTGGTAAATAAAAGTGTAATGTTACCATTAAAAAAATTAATTTCATCTTATTGAACCACATTTTACTTTCTGATTTCAACCGCATATCATTATTTTTGAAATTCAATCCACATAATCGGTAAAATTACGTTTAATGAAAATTTTCAAATGTGCCTATAAGGTGGGTAAAAGACGGTAAAATGTTCCATAAAATTTTCTACCTCTAATTTTTTTGTAAAATGACCCCAATTTATTATATTGAATTTATATAGGTATTATGTATCTATTTTTACTTAAAATAAATTTAAATAAAATAAATTATTTTCTAAATAAATATTCTGTTTTAAACAATAACGTGGTGTTTTTCACTATTCATCAAAAATCAAATGTTTTCCGAAAAATACCAAAAATTCACTATAAGATAATTTTGATTTTTCAAATTAAAATTTTTTGTCTATTTGAAAGAATTAAAAATATATAAGTTTTATTAATTAATTTAAAAAATATTCCCGTGGTCAAAACCAGAAAGCAAGTTTTTGAGAAGTAAAAACTATCAAAAGATTGATATGTGTTCATGACCAATTTAAATGTAAAATTACTTCCAATGACAAAAATTGGATTAAATTATAAAAATATAGTCTAATTATACATCAAAACCATTAAAATATATTATATAACACTATAAATTATTTTTATAAAAAAGTTTTTTTAAATTAAAATTTATTATTTATCACTATTCATCAAAATATGAATGTTATCAGAAAATCTCAAAAAATTTATTCAAACTAAATTTATATTTCCTTCATCTAACTAAGAAGTTTATTCCATCAGATGTAATATATAAAAGAATCAAATATTGGATTTAAAAATGGTTTACCATTATAAAGCGGTAATATTACATTTCTTGAAAAATAATTATTTTATTTAAAAAATTGAATTTGTTTATATATTATGTCTGAGAAACAAATAATATGGATGTTAAAATTATATGGAGTATATAAAATTCCAAATTCAGTTAATACTATTCATAACTGCTTTTTTGAACGGCTAGTTTGGTAAGTCTCGGTGCACTCGAATTCAGTTTTGCATGTAGCACATGATATTGAATTACTTTAAAGAAAATAACATACTTTGAAATATTGGGGTGTTACATTCTTCTCCCCTTTTGTAGATTATGTCCTCTCAATTTTAAAATTGGGCTTTGGAACTTCATTGAATGTCCCACATTGTAAAAACAGTAAATAAAACTATCACTTTAAACAAAATAAAGAGAAGTAAAAATGTCACCCAAGATAACCCATACTAGGATCCCATGTAGAAAAACAAGGATATGGAAGGTAAACATAGTGTAGAGTTCTAATGTAGAGTGATAGAAAACATGATCATGAGAAAGTTAACAATAAGAAAACCACAAACTTGTAATGGGTTAAACGGTCATTAGTTTCCCTATGGGAAAAGTAAACAGACAATGTTTTTGGTTTTAAGTTCCATTTCATAATGGTGAGAAATTCATTTATGATATTGAATAAGAACATAAAGAGATATACTTACTTTTTTAGTACAGTTTCATCCTTTAATAAATTTCCACCACTAACTCATCTTTTCTCCAAACGATGAGTATTCAAGATGACTTGGTCAAACCTAGAGCGCTAGAATCAACTTATAAAGAATCATATAATCCAAAAAGGATGAAAAATATATTTCCCTTGTCATTAGAGATTAACCAAACCCAAAAGGTTAGTACAAGATCAGATGATCCCCAAAATGGATAATCCTTTATAGAATGAAATACTAATCTTAATTTCCAAAATTTAAGAAACAATACCCAAAGTCCAATAAAGACCATTCAATAAATAGTTGTCCATAAAATTCTTTAATGTAATCCAAACTAAAATTGAAAACCAAAACATAGAAGAATTTAATCGCATAGTATTTCATAGTAAATCTTAATATTTATCTCCAAATAATAAAAACTACTCTTAATGTCACATAAATAAGTGTAATTAACCAAATCACATATTCTCTATGATATGTTAATCATTTCCATTAATGACCTGAAACTCTATAAAAACATAGATTCTTAGAAAATAGAAAAAAATACCTCATTACACCTCAAATTATATTCCCTAGTATTATATTTTCCTTAGGCATATAGTGTTCCCAACAGAGCACACGTCTTCCAAAATAACATTTTCACTTAATCCCCAAATCGTTTTCCTATAGTAAGGATATCCATTTAATAAAACATTAGATACCAAATCAACTTATTATTCATCAATAAAATCATTTAACTAAAAATAATTAGTCACAATAACCAGGGACTTCACATAGTCCAGTGGTAGGCAAAAAATCCCTATCACACTCTGGTTTTGGGTTCGATTCTTGCAGCTTTGTCCGACGCAACGGGTTGTCACGTGGTCTGTGTGTTTTCATTTTTCCAAAAAAATATTTTATAACATTCCGAAAATGATATAAATTCTTCAAAATAATGATCACATAATTTAACCACAAGTTTTATCTCATACCTCAAAATTTCATCCCAAAAATTAATAACTTGTAATTTCCACAAATTCAGGGATCATATAAACCCAAATGGTTCTTTAAAACTATATTCACAAAAGAAAAGACAATTCTACCTCAAATAGAATTTTCACATAAAAAACTGCATGGTTACACATACAAGAGAACAGTCTTCCAATTTAATCTCGTAAACAAATATCATTAATTCTTTTAAACATTTATTCATCCAATTATTCCAACATAGGTTCTTCCTTGACCAAGAGATTATCCTATAGAATAGGGAATTAACTCTAGTAATGCCTAGGTCCCCTATATTTATGGAAAATGACTATAAATGTATTCTTGGGATCATTTTTATTTTCTTCTATAGTAATATTTCTTTTTCTTTGTAAATTATTTATATTTAGACCCTATTTCTGACACATAATGCATTTCTTTGTTCCATTGAGACACGTTCCTAGCTGTATCCCTCCACATTTCCTTCATGATGGAAATTGAGCTTTCTTTTCTCCATAGTATCCACTCCTGGAGCTCTTATCAATCACCGCCTTTCTCTTCTTTGTTGAGTTTGGGAGTAGGTTAATATATATATTGTTGATCATATTTTTGGAAAACTGATTTAGCAAGAACAAGATAACATTTACTCCTATCAACATTCCATTTAGTTTCTCATTTCCATCATCATTTCTACCTTGTACATCATGTTCAATGTTATTATGACTTAATTGAAATCTATCCTTTTAATAAAACTATAAAGCATTGTGTGAGTTACAATAGTCCTAAAATCATTTAGAGAATACCAGGACACCATATTTTCTATCTAAAACACCTTAGGATTAAACAAGGTTATTTATTCTCACCTTATATTAAAATACATCAAATAAGTTTGTAATGAAACTGTGAATTATCCTAAGCATATCCCCCTAGAGTGTCATAACCAAGAGTGAAGCGAGACCCATTGTCGTGCACGAGTTCTCATTCGAGTCTAGCTCAAAGTGGTGTTTTCGGGTATTACCCCTCGGTACATATGTGCATGAGAAGCCTCTACAAGATCGTGTCTAGTTAGGGATGTATTTATTGTAAAACCCAAATAATATTTACATTGCCAAAAAATATGTATGTTCTTATTTAGTAATACCCATAGTCTATCATAGGGTAATGTTCTCTAATCAGATTTTTTCTAAATCTAGTTTCCAAGGTTTGTAATAAACTTTCTCTGATACCAACTGTAACAACCTGACTCTATTTATCCAGAGTTAGTGAATTATTACATATAATTGGAATGATCACAAGAGATCAATTATGGAAAGACCGATTTGTTTAGTATCCTTGGAAGTACAAGATACATACATAAGATTTACTTTACTTCATGAAATAATGAAAAACAACATTTTATCCCCTCTGAACACACTCATATCCCTTATATTGTTTTTGGAGGTTAATCTTGATATAATTGTTCACATACTAGGAAAAATAGAACATAGAAAGGGGTGAGCTCAGATTCTCACTAAGGATAACAATAGAGAATAATCTTTCATAAATAAGCATAAACATTTAAGGCAATGTATAAGATGAAAACACAAGCCATTTAAACTTAAATTTCAGTAAAAAAATGGAAAATATAAATCAAATAATTCCATTTACTTATACACATGGATATTATACAAGTCAAATAATTTCATCTATTATCAATAACTAATTTCATAATGATGGAATGCGTAATTCCGTACATCATAACCACATAATCAAAGTCTCATGCCAAGAATAAAAATAATATTTTGTCAAGGCCTTGTTCCAAGAAACTAGTTTGTCTTTCGAGACCTACTGATATGTCAAAGAGCTATAGAAGGCTCCACCCATCACTTACGAAGTCCAATGCATTCCTCATATGAAAAGGATGAAACATAACATAATAATTCGCATTAAAACTAGAATAAGAAATGTTAATATTTTAACCACAAACCATGAATGGTTTAAAAATAGCACATCCACCGGAAAACATAAATCATTCAATACAATATGAAATATTGTATTACAATAGGTGAACCTCAATCATGAATAATTAAGGATATTAACATAAATTAAAATAACGAGTAAAAAAATTTGATAGAAATATCCCATTTTTCGTGAAAACATTTAAAAGTCTCACTATTTATGAAGAAGCTATTAAAAACAGATTTTTGAATAAAAGTGTCCCATACCACTTTGAAACTTTACAACGGAATTTTAATTTTAGAATATTCATGTCCATAATAATAAATCCATAAAATAATTTTTTATACATGGACATTAATAAGAATTATTTTGAAGAATAAATAATTAAAACATTTAAAATGATATTTTATTTACAGTTCCAAAAAAATGAGAGACGTTTGAATAAAAATAATTGAGGTAATAAAAACTTTATAATATCATTATAATAATGGGATTCATGATATACTATGTTAAATTACATTATATACACCATATAAAAGTGAATTGGCGCATAACAAAAACGAAGTTTCAATGGAATGTAAATTGAGATGAAATCCCTAATAAAGATCGTGTCCTTATGGTTTTGATAAATCAATGACATAATTATGTCTGAAAAATATAAATACACTCAATATGATTGGATATTAAGTGAAAATAAATTAGGGTACATTCACACATATTTTTGTAAAAACAACACCAATGACTTGGATGTTCAACTCAATGAATTGAAATTGAGTTAATATTACTCTTATCAGTTTCATATTGATGACTTGAGAAGTTATCAATGGAGTGATTATTTGTTTCAAAAGTATATCCACACAATGGGGAGTGGAAATTAAAAAATAAATAAATAAATATTTATTTTAGACATAATATTGGAGTAAAATAATCAATGAAGTTTTCATAAAACCCAATGACTAGAAAGTGAAATTATAAATTCCCTTACCGATATGGTAACTTACGAAACATACATCTCATGAAAGAAGGATAATACAATGAATATTTAAATACCCATAAATTAAATTATATTACAAAAATAAAGCAACCATGGGCAGTACATACACGACACATATGAAAATAGTGGAAAATATAACATGAATCTCATAGGAATAAAAGTTGGATGAAAACCCCTAAAAAAGTTGCAATAAATCAATCAATATGACCAAAAGTTAATAACAAACAAATTAATCACATAATACCATGAATATAAACATATTCATGATAATATATATCAAATGGAAGTACACAGTACACCACATTAAATAAATAAGTAGTGAACAATGGAAATATAACAGAATTAAATGTGAGATAAGAAACCCCTTACCTTGTATGTTTCCTTAGTTGAGGGTAATTTAACCTCATATATAATAGTTAAATCATTGTTATTAAATTATACAGGAACCACATACATAAATATGATATCATATATGATCTTCTAATATTGTTTTGTTAAAAATATTTTAGTTGTATTATTGTATCGGTTGTTAACTGAATCATTTTCCTTCATATTTTTGTTACGTAAGTCTAGTTTGTTATGGACACGATGTATTTGATTTAGATACAGAATAATATTAAGTTTTCAAAAATTATTTTTAATCATAAAATGAAAATTATTCTTTAAGGTTTTGATGGGGAATGAATCTCATCACGTTCGTGGAGACGATAATCTGTACGTACGCACAAGCGACTATATCATTCAATTGAAGGTCAAATAGTACATACAATTGGATGTTATATCATATATAAATAATAATTAGAATGTTATATTTTTTTACATCAATTATACATCATTATTGTTCCCATCCAAATAATGAGGTGTTTAATAACAACTACACCACGACATGGATACAGTAAGTCGTACATATGTGCGTATGGTGACTTTTTTATTCATAGGATGGATAGAATAATGAATATGGTTTTACCATATTTAAAATAACATCATAGTATGTAGAATGTAATGTAGTTGTTATTTTTATATGAAAAAATAGAATTAGGAAGTGGAAGAAGAAGATAACTTTGAAAGAGTTGATGAAATTATTACATCGTCTTCTGGTGATTCCTTTTTATTTGATCAAAAGGGATCCTTAGATCGGATTTATGATCAAAGGAAGGCCTCTAGAATGTATTTACAGTATTTTTGAGGATATTGGGGTAGGGTTTGGCTGATCCAAATTTCTTTGGATATGTGAAATTAAGAGAATGAGAAATTTCCTTTTATAAGAGAGGTGATGGTCACTTTAGGAAAAGCTTGAAATATTGTTTTATTATAAATTAATTTTATAATTATAATGGCTCCAAATATATTTATTTAAATTATATGGTGGTTACGGGTCGAATACCTCTAAACCAATAGGTTTTAGAGAGGTTAAGGTCATCATATTATCCATAACTTTTAGATTTATCTCTAAGTTAAATAGTTTGACATTTACCATATCTCCTTGTATTTTTATATTATATGGTTAATAAACTTACTATAAACTGAATATAGAACCCCAATTTGTTCCATAATAACATATCTATCATTATGTAAGTCCTTTGTCCGAAAAATAGATTTTTAAGACTATTATATAATTTAATAAAATATTATTTGTTTTAAAAAAACTCAATTATGTCAATTTTGACAATATTTTAATATTTTTTTTTTGTTAAAGTCATATCAACTTGATTATATTGAAAAAAATTCATTTAATAAACCTTAAAATGTCATATTAATATAGAAAATTCGTGGAATTCCTCAAAATGACCAATTTACATTTATTTTGTTATTTATAATATCAATTATTCTAATCATTCATTAATAAGAAAATTATTTCATCATCATTTTGTCACACATAAATATTATTATTTAATCTCTAAGAATTATAAATAAACTACCAAGATGTAGGAAATAGTTTTAGCTTTCTAGTTAATATTTATAGTCGAATTTATCTTATGTATAACCCTATATTAAAAATGTTTTAGTTATAAAAATTTCATTTTAACACTTTTAATTTTTCATTAAATAGAATATTAATAAATGTACTAATCTAGTCCATGTGAACCAAATAGGTTCAAATTTTATTACTAAGGTTGATTTTGTTCGAAAACCACTTATCCAATAGAATTTGGATATATGTCAGGGTAATTATAATAACATTTTTACCTTAAATTTCCCTATTTACTTTTAACCGTGGTAAAAAAAAGTCAAAAGCTATTGTTTTGCAAAAATTATTTTCATCTTATTGAACCACATTTTACTGAATTATTTCATCCATGTCTCTTAGATTTTTTAAATTCAATATATAGAAGCGGAAACATTATGTTTTATGCAAACATGCAAATGTGCCAAGAAGTCATGTAACAGATAGTAAAAAGTTCAATATAATTTTATATGTCTAATATTATTATAAAATGACTCTAATGAATTTAATTTAATTTATATAGGTATTATGTATCTATTTTGACTTAAAATAAATTTAAATAAAATAAATAATTATTTTAAAAAAATTCAGTTATAAACTAAAAGGGTGTGTTTTTCACTATTCATAAAACAATCGAATGTTTTCAGAAAAATACCAAAATTTCACTCTATGATAATTTTGATATTTCAAATTGAAATATGATTCCTATTTTACCAAATAAAAAATGTTGAAGTTGTATTAATTAATTTAAAAAATATTCCCATTGTAAAAACCAGAATGTGGGTTTTTGAGAAGTAAAAAGTATCAAAATATCGATATGTTTTTATGTCCAATTTAAATGTAAAATTACTACCAATAATAAACATTAGATTAAATGATAAAAATAAATTCTAATTATACATAAAATCCATTAAAATATATTATTTAACTCTATAAATTTTTTTTTTAAAGTTTTTTAAAATTAAAATTTAGTATTTTTCACTATTCATCAAAATATGAAAGTTATCAGAAAAGAACAGAAAATTTATCCAAACTAAATTATTATTTCATTCTTCTAAAGAAGAATTTTATTTAGTAAAATTGAATATATAAAATTTTCAAATCTTGGAATTCAAAAAATTTCATCATTAAAAGGTGGTAAAATTTCATTTTTTGAAAACTACTTCTTTTAAAAAAAATGAATTTGTTCTTATATTATGTCTAAGAAACACGTAATATGGATGTTAAAATTTTATGGAGTATATAAAATTCAAAATAAAGTTAATATTATTCATATCCTCTTTTTTAACTTCTAGTTTGGTATGTCGTGGTGTGCTCAATCTCGGTGTTGCGTGTAGTGAAAGCTATTGAATTACTTTAATGAAAATAAATTACTATGAAATCTTATGGTGTTACAGTAAAAACACTAATGGTATGATGGTTACATGTCAATTATATAATTATTATATGGTCAATGTTTGTATGAATGTTCTTCCTGCAATCCTTATCATTATTCCTCTAGTTTAAATTGAAATTATTCTAGAGAGGGATTATATTTATCTACATAAATCCGATATCATCTTATGAGGAAGGGAAATAAAATATGATATTCTAAAACAAACTATGATCAATATTCATTATGATGGTAAATATGAACTTCTAATTAAATTCACTTCCATTTTATGGGTTTTTATTCCTATTTAAGAGGATATTATTTCTCATATTGTTGGGAGAAACTCAACATCGATGACATTAATATGGTGTGGGAGATTTTTATGTCTTTCCAAAATCCATTCATAGTCTTCCACCAAAATTTAATGTTGAATTCTCCATAGAAATCATAACAAGATCCACACCAATTTAAAATAATCCATATAGAATGACCATGGTTGAGTTGTAATAATTGAAAAAAGGAACTCTAAGAGAACCTTGACAAGGATTAATTTGTCCAAGTGTGTCACCTTGGGGTGCACCTATAAATTTTGTTAAAAAATAACCTTCTATGTGACTCTATATTGATTATTGGGAGCTAAAAAATATCATGATCAAGAACAAGTATCTCCATACCAGATTGATGAATAATTTAATTAACTTTATTGAGCTCAATACCATTACAATAGTGAAATTCATTTGGAATACCAAGAATTAAGGGTCATGAAGGAGGATATACCATAGATAATATTCCATATAATTTTAAAACACTATGGATATATAGTGACTCCATTCAATATTACTAAATCCCTTATTTTCTTCATAGTTTTAAGGAAGAGAGTATTTAGATATTACATTGATTAATTTTTTGTGGTTTTTATGGATTATATTATTATCCATTAAAAAATAATGAAGAAAAAAATATAACTTGAGAATTGTACTGAAGAGCCTAAGGATGGAGAAACTATATGAAAATTTTTGAATGTGAGAATTTTGGGTGATAATGTTTAATTTTTTTACATAATATCAATAAAGTGTGTATTGGTAGATCCATCAATAAAATCGGCTTTTGAGTGTTTCCCTATAATAAATGTAGTCCTTGAGATCCATTGTTTTATTGGTTTAGATAGATATTATTAATTTTTTTGGATAATTTCTCATCACTATTTAATCCACTCATAAACATAACTCATTAGGGATTGATGTTCCCCAAGAAAGATGAATGTGAGGAAACTTTCTAGAAAATGAAGTGAAAATTATTCAGAGAAGCTGTACATACTTTACGAAGTAGTGGATAGGGAGTTTTAATATATAGTGATGAATCCATGAGGTGATTGTGTAGTTTTCTTATTAATAATGAAATGGTTATAGATTATTTTCCATGATAGTTGATGGTTTGTTTTTAGAATTACCCTACCCTTAATTTAATGTTATTTGTGGAAATTATTTCCTCAAATATATGGATTAATTATATTGAGGAAGAAAAGTGGGATATTTATTATGACTAAATTTTTTTAAAGAATATATTCACGTAGAAGAAGTTCAATATTCACTGGATAAGATGGATAGAGTGATTATAAATTATAAGAAATAAATACATTACCACCTTTGGAAAGTGAGTAGGGGGTTGGGGCTTTCACTGAAATGATCATGCTAGATTATCTATGATGAGGAATATAAAAAATCTATTTTTTGGGATTTCCAAAGGATGGATATCAAAATATATAATAAAGGGTAGAAATTCTGTCTTACACAATTTAATGTTCAACTATCTATCCAGGTAAATATTAAAGAGGCATATGAGGATGTTATAGAGTGAGAAAAGAAGGTTAGAAATGATATTGAATTTATCCTTGATCATGATTGAATGATAAGGTTTAAGAACCATGTATAGGTTCCACTCATAGTAGATTTGAATATTTAGTTATTAGACGAAGCTAGTAGTTCTTCACTATCTATTCATTATATATGTAAGATGATTAATATATATTTGATTGTTTTTTTCTAGTGGGACGGCTTGATGTATGATTTCACTGTGTTTTTATCTCAGAGCATGGTATTTTAAAAAGTTAAGTCTGGGTGATAAAATTGTAAGGGGATGTTACATCCCATACCCATTGAAAAATAGAAATGGAAATACATCACGAGGAAATTTTTCCGTGGAATCCCAAAAATCTCTAAACGGAATAATTGAATATGGGATGTAGCCAATCACATTACAAATTCAATACACTTTATCACAATTAAATAAGTCTTTCATACCGATCATATTTACATAATATGAATTAATGAAGTGGTAAGTGTTATTGGAGTACCACACATCATTATATCTAATTGGTATCTGAGGATTACCTCAATGTTTTGGATAAACCTTTAATAGATTCAGGATATGACCTTAAGTTTTATCACATCATATCATCCTCAGAAACATTTTCAACATGAGAGAAAAATTAAAACCCCAGAGGATTTTATGATATCTTGTTCTATGGATTTAAATGGTGGTTGGGATCAGCACCCTCCTCATGTGGTGTCTCCATAATAAAATATCATTCACTCAAGCATTCATATTATTCCTTATGAACCCCTCTATGAAATTATGTAAGGATATCTAAAAAGGGTGGAATGTAGTTGGAGAAATAAATCTATTAGTATTTTAGATAATTTTGAAATGGAAGTGAATGTTAGAACAATTTAGAAACACATCATGTTAGATCAGTGATGGTAGACAATTTATCATGACATCCACTAATATGATCTTGAATTTGAAATTGGTGGCAAGGTGTTTCTAAGAATTTATCTATGGAAGAAGAGAATGATATTTTGAAATAATGAAAAACTAATCCTGAGGTATATCGATCCCTTTTAAATTCATCATTCTATGAGGAAGTAGCCTATTGGTTGGAACATCCACAAAACATATCTAAATTCCACAATGTGTTTAATTTATCTATCATGGGTAATTACATACCAGACCCTTCACATGAACTGAACTCATAGTTCATACAACTAGATTAGTAAATTTATTATGAGGAATATATGGTTGATATTTTGGATCACAAAAATAATGATCAATAAACAATACCACTCACCTAGTCAATGTTTTGGGTCTAAACATCATATTCGAAAAAGCAACATGGGAATTGGAGAAAATAATGAGGTATAATTATCGTCATTTGATTATATTAGATTGAATGATTTTGATGGAAAAATTCATTTTAGGGGGGGTAATTTTTTATAGCATAAATATTTTTAATATTATATTTATAATAAATTAAATTTATTTCATACCTTTCATAACATGAATATCATGTTTATCTTGCATTACACGCAACACTAAGTTTAAATGAACTGTGATAAACTATTAATAATTTATTTATATGAAAGTCATTAAAAATATTTGAAATATATTGATATTACTAGTAATTATTAATTATTAAATATTATTTTTAGGGGTATTATATAAATAATAAGTATTGAATTAAAAAATAAATAATTTTCTAAAAAGTCATTATATTTTTCGAACAGATAATTTTCACAAAAGATATTTATTGTTTATATTTGGGAAAAATAATATAATTAATTTTAAAAACATAAAAATAAATTAATTTGATTAAACAAATTTTTTTTATTCATAATTTAAAAATTAGATTATTGTTAAATTTTTATATTTTTCTCAAAAGACTAATTTTTCGATGAATAGTCGAAAATATTGGTTTTTATTTAAAAAAATTACCTTTCATTTAAAGAATATATAAAGTTAATATTTTGTATTAAAATGGGTTTAAAGTGAATATCATCTCAATTATATGTCTATTAATCAATTTTCATTCCTTGTAATCATATTCATTTTGAATTATGATATAAAAACTTTTTATTATTTTAAATATTTTAAATTTGGAATAACACATTCTCATCACGTCTGTGGTTTTAATTTTAAATTCCATTTTGGAACTTCAAGGAATGAAATTTTAAAAAATTGATTCTATATTTGGAATAATAATAATTATTAAAATCTAATGTGTTAAAAAATTACCATAATAAAATGTAAAAATAGTAAAAATTATTTACCTTGGTTAAGGTAAAAATGGGTTCAACCATTGACAAACAAAAAAGAAAATTTCCAAAAAATACACGAAATATGTCCAAAAACCATTGGTTAGACATATTTATATATAATAGCTTCTA
Organism: Viscum album; assembly: GCA_963277665.1. Lineage (NCBI taxonomy): Eukaryota > Viridiplantae > Streptophyta > Magnoliopsida > Santalales > Viscaceae > Viscum > Viscum album. The sequence goes on along the minus strand of OY728121.1, from coordinate 82,736,848 downwards.
TTCTCTATAATTTTCTATTTTGGAGACTTTTTTCAAGAGAAAAACATCACTACTCCTTTTTATTTTTATAAATTACAAGTGTGAAACTCTCCTCACATATAAAAGTACACCCACTCCCCTGTCTTCCTAAAACCTTAAATACCCTTTTTGGCCAATAACTACCCAATATCATCCATAATTCCCTCCCCAATCCTAGAAACCATATTTTGGTCATAAATCCAACCTATGAGGCCTTTTGGCGAAAAACAAAATAATTTGTCTGAAAAAGATATTATACCCCTAACTTAGCAATTTATTTTATTTATTCGTCCACCTAAAAAATTATTACTCATCCATTATTATATAATAAAATAATTATCTACTATATAATTGTATTGTTTTATATTATGGTAATTAACTTCATCCATCTTCTTTTCTATAAAATGAGATATAAAATCATTATTCGTGTGTATGTGGATTACCCCCTCACGAATCAATGTTATTTGTTTTCATTCTCCATATATCATGGTTGGATATAATGATGGATTAAATGTTATATTTTATATTTAAAATATTATTATATTTTTGGAATTATTATATCACTTATTCCTTCATAAACTCCAATATGTGGGAATGTGATAACATCTCTAATGTGTATGATGGACCACTACCTTTTGATATGATGAGATTCATTAACAAATTATATGGAAGGTAATCAGGATGGATTTAATGAAAATATTTGATATATTTGAAATAAAAATTATATTTTAATTGTAATGTATTATTTACCTTTCTTTCTTTAAATCCTTTGAGAAATGGAAACAATGTTCACATGTACGTAGAATGTACCGTCTCCATGAATAGTTTATTTAATTTTCCATATCTAAATCATATGGATTTCTCTATAAAATTATATAATAAATATATAATATATTTATATCATGTTTTAAAATATCAATAGTATAGAACTATTATCAAAGTAAGATAAAAAAAATAAAAAATAAATATATACATGAAAATGAAAATTGTTATTAAATGAATCATGACTTTAATATAGAATTGTTGATAAACGAGTAATAAAAGGTTATAAAAGACTCATATATAGGGTGATATATATATATATGGTTCATTAATATATTAATAATAATGTTATATGTATTATTTAGGAAGATTTAATGTGGACAACATAATTTGATACTTATGGTAGAGATTTCTGTGTCAATTTTCTTTCATTGGAACATATGTTATCTTATGTACATCTCTTATATTAAGAGAATTATATAAATACAGGTTGAAATTTTATCTTATTAATTAATTTATTATTATGATATTTTATGATTCATTTAATGTTATTCCAATAAGGTACCTACAATTCAATAATACTAAGGTGGAAAATATTTTATGTTTCGGTCTCACTGTTTATCAGGATTTTTTATAACTATGATTTTGTTGAAAAAAATTATAATCCATATATGAATAAATCCAGGACTTTCATTATCATCCAATTATGTCATGAGAATACATTATTCCCTTTTCCCCCTATTTATTTACTCTATATTTTAATATAATTTTTCTAATAAAAATCATCTTTATTTCTATCTTCATTCAAAAAATCATTTTTTACAACGGGTATTTCTAAAAAAAAATCAATTTTTTTTAATTAGCTAATTGATTTATTAATGAAATTATCACCCATGTATTAATTTTTTTACAATTTATTTGAAAGGAATCATTAGTTCAGTTTCCAAATAATTACCATTTGGATTTTACTAAAAATGATAAAGTAATCGCTATTTTAACATGTGAAACAGGTATGATATTTTCCACCATAATGACCTCACAATTTTTTAATGATTATTTTACAATTTATCAGTTTTAATTTCAAATAAAAGTATTTCAAAAAAAAATTATTACATTTAATTTAAAAAATTAATTTTAATGAAATATAATAATCCTCAAGAAACCTTCAAAGAGATTTAAATTTCAAAATCATTTTCCATCTTAGATGAAATCCTTTGATGTAATTTATCATATATTTGGAATATGAACCAATTATTCAATTCTTAAAAATTAATTTATTTTAATAAAGAGAAGATATTTATTAATCTCATTTCTCTTTAATGGTTTATACCATGATAAAATTTTTAGGAAGCATGCTTCATTTTCCATAGTTTATTCTATCAAGAAATTATGAAATTATTATAAAACATGTTACATTTACATAATATATGATATGATGAAATGTTTAATAACAACTTTTTATTTCATGGGTTATGATATATTTAATTTTTTATGATAAGTTTCACACATACCTATGATTTTCATTATGTGAAGGGTGAGACCTATATCTACCTCCAATGCATTGGGTACTAGATTTATATCTCATGAGATAGATAGGTTTATAATGAGGAGTGTACCTGGTTCAGTATTATCATTTTCCCTCTATGATGATATTGGGAGTGAACCTTGATTACTATGATGTTTTGGGAAGTGAACCCAGTCTACTATTTTAGAAATGGTAATGAGACTTGTATACTATAAAAATGATTTTATATACGTATTTGTATTCCAAAATTCATTTCATTATGTAAATTTTATCTCTCATGGAAAATTTTCTTTGACTCTCTTATGAGTCATGTGAAATTATCTAAAAATTATCACTAGTACAAAAAACACCTTTTCAAGTCATTTTTTTATATTTCTAATGTCAGTTTTGAGGAGACGTCTTTGCGAGTGATGTTAAAAATATTTTTTTATGGTTTTTCAAATCGGTTTTTGAATAGTCAACGTGAATGAAAATCCATTTAATAAAAAATGATGTTAAGAAGCTATTTTAAACCTCTATTTTTTTTAAAACCAACATTAAAATTCATTTTTTATGTATGTTTTGAAAATCCCAATTTTAACAGCCATTTTTTATGTCAGCATTTAAAAAATAAACATAAATTGTTTTTATAATATTTTAGACAATTTCCTAATCTTCAATTTGATAGGTTGTAGAGCTAAAATGGTGTAACATATTAAATTATATAACCATCATAATTTTGATATATTTTTTTAGGAATGATCGAATGAGCCAACCACAGCTTCATCTTAGAAGTAATTTTAGAATCCAATGGAGGATTTTTAGTTTTACCATGATATGAAGAATTATTCATCATTATATTAAAACAATAATCATTAAATTTTTTATCAATTAAGAAAACTACTCATAAAACACATAAATCGAGGAAAAATAATTTCAAATACCTTCTCGAGATCAAGGAAAGAAGAAATAGTGGATTCACATTGAAGATCCAATGATACGAGTCAGTGGAATGAGGATAATTGCAAGAAGTAACTCTTATATGGTATATAAATTAATAAAACTAACCACAAAAATGTAATCATCGATAAATAATTGAAAATACCTTGATGAGATCGTAGAAAGAAGAAATAGGTGATTCACATCGATGATCAAATGAGTCGAGTAAGTGGAAAGATGATGGTTTAAATAAGTGATCATTAAATTATGATATTTTTATAAAGAAAAAATATAATTGACATGGTAAAACAAGGTGGTATTAAAATTTTTAGGTGGCAATTTAAAATTTTGATTAAGATATGTAAAAATTTTAAAATTCAGTATTGGAGGGATATTAAAATTATATTTCTTGTCATATTTTTGATAACCATTATGAAAAGAAAATAAAATATTCACTCATTTTTCACGTCGATTATATAATAACTAAAGTGAAAATCCTTCTTCAAGAATTTTTAATTTCGGTTATTAAATTACCGATGTGAAAAATTGATTTTTCAAGGTGATTTTTTAATAACAGATGTTCGATGGAATTTCTCATGTCATTTATTTAATAACTAACATGAAAAATGAATAAAAAAGGTAATACGTTTTTCTAGTTTTTATTTGACTGGTCTCAGATCTCAAATGGAGTTATGGAGAAAATTTTGTGGCCATAAGAAGTTGATCATCTCTAAACAAATTCACAGCAAAGGCCAACATTTGATGCCCATAATTTTTGATTCGTAACTCTGTTTCAGCTCTAAGACTAGAAAAATAAAAGCATGGGAAATGAACTACATTTTTTAAACATTTTCACATCATTTATTAAACAAATAATATGAAAAACTCATGAAGATTGATTTTTTTTTGTCGTTTCTCATATAAAAAACATGAAAAATAAGCGAAAATAAATATTCACATTGGTTATATAACAACCGACATAAAAAGTAAATTTCAGAGATTTTCAATTCAGTTCGAAAAAATCGACATGAAAAAATTAGTCATTAAAAATAGTTTTTGTCATACTGTTTATTCCACATATTATGAATATAATATTTCATATATATGGAATGGTTTTCAAATATTATGCTAATGTTCTTATTCCCTTATATTCATGTTATAATTACATATATGCCATTTTACACTTAATGATAATATGAGAACACCCTTTATTATGTTTCCTATTCTTAAGTTATGATTCTTTTTTTCATGACATGTCTAACATGGGTTATAGTTATGAATAATATAGTGGGAATAATGTAGTTCACCCCTAAAACAATTTTTTATGTTTTCAAGTCATCAAATGAACTGTACATTTAAGATCCTCATGAATGTGTTTGCGTAATGTAATAAATGTTCATAAAAATATAAAATCTAGGTATGGATATATTAGGTCACTATAGTGGTTATCAATTATTCCAACAAATAAATTATTTCAATAAAAATTTATAAACAATTCCCAATATGTATAGAATATCCGACCTCAAAACATTTCTATGTCTATAGAAATGATCAACAAACATGTGTGGTCACAAAGATGGTGTTGAAACAATAATATTAAATTACATGAACTCCCAGTCCTTATAATAATCATTTTCAATACCCCAATGCCTGAGGTATATCAGGGGATTGTAGAACAAAAGAACTATTTTATTTCAAAAAGATTAATATATGACATGCAATTATATTTTCTATCCCCTTGATAATTTTTGATCTATAATTTCGGTCCAACTCATTCTTTGATGGTATTATCTCCTGTAATAATTATTTAACCCCATTTGAAAACATAGATCTCATTAAATTAATGATAGAACACATGTGGAAGTCCTTTATAATCATTCTTTGATTATTCTATGTAGTTATCCTTGATGGTTATCATAATTATCATTTGTTAAATTTTCTTAAATTATTATTTTACAAATCAATATTATTATCATTTGATAATCATTTTAACTATCCATCGATGATCTAATAAAAATTTCATTTTATAAATTTTATTAATGATATTTTGATAATTCAAAGTAATCATCATTTGTAATTATTTATATTAATCATTTTGATAACTATGAATATTTATCTTTTGATAATTTTTAATAATTACCCTTTGATAATTTATATTTTTTATAATATGAAAATAATTTATATTTATCCATTGTTTACATCACATATTTATATTTATATAATTTTTAATGATTATCCTTTTATAATTATGTGTAATTTTTTATTGATAATTGTTTATTTTTATCTTTTTCTAATGTCATGGAATTACATTTTGATAAATTGTTTTATACATTATCATTTAATAATATAGTAAAATTATCCATTAAAAATTAATGATAAATATCCTTTGATAATTCACATAATTAGTATTTTTTAATTATCATTAGGTAATCAAATGGAATTATCATTTTATAATTCTTATATTTATTTTTTATAATTTCTCAATGATTATATCTATATAATTTTTATAGATTTTCTCTGATAATATGTTGGATTTATCCCTTATTAATATAGGTTTTTTCTTTTTTTAATTAAAATTCAACCATTTTATAGAATTTGGAAGTGTTAAAATAAAGATTAATATGGTAAATTTATCAAAAATAAAACCAACATTTTTCTTCCAAAAAATATAGCACCAAGGGAATAGAAGAAAACCATGTGGTTCCTAGATATGGGAAAGAAAATTGATAGAGAAATAACAACTTTGTATAAGGATGTCTGAGACCACTCATACTCAATGAAATCAGAAAATGATTAAAAATGCTTGGTTTATCTATCTAAGGATTTTAAACTGTATAAATGATCCCTATGAATAAAAATTAATCATTTTATCTAATCTAAAACTCAATCCGAATAAGAATTTGGAGTCTTTAATATCATCTCATTAAGTCATTTCAAACATAAACAAATCAGAAAAATAGATTTACCATGAATTCAGGTGATGACACATGAAAAAAAAATTATATGCATGGCATGCATAGGAATATGGTTGTGAGAAATATAATAAAAAATAATAAAATAGTAACAAAAAATGAAATAAGTGTTAGAAAATAATAATTACATGCAATTTAACTAAACTCGTGACACACAAAATGGATTTATGGTGCCTAAGGTAAAAATTGTATTCCTTATCTAATGGTGGTATTAAATTATCTATCTGGAAAACCATTTGAGGGATATTTCATTTTATCCAAATGGAAAAAATGTGTGTGATATAATATATCCACTATTTTATCCACTCAGTGTCAAGGCTCTATGAGCCCCATATTCACATGGTTACATTGTTCCAATGATGAAAATATTCTATAGAATATTCTAATGAATTCATAATAATTTTTACCTTATATTATGGCATTAAAATAATTCTAAAGAAAATATTATTGAAAAATGTAATTTTCACATTAAATTACTCTTAAATTACAAATAATGAGTGTTTAATTATCTTTTAAAATTGTTTAATATTACAATGATGCCACTCTATTGGATTATCATCACTTAGAAGTCACTTTGGTGGTATTGATAAAAAAGATGATGCTACAAAACTCAAGTATCAGACTCATACTCCCAGATCTCCACATGGATTGATCCATACTACCCCTGAATTTGAAAAAGTGGTATCATTTTCTCTAAAAGGACATTCTCACTCTACACCATAATCAATACTTACCACTCCCCATAAGATTTATCTAGCACTAACTATACTTCTTTTCTGTCTAGTACATGCATAGGATCAACCATGTATCTCCAAACCTATGACACATGAACCAAATCATGAAAATTTATATATATATATATATATGGAAGATATAGATGATATTACACTATCCATACCAATTTATTGATCACAAAGGTTACCCTGAACAATGCTTCTAGCTTAATTTTTTCCAAAAACATCAGTGGACAAAATGATGAGTCACACTAAAGAAAACCTAATCACCTGTAGAAAACTAGGAATTTCTACTCTTATGATGATTATATGATTTTCTTCATACTATAATAGGTGATTTACATAATATTATTTATATGAACTCTCTCGGTGGTCTCCACACCCAAGCTAGACCTCAAAAACACTACCTAAAATTTTTCATGCCAACAAATAGATGATCAATGTGCTCTCCAATAAAGATCCATGTAAGGTACCATCTAAACAAAAACATGTTAAATATTATAATAAATTAACTCAAACTATACTATATGATCATCCAAATAACCACTAACATCGAGAACATGATATCTTTGTACGTCCTCTAGTATGCATATAGTCCGCTCATACTATCTAGCTATCAGATGATAGAACATGCGGATCAATCTCATTTGAGTCCACGGTTCTTTTGGTAAGACATTCCCAAATCGTGATTTTAAACATGTTTCTCTATTTGATAAAGTGATCAATTCTTCTCCATGTAATCATAATATCTCACAAACATATAGTTATTACAGTTCATCAACTCAGTTATACAATTTTATTAGTGGAAAGTGAGCCACCATTATTAGCAAATCAATAAATGCATAGATAGTTTCAAAAAAATATTGGGTCATGTCTAACCACATAAAAAATTCTATAATGATGTAATACCACTTAACCATATGAAATAGATCTGGATAGAGAAACCCTCCTAGACATTGGTGCTCAGCCTTTACCCTCTAGAAGATATAGAATTAAGACACAAACCAATTGATGTCCTTATTCATCACTAAAACCTAAAACTAATACAAAAAAATCATGTAACATCATCATCAAACCAAGATATACCTCATGTATCATGTTAGGAAAATATATCATATGATCCTCTATGATGGATTCATAGAATACCACTCTCCCATGAAAAAGGGTCACATCATCATCACTCAATATCCACCCTGGTATCAAATCACCTAAATATGGATACACCCACATCACAAAACACACTATATATGAATACTATTCTTTATTTATCTTATATACCATATAATATGTATCCCCAAATGTAGCACAAGTAATAGCATCATGAATTTCTAAAGCGTCTATCATCCAGTCGTCCACCATGGTTATCAAGAACCACTGCACCTCTCAATGCCTCTCACAAATACCCTATTTATCCAACATATTACAACTAGGAGAACCTATAGGGAAGTTAGATATCCTTGTTTCTAAATAAAACTATAATTGAAAAAGATATAGGTACTCAACCTAGTACATTTGTCTCATATTTTGTTCATATAGTGTGAATATATAGGGAAGCCTATTTTGATCAATGTGGAGATTAAAACTCTCACCAAAGAGATAGTGGAACCACCAATTCATTGTATGAACCATGTATTCCAACTATAAATCATGTGTAGTTTAGTTCCACTTGTGGGTTCATAATTGATGTAACCCAAAATCTACAACCTTCTCTAGCTGCCTTAATACTTCTCCCAAACCAATACCCAATGCATCAATATATAAGATGTATATGATCTATTCCTTGGGTAGTATCCAAATTTGAGATGTAGTAAACTTAATTTTTAAATTAAAAAATTCCTATTCACAAAAATTAATCCACTAAAAATTTACTCCAATCTATATAAGTCCGATCATGGGTGCTAATATCAAAAATAATTCCTAAATAAATCAATGGTAAAATCCTATTAAACTGAGAAAAATCCTAATCTCGAACAAGTTTTCGGTATATTCTAAGACATGAATAAATATAGATTATATATTTATATATATAATCCCATCTTAGGCACCACATTTCCTCAAAACTTTACTGCCTACGTCCATAACTCACACATCAACAACCCCATGTATTGTTGATGTGTGTGAATCATGATTAGAACTATCTCAAGGTTACTCACATGATTATTTATTGTTAGTGAGTATAATATCATGTCATCAATAAATATAATCATTGAAGATTACATGTATGATTGGAAGAAGTTCTTCATAAGATATGCAAGAAAATTCTATGCATTAATCAATTCAAATGATATCACCATGTACACATACAACCCACACTAACTCTAGAATGTATTATTTGGAATGTCCTCATCTGAAACCATCAAAAGATGATTGATTTAGTAATGATCAATCATGGAGAACCACAAATATCCCTATAAATAATTTAATGATCATCAATTCTGGGTAATGGATATTTTTTCACTTTCACCTAGATCAACATAATATTTAATGAGAATAAAATAACATTATCATCCTTCTCAAAAAACCACATAGGTGCACCCTATGGTGAACTACTCAACTAGATAAATCTATAACCTTCAATGTCACCAATATTCACCTTGATCACCTTCATATTGGTATGTCCCATATGATATTTTGGTGTTGAAATGTACTATACACCGAGAATGAGATAAATAACATCTTAACGTCTGGATCATTAAGAGTATCTTATATTTGATAGACTCACACAATAAGTTAACCCATTATTTGGTTTCCTAAGAGCCTATAGTTCATTGGATGGATGAAGAATGATGGAGTTGAAATAGATGCATATTTTACCATAGTTCTAATCATATATACCTTGTTTTAGCAATAAGATAAATAATTATGGTTGAAGTGTTCCTATTTCCTAAACCATATAGTTGGAGAAGGATCATGCTAAGCTGAATTATCCCAAAAATATAGTGAAATTGAAAAAAAATCCTCCATTTTATGGGTATTCCATAATTCTTCCCATGTAGTCCTATAAAAATACATTGAGGTTATATCTTTAGTAACATGAAGAAAAAAAATCAGAAAAAAGTTTTTTTAGGATAAAACATAGTTAACCTAAGAGTTCACCTGAGGTTTCTCCTAGTAGTCTACCCTCAAGCCCTGGTATAACCCACCTATAACTAAACATGGTCTCTATCAGTTCATGTTAGTCAAATTCATCATATAAATTCTAACATAAAACAAGATTACTTCTTAAAAATAATTCCAACAATGATATACCAAAGCAAAAACACAATATAGATATATCAGACAAATAGAGAGTATCCCAAATACATTAAAAAAATCTATGAATTTAATTAATAAACTATTATGCATCATAAAATTAATTATATATTTATCATGTGAACCTACATTCCTAGTCATGATGCATGAACACACATGAAATATTATAAATCTCAAAACAATATCTTGGGTATTACTGAAGGTATATTTAATCAATTGTAGTAGGAAAAAATAATTTCCCTAACCATATAAAAACATGGAGGTCCACAATATAGAGTTGTCCAGTCACTGTAATAGTTACTCGATCATATTACCAACTTTTCACTCTCTAGTCTACCATGTCCCAATTCAAGAAAAAGATAACAAACATGTTAGTGATTCATGGTCCACTAATAACATTTTATAACACCTCGACCCGATCCACTGAGTGAAAGATATAATTACACATGAACACAAACACACCTCCACATATGTAACAGGCTTCTGAATAGAACTACGGTTCTGAGTCAATTAGTGGGGATACTATACCCTCAAGATTTTTTAATTATTCAATAATATATCAAAAATATATAATAAATAACCAGAAAAAACATGTGGAAACTAAAGAATAATATGGGAATCCATTTCATACATTTAATAAATGGATCCTACATTGGAAAAACACAACACATTATTAAGTGTAGATAAATATATAAATTAAATAGTTTTGCCTTCAAATTCTATCCCATTCCACTATCAGATCCACACTCCTTTTCTCAACTGTCTACCAGAGGGCCTATAACATTCACTTGGTCTGTAGTCATGAAATCTACAACTACACTAAAATTCTTGAGTATGCTGTGATTAAAAGACTCTGTAGGACACAACCTATCCATAATTAACAAATTGAAATAATGGAGAACATATTTATTTCACGATTATAATAAATTTGTTTAAATAATATTTATGTAAAATCCGAAATCGAGCGGTTGTGTACTATGAAATACACTAATGAACCCCTGTCTATACTTTCTTCAAATCCATACCAAAATCTTAATTGTAGAATAGAAATGATAAAGAACTATCCACTTTGATCACAAAAAATATCCTAATTATATTAAGGTGTCGAGTCAGACTAGTAACCTAGACCATCATATCCTAGCTCTATCACAAGTTAGGATCTCATAATGTCATACCCAATCTGGGACTTAGCTCAGGACCCTAGATAATCATTCCATAAAATAACTACCTTAGGTTATGCCCCTAGACAAAGATTCCCCTCATGATAGGCCCACAAACCACCATGAAACATCCCATTGATCAGGTCTACTATCATGATCAGTGTGATCTATGCACACATCCCCTCTAAGGGATGCACATCACACAACAATCTACATGTCACAAGTAAAAAAACACTACTTCCAATGAATTGGAAACATACATCATAGGGTAGGAAATATAGTGAAGACATACCATATCATCATGAGAAAAATGATAGCAACACATATCAACAGGTGATCACAATCAAACAAGTCACATGATACTCTATCAATACTCATGGAATCATATATCACAATGGTTATCATAGGATACCCAAACCCCCCACATCTGATCAAATTCAATAAATGTAATCAATAATGATGACACACAAATTATATCAAGAAAACATGTTTAAAAAAATCACAATAGGCAAGGAACTTCGTAATTCAATAGTGATTCATATCGATAGTAATGATAAACAACCTTGTGTGTTTTTATCATTGGAGTGGAAACATCAATAGTTGGGAATACATGATCCTAGTACTAATTCTCATAGTTGTTAAAACATCAATTCTTGAGGTATGTCTAGGGTTCCTAGAACTAAAATTGTCCATTTTATTTTCAAAAAGAAAAAACATATCATATGTGATGAAATTTTCCCTGTCTTTGATAATTTATGATTTAATATTTTTTTCAATGTATAAAATAGCAGTATTCTCCTTAGAAAAAATAATAATATGATATTTGACAATATGGATGTTTTCAAATTATTTCTAGAACACCTGTGGTTGTAAATTATAATTATCCATCGATTATTCTATGTTATTATCCTTGTATTACTTCAAAATGTTCTTTTGATAAGTTTTTATAAATTAACGCTTGATAATTTTATTTATTTATCTTTTTTAAGATCCTTATAATTATCTGTTGATAACCACATTCACTCATCATTTGAAACTTTATAGAAATTATCATTTGATTTTTAAAATTAATTATCATATGATAATTCTTTATATTTATCATTTGATAATCTCACATAATTATCTTATGATAATTTTAATTAATTATCCATTGATGATTCAAAGTATTTATCATTTGACAAATATTTATATTTACCCATTGATAACCTCTAATAATTATCTTTTGACTATTTCTAACAATTATCCTTTTATAATTAAATATTATTATCTTTTGATAATTTTGTATATTTATCCTTTGGCAATATCAGTTACAAATATTATGATAATTATTTTATAAATTATTCATTGATAATTTAGTGTAATGATACATTTATAATTAATTATAAATTCACTTCGATTGTTTAAACAAGTATAATTTTATAATTATCAATATATTATCTAATGAAATTATAATTTTATAATTAATATAATTATTATTATTTTGAAAATTTAATAAATATTATATGTTGAAAATATTTATATATTTTCCTTGATAATATGATGGAATTATCCCTTTATAATTATGGTTGTATCTATTTTTATTGAAATAAAACATTTTTCCGTAATAAAGAATATATAAAATAAAGAATAAAATAATTTATTAAATTAAAAAATTATATAATCAACCATGTTCCCAAATATAGCACAATGAGGGATTTTAATAAGACTATAGAATTCCTGGATCTGGAAAAGGTGTTCGAGGAAGTCCTATCAACAACACACAAGGAGGTTAGATATGACAGGAACTAAATGAAATCATCCAACAATGAAAAATCAGTGGTTTGGAAATTTCTGGATCTCCAAACATGTGTTGGATCTCCATAATAGAAAATTAATCCCCCAATTAAATTCACAATTCTAGAAAAACATTAAATTTGAGTCTATGACATCACCCTATAAAGGTGTTTTCATGTTAAAGAAGTCAAAATTGTTTATTTTCCAGGAATTCTGCTGAATTGGTTTGAAGAAAAATATTGGATCATGGATAAAATAGGATAAATATGGTGAAAAATAAATTAAATAATAATTAAATAAAAATATTAAATAAATAATCGTAAAGAAATTACCCCTATTTATGATTTAATTAAACACTTGATGCATAAAATGGTTATACTGTAACTATGTTAAAACCCATAATTTAGACCTAATGGTTGTATCTTATTTCATATATGAGACACTATTAGGGAGATAAAATATTATTTAGAAGAAAAGAAAATTCATAAATGATATAAAATGTCCATTTTTTTATTCTCTAATGGTCAAGGATCTAATGGACATGCAATCCCTTTCTGATTATACCCCAAACTCCAAATTTATTACATAGAATATTCTAAGGTTATATCAAACCTATTACTATAACTACCCTTACTTTAAATATATTAATATTAAATCAAAATTGAATAATATTAATTTAAAAATAAAACTAATCCTTTACATTACCACATAGGTATAGTGCCTTTAGAAACCAGGAAACCTAAACAACTAGTTCATAAGACATCTTCATTTTCTCCCACTTATTCCTTAATAACTACTCCCATTTTTGACATTTCTTATTAAATAACCATATTCATGTCCTGGGGAAAATAAACATATGAAAGGGTGATCTCATATTCCTAGTAAGGGTAAATAAGGGAGATATCAATCATATCCTAATTATAAGACATAAGAACAAAACATCTGAAAATATTATCTTGTATATGAAATATCATGATATCATGCCATGGGATAAATCATAAAAGTTCATAAGAGTCAATGAAAATCTTACCAAAAGTACTAACATAATAAATGAAATTATTTGGAATACACATAATCATAGATAATGAGTTCATATTAGTTAAAACTCATTTCCATAACCATCATAGGAAACAAAGTCTATTACGGAACTACGTTCACTCCTCATTTCATCCCCAGTACTACTGAACCAAGATCATTTCATGTTCTAAACATGTCTATTGAATGATATATAAATCTTTACCTAATTAATTATAGGGAGATATATGTCCCACCCAACTCATAATGAAATCAATCATACATATTCCACAATAACATAAATCAGTCCTCATATCCCAAGGAATAAAATGGGATTCATTATACACTATAACTGAATCCATGTAAAACAAATGGTTTTAATAAATATTATTATATCATAAACACAATAAAACCATAGAAATAATAAGGATAATATAAATAAAATAGAACCCTATTAAGTAATTCCATTTTAGATGGAAAATAATTTGGATATAACGCTTGAAATTAATTCTTGATGAAAATATCCTTTCTTCTTCAAAAACGGTTTCTTTTCTCAAAATGCCGCATAATTCAAAAATAAGGAATTTATTTGAAAATTAGAATGAAATAATGTATATTATGATTTATGTAAATAAGGTGTTATAAAACCATAATAATCCTTCCAGGATGTATAAGTTAAAAAAAATATCTTTATTATTTCTCTAGAAAGTCAAAAACACCTCATATAGAATACAAAAAAAAGATTCATTTCATACCGTTTAATAAAATTTCACCAATGGGTGAGACTAAATCTAAAAAATTGTATAAAAATAGAAAGAATATTTTTAATTCATAATTAGGAAACATGGACATGGATGATAAATATACCCTAGTAAATACTTTTGTATTAATAATCTCAGATAATAATATGATTTAGAAATTATCCCTTACCATTGGTCTACTTTAATTTGTATGTATGTGAAAATCCTGTATAATATTTCTCATAATTTCATTGATATGTTTCAGAATCATAGTAATTTTTATGATATCATATATAATCATATTATAATTAGTTTTTTAGTAACATTATTACCCATCTATTTGGTGTTAACTTCATTATTTTCGTACACTTGTTTTGTCAGATAAGATCTTGTTCCTCTCCTTAAGTTATAGTTATATAAATTAAAATGAATCGCATTTCATCATAGAGATGATAGGTCGTACGTACACATGAGCAATGATATCATTTCCATAACTATGGAATGATATTGAAGTGTATGGTTTATAATATTTTAGAATATATATCAAGTTATAATAAGAATATATAATTATTATTTACTTCATTATACATATCCAAGTAACGTTGTTGTGAAAAACATATTGCTCTACGTCGTGGAGATGTTAAGTCATACAAACACATGTGTATTGATTTCATTTTTCATAGGATGAATATATGGTGAAATATAGGAATTTGATAATCATAATAAAATCTCATCATAAAAGTGATACTTCAATTATTAATTTATAATGAGTAAACACATGAATGAAAAGTATAATAACAATGATGTTTGAAAGAATCTGTAGAGGAGATTTCAATTTCTTCAGCATGCTCCCTCAAAATCATCTCTTAAAGCACTCGAGTAGGTATTCGAAAAAAACAGAACAACTATAATATAACATGGGATGATAATAATGTAAACAGACATGGTATATCTGAGCATGAGGTCTCAATTAGTTGTGATGAAATGAGGGAGGAGATCTATTTTTATAATTGAGGTAAGGGGCACTTTTCTAAATTCTAAAAATATTATTTTATAATAAACTAAACCCACTTAAGAAAACCACCAAAATGAGAAAATATAAAATATTATATGAGAAAATGTTTCAATCAAATCAACCAATAAATTTTAGACATGTATTTATATCAGTTTAAACCTTGTCATTTTCATTGACACTTAGTTACTCATTTTCCATTTTAACTAGGGTAACACAAATTTCAATAATAAACTTAGTGAAATATCTACTTATTTGATGTAATTTAGACCCAAAATAATTAATTTAGAACATTCTAGAACTAATCATAACTATACAATATTTTTTTTAAAATTTATGATTTTTAAATAATGATTAAAACATTATTCTCATAAACAATAAATAGTGTTAATTTTAACACTATTCAATTCAACGATTTTTTAAAATATTAAGATAAAAATTTAAATTCTAAAAAACTATTTAATTTTATTCCTAAGAGGTAAATATAATCTATAAATTTAATTTTAAACATTAGTTAGACAAGATTATATTTATTTATATATTTTTAATAACATTTTTTTATATTAACTTCCATAAAATAACTACTACAACAGTTTGGTATAATTTTTTAATACCTTTATTTTTTGAATAAAATTTAAAAATAAAATACTATGATGAAAAAAAATACAATATTTCATAAAAAAATTATGTAGTAAAATATACCTTCTATAGAATCCATCATCAAAAATGATATTCTTATTGCAACATGAATGTGACATTTTTATCATTACTCTACCTAAAATAATTTGATTGTCATAGTAATTTCTATTGGGCTTCAAATGGTCAATAACTAGACCCTTGGATGGTTATGGTCTATATATACTCAACCAAGAAGATTTTGGAAAGTTTTTTGGTATTTTAATGGTCATTATAATTATATAATAATTATTTTATTTTTTTCTCATCAATTAAGTAATTTTGACATCATTAAATTATAGTTTTTTAAGGTAGTCATTTATTTTCTAAAAATTACTAATAAATTAACATAATAAATAAAAAAATTATCATTCCAATGAGTATTTATAATCAAATTTAACTTTTTTATAAATTTATATTAAAATTGATTTAGTTATTAAAATTTGAGTGATACATATTGAACTTTTCTTTAAATAAATTAAATTAAATGTCCAAATCTCATCCAAGTGGATTAAAATGGATACCATTTTGACATAAGTATTATTTTTGTCAATAAAAAATCATCCAATGATATTATTAGAAGTGTTAGTGTAATTTTATAATATTATTTTTACCCTTATTTACTTTATTTACCCTTTTACTATATTTATAAAAATTATCAAAAAATTTATCCCTAATGCCCAAAAATAAAAGAAAGTTGTTTAAATAATTTGGACCTACAGATTCCAAATATAAAATATTTTATATTTAAATTCAAAACATAGAAGTTGAAAAAATTAATATAATGTTAATCTCCTTATTGGAAAAAGATATTGAGTTTTAATAGTTAAAACATTACGAAAGATTGAAATCTTTTTACATCTGAATTAAATGTAAAATTAATTCTAATAGCCTAAATTATAAAAACTGATAAAAATATATTATATTTATCAATTAAAACAAATAAATAATATAATTTAACAATAAAAATTATTTAAATGAAAAAATATGCTTTCAATTAAAATTTAGGGTATTTTCACCATTCATTAAAACATTATAGTTTTCAGAAAAATATCCAAAATTATTCAAAAGTAAATTTTTATATC
Source organism: Viscum album (assembly GCA_963277665.1). Taxonomy (NCBI): domain Eukaryota; kingdom Viridiplantae; phylum Streptophyta; class Magnoliopsida; order Santalales; family Viscaceae; genus Viscum; species Viscum album. Next base: position 82,719,208 of record OY728121.1, on the reverse strand, counting down.
CCTATTTTAGGTAAATGATTATGTAGTCATATAAAAATTATTAATCTGTCAAAATTGTACTGTAAAAATGGGTCACCATTAAAAGGTGATAAAATTACCCATTTGAAAATTAGGTTTTTATACATAAAATAGGGTTTATTCACACCCAATGAAAAATAAATATTTCTTGGATGAATATAAAAAATATTTTATTAAGTACATAACACATATATTTCATTAATTTAGTTAACAAATAGTTTTTCACTCAATTTATTAATACACATATTAAAATATAAAATTGTTTTATACTCATTATAAATAATTGTTAGATAATGAAATCATTATGAATTTTTATAAGTTAGTTAAATTTATTCCCTATAACTGGAGATCTAGGTTAAAATTTTCATTTTATACAAACAGTGACTCAAGGATCATTTAAAATCACATTTCTGTTAAAAGAAAGATTATTAATAAATATTATTTAATTAAAATATTTCATAAAAATGTCTGAGTGCTACATTCTACCCCACTTAACCTGAATTTTTCCATCAAATTTTATAACTTAGATATAAACAGATGAGGATACCGCTGCCTCATGACATCCTCATGTTCCCATGTAGATTCATCAATTTAATGTTTTCTCCATAAAACATTAACAAAGCGAGTGGTATTGTTTCATAGTACTTTTTCTCTATGATCCATAATCTATATTGGCTACTTTTCGTAAGAAGGGTATTTCTCCAACGTTATGACATATGAGTTTTGTACATGTGAAAGATTAGTTAGGTAATTTATCAAAAGATATAAATGGTACACAACATGAAATTGATAGAGAATCAATGGAAGCACCAATCAGAAAGATACATTCCCAACAAGATCCATAATTTCAAAAAGACTGATATAACGAGGGATTAGATTTCCTTTCCTTCCAAATCTCATTAATCTCTTTTGGGGAGATATTTGTAGAAAAAAATTGCCACTCACTAAAAACTGTAGGTATCTTCTACTCTTGTCAGCATATCTTTTTTGCCGACTATGAGCTTGTCTTATGTTTTTTTAATACATCTGACCTTATATTCCATTTAATCAAGAAGATCATGTCCTAATATCTTTCTTCCAAACATGTTGGTGTTCTACATTTTGTTCCATAGAGGGCATAATAAGGAACCATCTGAATAATGGAGTGAATGATATTACTATATAAAAATTACCCCAAGGTAGGTGTTGATCCCAAACACCATATAAATCCATAGAGAAACCCATCAACTTGTCTTCTAGAGTTTAAATTTTCCTCTCAGACTAATTGTCTATCTGAGGATGATAAGTAGTGATGAAACTAAAATCTATATCCAGAGCCTACTAATGAATTCCACAAAACATTGACGTAAACCTTGGATCCTGATCAGATATAATGGAAATTGATACTCCATGGAATCTTACAACTTCATTTACGTTTATCCTGGAAGGATGATCAAGATAGAAATCATCTCTAGTAGAAATGAAGGGTATTTAAATTGTAAGGTGATCAACTATAAACCATATATTATTATGTCATTTAGATATTTTTAGAAGGATACAAAAACGTTCATAGTGGTTTTTCCCATTTCCATTTTGGTATGGGTAATTTTTGTAACATCCCTTTAGACTTTTTTCTCTCATCTTTAAATTACTGAAAAACCATGCATTGAGAGACATATTTAGAAACATACCTTTACATTCCATCCAACTAGAAAAGAAATTTTAGGTCCATGCACATCATTTTGATTCTAGGATGAATAAAAAATGAAGTACAATGAGCCTCAACCAAAAGCTACTTCTTTAATTCTAGTATGAGTGTATTATAAACCCAGTTTGTGACCCTTATTATTCCATAACAATCAAAGTAGAATTCGGGAACATTTCATAGCTTCTTTCGTAGCTTTATATCTTCTTTTTGTGCCTACATAATCATCGCACATATATATGGTTGTACATTAATTTGAGAGAGATATCATTTATCTCGTTACTTTAAAATTTAGAGATCCATCCTTTTTAAATCCATAAATATTGGATCTTTTTTATCCAAATAAATGATAGCCTAAAATTATCATTTGACTCAAAGCATATGCCACCTTTTTCGCTTTCCTAGGATGGTAATGTATTGAGAGGTTGTAATATTTAATCATCTAAAACCATCTTCTATGGTGAATATTCTGGCCTTTTGTGTCAAAATATACTTTAAACTTTTATGATTAGTATAAATATCACACCTTTCATCGCACAAACAGTGCTTCCATATATTTAGTGCAAATATTACTACTTCTAACTCCAAATCCTGAGTTGGGTAATTTTTCTCATGAATTTTCAAATATCTTGGGTTATAAGATATTTCCATATCATTTTTCCTAAGAACAGAACACATCCCCTTCTTGGATGCATCACAGTAGATTAAATACATTTATTCACTAAAAGGCAGTGTGAGAACAGGTTAACTAGCTATCCTTATTTTTAGATCTTTGAAATTCTATTCACATTCCTCCATCCACAAGAACGTAACTCCTTTCCATGTGAACTTTTTGAATGGACTTGATATTCATAAAAAACCATTCACAAAATGTTGATAATATCCTACCAAACCAAGAAAACAACTGATCTCAATTACCATTTTTGGTCTTAGATAACATTCAATAACTTCTATTTTTATTAGATCTGTAGATATCCCATTTCATAAGATTATGTTACCCCAAAATCAAACTTTCTGAATTCAAAATTCACATTTGGTAAAATTTTCATAATGTTTCTTTTTTCTCAATATTTTCAATACAATTCTAAAGTGATCTTCATGCTCTTCATTACTATTCTAATATACCAAAATATATTCTATAAAGTGTACCAAAAACTGATAAAGATAGACACTAAATACTCTATTCATTAGATCCATGAAGATAGTGGGGAATTAGTAAGACCAAAAGGCATCACTATGAATTCATAGTGTTCGTACCTTATATGGAATGTCTTCTTTCGTATATCTTCATTCTTAAAACATTGTGGATGATATCGTAATCCAAGATCAATATTGGAAATTTATTGATCTCTATGAAGTTGGTAAAATAAGTCATTAATGTAGGGATTATGATATTTTTTCATGATAGTGATCTTATTATGTTCACGAAAATTAATGTAGAGTCTCATTGATCTATATTTTTCTTAAAAGCTGAAGTAGGGCTCCCCAAGGTGATGAAGTATGGTGTATGAATCCGTTGTCAAGATTCTCTTGGAGTTTATTCTTCAATTATTGAAACTCAATTGGGGAAATTATAAAAGGTTTCATAGAAATAGGAATATAACTCGATAAGATTTATATTGATAATACAATTTTACAACTTTGTGGTGATGTTCGCAGCCTGAATCTAAGTATCATTGTTAGGGGGAGGGGAGAATCGGTGATATCCTTTTTATTTTTATGTTTCTTTCTTTTAGAAACAAACATTTCCTCTTGTTAAAGAGTTTATTATCTGTTGAACATGCACAGCAATAGGAACACAAGATTTACTAGGTTCACTACTCAACAAGAGTAGCTACATCCTTATTATGGTACAGAAACAATCTAGTTCCACAAAATCCTATAGAAAACAATCCTTTTATGTGGAGTACAATGAGTAAGATATACCCTTACACCCGTGTTTAAATTGGAAAACAATCCTCAAGTTCATGTGCACCCTCTTAGCACAAATAAGGAATTTTAGTATTTCATTGCTTCTTTATAATTGAACAAGTGTATTATTTGAATTAAAAATGTTTACATTCCTGAAATAAAGTCACTAAGAACTACCTTACGCGCAACTTAATACGTGCAAAGAAACTAAATCTTTCATGCACCCTTTTCGTTGTCTTGCGAGGAACTTATTTTCCAAACATGAATGATATTAATTTTTTCATGAAACACCTCTTGCGTACAACTTCAATCTTGTGTGCTACTCACTTCATGCTTGCTACATCACCTACTAGAGCACAACTCTATTTCTTTCATGCACTCCCTTTTACTTAAAATTCATTCGTGTCTTAGAGCTCAGGATATCTCTATGTGTCAAGCTACATAAATGAGAGGGGTCACCTATTATTTGTAGGCATCATCGACCCTCACATGAAGAAACCTTGACATGTCTTGCAAAATCTGGATGCATCACGCAAAACCCCATTTGACGTTTGTATTTTGCGCTTAAGTCTATTTTAAGCCAACCTCATCTTTCGCAAATAATTTGAATCTTTCGCGCACTTTAGGACTTTTACATTTTTTAATTTTAGGATCCTGAATCATGACTTTCGTGCAACATACCAATACATCTTGAAACTTGAATGCAATATTCTTTGATAAAATCACATCTCCCCATCTCCTGATTTTCAGCCCCAAATATTTGGAAAACACTGGGAAATAAAACAACCTCAAAATTTTCTTCGGAATGAACACCAAATGATACTTCATTTTCATATAGAATATTCAATAAACAACTTATTTAATCATGAACCATCTCTATCATGATATATAATCTTTGATTGATCAAATTTAGCATTGTTATATTTTCAACAGAAGGCACTACAACTTCTCTATCTTCCAGCAATATCATTCTTTCCAATCAAAAAAAAAAATCTGACAGGAATCAACTTTACACCCTCTTTCCTTCATAAGGCTTTAATCACATGTTATCCAAATATATTATATTTGGGAAATAAACATCAGTAAAGCATCATCTGGTTTTCATGTCCTTTAAAAAGTCAATAGATTTATCGTGTTTGACAATAATAGACAACACTCTAAAATAGAAAACTATTCCTACTTCCTTCTCTGTCCAAATTAGTCCCCACAGGTGGAAGATCTAGAAATTATTGAATAAATACATCAAAAAATTTACATAAAATAGGTTTATTTTTAAATGTGAGAATATCCCCAACCATTTTAGATAGATATCCTTCATTTATAAGAATAAATACCTATAAGATGGAACAAATTTCTACTACAAGTTCATATTCATCCATGCATCTATTGATGATCATAGATTGATCCAAAATATGAAGTGTGACTTCCATTGGAAATTGATATGGGCTCTTAATAGAGAAATTAAATCTTTCATAATAATCACAACAAATTCTACTATAGGAAGGATCCCAAGATTTGTAAGAAGCAATTTCCCACAATCTTTAACTGGAGAATAATTTTAATCTTTTTATGTGAATTTTGTTCCATGAGGAGTTGTCAAAACAAACTCTACATATAATTGTTGAGGTAATATTATGATACTATTAGAAACATCTATATAAATAAACAAGTGGGTAGATCTAGATTCAACTAAATCATTTTCCACTTTAGAGTGGTTGGTAAGTGTACCTTTCACAATTCTTTCTCTTACACCACATCACAGATAATGATCTCATGTGGCATGCATTTATCTTTTTCCTTAATATTTTATTGGCATCTATCATTATCAATAACCCATTTATTAGTTCTTTGATTAGAATAATGTCCCAATTCCTTTCACGTGTAACATTGAAGTGTAAGAGGTCCATTATGTGTAGCCTTTTCTCTATTTGAGTCATTAGTCATATTTTTCCCATCACATCATCATTATAATTCCTAATGACCTTCTCTTCCACACAAAAAACATTTTCTAGTCCCTTTATGAAAATGTCCCTCTCGTATCCTTCCACACATTGAGCATAATCTAAATTAATCAACTTTTCAATTTGGTCATTAGATTTTCCCTTGAATTAAATTTATCACTTCTTATCAAACCCATAGGACCCTTAGGTTACTCCAATCTCCATCTCAACCTTAAGATCACATCAAATGATTTCCCTATAGCTATTTAATCCCCTTATGGGTAATTCCCTTCGAAGACTTAGTTTTAAGCCACTAAAGAATCAATAAATTTTACTATTAGGTTAGATAATAATTCAAAAATTACACCTTCAAAGTCTTGAAAGGATTTATTCATACTTACCAATAGATTAATGGTCCTTTTTCTAAAGATCAATGAACTAATTCTCCATCTTTGTATGAAGGACACAAGGAATGTACTTTTTGAAAAATAAGATCTTGAACTCACCCCTTTTTATGGATTCAATTTCATCTATTTACCTCATATTATTGATAAGGTTTCACCATTGATCAGCTTCACCTTCTAAATGATATTCTGATAATATGATATTATCATGTTTTGAACATTGTAGAATTGAAAGCATCTTTTGAGTGGTACTGATCCATTTTTTTACAACTAGTAGATCAGAAGTCCTACTGAATAAAGGTGAATTCTGCCACATTATCGACTAAAAAGAATGTTGTTCCCTCCTTTTCTCATTTTTAAGTAATTCATTATTCATATATTGAGAAAGTTTTGTGATCACAAATACCAGATTATTCATTCCATCTCCCATAACATTTGGTTTCACAAGAGTAAAACTATTTCATTTCCCATCACATTCATCGTTAATATAGTTCCTATGGGTTCCATACATTAGCTAAACCCAAGAATCCTAATATGAGCAGCACTAATGATAATGGGAAAACCACATAATCATGAAAAAAAATTCAATTTAGGAAACATTAGGATTTATCCTTGGCTATTCATTATCATTTCTAAAACACATGGATTGTAAGATATACTTAAAAATATCAATTGGGTTATTAATAAGGTTTTCTCATCCTAGTTTCCAATGGTTCACTATACCTTTCATATAATACTATCTATAGTTACCCATACTTTTCATTAATATATATTAATTAAAAATTGATGTATATTCATTAAAAAAAAAATCCATAAAACAACCATATAGGAGTAGTGTCTTTAGAAACTAGGAAACATAAACTACGGGATCATAATACATCTTCACTATCTCCCGGTTATTCCTTTATAACTAGACCCCTTTTGGAATATCTTATTTAATACCCTTCTTCATGGCCTGGGGAAAAGAAACATATAAAAGGGTGATCTATGATGCTCTGTAAGGGTAAACAAGGGAGATATCAATCATATCATAATCACAATACATAAGAACATAACATTTTATTATCTTATCATGCTTATGAAATATTGTGATATCATTTTATGGGATAAATCATAAATGTTCATAAGAATCAATGAACATAATCCCAAAATTCAAAATATAAGACATGAAACTTTGTAGCATACACATAATCATCAAAATTAATTTCAAATTATTCGGGCTCATTACCAAGACTATCATAGTAGATAATATCCATTACTTAATCGATTTCACTCCTTACTTCATCCCTGTACTATTGATCCAAGATCATTTCTCATTTTATCCATGAAAATATCATGAGATATAAATATTTACCCAGTGCATAGGAGGGAGATATATGTCCAAACCATCTCATAATTAAATCATTCTTACATGTTCCACAATAACATAAATCATTCATCATAACCCAAGGAATAAAATGTCATTCTTTAAACACCCAAACATAATCCATGTAAAACCAATGGATTTCTTAAATATAATTCCATCATAAACAGAATAAAAAAATAGTAACAATAAGGATATTATAATTGAAACATAACCCTGTAAAGTAATTCTATTTTCCATGGAAAATAATTTTTATATAACACTTGAAATTATTTCTTGTGGAAAATATCCGTTCTTCTTAGAAAACTTATTCTTTTCTCAAAATAATGCACAATTTTAGAGGAACATTATTTAATTTAAAGAAAACATGAAATCTTGTAGAGGAAGCATTATAGAAATAAGTTTTTATGAAAATGTAAAAATATTGTTCATGTCGTACAAGTTAAAAAAACATTCTCATAGTACATTTTTTGGAAAAGTCAAAAAGTACCTCATATCGAAAACGAAAAAAGATTCATTTCATACAATTTAATAATATTTAACCACTGGGTAAAATTGACTCTAATTTTTTTATAATAATAGAAATAATATATTTGAAAACATAATTATGAAATATGGACATGGATGGTAAATATACCCAAAATAATACTTACATACAAACAATCTCGGATAGTAATGAGATAGTGAAATTATCCCGTACCTTAGGTATGATTTTCTTTTTATGCATTAAATACTCAAGTATATTGATATAATTAATTTGATTAACTGTATAAGGCCCCAGCCTTAATCCTTACTTAATATTGAATTAAATGAGTAATTCACATTGAGGATATTTTCAGGATTACAGTTTTAGAGAATTAGGACATATCTATTACATCCCAAAAGATTACAAAGTAGTCGCTTCTACTAAATTTCCATAAAATAAAAACTCTTAAAAAGACACATGTCTAGTTCCATGTTTTAGGTAGCATGACTTTCCCTTGAACCCATCCTTGACCCTATTCCACGCTAAGACCTGTGAAAAACATTTCAAAAACTTGGGATGAGCATAAAAAGCTCAGTAAGGGATACACAAAGAATGAAAACTGTTAGTTTTTCAAAACAACAAGTAGACCATGTATACTTTATCAAAGTAATAATTTTCACCTTTTCGTAGTAGTAAAAACTCTTCGCTGAATAAAAGTTCATTACTTACCCTTTTGTAACCAAAATATTACCATAAAACCCATATAAATATCACATAACATATAAAGGTAACTTGGGACATAAACATACTTAAGTGGAATAACCATAAGGTCTACTTCCACACATATCACTTAATGGAATATCCATTTGGCCAACTTCCATACATACTTAATGGAATATCCATACGGCCAACTTCCATACCCAATGCATTGGATGTTATAACGTAACCACCCGTCCTGGTATTCACGGAACCGCCCATCATATGGTTTATCACGTAACCACCCGTAAAATGTCCAAGTACCGTTATAAAATTATAACACATAAAACCAACATAAAGGAATGATAACATTTCCACATTTCAATCACAATATATCATTTAAATATATTGACATAATAGAATCCTTTATCAAAACCATTTTCAATACCAAAATACAAAAAAAAAGTATATGGTATTTATTTTATTTAAAAACATTATGGCTTGTTGAGGAAGCCAAAGATCAAATAATACTCGCGGTGGCGGAAAAGCTCAATGTCACCACGTACGCAAAAGAAACATTCCTTTGTGTCGTTTAGCAAAACGCTTCGTAGAAAAAAGATTCCTTTTGAATAAACATAAAAGTCAAAGGGGTTTATACACCGTATAAAAGATGGTTGTATATAAAACAAAATATGCCTCAATGAATGGAGATTGAGACGAAGACCCTTACAAAGACGGTATCCTTGGTTTAAGGATAAATCAATTGCATAATTATGTGTGAAAAATGAATACACCAAATATAAGTGGATATTAAGTGTAAAACAATCAGAGGTTATTCACACATATTCATAGAACGACATATTCAAGGAGTACAAGTTTATCCCAACGAATCAAATTTGGGTTAAAAAGTTCCCTTGCAAAAATTTGACAGCCTAACAGCGCCACTTCAAAATTCAGAAAAAGAGTTGATGAGAGATAAAAAAAATATCTCATCACTTAAATTTTTCATCAATAAGGATGTATGAGAACATATCCCAACATAAAAATATGTGAATTAAAAGACCCAACAAAAGAATACTTTTAAAAAGAGGAGGGGGAAAGGTTCCCTTACCGACTTGGGTATCTTTCGAAACATACACCCAATGAAAGAAGTTCAATACATCATTGATGTAAATACTTATAAACGAAATTATATTACACAAAGAGTAGAATAATGGGAAGTACATACACCACTCAAAGGAAATTGTGGGAAATGTAGCATAAATCTCACGGGAATAAAAGTGAGATGAAAAATCTCTTACGAAAACTCGGCAGCCTAACGTCGCCACTTAAAACATCCAAAATGGATTGATGAGAGAAAATAGGGTCTCTCATAATATGAACAATAAAAATTACAGTAAGAGAAATTAAAAATAACATCCCAATAACAAAAAAGATGATCTTTAAAAGGAATGACATAAAGAGCGTACTTAAAAAGAAAGAGAGGAGTAGGATCCCTTACCTCGGGTCCGACTTGACTCGATCGTTCTTTAACATCCTGAATAATAAACTTGAGTTAATTTATATTTTTTTAAGAACCTTTTAAAGTTAATTGTTTATTTTATATCACTTATTTACATTTTATAAACAATATGTAATCATTTAAGTAATAATGTTTGTTTTGTCGATATTTGGTTCTTAAGTCGAAAGTGAACTTCTTACAATTACAAGTTGTTCGTGTGGTCAATGGTTCATTATATCCAGAATGATATTCATGACTTGGATATCATATATATCATATATATCCAGAATATACATGTATTTATAATATTACATAATCATTTAGAGGTAAGAAATGAAATGCACCGTTCATGGAGACGGTAAGCCGTACGTACGCATGAACGCTACTTTCATTTCTATGTCATATTAATGGAATTAAAAATAAATGAGAGATGTGTATATTTTTAATTCCAGAATTATATTCATCCTTTAGATGTATCATAAATCATATTTGTCCATTATATGTACTTGTAATAGTACATTACATTTGAGGATAAGAAATGAAATGCACCGTTCATGGAGACGGTAAGCCGTACGTACGCATAAACGCTACTTTCATTTCTATCTCATACTTTAATGGAAAGAAATAATATTGATATAAAGGTATATTATAATTCCAGTATAAAATCATATATAATAACTTTAAATCCATCCTTTATACGTCCCACATATGGCATTAATGAATCAAATCACTTTGAGGGGGCAGTAGTCCGCACTTCCTAAAATGAAATTATCGTGTTTACCCACAATGGAGACCATAAAGGTATGCCACAAAAGAAAAATACAGAAGCTTAAGTAAAACATAAACATATTATATATCATATATAAATATAGTGTCATCTTAATGGCCACCTTTTAAGATGTTATATGAGTGTTGAACAATCATCGTTTCGTGAGGAAGAAATTCGCCATCCACGGAAACAGTATGTTCTTTAACCATTAGATGTAGGTGTGTGTAAGTGTAGATCTAATAATTCATGTAACAACATCATAGTATATTTAAGATACTGGAGTTTTTACAAAATAAATGAATAAAAAGTGTTTAGGGGGTTGGAGATGAAAAATAAAACAAAAGGACTCAAGTGAAGACATTACCTTACAATCGGGTAACTCCATTTGGTTTGAGCTCAAAGGCTTACTTGGGAAGACTTATGCCCAAAGTGAGGCTTCAAGTGGTAAGATAAGGAAGTGGAGAGACAAAATGGTCAGGGTTTGGCCGAGCCAAAGACTTTGGAAGTGTGGTTAAAGAGGTAGAGATGGGGGCCTTCTATAAGAGGAGAGGAGGGGCACTCTTGTAAAGTTACAAAATGATACTTTATTTTCAAAAGAGTTTCGGATTTTAAAGGTCCCAAATTTATGTATTTCGAGGATAAGGTGATAATTTTTCGAAATAAACTCATCTAATAGGTTTTGGACATGTGTAGGGCTTATATATTACATTATCTTTCCATTTTATTTAAATCGTTAAATAATGAGGTCATCGCTGCATCATCATGATGTCATAAATTATTTAATATATTTAATGTCTAAAAATTATAAAAAAACTAATATGATGTAGGAACTCTTTTTATCTTTCCAATGACTATTTATAGTCAAAATTCTGACTTGTATAACCCCATGTAAAAATTGTTTTAGTAAAACATCTCATGTTTGTGTCATTTTTACTTTAACATTAAATAAAAAGGTATTTATGTCATTTTCCAACCAAAGTGGATCCATAGGGTCCCCAAGTTGACCCATGGATTTTTTTGGTCGGCCATGACACATAAAATGAGGGTAGGACATGTGTATAAGTCATTTCATTTTATTAAAACAATATTCTTACCTTAAACTACACTAATTATCTCTAATCGCGATTAAAAACATAGTAAGTTACTATTCACCAAAAAAATTTATTAATCCTATTGAACCAAATTTTACTTCATAATGACAACAATTTATGTCAGATTTTTGAAATTCAAAAGACAAAGACGGAAAAATTTCATCTAAACGGAAAATCAGTTTTTATAAGTAGCACTTAGTGGTTTCACTATTCATCAAAAATTGAAGTTTTTCAGAAAATTACCAAAAATTCACCCTAAGCTATATTTGATATTCCGAATTCAAAAATGATGTCTATTTTACAAAATTAAAAACATATTGGTTGCATTAATTAATTTAATAATTAATTCCCGCTGTCAAAACAAATAGCGTGTTTTTATGAAACAAAATGTATCAAAAGATTGTCACTAGTTTAAGTCTGATTTCAAAGTGAAATTAATTCCAACGACCACTATTGTATTAAATGGTAAAAATATATTCTAATTTCACTTTAAAACCAATTCAAAATATAATCTAGTCATATAAATAAATTAGATTAAAAAGAGTTTTTGAATTAAAATACAACATTTTTCACTATTCATTAAAAATTGAACTTTTTCGGAAAAATACCAAAAATTTACACAAAGTAAATTTTGATGTCCCGATTCTAAAGGAGAATTTTATTTTGTCAAATATAACACATAAAATTGTCAAAATGTTGATTTCAAAGATGTTCGCCATCAAAAAGCGGTTAATTGACCTTTTAAAGAATATTAGAATGTTTACGCTTAAAATTGGATTCATTCGCATTTTTAATCCTCTAACATTTATTGTAAAAAGTAAAAATATTTGACAAACATATATAATCATTTTTTAGTTAGTTCTATTCATTCCCGCCATCACAACAGCTAGGCGTTAACTACCATTTAAAACAATATTACTTTATTATTAGAGTGCAACGTAAGATTCCCAAGAAACTCATTGTTGCGTGTTGGGTATGCCATCGAGCATAACATCCCCTTTAAAGTCATATTAATATTTTATTCCCAGATATGGATAAATATGAAATTTTCATATTCTTTATTTACCTGGGGTGTTACATCCTTCCCCCCTTTTGGGAATTGTGTCCTCGCAATTTTAAAATTGAGCTTGGAAACATCCTTGAAAGTCCCACATCGGAACAAGAGTCGGTAAAACAATCACTTCAAAATAAAGAAAGATATGTACAGAGGTCACTCGAGTTAACCCATAATAGGATTCCGTGTAGGAAAACCGGGACATGGAAGAAAAATCAAAGGGTCATGTTCTTGAGGGAGAGTGATAGTAAACATTTCTAGGAGAAAGTTAACCATAAGAAAATCACAAACTTGTGATGGGTCAAACAGTATTCGATTCCCCAATAGGAAAGTTAATAGAAAACATTTTGTTTTAAGTTACTTTTTATTGAGGAATTTATTCAAAAGGAAACATAATCACTTATAATGTTGACTTTCAACTTTTATTAGATTCCTTACATAAACTCATATTTTCTCCAAAAGACGAGTATTTAGGAAGACTTGTTCATATTAAGAGTACTATAATCAACTTCTAGAGAATCACCTAATCCACCAAAGAGAACTATATACTTCCCATGTCTTTAGGCTTTAACCAAAACCAAAACCAAAAAGGATAGTACAAGATTAGATAATCCATAAAAGGATAACCCTTTAAAAAGAAAATCTATTCCTAATCTCCAAAATTTGTCCAACAAAACCCAAATTTTGGCGAGGACCATCCGATAAACAATTTGTCCATAAAATTATTCAAATTAAACCAAACTAAGATTGAAACCCAAATATTTGAAGGATTTAATCACAAATTATTCCAAGGTACAAATTAACTTTTTTCTCCAAATAACATCAGTTGCTCTTAAATTCTCATATTGAAAAATAATTAACCTAATCACATATCCTCCATGATAGGTTAATCATTTCCATAGATAACCCAAAATTAACATACTCTTAATTCCTAAAATAATATAAAAAAAATTAGTCAAACTAACAAGGGACTTCAAGTAGTCCAGTGGTAGGCGATAAATACCAGTTGCACTTTGGTTGTGGGTTCGATTCCCACAGCTTTGTCCGACGTGACGGGTAGTCACACGATCTGCGTGTTGTCCTTTTTCCAAAACTACATAATTCTTAAAAAATTCCCCAATAATGAGATAAAATCTTCAAAAATAACCATAATGTAATTTAACCTCAATTTTATCTCATGACTTTCGCTTTCCATTATTACATATAGTAACCCATAATTACCTAAAAAGTTAGGATCATATAGACCCTAATGGTTACCTTAATAATTATTACCTGAACTTCCACATCGATTGGTCATCTCGTACATGATTCATAAGAGAACACACCAAGGTTGAAGTGGTTGATAATGACTCCTTAATAGTTGGTTTAGAACAACCATGAGATTCCTCATTGAATCCCCCATTTCATCTAGTCTCTTAATCAGAGAACAACAACAGTTTCCTTCAAACCCATTATCACTTTGGTGCCTGCTAGATCCAGCCATTTACTAAAACCAAAAAGGTCAGTGTGATTATATCAACATAACCATCATGTACTAATGAGGAAGATAAACACTAAGATATACTTACTCATTCACTTTATCTAAAACTAGGACTGTTTATGAAATCCTAACCATTATTGTCATGTCACTTATGCATAAAGAATAACCTAACCTCTAAAGTTATCTAAACTGACCTTTGATACCAACTATAAGGCTCAGCCTTATACCTTACTTAATATTGAATTAAATGAGTAATTCACATTGAGTATCTTTTCAGGTTTCGAGTTTTAGAGAATTAGGACGTAACTATTTCATCTCAAATGATTACAAAGTAGTCGCTTCTACTAAATTTCCATAAAATAAAAACTCTTAAAAAGAAACATGTCTAGTTCCATGTTTTAGGTAGCATGACTTTCCCTTGAACCCATCCTTGACCCTATTCCATGCTAATACCTGTGAAAAACATTTCAAAAACATGGGATGAGCATAAAAATCTCAGTAAGGGATACACAAAGAATGAAAACTGATAGTTTTTCAAAACTACAAGTAATCCATGTATACTTTATCAAAGTAATAATTTTCACCTTTTGAAGTAGTAAAAAATCTTCGCTGAATAAAAGTTCATTACTTAACCTTCTGTAACCTAAAGATTACCATAAAACCCATATAAAGATCACATAACATATAATGGTAACTTGGGACATAAACATACTTAAGTGGAATAACCATAAGGGCGACTTCCACACATATCACTTAATGGAATAGCCATTCGGCCAACTTCCATACATACTTAATGGAATAGCCATACGGCCAACTTCCATACCCAATGCATTGGAGGTTATAACGTAACCACCCATCCTGGTATTCACGACACCACCCGTCATATGGTTTATCACGTAACCACCCGTAAAATGTCCAAGTACCATTATAAAATTATAACACATAAAACCAACATAAAGGAATGATAACATTTCCACATTTCAATCACAATATATCATTTAAATATATTGACATAATAGAATCCTTTATCAAAACCATTTTCAATACTAAAATACAAAAAAAAGTATATGGTATTTATTTTATTTAAGAACATTATGGCTTGTTGAGGAATCCAAAGATCAAATAATACTCGCAGTGGCGGAAAAGGTCGTTGTCACCGTGTATGCAAAAGAAAAATTCCATTGTGTTGTTTAGTAAAATGCTTCATAGAAAAAAGATTCCTTTTGAATAAATGTAAAATTCATAGGGGTTTATACACTGTATAAAATAAGGTTGTGTAAAAAACAAAATATGCCTCAATGAATGGAGATTGAGACAAAGACCCTTACAAAGACGGTATCCTTGGTTTAAGGATAAATCAATTACATAATTATGTGTGACAAATGAATACACCAAATATAAGTGGATATTAAGTGTAAAAAAATCAGAGGTTATTCACACATATTCATAGAACGACATATTCAAGGAGTAAAAGTTTATCCCAAAGAATCAAATTTGGGATAAAAAGTTCCCTTGCAAAAATTTGACAGACCAACGGCGTCACTTCAAAATTCAGAAAAAGAGTTGATGAGAGATAAAAAAGGTATCTCATCACTTAAAATTTACATCAATAAGGATATATGAGAACATATCACAACATAACAGTATGTGAATTAAAAGACCCAACAAAAGAAGTCTTTTAAAAAGAGGAGGGTGAAAGGTTCTCTTACTGACTTTGGTATCTTTCGAAACATACACCCCATGAAAGAAGGTCAATACATCATTGATTTAAATACTCATAAACAAAATTATATTACACAAAGATTAGAATAATGGGAATTACATACACCACTCAAAGGAAATTGTGGGAAATGTAGCATAAATCTCACTAGAATAAAAGTGAGATGAAAAATCCCTTACGAGAACTCGGCAGCCTAACGGCGCCACTTAAAACATCCAAAATGGATTGATGAGAGAAAATAGGGTCTCTAATCATATGAAAAATAAAAATTACAGTAAGATTAATATAAAAGAACATCCCAATAACAATAAAGATGAGCTTTAAAAGGAATTACATAAAGAGCGTACTTAAAAATAAAGAGAGGAGTAGGATCCCTTACCTCGGGTCCGACATGACTCGATCATTCTTTAACGTCCGGAATAATAAACTTGAGTTAATTTATATTTTTTTGAAGACCCATTTCAATTTAATTTTTCCTTTTATATCACTTATTTACATTTTATAAACATTATGTAACCATTTAAGTAAATAATGTTTGTTTTGTCGATATTTGGTTCTTAAGTCAAAAGTGAACTTCTTACAATTACAAGTTGTTCGTGTGGTCAATGGTTCATTATATCCAGAATTATATTCATGATTTGGATATCATATATATCATATATATCCAGAATATACATGTATTTAAAATATTACATAATCATTTAGAGGTAAGAAATGAAATGTACCGTTTTTGGAGACGGTAAGCCGTATGTACGCATGAACGCTACTTTCATTTCTATGTCATATTATTGGAATTTAAACTAAATGAGAGATGTGTATATTTTTAATACCATAATTATATTCATCCTTTAGATGTATTATACATCATATATATCCATTATATGTACTTATAATATTACATTACATTTGAGGATAAGAAATGAAATGCACCGTTCATGGAGACGGTAAGTCGTACGTACGCGTGAACGCTACTTTCATTTCTATATCATACTTTAATGGAAATAAATAATAATGATATAGAGGTATATTATAATTCCAGTATAACATCATATATAATAACTTTAAATCCATCCTTTATACATCCCACATATGGCATTAACGAATCAAATCACTTTGAGGGGGCGGTAGTCCGCACTTCCTAAAATGAAATTATCGTGTTTACCCACAATGGAAGCCATAAAGGTATTCCACAAAATAAAAATACAGAAGCTTAAGTAAAACATAAACATATTATATATCATATATAAATATAGTGACATCTTAATGGCCACCTTTGAAGGTGTTATATGAGTGTTGAACAATCATCGTTTCGTGAGGCAGAAATTCGCCATCCACGGAAACAGTATGTTCTTTAACCATTAGATTCAGGTGTGTGTAAGTGTAGCTCGAATACTTGTTGTAACTACATACTAGTATATTGAAGATACTGTAGTTGTTACAAAAGAAATGAATAAAAATATTTTAGGGGGTTGGAGAAGCAAAATAAAACAAAAGGACTCAAGTGAAGACATTACCTTAAAATCGGGTAACTCCCTTTTGATTGAGCTCAAAGGCTTCCTTGGGAATACTTCTGCCCAAATTGAGGCTTCAAGGAGTAAGAGAGGGATGTTTAGAGACAAAATGGGTAGGTGTTGGACGATCCAAAGTCTTTGGAAGTGTGGTTAAAGAGGTAGAGGTGGGGGCCTTTTATAAGATGAGAGGAGGGGCACTCTTGTAAAGTTACAAAATGTTACTTTATTTTCAAAAGCGTTTCAGATTTTATAGGACCCAAATTGATGTATTTCTAGGATAAGGTGATAAGGGTTAGAAATACACTCATCCAATAGGTTTTGGACAAGTGTAGGTCTTAGATATTACATTATCATTCCATTTTATTTAAATCGTTAAATAATGAGGTCATCGCTGCATCATCCTGATGTCATAAATAATTTAATTTATTTAATGTCTAAAAATTATAAAAAACTACTATGATGTAGGAAATATTTTTATCTTTCCAATTACTATTTATAGTCAAAAATCGGACTTGTATAACCCCATGTAAAATTTTTTTAGTAAAACATCTCATGTTTGTGTCATTTTAACTTTAACATTAAATAAAAAGGTATTTATGTCATTTTCCAACCAAAGTGGATCCATGGGGTCCCCAAGATGACCCATGGATTTTCTTGGTCTGACATGACACATCAAATGAGGGTAGCACATGTTTCTAGGTCATTTCATTTTATTAAAACATTATTCTTACCTTCAACTACACTAATTACCTCTAATCGCGATTAAAAACTTAGTAAGTTACTATTCACCAAAAATTATTTTAATCCCATTGAACCACATTTTACTTCTTAATGACAAATATGTATGTCAGATTTTTGAAATTCAAAACACAAAGATGGAAAAATATCATTTAAACAGAAAATCAGTTTTTATAAGTACCACTTAGTGGTTTCACTATTCATCAAAAATTGAAGTTTTTCAGAAAATTACCAAAAATTCGCCCTAAGCTATATTTGATATTCCAAATTCAAAAATGATGTCTACTTTACAAAATTCAAAACATATAAGTTTCATTAATTAATTTAATAATTAATTCCCGCTGTCAAAACGAATAGCGTGTTTTTATGAAACAAAATGTATCAAAAGATTGACACTAGTTTAAGTCCGATTTCAAAGTGAAATTAATTCCAACGACCACTATTGGATTAAATGGGAAAAATATATTCTAATTTCACTTTAAAACCATTTCAAAGTATAATCTAGTCATATAAATAAATTATATTAAAAAGTGGTTTTGAATTAAAATACAACATTTTTCACTATTCATTAAAAATTGAACTTTTTCAGAAAAATACCAAAAATTTACACAAAGTAAATTTTGATGTCCCAATTCTAAAGAAGAATTTTATTTTGTCAAATATAACACATAAAATTGTCAAAATTTTGATTTAAAATAGGTTCTCCATCAAAAAGCAGTTAATCGACCTTTTAAAGAATATTAGAATGTTTACGCTTAAAATTGGATTCATTCGCATTATTAATCCTCTAACATTTATTGTAAAAAGTAAAAATATTTGACGAACATATATAATAATTTTTTAGTTAGTTCTATTCATTCCCGCCATCACAAAATCGAGGCGTTAACTACCATTTAAAATAATATTACTTTATTATTAGAGTGCAACGTAAGATTCCCAAGAAACTCGTTGTTGCGTGTTGGGTACGCCATCAAGCATAGAATCCCCTTTAAAGTCATATTAATATTTTTTTCACAAATATGGATAAATATGAAATTTTCATATTCTTTATTTACCTGGGGTGTTACAAACTTATATCAGAATAATTCATTTTTATAATATCATATATGATCGTATTATCATCAATTTGTTAGGAACCTTATTACTCGTCCATCGGGTAATACTTTCATAATTTTCTTACACATATTTTGTTGGATATGATATTTTCCCTCTTCCTAGGTCATAGTTATATCATTTACATAATGATATTAGTATAATATATATCATATTTTTCCATTATATACATTTATATAATAATTATTTAATTAATATCATGTAGAATGAACCGCATCACATCGTGGAGACAGTAGGCCGTATGTACGCATGTGCGATGATATCATTCCATTTCTTGTTGAATGATATTGAAGTAGATGGTTTATAATATTTCAGAATAAATATCAATTAATAATAATCCAATATAAATATGTTTTCCATCATTATACACATTCAAGTAAGGTGGTAGTGAAAATCATATTACACCACGATGTAGAGATGATAAGTCAAACGTACACATGTCTGGTGATTTCATTTTTTATAGGATGGATAGAAGATGGAATATAGATGTATTATAATAAAAACATTCTTATTATACAAGTGATTCTAGAGTTATTACATCATAATGGAACATCTCATGAAGTGGAATTAAAAGAATAATGATGTTTGAATGAATTGGTAGAGGAGACTACCTCTTCTTTGACATTATCCATCGAAATATTCCCTTAAATAACTATAATAGGACATGGAAGAAGACTAGAAACTCTAGAATGTAACTATGGAAGTTGATAATGGAGTATGTCAGGGGATATGTGATCTTTAGGGCTCAATGAGTTGTGAATAAATGATGGAGGATGTCCCCTTCTATAATTTAGTTAACGGGCAGTTTTGGAAACTCCAAAAAAATTATTATAATCTCAAACCATGTCAAAAACCATAAAAATGACACAATTTCAAATATTATATGTGATAAGGTTGAAATGTCATCAAAAAATTACTTTTAGACTTGTATTTATATCAATGTTAACCATATCATTTTAATTAACCCTTAGTTATCCATTTTACTTTTAAACTTGGGTAACAAATATATCAATATTAATAGGGTAGAATATTTACATATTTAATGTCAATTAGACCATAAATAAACAATCTAGAACATTTTGGACCCTATAAAAACATTTTAAAACGTTTTACGAAGTTTAAATTATTTAATAAATCATTATTCTCATAAACAATCAATAATTTCAATTTTGACACTATTCAAATCATTGATTTTTTAAAATAATTAGAATACAAGTAAACATTAAATAAAATATTTAAATATATTACTATGAGGTCAAGGTTATAAATAAAATTCATTTCACATGCTTATTATCCCAAATTATATTTATTTTAATATGTTTATTAACATTTTTTTGATATTTTCCCTAATAAATTAACTACTACAACTGTTTTGTGTAATTATTTAATACACTAATTTTTGAATTTTTTTAAAAAAAATACTATGATGAAGATAAATATATAATATTTCATAATAATACTTTTATTAAAATATGTCTAATGAAAAATCCATCATTAAAAATTTAATAATTATTAAAACATGAATGTGAGAATTTTGTCATCACTTTTCATAAAAGAATATATGTGTCATATTCTCTTCAATAAGGATAAAAATGGTCCATTGAAAGGACATTGGATTGTTATAATCGATATATACGGAACCAATAATAATTTTTCAAGTGTTTGAGTCTCTTAATGGTTATTATCATTTTAATAATTATTATTTTATTGATTTCTCATCAACAAAATAATTTCTGCATCATTAAATTATAATATTTATGGTAATAATTTATTTCATAAAAATTTCCAATAAATCACCATGAAAAATAAATTAAATTTATAACTAAACTCAATAGTTATAATCAAATTTATATTTTGTAAAAACATATATTAAAAATTATTTATTTATTAAAACATGTGTGAGGCATATTTAACTTTTGTTTAAATAAAATAAATTAAATGTACTAATATCATCGAAGTGGATTCTAATGGATACCATTTCGCCCCAAGGATGATTTAACTTGAAAAAAACTCATCCAATGATAATATATGTAACATCCCAAGATTTTATAATACATTATCTCTTTAAAGTAATTCAATATCTTGCACCACACGCAACACCGAGTTCAAGCATCCCATGGCTTACCAAATTAGTCATTTAAAAAGAGGTTATGAATAGTATTAACTCGATTTTTAATTTTATATACTATTTATAATTTTAACATTCATACTATATATTTTTTAGACATAATATAATAACAAATCCAATTTTTCAGAAAAAAGTAGTGTTTTTCAAAAAATGCAATTTTACAGCCTTTTAATGGAAAACCATTTTTAAATAAAATATTTTACACTTTTATATATTAAATTTGACAAAATTAACAAATTATTTAGAATTTGGACCTAAAATTTTAGTTTGGATAAATTTTTGGTGTTTTTCTGATAACATTCATATTTTGATGTATAATGAAATATACTAAATTTTAACTGAAAAGAAATTTTTTAATAAAATTAATTTATATTGTTAAATTATAAATTTGAGTGTTTTTTAAGTATAACTAGATTATATTATTATAATTTAAAATAATATTTTTCTTTGGAAGTAATTTTACATTTAAATTGGACATAAACACATATCTATCTTTTGATATTTTTTACTTCACAAAAACCCGCTTTCTCGTATTGACTACATGAATTAATTTTAAATTATTTAGTGAAAATTATATGTTTAGAAATTTGTAGAATATAAATAATTTTTGAATTTGGAATATCAGAATTATCTTAAGGTGTATTTTGGGTATTTTTTTGAAAACATTCAATTTTTGATGAATAGTGAAAAATACTACACAGTACATAAAAACTGAATTTCTTATTTAAATAAATAATTTTAAATAAAAATTTACCTAAATATAGATACATAATTATTTTATTTGTACAATTTATTTCATTGGAGTCATTTTATAATAATATTTGATATATAAAATTTTATTGAACCATTTTAACATCTTTTTACCCACCTTTTAGGCACATTTACCAACCTTCTAGGCACATTTTCTAATTTTATTAAAATGTATTTTTACTACTTCTGTGAATTGAATTTTTAAAAATCCGAGAGGTGAGGTTAACATTAGTAAGTAAAATTTTGTTTAATTTGATGCAAATAATTTTTTGATGAATAGTAACTTTTGAATTTTACTTACATCAATTAAAAGTAAATAAGGTAATTAAAGGTAAAAATAAAATTAAAATTACCACAACACATGTCCTAATTCTATTGGATAATTTTATTTTGACCAAAATCAAACTTAGGAAAAAATAAGATCATTTTGATCCTTTTGGGTTAGATTAGGACATTTATTATATTTTATTTAAATAAGAGTTAAAAGTGTTAAATCAAAAGGTTCATAACCAAAACATTTTTAATATTGGGATAAAAATAAGATAAATTCAAATCTGAATACTAATTATAAAGATAAAAATATTTACTAAATCATAGCTGTTTATTTATAATTTGTAGGCATTAAATACTTAAATTTATTTATGACACAATGATGATGTTGCAATTTCCTTACTAATGAAAGATTAAAATAATTGATGTTATAAATATGAAAATAAATGTAAACTGAAACTTTTTATGTCATCCACATATTTTATTGGTGAATATAAAATGGTATAGTTGATTCAATGTATTTTTTTACAATAAATAATGTTCTTATGAATTTCACAAAAACCAAATACTAAATAGTGTTAAAATTTACATAAATATGTTTTTTAAAGAAAAACCATATTATTAAATGATATAATATTCCTTAAAAATATATTGTTTATCCAAAGGACTTATATAATGATATATATGTCATTAGTGAAAAACTATAAGTTCTATTGGCATTTTTTAGTATGTTCATTAACCTTGAATTATAATAATACAAGAAGACGTGGTAAAAGTTAAACTATTTAACTATGGTTTAAATAAAAAAGATAAGGTTAACATGGTGACCTAAACTTGTCTAAAACCTTTTGGTTGAGAATATTTAGAACCCTCCCTACAATATACTCTAAATGAATCCATTTGTGGCTATTTTAAACCGATAAATATATTATAATAAATTAATATTTCAAACTATTCCTAAAGATACACTCACCTCTGTTCTAAAAGGGTACATCCCTTTATCTTAAATTAACACCTCCAACTCCTCTTGTCTCAGCCAAACGCTACTCAAATCTCATCCCAACTACCCTAACATCAACATAGAGGCCTTACTTTGATTATAAAGTCAACCTAAAGATCCCTTTTGTTCAAATCAGAAGGAAGAACCCGAAGAAGAGGTAAATATTTCATCACCTATTTCAAAGTTATTTTCTTCTTCAACTTCCACTTTCTATGTTGATTCCATAACAAAATAATAACTCATGTAACCTATACACACTTTGATATTATTATAAATATTTTACAACCATATTCATTATCTTATCCATCCTACGAATGAAAAAGTCACCATACGTGCATACATACGGCTTACCGTCTCCGCATCATGGTGTAGTTTATAATTCAACACTACATTATTTGGATTTGTATAATAATGAGTATAATTAATTTAAATAATAAATATAAAAGGGTAATGATTCTTTATATATAATACACCATCCAGTTAAACACCATTATACCATCGATAAAATGATATTGTTGCTCGTATGTATGTATGGCTTATCATCGCCACGATGCGATGAGATTTATTTCCACGTTCACCATTCAACGATGATTATAAAAATATATATAATTAATAAGTATGTAATATATGACATAATAATGCTTCTATAAATAAATATATATATATATATATATGCGTACATATGACCTACATACTCCATAAACTGTTTTTCCATTTCATATATCTATCTATTATACATATATATTCTGAATATATATGAGACATAAAAAATTTTATATATTTTGGAAGTAATTAAATCGTGATATAAGTTATACGATCGAAAATAAAAAGTTAAAACATGTATGATAAAGAATGTGTTTATTACCCAAAATATTATTTTAACATTGAAATTATTATTAAATGGGTAATATAAAGCCATAAATGAATCAAGTTTGATATCTTAAATATGAATATGGTTCTATATAATTTAATAACATACTATGGTCATTATATAGGATGTTAAAGGTACCCTCGACCAATGGAAAGTATAAGGTATGGGTTAATTCCTCAATTGCATTATTATCTGAGATTGATTATGTGTAAGAATTTACAGGGACACTTTTATCATGAATGTCCATGTTTCATAAAAAATTTCAAATTTAATATTTTATGGTTTTATGGAAGGGACTCTTAAGAAAGATCCACATTTTAAATTGTTTAATGATTTATTTTTCTAAATATTTTCAATTAATGTCCATGTTTTAAAAATGATTTTAAGGAGTTATTTATATGGACATGATAATTTTAAAAAGTTAATTCCTTTCAAAAGATTTATAGTGGTATGACACTCTTTGATTAAAAAATATCATTTTAATGAATTCCTTTATAAATTCATGACTTTTAAATGATTTCACAAAAAAGGGATATTTCTCTCAAAGAGTTTTACTGATCATTTTCTACTACGTCAATATCCTTTACTAGATATTATTCTGGATTGAGGTTGATTTGTTATAATGAGATCCTAAATTTTTTATTGGATGAGTTATGTTATTTTTGAATGTTGATGTGATATTTTTATTACATTCATGGTTTATTCTTAAAGTATTGACATTTAGTATGCTTGCTTTAATATGAATGTTTATGTTATCTTCCAACATTTTCATATGAGGAATGCATTGAACTTAGTAAGTGACAGGTGGAGCCCGATATTTCTCCTCGGTGCATTGGTAGGTCTCCTAAGACAAATTAGTGTCTTAACTCAAGTTCATGACATAATGTTTATTTATAGTCATGGCACGATGCCTTGACTGTGTGGTTATGATGTCTGGCAGTATGCATTCCCTCGTTATGAAGTTAGTTATTACTTGTGATTATTCGACTAGTGGAATATCCATGTAAACAATTAAATGGAATTATTTGATTTATATTTTCCATTATATGTTCAAGTTAATGTTTAAAAGTATGTTGTTTTTAATACAATGTTTTTCTTAAATGTTTATAGCTTCCGCTATATTATTTACCATTACTGAGCATCTGATCTCACCCCCTTCTTTTATTTTGTTTTCCCAATATTCCAAGAAGTGTATTATGATTGTTATGTAGGTTTAAGATTGGGGAATAATTAGTTCTCAATGGATTATTTATGTTGTGTTTTATTTTTGAATGTGTAAAGTAACGTTCATGAATGAAATCAATTTTCCAAGACTGCTAAACTGATCGGTCCTTCAGGACTTGATTCCTTGTAATCATGCCACTTTATTAAAATAATGCAATGGATCCGTACTTCTGTGGCTGGGGAGTTACATTTGGTATCCAAGGAATATTATCAACAACCTTTCAAATAGATTTATATAAACTTTTATTATGGAACATTTCTCTAAGATATAAACTGAGGAATAGTATAGAAGAACTACCTAGAATTTTGATAATGTATAGATTTTGTGAATTTTACAAGAAATACACCCATGTCTGGATACAAGTAGATAGAGGCGGCTCTAGCACAAATGTATCTAGGGGTAAAACCCTAAAACACCACTTTGAGCTAATTTAGAATGGTAACTGGTTCCCAACAACGAGCCTTACTGCACTCTTGATTACGACACTCCTGGGGGATATGCTTTGGATAATCCAAATTTTCATTACAAACCATTTTAAAGGATTCATGAGTAAATATTTTATTAATGAAAACTTTTTTATGATTATAATACTAGATGTGTGAAAATATTCAATTACTGTTGATAATTTTTCTAGGTTTTGGATTATATAATATGATATGATCTATCCTAGTGTATTTATTCATTTAGAAAGGGAGCCTGGTAGAAGGAATGAGAACTCCAGCAATACACATGATCCAAAGAGTAAGATCGATCCTATCTTTCATAGTCTTAAAAAAAAAATTACAAGGGAAATAGTCACCCACAAATTATCATCATATGTAGAAATTGTATCATTCATTAATAAGATATGTAAGAAATTCTATGAGTTATATGGTCTTGAAGGGAAACAAGAGAAGAAAAGGATGGTAGAGAAAAAGAT
This sequence comes from Viscum album, assembly GCA_963277665.1. Taxonomy (NCBI): domain Eukaryota; kingdom Viridiplantae; phylum Streptophyta; class Magnoliopsida; order Santalales; family Viscaceae; genus Viscum; species Viscum album. The sequence continues at coordinate 82,692,586 of OY728121.1, read as the reverse complement.
AGATAAAGGGAAGAAGGGAATGAATGATTTTCCCATATGTGATAACTATGGAAACAATCACCTTGGGAAGTGCTTGAAAGGAATGAGTGTTTGATATAAGTTTGGAGAAAAAGGACACCAAGTTTGTAATTGCGAGGGTAAGAAAAAGGTTTCAAATGTTAAATGTTTCATCTCTAAGGAGTTGGGACACTACCCAAATCAATGTCCCAATCCTCAGATTATACACCAAATGATGATATTGGATAATAATCAAGTTATGATACGACCCCATATGAAGATGAATGATTAGTTTTATTAAGTTTTTATTAATGAATTATGTAATTTGAGTACAAGTTATAAAAATTATAAAATATATAAGGATTGTACTGTAGTATGTTTTCATTAAGGATTTGTGATTTTATAATACCATGTAAATTAACATAGTTTCAAGTTAAAAAATTTGGAAGATATATTGTTTGGAGAAATATAACCCTTAATATGTTTTTGAAATAGTGATAATGATTTTGGAATAAGATATAATTGAGTTGGATAAAGTATATTGGATATTATTGAATACCTTGGAACTAATTAATTGTTTGTTTATTCCATAGTTGTTGTATTTTACAACATTTTTGGATTTAGGGAGTATATTCGGTATTCTATATGAAATAAGGGAGCATGAACGTATTCAATAATGTTTTATGGTAATTTAGATTGATTCCATGTTTTATGAAAATACATGATGAAGGTATTCAAATGTAATTTTGTGGGAAAGTGGATCTTCATTATGATTACCTCTCATATAAATTTTTAGAGTGTGAGTTTGGGCACATGTATTTTCAGCTAAGACAAAAGGAAGGAATCGAGTAAGTTAACCACATGAAATTTTTTACGAGGTTAAAGTATAATTTATTGGATACTCTGAATTAACCTTTGGGATTTTAGTAATGATATAGTGGGTTAATGAAATACCCGTGGAGCTTATGATTTATCAAATGCGCGTTAGGTGTAAAATAAATCATTTTTGAACATTCATTTCTTAGTGTAAGGGATGAAGTGGAAATAGATCGAAGTAGAACCAAATGATGTGATTTTGACTAATAAAGTTAATGAAATGAAGTTTGTTTTCCTGAATTATTATCTAGATAGTAAATTAATCCATCCTCTTCAATAAAAAGATTACAAAAAATGTGTTATCCTAATACCTTTTGTTTTGTTGAACCGATGATACTTTAAATCATCATATATTGATGGATTTGAGGCCCTCAATTTTATATTTATTGTTCACTTGTTTTTGATTGATGTCCTCAATTACTCCCTATAAATATTTATATTTTCCCTCCAATCATGTGTCCCAAATTTCCACCAATGTTCCCATATTAGAAATATAAATTTGGTGGTGACATTTTTATTTCTCTTTCCCTCTTATTAAGACTAAATTTTGTTAACCCTATTTTTGATGTGGGTTTTCATCAATGGAATTTTATATTTTCAAACTTTTATATTTGAAAAACAATTTCAAATTGATAGGATGCAATTTATTGAAGTAGGAAAGAATGTAACACCCAATTATTTCATAATATGTTATATCCTTAATTTAATTCAACAGCTTGCGCCACACGCAACACCGATTTCGAGCACACCACGACGTACCAAACTAACTGTATAAAAAAAAGGTTATAAATAGTAGTAAATATATTTTTAATTTTATATACTCCATATAAATTTGACATCTATATAATGTTTTAGACATAATATATGAAAAAAATTCAATTTTTCAGATAAAATAAGTGTTTTAAAAAAAAATGTAATTTTTCAACCTTTTAATGAAAAAACCTTTTTAAATCCAATATTTGACTCATTAATATATTCAATTTGAAAAAATAAACTTCTTCTTTAGAAGTGGGACATAAAACTTTATTTTGGATAATTTTTTTGTTTATTTATGATAACTTGTATATTTTGATGAAAACTGAAAAATAATAAATTTTAATTGAAAACACATTTTTTAATATAAATAATTTATGTTGTTTAATTATGAATTTGAATGGTTTTGAAGTATAATTAGATTATATTTTTATTATTTAATCCAATGTTTCTCATTAAAGTATTTTTACATTTAAATTGTACATAAACACATATCAATATTTTGATTGTTCTTACTTCTCAAAAACCCGCTTTGTGGTTTTGACAATGGGAATTAATTTCAAAATAACTAATTCAACTTCTATGATTTGAATTTGGTACAATAGAAATCAGTTTTTAATTTTAAATATCACAATTATGTTTTGGTGATTTTTTTACATTTTTGTGAAAATATTCTATTTTTGATGAATAGTGAAAAATACTGCACAGTGCCTAAAAATAGACATTTTCATTTAAATTTTTATTTCTAATTAAAAATTTATCTTAAAATAGATACATAATACAAATATTAGTAAAATTTAAGTCATTGGAGCCATTTTATAATAATATTAGATATTTAAAATTTTATTGAACCGCTTTGACGTCTTTTTACCCACCTTCTAGCCACATTTACTCACCTTCTAGGAAAATTTGAAAATTTGAAAAAAAACATAATTTTACTGCTTCATTGAATTGAATTTCAAAAATCTGAGAGACCAGATAGACATCATTATGTACAATGTTGTGTAATAGGAAGAAAATAATTTCTGGTGAATAATAAGTTTTGAATTTTATTTACCACGTTTAAAAGTAAATAAGGTAATTAAAGGTAAAAATAATATTCGAATTACCCCAAAACATGTCCTAATTATATTTGATAAGTTTATTTTGACCAAAATAAAACATTGAAAAAAATAATATCTGTTTCATTTGTTTGGGTTAGATTAGGACATATATTATATTTTATAAAATACGAGTTAAAAGTGTTAAATTCAATGTTAAATAACTAAACCATTTTTAATATTGGGTTACAAATAAGTTAAATCAGACTAAAAATATTCATTATAAATATCAATATATTTCCTAAAACATGATATTTTATTTGTAATTTTTAGACATTAAATAATTAAATTTATTTATGACACAATAATGATGCATTAATTACCATTTTAATGAATGATTAAAATTATTGATCTTATAAATATTAAAATAAATGTAAATTGAAACTTTTTAGGTCATACATGAATTTTATTGGCGAATATGAAATGTTGGGGTTGATTAAATTTTTTTTGAAGTAATCAAGTTGTTATAACTTTCACAAAAACCAAATACTAAATAGTGTTAAAATTGACATAAATGAGTTTTAAAAAAAATACTATATTATTAAATGATATAATAATCCTAAAAATATAAGGACAGAAAAAAGGACTTATACAATGATATATATGTCATTAATTAACCACTTGAGGTTCTCTTGGAATTTTATAGTATGTTTACTAACCATGTATTATAATAATACAAGAAGACATGGTAAAAGTTACACTATTTAACTAATGGTTAAACCTAAAATATAAGGTTAATATGATGATCTAAACGTGTCTAAAACCTATTGGATGAGAATATTTAGACCCATGCCCACCTTATCCTCGAAATAAATCCATTTTTATCTATTATAAACTGAATATTATTTTAGAAAAAAATAATATTTCAATCTTTTCCTTAAGTGCCCCTCACCTCTCTTATAAAAGGGTACTTCCCCTTCTCTTAAATTCACACATCCAAATCCTTTAGGATTGACCAATAACTATTAAACTCTCCTCAAAAATACCATCACTACAACCTATAAGCTTTAATTTTATCATAAATCCAATATATGGAGCCCTTTTGTTCGAATGAAAAGGAATAACCCGAAGAAAAGATAATTATTTCATCACCCCTTTCAATGTTCTTTTATTCATCCACTTCCTCTTTATTTTTTATTCCAAACAAAAATAATAACTCCAACACCATCTACATATTGTGATTTTATTATAAATATGGTACAACCATATTCATAATCTTAACCAACCTATGAATGAAAATGCCACCATACATGTGTACGTACGGTATACCATCTCCACGTCATGTTGTAGTTTGTTATTTCACACTACATTATTTGGATGGGTATAATAATGAGTATAATTAATTTAACTAATGAATATTAAATTGTAATGACTCTATATATACAATATAACATCCAATTAAATACCTTTTTACCATTTATAGAAGGATATTGTCGCTCATGCGTACGTATAGCTTACCTTCTCCACGACGCGATGAGATTCATTTCCACGTTAATCATTCAATGATGATTATAAAAATATATATTATTACTAAGTATGTAATATATGATATAATAATTCTACTAGATATATATATATATATTTATCTATCTTTTTGTGTGGGTATTTACATATATATTATTCACTTACTTCTGTTCAATATGATAGAGAAATGGAAACAACGTTTATGTATACGTACGACATACCATCTCCATAAACGGTGTTATCCATTTCATATACATATATCTATTATACATATATATATATATATATATATTAGGAATATATATGATAAATGAATAATGTTTTATATTTTGTAAGCAATTAAATCATGATATAATGTATACGATCAAGAATAAAAAGTTAAAACATGTATGATAAAGAAAGCAATTATTACCGGAAATGTTATTTTAACATAGAAATTATTATTGAATAGGTAGTATAAAGCCATAAATGAATCAAGTATGATATCAAAAATATTAATATGGTTCTTTTATAATTTAATAACATACTATGGTCATTATATAAGAGGTTAATCATACCCTCGACCTAAGTAATGTACAAAGTAAGGGTTAATTCCTCAATCTCATTATTATCAAAGATTGTTTATGTGTAATAATTTACTGGGAAATTTTTATCATCCATGTCCAAGTTTCATAAAAATATTTTCAAAATGAATATTTTATGGTTCAGGGGAAGGGACTCCTTAGGAAGATCATCATTTTAAATACTTTAATGATTTATTTTCTTAAATCCATTTAATTAATGTTCATGTTTAAAAAAAATTTAAGGATTTATTTATATAGACATGACTGTTTTAAAATGTTAATTACTTTCAACAATTTAAATGTTATTCTGGACACATTGATTAAAAAATCTATTTTAAATGACTTACTTTATTAATGCGTTACTTTCAAATGATTTCACAAATATAGGATACTTCTCTAAAAGATCTTTACTGATTATTTTCTACTATCTCAACATCCTTTAATAGATATTATTCTTGATTGAGGTTGATTTATTATAATAAAATCTTACATATTGTATTAAATGATTTATGCTATTTTTTACTATGGATGTGATATTTTTTAAACCATTTAGGATTTATGGATAAAGTATTTACATTTCGTATTCTTGTTTTAATATGAATGATTATGTTATGTTTCAACATTTTTATATGAGGAATGCATTGGACTTAGTAAGTAATGTGTGGAGCCCGCTATAGCTCCTCGATGTATCGGTAGGTCTCATGAGACAAATTAGTGTATTAGCACAAGGCCTTGACATAATTTTTTTCGTAGTTAGGACATGAGGCCTTGACTATGTGGTTATGATGTCCGGAATTATGCATTCCCTCATTATGAAATTAGTTATTACATGTGATTATTTGACTACTAAAATATTCATTTGGATATGTAAATGGAATTATTTGATTTAATTTTTCCATTTTATGTTCATGTTTATGTTTAAAAGGATTTTTTTTAATAAACATTTTTTTGTTCTTAAATGTTTATAGCTCCGCTTAATTATTTACCATTACTAAGCATCTGAGCTCACCCCTTTCTTATGTTTTGTTTTCCCAGGATTCCCAGAAGTGTATTATGAATTATATGCATGTTTAAAATGGGGTAATAATGGAGTTCTCAATAGATTATTTATGTTCTGTTTTATGTTTGAATGTGTAATGTAATGTTCTTGTATGCAATCAATTTTCCAAGACTACTAAACTGATCGGTGCTTCGGGACTTGATTCCTTATAATCATTCCAATGTATTAAAATAATGCACTAGATCCATTTTTTAGGGTTAGGGCGTTATATTAGCACATGTGTTATGTTAATTTTATAAAATTATTTTACCCTTAATTACATTATTTACCCTTTTACCATATTAATAAAAATTACTAAATTTACTATTCATAATGGAAAAAAGTTAAAGAAATATAATCACACAATTTGCAGAAAATAATTGAAAATATGTGATCCATTTTTAAAAATTCAAAACCTAGAAGTTGCAATAATTAATTTAAAATTAATCATGTTTTCATGAAGACAAAACTAGTTTTAATGGTTAAAACATTGGGAAAGATTGAAATTTTTTTACATATTAATTCAATATAAAATTTATTCCAATGAAATAAATAATAAAAAAATGAAAAAAAATTATTATTTTTATACTTTAAGACTATTAACCAATGTAATTTATCCATATAAATTATTTTTTGGAAAAAATTTGTTTTAAATTATAATTTAGTGTATTTTTACTATTCATTAAAAGATAAAAATTATTAGAAAAATATAAAAAATTCATCCAACCTAAATTTTTATATCCCACTTCCAAATAACATGTCTATTTTGTCATATTAAAATAATTAATGTGTCAAAATTTTACTTTAAAAAGGGTCTCCATTATAATGTGGTAAAATTTCCCTTCTGAAAAAAAAATTGTGTTTTATACAAAAATTAGGGTTTATTCATACCTAATGAAAAAAATATCTTTTGGATCAATATTAGAAATATTTTATTAAGTATACAATATATATCTAATGAATTTTATTTTTTAATAGTAATTCACTCAATTTATTAATATAATAATACATATATAAAATTGATTTATCCTTTTCATATATAATTGTTAGCCAAAAATTCACTATAAATTTTCATAAGTTAGTTATATTTATTCCCACTAACATAATAGATAGGATAAATTGTCATTTCATACTAAGGCAGTCTCATTGTTCTATTAAACTCGTGATTGCGTGAAATGAAAACTTTTGAAGAAAACATATTTCAAGATAACATTTCATAAAAACATCATGGTTTTACAATTACCCTTACATGAATCCAAAAAAACATTTATATTGTAACGATTATTGAAGAATGACATTTTCACATAAAAGTAATCATTAATTGTAATCAAAAGTGGGATTAATTATCATTTAAATATTGATAATTTTAAAAATTATCCCATACTTATCTCACCAATCACCCCTCACTCGGTAACATAATAATAAATCTAGCCAATAATATATAGTACAAAATAATACATAAGAAATATTAGTGCTATTTTTCAATTTATTTTGAATACCCTTGGTAGAATTATCATTACAATTAGTCATGTTATTCCATGACCACTACTGATAATCCAAACATAATCCTAAAGGTCACTATCTCTTCAGTAACCCAATCCCATGAGGTTTCTAGAAAAAACATACTTGAGTCAACCTAATCTCTCTAATCTAGTTGAAATCATATACACCATCAAATTGGACCTCTCTAGATCACTATAGTCATCCCTTAAAGTAGAAAACACATTATGGGAACACCTTATAAAATAATACATTGTTAATTTGCTAATCAAAGTCCTGAAGTGATTCAATTTCAGAGGGATTGTGTACAGAATTACCTCTATAGTCTAAATAGGTCATTTATATATCTCAACTTCCCATTAATCCTCCTGAATTTTTACTGTAGTCAATCACATCAATATTCTCCCACATTAAAATCAAATAACACGTTCAATTTCATATAATGTTGTAAAATATGGAACTACTTTCCATAACCATGGTGTTTCCCCATTATATTTTTCTCGATAATCCTTACTTTGTCAAAATGTACAACCATGAACTCCTAACCCATAAAAAAAGATAATTATTTGAAAATAAAACCATTATATTTGATAAATAATTAATTATTAAAATTGATATAATTTATATAGACATGTCGAGCAGTGTATCCTCACTAAAATATCCGGCAATGCAAAGAGGATGACTCATGGATGTATCCCAATCTCACAAAGAGAACATTTCTGAATATTTTATTTTAATTAATTAGTATATAATATCCATAAATTGTTTAATATTTTTAATAAGTATCATATTGACCAACATAAAGAAAAAACACATTAAATGACTTGAAAAACACCCATCGAGTCCTCTAGACTTTTCATGTAAATGCACTATAATAGTGATATGATATCCATTTGATCTACTAATATCATGCCAAAATCCTAACATTGAAAGTCTAAAAACTACATTGGATTAAAGGAGAGGTAAATTAGGGTAAAATAATGAAACAAAAAAACATTAATTGATTAACTAACCTGTAATTACCCATGTTTTTCTACCAGATGAAAATACAAAAGAATTTGATATTTTCATTTATTGGATGAGTAGTTTTTAATATCAGGATTTGGAATGAAATTTTGATTGTTTTAATACTTATATGTTTTGTTTTTACACTTGGGTAAATTCTTGAGGGGTTCCATAGAACTCGCATAGAGTTTTGGGAGAATAGGGTCCTGAAAAGATAAGGTTTGGGTGCCCTGAACATGGTACACAGTTTTTATGAAACCATTTCACCCCCAGTAGAAAACAGTGAAACCTACAACATGTGGTAAATGGTGAAGTGAATGAGTTGTGCATAGTTTACCCAAAACATGTTATTAGGCCACACGAGTAGTTCCATTTTGGAAGTACCTTGAGGTTATTCACCATATGATTTGAACATGGTTAGGGAAACCGTGCAGCTCAAATCATGTTAGTTGGTTTGTTAAGAAGGGGACGCCACATAATTGGCGCATAGTATGACTAATAGTGTGAACCAAACTATAAAGTATGAAATTTGTTAAAATAAAATAAATAAATTAAATAAAAATAAAAATAAAAAACAACAAAGATCCCCTCCCCACTCCATATCATGTGATACGTCCTGGGTTTCCCCTTGGTCGTGTGTGAGACCTCTCTTAACCTCATATCTACATTCATATTTTAACATGTTTTCTTCCAATTTCATTTTTGATCCATCGAGGTATGGTTCTCAATTCCCTCTTATTCTTTTTTGGTGTTTTTATTCTCTCCCATCACCCAATTCCATTCGAACAAAACCCTATGTGAAGGTTTATTCCAATTTGTTTTGTTTCATTTATGTCTAGGGTTTGTGAAGGGCCTCTTGAGTCAGCTTTGCGTATGTTTCCATTTTCACCACCAAAGGAATGGGGTTTCATATCCATTTCAGGTTGTCATATTCACTGGAGGTAATTTCTTCTTCACCTACATGATCTAGCACAATGATATTTGAGTAATTATAGAGAGATTAAGTTCCTATTTTTATCTATAGAGTGTTTTTATCACTATTAAGGTGGGTTAAAGTCACCAGAGTCAAAGGTCAATTACCATGTTTGCTTTGGTAAGAATATATATATATATATGTATGTATGTATGTTCATCCACTCTATTTATATCTTCCCATGGAAGTGTGAATATATCTATATTGGGATAGGTGTGGTTATGTATATAAATGAAAAATGCATATGTTTTTGGATGAAAATTGGTATATTCATATAAGTTATACGTAATTATCCCCTTATTCATATTTATGGCCATTTAAATATGTAAATATGGGCTATGTGTCATTATGTATATTTGAAGGTGCATATGCTTGGAGGCTAGAAGCAACAAATTTGAGTGGTCATTGATGAAAGAATCTACCGTCCAAGTGTTTGGCTTAATGCTCTTCCCATTGATGTAAGATTTATTTCTTATTCCATTTTTATTTATAAACTTTTAAAAATATACTTTTTATCATGTTTTATCCATTTTTTCAAGTTTTTAAATAATTTATAATTTGTTTCCTTTCATTGTGTGTTTTCGTGCACCCTTACTATGTACCAAATGTTGTATTCATTATTCCTTGAAATTAATTTAACACTTAAATTTAATGAATTTACTTTTTGAAACACAATATAATATTTTCTAATAAAACCCTTAAATAAGGGGTGATGTCTTAAGATGAAAAAAGAAATATATTCAGGCCTAATGATTAGTTATTTTTCTTATACCTATTTGAGTGCCTTGATTTATATTACATGCCAATTCCTTGAACATATTATTGAATTTCACATGCTTTACACATAAATATCTATGTGAAATTTTCTATTAATACATTAATTTTTGTGTTATGTAATTTGATATATTTATTTGATAAATGAATGGCTTGAATTAAATGCCATGTGCCATGATCCTTGGTCACCTTTATGCCTAAATCATTATGCATTAAAGTAATTGCTTGAAAGGAAATGCTATTATTAGTTAATCTTGAGAGCCTGTGATATTGAGATTTTCCACATGCACATGATTTCTCTTATCAAATTCATAATTTTCACATGAGTTGTGCCATTTTTGATTGGATTAAATTACATACATGGTCATCATGGTAAGCATGTGGTATTGAGTTGATTAATTTTATTTCTTGAAATCATGAATTAAATTCCATGATATATTCATTACATGTTGTGGATTACTTGAGACATGTTATGGGAGAACATGGTTTCTATATTAAATATTCATGGATGGACTTTTTTTCTCGTTAGGTTACGTCTCGACGTTCTGGGAGTGACCCTTTGGCTTTCAAAGATAGGGCTTCCCAAGAGCATTTTTACACTTTTGGGTGATACAGATTCCCTAGGGTAGAAACCATCGATGAACACATTTTCAAGATGGATACACCATGATATGGGTGATACTCAGTCCCTTATGGGGGATACCTGGGATGGGCTCATATTTCCCCATTCCTCGAGTGATACAAGGGACTTCATATGGATTTAATTGGAAGAACTCAAGGGTATTGGGTTATATTGGATATTCGCGTAGTGATAAATGAAATTATATTTAGATCTCCTTGGATGGGATCAGGTCCCTAGAACTGTATTTGATGGATTTAATGATTTATTGTGTGTTTACATAAAATTTATTCTTTATTATTATGATGATCTTGTTTATGCAAGTGGGATGCTTCTACATGGTTTACTATAACACTTTAATGATGACTTTGGATTTAGACCCCAAGCCAAATAAAAATATTTGGGTGTACCTCTCCATGGTTTTTATTGTTTACCTTGGACCAGTATACAAATTATGGATTGCACAGGTACCCTATTCCGACATATGAATTAGGAAGAAGCATGTGATTTGGGATGAGTGTCCTTTTTAGAAACCGAGCCAAGTAGGTATTATTTAGTTTTTTTACTACTCGGTATTCATACATACTGGAACATTGATTATTTGTTTATTTCAAGAGTTGGATTATCCTAAACACCATGGGTACAAACCTATAGAGACAGACCACCCCACACATGAATAACTAACAATTTTTCATGGGATATGATTTTTTTCTTATTGTTCGATGTTACAACTAATTTAATTTCACATTATGTGACTAGTATACATTAATATGCTTATTGAATAATGATATTTTCCAATTTTTTCATTATACTAATTCGAAAATGGATTAAAAATATATGAATCATAATAGGATCATAGTAATTCATAGTACATGCATATTCCATTCCATGTAGTTTTCATTGTTTGGTGTTTTCAAAATGATGATCTGCCTTCTGTTCCAATTTCCTACATATTCTATGTCATTCCTGTTATGACATGGGATTATTTTGGCATGTGATATTTCATACCATGTTTAGGTAACCTATTAGTGTTCTTGATAAAATTTGTAATACTTCTATACTTTTTTATCATGGGATAAAATTTTCTAGCTATAATTAAATGCAATCCAACATCCAATTCATAAGGTGGGTGAGTGACATATAAGTGGAAAACTGATAACCCATATAATCGAACCATTATTAATGAAATAAATACACTTAATAATAATTGCATAAATTTGTATGAAACACGGATCCTCTTTTATCCAAAATAAATTCTGTTTCTGTTAGATGGGAGTCACCTTTAACTTGTTAGATGTATGAGAACCTTATAAATTAATGTGGTAAGCCATAAAACTAAAGCACCTTCTTGGGGAAATTATACTTAGAAGTTCTTTTAGATAAAACTATAGATAATTCATGACCATAATTGTTGGTTTACCTTTATATGGTTTGTACCTTCTTTTTGGGTCTTAATGAGTCATATGGCTAATTCCTAAACTCACCATTTGACCCTTGTAGGGTCTGTTAGGGCTTATTTTTAATAAAATGAAACGGTTATCAATGTTTTGAAAATCTAAAAGTTTAAAATCTCTAGGAATATTTTTTTCCAAACCCAAAATGGCTAATGATACCCTCATAGGTTTCAATTTCTTCTAAATTCCTAGTGTCAAACCCCATGGGGGTATGTTATTCAATATTCATATGGTTAATTAATATGTAAAATTTTTTATGGCCAATTTCTTGACAAGTACCCCATTAATTAATGAAATAACACTTAATTTACTCAATATTTTCTTGTGTGAGGGTTTTTAAATAAATAAATGATGTTACAAGGTTTTTTTAATAAAAATGGTCTAATAATAATGTGATTTCACAGAACAATAATTATTGAAAGGGGGTGATTAAAATAACAATCCTTTTTTTCATTTTCTTTTACTAAGTTCTTTTATTCTATAGTTGGTACATAATGTTCATGTATAAATATTTTAAATGATAAATTATTAAAATTATAACAATTTATAAACACTGAAATGGATATTTAAGTTGGTTTTTATCATATCCCTCTTGTAAAGGTTGTTTAAATTCGTCCTTTCTTCCATTGTAAAATGGGTTTGTGAGCATTACAGTAGGCCTCTTTTCCTATATCTTGAACTTAAGTGTTGGTGCCTCTTAAGCTTACTGGCCTTATCCATCGTGATCCCCAAATATGTTCAACTCTTTTTTCATGGAATATCCTTTGTACGTAGCGCCCTTAGATCCTTTGAAGATCTTGTTGGTTGCATGCAAACAATCCCTTTTGTGTGGTATTTTTTGGGTTACATTATACCTAGTAAGAATACTAGTTTCTAAATTAAACTTATGTTTAGAAACGTTGTCAAGGTATATTTGACCCCTATTATAGGCTTAAGTATCTTGTAATTCTATTTTTCAATAGGTTAAACATGCCTTAGGAAAGATTAGCCACATAGTATGTTGTTTAACACTTTAGTTTACTTAGTAATGGGTGACATGATACGTTATCATCCAGGTTAAGTGTGTTTTTTAGACCATCAGATACATTAATTCATAGGGTGGAAATACTATGTATAACATACAAAGGTGATGTTTTATTCTAAATACTCGGGTTATTATGCATTTATATACATGATAATCATCGAGTGATAATAGTTCTACAAATCTTGTTGAGTTTTGTGTAATCTTTGTGCCTTGGGATGTTGAATACGTTTTTAGGTCATCTTTATTGTAGTGTGAAATATAATTTAAGGAACAAATTCTTCCTAATTATTGGGATGAAAAAAATATGATCAGTTTTTGTTGACATGCCATTCAGGTGGGTTTTCGCTTTCATGACAAAGTGTTATGACATACTTGAGTGTGGCCGGATGGATCATCACATGTTCATTTGAGATGAATCCGATATAGAGTACTTATAAGCTGCAGGTTTGTTCCTTATTTCAATTATTATGACACTCCGAATCAGGGGAGTGTCATGTGACTTTTTTTTAAATTTACCTTCCAAGTAGAATGAGGAAATCCAAGGAGGTCCATTTAGAAATTGATGGATTTATATTGATTTCCCTTAGGTCTTGTAGGTCTTGAATTGTGTCACTTCTTTCTCGACAACATGAATTTGTTGCAATTGGCTATGTAGAAACCCTTGAGAAACATCATTTGTCATAGATGGACATTGGTGCTAACCCTTTAATGATCATGGGATGCCTTTTGGTAAGGTCCCCATGGTTCAGTGAATGGTGGTGCATGGGTTGGTGAATCTGATATTCTTTGAAAGGAAGTCAACCAGTAGTGGTTTGGCTGTTCTTCTTCTTGGTAATCATCCAAACCTCTTCCTTTACTCTATTTTAGCTATGATCATGTCACTATATTTAAATCATCCATGATGTACTAAGGGAGAAATGGTCTTACACAACCTGAAAACATTATAAGATGATGGGCATGTTTAGGTGTCTTTCTCAGTGTTTCATATTGATGTTTGGTTCTTATCATGTCATGGTTAGACAAGAGTAACACATGGTTTCCCTTATAGGAATTCCTCAGATGGACTCATGGACAAAAACTATTATCTTGTTACATGATCTGTCTGAATTTATACTCTGGGATTATTCGATGATCGTATGTGGACATATTGCCATTGGATAGACATCTCACATGTAAATGTAGAGTATGGACTACATTGGATTAGTTCCTTGGAATCTGGTTTGACAATTAAAAGGTTATCCCAAAAAATCTTTTGGTATGAGAGTTTATTTTTAAGAAGGGGTGATGATTCTAGTGGGCTTGATATAGGTTAGCCCCTTGTTCATGTTGTGGAATGACAATTTAAATGGTCATGTGATTCTTTGACTGAGGAATGTCACCGAAATTCCAAAATGGACTTTGGTGAGTGATTTCATTGTAAACACATGGTTCCTGGGATGATTTAGTTGAGGTTTCTTTGTAACAATATAGCCATATAATCCTCTCATTTGGAAAATAGTTTTTTGGAGTGGCTCAGATTGTATCATTCATTCGGTTATATATAGTCGGTGGGGAAGCATTTGAAATATGTCACCTGTTTACGGAGGGTTTCTTGTGAAGGTCAGTAGTGTCTTCAAGGAATGATTTCACGACCATTTTTTGGTAGGATGACCAAGATTTTCCATTTCCCATAGTGATGAACCAGTTATGAACTAAAAAATATCATGTTTAAAAGGTTTAGAAACCATGTTAGGAGATTCATGAAATTCTTTGGAGTTCCCTTTTTGGAAATTCCGATAGTGGAGCGAATGTGCTGCATAATTAGTACCTTTATAATGTTAAGGCCAATAGTGGGAGCACCGTTAGCCAGAAGCCTGTAGATACAGTGATGTGATCGAACCACTAGATAAATGGGCTCAGGTAATCTCCATTTTTGTGTTTCATCCAAAAATAGGTGTCGGATCTTGTTTTCAAATCTACTGTATCGTGTATTTGCATAGAGTTCTTGGAGATATGTCATGTGTTGAGAAGACAATGTGACTATTTGAATAGGAATTCAATACCTTTCTAGGTCAGGTGATGTTTTATAGACTTGGGTAAAGGCTCTATGGTTCCCTCATATGTCTTGTTGAGTTTTGGGAGCATTAGGACCTCAAAAGATACGGTTAACTACTTTGAATAGGGTGCATGGTTTATTAAAAACTATGGGGCCCACAATAGCAAACCGCATGACCTACAATAGTTGGTTAGGGGTGAAGTTCATGGGATATGCATGTTTTATCTAATACATGTGCCTAAAACACACTAGTAGTTCCATTAAGGAAGTACATTAACACTATTCCTCGATGTTTGGGATATGGTTAGAGAAACTATATGGATAAAACCATGTGATTTGTTTTAATAAAAAGGGGTACCAAAAGGTTGGAGCTCGTTTTGACTAATTGTTCGACCCAAACAATCTGGTATGTATTTTCAAAAAATAAAATAAATTTAAATTACCATGAAATAAAAATTAATATATCACCCATCCCACCATCCATATTGCATGATTCTCCCATGGGGATCTCCTTGGTCTAATGTGACAACTCTCTCAAACTCCTCTACGCATGCCGATTTCAACTTCTTTTTTCCTGATTTCTTACTCGATCTTTCAAGGTATGGGATTAGGTTCCCTCTTCTTCTCTTTTTTAGAAATATTCCACTCTCTCATCACCTAGTTCCATTCGTCCAAAAATAAGGTTAAGGGTTAGTCCGATTTTGGTAGTTCCATCCATGTCTAGGGAATTTCAATGGCCTCCCAGGTCATCCTTTTATATGTTTCAGTGTTCACCGCTGAAGGTGAGTCAATTCATATCCATTTTAGGTTTTTTTTCATCTCTTTTGGAATTTTTTTCTTCCACTGCATGGTGTATAATGATCTTATATGATGACTTTTAGTGATTTTGAGTTCCTACCTTTATCTTTAGTGATTTTTGATCATCATTGAGGTAGGATCACATCAACATTGTTAAAGGTAAAAAACCACATAAGAATATGTAGGCATGCATATATATATATATTGTGTGTGTGTTACTTCATTTTAGGTATATCTACCCATGGAATCATGAATATATATATATATATAGGGAATGGTGTTTTTATGGATGGATATGAAAAATGGATATGTCTGTGTGAGAAAACATGTATTTTCTTATAAGTTATATGTAAGGATCTCCATGAACATAATCATTGTTATATGAATATATATGTAGGTGATAGGTGTCATTATGTATATGAGAAGGATCATATACTCAAACGTGTGAAACAACATCTTTGATTGGTCACTGATGAAAGAGTCTTGTGTCGAAATGTTGGGCTTGGTACTCTTGCATTTGTGGTACGATTCCTTATATATGCTCTTTTTGTTTATTCCCTTTTAAAAATGTTTTTTATATAGTATTCCTTTTGTATTTTTGAGGTTATTAATTTATTAATCATGTGCCTTTTTTAGTGGTGTCTTGTCTTACACCCTTACCTTATACCATATGTTATGTACCATATTCATCGAGTTAAATTGAATCCTAAATTTAATGAAATAAATTATTGAACATAGTTTCATATTTTCTAGTAAAACCACTACATGTGATACACTGTCTTCAAATTAAATATCCCATATGATCATTACTGATGTTTAATGCTTTTTCTTATGTCTGTTTGAATTGATTGAATTACATGTTATGCTAATGCCTTGGGAATATTATTGAATTCAATATTCAGTACACAAAAATTACTAAGTGAAATTTTGATGAATACCCTACTCTGAGTATTATTCCATTTCTAATATTTATGAAATATGCGGATGGGATGAATTAAAATACAACTTTCTTTGGCCCATTCCACCTTTGTACCTAATGAATTATGACATTAATGGATGGATTGAATTGAAATAATATGATTAGTTAAGCTTCGTAGCCTAGGATATTAATATATTCCTCACTCCCATGCTTATTCTTATCTAATTCATACATTTCATATGATTTGTTCCATTGTTTATTGTCTTAAATTTCAAACTCATACAGATTGGTAATTATGTTGTATTTAAATAAATAATTTATTGCTTTCAATTATAAATTATTTTCCCTGAAGTATTCCTTTCATGATATTGATAACTTGATATGGGGTGGGAGAGAACGTGGGTTCCGTATTAAGGATTCATGGATGGACTCTCTGTGCTAATTTTTTTATGACTTGACACGTGCGGAGTAATGATTTGGTTTGAGTACCAAGGGTTTCCTAGGCGATTTAGTATAATTATTAGTGATACTAGTTCCCTAGTTGAGAAACCGTTGATGTACCCATTTTATGGAGGGATACGCCATGTTATGGGGGACACAAGGTCCCCTGTGTTACATACCTTGTATGGAATCAGTGTTCACAATGACTTGAGTGCTACAAGGGAATCTGTATGGATCTCCTTGAATAGACATGATGTTATTGGGTAAAATCATATGTTCATGAAGACATATATGGGATTGTATTTACATTTCCTTCGAAGTGATTGAGACTTTACCACTATATTTGAAGGGTTTATTGTCTTTTTACATAAGATGAATTCTATATTATTATTATGATCTTGCTTATGTACATGAGATGCTTCTCTATGGATTACTAGCACACTTGATGGATACCATGTTGTTGGTCGGAGTAGAGTAATCAGGAGGGGGATGAATTGAGTATCTATAAAAAATTGTGTTTCAAAAGGTATTCTAAAAAGGGTCCCAAATAAATTTAAATACAACCTAGTTATTCAAAGTTATACAATTATGGAAGATTGACTTTTTAAATAACTTCTTAGAAGATTTATTATTTCTCATTAATCTTAATATCAGTTATTAACATTACTTTTGATTTTATTCTAATAAGTAAAAACAATTATAAATTTTTTCCAAGATTTACAATCAAAGTAAATTTAGTGATTTCTGAATTAAATAGTAAAATAGAGGAAACTAAAATAAAAATCACAATGGATATAAAACAATTAGTTCAGCCTCAAGCCAAGACCTAATCCACTCCACTTAGTGATCAACTGCCACCAAGCAGTTTATATAAATAAACTTGATCCACACCCTGGATTGGGGTTAACTACTGTACAGAAGACTGTCCAGGTCACACGACCTCTTCCACAGTTCTTTGTGTGGATGAACTATCAGGTCACAAAAGGACCTCTTCCACACTTATTTGTGGGAATACACAAGTGTAAAAAGATGTAATAGAAAGGATATATTGTATCATTTAGTTTGATGCAAGAGATAATGCAGGATTTTATACAGACACACACACTACTCAAAAGATAAAAAATAATACACAAGAGTGAAAAAATGATGAGATATGGTTATAAGTGCTCTGAGTGTTATTCTATGAAACTCTGGACTTATAGGATGAAGCAGATGCATAAATCGAGTCCTCTCCCAAAAAAATAGAGTATCCTAATTCAACTATATCTAGCTGGAGATCTTCATGGAGTTGATAGTGCGGAAATTTTCTCGACTCAAGGATTCAAGTATTCATTGTGTGTTCTTCAACAGTGTCAAGTTGAATTAATTCTTATACTACTTCATTATCATGCACACACTTGTTTTTCTGTTATCACAACTATCACCACTATCACCACGGCCGCCGATTTTTTCTTATGCCCATGTTGTTCCTTTTATTCTTATAATTCATGTGTTGGAGACAACATTATGCATGTATTCTGTACCTCTTACCTCGTACTATCAAGTGAAATTTCTACAAATAAATATTAATTATGTTAGTGCATTTAAAAACTTCAAATACAACCATTAGAAATTAAATTGAGAAACGACAAAATAGATTAAGAAACGGTGTCACAGTCTGTTTGTAAATGGTTTCTCCATGAAATGGTTTCTACTTGAAACGGTGTATCCTTCATTGTATTTGAGTGGTGAGATAGCTATGATGGAATATTTGTATATATATTAGGAACCAGAAGATCATATGCAGTGTTAGGATCACAATGTCTGGTCACATTGTCTGGATGGTCACAGTGTCTAGATGCCCACTGTGTTCAGATGGTCACGGTGTCTGGATGGTCACGGTGTCCGGATGGTCATGGTGTCTGGATGGTCACGGTGTCTGGATGGTCACACTGTCTCGATGGTCACGGTGTCTGGATGGTCACTGTGATTGGATGGTCACAGTGTCTGGATGGTCACTGTGTCTGGATGGTCACGGTGTCTGGATGGTCACGGTGTCTGGATGTTCACGGTGTCTGGATGGTCATGGTGTCGGGATGGTCAGGGTGTCTCAATGGTCATGGTGTTTCGATGGTCATGGTCTCTGGATGGTCACGGTGTCTGTATGGTCACAGTGTATGGATGCTCACGGTGTCTCGATGGTCACGATGTCTAGACGGTCACAGTGTTTGGTCACGATGTCTCAGACATTAGCCAAATATTTTTATACTGACTTAAACGGTGATATTCATTGAATGTATTAGACATAATCATTTATCAAGGAAATCCATTATTACAAAAAATCAAAATATATTACAATGATTAAAACATGATTATAGATAGATTAAATAGGATTATCAATCTTTACAGATTGTATAGGATTGGTGACTATTAAAAAATGATTAACACATGAGGAGTCCCACAATCTCCCCCTTTTGATGATCAGAAATCATGTGAGTGATAGATTTATTCTTATGTAATGTTTATCTTCTTTAATCTTCATTTAGTGCATATAGAATACATATTTACCCCCTTCTGGTATTATCAAAAAGAGTAACTATGAAAGAAAAGTGCATAATGTATTATATGGATAAAAAGTGTCATTACAAATAGTAGGGAATAAGAATACAGAAAACATCCCTATGAAAAGATTTTAGTCACTGTTCATTAGCACTGGCTTGTATTCTATTTTCCCTTGGTAAGAGCATCAGAAGAAGAATCCATAGAAGCAGAGGTAGAAGTAGAGGAAGGGAGTGAACCAGTGGATAGAGAAGGAAATGAGAGTCCTTCAAAAATATAAGGGTCTAAGGTAGGTGCATTGGAGGACATAGGAAAATGTTGATCAATGATAACTCGCTTGATCGAACTCCGAGCCTGAGAGACAGACAGAGAAGTAGGGGCAAGGAAGACGATGAAAAAGTAGGAAAACCTGATCTTAGGGGTGAATTTGCAGGAGAGACAGTTGCATAACTCTGTACATGAAGATAAGGCCTCAAAAGAATGATGAAGTCAATAATGATCTCACCACCATACTGCATGGATTTCTCAAAGTCATCCTTATACTACATAAACTTATCCACAAAGGAGTGAAATCTTTGAGCTTTTGGACTTGAGTTTTGAAATCGTGAGTGACAGGAGGAATCCTTAGATTCTCCACAAGGTACATGAAGTGGTTGGTCATATCATTCTTAGAGAAGATATGATTGAAGTTGAAGTCCACCTTCTTAGAAATTTTCTACTGAGCATCATTGGTTGTCTTGGAATGAATTCTCACCAAATCAAGAACTCTTCCACTGTTCTTGATAACTTCAGATTGAGATTCTTTGTCAAATCCACTGAGAACAGTTTTAAATTCTTCTTTAGAAAATGTTTTGAGAAGATCATTGTCTAAATAAGGTTGAGATGTTTGTCCAAAAGTATGAGAACCATTAATAGCCGTGGTAAGGGATTTCAGTTCATTTAGAAGCTTTTGGAGACAACCCTTATACTCATAAGTTTACTTGTTAAGAAAAATTACAAGCTCACACATATCTTTAACAATATGATTGTTTCTTTCATCTACCTTCTCATCTAATGAAGAAAAATTGTGTTGAATTAGTGAGGCTACATCCTGCAGGGTCTGACTAACAATATCCATAATAGGATAAGAAAAAGGTTCTTGTCCTGAGGTTTTCACTCTCTGAATGTCTTAAACCATACCTCTGAGAGTTTTTACTTCATCACTGCGATGTTTGTTCTAGACTATGACTTCGTGAATCTCATGAAGCATCATGGGTGGAATCTTCCATATGACCTTTTCCAACAACAGGGAAGCATCTATTTCACTTAAATTGGTTATAGGTTCTGGTTGGGTATTCATAATTTTCTCAACTCCAACCAATAGGTAAGATTAAAAAGAATTCATATCATCTTTATTCACCATGTTTAGAGGTTCTTGTGAAGGTTGAGGAATTGAAGTTGAGACGGGATCGGGTCCTTTGGTAGAGATATCTTTATGAGTATATGCCTGTTTAAAATGAAACATATTGGATAGATCAATTCCTTTAACTAGGACATCCTGGGAATCAGTCACATCAAAATAATAGGGGAATTTATACCATGCATCCATAGGACATGGATCAATCGGATTAGGGACTTCAATAGATTTCAGATTGGGGTGCTACTCCCCCTCAAGAGGTGCATCTATCTCATGACTGAGAGATTCAAATCCTCGATATATTTTCACTATTTCACCCCATATTTCTTCACCCATTTCCTTTCTAGACAACTAAAAGGATTTCTCCATTCTCTCTCCAATAAATGGAATAACATCCGGAATATCTTGTTCCATTGGGTGTTCTTCAAGAGTAGTTTATTTAACAACCGAAAGATCTTATTCTATATTCTCTTCTACAACATGCTTTTTCTCTTACATTAGAAACATATTCTTCTTTGGAAGAAAGTTGTTCTTTTAGATCAACAACTTTATCAAGAACAATAATTTCCTTCTCAAATAATACTTGAGGAGAAGATTCATTGTCTTCCACAACCAGAACAGTTTCTCTCGGAGGTGGAACAACCTATTCTTCTTCATCCTCATTAGAATACTCAACAATTTCATCTAGCTCCAATCTAGGATCATAAATATCCTTAGGTCTTGATGGGTGTTCCACCAGATTAAATTTTTTATAAACCCTGTCATTATCTTACAACCATTCTTTTATCCATGGATTCCAACTGATTTTCATTCTCTTTTTAGTAACTTTCGAAAGACAGAACTCATAGTACTAAATGGATTCTTCATCTGGTCCAACCAATCCTTTTACATGAGGCATAGCTGAGATATGAATTGAATAGAATATGGAGGTTGAAATTGAGGTTTTTTTGATCAACTCACACATATGGTGTATAACATACTTACATCGGTTTATTTTCTGTCTATTTTTCATGAGATCTATCAAAAATACATCCAGATACATGAGTATAGAAAAATCACCTTTTCTGGGGCTAATCATATTCTGAACAAACATAAACAATTGTTTGGTTTCACCATATGGCTAGTCCTCTATGGATCTCATATTAGTTTCAATTCTAGTTAATATTCTCAATGACTATTTCAAAACAAAGAACTCACTTGGTGGTGGAGGACCTCTCTGGTAGTCCTCACCAAAACCCTCATGAGGTATCCAAAGGAATGGAACCCATAACCTTGATGAAAAGGTATAATTCTGGACATTTATCCATCTTCTAACAAAATATGAATCATATGAATCAAAATATAATTGAACATACTGATAAAACTATGCAACTAGCTTCGCGTAAATAGGAATATCCTACTTTGTGAACTATTCTAGGCATCCTTCCTCTGCTAGCACTATAAATACAAAAGACTTACATGATAGAAGACACTTAGGGAATATCCCCTTTTCATGTAACACTATTATGTTCACCTGATTTAGATTCAGAGGGCCTTCGAGTGCTATGTTTTGTGAGATTTTCAACTTATTCTCTGAATTGCGCTTATCCGGAGATGATGGTGATGGGAGTTTCATCCTAGGCATTCACTGAAGGTTTAAGAGAGAGAAGGGTTGAAGGAGGGGCTATAGTTTGAGATAAGAGAGCTCGAGTGATGAACGTGTGAAACTTATTTTATTTTATAATTTAGGGATATCAAGCATCACAGGATTAAAAGAACCTAAAAGTAAAAAGAATAAAACAATGAATTACCACGATACAGGTTATAATGTATAAAAAATAAAGCGTAATTACGATGAAACCGCAATCAACACTCATGGTGAGACCATAATAAGCATTCACAATTAGACCGTAACAATGTGATTTGTAAATTGTGAGACCGTATTGTTTGAGACAATAAGTACCAGATTGTAACCATGAAATAGTAAATGTGAGACCATAAATAGAAAACATCAACTCTCAAGATAGTAAAACTATAGAACTGTTAGAGATAAATAGTAATCTTAAGACAATGACCTGTGGAACCGTAAACTGTGAAATAATATACTTACTACTTAGGATTTATCATTCCCAATTCATGTATGATATAATCTATTCATTCAGAATTTAATGGTTTGGTGAACATATCAATAAGCTGATATTCAGTTCCAATGAATTACAAAGTGATGTCACCTTTTTTATGATGATCTCTCATGAAGTGATGTCTTACATAAACATTTTTTCCCTAGAGTGTGAAATAGTATTTTTTGAGATTTTAATAGTACTTGTATTGTCAAAATTTATAGGTACATTCCCAAATTGATATCTATAATCTACAAATGTGTGTTTCATCAAAAAAATTTGTGCACAACAACTGCCAGTAGCTTTTTATTCAGCTTATATAGTAGATAATGCAACATAGTTTTGTTTCTTAATACACCGTGATACTAGTGACTTTCTTTAAAAAGTTACATGTTCTAGAGGTGCTATTTTTATCTAACTTACAACCACCTATGTGAGCATCATAATAACTCACTAACTCAAATAACTTTCCTCTAGGATAGAACAATCCTAAATTGGGTGTATTATTAATGTATTTGAAAATTATTTTAACGGCATTTAAATGATATTCCATAGGATTTTCTTGAAAACGAGCACACATACACACAATAAACATAATATCATGTCGGATAACATTTAAATAGATTAATCATCTAATCATTCTTTTGTAAGTGGTTTTATCAATAGATTTTCCATCTTCATCATGAGCCAAAATACAAGTAGTACTCATTGGAGTGTCCCTAATTTCATTGTCATCAAATCCCAAACATTTTAGCAGATCTCTAGTATATTTTTCATTATTTAAAATAATACCATCATTATTTTGAAATAATTTAAACCCAAGAAAGAATATTATTTCACCCATTAAACTCATTTCAAACTCATTTTGCATTATTTTAGAAAATTCAATACATAAAGAATTTTTTGAAGATCCAAATATAATGTCATCTACATAGATTTGAACCACTAAAACATTATGGGAAATACATTTTATAAAAAGGATAGGATCAAATATTCCTTTTGTAAAACCTTTGTAAATAAGAAAAGTACATAATTCGTCGTACCAAGCTCTTGGAGAATGTTTTAAACCATATAATTATTTTATAATTTAATAATATGGTTTGGAAAATTAGGGTTCTTAAAAATAGGGGGTTTCTCAATAAAGACATTATCAGCTATATACCAATGTAGAAATGAACTTTTGACATCCATTTGAAGTAGATTTAATTTCATATTTTCAAGATAAGAAAGAAGAATTATGATGGCTTCAAGTCTAGATACTAGTGGAAAGGTCTCTTTATAGACCATTCCTTCATCTTGAATATAGCCTTGTGCAACCAATATAGCATTGTTTCTAACTATGTTACCAACTTTATCTACCATATTTCTAAACAACTATTTAGTGTCTATGGTGAATGTGTATTTGGGTTTGTCAACAAGTTTCTAAACATTATTCCTTTCAAACTGATTATGTTCTTATTTCATAGACATTACCCAAAATTCAACGTTGGTGGGATCATTAAAATTTTTAGGTTCATGTAGTGACAAGAAGACTTGATGTTCAACATGAATTCTACGATAAGCTGTAGTTTAAGTTCTTTTGTCAATGTCTCCTACAACAACATCTAGAGGATGGTTTTTAAGAGTTCAAAAATATCTAGAAAAAGAAGGATTGGTGATTTAATGTTCTTCAGTAGAGTCAGGTTCATTGTGACCTAAATCTAAAGAATTTCCAAAACTGGATGTTTTCATAGATTCCTTTATAGGATGGTTAAAATATTTTGAATTAATAAACAGATTTGATACATCATCATCCAGGTTCTCTAGAGTGGTCTTAGGCTCATGTGCGTCTGTTTCCTGAAATGTTTCATGTAGAAATTCTTAGATACATTTAGTTATTTTATTAAACACTCTATAGGCTTTACTAGATATTGAATATCCTAAAAATGTTCCTTCATCACTCAAGCATGAAAATTTTCTCAGATTTTTGTTACTATTATGGATATAGAATTTAGAACCAAATACATTGCAGTAGCTAACTTTGGGTTTTCTATTGTTCCAAAACTCATATAGAGTTTATTTAAGAATAGATCTAATCTATAATATATTGATTATATATCATGTTGTATTTATAACATAATCCCAAAAATAAATAGGTAAGTCATATCCACTAAGCATGGTTCTAGAGATCTCATTTAGGGTTCTATTTTTTCTTTCAACAACTCCATTCTGTTGAGGTGTTCTAGGGGTAGAGAAATTATGAAATTAGCCATTTTGTGAGAAAAAAGTTTCAAACTCTTGATTTTCAAACTCACGGCCATGATCAGTTCTTTAGAATTTATTTCTAAGTCTAGGAATATTTTCTACCGTTTTGGCATATTTCGTAAAATGGGAGATGGTTTCACTTTTGTCATCCAAAAAGAAAGTCCAGTTATATCTACAAATTTCATCTAAAATAACATAAAAATAGTTCATCCCATTTAAGCTATAAAATCTAGACGGTCCCAACAAATTCATGCGAACTAGTTCGATAGGTTGAGAAGTTGAAACTTCTTGCATTGTTTTGAAGGAAATTTTGGGTTTCTTTCCTTTTTGTTAAGGATTACACACTTTATCATTTTGAAACTCATTTTTGGGTATGTCCTTGACTATGATTATTCACGTTAACTTTCTAAGGGAGTGAGTGTTATAGTGTCCTAGTCTCCTATGTCAAATCCAAGACTCATTGTGAAACACACAAAAACATGAAGCATTTTGAGAATCTAAGGAATGTTAGTTAACAGAATATAAATTTTCATTTATTAATGTAGAAAAATCTAATAAATTTTTATAATTGAAAACATTTCAAGCATCATTTTCAAATTTGACATGAAATCCATCATCACATAGTTGAGAAATACTAAACAGATTATATTTCAATCCATTAACAAAAAGTACTTTGGAAATCAAAACTAAGTTAGAGTTACCAATATCTCCAAGGGTAATAATCATTCCTTTGCCATTATTATCAAAGGTGACATGTCCTCTATCAAATTTTATTAAATTCTTGATGCATGAATAGTCTCATGTCATGTGTATTGAACATCCACTATCCATGTACCATAATATTTTATAGGAACTCTTTATGAAACATTACTTCAAAATACTCAATCAAAAATAAATTTTGGTACCCATTACTTTTTGGGTCTAGTAATATTAGTTACTGGTGCCTTAGGAACCCATATCTTCATCATAGGATTCCTATAAGCATTATGTAATTTATTTTAAAAAATAAACACTATTTGGTCCAGAAAATCTTGAAATAGTAGAGAGAGTATCATTACATGAACTCGCTAAATGTTTTTCAGAATTGGGAGTAAAGCTGTATGTCCTAAACATAGAAACAAAATTAGTTCTTCCAAAATTTCTTTTACCAGGTTGATAGGTAATTCCAGTAGTATATTAAAGAGCAATATGTTAACCTAGAATTTGAACCAAGGTATCTTTACCATTACTAAACCTTTCAAGATCCTTTTTCAATTTCTCATTAGATAGTGCTAGTTAATTTATCTCTTTGAGTAATTGAGTATTTTCCCCCCTTTATATAGTGAGTTCTATTTTAACAGTTGAGGTAAGAGCATGATGTTTCTTTAAAAACATATATTAATATTTTAGTTCATTTCATGTCGCTTCAATAATATTACTGTAGTAAAAAATTTCTTCATTAGACATATATTCGGAGTCACACATATCTCCATAATAATAGGAATGGCGTACAGAAGATTCTTGTGTAACCTCAAATGTTTTTTTCATAAAACACATATTCGATTTGTTAGCCTATTCACCTTTTGAGGATTCTGATTCACTTGATCTTTCCGTAGAAGCACTCTTTATTTCTTTAATTTCTGTTTTATATTTTCTATCTTTATCCTCATATTTCTTTATGTGCTTGAGCTTGGGAAAGTGAGCCTTGATATGTCCCTTCCACATACTTTCATAGCATACAATATCATCAGACTTGTCACTTCTTTTCCAATCATTATCCCAACTTACTTTTTGATCATATATTATTTTGAAGTTAGGATTTATAAAAAATTATTTTTCTTGTAAAATCTATTAAACCTTATGGATAATTAAGACATATCATCATCACTATTAGGTGATGATTGTTCATTGCTGGAACATTCTATAGAAACCTCCAATTTCCCTTTTTCATTACATTTAGAGGTAGGGGCCTTGAACACAACAAATGTTTTTTGGGTTCACCCTCCTCATGCTTGTTGACATTCATCTCCTATTCATACATCATTAGTTTTACAATGAGTTCCTTTATAGGTATCTTGCTAATGTCACATGACTCTCTAATAGAGACATAGGTGCCTCTCCATCTGTCAGGTAGGCAGTGAGAATCCTCATTATTTTATCTTTGGAAATGACTTCTCTTCCAATAGATATCATTATGTTGAAAATTTCTTTGAACATGATATACATGTTTGAAATAGGTTCATCAGGTTTAATTTTAATATTATCATATTTAATATTATAAGTATTAAGTCTCATTTCTTTTACACTAGAAGTTCCTTCATGTGAAACAGACAAGGTATCAAAAATTTCATTTGCACTTTTACATGGAGAGGTCCTATTAAATTCCTCATCTCTTATTGATCAGTATAAAGAATTCATAGCTTTGCAATTGTTATTGTAGGTAGTTTTTGTAGGTTCATCCCAAGTGATTCTATCAGTAGCCAGAATCTTATATTAATCTATAATTAAAAACCAGATCTCAAAGCTCATAATTTCTAAATTCATTTTCATTTTAATTTTCCATCGATAATAATTGGTTTACATTAAATAATGGTGCTCAGTTTGTTTTATCACCTTCAAAACTATTATCCATAATGAATAAATAATTTAAAAGATCTAAAAATTTAGAATTAATAGAAATTTTTAGATCTCTAATGTAAAACTACAATCACATTTGAACAGGTTCAGAAAAAAGAGTCTTAATAAACAACCCTTTGATACCAAATGTCGGTCGGAGTGGTGTACTAAAGAGGGGGGGTGAATTGTGTATCTATGTAAATTTTTGTTTAAAAATGTATTCTTAAAAGGGTCCCCACTAAATTTAAATACAGCCTAGTTAATAAAAGTTATATGGTTATGAAAGTTTGACTATATAAATATCATCAGAGAAGATTGATTAATTCTTAATAATCATAATATCAGTTATTAACATTACTTTAGAATCTATTTTCAAAAGGAAAAAACAATTATAACGTCTTTCCAAGGTTAACTATCAATGTAAATTTAGTGATTTTGGAATTAAACTGTAAAGCAGAGAAAACTAAAAGAAATAGCACAGAAGATATAAAACAAGTGGTTCAGTCTAAATCCAAGACCTAATCCACTCAAATTGGTGATCACCTACCACCAAGAAGTTTATATAAATAAACTTGATCCACACCCTATATTGGGGTTTACTACAGTACACAAGACTATACAGGTAACAAGACCTCTTCCATAGTTGTTCATGGGTATAAACTATCAGGTCACATAGGGACCTCTTCCACACTTATCTGTTGAATACACCATTATAAAAAGATATTAGATAAAGGATATCTTGTATCCTTAAATTTCATGTTAGAGATAGTGCATGCTTTTATACAGACACACACTGCTCAGAACATAAAATATAATACACAATAGAGAAGAAATGATGAGATAAGCTTAGAAGTGCTCTGAGTGTTAGTCTATGCAGCTCTGGACTTCTGGGATGAAGCAGATGCAGAATCAAGTCCTCTCATGGAAAAAAGAGTATCGTAAGTTAGCTTGATCTGGCTCGTTTTCTTTGTGGAGTTGATAGAGCGGAAATGTTCTTGACTCAAGGATTCAAATATGCTTCGTGTTTTCAACAGCAGTTTTGGGTTTCATAAATTCTTTTACTACATCGTTATCGCACACACACTTGTTTTTTTGTTTTCACAACTATCATCACAATCAACATTGCCGGCCCTTTTTTCTTCTGGACACACTATTAATTTTATTCATAGAATTCATGTTTTGGGGCCGACATGGTGCATGTATTCTACACCAAGTACCTCATATTTTTAGGTGACATTTCAATAAAGAAAAATTAATTATGTCAGTGAATTTAAAAACATCAAATATGACCTTTATAAATTAAATTGATAAACGACACAACAAATTAAGAAAAAATGTCACAGTCTGTCGGTAAAAACTGTCTCCATGAAATGGTGTCTCTTTGAAATGGTGTATCTTTATTTTTCTTTGAGCGGTGAGACATTTATGAGGGAATAGTTGTTTAGAGATCAGGAACTGGTATCACAGATGTAGTGTTGGGATCACGGTGTCTGGTCACGGTATCTCAATGGTCACTATGTCTGGATGGTCATGGTGTCTAGAAGGTCATGCTATCTGGACGGTCACAGCGTTTAGAGGGTCACCGAGTCTTGATGGTCACAGTGTCTGGACAAGCACGGTTTTCGAACGGTCACAATGTTTGGATAGTCATAGTGTATGGATGGTCATGGTGTCTAGGTGGTCACGGTGTCTGGATGGTCACAGTGTCAAGATGGTCACGGTGTCTCGATGGTCACGGTGTCTGGATGGTCACACTGTATGGATGGTCACAGTGTATGTATGGTCACGATGTCGGGATGGTTACGGTTTCTGGTCGTGGTGTCTCACATTTTATCCAAATATCTGTATACAGACTTAAATAATGATATTCATATAATGGATTATAATTAATCATTTATCAAGGAAAACCATTATTACACAAAATCAAAATAGTTTACAATCCTTTAAACATGATTTTAGATAGATTAAATAGGATTAGAATGATTTTTATAATGTATATGATTTGTGATCATTAAAACATGATTAACACATGAGGAGTCCAACACATGTGAATTACTCCCAATGATAAAACACAAGATTGGAAGTGTACCAGTTATTGGTTTTCCTTATTTAATTTGTCCCTTGTATACACATTTCAGAATTCACAGGTACCCTATTCAAACATCCAGCTTTTCCTGAAGTATGTGATCATGGACGGGTGTCTATTTCAGAACCGAGACCAAGTTTTTATTATTTAATTTTTTTACTTCTCTACATTGATACATATTATCCCACTGATGATTTGATTATTGCATGTGATGGATTTTTCTATAAATAATTTTTTCTATCCTACATAGATATATATATCACACCCTTCATTGGTGATGTTTGGAAACTAAGTAAACATTCTTGCACACATGTCTTTGGATTCATTTCTTGTGTGGGGCTGTGTACATAGGGGATAAGGAGTATATGACTGATATCTTTCTCATAATAATTATGGATTTTATCATTGGGTTTTTCCTTTATTCTATTATATTGTACAATTTGTACCTTGTAGTAACACTTGAAATTACATGCATTTTATATGGAATTAGCAAAGTCCATTTCACATTTATTTAGTTACTATATTATCTTATGTTATTTCTCTATGTTTATTTACTTCTTCCACTTTTTATCTATTTAGATCCAATTACACAGTTTCTCAATTGTAATATGAGGGTATAGTCTCCCCACTCCCACCTCCTAAAACCTTCGTTGCTAGAAAAAATCCTTTAGCATATTGGGAGACACACTTGAGACCATGTGACCATTGGTTCGGCTACTGTCTTAGTGTTTAGTCATACTAGGACATTACAAACATACTCAAATAACTATAGATAAAAGGGAGGAAGAGGTTAGAAAACATGGGATGACCTCCCACAAACCGTTGACTTTTGGCAAGGGAGATTCTAAAATTTGGTTTAAAAAATACACCTAAATACCATACTCCACAATTTAATGTAGGGGATGGATAAACTCACCATTATTTTAGTGTCCTCCACTGAATTTTTAGTAAGGCACTGGGTCCTGATTCCATCAACTAATGAGGTGACTCAAACATTACATACAGAAACATTACATAATTTTAGATTTTAAATATATACATCTCATAATAATACACTCCATATATCTATGATATTTCATTGTATATTGATTCTACATACATAAACATATTATTTCATGAATGGTCTACATAATCTTTCACAAATTGCTTCTCACATTACACACATCTTACACATATCATACTTAAAACCTTTCATCATATCATTGGGAATAAAAATAAAAAATAGTGAGAAAAAATTATATGTAATGATAAATAAAGGATATAATAATTAAGGATTAAATGTAATAATATATTGTGAATAATGGTATGATAATATGGGAAAAACATTTGAATGTTATATGAAAATTTTCATTAATCACAGTCCTGAAATAAGAATTTAGTTTTTCATAAGACCTGAATCACAGAAGAATCAAATACCATTATCCTTGAGAACATATAACATGTAAAATAACATTTAATAGAAGTTACAATAAAAGAGTTTCATTATAATAATTATAGAAATATAAATTCAAGTCTACCAACTAATACATTCATCTCTTATTAGGTTTGGGGTAACCACCTATGTACCAGAATTAGGCATGTGATAGCCACCCCTATACCATGTTTTATTCATGGGAAAACTACCCATTTACCCTTTGTGCTAAAAAATAAATAATCATCATAGAATACATTGGGGTCCATAACAGATCAACCAATCATAAAATTATTGTCCATTTTATGTATACTATAAGATCATGAAAACATTTATCATTTCATCATAGCTTAAAAAATAGAAAAAAACATGTTTCATCATTATTGAATCATCATATTAAATAACCATATAGGGAAAGAATGAATATGGTATCATTGGATTATATCCTTAGAGAATTATAAATACCATCAATAGAAGTTTTCATAGTTTAAAATACCTTAAAATGGTCCTTGCAACATTTTAGGAGAAAAATACCATTGTAATTTTTAATACATGTATTTAAAATAAAAAAATTTAAAAAGCATTATTTAAAATATATTATATAAAAGGAACCATGAAAATTTATTAATGAGGCTTCATGTTAAATAGTATTAATTATGGTGGGAAAATTTATTGTTGTTCTAAACATTAAAACAAAATATTTTATTCACTCTTTTAGTAAAAATTACATCATTCATAAATTGATAAGAATATTATTTTTTAAATTTATCATATAAATTCAAAAATGTGTAAAAATAAATTTGATAAATCATCATGGAATATTAATATAATTCTTCTAAATTTATTGATGAACAAATATACCAGGAAAAAAATAATTCCTGATCGAATAAAGAAAAAAATTTGGTTTTCGATAAAAAAATTTCTAGTCTTGTAACTAATTAGATAGAGGATAATGATATGAAAAATGGAATATAAATTAATTTCCATAATATAATAAAATAAATGATATTATTGAGAGAGATATCAGTTAATTTTATCATCATAAATTTAATGATAAACAATCATAGGAAAAAAGTGAGATTGTGACATAAAGCTTATACATCATGTCTGAATTTCTTTATAATCTTTCTATCATCCTAAATTAAAAAATTAAAATTATTATAATTCACTATTGTAATAATTCCAATTATAATATTAAATTTTACTATCTACATTATAACATACTATCACAAGTCCATTAGAAATCACTCATTATCAATATCATTTAAGGTGTTAACTACTTCATTATTCATTTATGTTTATGTCTTATAGTTATAGTTCTTGAATAGTTGACATGGTTCCATAAAATATAGAATAATAATCTTATAATTTATATCTTATTATTTTATAATATCCCCATTATTGAAAAGTCATTAATATATAATTCTGTAAACCTTAAAACATCTTTTATGTTGGTGGTAGAGATAACCTAAATTAGAGTGTGCAATAAAGACTGAGGGACTAAGAACATGATATTGCATAATAAAAATATAAACATTTGTGAATATTATTCAAATTATATGTATCATAAAGAATAATTTTTTATAGTTTTATTACCATCCATTAAATTTGGATATTGAAAATTAAGTATTTCACTCTTGGAGACGGTAGTCTATATTCTTGGATGAACGATACTTCCAATTTATAATGATAAAAAGGAAATGAATGTATAATTTTTTTATCATCTAATTTTTTTTATTATTATATGATTAATATAATATAAAATTATTACACATATAATTATGATCCACCATGATAGGTGGTGATGGAAAATGACTCATATCACCATATAGAGGTGATAGTCTGCGCATATTCACTTGAGATACAATCCTATACGATTTGATTTATAGGAGGTGGAAAATGGTTATATCATAAAAATAACAACATATAGGTATAGTTATGAAAATGTAATATTTATTTTATGATATTTGAAATTTATTTAGAGTATTTATAAGAAGAAATAAACATTGAATGTGTCAGGTAAAACAATTACCTCTTCTTGAGATAACTCCTTTGGCTTACACCTTAATACTTCATAGGATAGACTTATGGTAAAACTAGGATATCAAGAATGATAGAAATGAATATAAAAAGGTTTTAGTGTAGGTATTTTACAAGACATAGGAATACATTTTTTGAATTAGGGTGGATGATAGGTTCCATTTTATAAGTGAGTTGATCGTCAAACATAGAATTATATAAAAACAATAAATTATATAAATACATTATTAATTTCATATAGAACTAAATTTCCTTGAAAACAAATTAAGCTAAAATATGATCAAAATATTTTTAATAAATAAATCATATGCTAGATTATGTTTTATTTTAACACTTATCTCTTCGTTTAACCACCCTTTTAATCCCACTTTAACCAAAACCATGGTAATGTTTTTTTTCTATTTTTACTATTAATTATGACTAAAAATAAATTTTTCCTCAGTATCTGTTTTGGAAATGATGGTTATAAATATTCAAAAATTTCATAAAATTAAATTTATATATATGAAATGACTTATTGTAACACCCTAAAATTCTAAAGTACAACCTTTTATTCAATAGCGTGTATTACACACAACACTAAACAAGGGAATATAATATCCTAACACTCTACTATACATTTTCTATTTTAAATAAATGCAACTCATTATATTGATTTTAATATAAAAAATTGATATATCTTGTTTAAAAATAAAGACATAACTTCCTCTATATCTTTTGTTTCATGCATGAGTGAACATCCTTTATAGCTTCTGTTACACGTATAACTGAGTTTCAACAAATAATAATGTATAATTAAAATATTATTATTTAATATCTTATTATAAAAACTAGTTGTTAAATTAGTGTTTGTGAATAATAATAAAAAATATAAAAATTATGGATTATACAAGTCCAAAATTAATTCACTGGTTAACAATTAATGAGAAACGAAAATAAAAACCAATTAGATATAAAAAGAAATATTTTTATTTTTTAGCTTCCAAAAAAAATTCCCTTAACAAACATAACATATTAAAATTAAAAAGTTATTTTAATGAAACATATATGTTATAATTTCAATCAAATATTTTTGATATTTATCCATTAGTACTGACATGCATTAGATAATAATAAACCATATTTCACTCATAAAAACCTATATTTTTATAAAGTCAATTTTACCGACTTTTTATGAAGAACCTGTTTTAAATATTAATTTTAACACTGTTATAAATTTAATTGGATTAAATAAAATTAATTATTGAATTAATAATTATAAAATTATCCTAGGTGGAATTTTTGGAATGTTTCTAAGAAATATCTTTTGTGATGAATAGTAAAAAATACGGTATTTTTGAAAAAAACTAACTTTTCATTTAAATAATTGTTAAGGTTGAATTATAATTTAAATTTTTTATAAAGTTGAATAATATCAAAAATAAATATATTAATAAAATTTTATAGAAGAATCCATTTCACATTAAAATTGAATACAAAATATCTAAAATCTTTTGAACATTTTTCTACTAAAACCGGTTAAACCATATGTCAGCAAGATTAGCATGAATCTAAATTTTTCCGCTTCTGTGAGTTGAATTTCAAAAAATTTACATACACAATTTAAATAAGGATTATATTTTGACTCTAATAAGAAGAACATAATTTTTGACCAAAATGACTAGTGAAATTGATTAAAATTGATTATAGGGATTAAGGTTCAATTAATTTTAAAATGGACTAAACATTATATTGAAGGGCCCAAATGAACTAGAAACATGTCCAATACCTGTTTCCTATCCATAATTACGAAATTAAGCTTATATTGTTGAGTTTTTTTTATGAATTGTTTTAGCTAAAAAAATCTGTACACCTACCATGTTTTTAAAAATTCCTAGTGAGTCCATTTCCGTCCCTATAAAAGACCACCACCTCTCCCCCTTTCTCAAACCTCTCAAGCCACATTTTCTAATCCAAAATCGGCCCAAGTAGTCTCCCAAAATCCCTCCCATAATCCTAAAAGCATCCCTTTTAGAGGAATCCATCTAAGTAATAATTTTGGAAGAAGCCTATAGAAGTTACCTGATTAAGATGTAATGTCTTATTTCGAGCTTTTTAGTTTCATTTCTATTCTTCAACACCTACAATCTTCTTATTCTGCGATTACATAAAAAAATGTGAATTATCAATATACTAGTATTTTTTATGTTAATATTTATTCGTAAACATACAGACACCTCTATCAAATGGGTAGTTAACATATTGTTTTTTTGTATGTCAAACTACAGCCTCACGAAATGATGATTGTTTATTTTTTATTTCAAACATTCATGGTTCACCATTACAATGGAAAAATTGCTTATATATATATTATATATGATATTTACTATATATTTAATCTTATTTAATTCTTTTAAAAAACATACCATTATACTTTATATTTTGCATTAATATGACAACATCGTTTGAGGAAGTGTGGACTACTGCCCCCT
The DNA here is from genome assembly GCA_963277665.1 of Viscum album. Classification (NCBI taxonomy): domain Eukaryota; kingdom Viridiplantae; phylum Streptophyta; class Magnoliopsida; order Santalales; family Viscaceae; genus Viscum; species Viscum album. The sequence continues at coordinate 82,656,372 of OY728121.1, read as the reverse complement.
CAAGGCGTTGTGATTCTTTCACACGATCCATGGAATGTATAAAGGATTATTATAACTGAGAATGTGATACCTAAAAATATATATATTATATTCATGGGAAAATTACATTTCATTATATTAATATATATACACAACATTTTCATTATTATCCTTTTACACACTAAAAAGTGATAATGTCGGTCGTGGCCATTTGGACTACCCCTACCTCAACATGATGGGATTCCTTTTACATCATGATAATTATATATATATATATGTATAAATAAATAAATAATATTGTATTCATGATATTATTATAATTAAATAAATATAAAATTGAACTTACCTTCTTCCCATAACGATCATTGAAAAATGAAAACGTTACAGATGTGTATGTACAACCTACCGTCTCCATGATTGAAACGTTGGGTCATTTTTCATAACCATATTCAATTATTGATTTTAAAAGTATAATTTGTGTTTAAATATGATAATTATGCCATGATTATAATTCTAGAAATGTTTTATATTTACCCCTTTAACCATAGTTGTCCTTCCAAATACATTTTTGACAAATAAACCGAATTTGGACAAAACACCCTATGTAAACATAACTATTTATGTAATTATGTAAAACATAGTAATAATTAAAATAAAATAAATAATAAAAATTTAAAAGGATCCTTAAATATTAAAATTAACATATGTTTTTTATACATGAAATTAAATGGTGTTCACCCAAAAGGAAACACAAGGAAAGGGCTTCTCCTCTCAATTTTTATATCCATGGTATAAATTTCATATTCGCCACATATATCTTTTGTGTCGTGTATCTACTACACCTGTTGTTATATTGTATCATTAATAATATTAACTTCATGGTATTTAGGGATTTTATTTTATATTATTCCTTTATTAGGTTTGTTATTTAAACTTTTTTAAGGTGGTATGAGACCCTTCAGAATGTTTGAAGATTATTTTCCTCGACTATATTTTTAATAATATTTAAATAGAATTTTATTTTGAGGAATTTATATAACAATTATTGAATAAATAATTTCAATGTCCTATATTTATTCATGACCATTTTCAATATTATTACCAATGTTCAATTATATGGTACTCAAAATGTTTTAGAAAATGTTTTTCTGAAAACCCGACATCATTTCTTTCTTTTTTCTTTTACCAACGTTTTCAATGGAATATTATTATCTCTTATCAAAAGAGAAATTTTATAACCTTTTCCATAAAAAGGGATATTATAATTACCTCATAGGACTTTTATTGTTTTATCCACTGTAATTTCTTTAAATCTTCCTTTTCAAGTTTAAAAGGTTTGTTTTTATTGAAAATGATTTCAAAATGGGGTTTCAAGGAAAAATATAGATTGTTTACCAATTTCATGACTTGTATTATTTTATCCACAATATATATATATATATATATTATTTATTATTTATTTAATATTTATTAATTATTTTTCACCACATACCCTTTTACATTCCATTTTGCATTAATATGATAACATCGTTTGAGGAAGTTTGGACTACCGCCCCCTCAAACTAATGTGATTCGTTCACAAGATCCATAGAATGTATAAAGGATAATTATATTTGAACATATGAGACATAAAAAAATAACTAAATTAAATTCATGAAATTATTAAGTTTCTATATATATATATATATCATTTTCATTATTATCATTTCAGACACTAAAAAGTGATAATTTCAGTCATGGATGTGTGAACTGACGCCTCCTCGACACGATGTGATTCCTTTTACATCATGAAAATTATATATATAGTTATATATGACTAAATAATATTTTATTGATGATATTATGATAATTATGGAAATACATAATTCTACATACCTTCTTTCTATAATGATAATTGAAAATGATAACTTTACTCATGTGTACGTACAGCCTAACATCTCCAAGATTTTAACGTTGGTTAATTTTTCTTAACAATATTTCATGAATGATTTTAAATGTATAATTGATTTATAAATGTGATAGTTATTTCATTATTATTATTATAGAGGTATTATATACTGACCCCATTGACCATAGTTGACCAAACGAAGTTGTTTTTCACACATAAACATAAATTGGTCGAAACCCCTAATGTAAACATAAATGTTTAATTAGTTGTATTAAAAATATTGTAATTGAAATTATAGTAATGATAAAAATGAAAAAAATTCTCAAGAAAGTATAAAATTACCAAATTTTTATTATACAGGAAGATAAAGGACGTTCACCCAAAAGGAAACATAAGGTAAGGTATTCTCCTCTCAATTTTTACCTTCGTGCGATAAATTTCATGTTCACCATTTATATCCGTTTAGAGGTCTATCTACATCACCTGTTGTTATATTGTATCATAAATCCTACTACCTTCATGGTAATTAAGGATTCTATTTAATATTATTCCCTCATGAGTTTTTTGATTGAAAATGTATCAAGGTGGTTTGGGAGACTTTGGAATGTTTAAAGATTATTTTCCTCAACTATATATTTAATTATCATTCAATAGAATTTTTATTTTAGGAAGTTAAATAATTTTTTTTAATAAACCCTTTCATTTTACTATAGTTATTCATAATTATTTTCTATATTATTACCAATCATTAATTTTTTGGTACTCAAAATGTTTTATAAAATGTTTTTCATATAACCCGGCATTATTTCTCTATTTAATTGGATAAATTTATTTCTTACAAAAACCTATTTTTTATTAAAATTTATTTCAAAAATTCATTTAAAATTATTTCTATAATTACATTTTTATGAATTTTTTCTTTTACCCATGTTTTTAAAGGAATATTCTTTTTTCTTTCTAAATGAGGCATTTTCTAATCTTTTTTCATACCAATAGAATATTATTTTTACCTCATAAAAATTGTAAAGATTTATCCCCCATCATTTGTCTGAATCATACTTGTAATTTTTAAAAGGTTTATTTTTAAGGAAAATATTTTCAAAAGTTATTTTGGTATAGAAATATTTTCAATAGGTTTTTCAAAAGAATATGATATTTCCACAAGATTTTTTTCACTGTTATTCTTTTATTTCATCAATGACAAAAAACCCTTATTTTTACTCCACATGGAATTAGTTTAATTGACACAATATGTACTACTCCTCTGGATGGTTTATGATTTATTTAGACAAGGATTGAATTCACATTCACTTATTTCTGTTATTTTTTATTTCCCTTGAAATATCCATTTTCATATGTTCATTGATCATGGAATTTCTCTTAATTATCCGTACCATTTATCATGGATATTACTATTGCATTAACTATATACCATTTTTTATATGGTGCTTAAATGGGAAATTATTGATAAATTTGTATTTATCATTCTATAAAAGTAATTTCTAAGGAATATTAGTCATTTTAATTATTCAATATGAGGAATGTTTTGGACTGGAAATGACGTGTGGATCCGAGAGTTTATATAGATCCTCGATGCATCGACAAGTTCTTAGGAGAATAATAATAGAGAAAATGGGTTTCTACCCTTAGTTTTAAACCATCATGTGAAAGGCATTATGGTAAATAGGTTTTCATGTGCCTTATACATGATGTCTAAAAATTAAGAATTTCCTTAATACTAGTTTCATTTTTTATTCATCCATGATATTTTTCATCAACATATCTATAGATATAGTTCTTTATAGTTCAGTGATTAAATGGAATATGTTTTAGTTTCATAGATTTCCCTAATGATTTTTCATTATCAAGTTATTTTAATGGTATGTATTTACAGTTAGTACCTTTCCATATGGTTTATGCACTTTCATTCAGTTTATTGATTACATAGAATGTGTGTTTAGTAATTTACCATTCAATTTTACTGTTCTTAATGATTCATTATTTTATCTAATAATCTTTTCTCGTACTAAGAAATTTAGATCACCCAAATTATTTTTCCTTCCCAAGGAATCCAATAAGAGTACTATGAAATAGATGTAGGGATTTACTATACATATTAGATTTATCCTTGATGCTCTTTATTTTTAAATAAGAAAATATTTATGTTTTAATTAGTGTAGTCATTTTTAATAAAAGACTCATTTATTTATCTGTTTTACCAAGAATACTAAATTGATCGGCCCTTTAGGGGATTGGATTCCTCGTAATCATGAAAATGTAACTGATAAAAGACATTGGCACCGGTCCTTCTATGGTCGGGTCACTACAATTATGTAACCTCCCAATGTTTTTTCTATAGAAAATACCTTCTTATAAATATGTAATATGGAGAACACAATATGATCTTTATAAATGATGAATGAATGAATCAAAAATTATTTTTTATAAGTTAAGGAACATATACTGATTAAATAGTAACGTTACCATTGGAATAATAGTTTAAGCCATATGAATAGTAAACTAGCCAATTGAATAGCAACCCCTGTCATTAATGTATAAATAAAATATATCCATCTTAAAAGTCACTAAAATATATAATTATATCATAGAGTATGTAAATAACTATTTTTATAATTACTAATTAAGTGTTGATATTTTTGTAAGTCATTAATATTTAATTATAACTTTATGAATAATTTATTAATTTAAAATAACATTTATTTTCAAAAAATGTATTCCTAAATTAGTATTTTTATATCTTATTATTATAAGATAATTTTATGGGACATTAGTTATTTTTTCAAAGTGTAATAAAAGAATTTAAAATTTTAAAATTTATATTATCCAAATGATGAGTTTAATAAAAAATAGAATTTCTCATGTACTGAAAATTATTTTTATAAAATGAATTAAATTTTTGAATTCTACAAGTGAAAAAATGGTTAGGATGATTTTTTGGTATTTTTCTAAAATACATGAATTTTTGTAAATAGTGAAATACTGTAATTTATAGTATATTTAAATAAATGAATTTTCGAGTCAGGATTGAGTTATGGATGATGTAAGTGATAATTTTCTCAAAATAAAATTCTCACATTAACAAGTCTTATCTCAATAATCAACACTATTTCTTTTCCTGAAAAAAAAATAAAATATATACTAAAATAAAGAGAAAACACCCCCCTTCATCCACTATAAATACCACCCTGTCACCACCTATTCTCCTCACACCAATCAAGCCAGGAGATTTTATTATATTCTTACCAATACTCTTCCCAAACCTCTACCCCATAGACATGATATTATGGTCTTAACAAAATCCCAAAACCAATTCCCTAATGAGATTCTCAAGAAGAAGTAATCCAGAGGTAAAAACCTCTTCCATTTTCTTTTAATTTATTTTTCATGTTTTGTTTTTTTATTTGCTTTGCACTTCCCCTTGTTCAAGTGGCCTGAAATTTCTAGTATCTTATCAATATTAAAATTTTATAATTTTTATGGAATATTTCTTCATCAAATCTCATCTCTACATCCTTTTATTTTATAAATGAAAACATCATTCATGAGGTACCGATTTACCACATTTATAGACAACGTGCTTTTATATTTCAATTAATCTTTCAAGTCTAGTAATTAAATCATTTTTAGGGATGAAACAAATTATAATGTATGTATTATATATTATTTAATGTTTAGGAATCATTTTTTACTCGGGATATTTATTTGTAAAACAAAATGAGTTCATTGTGATCAAAAACATTAAATTAATCTAAATGATTGTCAATAATGATTTATCTAATGAATCATAAAAAATCTAGAAAAAATAGTATTTTAATATTATATATTTTCATTAATAACATATTAACTCAGTTCTGGGAAACTATAGTCATTCTACAATATTTTTCATACACATATACAAGTAAACCGATCTTGAAAAAAACATAAACAAACACTCTAAAAGGATGAAATTGAATTTGATAAACTATTAAAAGGGACATTAATGAACATAAAAAATTTATAATAAATCAAATAAATTTATAAAAAATTATTAGTTATTTAATTAATATATTTAATTAGATTATTTCGGACATTAAGATCAAGTGAAAAATAATTTCGTACATAATGTAAGGGATTCTACTCGAACCTCCATTATTCATTCAGGTAATTCATTATCAATTTTTATCCAAATTAAAAAATCTTTTATACTTATTTTCATCATATAAATTATTTTTATATTTTCCCAACTCATTTATCAATATTTATTCATCCTTATTTTTTAGGGATATACATGTTTATAAAAGGTTCCCTACAAAATTCATCCTAATAAGTAAACCATATTTTAGGGAACTTCCTGAATAATTACCCATTTTAAAGTGTGATCCATAATATTTTATAAGAAAATATTATTTTTATAAAATAAAAAAAATTTCATGAAAAACTAATTTGGATTAATTGTCATTTTATACAAACAATTAATCAGTTTTCATTTTATTTAATCATGAATATTTTCCCTTAAATCGTAATAAATGTTTTTATAATGTTTCTTAAACACACTTTTTCATTATTTTGGAATAACCTATAATGATATATTTTAATATTTATTTATGAATATTTATTTTTTATTTAATTCCCTTCTTTCATTGAAACTTTTATTATACATCCATTTATAATTATTTTGACAAGATTATGATACCCAATTCATTCATTTGTTAAACCTTATGTTTGTGTTTTATTACTTATATATGACTATTTATGTGGAAATAAAATTCATAAATATGTTAAGAATGTTGATCCTAGATATTTCTCAAATGAATTGTGGAATTTTTAGTCTCCAGTGTCATTAAGTGTAATGGTCTGAGTGGTTATCTTTGACTTGTGCTCCCCTATATGTAATGAGCCCTAAATCATGCTCCCCTATGTGAAACCATCATTGAATTATTCTATGTTCATGATTTATGTTTCTTCCACATTACTATGATTATATGATTATAAAATCCCTTATTCTATATGTTATTATTATTATGAATAATCATGTTCCATGCCATTGTATATATTTATATTATTAATTCTAACCCATGTGATAAGAATTATGTAAATGTTTATTCCATTAATGGGATTTTTATATCATCTGTCTATTCATATTTCCCATATGTTATCCAGTATAGATCTAATATCTCAAAGGAAGTTACTTTCTCTTAATCGATGATAAATAATGAAATATTTTATTAATTAGCATGTTTTCAGTTTTATGTGTCGAGTCTTCCAAGACACTAAAAATTATTACTCATGGATTGAAAAGTGATGATTATTTATGATTTAGATTATATAATGATATGTGTAAAAGGATAAGGTCGCAATAGTTGGTATCATAGGAACGATTAGATAATTTTGCAGAATAGGAATACAAAATTGTAGTAAGAACCCTTCGGATGATGCTAAGTCTATGAAAACATCACAAAATTTTGGTATGTATAGATTAAGTTGATTATCAAGTAAATATGTCCCTTTCTAGAAGCTAAAAATGGATGTGGTTCTGGTACAGATGTACCTAGGAGTGAAAAATCTGACAAGGTATTCTCGGCCAAACCCGGGGTAACCTGGTACATTACAATGGCCCATAATGCGCACCTGTTTTTAAAATCCCAATAGATATGATTTGTAAAATTCTTAATCTCATTACGAACCACTATTTAGGAAAAAAAGATAATTCTCCTTAGAATATATTTTAGGAAATATATCATAGATAAACAAGATTAATTCCTAGGGAGTCACGAGTTAGGATATACATTTATTTTAAGATTTTTTCATTATTTATTTATGGTTTCCTATATATTCTTTTTATATCATTATTCAATCCCCATAATTAAACATTACTTTTTGTAGCTAATGGAGGTAAATATAATAACATCTTCCAACAATCAATGTGATATGGATTGTGACGATTTCCCTAATGAAGTTAAAAATTGGATGGGAACTACTGCTCAAAACCTTATGATAGTACTTTCTCATCTGGATCAAGTAATGGATAATAAATTATATCGTGTGGAACGCCCTCCAAATCCATAGAAAGAGAAAGTTTCTATCGAATCCTTCATGTAGAAAAGGCCTTCCATGTTTAAGGGAACTTCTAATCCCCTCCTTACAAAATAAGGGATTAACTATATTGAAATGATATTCTCTATCATCCGGTGCTTAGAAAATAGAATGTTATACTGGTGGTCTATCGTTTTGATGGTAATGATGACCAGTGATGGAAACTAATGAAAAATAAAAAGTCTAAGGATGAAATTGATTCTATGGATTGGGAGGAATTTCAGAAAATGTTTTTCAATAATTATTTTCCTTGAACCCTCCATCCAAAGAAGGAAAATGAGTTCCTGGGATATAAGTAGAAGGAAGAGTAGATTATCAGTGCGTATGAAGAAAAAATTACCAGGATTAGAAGATATACATATGACATTGTCATGAACACTAAAATAAAGGCATATCACATCTTCATCAGACTCAAGTCGAGTCTAGGAAAACCATTGGTGATTCGATTCAGGGACAGTTATGAGGTTTTTTCCCATTTTTCCCTCAAGGTTTAAATTGAGATCAGAAACACTCAATGGTGTCATGGCCTTGGTGAAAAAACCATAAAAAGAGTTGAATATGGGTGTATCTGCAAGTAATCCACATTATGGAAGGAATACTTAATATCCCACATGCCAAAATTGTGTGAAGAAGAATAATAGGATCTATCTAAAGTGAACCAGAAAATGCTACAAATGTGGAAGAATGTGGCATCTAGATAGGAACTTCTGAAGGGATATGTGGAATTCCACTAACGAGGAAGAAAAAAGGAATTATTATATCAACACCCAACATGTAGTGTAGTGTTCCAATAGTAAGGAACGTGGTCATTTTGAAAACAATTCCCTAATCCAAGGTTTTTTAGAGGAAATAAAAACAACCTCCAAGCCAATAAGGAATGGAGTATTCCATCCCTACTTCTGATGTGGAGCTGTAAAACATTGTGGTGATATGAATTCTAGTTATTCATTGAAGAGTAAAAACATAATATTTGATTGTAGTTATATTAATTATTTCATATATTTAAGGATTAGTAGAACTATTCAAACACCACCTCAAATTTAGGAAGTTGAGTAATCTCTGGGAATAGATAATGGGTAAATTATTGCATTTATGTACATAACTCATCCCTGGTTATTGTTTTTGCACTAAAACTTCCATAAAATCTCATCATACTTACTTTGGTAGAGTTTTATGTTTTTTTGGGTATGGATTTAATATCATTATACAAATTCTACATCAACATTCAAGAAAGGTAGATAACTTTTTACATCCCAAAGAATCCTCCAATTCATTACAAGTGTATGTAGGAAGACAATTCTATCTTAAAATCACTGTCTCATGAGTGTATATTACTACATTATGAGAAATAATATCTAATTAAAATTATTGAGAAAAAGGATATGATGAGGCTCAAATATATTCGCATCCTGAGGTTTACACTGGTGTATTCTCTAAATAATTTCCTGGTCTCCAGCCTCACCAATAGGATGAGTTCTTAGTTGAACATTTTGCTAGATCTCTACCAATATCAAATAAACATTATATAATAGAAATAGTTGATCTATAATAAGTAAAGAAGTTGTTACAATAAAATTTGGTAGGGGTTTCATACGACAGAGTGCTTCACCATGGGGTGCACCATTCCACTTATTCAAGAACAAATAATGATCAAGGCACCACTACATTGATTATCATGAGATTAATAAAATCAAGAAAAATAACAAGTATCCCCTTCTACGAATCGATGAATTTTTTGATCAGCTACATGGGGTCAGTTATTTCTCTAAGGTAGACCTTAGGTTGGGATATCAAAAATTAATGTTAAATATGGAAAATATTCCCAAGAAATCATTTTGAATAAGTTATGGACACTATAAGTTAATTTTGATACCCTTTAGACACACTAATTCTCTAAAAACATTCATGGATTTGATGAATTGTGTATTTATATAATACCTAGATAAATTTGTGGGAGTCTTTATCGGTGATATTCTGATATTCTCTAAGAGTAAGGAGGAACAAGGGGAGCATTTGAATACTATTCTAAAGACATTGTGAAGGGGTAATGTATATGAAATTTATAGAAAATGTGATTTTTAGATGGTTGAAGTATCCTTATTAGGGCATGTTATCACCAGTACTAGAATATCTGTGGACCCATCCAAGATAAAGGAAAACAAAGTTGCTGAATCCAACATCTATAATAGATATCAGTATTATTCTGGGTCCATCCAGGGATTACCGATGACATGTGAAGAACTACTCATTATTATCAAATTTGATAACCAAGATGAAATGGAAGGGATTTATGTTTTTATGGACTCAAGAATGTGAGGAAATCATTAAGGATCTGAAAAGAAGCTTATCATTACTCCAGTACTCACACTCTAAAAAGTGGAGAACACATTGTGGTGTACAACGATTTTCAAAGAAAGTATTTGTATATGTAGTGATGAAAATTGATAAATTTATAGCCTACACATTAAGGAAGTTGAAAATTAATGAGAAAAATTATTCCTTGCATGATCTGGAGTTAGTAGCTATGATCATTGAGTTTATAATCTAATAGCATTATCTTTATGGAGATATGTGTGAGATATATACTAATTACAAGAGTCTCAAATAAATTTTCAATTTGAAGGAGATTAATATGTGACAGTGAAGATGGTTTTATCTCATCAAGGATTAAGAACACTCATTCCAATAGAATTCGGGTATGGCCAGTATGGTGGAGGATCCTCAATGTTGAAACGATCCAGCATATTTATCAGATATGAGAATAGATAAGTATAAAATATTCTTAGACATAAAAGGGAAAAAAATTCAAATCATTATGGGAGTAACATCATCCATCATTTCATAAATTATTACTCAGCCATCCCATATGGAGAAAATAAAACATCCTAAAAGAAATGATAAGGAAATTCATAAAATGGTGGAAGCTATCAAGAATGGAAAATCACCCAATTTCTAGATCGATGAGGAAGGAGTCATAATATGTGGGTCACGACTATGTATAACACTTAATCCATAGATAAAAAAGAGCTTCTCAATGACGCACATGGCCCAACTTTCTTTATTCACCCAGGGAGAAAAAAGAAGTATCAAGATCTCTGGGAGAACATATGGTGGGAAAATATGAAAAAAGATGTCACGGAATATATATCAATATTCCAGGTATGTAATCATGTGAAGGATGAAAGGAAAATGTTTAATGGTTTGATGCAATCATTTCCCATACCTACAGGGAAATGGGAAAACATCACTATAGACTTTTTCACTAGACTTATAATGAAGTCCAGAGGAAACAATGCTATATAGTTTATTGTAGAAAATATCATTAAGATAACCTAGATTTTAAGAATTTGAGAGGAATCATCACTGTATCAACAGGAACATATATACATCAACGAAGTGGTAAGGCTTCATGGAGTACCACAATCTATTGTATCTGACCGAGATCCATGGTTTATATCTGTGTTTTGGAAAAGTCTACATCATGAACTATGAATTTAGATGAGGTTTTGTACGACCTATCACCCTCAAACTAATGGCCAATCTGGGTAGACTATTCAGAAATAATAAGACTTGTTGAGAGAATGTTCAATGGACATCAAATAAGGATGGGACCAACATCATCCACTGGTTGAATTCCCATACAACAATAGTTTCTACTCGAGAATCCAAATGGATCAATATAAATAATTCTATGGTAAAAGGTGTAGAACACTGATATGATGGCATGAAGTTGGTGAATGTAAGATTATAGGACCTAAAATGGTCAAAACAATAGTGGAGACAATGAAAATCATTCAAGAGAACATCAAGGATTCCAATTTACAAAAATCAGATAGGTAGACAATTGTTGATAGGACATAGTGTTTAAGGTTAGAGACATGGTATTCCTCTACATATATTCAGGGAAGTGGATCAAGATATTAAAGAAGAAATAAAATCTAAGTACGTGGTACATTTTCTCTTTCAAGGTCCTTGATCACGTCGAAGCACTGGCCTATCAACTAGAATTTCCACCGATCATGTATCAAGTACATGATGTATTCCACTTATCCCTCTTTAGTATGTACTTACCAGATCCTTCACATGCGCTGACTTCCGAGGTTCTATAGTTGGAGAAATATCTCTCTATTGAGGGGAATCTAGTGAAGATCGTGGATCGTAGAGATAATGTTCTACGCAATAAGACTACAAGCCTCGTCAAAGTACTTTTGTGGAACTATAAGAAATAATAAACAACATGGTAACAAGAGGAATCAATGAAGGAAAAGAACCCTCACCTATTTTCACCAAAGTTTGTAAAATGAAATTTTGAAGACGATATTTCATAAGGCGAGTATAATGTAATAACCCAATATTTTATCCATAGAAATTAAATTCTGATAATTATGTCTTATGGATAACAAAATACAAGCTTTATAAATGATTAATGAATGAAATTTGAAGTATTTATATATGTTAATGAACCTATACCGATGGAATAGTATCATGACCTTTGGAATAGCAGTGTGACCCTTATGAATTATAAACGGACCAATAAAATAGTAACCTAACCAATTAAAGTATAAATATAATTTATCCATCTTAAATGTGACAATATGATATAATTATATAAGATTATAATTAAATAAATATTTTAAAATTTATTAATTAAATGTTGGTATATTTGTAAGTCATAAATATTTAATTGAAATTTTATGACTAACTTAACAATTTCAAGGAAAATTTATTTTCAAAAAAAAAATTATAAATTATTATTTTAATTTATTATGATTATAATTTATTTTTATGAGTCCTTTGTTATTATTTTAATGTTTTATAAAAGAAGTTATAATTTTAAAACCAGTATTTTCCATGTAAATGACGATTTTTATTAAAATTTAAATTTATCATATATAGAAAATTATTTTCATAGATTGATGTTAATTTTGGGATTATACATGTCAAAAAATGGTTAAGTTGAATTTTTGGTATTTTACTAAAATACATGATTTGTGTTGGGATTAGTTGAAGGCGATAACAGAAAGTATATATAAATAAATGTTTTTTTGGGTCATGATTAAGACATGAATGATTTAAGTGACCGTTATTTTGAACTCACATGCTCATGTTACTATTTATAGTCTCATTCTTTAAATCTGTTACTTTTCAAGATCAAGATGATGAAATCTTGAGAAAAATAATAAGAAATCACCCCCTCGTCCACTGTATATACCTCCCTTCACCACCACTTCTCATCAAACCTCTAAAGCCTTGATCCTTATCAATATTTTTTTGAATATACTTCCCAAAACTCTCCCACATGTCCAGGAGATTTCAGTATTAACAAAATACCAAAACTAATCCCCTAAGTAGGTTCTCAAGAAGAAGTAATCAAGATGTAAAACCCCTTATCATTGCGTAACAATTTATTTTTCATATTCCTTTCTTTTATTTTATTATCCTCACTTCACCTTGTCCAAGTGGCATAAAAAATACAATAACTTTTATATAATGGAAATTTATCATGTTGATGGCATAATTATTCATCAAATCTATTCTCTAATTTATTTTATTTTATGAATGATAACATCGTTCGTGAGGTGTTGATTTACCACCTTCATGGATGATGTGACTTAATCTATCAATTACCCCTTAATTCCAAGTCATGAAACCATTTTTAGGGTTGAAACAGAATATAATATCTGTATTATATCTTATGTAACATTATAGAACAATTTTTTACACATGTTTTTAATTGATAATACAAAATGAGTTTGTTATTATCAAAAAAATACTAAATTACTCTAAAAGATTATCATTAATGATTTTTTATTGTGTAAGCCTAAATTATGGAAAAAAATTTATTTTAATAATATATATGTTCATTAATACCATATCAGTTCTATTCTAGGAAACTATCCAAATTCTACATGATTTTCTGGAGACATATATCAGTAAATCTATCATGAAAACATAGAAACTAACACTCTTGAAAATGAAATTGAATTTCATAACACATAAAAAGGGACATGAATGAACTTAAAAAAAATATAATAAATTAAATACATGCATAAAAGGTTATGAATTAATTAAATAATTAATTTTATTTGATTGTTCAGGACAAGTGATTAATCATTTCAGACATAAGATAAGGGATTCTACCCGAACAACCATTATTCCTTCAGGATATTCTTTCCCTCTTTTTACCCAAATGAAATTGTATTTCATTTTTATATACATATCCTAAAATCTATTAATGTGTTCAAAAATTATTTCTCAAGATAACACATCCTTCTTTTTGGGGATATAATAGTTTTTAAGAGTCTCCCAACTAAATTCTTCCTGATAATCCAATCCGAAATAAGGGTACATCCAGAATTCTTATCCATTTTCAACTATGCTCCGCAATCTGTTTGTCCACTATTATTTTTTTTAAAATCACTAAGTTTATCAAGAAAAACTATCTTGGTTCAATTATTATTATATAAAAGAAATTATTCCTTTTCTATTTTAAAGAATCATAAACGTTGCCCCTTAAACTGTACTAAAATGTTTTAATTCTATGATTTCATAAACACACTTTTCACGTCAGATTGTTATGACCTATCATGATATATGCCAAAATTCCTATAAAAATATCCATATATTATTTAATTCTTTTGTTTCAGGGATACTTTTATTATATTCCCATTTATTATTATTTTTACACGACTATGATACTCAATTCTTTCCAAGGGTAACCCTTTTGTTTTTGATTGATTACACATGTATGATTATTTATGTTGAAAAATATTCATGAACATGTTTTGATGGGTGAACCTAGATATAACTCCAATGAATTTTATAAATTTTAGTCTCATGAAATATTTTTTGCAATTGTCTTGGTTGTTTTCCTTGACTTGTGCTACTTTATGTGCAATGAGACTTGACTATTGCCCCCAATGTGCAAAAAGCCTTGAATATTGAAAAATTCATTTTTAATGTTGCTAGAACATTAATATTATTCCATTATTATATGATCCCATGTTATATGTATTGTGATTCCTTATATTTAATAATTTTTTATTCCTTTATATATATATATATATATATATATATATATTATTCTTTCAAACCCATGTGCCAAGCTCTATTTTATTTTTTATTCCCTTACTCGGTTTTTTAGTTCATACCTTTATTCATGTCATCTCCAGGTTATCTTTTGTAGATTTCACGGCTCAAATTATGTTAGGAACTCTTAATTGATGATAAATAATGAAATATTTTAATAATTCATATGTTTTCAATTCTATACTCCTAGTCTTCACTGACACTAGACTTTATGATCCTTGGCATGTAATTTGGTATTTAATTATGATTAAATCATATAATTATATGTGTTAAAGGATAGGTTTTCAAAAAATTAACTTTTAAATATTTGTAAAAAACACAAACAATACATTTTATTGAGAAATATGTCTTTGAGAATGAAAATGAATTTACAGTCATTAGTTTCTAGAAAAAACTATTAGACAAATGTTAATATAATTTATTGAATAAAAATTCAATAAATTTCATTACCATTATTAATGAATTATGTTTAATGATATTTATTAATATAAATACACATTTCACACACAAAAAATGTTTTCTAAGAAATAACTCTTTTTCACATTCAAATGATATTATCATCGTACGTAACCATTAAATAATTAATGTATGTATTATAATTAATATATTATAAATAAATATTATTATAATTACTTTTTAATATAAATCTATATGAATATATATATGTCATTATATATGAAAATTAATAGCATAACATAATTTTTTTAAAATATATATATATATATATATCTTTTAATCTTACGATTATTTTTGAAAAAATTTATTGATTCTTTCTTAGAAAAAATTATTTAGAATTATGTAAATAATTTCAGTAAAAAATAATAATTTGGTTAATCTTATTCATATCTTACAATTAAATGGTTTTCTTATAAATTTTATAACGTATAATGGTTCATTTGAACTCGAGGTTCCATGTAATGTTACATATCAAAACTTAAAATTTATTTCAATGGAATATATGTAAAATATCAATGTGTTATATTCTCCCCATTTACGATTAATTTCTCCCATGGAATTATATCACATTGATAGAAAATAATGAAGAAAATTATACTTCATTCCATCATTGGGTTCCCATATTTCTTCCATAAATTTGTGATTCCGGAAGAGATCTTTAGCAAGGTGAGTAGGCATATTCTATGTTACATTATCTATATGATCCATGATTTCTACCATCAATGATTTAAAATAATTATCATGACTGAGTGATATGAATTCTGATAATAGAACATGTGAAATATCATGAATTGACATTCTTAAAATATATAAATAGAACATATCATAAACATGATAAAAGTTTTGTAGAATCACTAATTAATAAGCTACCACCCCAACTCAATACAAAATATCAAAGCGGAAACTATACACAAGGATAAAATTTTCATACTTTAAGAATCCCATATTTTTATTCCATGGAAAAATTTATAGGACTACCTTCTCTTTGAATTCAAATTATAGTCCTCATTAATGATTATCAATATATATTTTCAATCAACTCTGAGATACCACTAAGTGCTACTAAATAAATGTTACATTATCTACCATTTCCTCAACTATCCTTTGTCCCAATAGAATTCAATATCCAAATTAACCCATTCATGTTTTATATCCGTAGAACATTCCATAAATGGTTTTATAAAGAGAAATCATAATTCTTGAGTTAATGATATCAGTTTAAGATAATTCATTAAAAGTATGGTGTTTATCTAAAACACAATTGAAATGTATTTAAAATAATTTTTCTATATCCTCTAGGGTTTTAATTGTTCTTTTAGACTAACTATTTGTATGAGGATGATAGTTTGAACTAAAATCTATCTTCATATATTGATCTTTCTTAAGACTTCTATAAAAATTTTAAATAATTGCTTGATATTGAATAGATATAATAAATTTTGGTAATCTATGAAACCTTAAAAATTAATTAATCTATTTTATAGAATGTTTATGGATATTGAAATATTCTCTTATGGAACTAAAATATACTAAATTTTTAAGATGATAAACTACAACCCAAATATCATTATTCAATTTAGATGTCCATGGAATTCATATTGTGAAATCCATGGTGAAATTTTCATATTTATAGAGTTTTATGGCTAATATTTAAAATATCCCCTTAGATATATTATACACAGACATAACATTTTTGTATACCAAGATCCAAGATATACACTTCTCTATATATCCCTTTATGTTATCCCAATAGAAATGATCCTTAAGGTGTAAAAAAATCTTATTAATTAAATTAGGAGTAGTTAATGAATAGATATGAGTTTTATCCAATAGAAAAATCATTAATTATGGAATAAATGGGGAATATTTTAATACTGAGATATTTTAAAATAACACTATTTTTAATCTCACACAAAACATGCAGCACCGAGGCTCAACAAAAAAATGTTATTTTTTAAATATGACCATTATAACCCAACCATTAATTGTAGAGGATTATTTATAGTTAATTAATTAAGAAATAAATTTTTAATGGTCCTGAATAATAAAAATTTATTAATTATTTATTAGAAAATAAACACTCATTTATTTATTAAACTCATTTTCATAATTAATTAAATGGTTTTGAAAAAAATTAGTTTTTCCCTATTTTTCTCAGTAAAATATTATAATTAATTTCTTAAGTTGTAATAAATTTTATCATATAAAAATTATATCATTTTTTAAATCATCGTATAAAAATTATCTTAGGAGGAAATATTTGTATTTTTTCAAAAAGATTATTTTTTCAGTGAATAAGGAAAAATAACTATTTTATATATAAAAAAATTTAAATTAAAGAATTTAAAAATAATCTTTTTTATAATTTATATTTATACATCATTATATAATTTTAATTAAAAATAATCTAATTAATTTTGTTTTAATAAAAATTATGTTTACTTTTTTATAAAGAAATTTTAATACTTATAAATACACATTTTTGGAAAACTTCATTTCATGGTGTTTTCAATATTATTTTAAAACTAATTTATTCCACATATATTTATCGAAGTTGATATAAAATTCCATATATGGAATTTGAATTTCTAAATTTTATAAACAAGTTATCTTTTTTTTGCTCAGGTTGAATTGTATCTCTAGTAAAAATGTTGTCAATATGGTTCGGGGTAAAATGGGTAAAAAAGGGTAAAATATAGAATAATGCTTCAAAATCATATAAAAAATTTCCAATATTTCATTGTATGAGTTTTATTTGACCAACCACTTCATATATTATAAAATATCTCATTTTCATTCAATTTTCCATGGATAAATTCCTTTATATTAATTTAAGTAACGGAAAATTAAAAAAAATGTATATTTATTTATTTTAATATAAATTATACTTTTAGGGATTTAGATAAACTTGTTATGAATGGTTTTAAATTTTTATCTAAATTATGATTTTTTGGTCATAAAAATTTATTTTTCATTTTTAGAGTTGTAGTAATTACCATAAATTCTTATGTGACACCAATTCAATGTTTATTTATGTAATTAAAAAATAATTCAATGATTTTAAAAATATTAATAGAATTAAAAATTGGAGGAGTTTTTATTTCAATGATTTTTTAAAAAATATAACAAATTATTGAACTATTAAATGTTTCCATTACTTTATTGATGTATTTAAATTCAAACTATGTGAATAGTATTAAAAATGACTTTAATGGTATCTTATACCAAATAATAATTTATTAAATGATTTAAAATTCACAAAAATATTATCTTTGCTAATTTGAGTTGTATACGGTCTAGATTATCAAAAATTTATAATTTTCTGGAAACTTTTCCTTTTAATGTAACTTCATTGTCCCATAAAGAGTAATAAATATTGATATCGATTTAATCACAAAAAAATTTAACATGAGGATAAAACTAAGAGATAAGGGTTAAAAAATCATCCAAACATGTATAAATTTAATTGGATGATATTATTTAAATTTATATAAATCATAGGTTAAAAATATATCAATTATGAGCCACCTAGAATTACAATTTCCATATATTATTTTAATAATTTAGGTAATTCCAAGAGCATCCCTCTTATCTCTTATATGAGGGCCCCTCTTCTCCTCTCCTTCTGAAAATTCATGTACTATTTTTTTAACCATAATCTAAAAAAATTGTTCCAAAAAACCATTTACACATATTGTAGGTATTTGTATCAAAATAAATACCAACTTCATATTTATAAGGTGTAATCTAGATGGGGTTTGTCAAAGAGGAGGTAAACATCATAACCTAACATCTTAATTTTACTTCTTATCTATCCTCCATCAGTTATGACTTAACCATTACAATATAATAACATTAGTAAATCATATATACTAAGATTTTATTTTGTTAGTTTTTGGACCTTATTAATTTCATTTCCATTAAATAATATATGAAACCATCATTTGTGAGTTCCTCATACTACCACCTCACGAATTAATGACTGAATAAATGGCCCAACAACTTTTTTTTATTATTTTTGATAATAAACCTTTCAAGGGGTGAGGGGGAACCCTTATAAGGCCCAAAGGCTTAGAGATAATTACATGACCCAGAGGTCTTAGAGGAAATCACCCATACAAGACAATTCAGAACTACTCCTCCCCAGAACATGTCTTGATATCAACACTCCCCCTTCGAAAGGTTGTTCAGCTAGTTGTCTTATGCCCAGCTACACAATCCTGACACCTATGGCAGTGTCATACCCTATCATTCTTTCAATTCTGGTTAGCTCTACTCTAGTTAATGTGCCTTATATGATCCTCATTTGGAGCATTGTACCTTGTAGTATGACTGGTACATATAAATCTTCATGTGGCCCAAAGGCCTTGGGGTGGCCCGAAGGCTTTATGGTGGCCTGAAGGCCATGGGATACAACTACACCGAAGGCCTTAGGGGGCCTGAAAGCCTCGCAGGACCCGTGGACTAAACCGGTGGACTATCGTCTCCATGTTGCGTTGTTATTTTTATCACAAATCTCTACTCAAGGATGATCATGGGGATCGATATAAGGAAATTATATAATGTTTAAAACATTATAATGATCCTATAGAGAAAATATAATTTTTGTTTCTTTATTTTTTATATTGTTTAATGTAAAAAACAATACTCACGTGTACGTGCAGACAGTCGCCATGTGATCCGATGTTTTTATTTTGTAAAAAATTTACATGTTATAATAAAAATTCATTATGATGAATAAAAAATAATTTTTTAATGTTTATTATCCTAAATATTATTTAAAAATTAACCATTTTACCATGATCAACCTATAATATTCATTTTTTAGGTATGAGCAAAACATCTTTATAACAACAAATGAATAATTGATTGATTATTTAATTAAATATTAAATTGATATAAATGGAAAAATGTTTTTATATTAAATTAAAAAACAAGTAAGTTCATCATAATCATGAAAATAATTAATATAGGTTCACTATAACGAAGTTAAAGTGTATACATAGAAATCCTGGACATGATTTATGTAGTTTATTAACTAAACTTTTTCATTGGGTTAGAACAATTGTTCATTGACATTGTTATTCCAATATTATGTGTAAATTAATCACTAAATTGTTTTATGATATATTTAAGACTATTTTTTATCAATATATGTGAATGAAATTATATAATATATCAATTGTAACTTTAAATTTTAGGATCTCTTCATGGGATATCTTTGTCATAGTCTTTATTTCATGAGACATGTTTGATTTCATGCCCCATGATTTATTTGTATAGTGTACGTCACATCAAATGAAATAATTTTTAAGATCTAATTCATGAAATTAATGGTATTTAATGATTCCATATCAAATTATTTCTTCTAAAATATTTTTATATAATGATTACCCAAGAGGTAATGTTTTTAATTTTTAGCCCCATTTTATATCAAGATTGTTTATGTTCAATGTTCCATTTTAGGAAATTGTATGATAATATTTTATTGAAATACATATATTTTCTCCTACTCTAGTTTTTTATATTTTTTACATGATTTCCTTTCAATTCACCATCTTTGTCATAGTAGACATTCATAATATTTTTTTAATATGTGACTAAATTTCTCATTTTGGTTGGGAATAATTTCTCTTATGTATCCATGGTTCAAAAAATGTTTAAGTAAAGTTATTACTATACTAAAATTAATGTTTTGAACACATTTTAATCAATATTTTATTTTTAAATGTGGTTTTAACGAATAATAATGTAAACATTTCTTATTCACCACATTTTGAGTTTCATTACTATAGAGTAAAAGGAATTTTTTTTAACATTCATTGATTTAATTCCTTTTCAAATTTTCATAAATATTATCTTCTTTTATTAATACATTATAATTTTATAGGGTTATTTTCATAGGGTATTTTTTCTCAATATTTTTTGAATATTTAATATTTAATTATACTAAAGGAAAATGGAATTTTCAACTATTTTAAATCAAATACATTAAATTTTCTTTCAAAGGTAGTTTCATATATTTCAACATCCTTTAATTATTACCCTGATTCACATGGAATATAATTTTATTATACCATCCATATTATTTATTTGGACAGCTTGTGATTATTTTTTTAATAAGATTTCCATGAAAACTGTTTATTTTCCATGGGTAAATCATGAAATATATGAATTAATGTAAATTTTAAAAGTTATATAATGAAAATACAATAATCTACATGTGATATTAATTTAAGTTATATTAAAAGTAGTTATGATTATTTGTCAGGATAATAAATACCCTTATAATCAAAGTTTTACTAATAATGTATAATTATGTGTGATATATTTTGTTTAATAATATTTTAATAAAATATTTAAAAATAAAAATCAATAAATAGGACATGTGATATTTTTAATGGTCTAAAATTTTTTCCAAGAAATTTTTTTATCCAAATTACAATTTATGAGTAAATTTATAATACTTAATGGCTAAAAATGAGTTATGATAGTGAAAGATAGAAAGGGTTAAAGAATGTTTTAAACCAACATAAAATGTTTAATTTGATAACAAAACAAGTCTAAAAAATAATTTATGATGGTATTTAGACCCCTATAACATTATCATATAGATATTTATATCATGGTTTCCTTTTCACATGATTGATAATTTATAATATTTTGAGTTTTAGAAAAATTATAAGTGTGTCACTCCCTTCACTTATAAAGGGTCTCCTCCTCTCCTACCTTACCCACACCTTATGTCCACTCAAATAATTTTTAATATATTTTCAAATACCTTCAAAACCTTCCTCTTAATTACCTAGATAATCTGGTATCATCAATGGATAAACCTATGTGGCATCATTTGTAAGAAAAAAGGTGGTTTCTAGATGAATTAGTATAATTTTTAGCAGAGTGTTTTCACCTTATTTCCACTTAAAATACCATAAAATATTCCATAAAAATGATATAAAAAAAACATATGTATATTAAATATAAATAAATTTTTCCATTCCTATTCCATTATAATATCTCAAAATTTTAAAAGAATGTGTATTTTTGATAGTGTAAAAATACACAACACGAAGCTTAATCTAAACACAAAATATTATTATTTAAATATAGTTGTTATAATCAAGCCGTTATATTGGTAGGTATTACTAGTAATATATAATTATATATATATATAAAGGGTCTTACCCCAAAAAATTTATTTATAATTATTAGGAAACAAACACTGAATTCTAATAAATCCATTTTATTCATCAATTTTTCATTTCATTCAAAAAAAATCCTTATTTATTTTTTAGAAAATATGTAATTTATTAATCAAAAAATTATAAATTTTATTTGAAAAAATAGAGATTATTTTTTGAGTTTTAATATCAAAATTATAAAGTGGTAAAATTTTGAAAATTGTAATTGATTTTAAAATGTTTATAATTTAAAATTAATTTTTAGATTATTTTTTAAATTTCATTATTTCCCTATTAATTAAAACAATCCAATTATAGGTTTTTTAATTAATTTTATACTTGAATTTAGTATAAAAACATTTTATTTCTAAAAAGGTATTTTCTGAAAACCAATTTCATTGCATTTATATGTTATATTTTCAATTGAATTATTATAGCTATATGTTTTGAAATACAAAAAATTCAATCCATATTTCATTTCATTGGGTTTGAGTTATGTAAATATAACCTCATTAATTTTGGTCAATGTGAATAGTAATCATTGTAATATTTGTTACCACAGAAAACCATAAATCTGCTAAATAAGGTACAAAATACTTTCATAAAGGAAATTAACATACCATAACAATTTAATTAATATAGTTTTATGAATCCATATCATCTATAAAAGTCTATGATTCAGTTATATGGACATTTTTTCATTTTGGATCTGATTATAACTATTATAATATTTTTGTATTGAAAATTAAAAAATGAAACTCTTATTTTTAATAAGTATAATATTTTTAACATGGGGATAAATAGAATACAAAATATATTATAAAAAATAATTTCAAATAAAATAAATTATATTCATCATTAAATTTTCTTCTTAATTTTTTAGGGAAAATAAAATTATCTTAAATTCTTGGACAATGAACAAAAATTAATTATTAAAATAATGAAAAAATAAAATAAAAGATATTGAAAATATTTCCAAAAAATTAATTTGATAATATTAAGGTGATAAATGAATTTAATATATGAATATAATATGTTGTTGATATAATATAATAATTTTATTGAATTTCAATCATTTTCATGGTGTTATTAATGTCAATGTAATGAATTATTATAAAAGATGACATTAATGATATTTTGAAACAAATAATAGGTTATTAGATAATATATATTTTAAATAAATTCTATATTGATCAAAAATATTATTATATGGTTTAAAATATAAACTATGGTCCATTTAAGGTCTCGTTGTCTATTTATGGTAACAGTCATCCCCCTCATTATGTAAAAATCATTGATGTCATGATAATTGTAACTGGGGTTAATGAGGGGTCAAAACCAAAAGATAAGGGTCAAAACATAGTAAAAACATATGTACATTTTATTTTATGAGAGTATTTTTTCCAAAAATCTATCTATATTATAGAAAATTAGTTTCGTGCCATTTGAAATTGATATTTATATTAGTTTAATATTTTGAGATATTCAATGAGAGCCTCTCCCCTCTCTTATAAATGGGAATATATTCTTCTCTTTGAATCACACTTAAAACCCAATTTTTTTAAACCAATATCATCCAAAATAGTTTTATAAAATATTTAACTTGGTTATAGAGTTCTTAGTTATGTAATAAAAACAACATTATTAAAATTAACGTGTTATGAAAATGAGGTTTTCTTCCAACTCATTAAAATATTCCTTATCCATGATAATGGAATAAAGTTATTACATATAATAGATTATATTATTTTATTTTCACAACCTATATCCATCTACAGCCCCCCATCAAATCGAAGACTATCCATTATTCATTAATACGTTCAACTACCGCATGGTGGACCAATGTAATTTTTTCCCCATCACCATCACTCTGAGATCTTAAAATGTTGGATTTAATGTTTATAAATAATCATCATGATTTTTTTATTATTCTATATATATATAATATATCTTCTATTTTCTTATCATTCCATTCACAAAAAATGATAACTCGATTTAGGCATACCTACGGTCTACCACCTCCACGAAACGATGTGATTCGTTTTTCATCAGAGCACCACATGGTTGATATATATAAATTAAATTAAGGAAAAATATCCTATTTGTGAAACTATTATAATTATAGAATATGATAGATATAATGGCCCAGACCTCTCTGGTCCATCCCTTTGCTGAAATCGTGTGTTTGAAGTGTTCTGGGAGGTCAAGGTGACTCGTCCCCAACACTTTTCCAAATTTCTAGTTCTGTGAACAATTTTTCTAGTTTTATAAAAAATGTCATGGTGAGACAAAAAAAGTGAGACAGAACAGCTGAGATAGAAATGGTGAGTCAGAAACAGTGAGACATAAATGGTGAGATAGAAACAATGAGTCAGAAACTGTGAGATGGAAATTCTGAGACAGAAATGGTGAGACAGAAACGGTGAGTCAGAAACAGTGAGATAGAAACGATGAGACAGAAATAGTGAGTCAGAAATAGTTTAATAGAAATGGTGTGACAAAAATGGTGAGAAAAAAATAGTGAGACAAAAATAGTGATCCAGAAACAGTGTCACATAAATGGTGAGAGATAAACACTGAGACAAGAACGGTGAGTCAGAAACTGTGAGATAGAAACGGTGAGATAGAAACAGTGAGACATAAATGGTGACACATAAATGGTGAGATATAAATAGTGAGATATAAACGGTGAGTCAGACACGGTGTCACATCTCATGAACAATGTTTTCAGAATAGTTTCCCATTTCCTTTTCCAAATTTCCAGATTTTTTCCAGTTTCTCCAATTTAACATTTTCTATGATATAAAACGTATTTATGGAATTTTTTTAAGGGATTAAAGGAAAATAAAATCCCATAACTCCTATATAAATTTTCTTGAGCCTCAGGATTCATTTAATTGTTCAAAATGTGTGGTTTAATGCGATCCAATTTTAATGGAAAATCCAATGTATCTTAAATCGGTGCTCTGTTTTATCTTATAAAGGGACATGATTTCTTCCTCCCTAGTTATTTCTCCTTTTTCTATAGTGTGAGACACTCAATCCTTTCCTTCCTTCATGTAGGAATCGTGAGATTAAACTTTTCCCGGTGGATTGGTTTCCCTCGATTTTATTCTTGCTGCAAGTGCACCCCCTATTTTGGTGCAACCAAGCTGTATCCATAAATCTTTGATATAATGTATGATTTATCATCATTAATTTGGAATCACATTCTCATGTTTCTCCTTTACATATTATGGCATGTGATTTCCATGCTTCTAATGGAGTTTCTTGGGTTTTGGTTAGAGTAGTCGTGCCATGACATCCTCGAGTGGATGCAGTTGTAACTGGGGGAGGGGATCGTGAGCCGTTGTGTGAATCATTCTCATATAAATATCCTTAAGATCCTTTTTAAGGTAGGGGATTCGTTTCTTCTCTTTTATTTTTACACGCAACTGTATATTTATCATGTGTTAGCCACTGGATCACAATGGAATTTACATAATAAATATTTGAACTGGATAAATAAATTGATGTCAATTGTATGGTATTGCGTATTTTTTTCTATATATTGTGATATCAATTATTTATTTGTTTAGTTGTTCATTCTTGATGGAAATTGGTAAAGAACATTAACCATAATAAATTAATAATTGTTTGGATAAAGATAAAGAGGCTTGTAAATAAATCTGGTTCTTATTATTGTATTTTTTTGTTAGTCAACTTAGTGTAGTAAGAATGATTAATTTATTTTTGTTAGCTTACTATTTAGGTTTCCAGAATATGGATCCTATAAATAATAAATAGGTTATTTCAATATGGATTAAATAACGGATTGTTTGATAATTCTTTGGAGGGTTCGGAGTTACCCTCTTTCTTGTTCAAGGGCCAAGAGCCCAACCGATATGATTTTTGTTTTCATCCTACTTGTGTTGTGATGTGAGCCCGGATGGATATTGTGATATATGGGGGCATGTAGGCCTACTGGTTGTGGTATCAGTTGATGGATAGAGTGGTGAGATGCATCGTTTTATGCATGTGGGTGTCATGGAGGACACGAGGGATAATGAAATGGTTTGGATGTGAATGTTTTATTTTCTACTAATTCTTCTTGGTTGTTTATCTACATTACATTCCCCACTGCTCAAGGTAAATATTCTGGTTTTCTCTTATTTAGAAAGGGTCGAAGACGTATGGGGTATGCCATGTTCTTTTAGTGTTTAGCTTCTCAAGGGAGGATGGGTCTATGCTCATTCTATATGCGGAAAATACTCGACGAGTAGTTCATCTACTCACCGTGTTGAGATGCTTGTCTTTAGAATCATAGATTGTTTTTCTATAATTCCAGAGAATATGGGAATGTAATGTTGTAAATAAATGATTGAATAAATGATGTTAACCCATGGGGTTTAGAGAAAGTTGGGGCGCAATTCTAAGGTTGTGATATGAAGGAACAATATACTTTGGGTGTGATGGTAATAAAATTTAATGTGGACTTGTTATTGGTTAATTAATGATTAAAGAGTTTATTAACATAAAGTGAAACTGATAAAAAGGGAATGAAATAATGTATTAAATCTATTTAAATGGTTGTCTTCTTATAGGATACCTAGTCTTAGAAGTAGCGGCCCGGAGTCCAAGAGATGTTAACTTCAGTTGATTATAAGACTAGTTATGCCCATAGTGTGGTCATGAGCTATAGTATATTCTATAATTTTTATGTTCTTATAGGCTACTCCACCCTGTCAATAAGGGAAACTGACACCCCAGGGATTCTGAGCCCTAGGGGGTGTTTTCCCCAACATTCTGGTGGGAGGACGGATGGCTGACTACCCCATTTGGCACCGCTCTCTTCTCTTGGTAGTTACTTGTGCTGGTAGGAACATTAGTTATTTTTCCCCATATATGTGTGCAGAGGG
Source organism: Viscum album (assembly GCA_963277665.1). NCBI lineage: Eukaryota > Viridiplantae > Streptophyta > Magnoliopsida > Santalales > Viscaceae > Viscum > Viscum album. Next base: position 82,628,788 of record OY728121.1, on the reverse strand, counting down.
ATATAATAGATTGTGTTTATTCACACACATATATTCTGGATATATTTTTCCATGGACTACTATAGGTGTAACATGTATTGGTTGTGATGTATTGAGGACCCTTACTCGGAGTATGGGTTGTAATGGCTTGAGGTATATTACCCGATGTATGATACATGTTATGCGGGCTATGGTGGCTCCCAAAAACTACCTGGTTACTTTGAATATGTGGACTTGGTGGTTTTGGTGCATGAGGTGCAAGTTTTAGTGCTTCGCCCAAGTGTCTATAGGCAAGCCTTTTGGAGAGAGATACATAGCACGTGCGACGTTGGGGAAAAGCGGAAAACTAGTGGGGAAGTAGTAGAGAGGAACCCTTGATATTCATTGTTATATTATATACTCTTGTATGAATTACTTGGTAAGAGTATCCATGGTGAGGCTGGGAACATTTTATACCTGTTTTGGTGACAAGTTAGTTTCTCTTGTTTTTCACTGTGCTTTAGCATGCTTTCATTACATTTTCACAAGTGGTTTCGGGGATGATCCTACTAAGTATACTATTATACTCACCCTATGTATATATAAACTAATTTTCAGGTCACATGGATATGGTTGGAGATCAGGCTGGTTATTACTATCTTGTGTTTACAAGAGTTGTTTAGGCTTGTGGTGATGTTGTTTTACTTTATTTTGGGTACTTGTAGTTTTTTCCCTTTCTATTGCAGTGGATTTTCATGACATTTCATATGTTTACTTGGGATTTTATTTATCTTACTGGTTCAATTGGAGTTGGTTTGTGTCTATCTTATCTCTCTCTTCCACATGTGTTCTCCTAGAGGTTAATGCCTCTCATTTGTGTGTTCTCTATACCCTTGGTGCTAGTCTCCATCCCAAGGCCTACTGTAGGTGTGACTCGAGGGGTCATTATCTCCCCTCCCACATTGGCGGCCCTGGAGGGGTACACTTTGTGGGGAGGGGTTCGTGACAGACTGGTATCAAAGGGAGGTTGAGAGATATGATGGATTTTGGAGTTAGGTATAGGTGAGGTTGCATGGGTTGGTAGGGAAAGAGTTTCATTCATGTTTAGAAAGTGGTGTAAACACTGGAGACTGGCTGAGAAATAGGTGTTAGGGCCCCCTATGATCAGATGTACAGACTATCATGTTTACAATTCCTACTAAACTAGGTGATACTAGTTACAGGGTAGAGGCCTAGGAAAGGATCATGCATCATTATTTTTTGTGACTATTTTTGAATGGGTAGTCCTTTGGATAGGTTAGCCTAAAATGAATAAAATAAAACAATTAAATAATTAATTATTGACGAGTCTCCCATATTCCAGGTTTATGAGCTCAAACTATTTTTAATTTTACAAGTATTGCTCTAGGTCGGCGTCCTCGTCAGGATCTCATAGAAGATGTCCAACAACCTATGACAGCAGATCGCCACATGGTAGTGGTCAATGATGGTGACTTTTTGAGGAGGATACTCTGAGAGTTTCAATGTCAGGGTTTGCAGTAGTACAAGGGCTCTGTTTCAGGTGTAGTCACATAAGAATGGTTGGATGAGGTCGAGATAGGCTTCAATTCGATCCATGCTCAGAAAGGGCACTATGTGTCCATGGTTGTGACGATGTTGGGTGGAGTAGTCAGTCAGTGGTGGTTCTTATTCCTTGGGGATCACGAGGAGTCAGTGATCTCATGAGAGGAGTTTCGAGTTAGGTTTAGATTTGAGTTTCTTTCTCTGACCATGAAGGCCTCCAATCGCCAGGAGCTTCTTACCCATCGATATGGGGGTCTAGTGTACGATCATTTGGAATCCATTTCCAAAACCTTTTACGATATGCTTCGGACCTATTTCCAGATGAGGAGGACAAGGGAAGCATTTTGAGGAGGCTTTTTGTCCAAATATCCAGCGCCAGGTCACCCCATTTATGCTAAATACATATATTGAGGTGCTGGAAAGGGTAGAGGTAGTCTAGAGGAATTTGGCGAGGATTGGATCATCATGAGAGGGGAGTCTTCATGATTCCTCATGAAGCAGAGTCATGGTCTGAGGTTCTCAGTTTTTCGGGAAGAAGAGTTTCTGTTCGGACAGGGGTATGACTCAGCCCTCAGAATCTCATTTCTCTAGGGGCAGCATCTCTTAGGCATATACAAAGGGATCAAGTGCTTGTTTTTTTTGTGGTGTTCAAGGTCATCGGAAGAAATATTTCCCAACCTTTCCGAGAAGACATCGTGCACCAGGTTTTCTACTCCAGGTTCCTCCATTGAGGCTGTTCTAGCCAAGGTAGAAACAATAGGTTCTATGAGATTTAGATCAGCAGAAGGTAGATGGGGCCGGTAGAGGACAACCCCTTGATGCTCCCCATTTTCAAAGAGTAGAGTGTGGCCGTGGTGGTGGTCATCATCAGGTTTTAGAGGTCATGGAGGAGGTCGTGGTCAGCTTCAAGCTTTAGCGTTGCTAGCACCAGGCGATCCAGCCATCGTTAGAGGTACCCGTTGATTGTTTTCTACCATGGTGTATGCCTTGTTTGATTCAGAAGAGACACACTCCTTCATATCACCTACCCTTGTCAATGCTTTGGGACTTGAGGTAGAGAGGCTTCCAGTGCCCTTGGTGTTGACTATGCTAGTTGGAGGTTGAGCTAACTTATACGAAGTATGTACAAACTGTGAGCTAGTGTTGGGGTAGCACCGATCTTGGGGAGATTTCTTATGTTTACTAATACAACCATATGATGTCATCCTCGACATGGATTGGTTGTATTCAGTTCAGGCTATCATGGATTACATCACGAGGCAGGTTGTGTTCTTCGATGCGGATGGAGAGATGGTGGTGTTCGTTGGCAAGCGAGACCCTCAGATGGGTCATAGGCATGTTCCATCCATATCATACATGACTGCTGAGGTGATGCTATGTTTTTCAGAGGTTCAGTAGTTGGTGTTTCATAGGGTCGTAGAAGAGTACCCTGATTTCTTTCCTGAAAAGGTAGTAGCATTACCCCCTTGACTAGAGATTGATTTTGGGATCGAGCTACAACCAGGAGCATCTCCTATCTCTATGTACCCATATAGGATGGCCCCATCTTGGTGGCAAGAGTTACATATATAGTGTTATGTCATGTTACAGTGCGGTTTTGTTCGGCCGAGTGTGTCACTATAGGGTGTACCAGTTTAGTTCGTAAAGAAGGCTGACAGAAGCTTTCAGTTTTTTGTCCATTATCATCACTTAAACAAAGTGATTGTAAAGAATCTATATCCTATTCTATGGATTTATGACTTATTCAATCAACTGAAGGGTGTGGGTTAGTTCTCAAAGATCTATTAGCATTCACAAAAACATCAAATGTGTGTGAAGGATATGGATATCACGATGACTGCTTTCTGTTCTCGTCATGGATATTATTAGATTGTCCTATTGTCATTCGGTGTGACGAATTATCCAACAATATTCATGGGATTGATGAAGGATGTGTTCTGTAAGTTCCTAGAAAGGTTTCTGGTGTTTTTCATCAATTACATCCTTGTGTACTCCACATTTGAGGAGGAGCATGCAGAGCATCTACACGCTGTTTTGGGAGTTCTTCGTCAACATCAGCTATTTTGAAAGTAGTCAAAGTTTGAGTTTTGGGCTCGAGAAGTCCGTTTCATGTGGAATGTTGTGTTCCAGAGAGGGTAGATGTGGGTCTATCTAAGATAGAAGAAGTTTTGTCTTGGTAAGCCCCCAAGAGAGTGTTAGAGTTGTGAAGTTTCCTTGGTCTTGCAGGCTACAATAAGAGGTTCGTAGCTGATTTTTCTCATGTTTAGACTCCTCTGACAGCTTTGGCCAGTAATGATCAAGCGTTCATATAGAATAATCAGTGTCAGGCAGCTTTTTAGTATCTAAATGAGATGTTAGTATGTGCTCCAGTTCTTTGTCACCCAGCAGAGGGAGTTCAGTTTGATGTTTTCTTTGATGCTTCACATATGGTGTTAGGCTATGTTCAGATGCATCAAAGATCAGCTATTTCTTATGGGTCTCAAAAGTTGTGTCCCTATTAATGTAATTATTCCTCCCATGATCATGTGTTGGAAACCGTGGTTTTTTCTCTGAAGTTGTGGAGAAATTACCTCATTGGACAGTGCTTTGTGGTTTTCACTAATCCACAAGAGTTTGAGGTGTGATTTCTCCCATCATGAATTGAACTTAAGACAGCGTCGGTGGATGGAGTTCTTCCAAGAATATGTCTTTGAAATATCGTATACACCTGCAAAGGGGAATATTGTAGTTGATGTGCTGAGTCGAAAGTCACGTAGTGATGCAGTGCGTGAATCCGGTGATTCCTGGAGAGTAATGGAAGAACTATCAGCCTTACATCTTGATATGGGAGAAGATGGGGGTTAAAGGTTGTCTTTTCCAGATGATGGGGAAATCATCTCTGTTTCAGCATGAGGAAGAGTTCTAGTTGGGGGATCTTCAGGTGGAGGTCTGGAGAGGCTGAGTTGTTTTTGGCGAGACCCATGATGGTTGGACTAACGATGAACAACACTGAGTGTTGTATCATGGAAGGATTTTTGTTCCTTTGGTGATGCACGAGATGGTTCTCAGAGAGTTCTATAGATCACTTTTAGCGGTATATTCTGGCGTGAAAAAGATGTACCGAGCCTTGAAGAGTCAGTTTTGGTGGCCTGGGCTGAATCATGCAGTAGCAGAGTTTGTTTCTCGATGATTAGTGTGCCAGAAGGTCAAGGCTGAGTACCATGTCCCCGGTAGTTTGCTCAAGCCATTAGATGTTACTCAGTGGAAGTGGAAGGACATATAAATGGACATTTTTACTGGTATACATCGAGCTCCAGGAGGAAATGATGTTATTTGGGTGGTAGTGGATTGTTTGACAAAATCATCCCACTTCATAGCGATCAAGGATTTGAGCTTAGTTGAAGTTTTATCAAGTCAGTATCTGGAGGAGGTGGTGAGACTTCATAGAGTCCCAAGGATGATCATTTTGGACTGAGATCCTTGATTCACTAATAGGCTGTGGAGAGGTCTCTAGTATGCTTTCGGTTCTCAGCTATGCCTTGGAACTACTTTTCATCCTCAAACAGATGGTCATACCAAGTGAACCATCCAGACTCTTGATGGCATGTTATGTCCTTGTGTTCTTGATTTTAGAGGTTCGTGGATAAGGCACTTAACCTTGGTTGGACTTATCCTACAATAATAGTTTTCACATAACCATTGGTATGGCGCCATTTGAATCCCTCTATGGTCATCCTTTCTGTTCACCGTTGTGCTGGACTAGTGTCGGAGAGTCAGAAATTCTCAAACCAGATCTTGTGCAGAATACAATAGAGATAGTTCAGGTGATTCGTGAGACGATGAAGATAGCGCAGGATCGTCCAAAATCATATGCTGATCAAAGAAAGAGACCATTGGAGTTTGATGTTGGGGATCATGTGTTTCAGAAGGTGACTCCTTGTCATGGGCAGCGAAGGTTTGGTCATGGGAGTAAGCTTTCTCCCAAGTTTGTTAGTCCTTTCAAGGTTTTGTCTCATGTTGGACCTATGGCGTATAAGATAGCGCTTCCCCCATAGATGAGCTGGATACACAATGTTTTCCATGTTTCACACCTCCATCTTTATCTTCATGATGACTCTCATGTCATTGACGGGGGAGAGATCGATCTTGATGATGATTCGACCTTCGAGGAGCGACCTGTGGAGATCCAAGACCACAAAGATAAGGTGTTGCATGAGCATTCTATTCTATTGTTTTGTGTCTTGATGTGACACGGTCGCATGGAAAAGTGTACCTGGGAACGTGAGTGACAGATATGTGCTTAGTAACCAGAGTGGTTTGATTTTTAAACTCTTTTCATGTAACAGTGTCCCCCTTTTGGTTATAGACCTTTCATGTTTATAAGATGAATTTATTTTGTTTCTTCATACGGCTTTCTCTCTATTGAGAGGTATCTTAGGGAGTTGTGGTTTGGAACCCTTTTTATTTTCCTTTTGGGTTGGTTTTGGACTCTAAAGGATGAGAATGTTTTGAGAGGTATCTGATTGAATGGCCCAGACAACTCTGGTCCATCCCTTGGCTGAAATTTGGTGTTTCAGGTGTTCTGGGAGGTCATGGTGACTCATCCCCAACACTTTTCCAAATTTCCAGTTCTGTGAATAGTGTTTCCAGATTTATGAACAGTGTCATGGTGAGTTAGAAAGGGTAAGACAAAAACGGTGAGACAGAAAAGGTGAGACAGAAACGGTGAGTCAGAAATAGTGAGACAGAAACGATGAGATAGAAACAGTGAGACAGAAATGGTGACTCAGAAACGGTGAGACAGAAATGGAGAGACAAAAATGTTGACTAATAAATAGTGAGATAGAAACTAAGAGAGACAAATAGTGGGACAAAAATGTTTACACGGAAACGTTGAGACAGAAATGGTGAGTTAGAAATGGTGTCAAAGAAACAGTGAGAGAGAAATAGAGAGATAGAAACGGTGGGTCAGAATCTGTGAGACTGAAATAGTTAGACTAAAATGGTGAATCAGAAACGGTCAAACAAAAATGGTGAGACAGAAATGGTGAGACAGAAATGGTGAGCAGACACAATGTCACATCTCGTGAACAATGTTTCCAAAACAGTTTCATATTTTCTTTTCAAAATTTCCATATTTTTCTAGTTTTTCCGAATTAATTTTTTCTTTGACATAAAACACATTTATGGCATTATTTTAAGGGATTTAAGGGGAATCAAATCCCATAACTCCTATATTAATTTTCTTAAGGCCTGGTATGCATTTACTTAGTCAAACCATGTGTTTTAATGCGATCCGATTTTAATGGAAAATCCATTGTATCTTAAACCGGTACTCTATTAAGTCTTCTAAAGGGACTAGATATCTTACTCCCTTGTTCTTTCTCCTTGTTCTCTAATGTGAGATGCTCGAACCTTTCCTTCCTTCCTATAGGAATCGCGTGATTAATCTTTTCCTAGGGGATTGGTTTCCCTCGACGTTCTTCTTTCTGCAAGTGTACCCCCTCTATTGGTTCAACCAAGAAGTATCCATCAATCTTTGATATAAGGTATGATTTATCGTTGTTATTTTGGGTTCACCTTCTCCTGTTTCTCCTGGACATATTATGGCATGTGATCTCTATAATTCTAATGGAGTTTCTTGGGTTTCGGTTGGTGTGGTCGTGCTCCGACATCCTCGGGTGGATGTCGTTTTCACGAGAGGAGGCGATTATGATCCGGTGTGTGGATCGTTCTCATATAAAGATCCTTAAGAACCCTTTTAAGTTAGGGGATTCATTTCTTCTATTTTATTTTTAATCGCAACTATAGAGTTAGTATGTTTTAGCCACTGGATCACAATGGAATTGATATAATAAATATTTGAACCTGATAAATAAATTGATATCAATCGTATGGTATTGCATATTGTTTTTTATAGATAGTGTGATATATATTCTTGCTTTGTTTATCTGTTCATTATTGATGGAAATCAGTAAATAATGTAAATTGGAATTAATTAATAATTGTTTGACTAATGATAAAGAGGCAAGTAAATGAATCAGGTTCTTATTGTTTTATTTTTTGATGTTAGTAAAATTGGTGCAGCATGAAATATTAATTGATTTGTGTTAGCTGACTGTTTAGGTTTCCATAATATGGAACCTAAGAATACTAAATAGGTTAATTCAAGATGGATTAAAGAACATATTGTTTTATAATTCCTTGAAGGGTTTTGAGTTACCCTCTTTCATGTTCAAGGGCCAAGATCCCAACCGAAATGATCGATGCTTTCCTACTGCTTGTGTTGTGATGTGAGCCAGGATGGCTGTTGTGATAAGTGGGGGCATGGAGGCCTACTGGTTGTCATAGTAGTAGATACATAGAGTGGATAGATGCCTCAGTTTATGTATGTGGGTGTTAGGGTGGACACCAAGGATGATGAAATTGGATGGATGTGAATGTTTGGTTTTCTACTGATTCTTCTTTGTCGTTTATCTGCATTACTTTCCCCACTCCTCAAGGAAGCTGGTCTTTCTTAACATTATTTTGAAAGGGCCTAAGATTCATGGGGTATTCCACGTGATTTATGGGTTTAGATTCTCAAGGTAGGATGAGTCTACTCTCTTGCTATAGGTGGAAAAGACTCGACGGGTAGTTAATCTATACAAAATGTTGAGCCCCATATGTTTAGAAGCATAGATTTTTTTCTAGAATGCCTAGGAATGTGGGAAAGTAATGCTGTAAATAAATAATTGAATAAATGATGTTAACCCATGTGGTTTGGATCTTGCTCGGGCGCAATGCTGAGGGGGTGATTTGAAGGAACATTGTACTTTGGGTATGATGCTAATAAATTTTAATGTGGAATTGTAATTGGTTAATTAATGCTTAAAAAATTAATTAACTTTAAGTGAAACTAATAAAAAGAGAATGAAGTAATGTATTGATTTTATTCAAATGGTTGTGTGCTTATAGGATATCTAGTCTTAGAAGTGGTATCCTGGAGTCCGAGAGACATTAGTCGTAGTTTAGTCTAAGAACATGTTATGCCCATATTATAGTTCTGAGATATAGTATATTCTGTACATTTTATGTTTCTATATGCTACTCAACCCTATCATTAAGGGCAACTGACACCCCGGGGATTCTGAGCCCAAGGGGGTATTTTCCCCAACATTCTAGTGGGAGGATGGCTGGCAGACTACCCCCTTTGGCCTTGCTCTCTTCTCCTGGAAGTTACTTGTGATGGAAGGCACATTGGTTAGTTTTCCCCATATATTTGGGTAGAGTGTTGTAATGGATTGTGGTTATTCACACACATATATATTCTGGATATATTTTTCTATGGACTATTATATGTGTAATGTGTATAGGCTGCGATAGATAGAGGATCCTTACTCAGTGTATGTGCTATAATGGATTGAGATATAATACATGATGTTTGATACATGTTATGTGGGTTGTGGTGTCTCAAAGAAACTACCTGGTTACTTTACTTACATGGACGTGGTGGTTTTGTTGCATGAGGTGCATGTTTTGGTGCTTCGCCCAAGTGTCTACAGGCAAGCCTTTTTTGAGAGGGATTCTTAGAATGTGCAATATTGGGGAAAAGTGGAAAACTTGTGGAAAAGTAGTAGCTAGGTACCCTTGATATTCTTTATTATATTATATACTCTTATATGTGTTTCTTGGTGAGAGTAGCAATGGTGAGGCTGGGAGCATAGTATACCTGTTTAGGTGACATGTTAGATTCACTTGTTGTTCAATGTGCTTTATCATGCTTTTATTGCTTTTTCACGAGAGGCTTTAGGGAGGATCCAACTGAGTATATTGTCATACTCACCCTATGTATATATGAATTTCTTTTCAGGTCACTTGGACAAGGTTTAAGATCATGCTGGTTACTACAACCATGTGGTTAGAGGACTTATTCGGGCTTGTCGTTGTTGTTGTTTTACTTTCTTTTTGTTACTTGCAGTTTTCCCCCTTTCAGTTGTAGTTGTTTTGCATGAGATTTCATAGGTGTACATGGGATTTATTTTAACTTACTGGTTGTGTTGGAGTTGTTTGGTGTATATCTTATCTCTCTCTTCCACATGTGTTCTCTTAGAGGGTAATGCCTCCCATTTTTGTGTTCGATATACCCTCGGTGCTAGTCACCAACCCAGGGCCTATTGGAGGCGGCACTCGGAGGGTCATTATCTCCCTTCTCACATTGCTGGCCCAGGATGGGTACACTTTGTGTAGAGGGGGTTGTTACAATAATGATATTTTCTTTGTTCCTTAATTATTGTTGAAAAATGTAAACGTTATTCATGCGTATGTATGGTCTACCATATCAATGATTCTAACATGGTTCATTTATCATATTCATAAATTTTTCTTTTTTATAAAACAATAATCTATATATAAATATGAAAATTATTTCCTTATTATTATTCTAGATAAGATTTGATAGTTATCCTACTATTGTCATTTTGGACGTATGAATCAAATATTGCAAAAATTCTCGATGTGACCATAATTGATTATGTAATTGTATATAACATGCTCGTAAGTGAGATAAAAATAAAATAAAACCTAAAAATGATTCTGATTAATGTAAATAATTTACATAATTTTATTATTCAGTAAGATAATGAACATACAGGATGAGTAAGAATTGAGGTAAGAGAAACATTTAATATATCATTTTAAATGCCTTTATGTTTATTATAAATATTTCTCATCCCTGTTCATGTCCTCATAATTTTTTTAGAAAAAAACAATACTTATAATATATATGTTATTTAAATTTCATATTTTAACATATTTTACTTCATTACATGGTTTTTAAAATAAATAATATTTTAAAAAAAATTACTTAAGTGACTTGTTTTGAATCCACTATTAATATTTCCCTTAAAATTATAATTTTCTTCTATATTATATTCTTTAAAGCTATTTTATTATAATATTTATATAGAAGTAACTATATTATAATGTAAATGTTATGTTATATTTAATGTTCATTCAATAGCTTTTTGAAGAAATCTTAATTGAAAATAATTTTTTCTTTAAAAAAGGCCAAAGGAATGATATATTTCGACATATACGGTGACAACAACCATTCCCACCACTATAATAGTTATTTGATTTTTGGATTTTATTATAAGGATTAAAGTTTTCATAAAATAAAAACCATCCTTCACAATGTTTTTGTTATTTTAAGAAAGGTTTTGAAAATGAAATGGATATATCAGTATCTGAAAAATGTTTTCTTTTAGGTGAAAAAAATATTATGGTGAAATGTTTTATGTATTTATTTTTGGTTCATGAGATCTGTTTCTATGGATTGGAGGATTAATTATAAATGAAAGGTTTGATATTTTATTATAGATCTCTAAGACAATGTGTATTGAAATGAAATTAACCAATTTGGTCTTTCCTAGGAGAATATGGGAATATACTGTGATTATTATTCTAAATATGGGATAGAGTTATCCAATTTTGTTTCTATTAAAAGATTATGAGAATATAATATTATTGTTATTCTAATTATAACAATGATGGTTATTTTAGGTTTAACTACTATTGTTATTCTCTACATAACCATGATGGTTATCCCATTTGTAAGACTGATATGGAAATGATTTCCTTAGTGACCTACATGTTTTATCTATTCTTTTGAATGGTTTTTATAGGAATCTTATGATTTAACTGGTAATATAATGAATTTATTTTTAAATAAAATTATATTCTATATTTTAGGGTGAAAAGTATAACTTTGTGAATTTTTTTAAAAGATTTAAGTGAAACCAATATGAGTATAGTTTTTTTCATCAAGCTTTCTAAGAAGATGTATAATTAAAAAATTTGGGTAAGGAATTTTATTTATTAGGTAAAAAAAATTTCAAATATTGCCTATTGTTAATTTTGAAAAATAAAATTTCTTATAATTATTAAGAACTAAAAGTTTCTATCATTCATTGATATGTGCTGCACTGATATTTTTGTGCTCATCACATGTTTTAATATGTTTTTATAGGATGAGTAGGAAAAATGAATATGTATGAATGAAATTTGTTAAAATATTTTATGGAAGGAAGACATGTTTCTATTTTTAATTCTCTATTTGGTTAGAAAATATATAAAGATTAGAAGATATTTTTTTATAAATGGATTTTCTATGAATTACTTGTTACCTATATCTCTAAAAAACTAAATATAAATGTTATTTTAGAATGCAAGAGTGTGAATTAAAGTTAAATTAATTATAATATCTAATGTTTAATGATAGGTCCTTAGAGTCTGTATCACCGTAGGTGTATTTTAATTTAGAGATTATAATGCTTTAATGTGAGGATTTATTCAAAAATATATATATAATCATGGAATTATATATTTAAAGATGATTATAATTTCAATATCATAGAAACCCCCTTTTGGTGATGACGTGATGGATTTTTTGGTGATTAACGATTTTTTTAGTGATTTTTTTAGAAGGGAAATGAAATTATGTATAAATTCTTTGTAGGTAAATGTACTACATAAATATTAAGGGTATTTTATTTATAAGGACTATTTTCACTTTGACATCTAATCATTCATTTCATGTTTTAATAGTATTCTTTATATATATTCAGGATCATTTATTAATATGGAAGGAAATTTTATCATTGATAAACTTCATGTCCCTTCCATATTTTTTCATTATTACTATTTCTGAAAAATCCAATTCAAATGAATTTTTTAGCTTCATGAGTATTCAAATCACATGCAAGAGACTTTTTTTCTATCACATACCCTTTAATTTCTCCAAATTTCATAGGATCATGGTGTCTCTTTTATCAAATTTCAGAACCACATTTTATCCATCCCATTTGATAAGGGTAAAACAGTCAAGGATAAGACTATAATTTTTTTGGAGATATAGACTTCATGCTGGGAGGGAAAGGGGATATAAACAGCATAAAATAAGATGCTGATTTTTGAATTTAAGGTATGGATTATTATACTATATTATAATTACAAAACAGGATTTTGTTTATATTTAATATTTATAAGGACATATTTCATATCATTGGATTATAACAATAAATTAGTAAAGAATAGGTAAAGGAATAAGTATAATGGTTTAAGAAATTGTTTACTTATAGAGTTCCTATAATTATGATATATTAGTATTTATTAATTAATATTAGAATCATGATACCCCAAAATATTATTATATATTAGGTTTTGTTTTCAATATTTTGAAACATATGTCAGAATGAATATGTACATTTGAAAGATGGGATAGTTAAAAATGAAAAACTGTTAAGAGACATTAATTTCATTTGATTAATGTTTACAGTTTATGTATCCTTTATGTTTAACATTTTAAAATTTGAATTTGAGGAATAACAACTTTCAATTGGTGGAAGTAAGTATTAATATCTGTTAAGGTTTATAAGACCTTTTATTTGTAGGTAACTATATGTCATTACATCTTGGAAACATATTTTTTTATAATATAGATATCCATGGGATATAAGATTTATTTGGTGATTATGTGATAAATGTTATTTTAAAAGAAGATAAAAATAATTTTTTCGAACCATATATGATTATGCTAAATAAAATATAATGGGATTTAATTTGAGGAAAAAAGTTTGAATTATATTTTTTTTAATAATATATAATTTTATTGTGGGTTTAATTTGATTTTTGTTATTTAATGAAATAAGTAACATATTTTGGATATTATATGATTGTGATAAATTTAAGGAATGATACAAAAGATTGATTAATGTGATTTGGAGAAAAAGGCTAATTTTTTCTTTGATGTATATGTTATCAATTTTTTTTCTTTCATTGTCTTTAAGATATTGATGAATTCTAAAGATAGTAATTTATCGAATAATCTATGTTGAAAATTGTGTATTATAGTTGAATTTTGGATATTAATGTAGTTCTTATTCATTTGAGGTTTTTTTCATTTTGGAAATTATTCTAACTTTTGATAAAAATTTTGTTTTTTCTTAAAATCAAAGGATATTTGGAATAGATTGTTTCTATATTATGGATTATGTGATATGTTAGGAGCTTATTTTAGTGCTTTGGGCATGAAAAATTATATTTAATACCCATTCATTGGAGAGAAATATAACGTTGTGGTGAAATCTGATTAAAGGTGAAATTTTACTTTTCCAGTAAATATATATCTATATTTTATTAGACTAGATGATAAAAAATACTTAAATTTAGGAAATTTATCTTGATAAAAATGACTTATGACATAAACAAGTCCAGGTTTCTATCGAACCCAATACTTGACTCCGCTTGTGAGATGGCCCGGAGGGCATTCCTGATCCCCAAGGGATGGAAACTGGTTCCTATGAATCACAGAACTCATTTGGAAAGGATTTATTATATATAATAATTGACAAAAAACAAGCAATAATTACATATGACTAAATATACATCAATGTCATGACATAATAAAATGGGGAAAAGATAAAAAAATAGGTTACACATTTAACAAGTACATCTAGAATCAAATATGTCAAAAATAGAGAGGAGATAAACTAAATGAAAAAACCTCCATGTAAAAAGTAGTTCGACACCCCATTCCATTTCCACAAAAACCTACCCAAAAAGACTAATAGCTCAAAGAACCACAATCGAAACCATCAAAATCCCTAATTTTTCCTGGTTCAAACAAAACAAGATCTATATACACCTAAGTGTGTATGTAGGTTGTTAGATCACTTTCCCTAGAGAATACCACTAGATGAATCCATGAATATTTATCACAAGATAAATAATCATGCTTTATTTTAAGACAAATAGAACAATTTTATTGAAAATGAGATTTGTTGTAAATGTAAACAGGGAATAAGAAAGAAAATACAGTGTTTATCCTACGGGAAATACCCGAGTAACTAGGGTCAAAGACATAGCATCATCGTAATCTCAGTGATAAATCCTAGACACAAAGTTCTTACTACTCCTATATCCAAATAAATCCCCATCATAAATGTTTATTTAGTGTTGTATCATGAACTAGCTAGGTAGGGTGGGTAATATAAAGTGTACATGTACTCATATCCCCACATAGAAACCCATTATTCATAGGTTATTTCTCTATTTTTAAACCTTGATACAATTTTCTTTGACAAGAAATTTCAACACATAATTAGACATGCCATTTACAAGGGGACTCATCCTTTTTCAAACAAAAAACACACTAAAATATCGAAATCAAGACTTTTCAAACACACAAAAATATTTTTATAAATTTATTAAGAAACATAAAAGATTACCAAAATCATCAATCAATAACTAGACATGGAGCTAATAACCTTTTCACCTATAATCATCCCAACCTAGATGGAAATCATATTCCACACCATCAATAGGACATAAAAATTAAATATCACACCAAAACCAATAAAATTCAACGCAAAAAAAGGTATTACACCATATATGGATCATGTAAATTTTTTGAGAAGATAGAAAATAATTAACAGGAGATAAGATGCCAAAATATTGGAGGTGTAGAAGATAATAAGGACTAACATTGGGAATTATTAAAGAATCCACGAAATAAACACAAACAAATTGGAGCCAAAGGGAGTGTATGAAAATAATGAAGTGCAGCTAGGCATACAGGGGTCGAATGGGGGGAGATATTGGTTTTTGGTAGTTAAAATATGGGAGGAAAAAGATTGTATATAAAAATATTAATGAATCTTGAAGGGCACAAGGTTTGGCCACACAATCATATAGATCTTGCAGCAACCTTGTAACACCTCTATATAAGAAGAAAAAGTGGCCTCACTCTATACCTAGAGGGGATTCATGCATGGGATCCTAGCCATGTGTCCAGAATAGTTCCACTATCCTAGTCTAGCGGTTTTCACTAGTCTGGTGCACAGTTTCTAGTTATAGTGTGCCAACATTGAACCTCTATTTAATTGACAAAAAATCACCATTTTTCTTTAAAATCAGCTGGTTAGGACATGGAATAATTATATGAAAGTAAATAAAAACTAAAATTCCTCAATAAAATCAACAAATCTGATAATTCTACAAACCATGAAAACGTCCCACATTTAGATGGTCAATCTGATGTATAATCAAAGAATAAATGAGTATATTACTCCTCAACCCAAGACATTTGTTCCCATGTTTTGTGATCATCATTTTTTTTCTACCAAATGACTTGAACTGTTGGTATGTTTTTTCTTGATTCCCATTCACCTGAGAAACAAAAATCCACACCAATTTCTTTATCCTGGAAAAATTTGATTCCAACTCTAGATCTTCCAAAAATCATCACATAAACCGGTATGGGTCATACTTCTTAAATTTCAAGACATGGAAAAAAAATATAGATTGATGTTAACTGTGATGGTAATGCCAATTGTTATAGCAGCAAACCAATTATATGGATAATGTCAAAAGGTCTGACATACCTCAACATAGGCATTTCCATTTGGCCAAACCAAGACTGACCCATGTTAGGTGTCACCTTAAGGAACACCCAGTAACCTAATGAGAATTACATGGCTCGGTGTTGCCGATTGACATAGAGTTTATCGTGAATGTGTGTAGCCATTAACTACTCTATGATGATCCATACATTTTTCAATGTCTCCTATAAAAGGATACAACCCCACAATATGCCTCACTGACTTCTGTCCTTCAAAAATTATACTACAAGGATAACCATTAAATTCATCAAAGGGAGACATTTTTATTTGGTATTGGTAACTATTATGGAATGAAAATTCAACAAATTATAGATGGATTTACCACAACCCTACAAAATAGATATCATACACATGGAGAATATCTTCTAAAATTTTGTTCGGCAACTTAGTACAACCATATGTTTGAAGAAGATATTCAGTATTAAGATTGAACTGACATCCCACTACCTTATTAAGTCCTTCCCATAATCGAGAGGTAAAACAAGGATCCCTATTTAAAATAATAGTTTGAAACACACTATGAAGCCTGATATTTTTTTGAACATATAAACCATCTAATTATCCAACTTTGGACAAATGTTTGATGAGAATTTAATGGGGGGATTTGGTTAGTTGGTCAAAACCACCCAAATTGTATTCCTTCTGTGTTGTGTATGAGGAAACCAAATGGTGATGTCCATGGATACCTCATTCTATTTTCAGGTAGGAATGGAGAGTTGCTGAAGGCAATATGAGGGCCTCTAATTCTCAGATTTAATATTCTGACAAGTGTAGTAATTGGATAGAAAACCATCATTATCACACCCATGAACACTATAATTGGTGTCGTACATCATGAAACTTCTTGGGGGTTCTAGGATGAATGAACCATGTAAACTGGTGGATATCCTATAATGAAACCATCCGTGGAGATAATGTAAGAACAATTATACCCTCTAAATATATAATTACATCATTTTTGAATCAACTAGCTATCAGACACCTCCCCAAAATTTATAAGATACCTAGAGAGTTTACACAACTCATCCGTAGGGTTTTATTTTTGAATAATCTCAATAATTTATAGTTTCAACAAAATACTATGAAAGAACCAGTATCCCCAATGTTCTTCATCTTCCATGTGAATTTGTGAAAAAATCTCCATCAAATTATATTCATCAATAGATTACATTATTACTTTCACCAATGCCTTCCAATATATGGATTTAGCTACCACATTACATTTTCCTGAGGTATAGACCCAAAACATTTCAATCCCATGAAGGTATTCAACCCATTAGCACAATCACAAGGATACATCCTTCTCAGATAAAATGTAGGCCATGATCTTTTTATTTGAGTAAACTGTGAATTTCATCCTCAAAAGACAGTGGGTCCATTTTTCATAGAATTCATCACTTATACTAGTTCAAATCCATGAGTTTGGTAATTTGTTTCATGTGGTTGGAATAGGTGAGAGACATATGACACCACATTGTCATCTTTCATTAACACTCAGCTAAATCTTGTACTTGAAGAATTATAGTAAAAAATGTATCCTTTTCGATATTCATGTATGATAAAAAAGGGCAGTGTCCAATCATCTCTTGAGCTCCTCAAATTATTCCAATCATTTAGGGATATATTCAAAAATTAAAATTTTTTGGGTAAGTGGAGTCAAGGGAAAAGATATAAGAGAATAATATTTGACTAATCATTTGTAATATCATGCCAGGACCTAGAATCTCATGATCCTGAAGGCATTTCTTGGTTTCCCTCATGAATTCAGTGAATTGGTTTTGTCAGGGTCTAAAGAAACCCCATGTTCTAAGATCTTGTGGGCCAGAAAATTGTCTTTACGATTCCAGAAAGTGTGCATAGAGAGATTGTAATAGTGATTATGGACCTTATGGGTACTATTAAATATTCTAAGCTACTTACCATTCTCTTATTCTGTCGTTATGTATACAGAGATTTTTCTAATAAGAACCATAAAAAATGAAGCTTGGTCCTTATATAACACCCAATTTATAATAGAAATTAAAACTTTCAGAGTAGTTTTCAACCCAAATGGCATGAACAAATACACAAAATGTTCATACCAACATTGGATGAATGTCTTGGGAATGTCTTCCTCTATAACATTGGATTTATGATACCTAGAACCTAGGCCAATCTCATAAAACTATATTCCCCCTATATCATTTCAAAATGGTAATGAATGTTGAGATTGGTATATCTATTATTTATTGTGACCCTGTATGACTTCCATTAATAGATGCACAACTGGAAAGATATATATTCCTCTTTATAAAATTGAACTAGGGAAACCCATGGTTAGATTCTCGAGAAACCGAATCCTTTGGATTCAAAATCATATATTTGTATCGTTAATTCCTTCACCATTCTGGAGCCATATGATATGATGGAAGAGATATAGACTGTGTTCTGGGTGCTAAGTTGATGGTGAACTCCACAACCATCTTCAATGGTAACACTGAGAAATAATTGGAAAACACATCTAGAAACTCATCTACTGAAGGAGGAATCTCATTCTCATGAACATTATTTTCACAATCTAAAATAAGAGAAGATACTAATAAAATGAGGCTTCCAATATTCGAACATGGTGGTACAACTCACCCTGATCGAGGATCTAATTCATCTTAAAAACATGCTTACTCCCATTAGGTTCCAAAAAAGTTACTCACTAATGAGAGAAATTGATATGCTACAAGAAATCAATCATCCAATACATGATGATAATACCCTGAAAAAGATCCATTCCCATAAATTAGAATTCCACATACAATTCAACCCCTAACATATTGATATCTACGGATATGCATTGGAATCCTTGTTCCCTCTTCTTTTAATTATCCAAAAGGAATAATCTCTATTTATAATTTTAGAACTTCCTCAAGATGGATAGAAATAAAATAATTAGAATAACTCATATCCAATAAAGTGATGGCTATATTTGTTTAAATAAAAATTGTTACTCGAACAGGTTCAGGGCCTGCATCTGATTGCACTGGTACCTAGTACTTATCTTGAACATGTTTTGTCCCTAACCTGGACAAATAAATATTACTAACTAATGAATCGTCCATAAGATGACTCTAATCATAGGAAGATCCATCCTTTATACATTACCCACCATTCCAAGAACCCATATCCCTTAGTGCAACAAAACAAGATGGTAATTATCTATGCACTAAGGATCTTTAAACACTCTGTGTTGGACTAAAAAACATGAAAACCCATTTCAAGTGACCATGATACCAACATTGATGGTAGATTTTAGGTACAAATAGGTACGTGGATGACATATTCCCTGACTGGCAACACTAGTGTCCTACAATAGAGTTGCCTCAATAAGATACTAACAAAGGTGGTCGAGAGGGTTATCTGGAACTACCACCATTATTCCTTACCTACTCTTCATCAAACCTCTTCCTTTTAGATAAGTCACAAGAATCCTAGATTATATGAATATTCATCATTGAAATGGACAACATACCTAACCTATAAATTTCCACCATTATGGATCAATCCACTTCCTCATCATATGTCTTCAACATAAACAAGATTTCCCGGGATCGAATATTGGACAACAACTCCATATAAAATCATTGAAACTTAAACTTCTTCTTTAAAACCACCTCAGGTGAAAAATAATAGTTCTATAAATTTTTTATAATAATCCAACGCAGTTCATTCCCTGTGATGGATATTTAGAATCTCCTCTATCTTTGTGAGGGATAAGGTCTTAGGGAAATAATTCTCCTTCAAAAGAGAATTGAGAAATTTCCAGCCTATCTATTCATGTTTCCTATCTTGGACCACTATGTCCCACCACATACGATTGGGGCCTTCAAACATGAAAAAACCTCATATCACCTTTAAGGATTCTGATGTCTCAGGGAACATTATGATTAATAGAATTGTATACACCCAATATTTCACTTCCTGGGGTTACATGTTACCCTGAATGGATGGTGGTTTATTCTGATGAAACACTTAAGATTTTTCCTTTTCTGTATGATGTTTGGCTTCATTATCATGATTAGGACCATATCTTGCTCCTTGATTAAATTCAATGAGATCTTGAACATCTTTTTGCACTATTCAATTATCAATAGATGTGGTAAAACTCTCTATGGCCCCTTACTGGGACTTCATGGGGAGTATCCATGGAGGCATGATGTTACACTAATATGTTAATAGAAGGAGAACCTTCATTAAACGACTATTATGTAATTCAATGATATCACAATTTAACAATCCACATAAATAGAAATAAACCCACAAAAATGTACAAATGATAAAACCAATCAACCCAAGGGAGATATCTATACCTAATTTAAAGCCTCTCCATTACACGTGGAAGAGGATTCTAACTAAATCGTGAAGAAACCATGGTGACCCAAGGTATTTCATGAGGTTTTTTGTCCAAAAACACCACAAGTAACCAAAACCTCATAACCTAATAGTCCTAGATAATTTCTATCAATATTTCAAAAATAACATGACCGAAACAAAGGTTACAACCTCCACTAGTACCATGTTATCAAACCCAATCTAGGTGGTCATCCAACCAGACACCCAACCTAGATCGTGACATGGTTTGAATGGAATTGTAGATCCCCACAGGATGCTAACTAGTGTCTGGGTATCGGATATCTCCTTTATAAATGGTTTATACCATGAGATAATTATTAAAAAAATTACACATTAATTTAATTCAATTGAATCATAAAACTTTTAATCCAATAGTAAAAAGATGAAAATGATAAAAATAAGTGGGTTACACATTTAACATGTAAAGTTGGAAATAAATCTGTCAAAAAGTGGGATGGGATAAAGTTAACAAAATGTTCATGAAATATGTGGGTCAACACCCCATGCCACCACCATCACCACCTTCCCAAAAGGACTGCTAGTACAATGAGCTATCACCACCACTATGGAAAGCCTTTCATTTACCAAGGACATATAAAACAAGATCTACATACACCCAATGGTGTATGTATAGTGTAATCTCACATTCCCAGTATGATACCACCATATTATTCCATATATAGCTATCAAAAGACAATTAGAAACAATATTTTCTTTAAAAAAATAGAATAATTTAATTGAAAACATACATTTTTATAAAATTCAACAATAAATGTAAACCAAAGATATAATGTATGAATCATGTGAAATCACTAAAAATATTTTAATCATGGTGGCCCAAGGCACTATACCTTGTAATTGTTTTATTTTACATAAGGGACATTTCTTTTTAAAACCCACTTTTAATGTTTCGCTTAAAAATTAATTTCCCATTTATTTATTTTTAAATTAATTTTTTTGTTGTATTTATATGGGAATAAGTGAATTATAAAAGGACACATTTTTTACTTTATTTAAAGGGTTTTAAAAGAAATCATTTTATAAACAATTTTGATGTTTCTAATAAAAATGAAAAATAAAAGATCTACATTAATATATATGGACATAACAACATTTCTCGCTGCCATAACTGTTATTTGATTTTAGTTTTTCAATACATGATTTCATGTTTTCTTAGAAGAAAAAAGGAATTCCCTTTGTTCTGGTTATTTTAAAAAGGTTTTTAAAAAATAATGGATATATCAATGTATAAAAATGTTTTCAAATGGCTAGAAAGATAAATTTTTTAGGCATGATTTAATGTATTCTCTTATTTGGTTCGTGTGAATTTTTTTTAGTACATGAGGTTTCATTATCAACTGATGGAAGGTGTGGCACTGATTTCTCTTTAAAAAATTGCATAAATTAATGAAGTTAATCTAATAAGATTCACGTAAGAGAATATGGGAATATAATAAAATGGTTATTCGATACACGAGAGAGATTTATCTGATTAGAATTATCCTATGAGATTATGGGAATATAGTATGATGGATATTTTAATTGTAACTATATTGGTCATTCACTATGAGAAAACTGGGCAATAGGCATAGATCTATAGCCATGATTTTCCAAAACTATAGATATTGGAATTTATACCAAGGATCTATCCATCGTTTTTTTTCTAAAACTATGTCTATATGGTATATTTTCAATAGATACAGCAACAATTCAGTGAAACAATGGATATAGGGGTTTTTCTAACATTTATAGCCATGGTTATGTAAAATTATGGTTGTAGAGTGTTTTTTAAGGGAAATAGCCCCGACATGTATAATACCAAGGCTATAGAGTCTTTTTTCTTGGTATATATCTATGGTGTGTGTAAAACCATAGCTATAGAGTTTTATCTATGGGCGATAACTGTAGTTTGTGTAAAACCATGACTATAGAGTTTTTCTCCAAGGGATATAGGCTTGCTGTGCGGAAAACTATGGCTATATAGTCTTTTTTGAAGGATATAGACAAATTTTTTCTAAAACATGGTTGTATAGTCTTTTTTCCATTTTCTGTAGCCATTAAATTGAAAATCTTGGCTATAGGTCTCTCACCCTTGCATGGGTAAAACATTAACCCACAAAAAAAGAGTAAAAAGAGATATATCCATGCTTTACATTCTATAACCACATGTTTTAATAACATATATAACATATATATATATATACCCTAAGTTATATGTGATTTAGTGGTTAGGAGGATGGTGCACAATGTAGAGGTATAGAGATCGAATCTAGATGGGTGCATATTATTTTTGTTCTATATCCATGGATTAATTTTCTATATCCATGTTTTTCCAATTGGGAAATAGCTCTATTTCCATGGTGGACAATCGTGGCTATATACCAACTTCCATGGTGGACAGATTTGGGGGCTATTTTCATGGTGGATAACCGTGGAAATAGCTTAGAGAACCGTGCTTATAGATTTTTCCTATATCCATTTAAATACATGAAATAAACAGCTGGAACCAGGGCTATAACTTATAGCCACAGTTTTGACCCTTATAGACATGGTGTTGGGCCATGGCTATAGCTAGAATTTCTATTTTTGATTTTATGTTTAACCTTGATGGTTATATTAATATGTAACCATGATGGTTATCCCATTTTTAAGAGTGATATGAAAATGATTCCCCCTGTATCCTATATGTTTTTTCTATGATTTCTAATAGTTTTTATGGGAATGCAATTATTTCTCAAGGAATTTTAATGATCTTATCATTAATATAAAGTGTATTCTACTTTAAAGTGTCAAAATTATAACTTTCTGGAAAAATTTATTCTGAGTTTTTCATGATTTAAAATAATTATTTATGAGTTTTTTTATGCATCAATATTTTTGAAGAAATGTTTTTTGAATTTATCTGGTAATGGAAGGTGATTTTTTGAAAGAAAATTATTATTTTATTCCCTAATTGTATTATGAAATGGAAAACATTGATAAGTATTCATGGAATAACAGTTTCTATATTTCAATTTTATTTTCTTTTAGATATTTTTATTCACATACAATGTTTAAAAATATTTTTCACATGATGGGTAGGGAAAAGGTTGAGGTCAAGATGAAAATTTTGAATATATTTCCTAAAAAATTGTCTTCATGTTATCATTGATGGGAGAAATGGATACATGATAGATGTTTCCACTTTATAATATATGGGATTTTATGTAGGAGTTCTGACCCAACCCTATAAAATAGTAAACCAAAAGTATCACTAAGAATGAATGAAATTGAATTATAGGAAAATTAATTACAATTTAAAATTATTTTTGATAAGTCCGAATAGTCACAACACATATCCATCTTTGTCCCAAATTATAGAAAATCAAAACATCACTTGTGTGTACGCAGGATCTACAATCTCCACATAACTGTGTAAATGATTTTTCATAACCAATTTACCTGGATGGTTTTAAGAGTGGATCTAATTAATATATATTATATTTATAACATAATTGTGATTCTAAAAATATATGATATAATTTACCTTCATACTCATCCACTCATTTAAAAATGATAGCATCTCTCATCTGTACGTGTTGACAACCACCTCCAAAAAGATATTTTATTCATTTTTCATTTCCTCCCATAATAGATTACAATATATACATATTTAATGATTATATATGAAACTTATATCACCATTTGAATTCTGATTATTATTAAACCATGTTTAATGTGAAATACTCAAACTTCCAAACATTAACTTACTTAAAAAACTAATACGTTAGCACTTTGGGAAAAGATTTTATTAAATAATTATTAATAAAAAGTTGTTGAATTTTTTATTAGTGGATATTATATGATATTATAAGTATTTATATAATAATATTATATATTTTTAATAAATTTATATTGTTTTAAATAAGGATGAAAGAACTGATGAAGCATGTCTAACTTGTGGTAAGGGTTTATTTCACAATCGCATCCTCAATCAGTATTATTTATATTGATGTTTCAATTTAAAGAATAATATAATAAAAAAATCATAATTCCAATAAATTTTATTCTGTGATGGTAAATTATGAGGTAATAATATATTTTTTTTTTTATCTTCTTTGTTACTAAAAAATGAAAATTATGTTTTTTTGGAAAATTAATTTTTTTTAGTTCAGATGGGAATATTTTTCATCTATTTTTATATATTTTTTGAAATGTTTTCAATAATGATTTTAATATTCCTCAAATATATATTTGTGATATTTTTAATGAATTTTAACTTTCAAAATAAAAATTTAAAAGTAATCTTCTTTCCATTTTCCAAATGAAGAACATTTTAAAAATGGTGTGAACAAAATATATCTTTTAACATACACCACATGAACGAATTTTCTCAAAATCTTAACTACACTTTTCTTGGAATATTATTTTAAAAATAAACTTTTTTATTTTCATATATAATTTTTTTTCTAATATTTTTTGAATATTTATATTTTAATATAATCGATTTCCATTGGAAAAGTGTATTTTTCCAATAAATATTCTAGAATTTTTTTTAATATGTTTTCATCTATGTAAAAATTATTTAATGAGTATTATGAATTAATGATAATGTAATATACTTATTTAACCCACCATAGTACTATTTATGTCTTACAGATATATTATATTTATTTATTGGTGAATATATTAACATTTTGTATACTAGTTTTTCAATATGAATTCTTTTATTGATTATGAATTGAATTTTTATTCACCCATTTCATATGATGAATAAATTGGACATAGTAAGTGGTGATAGGGGCCTGTAATAGCCCCTAAATTCATTGGAAGGTCTTTTAATACAAACTAATTTGGGAAATTTTCCAAATTTATTATCTATTTACGTATGATTTCTGCATGCCAGCCCATGATAGTAAGATTATGATGTTCGAATTTATGAATTCTATCTTAATTAATTTAATTATTTTTATCCATGAAAATTTTTAGGGATCAATTTCATCAATAAATTTTTCCACCTTTTTATGATATAGGCTTATACAGAATATTTTATTAACATTTATCCCCTCCTTATTGTTCATTATTTATTTACTGTATTATTGATTATATTTTACACTTTCCCAAAATAAGTATCTGAGATCATCCTTTATTTTATTTTAATATAAATATTATTCAAGGAATTTATCTATGAATGAATTTATATCATTACTAGAATAAATGATAATGTTATCATGAGAATATTTAATCTGTATTTCATTATTTAATATGTAATTTTAAAATGTTATATGTTCCTAGTCTCCTGGGACTACTAAAATATTCAATTATTTGGGATGTGATCCCATATATTATGTGCCAATATATTAAATTAATTATTGGATATGAGTTACTGGAGTAGATGCGTTACATTTGGTATTATTGAATGTTTAGTATAATCCTTAATAGCTAGATTTAGGGAAGAAATAATAGAGGAAATTACCTAATGATTCAATTTTGAGATATGTATGATTGAAGGATAATATCATAATTTTTTTGTTAAGGTAGAGATTATGTGGTTTTCTATGAAATACATACCTTCCTGGACACAATAAATGGACATGGGTTTTTCATAAATTATTTTATGTGTAATAACCCCAAAAGGAGTTGGTCTAGTATATCTCAATTATCATTATGGTTCGTAGTGAATGGACCCCTAAAAAATTAATGTAATGGTGAATATGTATAGGATAATTCATATTTTCATGATGAAAAATTATTAATTATTAGAATAGATAATGACCATTTATGGACAAGGTTAACCCTAATGTGTCATATATTGAAAAAATGTTTCATGATTTAGGCACCCTATTAATGATTTACCAATTTGAATATTGTTTCTCATATTATGATTTTTGGTTTTAGTTAATGGATAGAACAGGAATGAACCATGCTAACACTGAATGCAGCAAACAACGAAATGATTTTCATCTCGATCAACAAAATTTCATATGTGATGGAATGTGAATTCCATTGAATATTCCTAACTAAATATCTAGATAAATGATTACCAATCTGAACAAAGGTGAGCATCTAAATGAACTGAATAATAAAAAATTTTAATTTCAAAAATATAATAGTGAATAAATATTTAACTTCCCACATGTAATTAATGTGGGAAGTAGAACCTAAGGAAATGAATCAATAGAATTTTTTAGTGTTTTATATGTGTAAAATAAGGACCTCATGAAAATAAGTACGATTAAAAACTGAATATTTGGACGGAATTAAAGGAATTTCATCCAAAATTATAATTAATAATGAAATAAATTAAATATGGGGAACTTGGGAAATATCTACGTTAATTCCCTAATCTAAGGGAAAACTATTAGAATAATGATAGAAATAGGTATATAAATATTTGAAGTGGAACTAATGAAGTGTTTTTGTTTATGTAATCAAGAATTAAATTTTTTATGTGTTTAATCAGTGATATGTTGGATAAAAGAATCATGAATCATATATAAATTATTCTACATTAGTTTTTGTTTATAGATTTTCAATCATATGCTAATTAGTGATGATAAACAAGAATATTTATTTAGTGGTTAGGGGATACTTTTATAAAACAAATGATTAAGTGATAAATAACCCTTAATAAATACATGATATTGAGGTGATTAAATTTAATTTGGAGAAAGAGATGGATTATATTTATAATATAAATTATATTATATTTATTTCCTTGGATGTTATTAGTAATTTTGATGAAAAAGTGGTTTAAATTATCATTAATAAATATTAGTACATTTTTTTGATATGTGGAATATATATATAGTACTCATTAATTTTGATTTAGGAATAATAATATATTTAATTTTTGTAAGAATAAAATATTTCATTATTGTTTTATGTGGATTCTGTTTATTATAATATTTTATGAAATATGTGATAAATTTATTTACATGTTTAGTATGTAGAGTTAATAGATGCATTATGTTTTTTAGGGTATTAAATTTATATTGATTTTGGAAATTTAGTGACCTTATTTAAAATTTTATGGGTGTCAAATTTGGTTAGAAACAATTCATAGGAGTCTTAAACTTAACCACTTATTGAGTGGTTCAAGAAGAAAATTGGGTTTTATTTTTATGGTTGTAAAGATTAATGTACTATTTTATCATATGAAAATTTATCCAAATTGGATAACCTATGTGAATCATTACTTTTGTAAATATTTATAGAGAGGATTAATGACTGATCAATATTTATTAACCTTATTATTTATAATTTAAGGTAACCATTATGTCTCTTATTTTCCAACTTTAATGGAAATTTAATTTTTCCTTTGAACGATATGTGTTATTAAAGAATATAACATTGAAATATTGAACCCTTGAGTACCCAAAGAAAAAAACATGCGGAAATTTTTTTAAGGGGGAGATAGTAACACCCAGATATTTGGTTTTAAATGAATATTATTCTTGATAACATAAGTAACATGCAACACCGAGATTTATGCGAACTATGTCATAGTATAAAAATATTGTTCTTTAAATGTTATAATTATAACATACCCTTTAAATTAGAAGAATAAACATTAATAAATACATTATGAAATTTATTCACAAAGGATTCATATAAATCAAATGTATTTATTAATTCATATTCAATATGAACTCAATTTTCAGTGAATCCAATTTTTGTATCAAAAATAAGTATTATTTAGAAATGGGATTTACTATATTTTTTTAATGTATATTATAATTGATTATCTTTATATTTTTAAAATTTTAATATATAAAATGATATCATTTATTAAACTATAATTTAATAATATTCATAGGATTATTTTTTGTGATTTTTTTTGAAAATGTTGTTTTTTGAGTTAATAGTAAAAAATTATGTTTTTTATAAATAAACTATTTAACAACTAACATTATGTTTTGATTTTAATTATATTGTAAAATAATTATACATTAATTGTATAAAATATAATTAATTACATTGGAATAGGAATTAAACTTGATTAAATAATAAGTGTTTTTAGGATTTAAAACACAATTGTTTTTAAAAACACTCTTAATTATGTCTTATGTATTTATATTAAAAATTATTTATGACAACTCTAGATATTGAATCCTCATAAATATATTACTTATTTACAATTATGAATTTAATTTTTTTTAAATAGATCCTTTTTATTTTTGGTCATTATGAATAGTAACCATAGTAAAAATTTGTCACATTATTAAGGCTAAAACTAGAAAAATATGGTTAAAACTATAGGATAATGCCTATAAATCTCCAAAAAAATGTGTTTATTTTTATTATAAGTTTCTATTAAATAATAAAAATCTATTATTCAAATATTTGGTAATTTATTTCCACTTATCATTGATTATATATTTAGGTTATTTTAAGTAATGGATAAATTAAAAATTCATAGCCTCATGGTTTTATTATCTCTAATTTTTTCATAGTGATAAAATAGATTTTTTTTAGTTATATATTAATAATTAAAATATAATTAAATTTATTTTATAACTAAAATATTATTTTAGTGTTTTAATAACATAATAATTACCTTAATTCTACCATAATACTTACATAATGGTTGTTCAAGTAATGGAAAATTAAAACAAGTAATTTTAAATACACTAAAAGTATAAAAGTTTTGATTAATTATAGTGTTACACTGATTTTCTTATTTAACATAATTTCTAATTAATTTCATTAATATAAAATAAAATAATATTATAAAAATGACATTAATCATATTATATGTTGTATATTATTTTCATGAATTGATTTAGAAATATAATAATTCATAATTTGGAAAGATAAAATTTTAAAATTTTCAAAAGTTTAAACCATGGACTATTTTGATACACTAATTACATTAGATGTAAATATATGACCCTTAAAGTATAAAAAATATGTTACCAAAATTAATGGTATAATGGGTAAATGATGGGTTTAAACCAAAAGATGAGGATTAAAATGATGAAAACCAATCTAAATCTTATTGGATGAAGATAATTAAACCCCAAAAACCGGAGATAATAAATATGATATTTTTAGGCCACTTTATCCTGATTAAGACTTTATATTATTTAAAATATGAGAAATATTACATGTGTGGCACTCATCTCAAATATAAAAGGTCACCTCATATCTTCCCTTCCTTAAACGTTTTGAGAACATTAATTCATCCAATAACTACCAAAATCCATTCCCATACATCTTATACACAACCTATATGATCTATTTTAATCATTGGTCCGATATAGAATTGTGAAGGTGTAAACCCATGGTTTTATCCTAAAAAAGATGTATAACATTTAATTGAGAATTTTCATTTTATTTATTCTTATTCCTCTTTTAAATATTCTAAAAGCATGATCATATAATAAAATAAATATCTTAAATTTCATAAATTTTTTTATTCTAGTTTAAAATCCCATATTCATCTTTTTTCCATCCTATAAAAAATGAAAACATCACTCTTGCGTATTTAGGATCTTTGATCTCCACACAATAGTGTAATTCATTGTTCATCACTAAATTAATTGGATGGTAACAACGGTTAAAATAAATAATATATTTTATATTAATTAAATAATTTGGATTCTTTAAATATCTGATATCATTTTACTTCTTACCCTTTCTATTTTAAAAAAATGATGTCGCTAATATTTATTGGTGGACTGAAACCTCGACGAAGCGATTCAATTCATTTTTCGAGTCCTTCATTCAAGGATGAATATAAATACGTACATAATGAATACATATGATGTTTATATCATGATAAAAAGTTTATATATAATAAATTAAATATAATTAATCAATGAATGAAACTACCAAACTGAAATATACATGAATAAAAACACAATTAAAACTTAGGAACAACAATTTTATTAAAGAATTATTAATAAATAAGTGTTGAAATTTTATAAGTGGATAACATATGATATTATAAGTATTTATATGGTTATATTATTGAATTATAATAAATTATATTAATAATTATTTTTTGATAATTTAACTTATGAATCAATTAAAACATGAGGTAAGTGTTTATTTTACAATATCATCCTTATTCAGTATTTTTTATGTTTAAGAATATTTTTGGATGAATTATATAGAATTTTATCATAAAAAATATATTTTCATATACAACAGTATTTTAATGGTTTTTTACGCCTTCCTTCCATTTTTATCTTACTTGGTAGTAAACTTAATACAAATAAACATTTTTAAAGAAAACAGACTTTGTTTGTCTATTCAATCTGGAAAAATTTTCTTCCATGTTTATAATTTCTTTAAAATATTTTATTGAATTTTTTTTTAATATTTTGTGACTTATTAAATTAATTTTTAATCATGTTTTACTTTCTTTAAAATAATTTAAGGTATTATTCTTTTTATTTTCTAAATCAGGCTCTTTTTACTAAACGTGTAAATGAACTATTGGTATTAACACGCAATGTATGAATAAGTTTTCCAACAATCATTACTACTCATATATTTTATGATTCCATTAAATTTGTTTGTGTTTATTTTATAATAAAATATAGTTTTAATATCATTTAAATTTTTATACTTTAATATAACTTCTTCAAAATAAAAATTGTAATTTCCTTGGGAAATGTTCTAGTAATTGATTTAAATTATATTCATCTTTGTTAGAATTATTTGGTGAACATTGTATATTAATGAAGATATAACAACTAATACCATAAAAATGTTACTCTTTATGGATTATGACCATATTATATTTGTTGATGGGGGAAAAATTATTAGTTCTATGCTAGTGTATCAATATGAATGTTTATGATTACTTTATATTAAATTAATATTGACTCCATTCATATAATTAATTAATTTGACTTACTAATTAGTTATTGAGGACCCTAATATCCTCTTGATGTATCAGTAGGTCTAATGATACAAAGTAGTTTGGGTATTTAGCATATATCTTACCTATTTACATATGATGTCCTGGAACATGTCCTTGATGGTAATATTATGATATCTGTAATAATGGATTCTATAATTTTCAAACTAGTTATATATATATATGTTATTATATATATTTTAATGTAATTTTTTTTCCATTTTTATGATATCATTTTATATGGAATATTTTTTTAACATTTATTTCATCCATTTTGATTGTGATTTATTTATTTTATTATAAAATCTATTTTGTAATTTATTACTAAGCATCTAAGCTCCCAATTTATTATGTTTTCCTTCCACCAAAATTCCAATAATGGTTATAAAAATGAACTATGAGATTTACTAGAAAAATTTATAAAATTCAAACAATAATTTGAATTTTTTACTTAATTCTTTAAAATGTAATATGATAATCGTGTATGTATTTAGTCTCCCAATACTACTAATGTAATTAATCATTTGGGATTCTATTCGTTGAATTTTGTAGAAATGTAGCAAAATAACCATCATATCTGAGTTATTATAGTCAGGGTGTTAAAATTATTTGTCAAAAGGAATACACAACACTTTTGAGGTTTTGAGGGTTGTGATTTTAAAGTGATTAATGATATTTTAAGAGATGTTTTATTAGTTTGAGGTATATGTTACCCTTAGGATTAATGTGATCGATTTTTTAGTAGAGTCTAATTACATTATAGGGATATAAACTAAAATGATTGAGAAAAAATTTGAGGTTAAAAAATTATATATTATTCAGGTTATTTTAGCTCATTTGGATTTATTGTTAAGTATTTTTTTTGAATGATAGAAGATGAAAATTTGATTATTTTGTGTAGATATTCGAGATAAATGGATTTTTTTCTTAATTTTTAGGTTTATTTATTTTTTATTATATAACCCTGAGATAAAAAATTTAAATTTAGTAAATATAAGAGAATTATATTTTTATTGTATCTAGATCATATTATATTTTAAAATTTTATTCTATTGGAATATAAAAGATTCATCATGGGTAATAGACACATTTAATATAGGACAAGATATAGGTGAAAACTTCTTAAAACATGCCACCAATTTGTGGAATTTCCATTATTGATTTTATGAAAATCACATAATTGTATTTTTAAATGTAATTAGTCATGATTTTTAAATAATACCACATAAATTAATGTTTTTCTTTTTTAATCATTTTTGATGAATTGATAGCCATTTTTATCAATTATTAATTCATGTTTTTTTGGTAATTAAATTTCTCATGATCACCTTTTTAATAACACTACATCATTATTTATACAGCAAACCTCTCCTTCATGCTTATACTTTCACATGACACTAATTTTCATATATTTGGTAACCCGTTTATGTGTTATTCCAAATTACCTACACATTTTTAATCTTTTTTTTGGAAAAGTAATATTTATTACCCCTTTTTTCAATTGGGTTTTTTTAAAATACACATTAAATTATTAATATCTTGAATTACAAAGATCGATATCAAATTATTTGGAAATTGTTTTTTACATGGTGAATATAATTCTGGTTGATTTTAAAATAACACTATGATTCATAGTTTACAAGATGTGAAACACCATGATTTAATGATCAACAAATATTATAATTTAAATATGACAATTACAACAAAAAAATAGAAATGGAGGGTATGAATGGGAGTAATTTAATTATGAAATAACTATATAATTGTCCAACTCGATAAACATTTACTCATTAATTATTTGGAAAAAAGATCCATTTTTTAGTAAGGCCATTTTATACATCAATAGTATGTTACCATCAAAAATTTATGTTATTACTTTTTATAAAAAAATATTATACTTAATTTAAACCTATGTTAGAAAATTTATTTTACAAAAATTATATAATTTATTGAATCGCCCAATAAATATTATATTAGGATGTAATTTTGGTATTTTTATGAGTAGAAATTTCTTATTTGAATAGTCAGTTCATAATGATTCTATAGAAAACTACCTTTCACATTTCATTTAATGAATACTTTGTTTTTAATTTATTTTAAAATGTCATTATTTCTTTTTTATGAACCATAATCCAATTAATGTAATTGAAATCAAATTTATAATTTTGTTATAAAAAAATTAACACTTAAAAATTCATTTTTATTGAAAATTGTTATTCATCAGGTTTTGTAGGTTTATTTTAAATGTAATTTCATTCAATTGTGGAAATTTAATTTGATAAAATGGATTTTATAATTGTAATAATAATTTTAAAATTTAAAAAAAAGACATATTTATTATTGGTCACAATGAATAATAACCATAGTAAAAAAATCCACTAAGGTTAGAGAAAAAACATGTATAGTAACGTAACAAATATGAAATAAGGATTTGAAATCATAAATAACGATTCTAATATTTCATTGGATATTATTTTTTCTACGAATACATTATATATTCATCAAATCTATTATACAATTTTATCTAACTAATCTATTCCGAAAACAATTCTCAATATCCCTACCAAAATTCTAGTGGCATTGAAATCAAAAAAAGATCATCCTAGATGTTTTAAGGTGTAAGACAAATGTGTTTATTCAATGACATTGTAATCATATTAAGTGACATTCTTCATTTTAATTCTTCTAACACCTTTTATAATAATTTCAATTCTATTCCAAAATTATTAGACAAGTAGCATCCATATACTAAGATGTTATTATTTTAGGGGAATAATATTATCATAAACTTTTACATGAAATGGGAAATAAAACCATAATTTCTGCATATATATAGACTACATCATGATGAATTGTTAAATTTAGTTTCTCATCATCACCTTTAATAGATAGTAATAATTCTGGATTCGATATGTATATATATATATATATGTCATTAAAAAGTAAATTTAATTCTCAAAATATAATATATCATATTACATTATACCATTCAAGTAGTAAAATTTTGAATCATTGTATGTGCATATGTATGAACTACCATCTCCAAACTATGACATACTTCAGTTTTGGTAAAACATATATCATGTTTGATAATGGATATGAATTTAATGAATGTATTCGATGTTTATAACATGATAATGATTCTTTAAGGATATTATTTTATGTTTTATTCCTTATTTTCTATCTAATGAAAAGTAAAATAATTTCTAGTGTGTACTTACTACCCCAAGAATGAATTTTTGTGTATTAATTCATCAAATTCATGGGATTTATAGATTTATATAAGAATATTTCATCCAACAGTTTTTGATTTGAATGTTAA
The DNA here is from genome assembly GCA_963277665.1 of Viscum album. Taxonomy (NCBI): domain Eukaryota; kingdom Viridiplantae; phylum Streptophyta; class Magnoliopsida; order Santalales; family Viscaceae; genus Viscum; species Viscum album. The sequence continues at coordinate 82,594,290 of OY728121.1, read as the reverse complement.
CAAAGTGGTAAATTTTTTATTTTACAATATTATTTTATCTCGAGTCTAATTATGATAAAATTACCATTTGAGGGAATTATTTGATCTTATTTTATTAATTCACATCAAATTTTGTATCCTCTTATTATTTCTATGAAATTTATTTCTAGCTTACATTTTCCACTCTTTGGTACTTAAAAAAATAATTTTTTAAGAACAACTAAACATATTTTTCTTTTTGGTCAATAATCATTTCTCTTAAATGACTACATTTTCAATAAAATATGGAAGAATATATTTGTTATACTAGAATGACTATTGAAAACTCATTTTTAACTAAATTTAATATATTAAAAAAATGACTGTAAATGAATAATTTAAAAAATTCAAAAATTAGAAACTATTAAATTATTTCCTAAAATTTAAATAGATTATTTTTTTGTCATATAGGGATTGAATTCCTTTTCAGGCTTTCTTAGAATTTTGTTTATTTGAGTCATTATTTATACTATTTCATGTGTATTTTCAGAGAAAATGTTTTCCTAATTTTATTTTAAAATTTCCATTTATAATGGTACTAAGGGAAAGAGATATTTTCACATCTCTTTTATTAAATGTTATAAATATTTATTTAATGGAATTTTAAAAAATTACAAACACATTTATTGATTAATATGCTTGACTAGGAATATGATATTGGCATACCATCCATATTCTTGGTCTGAATGGATTATGATGGTTGTTTGAATGATATTATTATTAAATTAACTTCATTTCCATGTGAAAATCAGCCAATAAATGAATGAAGGTTTTTAAAAAATATATTGATAATGAAAATGAGTGATTTAATATTATATATTCATGTATGGTACAATTAAATTGTAGAAAATAGTGGGTGATATAAATATATCTCATGATGATTGGTGATATTAATATACCTTATACGACAGGTGATCCTCATATAGCTATTCAATGCATATGGTAACAGTCATTCTCCATAAATAATGAATAAGGGAGTTATCCTGAGTGGTTTCTCCTATAGGTGTGATGAGGATCCAGTTATTTCTGACATGAAAAAACATGGTTGATGAATATATTTTTACTGGATAACAACATGAATTCTCTATTCTTGACTTTAGAATGATTCACTATATGTATATTTATTTCACATGTATTATGATTAGTGAATCTTATGAGTCTAGTATTTGAAAAAGCATCATTCCATGAAATAATTTTTTCGATTATTGGTTTTATGGGAATGAATTTTTTATGTTATTCTCACTGAATTCATACCCATATGAGAATCTCATTGTCACTAAAGATATTAAATTATTTATGTTTATGTCTGCCACTATTAATCATTAGAGATCACCCATTTCCTAGGTTTTTTTCGCCCTACTTTGAAATAATGATTTCAAGTAAGATATGTATATAAGGGTTTCATATGAGATATGATGAAGAATTAATATTGAATAATAAATGATGGTTATAGTAAGAATAGTTATTGCATAATTTAATAGAAAATGTTATATATGGGTCTTTATTAATTAACTGACACTCTAAACCTAAAATCTCATTATGTATACTACTGGTCCAATAATTTCGAAGGATGTTATAAATTTGTGATGAATAAAATATGGTCATGATTATTGTAATCAAATATATAAATGTAAATATTGTGTTATTGTCACTTAGATATGGGAGAGAGGGTTCGAGGTTGTTGCCCATGTACTATGTTCCTTAATCTTATAATTCTACAAAAATCAAGGTTGAATTCAGGAAATTTTATCACTTCATTTTATAAATCTATGTTATCATTATTATCCTCATTAAAATTCACCTGGATATATTGTTGAACTATAATTTGATCAAGATAATACTTCACCTATTATTTCAAGAATTATTGGTTTATCCATTGAAACCCTTAAATATTGGAACTATTGAGATCTTCATCATAGATGATCTAGCATGATATTTTTGATTCAAAAAACTAGTCGCCGTGTTTGATTTCCCAGGGTGGTAATTTATTGAGAATACCTTATCATTAATCAACTCCAAATAAATAATATAACATATTTTCATCTTATTCAGTGTGAATAAATAAATTAATCATTTTATCATTTGTACATATGTAACACCTTTCTCTAAAAAGATAGTTCCACCATATCATTAATGAAAATATCACTACAACTAACTCGAATTCATGGTTTAGTTAATTATTCTCCCAAACCTTTAATTTATGAGAGTCATAACTTTTCACATTATCATTCTACAGAAGAACACATTTGTGTCCCTTCATTTATAGATTAATGAAAATCAAAATCCCTTGTCCACTAAAGGATAATTCTAGTATAGGTGAACTGGAAAATGATATTCATCACTATGAAATATTCTTTTCATTCATCATCCCAACATAATATGAATCCTTCCTATATTAACATTGTGAGAGAATTATATAGCTCTATGAAATTTATCACATATAATCAATAATTTCTATCTAATCACTGAAAACTTTGGTCCCAATCATAGTAGTTATTATGTGGAAATGTTTTATGACTTACGCCTTAGAAGGATCAACTGATATACCCTAAAAAGTGATCATGTATCATATGAATAAAACATTACATAACTATAATTAAAACTTTCTTGATTTAGAATACACTTTCTCCTTCTTTAGGATCTCCAAAAAATCTCATATGAGCTTCATAATATTCCTTTATTTAAATGTTTATAGTGATTTTATCATTATAGATAAAGAAAAATTGATTGAGGTAATATCTAAAGACTCCATTCACTATGGACATGAAGATAGTGGGGTAATTAGTTCTCCCAAATTGTGTCACTATAAATTCAATGTACCATACCACATACTGAAGGATTCCATTGGTAAGTCCTCATTTTAACCCTCGGTTGATAATATCCAGAATGAAGTCTAATATTTGAAATTTACTGATATAGTATTAGATGAATGAACAAATCAACAATATGGGGTAAACTAAACTTATTAGTGATCATTATCTTGTTAATTTCCCAATAAAAATATGGAATAGAATAAATCCATCATTAACCTAATAGAATGAACTATAACACCCCATAGTGAAGCACTGGGTTTGATGAATCCCTCATCTAGTTTGTCTTGGAGTTTCTTGTTTAATTACTATAACTCAATCAAGTCCATTGTATAATTTTTCTTAGATATAGGTGTAATACCAAGTATGAATTCTATTGGAAAGTCAGATTTACAATTTGTAGGGATACTAGGAAAATCTTCCAAAAAGACTTAGAAAAAGCAACATACAATATGACTATTAGTGAATTTAATTTTTCCATCAACCACATAAGATAAATAACCATAACTAATAGGAATTCACACATATAAATTGGATGTAATTTCCACTGAAATTTTATATTTATACTCACATTCATAAATTGTCATAGTTTTGTTGATAATATTAAATGTGACTTCTCTTCCTTGGAAATTGATATGGGATCAATATAGAGAGGGATAATAAATTTTCAAAATAAAATCAATTTCAAAATAACTGGGAATCAAAATATTAATAAGAATATAATTCCAAAAAAAATATAGAAGTGGATATATATATATATTTGAGCCTCGATAAAAGTACCATTAAGAGTTTTCAATATTAGTTAAATATCAAATAGAAGAGGATATGAATTATCATTCCTAGATTGTTTTAATTATAAAAAGGAATTAATATGAAAAATTTGGAATATGGTAAATCATTAATTCATCATAAATACAACCACATCAACATTATCATTCTTTCTTCAATCCCTTAATAAAAAAAATCATACAGTAACATTAATTCTACAATAATTATATTGAGTAATCATATAATAATTAAAAACTTTTCATAGGATTATTATATGAGGACACATTATTTCATTTTATAAAAAATTTGGTTTAATCTATTTCATACATGGTCATCGTTTATAATAATCCTTTATAATGGTCTGTAAGGAAAACATAAATTAATGAAATTATATCCCATATGAGTTTCAATAAAGGTGTGCCATCTTTGGACCATAGATTGTATTCTTGTGCCAATCATTTCAATGACCAATCCACCCATTTTAAAATGGAAAACCTAAGTAAATATGTGCTAGATCCACATCCACATTCTAGTATCTAGGTGGGATATGGTTTATATAAAAATTACTCTCCATTTTTTTTCCATAACATAGGATGTTCTATTATAATTAGGATTATCATATGGGTTCTCACCATTGATTTCTCAACATAGTTAATAAAAATAAATAATCCTTATAATGAAAGAAATTGAGGTGACCTGAACATAACATGCATATATATTACATCATTTCTTATTAACATTCACTAGATTTCCATGTGAACCACATAGAGAACTGTATAGGTTTAGTGTATTTGGATACTAGATACATAAAAATATTATTTTATGAATGACATAGAACATCTCCCAAATTTTTTTCTCACATTATATAATTTTTTGACATTCATTACATGAAATATTTCTTCTTATTCTACAGAAGATAGAAACATAAGAAATAGTGAGCTTAGATGCTTGGTAAGGGTTAAAATGGAAGATATCAGTCACAGATTATGTCTAATAATATAATGAGCATAATGGTATGTGAAAATGAGTTTAATATTTTAATATCATACACAATAACTCATATATCACAATCATGGAATAAGGAATTGAATTATTATAATAACTGAATCGTAGAAAAATAAAAAATAATGATCCATGAGATTATATCATAACAATAACAACACATCATAGAGATTTCCCTAAAATGTGTGGCATAATCATAATCATATAAATATTATGTCATTTCCACCTACAAAGACATTTATCACATATTAGGCTTGGTCTTACCACTTGTGTAATAGCTTCGAGCAAGGTTTAACCACCCATGGGCCCTCTTTTGGGATTGGGCAAACTGCCAGTGCCCCATTTATCTCATAAAACATTAATCATTACCAAATAAATTATAAGGATATAATAGAACCACCTAACACATAATGACAATATATTCCAATGTATTAAGTAATATCATGAAAAAAATTAATCATCTTAAAATAACATAACCCTTTCAAAACATAAAAATTTCATCAAGATTACATCATCCTAGTCAATAAACATCTATACAATGAATAATTATGGTATCATTGCATCATGTCCCCAATTAAACATGAATAAAATCAACAAATTTTTACTTATTTTAAAATACATTTAAAATATCACTAAAACATTTCTTGGTAAAAATACACACTTCATTATGAGATCAATTATTTAAATTTTAAAAAGTAATTTTGTATTGGGGGAAATTTTATTTTAAAAAATCATGGAATCTTTTAAATAATGATTCCATGTAATGATTAGTCTTGGCATTGGTAAAATCCATTTTTTTGGTAAACATTACAGAATATATTTTGTGAACCAATTTGGTAAAAAGTACTAAATATGAAAAAAAAAGATTTAATTTTTTAGAATCTAAAATATGTTACAAATTAATTGAAACTATTATTTTAGAATATGAAAAATATTTGGAAAAAAATATATAGTTAATATATACATTGAATAAAAATATTTAGAATGGAATAGAGAAACAATGTTAGTTTGAAATAAAAACATTATTTCATTCCCATGAGTACATAAAAAATGGAAGCTAGAAGGGAATCAATAAATATAAAAAAATAATAGTATGAAAAAAAAATGTGATTTTCATGAAGAAGATCATATAATTTACTCAATTTGAATTTAATCATAAATAAACTTAGTAAAAAGTAAGATTGTAAAATAAAACTCATACTTAATAAATGATTTATTCTTAGGTTATCTAAAATCATTTATAATAATTTTAAATTTATTATAATAATATAAAAATGTATTAATACGTATAAATACATACATTCCTTACGTTATATTATCTTTTCACCATGTCATTAACAATCTTTCATTATAACGATTATTCTGAGTGGTAATTTATTCATTTTTAATATTTGTTTTAGTTCTATAGTTATCATAATTTCATATTAATCATTGTTATATCATCTTCATATTCTTAATATTGTCATATATATCTTATTTTTACACTATCTCATCTATAATAAAAATTCGGTAATCATTTGTGTCCTAAAAATTATTACATCACTCATAGAAGTGGTTAAAGTGAACTAAACAAGAGTGTCCTTTAATGGTCAAGTTATTAAGAACATTCTTATTTTCTAATAATAATATTAATGTTTTTAAATATTATAAATTTAACAATGATAATATATTATTTTAAATAATTTTAGAACCTTCTATAAATGAGGTATATTGAAAATGAAATATATATCTTAGGGAAATTGTAGTTCATATATACTTGTGAATGATTATTCTGTAATCTAATGAGAAAAATCAAAGAAGTTTAGAATTTTTTAATAAATAATAATTATTATATAATTAATATATTATACATTCTGAAAATCTATCATTAGAACCATCAATGAAAGATGTGTATGGAAAATGAGTCATACCTTCATTTGGAGGGGGAAGTCTATAGGTACGTGCATACACCAGTTTCATTCCCACTTGACAAAAAAGAGGTGCAAAATGATTTTCTTTTACTCCTAACTACATCTTGTTATATTAATTATACTCCAATAATTATTTTAGGTGGGACTAAGAAGTTTAAGATTATGTAGAATAAGAAATAATCATTTAAAGAGTTTAGTAAGATTACTGCCTATTTTTTTAGAGTGATCATTTAACATACACCTTAAGCCTTTATTAGACGATCTTAGGGTATTAATAGTAAGTTAATAAAAATTTATTTATTATAGGATGGTTTCTAAAATAGGTCTTATTTGAGCTAGTGGGATCATTTTTTTTAAAATTAATGGGAAATAGGAACCCTTTTATGATTGAGGGGAGGGACACATATTGAATTAATTTAAAAATTTAAATAGATTAATGTCATTATCTTATGCATGTGAAATTAAATGGAAATGAATTAGATGATAAGATATTATTATGTATAAATATATTTAACCAATATAATTTAATGTTATTTTGTTATAATTGTTACCCCTATATTTGAGTTTAACCGCATTCATTACAGATTTTTTTTCACTAACTGTTGTAATAATGTTTTATTATTTTTTGTATTCATTATGAAAAAAAATTAAAGTGTCCCTTGTAGAAAATTAATTAATATTTTAAACATAGAAACTATTTTACAAAATCAAATATTTATATGTTGTATATATTATCTTTAAAAAGAGTTCCCAAAACGTAATAAAAAGAGTTATTGATAAAAAATACATCTTTAGGCCTAAAATTGTATTGACACTATTTCCATACCAAGTTTAAACTATTATATTATTTTAAAAAATTATTATTGAAAATATATTTAATAAATTTCATTATTAATGTTAATTAAAACTGATTTAGTGAATATATTATCATAAAAGCATATTGGGTGCATAATAATGGTTTTAATAAAAATAACACTTTTTAAAATTAAATGATTTTATGTTCACTCCAAATAATTATATAACAAATGTATCAATATATATTAATAAATTATTAATAAATTAAATCAAAATTAATTTTTAATAATCAGGAGTATATTTGTTTATATGGAAATATATTACGCATAGAAAAATGTAGTTCCTCAGAAATAATTTCTTTTAATCATGAAATAATATTATTAGAAAGTTAATGATTATTTATTTAGAATTAATCAATAAATGATAATTAAAAAAATAATTCAGTATTTATTTCATAATGTGGATAATACTATTCATACCCACCTATCCAAAAACATGGTAATTAATGTTATAAAACATAATTGTTCATTTATAATCTTGGTTTCATGAAAAGAAAGCGATGAAATAATTCAAATTAATTTCCATGGAATTCATATTTAACTTGTTTGAGTCCATACCACTGCATCAATGGAGAGTTATATAGACCCTTTCCAACATCTAGAATATAGGGGGACTGCATAGATGTTATAACTTCATGATGTTACTCCCACATATCCCACTCTATTCACCTAACATAATAAATTATTCATTAGATATTTTCCTCCTTCAATTTATCCTCTAAAAAATATTTTAAATATTCTCAAACACATATGTATTATATCATAACCATATTTAATTGAAAATGTTTAGTTTTCCCTAGTTCTATATTTAATGGAATTTTCACATTTTCTAATTCCTCCCACACTTGATGGTGTGAGTAATTAATATAGAACAACTAACTATAAATCCATAAACACAAAGAACAATTTAGGACATAACAATACGATTAATGAAAAAAACATAGGGGTGAAAACATAACAAACATTGAGGACACTGTAACAAGAATTATTTCTTTATTTAAATGGATTATTTTTTTTAAGAGGTAATTGATAATATAAATATGATTGATTCCTTAATATAGGTTCTTAATAAAGTCGATGAAAACAAGTTTATCAAAATTTTATGATTTTCAAATGGATATAATATTTTTATTATGAAGTTGATCACTCACAAAAATATTAATAAAAATGATAAATTGAAATGAAACATTAAAAGGATTATTTATATGTTATACTAATCAGTGTAAGGAATAAAATTTTAGGAGAATGTAATGTTTTTGTAAAGATAAAAATCCATTTTTCTTCCCTAATGGTGATCTTGAAGAAGATGTTTATAAAATTATGTTAGAAGGCTTTTTTACTAAATTATGAGGAATCCATTATCCCATAATTGAAGATGAAACTAAAAGTGTTTGATAAATCACACCAGGATAGGTATTTTATGATTAAATCAAATGTACATTATATGTATTTTTGAAAGGTAATAGTGTATAAAAACTGCATGTGAAATAAGATAACATGAGTTTATTAATTTTCATTATGTATCCCTATGGAAACATATTTACAAGAGATGGAGTCATAGTGGTTGAATAATGTTATATAAAAATTAATATTATCCTCAAGATTTAGATTTTTAATGAGATTTAATTTTTAATATTTTTATATTTCATACAACCTATTAGAATAATTTTCGTATAAAAATAAAAACATTCTACCAGGATGCTTGAATGTGTCTTTACAAATAACTTGTAGGAGGTATAAAAAACTATATTCATTTGAAAAAATTTAATCTAGGATAATAATGGGAAATATATGAATCATAAGTACTATTAGATATAGATAAAGAGATTGTTATACTTTATTTCATCAAGACAATAAATTATCTTTGAAGTAATTTTTAGTATGAGGTATCAAATTTTACCAAAATAATATCATATTATTGTAGAAAATAGATCCAGAAATATGTGAATGAATCACTTTGTTATGCTCTTATGTACTAAATAAATTAAATATAGTGTTACAACTATAATAATTTAGATTTTCCTGAAAATGTTGATGTTATAAAGAAAACTTCTTTTTATTCTTAATTTCATATAGAATTTTTTGTGTAATGGTATTAAAATAAAAATTTCTATTTTCCCTCTAGAAAAAAAGGCTAGGATTTTGTGTATGTAGATCAAGGCACTAAACACATATTGTGAATAGAGTCGAAACGTTAGGATATATGAGTAAATATGGTGATTTTCCTAGTAATCGTGTGTGAAAAAAAGTTTAAATAATAATTTTAAACACATGGTGATGGAACCAAAGTCAATGTATTTTAATTGTTAAAATAGACAAATAAATAAGAAATTATACTTCTTTTAGATTATTTGTCATGATAACCCCATTTTTCAAGGAAAAAACTGTATTTTTAACATAGTTGATATGAAACACATCGAAAATTTATAAATCTAAAGGGTCATGGTCTCCCTTAAATTCCACAACATCAAAAAAATTAATATGAATATCAATATTTATAGACAAGATAGTAATTTATTGAAATAAAAAAAATCACTTTTACAGAAAACCATATGAATAAAAGTTGTAGGATTTGATGTATATATTACCATTGGAATGAGGAACAACGGAGTAGTAACATGATTGATGGAATAATAAAGTAATAATTTTTTTAGGTGTTATAATATATATATATTTAAATATGAATACATATATATGTTGAGTGAAAACATGTTTTTACATTCCAATTGATCTTTTTATTATTAAAATCACTAATTACTTCTTATTTTATATGTTTTATTATCATCATAATTATATATATCGTAATCACATATTTTTTTCCATCACAACAACACATAATGTTGATCTAAAATGGAATAATATAACATTTTTTAATCATAATCACACATATTATTTCTCATCATAACCACATAAATTGTTTTACAATCGTAACAACTTATGAAGTTTTCATAACCATGTGGATAATAACCAATATTTGTATCATATTTATATTATGTATCATAATCATGAATTGTAATCACATGCACCATAACCAGGTTATGTATCTTATTCATAATATTTACTGTAATCATGCATCGTAACCAGGTTAAGTATTGTATAGTAATCATGCATCATAACCACATGCATTGTAATCAGGTCATGTATTATAATCATATTATTCATTGAAACCATGTATTGTAACCATGATATACATCATAATCACATCATGAATCGTAACCAGGATTTGTATAGTAATCATATTATGCATTGTAACCATGTATTGTAACCAGTATATACATCATAACCACATTGTGCATCATAACCCTGTTATGTATTATAACTACGATATAAATTGTAACCACGATATGAATCGTTGCCACGATATGAATCGTAACAAAGATATTCATCTTATCAATGTTATGCATTGTAACTAAGTTATGTAATGTATTCCTGAAATGCATTGAACTCATATTTTACTTGAACACCACATACATGATTTTCATTATATTTCATTTTCTCTTTCTTTCATACTTTTTTTCTTATTATTTTATAACAAAAATCATTTCATTAGGTTATTTATATACTAATCAAAATGGTGTCTTGAATTCTCTTTTGTTTTGACCGTTGTAATGCCAATTGTCCATGACCATCTGAATTTTGAAGAAAAATATGACCTTTGGAAGAAATATGACGGTCAGAACCTGAGGCCTATAAATAAAAATTCATTCGAATCGTAGCAGACAAATTTTTCATTTATCAAGTTCTAGAGAGAGATATTATTACCCTTCTCTTTATTCTTGTAAAAACCTTGAAGATGCATTATGTTAATTGCTAGTTTCATGTTCTTGTATTTCTATAAGTTCATTTTTTTCATTGTGCTACCGATCGTTGTGATAACCATCGAGGGATTCCTAGGATAGGAAGATGTTCTTATGATCATCATATCGAGGTATTTCAAGTGTTTTAAAGACAAGGGTTCTGATTACATTCTTAATCGAGGGCTTCTAAGGATAGGAAGATAGACGTGTCGATCATCGTATTAGGGGCTTACCCAGGTAGTGGTAAGACAAACCTTTTATCCTCAGTGAAAGGATACCCTGCTCATTGGGATAAATTAATTGTAAAACATTTCATTTTCCTCTATTATTTGTAACAGAAAGGGAATTGTATTATTTCTTCTTTCTATTCATATACATATATATTTTAATTGTTTCAAATAAGATAAATTCATTACATATTATATAAATAGATTATAAACATTTTATGGTGGAATCATTTACATTTGTATTACTCTTATCATTGTATTAAATTCAAATAAAATTGTTTTTCATTACTTATGGTAATCCAACATATCATATTCATCATATACTAGACCTGTACGGTAATATGTATTGGTTTTTAATTGTATTAGCTTAAGAACTCTTAAACTAATGTCATTCTTAGGTGTTTAAATACAAAGTTATTAAACCTATTTTTCACACCCTGTAATGTTCCATCTTAAATACATATACATTTATATTTCAAACCAACAATATATAGATATATATTAGTTTCTTAAGGGTACAATTACATTTAAACACACACAGCCCCACACACATAGTACTAAAAGGCAGGCCAAAGCACCCCTAGAGGAAGACCACCCATTAAGACTTATTTATTTTGTACATGAATCTTAGTCCCAGTTGGCATGAGGCCCCTAACATGACCTAAATAACTAGTGAAATTTCTTCCCTACGTCATCCAGCCTATGTGAACAGACCTGTTTCAGGCCTACATCACCACCATCTTCTGTTACTACTTGCCTACATCATGCATGTATCACTGCTTTCCTGCATCATCCTCTTTATCACTACCGGCATAGTACTATAATAAAACATAAACCCACCATGATTTGAACCCAATTATAATACAGAATTAATAGGAGCCTTTACAACTCGGATAATCCCCGAATTGAAAATTTCAATATATGAATATCATAATATTATAAATTAACATTTACTGTAAAAAATATATTGTTTTAACACCTCTTTAAAAAGTAATTATTTTGATAATGATTTTTATTATAATATCTAAATACTTAAAATTTTTAATTCTATTTAAAGTTTTTATTTAACTTAAATTTAAATTTGTTTTGGAAAAATTGATTATAATAATTAAAATCATTATTTAAGTATTATTCAGGAGTGAATTTTTTGTAATTTTTTGGAATAGTCTAATTTTTTATGAATAGTAAAATAAAATAGGCAACATATGGAATAATATTTAAATGGAAAAAATTATTTAATAGATATATAAATTATATGAAATTGGTAAACATGATTTATAATGAAATTAATTAATTTTAGTGAGAATATAAAAATATTTTTAAACATTACGAAATTTATTACAAAATAGATACTTGTTTTGTAATATATTAGAAATTATTGAAATTATTTTTTTTATTGTTATATATTTATTTTCTTCTTCCATGTCCCATATTTGGAATCAAGATGTTGATATAAACGTATAAGAATTTTTTATTTTTATATAAATTTATAATATAAAGAAATAAATTGATAAATATGATGTCATAATTCTATAATAGTGAAATCCTCATGAAAAAACACCATCCAACATGAAAGAATGACTTATGTTCCATAAAAGGGAATGAAATACAATTATTTGAAATATATAATTGAACTATTTGAAGCCTAGGTCATTAATTTATTTTATTTTCATTATTTAATCCAAAAATACTTTTTCTCTCCAAATATAACTACCTGCCCCTCACCCCATTTGAAGAAGAATTCTAGAAAAAAAAAATTTTGTCTCTAAAATATCTAACCATATTCTTCCTATTATTATTCCTATATTTCCTTGGGATATTTTTTCTCACCGAAAATCAAGTCTTCAATGTCGTGGTCCCATAATAAAGAAGTAATCTTCATTGAAGATGTAATAACTCCCATAAATTATCTTCTTCACTGTCATTTTCACTAATAATTTTCCTTAACATAATATCTAAATAATCATATATATGAATACAATATATATGTTATATATTTTGTTAATATAAATTTCTGATATTATAAATTCTATATACAAATTCTCTTTTTTCACGTCCCATTAATGGTTTATTTTTTCCACTTATAAGGTTTTCTTCAATTCTTTATTTTTCATCACCTTCACGAATGGTTTTTTTATTATATACAATACAAAAATTATCCATTTTATTTATATTTAAGTTACTTTTATGGTTTATAATTTATATTATATAAGGTTAAACTAACCTAAATTGTTCCTGACATACCATAATAAAACACCATCAGTATTTAATAAAATTATAGTCAATTATCAATAAGGAAAATATGTAATAGATATAAGTGAAATAAATATAAATGTTATATTATATTAATTTTTTAATATAAAAAAATTGGATTTATATAAAGGTCTAAGAATTATGGAGGGAAAGAGAACCTAAAGTGATGATTTATCGATACTAATTGTCTTTCCTTCTGGTTATAAACCAATTTTATTTCCCTGTCATATTTTTTAACTTATTATTATTCATTTTATGTCCAATAAAAAATTTATATTTACTTTTGGGATATTAATTCATTAAATGAAATAAATTTTTTATGATTTTGATTGAAATTTTTATTTCGTTTCTTTTTCAAACTCTGTGATTATCTATATTATTTAAAAAAGATTCTTATGTATTATAAATTTAAATCCTTATATTTAACCAATTCATTTACGCACTAGAATTTATATTTCATTCTCCTTTTTACCTCTATGGTTTCATTCATCATTCACACATGATGATGTCTTTTGGATAGTCTCTTCTAAATTCTCCTTTTTATTTCTACAAATTTATAATTTTTTTCATCTTTATACCATTTATAGAATATCTCCTCAATTTGATTATAAATAAACATGTATATGAATTGAATATTTAAGAAGTCCTTTTTATTTTTCCATTTTTCCAATTATTACATAAAATTTCATGATATTCAATGATCAATAGTTTATTTTGAAACCTATTTTTATTTCATCATGAGTCATCATGATTATGTGTATGGTTTTAAATATGATTATTATGTCATTTCTTGTGTATGTGGAGTAATTTATTTTCGATTTATTAATATGTAACAGGTGTTCTAAGAACTATATAACCTTCCAATTCATTAGTTAACACATTTAACTCATGAGATGATGTGTATGGGAAATGGGTAGAGAGACTATCCCAAAAAATAATATATTTTTATATAAATAATACATGACATATACTAATGATTTTTATATATTATGGATATTCCAAATTTTTCTCCCCTTTTATATATTTCCTATATTATAATTGTTATTATATTATACTTATAATTAAATAAATATTTTGATCACCCATGTACTCTTATTGACTCATATCTCATTTTCTATTTTATTGTTCCCCCTTAAATATATTTTAGCTCATCCTTTAATTGATGCTTGTCCCGAAGTAAACTATTGTGAGAAAAATTCCATTATGGGGCTCTAGGAGAACATTGATAATGGAATTCAATAATGTTAAAAAATTTATGTTTTATAAACCAAATTTTCCGAGACTATAAAAATATAAATTTTCGGTTTCGTACCATTATGGATTATTATATAAAATGTAAAAATAGTAGTTTATGAGATATATATCTTGTTATATTATGTATCTATGTATGGTTTAGATAATTTGGATATTTTTCTAGATAATAAAATATATTTTCTTATAGATAGTGGTATTTGAAATTAAATTTACATTAGAACAGAGAATTCATTTATATGTTTTTATTTTTAATTTATTGATTTATGTTCTATTCAAACTTTTCTATTTTATAAAATACTCAGAACTAATAAAATTCAAGAAAATAAATAATGTTATTGGAAATGTACTAATTTATTAGAAATTTTTTTAAATTTGATGGGATATAGAATTCTAAATCCTTATTGTGTTGTTTAACCACCCATCGTAGTTTATAAAAAATAAAATGAACTACTCAATGTATCAACACTAACTAATGAAATAGAAATAAAATATTTCATAATTTTTTTAAAAGGATGGAGGTGGGGCATCTTTTATAAGAAAAAATAAAAAAATATAAACCAAATATAGTATGGGAAAACAATAAAACTACCTAAAGAATAGGTTTAGATACCTAACTATTTTCTAAATATTTCATCTAGTTTACTTTCTTCCTCTCGAATTGCATACCAATTAACCCTTCTACGTCTGCCCCCCGACCTCTCGATATACCCCTTATTTAATAAATATATTTAATCATTTCAAGTATGGTATCATCATTATTTCTTTTAGATTCACATCTATATGCCTGCTCCTCTATGTTTCTCTCATGAAAGGTGTACAGTTCCATTGGAGTCATGATCCCCTCAACATCCATTCATCCAAACTAAGAAAGAATCTCCTAGTATTTTTTATCCTCACAATGTGAATAATAAGAACCAAAACTTTTATCCTCTATCTCAATGACACAAGAATAATTTGTTTAGATAAAGGATTAGTGTTACCTTTATTTGGTTTCTCTACCCCAACTTGATACACAAATCGAGACCATGACTACTAGTATATAACAAGATGAAAACCCACATTATCCGCAACTAGTTTTTAATAAGCATGGAAAATTTTAGAAATAACTATAAGATCATGTTCAAAAATATTATTAACATTTTGGTTACATAATCAATCCATCCTTTCTTGTGAAATCTTATGATCAATTTTTTTATTTCTTCTTCATTAACTGTTTTACCATCATGTCATTATCTCTACATGTTATTTGAGGAGCCAAAAATATTTTAGTTTACAGCAAGTTGGTACCTTTTACTTTTCTATAAGTATTAGTATAATTGAAATTCACCTATTCAGAGAAGATGGGAGGTCATGATTTCATCTTATTCTCAAAAGTAAAGGAAATAATCTTAGTTGAATCGCTTGGAAAAGCACCCTTCTCATAATTTGTTGCCTTGACTGTTTCTTAAAAACAACTCCTTGTGATTCCGTCTTCTTTTCGACATTATTTCCATCAATTAAAATTCCATCATCAATCTTACAAGGGCCAATGTTATTATTAGGCTGTTGTATTGGAGTAAGAACGTCATCCTTTTAAGAAGATGTATTTTTACACTTCGTAATGAAATTTCTCAAATCACACCCATGAAAAAAATAGAAAATTCAAACTATAGAGCACCAACATTTTAATTATTCATGACCTATAACATTACAGTTCTTGCAAAATTTTGGTATTTTCTCATATATGATCTTCAACTCGGTAATATCATCATCAGTTGCAATAATTACTTTATCAATAAGAGTATAGACAAATTCAACCTCTACCAAGAACCTGGAGAAGTGGCCAAATCGGTCCACTTTGATTTACATGTCAATTTTAATTGGAATACCAGTATATAGTGAAATATCATACAAAATATTAGGGTGGAAATATATCCAATTTCAACCATAAACCCTTACCCTAGTATGAGTAGTGATGTTACCAACCTCAAATGTGTTGAATTTTTATCCCATTCTTGAAGGTGGATAATCCCAGGTTTGAGTGAAATAAAACCTAATCTACACGCTAGGACATTCAATTCTTATGAGGGGAAGATCATATGGAAGAATATCCATCATAGCATAACGTAATTCTAAGAGTAAAACCCCAAATCATGGAAATATACTACTCAAATTCAACTATTTTTAGAGGCTGAGAGTCTTTAGGAAGAGATAGTCAATCTATGATCGTGTAATCACCTATCTTTAGACATTATGAAATAGTGTATGGGTCAGATTTGATGTCTGAAATGTTCCCTTTTAATTGAATGGAAGAATTAATCACACCTATGAAGCTAGAGAAAGAGTTATTTTTAAAGGTTCCCTCAATCACAAGAACACCATGTCGCGCCTGGGTATGATGCTCCATCCCTTAACTCGAGAGACCATGAGAGTGAAACCTACTTTCCATAAGAAATCTATCCCTCATAAGAAGGATTAAATTATTAAAGGAAAAGAGTAAACCCAAATCATGCTCAAATATTCGAGAGTGGTGCTCTCGACACTTTCCACTCATCCCATCAATACCTATTTGGAACTTAAAAATAAAAACCAATTTTGTTTAGTGGATCTTATAATACACTTATTATTGAGAAATTGGTGATTTCCAATGATAAGAATATTTTTTATTAATTATTTCTATATGTAAGGGAATGTTACTCGAGTTATCTGTAATATATTAGGAGACAATAATATTGTATTGACATTGAATAATAATATAAATGAAAATGTTATTTTTTAATTAATAAAATAATATTTTTCCAAAAAAAAATCTTGTTAGAAAATATTATACATATACGCTATCTAGTAACATAGAGAGAAATTTTTAAGAGCTTAAGAAAATGGAGAATGACTCTATTGTGTCCTATGAGGTAAATTTTATTAGCCTTGTTGGTAATAATGTACTTTTTTATCAACCATGACAGTGAAATTGGTTTGTCTTAATATGTTATAAAATGATATAATAAAGTGATTTAGGTATTAAAAACATTTGGAGTTATAAATATGTATTTTTTAGAAACCTCAATATGAGATGGATTTTAGATAATAGTTTCACAAAAATTGATAGAATAAATGATGTATCTAGTTTTATAATGAAGGATTAAATGATAATGAACATGTATGAATGATAATTTAACTACCCAGAGTTGAAATATGTAGAAGAAGAATCCTAAGGAATTTTTTTTGGGGAATAATGAAATTCATCAAGTGTGAAAATTAAGGACATGAATAAAAATATTATATAAGGGACATAAAAAAGACACTTTGTAACAAACTTATCCCATTTATCCCTAACTTTATTGAGAGAAGCCAACACATAACCTAGGCACAACATCCCATACACTAGATTCTACTAACTAGTGGTGATGGTCAGAGATATATAGTGGGGAGACAATAACCCCAAATAAATATATAATATAAAAAAATGGAAAAAATGTTGAACAGTCTATATTAGTAAACTCAATTGATATTTAGGAAATTTACAAATCAATCCCAACATAATAAAACAATTCATCTTATAATGTATTCTAGACTAAATGTTGTGTTGATAGTAATACATGCAACCATCTAAAAGATAGACTGAAAATAAAGACTCTCAACACCAGTCTGAAAAAACATGTTTAGTGTTTTCTCTAATCCTGAATCCCAATAACAAATATATCAATAAAAAATAGGACCTTTTTCCTTAGTCTAGACCAACATCAATGATATCTTCCCAGTAAAAACTGGTGTCTTCAACAAGGTGTGAGTAAAACTCAATAGTCTAACATTTACAATGTTTTAAAAAATGATTCTTGTGATAATAGGGCACACAATAGCATAATAAACATTTGAATTAGTTCATAAATTATCAATGACCATTAAAAGAAACCCTCCAACGATTGATCCCGGGCTTACACTTGTGGTTTACTCAAACCATTCTTGAAACAATGCAGGATATCTCTATTCTTTACCCTATTGAAAATAACTACAATATGATTCTATGTCCTCTCCATCAATATCACCCTCATGTGTTATGTGTACCCACACATCATTCCCACATGTGGAAATGGGAAAATGAATATCTCCCCCAGTAATCTGGTAACCATGAAACTTGCGCCCATAAATCGATCAACTAATCTACTTTCCCTCCTAAATCAATTAACCAAATGTATTTCCCTCAGAAATTATATATATCTGATTCTCACTCTCATGCATCAAGAAAATTTACATCTCACGGTCATTCATCATTTTTCTTCTCATATACTCCTTAGTAATTATGTAATAATTAATGAAAAAAATGTAATAAAATTTCCAAACATGATATCATATTCTAAATAGGATAATTCATGCCTAAAATAGTTATCCTGAAAATGTCAATTGAATTCTATTAAAAATTAATTACATTACTTATTTCATGATCATTTTTCAATTCACATAAAAATAATGAAAATTTAGATACACATTCGGTTTAATCCAAATTATCTTTTCAAATTCCAATCCATGTACTAATTTCAAATTTCATACCCCCAGGGTTACAAAGTCCAGAAGGGTTCAATCCAATGAACACCTACAATTTAAAAAATCAATTACTAGGGAACAATATGCAATATCCATATTACTAACAGGGTCATGTGTAAGTACAACTCTTTGGAGTCTACATGTTTAGGCCAAAATCACCACCAGACCCAACAAATATGTGGGGGGTATAAGGATGAGGATTCATGCAAATCTAGTGGATTTAAATTGGGATATGTTGTGAACATGAAATGTTATCATGAATTACCACATTACACAAACTAGATAAACCAAAATAGAATATAAGGAGATGTTTCATAATATAAACCTCAAAATCAAGAAGAATATTCAAATGATCAAATTCTCAAATCAACATGTAATACCTCGATTGCTATAGACAGCGAAAGATCCACCACATCAATGTTGAAAGAATAATATCCAAGAGGAAAAACTGAGGTGCATACCAAATATAATAAAAATAACCAATTCATGTTCAATAGATTAAAGAATAGATCAACAGGTAGATGATTAGAATTGGGGAAGCCAATGAAGCATCATAGCACCAATAAAATTCATAAATATTGAATTCAGACAAATAAAGGAATTAAATAGATTAAACTAGTGTTTTATGGGGGACAATTTGGATTCATTCCCTCATTAAAATGACTTAGATTGATGCTACCGACTAGCTACATGCTGACACTAGATTGGTGATGGTGTCATCCTGAGTAACTGCATGTCTAGAAATCCCCCGAGTTCGATAATAGGATCTACAGATGGCTGGGGAGATTCATGTAGGATGTCTATTCCCCTTGAGATCCATCATGTGGATAGTGGTTCTCACTAGCTATCTAGTGGGACTCCTAGATCTATAAATCGATATTTCCCAATCTACTGGTTGGCCCATGCATTCCACCATCTAGTCGATGTCACTAAGGCATACCCAATACTATATTCCACTTCCATCCATTGATACACTACATCAATAGAACCCTTTACCCCTCTAAAACTTAATTTCATAAGGTTAAAACTCTTAATCATGGACCCAAATATATTCAACACGAAACATAAATAAACAAGTACTTGGAAAGGAGTGAGGTCTTATAATTTTTACACGATATAATAGATCCTCCCCAAACTATTCTCCAAACCATTACTGAGAGTTATTGATGAAAAATTTTCACTACAACACCCACATATCTGACTCCCTCTCCCATGTATCCCTCAACATATTCCTTTGATATCATTGAACTCACACTATGGGAATAGTCTTTACATAATGATTATTCTCACTACAATATTAAATTGGGATCCAATTCCCCTTAAATAAGGCATCAAAATTAGAATAAATATAATTAAAATATATGTTTTAAGGATGATTTGTGTGATTATTTTGAAGCTAAGACACATGAAACATGTCATTAAAGTCACTATAGAACTTTTGAGGAGCCAAAAAATTTGACATTAAGTATATCCTCCCAACTATCTAAAATATCCCAATAGACCTGGGTGCTACCATTCCCTTCTTCTAGATGAAGAATTTTTTTATTCTATGATAAAAACTAAAATTGACTTGATGAATATCCATGATCTTCATCAGTAATTTCTAATGGATATTGTATGATTTATTCTTACTCTGTGTGTCTTCCAACCCCTTCGAGATCAACAAAACATGTTCAAATTCCATTTTTACAAGGTTTGTTCCATCAAGTTCTGACTCACCTACCTATAACAACATAAAGTTTAATGAAATGACCTTCTATATAAATATTCTTAGGGATATATTGGAATCAATTCATAGGTGAAATTATTATAATTATACTCTATGAGAAAAATATGATACTCTCAAGAACCATTTAATTCTAGAAAACGTACTCAAAACATATCATCTAGAATTTGAATAAACTACTCAAATTCTCCATCTATATGACGATGGGAAGATATAATAAGAAGAAACCAATGATCCCAAATCCTTATGAAACTCATACCAAAAAGTTCATGTAAAACTAGAACAACATTTGGAAAGGATACACTATATAACACCATCTACTAAATCTATATCCTGCACATAATGATTACCCAGATCCTTGATGGAGAAGGTCTCCCTAATAGAAAATAAGTGAGCTACCTTCATCAGTCATTCCATGATCACCCACATTATTTATTTTTTATTTTGTGTCTTTGGTGAAAATTTCATGATATCTATATTGATATCATCCCACATTAATTTTTTGAATATGCTAATGCCACAAAAAACTAGTGGCCACTGATGTTCAGACATCATGTGCGGATAGGGGAATCATTTATACAAGAATTCCAAAATATATTTATTCATCCTTAAACATCTATATTGCATCAAAAAAATATATGAAATTTTTATTATCCTAAGATATAATTCATTTTTGGGAGTATTTAAACCCTTTATTAACTCATCACACATTCCCATACTATCCTAAATTCCACCATTTGAATGAATAATCTCATTGAGATAAAGTTAATATCTTTATGGAATCATATATGGAGTCCCTAAAGTCGAAACCCTCTAGATCATATAACATCCATCATATGATCTGATCTATAATTTTGTAAACAATAGATTTCAATTTTAGAGTTACTCACCAATGAGACTCCTTAATATATATATATATATATATATATATAACATTGTAATGAGTTCCACCACCCACAAATAATCACTAGAATATCATAACACCTTTGATTATGTCTTCTTAATCAATATGTTGACAAAAAATTCATTAATAAGTGTGTATTAAAAATTATGTTCAAAATTTGATGATTCTCAACTCATCTCCAATTTTTATGTTTCAATACCTGATGTAAAAAGGTATATCTAAATATCTGGGAATTTATATTAACCATAAGCCTCTCAAAAAAAGACAATTCATCCAACATCTCAGGTCATGTATCACTACAACTAAATCTAGATCATGAACAGATAAAAATGATCATGAGTCCACAAATATCTAGATCCACAAGAAATTAATATATTATCCACTATCCCATCATCCCTATGATTGACTCATTATGCATTGTTGTGCATGGTATGCTCCTTAATCAAATTAGGTTTGTGAGGATCAATACTGATGTCATTTTATGCTTCGGTTGTTGGAAATATTTCTCACAAGAATCTAGGAAAAACAATTTCCCCTTTCTTAGTAATACTAGACATTATAACTTCTTATTTGGGAGACATCCTAGATGAATCACTGATAATAGACTTATAGACCCACAAAGCATTGAATATCAAATACGTACTTGGGTATCTCCTATGATACCACAAATATCACCTTCTTCTAGTCTACAAACACACCATTCACTATGATAACCCAGACCAAGATGAAAAACATGTCAATACAGAAACTAAATTTACATATCTTGGTATATAGACCACAATCTTGATGTTCACATATAGAGATGTCAATATTTTGGGCACTATCATCTATATACTAGAATTATAATAATATTTCATCAAGGAATACATGAACAACCAAATCCAGATATAGATGGAATATCTGATTCATCAAGGCCATGAATATCACTGGTGTGTAATTCACACTGAACAACATTACTATGAACTAATATAAGACATACTATCTCCTCAAGTTAGTTAGATGATTGTTAGGTGATCTAACTCTCAACTGATTATTCCAAGACCTCATCTCATTCATGGATGATATCTTGGCACCTCCCAACTAATTACATAGATCATAACTATGTGGAAGGGGATTCCAAATATTGTCATTCATTTGGGATAGTTGCCGATTTTCAACATAAATGCACATGCTTCTATATTCCTTCATGAAAAAAAAACATAAGATAAATTTAGAGTTATTTAATATGGTTTAGAAATCACATTTATTTTATATATTTTGATAATAATTTCAATTCAACTAACACCATTTGTTAAATCCAGTATGGTTGGATGGAAATATGTTCGACTCCCAGAACCAACTCAATAGTGAACTCAATCTCTCATTATGGTGGTAAGATAGATAACCCTTTAAGAATGAATTTTTTTCCAACTACAAGATACAATATACCCTTATTAGAATCACAAACCTTAACAATAAGGCTCAATACCTGGGCCATGATACAATTTTATTTACACTGAATTGGTCCTACATGATTATCCCGAAGATAAAAATAACCATGACGAATATAGTTGTCCTCATCCAAACATATGATACCCACTCTCCTTTGATGATGTCATAGAATATCTTTGTATAGAGGAATCCAATCCATGCCTATAATAAAATAAAATCCTATAATTTACAACAAAAATAGATCCCAAAGAAAATAGTAACCACCAATCGCAAGAGAACACCCCTTACAAAACCAAAAAAAACAATGACCATTCCCTTAAAATTGTGTTGACAGAAATAACTCAAAAAAATTTTATAGTCACACCCATGAAAAAGAAAAAATCATTTTTATGAAATATTAATATTTCCCTATATCGAAATGTGAATTTAAAGAGTATATGCTACTAAAATTGTAGCTCGGATTGTGGAAGGTCTTGCACCCATCCTGATAGGTATTTGTCGAACCATATCAATATTGATTACACCTTTACCCTAAATGCCTTCCTAATCTCTTGGAGGTATTCGAGACTTATTCTAACATATTCCAACCCTGTATTAACCTTTTCTCTCTATTTTAATGTACAATTTGTAGTCCATTAGTGACTCATCTTCTGTTGAGTAACAAAACCCTTTCCAATATCTATAATCCATCTCATTCCCCCATAATTGGATTCTCTCTATGTTATCCTATAGAACATTTATAGGTGATCCATCCTTCCAAACATAGGATAGCCCATTGGTGGCCAAGAAAAGTGATCTGACTCATAGTTAGGCCTTCCACTCTAATTGAATCACACCAGGTCAACTCTTAGAAATGTTTACATAGTACCTTGAAAATCATTCTAACTACTATCTGGATGGTAGAAATAAAAATTATTTTTCCAATTAACAGAGGTAGTATTTCTAGAACTATCAATGCAAACATCCAACCCCCAATGCAGGGCCTCCTCTAGGATCCCTTTAGATATTCAAACTTGATCTGTGAAGTTTGAAAAATTAGTCATCTAAAATACCTTCCCTTGGGAATTTATATCATATTGAAAAACCTTATAGAATAATTTTCCCCTATCTACCTCATCTCTATAAAACATTGGATAATAATTTCAATGTTTTATGAAAATACATGTGTAATCCATTACTTCAATGTTCCCCTGTATTAAGTTAATGAATTCATATTCTCTCTCATCGCATATAATTTCTATGTAGAAATAGTCAAGGAACATTTTTTTAATTATCTTAGGTCAGTTCCTCATACTAATTTTCTTAAACCAAGGCATCCCACTAGTTCATTTCCATACCCTATATCTTGTTCACTGAAACCTTCACCCTCCTCTCGATGGGTTTCTTCAAGTTATTAGAGCATTTTAATTGAAATAAACGAAAAAAATTCTTCATGGGGCCTCCATCCATTATAGACATGAGTGGATACTACAACTGAAACTCTCTTGTGAGAATTAAAATTGTAGGAATTAGGTGACTTGTCTTCATATCTATAGATTTAATTACCTTATAGAAACTATCATGGAGCTAATATTCAATTAAATCTATGAATGATATAAGAATTATTTATTCCGCATTATGAGTGTTATACTCATTTCCACTCTATTTACATTCAACTAGATTAAAATGTGGAAATGTTTTTTTACAAGTACCCACTCACTCCATAGATCATATGTTTCATCATAAGATCAACTCATAAGAAAAAAAAAACTTGGTATCCATGTTTAAAATTTTATCTCAATTATTATCGTAACATGTGAATTAAATATATTTTAATATAGAAATCATTATTCCATATTTTTTTCATGAATTTAATTAAATTTCGTGTGAACAAATGAATCCTTGTCATAAAAATGCATTCCAACATACCTTTATATACATCTACCATGATGCATGCATGGGAACATAATTCCATTCTCATCTAAGATTAAAATCTCACAAAATAGTGACATTACATAATAAGCGAATTACATAATGTGAAATAACATCACAATTGTAACCAGCAGGCCTCATGAACAACAATCTCATCTTCAGTGACATAAAATTTACCCATTCACAAGGTTTATCTACTGCAATTCACGATCTCATTACAAAAAAGTGACACATCCTATACTCCAATATTTCTTCTCCAAATCATAAAGTATTGGAAAAATATTCATTTGAAATAACATGGTAGTTTATACGGCCCATTTCTCCTTCATATTTCTAGGGTAGGTTTCCACATGACCTTAGATATGACTCCCAATATGCCAAAGGATTCCAACTACCGATGTGGGTCTATTATATATAGTGGGGAGACAACATCCACTAGTATAGAATAAAACAAGTATATTTTTAAAACTATTAATATAAGTAAACTCCAATAGATTTTAAGGAAAATTATAAATCAATTTAAACATAATAAACCATGTCATGTATTCTTTTATGTGAGACTAAATGTAATTCTAATATAATTACATGAAAACAATTAATACTAAAATTAATGTCACCCAAAACCAGTCCCAAACATCAAACATTTTCCCATATCTACAATTTATTCCGATAATAGAAGTAATCAATCAAGAATAGTTCCATTTTCTATTTTCAATAAAAAAACCATTAAGTTTTCTAGGGAATTAAATGAAAACCAAAACACAGTTTAAGTTAAACTTATAATACCACCATAAACAATATCTAAAAAACCCAATATTTGAAAATACTACATTAAATAACATGATTTTCATAGAAATTAATTCATAAATTATAATTGAATATAAACGTGAAAACACAAACCTATAATCTCTAGGTTAAAAACCATGGTTAATATAAACCTTCCTCAGTATGATGACACATATTTTTCTCTAAAACACTAGTTCAAATAACCCTAAGAGGAATCCATGTCCTCTCCCACACTCTTTCCCACATTTATCACCATTATTCATTTAGATCACACACATATACTAAGGGGGAAAATCATCTCACCAATATGCATCAGGTAAATATACATTTTTCTAAAAGGAACCATATATTTACACACCACACCCACTCGAATAAAGAATGAGACAACTCAAAAAAATTATTATGCATTCCAAAAATTTCATCATATATCATATTAGTCATTTTATTATAATGATTAAATATCTTGAAATTTTATATTACATTCCATTTATCCCTTAATCTAATTACCAATTTTATGAAAATATGTAAATTATTATAAGAGTAGTGACAATTCAGATTCACATTCCAATTAAGAAAAATTATTGTTTTGTATAATTAACTATACCAAAATTTATAATTGAAACCCCCTAGGGTAACAAATATTTAAATGGGTTCAATTCATTTCTCATTCCTTGATTTTAAAATCATTTTAAAGTGAACCATTTAAATATTTTCATGTTCCATACCATGTTCAACATTACACAGACCTCTCGGGTGGCCACAAGTCTAGGTTTTAATTAACGTAGCAATAAATTGATCCCTAAGAGGTTTAAGAATTAGGAATAATGTCTATAAAGTGGATCACCTTTAATAAAATATGAATTCACATCATGGTTGTATGAGTAATGGTTATATTTCTAATGATGATGAGACTAAAAATAAAATATAAAAGGAAAGAGGTATTATATAATAGGATAACGTAGCCTTTTTATGACTTATGTGTGTAGTGTAATAATAAATGTTTTCATGTATTTAGATTCATGAATTTTGTTATATGAATGGTGAAATGTATAAGGTTTTTCTAGATTTTTTTTCACTAAATATTTACAAATGTTTAATGTTACTGATAGACTGGAAAAGTGATTTAATGAAAATATCCTATTTTTACCAAGGGAAGGTAACCCTTAATGTGGTAAAGATATGGAGATATCTTGGATAAAGAGATTACTTTTTGGGATGAAGTAAATTGGATAGTATAAATGAATATAGAATCAATTAAGTTTTTGTTGAACAACGGTCTATGTCATCATGGATGATGTTTACAACAAATTGGATTTAAAAAATATATCCATTAATCTTTTGAATAATAAAGCATGAATGTTATAAAAAATTATTTTTGTAATTTAAGTTGTTATTATATTTCAAGTGAAAAATCAATTAGGGTATTCACATGTTTGGAATGTGACAAACTAGAGATAATTTGTGATATTGGGGTTCAATGTTAGTAAGATTTCATAACTATTTTCTAATGTTTTGGATTTTATGATTTTTAAAGGGTTGTAAGGTTAACCATTTATAGAAATATTACTTTACCTATTGGATATAGTTGGGTAGATTAAATTATAATCTCACCACATGTTGATTTATGCATATTGGATAACCTAATCTATCAACTTTGGGTGGATGATAACTAATGATAAATAATGACAAATGGAATGGAATATCATGGATATCATGATCTATTAGTGCTTCAGGATTTAAAAAATAACATTCCATTTTAGATGAATAGGTTAATTGGATCAAGGAACACCAAAGGGCATGTTTTTCTAGAAACCATTCATGTATATCTTTTCTTGAAAATTATACAACATTAGGAAATTCACTATAAATAAAATGTTTTCCAAATACCTGAAATTTTTTTGAACTGATGGTATTTAAAATCATCACATATTTATGAATTTGAGGCCATATATTTTAATATAACATTCACATGATTTTTATTAATGACCTCAATCACTCCTTAAGAATATTCACTCTTTTTCATTAAGCCCATTTGTTCACTTCTCACATAAGTTCTTTTATGTGGAAACCCAGTTATATTTTACTTTGGGTAACCATTATGAATCCAAAAATATTTTCATAAATGAATTTTTAGTAATTAATTTATTGTGTGAGTTTCTAAAAAATAAACATTCAAGTATTAATCTTTTTACAGCCCATAAAAATTTCAAGGGAGAAATTCATTTTAAGGGTAGTAGAATATAACACCTAGATATTTTGTGAAATATTTTGTTCCAAATTAATTTTTTCTTTTGATATTATTAATTTAGGAAATATATTTTATTTATATATTAAAACACTATGTTTGGAATTCATCATTCTCAAAATAAATTTAATTGTTCACTATACACAACACCTACTTGCAGTACATTGCAAACCACAAATAGTTTCTACAAGACGTCATTTTATTGTTAGAATTATTTAAACACTATAGTTATAAAAATGTTGACAAACAAATTAATATGGATAGTAAAAAATTATTTTTAAATATTACTTACAATTTTTTTATATAAATAAAATATAATAATTAATAAAAATATAATTTTTTCTAAAGTGTATATGTTTAAATATAGTATTTTCTCGAATGAACTCCATTTCATGTCCTTTTTCTAAAAACAAAAAATAATAATTTTATACACTATTAGAAATTTAAATTTATAAAATAAACTTCAATTTTGAATTCAGAATGTTTAAATTATCTTATGGTGAATTTTTGGGATTTTTCTGAGAAACGTCAGTTTTTTATTAATAGTGATAAATACTTTATTTTAGTTCAAAATATCCTTTCCATTTAATGAAAAATTAATATTAACTTATATATAATTTTTTTTATAAACTAAAAATAGAAGATTTATTACTATATTATACCAAAATAGGTCACTTGAGTATTTTATTATATGGAAATTGTTCATAAATAAACATAGTGGAGCATTGCAAGCTTTTAATTAATTACCACCTTTCTAACCACGTCTGCTGGATTATGGTTAAAATTAATTATCCCACTTAGGTGACTTTATTTTTGAAAAAAGAACATGCACGGTAATATTAGGTGTGAAATTTTTATTCTAAAAAGATCAACTTAATTTTTGACCAAAAATATTATTGAATGAGACAAAATTAATCACAATGGTTAAGGTAAAATTAAGCTTAATTGGGTAATAATCCACAGACATAAGGGCCTAAATTACCAATACACTTTTCCAAAAGCCATTTTATACCATATTTTGACTATATCCCATAATATTTCTAATTTAATGAGTTAATGGATCACTATTCAATTAAAGTTCCCAATTTCATATGTTATGTAACGAAAAAAAGTACATTCCAAAACCTTAATATTTATAAAACATTGAGATATGGAAAAAACATATTAATTGTTGTACATATAAATTTGAGGAAAAAGTATTTGTTTTTTTCAAAATTACTTATAAATGAATATTATAGATGATTTAGTTACTAAAAATCTTTACAAAATGAAAACCAAGTTATTATTAAGTAAAAAATTAACTGAAAAAATTGATACTATAAATATTAAAGGTGACGTAAATTAGTTAAATTAGTATAATTAGTTATTATATAGATTAAAATATCATTTTAAAATGATTTAAAATTAAACTATTTTCATTCCAATATTTTTTTGATATTTATTAAATTAAAATAATATAAATAATTTCCAATTGACCTTAATGTTATTTAATAATAAATGATATTTTAATAAATGTTTTAAAATTAATAAAAATCATACCATAGAAAAAATTATTTTAATCTATTAATGAATTTAATATGTGGTCCATTAATATACAAATGTAACTTTTATAAATAATATACTAACCAATAGATAGTAAAAATATTTTTAGCAAAGTCCAGTTTAAAGTAGTTTTTTTGGGCTTCAGATGCGCTCGTTTTAAAATTAATTTACAAAGGTAATGATATTTTAATTTTTTAAATTAGTTATAATAATTATAATTAAGTGGGTTTATTTTTTCTAAAAAATATAACTTTAATTTAATTTTAATTGATAAATTACTTATGTCATAATACTAGATACTATAACAAAAACTTAAATAACAAAATTTGGAAAACATGGATGTTACTGAACAAAATTATAAAAATGAGCTTTTTTTGGGTGTTGTGGATTATTTTGAGTATTACTCACATTTACATCATTTTGATTCCATTTTTTAGGTACATTTGGTAAATCAAACCCCCATTAATGTATACATTTTGGTATTTACAAGAATTTCACTCCCCCTCCACTATAAAATAGCCACCTCTCCTCCCAATTCTTCACACCTTCCAAACCACATAGGCTTGGCCACGATCTACCCAATAAAATTACCAAAATCCATAATTTCATCTTTTTTTTAAGTGTCTATTTTTTCAGTAATCAATCAGATAAATCACTTAGGTGAAATCCAAATGGATTTACCCACAAAAGATGTGACATCCTTCCTCAAGCTCC
The DNA here is from genome assembly GCA_963277665.1 of Viscum album. Taxonomy (NCBI): domain Eukaryota; kingdom Viridiplantae; phylum Streptophyta; class Magnoliopsida; order Santalales; family Viscaceae; genus Viscum; species Viscum album. The sequence continues at coordinate 82,563,620 of OY728121.1, read as the reverse complement.
ATTATTTTATTTTAATTCTCTAATATGTCTGATCTACTTATTCCAGGATTATAAAAATGAACCAGTATTCAAATATTATATTATTTTTTATACTAATTTTTCATACAAAAAATACACACACTTCCCTATAATGGGTAACGAATATACTGTTTTTGTGTACGGTAAACTACCAACTCACAAAACAATGATTGTTTATTTTTTCCTTTAGCAACATTAATGATTGGTAATTTTGATGGAAACATAGTATATATATTATATTTATTATATTTATTATCCATTTATGATTCTATAATTATTTTATAACAAAAATCAGTATGCATTCCATCTTTTGTAAATATTATTTTTTAGTTTGGTGAAGTGTGGACTTCCGCCTCCTTAAAGTGATGTGATTCGTTCACACACTACATAAAATGTATTAAGGAAAAAGTTACTAAAAATATATGATATATATGACATAATAATTATTATATAATGATAATATATATATATACTTATATAACATTTTCATTCTTTCTTCCAATAGTATATGGAAAACAAAAACTGTGTTTATGAATACATACGACCTACCGTCCCCATGAACGGTTTATTACATTTCATACTTCTAAATTGTATATAATATTATAATAAAAGTATAAATAATATTAAATATATTCATATCAGGGTTTAAAATATAGAAATCATTATTTATATACATATATAAAGACCAAATATATAATGAATTAAGACACATGGGAAAAACAAAGAGAATATTTTATGTAGTGTAGCCTTGTCATGAAACTATTAACAAGCAGGTAAAATGAATTCATAATATAAACATATATGATATCATAAATAAAAATAGTTTACATTTAAATTTTTATAATAAAAATATATTTATTATACATGAGTTTTTTATGAGTATGAAGAGATTCCTGACATAAGATTGGGGAATTTCATCTATCTTTTTATTTCCGTGAGATGCATGCAATGTTTTCCACTCTTTTCTATTGTGTGGTGTATATACTTAAAATTAATGTGTTATATGATTATTATTATTATTAATTTTATGGGTGTTTACATATCCATTAAATGATCTATCTTTCATGGGGTGTATGTTTTAAAATTTACCAAATCAAGAAGACAGTTTTGTCTTAGTTATCCTTCTTTGAGACACATGTTTAGTTATGAACCTATATTCTTTTTTGAGGTGTATATAAATACATTTGAAATATTATATCAAGAATATAATTATTTTAATGATGTTTTAAGGTGCATTTAATTTCATTTTCTTACATGGGGATTATGGTTCAGTGTTTCCAAGTGGTAAGAGTTCTTTGAAACAACCTCATTACTTTTTGAGATTGTTTATAATTATCCATCCATCAATTAAATATTATGATCCATATTTTATGTAATATCAATAAATTTATTCTAATATTGTTATCCATTATATCTTTACGTATAGATACCAATTTTAATCTCTTTGGTGCTCAAGATAATTATGAAAAAATGATTATGAAAATATGGCCATAACATTCCTTTAAGTCAGAAATCTGGATTCATTCAAAAATAGTGATTTAAAAAAATATTTTCAATTTTTTTTTACAATTATCCAAGGATGCTAAAAGTAATTTCTACCCATGTTTTTAATTTTAAAACAAAAGTGTTTTAAAAAAGTTAAACTTCTTGTCACTTTCTGGTTGAGGTAATTTTATAATGTTTTTACAGAGCAAAAGTAATATTCAACATGTACAGATTTACCCACATTCTTCACAATCATTAAGCTAAATATTGTTTTTCAAGATTAAAATTCTATTCTTTTTGAACGAAATTTTTAACTAATATTATTTAGATTCATTTTTAAGTGGTTTTCTATGAAAATGGTTTCAATAATGATTTTTGTTAAAAAAGTGTTTAATTGATTTTCAAAGCATTCCATATAAGATTTCAAAAAGGTTATTTTCAATGAAAATTATTTAAATGATTTGAAGAATTATTTATAAGTTATCAAATCCATTTCTTTAAAATGTGTTTTAAAATGTCGTTTAAAATTTTTTCAATATTTAGTTATATGTTTTTTCATTATTTTCAATGAAATGTATCTTAAAATATATTCAAGATTTCACTATAATTTTTAAGTAATTTTGTAAATTTTTTCCAATGATTATTTTATTTGATTTCAGGTTTATTTGAATGAAAATATTTTTCAAAAGATTTTATGGATAATTTCTTCCAAAAATAATAAAGTATATTTTCCTTAATAAATTATTTTAAAAGATATTTCAACATTATTTTCCATCTAGGATGACATATATTGGTGTTCCTCATGCCTTTATAGGGAAAATATTTAATTGTAACACTCATATTATTTCATTAAATGGATTGTGTTTTAAAATAATGAGTTTTATAAATATTATTTTTTTCATGTGTTAAATTCATTTGAAACCCACTTCTTTTCATAGGTTATATTAATGATGAAATTATTATGAAACCTGTATCTTTTTATATAGGTTACGATATGATTACATGTTTATATACCCATTTCATTTTATGGGTTAAGATATGATTTCTCCTGATTTAGTGGAACATGCATGTATGATTTCTTTTTGAGAAGCATGATACCTATATCTCCCTCTAATGCATTGGGTAATGACTAATATTTCATGATATATACAAATATGATCATAGGTGTGATCCTTGTCTACTATGATGGACATGGGATTGTACAATAACTACCAATATGGTATTGGGAGTGAATATATATGACTAATATTGTCTTGTATGGGAAATATGAATACCAATATGATATAGAGAGTGAACTCATGATACAAATCTGGACATGGTATTGATTCCTTGAATACTATAGAAATAATTTTTACATGATTATGTGTACTCCATAATTCCTTGTATTATTCATATTAATCCTATCATGGATTATGTTATTTATTTACATATGATTCATGTATAATTAATAGCCATAAATTATTCTATGTTTATTTTTGATGATAATTGATATGCAAGATATTATATTCTAATGTTTAAACCACATTCTCACACCATTATGTTCATGTTTATGCTTACTTGTCTTTGTTGTTTTCCTTTAATGAGCATCTAAGCTCTCCACATTTTTTGTTCCATTCCCCAGGTTATGAAGATATGTTTTATGTATGATATGTCTATAAACGGTACTAGTCATGAAGAACCTAGTGAGAGATAATGTAGCTCACTTATGTATCAGTAGTTTTGTTTCCATGTTTCCAATGGAAATAAAATAATATGGTATTTGGATATCTATTTCTATAATGGTTCATATATTCTGAAAAAATTATGTAAACCAATTGAGGGTTGTAATGTAACATCCCAGGTAAATAAAGAATAATACATTTTCATATTTATTAATATTTATGAATTAAATATTAATTTTACTTTAAAAGGGTTGCTATGTTCGATAGCATACCCGATACGCAACAAAGAGTTTCATTGAAATCTTTCGTTGCACACTAGTAATAAAATAATATTATTTTAAATGGTAGTTAACACACAGCCGTTGTATTGGCGGGAATGGATAGAAATAACTAAAATATGATTATATATGTTTTTAAATTGTTTTTACTTTTATCTAATAAAAGATAAAGGCTTAAAATACGGAAAGAATTCAATTTTAGGCGTATATGCCCTAGTTTTCACTAAAGGTTCACTTATCGCCTTTTGATGACGAACCGTCATTAAATATAGTTTTGATCACTCTTATACATTCTATTGGACCAAATATAACTCTTTTTTAGAATCGGGACATCAAAATTTACTTTGTGTAAATTTTTGGTATTTTTCTGATAAAGTTCATTTTTTAATGAATAGTGTAAAATGTTGTATTTTAATTCAAAACCTCTTTTTAATCTAATTTATTAAGATGATTAGATAATCTTTTGAATTGGTTTTTAAGTGCAATTAGAATATATTTTTACCATTTAACCCAATAGTGGTCATTGGAATTAATTTAAATTTTTAATCGGATTTCAACTAGTGTCAATCTTTTGATACTTATTGTTTCATAAAAACACGCTATTTGCTCTGACAGCGGAAATTAATTATTAAATTAATTAATTAAACTTATATGTTTTAAATTTTTTAAAATGGACTTCATTTTTGAATTCGGAATATCAAATATAGCTTAGGGTGAAGTTTTGGTATTTTTTTGAAAAACTATAATTTTTGATGAATAGTGAAACCACTAAGTGGTACTTAAAAAACTGATTTTTCGTTTAAATGAACTTTTACCACTTCTGTGTTTTGAATTTCAAAAATCCGACATACATGGTTGTCAGTAAGAAGTAAAATGTGGTTCAATGGGATTAAAATAATTTTTTGGTGAATAGTAACTTATTATGTTTTTAATCGCGATTAGAGTTAATTAGTGTAGTTTAAGGTAAAAATAATGTTTTAATAATATGAGATGAGCTTGAAACATGTCCTACCCTCATTGGATGTGTCATGGCCGACCAAGATAATCCATGTGTCAACTTGGAGACCCCATGGAGCCACTTTGGTTGGGAAATGACATTAATGCCTTTTTATTTAATGTAAAAGTAAAAATGACACAAACATGAGTTATTTTTCTAAAACAATTTTTACATGGGGTTATACAAGTCAGATTTTTTATTATAAATAGTAATTGGAATGATAAAAAGATTTCCAAAGTCATGATATTTTTTTTATAATTTTTAGACATTATATAAATTAAATTATTTATGACATCATGATGATGCAGCGATTACCTCATTAATAAAGGATTTAAATAAAATGGAACGATAATGTAAAATATATGACCTAAACATGTCCAAAACCTATTGGATGGGTGGATTTAGAACCCCTATCACCTTATCCTCAAAACACATCAATTTGGGACCATTAAAATCCGAAACTCATTCTAAAATAATGTAACATTTTCTTACTTTCCAAGAGTGCCCCTCCTCTCCTCTTATAAAAGGCCCCCACCTCTACCTCCTTACCCACACTCCCAAAGCCTTTGGCACGGCCAAACCCTTCCCATTTTCTCTCTCCACTTCCCTCTATTACTCCTTGAAGCCTCACTTTGGGCATAAGCCTTCCCAAGGAAACCTTTGAAATCAAACCAAAGGGAGTTACCCGATTTTAAGGTAATGTCTTCACTTGAGTCCTTTTGTTATATTTTGCTTCTCCAACCCCCTAAACACTTTTTATTCATTTCTTTTGTAACAACTCCAGTATCATCAATATACTAGGATGTTGTTATAATATGTATTCTATCTACACTTACACACACCTACATCTAATGGTAAAAGAACATACTGTTTCTGTGGATGGCGAATTTCGGCCTCCCGAAACGATGATTGTTCAACATTATTTTAACACCTTCAAAGGTGGCCATTAAGATTACAATATATTTATATATGATATATAATATGTTTATGTTTTCCTTAAGCTTCTGTATTTTTTATTTTGGGCTTACCTTTATGGTTTCCAGTATGGGTAAACGCGATATCTTCATTTAAGGAAGTGCGGACTACCGCCCCCTCAAAGTGATGTGATTCGTTAATGCCATATGTGGGACATTTAAAGGATGGATTAAAAGTTATTATATATGATTATATACTGGAATTATAATATACCTCTATATCATTATGATTCCATTCCATAAAAATATGAAATAGAAATGAAATTAGCGTTCACGCGTACGTACGGCTTACCGTCTCCATGAACGGGGCATTTCATTTCTTATCCCCAAATGTAATGTACTATTATAATTACATGTATATAATGGATATATATGATGAATGATACATGTAAATGATGAATATAATTCTGGAATTAAAATATACATACCTCTCATTTAGTTTTAATTCCATTAATATGACAAAGAAATGAAAGTAGCGTTCATGCGTACGTACAGCTTTCCATCTAAATGAACGGTGCATTTCATTTCTTACCTCTAAATGATTATGTAATATTATAAATACATGTATATGCTGGATATATATGATATATATGATATCCAAATCAGGAATGTCATTCTGGATATAAAGAACCTTTGACCACACCAACAACATGTAATTGTAAGAAGTCCAATTTCGACTTAAGAACCAAATATCGACAAAACAAACATTATTAACTTAAATGGTTACATAATGTTTATAACATGGCAATAAGTGATATAAAAGAAATAATGAACTTGAAAAAGGTTCTTAAGAAAATAAAAATTAACTCAAGTTTATTATTCAGTGCGTTAAAGAACGATCGAGTCATGTCGGACCCGAGGTAAGGGACTTCGTCTCAATCTCCTTTGATTGAGGCATATTTCATTTTATACACAACTTTATTTTATACGGTGTATAAACCCCTTTGAATTTTACTTTTATATAAAAGGAATCTTTTTCTACGAATCATTTTACAAAACGACAAAAAGGAATGTTTCTTTTAACGTACCTGGTGACAACAACCTTTTCCGCCGCTGCGAGTATTATTTGGTCTTTGGCATCCTGAACAAGCCTTAATGTATTTTTTAAAATGCAATAAATACCCTATACTCTTTTATTTATTTGGGTATTGAAAATGGTTTTTATAATTGATTTTTTATGTCAATATATTTGAGTGATATATTGTGATTAACGTGTGGAAATGTTTTCTTTCCTTTATGTTTTCTTTATGTCTTATGATTTTATAATGGTACTTGGACATTTGACGGGTGGTTACGTGATGAACCATATGACGGGTGGTGCCGTTAATACCAGGATGGGTGGTTACGTTATAACCTCCAATGCATTGGTTATGGAAGTTGGCCGTATGGCTATTCCATTAAGTATGTATGGAAGTTGGCCGTATGGCTATTCCATTATGTGATATGTGTGGAATTCGACCGTATGGTTATTCCACTTCAGTATGTTTATGTCTCAAGTCACCTTTATATTTTATTTGTTCTTTATATGGGTTTTATGGTAATCCTTTGGTTACAAAAGGTTAAGTAATGATATTTTATTCAGTGAAGACTTTTTACTACTTCATGAAGGTGAAGGTATTACTTTGATAAAGTATACATGGTTTACGTGATGTTTGAAAACAAACAGTTTTCATTATTTGTGTATCCCTTACTGAGCTTTTTATGCTCACCCCATGTTTTTTTGAAATGTTTTTCACAGGACTTAATGTGTAATAGGGTCAAGGATGGGATCAAGGGAATGTCATGCTATATAAAACATGGAACTAGACATGTTTATTTTTAAGAGTTTTTTTATTTTATGGAAACTTGGTAGAAGTGTCTACATTGTAAATATTTTGAGATGTAATAGTTATGTTCTAAATATCTAAAACTCTAAACCTGAAAAGATCCTCATTGTGAATTATTCATTTAATTAAATATTAAGTAAGGTTTAAGGCTGGGGCCTTATAGTTGGTATCAAATGTCGGTTTAGAAAACATTAGGAGTTAGAAAATTGTTAAATTATAAACTAATTTATGGTATGATTGAAATGATATAGCATTTAAAGATTTCCATGTTGCTTTGCCTAAGAAATTTCTGGGTTAAGAATGGTTTTTCATAGAGGAAACAAAACAGATTTTCTGGGAAGGCATACAGTGGGAAATGACCTTTCAAATCGGTATCCTGAGATGGTCAGAATCAGAACTAAACAGTTTTTTGCAGTGATGGCTCAGTTGACTTGGGTGAAAAATGTTGGTTGTTTTTATTGATGATATTTTGGTGTTTTCTAAAAGTAAATAGGATCATGAAAGTAATTTAAGGGTTATCTTGAAAACCTTAAAAGAAAAGAAACTGTATGGAAAATTCAGTAAGTGTGAGTTTTGGTTACAAAAAATTTCTTTCCTTGGTCACATTGTTTTTAAAGATGGGATAACTGTTGATCTTGCAAAAACAAAGGTTGTTGAAGAATGGCCAAGACCCAAAAATATAACAGAGATCCATAGTTTCCTTGGTTTGGTAGGTTACTACCAAAGGTTTGTTGAAAATTTTTCACGGTTATCTAGTCCAATGACTAAGCTAACTCGGAAGGGTGTTAAGTTTATCTGGACAAAAGAATGTGATGATTGTTTTTAGGAGTTGAAAATAAGATTGGTGAATTCTCCAGTTTTGGAACTTCCTTCCAGGAATGGTGAGTTTGTTATCTACAGTGATGCATCGTTGAAGGGACTTGGTTGTATCCTTATGCAGAATGATCAGGTAATTGCTTATGTTTCACGTCAGTTGAAAACTCATGAGGTAAATTACCCTACACATGATTTAGAATTAGCTTCTGTTGTTTTTGCTTTAAAAATTTGGAGGCATAATTTGTATGGAGTAAAGTGTGAAATATATACTAATCACAAAAGTTTAAATTATATATTCACTCAGAAATAATTGAACATGAGACAGAGGAGATGGCTGGAATTAATCAAGGATTATGATTGTACAATTCATTACCATCAGGGAAAAGCAAATAAAGTGGCTGATGCGTTGAGTCGAAAAAGTAATGATTCATTAACCATGCTACGTTTGGAATGAGATCCTTTGGTTTTTGATTTGATGAACATTGGCATAGAAGTTGTTGGTGCAGGAAGTTATTCTATTTTGTTTCAGGTATCAGTGAGATCATCCCTATCAGACAGAATTAAGCAAGCATAGAAGCAAGACAGTGAGTTGCAGAAAAAGGTAGAGCTGGTTCAGAAGGGTATGTTACCTGAATTCAACATTGATAATGATTGTGTTTTTAGGTTTGGGAAGAGATTATATGTGCCTTGTGAATCACGGTTGAAGAATGAGTTGTTATGTGAGACTCATAGTTCCCCGTTTTCAGTTCATCCTGGCAGTACTAAGATGTACAGAGATCTGCGGGAGTATTACTGGTCGGATGGAATGAAAAGGGATATTGCTGATTTTACTGTGAAGTGTTTGACTTTTCAGCAGGTTAAGGCAGAGCGACAGTTACCGAAAGAGATGTTTAAGCCTTTACCAGTGCCAGAGTGGAAATGGGAAAACATATCCATGGACTTTTGTTGTGGGATTACCGAGGACATCTTGAGGTAATAAAGCAATCTGGGTTATTGTTGATCGCTTGACTAAATCTGCTCATTTCCTTTCTATACGAGATACTTTTTCAATATATCAACTTTCCCGTTTGTATCATAAAGAGATAGTCTGGTTACATGGAGTTCCTCTCTCCATTGTTTATGATCGTGATCTCAGGTTTACTTATAACTTTTGGAAAGGCCTTCAGAAGTCATTGGGTACTGAATTAAATTTTAGTACAGCTTTTCATCCTCAATCAGATGGGCAGTCAGAACGAACAATTCAGACCTTGGAGGATATGCTACGAGCTTGTTCCATGGATTATCAGGGAAGTTGGGACCAACATCTTTCTTTGGTTGAGTTTTCTTATAATAACAGTTTTCATTCCAGTATATAGATGGCACCATTTGAGGCATTATATGGGAAGCGGTGTCGAACTCCAGCATTTTGTGATGAAGTGGGTGAAAGGAAGCTGATGGGACCAGAATTGGTAGAAGAGATGGTAGAAAAAGATCAGTTGATTCAGAAACACATGAAAACAGCTCAGAGCAGACAGAAAAGTTATGCAGATAACCGGAGGAAGGATCTATCTTTTGAGGTAGGTGATCATGTTTTTCTCAAGGTTTCTCTATGGAAAAGTGTGATGAGATTTGGTAAGAAAGGAAATCTGAGTCCAAGGTTCATTGGACCATATGAAATTCTAGAGAAAGTTGGACCAGTTGCTTACCGAGTGGCTTTAACTCTGAGTTTATCTCAGGTACACAATGTTTTTCATGTTTTGATGTTGAGGAATTATATGCCAGATCAATCTCATGTTTTGAGTCCAGAGGTAGTTCAGCTCGAGGAGAACCTATCTTATGAAGAACAACCAGTACAGATTCTTGACCGAAGAGAGAAATTATTGTGAAATAAGGTAATTCACCAGGTAATGGTTTTGTGGAAAAACCATATGGTTGAAGAGGCAACGTGGGAATCTGAAAATGCTATGAGGGATAAATACCCCCACTTATTTTGATAAGTGAATAAAATTGCGAGGACGCAATTCCCAAAAGGGGGGAAGGATGTAACATCCCAGGTAAATAAAGAATAATACATTTTCATATTTATTAATATTTACGAATTAAATATTAATTTTACTTTAAAAGGGTTGCTATGTTCGATAGCGTACCCGATACGCAACAAAGAGTTTCATTGAAATCTTTCGTTGCACACTAGTAATAAAATAATATTATTTTAAATGGTAGTTAGCACAAAGCCATTGTATTGGCGGGAATGGATAAAAATAACTAAAATATGATTATATATGTTTTTTAAATGTTTTTACTTTTATCTAATAAAAGTTAAAGGCTTAAAATACGGAAAGAATTCAATTTTAGGCGTATATGCCCTAGTTTTCACTAAAGGTTCACTTATCGCCTTTTGATGGCGAACCGTCATTAAATATAGTTTTGATCACTCTTATACATTCTATTAGACCAAATATAACTCTTTTTTAGAATAGGGACATCAAAATTTACTTTGTGTAAATTTTTTGTATTTTTCCGATAAAGTTCATTTTTTAATGAATAGTGTAAAATGTTGTATTTTAATTCAAAACCTCTTTTTAATATAATTTATTAAGATGATTAGATAATCTTTTTAATTGGTTTTTAAGTGCAATTAGAATATATTTTTACCATTTAATCCAATAGTGGTTGTTGTAATTAATTTCTCTTTGAAATCGGACTTAAACTAGTGTCAATCTTTTGATACATATTGTTTCATAAAAACAAGCTATTTGCTCTGACAGTGGAAATTAATTATTAAATTAATTAATTAAAATTATATGTTTTAAATTTTGTAAAATGGACATCATTTTTGAATTCTTAATATCAAATATAGTGTAGGGTGAAGTTTTGGTATTTTTCTGAAAACCTTCAATTTTTGATGAATAGTGAAACCACTAAGTGGTACTTAAAAAACTGATTTTTCGTTTAAATGAAGTTTTACCACTTCTGTGTTTTGAATTTCAAAAATCCAACATAAATGGTTGTCATTATGAAATAAAATGTGGTTCAATGGGATTAAAATAATTTTTTGGTGAATAGTAACTTATTAAGTTTTTAATCGCGATTAGAGGTAATTAGTGTAGTTTAAGGTAAAAATAATGTTTTAATAATATGAGATGATCTTGACACATGTCCTACCCTCATTTTATGTGTCATGGAAGACCAATAAAATCAATGGGTCAACTTGGGGACCTCATTGAGCCACTTTGGTAGGGAAATGACATTAATACCTTTTTATTTAATGTTAAAGTAAAAATGACACAAACATGAGTTATTTTACTAAAACAATTTTTACATGGGGTTATAAAAGTCAGATTTTTTATTATAAATAGTCATTGGAAAGATAAAAAGATTTCATACATCATGATATTTTTTTTATAATTTTTAGATATTAAATAAATTAAATTATTTCTGACATCATGATGATGCAGCGATTACCTCATTAATAAAGGATTTAAATAAAATGGAAAGATAATGTAAAATATATGACCTACACATGTCCAAAACCTATTGGATGGGTGGATTTCGAACCCTTATCACCTTATACTCGAAAAAAATCAATTTTGGGCCATTAAAATCCGAAACTCATTCTAAAATAATGTAACATTTTCTTACTTTCCAAGAGTGCCCCTCCTCTCCTCTTATAAAAGGCCCCCACCACTACCTCCTTACCCACACTCCCAAAGCCTTTGGCTCGGCCAAACCCTGCCCATTTTGTCTCTCCACTTCAATATCTTACTCCATGAAGCCTCACTTTGGGCAGAAGTCTTCCCAAGGAAGCCTTTGAGCTCAAACCAAAAGGAGTTGCCCGATTTTAAGGTAATGTCTTCACTTGAGTCCTTTTGTTTTATTTTGCTTCTCCAACCCCCTAAACTCTTTTTATTCATTTCATTTGTAAAAACACCAGTATAGTCAATATACTATGATTTTGTTATAAGAATTATTCTATCCACACTTACACACACCTACATCTAATGGTTAAAGAACATACTGTTTCCGAGGATGGCGAATTTCGGCCTCTCGAAACGATGATTGTTCAACATTCTTTTAACACCTTCAAAGGTGGCCATTAAGATGAAGCTATATTTATATATGATATATAATATGTTTATATTTTCCTTAAGCTTATGTATTTTTCATTTTGGGCATACCATTATGGTTTCCATTATGGGTAAACGCGATATCTTCATTTAAGGTAGTGCGGACAACCGCCCTCTCAAAGTGATGTGATTCGTTAATGCCATTTGTAGGACGTGTAAAGGATGGATTTAAAGTTATTATATATGATGTTATACTGGAATTATAATATACCTCTATATCATTATTATTCAATTATATAAAAATATTAAATAGAAATGAAAGTAGCGTTCATGCGTACATATGGCTTACCGTCTCCATGAACGGTGCATTTCATTTCTTATCCCTAAATGTAATGTAATATTATAAGTACATGTACATAATGGATATATATGATGAATGATACATCTAAATGATGAATACAATTCTGGAATTAAAATATGCATAACTCTCATTTAGTTTTAATTCCATTAATATGACAAAGAAATGAAAGTAGCGTTCATGCGTACGTACGGCTTACCGTCTCCATGAATGGTGCATTTCATTTATTACCTCTAAATGATTATGTAATATTATAAATACATGTATATGCGGGATATATATGATATATATGATATCCAAATCAGGAATGTCATTCTGTATATAAAGAACCTTTGACCACACGAACAACAGGTAATTGTAAGAAGTCCACTTTCGATTTAAGAACCAAATATCGACAAAACAAACATTATTAACTTAAATGGTTACATAATGTTTATAAAATGTCAATAAGTGATATAAAATGAATAATGACCTTGAAAAAGGTTCTTTAGAAAATAGAAATTAACTCAAGTTTATTATTCAGGATGTTAAAGAACGATCGAGTCAAGTCGGGCCCGAGGTAAGGGACTTCATCTCAATCTCCTTTCATTGAGGAATCTTTCGTTTTATACACAACTTTATTTTATATGGTGTATAAACCCCTTTGACTTTTACTTTTATACAAAAAGAATCTTTTTCTACGAAGCATTTTAATAAACGACAAAAAGGAATGTTTCTTTTAACGTACGTGGTGACAACGACCTTTTCCACCGTCGTGAGTATTATTTGGTCTTTGGCTACCTGAACAAGCCGTAATGTTTTTTTAAAATGAAATAAATACCATATACTATTTTATGTATTTTGGTATTTAAAATGGTTTTTATAATGGATTTGTTATGTCAATATATTTGAGTGATATATTGTGATCAAAGTGTGGAAATGTTTTATTTCCTTTATGTTTGCTTTATGTCTTATGATTTTATAATGGTACTTGGACATTTGACGGGTGGTTATGTGATAAACCATATGACGGGTGGTGTCGTGAATACGAGGACAGGTGGTTACGTTATAACCTCCAATGCATTGGGTATGGAAGTCAGCCGTATGGCTATTCCATTACGTATGTATGGAAGTTGGCCGTATGGCTATTCCATTATGTGATATGTGTGGAAGTCGACCGTATGGTTATTCCACTTAAGTTTGTTTATGTCCCAAGTCACCTTTATATGTTATGTGTTCTTTATATGGGTTTTATGGTAATCCTTTGGTTACAAATGGGTAATTAATGATATTTTATTCAGTGAAGAGTTTTTACTACTTCATGAAGGTGAAGGTATTACTTTGATAAAGTATTCATGGTTTACGTGATGTTTGAAAAACTAATAGTTTTCATTCTTTGTGTATCACTTACTGAGCTTTTTATGCTCACGCCTAGTTTTTTTTGAAATGTTTTTCACAGGAATTAATGTGGAATAGGTTCAAGGATGGGATCAAGGGAATGTCATGCTATATAAAACATGAAACTAGACATGTTTCTTTTTAAGAGTTTTTTTTATTTTATGGAAACTTGGTAGAAGTGTCTACTTATTAAATCTATAGAGATGTAATAGTTATGTTCTAATTCTCTAAAACTCTAAACCTGAAATGATCATCAATGTGAATTATTCATTTATTTCAATATTAAGTAAGGTTTAAGGCTGGGGCCTTATAGTTGGTATCAAAGGTCGGTTTAGACAACTTTATGAGTTAGAAAATTGTTAATTATAAACTAATTTATGGTACGATTGAAATGATATAGCATTTAAAGAATACCATGTTTCTTAACCTAAGATATTTCTAGGTTAAGAATAGTTTTTCGTAGAGGAAACAGAACAGATTTTCTGGGAAGGCATACAGTGGGAAATGAACTTTCAAATCGGTATCCTGAGATGGTCAGAATCAGAACTAAACAGTTTGTTGCAGTGATGGCTCAGTTGACTCAGGTGAAAAATGTTGGTTGTTTTTATTGATGATATTTTGGTGTATTCTAAAAGTAAATAGGATCATGAAATTCATTTAAGGGTTATCTTGAAAACCATAAAAGAAAAGAAACTGTATAGAAAATTCAACAAGTGTGAGTTTTGGTTACAAAAAATTTCTTTCCTTGGTCACATTGTTTCTAAAGATGGGATAACTGTTGATCCTGTAAAAACAAAGGTTGTTGAAGAATGGCCCAGACCCAAAAATATAACAGTGATCCGTAGTTTCCTTGGTTTTTCAGGTTACTACCGAAGGTTTGTTGAAAATTTTTCACGGTTATCTAGTCCAATGACTAAGGTAACTCGGAAGGGTGTTAAGTTTATCTAGACAAAAGAATGTGATGATTGTTTTCAGGAGTTGAAAATAAGATTGGTGAATGCTCCAGTTTTGGCACATACATCCAGGAATAGTGAGTTTTTTATCTATAGTGATGCTTCGTTGAATGGACTTGGCTGTGTCCTTATGCAGAATGATCAGGAAATTTCTTATGCTTCACGTTAGTTGAAAACTCATGAGGTAAATTACCCTACACATGATTTGGAATTATCTACTGTTGTTTTTGATTTAAAAATTTGGAGGCATCATTTGTATGGAGTAAAGTGTGAAATATATACTGATCACAAAATTGTAAAATATATATTCACTCAGAAAGAATTGAACATGAGATAGAGGATATGGAAAGATTTAATCAAGGATTATGATTGTACAATTCATTACCATCCGGGAAAAGCAAATAAAGTGGATGATGCTTTGAGTCGAAAAAGTAATGATTCATTAACCATGCTACGTTTGGAATGAGAAACTTTGGTTTTTGATTTGATGAACTTTGGCATAGAAGTTATTGGTGCAGGAAGTTCTTCTGTTTTGTTTCAGGTATCAGTGAGATCATCCCTATCAGACAGAATTAAGCAAGCACAGAATCAAGATAGTGAGTTGAAGAAAAAGGTAGAGCTAGTTCAGAAGGGTAAGTTTCCTGAATTCAACATTGATAATGATTGTGTTTTGAGGTTTGGGAAGAGATTATGTGTGCCTCGTGAATCATAGTTGAAGAATGAGTTGTTATGTGAGGCTCATAGTTCCCCGTTTTCAGTTCATCCTGGCAGTACTAAGATGTACAGAGATCTACGGGAGTATTACTGGTGGGATGGAATGAAAAGGGATATTGATGATTTTACTATGAAGTGTTTGACTTGTCAGCAGGTTAAGGCAGATCGGCAGTTACCGAAAGGGATGCTTCAGCCTTTACCAGTGCCAGAGTGGAAATGGGAAAACATATCCATGGACTTTTGTTGTGAGATTACCAAGGACATCTCGAGGTAATAATGCAATCAGAGTTATTGTTGATCGATTGACTAAATATGCTCATTTCCTTACTATACGAGATAATTTTTCACTATATCAACTTTTTCGTTTGTATCTTAAAGAGATAGTCAGGTTACATGGAGTTCCTCTCTCCATTGTGTCCGATCGTGATCCCAGGTTTACTTATAACTTTTGGATAGGCCTTCCGAAGTCATTGGGTACTGAATTAAATTTTAGTACAGCTTTTCATCCTCAATCATATGGGTGGTCAGAACGTACAATTTAGACCTTGGAGGATATGATACGATCTTGTTCGATGGATTATCAGGGAAGTTGGGACTAACATCTTTCTTTGGTTGAGTTTTCTTATAATAACATTTTTTATTCCAATATACAGATGGAACCATTTGAGACATTATATGGGAAGCGGTGTCGAACTCCAGCATTTTGGGATGATTTGGGTGAAAGGAAGCTGATGGGACCAGAATTGGTAGAAGAGATGGCAGAAAAAGATCAGTTGATTCAGAAACACATGAAAACAGCTCAGAGCAGACAGAAAAGTTATGCAGATAACCAGAGGAAGGATCTATCTTTTGAGGTAGGTGATCATGTTTTTCTCAAGGTTTCTCCATGGAAAAGTGTGATGAGATTTGGTAAGAAAGGAAAGCTGAGTCCAAGGTTCATTGGACCATATGAAATTCTGGAGAAAGTTGGACCGGTTGCTTACCGAGTGGCTTTACCTCTGAGTTTATCTCAGGAACACAATTTTTTCATGTTTCGATGTTGAGGAAGTATATGCCAGATCCATCTCATGTTTTGAGACTAGAGGTAGTTCAGCTGGAGGAGAACCTATCTTATGAAGAACAACCAGTCCAGATTCTTGACCGAAGAGAGCATGTATTGCGAAATAAGGTAATTCATCAGGTAAAGGTTTTGTGGAAAAACCATATGGTTGAAGAGGCAACGTGGGAATCTGAAAATGCTATGAGGGATAAATACCCCCACTTATTTTGATAAGTGAATAAAATTGCGAGGACACAATTCCAAAAAGGGGGGAAGGATGTAACATCCTAGGTAAATAAAGAATAATACATTTTCATATTTATTAATATTTACGAATTAAATATTAATTTTACTTTAAAAGGGTTTCTATGTTCGATAGCGTACCTGATGCGCAACAAAGAGTTTCATTGAAATCTTTCGTTGCACACGAGTAATAAAATAATATTATTTTAAATGGTAGTTAACACATAGTCGTTGTATTGGCGGGAATGGATAGAAATAACTAAAATGTGATTATATGTGTTTTTAAATGTTTTTACTTTTATCTAATAAAAGATAAAGGCTTAAAATACGGAAAGAATTCAATTTTAGGCGTATATGCCCTAGTTTTCACTAAAGGTTCACTAATGGCCTTTTGATGGTGACCCTTCATTAAATATAGTTTTGATCACTCTTATACATTCTATTGGACCAAATATAACTCTTTTTTAGAATCGGGACAACAAAATTTACTTTGTGAAAATTTTTGGTTTTTTTCCGATAAAGTTCATTTTTTAATGAATAGTCAAAAATGTTGTATTTTAATTCAAAACCACTTTTTAATCTAATTTATTCAGATTATTAGATAATATTTTGAATTGGTTTTTAAGTGAAATTAGAATATATTTTTACCATTTAATCCAATAGTGGTCGTTGGAATTAATTTCACTTTGAAATCGGACTTAAACTAGTGTCAATCTTTTGATACTTATTGTTTCATAAAAATAGGCTATTTACTCTGACAGCGGAAATTAATTATTAAATTAATTAATTAAACTTATATATTTTAAATATTGTAAAATGGACTTCATTTTTGAATTCGGAAGATCAAATATATCTTAGGGTGAAGTTTTGGTATTTTTCTGAAAAACATCAATTTTTGATGAATAGCGAAACCACTAAGTGGTACTTAAAAAACTGATTTTTCATTTAAATGAAATTTTAACACTTCTGTGTTTTGAATTTCAAAAATCCGAAATACATATTTGTCATTAAGAAGTAAAATGTGGTTCAATGGGATTAAAATAATTTTTTGGTGAATAGTAACTTATTAGGTTTTTAATCACGATTAGAGTTAATTAGTGTAGTTTAAGGTAAAAATAATGTTTTAATAATATGAGATGAGCTTGAAACATGTCCTACCCTCATTGGATGTGTCATGGACGACCAAGAAAATCCATTGGTCAACTTGGGGACCCCATGGGGCCACTTTGGTTGGGAAATGACTTTAATACCTTTTTATTTAATGTTAAAGTAAAAAATGACACAAACATGAGTTATTTTACTAAACTAATTTTTACATAGGGTTATACAAGTCATATTTTTTATTATAAATATTCATTGGAAATACAAAAAGATTTCCTACATCATGATAGTTTTTTTATAATTTTTAGACGTTATATATATTAAATTATTTAGACATCATGATGATGCAGTGATTACCTCATTAATAAAGGATTTAAATAATATGGAAAGATAATGTAAAATCTATGACCTACACACGTCCAAAACCTATTTTATGGGTGTATTTCGAACCCTTATCACCTTATCCTCGAAAAACATCAATGTGGGACCATTAAAATCCGAAACCCATTCTAAAATAATGTAACATTTTCTTACTTTCCAAGAGTGCCCCTCCTCTCCTTTTATAAAAGGCCCCCACCTCTACCACCTTACCCACACTCCCAAAGCCTTTGTCTCAGCCAACCCCTGCCCATTTTGTCTCTACACTTCCATATCTTACTCCTTGAAGCCTCACTTTGGGAAGAAGTCTTCCCAAGGAAGCCTTTGAGCTCAAACCAAATGGAGTTACCCGATTTTAAGGTAATGTCTTCACTTGAGTCCTTTTGTTTTATTTTGCTTCTCCAACCCCCTAAACTCTTGTTATTCATTTCATTTGTAACAACACCAGTATCGTCAATATACTATGATTTTGTTATAAGAATTATTTTATCCACACTTACACACACCTATATCCAATGGTTAAAGAACATACTGTTTCCGAGGATGGCGAATTTCGGCCTCTCGAAACGATGATTGTTCAACATTCTTTTAACACCTTCAAAGGTGGCCATTAAGATGAATCTATATTTATATATGATATATAATATGTATATGTTTTCCTTAAGATTCTTTATTTTTCATTTTGGGCATACTTTTATGGTTTCCATTATGGGTAAACGTGATATCTTCATTTAAGGAAGTGCGGACTACCGCCCCCTCAAAGTGATGTGATTCGTTAATGCCATATGTGGGATGTGTAAATGATGGATTTAAAGTTATTATATATGTTTTTATACTGGAATTATAATATACCTCTATATCATTATTATTCCATTCCATAAAAATATGAAATATAAATGAAACTAGCATTCATGCGTACGTACGGCTTACCGTCTCCATGAACGGTGCATTTCATTTGTTATCCCCAAATGTAATGTAATATTATAAGTACATTTATATAATGGATATATATGATGAATGAGACATCTAAATGATGAATATAATTCTGGAATTAAAATATACATACCTCTCATTTAGTTTTAATTCCATTAATATGACAAAGAAATGAAAGTAGCATTCATGCGTACGTACAGCTTACCGTCTCCATGAACGGTGCATTTCATTTCTTACCTCTAAATGATTATGTAATATTATAAATACATGTATATGATGGATATATATGATATATATGATATCCAAATCAGGAATTGCATTCTGGATATAAAGAACCTTTGACCACACGAACAACATGTAATTGTAAGAAGTCCACTTTCAACTGAAGAACCAAATATCGACAAAACAAACATTATTAACTTAAATGGTTACATAATGTTTATACCATGGAAATAAGTGATATAAAAGGAATAATGAACTTGAAAAAAGTTCTTAATGAACTAGAAATTAACTCAAGTTTATTATTCAGGACGTTAAAGAACGATCGAGTCAAGTCGGACATGAGGTAAGGGACTTCGTCTCAATCTCCTTTCATTGAGGCATATTTCGTTTTATACACAACTTTCTTTTATACTGTGTGTAAACCCCTTTGACTTTTAATTTTATACAAAAGGAATCTTTTTCTACGAAGCATTTTACAAAAAGTCAAAAATGAATTTTTCTTTTAACGTACGCGCTGACAACGACCATTTCCGCCGCCGTGAGTATTATTTGGTCTTTGGCTTCCTGAACAAGCCGTAATGTTTTTTTTAATGAAATAAATACCATATACTCTTTTATGTATTTTGGTATTGAAAATGGATTTTATAATGGATTTTTTATGTCAATATATTTGAGTGATATATTGTGATCAAATTGTTGAAATGTTTTCTTTCCTTTATGTTTGATTTATGTCTTATGATTTTATAATGGTACATGGACATTTGATGGGTGGTTACATGATGAACCATATGACGGGCGGGTCCGTGAATACCAGGAAGGGTCGTTATGTTATAACCTCTAATGCATTGGGTATGGAAGTCGTCCGTATGGCTATTCCATTAAGTATGTATGGAATTTGGCTGTATAGCTATTCCATAATGTGATATGTGTGGAAGTTGACCGTATGGTTATTCCACTTAAGTATGTTTATGTCCCAAGTCACCTTTATATGTTATGTGTTCTTTATATGGGTTTTATGGTAATCCTTTGGTTACAAAAGGGTAAGTAATGATATTTTATTCAGTGAAGAGTTTTTACTGCTTCATGAAGGTGAAGGTGTTACTTTGATAATGTATACATGGTTTACGTGATGTTTGAAAAACTAACAGTTTTCATTCTGTGTGTATCCCTTACTGATCTTTTTATGCTCACCCCATGTTTTTTTTGAAATGTTTTTCATAGGAATTAATGTGGCATAGGGTCAAGTATGGGATCAAGGGAATGTCATGCTATATAAAACATGGAACTAGACATGTTTCTTTTTAAGATTTTTTTTTAATTTTATGGAGTCTTGGTAGAAGTGTCTACTTTGTAAATCCTTTGAGATGTAATAGTTATGTTCTAATTCTCTAAAACTCTAAACCTGAAAATATTTTCAATGTGAATTATTCATTTAATTCAATATTTAGTAAGGTTTATGGCTGGGGCCTTATATGTAATTAACATCTTTAGAACTTCCAATGGAAACCTCTATCACTGGATTTCACATAATGTAATGGGTCACACGGTCTTGAACATTGAATTATATTCCCATAATAAATTAATACTTGTTATTAAAAAAACCTAGTAATTGAAAAATTAAGAGGTCCAAATAAAGATTATGTGAGACACCTCTCCAAGATATCATCAGAAATGAAGCACTTCCACCAACAAAAACCACCAAGAAAATCCAAAAATTTCCACAAAACATCCCACAAAACCACATCACCACATCATTTTATACCATTATAAAGTCACCACCTTTTGAAAATAACCATATCTTCCTCTAGATATCCCAATCCAATAACTACCACAAACATCACTCAATAAGGACTTATGCCCAAAAATCAATAAATTCCACCCTCTATATAATGACATTATCCAATTTTAGTGACATTGAATCACCCACTTGGTGTTAAAATGTGCAATAATATAACTCATTTTTATTAGTAATCGGGTTTCACCCATTAATATGGAAGAAGATCTAATACATATCACCTCAAGGAAATAGGATCATTGGATTAACCAAAAAGATCAAAACATTACATCATCCATGAATGAAAATAATTATATAATTCAAAAAAACTATGCGTACTAGGCCTGAATCTCTGTCTCAAGCTCCAATGTACACTCCAAAAAACTAACATGCCTCTACAAAACACTTAAATATAAAATGGTTTACCCACACATCACCATCTCTTGAGGATACTAGATCTCTTCAGGTCACTCCATAAATGTTGTATCGTCCTTGATATCCAATTGTCCAGAGTAAATGACATGGGATTCATCATGACTATATTTTCATATCTATGAATCATGGAAGATGTCATGGATCATGTTCCACTGTGATGGGAGTGAAAACTAAAATTACACCACATGAATGCTCTCCAACACATCAAAATGTATCAAAAATAAGGGAAACAACATACTCTCCCTATCAAAACATCACTTACCCTTATAAGGGCGACCCAAATGAACTCATGATCTCCAAACTCAAACTATATAGGCCTCTAAGACTGATCATAATACGAATTATACCAGTCCTACATATCTTTCACTCTCAAAAACCACCTGAACCTTTTTCTATGGTCTTCTACAAAAGATCGGAATTAAGAACTGTTGACTTCCCATCCTTGACCCAGTAAAATTTTTAATTCAATGATGTATTATAAAAACCTCAAGAAGTACCGAGATTATTTAACCATTGATAGATTATGTTTCATGATAACACAAAAAGGAAGTTTTATTTTCTCAATATCTAACAAATTCAAATATACAAACCCAGACCATATCCTCTAATTTCTAAATAGTCTACTCAGTTTTTCTGTTTTTTTTTACGGGGGGGGGGGAGTAGTGTTGTCGCACAATTGGGAACGAAAACAATACTAAAATACTATTTGATATTAGAAGGTAAAATGATAATCATGATCCTATAAAATGGACCGTATATCTCACTACAACCATATATCCTCATCCACATACCTACTTACAAAAACATCCATGGAACCATACATATTGATCTATAAGAAGTTTTCCAATATTATTAACCATTCAAAAATTACACATATATCATCAAAACCACCCTCATCATAGGTTAATAATCTAATTAATCATATGGATATGTCATCCCACTTCAATTTAAGAACATACAATGGCTATGACAAATCCCCATGTACATGGTCTTTTGAACTAAAATACTAGAAAACTAAACACCATTCCATAAACTCTGCCACTACCCATTTCATCATGGGCCACCAAGAATACACCCTAAAACCTGATTACATATTATAAAATCCTTGCCCTACCCCAAAAATGATCATTGAAACTCAAAATGACTCCCTCATGCATCTACACATGAACAAACAACCTCCCTTAAAACAACATGTAGTTTTGACCATCCTCTAGGATACCCTTCGGGTTATCCCCATAGCCAACATGGTCATGAATAACCCCTACCAATTATTCCACCCATTTAAAATCTTAAACCACCCACATAAAGAAATAATCCATCATCATATGTAATTAAAAACCTCTACCATCATTCATCATTGCATCCATGTTTTGGGATACCAAGTCCTTAATCACCCTAAAAGTTTTTGCAAACTCCTGAAAAACATATTTCCATGACATAAAACTCAATATATTATCCAAAACCTTAAAAATTCATGTAGTATAGATGTTCTAAAAATTATTGTCCTTCTGAAACTTCAAGAACCACCACTATCATAGATTCATGACACACTGAGAAAAGATATACCTCAAACTCTAATAATTGGTGAAGTCCAACAAGAATTATATAATCAGGTAATTTCATCATAGATTTAGGTAAAACACAACCATTTAGTGCTTAAAATAATGGTAAGAATAGTTATGGTAATAAGTAAGTGACTTCCTAGATTCGTAGGAGATCAATACCTTCTTCCACATCAAGACACATCCCAATCCAAGAGTGGAAGAATGGTATAACACCTCAAACATTATCACTTCTTATAGAGACTCATGTACTAAAGAACTAATACGTCTTCCTTTAAGGTAGTATAATGTTATGTGACACTAATATGACTAGATGAAAGCTCAATATATCTTGGAAAATTTTTTCATGGGACTAAAAGCCATGATAAATCATATATGAAAATTTAGTTACAGTCTATAGGAAAAAGGATATGCTACGAACCTATACCACCTTATATTTTTCTTTCAATGAAGAAACTACCACATTCTTCAACGAGTTTAGGACCAAACATGAATGGGACACTATGTTCTTGAGTGAATTATCCTCCCATGACCAAATAATTCACATGGATAACATTCCCTAGAGCTACTGTAAATGACAATCTTCCAAGAAAACTTTGAGATTATTGGCTTTCTCCTCCCCTAATTTTGAGTAATGGATGGTTCAATCAATGAACATGATTATGAAATAATCCATGATTTCATAAATCAATGATTTAATGATCTCCTTGAACAATATTTTTTGTTTTCATGATAATTAAAGACACTATTATAGACTCAAAATTCTCATACTGGCATATGAAGTCATTTTGTGAGATATCATCCAAATTTACCCTCAACAGATGATATCAAAACCATATATCGATCATAAAAACCTATGAGACCCTATACACTAGTAAAAATATATATTTTATCCATAGGAGAGGGTAAAAATCATGATCTTCGCCTCATTAAACATGTTGTTGTCTTTTCATAACATCAGACTACCATCTTACTTCTTAGTGAATAGAGCTAAAACATCCCATGTAGAAACTCAAGGATAGATGGAACCATTTGGATTTAGATCATATTTCTAAATTATCATATCCCACAGCATAGGAGGTGAAATATTATATGGGTCTATATAGATAATAAAACCACCATGTTGTAGATCCCACCCCCCCCCCCCGAACACGATATCTTCTCAAGGAAGAGCATCATAAACTCCTTGAGATAAATATCAAGAAATACATCAATGACACTGGGAACCTACACCATCTCTACATCTATTTATTCTATATAAAACACAACCATTAATGATATAGGGGGTAATATGCATATATTACCCAACCAAAAACCCTATGTTCCAAAAAAATATTCCATGTTGGCCATCCACGTCCCAGAACAAGAGGTTCCTTTGGAAGTAGTTGATGATAGGATGTAGAAAAGACAAAAAATAAATTTAAATTATGATATACTATGGTTGTATCTATAGAAAAAATATCCCTACAAGAATGATATTGATGAATCGTTAGACTATAAGACCAAAAAATAGAAAAACGAACTTGCCTAGCCTATGACTGGCATAGTCAACACCTGGACCATAGGAAACCACGTTATGACTAGACCTATAGTACATAATAGAGTGGGTAAAACAAAGAAGTGTGATGCTATTAAACCAAAAAAAATAACATTCCAAGGTGGATGAAAAGATAATAATACCTATAACGGTCTTTGGCCACTCTATAACTAGAACCAAAACAACATAGGTCCTCCCACATCTGGATCCCCTACCACACCACTAATTACTTCCTCCCAAGCCATGATTATGTTGAGGTACATGAAGATGAAGAATATTCAATGGTCATAATATAATTTCTGTATATCCTACTTGTAGAGTTATATTTCAATTAAAGTGAGTAAAAATTAAAATATTTATTTCCTAGGCTATTATAGTGTCTGATTAGGTTCATATCACTTGAGGAGAATTGTAGTCGTCGAGTCACTATTTCAAATTCACATATTCGACATTATTTTATTTGAATTTTTTTATTGAAATGAAGGTTTTAGAAAATATTATATATTATAATAACATTATAGTGAAAAAATAAAAATAAAACATGCTAATGAAACATAATGAATAAAAATTAAAAGAAATGACTTTATCTAATGGATGGATCAAGATGTTCCTTTATTATTTATATTTGTTATTTAAATTCAGTTTTTTAATTAATTTTTTAAATATCATCCATGAATTAATATTCTTTATTATAATGAGGGTGAAGAATAACATTATTAGGATATCTCTTTGACATGCCAAATTCCAAATCCTCAAATATCCATATATGATAAACGCCTTGATTGAGAGTGTTAATCCTTTCCCAACTTCACTCTATCATATTTCATTTCATCCCTTCAAGAACATTAAAATAAATTTTATAAATAGTTATATCAGATTTTAGGGAGGGAAATAATGTCGATTTAATAAAATAAATGAGTTTAAAACTCATTCCAAGGTGGGTGATTTCTACACCTACACCCTTCTATCTCATTCACAACAAATATAATTAAAACATAAAACAATTAAAGAACAAGAATTTGGGAAGGCCATAAATCCTTTCCCCTGGATAACAATTATGTTAGTATCTTATCATTATAAGTGTAAAAGATAATTATGAAGGTGGGAAGATAGAAATAAGGATATATAAGAATAAGAAACACTTGAAAAAAATGTGAATATGTGTTACAAGATAATGAAATTTAAACAAATCAAAACAGAAAACCTATGGAGCAATAGCCATATTCCTTAGTGTAATATTAGATTACCCATATTTTTATATATCTTCCATTCCCCCTATATATTTATTTATAGGCTTAATAAATTATCATTGAGGCTTCATAATTACCCAATAAATTATCCAAAATCATCCTCATGAATAATGGGGTCTTCCAAGGAAGTTCAGGCATTCATTTTCATAAAATATTATCACATTAAATACGAAAAGAGTGTTTCATGACATGAATAGTGATTTAACAATGTGAATACTTATAACAAAGTAGTTGATGAGTAATTTCACATCACGTTCCATGTTATGCTATTTTTTATATGTGTGTAATGATATAATAGATATGTTTCACATTGTAGAACATGGTATTCTTTTCCCAATATCCTTTATCATCACTTATTCATATAAGATATATTTTACATCAATTTCAACATCATGAATACTAGTTTAATAATGTGAATTTTTGTTTTCTATAAATTTTCACCCCATTTCATCTTGATTCTTCAATTCTAAGATCTAGGATTCGGCCTTAACATAACCTATGTCACCAGGCCTCATATTCATATTGAAATAATTTCATTTTTTTTTATTATATATCAAAACATTAATCCATCTCTAAAGTAAAAAAACAATGAAATATCTTCATGAATAATAATTTAATGTCCCAAAAAAATTTCAATATCAAAATCAGAATATAAAATATGTTTAGGTCAATTACATGACAAATAGATCCTAATTTTCATCAAACATGTAATTACAAAAAAACAATCACAAAGAATCCTTATTTTAAAAATATCTAAATTTAAAAATAAATGAAAATAAATTCATTCCATGGGAAAATATTCTTTTAAATTCCACACAAAATAATTCATCCAACTGCACTCTATTTTAAAAAGAAAAACCCATTATAAATTTTACATTTCCATTTTCAAAATAACAATGTTCTTCCTTACTTCAATTTATATTTCTTAATTCATCCTAAAGGTTCACTACAATTTTTAATTTACCACACATTAAATTCTTTTCACTCATCACTGAAGTTAATAATTGTAATTATATTTCTGATCGTACTTGAATTATATGCCACTTACCATAGGCTTTCAAGGAATCCTGGTTCTCCATTGTATGAACATAGATATTTAAATTAATCTTGAAGACATTGAATTTAGGATCAAAAGTCATAGAGGGTTATGGTAGGTGGTACCTATATCATATAAGGTTCAAAAATATGGTATGAATCTTATGTGTAGTGCTTGAAATCAAATGGTAAGATCAATGAAATTATACTGCAATGACGAATATGTCATCTCCAAAATCCCCAAAGCTTAATATACAAACATGATACAAGTAAGAATAGTTAATGAATCACCCTTTACTATTTCTATTCTTGTTTTTTTGGTTTTCAAAATTTTGGATTAATAAAAAATTCACTTCCACAACCTAACCGCATACATCCCTAAAATCATCTGTCTGGTTGGGGTGATTTTTTGTCCTCAAAAGACACACCACATTTTTCTTTTTTTATCACTTTTATTATTAAAAGGGACTATAAAAATAAGGTACAATGATTAGTATCACGTCCTCACCAAAAATCACTTGAACCCCCATTATTTTGTCCTCAGTGAATTACATCCACATCCACTATACACAACCTCTCACTCAAACGTAGTTTTCTGATAATCATAAAAGATAAAATGAGTAAGGTAAGAAAGTATTTAATAGGCTTAAAACATGGATCTTTTTCTATTATGGGAATAAATATATTCTAAAGTAAATAGTAAGATTCAATGACATGGTGGGTTCAGTGATAATGGGTTGAAAAACAAAATTCAATAATCATATTAAATGTGACTCTGTTCCGTCATAGTTTCGATAAGATTCCATGAAATTTCTTGAATTAAAATAAGCCTTGGTCTCTATGAAATATACTATTGGGATAATGAGAAATATTGGTTAATAATTCCTCTCTAGAATGAGAAAATATTATTCCAGATAAGAAATCATCAAATGATAAAAATAATAAACTACTCAATATCAAATTTAGAAATTCAAAACATACCAAATCTATGAAATATTTCATTTATAAGAAACGACTAAATCACTAAATCATGATTTATTAAATTATCCCTCACATTCATAACTTGTTTCATTCCATTCAAGCATTACCCGTCTAATCATGTCAATAATGAAATTAAAAACTTGGAATAGTGATTGTCCTAATAAAATTATGTCTCCCAGATTTATACCAAATTATAAAAGTTCAATATGGTTTATACAATTTCATTTTATAATTAAAAAAATTATGATAAAAATTGGGATAAAAAATAAATAAAGAATTTAAAATCATACCCCCCTTTCAATGATGATTCGTTTTGGATTTTAAATGTTTATTCTATACTTTTATATTCTACATTATTTTGTTTTTTAAATTTTATATTTATGGAATGAATTCCTTTTACAGTGGGAATTCCCTTTTCAAAATGTAATAAATGTTCAATTTCTTCTCAATTTATTCGTACTAAATTTCACCATGTTGATGACCTAAAAAATAAAATTGATGTTTGGATCATAAACTCCTTGTCATTAAAGATTAAAATTTTGTAAATAGTGATGTATTTTCTTATATTTATAAAAATAGTATTATGAAATTAGTAGAAAACTATTAACCAAGAAATAAAATGGAAATGAAAGAAGTATTTGAATATGATTGATACCCAAAATGTATCTTGGGTTTCTACTAATACTGAAGGGGATTTATTAGAGATTATCTAAAGGTTTATGTTTAGTGGAGTTTCATGGATTTAAACCACCAAATGATTCTTTTCCAAACATTCATTCTTCATTTCTTGTGGTGGGGGAACCCTTGGATAGATTACACCAAATACAACAACATGGAATTGATATATAACATGAATATCGGTTGTTGGATGAAATATTGTTCCTTATTCATCTTGATTTATACTTTTTAAACTTTTCCCTCATTCTTCTGTAGTTTCTTGAGATATGCTTCTTTATTGAAATATTTGATGAGAATTGTATAGTGTAATTTAATTTGAAAAAAATTTAAACATGGATAATAAATATAAAATTATTCCCTTTGAGTGAAATATTTTTTATCCTTTCTTTTAACAGGCACATCTATTAGGATCTCCTCATTGGATTCATCTAATAATTTTTCAATATGTTCAGGGAGATTCATATGTTCCTCATCAGTGAATTTTCCTTTTCAATATATTCTTCCATCAAAATTTAGGGATTGTAAGAATATAAAAATAAAAAATACTATAGATGGATAATAAATTCATATTTAGAAAAATTTGATGAGAAAGAGTTTTAAAAATGACCATCTTCCTATGTGGGTTTAACATCAATATTTTCTTCAGTTGATAGTTCCTCCTATAGATGAGTAGTAATAGGTAGAGGTATATTATCTGAATTTTCCATAATTTCTTAAAATTCCAAAAATTTGGTGGTTTCTTCAACTTACATGGAAAAAAAATTGGTGGATAAGTTCTAGTTAATATATTTTTTAAATTGGGTAACTGGGGTTCACTTAAACTAATTACTATTTTGTATAAAACTTATCCAAATTTACAGGACCTCTCTTTCATAAATTTGTTGACATGTTTTTTCTTGAATATTGTATATACATTGTTGAGGGAGGATGAATTTATCTTCAAGTATATTTTCATTTACCTCTTTAGGGTTTTAAACATCATATATGGGTAGATAAATTTCTTCCACAACTATCTCAGGTTATATCACTCATTTACGTTTGGGTTACACCATCAATGAAAAAATATATAAAGTTACCCTTTAATCTTGGTTTATCAATTTTTTATATATTCTCAAGGATCTTTCCCAGGGGTTCTTTTATAATAAACATCATGTTTTTTTCAACACATGTGAGCGAGAAATATATATATATATATATATATATATATATATATTAGGTTCTTATGGGTACAATTACATCAAACACTCACACACACACACCCACCTCACTCACAAGCCTGAAATACATTCCATGCCCCCCACCTAAATTAAGTAGTCGACCCATCAATCAGTTTTTATTTTATTTGGATGGATCAAATTCCTAGTATACATGAAGTCAATTACATGTCCCACAGTCACATTTACTAGTCTAAAGGCCGATTAAAATATCATGCTTGCATTATTAGGCAAACATTATGGTTTTGTCACCACCTACTCACATCATGCTAGCATCTCCAACTACATGTGTCATGTCCACGTCACCACCTACATATGTCATGATCGTGTCATGATTGTGTCACCACCTATGTCATAAATCTACCACGGGAGATTCTAGGATTCAAACCCTAGTCATGTCAATGTAGGATTATGGTTTTTATAACTTAGTTATAACCCCTACATCCCTGTGAGTAATTTATCAATGCATAATAATAATAGATCAAAGAAATCATGGATATATATAAATATATTGTATTGTATGATTAAATAATTAAAATATTTACAAAATATAAAAAGCATAGTTAATGGATGACCACATGGTTCTCCGAAAACAATGAAATGTTTTGACACACTTTTCATATAGTAGTGAACAATATACTATTTATTTCATTTTGAGGAATAATGGATGATTAGGGTTGTATAACATTAGGAGAATTATAGTATTTCAATCACCATTTATAAAAAAAATTCTACTTTTTTTATGTTTTGTTATCTTGTTGAAACATTGGTTTTGTCAAAGATGGGTGTTTGGATGAACAACGCAATGATCATTTAAAAAGAAAACATGTTGATGAAATAGAATAAATGGAAGCTAAATGAATTTTCTTAGTCTAATATATGGTCAATATAACTCCATTATTGTATATATTTATTTTATAAATTTAATTTTATAGTTTAATTATGAATTCTCATCAATGATTTACTATTCATTAATTTATTTGGTGATAAATTTAACATCCCATGATGATCTCTTAGAGACAAAAAATCTCAGCTCCCCTAATAGCCATGTAATATTAACACCTTGACCAAGAGTGTAATACCTTACTAGAATAGACATAATCATCTATTGTTCCATCCCTAATAGAATATCCAAATCCATCATATTAAGTGTTTTACCCAATATAATGGCGGGAAAGAATGTCAATTTAAGAGTGGAAATTATTTTAAAAGTATATTCATGTTGAACTATTTTCACACCCATATACATCTCTCTAATTAACTATAGAAAGAATTAAAACATTAAAGAATTAAAGTGGAAGATTTTTAGAACACCAAAAAACTGCCCCTAAGGCCAAGCTGCAGGCTTGTCACACATCATTTTTTGTTCAAGAGATCGTGACGATGGTGGGAGGATAGAAAGAAAGATATATTGATAGAAAAATCCTTTGAAAAAAAATTAAGAATATGTATCCCATGGAGAAAAAATAAAAACAAAATAAAAATAGAATACATAAACAAAATTAGTCTTTTCCTTAGTGCCGATGTTGATTCCCAAGATTTGATGACATCTTCCACTCCCCATTCCATATATGTAATAACCCAAAATCTATAAACTAGGTGTCATAACTAACCAATATTTGATTCACAGTCAATTAAATCATAATGGGGTCTTTAAGGGTGGTCCAAGAAATTATTTTCATCAAAAACAGTCACTTCGGATCTCATTAGAGTGTTTCATTATGTGAATAGTGATTTTACATATTAGTATTATTGGCCAAGAACATGGAGAGTAATTTCACTACTTGATTCACATTTTGAATTATTTATTTGGTGTTTCATGGAGTGAAGATTATATGTCATTCTATAACACATGGTATTATACTACATATATAAATATTCATCACTTCATTATTCCGGTAATATTTTCCATCAAATTTCATGTCTTAAATACATGAATCAGGATGTGAATTTTTTCCAGGATGTCTCAGTACATTTCATCTTAATTCTTCAATTATGAGCTCTAGGATTGGACCTCGACTTGACCGTTTCCAAGAGACATCATCTTCATATTCATTTCATTTCATTATTTCAATTTCTATCAAACATTTTATCCCGCCAAAATTTTAAAAATTAATTAAATACCAGTATTATTAATTATTTAATGTGAAAAAACAATATTTTTATATCAAAATAAGTTAAAAATATTATTAAAAAAATTCCCCCACACATAGAACATGGTATTCATTAGTCATGTAATCTGAAACTTATTACAAAAGGAGCATCACAATCAAAATAATCATATTTCAAAAGCAACAAAAATAAACAAATGATAGTGGAACATATTTTTTGAAATTTCACACAAAATAATTCATCCAAATCCTCACTTTTTAATTATAAAAACCCTAATATAAATTTTTATATTTCCCTTTTTTATATAATAATGATATATATTCTTTCAATTTAAATTTAATAATTTTTCATTAATGTGAATTCCACATTCCAAATTACCTAAAATTTTATTATCTCCACTCATCACTCAAGGTAATAATTAAAATTAATGTTATGATCGCGCCATATATATAAGTCACTTACAATATTCTCTGAAGATATCTATCATCTACACTATGTAAAGATAGAGATCACAATAAAACATTAGGAATTTTCATTAATGTTCAATTGTCTCTGAGGATTATGGTATGTGGGTAATGGATTAAATAATGCTAAAAAAGAAAGTTTGCCTCTTAAAAATAGTAAATTATATGAAAATTCAATCTCAATAAACTATTAGTATAGTGATGAGTATATCATAACCCCATTCCCAAAAGAATAAAGTATCCACATGATATAATAAATCATAATTAATTAATCACCCTCACTTTTTTTGATACTTTTTTTTTGAAATTTGTTCTTAAGATAAGTCTCATAACTAAGTCATAAACCCATATCATCCTAAAATATATATTATAACATTATTTATTTTTTAACCTTTAAATACATAACCTGTTTTTTATTTTTATTTTATTCTTCACATTTCATTATTTTTTTTGTTAAAATGCAAGTGAATAATAATGTAAAATGAGTGATATCATGGCCTCCCCCAAATAACATGAAAACCCCAAACTAAATATCCTCAATTAAGTAAATCATGATCCATTATGGGAATGGTCTCCACCACACCTAGTCATTTGAAAATCATAAAACATACTACAATTAGGGTAGGAAATGAATTAATAGGCTTGTAATGTGGCTTGTTTCCTATCAATGACATAAATGGAATATAAGTGAAATAGTAGAATTCAATGTTAAGGTGGGTCTAGGGATAAAGTGTTAGAAAATAAAATTCCTCAAAAATAATAATTGTGGATATGTTCAGTCATAGATTCCATAATAATCCAATAATGTTCTAGGAGAAATGCATGCCTAGGTCTCTCAAAAAATCACATATTTAAGGAATCCAAAAAAAATGTTTAGAAATATTCTTTGGAATGAGGAACTATGATTTGGGGTAGTTAATCATGGAATGAGATAAAAATAATAATCCAATCAACATCAATTTCAAAAATTTAAAACACTACATGTCTAAGAATAATTTCATTTAGAATGATCAACTTATTCACAAAAATCCAGATTTTAAAATTCTGCCTCTCATCCTAAACTACAATCATTAAAATTCCATTTTAAACATCGAATAATGTCAACAATGAAATAGAAAATATAGAATAATTATTTATTTATGAAACATAAATCTCTAAGATTGATATTAGGGTATAGAAGATCAATGTGGGGCTAGTAATTTCATTTACATTATAAAAAATTATGAATTCTAAAATATTGAAAAAATAATAATGAATTTAAACTCATTCCCCACTTCTAATGATGTACCAATTCATGTTTGGTTTGTTCTACTAATATAGTTCTATTTCATATCATTTCACATTAGGAATTGAATTTTAAGGATGTGAATTATTTTTATATCTTGAATTCCATTTTCATATGGTGAATAGAGTACAATTTCATCAATTTATTCCTACTTTGTTTGTTCATGAGGATCAACCTAAAAATTATTGATATATAAATTCAGAACTACGATTCATGATTGGAAAGAAAAATTAAAGTAGGATAAGTCTTTGTTTGACCCCCCCCCCCCCCCCCCCCCCCCGCAATGTGGGATCTGGGTACTTATTGCCTCCAAAAAAGAAGTATTATCTGTTATCAAAATCATGATGTTGGGTGGATTTTCTTGGAATTAAACCAGCACATATTTCTTTTACCATTTTAAATTCCATCTTCTTTGTTGTGGAGGACCCTATGGTTGGATTACACCAAACCCGACCCCATGGCCTAAGATATAACATGTATTGTGGGGTTGGGTGAAATATAGATCCTCCTCCTTCTTGGTCTCTACTTATGAAATTTATCACCCATTCTTCAGTGTTTTCAAAATATATGATTCAGCAACAGAATAGACAAAGGGAAATAATGAATGTACTTTAATTTGAACAAAATTCAAAATTAGAGAATTAATATAAAAATATTACATTATGGTGTTAGGTTTATTGTGTTTCATTAGGATTAGTAACATGGATCTCCCTATGGACATTTTTATGTTATTTTTCAATATGTCTATATATCTTCATATGTTTCTCATCCGGTGACTTTTATTTCTCCTAATCTTACTCCATGAAAAAAATATGGATTTACCGAATTTGAAAATTCAAAATATTAGGGTGTCATGCTAAATTAATATGTAATTATATTATATTTAATTTATTAAAAAAAGGTTCAACTCCCAAGGTTTGTTCATATTTAATATATCTTTAATAGATAGTTCCTCATGTAGTAGAATTGTAGTATGTAGAGGTAGGTAGTCAGGATCCTTTATCCTTTCTTCAAATTCCACACATTTTGTGGTTTATTCATCTTCTCTGGATAGCAATAGGTAAGCAGTTTTTGATGATATTTCTTTTTAGATAGGTATAATAGGCTACATTTCATTATTTTCGGATTAACTCCAAAAATATTCTAAATTTAAATAATCCCCAATTCTAAAATCAGTAGATGCAAGGACCCAACCTTAAAAATTACATATTATATTGATTTTAAAATTTAATTCACTTATATTAATCCCAAAATATCTGTTCTATTTAATGTTCTATATAATTTAAAGAAACTATTACATATTAATCTTGTATATTAAATGTGGAAAATTCTACTCAATATCCATTTTTTCAAAAAACAAAAAAAAATTAGTAAAACTTTATATATTTTCTTGATAAATCGTTATAATTTAACTTTCAGCCCCTTTCTTATCCCTACAAATAAATAAAAAATTTAAAAAAACATTTTAAAATCATTTATGAGCATAAAGATATTTTTAAGGGACATAAAAAAGAATAAATGTACTATTCTAGTGAAAAACCTGAAATCCAACAACAATAAAATTTCTAAACATAAATGTTTTACTAGAAAAGGGAATCATCCTTTTTTATAAAAAATATAACAATAACTCCATTTTGAAAATCAGATAATTTATATGTGGACTCATAATCAATCATTTAATGGTTATCTATGTAACTTGGAAACTCATTTTTCCATATTACTATTACAAATAGAATAACTAATATAGTTGAATTTTATCTCCATAGCACCCAATGAATTGAAGGTTATTTATTATTCTGATTTATATATAATTATTCATTCATTTTTTATGTAAATTAATTAAATAAAAATTGATTAATTTTGATTTTATTGGATGATATTATTTTATTGTTTATTTTTATGTAAGACCAAAATTTGATGAAATATGAAGGAAAAAATGGAAATTGAGGAACATAAAGGCACATCACCCCATGCTGTGAAGCGATGCACTATGGAAAATGATGAATAAGCCATGGTCAATGATTAACAATAAATAGAACAAGAGAGGTTCCAAAGGAACAAAAAAATGAATTTATATGAAACAAATGTTCCATCATTGGATGTTGAAGATACACATCATGTAATTTAAACACAACATATAAATATTCAAGTTATGAACTATATATAGTACATAAGAAGAAGAAAAGAAGCATGGTGTGTAGATAACATGTGTCACACCATGAAACATGAAAAAAATTCCAGAGTTCTTTTCATGATTTATAAAATGGCACGAAACATTAGAATCAGAAATATTGCATGTCGTGTATACTTTACATAACATGTGTGTGTCAGAAAGAAAAATAAAATTATGATCTTCAACGCATAATCTATAGATCACCTATATATTTTTACTAGATCATAAATTTAAGTCATCCATTGACCCAGGGGATCATGGGATTACTTCATAAGCCTATAAATATGGGTTTTTTTCCAAGATATCTAGGGAATCCATTTTATTCTTGAGGTGCGACCACCGGGAGGCTTCCATTAGGTTCCAACCCACCGTTATTAATAGATAGTTTTTTTCTTTTATTATTATTTTCCTTCTTTAAAAGTAACATCAAATGATTTATAAAAAAATTAGAATATATATATATATATCTTTTTCCATTATTGTTCTCATTAAACCGTTTTATTATTTTACCCATGGAATAAGGTTTATTCATCATTTTATTTTGAATCTTTTATTTTATTTCAGGCATTCGATCTATTTATGTACATTCTATTAAAAACAGATTTCATGGTTAATTAACTTAAGGTTAGGGGTTGAGAGTAGCCGTGTTTGAACATAATTAGAATTTAACATATTAAATCGATAACCCCATGTCATGTTACTGGGTCTAATATAATTTTAAATCTCATTATTTTTCACAATCCCTGACCATCACATGTGAATATTTTATGAGCATGACATAGTTATAGGGGAATAGGGTATGATAAGTTTCAGGAAATTATTTCTTCATAAAAATCATGATTATTATACTTGTGATTTCAATTACTCTATACCAATCAGTCTTTTTCAGCTTTGATGGATCCAATTTGTTAGACTGTGATCAATTAGTCTCCTTATTACCACTTTATATTCTACTACATAGATCGATACAATGTTATCTCAAGGATTATACATTTACTATATCCTAAAATTGACCATTAACTCTCTCCCTCTCTCTCTCTCTTATTTCTTTTCTATTATTCTGGTTAAATTTTAATTATGTAATTAGAATCACAAGTTTAATAAAATCTAACTAAATTTTGATGACATGGACTTTGGTCAAAATTATTTTGTTGTATTCCCCACTATATATGTGTTTGACCCCATACATAATCTTGACTACATAATTGATGTTAGTTAAAATTGGGTTTAATTTAAATTTCTAATGTGATATTACTAGTATATTTGATGGCCTCTTCTTGATGCATTATTTATAATGTAACCACCCATAATTGGTAAATAATAAAAACACCCATCATTGGTTTATTATGTGATTAACTATTCATAGTCTATGATGAAACCACACATCATCATAATCAAGGACCAATTATCATTCCATTAACCTAGAACATAAAATAATTCACAATAAAAACACAATTTGATGAAAATAACTCTTAAATTTCGAAATCACTTCTTAATATCTAAAAACAATACACATATTAATGAAAAAAATGTTCTTAAAAAATAAGTAAAATTATATAGGAACCATCAAATAATTATGGTTTAATTATTATAGGAATATCTTCCAAATCCATATACGTTAAAAAAACATTCCTTCTCTATTTTTTTATATAAATTTATAGAAGTACATCGTTCAGAAAATGAATAGAATATTTCATTAAAAATTTGAAAATAAAAACATAGGTAAAAATATAATTAAAATATAATTATATAATATTAAAAATTATTATTAAAACATTATTATAATATATGTATATCGAAGAAAAATAGTGTTTCAATGGAGTCTTTAAAATATAATTTCTAAAATAAAGTCCCTTACCTTGAGTTTGAAAAATCTTGTATGATATTTATCATAAAATATAAAAATATTAGGATAATTATTTACATTATTGAGAATTGTTTCTATTTTTATTATTCATTTGATATCACTTTTTTCCATTTAGTATACAATAACTGAATCACCTAATTTATTGTCAGACATTTTGACGATATATAATATTTAAATCTAAAATGACTTAATTCAATTGACTATGGTCAGAGATGTCATTATTCTATCATTTATAAAATAATAACCATGGAATAATTATCATTTTTATAAATTAATGATACTTATATATCCATTCTTTAAATATGGCTATGAAAAATGAAGGATGTTACAATCACAGGGCCAATATGTCACACATAAGTAAGAGCAATGCTTCCATTTTTCAATGATCACTAGGGAAAGAAGGTAAATTTTATATTATCTTCACATAATGATAATTATATAAGATATATCATATTATTTATTTAAATACACTTATATATGTAATAAATCTAATGTATTATTGAAAAATGAATCACATCGCTTCATGGAGGGGGTAGTCCACACATACGCATTAAAGACATTATCATTTTTCAGTGCATGGATATTTTAGAAGATAAATGATATATTATCTTTTCATGATGGTAATATGTCCTTAATATAATATATAAATATAAATTCCATCATTATTACTTGTCTTTAGAGACTATGATAGATAGTTAATTTCATCTATTCGCAAGGCGGTAGTCCACCATACACACAAATGATAATTTAATTTACCATTTGATAAAAGAGGAGATAGATAGAGGGTTTTAAATTAACATAAAAAATCGTATGTATATGTAAGATATTTTTTTACATTATAAACATGGTCATGTAAATATAGAGTGATGTGGAAGAATAAACAATACTGAAACATGCACATAAAAACTATACCTCTTCTTTATAAAACCTTATTTACATAACACTATAAGACATCTAAGATCAGTATTTTTCTAAAAATATACCACTCTAATATTGGGGTGGGAGTTATAGTGGGTATTTTTTTATGTATCTGATTAGATGAATAGGTGTTTATTGTTCAATGATTGGGATGAAGGTGTTCCCTTTTTTATGTTAGGGGAGGGTCAATCATAGAATTTATCAAAATATTAAATTAATATTAATTATTTTTCAGCTAAAATTTTGTCCAAAGTGAGTAATTTGGAAGATAATATGATCTTGTTTCTAAAAACACAATCAATTAAATTTTAAAGATGATTTGAGTTTATTGAAAATATTACCTTTTTTATTTTTTCCCTTTTTTAACTAATTTGACTCTTACCTTGACAACATGTGTTGCTTACTCTTTGAGAGTCAATATAGTTAATATAAAATGAAAAAAAACTGATAAATGGGTCATAGATTATATTTTAAACATTATTATAATCATGTGGACTCATTTATGACTTTTAGGAGTTTTATATTATTTAATAAAATATTATTTACTATAAAGTATCTATAATGTAAATCTTTTAATTACTTTAACAGTAACAGTATACAAACAAAAAATTATTTTTTTAAAATAAATTCTGTCCCTAAAATTTAATGTTCATATAGAAAATTCATTTATCACATTTTGTATCTCAAATTTTATTTATTTTAATATTTTTAATATCTTTTGTTTTATTTTTTCATTAATTAATTAATTACTGAATTAGTGTTATAAAAGAATTAAATGTTAGTATTTATTCCATAAAAATTAATAACAAATTTCTATGATGAATATAAATTTATTATCTTTAGAAATCTTAATTATAGTAAAGTATATCCTCTGGGTTACACCATGTTAAAAATATTACACTTAGAAAATACGTGAAAAGTTAGACATTTCTTTTAATATAATAATGTAAAGGTCATAATCTCATCTTTGTGGCACCAAAAGATCATAAATTATACCCTTGTATGATTATGGTCATGATATAATAAACCATCAAGATTTAGGTATGTGTTTGAGACATTTTATAGTTCTTATCATTTTATTTTTAGCCTAAATTTACAACCTTAACATTTAAAATGATAATAAAAATTACTATAGTTACTATTCATGATGTCAAAAAAGAAAAGGAACTTATTTAATAAATTTAGAGTAAAAAATTAAATATATAGAATCTTTTATTCAAAATTCAAATCATAAAAGTTTCATAATTTAATATAAAATTAAAGTGGAAAAACACAATGGAAAACTATTTTTTTTAATGACCTTTCAAATATTAATTGTTTATTACTAAATTCAAGTACAAAATATATTTTAAAATCCATAATCGAATTATCTATTATCAAAAGTAACTAATTTAAATTTAGAAATGTTCTAAAAAATAATTTGACTCAGAAATAATTTAAAATAAATTTTTATTTTAAAAAAATCAGTATTTTCACTATTCTTTGAAAACTTAATATATTAAGAAACATTTTAAAAAATTTATCCTATTTTAAATTTAACATTATTAATTTTCTGAAAAATTAATTTTTAAAAATATATTTTCTAAAATTTTTAGAAATTATTTGTAATAATAACCCATAAAAATTATTTTCGATGAAATTATTTTTTTAAAAAAAAATAAAATGTCTTCACTATAAATATAGTTCTTATTTAAAAGATATATTTAGTAAATTATAAAGGAGTAGAACCATTTTAGACATAATAATTCCATTAATACTATTCATTCTCTCTATATCAATGTCTAGGTTATAAGAAGAACATTTAAATAATAATATTTTGTTGTTCGTTTATTCTCGGTGCTTCATATCTTGTATGCTGTAGAACAAAGTATTTTCTTTTTAAATATTAAGATATGAGATTTTCACCTAGTAATAAATTTCATCTACGCAATATGAACTTAGGATTCGTGATTAGGGTTTGACTATTCAAAATACCATTTTAAATTACTTCACCGTAAAAATGATTAATGAAACCTCCAAATGATAATAGAAAAAAGAAATAACAAAGATCATATTGAATAACACATATCTATATTTTCAAAGTGGGGAACATAATATATTAGTGAAAACACAGATATAGAAGAGAAAAATAACTCTGAACGACAGATATAGGGAGATATAGAACATTGTCATGAGAAATTCAACCGTCACAAAATCATAAATCTATGATTGGTTAAAAATCCAATGATTTCTCATTATGAAAAGTAAACGGATAACATTTTTGTTTAAAAATAATTTTCCTAATGAAGAGAAATTATTTTACTACTTATAATATTAACATAAGGAATTATACATAAATAAAATGTATGATATCATCCTTTAATAAATTTCTAGCACAAACACATGTTTTTCTCTAAATTACGGGTCATTATGAAATATATTTCACATCTAAAGTACTAGAATCAACATCTAAGAACCAAAAAACCAAAAAAAAATAGAATATTTATTACTCCTATATTTATAAATCAAACAAAATATGAATGGTTAGAACATGATAATATAATTATGAAAATGAATAAACCTAAAAGCAATGAAAAACGACTTTAATCTTCATAATTTACCAATAATACCAAATCCTCAACATCAATCATTCAATAAATAAACAACCATAAAATTAAAAATAATATATTAAAAATTAATTTTGAACCCAAAATATTATATGGATTTAATCAAATATTCTTCCAAGATTAATTTTATCATTTATCTACAAATAACATCAATTATTGTTAAAGTATAATACCAAAAATTTAATTTCCCTGATAAAATAATATCCACAATATGAAAATCATTTGAACAATTCACTTGAATAAAAAAAGACACATTAGGAAATGATAATTCTACCTTAACTCATCATGTAAAATTCCCAAAATATTTTATTTACCTTAATCCAATAATGTCCCCAAAAAATTATAGTGGTCTTCTTCTAAAATAAAATTAGTCATGCAATCCACCAATCATTTCACAATGGAAATGGTTAACTATACGATAAAAATAATTTTCAAAAAATATTCTTTTTCTCCATCCACTAAAAAATTTAATTGAAATGAAAATTTAATTGAAATGAAAATTTTATACTAACCCAGACATTTCAAAGGCGAATGGTTGTCTTTACACCCTTGTCAACTTTTGCTAGTGGGTTTAAGACCAATGACACTGCTGAGCAAGGCAAGTTGTCACATGATCTGTGGATTTAACTTTTTTTTAAATATTTCTTCTAAAATTAGAAAACAATTGATGAACATTATCAAAAATTCCTTTTATATATTCATCCTTAAAGAGATTTTTTTAACCCATAAGGTTATCTCATAACATTAATTTTTCATCCCATTCCATAACTACCTCAAATTTATTATTTACAAAGTCTTTTATATCAGGACATTTTACATTTAATATCCCTATGATATAAATAAAACTTTTCCAAGATAAATAATTTTCATACCGTGATCAGGGTTTCCAAATTATTTTATTATTGTATTCTTCACAAATATAGAATATACATGTATCACAACATTGCTTTTGAGTTTCATTAAATTACCCTACATTATTTTTCTATGAGAACCAATTAAAATTAGGGTTTTAAGGATATTGGAAGAATAATAGTATTTAAAAATATTTTTATGAAATATAATTTTAAAACTTTTGAAAAAAA
This sequence comes from Viscum album, assembly GCA_963277665.1. Lineage (NCBI taxonomy): Eukaryota > Viridiplantae > Streptophyta > Magnoliopsida > Santalales > Viscaceae > Viscum > Viscum album. The sequence goes on along the minus strand of OY728121.1, from coordinate 82,521,228 downwards.
ATTGATTTTTTTGAAATAATCAGATTGAGATTGTTTGGAAAAATTCAAACAAGGTACCTTTTAAAATACTATATGATTGACCCGTAACACTATAAGTTAAAATAAAATATAAATATAGTTAATAACTATCTACTTCATTGGAATCTATATAAAAATAATAATATTCTTTTAATTTTAGTGATATCATAAATTATGTTAAGCATCATTGATGATATTTACCTTTTGGGATATATGATAAAATATAGAAATTAGTATTTGATTAAAAACCCATTGTCCAAAGTGGTAACAATGTATATAGGAGGTTTTTGATATTTCATACAACTATATTTAGAATATTTGTATGTTAGATAATGTTTCAAAATCATAGGGACATGTGTAATGTCTCAACCCGACTGACCATTAACCCAGTTGTCGGACCAGTGGGAAACATGGCCTCAATGGAATCTCTATGTATGCCAGAGGCTACCGACTAGAAGCGAGAGTCTTTTGAGTTGATAGTGGGGAGACTATACCCTATTATCAAAGTTTCATAGTAGTATAATAGATTATAAATAGTAGAAAAAACAAAAGTAGTGAATTACAGATAACAGAATATCAGAAAAGTAAAATAATCAATTTCATAAAAGGTGCCAAAACTAGTTATATAGTAGATGAAAGAATTAAATGTGGAGATACATATTCAAAAGAATAAAAAATACTAAATGATTTAAAAAACCCAACACTACATGACTCAAATTAAAAAAATATTAAAAATCCCTAAGGCCATATACACGAGCAACCTGAGCTCCAGGTCAGTCCTTTTCTCCAATCCCTAGGTATTAGCATTTAGAAACATGCATGGTCCAAGGTCTTTAGTCATGCAAACAAGAATGGTCAAATCGGTTTACCCAATGCAATGGAGTCCCTAGTAGGGTGTGAGATATAAATTTTAGTAGGCTTACACCACTGGTGTTTATCCTTATCCAGACAGTGTCATAAAATTTAATGTTTTGCAGGTATGAATTATTAAAGACAAAATTGAATAAATAAACAACACATATCCAGTTTCTTAAGGGATACATGATCTAGATACCTTCTTTAGCCCATATCTGGTATGTTTGATTAACTCACCATATATCAATATGTATATATACAGATATCGTAATGGCCTGAGGTAGTGATGTCTCCCTCCCACATATAGAAACTGTCATGGGTTAAATATACCAATCATCCACAAGGAGAAAATGGCACGGGGTAAATATACATACCACCAACATTTAACAGAATGGATCAGGGCTATAATTCCTACCACCCACATTTAACAGAATGGAATGAAAAAATAATTCCTACCACCCACATTTAATAAAATGGAATGGGGCTAAAATACCTTCAACCCACATTTAATAGAATGGCATGGGTATATAATGCATACTTCCCATATTTAAAATAATTTCTCGGGGCTATAATGCATACCACCCACATTTAATAGAATGGATCTATGCTATAATACCTATAGCCCACATTTAAATAATGGAATGGGGTAAATATACCTACTTCCCACATATAAATCATCATCATAGTCAATACATAAGATTTTACCATATACAACCTAAGTAAACCATCTAAACTCATTTCCAATTAAGCAAAAGACTAAAAATTCCATTCTTTTATAATTAAACCCAGAACATATGGCATGGTCTTTCCTCCCCTTGGGACCATTCTATTTAAGGGATTTCATTTAAAGATAATGAAGCCATCTAATGTTTTTCAATCAATGAATTAATAAATCAGTCACATTACATTCATCACATGAGGCATGCCCCTATTATTCATGTCATTAGTTGTAAGTCACCCCTCTCAAGGTCATTTCCCCTTATTTTCCTAGACCTGGAAAATATGTTTTATCGTCAAGTTTTCTGTCATAAGCCATGTTTTCTATATTAACCCATGTCATGGTCTCTCCAACCTAATCTATTTTATTTCATGTTTAACCCTTTAATAAATTTAAATAGAAAACATGATATCTAACTTTCCATAACAAATATGAAATCTTAAAGGATGACCATTGTAATATGCCAAACATGTATACAAGTCTATCCATACATTTAATATTGAAATCATCACCCCTCCATTAGAGGGCTTTTCTTACGAAATAATTCATTTTTAACAAACAACCATTTATCTTTTTTTAAGAATCACATCCATTTCACTATAGAGGATCATTTATGGGGTAATATTATAAATTACAATGATTTAATAATAATTCCAGAAAGAACAATTATCAAATTAATTTATGATTTTGAAAATTAAAAGGGAATGGAAAGTGCCCCTACCTCAAAGTTGAACCAATTCATACACTCTGGATCTTAGCGCTTTCTAACTGATATATGTTGCACCCCCACTGAGAATATGCACCTTCAAAAACGTTCAAGGACACCTAATACTTATGGACACACCCTCAAGTCCATGATCATGTGAAAAGGGATCCTTAAACAAATGCTTATATGAATATACCTGTCTCTGATCACCTCCCCATGCATTTTCATATATATATATATATACATAGGCACACCTAGCCCCATACAAGTATAAAAAATTTTATGGATGATTATATTTATAATGTGGAAACATATATATATATATATACATACCTATGCATACACAGGTTAGTTTCCCTGGTCTTGGCAACTTGAAACCAAGGAGCAGGGACCAACACACTATACAAAGAATACTGTGATCATTAAAATACTTAAGGAACCTAATTTAGAAAATTTAAATCCAAGAAAAAATAGAAAACCCTCACCTCAAAAATTGGAGACCAATTGAAATGAGTCGAACCACCTTGCCTTTAGCAACGGTTTTCAGAACATGCATCAAAGGGCCCCAAGTGACAATTCTCAACAACCTAGACCAAAATAAAAATGAAAAATTGGATTACCAAAAGTCCTAGGGTTCGGGAACATCTCACCAAGATATTATTAGGTCAAAAAATACCTATAAACATGGAAGATAAGGGAGGAGGAGACTCGCCTTGGACGTTAAGAGGAGATTCATGGAGAAATTTGGACCAATTAGGCGAAGGAGAGGAGGTCATTGGTGGAGGTAGAGTGCAATGAAGGGGAACCCTCCCCTAAAGGTGCATCAAGATCTGAGGGAGAGAATAGAGTTAGGTTGTTTTATGTTTCAAATTTTATTTTATTTAATTTAAAATATTTAAATTTTCCAAAAACATAGTGTTGGGCATGGTTAAGCCACATGGTTTGGGAAACCGTGCATCCACCACTGGACATCTGGATCACCCGCATGGTCTAGGTACACGGTTTGGAAAAATATGTGTAGCCTATGAAAAACATATCTTTATACTTAAAATAAGGGCATATGGTTTCCTATAGTGGGCCACACAGTTTAGCAGACAACGCACCAACTGTGCGCCCTCTATTGTCCTTCAAAACATGATGTGTTTCATGTCTGTCACTCCCGAAACTTCCCGAGACTCCCATGAAAACATATAATACTTATCCCAAGTCCAAAAAAATAAATTTTATGTCGCATAATTATCTTAATTACGTTCTTGAATCTTGGTTTAAATTCAAACCAATTTTATTTTAAAAAAAGATAAAAAATCTTAGCATTTTATCCTGGTTTCGAATGTGGATCGTCACAACCTTCCTAACATAGAACTTATCATCCTTGAAAAGACTTTAGGAACAACATACACCATATGAAACCTATAGTGATCATGTGGTTTTGTTCAAATAGCATGATTGTGTTCCCAAACAACAAATGGACCTTTAAGTACATCATAAGCAAGTGACACCCAAGCCCATTAAAACACCAAATCAAAACATGATTCCAACTCAAACACCGAGATGGATCTTACCTGAGGCAGTTCAACTAGAGACATGATATCATCCTCATATCATCAATAATTTGGCTCAAGGTACATCCCTCTTTAGGCATTAACATTAAACAGCCAATTCCAAACCACGGTTCAACCCACCATTGTATTTTACTTACAATAATGCGTTAATTAATTATAAAAATTCTCCTTGACTGATTCAAGAAATGATTTAAATGATTTATCCCCATAAACCTCAAATACCTAGTCTAGTTGGGTGAACATGAAAGAATCATAAAACACCAACCGCACTTGTCTCTTCACAACGACATGCCTAAAAAAGTTTGGCATCAACCACAAACATTAAGAGAGAAAGGAAATGTTAAGCCACTTGTACAACTAATTAGAAAGATTATCAGCATAGACGGTCAATATTTAAAAGTTGAACTACGATGCATTCTCCCAAGGAATCTCACATTCACAATAGACATGCTCACTGAAGCCTACAACCGACTCCCGGTGAAGTTTTTAATATTAAACCACAAGGGAAACCATGTATCCAGTGTAAAAATCCTCAATAGAACCACGCAATAAAGTCCAATAACTATAATAAATTCATAGAATCATAAGACTCACCCTCTCTTAGTGCATCTTGGAGCAAGGAAAGATATGGGATATTCTATTTAATTAACATAGTACACTGAGATGATTTTCATGCAATCCATTCAATCATACTATAATACTATGAAGGGACTCAACTTCACTATCCAATAAACTGTGATTAACCAAAAAATTCCTTTACCACCCGAAGGAATCCTATGTTTGTTCAAAATTTACCTCTAATTATAATACCAAGATAAAGGTGTTTATCAGTGGTTTCATACACAACCAAAAATAAGAACGTTGTGTTGTCGATAAGGCACTGACATGAAACATCACCTAGAATCCTCAAAGGCATTAAAATACAACCAACCATTACCAAAAAGTGTTTTAGGTAGTGTACCATCTACCTAGAAGGGAATATTTACTAGATTCGATATGACACTCCTCATCTTAGGATTTTCCTAGTCATCAAAGGGAAAGAATATCAAATAGATTCTCACAAGCATGCTAGTACCAAAACACCATTAACAAATTTTTTATGCTCCTCCAATCCATGGTCACAATGTCAAAAAATAAAAGTAAGGTAAAAACCCAAACTGAAACCATATCCAAAATGATTGGTGTGTTATAACACCTAAGCCTTTATAAAATCATCTCGGGCACTAAAAAAACTGATTCTTAAACTCTTAGGTCACTCTACTTGGAGATAACCTAAGACCATACGTAGGCACAAAACTCAAAGATTTATCCGAACTCAACTGGTACTATATTTCATTTGATAGTTGATGATATCGTGTATATCAACACATTCTAAACTAAAAAAATAGATGGGATCTAGAAACTGGAGAACATCCGAACACACCCATGGAAAATCTAACTTTCTTGGAATGAGCATTACTCGATGCTCATTCCCAAAACAAAAGCCACAAAAAATGACCACCCATCAAAAAAAGGGTTTAATTTAAAATATGAATGTATTATGTGGGAAAAAGGCACCTCAATGAGATAAAACATTTGAAAACTTATTGCACCTATAAAGAATTCATGTTATATGGGTACTACCTACCACAGGCCAGTCCCTCATGAAGAACAAATGTCGACCCTAACATGAGGTCATGTTAAAAAAAGTTACAGGCTCAACAACCTACAATTTTGAGCAATTTCTAAAAAGAAAATAGCCTACAAAAAACATCTATAGCTTAATTTCAAGGTAATTAAAAAGTAAATATCAAGCTACCCATACATGAGCTTTTTACCAAGATTACCACTTATTGTTCCATCTCTAATCCATTAATAGTTTTTCCACATTTGATTTATGATCTTAAAAATATTTCATTTACAACATCTAGTAACATTTAAAGAGAAACATGAGGCACTTGATTTAGTAAATTACCTAAGGAAAGAAGAAGAAAGTTTCACAAAACATCCTTTTTAGAATGTAAAATTTCCATGAAATTACATCATAAATTGGAAATTTATCATAATAAATTCCTCGTAATAGTTATGGAAAACTACAAGGGTTCTACAGATCCAACCTGGGATTTCTAGAAACAACCCAATAACAATTTCTCCTTCACTTGAGATCAAAATTAAATGTCTTTCACATAAATAATCATGCATTTCAGACAACATCATGTCATTACATTTTAACATGGGATGTCATTTCCCAATTCATGAAGTGCCCATAAACTTCTTGGATTTAAGATAGGCTCCCATTTATCAAAACCAAAATAACTTTAGAAATTTAACTTGATCACACATATATATATATATATATAATATTGTAGACATATGGGTGTCCATTACCAACCTATAAACCACCAATACACTTTATAATTTGGAATTTGGCTCCATTTTTATCAAAATCAATTCACTTATGCATTACACTTTAGCAACCCTTTACATTTTAAATGAATAGTCCTTATCTTGTATACACATTATGTTCAAGGTGATTTGAATATAAGGGTGACCATTTCTTAGTTATAAGTATCCCATAAACCTTACATGTGAAAATGGTTCCCATTAATTCACAAACCATATATAACCAATGTAAAGCATACCATCAAAAGTAGTAAACAAAAAGGAATGCTACCGAAACAAACAAAAAGGCATAATAGGCAGCTAATAGAGAAGCATGTATAAAGACATGAATTCTCTAGAATACATGTTATGTTATATCAATTAAGGTACAGAATCTAAATTTCATAGGAAACCCACTAATTCAACTACATGGATTGGCCCTATGCATGACATATTAATTTTCCAATGTGCCTAGTAAGATGAACGCAATGAAACTCCCTTTCTAGATCAGGTCAAGGGTAAAATTTTATAACGCCTATAAATCATAGGTAGTGGAAATATAATAGTAACTCAAGGTGAAATCATATCAATTCTTATAGAAAAAGGCATAATCTGCAATCCCAGTCTTCGTCACTTTTTAATTTCACGTATGTTGGGTGATTATTACCAAGCACGACTATTAACTGAGTATCGACACTTTCCTAGTCTCCATTCTACCAACCCAAAATAGAAAACCAAAGGAAAAGTTTTGAAAACTATCCTCATATACCACATTGTAACATTTGGACCTGACTGACCATTAACCCAATTGTCAGACCAGTGGGTCACATGGCCTCAAGCACATCTCCCCATACGCCAGAGGTTGCCAACTAGTTGAGAGGATCTCATGAGGTGATATTAGGGAGACTATTCCCTCTTATTAGAGTTGCACAGTAGTATAATAGATTTTAAATATCAGAAAAATATTGAAATAGTGAATAAGAGATAAAAGAGTAGAGAAAATGAAATATATTCGATTTAATAAAATTTTCCAATTCTAGTTAAACCCTAGATGAATGAATGACATATGGAGATACAAGTTCAAAAGTAGTAAACAAAACAGTATTCTTTACAATACCAAACAGTACATGACTCAAAGTAAGAAAATACTAAAAAGTCTTAAGGCCATCTTCAAGAGCTTCCTGATCACTGGATCAGTGCTTTACTCCTATCTCAAGGTATAAGCACAAAACAACAAGCATGGTCCATGGTCTGCAGTCCTATGAAAAGGAATGGTCTACATGGGCACACCAGTGTAATGGAAAACCACGTAGGGTGTGAGATATAAATCTTTATAGGACGACACCACTGGTGTCTAGACCTATCTAGATAGTGTAATATAATTTAACAGTGTGAATGTATGCAGTATTAAGGATTTTATTGAAAAAATAAACAACATTGATCTAGGTTCCTAAGAGATACAGGACGGTGATAACTACTTCAGCCCATGGATGGTATGTCTGATCAAGTCACCATGTATCAATATGTATATATAGAGAGATCATAAATTCACTGCGAAGTGATCCTCTCACCCAAATGAATAAAACGGAATGGTGTAAATATACCTACCACCAACAAAGAGATAATGGAATGGGGTAAATATACATTCTTCACACATTTAATAGAGTGGATTGGGTCAATAATGCATACTGTTGAAATTTAACAGAATGGAATAGGGATATAATGCATACCTATAATATTTAATAGAATGCCCTGAGGCTATAATTACTACCTCCCAGATTTAATATAATTGAATGGGGGTTATAATTCCAACCTCTCAAATTTAAAAAAATTGATTTGGGCTACAAATATTATCCCCACATTTAATATAATGGCTCAGGGCTATAATGCCTACCACCCACATTTAAAGAATGGTGTGGGGTAAATATACCTACTACCCACATAGAAATCATCATCATATTCAAGACAAAAGCATTTATCATATAAAAGTTAAGGTAACCATCTCACCTCATTTCCAATTAAGCAACAAAATAAAAATTCCCATCTTTAAAATTAAACCCCAAAAATAGGGCATGGCCTTGCCTCTCCTTAGGACCATTCCTTTTAAGACATTTCATTTAAATATAATTTATCAATCTCAAGTGTTTCAATAAAATCGCCAACATAGTGATCAGATTCCATTCATCACATGAGGCATTCCCCTCCCATGCATGTCATTTGGTGAAATTAATCCCTCTAAATTAAATTTCACCCAATTTTCTTAGACATGGAAAATTGGTTTTACGGTCACATTCACTATCATAAGCCATGATTTCTATATTAACTCAAAGTGTGGACTCACCACCCAAATCCATTTCATTTTAGTTTTAACCAATTAATACATATAAAAATAAAATATTCTATCAGACATTCCATAACAAAGCAATAAGAATAGAGGAATACCAATGTAATATACCAAACATGTATATAATTATATCCCTACATTCTATCTTCAAATCAGTGCACCTCTGTTGGAGTGGTTTTATTATGAAACCATGACTTGTTAACAAACAAAAATTTATCTTATTTATGAATCTCTTCCATTTGACAATAAAGGATCATTTATGTGGAACTAAAATAAATGGAAAATCATTAATTGTAATTCAAGAATTAACAATTAACCGATTAATTGATTCTTTCATAAATTGGAAGGGAATAGAAGGGGACACAAACTCAAAGTGGAACCAATCCATCCAATTAGTCTATTTGTGATTTCTAACTAAAATAAGATGCTCCCCCACAGAGCATATGCACATTCACACACATTCAAGGACACCTGACCCCTATGCACACACATGCATGGCCATGAGCATTTGTAAGAGGATCCATACACATATGTTTATTTTCATATAACTATATCAACTGACATATGCATGCATTTTCATATATATACATAGGTACGAAAAGCCCCATAAATTTATAAACACATCCATGGATTAATATACATGTAACGAGGAACCTATATATATATACACCAACCTATGCATACACTGTAAAGTCACCCCTGACTTGGACCCTCGAAACCATAAAGAAGGGACTAACACACTACATAAAGCATACTATGAACCTTAAAACAATTAATGATCCTAATTTAGTAGGTGATAAGTGAAGAAACTATAGAAAACCCTTACATCGGATATCGACAACCTACCGAAATGAGCCAAACTGCCTCGTCTTCGGCAGTAATTGTCAGAACACACATCCAAGGGCCCCAAGATACCATTCGCACTGACCTGGACTAGATGGAAAATGAAAAAATGAGTTACCAAATGGCCAAGGGTCCAAATGCTTCTCACCAACAAATGAATAGGTAAAAGAAGAGCAAGAAAACATGAGGATAAAGGAGGAGGGGACACACCTAGGAGGTTTGGATGAAATTCCAAGAGAAATTCGTATGGATTTAAGAAATGAGAGAATATCGTAGGTGGGCGGTAGCGCATGACGGAGGGGAACCCTCCTCTAGTGGTGCTTCGTGATCTGAGGTAGAGAGGATAGTGATGGTGTTTAATATTTTAGTTTTTATTTAAGTTAATTTAAAAAAAAATAATTATTTAAATTGGTTGTTGTTCACGGTTAAGGTGTAGGGTTAGGGAAACTATGTTTTATCCATGTGTCCACCAATAGAAATCTAGAGCACCACGAATAGGCTTGGTGTGTGGATTGGAAAACCGTGTGCAACCCATGCGAAGCATCTTTTTCCTCTTAAAATTAGGTTTCATGGTTTCTTATAGCAGGCTGCATAGTTTTGCAGACTGTGTGCAAACTTTTCGCACTCTGCTGTAGTTTAAATCTTCACGTCTTTCAGGTCTGGAACTACCAAAACATCTTAAGCCACTTGAGAAAACTTAATGGGGTTAGTCCAAGTCCAAAAACATCACATTGAAGTGACCCAACTCCTGTAATTATGTTCTGAATCTTGGTTTAAATTATTATTTATTTAGTTTTTGAAAAAGTTCAAAAACCATTTAATTTTAGGAACGTTCAAAATCTGGATCATTAAAACTTGTCTCTTCAATAAATATTGCAATAAATTCATCTATTATGGGTAAAAATGTTATTTGGAATCATTATCTCTCTCTTTTTAACTTATTTTCCTCAATATGAGAATTTACAAATATAGATTGTACTAAAATAATAAACCATTTAACATAGATTATTTCTAACAAAAATTAATAATCTCTAAATTTTTCTAAAACTGTTTCTGGTTCAAAATATATGGACATGAAATTAATAATTAAATATTCTAATGAATTTAAACTATAATTGACCTACTTACATTCCCAAATATCCTTTCGGTTTATAGGTTTAGAGAATTGGAAAAAACTCTTATATAGTGAAAAAATATAGTACTCGTGAAAACTTCTAATTAATATGAATTTTTCAAAAAACAATACTCTTTTAAATAAATAATGATTTATTATCCTGATAAATCATCATAGTTTTCTTTTTTAAATCATAATTTTCCCTAATTATCCATAAACTCTATGAAAAAAAAATTAAAATGTATTGTGAGTATAAAACAATCAGTAATAGACATAAAAAAAGAAAAAAATGTTACACTAGTAAAAAACATAGAATATCCTGAAAATCCATTTAAAAAAAGAACTTTTTACCACAAAAGGGCATCATATTTGTATCCAAAAGTGAATTATCATATATTTTTCAAAACTAAAAAATTTCCATGAAAACACATTATCAATCCTAGAATGTTTATTTATGTAAATTGTGATATCATTTTTCCATATCACTCAAACTAATGGAAATACCAATATTATCAACTCCCATATACGAAGTCACCAATGAATTGGAAGTTATAATTTAACCACCCAACATTGGTTAATCATAGAACCATCCATCATTGGTTAATTACAAAACCACCATACCATGTTCTATCACAGAACCACTCGTCGTTAGTTTATAATGGAGCCACCCATCATTATAATGAATGACCAAGAATTATAATATAATTATTAAACATGAAATATTGAATTATAAAAATATAATTGGAAGAAAATAGCCTTTCCACTTAGACATGAGTTCATAAAATGTAAAAACTTTTCATATATTAAATAAACTATATTCCAAAAAACCAATCTTTCCATATTTTTGTCAAACAATTCCAATAGAACCTCATTCGGAAAATAACATGAATATTTTTTCTTACCAATTTTTTAAAATATAAAAAATCGGTAAAAATGACTTTAAAAATTTATAATATAATAATAATTTATTTATTTAATTTTTTTTATAAAATATTTATAAGGATGATAAATATATTTTTACAAGAATCTTTAAAAGATAGTTTTTAAAATAAAATCTCTATCCTTTATTCTTAATCATCACATATATTCCCTATAATATAGAATAAAAATCATAGGTTAATTATTTTAATTATGATAAAAACATTCATGTAAATTATTCATTTTATATCATTTATTTTAATTTTATATACAATTACTTAATCATAGAAGTTTACATCATACATTTTGAAGATATTCGATACATAACTCTAAAATGACTTCACTCGGTTGGAAATGGTCAAAGATATCATTATTATATCATCTAAATAATAATAATTGTGACAAAATTATCATTATTCTTCATCAATTATACCTTTAAATCTATCCATTATAATTGGTTATGAAAAAAGAAATTTGTCACAATCAAAGAGATGGTTGTTCGTACATATAGATGAGTAACCCTTAGAGTTTTTCAATGATCATTATGGAACGAAGGAAAATTTAATTTTACCATTAAATAATGATATTAATATAATATATAAAATAATATTTATTTATAAATACTTAAATATGTCATCCACAAGATGTTGTAATGAAAACAAATCACATCATTTCATAGAGGGGGTAGTCCCCAAGTATATAAGAACGAAGTTATTAATTTATTGTGCATGGAAAGGTAAGAGGTTAAATGATTTATTATATTTTCATAATTATTAATATGAAAATAATATCATATATAAATATTAATTACATCACAATATCTTATCTTGAGAGATGGTTATGGAAAATAAATTACATCAATTTGCAATGCGGTACATTGCTGTAAAAATGAATGATGATTTAGTTTACCATTTGATGGAAGAGGGTATGGATATAAGTGGTCAAATTAACACAACTAAACTTTATCATATTTCATATAATTTTTTAATTATATACATATCTTTTAAGTAGGACTGAGTGATATTGAAAAAGAAACAAAACTAAAACATGAAGATAAAAATTATTCAATGTCTTTGGAAATCCTCCTTTATATAAAAACTTATAACCTATAATATAGGTATTATACTTTAAAAATGCCAAGAGAATGTTGGTATTGTCTATTGTAGTGTATTTTTTATATGTTTTTATAATCCAAATTGGGTTTTAAGGGTAAAGGGTTGATAAGAAGAGGTTCCCTTTTATAAGAGAGGTGAGGGTAACTATTGGCATTTCTCAAAGTATTAAGTCAATATAAATTAATTTAAAACTACTAAGAGATCCAAAGCGATTTATTTAAAATATACATGAGGATTGGTGGAATCACCATCATTAAATTAAAATTTTCTATTTTTGATAATATTTATACCCATATCATTCGATTATAACCCCTATTTGACCTCTTTACCTCTAACCATTATAACATAGCTTTTTTACACTATAAGGGAAAATATAGTTTCTCTAAAATGAAAAAAAACCCATAAATTGACCAATTATGATATTTTAAACCTTGAAAAAACATGTAAAAATGTAATATTTTTAGTAATTTTAAATCATTTAATAAAATATTGTTTAATAAAAAAATCCCAAACATCAATTTTTAGAACTATTCATTTCTTTGAATTTAATAATATCAATAAGACATAAAAAAGTCATAATTAATTTATAACATATCATGATATTTTATTAAAATAATTTATCACATAATTTATCTCAAATAATATCTATTTTTTTATTTTTAATATCAATTATTTGATTTTTTTCATTAATTAACTAATTATTGTGTTAGTATTATGTAAACATTTAATGTAATAGTTTTTAAATAAAATTTAAAAATAAATCACCAATATGAAGATAAATATTTTATTTTCAAAATAATTTTTTAGTCAAACTTATCCCATTTATAACACCAAATTAATGATATTATATTTATTAAAAATAAGAGTGTGACATGTATGGCATTTATTTAAATAATATAATATAATGTTCAAAATCTTGTCCAAGTGACTCCGAAATGTCATAAATTCAACCCTTGGATGACTATTATCAAAATTTAATAATAAAATAAGGTTTAGGTGAGTTTTTTTGGACATTACAAAGTTAGTATTATTTTATTTTCAACCAAAATTACTCGCTTGACTCTTTATTGTGGTAATAAAAATTATTAAAATTAGTATTCTTATTATCCACAAATAAAAGGGAAATATTTACTAAATATAAACCCACTTATTCAAAATATGGAATCCATTTTTTTCAAAATTCAAATCATAGATGTTTTATATTTTAATATATTATTAAACTCAAAAAACATTATATAAAACTATTTTTTCAAAATAAAATCCATTTTAAAATATAAATTTATTATAATAAATTCAAGTATAAAATCCATATCAAAAACCATAATTAGATTTTTTTTAATCATAAGTAACTAATTAAAATTTAAAACAATTATAAAAGTTAATATTCTTTATCAATGGTTGAGGGATGTTGAATGGATATTCGAGTATCTCGTCTTTTACCACCTCCAGTTCACCAACATCAGTTATGAGTGGGGATATTTCATCACCCACTATGTCTAGATCAACTCCAATCTTAGGTTGTGGTCCTATTGTAATGCATGGACGTATTTAGTTATCCTTTCTTATTGGTTCATAGGTTTTTCTATGTTTTCTCTATATTATTAAACCGGGGTGCAATCATAGAGATGTTTTTATTGTTGTTGTTGATGAACTTGTGAGTAATACATCCATGAATAATAATCATAGTTCAAATACATGGCTATAATATATATATATATATGTATATATATTAAAAAACATTAATCAAAATATATAAAAAATATGGAAAAATTTTAACCAAATAGTAACCACTTAGATCTTAGTCAACGATACTAATATTTGGAATCCCTTTCATCAGGTGGTGAAAAAGATAATATGTATTTCACAGTGAAGTATAGTGGTTGGACATAGTCATCTCACTTTAGGGTCTTTTAGTGGTTCAATAATTATTCCAAATAAACATATTATACTTTTCGGTGTTTTTTTTATTTTATAGAAACTATGTTTTTAGAAAATATGTGGTTTTTGAAAAACAATGCACTGGAATATTGAAATGAAAACATGAAGATTTCATAGATTGACATCAAGTTATAAGAAAGGTCTTGGTCCAAGGGTTGGTTACTCAGGTTCCTTTGTTAATAATTTTTTTTAAAAAAATTAAATAAAATTAATTATTTATGAAATATATTACATGAATTATTATTATTTAACATATTGATTTGGAAATTTAAAATTCATAGAAGATCTCTTTTGTACACAAAATCTGTCCCCTTTAAATAGCCATGGAAGATAAAAACATCTATTGAGACTATAATACTTGAACTAAGATATATCCATTGTATATTGTTTCAACCCTTCAAGAACCCTCTAATCTATCACATGAATAGTTTTACCTTAGATTAGGGAGGGGAAGAATTTCAATTTCAAATCCTAAATAAAATTTAAATTTATGCTGTTGGGGAAGACCATTGTACTTATACACTTCTCTCTATTGAAAAATAAGTATAATAAAAACATTAATGAATTAATGTGAAAGTATTTGGGAATCCCAGAAAATGAACACAAATACATGCCTTATATAATTCACCAATCATCATAAGCATAATATATCATGGAGATGGAGGGAAAAGATAATGAAAGTGTGATTGGAAGAAGAAACACATGAATAAAAAAATATGTGTTACATGAGAATGAAATTAAAAACAAATTCAAAACAAAAAATTAAATTGAAAATCCATCTTTCACATCCTATAAGTTGATTCCCTAGATTTCATAATTTCATATACTACCCCTAATCATCAATTTATATGCCAAGAAATTAACACTAGGGTGTCATAATTCTAAATAAATTATTCAAAATAAACCCAATTCATAACAATACCCTTAATAGAGGTATACGATTTGATTTGAATAAAAAATTATAAAAGTGTATCGTGTTGAAAATAGTGATTTCACATCATTTATATTCTGAGTCAAGAACCATATGAGTTATCTCATATCATATATCATTTTTTGATTTTTTTTTGGTTTTTCAAGGAATGATGTATACGTTCCAAGATGTGACACATTTTATTCATCTCCAAATCTCTTTTTTTAAACACTTGTTCTTGCCATATCACTTTTCCATTTATGTACACATTGTGAATACAAGAATGAATAGGAGAATTGATATTTTCCAATAATTTTCATTCTATTTCAACATGATTCTTTTTTATTTATCATTGATATTAGACCATGAATTATCCTTTTTCATGGGACATCATCTTCATGTTGAATTCATCAAATTTGTTCTTATTTTCTATCAAATATGATATCCTTCAAAAAATAAAAAAAAAATTGAAATATTGATCATTTAATGATAAAAAATAATGTTTGTTATATAAAAATAAGCATGAAACATTTTGTTTTGTCACAGTACATAACCCTATAGCTGAAACGGCCTCACTAAAGATAACTGCTATGGTTATCACAAAAATTGACCAAATACACACTATTAATCCCCATTGACCACTAGTAACTAATTAGGATGATGAGAACAGACCACATAGGTAAATCATTATTGGAAAAATAACCTAATAAATGGTTATAAACCACTGGTCTTAGATGTCTTAAAAGGAGGCTTCTGTAGTTGAATCTCCATTGCTCTGTACCCCGATGTTCCTAGGCTAGAGGCTTTTCACTGAACACTATGCTCTATGAGGAGTCTTATTGTTTCCATTCTAACAATAACCCTCCTCATTGTGTATTATCTTGATAATAAATTCCTATTTATGAACCTCTATGTTTTTTCAAAATGTAAAAGGAGTAACTACATACTGGATATAAGGGTGGAGTGCCTCCTCAAGATGACATTCATGGTATTCCTCATCAAGGAAAAGTTCATGTGAAAAACAAAAAAATTACTTAAACATGATAAATAGCTCCCACAAAAATATTCTCATCTTCTAAAGAGAAAGTAACAATTTCCTCTTCACATCCTTCATGGTCAATGATAGGACCTCCATGTGGAACTCCCACAAAAATTATTCCATAGAAATTTCTTTCTCCTTTGGATCAGTAATATATGATCTTCAAAGAAACTTGTTCTGCCTCTATTATAATTGACTAAAAACAAGACATAGTACTACTCCCCTGTTTAGATTATACTATCTCTAGATCAGATACCCTGCCCTGATATTTTTTGAAATATTTCTATTCAAAGGAATGCAATGTCCTTTACCACTCATGCACCTCCTCGACTGGGTTGACCCTCCAATGGTCAACTAGTTTTTCTTACTAATCTAATCCATCCTGATCCACATAAAAAAAATATCTTCGAGCCATAAATGAAATAGAAAACCAAGATTATCTAATCCCTATAGTATAAATTTTAATTTAGACTCATTTAATTCATTTTAAATTCCCAAGATCACCCAATTCATATAAAAACACAAACATTCATTTTTCATGAACCTCGTCTAGGTCTCTAACATATATGTAAAATATATTCACTTTTTCATTTAGTATTCTTAGAATCACTGCCTCAATTCATGGGGTGCTATAAAATCTGGTGTACTGGTCAGTCATCCAGGGACTAAATCATGTGCAATGATTAATTGATTTCATTTCCCTATTAATCCATGAAATACTAATGATTACTACCTACAAACTCAGTTCAATCCCATAACCAAAACCATTGATCCCAAAATTTCATGACCCCATTACTCCAAAGGAACACCTTCAAGACTAGACATAATGTAATACATTTAATGAACTCTGATTCCCACGTCTAGTAGTTCTTGTATTGGAAAAAATAAAGAGGGTATACAAATATTATATATGGATGTAATTATCCTATTTAATCATATATAATTGGAATACAGGACAAATAAACATCTTGTAACTCTAAGAAATAATATAAATGTAAACCAAATACCATCAAACAATTCATGTGTCATTATAGAAAATACAAAGAATCTCTAAATGAATACCCAAAAGAATGTCTTAAGGCTGAGACTCACTAATAGTTAAAAATTCTATAAAGGTTTGTGAAGTCCTCCTAGAAGCCTATGAAATAGTTTTTATATCTGTCGGGTGATCATAAAATGTATACTCGGTAGTATTATACTCAAATTATCTCATGAACAAGTGAACAGAGTATACTGCTTCACCCATGAGAAAATATTAGAATAAATAATAGTTAAACTAGTAAACTGACCAATCACAACCTCACCATATAATTCTCAAAATATAACACCTCCAATTATTAAAATATAATAATAATCAAATCAATAAAAAGTTAGCACATTGTAATTTCAAATTGATATTCCACTCTCACACACCAGTGTTTTACATCATGGTGCTCTTATATCTTCTATATAACCATTCCCAAAGACACTTGGGAAGATAATTCATGCTAAATACTCAATAGGTAACTAGCCATAACATAAAATGACACCGTAAGATAGTTGGACTACCACATCAAATCTCACCTAAATACACCTAGGCCATCACATCTCATTTTAGCTGAAGACACATGGATCATCATATAACATCGAAACTACTATCGTAACTAGAATAGTAGGGTATTATGAACATGAATGAGATCAACCTCATTCCCTTTTGTAACCTTGGATGAACCCAACCAAAAAAACACCTCATAATCTCGTAAAACGTCTCCATAAGTGAACTTCGGACTTTTGAAAATCACTTCCTATGAATTTTTTGTCACGACCCATCCTTGAGGCCCATTTTGTGACTTACCCAAGCCCACCTTCCATAGGCCAGGGGCTAGCGACTTGAACCAAAGGCATAATTACCGATAACTTGGAAGGAATTTCCTTTATAAAAGTAAACAAACACCATAGAGTACAAGCGGAAGTAATACACTAAGTACAAAAGGATGTGATGAAAATTAAATGGGCCAGAATACAAACCCAATCGAAAGTACAACTATAACTGAACAAAATTACAACAGAAAAAGACAACAGTAGGTAGAATGGAAGCAGCTCCTAGGTCGTCCTCCTCGGATCCAACCTGAAGGGTAGGTACAGATAGAGCAGCTCCTGGATTGTCCACCACGGATCCTACCTGAAGGGTAGGTACAAATAGCCTCCACAACGCTATTTCCCGTCAACCTCCTCCGAGTATCGTCTCGTCGTGAAGTCCACCTCCGGATACTGACTCGTCGAGAGATCCACCTCCGGGTACCATCCAGTCCTCGAACACTCGGCCTCTGTCAGCACTGCCCGACGTCTACAACCAACACAACAAGGTGCGGGCATAGCCCGTGCAGGGGTGAGTATAACGATACTCAGTAGGGACCCCGAGACCCAAAAGGTCTCACTAAATCCAACAAGTATAACCACAAAGAATATCTCAACAGATAACCTCTACTTAGGTATATGCCCATACATATACCTAAGCTATCAAGTAACCCATCTCAATCATGAGGAAACACAAAGATTATGAAATCAACGGATAACCACTACCCAGGTATATGCTCATACATATACCTAAGTTATCAAGTGACCCATACCAATCATGTGGTAAACACAAAGGTCATAGACTTCGCTCAAACTAGGATTTTCATTATCGAAACTGTAACTGCTGAAGCGCCCTGTCTCTAGAGTGTACAGTGATCCTGTCACGACTCCGAGGTACTGCTCACTAACCTAAGACTGCTGAGGTACTCCTCCTGTCGAGTACCACAGGTCAGCCACCCAAACACAGTAGTGCATCTTGCCAGGGTATGCCACCCAAACATAGTAGTGCATCCCCCCTAATAGCCTGCAGAGGTACTCTCCGGACGAGTTCCGTGGGTCGACACCCAAACTGAGTAGTGCTCCGTCCGCTATGGGTCTGCACCCAAACAAAGTAGTGCTCCGTCCACTGGGCTAGTCGACTCACTCCAAGTCGAGTCATTCAAGAAGTCATCAGGTCTCAGCCGGCTACACGGTCTTCGTACTCTATACACTCATCTCCAGGAGGGTCCACTCCACGAGCTACTAGTCAATACTCCAAGTATCACAAAGTCCCACGATGAAGTATATCAAAGTACCCGCCTCGTCATAGGGGTCTCAACGCAACACATGGTACGTCAATCGGACGCTCGGTCTGTGATTCACAAGCCTTTTCATCCCAGGGGCCCGGTTGGTTTCGTGTGAGAACCAACCCAGCCATTTCTCAAATGTTCCCCGAACTCTCGTAGGGTATTCTCATAGGGACCATTTCTCAACGTGATCACCAACTCCATTGAAGGTTCGTCAAACGGATGTCTGGTCTGAAAGTTTTCAATTTTTCCGTTCCAGGGGCCCGGATGGATTTCGGGTACAATCCAACCCGGCCACTATCAAACTGCAACCAAAACTCAGGAAAAGTATTCCAAAAGTTCTGTCTCATGAAGAGGGATCCAACAAAGTCGACGGCACGTAAATCGGACGTCTGAAGCTCAAGATATAAGCATCTCTACTCCAAGGGCCCGGTTGGTTTCGTATCCGAACCAACCCGTCCATACTCAAAGTTCTCATACACCTTGAGTGTAATATACCAAAACCACCGCTTCGATCCAAGGATCACATCTCAGCTGACGGTGCGTCGATCGGAGGTTCGTAGCCCAAGATATAAGCAAAAGACCATAAGAGGTCCGCGAATAGGGGGTTCGGGCCCGGTCCCACCCGGCCCGATACCCCCTGGGTCAGACCGAACTAGGTCGACACGACCTGGGTCCGGGTACAGGCCATTAGGGTGTGGCCCGTCCTGGCCCACTCAGCCTGGCCGGCGTCGCCGGGTGGCTCGGCCGTAACGGTCGAGCGGTAGGGGTGCGGGGGGAAGCGTTGCCCCCCTGTTCGTGAAACCGCGGCCCCATGAGGGGGGCTGCTCCTATCGGCCAGCTGGGGGTTAAGACCCCCAGCACTTCTCGGAAGTCGGTCGGCCCAGCTAGCTGGCCATGCAGCTGATGCGGGACCCCGCGGTCCCACCCTCCTGCTCCGGCCGCCGCTCTCTGCTCCGTCGCAGCCAAAGTCTGCGGCCTTGGTCCGTCCGGCGTGGCACGATGGCGCCGCGTCCCTCTGTTGCGGCCCTGCTCCGGTCCCGGTCTCTTCTAGGTTCTTCGACACGGCGCGATGGCACCGTGGCTTGTTCGACTTCAACGGCTCCACGCTTCTTTGCCCAATCATTAATATTTTCTGCGCTGTGCACCAGTACCGCGTTGCCTTATTTGTACCCCAAACAAATCAAAAATCAAGGGGGGGAGTTTCGGTCGTGTTCGTGTGGTCAGACCCCCTCTCGTTATTGCGATAACAGGAAGCTTAATTAAAGATGATAATCAGCGATGAAGGTAATTATGAACAAAAAGAATATAATCCCCTACCTTGAAGAAAAAGTTGAACAAAGTTTCGTCGCGGAATTGCATGTCACGGATGAAGGCGTCGCGGAAGGAGGATCGTCGCGTTGCGGAGAAAAGATTCGTCGACATCGCGACTTCGATCTCCGAGGATCCAGCGTTCTTTTCGACCATCGTCGGAGGTCGGTGTTCTTCGCATTCTTCGCGTTCTTCGTCGAGGAAAGATTACTTCCAGGCTTTGAGTGATTTCTCTCCAGCCCTCTCGCACAACCAACCCCTTTAATAAAATAAGACTTGTCTTATTTTATTAACACACAAGCCAAACGTTTTGAAATTCAAAAATTGAATCCAAGAATTTATTACTTTGAAAAAACTACTCAATTAATGAGTTGACTGTATTTAAAGGGGAGTTCTTTTTTAGAGTTACAAAATTAAGAGGGAAGGTTATGAACGTTAGGGGAAGGTGAGGGGTAGGGCTCGTGTGGGCCCCACCGCACCTTAATCCTCACACAGGTAGTTAACTAAAATGGGTCCCACCCCCAACTCCCTTACTTAGGTTATAACCACAAAGAGAGGGAAAAAGTGTTGTGACACAACACTTAATCTATTTAACAAGAAAATGAAAATATAATTGTAAAACAATTATATTTTTATTCCACACTTTTTTTTTAAAACAACTCCTCCTGAGAAAACGCAACTCCAGAAAGGGTCTTCTTAAGTAATTACAAGTGCTATGAGTTCATCGGTGCCCTCAGATTTCAATTCCGAGCACCTATTAAAAAGTTAGAAAAACCCACTCATTCGTTCACTAAACGTACCTGAGCTAAACTTCGTAAAATGATTCCGGGAACACCGGGCCTCGAAATCAGGTGCCGTTAGAAACTGCACTCTTGTAAAATTCCAAAGAAATTAAAAAAAAATCTTGAAATTTCTGGGTCTTTACATTACTCCCACATCAGGGATTTACATCCTCATAATGCTTTTAACACAAACTAGGGATACGAAAGAGGTACTGAACACGCATCTGAGCCTTCCGCTCCCATGTGCTCACATGGAGGTTCCCGTACTGCCGAAGAAAGCCCACCCGACGAATCGACCGTCCTCGTAGGATCTTCTCATGTCGTTCCTCAATCCCCATTGGAACCTCCATGAGAGTCACCCCATCACCCTATTCCAGCTCCCCATGGTCGATGATATGTGTTAGGTCAAGCATGTATCTCCTCAGTTGAGATACCTGGAAGTCGTCATGCAACTGGTGCAGCTGAGGTGGATGGGTCAAGTGGTAAACTACCTCTCCTACCCATCTGAGAACCTAGAAAGGTCTGTTGAACCTCGGAGATAACGTGTCGCATCGGCCACATCTCTATAAACCTCGTCGAGGTGAGACCCGTATAAGGTCGTGATCGTCATCCTCGAACTCTAGAGGTCTCCAATTCCATTTTAGAACTGAAACTCAAAACTCATGCTGCCACAAGGATAGGGTTTACCGACTCAAAAGTGATCGGCCAATCCCTCCTGTGCATGAGATTGTCATGTGCTGCCTGGGGTTTCCTTTTCGCCGACCAAGGAAAACCCATCCCGACTTCGTAGTTAAACCACAACCTTTTTGCCTAATACTGTCAATTTGTGTATGAATTGTGATTTCCCAGTCCATACTCAAACCAACATCGTAAGGCCTCGATGCTTCCACCAAGAGATTCCAACCGAAACTCTCGCCTCGAGGGTCAGACCACACTGTCGGCGTAAGTGTGATTATCGAGTCTCCTCCCAAGGTATCTCCAGACGTGAGGGTCAAGTCTATGGCTTACCGGAAACTCTAGGTCTGGGACAAGATTCGTCGAAGGAAGGAATGATTTATATCAACGTCTATTATTACGGTAGCTAGTAGTGGACACAGACTATCCCTTGAATCATTTTTAGAGCCATTGGGTCACACTCATTGACCGCAGGCAGCCACACTCTTCCACCGCCCTCCAACTCCCTGAGCCTGGCGGGGACAACTAGGGATGGTGGTTGTAGCATGTTAAAATGTACACCACCTCATGCTGCTCTCCTAGCTCTGCCTCCACTTCTGCTACTTCGCAGACTCATCTCTCCTTAAAGCTTCCTCTTCTTGAAACATTTAACATGCCCGAGTCTCTGAGACTAGCATCGGTTTTCTGTTTCTTACTGCACTGTGCAATCTTCATCCGCTCCTGGATGATCTGCACCTTCTTTGCCTACGATCTGAAAAAGCTGCTAAGATTTCTCCCTTGCTGAAAAGAGAATCTAGGTCTCATCCCCTGGATGAACCACTCCCATTGCCTAATACAGTCATTCCTTAAATGAATGATGTATTCATGCTATGGATGACGTCATAAGGCCTCGACGTAACTACCAAGAGATCCAACTTTCACTCTCGCATCCAAGGGTTGAGTCACACTGTTGGCATCAGTGTGAGGTCACTAGGTCTCCTCTAGTAGAAATCTTGAAATTGAGGGTCAAGTCAACAGTTTTTAACCGAAACCTCTTAGTATCAACTGAACAAAAAGACAGGAGAGCAAACATCACAAAGATAAGTGTCTTTTTTATTACTGCAGCTCATAGTACAAAGACACGAAAACAACAGCAACATGGAACTAGAAGTACCAAGAACAAAAGTAATCCACTAGTTCCGCTCCTGTCCACCTGCTCCTAGAGCACTGCTGCCTTGTCCACCGCTCGTCTGTTGTTCAAGCACTCATCTCTACTTTTGTCTCAGTGTCTCCTCCAACGCCTGCGGATCAACTGTGCGAGGAGTCGGACAGTCATGTGTCAGGTGACCCTGTCCGCCGCACATGTAACACAGCATGTTAGGTCTGCCTCTGTTACTCCCCTTGGTGCCTCGCACTACCTACCCTATAACCTGAGATCGCCTACCTGCTTGTCTGGTCCTCTTGGACCTCCGCATCATCTGTCTACTACCTACAGATGACTCATCTAATGATGGAAAATACTGCGAAAAATGAAACAGCTCTTGAACAGGCTCGGGGTGTATAGCTACTGGTGCAAACTCCACCCTGAAGAAGTTCTCTAAGTCTTCCCAGGTGAAGGTTATCCCATCGCAAAACTGGAACAAGTGGCTCCACCATCTCTCAGCTACTGCCAGAAAGAGGCTGGCAGCAAAGATCACCAGGAAGCCTGCGGGTGTCCCTAATATCCTGAAGACTCTCACCATAGCCTCCAGCCAATCCTTATCCGCCTATGGGTCCATCTCTCCCCGGAACCTGGGTGGCCTCTGGTGCTAGAACTCATGCAGCGCGCTCAAGCGGCATGCATCGCCTACTGCTGGGGCTGGTGGCATCGGTGGCCCAACGTATGGTAGTACCGATGATGCCTCTACTGGTGATTCTACTGTAAGAGCTCCCTATACCAAATCCTCGTCGCTCGGCAGGCTGTGAGTACGCACATCCCTCTAGGCTCTAGCTGGTCGTCCATGCAAAGGCATCCCGAAGAAACAACGTGACACGGTCAAACGATTTATACCCGGTGAGCTAACCTGGTTTGAGATGTTTTAAGGGAAAACCTTTGAAAACACACACGCAGTTAATCTTTTCGTGCACTGAGTTGGAAATCAGAAGTCAGGGTCCCAGTGTATGGATACGTCGGCCGCCCGCACCAACACTGGACTCCCTGAACTGAAGACCACACTCGGTACCCTTAACACTATTGCTTCACAGAAAGAAAATATCATAGTTATAAGTTCTGTGGTAGAACCGACTCCTCTGATACCAATTTGTCACGACCCATCCTCGGGGCCCGTTCCGTGACTTCCCCAAGCCCTCCTTCCATAGTCCAGGGGCTGGTGACTAGAACCAAAGGCGTAATTCCCGATAACTGGGAAGGCATTGCCTTTATAAAAGTAAACAAACACCATAGAGTACAAGAGGAAGTAATACACTAAGTACAAATGGAAGTACTGAAAATTAAATGGGCCAGAATATAAACCCAATCGAAATTACAGCTATAACTGAACAAAATTACAACATAAAAAGACAACAGTTGGAATAATGGAATCTGTTCCTGGGTCTTCCTCATCGGATCCTACCTGAAGGGTAGGTAAAGATAGAGCAGCTCCTGGATCGTCCGCCACGGATCCCACCTGAAGGGTAGGTACATATATCATCCACAATGCTCTTTCCCGTCAACCTCCTCCGAGTATCGTCTCGTCGTGAAGTCCACCTCCGGATACTGACTCATCGAGAGGTCCACCTCTGGGTACCGTCCAGTCCTCCAACACTCGGCCTCTGTCAGCGCTGCCCGACGTCTGCAACCAACACAACGAGGTGCGGGCATAGCCCGTGCAGGGGTGAGTATAACGATACACAGTAGGGACCCCGAGACCCTCAAGTTCTCACTAAATACAACAATGATAACCACGAAAAAGAACTCAAAAGATAACCTCTACATAGGTATATTCTCATACATATACATAAGTTATCAAGTAACCCATCTCAATCATGAGGAAACACAATGATTATGAAATCAAAGGATAACCACTACCCAGGTATATGCCCATACATATACCTAAGTTATCAGGTGACCCATCTCAATCAGGAGGTAAACACAATGTTCATAGACTCAGCTCAAACCAGTATTTTCATTATCAAAACCATAACTGATGAAGAACCCCGTCTCTGGAGTGTACAGTGATCCTGTCACGACTCCGAGATACTGCTCACTAACCTAAGACTACTGATGTGCTCCTCCTGTCGAGTACCATGGGTCAGCCACCCAAACACAGTAGTGCTTCTCGCTGGGGTATGCCACCCAAACACAGTAGTGCATCCCCACTAATAGGTTGTAGAGGTACTCTCCGGACGAGTACCACGGGTCTGCACCCAAACTGAGTAGTGCTCTGTCCACCATGGGTCTACACCCAAAGAAAGTAGTGCTCCATCCACTAGGGTAGTCAACTCACTCCAAGTCGAGTCGGTCAAGTAGTCGTCAGGTCTCAGCCGGCTACACAGTCTCCTTACTATGCACGCTCGTCTTCGGGAGGGTCCGCTCCACGAGCTACTGGTCGATACTCCAAGTATCACAAATTCCCATGAATAAGTATCTCAATGGACTGCCTTGTCATAGGGGTCTCAACGCAATAGACGGCGCGTCAATCGGACGCCCGGTCTTTGAGTTACTAGCCTTTTCGTCCTAGGGGCCTGGTTGGTTTTGTGTGCGAACCAACCCGGCCGTTTCTCAACTATTCCCCGAACTCTCATAGGGTATGCTCATAGGGACTGTTTCTCAACGTGATCACCAACGCCGATGATGGTTCGTCAAACGAACGTCTGGTCTGAATGTTATCAGTTTTTCTATTCCATGGGCCCGGTTGGATTTTGGGTACAATCCAACCTGGCCACTATCCAACTGCAACCAAAACTCAGGCGAAGTATGCCAAAAGTTCCGTCTCATCAAGAGGTATCCAACAAAGTCGACAACACGTCAATCAGACATCCGGAGCTCAAGATATAAATGTTTCTGCTCCGAGGGCCCGGTTGGTTTTGTATCCGAACCAACCTGTCTGTACACAAAGATCCCCAAATCCTTGAGTGTAATATACCGAAAAAACCATTTCGAACCAAGGATCGCATCTCAGCTGACGGTGCGTCGATCGGAGGTCCGTAGCCGAAGATATGGGCAAAAGACCATAAGAGGTTCGCGAATAGGGGGTTCGGGCCCGGTCCGACCCAGCCCGATACCCCTGGGTTTGCCCGAACTGGGTCAACCCGACCCGGGTCCGGGTCCGACCCGTTAGGGCGTGGCCCGGCCCACTCGGCCTGGCCAGTGTGGCCGGGCTGCTCGGTCGTAACGGCCGAGCGGCAGGGGTGCGGGGGGGGGGGGGGGGGGGGCGATGCCCCCCGTTCATGAAATTGCGGCCCCCATGAGGGGGGGGCCTCCTGTCGGTCAGTCGGGGGTTACGACCCCCGAAACTTCTCAGAAGCCAGTCGTGCTGCTGCCGCGGGACCCCGCGATCCCACCCTCCTGCTCCAGCGTCGGCGACTGGAAGCCGGCGCGGCGCGACGGCGCTGCATCCCTCCGCCGCAGCCCCGCTCCGGTCGCGGTCTCTTACAGGTTCTCCGGCGCGGCGCAACGGCACCGTGGCTTGTCCGACTTCAACAGTGCGGCACGATGGCACCTCACTTCTTCACCCAATCTTTAATATTTTCCGTGCGGTGCACCGGCACCGCGCTGCCTTATTTGTGCCACAAACAAATCAACAATCAAGGGGGAGGAGGGTCGGTCGTGTTCGTGCAGTCCGACTCCCTCTCGATTATTGCGATAATAGGCGGCTCAATTAAAAATGATAATCAGCGATGAAGGTAATCACGAACAAAAATAATATAATCCCCTACCTCGAAGAAAAAGTTGAATGAAAGTTCGTCGCAGAATTGCATGTCACGGATGAAGGCGTCGCGGAAGGAGGGTCATCACGTCGCGGAGAAAAGATTTGTTGGCATCGCGTCGTCGATCTCCGAGGATCTGGCATTCTTTTCGACCTTCGTCGGAGGTCGGCGTTCTTCGCGTTCTTCGCGTTCTTCGTCGAAGAAGGAGTGCTTCCAGGCTTTGAGTGATTTCTCCCCAGCCCTCTGGCACAACCAACCCCTTTAATAAAATAATACTTGTCTTCTTTCATTAACACACAAGCCAAACATTTTGAAATTCAAAAATTTAATCCAAGAATTTATTACATTGAAAAACCTAATCAATTAATGAGTTGAATTTATTTAGGGGGGGGGTTCTTTTTGAGAGTTACAAAATTAAGAGGGAAGGTTATGAACGCTAGGGGAAGGTGAGGGGTTGGGCTCGTGTGAGCCCCACCCCACCTTAATCCTCACACAGGTAGTTAAATACAAGAGGGTCCCACCCCCAACTCCCTTACTTAGGTTATAACCACAAAGAGAGGGAAAAAGTGTTGTGACACAACACTTAATCTATTTAACAAGAAAATGAAAATATAATTGTAATACAATTATATATTTATTCCTCACTTTTTTTAAAACAACTCCTCTCGAGAAAATGCAAATCCAGAAAGGGTCTTCTTAAGCAATTACCGGTTCTACGAGTTCATTGATGCCCTCATATTTCAATTCCAAGCACCGGTTCAAAAGTTAGAAAAACGCGCTCATTCGTTCACTAAACGTACCCGAGCTAAACTTCGGAAAATGATTCTGGGCACACCGGGACTCAGAATCAGGTTCCGTCAGAAACTGCGCTCTTGTAAAATTCCAAAAAAATTAAAAATAAATTCCATGAAATTTCTGGGTCTTTACATTTTATACCCCACATCAAAAGAGATATAGAAATAGGGGGTATCCGACCATCAATACTCACGGTCAATATGATGGAAAAAGATATCTAATAACATTTGGGTGTCGAAACATGGTGATCGATGAGAGTGGAGTGCATATATAAATAAAATATATATATATATATATATATATTATCCATGGAAAGAATCCCAACCTATGGGCTCAAAATAGGAGTAGAATTCTAACATAGAATATCATGAAATGTCTCGAAACATCATCCACTTAAATAGATACCTCAAAATGCATGACACCAAACTAGAAATCCAAAATCCATAGGACACATTACACCATTATTTTCAACTTAATAAATATTTCTTTATTTTCCAATTTGAAACTAATTTCATGTAATGAGTGCATTCCTTTAATATTAAGAATCAACAAAATTAACTATACATCCATTTTATATCAAGGAACATTATGCCCGTTCCTTCAGATTCCATTTTAGTTTCAAAATTAATAATTTATTCTATTTCCATTGGTTAGCTAACACATCACAAAATGATATACAACAACTGATACTCATCTTTCCTCCAATTTCCACATTTCCACTTTCAATTCAAGACAAAATCCACTTCACAGCAACCATATAGCATGAAAACCATATCTCATCACAACTACTGTATCACGATCACGTAAACTATAACCACCACAAACATAATCAAAACCAAAAACACTACAATAGAATACAACCTCTTTTCTCATCTTTCAGATCATTTTAATGAAAAGGGATTTCATGAAATTCACTTTTTTTCAAGGAAATTCTAAAAAAAATATTTTCCATGTGTAACCAATTCCTTAGAAAAATATATTTTCATATAATTTTTTTTTCAATGTAATATCAAATAATCACATAATAATGGTTCTACAATTACTAAAATTCCAATATAAAAAATCATAAAAAATCTATGATTTTAAGAAATGGATTTAAGCATATAAATTGAAAAAAAAATTAACATCTAAAGCAGTAAGAAATATGTTTAAATTATCATCACATTCAATTTTAATTAAACTAATTGATTATATTTATTTAAATAGTGAATAAGACATACCCAAAGAAAAAAATATCAAGATCTATCTTATATGAAGAACTATAATAAAGACATGGGATCTCATACCTCAAACTGAGATTTCCATGCCATTATGAAATGTTGTAATTGGATGAAGATAACCTCAAATCACCCCAACAAGATGGAAAACCATGATAATCAAAAAAACAACATCCCACGTAATTCTCTCAAAAAAACACCAAATCTATGGGTTCCCTTGATATTATCCTTCTATTAATGAATAATTGGGTGAAAAGAGACAGTTGTAATGAAAGAAACTCACATATAACCTATAAGGATTGATTTTTCAATGTATGAATTGTAAGAAAATTAATTGGGGATAGAATACCTACTAAGGATGTACTTGGGTAACCCAATAACTAAGATAAATTATTGATGAATAATTGGGTGTTAGGGGATTCCAGATTTTAAAATCAATCTACAGAACATAAGACCACAGTGCCACACCACTCACCATGGTGAAAAAATATTAAAAAGGTACAATACCACATTTTAAAGATACAAACCATAAAAAATGAATATTGTTAAGTAAATTACCATGAATAATTTTGAGATACATGCCAATGATCTAAAAACCAATGGAATATACCAAAATGTAAGAGGAACCACCATAATGTTGGAATTAACTGCCAAGAAAATGCTCACGGAAAACCCTACTCTTCTACAAAGATTTCATTAAAAATTTAATCATAGGAACACATCCATGAAAAATCTATTATATAGGTATGGTCTATGAGAAACTATTATGAAAATGTAGGAACCACTAAAATCCCCCCCCCCCCGAGGCTCAACACCGTAGACAACCTCTCTATGTTGCAACTACTCCCCTCCATGACACAGATCAAACCTACATTCCATATGCCTTCTACATAAATGTAATAATTTCAGCCACCATTACATATAAATTATTTATATTTGAAGAAAATACAGACTCTCACATAATAACCATTTACCCATATGTGAGAATCTACACCATAGCTAGATTCTGCATAAAGCATTTACACCCCTTATTTGGAATCACCAGCCTCCATGTTTCATAATAATTCTATTTGAAGAAAATCCCTCATTTTCCCTCCAAAATCCTTGAAATATGTAATGTCCCAGTTCTAGGTGCCGCCTAATAGTGCATCATACCCAGTTGGTCACATGGCCTCAAACGCATTTCCCAAAACTCTAGAGACTGCTGACTTGAAGCGAGGGATGTGGGTTTGATAGTGGGGTAACTATTCCCTCATTGGGAAAGTATGAAAAATGGAATAAAAAATAATGAATAGAAGTGGAAGAAACACTACCAAAAAACAAGTAAATAATAGAGGAAAAAAGTAAATAAATAACTGGCGCACATATATAAATGATGCATTTCACATATGTCTAGGAAAATAGCCAAACAAGTCACAGTACTAGAAATACAGTACTAAACTAATGTAAAAATGAAAACAAATAAACTCCAATAGCATCGAAAGCCTTAGCTTTGTCTCATGCTCTCCATCTCCTGAGAAATCATGTACCTGATGATGAAGGTCACATTCCCTTATCTACATCTGCCACCATATAATCTGTTTGGGTCCAAAAGCATGACCCAAAAAAGGTGTGAGACGAATCCCAGTAGGAAAACACCATATGATTTGTGCCTAACTATCAGTGAGTATATATACCAAGTAATAATGTAAATGAATCAAAGAAACTAGGAGTACACAGAATTAAGAAATCCTGCATTTCCATTTACATTCATTAGCATTTAATGTTAAAACATTAATCAAGTAAGTATCAAAACAGGTATCTTAGAAGAATACCTAACAGGACTGAATCCAAGCTTGTGATTTGTTTCGGAAGACGCGTCACAAACATTAAATTTTTATGTTAACCCTCTGGGTAGATCACATAGTCTAACCCCTCTGACCACGTAATGAAATAAATAGTCCAAGACACTCTGAGGAAGCACTCATTGTATGTTCCCCCTATGGTCTTTCCTAAATAACTATAGACTCTTTGGGGAAGCACCCAATTTCAATTCCCCATGTGGTCTTGAAATGTAAAATACAGAAACTATAAGGTGCACTCACCATCAACCCCCCATGTGGTCTCATAGCATGAAATATAACAAACACTCTGAGGAAGCACTCAATGTCAATTCTCCAGGTGGTCTAACTACACCAAGTTCTTACTGACCTGTGTAATTCAATCGTGGTTAAATGATATCAACCAACCCAAATTAATCTCAAATACTACATGTAAAAATAATTCAAATTCATATCATAGGCATTTAACAAGAAGCAAAATCCAAACAGTTTCATCCTATCAAGAAAGTCAAGGAAGAAAGGTATGCCTCGTAGGAATCCTAGACCAAACGACCCTAAACATTAAAACAAGGAAACTCTCCCATGGGGTGTTCTTTAAACCTGAATTTACAAATAATATCACATCAACAAAACCTTAATCAAACAATCAATCTAATGTAGACAAAACAGGGTTCAATTTCATTAACCCAAAATACCTGAAATGTGGGTAATTGGCACTTTGTCATATAAATCTCAATGAAAAACAAGGAAAGGAAACAAACCACCAACCTAGACATTGTACGATAATTATAGTTGTACCAAAGCCTTTGAATGGACCTATAATGTCACAGATCTACAAAAACATTAAATACTGTCAACCATGAATAACTCATTGAAGAAGAGGAATCAGATGGAGAGGCTTTAGAAGAAGGAAAAACTCGCTAGTGGGATTCCAACGCACCCTCCAGAGTTCGATTAAAATAATTGATGAAAGATCTATGGATCAAATAATAATCATTACTATCGGATTCTCCTTGATCAGAAGAGGTTAGAAGAAGACATTTCTGGGGATCAGACGCAACCCTGGTCTGACCTATCAAATAAAGAGAAAAGTACACATCGTGTCTATTTAATGTACATGCCATGTACGGGCCTCAACCAGCCCCCACTTTGTCCAGTCTCCAGGTCACACCACATATCCATGTACTCTACCTTTACATGGCCACTACAAGGATACCCTCAGAAACTAGGTACACGGCGTGTACTCCTATGTACACAACGTGTACTTGTAAAATTTTCAAAAACTCCCATTTTCATCAAAAACACACAAAAACAAGATATATACTCTGAAAACAATATCTGGTTCTTACAAAATTCCTCTCATATAGAAATTAATCCCAGAATTTCCCAAACTAGGTGGTGAAGAAGAATCCCCAAACATCTCCAGCCACTATAATCGTATATCTGTCTCCCTCTCCCAAGTCTCTTCTTGCACTCAGTTGTGCTTCCACAACACCTGTACGTGAGGAATATATTGGACAAGGATAACCTTCACACTTTTGGTCAATAATCTAGATAGGATTTTCCTTGAATGATGTGTCCACCTCCAAATCAACCTCCTATAGTTGAAATCATGTGACGAGACAGAGAAGTAATGTCGTAGGTGAGAAGCATGGAAGACATCGTGCATATCCCAATACCTCTGAGGTAACATCTACTGGTAAGAAACATGCCTGACTCTCTCCAAAACATCAAATGGACCAATGTATCTTAGTGAAATATTCTCCTATCTCATAATCCTTCAGTGTCCCAACCTCAGTGTGATAGATAAGAAAAACTGATCTCTGACCTCGTACTCAAGAGGTCATCTATATTGATTAGTATAGGACTTCTGTCAAGACTGTGCAGTAGCCATCCTCTTTCAAATCATCTCCACCTACTCAATGGTCTCCTAGACATGATGAGGTCCCAACATAGATACCTCTCCTACTTTCAGCCAACATAGAGGTGATCATCATGGACTATCGTACAATGCTTCGTAAGGTGCCATCTGAATAGTTTCTTGAAAACTATAATTTTAGGCAAACTCCACCAGATGTATATTCTTCTTCGAATAACCTCCAAAATCATGGACGCATGCTCGAAGCATGTCCTCAAACACTTGAATCATGCACTTTGACTATCCTTCTATCTGGGGATTGTAAGTTGTATTCAGATGTACCTGTGTACCTAGATCCCTCTATAGTCCCTACCAGACACGAGAAGGAAAATAGGTATATCTGTCTGAAAATATATGGTGTGGAATCCCATGCAACCGTAAAATCTCTCATATGTACAACCTTCAAATATCATCAACACTAAAGGTCTCTTTGATTGGTAAAAAGTGTGAAACCTTTGTGATTATGTCAATGATAACCCAAACTACATCATTCCCTCGAGGCAATCTTAGAAACCCTGTCACGAAATCCATCGCGGCATCATTCCACTTCCACTTGGGAATGGGTAACTCCTATAAAATCCCCACTGGTCTCTGATGTTCCACCTTCCCCAACTAATAGGTGGAACATCTCATAACAATACTAGAAAAACCCATCTCCATACCTGGTCACCAATACTGACGGTGTAAATCTCGATACATATTGGTGGCAACAAGATGAACTGCCCAAATTGAAGAATCAAAATTCCAAATCAGTTCCTCATGTGTGTCTACTATCACCCACACACGCCCATGAAAATTTAAGACCTCTTCCTCTCCCATGGTCCACCCAAGAGTAGGGTCCTCTCCTAACACACTCTCCCGCATGACAAGGCCTTCAGAATATGATAGTTTCCTCATTCAAAATTGATCAAGAAAAGTAGAGGTAACAACTACAGAAGAAAGAAACATCTACCGTTGCCTGTTGTGCACATCCAAATGCATCTCAGAGAAAAGATTCATAAGGTTCCACTCACTTCTATCCTCCAGAACATCCTGTATCTTATTAAACCATCTAAACGCATCATCCACTACGTTGCCTTTCCCAGGCATATAGGCAATCTCAATGTCAAAAGAATTAAGTTACTCCACACGCCTTCCCTATCTAAAATTCAAATCTCACTGAGTAAAGATATACTTGAGACTTTTTTTTGTTAGTGAAAATCACAAAAATGGTCTCCCAACTGATTATATCTCCATGAAAAAGCATAAAGACTGCAACCAACTCAATATTTTTCATCGGGAATTCCTCTCATGTGGTCACAGTTCCAAAGACCTGTATGCAAAGACTCCTTCCCCTTACATAATCACTACACCCATCTTGATACCTGATGCATCGTATTATATGTTTTCACTCTTGAAAGACTCGGGTAAGATTAGTATCAGTGTTGAAGTCAAACTTCCATTCAACTCTTGAAAGAATGACCAACTGGAATCTATCCACGAGTACTTCGCACCCTTCTTAGTCAGGCCCATCCCCGACACTAATAAGCATGAAAATTCTTGTATAAAACACCTATAGTAACCAACCATCCCTACAAAACTCCTCACATCATAGATGTTCTTCAACTTCTCCCAAGAAACTATTTCTCTCACTTTCTATTGGTCTACTGATACTCTTGTCTCTGAGATAACATGACCTAAGAAGTGAATTTGGTTCATCCAAAAGTGAAATTTTGAGAGCTTAACATATAAATGATGCTCTTTCAGTGTACTAAAAATTATCTCAAGATTTTTAGCATGGTCTTATTGAGTGTGAGTGTACACCAAGATATCATCCATGAAGACTACCACAAAATAATCCAAATATGGATGGAACACTTGGTTAATCAGTTCCATAAAAATATTAGGTACGTTCATAAGACCGAACGACATAGCCACATACTCGTATAAACCATACCATCTCTGAAAATCTGAAATAGGTATATCTAATGGTCTAATGCACAATTGATGGTAACTAAATCTCAATTCATTCTTTGATAATGCTCGGGATCATTGAATTTGATCAAATAGATCATCAATCCTTAGTAAGGGATATTGGTTCCTGACTGTAAACTGGTTTAGATTCTGATAATTTACACAAAGTTAGACGTTATCATCATCCTTATTTGAAAACAGGACAAGAGAACCCCAAGGAGAAGTACTTGTTAGGATAAATCTATTTTCACTTAACTCCCCTAACTGCTTATTGAGCTCCTGTAACTCTCGTGTAGTCATCCTATAAAGAGGAATGGACATTAGTGCCACACTTGGAACGACCTCATTATAAAAGTCTACCTCTCACTCCAGAGGCAAACCTAAAAAGTCATCTGGAAAGACATCTCTGAAACATTCCACCATAGGAGGAAATTCCATCTTTGAAGTCCCCTGGTTATCTAGATATAAACTCGACATCTGGGTTATAACACCTCTCAACCCATGATGCTCAAGTCCAGCTCTGCTCGTCTAGACATCCTGTTCACAATTATGTAGAAACTAAACGCCCTCTAGTGACGTGAAACTCACCCTATGGTGATAGCAATCGACAGTATCCTAAAAGGGAACTAACCAGTCTATTCTAAGAATAAATTCATAACTCGTCATCTACAAGGCATAAACTTCCCATAATAAGTGACACCCACCAACCTCAAGAGGGAAATCCTTGCACTGATGTACACTAGAGGTTCTAATTCCTAACAGAGTGTCTAGCATCATGATATCAACAGAAGTAAAGATACAGATCCCAAAACTCTCCACTACAGGCATGGATATAATGCTATGGGAATCCCTTGTATCAAAAAGAGAAGAAGCTAAAACTCATGCAATGAAAACCATACCTCTAATCATAGTGGGTTCATGATCCTAATCCTACTGGTTCTTCCCTAGTGAAAAAGCTTGACCTACTCCGTGGGCCTATGAAGCTTTTTGAGATCCCTGAGTTGATCCACCATTCAGTTATCAAAAACCATGCATCTGAGCACTATATCCATGACAATCACCATTGACTAAAATTCATGAAGAAATCCATCCACCAGTCTGATGCGGAACTAGTGGCCCTGCTTTGGTTTGAGGAGTTATGAAGGATCCCCACTCACTAGCTGCTAGAAGGAGCGAATTGCATAAATGCTCAATATGTCCCATATTCCCAAAATAACATCACCCAACTAGGTATCTTGGGCACTGAGGTTTCTTATGTCCTCCCTTTCCTCACTTATATCACACCACCTAGTTACCTAATGGAAAATCCTTCCTGCTCAGATCTTCATGCATAGACTCCCAGAGGCGCTTCCCACTCTCAGTCAGAAGAGTACTAACTCTGGATTCTGAACCACCCTAGCCCATAGCTCCAGAATCCCTCAGGTTGTTCTTGGTGATCATCAGCTAGTTAATGATAGAATATATGTAATTCAACCTGAAAATGATCTCCTAGTATTAGATGTCATGTCAGAGACCATCCTCAAACATCCTCCAAATAAATAACTCATCACCCCCAAGAGTGGGTATGAAGAACTTCAACTTTGTGAAGAAAGAAGAATACACCATGAATGAGAGAGTACACTGCCCCAATCTCATGGAATCTCAAGCTTAGACATCCCTCTAGGTCTCTGGGATGAAGTATTCATAGCAAGTTTGCTGGAACTCATCCAATTACATAAATCTCTGTCATCCCACCAGTGATATCACATCCCATCACCTCATGAAGGAATCACAAAACATGTATGTAGAGAGATTCACCCTCCTCTCTGGAGGCATTTAGAGATGCTTGAAGATAGAAATCATGTCTTCTAACCATGACTCTGCATCCTAAGGTCCTCTATCCCCTAAGAAGCTAGAAAGATGTTGTTGCTGAAAACCCACATCAACTCTTCCATAGATGGGGTAGGATGTGGTGCTCCCTAGAAATTCTGCATCAACATCATAAAGACTTTTCGGAACAATGCATCCTCACAAGTGTCTGGTATGATGGTTTGTTCCATGAAGGGCATGACTGGAGGAAGTATTGGGAGTCCTTGGTTTAACATTTTCAGTTTCAGATCATCTCCCTAAACATGGCGTACAACCGGAGGACGTCTAGGTGGCATGACTATGCAAGGTCAAGCACAAAACATAGCTCAAGATTATCATGGACTAAATGTAGAAGTGAAAGAAGGTAAAAGGAGAATAAAACAATAATGTTTTACAAAATAGGGTTACATGGTGTGTATACACTCGACACGGCATGTTCCCTTAGGTTTTTAACATGGGTGGGTATATATGTCAACCGTGGTCGTGTAACCCCCCATACACACGGTGTGTTCTCCATGATACATGGCATGTACATTAAAGTTTCCTCCTTCCAAAGTACTTCTACATTCCAATAACTACATGGTTCCCTTAGAAAAAAACTAGAGTCTGTGTTTAATTCAGACACGGTGTGTACTAAAAGGATTTTTACCGACCCGTGTCATTGATCACATAGATGGAGACACGGCCGACCTCCACAAAACATGTTCACACTGGACACAGAATGTACTACTAATATTTCTTTTACATTTGTCCTTAGTCACATGGCCATATACATGGTCTCTACAAAATGGTGTGTACTCACAGCACACGGCGTGTTCCACAAATACATTTTCTAACCACATGTCTATGTCCACATAGTCAGTCACACGGTTAAAGACTACATGATGTGTACTTAAGAAAAACATCTTCTTCTTGAGAAGAAGGATACATGGCGTAAATTCATCATCACACACCGTGTATTCTGGGGTTTTCTAGATAGTCAGCCCTAGAAACTACTCTGGAACCCCATAAAACACCAAAACATGCATCAAAGTTCCAAATTCTGATCTATGGGGGGCCATACCCCCCTCGAATCAAATATTGACCTCATTTTCATGTATATCACAAGTTATAACAATGAAATCCATTAGATAATCCACCAAATGTTGATCCATTGGGGGCCATAATACCTCAGGGACCAATGTTTTGCGCCCACTCAAATGACACATAAAATTTTCCAATACCTTATCAAAATAGCAGGTATTCCATCACGACATCTATCCAAATATCTTTCATATCTATAAGAACACCTATCACAATAGAATACAATCTATAAGGCACCCTAAATGGAAAAATAATAATGCATGACATGTGATCCCTATCAAGTGCCTATATGATGCATGTGATGTAATACCCTCATCTCATCGGGTTGCAATAGAATTAGAAACTCAATGATATAAATCATAACAACGCAAATCAAGTGAATCAAAAAATGGTGAAATGAAATCAACATTAATAATTTAAAAACCATAAAAAATGTAATAATCGAGGTAACATGGATTTTCCCAAAACACCGGTAAGCTACTCCCGGACACAGGTTATTACCAACTACCTATTCTTTCATATCGCTATCTATAGGCTCCAAACTGTGATACAAAGTAGAAAGAAAAAACCCCTTTGATACCACTTTGTAATATCCCAGTTCTGGATGTTTCCCAGAGGTGCCCCGTACTCGGTCGGTCACATGGCCTCAAACGCATCTCCCTGAACGCCAGAGGCTATTGACTAGAAGTGGCGGTTGTGGGTTTGATTGTAGGGAAAATATTCTCTCATTGACAGAGAGTGCATAGCTGAATAACAAATAATTAATAGAAGTGAAAACAAAAATACCATACAACAAGTAAACAACAGAAGGATGAAAGTAAATAAATAACATGAGCACATGTATAAATGATTCATGTCACTTATATCTAGAAAAATAGCTAAACAAAATAAAATGATGGAAATAATGTACTAAAACAATGTACAAAAAAACAAATAAACTCCAACAGCATTGCAAGCCTCAGCTTTGTCCCATGCTCTCGAGCTCCATAGCAATCAAGTAC
Source organism: Viscum album (assembly GCA_963277665.1). Classification (NCBI taxonomy): domain Eukaryota; kingdom Viridiplantae; phylum Streptophyta; class Magnoliopsida; order Santalales; family Viscaceae; genus Viscum; species Viscum album. Next base: position 82,482,375 of record OY728121.1, on the reverse strand, counting down.
CTGATGATGAAGGGTAGTTTCCTTTATCAACACCTGCAACCATATAATCTGTTTTGGTTCAAAAGCATGACCTAAACAGGGTGAGAGTCGAATCCCAATAGGAAACCACCACAATATATGTGCCTAACTATCAGAGAGTATATATAGAAGGTGATAATGGAAATGCAACAAAGAAACTAGGGGTACACAAAAGTAACCAAATCATATAGTTTACATTTACATTCATTCGCATTTATTTTTCAACCATTAATCAAATATCACAATAGGTATCTCATAATACTACCTAATAGGACCAAATCCAAGCATGTTCTTTGGCTTGGAAGACGCATCACAAACATTCAATATTTATGTTAACCCTATGGGTACCTCACACAATCTAACCCCTCTGGAAGAGTAATGCGATAAATAGGAAAAGAAACTCTAATAAATCACTCACTCTCAATTCCCCCTATAGTATTTCCTAAATAATTATAGATGCTCCGGGGAAGAACTCAACGTCAATTCCCCATGTGGTCTAACTACACTAGGTTCTCATAACCCTGGGTAATTCAATAGTGCATAAATGATAGTAGCCAATCCAATGTATATCAACTACTACATTTCTAAATACTTCCAATGTAGATCACACTCATTTAACGAGCAAAAAAATCCAAACAGTTCCATCCTATCAGTCAAGTCATGGAAGCAAGGTATGCCTCATAAGAAACATGGACCAAAAGACCATAAACATTCTAACAAGGAAATGAACCAGTGGGGTGTTCTTTGAACATGAAATTTCACATAATATCACATCAACAAACCCTTAATCCAAAAATTAATCTTGGGAATAAAAAATAGAGTTCAATTTACCTAACCCGAAATACTTGGAACATGGGTAATTAACACTTTGGCATATAAAACTCAATGAAAAACAATGAAAGGAAACAAACCACTTACCTTGATGTTGTAAAAATTTTATAGTTTAACCTCAACATTTGAATAGACCTAAAATATCATAGATCTACAAAAACATCAAATACGTTCCACCATGAATAACTCGTGGAAGAAGAGGAATCTGGAGGAGAGGCTCTAGAAAAAGGAAGAACTCGCCATTTGGATTACAATATACTCACTGAAGTTTGATTTTAAAAATGGATGATGGATCCATGGCTCAGAGAAAATTCATCTCCCTTAGAAACTCTTGGATGACATGAGGTTAGAAGAAGATATTTCTGGGGTTAGACGCGACCCCAGTCTGACCTATCAAATAAAAAGAAATGTACACTACATGTTCATTTAATGTACATGTTCTGTACATTCCTCAACCATCCCCCACTTTAGGCGGTCTCCAGGTCACCTCACATGGCCATGTACTCGGTCGTTACATGGACACCCAAAGAAACCGTGTAAATGGTTTGTACTCCTAAGTACACAGCGTGTACTTATGAAATTTCCAAAAACTCCCATTTTCCTCAAAAACACCTGAACACAAGATCAATACCTTAAAAGAATATTTGGGTTCTTACCCAATATCCCTCAGACACCTCCACCCCCATATTTCTCAAAATGAAATTGGTTGGAAGGTTTGGATCATTACAACAAAATATAGAAGAATCCATTAATAATGATGATCCATACATTGAACCAAATCCTTGTATATAAAATAATTAATAAAATATCAAATAAAATATTTATAATTATCCTATTTTTAAGTAAATCCTTCATAAATAACACTACAAATCATCCAAAAGAGTATTTTATCCAAGTGTATCAATGGGATGATGAATCCACTAATTCTTAGGTTATATTCTCCATTCATCAAGGATATAGTAGTAACTCATGATGAGAAAGAGGAAGAGGGGAGTGTTTTGGAATTAAAATAATTTATTGGGATCTAACACACTTTTATCATATCCATGAACTCAATTTATAGTACATAAGGATTCTCTATGATAATTCCATACATTTACTAATGATAAATAAATTTTTAGTATTTCCTTAAATTATGAAGACCTTGTAACCTTTGTTCGAAGCATACTTTCATTTAACATTAAAATTCATCATTTGAATATCCTATGTATCTTATTATATAAAATATATATATATTCAATTATTTCTTATATATAAGAAAAATAAATTTTAAAACATCACATTTGATTTACTTAATATAAATTATATTATATAATTAACTAAAATCATTATATTTATGATACGGAAAAATGAAACCCATGATATGTTTAATATAAAGGTGAGTTATCTCTTATATCACACCAAATGATATTCACTTTAATGAAAATTATATTCATTTATTTCATATATATCATGCATTACAACATACCTTATATTATAGTTTGTAAAATTTTAAAAACTAACATATGATTTATATTAGATTTAACACATATCTCTTTTAATCTCTAACAAACACTAAAGACACATATGCACTTATATATTTCACAATATATTGTATCATACATAATACCATGTGAAATAATATTTGAATGTCCTTTTACAAATTTTTTAAACAAATTTTAATTCTATAAAAAATATCACCATATATTTCATCATATGAAAAACCTTATGTATATCCATCCAAAACAAATTCTAGATATTATTTAGGATACTTTTAATGTAGAACTATATGTTTCATAAAACATAATCCCAATTCAATAAACCACAATTTTTTAACCCAAAATCCATTATAGTATTGAAAGAAATTATGAATTTCTCAATACATAAATTCCAGAAAATATAATACTCTAGAAATGGAAAAGTTCCACTCATGCTAACAAATTATTTGATATAATATCCATTAGAAACATGTATCACTGTACCATCAACCTTCATATTTTTCATGTACAAGTAGGTATTTCCAAAAAATAAATTTTTCCATGTAATAAAGTGTCTGAGAGATACAGATTTTGTCGATCTCATATATATACTCATGGATTCATGATTCTCCTTGTATATAATATCCAAATTTTTGAATAAATCGTATGTCATTCAACCAGATGGGTGAGTACATCAGATTCCCCTCATCCAATAGATAATAAAATAATAAATCATATTTCTAGGTTTTTTCATACATTCCATTAGACTATGATAATTGGGGTTCCAAATGTTATACAAATCATACTAGAGGAAAATTATATTCCTTGTCAGATATTAACCAATGAAATGGCCAACAACATACAAAACCTAACCCAAATTATCTTGGCCACAACGACGAATTTAAAAAGGAATAAAATTTTTATGGTTATCATGCCATGTAACTTTTAAAACATTAGGTATGAAAATCCAATATGAAATATGAGACCTTAATATACTATAGAAATAACGTATGACACTCCATGTGGTAAATAAAATTTGTTATCTTGAAAACAAAACAAATATTGTTTTCTAGGATAATGTTTCATATATGAATACAAAATCATACCCATATAGCCTTAACATTTTATATGAACCAAAAATTCTCTATAAAGACCATCAGTTAGGGATAACTCAAACAATACGTGGAGTGGATAATTATCATATCACTTCATGGATATATATAGATGACATGAATGCATGATATAATGTAATTTTCCAATTTAATAACATGATACAATTTATAATACTGAACTAGTTTAATAATACTTCAATAAACTATACAAATGAACCCATTTAATTATATCAATTGTGAAATTCCACCAGAGAAGCTTTATGTTTATTAAAAATATTTTTTTTAATCACATTACATATCTATATAATTTTTACCACATCCCTATGCGGTGATATTATAAAACATAACACCTAAATACATTGTTGAGTATTTTCAATGGAGAATTTTTTTGAATAATGGTGTGATTTTGAATCATATTCTTAATTTACAACTTATTGAACTTGTATTGAAACATAATTACATCATTTAATACAATTTTATGATAATGATAAATTTTTCTATCTACATAGATATAATCTAAGCTCATAACCATCATCATGGAAATTTTTCATTAAATATGTTCCTTTGAGATTTTTTCATAACTAAATTCAATAATATAAATACTCATTCGTTAGAAAAACATAATAACATCTTTTAGGATATAAAGTGAAATTCGCATTGAATATAAATCATTTAATATTTTATTTATTTTAAATTTAAATTTTATAAGACCATGTGGGCTCAAACAATCGTATTCATAACAATATTTTCTCTAAAATATGATGCAAATATACAAGAACTCAATTGTGTATAGAAATAACATTTATATTTTTTTAGTGGGAATATCCAATAAAAAACTATTAACAACCGAATATTATATGGTATTATATGTGTTTGGAGAAATTTTTAAAATGAATTTTTATTCCATAAAATAATATACTAATGGTTTATGGGTACTCTTTACCTAATATTTTAACAAATATCATTGATAGAACACTTTTATCCTGGATAAATAATATTTACCCTTATCTCCTTTTCTAATAATTTTATAAAATCAAATATATTGTAAACTATGTATATTGTAAAAAATCATCTCATTTATTCATAAAAAAACAATTGTTTCAGAACATCTCCAATAATAAGAGATAAAATAAATTCAATATATATATATATATATATATTTATATTTATATATTCTCCCTAGTGTCGAAGTAATCCAAGAAATCCAAGACCATGATGTGACAACTATTTCACTATCTCATTAATGAATACATAAAGTAGTAACCACCAATCCTACATCAAATTTTAACTCATATAAGTACTAAAATGTTATTTAGTTTATAATTATTATCATTTTCCCCTAAAATATATTCTTTTATGTCAATAACATTAATACTTATTTTGGTTTCTCTATTAAGTTTCTTTTCATAATATATGTATTATTTAAAATTCCTCCTTTATTTAATGAGATTTCCACAATGGTACAAAAAACCCTTCTTATTGATTTATCTCATTAGTTTCAATGCATTTTATATTAAATTTCATGATCTAGTTTTGGAAGTTAAAATAAACTTTTCCTCTTCAGGTTTAAATATTTACCTTCTATCACAATCAATAGAGTAACTACAGTTGGACCTGTAATGTATTCCTCAAAAATACTTAATATATCAATATGTATGTGTAAAAATTAATTAAAACCATCAATTTTGTTATTCATAATAATCTATAAGAAAAATTTCCATATTAATTGCTTAATGAAGTCCATAAGTTGATAAATCTCTAAAGGATACCCCATCGTCTCTGTGAAATTAACATGCCAAATCTTATTTATTGCATGAGGATATGTTGGAGTTCCATTAGATATCAAAACACTAAATAATGAATTTGAGACCTTCAAACATATCAATTTTTTCTAATCTAAAGCACTTAGATCCACATGTTTAAAAACATAAAAATTCATATACTTAAGAACGGGTTTCTATAAGACCAAAAAAATTTCCTTCTTAAATAAGAATAATAATTATGTTTATATATAAGTATAGGAATACTATTCTATTAAGCTTATCCATTTTTTATGATACGTCAAAATTTCATGTTTCATAATGTGGATGATACCATTTAATCAATAATAGAAAAATTCATTAGATGAGAATCTAGTTTTGACAATATTTCAAAAGGATGATTTTGAAAAATAATCTCTCTAAAATGATGAAACCTTCAAATTAAATGTGATACAAGTGGAAAAAATTTCAGTTTCATTATATAATGAATTTCCTTTATCATTCCTTTAACCACATATATTTTTTGGCTATTCATTATGAAAATTATATCATATATGAACCTTGAATATTTGAGTGGAAAACCCTTTATCCAAATAAGTAAAATTATTAATTCTAACCAATATTCCTTTAAAATCTAATTATTATGGTTTTGTGGTTTTATGTAACTCAAAGTTAAAAAATTTGGTTACATAACTCATAGGGTTAACCATTTCTACCATGCATTATAAAAGATAATCCATGGAAACCATAATTTGGAAGAACTTGCTTAATTGAATGATCAATTTCTTAACATCTGTTTACATTGAATGGAATCTAACACATCATATTTTTATAAAGATTATATTATATAACTATATTATTTAATGTCTTTCTTTTACATTTAAAAATGCATCAATTTATTCTCTTTAACCCAATTTATTCCACCAAATCAACATTTTTAAACCATAATGATGTGTAACCCTTTAGATAACTCATTACCTATACTATTATCCCAAATAAAAAATCCAACTATATTTTCACATATACAAATGAATCACATGTATAAAATATCTAAGAAATTTCATATAAAGGTATAAAATAATTTTATATCAACAATAACCCCAACAGTAAGAATGACATGAATGGTACTCAGACCCAAACTTTTCTAGATGCAACATACTTACCAAGGATAGTGAGAATTCTGATTGAAATTCATTCTACAAATGGTACTTTAATCAATATATAATTCTATTCCATCATTATTTCAACAAACAATTATATAAAAACTATATATAAAAATTAAAAAAATCCAATAACCAATGAAATAGCCAAAATCAATGTACAATACAACCGAACCAATTATCATACCGAGAAAAAAACTCCAAATTCATGCAAGATAATTTAAATAAGTGTTTCAATATGTTAAACTAAATAATATTTTCATTTATAATATAACAATTGTATTAAATAATAAAATAATTAATATAATCAATAAATAGATATTTCATAAATTTAGACTTGAGATAATAATTTATGAAGAATTAAGAAATAAATAATTATAATCAATTTTTAATCGAGTTATGTGTTATAGAAATTCCATAATTAAATATATATAAAAAATTATATTTATTTCTAATAATATTTCCTTCATAATATCATTCTATATTTAATTTAGTTTTAATATATATTTTTAAACTAAAGTATCATCATTTTATATTTCTTATTAATGAGGCATATATTTTATGGAAACATTTATCAAAATAAAAATTTCATATTTTTAATATTAATTAAACATAATTCATATAAATTAAAAAAACTATTTTTTATATGGTTGAAATGAAATATAAAATTGGTCCTTAATTTGAATATTACAAATTAGTAATTTTTTATGATTCATTATTTAATATACACTCATATATTTTGACTTATTCTATAATTTATAATCACATTAAAAGTTTAATTATATTTCTGTGTCGAACATTTATATAAATATAATAATGAATTTTACATAGGTATATACTGTTTTATATTAACAATTAATACTAAGGATAACTATTTGTTAAAATTTTCTTCAAAATTTACTATTTCATTACAAAAAAAATTAATTAATTAATAATCTATTGATAAATTAAATAAGTAACATAAAATACATTTTAATAAAATTTATAAACTATTTATTCATATTCAAAGTCATTTAATAAATTTATATTAGAAAAATTAAATTTATTACCTATATTTTATTTAACTATATACATTATATTGTTAGCCAAGATATAATTCAAAACTCATATCATGATTTGAGATTGGTATAAATGGATTGTCATATCACCATTCTGCATGGGGGAACTATTTTTTCGATATGTCATATATATTTTATGGGATATACTTATCTATTTTTTTACTAGATGAACAGACCAAAACAACACTTTTCTATACATTACTCTGAATCCCAATCAAAGGATTTTAAATGGATTGAATATAATGATTTCACACATAATATGGTTTAAACCAATCAAAAATTAATATATATTATTTCATAAAAAATAGAAAGTGAAAAATCTATATTGTATTTAATAACAGCGGATACTACATCCATTTTAAAATTGAAAAATATATTATTCTTAATTTTAAGGAATATTTCACACATAGAATTAATTTTCATTACACCTATTCTAATGATAGGTGTGAATTCATTTCGTCATATGAAAACATCTTTTATAATATCCATATGAACATATCATAGAAATCTAGTGCTCAGTATTTTGATTTATGTTACTCTTTACACTATCATCTAAGCTCTTGTATAGAAATCCCAACACCATCTAATGTTCCTTTTTGGGATTTCTAAAGAAACAATTAATTATTTGACCAATGATTTGATTCCACATATGGGTGGGAACTTGTTCCGCCACATGAACATGTATTTCATGAAACCCATAAGAATCGTTCATAAAAATATAATTCCCCAACCATTGGCCTATATATCTATTTTAATTAATAATAAAAATCATCAGCTGAGAGATACACATTCATTCATGAGAGTTACTAATAATTTTTTAACTCTTTAAAAAAGATAGTATACCATTGATGGGTTTATTATAACTAAATATCAATTATTTAAGAATCATTATAAATAAGAAAATATGAACCAAGCAATCCCATTATTTTAAATGAAAATCTTATGTGAAGTATAACTATGAATATCCCATACACAAAATATAGCCAACCCTCATATCATTTATCAAAAAAATGATAAAGATCACTAAGAAGAATCCAAGGGACACCTTCCTCAAGTGTAGTGTCCCAGCCAAGGATCCACTATACCAGTGTGCCACATGAGTTTGGTAAATGACCCCAAGTGAACCTCCCCATATGATAGAGGCTATTGATAAGTTGTGTGCTTCTATAGAGATACATTCGGGAAACTATATCCACTTATCAGAGTAAACAATAGTGTAAATAATGTCAACAGATATATAAATAAATGTATATAAGAAATGGAACAACATACAATAAGTTCCAATAATAACCCATCTGATACAATAAGTAAAAATGACATATAAAAAATATATATAAGGAAATCCTACAAGAAAAATTACAAAAATCTAATCTTGGAAGAACCTCGACATGGTCTTGAGTCCAAACCTAGTTTTGATGTCCCATGCTCTAACCTATAATCCCAACATAAACCAACATACTTGTATATATCCTAAACTTATACCTAAAACAAGTAGAGTATACTCTGGTACCCAAGTTCCATTGAGACCTAAGAAAGGTATGTGTACAACTTAGTAGGCAATCACCAACTATGTGTAAATTAATAACCACTATAAAAAATATTTTATGAATTTGTAAATCCAGATAATAAAGCGATAGTAAAAAAATGGTATTATAAAAAATGGTATTTAATTAATAACATTGTTCCTTAGGTTTTATATGTCACCGGAGCTGATCAAACACAGTTTGGTGAATGATGGTCATCTAAACCATATTTTATAGGGTTTAAATTTTATGTTACAAGGGAATTAATCAAACATTTCAAATTAACCCAATATACCATAAAGAATGAGTCTTACCACAATTACAATTTCTAAACCAACAGATCATGGGGAATCAATCCCTCTAGCAAACCATGAAGTACAATGGTGGGGCCTAGAGCATCATTCTTCCCCAACTCATGGTTGAGGAGAATAAGTCTAGTATCCAAACCATAAAACACATTTGTGGGACCTAGATCATTGTTCTTAACTACCCAAGGATGAGAAGCATCATTCCAACATCCTAAATAAAAAATACATCAATGGGGACTATGAAATCAATCTTATATGACCCATAGATAAGGATCATCAATCCAACATACTAACCAAACCATTATTCATATCTTTGAAATAATAATCATTAGTAACCTAATAATTAATTAATTATTACCATGTTTTAACAAAAATTGTTTATTTCCACCTTGAGCCACTTTATGATTTTATAATTACGTCGTCTTTTATATGTTATTTCTATTTAAATATTAGCACATTAATTTTTCATTAATTATATAATTCTAAATCTTCTTTATTTTATTTTATTAATTTCTTAATATGTCTTCATCTTTCATGTTTTTATTTTTCATAACATGTTCTATAGGTTTTTTTTAGTTCCTTGGATAAATATGTCATTCGGTTCCTAAAAATGTAAATTAGAAATTTTTTATAAAATTCCAATACAAAAAAAAATATTTTCTCACCGCATAACCAAAAGCTTAACCACATAGCTAATTTTTAATTCAGTTATCCTTTTTGAAATCCATGAATGCGATTTTCTAAAATTGGTTACACTCTATATTTTGGACATATCATGATTACAACACAAATTTCATTCCTCCCCCAGGGTGTATAAGGAATGCTGATAATGAATTCCACAATGATTGTGTCCCACTTCCTAATAGGAATGGTTAGCATCTGAAGAAAACCTGAGGGTCTTTATTTCTCTTGGTTATCTTGATGACATATATTACACATTTATATGAAGTCAACTAAAACCTAACTCAAACCTGGATAGAAGAACTATCGACAAACATCATTTTACATATTGGTAGTAGCAAGATAAATAGGCCACTAAGAATGGTGGATATCCTACCTCACTACCTTTCTCAAAGACAGTGCCACCACAAAGAGTCCCTTAAAGCACAAGAATACCTTGGGAGATAACAACCTATAACAAGGCATCTATCCACCATGAAGTAACCTCATGGAATGCATCAAAAACTCTTCATTAGGTTAATACATCCAAATAAACTCTAAAAAAGAAGGATAAAACTAAAAACATGCCCAGAATAGACCTCAACTGTGCTATAAAGTTTTTAAGTGTAACTTGGAAAAGATACCCATCATCATCCACTCATCACTAGACTCTTTCAATGCCTACACTGGAACTTTTCTTCTTATAGAATCTGTCATAACATTCACTTTTCCTGGGGTAAACACAATATCAAAATCAAACCCCTGAAGGTACTCTACCAAATCACTCTTCCATAGATACATATCCATTTTAGGTAAAACATAGGCCAAGATTTTATGATCTAAATACACAAAATTTTCTCCCCAACAAGATAGTGTCTTCTTGTCTGGATGGAATGCATCAATAATACTAGCTCCTGGTTATGGGCTATGTAGTTATTCTCATGTGGTCAGGGTTGGTGGGTACCATTTTTACCCACATGATCATTCCGCATCAGTACACACCCAATAACTATACCTGAGGCATCATAGTGAACCACATAACCCTTTCAAGATTCTTTCAAGATTAAGACATGTAAGTTGGTCAACCACCTATAAATCTCTTAAAAGGATACATGGAATTCAAAACTCCAATTGAACATCACCCCATTCCGAGAGAGTGACTTCGTGGGACAAGTCAGCTGAGAGAAATCCTCAATGAATCATATATAAAACCCTTCTAGTATAAAAATGTTTTGTAACTCAATAAAATTCTTCATCTACTCCAAAAACAAAACTGCACTAATCGTCTCAGGGTCCACAAAAACCCCATGTTCTAAGATCACATGGCCCAAAAAATATACTTATTTAATACATAAGGTAGTATTAGAAATTTTTCAATAGATAAAATGGTTTCTAAGAGATCCCAACATGATCTACAAATGTAGATGATGCTTCTGTTCAGATTCTGAATGAACCAAGATTTTTCCCATGAATTCCACAATGAAGGAATAAATATACTAGCGATACAACCTATATATAAGCTCCATAATGACAACTTTAGAATTTTAAACCCAAAAGGCATGACCAAATACTCAAAATAGAAGTATCTTATTTGAGACAATGTTTTTGTGACATCATCCTATCTCACTCTGAATTGGTGATAGCTAGAACACACATAAATTTTGGTAAACTACCTCTCCCCATTAAACTGATCAATGAGGTCATCAATTTCTGGTAAAGGTTACTTGTTACTGATCTTCACCTAATTTATCTTCTGGTAATCAATGAAAAGATGAAGGTATCTGTCATACCTTTTCTCAAATAAGACTATGGGGGTCCAAGGTGAGACGCTTAGGGGAGTGAAACCTATTGATTCCAAATCATCGAGTTGTACCTTTAATTCCCTCAACTCGGTGGGGTCCATATGATGCGAGGGATGAGATATAATCTATGTTCCTAGTGCCATATATATATATCAATCCACATCCCACTCCATTGGAAACCCTAAAAATAATTTGGAGGTCCCTCTAGGAACTAATCCAACACATAAAAAATCCACTTTTAGGAACACCACCATCGTCCTCCAACATGAGCGACGATAACTGATAATTGATAATTCCAAACTCTGGATGTCGAGGCCCAACATGACCCAACTGAGGAACCCATTAACCATTAAAAAAATGGATACATCCATCAAGTACAACAAATATCACTCACCACCTATAAAAATTGATTTTTGTTAGCAAGAACACCAACCAATCCATACTAATGATCACATCAAAGAGTTCCATTTCCAAAAACTAGTAAATTTCATTATATATCGACTCCTGAAATGGTGAGTGTGAAAGAGGGACACTTGAAATCCTTTTTTCACTTATTACCAAGTGGTTTAACAAAATCCATCACAAATGGAATAAGCTCAGTTGGTAAACATAAATCATCCATTAGAAGAGAATTTATAAATGAAACAAAAGCAAATGAATCAAATAAAACAACACCCAAGGTCTATACAATAAAAATGGTACCTCAAACTATATTTGGCCCTACATATAATTTATCCAGTTCTTGATCCATTGCATGAATATTCTATGTGTCATCCTGAATTTGAGAATGACCACTAGACTACGGATATGCCCTAAGATGACTTTCGCTAGAAGGTGAACCAACCCTGCCCCCAGGACCTCTGAACCAAGATACTGCTGCCTTGGAAGGCTATAACTAGTATAACGTTCCCCAGGAATCCACTGACCATCCACCATTCTGAAAGGAGTGAACCACATTAAAAAATTCTACAAGTGTCCCATAACGCCACATCGATTACAAGGATTGGAAGGAGATGTGAATGCAGGTTTCATGTGCCCTTCCTTCCTACGTTGATGGCACAGGACCGAACCCACATAGGAATCCATGGATGAAGGAATCTAAGAAGGATGGCCTAACATACCACCTCCTTTAATCCCCTACTCATCCCGCTTCTTATTTTTCTCAGATGAACTGCCACTTGTTGTGGCTGATAGATCCCCAATGGAACCAGACCGACCCTTACAGTCAATATCCACCTTGAAAGAATCGTGAAACACCTTAAAATAAGTTTAAAGCTTAAATATAACAACATGAGAATATATTTTTTGTATCAACCATATCTCTAACCTTATATCTCTCATTTTCTCTTTGGAAACGAGCTCGAGTTCATATCAAACTAGATTAGCAACGCGGCTGGCATACTCCAACACAAACCAGTCTCCCAGGTCAAGATCCATAAACACCCAAGATCTGGAACAGGCTAAGACATGAGGAAAATAATAATTGATAAAAATAGCATTGAAGTCTGTCTAGCTCATCATCTCTTGCTTACCATCTTGCACCACTTGGTCTCAACACCTCCGAATGTGTCCTTCTATAAAAAAGGAAGTGAATTCCTTATTTCCATAGGTGGTAAAAGGAACTAAAACATACTCTCTATATTCTCAATACACTCTTCTACATAATGAGGTTGTGTGATACCTCAGAACAAAGCAGTCTTGTTCATAAGGAACTCCTACGCCTTATCCTAATTGGAACCTAGTTCGGCCTCTCTAACTTGAGCAGGACCAGAACCCACTCCCTTCCCCAATGTTGGGATAACCCGATCCACAACATCCTCTGGTATCTAATCAATTAATGATTCATAATTCTCTCCATCCTCTTCCCATCTCTACATAGGAAGACTCTATAGATGCATTTTCCTATAATAAGCAATAAAACTATTCTGCAAAATAAAAAATAAAATAAAACTATTCTTGAAATTTTCATCAATATAAACAAATACCAAAATTCCATAAATCCAAAAAATAAAATCCATCACAATAAAATGTCAACCAAATGACTCTACCTCCATCCAATATCCATATATAGTCTTCAACTTGTACGTCTCACTTGTAGGATAAGTCAAACAAAATCCCAATATCCCTTGGCAACATGAGTTCTATCACGAGGTGTGCTGGATAGGAACCCTGCTAGAAATAAGAACATCAAGCATCAGTAATCCTAGATTTAGTCTGTCTATAATATTTCCCAAATAACATGGCCCAAAAAGAGCATAACCTACTCCAATATATTTTTTTCTTGAAACAATTTGGATTTCCATCTAACCTGACACCCAACCCAGACTGTGGAATAACCTGAAGTGTGTTCCCAATCACCACAGGCTAGAAACTAGTGTTTAGTTATCAACAATTCAACCTGGGAATGATTTCAATAATTTATATAATTACACAAAACTCACATTAGTAAACAATAAAAGGATGAATAAATGTAACCACAAATGGAATACAAATTTTCTGATTCAATTTTTAAAAAAATTAAACAAAACCCAAATGGGATACTTGAAAAAGGGAATAAGACACTATCCCAAAAATCCCTTCTTTTACCAATTTCAAACATAACCAAGCCTACTTACACCCAAATATGTTAATACAGTGTGAGACAAATCCCAATAGGCCGCCACCCAAATAAACATATTCCATGAAAAAACATTATAAGACAAAATGATATTCATGTTTTATAAAAAGTGAATCTAGAGAAATTTTTATAGATAAAATTTTAAAGGAAAAACTTTCTTACCAATGATAACATTCTTTGAATTTAATGTAACCAACCATGTGCATCATATGCCTATGGTAAGAGAAAGATAAAAATAGAGTACAAAGTCATAAGAAAACCCTCTCAGCTCTAGATGAAATGGGACACTAGGTATATCATATCTCATTGAAATTTTGTACAGTAACCAAATAAAATAGCATTCTCATGCATGAGCCACTAGGATGGAATATCCTGAATTCCTAGTTGTCTCTAATCATCATCATAATTTACTTAGTGTTGAAATCTTCAATCCTAAAAGATGAATCTAAAATATTCCATAATCGAGTCAAATTGTATACTAATCTTGGTCCACCCATAATGATATATAGGTTTCCCTTCATGCTAAATTTTTATTCTGCATATCACATACAAAAATACATTCACCCAAGCACAAGCAATTCCATAAAACACACACATAATAAACAACCACTTCCATAACCCAAATTTTTTTTAATTCAAATGTACACCAAATCAATTTAAAATCATATTTCAGACCACTAAAACATTTTATCACACACCTTTAAGAAGACAAAATAAGAAAGAATACATGAAAAATAACCCATTTCATTTGTAAAACCATATTTTAATACAATCACACCTTTAATTCTTTTTAAAACACATTTTTCACCTCATATATAATCCACAGAACCTAATCATGAAGAAAATATAGAATATAAAAAAAACAACTAATGGTTAATCATGGAACCACCTATCTCAAATGAAGGAACTTCTTAAAATGATTTTAAATCGCAACCACACCTCAAGAGAACCCTATAGAGGTAAGATTAAACAATAATCATATAGATCGAATTCTAAAAATAACTATATAAACCTAAAAAGGTAACCCAATTAGCTGGAGAATTAAAACCCCAATGAAGAAGGAGAGAAACCCAAAAAAATAGGGAGAACCCCTAAAATGTGGACTTACATGAAGAATCGATGGAAAACCCCACTAAACCGTCCAAAAAAATAGTGTTCCAAGGGTACAGAGGGAGGAGGGAGAGGAACATAGGCTGGAGAATCCAAAGTGGGGATAGTTTGGGTAGATTATGGTAAAACATTAGAAGGGGAAAGAAAGTAAAAAAAATCCAATTATTAATGACTTAGATAGTATATATGGTTATCCCACATTGTTTTTCACACTGTGCGACAACTGTGTGCCCCTTACTATCTATGTCAGACACGACACACAGTTTTCTCACATTGTTTACAAACTGTGTGCTAACTATGCGATTAACCATTGTCTATAAACACCACATTTTCACATGGTTACCTGGGAAGGGAGAATGGTTTTCCAAACCATGCACCAACCATGATCTACCTTCTATTTCTCTAAAAACATCAATTTTCTTCAAAAAATCAAAGGATACTCAAAGGAGAAATGGTAGACCATAAATTCATGGAAAATGCCTCAAAATGAAATAATGAGTGTGACATAATGTTTCCTATATAATGAACAAAATTTATTTGAATGGAGGATATAGTTCAAATAGGTCCATCCAATGGATTTATGATAGGTTTATAGGTCATGTTATCCCTAAATATATAGTGTAGGCCCTTATTAAGATAGTTTTTTACTTAATCAGTGTAATTAATTTTAGTTAAGTTCACTAATATTTTGGGTAAAAAAATAATATGACCATACCGGGTTTTTTAAATTATTATCATTCAAAATAAGTAATCCATTTTTTCAAATTGCAATCACAAAATTTTAATAAATTAATATAAAATTAATCCCATAGGCGGGATAGGAAAACAAGTTTTTAAAGTGAAAATGTTTAAAAGTTTCAATTTTATATCCAAATTCAATAAAACAATCGATATAAATTACCTAAATTGGATTAATATATGTAAAATATATCTACATAACTTTATTTCAAATCCAAAAAATAATTTTACCTTATAAATTATTTGGATGAATAAATTTTTTTAAAATAAAATTCTATATTTTTGAAATATTCCTTAATAAATGAAACTTCTTAGAAATATACCAAAAAATAACCCTAAGAAAAATATTACATTCAAAAATTTAAAATTAATTTTATTTTGAAATATGAAATTTTTAAAATTTTCATAATTTAGTTTTAAAATAGTTTCACATTTAAAAGGTGGAAAATTTTCTTTTTTAGAATAACAAAACTTTTAAGTGCAAAATTGGATTTATTATAATCTTATGTGTATACAATATATTAGATGAATGTAAAAAATGTTTGATTGAATAGATAATATATATATTTATTTAATATAATCTATTAATTATAATTGATTTAATTTATTAAGACAAAACCAGTTTGGAAGCATAAAAATAGTTATTCCTAAAAATATTTCTTATATATTGAATTGGTTTTGATATACATTTAGATTTAATTTTTAACCAATTAATTAAAAAATATATTTCCATAATTTAGTTTGTCATATTCATAACCGCCAATTTAGTGGATAGGTTATATCTTATTATATTAAACAATAATAATTTAATAATATATTGTTGTTTGGTAAAACATGGTCTTAGGTGTGATGGAAACTATTGAACAAAGTTATTATTTCTTCTAACAAAACATAACTCAAGGTTGAATTCAATAAAAGGTATATAATATATTTATTTACATATATTAAGACATTATATTAATTTTTATGCTTGGTGTTTCATTTCATACATGATATTAGATAAAAGGTACTTACTTTATAATATCATGGTTTTATATGTAGTTTTTCAAGATCAATTCCTCGAGAAATTTTGTGTCACTGGTCATTATACACATATAAGGATTTTTTGTGAACTGATTCTTAACAAAATCCTCAAATATATAATTGTATCTCCTAGATTCCTCTAAAATTATTCACTCCTCACACTAGATGTATCGTACTTTACTATAATTTCTAATGTAAACATGAGAGTTCCCTCAATTCACTCTACATTAATTCATTTGATACATGCATGACATATTTATATTTAAAAATCCATCATGATTATTATTATCAAAATATAAATGTCAACTTTTCTATATTTGAATTTTGGAAATCCCACAATCTCTAGTAGATGGATCATCTCAATCAAATCGATAAACTAATTACATATTTTACTCTCATTTAAATTAATTTTAATTCCTATTCAAATACTGGTAGAAATCCATTGAAGAGTTGAAATTTATAATTTCAAGTGTTATATAATTTAAATGTATTGTAAAATTTCCTCGAATCATGTTTCTTCAAAAACATCTGATATTTTAATTTCCTCATGCAATCGACTAAATTACAATAGACTTTGTGGTTTACTTCTACAACATCTTAAATAAACTATGTCACTCACTACACCTATGAGATTCTATAACAAATTCTTAAAAAACATATACATCAATTTTATTTAGTTATGTGGGTTTTCCCTCCACTATGTCATGTATTTGGATATGTGGGATGTTCATATTTGTTACATTATTGAAAACATGACTACAATCAGCTAAATGGATCTAAAAAATGAAAAACTTTATGAAAATAAATAATGAATCCTCTTTATCTAACTTATATGACATATAAAATACCTCACCACATCTCAATGATAATATAGATCTTGTTTCTTCATCCACCAACATATGTCTTGGGTTTTTATAAGAATACCTTAGCAGTCATTACAATTAAAATTTCCACATTATGTTGAACTTCAACACTAGAGTACTCCAAGAAGTTGCACTATGTTTGTTTTTACACATAACGTTGTTGAAGATCAATCATCTTATGGTTCTACGTGGATGAAATCGGATTCCTTTCTAATCTATAACATCCCAGGTAAATAAAGAATAAAACATTTTCATATTTATTAATATTTTCGAATTAAATATTAATTTTACTTTAAAGGGGTTTCTATGTTCGATAGCATACCCAATACGCAACAAAGAGATTCTTTGAAATCTTACGTTGCACACTAGTAATAAAATAATATTATTTCAAATGGTAGTTAACAGGTATCCATTGCATTGAAGGGAATTAATATAAATAACTAAAAAATGATTATAGATTTTTGTTAAATGTTTTTACATTTTTTCAATGAAAGATAAAGGATTAAAATAAGAAAAGAATTCAATTTTAGGCATAGATACTCTAATATTCACTAAAGGTCGACTTATCACCTTTTGATGGAGAACCTTCATTAAATATAGTTTTGGTCACTCTTATACATTATTTTGTACCAAATAAAATTCTTCATTAGAATTCAGACATCAAAATTTACTTTCTGTAAATTTTTGGTATTTTTTCGATAATGCTCATTTTTTTAATGAATAGTGTAAAATGTTGTATTTTAATTCAAAACCACTTTTTAATCTAATTTATTTATATGATTATATTATCTTTTTAATTGGATTTAAAGTTAAATTAGAATATATTTTTACCATTTAATCCAATAGTGGTCGTTGGAATTAATTTCACTTTGAAATTGGACTTAAACTAGTGTCAATCTTTTGATACTTATTGTTTCATAAAAACACGCTATTTGCTCTGGCAGGGGGAATTAATTATTAAATTAATTAATGTAACATATATTTTTTTAATTTTTTAAAATAGTCATCATTTTTGAATTCGTAATATAAAATATATCTTAGGTTGATGTTTTGGTATTTTTCTGAAAAACTTCAATTTTTAATGAATAGTGAAACCACTAAGTGGTACTTAAAAAAACTGATTTTTCATTTAAATGAAATTTTACCATCTATATGTTTTTAATTTTAAAAATCCGACATACATGTTTGTCATTATAAAGTAAAATATGGTTCAATGTGATTAACAATTAAAAAACACCTTATATTTATTTATTTTTGGATTTTTTTTATTTCAAAGAATATAATAGGGAGAGAGAGGGGAAAATTTCTATCAAATAAATCAAGATTGAAATGGGGGAATTTCTATAAATTATATAAAATTTTATAAAATATAATTAAAATAATAATTAATCAACTATTAGTTTTCAAATTTCTAACTGGTCCCATTTAATTTAAATAAAAGGGAAAAATATCAAGATCTTGACATATTCCTCTCAAATTTTCAAATGAATTTTTGTTGATTGACCTTTATCTTATTCTATAATATAATTTCATTTATTAACCATATTATTTTTAGGGTTTGTATTTATAAATAAATTAAATCATACAATGCTTAAAATTTCCATTCATTAATTTTTTAAAAAAATAAGAGAAATATATTTTTAAAGGGGTCATTCACTATTGAAATAATTATCCATACAATGTTATAGGTGAAATATATATTACTAAATATATTATCTTAAATGGTATTCAAAAATAAATAATTTTTATCATTATGTATGTTATCACTCAAATATTTAGAGAATTGTTTCTTTATGAAAATAATTTTTTGATGTAAATACCCATGATGTAATGTTTAATGAATGGTAATATGAATTTTAAATTTTTAAGAATTTTTTGAATTGTTGAAGAAAGATAAAAATTAATATGATTAAAATTAATTATACATGTTGGATAGATTCTCTAGATTTTCAATACAAAATTAATTATATTTTTATCTATTAATTCAATAACTTTTCTATATCTTTTATAAAATATACTCCCAAATGATTCTGATATCATTGAATATTCATCAGCAATGGTCAGAGAGTATTGAATTTATTTGTTTTTTCCATTATATGATCATTAAATAATTAAAATAAATTTCATCCCATAAAAATTATAAAGAATCTAGTTTTGAGGGATTCAAATATTTTTTCCTTAATGAATATTTGAATATTTTTATTCCTCATGTTGTTGGGTATATTATTGAATTTTTAAGTAACAATTTCACCACATTGAATTTAAATCAAATTATTATTGAGTTTTTCCCCATTATGATATGTCTTAAATACTTTTTTTAATTTCCATCTAATATCATGTTTCGATGTTCTATTTCACTATATATAAAAAAACATAGAAATAAATTTTATAAATTACTTGAAATTTTTATCTTCTCTAAATTATGATTTTTTTATAGAAAATAACTATCAAAAAAATAATTTGACAATTCAAGAGGAGGTAAAATATTATAAAAGGAAACATATTACCTCTAATTTTCGATTAAATTTTATTTTTACAATAGTTCTAATTTAATATGTTTTTAATTTTATGATAAACTTATTTTTACTTATCAAATAACTTAAAAACATTAATGGAATTATGAGTTGTTCATAGATTATTCACTATTCTATTATAATAAATAGATAATTATTTGAGTACATTGCTTGACATAAGTTTCATATGTATGGAAACCAGTTATCACATTCTCTATTAAACATAATAACTGAATTTTCATCCTTGGCCCTAAGGATATCATAAAAATATAAGGGTTTTTGGTTTCATCCCTGATATCACAATCCTGAACACAAAAATAAAAATAATTCTAATGAATTTTTTGTCTTTTACTGAGTAAAACTTTTGTTAATTATAATCTCATCTAATAAAGATAAAAATTATAGTCTATGAGGTCACACTGTCAAAGAACAGAACAACAATGTATTCATTTGTGGATTTTTTCATGAGAATTTGAAAATCATTTTGATAATTCTATAATTAAAATAAGATAAATTACCTATTAAATATCATATTACTCCTCTTAAATAATTTTTTTTCATTTTAATACCTTTATATCTTTAAAAATTAAAAAATAACATATACATTCCTTGTTCTCTAGGTTTTTAGAATCAAATGCGACCAAAATATACACTTTTTGGGGATAACATTTAGTGTTCCAAATGGTTATTTAGAGTTTATAAAATCTATTTATAAGGTCATCACTTGTTCAGGAAAATAAAATTTTAGAAAAAACAATCATTCATGTAGAAAAATTACCTTACCTAATGAAGATTTTTATATGAATATCAAATATGTGATCAAAGTCGACATTATCATTTTTATTCAACATTTATAAAAAATAATGTTTCTTAAAGTCTCACTCTATGATAGATGGTTGTATAATTATTTTATTAAATGATTAAATATCTTGATCATTTAAGTCATTAACTATGATTTATGTGTATTTAAAGGGATCTTATGGTTTAGGGTGAATTTTTAAAAATTCATTTGAATTCATAATAATGAGTATTGATGTATAAGTAAGGATATAAGTTTTAATATGCATGAAATCCAAGATTTAATATACTTTATTGTTGAAAACATCAAACAATAATGATATAATTTATATTGGTGTCCCTTAACCATGTCAAATCATGTATTTAATACCAATATGAGCACACAATATCTAATACGGTCACTATTCTTATATATAAAATGATTTTTTATTTATATTTTTCATCATCATTTTTTCCTACAAATATTATAAATTTCGTTCATGTTAAAAAATGACTAACATGAAGTCTATTGATTAGTGGTCCTTACCAGGGTGATAAAAACTTCAAATTTAATATTTAATAATGTGGTAAATATAGGTAGATTTCTATAGAAATCCAAAGGACACGTTATCAATGGTTCTGTATCTTCTAAATATGATGAAGTTATTAACCTGAATGAAGTTGTTTAAATAAAATAATATTCATGTCCTTTATATAATGATATGAGGTGAAGGTTATTTTGTTTACCAAATCCCTCAACAGAAGCCTTGGAGTTTATTTCACACATTAACAACGTGAAAAAATGAATGTTATTAGTTTTAAGTAAGGATTTTTTTATCTTTTAGAAGATAAATATTTAATTAAAATTGGTTATATCATCTTAAATTATACCTTATTAGTCATAATATTTTCCCTAAGGGTGATAATCCAGGAAATTTTAGTGTCTTATGAATGTAACTCATAAATAATTCAAGATTCAATAATTGAAAAATCATCCTAATCAGGAAGGGGTAATTTCATATCATCCTAAATATCTAGGAGTTTTAATATAAAGGCTAGATATTTTATAACATAAAACTCAATCCATGTTTCCATAGGATCCTTGAATGGGATGTCAAACTCAATATTTTTACACTAAAATATTCTATTTTAAAAATATATATTAGTATTATTTGATTAGGTTTGGGTTTTAGGACCCCATAAATATATTATTGCACAGACTAATGTGTAAGAATTTACCAGAAGATGGATCAACACGCCATAGAGGGAGATTCCAGATATTATGCTAGAATCATTATTGATATACATATTGACACACATTTATGTAAATATATATTCCATAATGTTAATGACACCATATTTAAAGTTTTTATATAACATGAATACATTCAACCCTTTTCTAATATATGTTATATTTTTTTAGAATATAATCTTAAACATTCATGGGGTTCATATGATTTCTAAGTCACCTAGAACTATTAACATCTTGGGGAAGGAAATATATAGGAATAACCATTTTCCATGAAATAATGTTATGAGAAGTGTGACATCATCAAATATTAGAGGTGGGAAGGTGAAATCTATGTTAGAAAATGTAATGAGGTAGAAGGATCCGGAGGATACAAACGCTATACATGAGGTAGGGGATTCCTCCATGTAACATGGTTCAAATTAGGGATATGTAGCTGATATTGTTCCAAATAGTGGGGATCGAAATATTGAGGTGACTAATAAAATGGAATATTGTCTTAACATCATATCCCTCCGTAAAAATCTTGGACTCAAATGGATAAGAATGTGGAAAATAAACCTTAAAATTTGGTTTGTTTGTAACCTATTAATTTGAACTCTCATCAAATAGATACTATAGAAATGGATTGTCTATATTAAATGGTTACAGATAGTATGGGAAAAAATATAGATATTCTCAAGGTTATAATTCATGGTACTACAATTTCAAATTAAAATCACAAGTTTTTCACTGATTTGGTTGGATTCATTATGGTTGAAAGTTGTGGGGATCAAACTGGGTATATTTAAGTGTATATAAATTTTTACTTGCTTTAGTATAAGAGTTACAAGTAGTTTTTTATGATTTGGTAGAATCTTTTGAATGAAAATAGGAGCCTAATGGGAGGAGGGATGTGGATAAAATTGTTACTCCTCCGAATGGAATGAGTCCAATGGATTCTCCCAATAACCCTTCCCTGGAGGATAAAAGTTCTCAAGATAAGTACAAATAAGAAAATTTTTGAATTTTTGAATTATAAAAGAAGATGTATATTAATGAGTTCACTCCAAAACTAGAAATTAAATTCATAAAAGAAATTAGAAAACTGATTCCCAATGTTGATAAGAAGAAAATTGGTGAAATGAAAAAGAGTGGTAAATTATCTTCAAATTGAATCATTGAGTCTATAATTATCAGTACATTTAAAATATAGGAACTTCTAGTTCATTAAAAAATATTTCCAAGTACAATTATATGATCAACGGTGTCTATAAACCTATTATGCATTTAAAAAATAATCTATATAAGAGTTTTCTTAAAAAAAATTAATTCTATATAATAGTTTTCTATAATTTCATTCTCAAAAAGATTTATAGAACATATCCATTATGAACATCAATAATGATATAGTTACCTATCAGTTTTATCTAATAGGGAGAAAAAAATTCCTATTGTTTATATCCATTTAATCGGTTCCAAAATAGAATAAACCTTTGGAATGATAATTCAAGACACAACTAGAATAGTACTGGAATATGGAGTGTCCTTGGAGACATCAATTTCATTATAGTCTCAAATAAATTTACATTAATTACCATCTGGCCTATTTTTATCTTATAATTTAGGATTTATATTGATCTTAATAACCCTGTAGAAGTTAATCTCACCAGGACTAAATTCACCTGGTATTGAAGTCATACTTGAAAATTCTTAACTAATAAATTATATTATATTCATTGAATATAAAGGTAATATATTTTTTGAAATCATTTATTAGTTATACCCTTCGCCAATTTAACTCTTACCAAAATTTTGTTATGATATACCTTAAAGAAAAAATAGAACAACAACCTCTTCGATTTTTTAACAATGATTTGGGTCAGCATAGGGAATATATAATAATTTTTAAAGAGTTTTGTAAGACTAAAAACTATGTAAATGATGGATTTACCCATGATATGAATCTTATTATCAAAAATAAATGATTATGGGTAAATAGAAATGAATTTATTTATGGATTAGACTAGGAAATAAATTTTGTAGAAGACATTCCCATGAATATTTTGATAGAAGCATAGAGATTATTTTTAGTGATACTAGATTCAAAATGTAACATGAATTGTTTTAAATATAAATTCCATATTTAAAATGAAGGATTATTATCCCAACGAAATATTTATGGACTATTTTCTATGTGTTAAGGATTGAAACGAATGATTTTATAAATTTTTCTAAAGTCTAAGAATGATTTCATACCTCTTGGTCATGTTAAAATTGAGGATGATGTCATTGTTGAATATTATAAGAATATTTAAATGAGGAGAACACTACAATAAAATAACACGCATCAAATATTAACCCATATATGATCACTATAGAGTAAATTAGTTTCCTTAATAATACTCATTAATACATTAATTATAAAGAAGGTGTTTTGGGAAATATTTGATAGTTTTTTGAGCCTGGATGAGAATTATTACTATTTTCTCTATGAATTATAACATATTGTCCTGAAAGATATAGAAAATATTTTTAAGGTGTTCATTCAAATTCGGTATCTCATTAGAGGTATTGATACAAAATATCCCACTTTAATCCTTAAAATTTATAATTCCATGAAGATTAACTTAAATAAACTTCTTTCATGGGCCAACTCCTTTAAAAATAGAACTTTGATCATAATTTCTAATAGATTATGTATATTTTCAAATACATTATATTTTTCAAATATGGTTGGACTCATCATGGGAAAATAAAAAAAACTTTTTATTACTATTTCTTAATTTGATAACCATATTGAGAAATATTCAAGGCTTATTAACATTTCTCATAAACTAGATGTTACTAATGAATTTGACTCTATAAATTGGAGTTTATTTTTAAATTTATTATTTTTTTAGACATTTATGGGAGATTCATTGACCATGTTATATTACTTTGAAATTTTGTTAATATTTTTATACATCTAAATGGTTCTTAAGAGGGTTTCATTTATTTTTCATGAGGAGTTAGGCCAAGGAATTCACTCTCAATACTTTTCTAAATAATTACTAAATATTAGTTCAACATGATACTTCCCAAGATATTTGATGAGGGAAAGTTAAAAGTAATCCAAAATGGAAGAGTCATTTCTTATTACTCTCACATTTTAAATTATCATGATATTATCATTGAAAATAAATAAGTGTAGAAGGATAATATGATGTCTAGAGTAATTCACTCTTCATTATGAGTGTGTTTTAGGGAATATGATCATTTTTTATAAATATTATGATTTATTTAGGAATATAATAACTAATCCTAGATATTATAATATCATTATATCATTTAATATCAGAGAGTAATGTCTTAAATTATATTTCATTGGGGTACATGTTTTTTGTGCAGACCTAAGGTAAAAAAATTTAGTTAAATATCATGTATGAGTAGGAATCAACTTGATAATTATAATTAAATATGACTCATGATGGTTGAAATAATCAGAGTTATCAAAAATTTCATCATAGCAATATTGATATACTCATTAATTGTTTATTAGTGGATTTTTTTATCTAATAATGAAAATGAACATGGTGATTATAAAATTAATTTAGTGTATGAGTATCTTTGAAAATAAGATATTTATAGTTCATTATAAACAATATTGTAAAAATGTTGATGTTGGGGGAATGGAAATAAAGAATCATAGAGGCTATAATGAGGATATACAAGATCAACCCATAAGTAATACCATTACTTGAATACTTGATAGTCTTCATTTCAAAAATATAGATTAAATAAGAGTCTTGAAGAAGGAAATTATTAATATTTAGAGACGTATGTTTGGCCTTATTATAATTAATATTAAACAAATATAATGATTTACTCAAGGTTGATTGTATCGACCAATTTTTCATTAAATTTCTTGGTGGACAACTAGATATGTTCTTCTATATCTAGTTTTACTTTGATTAATGTTATTAACATTTATATAAAAATAACTATTAGGTATCAGATTAATTCTAATAATGAACATTCATAATCTTTATGGGATGTTTTAATTAGTTATAGCTTTCTTCCCCATAATGAAACATCGTCTTAAGAACCAGTGTGTTGTGGGTAAATTTCTTGTAAACTCTACTATTTCTTGAATAATGGTATACTTATTAATGGGATAAATGAATAGATAATTTTAATAAACTCATATTCAGACCCTATAGTTCATGGATTATATGGAGGATTACTTAAAATAGAGACCATAAATATACTTGACTAAAATATTTTTGAATAATCATTGTGTGTTCTGTCGTTACGCACTTGAATTATGTTACTATTTGTATGAAATTAAAAAACAATTTCAAACCATAGTGAGTTGAGATTTTGAACTAGGAATGAAAATTAAGTAAAGTGGATATTTATGATTGAAAGACTCCTTTTATTTATTCTAAAATTTCACACTTAATAATAAATATCAGGGAGATTGATTTTTTTCAAAATGGTTATACATATAATCTCCACCATAACCACTCTATTTATTTTAAGGATGTCCTTCTACATTACTCAAAGTAATAAAAAGGTACAATGGGTGTTGTGTAGTTTCCTATATCATTCATATGAATGAAGGATTATTTAAATATTTCCTCTAAAGGGAACCTTATGATTTCTAGATGTGGTGATGTTTTAAGAACTCATATAGGATATTTCATTGGAAACATCTTTACCCCATGAGGATCACACAATTATTTAGAGGTTGAGATGAAAGGATACATCCATGATACCATGTTGTTGAATATAAGGAATGGAGTAATTCATGGATACATATTGACTCAAATATAAATATTTATGTTATTTCGAGTAGGCGAACACACTTATCGTAGAAGATCGTCACTTAATTGATGACTTGTTTCAACTACCTATATTTTATCTACATGGTTGTAACCACCCCCCTTCTTCAAGATGAGGAAAGGGATAGAAATATGTTGAGACCTTCCTTCCTCAAGATGAAGGAGAGACAATGACCCCTGAGTCCTACCTTCAATAGGCCCCGAGGTGGCGACTAGCACCAAAGGTATAGAAATATCCCAAAAATGGGAGGCATTACCCTTTTCATAGTAACCAAAATTGGGAGATAAGATGTATCAACCTCAAAAAAATACCAGAAACATATATGAAGAAACCAAAAACCATCCCACTTTCATGTTTAAAGTAAAAATATTAAAAATACAAATAAAACTCCAAATTAATTACCAAAATAAAACAAATAAGTAACAGAACAACTGTCCCAAATGTCTGAGCTGGTACGGTCTAGAAGAATCTGTGTAATCTCGATAGAAACCTGAAAATATTATTATATAAGTTGGGTTAGCACACAATAAAACTCAGTAGGTAAAAACAAAAGTCACTCGTGCATATGTGGGACAAGCGTACTAATCCCCCTGTGACAAAAAAGAAAAAACTCAAAAGCAACTAACAAGGTATACTATTCACCCCAACATCACCAAGGAAAACTCATGAAATAACATAAGTAAAGTAATATAAGGTAAAAATAAAATAGATATTTGGGAACCCCTCACCACTTCCCATTGGTTAATTTCTCGTCACTAATAGCGAACGTCCTGATGCTTCCACACTCTTCCACAAGCCCCACTTTCACAAACTTCCAAAACACACCTAGTCCACATAGCACATAAAATCTTTACCAGAAACACCAAGGCCACAATCTACAACCCCATCGTGAATACACCTATGAATCACCATAAAAATCATCCCTAATATACTTGAGAAGCACACCTCACACATAGACACCTTGACCTCACAACCACACCACAACCTACCAGAAGAGTCTAGAGTTACCATACATCTGGTAATAAACCCCAAGACATTATTGCCTACATAATTATTCTTCGATGATAAGTTCCTAGAAGAGGGTCCAGGGGAGCCAATAACTATCCATCCATCCACCCACTAGGATGTTAGTAAAGGCACCCTCCCCTGTAACAATGGTGGAGTTCGTCACGTAGTTCTCAACAAGGGTGGGTGCGTATATAAATCACACGGAACTACATTTATATATATAGGTACCAAACACTCAACCCAAACTATTGGTTTCAAAAAAACTACCATCCCACACAAACTACCCTTTCTGCCACCTCTACATATACATACCACCATGAACGGTGGTCACTTTGCAATTTGATAATGAGTGTAGCTTCACTGTAAGCCACAACTCAAAACATAACCCCATCCAATTCATTTAAATAACTATCATTATGCATTTTCAATAAATTCATCTATATATTACATCCCTATCTAGGAAGCTATCAAACACCACAAAAATTATAAGGTAAATCTACCATAACAACCACCACCGAATCCAAATAAGGAAATAATAGGCAACATAAGAGAATCAATTGTAACACCAATTAATAAAAAAAGTAACATCCTATAGAAACTCTTGGAAAAAGGCCTACTCAGGTTAACACAATACTTCGTCAAAATGATTCATCCTAAACCATGCCCAGAAGCCCCATAGCATGAAAAAACTCCACATTCAGAAAAACAAAAGAAAACCACACGCTTTTTGTCCCACTACACACTCCCCTTTCCTAGACACCCATTCAAAAACTACCACCATCATTATATAAATTCATGCTACCATATCCTTCCTATAAACAAGTAAACCCCCCAACACACCTCACCACAACCCAACTTGGGACCCCACTCGACAACCACACTGCACCGAACACACCCATAAAAAATAACATGAAACAACCCAATCCTATAGCCTCGCTTCCTAACCACTGCCTAGATACAGTCCCACTATATAATAAGTTCATCCATCCCAAATCAACCAATCTCCCATCCTAAGATACTGTTACACCACAAACACCACCCCATACTCACAATCACACTCCCATCCACAACACTGCATAAAGAGCACATACACAAGGTTTATTAGAACCATAAATTACACACATCCACACCAATAGGTAATGGTTTATTTAGATTTAGTAGCACTTGTTCATTAATTCCACTTGATAAAAAAGGGGTTATCACAGAACAAGTTTGATCATGGGGAATCCATTTATTTAACCAAATATACATGATTAACCATATTCCAATTATTACAGCAGTGATTCAAGAATCATATTAGTGTGAAAATAGAGACCATGAATGACAATGATTTTTAGAAGAATACAACCCATACGATTAACAACATAGATCAAGGATAACCGTTAAAATAAAGAGATCATCTCCATCATACTCCCAACACCTTTTTTATTACTTCTTTTTATATTGTTTAAATTGGTTTCATCCACCATAATCAGAGGAAGATAAAACTACCCCACCCACCATGAGGTAAAATGGAATGAGAGAAGAAGGAATCCATACTTGGAACAAGAGACGATCAATAATTCCTCCTTGTTCTAAAATAGGGGTTTTGAATGTAGTAGGGAAATATACATGGAAAAACTGAAAAGACCATTATAGTAAAGGTGAATGACTCCTCGGGGAAGAAGGTTTCTTTGTGCACCAAGAGAAAATGTAAGGGTTCAAAGGAAGAGATGATTTCGAATTTAGAAAGGCCAGATACTAAATCTAAGAAGGATGGTTTTAAAAGTCAGTAAAAGTTAGATCATGATCAAGATTACATGGTTGGAATATTTCAAAGCCTTGGGAGATTCAAGATATTAATGATAAGATTAATATGATTTGTAATTTCTTTATAAATTTTTAATCAAGGCTCCAAACATGATTTACATCAATTAAAATATAAGAGGGGTGAAACTGGAAAAATTGGGAAAACCGAAAATGACTCGTTGATGGGTGATTCACCAATGCGACTCAGCGACAGTATTGAGGCACTAACGTTGATCCATCGATGCAACTTGATGATAGAGAGTTGCTGATGTAACTCATTGACACAGGACTCACTGAATCCACTCAAATATTCCACTCACTAATGCCACTCACCGATGTCACTCACAAATTCCTGACCAGCCGACGCCCAACCTATCGATGCCTTGACCAACTGATGCCATGACCTATTGATTCCCTAGGTCACTAACACCCTGAGTCACTGATGCTAAGCTACCAACATGACTCTCCGATGCTTGAATCACCGATGGGAAAACTATACATTTAACAAATTCCTTAAATGAGCTATCTGTGGCTCCCAGAACACCCCAAACACTTGATTTTGAAAAAGTGATGAACCACAATGATCTAGGCCATTACATTAGATACCTATCAAACTGTTCTTTCCCTCGAGATTCAAAATATCAAACCCTGATGAAAGAGGAGTCCAAACAACCACCCCATAAGACACCTCTCAAGGATAACCCGCCTATGTTTTTGAAAGATAGAGTGAAACCTCAACATATAAGAACACCTCCTCCCACATCCACTCACCCAAACATATAAAAGACACCCCATACAAGTACCAATTATTCGGACAAATGAATTAGGGAATTCCTTCTTCCATGTCAAGATACTACCCCCTCAAGGTGGAACTAACTTTCCTGCATGGGATTAATCACATCTTAATTAATGAATCTAAATAAGGAATCAGGTATACCCCTTTCCACATGTCAAGACTATTTCACACACTACAGAAAAAAGAATCAAACCAACTTATAACAAACAAGGTTCATGAAATACACCTCAAATAAAAACACACAAGAAAACTAAAAACGATTCAAGGTACTGGGCATGAATCTACATCTCTGACTCCCAAGTACTCTCCTCTTGGCCACCATGGCTCCACAACAAACATACCAAAGGAACGGTCTTTCCATGAAGCACCTTCTCTGGATGATCCTAGATATGTACTAGACACTCCAGCAATGTTGTTTCTTCCTCAAAATCCAACTCTCCCCAGTCAATAATACGGGAGTCATTGTGAAGATACTAATGAAGTTAGGATAAATGAATGATTTAGTGGATCATCCTAAACTTCAATGGAAATGCCAACTGATATTCCACATCTCCAACTCTCCCCAACACCTTGAAATGTCTGATGAATTTGGGAGAATGTTTTCCCCATTTACTAAACCTTTTCTCCCTATATCGAGGGGAAACCTTCAAGAACACGTGGCCCCCAACATCAAACTCCAAGGGCCTTCTCATGTGACCAGCAAATGAAAACTGACGGTTATGTGCATCCTGCATCCTCTCATGGAAAATTTTCGCCTCCTCTATTATACTTTTCTCCATATCCATACCATGAACATTTTCCTCCACAACTTATGTCTAGAACAAAGGTGGATGACATGGCCTTCCATATAATGATTCAAACAGAGATATGACAAGGGTAGAGTGATATTTATTATTCTAAGAAAACACTAACAAGGAAAAATGATACACCCAAGGCCCAATATAGTCTTGAACACATGCCCATAATATGTCCTCCAATGTTTGGATTGTCCTCTTTATTTTACAATCCGGTTGAGGGTAGAAACCAGTG
Source organism: Viscum album (assembly GCA_963277665.1). Classification (NCBI taxonomy): domain Eukaryota; kingdom Viridiplantae; phylum Streptophyta; class Magnoliopsida; order Santalales; family Viscaceae; genus Viscum; species Viscum album. Next base: position 82,450,369 of record OY728121.1, on the reverse strand, counting down.
TTGAGGTGTAACTGAGTTCGAAAGGCATGCTGCAATACCCTCCAGACTCGCGACGTAAAATCTGTATCATAATATGACACTATGGATCTTGGAACTCCATGTTGCTATAAAACATCATCTATATTCCATTGCACTAAGGCATCCATCGTGCTCAACTCTCTGATCACTATGAAGTGAGATGATTTCATCAAGTGATCCACTACTTCCCAGATTTCATTTCATCTTCCCTGAGACCTGGGTAATTCTATTAATAAATCCATTGATATTTCATTCCACTTTCATGGGGGACATCTAAGGGATGAAACATACCATTATGATCATGGTGCTTCACCTTCACTTACTAGCACACCAAGAGAATTTCCACAAACATTTCCACTACCTTCTTCACCTTGGGCCACTAAATTTTTTCCCTAAATCCTTTATACATCTTGGAAACTCCGGGGTGTCCCAACATGGGTGATATATTGAAGACATGGAGATCTCACCCATGCATAACAACTAGGATGAACAGTTTCCTATAGAACAACATCTGATTTTGACCATCCTCTGACCATCCCTCTGGAACATCACTCTGTCCAATGTGATCATGCATTACCTCTACCTCCAAGTCTCCCCACTAAGAATTCTCCACATACTATCTTAGATATGACTACACCGTCATCTAAAATAGGCATCCCCTACCACCATCCATTTATGTATCTAATTTCAACACATCCAACACCTCTATTGTTATCCAAGCATCTATAAATTCTCAAACCAATTCCCTTTGGGACTTCCTTCTCATTACATCATCTATAAAATTCCCATTTCCCGAGCTGTAAAATATCTCGAAGTTATATTCCTAGAGAAAATTCATCCACCTCTATTTCCGCATTTTAAGACCTGTCTTAGAAAATATGTACCTCAAGCTTTTATGATCCATTAAGACCAAAAATCACTACCCAATGAGGTAATATCATCACCACATTAGTGCAAACAAGAACTCTTCTAGGTCTAGATATTGGGTGTCATAATTACATTCATGGGGAGACAAATTCCTAGAAACATAAGAGATCAATCCCCATTAAAGTATCAGGACACACCACAAGAATAGATGCGAAGCATATTAAAATACCTTGAACATCGCCCCATCATCTAGAAACCAAATCAATGGGACACTAAAAAAACTCCCCTTCAAATAGGTTAATTTTACTTCACACATCCCACTCCGCAAAAAGGCATGGACATTCCTTGTCAAATCTGTTAATGGAGCTACTACTTGGGAGAAATTAGGTATGAATATCTGGTAGTATCCTATGAGACTGACAAAACTGTAAACCTCTACCATATGTAGGGGTTCTTACTAAGAAATTATCACCTCAACTTTTAACATATCCACTATTATCCTCTTCTGAGACACCACATATCCATGTAATTGCACTTCTCGTGTCCATAATTTACACTTGGACAACTTCCCATACAACAGGGGGAATCGAAGGACATATAAGACATTCCTGAGGTGCTTGGAATACTCCTCCTATGACTTCATGTAGATCAAGATTCCATTGATAAATACAATGACGAAATGGTCTGGAAATGCATAGACGACTGAGTTCGTGATCCCCATGAACCTGGCATGAACATTCGTAACACTGAATGGCAGGACCATGAACTCGAAGATCTCATACCTGCAATTAAAAGAAGTCTTTGAGATTTCACCCTCCATCTACTTTAGCTGGTGATACCCAGACCATATATCTATATTATAGAACCAACCTTCACCCCTCAGCTGGTAAAAAATATTTTCATCCTCGGGAGATGGTAACGGTTCTTTACTATTATCTAATTAAGCCTCTGATAGTCTATTCATATCCTTAGACCATTGTCTTCCTTCTTAAAAAACATGACTAGAGCACCCCAAGGTGACACACTGGGTTTGATAAAACCCTTCTTCATTAGATCGTCAATCTGACTCTTCAAATCCCACAACTCAGAAGGTTTCTTCTGATAAGGAGTTATTTCCATTAGATGGTCACTGGGATATATGTCTGTCATGAACTCAACGTCACATTATAGTGGTATAGTAAAAACCTCCTTAGGGAAAAAATCCAAAAACAATCCAAAAACTCCCAGAACCTCCACTATATCAACATGAATTGATCAAACTAACAACATGGATAACAAGAAAAAAATATGCTCTATGCAGCAACTACCCACCGAACAGCTCTTATTTCCATTGAAAGTTACACGCTGTCCTTTCATGTCTGAAAACATGACTCTTATCTGGAAGCAGTTGATAAGTGCATTCACTGAAAACAATCATTCAATACCATGGATGAAATTTTTCTATTGAATATTTAGTAGAAAGAGATACCCACTGGACTGATGCAGTCACAACAATGGTCTACATCCTCAGAAAACATAAAAAAGTTAGTCAGACCTCAAACTAGAGTACTCAACACTGGGGACGAAGAAAGTCACTATATGTCTCATCCCAAGGCATGGACTAGATTAGGTGAAACAATAGAGCGATAATCCCCTGAATCAAACAAATTACAAGCAAGAGTGCTGAACAAACTGATGATACCTTGAACGATCTCTAGCCCTACTGGAACAGGAGCCTCTCTGGCATGCAACTACCCATGCCCAGCAGCTCTACCCCTTGGTTATCAACCACCTCCCCAACTAAACCGTGTTAAATGTCTTTATTGAATTCCAAGAGGTATTCCCCATATTAATCCTTATCTTCATGTTGGTGTAGGAACCTTCAATCCCCGCTACTCAAATGGCCTAGTCAGCAACTGTTTCAGAGGTGGGCGCTGGACCTACCCACCACCACCATACTAAGCTTGAACTAGGCACTGAATCTGAAGGTTCTTGCAGCCTCTATAAGAAAAACATATCAGTCCCAAGCCTATGGTAAAAGGACAAGGACCTCAAGGTCTTAACTGAAACTATAGAGGTTGACTCCCTACTGGTTAAAACCTGGAATACCCTGACGCCAAAGACCTATAACTGACATCCTTCCCCTTTGAAGAACTCAGTTGGATCACCTCTTGTGGTAAATCTCCTTGTGATTGCATACATTACACCACCTCATACTTCTTATGAACCTATATGAATTTTGATAGGGTGAATGGAGTTACAACAAACAAAATGGAAGGATAGAGGACCTCCTCTAAGCATCTCACCCGATACACCTCATCTAGAAATATTTCTTGGAAAAGTGAAGGCAATCATTGAAATTGATCCCCCAGCTCCCTAACCAAAATACATCCCTACTCTATGGAGAGAATCTCTTGCCTCTTTTCATCATTCATCATCTAAAAAGGGAATTCCTCCTGGAATTTCTTCTCAGAGTCTTCCCATGAAATATCTGTCTCCTTCCACTCTCTGAGGTAAAACAACCTCCACTGATGTGTTCCCCCCTTATCTAGCTCAATGCCAGAGGAACCCAGTACTCTGTTGGAGCCCGGATCAAGATGAAAGTTATCACCAGCTCCTTGAGCCAAATAAATATATATATCGAAGACACTCCCCTCATATACTCTCAGTGTCTATCAATAATAACCACTAAGCGTCTTCTTCCACTGATTTTATTCTTCCTGTAGATCAACTCTCGGTCGATTTTCCAGATTTCCCTATGGAACCTCCAATTCATGAGCCACTCATGGATGACATATGGGAGCCATAGATGACAGGTAAACAAGTAATTTATAAGCCTGAGTAGTATGGAATTTATTTAGGATTCATTTTAACTCATTGTTTATATTAATTTCCAAAAACATCCCAAAACAAAACAGATCCAAGTCATCATGATGCATGTACCGTTCCTAGGGTATCTACCCTTCCATCGGTGTAGAATCACTTGGTCATTTGGTAAGCTCAATGTATTTGCCCCGGATCACAGGGGTCCCTAAATCCCATGTTCTAGTTGGTCTCCCTGGCCTAACTCATGCACCAAGATCACCTAAAATTGTTTCCCTACAAACCCATTCAATCTCTATTTTTCCTAAATCCAATATCCATACTATCTCTCAACCATCACCTCTAATACCATTCTGTCACAACCCACCATCTTCAAGATGAGGGACAGGGTAGAAAGATTCTGAGACCTTCCTTCCTCAAGATGAAGGAGAGATAATGACCCCCAAGTCCCAACTCCAGTGGGCCCCGGGGTCGCAACCATCACCAAGGGTATAGAAATGTCACAAAATTGGGAGGTATTTTTTATTTCAAAGTAATAAATACCAGGAGATAATATTTTTCACCCTCAAACAACGCTAAGACACATATATAAATAAACCAAAATCCATCCCCCATGAATGTTTAAAGTAAAAATTCTTGAAATAAAATATAAACATCCAATGTAACTACAAAAATAAAACTAAAATGTGACACAACAACCATCCCCAATGTATATGGTAGTAAGTTCTATCACGGTCTTTGTAAACTCCCTGTAAACCTGAAAAAAGTTTTATATACGTCGGTTGAGAATACAAGTGAGCTCAGTAGGTAAAAACCAATGCTAGTTGTGCAAAAGTGGGAGAAGCAAACTAATTACCCTATAAGAAAACCGTAGAAACTCAAAATCACATAATAAGATATAATATCCACCCCAACCTCACCATGTAACACTCACCAAATAAAAAAATTCAAATAACATAAAGTAAAGTAATAAGAACGTCAATATGTGGGTACCCTACACCACTTCCCACTAGTTAACTGCTCAACCCTAACTATGAACGTCCTGATTCTTCCACGCTCTTCCAAAAGCCGCACTATAACAACCTATCATAAGACACCTATTCCACATACGACATCACATCTCACACAAAAACACCTAGGCCACAAACCACATCCCTACCCCGAAGAAAACTGGGAATCACCACAAAACTCATGTCGAAGACACCTAGGAAGATCAACTCATCCGTAGAAACATGGGCATCAAAACTATACTAAAACCTTCCTAAACATTCTAGGGATATCATACATCTGGTAATAACCCTCAAGCCATTACATCCTACCGGAAGAGTCTTGGCTGATATGTGCCAAGAATAGGGAGTAACGGAACCAATAAAAAACAATCAATCATCCCACTATGATGTTGGGAAAGACACCATCCCCCATAACAATGTGGATGTTTGTCATGTAGTTTTCAACACAGGTGGGGTGCATATAAAAATCACAAGGAACTTCATGTATATATATATAGGTACAAAACCGTCAGCCCAACATATGGGTTTCAAAAGAAACTACCATCCCACACAAACTACCCTTACAACCGCCTCTATAAGCCCATACCACCACAAACGACAGCCACTTCCCAATTTGATAACGAACACCATTTCACTGCGGGACGCAACTCAAAACATACCACCAGCCAATTCATTTAACAAATTTTTATTACGAAATATCTATACATTCGTTATTTTATTCCATCACACCGCAAGAAACTACCAAACACCGCAAACGTTATCAGGAGAAGCAATCATAACAACCACTGCCAAAGCCAAAAAAAAGAATAAAGGTACAGGGTAAAAGATTCCATTCTAACACCCATTTATAAAAAAGTAAAGGCCTATAGAAACCCTGAGAGAAAGTCCCACTCAAGGTAACAACATCCTTCTTCAAAATCATCCCACCTAAAACATCTCATGTTACCCCACTACATGAAAAACACCACATTCAAGAAAACAATAGAAAATAACTAGATTTCAGTTACACTACACACTACCCCTTCAGGGATTCCAATTCAACCATGTCCCCCATAATTATTCAAATTCATGCCACCCTATCCATCCTCTCAACAAGTAAACCCCCCAAACACCTCATGAAAACCCCACTCGGAAGCCCCACTGAACAACCACACCACACCTAGCACACCCATAAACATGAACATGACACAACCTAGTCCTGCAACCCCACTTCCCAACCACTACCCAGATGTAGTCCCACTGAATGACAAGTTCATATATTACATAATCAACCAATCTCTCAGTATGAGATATGATTACACCACATGTACAACCCCATACTCACAACCACACTCCAATCCACAACACTAGATGAAGAGAACATACCAAAGGCTGATCAGAATCACGAAAAGCACAGAGGCACACCAACAAGGTAAGGTTTATTCATATTTAGAAGCACTAGTTATTTAATTCCACTTGATAAAACAAGGGTTATCTCATAAAAAGTTCGATCCTGGGGAATCTATTTATTTAACAAAATATACATGATTAACCAGATTCTAATTCTTACTACAGTGATTCACAAATCATATAGGTTCTCAAAAAGATACCCCCAACATCCATGATTTTTAGAATAATATAACCCATATGATTCATAGCATGGATGAAGGATAACATATAAAAAATCATGATCGTCGTACTCCCAGCCACTTGTTAATTACTTCTGACTATCTTAGTTAAATTGGATTCAACAATAATAATCACAAAAATATATATGTACCCCCACCCTCTATGATTAAAAAAGGAAAGAGAGATGAAGGAATCCCTACTTGGAATAAGAGATGATAAAAAATATTATTGGTGCCAAAATTGGGGATTGCAGAAGTAGTAGGGAAGACTCCAAAAGAAAACTGAACATAATACTATATCATAGGCGTGTGACTCCTTGGGTAGGAAGGGTTCTCGGCACACCAAAAAAATAGAACGGTTCAAACGAAGAGAGTATTTCTACTTTTGAATATCCAGATCCTAAATATAGGAAAGGATGGTTTCAGAGGTCATTAAAAGATAGGTCACAATCAAGATTACGTGTTTTGACTATTTCAATGCCCTAGGAGCATTATGATATTAATGATATAATTAATATCCCATGAATCTACTTTAGAAATTCTCAAACAATTCTCTAAGATTGATTTAGGCCAAATAAAAAGTATGAGGGATAAAACTAAAAAAACTAGGAAAACTGTAAATGAATCACAGATTTGTGAGTCACCGATGTGGATCACCAACACGAGGGATACACTGACACTGACCCACTGACGAGACTCGTTGATATTGAATCACCTACATGACTCACTAACTCTTGACTCACTAACTCCACCCACCGACGCCACTCACTGAAACCACTCACAGATGCCACTCACTTACGCCCAACCTACTGACGTCCAACCTAATGATGCCTCAACATACCAATTCCTTGACCTACTAATGCCTCAGCCTACCGACACCCTAATTCACCCATTCCCTAATTCACTAATTCTATAAGTCACTGACACTGAGCTACCAACTCACTTAACCAATTCCTGACTCACTAATGAAAAAACAAGACAATCGAAAAATTGTTGAAATTATATACCTTTTCCTCCCATAAATATCCCAACAATTGATTTTGACAAAGTAATGAACCATAGAGGTCTGGTCCATTACAATGGTGGTGACCCATTTTTACCTTGATGGAATCATACTTGATGATATTTTATCTAATAATGGTATTTTTGTAAGAAATATTCACATAGTGTAATAGACACACTACCGATTAAATTGATATATATTTATATATTATTGGAAAATGTATGTTATTAGACACCTGAATATTTTTCAAATTTTATTTGGTGTCATAGAGTTTTCACTCCATATGTTATTATTCTTTATATTGTATAAATTTCATGGAATATGTTAAAATTTTCAATTTTTATATGAGGTTATTAGGAAGGATAATGATCCTAACATAGTGGAAAGGTGGGGGGATTGAATCCATGTTACCCAACTTTATATTTTCTTTATAAATTAGCACACGTAACCAGTAAAATCCTAAATCAAACTAATACAATAAAATTTTCATAAAAAACATAAAAAAACAATATCAAGAACAGAAAACAGTGAATATTATTACAATGGTAACCCTATATATGGGTTTGTATATCCAAACTATGTTTAGAGATATTAAAATTCAAAATTATGTATTAAAATCACAATTTGAATGATAATTATGAAAATATAATCCTTGGTCCATGATATGTCTACAAAAAGGTTTTTCTCCTAAAAGGTTTTTACATGATCCATTTTATTTATAATGAGATAACATAACCCAAATGGAAAATATATTCACCACTTTTTACAATTATTCTATATCAAAAACTAAATATTATTTATATGACAAGAGATTAGTAATCATATCAAATATATTTAAACTATATTACTTAAGGAAAAAATAAATTTTTAAGTTATCATAAGTATTCAATGATTAATATGGAATGAATATTTTCCCTTTCAACTCAATAATTTCATTTCATAAATCTCAAAAGAATTTCTACGTCATTATCCATTTTTTGGATTATAATGTTTCTTCATAATCATAATATATTTTTATCCACGGTCATGTTCATGTTAGTATTTAAATATTTTTAATTTTTAAAATATTATAAAATTCATCCATATAATATTTTGAAAATACTATAGTCAAAATCCATAGAATTTCATCTTGAAATTTATCAACAAAAAATAATTAAACTATGAAATCATATCATTTCGTATAAATATAGATAAATAATATTCATATATCTCTTAATATATTCATTTATTTTATTCTATTAATTCATCCATAAAATCCATCATGAAAATAATTTAAAAATCACAATGTTATTAAAAACTTAATATAAGGACCATTAAATTTATTCATTTATTAATAAAATGAAAATTTATTTTTCAAAATGCAAATTTTATTAAATTTCACAATGGTATCACATTGAAATATATAAAAAATATTACATGTAATGTAATTATACCAATTACTACATTTAAGTATCATAAATGAATATAAAAAAGAAGAAGAATAATGAACACACAATGTAATAATATATAAGATTTAAATCTTCTTGAAATGTTATAGCTTCCATGAAAACAATTAAAAGAAATATTAACATTTGGAATATGATTGACATTATAAAATGATTGAAAACAACCTTTGGTATGTTAGTAGTTATGTTTAGTGTGTAATATATAGGATTTAAATGGAAATGTTTCCATTAAGTTGTGATAGTCACATTACTATTTATTGACCATTGGTTAATATTAATATTAGACTATATAACCATTGAAAATTATGACTATTCATAATACATAAATTATAAAGTGAACACTAAGGTTATTTTTTATTAATGGTAATTATAAGAGTTAATTGAATGTTGAAGGAAGAAACAACGGCCTCATCTAGTAGAATCATGCCTTGTGAAGAATATCTGTCATATCTTGGGAGGTAGGTAGCATATTTTGTGTTTTCTATTAATCAAGACCCAGAATAGATTAATCAAGTGACACACAAACGAAATCAACTATAAGATAACTTCTAACTAGTGGACATCACTACTAGATCCATGGTGGTTGGACCACCTTATAAAACCATCACCATCACAACCCTCACCTTTTTTTGCAGGTCATCAAAAACATTACCTTTAGAGCCCATGTCATTTTAATAAGGGTTTATGTGTGGAGTCCCTAGTAGTATTAGATCTAAATTAATTTATAAATTAATTAAATTTGTTATTGATTATCTAGTCTGATTTAGTGTTCCAGAATTTTTTAAAATGCATTTTTTCGTGAATATGATAAAATATATTTTTATACAATGAGATTATTTTTTAATTTTTATAAAATTTATATATATATTTAAGGTCAAATAAAATAAATTTCTAAAACGGTTTTATATTTTTTAATAATTTTTTATATTTTTTTATTCAATTATATAATGTTTTACTAATGGATGTAAATTTGATTGTAAATTTAAAATTTTGATTCTGAATAAATAATTTTTTTATTTTTAAATATTAGTTCTCAATATTTAGAAAATATTCATAATAAAATTGATGACATTTTTAGTACTAGAATGTAAAAATTAGAGAATGTTGAATTAGTCATAATTTTCGTACACATTAAATTTTTTGGTTAAAATATAAAATATAGTATAATATACTCTATGTATTATTACATTATAAATACGTTAAAGTGATGAAATAATTATGTTATTGTCTTTCCCATCAAGAAATAGATTCTTTTTTTAAATTTTATGAATTTTAATGGGAATAAATTAACTCCCAAATCAATAAATGGCATTCCAAATTCTAAAATGGTAATTCATATTTTTGAATCTATATATAATTGAAACATTAATAATTCAAGGCCAAAATAATATTAAAAAATTATTTTGTTTCTAATTCAATAAAATTCCATAAAACATAATATGTATGTCTAACAATTTCAGAAAATACCATGGGTATGCGAATGGTTTTTAATTTTCCACATCCTAGAATTCCAAGACCTATATTATGAAATAATTAAAAAAATTATCCACTTTTACTATAAATTCACTCATATATAACTAATACCCTCTAATCCATGTCCTTTATCGATAATTTTAGTGTAATTTTACCTCTAAAAGAGTCCCTCCAAGGTGTTCTTAGGGACTTAAGGTTCCATCCTCATGTTCTAGGAAGAAACCCATAATGGTAATGGAATGATCCACACCTTATTTTCCATTCAAGTACTTATTTTGCGGTATGTTTCAAACATTTTAAATTACATTATTTTCTAGACCATTTTATTATCACATTACTAGAAAAATATTTCTTTTAACAATTTTATTCCTTTTTTACCACTCATTATTCCATTTTCATAACACACATTGTATACCCATCATACTACCAAAAACTTTTAGTAATTTATATCATTTACATGAAATATATTATGTTGTGAATAACCAAACCACTTCCATATCCAAGGGTATTCACATATATGTAAACATAATTTTTTAATTTGATATTTTCATACATTAATCCCACATTTCTTTTTTCGTGCATTTGAAATGATATAAGGATAATTTCTTTTAGCATTTAAGAATTTAATGACTTTTACATGAAATTCGTTCATTATTTTCCATGAGTTTTTAATTTAATTTTTTCTTAGGATCTATGTGTAATACATGAGTTTTTAGATATCATGGGACACATTTATATCATTATAATGGATTAGTTAAATCATTAATCTCTATAGATTAATTTTTTTTAATAAATTAGTGAATAACTTTGGTATTTATTTTTAACGATATCTTAGTGATATGCCTATGAATGTCTCATTTTAATGTTGTTTCCACTTTTACATGTTATACATAATAAATATTTTCTTCTGATAAGAATCATGTTCTTATGATCATATCCTATTGATAAACCTCACGATCAAATGTTAAATATTTCCTTTGTTTATTCCCATACAATAATTTATGCTCATCAATTTCATTTAACCAGTGTTCCTATATATGCGATGCAGTAAAATTAAGCTAGGATTAATCTATGGAGAAGCCTTTTAATGGGATTAGAATAATGTTTTCATTTATTATGTTCTAAATTTCAATGAAACTTAGCCTTCAAATATCCCTTGTATTATTAATTTTTTTACTACGTATTGAATTTTTATTATTTAAAAACTAATATTCCATAATTTGTATCAGAGGAATGTTTAGTAATTTGATGAAATTTGGACTTGAAATCATTAGTAATAACCCTAGGGATAAGCCTAAATGTAAGGGAAATCATAAATTATTGGTGAGGTATAATTTGAGTGGTTTCTAATCATTGAAATCTCTATGGATACTACAATTGGATGTAGCTCGAGTATAGTTTTACATAGGGAAAATAACCTAGAAATAGTAATAATGGATATAAACTCAATCTTCACAGCATGAATGACAAAGAGGCATTGTTTCATACCAAATTAGACACTCCAAGGGTATTTTTTGGTGAATTGGATTCTTTTTATAAACCATTATTATATATATATGGAAAATTTAATTTTTAATAGAGGATATCAAAGAATTAAGTCTCCTTGGAATTTTATTAGGACATAAAATCCATTTATAATTTTAATATTCAAAATATTAGAAGAGTCCTTGTTATGAATTTGTCCTTTAAAAAAAATTGAAATAGAGGAACCACATTAATGATGATTGCATCAAATTATTCATTGAAGAGCTTCGAAAAAAGATGGAATATAGAACTGAAAACCTTATAAGGATGATGAATAAAATATCTTAGGCTATGAATAATAACATGAATCATGTTGATAAATCATGTTTTCCTTAATGGGGATGACTTGTCGTTGAGTCCTTCATTCATCAATGACCTCCTTTGTTTAGTGGATACATTGAACTATTAATTATATAACAACTGATTTTCCATATAGAGAAGATAAATTTTATAATCCATTATTTAGATCTTGAGAGAGTCGCCTTGGTAATTTACCACCTAGATTGAGAAGATGATTAATGCTGGAAACTGATTATGGACACGAATCCATGTGGGGAGGTTAATATTATGGAATGGGAAGAGATCATGAGAATACATTACAATAAATATTTTCCATGTGTGATGTGAAAAAATGAAAATTGAATATTTAGAGATGAAGTAGAGATAAAATGAATCAACAGTGAAACATTTTTTGTGGTGTGATGGTGAAGGTGTGTGGTATAAAAATGTCATTCTTTGGTAGGTTCATGGTTGGAATCCAAGGAGTCTGCTTTCTCGGTGATCCTCTCCCCCAATATCCATCTCTCATGCTAGTCACCTGGTAACATCTTGGTGGGTAAAATGAGGCATGGCCTATTATACAAATGGATTGCTTTGATGAACCATTTCTGATCAGGATATTACCCTCCAGGATCCTCTCCCATCTTGGCTGCCAACGACTCCTTTCATTGCTGGGGCTCTACCCTTGGGCAGTGACCTCTTCATGGGGAAGGGTGGCTTCCATGTGTGGAGGGTTCCAAAAAGACACACATTTGAATTACAATTTTGAGAAGAAAAAATAAATGAAATAAAATTAATTAATGGGAATATGTGAAGTGAAATTTACAAGACCTTATTGAATCACATCAAGGTTTTTTATGGATCCTAAGGGAAATGTAAATAAGTTATCTAGTGGACAATGATACCATATGTAGAAGAATATATAATATTTAAATAATTAAATATATGAGGATATATTATTCAGTGATATCTAGGATGAAAATATATTTGGAAGGAAGTAGTGGTCTCAAATAATAAATTTATACCAGAGAAGAATAGAGCAATAATAAATGACCAACATTTTTCATAGAAGTGAAGGAAAGAATCTACAGCTAACCATATGAAAAAAATATTGGAAGAAACCTGAAGGGATTTAATTACATTGATGAAAAATTTTCTAAAGGTGATGAAGTGATGTCCATGTATCTTGGAACTATCATGGTATGTTGAATCCTCAATATGTAAATGTAAAATAAAAGGCTAAGATGGTGCAATCACCACCTGATGTTAAATGATTTAAGTGTGGATATCTTGGGTACCATGGAAATCAATATACAAACTAGAAGATAAAATGGTAACCTCTATAAACAATAGAATATACCATGGGGTAATAGTTTTACTTACATAATCATGGTGACTAAAGTAGAGTCTCCAAACATAGTGGTGGTAGGTACACTCATTGTTCTCTTAAAGTAAGATACTTTATAAAATGAAACTGGCTCTACAAATTCATTTATTTCATCCATGATTACAATGAATTTATAAATAAACCCTCAACTTCTAGATTTGGAGTTATATATTATGACTATAGGATGTATTATCAAAGAAAAAAGTTTTATAGAAACTCTATTATCTGCTCTAGTGAGTACAATCTCATCTATAATCTAGTAGTCATTCAAATGGTGGTGTTTGACATTATAATAAGGATTTATTGGATCTAAAAGAAAAATTCTAATTTTAACTATAGAATAAATTAAATTTAAATGGTCTTAAAGGGGAAACCATGTGTAATTTTCACAGGAGAGATATCATTGCCTGAGCTTTGTCAAAAATCACCTATTGTAGCCTTCTTTTAGAGATGTTTAGGAATGACGTAGAAGGAAATAAATGTATTAATATAAAAAATTTCAACACTATTCCGGAATATATTGATGTATTTCTAGAAGAGTTACCTATACCTCACCCAGAAAGAAAGGAGGAGTTAACTATTGATCTAATACCTAGATGAAAGACAATATCAAATATCCCATATATAATGGTATATGGAGAGTTATAATAATTAATGAATAAATTTATAGACCTCATGGAAAAATGTTTTATTCAGAAATGTGTGTTCCCATTGGGTGAACATATTCTCTTTAATAAAAAAATTAGGATAAATGGAGTTATAAATTGTCTATATAGGGCATAATGGGATCATATTAGAAGGAAAATATTCACTTCCAAGGATTGATGATTTGTTTGATCGGCATCAAGAGGTGTATTCTCTTAAAATATTAACCTTTAATCAGCATTATGTGTTTCTTGTATTTCATTTTACTTGACTAATGTTCCTTATATTTTTAGGTATTTTTTCAATAGTGACTTTAAGTAATATATTGATTACTTGTGGTGGGAATGATTGAAAGTATTCTGATATGATCCAAAAGTTGTGAGGATCATAGGGATAATCTAAGGGTTATGTTATAAACTAAATGTAAGGAGAATCATTTTTTTAAATTCAATAAATCCTTGTTATGGTTAAAAAAATAACATTCATTTCCCACATCATGATCAGTGATGGAATGTTTGAGGATCTAACAATGGAAAAGGTCAAAGAAAAGTGGTCACATCATACAATAGTTATTGATATTTGATGTATCCATGGACCTATAGAATACTGTAGAAAGTTTGTGAAAAACAATTCATGGATATATAATTCGCCAAAAATAAGTTAACTAATAAAGGATTTAATTTTATAGGGATAATGGGGTGTGAGAAAAGTATTTAATAACTGATAAAGAGGTTAGTTAGTGAACCAATTCTAACTCTATTATCTATTAAAGAAGGGATTTTTATCTTATTAATGCACACCAGAAATGAGTAGGATGTGTCCTAATGGAAAATGTTAAGGTTGTCTCATATGAATGTCAACAGTTAAGGATTAATGAAAAGATCAAACCAACTCATAACATAGAGTTATATAAAGTCATTTTTTCTATAATATTATGGAGACAGTAAATTTATTGGAAAAAATAGATATATAGAATTAACACCATAATTTTGGAGTATATATTCATAGAAACGTAACTGAATGTGTGACAAAGGAGGTGGTTTTATCTTCTAAAAGGATATTATTTTTTAATTCATTATCACCCTAGATAAGGAAACAAAGTAACAATAACATCAAGTGAGAAATATCATAGTATTATTATAGTGATGATGATTAACAGATATCTACCGATCAAGGTCCCAGTAAGGTTATAGAGGGGAATCATAAGGTATGAGACATTATCATTCCCATTAGAAATGATTTCTCAATATTCCTTAGTAGATAATATCTAGAAATCTGAAAGATATTATCCTTTGATGAAAAATATGAATGGGGATTTGAAAATTGGGATTTTTTGTAAATTCAACATTGATCACGAATGTATCATGAAATTCAGTACAAGGTTATGTATCTAATCTATTCATGAGATAATGTTGGACTAGATAGATGAAGCTGATTTCCTTACATTCTCTATACACAGTGAAGGAACTAAAATATATAGGGATCTTCATGATAATAATTAGTTATATAATATGCAAAGGTATATTTCTACAAAAATCGAAAGGTTCTTATTATATTAACAAGTGAAGGAAAAGGTATAAATTCCTAAGGGGGTATTGACATGACTACCCATACCTATATTAAAGTGAGAAAATATCATTATAGACTTTTCCAATAACCTACCAGATAAATCCAATTGAAACAATGACATATTTGTAATTACTGAAAGGTGGAAAATTACTACCAAATTAATTTACATAAGAGTGTATTTTTTAAAATATTACATAGGTCACCCATATTTTAATTGAAAAGTGAGACACCATAGAGTACTTATATCGATTTTTTAATTGAAATCCATGGTTTACTCATATGATTAGTGGAGGATTCAAATGAATATTAATATAGAATTAAACTTGATCATTATGTATCATCATAAAACTGATGGGTAGTTTGAGATGATAATTAAAACATTAAAATACATGATATGGGATATATCACAACATTTTCAACGTATTTTGGATGAATATATTTCACTTTATAAATTCTCCTATAATAATAGTTTCCACAAAAATATTCAAATGGAACCTTTTCAATCCCTCAATGGAAAAAAGGTATGGAACTAAAACATATTGTGATTAAGTTTGAGAAGGGATAGTATTGGGACTAGAAATTGTGATGAGACTATATAAAAAGAAACAAGTCATTCAGTTTTAAATGAAGTATACTCAAAGATAAATGAAAAGTTATTCTTAAAACCAAAGGAAGAAAATATAATTTCATTTTGAGGAGATTGTATTTTTGAAGATATCACCATGGAATGGAGTTATGATATTTCGATAGAACCTGAATCTGAATCTAAGGAACATAAAAAAAATTAATAATATTAATTTTTTAGTGGTTATTGATTTATTAGAATAAATAATAAATCATTATAATGTCAAAAACATATTACAAGTGTCTATAGTGAGACTATATGTCACACCCAACACATATAATCGATATTAACTATGTGAAATTGGAACATGAAATTTAATATAAAGAGGAAAAAATATAGAATCATTAAATAAATGATCAAGGATTGGGGGAAAATATTACACATCTTATCAAATTCCATTGGAGATATATCTGGTTTGATAAACCTTCTAACAACATTAAGAATAAATAATGGAAAAATACGCCCATTTGTTTTTATATTGGACACAAATTTCAAGGATAGAATTTATTAGGGGGAGAATATAAAATTAAGAAAAATAATTCATTGATTAATAAAATAAGTCTTCTTTTTCATAATTTTTATTTCATTTTATTACACAATGTTTTTATATAGAAATGATTTCATGAAAAAAAATATTACATGTCATGTAATAAAAAAATCACAATGGCTTTGACTAGTAAATGGATTTAATAACCGTGGAATAATGGCCAAATAATGGTATAATACATTCAATCAAACTCAACAAGTAAGATTACACCTTCCATGAAAACAAAAAATGGAAAAAATAATGGCCAGGAATATTATAGAATTTATCAAAGGAATTATAAAAAACTTTGGTAACGATGTAGTAATGTTTTATGGTTTAAATATTGGATGTAATTGGAATTAGGAATTTTAGAGTATGAACATTAAATTTCTAGTAAATGGAAATTGTTAAAAATTACAATTGGTCTAAATATCCATTGTTAATTATGAACATTTTTAATTTAACGTTTATAAAGTGACCATTACGGTCAGTTTAAGGAAATAATAAGAGCTAATTGAATGAAATAGGATGAGATAATGGTATAAACCAATATAATAATTCCCTAAGAAGCTCAATTTTCATATATAAGAAGGGATATATCATCGTTGGGGTTTTATCTTGATCATAACCTATTATAGCATCAACATGTAAGGATTAAATGGAAATAAATCATGAGAGAAGTCCCATATAGTGGTGATCAACACTAAATCAAAATTAGCCAGACCACCTTATGAATGTACCACCAGTGCACACCTTAACCTTAGAGTTTATTCCGCTATAATAATAAAATATGTATCTAGGGCCTAGCAGTATTTTGGTGAAATTATTTTAGAAAATAATTAATAGTTTTATTAATTTTGTATCCTTATTTAGTGTTACACCTTTATTTTAGGTGAATATTATTATAGAATATGAAAAAATAGTTTTTTATTCAATGAAACCATATTTTCATTTTTACTAAATGTATATACATTTAATTTAAATTTAAATAAATTAACAAATGTTTTGGAAATGTTCGAAAAAACCAAAATTAAATATAAAATATTATTAAGAAATTCAATATGTTTTTTCTAAGGGATATAAATTTATTAATATAATAAATAGTGGTAGTTTAAATAAATAATTTTATTATATTTAAATATATATTTTCTAACAAGTATAAAATTTTATAAAAAAATAATTGATGTAATTTTTTATGTCACAGTGTCGAAATTATCGAATAGTGAATTTTTCATAATTTCCTGATGTAATCTATTTTTTTGGGTAAAATATAAAATATTGTATAATATACAGTAAGTATTATGAAATTATAAATACATAAAATTAATGTAATAATTACGTTAATGTATTTATCAGCCAAAAACATTATTTTTTTACTATTACATATTTTAATGGGTTTAAATCAATTTCCAAATCTATAAAGGAAGTTTCAAATTCTAAAATTGAAATTATTCTTTTTAAAATTCCATTTTGTGGAAAATGTACATTTCCATAGAGAATGTAAAATTAAAAAAAAAATTCTTTTATCATTCAATAAATTATTAAAAAACAAGACTTGTATATCATAAACCCTATGAAAAACCCAAGTTTATACAGATGGTTTTTATTTTTCGACAACCTTTAATTCTAATAATAATATTTTTATATTAATAGAATATTCCACCACATTTACTATGAATACCATTAATCCCACCATTTATCTCTACTCAAAATCCTTTAACCACAATTTTATTTTCATTTTACAACCTAAAGAGTCCCTCCAAGATTTACCTCCCACCTTCATGTTACATCCTACTTATGTTCTTGGAATCTTCTCTTTATGGTAAGGGAATTGACCTCCTTTTTCCCCATTCAAGTACCTATTTGTGGTATTCCTCCTAAATATTTAACTACATTTTTTTCATGCACTTTTTGTTATCAATTTATATAAAAAATAGAGTTTTATCCACGGGATATCTTCATTATCTCTAATTATTTTCTTTTATTAATCCACATTGTATACCCATAAATATATCAAAATATTTCATTAATTTCTGTATTTTAAATAAATATTTTTTATTGTGATTATCGAAACCTCTTACTTACCCATAGGTATCTCCCTATATGTATAGGTAATTGTTTTTGGTGATTTTTATATATTAAACCCACATTATCTTCATTTGGGTTTAAAATGATTCAATTCTCATATATTTATGAATTTATGAATTTAATGAATTCTACACGAAACCTATTTATTATTTCATTTAGGTTATTAATGAAATGGTATCTTATGATCAATGTTGTATAAAAGAATTTATACATATTAATGGTTCACCATGATAGTAGCCCAATGAATTGGGTAATGGATTAATCTCTAGAGATTACATGTTTTATGATACCTTGGTGAATCAACTTTGAAATTATGTTTTATGAAACCATCATGAAAAAACATAATGACATTTTAATAAAAGTATCACTTTTATGTTGTACCCTCAATTTCATGATATGATTCATGACCTTCATTCTATGATATTTCTCATGTTCTATTGATCATTCCCTATAGTTATTCCTCGAGATCATAGGAAGGATAATTCTTTTATTATTCCATTATTGTACTTTATTCTTACAACTATATTTTAATGTTTGTCTCTGGGATATGATATGTAGTAAATTTAACCCTTGATGAATCTATAAATAATCCTTTGATGTGTATTAGAATATTATTTTCATGTATTATTTTTATAATTTTGTAGAAATAAAACTTCAAAACATTCAATAAATTATTAAATTTTTTACCATGTATATCCACCAATACCACTTATGTAGTCTTTGATAAATCCTTATTATTAATATATATATACTCTAATCACATCAGAACAAATAGTTTGACGATTTTAATATCACTAACATAAATAATCTTCTTCATAATCTCACAAAAATAAATAAATAAGTTTCTATATTTCAATTTTTGTATAATTAAAAGTATCCATACATAGTCTTTCCAAAAATATTTTCAAATATACATAAATAGGGAAAATAAAACTTCTTATTTATATAAATTTTTCACTCCATTCTAAATTTATATACAATTTATTCAACAATAAAATAATATTTCCAATGAATTTAAATCCTTTAAAATGATATTTAATACAAATATAAATAATGATCATTTAATTTCATAGGTATATTAAATGATCAAATTGGGTTTTATTTTCAATCCAATAACTAAAATAATCTCATACTCTTTTCTCAAATATAATACCTCTTGAAACCACATAAAAATTTTTAATTAAAATTTTTAAAGATTTCTACGCATTGTGGAGAATTCATTTACATCCTAGGAACATTTTTCTCTCCCTATTTTTATTCATTAGTAGAAATAATAACCCCCCATTTATAACTAAAATCATCATTCAATTATTCAAAAAAACATTTCATTTGAGTTATGATTCTTTAAACACATTGACAAATATATATAGAATATATCATTGAACTTATAGAATACATGATCTAATAGGAAAATATACAATATTCATATTCAACCATAGTTAGTAGTATTTGTATTTTATTTAATACACTGTAAATTAATCTTCAATCTCATCTAGTGTTGAAATATAATCCAGAATCACAATTTCATTTAAAATATCATACATGAAAATATCATATTTAATAAAAATTTATTTAAACACTGAGTGTAGTATTGGGTTATTAAAAAATTGATTTAACTTCGATTATCCAAAATAATTAACATTTTTTCTTATTTCACTTTTAAATATTCTATATACTCATTTGTTAATAACATATGTGTTCCAGAACTTAATGAATCAACATATATGGACACTTAAATATATTGTGATATAGAGTATTGAATCTATATATGAAAAATCCCAAATACACATATAAATAAAGTATAAAACATTGATATTTCTTTGGGATCATGTATTATACATGGGGGTTAATCAATTTTGTCTATAGTTTTTCCTGCCCTGGTAAATAGTTCATCCATTTTTTAGAAGTGTGACTGGATAACCTATATCATTCATAGAACCTATTATCCTTTATTATGTAACTCTTAAGTGGTAACAGTCGGAGAATCTTAACATCTTTATTAGAGGTGTATTCTACTACTCTAGTCCACTTTTGGCTTTCTCGGATTGATTCTACTTATTTCCCAAGATTACTCATATTATATTAAAAATTCATAGTGAGTTTACAATTATCCATGAAGTGTTATTTTCGTTCAAAAAAGTAGAATATTTTCTGTGGAATGACAAATTCCAAAACATTATTCTTAGGTGAAACATTCCTTTTACCATCTTATTATTTTCAAATTAATATATTCCTATAGTATTTAAACCTTTTAATTCCTCTATATTTTCTTTCCTCGTTCAATTTTTCTATACTGATTTTCACTTTGTAGATGTAAACTAACACTCTCTATTTCCAAGACAACTTCTTATAAGACATCCAAAAAAATTAAATATATTTAAATATGTTGGATGTTTATGTTTTTATTTTTATTTATTGTTGTACATAGATAAGTTTCCCATAGAATTCATTTTTATCCCTCTAAATGTTTGTCTTCTTTATTTCCCTATATCGGCATATAATTCTAATAGTCAATATCCACATTCTCAAACAATCCACATAACCAACAATATCCAATAATACTTGAATTATTCAATTATACTAAAAATTTTGGGTTTTTGAGGATTCATCCAAAATTTCTTTCATTAATAAACCTTTTGAGATACTCCCCACTTTTTCATTTCATACTTACACATTCACAGTATATGTGCGTTTCTCACTTTTCATCGCACATATATTCTCATAACTATAACCTAAACTATTCAATGTATGAAAATTCTTGAATATTGATAAAGAATATTTTGGTATTACTATTTCATTCAACACGTTATAAGAGGTAACATCCAATGTTTTCACATTGTTCATGTTTCTAGATTGGGTATTTCATTATGTAAAACATTATTTTTAAATTTCACTTGTGAAACCTTTCTAAAAATTATGTGAATATTCAACTTGATAAGCTTCAAATTTTTTGTAATTTTATTGCAAAAAAATTGACTTTAAATTTATATTAATCTTTTTGTTTTCATGGAACTTCATTTTTCATTCACATTTATCATTCAACATCCAGATTATTTCTTCATGCCTATTTTAATTATTTTGTAGAAAGACTTCAATCTCTTTAGTTATTTTAGATCTTGCATCTAATTGAGAGTTCATGACTTCTACTATTTCTTTCAATGCCTCAAATACCTATTTCAATACATTAGAAAAATTATTCCTCACAAAAACCTATTTTTTATTGTTTTTAAATAATTTTTATATTTTTTTGAGAATGAACTAATTTTTTTCATTTCCAATAGTGAGTTTAGTTTGAGTTTTAAAATCTCAAAACATCCTTAAAAATTTATTACCTAGAACATATTTTTCTGAAATTAGCTATGATTTTTATTCCTATAATCCATTGACATGTTCGTGTAAATATTTTAAAACCTAAAGAAGGACACTTTTCATGTAATATTTTAATTCTGAGACACTTAATTCATCCAATTTTTCAATGTTTTAACCTAAGAATCCATGTCTCTTCCACCAGAAATATCTTTAGTTTTCTATATCTTAGGTTTAACTTTAGGAAGATAAATATCTATATAATATAGAAATATTCACTTCATTAAGGATTGTAAAATATATCATGAAACAAAAAATTATAGATCCAAAGAGAGGTAACCTTCACTCTGATGCTAATTGAGATTCCTATGGGATTCTGATGTCACCATGAGAGATGGAGTGAATCAAGATGAACAAATTTTACCATTTATATTTAACAATTATTCCTTCCATTATGTTGATAAATCCTATTTCATCAGTTAGTATGCATGGATATTTATAAATTCACCCTCGTGAGTTTTCCCTTATTCTTTGCAGGCAATGTAATGAAAAAAAACTCATTGTTTTTTTATAAGGTCTAACCTCTTTGTAATATCCTACTACCTACCATGTCTACTCCCACCAAGTGATGGATTTTACACTAATATATTAATCCCATAATTCAAGTGGAATGTGAATAGATCCCTAATAACCCAAATGATTCAATTTATAAAATAATTGAAGGATCATTATACTGGTGTCCCACTGGTGGAGCTATTTTCCAAAAATGAATCATTTCAAATGATCGGTTTGTGCTATTGTTTATATATAAACTTATATTAATTAAGGTATCTCCTTATAATTCTTCTTATATGGAACTTCTACTTATATCTTTTACTATACATAATATGAACACTAGTAAAATCCTCTTTTGGTAAACTAATCTTCCATAGATCTCAACCCCTTGAAATTAACAATCCAAAATCTATATAATATAGTGCTTGATGTTGCTAAAAATTTCCTCCTTATGGTATTCTAGATATGGACGTCTCACTTAGTACATTTGAGCTTCATGTTTTAGACTTCTCAAACATCGATTCATTTGATCGTCTGATGGATGTCTGTAGTTGACTGCTTTCTCTTCTTTATCATCAATAGTACTCTTTTTATTCTCACTTTTTTAGTCAAATATAATTTCCCCCAATATATATAGAGATAATATTACTATTAAATATGTGGTAAACATGTGTGATTCTATTTCAAATTCCCACCATTAAAACTATTAAAATTATTATATTTACTCTTTTATGAAGATATTAGGATTTGAATTTATTATAGACATGGAAAAAATGATGTCAACTATCTTCAAATCATCTTCATAAATTAGAATGAATAAAGAATTATAAAATCATTAATATTTCACTTTGAACATCCATATCATCATTATAATAATTATTTAATTTCTTATAATGTAACAACATTCACACTTCTTTCCAAGAAAAATCTATAGAAATTAATCTGATACTCCAAATTCCAAATTTTCCTCAAGTGAATAACACACATCCTTTTGTACTATAAGAATCAATTAGTTTGATTAATGCATTTTAGGTGGATACTATGTAATTAAACATTATTTATATCAAATGTGTATCTCATTTTCTTTTTATTTATATATATTTATCTTCCAAATTCTAATGTTCTATACTTATTCTAATATAGGATCAACTAATCTTCTTACATCCAATGGTTTCAACCTATATAATACAATTTTTCTTCCATTAATATGGGATTCCTAAGTTATTTATTTTAAATAATACACTGATACAATAATTACCTCTAATAAATTAAATATTATTTAACCTATGTATATCAACATAATTGATAGTCCTGACTTCCAATTATTTAATCTTCAGAACCACATAGTGAAAGTATTTATTATTTTGATCATCCTTATATTAGGACTCCTTTCAAGAAACTGTTAACTCTAATTTATATTTATTATCTCTTATTCAAATTATATGTCCCATAATGTCAAAATTCAATAATTACTTACCAAAATACAATACTTAGGGGGGGTATAAATTCAACTCAGCATGGATTATTGTTTTCCATAAAAAGTTGATATGTTCTTCCAATGAGTGAATTTTTTAGAATCATATAAATTTTTATTTAAAAAACATAAGTGTTTTGGGATTCCTAGCTCAGGATTCTCGAAACATTTAGCTTTAGGTTACACTGACTTGCACATTTATCTCAAAAAACATCATTTGGACTATTCTTCCTAAATCTCTATTTGGAATTATAAATACTTCATTAGTTTAGGTTTCTCCATGAACTCACCATTTAATTGATTCTTTGAAATGTACTAATGGGTTGGAACATCAATATCCTTAATCACCCTATCCAAATAGTTTAATTCTTAAATTTCAACATGTGTTTGATAGTGCTTATTTCTCCTTCATCACTAGTCATGAATTCAAAAAATATCAATTGTGGAATTTTATGACATTTATGGATGCCTCAAAATATAATCATTTCTATTTATATATCCATGTTTTAGTCAGAATAACCCCTATTATCTTTATATATTTTGATCATATTCATGATGGAGATCTCACATCTATGATGTTCCACCACTTGATAGTTTCTCAATCCAGAGTATGTTCCTCATGTGGAATTTCTTCGAGAATATCAATTGACAACATCCTTTCATTCCACTTACATACTGACCTTTCCACAAACAGTTTAAATGAATTTAGTTCATAATGATCACCATCTGATGGGAATATCGAACACATAATTATAGTTTTCAATATTTAAAGCCCAGTCAGATTTAGTTTATACAAAGTGATATATCTTCTCATAATTGTTTCTAGTGTACACTACATCACAAGTTTTCTTTCACATATCATAATAGTATTTTAGTAGATTTAATTTTTTTCACCACCAGGATAAATTTCAAATATATAGTACAATACCAAAATATAAAAAATATATTGTATATATATTTGTATCTACAATAATATTCCAATTTAATTTCTATAGAATTTATATTCCACATTTCTTCCAACATGATATTTAATAATCTTTACACCAACAATCATATTTATGGAATCTACATTTGAATAATATTTTCCAAACATCTTTAACAAATAGGTTTCCTTGTATTTCTTGATATATAAATATTAACTCATTTTACAACATAACTTGTAATAATAGATTTAATTTCATTTAACCAATAATTTAAATCTTAAAATTAATTTTAATTTGATATGGAGAGTGTTTATAAATATACTCCATATCTATTATAAATTTAATTTCATCAATATCTAGTAAAAATACACAAGTTTTCTCAATTAATATGCCTTCCCACAAATAAACATTAAAAATAAATATACAATATCTAATTGTTAAGAACAATATTTCTTATGTGATGTACTAACAAAGAACATTATGAAGGCATCATGTATATAAATAGATTAAAATATATCTATAAAATCAGTGCCTTTATCTTGAGAGTATCCTTTTGGAAATAATCTATCATTATTCCCATTGACTTCATCATTCTTATTGACTTAAATTTTCATCACACGCATTATTATAATTACACATTTCTATTCAATTCTTCGAATAAGATGCCATGTAAAATTATTTCCATTTTTATCCAACACTTCATTCATTAAATCAATGTATTACTGGTATCAAGGACGTAAACTAACATACAGGGGATCACCTGGATATTTTATTAGGTTTTGTTCCCACCCCATTCTAGCCTCCAAAAGGCCAGGGTCAACTGACTATGACTAAACAGACACATGACACGTGGGATTCATTATTAATATGAAATCTTTAATAACTAAAATGTTATTATCTAAAAAATAACTAATAACCACCAATAACATGTGAATAACCACACTATAGGCTAATTAAAATTCATCAGATTCGCAAAATTGTAGATAAGTCACCAAATCGGTGGACTTTAGGATAATGTAATACATAAGAAAATTTGCCCCAATGGTTTTCTAGAAATATGAAAAGGGGATACAGTTTAATTCTGAAATGACTATAGGTATGATATTTGATAGTAATTGACACCATCGAGCACCACTAGTCATTGGCTCTATAAGATCTACATCTTCTAAGAAAACCTATAAACCTTGTATTATCCACACACACAACTTATGGTTCAACATGAAGGTAAATACATTGGAGTGTTGAAAAATACCACGTGGAATGGTTTGAAAACAAAATAAATGATATCATTAATAAGTCTACTATAGACCATGGTCAAAAAGTGAAGCTCGGTTATTATGCAGGGATTAGGACAACTTGATATACGCAAATATTTTAATTCAAATAGCCAAACTCCATTAATACCATAACTCATGAGAAACCAATTATAACTAAATAAAATGTGTGACATATAACATATACTCTACCCATCATCCATAACATCCACATCCCATTTATAACCTATAGTGTGGGACTATCATAATGTTAATGAGTGTATATTGACCAAGGGGGTATATAATCATATGGAGGACCCATACTATGTCAAGGAAGGTGTTTCAGCTGAGGGAGTATCAAATAAATTGATAGTGTACCTATAAACCATATTACGGTGGAGTATTGACTTTATCATCCAGAAAGGGGACCAACACCTTGTAGGGATACAAGATGTTTCAACCACATTCTTGATATGGTAGACCTGAAACCGAAATCCATATTGGAGTTCTGACTCCATAGTTTATATAGAGGACCCATTCAATATCATCAAAATATCCATAGGTAATTATCAACTCCAATCAGGATCCAAAAACTATTACCAGAGCCCTATCATAGCCTCTAAAAAGATAAGAATCTAAAAATATGTGATAAACCTCGCCAATGGGATTTAATGTAAAACTAAAAACTCTCATCATAATATATGTATATTTTTTTCATAAAATACAATTATTTTATATGGTTTTTACTCCAATGTTGGATTAAATGAAGGAACTAATGAATTTTTAATGTACCTAAAATTTAGCTTATCTACTTTGGCATGCATGTCGTGAATGTCAGCTATGAATGTAAACTTTAGTCACTATGAAATTTCATACATACTACATGGTGTGTAATCAATATGAAAAAGATTGTTGAACTTTAAAGTATTTCAATCTTTTCTTTTCATGAAATATGTCATGTCATATATAAAAAATGGAATATTCTATTAGCTAGAAGATATGTATACGGAAGAGGGTGGCCATTATAATTGGAAATAGTGTACCCCATAAACTAAATAAATTTTTAAAGGATAAATTAATTCTTGTACCTCTATATTTTTTAGGTCATGTCCTACAGAGGGCATGAAATATTGCTAATGGACACCCATCATGTGATATTATTCTTACCTGGGAAATCTAAGTGACCACTCACTGTAAGAATTAATATTTGACTTATTGGTATCTTCCATGTGATTACATTTTATTTTTTGGAAACAATAGTAGATCTACCATTCTATAAATTCCTTCATCACTTAGAAAACCACTACTATTATACAATTATCATTACCCTACAAGATATCACATCCCTATGTAGTTGTTCTTCTACACTATCACAAGATCCTTTACCGATTGACATAGATTCCAAATCTCAAATCTTTAAACATATGTCACGATAAAATCATTCATTTTTGTCTCCTATTATCCACCCACTACCTCAATTTTTATACTACTTTTCATAGACCCCATTGGGCTACATCAATCAATGATTCATCAGATAACAAAGGGGGTTGAAATTATCCACTCAACATCAATAGATAACACTATTATATGAGATAAAGGGGAATATATGGGTAAATATAAGATATAGGGGTTTAACCTCACTTATGAAAAAAAACCATAGTACACTGTTTATAGAACTAAGAATTGATGAGGCATATAGATATAGAGGAGAGGGGATAGTGGATACATAGTCATTTAACCACTAATTAATCATCATGAAAATTGTTAAACCCATATCAAAATATAGGGAAAAATTATTAGTTTCACTGTAAAATTATGGAAAATAATACAATAATAAAAATTGAAAAAATAATCACAATGAATGAGGAATGAAAAAAGGTTAAATCCAAAGCATAAGAGATAATTTTTATAATATTATAATATATTCTCCCTCAAATAACATTGATATACCCATTGATTAATTACTCCAACTATTAAATTATTTTAGGGTTAATTCATTTGAACATTAATACTCTTGATAGAGGATTAGTGTCAACATTATAGGGACAAGGTTAGGGTTTTGATGAGTAATTTATTAAAATCCTTAAATATCCTAATTCAGGTCTAATAATCAAAACAAGAAATACACCTCTCTTATGATAAATCTATTTAAAAATTTCAACCAATTGAGTTATATTTTCCATACTGAGTAGTCTATATGTGGTATCAGTCATTCAACACATTCATGCACACATAAGCTAAAAATAATATATTTAAAATATTATACATTTTCATGGGGGAATACAATAATATTGAAATAATGAAACATCCACCATATCATGTAGATCAATATTATTAATTTTTCAAAGTATGTCATGCAAAATATGGGTTATTATAGTTCAGAAAATTAATAAATATAATGATATTAAAATTTTTAAATACATGATATCGGATTATTGAATCTCAAATTGATTATATTTTTTACCAGTTATACTTCATTTTAAAGGATATATTTATCATCAACTAGAATTTTCACCCATATTTATTTATGTTTTGGTATTTTATATGCGGTTTTATTTAGATGAAACATTCTCCTCACTCACTTGTTCATAATTATACATGTCACTTTAATCATATATTTCCTGAATTTCAATTTAAATCCACATTGAGGAGTTTATATTCATTTATTTTCATATTATATAAATATAAAAAAATTTATAGACTCTTGAGTTAGTATTTGTATCCATTATAGAAAATAAATATCCCCTAAAAACCATTTTTTCCCCCACTAATCAATATGAATAGAATAATTTTTTTATCATCATTGAATAGTGAATGCTAAATAATTTAAAAAATTTAATAGTTTTTTATTCTTATACCACAAAAAATAGGTAGTCATATTTTCAAATAGTCAAAGAAAATATTTATATTAAATATGTGTTGGTGTTGATATAACATATCATTAAGGTTTTTGAGAGATTAAATTCATTCAACATGTTTATGCCCATTTCATCCAATATTATACTTTTTCATTTTAAAAATCTATTTTATTTACATGTACATATAATTACTTATTCTTATTTATGAAATAAAACTCAATTTATTTCTACTGTATTCACTTATATTATATATTGTAGTTTCTTGAAAAACAAACCAAACTCCTTCTTAACCTATATTTTTAAAATCATATATTTCTCACTAGATTTTATCTTATTCTATTTAAATATAACATTAATAATTTTAGAGAAATCATAAATGAATTTAATGAAATAGTAATATATTATTTATAGATTTATTTTTCATTTTCCCATATAAGTAAATAATATATTATTCCATGTGTCATAGTGAACTATATCATTGCTCTATTATGGATTTCATATACCATCATTACTTTATAAAAACATGAAAATATTTCATATATTTTAATTTTCCATTTGTGGAGTTATTAATTGGAGTCACCTATTGATTTTTTTCTCACACTCATTTTTATTAGAGGAGTAAGAATTCCTTGACAATGTTCATTGTCATATTTTTCAACTGATTAAAAAAATTATATGTGTAGCTAATATAAAAAAATACCTCTGGTTCGTTTTTATATAGTGTCAATTCAGACATCATTTATAATTATTATGATGAATTTTTTATTCCAAAAAATTAATTCATTTTCATCACTAAAATATTTTCAAACACTAAAAAATTTTGTGTAATCCCAGGAATAAAATGTGTTTCAATGTGCATCAATTTTTCATTATTAATATCTATTCTTCCAACTACTTCTAGAAAAACCAAGATATGAATATGTATGAATTGAATTTTCTATTTCAAATTCATAAGTTAACTTAAATAATTTAAATAGATGTATTTTTTGGTTTTATATAATTCAAATACAAGTGGAATTGAAGGGCATTTCAATTCATCCATGTTAGAAGAGTCTCATTAGAACCCAAGTTGGATGACACGGGATTTCAAGAGGCCTAGGCCTAGGCCGCTATCCCTGTATTGGAGGGATGGCTATTTTAAGAAGATGTTTATTGGGGATATATATGATATTTAGTATGGCCTCACCCCAAAAATTTTATGTGGTTTTTTTTTATTTTCATTTCACACTCCTAATCCTTTTTTATTGCTTTCATTTAAATCCTTGTCTTCTCAGGAAAAATATGTAAATGGTTCTTTGTTTATCTGATTACTCATCTTGCCCACTCTTTTGTTATTTAATGGTTCATGTTTTGTTTGTTTCATTGATATCTATTTGATAATGTTAATCACATATTTATATATATTAAATTTTTTCTTTCAGGATTCATTGTATTCCACTATAAATCCATAATATAAGGATTTATGATTAATTTACGGAGTCAATTTATCATATTTTATTTTTTTATGATATCCAATATGGTGGATTTTAATGATATTAAATAATCTATTGGATTATGTTTTTCTAGTTTTTTAATATTTAGTATATCTATGCATGAATCTGATGTGATGAGTGACGGAGTGTTACTATAAGGACCCGGCCTTAAAACATTATATAATCTTGAATTAAACGAATAATTCACATTGATTATATTTTCAGGTTTAGTGTTTTAGAGAATTAGGCCATAACTAATACATAATAACATGAATATTACATGTAGACAATACTACTCAGTATCCATTTTGTCATAAAATAAAAATTATTGAAAAGAAACATGTCTAGTTCCATGTTTTAGATAGCATGACTTTTCCTTGATCCATTCCTTGTACCTATTCATCTTTATGTCTTGTGAAAAACATTTCAAAAACTTGGGATGAGCAAAAAAATGATCAGTAAGGGTTATAAAATAGGGAAATAAAACATTGTCCCATTAATAATTACAAATCAATGAAACCAATACTCTTCAATCATAACATTCCTTAAAAAATCATAAGATTTATGAATAACACATAGAAATCATAAATCATAAAGGTAAATTATGGCATTAATAACATGCTTACATTGTAGCTATCAAAGATACATAGGGAGTCACATTTGGAATACCCATCACAGTATATTCCCTAAATCTCTTAGGAGAAACATTCACGTTTACCTCCGTCTCGTTACCCAATGCATTTGAGAGCTATCACGGGCTCACCCGCCCTAGGTTTATCACGGAACCACCCATATACGTAAACAATTCCAAATAACCATAACATAACACATAAAACAAGAATAAAGGAAAGATAAAATTTCCACATTCCAATCACAATATATCATATCAAGATATTGAAATAAACAATGCTTTATCAAACCATTTTCATAACCATTTAAAACATTTAATAAAATGATTTTTGAATCATAGTATCCCATACCACTTTGAAGTTTTTAAAGAAATTAACATTTTTAAACATTAATGTACATATAAATAAATCCCAAAACCATTTTGAAAACATTGACATTGATGAAAAATATTTAGAAGAATAAATATTTAAAACATTTAAAATGATATTTTAGTTAAAGAGTTTTTAACAAAATGAGAGATGCTTGAATACAAATAATTGAGGAATAAAATTTAATCATTACATTATAATATCATGAGAATAAAAGTATTCATGATATAATATGTAAAAGGATGGTATATACACCATATAAGAGTGAATTGGTGCATAAAAATAATGAAGTCTCAATGGAATGTAAATTGAGACGCAATCCCTTATAAAGACGGTATCCTTAGATTAAAGATAAATCAATGACATAATTAATGTGTGAAAAATATAAATATACCCAATATAAGTGGATATTAAGTTTAAAACAATCATAGGTCAATCACACATATTTATATCACGACATAATCATCCAGTAGAAGTTTAACCCAAAGAATTGAAATTGGGTTAAGAAGTCCCTTTACAAAAATTCGAGAGCCTAATGGCGTCACTTTAAAATTCAGAAAATGAGTTTATGAGATAAAAGGTTATCTCATTACATGGACATAAAATTTAAATAAATAAAAATATATAATAACATAACCCAACATAAGAATATGTAAATTAAAAGACATAACAAAAATAAGTCTTTTAAAAAGAGAATGGTGAAAGGTTCCCTTACCGATTTTGTAACTTTCGAAACATACACCACATGAAAGAAGGATCATAAAATGAAGACGTAATTACCCATAAATTAATTTGTATTACACAAGGAATAAATTCATGGGCAGTACATACACCACATGCAATAAATAAGTGGTGAATAATGGAAATCTCACGGATTTGAAAGTGAGATAAGAAATCCCTTACAAAAATTTGGCAACCTAACGGTGCCGCATAAAAATTATTAGAATGAATTGATGAGAGTAATATGGGTTCTCTAATCATTTTAAAATACAAATTACATTATTTTTAATATAAATAACATCCTCCAACATATGAACATGGAGCATAAAAGAAATGACATAAAAGGGAGTACATGAAAAGAAAGAAAGAGGTCGGATCCCTCACCTTGTGTCTGACTTGAGTCGATCGTTATTTAATCTCCTGAATAAGAAAATAAAGTTAATTTATACTTTCTTAAGAACCTTATTCAAGTTTATTATTCCTTTTATATCACTTATTACAATGTTATAAACATTATGTAATCATGTAAGTTAATAATGTTCATTTTGTCGATGTTTGGTACTTGAGTCAAAAATTGACTTCTAATAATTACACGTTGTTCATGTGGTCAAAGGTTTATTATATCCAGAATGATATTCAGGATTTATATATCATATATTTCATATATATCCAGTATATACATGTATTTATAATAGTACATAACATTTAGAGGTAAGAAATGAAATGCACCGTTCATGGAGACGGTAAGCTATACGTACGCATGAACGCTACTTTCATTTATATTTCTTATTTTAATGGAAATAAAACATAATGATACATAGGTATATTAAAATTATAGTATAATATCATATATAATATTGTTAACTCCATCCTTTATACATCCCACATAAGGCATTAACGAATCAAATCACTTTGAGGGGGCAGTAGTCTGCACTTTCTCAAATGAGATAATCGTATTTACCCACTATGGAAACCATAAAGGCATAATATAAATGGGAATTACAGAAGCATAAGGAAATCATAAACATAATATATATCATATATAAATATAGTTCCATCATAATGGCCACCATGAGAGGTGGTACGATTTAATTGAACTATCATCGTTTCGTGAGGCGTTAGTTTTCCATCCCCAGAAGCATTATGTTTTTCATCCATTAGATGAAGGTGTGTGTAAGTGTAGTTTGGATATTTCTCATAACAAAATAATAGTATATTTAGGATACTTCTATTGTTACAAAATAAAGTAAATAAAAACAGTTTAGGGGTTGGAGAAGTAAAATAAAAGAAATCAATTTAAGAGAAACCGTTACCTTTAATTTGGGTAACTTTCTTTGGTTTGAACCAAAAGGACTTCTTGAAGGGCTTTCTGCCTAAGGTAAGGCTTCTAGGAGGAGGAGATGGATTTTGAGAGCTTAATTGGGCTGAGTTTTGATGATAAAAATGGCTTGAGAGGTGTGAGGAATTGTTTAGAAGTGATCTCCTTTTATAAGGGGGAGGAGGGGCTTTTTAGGAAAGTGTGAAACTATTATTTTATTATATAATGATATTCGATTTCTAATGGTCCAAAAATCATTATATTCAAAGATTAGACGAGTCATGGTCTAAATAAAATCATCCAATCAGAATTTTATATGTTTTGGAAAATATTTTAATTCTTATAATCTTATTTATTTAAATCATTTATTAATGAGGTAAATACTGCATCATTATTGTGTCATAAAGAATTTATTTTATTTTATGTCTAAAAATTATATAAAAAATACCATGATATAGGAGATATTTTTATACTTCCCAATAATATTTATAGTCGAAAATAGGACTTATATAACACCATATAAAAATCAATTACTAAGCGATGTTTTCTTTATGTCTATTTTGCCTTTACTTTAAATTAATTGATCTAAATTGTCATTTTCACTACCAAGTGGATCAATGGGGTCCAAAAATCGACCCAATGATGATCATGGCCGTTAATGACTCAACCAATAAGGTTAATACAAGTGTTAAGGTAATTTTGAATTATTATAATATTCTTTTAGCTTTAAATTACTTTAATTATCTTTAACCGCGGTAAATAAAAGACAAAAGTTACTATTCACCAAAAATTATTTTCATCTTAATGAACAACATTTTACTTCTAGATAACAACCATGTATGTTGGATTTTTTAAATTCAACTCACAGAAGTGGTAAAATTACATTTAAATGAAAAAGTCATTTTTTGTAACTACCACTAAGTGGTTTCACTATTCATCAAAAATTTAAGATTTTCAGAAAAATACCAAAAATTCAGCCTAAGAATTATTTGATATTCTGAATTAAAAATTGATGTCTA
The DNA here is from genome assembly GCA_963277665.1 of Viscum album. Classification (NCBI taxonomy): domain Eukaryota; kingdom Viridiplantae; phylum Streptophyta; class Magnoliopsida; order Santalales; family Viscaceae; genus Viscum; species Viscum album. Next base: position 82,415,605 of record OY728121.1, on the reverse strand, counting down.
TTTTTCCAAATTCAAAACATAGAAGTGGAATTAATTAATTTAAAAATTAATTTCCACTGTTAAAACAAATAGCGTTTTTTAAGAAACAATTACTATTAAAAGATTGATACTTGTTTATGTCCAATTTCAAAGTGAAATTAATTCCAATGAACAAAATTGGATTAAATGGTAAAAATATATATTAATTTCATTTTAAAACCAATTAAAAAGATAATATAACCATATAAATAAATTATATTAAAAGGCACTTTTGAATTAAAATACAATATTTTTAACTATTCATTAAAAATGAACTTTATCGGAAAAATTAGAAAAATTGCACAAAGTAAATTTTGATGTCCCCATTATAATGAAGGATTTTATTTGGTCATATAAAATGTATTAAATTGACCAAAACTATATTTAAAAATTTTTCACAATTAAAAGGCGATAAATCGGCCTTTTAATGAAAATTATGCTTAAAATTAGATTCATTCAAATTTTAAGGATTTAACTTTTATTTGATAAATGTAAATATATTTAACAAACATGTATAATCATATTGTAGTTGGTTTTGTTCATTCCTGCCAATACAACATCTAGGATTTAACTTCCATATAAAACAATAATATTATATTATTAGTGTGCAACGTAAGTTTCCAAAGAAACTCGTTGTTGCGTATCGGGAACGCTATCGAACATTGAAACCCCTTTAAAGTAAAATTAATATTTAATTCACAAATATTAATAAATATGAAATATTTCATATTCTTCATTTACCTGGGATGTTACATCCTTCCACCTTTTGGTAATTGCGTCCTCGCAATTTAAAAAAAAGGCTCGGAAACTTCATTGAAAGTCTCACATCGGAAAAAGAGTCAGTAAAACTATCAATTTAAAAGAAATAAAGAGAAGAAAAAAAGTCACCCGAGTTAACCCATATTAAGATTCCATGAAAACATTGATATGGAAGAGAAAACAAAGGGTCAAGTTCTGATGGAGAGCTTTAGGAAACATGTTTAGGAGAAAGTTAACCATCAGAAAATCACAAACTTGTGATGGGTTAAACAGTATTTGATTCCCCGATAGGAAAATTTAATAGACAAGTTTTTTGTTTAAAGTTACTTTTCATTGAGGAATTTATTAATGATCCTAACAAAAAACATAAGTAAATATACTTGTCATGTAGACATTCATCTTTTACTAGATTTCTAACACAAACTCATATTTTCTCCCAACGATGAATATTCAGGATGACTTTTTTCACATTAAGAGCAATATAATCAACTTCGAGAGAATCACATAATCCAAAAAAGATGAACTATATATTTCCCATGTCTTTAAATATTAACTAAAACCAAAACGTTTAGTATAAGATCAGATAATCCCCCAAAAATATAAACTTTTACATAAAGAAAAACTACTCTTAATCTCTAAAATTTGTCTAACCAAAACCAAAAGTTCAACAAAGACCATTCAATAAACAATTGTCCCTAAAATTCTTCAAAATTAATCAGTACTTTGATTGTAACCCAAATCTCATAAGGATTTAATTACATAAACTTCCAAGATACATCGTAAGATTTATCTCCAAGTAACACCAGTTACTTTTAAAGTCTCATATTGAAAATTAATTAACCTAATCACATATTCTCCATGATAGGTTAATCATTTTCATAAATAAATCAAATCATCATGTGTCCATAATAAAAACATAGATTCTTCCAAACAATAATATTAACAATTATTCCACAATTTAAATCCCATAGTATTCTATATTCTTTAGGCATATAGTTTTTCTTCAAAAGAGAGAACGTCTTCCACAACAACCTTTTATCACTTAATCACTAAATCATTTTTCAATACTAAGTATATCCATTTGATAAATGATAAGTTCCAAAAATCAACTTATTCTTGTTCCATAAAAACAATTTACTAAAAATAATAAGTCATACTAACTAGGGACATCAAGTAGGCTAGTGGTAGGCGATGCGCCCTTGTCGCCCTTCGGTTGTGTGTTCGATTCCTGCAGCCTTGCCGGATGCAAAAGGTCTTCACCCATCCTACAGGTTGTCCTTTTTATAAAACTCAAAAATAACCCTAACATGTTTTAACCTCAATGGATTCCTTATACCTCTCATTTTCATCCAAATTCATTTTGATCTCAACATCTTAATTCTTGAAGTCTTATTTCACCACCAAATGAAAAAATTAAACAATCCCCAAAATGAAGAACATCATACCTTGATCATGGTGTCAATTTGGTTTCATCGTCATTTTTTACGTAGGTAGAAGGTCCATGAATTGCAACAATGATTTAGAGATCCTTCAAAATCATTTACTTCCTCCATCCAAAAACACCTTGTACAACATGGGTCATATGGGTGTTCACAGAAAAAGAATTTTGGAAAATAATCATGTATGACATATAATTTCAAAACATCTGATAAAACATGATTTCTATAAAACAGTCGAACCGAATTTGAGTTGAAACTTTCAATTTACGGTCCTTTTAAAATATCATAAGTATGTTATGAGAGACTATATTTTGAAATCAAATATAAATAGGTTGTGCAAGGGTCTCCTTATTTAGTACCTTTTTTAAAATCATAAAATGATTCAAAATCTTGTGATAAGTTAAAATATTTGAAAATGCCTTGATAATATTTACCTTTCTTGAAAATATGAGAAGATTGTGAAAATGGGATTTTTCTAAATACAACCCATGATCCGCGTTGATAACGAGGTATATTGGAGGTGTTTGATATCTCAAACAACTGCTTTCAAGTGAGTTGTATGCTAGAAAAAGTTTCACAATCATCTGAACATGACTTTGCAATAATTATTGCAAGCATGTCATGAGGAAGAGATAGAAATGTCATTTGAGATCCTCCTCCTTCCATTTGTATCTGACGTTCCTTGACCTGAAAAAGTTATAAAACAAGGATTAAACTAAAATAATTGAAAAATGAATAACTATGTGTCTAATAAAAACACATAATCCCTAAAGTTGTCTAAACCGACTTCTCATACCAACTATAAGGACCCGGCCTTAAAAAATTACAAAATATTGAATTAAACGAATAATTTATATTGAGGATCTTTTAAGGTTTTTATTTTTATAGAATTAGGCCATAACTAATACATAAAAACATTAATATTACATGTACACAATACTACTCAGTATCCATTTTATCATAAAATAAAAATTGTTCAAAAGAAACACGTCTAGTTTCTTGTTTTAGACAACACGACATTTCCTTGATCCATTCCTTGACCCTATTCATCTTTAAGTCTTGTGAAAAACATTTCAAAAACATGGGATGAGCATAAAAATCTCCGTAAGGGTTATAAAATAAGGAAATAAAACATTATCCCATCAGTAATTACAAATCAATGAAACCAATACTTTTCAAACATAGCATACCTTACAAAATCATAAGATTTATGAATAACACATAGAAATCATAAATCATAAAGGTAACTTATGTAATTCATAACATACTTACATTTTATCTATCACAAATACATAGGGAGTCACATTTGGAATACCCATCATAGTATATTTCATAAATCTCTTCGGAGAAACATTCATGTTTTCCTCTGTCAGGTTACCCAATGCATTGGAGAGCTATCTCGGGCTCACCCTCCCTAGGTTTATCATAGAACCACCCGTATACATAAACAATTCCCAATAACCATAACATAACACATAAAACAAGCATAAATTAAAGATACAATTTCCACATTCCAATCACAATATATGATATCAAGATATTGAAATAAGAAATTCTTTATCAAACCATTTTCATAACCATTTAAAACATTTAATAAATAGATTTTTGAATCAAAGTGTCCCATACCACTTTGAAGATTTTAAAGAAATTAACATTTTAAAATATTAATGTCCATATAAATAAATTCCAAAACCATTTTGAAAACATGGGCATTGATGATAAATATTTAGAAGAATAAATCTTTAAAACATTTAAAACGATATTTTAGTTAAAGAGTTTTTAACAAAATGGGAGATGCTTGAATATAATTAATTGAGGAATAAAATTTAATCATAACTTTATAATATCATGAGAATAAAAGGATTCATGATATAATTTGTCAAAGGACAGTATATACACCATATAAGAGTGAATTGGGGCATAAAAATAATGAGGTCCCAATGGAATGTAAATTGAGACACAATCCCTTATAAAGACAGTATCCTTAGATTAAGGATAAATCAATGACATAATTTATGTCTGACAAATATAAATACACCCAATATAATTGGATATTAAGTGTAAAACAATCATAGTTCATTCACACATATTTATAGCATGACATAATCAACAAGTATAAGTTTAACCCAAAGAATTGAAATTTGGTTAAGAAGTCCCTTCACAAAAATTCGACAGCCTAACGGCGTCACTTTAAAATTTAAAAAATGAGTTTATGAGATAAAAATGGTATCTCATCACATGGAAATAAAATTTACATCAATGAGGATATATAAGAACATATCCCAACATAATAATATGAAAATTAAATGACATAACAAAAAGAAGTCTTTCAAAAAGATGAGGGTGAAAGGTTCCCTTACCGATTTGGTAACTTTCGAAACATACACCACATGAAAGAGGGATCATAAAATGAATATGTAATTACCCATAAATTAAATTTTATTACACAGGTAATACATTAATGGGAATTACATACACCACATGAAATAAATAAGTGGAAAATAATGGAAATCTCATGGATTTGAAAGTGAGATAAGAAATCCCTTACGAAAATTTGGCAGCCTAACGGTGCCACATAAAAATTCATAAAATGAATTGATGAGAGTAAGAGGGGGTATATCATCATGTGAAATTAAAATTTAAGTATGGTTAATATAAAATAACATCCTCCAACATAAGAACATGGATCATAAAATAAATGACATAAAAGAGAGTACATGAAAAGAAAGAAAGAGGTCGGATCCCTTACCTCATGTCCGACTTGACTCGATCGTTCTTTAATCACCTGAATAATAAACTAAATATAATTTATAATTTATTCGGAACATTTTTCAAGTTTATTATTCATTTTATATCACTTATTAACATGTTATAAACATTATGTAATCATTTAAGTTAATACTGTCCGTTTTGTCGATATTTGGTACTTGAGTCAAAAATAGACTTCTTATAATTACATGTTGTTCATGTGGTCAAAGGTTCATTAAACCACACTGATATTCATGATTTATATAGCATATATATCATATATATCCAGTATATACATGTATTTATAATAGTACACAACATTTAGAGGTAAGAAATGAAATGCATCGTTCATAGAGACGGTAAGTCGTACGTACGCATGAACGCTACTTTCATTTATATTTCATATTTTAATAGAAATAAAACATAATGATACATAGTTATATTATAATTCCAATATAATATTATATATAATATTGTTAACTCCATCCTTTATACATCCCACATAAGGCATTAACGAATCAAATCACTTTGAGGGGGCAGTAGTCTGCACTTCCTCAAATGAGATTATTGTATTTACACACTATATAAACCATAAAGGCATAATATAAATGGGAATTACATAAGAATAAGGAAATAATAAAAATAATATATATCATATATAAATATAGTTCCATCATAATGGCCACCATGAGAGGTGGTAAGATGTAATTGAACAATCATCGTTTCGTGAGACATTAGTTTTCCATCCACAGAAACATTATGTTATTCATCCATTAGATGGAGGTGTGTGTAAGTTCAGTTAGAATATTTCTCATAAAAAATTCATAGTATATTGAGGATACTGGTGTAGTTACAAAATGAAGAAAATAAAAAGATTTTAGCGGTTGGAGAAGTAAAATAAAAGAAAACAATTTAAGAGAAATCGTTACCTTTAATTTGGGTAACTTCATTTGGTTTGAACCAAAAGGACTTCATTAAGAGTCGTCTGCCTAAGGTAAGGCTTCTAGGAGGAGTATAGGGATGTTTAGAGCTTAATTGAAATAGTTTGGACGAGCCAAATGGCTTGAGAGGAGTGAGGTATTGGTTAGAAGTGGTCTCCTTTTATAAGGAGGAGGAGGGGCTCTTTAGGAAAGTGTGAAACTATTATTTTATTATATAATTATATTCGGTTTCTAATGGTCCAAAAATCATTATATTCGAAGATAAGTTGAGTCATGGTCGAAATAAAATCATCCAATCATAATTTTACACGTTTTTTATAATATTTTAGTCATTATAATTTTATTTATCTAAATCATTTATTAATTGGGTAAATACTGCATCATTATTGTTTCATAAATAATTTAATTTATTTGATGTCTAAAAATTATAAAAAAATTACCATGATATAGGAAGTCTTTTTATATTTAAAAATAATATTTATAGTCTAAAATAGGACTTATATAACACCATATAAAAATTAATTACCACACGATTTTTTGATTATGTCTATTTTACTTTTACGTTAAATTAATTGATCTAAATTGTCATTTTCAATCCCAAGTGGATCAATGGGGTCCCAAAATCGACCCAAAATATGTCCATGGTCTTTAATGACTCAACCAATAAGGTTAGGAAAAGTGTTAAGGTAATTTTGAATTATTATAAAATTCTTTTAACCTTGAATTACCTTATTTACCTTTAACCGCGGTAAATAAAAGTCAAAAGTAACTATTCCCCAAATATTATTTTCATCTTAATGAACCACATTTTAATTCTGGATAACAACCATGTATGTTTTATTTTTGAAATTCAAGTCACAGAAGTGGTAAAATTTCATTTAAATGAAATAGTTAGTTTTTTTAATTACCACTAAGTGGTTTCACTATTCATCAAAAATTGAAGTTTTTCAGAAAAATACCAAAAATTAAGCCTAAGAATTATTTTATATTATGAATTCAAAATTGATGTCTATTTTTACAAATTCAAAACATAGAAGTGGAATTAATTAATTTAAAAATTAATTCCCGCTGTTTAAACAAATAGCGTGTTTTTAAGAAACAATAACTATCAAAAGATTGATACTTTTTTATGTCCAATTTCAAAGTGAAATTACTTCCAATGACCAACATTGTATTAAATGGTAAAAATATGTATTAATTTCTATTTAAAATCAATTAAAAAGATAATCTATCCATATAAATAAATTAAATTAATAGGCACTATTGAATTAAAATACAATATTTTTCACTATTCATTAAAAAAATGAACTTTATCATAAAATTTCCAAAAAATTGCACAAAGTAAATTTTGATGTCCCCATTCTAATGAATTATTTTATTTGGTCATATAGATAGTATTTAAGTTACCAAAACTATATTTAAAAAGGGTTCTTCATTAAAAGTTGATAAATCAGCCTTTTAATGAAAATTATGCTTAAAATTAGATTCATTCACATTTTAAGCCTCTAAATTTTATTTGATAATTGTAAATATATTTAACAAACATGTATAATCATATTGTAGTTCGTTTTTTTCTTTCCTTCCTATACAATGGCAAGGTGTTAACTACCGTTTAAAATAATAATATTATATTATTAGTGTGCAACGTAAGTTTCCAAAGAAACCCACTGTTGTGTATCGGGTAAGCTATAGAACATAAAAACCCCATTAAAGTAAAATTAATATTTAATTCACAAATATTATTAAATATTAAATATGTCTTATTCTTTATTTACTAGGGATTTTACAGTTACTCCACCAAAAAGAGACCTAAATGTTTACCATGACTATGGGTAATGTACAGTATATTTTTATGTCAATGAACATGAAAAGGAATAAAGGTTATTACATATTAAATTGTGATATGAAAAAATGAAATCTTTGTGATAAACCCCTAATATATAGAAATTGATTGATCTAGTCCCAATGGATGTGTGTGAATCGTGATGATAAAAGAAGGGGCACTTGACTACAACAATTAAAAATGATTAATAAGATATATTCAATGAATAACCTCAAAGTTTTTTAATAAAATCTGTTAAATGCTATCAGATTGGTGTGTTTGAAACCCCATGATGCTGGAGAAGTAATCCCGGAGTCACTGAGAAAAAATTCTACTGATTAGAGTGTTAAAAAACAATTAGATGATTATTTGGAAGATTTATATTCACTAATAAATTAAATTGTATTAGTACTCATGAAAATACTCCAAATTATATAATAAAATGATATAGGAATTTCTGGAAATGGATTTTATGATTCTTAAGTAGAATTGATAATTTATCCAAATTATTTTAGGTTTTTTTGAAGTTATTTTGATTTCATTAAATTGATTTGAAAACATCTTGAGTTAAAAATGAAGATGTTTCAAATTTGTAATAATAGGGGAAATTTGATAAATTATTTATTGTATATGAGTCATTTATGAGTATTTTTGGATTCACCTGGTGAAAAATAGTTCTAGTTATGAGTGGTTTAGCATCCATGTGTGAGTCATTTTTAATTGTGTATAGACCATCAAATAGTAAAACAAGTTTATGTAAGATTCATTCATATATTTCTATGATTCATGTATGAAAAAATTATTTAGTGTAAGAATGATTTATAATAGGAATATGAGTTATAAAAACAGAATATGTGTTGTTAGGAAAATGTGTTGGTGTTAACAATATTTGAAAATTATGAGTCATAAGCTAATTGATAAATGAACTTTAAAATTTTAATTTTTGAAGAAGTAAAATATATTATAAGTTGATAAGGATATTAATTCATGTTCAAAAATCATTAATACATTTTAACCCATGGTCCAAGATTGATTTGGGAAAAAAATTTGGGATGAAGATTGATAATTTCTCTTATCAGTATATAGTAATTTTAAATTATTATTTTTAAATGTATTTATTAGATATCTGTATTTTAGAATTATTGGGATGATACAGAAGTAGTTTATAAATATTTTAGACATAAAAACACCTAAAATAATTTTTTATTCTTACTATGAACTAATATCAAACTAATATTAAAACTATGGGGAATAATATCAATGAAAGTGGAATCTTGAGTGAATTTTTTATATTTGAAAATTAGAATTTCTAGGAAAATAATTATTTCAGTTACTTGACTTTAAAAAATGACTGATTAGTTCCAAAATGTTTCAAACTTGAAAAATAGTGATTATTTGTGATGGAAATGATTAGATGATTTATGTGGGGTTTTTTTGAATTATAAAAAATATATATAGTGTATTGAATAAACAAAAGTTTTCACCCCAAAATAAAAGTTGATCCATGCCAAAAATGTGAAATGATATATATTTTTAATGAAACGAAAAGAATTTTTTATTTTCTATTTTATATGAGTTGATTAAGAATACTAAAATAATCTTGAATACTATTGAAAATATCTTGATTGTATTTTTCATAGAATATGTTTGAGAAATAAATACATAAGGGAACATATTTAAATTTATAAGAGACAAACATTATGGTAAACACAATAACCATTTCATGGGGATAACCACATAAAAATGTTTAGAAATGTAGATGATTTCCATACTAATTAAAGAATATATTATATATTAAAATAATAATGAAAATAAATTTTTTTCTGAAAAACATTTTAAAATAGAATAAAGGAGATAGAATATGTTCGTTAGTGATTGCTGAGAGCTAAGGAAATGGTTTAACAACATTTAACTCTCAATGAAAAATAAGTATCTGGTGATGATCTTAAAATGGGATGATATATTTTCTAGTTATTTAGGTAGTGAGAATAAGAAGAATATTATTAGGTTTTATATAATATAATCAATCAAACTAGTGAAAATACGGAGTAAGAAATGATAGAAAGTCTAAATGTACTTCTAAGGCTAATATCTATTAGTTCATCCATTAATATAATAGGGATATACATGACTTGCGAAGATAATTGGTGATCATTTTAGATGATATAACATAGTAAATAGGAATTTAAGATGACATTTGAATGTAATTAGAATATATATACTAACTTAAAAACATCTATTTAAGATGAAAATATATCAAAGACTATCTTGCAAGAAATGGGAGAAAACCTTATTTATATACTATAATACTAATATTATTATAGATATAAATTAAAGAGACATAAAGGATTAATTATATAATAAAAGTGGTAATTGGTTGAAGTAGTGTTACATAAGTTATTCATGGATATCCAATTATGACACTTTCATGTATGTTTGAAGCTATGAATTCCAATGTGATGTGGGAAAATTTTTTCATTATGAGTAGAATTATCAAAATGTGAATAAATTTGGGGGTCAATAAGACAAATTTTATTCACTTTATATTTTAGTTGATAAAACAATTACGGATTTGGGTGAATAGCCAATCATGACAACATTTGGTTCCTAACATTAGGACTAAAGCATTTAAAAATACATAGTTCTATATTCCTATTACTACATAGAATGTGGTATATGTGATTGGTAAATACTAAATAGATCCACTATTTTATAATATATAATTGATTTGAAAATTAATATAGGAAAAACAAATAAATAAAATTGTAATTTGGTAAAAAAAAATAGATAACAGCTTATTCGCACCCTCTCAAGTATCTTCACTAGATCATTAGGGTAAATTTAGTTGTTACCATCACAAAGGATCTCTGTTATTGGATCTAATATTTCTTTACCACAGGTGTTTTTAGTGAAAATATGTGGAGGGTAGTTTTTTATGATTGGAAAAATATCATCAGTTGGATTAATTAGATTCTATCTCCAATATAATTGATATAGATATTTCAACTAATATCATGGAAAAAAGGTAATAATGAGTGAGGAATCCCTGGAAAGATTAAAAATTAAGGAGAATACATATTTTTCTAAAGTTACGTAGAATGATAAGTGTCATTATAAATCTACGGATTATTATCCATTAGATGAATAATGGTCATGTAGTAGTGAATATAAAGAATACTTTCACAATAAATCACATAGTTAGTTTTATTATGATGTGAAGGTGTGTCATGATATAGTCTCTATTATAGTGGCTAAATTCATACACGAAAACATTAAGGGGTTCTTGGACTATATGTGATAGTTAGAATAAGAATTTTATTCTATGGATGATTCCTTATAAAAAATAATTGGTATATGTAACACACTAAAACAACTTGTGAGAGGAATGGATGAATCCATATGACATTTAAGTGAAATATTATCTTACTATAACAAATAATTGTAATTATTTTTTACTGAAATTCTTAGGAAGGGGATTAAGTGTTCTATTCATTGGAGAAGAAATAAAATGTCACTATGAATTTCAAAGGAGCTCAACTGGAGATAAAATAGAAGAGGGTAAAAGGTACAGTTTACTCAATAAAAAATATATATATAATTCCTCAAGAAAAGTTTAGAAATTAGAAAATAGATCTCTAATAGAGGTTGAAAACACATGAAGGACAAAAATATACTCTTAATGCAAGGTTCTTGATTCGGTTGTATAACTAAAAAATATTAAAAATACACCAGATTGATCATCACAATCTTCTGACAGAATGTATGTGTCCATAGATTCATATAAGGGGATCAATTATCTTCATAATACTTTTATTTTTGGGAAAAAGGTCTCATAATACTTTTAATTATATTTAAATCACTATTAGAGTAGGATATGAATGTTTAACAAAATAAAAATAATAAATTTTAGTTTATTTCTAAATATAATATCCTTGTTTAAATAAGAAAACTAATGAAGATAAGAAGAAACCCAAACTATCCAAGAAGGATTGAATTTTAAAATATAAGAGAAAATAATTTTAAATGGATCCAAACACATTATATATTTAATGAAATGACTAGTTGGGTTGAGGAATAAATCTATTCCCCCTTCAATAAAATTATTTACTATTATTATTGATATTATTTCCATATCAGTTTTCATGTGCTTATGTGGTAGGAATTGAATGTCTAATTGAAGAAATAAGAGTTTCTCACATGTTGTTATGTCTAACTTGATTTTTGGAATATCAATCACGGAGAAAATTTTAGTTACAATATTTGTATCTCCTTGAAATATGTTACATGATATATTCATATTGTTTTCAATAAATATTTGAGGATATATCTATAATAAAACAACCATGATGGATATGTATATAGATTATCCCTTTAGGGGAGTCGTTAGATAAGACCAAGGTACCATATGTTTATTAAAATCTCATAAATATTGAATTACAAATATCCCTATCAATGGATGAAATTTTATATTTTTTTTACTCACATTACTCTATTTTAGATTATGATGGATATATTATCATGGGGTAGCGACTATCTAACTTAAATGTGTAGAAACACAACTCACATGAACATTTTTTTGGTACCTTATAAAAAAGAGAATATGTTCATGTGATATACTGAACATCTATTTTTATAGAAAAAATGATGTGAATTTAGAGTGGTTATCAAAACGAATACTCTTTATAGATATCTCTGATGCTTTGGTAAAATCAATATTATTTCTATATTAGGGTATCTCAGGTGGACTTAGAGATGACAAACATAAAGATAATTTCTTCGAAACTTTTAGTTCCACCATACTCTCGTGGAATTAACTAATAATAATATAAGTGAGAAAAAACAGAGAATATTTATTTTAAATTTATAGGTGTAACATTGGTGAGGAGAAATAATTCATTGGATTATATTCCCACCTATATATATATATATATATATATATATATTATTTTAAAGGTGGAGACATAAAACTATTCCACCAATGTATATACTATCATTAAGGATGATAATTTGGATGAGATACAAAATAGTGATTGATTTGAATTTTTTAAGATGTTTATATTATGGAATATGTAACAAAATAGGGTTTTTATGTTCCCATGGGTTTTTGTTTCAATATATTTTTTAAATAAGCATCTCCACAAATATATTGAATGTTATGGGTGATGTATTGAGTATCCACCCAATCAAATCAGGGAATTAATACTACCCAAGGAAAAGGGAAATGTATTTTTTGTTGGGTGAAATTAAACATGAAATTTAAGAAATTATTTTATATTGTAAATTGAGGTTGGATGTGTTGGTTGCATAGCAAGGATCCATTAAAATCAGGTGACTAATAGAACTTAACCTCTATGAAGTAAGTGACTATTGTTAATGGGAAAAGTATAAGTGGTCTAAAATTATTTATTGAGGAGTTTAAAGATTAATACTATGTATAAATTTTATATTTTTTATTCAAATGTGTTAAAGCACACTGATTTGGGAGTTTTTAGTTATACTATATTTGAAAAACTATCAAATTTTCACTAATGATGAAGCCTATTGATTTTGTATTCAAATAATATGTAGATACTGGTATCTAATTCTTATTTAAATGGAATAATTAAATTAAATTTATCTAATGAAAAAATGATTTTTTATTATTAATATTCTATAGGTTTCATTGGGAAAGGTATAAATGAGTATTAATAATATTTTATTATTCCCTTAATTTTATTAGGTGTTTTATAATTGTTTAACATGACCTTGAATAGGTTTGATGATATTATATGTTAATTAAAAATATATCTAGAGTTTGGAGTTATGGACGAAATTTTAAAATGATCACCATTCATATGTTTCATTACCTAGTGCTATGTTTGAGTCATTTTAAGAGTAACTCAGACATGTATTAGTGGTTATGTGTCTAGGTATAACTCATTTTGACTTTTGAACGGGTCATCTTTGAGTAAAATAAGTATTCAATTGATTCATGGAGACTTTTGTATTTTTTATTTCAGAGAAAAGTATTATGTTTAAGATTAATTAGGACTCTATGTTTATGTCATACGAGAATCATGTGTTTCATAAGCCCACATTAAAGGAGTTCACACATTAAAAAAATTATGATATTTATATAGCCTAAATATATTGTTTCTATATTTAATTTCTAAATAAGTAAAATATATTATATGATTCTATACATTATAAATAATTTTTAAAATATAATTATTTCATCTTTACCCAGACTCATTGATGGATTTTAAAAAAGATTAAACGTGAAAACTTTAGAGAATATAGTTGTTTAATATCTATGAATTTTATATAAGAGTATTTTTAATTCTATATTGGTGATCATAATTATAAAATTATTTGGGTGATGTTAATATTTTACATTAATCTTATAAACATGCAGAAAACATAAAAGTGTGTGTAATTATTGATTTGAATTATAGTGTATTTTATCATCAAACTATGAAGATGAAGATAAATTCAAGATAATATTTTATTGAATTTTTCAAGACTGAAAAAGTGAGTTTCAAGGATATTTTTTATTCTAAATATTTTATATTTGATGATTCTCTTGTTATTCCTTGATGTTTTAAACACCATAAAAAACTGTGATTCAAGAAGGAAAATTATAATATTAGTGTCTTGTAGGGTTCTAAAAATATTCATGAAATTTGGAGGGTATTGGATTTTCACAAGCTATCACTCTAAAATGAATATTGAGAAAAGAAAAAAATTTAAAATTATATAAGTTTTTAATATATCCATAGACATTTTTTGTTTTTTGATTTTAATGATAAGTTTAAAAATATTTGGAGACTATCGAAGAATATGTAAAATATCTATAATGTATTTTAACTGATATGATAAATGAGAAAGAAATAGGGTAAGGTATTGATATCATTTTATAGGATACACGCAATGAGGCAACATTAATAACTGAATCATGTGAAATACCATGTAAAATGGATAAGTAAAAAGGAGGATCCTCATATATATTTGATATGATTCTATATATCTTAAAAATATATAATATTTATTTTGAGTTACATACAAATATATGAGAAAATAAAAGATAGGGGACGTTTTGGAGTGTGTTTATTAACAGCTTGAGAAAAGTACGACGAATGTAGAACTTTGAAATATAATAATGTTATTAATATCAATATAATATTTATATTATATTTTATCTATTTATTGTATAAGTGATGAAAAGAATAAAATTATCTAGTTCTACTAAATAGATATTTTTTAATTAATGTGATTCAATTAGAGGAATAATTTGTTGAAAGATATATTGTGATGATAATTTTCATATATGTGTATTAGTCCATTCAAAAAGTAAGGAACATTTGGATTCATAAAGATCACACAAAAATATTTGAGTTGATAGAAACCAGTAAACATGTTTTGGTGAATATCAATGAAGTTGATGTGAATTTAAAGATAGTGTCTCAGAAAATTCTTAATGATTCAAAGGCATTAAAAAACTCAAAATCAAGAAAAGTGTTCAAATCATATTGGTGTAGTGTATTGCTGATCTGATTGGAGATCTACATTAATGGCAGTGACATGAACACTATCATATACATGGTGGAATGTGATGTAATTAGTGTGTATGTGGGTATTCATGGAGATCACAGCACGACTCAGTGACATTAGTGCTAAGATATGAAGTATAGTTTAATTCATACAATTTTATTCATTTTAGGATCCATTTTCAATGTGTGAATCACCATGGGAGAAAATAAGAATCATTGTATTATATTGGGTTTATATAGGATAATATAATACATGATTGAGGTAAATTAGAAATAAAAATGGAGTACGTTTCCTATATCTAGGCTGGAACATTTAAAAATACCATGCTACATCCATAACATAACTTTCAGTATCACATATGGTATAAGTCAGTGATAAATACTAAGAAGATTCCCTATTATCCTAACAGATAATGGTGGTATAACATCTAAGATGGTAAATACATAAAAGTGTATTGGAATTTTGTTTAAAATGGAGAATATGTTATTCACATTGCCTATTAAGTGTCTACACTCCATCCATAAGGGAATTTTATCTTTGAGGTAAACTTCCCTATACTATTTCACAATATTATATGAGTCCTAGGTAATTTATAATTTTATGTTGTACATGTGATTGTGAGATCATCATAAAATGAAAAAAAATTTGATTTACATTATTATTAATTGATTATTAGTTGTTATCATAATAATAATAGGTCTCCAATCCATGGGGTTTTTATTCATTATATATTATGTGCATGTCTCCCTAGGAATGTAGGAGTGATCCAAGAATAGGAAACCACATGTACATTCCTTGCTTTTGATTCGATTTATGAAGCCTTATGATATGACCATGATTTCTTTATAATGATGGGAAACCCATGCATGTGCAATAATGTAGTGAATAATTCTTATCATAAAAATTCTGTAATTTTTAGTGCCTACATTATTATAAATTTAGTCAAAGAAATGACTGTTTAAGACCCAACTCTATTCTATTTGGAGGTCAATCATGATTAAGATATTGTAGGTGCACAACGTTAGAGGAATGTGTAGTCTAGTGACTAAATTGGTCGACTGAAAATGAATACTTGGTTGAGAAACCATTAACCATATTTATGATAGAATCGTGATATTGATTTTGATTATTGATTATCAACCATTCTATCTTACATATGTTATGATTATTGGTGATTTACCATTAAACTATGAATTTATCCAAAGGTTTTGGAGATTATATATTCACCCTAAATTATGTTATCATTAATAGGGATTATCTCTCCATCCTTGAAAGTAGTTATGTTTTTTTGATAATTAATTCACCATTGTTATTATTTATGTTAATGGTGTTAATCAGTTTGCTATGTTACACAGATGGCTGTTATTGGAGTTGTGATAACCTATTCACCAACACACCCTATAGAAGTGGTAACTACCCATTAACCATATATTTTCATGGTGATAACCCATTCAACTTATGATTTATGGAAATGGTGAAGACCCATTCACAAATGTTATTTTATATATGGGGACAAACCATTAATTATATGGTTATGCTATTGGTGATTGCTCATTTACGTTGATTATTTTATATATTATAGTGATAACTTATTCAAACTATGGTTTATTTTAAAGGTGATAAAACATTAAATTAATCATTTATAGTAATGGGGAAAAAAATTTCCCCGTGTAATGTTATAATGGAGATAACAAAATCCACATGATTGATTTGTTAATGGTGATAGTCCATACACCCAAAATCATGTGTTTTTGGTGTTGAACTATTAACCAAATTATTGACCATAGTGATAATCCATTCAACATTATTCTATAATATATAGTGATAACCCATTCACCATATTATAACTTGTAATTATTTATAGTTATTATATTCATATATCCCATGTGGTGATAAAATGTTAAACCAATTCCATTATTAATATTGATACTTAATTCGCCCGTATTATTTTTATTGTGAGTTATAACTAGTTCATAATATAGTAATGATCAGACTATTGCAGTATCCATCGCATTACAAAATAGGTATATGTACGTAATAGGGATCATCCATGTGGATTCTGAGTGGTTTTTGAGAAATTATTTTATATATTTATGATTGTTTTTTTAACAAATCTAATTTTTTCAATAACATATGTATTTATAGAGTATTTAAGTGAACCAATAGTGGTGTTTTTCAATGTATATTTCTCACACTATACAAATTCACTTTGTTTTTTGTAAAGATATTATTATTAGGTATTAAAGTATGTGAAATCAAATTTTGGTTGATAGATAAGGGAGATACATGACAAGATTGGGTGTTGGGAATTAGAGGATCTTCAAACTTATATTTGGTATATTTATTCTTTGTTTTTATATTTTTTTGATCTATTTTTTATATGATCATACAATCTGGTGATAATAATATTAATGTAAACCATGTATATAATTATAGTGGGTTTATATTTTTTACATATTATGTGATTTTTATATTTGGTTGGATTGTCATGGTAATGTCCATATTATGTTAGTCATTATGGATGATGTTATCCTTAATTACTTAATTAATTATTTTTATTATATTTTAGGATTTATTGAACATATGGTATGAGTATAATATTTTTTCAATTTCTAATACTCTTGTATATGGGAGGAATGTATGAGCTCATGTGTCATACCTAGTTCATGGATTTTTTGGGATGACTAGACTAGGGATATTGGATATTTCATCTATAATGATATTTCATTATTTAAAATCACTAAAAATCCATTAATAACCTAAATATTCATTATGGTTTTTGTATCCCAAATCATGTGAGTGGAATAAAATCTCTTAAGAATATGTTATGGTTTATTTATAAATTATTTTAAATAAATATCAACAAAAAATGGCTTTAGAGAAATTCATTTTCATTAAAAAATTTAAAATATAATATATTTATAAGAATAGTCATAAAATACTTATGAAAGTGAAAATCCACATTTAATGTCCCCAAAAAGGAATCCAAATATGAAAAATCCATTTTCAGTATTTAAATCGGAATTTAAATCTTAAAAAAAATTATTATTTTTGGAATTATTTTTATCTTCCTTCAGTAACTACCCAAATATTATTTCCATGTATATTCCTAAGAGAACTATGTAATTTGTCCAGGAACATATGATATATTCCCATAAATTCAACAGCACCATAAATTTTAATAAAATTCAATGCTTATATATAGATATAAATTATTTATAGAATTAAATGCATTGTTCCTCATTGAAAATTAGAGAGGATATTGATTTTTTATTTTGGCAGTCATTTTTTATGAATTACCTCACTCTACAATGATATAAGGATTAAATTTTGACAAATTTTCTATGGAATGTTTGTTATAAATTTAACTAATACCTCTATTATGAAATTAATATGTTGTCATAAATTTTATATTTTCTCTAAAAGATTTTACCTTTTTTCTTTTGCCTCCAAAATTTAGTATTTTAGGGTCATTTATTCTTTAATTGTATATCATTATCATAGAGTTATATACTATTTTAAAATGGGATATACAAACCATGATACGATGACTTAAATTATATAATTATTTTTCTTTATTAAAAGAATTAGTATTATAATCCTTGTCCATTTTATCTTATTTATTTACATTAAAATTGAAAATACATAGATTTTAAATATATTAAACTTCTATATTGAGTATAGAATATTACATTAATTTAATCTTCTCAACTTCATTCATTTACAAGCCAATATCATCTATAATATTTTTACTTTTATAAAAATAAACCATGTTATTATCCTTTGGTATATTCTTGGTATATTATTCTTTATCTTATTTACCAACACATGAATATTTTTAATGATTCTCAACAACATACATAAAATAAGACATTTTCTAGTGACTAAATAATTATATATCTCACTACATTTTATTTAACTATAATATTCTTCTTCTTTACAAAAAATGATTATTCATTTTACTCTTGAAAACATATTATTCCCATTGATATTTTGTAATAATTTTGTAAAACGTATTGTTTTTTCCATTTCTTCTATAACACTACTAATCTTCATCATAATTTTAAAAATTAATAATCCCATTACTTGGTTAATTATATATAAAATAACCAACTTAAATACAATTAAAAAAATTAGATATAATTTACCTTTAAATTTTTACCTTTATTTTCAAAAAAAATTATAAATAAAGACTCGATGTTATCATACTTATCACAATAATCTTCATAATATTTAAAATTCGTTTATTATTTCTCTTTTTAATACTGGATTTTAAGAATCCTAAAAATTTTATCTCCACTTTCAAGTTATTTTTGAAAATTAAATCTTTTCTAATCTCATATATAACAACTATACGATATAGCACAACAAAAATAGAGTCCATTCAAATATATACCTTTTAATGATGACTAAATGGACCCAAATGTATTATAAAATCCCCTTAACAACATAATAACCATGGCAAAATCATTTATTGTTTCTGCAATGATTCAAATATAACTCACAATATAATTTAATGTTGTAAAAATTTATCAATGGTCTCACCATCAAGATTTATCACATCTTCAATCCTTCCACTCAAAATTTACATTTTTTATTATATGGATTTAATATTTAAATCATATATATTCTTAAGTTTATACCACATTTAATAGGTATTATTCAATCGCATCCCATGGAGATACAAAAATTTGACTCGGATATCAAAATTACATTACATGATTTTACACCACTCTTAATCTTCTTATGATAAATATGTTTGATGGGAGCTCCAATCCGAATAGGTGTGAAAAAAAATTGGAAGCATCATCAACTTCTATTCTAAAAGATATGAGATAATTAACTATAATATTATTTCATCCATAATAATTCATTCCATTAATTTAATATATGTGAATATGTATTATAGAATAATTATTTTTCATATATTCAACAATGAATAATAAATTAAATGATAGATATTTATAAATAAAAATAAAAATTAATCCTTAAATTATCCTTCATAGGAATTAAATTGTATTTAATACCAATTGAGTTTCATGTGGTGGTTTGTGGTTGAATCCTTGGGGGTTTGGGGTGAATAAAAGTTACTATATTTTAAAAAATATTATAAATTTACCTCTCTGACTAATTAATGTTTCAATCACCAAAAAAATTAAACAATTCCACACTTGAAAAAAAAATTATGAAAACAATGCACATACAATTTTTATATGGTTTTTAACAAATTTGGGTTACAACATCCTTTGTATATTTTTTTCAAATACAAATTACATATGATATAATAATACCATAACATCAATAAAAATCGTTATTGGGTCATTAATGGCCCAAAAATGTTTTCCCAAAAACTATTACCTTGGGATAGTTTTATATAGGATCCTTCCAATTTACAATTTTTTTCCACAACAAGAATGAATAATATCTTAAATTACATTTATAATTCATTAAAATTTCATGTTGATGTTTTTTATACTCCAATAGTTCTATAACATTTGAAATTATCAAACACTTTATTTTAAGAAATTAATTATTGATAATATTTTTCTTAATATCCTTTAATGGATTAAAATGAATGAATATTATCCCCTTAAAATAACAAATTTCAATACATAGAATTCAGCAGTAGTTCCATATCATTCTCCTTTTTTGTAATGCTTCATTTTCTATGTTCTAAATATTTTAACATCCAAAATCATGTCCTTGAAAATATTTTATGTATGTTAATTTTGGAAACACCATGAAATTAATCATTAATGTCTTTATTAAATACATTAGTAAAATCCATTAAAATAACTTCTAAAAATCAATGAATCAATGATAATTAAATTATTAAAAATTAAAATTCTATCTTATTAATCTTTAAAAATTTCATTTAGAAATCTCTAAATATTTATTATAATTTCCCTCTATTTATTCAACCACAAAATCACTCACAAAAAATAGTTAATAATTCCTATGATATTAAAATTTTTATAACAAATAAAGTTTTTATTATTGTTATAAATCTTTAATATACACATATAATATCTTAAAAAACTTTTATATATAATTCTATGTTTTAAATTTAATCATATATAACCACTAGTCTCTCATACATAAGATTTGATAAATTTAATTCACTCATATATATCTTAATATCTCACCATCCCAAAAATTTTGAACATTTATATCTCACTTAAATAATACATATTCCAAATTATTTCATGATATATCCAATCGATATTCTATATTTCAGAAAAGATAAATAAAAAACATTCATATTTTTTAAAAAAGAATTATTTCAATCATATGTAGGGAGTGAAATTATAACTATTCTATTTTAATTATTTTTTAATCCATAAAAATTTCTATATAACATTATAAAGCATATATAAATAAATTTATAATTATTAAAATACTCTCAAATTATTTTGGTAATAAATAATATCATCCTTCATCAAAATTCCTAGTGTTTTATTATTTATAGATGGAATATTTTATATGAATATATCGTAGACAATTATAAAGTCAAATTTTTTCACAATAAATTGACTAAAAATGTGAAATACAACATAATTTTTCAATTTAATTGAAAATTAAATTATATATAATTTCTATCGTTATTAAAAACAAAGTCAACTACATATTGTATTTTTATTTGAATTTTAATCTAAATTTAATTTATTTTTCCCCCATTTATTGATATTTTACGCAGATTTTTGGTTTTGATATAAATTTTTAGTTTGATTTAATGATTGATTGGTAATTTTTTGGGTAACCTAGATAGTATAATTTTTTTAGTAATAATGATGAATACTTATATCTATTCATAAAAAACACTGTATTTTTTCATATCTATTTCATAATAAAATGTGTTTTATTTTTTCATTAATACTATTTGGTGCCCACAACATGACTTGTACAATATAAAATTATCTATATAGGAACCACTATAATAAGAAAAATTAGTGATAATGTGGGGAATATAAACAAAATAACATGTCATGAGAATAAAAAACATGATCCTTAGAATAAATTTTTCATTGAACAACATATAGTTTATAATCTTCTTATTGTTTAAATTGATATAATGCATTATAGGAGGACTTATAACATAATAAATGGAATATTTATAAATTAAATGATTTTTTGGGATAAAAATTTATTAAATAATTTAATTTGTTTTACCTTTTTGGTACCTAATATTTTAATAGGTTTTATGTTGTTTCATACTAGAGATAAAATTCAATGATTTTTTAAATATACAATAATTTTAAATAGGAATTCATCTTGTAGTGGATATCCAAGATGATTTTGGTGCCTTGGTTGGTGATACATGGTCATTTTTATTTCATTTTGTTAGGATACAAACATATGTTCTAGTTTTTATAGGCCTTAAAATGAACTGTTTGGTTTTATTGCAATCTATTTATGTAGGCTTCAACATTATACTGAAAGTATTTGTTATGATTTTTTTCCATTTGGATTTATTGATTATATTCTTGTACTTAATTTTTTAAATATTTATTGTAACATTAATATTATTATAATAATAATATTTCCACTTATTATTAATTTTTTTAAATACTTTTTAAATGATTCTTTGAATGTTGTTTATTCCAATTATTCCAATGTTTCATCGATATAAAAATCTAAGTATTTTTTTCTTTTTCATGGATTACCTAATTTCAACAATTTCATAAGTTATAAAATTATAACACAGCATATATACTAAATCCCCATTAATATTACATTATTAGAAAAGTTTTGGATCCCAAAATATTTTAAGAATAATATTATTATTTTTTGCGGTTTTAATGTACATGAAGAGTAACTATAATATATGTTTTTACATATATTAATAATTCAATTTTGGAATGTTAATATTGTTGTAAATTTATCATTAATATTATATTAAATAAAAATAAAGATATTATGACCATCCATGAAGTATGTGATATATATAAAATGAAACCATCTATGTAGTTGGTTAAAATGACCTAAAAAAGACAATGTTGAACAAATTAAGAAAACAAGAATATTCCATGGTGTTTATAAATATTTTTAAAAAATGTACAAACTTTATTTCATTTTATTATTTAAAAAAATGTAAAAAAAAATCTATAGTGAATATGAATGTGTTGGGATAAAACTATATTACCTCTTTGTTGATAGTACTCCATCATTAGGAGGATTTTCATTTGTATGTTTTAATTATTTTAAGACTAAATCCTCCCCACCATAGAAAAAGGGGGCTAATAAAAGTTATTTATGTTGATTTTCGTAAATGAATAAAATTTAAATTTTGGGTAGATTAGGTGGTAAAGGGGCTTATTTTTAGGTGAATAGTGGTTGAATATTTCAATGATTTTTTTTATAAATGAGGTATAAGGCCCATAAATTGTAATCATGTTTAAACATAAATAAGAAGGTAATTGTGGTTAAATATTAATTGATTTATTTTAATATTTATATATCATTTAGAAAACCCAAAAAATATATTAATTTTTTTCACCATATACTTTTTTTATAAAGAATTCATCATTGGAATCCACATTATAAAATTAATTAGAAATTATTGACTTCACTTATTATATAATATAAAAATATCAATTCCAATAATAAGAAAAAATAAAAAAACATAAAATTAAGTTATTTCCTTAATAAATGTTTAATATATATAGGGATTCTTGGATGATGAAAAAGTGAATCACAGAAGAATTGTATTATCAGGTATCCTTTCGGTTGGATGAATGAAAATTTTATATTTATTATTTTAGATAAAAACTCATGGTATTATGATGTAATGTTTTTAATATTCTTCATAGGTTATAAATTTACTTATATTTTTTCCTCAATGAAAAACTTTATGGTAAGATTGCAACATTTCCCTTTAAAACAAACTTACCCAAATAGGTAACTTAACCATTTACCAAGGTCATATTTTAGAAACATTTACTCTAAAATCCATGTATAAACCCTATAAATATTTTTATAGAATTAAAACATCTCACTCTATTAGTTTTCTATCTAGTTTCAACATATCAATCCCAAATTAAATATTTTTTATTTCTTTCAATAGTGATTCTAGAAAAATTACTTTTTATTGGAGACTATGATCCTAGGGTTGGAAAGATGATATCCATGATGATTATTTTTTATCTATTAAAAGTCTTTATCATTATATGTCAATATTAAAATATACATTTATACAAATTATAATTATTATTGAAAAATAAAATTATATTCTTTTTCATTTTTAATAAATAATATAACCTCTCTAGAAAAAATTATTATAAATCAGAATTTTTAGTTAACTGTAAAGAACCGGAAATTTTGAGAATTTGTTTTCTTAAATACAAGGGATTTTTACGAGTCCACGAAAATTTACGGCACTTGATTCCGACACCCGGTTTTCTCAGAATCAATTTCGGATGTTTTCTTTGGGTACGTTCAGTAAACGTACGAGTGGGATTTTATAAATTTTGAACCGGTGCTCCGAACTGAAATATGAGGGCACTATTGAACTCCCAGTGCCGGTATTCGCTTAAGAAGACATTCACCTCGATGTAGGATGGTCTAGAATAAAAGTTAGTTTTTGGATTTTTATAAAAAAATAATAAAATAAAGTGTACTACACTTTATTTTATTGTTAAGCATTCATGTATGTGATTATTGGTTAAAACTTGCACTTGGGAGTTGGAGGTAGGACCGTCACACCCTAACCTCCCATGAGAGGTTATGGTGGTGGGTCCCACCCGAACATAACCTCCCATGAGAGGTTACATTGTGGGTACCACACAAGACTAAAACCCCCCTAATTAATGGGTGGGTGGAAAATCTCTCAACTCCCCTCATTAATGAGGGGGAGTTCCTTGACCTCCTCTACCATTTATGGTGCCACCACCTCATTTTTAATTAATTGGACAACGCATAATTTATTATGCCAATACTTCACATTTAATTTATGGAGCCAATTAATTTATTCTCCCTTTTTGAATTCTATGCCAATGGAAAACTAGATAACCAATCTATTATTTTTGTTGGTATGACTCATTTTCGTGGAACGGAGGAATAGGAGAGCTAGGGAGAAAAGCTCCCAACGATGAACGAGTATTCTCATCTTCCCATGGAGAACGAAGAACGCCAATAACCTTCTTCAACTTCCTCCATCAGATCCTACGGACGTGGAGTGTCTTCCATAGCTGACGCAGCTCAGGACTGGGAGTGCGTGACAAATGTGGCGAATGATGAACATCATCTTCTTATTTCCGCAACACCGTTAATGAACGACGAATGTCGATCGACGAATCAAAGGTAGGGGTTTGTTTCCTTTTTGTGTCATGTTCTTCCTTTCTTTCAAAACGAAGAATGAGGTTACGATTCTATTGCGGGTGAGTTTTTATGCTTTGTTCTTCAGAACCTTCTACTATCACCCTAATTGCAGAGGGTGTGGGTCAAGCTTACATGGCATGACTCCCTCCATCGATCTTCTTCTTTGAGATAAACATCATCCTGGAGATGAGGCAACGATGACGGCGATGACAAAGGTCGCGCTACCCACGTCCTCCGTCAAACGCGCCGCCCACGCGACGCACCGATGCTTCCGGTCGATCACTGACGGCCTGTGTGGTGCCCGGACGCCTACCTTCGGCCTCCTGGTGCATATCCCGGCACGGGGCCCGCCTGCCCGTGGCCTCCTGACGCCCTGCCCGGCGCTGGTCCCCCCTGCCCGCGTCCTCCCGGCGCCCTTCCCGGAATGCGGCCCGCCAACCCACGGCCCTCACGCCCTTCCTGGCGCCCTCGTGCCCTGTTCGGCTCCCTACCGGCGACCCCGCGGCCTACTTGACCTCTACCACATCCTGCCCAGCACCCCCACGGCCTGCCCGGCACCCCCACGCCCTGCCCGGCCCCATGATGCTCCCTACTCGGCGCACCCGCGGCCAGCTCGTGCTCCATGTGGCATGCCCACTGGTCTCCCGACCGGCCCTACCTCCTAGGTCGAGTCTCCCTAGCCACACCCCTCGCGATGCTAGATGAACCAGCCCTTCCATTCGGACTGAGTTCCTATGTGGTGACCTTCGGGACGAACCGCCCTCATAGTCCGCTGGGTCGGGCACTGCAGACCGGGCCAAAACATAGCGAGCTAACATGCCCAATGGGTCGGGTTAGACCCAGCGAGTCTTACCGGGTTGAACCAGACTGGGTCGGACTAGACTAGGTTGGGCCGAGTCGGTTCGACCGGGTCGGACAGAACCCTAGCCCATTACTGAGCCTTTACCTTCTTGGGCCATATCTTTGGCACCGGACGTCCGTTTGACGAACCGTCCGTGGCGCTAGTATTCTTGGAGCGAAGCCACCTCTTTGAGAATACCCCACTGGAGTTCGGGGTATGGTTGAGATACGGTCAGGTTTGATCATACACAAATCCAACCAGGCCCCCGGGACTAAAAGGATAATAACTAACAGACTGGGCATCTGATTGACGCGTCGTCTGTTGCGTTGAGACCCCAATAACGTGGCAGACACTTGAGATACTTCTACTTGGGACTTAGTGACATTTTTAGTATCACCTAGTAACTTGTGGAGTAGATCTTCCAGAGATGAGAAGGCATTTGTGTAGGAACCTAGTAGTTGGCTGAGACTTGACGACTGGTGACCGATTCGACTCGTAGTGATTCTACTAGCCCAGTGGGGAGTGCCTCTGTGTGAGCGGGGCAGACCCATGGTGGGGAGCGCCTCTGTGTTAGTGCGGCAGACCCATCGTACTCGACACATAGAGTACCTCAGCAGGCTACCAGAGGAGCGCCTTTGTGTGAGCACAGTAGACCCACAGTGGGGAGCGCCTCTGTGTGAGCGTAGCAGATCCATGGTACTTGACTGGAGGAGTACCTCAGCATTCCAAGTTAGTGGGAAGTGCATCTGTGTGATGCGGCAGGCCAACTATACTCGATAGAGAAGGAGTTCTCGAATAGCTGAGGGTTTAGATTAATAAAAATCTTGGTTTGAGCTGAGTCAATGACTTTTGTGTTTTCCTCATGAGTGAGATGGGTTTTTAGATAACTTAGGAATATGTATGATCATATACCTAAGTAATGGTTATTCATTGATTTCATAATTTTTGGTTTATCCTTGTTGGATTTATTGAGACCTTGAGGGTCTCGGGGTCCCTACTGAGTATCATTAAACTCACCCCTATATACTCTATGCCCACACCTTATTTTGTTGGTTGCAGACGACGGACAGCGCTGACTGAGGTAGAGTGTAGCAGGATTGGATGGTTCCCGGAGGTGGATCACTCGGTGTGATAGTGCACGGAAGAGACGGATGGACGTGTAGTGATAAGAGGCCATATGTACCTACCCTTCAGGTTGGAACCCCAGAGGATGACCCATTAGCTGATTTAATTTTCTTCAGTTTTACTTTCTTTCATTTGTACTTGTACTTTCCTATTGGGATTGTCTTTCTAGCCCCTATTACTTTTCAGCACTTCTTTTTTATATAGTTTTTATTAGTGTTTTCCTTCCAGTTGTGTACTCTTATGTGTTTTTTACTGTTATAAAGGAAATTCCTTCTCAGTTTAGGGATTTACACCTTTGGTTCTAGTCACCAGCACCTGGTCTATGGAAGGCGGGCTTGGGGTAGTCACGATACGGGCCCCGAGGGATAGGTCGTGACATTAAAAATAGAATAAAGATAATTAAATGGTTACAACATGTGTATCATTGTATATACTTAATGGCTATGGGAAAACATCATATAATGTTTGTAATTTACCACCTTGGAATTTATAACCATATGTAAAATATTAGGGGTTATATTGTATCATATTAGTATTTTTTTTTAATTAATGTGTTAAAAGGTTGATGAACACAATTTTGTAGCTTATATAGATGTTTATTCAAATATATAAATTAAAAATAAAAAATATAATTTGATTTTTGAACATAATTTGGTATAAAAAGCGTTATATGGTTCTTTAGAATGTAGGATTGTGTTTTCATGACTGAATAAAACGGAAAATTATTATTTATTACGCCTTATTTTAGTAAATATATATATGATAAAATAGTGAAAATATTTATGTAATATTTATAACATTCTCACCATAATATTTTTTTCAAAATATAATTAAATTATTGTGAAATAAATAATTTTAATCATTAAAATAAAAAAATGATACCAAATATCACTTTATATTTGATTATAATGAGAAATATTTTTTTGTAGATGGATTATTTGTGTATTGATGATCAGGCTAATGATATAATATTCAACTAATTTTCCCTTATAATTTATTAAAAACAATAATATGTACTTGATAATAAAAAACCCTATAAAATGAATATTCAATAAATTATCCCCTCTCCCAATTGATATCAACAATATATAAAATGTTAAATTTTTGTGGGGTGATTATTTTCATAGATTGGGGGATTTTTGGTGTTGATATTTGATATCGGGGAAATTGATTCTTTTCTGTAGTAGAACATGATGATATACTTTGTTTTTTATTCCAATATGGGATAAATAATAAGAAATAGTTTCATATTTTACGATGATTTTGGAATGGGTAGAATAAACATTGAATGGATTTGAAGATGTTCTCAAGGCTTAATTTATTTTTCTATAATTAATTTTAAATTTTTATAGAGTTCCAAAAAATCAATATTGGGAATTTTCTAAATCCATGTTTTGAATATGATTTATTAAGTTTAGGAAATGGTATATGAATGGATGGATAAGTCATACACAAGGTATAAGTTGTTTCTTTTATGGATAATGATTAATGGTAACCAAACATTTAGGGACAAGATGTCATACATTTAAAATAATATGTCATGTGATTAGTATAAATTCTATTTATGATAATAAAATTACTATTGAAAGAAAATTAAATGGAAAAATATCATCATTTATATCTACATTAATTTTTTCTCATGGTCCAAGAATTAAACTATTAAATTTATTTATACTAGATGATACTATGGGAAGTTAATTTATATGTTTCAATGCCTATATTTTTACTAAATTTTATTCATGGTTCCAACAAACATTTGTAATGATCTGAACCTACATGTAGATTCATTGAATGATATTTTATGTTAGTTATAGTTAATTTTTTATTTGGCTCAAAACATTACAGGTTATGAATAAAAATATAATGTGGAATCATATATTATCTTCTTAATAAATTCAAAATGTATAGAGATTCATTGATTTTAAAAAAGTTTCTAAGATGTTTATTAATATCTAGGTTTTTTTTCTTATTTAATGTTTGTGGAATATATTCATAAATTTGGAAAAGATATATGATGAATCTATACAAAATTGTTTCACTAAAAAATGATAATGCAATTTCATTATTTACTTGTATAGGGGTCAAAGTTTGGGATAAAAAGAATGGATTTGTATTTATATAAGTCAAATAGTGTATGGGAGTGTTTTTAGGGTTTTGAGATGTTTGGTAATGTGTATTGGGAAAATATTTAGACATTCTAGGGGTTTTTAGATTCATCCATATATAATACAACATTTGTTGTCACGTGAATTATCACTATATGGCCATAAAATGGTTTTTGGGTGAAGCTGAGGAAATATATGGATGGATTCATGAGCCCTGGGACCATGCATGTCAATTACAAAACATTATTTTTAGGATAAAGAAATTTATAGCCTCATGAAAAAACAAATGACTATATTTTCCATATTTGAATCCATTAAAATGTTCAAAAAAATGATTTGTGTTAACTTAAATTCTCCTCAACTTCTTTCATTTTAAAACTCATATATGATAGCATCATCAATAGATATTTCTAGGACTGTTGGGTAATTTTCATTCCTTAGAAACCAATTTGAAACAGGTTAATTCCATCTTATCTTATTTTTAATATTATTATTCTTTGTTCCAACTCATTTCATTTCTAAAATATTGGGTTTTTTTCAAGGGATTACTTAAGGAATTGAAAAAACCTACAAAATATTGGGAAATTTCCTCATAATTTTAAGGTGGTTCATTTTTTGTGGATTGAAAGCAATTTGTGGTGGAGTTCATGTATGATTAGAAAAAAAAATCTGTTTCATTATTTATTATTGATTTTGATTCATAGGGTATCAATTATGGCTTATAAATTATGTCTTTAGAGATTATAATTTTATTTATTATAGTCCAAGGTGATATCTTAGTAGAGACAGGTTAATTTCAATCCAACTTAATTATTGAGATAATTGGCATATCATTAAACTTTTATGTGATTATGTAAGTTTTTATATAACCTTATATTCAACTATTATCTTATAAAGTTGTTATAATGTATTTATAAATGTTTCCTTAGGTATTTTAAAGTGATTTACCAATGTTTTGTTTTCATGGAACAAGGGGGATTCTCTGAAAAAATTTATAGACACTAAAAAATACATATTTTAAATTTTAATAGGATTTTATGAATTACCATGTTGTTTGGTTGTTGTTATATGGAATTGTTTTGATGATTATATTTATTAAATGATTTAAATGGACTGTTGTGAGTAATATATGGTCTTAGGATAGTTTTGGAAACATCATTTGAGTATGGTTTAATTTTTATTTTATCAATTAATTGTTTTTTAATATTGAAAATAGTGTAGGGGCCTCAACATGTTTGGAATAATCAGTTTTAGAAACTCAAAGTGAGAGTTTGGGCCTTATATGTATATGAAATGTTTATTTTGGAAACTCTATTTGAGAGTGTGTAATTTGATATTGATAGTCAAATATTACATGATATTCATGGTTTTCAGTAAGATAAAAATGGTTTTGGAATGTTGATAGATTTACCAGGTGGTTGAGAAGTTATGTTTCGGTGATTTCAGTAAGACAAAGATACTTTTAGAATGTAGTTTGATATATATATTGTTTGTAACACCCCGAGCTTCCACTATACGCTTCTCTTTCAATAATGCAATAGCTTGCATTGTACGCATGTTCGAGATTCTAACACACTATGACCAATCAAAATAGCCATTATTAATAGTAATACCCACTTTTTTAAATTATATATATTTTATATTTTAAAATTAACTTCATTTTTGTATTCGGAATATCGAAATTATCCTAAGATGAATTTTTGGTATTTTTCTGAGAACTTACATTTTTTTAGGAAAAATACTTAAAAACAACTTTTTTAATAAAAATAATTTAGAGTTATAAATTATACTATTTAGTGGTTTTAAAGTATAATTAGAATATATTTTAACCATTTTATCCAATGGTGGTCATTAGAATTAATTTCACTTTGAAATTGGACATAAACAATTGTCAATCTTTTGATATATATTGTTTCTTAAAAACACGCTGTTTGTGGTGACAGCGGGAATTAATTATAAAATTAATTAATGAAACATATATGTTTGTAATTTTTTAAAATAGAAATCAATTTTGAATTCAGAATATCAATTATATCATAGTGTGAAGTTTTGGCATTGTTCTGAAAGACTTCAATTCTTGATGAATAGTGAAACCACTAAGTGGTAGCTAAAAAACTGATTTTTTGTTTAAATGAAACATTACCACTTATGTGATTTGATTTTCCAAAATCCGACATATATGGTTGTCATTAGGAAGTAAAATGTGGTTCATTGGGATTAAAATAATTTTTTGCTGAATAGTAACTTTTAAGTTTGATTAATCGTGATTAAAGTTAATTAGAGAAATTTTAGGTAAAAATGATATTATAAAAATATGAAAATACCCTTAAACTTGTCCTACCCTTATTGGATGAGTCATGGACTACCAATAAAATCCATGGGTCAAATTTGGGACCCCATGGAGCCACTTGGTTATGAAAATGACATTAATAACTTTTTATTTAAAGTAAAAATAAAATTGTCACAAACCTGAGTTGTTTTACTAAAACAATTATTACATGGGGTTATATAAACTAAATTTTAGACTATAAATATTAATTGGAAATAAAAAAAGGTTTCCTAAATCATGATAGTTTTTTTATAATTTTAGACATTAAATAAATTAAATATTTTATGACACCATGATGATGCAGTGTTTAAATCATTAATTAACGATTTAAACAAAATGAAAAGATAATGTAAACTATAAGACTTAAACTTGTCCAAAACTTATTGGATGAGCATATTTAGAACCATTATCACCTTATCCTCAAAATATATAAGTGTGGGACCATTAAAATCTGAAACCCATTATATAATAAAGTAACATTTCATGACTTTCCAAGAGTTCCCCTCCTCTCCTCTTATAAAAGGCCCCCAACACTACCACCTTATTCACACCTTCAAAGCCTTTTGGGTCAGCCAAACTCTTCCCAAATACTCTCTAAACTTCCCTCTCTTACTCCTAGATGCCTCACTTTGGGAAGAATTCTTCCCAAGGAAGCCTTTGTTTCAAATCAAAAAGAGTTACCCGATTTTAAGGTAATGTCTTCTCTTATGTTATTTTGTTTTATTTTGCTTCTCCAACCCCTTAAACTCTTTTTATTCCTTTATTTTGTGACAAAACCAGTATATTAAATATAATAGGATGTTTTAAGATAATTATTTGATTTACACTTACACACACCTTCGTCTAATGGTTAAATAACATACTGTTTCTGTGGTTGGCGAATTTCGGCCTCACGAAACGATGATTGTTCAATATTCTTTTAACACCTCTCATGGTGGACATTAAGATGAAACTATTTATATATATGATATATATTATGTTTATTTTTTCTTTATGCTTCTGTATTTCTCATTTATGGCATACCTTTATGATTTCCATTATGGGTAAATGTGATAATTTCATTTTAGGAAGTGCAGACTGCCGCCCCCTCAAAGTGATTTGAATCGTTAATTCCATATGTGGGATGTATAAAGGATGGAGTAAATGGTATTATACATTATATTATACTGGAATTATATTATACCTTTATATAATTATAACTTCATTCCATTAAATACTAAATAGAAATGAAAGTAGCATTCATGCATACGTATGGCTTACCGTCTCCATGAATGGTGCATTTCATTTCTTACCTCTAAATGTTATGTAACATTATGAATTAATGTATATAATGGATATATATGATATATATGATATCTACATAATGAATATAAATCTGGAGATAATGGATATTCTACCACATAAACAACTAGTAATTATAAGAAGTTTATTTTTGACTCAAGTGCCAAAGATCGACAAAACGACCGTTATTAACTTAAATAATTACATAATGTTCATAAAATGGTAATAAGTGATATAAAGGGAATAATGAACTTTAAAAAGGTTCTTAAGAAAGTATAAATTAACTCTAGTTTATTATTCAGCAGGTTAAAGAACGATGGAGTCAAGTCGGACATGAGGTAAGGGAACTTCTTAACCAAATTTCCATTCTTTGGGTTAATCTCCTACTTTAAATTTATGTCATGATATTATTATGTCCTATCTTGTATTTGTACTTTATTTATGTGTAATTATAGTGAATACAAATAATAGATTTATTTTATTTAAAAAAAATTAACTTTTTAAGGGACTTCGTCTCAATCTCCTTTCATTGAGGCATATTTTGTTTTATACACAACTTTCTTTTATACGGTGTATAAACCCCTTTGACATTTACATTTATACAAAATGAATATTTTTATACAAAGAGTTTTTACTAAATGAAAAAAGGAATGTTTTGTCTTACATATGCGGCGACAATGACTTCCCCGCCTCCATTACTATTATTTTAGTTTCAGCTTCCTCTAAACGCAATAACTTTTTTTAAATGATTTCAAAAAATAGAGAGATATTTATCTCAAATATATGAAAATCCAGTGCAAATGTATATGTATTTAATGAAAACTTAAAAATGTTTTCATAAAACCTGACTCTCGAGTGTGATAGACAGGAATGGATTGGGCGTGGACCCATCATGGCTTGTAATTAGTCGAGCAGTCTCAGAATTAGTTATTTTGTTTTCAGAATCTTGCATAATGTTTTCAGAAAAACACTGGGGTATATTTGGGAAATTTTAAACGTAAGTATCTTCTAAAAATATTGCATTGGTAGGTCTCATGAGACAAACTAGTGTCTTGGCACGAGGCCTTGACAAAATCTTATTTCTAGTCTTGGCATGAGGCATTGGCAACATGGTTATGATAGTCTGGCATTATCCATTCCATCATTATGAAAGTGGTTATTGATATTGCATGTGATTATTCGACTAGTAGAATATCCATGTGAATAAGTAAATGGAATTATTTCATTTTATTTTTTCCATATTATGATGAAGTTCATGTTTAAAAGGCTTTTGTTTTAGTTATACATTGCTTTAAATGTTAATGTTTATTTATGAAAGCTTCCTCTATATTGTTATACTTACTGAGAATCTGATCTCACCCCTTTCAATGTTTTAATTTTTCCAGGATTTGAGGAAGTATTTTAGGAATGACCTGCAGGGATAGTCTGAAAAGGATATGAGTGTGGAAAATGGAGACTATGTTATTGTAGTTTTTCACTTTATGATGTAATGTAACATTTATGAATGTATCTAGTGTTTCTAAGGCTACTAAACTAATCGATCTTTCAAGACTTGATCTTTTGTGATCATGCCAATGTTATGCAATAATGCACCGACTCTGGGTAACTGGGATCGACGCGTTATAGTTGGTATCAGAGGCAGTTTAGTACTAACCTTGGAAGATAGATTTAGATAAGCTCTGATTAGATCACATAGCCCAAAGATAGACTTTGAGAATTAGTATAGAAGAACTTACTAGAATTTTGGTATTATAGAGATTTTGTGAGTTTTCTGAGAAATACATCCATGTTTGGATATGAGCAGGTAGAGGCAGCTCTGGCACAGATGTACCTAGGGGTAAAACCCGAAAACATCGCTTTGATCTAGACTCGAATGGGAACTGGTGCACGAAAATGGGCCTTGCTTCACTCTTGGTTGTGACACTCCTGGGGAATATGCTTAGGATAATTATCATTTTCTTTACAAACCATTATGAAGGGATTATGAGTATATACTTCCTCAAAGAAAACATTTTTATGATTATGGATTATATCCATAAATAGTCCAATTTATGTTAAGTGTTTTACTAGTATGAAATTATGTATTTTAATTCATAAACTAACTTATTTTATGCTATTGTATAGAAATGGTGCCCAGTATAAGGAATGTGAACTCTAGTAATACGTATGATCCAAAGAGTAAGAAGGATCGTATCTTTCACGGTATTAATCCAACATTTAGAAGGGAAATAGTCTCCTATGTGTTCTCAACATATGAAGAGATAGTATCATGTGTTAATAAGATAAGTAGAGAATTCTCTAGAAAATGATGGAAGAGAGAATGATGGATAAAGGGACGTGCGGAAAGAAGAATTTTCCAATATGTGATAACTGTGGGAAAAAACACATTCTAACTTGCCTGAAAGGAATGGGAGTTTGAAGTGTGGAGAAAAAGGACACCAGGTGCGTGAATGCATGGGTAAGAAAAAGGTTTCAAATGTACAATGCTTCATCCTCAAGGTGTGGGGAAACTATGCAAACCAATGTCCAAATCATCAGAGTATGCCCCAAATGATGTTATTGGATAATAATCATGTTATGATGCTACCACAGATGAGGAGGAATGATTAGAGTTCTTATGTTGTTATTAAAGAAATTTGTCATATGAGTGTTCTATCAATGATGTACTAGTTATAATAATTATGGAGTATATAAGGATTGTACTACAATACTATTTCATCAAGGACTTGAGATAGTGTGGAACCAAGAAAATTGACTCCACATTAGGTTAAATTTTTGGAAAATATACAGTTGAGAGAAAGATAAACCATAATATGGTTCTGATACCGAGATAGTGATTTTGGAATAATACATGATTGATTTGGATAAATTATATTGGATATTCTTAACTTCCTTGAAACTGATTAATGATTTTTATACATTTTTGGAAAGAATGGGTTTATCTAGTATTCTATAAGTGATAAGGGATCATGAATGTAATCAATAAGGATTTATGGTAATTCAGGATGTTGCAGTGTTTTAAAGGAATACATGATGAAGGTGTTCACATGTTGTTACGTAGAAAAAAATGGATCATCATTATGTTTACCTTCCTTATAAAATTTGGATTATGAGTTGGAAAAAAGTTTTTTGGATAACTCTAAATGTTGTAATGGATTAAGTTGAACCTTGGATAGTATTTTTTAATGTTAAAACATTTCTGAATATTATTTTTGGAATATTATAATACTATAGTTTTAGGAAAAAGGACAACCTGCAGGTCGGGGGATGACCCATCGCGTCGGACAAAGCCGCAGGAATTGAACCCATAACCATAGTTCGACAGGCCTTTATTACCTATCACTAGCCTATAGGAAGTCCCTGGTTAATAAAAAATAGTTTTCCTAATCTAAATGGTATGTGGTAATATTTGGAACCTTATACGATTATGATAAATAGAATATTTTTTAGTTCTGCTACCATTTGGAGTGAAAGATGGGTTTGTGGTAAACATTTATTAAAGAATGAAAGTCTACACGACAAGTAAGTATATTTCCTTATGTTCTTAGTAAATCTCTTAAATAAATTCCTCAACTTTATGAAGGGTAACTTAAAACAAAAATGTTGTCGGTTAACTTTTCCAACTGGGGATTCAATGACCGTTTAACCAATCACAAGTTTTTGATTTTCTTGTGGTTAACTTTCTCCTAATCCTATTTTCTACAACTCTCCATCAGACCTTGATGGTTTTTTTTCCTCCATATACATATTTTCATATAATCGTATTATGGTCTATCTCAGGTGACCTTTGTACTTCTCTTTCTTTCTTTTAATGTTATATTTTTATTAACCTTATTTCTGATGTGGGTTTTCCACAAAGGTATTTTCTATTTTTAACCTTGTATTTCCAAAGAAAAATTTCAAATTGCAAGGATTCAATTTATTGAAGGAGGGGAGAATGTAACCCCTAAGCTTCCACGATACGCTTCTCTTTCAATAATGCAATAGCTTGCATTATACGCAAGTTCGAGATTCTAACACACCGTGAACAATAAAAATAGCCATTATTAATATTAATACCCACTTTTTTAAATTATATATATATTATATTTCAAAATAAACTTCATTTTTTGATTCGGAATATCGAAATTATCCTAAGTTGAATTTTTGGTATTTTTCCAAGAACTTCCAATTTTTTATGAAACATACTTAAAAACAGATTTTTTAATCAAAATAATTTATAGTTATAAATTATACTATTGAGTGGTTTTAAAGTATAATTATAATATATTTTAGCCATTTTATCCAATGGTGGTCATTATAATTAATTTCACTTTGAAATTGGACATAAACAATTGTAAATCTTTTGATATATATTATTTCTTAAAACCACGCTATTTGTTGTGATAGCGGGAATTAATTATAAAATTAATTAAGGAAACTCATTTGTTTGGAATTTTGTAAAATACACATCAATTTTGAATTCGGAATATCAATTATAGCTTAGGGTGAAATTTTGGAATTGTTCTGAAAAACATCAATTTTTGATGAATAGTGAAACCACTAAGTGGTAGTTAAAAAACTGATTTTTCGTTTAAATGAAACATTACCCCTTCTATGATTTTATTTTAAAAAATCTGACATACATGGTTGTCATTAGGATGTAAAATTTGGTTCAATGGGATTAAAATAATGTTTTGGTGAATAGTAACTTTTAAGTTTGATTAATCACGATTAAAGGTAATTAGAAAAATTTTGTGGAAAAATGATATTATAAAAATATGAAAATACCCTTACACTTGTCCTACCCTTATTGTATGAGTCATGTAAGACCAATACAATCCTTGGTTCAACTTGGGGAGCCCATGGATCTACTTGGGTATGAAAATGACATTAATAACTTTTTATTAAAAGTAAAAATAAAATTGTCACAAACATGAGTTGTTTTACTAAAACAACTATTACATGGGGTTATATAAAGAAAATTTTCGACTATAAATATTCATTTGAAAGAAAAAAATATTTCCTACATCATTATATTTTTTTTATAATTTTTAGACATTAAATAAATTAAATATTTTATGACACCATGATGATGCAGCGATTACCTCATTAATTAACGATTTAAATAAAATGAAAAGATAAGGTAAAATATAAGACATAAACTTGTCAAAAACCTATTTGATGAGTATATTTCGAACCCTTATCACCGTATACTAAAAATATATAAGTTTTGGAACTTTCAAATCCGAAACTCATTATATTAAAAAGTAACATTTCATGACTTTCCAAGAGTGCCCCTCCTCTCCTCTTATAAAAGGCCCCCACCACTACCACCTTATTCACACGTTCAAAACATTTTGGCTCATACAACCTCTTCCCAAATACTCTCTCAACTTTCCTCTATTACTCCTATAAGACTCACTTTGGTCATAATTCTTCCCAAGGAATCCTTTGGCTCAAATCAAAAAGAGTTACCCGATTTTAAGGTAATGTCTTCTCTTATGTTATTTTGTTTTATTTTTGTTCTCCAACCCCTTAAACTCTTTTTATTCCTTTATTTTTTGAAAAAACCAGTATCCTAAATATACTAGGATGTTTTTAAGATAATTATTTGATTTACACTTACACACACCTTCGTCTAATGGTTAAAGAACATACCGTTTCTGTGGTTGGCGAATTTCTGCCTCACGAAACAATGATTGTTCAATCTTCTTTTAACACCTCTCATTATGGCCATTAAGATGAAACTATTTCTCTATATGATATATATTATGTTTATGTTTTCCTTATACTTCTGTATTTCTCATTTATGGCATACCTTTATGATTTACATTATGGGTAAACGCGATAATTGCATTTTTGGAATTGCGGACTACCGCCCCCTCAAAGTGATTTGAATCGGTAATGACATATGTGGGATGTATAATGGATGGATTAAATGTTATTATACATTATATTATACTGGAATTATATTATACCTTTATATAATTATAACTTCATTCCATTAAATATGAAATATAAATAAAAGTAGCGTTCATGCGTACGTACGGTTTACCGTCTCCATGAACGGTGCATTTCATTTCTTACCTCTAAATGTTACGTAATATTATGAATGAATGTATATACTGGATATATATGATATATATGATATCTACATCATGAATATAAATCTGTAGATAATGGATATTCTACCACATAAACAACTTGTAATTATAAGAAGTTTATTTTTGACTCAAGTGCCAAAGATCGAGAAAACGACCGTTATTAACTTAAATAATTAAATAATGTTC
Organism: Viscum album; assembly: GCA_963277665.1. Lineage (NCBI taxonomy): Eukaryota > Viridiplantae > Streptophyta > Magnoliopsida > Santalales > Viscaceae > Viscum > Viscum album. The sequence continues at coordinate 82,376,078 of OY728121.1, read as the reverse complement.
ATAACAAGGTAATAAGTGATATAAAAGGAATAATGAACTTGAAAAAGGATCTTAGGAAAGTAGAAATTAACTCTAGTTTATTATTCAGGAGGTTAAAGAACGATCCAGTCAAGTCAGACACGAGGTAAGGGAACTTCTTAACCCAATTTCCATTCTTTGGGTTAATATCCTACTTTCAAATTATGTCATGATATTATTATGTCCTATCTTGTATTTGTACTTTATTTATGTGTACATATAGTGAATACACATAATAGATTTATTTTATTTAAAAAAATGATCTTTTTAAAAGACTTCGTCTTAATCTCCTTTCATTGAGGCATATTTTGTTTTATGCACAACTTTCTTTTATACGGTGTATAAACCCCTTTGACTTTTACATTTATTCAAAAGGAATATTTTTATACAAAGAATTTTTACTAAATGACAGAAGGAATGTTTTGTCTTAAGTATGCGGCAACAATGAATTCTCCACCTCCGTGACCATTATTTGAGTTTCGGCTTCCTCTACACGCAATAAATTTTTTTAAATGATTTCAAAAAAGAGAGAGATATTTCTCTCAAATATATGAAAATACAGTGCAAATGTATAAGTATTTAACACAAGCTTATAAATGTTTTCGTAAAACTCGACTCTCGAGTGTGGTACAGGAAGGGATTGGGCGTGGACCCATCATGGCCTGTAATTAGTCGAGTAGTCTCAGAATTAGTTATTTCGTTTTCAGAAGCTTGCATAATGTTTTCAAAAAAACACTAGGGTATATTTGAGAAATTTTAAACGTAAGTATCTTCTAAAAAAATTGCATCGGTAGGTCTCATGAGACAAACTACTGTCTTGGCACGAGGCCGTGACAAAATCTTATTTGTATTCTTGGCACGAGGCCTTGGCTACGTGGTTATGATAGTCTGGCATTATGCATTCCATCATTATGAAAGTGGTTATTGATATTGCATGTGATTATTCGACTAGTAGAATATCCATGTGAATAAGTAAATGTAATTATTTCGTTTTATTTTTGTCATATTATGCTGAAGTTCAAGTTTAAAAGGCTTTTGTTTTAGTTATACATTGCTTTAAATGTTAATGATTATTTATGAAAGCTTCTACTATATTGTTATACATACTGGGCATCTGAGCTCACCCCTTTCAATGTTTTAATTTTTCCAGGATGTGAGGAAGTATTTTCGGAATGACCTGCAGGGATAGTATGAAAGGGATATGAGTGTGGAAAATGGAGACTATGTTATTGTTGTTTTTCACTGTATGATGTAATGTAACATTTATGAATGTATCTAGTGTTTCCAAGGCTACAAAACTAATCGGTCTGTTGAGACTTGATATTTTGTGATCATGCCACTATTACACAATAATGCACCGACTCTGGGTAACTGGGGTCGGGGCTTTACATTTTTCAAGGTAAAATGTGTAGGGGAGTTAAATACATGTAATTAATGGTTGTATGACCTTATTATTTTTTATTATAAAAAAATGATTGATATATTATTTTCATTGTTTTGTATATACATCTATGTTTATAAGAAATTCATGATTAATATAATTTATAATGTTTTTTGTATTTTTTTCATAAAATTTATTTAACTGACTTAGTTATCACATGTCTGGGGTGTATAAGAATTCAATTTGGAAATCATACTAATTTATCATTCCCACCCCATATATGTGTATATTGGGGAAAATTAATATGATATTTCTTTCATTTTAGGATATAGGGATCATTGTTTCATTATATGGGAATGTGTAAGGGAGGATGGACAGTAAAGGCTTGTGGTGGACATTTCAATATTGATGGGATATTTATTACACGTGGTTTCGTTTGTATCATATATTAATCTGGTCATTATATTATTTATATATTTTAGTTTCATTATATTCATGGTGTGTCACTATATATATTTTTGTGAGAATATGTGATTGTTGATAATGTTTGGATATTACATAATTCACTATTTTTGGATTTGGATGTCGTATGCTTCTTATCGATCCTTTAGTGGTTGAGGAATGATTCCATCTTATGTCTAATATTTTTATTCAGAATGGACTCTGGTTTAATTTTTCTAGCCTGATTGGGTTGTTATATATTTTAACAGTTTGATTCAATTAGGGTCCATTGATCATGGAAAAATGATCTGACGATACTATGGAGCTGAACTATAAAAATTCATGATCAATATCTTTATATTATGTCTAAAGGTTCTTATAGGATTAATAATTTAAGAGGTCATTAAACAAAATTATTCAGTGTTTCTTGTTTGACAAAGAAAGTTGTGTTGGGCATTGTCGTCTAAAATAGTTATTTCTACTCATGGATCATGTAGTACCCTGATTGGTATTTTATTGCATCCTATGTTTAAAGTATTCATGTTTCAAATAATTATGATTATTTTCATGTTTTAAAAGTTTAGAAAGATGAAAATAACCCTTAAATTTGCTTTTTTCCTCTTAATATTGCACCACAGGCTAGACCATATGACGAAACAACCCATGTTTTTCATGAAGATATCTTGTGTAAAATTGATAGATCAACACACTTATGTTGGGAGTGGTCATGATCATAGTGTGCGATGAGACTCCCAGTGGACCACAATAAGGATGACCTCACCACATCAAGTTGAAAGGTGTCACATGTCTAATATGGAAATATAATTCCTCCATATAGTAGAGTATCATCATGGTTGATCTCTTAGTCTTAGAGAAATTGACTCCAGCACATCCAAAACGGACATTACCGCAAATTTATGATCATTTATAATTTTATAAAATGGTCAAACTATCCCCTTGATCTTTAGGGGGAGTTATTCCAATTTATTATGGTGAGGGAGATCATATTTTTGAGGTCGTTAATAAATTATATACCTATTTTTTATTATTTATGTACCGATCATCTTTCATTCTTGATATATTTTTGGGAACCAGAAAATTTATATGATGAATTATGAACATATCCCCTTCTCCATATAGGTGGGAATCTTTATAATATCGGTTTGTTGTAGATAATAGAGGTATTCTATGTTTTGTGGTTTCCATTAAACATCCATTGATTTCCACCCTAATTTCCTCATGTTACATTCTAATCAAAGTCTACATAATCCTAGAAGTTTCTCAATCCAAGTTTGTTGATATATTTATTTTACCTTTGGGTCTTCCCTTTTGATCTAAGAGGATTCTCTCTCTTCAGATCGTGAATCATGATCAATTGTTATAAATTCCATGTGTCTGAGTTATGTGGTTTCATCAAAATCCATTGATTAAATTACAATTATTTCTTGATCATTTTAAATTGTTTTATTTTTGAATTATAATATGGAATAATTTATGATTCTATAAATTTGATGTTTTGGGATTCTTTGTAAAAACAATTTCTAATTTTTATTGATGATTAAAATGGATTCCAATGCATGTTTTATTAAATAATTTTTTGGTTTGATTATTTTAGTGTAATAATCCCTTAAATGATTTTAAATATGAAATAGAATAATCCATGTGTGATAAGTTTATGTAATTGAAAGCCTCTAGGTGTAAGCTATGGAACCTGGGAACTTGATATGCACAGTAGGGGTAGATTTGGGACAAGTGTGCTGGAATTATTTATTGATACCTACCAGATATTTAAATTAAAATGCGAACCAATAATTTTTTATGTTAGGGGTTAACTTGACTGTGTGTTTCCCTCTTCACTAGAACCATTTTTTAGGGATATGTGTACACTTTTTCATTTGGTCACTCATGAGTGAGGATCCTAGCTACCGTAGAGTTTATTTTCATTTGTACTAGTTTCCAGGTATTTTGGTATTAGATTTCTATTAATGCTTAAATTTTTGTTTGATTAAGTGGAATTTTAAATGAAAACTATTTATTTATTTATCAAATATTTATATACTGATGTGAAATGATGAATTATGATGATCTATTTTTCAATTTTAAAAAAAATTATTTCATGGATATATTCTAATTATTGATAATTATTTGTTTATTTATAAAAGACTACATATGAGACACACGGTGCAGTCCTACTAGGATTCTTTGTAACACAACCTACACATACCATTTGAGTGTGTATAGATATTCTTTTATATATTATAGGTAACATATGAGAACATCATAGAGGTGGTGAATATCCATATTAGTGGGTGTTTGGGAGTTTGGCGGGGAAATAGTGTGATCTTGTCCATAAAATCTAATTTAGTTAGATTTTTTTCTTTTAAGATATTTTGGTTTTCCATTTTTGGCATGGAACATGTATTTCACTATTCTCCTTATCTTCTATGTTTTGATTTTTTTGCATGTTTTCATTAATTTTTATTTGCATTATTCTTATCATTTGGTTTAAAATTAGAAAAAATATTCCCAATGGTATTTCTTGTTTCTCCAAAACTTTTTTCCATCCTATGTGGATTAATAATGTCTTTAGGCCTTTCTATAGGTAGTATTAGGTGTCGGTTTTTGGATTATCTAGTTTGTTTCATGAAAAATAGTAATTAAAGGAAGGATTTAGGATCATGATCTTCTTTTCATGGGATGTTTTGGTAGATAGAAGAAAGGATTGTTGGAACTTAAGGAGTGTGTTATGAGATATTTCTCTTATATTTCTCATAACATTCCTTAATATACAATGGGATATGGGGAAACATGTCACTTATGTTTATTTTTGATATAATATTAGTTCATTGATTATTTTCTCCTGATTCAGATTGATATTGTTCTCTTATCTGGTGTTCTTTTTTATTTCTTTAATATATCTCTATTACACTTCGAAGGCTTCCTGAAGTTTCTAAAGAGGGTGTTTCATAAGATTCTCCATGAAGAAACCTTAGAGTCAATTAGAATCTTGTTATATTTTTATTGTGAGTGATTTGTGATATAGACCCAGTGGTTGTCCTTACCCTTACATATGTTGGGGATTCGCATCCTGAGATTGGAGGAGATAAATATAAATCTAAAGTGTTTCTTTAGAAGAAACCATCATCCATTCATTTAATGAATGGTACCCATGTAGTGGAGGATTGTTTAGTGATTATCAAATGGTTTTTGGAATTTATAGAATCTCAGGGTCACATTAAGGTGAAATGTTTTACCATGAAGCTTCAAGTACCTAGTAAGAGATTGCGGGACACAATTGTTCAAGGTGATTAGATTGATAAAGTGTATAAATCTTTTTCAACCGAGCTTGCCAATATTCCTCCTGAGGTAATATTTAATACAAATTTAAAGTCTCATAGGTTCCATATGTGATTTGAACTAAGTATTTATTCTCTATTTTACATAGTGAATCTTACCTCATATTCTAAAGTGGTTGAAATAGATCTTAGGTAATAGATTAACTTAGTGATAATGTGAGGTTTGGTTGGAAATTATTTTCCACATAATTGTAGATTCATCATATTTAGGGGAAAAAGACCTATTGGAACAGGTATAATAATGGTGCAAGTAGTGGATCCCAACTACATAATTATTACACCCCATCATTAGTAACTTAAATTGGTCCTACGTAGTACCATTAGTGTGATAATAAGGTACACACATCATATAGTTTCTCCACAAATTCAATGATATATAAATCTTGTGGATACCAAGATCATGTAGATAAATTTCGTAGGATCCATCTATTCGTCATTTTAGACCTAGTTCATTAACCCCTAAATGATATATGGTGTAGACTCTTGCCTCATATAAAACAAGTTTCCAACCTTAGAACATTTAATTTAAGATGTTTCATGCAGTGTAAGTGTCACCCATTATAGTTGATAAGGTTCCTTCGATGGATATTGGTATTATCTAAATTCCTTCTTCTTTATCGAATTTATATGATACCAATACCTATCAATTTTTATATATACCAATTTTTTTAAATATACTAAAACATCCAAAAGAACTATATCATTTTTCTTAGAGTTGAGAAAACTTCTAAAACTGATGGAGAGGTGTTTTTGGTTCCCAAAATGTCACAAACACACACATATATACACATATATATATACATATATATATATATATATATATCAAAATATGAGATAGTTTGGAATTTTTTGGCTCTTAACGTTGTCATATATAACCTTATTACTAGGAAATATTAGTTAGTGTCGCATTAATCTAAAAATTATTTCTTTAATTTTTTGGTGTTTGTCTCTACCTCTAAAGGGAGATCTCAAGTAATTATGGGATAATGGATTTATTGATTTATTCAGGTAGAACCTACTTTATAGGAAAATTGTATATTAATATCTTATTTTGTAGTTAAACATAAGGATGAACCCATAGTTTGAAAGTTTCAAATAGTTGTTAGAGAGTCTCTTAAGGTATAACTAGTTGATTTTTCTTGTCTTACACTAGATCAAGAAGTTGAATTCTTGAGTTATTTTTCTCTAGGATCTCAAATCATATTTATTATTTTTTATTACATGGACTCAACTAAATTGAAGAAGATAATGATTCTATTTGATAAATTTAATGTTAATGGATTCATTCTACAGAGATAGTCATCTAGGGGATCCCCTATAATCTTTTACCCAAAAAGACCGACGGGATGTTTTTTTATTAAAATAATATTAATTGGGTAAAATTTATAAATGAGTGTATATTTTCATGTATCAAATATTTTTTATAAATTTAATGGATAAAAGTGGTTCTAAAAAATCAAACACCATCCTAGATATAATGATCTATGAGTTATATAGTCAGTTATTCTAAAGACCACCTTCATGAGATGGTATGGCCACATTGAATATCTCATGAATCGTTTTGGCCAGACTAACATTTTCCCTCTTTTCATGGCCTCAATAAATCATTCTTTACACAAATACATTGATTTTTTGGTAATTATACTATTGGAAGATATTACAATATATGAGAGAACTGAAGAAGAGAATGAGAATCACATAAAATTCATTCTATGGACCCGAAGGGATCACCATATATTTTATATCTTATCAAAATTTTGTTTCTGGTTTTGAGATGTAATATTCTATTGAGTATGTTTTAAAAACATTCAATCCAGATTGATCATAAGAAGTTAAGTGTTTTCTTGTTATGGGAGGTTACATTGAATGTATTTTTGATTTAAATATATCCTTTTGATAGAATATTATTAGTAGTTTGTGAATGTATATATCATATTTATTTACATGTTTTTTTATTAAAATTTCGAAATTCGTATGGTATTTTATGTGTCAAAAATATGTTAATTAATTGAATAAATGTTTGACCATAAAACCAATTATTATTTTACCAAAATTATGAAATGAAAATGTAGTGTTTTGTGATGATTTAGGTGAAGGCATGGTCTCTATTATTATGTAAGAATATGTTTCCATTTCATCTAGTTGTCTTCAACTTAAAACACATGAGAAGTATTTTCCCACCCATGATTTATAACATTCATCATTTATTCCTTCCCTCTAGAGTTTGAAGCATTACCCCTATGAGGAATGTTTCGTTGTTTATTATTGGTATAAGAGAATAATTTATATCCTTAAAGGTGAGGGGAGAAGAATTTTAGGGAATTTAACTTTATAATTTTCTATACTATATTAAACCATAATGTTTTTTCAGACACTGTGAGTTTAAAATTCCTTCTATTGTTTTGATAGAATCGAATGATGATTAGATTTTAATAGGTATCCAAGATCGCATGACATTTCATGTTATATAAGAAGAGACTTGTATAGTCCAGGATAGTGAACAGTAGACATCATATAACCTCAAGTTAGTTATTCAAGAGAAATATTACGATAACGAGTCCAAGACTACCATAAAATCCTTATATGATTAGAATACAATTTTTGAGTGGTCTCTCTCTATAGAAAGAATTATTATTTTAGGAAATCATATTATATTTATTCACTTATGAGGAATTATATGGTGGATGATTTTAATTATTCTTCATGAGACATTCATCCTGGTATGATGATGATGTACTATGACATGAGGTATCAATTATAATGGAATATTACCGAGCAAGGCCTAGATAATTTTGTTTCTTAGTTATATAGCTATCAATTGATCAAATATAAACACCAAAATCCAAATTTTTTAATTCACTCTATCCCTATAACCATATCAAAAAGAAATATGGTTTCTATGGATTTAATCATTGGATTTCTATGGAATCAATAATTGAAAATTTTGAAATGTTTGGATATTGATCAACTAAAAATGAATGTTCATTTCATTATGACTTGAGAAACTCCCAAGGTTAAATATTTATAATTTTTTTATGTTTAGAAGATTGTCAGGTTGAAGGGGTTATTTTATACTATTATTTTAGATAGGGTATCCCAATTTACCTCTTAGTTTGGTAAAGGGATCCAAGAAGATAGAGGTTCATAAGTTTAATGGAGCATGCCCTTCCATCATTAGACATAAGAATAATCATAATAAAACATCATATTTTGAAGGATATGAACCATGCATGTATCATGAACATTTTAAGATTTTGGGATAGATATTGGGGACTAGATGATTTTTCTTAAATTAATATTTAATCTTCATCCAAATGATTGGATCCCTTTAAGGGTATGTATAGTCAAAAAAATTGAAAATCACCAAATTATTGGTTTGAGGTTTGTGAAATTTTTATTTTGGTATTAAGAACTATCTTATTGATTTTATAAAGGTTTTTTATTATTTTTAAATGGATAAATATTTTTTAGAGACGAAATAAATCTTATGGGGATCATTCGTGTTGTCCTATATAATTTTTGAAAGGTGAATGTGTATTATTAAATATTTCACCTTAGTTAAGTCATCATCGTCTTGATAAAAAAGGTAATTTTTTATGAGATACATGGGACCTATTGAGATCATTAAGTAAATTGGAATAAAGGCTTATCAGATTTCTATATCATATCATTTAAATTGTTCCCATGATATTTTCCATGGTTTTAATATTGAGAATTATTTTCATTATCCCAATAATGTTATGAACTTGGAAGAGAATGATTTAGTACCATATGTACGATTAGTCAATCAACATTTTTTTTCTTTGTTAAAATTCTATTTTATAAATATATTCTATTGGTCCGAGTGTTTTGGAAACAATAAATCAATTCTAATTATACATGGTATAGATAATTATATATAATGGATCATTTACCGCATCTAATATTAGATAAATATTATACAAAATTACGTTTATGTGAAATAAGAAGATATTGTGGGGGATTTTCCCATAACAAATTTAAGAAATACACTTTTCTAATAATTTTATTTTTGTGTATTGAAAGTGTTATAGTATGAATAGTTACATTAAATATGGTTTTTTATCTTTATTATGAAAAATATATATATGATGTTGTGTTCCAAGATAAATTTTTCTTGGAGACAACCTTTTTAAAATAGGGAGACAAAAACATCAGGAATAGTAATGGTCACATGTTTGGATCACAGAGATTCTTTGTGGGGACTATGACCTAGATGGACTCAATACTATATATTGAATGGTGTGTTGGGGTTAAAATGGATAAGAATTTTTTATACACCCGAGATTTATTCCATGGTATGTGTCTTCAGTGTCTATGATCAAATCCACCAATGAATGGTGGAAACTACCACACTTTGGTGATTACTGTTTGAGTTTGGATGTCACTGAATATGTTACATAATCCTCAGAGGAGTTTAAAACATTGATTAGGGAATTTGAGATGTTGTTGGGGATGGGACTAATTTATTATCGGATCATTTTCACTATATATAAACACTTCCCTTTTCCTTAATTGATAGATTTTTGGGATCTAGATTATTTCTTGTGTGAATTCAGGATGTGTTCGCTTCCGAATCATGGTGAGATGCTTATTGGTACAATTTTCTCATTAATAATAAATGTATTTTTATGTCACTATTTCCCAATATCATAAATTGATTTCTTCCCAACATTCATCATGTTTCTATCAACATGAAGTCCATTGTATCTAGGGTTCTATCTTATCCAATTTTATTGAGAATGTACTTTTTGTTTAGAGGCTTCTCTTACTATATAAGATAATTTTTGGATATTATGTCCTAATTTAAATTAGTAAATTACAAGTGTTAAAAGTTTTAGACTTGATAATAATCCATTGTTTTATGAGTTATTCTTCTTTTCTCAATTTATATTGGGTTTTATAAATTGGTTAAGGACATGATTTTTTATTCTTGAAATGTGAATATTTGGACCTCTTGGTGAAATAGATTTCCCCATTTTTACAATTGACTAAAGAGTATTTAATTGCATGTTTTATTGAATATTTTGGATATTTGATTATAGATTTGCGATAACAACTGAATTAATGTCAAATATTAACGTAAATACTCTATGTCTGGGCTATTATTCAAAATAGATTCCCCCATGTGTTGTCTGTTTGGGAAATTGAAGGCCTCCAAGTTTGTAATACAGAATAGGGGATTATAGGTTACATAGGATGGTGGTCGATTTTAGACAATTATTCTAGGATTATTTTCAATTACCATATATGACTTGCACTTCAAGTCTAATTTATAAGGCCTCAGCCTTAAACCTTACTTAATCTTGAGTTATTACAAGATTAGACATTGAGGATTTTTCAGGTTTAGAGTTTTAGAGAATTAGATCATGAAACTTGCATTACATTCCACATTTAAACAAAGTGGTCACATGAAAGACAGTATTCATTCTTCCCATCAACGGAAACATATTGAAAATAAAACATGGATTATTTCTTGACACATCCTTGACACTATCATCACATCTTGTACCTTTCCCTTGACCTGTGAAAAACATTTCAAAAACATGGGATGAGTATAAAAAGCTCAGTAAGGGTTATAAAAAATAGGGAAAGGAAACATGAGTTCATATATACATAAGAATGAAATCATACTTTACCCATAAAACATAGGAACTTTAACATACCTCATCAAACCATGAATAAATCATAGAAATCATAAGACATAAACGGTAACTTGAGGCATTCATAACATTCTTACGTAGGGAGTAACCCTCTTGGTTACATTTGGAATACCCATCACAGTATATTCCCTAAATCTCTTTGGAGAAACCTTAACGTTTCACTCCTTCGCATTACCCAATGCATTGGAAAGCTATATCGGGCTCACCCGCCCTTAGTTTATCACGGAACAACTCGTCTTCATAATAATGCCCAAGAACCTCAACATAATCGTATCACATAAAACATGCATAAAGAAAACATAACATTTCCACCTTTCAATCACAAGATATCAATACAACACATTGATATAAAAACATTATGAAAACCATTTTCAATACCAAAATAAAAGAAAAGTAAAACATGGTTTTTATTTTTCTTTTAAAAAAAAGTATGGCTTGTAGAGGAAGCCAAAACTCAAATAATGGTCACGGCGGCGGAGAAGTCGTTGTCGCCGCATACGTACGACAAAAACATTCCAGTTTGTCGTTTAATAAACACTTCATATAAAAAAGATTCCTTTTGAATAAACGTAAAACTCAAAGGGGTTTATACACCGTATAAAAGAAGGTTGTGTATAAAACAGAATATTCCTCAATGAAAGGAGATTGAGACGAAGTCCCTTACAAAGATGGTATCCTTGGTTTAAGGATAAATAAATTACATAATTATGTGTGACAAAAGAATACACCAAATTTAAGTGGATATTAAGTGTAAAATAATCAAAGGTCATTCACACATATTCAAAGGATGACATATTCAATAACTACATGTTGAACCCAAAGAAATCGAAATTGGGTTAAGAAGTTCCCTTGACAGTCTAACAGCATCAAATCAAAATGAGTTGATGAGAGATAAAAAAGGGTATCTCATCACTTGGACATAAAATTTACATCAATAAGGATATATGAGAACATATCCCAACATAACAATATGTAAATTAAAAGACCCAACAAAAGAATTCTTTTAAAAAGAGGAGGGTGAAAGGTTCCCTTACCGACATGGGTATCTTTCGAAACATATGCCCCGTGAAAGAAGGACAATACATCATTGATGTAAATACTAATAAATGAAAGAATATTACACAATGAGTAAAATAATGGTCAGTAAATACACCACTCAAAGGAAATTGTGTCAAATGTAGCATAAATCTCACGGAAATAAAAGTGAGATGAAAAATCCCTTACGAAAACTCGGCAGCCTAACGGCGCCACTTAAGACTTCCAAAATGGATTGATGAGAGGAAATAGGTTCTCTCATCATATTAACATAATGTTTAAAGAAAGAGGAATATAAAAGAACATCCCCCAACATAACAAGGAGGAGCTTAAAAGAAGTGACATAAAGGAGAGTACTTAAAGAGAAAGAGAGAGATTAGATCTCCTACGAAAATTCGGCAGCCTAACGGCGCCACTCAAAACTTCCAAAATGGATTGATGATAGAGAATAGGGTCTCTCATCACATGAACATAAAAATTACAGTAATAGTAATATAAAAGGTCATCCCAATAACAAGAAATATGATCTTTAAAAGGAATGATATAAAATTGTGTACTTAAAAAGAATGAGAGGAGTAGGATCCCTTACCTCAAGTCCAACTTGTCTTGTTCATTTCATTAACGTCCTGAATAATAAACTTGAGTTAATTTACACTTTATTAAGAACCTTTTTCTAGTTAATTATTCCGTTTAGATCACTTATTTCCAAGTTATAAACATTATGTAATCATTTAAGTTAATAATGTTTGTTTTGTCGATATTTGGTTCTTAAGTTGAAAGTGAACTTCTTGCAATTACATGTTGTTCGTGTGGTCAATGGTTCATTATATCAATAATTATATTCATGATTTGGATATCATATATATCATATATATCCAGCATATAAATGTATTTATAATATTACATAATCATTTAGAGGTAATAAATGAAATGCACCGTTCATGGAGACAGTAAGTCGTACGTACGCATGAACGCTACTTTCATTTCATTGTCATATTAATGGAATTAAAACTAAATGAGAGGTACGTATATTTTATTTCCATAATTATATTATATATATATATATCCGTTATAAATTTGTACTTATAATAGTACATTACATTTGGGGATAATAAATGAAATGCACCGTTCATGGAGACGGTAAGCCGTGCGTACGCATGAACGCTACTTTCATTTCTGTCTCATATATTAATGGAAAGAAATAATAATGATATATAGGTATATTATAATTCTATTATAAAATCATATATAATAACTTTAAATCCATCGTTTATACTTCCTACATATGGCATTAACGAATCACATCACTTTGAGGGGGCGGTAGTCCGCACTTCCTAAAATGAAATTATCGTGTTTACCCACAATGGAGACCATAAAGGTATGCCACAAAAGAAAAATACAGAATCTTAGATAAAAAATAAACATATTATATATCATATATAAATATAGTGACATCTTAATGTCCACCTTTGAAGGTGTTAGAAGAATGTTGAACAATCATCGTTTCGGGAGGCAGAAATTCGCCATCCACGGAAACAATATGTTCATTAACCATTAGATGTAGGTGTGTGAAAGTGTAGCTCGAATACTTATTATAACAACATCCTAGTATATTGAAGATACTGTATTTGTTACAAAATAAATTAATAAAAAGAGTTTAGGGGGTTGGAGAGGAAAAACAAAACAAAAGGACTCAAGTGAAGACATTATCTTAAAATCGGGTAACTCCCTTTGGTTTGAGCTCAAAGGCTTCCTTGGGAAGACTTCTGCCCAAAGTGAGGCTTCAAGGAGTAAGAGAGGTAATTTTAGAGACAAAATGGGCAGAGGGGGGTCGATCCAAAGGCTTTGGGAGTGTGGGTAAGGAGTTAGAAGTGGGGGCCTTTTATAAGAGGAGAGGAGGGGCACTCTTGGAAGGTAAAGAAAAGTCACTTTATTTTAAAATGGTATTCGGATTTAAGAGGTCCCGCATAGATGTGTTTCGAGGATAAGGTGATAAGAGTCTGAAATCCACTCATCCAATAGGTTTTGGACATGTGTAGGTCTTAGATATTACATTATATTTCCATTTTATTTAAATCGTTAAATAATGAGGTCATCGCTGCATCATCATGATGTCATAGATAATTTAATTTATTTAATGTCTAAAAAATTATAAAAAAAATACTATGATGTAGGAAATATTTTTATCTTTACAATTAATATTTATAGTCAAAAATATGATTTTTATAACCCCATGTAAAAATTGTTTTAGTAAAACATTTCATGTTTGTCTCATTTTTACTTTAACTTTAAATAAAAAGATATTAATGTCATTTTCCAACCAAAGTGGCTTCATGGGGTACCCAAGTTGAACCATGGGTTGTCTCAGTCGTCCATGACACATCCAATGATGTTAGGACATGTTTCAAGTTCATTTCACATTATTTAAACATTATTTTTACCTTAAACTACACTAATTACCTCTAATCGCGATTAAAAACTTAATAAGTTACTATTCACCAAAAAATTATTTTTATCCCATTGAACCACATTTTACTTATTAATGAAAACCATGTATGTCGGATTTTTTAAATTCAAAACACAAAGATGGAAAAATTTTATTTAAGCGGAAAAATCATTTTTTATAAGTACCACTTAGTGGTTTCACTATTAATCAAAAATTGAAGTTTTTCAGAAAAATCCCAAAAATTCACCCTAAGCTATATTTGATATTAAGAATTCAAAAATGAAGTCTATTTTACAAAATTAAAAACATATAAGTCACATTAATTAATTTAATAATTAATTCCCGCTGTCAGAGCAAATAGCGTGTTTTTATGAAACAATAAGTATCAAAAGATTGACTCTAGTTTAAGTCTGATTTCAAAGTGAAATTAATTCCAATGACCACTATTGGATCTAATGGTAAAAATATATTCTAATTTAACTTTAAAACCAATTCAAAATATAATCTAATCATATAAATAAATTATATTAAAAAGTGGTTTTTAATTAAAATACAACATTTTACACTATTCATTAAAAAATGAACTTTATCGGAAAGATACCAAAAATTTACACAAAGTAAATTTTGATGTTCCGATTCTTAAGAAGAGTTTTATTTGGTCCAATATAATGTTTAAGAGTGAACAAAACTATATTTAATGACGGTTCACCATCAAAAGGTGATAAGTGAGCCTTTAGTGAAAACTAGGGCATATACGCCTAAAATTGAATTCTTTCCGTATTTTAAGCCTTTATTGTTTATTGGATAAATGTAAAAACATTTAAAAACATATATAAAAATATTTTAGTTATTTCAATCCATTCCCTCCAATACAACGGCTACATGTTAACTACTATTTAAAATAGTATTATTTTATTATTAGAGTGCAACATAAAATTCCGAAGAAACTCGTTGTTGCGTGTTGGGTACGCCATCGAGCATAGCATCCCCTTTAAAGTCATATTAATATTTTATTAAAAAATATGGATAAAAATAAAAATGTCATATTCTTTATTCACCTGGGATGTTACATCCTTCCCCCCTTTTGGAAATTGCGTCCTCGCAATTTTAAAATTGGGCTCGGAAACTTCATTAAAAATCCCACATCGAAACAAGAGTTGGTAAAACAATCACTTTAAAATAAAGAAAGATAAGTATAGAGGTCACCCGAGTTAACCCATACTAGGATTCCATGTAGGAAAACATGGACATGGAGGAGAAAACATAGGGTCATGTTCTGATGGAGAGTGATATAAAACATGTTTAGGAGAAAGTTAACAATAAGAAAATCACAAACTTGTGATGGGTTAAACAGTGTTGGGTTCCCCAGTAGGAAAAGTTAATAGACAACATTTTTGTTTTAAGTTACTTTTTATTGAAAAATTTGTTTTTGAGCTTAAATAAAACATAAGGAAACATACTTACTTGTCATGTTGACTTTCAAATTTTACTAGATTTCTCACACATACTCATACTTTCTCCAAAAGACGAGTATTTAGGAAGAATTTTTCGCATTAAGAGTACTATAAACAACTTCTAGAGGAGCACCTAATCCACAAAAAAAGAACTATACATTTCCCATGTCTTCAAACCTTAACCAAAACTAAAACCAAAAAGGTTACTACAAGATCAGATAATCCAGAAAAGGATAACCCTTTATAAAAATAAAATCTATTCTTAATCTCAAAATTTGTCCACCAAAACCCAAAGTTCAACGAGGACCATTGGATAACCAATTTGTCCATAAAATTCTTCAAAGTAAAACAATATAAGATTGAAACCCAACTATTTGAAGGATTTAGTCACATAGTCTTCCAAGTTAAATCATAACATTTATCTCCAAACAACATCAGTTTCTCCTAAAGTCTCGTATTGAAAAGTAATTAACCTGATCACATATCCTTCATGATAGGTTAATAATTTTCATAAATAACCCAAAATCAACTTACTCTTAATTCATAAAATCATCTAACTAAAAAGAATCGGTCAAACTAACCAGGGACTTCACGTAGTCCACTGGCAGGCAATAAATACCAGTTGCACTTTGGTTGTGTGTTCGATTCCCGCGGCTTCGTCCGACGTGACGGGTTGTCACATGGTCTGCATGTTGTCCCTTTTCAAAAACTATATAATTTAATAACATTCCTCAAAAATAGATAAATTCATCAAAAATAAATATAACATATTCCTCATGTTTATCTCATTCCTTTTTATTCCATCATATCATATAATAACCCATAATTATCTCAAAAGTAAGGATCATATAAACTCTAATTTCTACCTTTATAATTATTACCTAAACTTCCACATCGATTTGGTCATCTCATACATGATGCATTATAGAACATACCATGGTTCAAGTGGTTGATCATGACTCCTTGATAGTTGGTTTAGAACAACCATGAGATTCCTCATTGAATCCCCCATTTCATCAAGTCTCTTATTCAGATAACCACCACAGTTTCCTTCAAACCTGTTGTCTCTTTGGTGCCTGCTAGATCCATCATTTCACTAAAAACAGAAACGTCAGTGTGAGTATATCAACAGAACCATCATTTACTAATGAGGGAGATAACCACTAAGATATACTTACTCATTCACTTTATCTAAAACTAGGACTCTTTCTGAAATCCTATCAATTATGGTACTGTCACTTATGCTTAGAGAATACCCTAACCTCCAAAGTTATCTAAATCGACCTCTGATACAAACTATAAGGCCCCAGCCTTAAACCTTACTTAATCTTGAGTTATTACAAGATTACACATTGAGGATCTTTTCAGGTTTAGAGTTTTAGAGAATTAGATCATGAAACTTGCATTACATTCCAAATTTAAAAAAAGTGGTTACATAAAAGACATTATTCATTCTTCCCATCAACGGAAACATATTGAAAATAAAACATGGATTCTTTCTTGAAACATCCTTGACACTATCATCACATATTGTACCTTTCCCTTGACCTGTGAAAAACATTTCAAAAACTCGGGATGAGCATAAAAAGCTCAGCAATGGTTATAAAAAATATGGAAAGGAAACATGAGTTCATATATACATAAGAATGAAATCATACTTTACCCATAAAACATAGGAACTTTAACATACCTCATCAAACCATGAATAAATCATAGAAATCATAAGACATAAACGGTAACTTGAGGCATTAATAACATTCTTACGTAGGGAGTAACCCTCTTGGTTACGTTTGGAATACCCATCACAGTATATTCCCTAAATCTCTTCGGATAAACCATAACGTTTCACTCCTTCACGTTACCCAATGCATTGGAGAGCTATATCGGGCTCACCCGCCCTTAGTTTATCCCGGAACCACCCGTCTTCATAAAAATGCCCAAGAACCTCAACATAATCGTATCACATAAAAAATGAATAAAGGAAACATAACATTTCCACCTTTCAATCACAAGATATCAATACAACACATTGATATAAAAACATTATGAAAACCATTTTCAATACCAAAATAAAATAAAAGTAAAACATGGTTTTTATTTTTCTTTTAAAAAAAATTATGGCTTGTAGAGAAAGCCAAAACTCAAATAATGGTCGCGGCGGTGGAGAAGTCGTTGTCGCCGCATATGTACGACAAACACATTCCCTTTTGTCATTTAATAAACACTTCGTATAAAAAATATTCCTTTTGAATAAACGTAAAAGTAAAAGGGGTTTATACACCGTATAAAAGAAGGTTGTGTATAAAATAGAATATGCCTCAATGAAAGGAGATTGAGACGAAGTCCCTTACAAAGACGGTATCCTTGGTTTAAGGATAAATCAATTACATAATTATGTGTGACAAAAGAATACACCAAATATAAGTGGATATTAATTTTAAAATAATCAAAGGTTATTCACACATATTCAAAGGATGACATATTCAATAACTACATGTTGAACCCAAAGAAATCGAAATTGGGTTAAGAAGTTCCCTTGACAGCCTAACGGCGTCACATAAAAATGAGTTGATGAGAGATAAAAAAGGGTATCTCATCACTTGGACATAAAATTTACATCAATAAGGATATATGAGAACATATCCCAACATAACAATATGTAAATTAAAATACCCAACAAAAGAAGTCTTTTAAAAAGAGGATGGTGAAAGGTTCCCTTACCGACATGGGTATATTTCGAAACATACGCCCCGTGAAAGAAGTACAACACATCATTGATGTAAATACTCATAAATGAAAGAATATTACACAATGAGTAAAATAATGGTCAGTACATACACCACTAAAAGGAAATTGTGGAAAATGTAGCATAAATCTCACGGAAATAAAAGTGAGATGAAAAATCTCTTACGAAAACTCGGCAGCCTAACGGCGCCCCTTAAGACTTCCAAAATGGATTGATGAGAGGAAATAGGGTCTCTCATCATATTAACATAAATTTTAAATAAATAGGAATATAAAATAACCTCCCCCAACATAACAAGGAGGATCTTAAAAGAAGTGACATAAAGGAGAGTACTTAAAGAGAAAGAGAGAGGTTAGATCTCTTACGAAAATTCGGCAGCCTAACGGCGCCACTCAAAACATCCAAAATGGATTGATGAGAGAGAATAGGGTATATAATCACATGAACATAAAAATTACAGTAATAGTAATATAAAAGATCATCCCAATAACAAGAAATATGAGCTTTAAAAGGAATGACATAAAATTGTTTACTTAAAAAGAAAGAGAGGAGTAGGATCCCTTACCTCAAGTCCAACTTGTCTTGTTCGTTTCTTTAAGGTCCTGAATAATAAACATGAGTTAATTTCCACTTTATTAAGAACCTTTTTCTAGTTCATTATTCCTTTTATATCACTTATTTCCATGTTATAAACATTATGTAATCATTTAAGTTAATAATGTTTGTTTTGTCGATATTTGGTTCTTAAGTCGAAAGTGAACTTCTTACAATTACATGTTGTTAGTGTGGTCAATGGTTCATTATATCCATAATGATATTCATGATTTGGATATCATATATATCATATATATCCAGCATATAAATTTATTTATAATATTACATAATCATTTAGAGGTAAGAAATGAAATGCACCGTTCATGGAGACGGTAAGTCGTACGTACGCATGAACGCTACTTTCATTTCTTTGTCTTATTAATGGAATTAAAACTAAATGAGAGGTATGTATATTTTAATTCCAGAATTATATTATATATATATATATATATATCCATTATAAATATGTACTTATAATAGTACAATACATTTGGGGATAAGAAATGAAATGCACCGTTCATGGAGACGGTAAGCCGTGCGTACGCATGAACGCTACTTTCATTTTTGTCTCATATATTAATCGAATGAAATAATAACGATATAGAGGTATATTATAATTCCAGTATAAAATAATATATAATAACTTTAAATCCATCCTTTATACGTTCCACATATGGCATTAACGAATCACATCACTTTGAGGGGGCGGTAGTCTGCACTTCCTAAAATGAAATTATCGTGTTTACCCACAATGGAGACCATAAAGGTATGCCAAAAAAGAAAAATACAGAATCTTAGATAAAACATAAACATATCATATATCATATATAAATATAGTGACATCTTAATGGCCACCTTTTAAGGTGTTAGAAGAATGTTGAACAATCATCGTTTCGGGAGGCAGAAATTCGCCATCCACGGAAACAGTATGTTCTTCAACCATTAGATGTAGGTGTGTGAAAGTGTAGCTTGAATCCTTCATATAAAAACATCCTAGTATATTGAAGATATTGGAGTTGTTACAAAAGAAATTAATAAAAAGATTTTAGGGGTTTGGAGAGGAAAAATAAAACAAAAGGACTCAAGTGAAGACATTACCTTAAAATCGGGTAACTCCCTTTGGTTTGAGCTCAAAGGCTTCCTTGGGAAGACTTATGCCCAAAGTGAGGATTCAAGGAGTAAGAGAGGGAAGTGGAGAGACAAAATGGGCAGAGGTTGGCCGATCCAAAGGCTTTGGGAGTATGGGTATGGAGTTAGAGGTGGGGACCTTCTATAAGAGGAGAGGAGGGGCACTCTTGGAAGGTAAAGAAAAGTCACTTTATTTTAAAATGGTATTCGGATTTAAGAGGTCCCACATTGATGTGTTTCAAGGATAAGGTGATAAGGGTTCGCAATCCACTCATCCAATAGTTTTTGTACATGTGTAGGTCTTAGATATTACATTATATTTCCATTTTATTTAAATCGTTAAATAAAGAGTTCATCGCTGCATCATCATGATGTCATAGATAATTTAATTTATTTAATGTCTAAAAAATTATAAAAAAATAATATGATGTAGGAAATATTTTTATATTTCCAATGAATATTTATAGTCAAAAATATGATTTGTATAACCCCATGTAAAAAATTGTTTTAGTAAAACATATCATGTTTGTCTCATTTTTACTTTAACATTAAATAAAAAGATATTAATGTCATTTTCCAACCAAAGTGGCTTCATGGGGTCCCCAAGTTAACCCATGGGTTTCCTTGGTCGGCCATGACACATCCAATGAGGTTATTACATGTGTCAAGTTCATTTCACATTATTAAAACATTATTTTTACCATAAACTACACTAATTACCTCTAATCGTGATTAAAAACTTAATAAGTTACTATTCACCAAAAAATTATTTTTATCCCATTGAACCACATTTTACTTATTAATGAAAACCATGTATGTCGGATTTTTTAAATTCAAAACACAAAGATGGAAAAATTTTATTTAAGCGGAAAAATCAGTTTTTATAAGTACCACTTAGTGGTTTCACTATTAATCAAAAATTGAAGTTTTTCAGAAAAATCCCAAAAATTCACCCTAAGCTATATTTGATATTAAGAATTAAAAAATGAAGTCTATTTTACAAAATTAAAAACATATAAGTCACATTAATTAAATTAATAATTAATTCCCGCTGTCAGAGCAAATAGCGTGTTTTTATGAAACAATAAGTATCAAAAGATTGACTCTAGTTTAAGTCTGATTTCGAAGTGAAATTAATTCCAATGACCACTATTGGATTTAATGGTAAAAATATATTCTAATTTCACTTTAAAACCAATTAAAAGGATAATCTAATCATATAAATAAATTAGATTAAAATGTGGTTTTGAATTAAAATACAACATTACACACTATTCATTAAAAAAATGAACTTTATCGGAAAGATACCAAAAATTTACACAAAGTAAATTTTGATGTCCCGATTCGTAAGAAGAGTTTTATTTGGTCGAATAGAATGTTTAAGAGTGAACAAAAATATATTTAATGACGGTTCTCCATCAAAAGGCGATAAGTAATCCTTTAGTGAAAACTAGGGCATATACGCCTAAAATTGAATTCTTTCCGTATTTTAAGCCTTTATCGTTTATTGGATAAATGTAAAAACATTTAAAAACATATATAATCATATTTTAGTTATTTAAATCCATTCCCGCCAATACAACGTCTACATGTTGACTACCATTTAAAATATTATTATTTTATTATTAGAGTGCAACGTAAGATTCCCAAGAAACTCGTTGTTGCATGTTGGGTACGCCATCGAGCATAGCGTCCCCTTTAAAGTCATATTAATATTTTGTTCACAAATATGGATAAAAATAAAAATGTCATATTCTTTATTCACCTGGGTTGTTACATAATGTAACACCACAAAACATCTAGATGAAGAACATTTTATTAGAATGTATTCATGACACGCAACACTAAGTGTAGAAAGGAATATAACCCCTAAATACTTTACGATATATTTTATATTTTAAATTTAATATATTATAAAAAATTTAATTCACATAATACTGATTTATCTTGTGTCGCACTCAGCAATGAGTTTCTTTGATTGATTGTGTTACATGAAAAATTGTGTTTTCCAGAAAAAAAAATATATTATTAAAATATTATTTCATAATACGATATGATATAAAATAGTTGTTAAATTATAGTTTATTAATAGTGTTAAATAAATTATAAAAGTATATGGTTGAATTCATTGGTTACTAATTAATTATAAATGAAAATAAAAACCAATTGAATATAAAGGAAATGTTTTTATAAAAACCATTTTTACACACTAAAAGAATTTTATCATAATAAATTAAATTAATTTCTGTTATTTAATGAATATAAAGGAAATTTATATATTATATATTAAATAAAATATTTTTTCATGAGTCAAATATATTTTATAGGCATAAGATAAGAACAAATCTAATTTACACATAGAAAATCTATATTTTTTGAAAGACACTTTTGATGCCTTTTAATGGAGATCATGTTTTAAAACAAAATATTAAAAAGTTTATAAAAATTATTTGAATAAATAAATTATTTTTTTAATTAATAATTTCACATTTATCTTAGGGTAAATTTTGGGTATTTTATTGGAATTTTCAATTGTTGGTGAATAGAGAATAATACTGAATTATAATTTAAAACAAAAATTATGTATAAATAATTTATAATGGTTAATTTATATTTTTTAATTGGTTTTAATGTAAAATTAGATAAATTATTCAAAAATTAATCCAATTTATTTCATTGGTATTTGTTTTATATTTAATTTAGTTATAAATACTTTGTATGCCTTTGAACATTTCCACTTTAAACCCCCATTTTCCTGTCCCATCTGTGGGATTAATTTTAAATTAACTTAAACCCCTTATGTGATTTAAATTTAGAAAAAATTATTAAATTTTTCGAATAAGAAAATGTTATATTTTATTTTACAGTAAACATAGTTTTTTAGAAAAAAATTTAGTTAAATAAATTAAATTTAATTATAGGGATGAAATTGTAAATTAGCTTACATAGTGGTTAAACACTAGTCCTAAAGGAAAAATAATCTATAAAGATGTCCAAAAATAATTATATTAAAATATATTAACCATATTACCTCTTTGATCAAAAAACATTCGTTATTGGGGACACATAATGTAAGGGAGACCTCTCATTAATGTTTAGCCTTTTCTATTTTCAAGAATGCTACTCCTCCACTATAAACATACACTTAACTCATTACTTATTTAAACCTTTCAAGACATTTGACCTAACAAAACCATGCCAAAAAAATTCCAAAATTCCCTCCCCATATCTTGTAAGACTCAATTTTTTCATTAATCCAAACAAATAATTCATTTGGTGTAAACCAACTAGAGTTACTAGAAGAAGTGGTAATATTATTCAATGAGTACAACTGTATTATTTCTTTATCCACCCATTAGATTATTATTATATATTTAATATATAATAAAATTATTAAATTAAATCTAATTATATGTTTTTATGTTAATATTACTACCTATAGCCACTCACACTTCCATCAAATGTGACACACAATCATTGTTCATGTGTACGGAGGACAACCGTCACACAAACAGATGTAATTCGTTCTTCCATTACCAACATTTAAAATTGGTAATAATGATGGAATTATTGTTTATATAAGATATATCTGATATTTATAATGTATTTATGCTTCTATAATTATTATATAACATATACCTTCATGATTTCCATTTTTTGGGAATACAATTGTATCGTTTGTAGACCTGTAGACTACCTCCTCCTCAAAGTGATGTGATCCGTTCATGATTTACATGGATTTAATTAAGGTTGGTTTAATTAAAATTATGTGATATATATATAAATAATGATACTATATTGATAATATATATATTTATCCCTTTCATTTCCTTTCTTTTAATATGATAAAAAATTTAATGATAGTTCATGTGTACGTATGATCTATAATCTCCATTAACGGTATATTCCATTTCCTATAACCCAATTTTATGGATTAACATAAATACATATATAATAAGTATTTAAGAAATTTAAATCACTGATTTAATTATGGATATTATAAAATCATGATCTAATTAAAATGAAAAAAATGTAACATGTCAAAAAATACTTGATAAACAAAGCAATTAACACATGAAAGAACGAAAATAATGAAGTATTATTAAAAAATAATAAAATATTATAAAAGGATAATATAGGACATTATAATTATTAATAATGTTCTGGTATAAATTAATAACATTTTTAAAACCATTATACAAGAGGTTAAAGGGAATTCAACAAAAAAAGGAGTGTAAGGTAAGGGAATCTCGTCTCACTTTTTCTTCTGTGAAGCATAAACCATTTTCACCAATTATTTAATTTTGTTATTTAATTATAACACTTATTATATTTTATATCAAGAGTAAATTTATATTGAATTTATTTTAATTTTAAATTTGAATTATTTTATTTGTGGGGTTTGAATTAAATGTTATTATGTGGTAAAGAATCGAATAACTCAAATTCTTTTCATTTGGTTATATTATTTCCTCATTATTGTTAATGTTAAATGGTTATATGTATAATCTATTTTGATAATATTATGATTTATTTCAACTTTATTTAATTGGATTTATATTATACACATATAATTGATTCATTGGTTGTTTCCCACTTTGAACATTATTATAAGAACCCCGACCCAAGTAGCGTAGAGCTAGTTCCATACTATATTACATTGGTATGAATACAAGGAATATCATCCCAAATGATTAAATAGTATAGTATAATTGGAAACATGGATATATTCAAAATTTTCACATTAAAAAATGAAATTAAAAATAATATGGTGATTCAATTTTGAACATTCATAACTCTGATATTATCCCTACAAGTCATTCATAATATTAATCTTCACATCATGTGGAAAAATAAAAAACAAGAAAGGGGTGATCTCATATTCTCAGAAATGTTAGGTAAAAAATTGGAAGTTATCATAAATATAAACATTAATCATGGTGACTAACAAAAATACTTGCCTTTAAAAATAAACACAGGAATAATATAGAAGGAAAGAAATATAAGTAAATAAATCCTTAAACTGGTCATAAGATATTGAACCATAGTCGTGGATATTATATGAATAAAATTTTACATGGTATATTAGTTTCTTATATCATAATTATGGAATTCATAATTCCTGACAACTGAAACATAATATCAATGCCTCGTCCAAGATTTCCGTAAATACTAGGGTAAGGCCTTAGCCAAAACCCAATTTTTTTGTCTCATGAGACCTATAGATGCATCCAGAAGCTATAGAGGGCTCCACCCATAACTCTATTAGTCCACTTAATTCCTAATATGAATGGGGATAAACATAAAAAATATATACATATTAAATTTAAATAACTTTCCCCAATCTGTAATCGTAATCACTAACTAATCTGAGTAGCTTGGTTAAAGCTATCAAGATAGCACATCCTAGGTCAAACTGGTCATAAACGATTAATAATATATGATAGATGAAAATAATAATATATAAATATTAATAAAGAACAAAATTAAATAAATTTTTTGAAATTGGTGAAAATACACTAATAAAATCATTGAGAAATTGTTGAGAGAAATACACTTTTTTACTTTTCAAAGAAGAGTTCTTCTAGAAAAATTATTTGTATTTGTTTTGATTGTTTGTATAAGAACAAAAATTAACAAATAATGTTTTTCATTAAAAATTAGTTATTTTAGGAAAATTATGGTGTCTTAAAAAATATTATGGATGGTACTTTAAAATGGGTAAGAACTCAATACATTCCCT
This sequence comes from Viscum album, assembly GCA_963277665.1. Taxonomy (NCBI): domain Eukaryota; kingdom Viridiplantae; phylum Streptophyta; class Magnoliopsida; order Santalales; family Viscaceae; genus Viscum; species Viscum album. The sequence goes on along the minus strand of OY728121.1, from coordinate 82,350,055 downwards.
TTAATTGGGCTTGCGTATCGAGAGAAAATGATCAGGGAACCCTGTAAAATATTTATTCTACCATAAATGAATGATGAAATGATATGGTTATTTTATATTGGAACATATATATAATTTATATTAATTATATTAAATAATTAATAATTACATCGGTGTATAGAGAAATAAATCATAACCTGAATGAAAAGGAAGGTTCGGGATAAAAACCCATACCTTATATCTGAATGTGTTCTACACTTGACTGTCACATCCCAAATAATAAAATTAAATCAGTTAATTAATTAATTCATAACCTTAACTTTATGTATTTTATTCATCATAATGTTATTAATTTCATTTTCCACCTTTTTTGATGAGTTATAAGATACAATTTTATTTCTCAAGAGCATTTATTTCCTTGGTTTTCACAATCGGTATACTTCTATATGAGTATGGAGGTTCATGTGGAATGGGTATAATTATCCAGAATGGAATTTATATGATATTGATGAAAATAAAAAAATTTAAATAGTAATATATAAAATTTGGTAATATTTTCTGAAGATGAATCATTAGATAATACATTTAGTGATAATCATTTACATCACTATAGCGGTTATTGATCATAACGAACTCATTTTATTATATTGTTTAATATTTTGTAAATAATTTAATTAAAGAATATAAGAAAGTTCATAAGACATATATTATATTCTTTTTTATCCCTCAAAAAAGGTATCATGACCATCCTTGAAGAAGAAATTTAAGAATTAAAGATCGTTGTCCATGAACGTTGTAAATCAAAACCTCCCAAAAGATTATTTCCTATTTCAAATAAAAGAGAAAAAGTAAGGGGAATCATGATGGTTCTTCCACTAACATGATATAAACATAGTATATAAATGATACTGGAGTTTCCATTCTCATTTGGATAGGGGAGGTGAAGAGATATGAATAAAATAAAGAACAAGAACAGAAAATAAAAAGGAAAAGGAAAAGGATTTTACCTCTTGAATACTTATCCTTCATAATCACTTTAAGGGGGTTGATTTTGGTCTTTTGATGTGACTAAGATATTCTAGACATGGGGAAGAGTCTTGGGGATAATATTGGGAATAAAATTAACAACTCTCAATTCTTGGAAGGTGCGAGGGGAAGGGGTAGTGAGGGGTGGTATATATAGTTGAGGAGAGGAGTGATTTCTTGTTATTTTATTCATTATTTTATTATTTTTTTCTAGACACCAATAGTGTTGATTATTGTAAAAATATACAGTAATAAGTGAATTTGAGTAAGAACCAAGGGTTCTTATATCATCCAAACATCACATATGACTCAATAAATCATGTATTTATCATTTATCATAAATTAACGTATTTTACTATTCACCAAAAATTCTTGTACGTTAGAAATATCCCAAAAATTTACCCTAACCATTTTTTGATGTGTATAACTAAAAAATGATCTCCATTTTATGAAAATAATTTTATAAATATGAGAAATTTAATTTTTAATTAAAATCATCATTTACTCAAAAATACAGATTTAAAATCCATAACTAATTTTATAACACTTTAAAAAATTAACTAAGGTCTCATAAAATTATCCTAAAATCATAATACTACAAGATTTTAATTTATGAATACATTTTATATGAACATATTTTCTTTTGGATAGTTTTATTAATTATACAATTTTAATTAATTATTTATGACTTACAAAGTACCAATAGTTAATTTAACAATTTTTAAAATATGCATTTACTTATACTATGATATGTTTACACGATACAATCGATTATAAGGTTCCTAAATTTTATTTATAATTTCAGGGGTCATGATAAAATTTTATTGTCTAATTTACTATTCATATGGGTTATATTACTATTTCTCTGGTCAAGTTATTATTTCATCAGTATAGGTACCTCAACATCTAGAAATAAAAATTATTTCATTACTTCCTCATTTATGATGTTTTTATTCTGTTCTATAATATATTTTATGTGATATTTATTATATGAAATAAACATAATAAGGGAAATTTCATTGAAAGAGTTCTCTGACTTTATATTCTCCCCTACAAAAAATTATTCCACAAAATTTTCAAATTGTCACCCCAAAAAATTATTTTTGTAGTTCATCATAAGCTCCTCTGATACCCATCACACCTATTCAATTTTCTAATTTTTCAAAAATACATTTACCATTTGAGTCATCTAATTCCTCAACACCCATTCCATAGTGTCCATAATTTGGATAGTCTTTTCAAATTAAACTAACTCAGGATCCAATTCTCTTTCTTTAGAATTGAGCACGTGTGTTGGGTCTGGAATGTAATTCCTTAATAAGGAGATGTGGAACACATTGTGTACCTTATAAAGGATAGGTTTCATTTCCAAACAATAATACACTACTCCAATTGTCTTAATAATTTCAAAAGGACCAATGTACCTTGGGCTAAGGTTTCCTCTCTTCTCAAATATTATAACACCCTTCCAGGGTGATACATTCAAGAAAACATGATCTCCCACATAAAATTCCAAATTCTTCATTCGATTATCGGCACATCTATTTTGCATACTTTGAGATACCTTGATATTAATTTGAATAGTCTTTATCTTTACACTTTTTTTCCTCCACAATATCTAGTCCTGTAAGATTCCTTTCACCAACTTCATCCCAACATGTTGTAGTATGACATCTCTTTCCATACAACGCTTTATATGGTTCCATTAGGATACTTTTATGGAAACTATTATTATAAGAAAAATATACCAAAATAAAATATTGATCCCACATACATTGAAAGTTAAGGGATCGTGATCACATAATGTATTATAATGCTTGAATGGTATTTTTAGACTTCCCATCAGTTTGAGGGTGATAAGAAGTATCATTTCAAAGTACAATATCCAAAGATTTCCGAAGACTTTTCTATAATTTCAGTGTAAATTTTGGATTATGATAAGACACTATAAAAATAGGTGTTCCATTAATTATTAAAAATTTATTCATATAAATTCTTGCAATGTGTTCTAGTAGAAAAGCCTCCCTTATAGCGTAGAAATTTATTGATTTGGTAAGTTGATCAAAAATCACACATATTTCATCATTCCTTCTTCGAGTTTTAGGTAATTTAGTTATGAAATCCATAGTAATGTCATCCCATTTTCAAGAAAGAATAGAAATGGGTTACATAACACCCCTATGATATTATCTTTCAACATTCAACAATTGATAGACTAAACATATTAATACATAAATAGTAATTTCCATCTTTATATTATCCTGCAAGAAATATTTCTTCAGATCTATGTATATCTTAGTGATACAATGGGGAATAGAGAAATTTGAGCTATAGTCATCATCCAATAACTCCCTTTTTAGCTCGGTTATAGAGGGAACACATATCATCCTAACAAATTTTATAATTCCATCCTCACACACAAAGTCTGGAAATTTCCCATCATTCACAACATTAATTTTCTTTTGAATATTCTTATCCTTACACTAAGAAATTTTAATTATTTCCAATAAAGATGGTTGGGAAACCAATAAAAAAATTAGTGATGTTTTACCTTCCTTGATGATTACCATATACACATTTTCTAGATCAATGTACATAGGCTCCTTGTCCATCTTCATTTTGTTCATAAACCCATGATCATTCCTTCTCAATGCATCAGCAACCTTATTCTCCTTCGAAGGGTGGTAATGAATATGAAAATCCTAATCTTTGGGTAACTCGATCTATCACCTTTTTCACATGTTGAGTTCTTTCTATGAGAAAATATATTTCAAACTCTTGTGATCCTTATATATCTGACATCATTCACTATAGAGATAGAGTATATATATCTTTAGAGAAAATATTACAGTTTCTGACTCAAGATCATGAGTTGGATAGTTCTGTTCATTAATTTTTAACTACCTTGATGCATATGTAATAACTATATCATTCTATATAAGGGCACACCCAAGTCCTTTGATGCATCACTATAATTCACAAATACACCATTTCTTGATGGTAGAGTCGATATTAGTTCATTCAGTAACCTCTTCTTCAATTCATCAAAACATTCTTCACATTTTTTTCAATACAAGCTTAAACCCTTTTTGAGTAATATTGGTTAGTAAGTTAGCTAATCGGGTGATGTTCTGAATGAACCACTGATAATAAACCATTAAACCAATAAAACTATTTACCAAACTTTTTTTCAGGTGCATAATCCATTCCTGAATATCCTTTGTCTTTGAAGGATCAACTGAGATTCGATACATTGAGATAATATGGCCAATAAAATAAACTTATTTATTAAAAAATTCACACTTTCTAAACATCCCATATAATTAATTTCTTCTAATATTCAGCAGAAAAATATGCAAGTGATTATCATTGTCTTCTACGCTTTTGCAGTATAACAAGATATCATGAATAAATACCATGACAAATTCATCAAGATATTCCTTGAAAACTATTTTCATCAGATTGATAAAAATGGTGGGTGCATTAGTCAGTCTGAATGGGATTATTGTAAACTCTTAATGCCTATACCTGGTTCGAAATGTTATATTTGTAATATCTTCCTTCCTCACACACAACTGATGATTTCCTAATTGAATTTCAATATTCGAAAAATATTGATCTATATGAAGTTTATCGAGTAAATAATTAAGGTGAGGCAGGGGATATTTGTTATTTATCGTAATAGAATTGATTTATCTATAGTCAATACATAGCCGCATGGATCCATATTTATTCTTAACAAAGAGAGTAGGGGTTCTCCATATAGAAACACTAGGGAGAATAAATCCTTTATCACTCAATTCCTATATTTTTTTTAGTTATACAAATTCCACTGTGGCCATTATGTAAGGAGTATTTGATATAGTTCTTTAACCAAAAACTAAATAAATAGAGAACATGACTTCCAACTCTAGAGGATGTCTAGGTAAATACTCTATAAATACATCAATGTATTCTTGTACAATAGGAAAATCCTCAATTTGAATATTTCATTACTCTCCTATATATATTTCAATCTCTTACTCCCCAAGAGTTTAATTTAATAGAGGTACTAGGGGTGGATCTAGACAAGAATAAGAAGGTGATGTTTATACTCTAGAAATATGTGATTCTATACCTTCCACAAAAATCATAATTTCCTTATTCTTGCAATATATTTTTGCATCATATTTTGAAATCTAGTCCATGGCAAGGATTATGTCAAATGAGACTGTTGGTATGGTGATAAAATCAGTAGATACACCATGTTTTTATGCAATAATGGTAATAGACAGAATCATATTTTATAGGATGAGACTTCCCTTAGGGGTTTTAACTGACAAATCCATTTTTAAGGAGAATTTGAAATATCTAAATTTTAAAGAAAACTAGGAATATATAAAGGAATGTGATTATAAAAAATCAAATAAAGCATTGTCCATGTTTGAGGAAATAATTATAGTACCTACCAACACATCATTAAGAACTTCAACCTCAATAGTTTTGATCACATAAGCTTGTACTTTTCCCCAGGGCCGTTTCTATGGAAAGTTTTCTAGACTCTTTAGATGAACATTTTCATATTATACCATATCCCAAAAATTTTATCATTGAAAATTGATAGCATATTTCTTTCCCTTTCAATAACATTCTTAGTGTCCTTTCTCTCCACACTTGTAACAGACTCATTTTCCTTTTAAGATGGCTATGGGGTTCATCCATCCAAAAGTATCAAATGTTGGAAAACTCCCTTTTTTATTTTTCCAATTATCCACTATTTCATTCTACACCCTATTCTTCTCTTGATTTATAATAAATTCATAAGACTTAAAGAATTATTTTTTGTCTTGATAGCACATGAGACTATATCTTTGTATGATGAGAAATTCTAGGACACTATTTCCATTTGAAGGATTATTGTTAAACCATCAGTGAATCATTCAGTTTTTCTCCTTGTATTATGTATGTAGTCTATGACATAACTTTTTAGACTTCTAATGTTTGATTCATTCTTACAAACATTTTCATCCTTTTTTTTCCTCAGATTTATGAATTGCCTTACAATATCCATTCAGTGTTCATGAGGGAAATATATTTCTTGGAAAATTTTCCTAAAATCTATCCATTCCATATTTTTAATTTCTTCCTCATCATTTTTGTTTTGAATTATTGACCACCATTGATCATCATATTATGATAGATGTAAAACATACAAGAAAACTTTCTCTCATTCATTACTTCTCAAAGAGAGAAATATCTTCTCTAAGGAACTTATCCACTAATTATCTACAAATGCATTTTTAGTCCCATTGAATGATGGAAGTTGTGGTCTTATAAATATTTATAACATTGCTCCTCCATATTGTGGATCAAGTTTCTCCATATGGGTAAGGTTATTGTTCATAACCTGCTTCAGTTGTCCCAATGTAGTTATAAGTTTCTCAGCACCAGTCGCAGCTCCAATACTAACATCATTAACTTTCATAGGAGGAAAAAACCTATATGGGATATATACATTGATAGAGTTTCCATTCCTTTAACTATGCTCCATTTATAAATAATGTTGTACACTAGATTATGTTATGAATTGTAATGTATAATCTCAAACTAGAAAAAAACCTATCAGAAATTGAATTTTTTTCCATATCTAATCTCATAATACTAAACATAGTTTCCTTGAGGACAAAGTTACTTTTAAAACCTTCATAGTGGTTTGTAAGTAAAATATAAATTATCCTAAGAATATCCTGTAGGAGTGTCAAACCAGGTGTGTTGTAAGGAAAATTTTAATGTACCAGGTTACCCTGAGTCAAGCCTGAGATACATTGTCATAGTTGTTACACCTAAGTAAATTTGGGCCAGAAATATATCCACTTGTAGTATCCATACATGGATATATTTATAAGAATATCTAAAAAATATCTATCTTACAAAAATTCTAGGATTTTCTTCTATTATTATCATAAAATTCTATATTAGGGTTATTTTCACTAATCTGTGTTCTCTAAATCTAGTTTCCAAGGTTTCTAATAAACTTCCCCTAAAAATAATTATATACACCCCAACCCTAGCAGCCTAGAGCTGGTTTCTTACTATATTACAATGGTAACATTATGAGGAATCAAATTCTGAAGGACCAAATAGTTTACTATTTTTTTAAAACTAGATATAGACATAACTATTTTATTACAACATTAAACGAACAACAATATAGATATTCCATTTGGAATATACTAAACTCTTATATTATTCCTACAAGTCATTCATAATATTCATCTTTACATCTTGAGAAAAAATAAAACATAAAAAAGGGGTGAGATCAGAATCTCAACAGTTGAAAGTAATACAATAAAAGTTATCAAAAACAGAATCATTAGGCATGGTGAATAAAAACACATTTATTTAAAAATAAACTTGAGTATAATATTGTAGGAATGAAATATGAGTAAATAAATACTCATGACTAATCAAAAGAGAACGAACCTTAGTCATGGATATTATTCTTGAGAAATAACATATGGTTTATAAATTTCTAATATCATAATGACTGAATGAATAATTTAGAATATCTAAAATATATTATCAAGGCCTCGGTCAATACATCAGTAACTACTTGGGTAAGGCCTTAACCAAAACCCAATTATGTTTTGTCTCAAGACCTACCGATGCTTTGAGAGGTTATTGCAAGACCCACCCATCACTTTCTATGTACAATTCATTCCTTATATGAATAGGTATAAAGATAAACAAATGATCATATGATATGTACATAAATTTCCCAAATCTATAATTATAATCACTAACTAATCCGAGTAGCATGGTGAATTGTATCATGATAACAAATCCACAGTCAAAACTATCATAAACCATTTAAAAAAATATGGTATATGAAAATAATAATATATTAATATCAATAATGAATAAAATTCCACAATGGTTTTGAAATAGATTAAAATACTCTAATTAAAATCATTGATTAATTCTTGAGAGAAATACCCTTTTTACTTTGCATAAAATAGTTATTTTTGGAAAACTAATTTCTATCTATCATGATTATTTATATGATGCCAAAAATCTATAAATAAAGTTTTTAATGAAAAAAATTACTTATTTTATAAAAAAACATTCTTAAAATAGATTATGGAAGGTACTTGAAAATGGGTATGAAATCGATATGTTCCATTTAATCAGGTTTGCGTATTGGGAGAAAATGAGAAGGGAACCTTGTAAGACATTTATTATCCAGTAAAAGAATCATGAAATGATCTAGATGTATGATTTTGGAACATATATATATATATATTTTATAATAATTATATAAAATAATAAATATTTAAATTGGTGTTTGTAGATATAAATAATAGCTCGATTGAAAATGGAGGTTAGGGAATAAAACCCTAACCTTATGTCTGAATGTGCCCTGTAGTAAATACTAACATCCTATATAATCAAAATTAATTAATTAATTAATTAATTAATAACCATATATTTATTTAATTTATTTTTCATATTCTTATTAAATTAATTTATGGACTTCTGGTGAGTTATAATATACAATTTTATTGCTCAGGATCGTTTGATTCCTTGGTTTTCACGATCGGTGTACTTGTATATGAGCACGAAAGTTCTTGTGGAATGAGTATAATTATCTCGAAATTAATTTATATGATATTCATGAACATAAATATGCATAAATGGTCATATTTAACATTTGATTATATGGTATGATGATGAATAATTAGATAAGACATTTAGGGATAATCGTTTATAATACTATAGTGGTTATTAATCATAAAGAACTAATTTTTTTAGTGTTTAATATTATGTAAATATGTTATGTACAGAACATAAAAAAGGTTTTAATAGATATATAATAGTCTATTTTAACCATTAAATATGTTATCATGAAAAACATGAATAATAAATTAAAGAATGAAAGTATGTCGTCCTTGACGGTTTCCAATCGGTACCTCCTGGTCGATGATTTCATTTTTAAAATTAGAGAGGGGGAGAGAGAGTAAGGATATTGATGATGGTTTATTCATTAACATGATATTATTTATGTATATAAATTATAATGGAGTTTTCATTCTCATATGGAGAGATGATGTGAGGATATAATAATAAAATAGAGAACTTGAAACAAAAATAAAAGGAAAATGAAGAGGATTTTACCTCTTAAATACTACTCTTTGAAAATCTCCTTAAGGTGATTGATTTTAGTCGTTTGATGAGACTAGGATATTTTTTACAAGGGGTAAAGATGTGGGGATTATATTGTCCATATATTTTACAAGGATAAAATCTTGGAATGTGTGAGGAGAAGTGGAGGTTAGGGGTGGAATTTACAGTGGAGGAGAGAGGTGATTTATCATTATTTAATTCATTATTTTACTATTTTTATCAAGACGGACAATAGTGTTGATTATTATGACAATATATAGTAATACGTGTATGTGTGCTCTAACAAGTAATTCTTACATCACCCAAGCATCACCTATGAATCAATAAATAATGTATTTATCATTTATTGTAAATTACGGTATTTTAATATTTACCAAAAATTGAATTCTTTTAGAAAAAACCCAAAAATTCAACCTAACCAATTTTTTATATGTAGAATTAAAAAATGAACTCCATCTTATGAAAATTATTTTTTAAATTCTAGAAATTTAATTTCTAATTAAAATCCTAATTTACTTGAAAATACAGATTTTAAATTTACAATTGGTTTTATAACACTTTCAAAAATTAACAAAGGTCTAAGAAAATTATCATAAAATAATAGGACAAAAAAATTTAATTTATTAATACATTTTATATGAATATATTTTCAATGAAATCATTTTTTAATTATAATATTTCAATTAAATATTTACGAGATACAAAATACCAACACTTAATTTAACAATATTTAACATATTCATTTACTTATACTATGATATAATTACATGATAATTTCATTTATAGGGTGCCAAAATTTTATTTATACTTTTATTGGAGATTTTAATATTCATCAGTCTAATTTACTATGCATAAGGTTTATATTACTATTCCTAAGTCCAGTTATTATTTCTTTAGTATAGGTTCCTCAACATATAGAAATACATCTTGTTTTATTAATTCCTAATATTTGATATTTTAATTATGTTATATAAGGGATTTTATATGATCTATACTATATGAAACAAACATAAGAAGGGAAATTTCATTTATATAGTTATGGGCCTTTGTAGTTATGATCGTTTTAATGGTTTACTTCACAATCTCATTTTATTTGGGATTTTTTACACATAAATTTCTATTGAAGGAAATTATTTGATCAATAATATGCCCTTTAAATTTATTTTAATTTATTTATTAATGATTATTTTCAGGTAAAAGTACCATTTTACACTCTTTTTTACTTGAATTATTTTATAAAATATTTTTAATAAAATTCAACATCGTCTATCTCTTTGGTCCGAAATCTATTTTTATACAAAACCAGGTTTTCTAAAATTGTTTTGAAAAAGTTTTCTTTACCACTTTCAATTTTATTTAATAAAAGAAATTTTTTCCTATTTAGTCTATTTGAATTTTTTTCAAGTGAATCCTTTTTTTAATTCTGAACAAGGAGCTTTCCAAACCCTTTACAATGCAAAATGAATGTTATTTTTTCCTCAAACAGAATTACATGTCGTCATATATTTGAATCTTCCTTTCAGATTTTAAAAAAATTATTAATCAAATATTTTTTAAAATTATTTCCAATGAAAATGAATTTTCAGACTATTTTTGAAAATTAAAAGGATATTTTTTTATAAAATGATTTTAAATACCTTTTATTGTATTTCTATTCATCCACGATAATAAACCTTATTCTTAGTTGAAAGGGTATAAATTATATTGATACCATCCTTATTATTTCTCTATATTATTATGAATATATTGATAATGTATTTCTTTTAAAATAACTTGAATGATTCATTTTGGTAGTCCCCATGAAATATTCACTAGGCATAAAATTTAACATATTTATCCATATAATTTATCATGGATATTCTTATTTCGTAAACCATGTCTCATATATATATATATATATATATATATATATTGTTTTATTTTGAATGATACTTCATTTACTAGGGAAATATTGATAAATTTGTATCCTTAATTCAATAGGGGTATTTTATGTTAAGAAAAATCAATTCATGAATTAAATAAATTTATCAATATGTGTGGAGTTATTATACCTAATGTGTTGGATGGGTACTGGTATAATATTTCACCTTAATGCTTTAGTAGATCTCATGATACAAACCAATTAATCTATAAATAAACGAGTTATTTCCCATAGATTAAACCATATTATGGATTGTCTCGATGATAGTGGTTTCATGTGAAAGATACATGATGTCCAATAATTAAAAATTACATGTATTCAGAGTTAAGGTATTAAAAAATCAATGGATGTGTTTTATTCATAGTTTATTGATTAAATGGAATGTGTTTTTATTTATTTACATTTCAATATTTTATACAAAACTTTTTCCCAGTTATTTATTACATGGAATGTGTTCTTAGTTACTTTCCTTTCTATATTGATTATTTTCATTGATTCATTATTGCTTTCATTGTATGAAACCCTTGATAGTAATTTGATCTCGCCCTTAATTTTTTCAATTCCCTAACATTCTAATAAGTTTACTATAATTGATATGCATGACCTGATATATGGAATAATTTTATGAAATGGTTTCACTTATAGGTGTGTTTCCCTCAACCATTTTCCCATTTTCTTGGAATAAGTGATCACCTAGTACTTTGATCCCTGAGGTGTGAGAATCCAAGATAACCCAAAGCTAATTTACCCTAGTACAACTTTCCATGGTACCCCTTTTGTATATTTTTATTCATAAATTCTTGAGAAATGGATTGATTAGTGGTTTCTAAAAATAAAATTATGTATTTATTTACACATTATTTAAAAACTTCTATGAAATGGTGAATTTATAAGATTTGTTTTAAAACTATGAAAAATTATATTACATTCCATTATTTTCATGAGATAAGAATCATTGGATTTTTTATTTAAAATTTTTTGTGGAACAAGTGTAGGGATCCTACTAGGATTATTTTTATCACAACTTATAGGAAACATTAGGTTTTTGTAAATCTTAATTCATATGATTCCACCAAAATAAAGGATGATCATGGAGGTGGTATATATCTATATTGGTGGGGGTGAGAGAGCATAGTGATGATAGAGATCTATTAATGTTGGTATGTGATAATTTTTTTTACATATTTTTTATTATCACTGGTATTTCCTTATTCTCTTGTTCTTCCACAATAAGAATTTTTTTGGAATGTTTCCTTTATTTTATATATGACTTCTATTTATTATTCGGTTTAGAATTGGAAAAGTGTCTCCCAAATGTTTTTCCTGATGTAGAGGTCATTTTTTCTAGATAGTTGGAATCAGGAACACACATTAAACCATGCCCTGAGGGAGATTGGGTGTCCATTATAGGGGTGACCTATTTTGGTTCATGAAATTTTTTGTGGAATATGTTTGAATTCATTTTATTTTTTATTTATTTTGAATTAAAAATGAATTGGAATTTTAAATAATGAAAATTTATTTCATTTATGTTGATTTTCGTAATCAATAGTTAAAAATATAGTAATATTCATTGATATTGTATGATAAATATTGGAAAATCATTTTCAATATATGTTCGTTGCTATGAAAGTGTTCAAGGATTTTTTTTAGTTAAAATCCTCAGTTGGTTTCTTAATAGCATTTATATGAGTCATAAATTAATTTAAGGTTATATTGATCAGTTAAATAGTTTCATGGTGATTGATTTAAAAATTATTCAAAATGAGATATTAATTGGATAATTTAAAGAAGATTAAAGTATATCAATTATATGGTTAAACAGTTCATTTTTTGGGATTTAATTCATTCAATACTAGTAGTAGTAGTTCATTTTTTATTCAAAAAGAAATAAAGAAAGGAAGCAAGACCCCTCAAGGGGGAGAAAATGGTGAAGCCCGAGCACATCCCCCAACACAAAGGAGGCACATTCTGCAGGTAGAGAGAGGGGAGAGTTATAGAGGATGAGAGGGTCATCACTTCTACCCAAGCGGGCCAGGGAATCTGCTGCAAAATTAGCCTCCCTCCAGCTGAGAGACAGATGAACTCCAAGTGGGATTCCCATTATGCACCTTCTGATAAAGTATGTGAGTTCCAACGGAACCCCACACCACCCTTTCATAATCTTCACGAGGGTATCCGAGTCCGTTTCTATTTCGGACACGACCATCTTCTGCCTTCTTCATACCAACAGACCCGAGACCAGGGCCTGCACTTCCGCACACAAGGAGTTGCCAGGCCCATAATATGCACTGAAGGCGACGAGAATAGATCCATAGGAATCCCGTAGCACGCCTCCCCCCTCATGATCCCTCCCATGCATGACCCATCAACGTTAAGCTTAAGTCCCTCAACCGGCGGATGCCATTTAACCCACTGACCACTCTTATTTTTTCGAAAATAGGGGCGATGAAGAAGGTTGTTAATCGCAGTAGTCGTCGCTCCGCCTCTTATCTGAGAAGCAATCTCAAAAATGAGAGACTTGAGGCTAACCTATAGAAACAGCAACGTCCGACTCTCACCTCTCCGTACCTTGTTACGTGCCTCCCAAAGAACCCAACACAGGGCCACAAGGATGATTGTTCTAACCAGTAATTCCTGTTCAGAAGCCCCCGCACCGGAAAACCAGCACTCCACATACTCCTGTAGCGAGAATTCTCCAACGCCTCTGCATGGGTTATACGTGAACAGGTACCAAAGATGAAGTGCCCATTGACTCTGAAAGAACATATGTTACGCCGTTTCGCACATGTGATTGGTGCAACCGAAGCACCTCGAGGCCAAAGTAACACCCCGGAGTTGAACGCTGTCCTCCGTAGGTAGCGCTCTGTTTCTGATCCTCCAGAGAAGGAAATTCATTCTAATAGGAATATATTTGCACCAGAGCACTCGAGCCCAAGCATTGGAGCTGCTACTTGCCTGGACGATACTCTTGAAACCTTGTGAGGAGAACCTCCCTGAGCTAGATGCCGAGAAGCAGCATTTGTCGGGTTCATCACTCATGACAATGTTCTCGAACACAGACATTTGGTTATCGTTCAAAGAGGTATTTATCAAGTCGAAATCCTCGCATGCAGTACTGAATTTAATATCCGGGGAAGGACAGTCGGGGTAGTGCAGGGGTTCCCCCGACCAGTTCGTATCCCAAAAATTGATATTTCCAGCACCGATGACCCACCTTGCATGACCTGACAAAGTGTCAATGAGGGAGAACATACATCTTGCCAGCCTCATGGAGCTATAAAGACCCCTTGCTTCACGCCCCGGGTAACGTGCTTTAAAGAATTTCGCCCACAACGATTCCCTTACGATAATATCCCAAGCAAGACGTGCCTGCAAACTTTCGAGTGTACCATGTATATCACGTAAGCCAACACCTCCTGCATCCACTGATCTGGAAAGACGTCTCCAAGAAGCCCAGTGAAACCTTCCCTCCTCCTTAGAATCCCACAGGAAGGAATTGAGGATGATTTCCATCCTCTCCACCGTACCCTTAGGAGGATGGATCACCGAAAACACGTGCATGGTAATGGACGTGAGTACATTGTTAATCAACGTAATCCGTCCGCCAAAGGAGAGGAGCTTATTTTTCCAATTGTATATTTTGCTGAGAATACAATCAAGAATCATAGAGAAATGAATCTTCTTAACGTGGCCACAGGAGATCGGAACCCCAAGATATAAAATGGGAAATGGCCGTCTATAACAACCCAGAGTTTTCTGGAAAACCCTTAATCTTGAAGCTGGGCATTTATCAGAAGTGATGAAGTGACTATTAGTGGGGTTGACGCACTGCCCGCTCCATTTGCCATAAGAGGAAAGGGAGTCCATAAGAGACTTCAACGATCTCTTCCTGCCATTGACAAAAATAAGAATATCATCCGCAAACATAATATGAGAAATGACAACACCATTCCTCCCCCGGAAGGGAATCATGAGACCAGTGTCCATCCTATGCTTCAAGTTTCTTGAGAGTGCATCTTGGGCGATAACAAAAAGAAGCGGGGACAAGGGGTCCCCTTGACTAACACTGCGAACAGTCTTGAAGAAACCAAATGTCTTGCCATTTAAAGCAATGGAAAGCCACGGGGAAGAGTAACATCTAAAGAAAATATCACAAAAAACCTCGCTGAACCCAAAGCTCCGCATGACCCGTATGATGAAGCTCCATTCCAGCGTGTCATACGCCTTGTTCATATCAACTTGGAAGATGACATTATGACCAACCAATTTCCTGTTGACGTCCTGAACCAATTCATTAGCAATGCCCACCGCACCCTGAATGTTCCTTCCCTTGATGAAGTCATGTTGTTCCATTGAGACTAGACGCGGGAGAACCTTATCCAGCCTACTAACAATAATAGAGACAAGAATTTTATAAGCGACGTTGCAAAGAAAGATAGGCCTGTACTGGCTAATGAGAGTAGGATCCTCAATTTTTGGAATAAGAACCAGTCTGGATGCAGAAATGCCCCTAGTGAGCGAACCACCCTTGAAAACGTCCTGGACCGACTCCACAACAAGAAGACCAACAATCTCCCAGGAGAAACTGAAAAAGCTGGCTGGGAAACCATCAGGACCAGGTGCGCTATCCTGGGGCATTTTCCTGAAAACCATCCGGATCTCCTCAGCTAAAGGAATGGAGGAGAGAGTAGAGTTATCCTCCTGGCTAACCATTGAGGGAATAAGGCTGAAAAAGTCCTCCGAAGTGCGAAACCCCCTCTCGAAGGGAGCCGCAGACTCCCCTGCCAAGATCTTCTCAAAGAGATCCATAGCAATCATCCCCGCAGAGTTCACATCTGAAGTGTAGTCTCCGTTTTCCATTCTTAGGTTGATCTTTGAACTTCTCCTCTATTTAATACTTGCATGGAAGAAAGCACTGTTTCGATCCCCTTCCTTAAGCCATCGGATCCGAGACCTTTGTTTGAACTCCCTCTCCACATTACATTGCAATTATTTATAATATGGAGGGTTGACTTTGGTAACATAGTTCATTTTAATATTAATTTTTAGAAAATCTTTTTAATATGTGGAATAAAAAAATCATTAAAATTATAATTTTGGAAAAAAGGTTTTTTGGGGGTTTAATTGATATTTTTGGTGAAAAAATTATGATTTATTTTTAAAAATATTTTAAATAAAATGTCTCAAAAAATGAAAAAAACATGGATTCCTAAATGATTTTCTATTTTTTGATCATTTTATGGAAGAAAAATGGAAACATCTTGTATTCGTGGTGGGTTTTTTTCATTTTTAAAAAAGAAACATTTGGTTTTTTATAATGATATCTAGTCATTATTTAATTAAATATTTTTTCTAATACATGGTATTTTTACAATTAAAATTAAATTTTATAAATCATAGCTCATTTTTTTATTTGTTGAAAAAAAAGGACTTTTTATTTTGAGATGTGTATAGTGTGTTTTAAAAAATTGATACATAAATGTAGTTTGGTTTATGAAAATTCAGGTTTTTCATGTATTCGAATTTGTGAATTGAGCTTTGAATGATTAAAAGTACCTTATATGGTATTTTCATAAATATTTTATAGAATTTGAATCTTTTTAATTTAATTTTGAAGTTAAATTATTTATGTGAAATCCATGTGATTAGTTAATTTCCCTTCTGAGACCTTTTAAAAAAAAATTGGTTTTGTTAAAAAAAATATATGAATAAATGATATAGTTGTAAAAATTTATATTCCAATGGTTGATTTCATGATTGTTTGATTTTATCATAAAATACTAGAAAATTAGATTGGGTTTTAATAATTGTTTTAAGAAATTGAGGTAACATAGTAATGGGTGGGTTGATATATGATTGAGTGGGGTAGTTATATGATTTTAATGTTTATAGTGGGTGATTTATCCTAGTATAGAGTGGGTTTACTAAATAGTTTTGATGATAAAAATGTCTAGGGTAGCTAGAATGGTGTAACTTTTCTATGTAGTTTAGATATACGTAGTGGGTGTACTACCCTAGGGTGGAGCATGTAACATCTTGGCTCAAACCTTTAAATTATATATAATCATTACATCACTAAAATTTGGTCCATAACTTGAGTAACAATGTCAATAAATAAATTACCAATGATTTCCCAAATCGTTGGGGATGATTTTCCCTTGCATAAAAACACTATAGTAGATGATTTATAATGTCATAATAAAAATATGATTCCTAATAATAGAAGTAAATTAATTATATCATAATAACAATTAGAGTCACAATAGGAAACAAAAATAACATATAAGACAACAAATTTTGAATACCCCAAAAGAAAGGATATATCCCACACATGTAAATCTATCATAATCCACATGATTGATAACATTAAGATTATAGTTCAATCAAAATTCATATAATCCACGTGCCTCACTAGTAATTTAAGAGTTACACCCCCAATCTACATATTTTCATATTGTATTTTCATATGAACCACGATGAATACATAGTAAGTGATTATATAGAATCAATTAGAAAACCTTTGAAAACAACTCAAACATGCCACTTAAAAAAACATGTTTGCTCAAATTTTTATACAAAATAAGTGTGAATATTAATACAAATAAATAGGAAAAAATAAGCTATATGAACAAAATACAACATAATCTGCATTATATTTAATCTAATAATATTCACAATGTTAACTACACAAAACCTGTGTGCATATTTGATGTACACACACACACATACAGTGGACCAATGATTCCCCTCATGGAGTTATGTCCCAAAACCAATTCATCTCCCATAAAATAAGACCTAATAGAATTGTAATACATGTGACTGAATAATCATCCCACTAGTAGAAATAGGACCTATACCAATGGTTTTGTCCAAACCGTTGGTAAAGTTCACTAATTTAAACTTATACTAATGGTTTGTCTAAAACCGTTGGTATAGGTTACTTCTATGGACCTATACCAACTGTTGTCCAAATCCATTGGTATAGCTCCAAAAATTAAATCCCATATACCAACGGTTTGTAAAACTATTTGTATAGGTACAGACATTCTTTTATGGATTCCTTCATTAAATAACATTAAATAAATCAAATGTTAAAAGACATATGAAAATAAATATATATTTTTATGAAATTGTGTTCACAAATTTCATTTTAGGTTAGTGGTTAGGTAATTGGATTATAAACGGGAGGTGTTGGGATCAAAACCATGGGAGGTTTGTTTTTTTTAATTACATATACCAATGGATTTATGAAACCATTGGTATAGGTTTTTCATATGACCTATACCAACGGTTTTCCCAGAACCACTGGTATATACCTATCCCCATGCCAAACCATCCAACGGTTCTCCAAACCATTGGTATAGGCTATACCAATGGTTTGGAGACCTATACCAATGGTTCCAAACTGTTGGTACGGGGTATTTTTCTATTACTGTCCCTCTAGAACCAATTCATCAATTGGTGGTAGAATATAGAGTATCACAATTTCATCATAGTGGATAAGTAAATTAAATAAGTCACCTTCCTAGAATTCATAATTTTTTTCTTTTCCACCAATTCCAAGTCAATTGCTCGCCTTCCCATTTCCCCCTATTTCAGCATGTTGGTTTTTCTATTAGCATGGAAGAATCTATAATAATCATTAATATATTATATGAAAAATAATTTTAAGAACTATTTCTAAATTACAAATTCCATTACCACAATTAATAACCACACACACCCACACCAACATCACATCAAGTCTATGTTTATTAAACACCATGGTCAATACAATTAAGTCAAAATAACCAAATAAGCAGTTTATTCAACATGTTATGGATGTCAACCTCAAAACCCAATATCAATATGACAACACTAAAATTAGGATTAACAAAGGATTTTATAAAAACTATAATAATAATATAAATTTTATTAATATATTCCTTAATCAACTAGATATAAATAGGGTGATAGAGAATCCACATACCCCAAAAATATTTACTAAGACAAAATCACAGCCCACCCTCATCGATAAAGTCTACGCTAGCCCTATATTGATTTTTTATAATAATATCCACATAGAAACACTAAAATAAATATCCAATATTGGAACCACTATAACTGGGGATCTCCCTAGATAAAATGAGAGGTTTATGTGAGGAAAATTATAAAAAAAATTATTACATTCAATCCCTATGTCAAACACTCTACAAATCCGTGAGGAGAAGATCCAGAATGAAGGAAACTACACATGTCTTCTAAAGAATATCTCTAGTAAGTGATTCTTACTAGGTGATAAAAAATGAAATTCTTAGGGTAAGGTTTGAGTTAAATTTAAATTTTGGGGATATTTAACGCTTTTTACGATTGGGCTTTTCAATTTGGTAAACTGTGATAAAATTGTATAGGGTTTTGTGATTTGGCAGCAATGTTTGGAAAATGTGTTCCAATTGTTGGAATTCCACAGTCTAAAAATTTATAAAGGCACACAAGTTTACCATAAAGTTTACCCAAATCTTTTTTGAACAATTAAGCTACCCTAAGACTCTCAATTGATATTTCAAGGTAAAATTTTTAAAAATCCACATCGACACTCTAGGAATCTATTTTTAGATAAACATATTATTTTATACAAAAACCTTGAAATCTACTTCATCTATCACAAAAAAAACAATCATTATTAAAATATCTACAAAATATATAGAGTCACATACACACCATAGACCATTTAGCTTATTGTTTTCAGAGAGTTTATAAAAAAATATCCATTAAATCCCCATATCATTAACATATAATGAAACTTGATCACACTATACTATAAATACCTTTTTAGACAATAATTATTCAAACTTTCTTAATAAAACAATCTACATATGACACCATTCTAGACATATGATTTATATTACTATTTTTCTTAACTTAGAAAAATTTAAATATTTGAAGGGTGAGCTCAAACACATAGTAAGGGGTAATATATAAAATAAGCTATAATAAAATAAAAAAATAATGAATAATAAGGAAGGAATTAGTGAGTGTAATATAATTTCTTATAATATATCAAATCATCTTGAAACAAATCCATGGATGATATAAAAATATAAATAAACACATTGATAACAATAACATAATTTATGGTGATTAAATGAACAATTATGAAAAGTATTATTTTACCATTGAGGCCATAACTATGATGTTATTATTTAAATCATGAAAACAACCTATAAATCATTCTTTAAATCAATTATACATACAATAGATCGTTCTTTACATCAAGTCCATAACCAAGAGAATATTTTTTTAATCAAATTTATTAGTCGAGAGAAAATTATTAATTAGTTATCCATACACCAAATACACAAAACCTTTCTCTCACAAAACCAAATGATCTATTGATGGGTTAGAAAATATCATGCCCCACCTATCGCTACATTAATTTTAATTACATAAATATATATAAAAAATAAATTTCAATTCAATACTTAATCAACTTGATTAGTAATCCATAAAAATATCCATTGTAATTAAATCATACATGACCTCAATACTTTCCCCAGTCAATAAATGGAATTACACGATCATAATCCATCGTGATAAACAATGTGGATGGTAACATTTTGGAAAATCACCGCTAAAACATATGTTCTTCTAAGGATGTGGTAATAGATGAAAAATACTATTATAATTGGAACACTTTGAAAATATCTATATATGAAAAGAGCAGTAAAATGACTGATTGATACCCAAAATTCAATAACCCCAAAATAATATTCATCTATGAAATTTAGTGGGATATTCAGTAAAATTTACTCAGAAGGGGATAAATATTTTTTGGAAATAAACATGAAAATTGAAGAAAAATCATAATAATATATTTTAATCATTTCAAAACAAATAAATTTTATTGGTTTCTTTTAAAAATAATTTTATTAAAATAAACATGATTTCTTTCAGATTCTCATTTTAAAAATCTCTTTATTAAATATCACTATAAATTAAAAAAATAGTTTTCCATTATAAAGGATGAGGAGATGATAAAATAAATTATTTTGAAAATAAATAACTATGAAATGTTTTGAAACTCCATTTCTAAAACCAATATCATAATAGGAAAAATAAAATATTATTTTATAAATAGGTAATGAGAAAGAATAAGTTCACTTTGGAAATTAAATTCTTGAGTTTTAAAATAAAAAATAAAAAAATATTTGGAAATTAAATAATATGGATATCTTAGATAAATAACCATTAAATGGGATGGGTTTTATCATAAATAACATTGTATTTTTATAAATAATTAAATCCATCATTGGAAAAGAGTTGATGTAATAATTAATCATAAAAGAATTTATGAGATTGAATTGTAAATACCTGGGAAACAATATTGATGTAAAATAAAATTCAACAATAATATAGAATGTACCATAATTATAATTATAATCCTTAAGAATATTAATAATCACTCAACAAATGGAAACTAGGTTATAAAAATAAATTACATCATTTAGTAACAGTTTAATCAAAAGAGTTGGAATGATTTGTTCGTGGAAAAAATTTAAATAAAATTTATTAATCAATAATAATAATAATTGAACTAATAAAGGTTAATTAGTACATCATATAAAATAAATCATGGTACTCAAAATGAAATTGGAATGAATGAATTTAAAATAATGACAAATATATATTTCAAATTTTTTAAAAATTGAATAATAATAATTGGGAGGAGGGATTAATTAATATAATTTTAAATCCCATGAAATAAAAATTAATAATGGTTTTTTCTCTATTATACTATTATCATGATCCTAAATTATACTATAACTCATGTACAAAATATGTGTGTAACATCCCCTGATTTAGCAATCTCTCATGTGGAAAAATCAGATTGTTTATGGGACATCAAGCGTGCTTTCCCATATGCTAGAGGCTACTTACTAGTATCAAGGGTGGGAAGAATATAGTGGGGAGCCAATAAACCCTATAAAAACTTAAAATAATGATGAAATTATCAAATACCAATGTAAAGGAAAATATTTTAAATAGAACAACCTACAACTAGGAAGTAAAGGTATGTACCAATAAATCAAATGATATTGAACCATTAAATGACAGGCTAAAATGTATCTAAATCTCAAATAGAATGTAATACAAAAGAAATAACAATATACACAAGTAAACTCAATTTTTATGGGTCCCAAACCCCATGTTATTCCCAACTTAAAACTCTAGACCGTCCAGAAAGAAACAATCAAAAATAAGGTCCCTTACCCTTTTCCAAACCTACATTCATGTAATCTTGTCAAGTACCAAATGGAAGACTAAATAGGGTGTGAGTAGAATTTATTAGGTTGAAAACATCATTTAGCAATAACAAAATTATGATAATAAGTGAATATAATAAAACAATATATATATATATAATAAAAAAGTCTACTTAATATAATACATTAATCATCATACTTCATTACTATGTCAGAATATTTAAAAACATGTAGAAATTACATGAGAATTATAACCGCAAGACTATGGTATAATATCATAACTAGGAAAATCCCTCAGTATAATAACTTCAATATCTATGAAAATACCTCATCATAAGCATTTCTACATCTTGACGAATCCCTCTATATATAAATTTTAGTATAACTTAGCCATACCAAATATGAAATACTATATAACCAAAATTATTCCTCTACATAAGTATTTCAGTATAATCGGGGCATGATTTATTATCATAACAAAATAACTAGGAAAATACCTCAATATAGTTTTCTCAACATCAAACATAACACAAGATATAACAGAATGTTTAACACATAAAATATCATAATCCACTGGTGTTAATTCTCCCAATTACCCTTTCGTCCTCAAATAATATATTTTTTATCAAATTAGCTATTTATCAATTAACATTCCAATGCACATAACCATGTCATGTGATGATTTACCAGTTATTCCCAATAATCATGTATTCCATTTTCTAAAGTTAATCTATCAAAATTAAATCACATGACTTCTTGTATCAGTCTAAACACACTTCAAACCATTATCCAATTATTTTTTATTCTAATGTAGGATCACCTAATGGGAATATTCAATCCAATTCATAACGCCGTTAAATATAAAGCGAACCCATGAATAATCCTTCAAAATATTTGTTATTATTAATTATTTAATTAATCAATGTTAATGTTGTTTCTATGTAATTACTAGATATTTTACATACATGAATAAGAGAGAAAGACCATAGGGTTTCTGTTTAGACCACCTAACTTCACCATAGATTAAGACAACACTTCCAATATATAACACAAACAAGATCAAATGTGGAAAATATATCAAGAAGAAATGGAACACACAATTTCAAGATCAACACCTATATTTTCTAAACGAGAAAAATATTACACAACGATAATGATAAACAAGCTGAATATAGGGGAAAACCAAATCAAAACAAGTCAATAGTGACTAATTTATTGATTATGATGTTTGTAATGGAAGAAAGAACTCCAAAATGACCTAGAAATTTCCTAGGTCTCAAGAGAGGAGAGGTTGCATGTGGTTGATGTGAAACTACATGTGCATCATGGGTTCAAAATAGTAATGCCAGAAAAATACATAAAATGCAATATTTACATGGCACACAATTCTCAATTTATGAGTTATTATGAAACTTTCATCACCTATGGTTAAAATAACCCTCCTTGATCATTATATAAAATGAACCAGATTCATGGTGTTTATTCAATTATCTCTATAAACTCATTTCATAAAATATTCCCATAGATAGTTATACCTCCTTTAACATTAACACCACATGTAATTTTCATGCAGACCACTTTAACCCCATCT
The DNA here is from genome assembly GCA_963277665.1 of Viscum album. Taxonomy (NCBI): domain Eukaryota; kingdom Viridiplantae; phylum Streptophyta; class Magnoliopsida; order Santalales; family Viscaceae; genus Viscum; species Viscum album. The sequence goes on along the minus strand of OY728121.1, from coordinate 82,326,129 downwards.
TTGGAAAAGGCACCCAAACCACCTATGACGCCTTCAAAACTCATGAAGAACCCTCCGAATCCAATTTTAAACATTTATACTGGTACTTCATTAATTAAAAAATATAAATACGTAATCTTTTGGTCACTTTCCCAAAAAATTCCTCTCCATCTCTGAATGAGACTCCAACACCATGCTTTAAAGAAGATAGAAAACACAAATGAAAGTAATTGAATAAAAAACTAAAAGAGGTAAGTACCTAAAAAAATATGGGGTATTACAACCTCCCTACCATATAACACCTTATCCGTGAGCTTGACCATGCATCATTATGGCGTCTTAGTGAACAAGTCTAGCTGCTGTGATCACATATTAGACACCCTCTCTAAGATCTCCTTTGAAACATGATAATGTTTCCACTCCACTCGAACCATAGTTATAGTACTACCATAGAGAAACTTATAATTGTGATCTAAAATACACATCAAATTATCCTAAAAGGAAATATCTACAAAATTGTTGAGGAACTCAATGTCTACCACATGAAAATGGATATAATGATATCTCTAAATATGTGAAATTTTAAATACATAATTCTTGGATCTATGTCACTTTCTAATGGCTAATCAGTATTCCACTTTACCAACCCTTTTCTCTATCTCAAATAGTTTTAAAAACTTGGGTGATATCCTTCCATATTTCAAGATATAGAGTTTCCAAAACATAAAAGAAACTCGAGGGTAAAAAAGTATGACAAAGCTAAAACTATAGAGGTCATCAGCGATGGTCGGAATATTATTTTTTCTGAAACTGTGTTGTCACCAACTACATCCTAAGAAACTGAACCAACTTAGATATATCAGGCATGAAAATACATCCATCAGGCATAGAATAACCAACAACTAATAAACAATGAGGTGAATAGAGATAAAAAAACATAGAAAGACTTGAAAGGTTCCACTTGGATCATTTCTTAAAAACTATTATTATTCAAAAACTCCTTACGTGAAATATGATACTCCTATAAACCCCTAAAATCCAAAACATAGTCTCAAAATACATCCTCTAAAATTTGAATTGTCCACTCTGATTGGACTCCATTATATATAGGATAGGGAATAATCAAAATAACCTATGATGATAGAGCCTTTTGAATTCCCTTCTATAACCATTGTGGTTAATGAATTTCTCTATCATAAATTACAATGCCTGGAACACCGTACAATAAAACTATCTTATAAACATAAATAGTACCCAACTCATCGATAGTGAAGGTCTACCTCATAAGAAAAAAGTGGGGTACCTTCATTATTTGATCTATGATCACCCATACGACATCATTTTTGTTGGTTTTCTTGGGTACTCCTATCAAAAAATAAATAGTGACATCATCACACTTCCACTCATGAATTGGAAGAGAATTTAATGTGCCAACATTCCTCTAATTATTGGAATTCACCGGAAAAAAAGTGGAACATCTCACTACTTATCCTGGTACCTCTTTCTTCATTTAGAACCCCAAGTTCGATCTATAGAGATGAAGATACATCTTAATCAAACCAAGATGTACCTCCCATTCAGAAGAATCATAAACCCTAATCATCTCTTCAAGAAAATCCATAGGACCAAAAACTCAACCACAAAAAAAATAAGAGAATTTCTTCTCCCAAGAGCACATCCTGGTGGAGTCTCTCTACAATATAAGTTGTCTCTTAGAACTAAGCCATCTATATCAGATAATTTCTCATTCTAGATCCATTCTAAACTTGAGGTTATAACATATTTCAATGTTACATATACTCATCCCTAGGACTCTTGAATATATAGATACATTTCTAAAGAGAGTTTTATCATCTTCCACTAATCAAAAGACTCCCACACCACCTATGTCTATGTCTTTTGGCCTAAGTAATCAGCAACCATATTTCCCTTTACCAATGAATAATCCATCTCAATGTTGAAATACAATAGATACTTGAACCTATGTCTGTAATGTAGCTTTTATCCTCACCGAGAAAGATGTATTTGATTCTATTATAGTTAACGTAGACCAAAAACCTATCATGAAAAAGATAATGTCTCCAACATATTAGAAAAAATGTTAAAATATAGCTAATTTTAGAACATTAGTAGAATAATTCCTCAAATTCAGTCTTAGTTTTCTAAAGCCATAAGTTACCACTCAATCCTCCTACATCAAAATAGCTCGATGTACAACTCTATATGAATACAACACAGAATATATTCCTTACTTCACATAAGTAAAGTGATAACATGTTATATGGGAAACCTTTTCTTTAGATCCTAAAAAAGATCTCTCATAATCATCTGACCAAAGAAACTTCACTCTTTTATAGGTCATCCAAAACATAGTTGCTGCTAGATGGGATAAGTCATAGATTAAGGACCTATAATTACTTGATAAACCCATAAAATAGTAAATATGGAAGTAATTATTTTTCCACTACAACAATACCATGACGGCAACATTCTCTAGGTCCACTAATACTTCTTCCTCCAACAAGAAATTTCCTAACTATGAACTTTATCAATATATAAACATCATTTTTCTAGAATTAAGTAAAGTCAATGTCCTATGTATTTACAAATGATGATGTTAATATATTGGGAATGATCATCATAAAAGGTAGAATGATCTAATTCAATACGGTCATTAATAATTTTAGTGCATTTGATAAACCAAACAGTTTCACTATGAAATCATACAAGTCGTAAATTCTAAAAAAAGAATCACAATGTATTTTTGATGGAATCAACCTCAACTAGTGGTATCTGGATCTAAAATCAATCATGTAGATGATCTTATCACCTCTCAACTGATGAAAGTGATTATAGATATATAAAATGGTGTGCTTGTAATGGAATGTCTTCTTGTTCAACCTCTAATAATCCAAACATAAAAAAAATTATCTCTAATACTTCTTATATAAAACAAATGGAGAACCCCATGATAACATACTATGTAGTATGAAAATTTTATCTTCCAAATATTCCAACATATCATTGAACTCATAAAGTTATTTTTTTCCATCGTCTAACATGGAATAGAAATAGTTTCTACAAATGGAACCAACTCGATCATGAAAATGATCTCCAACTCAGGTGGTTAGAGATATAACATGTTAGGAAAAACATCATGAATAGGTAAACCTATAGATGAAAGGAATATTTTTGAATTATACCATTATCAAGAACAATGAATGCTATCTAAGAAACGAGACAATCCAATATGCACAGAATTGGTCCTACCAGACCAACCTAAAGATCCCACTCACCCTAGTGAGAATAAGTATCTCCTTATATAGATAGAAATTATTATATCCTCTAGTAATGATCAATAAGATCATGTTATACAAATGATAAATCTCTAAGATGAATCAAATCAGAACCTGTTATTGATAGCCCAAATTGTTCCCAAAAGAGTTGGTAATATCCTATCTTTTGATTACACGCCTTAAAAGGATTTATATTATATGATATCACTCAAAATTGTGTATCAATTTTCAAATCACCATCCATCATTTCCACAAATAAGAACAACCCATCTTCAAAAATAGCAGATAAAGTGGAAGGTGATGCTCATGTATCTAGAAATCATAATAAAGTGTATATGAAATGAGAATCCTACCTCTGATAGTAGAAGGTCCTCCATCCACATTAGTTGGAGTAGTATTCATAATATGTAGCTAGTTTTGCCCTCTAAACTACACTCTAGTGTAACTCACATGTGTTATTCTTGTGGACTGGTACTACTGCTCTTGTAATTATGTATCAAGTCCCCTAACACATCCTAAATGTATAATAAAACTCTATCTACCTATCTATTGGGGGGTAGCAGAGTTCTCACTAGAATCTTGTCCCTGTCTTGATCCCATGACACGTCTATCCTACAGCATGCTCAGACATTGAAGGTATGGTTAGACTAGCCTACCACATGAATGGAACTCTAGATAAAGTTATAAACACTAAGTCTTATAGTGGAAAAAATTTCCACACTGATATCACTGCAACAGAACACGGTCCAGAGATGGCTTCTTACTGCCCAGACTAATCTAACAGTTGTCACATTGTAGAAAACTATCATAGTGGTGCTACTTTACACTAGAATAAAATCCCCTTGTTCTCCTTACCAAAATCGCCTAGTTTTTTCTTAGTGTCAATATCATATTACCTTCCAAAATGAGCACCTGATACATCAAATTAGAAAAAAAAACAAGATAAAGACACTACTTTGTGACTTTATCTCATAGACAAAACCATTTTCAAAAAATATCACCATGGATATCTCATAATCTTCCAAATAAGTTGCAATGTTTTGTGTGTCAGTGAAATGTATTGTGTACTCTATCACTGAAATGACCTCTAGTGTGAGGTTCACGTATATGATAGCCTTATCATCTCTCAACATAATTGGAAAGGATTGGATCAAAACTTCACCTCAAATTTCTTCTAGGAAAACACCTCTTGCATCCTAGATTCCTTGGGAAAGACCAACCAATGCTTGGTAGGTCCATGAAGAATGTATATAATAATCTTCACCCTCTTATATATGGGTGTCTTGAGAATCATGAAGATCATCTATAATAAGTCAATATAGAAATCTACTACTAGGGGGAATCACTTCATAGTGATCACAGTCTTATGCTACATCTAAAACTATCTTTTATGATAATACATCAAAGGAAAAGCATGAACAATCTGCCTTTCCATGGATCACATGACCCTCAAGAAGCTATGGTGAATCTAAACTTTCATATGATACTTAGGATCTACATGAATCTAATTTTCAACTACGCTAGGAATGTGTTGTTTTGAACTCTTATAATTCTCAAATGAAAGATTAAGAAGATTTATTTTCACTATAACACATACACACTCATTTGAAAACTACCTAAGAGAAATTTATACCTCAATAGGTGACAATAAAAGAAAACCACTAGCACACAGTCTTGCTAAACATGGATTATAAGTGCTTTAGCATGAAATATATGTTCCTTCCTTTCATTTACAAAATATAATTGGTGTCTGGGTTCATGTTTCATATAGGAAAATATATCACATGAAATAAATATAATCATATCATGAATAATGCATGTAAAAATATATCCTTATGTACCTATCATTACGCCTGAATACCCATATCATGCCATACCAGGACTCATGTACAAATCTCATGAAACAATAACATCTCACAACATATGAATCACGCATAGTGAAATAACATCAACTGTAAGAACAGAACATCATGAACATCAATACCATCCATAGGCACTCAAATCTTCCAATGTACATGGGTTAGCTACTCTCATGCACAGGCTCGTTACCGTCTCTCGAGACTTCTTTGTCTCCTTTCTACATTTCCCAAATCATAAAGTAATAGTAAATAAAATCATGCACCTTTAATACAACTTTGTAACATCCCCCGATATGACACTATCTCATGTGGCCAAATTAGTTTAGTTATGGGAACTCAAGGGAACATCCCCATAGGCCATAGGTTGATGAAAATCAGTGGGGGTTAGAATAATATAGTGGGTGACTAAATCCCATGTTACATAGTTAAAATACAATTAAATTAAACAAATATTAGTGTAATTAAAAATATAAGAAATATTGAAAAATAAAACTGGGAAGTAAAACAAGGAACCAACAAACCAAATATTTGTAAACCATGTAACGAAAAGCTGAAATGTATATAAATTACAAACAAAAAGAAATGAAAATAAAAAAAAACTATATAACAAAAATAAATTCAAAATACCCTAGTCTCAACCCCCATTTCAGTCTCATATCCAAACTCTATCTCATTTAGTAATAAACATTTAGAAATAAGTTCCTTAACACTTTTCCAAACCAGCATCCATGTAATCTACTCTGGTAGAAAACGGTAGTCTGAATTGGATTTGAGTAAAACTCAAAAAGTCAAAACTAATGTGCCTAAACAAAACCAGTATAATTTGTATTTCATTCAATAAATTGATAAATACATGTATTAATTAATCAACATAGTATATCAGGACAATAAACCCGATTCAACATTATGCTTGAATGTCTCTGAGCATATAGCATAACTATTCTAATCATAACCACAAGTCCATGGTATAATCACATAACAGGTCAAATCCCTATGTAAAATAATTTTAGTATCCTGTACATTCCCTATATATAAGAATTTTTATATATTTTACTATCCCACTATAAAATAATTTCAATATAAATTGGCTATTCCCTATAAGAAATAGAGCAAAACCAGAATGACTCTACTAGATAATTTTTTTAGTATAACCAGGACAAGCTCTATAAAACTTATAGAATCACTTAGACAAGACCTCAATATAATTATTTCAACATAAAACACATAAATAGATATAGAAGAAAGTGTAACACATTCCTCAAAATAATCCACAAATTTTAATTCAACTAATTAATCTTTTTTCCCTTAAATCGCCTATATATGTAGGAAAAGGTAATGGAAGATGGTCTAGAGGGGGGTGAATAGATATTATTAAAAATATAATCTAGTAATTATTTATTTAAATTAATTATAAAGCTTAATTATTATATATAATTAGTAGTAAAAATACATATATGAACCTATATATTTTTATAATCATTCATAATTTTTATTCTTGAGGAAAAATAGAGTGTCAAAGATTATAATAAGTGCCCTCCATGAATTGTGTATTGGAACCTTTAAATTGGATCTCTAAATATAAACTAACAAAAAAATATTTGGGAAAAGAAATTAAAATTCAAACAATTGAATTATCCTAGAGACAGAATAATAATGTCAATAATAATCATAAGGGAAATAATTTGAATTATAAATATAATGGAAAATTCAAACCAATTTAAATGACCTAATAAATCATTAAAATAGATTATATAATAATATGGAAAAAATAATATTAAAATAAATAGGTAAATCCATGTCAAATAATTCCATGAATAATGCAATCCTATTTACTTTTAATAAAAACATCAAAATATAAATTTTATAAATATAAAAACATTTTTATTCATGTAAATAATACATTAAAAATTTTTATAATAGATTATAATATTGAAAAATATTTTAGTGAAAATTAAAATAATGAATATGGAATAAAATATGTTACATAAATAATATAATGTTCTACAAAGAGTGAAGAAAAATTTAAAACATAAATTATAACAGATTAAAATATATAATAACTAATTCTCATGGAATTCATATAATATATATTAATTTTATAAAATTAATAAACCCCCTAAAATAATTATAATATGTGTAAAATAATTCAAAATATTAAAAATAATGGAAAACAATGTGATGAAAAATTTTATACATAATAAATTTTTAACTGGAGATAGTAAAAATTATCACGGATAGTGGAATATTTTTCAATTAAATGTTGCATAATATAATACTCACTGTTATAAAAACAATTAAACCTAGAAGTTGTAAGAATTTGATACTGTTTCAGATCAACCATTGTGTCATGCTATCAAAGATCAATCAGTGCATATCTACTATCATTGTTTGAGGATCTATTGATTCAGCTATATTCATTGATCTACCATTAAGGTTGATAATCTACCATTGATATTTTAAAAAGATATAAAATAGGTAATTTAATGAGATCTACCATTGGAATAATAAATTATCTATCATTGGAACTAATCTTCCATTATAACAAATCTTCCATTGGAACAAATCTATAATTGGGAGAAAAATGAAAATTCACCATTGATATTGTAATATTGATCTATAATTGGGTATTGGAGATCAACAATTTATATTGAAAGTGTGATCTATTTTTTTGTGAAAGATGAGATCTACTACTAATTGTTTCAAATCTCACATTTGCTTCAATAAATGATCTACAGTTTCACTTAAATAACCTACCATAATAACATATGGAGATTAGATATCTACCATTGGAATAAAGGAAAGATATCAGGATGTGTTTCTATGAATGATTGTTTAAACAACTAAATTTGTAATGGATAATTATACCATTTAGGAGAAATAGTGAACTTCCATTGGGTATCGAAATCTACCATTGAGATTCGAAAAGAAATGGTGATCCACATATACTATTGGCTTGATTAGAACTGATGAAGGGAAGAATGATACCATGGAGGAAGGAAATTATAGAAGAGAATATTATTATAGGTGCTTCCATGGGGTAAATAGACTGAAAGAACATCTAAGATGGATGTGATGATGAATAGTGTATTGCCTTATGTAGACACCTGACACTCTCACTTTGCTGAATTTTTAATCCCTAAAAGTAATTGAATTAAAATTTGTTTGAGAAGAATAAAATTAATAAAATTTAGAGATTAATTAAAATTAATCAAAAAGAATATAAATCAAATAATTATATTAAAAGATATTACTGGCAATAAATGGAAAAAAGATTTGTGCACTGTAGAAATATATTGTATCACTTCATCTAATTTTTAAGTTACCTAAATTACTTTTTTTGATTTTTAAGTAGTTTAAAAATATGATTTTTTTTAATTCTAACCATAGAAAAAAAATCGATTTCAATGTGAATATAATGAGATAAAAAAGCAAAAATAATATTCTTAATTCTAGAAAATCCAGAATTCCATAATTATTTTATACACATTGTCCATTTTTTCACCACTTAAACAACATATTAAGGATTCCATTTATTCAAATGAAATGGAGAAAACTATTATATCTTTCAAAAAGAACATTATTTATAATAATATGAATTGTAGGGATCATTTTATAATTGAATAACAACAGAAAACTATAAAAAATTATATAATGAAATCAATTATTGAAACCCAAATCATGCAACATGTTCAGTCCTAAATGAGACTATGTTAGACAAAGAATGAGACTTCATTGTAGTTGAATAAAATAAATATATGCTTCTATATTTTATGAAAAAAAATAAAAAAATTGATCGTTACAACTCTTGTAATAATTAAAATACATAGAGAAATTAGAAACTATTTTTCACATAAAATAGTATGAGAGTATTGGAATTATTTTAAAGACAAAAAAATAATAGTAAAACAAATAAAATAAATACATGCATGAAAATGAAAAACAATATCCCCCCTTTTTGTTTTATTTCAGAAAATTTACATTTAAACCCAACTTTATTCACCTATTCATAAATGAACAAAAAGATAAAACAAAAACCCACCCATATAAAAAGTACAATTTTAATCTTCTAATATTTCAAGATTAAATTTATTTTTTTCAAACTAAGTAGATTCTAAAGGATTAGTAAAGATATCTCCTAGATGATTTTCAATAGGAACACATCATAAAACTATATCACCATTATTTACAATATCTCTAATGAAATGAAATCTATTATCAATACGGGTTGTCTGAGAATGATGTAATGGATTTCTATAAATAGAAATTGTTGACATATTATCATAATAAATACACATATTTTCTAGAAAAATTCCAAAATCAAAATAATTTTGATCCAATAATAAAATTTTCTCACAACTACTCATTGTAGAGATATACTATGTTTTTGTAGTAGAGAGAGAAATATAATGTTTCTCATTAGAAGACCAATAAATTAAAATTTATACAAGAAAATGACACATACCTGATTTTATTTTTTGATCAATTCTAATTATTCCAAAATTATAGTTAGAATAAGATATTAAATTAAAATTCTTACTTTTTTTCAAAAAATACACACTACCTTTAAAATATCAAATTATTATTTTTCATCTTTAATATTACTTTCTTTAAGATCATATTATAATCCACCATATAAAAAAACTAAACATTATATCAGGTATAGATACAGTTAGATAAATAAATATACATATCATGAATCTACAAAAATTTATATCACAAGACTAACCAGAATGATAAATATCTAATTCAAAAATAATACCCATATAAATTTTCATATATTTAGAGTAATCAATTCCAAACCTATAAACTAACTCATTAGAATAAAAATTTTGATTAAAGAATATCCCATATTTCATATGATAAATTTCAATCCCAAGAAATAATTTTAATTCTCCCATTAAACTCGTGTCATGATTAGAAGATATCACTATGAATAAATCATTACAGAGAATATCACTAGAAAACCCCAAAGCTATGTCAATAGCATAAATTTGAAAAGGTGAAATGTCAATAAAATTTATTTTAATAAAAATCATAGGATCAACATTACATTTCTTTAAAACATTATCTAACTAAAATAAACAATGCCTTTCATACCAACCATAATGTTCTTGTTTGAGACCATAAAAAGAATTATATAATATAAAAACGTGATTATGAAAAAAAAATCATATTCACTACTAGCGGGTTGAGAAAAAGAAACTTATTTAATTATAAAATCATTTAAGCAATCACATTTTTATATCCATTTGATATAATTTAAAACCATGAAAATATTAAAAATACAACAATATTATAATAGCCTCTAACATTCAAATAGGTGGAAAAGTCTCTTCATATTTTAAACATTCTTCATAATAATATCCTTTAAAAAAGGTCGATCTTTATTTTTGATAATCTATTTGGATTAAACCCTATCATTTATAAAGATCCAATGAGTCACAATTTCTTGTTTATGATCATGAAATTATACTAAAGACCAAAAATTATTCCTAAAAAAATAGTTTTACTTCATCTATCTTAAAAAAATCAAAATTTTATATTTTAATTCATCTTTGAAATTATGGGGAATAAAATTAGAAACAAAATCTGAATTGGAAGAAAAAATTAAAACATACTTTCATGTTTTAAAAAAAGAATCAACATTACTGATAAAAGGATCAACAAGATGATCATTTTGAATCTTCCATGATATTGGATCTGGTGGATAATTAGTATTCTCATCCTTATTTTATTTATCCTTATCTGGATATTTTTCTTACCTAAAATTAAAATATCTATACTCATTATCAATATTTTTTAAAACAAATTTTTTAATATAACAATATTCACTAAATTTTATATTAAAAGATAGTAAAAAATCATTTTACTCTTATTATAACCTTTATAAGATTTACTCTTAGAATAATAAGCAAGAAATATAAATCCAACACTTTTATCATCAAACTTATCTAATTTATCTTATGTTTTTAAGATAAAAACTTTAAAATAAACAACCTTTCTATTTATACCCTAAAAAATTTTAAGGGGTTTTATTAAGTAAATTTACAACATATACAAAATACAAAAAATAGAATGCAGTATGAAAATATTCAGTTGAATAATGTTTTGTTAAATTAAATTCATTAAGAATAGTTTGAGTCATCTTTTTAATATTTTTATATTTATGTTATATGCCACTATTTTTTCAGTAATTTAAGAGAACAAAAATTACAAGCACAAAAATTTTCTTCATAAAAAATTTCAACATTAAAATTAACCAAATCATCACTATTATCACTTCTAATATAAATAATAAAACACCCTTTCCTAACATGAACTAGCTAACAAAAATAAAAAAATCTATTTCTATTTTTTTTCCTATGAAATATGAAATAAACCCATGTAATCTACTAAAATCATAAAAAATAACAAAATAATAATTATTTCCACTTAAAAATCACTTTTTATTTGGCCAAATTAATCAAGTTGTAATAATTCATGCGTTCTAGATTTAGAAACACGATTGTTGGATTCGATATATTCATTATAATTTTTACCTTTTAAACGTGAATTAAAAACAATATCTTTAGTTACCTTTAATTTGGGTAAATCTAGAACAACAATATACTTGGGTGAAATTTCTATCATTAGGAAATGAGAAAATCTAAGACTTATATGACAATGATCGTCATATTTTTCTATATAATTAAGACACATAACAATTTTATTATAGTGATTATTTAAATTGACATAATAAATATTAACTTTTATTTTAGAATAAAATAATGAATTTTCATTTTTAAAAACAAAACATTAATTATCTTAAAATTTAATATACATACCATCGCTTCATAATTTTGATATACTAATTGAGTAATGTTTTAAACCATCAAAAAAGAAAAATTTAGAAATTAAAAAAACATTATAACTACCATGTTCTTGAGAATCAATAACCTTTCCATTAGTGTTATCACCAAAATTGATAGAAAATGAATCACATTTGGTGTTAGAGGAAAAATTTGATTGGTTTCTAGTCGTGTTCTAGGAAAGTACACTATCCATGTAACAGGTTTCATTCTTGATACATTTAAAAAAAAATTGCATACAAAATTCAATTACTTGACATTTTTTGTGCCCATGTCATATGTGTCCAAATGGGTTAGAAATTGAAATAATGGTACCCATGAATATTTAAGACATTTATTATAAGGTACTCTAGAATATAAATTATTTGAAATAAATGTATTGGTATAACCAATATATTTTTGAAATTTAATGGAACATTGATCGTCATAATGACCTTGAAAACATAATTTAAAGAATATACCATAAGAATATTTTCATGAATAACATTAAAAAAAATATAGTCTTGTGTAATTTAGGAATTTGAATATTATAACCAAAACAGGATTTATCTTTGTTTAGATTCATCGTATATATCATGTTGTCATTTTTTCATTCCTTGAAAAAAAATTTATAACATAACTTTCATGATTAAAACTTCCTTTTAAAGATTATTATTTTTATTTTTAACAAAATAAGAATATTCATAGATCATACCTTTTGAACATGATGAAAAATTTCATATTTCATCATTCATATATTCATTATCTCTGTAGATTTTATTATTTTCCATCATAATCCTTTTATTTTCGTTATTTAATTCTTTATACAATTCCATGATAATTAAAACAACTTTTTTTATTTTTCATTTTCTTCATATATCTCATCAAAACTATAACCATCACTGTCATAATAATAATTAGAATTAGAATTTCTACCATCATCATTTTTATTTATCATAATTATAAAGAGGTTAGTTGTATCTTTTTCACTTTCAAGATCATCACTTGAGTATGACACATCATTGTAACTCTACAAACCATTATATACAAATTACAATTTGGTCATGTATTTTTTATTCGTACTTTCTTGCTTAAATTTAGGAAAATTGAGTTATTGTGTACCATCTTTCTATGTTCATAACATGTTACATCTTGTACATATTTTCTACCCTTATTTTCCTTTTTATCAATACTTTGATCAACACTTTTTGATTTTTTATGTTTTATACCTCTTCATCAAATTATTAATACCTTTCCTTATATTTCACAATTATCATTTGTCACTTTCTTATTCCTAATATTAAAAATAATTATAATTAACATTTATATGATATTTGAAAGAAATTTCTTTCTTCTTTATAGTCTCCTTTACGTAAATATTTTTCAACTCAAGAACATTTTGAAGAATTTATTAGATTAGTTCGTCCAATGTGTATTATTTGAAATTCTTACTTTCATTGATTGTAATAATCATTACATAACCTTATTTGGTAATTATCTTAGGGATACTTATACTAGTATATGTTTATCCAAATATTCTCCAAGGGAATTCATTTAATTCATAATACATGTGAATGAGTGGAAAATTTGAATTAATGTTTCATTTTCACCAATATCGATGTCTTGGTAATCATCTTGAAGCATTGCAATATTAGTTTCAATCAATTTTCTTAGTAATAGTGAGTGACTTAAGGAGTCTAGAAAATCTTATGAGCCATATTAAAAGTATATAAATGACTAAATACCTTCTATTTATTGAACAATATAAAATATTAAAAACATTTTAATTTAATACATTTATTTTTGCATCATTTCTAGTAAGTCAATCAGGGTCAACTTTTGATGAAGTGTACTTTTTTTCCAACATGTAACAATGTTCAATGCTCAAACCTTGGACGTATAACTCCATTATAGATGTCTTATATCCATAATCATTCATATCAAAGAGAGTTGGATTCTATTTAATCCATGAATTATTTACATTCACCAATCCCATCACAACGATCTTATCCATAGATAGTGTGGTCTAGGAATACGTTAGCAGAAAAATATAAAGAATTTTTTTAAGAAGGATTGGTTAATTCAAAAAGTAAAAACCTATAATACCAACTTTACATCAGATAGGGAATGTAATATGGTCTAGAAATATTGAATAGACCAAATTAAAAATTTTATAAAATAAATTAATTATTAAAATAATTATTAATGTTAACTGTTATAGATAATTAGAAATAGAAATAAAAATAATAAAACATGTATTTTTATACTACTTCAGTCCAAATTGTACCCATAATAGTCCTATATCTCTCTACCTCTTGAGAGATGTGTATGCACTAAAATATTATTATGGGGAATCATAACCTAATAGTAATATTCTTTTCTAGTGTAAGGATAACCAAAAAAATGTATGGGGATTCAGAACCCAATTACAACCTTAATTTAGACACCGGGAGTCCCAATTTAAATAGTCCTAACTTTAGAACCTGAGTGTCACAGTCTGAGGAATAGAGGAATAAATTTTTTTTAACTATAAAAGTATAAATTTAAAAAAAAAATAAGTGTACATGAAAGGTGGGATTTAGTGTTACAGAATCAAGAAACCATATGAAGTATATACAATATGAATAAAAACATAGGTAATGGTTCTCAAGAATTGGATCATCTCATCGCGTCAAAGTAGTAGAAGTCAAAGCAGATATAATTTTTCACTTGAGATGCTATCTAGGTGATTAAATAATGTATCACATAAGACATCATTTGAACAACACTTGATATGTTCACAACTTTTATTCTATATAAAAACAAAGTTTCTTAGAAGTTATCATATGTCATATATGAGGTGAATCCTAGAACACTTAAATAGTAATGATAAAACCAAAATAATAGAAACAATCTATTGGTAAATCAATTCAAATTCAAACTAGTGAATTAACTATGAGAGAGAATAATAATTTCCATAATAATCATAAAAATAATGATAGAAATTAAAACCTAAAGGCAAATTCAAACTGATTAAAATAAACTATTAAATCATTCAAATAGTTTCCATAATAAGAGGTCAGTCATAATTTTAAATGCATAGTTCATGATAAGTAAAATAATTTCATTAATAATTAAATCACATTGACCCTTAATAAAAATATTAGAATAAAATTAGTATAAATATGTAGAAATATTTTTCATGCATTTAATACAATCATAAATTTTAAAAAAAATATCTTTAATATATAAATATTATAGAAATAATTAAAACAATTAATATATGGAAACAAATATGTTACAAAAATATTTTAAATTTATACAACAATGAAGAAAAATTTAAAAAATAAATTATAAACGACATAAATATTTTAAAATTCCATTACATGAAATTCATATAAAACATATGAATTTTTTAAAATTAATACAACACTTAAAAAATTATAATTTGTACTGAGTAATTCAAAATATTAAAAATGATGAAAATTAGTGTACAAATTTTTTTTCTTATCAATAATTATTAAGTGGAAGTAGTATAACTTGAAATTGTTTTTAGAATACTTTTCAATTGAAGGAAATATAAAATAATAAATGATCACCGGAATATACCATTAGTTCACACTATAAACGAGCTACCAGTATCGATATACCATCGCATTCAGAGAATATACCATTACTGATATAGGTTTTGATCAAAAGTTAAGGTAAGGCATCCATCATTGATATTTTAAAGAGGTTTAACACTGGTAAATTAAATAGATCTATTGTTTTAAGAATAAATGATAAACCTTTTCACATAATCTACCATTATAACTAATCTACCATTGAATGAAAAAATGAAGATCTATCATTGATATTTTATTAGTGATCTATCATTGATTTTTTAAGATCTACCTTTTAGATTTTAATAGTTATATATCATTACTATGAGATATTATATCTACCATTCGATGTTTTCAATCAACCATTTTGTTTAATAAGTGATCAGTAATTTCCATTAAATATCCAACTATTGCAGCTTATTGAGATCATCAATCTACCCATGGAAGTAAGGATATACATTTAGAGGTTCTTTTTTTGAAGACTTCCTAAGAATCTTCTAGAAAAATGATTTAGTATAACATTGAAGAAAAAAAATGATCTACTATTGGTTTTGTAAATATACCATAAAGATAGATAATAATATGGTGCACCAAATATAACATTTAATTGAGTATAAGTTACCAAGTGATTAATTCATAATAGGAGGAAAGACACCATGGGTAATAAGTTATTTTAAGGTACTGCCTTGGAGGAAAGAGGCTGGAGGAGATTTAAAGATGAAAAGGATGTTGAATAGTATATAATCTTATGCACACACTTGACATTAAAACATTGATGTATTTTTAATCCATCTAAACAACTAATTTTGAAGTTATTCCACAATACTTAAATTAATATAATTTATATAGATTTCCAAAAAATAAAAAATCACTTCAACCTGAGAATTATATTAATATAAATGATAAAAATAGTAAATATATTATCCGCACACTCCAAAACAAATTTCAATGATTCATATATTTTCTATGAAATATAAACGACATATTTAGTATTTTATGTAATCAAATTAAATTTATAAAAACCTATAACATTTATCACTGAATATATATAGAGAAATTTGGACGTTAATTGAAATACATATAAAATAAATAAAAAAGATTTTTTATTCTATAAATTATTGAATTCCATAATTATTTGATAATGTTTTGAAATTTTCCATTCCAATTAAACAAAATATACAGACTACTATTTATTCTAATGAAAAGTATAAAATTTTTTGGCATTAAATTGGAACAATATTTGTCATAATGCGGTTATCATATCTTATTTTATAAATTAGTAACAAAGGAAAACTATAAACTAGTTTAAACCGAAAAAAATTTATGAAACCAAAAGAATACAGTATGTTTGGGGAGAAATTGGAACATCTTAGAGATAAAATTACACATCACTATACATGAATAAAATGAATAAATACATCTTATATTTCATATAAAATATGAACTAAAAAAAATTTAATCACTAAAAATCATTTTATAATTAAAATAAATAGGTAAAGTAGAAACTTTTTTCAAATAGAATAATAATAGGGGTTTAGAATTTTTTTAAAAAGAAAAAAATATATAATCAAATAAAAAACATGAATCCACATGATGAAACACCCAATTTTCTATTCAAAGTATGTATTTAACCATTAACACTCCAGTGAACAAAACCATATCATATAAGGTTTTACCAAACATTCGAAATAATCATGTAATCCAATTTCCAAGATGAATATATCAAAAAAATCACTTGAGGTATCATGTCATTCTAAACATACATTGTACACCTATGTAGTTTATTATTACATGGTAGGCTCACCCAATAGGTATCTACAATCTAGGTCATAAATATATTTAATCTAATGGGATAAAATTAATGATCCATCCTAGGATCTATTATAATTCATTTTTTAATTAATTAATGTGTACGTTGTGTCAGCTCAATCACTTGATATTTCACATACATGGACCCTAGAGTTACACTATAGGTTTTAGTTTAAGACCACCTACCTTAACTGGGGATTAAGAAAACACAACCAACTAGTAACACAAAAATAATATAGGCACAAGATATAACAATAAGAACTAGATCACACAAGATAAATATCAACACATATTTCCATATAAGTAAAAATATTATAACATGATAATGAGAAACAAGAAGATGAGAGGGGGGGACCAAATTAAAACAACTCACTGGATATTGATCTCATAATCAATACTTCTGAAAAGGAAGTGTTCACCCCAAAATACCCTAGAAATAAACTAGGGCTCAAGTTAGGATAGGTTTCACATAGATGAAAATAGATTAAATGTTAATTATATCTTTAAAACTGATGATCCTAATAAATAAAACATGTGTAATATTTACATGAGATTCAATTCTTGATTTATGAGTTGTGGTAAAAAAATCTTCCACTCAGGACAAAATAACCATGCTCAATCATTTAAAATAACGAACCAAGATCATATAATGTATTAAATTTAGGTCGTCCACCCATGTCCTGGAATCTTCCAAACTAAAGTTAAACATGGCGAAAATTTCATAAGATAATTAAATTTCACACTATGTGTAATTTCCTTATAGACGGCTTCAAAACCAATCTTTTACAAAAGTTCCTGAACCACTTCCAATGCCTTATGAATTCATGGGGAACCCAAGTAATCCCCTTTTACACATTTATACTAGGTTTACATTATTTAAAACAACCTTACATCATAGAAAATTAGGGTACCTTCCCCAATAAGTTTTGTTCATCTTCAACTGAGACTCCACCAAAGGGGGTTGAATAATGAAGAAAACTAAAATTAAATATGTTCAATAAATAACTAAAAAGGGATATACCTAGAAAAATTTAGTATCTTACAATATGAAGAATTCTCATAATATCTTGTCATGCTAACTCAAAATATGAATCATGTTGTGAAAAAACTGTGCGTTAAGTTTGAGAAATCCATGATCCTAAAAAATCAGAAGAGTTAGTGTAGACACATAGTTGTACAAATATGATTTATAAAAAGTGTCATGCATTGAATTAAATTAGGGATTTAATACTAAACAATAGGCAACCCGCTAATACGCTAAATAATCTCAATGTTCACAACATATCAAGGTGACACAACTCTTTCTTACTTGAATAATAATTCATTAATCCTTGAAATACTTGTAATTATGAATACATATTCACCTATAAGTATAATTCAATAAATTAATGACATAAATAGACTTTCTAATGAATTTTAGATATTGTATTTGTTTTACTTATGAGTTTAATATACTTGTAAGTCATTCACTTAAGACTTAGTTCATGTATAATGATTTTCCCAACCACCACCCAATATAGTGGATGTTGACATATATGACCATATAATTCTCGAAAATAGATCAGAATTAGTTATAGATTAATTGAATTATATTAATAATCAATTAACTAACATTTATTTGTGAGGAACCATATATGTTCATATATCTTGTTCTCAACACATGCTTTTAATGACTAAATTGCATGTCCAATATATCCATCCATTCCAGAAATGTATGTAATGTTCATGGTCAGATAAAATTCTAAGGGTTAATGTAATGACCATCAAAATTTAGAAGGAAATATCGTTTCTTTATTATCAATGAATAAAATCTATACACCTAGAAACATCACCAAGTTATAGACATGAAACTTTAAAAAATCCACTACATTATTAATCTTTTATATTAGAATTAGTTGTTATTAGTTAGTGATTCAACCAAATATCACCCTAATAAAATCATTATTCTAAATAATCTCAAAATATAATGTGTATAAATTGTTGATTATTTACTACAAATACATAATTTCAATACACAAAAGTTGTAACATGCCCGCAGTTTTTTAGGGTTTAAAATCACATGTTTAAAGGTAATGGATATATCATTATGCTCCACCACTTCTTCTTTATTATATTACAAAAAAAGAGCTTATTCATTACCTTTTACCCCTTTCTAATACTTATATTGACAAATCACATTATTAATGAAAGGTATGGGGCATCTATTCTTGCATAAAGGAGAAATCATCAAAATTAAAATGCCATATCTAGTCATCAAAATTAATAATTTTTTGTGAATTCCATTCAAAATTCAATATCGAGGTGCACCCGGATGATTTGATTACAAAAAATGTATTTCATGGTTAACATCTATGGTTGGGGATGTTGTGTATGGAATGAATTTTTGGGTATCTTGGGAATCAGTTTTATCTTTTATTGGTAATTCCATGATGGATACCTACGTTTGTTACATATATCTTGTTAGGATATTCACCCAAGTAATCTTTTCCTCATCACATGAGGAAACTCACTCATCACATGAGTAATTAAATTATTTTCACCTAAGGAATATTGTTCTCATGACATAAACCAATTAATCCCTATTACAAAATACATAGTAGAAGAGTAACTTAGTGAATACTACAAACATAAAAAAGGAATTGCATCCTTTTAGGCTCTAAACCTAATAGAATAATCAATAGATTCAATTCTATTCAAATGGGATTCTTATTATTATCAAATCAGGAAACTTAGTATCATAACCAAACTAATCCATGTATCATCACTATAGTAATCCCATCAACATCACATGAGTTTCCTTATGATAATAAAATAAGGAATCGCATGCTCATTTCCTGTGGTTATGTTTTGATGAATCATGAAATGTGTGCTTCTATATTCTCATCACATAGGACAATGAATTAACATCACACTAGGAAAGATTCCACATCATATCATCACCAAATGGTGGAAAACAATTAACATCTATGGGTAAGGATCCACTTATGTTATTTAGGTAAGATCAGGAACCGTTTAGAGTCTAATTGGGATACTCTTGATAGTTTTTTGGTGTTTAGGAAGGTATGGGATTTATCATATCATTAAAGTTGGTATTGATGATAAGGATAGTAAGTTGTTCAAATTGAAAGTCAAAGATGGTTCAAATATATTCTATTGAATCATGAATCAAAACCCACTTATTTTGAGTCCTGTATTTTAATGTTGTGTTATGGGACCAATCCATCATATTTAATTTCATGAAAAGTTTATGTCTTGAAAGATGTTACATTAGGGGATAAAATGGGTTTTGTGAATTGGTACTTCACATGACCCAAGTTGAGATCATAGAGGGTATATTTAGGTATTATACATGTATTCCCAAGTCCTACTGGGGAATAAAAGGATATATGTGGGACTTATGAGTACATATGTGATTACAAGAAAGTTCTTAGGAGAACCAGGACTGGAAGAAACACCTTATATTCTTAGTGAAAATGGTTTGGGTGAATAATAATATTCATAGGAGAAGAAGGTAAGAATAATCCCCTACTCAAGACTAGTTCAGAGTTTCTTTTTATTAGATTCATCGATATCAAATAGATATATGAAATTTTCACCAATGAAACCTAGATCGAATGGGTGAGGGGCCCATTATAAATAAATGTTCATGAATGTAGGGTTCACTAGAGGAATAATTCCATCAACATGGTTTTGGTTTCAGACAACATGGGAGTTATGTTAAACCAATAATATTTTTTAAAAAAATCCCAGATGTTTGTTCCTCATGTAAGGGAGTAGTGTGAGAACATATTAGGGACAAGTCAGTTCTTTTAAGTACATTTTACTTGTAGTTAGCTTATATTTCACATCATTAGTGGTCTATAGAGGTGGTTTAGGTTGTATAAAGAATAGAAGTTTGTATTGGGATATTTTAGAGCTCTAAATTTTTAAATTCTAACCAATGACTGTAAAAATAGTGAGATGAGGGTTATTTTTATTCCTTTGTCCCAATAATGGTATCTGGTTCATGGATCAATTGGAATATTTTTAAAATATTTTCAATTTTGGGGATTTTTTACTTCCTAATCATTATATTTTAAAATCTCATTCAATATTGATTTGTGAAAAAATCCTTAACATTTCTTCAGAATTTATCCTATCAACCTTATTTTCACCTTATTAATTTCTGAATTAGTTAATCAATGATAAGAAAATAGCCCCTATAAATGGTATTTGATAAGGAAAAATATTATCCAATTTCTTTAAAAAACACAATATTTTTTTAAATTTTCTATTATTATTTCATGAAACATTGGATAAACCTTTTCCTAAAATAGGGGTAGGGGCCCAAATGGGACCATGAGCTATTTTAAAAAAAATTAATCATTGCACACTTTTCATTGAACATGGAATTTTTGGAATGTCCTTTGTGATAAATCGTTGTATTTCATACAATGTGATCCTATTATGAACTAAATTCTATGAGATAGCTTCCATGAAACAAATATCATGATACAAAATTTCAAAATTTATCTTTTTTTGAATAATCTTACTAAAACTAAGTGATTATGAGTTATGATAACAACATTTAAAGAATACATTAGTGACATAAAAATATATATAAATGGGGAAGAATTTTTTATTTCTTAGAGGATGGAAATAATGAAAAAACCCATGGATTAAAGTAGATATATGAGCTGAATCTCTCCAAAAAACCGTGATGGATCTACTGATGGGGGATAAGAGGGACTACCTACTATCGAACCAGGTCCCTCTATTTAAAATTTGTCTTTTGGACAATGAAATTATCCATGATTCCAAATTCAATGCTTTGGGGCATCGGTTCTATTGAAAACTGGGATATATGATATGGAACATATATACTCCTTGTAATTTCATGAGGTATCACAATCCCAAATTAACATACATGTCTTGGAATTAAATATGGATTATCAATAATGCAGCATTGGATAATGATTTCCCTACTCTATAACATTACATTATTTTCAAGGCTTCAATATCTAATAGTAATGATGGTTGATCCAAAAATTTGGAGTTGAGACAAGGGGGAAAACATTAATGATTAATTACTAATTGAATTTTTGGTTTTACAAATATTTATAGAGTCCGGATATTTTCTAGTAAAATTAAAAATAAATGTGGCAATATGGGTCCCATAGTTGCATTATTACCGATATCCTCATCTGATACTTGTTATTCTTTTCATATGGTTATCCAATAAAAAAACATTCCAAATCAATAATGGATATTTTGTAATCAACCTATTACACATTCACATGATCATAGAGATCCCCATCAACAAGAAGATGGGTGTATATTCTATACGAGGGAGGAAGATGTTTGAGGATATAGAGAAACTCTCATTGTGGTATAAGGAACTAGTCATTCTGTTTTATTGTACAAGATAAGAGAACCCCCCCCCCCCCATCATCATTCAAACACTACATTCATTTATTATTTTGAATTCATTTTCATGAGGCAAAGAGGCTTGATTTTGGTAAGTGAAAAATAGTTCTTAAGGATGTTTGGACACAAGAATAATGGATTGTATTTTTCCCTCAATAAATAGGGCCGTTATAAAAAGTGAAAAATTAGGGAGAATTTATGGGCCAACCAAGTGATCAAGGATGTTTAATTTTTTGTATCCTTTCATAGATTTTGGTTGTAACCAATTTGGTATTCCCAAATGTGTGTGAGGTTGAAAAAATTCATCATGGTGGAATTACTTATGCAAGGGCCCCATATAAACCCTCCATTCTTGGTTCTCACTAATATATAGGATTTAGTAAATTATATTAGTTAGAACATTGAACCATGAACTTATATTACCCGCTATAATTCATCTATAGGTGGGTCACCACATATGGTATAATATTTGAGTATCTGAATTCAATTTCACCTCCAAACATGTCACGAACCAGGCCGGATCGTCATCCGACCCGACACCCCACCCGGTCCGCGACATGGCCCGAAGGGCGTTCCCGATCCCCATGGGCTGGCAACTAGTGCCAGGCATCAAAAAAAACCAGTTGGGAACGGTTTGTCCCATGAAAAAGATAAGCAAACATAAACTGAACAAGCATATAAATAAAGGAAAACAAACTGAACGACGTGGCAGAAGAAAAAGGAATAAATAAACGTGACATACCTCAGGTGACCCCGTGGATCACCACGGTACGACAACCACTCACTTCCAAAAGTGATCCAAAACTGAAACCTGAAACTGAAAAGTAAAGTAGGCGTGAGCACCGAGATGCTCGGTAGGAAAACCAAAAACAACCACGTTCTATGCCTCCGCCTTTATTTAGAAATCCACAATGCCAGTTTGGAAATAAGATATAATAAAATAGTGTTTCTCCTTTTCAAATTTAGGTAACGAGTTTTCATTTTCAGGTAAATCCTTTTACTTCCACTACATTCTCAGAATAGGTTTCAAGCATGCATTTAACAGTTCAAAATGAAAAGAAACCAGTTTGGATAAAAATATGGTTTTCACAAACAAGGCATCAAGTATGAAACCACTGAAAATAAAGTTACATCGTTAGCAGTATGACAAAAAAGTGAGCACCATGGGTAATCCCTATAGGCAGCTAAAACAAGTGGGAACCTAAAGACCTCGTACCTCAGTGAAACGTGGCTTAGAAGACCACGACCCTCAGAAAACGTGGCTTAGAAGGCCACGACCCTCAGAAATTCATATGTTTAGTTAGTGTTGTCGCGTCAATCCTGCTAGACAAACCGGGATGAACCCCTGTCGTTTCATCTAGCGTACTAGTCCTGGTCACCCACCTAGATACCCGGGTTTCCCCATTGTGCTCTATTTCAAAGGTGGTGAGTTTTCTTTATCAAACATTCAAAAAAGTACATTACACTTTCTTTATCCAAAATTCATTCAACCTTTAACCACCGCACTCCCTACTTAAGTGCATTCCCCCCTCTTTACATCACACAATCACGCACAAGCCTTTACACTAGGAACATATATCACAAACCGCACATAAGCACTTGCATCACATTTTATTTTCAAATTAAGGGGAATGACTCAAAAGGGGTTTTCTATTTTCACAATTCAAATCTCAAAGTGTCAAACGGGCCTCAATAGAGGTTTTTTTTTCTTTTTAATAAAACTTTATTAAAATGCCAAACATGCTTAACTACAAAAAAAAGGAACACCCTTTTTCAATCAATCGGCCAAATGGCCAAAAACCATTGGAAATACCTCTTACCAATTCAAAACCACTTAAGAAATCCATTTATCAAGAAAAGTCACTTAAGACCAACGGCCTTGAAAAACATTTCAATTTACCAATACAAGGCATAATAGTTTCTAGCAAACGCAATAAGATTACATAGCATGTATATATATATATATATATAGCATAGTGTGAAACATATTCATAAAACAGTCAAGCAATTATGAATTTCAAATTAAAAGCTTAGGCATAGGGGACCTACCTCAACCTGTCGCTGCTTGAAGACAAACATTCAAACTGATCCTTGGTGCACACACGCACATGCATTTATACATATATATATACGCGCCACTAGCTTCATTGCACATATTCCCCACGCCATGAGGGAATATGTACAAAGAGGGCACATATATCTATATGTCTTACCCTATGCATGTACATGTAGGATGTCTCGACACGCGCGGCCCAAAACCAACGAAGCAAAGCACAACGCACTACACATAAAATTTAATAAAACAAATAAACACATAAACAATCTACAAAACATTTCATAAAGACACATCACATTAACGCACCAGATGAAACAAGATACGCTGCACCCCAAGAATCGTCATTTACACACATGGGTACCATTTTGAGACAATGCACACACCAAAAGAACTCCAAAACACCATCTGCACATATTGATAAACTAATTTCACAACTTACAAAATTTTAAATGACAAACTTCATGATTTATAAAATGACATCACATAACACAACATGAGTTTTCTTCAAAAACACACCCAATTAAACCCCAAATAGACCAAAATTATCAAGAAACAGTAGTAAGCGACATTACCAAACTTTGAACACAAAATCCCACTAAAGGACATCTTCTAAGGGCAAACACACACCCATAACGGGGTAAAACAAAATTCGCAGCCCTAGAGCGACACCATAAACCAACAACAAAATTTACAAAACACAGTACAAGGCTCAAAATGGGTTTTCGCAAAATAAAAACATTCATATCAACTAACCATGCCACTGAACACATTGAAATCATATCAAACTTTAAGTAAAACTAAATTTTCACCATGTAAACAACTAAATGAGTATGCTAATTTTACTAAATAAGGGAATTAATTCGTCGATAACACTTATACGCGGGAACACTTACCTTCGGTGTTGAAACATCCGAATTTCGGTGCGAAAATTCAATTCCGCCATATTCGCACCAGGATGAAATGAGGATGAACCCTAAATCAAGAAATCAAACAAAAACAACAACAAAACAAATGGAAATTATACCCCAAATGAAAAAGAACCCAAAATCCTAACTAAGAGAGGGAAAAAAACTTACCGGAGGGGGAGTCATGGAGGGAGGAGGACATCGGCGAGATTGCGGTCGCCGGAGGAGGGAGGTGCGCCGTGGAGAGGGGCGCTCGGCCGGAGGTCCAGGAGGAGAGGGGGTTCACGATGTGGTAAGGGAGAACGGCCGGAGGGAGGCCGGCGTGGGCAGCGGCCGGAGAGGGAGGAGCGCGGCGAGAGGGCGGTGGCCGGAGAGGGGGGAGGCGCTGCGACCCGGCGGGGAGAAGGGGGTGCGGCGTTGGGTTCGACGCGGGGGAAGGAGGGGTAGCGCGACGGGGGGGAAAGGGGAGGGGTCCCGAGCGAGAGAGGGTGAGGGAGGAAGGAAAAAGAGAAAAAAAAAGAAAAGAAAAAAAATAAAAAAAAAAATAAATAAAATGAAATAAAAATAAAAATAAATAAATAAAAATGAAATAGAACTAAAAAAAAAAAAATGAATAAAAATAAATAAATAAAAATGAAATAGAAATAAAAAAAAATAAATAAAATGAATAAAAATAAATAAATAAAAATGAAATAAAAATAAAAATAAATAAATAAAATGAATAAAAATATATAAATAAAAATGAAATAGAAATAAAAATAAATAAATAAAATGAATAAAAATAAATAAATAAAAATGAAATAGAAATAAAAATAAATAAATAAATGAAATCTGAAAATAATATTATATTATTTGGTAATGTTAGACACTACGCACGGTCACGCACACAGCCGCGCGCCATAGAACAACCCAAGTGTGTGTGTGTGTGTATATATATATATATATAAACCGGTTCAAACTGCAAATTTAAAAACTAGCCCCAAAATAATTAAAATAAAGTAGCAGGCATTGCCAAGTCAAAAACGTACATTTATCAGCAACGCAAAACTCAAGTCGAGTTCATCACGCACCTCGATATAACAAATTTAATTCCAAATAAAAATTATAGAACAAGAATAAAATTAAAATTCATTGCCATAGTGCGGAGTTCGGGTGTGACAATTCTCCCCACCACAAAAACTTTCTGCCCCCAGAGAGTCACGAAGCCAAACGAGGAAACAAACTCGAGCATGAAACTAAATGTGGCCAACAAAATCACAACTCGGCGTGACTTTTCACTCCATCAGTCACACCCGACCAACTCTGAGGGGAACTGAAAAGAAAAGAACCATCAGGAAACGAGGAGGGTTCTCCCCACCACAAGAACCCGACTATCACAACTGACATTGAGGCTCTTAGCATGAACTAACTCTAGAACTGCTAACTTGATCCAAGAGGGAACCACCACACAGACCAAACCTCGAAAAAGGAACTTCAAGATTCATGGTGGGTCTCCCCACCATTTAAGAACTGACCAGCTGAAGCCAATTAGCACAGAATAATACGAGAAACCTAGCACAAACCGACCCATTAACTCTCTGCATAAACCAGACCCCCACCACATGGGGTCATCGAAGAAAGACCCCAAACCGAGTAGCATACCAAACCCCTATTCATTATCTCCCAAGACGCATATGTCTCGGAAACGAGCGCATCCCAAAACAAGAACGGGTTACCAATGGAGCCAGCCACATGAGAGAGACAAACTTCAAAACTCATATTTGAGGAGGCACAACCACTAGAATTACAATAAAAAGAGATCATCGCGCCTTATTACAACCAAGGTGGGGTATCCAAAGAACAAATACTACAACGAGGAAAAGAGACCTTTACGCCTTTTACAGCAAAATAGAACCTTCAAAGATGGGAGATATGAAACAGGGAAATTCAGACTGTCCCCATTTAATCATTGGAGACAAAAATTAGACCATGGTGCCCCACACCCAATGATTCCTGACTGCGTGAAGAGCTTCGCTCCGAGACCTGTGGTTGGAGCTCTGATGTCTTGAAGCATCTGCTGCCCCGCAGTCAGGAGCTGACATTCTCTTGTCGAGACTCCTCCTGACGAAGCCGCTAGCAGAACCACTCTAGGTTTCCCAAAAAGCCACACTGTCGACATGTCTTAAATGAATGACGATAAGGAGACCTAAAGTATCCAAACCGGCCACACAAGAAGCGAACAAGAGAGTGGCCCGACTAATTGAAGATGGAGTTGATAAGGAAACTTTTCTGAGATGGGTTTCTCCGGTTCGCTCTCACAGAATGGGGAACCATCCCAAACACCAAAGGGGACCGGTCCTTGAACAATAGACGAAGACCCCACACAAGAGAAACATTAAATGTTTCTGAGACATTATCTTTGGAGAAAAGGGAACCAACTTCTTGAGATGCCCAACGTAGGCCTTCACTATTCATTGGCTTTGCTGGACACTCACTAGTTCTGCCACTTCCCTTGCCTTCACTTCCTTGGGTTTAAACCATCTGACGAGAATTGTCTTAAACACCTTCCAAGACATACCATCATGCAACGACGCTGGGATTATTTCTGCCTCCAATACAAAGTTGAACCTTCAATGGAACCCAAACCAACACGGACTCTCATAGTTTTGGGAGTTTCCAATAACCTGGAAACACCTACGATTTCACCAAGCCAGTCCGATACCTTAGATAGAAAAATATCACTACATATGCTGGACAATAACCGAAAATAATTCAATTCTACCACTCCGATATGAGTCTGGGTAGAACCAACAACTAGAAGTGACTCACTAGAACCTTCTAGGACCTTTCTGGGTGGCATACTCAAAAACAAGAGGCACAAATACGAATCAAAACTCATCATAAATCAAAATTCCACACCTCAATCGCAAACAAAAGCTCGAACTCAAATCACTATTCCAAACACAATTCAATACGTCAAAACCAAGGACTCACGAAAAAGAATACCCAACAAGAAAAGAGAACGCTAAACAATTTCTCACTCACTTTTCTAAATATTTGAAAAACCCATTTTTGAAAACCATTTTTCAGCAAACAAACAACTTAGATATCCACCATTGATATCCCATGAAGTCTCACACATACATATCCATGTGCTAGATCAAGCACCCATCCACTCACTTCACCAATTTCCCCACTTTCCACATGCGCACCTCAATGTATGTGATCACTCATAGGAATACCAAGGGTCAATGCGAGACACTTCTCATTTCCAAAACAGATCATTCAGCATAAAGCACAAATTCCCAACCAATTTGAAAAAGTAACTTATCACCAAAGCAATACATTTCCAGTTTCCAAAACATTTTCCAATTCACATTCCAAAAAGTGTTACTGAGATTCCAAAACAACTTCCAAAACACCTCCTATTTTCCCTTTTGGAACCACACATTTGTTAAAAGAAAAACAATTTCCATTTAAAAACCACTTTTCCACTCTAACACCACATTCCCATTTGAAACCACCTTCAAAAAAAAATCCATTTTCATTTTTAAGATCTACTCACATCAACCAACATGATGGTCAAACACAACTCACATCAAAATTTCCAAAAATTAGGGACTAGTGGCGATGCCAACCCGGTAACATGGCTTAGCAGACCATGCTCCGAGCGGGTATCCACCGCAGGAAGTATCTCGAACCGTGCACTCGGCTGTACATGGGTCGCTACTCCATGCAAGCTCATCGCGTAACATCGGATCACTTCCCTTGTCATCCCTCATCCACACATACCAATCCACAGAAGAAAATTTGAATCCCGGACTACCCCTGGAAACTTGAGTCTCGGGACGGGCGAGGGTTCATGACGTCCTTCCCGCACCTACCTCTCGAGTCCCGACACACTTGATCACCAAGCTACTTGACACCCCAAATAACAAGGGCACCTCTAATACCATTTTGTCACGAACCAGGCCGGATCGTCATCCGACCCGACACCCGACCCGGTCCGCGACATGGCCCGAAGGGCGTTCCCGATCCCCACGGGCTGGCAACTAGTGCCGGGCATCAAAACAAACCAGTTGGGAATGGTTTGGCCCATGAAAAAGATAAGAAAACATAAACTAAACAAGCATATAAATAAAGGAAAACAAACTGAACGACGTGGCAGCAGAAAAAGGAATAAATAAACGTGACATACCTCAGGTGACCCCGTGGATCACCACGGTACGACAACCACTCACTTCCAAAAGCGATCCAAAACTGAAACCTGCAACTGAAAAGTAAAGTCGGCGTGAGCACCGAGATGCTCAGTAGGAAAGCCAAAAACAACCACGTCCTATGCCTCCGCCTTTATTAAGAAATCCACAATGCCAGTTTGGAAATAAGATATAATAAAATAGTGTTTCTCCTTTTCAAATTTAAGTAACGAGTTTGCATTTTCAGGTAAATCCTTTTACTTCCACTACATTTTCAGAATAGGTTTCAAGCATGCATTTAACAGTTCAAAATGAAAAGAAACCAGTTTGGATAAAAATATGGTTTTCAAAAACAAGGCATCAAGTATGAAACCACTGAAAAGAAAGTTACATTGTTAGCAGTATGAAAAAAAAGTGAGCACCATGGCTAATCCCTATAGGCAGCTAAAATAAGTGGGAACCTAAAGACCTCGTACCTCAGTGAAACATGGCTTAGAAGACCACGACCCTCAGAAAACGTGGCTTAGAAGGCCACGACCCTCAGAAATTCATATGTTTAGTTAGTGTTGTCGTGTCAATCCTGCTAGACAAACCGGGACGAACCCCTGCCGTGTCATCTAGCATACTAGTCCTGGTCACCCACCTAGATACTCGGGTTTCCCCATTGTTCTCTATTTCAAATGGTGGTGAGTTTTCTTTATCAAACAATCAAACAAGTACATTACACTTTCTTTATCCAAAATTCAATCAACCTTTCACCATCGCACTCCCTACTTAAGTGCATTCCACCCTCTTTACATCACACAGTCACGCACAAGCCTTTACACTAGGCACATATATCACAAACCGCTCATAAGCACTTGCATCACATTTTATTTTCAAATTAAGGGGAATGACTCAAAAGGGGTTTTCTATTTTCACAATTCAAATCTCAAAGTGTCAAACGGGCCTCAATAGAGGTTTTTTTTTTCTTTTTAATAAAACTTTATTAAAATGCCAAACATGCTTAACTACAAAAAAAAGGAACACCCTTTTTCAATCAGTCGGCCAAAAGGCCAAAAACCATTGGAAATACCTCTTACCAATTCAAAACCACTTAAGAAATCCATTTATCAAGAAAAGTCACTTAAGACCAACGGCTTTGAAAAACATTTCAATTTACCAATACAAGGCATAATAGTTTCTAGCAACCACAATCAGATTCCATAGAATGTATATATATATATATAGCATAGTGTGAAACATATTCTTAAAACAGTCAAGCAATTATGAATTTCAAATTAAAAGCTTAGGCATAGGGGACCTACCTCAACATGTCGCTGCTTGAAGACAAACATTCAAACTGATCCTTGGCGCACACACGCACATCCATTTATACATATATATATATATGCGCCACTAGCTGCATTGCACTTATTCCCCGCGCCATGAGGGAATATGTACAAAGAGGGCACATATATCTATATGTCTTACCCGATGCATGTACATGTAGGATGTCTCGACACGCACGGCCCAAAACCAACGAAGCAAAGCGCAACGCACTACACATAAAATTTAATAAAACAAATAAACACATAAACAATCTACAAAACATTTCAGAAAGACACATCACATTAACGCACCAGATGAAACAAGATACGGTGCACCCCAAGAATCGTCATTTACACACATGGGTACCATTTTGAGACAATGCACACACCAAAAGAACTCCAAAACACCATCTGCACATATTGATAAACTAATTGCACAACGTACAAAATTTTAAATGACAAACTTCATGATTTATAAAATAACATCACATAACACAACATGAGTTTTCTTCAAAAACACACCCAATTAAACCCCAAATAGACCAAAATTATCAAGAAACAGTAGTAAGTGACATTACCAAACTTTGAACACAAAAGCCCACTCAAGGACATCTTCTAAGGGAAAACGCACACCCATAACGGGGTAAAACAAAATTCGCAGCCCTAGCGCGACACCATAAACCAACAACAAAATTTATAAAACACAGCACAAGGCTCAAAATGGGTTTTCGCAAAATAAAAACATTCATATCAACTAACCATGCCACTGAACACATTGAAATCATATCAAACTTTAAATAAAACTAAATTTTCACCATGTAAACAACTAAATGAGTATGATAATTTTACTAAATAAGAGAATTAATTCGTCGATAACACTTATACGCGGGAACACTTACCTTCGGTGTTGAAACATCTGAATTTCGGTGCGAAAATTCAATTCCGCCATATTCGCACCAGGATGAAACGAGGATGAACCCTAAATCAAGAAATCAAACAAAAACAACAACAAAACAAATGGAAATTACACCCCAAATGAAAAAGAACCCAAAATCCTAACTAAGAGAGGGAAAAAAAACTTACCGGAGGGGGAGTCATGGAGGGAGGAGGACGTCGGCGAGATTGCGGTCGCCGGAGGAGGGAGGTTCGCCATGGAGAGGGGCGCTCGGCCGGAGGTCCAGGAGGAGAGGGGGTTCGCGACGTGGTAAGGGAGAACGGCCGGAGGGAGGCCGGCGTGGGCGGCGGCCGGAGAGGGAGGAGCGCGGCGAGAGGGCGGCGGCCGGAGAGGGGGGGGGAGGCGCGGCGACCCGGCGGGGAGAAGGGGGTGCGGCGTAGGGTTCGACGCGGGGGAAGGAGGGGTAGCGCGACGGGGGGGAAAGGGGAGGGGTCCCGAGCGAGAGAGGGTGAGGGAGGAAGGAAAAGGAGAAAAAAAAAAGAAATAAAAAAGAAATAAAAACAAATAAATAAAATGAAATAGAAAGAAAAATAAATAAATAAATAAAATGAATAAAAATAAATAAATAAAAATGAAATAGAAATAAAAATAATTAAATAAAATGAATAAAAATAAATAAATAAAAATGAAATAGAAATAAAAATAAATAAATAAAATGAATAAAAATAAATAAATAAAAATAAAATAGAAATAAATATAAATAAATAAAATGAATAAAAATAAATAAATAAAAATGAGATAGAAATAAAAATAAATAAATAAAATGAATAAAAATATATAAATAAAAATGAAATAGAAATAAAAATAAATAAATAAAATGAATAAAAATAAATAAATAAAAATGAAATAGAAATAAAAATAAATAAATAAATGAAATCTGAAAATAATATTATATTATTTGGTAATGTTAGACACTACGCACGGTCACGCACACAGCCGCGCGCCATAGAACAACCCAAGTGTGTGTGTGTGTGTGTGTGTGTGTGTTTGTGTGTGTGTGTGTGTGTGTGTGTGTGTGTGTGTGTGTGTGTGTGTGTGTCTATATATATGAACCGGTTCAAACTGCAAATTTAAAAACTAGCCCCAAAATAATTAAAATAAAGTAGCAGGCATTGCCAAGTCAAAAACGTACATTTATCAGCAACGCAAAACTCAAGTCGATTTCATCACGCACCTTGACATAACAAATTTAATTCCAAATAAAAATTATAGGACAAGAATAAAATTAAAAGTCATTGCCATAGTGCGGAGTTCAGGTGTGACAAAACATTAGCATTGGGACAACATTTATAAACATCATTATAAACCAACCTCTATAAGTTAACCACACATAGGTAATTTCAAGGGACATATCATATGATAAATTCATTTTCACCTCATTTTGTGTGAAAAAACTATTAGATAATTAATTATTACCAAATAATATTGGAGTATATAAATTTACTGGTGAAATTTTATAGTGAGGTATTCGATGAAAAAATTAAAGACAACATTATATTGGAGTTATACACCCCCTTGTTTTTTCATACCTATTTCACTATGTCCAATAAATAATGCAGAACGTGTATACCAATTTTGTCAATGAACATACTCCTTTTGTTGTTTGACCATATTGTTATATGCTAACTCAAAAGGTAATTAATAGAAGAAATAAAATTCTAGATGTTGAATTTCTAATTATCTTACTCTTGTAGGATTCATTAAGTTCTATATCTACATATCCTAGGGTAGTTTTATGAAGACTGGTGGTTCAGGAGAACTCACTGTAGTATCCCCAAGTGAGGTGGGGAAAATTAATTACTATAAGGGGAGACAAATAGGTAAGGTGGTAAGATTATATATAGGTAGATATCATTTTTGAGGGTGCATCTGAACCTCCTCATCATTATCATGGATAGATATCAGGGGATAGAAAATAATCTAGGGATAATCAATACATAAAATGGTTGTGGTAGCATGAATAATTATTTGGGTTTAATGGGGATACATCTGAAATGGATTCTAGAAAACTTCTTCAAGAGATAAGACAATTTCCCCATCGCATAATATTCTCCAAAATATAGTGTAAGCGGGATAGGATATGATTTTATGTAAAAGGAAATAAACTTTTTTAATATCTTCTATCTCCAAAGATACTTCATATATATTGTGGGATTCCCAAAATGGTGGCCCTACCATACTGGTATAAATGGAAGGATTTCATTCTCAAACTAAATGATCAGTATTATTTATTAGGTATGGGATATCCCTTAACTAGAAATGTGTACATAGTGTTCTATGAGAAACATGAAGTGGAATCAAAATTTAGGGCAATGGATAAGGAAGTTTCTACCTCGGAAGAAGAGTTTTTGGATTCTAGTGTTGCAGACACTAGGGGAAGTACTTCAGAGTATTCTAACACACCATATAAGGATGAGGAGAATACATCTTTGGGCGAATCAGCATAGATCATTCCAAATAGTGAAATCTTTTAGTCCTAAAAATATATATGAATATTTCAAGACCTCGAGTAATAAAAAATTACTTCCTCTAATCTATGCATGAAATATAATGTGATGAGGCTTTGGAGGGGACTCTAGAGTGTTCCATGATGAATGATGATGGAAAATCCTTAGTTTTTCAGGTGATTAAAATTTAATCTCCACCAAGACTTTAGGTGCATGAAATCTCTCAAGAATGTGGGGATCCAAAAAAATATTATAATCCACCCACCGCTAGGATAAAGTAGTAAATTATATACCCTGTTTTTGATATCATTGAGAACATTGTATACTCTATACTGACTAATTTATTATATTTTAATATTTATAGTATAATTTATTGAGAATCATAAAATATTATTTATTGGAGTGATTATTGGAAATAAGGGGTCATGTAATGGTAGACCTCGCCTCACGTTACTCAAACATAAATTAACTAGAAGCTGTGAAAACTAATCTTAAAGTGGTATATAGGAAACATATAGATTTTATAGGGACAACTATTGTATACATTAACACTTCATGTAATATACCAACCCATGGATCCCTCTTGACTATAATATAGTGAGCTAAAATAAGACTATATTCTTATATTGCTTCATTCGAAGGTATAAAACATGTTAGGGAATAATCATGGAACAGTGATGATCAAATTGAAACTCATCATCCCTATAATGATTGAGTGGTTGAGGTAGGAACCATAATTAACTACTGTTCATAATGGGGGAACTACCAACACATTAATTGTAGAAAAAAGTAGGTATCAATGGCTTCCTAAGAAGTAATTCCCATTATCCTCCAGCTCGTTTCACCAAATTTTGTGGTGGTAGTAGTGTAATTTTTAGTAATTGAGGAAATATTTATTGTCGTAGGCCATTATTCTATGAAAACAACTAATTTGTGGTGGGGACAAAATCTAAGTAATTTTCTTATCTTAATACATTATTTTCAGAGTATTGGAATGTTCCTTAATATGAGGTCGAATTGGGGTTGGAAATAGCTAGGGAGATTCGGGAGATATGGAAAAGAGAATGAAAAAAATTAAAACCCAAATATATGAAAACTAATAGGTTATATGCAATGTGATATTTTAAGACTTTTTCACTAGATGAATAACTTAATTATAGTCAACGTTAACAACCATGGCCTCTAAGTGAACGAATGCAACATCCTAGAACAGTGAAAGTGTTTGGTTACACGAAAACTCGATTCTAGAATATAAATATGTCTATGACCCATGCAATGAGTTATCTTAAATAATCTAATCATGTTATTTATAAGTTTTTGATTATGTATAATCAATAGAAATATCTATTGAGGGATCAAAAGGAAGAGTTTCTATATTTTAGCGCTTAATTGGGCATAATTAAATTTTTTTCTACCTATGATTACATCCAGAGTGCCAGACCATAAATCCTGAAGGTTGGAGCAACAAATATGGGATGTAATTTTTATCCCATATAAGAAATAGTATTATATAAGTCCATCTACTGAATTGGATATTGTTACTCCTTTGTAATGGCTATCTAAACTCAAACAGTTGGTATCCTAGGCATAAAATTAGACCATAGTCTTATGGAGGGGGATTCTTATATTAGTGGATGTACCCCCTCTATTTTTACATTAAATAAAACTATAGATTTTTTACATTACTTATTTTGAATTCAATATATCTATCACATTAATAAAATAATCAACTAAGAAACTCTAAACCCACATGATTCATGCTCTCTTTGAGAAACAAAATAGTACTAGGATACCATTCAATAACATGTGAGTATGGTACATAGGTGGATGGGTGGATGGGTTGGGACTATAATTCATCATACACCATTTCAAGGAACCCTTTATTATTGGAGAATCATGTTAGTGTTATTATAGAAGTTTTATTATCTACATCAAAGAACATAATTCATGGGGAAACCACACCATGGGTGGAGAAATTCCATTTGACCAAAGCGAATATCAGGAAATGAATGTAGTCACACAAAGTTTATGATATGATAGGTGAAAAAAGGAATATATGATGAGTATAATGCTTGAATAAGTATGAAATATGGGTTTCTCTACCATACTACCGAGAATGTTTCCTCTAGGTAATGTACCTTAGGCAGTAGGGGGCCATGCGGTGGTGTAGAGTCACTATAGGGGAGTCCATTTTAATAAGATGAAAGTGGTTCCTCCTTGATGTGTACCCAATACGTATTATAGACTAAGGGTATGGTTTTATAACTTCATAATGGGGTAGTCTATTTGGATATCAAAGGAATATATATCCAATTGATTGAACACAAAGCGAAGTTATATATGAGGGGGATACATTGGTAGAGTTCTATAACTCTTATCGTTATAGGGCAGTCTATAAGAATTTTGATTAGGAATACAATGTATATGAGAAATATTAAATCTAGTGACTTGATAAAACTGAAAATCATATGAGATTCATGAGTACAACATTTGATAATTCTCTAGGGATGTTACTAATTTGATATCATGGTTAACATAGTTTATGGTCATGTAACTTTGAATAAATAGGAACCAATTGTTTAAGGTCCAATAGATCATACTATGAAATACTAGGGTTTATGGACTTAAATATTTTACCATGAGGCTATTCTTAGTTTATAGTGATGCATCTTGCACCTTGGTGTGTTCCATTTAAGTTCTTAAAACACAGAAAATGGGTATTATAGTATAATTTCATGTTACTATGATTGAAGGGATGTTTCCTACTTTGAATCACCTAAATCATGCTGGGAACTAGTTAAAAACATCTAATCCCATGAGAGTATTTCTCCATAAAGGAAACAATGTGTAACCAATGATTGATCATGTTATGTAATAGAATACAACAATATAAGATAGTTCAAGGTACGGATAGTGAACCATTCATAATAGAAGTTAGTAAACATAATGAAGACCAGTTGGTCGTGAAATATTGATTCTGATTCACTTGGTCAAAATAAAAGGATGAATGATGGGGAACATTGTCAGTGTTGAAACATTTAATGAATACCAGAGGATGGTGGATAGATATGTTTGGAACACCAGTGATCAAATCATGAGGGGAGATCTTGAGAGGATACAAATGAATACTAATTATGATTTGGAAATTTTGGTTACACTACCATAATGTTGGAAATGTTGAAAAAGTATAGGATGAATTCCTAAAACATTTGAAACATGCAATCTATAACTTTTTGTTTCTAGGAATAATTAGGGACTTGTACCCTAAATAGAATGCGGGACTATGTGGTGTTGTTCTATCATTATAATGGATTTTTTATAGATATAAAGGATTTATAGGGATTTAAACTTAGGACTTCCAATTTGGGGTTGGGTTTGAAATTTTTAATATCAAGAATAGTTTAGTTACTCTAGGGGATATTCCATCACACATTATGCACATTGTTGGTTGTACCAATACTGATGGAGAGGCTTGCATTCCAATGAGATTTTAGACTGGATGTATATTGAAAACTGATGAAAGTGCGTAGAATGGAATTCAATAATACCTTCTTGGAATTAGTTTGATCATTTAATCTACATAGTGTATGGTTATATAGCAGGTACCATGGAATGTTACACATTATGGACTTACATTTTAGACAATAAGAGGATAAAACTAGTATGGATATGGAGAAGAAAACCTAATGTGAAACCCTATAAATGTGGCCATTTGAAATGCTAGAAATAAAAAAAATAATTCATTACAAGGAAATCCTCTGACATATTAGGTTTTGAGTACTATCAAAATAAGAAAAACATTTACTAAAAAAATCATTTCTTTTTTTTTAATGTGATTTTACCCCTATATAAAGAATTGTTTAATCTATAAAAAGTCTAAAAAATCACCTAGTAATTATCTATATAATATAATATTCTATAAATTCATTATTCTTGTTTTATTTGTAACATGGGGAAATAAAGACTTAATAAAGTCTTGATCTCATATGCTCAGTAAGGGTAAACATAATTGATAGAATTAAAAGATCATAAGTGAGCATACAATGGGAGTATGGGTGAAATAATGATATATAATAATATTATACCCAATAAATAATAGATTATAAATCCTTTGATAAGGATTGGAAAAACATAATTTATGTATACCAAGTTTGAAGAAACATCAGGAAATTAACATGAGCCACGGGAGCATTATAAAGTCATGATTATAAACATAAGACCAAGACATATTTCTAATATTGAATAATCATTATTTTAGGAATAAATTATGTTCAAGAGTCACACCATCA
Organism: Viscum album; assembly: GCA_963277665.1. Classification (NCBI taxonomy): domain Eukaryota; kingdom Viridiplantae; phylum Streptophyta; class Magnoliopsida; order Santalales; family Viscaceae; genus Viscum; species Viscum album. The sequence continues at coordinate 82,287,235 of OY728121.1, read as the reverse complement.
GTGCACATTCCTCTAAGAAATAGAAATGTACTCATGAATACTTATGTAATGGTTTACAAACCTTTAACTAATGAATTATAGGGAGATATGGGACCCCCATCATTCATCCATACTTATGTGTTCCATAAGAAATCAATATTTCATTACATTATAATTTACCTATGGATAGAAAATAGGTGTCATTCATTAAATCCTAAATAACACGTGGAAATAAAATGGTTTTCATTCATCACATTATAAAGACTCATGGAATGAAAGTTGGGTGTCATTAAATTTTTAATAAAATTAAAAATCCTCTTAATAATATGATAAACCCACAACAAATAAATGGGTATATAAAGATATTTAGTAACTATCAAGGTAAATATCCATGAATTATGATGATTAGGTACATGGAATATAAAAAATATAGATAAAAGGTTTATGATTTATTTAATATTTTCCCCTAATCAATCATCATTATGGAATATTGGTTAAAACCATTTAATCAAATAAAATGGTATTCATAAAAAAGTTATCAGAAAAATAGTTATTCCTATACAAAGTTGATGGTTAGGAAAAGAAAATTTTGTTATAGATCATATATTTGATTGAAGGGAACATTTACATAACATATCTTGTGAATGAATGTGGATAGTTTCAAAATATCATATCACTACATTAACTAAGTAAACATAGAAGGATGTGGATGTAAATAAAAATCATTAATGCAAGAGATTGATTTATATAGTTTCACCGAAGAAGAGATAAAGAATCGAGCTATTTGATATTGTAGGATCCATCACCAAATATATATATATGTGAATATTTTTCAATATATCATGAAATATAAATACCAATAGTGTAAATACATTTAAATATAAAAATAAAAATGGAAGTGAAAATTGAAAAAATATTTTAGAAAATATTTCGAACATTAATGAATAATACATACATAAATGTCTCTTTCGAATTGAAATTTTAAAAATGTGAAGTCAATGAATTTGATAACCATTAATTTTAAAATAATCTCCAATAGTGGATCCCTAAAAGTGAATTATTTCTTATATAGTATATATGTTTCCAAATATAAAAAAAACATTAATGATTGAAAATAATCATTCTTTTAAGAGGATGGGATTTTAAGGCTAAATTTCATCCAATTTCACCATTTATTGAATTTATCGTAAAATATTAATTTTTCGGATGAGTTAAAAGGTTATATATTTGGTTTTCAAGTGTTCTAGGGGTCTTAAAGGGAATTCACAAGTGAGGTATGGTTTTGTAAAATCTTAGAGTTCCTCATAGGAAATTGTGTAGCTTATTTAGATAAGGACAATCATTCATGAAAGGTTAGAGAAATCCATGAGACATTCCCCCAAACGGTGAAACATGTGATTGAGGGGGAAATAATTTTCAATTAAGATATTAACAAATCATGAGACAAAACCAAATAGGTTCCAAGAAGAATCAGAAATCCTTACACAGTTGGCGTATGGTTTGAAAATCCATGATAACAAACCAAGTGTCTGTGAATTAATGATCTGAAAATCTTGATAAATGGATATTACTCAACCTAATTGACTCTATATTCTTCATATATCCACTACTATAAAACCTAATGACACCACATTCTCCCATTTTTTATTTCCTTCCCTTCAGATATTTATTCTAGTGGATCCATGTATGTCAATGATTAAGAAATTTAGGTATATGAACTATGACCCTCCATTCATAATTTTTTTCTATGTCTTCCATTAATATCTTGAGATTAATTATAAATATATGTTATTCCCTTTCTAGATATCTGTATTATGATTCCCTCTAATGATAAATTCATAGATTGTTTCTATAACGGTGGTAGATCTATTATGTTGGATGCCTTTGTTTCGTAAATCTCAGATCTAGTGATGTTGGAAGACCCCATGAAGTATTTCAGCATGGACATATTACCTTTGTCTTAGAATATTTATGGATACAAATTTAAACATATCTCTTGATTAATTTTAATTTTCCATAGGATCACTTGTCATGTGGGTTAGACCCAGTTTTTGAGTAATGTAATGTGGACAACGATTACCTATAGAATCATAGTATCAGCGGTTGGTGAGATTGAGGTAGAAATACCTTACCATATGGGAAATTTATTTGGAATTTCTTCCCATGTTCATTTATTGTTCATGCCTATAGTATATACCACTTATTAGTTGGTAGACATAACATATATGGGGTGGTTGTGAGACCCTATTTTGGATGGACTGTGTATTATATTGTATGTTATGTATTATTTGAGTAATATGCCAGAGATTATGAAATATATATATGTCATTTTTTTCCTTTCTATTTCACTAATTACTTCCATAATAATTTATATCATGTGGTATTTCGCATTGTGACATATTGTTCTTTTATATTTTTTTCATGTATGTTATTTTTTTATAGCTAATTGAATCTTTGTTTCAATGTTAAGGTTTTAAGGTAGGATTAAAATTTTAGATGAATCCCTATTGGGGGAGCTCATGAGACAGGAATCGTTGGATATGCACCACATAGGATTGTTGGTGAAATTGTTTTGTATGTTTATTCCAATAGAACATCATACATAATTATATGAGTGACCACGTATGCTAGTATGAGCTACCAGCAGGTAACATCCTTGCCTATGAGGGTGGGTAAATTGTTTGGTAATACCAAACATGTGTACCATCAAAGGTAGGTAGGTTTTCATGTGACATGGAATATAATTTCGCTTCAAGGAAGGTGTGGAGTTTATCTGTAATGGTGTATTGATCATTTTTTTTAATTATGGAGAAGGATTCTTGGCATGATCTATGTCATGTAGTTTTTTTATACTTTATATTCTTCAGGTGTTATTTTGAAACAAGTATAACTAGGGTTTATGGAAACTTTCTTAGAACACGATATCTCAGTAAGATCTAATTTGGATTCTTGGGTTTTAAATTTAATTTATATCATTTTAAACTTTTCCATATATATCTTACTTATAATAATGATATAATGATTGTGTATGATTGGGTTTATAAACACACCCTACATGGGAACTTTCATGTGTGTGAAGAATTCATGACATGGGTTCCAATGAATGGAAAGAGCCCTATGAAAGGTTATAAAGTATTATGAATCTAAAAGAATGACATTGTATCAAAAGAGAATTAGGATCCTTGCTACTATAATTTTTTATCAATTATAGTTTTTCTATTATACCTATTGACCCAAAAAATTGGGGTCCTTCGTTATTTTTTATGACTTTTCATGACATATATTATAGAATTAATTCATGTTGTTATTATGTTGTTCTCTTTTTGTGGATTAATGTTACCTTTTACTAACATGTGATGGAAATGGTTACCAATATTATTTTCTACCTATGTTACTTTAGACCCTCAACACTAGTCTGCAACCTCTTGTGTGTATGGAGGCATGCAAGATTTTTTTTAGATATTTGGCTTGAACCAAATGATTTGAGTTCTTTTGTTACAAAATTGAATCAATGTAATGAGGTTTACATTATTTTCTTTTGGAATTATTATAGAAATTAGAGAAACTATATGGATATTGGGTAGGGGGTTTCAATGTTTCAGTGCATATCATGTGTGACAGACCAGAGAGTTACTAGTGATGATTTTAATGTTATATTTTAAAGGGATTTGTATGTGTTCATGAATCAGGAATTTACACATAGGATCATATTATATATATATATATATAACTTTTATTTATTTATTTATGGTATTTAATTTAATAACTTGATATGTTATAATTTTTGAGTGATATAACTCTATTATCTACTATTGTGATATATCTGTTGGCATTAGTTGGTTCAATTTGAGAATTATATTTTTTTTTTCATATATATAATTATGACCAATCTTCATGTATAGGTGACTAAACATGATTTGTGCGTAAAACTAGGAATTATATAACTTTTCATTAGGTATCTCCAAGGATAGGTCTTCTAATATGAATCCCAAATGTGTGACCTATTACTTCCTATGTTTTTCTAGAATGGTTGTTTTAATCATCATTCTAAACATTTCAATGAGATTTCAGAAAAATGAAACCTCAATGAAGTAAAATTTCTCATTCTAGGGATAACACACCAACTCCAACATAAGATATGGAAGATGATGAACATGATCATTCTCCCACACATACATTAGTGGTTTGTATAGTGCACATGAATAACATGGATTCTTATATATTAGACTCTCTAATGGAAGTGGAAAACAAAGGAAAATATTCATCTACACCAAAAATATTCAACTACATTATATTTTGGTACTCTAAGTAACTAGTTGTCCTATGTATACTGAGGAATAGATTGATATAGTAGATGATATCTTTCACCTAGTAAAGACTCCTCAATATAGAGACGTGAATCTTGTATTATTTATGCTATATGATCCCTCCATGAGGTTGTGCGGTGTCAAGTTATAGGCACATAGGCATAAGGGACATACTTGAAAAGCCTTAAAGTTGTTTTTATTTGATGATTTAATTCCTATAATGTTGAAGTTAGACCAAAATGAGGATTTAATGGAACCTCAAAAAGGGCCAATGTCAATTTGTTCTTACTCAAATCGTCTCATGTAGTTTCTATGCTTTGCAGCTATTTTGGATAGGAAAGAATCACGGAATAATAGGATGTTAGAGATAGGCCTTTATAAAAGTCTCAAGTTTCAGGTTTAGAGATATGAATAGAGAAGTTATACAAAGGTTTAAATAAGGCCTTGACTTTTTTTAAGGGGCTATAGGAGTACCATCTATTAGATTTTATTCTAATTTATAATGTATGGATGAATGGATATCCCATAGGATTCATTGATGCATCTTCCAGTAGTATATAAAGGAGGGATGGGGAGGTATAACAAGTTAGTATGAAAGTGGTGCAGATTAAGGATTAGTATAATACATTTAAGGGAGTATGATTGAGTAGGTATTTTATAGAGACATTTTAGTACATCATTTAGAATTCCACCTAATAAATGTCACTAATATGAAAATATGGGTCATATTGAGTGGTCTTGTTCTAAGAAATTATGACTAGATCGAAGGAGAACATGTCAAGGTGTAGGAATGGGTCCTTAGTATCAAACCCAAGCACCATAGATATTATAGTTTTAGGTGAGTATTTCTCTACAGACATGAATGATATATTCAATGGATGAGTTTCCAAATTCCAATGGAGAGGGAACTTTTACAATGTGTGGTATGGTCTTGATTTCATCAACATTTTTTGAAAATTCATCTGATAAAATAGAATCCAATTTTTTCATATATTCTCATGATTCTGTAGGCCTAGATTTATCGGTTAAGTAATCTTATGATATTCTAAATCTTAACATATCCTTAGGAATAAAAGTAAACAATATCTAGTGATTTCTGGAGTTTCCAAAATTTGTTTTTGGCTACTGATATGAATGTGATTTCATGATCTTAATGATGAAAAGTTTCAATATCATATTTTTAATGGATAGATTGATCAGTTATCAAGATCATATCAAATATTTCCAGATACCTATATTTCTTTCTATGATCTGAGGAGAGAATTTCAGGTTGAATGGTGATTGGAATCATGGAACAAGCATCATGTGACTAGATCTGATTTGGATAAGATTCATCACAACACAAGTGTTAGGCTTTGATGTTTTTGAAGAATTAGTAGTAGAATCCTCTATCTTTCCCCAAGTAGTGGATCATTTTAAGGATGGTTTCCCAGATTACTTCTGGGGTCTTCTTCCATATAGGGTAACTATGTTTAAATTTGATCTTTTTTATGAGACACAATCTATATTGATTACTCCTTATCATATGAATGCAATTAACTTGAGAGAGATGAAAGTAAATTCAATGTATTTGGAGTGAAAATTATTTAATAGACCAATCACATCCACTTGAGGGTGATCTGTTGTTGTTATACAATATTGAAGAGAATAGTATATGGATTTTTGTGGCATTCAAGAATATGAACTTTGTAATAATGAAAAATAGGTACGCATTAATTATGTATAAATATATATTTGATTTCTTATGGGGATCCAAACGGTTTTCAATGGATTCCCTTTGTTCTTGCTGCATTCAAATGTGGTTCAGAGAGGAGAATATTTCAAAGAAATAGTTTAAGTGTTTATATGAAATATATAATTATCATTTCATGATTTTCCAGATGATAAATTTTTATTAGTGTTCATGGATCCCATGAAGATTATTTTACATCATTATCATGAATCTTTTTTAATTGTACTAATGGATGATATCCTTATATATTATAATAATTATGATATACATTCTAGGAACCCTGTTATTTAATTGAGTATATATAGAGTGCATCAACTCTATGTAAAACAATTTATGCTTCACTTTTGTATTAAGAAGGTGTTGTTCTTTGTGCATGTAATTTTTGAGGTACATATTTCTGTTAACCTAGATATGGTCAAGGAAATAATTTCATGGGAATAACCCAAATGTTTTTTCAAGATAAGGACATTCATTGTGATTTTAGGGTAATATAGGCACTCCATTGAGAAATTATCCTATTTGGAAGTGCTTATGACAATGCTTTACAAGAATGGGAAGAAGTTCTAATTGATTTATCAGTTTGAGGAGGATTATCATAGACTGAAGAGGATATCGATGACATCTTGAGTTTTGATACTTTATGGGCTTGTGGTCAAATACACAATGTAATGTGATGTCACGGGTGTTGGGTTTAGATCTTTGTTGATGCATATGGATCATGTGGTTACTTATATGTGATGCCTGCTACTACCACATGATCCGAACAATTTGAAACACGACTTGGAGTTGGATTTTGTGACCTATACCACGAATATTTGATGATACAACCACTTTATTGAGTGGTTATTCATTTACACATATCACAAGGGCTTATGATATATCTTCATTTAATGATATCTCAATACGTTGTAGTGGTGTGGGGTGGATTATCTATAGATATATTGAATTTGAAATGGATTTTACTCTGGGAAAAGTTAATGTCGATTTAGATGTTCTAATTTTGAAAATATTAGAGATTCTGTTTCTTGGAGAACAGAATTCATAGGATGTAGGGAATCAGATGAGTTTGATAACTGAATTAATTATGAATTCATTTTATAATCAGGGAGTCATGAAATGTAAAACATTGTTCATCACATCTTCATTACTGGACTAGGTAGTGTCTGTCCAACAGTGAGATAGAGACTATGAAGTGTTATAAGAATAAATTTAAGGAAGTGATATAGTCTCAGGATGCTTAGTAGAAGATGAAAATGTGATCAATGTACATGGGTATTCTTTATTTCTATCATCAATTATGTAGGTGATAATTAGATACTCTAATGATTCAAAATGGTCAGTGTATCCAGGGTTAGTAATTATGTAACATGAAATATGATGTTAGTTTTGGTGGCTTGATATGAATATAGACATTAAAGATTTTATTTCATTATGCTTTACCTATCAGAGTTTAAAAACCAAGAAACAATGTCCTGGTGGTTTCATTGGCCACTTTTTTTGCCTATGTATAACTAGTATGATGTGATGATACACTTCTTTATAGGGTTACCCAAACAACTAATGATTAAATTTTGGTGATAGTCAGTCTTCTAACATAAGTGTCTCATTTCATGTCAATTAGATAGACCCTTTTAGTAGATAATTTAGGGATGCCTTAGATATAAGTGATGGTATTCTTTTATTAATATCCTTTGAGAAATTGTTGGGATTGATATACACACTTCACAGTGTGGTTCTTTATAGATTTATAGAAGGCGTCAAGTACTTAGATTAAACCCTGTAAAAAATATCATCTATAGACTAATGGATAGTTTTATTAGAAATTCTTGATTTTATATAATATATTGTGGGTAAGATTTATGTACTTTGGTGGTACTTGGGATTATCACCTAGAATTGGTTTATTTTTCTTACAATAATAGTTTCTAGGATTCTATACAAACGGTTCCTTTTTTGGGTTCCTTATAGAAGACCATACTTTTGAGAATATTATCAGCATGAGGTGGGTGAGGAAGCTATTCTTGGGCCACATAGTGTACATGAAACCTCCAAAAAGAGTGCATTTGATCATGAAGTGTTTAGTCATCATTTAGAGATGACAATGATCATATATTGATGGCAGTAGGTGACCCTTAATGTTGATTATAAGTGATAAACTATTCTTATGGGTGAAGACTCTACATGAGAATTTAATGATACAGAATCAAGGAAATCAAGAACTTTGATTTTTTTTACCATTGGGATTATTGAGTGGGTTGGAATAGTGGAATTTCATTTGGATATTCCTCTATGATACCATGGAATGTATGATGTTTTCCATGTCTCATAGTTCGAGTTACATGTTTGACCTATTTAACGTTATTGACTATGATGATTATGAGCTGGATAATGATGCATACTTTTTGGAGTACTTGGTGTGGATCATAGATAATTGAGATAATGCTTATCGTGTATAGACAGTTCCACATATTTGGATCTTATGGTAGAATGATCGGAATGAGGATGAATCATGGGAGTGGTGTTAGATATTTTAGGGCTATAGATCATGTTATTCAAGAATTTTTCATAGAGATAATTCTCACGGATGATAAGTCATTAGAGGTTTTTGAAGTAATGGCCTCATATTTTTCATGGGTATTACGTGTTTTTTTATACCATTATTCATGTGTTCTTTAACCTTGAATAGTTTGGACTAATTTTTGGTGTATTTATACTTGGTTTTTGGAATTTATATTATCATAAAAGGGGGTTAATAGTACATACATGGTTTGGGGAAACTTTATTGTTCTCCTAGGAAATTGTGCATGTTTTTTGGAGATAGATAGTGGTTTTTTCATGGTTATAGAAAACCTTGTGATATTCCCCAAAATATAGATATAATAGAAAATAATGGTTAATAAATTATTTACCAAAGGGTGTGAATAAACCATATGGGTTCAGATAAGAACTAGAAATCCTCATATCGTTGGTTTGTTGTTTGATAAACCATGCAACAAAACTATGTGAATGTGAAATAATGATATGGAAATACTAATTAATAAACATAACTCAAATTAATTGATAATTTATTCTTCATAATTACATATATATCCATCATAGTGTCTCCATATTCTCTCCTTTGTGATTTATGTCCCTTATGAAATCTATTCTTATGTATAAACTTATGTTATTGATAAGGGAATTATGGTATGTGATCGATGAAACTCTATTATTTGGGTTAATTCTAGATCTAACCTTATTCGTATAATGTGAATCATAGATGTGGCATTAAAATTCAATATCGATGGATTCTAATTCAATCTAGTGAAGAATATTTTGATCATTTATAGAAAAAAAGAATTTCTAGTGTGTTGGAAAACTTCCAGTAATCAATTTTAGACCTACCATTGTTGGTTGATCCTGTGAGGCACGTTCATATAGACCTAATACATTTAACTTATAATATTCATGGATCTCAATTTAGAACCTCTTACTTAATGATTTAGGATTAGTTATAATATCTCATGGTGTTTGGAAATGACCTAGTCAGAGTGAATTATACAGAAAATTAAGATTCCTTATAGAATGTTACAATTCTGTGTTATTTAGATTGAAGTAGAATTTCATTTATACCATGGAAATTTATTTTTAATTTTCATCTGTGTTCTATTTTTTTCATGCCTAGGGTAGGGAAACTTAATTGGTTGGTAAAATTAATGAACCTATAATGTCATGAAACACTTGTTTGGATTGGGTGTGTGTTTCTTTATATGTTGTGTAATATTTGATAAATATTTCATAGCATGTGGAATGTTTATATGTCATCTTATTTTTTAAAATATTTTTTATTACTTCAATAATATTTCATAGCATGATTAATTTCAAGTTGTGCCATATTTTCCCATACTATAATAGGATTTTTATATCGTTTCATGCATGAATAGTGTAATCTATATTTTAGTATTCTTGATTATTGGTGGATTAGACGTATTTGTCCTATTTATTATAGTGGGATCTCGAGTAGCATGACTTACTGGACATGACCTACATAGTAGGGTTAACACCATATCTTGTAAAGCATTAACCAAGGGAACTATATACAATTATTGAAGACATTTTTTGTATGTAAGTATGATATATTGTTGGGGAATGTCTTTGAGCATGGGGGAGGGTCCATTTTTTAAGAATTCTAAGTGTGCATACTATCAAAGTAAAGTAGGTAGTCATGTGGAATGGTAGATACATTCCATTTAAGGATGGAAATTAGTTATTGATTAAAGGGGGAACGTGCATTTTCTGTAAAGGTGGATGAGGTCTCATTCCACAGTCTATGTTTTGGGTTGGACTATGTGTGTTGTTATTTCAGCTTAGCCTCAGTACAATTGAGGTTTTTAGTACCTTGTTTTGTGGATGATCATTTAGTACATGATTGTATATATGGTTGAGTGTGAATTTACATTATTCTGTTTCATAAAATTGTATATGAATATTCACATATGTTAAGGACATGTTTGTGGTGTCATACTAGGTTTATACTCGTACTATGTATGTGAATGTTCTTGCATATAAAGATTTTATTATTGGGGATCCATTGAAGGGAAATGGACCTATGATAGGTTGATAAGGAGCGTTGACCTAGAAGATGAACCCATCACTGGGACATAATCAGGATGCTTTATACTATTAATTTATTTATTATCATTTAATTTTTCGTTATTATACTTATTTACCTACCATAATAAGGGTCTATTGATTACTTTGAACTACATGACACAAAATTAATTATATTATTTATTCATTATATTATTTTGTTGTGATATTTTTTTGGCTTATGGATTTATTATAAAAACCTATAATGGAATTGACTACGTAGGGTATAGTATCCCAAGTAAATATAGACCATTAATAGTAGTTTGTATCCACTTTCATAAGGGGAGTAACATATGAGGTCATGTGACACTTTAGACCGGACCCTAAAATTTGGGTACGAGTGTCCCAATTTTTATATTTTGAAAATTCATTTGTTTAAAACCCACATTGTAAAAATATTACTAAAAAATTACTTGTATTAAGTATTATTTTTCACAAATAGGATTATACAATATCTTATAATAAAAAATTAGGTTAAAGGGCCCAATAATGGGAGAATAATATTCAATATAATACTTCATTATAAAAACAAAGAACATTAGAACTGTTAATATACGATACTAGAAACATACTCCATAATGTCAAAAATATTTGGCAAGGTTAATTATGCTAAGAATGTAAATCTATAGGCAAAATTGAGTGAATATACCAAAATAAAATCAAGGTCTGAACATACCAATGATAAGTGAAATATTTTGAGGATAATTATTATAAATCAATGAAAACATGATGAGTTTGAAAAAAAAAATCCATACTATTAGGGTAATAAGTGAATGAATATCCATTCAAAGAAGGAAATTGTAATATCAAAACATTTTCATATACAAATATTACAACTATATAGAAGAATACTAAACACATAACAATATTATAAATATAGAAACTATAATGGTTTAGATTTTTTGGAGATTAGATATAAAATATTATTTTTTATGAAATATATTCAACATATCCCATAATTAAATTATCACAATGTAATCCAATTAGTTATATCCTACATAATCCTTTCTTCATCACCTAGGGAAGGTAACATAATAATGAGTGTTCTCAAATGCTTATTAATCTTAAACATTAGAGATTTCAATCTATGATCATATGAAAGTATCGGATAATAATAAGGTTATGAGATCGTGAACATAATTAAGTAAGTTCATAACCAACTTTTCATATATCATAAACAAGATTCATGGCATAAATATAATCATTTCAAAAAATATTGACTTTAATATTGAAAAATAATAATAAATCAATCATGGTCTTCAATATCATGTATTAAAGTGTTGAACCATCATAAATTTTGAAATCCATTTCATATTTTGAGGTTCGCTTCCCAGAAAATAAATATAGAGGATTAGGATACACATGTTTCCCATAGTGGATTGGGACACAACTGTTTTCCATAGTGGATCTGGACTCACATATTTACTATAGTAAATCAATCCCATTTACTTTTTTCCCATTATTATATCATGAGATATAAAACATTACCAAATGGATTTTAGGTCAAAATTTGTCCCATTGGTCACATAATAAAAACTATAATTGTCTTTTGCAAAAGAATATAAATCATTCACCATATCATAACCCATAAAAGGAAATTGGTTTTATAAACATCATGTCATGATAAATATAATCCAACCATAAAGAGAATAAGGAAATTATCCTTGAATAATATCCCCAATAAAAAATAAGTAACATCAAATAATTTTACCATATATAGAAAATAATTTGTAAAGATCACTTGAAATACATCTTGAAAAAAATCATATTTCCATTTTCAAGTCATTTATTTTTAATGAGTCATGATATTACAAAAAAACATTTTATTTTAAAATAAACATGTAACTATGTAAATTAGTAATAAAATAATTATTTTGTAGTGAAGTTGGGAGAATCCACTAATTCCATATAATTTAAAAAACATTTGTCCAGTATCTTTTCAAAAAATTCACAAATAACATCATTTTGAAAAAGAAAAAAAATCCTGTAAAACGTTTTTTTTAATTTAAATATGAGTAAAGATAACATTAAAAAACAATTGAATATTGAAAAATATTTTATAAACAATTTAAGAAAACATAGACATGAAATTAAAATGGAGTTTTAGGAGAAAATTTTAAAATATAATTTTTAAATGAAAGTATCTTACAAATATCATGTCATTGAGGTGAGAACTAATAAAATGAATAAATTATTTGTATCATCCATAAATCCACATAAAAAATGTAAATAAAAAATAATATAATAAAAAAATTTCTAAATCATAATCCTAACATGATATAATAAATGAATTAGAAGTCTAATCCAACAAATGGAGAATGATGTAAGAAATCCCTTACAATTATATAATTTGTCGAATCAAATTCCCCATAAAAGTAATAGTTAACAAATGAAACATTTAATACCATGGATATAATGATAATAATGTTATGATATATCAAATGTTATTATATAAAAAACATATAATAAATATTTTTTTCAATGAGGAATATAACCTACAGAAGTAAGAGTGTGACGAGAAACCCTTACCTCATGCTTCCCTTTAGTTTTTTATACATTAACCTCCTATTGAATATCTACTCCTTGATGGACCTTTTATAGAACAAAGAATTGTTATTTAGGTGAAACTGAAAACACTTATATTTGGGGATTATGGGTAGGAGAGGGTTCAGTAGAAATTTTAATAGCTTATTGTTTTGTGTGGAGAAAGGTGTTAGTGATGAGTGGTATATATACATGAGGATGGTTGGTATTAAGTGATTAAATAATGATTATTTTATATTTAAATCCAAAAACATTTGGGTGGCATTAATTTCTACTAATTTGGATGATAATTTATGTTTTAATTTATATTTATGTACAAGAAACACTTAAACTACACATTTAATTTTTTATATTGTAGGTATTATATTATTTTACTATTTAACTTTAACTAGCTATATTATTTTACTTATAATGCGGTAAAACTTTTATTTACCATGGTAAATTTTTTATACCTAAAATTAAAATTGACCTTATGACATAATTTGGAACTCCATGTTAAAAATATATAATCCATTTCAAAAAATTCAAAATAAGTATCTTCTAAAATTTCATTTAAAATCAAACCACCAAAATTCAACAAAAACTGTTTTTTTTAATTGTGTTTTTGAGCCCAAAAATATACTTATACTAAAATAAGGTTTAAATATAGATTAAATGATATAATTAGGTTATTATAACTAAAATTTATTTATTTTACTATTATATCAATTTAAAATAATAAATTTCTTTTAAATATTAAGAAAATGAGAGTTTATTAAAAAATGTATTTTTTTACTATTCATTGAAAATTTTGACTTTTTAGAAAATTTTCAAAAAAAGAATCATAAGATATTATTGACATGTTGAATCCAAAAATGATTTTAATTTTTTCAAATACAATTTATGAAAGAGTTGGAAATTTATTATATTTATTTTCTCATAGAGAGCAATAAATATCACTTTGTGAAGAAAATATATATTTGAAGAATAAAAGGTCCTAAATGAAAATTATGTTTTAATTTTATAAGAATAAATAAATATTTATTTAACATGAAATCCATATTTATTTCGTAATATGTGTGTATTATTATTCACACACTCCAATTTGACTTCTATAATATAATGGTAATGTTAGAATAATAATATTTTCGAGTTCATTTAAGCTTGGTATTCCATGAAATGTAAGTTATCAAAGAGATTAAATTCATCTAAATATATATATACTCTATAATATTGGGGTTTAAAAATATAACCCCATTATAATGAAATTATCCCTTGAAATTAATCCCTAAAATAAAAACTTGTGATCATACCACTACTTCATCAAATTCTCAAGTTCCTATGTAACTTACTAAAATTGGTAGTTTAGAGAAAAAACATTGAATGAGTGGTCGTGTTTCATAAAACATTATCTCTATTATCTAGAATATCTAACAGTTATTTTTCATTATAAATATATTTCTCTTGAGTCTGACCACTATGTTTATTAAATGTGAAGGATCATTATGTAATTTCTTGAGGGAGATACATGGAACGCATCATAAACTTGAGAGAGATTTAGTTGAAGCACAAAAATATAAGATACTCTCCTATTATGATAAAGTATTTCAATGGGATAGATATAATGAGGTTTTAATTTTCCTATCTTTCTTCCCCAATGAAATTCAAGGAAATACCTTCTCTCCATAATAAAATTCAAGACTTTTTCAGTGATTATTACTGTAAAATTTATATCAAAATTATTATTTCCTTCTGTGTTGTCGAAAGTATATAACAATATATGCAATCCCATCATCCTACTCAGGTCCCATCAACTTTCTTATTAAACTTTTTCTTGTAGGTTGGAGTTCTAAAATTAATTCCACAAATTATTTCAAAAGGATCCATATAAATCATCAAGTAAAATATATTTTTGGGAGGAAACATAACTAGAGGGAGTTGTTGATCCTAATCACATTTTAAATCCATAAAACAATATATTATTATATACTATAGAGTTTTAATAATTCTCTTAGACTGAACATATTCCTGAGGATGATACATAGTGTTAAAACTCAACTATGCATCCATCGCTTACTAGGGACTTCACAAAATCATCAAGGTAAACCATTGATTACAATTAGATATAATTGAATATATTAATCCTTGAAACATTTCCAATTTCTTAATATATATTATGGAAATCATATATAGAGAGGAATATTTTATGAATTAATAGTGCTAACATCATAATGTGATTAACTACAACCCATAATTACCTTAATATTAAAAACTAGGTAAACCCTAAAGGCCACCAATACATTTAATCATATGTCCAAAAAGTATAAAAGAATTCCACCTTGAATATCTTTGTCACATATTAAATATCAAATAGTTTATATTTCCATAAATTTCACTTAATCATGATAAACCCCGAGTATTTAAAAACCTCAAAATGGATGTCAACACATAAACCCATGATGGTGTCCATAACTATTATGTTATAAAAAATGGAGACATATTTTCTTTCAAATGTTAACTCATCCTTTATTACTTATACAAAAACTAATCTTATACAAAAATAGTTTCATTTAAAGTATAGTTTCATCCTTTTAACAAAAAATATCAAATTTAATTTAATTATTCTATAATCTATCTAATAGGAGATAATCACGTGAAATTTCCCTAAAGGATGAACAATAATATATTAATACAAAATCTATCATAAAACTCCCATATATGTATGGGAGAATAATGGTTCCCTAATTATCATGATTCACTTTATCCATTGTGATTTCAAAATATTTCCCTTTTTTCATTTTCTTCGGAGGTTATTGTGGATTACATTCTACATTAGTCCTTGGATTTAGGCATTTTTTCTCATAATTACCAAACTCCGTGAATGAGAAAAACAAGAATGGGGGTGGTGCATTAGTTTTCTCCCTCTTATACTCAATTGAAATAAACTAACCATTAATCATATTTTGACTCTCACATTGTTTTTGACCCACAATTCAATATTTTAATAACCTCCTCGTCCCATCCAAATACTTCCCTTGATGTTTCATCCAACTTTTATTTATTATAGGTGAATAGAATTTCTTTTCCCTGCATGATTTAGTCAAGTTTTTGTGAGAATCAATCTTATTTTTCTTATCAAAACAATGGTAATGTGTGTAATCTCTAATTTCTATATCTACTAGAGTTTACATCGAATGATTTTTTCATAGATAGTAATGTCTTTTAAATAAAATTCCTTTATGTGAATTTCATTTATGTGCCCAAATATTGGATCAATTTTACTATCCAGGATGATAATTAAACCAGAGTCATACCATTCAATCCTTTTAAATTTTTCCTCATGGGAACCAATGTATTGTCAATCCTTTTTCTTCAGATCAAGAAATTCCTTCTCCATATTTGAACATAGAATATGAGGAATGTAAATACTAATTAAAATCACCTTAAACACGTCCAATTCCTTGGATTCAATCTCTTATACTTTCCTCATATTCATGACTGGATTTCACAATTATTATTATTCACCATCAAAATGATAAACTTCTAGGAAAATTATCCATGTCCTAAGAATTGAAGAAAAAAAATATTTTCTGAATGGTGTTTTTCCATCACTCTTCCACTAATGAATCAGAAGACCCATTAAATTAATGTGGATGTGTCACGAACTATATCTAGTCTCCATAAAAACCGGCACCTCACCTGGTCTATGGCAATTCCGGAAGGGCATTTCCAATCCACATAGGATTCCATAAGTTCCTAGGTATTAAAAATAATTGTTTTTAAAGGATTTACCTGAGTTTAGAAACTTAAAAAAACCAAAAAGGATGAACAAACAGAATCTAAAAATTTATGACAAACAAGTCTTAACAAAAAAATTCACAACTAAAATAAGCAATTTCAAACAATGGTCAAGAGGAAAAAAACTAATAAGTATCAGAAAACACAGCCCAAGAACCACCACATAGTAAGGGGTCATCATCCACATGCCTTCTCCACAACATTGCACTGAGGATGGAAGCTAATAACCCAAACCACCGATTCTGAAAGCATTCCCCAAACCTATGAAAAACATTAACAATTCTTCTTAGACACAAAGGTATAATTAGGGTGTGAGACTAAGCCTATTCGTGTTCCACACAAAGATATTACATGTGATAAACAATTTAAGACAAAAATATTGCAAGTTTTTATAAACAAGAAATGCTGGTGATAATTTTTAAAAGGCTGCAACTACAAATTAAAATAGTTTTTAAAGGAGAAACTTTAAGGAACAAACACTTTTATTGAAAACGTATATGCTACTGAATTTTCTATCCAAACACTCTGTATTCTGATGGTGAATACAAAATAATTAATGAGAACTGGTCATGAGTCACGGGAAATACCCCTAGGCACTAGCTAGCTGTGGGCCCTAGGTACCTCATATCTCGATGAAAAGTAACCATAAAAAATATCAATTCTCATTCAAGAGACACTAACAAGGAACATACCCATAACCTAGTGGTCCCAAATCAACTTCATTATTTAGTTATTGTTGTCAGTGTCAATCTTGATATGTGAAATAGGGACGAAACCACTCCAAATCACTAGCATACTAGTACACATCCTCCCACCAAGATACTCCAGTTTTCCCTCTTGTTCTAAAATAAGTTCCACATCTTATAAAGTACCAATTTCACATGAAAAATTAATTTCTTAATCACACACACAAAACATCCCACACACATGTCTCATAATCCCATTTTCCATTCAAATTCATTTTAACATCATACTTACACCAAAACATTGTGCAACATGTTTCATATCTCTTTCACAATTAAATAAATCCATTAAGAAATTTTATAAAACATTTATATATTTTACACATCACATAACATCCCTTTTACAAAAAAATGGACAATTTCAAAAACATACTCTTACCAAAATAGATTTCCAACATGACTGCACCTCCTATATAAATCAATGAACCATTTAAAATATTCCCAAAAAAATTATAAAAATATAACCAAAAATAGAACATAAAATCCATCTAAAACCCATCTTTTAAAACATAAATTCATCCTAATATGAAACCAATCCAAATTTTACATCCCTAACACCATTTAATAAAAACATTTCATGAACCATAAAACAACGCCAATCGATACAAGAAACGTTACACATGAAAAATACACATTTCCAAACAAAAAGTCGAACACTAAAACTAAAAAATTAACTAATGGTTCCAAAACGTATTTTCACACCACAAAAAACATATGAGGAACATGATAAATAAATAAATCAAGAAAGCTAACTCATCATTAAATGCTAACACATGGATTCACCTTCCAAATATTTCAAAACCCCAAATCTTTGTGGAAACTTCAACCGCACCACCACTGTACGGAAAGGGAAATAATACAAACCAAAATCCAAAATATAACACCAAAAAGACACAAAATAAAACCCTAGGTAAGAACCTATGCTACTATACATTTTAGAACTTCACTAATGGGAAGGAAACTCTAAGAAAATGGAGGAAAACAAAGAAGGAATCACTAACCTTGAAGAACCATGAAGTTTCCCCACTAAAAACCCCATCAAAATGGGTACCATGGGTGATTGAGGGAGGTTGGAGGCCTCCCATGGATTCTTGCGTCCAATGGGGTAATAATGGGGTGGATTAAAAATATTTATAATAGGGAAATGGTAATTAAAAAATTGTTTTAATGAGTTGGATAGGGCTGCACGGTTTGGTAAACTGTGCACACAAATTGTGCAGCAAAGTCAAGACAACCAAAAATGTTCCACATTAATCCAATTTCGTGGGGGTGTAAGGGGAAACCTTGTGGAAATTTGGTCCAAGAATAAGAAGTAAAATTCCAAAAATAATTCTCTATTTTCACCCCCAAAATTCATCTAACTCAAGTGTATAAACCACCCCAACAAACATACCTCACAAAAGGATCCACTAGGAGTGTCACAAATTAAATTCCAAGCCCCCTCATAATCATACCATTCCTATAACAAAAGAAATGTCAAAAAACTACCCATGATTTCCAAGACTAATGATTTATATCAATGACTCCCGAGATGCCAAATTTAAACCTGGAACACCCAGAAACAAGAAAAACCCAAGAACTAAAAGTGGATTTAAAACAAAGCATGTAATCGAAAATATAAGTGTTAAAATTATCCCCACCATAAAGATTTATTCCCTTAAAAATCCACATAAAATCCAAATTCCAAAGAAAACCCCCAACCAATAGACCAATATGGACTTACTCGGTAGGTTCGCCCACCCCCAATAGCCAAAACACCTCTAGTTGATCAAACAATGGAAAAGATACTCTTTCCAACCAGAATTTATACCATTATCTTGAAAGGTTAAAATGTAGTCAAACCACATTCTAAAATAAAACAACTATCACACTACCAGATGAATCCCAAAAAATCCACCTAAATTTATCAACAAAATTGAACAACATTACTAAGGCCTTACTTCAATAAAACCATTGGAATTGTTCTAATCCCATGCTTACCTATGGAATAAATTGGTGGTTAGATTGTTCCAAATAAGAATACCTACTGGTAAAACAACACAAAAGACAAAATTGAGTCATTGATATAGGGATGCCCGAATAGACTCCCCACCAAAAGAGACAACTTAATTTCTCGAGATAAGACCAGGTCTCCAATAGTGGGATACCCAAACGAATTCCCCACCATAAAGGATAGACTAACATTATAATCATTCCAAAAGGACCTACATGAGACCCACGGTGGGTCTCCCCACCATAATAACTGATCGTCTTAATCGACGAGCATGGGCTGCCAAGAAAATGATTCCATAAGACCCAATCCCCACCATAAGAGGTGGGGTCGATCAATGAAACTCCAGACCAATAGAGACGCTAAGCGGTACGTCACTCCCATGAACATTACTATCCTTATATGAGTCTAACCAGAACAAAGTTCATAAATATCCTACAAGGATAATCATACATGAACAACCATACGGATAATATCTCCCATAAGGGTTCAAGAACTGGGTTTGAGAAAATAAAGCCACCTATCCTCCCTATAAAAAGGACAGAAATCTCCATCGATGTGAATTAAAAACCTGAGTGGTAGGGTCCCCATGTCCCTTTCCACCGCATGGGACCACTTGAAATAAAACTACAACATTGAAACCTCAAACTATCTCCACCTTTCACACTAGAGATAGAAGTTGAACCAAGATCCCTTACACCCCTGGAAATTTCCTGACTGTGTTAAAAGCTTTACTCCAAGGCCTATGGATGGATCCCTAATCTTTTAAGAATCTGTTGGGCTATAGTCATGATCTAATGAACACAACAACCAACAAAATTCACTAGATCAAACAACACACCTTTACCCAAACACGTACTTTGAAGATGCACAGGCATCAAAACATTCACCATGAATAAGGAACAATGAATGAAAGGACACAAG
Source organism: Viscum album (assembly GCA_963277665.1). Classification (NCBI taxonomy): domain Eukaryota; kingdom Viridiplantae; phylum Streptophyta; class Magnoliopsida; order Santalales; family Viscaceae; genus Viscum; species Viscum album. The sequence continues at coordinate 82,266,611 of OY728121.1, read as the reverse complement.
GAAGAAACCTCCATCCATGACATAGAACCTCTGGAATTCCTAGAAGAATAACAAGTTCCTACCAAAACTACAATTTTAAAAAGTCCTAAAACATCCACCTTCACATTTTAAGTGGATGATGAAAGACTAGGAGACCCTCCTAGATAGCATCTTTCACTAACAACCTCAAGCCACTTTCAGCTTACTCTCCGGATTCCACCTTAACCCCTTCCAAATAAAACTTTTAGACCCAATGGTTTCAAACTTCACCTTTGATGATTTTAGAAACTTAAGAAACTAAGGTCTTTTTCAACCTCCCACAACCACTCTCCCTATACAAGGGTATCCACATAACCAAAAAATAATAGGGGTAAACTCAATCTCCAAATCTTAAGAATAAAGTCCTTATGTTGATCAACATGAGGATCTGCCAATGGCGAATCACCTGTGGTCGCACATCAATCATTCATTACCTCTTTATGGGGGAATACCCAAGCCAACAAGAAAACCCAAGGACCGAACCATGATGGTCCTTTGGCCAAAACATACCACAAATGAAAACCGAACACATGAGGGGGAAACCCGCAAGGGCTTCCCCAAGCACTTCTCTAAAGATACCACAAACCAACACTTCAACCCAACTTATCGACGAAATAAAAAACCAAAAAATCATTTAATAATAGGGGTTCTAGAACTCAAAATATCCCACAAAAAAATCCCAGAATCAAAATAAACATACCATCCAAACACTGGTTTTCCAAAAATCAAATTTTAAATAAAAATAATAATTTTTTTTAAAGTAAATCTGTCGGTGGTTATAACATCCACAAATGGTACCCCATGGGCCCCACACATGCATGATTCTATTCCAAACCAGGAACCCTCCTCATATCTGTACCCACACTCATCCATCCATGCCATTATCCATTCGTTTTCCCATGTAATTCAATTCATGTGGTCTCTCATAGAAATACCAAATATTAAAACAAAATTTCTTCCCACTTTTCAAAACCAATACATTAAAACAACACTAACTTTTTCTCAAAACTGATAACCACAAATTTGAAACCAAATTTACATCTTACAAAAACATTTTATAATATCACCAGTCATAAAAATAAAAATTCACATTCAAGTCATACTTGTTAATTTCAAAACATCTCATCCCATTTAAAAACACCTCCGGTTTTATGGAAAACTTTATTTCATCAAAGCCCATTCATTTAAAAAATCATTTATCCTCATTTAAAACAAGTTTCCAATATTTCGTAAAACATTTTAAAATCCCATTAATTACCAAATCAAAATCCATCTTCAAACGCCCCACATAAATTCCAAAACACTTCATTCTATTAAAAACACTTTTCAACTGCTTAGAAAATTTTATTTTAAATAGATTTTCAAAACCTACGTTAAAATAATTCATACTTTCTAAAGAGTTTTAAACACACCATTTACCCTTTCAAAACAATTAGAAAATCTCATTTCTACCCTTTTAGAAATCAAACCCTTTCCTCTTTACTATAAAATCATTTCAAAAAAATCACTCTTCTTAAAATCATTTCATTTTTTATTTAAAACCATGTTTCTATGATTCCAAACCAAGGTCACCCAAGAAATTGGGAGGGAAAATTAGTGTCAGCAGGTGGCTTAGAAATATAGTTAGAATCCATATTCTAATCACTTCACCATTATAGATAGAGTTCTATGGAAATATTTGTATCTTACCATGGCTTGTGAGGCCCTATGAGATCACTGAGACCATTAACCCAATTGTCTTTTCATTTCCCCAATCGTCGATGAACCATGAGAACAAAAGTACTCAGATAAAGACCAACATCACTTGGTGACTTGAATCCCTTCATGTGGTGTGTTGTCCAGGCACAGTACTCATAATTATAATTTCAAGTCCAGACAGTCCTAGCTCTGGTCTACCAAAACTCTTTCCCAAAAAGGACACAGCCCAAAAGAGTGAACCTGTCTCTAATAACATTTTTCACGAACCAGATATGTTCATCATCAAAACTGGCACCCAACCCGATATGTGGAATGTCCTTAATGGATTCCCCAATCCCCATGGGCAGGAACAAGTTCCCAGGAATCATAAATAATTGTTTTTAAATTATTTACTTGAGTTTAGAAACTTAAAACAATAAACAAGGATTAATAAACCGAATCTTAAAATTTACACCAAACAAGTCTTAACAAAAAAATAAAAACTAAAATACATGTTTTTAGAAATATACCAAAAGGAATAAAACTCAAAAGTAGTAGAAAACACAACACAAGAACCACCACATGTTGATGGTTCATCTTCCCCAAGCCTTCTCCACACAACCACACCAAGGATGGAAGCTAACAACCTGAACCACTACTTCTGAAAGCTTTCCCCAAACATGCGAAAAACATTACCAAGTCTACTTATATCCAAAGGTATAAGTCGTTTGTGATCATAATCCTAGTATTATTCCACCCAAATATATTCCATGTGATAAACATTTTAAGACAAAAAGCTTGCAAGCTTTTATAAACAAGAAATTCTAGTGATAATTTTTAAAAGGATGTAACTACAAGTGAAAATAGTTTTTAAAGGAGAAACATTAAGGAAAAAACCCTTTTAATGAAAATGTATATGCTACTGAATTTTCCATCCAAACAAAATGTATGCCCGTGGTGAATACAAAATAATCAAGGAGCCCTAGTCACAGGAAATACCTTTAGGCACTAGCTAGGTGTGGGCCCTAGGTACATCGTATATCGGTGAAAAGTAACCATAACAAATATCTATTCTTGTGCATGATCCACTAGTAGGGAAAATACCCATAACCTAGTGGTCCCCAATCATCATCATTATTTAGTAACTATTTTCATCATCAAAATTTCTACGTGAAATAGGGACAAAACAACTCTAGATCACTAGCATATTAGTACATGTCCGCCCACCTGGATACTCGGCTTTTCCCTCTTGTTCTCAAAGAAGTTATGTATCTTATAAAGTACCAATTACTGATGAAAATACTATTTCCAAATCACACGCACCAAAAATCTCACACACATGTCACATAATCCCCTTTTCTATTCAAATTCATTTTAACATCATACTCACACCAAAACAGCCTCCAGCATGTTTCCTATCTCTTTCAGAATTCAATAAATCTTTTAAACAACGTTTTAAAACATTTCCAATATGGTACACATCAAAAAACATCCCTTTCACAACAAAATGGTCCATTTCAAAAACATACTCCTACCAAAACTGCTTTGCAACATGATATCACCTCTTATATAAATCAATGAACCATTTAAAATATTCCAAAAACAATTATAATAAATAAAACCATGAATTTCACATAAAATCTATCTAAAACCCCCTATTTTAAAAACAAAATTCATACCAATATCACAAAAAACCATATTTTTCATCCCTAAAACCATTTAATAAAAACATTTCATGAACCATAAAAAATCCCAATCAATACCACAAAAGTTACACATGAAAAACACACATTTTCATTCAAAAATGAAATTCTAAAAATCAAAAATTAACTAATCCTACCAAAATTAGTTTACACACCACACACAACATATTAGGAAAATTATAAATAAATAAATCAAGCATGCTAACTCACCAACAAATTCTTACACAAGGATTCACCTATCAAAGATGCCAAAAATCTCAAATCATTGTGTGAAACTTCAACTGCACCACCACAGCACCACAAGGGAATGAAAGAAAACCATAATACACAATATTTCACCAAAAAGAAATAAAATCCAACCATAGGTATGGACCCTACCTTTTGGATATTTTATAAATTCAGGAATTAGGATGGAAACTCTAAGGAAAATTAAGAAAACAAATAAGGGATCACTTACCTTACAGAACCTTGAAGTTTCCTACTAAAAACACCATCAAAAATGGGTTCCATGGGATCTTGAGGTGACTCGGAGGCCTCCCATGGCTACTAGGGTGGAAAAGGGTAAGAATGGGGTGGATTAGATTTATTTCCATGAGGCCATATGGGAATTACAAAATGATTTTAATGATATGGATAGGTTCGCTTGGATGACACACACTGTTTGGTAAACTTTTCACCCGAACTGTGCAGCCTAGTATGGGCACCCAAAAATGTTCCACTTTTCTACAATTTCAATGGGGTCTAAGTGGGAAACCTAGGGGTAAATTTGGTCTAATAATAGAAAGAAAATTCCCTAAAAGAAGGCTCCCTTTTCACACCAAAATTTATATAACTCAAGGTTATAAACCACCCCAACAAACATACCTCACAAAAGGTTCCACTAAGATTGTCACAAATTAAATTCAAAGAGACCTAATAATCATACCTTTCCTCTAAAAAAGATAGGGGAAAAACTACCCAAGATTAACAAGACTAATGATTTAGATCAAGGACACCTGAGACACAAAATTTAAACCCAAAACACCCAGAAACCAAGAGAAAACCAATAACCAAAATAGTATTCGAAACAAAGCATGGAATCAAAAATATGGGTGTGACATGATGTTTCATCATGAAATATTCAATAGTACGTTGTTCTCTTCTTCAATAATTTGGAAACTTTTCAAGATTCATAGCCTGAGAGTATTGTGTGAGCATAGATGCAAGATTCTATATTATATGTCCCATAATATTTGGTTTCTTTAGAGGACAATAATTTCATTTTCTATCACAATTGTCATTAACATGTTTACTTTGGGTTTTATACAATGAATAAAACCCAAAAAAATAGTGTTTGAAACAATAATCATAGTGGCTAAGCATGTAATTCAGAAAAATCATTTATATAATGTAAATATTTTGACCCTTTCTATGAAACCTTACGATTAACCTAGTACATTCATGATATTTATTAAAACCTCAGGATTGTATTCTATATGTAGTCATATACCCAAGGTTTTCATAAATTTTTTCTAATCTGATCTCCAAATGTTAACTTAACCCTACTTTAATACCAACTAAAATGGCCCAGTATTTTCCTAAAAAAAATATTACATCTATTTAGATGAAAATTATATACTTAACAATACTATCAATTCCATATCCATAAAGTCTTATATTCTTTTGAGATTAGATATAAAATATTATTATTTTATAAAACATATTAAACATCTCCCACAATCATATTCTCACATATTACTCCTCTTAGGAAACGCTGTAAAAACCTATCTTCATCACTTAGGGAAGGAAAAATAAGAAAGGCTGAGATCAGATTATCAGTAAGGTTAATCATATGAGATATAAATTCATTATTGTATGAAAGCATAAGATAAGAATATGGTTATGTGATCATGATTATAACTTAAAATGTTTTTACCCAACCTATCATAGATCATAAACATAATTCATGGAATTAACATTATAATTTGAGAAAACATGGACTATTAGTGTAAGAAATCATCAAAAATCAAATATTGATCCATAATCTCATGTCCTAAAAATATGTAACCATAAAAAATATATAAAATAATTTCGTATTTCATGGTTAACTAGTAGGGCCATCAGTATATTGGATTGGGATGCACTTATTTCCCATAGTGGATTAAGCTCATCAACTTCTTCCACAATATAATCTCATTAGATAAAACTATTTACCCAATTAATTTGTGGGAGATATACTTCTCACCTATCATATAATTTAAAACATATATATGTGTTCCCCAAGAACCTAATTCATGTATCATATCAAAACAAATTAAAATAAATGGGTTTCACCAATTTCATGGAATCATAAACATAAACTAGCCATACTGATAATATGGATAGTTTCATAGAATAATATAACTATTAAAGCATATGTGACATAAAATAATGTCATCTAAGATGGAAAATAATTTTCAATGATCAATTTTTTTATTTCTTGAAAAAACAATATTTCTATTTTGAAATAATTTCTTTTTAAAGAGATGTGTAATTACCAAGGAAAAAGGTTTCATTGAAAATAACCATGTAATATTATATAGGATACATAAAATCATTAAAGTGTAATGTTTTTGGGAAAATAAAATCATTCCATTTGAGTTAAAAAATATTCCATTCATATTTTTTTTTGCAAAAGTCACAAAGAACATCATTTAGAGAATGATAATAAGAGTCATTTAAAAACATTTTGTAAAAATTCAAACATGAGTAAAAAAGAATTTAATAAAATAAAAATATAATTGTAAAAAATTGTAAACAATATTAGAAAATATGGAAATTGAAGAAAAAGTGTTTTCTTAGGTAAATTTAAATAAGAAAATTATTAAAAGAAAATACCTTATAAATATCAATTCATTAAAGTTAAAATTAATAAAATTAATTGAGATTGTGTATCATATATAAATCCACATGAAACAAGTAGAAAAAAACATATGATATTAGTACTTAATCTTACACATAATTATAACATGGTATATTCATTTAAGTAGAAGAATAACCAAATTAATAGAAATTGAGTTGATAAATCCCTTAACACTTTGTAATCAGTCACATTTTATGCCCCGTAAAAGTAATAATTATCTACTGATATAATGAATACCATGGGGATAATAACATTCAGGACATGATATATCAAAGGGATGTATATATACCAAAAAAATAAATATTTTTTCAATAATGAACATATCTCAAAGAAGTTAAAGTGACATGAGAAACCCTCACCCCATTCTTCCCTTTAGTTTTGTATAATTTAACCTCCTCTTGAATATCACCTCCATGAAGGACCCTTTAAAGGTCCTATAATTGGTATTTGGTTGAGACCAAGAGCACATATACATTTGTAGAGTGGGGATTAGATGTTCTAGTATATATTTGAATTTATTCAAGTATTGTTAGGATAATAGTGGTGGTGAGTAGAGGAATTTATACTTGATGAGAGGTGGTTATAAGGGATTAAATAATTATTGTTTTATACATAGAGACAACCACACTTTGATGTAATAAATTCAAAATAATTGTGTTGATAATTATTGTTTTATCATATAGTTAACATTGAAAAATTTTTAAAACACCCTTTAAATGTTTTAGTTTTTAGTACTTTTAGGATTTTACCTTTAAAACTTAACTCACTACATTATTTTTCTTATACTCTGGTAAAAGAATTACCATGGTAAATTTTTTATACCTAAAATGAAGATAATATTATAAATTAATTAGGAACTTCTGAATCAAAATATGGAATACATTATAAAAAATTCAAAACACAAAAGTTAAAAAATTACATTTAAAATTAAACCATCAAAACACTACGAAAAAAGAGTTTTTTCAGGAAAATGTCTTCTTAAGACCAAAAAAGTACTTATATAGAAATTTGTTATAAATATTTTTTAAATATATTTAATTAGATTATATCAAACTAAATATTATTGATGTTACATTTTGATTACTTATAAATCATAAAATAACATTTAAATATAACAGAAATTAGAGTTTTATAAAAATTGGTATTTTTTAATATTTACTGAAAAGTTATACATTCTATAAAATTTTCAAAAAAATCATATAATAATTGGTAAATTATGAATCAATTTTTTTTCAACTTACAAAATTCATTTTATGAATGTTTAAAAAATTAATTATATTTATTTTCCCATGGATATCAATAAAATTCACTTTTTGAAGATAGCATATATTTGAAGAATAAAATTACTTAACTCAAAATTATGTGTTTATGTAAAAAGAATAAATAAATTTTTATTAAACATTAAAATAATATGAATTTCATAATATTTTTAATCCAATTCATAAATAATAATTTAACAATTTTTCTATAATGGCCGTGTTAATATAAGAATATTTTGGAGTTCATTTATGTTCGTTGTTGCGTACAAAATAAACTATTGAAGAGATTAATTTAATTTCAAAATAAAAATACCATAAAATATCAGGGTGTTATTGGAAATGGATTTTAATTATTATATCCTATGAAATAAAATAAGTTATACAAAGAATACAATAATGGTCGATAAATAAAATATATAAGGGAAACATGGAACATAAAAATTTATTAGTTCTCAAACAATTGGAATTTAGACCAATAATTCCTTTTGAACATTTGTATATTTTCAATAATATCTCATTTTAAGAAAAAAACTCCCATGGATCGTCAAATACCATCAATATTAGGGACATGGAAAAATAATTTCATTAGGATGTAGTCACCACACATAAAATAAATTTTCATTTCGTATATCCAACATAACTCATAAATTTTAATATGAGACAATGAAACCCTTACCTCTTGTACTATAATCCTCAATCATACATTTACATTGTTTTTTCATATGAATGAATATCTTAATAAAATAGTTCATAACATTAATCATATAATTTTTATTTTAATATCTTCATATATAGCCATTCTCTATTTGAATTTCATTTACTTCACTATTTACCTATTTTCCAACATTTGGAGTATATACTTTGACGGTTTAAATTATTTTTGTAATTGTGGTTTATGTATTAATTATTCATATAAATTTCCCTATTTTAGGTTATTAATTTTACTTTTAGGGATGATTTATAATAATTTATATTTTTTAAATTCCTTTTATGAGTGTTTTTGTCTTTATAAAGGGGATGAAAATGATAACTATCATACCTCATTGACTCTTGGAGAAAGAAATGTGTTTTCTTAATTAATGAATTTAATAATAATGTGCCCAATATAGATAAAATTTCATTATTAAAATATCTATATCATATTAAACATGTAATTAATTTCCCATAATCATCAAGGACATAAAGTTGTTTCATTGTTCAAGTAGGTTAAATTGACCCAAACATGAACATCCCATGATTACTGGATGATTATGTGGTGGTTTAGTTGTAATATAATTGAAGATAAGCATAATGAACATGTATATTATTTATTAGTGTGATATATAAAAATTTTAAGTAAGTATAAGTAGAATTAATAGATAAAAAAAATTTATATATTATGAATAAGAATATTTTCCTCTTATTAAACTTATTTTAAAGAACTGAATAAAATATGATCATTTGTTATCAATGTCATTAATAAGTTCTCAAATATATCATTATTGAACATTAATGATATCATAAAATCATATTTACCCATGAGATCCAATATTTGAATGATAAATTTAAGGTGGTAAAGTAAAATTTATCATGAAGTCTTTTGGTGGTGGTAGTCAGTGCACACAAACCCACACATGGATCACATTTTCTTTTTCTTAATGGAAAAGTAGAGATATGGTAAAATATTTTTCGTTTAACATAATAACATTTAATAAAAACCAATTATGGTGTTTCTGTATTGGGATGATAAAATTAAAATTATAAAGGTAATATATACTTGAAATGATTTAACTAAAACGTATTACTCACATTATAAAAATTGAGATTTCCTGAGAGGATCAATAAAAAATGATGTTTTTTGGATAAAATGTTGTATCTAAAAGATAATGGAAGAAGGATATGATTCAATGGGAAGGGAAAAGGGTAGGTGTTCAAGAAGAAGCATATGTTTCCCTCTATCTCAATGGTAAGAATTCATTTGAGATTATAAATTCTTTATTGATTTTTGATAGATTTTATAGATTTAGGATTGGAATATTTGGATATTTTTTCAGAAAATAAGGTAGGTTAATTGTTTAGGAACATATTTATTAATAAACATGTCATAGTCATGGGATAAATGAAAATGATTTCTAGTGGTGTTTTCTCCAATTTTAGAAGAGGTTTTCAAACTGTGTGATTCATCAGACAAACCATACGGGTATTTGGATGTTGTATAAGGGTTATCTCATATCATAAGAATAGGTTTTCAAAGTATTTTTCTCTCCCCAAGAAACTATGTACCAAATTTTTCAAAGGAGTGAGGCAATCACATGGCTGTAACATGGATTTCCAAACCATGCTTCCTAACTATGAACCATTATCCAAACTAATTAAAATTCATAATTAACCCTGGTGCATTTAGTTGTTTCCATAACTAATATCATCTTAATCTCTCATAGGCTTTAAATAACCTATAAATAGTGATATTGGGGATGACATACTAGGATTATATGTTATTTACCTTCATTTTGTTGGGTATCTTCATGGTATAATCTATTTTTCATTCGATTTCTTATCTTCCCACTATATTTTCTTTCGATCTTTTATACCCTTATTCAATTGTAACCAAATTGGGCTATTAATGTCCAATTTAATGTGTTTGGTGAGTATTTGATGATTTTTTTTCATGGATCTTGGATTTTTGTACCATATTAACTCATTTCTAATCTTTTATCTATAAGGATAAAACTTTTCCTCCATTGACATGGTATGTCTCTCTATAAAATAGTTCAAACACAAAAATTTCATGATTTTCTTATCAATTTACTTGGGTTCGCATGTAAAATTTAATTAGTTGATATTAGTTATCTTGGGTGGCATGAAAATGTTTTTTTAATGGGTGTGGGTTCTATAAAAATAGTTCACACATTTAATGTGTTTTGACGAAATTCGTTAATGGTGATTTGGAAAAAAAAATTATCAAGCGTGGGAGAAGCTTTGAATTTAAAGGAAAAAGTTTACCAAATTATGATCATGGGTTTCAAAATGATTTTAAAATAAATTGAACAATATTAGACATGTGTGAATTAGGTTTTGTGATTTTTAGGAGTTTGAACCATAACAATTCATTTAATAAGAGCTAGAGGGTTCCTGGCTAGCTCACATTCATGTCTAAACTCAGGTTACCATGTGTGGAAGGGATTTTCACCAGTCATGAGATTTATTTTTGGTGTTAATTAAAAAATTTGGGTATGGGTTTATTTGGATAAACTCAATCCTTTTTATTTTTTTTACTCTCATTCATTGAATATGTGTTTTCTTTAAATTGTAGTTGTTTATAGTTTTTCATATTTATTATTGTATTCTTATTTTTTTTATTCAAATACATTCTCTTAATATTATTGTATGTTGTTTGTTGTGTTTATTAAATAATTTTTCATTGATAGAAAATATTGAATCCATGATTGGAATTTGAGACACAAGATTCATAGGTTAATCCTCTAATATTTTATTCATTCTTTGATGTTATTATATATATAATTTAAACACTAGGTTGTTTTGGTGTTGGAAATTAGGGATTAATGGTTGATCATAACTCATAATTTACCATGAAGAAACCACATATTGTTCTTGGTGATAATGTACCTAAGAAACCAAAAGTGTGTATTAATAATACTAATATGGTCTTACTCTTTTTAAAAACCAAGAAAGAATACAAAGTTCATTTTTCTAAATACATGATTGACGTACATTAAAGAAAATGGTAGGAATCCATCATGGTAGATATATTACACAAGGATCATACCTAAAATTATTTCAAGAGAATATTCAACCAAAATTTCTATCCTAAGTATTTTTATGTTTATAATACTCAAAAAATTATGACCATATAATAAGGGGAATGTATAGTTTTGGAATATTCCACTCATTTAAATATGTTGGTGAACCTTTATCAATATCTTATTTTAAATTATTTCTATAAATCTTGAAGGTTTGATATGGGTTTGAGGGACTATATTTAGTTGATGATAATCGAATTATGTCTATTAACTTTTATGGAGTCGTTTACAAGGATGTTACTTATATGGTAGATATAGTTATGAAAACGAATTTAAATGGATCTTGATTTATTATAGGTTGTAGGCATGGTGTGTCAACTATATTGAAATGGAAGATTAAGGGTACTAATATTTAATAAGGGAATGATTCTTGGGATTCTATAGGAGAACACCAAATTGTATTCTATAATTGTAGGAGGCATATTCATACTAAGAAAAACTACATAAAATCACTTAGGAAATGTCATTTTTGTGGGAAATTCATTTATCATAAGTGTTTATATAGAATGATTTCTCAGGGTAGTTGAGATGGATCCACTATTATCAAGGTATATCAGGCTCATATATATGGCGAAAAAGGTTTTATGTGTCATTATCATTCAAAGGGGGATACTCAAAAAAAGAGATATCATAGCGAGTTTTTAACACCGATCATCCTTATGCAGTAGAGTATGCACCTGTGGAATCTGAAACAGGTTAGGATGTTGTAGTATATATGGTATTCATATCATCCTCCATGGTTTTATATTTTTTTGATAGATAAAAAATCATTGTTTTATGAAATGTCAGCCGATTGATATAATTGTAGTTTTCTATAAAAATATATGGTTCATGTTGAATCATTCCACGCCTTTGGGAAAGAGGTTAGTATAAGGTTTTAAATGTCTGATATGTTAGTGATGATTTTTGAATTTGATGTTGGGTGTGATATTTTAATCCATGATCATGATATCATCATCCTTATTATTGAAATGAATTGGATGATCACGTTCAAGGCCTATATTAACTATTAAAATCATCATATTTAGTTTATATGCCCTAATATAGACCCTCCATTTATTTATGTATAATTGGGACACTAGATCATGGAGATCAGGTAATTTTATCTTTATGGTGTAATTATCTCATACTAGTTTTCTTGGATATTTCTTAATGTAGTTGATCATAATTTTATCAGTATACTTATTTTATTGTTGAGGACGTACCTCATGGACTTTCTTAATGAATTTTCTTATTTATAACACTATATAGAGGTCTAGTATATTATTTAAAAACTCCTAGAGATGATGTCCATTTCTAACCCATCATTTCATGTGGAATTTTCTGAGTTAAAGAATCTTAAATTTCATGTTGAAAATCTTGATGACAAGTGATTTATTCATCACAAAATATCACCTAGAGCTTCACCTATTTTCTTTTCTATAAAATCAAATAGAATCCTAAAACATTATTTTGATTACCTAAAGATTAATCAAGTAACTATCATGATCAAATACACCTTCCATGGGATTTAAAATATATTTGATAAACTCAAAGTAAGGTTATGATTTTATAAAATTGAACAACATTTTGGGTGTCATTGATTTAGATTTATCAAAGTGTATAAACCTAAAAATACATTTAAGAGTGTGTATGGACATTTTGAGGTTATAGTTGTACTATAAAATCTCACTAATTCTCCTACTGTATTTATGTAATTAGTGAACTAAATATATTATTTGTTATTGGACTCCTTTATTGTTGTGTTTGTGGATGATTTTATGGTGTACTTCAAGTCATATGGGGAAAACAAGGATCATTTGAATAAAATCATCATAATACTAGAAGAACATCACTTTTTATACATGATTATATATGTGAATTTTAGCTTAATCATGTGATGTTTTAGGGACATGTTATATTTTAAAGGGGAATCCAAGTGAATCCTAAAATGATTCATACTATAATTTCATTGAAGTAACTGAAAAATTTGTTTAAGAATCATAGATTATTAGGATTCGTTGGTTATTAAAGGGGGGGTATCGTGATTTCATTAATATTTCAGCTCTGATGACATATCTGACCAATAAGGGTGTTATTTATGTGGGTAATAACATATTTCAGAGGAATTTTTCAGAACTGAATTTGAGGTTGAATTTTTCTAATTTTTTAATTCTTCTCGTGTTGGGTTAAATTTATATTGATTTCTATGATCCCCCGCGTAAGATATTGGGATGTGTTATAATTCATAGAAAATAAATTTTCCCCAATGGAACTCCAAAATTATTCCCCCATGAGAAAAACTGTCCAACACATGGCCTTGATTTCACATCAGGGATTTATGCCCCAAAATATGAAACTATTACCTATTTATAGAATCTTTTATTGTATATTCATAACATAAGAGCCTGAAGTATATTCTTACTTAGGGTTCTAAATAAGAGACATAGATACATGGTTGATTATCTTCATTTTTTATATTTTTATATTGTTTTAACACTTTGAAAATGGAATGAATTATTTGATGCTTTGATAAATAATATTTCATCACGTATATTGGTGGAAATGGTGGAGGAGTGGTTTCTAATGAGTTAGTTCATTGATAATATCTTAGGAGTGGAAGAGGCTAGAAAACCATTGTTATTAGATTTGGTGATGGATGACTTGTCATTTGGTGATTGGATATCTTATGAATAGGAATCATAAACCAATTACAAGAATTTTAGAAAAATCCTTAGTGGTCTGGAGACCATGGGTAGTTATTGTAATAACATAGTTTTTCACTCTGGTAGGGATCTATTAAATTTAATTATAATTTTCTATTTTTGGACATAAATTGGATTCCTAATAAGGTAGTGATGGTTCTGAGGGTGTATGGGGATTTTTTTGGAGCATGGAACATGGGTTTTTGTGAAAAAACCGGCCTGGTACATAGTTTATAATAAACCATGTGGAAAGGACGCATAGTTAGAGAAAATTGTGTGGGTAGAACTTTTTTGGTAGAGCCTTACCGCACATTTGGTGAATGGTTTCCCTAACTGTGTCGCCTAACCATGAGAGAACCCCTTTTTCCCATGTACCTATGCATGGTTTTTACACATCTTATCAAACCGTGCACAAAAACCATGAACATGCTATTTTATGGATAATTTTACCATTTTCCCCTTAATAACCTACTTTAGATTCCTCCTTCCTCATAATCTAAAATCCTACTGGAGTAACCTATTTTTATTTCATTTTAGAGCTCTTTGAAGGGATAAGGTAAGTATTTAAAGATCTCCTTCATCTGGGATCCGATCGAGCTTTTGTTCATCATGTTGGATGCACAATGGTATGTACTCAAGTCCATTTTAGTTTTTATTATCCTCTCTTACTCTCGACCTAGTTATTGTGGTGTGAGTTTTTTTTCCTTTTTCTCAGATCTACTCCATTCTAAGATAAAATTGAGGTTGATATCAAAGGAGAATGATCACACAACCCTAAGGTGGGTGGTCTATAACTCATCCCTTAAGTTTATAGATAATTGAATTATCATGTGGGGCACACCAATTTAATCGGGTGACATTTATTGAATTTATATTTCATACATATAATCACTAAAACTATATGGTTATACTATTTTCATATATGTGGTTAATTTTTGGTGTTTATTCTAAAAACTCTATCCATACAATGTACGATATTATACAATAATTGTGTTTTTAGTATTTGACACGTTTGAGCCACCATTCGGGTGTGACATGGAATGACCCTTATAAGGGTAAGATTTTCTATATTAAATGTCTTTATTTTAATCCTGAATTTCATAATGGAAAGTACCATGTATTCTCACTATAACACCCGAATGTTTTTATGAAATATTTTTTCTAAATAATTTGAATTCATCAATAGCTTTCATAGCACACAATCGGGAGTTTAAAAGAACTTCGATATTCCCTTACTATAAAATGACCATTTTATCCTATCTACTAGGTTATCAGGAATAAATATAACTAACTTTTAAAAATTTATGGTGAATTCATTCACTACCAATTATTTAGGAAAAATATATATCAATTATATTTTTTTATTTTTGAATTAATAAAGTGAGTGAATTATTTTTAGAAAATAAAATTAATGAAATATATTTTTTATATACTTAATAAAATAATTTTTATATTCATCCAATATATATTTGGGTCATAGGATATTAATAAACCACATTTAATGTATAAAAACTTATATTTTTCAAAAGGGTGATTTTATGCCTTTTAATAGTAAACCCATTTTAAATTAAAATTTTGACACAATAATAATTTTTTTTTGATAGAATAAATGTGTTCTTTTAAGTGGGATATAAATATTTACTTTGGATGAATTTTTAATATTTTTCTAAAAACTTTCAAATTTTGAGGAATAGTAAAAAATATACAAAATTTCAATTGAAAACAAATTTTCTCATAAAAATAATTTATCTAGTAAAATTATTATATTTAATGGTTTTAATGTATAAATAGAATATATTTTTATCATTAAATATAATTCATCTCATTATAATTAATTTTACATAGAATTTAAATGGAAAAACATTTCAATCTTTGGAAATGTTTTACCTTTCAAAACATGCTCTCTCTTTTCAACAATGGGAATAATTTTAAATTAATTACTGCATCTTTGGTATTTATAATTTTGAAAAATGGATTTAATATTTTTAATCACTAGGTCCAATTATTAAAATATATTTATTTTATTTTTGGGCGTTATGAATAGTAAATTTAGTAATTTTTATTAATACCGTAAAATGGTAAATCGTGTAATTAAGGGAAAGAATACTATTATAAAATAACTCTAACACTTGACTTAATATCATTAGATATGTTTTTTTTTACCTAAATTATCCTTGGGTTGAAATTTTGTCATTTTGAAGCCACTTGGATGAGATTAGGACAGTTAATTTCTTTTGTTTAATGAAAAGTTAAATATATATCACTCAAATTTTAATATATAAATTATTTTTTACATAAGTTTATACATAAAATAAATATGATTATAAATACTCATTTTAAATATAATTTTTTTTCTTTATCATGGTAATTTATTTTTTATTTTTATGAAATAAATAAATATTTTAAAGACTTATACATTGATGATGTAAAAAATTAATTAATTGATGAGTAATCAATTAAAAAAATTTATTGAAATACCAATAATAATAAAAATAGACAAAAAATATGAAAAAATATTATTGGTCTGGTATATATCGACCATAACCATCCAAATGTTGAGTTAGTGACCATTTGGAGCCTTACAGAATAGATTGTGACACTTATAGTATTTTATATAAAGTGATGTTAAAGTCATCACATTCATAATTTAATAGGTATAATATTTTAAATTATTGATTTTATAGAAGATAATTTCGACAAAAAATATTATTCTGAAATATATTAGATTTATCTTCATAATAGTATTTTATTTTTAAATTTTATTCAAAAAATAAGTATATTAAATAATTACACAAAATTGATTTAGAAATTATTTTATTAATAGAGATAACAAATAAATGTTATTAAAAATATTCAAATAAATATAATTTGGGATAATTAATATGTATAAATAATTTTCTAGATTTCATTTAACTCTTAGGAATATAATAAAATAGTTGGTTCCAATTTAACTGATTATCTTAATATTGATAAAAATCAATGAATTGAATATTGTCAAAATTGACATTGTTGACTGTTTATCAAAATAATGATTCATGAAATTATTTTTAAAAAATATTTAATAATTATTATATGGTATAAAATATTATATTTTATTTATTTATGTTCTCACTGACATCAAATAAGTAAATATTGAACCCTTTTAATGTTGAAATATTTGTAAATCTAGTTAAAAATTAAATTGAATAACTAACTGCTAATTAAAATGATGGGGTTTCAATTGACATGAATTATTATATAAAATCTATTGGTTGATTAAATTATAACCCTGTATCATATCATCTTCTAAATTGGTACATTTTGGAGGTTTTCTTGAAGGATTTTATTTTATAATAATTTATTATTTATGCAATTCCCAAAAGTGTCCCTCACCACAATTATAAAAGGGAACCTCCTCCCTCGCCTCTACACTTTACTTTGAGCCTTCAAGATAGTTCATACCCTACCATTTACTTTATCAACTTCCCTAGTTACATTGTAATGTTTCTTTTCTTCTTCAAAGACCAAATCTAGTTCTCCAAGAGGAGATTTAGAGGGTGCACGTCGAAGAAGAGGTAATCTCCTCTACCGATTCTTTCAATCTTATTTCTTATTCTACTTCATATTCATGATTTGTTTCATTATAACATAATAAATCTAGTTTAAATTATATACTGAGATGTTATTATGATTTTATAAAAATAATATTCAACTTTCTATCTATCCTATAAAAAATGAAGTCACGATGTGTGTGTATGTACAGCTTACCGTCTCCATGTCGTGGTGCAATCTATTTTTCATCACCACCTTATATGGATGGGTATAATGATTGAAATAATAACTATATATCATTATTATAACTTGATATTTATTTTTAAATATTATAAATCTTTCACTTAAAAACAACTCAAAAAATATTGGAATGATATCGTCGCACGTGTGTACGTACGACCTACTGTCTCCATGATGCGAGGTGATTCATTCTACATAATCTTCATTGAAAAAATTAGTATGTAATTGTATATAATTAATAAATATGACATATATATAATTTTAATATAATATTAGAATGATATAACTATGAACTTTTAATTAGAAATGGAACTTATTTGACAAAACATGCATAAGGAAATAAAGCAGTTAATACCTGAATAACAAATAATAATTAAATTTTGTTAACAAATGGATTATAATATGATCATATATGATATTATAAAATGAATATGATTCTAAAATAAGTTTATTAAATTATTTAAATAATTATTTATGAGGTTCATATACATACAAAGGATATCAGACATTAGTTAAGGGATAATTTAACAGTCTCATTATTATCCGAGATTGTCTACACGTAAGTATTTACTGGGGTATATTTATCATTCAAATCCATGTTTCATAAATATTTAACAATATTTCTATTCTTATACAATATTTAAAAGTAAATTTTACCCATTGTTGAATTTTTATTAAATGCTATGAAACGAATCATTTTTTATTATTTGATATGAGGTATTTTTTGACTATTTCGAAAAAAGTACAAGGAGAATGTTTTTTTAACTTATATGGTATGAATGGATATTTAATTTTTCATAAATCCTTATATCCATGAATCTTACACAACAATATTTCAACTTTATCTTCAAATAAATTCTTTTCTTTTAAAATTCGGTGTCATTTTGTGAAAAGAAATCGTTTCTGAATAAGAAAGTATATTTTCCTCAAGAATTAATTTCAAGAATTATATCAAAATTATTTTCCATATAAGATGGAATTATTTTATAGGTTTATGTTTCAAGAATTACATCCTTATTGTTCCTATTATATAATAGTTTTTATGATGTAACTCTATTTTTGAAATCCATTTTTTTTACAGGGATTATGTTGTGGAGGAATAATGTTTAAAGAAACCCATTTTATTCCATAGGTTATGATGAATGATTTATGTTATTATTGCACATGTAAGAATGATTTAATCATAAGATAGTCGGGACCTATATATCCCTCCAATGAATTGGGTAAATATTTATATGTTATGATATTGACATGGATGGAAGAGGAAATGATATCAGTTCAGCAATATAGGGCAGGAACGAGGAGTGAACTCGGTTTAGTAATGGACTTTGTATATTATTTTGGTCTTGGAAATTAGCCTTGACTAATATGAAATTATTTTCTACTATTATGTGTATTCCACAAAACTTCATGTCTTATGTTACTAATTTTGGGATTATGTTCATTGATTCTTATGAACTTTCATGATTTATCCATTGGAATGATATCACAATCATTCATATATAGGATAAGATTTTCAAATGTTTTATCATTATGTCATATGATTATGATGTGATTGATATCTCCCTTGTTTAACCTTACTAATCAACTTAGATCACCCTTTCATATGTTTCTTTTCCCCAAGTCATTAAGAATGGTTTTAATTAAGATATTTCAAAATGGGTCTAGTTATGATGAAATAAGTGGGAGACAATAAAGATGTCTTATGAACTAGTTATTTATGTTTCCCAATTTCTAAAGACACTATACCAATACGGTACTGTCATTGATTTCTTATCTTTTCTAATGAATATTTTCAACTTTGATGTAGTATCAATTTATATAATGTATGGTTCATTATAGTTGGTATCATAGGAAAGGTATAGTTATCCATTGGAAACTAGGATGATAAAAACTTAGTAAAAACCCAAAGCATATGTAAAATTATAGGTTACAATCCTAGTGTTTTAGAAATTATCACGAATAATCTAGGAGAAAACCTAAAGTGTTTTCAATTTAAATTTTATTCACTTATTATGTGTTTTTTCCATTATGATTAGTGTTTCTCACACTATGCTTCTTGGTTTTAGTCAATGGATGGAACTAGAAGGAACCGTGTTAATGTGGAATGAGAAAAACAATGAAATGATTTTTCTCTTGGAAAACCAAATGTTACGGGAGATTAAATGAAAAATATTGTATCTATGCTCACACAACAATATCAAGATATGAATCATGTAGGAATTCCACACTAGAAAAGGAGGGAACAACATTATATTGAGTCCTTCATGAGGTAGTATCCACCTTATATCAGTGGGTTTTCTAATCAATTAGTGGCTGAACAGTGGATCAAAACCACTAAAAATATATTTTTAATTCTAAAATATTCATAAATTGATACATTCATCTTATCACTCTATAGTTTGGAAGGTTAATTTGATCAATGAAAGAACCTTATAATGAATATGAGTCAAGGAGATGAAACTGAATCCATGGAATGTGATGAGTTATTGAACATATTTTTCAATAAGTAATTTCCTTATATTCTTCAAAAAAAATATGGATAAAGAGTTCCTTGAACTTAATAAAAAGGAAGATGAATCTGTTAGCACCTATGAATCAAATTTTACCAGACTTTCAATTTGCGCTTCTCGGATATTCATACAACTTGAGAGTAAAATTTTTCATTTCTTTATTTTCATAAAACCAAGTATCTGAATGGAATTATCTATAAGGGACTTCAATATATATGAAGAAATTTTTCGATGTGATCTCTTGGTAGGGATGGAGATTGAAGTAGCCCATCAGTCCAATGGGTCTTATAAGAAGTGAAAAATGGAATTCAATGGAAAATATAAAGACCACACTCAAAAGAACATGAGTTTTCCCTTATTCCCAATGTTTGGAAAGAAAGATAGAGTAAATTATCTTAAAGGGACTAGTAAATGTTTAAAGTGTGTAAAATAAGTTCACTGGGTAGTTGAATGCTGAAGTGATGGTAAAAATATTTCTAATGATGCGAATAGAGAAAAGGATACAAAATGAACCTCCTATACTTCTATGCTACAAGTGCAAGGAAATGTTGAAGTATTCCAACCAATTCCCTAATCCAAGGATTATTGATGATGATCGACATCAGCAAAATATTAAGACCAAATACAAAGGAAAGTCACATTTGATCACTATTGGTGATGTGGAGTACGATAATGAAGAGGTGAAAGGTACACTTACCATCCACTCTAAAATAGAAAGTGTTTTATTTGATTCGGGATCTACACACTCTATTATATCTGAAAAAATTTCTACGTATATTGTCATATTACCTCAACAATTAGATGTTGAGTTATATGGGAAAACTCCTAATGGAACAATGGTTTCATCCAAAGTTTATAATTCTTCTCTGGTTTAAGTTTGTGGGAAAATGCTTCCTTCAAATCCTGTGATCCTTCCTATAGTGGAATTTTATGTGATTATTGACTTGGATTATCTTTCTTTATATGGATACCATATCAATTTCCAAGGAAGGGAAGTAACATTTTATATTCTAGATCAATACATGATCATTTATCGATATAATGATGAATATAACCTTCCAGTAGAAATTTCTTCTATCCTTTCGGTCGTGATCCCTATAAATGATCATTATCTATCTCAAATAGTTGGGTAGAAAGTCACAATTAATAATACACCCATTGTACGTGAGTTTAATGATGTATTTCTAAAAGAATTACCAGGTCTTCCACCAAATTATGAAGGTGCTTTTTTAATAAAACTCATACCGGGTGTTATTCCGATTTCAAAGACACCTTATAGAATGGCCCCAATTGAGTTGTAGAAATTTAAGAAACAACTCTAAGAGAATCTTGAAAAGGGATTCATACACCCAAATGTGTCACCTTGGGGATCACCTATTTTTTTCATAAGAATAATGATGGATTAATGAGGCTTTGTACTTATTATCAAGAACATAACAAGATCACTATCAAAAACAAATATCTTCTTCCCTGCATTAATGAATTATTCGACCAACTATGTGGAGCTCAATAATTTTCCAGTATTGATATTCAATATGAATATCATCAATAAAGAGTCAATAAGTAGGGTATACCAAATATGGCATTCTGTACAAGTTATGGAAACTATGAATTTATATTGATGTCTTTGGATCTTACTAATTCATATCATATATTCATGGATCTAATGAATATAGAGTCTTTACATACTATCTTGATCAGTTTTTGGTAGTCTTTATAGAAAATATTATTGTCTATTTGAAGAGCAGGTAAGAACAAAAATATCACTTGAGAAGTATACTAATGACCCAGAGAAATGATAATATTTATGAAAAAATTTATCAATTGTTACTTTTGGATTAATAAAGTTTAATTTTTGGGTCACATAATCTAAAAAGAGGGTATATCTATGGATCCAGTAAAAATAGAAGTTATTTAAAGTTTTTCGAGACCAACATCGGTAACTGAGATCCGAAGTTTTCTTGGTTTGGCTGCATATTATCGATGTTTTGTGAAATATTCTTCGCAATTATCGAATCCACTCACCAAGTTGACTTGGAAAGGAGTTAAGTTCATGTTTATGGAGTAATGTGAAGATAATTTCAAAGAACTCAAAATAATGTTATACAGTTAACCTATGCTCACACTACATTATAGTGGAGAATGGTTTGTGATCTACATTGATGCATTCGAAAATGGTATGGGATGTGTTCTCATGAAAAAAAATATGGTGATAGATTATGCCTTGTTATAATTGAAAATCCATGAGAAAAATTACCCAAATCATGATTTGAAGTTAGTTTTTGTAACATTAGCATTAAATATATGGAGGAATTATTCTTTTGGTTAAATGTGTGGTATTTATACTGATCAATAAAGTTTAAGGTATATTTTCACAAAAATGAGTTGAATATGAACGAAATAAGATGGTTGTAGATTATTAAAGATTGCGACTACTCAATACATTACCACCCTTGGAAAGTGAACAAGGTGGCAGATGCTTTGAGTCGGAAGGACCATACTAGTCTATCCATGATGAGGATTTCAAAAGATCCAATATTTATGGTTTTTCAATGAATGGATCTTGAAATGTTAAAGGAAGGGGAGAAATATTATATTTATTAATTAAATGTACAACCATATATACAAGATAAGATTAAGGAGGAATAGAAGGAAGATGTTGAGGTACAAAAGAAGGTGAGAAATGCTCCTAAATTCAAGCTTGATTGTGATGGAATAACAAAGTTCAGGAATCATGTTTGTATTCCTCTGATACCAGAATTAAATATGGATCTATTGGATGAGGCTCATAGTTCTTCATTCTCTATTCACCCTAGAAGCACAACTATGTACAAGGACATTAAAGAGTATTTCTGATGGGATAGCCGGAAAAGAGATGTTGTCTAATATGTGTCTCAGTTCATCGTTTGTTAGAAAGTTAACTATGAGAGATAGAAGTCTATGGGGATGTTAAAACTATTACCCATACCAGAATGGAAATGGGAAAACATCACTATATACTTTTTTATCAAACTTTCTGAAACATTTAAAGGCCATAATGATAAATGAGTTATAGTTGATCGCATTATGAATTCAAACCACTTCATTTATATTAGAGAGGATTTCTCTCTTGATCATCATGCTTGGATATATATAATAAAAGTGGTAAGATTACATAAAGTACCACTTTACATTATAACTAATCTAGATCTGATGTTTACCTCGAAGTTCTGGAAAATATTTTATCAGGATCTTGATACAGAGTTATGTTTTAGCACTGGGTATCATCCTAAGACAGACGGTCAGTCTGAGAGGAAAATTCAAACTCAAGAAGACATGTTGATAACTTTCTTAGTGGATTTAAAATGTTATAGGGATCAAAACCTACCTTTTGTGTAATTTTATTACAATAATATTTATCACATCAATATTCAGATACCTCCTTATGAATCCCTATATGGAAATAAGTGCAGAACTCCAACATGCTGGGATAAAGTTGGGGAAAGAAAACTATTAAGACCTGGTCCTGTTGATGAAATGGTAGAAAAGATCAAATATATTCAACAATACAAAAGAGTATCTCATAGTCAAAAAAATATTCTGACAACTGATGAAAAGCTCTAGAGTTTGAATTGGGTGACAAGGTGTTTCTATGAATATCACCATGGAAGAGAGTAAGTAGATTTGGAAATAAGGGAACGTTGAGCCCTGGGTATATTGGTCCTTTTTGAAATTATTGATTGTGTTGGGAAGGTAGATTACCTATTGGAACTTCCACTGAATCTCTCTCAAGTTCATGATGTGTTTCAGGTATCTCTATAGATAATTTATATACATGATCCTTGATATGTACTAAACTCAAAAGTTATACCATTGGAGAAAGATCTTTCTTATAAATAAAACACTGATATAGATTCTTGATAGTAGCAAAAAAAGGTCTACCAAACTAGACCACTTACTTGGTTAATGTTTTATGGAGGAACTACCAAATTTAGGAAGCTACATTTAAACTTTAAGATGTTATTAATTATATATATCCTCATCTATTTGTATCCAAGTGTTGAATTTTGAGGGTGAAATTTAGTTTAAGGGGGGTAGAATGTAACACCCAGATATTTTTATAAAATATTTTCTCTAAATAATTTTAATTCTTTAATAGCTGTCATTGTACACAATAGTGTGTTTAAAATAACTACAAGATGACTTTAGTATAAAATTACAATTTTGACTTAGCTGTTAGGTAAGCGAGAATAAATATAACTAACTAAGGAAAATGTATGTTGAAGTCATTCTCTACCAATTATTTATGAAAATATAGATCAATTATATGTTAAATGGTATGGGAGTATGATATACTCTATAATACCAAATGTAGGATCGAATATATATGTATAAGATGCTCAAATACAAGAGGGGGTGAATTGTATACTTCAAAATTCACTAAGGAAATTTTGTATAACCAAAATTCACAACACCTCTAAGTTCTAAAAACTTTCTTGATTCCGGAAAAGTGATTCCGAAAATGAAACTTAACAAAAAAAATTACAAAAAATAATATTCTACCATAAAGTATATAGAATCCTATATAATCCGAGTATAAGTATGAGGAAGTATAAGAAATTTAAACTTTCCTCAACAATACAAATTACAGCGGAAAACAAAACTAGTAACAAGTAGTAAATATTTTAACCCGAAGAGAAGGGTATCCAAAAACCTTGGATAAAGGTCCCTTGATTTATACTTCCAAGAAAGTATGTCTTATCCACACTAGGATAAGCCATCTATATGAAGATCGGAGTCTGTCTTGCTATCCCCGCAAGCCCTCAACTATCAGGTTTTCAGCACCTCTATCTTCCTATCCCCGGAAGACCTTGATTGTACACAGCAACAATCGGAGTCGCACAAAGCAAGTCTACATGAAGAAAAGTTTTAACAAGTCGTTCAAACTTTCTACATGAAGCTTTAGAGTTTATAAGAGCCTCTCTCTCTAGAAATCACTTCAACAGCATGTAAGCACAGATGTCAAAGATTTTTTCAAGTGTTCTGTTATTTTCAAATGAGCTCCTATTTATAGGCACTGCTCCAACGGTTATATTCTTCCTTGAATTTCGGAGGGACCTGTACACCTGTCACTCAAACAACAGTTAGTTGATTACTGAAGGCACGACATTGTTTTATAAAAGAACAAGTGTAGGCAGAAATATGGTTACGTAACCAAACTCATATATTCATAATGTATGAAAATAAAATTTTGGAGTCTAACCAAAAATAAATTCGAAGTCTATAACGTAAGGATATTTGGATTCTATTTATCAGAAGAATTTGGAGTAGAACTTCATAAAAGTTCATATCCACAATTCATAATCAGAATTCAAAATCAGAATTCGTAATGAGAATTCGTAATTAGAATTTTTCATCAGAATTCATAATGAGAATTCGTAATCAAAATTCTTCATCAGAATTCGTAATGAGAATTAGTAATTAGAATTCGTCTTCAAAATTCGTAATGTGAATTCGTAATCATAATTCGTCATCATAATTCTTAATGAGAATTAGTAATCAGAATTCATAATGAGAATTCGTAATCATAATTCATCATCAGAATTCATAATGAGAATTCGTAATCAGAATTAATCATCAGAATTCGTAATGAGAATTCGTAATCAGAATCCATCATCAGAATTCGTAATGAGAATTCGTAATCAGAATTCATCATCAAAATTTGTAGTTAGAACTTTATACAAGTTCTTAATCAGAATTAAGATTAGAACTTCATAAAAGTTCGTAACAGGGAATTCGGAGTAGAACTTCATAAAAGTTTGTAACAGGAATTCGAATCCAAAAACAGAATGCTTCATATCTAAGTATTATATGATTCCAAGGTTTTAGATATGAATTCGATTTTTATAATTAAGAAAAATATTGATATGAACAATGAAATCTAGGTAAGGGTAAATTTCCTTGGGTATGGAAATTTTCCTTATATAAGTAAAATATAGGGTAAAAATAGATTTTCTTTAAGATAAGGAGTTTGAGATTTTCAAAACAAGAAGGAATGGAAAAGTCATAAGGAAAACCTTATTGACTCAACATTATATATTTGTATTTTTTAATTAATAAATTGAATGAAGTACAATTATTAAATGAAATTAATGAAATATATATGTTATTTATTTAATAAAATAATGTTCATATTCATACAATATATATTTTTTTGATAGGGTATGAATAAACTCTAGTTCATGTCTAAAAACCTATTTTTTTCAAAAGGATAATTTTCTGACTTTTAATGAAGAACCCATTTTAAATTAATATATTGACACACTAATAATTTTTTATATAACCACATAAACATCTTCTTTATAAGTGAAAAAAATCATTACTTTGGATCAATTTTTAACATTTTTCTAATAACATTCAAATTTTGATTTATAGAAAAAATACAATAAATTTTAATTGAAAAAAAACGTTTTCTGTCGAAATAATTTATATAGTTAAAGTATAATATTGAATAGTATTAAAGTATAAATATAATATATATTTATAATTAAATATAATTTATGTCATTAGCATGAATTTTACATTGAATTTAGATGTTAAAACATTTCAATCTTTTACAATGTTTTAACTTTTAAAACTCGTTCTCTTTTTCCAAAAACAGGAATAATTTTAAAATAATTACTGCAAGTTCAGTTTTTTGAATTTTGAAAAATGGATTTCATATTTGAATCATTAGTTCCAAATTATGTAAATATATTTATTTTATATTTGGGCATTATGAATAGTAACTTCACTAATTTTTATTAATACGTTAAAAGGGTAAATCGGGTAAACAAGGGAAAGAATACTATTATAAAATTACCCTAACACTTTTATTAATATAATTGTATGAATTTTTTATATAAATAATCCTTATATTTAGGTTGTGTCATTTGGAAGACACTTGGATGAGATTAGGACATTTTATTTATTTTATTTAAAGAAAAGTTAAATATGTATCCCTAAAATTTTAATAACTAAATCATTTTTATAAAGTTTATACTTAAGACAAATTCCACTATAAATACTTATTTGAAGGATAAAATGTTTTTTTTTTTGTTATGGTAATTTATTTTTAATTTTTAGGAAATAAATAATTACATTAAATACTTATACTCTGATGATGTAGAAATTAATTAATTGATGAAAAATCAATAAAAATTTTATTAAAATACAAATAACTATAAAAATACCCAAACCCATGACCAAATATTATTGTTCAAGTATATCTCAATGATAACCATCTAAGGGTCTAATTAGTGACCATTGAGATCCTTATAGAAGAGATTGTAACACTTATATTATTTTATTTAATGTGATGTTAACGTTGTTACATTCATAATTTAATAAATATAACATTTTAAATGTTGAATATTCTAGAAGTTAAATTTTAATACCAATATTTTTTTTAAGATATTATATTTATATTCTTCATAATATTTTATTTTTAATTTTCATTCAAAAAATAATTATATTAAGTAATTACACATGATTGGTGTTGTAAATATTTTATTAATAGAGATAACAAATAAATGTTATTAAAAATATTAAAATAAATATAATTTGGGATAATTAATTAGTATAATTAATATTATAAATTACCCTGACCTATTAGTAATATAATAAAATATTTTGTTCGAAGTTAACTTGTCATCATAATATTTTTAAAAATCAATGAATTGAATAGTGTCAAAATTGACCCTATTGATTGTTTATCAGAATAATGTTTTCTTAAATTATTTTTAAAAAAACAATTAATAGTTATGATATGGTATAAAATATTCTAAGGTATTTACTTATGATATTATTGACATCAAATAAGTAAATATTAATCTTTTTAATGTTTAAATATTTTTTACCATAGTAAAAAAATAAATATAATAACTGAGTGTTAATTAAAATGATAATGTTTAAATTGCTATAAAAACTTGTATAAAATCTATTGTTTGATGATATTAAAACACTATCTCATCTCATATTAGAAATTGGGAAATTTCTGAGGTTCTTGTGTAGGATTTGATTTTATTATAAATTATTATTTATGGAGTTCACAAAAGCGCCCCTCGCCTCAATTATAAAAGGGAACATCCTCCCATAGCAATTTACTACACTTTCATCCTTCAATATCAGTCATACCCTTATATTTTTAATTCTAAACTACCCTAGTTACATTCTAGATGTTATTCTCTTCTTCAAAAACTAACCCTAGTTCTCTAAGAGAATATTTAGATGAACTACGTTGAAGAATATGTAATATCCTCTACCGATTCTTTCAAACTTCTTTCTTCTTATACTTACTATTCAACAGTTGATTAATTATAAAGTAATAAATCTAGTATCACTTATATAATGAGATTTTATTATTATTACAGAACAACAATATTCCAATTTTTATCCATCCAATGAAAAATTAAATCACCACACGTGTGTATGTACGGCTTACCGTCTCTATGTCATGGTGTAATATTTTTTTCACCACCACCTTAATTGGATGGTTATAATGATGAAAATAATAAATGTATATAATTATCAAAACATGATACTTTTTATGAAATATTATACATTTTTCACTTCAATACCATTCAAGAATTATGAGAATGATATTGTCGCTCATGCGTACGTATGGCCTACCATCTCCACGACGTGATTCAATTCTTTCTACATAATATTCCTTAAAGAATGATTATGTGAATGTATATAATAAATAAAGAAGATATATATAATCTTAATATCATTTTTTTAATTTTATAACTATAACTTAGGAATGATAACCATAACTAATTCGATAAAACATGCATAAGAAAAATGAAGTTGTTAATACCTGGATAACAATTAATAATGAAATGTTGTTAACAAACAGATGACAATATGATCATATATGATATCATAAAAATTAATATGATTCTAAAATAGTCCAATGAAATTATTTAAATCACTAAAAATTAGTTTTGGATACTTATGATAGATTTCGGACCAAAGGTAGGGGATAATATCACAAGCTCATTATTATCCGAGATTTTCTATACATAAGTATTTACTGGGATATATTTGTCATCCACATACATGTTTCCTAAATATGTAACATAATTTATATTCTTATAAAAAAATTAAAATTCAATTTTACCCATTGGTAAATTTTCATTAAACTGTATGAAAGGAATCTTTTTTTTGTTCGATACAAGGTACTTTTTGACATTTCCTGCAAAAGTGCGAGGAGAATGTTTTTTAACTTATAAGGAATGAATGGATTTTTAAGTTTTCATAACTGCTTATTTCCATGATTCTTCCTCTACATGATTTCAATTTTATTTTCAAATAAATTCTTTTATTTTAAAATTGTGTGGAATTTCAAGAAAATAAAATGTTTTTTAAGAAGAAATGATATTTTCATCAATAATTCATTTCAAGTTTTATATAAAAATTATATTCCATCAAAGATGGAATTATTTAATAGGGTTACATTTTATGTATAATATCCTTATTGTTCCTATTATTTTATTATGTTTATGATGTAATTTTATTTATGAAATCCATTTTTTTTACATGGATTATGTTATGGTGGAATGATGTTTAAAGAATAAAATTTTATTCCATGGGTTATTATGAATGATTTATATTATTGTGGCACACATCATAATGATTTAATTATGATACGGTTGGAACCTATATCTCCCTCCAATTCATTGGGAGAATATTTATATCTCATGAGATGTACATGGCTAGAATGGAAAATTATATTGGTTCAGTAATACAAGGCAAGAATGAGGGGGGAAGTCGGTTCCATAATGGAATTTTTCCGCTATGATGGTCTTCGAAATGATCATTGACTAATATGAAATGATTTTATATGCTTGTTTTTATTCCAAAAAACATAATGTATTATGTTATGAATTTTCGGATTACATTCATTCTTTCTTGTGAACTTTCAGGATTTATCCCATGGTATGATATCATGATCTTTCATATGTAGGATAAGATTTTCAAATGTTATGTTCTTATGACTTAGGATTATGATATGATTTATATCTCCCTTGTATACCCTTACGGAGAATCTGAGATCACCCTTTAATTTGTTCATTTCCCCATGTCATGAAGAAGGGTATTAAGTAAGGTATGTCAAGAAGGTTAATAGTTATGATGACATAAGTGGGAGACAATGAAGATGTCTTATAAACCAGTTGTTTTTGTTTCCCAGATTCTAAAGAAATTATACATATATGGTCATGTGGTGGATTTTTTATATTTTTTAAGGAATATTCACCCACTTTGATATAATATCAATATATATTGTATGGGTTGTTATATGACATACCTAAGGTAATTTCATTAATTGATAATTAAATGTGAGGTGGAAATTGGAAATTATACTAAGTATATGACTTGACCAGAATAAATGTAAACAAATAATAGATTGCATGTCCATTACACCCCGTACGACATTAATGGAAGGTAGTGTAATGGAACTTAATTATTGAATATGCTTTAAATGGAATTAATAATGTTTTCAGGCTACTTGTCCTTTCCACACTAATGAAAGGCAAGGCTTGAACCAAATGAATTTATTGATTAATTATGACTTGATTAAAGAGTTGTATTATAATTTTCATATTCACACTAATGAAAGGAAAGGATTGAACCAATTGAAATTATATATATGAATTCATTATTAAATAGTAGTGGCCAAACTCAAGCTCTCCTGGGATTCTTATCAGGGAATACCTTGAGCACTTGAGAACCCCATTCTGATTCATGGATACAGCTTTCCTAGGTTGAGATCCACCTAGATCCTAATCCTTGTCTATTCATGGATTCCCAGCAATACATTTTATGATCCCTCACATTGTATTAAATGATTCCTTGGATATACTCCTTGGATCCAATATTGATAAGTTGGTTCCATGGTTATATCTAATAGGGCGTAGTCACTGCACAACCCCATTTTACCTAGGATGATCACCTTAGATTAAGAAGGCACTTTATTGTGGAATGGCCTAGAACATGATATTTTTATTACACTCTTACCCCTTAGCTAGACTAAAATACTACTAATTTATCATCCCTTGAGGTCTAAGTTTCCTTGTTCATTTCCTAAAAAATCATTATTAAATATAATCAATCATGTTTTCCTTGTTAAATCTAGGAACCTTCACTATTTATACTATCACGAGGTGATGTCATTTCTAGATATGCCTCACACGACCTAAAAATATAAATTGGTAATTAATTAATTAATGAACTGGTTACATTTTCAGACACCATCCTAGGGCTGAAGTAGGTACATGGGTATTTAGTTACATTATATTATTTTACTTTATATATATATGGACACTTTCACACTTTTACATTTCTAATTACACAGGTCAGATGTTATAGACACTGTTGGGGGTGGCCCACTGGGATTTATCTCACACCCCCTCCAGGTGTTGTATGGTACCTAGAGTATATTACATGGTTGTAGGTGTTGACAAAGGCAAGTGTATGGGTTTGAACACTTGAGTTCTTGCTGTTTACGACGAAGCTTAATAGCAGATGACCAAGCCGGAACTCACGATGCTGGAAATAGTATTTTTACTTGATTTATAATTTTTTGGAACATATCATTCCTACTATCAAGTAACCATGTTTTCTAGTTTTCTAGATACATTACAGATCATCATCATTTGTTGTATGTTATTCCAGTTATTTCAGTTATTGTTACTATTGTCTCTATTTTTCTGTTGTGCCTTCAATTTAATTGTATTTCTATTTCTATATAACTCATTTTATATTTAACTGATGTACTACACTTTTCTAATGAGGGCACAGTCTCCCCAAGGACACACCTGATACCCTCGCTGCAAGTCGACAGCCTCTGGCGTTTGGGGATATGTGCTTGAGGCCATGTGGCACACCAGGCTCGAGGAACCTATTAAGTGGAATCCAGGTCTAGGACATCACAAATAGGTATCAATGAGGGTTATTTTATTGATTTACTCTTTGGATAAAATAGATCGGAGATTAAGAATTTTTGGGACTTATTCTTAAGCTTTGTTTGGGCATCGCAAACCTGGTTCAAGGTAAAATCCATGTTACCCAAAATATAATTGTTATTTTGTTTTTCCTATTACATTTGAAATTATTTCACCTATGGGTGATACACATTCTATGTGGTGTTGTTGATTATTCTTATAAATAGAATTCTATTTCATCCTTGGCCCAATGATATGAGTACAAGGATAATTGTTACATGCATCATATTAGGCACCTAAAATTCACATGTCATGCATAATTTCATGCCATATAGGTGCATTTCACTTCTTTTCATTGCTTGATATGCTTGTGATTGTTGATTGATGTTTTGATAGTATGATTATGATTATATTATTATTGGTTTTGATTGAGTGATTTCATGTACCAATTAATGAGGTGTATGGGACCCCATGGGTTGGGATGAGTAATTTACCAAGTCGATCCATTTTGCTAAAAATAAATGGGTGTCATTTCCAGTGATAAGGAGTATGGGAACTAATTCAATGGAAATGAATATCCATTATAAAGTGAATCCTGACATCCAAAATTAATTGGTTACACATT
The DNA here is from genome assembly GCA_963277665.1 of Viscum album. NCBI lineage: Eukaryota > Viridiplantae > Streptophyta > Magnoliopsida > Santalales > Viscaceae > Viscum > Viscum album. The sequence goes on along the minus strand of OY728121.1, from coordinate 82,233,714 downwards.
CTTATCCCACTATGTCATGATTATGAAAGGTAAAGGAGTGAACCCATTAATTAAGTGTAAAATGAAATGAAACTTATACTTGAGAACTTACCAACACCTAACCATCTAACCGATTATTTGGGATAGTATTCCTTGGGTAGTGATTTTTCTTATGATAAGATTCCTCTAGTGATGTTATCTTTATGCTTAAGCTTGTCCTGAGGTGTATTCCTGGCATTTATAGACCAATACCTCCATGAAATCCTCATATAGTGCGTCAAGAATGTGGTGACGACCATGCTCCAGACATGGTGGGCCTTGAGCCACTATCCTTAATACTAGGAGTTCCATTGGAGGCACAACTTATTCTACTTAATATTCACACTAATTTCCAAGTTCATGATAGTATCATATATCTTATTCATTCCATGAATGGTTCTCCATGGCATGAACCTAAAATGGCTAATCTGAGTCGTGATTTCTAGCAACAAAATCATCCTACCTTCTTAGGGGATGGAGGTCCACCGGCTGTTGAGTCTTGGTTAGATGTCATCTTATATATATTTGAGTATCTGGAGACACCTCCAGAGAAGAGGTTCAATATTTCTACATAAATGCTTCAGGATTCATCCAAGCATTGGTGGGATGTGATTACACAGGATAGTCATCATCAGGGCATGTTATGGGTTGATTTCCAGACTTCCTTCAATGATCAGTTCTTTCCTCATAACCTAAGAGAATATAGAGATAGAGAGTTCATCATCTCGAATAGGGTTCTATGTAAATTATGGAATATTCAATTCATTTCAAGGATATGTAGCACTTTTCACCACTTCTATATAGTGTTGATATTTCGCGTGATATACATTTCGAGGATAGGCTCTAGTCTTCCATTTGTACAAAGGGGAATGTCTTTATCCTACCTACTTTCTCTGAAATAGTCAATCATGCTCCTATCACTGAGTTAAACTTGAGGGATGACAATAGAATCGGGCAGAAAGGACCAGTGTCATGTCATTCCATAAGTTCTTCTGGTGGCAGGAAGTGTTCTCCTGAGGTTTCTTGTTAGGTCAATGACAACCATAGTGCATGTTTTGATATACCTTTAGTGTTTTTTTAATGTGGATAACATATTAATTTTAAACCTCAGTGTGATAGAGACATAGTAGGGTGATGGGCTTGCAGCCATATGGGGTATCTTCAAAGATTTTGTAGGACATTTACACTAACTTCGAGTGGAAAAGGATCAGTGCCAACTCCACTATTAGGATCAGGTACTTTTTCACCATGTCAGGTGGGGAATTGGAGTTGCACCCTTAGGATTATCCAAGAAGGAGGTTGTGGCTATGGTATCTAGACCCCTGATCATTATTAGTTCCATCCGAGTAGTTATGATCATGGTATTCTATTAGTTTTACAAGGCCACAGATCTGGTCATTTGCATTCACTACAGCTGATACCCAAGGATCAGGTTGTGGTACCATATATAGTACGAGGTACTATTCTTGTGGCATATACTATAGTTTCTTCTTTTTTTGATACAGGTTATTCAAACTCTTTTATCTCTATATATATTGTTTAAAGACTCGAACTGGAGATATAGTATTACTATGGTGTAATGGCCCTAGATACACCGTTAGGGGTACGAACATAGGGAATATGCCAATATAGGGACTGTCCCCTTGAGGTAGGGAGTTACCCATTCTTATGGAACCTCTTCATTATCGAGATGAAATTATTAGATGTCATTATAGGGATGGATTGGTTGGTTCATTATTAGAATTTTGTAGACTGCTATCACTGTAGGGTATCATTTACATCACCAGAGGGTAGCAGTTTTCTACATATGGGTGAGTTGGATTTCCAGGATGGTAGAGCGGTACAAGAGTATCATGGGCTAGGTGGAGTGACCACCTAGATTACAAATCTCTTCATGGAGGATCAGGATTTACATCAAGATGATTTTCATCCACTAGTAGATTGTTTCAGGGATGTCTTTCCCAATGATTTTTCTAGCTTACCTCTTAAAAGAGAGGTAAGGTTTACGATAAATCATTTTCCAGGAGCATATCCAATGTCCATTCAACCATACATGATGGAACCTACTGAGATTTAGGAGATCAAATGGTAGTTAGAGTATTTAAAGACCAAAGATTTTAAATGGAAAAATACATCCTCTTGGGGTTCTCCGTGATTTTTTCAATAAGGTGGATGGAACATTACATCTATGCGTGGATTATAGAATGTTGAACCATCTTATGGTCAAGAACTGGTATCCACTACCATGAATAGATGATCTATTTGACCATCTCCAAGGAGATAGGGTATTCTCTAAGATCGACCTAAATTCAAGATATCACCAAGTGAGAGTAAGGTCATTGGGCATACCTCATATAGATTTCTGTGGAAATTATAGTATGTATGAGTTCCTAGTTCTCTTATTCAGTCTTATGAACATGCATGTCATTTTTATGGCTCTGATGAATAGGGTGTTCCATATCTATTTGGATTATTTTTTTAGGGTATTTTTGTATTACATAATTGTGCATTCACACACTCATAGTGACCATTCCAATCATCTGGAGATCATTCTAAGTACACTGAGAGAGCGTCATCCTTATTCCAAGCTTGCTAAGTGTAACATATGGATAGAAAATGTTCACTTATTTGGTCATATAATCTCATAATCAGGCATATATGTTGAACCATAAAAGGATAGTACTATAATTTATTGGTAGAATCCCAATAACGTGTTTGATATATAGAGTTTCTTGAGAATGGCTAGATATAAAAGGTGTTTCATACAAGACTTACCACATCTTTCTTCACCTCTTACTGGCCTTACCAAGGAGGATATTAATTTCCTATAATCAGAAGCATAGGAGAAATTCTTTCATGTGTTGAAAGGGAGGATTTTCTCAGCACCAATTCTAATTCTACTAGAGCTGAGAAGAGGTCAAATTATCTTCTGTGATGCATCAAGAATCGAACTTGGAGAAATGTTGATGTAAGAGGATAGATTTGTTTTATATGGATCCCGGCAGTCAAGGCCTCACGAGGGAAATTACCAAATGCAGAACCTTGATCTAGATGTGGTCGTCTATGCCTTACTTTGTTGGATACACTATCTATTAGGTGACTACTTTGTGGTGCACAGGGATCACAAGAGCCTCAAATATGTCTTTAATCAGCATGAATTGAACCTTAGAAAATGGAGATGGTCCAAATATCTGCAATGCCTTGATTTTGAGCTTTCATATACTCCTGGGAAGGGAAATGTGGTTAAAGATGCACCGAGTTGGAAAACTCTAATATAGGCCATACGGGAATCCAATGATGAATGGAAGTTAATAGCCCTTTTTCTAAACTATATCTAGAGTTTCATGATAGTCACGAGAAGTATTACCTCTCATATTTGAAAGTTACCTCTTCTCTCCTTGAGAAGTTAAAGGGTAGACAATTTTCAGATCCTAATGTCTTGATTCTCCATGATAGTATATTCGGAGATAATAGGCCTCTGGATTGGTCTGTAGATAGAGATGACGTCCTGCATATTCATGGATGTGTATGGGTTCCTACATGCATGAGAGGGGAGTTTATTCAAGATTATCATGCGTCTTAGTGGTCAGATAATCTAGTAGTATCAAAGATGTATCGTAACATGCTGTTCCAGTATTGGTGGCCTGGGATGAAGCTTCAGTTAACAGGCATTGTCACTTTATTTTTCACCTGTCAGTAGGTGAAGGCAGATCACCATAGACATACTAGATTGTTACAACCACATCCATTATCAAAAAGGAGCTAGGAAGATTCTTTCATGGACTTCATAGTTGGTTTACCTAGGTCTTCTAGAGGTAGAGACGTTGTATGGTTTGTCATTGACAGACTAATGAAAGAAGCGCACATCATTCCCATTCTAGAGACTTTCTTAGTTTATGAGCTTGGAAGATTGTGTTTCTATGAGATCATATGACTACACAGGGGCCCTCATACCATCATTTCAGATAGTGACACATATTTCACATCAAGGTTCTAGCAGGGATTACAAAATGCTATGGGAACACATGTGCTTCTAAGTACAACTTTTCTCCCTCAGGCCTTTGGACAATTGAAATGGACAGTACAGGTTCTAGAGGATATTCTATGATAATATGTCATTGATTTTGGTGGTTCTAAGAAAAATCATATTTCTCTCACTAAGTTAACATATGATAATAGATTTCAAGAGACAATTTAAATGATTATTTTTTAGGCCTTATATGGTAGGCCAGGAAGTTTACCTCTATGTTGGATGGAGGTAGGTAAGGAAGCCCTACTAGGTACTCATCTCACTCAGGAGACTTCAGAGAATGTTCAGCTGATTAGGTAGCATATGGCTACTAATAATTCTAGATAGAAATAATATTCCAATAGTCATTGACAAGATCTAGAGTTCGATGTTTGGGATCATATTTTCCATTGAGTGTCACCCATGCTAGGTCATAAATGGTTACATAGTAAAGGGAAGTTATCACCTCATTATGTAGGGTCCTTTGAGATTCTAGAGAGTGTCGGGTAGGTATCTTAATGGTTTCTACTGCCTCATATGTATAGTTCTATGCACAATTTATTCCATGTCTCAGAGCATTGGTGGAATCATGTTGAACTGTCTCATACCTTTTATCCCAAGTAATTTGAGTTAGATATCGATCTTACCTTTTTTGGAGTATCCAGCATGCATCAATGACTAGAGAAAAAAAGGCTCTCTGAGGTCGGTATGTCCCTTTGGTATGGGTGTTATAGAAGCACGTCCATGTGAAGAACGATACATGGGAGAGGGAAGCTGATGCATGTGCCCAATGGCCAGATTTGTTCTCAGACAGTGGTTCTCCACCCTTGGAAGGTGAACACAGGGATGAGTTACTTTAAGGGAGGAAGACTATAAGAACTTGGTTTTTCTATCATGTATGGATCCTTTAAATTTGAGTCTAACTCATTATTTTGGACCTAAATTGGATGACTAATAATTTAGTGAAGTTTCTGAGGATTTATGGGGCTTCTTTAGATCCCAGAACATAGCTTTCTAGGAAAAATAGACCTGACGCATGGTTTATAGTAAACTATGTGGGAATTCCACACGGTTAAAGAAAACCGTGCAGGTGGAATGTTTATCGGACAGATCCTTAGTACACGGTTGATGCACAATTTCCCTAACCATGTAACAAAATCATGTGAGTGACCCCTTTTCCCAAGTACCGGTGCATGGTTTTCTCAAATTTTGGAAAACTATGCGGACAAACTGTGCACATACTATTTTATGGGTAATTTTACCGTTTTTCCCTTAATGATATAATTAAGCTTCCTAATTCATCCTAATCTGAATTCTTATGGTATTAACCTATTTTTCACTCATTTTGGATCTCTTTGAAGGACTGAGGTATGGGTTCAAAGATCAACTTAATTTTGGATTCGATCGAGCTTATGTTCACCCCATTGGATGTGCAACCGTAAGTAATCAAGTCCTTTTTAGCCATTATTCTCCTCTTATTCTCTTAACCTGGTTATTTAGGTGTGAGAAATTTTCCCTTTTTCACATATCTATTATTTTATAAGCCCAATTAGAGGTTGATATTAGAGGAGAAGGATCAACAACCCTAAGTTGGGTGCACTATAACTCATCCCTCAAGTTTGTTGATTTTTGAATTGTCATGTGGGACCACCAATTTCATCAGGTTCCATTTATTGAATTTATATGCCTTTATTATAATTATTAGAAACATATAGTTATGTTCTTCCTATATATGTCATTAATTTTTTGTGGTTACACCCACAACTCCATCCATCCCATTTCGGATTTTATGCCATAATCGGGTTTTTAGTATTTGACAGGTTCGAGCCACCGTTCGGGTGTGACTAGGCTTGACCCTTCTAAGTGTATTATATTCTATATTAAAAGGATAGATTTATATTTTTAATTCCATAATGGAAAGTACCTTGTATTCCCACCACTTCTACCTCTTAAGGTTAGTGCTTCGTTTTATAATTAAATGTGAAATGGAAATTGGAATGTATAATAAGTATATGAGTTGACTGGATTAAATGTAAATAAATAATAGGTTTCATGTCTGTAGAACCCCTTACCACACTAATGGAAGGTAGAGGAATGGCCCATAATTATTTAATATTATTCAAATGGTATTAATAAAGGTTTTATGATACTTTTAATTATCACACTAATAAAAGGAAAGGATCGAACAAATGAAATTATTAGTTAATTATGAATTGATTAAAGGGTCGCAAGATACTTAGACAATTCAAACTAATAAAAGAAAAGGATTGAAAAAATTGAAATTATATATATAAATTCATTATTAAACAAGAGGTTCATGACTCTACCTCTCTATGGATTCTTATCAGGGAATTCCTTGAGCACCCAGGAACCCCATTCCAATTCAGGTATACATCTTTCATATGTTGAGACCCACCTAGATCCCGATCCTTGTCTATTCTTGGATGCCCGGTATGACACCGTAGGATCCATCACATAGTATTATAGGATTCCTTGGATACACTCCTTGGATATAGTATTGAAAATTTTGTTCCATGGTAATAGCCCATAGGGCCAAGTCACTACTTAGCAATGTTTTACCTTAGATGATCACCTTGGATTAGGTAGGCACATTATTGAGGGAAGTGTATAGCTTAGAACACTTGATTGATTTCTATTTAAGATGGAACTTGATAGAAGATGATTGATCTAGAGCTCTGGATTCTTTGGATAGTCTTTTTAATTCATTAATACTTTTCTAGAACATGTTATTCCTACTGTCTTGCATCTATATTTTCTAGTTTTCTAGATACATTACATATCATCATCAATTGTTGTATTTTATTATATTTATTTTAGTTATTATTATTGGTGTCTCTATTTTTCCACAGTGCCTTTTATTTACTTATATATCTTCCACTATTTACCACAATCTATATTTAACCACTACACTACACATTGATTTTGATGGAATAGTCTCCCAGGAGACACACCCTATGACCTTGTTTCTAGTCAGAATCCTCTAGTTTTTGGGGAGATACGCTTCAGGTCATGTGCAACACTGGGCTCGGGAAACCTATTAAGTGGAATCTGGGTCCATGAAATCACAGTTATCCCCAGTATCATGTTGGTGGTTGGTGTTTCTGGGGTAGATCATCATTCTATTATCATTGAGGCAAGAGTTGAAGGATATTGCATAGTAGTATTCCTAGCCCATACACCATAGGACAAAAAATATGTACCATTATCCAAAATATAAATCTTTTTTTTTGTATGGGATGAGGCAGTTGAATGTTGATTTTTTGTTTCATTTCCATAATTTTAATATTATTAAGGTAGGGAAAAAGATGCCTATTAGTTTGGTCCAACCTTTACCCATTCCTATTTTGATGGTGTATGAAATTTATATAGAATTATTCAATGGTTTACCATATAATCATAGTGGGAAAGATGATATTTGGTTTATCAATGATCCAATTATGAATCAAGATATTTTTATCCCTATTAAGAAGAAAACATTATTGGAAGATCTTGGGAACATGTACTTCAGAGGGATTGTGAAGAATAATGGATTTATTTTTAAATTTTCTTAATAGGTACTCATACTTTACATACATGTTTCAGAAATAATCTATAGAGGTTATGGGTGCCTAATTGAATTTAATCATGAAATACCATCTATAGAAGTTTGGTAATACTGATTATGATATTTGGATTCTTGTGGATATGCATCAGGCATATGTGGTTGATTATTTTGGTTCATGGGAAAAGCATATAACATTGGACGAATGTTTCTATATCAATAGTTTTTCAGCCTCATTTCAAATGGATCATTTTAAATATTTTTTTGGTTGTCCATGTTGGAATTACTTGTACTAATAAGAGTTGGGATAATGTTCCTTGGATTGACTGGGCCTTGGATAAGATACAAATAAAAATTTAAAGTTGAACCAGAAGAGGTTGGATAACGATCCTTGTCATCAAAAATACTATAAAAAAATTCATTCCTCATCGGAGTTTGAAGTTTTTCATTGTATTTTTCTATGAGTTTCACCTCACTTGGGAAACCATTAAATGGATAAGAATGGTAAACTCTCATTGGAGTTAATTTTTTGTTTTTGAGATCACTTAACATTTTATAATGGTGTCTTATCGGTTGGTCTTGATATCTCACTTGAAATTGATTCATGATATGTGTCACGTATCCAAGACAAATAGATTAAAAATTTCCCCTTACCATTTTATTAAATAGTAAGATGATGATATTTATATATACACCTATATGGTTTTACAAATGGTTTATATTTTGGATAACCATGAAATGGTACTGTGTGATAAAACAAATCCTTCAGTCTGCATACTTTGGTAGTATAGATGGGACAACCATGAGATGTGGGAGTAGAAAAAATTAATGTGGAAATAGTGTAATTCACTTTGTATGAGTCTATAATAATGAGTTTTTATAGGAAAAATAATGTAATGGTGGGGAGAATTATGATGCCCTCTAGGTCACAAGAATGCTTTTTTGGAACATTGACATTCTCTATTGAGGTACAAGAGGGTTTCAAGAGTTAAGGGAAGGAAAATTAAATAATATATACAAAACATTTGAAGTAAATAGTTTAGGTTCATGGTTACTACAAACTATGTTATAACCATGTGATATGTAACTATGATATCTAGTGGAATTTCACATAGTTTGAGAAGGGTTTTGAAATCCGTGTGAGCACTTAGTCAAACTGCGTAGGATTATGGGAGTTTTCTCAGGATTTTCACATGTCTTGAGTATAGTTTTTGAATTCATGTGACTCTTTTCTAGAAACAGTTTACCTTTTTTTCAAAGGATATATGGAACCACACATTTTGCAAATGGTTTGTTAAACTGTTCAGCCTAACCATGCACCCTAATACAAAGAACAGAAAATTTAGAATTTACACTGATAATCATAGTCATTTTTATATCAGATACCCTGATTATCTCTCTTAGGGTTGAACTAACTTCTCTTAACACTCTTAAAAATTACCTCCTGGTATTATAGGTGATTTCCCATCATTCCTATCAAATCTATTCAAGGTTTGTTCTATTTTTGAACTAATTTCTTCACATGTACATATATATTCTCTTGATCTATCATACCCTTGTTTTTTGGAACTCAAATAGGCTATGAATAGAGGATAAAATGGTTTTCATGTGGAATCATATATTTTAATTATGTATATATACTTTTGAGGAACTAGTCTCCATGATTATAATTTTCATTCTCAAAGATGACTAGTTTTCCTCAATTATTGAGGTAGGTGTATCAATACAATAGCTATAACACATGAATTACATGATTTTATTCATATTTAATTTGGTTTGGTTTGAGAAACTAAATTATTTGATATAAATAATTTGGTTTGGCATTAAAAGTGATTTTATGGTTTTTTTATTTAAAAATACTTTATTCACTTCAAGTGTTTGATGAAATTAATTAATGAATATTTTGGATCTATAATGGATTTTAATCATTTTTGTAGTGATTCATTAATGTTTAAATTCTCTTAAATTTTTTATCATAGTTTTTAAATGATTTTGGAAAACATAGCACTTTGGGAACCTTGGATCTATCGGGTATGGGAATAAAAAACCTTAGTGAGTATAGAACCACTACATTTTATTCTTTTGATATCAATGATTATGTAAGTACTCGATATTAGTAGTATTAAATGTATATCAGGATTAGTGTTCATTCACATGTCTAGGTATAAATTACTATATGATATAACATGATTTTCATTGGTATTTTAAATGATGGTATTTTTTCATTTTTAATTTTTTACATGTTTATTGTATGGTATTTCCATGGATACTTATTTTTATGAATTTATCACATCACTCATATAAATTTCATATCCAAAGTTTGTATGAATATTAAAGTATTTTATAGAAACCAATGGAAATTTTTATAACATGGTTTTTCATTTAAAATTAGTGACATATTTATTTTTTTAAAGTTGGAAAAAATAGTTGAATGGGTTTTGAAATTTATTACATTATATGTTGTTTATCCTATTGTGTGTTAGTTACCACACCATAAATCATTCATTATTATGTTTTTAGATCCTATTTTTCAAGAACCTGGTAAAGTGAAGGGGGTTATATAGTTTTCCATGTTCTCTTGGATATCATCATCTTTGTAGTGGGTTATGATGGAGGTGAAAAATGTTCATATGGATATTTTACTTTGGTATTTTGTTTTCTATTTTCAAGTTTAAACTTATGTCTTAATGTTTTATATATAATGGACATGTACTCGACTTTTATGTTGTACTATGTTTAGTAATATCCTTATAGATACTCTTGATACATGTTTTGATATCTTGTTTATCACTTATATTTGGATGTTCATCATGAGTTTTTTGTTAAGTCGGCCGGGTTTGGTATATTAGAAAACATAATTTTAGTAGTGTTATTGATGTGGTGGGGAGAGTCCCCTTTTATAAGTGGAAAAGGAGGGAATTGTTTTCAAAAAACCCATAAATTCTTAATAATGGTAAGTCAATATCAAGGAAAATGGACCAAAATTTTTGAAATAATGGGATAGAAAAGAGATAAAGTCATGAAATCCTATATTAGTCATCTTCAAAAAAAATAAAAAGATTTTCAACCCCTTACAATTACATTTACTAAATCTTTAATTTTAAATTTTACCGCAACAACTAGTTTTTAACTTAGTAAATCCTATATTATACAGAATATTAAATTGTCCATTATTAAATAAGAAAGAAAGACAAATTAAAATTTATATTGAATTTAAAAATATTTAGTTTCTAAGTATAATAAAACATAATTTTAACACTATTTCATGTTACGTGTAAATACCTATTTTAAGAAAAAGTAAAATTTTAATGTAAAAATTAATGTATAGGATAAACTTTTCAATGCTTTTGGTTTTCAAGAATATTAATTGGTTCACTATAAAATAAAATAATATTATAGTATCCTTAAAATCATTCCAAAACCAAATATTAACCAAATAATAGTTAATTAAATGAGAATTCTAAAAGGATTTTCTTTTATTGGAAAATATTAATTAATTTCATAAATTTTTAAACATATGTTTTTCAAATTCAGAATAGTATATAAAATGAATATTATTATTCTTAGAATAAATAATTTATAAATTAAAATGGTTTAGTAACCTCTATATTGATTTTATATAATTATAAACTTAATGTTTTGATTGAAATAATATTTTCACTATTCACTTAAAATAAACTATTTATGAAAACCCCTTAAAAGTATTATTATGATAAAATTTAAATACGGATTCTAAAAAAGATTTTTATTTCTTAAAAAATAAAATTCTAGGAGTCTAGAAAAAAAAATTAAAATTAAAACATAAAAATATAAAAGAAAACACTGAGGAAAAAACCTTTGGAAAATATTTAAAATTATTACTCTCATTTCCTATCAATTACTAATCAAATTAATGTAAATTTAATATTAATATGAAGAACATATTTTTCATATAATATATTTAGTTTTTATAAAATAAAACACATAAAATCATATTTTTAGAAAGGTCAGGTTTTATAGCATATGTCAGACTTATTAATTATTTATATTCTATAATTTAATTTTTAAATACCTTGGAATTGATATTTACATTAATTTTTATTTATACAAATAATGGATAATTTAGTTACATTAATCATTACCCAAAAAAATATGGATACATTTATATAGTTATATAATGTTCCATATTTTTTTTGGTTTAGTGTTTCATGGAAACTATCTGCTAAGGCCAAGTTATATACTTAGTATACTCTCCATTTTAGATTTCACATTTCACTTTAAATAACTATTTGGAAGGACTTGCCTTAGGCGGGTCAAGTGGTTAGAATACATGGTACATTCCTTTATGAAATTATCATTAACAACAAGGAATTTTTTATATGGAGTCTAACCTTTAGAATGGTCAAGCAAAGGCACCCCCAAATGGTGGCTCAAACATGCCGAAACTCTACAACCCAATTATTGCATAACCTTCGATATGATCTGGATTGATTTGTGGGTAAACCGACTAACAACTAATCACGTGTTTGGAAAGAGAATAACCATATGATTCTAATGAGTATAATCATGGCATGTAAATTTAAGAAAAGTTTTTCAATGAAACTGGTGGGCCCCACACAAACATTCCAAAAACAACGAACTTTAGGGATGAGTTATAGACCAACCACCGTAGGGTTTCATGAGATTTCTCCTCGAGTATCGGCCCTTGATTTTTCTTGGATCATATTATATCTAATAAAAGGTGAAAAACACTCAAATAGATATATCTAGGTAGAGGGTTAAAGAGAAGAATAATGGTTAAAAAGGACTCGAGTACTTACTAGTGTGCATCCAATGTGATGAACGGAAGCTCGATCAGATGTCGGATGAAAGAGATATCTAGATTCCATGTTTGGATCTTCAAAATGCTCCAAAATGAGAGAGAACTATGTCAATCCACTATAAACTAGGATTAGGGAGGAAGTGGTTGGCTTAATATATCATTAAGGGCATTTTAAACATTTTACATAGGTTTTTAGCCTACACATGATTTGTCCAAAGATTTTTCTAACCATTCACAAACCATGCGAGATGTTTCTACCTGATCCTTGGAAAAAGGGGCATTCACACGGTTTGGCTGCATGGTCATGCGCCAACCATGTGGCGTGCCACTGTCTGAAAAACACAAAATGTACAGTTAGGAAAATCGTGCACTAACCGTGCACAAACTGTGAGACATGGCATGTTTTCCCAAAAAGAGGTTTTCTAAGCTTCAAACAAGCCTCGTACACCCTCATAACATTTTCTAACTCATTTGTTATCTATATTAGGTTCAAAGTAAAGATTTAGAACAAATATTAAATGATCTATACCTGAGTGAAAAATTGGGTTCTTATAGTCTTCCCCCCTTAAAAGAACTCACCCCTGAGTTCTCCTTCCAATGGAAAGAAAACACTATCTGAGAACCACTCTAGCCACTGAGCACATATATTATCTTCCCTCTCCCAAGTCTAATCATGTACTTAGTCGTGCTGCCAAAGCACCCATATGATAGTGAAAGACTTGGCTCGGAGAGCCTTCGTGCTTCGGTCAACGATGCATACTGGATATTCCTCAAAGGTAGCATCGGCATCTAACTCAAATTACTCAGGATCAAAGTTAGGGTAAGGGTTAGCATGATATTGGCAAAGATGTGATACATGAAAGATATTATGAATGACATGGTACCTATGAGGTAGTAGAAAATGATAAGATACGGGCTCGACTCTCTCTAGAATCTCGAACAGTTCGACATAGTGAGGCAATAGCTTTCCCTACTTTCTTAACCATCTCTGTGGTAGCTTTGGTGATACCCTAAAAAAACATGATCCCCAAAATTGAACTCAAGAGGTCGTCGATGGCAATCAGCATAAGATTTCTGTCTAGACTGATTAGTAGTCATGAACTTCCTGATCAGTTGAACATTTTTTAAAGTCTCCTGAAAGAAATAGGGACCTAGTAGGGATACCTCACCTATCTCTATCCAGCACAACAGAGAACAGCATGACCTACCATATAAGGCCTCAAAAGGATCCATCTGAATCATCACCTCAAAACTTTTATTATAGGAAAACTCGATGAGAGGGATATGTTTCTCCTAAGAACCGCTGAAATCAAGGATGTATGCTCTGAGAATATCCTCCAAAGCCTATATTGTCTATTATAATTATAGAACCAAATTATGAATATAGATTATCAATTACAAGAGGAGGGTGAATTGTAATTTTGAAAACATTCAATTTTAACCTTAAGGAATACTATGTTTAATAAGGTTAAACAAGGTAAACTCACAAGTCCTCTTTTATTTCTAAAAAGTTTCTAGGTTACAGTAATGTGGTTCAAGAAATGAAATTTAAGGAAATTTTACAAGGAAAATATTCTACCTTATATTGTATAGAATCTTACTTAATCAGAGTAAATAAAATAATATGAAAGTATAAGAAATTTATACTTTCTTCCTATATCAAGATACAGTAGAAAATATACTTGAAAAAAAAGAAACAAGTATGAAGTCTTTTAACCCAAAGAGTAGGGTATCCAACAGCCTTGGATAAAGGTACCTTGATTTATACTTTCAAGAAATTCTACCTTACCCACACTAGGTTAAGCCCTCGACAAGAATATCTGATTCTGTCTTGATAACCTTGCAAGCCCTCAATCTTTAAGGTAGTCGGAACCTCTGTCTTCATATCCCCAGAAGTCCTCGATTGTACACAGCAATAATCAAAGTCACATGAAGCAAGATGAACAAGATGTTCAGTACACACAAGGCATGAGAGTCTATCTCTCTATAAATCACTTCAGCAACATGAAATCTCTAGATTTATGGATCATCACTGAGCTCGTTCAAATGAGATCCTATTTATAGGCATTTCTCTAATGGTTGGCTCCCTCCTCCAATGGTTATATTTTTCCTTGAATCTTAGAGGGACCTGTACACATGTCACTCAAACAATAGTTAATTAGAAACAGAATTTATGACATTATCTCATAATTAAACCAACTGTAAGAAAAATAAGGTTGCTCAACCAAATATATTTTTTAGAGTCCAAGGAAAAATAAATGTTTGGAGTTTAAGAAATTAATAATTTGGAGACTATAAATCATGGATATTCATATTCTATTTTCCAAATAATTCTGAACCTGAATTCTATAGACTTCATAATCATAATTCTAATTAATTCGGAATATGAATTCTTTGGAATTCAGAGTCTCAATTCTGAGGAATTATGAGTATGAATTTTGAGTAATTTTGAGTCATAATTACAAGGAATTTAGAGTCATAATTATGAGGAATTCAGAGTCTAACTTCTAAAGAATTCGGAGTCTGAATTTCAGAGAATTCAGAGTATGAATTTCAGAGAATTCAGAGTCTGAATTTCAGATAATTTAGAGTCTGAATTTTAGAGAATTCAGAGTCTGAATTTCAGAAAATTCGGAGTCTGAATTCAGAATATAAAATCAGATCCTGAAAACAGAAAGCTCTAAAACTAAGGATTTATAGGATCCCAAGGTTTTGGATATGAAACTGAATTTTACCCTTTGGAAATAAAATATTTAGATTTATAGAAACTATAAAATGAACAATGAAAAAATAGGTAAAGGTAAAATTTTCTTGAGGAATGAAAATTTTCCTTATTAGGATAATTCTTAGGGAAAAAATTATTTTCCTTAAGATAGAGTATTTGTGATTTTCAAAACATAGAGGAATGGAAAATTCATGAGGAAAAATTACTGACTCAACAATATTTCTCTTTTTAGAAAGAAAAGACATCCATATGAAAAAGAATATAAGGACTTAGAGTTTTTCTTTATAAACGTAAAAGAAAACTTATCTACCTTTATATATGAATCATAGTGAATACGACTAATTCCCCCTTAGGTTTTGAAATCCCTAAGGATCATATTCCCGATTTCTTGAATGAGATTTTACATTATCTTTCATAAAAAAATATTATTTTATAAGAACTTCCCTTTATATGAACTCCCCCATAATTGGGAGAATCTCTTCTTTCATAGTATTCTTTTTAACATTCCTTTCTCCCCCTTTGTGATTTTCAAAGAGTAATAGAGGGAATGGAAAAAATGGTACCTGAAAAATTAGTACTAAACAACCGAATATATGGAGAACAACCAAAATTTCATTAATATTGAAAGAATTGGAACAAGGAAGAAATTCAAAAAAAGAACAACATTAAGAAAAAAATCATCCTTCTTTCTCCTTCGGCATCAGTTTATTGACAATGGTTTTCATCTTCTTTATCTCCTTGTGATCTTCTTCCATATGCTTAAGGAAATGATTCTTATCTTTACTTTTCTTCTCTAAGGTTGTTATATTTTCTTCCGAAGCCTTAATAATATCTTCCTGATCCTTCAGGACTTCTTCTTTCTTAATAATATTTTCTTCAAATTCAATTTTGAGATCCCTTTCCCTCTTCCAATTCTTGGACACAGAATTAATCTTCCCATTCATATCCTTAACTTCCTTCTTCCGAGTATTTTGTCCAAGACTTGGATTTTTCTCAAAACTATTTGTAAGTTCCTTGATCATCCCATCTTCAGTGCCAAAATCATCCTTGACATTGTCATGAAATTCATCAAAGACTTTGAGCTCATCGATTGACATTATTGACCAGCTTGTAATCTTTTTACAAGATCTTTTATGAGTCTCATAACCAATGAGAAAAGATTTTAAATCTTCCCCAAGTCCAATACATTTTTCCATAACCATGGAAACTGAATCTGATTTCTGATTTATTGAATATTGAAGCATCTGGAATCTTGAATATATTTTTGGAAATAAGGGAATAGTTCCTACTAGATTTTTCAAATACTAGACAACAAAATAATATCTAAGGGAGGACGATTCTGAATCTGGGTGTTTGGTTTGAGAGGATCATTTTTCTATCTCATCAGCTTTACTCTTCAAAAAAGTACTAACTTCTTTTTTTTACCACAGATTTACAAGGTGTATCGACTACCACCTGTTTTCCCTTATCAGCTCTCGAAATAATGTCTTGTGTTTTAGGTGATTCATGCACGCTATCTGATAAATGAACAATCTTATCTTCATCAACTTCTTCTTTCTCATCATCAACCACTTGATCTTATGGATGAATGAAACCATGATTGCTTCTTTATTCTTCAGATGGTTTGTTTACTTCTTCCTGACCCTTGTCATCTTTTCCTGGAATAGAAAATTAGAAGACTCTACTTCGAAAGTTCGGATTGAAAATTTCTCAGAAGGAATCTCCTTCTCATGATAATCATCCACTTGATTTATCATGTCTTTGGTATCACCACTTCCTTCTTCTTATCTTTCTTCTTCCACTTATTCATCTTCAACTATTTCTTCTTCTTTATGTGGTTCTGGAATCACCACCTTCTTTCCTAGATTCATAGGCAGTGATTATTTCAAAAACAATTCTGGTACCTAAATTTGTTCAGAGGCTTTTTCAGTAGCCTTGAGAATAGATTGTGCTATCTCAGCTTTAGACATTTTATTTCTTTGCATCTTTTATTTTTCTTAAATCTCAAGATTCTAGGAACCCTTCAACTTCAAGTATTTTGTCTCAGTAGGATCCAAGCCAAAAATAGGCTTCCCTTCTATCTTGTTCTTCTTGTCTACTCTCCATTTAGTAATTACTTCATCAGGGTAAGTCTTTAGCTTATTTGGATTTGGAGGTGTAGTTTGGGTTTCCATAGCCACAAGAATTTGTTCTTTCTCTTCTGGTTCCTTTTCCTTCATCTTCCTTCCACCCTTCATGGAAGTCTCATCCACTTCCGGTTTCTTTGAAAGAGCTTCTATTTCAGCTTCAGACAAGTCATAGAAACCATCAGATTGACTATTAAAGACAAACTTTATCCTCCTTATAATATCATCACTCAATAAAATTACTTTGAATGACTCAAGGAAAATTATAATAATTTTTGAGAGTATAGTCGGATACATGATAATTTGAGACTTCTAATTTCCATTCTTGACATTCTTAATCATAACCAAGATATACTTTACCAGGTTTATCTTCTTGATGTTCACCAAGAAGTCTAGAATATAGATATCACTTTTCTTCAGGGTGTCCTTATTCTATTTTCTCAGAATGATAAACCCTTGGACCCCTAACTCAAGAATCAAAAATTTTGTAGATTGATGAACAATCTTCAAAGTCTTCACTCCTTTCAAACCAAGACATGCTAGAGCCTTCTCCTTATCAAAATATCCTAAAACATCTTGTAATTTGTGAGTATATAATTATGCTTCTCCTTCATAATGAATTCCAATCAAACTTGTTTCCTTGCTATAAGAAAGAGAATAAGTCTTCCCATATCTCTTGAACAAAAACTTATCTCTCCTTCCTTCATTGAAAAAACATGTTGACTCATAAAATTCAATCAACAAATCTAGATATACCGGATCATGTGCCTTTGGTTTTGATATACATAGGATCTCCCAGCCATTCTGCTTAATATTCATTGAAATGATAGAGTCGTACTTAGAATAAGATTTCGGGTTAACCAACCTTTCTCTGTATATCTCCCATTCACAAATTTCTTTTATAGTTGACATTTCTTTCTAAGGAGAGGCTTCAGACGAAATTCAGAAGTAAATAAAACCTTAAGATTTTGGAATGGCCTTTAGTAGGGGATACATAACTTCATCACGTGAAGGATTTGAAGATCGATGTGGGACAAACATCTGGTGGTCCTTGTATAAGAGTTTGAGGCGACGGTTCAACTTCCTTGATTGATCCAACAGTTTAAAAACATATGATCAGATCTGATAGTTGAGATGATAATTGAAGAAGTATTTTGGTAGGTTCTGATCTTTTGAGGTTTTTAAGGTAAACATTTGGATTTAAGAAAAATTGAATCCAAAGAAGTTTCTTAAACAAGATAAAAATACCAACATGTAAAAAGATGATTAAGAAAATTTAAGAAAGAAAATATACCTTCTAGATTTATAGGAATATTAGTCATAATTAAAAATATTCTTCTTGAAGAACTTTAGATTCCAGAAAATTTTAAATAAAAAAATTACATTATGAAAAAAAATTAGTTACAAAAATTTTTACATCGAAAAATTTTGACTATGAGAAATTTTGACTATCAAACATATGTACTCCCCCTATGAAAAGGAGTTTCTTACTGTAAGGAGATAGGATTCAACAAGAAGTTAATATGGAAGATTATCTTGTGGTAATCATTATTAAATTCTGTTAAATATATTCCAATCTATTGGAGGGTAAAGATTTTGTGAAAATATCAGCAAGCTGATCTTGCGTTCCGATAAATTGAAGAATGATATCTCCTTTTTGTGTGTGATCTATAAGAAAGTGATGTCTAATGTCTATGTGTTTTTCACAAGAGTGATGTGAAGGTTTTTTACTTAAGGAAGTGGAACGGAACTAGTATTATCACACATTATTTGTGTTTTGTTAAAACTCATACCATAGTCTGTGAGTGTGTGTTGCATCCACGACACTTGATCATAACAACTTCCAGCTGCTACATATTCAGCTTCAGCAGTGGAAAGAGATACTAAGTGTTGATTTTTTCATGACCAAGAAACTAATGAATCTCCGAAGAAATGACATGTTTTGGATGTACTTTTCCAGTCCATTCTACATCTACCAAATTCATCATCTAAAAATATTTTTAAAACCAAATCATTTCCAAAAGTATAAAAGAGTCTTAAATCTATGGTTCCCTTTAAGTAGAAAAAAATTATTTTCACTTGCTTTAAAAGAGATTCCTTAGTATTAGATTGATACCTTGCACATAATCACAGTGAAAACATTAAGTTTGGATGACTATCTGTCAATAAACTTCCTATCATACCTCTAAATGATGTTTGATCTACTAGTTTCCCAGCTTCATCAAGATCAACTTAATTTTAGGTACAAGTGGGAGTACTAATAATTTTAGTGTTGTTATATCCATAATTTTTAAGAAGATATTTAATATACTTATGTTGAGATATATAACTTCCTTCTGGTTTGTATGAAATTTTAAAACCAAGGAAAAATGTTAACTCACCCATGAACTCAGATTTTCCTAGATTTGCAAACGAATTAGTTAAAGATTGCTGAGTTGAACCAAATATAATGTCATTAAAATAAATTGGAATAATCAAAATATTTTTCTTATCTTTCCTTATAAAGAGGTTTATATCATTATTTCCCTTAATGTAATTTTTTTGTAACAGAAATCATGTACGTTTGTCATACTAGGATCTAGGGGCTTTCTTTAGTCCATATAAATCTTTGGTAAGTTTGAAAACATGTTCAGGATGTTTTGTATATTCAAAACTAGTAGGTTGTTCAACAAAATCTTCCTCTTTAACATAACCATTAAGAAAAGCACATTTAACTTCTATTTGAAAATTTTTAAAATTAATTAATGTTGCAAAGGCAAGTAGAATACAAATTGATTCAATTCTAGCTACTGGAGAATAGGTTTCTTCATAGCCTATTCCTTTATGTTGATTATATCCTTTAGAAACCAATCTATCATTATTTATTTCTATGATTCTATTTTCATCACACTTATTTCTAAAGACCCATTTTACTCCAATAACAGAAGTTTCTTTAGGTCTTTCAACCATGGTCCCTACATTATTCCTTTCGAATTCATTTAGCTCATCTTGCATGGATTTTATCCAATCATCATCACCTAAATCTTTATCTATGCTTTTTGGTTCTAATTGGGAAAGGAATTATAGATTTTATACTTTATTTATTAAGAAACTTCTATTCCTTATAGGTTGATTTACATCATTAATGATACTATCACTGGCTTTATTCTTAAGAAACAATTGATTTGGGTTTTGTAAAACCTATTCATCAACATATGTTAGGAAATCTTCTGGTGTAAATGATTCAAAAACATTTTCTTGAGCATTTTACTTATAAGAAGGATCATCTATCAAGGGTTGTTAATTAGTTTTTGAAAAAATATTTGTAGATGTAGGTTGAGGGTGTTTAAAAACAAAAGGACCAGTTTCATCAAATTTAGCATGTACTATTGCCTCAACGGTACAAGTATTTTTATTAAAAACTATATAATCCTTAGAAGTAGTGAAGTGGAATAAGAAAATTACTTCATCATATTTGTGTAAGAATTTATGTAAATTATCTTTAGTATTCAGAATGAATAGTTTTCATCCAAATACCTTGAAGTAAAAAAGTATGGGTTTTCTACCATTCCTTAACTCAGAAATAATTTTATTAAGAAAATTTCTAATTAAAACTCAATTTATATTATAACAAGCAGCACTTATAGATTTAGCCAAAAAAATTGGCTACCAAATATTCATCCAAAATGGTCCTTGTTATCTCTTGAAGAATTCGGTTCTTCTTTCAAAAACAGAATTTTGTTGAGGGGTTCTCGGTGCTGAGAAGTTATGAGTAATGCCTTTTCTACTATAAAAAGTTTCAAAATCAGAATTTTGAAATTCTCCTCCATGATCATTATGAATAGTTATCAAAGGAAGGTTTTTCTCATTTTTAAATTGGGCTCTAAAAATATTGAAATAAGAAAACACTTCAGATTTCTTTGTAAGAAAATAAACCCACGTAAATATTGTGTAATCATAAACTAGGACAAACACATAGTATTTGCCTCCAATGATTCCAGTTTGTGTTAGAACAAAAAGATCCATATGCACCAACTGCAATACATTAGAAGTTGAGACTTAACCAATTCATTTAAAACTTGATTTATGTTTCTTTCCATATTGACAAGGATCAAAAACTTTTGAAGAATCATATCTAAGATCTGGTATATCTTTAACAAGTATTTTCTTAGAGATTTTACATAATTTCCTGAGGTTACAGTGTCATAATCTTCTATTCCATAACCAAGATTGGTATTCCATTGTACTAAGGTAAGGTAGGTCTTGGATCATAAGGTATTTTATGTTTAGTGTGTATACATTCTCTTTTCTATGGGTAGAAAGAATAAACTCTTCCTTTTAATTGTGTACTAAACACTTGTCATTCCTAAAATTCAAAATATAATCTTCATCATAAAATTTACTTATGCTAATAAGGTTGTTCTTAATACCTTTAACAAACAAAACATTTTAAATCAAATTTTTTCCAAGAAGAATAATGTTACCTATACCTATAATTTCTCCATTAGCATTATCTCTGAAAGTTACTTTTCATCATTTTGTCTTTATAATCTTTTCAAAGAATGTTTTGTTACCAGTCATGTACTGGGAACATCCACCATCCATGTATCATGTATTTCTATTGGTACTATCTTGATTTTCCTAAAAATAAGAGTGTTAGACTTTTGGGACCAAAACTTTCTTGGATCTCGAAACTTCAGAAAGAAAAATTTTAGGTATCTGCATTTTCTGGGAAAAATATGCTCTATGAAAACCTAAATACTATGTTTTGTTTAAGGAGCAATATTTTACCCAATTTCCACCACACTAAAATTTAGTGCAGAGTGGAGCACTTTGAGGAACAAAATAATTATTTCTAAAAACTGGTTTAGAATAATTATTTCCAAATACAAAATAATTCCTTATATGTTGAATTTGGGAATACATCTTATCAAGGTTTTCCTTACCTATGATAAAGTTTGAAAAACACTTCCTCAAGGAAAATATTTTAGACATCAATCTATTAAATAAGTTTTTATCCTCAAAACATTAGTTTTAGCACTAGTTAATCTCTAAAATATTTTTCTTAGAAATTACAATTTCAAGATCCTTAGAAAGTTTATCCTTATAAGAATTAATTTTCTCAAAGTTTTTGAAAATAAATTCAAAATCATAAATTTTCTTAACAAGATATTTAGAATGATCTGATGCTTCTTTAGTAAGAATAGAAATTCTAGAATTTGTCTTATCAATTATTTTCTTTACTTTAGAATTTTCATTCTCATGAAGTTTAGCAAACCTAGAAACTTCTTCATAAGTAGGTAATGTATTATCTTCATCAGAAGAATATTCTTCATTTGAAGATTCAAAATATTTATTATCACTATAATTTTCATTCAAAGATACATTATTTATATATTCATCATTGTGTACCTTTCCCATTAGATAATGATTTTCAATGTGTAATTTGGTTAGTAGACCAAGATTCTTCTAACTAGAGGATTTATACTCTGAGGATTCATTATAAGAGTCTCCACCACTGGCACTCCAGGTGTCATTAGATTTCAAAACTTTCTTAGCTTTATCCTGGTAATACTTCTTTCTATTTCTCTCATAATGCTTTTAATTTCAATCCTTTCTCTTAAGCATAGGACAATATGGCCTTCTTTGCCCTGCTCTTTTTCATTCATAACAAGTGACTTCAGAGTATTTCTTGTCCTTTATTTCTTTCTTCTTAAACCTATACTGAAAGTATTTCTTTACAATTATCTTTTTCATCCATCGAGCAAGATTATCTAGCTTATTCTCAGAATGTTCACTTTCTCTAGATTCAGATAAAACTGTGACTTTCTTTGGCTTGAATCTTGTAATCCTTTCAGGAGTTTGGTTTTTGTAGTAGTAAAGGCTATACTTCCATTACCATTCTTCTTATTCATATCAGCATCTCTTTTCATTTGTGTCTCATGTTTAAGAAGAGTTCCAAAAATCTCATCAAGAGTAATTTGGGATACTTTTCTATTCTCATCAGTTGATGTTCTTTTAGATTCCCACTCATTAGGTATGATATCTATAAGCTTTCCCACAAGTTCCTCGTCATCTAATACTTTCTCACCCATTGATTGTAAACTGTTAACAATAGTCATAAATCTTTGTTGTAACTTGGAAACTGGTTCTCCATAAAAAATATAAATCAATGATATTCTTGCCTAAGAATAGCTCTTCTAGTTTCTATAACTTTGGATGTACCAAAATGAGTAACTTTAAATTTCTTGCAAATACAATCTTAATCTTCCCAAGAATAAATATGACTATATATATTCCTGGTCATGGAACACAACAAAGTATTGTGTACCTTGTAGTTTAGTTGATATTCTGACTTTTCTTGATTATTAAAAGTTCTGACTTCCTTATCAGGAATATTGTAATCTCTTGTAAGCATAAGGAAGTTGTCTACTCCATTATTAATAACAAAAGTCTTCATATGATCTCTCCAATATTCATAATCATTTCCATCAAATATAGGTGGTCTATGTCATGACCCGTCCTCAGGGCCCGTGCCGTGACTACCCCAAGCCCGCCTTCCATAGGCCAGGGGCTAGCGACTAGCACCAAGGCGTAAATCTCAACAAAAAGGGAAGGCATTGCCTTTGAAAAGTAAACAACCACCACAGAGTAAGCAAGAGGAATAGTAAACACTAAGTAAAAACAGAGTACAACTGAAAGTGCGGAAAAGTAAAGGGGCCAGTATACAAACTCAAACTGAAAGTATAGTACAACTCGAAAGGAAAAACAGCAACTGTAAAGTAAAAACCGCTACACCGAGCTGTCCACTGGAAATCCCACCTGAAGGGTGGGTACAGATAGCTCCACTGCTCCTCGGGTCCCGTCGTCCGCTCCGAACACGTCCCACCCAGTGGTCCACCTCCAGGTACCGTCCTGTTCTGCAAGCCTCAGCCAAGATCAACGCTGTCCGTCGTCTGCAACCAACACAACGTAGTGCGGGCATAGCCCGTGCAGGGGTGAGTATAAGCTACTCAGTAGGGACCCCGAGACCCCTGAAGGTCTCTCAAAATCCACAAAGGATAAACCACAAAGGAAGATACAATCACGAAGTAACAATTGACACTACTTAGGTATATGCTCATACATAAACCTAAGTCATCAATTCCAATACGCTCCATCCTCCGAGCCCAAGTACAACTCAGTCCACACAGGAAAGTAAACGTATTCCACACAGGAAAGCAAAACGAAATCCACACAGGATAGCACAACTCAATCCACACAGGAAAGCAACAGAAAAATCATCTCTCACAGGTATACTTCTTCGAAAGTCGAAAAGATGATCTCTGATCCATATAAGTCGTCGGACCCACGAAGGATCGATAGGTAACTAACCTCTGCAATGACCCACACAGGATCAGACCCACACAGGATCGGGCCCACACAGGACCTGTAGGCGCTGGCTCACACAGAACCGCTGAGTGCTGACCCACACAGGATCGGATCCGCACAGGATCGGGCCAACACAGGACCGGGCCCATGCAGGACCTGTAGCACTGATCCACGTAGGATCGCTGAGTGCAGTAGTCGTCGCAGTCCACTGAGGATCTCTGCACAGTCGTAGCCGCGGTCCACTGAGGATATCTGCACGGTCTTCGTCGGAGTCCACGGAGGATCTCTGCACAGTCGTCACCGCAGTCCACTGAGGATCTCTGCACGGTCGTCGCCGCAGTCCACTGAGGATCTCTGCACGGTTGTCGTTGGTGTCCACGGAGGATCTCTGCACAGTCGTCGCCGTCGAGGAAGCAGTCGCAGCCAGCACTAGGGTTCCCGTACACAGCAAGCTCGTTCGGGAGGGTCCGCTCCACGAGCCGAGAGGCTGATACATCAATTGTCACGAAGTCCAGAGTTGATGTATCCAAATGTTCCGTATTGTCAACAGGAACTCAACGCAATAGACGGCGCGTCGATCGGACGCCCGGTCTGAGAGTTATTGGCTTTTTCGTCCCAGGGGCCCGGTTGGTTTTTAAGGAAAAACCAACCTGACCGTACTCCACCTGCGTCCAAACCTCGGGCGGAGGGTTCTAAAAGATCCGTCTCACAAAGAGGAACTCAACAAAGCTGACGGCACGTCAATCGGACGTCCGTAGCTCAAGATATGAGCGTTTCCGCTCCGAGGGCCCGGCTGGTTTCGTGTACGAACCAACCCGGTTGAACTCAAAGTATTCCGAAACCTTGAGTACAATATACCGAAACGACCGTCTCGATCCAAGGATCGTGTTTCCGCTGACGGTGGGTCGTTTGGAGGCCCGTAGCTCAAGATACGGCGATTTGAACGAAGACCGTCCGAAGACGGGGGGTACGGGCCCGGGGTGACCCGGCCCGACCCCCCCCCCCCCCCCCCCCCCGAGGAGTCGGCCGAACCGGGTCGACCCGACCCGGTCCGACCCGGTTCGGCTGAGCGTCCGAACGGCCGAGGCGCGCGGGGCGCCGCCCCCGCGGCCTGGTGGTGCCGCAGCCCCCCCGCGTGGGGCCCCCGCTGAGTCATGGACGCGGCTTCAGCCGCGTCCGAGGGCACCGGACCCACGCGGCCGCGGGTCCGCGGTTGTCGCTGCCGCCGCGGCGGCCTGTCCAGCGGCGCGCCGGGGCGCCGCCACTGCCGGCGCCGCCGAGTCGGCGTGTTCCGCGGGCCACTGGGATCGCTCCGGTGGTCCGATTCTCTTCCCGTCTGCGCCATTGCTCCTCCCGGGACTCATTCTTCACTGCGGAATCGCCAAACATCCGTTGCGGCACGTTCCGTCATTGCCCGTCAAATCCGCACAAAAAGAAGAACGGAGGAGGGTCGTCGGGCCGTGTTCGTTTGGGCCGCACCCTCCGCGTTAGAGATAAACAACGGGAGAATTTTGTTCAACACATGAACCGATAATTTTAATAAAATAAAATTATTCTTTTGAAACCGGTTCTTTAACTTTTTAAAGAAACACTTACGGGAATAATTAAAAAGGGGTAAATCCCAAAATAAATCCCTACCTCGTTGGTCGTCGCGCGCGGGTGTTCTTCGCGGAAAAGCAAGTCGCGGAAGAGGGGGATCGTCGCGTCGTCGCGGGAAAGCGTCGCATCGTCGCGGAATCCGGCGTTGAGTCGGCGAGCTCAACGGACCAAGAACAACAGATTTAAATTATAAATAATTAAATCTGTGTTTCGTTTAAAACCAAAAGAAAAGAACCTTGAGAGGAAATCCGAAATCACTCACCTCAAACGGTTGGTGATCGGAGATCGGAGCGGGGAAGAACGTCTCGGATGGTAGCGTTGTCGATTTCCGGGTTCGGCGTTCTTCGCGTTCTTCGCGTTCTTCGCGTTATTCACGTTCTTCGCAAGGGAGAAGAAGATACAAGGGTCCTCTCAAATCTTCTCAATGCATAAAATAACCAGAGGTCGAGCGTTGGCCTTATTTTATTATTACGCCAACGAATTTGAAAACTGGTTAAGAAACGATCCATCAATTCGTTGAATTAATTCAACGAAAGAAACAGCCCATTTAATTCACGAAACAAACCGCCCAATTAAATGGTCTGTTAAGATTTTAAGAAATGCGTCAGTTGACTTTCGTAAAGACGAGTTTTCGCGGGTGCGTTTCTTAGATGAAAGAAACGGCGGGGTTCGTGCGGGCCCCACCTCACAAATATCCTACCAAGGGGGTAGGATATTTCTGGATAGCATACAATCCGGTTCAACTCAGTCCAAGCCGCCCTTAAGTGGCTTCAAGTGGCTTCCAAGTGGCTTAAGTGAAATAAAATAAAGTTGTCGCAAAATTATTTTATTTCTCAACTTTAAGCCCGAAAATTAAAAACCACACCCAAGCAAATGCAACTCCGGAATAGGCGTTTGTAGGTGAATACTGGCGCTGCGATTTCATCGGTGCCCTCAGAATTCGATTCCGGGCACCGGTTCAAAAGTTAGAAAAACCCGCTCATCCGTTCACAGAACGTACCCGAGCCAAACTTCGGAAATTGATTCCGGGCACACCGGGCCTCGGAATCAGGTGTCGTCAGAAACTTCGTTCTTGTAAAATTCAAAAGAAAATTAAGAAAAAAAAATTTCCTTGAAATTTACAGGTCTTTACATTACTCCCACCTAAAGACTTTACATCCCCGTAAAGATACATCAAAAACTAGGGAAACAAATGTGGGTACTGAGCACGCATCTGAGCCTCCCGCTCCCAAGTGCTCTCGTGGAGGTTCCCGTGCTTCCATCTGATGCGCACAAGAGGAATCGATCGCCCACGTAGGACCCGCTCCTATCGATCCTCTATCTCCACTGGGACCTCTGCAATAGTCGCCCCATCATCCACGTCTAGCTCCCCATAGTCAATGATGTGCGTCGAGTCGTGCACGTATCTCCTCAGCTGGGATACGTGGAAGACGTCGTGCACCCAGTGAAACTAAGGTGGCAGAGCCAGGCGATAAGCCACCTCGCCAATCCTGCTGAGGACCTGGAAAGGCCCGATGAAGCGTGGAGACAACTTGCCGCCTCGGCCAAATCTCCGCAAACCACGTCGAGGTGAGACACGCAAGAAGACGTGGTCGCCATCCTCGAACTATAGTGGCCTCCGCCTCCTATCAGCATATGACTTCTGCCGGCTCTGTGCTGTCCTCATCCGCTCCTGGATGACCTGGACCTTCTCTGTCATGGCCCGGACCATCTCTGGTCCCACAAGTGCTGACTCCCCAGGGTCTGTCCAGCACAAACGAGATCTGCAAGGTCTGCCGTACAATGCCTCATATGGTGCCATCCTGATGGTGGAGTGGTAGCTGTTGTTGTACGCGAACTCCACCAAGGGTAGGTGGTCCTCCCAGCTGCGACCAAAGTCGAGGACACATGCGCGGAGCATGTCCTCGAGAGTATGAATGGTCCTCTCCGTCTGTCCATTCGTCTGAGGGTGAAAGGCAGTGCTCAGACGTAGCCGCGTCCCGAACGCCTCCTGAAACCCCTTCCAAAGACGGGAAGTAAAGCGAGCGTCCCGATCGGAGACGATAGTCGATGGCACACCGTGAAGCCGTACAATCTCCTGAACGTAGAGACGCCCCAAGCTCTCCACTGAGCCCTTCTCTTAGATGGGTAAGAAATGTGCCGACTTGGTGAGTCGGTCAACAATCACCCAAATGGAGTCGTGACCTCTGGAAGTGTGTGGAAGTCCAGTCACGAAGTCCATAGATATTCCATCCCACTTCCACACCGGGACCTCCAAGGGTTGTACCAAACCTGCTGGTACCTGATGCTCTGCCTTCACCTGCTGGCAGGTGAGGCACCGTGAAACGAACTCTGCCACAGCCTTCTTCATGCCCGGCCACCAGTGCTGTCGTCTGAGATCCTGGTACATCTTCGCCACTCCAGGATGTACCGCCAAAGGAGAAGTGTGAAACTCTCTCAGCACATCATCTCGTAAAGCGACTGGTACCAAGGTATGTCTTCTAAAAAGGACGTCGTTCTCTACTGCAAGGGAGAAACCATCAGGTGCCTGTCCCGAGGATATCTCTGCACGCCGTGTCTCACAGTCAGCGTCCCCATGTTGTGCCTCTCTGACCCACTATAGAAGTGTAGGAGAGACTGTGAGAGACTGAAGGAAGGTTGCTCCGTCTCTATCCACGAAGGATATCTTCCAGGAAGCTAGCTGCTCTGTCGCCTCCTCAAGTAGCTAGATGCGCATCCCCCTGCTGAGGGAATCGGCTACCACGTTCCCCTTCCCAGGAGTATAGACTATCTCAAAGTCATAGTCTTGGAGGAACTCGAGCCATCGCCGCTGTCTCAGGTTCAGGTCCTTCTGTGAGAAGATGTACCTGAGACTCTGGTGGTCAGAAAAGACTGTGAAGCGCTCTCCTATCAGATAGTGCTGCCATGTCTTCAGGGCGAAGACCACTGCTGCCAACTCCAAGTCATGGGTAGCGTAGTTCTGATCATGAGGCCTCAACTGACGTCATCCGTAGGCAATCACGGCTTGCTCCTGCATCAGGACACACCCGAGTCCGGTCCCTGATGCATCGCAGTAGACTACGTATCCAACTCCCTCCTCAGGCAACCTCAAGATAGGTGCGCTCGTCAATCTCTGTCTCAGCTCCAGGAAGCTCTGCTGACATCTGTCTGACCACACGAAGGGTTTTCCCTTCTTCGTCAACGTTGAGAGTGGTGCCGCAACTCTGGAGAAGTCTGGCACAAATCTCTGATAGTATCCGGCTAGGCCCAAGAAACTCCGCACCTCCGTCACGCTCTTGGGTGGCTCCCAAGCTAGCACTGCCTCGATCTTCGCGGGATCCACTGCAACTCCCGCCTCAGAAATGACGTGCCCCAAGAAGTGGACCTCACGTAACCAGAACTGGCACTTTGAGAGCTTTCCATAAAGCTGGTTCTCTCGGAGTGTGTCTAGTGCAACACGCAAGTGGTAGGCATGCTCCTCCTCCGTGGTCGAGTACACCAGAATGTCGTCGATGAAAACCACGACAAAACGATCGAGGTATGTCTGGAAGATCCTGTTCATGAGGCTCATGAACACTGCTGGAGCGTTGTTCACGCCGAAAGGCATAACCAAGAACTCATAGTGGCCATACCGACACCTGAAGGCCGTCTTCTGCACATCCTCGTCTCGAACCCTGAGCTGATGATAGCCTGACCTGAGGTCTATCTTCGAGAACCACCGTGCTCCCTTGAGCTGATCGAAGAGGTCATCAATCCTGGGTAGCGGGTACTTGTTCCTCACTGTCACCTGGTTCAGGTGACGATAATCGACACACAGTCGCAAACTCCTGTCCGCCTTCTTGGCGAACAAAATCGGGGAAGCCCAGGGTGAAACACTGGGTCGGATGAACCCCTTGCCCTGCAAATCCTCCAACTATACCCGCAGCTCTCGAAGCTCAGCGGGGGCCATCCGATATGATGGAGTGGATATCGGTGTTGTCCCGGGGTAGAGGTCAATATAAAAGTCTACCTCTCTGCGAGGAGGTAGTTTTGGAACGTCGTCGGGGAAGACGTCCGCATACTGATCCACCACTGCAGGAAAACTGGGACTCTGCACGTCAACTACTCCCAGGATGAGGCTAGCCAACTGATGAGTGTTGGGCTGACCTCTCCTCTGTGTGAGTCCATCATGTGCTGCTAAGGCTCCCTTCTCGCCGGTGAAGGTGAACCTGCTCCCGTCGGTGCGCACACATCGCACCTTGTGCCTAAAGCAATCAATATGATCATGGACTGTAGATAACCAATCCGTACCCAAGATGACATCGTAAGGCCTCGACGCCGCTACAAGAAGATCCCAGTCGAAGCTCTCGCCTCCTAGAGTAAGCTCAAACTGCCGGCACCGGTGCGTAATCATCGAGTCTACTCCCGTAGGAGTCTCTATCCGTAAGGATCGAGCCAACGGCTCCGTCGGAATCTCCGAGCTCCGAACAAGGGCAGTGGATATGAAAGAGTGACTCGCTCCTGTGTCTATAAGAACTGCAGCAAGGGTGGAATAGACACAGATCGTACCTCGAATCATCTCTGGTGCGTTGTGGTCATAGGCCTCCGCTGCCTGGAGCTGAGCCTGTCTCTGCCCGCCAGCTCCCTGTGGTCGGGGCGGACCTCCGGGTGGTGGTGGTGGCAGAGCCTCAAAGCGTCGCCCACCACCTGTTGCTCGGCCAACTCCTCTGCCTCATCCGCCTCCTCCCTGCGGACCGCCACGGTCGACCCTCTGCCTCTGCCTGGGTGGTCCCTCCACCGTCTGCTGCCCCTCGGTATGACGGGTCGGGCAGTCACGAGCCATGTGGCCTGGCCCGCCACACTCGTAGCACTGTCTGCCTCTCGGAAGGCTGGCTTCGCGCTGTGTGCCCCGCGCAGCTGAGCCAGTGTCCCGAGGTCGTCTGCCAGAAGGCATGGTCTTCCTGGAACCCTGAGTCATCCGTCGGCTACCTGCTGCCGAAGACTCCGCTATCTGCCGCCCTGCGGTAGGTCTCGCTGTAGACTCAGCCAGAAAGCTCTCGATCAGGAGGGCTCGCTCCAGTACTCCTGCCTGGGTCGGGATGCTGAGGGAGATCAGCGATGCCATGATCTCGTGTCTCAATCCCTGCTCGAAGGTCCGGGCCCGGAAGAAGGGGTCCCGTACCATGTCTGTCGAGTAGCGAGAAAGATCGGTGAACCTCGCCGCGTACTGAGCGACCGTCAAGCTACCCTTCCGCAACTGAAGAAGCTCCTGAATGCACACCGCACGGAGGGTGGTCGGGACGAACTCTGAGCAGAAGAGGCTCTCGAAGTCCGTCCAGATGAGGGAGGCCTCATCATGTACCTGGAGCATCAGGCTCCACCATCGTCCTGCTGCTGCGTGCAGTAGGCTCGCCGCGAGGATCACCATGAGGTCTGCTGGTGTCCTCACTAGTCTAAAAACTCGGACGACCACCTCCAGCCAGTCCTCGGCCGCCTGGGGGTCCGCCTCCCCACGGAACCTGGGTGGTCGCTGGTGCTGGAACTCGTGCAGAGCTCCGAGGCGTCGTGCGTCGTCAGCTCCTAGTGCTGGAAGCATCGGGGGATCGACGGGTAAAGGTACCGCCGGTGCCTCTGCTGTCAACAGGCCCTGCACCGAGGCCTCGTCGCTCGGCGGGCTGTCGTCGCGCTCTACTCTAGGAACCCTAGCTGGCTGCTGTCGTCGGGCCATCCTGAAAAGGAAACAAGTGCGCCACGGTCAGAACAGTATACCTGGTGAGCTGACACAAGTAATCACAAAGAAAACTTGAAACACACATGCAATCAATGTTTTCGTGCATTAAGTCGGAAATCAGAAGTCAGGGTCCTGGTGTATGGATACATCGGCCGCCGCACCAACACTGGACTCCTTGGACTGATAACCACACCCAATACGCTAAACACTATTTCTCCACATAGAAGAAAGATCAGAGTCTGCGGTAGAAATGACCACCTCTGATACCAATTTGTCATGACCCGTCCTCGGGGCCCGTGCCGGGACTACCCCAAGCCCGCCTTCCATAGGCCAGGGGCTAGCGACTAGCACCAAGGTGTAAATCCCAACAAAAAGGGAAGGCATTTCCTTTGAAAAGTAAACAACCACCACAGAGTAAGCAAGCGTAATAGTAAACACTAAGTAAAAACAGAGTACAACTGAAAGTGCGGAAAAGTAAAGGGGCCAGTATACAAACCCAAACTGAAAGTATAGTACAACTCGAAAGGAAAAACAGCAACTATAAAGTAAAAACCGCTACACCGAGCTGTCCACTGGAAATCCCACCTGAAGGGTGGGTACAGATAGCTCCACTGCTCCTCGGGTCCCGTCGTCCGCTCCGAACACGTCCCGCCCAGTGGTCCACCTCCAGGTACAGTCCTGCTCTGCAAGCCTCAGCCAAGATCAACGATGTCCGTCGTCTACAACCAACACAACGTAGTGCGGGCATAGCCCGTGCAGGGGTGAGTATAAGCTACTCAGTAGGGACCCCGAGACCCCTGAAGGTCTCCCAAAATCCACAAAGGATAAACCACAAAGGAAGATACAATCACGAAGTAACAACTGACACTGCTTAGGTATATGCTCATACATATACCTAAGTCATCAATTCCAATACGCTCCATCCTCCGAGCCCAAGTACAACTCAGTCCACACAGGAAAGTAAACGTATTCCACATAGGAAAGCAAAACGAAATCCACACAGGATAGCACAACTCAATCCACACAGGAAAGCAACAGAAAAATCAGCTCTCACCGGTATACTTCTTCGAAAGTCGAAAAGATGATCTCTGATCCATATAAGTCGTCGGACCCATGAAGGATCGATAGGTAACTAACCTCTGAAGTGACCCACACAGGATCAGACCCACACAGGATCGGGCCCACGCAGGACCTGTAGGCGCTGGCTCACACAGAACCGCTGAGTACTGACCCACACAGGATCGGATCCGCACAGGATCGGATCCGCACAGGATCTGATCCGCACAGGATCGGGCCCACACAGGACCGGGCCCATGAAGGACCTGTAGCACTGATCCACGTAGGATCGCTGAGTGTAGTAGTCGTCGCAGTCCACTGAGGATCTCTGCACAGTCGTAGCCGCAGTCCACTGAGGATCTCTGCACGGTCTTCGTCGGAGTCCACGGAGGATCTCTGCACAGTCGTCGCCGCAGTCCACTGAGGATCTCTGCACGGTCGTCGCCGCAGTCCACTGAGGATCTCTGCACGGTCGTCGTTGGTGTCCACGGAGGATCTCTGCACAGTTGTCGTCGTCGAGGAAGCAGTCGCAGCCAGCACTAGGGTTCCCGCACACAGCAAGCTCGTTCGGGAGGGTCCGCTCCACGAGTCGAGAGGCTGATACATCAACTGTCACGAAGTCCAGAGTTGATGTATCCAAAAGTTCCGTATCGTCAACAGGAACTCAACGCAATAGACGGCGCGTCGATCGGACGCCCGGTCTGAGAGTTATTGGCTTTTTCGTCCCAGGGGCCCGGTTGGTTTTTAAGGCAAAACCAACCTGACCATACTCCACCTGCATCCAAACCTCGGGCGGAGGGTTCTAAAAGATACGTCTCACAAAGAGGAACTCAACAAAGCTGACGGCACGTCAATCGGACGTCTGTAGCTCAAGATATGAGCGTTTCCGCTCCGAGGGCCCGGCTGGTTTCGTGTACGAACCAACCCGGCTGAACTCAAAGTATTCCGAAACCTTGAGTGCGATATACCGAAACGGCTGTCTCGATCCAAGGATCGCGTTTCTGCTAACGGTGGGTCGTTTGAAGGCCCGTATCTCAAGATACGGCGATTTGAACGAAGACTGTCCGAAGACAGGGGGTACGGGCCCGGGGCGACCCAGCCCGACCCCCCCCCCCCCCCCGGGGAGTCGGTCGAGGCCCGCGGGGCGCCGCCCCCGCGTCCTGGTGGTGCCGCGGCCCCCCCGCGTGGGGCCCCCGCTGAGTCATGGACGCGGCTTCAGCCGCGTCCGAGGGCACCGGACCCGCGCGGCCGCGGGTCCGCGGTTGCCGCCGCCGCCGTCGCGGCCTGTCCGGCGGCGCGCCGGGGCGCCGCCGCTCCCGGCGTGTTCCGCGGGCCACTGGGATCGCTCTGGTGGTCCGATTCTCTTCCCGTCTGCGCCATTGCTCCTCCCGGGACTCATTCTTCACTGCGGAATTGTCAAACATCCGTTGCGGCACGTTACGTCATTGCCCGTCAAATCCGCACAAAATGAAGAACGGTGGAGGGTCGCCGGGCCGTGTTTGTTTGGCCCGCACCCTCCGCGTTTGAGATAAACAACGGGAGAATTTTGTTCAACACATGAACCGATAATTTTAATAAAATAAAATTATTCGTTTGAAACCGGTTCTTTAACTTTTTAAAGAAACACTTACGGGAATAATTAAAAGTGCGTAAATCCCAAAATAAATCCCTACCTCGTTGGTTGTCGCGCGCGGGTGTTCTTCGCGTAAAAGCAAGTCGCGGAAGAGGTGGATCGTCGCGTCGTCGCGGGAAGGCGTCGCATCGTCACGGAATCCAGCGTTGAGTCGGCGAGCTCAACGGACCAAGAACAACATATTTAAATTATAAATAATTAAATCTGTGTTTCATTTAAAACCAAAAGAAAATAACCTTGAGAGGAAATCCGAAATCACTCACCTCAAACGGTTGGTGATCGGAGATCGGAGCGGGGAAGAACGTCTCGGATGGTAGCGTCGTCGATTTCCGGGTTCGACGTTCTTCGCGTTCTTCGCGTTCTTCGCATTCTTCGCATTCTTCGCAAGGGAGAAGAAGATACAAGGGTCCTCTCAAATCTTCTCAATGCGTAAAATAACCAGAGGTCGAGCGTTGGCCTTATTTTATTATTACGCCAACGAATTTGAAAACTGGTTAAGAAACGATCCATCAATTCGTTGAATTAATTCAACGAAAGAAACAGCCCATTTAATTCACGAAACAAACCGCCCAATTAAATGGTCTGTTAAGATTTTAAGAAATGCGTCAGTTGACTTTCGTAAAGATGGGTTTTCGCGGGTGCGTTTCTTAGCGGAAAGAAACGGTGGGGTTCGTGCGGGCCCCACCTCACAAATATCCTACCAAGGGGGTAGGATATTTCTGGATAGCATACTATCTGGTTCAACTCAGTCCAAGCCGCCTTTAAGTGGCTTCAAGTGGCTTCCAAGTGGCTTAAGTGAAATAAAATAAAGTTGTCGCAAAATTATTTTATTTCTCAACTTTAAGCCCGAAAATTAAAAACCACACCCAAGCAAATGCAACTCCGGAAGAGGCGTTTCTAGGTGAATACCGGTGCTGCGATTTCATCGGTGCCCTCAAAATTCGATTCCGGAAAACGGTTCAAAAGTTAGAAAAACCCGCTCATCCGTTCACAGAACATACCCGAGCCAAACTTCGGAAATTGATTCCGGGCACACCGGTCCTCGGAATCAGGTGCCGTCAGAAACTGCGTTCTTGTAAAATTCCAAAGAAAATTAAGAAAAAAAATTTCCTTGAAATTTACAGGTCTTTACAGTCTAGTAGGATTTAGATTGTCAATCGAATCGATATTCATTCCACCCATCTAAATGAAATTATATTTCCCAAAAAACTTGTTAGTAGTAAAATTTTGTAAACAGGGATAAAAATCCTAACCAAGTAAAATATTAAGAATAATGAAAACTTGAGTGAGAAAACTTATATGTGAATATAAGTATTTCAGAGACCTCCTCTATTACCAATTGTAGGATCGAAATATGAATGTAGATACTCAATTGCAAGAGGGGATGAATTGAAAGTTTAAAAACTTTAGTTTCTAACCTTAATGAAAACTATGTTTAATAAGGTTAAACAAGGTAAATTCAAAAGACCACTTTTAGTTCTAAAAACTTTCTAGGTTCCAAAAATGTGGTTCCGGAAATGAAACTTAAGGAAAGTTTACATGGAAAAGATTCCACCTTAAAGCATATAGAATCTTAAATAATCAGAGTATATAAAAGAACAATAAATTATAAGAAAGTTATACTTTCTTTATTTATCAAGATACAGTGGAAAATAAATTTGAAACAAAAGAAGTAACAAGTATGAAGTCTTTTAACCCAAAGAGTAGGGTATCCAACAACCTTGGATAAAGGTCCCTTGATTTATACTTTTAAGAAATTCTATCTTACCCACACTAGGGTAAGCCCTCGATAAGAATATCAGATTTTGATTTTCTATCCCTGCGAGCCCTCAAACTTTAAGGTAGTTGGAACCTCTGTCTTCCTATCCCCGAAAGTCCTCGATTATACACAGCAACAATCGGAGTCGCACAAAGCAAGCTGAACAAGATGTTCAGTATGCATAAGGCATGAGAGTATCTCTCTTTAGAAATAACTTCAGCAACATTAAATATCTAGAGTGATGGATCAGTAATGAGCATGTTCAAATAAGCTTCTATTTATAGTAATTTCTCCAACGGTCGGCTCCATCCTCTTGTGGTCGTATTTTTTCTTGAATCTCATAGGGACCTGTACACATGTCACTCAAACAACGGTTAGTTAGAAATAGAATGTGTGAAGTCATTTCATAACAAAAAAAA
This sequence comes from Viscum album, assembly GCA_963277665.1. Classification (NCBI taxonomy): domain Eukaryota; kingdom Viridiplantae; phylum Streptophyta; class Magnoliopsida; order Santalales; family Viscaceae; genus Viscum; species Viscum album. The sequence goes on along the minus strand of OY728121.1, from coordinate 82,196,968 downwards.
AGTGTATGAAAAATAAGTTTTCTTAAACAATTCTATTTTTTAGAGTATAAGGAATATTAAAAGGTCAGAGTTTAAGGAAGTAATAATTTGGAGACTATAAATCATGGATATTTAGATTCTGTTTTCTAGAGAATTCAGAACCTAAATTATATAGAATTTAGAATCTGAATTCTAATGATTTTGGAATCTGAATTCTTATGAATTCAAATTCTTAATTATGAGGAATTTAGAGTCTGAATTCTGAGGATTTCTAAGTGATAATTCTGAGGAATTCGGAGTCAGAATTCTGAGGAATTCAGAGTTTGAATTCTGAGTAATTCAGATATTGAATTTTGAGTAATTCAGAGTCTGAATTTTGAGGAATTTGGATTCCGAATTCTGAGGAATTTAGTGTCTGAATTTTAGATAATTCAGAGTCTGAATTTCAGATAATTCAGAGTCTGAATTTCAGAGAATTGGGAGTCTAAATTTCAAAGAATGTGGAGTCTGAATTTCAAAGAATTTAGAGTCTGAATTTAAGAGAATTCTGAGTCTGAATTCGGAACCTGAAATCAGATCCTGAAAACAGAATGCTTTAAAACTAAGGATTTATAGTATCCTGAGGTTTTCAATATGAAACCGAATTTTACCATTTATAAATAAAATATTTAGATTTATAGAAACTATAAAATGAACAATGAAAAAATAGGTAAAGGTAAAATTTTCTGGAGGAAGGAAAATTTTCCTTATTTGGATAATTCTTAGGGAAAATATGTTTTGCCTTAAGATAGAGTGTTTCTGATTTTCAAAACATAGAGGAATAGAAAAGTCATAAAGAAACCTTATTGACTCAACACCGATTGTCCATCGGTCTTATGGTGAAAATATGTGTTTATAAGAAATAGAGTTCTCATAGATTTTTACAAACCCTCCTAGAATCATGAAGTGAAAAGAGCATCACTATCTGAAATGATAGAACGTGGAACTCCGTGTAGTCGTATGATCTCACGAACATACTGTATTCCCAACCCATCAACTGAGAAACTATCCTGAATAGGAATGAAGTGGGTTGATTTCGTTTTTTGGTCAATGACTACATAGATACCATCACCACCCCTTGGTGACCTAGGTAATCTAACTACAAAATCCATAGAAACATCTTCCCATTTCCATTCTTGGATTGGAAGTGCTTGTTACAAGTCTACAAGTCTTTGGTGATCCAAAGGTGGGTTACCTCATGATATAAACTCATTGAGAACCAAACCTTTAGGATCTAAAAACCTCCAAATCATCACCTTCTCAAGGAGGTAAGAGGTAACTGTTAAGGCTGAGAGGTAATACTTCTTGCGTCTATCATGAAACTCAAGATGGAATTCAGAAAAGAGGGCCATTAACTTCCATTCATCGCTAGATTCCTGTACGGCATGTATTTGATTTTTCTGACTCAGTGTATCTACAACCACATTTCCTTTTCAAGTCGTATAGGCAAGATCAAAATCAAAGGATTGTAGATATTCAACCCATCTTCACTGTCAGAGGTTCATGTCAAGATATGAAAAGAAATACTTGAGGGTCTTATGATCTGTATACACCACAAAGTGCTCACCCAAGAGATAATGTCTCCAGCAACATAATACATGGTCAACTACTAATATCTCGAGGTCATTTGTTGGGTAATTTCTCTCATGAGGCCCCAACTACAGAGATCAATACGCAATGACTTTGTCTTCCAATATCAACACTGCTCACAGGCCAACGTCGGATGCGTCGCAGAAGATTATATAACCTTTACCAGGTTCTTGAAGAATCAGAATAGGTTCCAAGACAAGCCTCCCTTTCATATCCTAAAATTATTTCTCACATGTTTCTAACCACAGGTACCCAACACCCTTCTTTGCAATTCCAGTAAGTGGTGAAGCAAGACCTGGGAATTCTTGTATGAAATGCTTGTAATATCCAGTTATCCCTAAGAAAATACTGATATCAAAAATGTTCTTAGGCTACTCCCAGGAGATTAAAACACTATCCTTTTTAGGTTCAACATATTTTCATGATTCTTAAATAATATGTCCCAGGAAGTGGACCTTATCGATCTATAAGTCACATTTAGCAAGCTTGGAAAAAAGTTGATGCTCTCTCAGTGTACTCATAAGGATCTCAGGATGTTCAGCATGGTCGTTATGAGTGCGCGAATACACCAAGATGTCATCCACAAAGACCATAAAAAAAGACTCTGAATAGGGATGGAAAACCCTATTCATCAAATCCATGAAAATAGTAGGCACGTTCGTAAGACCGAATTGCATAACAAGATACTCATACAGACCATACCTACTACGGAAAGCTGCACGGGGTCTGTCTGATTGTCTAACTCACACCTGATGATAACCCGTTCTTAGTTCGATCTTCGAAAACACCTTTTCTCCTCAGAGTAGGTCAAAGAGGTCATCTATTTGAGGAAGTGGGTACCATTTCTTTACCACAAGCTAGTTCAACCTTCTGTAATCCACACATCGATGAAGAGTTCCATTCTCCTTCTAAGAAAAAAGCACAGGTGAACCCCAAGAGGATGTACTAGGCCGTATAAATAATTTGACCTCTAAGTACTCTATCTTCTTCTTGAGCTCCTGATGCTCAGTAGGTTCCATTCTATACGGAGGAATGGACACTAGAGATGCTCATGGAACAAGCTCAATTATAAACTATACCTCTCTCTTAGGAGGTAAGCCAGAAAACTCATCAAGAAATACTTCCCTGAAATGATCAACTACTGGAGGGAAATCCGTTTGAAGCAAATCCTGATCCTCCATGAAAATATTTGCAATCTAGGTGGTCACTCCACCTAGCCCATTATGCGTTGGTCCTCCTCTCCTAGCCTGGACATCCCACTCGCCTTTGATAATATAAGTGTTTCCTTCTAGTGATGTTAAATAAAAATTCTATGATAAAAGTCTAAAATGGTGTGATAGTGGACAAACCAGTACATCTTGAAAAAGAAATCGAAGCTCGTCATTTCAACAACAAAGAGATTATACAATAAAGGTTAACTACCAACATCAAGGGGATAGTCCCTAAATTAGCGTATTCCCTCCGTCCATATTCCCAATGGTGTATCAAGGGTCATTACACCATAGTGATACAATATCTCTAGTCCAAGCCATTCCAAGATAGATACAGAAATAAAAGAGTTTGAAGCACCTGTACCAAAAAAGTAGAGGAAATAGTAGAGGCTGCTAAAATAGTACCTCGTACTGTAGATAGCCCTACAGCCTAATCCTCGGGTATTGGCTATAAGGCATGAAACTGACCTGATCCATGGACCTCTACAACAGATGGACTACAATGATCATGACTGCTCTCCTGGCGTTGCTGGTGATCAGTGATCGGACTACCATGGCCACGACCTCCTCCTCGGCCAGACCTATCAGTGCCACTCCAACTGCCCACCTGACGTGGCGGAAATGAACTCGCTCCTAAAGGTGGAGATGAAGATGATCCTTTTCCACTCGAAGTTGGTGGAATGGTCTCGCAAAGGCACTAAAGATGAACCATACAGCCACAAGCTCGGCACTCTATAGGGTATCTATCACACTAAAGCTTCTTATGGCTTAGTTTTCCACAATTATGACACACTACAGAGCTATCAAACTATATACTTTGTCTACAACTACCTTGATGACAAACCTCAAGGGAACATTTCCCGCCACTGGAAGAACTACTCTCCTGACGCGGCACTAATCCTTTAACTTGGTACTCATTCCTTCCCTCAGGTTACACTTAGTGATAAAGGCCTGATCTACTATTGTAGAGAATGTAGGAAGGAGAAATACATTCACTTGAGTTCCCATCCTCAAAATTTCAAGCACATGAAAGCTCATCACCAGATAAAAGTGGTGCAAAGCATTGTAAATCAGTGAAACGTGCTGAATATTCCATAACTATCATAGAACCCTACTCGGGATGCATGAACTCTCTAGCTCTGTCAGCTCTTAGTAACTGGGGAAAGAACTGTTCATAGAAGGCAGTCTGGGAGTCTACCCATAACAATCCCTGATGACATCCGTCCTGGGTAATGACATTCCACAAACGCTTGGCCGAATCCCGTAGCATGTATGTTGAAAGATTGACTCTCTGCTCTAGCGGTGTTTCTAGATGCTCAGAGATAGACAGCATTACCTCTATCCAAGACTCAGCAGCCTGAGATCTACTATCCCCTAAAAAAGTAGGAGGACGCTCCAGCTGGAACTCGCGGGTCAGATCAGCTATCGTAGGTGCAACCCCTGGAGCACTAATCATAGACCGCGTCATATCTAAGAAAATATAACGGACTTGGTCATTAGTGCTTAGATTAGGTACAACAGTTGTTGCCTCAAGTGGCAATCTTGGAAGTAATATTGGCGGCTTAGGGCCCACCATGTCTAGAGTATGGTCGTCTCCACCCGCCAGGTGAATGACACAAGAACATCCTGGAAGAATTTGTCTAAAAATGCCAAGAACACGCCTTATAACAAGATTAGATGCAAAGAGATAGCATCACTAGTAGAAAACGATCATAAGAAAACTCACTGCCCAAGGAATACTACCCAAACTACCCTCTTAGATGGCCAGGTATCGGTAAGTGCTCAAGTATAATTTTCATGCCATTTAGTAGTTAAATTATTAGGTTCACTCCTTTACCTTTAATAAAAATGACAAGGCGGGATAAGGATGTGTAACCAAATCATTTTTTTTATTTCAGGATTCACTTTATAATGGATAGTCATTTTCAATGAATTAGTTCCCCTACACCTGTCACCAAAAACGACACCCACTTACTTATTGCATAATGGTTTGACTTAGAAAATTACTCATTCTAACCCATGAGGGCCCATACACCTCATGAATTGAGATAGGAAATAAATCAATCAAAGAAAAATTAATTAAAGTATAATCAAATATCACAACATCACTCAGAAATCCCAGGCATATCAAGCAATGAAAAGTAGTGAAATGCACCTATATAGCACGGAAATATGCATGACATTTGAATTCTAGATGCTTATAATGATGAAAATAGAAATACTCCTTCCCCCATATCATTGAGCCAAGGATGAAATAAATTAACAAAGAGTAAAAATCAAAAACACCACACAATATGTGAGTCACCCAATGGTGAAATAATATAAATTGTAATAGGGAAAATATAACAACAATTTCATTATGGGTAACTTGGATTTTACCCCGAGCATGGGTTCACAAATCCCAAGAACGACTTAGGAACAAGTCCCAAGTGTTCCTATTCTCCAATATATTGTCTCTAAATAGTAAAGAAAGAAAATAAACCTCCTTTTATACCACTTTGTGACGACCCAGACCTGGATTCCACTTAACGGGTGCCCCAAGCCTGGTGGGCCACATGGCCTCAAGTGCATCTTCCCAAACACTAGAGGCTGCCGACTAGAGTTCCTAAGGTGTGTTCATGGGAAGAATATTCCCTAATTAGCAAAGTGTAGCACAATGGGAGTAGTATAATGGAATAGTAAATAACAGAAGAAATATAAATAAATAGCAGAAGCAAACTGATGCAATAGATAAACAAGAATAATAATAACTATATCAACTCAAATAGTGATGATGTAATGTCATGTCAATAGAAAACTAGAAATCATGGATACCAGATAATAAGCATAATATATTCCATAAGGTAAAATAAAACAAAGTCTACTCCAAGAATCCTGAGATCCTACTCGGTCATCTCCTATCAAGCTCCATCCTACAAGAACATAATCATGTATTATAAGCTACATGCTTCAGTTTTCCAATATCTGCAACCATGTAATCTACTATGGGTACCAAACGACACCTGGAGAGTGTGTGAGATAAATCTCAATGGGCCACCACCAATGGTTTTTATAACATCTTACCTCTATAAGGGAATATAGCAGTGTTCAGGCATGCATATATAAAGTAAATCAAGTAGTAAAATATAACTAAATTACTAAGTACCTGCTTCATCCCTCGGTTGGTGTCTGAAAATGTAACAAATTCATTAATTCTTCAATTAACATTTAATGTTAATAGGTCATATGAGGCATATCCAAAACAGACATCTCCTCATGATAGTATAAGTAGGTAAGGTCCCAATAAGTAACAAGGCAACCAGATAAATATATCATGTGAGTGAGTTCCCAGGTAAAAACCAAGGTAACATAAACTCACTGAAAGATAAATCAGTAGCATCTGATTCTAGCTAAGGGGTAAGAGTTTAATCTAAGGAGCGTAATCCTAGTCATTCCACAATAAGGTGCCTACCGAGTCTAAGGTGATCGTCCATGGTAAAATGGGGCTATGAAAAGACAGGTCCCTATGGGATTTCACCATGGCACCTACTAGTCAACGTTGGATCCAGGGAGTGCATCTGAGTATCCTATAATAAAGAAAGAGAAGCAATAGTAGTATACTAGGAATCAAAGGAATATACAAGAACTGAATTCAAGGTGGGTATCAACCTAAGAAAACTGTATCCTTAAATCGGAATGGGGTTCTTGAGACCCAAGGTAGTCTCCTCTCAGAATCCAAGGCGAGCTCAAGTCATTCCATTCCAATTTGATATCGGAATCATATATTAATTAATTTGGTTCAATTATTTCCTTCCATTAGTGTGGACAGGACAAGTAGAGTTTAAACCACTGGTCTAAGCCTTGTCTTCCATTGGTGTGGATAGGCCAAGTAGTGTTGCAACCATTTAATCAAGTCTTAGTTGGACATTAAGGCATATTAAATTATTGAGGTTTACTCTTCTACCTACCATCAACATGAAAAGGGGTGCTACGGACATGCAACCTTTATTCATCTTCTTTAAATAAGTTCAAGTTATATACTTATTATACTCTCCATTTTACATTTCACATTTCACTTTAAATAAAAATTTGGAAGCACTTACCTAAGGTGGGTCAGGTGGTGAGCATACATTGTATATGCCATTATGAAATTATCATTAACAATAATCCATTTATTATAAGAATTATCACATTTATAAAGTTAAAGAAATGGCACACCCAAACGGTGGCTCAAACGTGCCAAAACACAAAAACCCAATTATGGAAAACCTTCAACATGAGGTGGATTGAGTGGTGGGTGAAGCCACTAACAACTAATCACATATTTGTCAAGAGCATAACAATACGATTCTAAGTAGTATAATCATGGAATTTTAATTTAAGAAGTGGTTTCCAACAAAACTGGTGGGCCCCACATGATTATTCTAAAAACAAGGAACTTTAGGGATGAGTTATAGACCACCCACATTAGGGTTGTATGAGATTTATCTTCTAGTATCGTCCCTTTATTTTCCTCGAATCGGAGTATATCTAAGAAAAGGTGAAAACACTCACATGGTGATATCTAGATCGAGAGTGAAAGATAAGAAGAATGGTTAAAGAGGACTCGAGTAATTACTATTGTGCATCCAAAGTGACGAACGGAAGATCGATGGGATGTTGGATGAAGAAGATCTATAGATTCCAAGTTTTTATCATTAAAATGCGCCAAAATGAGAGAGAACTAGGTCAATCCCGCATAAAATCAGATTAGGGAAGAAGGGGTTGGCTTAATAGATCATTAAGAGAATTTTAGACATTTTACACAGGTTTTTATCCTGCACACGGTTTTTCAGGCCCTGCGCAAACTGTGAAAGATGGTTCTTCCCGAACCTGTGAGAAAGCGGTGTTTGTATAGTTTGGCTACACAGCCATGCACCAACCATGCGAGGTGCCACTGTCCAAAAAAACACAAACCGTACGGTTAGGAAAACTGTGTGTTAACCGTGAAACTTGGCATGTTTTCCCAAAAAGAGGTGTCTTGAGCTGAAAAGAAGACCTGGACACCCTTATAACCTTTGATAACTCATTAGGAATCTATATTATGTCCAATGTAATGATTTAGACTGATAATTAATGGATCCATACATAAGTGAAAAATTGGTTTCTTACATATTTAACACTCATATGTATTAAACACCTGTTCAAAAATCTACTGACCAGGAAATATATATCATAATACAAAATTGAGAAAAACAACACCAAAAATATCATGAATAATATTTTAATTAAATCAATAATCAATTCTAGAGCTATTATTTTTATATAAATTATTTTTCTCAACATCGATCAACCCTTTATTACCTAAACATCAAGAATATATTAGGCCTATGATTTATTCATACCTCAACCATGTGTTCTATAATACTTATCCTAAAAAGTATAACCTTTTAATAAAATTACATTTGATTGTGATTTAATTTAATATTTGTTTCAGAACTCATATAAAATATCCACTAAAGAGAACTCTATAGATGTTTCACATAATCCTCCAAACATTTAGAATGTATGAGAATATCATCATTAAATATCACTCACTAATGAAAATATAAAGGAGTGTCAATATTTATTTTCTATTAAAAAAACCTCACTATCATAGGCAAGACTAGAAAATTCAACTTTATCATCATAAAATGTATATATTAATATTCCCAACCAATTTAGTATATTCCCTTTCCCATTTATCAGATTTTTTTAATCTAGATACATACCATTTTTATATTGATTTTCAAGATCCCGTTTCAATGAAATATTTAACACAAAATTGTTATCAATTAAATCAATGAACATGATCACAATAATATGGAAACTCAATAATAAGTTTTATTCAGTAATTAATCCTTAATTTCATACTTTGACACATTTAGTTCATGCTACATTTCTTTTTTTTTGGGGGGGGGGGGGGTTCTTATTAACCTAATATCTTAAATTAATTTGGAGATAAATCCATCATAATGGATTCTAAAGATAATGTTATTTCCCAAAGAATAAGTGAGAATAATTTGAGAATATGGATATAATCTAGAGTGATATGAAATTTATACTCGAAAAAATTATATATCATAAATCATGAAATAAAAATTTCCATAACATAATAAATGAATCAAAATATTTTGGAAACATGAGTAAATAAGTATTAACAAAGGGATCAGAACATTTTAACAAGAATAAATATAAAATTGTGACATCATTCAAATATGGAACAATAATTAGAATAAGGAAACAATAATTTCATTAGCCACATCATTAGTGAACAAGAATAGATGAATATAATATGTACTCATGGATACTAATATCATGAGTTATAAAATTTTAACTAATTGATTAAAGGGTTATATAGGACAACACCCATCATTCATCCATTATTTTGTGTGCTTGTTAAAGTAAATCAAAAATCATATTATTATGAATCTAAATAAAGAAAGTGGTTTTCATTCATACCATTTTGAAGGACCCATGGAAAGCAAATGGATTTCATAATCATTTAAAAAACATTCATTGTCCCATCAATAACATGATAAACCCATATAAAATCAATTGGTATATAAAGATATTAAGTAACATTCTTGGAAAATACCCTTCTATTATGAGGGTGAGGTATCTGGTATCAACATCATATAGATAAAATATATAATGATTTTTCAATAATATTCCATAATAAATTGAAATTGTGGAATCTATGTGAACACCCATTAGTTAAGGAAATGAAAAATAGGGTATTAAGAAAGAAAAACAATATAATAAAACATATTCTTATTCATTTTGGAAAGGAAAGAAAGAAAAATGTAGTGATAGATTATGATTTTATAGAAGAGAAAATTATTTGATCCATTCATAGAAAGAAAGTGTATCATTTCAAAATAACATATCCCTATTAAAATTAATGAAACATTTAAGGATGTTGATAGAGATAAAAAACATATTTTCAAGAGATTTATTTAAATAGTAAAACAAAATAATGGATCCAAAATAAAACTATTTGATATAATAAGTTTATTACACCTAACAATTCTTAAATTCTATATAAGGTTTAGATATAGGTAATGTCACTAAAAAATTAGTAATAACAATCCAGAATTAAAATTTCGTATGCCTATTACTTAATCTTGTGGGAAGTAGAGGGTCTAGATCACGAGTTTCTATTCTATGTTTTGCATTAAGATTTTAGGTTATCATTCAGTAGGATTTTTAAATAATACTATTATTAGGAATTTATTTTAATCTTATGAGATATATCATTGAATATAACCATTTTGAGAAGTTATATAATATAAAACATGATACACTGACCTCAATCACTGAATTAATATGGATAGTGAGGAATAATATGGCCTTTGACAGCTGCATACAACTTTTCATAGAGGATTCGTTTCCATTTAAAAATAACCAAAAGCAATATCTCATATTCAAATGGGTTCAATGAAAAATGAAATTTTTTATTTCAACATTTTACAAATTCTAAGTATGTCTAGAAGGTTTAAAAATTCACTTTTAATCAAATACATTTGTTAGATTCAACTGATGATAAAAAGGATTATAGTGAATGTTGAAGGTGTAGAATTATGTGCATTAGTATTTTTGGGGTGTGGAGGTGTTTTCAATACACATAATGTATTTGGAAAAGTATTTTTACAACACTAGATTGTGAATTTATATACACTTAGGGAATAACTTTGAGTAAGGATTTAGTAAAAAATTTATTATATCCTCTATGGATTGAATAATATTTGTTTTGAGTCAGATTCAAGTTGATCCACTGATAACTTAAAGAATTGTTCTACGAATGTTCCCCCAAAAATTATTCTTTTATGGATCAGCATCTTAAAAGATAGTTATGGTCATCAATTAAATTTGACCCATGTGACACACCCATGTATATGGCACCAAGTAAAAATCAAATTTTTACATTGAATTTTCAGTTTCCTAGATGTTCATCAGTCAAGTTAAGTTAGTTTTGTAGATAGTGGTATCATGATGAGACCGACTATCTATTAAACTCCACCGACTAGTTGGTGCTTTACAACAAAACACCTAGAGCTCTATAGGTGATAGTAGCCATCTGGTAGATATACATCTGCAAGATGATGGATACATATAGGTACATTCCCTATTCCTATACACATCAATTGGATAACTAGTCATCACTTTCTAGCCAATGGACCAATATCTCACCAGTGGGTGTGAAGTGACGCACTAGTTTCTCTATTGGACATATGATTAAGTAGAGGCTAAAATTTGATTTTAAACAAGAATTTTTTTTCTTAAATACTATTATTCAATCCTCTCATACCTAAATGTAAATTAATTTAGTTAGATTAATTATGGTGGAATTTTTGGATTTCTCATATTTAGTGGCAGTAGGATGAAACATGTGTTTGTTTTCTATACAGAAGATCAATCAGGATAACCAATTTAGAGGTGGTGTAAGGAGTTCATAATAGTATTCTAGGAAGAGATTTGATGTTTTTTACAAGTAGGGGAGAAATGGAAACCTCATACCAAATCACATGGATGTTAGAAAGGTGTGAAATTATTAGGTGAAATCATTTCATCTTCTATAGTTCCATGAGAGATCATCCTAGGGTCGTAGAGATTGATCCTACATTACCAAGGTATCTCAGTTTATATTTGACATGGGAAAAGTTTTGGGATCATAAAAATTTTCTATGGGTGATTCTCAGGTTGTGAATAAAATGAAAAATTAAATTAGACATCTAAATATAGTGAAGTGTGCAAAAAAGGTGTGTATGGTTGGACTGGCTTCTATGAGAGGTACATATTTTATTTAAATTTATATAGTTAGGTGATTATTTTATATTGGTGGGACTCATTACTTTATATCATCCATTGTCATTGATGTGATGTTTTTTAATTCAGATATTAGTCCATTACATATGACTTTCACAACTCCATTGGGATAGAAGTCAATGTAGGGTTTTATATGTCCTGAGTGTTATGTGAGAATTACTAACTGAGAAATCATATGTGATTTTCATGTTAATGATATTTATATATTTGATCTCATAATTGTAATTAATCTAACTATTGGAAATAAATCTAAGACTGATTTCTATCTTTATCATGTCCAATTACTTTTTTCACTTGGTGTCACTCATGTATTTTAGGATTTTTAGGGCCCTAGATTTGGAAGATCTAACCTTGTTGTCACATGTGATGAGATGATATCATCCTAATTGCTGATGATTTTTCCTAATTTTATTGATACATGTCTTAGTTTCCATAATAATTTGGTGATTAGTGAGTGTTTTAATGTTTTTTAGAAGATTTTTCTAAGATTAACACTTATAGGGAAGTTGATTCTATTATAGACATGATTTTAGGTACAAGTCCAATTACAATACCTTTATACCATACATAACCCATTGAGTTGAAATAATTAAAGGTTATTATTTAGGATCATGTGGATAATGGATTTATTTTTCCTATAATTTCATCTTGGGAATCTCTGGTACAATTTTAATAAAGGAGTGAAGGAGTCTCTTAAATTATTTTGATTATCAGAAAAAAAAACTAGGAAAAAAAAAATATATAACTTTATAAGCACTAATGAACTTTTCCTTCATCTCATGGGAGAACAGTGGTTTTCAATGATTCTTCTAATATTAGGGTACCATCATCTATGGGACTGAGAGGAAGATATCCCAAATACATTTTTCAATTATAGTTATAGTCATTATAAGTATCGAATGATGTTTTTGTGCCTGTAAAACACACCTATAGTATTTATAACATTAGTGAATAGAATATCCCATTAGTTATTAGATACTTTCATGGTTTTTTTGTAGAAGATATCATTTTTTATTTCAGATTAGTGTAGTATCATAATGATAATTTGAATATCATCCTTGGAGTTTTGAATGAATATATTATATATGGAAAGCTATTAAAATTTATTTTGTAGGTTCATGAGGTGAAATTTTTGGTCCATGTGATTTATATCAAGGGTGACTTAATGGATCTCAAGAAGATTATGGTAGTGATGTCATAGGATCAGTCCATAAATATATTTGATATCCATAGATTCATGGGTTATCTGGTTATTAATATTTAATTTTATATGACTTCTTTGAGATTAAATATCCTATTATAGTGTTAAAATATAATGTTATGATGCTTTTTTGGAGTGATCAGAGCCATATACCATTTAAGGATATGAAATTGATATTGAATTTACCTCCAGTCTTGATCCATCCTGAGCTAGGTTTGGTATATGATTTAGTATGTGATTCTTTATATATGGGTTTGGGTTGTATTATAATTTAATAAAGGTAGGTGGATGCTTATATATTTCATCAATTAGTATCTCATGAGAATAAATAACCCCTTCATGATCTTTAGTTGGCAGTTATTATGTATGGTCCTAAGACATTGCACCAATACCTCTTGCGGGAGCAAGTTATACTGTATTCTAACTACAAGAGTTTGATGTATATCTTCACTCAAATGGATATAAATTTAATACATTGGTGACGGGTAGATTGAAATTATAAATTTTATTTTGATACTTCATACAAACACCGAAATGGAAACTAGTCCATAAATACTATGAGGAGAAGATTACTAACTTAGATAGTGAGGAAAACATTGGAAAAGTTGTGCATAATTGGATTGTTTTCTGAGATTCACTTTAATGTATGGATATTTGATGATTAGATATTACCATCTTGTTAATGAGATTAATTAAACAAGGATTATGAAATTAATCTATGAATTACTGATGATTAAGAGTATTTATTCATTAATAGGATTCTTTATGGTTGGGAGACATCGGGTAAGGGGTCTCGGACTTCTAAGGGAGTTTTGTGCATTCAATGAAGGATCTTTGTTATGATATACATATGAAAGAAGATGATAGATAATGGATTCCTATCTAATTGTTCTATACACCGTAGTTCTATAAAAATGTATCATGACTTGATATATAACTACTAGTGGACATTAATGAGACATTTGATTGGGTATTTTGTGTCATGATGCCTTTGTGGTTAAAGAATTAAGGTAGAACATCTTAAGCCTGATGGGCTACTGTAACCCTTACCCATTCTAGTATGAAAATTGGATAAGATAAAAATAGAATTTTTTATTGGGATATCATAGACTCGTATATTAAAGGTTTATATGTGAGTGATTATTTATTTACTCATGAAATTATGGAATTTACTTCAAATTAAGTAGTCTACAGAGGTAGAAGATGTTGGTTACTTGTATATTCAGGTCATTATCAGACAATATGGTGTTTCACAATCTATCATATCTGATAGGGATCCTAAATATACAACATAGTTTTCAAGTGGATTATAGGTATCATTTCGTTTTTAGTTGAAGTTATGATGACATATCCACCCTAGACTGATGTCTAGACAAAGCGATCCATACAGATTCTTGAAGACATGATCAAAGAACACAGGCATGGGTTTAGTAGATCATGGGAGAAAAAATTACCTTAGTATAATTTTATTACAATAATATTTATTAGTATTTGATTAATATGGAAAATTTTGAGGTGTTTCATGGGTGGTAATGCATACCACATTTTTTTGGGAAAAGTATGGAGAACATTCTATGGTTGGACTGATCATCATTCAGGAGATGACATATATAATACCTTAAGATTAAAATATCGTAAGATAGTTTTTGATAACATATATGAAATGAAAAAAAGTATTATAAGATAACTTAACACCTTGAAAATTTATGATATATATCTTTTGGTGCACTCAACACTAGGTTTAAATGAAGCATGATACTCTATATTATGATTTCATCATGACCAATATAACCTAGACATTATATTGGAGGTTCTGAGTATGAAAAAATAAATTATGAAAATTATATGGTTTAAACATTAATAAAATATATTCAAGTTTTATTTATTGAGTAGAAATAAAATAGGAATCATTTAAAACAAAAAATAAAAGCTTCCGGAAAAAAAAATATTTTTCTAAAAGTCGGTTTAATAATGCTTTGCATAAAAAATTTGAAATTAATTTCAACAACTTTCTAAATTTTTTTAAAAAAAATTATATTCTATTTTTAAATTTACATGTCAAAATTTTTATTTGGATAATGGTTCATAATTTTTTGAAAAGGTATATTTATTGATGAATATTAAAAAATACAAATTTTACTAAAAAAATTATTTTCATTTAAATAATTTACAATGTAAAAATATATTTGAAATTTGTTTAAAATTAAAATTAGTTAAATAATATTATAATTTAACAAATTTAGGTTATTGTAATAAATTTCATATAGAATTATCATATAAAACTATTTAAACATTTGAATGTTTTTCTTTGTAGAATCATCTTTTCATCATGTCTGCAGATTTATATTTAAATTGAATATATACGCTACTATGAAATGAATTTGGAAAAATAGATTATGAATTTTTAATCATACAAAATTAAATTATATGACATTTTAAACTTAATTATTTCCATAATTATAATTTAAATAATAATAATTAATATCGTTGTTAAGGAGAAAACCGGTTTACATGGGTCTAAACTAAAAATATAAGGGTTAAAATGACCTAAAACATGTCCAAATAAGATTTAATATCCATATTTTTACTTTAAAGCTTATATAGTTCTATAATTAAACATTTTGGAGGCTTTTGGAATATGGAGACTGTGTTTTTACATTATTCATTTAAAAACATTCTTGTTTATCCTCTCCCCCACTTATAAAAGGCCACCCCCAATACTATCCACATCACACTTCCAAAAGACTTTGTTTTGGCCAATAAATGACCAAATAAATTCAATAATCCCCTCAAAAATTACTAGGGGCGTTCATTTTATGTTAAATCCAAGATAGTAATGATTTTGGTGCAAACCTAATTATTTTTTATGAATAATTGTTAACATTCTTAAATGTATGTTTTTATTTTGTTTCTTCTTCCACCTTCTCCAAATATTATAAAACTATGATAAGAAAATAAAAAAATTATTTAATATATAATTAGATGATATTATGTTAATTTAATAACCTATATCCATCTACACTCCCAAAAAATGAAAATATAAATCATCGATCGTGTGTACGACAGACTACAACCTCGCAAACTGATGTAAGTCATTTCCATCAACACCTTTCATGGATAGTTATGGATTTATTATATTTATATGATATTTATGAAATTTTAATTCTTTTTAAATTATTATATCTCATTTACCATCATAATTACTATTCCATTGGGGATACAATAACGTATATCGTGTGTATGGCGGAATTCCACCTCGCGAAGTGATGTGATTCATTTTACACTTATGCTTTATAAGTATTGTAGTAAGGAAAATATTAGTGGATATATGTCACGACCCCCTCCCCAAAAATTGTACCCCTCCTGGGCCGAAAATGTGAGAAGGAAGATAATGACCCCCGAGTCCCGCCTCCAGTAGGCCCTGGGTTGGAAACTAGCACCGAGGGTATAGTAAACCCACAAATGGGAGGCATTACCCTCTAAGAGAACACATGAGAAAGAGAGAGATAAGATATACACCAACCAACTCCAACTCAGAACTGAAATACAAAAGGAACCCAAGTAAATATATTAAATTCCATTCAAAAGTACTACAACTGAAAGGGAAAACTAAAAGTAACCAAAAGAAAGTAAAACGGCAGCGATCACAAGCCCGAACAACTCCTCTAACCACAAGCTAGTAGTAACCAGCTTGATCTCCAACCTACTCCAAGTGACCTGAAAAATGGTTTATATATACATAGGGTGAGTATAACAATATACTCAGTAGGATCCTATCCAATACTCTCATGAAAAAGTAAAGAAATCATGCTAAATCCCAGTGAACAACAAGTGAAACTAACTAGTCACCTAAACAGGTATACTAAGTTCCCAACCTCACCATGGCTACTCTCACCAAGTAATGCGTACAAGAATATAGCATATAATAAAGAATATAAAGGGCACCCCACTACTACTTCCCCACTAGTTTTCCACTTTTCCCCAACGACATACGTCTTGTGCATCTCTCCCCAAAGGCTTGCTCGCAGACACCTGGGTTAAGCTCCACAATCTACACCTCGTGCACCACAAACGCTTGCCCGCAGACACCTGGGCAAAGCACCACACCATCCTTACAACCAAAAGTAACCAGGTAAGTTCCGGGAGCCACCACTGCCCGCATAACATGTATCATACATTAGGTATTATACCTCAAGCCATTATAGCCCATACACCGAGTAGGGATCCTCAATCCATCACAACCTATACACGTTACACCTATAGTAGTCCATAGGATACTATATCCAGAATATATGTGTGTGAAATAACCACAAGCCATTACAGCCGTCTATACACATATATGGGGAAACTAACTGTTGTGCCTCTTGGAACATGTATCTACCAAGAGAAGTGAGTGGGGCCAAAGGGGGTGGTCAGCCATTCAACCTCCCATCAGAATGTTGGGGAAAACACCCCCCCTGGGCTCAGAATCCCCAGGGTGTCAGTTGCCCTTACCAACAGGGTGGAGTAGCATATAGAAACACAAAAAGTATAGAATATATTTATCACTCACATCCACACTATGGGCATTACCTAGTCTTAGATACAACTGCAGCTAACTTCTCTCAGACTCCAGGCCGCTACTTCTAAGACTAGGTATCCTATAAGCACACAAACATTTGAAGAGCTTTATTAGATTACTCCATTGTCATTTTATCAGTTCCACTGTACATTAATTAATTCATTAAACATTAATTAACCATGAACAATTCTACATTAAACCGAATTTGCATCACATTCAAAATCAACTGCTCCTTTTAAGATTCACATCACCTTTAAATTCCAGTATCTCCATCCCTATGGATTATCACTATTTAATCAAACTTTCATTACAGAATTACTTTCCCATATTCCCAGGCATTCTATAAAGGAATCCTATGCTACTAAACACAAAGGGGGATCAACACAGTGAGTAGATATACTACTCGTCGAGTCTTTTCCGCCTATAGCAAGAGTATAGACCCATTCTCCCTCGAGAGGCTAAACATGGAAAGCACGTGGCATACCCTGCGTGTCTTCACCTCCTTCGAAAGGAGGGTAAGAAAGACTAGCTGCTGTGAGCAGTGGGGAAAAGTAAAGCAAATAAACAACCAATCAAACCACCAAATATCCAGCCATCACATCCATCCCATACCATCATCCTTGGTGTCCTCCCTGACACCCACATGCATAAGCTAATGCATCTCTCCACCCTAGGTGTCATTCGATGCCACAACCACAAGTCCCCATGCCTCCACATATCACAACAGCCATCCAGGCTCACATCACATCACAAGCAGCAAGAAAGATCAACATCACATCAAATGGTCTCTTGTCCCTTTAACAAACAAGAGGGTAACTTAGAACCCATTAAAAAATTCCCACACAATATGTTTTTTAATCCATATTGAATTAGTAGATTTGTTATTCATATGTTCCAATTACGGGAGACCTAATCAGTAAGCTATCACAATTAAACAACCATGCTTACTTCCCTAACTTGATTAACATCAAATTAGAACAACTACAACAATGGAAACAACCAGATTCATTTACATACCTCTTTATCTTTAGACAATTAATTAATAATTAATTCCAACTTTACGTTCATTATCAATTTCCATCAAGAATGAACAACTAATAAAAGAAACCATAGATATCACTCTATCTAGAAAAACATGAGGCAAACTGTTATCATGGTACAAAGAAAAAACATGAGATCAACCAATTCTTTTAATCCGGTTCAAGTATTTAATTAGGTCAATTTCATTGTGATCCAAATGGATAAATCATGCTAATTCTACGATTGCACATATACAATTAGAGAAGCCACGAATCCCCTACCTTGAAGAGTTCTTGACGTCCTTTATCCACACAACGGGTCACAATCCTCCTCTCACGACAACTGCATCCACCAGAGGATGCCACGGTACGACAGTACCAACCAACCCCAAGAAAAACCCATTAGAATCTTGGAAATTACATGGTATAATATGGAAGGGAGAAACATTATAAGATGATTCTCAAAGGAATGATGATTAAACATACCTTATAGGGAATATTGAACGACACAGCTCGGTTTCATCCAAAATAGAGCGGAACCAATTGGAGGATTAGGGTTTGATTGTGAAACTCCTATGGGAATGATTGAAAGGTTCTAGTGTCTCTTAGCTGAGAACAAAGGGGAATAACAAGTTATAATGATATCTGGTTCCTTTTTGAAGATTTAACAAGGCAACGGTTTAAGATCCGGTTAATTATCCATTAAAAACGGATCACATTAACTCATGCGGTTTGACCAAGTAAAAACATCACGAGCTATTGGGATAATTAATATAGGATTTATGGTCTTTTAATTGTCTTAAGAGTCCTTAAAAATAAGTCTTTAAATGTATTTTACATCAATGAAAACGTCAAATGGGGAAAAACTGTAGGAAGGTGGAAACACTGTTCACATACTCAAAATTTGGAAAAGGCAAGTCTACCGATATGGAAACACTGTACAAGTCTACCGATCTGGAAACACTGTACAAGTCTACCGATAGAAGTCCACTGATAGAACCTCACTGATAGAAACAGTGTTCAAGTCTACCGATAGAAGTTCACTGATAGAAGATCACTGATAGAAACATTGTTCAAGTCTACTGATAGAATTCCACCGATAGAAGCTCACTAATAGAAACACTGTTCAAGTCTACTGATAGAAGTCCACCGATAGAACCTCACCGATAGAAACACTATTCAAGTCTACCGATAGAATTCCACCGATAGAAGCTCGCCGATAGAAACACTGTTCAAGTCTACCGATATAAGTCCACCAATAGAAGCTCACCGATAGAAACACTGTTCACTGAGCCTCACCGATAGAAACACTGTTCACCTACCGATACTGTTCAAAAAACTGAAAACACTGTTCACAGAACTGGAAATTTAGCAAAGTGTTGGGGATAAGTCACCTTGACCTCCCTAAACACCTCCAACACCACATTTTCACAAAGTAATGGACCGAAGAGGTCCGGTCCATTACATTAGATACCTCTTAAAACATTCTCGTCCTCGAGAATTCAAAACCAACCTAAAGAATAAGAAAAAATGGGGCCCGAACAACCACCCATCGAGATACCTCTCAGAAAAGAGCAATCCACAAAAAGGAATAAAAGAAGTTCATAAATAAAACATGAAAGGTCTAACCACAAAGGAAACATCATTACATGAAAAGCATTAAACATTAAACAACTCTTGGTACTGAGCACATATCTATGAATCACGCTCCCAGGTACTCTCCTCCATGCCACCGTGTCACCAAAAGACACGAACTAAAGGGATAGAACGCCCACGCAAAACCTTCTCCTTGCGGTCTTGGATATCCATAGGTCGCTCCTCAAAGGTTTCATCACCATCAATATCGATCTCTCCCCAATCGATAACGTGAGATTCATCATGAAGATAACAACAGAGCTGAGATACATGGAAAACATTATGTATCTGACTTATCAGAGTGGGAAGTGCTACTCGATACGCTACAGCTCCAACACGAGCTAACACCTCGAAAGGCCCAACAAACTGGGGAGAAAGCTTACTTCCACGACCAAACCTTCGCTGCCCACGACGGGGAGTCGCCTTCAGAAACACATGATCCCCAACATTAAACTCTAAGGGTCTCCTTCCTTGATCAACATATGATTTCTGACGATCTTGTGTTGTCTTCATCCTCTCACGAATCACTTGAACCATCTCTATTGTATTCTGCACTAGTTCTGGTCTGAGAATTTTTAACTCTCTGACCCCAGTCCAGCACAACGGAGAACAGCATGGCCAGCCATACAAGGCTTCAAACGGCGTCATACCGATGGTAGAGTGAAAACTATTATTGTAAGATAAATCTACCTAGGGTAAGTGCCTCATCCATAAACCTCCAAAATCAATAACACAAGAGCGCAACATGTCTTCAAGAGTCTGGATGGTTCACTCTGTCTGACCATCTATTTGAGGAAGAAAAGCAGTGTTAAGGCACAGTTGAGAACCAAAAGCATGTTGGAGACCCCTTCATACCCTGGAGGTAAAACATGGATCTCGATCAGAAATGATCATCCTAGGGACTCCATGAAGTCTCACCACCTCCTCCAGATACTGCCTCGACAAAACATTCACTGAGCTCGACTCCTTGATCGCTATGAAGTGGGCCGATTCTGTTAAATGATCCACTACCACCCATATAGCATCATGTCCTCCCAGAGCTTGAGGTAAACCTGTTACAAAGTACATTGATATGTACTCCCACTTTCACTGTGGAATCTCTAATGGTTGGAGAAGACCACCAGGAACACGGTGTTCGGCCTTCACCTTCTGGAAGACAAAACATCGAGACACACACTCTGCAACCGCACCCTTCAGCCCAGGACACCAAAAGTGACTCCTCAAGGATCGGTACATCTTTGTCACACCAGGATGTACTACCAAGGGTGAACTATGGAACTCTCATAGAACCGTCTCATGCATCGCCAAGGGAACAAAAAGCTTTCCCTGATACAACACTCGGTGTTTTTCATCCTCCGACCAACCATCAGGGGCCTCACCACAAACAACTTTGTCTCTCAAAACTTCCACATCGAGATCACCCAACTAGGACTCTTCCACCTTCTACATCAGGGACTACTACACCATCATCTGGAAAAGACAACCTCTACATCCAACCTCTTCTATATCAAGATGAAAAGCTGACAGTTCCTCCATTACTCTCCAGGAATCACCAGATTCACGCACAACATCATTACGTGACTTTCGGCTCAGTGCATCAGCTACAATATTCCCTTTTCCAAGTGTATATGATATTTAAAAGTCATATTCCTTCAAGAACTCCATCCACCGACGCTGCCGCAAGTTCAAGTCATGTTGGGAGAAAACATACCTCAAACTCTTATGATCGGTGAAAACCACAAAGTGCTCACCAATGAGGTAATGTCTCCACAACTTCATAGAAAACACCACGGCTGCCAACTCAAGATCATGGGTGGAATAGTTGCGTTTATGGGGATGCAACTGCCAAGACCCATAAGAAACAACTGACCTCTATTGCATGAGAACATAGCCTAGCCCCAGATGAGAAGCATCACATAAAACATCAAACTGGACTCCCTCCACTGGAAGACAAAGGACTGGATCACTTACTAACATCTCCTTTAGATACTCGAAAGTTGCCTGACACTGATCAGTCCATATGAACGCTTGATCCTTCCTAGTCAAAGCTTTCAGAGGAGTCACAACTCGGGAGAAATTGGCTAAAAACCTCCTAAAATAGCCAGCAAGACCATGGAAACTTCGCACCTCTGACACGGTCTTGGGGGTTTCCCAAGACACCACTGCTTCTATCTTGGACGGATCCACAGCTACTCCCTGTTGGGACACAAAATGCCCCGAGAAATGAACTTCTCGATCCCAAAACTCTCACTTCGACAACTTCCCAAACAACTGATGTTGGCAAAGAACTCCCAAAACGGATCCTAAATGCTCTGCATTCTCCTCTTCAGATGTGGAGTACACAAGGATGTCATTTATGAAAACCACCAAAAACTTGTCCAAGAACTCATAGAACACAACATTCATCAATCCCATAAACACAGCTGGAGTATTCGTCACACCGAATGGCATTACAACAAACTCATAATGCCCATGACGACAACGGAAAGCAGTCTTCGGGATATCCTCATCCTTTACATGCATCTGATGATATCCTGACCGCCAGTCGATCTTTGAGAACCAACTTGCACCCTTCAATTGATCTAATAAGTCATCAATCCACGGGAGAGGATAGCGGTTCTTTATTGTCACTTTTTTTAAGCAACGATAATTGATGCACAACCGCAAAGTGTCGTTATCCTTTTTCACAAAGAAAACGGGTGCACCCCACGGTGACACACTTGGCCGAACAAAACTGCACTACAACAGACCATCAAGATGTATACATATCTCTTGTAACTCAAAAGGGGCCAACCTATACGAAGACATAGAGATAGAAGATGCTCCTGGATCTAGCTCGATCCCAAACTCGATCTCTCATTGAGGAGGTAATGCTACAACCTCTTCTGGAAAGACATCAGGGTACTCCTCTACGACCCTAGGAAACGCCAACTGCTGAACCTCTGATGAACTCAGCATCATCCCATCCATCATGGATGACAAGGATGGAACTCGTCTATGACCCATATGAGGATCTCTCTCACCAACAAACACCACATCCTCTCCATCTTCATCAAAGAAAACGACCTTCTTCCTGTAGCAATCCACAATAGCCTTCACCAAATACAACCAATCCATGCCAAGGATGACATCATATGGTTGTATTCGTAAACATAGGAAATCTCCCCAAGAGCGGTGTTTCCCCAACACTATCTCATAGTCTCTACATACTTAATACAAGCTATCTCGACTTCCAACTGGCGTAGTCAACGCCAAGGGCACTGGAAGCCTCTCTACCTCAAGTCTCAAAGCACAGACAAGGGTAGGTGATATGAAGAAGTGTGTCACTCTTGAATCAAACAAGGCATAAACCAAGGTAGAAAACAAGAAAAGGGTACCTTGAATGACATCTGGCTCACCTGGGGTTGGCAACGCTAGAGCATGAAGCTAACCACGACCTCCTCCACGGCCACTCTGACCCTGATGACGACCACCACCACGGTCGTGCTCTGCTCTCTGAGGATGGGGAGCATCATGGGGCTATCCTCTGCCTACTCCATCTACCCTCTGGTGATCTAAAGTTGGTACAACCTGCTACTACTGCCTCGGCTGGAACTGCCTCAACGGAGGAACCTGGAGCGGAGCACCCGGTGCATGATGACTGATCTGAAAATTCGGGCACTCCCGCTGCTGATGACCATGACCACCATAAGAAAAACAAGCACCTGATCCCTTGGCATAGGCCTGAGAGTTGCTGCCTCCTGAGAAACAAGATGGGAAGGGCTGGGATCTACCCCTAGGTGAATGGAAACTCTTCTACCCTGAAAACTGGGAACCCCGAACCACAGCTCTGCTTCGTGAGGAATCATGACGATTCCCCTCTCGTGACGATCTGGTCCTGGCTAAATTCCTCTCAACAACCTCTGCCCTCGCCAGCACCTCAAGATATGTCTTCAACATAAAAGGGGTGACCGGGCGCTGGATCTCTGGACGCAAAGCCTCCTCGAAATGCCTCGCCCTGGCCTCATCATCTGGTAACAGGTCTGAATCATATCGTAGAAGGTTCCTGAAATGGATTCCAAACTCTCGAACACTGGAGCTCCCCTGTCAAAGGGTAAAAATCTCATGACGACTGGACGCCTTCATAGTTGATGAAAGAAACTCAACACTAAACCTGTCTCGAAACTCCTCCCATGATATCGTTGACTCCTCGCGATCCCTGAGGAACAAGAACCACCACTACCTTGCTGCTCCATGCAGCATCATCACAACCAAGGACACTCAGTGTTCCTTCTGAGCACGAATCGAACTGAAGCCTATCTCAACCTCCTCCAACCAGTCTTCTATGACTGCATCTGAAACAGAGCCCTCATACTTTTGTAGACTATAGCACTGAAACTCTTGGAGTGTCTTCCTCCAAGTGTCATCGTCGTCAACCTCTACCCGGCAGCGATCTGTTGGAACAGCCTGCAGGACATCTTCTACACAAACCTGACGAGGACGTCGACCTAGATCCATACCTGTAAAATAACAACTGTTATAGCTCCTAATCTTGGAATATGGAAGACTCAACATTAATTAATTAATTGTTTTCTTTTATTAATTTTAGGTTATCATATCCCAAGGTCTACCCATTCAAACACAGGCACAAGGAAAAATGATGCATGATCCTTTCCGAGGTCTCTACCCTGCAACTAGTATCACTTTGTTTAGTATCCATTGTAAACTTAAAGGTCCGTACGTCAGATCATAGGGGGCCCTAAACACCTATGTCTCATCCGGTCTCCAGTGTTTACCTCACTTGCTAAAGATGAATGACATTGTTTCCCTACCAACCCAAGCAACCTCATGTGTGCCTAACTTCAAACTCCATCCTATCCCACAACCAGACCTCTGATACCACTCTGTCACGACCCCCTCCCCACAAAGTGTACCACTCCTGGGCTGGCAATGTGAGAAGGAAGATAATGACCCCCGAGCCCCGCCTCCAGTAGGCCCCGGGTTGGTGACTAGCACTGAGGGTATAGTAAACACACAAATGGGAGGCATTACCCTCTAAGAGAACACATGAGGAAGAGAAAGATAAGATAGACACCAACCAATTCCAAATAAGAACTGAAATACAAAAGGAACCCATGTACATTTATGAAATTCCATGCAAAAGTACTACAACTGAAATGGAAAACTAAAAGTACCCAAAAGAAAGTAAAACGGCAGTGACCACAAGCCTGAATAGCTCCTCCAACCACAATCTAGTAGTAACCAGCTTGATCTCCAACCTTCTCCAAGTGACCTGAAAAACAGTTTATATATACATAGGGTGAGTATAACAATATACTCAATAGGATCCTACCCAAGCCTCTCGTGAAGAAAGCAGGCTAAAGCCCAGTGAACAACAAGTGAAACTAACTCATCACCTAAACAGGTATACTAAGTTCCCAACCTCCCCATGGATACTCTCACCAAGTAACACAAACAAGAATATAGCATAAGGTAAAGAATATCAAGGGTAACCCACTAATACTTCCCCAATGATTTTTTGCTTTTCCCAAACGACATACGTCATGTGCATCTCTCCCCAAAGGCTTTCCCGCAGACACCTGGGCTAAGCTCCACAATATGCACCTCGTGAACCACAAAGGCTTGCCCGTAGACACCTGGGCGAAGCACCACACCGTCCTCACAACAAAAAGTAACCAGGTAAATTTGGGAGCCACCACATCCCGCATAATGTGTATTATACATCGGGTATTATACCTCAATCCATTATAGCCCATACACCGAGTAGAGATCCTCAAGCCATCACAGCCTATACACGTTACACCTATAGTAGTCCATAGGATACTATATCCAGAATATATGTGTGTGAAATAACCACAATCCATTACAGCCGTCTACACACATATATGGGGGAACTAACTATTGTTCCTGTTGGAACATGTATCTACCAAGAGAAGAGAGCGGGGCCAAAGGGGGTAGTCAGCCATTCGACCTCCCATCAAAATATTGGGGAAAACACCCCCCAGGGCTCAGAATCCTCAGGGTGTCAGTTTCCCTTACTGACAGGGTGGAGTAGCATATAGAAACACAAAAAGTACAGAATATATATATAACTCACATCCACACTATGGGAATTACCTAGTCTTAGATAAAACTGCAGCTAACGTCTCTCAGACTCCAGGCTACTACTTCTAAGACTAGGTATCCTATAAGCACACAAACATTTGAAGAGATTTATTAGATTACTCCATTATCATTTTATCAATTCCATTGTATATTAATTAATTATTTAAACATTAATTAACCATGAACAATTCTACATTAAACTGAATTGGCATCACATTCAAAATCAACTGCTCCTTTTAAGATTCACATCACCTTTAAATTCCAGTACCTCCATCCCCATGGATTATCACCATTTAATCAAACTTTCATTACAAAATTACTTTCCCATATTCCCAGGCATTCTAGAAAGGCATCCTCTGCTACTAAACACAAAGGGGGCTCAACACGGTGAGTAGATATACTACCCGTCGAGTCTTTGCCACCTATAGAAAGACCATAGACCCATTCTTCCTCGAGAGGCTAAACACGTAAGGCACGTGGCATACCCCGCATGTCTTCACCTCCTTCAGAAGGAGGGTAAGCAAGACCATCTGCTGTGATCAGTGGGGAAATGTAAAGCATATAAACAGCCAATCAAACCACCAAACATCCATCCATCACATCCATCCCATACCATCATCCTTGGTGTCCTCCCCGACACCCACATGCATAAGCTAATGCATCTCGCCACCCTAGGCATCATCCGCGGACACAACCACAAGTCCCCATGCCTCCACATATCACAACATCCGTCCAGGCTCACATCACAGCACAAGAAGCAAGAAAGCACAACATCACATCAAATCGGCTCTTGGCCCTTTAACAAACAAGAGGGTAACTCAGAACCCTTTAAGAAATTCTCACACAATATGTTCTTTAATCCATATTGAATTAGCATATTTTTTATTCGTAGGTTCCAATTATGGGAGACCTAATCAGTCAGCTATCACAATTAAACAACCATGCTTACTTCCCTAACTTGATTAACATCGAATTAGAACAACTACAACAACGGAAACAACCAGATTCATTTACATACCTCTTTATCTTTATCCAATTAATTAACAATTAATTCTGGCTTTACGTTCATTATCAATTTCCATCAAGAACGAACAACTAATCAAAGAAACCATAGATATCACTCTATCTAGAAAAACATGAGGCAAACCGTTATGACGGTACAAAGCAACAGCTTGCGATCAACCAATTCTTTTAATCCGGTTCAAGTATTTAATTAGGTCAATTTCATTGTGATCCAAAGGGGTAAATCATGCTAATTCTACGATTGAAAATATACAATTAGAGAATCCACGAATCCCCTACCTCGAAGAGTTCTTGACGTCCTTTATCCACACAATGTGTCACAATCCTCCTCTCACGACAACTGCATCCACCAGAGGATGCCATGGTACGACAGTACCAACCAACCCCACGAAAAACCCATTAGAATCTTGGAAATTACATGGTATAATATGGAAGGGAGAAACATTTTAAGATGATCCCCAAAGGAATGAAGATTAAACATAACTTATATGGAAGACTGACCAACACAGCTCGGTTGCATCCAAAATAGAGAGGAACCAATCGGAGGATTAGGGTTTGAGTGTGAAACTCCTACGGGAATGATTGAAAGGTTATAGTGTCTCTTAGATGAGAACAAAGGGGAAGAACAAGGGAGAATGATATATGGTTCCTTTTTGAACATTTAATGAGGCGACGGTTTAGGATCCGGATAATTATCCATTAAAAACGGATTGCATTAACCCACGCGGTTTGACCAAGTGAAAACATCCTGAGCTATAGGGATAATTAATATAGGATTTATGGACTTTTAATCAGCTTAATAGTCCTTAAAAATAAGGCTTTAAATGTATTTTACATCAAAGGAAACGTCAAATGGGGCAAAACTATAGGAAGCTAGAAACATTGTTCACATACTCAAAATTTGGCAAAGGCAAGTCTACCGATCTGGAAACACTGTACAAGTCTACCGATCTAGAAACATTGTACAAGTCTACCAATAGAAGACCAACGATAGAACCTCACTGATAGAAATAGTGTTCAAGTCTACCGATATAAGTCCACCAATAGAAGCTCACCGATAGAAACACTGTTCAAGTCTACCGATAGAAGTCCACTGATAGAAGCTCACCGATAGAAACACTGTTCAAGTCTACCGATAGAAGTCCACTGATAGAAGCTCACCAATAGAAACATTGTTCAAGTCTACCAATAGAAGTCCACCGATAGAAGCTCACCGATAAAAACATTGTTCAAGTCTACCGATAGAAGTCCACCGATAGAACCTCACCGATAGAAACACTGTTCACTGAACCTCACCGATAGAAACATTGTTCACCTACTGATACTGTTCATAAAACTGGAAACACTGTTCACAGAACTGGAAATTTGGAAAAGTGTTGGGGATAAGTCACCTTGACCTCCCGGAACACCTCCAACACCACATTTTCATAGAGTAATGGACCGGAGAGGTCCTAGACATTACAATATATGTGGTATTTATGAATTAAAAATAGTTATTCAAATATATTAAAACATATAACATTTTTTCCTTCCAGCATGTTGGAAAATAATAATGTCGCTCATGCATACGTGTGGACTGCTACCTCCACATAGCAATGTGAAATATTTTTCATTATATTTTTAAGTAAATAGTAATAAGGATGTATTTTTCTAACATAAATTATAATAATTATTATTAAAATTTCAAATAATAATTATTTTCCTTTCATTCCATCCTTCTCAAAAAATGGGTAACTACATTCATGCATACGTGCGACCAACCGTCTCCATGAATGGTATAATTCATTTTATATCTCTAACTTTAATAGATTACTATGAAGAAATATATAATGAATAGATATTATATTTATATCATATTTATAATGATATATATTATGGAATCATAATCAATTTCAAATTGAAAAAATTAATGAATCGAAACATACCTGAAAAATGATGCAATTACCACCCGACACATAGATTTTAACAAGGAATTTTTAATAAATGGGTCATAAAAGACAATAAGTAAATACTATATGTAATTATATGTATTTTTAAAATTTTATAATAGATTTATAAAAAACCTATATTTTTTATACATGTGTTTTATATACATATGATTGAAGTACAACCTGAGGTAAGGGTTTCTCCTATCACTTTTACTTTTGTGATACATATGTCATATTCAACTCTTATTCAGTTTTTGTGGTGTATATACATCCCAATTTATATTATATATACTAAATATATTTAAATTCATGGTATTTTATGTTTAATTTAATTCTATTTCTATTAGGGTCTTAGGATTCAAATGTTACCAAAGTGGTAAGTGTTTATTTCATAATCTCATAAATTTTCGAGACTGTTTACGTGTCAAACTCCTTTGGGGGAATTGTTTGTTATTTATATCTTAAATAAATTATTTTTCTTAAACTCTGATTATTCATGAATTTTTTATGTAATATTAATATTTATCCACTCTTTGGTACTTAAAATAATTAATAAATCTTTTTTTAAGAAAATATGTCTTTATTTATCACTTCGTTCACAAATATTTATTCTTCTAAAACTATGTTTTCAAAATTAGTTTTAAAAAAATGATATAAGGATTATAAAATTTATTTATTAAAGACAGTTTTACCCATGTTTTACTTTTTAATTTTTTTAATGGAATAATCATGTATTTTTTCAAATAAGAACTATTTTTCTCTTAATGAAAATACGAAATGAATCTTTGTTTTAAAATGTATTTCACTTATGAAATTTACCACTATAATGACTGGTTAATGTTTTAAAGAGTAATTTTTAGGCCTCAATGTTTATTTTCAAATAAAAATATTTTTAAATGTATTTTTTGAACTCCTAGTTTAAGAATTATTTTAATGATGAAATTATTATTTTCCTCAAGAATGTTTTAATGAAATTTCAATGGTTTTTAAATTCATCAATAACATCATCCATTTATTCTATACATGATCCACCAAGTATATATTTTATTGATATCATAAATATTTTTTTATTTAATTTTTCATGTTCAGTTTTAATTATGAAGTTCTATTTGATTTTCATTCATCGTATTATATTTAATGGTTTATTATTGTGTTTATTTGATCGGGGTAAGTATTAAAATTTAATTTTCTAGTTTTTTGATATAAATGTTTATGAAAATTGTTTTTAAAACCATTAATATAAGTAATGCATTATAAATATTATGTTATGCATGGGGCCAAGTTATGGATATCCCTTCAATGCATCGATAGGTCACGTGAGACAAATAATTTGGCCAAGTAAAATGTTTTTACTCAAAGTTTTAAACTATCTTCTGAATGATCTTTACTATATGTTTCATAGGGCCAAAATTATTCATTAAATCATTATAAAATTATTTTATTATATCCATGTGATTATAAAATAAATTATAATATCTGTGGATATGTTTGAAGATCTTGTCATTATTTATAAATAATTATTTTGATCATCTTTTATTCTAGCCACATTATTCTAAAGTTAATGTTTAAATTTAATGTGTATCAATTGTTTACCTTTATATATTGATAATAATTATATAGTTATGATATATTATACTAAATTCATACCTATATTGATCATCTAAGCTTACCCATTTCTTATATTTTATTTCACCTAGGAGTTTGGGAGGTATTTTTTGTTTGATATGCAATACTATTATAGGGGTTTTAATAGAGTTATAAATGAAAATAATATATTG
The DNA here is from genome assembly GCA_963277665.1 of Viscum album. Lineage (NCBI taxonomy): Eukaryota > Viridiplantae > Streptophyta > Magnoliopsida > Santalales > Viscaceae > Viscum > Viscum album. The sequence continues at coordinate 82,166,073 of OY728121.1, read as the reverse complement.
TATTTTATATTTAAATTATTTTAAGATATTTATTTTTGTATCTTGATTACCAAAACTAATAAAATATTTTGCCCTTTAGGGTAAAATTCCTTAGATCTGATGAAAATAGAACAATGTATGCTCTAACTTTGGGATACCAGGCTCTGGATTCTTGCAGTTGGTATCTGAGGAAGTTCAGTAGAAACCTTAGGAACTATATAAAGGAGAAAAATTATTATGAAACATATCTCTATGATTTAATTTGATTATAATTATATAATAACATTCTAAATTATTTATAAGGATGGGATTATGTTATTTTTTTAAGCAATACATCCTTTTCTAGATACTACAATTGGGTGTGGTTCTGATAAATATGTACCTAGGTGTAATAAATATGAAAAGGGTGTGTCAGTATTGATGTGATTTTGACATATTACACAAAAATGGGACTTACTGTGAACCCAGTTTGACATTCCTAGAGGATATACATATCTTAATTGACATCTTATATATAAATGATCATGAGGGATTTGAATAAATGAAGACCGTGAATGAACTAGGATAAAAATATGATGGCAAAAGATGATAATAATTGGTCATGATTTAGATATAAAATAACTTAATCTCCTAGATTATGCGACTTCCAACTATCATTAGTGTTTCTCACATTGTTATTTTTGGTTTTGTTCAATGGTTTGAACCTAAAAGAAACTGTGTTGACATTGGATGTGATAGACAATGTGTTTATGAGAAAAAAATGGGATGATGACTTAGGTGATGGATATTGTGATTATATCAATTAATTTATAATGATATATTTTTAATAATATAAAACTATACCAACTAATGGACTCTCTAAATAATAGGAGGATAGAGTTTGCTGAGAGATCGAGTGGCAGAGAGCATTGAGGAAAGAAGATTTTGTTTTCTATATATCAAGAAGATTGGAATAAATAATAATTGAAAGAATTACCAGAATGAGAAGATTTTATGGGTATGGAAATTGATGCAAAGAAACTAATTTAAATGGAAAAACAACATGTTTGGTTAACTACATGGATTAGAAAAATGGTCTCTATAAGGTATCATCAACAGTTGAACGCTTAAAATAAGGAAAGTATAGGAAAGATAAAAATAAATCTCCTAAGGGTAAACATCATAAATAAAATATAAAAGGTTATAAAAGTAAATTTTATACTTATGATGATGAGGATACTACAAATTACACATAAAAGGAAGGAGGTATTATAGAATAAGATGACAAATCATAGTTAATGGTTTAACAGTGAACTTGAATGATTAATGTTCCTGTGTATTCGGATTCAATAATTTTATTGTAACATAATTTTAACAATGATATTATCATTATAACAATAATGAAACTTATAAGGATTTTACTACTATAGTATTCATTATGTATTTGAAAACATATGTTGAAAGCTATTAATAAATAATAAAAGTGATACATTGGAAAAGTCATTTTTTGTAAAACACATGATCGATGGAGGATGAACCTTAATATTTAAATTATGTTGAGAAAATAGTGTTTAGTTTGTATGAATATTGTTATTAATAATGTAAATTGGATGGTATTAATGAAATTGGAACAGATTATTGACTTGTTGAAAAAACAGTTTATGTTATCACTGATGCAGTTTTTATCATTATTTTATTTATAGAATATATTATAAAATATGATATTTTATTTTTGGATACATTAATTTTTTCAATATGGTTTTTATAGTGATTATGGAATTCACATATTTGGAATGAGATATTATTTATAACTTCCCTAAACCCAGACTCTTATATCTGATTCTAAAATAAAAAACATTAGATTTATGGTTCGGATGCTGATGAAGGTGACCTATTTTTCACCATCAAAAACAAAAAAAAATTGAATGGAAATATTACATCACATACATACCAAATGACCTTTTAGGTATATATTTTTAGTGAATTAGGATAAACCCTAATAGAAAAATATGCATTAATTTAAGGGAGTATTTTTCTACTATAACTAGAATTTTTTGCTCTATATTAAGTCTGAAACATATCCCATAAACAAAGTCATTTATGAATATTTTTTTAGAAAAAAATAATAATTTAATTATCATTAGTTATAACCAAGTTAATAAGAAACTGGTGAAGGGCGTGATAAAATTTCCTATGATAATAAATTTAATTATTATCAATTTAATGTCATCAGTGATCATAATAAGAGAATAAGGGTAAAATGAAAAGATCAAAGTGCATGATCATAACATAAAAATATTTACACCCATCAATATAAGGATTATGAAACATGAAACCCTAGAGGGAGGCATCAGAAAAGAAATATTGATAGCTGATGGGGCATCATTAAATCCTATAGTATTACCAAATTATGAAATTTATTATACAAATCAAACAAAATACTAAACTACAAGGTAGTATATGATATTCAAGTCTGAGGTTGAACTCATAGAGACGGGGTTAGAGATAATATTAATTAAAAAATGAAGACCAAAAATAATTTTTTTGTATAAATTGTATCTAAGGTAATGAACATGTGATTAGTAAAGAATATGGGAGAAGAAAATATAAAAATTGTACCATAAAAATGAATCCAGGTTCACGGGATAAAAAGGTAGGAAATAATTAATTAACCATCATGAAGTCATTAGAATCAGTTTTTAGAGAGTCTAATGGTCATGGTAGATTATATCTATCCTAAAATATCCTTTTCATTTGGTCAGGTACTTTGGATTTCTAAATAATGGGTAACTACAAACCCTTTTTAGTCATAGTGTATGAACTATCCCAATGGTCATGACAGAAGTTTAAACCCTATAACTCAAATTAAAAAAGGCACTCAATCAACTATGGAAATATTCATGCTCAAAGAAAGAAAGAAATTAAATCCATATCTTAACCCTACTTACAATGGTTATGAAAAATGAAATAGGTAATAGATTGAAGTAATGAAAATATATGGGAACCCAACATGAGTTTTAATAATAAAAAATATAATGCCTTATACAATAAATCCCCATTCATCACACATCCCGCAACACCATAAAATCCAAATATCATGCTATCCATGAGAGTGTGATAAAAAGAATAAACTAAAACCTATAGAATACTAGAAAAATGGCTCTATGATCGACATGGTCTAGTGTCTTCTCAGTTTTCCCTATATACTGATCCACCAAAGTAGCAGTTGATGTTGTCTATAAATAGAGATTTTTGTCAACCCATCAACACTGTCACGTTAAATATTTAGTTTTATAATTGGTTCATGATGTTTATATTTTGCACATTATATAAGATTAAAGAGAAGAAGATTCTAAGAATCAACTTCTATCCCAATACTCTCACGATGTGTATTGTGTACACATAGTGTAATGGATTCTCATAGCATGGATTAATTCACGAAATGAAATGGAGGTGGTGATGGATTCTCTGTCAATGAATAAAAATCATGTAGTGTTTCTATGACATTTAAATTGATTCCTCTCATTCTATAAGCTACTCTACCTTTATGCAATGTTGGCAATAAGATTCAATATTCTGGTGTCATGTTATGCTTCTTCGTGATGCAATGGAAAGTGTCCTTTAGATCCTATGTTCACCTCTTTTCACTCATTTTAATATAAATATTTTATCCTAAAATAAAACAAAAAACAAGTTAAATAATACAATAAGTGTAAATATTAATCATTTTCTTACAAAAATTAATGTCTTAAAACACGTGAAAATGTATTCAAAAAATACACATATCAAATATCCCCACAATTGAATTAATACATGTCCTCAAGGATGAAATATCAATATACTACAAAGGAAAATAAATTTATCATGATTTAAATACATGGTTAATAAAATTAATTTATACACTATGTAAATAGAGAAATCAATGTTAATGATGAAGGTTTCACTATTTTTAGGATCAAATGACACTGAGGATTCAGGGTATGTGGGTAAATAATATAAAATTAAAGCTCAAAATGAGTTCTGACTCTAAATCATAATAAATTATATCAAAATATACATTCCAAAAGAATATCCCTTCACAAATATCATTTCAATATCCCCCATAAAATCTCAATGTGGGATCATGTTACATATAAGAACAATGAATGAATCATCCTCTCTTTCTCTTTTTAGTAAATTTTCTCTTTTCTATTAATTTTTTTATTTTTCGAAAGATATAAGAAAGATAAATATCACATATACCACCTAACCACACACGATCTAAGTATCATTAGTTTTTCATGTGGTTATATTTGATCCTCCCATGATATAAGACAGTTTTTCAATTTTTATTTTGTATTTATTATAATTTTTTAGCAAGAGTGATGAATAATAAGACATAATGGAAATACATGGACTCTCCCCAAATCATAATTAAAACCCAACAAAGTATCTTCAATGTAGTATATCCTGATACATCATGTAAAATCCCTCCACCACACTTACTCATTTAAATATCTTGAAAAAACATTTATAGGAAGGATGGAATGGAAAAAATATTCTTATATCATTGATCATTTATTAACAATGCTATTCAAGGATTATACAGTCTTAAAAATGACTAATGTTATGTGGGTCCAAGGATAATGGGTTAATAAAAAATAATTCCTCAATAATTTTAAAAGTGCCTCTATTTAGTCATAGCTTTGATAAGATGCAAATTATGTTCTATAAGATACATTTCTTATTTTAACAGGAAATATACTATAGAAATAATTGGAAAATTTGGGATCAGAGGATGTCTTGGTAATTGTAAGAATAATTAGAAAAATTCTGATGAAAATGAATATTAATAATTAAATTAATTAATTAAAATATCATAATTTCAATCCATGGAAAAATCTACAAAAAATCATTTACAAGAATCGACACACTTCTCTAAATTATTATTTCAAAAATATTAATCAAAAATAATATTCCAAAAATATTATTTTCCTCATTTTTCTCATTCAAATTTATTTATAATAAACATTAAAATTCATTGTATGCTAATTTTCCTAAGCATTTTATATCTCATAGTTTTGTTCACTAAAGAAATAATCTAGTGTATACATGAATTTTATGTAGTCAAAATCATTAAACAAATTGATTAGGGGAATAAAATTAAAAAATTATGAATTGAGACTCGTACTCCCATTTTGCTTGTGGTTTTGAATTTGTTTGTGCATTTTATTCCTACTCCCAATTGACAATGTGTATTGAACTCGTGAAAATTATGCTCTAGATTTCATGTCATTAATGGTATTCAAAACATGAATTTTTCCTATAGATTCATTTTATTCCCCTTTCTTCTTACATCAGGTGCCTTTAAAGGACATGAAAAATAATAAATAATAAGTGAGAGTAGAGGTTCCTTAAATATGATAAAAAATATAATGATAATTGAAATTAAATCCTAATATAAAATTAAATCCTATGAAAACAATAAATCTAAATTCGTAAAAATTGATTAAAATCAGGTTACCTCCCAAAAGAGGATATTTTTTAATAGTTTTTTAGCATGTTCATACCTGAGATAGCTGATTGGATTTTGGTAGAAAGATAATTGTCTCTTGTCTTCCTAATCTTAACATTGAACCCCCCCCCCCCCCCCATCTCAAATCATCTTGTCCTTGTTGGAATTAGCATGGAACATTGAGGTGGTGACAAAAGTATGAACATTAAGAAAACAAACAAAAGGATCTTAGTATCCTTCTATACTTGGTAATGTTCTTCATTTAAATAATTGGATTCTTATATTGAGTATATTCAATGATATCCTTGGGTTCCATAACCACTTCCTCAACTTCTTCTATCGTTTCTTTATCTTTTTTTTCCTCTATATAGTCAGTGCAGGATTCACATAGTTAATCTTCCTTTTCCTTTAGTTGTGGTCCTGGTTTTTCAAGAAAACAATATATCATCTTTATAGCCAAGGTGTCTTCTTCTTGTCTATTTTCTTCTTCTTCTTCTTACTGCTATTTTCAAAATTCTGATTCATCCCACTTGAGTTCTAAAGAGAGGTATCCTTTATCCTATGAATTAGAAATTTTGATGGAATTTTGGTTAGAATAAATATCAACATTATAGGTGGTACATACCTATTCTTTATTATCCAAGATTTTTTTCTCATGACATGCCTCGAAGAATTATGGCTCTAGGATATAGGGTGTTGTGAAGTCAAAGCATGGGTATGGTTGTAGACACTATTTCAATTTACTTTTAATTATTCAAATTTCATCAAGTTATTGTGTAATATCTACTAGAAGGAAAGTTAACATTTCCTTGGTGGTTATTATTCTATGTAACCCTGAAACCAAAACCAAAAATATCCGGTGTTGTAAAAAGTAAAAATAAAATAAAAAAAATCCTTATCTAAAATCAAAAAACCAAAAAGAAGATAAAATAATTTGTATAAATTATTAAACCAATATACTCTCCTCTATTATCCCTAATAATGAGACAAAAAATATGATATCCCATGGGGATTCATTAATTATAATAGGGATATAAAATTTAAATATTTATAACATGAATCAAATAAACCAATAAAGAATACTTTATTTTAGGATATTCATGTCTCGGGTGGATCCCATAGAGATAGGGTTGGATAAATTATTAATTAAATAATGAAAACCTAAAATAATTTCAATTTCCATAAATTGAATCTAACCCACTGAGAATGAAATAAATGAAGAATGTGTAGGAAGAAAATACAAAAAGTTTATCAGGATGGAATGAATCCGGGTTCATAGGATAACAAGTAATGAAATAATTAATTAAAAATAATTAAATCGCTTGAATCAGATCCTATAGAGTCCAATAGTCATCGTAGACTCTCTCCATCCTAAACTCTTCTTTTCTCATTATCAGGTAATTCATGTCTCCAAATAATGGGTATCTAGAAACCATATGTAAACATAGGGTAATAACTGGCCAAATGGTCATTCTGAAAGTCTAAACCCTAGATCTCAAATTAAACAATGACACTCAATCTACTGAGGAAGTATTCATGCTCAAAGAATGAATGAAATGAAAACCACTACCAAACCTTACTAACAATTGTTAGAAAAAAATAATCTAGGAATATATAGGAATTAATAAAAATATGAAATCTCAAGAATAAATTGAAATAAAAAATACCATATACAATGAATCCATATTCATCATGAACCCCATGGAACAATTAAATCACCCCCTTATGATAGCCATGAGATGGTAAAAAATATAATAAACCAAAACCTATAGAGCAGCAATATCAGGGCTCTAAAATTTCCCAATTCTGGGGTAATCTTGGATTCCCCCTTCTATTGATCCCCCAAAGTGGCATCTGAAGTTGGTAACAAATAGATATTTTTGTCAAACCCTTATTTATAGTGCATTTGAGTCTCAATTATTTTATGGGTTCAGGATTTGTTAGGTTTAAACATCAAGAAAGATGTGATGCAGTGTCTTATAAAAACCATCCTCTCTACTAATACTCTCATGACATGTATTATGTACATGTCATGTAATGGATTATCACATAAATATCTGAGAGAAAAACTCCTTTACCTTTAGTGTATAATTTCAATGTATTTCCTTTAACTTCTATATACTAAGATTATATAAATTATTTTATTAAATAATATCATTATAAAAGGTTAATAAATTATATTTAAATAATATATTTTATTTTTTTCATATTTAAATACATAATCTGTTAACTCCATGTCATGCATTTTGAGAACGTTCTAATCATTGGATCAAAACAGCTTTGATGTGTTGACTGTGATCAAAGAGTTCATTGTTTCAACCTCTCAAAAATAATAATAATAACATATTCAGCATATTTTTTCACAAATTATTCTTTTAAAACAAATCATGATATATGGTTATACAAAATTAACTACAATACAATCATAGAGGAGGTATTCCATACATATACATGAGTAACATTTCCATTTTTCAACGATCATTTTGGATGGAAGGTAAGAATTATTTTATCTCTATAAAATGATAATCACATAAAATATACCCTATTATTGCTTTACATATAATTATATATATCATCCATGTAATGTGGGGTTGAAAAATAATCACATGTTTTTGTGGAGGCAGTAGTCCACACAAACACATGAACGATGTTAACATTTTCAGTGAGTGGATAGGTATGCAATAAAATTATATATTTTCATTTAGGAATAATAAATATGTAATTAGTATAATAATTATGTCATATATTTTCTATATATTCATTTAAATTATCTTTTTTACCTTCCATGAAATATTTAGTGAAAAATGAATCACATCGCTCTCCGAGGTAGTAGTCTGTCGAACACACGAGTGACGTTATCATATCTAATACGGAAAAGAAATTAAGAAGTAATATGGGATATTATAATTTAAAGAGTATATTTATGTTGAAAATAACATATAAATAATTTAAATATATCATTATAATAGGTTTTGAGAGATGATTATGGAAAAAAATACATCGGTTTGGGAGGCGGTAGTCTACCCATACACACGAATGATGGTTTCATTTCCCATTTGATAGAATAAGAGATGGATTTAGGTTATGAAATTAACATAATAACATATTATTATATTTGAAATACTACTATTATTAAATCATCATATGTTAATAATATATTAAGGATGCAAAACAAGAAATAAAATTAAAACACTCAGTTAAGCATGGAACCTCTTCTTCGGACAACCTCTTAGGTTAGCACTAAAATCATTCCTAGGATTGCATTATGATAAAAATAATATTTTTATGAAGTGTTGAGGAAATAAATGAAGATATTTTTTTCATTATTAGAAAACAAATAATTTTTTGAATGTTTTAAGAGGAGAGGATAGTGGATAGCCTTTTATAAGTGATGTGGTGACACGCTTATAAATTTTGAAAAGAAAATGATACACCCAAAATATTTACAAGAAAACATTTTCCAAAATAGACTATTATATATCCTTACACATGAAAATTTATCAATAAATTCATAATATATAATTTATAAAAGTTTTTAGATCATTTTTACACTTATAATTTTAGGTTAACCCCTAGTAAATCAAGTTTTACCTTAATCATGGTAATTAATTTATACTGCCATGACTATTAATTATGGTAAAATATTAAGTTGAAATTGTTAGATAATATATATTATAGTGATTAAGAATATTAAATCCATTTTAACAAATTCATTTCAATTAATTTGAAATATTTAATTTATAACTAAACTCACAGACGTGGTGAAAAGGTAGGTTTTTAATATGTGTGTTTTTCATGAAAATGATGATTTTATATAATCTCTATGACCTGTAATAATAATTATATGAATTTAAATTAATTGTAATATAAGTATTATATAAAAATTTCATTAAGAAAATCCCACCTTGGGGGTTTTTTAATTAATTAAAATGGATAAACATTACGCACTATAAAACAGTTTTCTAAAAAATATGTTTTTTAATCCCAAAAATAAAATTATAATAAATTTCAATATAAATTTGATTAAAAATTAATTATATTGAATTAATATAACTAAATAACACATATTTTAATTTAAATAAAAAACAAATAATTTCAATACTTTTAAATTTCTTAATTTATTGGATATAAATGATAGTTTTACAAAAAATTAGTATTTTTCACTATTCACTGAAAAATCAATATTTTCAAAAAAAATACCGAAATTTATCCTTATTTTATTTTCTCTATTATAATTCAAAAATAATAATTCTATTTTTTGATAGAAAATTTATAAAATTGTAAAAACATAATTTTATTGTAAGTGATAAAAACGTGATGAAACCTCCTTTTAAAAAAATATAGTTTTTTCGAAAAAATAATTCATTTTATTTTAAATGGTTTATATTGTTTTCTAGTAAATAGGAAACCATTGAATTTATTTTAATCATTTTTAAACCACAAAATTTTGACAATTTATTTATTCCAATTTTTATCTACCAATTTAACGAATATATCATAATGGTATACTATATTACAAATTATTTATACTCAGGTTTCATATACCAAAAACTATTTAAAAGAAATTCATTTACTAGTTTTTTTATTGATGTTTCATGTAAAATATTCAATAAAACATAGCTTAATGTTTTTAAAAAATCTGGGATTTATATTAAGATTCACTTTATATTGTCTGGGGAATATAATGTTGATTTATTAGCATTCCTACTAAATATTTGGACTCTGAATTTGTTTAGAAAAAATTAGGATGACTATTAAGGTTTACTAATTATGAAATAGATTAATTTTAACTTCGGGTGTTATTATAAAACAAATTCTAATAATTTTTTTCTAGTAATAATAGTATAAATTTCTTATTCTACGTATATGGTTCTGATGATTTATTGAAAGTAAATTTTAGGGCTTCGACCATGAAAATTTCATCTCAAATACTCATTATTTGGAAAAAATATGAGATTGTGATGAAAATTATTAATGGGTGAAAATGTACATTTCTTCTTATATATTTCTATATGTACTTGGATTTTATAGTAAAAGGACACATCAACACCAGAAAAAGATAAATGTTATCAAATTACATATAAATAGGATGCATCAACTGGTCTCTTAAGTCATCCCAGATTTATGGTTTTGTGTAAATTCACTTTCTTGTGATCAATTATCTCTATCAACCCATAATTATTTATTATTTTCCTTTATTTCATATATTCACATCCAAGAAATGTTATACAATTTAAAAATCAAGTTATGTTATTATTCTATATGAACATTTTATATCCAATTATCTCTTTTCAATAGGATGTTTTTTTAACCCTTCCCATGAAAAGGTATTTCAACAATGGTATTTTCAAATATAAACCCTTTGATTACTGAGATACTGATTGAATTCTAATTACACGATTTATTTAACGGGTTGTAATGTAACAACCTAATATTTTAAAAGAGTCACACCATGTTCAATATTTTATATTCCAAAAAAACTAAACATAAAAGATACTTTCACACCCTAATACTTGATAAAATAATTATTTTTAAATTAATACAATCTCTCTAATTTCTTGAGATCCATGCGACATCAGGTTCAAACGAAACATGATACACTATATTATTATTTACACATGTCCAGTATAACCTAGCTATTAAATTGGAAAGTAAGAATAAAAATGACTAAATTTTGAAAATTATTTGATTGGAAATTTTATAAAATAAATTCCATGGTTATATTTCTATTAGAAATAAAATAAGAATAATTTTAAAGAAAAAAATTACTAAAAACTATATTTTCATAAAGGTGGTTCAGTCCAACTTTTTTCACATGATTTAGAAATAATTTTACCCCATTATCTAAAATAGTAAATAAAAACTATTTTTTGAAAACTAAATTTCAACATTATCTATTGGTGAATTTTTTATGATTTTTTGAACATATTATTTTTGGATGAAAATTGAAAACTATAGATTTTGAATGAAAATTTAATATTCATTTTAACTATTTAAAAATATAAAATATATTTTAAATTGGGTTTTATGTAAAATTATTTAAATTATAATAAATTATAACTAATTTAGGTATTTTGAATTAATTTAATAAATAATTCTTTTATAAAAAACTTTTAAAATTTTGAATTTTTTCTTTGGAAAAACCATTGGTTTTGGAAAATAGGATATCCCCATCAATCAATACAATTGGTTTATATGAACCATTGGTTAAGATGTCATTGAATCATTCTATACCAATGGTTTGAATAAACCATTGGTATATATAATTCTATAATAACATTTTTTGAAACCATTGGAATAGGTTGGGATATACTAACAGTTTTTTAAAAACCATTGGTATTGAGTTTACACATAACTCATGGCCTACCCCCTCCTCCTTAAAACAAGATAGATAATATCGCCTCACCCAAGAAAGTGTAATTATTCCTTCTCCTCTAGTGTTGTCCACTTATTCATATATATTTTTATTATGATATTCTGCAAAATCATATTAGTGAGTTCTGAATCCTTTTTCTATTCTTTAGAGTATTTTTTTCTTTTTTATCTATGTATAAAAACCTAATCAATATATTGTTTGGTCATCATTAAAAAAATTTATCCGAAAAAGGTTTGTTTTTTATTATTTTGGTTATAGTTCTTCATAATAAATGTGATTGTAATAGATATATATGTTTTGTTATTTTGTTATTGGCTACTTTGAAATAAATACAATATATTTTTTTAATATATATTAACTTATTATGTAATTAATTGATATTGATATGATTTAAATAATTATGTGGAATATTATAAGTATATTTCACTCTAATGGAATAAATAATTTGGGGATGTGGTCGTCCCATTGAAATTGAACCATATAGACATGGTTCTCCAATTAAAATGCACCCCAATGATATGGAACTCCCATATAAAATGAAGTGTGCAAACATAACTCTTCCATAGAAATATAGAACAAGGACATGATACTTTAAAATATATCTATATTTTCCTAAACATAGATTTTTTGGTACATACCCATGATACTTATTATGAATCATTTTTATGAAATTCTCTCTTGATATCTCCGTATTTCATCTAATGCTTCTCATAGAATCTGATTAATCGTAATAATTTTTTTTCACTTATGTTCATATTAATGGTATTTTTTATTATTAATTCCTCTAGATTTTATATTAACTATTAATTTATATTCATTGGAATTTAAAAGTTATTTTCAATTTTTATAATCATGTTCATTTTCTAGAAGGAGATGTTTTACTTGAAATTTTTATTTCCATTTATTCCAAAGTTATTTCTATATGAATGAAAAATTGGTCATTGTCTCTTGATTTTCTTTAGTCCCCACTTACATTTTCAGTATAAGACACTTTCCCTCCTCATAAATTAATGAAAAATAATTTATATGTCCATATATTATTAAATATCAGGAAACATATTGGCATAAATGTTCTAAAATTGGATAGCGGTCATGTCTTCAAAGAGATGCATAAAAAATCATACTTAGATGCTTCTATTTTTTCATTATAACTAAAATGTTATTGTAATATTTTTTTTCAAGAAATAATTTATTGTATTTTATTATAATTTATAAGAATGAGTAATTCGGTGTAGTCCTATTAAAAGTTATCATTTACACAGCTTCTGCACACTCCATGTGTATGTAAACCAAACATACATTGATGTTGGTTATTAATAGTTTTTCTTCATGTTAGTGGATGATCATTAAAAATTATTAATTATTATTAAATGAGAAAACAGATACATTTTTTTCATTCCACATATAGATGAGAAATTTTTTCTCAAAAATTTAGTATTTCATTTTATATATCATACAACTTTGGGATTTCATATCCTTAATTAAATTTTTGATATATTTTGGTTACTGTATAAATCCTAGTTTCTATGTGATTATAATGGAATTATTATTCATATTTATATCAATTATTTAATAATTATCATGATATTATAATACCATGATTTTTGGTCTGGATGTGGGGTGACACATTGTTGTTATTCTTGAGTAGATGTCTTCTATCATAAATTGAATTTTATTTAATTAGAATAATTTCATATTATAAACATAGAAGACTTAAAAAAAATTAAAAATAGGTTATGTATTTAATTATATTATGTAATAGTTTTTTTCACATTCCATGTCTTATACTTTGTTTGGTTTGTTATTTGTAGCCATAAAATTTAGAATATTTTATTTATCTTAGTCATTGTTCGACTAGATAACAGTATAATTTGATGAATTTCTTATTTAAATTTTTTTCATGAATTTTTAATGATGTTTTATATTATTGATTTGAATATAATTATTTTCTATAGTAATAGAATGTATGAAAGTTGGATTTAACATAATGATCAGATTTAAACTTAGTTTCAAAAGAATATTGATATTTTTCTAGAAACTACATTTAACTATGAATCTAATGCAAGTCGTTTTCAATTTCCATGTTATAATTGTTTTATAAGACCATAGTTAATTTGGGAAGTTATTAGAAACCATATAATAGATGGTGGATTTCAAAACAATTATCATGTTTTGTATAATAGTGGATAGATGATACAATATAATATTGTTCATGAATGGAAAGAAATAAATGCTATGGAGAATTTGATATTAGAAAATGTCTATATGAGAATCATCATGAGAAGGATAGTATGGTAGTGCATGAAGAAAATGATATCAATTAACATGACGAAAATAATGATGATGATGATGTTTCTAGAGTTAAAAAATCAATGGATGATTCCAGAACTCCAATGTATTAGGAATGGTTTAAAATGAAAAAGATAGATTTTTAAATGTGGTTATATCATGGAAAAACCATGTATAAAATTTATAATACCACAATTAATTAAATTCATAATATCATTAAGGACTTTCTTCTTAATGGTGTATATATTTCCTCGAATCATTATATGGAATGGAGGACAATTAACCATGATGGATTTTTTACTAAAATAATACATTCTTGTTCGAAACATTTAAGTTTATTTTAGGAGGAATAAACATGACATAATTAATTAATTAATGTGGTACATCATTATGTAAGTAAAATAAATATGGTACACTATCTCGCAAGCCTCATAAAGTAATGTGGAACATTCTATTGATTCCAATGTTTTAAAATATACTCGTGTATGCTAAAATATAATATAATATATGATTGCCTAATGCAGATATAATTAAAGATAATAATGAGTTGGTTCATCCTACAGATGTATTAGCATGGAATACATTTGATACCCGATAGTATGATTTTGTAGCTGATTTTAGTAATTTTATTCTTGGTCTATCAAGTGATGGTTTTAATCCATTTATCCATATGCTAACTTCTCACAGCATGTGGTCATTTTTTACTCACATTTATAATCTTCTTCCCCAGATATGTAAAAGATATACTTTCACTTTATTGAGTATACTAATATCTAGAACATCTGATCATGGCAATGATATTGATGTCTACTTGAAATATTTATTGAAAGAGTTGGATAATCTTTGGGATATGTGTGTTTTCAAATTTTATGCTTCTTCAAAAAATATTCATATATCTAATTCCCCTATATATACTATAAATTATTCCCCTTACTACATAATGATATATTTTTAGAGCACAAAGGGAAAATAATCATGTCATATTTACATGAATTATACAAGATCTAGAATACTTAAACTTCATCATAGATTCATTTTGATGGGGCATCAAAAATTATTTCCAATTGATAATCAATACCAGAAGAATAAAAAAATTATGGTACCATTGATAATTAAAATTCCTGTCACGAACCAGCCCGGGTCAACCCTGAACCGGTCACCCGAGCCGGTCCGCGGCATGGCCCGAGGGGCATTCCCGATCCCCACGGGCTGGCAACAAGTGCCGGGCATTAAGACGTGATCGTTGGGAACGATTTCAGCCCAAAACAAAAGTAAATAGAACAGAATAAATAAACACTAACAGCGGAAAAGAAATAAAAACCACACAACCACGTACCTCCATGTGACCTCTCAGGTCACCACCCAACTAGAGAGCAACCTCGCTCCAACACTGAGCGACTCAAAACAGAAGACCTGCGACTGAAATGATAATAGATAGGCGTGAGCACAAAAGTACTCAGTAGGTGAGCCCCACAACAGATCCCAATGCACTGCCAATAAATAAAGAATCTACCTATTCCAGGTTTGAACTACAATGTATAAAAGTATGCTTTTATAATGTCTCACTTGAAAAACTAAACACGAGCCATTACCCTTATTCATTTTCAAAAGTTGAATTTCCTTTCATTGATTCTAAACTCATTCCCGAAAGCAAAGTGTTACATTTCCAAATTTTTACCCAAAGAGAATAAAGCATTTTCATTTGAAAATCATTTTTCCCAAAGTCTAACAGTATAGGCTGTGAAGGATGACTGAAAGTAAACAAGCAGGAAAACAAGTGCAAGTAAAGGTAAACAAGCAAGGAAACCCAAGTGCAAGCAAAAGTAAACCAGAAGTTATCAGCAATAACCATGGGCGATCCTGAACATCCCTAGAAAACCCCTGGACGTACTCGGGTTCAGACTACCTGCCGGCATGGTACTCCATAGTCAATAACCAACTGGCCGCCCTAACAGCCAACCAGTGGCACATCCCTCCTGGCCTGTCTGTAACTCCAGGGGGTACTAACCCGTCTAATCAGGGTTAGCAAGCAACCGTCACTCGATAATCTACAAGACGCCCAGGAACCCATGGTAGTTTAGTAACACTGTGTAAGTGGGAGACCCTCGCACGCGTGACTCATCTCACCGCACTTGCCAACCCCTTACACGGACATCACTACACGACAACCCTCGAAGGGAAGTCCCCCTGTAGAAATGCCCTCACAAGTACATATATGTATAATCACATCACATTCATTAAAGTGTCAACCGGGCCGCCATATCATTTACATTTTGACCATTTCATATTAAAGCATTTCTAAAGGGATATTACACACGCCATTTCATTGAAAACCAAAACACACTTAGAACTTTATTTAAGAAACTCAAATCAGCATCTCAAACCTGAAGGACGTTGGTGTTACAAGTAAGAAATCATTTTCCAAGTTCCAAACGCACCCCACTTTTATCAAGAGCCAAACGGGCCTTTAAACACTTTTTGAAAGAATAATATTTCTCAAATGAAATCCAGAATTTTAATCACGCATCAGAGGAAAACATTTTTCATCAACCAAGAACCACACATGAAGTTTCCAAAAACAATTTCAAAGGGGCATACGACGTTTTCTCAAATCAAGGTTCTCAGAAAACACCATTTTTCCATAAACAATACATCTACTAATTTTTCACATGCCAAAAACATTTCAAAACCCAATTCAACATGTCTTTCATTATTCAGGAAGAACCATCTAGCAACACTACCATGGAAGCACACAATTAAATCCAAGAAAACGCTTTTAATGAAACGCTAGAATTAAAAACAACTTTTATCATCAACAGGTCACCAAACTATAGATAACTACTTAATAATACTTTTGAATTTGCTGAAACTTAATAAAAAGTCAAGGAATGAATAAATTCTAAATTTAAAGGCAAGTGCAAAGGGAGACCTACCTCAAGACGCGGCTCGGAACGAAATGACACGGCGCAAGACGGCAGAACCTCGAAAACAAGGCGCGGCGATGGCGCTTTCTCGGAAACGCCCTGCGCGGGTCCTAAGGTCTTAAACCTACCAAAAATAAATATAAATTGATGAAGAAAACCCCTAACAAAGCACAAGTAAAAACCAGAGTAATAATAATAAGAAAATAATAATACTAATAATAATCCTAATCTTAATAAAATATTAATATAAATAATAATATAATAATAATAACATACTTTAATAACAAGAATAATAATTTAATGAGTATATTAATAATATAACAATAATAACAATAATGATATAATAAAAATAATAAGAATAGAATAATATCAACATAATAATAATATAATAATAATATAATCACAATAATAATAATATGATGGTAATAATAATATAATCACAATAATAATAATATTAATATTAATAATATGATAGTAATAATAATAATAATAATAATAATAATAACAATAATAATAATAATAATAATAATAATAATAATAATAATAATGTAGAATTAATAACAATAACATAATAATAATTTTTTTTAATAAAGATGTAATAATATTAATAATAATATTAACATAATAATAACAATAATATTGATAGTATAATAATATTAATTGTAATATAATAATAATAGTTATAATAAAACGAAACCAACAAAAGTAACAAATAAAATAAAATAAAAAGGAACTCACGCAGGGGGGAAAAGCAGGGGAGCGCGGCCGGGGCGCTGCGAGCAGGAGGGAAGGAGTGGGCTGGGCATAGGGCGCGAGGCGGGGGAGCAGGGAAGAGGAGCGACGGGGCTCCGGCTTGGGCGAGGAGGGCGCGCGGCGGTCGGCTTGGCAAGGAGGGCGCGCGGCGGTCGGGGAAGAAACGGGGAGGAGGCCGGCGGTGAAGGGAGCCGGAAACAGGGAGGTGGTCGCCGGAAGGAGGTGGGGCGGGTCGGCCGAACCAGTAGGAGGCCGGAGGTGCGGAGAAAGGCCGGGACGAGGCGAGGCGGAGGTCCGGAGGGGGAAGAGGAGGCCGGCGTCGGGAAGCCGGGTGTGCGGAACGGCAGAGGAGTCGGGACGGGGGTGGAGGCGGCAGAGCGCGGCGACGGGAGCAGGAGGGCGCCGGGCGGAGCGGGCCGGTGAGGGAGAGGCTGGTGAGGCGATGGCCGGCGGGCTTGTGGAGGCGGCAAGGCGCCGGGCGGGCTGTGCGCAGAGAGGAAGGGAGAAAGGGAGAGGGAGAGTACGGGGAAAAGGGGAGGGGTGCGGCGGCTGGGTAGGGTGTAGGGTAGGCTAGGGTAGGTTTAAAGAAATATATATATATGTGATAAAAATAATAATTATAACTATAATAATAATAATAAAACATATAATCTTAATAATAATAAAACTTATATAATAATAATAAAACTTATGTAATAATAATAAAACTTATAATAATAATAATAATAAAATAATAACAACACTTATAATAAAATTAATGATAACAATATTAATATTAAAACTTTATAATAATAACAAGAATAATAACAACAATAGAATAATTAAATAAATAGTGAAATCTTAATAATAATAATAAAACATCAATGGAATAAAACTTCATAAAAATAATAATAATAATAGTAATAATTAGAAAATTTATATTAATAATTATTTTTAATCAAAAATTTAAAGTATTTAAAACCATTTGAAAATAAATGTGCGCGCGTGTGCGCGCGCGCACGTACGCACATATACATATACATATAGACATATATACATATATTTAAACATATACAAACAGATATATACACATATACCCACACAAACACATATATACACATATACCTATATATAAATATAAACACAAAGATACAATATATATATATATATATACATATATAAACATAACTTATTAAAGTATATACATATATATATATATATACACATATATAGACATATATGTACACATATACACTTATACATGGAAAATAACCACAATAATAGTAACGCAACTCAAATAGTAATAACAACAAAAAGAAAATGTAAAAACTTTAATATTTAAAAAATGCCGGGTGGACACATCGTCACCCGGGCCGAATGCACGATCACCGCTAGCGATGCATCAGCGCAAAACCACCAATCACAATTAATCTTCGAAAAATTTAAACCGGGACCAAGAAAGAAGAAAAATTACGGACGTCCGCGGTCGGGGTGTGACAATTCCCCTCAATTTATTTCAGGAACTAATGTTCTTAATGAATTTAAATTTTTCAATTTTCCTTTATATAATTCTTTTATGAAATCTAAAAAGATTAATAATTTTGACCATGAATCCACTTACAATTGGAAAAGTAAAAGTATATTCTTTGGTATTCCATATTAGTCAGAAATATTTGACACTCCATTATTTAAACATAATGCGCATTGAGAAAAATATATTTGAAATACTACTTTCAATTCTTTTTAATTTCATTTGTAATATAAAATATGACTTACAATCTCAATGGGACTTGTTATATTGGGGTATTCAAAAATAATTCACCCTATGTGTAATAGTTAAAAAAATGTAATGTTCCATGTGCGTCGTATGTGATGAAACCCTTATAGAAAAATCAATTTATGGATGTATTTGAAAATATAAAATTATTTTATGTCTATTATAAAAAAATATAAAAATAATTCAATAGAAGTATTTGAAACTAAAATCCTAAAAATCATGATTATAACATCAATTATCAAGAAGTGATTCCAACAGAAATCTAAGAATTATTATTAAATATAATAAGGTTGATTTTAATTCTCTTGTTCCATTTTTATAGAAACCTTTGTGGTAAAAGTTTATTCTAGTATTTCTTGATAAAAATGTAGCATGAGGTGCCATTAATTTTTTCTGAGTTTGAGAAAAAATTTCCTACATCATTTTTCACTTTAATAAAGAATTTTACATTTCATCTTCCAACTAAAACACTTCTTGATGAACCTATTTATTTTTATTATATGTACCCTACTTAAAGAAATATGTGCACAATGAAATTGTATATTCGTGATTAGAATCATCATAATGGTTCCATTATGATATCTTATTTATCTCGAGAATGTATGGATTTATATTAAATTTATTTTTCTAATGTGAGAGAAAGATGTAACTGACTAATGGGAAATGAAGATAATTAGTATGGTAAATTTGATTTCTCATTTCAATATATTCCCTAATTAATAGGAATTCCTAGGGTATATACATTAGCTACATTGAGCCTTAAAAATGGATATGGTACATCACACAGATTTTTTTAACTATGGTTGCTCGATGATTATGTCAAGTATGCAATTTTAATATTTATATGTTATTTCATATGATTCTATTTCAAATATACATTAATATTTTATAATCTTTTTATGTAGGTATTAAAAAATTATGTAGATTTAATCTATATTTTAATTTAATATAGAGAGATACTTTTCATAGTAAAGAGTGTTCTTCTTGGTTGAAATCAAATGTATAACCATTACATTAATTAACATACAATACATAAATTCATTTAATTTTATTATTGATATATATTTCAGGTATTGAGTTTTCCTATTAACTTCATATCTCAAGAATTAAGAGCATTGGATTTTGGTTGTTATTCATCATTTCATGAATGAAAATCTTTAAAAATAAATGGGTATAAATTAGTTAAAATTAATCAAGTTGTTAATATGAAAAAATAGCATGAAAGAATTATGTTAACTACAACAAAAGAATATTATTCCAATACACCAGATGTTATTATTTAATATTAAAATGTTTCTTTTTATAGACTTGTTAAGAAAATAACATTATTGGATTAGTACACTCATGGCCGAATAACTATGATTAAATGTAAATAGATTGATTCAATTATGTGACATGGAACATTTATTCATTAATGTGGATTCATAGTTATTTAAATTGCATGATTTCTAGCCATTGATAAACCATATATTTGGGCATCAATGAAAAAATATGTTTTTTATTTGAAATATCATCTAAGACATGATTATGGTATCATTATTTTTGTAATCCCAAGAAATATTTTTCATTATTATTGGAAAAAATTGGGAATCATTGATTCCCCATTATTGTTGACCAAAATATTGTATTTTATGACTCAAATTTTTGTATTTATTGAATTTATGTTGATGTTGAATTAGTGGTGGGTAATATATAGATGCAACCATACATGTTCATAGTTAATTTAGATTAACTTGGAATGGGTTTCTTAGTTTATTACAAATATAATTACATTAATATAGTTTCACTTTTGGTTGATAAGTAATTTTTAGTATTGTTTGTGTTAATTTCATTTAATTTGATTTATTTCTAATTAGAAAACTGGTTTTTTAAAACATGTTTAAAATTGTCTTAAATTATTGTTTCTATAATATGTTATGATCATATTTATTTCTTGTTTGAGTTATAAGTTTTCTGAATAATTTTTATAAAAAATTTATGCAAAATTTAAATTTCATTATCATGTAGATTATTAAATATATTGATGAAATTCTAAGGATGATCATATTGATAATGATATATTCTTATACGAAATAGGGTTGTTACAACCTGGTCCAACTAGGGCTCGAGCTACAACAACCCCATGCCCACCTTCATAGGCCATGGGTGGTGAAAATCACTGAAATTCATATCCAAAATCAGAGGAATTTTCCTAATGTACCTATACGCACACACCCGAATATCACAATGTAGAAGTGTAGAGGAATAAAAATAAAAATATGGAATATCTAAAATATAAACCAAGCAGGAAATACCTCTTGAGTGTACAAAAGTAAGATAGTGGAAACTGTTATGTAAAGGTGAAAAAAACACTCCCAACATGAAAAATGTACCAACATGAAAAAACTGGAAAGTAAAATGCTGAGAGATCCCAACTTCTAATCGCCAATAATAATGTACCATATATGGTCAAATGCACAAGGAATCTCTAATATACTATGTAGTCACCATTAACCTATCCATTTTCAACATAATACATGAAATTTGTGGGAAAAGACCATGCAGGGTTGAGTATATACATACCTAGTAGGATTCCATGAAAGCTGAAGGGGTATAAGTAAGATAATATATAGGAATATAAAGTAGACATCTCAGCCCAATAAAAGAGATTAAACAAATCCAATGAGTGAGATACATACATATATATATATATGATCAAATGAAAGAAACTCAAATGAGAGATAATGGGATCTCCATCTCACATCCCATATAGGAAAAGAGTTCCATCTAGTTCTAGAAAGTCCATCCTCAATTCCCATCATCTCACTTGTAATTTTATAGAAGTAGTTGTGTGGAGGGACCATGCCTTGCCACTGTCTCATGTTGTTGATGTGGAATCATCTCCAAGAAGAGGACCTAGATCCTAGTCTATGATGGGGGTGAAATTGAGTTTAAGTAGGACATGTACCCTAACCGATAGGGGGTGTTTCTATGAGTAAGGAGGACTCTCACCATATGTGATTGGGGTACCACTTAGTAAGTAGAGGACCCATGCCCTAATCCATCAGGGTTTACAACTCAATAGGTAGATAGAGAACCTCACCATCGTCTATCATGGGGGTGTACCACTTAGTAAGAATAAAGATTACTAGCACCCTAATGCCATGGGGTGTCCACTTAGTTAAGTAAGGACTCGCTCCCTATCTAATATGGGAAATACTATATAAATAGATAGAGTACCTTCACTCTATTCTATCAGGGTGGTTCCACTATAATGATGATTTTTTATCACTATTTTCATCAATAATGGACTAAATAAACATCACCCCTATAACATCCTTCATTGTATCTTAAATTCCACTGTAGAGCATACCATCACATCCTATGTAGAAAAAAAACATAGTATATGCTCTTTGTGGGCCAAAATATGATTCAAAATTAATGAGATATGAGAGGTTTCAATTTATTAGGAATAAATGAATGGTTACATGTCATGTGAGGGGACATAAACAACGTGTGGTCCCACTCCATTTCCAGACCATGCCCCTGACTGTAAATGGATCATAACCCATATATCCATACACAGTGTGTAGGTGAACTACACGGGTTGTTTGATGCACTAAGGGGGCCTTCCCATGCTTCCTGAGTAGGTGTATTTATCCTTCTGATGTCCATGTACTATGGTATAGGACATGTCCATTCACTTGGGGTTCTACCAGTGTCTCAGTCCATGACTGTTTACATCAGTGGATGTTGTGTGATTGGATGTGCTCATGGTCGTGTACTAATGGATTACTTTCTATGCCACCAACACAAGGTCACATAGTTTGGGGGTAACATAATGTGTATGATACTTATAAATCCATGAAACTGTCTTCACTGTAGGTAAGTCCATATATGTCATGTTTTCTTCAAACTACACAACTTGTAGTCATGTTTTTCACAGAATCTCAAATATATTCCATGGATCCCATATCTATGGTTGTTCCTTTATATCATGACTCTAAGCCATCCAAGGACTATGTATCTTACTCCACCAAGTGATTTTGTCCCTATGATGGATGAAAATTTAATCTCAATTCTTCCTGGGGAATTTCTTTATGCACTGCATGCCTCTGGTGCTTCTCGTGTGGCGTCTATATCCCACTTAAAATGATATATCCATGAAGAAACCATAAAAACCCATAAATCATCCCAAATACATCCCTTGTTTGTCAATCTATTTGTTACATGAGATTATTCCATGAATACAGGGTTCCTATCAGACTCGTTCCTGCCCTACAACATCGATCCATGGCCCTGTAGCCCAAAGGGAAAGAGTGTGAAGAATCAAAGGGAGAAATCACAATAATAAGGGTGAAACTATTTTTTCCCAAGTGTTCATGGATAAATAATCCAATTAGGATAAAATGGTGTGAGATAACAGTTGAATAACTAATTAAATATATTTATTGGCGCATAAAATTCCTACAATTGGTAGAGATAAAGGGATAATTTGATCTTGTACAATAAATTTAATCAATAAGGGGTTAAAAAATTAATTGACAAGCCATGCCAAGGTATTGGATCATTCTTCATCGAATAATGCACTCATCAATGATTGAGATAATTCACTATGTTCACTACACCTCGATATGACAGGATCTAGAGTCTCACCATCATTGGATGTCGATTGGCCAATGAATGAGAGGAATAATTCATCTTAATCCTCATAGGTTTTATATGGATAAACCTATAGTATTTTCAATAATTGGAGTTTTATCTATGATATAGGAATTGGTAAATTAATTAAAAAAATAAATTTAATTATTTTTTAAACTTAACATACTCGCTAGTGGTCGTGATATTTGAATGCCTTTTGCCGACATAATTTGAGTTTCACCTAGGTTAAACATCACATTTAGAACTCAAATGTGGTTAAAAATTCATTATCCAATATTTATTTTAAGAGTAATCACTTTTCATTTAATAAATTTCATGTTCATAAAATAAAATATATATAATATTATTATAAAATTATTTATGTTCTCGCTGAGCCTTGGAATCACACACTGCCTGAGCACCTAGATATGAAAATATATGTATAAATATTTTTATGTTTTATAAGGAAACAAAAGGGTCTCTATATAATTCCCCCTTAAAACTTTTATTCCTAGAAAAGAACTAAGAAAAAATCTTAGGATAATGAGACTGTATCATGATATCATACTCCCAAGATCTCCGTACATGCTTCTGTGCTTCCACATCACATGTACCAAGGGGATGGTCCATCCACGCAGGGTCCTCTTCTACTGATCCATGGTCGCCATTGGGTTATCCAAAAAATGGATCCATCCTCAATGTCGAGCTCTCCCTAATCAATAACATGTATGGGTTCATGAATTTATCTCATCAAATATGACACAAGGAAGATTTCTTGAACCCACTTAAGCTATGGGATTGGGTGAGGCTGTATGAAACCTCTCCAACCCTCTTCACAATCTCAAATGACCTAATGATCCTTGGGGATAGATTGTATCCCATAAAAATCTCTAAAATCCTCAGCATGGGAATACTGTCAAGAAAAAGTAGTCTCCTAACTCAAACTACAAATTCCTACAACATTGATATGTATAATAATTTTTCCATCTATGAGTTGTCCTCATCCACTTGTGGATGAATAGGACTTTCTCTATCATCACCTACACCAACTATGGACCCATAAGAGATGCCTCACCGATCACTTTTACTGCATAAGGGTGACCTGAAGGGTGTCCTGTATGGGGCCTAGAAATGTTATATTCCATTAGTAGAATGGTAGCTACTGTTTTATGGAATCTCTATCCATGAAAATTAACCCGCATAACTCTAGAAAAAGTCTAACATGAAATCCCTCAACATATATTCCAACACCTAGATAGTACCCTCAGTCTTCCCATATGTCTATGGTTGAAAGGTTTTACTCATACTCATATGGGTCCTAAATGCCTCCTAAATGCATCTTCATAATAGTGACGTGAACCGCACATCACGGTTAGATACTATAGTCGAGGGAACCCCATGATGGAGACCAATATCATATGCATACAACATCACTAAACTATCCAAAAAATTCTACTACCATATAGAAAGTAAGTGTACCGACTTAATGTGTTTTTCAATTATCACCTAGATAGAACTGTATCCCTTCACTATCCACATAATCCATGTCCCAATTTATATGGATATGTTTTCCCATTTCTACTATGATGACGTAAGGAGATACAAGAAAACCTTTCGGAACTAGGTTCTCATTCTACACCTACTGATAGGTGAGACCCCCTAATTTGAAATCGAATACTTCTCATCTAGGGATGGCCCACAAAAATTGTAACTAATTTTATCTATACATATTCCGCAAATAAATATGTACAAATAAAGGATATTTTTTTAACTCTCACATCAACACCTTTCATATTATGACTAGGACCACCATCTATCCCTGGAAATAGATGATGTAATTCCTCCATTCAGAAAATCCTTTTGTTGAATATTCTAATGATATATTTTCATGGAATAACTCACAGTCGATGTCTCCCAAAATGGACTCTCCCACACATAGAAGGAGTGGAAGAGTCAACACCATCAATAGAAGAAATGTTTCACCCTCCTGCTCCAACATTTTCAACTGTAAGGAATCCAACTTCTTAGAAGCCTTTAGAACTAAATGACCATGAATTTCTATTAAGGACATCTACTACTATGTTTACCTTCAAAATATTATAGACTTTCTCAATTTAATAGTCATGTAATAACTTCAACCGGTCATTCATTCTTAGGTTCCAGTGTGTCTATGTGAATTAATACCTGAGAATATGATGGTTTGAGTAAAAAATGAATCCCACTCCTAGAAGATAGTTCCTCCACATCCTCAGGGTGAAGACTACCACGACCAGCACTAGGTCGTGAGTCACATGGTTCTACTCATGGGGGATCTATTGTCTCAACCCATATGTAATAATTGTGTGCCTCTTCATCAACACATAGTTGATCCCAACTCATGAGGCATAATAATACACTATATACTCCATGTCATCCTCCTGTAGTCTCAAAATAGGAGAACTCATTATCCTTAGCCTCAAATACTTGAAGGAACTTTAGCACTACTTGGTTTAGGTAAAAGGATTACCTTTCCACACCAGGGTAGTCAAAGGGGATAAAATCCTTGAGAAGTATTCCCAAAACCATATATAGTACCCTTACAAGAAAAGAGTACTACGCACCTCTAAAACACACTTGTTCGGATCCCATGAAATAACTACATCAATATTCACTGGGTACATGGATAAACAATGCTCATAAATGACGTAACCTAAGAAGTAAACCTCATGAATCCAAAACTAGAACTTTGGGAGATTACCATAAATTTGGTACTCCAATGGATAATCTAAGACCATCATCAAGTTCTTTTCATTCTCCTCCTATGAAGTAGTGTATATTATTATGTCTTCAATAAAGATAACCTCATTTTGTTCATTGTATGGCTATAAAATCTAGTTCATAGGGGCATTTTTCAAACCAAAATGCATCACCAAGCTCTCATAGTGTCTACAGGAATATTAGAATGCCAGTTTCGGAATATCGTCATTGTAAACTCTCTATTTTTGGTATTTATACTGAACATCGATCTATGAGAACCATGTCTCTCCTTTAAACAAGTCAAATAGGTCATTAATCCTTGTAAAGGGGTACTTTTTATTTATTGTCCCTTGATTTAGGTGATGAAAATCCACACAAATATACAATCTCTCATCATCCTTCTTTACAAACGACACTATGGCTACCTAGGATGACACAATGGGTTTGATAAAACCCTTATCTCAATGATACTCCAACTATAATCACAGCTCCAAAATCTTGGTAGGGTCCATCAAATATGCCATAGTTGATATTGAATTGGTGCTAGGATGAAATTCAATACAAAACTCTACCTCCTTCCATAGTGGAAGTCCTAGAATGTCTTTAGGGAATAAATATATAAAATCCACCTTGACTAAAGGAATATAGATTCCCAAAGAGCCAACATCAATAAGGGACACACTTGATAACTGATGGGTGATAGATTTCATACTCATAATCACAAAACTCACTCTTCCTCTTATGAGATATGTCCCACCCATACAGGGGAATCTCATCCCATAATTGAAAAGTAATTTGAATAATATGTGGTGATAATCAATCATGTCTCAAACCATAAACAACCAATCCATATCCATGATAACATTGTAGTGTTCCATCATGATGACTAAAAGGTCCCATGTAAACCTCTCTCTACCATGTGATGGATGGAACTAACGACATATAAAAGATATTGAATATACATTCCCTATTAGAAATTAAAGGTATAGATGATGGTTTAGTTCCTCAAATAGGAGCTCTATATATCTCACCTAGAGTAATGATATGAAGTAATGACTAACACATATACATACTAATATCGAGGAATGATTAGAATAAACAGATATCATATCTTTTGTCATCTTATGTGTCATAGGGTCATAAGTCTCTATATCCTATAGTTATCTGCGGCCATGACTGCTAGCTCCCAAATCCAAACACCGGACTTCTAGTGGTGGCGGTGGAAGGATATCATAGAATCATCCACCACCCAAATCTCACCCTCATTGAGATTTAACTTCTCCTCCTCCACCTCCTCCTCCATAGGGGCCACCCTACCCTCACCTAGGAGAACCCTGAAGAGGGTTCTACCACTCTCATGGTGGTATATCTACTATTATCTTGTACTCATTAGTATGTTTGGTGGGTTATTAATAATCCATGTGGCCTCTCTCATAAAAATAATTACATCTCCCATCTCTGGGTTTCCCAAGACCATTTCATGGTCCATGTTCCTCACAACCAAGTGACTAAGTTTGATCATGGGGAGGTATCCTATGGTGAGATCTTGTCGACTAGTTCCTTATATCTTCTATAGATGACTCATCCCTGTAATGGTCACTACCATAAATAGCAATATGGTGTCCCTATTAAAGGAATATCCCCAGCATAATTTTCCACTCCAATACCCCGACATAGGTGGGCATGAACAAAGGTACTACACTAGTAAGAATATCTCTGTGTAGACCATGTTCAAACTTCCATGCTTAGAATTATTCTTCTCGAATCTTGTTAAAGGAGTGTTGCATAAGTTCTGTAACCCTTGAATCATATTCAAACATTGTAATCTCTCTCTGTTTCATCTCCAGAACCTTATGAATATAAACTAAGATCAAGAAGGAGGGGAATTACTCCTCACAAAACAGATGCTAGAAGTTAGGACATGAAAGTGTTGACTCATCATGCATCTAGGTAACAAGAATCCACTATTTCACCATTTCTTTGTGGAAAAGGCTAGCTTCCAAGGTAACCACCTAATATAATGGTGTCTAGATAATATTAAAAACATAGACAACTGACTCTAGTATATCCTATGCTACTTGGGGATCTGTACTGCCACATAACCTCATAGTTCTTATGAAATTAAACTCATGGAGTGACATATTCCTATACACATCCTCATCCAGATCTTTAGGTAAGATATGTTTCTCGATAGGTGGGGTTTCTTCTACATGTATACCTTGAAGAAGGATCTCATAGGATTATCCCTAAACTGATGCCTCATAACTCATTAAATCATTGTTAGGATTTGAAAATGGTAAATTTTCAGGGTGTTGTTGTAGAGGCATCCGGAAAATATAATCAGGATTAATCATGGTTGTATGAGAATATATATACAATGGGGAGCTAACTCAAGAAGGATAGTCAAAGACTCAATCTTATATGATTCATGTACCATTTACCCCTATAACTAATTTCTTTATATGCCGATTTGACTAGCATGTAGTCCATGTCTTGGGGAATAGATACGTAAGCATCCCATACCATCACTGGGTTCCCTGGCCTGGGGGCCACCCTCGAGACACTTTTACACCATTTCCCTAAGTCCCAAAAAAATTATTGTATGGTAAATACTCAAAAAAAATATCCCAATGAATGAATTTCTCTGATACTAATTGATCACGACCCGTACCAAATGGGGATTGGTCCGCAACCACGCTAATCCTTCCACAATAGGCCCAGAGGTGGTCATAATCACTAAAATTCATATCCTAAATGGGTGGATTTTTTCTAATGTACCTATTTTTAGAAACCCAAACATATCAATTTAGAAGTTAATAGGAATAATAATAAAAACATTCAATAACTATAATATAAACCAAGCATGAAAAAACTATAGGGTGTATAAGAGTATGTTAGCGAAAATTGTAATGTAAAGGGGAAAAATACATGCCCGACCATAAATATGTACCAACCTAAAAAAGTGGAATATAAAATGATAATATATCTCATATCCTAATATTAATTATCTAGCCACCATACACGGTCCATTGAACCACATTCTCTAAGACCCTATATAGTCACCACTTACCTGTCAATCATCCTTATAAGACAAGAAATGTATGGGGAAATACAATGTGGGGTTGGGGATATACATACCCATTAAGATGCCCTGAAAAATGAAGGTATAGTAATAAGATAAATGATCAAAATAATCAATATAAAGGTCTAACCAACACAATAGAGTAAAAAAATACAATGAAATTGATATATAAATATATGTATGTATATTCTAAAACCAAAGAAACCAAAATGAGAGAGAATGGGATCTCTATTTTATATCCCTTCCAGGAAAATTTTTCCACCTGTTACAGAAATTCCATCCTTGATTCCAAACATCTGGAATGTTAGCCCATAAAAGTAACTATGTGGAGGCTCTACACCATGTCACTTTACCATAGAGTCAAGGTGACATTTTCCCCATGTAGAGGACAATAACCATATTCTTTTAGAGGGAATTAAATGTAAGGAGGACCCACGCCCTATCCGATAGGGGGTACCTCTCAATGTAATGGAGAATCAAACCCTATTCGATAGGGGTTACCACTTAGAAGGTAGAGGACCTTCTCATTGGTCCACTAGAGGTAAGAAAATAGTTAGTAGAGCACCCATGTCCAGATCATTCAAGGGGTACCACTTTGTAGGTAGATAAAGGACATGCTCCCTAATCCAATAGGGGGTACCACTCAGTTGGTAGATAGGTGGGGGATTCCACTCAATGGAAGTAGGACCCAAACCCTCTCCAATAGGGGTTAATAATTTTTAAATAGATAGAGGAACCACACACTAGTCCATGATGGGGTTTCGATCTATTGATCCAATCTTATCCCTATTATCATCGAGCATCTTTTAAATAATCATAATTCCAGAAACATCTCACATAATATCTAAAAGGTAACTATGGAGGCCATCATATATAGATATATAAAAAATACTCATGATAGGATACTCCTAGGCCAAAATTCTAGACCAAGAAAATGATATATGAGAGGTTGATCTTTAATCAAAAGGAAATAAGGGGTACACAGTATGTGAGAGGACCCACATGATGTGTAGTCCCGCTCCATCACCTAGTTGTATCCACGATGGAACACTACTCACAATCCACATATCTATAAATGGAATATAGGAGAACTAAACTATGTTTCTAAGGCACTCAGGGGCTTGTCCATGCTCCCTGGCCTTGTTTGTGTATCCTTCTATTGTCGGTGTGCTTTTTTACAAGATGACTTCTTCCGCATGAGGTTCCATAAGTGACCCCGGGCGTGTCTATGTACATCATTAAATGGAATATTCCTGGTCGTTCCATTTCCCATGTACTCCAAGATTACACACTAGGACATTATCACATGTTCACACAACATATGGGGGTCCCACATGTTTTGTGATACCATTAATTCTGTGAAACCCAATCCACCGCAGCTAAGGCCCTACATGCCATGTGTTCTTCAAACTATAAGGCAAGTTGTTGTGTTTTTCATATAATCCCATATCCATTCTACAGATCCCAGATCTATAGTTGTTACACTATATATTGAATCCAATCCATCCAAGAAACAATGGATCTTTCCCCGAATGGAAATTCTGACACTTTTGAGGCCAGAAATCGAATATTGATTCATCATTGTGGTTTTTCGTATGCACAGTGCACCTTTGGTGCTTCCCATATCACACCAGTATCATGATTCAGATCCTATATTCACAAAAACCATTAGAAACCTATAAATCACCCAAAATCTTTCAATTATCACCGATCAGTTAATTATATGTGATTCTGTCGTGAATTCGAGGGTCCAATCAAACTTAGTCCCACCCGGAAATGTCGAACCATAGACATGTAGCCCAATAGAGATGAACATGATAAATTATGTGGAGAAAATAATAATAAAAATGGTTAAATGGTTTTTTCCCATAATTGGTGGAAAAAAATCCCATTGGGATAAACTAGGGTGAGAAAAAATTGAATTAAAAATTAAATCTATACACGAATGAATGAGAACGAGACAATTAGAAAAGATCAAATGAAGAAGGTTAACCTGGTCAATAAATTCAATCAATAGGGTTATAATCTATGAATTTATGATTCATACACAGATATTGGATCACTCGTCATCGAAGAAAGTTCTCAACCAAAATTTGGGGAAGTCGTTGCATTTGATGCACCTCAAACTTCATGAATTTGGAGTCTCATCGTCGTCAAATGCCGATTCACCAATGAAGTAGATGAAGAAAACAACCTGATCCTATTAGGGTTTAGGTGGATAAACCAAGATGACTTTCCATAATGTGGTTTTATATATGAGACATGATTAGGTTAAATAATTAAAATAAAAAATTTTAATTATTTATTTTGACTGAACGAACCCATCAATAGTCGCGATATCTGAATGCCCTACACCAACCGATTTTAGGTCGCATCTAGGGTAAACATTACATTCTGAACTCAACCATGGTGTCAAATTTCGGATCTAACATTATTTTTAAGAGTTAACTGATTTCCATTATGAAACTGCATAGGTGTAATATAAAATATATTTAATTTTTTATAATAAAAAATTTGGGCACATCGGGTCTCAGAATTGCATGTCGCCTCAGCGTCTAGCTCGGAAAGTATATGTAGAAATATTTCAAAGTATTGTAAGTCATAAAAGGGTATATAAAATTGATTCATTCTATATTTACCTTATTGAGTATAATAATTTAAATATTTTTCTTCATCATTAAATTTATAATCATTTTATTCTTTTTTATCAAATTTTTATAAAGGACATTCATCTGAAGTATATTTGACTTCTCATCAGTCTACTAGAATGAGTCTGAGTGGGGTTTCGCCTAGATATATATAGAAAACCAATAATACCCATTCAAACCCTGACTCACTGGTATACATCCCATATTCCACATGTTTATATCCTCCACATGAGCAATTATGTGACACCTTAATTTTTTATGGACCTTTTTCCCTCGAATAAATTAAATTTTCATTTATGTATTGTAATGCACTAAGTCAAAAATTCCTTTCACATAACACCGACTTGGAATAAGATACATGGAACCAACTCATTGAACACTACATGACACCAACTCATCATATGTTTCATGTAACATCAACACGGTGTACCTTACAGGCAACACCAACTTGGCATATGTTACATACAACACTAATGTTTCTACGATACAACATTTTTCTATTATAATTATTTAAATGAGATAATTATAACCTATATGATAACCATAGTAGAATTAATATTTATAAATAATTTTAAAATACTTTTTATAATTGTTTAATATAAATAAAACATATTGATAATGAAAGATATGATTTTTGTTAAAGACCTTTTATGTTTGAATATACCATTTTCGCGAATGGGCCACTTTTATTAATAAATTTAAGTATAGAAAAATTTAGAAATTTAATTTGATAAAATAAACATCATTTTTGAATATAGAATTTTTATATTATCTTAAGGAGACTTTTTTGGATTTTTCTAAGAAAGATCGTTTTTTGAGGAATAGTGAAAAAAATGGATTCAATTTAAAATTGGTTTTTTAATATAATTTATTTATAAAGTTAAATTATATTTTAATTTGGTATAAAAGTTTAATTATATTAAATTTTTATTAATTAATCCAAATTGGGTAATTTTAACCAATTTCACATTGAAATAGGATATAAAAACTTAGCAAACTTTTGTTCATTTTTACATTAAAAACCTGCATTTTCGCCCCAACTGCGGATATATTTTAAAATAATATATTTCACTTATGTGATTTAAATTTGAAAAAAGAGATTATATATTTTTATTCATCATAATTTATAATTTATAATAATTTTATCATAGTTTTTGACCAAAACGGTTGGTGAAAGTGATTAAAATTTATTACATCGATTAAGGTTAAATGAGGATTAATAAGGGACTAAACCATAACCTTGAGGCCCAAAAATGACATGTAAAATTTTCCAAAATACATTTTATGGAATTATTTAGACCCTTTACTCCATTTTATTTACTTTTTACCATTATTTTATTGACTTTGAACATTAAAAAAGTGGGTGGAATTCTCTCTTCAAATATTTACAAGAGTGGCACTCCTCCATCCCTCTAAAAGGCCACCACCTCTCCCTATTATTCACACCTCTCAAACCTATTAATTTTGGATTATACATGACCAATAAACATCCCAAAATCCCTAACTTCCTATATAATCCTCCCCATTAGTAATAAAGGTACCCAAGGAAGTCTTTTTGCACAAACCAAAAGTAGTAACTCGATTAAGAGGTAACGTATTCTCTCAAGTCCATTATTTTATTTTCTTTTGCCACCCCCTCCACATTATTTTTCCATTATTGTAAAAAAAATATCCTAAAATTAATAGGATTTTTGTGTTCTAATTTTCCAACCGAAACGTATGTACACCTCCATCTAATGGATAACAAACATATTGTTTATGTGTATAATGAACTACCACCTTATTAAACGATGATTGTTCAATTTTCTTTAATGCCTCTCAGGGTGGAAATTATTATGTTTTCTCTATTTATATATGTAATATATTATATTTATTATTTATTTAATCTCATTTATTCCTTTTTACAGCACATATCTTCTTTACTTTCCATTTTGTGTTAATAAGATAATTTCGTTTGAGAAACTGTGGACTACCGCCCCCTCAAAGTGATATGATTTGTTCATACACTACATTGAAGGTTTTAAGGATGGGTTTAGTGAATTTATATGATATATATAACATTATAATAATAATTTAATGATATTTATACATATATTTTATTTTCTTTCTTTCTTTTAATATGACAATAAAAATAGAAACAATGTTCATGCATACGTACGACTTACCGCCTCCATGAACGGTGTGTTCCATTTTGTAATTATATATTATATAAGTTATTATAATACAAATATGATGAATATAAATTATATTTATATGATGTTTTACGTAATAGAATAATTATTTAATTATAAGGACCAAATATATAACAAATTAAGACGCGTGTGAAGAACAAAGTGAATATTATCTGATGAGAAACCTTAACATAGGATGGTTAATAATTGGGTAATATAAGGTTATAATAAAACCATATACAGTATTATATATAATAATATTTTTCTGAAAAACATTTAAAATAAGTTTAAATTTGTTATACATGTTATTTGAATGAGTACTAAGAGAATCAAGACACAAGATAAAGAGATTTCATCTCACTTTTTATTTTCGTGAGATACATGATATGTTCTTAACTCTTTCATTTTGAGTTGTGAATGTGTTGAAAATGATTGAATTGTATATATCTTATAATTAAATTTTTGGGTACTCACATATCCATTTTATGATCTTTCAGTAATGGCGTTTATGTTTCAAAAGTTACCAAAATCTTTAAAATAGTTTTGTCTCAATTTTCCTTCTTTGAGACTCATGTTTTGTTATGCACGTAAATTCTATTTCAAGGTATATAAACTTCTATTTTACATTATTTATCATGAATTTTATTTATTTCATGATATTTTAAGCTTCACGTAATTTATGTTTCACACATGGATACTATTATCCATAGTTACCATGTTATGATTATTTATTGATACAATCTAATCTTTTTTTAGATTTTCTGTGTTTATGATTCCTTTGATGAAATTGTATATCCATCTATTAAGAAAACTCATGATTTTCCTTAAACACTATTTATTAAAGATATATCAATGTATTATTTCCATTTATCTACTCTATGGTACTAAATATAATGTTTTTAAGTAAAATCTGACCATCTCTCTCTCCGGTCAGAAATCAATTATATTCAAAAACCATGTTTTCAAAACAGTTTTCAAAAATGATTTCAAAAGATAATTAAATCCCATTTTGAAGGAAAAAGTATTTTAAAATCTTTTTATGGTTTTCAATGCTTCCATTATATGATTTAAATGTTTATTTCAAAAAAATGGTTTTCTAATGGTTTTATATTTTAAAAAGTGTTTCTCAATAGAGAAAGGATATTTTCTTAAAGAAATGTTTTTAAAAATTATTTCAAAATTATTTCAAATATATGATAACATCCATTGGTGTTACTCATGTATTTATGGAGAAATCATTCAATGTCTCCATTCATATTATTTATCTTAATGGATTATTTTTTAATGTAGTTCTGTTTATGGAACTCGTTTCTCTTTCATAGGTTATAAGATTTTGAAACTTACTTCTTTTCACAGGTTATGTTTATGGTAAAATGATCATGAAACCTATATATTTCTACACTTTATGATATGATTACATGTTTCTAATAACAGTTTCATTTCAGGGGTTATGACATTATTATTTATGAACTTGTGGCACATATATGTTTGATTTAACTATGAGATAGGTGGGACATATATCTCCCTCTAATGCATTAGGTAAATATTTATATCTCATGAGATAAAATAACATGGTCTTGTGAATGAAACTTGAATACTATGATCGCCATGGGAGTGAACCATGACTACCAGGATATTAGGATGAGTAAATTCATGATACTAAGATATCTATGGGAGTGAACCATGACAACAAAGCTTGTATGGAGAGTAAACCTATACTACCATGATGGTCATGGAAACGATGCATTAACTACTATAGAAATAATATTTTTTCTTATGTGTGTGCCATGATTACATATTTGATTCATATGTAATGTTATCATGGATTATCTTCTTTATTTATTTATGATTCATGTATTATGAACTACCAAGATTTATTCCATGATTCATGTATATAATCGTTGATATGCAGGATATGATCTTCTATTTTCATGATCATTTTCTCATACACATATTATATTGATTTTTATTACATATCTCCCTTTTTTACCATTACTGAGCATTTTAACTCACCCTTTTTTGTGTTTCCTTCCCCCAAGAGATGGAGAAATTTATTATGTTTTATGTTTCTTAGAAGCGTTCTAGTCAAGAATAACCCAGTGGGAGATAATGTAGCTCATTTATGAATCAGTGTTTATGTTTTCATGTTTCCAAATGCACTAGACTAGTACAGTCTTTGGGCATATGTTTGTATAATGTTTTAATTATTCTACCAATTTTATGTAATTTTAATGTATTAAAAGAGATCTTAACTATAGTTGGTGTCAAAGTTAAATTTTATTTAACCTTTGGAATCTAGGATGAGAAAACCTTAGTGAGAAACCTATGTCTATGTCTTGGGATATGTCTAAGGATAAGGAAAATAATATGAAAATGTCCTCAAATTTTGGTAAAGGATACAGTGGGTTGTTTCCTAGAAATAAATCCTTGTCTCAATACTGAAAGTGGATGTTTCTATAGCATATATGTACCTAGGGGTAACAAATCTGAAAAGATGTTTTGGGCCTGACTTGTAATAATCTGGTACATGAAAATGGGCCTTGCTGCACACCTAGTTTGACACTCTTAAGGGATATGTTTTGGGAATTCACAAACACTTTTTTAACCATCATGAAGGATTTAAATAGATGTTGGATATGAAAAACCTAGGATAAACCTAAGGTTTCATATATTAAGGAAGGTGTTGTGATTTAGACATCTTGTGATTGAATTTTCATGATTATGTGGTTCCCCACTATGATAAATGATTCTTACTCCATTATTTTTTTTAGTCAATGGTAAGAACATGAAGGAACCATGTTAATGGGGGTTGTGATGGATAATGAAAAAGATATTAATCCTAAGAAACCAAATTATATGGGAGCTGGAATGCAAAACCTCATTTCTTTTCTCATAAAGCATTCTCAAGATATGAATCATAGTGGACATCCAAATGAGAAAAGGAGGGAAAACATTATATTGATTCTTCCATGAGGCAACACCCACCATATTTTAGAGGTTCTTTTTTCTACTTGTTTATAAATAGTGGATTAGTACTAATGAAAAGATATTCTTTGTTCTCTAGTTTTTGGATCATGAGAAAGTCATTTTGGCTTTCTATCAGTTATAAGGAGAATCAGACTAGTGGTGGGAAGTAATCAAGAATACGAGGAAGAAATATTATATTGAATCTATGGATAGGTACAAGTTCAAGAACTTATTTTCAAAAATTGCATTCCTCTGATTCATTGTACATTTATGAATAAATAGTTCCTTGAGTTGAAGCAAAGGGATGATGAATCTATTAGTACCTATGAGTCTAATTTCACGAGACTTGAGAAGAATGCTTTAGGAATTATTATCCAACAAGGAAGTAAAGTTGATTTGTTCTTCAATGGATCATGGCCAAGTCTCATAAAGTTGTTTTCCATAAGAGACATTAGTATAAATTAATATATTATGAATTGTGAAATAAATGACGAAACAGAGGTTGGATGTCACAACCCATCCTCAAGGCCCGTGTCGTGACTACCCCAAGCCCGCCATCCATTGGCCAGGGGCTGGAGACTAGCACCAAAGGCGTAAATCCCAATAAAAAGGGAAGGAATTTCCTTTATGAAATGAAAACACACAAAACTAGAGTACAAGAAAAAGCAAAACTAAGTAAAGCAGTATAACAAGTGTGCTGAAAGTACAAAGGGGGCGAAATACAAGCCCAAAAATAAAGTACAAGGAAAAGAAGTAAAAGAAAAAAGGTGTTGAGATACTCTTGGATCATCCTCCGGAGTTCCTACCTGAAGGGTAGGTAGAGATGGCCACCTCAGCTCTCCACATCCTTTTGTCACCTCCGGGTACCGTCTCGTCGTGAAGTCCAGCTCCGGGTACCGTCTCGTCGTGAAGTCCACCTCCGGGTATCGTCTCGTCATGAAGTCCACCTTCGAGTACCGTCTCATCATGAAGTCTACCTCCGGGTACCGTCCAGATCTACAAGCCTCAACCACGATCGGTGTTGTCCGTCGTCTGCATCCAACACAACGAGGTGCGGGAATAGCCTGTGTAGGGGTGAGTATAACAATAATCATTAGGGACCCTGAGACCCTCAAGGTCTCACCAAATCCAACAAGGATTACCACAAAGAAGGACCTCAACAGATAACCCTTACTTAGGTATAAGCCCATAATTATACCTAAGTTATCAATTAACCCATCTCAAACATGATGAAACACAAAGGTTATGAAATCAATGGATAACCACTACTTAGTTATATGCCCATACATATACCTAAGTTATCTATCTCAGTACAGCTCCAACTTCCAAGACCAAGCACAACTAGTCCACACAGGAAAGAAGTCAATCATACTAAAGATAATGATTGAAAGTCAAGATTCATCTCACATAGGTATACTTCTCACGAAGAGGGGTGGGGATGATTAGATGTAGCCTCTGAATCATCTCCTCTGCCGAACCAATGTAGGATCCAAGTACAGAAGTCGTCTCTGCCGAACCCACGTAGGATACAAGTACAGTATCCATTGCTGCCGAACCCACGTAGGATCCAAGTACAGTCATCATTGCTACCGAACCCACGGAGGATCCAAGTAGAGTCGTCCTCACTGCCAAACCCATGTAGGATCCAAGTACATTCGTCCTCGTTGCCGAACCCACGTAGGATCCAAGTACAGTCGTCATCGTCATCGCAGTTGCAGCCAGCTCTAGGGTTCCCACACACAGCACGCTCGATTCTGGGAGGGTCCGCTCCACAATCTAAGAGGTTTGATACATCAACCGTCACAAAGTCCATTGTTGATGTATCCCAAAGTTACGTCTCGACAATAGGAACTCAACACGACAGACGGCGCGTCAATCGGACGTCCGGTCTGATAGATAAAGGATTTTTAGTTCTAGGGGCCCAGTTAGAAATACGCTCGTTTCTAACACGTCCGATATCCACATTCTTACAAAACTCACTTAGAGTATCTCAAAAGAACCGTCTCATCGAAGGGGTCTCAACGCAACAGACGGTGCGTCAATCAGATTCCCGGTCTATGAGTTATTAGCCTTTTAGTCCTGAGGGCCCGGTTGGTTTCGTGTACGAACCAACCCAGCCGTATCTCAACTGTACCCCGAACTCCCATGGGGTATACTCAATGTAAGCGTTTCTCAATGTGATTACCAACGCCACTGACGGTTCGTCAAACGGACATCCGGTCTGAGAGTTATTAATATTTCTGTTCTAGAGGCCTGGTTGGATTTCGAGTACAATCCAACCCAGCCATACTCCAATTTCATCCAAACATCAGGTGAAGTATACCAAAATAAACTTCTCATCAAGAGGAATCCAAAAAAGTTGACGACACGTCAATCGGACGTCTGGAGCTCAAGTTATAACTGTTTCCGCTCTGAGGGCCTGGTTTGTTTCGGGTTCGAACCAATTCGTACGTACACATACTTTGAAAAAAAATTGAGTTTAATATACCTAAACGACCGTCTCAATCCAAGGAATCATACACAACTGACAGTGCATCGATTGGAGGTTCACAACTCAAGTTATGGGCATTTAA
Organism: Viscum album; assembly: GCA_963277665.1. NCBI lineage: Eukaryota > Viridiplantae > Streptophyta > Magnoliopsida > Santalales > Viscaceae > Viscum > Viscum album. The sequence goes on along the minus strand of OY728121.1, from coordinate 82,125,726 downwards.
CTGAAGATGATCCGAAAATAGGGTGTCTGGGCCCGGTCCGACCCGGCCCCACACCCCCTGGGTCGGCCCAAACCGGGTCAACCCGACCCAGGTCCGGGTCCAGTCCAGTTGGGTGCGGCCCGGCCCGGCCCCGTCGGCGCGGGCAGCACAGTCTGGCCAGCGTGGCCGACCAGAATACACAGAGCAGGGGGGCATGGCCCCCCACTGATTGGAACTGACGGCGCTCGGTGCCGCCTTGTCTCCCGGATCCCACGCGGCGCGGGATCCTCCCCACCACCACCGTGGAAAACCGTAGCGGTTCCTCCATCATCGGCACACTGGGTTGACGCCCCCTACAGGTGGCCAAACGACTCCAGCCACTGCATCCGATCGCTGGTGTCTCCGTGCTGGCTCCTCGCGCCGCCGGAGTCCTCCGCGGGCCACCGGAGACATTCTAGTGGTCTGTTCCAGTTTCTTCTTGCGCTCGTGAACATCTCGGGTCCCGTACTTTACTAACAAGGCCCCAAATCACTTTTTTGGTTCTATTTCGTCATCTCCCATCAATCTGTGCACAACAAACATTTTGCGGAGGGTTCGGGCATGTTCGTCAGCCCGTGCCCTCCGCGTTAGAGGTTTTCAATCAAGATCAAACTCAAATCAAATCCCGAAAATTACCCAGCATCCAACCCGCAAGAACGAGTGATCCACGGACGGATCAACCGGGCAGAGGTTGGTCCGTGCTTGTCGTTCTTTCCTCAAAAAGGTAAAGAGAAAATCAAAAAATAATCCCCCTACCTCGATCATGACATTGCACGTCGTCGAGCCGTGGAAAGAGACAAGCGTCGTGATAGAACGGCATTACGGAAGAACAGTATCGATCCCGTCGACATTGGGGGAAGAAACAACATTGATGTTGGCGACATTCCCCCATGGCGGTGTCTCCTTCCTTGAGGCGGAGGAAGAAGAAGGAAATGCACGTCGTCGGTGACATCGCGTTCTTCGAATCGTAGAGCGTTCTTCGTCGAAGGCGTTCTTCATCAGGAGAAAAACACATTTCTTTCCAATCCTCCAGAGGTTCCTCAAAGTTCTCCAAAATAATTTCCAACCCATATTAAAAAGATGCTTCCCCTAATAATAAACATTCCATGCCTTTTCAAATTAAAAACACTTAATTAATTAAAGTGTTGGCACCATTAAAGAGGGAGAGAGATGGTCTCTTTATTAAGGGGTTGTCACATTAAATTGAAGGGTTGTTAAAGGGGGTTGGAGAGAGTTATGGGAAGATGAGAGGTTGGGGCTCATGTGGGCCCCACCTCTCATATATCCACACTTGAGAGAATTTAACTTCCTTAGATATAAATTTGTTTTAACAAATTTATTTAACTTCTTTACTAAACTCTAAAATTGTATCTCACAACCCGCTTTAAACGCAACTGTGGTAAAGGTCCCCTTAAACAATTACCGGCATTGCGAGTTCATTGGTGCCCTCATATTTCAATTTCGAGCACCAGTTAAAAAGATAGAAAAACCCACTCGTTTGTTCACTGAACATACCCGAGCTAAACTTCCAGAAATTATTTCGGGCACACCGGGCCTCGGAATCAGGTGCCGTCAGAAACTGCGTACTCGAAAAATTCCAAAGAATTTAAGAAAAACAAAATTCCCTTGAAATTTTCAGGCTTTACATTGGATTAACGTATAAATCTAATGGTTCTGAAAATAAGAGGAATATGAAGATAAAGGAAAATATAAAAACCATGAAGAATAGAAAATGAGCTTCCCTTTATTATCAAATTGTGGGAAGAAGCACGGAGGAAATTTCCATAAGGGATCAAATAAATGTTTTATGTATGGAAGTGAATGCAATTGAGAATTTGATTGCTGAAATTATGGGGAGAAGTTAGCTAACATTATAAATGCGTAAAAAGCGGCATAGAATTCACCTCTCATGATTCAGTGCTAAAAGTTTAAGGAGAATTAGAATTATAATAATCACTACCCAAACCCAAGGGTCAATTAAGATGATCGAAATTAGCAACCTCCTAAGATCAGGATAAGGGTAAATCTCATGCAGTCATTTTTTCTGATAAGGGGTGTGATAATGAAGTGATGAAAGGTACACTTACCATCCACTCTAGAACTGCTAATTTCATATTTTATTTGGGATCTACCAACTCTTTCAAAAATAAATAATTTTATAAGGATATCATGATTTAACGAAATCAATTATATGTGGGGTTAGAAGTGTAAATCCCAAATGGTGTGATGATTGAATTTCAATTCTATGCTTTCCTCTTCAGTTGAAGATTTTGGGAATGTACTTCCAATAAATCTTGTCATTTTTAATTTGGTTGAATTTGATTTCATCATAGGCATGGGTTGGATTTCTCTTCATAAATCCCACATCAAGTTTCGATGAATGGAAGTTATTTTTTATATTTCAAACCCTTCTATGATCATACATCTATATGATGAAGATTACTTCTAGTGTATGGGTCTTAATTCCAATTATAAAGCGGTGTTTATATCAAATCGTTGGGGAGAAAATAGACATTGATGATATGTATATTTTTTGGGATTTTGTGAATGTAATTTCATAATATTTTCCTAGACTTCCACTAAAATGTGAAGTTGAGTTCTCCATATAACTTGTACCTAATTCCACACTAATTTCTAAGACTCCTTATATAATTTCTCCAAATTATTTGTAGGAAGAAAATAATAAACTCCAAGAAATAATTGATAAGGGATTAATTTGGCCTAGTGTGTCACCTTAGGGTGCACCTGTTCCTTTTGTGAAAAATAAATATGGATCAATGAGACTCTTTTTTTATTATCAGGAGTTGAACAAGATACCCATCAAGAATAAGTATCATCTTCCCTATATTGATTACTTTTTTGATCAACTGTGTGGAGCTCAATACTTTTCCAAGATTGAACTTTGTTTTGGATATCATAAATTGAGGGTCAAGAAAGAGGATATACCCAAGATGAAATTCCTTACAAGGTTTGTACAATAAGAATATATAGTGATTCCTTTGGGTCTTACTAAGGCACCAGTTGTCTTCATGCATTTAAAGAATAGTTTCTTTAGAGATTACCTCGATCAGTTTGTGGTAGTCTTTATACTCGATGTTATTATCTACTCAAAGAGTAAGGAAGATCATGTAGATCACTTGATAATTGTAATAAAAACCTTAAGGAAGGGGAATCTATATGAAAATTTTACATTGTGTGAATTTTGGATTCACAAGGATTCATTTTTGTGTCATATAATCTTCAAAGATTGTATATAATTAGATCCATAAAAGACGGAGGCCATTAAAAGATGTCCTAGACCAACCATGGTAACTAAGATCCATAGCTTTCTTGGTTTATCTATATATTATGGAAGGGTTATGAAAAAATTATCAAAACTATCTAATACTCTGACCATGTTAAATCCAATGGGTGTCAAGTTCATCTAGATAAATTAATGTGAGGAAAATATCACGGAAATCAAGAGAAGGTTAGTCGGTGCACCAGTGGATACGTTACCCTATAGTGGATAAAGGTTTGCAATATTTATAAATGCATAAAATATGGTATTGGGATGTGTTCTAATGTATAATTATGTAGATATCGTTTATGCATCGTAGAAATAGAATATTCATGTGAAAAATTACCCAACTCATGATTTGGAGTTAGCAGAGGTAATGTTTCCACTAAAGTTATGGAGGAATTTTCTTTATTGAGAAAAGTGTGCTATATATATTGATCATAAAATTATGAAATATATATTCACACAAGAGGATTATAACATGAACCAGATAAGATCATTTTAGTAGATAAATGATTATGATTGATCAATACATTACTTCCCTCATAAAATGAACAAGGTGTTCGATGATTTAAGTCGGAAGGATCATGATGGCATATCTATGATGAGGATCACAAAAGATACAATATTTTGTTATCTATAAAGAACAGATCTAGAAATCCTAAGGAAGGGGTAAAATCATATCATTCTCAAATTAATGTTCAACCATCTATCCATGTGAAGATTAATAAGGCACATAAGGGAGATGAAGATATACAAAGGAAAGGCAGAAATGTTAATAAGTTTAACCTTGGTCATGAGGTAATGATAAGGTTTAGGAACCATATATGTGTTCCTTCAATACCATATTTGAAGGATATATTATAGGAATCTCATAGTTATTCATTCCCTATTCATCTTAGAAGTACTAAGATGAAAAGGGACTTCAGATAATACTTTTGGTGGGATGGCATGAAGAGAGATATCGTAGAGTTTGTATCTCAGTGCTTGGTATGGCAATAGGTTAAGGCTAATAGAAAAACTTCAAAGGTGATTTTGCATCCATTACCCATACCAGAATGGAAATGGGAGAACAACACTATGGATTTTGTCATTGGACTACCCAAAACCTATAAAGGGTTTAATGATACAGGGGTGGTAGTCGGTCACCTTACTAAACCAGCACATGTCATCACTAATAGAGAATACTTCAATCTGGACTAGATTCTGAGGATATACATTAAAAAGTGGTAAGGTTTCATGGAGTACCACATTCTATTGTATTAGATCGGGATTTGAGGTTTACCTCAAAGTTATGAATAATTCATTAGCAAGAACTTGATTCAAAATTGGGTTTTACAACTGCTATCATCCTTATATAGATTGTCAATTTTAAAGAAAAATTCAAACCCTAGATGATATGTTGAGGTCTTGTTCTCTATATTTCAAAGGTTATTAGGATCAGCACCTTCCTATAGTTGAGTTTTTTTACAATAATAGCTTTCACTCAAACATTCATATAGAACCATATGATTTCCTGTTTGAGAAGAAATTTAGATCTCTAATGTGTTGGTATGAGGTTGAATAAATAAGGTTATTGGTGCCTGATATTTCTAAAGAAATGGCCAATAAGGTTAGAACCATTCAGCATCATATAAAAGAAGCTCAAAGTTTGTAGAAAAGTTATTATAATAACAATCATCATGAGCTAGAATTTTATGTTGGTGAAAATGTGATTCTAGGAATATCACAATTGAAGAAATTTATTATATTCAGGATGAAATGAAAACTAATCCCTAGGTGTATCGGTCCCTTTGAGATTCTTGATCGTATCGGGATGGTTGTTTATCACTTGGAACTTCTTCGAAATCTATCTCAAGTCCATGATGTGTTCCATGTATCTATATTAAGTAAGTACATACCTAACACACCACATGTGATGAACTCAGAGGTTATAACACTCAAGCATGATCATTCTTACGAGGAACATCTAGTTGAAATTATGGACTAATCAGAGAATCTTCTACAAAACGAGACCACTGACCTGGTCAATGATTTGTTGAGAAATCACATGTTAGTGGTTTCTACATGGGAACTTGAGGATATTATGAAGTAGAAGTATCCACATTTTTTTACTTGAGTGATGAATTTAAATGGATAATTTAAGTTTATGGGGGGTAGAATGTAACACCCTTAGTTTTTATAGACCTCTTTTTTCTCGAATAAATTAAATTTTCATTCATGACTTGCAATGCACTAAGTCAAAAATTACTTTTACATGGAATTTAATTGGCATACGATACACGATACCAACATAGAATACATTACATGGAACTAACTTGGTGTATACTACATGGAATATCGAGTCAATGTACATTACATGCAACACCGACTTGGCGTACGTTACACACAACAATAATGTTTCTATGAAACATCATTTTTATATTATAATTATTAAAATGAGATAATTATAACCAATCCATTAAAAATTTTAATATGAATATTCATAAAAAAATCAAATATTTTTTATAATTTTTTTATATAATTCAAACATACTGATAATGAAAGAGATGCTTTTTAGTAAAGTTCTTTTATGTTTAAAAATATCGTTTTCTATAATGAAACACTTTTAATAAAAAGAATTATACACATTTAGAAAATTAATTTGATGAAATAAAAATTATTTTTTAATTTAGAATGTCTAAATTATCTTAGGGTAAATTTTGGGGATTTTTTTGTGAAACTTCATTTTTTGATGAATAGTGAAAATACCAGATTGAAATTCAAGACTGCTTTTTAATTTAATTTATTTATAAGAATAAATTATATTTTACTTTTGATTAAAAGTTCAATTATATTATATATTTATAATTTAACCCAATTTTTGTAATTGGAACCAATTTTTAATTGAAATTGGATATAAAAACATAGCAAATATTTGATCATTTTTACTATAAAAACCTGCAATATCGACTCAACTACGATATTAATTTTAAATTTATTTCTACCACTTCTGGGATTGGAATTGGAAAAATTGATTCTATGTTTATAATCAGAATTATTTATAATTTATCATAAGGTCAACTTAGTTTTTAACCAAAAATATTAGTGAAAGGGATTAAAATTAATTACATCGATTATGGTTAAATTAATCTTAATAAGGGACTAAACCATAACTAGAAGGCCCAAAACGACATGTAGACTTGTAAAAAATCCCTTTTCTAAATATTTAGACCATATCCATTATTTTATAGACATTGGATCATTATCGGATCCACCTTCAACATGAAAAACGTTGATGGAATTCTATCTTCAAATATTTACAAGAGTTCCACTCCTCCTTCCCTATAAAAGGAAACCACCTCCCCATATTCTTTACACCTCCAAACCCTATTAATTATAGCCAAGATAATCTAAATACATTTCAAAAAATCATTCACTTACTCGTATATGCCTCCCCTGTGGAATAAATCTATCCGAGGAAGCCTTTTAAAATAAACCAGAAAGAGATACCTAATTAAGAGGTAATGTCTTCTCTCAAGTCCTTTATTTTATTTTCTTTCACCACCCCATATACTTTATTATTTTACATTATTTAATAATAAAACCAGTATCCTAAATATATTAGGATGTTTTTATGCCAATTATTTAATATACAATTACACACACCTCAATCTAATTGATAACGAACAAATTGTTCATGTGTATGGAGAACTACCACCTCACTAAACAATGATTGTTCAATTTTCCTTACCACCTCTCATGGTGGAAATTATAAAGTATGATATATTTATTTACATAATAAATTAAATTTATTATCTATTTATAATTATTTAGTCCTTTTTATAACACATATCTTTTTACTTCCCATTTTGTGTTAATATGATAATTTTGTTTGAGGAAGTGTGGACTACTACCCCCTCAAAGTGATTTGATTTGTTCATACACTACATGAATTGCATTATGGATAGTTTTAGTGAATTTATATGACATATATAACATTATAATACTACTATAATGATATTATAAACATATATACACATATTTCATTCTCTTTCTTTCAATGTGATAATAAAAACGGAAACAATGTTCATGCGTACGTACGACTTACCGTCTCCAGGAACGATGTTTTATATTTTTAATTATATATTATATATATTGTTATAACACACATATAATGAATATAAATTATATTTATATAATGTTTTGAATTTTATAATCATTATATATGTACATGGAACAAATATATAACAAACTAATATATTTGTGAAGAATAAAACGAATATTATCCGAAGTGAAACCTTTATATTAGATGGTTAACAAGCCGAAAATATAAGGTATTATTCAAACCATATATGGTATTATATATACGAATATGGTTATATAAAATATTTATAATAAATTTATATTTATTATAATGGGGGTTTTAACGAGTACGATGAGAGTAAAGACACAAGGTAAGGTGATTTCATCTCACTTTTTATTTTCGTGAGATACATGCTATGTTCGCCACTCTTTCCTTTTGTTTCGTGTATATAATACCCATGATTTTATTATATTTATATTATAATTAAATTAATAGGTATTCATATTTCCATTTTATTATATTCTATCATGGGTTTTATGTTTCAAAAGTTACCAAATCGATAAATTAGTTTTGTCACAATTTTCTTTCTTTCAGTATCATTTTTTGTTATGCACCTAAATTATATTTCAAGTTTTATATACTTCCATTTTACATGTTATATCATGAATTTAATTTATTTGATGATATTTTAAGAATAATTTTACTTTTTTTCTTTTATGGAGAGTATGATCCCATGTTACCAAGTTATAAGAGTTTATTGAGACAATCTCATCACTTTTCGAGATTGTTTATATTTTTGATTCCTTTAATTAGATATTATGAACCATATCCTAATAAAACTCATCGGTTTCATTCTCCAATATATATTCAATATATATCCATGTATTGTTAACATTCTTCCACTCTATGGTACTTAATATAATTTTTTTTATGTAAAATCTTATTGTCTCTCTCTCTCCTGTCGAAAATCTATTGTATTCAAGAACATTTTTTTCAAAAATGTTGTCAAAAATATTTTCAAAAGATCATTAAAGTTAATTTTAAAGGAAAAAATGATTTTAAAAACGTTTTATGGTTTTTAGTGATTCCTTTATATGTTTTCAAATATGTTTTCAAATAAATAGGTTTTCAAATGGTATCATTTTTTGAAAAAAAAATTCAATATAGAAAAGATATTTTCATCATGAATTATTTTTTAAAATATATTTCAAAATTATTTCCCATCTAAGATAGAATCCATTGGTGTTACTCACTCCTTTATAGGGAAATCATTCAATGTTTCCATTCATATTATTTCAATGAATTGATTATTTTTTGATGGAATGATTTTTATGGAACAAATTTCTCTTTCACAGGTTATATGATTTTGAAACCCACTTCTTTTCATTGGTTTTTTATGATGAAATGATTACGAAACTTGTATCTTTCCATATGTTATGATATGATTACGTGTTTATAATAAAAAATTCATTTAATGGGTTATGATATTAATATTAATGATCTTTTGGAACATGTTTCTTTGATTTCACTATGAGATGGGTGGGACCTATATCTCCCTTAAATTCATTGGGTAAAGATTTATATCTCATTAGATAGACTAAGATGGTCTTAGGAATGAACCTTGACTACTAGTATGGACATGGGAGTGAACCATGGATACTAAGATGGTATAAAGAGTGAACTCGTGATACTAAGATGGACATGGGAGTGAACCATGACTACCAATATGATATAGGGAGTGAAACTATACTACCAAGATGGTATTTGTAGTGATTCCTTGACTACTATGAATATAATTTTCTATGATTATGTGTCTGTCAAAATTCCATGTTTTATTACTATTTTATGCTTTCATGGATTATGTTATTTATCTCCTTGTGATTTATTTCATAGGAACATCCAATATTTATGCCATGATTCATGAATATAATCTATAATATGTATGTTATGATCATCTATTTTCTTGATCATTTTCTCATACCCTTATGCTCATGATTTTTCATACATAACTCCCATGTTTACCCTGACTGAGCATTTGAGATCAAATATTTTTATGTTTATTTCCACTAGGTTATTAAGATACTTATTATGTTTGATGTGTATAATAAGGAAAATAGTCAAGAAGAACCTAGTGGGAGATAATGTATCTTACTTATATATCAGGTATTATGTTTCCATGTTTCAAGTGGCACTAGAGTAGTATGGTCTTTGGGAATTTGTTTATATAATGTTTTAAGTGTTTTGAAAATGTTATGTAATGTTAATTTGTTAAAAAAGATGGTCTCAATACTCTAGTTATGTTCCCACCAATTCATATATAATCATCTTATTTAGTCTCTACTTCTCATACCATGTTCATGCTACCTCTAAGGATGTTCCCACATACACCATATCCATATCCTATGATGTATCCTCATCCCTTCTATCATTATCCTACCATGTCTACAAAACCCCTATTTCCAACTATTCATCTAGGATATGATGATTATGCTCTTTTAGATTCCAATACACCGCTGGTAGTTGACCCAATACATGCATTATAATAGGAGCATCCTTCAGAGCCTATAGATCCAGGAAAGACCAAATATCAATCATATCTAAATGATCATCCTATATCAGGTTTTTTATAATTGTTTAAAATCATATCATAACATTTTTTCTGTTTTACTATGAATTAATTATACTATTTTTATTTTATATTGTTCAGTGTGATATTTGAATATGCAATGTTGAAACACCTATATGCATGAAGCCTGGAATCTTCAAACACAAACAATGGTATATTTAAATGAAGAAAATAATATAATAGGTAAAAATACTAGACAATGTATATTTTTTATGGAAACTTTTTCCAAGTACATTTATATCATTCTGGTGAAAATAGTATCATGAAATCATATCAATAATGTAATCAAGGATAATTCATAAGAAAATATATCGGTAAGAAATTTTTACAAATTTATCTCTATATTTTTATTTTATTTATATTAATTAACATATTCAATGAAGTGTTGATTTTACTTTACAAATGGTCATGAAGATAAGGTCACACGGTTTATGGAACTTGGGGAGTTATGGAAATCATATAAACATGAGTTATATATTGGTGGTAAGAGTAGATTCGGCCCTGAGTTTGGGGGTGTACCAATATTTACTTATTGTACAACTACAAAATAAAAATAAATGATTGAACATTGGAAGAGGAATGAGTTCAAGGTATTGTTAATCATTAATGGTTTCCCATAAAAATGTTATTATTATTAATTGTATTTGTTTTTTCATGATTTTTCATAAAATATTACTAGGATGATATCATGTATATGTTCACTTTGGGGTGCACTACAATGTGATAGCATGAGAGAGGCCAGTTACTTTTATGAAAAATAGAGTTTTACTAGGACTTATTCAAAAAAACACATATCTAATAGTTATGTGTAAAAAATATCATTAAATAATGTAATTATCAATACATTTAAAAAAAGTCGTATCAACTACAGACTATCTGTACTAAATAGGTTGAATTGTTGAATACAAATTATTGTGAAATGGTTCCTAAATTTAAAAAATATAAAACATTAGAATGTAAAAAATAATTTTTGAACAATTACTGAGAAATTTTAAAATTAATTCCTAATGGTATAAGTAATGAATGGTTACTCTTATAACATTGAGTTGGAATGAAAAGTATGATTTTTTTAAGGAGTCGATGCAGTAGAGGGTGGATCAATGACCTTGGTCCGGGTAATTAATATGAATAAAATATATAAAGTGACTTTTATATGAATATAAATAATATCCATATTTATATTATTACATTAGTCTAATGGATTTATTTGATGATTTTAAAATTTTAGGGGATATTTTCTAGCCAGCTTATAATCCTTTTTCTATTCTATGATACTGTCTAGTAAAATTTATTTCATTCATACAATTTAGATGGTTGCCTTAAGTAAATGATGTTCTTATAGTTTTTGTGTAGAGTAACTCATTACTTATGATTATTATATTTTTATGATGACTGAACCAAAATAAACCTTTTCTATAAATTATGATAATGAAAAAAGTTAAGATCTATGTATATTCATGTTAGTATAAGACATTTCATTTATATCATAAAATTTTGGAATTTTCATTTTATATTGTCAGGAACTGGTGCCAATACATGAACATATACCTAAACATAGGATGTTAATGATTATATCATCAAAATAATAATTTTAAATTTATTCTATCAAATATATAATGACATTATATTATAACATAAATTTATCAATATATAATTAGTTTGAGACTTTTTTTTGTTCAAATTTTTCATCTTCGATCCTATCATAGCTTCCTTACTACAAGCTATTTTATTTGATGGCATTTATTCCCAAATTCAAAAGTTTTGATATAGAATTTGGAATAAACATATAAGAATATATATGATTATGTTGAAAAAAACTTAAATTATTATAAATTTGGCTAATGATTAAAGAACAAAACTTGATTAAATGATTTTGAATTCTAGGTTCCCAAATTTAGGATTTTTAGTAGACTAGTTTGCGATAATTAATAAGGTTAAATGAATTTTATATATTTTCACCATTTTTAATATAACCATTAGTTTATATGTTTTTATAAAGGTTTTTTGAGTAAGACCTAAACCATAAATTCACTGATCATTCAGAAAATGGTGGAAGAAACATCTCATACAAAATGTTAGGATTATATAAGAAAAACTCTATGATCATGGATATGTTTCTTAATGAGAAATAAAATTTAATAACCATTTTATTTTTTATAGAACAAGATTATAATAATAATTTCATACATTCAGAACAATTTTTCCCACTTTTATAAAGAAGTTTAAGTATAAAAATGAGTCGAACATGTGTTTATTTCTAACAAAAAAGGTAGTAGATAATGGATCAAGCAATTAAAAAGTGGTAAAATCATGAAAATTTTGAAAGATACATGTATCACTAGTTTTATTGACTCTCAAAAATATTATAAGGGTATTTTAGATGTATCATTCTATAATTATTAGTGGATTAGAGTTTTGTTATACATTCATGAGAAAACTAAAATATTTTAATAGAGCTCGTTAAGTGTGTTATAATTATTTTACACAAACATTACTTGAATTAATTTATCACATGAATGAATATAGGCCATTAGAGAAGTTGGTACTAATATAAATAGGTGAAAACATGACCATTAGCCACCCAACATTTTAGGATACTCTCTTAAAAATGATAGATCATTATGGTTCTCATTAGAATCAGATAATTTTCTTTTAAAATGCTTTAAATTAAAAGGGTGGGGGCTTTAGGTGATGAAAATGTTCCCAATTCCTAAAATCAGAGATCAAAAGGAGAAAATAATATGTGATAACATGTGAAACTATTGTAAAGTTCATTGAGTCATGTATTATCACTAGTTAAAATAGTACAACTTTACACTATCATTGTATTATATCATTTACATATGAAACTATTACAAATTTTATTGGAAATAATAAAAAATCACAGTAATTACAAAATGATATATGATTTGTAAATAATATTGTACATTTTAATACTTTTATAGATATGTGATGGATAGAAACCATGCAGTTAACTAATATGGTTTTCATTTATGAGTTATATCATATGATCTAGTTAGTTTATAATTGGAAACAACTGATGGATAGAGACAACATAGTTAACTGATACGGTGTTTATTTATGAATTATAGCATATGATATAGTTATATGGTTCCTCCATTTATGTATTTCTATAATGGATAATATTTTAATTGATTATACTTTTTGTTGAACTCATATGTAGATTAAATTGCTTAATTTAAAATGATTATATCACAATATTATTAATCTAACATAGCTTTATCCTTAGCCACAATTCCCTTTTGAGATTTAAATTCACTTAATCGCAACTATATTTGTTCCCGTGAAGCTTAATCTAATACTTGAATGGAATTTCATACCACATAGTGACTCACATCTATAATTTAATCTTATGTGGGAAAGGTTTAAATTGATTTGAGTGGATGGTTAATCTCACATATCATCACAATAAAATTCATATTTTTTTGGTTTATTAGTTTCACATTATTTAATAATGTATTATTATAGTAATAAATGTAATTTTTAGCAAGAAAAATTTGGAATTGAAGGTCGTGTTCCTCGATCAAAATTGTTTTTCTCGAGTTTGAGGAAAAGGGATGGATGATTTTTAAATGCACAGAGATAATAAAATATTTTTAGTGTTTTTATTGATATTAAAAACCTTGATATTTAATTAATAAATAAATATATTATTTATATTTTCAAATATGTTCCCCAGAGGCCCTCGATGAGAAATAAGCTAACAAATTGATACCAAATGATTATTTGTGATAGGTATTAGGTGAGGATCCTTAGGGGTGAGTCCGAAGATGACCTGATAAGATATTCATCTCCACTATGTGATCGCCCTCATTAAGCAAGTCTTAAAGCTATCAAACCACCAAACTGAAAAATGTTCATATAGATATAGTTGAGTCTGAATATAATCATAAATAATCATGAAATAGGTAAACTAATCATTAAACTATTCCATAAATCTATGAATGTTATATGAGTGTCACTTCCACTAGAGGCTAATAATGTTCTTGATTCCTATATGGAAACAGAACACACTTTATATGATGCACCAAGTGATGTCAATGAGGTTCCTAGATGTGGTCAAGTGGATAATAATCCAGGTGATGGTGATAATTGAGATAATAATGCTGATGATATTGATTATGGTTCTCCAAAAGATGATGCAAATAAGGATGCTGGTAATGATTATGATTTCACTAGCGGCGATGAGGTGGATATTAATCCCCTCAATTTCTGATATGATAGTAACTAGATATAGGTGTGGATGATTTTTAATGACTAAAACTGATTGATTGTGTGGATTTTATATGTATGTTATAATATTTTAATTCTTTAGAAACTATTGAAAACTATATGGTTAAATGCTTAATATATAATATATGTACTCCATTAAAGGTGTATTGTGGTTTATAATTTATTTACAGGTTTTGGAAGAGGTGTTAGATGGTGATTCACTGTATTAGGGATAGGAAGTTATACCAATGGTTCTATGTAATATTGGTATGCATCACTTTTGGATAGGATTCTACACCCATGGTTTCAGGAACCGCTGGTATAGATTTAAACCCATGGTATACTTTAAACCATGGGTATTCAAATTTGGTCGTTAACTATACCAATAGTTTCAAAGAAACCACTCATATATCCCTATAACAAAATATATAACACCAATTATTCACATAACCATTTTTATAGGCTATTCCAATGGTTCTATATCCTATACTAATTTTTTATAACCGTTTTTACAGGGTATTTTATAACAGTGTGTTTTTTTGGATGCGTTTGCAGGTTAAATTTTAAATTTAAATATAAAAATTATTTGAATTAAATTTTGGAAAATGAATTAAATATATTAATAGTCATAATTTATATTATTTTATAAGTTTAGATTAATTTTTTACCATAATTAATAGTGAAAACTTTAAAAATTAATTACCTCGGTTAAGTTAAAAATGGGTTTACCAGGGGGGTTTAAACTAAAAAGATAAGTGTTAAAAATGAAATAAAACATGTCCAAATCCCATTTCATGGTCATATATATATATATATATATATATATCTTATAATATATAATATTTTAAAATGATCGATTTTCATCCTTTTTTCATGGAAAAATGTGGGTATACGTTACTCTTAAAAAAATTAAAGTGTGTCCTTTCCCCCACTTATAAAAGAACATCCACTCTCCTATCCTTTTCACAATTACAAAAAAACTTTTTTTCAACCAAGCCTACAAAAATACCTTCCATAATCCTCCCCCAACATCATAGATCCCTTGGATATACCATTAATCCATCCAAGATTTATTTTGGTGCAATCCTATAGTTTTCGTTTGAGGAAGAGGTAATGTTCTTAAAAAAGATTTTTTATTTTGTTTCTTATTCCACCTCCATAAAATCATCTAAAAATATGATAAAATAATATAACAATTACGTTATATATAAAGATATTTATTATGTTAATGTAATAACATATTTTCATCTCCACTTCCATCAAATAGAAATCAAAATGGTCAATCATGTGTATGGCGTACTACCACTTCACAAACCGGTGTAATTCGTTTTCCATCACCATATTTAAATTCGTTATTTAATTTCATATTTGAAATACATAACAAATATTTATGAAATTATTATAATTTTTAAATTATGATATCACATATTCTTGCTTAATATCCATTTTTGTATGATATGATAACATCGATCGTGTCTACGATGACTACCACCTCACGAAGTGATGCAATTTGTTTTCTCTTACACTTTACATAAAAGTTAGTAAAGCTAGAATTAATGAATAGTTTTTATATTTATTAAAAAAAATAATTCTATAAATATAACACCACATCTAACTTCTTTACCTTCCAATCCATTGTATTACAATTACATTTCTCATGTGAATGTGCAGACTACTGTCTTCACACAGCGATGCAAATTTCTTCCACTTTATTTTTACATAGAAGATAATAAGGATGAATTTGACTAATATAAATTATATATATGAAATAATAATGATTATTTAAATTTTAATTAATATTTATTTTCCATTCACACCATATTTAGAGAAAAAATAGAAATAACATTCATGTTTATGTTAAATCTATCATCTCAATGAACAGTGTAATCCATTTTCTATTGCTAAATTTTATAGATTACTATAAATACATATATAATGAATATATATTATATTTATGTAGTGTTTAAAGTTATATATATTATATCATCATGACCAAAAAAAGTATTGAAATTACCAAACCCAAACATACATGAATAAAGAAACAATTATCAACCAAAAATAGAGATTTTACCAAAGAATTATTCATAAAAAGGTGATAAAATAATATAAGTAAATTATATATATATATATGATTATGGTTAAATAAAAGATATATAATAAACCAATATTTATTTTATAGTATGTTTGGACACATATGAATGAAGTCAAACCTAAGGTAAGAATTTATCATCTCACTTTTACTTCTGTGAGATAGTTTCCAAACTAACCACTTATTCCTTTTGTGTGGTGTATATATTGTACCATTGATATGTTATACAATTAATATATATATATAGGTTATTTAAATTTTCATTTTAATTTATTTTATTCATGGATATTACGATTCAAAGTTAGAAAATTTTGTGATAGTTTATTTCACAATCTCAATATTTTTTAGCATTATTTCCGTTTAAGGATTACATAAGGAATTTTTTTGATATTTCTATATTAAAAAAATAATTTTTATTTTCCTCTATTTATTAATAAATTTTTAATGTAATATTACCATTTTTACACTATTTTCAACTTAATTGTTTTTAAAAGACTCTTTTAATAAAATATTATTTAATTTCACTCCTTGGTCGTAAATCCTTTTTCTTCAAAAAAACAATTTCTAAAAAAAATTCAAAAATATTTGTAAAATTTTTCAAATTATTTTTAAAATGAATTATTTCACATGTTTTAATTTTTAAATTAATTTGGAATGGAGTTTTCATATCATTTTCAAAACAATGCATGTTTGTCTTTTACTAAAAATATGGAAGGAATACTTTTTAATGTATTTTGGAATGTATGGGATTTCCTACCATCATGACCGCTAAATTTTTAAATTTTACTTTATATGGTTCGAAAATAATTTTAAAATAAATCTATTTTCAAAGTATTTTTTGGTCATTTAATTTTAAAATTATTTTCACAATAAAAAGGTTAGTTTGTATCAATAATGTTTTTAAGGTCATTTTCATGGTATTTATATTCATCAACGACATCAACCCATTATTGTAATTATGATACTCTAGGGATATGTTGTATTGATATCATCCTTATTCATTCTTTTTATGGTTTATAATCAGTTTGATCGAGGATGTAAAATTTTATTATAGTTCACCATATTACCCTGGACTTTTTATGATTATGTTTATTTGATTTGGGTAAGTATTAAAATTCCATATGTTTATTTTTAAATATTAATGTTTATGTTTATTATATTTCACTCTATTCATATGTATAATTAATTGGAATTATTATGTGATGGGTGGGGCCTAATTATAGATAGCCTCTTTATGAATTGAATTGTATCATGAGACAAATCTATTGGGAAAATTAAATTGTCGCTTACCCATTGTTTAAAAAATCTTGTGAAAGGACATGATATTATGTTTCAGATGTTCTGAATTATGACTTCCCTCATTATGAGATTACTTATTTATGTCCATGTTATTATTATATTATTTATAATATCTGCGGATATATTTTAAACTCATGTGATTATTTATATGGAATTATATTATCATCACGTATTCCTACTATATTATGCTCAAGTTATTGTTTAAATATAATTTTTCTTAGCTATTTACCTTATAATATTTATTATTACTATTTATTCATGATATATTCCTCTTTAAACATACCATTACTAAGAATCTGATCTCACTCCTTTCTTAGTTTTATTTTCCCTAGGATACCAGTAAGATTTTTGTGATTGATATATAGGGATATACTTAGTGGATTAATTGAACTCTCAAAGAAAATACAGTTCTTTATTTTATGTTTTCAATTTTAATATGAGATTATAGTATGAATCTATTCTATAAAGTCTTGAAAATTATTTTTTCATTCGTGATATGATTCCTTGTATCTTACACTAATTAAAAAAGTAACCACTGACGCTGGGCTACTAGTGACATCTTTACAACATATATTTTGAAATTGTACCGGAGAAGGTTAGTTAAACATTAGAGTTTCCATAAATTATATCTTTATTGGAATCAACATTACATAGAGTTTGTGGTAGGTGATTTCTTTTTCCTTAGATATTCACTTTGGTTGGGTAATAGATGTTTATGATGGAAGGTAAAATTAACACTCTATTATATCATCCCATTTGAGATTATCGAATGACTCGTGATGGTGGTTTATCTATTGGAGATATTTTATCATTGGAATTATATTAATGATATGTTACATGTTTACCAAAATAAGTAGTATCAAGTAGATTGTTCCTATGTTTTTGAATTGTAGGAGGTTGAAATTAAAATTGAAACCTAAGTTATTAAAAAGGAATGTTCATATAGTGGACTGAAAGGATAAGGTGTTGCATAGAAAAATGATTACATTAGTTCGAGTGAGATGTTAGTGTGGTATAGAAATAAATGTGACATCGTATAATAAGACCTTGATGTTAAAGTAATGTTCTTATCTATTTTAGGTTTCGTTAACTTGATCCATTATGTGGGGAAAAGTATTTTACTATCGAATGAATTATCAAAACTCAATACATAGAACAAGGGACAAAGAATTTTTTTTTACTATTTCTTTATTGTTTACAAATTGTTAATTAGTCTATATAAGTTAGTTTGGATGTTTTTAGTATAATTAGGTCACCAACTAGATGATACGGACACCGTCTTTCATGTTCATGATGGAATAACACTTATAGATCAACAGTTTCCACTGGCCAGCTAACAATCCAATAGCTTACCGGTTTATGTCATGTGACTCACCAGTGATGCCACATGAAATACAATTATGTAAGGGAAAAAATTTTATTTTAGACCTTAAATTTTTAATTAACTCTACTAATATAACCCAATAAAACATAATATGACCTTAATTGTTTTAGAAGATCCTTGGAGATATTCTTCTCTCTCTACCTCTTACTGATTGTGGATATTTGGGCCTATTGAAAGTTTCAGTGTTCATTTATTGTAATCTATTATGTCATAACCATTATAATCTATATTATATTCATATTCTCCAATATTCTTATTTATTAATAGAAAATAATGTTGTATCTATCATGTTCATGGAAAATTTATATTATTTCCATCAGATTTAAGATCCCTTGGACCAAATCTCCTCCTCTACCATCACCGATCCTGAAGGAAACAAGGATTCATTAGGTCTTGAAGTATGCTTCTATATCCAATTTTCTATCCATTTTCTCTTTTTTTTGTTTTAATTATTTACCTTTAGGTTTTATTAATTAAAGTGATGATTTTATATTAATGGGTGGTGAATATTATCTTATATTTCTATAGAAATTTTTTCTAAAAATGGTTTTATTATTGAAAACTATTTTGATACATAATAAATGTTTCATAAAGTTCCTCAATGGGTTTTTAAAATTATTAGTGGGTTTTCAAGTATTGATGATGTGTGGATTCAATATATTTTTTTTATTAAATATGGTGTTGGTATTCTTCAAATGTAATAAAAATATATTGCACATTGGGAGACCTTAGAGTGTGTGAAAAAACTAAATATAAAATAACCTTAGTGGATTAAGATATCACTCGGTTAGGTTGTCATGATATGATGGTTTTTAGTGGGTATCATTACCTAGTTAATGACATTCCTAGACTATAGGATTCACTTATGTTGGCTATTGTTTGTTTATCTCAGTTTTGTAAACCCTTGTTTCATGGATTTCCTATTAGTTTTTTGTTGTTATATTACATGCGTATTTATTTTATATGCTTATTTTCCAACATAAATAGTATATTGATACTTGAAACAAATTTTATTTATTTTATTATACCTCATGGATATAGTTTGTGTCATATTGCATTTTTTTTTGAATATGGTATTATTTTAAAAGAATATCAAAGGATGGTTTTTATGGGAAAATTTCTTTTAGGAAATTTTTTAAAATTATGTTTTATATGGAAACTAGGGGATTAATGTTTATAGAAACTGTATTTATTTTTTGATGGTATCCTACTAATCTTTAGTGCTTAAGAAAAAAAAATTCTAATGGGAATTTGTATTCTTGGATTTTCAAGATATTGGTAATAGAAAGAGCACCATATAGAGGAAAATTTTGTTGGATTATGTTTCTTTATGGTCATTTTGGATGGTGATGGCATGTAGGAATGAGGATATGTACACATGGGTTGATTTGGGTTCCATGTTGTTGGTCTTAATTTTTTTCTCTAAGATTTTATCATCTAGTTTTTTTATGTTACCTTTAAGGGTTTGGTGTTTTGACATTTTATGTATTTTTGATATCTATAGTGATACTATGATAATTTCTATCAAATAATATTTCCATTAGATGGTAAAATCATTCCCATGATTCTTTTTATTATACAATGGTACTTGTTTCGAAACCCAGGATGTTATAAACACACTTCAGGACTTGTTTCACTACATGTCTCATGACATTATGGGTTGACCCGGATTAGTCTATTACACCATGTCAGAGGGAGGCTAATCAAGTGGTAGATTTACTACAAAAGAAAGCAATTTAGGAGGCTAGGTGAATGTGTTATTTTATAATCCAATCTTTTTTCTCACCTTTTTTGGACTATAATGTGAGCATTGAAATTCATTCCCACATATCTAAACAATTATTTTAATATCATCCAATGACTTTTTCATGTTGTGTTCTTAAAAATAGGTTTACCTAGCACCTAAATCCATATTATATATATAATTTTATATATAACATATTTTTTTCACAGTAAATACAATTGAACACTTATAAATGATTAATATAAATTATGTTTCAATGAATAAAAATAGAGTAAGAATTAATTAATTAGTAATATATATATGAATTATTATTAAGAATAATACATGAATAAAAATTAATATTTCTATAAAAAGAGTTGTTCATTATATTTTTTATTTTCAATTCAAAGTTAAATTCCAAAATTTTAAAATTTTAATTTTATAAAATGATCTTCATTTTTTGAATAATCATGTTATCTTATGTTTAATTTTAAATATTTTTCTAACACATTTTTTAATGATCCGCTCATTCTCATTGGTTTGAGAGTATAAAGAGTCATTACTGGGCTTTAAGTGACATCCCCAAGATGAAAAAATCTTTAAATAAATGCCATAGGGTTTCAAATCTAGTGGGGGAATATTTACCCTTTAATGTCTAAAAACAACAATGCGAAGAATCATCCACAAAAAACTCACTATATGATGCATGAAAAAAACTAAGACATTTCAAAACATTCTCTTTAAAACAACCAACCAAATTATGCTACAGTGGAAGACAAACCAACATCAAAGTAAACAACATAAAAAAAAGAATAAAATCCAAGATGGAAAAAAGACTCCATGCTCCACAAGCTTCAGGCTCCAACATCACCAAGTAGTCCAAAGTATCATGATGTGGTGCTAAAGAAGTGTGATACTTTACCTTTACCCAAGTCCCGGAAGGTATCATCTGAAAAAGTACCAAATTTTCAAAACATGGGTTAGTATATAACTTATTAGTTATTCCTCAATGAATTCCCTACTCACACCATTAGGATAGAATGGTTATCACCTTATATAAAATAGTTTATATAAAGAAATTTACCAAAATAGTTTATAACCAAATATAAACAAGTCTTAAAACTAATTATAACCAAGTGAAAACAAAAGTAAATGAAACCAATTTCTAGCAAGTTATTTTTTCAGAAAATAACTAATAAAGGCTTAAAACCATATTCCTATGATCATTTTGCCATACCCAATCCATGGTTCACAACACACCCACACATTCTTGCTTCGTTCGACAGTTCATACTCATCAGCGGTCTGTCTTCCAATTACCTTGTGTCCCAATGACACACGCCCTCGATCCAGGGTCACTCACCTTATACCCCAATGTTACATGTCCCTTATTCCGAGGAATGTCAATCATGAATTCACACAACACATATATTCTAAAAACATTTAAATAAACCACTTAAAACCATTCTAATAAAACTGGAATTTTATTGAAAACCAAAGAGAAAACAAATTTCAACAACCATTTAATTGAAAAAAACATTCCCATTTTTATTGAAAACATCAAATAAAATCCATGTACCAAAAATCTATAAAATACCCATTTTAAAATCCATCTTTGAAAACGAAGAACAAGATCACTTTACTCAAAACACCCAATTTTCCATATTTCACAAACTATCACTCAAAAAGGCTTCCAACAAGTGGTCAATCAACCAAGTCACAATCAATTAAACACAATAAATTCAATTTTAAATCATTCCAATCAGTTATATTAAGAGTATATGAGAGTGAATCCACCTAACTCAAAGTTTTTTATGAAACTTGACAACGAATGAAGAACGCTTAAGAAAACTGGGCTGATTATTCACGGAACCTCCTTAGATATCTTCTCATAGAAATATCAAGACCAAATATCAACTTATTTGGACTAAAAAATCATATATCTACCCATAATAGGTGTACATATGAGAAACCAATAAGATAAGAGAAGTAGATCTAAGTAGATCTAATAAACCAATCAAGAACAATGAATAACGATCGCATACCTCAAGAATTTGGATTTGAAACACCAAGGGAAGCCCTAAGATTGATTCCAAATCACTTCGTAGTTGTTACTCCACCTTTAAGGAATAGAATTTCTAAGTTATGGACACTTAGGAGTAAAAAAGATTCACTTAGACACAAAAATGTGTGAGATCCACTTTTTTGGGATCTCGCTTAAACCATCCATGTTGTTAGTTCGCACGGTTAGACAAACTGTGCGCTAACCGTGTGTTAGATTGTTGGGAAAAAATCACTCAAGGTAACATTACAGTATTTTTGGGTTGATTGTGTTTGTTGACAAATAGGTTTCCATGGAGAATTGTCGAGTTCTTGAGAAGTTGCTGACAATCCATGTTGACAAAGAATGATGACAAAGGAATGGATGATATGGAGGCGGTACAAAAGAGTAGTACAAGGTGACGCCATTTCCCAGTGTTTGCCAAATTTTTGGGGTCCAAAATTTGGAATTTGGTGAACATCGCAAAAATAGGATTTCCATGAATATCATAATTAAATATATAAATGGCGTGAATTTTGTGAAGATGGGATGCATGGATTGGATTTCGAAAAGACCAGAAAAATGGAGGCGGTGATGCTTCACGATTACGTCAATGCTTCGCGAACGGTAGAGTTGAAGCGCATCGCGGTGGTGAAGGGATTTTCAAGGGAGCTTCGTGGCGAAGGCGCGAAATAAGTTGACGGTGATGCTCTGTGATTACAACGAGCTCCGCGATCTGAAAATTGCCGAGGTGTTTTGTGATTTAGACAGAATTCCGGCAGAAACTTCGGAGCTTCGCGATAAGCAATAACGTGGCGCTGAATTCATGCAGAAGGGTCGAGGGTCATTGGAATCGCCTATAAATACAGGTCGACCCCCTCGAGATAAGTAGAGAGAATTTTCAGATAAAATCATTTGATCTCGGTTCGCGAAGGTAGTTCACGTAGCATGTGTGCTTCGTGAAAGAAGAGCTTCGCGGCGGCTATTGTTGCTCTGCGAAAGTTGCGCACTCCGCGTTGGCTTAGTGAGCTTCGTGAGAGAAGTTTCTCTGTAACGACTAGAGATTCGCGGTAGTGCTTTGCAAGAGTGCTTTGCGAAAAGGCAGGAGCTTCGTGAAGGCTTGTTTGAGTTTCGTGAAATTGGGAGCCCCGCGATGTAGGGTGCTTTGCGAAGGTGTTTCCAAAGTGAATTGCCCAGTGGTTAAGAGAAAAAGAGGTATTCATCAGTGGATGAAAGTTGGACTTCAACAGATCATCTATCAACAGTTGAGGATGCATTCATTAGTAATAATGAAGAGACCTACAAGTCTATAAACTGTGAGTGGATTCCCTTCCAGAGTAGTGAGCATAGGAAGAGGAAGAAGGTGATCCTCTCCACCGGCAGTGAGCCAGAGAGAGAGAAATCGAAAGTGACCCTTGGGAAAGCAGTGAGCTAACCCTAAACCTTGAAAAGGCAGTGATCCTGGGATAGAGTGACTGTACCCGAACATTGTAATCCACATCTAGTAAAGAATAGTGGAATTTGATATGACTGACAACTTGTCGGCGTATGCTCCTTGGACGTAGCCCAATGAGGGTGAACCAAGTAAAAATCATTGTGTCTACCTGTTTCCTTCCCTTCATTACATTCAAAGTATCATCATTAGATAAAGAAGAAAATAAGTGGTCATAATAATCACACGAGTGCAAACAAAGTGACCCTTGTAATAAAGAGGTCAAGATCCAATGGGGCAGGAAGAACTTTGTGAAAGAATATCCATGACCTGATTCATCCCCCCTCTTAGTGTATATAGGCCCCTATTGGTCCTAACATAGATACTGCCTAGGAAGACCCTCCCACAGCCCCCTCTTATGGTCTCCCTAAACATTTTCACACTCTGTCGAATCTCTCTACCTCAAACCTACCATTTCACACAGTTTCTACTTGGATAGCCGTACGGTTTAGATAAATCGTGTGCAGCATGTGCGCCTCTCTTGTAGCCCTAAAAAAATACTAAAAGTTCACCAAACTCTCCCAACATTCCCCCTTATACATTATATCCATAAAAAGACAAATAAATAGTTACATAATAGAAACTGGGGGTACTACATTCTCCCCCCTCCCCCATCTATCTTTCTCTCCCCGAAAAGTAGAAAACCATGGCTGCTCTAAAAGAGTTTGGATAATTTCTCTTTCATTTCCCTCTCATGTTCCCAAGTCTCTTCCTAAATATGAACATGCTTCCATAAACCTTTTACCGTACCAATTCTTTTCACATGAAATACTTTCTCTTGCATATCCACAATCTGTATCGGGATATGTATAAATGAAGCATCCATCTCTAGGTCAACGTGATCCCATCTGATCACATGGTCAAGATTAGGCATAAACCTTTTCCACGGAGATATGTGGAACACATTATGCACTCAACTAAACTGTGGTGGTAATGCCAACCGATATTCCACCTCTCCAGCCCATTCTAGTACCTCTAAAGGGCCAATGTATCTAGGATATAACTTTCTCTACTTCCCAAAATGACGATGTCCAAGTCTTGGAGAGATCCTAAAGAACACATGATCACCCACATCTAATGACAACGGCCTTCGACGATGATCGACATATGTTTTCTGATTACTATGATCCATCTCCTTCATCTTTCTAATTAACTGGATCTTCTCCATTTTTTCCTGGATAAGGTTCATCCCAACTAGTGATGTTTCACATGTTTCCAAGAATAGTGGAGAAAAACAAGGAATCCAATATAATGCTCCAAACAGAGCCATATGTATCGGGGCTTGATTGTTGTTATTATATGAGAACTCCACTAAGGGTAAGTGCTCCTACCATGAGCCACCAAAATCCATTATACAATCCTACATCATGTCTTCCAATGGTTGTACTATCCGTTCGTATTTCCCATCGGTATGAGGATGATACGTCGTGCTCATATTCAACTGAGTGCCAAGGGATTTCTGTAAGGATTTCCAAAAAAGATACATGAACATCAGATCTCTATCGGAGATGATTGGAACTGGTACGCCATGCCACTTTACCACTTATTGGATATAGATTTTGGATAGATATTCCACTGTATGAGTTTTATGAATTGGAATGAAATAGACCAACTTGGTAAGTCAATCCACTATCACCCAAATGGGATCGCGTTTCCAAACTGTTCTTGGAAGACCTGTTACAAAATCCATCGTTTTCTGCTCCCATTTCCACACTAGGATAGATAAATACTGAAACATAATAGTAGGTCTATGATTCTCGACTTTAACCTACTGACAAGTTAAGCATCGTGGGATGAACTCTTCCACCTTCCGTTTCATGCTACTCCACCAAAACACTGCCTTTAACGCCTTATACATATTTTGTGTACTTGGATGTACAGAACATTTTAAATGGTGGTAAACATTAAGGAGTTGTTCCTAAAAATCTATAGGTACAACCATCTGATCTCTAAAACACAAAACCGAATTCCCATTAAGTTTCCATCCCTCAGAGTTCTCCCCACCATTGAGTTTTGAACTCATAACCCGATACTCTGCATCATATGTTTGTGCCTCTTTGACCATATTTTTCAAATGAGGAACAAGAATAGATGAAACAAAAACCGAAATATCACCTCATTCTTCACATTCCACGTGCATGTCGGCTAGGACCGGCATCAAATACTATTCATCTAAATCTTATTTCACCAACTGAGCAAATGACTTTCTACTCAATGCATCTACCACTGGATTCCCTTTTCTTGGTGTATACATCAGGTCAAAGTCAAACATCTGGAGATACTCCATCCATATAATTTGCCTCATATTAAAATATCATTGTGAGAAAAAAAATTCAAGCTTTTCTCACCAAAGAGATAATGACACCATGTTTTCAATGCATGGACAACTACAGCTAACTCTAAATCATGTGATGTGTAATTGTTATCATGCACACTCCAATGCATTGAACCATAAGAAACCACATGGTCTCCTTTCATGATAACACAACCTAAACCTGATCCCAAAGCATCACAATACACCACATACCCCTATCCTATTTCTAGAAAAGTAATGATTAGTGTGGATGTAAGAAGAACTTTCAATTCTCATAAAGACTTCTGCTATTCCTCAATCGATTAGAATGAAGAATTCTTCTTTGTTAGATCTATCATTGGTGAATCTAGTAATGAGAAGTAATGAAAAAACTATTAGTAGTGACTAGATAGACCAAGAAAACTTCATATCTCAAAGGAATTATTTGGTGGTTGCCACGATACATAGCTTCTATCTTTTCAGGATCCACTGAAACACCTTTTTCAAAAATCACATGTCCAAGAAATCATATCTTATGTATCCAAAAATCACATTTAGATAGTTTGGTATACAAACGGTGATATCTCAAGATTTGTAACACTATCTTCGGTTGTTTCTCATGGTCAGCCCTTATCTTTGAATACAATAAGATGTCACCCAAAAACACCCCAACAAAAGAGTACAAATATCACTAAAATATCTTATTCATCAAATCCTTGAAGACCACCATTGAATTCGCCAGACCGAAAGGCATGGCTACATATTTAGAGTGTCTATATCTGATTCTGAATGTTTTATTTAGAATATCTTCCTTCCAAACTCACAATTGGTGATATCCTAATCGCAAGTCAATCTTAGAGAACCACTAAGCTCCCCTTAATTGATCGAATAGATCATCAATGCATCAAAGTGGGTACCAGTTCTTTATCATAACTTGGTTAAGATTATGATAATCAACACATACCGAAGAGTTCCATATTTTTTCTCCATGAACAAGACTGGTTCTTCCCATAGAGATGTACTTGGCCAAATGAAATCGTTTCTTTCCAGTTCCTCCAACTACACTTTCACATCCTATAACTCTATTGGTGTCATCCTATAAGATGACAGGGAAATATTAGTGGCCCCCAAAAGGAGATCAATCATAAACTACACTTCCCTTAGAGGTCGTAACCCGAATAAGTTTTTTGGAAAATACATCTAGAAATTGATCCACAACTGCTAGAAAACTATTTTCCTCAATCTCTTCTATTGATGCCAAATTCAACTCTACCAACTATTAAGAGATTGTTCCCATAATTGGTGACAACAATCTCTTTTCACTTTTCTTTACTATCCTATCTCCTCTAAAGAGATTCTCAATGTCTTCCCCAGTCATGAAACTCACCATTCTACTATAATAGTCAATGTGAGCCTTGAATGTTTTCAAGCAATCCAAACCCAGGATTATTTCATAGACATCCATGCTCAACACTGAGAAGTCCCTTGTTAGATAAACTCCATCAATAGTTATAGCACATTCCCAACAAAAAAAGTATTGACAACTTCTTTCACTGAGAGGATTTTTCAGTTTTAAAACGTAAGGCATAATTTCCAACTTTAAAGATAGAAAATAAGCAACAAGAGAAGTAATGAAAGAATATGATGCACCAGTTTCAAAAATCACTTTCACAAGGGTAGAATTCAAAATAATCGTACCTCTCACCATAGATGGTCCAGCCTAATCATCCACGATCATCTTCTAAGCTTCCTACAATTGATTCGTAGCTGAAATTTTCTCCTTGTTTATTTACTGAGATTTCTTTGGTTGAGGAGTCATCTTATTTCTAGAATCACCGTGGATAGCTCTGTTCTATTGACGAGACTGGTTCTCATATCCTCTCCCTATCGAAGAATACGATGTTTTCGATGCCTGAGATGTGTCATGAGCACCTGACCATGGAGCACTGAGACAATAGCGATGAATTTTCCCTATCTACTTACAGTTATGACATGATCTATGCTCTGTCATACACACTCACTTTATGTGGTCAAACAACCCACATTGAAAAAAACTTTCTTTTCTTTTGGGTCATGGATCAAGTTTCACTGATCCAGCCGTCTGATTCTGATTTCGACTTAAAAATTATAAAAAAAGTATCCCTTTTCCACTTGATCCCAATGTTTGAGTCCCCACCATTTCCTATAGGTATCACCATACATCCTCCTATAGATCCTAAGATATCCCATTCCACCACAGTCACTTTGTTCACCATCTCTGTATAATCCATAATATAGAGTATCACAATCTTTGATTGAATCTCCAACCTTATCCCTGAATCGAAGATTCATGACTTCAAGGATGAACTTTCCAGAACTTTTTGTTCATAGTGAAATAAATACATGAATTTAACTGTGTATTCTGTGACATAGAAATTATCCTACTTCAGGCTAAATAATTCTGTCATTTTCTGAATCATGAACGTGTGAGGATAAAATTATTTGTTGAACATTTCCTCCAAATCCTCATGTGTAAGTCCTTCATTCAGTTTATCCTACACTGCTAAATCCCACCACTGGCGTGAAATATCCTCTATCATATAAGTTTCCATCTGGAATTTTAGATCTGATGGTGTGATGATGAAATTGAGGATACGATTCATCCTAATTAGTCACACCTCCACCTTTTCAGGTTCAGCATCACCCTAGAAATTAGTTGGATTTAGCTTCATGAATTGGATGGTATGATCCACATACCTTGGATCATTCCTCTGGTTCTCCGTATCCTTGGAATGAAAATCTTAGACAATACAATGAACTAACTCTTTGTTCACACGGGGATTAGGTGCAATCACGTTCTCCATAGCTTCATCGGGTTGGTTTCAGTGACTCCTACAGGGTGCCATATTCTAAACCAACAACAAACTCTATCAATATCACTCTCTCGAAACAGATGGCTTAGCATTTCAAATTCTATCACATCAAATATCACAATATTGTTTCCAAAAATAACTTTTTCCATTTCGACCATTTTTTGAAAAATATTATTCCTATTTTTGAAAATCAAACCATTTTCAAAATATTTCAACCATTCTTTTCCAAAGTCTTTCATTCGAAAACAGTTTCATACTTTTTCAAAAAATAACACTTTTTCACAACATGAATCATTACCCAAAATGATGTATGCACTCCTAGTGGGAATTCATTCCTCTACAATTCTTGTCATGCTCACATCATTGGAAAAACCCATGACAATGAGGTTTCAAAATTCCAAAAGGGTCGCCAAACACATATGTACCCAACTCCCTGGTAATATAAAGTTCAGCATAAAAGGTTTAGCTACATCCTTTTAGGATATACATTTCATGTCTTGACAATCTTACTCCTTTTAAATATTTCAACCTAAGGAATATAAAATAAATAATTCCAACTCCAAGGCCAATAACATAGATGACTAATTGATAGGCAAGGATTGAACAAGCTGATACCATTTGTACCACAAAGGAAGGACCAGACTGATACCATTTGTAATGACCCACTCATTCTTATTCGCTTGAGAGTACAATGAGTCATTACTGGGCCTTAAGAGAAATCCCCAAGATTCCAAAGGCTGGAAATCAATTCCAAAGGGTTTCAAAGAAAGTGGGAGACAATTTACCCTTTAATATATAAAGACAACTCAACAAACCATCCACAAACATCTTACTATATGATGCATGAAATAAACAAATACATTTCAAAACATTCTCTTTAAAATAGCCAACCAGAGTATACTATCGTGGAAGACAAACCAACATCAAAGTAAACAATAGAAATACAACAAATAAACTCCATGAAGATAACAAGTCTACTTGCTCCAAAATCTCCATGCTTCAACCTCACAAAGTATTCCAAAGTATCACAATGTGGTACTAAAGAAGTGTGATACTTTACCTTTTCCCAAGTCCCGTAAGGTAGCGTCTAAAAAAGTACCAAAGTGACAAAGTAAGGGTGACTATATAACTCAGTAGTTTTTTTCCAATGACTTCCCTACTCACGCCACTAGGATAGAATGGTTAGGACATTATATAAAATAGTTCATATAAAGAAATTTACCAAAAGTGTTTATAACCAAATATAAACAAGTTCAAAAACAAATTATAACCAAGTGAAAACAAAAGTAAATGAAACTAATTTATAGTAAGTTTTTTTTCCAAAAAAATAACTAATCAATGTTTAAAAACCAATTCTTATTATCATTTTGGAATAATCATTCCATGGTTCACAACACACACACACATGTATGCTTCATTTGAGAGTTCTATACTCATGAGTGGTCTGTCATCCAATTACCTTATATCACAATGACACACACCCATGATCTAGGGTCATGCACCTTGTACCCCAATTTTACACATCCCTTATTCAAGGTCACATCAATAATGAACTTAGAAAACACGTATATTCCAAAACCGTTCAAATAAACCAATTCAAACCATTCCGATAGAACAATAATTTTAATGAAAACCAAGGAGAAAAAAATTTACACAGCCATTTAATTCCAAAAAAACAACCCCTTTTTATTGAAAAAATATAATCAAATAAATTTTCCATCATTCTATAAAATTCCCATTTTAAAATCCATCTTTTAAAACCAAGACCAAAAGCACTTTACTCAAAACACCCAATTTTCCAGATTTCAGAAAGCGCCACTCAAGAAGGGTTCCAAAAGGTGTTAAATCAACCAAGTCAAAAAATATTAAACACAATAAATTCAATTAGAATTAATTCAAATCAATTCTATTAAGTGGAGTTAAGAGTGAAGCCATCAACCTCAAAGTTTTTGATGAAACGTGACAATGAACGAAGAACGCTTAAGAAAACTAGGTCGATTCTTCATGGAACCTCCTTAGATATATTATCCTAGTAAGATAAAGATAAAATATCAACTTATTTGGACTCAAAACTCATAGATCTACCCATAACAGTTGTATATAGGAGAAACCAAGAAGAGAGTATAAGTAGATCTAAGTAGATCTAAGAAACCGATCAAGAACTATGAAGAATGATCACATACCTCAAGAATTTGGGTTCGAAACACCTAGGGAAGCCTTAATATTGATTCCAAATCATTTGGGAGAGGTTATTATACCTTAAAGTAAGATAAATTATGATTTATAGACACTTAGAAGAAAAAACAATCCGCTTAAATGCAAAAATGTGTGAGATCCACTTTTTTAGGATCTCACTTAAACCATCCGCAGGGTTAGTTCGCAGGATTAGAAAAACTGTGTGCTAACCATGCATTAGCTACTACCTAGGAAGACCCTTTCATGGCCTCATCACATGGTCTCCCTAACCATGTGCACACCGTGCTGAATCTCTTTTCCTCAAACCATCAATTTCACATGGTTTTTACTAGGATGGACACACGGTTTGGATAAATCGTGTACAGCTCATGCACCTCTCCTTTAGCCCCCAAAACTTATAGAAAGTTCAAAAAACTATCCCAAATTTTCCCCTTATACTTTAAATCCATAAAAACACACAAAAAATTGTTACGTAAAATAAACTTGGGGTACTACACATTTGTTTTTTATTCAATAGTAAAAGTAATGTTTTTCTTTTTTAAATTATAGTAAATTTTTATGTAGTTTATAAATGAACCAAATTAAAATGGATTTCATGTTTGGAATATTCATCTAAAAATTAAAAAATATGTTTAATTTCATTTTAATACAATAAAATATGTTACCAAATTATAAATTTTCCACCATAGTAAAGGTTAAGATGATGGAGAAGTGTTAAATAAAGAGGTAAAGTCTAAAAATATCCTAAATACTCATCAATAAATGATCATATGAGGTATTTTTAGATGATACCGTATATTTTAATCAATATAAAAAATTTTAGAGGCACTTTACTTGGAAAAATAAATCACTTTTTACATTAATAAAATTATATTTACAAAATCCCCCCCCCACACACACCTAAAAAAGTTCTCCTTCATGACCCCACTTTTCCATAAACATAAAGAATCCAAGCATGAAAAAAAACTTATGAAACTCCTAAAAAAATCCTATTTACCATTCCCAAGTGGTTTTTATCCCACTAAAAAACCAATCTATGAAATATTAGTGAGTGATACGATATAGGATATAAAAGAAAGATGTAATTATTTTAACTAAGTTCTTTTAAGATTACTTCTTCTTCCACCTCCTAAAAATTTAAAACACCCATAATAATATAATGAAATGTTTTTTTAGTGTACTAAATTGTTGTTATATATAAATATAAAAATTATACTCTAACTATATAAATTTAAATTGAAAATGAATAAGTCAGCCTTTTCATGGTCATGTTATCGCCTCCATGAACAACACAATTCATTTTTCTTTAAACCCTTAAATGTGTGATTCTATAAGTTTCTATAATTAATAAATATGATATTAATAACATTATTATGAATATATAAATTTGAATTAGGTAAATTATTAATAATATTAATTATAAATAGTCATAATAAATTTATCCAACTAAAATGTGTATATCGAGACACCTTTCTTAATTTAAATCACTTTTTGATAAAATTTTGAACAATAAATTTTTTCATTATAATGGTATAATAAATTATATATATATATATATATATATATATATCTGTGTGTGTGTGGGGATTAGATAAATATTTGATAACATCCTTGACCATTTTTAACATACCAAACCATTTTTGTTGGAATTGACTCAACAAACCCAAATAGCATTTGAGGACAAAAACTATATTAAAAGTAAATGAAATATGGTAATAATAAACAATAAAAATTAAATATACTTGAAAAAATTAATCAATTAAATATTTATTAAAAATATTTTTTTTATTTAGGAGGTTATATGCATGCACCGTATGAGCTGGGACATGAGGTTATAGTTCTGTGTATCAATTTTTATTACATGATGGATAGTTCTTATTATGAACCAATTTACATTTAATATGGTTTTAATACAACCTTATTAAAATATTATATATTAAATCGGTTTAATTAATTATATTTTCAATTTTTTTAATTATTCCATTTTCATTTTCCTTTGATTCATACATTACCAAAGTCATAAAGATTATTGTTTTTAACTACATATACATTCATTATGTTATATCCTTTATTCCATAACATCTTCTTTATAATATTGTTATCTTACAATATACAGTTATATTATTTTTTATTCCCTCATTTTTTCCTAGGGTTTACATATATTCTTTACATTTCACCTCTTATTTTTTTCATTATTCAACCAAATGGTCGCTTGAATGTGTAGTCATCCTTATCTCTTCATTACAGCTAGAAATAATTCAATTCAATGTCCATATTTTTTATATTATCTCAATAATGTTTTTATCTATACTTTTTAGGTTTCTTCATATAATTTTCTAATATCTTTAAAATTGTTTAAATTTTCTAAAATAAATATTTTTAACATTTTCCACATGATTCATTTTTTACTTTCTTTACAAAATTTTGGAAATATTCTTTTTTTACATTTTCCACATGGGTGCCTTTTCAAATTTTATATTTGTTACTATTTCTCATGCTTCCTTAACATGTTTTCATGTTTATTATAAAAAACAACCTATTTAAATCATTATATTATTTTCTTTATTTAAAAAATAAAGGTTACTTTTTTAGATGAATAAATAATGGGATTTCATTGAACTTATGAATTTTTTATCAAACACTCCATTTTTCTTATTTTTAATATAATTTATTTGATGGTTTAAAAATTTGAATGTATTTTATAATTGGGTCTTTTAATTTCTTGTTTTCACCTCTTGAAATGTATGTTTTAGAGTAAATTATAAATTAATTTTTATAAACATATAACATATTCTTTATGAAAATTAATTTTATAATTTCCCCTCCATTTTATTCTCTATCTCTAAAAGATATATTCATTTTGGGGTTACAATTTATCTATTAACGTCTAAATTCTGTGATGAATTTAAATTTCATACCTCACCTTCTTCAAAAAGGTTGTGTTTTCTATTACTCTTTACCTCTCCCTAGACAATATTTTTCTCCTTCATGTCCATATTCCTTAAATATATAAATATATTATATATCTATTCAATCATTTATATTTTTTTAGAAATTAAATAGCCATATAAACAGTACATTATATTGTGTTAGTTTTATTGGAGATTATCAAGAATGTTAATCCATTTATTGACTAGGGGAATATTGAAAATTAGTATACAAGTTACTTCAATATCGATGTTTATTGATTATGAATGGATTATAGTTATCAAATGAGTTGTTTCATCGTAATATAAATTCATTGAAATTTATTAGGGATGGGATAGGACCAAAATTATATATCCCCACAATATATTAGATGACCTCATAGGACAATATATATTGGGGTTTACTCTAAACCTTACCCATTTATGTATGATGTCATGGAAAAATCCTTGATGATATGTTTACAATATGCAACATTATGAAATTCATAACCATCAAAGCATTTATTATTGTCCATATGATTATTTACCACTAATTAAATTTTTATTTTATTTAATGACAATCCCAATTTATAGATAGATAGAATACCATTATAAGTCCCATATTCCTTATTACATGAGCAGCCAATAAAATATTATTGCCCAATGGCCCTTTGGAATTAAATCTCATTATATTTCAAAAAGATCCCCTACTAATTATTTACATTATTATGATATCCATAGAAATATAACAAACTCTTGTAATAAATTTTATGGATTTTCTATATTATTATTTATTCATTTCATATTATGAAAGGATTATTTATTCTATGATATATTTTATTATATGATATCATTTACTGAGTATTTTACCACACCGTTCATATGTCTCCATTTCCCATGGATATGAAAACGAGTATTATGTATGAAATTTATAGATGGGTATAATGTGTGGAGAAAGTTTTGGGAGATTCTATAGACTTATTTATAAATATAGATTCATTGTTTTAGTGGTAATAATGCTAATTAAAAATGAAAGATATTTGTTAATTAGTTAAAATATATTTTCTAAAATGTATAAAATCTAAGACTAATTGGATTTTGTTGTGTTACTCATTATTTGAAGTTGATATTTTAAATACAAAAGATTAATTTTCTATCATTTCAATCAGTGTCAAAAACATGTTAAATATTATTTTTTTTAAACTCGATAAAAGTGTGTGGGTCTATAGTGTAAAAATCAGACATGTTAAAAGATCAATACGATTCCACTGATAGAGTAGGAGTCACCTAACCAAACAAATAGTGATTTATACCACATGTTCTTCAAAATAAGTGAAGTATGCACATTGGTCAAATCTAGAAGAAATATTAGATACCACTAATGAGTATTGGGGAATTATCTATTGATCCAAGTTAGTGGATATAAAATAAAAATATAACAATAAATATGTTGATTGATTCAAACGTTCATGAAAATTTGAAAACCAAAAAATAAAAGAACACCAAAAAATACTGTTGATGTGCCCTTCATCTTCCTTTCTGATGGATTTTGGGTTGATGATGATCATAAAAACTACAAACAATTATTTCTTTCCAAAATAGGTGATCTACCATAAAAGGATACATGACCATATCATGATGATTCCTAAATGGAGAAGTGGTGTGGGAACATTCAATGGAATAATGAATGGAATTTCAGTGAAAAAATATAATGAAAAAAATAACATAAGAATGGGGTAAATGGATTTAATTTATTCTCCATATATTCCTCTAAACCTATAGATGTGATAATTCCATAAGGAGACCTAGACACAAAATATCACTAAATCAAGTGTCATTTATTTTGGTCTTATTAGGATCAAAAGGTACACATTCACTCCCTAAGGTAGATATAAGTAATGTAACCCTAGAAATAGAAATAAAATATCACTAAGAACAAATTAACCCTCCCCCACCAATTGATATACATGCTATTGGTAAAAATATATCTATTGAAATATTTTTATGAAATTGATGATCAAGTAATCATAATATGTTCATGAATAATAACCATACTAATGATAGAACACCATTTAAATAACAAATTCGGAAAACTACTCCATGAATAAAGAACACATCACGAATATATAGTGACATCAAATGAAACAATTGATTTACATATGAACGGTGATTTCATTGAACTAATTCAATGAATTTATTAAAAGTGACTAATCAATTCATAATGGATAATAAATTGTGTAAAACCACATGGGAGGGAGGTGGTAGCTGTATTCTATCACCTTTAATTTTATTGGGTGAAATGCAATCATAATCTTGGGAATAATGAAGCATTGAATGGAAATTAACTATTAAATAATATCTATAATAAGATTATTCTTTTTGAATATATTGAAAATGTGTTACAAAATTTACTCAAAATTAGGCACTAGTGGGAGATCATTAATACTGACTAGTGATATTTATATGTTCCAACATGAATTTCATGTAATAAAGGAGTAATTTAATTTCCATGGATACAAAATGAAATGATTTCTTGAATTCTAAACATGTATATTACTCTATTTTACTTTGTTCTATAAAAAAGGATGTATTTCACTTCACATTGATTGATTTTCTCCTAATATACACGAACTAAGGGTATCATTCTATGTTATAGGTAATCGGTCAAGAGATTAATCCAATCATATAGATATTCTAATATAGGTTTTTTATAAGGCCATACCTAGGAAGAGATGATGATTATTTCAAGGAATTCTTAACCCACCTCATCGAGATTTATATGAGGGGTCACTATTTGATATAACACATGAATGGTAATTACTTCATAGTATAAGTTGACAAGAGAGAATAAATTTTTTTACAAGGAATATTCATGATAATTTTAGGATCATAGAATATGATACATCTTTGTTTTAGAGTGAAATTGATCCATCATCTCGTAATTCCTCTTGAGTAAGGGGCCAAGCTTATGTTTCTTGATTGTGTAGTCACCAATGGATATCTTGATGGCCAGCATGGAGTATCCATTAATTTTAAAATGTGAAACCACAATATTGGGATATAATTTAAGAATGAGAATTAGGTATTAATATTCAGTCTCATTTTTAGTACATCCCTATGAAATGAGGAATTATTATTACATGAGTTCCATTATGGGAGTGATAAAGAAAATTCCAATGAAAACCATATTGATATTATGGTTCTTCATCATTCACTATATTGGTAATTATAAGGTTCCATCAATGTGAATCTACCAGTGTGGAGTCACTTTATTTACGGAGATAGCAGCCTCTCATTAGAAGTTGATAGATAGGGAAAAATACAATGGGGATGGGTGTATGATTTTGAAATCATAAAATTCTTATCCTATTGTAGCTTTCTAAGGGAATAACCAGATTTCATACTTCTAAAGAAACACTTCCAATCATACCTATCATCCATTCTGCAGGTATATTTTATTATGATATTCATTGGTTTAATGGTTTATAAAAAATAGAACACATGATGAAGGAAATAGTGGTGTATCTTCTAGACTGTGAAGACCAAGTCATGGAAATTATTCTCGGTGGAAGAATATCAGGTATCAATCCCTAACATCATGCAACTCAAATATTATATTAAATTATATTTAGTCTCATTTTTCTTAACAACTAAGAGGGAACAAATGGATCACTATGGGTATGTCACATATAGGACTAAAAGTTTTCCCCTGATAGGCATTATGAGAATTATAGAATAAAGAAGATACATCTAGTTTTCATTTAGTGAATTCTTTCATTCTTAATAACATTGATATGTGTAGAATAACAATTTTATCCTATATAATTAATTATATATTCCCTATTTGTTCAAGATAAAATTATAGTTGTATTTATTTTTACTATGAATGATTCAAATATTTTTTAG
The DNA here is from genome assembly GCA_963277665.1 of Viscum album. NCBI lineage: Eukaryota > Viridiplantae > Streptophyta > Magnoliopsida > Santalales > Viscaceae > Viscum > Viscum album. The sequence continues at coordinate 82,087,323 of OY728121.1, read as the reverse complement.
ATTACATGTTGCATGTATTTCAATAATGGAATTAATTTTCCCCAAATGTATCTCAATTCCGCATTACCTAAAAAATGATGAGAAATTTCCCAAAGGTGAATATGAATGAACATGTCAAGGGGTTTTATTTAGGTTTTTGGTGTGGGAAATTCTAAACACTTACGCAATATCATTGAGGTGGACCTATTATTGGTGGTATTTAAACACTAAGTCATCCACATAACACCCCACCATCATTCTAAATAAGTGTAGGGAGATTTGATGCATGAACATCTAATAGGTTTCTCATGAATTCTTAAAGATAAAGGGAATCACCATGTAGTGGTATGTTCCATAGGGTTCCCTAAATGTATTTGAATCTTCAAATTTCTTCTCCATATGGATTTGATTTTATCTGAATTACTCTTCCATAAGTAAGAGGGTTTGGAAACTGGTGGTTGTGTCGATAAGTAACTCTTTAACTAAAAAATGGAATTCATCCTTAAAAAAGTGTTGTTTGGATTCCTAGAAGTAAATGAAAACCCTAATATTCCTATAATTATTCCGCATACATAAAATATAGTCTTTACACCTATAGTAAAAATATTCCTTAGAAAATACATATTTTATCAAATTATTAACATTAGTATAAACCATAGAATTATTGGACAGATTCATCTTTCAACATTCTATTGTTCAATCAAGAATGAAATTTAAGTTTTTTTTCATTGGGATGTATGATAACACTTATCAATGATGGAATTAGATCTGTATATATAACAAGGTTAACCATTATCATATTTTCGATGGTTATGGAAACTCCTTTTTCAATTTTATTAAGGGATTTATCGAATTCCTCTTTGGTAGAAACATGATTCAAGGGGGAAGTAGATGGAAATTATGGTAGAGGTGGTTACATTAAAAATAATCTTTATAGAAGGGATATAATCATATAATTAATATTCTTTCCCTACTAATTATCTAGATACCACAATTATCTTGGTTTTGACTTCTATCATGGGTGTTCTTTTATAATGTTTTTTATTTACCAAATCAAATAATAACAGATTGATAAACCTTCAATTGGTAAATATTATTCATTAGTATACATTCAAGAAAATATAGTTGAAATTCATGGAATGATCCATATAGTATAAAATGGTATAGTATTTCCTATATTTAGAGGAATGTTTCTTTCGTATTATTAGCATGTGATTTTAGTGCACTCCTTTTTTAGGTATAATAAAATAGTGGTTAAGGTCTAGATTTTTTCCCAATAGGGAAAATGATGGATGTAACTAATAATTGAGTCATCTTGGGAATCTACTGAGGTCTGTGTAAATTCATTGAGATAATTTACACATTCATATCCTTTGAAAGGGGCTTACTTTACATCTCTTTTTAAATATCCAACATAAAGGTAGTGGGACTCACAAGAGCCTCATAAAGGTAAATCATTGCAAATTACCTCTTCCTAATAATTAAAATATTACATGAGGATCTAATGATGTGAAGAATAGAATAATACATTCAATGGTATAAATGGACATCACATTAAGTCATTGTAAGTGTTGTCTTTTTAGAAAAAAAATGAATTCAGTAGTTCAAATGAAACATCTGATCTAGAAATTTAACTGCATCCTTTCGAGCAATTTTTTCACTATTTTCACACATGGGAATCTTGAATATTGATTAGAAAAGATTAAATGAATTCTAAAACATTATTTAGATGATGTGGGTTATGATGAGATTTATCATGTATTAATTTTCAACCAATAGAAATGGTTTCCAATACTTTTGATCTTTCCAAAGACATAGAGGGGGTTATATATGGCCCTAGATGATTGTTTTACTTTTCTTCCCAGAGAATTATATGATGAAATTAGTTTCCACATACATGTATTTATCTATATGGTAGACTTAATCATCATCTTCTTTAGTCCTATATTCATGATGGATCATTAGGGACTTAGTGAGGGCCCTGTGAATATTTTTGGATAAGTAGTGTGAATTAAGGACTAAGAGTTAGGAATTCATACATAGAATTATTGTGAGAACATATTAATTATTCTTTTAGTTATTATTTATTCCCCCTTAGGATTAACTCATTAACATGATGCATTGTGTGAACCATTTTCCATAGGAGGGTTCTTGGTTGAAATGCCCAATTTTTATTATTGATTGGTTGGAATTTGTTGATCATAAAATGGATGTGATTGATAAAAATGATAAAAAAAATAAAGTGAAATATTTAAATACACTATATGATTCCTCTCTAGAGATATTTTATTAATAAATGTGAATTAATTATTATATTCTTACCTTACTAGAATAGAATACGTTTTTAGAGGTTTCTCCCCTGGAGTTTTATACCTCATAGATTAATTTTCTATTTTCCAGAGAGCATCGGTGAGAAGCTCTTAGAGGAAATAAAAATTGTTCTTCACCTCTAGAATTAAAAAATATAATCCACCAGTTTTATGACATTCATATATGCATATTAATGTTCTATATTAGAAAATTCATCCAAAATTTGATGAGTCAGGGAACATTCTCTTAATGCAATGGGGATGAATACCATTAGAATTTGTATATTCATTTACACTAGTATAAGAACATAATAATCCTTTTGATATAAGAGCCCATTATTTTTAGTTTTAGAGGAATTTGAATTCAATGATGTCATTGTAGAGGGGGTAGCATTTGGGGAAGTTTTAGGTGGATTAAACCCTATATTAATGGTCCAGTTAGATCAAGAAATTTACTTTCTCACTATCACATCATTTAAACTCTATTCTCCTCTACCAAATAATTCCAACCATTACCATATACCATGATCATCCTTGAGGGTGGTATAGATTCATGTGAAATGTGTTAGAGTATTTCCCAATTATGTTACTCAATGATCTACCTTATCATAAATCCATTCAATGAAGACAAATAACTCTTTGATAGTATTTTTTTGGAATCAATGGTATGGATACTAGTTTGGGGGACTCTTCAATTAATACTCTTGTTGTTTCATGATCATTGATAGATTTTTAATGTTAATTTCTAAAGAATATATGAAAAATCATGGGAATTTTTCATCATTTAAGGAATATGTCATCTACCTCGGGTTCATAAATAGTATGGATACAAGCCCCTAATAAGGGTCTTAGGTAACATTATCATCATGTATATATTCCTAACTAGGATTTTTCCTTATGGTCACCAAATTGTATATCAGTTGAAGTTATGGGGTATGTGAAATATTAGTTGTCTCTTCCACCAATATACATCATACCAATGAGGGAGGAAATGATAGAGACCATTTATGGGTCCAATCTATGGTCTTATTTAGGCCTGAATATTTCTAGGTGAATTTGTTAAGTCATTATGGATACTTTTGTGAGATGATGTTTCAGAAAATATCATACCAATTTTTCTCCAAACTCATCCCCATTAACTATTCCTAGTGATGTTGAATGTAGAGGGAGTATGTAAACCCCCTACACCTAGTGAAGTAGTTGGAGACACATTCATTCTCCTACTACCTACACTTGGAGAGGCTAGTGATACTAATTTGGCAAAGGGTATAGTTGTTCTAGTAGTGTAACTATCAATAGAGATCCTCCCAACTCATAAAGTAACATAGTGCAATATTTTTTATAAAAAAAATGAATTAGATTCTAATGTCTCGAGGACGTATTTGAGTTTGGATGCTTCATGTTGTAATAGGGTTCCTAGAATCAATACACATTAAGAGAAAAAATAATAAAGGACATATTCTAGTTCACCCATACCTTAAAATGTATTAAATTTTAGTTTGATTAAATATAGTCTTGAAGGGAAATTCTAGTTCCATTATATCTATAGAATCCTTTTAGGATATACCAAAGCTGACTGTATCTATAAAGCTTTAGAGAAAGTAGTGAAAGAAGTGATCATGTCATCATGGATGTATTCAACATGTGTTTTCTCCATAGATGGTTATAATAATTATGAAGTATATTCATCATGATCTAGTGGTGGGATGATATGTTGGTCCACAATAGAGTGATTAAGGATAAATACTAAGATGTGTGTTGGGTGTGCAAATCCACCTACTTTGGTAATGGTTGAAACGTTGAGGACTATCAATTTTTGGAGTTCTGATGCAAGTGTGATAAGTTCATACTAAAAATACCCTTGTATAAGAAGATATACTTAGAGGATAAAAATATTAAGTGACTCATAGACCACATGTACTTGTAGAATAGTAGTGGCTTAATAATCCACTTTTGTTTTCCAAACGGCTTCTAGAGCACTAGATGAATCATTATGTCCATTGAATTTTTCATGTTCTTGATTGTTTTTTGGGAGTGGTATCTCAACAAGGATTCTAAAACCCACTTCCTCTCTCTAATAATGTTTTTATATGACTACAATAGGGTTCTCATGAATCTATTTGTAATCTGGAGAACATCTTCTTTGCATTTCTATTCCCTGGAATCACACTCTTTATTTCTAGGTGGAATGAGGGTAAAAATGTTCATCATGGAAATAGTCAGTGGTGGAGAGTTACTACAATCATCAAGCAAACAATATTGAGTATTATGTTTCCTCTAAAAATAGGATTATACAATAGTGTGATGTAATTTTTAAAAACTATTTCCTTGTAGGAGAATTACTCTTCAATGATCTAGTGCAACACTATGATACTTTTAGTACACAAATATATGGATCCAAGGTGATATATTACTGAGCCGGGATATTGAGAAACTCTATGTATTAAATGATTTCCCATTTATAAATTCTGTTTGTGGGCTTAATGGTTCTCATTTATTATTATAAGGTCACTTGATGGCCTTAAATGTTGTTGAACATCTCCCACATTTTCTATAGGATATGTGTTTTATGATTTTTTTTCAAGAACTATTAGATGGTGGAATAAATAGGAACATGCATCCAAAAACATTAATAGATTATAGTTAGTGCCTAAGACATCCCACAAGATCTCATTTTTAACATCAACTTACTTAGAGTTTTAGTCTTGTTTTGAAGTGGTGAGTTGGTGGAAGTTGTTAGAGGGAGTGAGGAATAATCCATATTATATGACTATTTGGATGGAAATTCAGAATATCCTTTGATGGAATGTAAAAGTTTCTATTGAGGTTATAAAATATTTATTAACATCCCCAATAATTACAAATATTATTCATCCCCTAAATAAGGGAGCACATTGGGTGCTTGTAGCTTAAACTGATATCGATTCTCATATGAGTGTGACATGATATATTCTAATTCCTATCCTCCATATATTATAGATATTTTAGAGGGATTTGGTACATTTTTAACTTCATCCATGAGAATGAACATCATATGTAGATGGGTTTCTTCCAAAATAGTATTGATGATAGAGGTGGGAAAATCTATCCAAAATCCTCATATTACATAGATTAAAAATTATTAGGGATGACCAAGAATTGGTTCCCCAATTATGCCTTTGATTCTAGAATATAAGTTACTAATGTTTGAGCTTCTCAGATTCACTGGGTTCCTTTTAATGAGAATTTTTATTAGAATAATTAGGAGGACATCCATGCTTATTGTTATCCCCTTTAACTTGAGAATGAACTTTAGGGAGTTAGAATACATCATCATGGGGAGGAAATATCTAATGTATCTTTTTATCATGGGGTAAGGCATCCATGATGGCTATTTATAATGCATGTTTCCAAGATATTCCACCAAGTACTCTATGTATGAAATTGGGGAATTGATCCATGTTTGGTTAGGTAGTACCACTATGTAGCTATTGGGGTAGTAGGGGATGCGAACTGAGATATAGAACCAGTATCTCATGGATAATGAGTGGAAACCTATCCTAGTGTAAGGATATGTAGTTTGGACAAGATACAGATGAACATGGGAAATCTCATCTAATTTGACATTTGGTTGGGTGGAACTCTATTATTAGGGAAATTGGCTGCTAAGATCTCTCAATGGAGACTCATGTGTGGTGGTTAACCCTGCCATGTCATTAATTTCCTCTACCACCTTGACATGGGAGGAGGTGGAATCATTTCATTCAGATAAAATCCTCCCCTAACTATTGGTCGTGGTACTGGTGGGGGGGTCTCTCCCCCTAATGGGGCCTTTGTTTCAAGTGGAATCAATATAGCGGTAAAACTTTAGGATCATCTCTAGATATTTTTGGTATGATATGATGGTTTCTTCCTCATATTGTTAGATATGGTCTTTGATGATCCTATACCAAATTATTTTAGAAAATGATTGGGGGGAAAGGGATCCAAGTAGTTATGGTAGATGTGGATATCACTTCTTGGTATTATGTTTTATGGATCATCAAATTAAAGTATCCACAAGATTCATTAGAATCATGGATTTTACTCATACCCCCATGATGGTTTGTTATAGGTGGAGTACTTATCATTGAATATTTTTTTGATAGCATAATATAATTTTATTATATTCAAAACAAATGTATTTGTCTTATGATAATGATGTGGAAGATGTCAGACATTAGTAATCCCATTATGGCGGTGAAGTAAAATTACACATCCTTTTTCTATTGATGGGGAAGGGATAAAAATCAGGTTTATAAAACATTTTTCTAACACTTTTTGTAAGGACCGCTATTTTTTATTCTATAATTGATGATTTTTATTTAATCGCTACATTCCTAAATTCAAAATGTGGGTGGCCTACCACCAATAGGAGTTGATAGTGTTAGAACCATGATCAGGATAGAATGAATGAACATAGAAACATCCCAAAAAAGATTTATTCTCCTACTTTAGGTCTCCCATGTGTATTTAATACATATTTGGGAATATCATTCATGGTTCCATCTCGCGGTGGAAACTAGTAAATTACATCATTAAAATCCTTAGAAAGGGGAATAAAGTTTGTTGGAGAGGATTAGTCATTTTAGAGTTGTTGATAATATTCTAAATCTATTTTATCTTCCTCGTGTAATACTATGAGGGGAAACTATATTTTTAATAAAATGAATATTAGGCCCACCACTCATGTAATATCAAGCACATTAAATAAGGAAATTCATGTTAATCACATGATTTATCCTAGTCCTGTCACCAGAGTAATCCTAGGCTTGTAACATCGGGAATCATATACTCATCACATAGGTAATATTGTTCCTATCACACAATAAAGGGTAGACTCTTAGGCTCAACACATATGGGAATAATAGAGACATCCCATGCATGTAACATAGGATTTTTAGGGTCATCACATAAAGAAACATAAGGCATTCACCTATGGAATCCATATAACATTACAAGATGTGTCCCATGCTCATCAAATTAGGTGTATTATCCATATCACATATAGAATATTTGGATTTTAAACCATGACCCATTTTTTATGTGTCAGGAAAAGTGGGTTTTCCTATGCTCATCATATAGGACACCTCATGTTAACCACATGATGAGATAGTCCACTTCAGATCCACACATATGGTTGTAAATATTTTAATTTACAGGGGAGATGGTTTAGATTTGGGTTTTCAAATAATGGAAATCATATTTTATAATCCTCTAGAGATACCTTAAAATTTTTAGTGGTTTACATGAAGGAAGTTATTTTTTCATCCCTCAAAAGGGAGATGGATCGACAGTGTTGTTTGGGTGTCAATATTGAAAAAATAGGAATCATATGTGTCCTATTAGAGTATGAATCAAAAACCATGTAGTTTATGGTGTATATATTAGCATCATGTTATAAGATAGATACATGATTTTTAATGTTATGTTGTATGTATACATATTTCGTGAAAGTTTTTATATCATTGGGTGGAATGGGGATTATAAATTAGTGTTACAAAGGTCATAATATATGATTAAAAAGGTTATTTATAAGGCTTAAAAAAGTTCTTCTTGGGTTCGAATAAAAAATATGAAGTATAGATATGGGGTTTACATAAGTTCATGTCTCCCTTGGCCAGCTCATGGGGGAAATAGGAATGGATTCTACTCAGCCTACATTAATTGAAAAGGGACTAGGGTGACAGTGCCTAATCTAGGTGAAAAGGTTAGGGAGACTACATAGACTATTATGTGGAAAATAGTCTGGTGATGAGATTCAATGATGATGGTATTGTTTAATGATTTATCATAAATGAAACCCACATTAGATGGGTGAATTCCCCATGATAAATAAATTTTCATGAAAGTATTCTTTCTATAATGTGGAATTCAATTAGATCACAATGTTATGTGTTTCAAATATGTTGAGAGCTATGAAAAACCAACAAAATCACATGACTTTTTCCCTTAGCATGAAATAAATTATTTGTAGAAGGTAGTTTCATGGAAACATCTCATGAAGATGATAATAATTTTAAGGTATTTTTAAAGATACATCACATATTTTTGTCACTTGTAGAATTAAAAAAGAGTTTTTTTGGATCATGTGAAGCATTAAAGAAAATATTATTTGATATGGGTGGTATAAATTTTTTAATAATAATTAAGGATCCCCAAAATTGTTAGTTTAGGTGTATTAATAAGATTCTTTCTCAAAATAAATTGATGGTTCATAAATTTTTTTATGTTTTTTAGAATTATTTTCACATGTATGGATTTCTATCATTGCGTAACATCACATGGAATGATCTTCTGCAACATTTAGTTATACATACTTCTTTAAATTCCTCTATAATTCATCCTATTAGACATCTTTTCCCCTAGATCGTTCTCTGAAAAATTTTCCAACCCAAATAGATATTACAGTTAGAATACTAAATGTATTTTGACTTAATATTCCGTAAATGGAATGGGATCCACCTAATGGGAAATCATAATATCATCCTTGTCTATTCTTCCAAAGTGAATTTTAATGATTTGATCTATGAATCATCATTTAATTAACCCTTCATGAACCCATCATCTGTATAATTGTTAGATATGATATCCTCCACCCTATTGATTATAAAGTAATGTTCCACACCAAATCATTCATCAATGAGACTAGAGATGATAAATTATGAATGAATAACTATAAATAATCAATAGAGGAAAGAGAATAAGTCTCATCCTAATATTTATAAATGATACCATTCCTCAGTTCCAAGAGGTAATATCACTAATTTATAATGTCAATGGGAATGAAAACATGATCTTAGTTATCCTAGAAACAACTAAATTATATTCTAGAAATAACCACATTCATTAACTATTGATTGTGGCATCCGAATTACAGCCTAATATGGGTTCTATTAATGTGTGTTCTCCTTATTAACACACTATAAGTTTTTCTAATAGATAACCCATTAGATTATTTTTGTATAATATGATGATGAATTTTACTCTTATTTTCATCGGTATCTTCAAATTTTATTATTATCAACTAATGAAATTTGGTTCCAAACTACTCCTATAAAGGACCAAATCCTTCTAGACATATTTTCATTTCCCTTTTAAATGAAAACAACTCCACTAGTAGATGTGGATGTGACTCACAAGGCATGGAAATGATTATTAGTTTTGAATTATATTGAACCCTATTTCATAAAAAAAATATGTATAAAGTAACCACTAATATCATAAGAACCTAAAAAACATGACAATGACAGTGCTAATTAAAAATAGTGAACTATTTAACTCCCATGTTATCCCATTAGCCATGCAGTGCTCAAATTCTAATCACTTGAGGCACTATTCCTATCCAAAACCCTTGTTTCCACATTCAATGAATCATTTATAACATATAAAAACCATAACTAGACAAATAGTCATAATAATCAAATCAATAACTACAATAATAATAATACCATCAAGAACAATAAGCACGATACTATAAATAAGAAAATACTATGAAAATAATTCCATAGAAGAAAAAAAATCATACTACTATATATTATATAAATCCATTATAAGGGTTCCACACATAAATTTATTGGATTAGACATTATTTGGAAACCACATTAAATGATGTATATTTCAAGAACAATTATATGTATTTCATTCCCAATGATCATTTAAAAAAACTATATAAATCTTTTCAAGATTCATAAAAACCAACAACCCTTTATAAAATATCTCATGAAATACATTAAATAAAAATTATTTAAAATTATTACAAATATTTTTATCAAAAACCTTATAAAAAATTAAATAATTTCAAAACCTATTTATCAATAAAACATGTTCTCATCAAACAAAATCATGATATCTCTAATAAAAAACACATAAAAAATATGCACAAAATATTTTGATTTTGTTTAAAAGTTAACAAGTTCCAAATAAAATCATGATCAATATATTATATTAATAAAATAATAGTTACATAATGTTCCATTGATCATAATAATAAAATGTTATTTTCACGGATTAAGAAGATAACTTATTGTAACACATACTTTACTTTCATTTTTTAATCCATCAATCATTAATCAAATATATTTTTTTGAAGAAAAATTATTACTAAAAAATATTCTTAATTAATGATCAAATTAAAAAATCATATTTATCATGTCATTGATTCTATAATTTCCTTACAAAAAATGATATAATAATCTTATGAATTCAAAAAATTCACTAAACATTAGGAAAGGATACCAAGTTTAAGATATTAACAATTTTACATTCTACACTACACATTATATGTTATATGCTTCACTAAACATGTAAATATCATGTTATAAAAATAACATTTTCTAATTATAACATATCATAAATTTAAGAAAAAAAATATTTAATAAAAAAATTATAATTTTATTTGAAAAATTATTGCCAACATTCACAAATATTTCAAATCATGAAATTTTAAGTCAACGCATGTCATTTCTTGAATGTATTATAGATTATGGCTGAAATAATTAACTCAATCACATTTAAAGGTCTATGAAACTATATAAATTACACCAATTATTATGAAATTAGTATAATTAAAATATAATTATTTATGTAAGTAATAATAATTAGATAGTTAAAATTTTCTTAGAATAGAAAGGATTCCAATTATCATTTAATCAATTAAATTTAATATGAGTCATTACTAGTTTATGTTTCAATTAAACAGCCATTTAATATTCCTTTAAAAAAAATAAGTTCATGGATTATATAATAATTGGTCAATACATGTATGAATCAACACCAATAATTTTGGAAAAAATATTTAACCCAATTTTTGGAACCTTTTCATAGAACTCTCAATTTCATCCATAAGCACAAAGACAAGTTACAGTAAACAAGTGTATCATTCCAAAATTTATCAAATAATAATTGGTAAAATATCATAAGGATTATGTAATACTCTTAGTAAGGTTCTATATAAATTTAGGATACACAACACTCATGGGTGAAACTTGTGATGTTGAGGTGAAAACACTCATAGAAGTGTGTAAAAACAATTTTTATAACAAATCACCCAGGTAACCTAGTGATTAGAATGAATATGTTATCTATGTATTTTTAAACCCCATATTTCATTTCCAAACACATAATATAAATTCCTAGCATCCAAACTCATATATCATAACGTACTTTCACAATTCCTGACATCCCAACCCCAACACATTGATGTTGATAGGATTAATATTACACCAAGCTTAGGTCTGTCCCTCAAAAACAAAATTCTAGAAATTAATAATAGGGCTTGAAAAAATAATTGTAGAGAAATATCTTGTTTCAAAATACACTATGTTTAGTACACTAACCATAAGGACCTAACCCTTATTCAATCCATAATTTCTTATTTAAACAAGATATCATTTTAATAAATTCCCAAGGTCCATTTCTACTTTATATTTTTATAGAAATAATTCATAGATCATATGTAACAATACCATTCAAAATAAGGTGTAAACTTTCACATAGTTACCATTTTTTTCATTAAAAAATTGTTTTAAGAGGAAAAACAATTGATTATCTAGAAAAATATTCTTAATTTTTAACATGAATTCATCATTATTACTACTAATCATTAAACCATATGGAAAAAATTTGAAAAAATGGTATTATTATAAAAATATTAGTAAGGGACATATAAATATGAATAAAGAAACTAGTAATTCTATTTACAAATTATTAGATCATATAAGAGAGTTTCCTTTAAAATAATAATCTTTGAGCTCAAATAATCTTTTAATTACATATAAAATCAAATTTCATGCGCCATGTTTCTCCAAAAAAATGAAATAATAATGGATAAAAAATAATCTTATTGGATTCATATAAAAAATGTGAAACCATTAAATATATATTCATCAATGAAATTATCTTTTCAACCATAATGGGAATAATCATTCCATTAAACAGACGATTATTAGCCTACCATAGTAAATCAAATGATTTCCATGAAAAATCATTATCATGGATAGATAATTCATTTATATTCCTTTGTAAATCATATTTATACCACCCCTGAAAGGCCCGAAGGCCTTCATTTTTTTTATTATGGATAATCCTCCTTTTAAGGGTTGAAGGGGAACTCGTACATGACCTGTAGTCCCAAGGAACAAGGCCCGACATGACTTGAAAATACATGACCCGAAGGCCCAGAGGCATACCATGCCTAATACATGTCCCATAGGCCCAACCCACTAGAACTAACCCTCCCCAGCTTTAGCATCATTGATCTCATAGCTCCCAACATTTCATTGCTGATCAGCTAGAATTGCCTCGTACAAAGCTGCACGGTGTCTATTCCCGATGGTGGTTTCCATGCCCTCTCATTATTCCAATCCAGTTATCTCTCATCTGGTGGTTGTTATTCTTATTTCTCTGATCCTCTTCTAGGGCCTACTCTATGTGAATTGATCTACTTCATGGTATCAATATCCCAAAGGCCCAGTGGCCCAAAGGCCTTTGATGGTCTGAAGGCCCTTGAGACCTATAGGCCCAAACCGGTGGCCCGAAGGCCCAAATAAGGTGAATAGTTCTAGATGATACAGTATCGAAGAGTAACTGCTATAGTACTGCAACTGTAACCCAAAAATTCACCTCCACCCGATTTTGAACCTAGGTCTCTTGGATGCAAAGAACAATCCCTTAACAAGCTCACCCATAATTCTAAATAATGTACAATGAACATAAATAAAGTAATACAAATATATTAATTTATTTCCAATATAAAATCTCATAAAATATTCTTTTTATTGGATATGTTTTAGAACTTTCTGGTTTCCCAAAAAAATAAGGATAGAAATCATTTTTCATTGAAGAAAAGTTAAACAAAATATCCAAGATAAATTGGAAAAGGGAATTCTTTTGGAAAAAATGAAAAAATAAAGAGGAATATTTATAATTGTTAACAGTCATTATCGAGGTAAATTATACACATGTTTTATATTTTAAAATATAAAATTCCTTTTACCTTTTCTAATACAAAATTTTGTATAAAATTCATAAAATATTGATTTTGAAATTCATTAAAAGAATGTCAAAATAATCATAAAATAAACATTATGAATAATTTTTTTATAATTTAATACATCCATAAGATAATTTTAAGAATGTATCCATGGGTGAAAAATATTTATAAAAAAAAATCCTTAAAACATTTTAATCAAAGTTCTAAGGAAAGGTTCCCCTTCCCTAGAGTCAAACATGTCATGTAAGTTTTTTATCTTCCAAAGTAATAAACTTATGTTAATTATCAACTTTATTAATAATATTTTTAATTTTTATTATTTATTTTATTTCTCTTATGTCCAAGTTATACTTATTTACATAATCACATCAGTTCATGTTATACATTTTATGGATGATGGGTTTATAAGTCCAAAATGACATCAGTAAGTTGACATTAGTCAAATGGGTCAAGATTATATAATTAAAATGATAAAAAACATGTTATAATTATAATTTTTATACATTAATAATTATTTTATAAAAAAATATTTTTTGTGGTTACAAAAAATGAATTACATAACAGTCATGGGGATGGTAGGTCATACGTATGGATGACTGAAACTTCAATTTCTCAATGATCGTGATAGAGTGTTGGAAAGTATAAATTTATCATTATTTAATTAATAATATATCCTAAATATAATATTATTTCTTTAAATCCACCAATATATAAAATCCTTGTAATTATATGAACAAAAATAAAATATATCATTTCACGAGGCGGTAGTCCATACATAAACATGATAAATGTTTATATTTTTTATTAGATGGAAAATAGAGAAGTAAAATATATATTTACCATATACAAATTAAATTTATATCTTATATTTCATATTATTTCATTTGGACACATTATTATGACAAATGATATGAGTTTATAATGTAAAATTAAATACATATTTCCGTGAGGTGGTACTCTACATATACACATGAGAAAAAAATTAGATGGTTAACTAGATGAAAAAAAATAACCATACCCATTTTAAAAATATAGTACATGATAGATATATATTTTATTATATAATTTTTTAAGAGATATTTAATACCTTAAAAGAAGAAATAAAAAAGAAAACACCCTGTTAAGAACTATAACTCTTTTCCAGACAACCTCCTTAGGTTTATAACTAACTCCTTCTTAAGATGATAATTTAACAAATAAAATAAATATAGGAAGAGGGTATGGATATAAAGAATGGATTATTTCAGGTCTTTTGTGATATATAGTCTCTTTAAATATGGATAAGATTGGATAGTGTGTATCCTTTTGTAATTGGGCAAGAGGACATACATAGAATTTTTCAAAATATTAATATTATTTGTGCCTTAATAAATCAAAATGGCTCCAAAATGGACCATTATCATAGAAGAAATAATATAGCTACCAAATTTTATTGTTATTGGTTTCTAGACCATTTTTCCTTATCTTTTTTAATTTTAAAATTTTACACATATTTTATCTTATACAGTTGTTAATGAATTTTTCACTATAGTCACTATTCATAAGGACCAAAAATAAATGAGTCTACATTAAAAAAATTTGGAAGGATGATTAAAAATATGAATTACATTTTATAAAATTTAATTATTATAAGTGTTATAAATTAATTTTTAAATAAAACCTCAAAAATACGATAAAAATTTATTTTCTAGAAAAATGGATTTTTAAGTATAAAAATATTTTCATACCCCAATCTACTATATTGTTTATTCCTATGAATTTTTTTAAATTTTATTAATAAAAAGGTACTATTTTAATTTTAAAAATAATCTAAAATAAAATTATACTATGTAAATACTTTAAAAGGAAAGATATTTTTCATAAACATAGGTATTTTCTATTATTCACCAAAAATTAATTCTGTCATAAGATTATGAAAATGGACTCTAAAATATATTTTTCTTATAGATATAAAAAATGTAGTTAATTATTTTAAAATTAATGTTATAAAAATTTATAATCATTATTTTAATTAAATCTATATAACACATATAATTAAATTGTATATGAATAAGACTACCTCATTTATCAATGAAAATAATTAATATATATATAAGGAATATAAATATATGAAATATAATTCATTAATATAAAATTTGATTGAAATTGATTTAATTTTAAAAATACCTTTGTTGTTATGTTCTTCCCACATTTTGGAAGTTTCATCCTTATAATCTTATTCATTACATAAATAAGTGGAGTTTTTTTCACTTTATAGAATTTTTTGATTCTCATGATGCTTCATCAATCAAAAGGGTTTTTCACAAAACTATAACATGGGGAATAATATTATTCCATAAGACATTATATATGTGGTCATGAATATAATCCTTTAGTTTCTCATATGAAATATTCATTTTAAATAGTACCACTTGAGGGCCCAAAACATTAGATTCATCTATAGTATATTTTATTGACAATAAAACAGATTCCCCATCATGTATCTATGATAAAATATTATGAAATACTAATTTATAAAAAAATAACCCATAATTCTCCTATATGTCATCTTTCAAAACAAACAATGGACTCAAATTTCACTATTTACCAAAAAACACGTAACACTTTTCTAGGGAGATACTTTAATAAAAACATCTTACCATAAATGAATGATATTTCCTATGGTTATCCACATAACTTCTCTAGAATATCTGAGCTGATCTAATATGTTTTTGAATTATTTTCAACTTTTAAACTAATTCTTATACTGATTAGAGTCTCAAAAATTTTATTTCACCTACATATTCACAATAATCTATAGTCTAACACTTAATTCCATATAATGCCTCACAAGGTTCCATTCATATACTAGAACGAAAAATATTTTTATAAGAAAATTCAAGTAATGAAAGATATTGAGCCCAATATTCCTTGTAATCCATTGAATAAGATTGATGTGTATATTCCAATTATTCAACAATTCTATTTAACATCCCATTATATTTTGGATGTAAATCTATACTGAAAATTAGTTCAATACCTAACAACTATTGAAATATATTTAAAAATTTTGATGTAAACCCAAGATCATAGTTAGATACAATTAAGAGAGGAACTCTATATGACCTGAATATGTCCCTGAGATAAATTTTAGAAAGATAATATAATAAAATAACATCTTGAATATGTAGGAATTGTGTAACACCAAAATATTTTTTAAATTTTATTTCAAATAAATTTAATTTCATCGATAGCTTACATTACTCACAACGCTAAGTTGTGACGATCCATTATATAATATCAAAAATATTATTATTTAAATTGGAAATTTATAATATAAACAATATATATTTTAAAATAAATAATATAGACCCATTTTTAAAAAAATATATTACGGTTTTAGATAAATAACATATATTGATAAAGTGCTAAATTTTTTGTGGAGTCTTTATATTCTTTGAAAATACATTTTTATCAAAAATTGATTTTTATTTCATCTGATCAAAAAATAAAAGGCCAATTTTTTCTCCTTTAATAAAATTTATTTTAAAAAATTAATTTCTGAAATCATCAGGCAAAAAATATCTTAGAGTGAATATTTTAGAATTTTCTGAAAAATTTATTATTCTCAATGTAAACTGAAAATACTGATTTTTGATGAATGTTGCATTTTTTAAAGATTTTATAAAGTTTTTTTCTTTAAAAATTTGTTTTAAATGTAAAATTAGTTCAATTATATTATTATAAAAAAAATATTTAGTTTTAATTAATTTTATATTGAATTTTCATAAAAAACAATTTTTATTTCAGAAAATAATTTCTTTAGATAATTGTATATTTGTCATGCCTGAGAATTAAATTTTAAATTAAATTCTAAAAATTATATGAATTTAATTTCAAAATATGGATTCGATATTTTTAATCATCATAATTAATATTAGGTAAAAAGTTCAATTTACTTTTTGGTCATAATGAATAGTGAAATAGTAAAAAAATAATTATTGCGGTTAAGGTTAAACAAGTTTACCAAGGGATTAAACCAATATCTGAGGGTATGTTTTCCAATTATAATTTTCTAAATAAAATTTTATATCCATTTTTAAACCTTAACCTATCCAAAATAAAAATCTATTTTCATTTGGATGCATTTTTCTTTAGAATGGCTATACCATTTTGTATTATTTAGGTGAATTTCCAAGTGGTTTCCAAGTGGATTCCCTCCCCCACTTATAAATGGACATCCCATTTCCTCCTCTCTTAACACCTAAAAAACCTTTTGTATCATCCAATAACTAACCAAAATACTTTTATTCTTACTTAATCATTTCTTAGAGGCCTTATTTATATTATTAGACCATCCTAAAAAGGATATAGCTATAAGCCTAAAGAGGTTCTCTAAAAAGATGGTATAATCCTAAACCATGAATTTTTGTTTTAATTATTCTCCAAAATCATTAATATGTTATTAAAATATCATCATATAATATAAATAATATATAAAATTTACTTATATGTCACTATTTTTGTTTTATAACCAACATTCTACTCCTCTTCCATCAAATGGGAAAGAAAACCATTGCTCGTGTGTATGGTGGATTATCACCTCTTGAATAGATGTGGTTTTTTTATATCATTGCTTATCAAGTATTGATATAATGATTTAGTTAGAATATTATATGATATTTTTGACATAATTATAATTACTTAATTATAATATCACATCTACATTCTTACCTTCCAATCCGTTGGAAAATAATAACATCACTCGTTCGTACATGTGGGTTACAGTCTCCATGAAGCAATGTCATATTCTTTTCATTTCATTTTAACGTGGTTATAAATAAAGATAAATTTAATGAATATATATGATATATGTGATATAAATATTATTAGGTGAAGGTGAATTAATACTTACCTTTCTTTCATTCAATCCGTCAAAAAATGAAAACAACATTCAGGCGTAAGTACTACCTATCATCTCCATGAATAGTGTAATTCATTTAACTATATATTATTTTATATATGAATATATATTCATATATAATTATGCATATGATATTAATATAATTATTATAAATATGAATATATGGAACCATAATTAATATATAAGTAAAAAAACTTCCAAACCAAATCATACTAGAAAAATGAAGCAGTTATCACCTAGAATAAAGATTTTAATAAATAATTTTAAATAAATATGTAATAAAAGGTTATGAGTAAATAAAAATTAATATTATATATATGATTATGGTTATATAACAAATTTATAATAATCCTATATTAATTATACATGAGGTTCGAATATGTTTGAAGGAAATCGAGACTTGCGATAAGGGATTTCAATCTATCTTTTATTTCTGTGAGGCACATTCCATTTTTACATATTATTTCATTTATGTGGTGTATATACATACCATGAATGTATTTTATGATTTATTTTTTTAAAATTATGGGGAGTTATTTTTTTATAAGTTTTTTTATTTCATGGCACTTATGATTCAAAATTTATGAAAGTTGTAAAGGTTTTATGTTACAATCAAATTGTTTATTCGAATTAGTTATGATTAATTTTACATTGATGAAATATTATGTACTATATCTTAATAAAATCAAGAAATTTTTTCTAATAAGTTTATTTCTTTATAAAACAAGATTTATTTTCATTTTCCTCCATTTATTTACTCAAGATACTGAGATGATATTTTCAAAGAAAATGGACTTCATTTCTTTATTTGGTTGAAAATAATTTTTCTTCCACGCCCATGTTTTCTTGAATTATTTAAAACAATGTTTTTAATATTCTATAAAGATTTTTTAAATTCAGTTTTACCCTTTTTATAAAGTTTATATTATTTTAAAATAAATATTCTTTTCATATTCTAAATTAGACACATTTGAATTTTCACCATAAATGTTGTAGGAAACTTGGTTTTAACATGTACGGAATGAAAGGTATTTACCGCCATCATGAATACTCGGTGATTAAAAGATTAAATTAAATTTTTAAAAGTATATTTACAAATATATGGGTTTCCATAATATTTAGGAATTTTTTTATTAAAATCTGATTTTCAAATTGGAAAGTTTATTTTACCCAAGTAAGTTTTTAATGACAGTTTTATGTAATTTATATTCATCAAAAACAATAAAACTAGGTGTTGGTTATATTTTTCTGGGGATATGATCTAATAGAACCATCCAAATTATTTATCTATATAGTTTATGATTATGATTATGATATTTTATGAAAACTATATATTTTCCATGGGTAAATATATGGTGTATTAATGAAATATTTATGAATGATGGTTTATTTTCATGGTTTGTTATATTATGATATGAAAAATGTTTAATGATTTTATGGAACATAAATGTATGGTTTTAATTATGTTATGGGTGCGACTAAAATTATATATCCCTCTAATTTATTGCATAATTTTTAATATCTAATTAGATAATGATGTGAAATAATATATTTTATTTATTAGCTATGGGAAACAAGTTGATGTTATTATAACACTATGGTAAACAATTTTATTTACTTTATCCACCATGGAAAAAAAACATCAATGAGGTTTATATACTATGGGAAATAGGTGATAATGTATAAATCGTTATTAATGGGAAAAATGTGTTGATTCCTAATATGTTGTAATTTTATGGTCTCAGTAGTTAAACTTAATATATGAAATGGTTTCTATAATTATGATGGAACCACACTTATATGACAAGAAATAATAGTTCATGATTGATTTATTACATTTTATCACCCTTATGATAAATGTATTTTGAAATGATCGTGTTCTATATTTTGAATCTTGTCTAATATCCATTATATGTTGGGTATGATATTTGTAAGTTATTTTTATGTTTTCATACCCATATGATCTTATTCCTTCATATCATCATCGATTGATTTCTTCATTCTTGGCCCTACTGAGCATCTGGGAAAACCCTTTCTCATGTTTCCTTTACCCATGTTATGATGAATCATATTATGTATGATATTTATAAGAATGTTATTAGTTATAAAGAACTTGGTGGGATAAAATTTGGTTCACTCAAGAAACATTTTTCTACATATTCATCTTTTAAAGGAAATTGACACATAATATTATATCATGGATCATTATATAATGTAATATATATTCATATTTTAAAATGTGATATCTATGTATGAAGGTTAGGATCACTATTGGTGGTATGATAGAATTTTTTATATAACCTTTTGAATCTAGGATGAGAATAATTTACTCAAAACCATAAGTATAAGTCTAGATAAAGGAAAGTATCATTGGATTTTGGTGAAGGATAGAGTGAGTGGTTTCCATGAAATTAAATCCCTTTATAAATACAACAGGTGGATGGGTCCTTGGAACAATTTTACCTAGGTGTAATAAATATGTAAATTGATCATTGTTCTTTGACCCAATTGTAACATAGTCCACGAAAATGGTCCTTTCTATACCCCAAATATGACACTCCCGTGAGAAATGTTTTGGAAACTCAAAAACTATTTACAAGACTTCATAAAGGATTTGAATAGATAATGGTCAGGAATGACCTAGGTTAATCCTAATATATCATAAATTGAGAAGAAGGTGTTAACATCTTGACACCGTGTGAATTATTTTTCATCATTAAGGATACATTATTGTCATGATAATCATTTTAGTTATACTAATGTATTGAAGATAGAATAATGAAGTTGATTTGGAAATGGGTATGATCAAATATTTAAGTAATATATTTGATATTAGTTATATAAATTTCTATATAACAGGGAAAGCCTCCAGAAATGTCAATTCATATCATCAATGATTAGATGTTAAATTTTTTGGAAACTTCTCATGGCACGATGATATCATATGTGTTCTATGATTCGTATCTAGTTTATGATTATGTGAATTTGTTTCCTGAATATATTATTATCCTTCCTATAGTTTAATTTTATGTTATCTTATGAATGTATTAGATTTATCTATATAAATCCAACATCAATTACTAAATAAGATATGTTATATTCCAAACCAATCTATGATCATCTATCAGTGAAATGATATATATATGTTAGCATCTAATGGAAGTCACATCCATTGTATGAAAATAATGAATATATAGTTATTCCATTTGTTCTTAATAATTCCACATTAATCTTTATGGATTTATTGAATCGTGTTTTTAGATATTACCTTGATTAGTTTTGGTAGTCTTCATAGACTACATTCTAACTTCTTCAATGAGTAAGTATGATCATGAAGATCATATGATAATTGTCATGAAGACCTTGATTAAGGAGAATTTATATTCATAATTTTCCAAATATGGTTTTTGTATATAAAAAGTTTCATTTTTGTGTCACATAATCTCAAGATAGGGTGTGACAATGGATCCATAAAATACTTAAGTTATTTAAAATTGGCACAGACCAGCTACTTTGACTATGATACAAAGTTTTCCTAGTTTTTATAGATAGTATCAAAGGTTTTTAAAAAAAATAATGAATATCTAATCCACCCATAAATTTAACTCATAATGTATCCATGTTCATTTTGAAAAATTAATGTCAATAAATTTTCAATGCACTAAAGAGTAGGTTAGTCGTCACATATGTGCTTAAATTACCCTATAATGGAGAAGGTTTTGGAATGTATAGTGACTCATCAAAGAAGCAGATGTGATTCATCCTCATATAAAATTATATGGTGATATCTTATGTGTAACGCCCTGACCCCAGCTACCCAGAGTCGGTGCATTACTTCGTAACATTGGCATGATCACAAAAGATCAAGTCTCGAAAGACCGATTAGTTTAGTAGCCTTGGAAACACTAGATACATTCATAAATGTTACATTACATCATACGGTGAAAAACTACAATAACAAAGTCTCCATAGTCCACACTCATATTCTCTTCTGACTATCCCTGCAGGTCATTCATAAAATACTTCTTCACATCCTGGAAAATATTAAAACATTGAAAGGGGTGAGCTCAGATGCTCAGTAAGGATAACAATATTGCGGAAGCTTTCATAAATAAACATTAACATTTAAGGCAATGTATAACTAAAACAAAAGCCTTTTAAACATGAACTTAAACATAATATGGAAAAAGTAAAATGAGATAATTCCATTTACTTATTCACATGGATATTCTACTAGTCTAATAATCACATACAATATCAACAACCACTTTCATAATCATGGAATGCATAATGCCAGACTATCATAACCATGTAGCCAAGGCCTCTTGCCAAGACCACAAATAAGATTTTGTCAAGGCCTCGTGCCAAGACACTAGTTTGTCTCATGAGACCTACCGATGCATCGAGGATCTATAGCGGGCTCCACCCGTCACTTATTAAGTCCAATGAATTCCTCATATGAATAGTTTTAAACATATCATAAACCATAACATAATCGTATCACATAAAACATGCATAAAAGAAACATAACATTTCCACATTTCAATCACAAGATATCAATACAACACATTGATATAGTAAAAACTCTTTCAAAACCATTTTCAATACCAAAATAAAAGAAAAGTAAAACATGGTATTTATTTTTCTTTTAAAAAAAGGTATGGCTTGTAGAGGAAGTCGAAACTCAAATAATGGTCACGGCGGCGGAGAAGTCGTTGTCGCCGCATAAGTACGACAAAAACATCCCCTTTTGTCCTTTAGTAAATGCTTCATATAAAAATATTCCTTTTGAATAAACGTAAAAGTCAAAGGGGTTTATACACCGTATAAAAGAAAGTTGTGTATAAAACCAAATATGCCTCAATGAAAGGAGATTGAGACGAAGTCCTTAAAAAGATCATTTTTAAAATAAAATAGATCTATTATGTGTATTCACTATAGGTACACATAAAGAAAGTAAAAATACAAAATAGGACATAATAATATCATGACATAATTTGAAAGTAGGAGATTAACCCAAAGAATGGAAGTTGGGTTAAGAAATTCCCTTACCTCATGTCCGACTTGACTAAACCGTTATTTAACCTCATGAATAATAAACTAGAGTTAAAATATACCTTATTAAGAACCATTTTCAATTTAATTATCCTTTTTATATCACTTATTACAATGATATGAACATTATGTAATTATTTAAGTTAATAACGGTCGTTTTGTCGATCTTTGGTACTTGAGTCAACAATAAACTTCGTATAATTACAAGTTTTTCATGTGGTGAAATATCCATTATATCCAGAATTATATTCATGATTTAGATATCATATATATCATATATATCCAGTATATACATTCAATCATAATATTACGTAACATTTAGAGGTAAGAAATGAAATGCACCGTTCATGGAGACGGTAAGTCGTACGTACGCATGAACGCTACTTCCATTTCTATTTCGTATTTAATGGAATTAAATCATAATTATATAAATGTATAATATAATTCCAGTATAATATATCATATAATACCATTTACTCCATCCTTTATACATCCCACATATGGTATTAACGATTCAAATCACTTTGAGGGGGCGGTAGTCCGCACTTCCTAAAATGAAAATATCGCGTTTAACCATAATGTAAACCATAAATGTATGCCATAAATGAAAAATAGGAAAACAAAAACATAATATATATCATATATAAAAATAGTGTCATCATAATGGCCACCATTAGAGGTGTTATATGAGTGTTGAACAATCATCATTTCGTGAGTCAAAAATTCATCATCCACAGAAACAGTATGTTCTTTAACCATTAGATGTACGTGTGTGTAAGTGTAGATCGAATCCTTATTATAACAAAATCATAGTATATTTAGGATACTGGTGTTTTTACAAAATAAATGAATAAAAAGTGTTTATGTGGTTGGAGAAGAAAAATAAAACAAAACAACATTAGAGAAGACATTACCTTAAAATCGGGTAACGCTTTTTGATTTGATCCAAAGGCTTCATTGGGAAGTGTTCTGCCCAAAGTGAGGCTTCTAGGAGTAATAGGGGGAAGTTTTGAGAGTATTTGGGAAGAGTTTGGCCGAGCCAAATGTCTTTGAAATTGTGATTAAGGTGGTATAGGTGGGGGCCTTTTATAAGTGGAGAGGAAGGGCACTCTTGGAAAGTAAAGAAAAGTCACTTTATTTTAAAATGGTATTCGGATTTAAGAGGTCCCACATTGATATAATTCTAGGATAAGGTGATAAGGGTTCTAAATCCACCCATACAATAGGTTTTGGACATTTGTAGGTCTTATATATTACATTATCTTTCCATTTTATTTAAATCGTTAAATAATGAGGTCATCGCTGCATCATCATGATGTCATAAATAATTTAATTTATTTAATGTCTAAAAATTATAAAAAAAATACTATGATGTAGGAAATATTTTTATCTTTCCAATTACTATTTATAGTCAAAAATATTACTTTTATAACCCCATGTAAAAATTGTTTTAGTAAAACATTTCATGTTTGTGTCATTTTTTACTTTAACATTAAATAAAAGGTATTTATGTCATTTTCCAACTAAAGTGGCTCCATGGGGTCCCCAAGTTGACCCATGGATTTTCTTGGTCGTCCATGGCAAATCCAATGAGGGTAGTACATTTTTCAAGCTCATCTCATATTATTAAAACATTATTTTTACCTTAAACTACACTAATTACCTCTAATCGCGATTAAGAACTTAAAAGTTACTATGCACCAAAAAATTATTTTAATCTCATTGAACCACATTTTACTTCTTAATGACAACCATGTATGTCGTATTTTTGAAATTCAAAACACAGAAGTGGTAAAATTTCATTTAAACGAAAAATCAGTTTTTATAAGTACCACTTAGCAGCTTCACTATTCATCAAAAATTAAAGTTTTTCAGAAAAATCCCAAAAATTCACCCTAAGATATATTTGATATTCTTCTTTCAAAAATGATTTCTATTTTACAAAATTCCAAACATATAAGTTTCATTAATTAATTTTATAATTAATTCCCGCTGTCACAACAAATAGCGTGTTTTTAAGAAACAATTTATATCATAAGATTGACAATTGTTTATGTCCAATTTTAAAGTGAAATTAATTCTAATGACCACCATTGGATAAAATAGTAAAAATATATTCTAATTATACTTTAAAACCACTCAATACTATAATTTATCACTATAAAATACTTTGATTAAAAAAAATTGTTTTTAAGTATTTTTCACTATTCATAAAAATTGGATGTTCTCAGAAAATTACAAAAAATTCAACTTTGGATAATTTTGATATTATGAATACAAAAATGAAGTCCATTTTGAAATATAAAATTTCTATAATTTTAAAAAGTTGGTATTACTATTCATAACGACTACTTTGATTAGTCGCGGTGTGTTAGAACTCGAAGTTGCGTACAATGCAAGCTATTGCATTATTGAATGAGAAGTGTATCGTGGAAGCTTGGGGTGTTACATTCTCCCCTCCTTCAATAAATTGCGTCCTCGCAATTTGAAATTTTTCTTGGAAAATAAAAGGCTGAAAATATAAAATACCTTTGTGGAAAACCCACATCGGAAATAAGATTAATAAAAATATAACATTAAAAGAAAGCAAGATAAGTACAAAGGTCACCCGAGATAGCCCATTCTAGGATTATATGAAAATATGGATATGGAGGAGAAACAAACCATCAAGGTCTGATGGAGAGTTGTAGAAAATAGGATTAGGAGAAAGTTAACTATAAGAAAATCACAAACTTGTGATTGGTTAAACGATCATTGATTCCCCAGTTGGAAAAGTTAACCGGCAACGTTTTTGTTTTAAGTTACCTTTTATAATGTTGAGGAATTTATTTAGAAGATTTACAAATAATGTAAGGGGTTATACATACTTGTCATGTAGACTTTCATTCTTTAATAAATTTTTACCACAAACCCACCTTTCACTCTAAAAGGTAATAGAACTCAAAAATATTCTATTTATCCTAATTGTATAAGGTTCAAAATATTACCACATACCATTTAGATTAGGAAAAATATTCTGTAATAACCAGGGACTTCCTGTAGGCTAGTGGTAGGAAATAAAGGCATGTCGCACTATGGTTGTGGGTTCGATTCCTGCAGCTTTGTCCGACGTGACGGGTTATGCCCCACCCTGCAGGTTGTCCTTTTCCTAAAACTATAGTATTATAATATTCCAAAAATAATCTTCAGAAATGTTTTAACCTTAAACAATACTATCCAAAGATCAACTTAATCCATTCCAACCTTTATAGTTATCCAAAATACCTACGTCCAGACTTTCTCTAAAAGGTCTCTAAATTCCAAAATCAATTGTAACCTCAGATTCCCCAAACAAAGTAAAGTTTCTCATACTAAAAATATGATTACCTTCATCATATTAAATCCTTAATGAAAACAACATGTATTACAGTACAATCCTTATATATATCACATTATTCTTATAACCATAATCTAGTTCTTGAGTCCAAAAACACAAATACAATAATTATTCAACTTCATCTGTAGTAACAGCATAAGCTTGGCCTTTTCTGAGGTATTTTTTCCTGACGCTTAGGACATTCATTTCCATAATGCCCCATTTCCCTACAATTGTAGCATTCAACATTGATATCATTTTTCTTTCCCTTGTAATCATGCGCCTGATGGCCTTTTTCTCCACATTTGTAACAAACTCTCATTCCTTTTAGGCAAGTACTAGGGTGATTCTTCCCACAATTATCACATAATGGAAAATCCTTCTTTCCCTTTTTCCCTTTATCTGTCTCTTGTTCCACCGTTCTCTTCTTCTCTTGCTTTAATTTGTTGTCATAAGACTTAGAGAATTCCTTTTTTGTCTTGATAGCACATGAGACTATATCCCCGTATGTTGAGAAAGATTGTAATACTAAATCTCGACGGAGAAATGGTTTTAACCCAACAAAGAAACGATCAATCTTACTTCTTGGGTTACGTATATAATCTGCTGCATTCCTCACTAACCTTGTAAAGTTAGCCTCATACTTTGCGACATTCTCATCCTCCTTTTGTCTCAGACTCAAAAATTGTCTTTCCATATCTGCTCGATGGTCACTATGAGAGTATTTTTCTAAGAAAATTTTCAAAAACTGCCTCCATTCCATACTTGATACTTCTTCATATTCCTTCGTATTTTGAATCAGCGACCACCATTGATCGGCATCTCCAGTGAGCCGATAAACTGCCATGACAACCTTCTCCCTTTCGCTACTCCCCAAGGCGTGGAATATTTTCTCTAAGGAGTTTATCCATTGCTCAGCTACTAATGGATTTTTACCCCCATTAAATTTTGGTGGTTTTTGCCTCATGAAGCGGTCTAACATTGATCCTACACATTGCGGATCAGGGTGCTCCATACGAGTAAGGTTATTATTCATAACCTGAGTGAGCTGTCCCAGTATGGTAATAAGTTGATCAGCACCAGTTGTATCTCTATCTCCACAATAATTATCTTGAGCAGGAGGGCAATCCCTACACGGAGTGCGTGCATTGATACGGTTTCCATTCCTTCCACTAGGTTCCATTTCTAAACAATGTCATAAACTAGATTAGTTTATGAATCAAAATACATAATTCCATACTTGTAAAATACTTAACATAAATTGAACTATTTATGGATATAATCCATAATCATAAAAATGCCTTCTTTTAGGAAGTATGTACTCATAACCCTTCATAGTGGTTTGTAAATAAAATGAGAATTATCCTAAGCATATCCCCCGGGAGTGTCGTAACCAAGAGTGCAGCAAGGCCCGTTGTCGTGCACCAGTTCCCGTTCGAGTCTAGCTCAAAGCGGTGTTCTCGGGTTTTACCCCTAGGTACATCTATGCCAGATCCGCCTCTACCTGCTCGTATCCAGACAGGGATGTATTGCTCGGAAAACTCACAAAATCTCTATAATACCAAAATTCTAGGAAGTTCTTCTATACTAATCCTCAAAGTCTATCTTCAGGCTATGTGCTCTAATCAGAGTTTATCTAAATCTAGCTTCCAAGGTTAGTACTAAACTGCCTCTGATACCAACTGTAACGCCCTGAAACCAGCTACCCAGAGTCGGTGCATTACTTAGTAACATTGGCATGATCACAAAAGATCAAGTCTCGAAATACCGATTAGTTTAGTAGCCTTGGAAACACTAGATACATTCATAAATGTTACATTACATCATAAGGTGAAAAACTACAATAACAAAGTCTCCATAGTCCACACTCATATCCTCTTCTGACTATCCCTGCAGGTCATTCATAAAATACTTCTTCACATCCTGGAAAATATTAAAACATTGAAAGGGGTGAGCTCAGATGCTCAGTAAGGATAACAATATTGTGGAAGCTTTCATAAATAAACATTAACATTTAAGGCAATGTATAACTAAAACAAAAGCCTTTTAAACATGAACTTCAACATAATATGGCAAAAGTAAAATGAGATAATTCCATTTACTTATTCACATGGATATTCTACTGGTCGAATAATCACATGCAATATCAAGAACCACTTTCATAATGATGGAATGCATAATGTCAGACTATCATAACCACGTAGCCAAGGCCTCGTGCCAAGACCACAAATAATATTTTGTCAAGGCCTCGTGCCAAGACACTAGTTTGTCTCATGAGACCTACTGATGCATCGAGGAGCTATAGCGGGCTCCACCCGTCACTTATTAAGTCCAATTCATTCCTCATATGAATAGGTTTAAACATATCATAAACCATAACATAATCGTATCACATAAAACATGCATAAACGAAACATAACATTTCCACATTTCAATCACAAGATATCAATACAACACATTGATATAGTAAAAACGCTTTCAAAACCATTTTCAATACCAAAATAAAAGAAAAATAAAACATGGTATTTATTTTTCTTTTAAAAAAAGGTATGGCTTGTAGAGGAAGCCAAAACTCAAATAATGGTCACGGCGGCGGAGAAGTCGTTGTCGCCGCATACGTACGAAAAAAACATCCCCTTTTGTCGTTTAGTAAACGATCCGTATAAAAATATTCCTTTTGAATAAACGTAAAAGTCAAAGGGGTTTATAAACCGTATAAAATAAAGTTGTGTATAAAACCAAATATGCCTCAATGAAAGGAGATTGAGACGAAGTCCTTAAAAAGATCATTTTTAAAATAAAATAGATCTATTATGTGTATTCACTATAGGTACACATAAATAATGTAAAAATACAAAATATGACATAATAATATCATGACATAATTTTAAAGTAGGAGATTAACCCAAAGAATGGAAGTTGGGTTCAGAAATTCCCTTACCTCGTGTCCGACTTGACTCAACCGTTCTTTAACCTCCTGAATAATAAACTAGATTTAATATATACCTTATTAAGAACCATTTTCAATTTAATTATCCTTTTTATATCACTTATTACAATGTTATGAACATTATGTAATTATTTAAGTTAATAACGGTCGTTTTGTCGATCTTTGGTACTTGAGTCAATAATAAACTTCTTATAATTACAAGTTGTTCATGTGGTGAAATATCCATTATATCCAGAATTATATTCATGATGTAGATATCATATATATCATATATATCCAGTATATACATTCATTCATAATATTACGTAACATTTAGAGGTAAGAAATGAAATGCACCACCCTCATATAAAATGATATGGTGATATCTTATGACTCATGATATATAGATATTCATAAGAAAAATTACCCAACTCATGATTCAGAGATAGCTATAGTAATATTCAAATTAAATATACAGAGAAATTATGTTTTTTGAGAATTTTTGGATATATATACTAATCGTAAAAGGTTATTGTATATATTAACAAGTATTGTGTCAAATATGAACTAAAGAAGATGGTTGGAACTAATTAAATATGATGAATTCTGAATAAATTACCACCCTTGGAAAGAGAACAATGTGGTCGATGATTTGAGTCGAATGGATCATGATATCTTTTTTATGATGAGGATAAAAAATGGTCCAATATTTAATGATTTAAAAATGGTGGATTTTTAAAACTAAAATAAGTGATCTAAATTATAACTTTATCAAATGAGTATTCAATAATATATCCAGGTGAAGATTAAAGGGGTTCATAAGGATGTTGTAAAGCTCTAAAAGAATGTTATAAATGGTAATAAGTTTAACTGTAACATCCTATCTGGGGAGCCACTATTATTAGTTCCCCAATCCATATCTCCAAATGAAATTAGGTGAACCTCCCCATACACTAAATTATTTTTGAATAGTAGTGTGTCTTTAATTCAATAATTGTATAGAATATACCCTATACCAAAGTTTGATAACAAATAAAAACAAGATAAAAATATACATTTAATAATTATCAATATCCATGAATCATATAATAAAATACCCAAATGTTTAAATTTTGAAAACTAAAATAATAACCATTAAATCATAATGGTGTCAGGTTCTAATAGAAATCCAAAACAAGAAACTATGAAAAATCCTCAAAATGGGCCTGGATACCATCTCGGGTTCCCATATCCATGATCTATCTCAAATCTCATATCATTCATCTTTAATAGGGCCTCTTCCCATTTCCTAACCTATAACCACGAATTAATATTAGGTACATAATGGTTTGATGATAATGGTGTGATTACAACTAAAGAGTCCACAACTAATGGGGTCTACAATAATATTCAGTCTACAAAAGTTAATCCAAAATTATAGAAAAACAATTGAAATGTAGGTAAATGAAATGGTTTTATATTATCCCCAAGGGATATTTGTTCAACTTTAGTACAATCACACAAAAACTACTTAATTATAATCCATATGTATGAAGCATAAGTTAAGGGGTTTAATAATTTCATTGGGGATCATCAACCTGAGTATCCCAACTATTGTGTATAATTCCATGACCAAGACACATTCTCAATGTGGACCTCCATGACCAAAAAACTTACCTTGTCTTGTACTACAATGGAAAACATCCATTACTCATTTTGGAATACCATGAACACCATTATCAACATTTTGTGGACTACCATGACCAAACTCCATATCCATTTCATCATCAAACACTTCCTCAATTTTAACACACTTGACCATTATTAGAAAATTAATATTTCATGGGAGCACCAATTAAATTTATTACAATTCCCAGGGTTCATAACTTTCATAAAAATAAACCCTAATCCATTTCAATCATATTTTACCATTGGGTTACAACCATATCCATTACACCTACTTCCTAACCATTTTATTACATGAACAGGCCCCGTTAAACCAATTATCAAATTTACCAACTTAAGGGGAATGACTCACTAAACTTGTTTAAGTTTAGAGAAACACCCATTTATTCAATATTAGAATGATAAATACAATTAAAATTGTTTTAATCTCTTAAAAACTTTAATTCAACATTTAACAACTCAATTCCCATGACCAAGGGAGTGGATCACCCCTAGGTTGACAGTAGTGTTGTTATAATTCCCAACAATGGATCTCATAAGGTTGGTGGACGGTCAAAAAAATAATTTAGACACAAATATGTAATTTCTTACCATAGAATTAAATTCGTAACATAAATAAACATGTACACAACCACATAAACATGGATAAACAACAAGACAGTGGGATACATCTTGTAGACCACCTACCATGTGTTTGTGGAAGAATGATAACTCAATGAAAACCCTTGAGTCATGATCAAACCACTGTTAACTCCAAAATAATAATATGATGAAAAATAATGGTATAGAGGATTCAAAAGAAGAAGAAAAATTACACCATAGTTCTTCCAGAAATTGATTAAAGAGGAGTGATAGATTCTCTTGAAGCTTAAATTTGAAACCAACAATGTTTAAAATGACCCAATATTTTGGTAGAATCACTCTTGGAGGAGGAAGAAGGAGGGATTGGTTTAACACTAAAGATATGGGAGTTGGATATGGGAATAAAGTCCTCTAAGTTATATTTATTCTCGAGGAGGAAATGTTTATTCTATCCCACTTTAATGAGGAACATGGTATGGATTCATGGTTCTACAAACTCTGGGCCAAATGTGTTTCACCCTCTGTTTATATGGGGGGCCTGAGTGGAACTATTTTATAGGGATCTCTCATGGTTTGAAATACTGTATGGAGACCACGTGTCTAGATTTTTCCAATGTATCATGTTTAAATACCCCTCTTGAATATTTTTTTCAACCATTCACCATCCCCCCTACATGATGCATGGTTTAAGTGCATGATTAGTAATAATTGTTCCCTAACTGTGTCATCTACAATGTATGGCCTCTTTTATTCCACATTTATGTCCAAACTCCTAGGGCACCCCCAAAACCTATTATATTATTGGTACGAATTTCATAATCCAATTTAATGGTATTGAAATCAAAATTTAAATAAGAATGTACCTCCTCATAGTGTCATGATCTTACAACCTCACCATATTATAAAATCTCATCCTTGAGTTGCACTACCATGCATTGCTACACCTCCAAGGTTAAAATTTTTGGCCACTAGGCCTAGATATCCACCTACCTCTCACTAGTTTCCTCCTGAACATTACTATGCCACCTCAAAACATAGATGAATCACATTGTTTTACCCCGAAAAACATTTTAATTATGATCCATAATATGAATTGGATTTCCAAAAAAGTATTCATTAACCTTAATCTCAACATTATCCACATCTACCACATGATATGGGTTAGGGTGATAATTCCAAATTTTTTACACCTGAAAAACATCATGTATTCCTCTATACCACTATAGAGGAGGCAATATATATGTCATCGGTATGATCCGCTCTATAATCACAAATGACCCTGCATACCTAGGATTCAAATTTCCCTATCTATGAATCCTATGGGGTCCAATCTCTCCGAAACACAAATAAACACACTATCACCCACTAGAAACTCCAAGGGCCAGTGATGTCAATTAGTGTTTGAATTAACTTTACTTTGTTATGTATCTATAAAAATAAAAATCAACTGAACATACTCTAAAATATCTTGAATTAGTATCATTCCCCAAAACTATGATTCCCCAATTTCTATTCAACATAAGGGTAAAATACATGTCCTACAATAGAGAGCCACATATGGTACAGTCTAAATTTTCTCCTAATAACTATTTTTATGATATAATTCAACACGTGCTAAGTGTTTCTACCAAGATACACCAAATTCTAGGACACATTTCCTCAAAATGTCATCTCATACCTATATAGTATGTTCCAATTTCAAGATTATTTGTGGGTAAAAATCTATACTCATAAATATCTAAATTCCCTTTCCCTTCTACAAACTTTTAAAGACATGTAAATTAAAACAATGTTAAAAATATATAATAATACTATGAGTTACCCCATGAATCTATACTATCTCTCAGATGTATAGGTCATATAATTGAAAAATGGGGAAAGTATCCTGAATTTGAATGAATTGAGCAAGAATTATGAACTGATAAAAATCACTCAAATCATGTCATTATTCCAAGGTTTCCTTGGGATACCAACCACTAAATCCATGTAAATATCATCCCAAATTCATTTTAAAATGGGAAATGGATTTATCAATCCAACGGGTCACTGATACTCAGACATCACCTACTAGAAGGTGTACCATCATGTATTGAAATCTACAATATTCTTCTTTATTCTTGGCCACTAATACTATCTCTAAATATCTTAGTAAATGTTGGTCATACAGGGTTCACCACCTAATTTGAGATATAAAACTCATATATCTTATCTTACCATATACAATTATGTTAAACAACATATCTAAGAACATGAATAATTTCATCTTCATAAATACTTCAATTAGAAGGTGGATCCCACCTACAAAACTCTCTCTCTCTCTATGAAAAAAATTATGAATCCTCATATGGTCTCCACTTTATCCAATTTACAATAGTTTGATAAAATTATAAGGACATGAGTTTCATCGGATAATGTTCCTCATGAACACCTATATGCATCCCAATGAACTAACATATCATCCTCTACTCATAAATAGACATATGAACTACCTGAGTCAACATATTTCTACTCAAATAATATGAAAAAATATCCCCAATTCCCAGTGTATAAGCTAGATCAATTTACAAAAAACTTTATATAATAAACCCATCTTCAGTGTTGAACATTTTAATCACACTGGGAGTAAATGTACATAAGTTTGTTAATGTTGATATAAAGGAAATACATTTCACCAAAAAGATAATTCCACAAAATTTTCAAATAATAAACCATTATGGACCACACAATATCATGCATAGGATAATTACATTCATGTGGCCTCAACTTCAATGATCCATCGAAAAATCAGTTTCCCCACATCAACACTTTCCCATTTACAATACTATATGCATTATAAAATGAAGTATACTCCCTATCCAAATAACGTAACATAAATCTCCATATAGATTTAAAAATTTTATTCCTCACCCGAAAAGTATTCTCACATTCTTCATTCTAAAAAAACCTTATTCCATTTTTAATCAAGTTTGAGAGCATTGATATCAGAAGATGGAAGGAATTAATAAACCTTTAATAATAACCTGTTAAGCACAACAAAATATCAAAAATATTCATGGGATGATCCAAATAAACAATAGACTTAACCTTATTTTGTTCCACTAAAACATATTCCTATGAGATGATATAGTCTAAGAAATACACCTTCTCAATGTAGAAATTTCAGTTTGATAGCATAGCATAAAGATGACTCCCTCTTAGTGTTCTCAAGATAATGTCATGTTGTGTGGACTGATCTGCTTGAATTTGGGGGAATTGAAAGATGACATCAAAAATAATGACCAAAACCTAATCCAAGAATGGTTGAAATATTTTTATCATAATGTTCATGAAAAAGGTAGGAGAATTCATTAACATGGGAGACATTAAGACGAACTCATAAAAATCATACATGCCTCTAAAAGTATTTCATGGTATATCAAAATATCTCACCCTCAGCTGATAATAAATTCACATCATATCAATGGTGGAGAACATGACTGAGCCAATAAACTAGTAAAATAGATCATAAATATGTGGAAGAGGATATTGGATCTTAACTATCACCTGATTCAACTATCAGAAATCAACACACAAATACAACTTTTCATCAGACTTCCTAGCAAACAAAACTGAAGAACCCCATGTTTACATACTAAGAAGGAAGAAAACATTATTATATACCCCATATATCTTAGTTTTAATATATTTATTCTTTGTTTGTTCCATTATATATAGAGGAATAGAATTCATATTTTTTCCAGGCATCATATCAAAAATAAACTCAACCTCTCTCTTAGGTAGAAGCCCTATGAATTCCATAGGAAATGCATCTTGAAGCCGATCCACCAATTGAGTGAAGATATTATGCTCCACTCCCTCAATATCAAAAAACGAATCATAATTTAGGTTGTGAGATCATCCAGTTTTGTAAGAACAATCATTGTATGGACTACCAAAATATTTCATTTCCCCATAATGGATATAGGTGTTACCATCAAGAGACATGAAACTCACTCTCAGATAGTAAAAACTAATGTGATCTTGTTATGCATCAAACTATTAAATTCATATTATTTAATAAAAGAATTCATATCAATCATGTATACTCCTAAATTATATTTCACCCACCATACTCAATGGTACACACATTACATTGAAAAATACCCTTGGATTGCACCTCGGACAATGTGTTGATCAACATCAAGAGAAACATGTACTCAACTGCCTAAACAAAACCACATACAAACCAAGAATATATAAAAGAGTGAGTGCATCCTATATCAAATAAAGATTAACAAATAATAGAATCTACATGAATTTTACCTCGAACAATTAGTGGTCCAACCTCAATGCCAACCTAAGTGGGCTAAATAGAATAGATTTGTCCTATTCCAATACCTTGTGCTCCTATTTGAGTCCCATGTACTGTACTCTACAGATGTTATGAGCACTCTCATCCTGAATTACCACATTGATTTCCCCAACATGTATGTCAAATGTAACTCCAACTTCCTGACAGATATGGGGTAGACAATCCCCTTACGGTGCTCAATACCAATCTATATCCTCTTTCACTTTCCATTTTCTAAGTGTTTCTGCATAACCTATATATGTTTCCCATCCTTCCACATGGTCAACACTACACCAAGGGTCAAATTCATTGAACACACATGTGGATTTTCCTATTTCACTTATAACACTTCACATGAATACTACCCTGAGAGGTTGTCCCACCCCCTAGTTTCCATGTCTTTCACTTCCTTGGTGAAAATTTCCTGAAAGACCTTCTAGCTATTGGTAGATATACCACTACGTCACCGAACTGAAATGGTATTCCAAATACTAGAAAATTTATTTAGGTCCCCTCAAAAATGTGACCCTGATCCACTACCTTATAAAAACTATTCATGTGAATGATATTTACTTGTACATTATCTCTCATCTATGCGCTTTCAGAAAATGCCTAGATGTAGAAACCTCTTCATATTTCAACATTGTGGGAAAATATTCTAAGTTAGTGAAGTTTCTATCTTAATCCATTACTAACGTACTCCAATGGGTGTATTATTTGAACTCTTCATATTTCATTTGCCTCAATTTCTCAGGGTAAATGTGCTCTAGGAACTTCTTCTAGAAGACCATCCATTTCAGGAATTGTAACTTATCATCACATGATAAAGTCCCCCACTAGCATTTTTCTAGTCCTCATAACATGTATAATAGTAACTTAATTCTTTTCTTATGATAATTATTTATGTTTTACACTATTTTATAGATAGACTCAATCTAGAAATAATCTATCATAAGACCAACGACTCTTGAAATCATCATAGGGTTCTATAGTTGGAACACACTCATCAGGTAAAACATACTCGATACAACCTACCTTGGGTATCTCTTTATAAACTGTATAAAATACGCATTATTCTCATGGAACTGATCTTCCTCTATATTACATAAAATCAATGGAGGTTTATATTGCACAATTGGAGGATCATTCTCAATGATATATTCTTATCTCCCAAATGGTAAACAACATCATGGTCGTATCTCTCTACAATTCCAAAAAAACTTTACAAAAACAAATTATATAGGGTTTTTATAATTTACATAAAATAAGGCTCACAATTGGTATTAACCAACAAACTCTATATGAACTATCCAAATTTTAAAATCACACCCCAAGAATACCCACAACTATCCCAAACCTAGGACATGATTAACACAGGGTAAACCAAATATACATAATTAAAATCCTTTTATTTGACACCATTTCAACAATTTCACATAAAAACAACTTAAATCCTTCTAATTTAGTCATCATATTATCCACTTAAATTTTCATGTTTCAATTGACATAATTTTCAGCATACTTATTAGGTACTATTTTCTTATGTAAGTAAGTGAACCAGAAAAGCGTTTTCATTTCCCACATCCCACCTAACCTGCTTTTCCAAAAGTTCATAATATGATTCATTCCAAATATATCCCAATTTCCTAGAATGATGCATTCTTATATAAACAAAATACCATGCTACACCATGAAAAAAAAACATCAGAAACCAATAACATCACACA
Source organism: Viscum album (assembly GCA_963277665.1). NCBI lineage: Eukaryota > Viridiplantae > Streptophyta > Magnoliopsida > Santalales > Viscaceae > Viscum > Viscum album. The sequence continues at coordinate 82,049,478 of OY728121.1, read as the reverse complement.
ATAATTCCATCATCCAAGATGAAATGACATTCATCGGTACCATCAAATATCAAGAACAATAATTCCACCCCAGGAACATGGTTTTCCCCCACATTGGGACTAGTTACTTCTAACTAGGATCTCATTTCCAAGACATAACACATTCTAATATCGTATATACCAATCCAAAATAGTTATGCAATATAAAATAAAATTATCTAATACCACATTATAACAACGTACACCAAGAGCCACTATAACTGGTTTTCTAATCCAGATCACCAAATGACCTCAATCAGAACTTCACATATGGTAGTGATGGTCGACTATTGGTGAGGGTCTAATGAGATATGTGGAGAGACAATACACTCATTACCTGAGTACACAAATATTGAAAAAATGTAAATAATATCTAATAAATAATAATAAATGACCATGAATCATGAAATAAAATCCCCAAATGGGTAAATTTCGACAACCATACAAAGAAAAATGCTATATAATAGTGTTTTTAGGTTCAATTTGAAAACTAAAAAAATACACTATGAAAAATTAATAAAAAGGGTATCGATACAATATTTGGTTCCCTTATAAATACTCCATCACAAATCCCATAAAATTTATCTAACATAGGGTGTTTTCCCAAATTCTGAACTGCAACCATGAGGTCTTATTAGGTACACAATGATATATTCATAAGGGAGTGAGTAAAACTCAGTAGGACACCACAAATGGTGTCTACAATAATTATGGTCTATAATTCATAAGTATATAAAAACAATAAAAATGTAGTTAAGTGAAATAAGTTTCTATTATCCCCATGAAATAATATTTTCACTATAGTATCTACACACAAAACCTTATTAGAACTAAGATTAATGTATGAATAATATATTAAGGGGTTACATAATTTCATATAAAGATCATAACTTTGACTATCCCAACTATGGTGTGGAAGTCCATGACCAATATGCATTCTCGATGTGGACCTCCATGACCAAAATATTTACCTCACTATGCACTATCATGACCAACACCCATTCCTCAATGTGGACCATCAGGACTATTATCCTCACCATGTTGTGAACTTCCACTATCAGCATCCATATCCATTTCATCATCAAACACTCTCAAGGGTTTAACACACAAGACCCTCTTTACGGAATTAATACATCATGGTTAAATCCTCTTCCATTTTTCACATTCACATGGTTCATCACTCTTATAATAATTAACATCAATCCATAACTAGACCATTTAACCATTTGGTCATCACCACAAAAATTACATATACTTTCAAACCATTTAATAATATGAACATCTACCACATAATTAATTTAACGCATTTAAACACTAACAATCCAGAAATCATTTATGTTATTCAAGTTTAGAAAAATACCACTTTATTCCATGTTAATATGAAAAACACAATCACAATTGGTTTATTCTCATAAACACTTAAATTTAACATTTAAAAACACAATTCACATGATCAATGGAGTAGCTCACCCATTTTTTGACCATATCCCCAGTCTACTCTTCAAAAAAATATCCCATGAGGTTCGGGGAAGGCCCTGCAATGTATTTAGACAACCAATTTTTTATTTCCTATATAAGAATTAAATGCACAACACAATGGAACATGTACACAACAATATACACATAGATTAAAAATAAGTCTATGGTATGGAAATTGTAGATCACCTACAACAACTTTGTGGATGAACATTCACTCAACATCATCCCTTCATTCAAGATCAAACCACAATCAATTCCCAAAAAAATAATCTTTTAAAAAACAAGGGTTTAGAGTATTATTGAGGATAAGAAATATCACATTGTGTTTCTTCAAAAATTACAATAAATATTATATAAAGACTCACCTAGAGATTTTATTGGCAACCAAAAGTGCATCTAACTACCTAAGATTGAGGAAGAATACCCCTTGTAAGATGATAATGGCCTTGTTTAATAAATCAAGTTGTAGGAGGTGGATAAGGTAACAAGATAGGGAAAGGTTTCATAAATTACATGGGTGAAAAGTTGGTATTATACTTCTCATTAATGGGGAATAGGGTTTTGTTGTGTGGTTGAAACAATCATGTGCTAAGAGTGAGGCTACCCCTATACAAGAAGGGTCCTGGTCCACATGGTTTTCTAGGGATCCCACAATGTTTCGAAAATCATGTAGATTCTATGAACCTATATTTTTCAATGGAAATTTTGTTAAATCTCCCCCCTTTCATGGTTAGTCAACCTTGCACCATCCCCCTACAGGCTGCATGGTTAAGGTGCACGATTTTTACTAATCGTGCGTAAATCATTCATATTGCATATTATGGACTCTTTTTTTCTATATCATGTCCTTTACCCCTATACAAGCCTAAATACTATTATATTATTGGGAATTATTTGATTAAAATATTTTATGAGATTAAAATTAAAATTTAAACAAGAATTTACCTGTTTATAGGGTCATGATCTAACATTAAAAAATTTATTATGGGATGATAATTTTGAGGAACTGTGAATGTGTTCTATCCGTACATGACATGAAGAATGAGATATTAATTGAGGATCATAGTTCTTTATTTTATATTAATTTTGGAAGTAAAAAGATATATAAATATATAAAATAATATTTCTAGTGGGATAACATAAAGGGAGTTATTGTAGAGTATGTGTTTTGGTTCTTGGTATGTGAGAAATTTAAGGTTGAGAGAAAAAAGTCATATGGGATGTTTCAACTATTAACCATACAGAAATAGAAATGGGAGAAAATCACCATCTATATTTCTCATTGAACTCCCCAAAACATATAAAGTCCATAATTCTATATTGGTTGTAGTTAATTTCCTTATGATTTTAGCACAATTCATTTCTACTATATAATATTTATCCTAAGATTATATTTCCATGATAAACATTAAGGAAGTTTTATGGTTTTAAGAAGTACCACATTCTATTATATATAATTGTGATATGAGGTTTACCTCAAAGTTCTATATAAGTTTTCTACAAAATCTAGATATGAGGTTGAGTATCAAAACAATGAATCAACCTCAACATTTTCTTAGTCTCAGATAACAATTCGTACAATATGGGATATGATGAGATCATTTTCTATGAATTTTAATTGTTGTTGGGATCATAACATTACTATAGTAAATTTATAATATAAAAATATATTTTAATAAAGAATTCAAATGCATCTTTATGAATCCCTCTATGGAAAGAAGTATATAAATCCCATATTTTGTGATTAAGTTAGAGAAATAAAAATATTAGGACCTAAGCTAGCACATTAAATGGAATAGAATGAAAGAGTGATTCATCAGAACATTAGGCAGACCAGAGTCTATATAAATATTATTCTTACAATCATCACAGTGATTTAGAGTTTGAAGCTAGTGAGAAGGTTTTACTATGAATTTATCCATGGAATAATGTTGTGAGATTTGGGAATAAATGAAAGTCAATCCCTTGGTATATTATCCCTTTCATATTCCTGACCAAGAAGGTACATTGGTTTAGCACTTGGAACTTCCAAAAAAACCATCTCCCACATTCATGATGTGTTCCATTTATCTCTCCTAAGGATGTACATACCGGACCATTCACATATACTAAATTCAAAGGTCATAATATTGGAGAAATTTCATTTTTTTTAGGAAAAATTGGTGGAGATTCTGAATTTTAGAAGGTAATTTTTATAAAAAAAATTCACTCACATAGTCAATGTTTTCTTTTGACACCACCAATTTAAGGAAGCTACATGGGAACAATTGGATATGGTGAGATAGAAGTATCATTAATTTTTTGTATCAAAGAAACAAAATTTAGATAGGGAAATTAATTTTATGTGGAGTAGAATGTGACACACAATTTTATTATTAATTTTTTAAAAAATAAATTTAATTTCATAAATTGTTTATGTTACCCAAAACATCGTGTTTTGATGAAACACATTATACTATTAAAAAGAATATTATTTAAACATGTTCGCTATAACAAAGCCATTATATTTTGAAGTATTAATAGGATAACCATAGTGGAAAAATTAATTGTGATGGTTTTAGATAAAGTAAATATATTTATAAATAATTACTTAGTTTTTTGTGAAGACTTTTTATGATTTAGAAATACATTTTGGTCAAAAAATTGTTTTCATAGATTTTTTTGAAAATATAATAAAATTAAATTTTCCACATTTAGAAAATATATTTGAAAGAATAAACTTAATTTTTGAAATTTGTATGTAAAAATTATCTTAGAGTTATTTTTTGATATTTTTCTTAAAATAATAATTGTTTCGATGAATAGTGAAAGTACTGATTTTTATAAAAAAAATAATTTCATTTAATGCATTTAAAAAATTATATTATTTTAAAAACTTGTTTTAAAATTATAATTATTTAAATTAAATTGTTATTAATATAATTTAAATCATTTTAATCAATTTAATAATGAATTCTGATATAAAAACTTTTTGTATTTGAGAAACCTTTTTATTTAGAAAACCACATTCTCATCGCTCTTATGAATTTCATTTTAAATTAAATTGTATAACTACTATGAATTTAATATGAAAAAAATGGATTCAATGTTTTTAATCATAAAAATTAATATTATGCAATATGGTCAAAATAATTTTTAGTCATAATGAATAATGAAAATCATAAAAAAATTATTATGGTTAAGGATAAACGAGATTACCGAAGGGTTAAAAACATATAAGGGTATGTTTTCAAAAAATAAATCAAGTAAAAATAATATTTATTGGATATATTAAACCTTATATTATCTGAAATATTAATCTATGATAATTTTGAATCATTTTTGTTTGGAATGACTTTATCATTTTTTATTATTTTGGGAAATTTCCAAGTTGTTTCCAAGTGGGTTCCCTCACCAACTTATAAGAGGACAGCCCCAATCCTATCATATTAAAACATCCATAGCCTATTATTTTATTTAATACCTGACCAAATACATTACTTACTTCCCTAACCATGTCATATAGTCCTCGTTTTGGTTAGGAAACCTTCTTATGAAGGAATTTTCTATAATCCTCAAGAGGCACTCCAAAGAAGTTGTATAGTCTCAATCAATGAGTTTTTTGTAAGATATTTTCATCAAAATAATTATTAAATAAAGAAAATAAGATTATATAAAATAATTCTATCTTCTATAAACATATATTTTAATTTTTTACTATCAAAACCTATATCAATCTCTTACACCATCAAATTTTAAAAGAGACCATTGATTGTGTGGACTACCACCACATGAACCTATGTAATTCATTTTCTATTAATACATATCATGAAAAGATATAACGATTTATTTAAAATATTTAAATTATATTTATGACATAATTATACATAAAATATTATAATATCACGTCTATATTCTTACCATTCAATCTTTTTGAACATGATAATATCGCTCGTGCATATGTCTGGAATACCACCTACACCAAGTAAGGTGATATTTTATTCATTCAATTTTTAAAGGGATGGTCATTAAGATATATATAATGAGTATATATGATTTATATGAACTAAAAATTATTCTCTAAATATTAATTAGTATTTAATTTTTTTCATCTGCCGAAAAACTGAAAACAACATTCTTGCATACGTATGACCTTCCATCACAATGAATGGTGTAATTCATTTTCCCATTTAAAATTTTATAAATTAAAAAAAATTATTTATAATGAAGTTTTTTAATATTTATAACATGATTAAAATTTTGTTTATTATTAAATCATAATCAATTTATAAGTACCAAAACTACTGAACCAAAACATACATGAAAAATGAATCACTTGTCAGCCAAAACAAGGAATTTAATAAAGAATTTTTAATAAACTAGTGATAAAAATTTATGAGTAAATCATAATGGAATGATATATTTTATTATGGTGTTATAAGAGATTAAAAATAAAAATATATTTATTATATATGAGTTTCTAAGTTTTATGAATAAATTTGATACATAAGGTAAGGGATTTCTATATCACTTTTTTTCTATGAGACGCATGCCATATTGAACACTTTTTTCTTTTACATGGTATATATACAACCCATTAATGTATTCTATTAGGATTATTATGAAAATTATGGGGATATAAATTTATATATAAGGTTATTTATTTAATAGGGCCTATGATTCAAATGTTACCAAAGTCATAAAGGGTTTAGATTGTAATCTCATTGTTTATCAGGATTGTTTATGACTAAGTTTATTATCATAAATTATTATGATATATCTCACAAGAAACACATTAATTTTAATATTATATTATTATTTCATTATAAAAAAGGATTTCTTATCTTTTCCCTCTTATTATTTTCAAAAGATATCAAGATTATATATTTAAGGAAAACCAACTTTATTTCTCTCTTATTTAAAAAATACTTTTTCTTCAATGTCCATGTTTTATAAAAATTATTAGAATAATTTTTTTAATATTCTCCAATTATGTTTTAATGTAATTTTACCCTTTTATTAATTTTTTAAAATATTCTTAGATATAATATCCAGGTGAGTTTCTAAATGAAGTACTTTTTAATTTTAAAGAAAATATGAATGGAATCTATGTTTTATCTTGTAATGAATGAATGATATTTCCTGCCTTCAAGATGGGCCAATGATTTAAAACATCCATTACATGTTTCGAAGGTTGTTTTAAACTAAATTTCGTTCCCCGATATTAGAAAACATTTGGTATTTTAAAAAGTGATTTACATAGTGGAAGTGATATTTTTCTCAAGAATGGTTTTAAGGATTTTTAATGGTATTTATATTCATTAAAAAAATCAACCATTGGTATTGCTTATGTTTTACTAGGGATATGATCCAATGGAAACACCATTATTTTTTCTCTAGATTTTTTATGGTTATGATGATGAGATGTTTATGAAACCCATTTCCACTCTAGAATTGACAATGTCAAATGTATCCCCTTTGGTAATTTTCATTCTAAATTAACCTATTGATATGTCGAAAATTTAATTATTAATTCAGAAAAATATCTTTTCTTACATCCAACTAGAAATGTTCTTGATGGTATCTATTCATCTTAGTGTTTTCAGGATGATCATAAAACAGATATCATTTGGATTTACTAAAATATTATCCCTTCAACATGAAATAAAAAGTAAAACACTAAGACTTTCAAATATGATATGACCTTATTTATGAAAATTAAACATAATAAACATAACCTACTTGATTGATTGTACTCTTTCTTTTAAACCAAGATATTTTTTCTTAGATTTTTAAAATTGTTTTAACAATAATGACTATACTGGAACCTGAAATAAAATAGAGGAAGTTATTTAATGGATAAATTGAATAAAAACATTCATTAAGTCATTTAAAAAAGGATCATTTTTAAAATGTATCATAGTTTATGAGGAATTATATTTTTGATATAAATCATTAGCTAATGGGTTTTCATTTCCTTGATGGTAATGAATCATGCAGTCATAATACTCATTTAGTTTAGTCCATATTGTCTGTTACATGTTAAAATATTTGTGGTTGAATATATACTTTAAACTTTATGATCATTTAACATTTAACAATTCACTCCATTTAATTTTGGTCTCCTTATTTTTCAATAAATAACCATTACAGCTATTTCAAGGTCATTTTTAGAAAGATTTATCTCATTAGGTTTAAATTAACTTGAATTTTATGAAATTATCGAATAATTATTTGTTAAAAAAACCAAGTCCCTTCAATGAAGCATCATGGAAGATAACAATGTAACCATTTTTAAATGTCATGGATAAAAAAGGAGCATTCACTAATCATATTTTCAATTCAATGAATCATTTATCACTATATTTCATTCAGATGAATTTAACTCCCTTTCAAGTTAACATAGTTAGTGGGATAAATAACTAGGAATTGTTTTCAACAGTCCATCGGTAGTAACCTGATAATCTAGGAAAAACTATGATTCTCTATGACCTTTTTACATCATGGACACTCTTTAACCACTTTATTTTTAGATTGGTAAACATTTTATCCATCATTATTTATAATCCTTCTGTGAAAAGGAATATATATCAACCAGAAATAATATTTACTAAATTTGAAAAAATATAAGAGTATCATTCAGGGCCTGAGGTATAATTCTATGGTGTTTTTCATGATCCTTGTAACGTTTTTAATGTAACAAATATCCTTAAATAAATGGACATAAATTTATCCAAGAACACAGGGAGAACTCTATTCATAATATTCATAAATACAATCAATCATTTTTTTATCCCAGTGAGAATATCCCTAAAATCATAATTATGATACCTAGTATGAAAATACATCATCAAAATGTAATCCTCCTTTAGAATTAGCTTATATTACTCAGATATTATATTAAAAATTCTTAATAGTTATGTGAAACAATGATCTATAATCAATGTGAAGCCTCATGAAACTATCGATATTTTTAATAAAAAATAGGGTCACCCCATGGTGAAGTCCTAAGAAGAACGATTCCATTACAATAAACTCTTGTTACTATTTTTTCAATTCCAATGGTTTTACTTCATTCATTTAATATTTATGTCTTCTTATTTTCATAGCATTAGTCACTAAGAAGATTTCAAAATCAATATCCTAGTAAAGTATAATATTATGAAATTTATCAATAAATAATTCTATATATTCATTTACACTAGGAACCTCACAAATTCTAAAAGTTTCCTTCTTTTCAATAATAAAATCCAGATAACATTTAATTCCTTATTTTATAAATTTCTCTTCTTCTTGATATGTTTTCATAATATGAATTAATTATTTTATGAAAATTGAAACTCCTTCAAAAAAACATCCTTTAATCTATAATCATTCATATAATAATAAATAAAAAGCTAATCAATACCCAAAAAAACATTAAAATGTGTAATGTTAAAGATATAAATGTTTTTATGTAAATCTATTCCATGGAAAATAAAAAGAAAATTATTAAAATTCATTTCCCCTTCAAACTTCAATGAGGGTTTTAAAAAAATTGATATCACTTATTGTGGTGAAATTTCTAATAAACTTGATAATTTATCTAAATTAATGGAATGCTTATACCCTGAATCATACAAGACATTGACATAATTTGTATAAATATGTAATATAACTAATAACACATCAAGATATGGTAAAATATATTTTGACTTATTAGCTAATAAATTATTCAAAACTTTCTCCTTAAGATCTTGATTAATTCAATCCATTATTCTTATATTATGACATGTACTCACATTATGACCAATATCATTACAATATAAGCATCTTACTATCAGTTTTTCGATATATGTTTGTTCATTTTTATTATAGTCATGAGACACATTTACCAACATACCACATGGGAATCACTTTCCATATTTTATAATATATATTCCAAATTTCTTTTCACCACACTTATCAAAATACAAAAGCTATATTTTCTCACCGTCTGATTTCAACAATGTATGCTTCCCATTTTCCAACCACATGGACCTATTTTTATTTTTATTTTAATAGGACATATGATCATCAAGAAAACTATATATCTATATTCTCATAACATCAAACAATTTTATCCTAAATTTTTTATTATCAATAATCCAATTCCATTTTATATCTTTACTCAATGAAGATTAAAAATGATTAATTTCACTATTAATACCCCAAATAAAATTTTTTGTGTACCTTTATAATTTGGTTACAGTTTCTTTATATAAAGCCATTATGTCATGCCCCACACCTGAGTGTCTTGTGCCATGACTACCCCAATCCTACATCTAATATTCTCAGGATTAGGGACTGGCACTGAGTAGGCATATCCCACAAATGGGAGGCATTAGCCTAAAGTACCTATACATATGCACACATCTCCATGACACAAATGCTGAAATGTAAAAACAATAAGTAAAAAATGCATGCAGACCACTATATCCCACAACCAGAGTACAATACTGAAAGTACTAGAAAGTAAACAGGGCCAAATAAAATCCCACAAAATGAGTCTAAAATCAAAAGTCCAACCTATAATAAAAGAGGTACCGAGATTGTTGTCTGAACCACAGGAACGCAAATTGTCTATCTAGCCTCACTAAGCACCGCCTGATCCTAGTCCTCCTAGGACTCCAACAAAGGGTTGATCGTCTGTGAAATACATGACACGTGCAGGAAAATATCGTGAAGGGGTGAGTAAAACAATACTAAGTAGGATACCCCAAAACCATAAAGGAAATTCCACAAAAGAAATACCACGAAGGAAATACAATAAAGGAAATACTTGTCAAATACACCTAGGTATATGTCAATAGTACATATAACAAGAATTATCTAGATATACTCCTGAGAAATTCCCTTCCATCGGGCAGTCTTAACCAACTGATAGCCATAGGATTATGCTCAAGGAACAGTTTTTCTGGGAGATTTTACTCCTCAAGACATGATATCATTGGAGACACTCATGAAGATGTCTTGCTTATTTGGCCCATGTCCAAATGAGAATGTATTGGGAAAGGAAAATTATAAAACCACAAAGAGGGGATCCCGCCTAGATACACTGGGGAATACCATAGATTGTGCCCAGATACAATGGGGGATACCAAATACCCAATATGGATCAATTCAAAATGAAGGGGGTCCTTCCCAACACCCTGGGGGATACCATAGACCGCACCTAGACACTCTGGGGGATACTACATACCCTATCGATGAATACCATTAGGTGGAGGTTCAATGCCCTGGTCATATAGGTTACATGATTCCACAGACTCTCTTAGGGGTGATAGAGGGTCTTACTCTAGTATCAGAAAGGGATATCTGACTCTATTTGGGACTCAGTCTCTAGAGGAGATTACAATACAGTGATGTGGATGTAATACCATACTAAACCCTTAAGGAAAGGACCAAAGGTAACACTCTCAACCTCTACTATTCCAAGATAAAAACTCACCAAATTATCTCAAAAGGACCGTCTCAATGTCAAGGTTCCAACACTATAGATGGATTTTCAAATAGATGGACCATATGAAAGTTATGGGGGTTTGATGTTTCAAAGGATGAGGAATCACTGGATGTGTGGACCGACCACATGGTCGGTCCACTGACCGAGGCGTTCGACCGTCACGGTCGATCCACCCCACAGTCAACCACCTGGCGATCAACTGTGAGACCACCTCGGGTCAACCTAAGGTCCAACCCGAGTCTGACCAAAATCTGGCCCGGTCTACTGGGCTGACCCGACCCGCTCCATTTGGGCCAACCCGACCCGCTCCTCTTGAACCCAACCCGCTCCACCTAGCATTTCTCTGCTCCATGCGATCACCCACCGCGACCGCCGCCTCTGCATGGGCCACCAACCGAGTATCACGACCCACTATGCCACGTCCCCGACTCTTCCTCCTCCGCATATCAAAGCCTTCTCTATTTCATCCCACCCAGCCTAATTTTTTGTCGTCTTCATCATCCAAAGTTGTGGCTGCTGCCTCTGGTTGCTGCACTGCCTTATTGGACCGTCACGCTGCCTCGCCAAACCGTTGCACTCACCCGCACAGGGGCACCTTCAGTGGACCACTGAACCAGTTCTGATGCCCAAATCTCAAAACGGTCATAGATATAGGTTTCTTGGGTATTTATCTATATAAATCTAGCCTCTACTATCAGTTTTCCTCCAATTCGGGGTCTGATCACATTTGGAGCCACTAGACAACTTGAACTGTGGCCATGGGGGTCCAATGGAGAAGAACACGAAGAACGGGGGAGATAAAATTCCAAGAACACCCTAAGAAATGAACCTCATCCTTGTTTATGTCGGCCTCAATCCATTCTCATTAGGCGATGAATGAAGAATGAAGAAACAATTCAAGAAAACTCCCTGAAATAAACCCTGCAATTATAGCCATCCCACAGCGATCAAACCGTATATCAAGCAGTTGATGGATTGACCCATATTCATCATGAAAATAAACAATGGGGAAAGATCACAATGAAATAACTACCCTAACTCAATTTAGATTAGTCATTGATGAAGGATGATCATTACGTCATCATGGTCATCAATGAGGTTCCTTCGAATCAGCTACGTGTCGATTATCGATCCACGATCCGTCGTTGTTTGTTCAATATAGTTCTTCCAAAGCTCTCCCTAGAGATTCTTCGATGTTCCCAGGGTTATGCGGCTAACCTTGGGTTTTCTATATAAGGATACATTTAATGTAAAATTCGATTCGTCAACAGAAATAATATTTTATTTAAATTATTTGATGATGATTAAATTCTTTTCTATTTTTTCCACAGAAGATCTGTGCTAACTAAGGTAAAGTTTTTCATAGGGAAAACACCACATTCTGAACTCAACGATGGTATCAAATTTCCAATCCAAGTCATCATTCATGAATTATTAAGATTTTAAAAATAAAATTATTTTATTTTATTATTTTATTATGGTTACGTTCTGGATGACTTTTTCTACAGATGACCCACGCCAACCAAAGGTAGGTCATTCCTTTGGTAAAGTCATTATTCTAAGCATAACGGTGCCCTCAGATTTCTAATATGGATGCCCATTTAAGATTTGTTCCACTTTTTTAGGAAAATCGTGCGCGTGTGGTTTTAAAAGTTTAATATTTACACTATCGAAAAACTGGGCTATTGCAACGGTCCATTTGCGACGGGTCATTGACTCGTCCCAAATAGTCCTTCGGAAAAGGTTTTTACAATGGGAGAACCAACCCGTCACAAAAAATAAGTTTTTTGTGATGGGAGGATGGTTCATGTTGCAAATGCTTTGGCACGCATTACGCGCCAAAACGTGGGAAAGGGTATTTGTGACAGGCTATAGTAACCCGTTGCAAATACCCGACTGCATTTTTAGTATTTGTGACTGGATACATATCTCGTCACAAATACTATGTCGGTAGGTGGTACTTTTGCGACGAGGCCCGTCGCAAATGGTACTATTTATGATGGTAGTACCGTCTCAACTAATCTAACCTATATATACTCCCACCCATTTTTTCCTCATTCCACTCAATTCTCAACTCCTCTCTCTCTCTGGTGAAAAATTCTCTTACAAAATTTTTCATAGTTTAAAATTTTAATTCAAGGAATTATTCGCAGCTTATGTCATTCAAAAGCTTCAGTTTAAAGGTATTTATCTATTTCTTTTATTTTTTACTTAATTCATTTTATTTTATTTTAGTTGTAATTATTATTAATTAGCTGCTGTTAAATTAATTTAGAATTAGATAGTTTTAAATATCATTGTTTATGTTTATTTTTACAAATAATTATGTGTGATTAGTATGCATTAGTATTAATAAAAAGTTATTATTTTAATTAGTAATAATTAGTATTAAATTTTAATAATTAGTGTTGAATTGTAATAATTAGTATTAAATTGTAATAATTAGTATTAAATTGTAATAATTAGTTTTAAATTGCAATAATTAGTACTAAATTGTAATAATTGGTATTAAATTGTAATAATTAGTATTAAATTGTAATAATTGATATTAAATTGTAATAATTGGTATTAAATTGTAATAATTAGTATTAAATTGTAATTATTAGTATTATACTGTTATAAAGTATAATAAATTTCAATAATTAGTATTAAATTGAAAAAATTAGTATTAAATTGTAATAAATTGAAATAATTATTAATAAATTGCAAGAATTAGTAATAAATTGAAAAAAATAGTAATATATAGCAACAATTAGTAATAAATTTGAAGAATTAAATTCAAAAAATTACTAATAAAATCAAATAATTACTAATAAATTTGAGTAATTACTAATAAATTCGAATAATTACTGATAAATTTCAATAATTATTAATAAATTGTAATAATTAGTAATAAATAGTAATAATTAATAATAATTAGTAATAAAGTGTGATAATTAGTAATAAATTGAAATAATTAGTAATAAATTGAAATAATTAGTAATAAATTTTAATAATTAGTAATAAACTATAATAAATTGTAATAATTATTAATAAATTGTAATAATTAGTAATAAACTATAATAATTAGTAATAAATTGTAATAATTAGTAATAAATTATAATAATAGGTAATAAATTCTAATAATTAGGAATAAATTGTAATAATTAGTAATAAATTGTAATAATTAGGAATAATTAGTAATAATTAGTAATAAATTGTAATAATTAGTAATAAATTATAATAATTATTAATAAATTGTAATAATTAGTAATAAATTATAATACTTAGGAAAAAATTGTAATAATTAGGAATAAATTGTAATAATTAGTAATAAATTGTAATGATTAGGAATAATTATTAATAATTAGTAATAAATTATAATAATTAGTAATAAATTGTAATAATTAGTAATAATTTGTAATAAATTATAATAAATTGTAATAATTAGTAATAAATTGTAATAATTTATAATAAATCGTACTAATTAGTAACAAATAGTAATAAATTCTAATAATAAGTAATAAATTCTAATAATTTGGAATAAATTGTGATAATTTGTAATAAGTTATAATAATTTGAAATATATTGTAATGTATAGTAATAAATTGCGATAATTTTTAATAATTGGAAATAGTTTGTAACAATTAGAAAAAAATTATTAATAATTAGCAACAATTAGTAATAATTATTAATAAATTTTAATAATTATTAATAAATTATAATAATTAGAAATAAATTATATTAATTAGTAATAAATTTGAACTAATTAGAAATAAATTAGTAATAATTAGTAATAAATTATAAATTTTAATAATTAGTAATAAATTATAAATTCTAATAATTATTAATAAATTATAATAATTAGAAAAAAAATTGTAACAGATAGTAATAATTAGTAAAAATTCTAATAATTAGTAACTAATTGAAATAATTAGTAATAAATTATAAAAATTAGTAATAATTAGAAATAAATTGTAATAATTATTAATAATTAGTAATAAATTTTAATAATTAATAATAAATTATAATAATTAGTAATAAATTCTAATAATTATTAATAATTAATAATTAATTATAATAATTAGTAATGAATTCCAATAATTCTAATAATTAGTAATAAATTCTAATAATTAGTAATAAATTTTAGTAATTAGTAATAATTAGCAATAATTAGAAATAATTAACAATAATTAGTAAGAAATTGTAACAAATTGTAACACATTGTAATAAATCAGCACAATTTCCAGCGGATTGGAGGCTCCCTTTTGCTTAATGCCTTATCTCCTTTCAACTTTCTCTCACTGAAATCACTATGAAAAATATGTTCTCACGTACAGAGATCCATTTTTGTATGCAAGATAATGGAGAGTATCATGGTGAGGACAACCTACTCTCCATTCTCGTGCATACAAAAATGGATATGTGTACATCAGAGAAGATCTTTCATATTGATTTCAGTCGTAGAAAGTTGAGAGGAGATGATCCATCTGGAAAACGTGGCTCAATTGCCCGATAACTCACCTCCACTATCTCTGACTAAAATCACTATGAAAAATCTACTCAAATGTACGGATATCTATTCTTTATGCACAAAGATGGAGAGTAGGGATGCCTTGTCGTGCTACTCTCCATCTTTATTCATATAGAAATGAATATTTTTTATGTCTAAGCATACGTTTCTTAGTGATTTCAGTTGGAGATAGTGGAGATCAGTCATCGGGAAAAAGAGTTGTCGCCAATCCGTTGGAAATTATATCATCAGTAATTAACAATTATTAGAAAAAATTAGCAGTAATTAATAATAATTAGTGTTAAATAGTATAAATTATTATAAGTTAGTGTATAATAGTATAAAATTTTAAAAAAGAATACTATAAATAAGTATGAAATGATAGAAAATGGAATTTAATTGTTTTCTCATTTTTGGATAGTGTTTTTCTTATATAAAATTATAAAAAAACAAATTATTTTATATTTTTTAGAGAAATATGGAACAAGGAACTCGAAAAAATCATTATTAGCACGCTAGGATAAATTAGTGAAAGAATATAAACAGTTCTGGTTTAAATCCAATATATATTGAGAGTGTTGAAACTTTCTTATCATTTGCATCATCAAAACTAGAATTTTTTTCAGAAGGGACAATTAAGTGTCCTTGTAAAAAAATTTCTCTAAAGACGTTTGACACATTTGGAAATGTTGGGGGTCATTTATTATGTTTTGGTTTTAAACTAGATTGTGTTTTTTTTGTATCAACGTGGTGAACGCAATTCCACAGAAGATACTAATAATTTGTTTCCAGATCTAGCATGATTTCAAAATTTAGTACATGATGTGGAAGGTATATCTTTTCAATAAGATGAAAATCAAGATGATATTAATTTAACTTTTGAGTTAGAACCATCTCATTTTTATGATTTGTTGAGGTCTGCTAAGGATTCCTTATATCCTGATTGTAAGATTAGAAAATTTGAAGCAATTTCTAAATTTATGGCTATTAAATAAGATAATGGAATGTCAAATAACTATTTTTATTAGATATAATCTTTGATAAAAACACTACTACCTAATGGAAATGTGTTTCCTATAAATTTCTATGAGAGCAAGAGTCTGGTTCATAATCTGGGTCTTGGTTATCAAAAGATTCATACATGTTCAAATTATTGTATCTTATATTATGGTGAAAATGAATTGTTTCATAGTTGTCCCGCATGTGGAAAATCAAGGTATAAAGAGGCTCAATAAGCGATGCCTCGATTGATTCCTGTAAAACAATTGATATATTTCTCACTTACACCCATATTGTAGCATTTATTTATGTCTCAGAACACAGAGGCATTGATGTCATGGCACAAAACCAATATTCCAACTGGTAAAACCTTAAATAATCCTTCTAATAGTTATTTATGGAAAGATTTTGACCAAATGCATCTGTCTTTGTCTTTAAAAGTCTGAAACATGCAATTGGGTATTTCTACTAATAGTTTTTGTCTATTAGGTTCTTATGATAGTCAGTATTCATATTGGCATGTCTTTATAACTCTGTAAAATTTACCTCCTTGGATGTTGATGAAAGAACCATGTATCTTTTAACCTTATTAATTCTAGTACATCCAAAAAATAATATTGATGTTTTATTTAAAACCATTGATTGATGAGTTAATTTCATTGTGGAGTAATGGTGTTAGTACATTTGAAGTTTTTGTGAAACAAAATTTCTTTCTGATAGATGCATTGATGTGGACAATTAGTGAATTCCAAGCATATGAAATGTTATCTATATGTATTACACATGGTCCAAAATCATTTTTATACTCTATTACAGACAGTAAATAATTTATGCTTATCAATGGAAAAAATCCTTATTTTTTTAAATGTCATCACAGATTCCCTCTAACTGATCATCCTTTTCGAAGAAACAAATATCATTTCAGAAAGGGAATGATTGAAAGAGATAGACCTCTAAAAATGATCTTAGGTAGATAGTTAAAATAAACTTTCTCTTCATTACCTCCCATCATATTTGGATCAACAATAAACCAACAGAAAATTGATGGATTTGGGAAAGAACACAATTGGATAAAAGAAGAATTTTTTGGGATCTTCCATATTGGTTTGATTTGTTGGTCCCTCACATGTTGGATGTCATTAATATTGAGAAGAAATTTTTTGATAATTTATTTCATACAATATTGGGTACACCAGGTAAGACCAAAGATAATGTAAAGAAATGATTATATCTTGCCCAAATTTACAGGCTACCAGAACTTGAACTGTTTGAAAATTTAAAATCATAGAATGTAATGAATCAAAAAGAATATTATACACTCACCAAAGATAATAGATTATTATTTTGTCAGTGGATTATAGATTTGAGACTTCTAGATGGTTATGCTTCCAATTTTGGAAGATGTGTCATAAATGATCATATTACTGGATAAAAAAGTCATGGTTGTCATGTTATAATGGAAATAATTATGTTGATTGGATTAATTGGTATATTGAATTATATGATTTGGGATGCGCTAATAAACTTATCATGTCTTTTCTGAGACATTTTTGCGGCAACAACTAACTACGATGTATTAAGAAGATTGAAAGAAGATGTTGTTTAAACTAGAAAAAATATTCCTGGTGACTTTATTTCACTCAATGGAACATTTGATATTACATTTATAGCATGAAGAAAAATATGGAGGTCCAATATAGTTTTTATGGATGTACTCACTCGAGATATTCAAGCCAAAATTGAATAAAAAAGTGAGTTACAAAGCATCAGTTGAAGGTTAAATTGAAGAATCTTGTTTGCAAGAGGAAACTTCTTTTTTCTACTCTCATTAATTTTAATATGAATATCCCTTAAAACACAACCATTTGGGTCGTAACAAGGTAAATGTTTATGATGAAATTGGAAATAAATTATCAGTTTTCAATCAACCCAAACTTGAATTAAGTGGAGTTCATGAAAGATGGATTTCATACGATGAACATCACAGATCTCGTACATATGTTCTGCTCAACTGTGAAGAAATGACACCATTTTTACAGTGAGTGCTTCTATCATTTATTCTATAATTTTTTTTACAGTAAATTAATATTATTTTATTTTTATGTTATATGATAATCATATCAATAAATAACTTCCACAAATTACAGCAGTTACTTTTGAAGAACGTCGGCAAAAAAAATCCTAATGGTTTCAAAAACCAGTAACATAAATTATTTTTAGTTTAACAAATAAAATCAATTTACTATATGTTATATTGATATATATTTTAGAAATTTTCAAGTATCTTACCATGCTAATAAAATTGATAATCGATTGCGGGTATTGAGTAACCCACCATCAAAAATTGTTAAATCTTATAACACATATGTGGTGAATGATTTTTGATTTCATAGACGTGCAAATGGGGAATCAAAAAAAAACAATTAATAGTGGTTTTTTATTGAAATGATCTCATCATAGAGAAACTGAAGTTAACTTTTACGGAATTCTATAAGAAATTATTGAACTGTGTTATCTTGGACAACATTACATAATGATGTTTAAATGTCAGTGGTTGGATATTGAGAGAGGCTTTCATGTTCATCTGACCCATGTAATTTTTGATGTTAAATATAAATATCTTCTTGTAGTAAATCATCCATTTTTATTAGATCATCTGGAACATCAAATTTATTATTTAAAATATTGTTCTAGTTTAATGGATTTGAGTGATTTGTGGAGCATAATAAGAATTAAATCACGATAAAATCAGTTTACTCAAAGTGAATGTGGTTCCGCTAAAGTAGAAGGAAATGAAATTTTTAAAGGGACTGCTCCAAATCCATATTTTTTACGAAGAGATACAAATATTGATGATGACATCCCATAGTTAAGGTTCGATGGTGCTGATTATGTCAATGATGTTATAAATGAATTTGAAATGATAAGGGATGATGAAACTGAAATTCATATGGAAATTGATGTTGCTGAGAAGGGATATGAAGACATTGACATCATCAGATATGAAGATGAGTATGAAGATGAACATTAACATAGTTAAATGTTGGTTATAATCATATATAATATATATCTATATATCTATATATAATAGTTGTTTTCAATTGTTTTCTAAGAATAGTCATTTCATGTTTCAAATGGATGACGATCTGTATCATCTATTGGAGGAAGCTGATTTAACTTTGAAAGAGATGGATATTGGGTTTTCTAACCCTAAGACTATTGGCGGTTTAAGGGCTACTCGTAAGGGGTGTGGTCTTGGGAATTGGATGATTCCTAGCCCAATCTCTGAGAGACGTCTAAATCTGGGATTCGATCCATATTTGCATAGGTATGTTTACCTGTGTATTTTAGTTGGTTTTCAATAATTTATTTATATACTAATTGTTTGATTATTTTTCCTTTTTTTCATAGATTTACACATATATCTACTAGACAAGGGAGCGCTATATTGCACAATTATTTTTCTAAAGCATGGGTCTCATGGGATTAGATTCCCATTGATTTGTAGCACTGCATGTTCGATCATTGGCTGGTACGTAAATAAATAATATTTATTTTGAAATTAATTTAATTTATAACTTGATGTTATAAATTATTTTTAGGGTTTATGGTATCTCATTGAAGAGAGCATGTGTGGGGATATCTGAAAGGAGTGATAGAGTTTGATGAGTCTTACCACACCCACTGACGTGATTATATTTCATCTCAGGTTTGGGATGGATTATGTTCGCACTGGTTGGGTGGTCATTTTAAGAGGAGACTGTCAATAGGCTGAAAAATCAGGGGATACAGGGGGTGACACATTGATCCGGTAATCGTATATTTAGTACACATATGAATCATATGGTAAGTACTTTTTTTAATATTTTATTGAAATTTAAATGTAAATGGTTAATTTTATATTCATATAGGTAGTTGAACAACCCGATATTTCAGAGTTTGGCCTTTATAGGAGGATGTATAGTGATCTGGCCATTGGAGAGAATATAGATGTTTTCCAGTGTCATATTATGGTCATTATATTTTCTTTTTGAGTTTAAAATTTATCTACATATAATATTTTAACTATTTTACATTTAAATTACAATTGAAGGAGTCATATGTGGTCGTAATGTCTCAGACACAGACTAAGTGTCAAGTAGAGACCGATAGTTAGACCAGTGCCCACCGATTTGATGAGATGGCATGGGTGTAGATGACTCGGTATGCCTTCAAGAATGGCTGAGTTGTTGGTATCAGCTCTTGATTGATGCCTCTAGATTGTTATGGCACCACAGCGATGTAGGAATCCAACTTGAGAAGTGCTCAAGGAGAGTGATCATCATCTTCTGCAAAGTATTAGGAGAAGATGTGAGCTCAAATTGATATTATAGATAGTATGCTTAGAGATAAGGAGTAGATGTTTCAATGGTAGCAATAGCAGCATGAAGAGTTCCTATGATAGTTGCAGCAGTAGGATATGCAGGGGGAGATTCATCGATGTCGGTAGTAGCAGAAGCAAGAGTAGTTGGAGTACATGTGATGTCTAACTCGTGGTTTAGGGATGGAGTTCCCTCCACCATCTCCTACAGACAACCCTCCTCATTAGTAATCTATTTATTTTTTATCATCAAATATTTGAATATAAATTAT
This sequence comes from Viscum album, assembly GCA_963277665.1. Taxonomy (NCBI): domain Eukaryota; kingdom Viridiplantae; phylum Streptophyta; class Magnoliopsida; order Santalales; family Viscaceae; genus Viscum; species Viscum album. The sequence goes on along the minus strand of OY728121.1, from coordinate 82,028,398 downwards.
GTTTGTAATATTAACTATCTACATTTTTATATAGTGAATTTTTTATATTATTATGAATATTAGATTTTTATTATTTATTTAACTTTTTATTATTTTATTACTTTATTTAATTTTTTTATTGTTTTATTATTTTATTAATTATTATTTTTGATTATTTTCTTTTTATTATTTTTTTAACTATTATTTTCGATTGTTTTCTTTTTATTGTTTTATTATAATTTTTGTGAATGTTGATGTTTTCATTATTTTATAATTTTTTATTATATTAGTAATATTAATATTATTATTTCATTAATATTAATATTATTATTATTATATTATCAATATTATTTTCATTATTATCTGAATATTATTTTATTGTTTTATTATTTTATTATTTTATTTATTTTACTAATATTAATATTATTTTTCATTAATATTAGTAATATTTTATTATTATTATTATTATTATTATTATTTTAACTATTTGTGACGGTCTGTTGTAATAAGGTATTTAAAAACCATGATGAAGCTATTTGTGACAGATCCACATTTCATCGCAAATATTTACTTTTTGCGACGGTACATCGCAAAAAAACTCTATTTGTGAGGTTGTTTTCTGAAATGGAACATTTTCAATGGGGCCTCATCACAAAAGGTTATTTGCGATCGGATCCTATCACAAATGACATATCACAAATGCCCCAATTTTTTTGTAGTGTTATCAAACAATTATTCCAAGCATACTGGGCCTCGGAATCGTATGTTGTCTTAGTACTTGGTCTCAAAATCATTTCATATAATTTCTAAAAATAATATATGGAATATCCAAAATGTTACATTCTCCCCACCTTGGGGATTTACATTCCTGAAATCCAAAACAAGGGCTACCTAAACAGATAAGGGTACTGAGCATGAATCTAAGCCTCCTACTCTCATGTGCTCTCCTGTAGATTCTGGTGCCACCACCAAATGCTCACTAAAGGAATCAATCACTCACAAAGGATCCTACCAACTCTGACCAAAATCCAATATTCAAACCCACAACATGTCCTACAGAACCTAAATAGTCCTCTGAGTACAGTTTTTCATCTATGGGTGAAACACTATGCTCAAGCATAACTGAGTCCCAAACGCCTCCTCTAATTCATTCCACAATCAAGATGTAAAACGAGAATCACAATCTGAAACTATCGTCGATGGAACTTTGTGGAGTTGAAGTATCTCATGCACGTAAAGGCATCCCAATCTCTCTACTAAACTCAGATCTTGGATAGCTAGGAAGTGGGTCGTCTTTGTGAGTTGTTCCATGATCACCCAGATGGAATCATTTCCCCTGGACATACATGGTAAACCCAACATGATTTCCATTAATATATCATCCCACTTCCATTCTGGCACCTCAAGGGGTTGCGCTAACCCCGCTGGAACCTGGTGTTCAACCTTCACTTACTAAAAAGTGAGGCATCGAGAGACAAACTTTGCAACTCCCTTCTTCATCCCTGACCACAAAAACTTACATCGGATGTCTTGATATATTTTTTCACACCTGGATGTACCACCAAAGGGAATGTATGGAACTCTATCAAAACCTTCTCCCACAATGCTACTAATATAATTGTGCACCCTCTAAAAATAACAACATACTCCCCACCATTTGAATATCTACCTGGAGCATGCCCTGTTGACAACTGAGCATGTAGGGTCTCATAGTTGGTATCCCCAAGTTGTGCATCCCTAACTCATTGTAAGAGTGGAGGGGTAAAAACCATCAATTAGAGGTGAGATTCTCCATCTCAATCCACAAAGGATATCTATAACGAGGCCAACTACTCTGACGCCTCATTCAGTAAATGTAAGCAAGATCTCTTGCTATGAAAATATGCCAATACGTTCCCCTTCTCATTAGTATAGACAATCTAAAAGTCATAGTAATAGATAAACTATATCTATCATGTCTCTCTCAAGTTCATATCCTTATGAAAGAATATATATTTTATACTCTTGTGATCATAGTAGACGATAAACTGCTCTCCCATCAGGTAGTGTTTCCACATCTTAAATGTGAAGACTACCGCTGCTAGCTCAAGATCATGGGTCGCATAGTTATGGTTATGTGGTTTCAACTGAAATGAACCATAAGTAATCACCTCTTACCCCTAAATCAGGACACAACCAATATCATTCCCTGATGTATTGAATAAAACCACGTACTCAATGCCTTCCTCTGTAACTTCAGTATGGGAGCACTCATCAACCTCCGCCTAAGCTCCTAAAAGTACTTCTGGTACTTATTTTTCCACATTAAAGGTTTTCCTATTTCATGTCAAATGTTTCAAGGGTGATTCTACTCTAAAGAAGTTGGGAAACCCCTCTGATAGTAACTTTTTGATCCAAGGAAACTCCATACCTCATTAACATTCTTGGGTGGACCCCAAGAAAGAAATGCCTCATCTTTCACTGGATCCACTACATCTTCATCCTCTAAGATGACATGTCCTAGAAAAATAACCTCCTGAATCTAGAACTGAAACATCGAGAGCTTCTCATAGAGTTTGTTCTCTCATAGTGTGCCCAGGACCATCCTCAAATGTATTTCATGCTCCTCCTTGGACTTTGAGTACACTAGGATGTCATAAAGGAATACCACCATGAACCGGTCTATGTATGGTTGAAAGATCTGGTTCATGAGTCTCATGAACACTAATGGGGTGTTATTCATAGCAAAAAATATCACCAAGTACTAACAGTTACCATAATTAAACCTTAAGGTTGTCTTCGGTATATCCATGTATCATACTCACAATAAGTGATAGCCTGGTCTGAGGTTGATCTTTGAGAACCATCACACCCATTTTAATTGATCAAAGTGCTTGTCAGTCATCGGTAGTGGATAATTGTTCTTTATGGTCACCTGGTTCAAGATTCTGTAATCCCCACATAACCACAAACTCTAATATTCCTTCTTAGAAATCAAAACTGGGGATGCCTAGGGTGAAACACTAGGTCTCACGAATCCCTTCCTCTATAAGTCCTCTAACCACACCCATAGCTCACAAATCTCTACAGTAGCCATCCGATATACAGGAATAGATATTAGGGTTGTACCAAGGTGTATATCAATGAATAATTTCATCTCCCTTTGGGTATTTAAACCTAGAACATTTCCAAGAAATATATCCTCATACTATATCACCACTATAGGAAACTGAGGACTCATATTGTTTACTTCACCAAGGGTGTAGCTAGCCAACTAGTGAGTAATAGACTGCACCCTCCTATGTTTGAGTCCATACTATGCTTCATGTGTTTCCTTTTTATTAAAAAAGGAAAACCTATTTCCATCACTATGAAAACACCACACTCTATGCCTAAAATAGTCAATTTGATCGTGAACTTTAGATAACCATCCCATAACAAGAATAATGTCATAAGGACTTGATGCTGCTACCAAGAGATCCCAACAAAAAGTCCCACCTCCAAGAGTTAGGTCACATTATTAGCACCAGTGCATGATCATTAGGTCTCCCCATATAAGAGTCTCTAAGCTTGAGGGTCAAGTCAATAATTTAATAGAAATCTCTGAGTCTCGAACAAGATTAGTGGAAAGAAAATAATGACTATCCCCTATGTCTATCAATGTGTTAGCTAATGTAGAAAATACATAGATCATAACTCGAATTATTGATAGATCCTCTAGGACATATCCATTGACCACATGCAGTTTTCCACTCCCCTATCCTCTTGCTTCCTTAGCCTGGTGTGGATGACCTGAGGTTGGTGGTGGTAACGTGTCGAAGTGTTGACCACCTCCTGATGCTCTTCCAGCTCCTCTTCTACATCTTCCACCCTATAGAACACCCTTCTCATGTCTCTATATATACCTCGGTGGTCCATTTATTGTCCCCCTATCAGTAGTACAATGGGTTGTACAATATCAAGCGAGATGTCCCACACCGTCACAAGAATAACATTGTATGTCCCTCGGCTGCCTTGTGTCACCCTATGATTCTCTCCTGAATTTTCTGACCTTCTTGGATCCCTATGACTGTCATTGGCTACATATTGTTGAGGTCTCTACTCATGCCTTCCCATTACTGACTACCACTAGATGTATCTTCATATCCATGGAACTCCCAACCATCAATGCTATCTCTAGCACCCTAGAATAGGTGGGAATGCACAGAGAGGTAACGCTATCTCAAATGTCCCAACATTGACCTCTCTCGAAGGTCTGATCCCTGGAGTATGGATTGTGTGTCATATTCTTAGAGTACTTGGAGAGTTTTTTATGCCTCGATGAATACCCAGATACCAACGTGTCATTCTACTGGAGCTGTAGAATCACTTGTATATGCATATCCCTTATCTTATATGGTGATAACTCCTCTTTGAAAAGGTTCTCAAACTCTTTTTATGGAAGATTCACCTCATCGTAAGATCAGGTAACCAAAACCCACCATCACCTTACTGATCCATATGGAAGGTTCACTAAAATGACCACCATATGATTTTCTGGTGTCCTAACTAGATAAAAAACTCAGGTCACTGCCTCAAGCCAGTCATCAGCATCCTATGTATCAGGCTCACCTCAGATCCTGAGGGGTCTATGCTGCAAACACTCATGAAGCGTGGTCAGCCTGCTCTCCTCATCTGTTGGTACTACATGTGGTTATATGGTTAGTGCACGATCTGTAGGTGATACCTCTAGTACAAGTCCCTATACTGACACCTCTTCATCTGGAAGATCACCCTCGTGATCATGCGGTGGAATCCTAGTTGGTAGTCTATGTGGAGACATGTTGGAATAAAACAAGATGTACCATGTTTAATAGAGTATATCTGGAGTTCTGAATCAAGAAGGACATGGAAAACACAACCATTCCTATATGATGCATGTACCATTATTTTTCCCTACAACCATTGTATTCATGTATCGAGTCAAAAAGAAGGTTTCTAGAGTCCTGGTGTATGGATACGTCAGTTGTCACATCAACACTAGAGTACCTAGCCTGAAATCCGAACTCGAAACACTTAACACTATTTCCCCAAACCAATATCATAGGATCCTGGCCCTAAAGTAGAACTGACTCCTCTGATACCACTCTATCATGACCCATCCTTGAGGGGACTCTCTTGTTACTACCCCAATCCTGCCTTCAATAGGACAAGGGCTAGGGACTAGAACATAGTAATCATATCCCACAAATTGGAGGAATTATCCTAAATTACCTATAAGTACACATTCATATCTAAGCCACAAATGCAAAAATTTAAAAACACTAAGTAAACAATTCATGCAAACCAGTATATCCCACAACCTAATTATAATAGTGAAAGTACTAGAAAGTAAATAATTTCAAATATAAGCCCACCAAAAAATTATAAAATCACAATTCCAACCTCTAAGAAAATAGGTATTGGGACTGTTGTATGAACTATAGGAACACAACTCATCTGTCCAACCACACTAAGCATCGCTTGGTCCTGGTCCTCATAGGACTCCGTCAAAGGATCGATCATCTGCATAAAAACACAATATGTGTGGGAAAAGCCCTTGTAGGGGTGCGTACAAAAATACTCAGTAGGAAACCCCAAAACCCCAAATAAAATTCCAAAAAGGAAATACAATGATGGAAATACTACCAATGAAATACTAGTCAACTCCACAGAGGTATATGTCAACAGTACATATAATAAAAATTATCTACATATACTAATGATAAATGCCCCTCCATCGAGAAGTCTTAACCAAATATCAACCATAGGATTCTACACGAAGCGTGCTCATTCCAGTAGATCTCACTTCTTAAGATATGATATCATCAGACACACTCAAGAAGAGTTATAGATCATTTGGGCCCTACCCAAATGAGAAAATATTTGTCTAGGAATAGTATGATACCACATAGAGTGGATCACGTCCAGATATGTTGTGGGATACCACATATCATGCCCAGATACACTAGGGGATATCAAGTACCCAATATGAATTAATTCTCAACATAATGAATCTTTCCCAATAACCTATGGGATACCATGGATCTTTACTAGAAACTCTGGGGGATACTACGTACCCTATCGATGCATCCCATTATGTGGAGGATCAGAACCCTGCTCATAGAGGATATGTGATTCCATATAATCAACTAGGGGTGATAGAGGATTTCACTCTAGTCCCTGGGAGGGATACCTAACTCTATCTAGGACTCAGCCTCTAGAGGGGATTACAATCCAGTGATGTGCATGTAATAATGTACTGAACTCTTGGGGAAAGGAAAAAATGGAACACTCTCAACCTCTACTAGACCAAGCCAAAAACTTATCACATTGACTCAAAAAGAGATTCTCAATGTCAGGGTCCCCACACCACAAAGGGCTCATTAAATAGATGCATCATTTGAAATTGTTGGGGGCTTGAACATTAAAAATATGAGGGGTCATTGAGCCTGTGGACCGACCGCATGGTCGGTCTACTGACTATGTTATTCAGCCGTTGTGGTCGATCTGCCCCATGGTAGACCACCATGCGGTCGATCCAGCCCACAGTCCACTGCCCCATGGTCAATCCGTGTGACCATCCCGAGTCGACCCGAGGTTTGACCTAGGTCCAACCCAGATCTGGCCCGATCTTTTGGGCAGACCCAACCTACTCCTCCTGGGCTCAAACCACTTTGTCTTGGACTTTCCTGCTTGTCACGACCCTATTCATCCAACCCAACCTTGTTTGTCAAACCTGTTCCACTCAGCCAAGCCCTATTCATCTGTCCCGACCCACTTATCCTAGCCCTATTCATTCGGTCCATCCCACTTGGACCTACCTTGCTCTGTTCTGCGTGGTCACCCATATAAACTTCCACCTATATACGTGGCAACCCACCACATCTCGTGGCTCACTCCATCATGTACCATGCAGCCCTGCATCGCGTCACCTCCGCATCTCCAGCTTCTTCACTTCCATGTGTCTCAGCCTGCTCCACCGCATCCCTTGCAACCCACACCGTCGAGACATCCCTCATCTATGGCTGCTGCCATGGCCACCGCTTTGGGTTTCTTCATGGCCCTAATGAACCATCACACTTCCTCTCCAGACTAGTACTAACGGTCCCTTCCATGTAAAATCGATCATACTCTGATGCCTAAATCTTGAAATTTTTTTAGATCCGAGTTTCTCGGGTCTCAATCGACACAGATTTATCCTCTACTGTCAATTTGCCTCTAATTCGGAGGTCTGATCATGTTTGGAGCCACCTGGAAAGTAGAACCATGTTCATGGGCCTCCAATGGTGAAGAATATGAAGAACGGGCTAGAGATAATCACAAAAACACCCTAAGGAATAAACCTCATCCTTGTTCATGTCAGCCTCAATCCATTTTCCTTAAACGAGGAATGAAGAACGAAGAACCAATTTAAGAAAACTCCCCGAAATAAAACCTACAATTATAACCATCCTACAAAAATAGAACTGTAGATCAATTTTTTCATTGATTGACCAGTGTTTATTGTGAAAATCAAGAATAGGTAAATATCATAGTGAAATAACCTCCCTACCTTGATTTGAATCAGTCACTAACAAGGGATGATCGTTTTGTCATCATCATTGCTAGTGAGGTTCCTTCAAATTGGTTGTGTGTCAATCGTTGATCCATGATTCATCGTCATTTGTCCAAGATAGTTCCTCCAAAGCACTCTCTAGCGATTCTATGACATTACAGGGTTATGTAGCCAACCCTGGGATTCCTACATAAGGATACATTTAAGGCAAAAGTCATTGCACCAATAGAAATAATTTTTTATTTAAATTATTTAATCATGACTACATCCTTTTCAAGTTTTTCCATAGAATACTCGCGCCCACTAAGGTTAAGTAAATCATAGGTAAAAACCACCTTATGAACTCAACGGTGGTATTGGATTTCCAATATGAGTCACATTTCATGATTTATAAGGATTTTAAAAATAAAATAATTATTTTAGTTATTTTATTTACTATTACATCCATAGTTACTTTTTTTATAAATAACCCACGCAAACCAAAGTTAGGTCATAACTAGGGTAAATCCACCATTATGAGCTTAATAGTTCCCCAAAATTTCTAATATGGGCACCCATTTAATATTCCACTTTTTTAGGAAAACTACATACATGTGCTATTAAAAGTTTAATATTTTTCAAAAAATTGTTACGGGCACACTAGGCCTTGGAATCACACTTCGTCTCAGCACTTGGTCTCGAAATCATTCTATGTAATTTATAAAAATAATAAATCAAAAATTTGAGATTTTACACACTAAATCATCAAACTTATACCACAATTAAAAGAATTTAATTTCTATCCTAATTCAAAAATTTGTAGGGAAATATTTCGTATGGAAAATATTTATTAATTTATCACATTCTAAGGCATCAATATCATCTATTTCTATGACATTATTAACTATTGACCACCACTGATCCACTTCACCTTAAAAATTATAAATATAAAGATTTATGTTTTTATATTTTAATCTACCCATAAAATAAAATATATTCTCCAATTATTTGATCTAGCCTTCGTCTATAATAGAGTCAGATGACCCATTGAATACTAGAGGGTGTTGCTTCAGGAAATTCTCTAAAATGCAAATGTTCCAATATAGTGAACATGGTTTCTCTCTAAAATGGATTCCAACACAATTTTTATCATGTGTAAACTGAGACATGACTACAATAAACTAATATATTTAAAATAAAACCATTCCAGTCTATTTATTTTGAAGGATAACATCCTCTTGTTTGCTTCCTACTCCAGCTTCCCGATTTCCATTATGGAAAAATATTTCGAATGGGTATATATTGGATGAAGTGTCACGGTAATATTCAAATGATATATCATGGTTACCATAAATTATATTCTCTTATTTTTACTTACATAAATTATCAGACCCTGTAAAATTTTCTAAATATATATTAGATAAAAACTATGAGGAACCGATCCTTATTCAAACCATAATTTAAATTTTAAAAATAATTAATTTTACTTCATTACTGAAGATAATTTTAGGCATATATCTTTTTATAATTAGTTCATAAATCTTTTTTAAAAAACCCATTCATTAAAGGTGTGCAATTTTTCACATTATCTTTTTTCCCATTATACAATACTTTTAAAAGGAAACAAATTTTTTTTTCTTGAAAAATATTCATGATTTTCAACTAGACTTTACAGATATTCAAAATAATCCTTGAAACATATGAACTTTTTTAAAATCGCATGAGAAGAAAAAACTTCGTAAGGGAAATATAAAAATTATGGAAAAAACAAGTTATTCCATTTCAAAACCATGAGATCCTAAAAGAAGTTTTCCTATCATAGAATAAACGTTGAATTCAAATAATATTTTACTTACACATGAAAACATATTTATAACACAAATATTTTCATATACACATATTAAAATCATAATGGAAAAATCATAATCATGATGGTTTCTAAGAACACATAATATTCCATAAAAATCATTTTCTAAAATGACATACCATTTTACCCTTAAAAGGAATAATAATAACTTTAAATTGAAGACAATTAGATCACCTTATGAAATAAAAAAATTCCATGAAAACTTTTTGACATGATTAGAAATTTCATATAGGTTACGCTGGACATCATAATCAAATAGCCATTATAATAACTCTTATAAATGGAAAAACCAAATCAATTAATTCCAACACAATTCTCAGGAGAACATAATCGTTACCCAAAGAATTGGAGATCTATATCGATCACACCCAAATTAATAAATAATTTACAAGGACTATAAAATACTTAAAACTCATATGATCTTACATTTAAAATTTAAAATATTAGAAAATATTGTGTTTAACTTATATGTAGAAGAACTTTGGGATATACATAAAAATAAGGATAGAAATCCTATTAATTTGTGATCTCTTAAAATAAAACCCAAGGAAATTTTAAAAAGGTATATTATTTTAAAAAAAATTGAAAATAGGAAGTCTATGATTCTTAAATATTAAAGCTTCGTACACTAATAAATTTTACTCATGTTTTATAAGTTAAAATATAACATTCCTTTTTTCATTTAGTAAAAAATTGTTCCATATAAGAGACATAAAAAAATACTTTTCAAAAAAATTGATGGAGATCCTGATAAAAGATAAAATTTAATTTATCATTAACATATGTACACATAATACATCCATAAAACAATTTTATGAATATGTACATGGATTAGATATTTCTTTAAAATTATTCTTTAAAACTTTTAAAATGATGATTTAAGGTAAATTTCCCCTAACCACTAGTCTCATTTGTCATGTATGTTTTTTATATTTATTAATAATGAAAATATGTTAAGTATTTTCAGTATTAATAATTTTTTAAATGTTTATTTTTTTCTTTAATAAACTTATATCATTATTATACTTAATTATTTAATAAATTTAGTTCATTACATATGTTTTAAGGATGTTTGGTTCATAAGTCCAAAATGAATTTGATAGGTTCCACTTGGTATAATGGATCATGATTATATAATTTAAAGAATATTAATCGTGTTATAATTATTATTTTTATGAATTAATAATCCTTTTAGAACCAACTATGTATTATTGTAAAGAAAAATTAATTACGTTACAATCATAGAGACGATAGGTTGTACATATGAATGAGTAACATTTCCATTTTTCAACAAACTGAGAGAAAGAAGTTAAGTACCATTTGATCTTCCTATAATGATTATTATATCAAAAATATCATATTATGTCATTAAATACACATATATACAATCAATTTAAGGTAGTGATAAAAAAACACATCTGTTTGTGTGGTGGTTGTCTGAACATACACGTGAGATATTTTGATTATTATTCATTGTATGGTGCATAAAGAAGTTTTATAATTATTTACCAATTAAGAATTTTTTTAATATATATCATATTATATGAATTTTATTAATTATTATGCGCAAGTACACATTTGGTAACGAAAAATGAAATACATCATCTCGCGAGGTGGTATTCCACAAGCGTGTATAAGCAACGTGTTTATTTTTCTCATTAGATTATTATGTAATTGAAAAAAGATTATATAATAAACATAATAACATTATGTTATATGGTACATGATTATGTTATTTTATAAAAATGTATAAAAGAGTTTTCAAAGAGGAAAAATAATAAATAATAAAGAAAACACTTTGTTAATATCTATAATTTTTTTTCAGAAAACCTCCATTCATTTATAGCTAAATCCTTCATGAGATGATATTATGACCCATATAAGAAATTTATGATGTGATTTGGGATCTTAGGAAGGGATGAGGGTAGTTGTTGTTTTTTATATGATGATCTAGAAGTGTGGATAAGAGAAAATATTGGGATTACTTTTATAAGTGAGGTAGAGGACTCACTTTGAATGTTTCATCATATTAAAATATATTGATGTTTTACAGAGAAACAATTTATCACAATGGAAAATTTTAGAATAATATATAAGATATGATAGAAATATTGTCGTATAATATTATCTATATATTTTTTTAGTTCATTTTTAATCCTTATATTTTAAGTTAGATACATTATAATGCATTTTAACTCTTACCAAGGGAATTGACATTTTTACCAAGGTTACTAGTCATATTGAAAAAAATAAAATAAGGGTCATTAAAAAATTAAATAAATGATGATTCAAAATATGGATTCAATTTTATCGAATACAATTTCTAGAAGATAAATAAATTACATTTAAAATAAACCTGTAAAATGCATTGACGAATAGTTTTCTAGAAAAATTCTTTTTATGTATAATTATAATTTTATACTAGATTCAAATATAATGTTGATTTCAAGGAAACATATTTGATAATTTTTAATAAAAATTAAATAATGAAATTATAAAACTAATTTAAAACAAAATGAATCTATGAAGACACTTGAAAATAAAATAGAGTTTTCTTAAACATCAAAATTTTCTATTATTCATCAAAAAAGAAATTTTTTAGAAAATTTACAAAACATCACAATAAGATAATATTAGAATTCTTATTTCAAAAATTAAGATCAATTTTTCAATTTAAAATTCTAAAATTTTGAAATAATTATTTTATATAAAACCATATAATACATAAATTAAAATTTAGTATAAATTAAACTTTCTACTCTTTGATTGAGAAATTATTTATTACTCTTAAAATGAGTATAACTCCATTAAATATTTTTCATGAATATTAATTAGGATTGAAATTTATTTATTATTAACATTACTAAGGTTTTTATATGAACTATAATTCCATGATTTAATTATAATTATTGATATTATCTTGAAAAAAATATATACTAATAATACTATAATTACTATCTAGGCCACAATAAACAATAATAATATCAAATAACACTGAAATAGTAAAAGACCCAAAATGAAGAAAATGTTTCTAGAACAATAAATCTCCCATCATCCATATGAAATATACCACCATGATTTCATCTCCATGAAAATATATACCATTCATAATCCTTTCTAGAAATGTAATAGATCCTCCCCTTAGTTATATCACATCTAATAGTAAGTTAAAATTCACTAGGATTCATATATCATGGATGAGAATATAAAATCAAGGAGAAAACCTATTATACATCTCACAAACACAACTAAAACAAGAGACATATACATCAATCCATATATAAAATAAGATAGAATTAAAAAATGAACTGGATAATATAAAATATATGAATAAATCAAACTATAATTCACATGGATTTTTAACTCAATGATTTCACACAGTAACCCACCAACAACCCACACATCCATTCCATGTACACACACACACACCCATTCAATGTGCCAAAGAACCCTCTTAGTTATCCACATCCCCAAACAAACAAATATATTTTCAATGAGCGTGTAACTGTACTTAACAACTTGACAATGGAAATCCATCCCTTCTAACCAAATTTTTCACTTTTCGACACATTCCAAATTTCACTATTTATATTATTAATACCATGTCTAAATCAATAATTACATTTCTCTTAGTACCTAAAATTTTTCATGGATTGTATGAACCCTTAAGGCCCCTTCCCGGGGTGCACCTATAACATCCCAGGGAAATAAAGAATAATACATTTTTATATTTATTAATATTTGTGAATTAAATATTAATTTTACCTTAAAGTGGTTTCTATGTTCGATAGCGTGCCCGATACGCAACAACGAGTTTATTTGAAATCTTACATTGCACACTAGTAATATAATAATATTTTTTTTAAATGGTAGTTAACACGTAGCCGTTTTATTGGCAGGAATGAATAGAAATAACTAAAATATGATTATATATGTTTTTTAAATGTTTTAACATTTATCCAATAAAAGATAAAGGCTTAAAATAAGAAAAGAATTCAATTTTTGGCATAGATACTCTAATATTCACTAAAAGGTCGAACTATCGCCTTTTGATGGAGAACCCTCTTTAAATATAGTTTTGGTCACTCTTATACATTCTATTGGACCAAATAAAACTCTTCTTTAGAATCGGGACATCAAAATTTACTTTGTGTAAATTATTGGTATTTTTCCGATAAAGTTCATTTTTTAATGAATAGTGAAAATGTTGTATTTTAATTCAAAACCTATTTTTAATCTAATTTATTTATATGATTATATTATATTTTGAATTTGTTTGAAAGTAAAATTAGAATATATTTTTACCATTTAATCTAATTGTGGTCATTGGAATTAATTTCACTTTCAAATTAGACTTAAACTAGGGTCAATCTTTTGATACATATTGTTTCATAAAAACACGCTTTTTGTTTTGACAGCGGTAATTAATTATTAAATTAATTAATGAAACTTATATTTTATGAATTTTTTAAAATAGACATAAATTTTTAATTCTGAATATCAAATATATCTTAGGGTAAATTTTTCGTATTTTTCTGAAAAACTTCAATTTTTGATGAATAGTGAAACCACTAAGTGGTAGTTAAAAAAACTGATTTTTTGTTTAAATGAAACTTTACCACTTCTGTGTTCTGATTTTCAAAAATCTGACATACATGGTTGTCATTAATAAGTAAAATGTGGTTCAATGGGATGAAAATAATTTTTTGTTGAATAGTAACTTTTATGTTTTTAATCGCGATTAGAGGTAATTAGTGTAATTTAAGGTAAAAATAATGTTTTAATAATATGAGATGACATAGACACATGTCCTACCCTTATTTGATGTGTCATGGCCGACCAAGAAAATCCATGGGTCAACTTGGGGACCCCATGGAGCCACTTTGGTAGGAAAATGACATTAATAACTTTTTATTTAAAGTTAAAATAAAAATGTCACAAAAATGTGTTGTTTTACTAAAACAATTTTTAAATGGGGTTCTAAAAGTCATATGTTTTACTATAAATATTCATTAGAAATCTAAAAATATTTCCTACATAATGATATTTTTTTATAATTTTTATACATTAAATAAATTAAATTATTTATGACACCATGATGATGCAGTGATTACCTCATTATTTAACGATTTAAATAAAATGAAAAGATAATGTAAAATCTAAGACCTACAGTTGTCAAAAACCTATTATATGGGTGGATTTAGAACTCTTATCACCTTATCCTCTAAATATATAATTTTTGGACCTTTAAAATCTGAAAAGAATTTTATAATAAAGTAACCTTTTATAACTTTCCAAGAGAGTCCCTCCTCTCCTCTTATAAAAGGCCCCCACCTCTACCACCTTACCCACACCTATCAAGCCTTTAGATCGGCCAACCCCTGCCCATTTTGTCTCTACACATCACTCTCTTACTCCTAGAAGCCTCAATTTGGGCATAAGTCTTCCCAAGGAAGCCTTTGAGCTCAAATCAAAAAGAGTTGCCCGATTTAAAGGTAGTGTCTTCTCTTGTGTTCTTATATATTATTTTGCTTCTCCAACCCCCTAAACTCTTTTTATTACTTTATTTTGTAACAAAAACAGTATCTTCAATATACTAGGATGTTGTTACAATAAGTATTTGACCTAAACTTACACACACCTACATCTAATGGTTAAAGAACCTATTGTTTCCGTGGATGGCGAATTTCTACCTCACGAAACGATGATTCTTCAACATTCATATAACACCTTAAAAGGTGGAAATTAAGATGTCACTATATTTATATATGATATATAATATGTTTATTTTTTACTTAAGCTTCTGTATTTTTCATTTATGGCATACCTTTATGGTTTCCATTATGGGTAAACGCGGTATCTTCATTTTAGGAAGTGCGGACTACCGCCCCCTCAAAGTCATTTGATTCGTTAATACCATATGTGGTACGTATAAATGATAGATTTAATGATATTATATATGATACCATACTGGAATTATAATACTATTATGTATCATTATGTCTTAATTCCATTAAATATGAAAAATAAATGGAAATAGCGTTCATGCGTACGTACGGCTTACCGTCTCCATGAACGGTGCATTTCATTTCTTACCTCTAAATGTTATGTAATATTATAAATGCATGTATATACTGGATATATATGATATATATTATATCTAAATCATGAATATAACTCTGTATATGATGGATACATGAACAAATTTTAATTATAAAGAGTTTATTTTTTACTCAAGTACCAATGATCGTTAAAATGACCGTTATCAACTTAAATAATTAAATAGTGTTTATGACATGGTAATAAGTGATATAAAAGGAATAATGAACTTGAAAAAGGTTCTTAAGCAAGTATAAATTAACTCAAGTTTATTATTCAGGAGATTAAAGAACGATCGAGTCAAGTCGGATACGAGGTAAGGGACTTCCTCTCAATCTCCTTTCATTGAGGCATATTTTGTTTTATACACTACTTTCTTTTATACAGTGTATAAACCCCCTTGACTTTTATGTTTATTCAAAATGAATCTTTTTTACACGAAGCATTTACTAAACGACAAAAGGGAATGTTTTTTTTGTCGTATGTATGCGGCGACAACGACTTATCCACCGTCGTGACCATTATTTGAGTTTCGGCTTCCTCTACAAGCCATAACTTTTTTTAAAATGAAAAATATATACCATGTTTTACTTTTCATTATTTTTGTATTGAAAATGGTTTTCATAATGTTTTTATTATATCAATGTGTTGTATTGATATTCTGTGATTGAAATGTGGAAATGTTATGTTTCCTTTATGCATGTTTTATGTGATACGATTATGTTATGGTTCTTGGGAATTGTTATGAAGACGGGTGGTTCCGTGATAAACTAAGGGCGGGTGAGCCCGATATAGCTCTCCAATGCATTGGGTAACATGAAGGGGTTAAACATTAAGGTTTCTCTGAAGAGATTTATGGAATATACTGTCATTGGTATTCCAAACGTAACCATGAGGGTTACTCCCTACGTAAGAATATTATGAATACCTCAAGTTACCTTTATGTCTAATGATTTCTATGAGTTATTCACAAATCTTATTATTTCATGAGGTATGTTAACATGATTATGTTTTATGAGTAAAGTTTGATTTCATTGATTCTTATGTATATATGTACTAATGTTTCCTTTCCGTATTTTTATATCCCTTACTGAGCTTTTTATGCTCATCCCAAGTTTTTGAAATGTTTCTCACAAGTCAAGGGAAAGGTACATGATGTGATGATAGTATCAAGGAAGTGTCATGAAAGAAACCATGTTTTGTTTTAAATATGTATCCGTTGATGGGAAAAATTAGTACTATCTTTTATGTAACCACTTTGTTTAAATGTGGAGTGTAATGCATGATTTATGATCTAATTCTCTAAAACTCTAAACCTGAAAAGATCCTCAATGGGAATTATTCATTTAATTCAATATTAAGTAAGTTATAAGTCTCGGGCCTTATAGCTGGTATCAAAGGTCTGTTTAGATAACTTTAGGAGTTAGAATTCTATTAAATGATTATCTAAAAATATTTTTTTTATGGTCAATTTGAAATGATATAGCATTTGAAGATTACCATGTTGCTTCATCTAAGACATGTTTGTTCAGAATGGTTTTCTGTAGAGGAAACAGGGAAGCAGTGCTAGGAAGGCATACAGAAGGAAATGACCTTCCGAATCAGCATCCTGAGATGGTTGGAATTGGAACTGAACAGTTTGTTGCAGTAATGGCGCAGTTGACTCAAGCGATAAATGGTGGTGGTATCCATGCACGAGATCAGCCAGATCAACCACAGAGGAAGATGTTAGTGGTGGAACATTTCATGAGGCGACATCCCCCATAATTCAGAGGATCATCTGACCATGTGCTAGCTGAAGGGTGGATTAAAGAACTGGAGAAGATTTTTGATGTCATGGGGTGTTTAGACAATCAAAAGGTTTGTATTGCTATTTACCATTTGGAGGGTGAAGCAGAACAGTGGTGGTCGATGGTTAAAAATATCAGGGATGCTGATGAGATTGATGCTCTCGACTGGGATGAATTCAAAGGTATGTTTCTTGAGAAGTATTTTCCTAAGGCTATTTGACTTAGGATGGAAAAACAATTCCTAGAATCGAGGCAAGAGGAAGACTCAGTGGCTGCCTATGAAGATAGGTTCACTCGATTGGCAAGGTATGCTCCAAATTTTATTTGAGACCTTGATAGTAAAATCAATCGTTTTTACTAAGGATTAAAGCCAAAATATCGAAGGGATTTATCTTCTCATGATTTCAAGAGTTATGAAAATATTGTTCGATGTGCTGAGAAGGTGGAAATGGAGTTTTTCTATGATCAAGTGTTCTATAACAACCAGCAGAAGAAGAGACCGAGGTGGCGGGAGAAAGGAAATAATTCTTCAAAAAGGTCTGACGGTAAGAAAACTAAGTTTCCAGTTTGTGATAAATGTGGTAAAAGGAATGTTGGGGAATGTCTTCTGAATTCTGGAAAGTTCTACCAATGTGGTAAGATGGGACATAAGGCTCGTTATTGCACTGAAAAAGATCAAGGTGATGGTAAGACCAAATTTGATTTACAGTTAGTGAAATGTTTTAAGTGCAATGAGATGGGTCACTATGAAAACGAGTGTCCGAAAAAGAGCTCGAGTGATGGGAAGTAGTTAGACTACAAGCAGAAAGGGGTGGTGAAATCCTTTGCAACTACTTCAGTAGATGTTGTGCCATCAAATTAAGTGGTATCAGGTACTTTGTTTGTTTTTTCAGATTATGCCAGTGTGTTGTTTGATTCGGGGTCTACACATTATTTCATCTCTGAAAACATTTCTAGTAAAATGGGAATACCATCTCAAGAAATGACTCTTGAACATGTGGTAAAAACACCTGTGGGAAATGTTGAGGCAAAAAGAATTTATAAGAATCTTCCTATCCTTATCCATGGAAATAACCTACTTGAAAACCTTATTGTTTTACCTCTAGTAGAGTTTGATGTTATCCTGGGTATGGATTGACTCTCTATTTACCATGCTAAGATTGACAGTAGAGCTAAAGAAGTTTCTTTTCAGAAAGACTTTCAGTTTGTGTACAAGAATGAACCCTTACTGTTGATAACATATCAAGATGCCGAGAAACTTGTAAAATATGGAAATGAATATTACCTTGCACATATTGTTGAAAACAAGGGAACTGTTCAGATTAATGATGTTCCAGTGGTAAATGAGTATCCTGATGTTTTTCCTGATGAGTTTCCTAGAATAATACCAGATCAGAAAGTTGAGTTTACTGTTGACTTAGTTCCTGATGCTAAGCCAATATCAAAACCCCCTTATCGAATGGCTCAAATTGAACTTTTAGAGTTGAAGGAGCAATTGCAATATTTATTATAGAAAGGTTTCATTTGACCTAGCACATCACCATGGGGTGCTCCATTTATTTTTTAAAAATAAATATAGTTCTATGAGACTTTTCATTGATTATAGAGCCCTGAATAACATTACTGTTAAGAACAAGTATCATTTTCCTCATATTGATGATTTGTTTGATCAGCTCCAGGGAGCTTTATATTTTTCTAAGATTGACTTGAGGTCAGGGTACCATCAGTTGAAAGTAAAAGAAGCAGACGTACCGAAGACTATTTTCCATACTAGATATGTCCATTATGAATTTGTAGTTATGCCTTTTGGGTTAACCAATGCACCTGTTGTATTCATGGACCTTATGAATATAATTTTCCATGAGTTCTTGGATAAGATTGTGGTTGTTTTAATTGATGATATTTTGGTGTTTTCTAAAAGTAAAGAGGAGCATGAAAGACATTTAAGGGTTATTTTGAAAACCTTAAAATAAAATAAATTTTATGGGAAATTCAGCAAGTGTGAGTTTTGGTTGCAACAAATTTCTTTCCTTGGTCATATTGTTTCTAAAGATGGGATAACTGTTGATCCTGCAAAAACAAAGGTTGTTGAAGAATGGCCAAGACCCACAAATGTAACTGAGATTTGTAGCTTCCTTGGTTTGGCAGGCTATTACCGAAGGTTTGTTAGAAATTTTTCACGGTTATCTAGTCCAATGACTAAGCTAACTCGGAAGGGTGTTAAGTTTATCTGGAAAAAAGAATGTGATGATTGTTTTTAGGAACTGAAAAGAAGATTGGTGAATGCTCCAGTTTTGGAACCACCTTCCAGGAATGGGGAGTATGTTATCTATAGTGATGCTTCATTGAAAGGACTTGGTTGCGTCCTAATGCAGAATGATCAGTTAATTTCTTATGCTTCACGACAATTGAAAACTCATGAGGTAAATTACCCTACACATGATTTGGAATTAGCTGCTGTTGTTTTTGCTTTAAAAATTTGGAGGCATCATTTGTATGGATTAAAGTGTGAAATATATACCTATCACAAAATTTTAAAGTATATATTCACTCAGAAATAATTGAACATGAGATAGAGGATATGGCTAGTATTAATCAAGGATTATGATTGTACAATTCATTACCATCCGGAAAAAGAAAATAAAGTGGCTGATTCTTTGAGTCGAAAAAGTAATGCTTAATTAACAATGTTGCGTTTTGAATGTGATCCTTTGGTTAAGGATTTGATGAAATTTGGCATAGAATTTGTTGGTGCGGGATTTCCTTCTGTTTTATTTTAGGTATCAGTGAAATCTTCTCTATTAGACAGAATTAAGAAAGCACAGAAGAAAGACAGTGAGTTGCAGAAAAAGGTAGAGCCGGTTCAGAAGGGTAAGTTGCCTAAATTCAACATTGATAGTGATTTTGTTTTGATATTTGGGAAGAGATTGTGTGTGCCTTGTGATTCACAGTTGAAGAGAGAGTTTTTATGTGAAGCTCATAGTTCTCCATTTTCAGTTCATCCAGGCAGTACTAAGATGTATAGAGATCTTCAAGAGTATTACTGGTGGGACGGAATGAAAAGGGATATTGCTGATTTTACTGTGAAGTGTTTGACATGTCAATAGGTTAAAGTAGAGTGAAAGTTACCAAAAGGGATGCTTCAGCCATTACTAGTACCATAATGGAAATGAGAGAATATATCCATGGACTTCGTTGTGGGATTGTTGAAGACACCTCGAGGTAATAATGCAATCTGGGTTATTGTTGATCGCTTGACTAAATCTGCTCATTTCCTTGCTATACAAGATACTTTTTCCCTAGATCAGCTTTACCGTTTGTATCTTAAAGATATAGTCAGGTTACATGGATTTCCTCTCTCCATTGTATCTAACCGTGATCCCAGGTTCACTTCTAACTTTTGTAAAATCCTTCAGAAGTCATTGGGTACTGAATTAAATTTTAGTACATCTTTTCATCCACAATCATATGGGCAGTCAGAACGAAAAATTCAGACCTTAGAGGATATGCTACGTGCTTTCTATATGGATTATCAAGAAATTTGGGACCAACATCTTTCTTTGGTTGAGTTTTCATATAATAACAGTTTTCATTCCAGTATACAGATGGCTCTGTTTGAAGCATTATATGTAAAACGGTGTCGAACTCTAGCTTTTTGGGATGAAGTAGGTGAAAGGAAGCTAATGGGACCAGAATTGGTAGAAGAGATGGCAGAAAAAGTTCGGTTGATTCAGAAACACATGAAAACAGCTCAGAGCAGACAGAAAAGTTATATGGATAACCGTAGGAGGGATCTATCTTTCGAGGTAGGTGATCATGTCTTTCTCAAAGTTTCGCCATGGAAAAGTGTGATGGGATTTGGTAAGAAAGGAAAGTTGAGTCCAAGGTTCATTGGACCATATGAAATTCTGGAGAAAGTTGGATCAGTTGCATACAGGGTGGCATTACCTCCGATTTTATCTCAGGTACACAATTTTTTTCATGTTTTTATGTTGAGAAAGTATATGCCAGATCCATCTCATGTTTTGATCCCAGAGGTAGTTCAGTTGGAATAGAATCTCTCTTATGAAGAACAACCGGTCCAGATTATTGACCGTAGAGAGCAAGTGTTGCGGAATAAGGTAATTCACCAGTTAAAGGTTTTGTGGAAAAACCATATGGTTGAAGAGGCAACTTGGGAATCTGAAAATGCTATAAGGGATAAATACCCCCACTTATTTTGATAAGTGAATAAAATTGCGAGGACGCAATTCCCAAAAGGGGGGAAGGATGTAACATCCCAGGTAAATAAAGAATAATACATTTTCATATTTATTAATATTTGCGAATTAAATATTAATTTTACCATAAAGGGGTTTCTATGTTCGATAGTGTTCTCGATACGCAACAACGAGTTTCTTTGAAATCTTACGTTGCACACTAGTAGTATAATAATATTTTTTTAAAATGGTAGTTAACACGTAGCCGTTGTATTGGAGGGAATGAATTTAAATAACTAAAATATGATTATATATGTTTTCTAATGTTTTTACATTTATCAAATAAAATATAAAGGCTTAAAATAAGAAAAGAATTCAATTTTTGGTATAGATACTCTAATATTCACTAAAAGGTAGAACTATCGCCTTTTGATGGAAAACCCTCTTTAAATATAGTTTTGGTCACTCTTATTCATTATATTGGACCAAATAAAACTCTTCTTTAGAATCGTGACATCAAAATTTTCTTTGTGTAAATTTTTGGTATTTTTCCGATAAAGTTCATTTTTTAATGAATAGTGAAAAATGTTGTATTTTAATTCAAAACCACTTTTTAATATAATTTATTTATATGATTAGATTATATTTTGAATTGGTTTTAAAGTAAAATTATAATATATTTCTACCATTTAATCCAATTGTTGTCATTGGAATAAATTTCACTTTGAAATTGGAATTAAACTAGTGTCAATCTTTTGATACATATTGTTTCATAAAAACACGCTTTTTGTTTTGACAGTGGGAATTGATTATTAAATTAATTAATGAAACTTATATGTTATTAATTTTTTAAAATAGAAATCAATTTTTAATTCGGAATATCAAATATATCTTAGGGTAAAGTTTTGGTATTTTTCTGAAAAACTTCAATTTTTTATGAATAGTGAAACTACTAAGTGGCAGTTAAAAAAACTGATTTTTTGTTTAAATGAAAATTTACCACTTCTGTGTTTTGATTTTCAAAAATTATACATACATGGTTTTCATTAAGAAGTAAAATTTGGTTCAATGGGATTAAAATAATTTTTTTTTGAATAGTAACTTTTAAGTTTTTAATCACGATTAGAGATAATTAGTGTAATTTAAGGTAAAAATAATGTTTTAATAATATGAGATGACCTAGAAACATGTACTACCCTTATTTTATGTTTCATGTCCGACCAAGACAATCTATGGGTAAACTTGGGTACCCCATGGAGCCACTTTGGTAGGAAAATGACATTAATAACTTTTTATTTAAAGTTAAAATAAAAATGTCACAAACATGTGTTGTTTTACTAAAACAATTTTTAAATGGGGTTATAAAAGTCATTTCTTTTACTATAAATATTCATTATAAATATAAAAATATTTTCTACATCATGATAGTTTTTTTATAATTTTTAGAAATTAAATAAATTAAATTATTTATGACACCATGATGATGCAGCGATTACCTCATTATTTAACGATTTAAATAAAATGAAAAGATAATGTACAATCTAAGACCTAAACTTTTCAAAAACATATTATATGGTTGTATTTATAACTCTTATCACCTTATCCTCTAAATATATAATTTTGGGACCTTTAAAATCCGAAAATCATTTTATAATAAAGTAACCTTTTATAACTTTCCAAGAGTGCCCCTCCTCTCCTCTTATAAAAGGCCCCCACCTCTACCACCTTACCCACACCTCTCAAGCCTTTGTCTCGGCCAACCCCTGCCCATTGTGTCTCTCCACATCCCTATATTACTCCTATAAGTCTCACTTTGGGCAGAATTCTTCCCAAGGAATCCTTTCAACTCAAATCAAAAAGAGTTACCCGATTTAAAGGTAGTGTCTTCTCTTGTGTTCTTATGTTTTATTTTGCTTCTCCAACCCCCTAAACTCTTTTTATTACTTTATTTTGTACCAAAACCAGTATCTTAAATATACTAGTATGTTGTTATAATAAGAATTCTAGATACACTTACACACACCTACATCTAATGGTTAAAGAACATACTGTTTCCGTGGATGGAAAATTTCTGCCTCACGAAACGATGATTGTTCAACATTCATATAACACCTTCAAAGGTGGCCATTAAGATGTCACTATATTTATATATGATATATAATATGTTTATGTTTTACTTATGCTTCTGTATTTTTCATTTATGGCATACCTTTATGGTTTCCATTATGGGTAAACGTGATATCTTCATTTTAGGAAGTGCGGACTACCGCCCCCTCAAAGTGATTTGATTCGTTAATACCATATGTGGTACGTATAAAGGATAGATTTAATGATATTATATTTGATACCATACTGGAATTATAATACTATTATGTATCATTCTGTCTTAATTCCGTTAAATATGAAATAGAAATGGAAGTCACGTTCATGCGTATGTACGGCTTACCGTCTCCATGAACGGTGCATTTCATTTCTTACCTCTAAATGTTATGTAATTTTATAAATGCATGTATATACTGGATATATATGATATATATTATATCTACATCATGAATATAACTCTGGATATGATGGATACATGAAAAACTTGTAATTATAAAGAGCTTATTTTTTACTCAAGTACCAATGATCGTTAAAACGACTGTTATCAACTTAAATAATTACATAGTGTTCATGACATGGTAATAAGTGATATAAAAGGAATAATGAACTTGAAAAAGGTTCTTAAGCAAGTATAGATTAACTCAATTTTATTATTCAGGAGATTAAAAAATGATCGAGTCAAGTTGGATACGAGGTAAGGGACTTCGTCTCAATCTCCTTTCATTGAGGCATATTTTGTTTTATACACAACTTTATTTTATACGGTGTATAAACCCCTTTGACTTTTACATTTATTCAAAAGGAATTTTTTTTATACGAAGCATTTAATAAACGACAAAAGGGAATGCTTTTTTTTTGTACGTATGTGGCGACAACGACTTCTCTGCCGTCGTGACCATTATTTGAGTTTCAGCTTCCTCTACAAGCCATAACTTTTTTTTAAAATGAAAAATAAATACCATGTTTTACTTTTCATTTATTTTGGTATTGAAAATGGTTTTCATAATGTTTTTATTATATAAATTTGTTGTATTGATATATTGTGATTGAAATGTGGAAATGTTATGTTTCCTTTATTCATGTTTTATGTGATATGATTATATTATGGTTCTTGGGCATTGTTATGAAGATGGGTGGTTCCATGATAAACTAAGGGTGGGTGAGCCCGATATAGATCTCCAATACATTGGGTAACACGAAGGGGTTAAACATTAAGGTTTCTTCGAAGATATTTAGGTAATATACTGTGATGGGTATTCCAAATGTAACCATGAGGGTTACTCCCTACGTAAGAATGCTATAAATGCCTCAAGTTACCTTTATGTCTTATGATTTCAATGAGTTGTTCACAAATATTATTATTTCATCAGGTATGTTAACGTGCTTATGTTTTATGAGTAAAGTATGATTTCATTGATTCGTATGTATATATGTACTAATGTTTCCTTTCCGTATTTTTATATCCCTTACTGAGGTTTTTATGCTCATCCCAAGTTTTTGAAATGTTTCTCACAGGTCAAGGGAAAGGTACATGATGTGATTATAGTGTCAAGGAAGTGTCATGAAAGAAACCATGTTTTATTTTAAATATGTATCCATTGATGGGAAAAATGAGTACTATATTTTATGTAACCACTTTGTTTAAATGTGGAGTGTAATGCATGATTTATGATCTAATTCTATAAAACTCTAAACCTGAAAAGATCCTCAATGTGAATTATTCATTTAATTCAATATTAAGTAAGGTATAAGGTCGGGGCCTTATAGCACCAATTTCAGTTTGGAAACAAATTCCAATCCAAAAAGTCTATATCCAAAAAAACCCTTAATGAATGGGAAAAAAATTCAAATCACATTCCAAAATAAACATTTTATACCCACCATGAGTGAAAATACACAACCATTCTATTTTTTTCATCAAATTAAATTTTATCACATATGAATATCAATTATTTATAAACAAAATCACCAAATATGTATTTTATTAAACATGATTTGGGTGTCAAACCTAAAAATTATTTCCAAACCACAAAATAAAAAAGGTAATAATAAAAATAGGATTTTCCAATGGTTTTTAACTAATAAACACAAGAATTTATCAATAAAAACCCTTCATTTTCCTGATAAAAGTATAGTGATATAGAATAAAACTACATCAATGAATCTCACTATGATGAAATAAAATATACAACTAATAGTTCCATGGTCTAGAAAGCCTCTTACATTGTTTTATACCAAAATACGAATAACAAATACCCAAAACTCAATATCCCATCATGGAATCTCAATAATAGGGTTTCTCTAAGGAGAAAATGATATTAGAATAGAGGATAAATTGAGAAATCAATATTACCTTTGATTAAAAGGAATAATTATCTTGGAATCCATGAAAGGAAACTACAAAGGGAAGGAAACCAAAAAAATACCCATGGAAGAAATCTAGTTTGACAGTCCTTATAAGAAGGAAATAAATGATTATTTTAAGGGAATAATTAGTCTACTGATCAAATATTTTTTTCTCTTTAATTTCATGCACAATTGGGATGAATGGTTAGATAAAAAGTTCCCTAACATTATGGTTGCTACTACCAATCCCCTATGATAACATGATTTGGCTGCATATCTTTGAAAATAGTGCATAAAATTTGTATATAACACTTTTAAAAAATATTCAAGGCTAGATATTTTGGATGCACACTTTACAGATATTATTCTCATCCAATTTCCTACCTGAGACACCCATTTTTTATCACAGTTACCAAGGGTTTACACAATAAATTGTACTAACATTTCACTATTAAAATTATTACAAAACATTTAAGAGCCCTATTGTAACATCCTAAAACAAATTTAAAACACTTCCTAACAAAAACATTCATTTATATATAGTAAAATATGTCATACTTGGGGGGTGTTAAGATGAGGTTTTACCCATTTATTCCTTATGGGTATTGTTTTATAGTAAATTCATGTGAGTTTGATGGGATATTGATATGACCAAATGAAAGTTATTTTTACATCCATTTGATATTTAGTAATCTGTTATAATATATTTTATAATGCAATATGGGCTTATATTTTTTATATTTTTGTGGAATAGTTTTTCTATTTTATTATATAATTTAATTTTTTTTGTTATATACCCCCATTATATAATGTTTTATGAATAAATATATTGGTTTTGTAGATCTTTTATTAATGTAATGGTAGTGTTACCTTCTTTATTGGTTTTTCATTCCATGAGGTTGAAAGATTTTGAGATAGTGGTTAATTTTCATGTCAATTTTTTCAATTTTATGGTTCTAGTATATTTGGGTTGTGTTATAGAAATGTTTTTTTTCTTGTGAAGAAAAATTAAAGGTATAATAATAGTGTAAAATCATATATATTTGGATAAATTCTGCAATTCCCACCTTGATGAATTATGTATGAGATGTTTCCTCAACATGAGGCTTTTGGTATATTAATTGTACTTGTTATTGGATTGTATTGGTTTTAGGAACATTAAAAATACTTGTAAAGGGTAATGGGATTCATGGGATAGAATAGCATTTTATGGGTGCTTTAATGATTTGGAAAACATTCTAAAATATGGATGATGTGTGGTGATAATTATAGAAAATCATGGGAAATATATCATTCAGATAATTGTCAGAGTATAAATGGAATTATAAATAGTTTGTGTGTTTAGGTATTTAATCCATAATTAATATGTTATAAATAATAAGATTTTGGTACATAGGTTTTCATTACATAAATTTTTTAGTTTTTTCTTATTGTATATGATGGTTTTTGAATTAGGTAATCTATCATCTGTTCATTTTCTATAGTGCTTAGTAACATTAATCAAGTGTCTAGGTCATGATATTGAGGTTTTTTGTATGCTTAAAATGGTTGTATTCAGAATAATATAAATCTTAGAACCTACCTAGATAAGGTTTCCATATGTTATAGAAATATTTTAGTGGAGTTTTGGTGAGAATAATATTGATTTTATTTTTAATTGGGAAATTTTGTTTCTGTAATTTGATCGATCACTAATAATATTAAGGAATATATAGTTTAAAAATAATTTGAGTGAGGAGGTGTGGTGAATGCGTGTTTTTTATTATTTAAAAATATGATTTTTTTGTTTTCATCATGATTAATTGAGGGATTAGGTAAATATATTTTTCATGTAATGTGATTTCAAAATAGGGTGATTCTTTTTGGATTCATTTAAATACAGTTTCATTTGAATAAATCTTTTTTGTTTTGGTTGCATTTGAAGTTGTATTCGTTGGTATTTTGGAAAACAAATCTTGTGGTATCACCCCATTAGTTGTTTTTAGTAGTTCACAAGGTTCCTTGATTATTGGTAGTACATATAAAATTATTATTTCCATGTCAAGGGGATATCCTTATTGACACTCATGGTTGGTTTTTTAGGGGTATATGTTATGATGGGTGTGCGTGGACTTTTTTCATATCATCATTTTCATGGTTGGAAAATTGACTAACTTCTACCTATTTTTCTCAATGGTATAAACATTAATGTTGGGTAGAATTGTGAATTATGATTATGTATATTGATTAAAAACAAGTCAATTTTTGAAAAAAAGATATTTAATGAGATTAAAATTATGAGTCCTAGGTTTTCAAATAAAAGGAATTGATTTGGGTTTTGTGAGGTTAAATAGTTTTCAAATGTGTTTTAAGGTATTTGGTTTATTCAAAAATGTGTTATAAAGTTTTTGGTGGTGTTTATGGGTGAAACTTATTTCTTTTATAGGTTTTTTAAGAGATAAACAAGTAGTTCTATAGTTAATGGACAATTCATTAATCTTAGGTAACTGTGCAATGGGTATTTGAGAGGAATAATGAACTACATTATCCATTTCATGATTTTTAAGACTCGGTATTTTGACCATCCAATATGAATTTTTGTGGATAGAGAGAAATTAATTTTATTAACTAAAGTACTATAGACCACATAGTTAGGTCCCAATTTATTTTAAAAATCATATTTATGCATACTATTTTTATATAAATTTCCCACAATTTCAATTATATCAACCCTTATGTGGCGGATCCCCATCACAGGTTATTTTTTAAGATATTGTTCCAATTTTATTTTCTAAAATCCTCATAAATATAATTTTATTTTATTTTATCTTTATTTTCACATTCTTCTTGGATTTATCTCAAGTTAGTGGTCAGATCTAGGGATTTTGTTTGAGGGTTTTTTCATGTCATTTGGAAAACCTACCAAATATTTAGGATTTTCTTCATTATGTATTGGAGAGTTCTTTATGGGTAGATTACATGTATTTTGTGGTTTTGTTCATATTATAATTATGGATAGTGATCATTCCACCATTTCTCATTAAATTAGAATTTCCATGGATTCCATTATGGTTTATAAATAAATTATTTTTTATTTATACTTTTATTAAGTGTAGATAAATATGTGTTCACAATAAAGAAATGTTTATTTTACTTCTGAATCACAAATGTGGTAAGTATAATCTCATAATCAAGATCATGTGGAATTTTTTTAGTGGTGTATTGGTTTTAAAATTTAAAATTTAAAATTTATTTAACTATATTTATAAATATATTAATGCATATAGTTAAATCATTTTTAGTGTGTCTTGATTTAAAGGATAAATGGGGGGTTTTTAAAGTGAGTGTGTGGTTTCATGAAAATATGAATTTAGGGAATTTGGAGAATTTCATGGATTTTTATGTGGATTGGTTGATGTTATGTGAAATGTTTTTTTATGTTGGGGTAATATCACTCATGTCTAAGTGAGATTTTTTTGTGTGTTTAGGTTGTTATTTTGAAACTCAACATGAGTGTAGTGGCTACTATAGGTAAGGTGAGGTTAGTTTTATAAACTCCACATGAGTGTAGAGGTCTCACTATGTTATGTGGGG
The DNA here is from genome assembly GCA_963277665.1 of Viscum album. Taxonomy (NCBI): domain Eukaryota; kingdom Viridiplantae; phylum Streptophyta; class Magnoliopsida; order Santalales; family Viscaceae; genus Viscum; species Viscum album. Next base: position 81,998,908 of record OY728121.1, on the reverse strand, counting down.
ATAGTTTTGGAAACTACACATATGTGTGGGGGTCTCTCAAATATTGGTTTTGGTTTTCTAAACCCTTATTAAATGTTTGGTAATATATGTTAGTTTGGTTATATGATATGTGTTTAGGGGTTTTAGAAAATAAAATGATGGTTATAGAAGTGATTTAGAGTTACCTTGGGGTTATGGTGGGAATTTATAGAGGTTGTGTGTAATACAATGATGGTAATGGTATCATATTAGAGTTAACATGGTGTTTAGGTTGAAATGTGTGGCGGATTTGGTTTTCATGGAATTGATAGTGACAGGGAATGACTTCCTTGTGTTTTAATAAATTCTTGTTATGTTGATTTTTATTGATATGTATATATATGTGTGTGTGTGTGTTTGTGTGTGTAAACATGTTTAATGATTTATATTAAATTTCATTTCTTGGGATTGTTTTCATAAATAACACACATAATAATTGGATTTAATGTTGATGGGGTGCATTTAATGTTATTTTGGAAATATTATTGAGTTATTAGACTCACCCATACACATGTGTCTTGGTTTACATGAAAATAATATTTCATAAGTGATAGGTTTCAATGATTATTTCCTTACATAATGTGATATTGCAGAAAAGGATGTCAAATGGTGACTAGTGTAGGTCACATCATTGGTGATGGGTTTGTTTTTATAAAAGGATTTTTTTTCATGGGTTTATTGGATTTTTGTTATATTTATATAATTTAGTTTTCATTTCCTTAATATATTTCCTCTTATTATATTTTTATGAATTTATTTAATTAGTAATAGAGTCAGGATATTACATTGTTCTCAATGGTTTTTTTTGGACATTGTATAATTCTTATCAAGCCTTTCGTATTTACGGGACAACACCAAGGGTTGATTGAAAACACTATTTTCCTTAGTTTCTTGATTGTGTGGTTAGATCGAGATGGGATATTTCAAATTTTAAGCTAAATTTTTTTGTTCCACATCGATGACTAACACAACCTCAATCAAAGTGTCCCTCCCAAGGTGGTGGTATGATGACTATGCCACCCCAATAAAATATTCAATTGGATAAGTGATAGTAACTAGTTCTGAGTCAGAATATCACATTTTATGGAATAGAATATCCTAATGCATCTATACACAATTCAAAACAACCGATATGACATAATATTATAGAATAGATAAATAAAACTAGTTTAAATATATATAATTTATATCAAAATTCTATAATCTGAAAAGGTAAATAATTATATAGACCATAATTTGAAATTTTAAAGATAAATTCCCAACATATGAAAATGAAATACCAATCTAATATCTGAGATTAAAAGGTCCTTTAAACATAAAATATCTAGATAAGAACATTGACTGCTACTACTAACTACTAGTATAACTAAGATTGAACAAAACTTTGTCAACTATAGTTATTTTTGAAGTGATCATCATCTTAAAAAGATATTGATTTGGTGAGAAAAAAAAAATTTATTTAAGAGAGTATATGGACACCCAGTAGGATTACTAATAAACCATAATGGGAAACATAAATTAAACGAGTCAAATCAAACAAAACAACTACAAAGGAATAACAGTCGAGAAAAAATAGAACCCCAAACATATGATAGAGTTATAATTTCAAATAACACATCTAAATGAGAACCATAAATAATATCTAATATTATAATCTTAACAAACCAATAAAAATACATCACCTCTCTAGAACTGTAGTGCATGACTTATACCTCATCAAGTAATAAGCAATGATCGAGGGAGTGCTGATGACATTGGAGGAACATTTCACCGACTAAGATCTTAGATGTGGGTTAATAACTTCATAGATAGACTTACTATACACCTAGTATATAAGTGAGTAATGAATCCCATTACTGATATAGTACATCAAATATCTCACATAAACACTTCATCATTGGAGTTCTGACCCCATGATTGCTTGGATGATCATACCCAATTCCCAAAAATTGACCATATGAAGCTTAGGATACGAAACAGAACATATCCCCTGATATATTACTGCTAATTTTATAGGTGATAAAAACATTTCATCCTATATAGAAAACAAGCTAGGATAAACTACCCATAGTCAAAAATTAGTGTCCTGAGATTAGAGATATGAATTTTTTTTGTATGTTTGGAAATGTACACATCTTGCACTATTGGTGTACATTGAATTTATCCCCACATAAACATCTAGGAAAATCACTTCCTTGCCACGTGGAAAGTAAAAGTGAACCAATGTAATGTGCATGATAGGGTAAATAACATTTTGGACATATTGGGTTTTCAGTGTGTACAATTATAGCTTATAACTTGTAAAGTCTAAAATAAATAGGGATTCGTAGAGGGAACACATCATGAATACTCAGACAAATCATATGGTATATACTATAAAAATGATATGTTATATATGGGTAAAATCTCGACATAATGTAGTCCTAACCAACATAGTATGTGTGGAAACATATCCACTTGGGACTGTACTCCTTGCACACACTAAGCATGATACCTTGTGTTACATGATGTGTGTAAAAAGGATACACACCGTGTGATCCCTAACATCCAAGAAACTTTATCTACCTTATCTGGTATAGAATATCATGTGTATTATATGTAAATAAATTTCATGTGACTCCATAAAGTCTAATAATAATATCATTATGTTTGATATAATATTTGACATGAAACACTAAGCTTAAATGAACAAAATAATATTTTTATTTAAATATGACTATAATAATATAGCCATTAAATTTGTGGGTATGAATATGAATAACAATATTACGATATATATATATATAAAGGTATTAGTCAATAAATATGTATTGAATAATTATTAATAAATAAAAATTAAATTTTTAGTAAAGTTATATTATGCTTAAAAAATAAATGTTCTTCAAAATTGATTTTTATTTTTCTTGTGTGAAAATATTATATTTAATTTTTTATTTTTGAGAAAAATTATTTCTGAAATTGAAATTTGTTTTCGAATTAAACATGTAAAAATTGGATTAGTAATATTATTTATTAATTTTCTAAAAGGAATTATTTAATTAGAAATAGTAAAAAAAATTATTTTTTAGAAAATGGTACTTTTGTTTCAAGAATTTACAAAGATTCATTATATTTAAATGGTTGAAAAGTTTAATTTGTTCCATTTTATTAATTTTAATCCAATTATGTTCATTTCAATCAATTTTTTGGTTGAATTTGGTATAAAAATATTTGTATTCTAAAAAATCATTATTCAGAAAAAATTGTTTTATTTAGGTTCAACATTTTTATCTTAAATTAATTTCTTCCACTTTTATAAATTAAATATTCAATAATTTTTTTTATATTTAGAATAATGAGGTCCAAATTTTTTAACTATTACCCATTTATTTATTGTTAATATGAATAATAACCATATCAAATTTTTATTACTACAGTAAAGGAAAAATGGGCTAATTAGGCTTAAAACTAATATGGTATGGTCTCAAAACACGCATAAAAAATAAAGAAGTTGTCATCTGGAATAGTGAATTTAATAAAAAAAATTGTCAATAAAAAGATGGTAAGATGTGATAATTAAATCATAAAGGATATGATATATATTATTATGGTTTTGGAATCAATGTATAATAAATGTTATTTATTATACATGAATTTTGATAGAAAATGATGAAATATGAGACTTGATGTTAGGGATATATGTTTCAATATCATTTTAACTGATATTTTTAATAAATGAAATTATATTAAAATAAATTAAAAGATAATTTTTTTAAAAACCACATTAATTCTACTATCCTATAGTTATTTTTGTAGAATACATTTTTTTCATTTTCCAATCATTAAGAACTCAAGAAACATAATGATTTTGTAATGAAAATCGACATTATTTATCTATTAGATTAGAAATATATTTTATTTGATACACATGTTTTCTAAAAATGTTTTTAATAATGGTTTTATATTAAAACATGATTTTTTTTAAACTCATTTTTACCCCTATTATATATTAAATGAATGTTTTAAAAGGATTAATCTTGTTATTTTCTAAATGAGGTACTTTGGAGTTTTACGAAAAATATGAAAGGAATATTTGCTTTAATGTACAACAAATGAACAAAAGTTCCAACCGTAATGATGGGTCAATGATTTGAATCTTAATTTACATTTTATGATGGTTTTCCTAAAAGAAACTTTTTTTCAAAATATTTTGGATACTATTATATTTTAAATAATTGATTTCAAAGTGAAAAGGGTATCTTCTTTAGGAATTATTTGAAAGATATTTTGATAAAAAATTCCGTCTATGATAAAATACTTGATGTTAATTATGCTTTACTAGGGATATAATCCAATGATACCATCCTTATTAAATCTTTTTATGGTCTATAGTTATGATGATGAGATGTTTATGAAACCATTTTATTTTCCTTGTGTTATGTTATGTTGATATGTTGAATTTTTTATGATCTCATGATATTTATATGAATGAATTATTAAAATATGTTGATAAGGTCTTTTATTTCACTCCAATGCACTGGTAATGTTATTTTTATATCAAATAAAATGAAGATAAATGTGGACATGATAAAAATTATCCTTTTTCACATATTGAAGCATGAGTATAATTGTATTATTTATATGCTCACAATGAAATTCATCAACAATATTGATAATATATTTGTTCACATTGTGATGCATTATTATGATTTATTTATAGTTATACTCGCAAGATTATGTGTGGACATAATTTTTATTATATTTGTTCACATGATTATTATTTCTTATGCTAGTGATCCCATATTACCATATTATGACTCTTATACGATTATTACTACTTTTACAACCTTATTTGTCATTATTATAGATATGAATTGATTTTTAAGATTCTGATCCATGTTTTTGGGGAATGAATATTATATGATGAAAACAGGTAATTGAATATGTTATTATACCCTTATGATCATATTATCCTCTAATGATTGATATCTCCCATATTTACCATTATTAATCATCAGATATCACCCTTTCTTATATTTCACTTCCCCTGGTAATGATGAATGGTTCAATGTAGGGTATCTATAAGGATTGAACTATATGGTATGATCATTGTGTGTGATATTAAATATGTTTCAAAAAATTAAAATATTTTGTATCTATTCTAGAAATACACTAAGAATTAACTATCCTTAGGTGTGTATTATTGTGAAATATATTTAATATTCATCTAAAATGGTGAAATATTTCTATATGTTGTGATTGAGTCATATTATTATTGATTAGAGAAAGGCATAGTTACCTTTGGAATCTAGGATGAGAAAACATTAGTGAGAACCTTGGGTTTAATCCAATATATAGGATTATATCCTAATTATTTTTGAAATATAGAGATTATGAGGTTTTCCTAGTTATATATCTCTATATGAATACTATAAGTGGTCATGGTTTTTGAACAGATGGTGTAATGATCTAAATAATTTATGATCAAAAATATATCTTCCATTACTCTAGTGAACAATGAGTCTAACCTTAATGTGAACCTAGTTTGACATCCCTAGGGGGTATTAATGGGTTAACTCACATTTTCCTTATAAACTATTTTTTAAATATTACAATAGATGATAATCATGAATAAAATAGTTTAAAAATAAGGTTTCATAGATCTATAGTAAGGTGTCTAGATTTAGGATTCATAGATTGAAAATAATGTTTCTTGATTTATAAATCATAGAAATTATTTTTCAGGATTATGTGGGTTTCCACTATGGTTATTATTTCTCACACATTGGTTTTTTTGTTTTATTCAATTATTAATACATGAAATAATTTTGTTAATGGTTAATTTTATGGAAAAAAAGAATAATTCTTGTTAAGAGAAACCATGTTAAATGAGAGATTGAATTAGAAACCTTGTGATTATTACAAATAATCTATCTCATTATATGATTAAAAATACCAACATGTATGATTTTAATGACACACCTCTAATGATAAAATTTCAGTTTCATGAATATCAGGGAGGAAAGAATATTCGATTTCCTACCTGATGAGAATGTGGGAAGAAGCACTCAAGGGAATTTCTAAATAAAATGATAATTTTTTTTCTTTATTTAAATGAATATAATAGAGAAGGAAATTATTGAGGAGAAAATGAAGAGTTTTATGGAGTGAAATTAAGTTAATATTAGGGTATCATTTAAAGTTCAATGTCTTATATGTGGGTAATATGGGCATTATCCAAGACACTACCCAAAAAAAGGGTTAACTCATAGACCAAGGAAGGACCTATGGTATTCAATTTTTTAAGTGGATGTATTGATGTTTTTATTTATCATGATTTAAGAATTATATCATAGAAGTTTTATATAAATGGTATTCTAGATATAAGAATCATTATGCATCTAATTATTTTCACATTGTAGTTTTTCATTAAGGATGTTAAAACATATGTTGAATTGTATGAATAACCATGAAAAGTGATTTATTTTTACAATGATAATGTTTAATTAGGATATAGATATTGTTAACAAATATAATGTTAATGGGATATTATTAGTGACCTATAAATTGATTATTGATTTGATGACAATGTTTTTTAGGTTGTCTTTGATAAATTTTGTCTCATTTTTATACTTTGATTTTATTTGAGGAATAAGGACTATGGATGATTATATGTTTTTGTATGATTTTATCTTAATATTTTTGGATAAAATCATTGGTTTATAGGTTCAAGGGAATAAACATGCCTTATATGGTGTTATGTGATGGTATTTTGAGGTGACTTGTAGCTTTTAATATGTTTTAAGAAGAATACACTATTTAGGTTTAAATAACATATTGGTTTAGAATATTATTTTATGTTATGTAAGAAAGTGGGATGTAGTTAATTTATATTATTAAAAATTTATTCATTAACATGGGATTATTTTTAAATATATTTATGGTAAAGCTAAGGTTCTACCATCCATGGTAGAATCTAAATTTTATTCATGATATTTCAGTGAATTTCATGAAATTATAAGATATTTCAGGATGATTAATGATATTTTTGGATATGTTTCATTATTGTTTAGGTATATATAACCCTTAGTACATTTGACTTATCATGAATTATTATTTTGGAATAAATTAATTAATTTTTTAACTTAAGTAGAAATGTATGAGATCACCTTTGAGGTTAAAATTTAAATTATTTTTTATATTATTTAGATTGATTGGGATGTATGGTTATTTATGAAATGATATATTTATAACAATTATTTTTATTGTGGAAATTTGGTAGTTAAATATCAATAATTATACACTTTGGATATTATCATACCTTTTGATAACCAATCAGTTCTATTTAATATTTAATGATATGAGAAAAAATTTAATTTCCTTTTGTGGAATGTTAATTTTATTATATTGATTTATGCATTAAAAATTCATCTTCAATACTGAGCAGTTGGAGAAAAATATGAGTTTTTCGAAGGGGGTTTGATTAATTTAGGAAATTATACTTTTCAAGTTATTATATTTCCTTATTTCTTTAATATATATAGTGAAGTAATTCCTTAAATAAAATAAAATTATATTTAAAAAAAATGTAGACATGTTACTTTCATGTACGATGCATCAATGGTATTTTATCCTATCATATATCTATGGTTTTTTGGTAATTAACTATCTCTTGAGCATGTTCTTTATCAATATATGTTAGTCTCTTGGTAGTATTTTTCTTTTTACTATTCATATTTTTTAATCCCACTAATTTTATCCTATTTGGAATCCTAGTTTTGTTTTATTCTATATTAACTTCGTATTTCCATTTCAATCTTTTTAAGAGGATGATTTATTAACCCTTTTTATGATTTTTTTCCAAAAATGATTTTTCAAATTTAAAAGCCTTTATTACTAAGAACATGATCAAATTTCAATGAAATAATTTAATAAAGGATGGGGGTATAAATAAAACCATGAGGTTTCATAAGAAGAACATTATGTTTGATAAAATATTTGACATGAAACACCGAGCTTAAAGAAAACACAAGATATTACTATTTTAAGTATGAAAATTATAGGTTTTTTGCTTTATTGGTGTGTAAAAATAAGATGAAACAAAATATAATATATATATATATATATATTCCCTAGAAAAAAAAATTTTATTGATTAATTATTTTTAAATAGTTATTCAATTTTTAGTAATGTTATATAATGATTAGTACAATAAATTTCTTTTAAAAATGTTTTTGGATTTCTTTTACGTGAAAATAATATTTTTTTGAATTTTTCAGAAAAATAATTTCATAAAATGAAATTAATTTTTTAAATAAACATGTAAAAATTATCTTAGAGTGAATTTATTTTAATTTTTGGAATATATTGATTTTTTAGGAATAGCGAAAAATAATGATTTTCATTGAAAATTGTATATTGGTTTCATGAATTTATAAAGTTTATTTTTATTTTTATAATGGATACAATGTAAAATTATTTACATTATATTATTTATAATCTATTTATGCTAATTAGTATTTTTTTTGATTTTGGAAGAAAAAAAGTTTATACATAAAAGTAATTTTTCTAAAAAAATATTTTTCATTGCATTCAATGTTTTTTTATTAAATTAATTTCCCAACACATATATAAATTGAATCTTTAAAAATGTATTCCATATATATAAATATGTGGTAAGTATTTGGTAAATAGTTCTCTATTATTTTTAGTCAATATGACTAGTAACCATGATAAATTTTAGTAACCTGGTAAAGGTAAAATGTATTAATAAGGGTTAAAACAAATGTGATCAGGTATAAAAATCAACCGAACACTTTCCTTCGTTTAATTATATGTGAGAAATTAAACCCTATTCATCCAAAATACTAATATATGGAATTTTGGAGCCATTTTCCCTCAATAGTGACATTTAGATTACTTTAAGTAATGAAAATTACAAAATTTATTTCTCTTGAATTTAATGTATCTAATATTTTATAATAAAATTAAAGAGATTTTATTTTTGGTTCAAAATATTTTTATGATATATAAATTCATTTTATTAATCATAGTGATTTATTTTCAAATTCTATTTATTTAAAATTATCCTAAATTTATAAATTATTCCAACACAATAATTACTCAATTAGTAGTAAAATAAAATTAATGATTTTAATAATATTAATTTAATATAATTTTGGTGGATTATTGGGTTCCACAATTTTATGGTGAAATATGACATATTATGGATGTGTGAAATGAGTATATTTGAATTCATTATTTTTTTGGTGTCTTTGTTTCAAGTTAACTGAATAATATATAATATAACATCAATGATATTTTATGAATGTAATAGTTAAATAAATTATTCAAAATTAATATAAAAAAATTAATGAGGTAAATGTGAAAATATGTGGTTTATACCTCATACCTTGGGAATTTATGATTCAATTATCATCTTATAAATAAAATTATTACCCAATAATTTTGAGAAATATATTACCTCATTAAAGGATAAAATATGTTTAAAAAGCGGTTAATCAGAATGATAGGGTTTCAAATGATATAAAAATGTGTTTAAATATCATTTTTAGATGATATTTAGAACCTCTACTATTTTTTTATAATTTATTCCAATTTAAATTCATTTTTCATGGGAATTACTTTTTTATATTTTAATGTTTTAAGAAATTATAGGAGTTCCCCTCCCCTAAATTATGAAATGGAACCCCTCCTTTCACATATTTACACAACATTGATCCTTTAATATTTAACAAAACATGTTAAAATTTATTATAAGAATATTTAGTCACATTATATAGTATATTTTCATCATAAAAACAGTCCCTAGGAACCCTAAGAGGAGATCTAAAGGAGTTCTTACAAAGAAGAGGTATTCATATTAACCGATCACTTTCTTAGTTACATAATATTTTAACTCTTATAAATATATGGTATTTATCATAAAATAATAAAATTTATATCTTAAATTTAAGAAATTATTTCTATTAATATGGTATCACCATTATCCACTATGCTTTCCATCAAATTCAAATTCAATGTATCCCTCGTGCATACATACGACCTACCATCTCCATATAGTAATGAAATTAATTTTATATCACCATATTTAATGGATTATTATTATGATGTGTTTAAATTTTATATATAAAATTTATGAAATATTTATATTCTGTAATTATAATATCACATCTACATTCATACCTTATAATCCATTGTAATGTGATAACATTACTCATGCATATGTTTGGACTACCACCTCTACAAAGTGATTTGATTTGTATTTTGTCTTACTTAGACATTAATATGGATGGAATTATTATATATATTTGTGTGTGTTTTATATGATATAATAATTAATTTATAAATGTGAATTATTATTTACCTTTGTTTTATTCTATTTGTTGATAAGTGAAAACAAATATCATGCATACATATGGCCTACCATCTCCATGAAAGATTTAATTTATTTTTATTTCAATAAATTATATCGATAGCTATATATATATATTTATAATAAATATGTAAGATATGTATATATTATTATTAACATTATAGATATTATTTTACTATGATCAATATACATGGACTGGTACTAGTGAACCAAAACATGCATGAAAAATGGACTAGATATCATCCAGAATAGTGATTTTAAAAATAAATTGTTAATAAAAGGATGATAAGATGTCATAAGTAAATAATAAATTATATGATAGATATTATTATGGTCCTATAATAAATTTATGGTAAATATATATTAATTATATCTAAGTTTTTAATGCATACAAAGAAATATGAGACTTGAGGTATGAGAATTATGTTTCAATGTCATTTTAATCGATATTATTTATGCTTCAATTTATATTTAAAAAAATTATAAGATAATTTTATAATAAAACCATTTTATTTTATTCTACCATTTTTATTTTTAGAAAATAAATGTTTCTATTAAATTTTTCACTATTTTTGAACTCAATATTCCAAAAGAATGTTTTCAAGGAAAATCGCCTTTTTTCTATCTTCGGTCAAAAAATACATTTTCTTCCATATCCATGTTTTATAAAAAATAAATATTTTTTTATATTTTCAAATGATTTTTTAATTTAATTTTACAAATGTTTTAGATTTATCAAAATGTTTCAAAATTAATCTTCATATCATTTTTGAATGAGGTTCATTTTAATTTTTACTAAAAATGTGAATGTAATTTTTGGATTAAATTATATGGAAAGAACGTAATTTCGCATGGTCAAGACCAATATATGATTTGAGTCTTCATTTACATATTTCAAAGGATTTATTAAACTAAAAAAAATCCATAATATTTTTTAAATAATTATATATTAATGATGTGATTTCAAAATGAAAAGGTTATTTTATTCATGATTTATTTAGGAGATCCTTGGACGAAATTTTTCATATCTGATAGAATCCTTAATTTTAATTATGAATTATTAGGTATATGATTAAATTTAATGTCTTTATTCTTTCTATGGATGATTTATGATTATTATAGTTATATTTTTATGAAACTTTTTTATTTTCCACCAGTTATGTTTTGTCGAAATGATAAATATTTTATGATCTCGTGACATTTATATGATTGAATTAGGATAATGTGATGGTGGGTTCAGTTATAGCCCACAAATCTATTGGGTAATGTGATATTTGATATATCATGAGATAATGATAAGAATGGATATGATTTCAAATAGTTCTTTTCTCATATTTAGGTATGATAATGATATCTTTATAGCTATTCTTAAAATAAAATGTGTGGATGTGATTGAAAATAGATTTGTTCACATTGTGATGTGTGATTTTGATTGATTTCTAACTATTATCATAGGATTAAACATGTAAATGATATCATTTTTTGTGTTTATATTATTTTTCTTTCTTATTCATCTATCCTACATGACCATATTATGACTCCTGGTTTTTATTACTACATTGACAACCTTATTGATCATGCTTATAGACATGATTTGATTTTTATGCGTATGATAAAAGTTTTTTTTAGGGATGAATATTTTATAATAAATACATGTACTTTAAAATTTCATCATATATTTATGATCATATTACCCTTAAATGACTGATACCACACATTTTTACCTTCTCTTATCATATGATCTCACATTTTATTATATTCCCTTTTCCAAGGTTATGAAGAAATATTCTAGGAAGTTTATGTTTAATGATAAAACTAAGTGGGAAGATATTAATGGAAGATATTTATTATAATTCATGATGTATGAATATTATCTATCTTATCTCCAATGAAAGTAAAATATTATATAAATAATGTGTGTATTTTTTTTTTTTGAATTTATTTAATATTCATAAAAAATGGTGTAATAGTTATATATGTTGTTCTTCGGTCTGTACATGTCGTGTGGTCACAATATTTTCCCAACTTCTGCAAGTAACACTAAGTTATCTTACTATATCCCTTAAAACCTCAGATTAAGATCAAAGCTTCACTAAGATCTCATCTTTTGAGGTATTGTACCCGCATATTGATTTTTGTCCATTCATTACAAAAAAATAATGTTTTTAACCAAATAATAGAATCCTCTAATAAAGATTCATGATGATTCCCTATAGGTCACATGCCTCAGTAATATCTCAGTATCCTGCATCACCTAATAAACCTCCCTCATGCTTGTAACCTCACTGTGGATCCCAATATAATCATTCATGGTCCAAGATATTTAACCTATAGTAATCCAGACTAATATGTTTCCAACCACAAGAAAAATAAATTAATAAAAATGAATACAATAATGATAGGGAATAAAATACCAAGGGGAAAATTTGAAGAGAAATAATTATGGTTATTTGGAGGTTTAGATACATATTATTGGTGGAAAATTCAATGATAAAATTAAGTGCATCAAAAAAATAATGCTTTTTAGTCAAAATGAAAGATATGATAAATTTGTAGGGCCACCTTATTTCATAAAAAATTAAGGAAACAAAAATTCATTATTAAAATCATATAAAACACAGTGAAAAAAAATTAACAATTCCCTACCACAATGATCGATAAATAAAAATTCAATTATTTCAGGTGTGGTTATGATTTATCATCATTCTCATTCGTTTTATATTTGGGTCCTGATCCTACAATTATATTGTCACGACCCATTCCCTGGGACCCGTGTTGTGAATACCCCAAGCCCGCCTTCCATATGCCAGGGTCTGGAGACTTCCACCGGAAAGTCATATCCCTAAAACCGAGAATGCATTGCATTTTAACTTGAAAACCCACAAAATCCAAGCATAGATAATGATTCAAGGACAAAGTAAACTATATAGTAAATAGGGTGAGTACAGTAAGTAAAGGGGTCGGAATAATAGCCCAACTGGAAAGTATAAGTAAAACTAAAAATAGATCCTATGAACACCTGCCAAGGATCCTACCTGAATGGTAGGTATAGCTCTTGAATGTTCATCTCTGTGGTTCGTCTCGTCTAAGGGTCCACCTCCGAGCAGCCTCTAGTCCTGACACCCTCAGCCTTAATCAATGTTGTCTGTCGTCTACACAAGACATAGCAAGGTGCAGGTGTAGCCCGTGAAGGGGTGAGTATAATAATACCCAGTAGGGACCCCAAGACCCTTGAAGGTCTCTCAGAATCCACAGAGTATAATCCAAAACCCAAAACCACAATTAAAAAACATGAAGCAAGAATCAACCCTACTTAGGTATATGCCCATACATATACCTAAGTTATCAAGTAGTTCAACATATTCAAGAGGAACACATAGCCCAACTCTTTAGCCAAAAGAACAACTATTCCACCAAGGAAAGAATACCATGTAGGTATCACCACACAGAATAATACCACAAAGGTAAGACTCATCTCACACCAGGTATAACTTAGGTACAAAAGTATATATGACTACTTGTATTTCTATATCATCTTACTTCATCGAGAAGCTCTGCTGTTGACCCACACAGGATCGAAGATGGCCCACATAGGATCTGAAGATAACCCACACATGATCTGAAGATGACCCACACAGGATCCATAGATGCTGACCCACATAGGACCTGAAGATGACCCACACAGGATCTGAAGATGACCCACACAAGATCTAAAGATTTTTCAAGTACAGCCAGTCACAGGGTTCCCTCACTAATAATGCTTGATTCTGGGAGGATCCACTCCTCGAGCCATTGGTCGATAATTCAACTTCCATTAAGTCTGATGAAGAATTATCATGAAGGTCTGACACGTCATAAGGGACCCAACGTGACAGACGGCGTGCCAATCGGACGCACAGTCTGTAAGTTATTAGTGTTTCTATTCTGAGGTCCTGGTTGGATTTGAGTTCGATCTAACCTAGTCGTACTCCAACTTTATCCAAAACTCAAGTGGAGTATACTAAAAGGACATTCTCGATCCAAGGATTTTGGTTTCATAGACGATTTGTAAAAAGGATGTCTGGTTCTCAAGATACAGCCAAAAATAAGTATCTAGGTCCTGATGGGACCAGGTCCTGTCTGAATTGGTTGGACCGACCTGGACCACAAAGGGGGAGGCCTGGCCCATTGGGCCGCGGTTCAGCCCGACCCACAAAGGCGGTGGCCCGACCCACTGGGTGGCCTGAGGTGCAGCCTGTTGGATGGCTAGTGGCCAGGGTGGCCTGAAGTGGTGGGGCCCACCCTATCCACCGCCTGGGGGAGGCTCCCCCCCCCCCCCCCTCTGGATTCCCGAATGGCCCAAGGGTCGTTCGGTTCTAGAAAACCCTACGGCGCCACCTGGCACCACTTACTGGCACGCGAGTCCTGCTCGGCGTGACGCGGCCGGCCAAGGTTCCGATCGGCTCCCCTTCCAACAATGCCAACATCCTCCAATATTGTCTCCACGTCCGGTCAGGTGCCAGCCGCCCTCCAGGTGTGTCACCATGGCTCAGTAGCCATGGACTTCAACACCGGCGGTGCGGACGTGTGCCGCCCCGGCTTCCACCTCGCCAACTCTACCGAGTACCTGAAAGGGTCCTATGAACCTCGGAGATAACTTTTCACCCCGGCCAAATCTCTACAAACCTCATCGAGGTGAGACCCATAGAAACAAATGGTCACTATCCTATAACTCCAGAGGTCTCCATCTCCTATTAGCATAAGACTTCTTCCTACTATGTGCAGTCTTCATCCACTCTTGAATGATTTTCACCTTCTCCGTGGTAGCCCATACCATCTCTAGTCCCATGAGTGTTGACTCCCCTGGGTTAGTCCAGCATAGAGGTGATCTTCATGGTTGACCATAAAATGCCTAAAATGGTTCCATACTGATGGTGGGGTGATAGTTGTTGTTATACGCGAACTCCACCAAGGGAAAGTGATCCTCCCAGCTGCGGCTGAAATCAAGGACACAAGCATGCAACATGTCCTTGAGGGTCTAAATGGTCTGCTATATCTGACCATCCATATGAGGATGAAATGTGGTGCTCAATCGAAGCTGAGTCCCGAACACCTCCTGCAACCCCTTCCATAGCTGGGAAGTAAAACTTCCATCACAATCGGAGACAATCTTCAAGGGCACTCTATGAAGTCGTACAATCTCCTGTACATAGAGGTGTCCCATGATCTCTACTTATCCCTACTCTTTGATAGGTTGGAAGTGGGCCGACTTGGTGAGTCAGTCAACAATCACCCAGATGGAATCATGTCCCTTAGACATGCATGGAGGTCCTATCACGAAGACTATGAAAATTCCATCCCACTTCCACTCTGTCACCTCAAGTGGCTAAGCTAAACCCACTGGAACATGATGCTCTGCCTTCACTTGCTAACAAGTGAGGCACTGTGAGACAAACTCTTCCACTACATTCTTCATTCCCGGCCACCAGTGAAGAAATTGGAGGTCCTGGTACATCTTCACTACTCTTGTATGTACCGCTAGAGGGGATGTATGGAACTCCCTCAACACTTCCTCTCATAGCGTAACTGGTACCATAGTACGTCCTCTGAAGAGGATGATGTGCTCCCCACCTTCAGAAAATCCATCAGGTGCTTGTCCTATGGATATATGAGCACGTCGATCCTCACAGTCAGTGTCCCCAAGATATGACTCCCTGACTCACTAAAGGAGTGGGGGAGTGACTGCCAGGGACTGAAGATATGTTTCTCCATCTCAATCCATGATGGATATCACCAAAGCGGCCAGCTTCTCTATCGCCTAACTCTACAACTGTATACCATATCTCTTGCTGAGTTCATCTTCTACTACATTCCCCTTCCTAGGAGTATAGAATATCTCGAATTCATAGTCTTGGAGGAACTCAAGCCAATGTCGTTGTCTCACGTTCAGGTCCTTTTGAGATAAGATATACCTAATACACTTGTGATCAGAGTAGACTGTAAAATGTTCGCCCATCAAGTAATGTCACCACATCTTCAAGACGAAGACCACTGCTTCTAACTCTAGTTCATGGGTAGGGTAGTTTTTATCATGTTGCCTCATCTATCGAGAACCATAGATGATCACTTATATATCTTGCATCAGAAAACATCTTAGCCCATTCCCTGATGCGTCATAGTAAACTAGGTACCCAACGCCCTCCTATGGTAGCCTTAATATGGGGGCACTCGTCAGTCTCTAACTCAGCTCCTGGAAACTCCGATGGCATCTCTCTAACCACACAAAGGGTTTCCCCTTCTTTATCAACACTGATAAGGGTGCCGAAACTCTGAAAAAGTTAGGCACAAAACTCCGGTAGTAACCGGCTAGACCTAGGAAACTCTGCACCTCCATCACACTCTTGGGTGGATCCCAAGCAAGCACAGCCTCAATATTCATTGGATCCAATGAAACAACAACCTATGAGATGACGTGTCCCAGGAAGTGAACCTCTTAGATCTAGAACTGGCACTTCGAGAGCTTACTATGAAGCTGGTTCTCTCAGAGTGTGTCCAAAACTATCTGCAGATGATAGGCATGCTCCTCCTCTGTAGTTGAGTATACCAGGATGTCGTCTATGAAGACTACCACAAAGTGATCGAGTTATGGCTGGAAGATCCTATTCATGAGTCCCATGAACATTTTTGGGTCTTTGGTCATGCCAAATGTCATAACCAAGAACTCATAATGGCCATACCAACATCTGAAGGTTGTCTTGTTAGGACCAAAAGGGGCCTATATACCCTGAGAGGGGGGTGAATTAGGGTATGGATATTATTTTATAAATTCTTATTTCCCCACTGGATCTTGACCTCTTTATTACAAGGGTCACTTTGTTTTCACTTGTGTGTTTATTATGACCACTTCTTTTCTTCTTTATCTGATGATAATGCTTTGAATGCAATGTAGGGAAGCAAGCAGGCAGACATAGAGATTTTTACTTAGTTCACCCTCACTGGGTTACGTCTAAGGAGCATACAACGACGATGTGCCGCTGTACCAAATCCACTAAGGCTCACTGCCAATAATTTTTGGGCTAGATCACTTCTATTCCCAGGCTCACTGCCTTTACAGAGTTTAGGGTCATCTCACTACTTTCCCAAGGGTCACTCCCTATTTCTCTTTCACTGGCTCACTACCGGTAGAAAGGATTACCTTCTTCCTCTTCCTTTTCTCACTACACTTAGAAGGGATCCACTCACATTTTATAGAATTGTAGGTCTATTCATTTGTATGAATGCATGCATCCTCAACTGTTGATAGATTCTCTTTTGAAGTCCAACTTTCATCCATAGATGAATACCCATTTGCCTCTTTAACACTGGGCAATTTCTTTGGAAATACCTTCGCAAAGCACCCTACTTCACGAGGCTCCCAATTTCGTGAAGCTCAAACAATCCTTCATGAATCTCCTTCCTTCTCGCGAAGTTCAATCCTTTGCAAAGCCTAGGCCGTCGTGAAGCTCCTGCCTCTTCGTGAAGCACACTCCTTAGAGCACGTAGCCTTACAAAGCGCACTTCCTTCGCGGAGCAAGATTAGTCACTGCAAAGTACCTCTCTTTTATGAAGAACACAACCTTCACGAACAACCTTCGTGAACCGAGAGAAAAATATTTTCTTCAAAAACTCTCTACTTCTCTCGAGGGGGTCGACCATTATTTGTAGGCAATTCCACCAACCCTCGATCCTTCTGCGCGAAGTCAACGCCATGTCATCACAAATCGTGAAGCTCCAAAGTTTCTGCTGAAATTCTCTCGATCTCGCGAAGCACCACGGAAATTTTCTGATCACAGAGATTTGACGTAATCATGGAGAATCACCGTCAATCCCTTCATGTCATCTCCATGAAGCTCCCTAGTGAAGCCATTCACTACCGTGATGCGCTTCAACCTCTTTTGTTCGCGAATCTTGATGTAATCGCGAAGAACACTGTCAACATTCTTCTTGTCTTTGTGAAATTCAATCCATGAAGCCTATCTTCGTGAAACTCGGGCCTTTTCCATATTTAAATATGATCTTCAAGGATATCCTATTTTCATGATCCTCACCAAACTCCAAATTTTGGAGACCAAAAATTTAGAAAACACTGGAAAACGGCGCCACCTTGTACTGCTCTTTTTGTACCGCCTCCAGATTGTCCATTCCTTTGTCATGGTTCTTTGTCAACATGGATTGTCAAAAACTTCTCTGGAACTCGACAATTCTCCATAGAAACCTACTTTTTCAACAAACACAATCAACCAAAAATGTTGCAATGTTACCATGAGGGATTTTTGCCCAACATGTCTTATGCACATCCTCATCTCATACCCTGAGCAGGTGATATCTTGATATGAGGTCTATCTTTGAAAACCTCCATGCTCCCTTCAACTGATCAAAGAGATCATCAACCCTCGGAATTGGGTACTTGTTCTTCACGGTCACCTAGTTCAGGTGCTGATAGTTTACACAGAGTCTCAAACTCCCATCCACCTTCTTGGAAAAAAAATCAGGGCTGCCCAAGGAGAAAACTGGGCCTAATGAACCCATTCCTCTGCAAGTCCTCCAGCTGTACTCATAGCTCTCAAAGCTCCGTGGGAGCTATCTGATATGCTGGTACAGATATCGATGTTGTCTCGGGGTAGAGGTCGATATAATTGTCTACCTCTCTGTGTAGAGGAAGACTCAGAACATCATCAGCAAATACATCGGCATACTGGTCCACCACTATAAGATAGCTCAGACTCTTAACATCAACTGCTCTGAGGGTAAGGATAGCTAACTAATGAGTAATTGGTTGCACCCTCCTCTGGGTAAGTCCATCCTATGCTGCAAGTTTTCCTTATCACCGGTGGAGGAAAACCTTATCCCATCTGTGCAGACACACCGCACATTGCACCTAATACAGTCAATCTTAGCATGGACTCTGGATAACCAGTCCATACCTAGGATGATGTCGTAAGGCCTAGACGCTGCTACTAGGAGATCCCAGCCAAATCTCTCTCCTCCTAGAGTAATATCACACTACCAGTACCAGTGTGTAATCATCGAATCTTCCCCCATAGAAGTCTCTATCCTCAATAATCGAGCCAACAGCTCCACCAGAATCTCCAAGCTCTAAACAAGGGCCATGGAAATAAAAGAGTGACTAAAACCTATGTCTATAAGTACTGAAGCAAAGGTGGAGTAGACACATATCATACCTACAATCATCTCCGGAGCACAATGGTCATAGGCCTCAGCTCTCTGGACCAGAGATCGTCTTTTTCCACCTGCTCCCTGTGGTCTGGGTGGACCATATAAAGGTGGCGGCGGTAGAAAATTGAATCTCCGCCCATCTCCTGCTGCAGGGCTATATCATTTGCCATGTTCACATGTTACCTATGGACCTCCTCGATTGAATCTTTTCCTCTTCCTAGGCGGTCTTTTGACTGTCTTTTGGTCGTCTGTACGGTGGGTCGCACAGTCGTGAGCCATGTGACCCTACCAGCCACATGAGTAACATTTCCTGCTCTTCGCCTATCCATATCTGTCTCGAGATCCCCACACAACTGACCTTGTATCTTGAGATCGTCCACCTATAGTTTTGGTCCTCTTAGACCACTTCATCATCTTTCTACTGCCAGCTGCATATGACTCTACTACGTGACATCCAGTGGTGGGTCTCATTGCTGGTGACTGCTCATCAAGGAATCTCTCCACCAAGGGTGCCCTCTCTAACACCCCATCCTTTGTCGGGATGCTGAGAAATACCATCGAAGCTCTAATCTCTTGTCTGATCCCCTACTCGAAGGTCTGGTCCCTGAAGAAAGGGTCTCGCACCATGTTAGTGTAGTAGCGTGAGAGGTCAGTGAACCTTGCTGAATACTGAGCCACGATCATGCTACCCTGCTGCAAGTGGAGAAGCTCCTATATATGCACTGAGTGTATGGTCGCTGGGATGAACTCTACCCTGAAAAGGCTCCCAAAGTCCGCCCCGATGAGAGTCACCTCTTCATAAACCTGGAGCATCAAGTTCCACCATCTCCCCAGTGCTTCCTGAAGAAAATTAGCTGCAAGGATGACCATAAGATCATCTAGTGTCCCTACCAGTCAGAAAAATCGGACCACAGCCTCCAGCCAGTCCTCAGCCACCTGTGGATCCGTCCCGCCTTAGAACCTCAGTGGGCTCTGGCATTAGAACTCGTGCAACACGCTCAATCTGTGTACACCCTCTAATGTTGGGGCTAGTGGAATCGGCTACCCAATGGGTAGTGTTGGTGCTAGTACACCACCCGATGGTACAACTACCGAATGGGGGCCCTGCATCGAAGACTCGTCGCTCAGTGGGCAGTCATCGCATACTCTACCTAGAACCCTGGTTGGCTGTCTGCGTGGAGGCATTCTAAAAATAAACAGGTGCTCCACGGTCAATAAGTTATACCTGGTGAGTTAACTCAAAGAAACCACAAAGAAAACTTTTTAAAAAACACACCTGAAAATGGTCTTTTCGTGCACTGAGTCAGAAATCAGAAGTTCGGGTCCTGGTGTATGGATACATCAGCCACCGCACCAACACTGGATTCCCCAAACTGAAAACCACACTCATTACACTTAACACTATTACTGAATCAAAAGATCAGAGTCCAAGTTATCCAGTAGAACTGACTCCTCTGATACCAATTTGTCATGACTCGTCCCCCTGGGACTCATGCCTTGACTACCCCAAGCCCGCCTTCCATAGGCTAGGGGCTAGTGACTAGCACCGAAAAGGCATATCCCTAAAACTGGGAAGGCATTGTCTTTTAACCTGCAAAACCAAAAAATACAAGCACATAGAAAGATTCAAGAAAAAAGTAAACTATATAGTAAATAGGGTGAGTACAGTAAGTAAAGGGGGAGGAATACAAGCCTAACTGGAAAGTACAAGTAAAACTAAAACAGCTCCTGTGAACACCCAAAAAAGATCCTACCTGAAGGGTAGGTAGAGCTCTTGAATGGTCATCTCTGTGGTTCATCTCGTCTAATGGTCCCCCTCCAAGCAGCCTCCAGTCCTAACACCCCCAGCCTCGATCAATGCTCTTTGTCGTCTTCACAAGACACAACAAGGTGCGGGCGTAGCTCGTACAGGGGTGAGTATAACAATACTAAGTAGGGACCCTGAGACCCCTAAAGGTCTCTCATAATCCACAAAGTATAATCCACAAAGAAAGACCAAAATTACAAAGTACGAAGAAAAAATCAACCCTGATTAGGTATATGCCCATACATATAGCTAAGTTATCAAGTAACTCAACTCATTCAAGAGGAACACATAGCCCAAATATTTAGCCAAAATCACAACTATTCCATAAAGGAAATAATACCACGTAGGTAGAACCACACAGAAGAATACCAAAAAGGTAAGACTCATCTCACATGAGGTATAACTTAATTATTAAAGTATAGATGATTAGTTGTATTGCTAGATCATCTTACTTCGTCAAGAAGCTTTGCTGTTGACCCACACATGATTGAAGATGACCCCCACAAGAACTGAAGATGACCCACACAGGATTTGAAGATAACCCACATAGGATCCATAGATGCTGACCCACACAGGATCCAAAGATGATCTACATAGGATCTGAAGATGACCCACATAGGATCTGTAGATTCTTCAAGTACATCCATCCACAGGGTTCCCACACTAAGAACGCTTGATTCTGGGAGGATCCTCTCCTCAATCCATCGGTCGATACATTAACTTCCACAGAGTCCCATGAAGAAGCATCACGAAGGTCTGTCACGTCAGAAGGGACCCAACGCGATAGACAGCGTGTCAATCAGATACTCGGTTTGTAAGTTATTAGTGTTTCCGTTCTGAGGGCCTGGTTGGATTCAGGTTCGATCCAACCTAGCCATACTCCAACTTTATCAAAAACTCAAGTGGATTATACCAAAAGGACAGTCTCAATCCAAGTATTTGGCACCACAGAAGGTTCGTCAAACGGATGCCCAGTTCTCAAGATATGGCCAAAAAGGCATATCTGGGTCCTAATGGGCCCAGATCCGGTCTGACCCGGTCAGACTGACCCAGCCTGGGCCGACCTGACCCAGTTCAGGTCGGCCCGGATGGGATGGACCACGGTGGGTCCCGCCTGCTGGGCTGCGGTCCTACCCAGCCCGCCAAGGGGGAGACTCGGCCCACTAGCGCGGCCCACGGTCGAGGTGGCCATCCGTGGTGTTCGATCAGTGTGCCGGTCACTGGAGAACTTCTACAGGTCACCGAGTGAGCTCCGGTGGCCCGTTCTTCGATCCGAAGGAATCATTGTGTGTCCCAGGACGTGGCCTTTGCATCTATACCATTAAGTTTGAGTTCTTCTCAACCTGAGTTTTTTACCACAAAGAACACGTTAAACAACAAAGTAATAGAGGGATCGGGCCGTGTTCATTTGGCCCACACCCTCCGTGTTAGACTGATAGCATGC
The DNA here is from genome assembly GCA_963277665.1 of Viscum album. Taxonomy (NCBI): domain Eukaryota; kingdom Viridiplantae; phylum Streptophyta; class Magnoliopsida; order Santalales; family Viscaceae; genus Viscum; species Viscum album. Next base: position 81,976,069 of record OY728121.1, on the reverse strand, counting down.
GGCTCAAGAATATTGAATCAACTTAAATCAATGAAGAATATTCAAGAACAAACCCTACCTCAATCATTCATTGGAAATGGCATGAGGAAGAAGATGAAGATGATGAAGGAGACGCCAATGTTCGCCGCTCCCTCAATACACATATGATTCATGCTCCAACATTGGTTCAAAATTCTTGATCTGAAGATTCATTCTTCATTGGAGGAGGTTCTTCATTGGAGGATGTTCTTCCACCAAGAGTTCTCTAGAAAAAGCATTTGCCAAAAATTCTCAATTCCAGGAGAAGTGAGGAGCCAATCCCCTAAATTAAGTTTAAGAGTTCATTAATTGTTCAATTAATGATGGATAATTAATTGGGGGAGGGTTTCCAAGAGTTACACCACATTAAAAGAGGGGTTTCAAGGTCGGGTGGTCCCCGCCACAAAATTCAAAAGGTGGTGGAGAGATTTCAAATAAAAATAAAACTATTGTTTTATTTTTATTCCTCCGCAAAAATAGATATTTCCATCTTCTACCCTCGACCCACTACAGTCAAGGTAAAGGCCTCCTTAAGTGAAAATCGGCACTGTGAGTTCAACGGTGTCCTTGAATTTCAATTACGAGAACCGGTTCAAAAGTTGCGAATTACCATCGGTGCATTTACTGAACCTACCTTAAAGAAAGAATGAAAATTCATTTTGGGCACTCTGGGCCTCGAAATCATGTGCCGTCAATTTTCTATTACTCATAATATTTCCATATAATTTAAAAAAAATACATTGAAAATTTCGGGTCTTTACGTATATCCTTCTTTAACTCCCCCTCTCAATATAAGGTTGATGGAGTCAAAACATTGAGAAATGGGATATTGATGCCTAGTATGGGTGATTTTTTTATATGATTTATTGTATAATTAATTAATTAATCTCCTATCATTAGATCAAACATGGGGACCCTGATATGAATAATGATTAAACCACTCATAGGGTAAACCCATCATTCTAAATTCCACCATGGTATCAAATTTCATAATTGGAGACCTATTTATTGAAGTTCCAAAATGATTGAAAGACTATGCCATCTCAGTAACCCATTCCAAAGGTTATTTCCGAGGGGAATCATTCATCCATGAAAATTCCTTGTCTATTGGTACTCAATAACCATAACAAAAACCATGAAGGTGGAGTTATCCTTGACATTCATCTCACAAAATTAAATTAAGTGAAATGTGTTAGGAAAATATCAACTCATCTACAACACATGGAAGACATTATGAGCCTATCCAACTATACAGACCTCACCAATCATTAAGAAACAACAACCACCCTAATCAGACTCAAGAATATAATGATAAATATTATGGATATATTTTATCCTTGACCAAATCATTGAAAAACTCACTATCTCAAGATACTCAGGAATACATGATATCCCTCAATGAACACCAAATGGAATTTTAATTGGTCCATGTAGAAATTTTTACATCATTAAGTGGTCTTAAAAACTCCTACATCACATTCAACTTTTTTTATATGTCCTACTATATATTGATCCCCATTTTTAATGTTTCTACAACCATTGTTCAACATATGGGTGACCATAATCATTTTTTGTATTGTGAATTGAATGGTTCCATGAAAATGGTGGAGTGAAAGTTTTTATTTTATGTTAAATCCACTAAAGGCATGTTTTCCACTCAGATAAAACCAAAATATAACATGAAATACCTTAGCATATGATAGATAATATAAATGGTTTTCTTTGTCTAAAAATCAGTCTGATAGTGGAGTTTTATACCCAACATCAACTAAATCCTAATTTTTTCTAGTAATATCCCCAAAAACTAAGATTTAAATTTTGTATCTCATTCAAAAATGATCATCAATGGTACCCCATATAGGTATATGTAATCCTCTAAATAATAGTTTTGTTGGATATCCACTAAAAAAGTTTCATGAATAACATGATACATGAATGACTATTTTATTTAGTTTTTAACCTCCTAGGAAGAATCATGAGATCTTTCTAAATGTACCAGATCTTGTTGAATAAGGGATTCCTATCATGAAATAAATATATAATAAATCCCTCTTCCATGAATGTGTTATTTTCCTTAACATACTGATTAGTAGGGGACTCCAAGATAAACATGGAAACACCCTGCTTCACACCTTCCTACTAAAATTTATTCTTTTAGTCATGGTACAACTTTGTCACTCTAGGATATAGAGACATGGGTAATGAAATAATCTCCCTCAACACTACCTCAAATAGAATAACAAAAACTAATGTCTATCCTTATATTAGAATAATGTGGACCCCTCCATCAGAATTATCATATGGTGCATCACATGAGAATGACTAGACATGAGAAACAAAACTATAGATATATCCTACAAGGTCCTCCGCCAAAGTGTTGAAGGAGTAGAGATTCTACCACCAATATTGAAGATAATAATATTCTACCTCATATATTAGAGATAGAAATAGTAAGGTAAACTTCTAGGATTCCTCCTTCATCAACTAAGAATTGGAATAAATGTTAAAGCAATCAATGAAAATCTTTCCATTCCATAGATTATAGACAATATTGACATGATAATCATAAAGGAAATCCATATAATGCATCTTCCTCTGGTTAAATTCTCGGTATTTTAATATATAGACATGAATCATATGGTCCTTATAGACTATAAACTACTAACCAAGAAGGTAGTTCCACAATAAAATTATAGAGAATGCTACCACCACCCACCCCATATCATGCTTCATATAGCTTTTCACTTTGGGTTTCAACTTCCTAGATCCATATGTAATCACATCATACCTTATAATTCGTAAAAAATATCATAACAATAGAAAAATCACAAAACAACATGTACTTAAATAAATCCTTTGAAAACCTCTTGATAGGATCAACCATCAACCATTGCATAAACACCACAAAAACTCTATTACACTTCTTGGATATACCAAATATATTTAATTTTAGGAAAAGGAATTCATGGGTGCTATGTTATTTAGAAATATTCCATGAATACATATAAATAACTTATAAATATAAGGAAAATCCACTCCTTAAACAAACAATTGGGTGGATCCTATGATTGAACTACCATGGTCTTTTTCAGGTCTATAGCTACAATTTTCTCTATGATGACATGCCCTAGGAAGTGGACCTCATGAATCTGAAACTGATGATTCAAGTTCATTCTATATAGCTACTTATCTCAATGTAAGTCTAGTATAATACTTAGATACTCAATATTATCATACTTCATGTTGAATAGATGAGGATGTTTTCAATGAAAACCACCATGAACCAGTTCAATAATGCTAGAATAGTATAGTTCATAAGGTCCATATATAGCAATAGGGAATTAATCTAATAAAATGGAATCACAAGTAACTAATAATGGATGTAGTGTCCTCATAAATCCATTTTAATTTTATCTTCCTTAGGAACCTAAAGATGGGGATATCTTGGCATAGGATTTATTTTGAAGAACCACTTCGCTCCCATTATTTTCATGAATAGGTTGTAGATTCTTGATATAAGGAACTTTTGATGATTGTTACTATATTCAAAAGGTTATAATCAACATATATCATCAATATTTCATTCTCAAATGAGAAGAAAACCAAATCTATACAGGTGGATATAGTAGGTCTAATAAAAAATTTCAACATATGGTAAACCAATTACACCTTCACCTCGATGAGCTTAGCTAGGTCCATTTCATAAGACGGAGAAGATATTAGGGTAGTTTTATGGTTTAGATCAATGAAGATTTCAATATCATGATGAAGGGTTAATCCTAGAACATCCTACAAGAAAACATTTATGCACTCCACTACCAATTGAAAAAGATAATCATTCTAGGTATTCGCCACACATAAATACAAACATTCCAACTAGTGGGTGATTGGATGTAGCTTCTTATGTACATTCCCTACTCATATCTACTGAAGGTCCCACTACCCAAGATTGATCATCGTGGTCTATCATCTCTGAAGCACATCCCGTTGGATGGTTATAGTATATCAATTAATGTACTATAGAGATCATTTTTATAAAAAGCATGCCTTTATAGGGTTCCATCAAATCCATAAGGTCCCATAAAAACATATCTCCAATATATGAAATCTCAAATTTTAAATAGATGTGAGTGAGAATATGATCAACTCCAATATGAGTCATTAGACACATTGGTTAGGCTCAGGGATCCATTAGAATCTATAGATATAAATCTAGGGATACAAGGTAAAAATAATGTCTTGGTTGATGTTTATAAGTACAAGTTCCAATATAGAGAAGACATAGATTTTTCATGAAATCATGTAAATAATAACTAGTTAGTAACTATGGTTTTCCCTTTATCTAGCCACATCCAGGACTTTTATCCCTCTAAGCCTAACATGGACCACGTGGTGGTGGAAGTAGTGTAATCAAATCATATAATCACCCTACTTCATCTCCTCATATTGCTACATAACCAGATCAACTTCCAAATCCACCACTGTAATGCCCATCTTGTCCACCTTTGTGAGTCCCTTGGTTATAAAGATGCGTCTCACTTAGTGGTACATCAACTGCTTGACTACCTTGTTTTAAAGGATGTGTTGGGAAGTCATATACAAGATAAACTTTTCACTTATTGGAATGGAAATACCTATAAACTAGATGACTAGATCCTTTGCATGACTTATGAGATAATAATCATTAGGTATGAGGTAATTCATGAAAATTCATATTTTTTCATGACCATGATTCCTAACACTAGATAAAATCAATTGATGAATCTTTCCAATAATGTCTAATGTAAAAACCAACTACTTGTTATCCCTCTATGAATAATCTTTCCACTAATAAGGATTTAACTAATTCCATAAAATTGGTGGGGATGTAGAGTGGAATAACACCTTCCTAGATGTCTCTATATAGGCCACACTCAAACTTCCATTCTCAAAATAACCCAATACAAATATTATCAAGTGATTACATTGTTATATTTGTGTGTCATGTTGCATACTCAACAACTAACATACTACCAGGATGAAACTCCATAAATACCTAGATATGAATAAAACTTAATTTTTTAAGGATATACACCTTGGTAGAAAGATAATATAACTCTATCCTAGGGACCTTCATCTTATCATGAGTGTGGGTGACCAAATCACACTAGTTTCCCACCACACTATAGAGAAGAATAGATGAAAGTGTAAGAACCCATTATGTTAAAATATATTTTTTGTAAATAAATTAAAAAAAAAATTATAGGCTTTGGTATACGAAACCCTAACATTTTGAAAGAATAAAATTTTTTTTGATATCATATACAACACACAATAGTGAGCCTAAATGGCCCACATAATATATTATTCAAATCTAACCATTATAACATAGCCATTGAATTGAAGGGTATGAATATTATTAATTAAATTATTAAATATATATAAAGGTCCAATACAATTATTTTTTTTGATAAATACTTCAAATATAAGAACTGAACTTTTAATAATGAAATTTTATTTAATAAAAACTATGATTCTTTTAAAAATTATTTTTTTTACTTTTTGTGAAAAAATGGTATAATTAATTTCTAGATATTTTATAAAATTAAATTAATTTTAAAATTCCTAGTATTGATATTAACGTTTTGATAAATTTTTTTAATTTTAAGAAAATGTTGATTTTTCAGTGATTAGTGAAAAACTCTAATTTCTCATAAAAGTGTCATTTAATTTAATAAATTAAGTAATTTAAAAGACCCATTACTATTTTAATATGATTTAAGTGTTACAAAATTATTAAATAGTTTTATATCATTCAATTAATTATATTAAAATAATCATTATAATGAATTTTAATATAAGTTTATTTTTAGGCTTTAAACCACATTTTTATAAAAGCTATTTTAAAATGCATAATGTTTCTCCATTTTAACTAATTAAAATAACCCCTACTGGGGAATTATTTAAATTAAAATTATATATTAAATATCCATAAATATTAATTTATAATCATTTATTTATTATTTCTTGACATATATTTATTATAATATCATATTATGCTTGAAAATTTAATTTCATTAAAAACCATTTTTTTCAAAACGTATGAAAGTTTAATTTTAAATTAAATATATCCACTTGTGTGAATTGAATTTTATAAAATGGATAAATTATTTAGAATCAAATTAATTAATATTATAAAAAATGTTAAAAAATATTTTTGGTCATAATGCATAGTAAAAATAGTAAAATTCCATTACAACAGTTAATGTTAAAATAGTTTTACCAGGGGGTTAAACTTAATAAGTCAATTTCTTAACATGATTAAAACATATTTATTTTGATTGATACAGGTATATATCAGAATTATATCTCCTATATTACTTTATTTTTCAGTTTTGGAGGAACTTTTCTTGAATGTCACATCCCAATATAGAATAGTTTTTTATTTACAAAAATACCACTAGTCTTCAATTATAAAAGGGAACTCACTCTACTCACCCATTACCACCACTCAAGAAATTTGGACCAACAAAAACCTATAAAAATATATCAAAAAAATCCATGTAATCATTTAATATGGGATGGTATTACTAAAATTCTAACCCTATTTCCCTTAATAATATATCAAATGTATGTTCTTCTAAGAGGAGGTAAATGTCTTCACTATGAAATTTCTTTTAATTCTAATTTTTCGCATCCAGTAATGTCTTAAAACATACAATATAATAGAAATATTTTATAACATATATTGATATGATATTATTTTTATGACATAATATTTATCCATTTCCTCCTTCATCAAAAGGGAAATAAATATATCACTCGTGTGTACAACAGACTACCGTCTCACGAACTGATATAATTTGGTCTCCATCATTGAATACTGTGGGATAAAATAATGAAATAAATAATGAATATATATAATAATTATTACATTATATTAATTATATGAAATTAATATACCATACACTTCCTTACCTTTTCACCCATTAAGAGAATGATATCATTGACTGTGCGTACGTATGGTTTACCGTCTCTACGAAGCAATTCGAGTCATTTTTCATGTCAAAAGTTCAAGAAGGGTTTTAAAAATTAATAAAATAAGTAAAATTATATTTATTACATTAATATAATTTTTTATATGATGGAACTAGATCATATAAACAAGAACATGAACTTTTATGACAAAACACGTATGTGAAAACAGGGCAATTTACACATGAAACAACAACAATAATAAAATTTTATTAATGATCAGGTGGTAATATGTTATAATAGGATATTATATGATATTATAAAAATTAATATAGTTATAATATAAATTAATACCATGATTAAAACCATTATATAGGTTCTTAATGTGCTTTCAACCAAAAGGATGTGTGTAGTAAGGTATTTTATCTCAATTTTTATTCATTAAGGAATATTGTAATGTTATGAACAAATTTTCACTATATTGTTTATATAATAAAATTTTTACATGTTATATCATGAATCATTCATAATTCATGGTATTTGTAGTTTTATGTTGATTTATTTCATCCAATGGGATTTTACATGAAAATTACCAAATTGTAAAGAATTTTTTTAGTTAATTTACATCCATTAGGTTAGACTAATTCTTTATTATCAATGATATTATAATATTATTTTTGTAATTATTTTTTTATTATATTATTTTTAATTTCCATTTTTTTAATTTTATTTACATTTTATACACATAATTTACTTATTGATTAACTCTTACTTCAACATTATGATAATTTTAAGGGTTTCTCATCTCAAATTCTCTACTTTGGGACATATGTCATGTTATAAACCTATATTATTTTATGAGGTTCATATATTACCCAGCTAGTTTGTTATATCATGATTATCATTATATTCATAGTATTCGATGTTTCATTTTATTTTATTCCATTCAAAGGTCTTACAATTTAAAACTTACCTAAGTAGTAAGAGGTTTATGTTTCAATATAATTTTAATTGTGATTTTTTATGGAGGAATTTACCATAAAGGTAATTATTTGATCATTTTATAATAACCAATTTTCATTTTCTTATACTATTTTTATTACAAATGTTTTCATGTAATAGTACCATTTTCATAACTTTGGTACTTAAAATGATTGGGAAAGTGTTTCTTATAAAATATAACTTGATTTCTCTCTTCGGTTGAAAATCCTTCTATTAAAAATCCTTGTTTTCTAAAAATGTTTGTAAAAATGTTTCACTGTGATTTTTAAAGAAATTTTTTCCATAATTTTCATTTTAATTTTTTTTTAAAATTTTCCTCCCTGTTATTTTCCAAACAATTTACTTTTTATATTCTTAGAAAAATGTGAAATTAATCATTATTTTAACATACTCGACATGGACAGAACATTCCCACCATAATTATCACTATTTTATTTTATACATCCTTAACATGTTTAAATTTTAGATTTTTAAAGTAATTTTTTTCCAAATTTTCTAGAAACATATAGTTTTCTAAAATTGATCTTAAAAGATAAAGGGTTATTTTCATCAAGAATGATTTTAAACATCTTTTTATAGTATTTATATTCATTGAAGATAATAACCTTATATTTTTTATATAATCCATGAGGGATTTATTGCAATGATACCATACTCATTGATTCTTTAGATTGTTTCGGGTTAATTTGACATGGGAAAGTATTGAAATTCTCATTATTGATTATTTTTTGTAATCACTAACAATCCCCTGAGAAATTAAATTTTTTATGATCATTGTAAATTATGTTTCCCCTAATTATCCATATTATTTATCATGTATATTATTATTTCTTAATATATATATAATTTCTTCTTATGGTATTTTAACTTGAATGATATATTATTTTCTAGAGAGATACTGATATTTTGTATTCTTTTTTTAATAAAAAAAATTATTGATAAGTAATATTGTTCATGAATTCAATTGATCACTCAATATATAAGGAATAAATTGGAAATATAGTTGTAGGATTGAAATAGTATATGTAGATGCTCAATTACAAGAGGGGTGAATTTTAAGTTTAAAAACATTCATTTTTAACCTTAAGGAAAAATATGTTTAACAAAGTTAAACAAGGTATATTCACAAAGCCTCATTCAGTTCTACTAAACAAAATTGTTTAGGTTCCATAAATATGAATCCGAAAATGAAACTTAATAATAACTTTCTTAAAGGAATATTCTACCTTAAAGCATATAGAATCTTATTTATTAGAATAATTAAAGTATAATAAAGTATAATAAAATAAAACTTTATTCCTTTATCAAAATATAGCAGAAAAAACTTGAGATAAAAACAAGTAACAAGTAGGAAATCTTTTAACCCAAAGAGTAGGCTATCCACCAACCTTGGATAAAGGTCCCTTGATTTATACGTTTAAGAAAGTAGGTCTTACCCACACCAAGGTAAGCCCTTGATATGAATATCAGAATCTATCTTAATATCCCCACAAGCCCTAGATCTTTAAGGTAGTTGAAACATCTGTCTTCCTAGCCTCGAAATCCCTTGATTGTACTCATCAACAATCAGAGTCACACAAAGCAGGCTGAATAAGAAGTTCATAATTCACAAATCATGAAACGATAATGATCTCATTCAAATGATCTCCTATTTATAGGAAAACTTCAATGGTTGACTCCCTCCTCCAACAATCATATTTTTCCTTGAATTTAAAATGAACATGTACACATGTCACTCATCCAATAGTTAGTTAGAAATAGATTGCACGACATCACTTCATACTTACAAAATCATGTGTAAGGAAAAATTAATTATATTAACTAATTATGAATATCCATATTCTAAGGAAAAAATATAATTCTAAATCTCATCATATAAACAATATTTTTCTATAAAACATAGATATTCGGATTATGTTTTTAAAAGAGTTTGGAATCTAAATTCTGTAGATTCTGGAGTCTGAATTTCAATAAATGTAAAGTCTTATGTCTAAGTAATTTGGAGTCTAAATTCTAAGGAATTTGGTGTTTGAATTCTGAGGAATTCGGAGTCTAAATTATAAGGAATTATAAGTCTAAATTCTGTGTAATTAGGAGTCTGAATTATGAGGAATTAGGAGCTGGAATTCTGAGGAATTAGGAGCCTAAATTCTGAAGAATTTAGAGTCTAAATTCTGATGAATTAGGATTTGGAATTTTGAAGAATTCAGAATCTGAATTTCAGAGAATTAAAAATATGAATTTTAGAGAATTAAGAGTCTGAATTTCAGAGAATTCGGAATCTGAATTTCAGAGAATTTAGAGTCTTATTTTCAGAGAATTTTGAATCTGAATTTTAGAGAATTTGGATTTTGAATTTCATAGAATTCGGACTTTGAATTTCAGAGAATTCAGAGTCTAATTTTCAGAGAATTCGGAGTCTTAAAATAGAACACCCTATATCTAGGGAACTATAAAATTATGAGGTTTTAAATATGAATCCGAAATTTTTGACTTAGTAATAAAATGAGTTTTATTATGATAAATTATAAAATGAGACAATGAAAATAAAGGTAAGGATAAGAAATTTCCTTAGAAAAGGGAAATTTTCCTTAAGAAAGTAGTTCTTAGGGAAAGGTAATTTTCCTTAAGATAAAGTGTTTGTGATTTTAAAAACATAAAAGAATGGAAAATTCATAAGGAAACATTATTGACTCAAAAATCTCCCCCTTTTGGTGAAATCACAAACATCATTTCAAAAAAAATATAGGGACTAAGAATTTTCTTTATGAACTTTAAAAGAAAAACTTATCTCCATTTTCTTATGAATCATGATGAATACGGATAACTCTCCCTTAGGTTTTGAAATCCCTAAGGATACTATTCTTAACTTCCTTATAGATATTTTACTTTTTCTTGCATATGACTGTCTTCTTTAAGTAAGCTCTCCCTTAGTTAAACTTCCCCTTACTTAGGTAATTCTCTTCTTTATACTTAGTATTATTTTTATCATTTTTTTCTCCTCCTTTGTGATTTTCAAAAAGGAATATAAAGAAGGAAAAAAATATAGTACCTGAAATATTAGAACTATACACAACAAAATAAATAAATGACAACAAGACTTTTCATTAAGATTGGAAGAATTGATACAGAGTAGTATAACAAAAGATCGTAATTGATGTTAAAATTTATTCATCCTTCTTTTCCTTTGGCATGATCTTCTTCACCATAGTATTTAATTTTTTAAGATCCTTATGATCTTCCTCAAAACTTTTGAGCATTTTTTCCTGATCCTGATTTTTCTTTTCTAAAGCCATGATTTTCTCTTCCCAAGATTTAAGGATTCCTGCCCAATAATTTAGTATCTATTCTTTCTGATTGAACTTTCTTCGAACTCTATTCTAAAATCCCTTTCTCTTTTCAAATTTAAGTAAAATGAATTCATCTTCCCATTCAAATCTTTATCTTCTTGCTTCTGGGATACTTTTTCAAGGTTCAGCTTCTCTGAAAAATCTGTTGTAAGGGTTTTTATTCTATCATCTAACTTGTTGAAGTAATTTTTCACTGAGTCTTAGAAGTTATCAAGAATCCTCAAGTCTTAAATTTTTCTTTTATACCACTTTGTAATTTCCTTACATGATCTCCGATGAGCATCATAACCAACAATGAAAGATTGGAATCTACCTCTAGCTTGATGATTTTTTCCATGAGCAGGATTATATAATCTAACTTATGATTGTAAGAATGTTGAAGCAACTGACACATCAAATAAATTCTAGGAATCAAGGTAATGGGGTTTACTAACTTATTCGGAGACTATACCAAAAAATCATGACCCATGGAAGATGATTCGGAATCTGATTCTCTTGAAGGTGAAGATTCTTTTTTTAGCTCTATAGATTTCCCCTTGGATGATCCACCAGCATCCTTCTTAACCACCACATCTTTCTTAGGGGTCTCAACAATCACCTATTTTCCTTTGTCTACTTTTAAAATAGTCTCTCAAGCCTTTGGAGATTCATGCTCGCTATCTGAGACTTGAACTATTTTATCTTCATAAACCTTTTCCTTCTCAGCATATCCCTTAAGATCATTAGGTTGAATAAAGTTGTGATTGTTACTTTCATCATTAGAAGGTTTATTAAACTCTTCCTAAACCTCATACTCTTTTCTTTAAGAAATAATTTTGGTTGATTCATCCTATAAAGTTCTAATTGGAAGATTTTCATAAGTACTTTCCTTCTCATGATATTCTTCGATTTTTCTTATCACATCATCACTCTCATCTCCTTCTTCCTCTTCTTCTTCTTCTACTTCCACTTCCTCAACTATCTCTTCTTCCACTTCAGGTTCATGAATTATGACTTTCTTTCCCGGAGTCTCTACTGGTACTGGTTCTTTGAGAAATGACTCTGGTACCTGAATCTGTTCAGAGACTTTCTTAGTAGCCTTGAGAAGTGATGGAAAAATCTTAACTTCAGACATTTTCTTCTTTTTTTACTTCTATTTTTCTAGATTCTCTAGCTCTTCAGCAAATTTAATCTTCAAGGCTTTGCCTCGGTAGGATCTAGGCCAAAATTAGGATCTACTTATTTCTTATACTTCTTTTCTTCCCTCCATTTTTCTACAGCTTCATCAGGGAAAGTTTTTTGATTCTTCTATTTTGGAGGTGCTGACTGACTTTCTAGAATTGAAGGCTTCTCTTTGGTTTCCGATACTTTCTGCTTTCTATTCTTTTGTGGTTTCTTATAATTCTATTAATTCTGCCTTCTTTGTTAAATATTCAATTTCACTTTCTTATAGATCATAAAATTCTATGGATTTGATATTGAAACCAACTTCCATCCTCCTCAAAGTGTCATCACTTAGTAACAAAATCTTGAAGGTTCTTGGCTTAGAGATACAAGGGATTTTGAATGAATCTTGGCATAGCACTATGATCTTAGATATAATTTCCAGATACATGATTATTTTATATTTGATAGTTCCATTCTTGATATTGGTAATCATCATCAAGATATACTTCACCAAGTTTATCTTCCTAAAGTTGACTAGAAAATCCAGAACGTAGATGTCACTTTTATTTAAGGAGTCCTTGTCTCCTTTTCTCGGAATTAGAAAACCATGTACCCATAATTCTAGAATCATGAAATTTGTTGAAATATGGTTGATCTTCATTGATTTCACTCCTTTGAGTCCAAGGAACTCTATTTCCTTTTCCTTCTCAAAACTTTATGACTGATCTGGTAACTTATGGGTACAGAAAATTGCTTCTCCTTCATATGGTACTCCAATGATACTTTCTACCATTTTGAAGGAAAGGGAATAGGTTTTCCCATAAATTTTGAACAAAAACTTGTCTCTTTAACCTTCACTATAAAAGCTTACTATCTCGTAGAACTCAACAAGTAACTACGGGTAAATTGGATCCTGACATTTTGGTTTAGCTACGCAAATACTCTCCCATCCATTGAGCTTCATATTTTTTGTAATCAGGTAATTATACTTATTAAAAAATATTTTATCAACTAAGCTTTCTCTGTATATTTTCCACTATGTTATTTCCTTTGTTGAAGACATTTTTTTGGAGAGAGGCTTCCAAATACATTCATAGTCTGAGCAAACTCTAAAAAGAGGAATGGTCTTTTTGAAGAGAGGCAGAGCTTTGGGGATGAAAACCATAAAAACTGATATGGGATGAGATATAGGGGGACTTTATATAGGTGTTGAAGTGACAGTTTGAATTCCTGATTTGATTCAATGGTCTAAACAAACACAACATCATCTGACGGTTGAGATGAAAGATGAAGAAGGATTTGGTAGGTTCGGATCTTTTGAGGTTTTATTATGGTAAAAACATAGATTTAAGGAAATTGAATAAGAAATATTTTCTTAAAACAAGATAAAAATACAACCAAGTAAAATATTCAATTACAAAAAATTTAAGTAAGGAAAAATACCTTATGGATTTCTAGGAAAAATTTTAATAAAGGAGAAAATTATTTTTGAGAAATTTTAGATTCTAGAAAATTTTATTAAGGAATGAAAATTTTGGATTCCAGAATTTTGGGTTCTGAGAAAAAAATGAAAAATAAATTGGTTACAAAAAAATTATTAATGAAAAAAAATGGTTATTAAGAAAATGTACTCCTCCTATGAAAAGGATTTGCTTAATGTAAGAAGATAGGTTTCAAAAAAAGTTAATATGTAATATTACCTTATGGTTATCATTCCTAACTTTTGTTTAATATATTCAAATTTTTCGGAGGGTAATGATTTTGTAAAAATATCAACAATTTTATCTTTCACTCTGATAAATTGAAGAATTATATCTCCTTTAATTGTGTGATCCCTAAGAAAGTGATGCATAATATCTATGTGTTTTGCATGAGAGTGATGTGAAGTATTTTTACTTATGGAAATGGCACTAGTGTTATCACACAATATATGGGTTTTTGTAAAACTCATTCCATAGTCTGTGAGTGTGTGTTGCATCCACAATACTTAAGCATAACAACTTCCAACTGCTATATATTCAACTTTAGTAGTGGAAATTGCTACTGAGTGTTTCTTCTTACATGACCAAGAAACTAATTAATATTCTAAGAAATGAAAAGTTCCAGATGTACTTTTTCTATCCATTCTATATCCACCAAAATTAGTATTTGAAAATCTTTTTAAAACAAAATCATTTCCAAAAGTATAGAAAATTCTTAAATTCATGGTTCCCTTTAAATAGAGATAAATTATTTTCACTACTTTTAATTGGATCCCTTTGGATTAGATTGATATCTTCCATATAATCATATAGAAAACATTAAATCTGTGTGACTATATGTCTAGTATAGTAAAATTCCTATCATACTTCTAAATTATATTTAATCTACTGGTTTCTCAGCTTTATCAAGATCAAGAGAGTTTGAGGTACTGATTGGAGTGCTTATACTTTTAGTGTTGTCATATACATACTTTTTAAGAAGATCATTAATATGATTATGTTGTGATATATAGTTTATTTTGGTTTTTGAGAAATTTGAAAACCTAAGAAAAATTTTAACCCACCCATCATACTCATCTTAAACTCAGATTTCATTATATTCACAAACAAATCAGTTAAATATTACTAAGTTGAACCAAATATAATGTCATAAATATAAATTTGAGCAATCAAAACATTTTTCTTATCTTTATTTGTGAAAAGTTTTAGATCATCAGTTCCCTAAATATAATTATTTTATAACAAAAATCATGTAATTCTATCATACCAGGCTCTAGGGGCTTGTTTAAGTCCATATAAAGATTTGGTAAGTTTGAAAACATGTTCATGATATCTTGTGTCTTCAAGAACAGGAGGTTGTACAACATAAACTTCCTCTTGAACATGTCCATTAATAAAAGTACACTTCACATCCATTTGAAAAAATTTGAAATTAAATAATACTGCAACGGAAATTAAAATGGGAATAGATTCAAGTCTAGCTTCTGAAGAATAGGTTTCTTCATAGTCTATTCCCTCTTGTTGATTATAGCCTTTAGAAACTAATCTATCTTAATTTCTTAATATGATTCTATTTTCATAATACTTATTTATGAAGACCCATTTTACTCCAATTATGTAAGTTTCCTTAGGTTTTTTAACTAAGGTCCATACTTTATTCTTTTCGAATTCATTTATCTCATATTGTATGGATTTAATCCAATCATCATCACCTAAATCTTCATCAGTTCTTTTCGATCCTAATTGGGAAAGAAATTCTATATGTTCTACTTAATTTCTTAAGGAAATTCATGTAAATAGAGGTTGATTTAAATCACCAATGATACTATCACTAGGATAATTTTTAAGAACCAACTGATTTGGGTTTTGAAAAACTTGTTCATCAACATATGGTAGAAAATCTTTTGGGTAAATGATTCAGAAATATTTTCTTGAAAATTTCCTTTATCAGAATATTTTTCTATCAAAGGTTGATAATCAATTTTTGAAAACGCATCTGAGGATATAGGTTGGGGTTTTTTAAAAATAAAAGGATTAGATTCATCAAATTTGACATGCACTGTTTATTCAACAGTGCAAGCATTTTTATTAAAACCACTATAAGCCTTAGAATTAGTGGAATAGCATAGGAAAATTCCTTCATTATATTTGGGTGAAAATTTATGTAAATTATCTTTATTATTCAGGATGAATACTTTTCCACCAAATACTTTGAAGTAAGAAATTTTAGTTTTGTGACCAGTCCACAATTTATAAGCTGTTTTATTAGGAAAATTTCTGATTAAAACTCGATTTATAGTATAAAAATAAGTACTACCAGCTTCAGCCCAAAAAAAATTTGTAATAGAATATTAACTCAACATGGTTCTAGTTATCTCTTGAAGAAATCAATTTCTTCTTTCAACAACACCATTTTTTAGGAGTTCTTCGAGTTGAGAAGTTATGATTAATTCCTTTATTACTACAAAAAGTTTCAAAATATGAATTTTGAAATTCTCTCATGATCACTATGAATAGTTATCAATGGAATGTTTTTCTCACTTTTAACTTGGGATATAAAAGTTTTGAAATAAGAAAATTCTTTAGATTTCTTTTCTAGAAAATAAACCCATGTAAACCTAGTGTAATCATCAACTAAGAAAATTACATAATATTTTCCTCTAATACTTCTAGTTTTTTTGTCCAAAAAGATCCATATGCACTAACTGTAATGAATAAGAAGTTGAGACATCACAAAATGATTAAAAACTTGATTTATGTTTCATTCCATATTGACAAGGATTACAAAATTTTGAAGAATCATATATAATCTTTGGTAGATCCTTAACAAGTATTTTCATTAAGAGTTTTCATAAGTTCCCAAGGTTACAGTGTCCTAACCTTCTATACCATAATCGTGATTGATTTTCCATTTCACTAAGGCGGGGTATATTTTGGATCCTAAGGTCTTCTAAGTTTAGTGTGTATACATTCTATTGCCTATGGGCAGAAATAATAAACTCTTTGTTGGAATTGTGTACTAAACATTTATCATTACTAAAATTCACAAGGTAACCTTCATCACACAATTATCTTACACTAATGAGGTTGTTCTTAAGACCTTTAACAAATAAAACATTTGAAATTAAAGTTTTTCCAAGAAGAACAATGTTACCTATACCAACAATTTCTCCCTAAGCATTATCTCCAAAAGTTACTTTTCCTCCTTTCAACTTGATAATATTTTCAAAGAATGTTTTGTTACCAGTCATATGTTGGGAACATACACTATCCATGTACCATGTATTGTTGTTGGTACTTTCTTTATTTTCCTTAAAATAAGAGATTTAGACTTTCAGAATCCAAACTTTCCTGGATCCGGAAATTTTAGAGAGTAAAATTTTAGGAATCCACATTTTCTTAGTAAAATAAGATTTATGAAAACCTAAAGATTGGGTTTTATTTAAAGAAAAATTTCTTTCCCAATGTCCACTACACTAACATTTGGTTCAAAAATAATCGCATTGGGGAACAAAATAATTATTACTAAAAATAGGTTTGGAGTGAGTATAACCAATTCCTGAACAATTCCTTAGAGGAAGAATTTGAGAATACATTTTATCAAATTATTTCCTTCCTGAGGTAAAATTTGATAAAAGTTTCTTCAAGAAAAAAAATTCATATTTTAGTCTAATGACTAAATTCTTATCCTCAAAGTCATTAATCTTCAGAATTGAGTTATTCTCTAAAACACTTTCCTTAGAAATAACACTTTCAAGATCCTTAGAAAGTTTATCCTTCTCAGTATTAACTTCCTAAAGGTTTTTAGAAATATTTTAAAAATAAAAAGTTTCCTCATCAAGATCCATAGGAAGATCTGATACTTTTTTAGTTAAAATAAAAATTCTATAATTTTCTTTCTCTAACTTATTTTCTATCTTACAATTTTC
The DNA here is from genome assembly GCA_963277665.1 of Viscum album. Lineage (NCBI taxonomy): Eukaryota > Viridiplantae > Streptophyta > Magnoliopsida > Santalales > Viscaceae > Viscum > Viscum album. The sequence goes on along the minus strand of OY728121.1, from coordinate 81,958,189 downwards.
ATTCTCAATAATTTTACCAAACCTAGAAACTACTTCATAATAAGGTAAAGAGTAATATTCATCAGAAGATGATTCTTCATCTGAAGACTTATAATATTTATCATCAGTATAATTTTCATTCAAAGATATATTAGTAATAGATTAAGCATTGTGTACCGTGGCCATTAGACAATGATTTTCAATGGTTAGATTGGCTAGTAGACCAATATTTTTCTTACTAGAAGATTCATACTCTAAGGATTCATCAGATGAGTCACCACCACTAGCACTCCACATATCTCTATCCTTCAAGTCTTTCTTAGCCTTAGTATTATAATACATCTTTCTATTTCTCTTAGAATGCTTTTCTTTTATATATTTTCTTTTGAGAATGGGACAATATGGCCTGATGTGTCCAGCTCATTTGCTTTCATAGAAAGTGACTTCATAATCTTTCTTGTCCTTTCTTTCTTTCTTTATTCTTATATATATACTAAAAGAATTTCTTTCCCACTATCTTGTTCATCCTTCGAGCAATATTAGGTAACTCATTTTCAGAGTGTTCACTTTCACTAGACTCAGTAGAACAGTGAATTTCTTAGACTTTCATCTTGTAACCCTTTATGGAGTCTTTACTTTGGTAGTAGTAAAATATACACTCCCATTTCCATTATTCTTCTTATTCGTGTCATCATCTCTCTTCATTCTTGTTTCATGCTATAAGAGAGTACCAAAAAACTCATCAAGAGTAATTTGAGTGACTTTTTTGTTTTCATAAATGGCTGTTCTTTTTTATTCCCACTCATTTGGCATAATATAAATTATCTTGTCCACAAGCACTTCATCATCAAGACCTTTCCCTCCCATAGATTGAATACTGTTTACAATGGTCATAAATCTTTATTTCACTTTGCAAACTGGTTCTCCATAGGGAAAAACGAATCCATGATATTCAACTCTCAACATAGCTCTTCTAGTTTCTATCACTTTGGAAGTCCCAAAATGTGTAACATCAAGTTTATTTCAGATTCAATTGTCCACTTCACAAGATGATATTTTACTATATATATTCATGTTCATAGAACACAACAAAGTATTTTGTACCTTGTAATATAGTTAATATTCTGATTTTTCTTGGTTGGTGAAGGTTTTGATGTCCCTGTCTAGAATTTTGTAGTCACTAGTAATCATGACAAAGTTATCTACTCCGTTTTTTATAACAAAATTCTTTATTCTATCTATACAATACTCATAATCATTACCATCAAAAACAGGAGGTCTGGTAGGAATAAGGTTATCAATGGAACCAACATTTGTTCCTACCATTCTATAAGAAAATATCTTTCCACAAAATTTGTTAATAGAAAAAGATTATGAACAAATATAAAAATCCTTAAGGAAAACTTGAACAAGAAAAGTTAAGAAAGAAAATTTAGAACAAGGAAAACTTGAGAAAGAAAACTTATATGTGAGTATAAGTATTTTAGATACCTACTCTAATACCAATTGTAGGATCAAAATAGTATATGTAGATACTAAATTACAAGAGGGGGTGAATTGTAAGTTTAAAAACTTTCATTTTTATACTTAAGGAAAACTATGTTTAATAAAGTTAAACAAGGTAAATTCACAAATTCTCTTTTAGTTCTACTAAAAAAACTTTATTAGGTTCCAGAAAAATGAATTTGGAAATGAAACTTAAGAAAAAAATTCTTAAAGGAAGATTATACCTCAAAGTGTATAGAATCTTATTTATCAGAGTAAGTAAAGTACAAGAAAGTATAAGAAAGTTATACTATCTTCCTTTATCAAAATATAGTAGAAATAAAAACTTGAAACAAAAACAAGTAACAAGTAGGAAATTTTTTAACCCAAAGAGTAGGGTATCCAACAACCTTGTATAAAGTTCCCTTGATTTATAACTTCAAGAAAGTTTGTCTTACCCACACCAGTGTAATCCCTCTAAAGGAATATCATAATTTGTCTTGTTATCCCTGCAAGGCCTTGATCTTTAAGGTAGTTGGCACATCTATCTTTCTATCCCTAGAAGCCCTTGATTGTACTCAGCAACAATCAGAGTCACACAAAGAAGGCTGAACAAGATGTTCAGAATGCACAAATCATGAGAGTCTATCTCTCTAGAAATAAATTCACAACATGTGACCTCTAGATTGATGGAACGGTAATGAGCTTATTCAAATGAGCTCCTATTTATAGGTAAAACTTCAACGATCGGCTCCCTCCTTTGATGGTCATATTTTTCCTTGAATTTCAGAGGGAGATGTACACATGTCACTCATCCAACAGTTAGTTAGAAATAGATTTCATGATATCTTTTCATACTTACAAAATCATATGTATGGAAAAATGAATTATTTTAACTAATTCTGAATATCTGGAGTCTAAGGAAAAATATAATTCAGAATCTAATAATATAAAAAATTGGTTTCTATAAAACATTGATATTTGGATTCTGTTTTTTAAAGAGTTTAGAATATGAATTCTATAGATTTCGGAGTCTGAATTCCAATGAATTTGGAGTCTAAATTATGAGTAATTCAGAGTCTGAAATATGAGGAATTCAGAGTCTGAATTCTGAGGAATTAGGAGTGTGAATTACAAGTAATTTGGAGTTTGGATTATAAAGAATCTGGAGTCCGGATTATGAGGAATTCAGAGTCTGGATCCTAAGTAATTTGGAGTCTGAATTCGGAGGAACTCAGAGTCTGAATTTTATAGAATTTGGAATCTGAATTTCGTAGAATTTAGAATCTGAATTTCAAAGAATTCAGAATATGGATTTCCAAAAATTCAGAGTCTAAATTTCAAAGAATTTAGAAACTTAATTTAAGATAATTCGAAGTCTGATTTTAAGAAAATTTGGAATATTAATTTCATAGAATTCAGAGTATAAATTTCAGAGAATTTGGAATCGTAATTTCATCGAATTCGGAGTCTGGTTTTTAGAGAATTTGGAGTCTTAAAACAGAACACTCTATATCTTGGGAACTATAAGATTCCAAAGTTTTAGATATGAATCTGAAATTTTTAACTTAGTAATAAAATGAGTTTGATTATGAGAAATTATAAAATGATACAATGAAAATTAAGGTAAGGATAAAAAACTTCCTTAGAGAAGGGAAATTTTCCTTAAGAAAATAGTTATTAGGGAAAGGTAATTTTCCTTAGATAAAGCGTTTTTTATTTTCAAAACATAGAAGAATGGAAAAATCATAAGGAAACATTATTTACTCAATAGTATTGATGGGTGGGCCTCTAATTATATATTTTGTTGATACATTGAAATTCTAATGAGGTGAATTAATAATCTATTATTAAATGGTTTATTTAAAATCATTTTTATACCATCTTGTTAAAATTTATTGATTGTATATATATCATGATATCTAATATTAATCATTTACTTCATTATGATTTTAATTTATATTACTCATGAGATTATTATATTTATATTATTCATGGAATCATTATGTACTCAAGTTATTGATTAAATGGAATGTTCATTCAGTTATTTACCTTTTCAAGTTAATTATTTCATATCTAATCCTGATAGTCAAGTTATTAATTAAGTGGAATACGTGTTCAGAGGTTTAACTTTCCATATTGATTATTCCTTATTGATTATTATTTATTTATTCATGATAAATTATACTTTATGTAAATATTATTAAGCATCTGAGATCACTCTTATTTTTTCCCTTTCCCAGGATATGAAGAAGGAATCATTGATTGAGGTCAAGAATATGGAATTGTCTGCATTAACTATGTTTAATTTCATGTTTTCAAATATAATATGAGATTCAAGTATGTATCTAGTTCACCATGACTACTATTCTATTTGTTCATTTGGGATGTGATCACTTGTATCTTATACCAATTTAATAATTTAACCATCTATTATGGGATACTGGGGTATGGGTCTTTATAGTTGGTACGGAGAAGTTTACCAAAAACATTTGCAACTATATTTAGGATAATATATATTAGGGATCATGGCCCTATGATATAATATTAGAATATGTATAGAGTAACATCATAAATTTTTGGTGAGGTTGATATTATATTGATTTCCTAAAAATAAATCAATTTCTAGACACTAAAAGTAGACATGGTTCTTGAATAGTTATACCTTGGGGTAATAACCTTGAATATGGTGCATTGGGAATTGGCTTGATCAACACCTCGTGCAATACAATGGGCCATAATGTATAACTAATTTGACGGTCTAAGAGGATAAGAATAGAATTATTCACATTTTATTTAAAACCCATTTTGATGGATTTGAATAGATGATGTAAATTAAAACCCTTGGTCAAACCTAAGGTTTTTGAGATTAAAAAGAAGGTTAAATGATTCAAAAATCCTATAAATGATTATACGGTTATTCCACTCTGATTATTATTTCTTGCACTATACTTTATTGATTTAGTCAATGGATGGATTTCAAAGGAATCGTGTTAATATTGATTATGATAGAGAATGAGGTTATTCTGAGCAACCAAATGGGTTGCTGAATGCGGTGAAAGATATTGTGGATATTCTTAATCAGTTATCATGATATATGATTAAAAAATACCTTAACTAACTCTTGGTCTAACCAAATATAATATGGATAGATTCCTCTAAGATCTCGAGTATTGGAGACTATGAAGGAAAAAGGGCTCAAGTTCTTTCATGTCAGAAATAAATAAAGAGACACCTAGTAGAATGTCTCAAAGGAATAGGAACACATTTTATGTGTGTTAAAAATGTAATAGAGTAATGAATTGTTGAGGAAAATTGTGTAATTGATTGGATTGAAATAAATTCCCCCATATGAATCCATTTAAAGTTAGTAATCTTGAATTTGGAGAACCAATACCTTTTTGAGTCAAATACATCTTTTAAAGGTTAACTAATAGACCAAGTAATGACTTATATTGATGTGAATGGGTTTTAGTATTTATGTATTTGGATTAATGAAGTAATTTATAGAAGTATTTTTGTTAATGGTATTTTGTTTACAATAATCATGAAACATCTAAGGAATGTGTTAATTTTTTGAATCATATAAATCTTTATCTAATATTAACTATAAAATTATGGATACTATTTTGGGATTTTTATTTTAAGGTTAAACATAATTTTAATTTTATAACCCCCCGTTTTTTAGGTTTTATGTGATGGGTGTTTATCATGATTAAGGATATTTTTTTAGATATTTATGGAAATATAACCCATTGGTTTAGTGTATAAAAAAATTATTTAATAAATAATACATTTAAATTTTATTGAAAAAGGATTAATGGTACTAGTAATATTTAATAATTACCTTAACATTGATGTTATATCAATTATGGATCATCATAATTTTGGAATGTTATAGGAATTATATTTATATTGTTTTGTAAGATGGAAATCTTGCAAAATGGATGAAAACTTATCGTATCTGATGAGGTTGTAGGGCTTAAACCCACAATTGAAGGTTGATAATTATTTCATGCATACACCGTCCTATGTGATATACTAGTTAATATGACATTGTTTTTATATAAAAAAAAATCATTGATAAATATTATGTTAAACTTTGGGTGTTACTATTGATGTTTAAAGATCAATTTATTATATTACATATGCTAACCATTTTGGTTTGGTAAAAATTTTGAAATATATGGAAATAATTTCCACTCATTTATAGATCATATGATCTATTAAAATTAAATTTTAGCTCTTCTGGAATTAAAATAAATTTTTTAAATTTATTTCCTTGAGTAAGGGATGAAGTCTAATTTGATCAATTCATAACCAAAGGATGGAATGTTTCTTATGAAATAGAAACATATCAATTATGTGTATTTACATATATACATAGACATTATATTAATTAATAAACATTAAAAAATGATCTTGAAAAAAAATTAATCATATTTAATTCAAATTTGATGAATCAAATGGTCTTTTTACTCATTGTAGATTTATGGTTTTTTTATCTTTCTATTTTTAATTTACTTTCTTATGATCAATTATCTCTATCACTTTCCATGATTATTAACTATTTTCTTCCATGTCTATGTTCCCACTTCCCACTAATGTAATCCTACGTGGAATCCAAGTTTTTTTTATTCTATATGACATTCATATGACCCTTCCTCTCTTATCAAGAGAAATATTTGTTAAAAAAATTTATATTGTTGGTTTTCATCAATGGTATTTTAAAATATTAAACTATTCATTTTTGAGAACAAGTTCAAGTTGTGAATTTACAAATTTTTTGTGGTGGGGAGAATGTAACATAGTAAGATTCTATAGTATAATAATTTTAAATAAATTAATTCTATTTCATATCTTGAGTTACACAAAACACTACAATTTTAAAAGAAGAACATTATGTTTTAAGGAGTATACAATATAAAACACAAACCTTAACTGACATGTGGAATATATTATTTAAATATAACCATTACAACATAGCTATTGAATTGGTAGCTATGAGTATGACTATGTAATTTAGTAAATATATATAATCTTCTTACCCAATACAAATTTATTCATAAATTCTTAATATATATGAACTCAAGTATTAATAAAGTTATTTACTTCAAGAAAAAATATATTTCCTTCAAAAATGATTATTATTATTGTTTACATGAAAATATGATAATTAATTTTTAGATATTTTATAAATGTAGTTTTATAAAAATAAAAATAAGATTTTAAATAAGAATTTTGATATTCACTTAGGGTAAAATTTTACGATTTTTCCAAAAATATTGATTTTTCAGTGAAAAGTAAAAAATACCGATATTTGGTAAAATTGTCATTTACCTTAAAAAATTATGTAATGTAAATGTCCCATTATGATATTAATATTATTTCAATTTAACATACTTATTATTTATTTATATTCCATTCAATTAGTTAAATTTAAATCATCTTTATAATTGATTTTAATATAAGTTTATTTTTTGGCTATAAACAACATTATTTATAAAAAACTTATAGTTCATAATGTATATAAATTTTAACTAATTAAAATATCCCTTAAGGGGGTTTTATTTAAAATAAATTTATAAATTTTATATATATATAAATTTTACTTTAATTTAATTTAATTTTTATTACTTGTCATATAGTTTTTATAAGATCATCTAAAGCTTTTAAAATAATTTTCTTGAAAACATATTTATCAATAGGTATGTGAGATTAATTTTAAATTAAACTCTTAAACTTATGTGAATTAAATTTAAAAAATGGTTTCCATATTTGGAATCATCAAAATTATTATTATATAATACGGTCAATTTTTTTTCATAACGAATATTTTAAATACAAAACATATGTTAATAGGATTAATGTTAAACTTGTATTCCAGGGAGATTGGTTAATATAAAGAGGAAAATATAATAAAATGTGTAATACATGATTATTTGTAATTATATAGGTTTTTATGGTCCTTATCTTTCATCCCCTAATTTATTTTTCAAATTTTTATGCGCATTAATTTAGAGTGAATTCACATTATTAAATAGTTTTGGGTATTTACAAAAAATGAAACTCCTATTAAATTATAAAAGGGAACTACCTCCCCTTACTTATTCACACATATCAATCCATTTGTCTTAAATAAACCTGTAAAAAATATCTCATAAAAATCCATAGACAAATTATAGAGGTTTTGGTCTTCCCAAAAGACCAACCCTAAGGTCATTAATAAGAGATCCATAAGTGGTTCTTCTAAGGGAAGATAATTGTCTTCAAAATTCTCTACCTTTTAACTCATATTTTCCACAATAAATTATATATTAAAATTTAAAATATAATAAAACAAGTATATCCCATATACTAATATGTTATAACGCTTAATGAATAAAATTTATCCATCTTCTCCTCCATCAAATAGAAAAAAAATTCATCGCTCATGTGTATAATGGACTATTTCCTCATGAATGGATTTAATATGTTTTCATCACCAATATAAATTTTTAGTAATAATTATTTAAATAATTAATAAAAAAAATAAAAATGATATTATTTTATTTTATAAAAAATTAATAAACCATACACGTACTTACCCTTTCACCCATTAAGGGAATGATATTATCGCTCATACGTATGTACGACCTATAGTCTCCACAAATCTATGTGAATCATTTTCCAATAAAAATAGTACAAAACGGTTATAAAAATGAATCAAATAAGTAAATATTATATTTATAACATTAATATCATTTTTTATATGACAGAACTATATGATATAATCAAGAACTGGAACTTTCTTGAAAAAATATGAATTAGAAAACAAGACAAAGTAACACCTGAAACAACAATAATAATAAAAGATTATTAACAAATGGGTCATAAGTTATTACAATAGGATCATATCTGATATTATAAATAAGAATATGGCCCTGTTATAAATTAATATCATTCTAAAAACCATTATGTATGAGCTAAAAATACATTCAACCAAAAGGAAGCGTGAGGTGAGTTGTTTTTTTCTAAATTTTATTTCATTGAGTCATATTGTTATTTTATAAACCTAATTTATTTATATTGTGTATATAATATAACTTTTAAATTATTATAATTAATTCCTAATACTTTTTGTTATTTTATTAATTGGAATTATTTCATACAAGGGTATTTTGACTTGAAAATTTCCAAGTTGGAAATGAATTTCATAATGTAATTCTTTTTATTTCACCACATTACTTCTATATTGTATTTAATATTATATGATTATTTGTGTAAGGAATTTTAATTATATAATTTTTTATTTAAAAATTTATTTTGAGAATTTAAATTTTACACACATAATTGGTTCATTTATAAATTCTCACATCAACATCAGTATCATTGTATTGGATTCTTATCTCAAATTGTATTCTTTGTGAAATATGTCATGATGGACACCTAACTAATTTTATGAGGTGTATGTACTAAACCATGGATATATTATATCATTAATTTTCTTATATTAATTATATTTTATGTTTCATTTGATGTTATTCCATTCATGGGGATTACAATTAAAATGATATTGAAGTGGTAAGAGATTTTTATTTCAATATCAATTTAATCAGGATTATTTATACTTGAATTTTAATTAGGGAATTTATTTGATAATTTTATAATAAACCCCTATAATATTATTCTACTATGGTTATTCATTATGTATTTGAATTAATTATTCCATTTTCCTCTCATTGTTATTTAAAATTATTGAGATAAATTTTTTAATAAAATCCAACTACATTTCTCTCTTTCACCGAAAATCATTTTTTTTTCAAATCCATTTTTTCTGTAAATGTTTCCAAAAATGTTTTACTCTGATTTCTTAAAATCATTTTTAACCATAATTGACTTTTTTTTTTAAAAAAATATGAATCTTTATGTTTTTTCTAAACAATGTAATTTTGAATTTTCATTTAAAAATGTAAAAGGAATATTTTTTAACATACTCATTAGGAAAAGAACATTACCACCATCATTACCTCTAATTTATTTGATGATTACTTTAAAAGTTTGAAAAAACTTTTAAGTGGTTTTTCAAATATTATGGATACATAATGTTTTTTAGATGTTATTTACAAATGTGAAAGAATATTTTACTCAATAATGTTTTTAATAATGTTTTTATGGTATTACTATTCATTAAAAAACCTTTATTTTACATATACTCCAATGGGGATATGTTATAATGATATCATTTTAATTTCTCTATATAATTTATGATCATTTTGATGAGAGAAACTATTGGAATTCTATTTCATGATTAGTTTTTCTAATCAATAACTTTCCCTAGAAATATTGAATTTCTTTTGATCATTAGATGTTACATTTCTCATAAATATCCATATTATTTATCGTGGATATGTATGTTAATTAAACAATATATCATTTATATATATGATGTTTTACTTTGAAATTTGTATGATTAACTATAGAAATATTAATATTTAGTATTATTTATTAAATATGGTAATTTATTGATAAGGCATATTGTTCATGAATTAAATCAATCATTAAATATATATATATATAATGCATTGTACATGTAGTGATGGGTGGGGCCTAGAATTATATAGTCCCTTGATGCACCAATAGTATCATTAGGTGAATCAGTAAGCTAGAATTAAATGGGGTATTACCCATAGTTTGAAACTATATTATTAAAGGTCTTAACGGTACAAATATCCTGATGTCTGATATCATGACAAAAAATATTAATCATTTACATTATTAAGAATTCAGTTATTATTATCCATGAGATATTTTAATTAATATTATACATTGATGCATTTTATGCTCAATTTGTTGAATAAATGTAATGTGTGTTTAGTTATTTTCCTTTCCCTATTCATTATGTCCTATATAGTCCTGAAATTCAAGTTATTGATTAAATGGAATGTGTGTTTGGATATTTACCTTTTCATGTTGATTTTTCCTTATTAATTATAATTTATTTATTCATAATATCTTTGAATTTAAGTAAATATTATTGATCATACGATATCACTATTAATTTGTTTCCATTCCCAAAGATATGATAAAGGAATCTTTGAATTAGTTCAAGGTTGTGGAACTTATTACATTCAATATGATGTGCTTTAGGTTTTCAAATATAATGTGATATTCAAGTATGTATCTACTTTACCAAGATAAATAAACTATTCAGATCTTTGGGATGGGATCACTTGTATCTTATGCAAATATAATAACATAACTACCTACTTTGAGATATTGAGGTCATGGTATTTAAATAAAGAACTACCATCTGGTAAATGTATATTAGAAAAAGTTATAAAACTAAAAAATAATCTCAATCATGTCCTCAATCGCATGAGGGTCAAGAAACCTCATAATATTGGTTGTATATGTCACCAGAGGTTCTGAAACTCATGGAGAAAATGTATATACTTATATGGTCATACTAGAATATCAATTTCATAAAATGTAGAATAATGAATACCTACATTATGAAAGGTGGGTCTACTCACTAAATAATAGGTAGAGTCAATGCTCACAACATGAATGGTGGAAAACTATCTTGAATTATACCATGGATGGAAACATAGTCACTCATGTGGTTATTAAAATGAGGTGTAACCACTTGTAAAAGAAAATATCAAACTTACCTTTATATCATAGTTGGTTTTCTACATGGTGAGATCACGTAATTTAAAAAAAACAGACCACTGATCAAAATTATATATTGGGAACTCACTCAGGAAGTAATTTTAATTGAATGATCCATTCTTATATGATTTATATACAATTATTTCTTCCCTGTAATAGTTTCCCTGGTATATTTAGAAGATAAGAAGTTTATCAGAGTCCTGGTGAAGGGATATGTCTGACACATCATCAACACTGGGTTATCTACATCGAAGTCTAAACTTAAGACCCTTTAACACCGTTTTCCAAAATACACCAACTAATCCTCACTAGAAATCTAATGTAAAGCATCACACCTATGAAAATCATGGATCAAATACCACTCTAACATGACCTGAACCACCGAGACCACTCCTATGTGGTGGTAAGCTAAGTGGGCCACCCTAAGTCTGCATCCAATTGGTCATGTGTGGGTTATTATCAAAGAGTTGGCATATCACATGTAATGGTAGGTTTTATCTTAATGGAACTCTATATAAGAAACACCTCCATATAGTACATAATAATTTATAATATATATAAATAAAAATATCCTCAATATATATTTCATATCACCATTCTAACATCAAAAAAGATAAAATTGTACATAATAGACAATAAAAATGGTCTATATAGAAATCTAATAATTGAAAAGGGAAACTAAACAAACAACTAAGATAAAGTGGTCCCCATAATGAAAAAATTATATATATTAATACAATCCAATATTACCACCTACGAGCATCAGTAAACTCCACCAACACCACAACCACTATAGTGAACACTAAACTATCAATCATCTATATAAGACGGAACACATATGGGAGAAAATTACTATATAGGGGTGAGTATATATAGATAATGTATAATGAATAAAAAAATAGGGAAGGTATAATATGAATAACCATTCATCTAAAAAACATAACTATATGGGAAAGATGGTATATCTAAAAAATAATCTATAAATTCATTAATTATGTAAACCCAAAAAATATGAGAGTATCCAGTTATGAAACAATACAATCATAAGAGAACTAGGAGGAATACCTAAGAATAAGATCTTCCTGGACCTAGTAATCTAGGTCAAATCTCTAGAACTATTGTGGGGGACCTTGTGTTATTGAAGAATAAGTAGAAATTAAGGTATTAACAACCCAATTGGAGGACTTGTGCTCTATATAAGACCTTAGATGGTGGATTAAAGACTCTTCTGATAGAGGAATCTTGCACCAAGAATTTTGGAGAAGTATAAAATCCTATATATTATGTGTGGTTCTTCTACCATGACATTAAACATGATTGTAAGGGACTAAAACCCCCATGAATATTCCAATCCTCATTAAAAAATCCTATTATTTGTAATACCATATTAAGAATACTAAGTTAAACCCATTTCCTAATGTCTCACCTCTAATATCAGTGAGAAGAATACCATTTTTTCTTATGTGAAAAATTATTAGGATGGACTATTAGTATGTCTATATATGAGTCTTGAGAAAGGAGAAATGAAAATGACACCATGTTTGGAAAAGTACATGACATGTATTATAGGGATACACATTGCATAACCCCAATAACATTATGTTCAGACACTACCTCACCACATGGTGTGTAATGGTCCATTGACATGGTGTGTTTAGTTAGGTACCCTTGGTTTGGGACTGACATGGTAGTCGGCTTATACCACCATATCTTTTTCAATGTAAAGTCCAAAATACATGACCTTTCCTAATGGTTACATGGTATACAGAATCATCAAATTTAGTCATCATTTATAGCTAATGTTGAAAGTTGGATAAAAAAAAGGATACATGATGTGTGGTCTTAAACAAGATAGTGTGTATAGACACACGACTACCTGAGTGTATAATCCATGATCATTCAATATCGTTCATCTTGGGGAACATGGTGTATGTACCAAGGAAACATTCCTTGTGATAAATAAATTTTGATAAACTCAATCTATGGAATGAAACAAGGCACATTGTTTTTTGTATATGGAACTACATTCTATATAGTCAAGATCTATTCAAAGATTCTATGAAGTATCCAAAATTCCATTATTTTCATTCTTATTACTTCCAAAAATATGCTAATCTTCCCCAAAATCCATATACATAGTTTTAGTGTCTCAAATGATTGATTTTAAACCATGTGTCCTTATAAAAATATTTCAAAACCACTTTTCATGATCCTAAACATAATTTCACCATCGATCTGGTTCTAACACAACATCTCAAGATCCTCTATTTAGCAATGAATCTACTGTATTCTTGGAAAATTTCTTTCAATACCAAAACTATAAGTAATGATCCAAGAATTTGGTCATCCATAAAAAAGACTAATATTTTTTGAATCTATATCTAAAGAGAAGTTATTCGATGAATGTACATAGAATGTGGTAAGTAAATCCATTGAAATATATTAGATTAAAATTAATGATATTTATTGTGAGGTATGAACACTGATTATTGAGAATGAAATTTTAAGAATAAATTAAGCACAATGAAAGATAATTATTTTAAGGGAAAATTAAATAACGGTTAAATATTTAGTAAAATGATCTTAAGAACTAATTCAATAACTTAGGATCAGATATGGATTGTAATTTAGAGTGTTGTATTTTACATCAATGTTAAGTAAATAAATAAGGTTTAATGGTGAAAGAGAATAGTTAATATTAAGATGGTACTTCCTATGGTTGATTTTAAATCTGACACTCTATATGTTGGTACATTGAAAGATAGGCTAATATTAGAGATGTCACACAATGATATATAATAATGTTCTCCAGATGGTTGTTTATGATGATAGGGGAGTTGGTATCTCTATAAAATAATATAATGAAATGGATTTTATGATTATTAAACCGAGACTATGTGGGAATCAGTCACATTCTAAAGGTTTATGATAGAAAAATAATTTATATTTTAATGAACTAAATTAAAATATATCATAGGAATATGATGTTTTTCAATAATTTACATGGTTATTTGTAAAGAAAATTAGAAACATATCAAGAATATGTACTCAAATAAGTTATTCAATGTGAATTTGAGTCAGATAGAAGATGAACACATGGATGTTATAGGAAAAATGTTAAACAAATAATCTCGGATTCAAGCTGATGAGTACTCATTGTTATATGTTAGGTGACATGACATTAGAGGATATCAGGTCTATATGATGAATAGTGATAAAGGAATGAGATGTGTTAAATTTTTTAAGAGAACAAACATTTTAATGTATAATTAACAGGGAATTAGAGAAGAATATTATCTTACAAAGTACATAATATTCTCATTACACATGAAAGATATTGGTCAATGTATTCTATTATGTGAAAAAATTAAAAATATTATGTAATATATATAATATACTATATTGAAAATTTACTTACCACAGTGGATATTAGAAATAAGACAATGATATAATAACTCTAATAATTTTAACAGTCATTTACTCTTTTGGAAACTGGTTTTGAATAAAAAATTGACTAAGGGGAGAATAATTAAGGTTTTTTTTAGATTAAATAACTCTTATAAAAAGAGTAACATAAGGAATGTATGAATCTTCATTTTTATGAATTTTTGAAGCTTTTGTAACAAAAATTAATATTTTTATACATTGAGATGTTGGTGCTAAAGTGAAAATTTTACAAAATATGAGGTATGCTTGAGAATAATAAAGACTGAACTATCTAAAGGGACCATATGATAACTCAAATGATATTATATTTAAATTTATGGATATAAACATCATAATACTCATTAATAATATTTTTCTTCAAAATGAGTTAAACACTACAATGGTTAAAGAAATATACGATGTGATAACTTATAAAAGCATCAAAAGTTTCCAAATAGAAACTACCAGAGGAAGAGACAATGTGTAGATTTTATAAGGATGAGGGATTCCAAAACCTCATAAATTCATAGACTATATTTTTCATTCTTCTGTAATGTAAGATAAGGTAAATCAATAGTACGTGTTTGAGTTAGTTGATAATGTAAAATATAAATAGTATAGAAAGACAAGACGTTTGATATTTCTAAACGACTGAGGTTGAGGCTGTTGAAATGGTAGTTATGGATTATCTTGATTATAAATTACTATAGAAATTTATAATAGAAAATGAATAAGATGATCCAGTAATTAATGATGATGAAAAATGGCAGATGTAAATCAATAGTATCATAAATAATAAGAGTTTAGTAGACTAATAAGAATAAAGAAATCTAGAAAATCTAGAGTCATAGAATATAGACATTGAGTTGATCCTGAGATGATTTTGATGTTATAAAATCTCCCAAGTGAAAAAGATCATATATTATTAAGATAAAATGGTAAGGAAGTTTAGATTAGTGTATTTTTATCTACTAATAAGTTAAGGATATACATTGATTAGAAGATGTGATTATTAAAATAAGAGTTTATGGAAATTTATGCAATAAGTAGTAAAACTAGAAGGACAGATTCTAGAAGTTATTTTTCAAACATATTTCTGATAAACAAATAGAGAATACTGGATCCTCAATAGTTATGTCTTTATTTTTTTGATGATTCAAATCCTCGAATAATTAGCATGGAAATGAATACAAAAAAAAATATTTAGAGAATTAGATGTTAATGTGAGAACTGATTCGTAATCTATTTTATGTAAAATTTATGTGATTTTAATGTAAAGGTAGAGATATTGAGATTGAAGTTAAATGATAAAAATATCCAGATTCATAGTTTTCTATTCATATAAAAATTTATGGAAAAGGTGAAGGTTCTTGACCAATATATTCAACTCAAAAATTTTCTTCTCATTCCAACAGATGGAATAATATAAAGATTTAGTTAGTTAAATATTTCATAAATGTTTAATTAAATTATTAAGGAAATAATTTATTCAGAACTCATGTTGATTGAGAGATATTATAATTAGAGGGAGTAGTAGACTAGTAAATTTTGTAGGATCACGGGGGTTCATGTTTTGAAGAATCTGTAAATATAAATTTTGAGGAATCAATTTTTTTTCTCTCTAAGTTAGGTATTATGAAGCTGGGAGAAAGAACCCTATCATGTTTCATCATGCATAAGTCTAGGAATTTATTTTTTTATAGATAAGAGATATAGAAAATTTTAGTTTCCAGAATATTGATTACATGACCAAATTTCTTGATATATAGAGGAGAGTGTTGTTTTTGAATTTTTAGAAATGTAGAGAGGAAGAATATATTTCAATTGATGTATATAAATACGAGATATAATGGATGATATTATTTATATGTTCATTAAGAATAATGTTTAATGAGTAAAGGCTTCCAACATAATCCAGGACCCCCTAGTTGAGAGACTAAATAATATAGAGAGTTAGTATAAAGAAATAATCACATATATAATTAGTTAATATTTAGAAATATAATATGGTGATGTTTGTGTTCTAGATAATACCTTCTCTCATTTATAGAATAATTGATCATCCATTGAAAAAATTATGAGAATAGTGAAAATATTTATCTAGGGATAATAACTAAATAAAACAATTAATAGGTTTCACAAATTTGGACCAAACCTTGTAAATAATTCAGTATACTACTATTCCTTTTCATTATTATAAATAAAAGATAGAGTAAGGGAAGAGGTTTTATAATAATGATATATAAATATTAATATAGTCACAACTTAAATTAACAAAATATTTTAAAATGATAACATTGAAATTATTTTGAAAATTTTATTAACACTAATTCACGCACACTCTTGGCATGACTGCACGATCTACTGAACACATCAAATGATGTCATAAAATAATGTTTTATCCAATTAGATCTAGTTTTATTGAATTTTTTTAAATACATTACATGAATTTTATATTTTAAAATTTTATATATATGCCTAATTTAAAGGCAACTTAATTTACACCAGTTAGTCCCATCATGGAGTTTTCAGGAATAACATTGAAAAAATAGAAGAAGGAGTTCTATAAAGTTAAGGATGTTAGAAACTCCAAATACACAAGAGGAGGGCACATAAATATATGAAGGAAATGAAAATATTATTGGTTCACAAGTTTTGTTTGATTTTATTCCTTTAAATGAATTGTGTTTAAGATATAGGGGAACTACTAGAAATTAAATCTATATCCATGGACCTATAGCCACGGTTTTATAGGTTCATTGATATATCTTTCTAATTTCCATGGTTTAATTTAATAATGGTGGCTATACCACGTGTTTTCCTATTTGGTATCGGGGTCCCCTGATTCGCTACTCTCGCGCTTCTCCCGACTTCTTCTCCTCCCAGCTTCTTCTCCTCCTAATAAGTTCTCCTCCCCAACCTCGCCTGACCGCAGCGCCCTCCTCCCCAACCTTGCCTGATTGCAGTGCCCTCCTCCCCCGATGACTTCTCCTCCCCGACATTTTCTCCTCACTGTGGTGCCCTCCTCCCTGACGACTTCTCCTTCCCGACCTCTCCTCTCCGACCTCTCCTCACCGCGGAACCCTCCTCTCAGACAAAATATCTCACCGCGGCGCCCTCCTCCCGACGACCTCTCTCACCGTGGCACCCTCCTACCCGGAGACCTCTCTCACCACGGTGCCCTCCTCTCCGACGACCTGTCACCGCGGTGCCCTGCTCCTGGCTTCTAATCAATGCAGGTATTTTATACCATATTATCTCATCAATGTTATGATTTTAAGGTTGTAATGTGATTTTAATTTCATGTGATGGTTATTTAGATCTCCCTTCCTCTTTTATTTATAGAAGACATGGGTAGAGTATAAGTAGGAATTTAAGGCATATTGATGTGATGATGTTCAACATATAAGGGAACCATACACAGTGATGGTGATATAAGAAATATTGATAATAAAATATATGGGATTGGAGTCCTAGGATGTTTTATGATGTTTAATGTAATTATTCAAAAAAAAATATTTAGAATAGGTTCAATCAAGTTTGAAGATGTTTGGATAAGGAAAAGTCACGTCTTGGAAGCATTTATTGTGTTTTTATGATTAAACTACTATTTCAATAGGATGTGAATCATCAAAATTCTTTTTCTACTACATATGTATGAGTAAATCAGAATTCTAGGAGAAACATGGGATTCAAATTTTATAATGGGGAAATATAAAATAATACCATGTTTCTATAGTTCTATGTATAAATAATTTCACAGTGTTAGGAATAGAATGAAGATTGTGTCAGAATTCAATGAATATTTACATTAAATAAAGGAATACCTATATATTTTAATACAATAATAAAACTATTTCTTTGGGTGTTGTGAAGCACATGGTGGGTGAAAGATGTATTAAAACATCATATTAGAAGATTTTTTTGATTACATAATCTATATAAAAAGAGGAGTAACCCGAAACATGAGTTTTAATGGTTGTAATGAACTACATGTAAGAATGACTGAAACGGGAAATCGAAGAATCCCCACTCCATGTAAGAAGCATTTTTGAGTGTTTTATTTTTTGGAGTTCAATAATAAACATGTATATAAGCATGGAGAAATCTATTTTGTACTTTTTCATTGAATTTTTTTACTATTCCATGATCAGTCTTAATGTAATCTCAAAATAGACATTTTATATAGAGGCTACACTATAGAAGTTTGAAAAATATTGGTTCACCCAAAATTGACTAGTTTTAACTTTGTATATATTTAGAAGTTTTCACCTAAACCTCACCAACCTAAATAGAGTTCATTGGTGAATATCTATACAAAGAAAATCCAATGGATAAAATTGAAGAAGTGGATGTTCAACATATTTAATTACTTTAATTTTAATTAGAAATTAAAATCTCCTTACTTGAAAATAGAGGGAGAAGGATACAATAAATAGAGGAGAAATTATCCTGATAGTATAGATAAAATAGAGGAAAGGAATAGAGAGATCCAATAAGGATGGAGGAAGAATAAGTAAGGTGGTCATCAACATGAGATTTATTGAATATTTGAATTAAAGAGATTTATTATTTACTCAACATAATTTTATTAAATATTAGATTTTTGGAGATAAAGTTTTTTGTATAAAAGAAGAGAAGAAACTGAAGATAAAAACTAAGGTTCTACTGATCACATATAGTTGATTGGTTGAATAATATATAATACAACAAGAGAATTTCCAATTTGGAAATATCTTTATCTATATTTTTTCTTCTATTTGAAGTTTGTCTAAAGACAACGGATTCAACTCTTCTTATAAGGATTTGTTTAAATATAGCAGTGTGCAGGGGGTATGGGGGTGCAGGGGGAGGGGGCAGGGGGTGTGGGGGTGCAGGGGGGTGTCCAGGGGGGGAAGTGTGCCGGGAGGGGGTGAAGGGGTGTAGGGGGAGGGGGCTGTCCAGGAGGGGGTGGGAGGTGGGGGGCAGGGAGCATGGGGTGTGGGGGTGTAGGGGGGCAGAGGGTGTGGGGGTCCAGGGGGAGGGGTGTCCGGGAGTGGGGTGTCTGGGGGGCAGTGTGCAGGGAAGGGGGAAGGGGTGCAAGGGGAGGGGGCTATCTAGGAGGTGGGTATATATATGTACTCTTGATTGACTGCTATTTTTATTTAAACATTATAAGAAAAAAATATGCATTTTTGGTTCTCGTTTCCATTTTTTCTAGGTTTAAACATACTGCTCATTTATTCTTTTTAATTGGATATTAATAACATTTTCATTTCAAATTATTTGAATTTATTTCTCCATAATATATTCTATTCAATATTCTAATTCCATGTATAAAAACATGTTTCATGATTTTAGTGTTGAGGATGCAGTGCAACGTGATTTTGTAATGTGGGGTGACTCTGAAGTTGCAACAATCCCTGATAATGGACTGCATCCATCCATGAAGGAAAACATTAAAAAGAAGGTAGAAAAAATAATCAACATTTTGTGGTTCTATAACAAGGTAATATTGAATTATTATTGATTAATTTACTGTTAATCTCATCTTAGAATTTTTTTCCGATAATTGAGGCTATTATAAATTCCATTTTGCAAAAGTTTTATTTAAACAACTTTTTATTTCACAGTTCTTTAATTTTCAAAATATATTTTATGTACACCACGTAATTTACAATATGCAGTTTATAATATATTATTTCCAATTTCTATAACATATTTCATCAAACTACTATTAAATAGAAATCTTTTGAAATATGCATCGTATGCTGCATTTTCATTTTCAAATTTTGTTCAGTTAAAAATTGAAATATAGATCATATATTGGTAACACATAAATCAATAGAATACTACTAGGAATTTTGATTCTTCTCTTGGAAAATATTGGTTGGATATATGTATTACAAAGAGTGTGGTTGGTGATTCCAATTAATTTAAGTGATTGTTTGCGATGAAGTAGGAATGTGTTTTAAGAAAACCTAAGGTCTTAGATACCGCTTCATCCCTAATGACTCCTCCAGATGGTTCAACATACCCTCTCAATGAGTTTTTTGGGTTTAGCAGTTTCGTGAACCTATATTCAGATTGACCTAACATTTACATGACTGTTTGCAGATTTCTTATAAATAAGTGCCTCTAGGTTTTTTATATGCAAGTGTTTTCAGATTACTTTAATATATCAATTTCCATATTTCTTATACAAAACTGTTTTCAAACTTCTCATACAAATGGGTTTTTACATATTTCTTATGAAAAACTATTTCTAGATTGCTTATTATGACTACAATAGGTTGATATGGATAGTTTCATATTTGGATTTAGTATGTATTTATTGAATACATTTAGGATATGAGGTTGATTACTTAATATGGAGAAGGTAATCGTTAAAAACCTTGAGTCTCAATATGGCAGAAGATGAGGTTCTATTATGTTTCTAATTTTATGTTGTCATTATGAATCATGTGTAGAGTTTTTAATTTATCATTTTGTCCAAGGAACAATTTATATTTCAGTAATGGTGGATCTTTTTGGCATTGTGGTGATGTCATGCTCACAAGAAATATTATCGGTCTTCTTTTCTATAGGTAACTAAGGCAATTGTAGCATCATTAATTATAGTTTAAAGTGTGATTTACTTTATTATAGGTCAAGTATTTGACGATTGGAATTTTATGAATTTTTGATTCCTTGTACATAATATATTATTGTTATTTATAGGTGTATTAATGATATATTTCACATCATTTTTTGAGACTACATTTTCATGTTGAAGCATTGTGTGATTTCCCATCTTTATAAAGTTCATATTTTAGGAATCTTCTTACATTTTATTCATCCATATATATACTGACATTATAATCGCTTCTTAGAAACCCCTCCATCCCTAATGACTTCTCCAGATGGTTCAACATAACCTCTCAATGTGTTTTTTGGGGGTAGTAGTTTGGTGCACCTGCATACAGATTGGCCTGACATTTACACAACTATTTGCAGATTTTTTATAAATAAGTGTTTCCAGTAAGTGTTTCTAGATTACTCATACTATTTCTAGATTTCTTATACAAATATGTTTCCCAACTTCTCATACAAATGTGTTTTTACACATTTATTATATAAAATTGTTTCCCAACTTCTAATATAAATGTGTTTTTACACATTTCTTATGAAAAAATTGTTTCCATATTTCTTTGGATAACTGTTTCCAAATTTCTTTGGATAAATTTTTTCAGATTGATTTATTATTTATTAAATGAATCCATGTAGTATATGAGGTTTGATTACTTAATATGGAGAAGGTAATCATTAAAAACCCTGAGTCTCAATATGGAAAGTGATGAGGTTTTATTGTAAAGACCCAGAAATTTCAAGGAAATTTTTTTCTTAATTTCTTTGAAATTTTACGAGTATGTGGTTTCTGACGGCACCTGATTCCAAGGCCCGGTGTGTCCGGAATCAATTTCTGAAGTTTAGCTCGAGTACGTTCAGTGAACAAACGAGCGGGTTTTTCTAACTTTTGAACCGATGCTCGGAATTTAAATCTGAGGGCACCGATGAATTCGTAGCGCCGGTATTTGCTTAAGAGGACCTTTACCGAAGATGTGTTTGCTCGGAAGGAGTAGTTAAAAATTTTGGTTTAAATAAAAAGGTGAATAAAATTTGTGATACAATTTTATTTCTAGCCTAGTTTGTTTTAACCTATGTGTGGGAGTTGGGGAGAAAGCCACTAGATACTAACTACCTAAGTGAGGTTGAATGTGAGGTGGAGCCCACATGAACCCCACCCTTTCACTTTCCCCATAACTCCTTAAACCCCCCTCTTAAGTTGTATAACTCCTTAAACCCCCCTCTTATGTTATGTAACTCTCTCACATTAATTCATGCCAACTAAACATCTAATTAATTAGACAATTTATGTTTAATTAATTAAGGGATTGCTTTTCAAAAATTTGAAATGCATTCCATGCCTTAATAAAATAAGAAGAGTCTTATTTTTTTTTGTGAATTGAGAGAGAGGAATAGTTCTTCTTCTCTTGTGGAACTTCATCTTCTCCGGCGAAGAACGTTCTCGACGAAGAATGGCCATCAACTCTTCTTTTCCTCCGCGTCAAGGGAGGAGATGCCAACCGCGGTGATCATCGCCAACGACAACGTGCCTTCCTTCTTCATCTCCGTGAAAAGTAAGGAGACGTCGTTTCCTCCTCGGATGCACCCCGACGTCCACGGAATCGACGTCCGATCTCCGCAACGCCGTTCTCCACGATGCCCGACATGTGACGTCAAATATCCATGTAGGGGTTATTTATTTGTTCGTGAATTATTTACCGTTCATCGACTTCTATTTGGGCCGCCTGTTATCGTAATAACGGGAGGAGGTCGGACCGCACGAACACGGCCCACCCTCATCCCCCTTCGATGTTGTTTTTTTTTGCGGCTCGAACGAAGGCGGCATGGTGCAATGGCACCATGCAGAATCAGGAAGGAACACGACGAAGAAGTGCGGCGCCATCGTGCCGCGCCATTGAGGCCGAACGAAACCGTGGTTGGATTCGTGGCTACAGAGGCGATTTGAAGACTCTGTAGTTTTTTTATTGATGTGCAGATCGATGGGCGATGACGGAACAGGTCGCAATGGTGATTTGAAGACTCCGTAGTGAAGTTTGGGTCCCGTAAGGACTCCAGGCGCAGACGGCGGGTGAAACGGACCACTGGTGCGCGTCCGGTGGTCCGCGGAGAGCGGTGGTGGAACGCCACCCCGACGCGGCGGTGCCAGTGACCGGCGGCGGCGGCGCACCACCGGAGGAGAACGCCGCGGCGGACCGGAACGGCTTTGCCGTTCCGGGTTTGGGGGAGGGTGCGGCTTCATGCCGCGCCGTAGTTCAATCAAGGGGGGGCAGCCGCTCCCCACCTTTGCGCGTCCGTTCGGCCAGTGCCGAGCCACCCCAGGCCGGGCCGTGCCCTAATGAGCCAGACCTGGGCCCGGGTCAGGTCGACCCAGTTCGGGCCAACCCGGGGGGGGGTATCGGGCCGGGTCGGACCGGGCCTGAACCCCCTATTCTCAGGCAGTTTCATTAAAACGCCCATAACTTGGGCTACGGACCTCTGGTCGATGCACAGTCAGTTGCGATGTGATCCTTGGATCGAGACGGTCGTTTTGGTATATTACACTCAAGGTTTCAGAGAACATTGGGTATGGTCAGGTTGGTTTGAACCCGAAACCAACCAGGCCCTCAGAGCGGAAACGCTTATAACTTGAGGTCTGGACGTCCGATTGACGTGCCGTCGACTTTGTTGGATTCCTCTTGATGAGACGGAACTTTTAGCATACTTCGCCTAAGGTTTTGACACAGTTGGATAGTGTCCGGGTTGGATTGAACTCAAAATCCAATCGGGCCCCTAGAACGGAAAAGCTGATAACTTTCAGACCGGACGTCCGTTTGACGAACCGTCAGCGGTGTTGGTGATCACGTTGAGAAACAGTCCCTATGAGTATAACCTATGAGATTTCGGGGTATATTTGAGATACGACCGGGTTGGTTCGCACACGAAACCAACTGGGCCCCTAGGACGAAAAGGCTAATAACTCACAGACCGGGCGTCAGATTGACGCGCTGTCTGTTGTGTTGAGACACCTATGAAGAGACAATCCTTTGAGATACTTCTTCATGGAACTTTGTGATACTTGGAGTATCAACCTGTAGCTCGTGGAGCGGACCCTTCCGGAGATGAGCGTATGGAGTACGGAGACCGTGTAGCCGGCTGAGACCTGACGACTGCTTGACCGACTCGACTTGGAGTGAGTCGACTAACCTAGTGGACGAAGCGCCCGGTATTTGGTGATAGACCCACGGTGGACGGAGCGCCCGGTAGTTGGCCGCAGACCCGCGATACTCGACAGGAGGAGTAACTCTGTAGGCTATTAGGGAGAGCACCCTGTATTTGGCGGTAGACCCTCAGTGGACGGAGCGCCCGGTAGTTGGCAGCAGACCCGTGGTACTCGATAGGAGGAGTACCCCTACAGTCTAAGGTTAGTGAGCAGTACCTCGGAGTCGTGACAGGATCACTGTACTCATCAGAGACAGAGCTCTTCGGCAGTTACGGTTTCGATAATGAAAAACCTGGTTTGAGATGATTCTATGACCTTTGTGTTTACCTCATGATTGAGATGGGTCACTTGATAACTTAGGTATATGTATGTGCATATACCTAGGTAGTGGTTATTTGTTGATTTCATAACCTTTGTGTTTCCTCGTGAATGATATGGGTTACTTGATAAATTAGGTATAAGTATGGGCTTATACCTAAGTAAGGATTTTCTATTGAGATCCTTCTTTGTGGTTATCCTTGTTGGATTTAGTGAGACCTTGAGGGTCTCGGGGTCCCTACTAAGTATCTTATAGTCACCCCTGCACAGGCTGTGCCTGCACCTCATTGTGTTGGTTGCAGATGATAGGAAGGGCTGACAGAGGCCGAGTGTTCAAGGACTGGACGGTACCCGGAGGTGGACCTCACGATGAGTCAGTATCCAGAGGTGGACTTCACGATGAGACGATACTCAGAGGAGGTTGACGGGCGAGAGCGTTGTGGAAGCTATCTGTACCTACCCTTTAGGTAGGATCCGTGGTGGAAGATCCAGGAGCTACGCTATCTGTACCTACCCTTCAGGTAGGATCCGAGGTGGATGACCTAGGAGATGCTTCTATTCTTCCATCTGCTTGTATTTTCTGTTGTACTTTCGTTCAGTTGTAGATGTACTTTTAGTTGGGTTTGTATTCTGGCCCACTTAATTTTCAGCACTTTCTTTTGTACTTATTTTATTACTTCCGCTTGTACTATGTGGTGTTTTGTTTACTTTTATAAAGGCAATGACTTCCCAGTTATCGGGATTTACGCCTTTGGTGCTAGTCGCCAGCTCTTGGCCTATGGAAGGCGGGCTTGGGGTAGTCACGGCACGGGCCCCGTGGATGGGTCGTGACATTTATTATGTCTCTAATTTTATGTTGTCATTGTGAATCATGTGTAGAGTTTTTAATTTATCATTTTTGTCTAGGAAAAAATTTATATTTAAGTAGTGGTGGATCTTTTGGTCATTGTATCTGCTACATTCATAGACAACAACATGAAATTTCTAGATGACATTATTTATTTTTGAACTGGTTAATCAGGTTTATCACTTTCACGATGAAGGTTCACCTCAATGTGTTTCTGTTTGGGATTCTTTTACTTCAAAAATTGATGTTAATAGGTAATTTTATTAATAAATTAATATTCATTTTGAAGTTTCCTCAAAAATCAATTTTATAAAATATTTTCTCTAGCTGTTTTATTTCTAAATGTTCAATTATTTTATGAGTTAGAAATTATCATTCATTTGGTAATGTATTTATTCTCCCCACTACACAAATTAGGATTGTAAGTGCATTTTAATAATTCTCATTGTTTCCTTTCCTTCTATCAAACTTCATTCATGCATGCATGCACTTGCATCTATTTGTGTTTTCAACTTTTTTTGGGTTCTATATGGCCAGGTTTCAGCTAAATCAATGATTGGGGTGAGCGAGGCCAGTAAATGTGAACAAATTGTCAAGGTTTAAAATCAACTAGGTTTCCATTTGTTTATGATTATTGAATTTTCAACTTGTATACTGAATAATTTTAGTCATTTTTTGCACCTGTTCTTTTCATATATTTGAGGATTCCTATAAGTCACAATTAAGCATCATAATCCTTGATGACATTGAGAGGTAATTACAATCAATTTTAACGCAATACTACTTTTGGTCCTTTCGTTCGATAACTACTGTTCTGTTTTTTTTAGTACAGGCTTTCGGAGTACATTGCCATTGGACCTCGTTTTTCCAATATTATTTCTCAAACGCTGATGGTCCTTTTGAAATGGACTCCTCCCCATGCATTCTTCTCATCTCTTTTATTAGTTTAACTCATTATGAATATATCTTTATGAGGTTTTATTTGTCTCAATGTCTTCACAAGAACTGGATTTCTTGTGTGTATGCTTTCACATGATAGGATATGTCTATGGATAGGGATGCATGCTATGCAAAGAACCAGCAACAAAACATAGTAGTGCATGGGGCATGGGGCAGGGGGGAGGGGGAGGTCTACAGGGAAGGGGTCAGGGTGGAGGGGGGCAAGGGGAAGGGGTAGGGGAGGTCTGTAGGGAAGGGGGAAGGGGGTGGGTGGAGGGGGCAGGGGGTGGGTGGAGGGGGGCAGGGGCAGGGGGATGGGTGGAGGGGGCAGGGGGTCGGGGGTGGAGGGGGGCAGGGGGTAGGGGCAGGGTGTAGGGGGTAGGGGTAGGGGGCAGGGGGCAGGGGCAGGGGGCAGGGGTAGGGGAGGTCTGTAGGGCAGGGGGCAGGGGGCAGGGGGCAGGGGGTAGGGGCAGGGGAGGTCTGCAGGGCAGGG
Organism: Viscum album; assembly: GCA_963277665.1. Lineage (NCBI taxonomy): Eukaryota > Viridiplantae > Streptophyta > Magnoliopsida > Santalales > Viscaceae > Viscum > Viscum album. The sequence continues at coordinate 81,931,243 of OY728121.1, read as the reverse complement.
GGCAGGGGGGTGAAGGGGGCAGGGGGAGGTCTGCAGGGTAGGGGCAGGGGCATGGGGCAGGGGTGGGTGGAGGGGGTAGGGGAAAGGGTAGGGGCAGGGGGCAGGTGCAGGGGGGTGGTCTTTAGGGGGGTATGCAGGGTAGGGGGGAGGGGGAGGGGTGCAATGGGGTGGGGCAGTGGGGTAGGGGGTGTAGGTGCAGGCTGGGGGGTGCAGGGGGCTGGTGCAGGCTAGGGGCTGGTTTGGGGGGGAGGGGTGCTGGGGGTGCTGGTGCAGGCTAGGGGGTGGTGCAGGGGGTTAGGGGATGGTTGTGGGGGAGGGGACTGGTTTGGGGGTGCAGGGGTGGATGGTGCCAACTAGGGGGGTTGGGGTGTGGGGGGTGCTGGGGGGGCTGGTGCAGGCTAAAGGGCTGGTTTGGGGGTGTGTAGGGTGAGGGGGGTGTGCAGTGGAGAGGGGGGTGTGCACCCTGGATTGTCCTTCCATTCACAAACCCATGTTGTTCATCTAAAATCCAATGAGGTAGAAGCTGGGATAGATGCGTGTTAACCACACTAGCCAAAATAGCATTTTATATTTAATTTAATGATTTAATTAATTTAGAAAAAATTGGGCATAAGAACATCAAGTCGTGACCCCTGGATAATAACATGACTCTCCTTCTAAACACATCACTATGTGACCCCCTAGCCCACAATGTATTTCTAAAAGAGATATATAACCTAAATCCAATTTTTATACGATAAAAATGGGTGTTCATATTTAATTATTGATGGAATCATAAAGGCATATAAATCATATCATGTATGTGATAAATGTATATATCATATCAAATTATTATGGGATATATAAAGGGGTAAGAAAACGTGATTTTCATACCACTTCCATCACAATCATAAATCATGATTGGGGTAGTCATAAAGTAGGAATAGAATGAGATTTCATACCATTTCATTCTTTATCCAATGAAATCATAATCAATGGTTAGCTTAAGTAAAAAATAGTTGTTGCATGGATTTTTCATGCCATTGGCTTTGAAAATTTTGGTAATCTAGGATCTTTCACATTGTCTGCAGGGCGGGGGCAGGGGGGAGGGTGGAGGGGGGTAGGGGGCAGGGGGCAGGGGGAAGAAGGGTGGAGGGGGGTAGGGGGTAGGGGGCAGGGGGAGGGGGGAGAGGGAGGGTGTGGGTAGAGGGGTAAGGGGGTAGGGGGCAAGGTGGAGGGGGCAGGGGTAGGGGGAAGGGGCAGGGGCAGGGGGTACGGGCAGGGGGAGGGTAGAGGGGGGCCGGGGGAAGGGGGTAGGGGGGAGGTATACAGGGCAGGGGGCAGGGGGTAGAGGCAGGGGGAAGGGGGTGGGTGGAGTGGGGAGGGGGCAGGGGGAAGGGGGTAGGGTGGTGTGTGGAGGGGGGAGGGGGCAGGGGGCAGGGGGTAGGGTGGAGGGGGTAGGGGGCAGGGGGCAGGGGCAGGGGGGATGTCTACAGGGCAGGGGGGAGGGTTAGCTTAAGTCAAAAATAGTCAAAAATCATAATCAACAGTTATCTTAAGTCAAAAATAGTTGTTTTATGGATTTTTCATGCCATTGTATTTGAAAAGTTTGGTAATATAGGATCTTTCACATTGTCTGCAGGGCAGGGGTTGGGGGGAGGGTGGAGGGGGGTAGGGGGCTGGGGGGCAGGGGTAGGGGCAGGGGGCAGGGGGGAGGGTGGAGGGGGGTAGGGTGGAGGGGGAAGGGGGCAGGGGGAGGGGGAGGGGGGAGGGGGAGGGGGGAGGGGGAGGGTGGAGGGGAGGGTGGAGGGGGAAGGGGGTAGGGGTAGGGTGGAGGGGGCAGGGGTAGGGGGAAGGGGGCAGGGGCAGGGGGCATGGTGTAAGGGCAGGGGGACGGTGGAGGGGGGCTGGGGGCAGGGGTAGGGGGCAGGGGGTAGGGGAGGGTGGAGGGGGGAAGGGGGTAGGGGGAGGTCTGCAGGGCAGGGACAGGGGGCAGAGGGTAGAGGCAGGGGCAGGGGTGGGTGGAGGGGGGAGGGGGTAGGGGAAGGGGTAGGGTGGTGGGGGTAGGGGCAGGGGGCAGGGTGGAGGGGGGCAGGGGCAGGGGGATGTCTACAGGGCAGGGGTAGGGGGAGGGGGGAGGTCTGCAGAGCAGGGGGCAGGGGAGAGGTCTGTGGGGCAGGGGGAGGGGGAGGGGTGGGTGGAGGGGGCAGGGTGGAGTGGGGAGGTCTGTAGGGTAGGGGTAGGGGGTGGTCTGTAGGGGGGTCTGCAGGGCAGGGGGAGGGCGATGGGGTGCAAGTGGGTGGGCAGTGGGGCAAGGGGGTAGGGTAAGGGGTGTAGTTAGTCTCTATAGGTTTCTTTAATCTTAGATAAGGTTGAATAACCTTTACATATCTAGATTCAATATGATATTTTAAATTACATTAGATATATCCAAATACACCACATTTCATCAACACTCTATAAATAGATATTGATTTTTTCTATATTTAGGTAAACTCTAAACAATAAACAACCACTTTTGTGATTCTTATTTTACTAAAAATAACACGATGTCATGTTTTCAATGTCGGAACAACTTCCAAGAGAGCATATTGATCAAGAAAATCTAATCACATATTATGGTATCTGGAAACATTCAATGTTCCTAATTTATTTTGTTATACAATAACTTTAATTTATTTCTAGATTTATGTTTTTGTTGTACTATATGGTTGTCTATGTATCAACCTAGTCTTTTTGTGCTAGGAAAGGATAACAATTTGGATCATTCATACATGAATGTCTCAACTCTCTATCCCTGCAGGAGCCTTATTGATAATGAAAATATTATAATACCATATAGTAGCATACAACTGACAATTGATAAGACCATTCCCTAAAACCAAACCTCCTCATAGCTTTGACAATCTGTCCAGGAAGGAGGGGGGTCTGTCCAGGGGGGTGGGGGTCTGTCAAGGAAGGAGGGGGTCTGTCCAGGAGAGGGGGTGGGGGCTGTCTAGGAGGGTCGGGGGCTGTCCAAGGGGGTGTCCAGGGGGGTGCAAGGTGGGTCTTCAAGTGGGGGAAGGGGGTGCAAGGGGGTCTGCAGGAAGGAGGGGGGTCTGTCCAGGGTGTGTGGGGGGGTCTGTTCAGGAAGGAGGGGGGTATGTCCAAGAGGGAGGGGTGGGGAGGTCTACAGTGGGGGTGTGAAAGGGGGTCTGCAGGGGGTAGGGGCAAGGGGTGGGGGGAAAGGGGTGAAAGGGGGTCCTGTAGGGGGGTGTCTAGCAGGGGTGGTGTAAGGGGGGTGTCCAGCAGGGGTGATGCAAGGGGGGTCCAGTAGGGGGAAAGGGGTGTGCAAGGGATGTGTAAGGGGGGCTGCAGTCCAGGGGGTCCAGCAGGGGGGCTTCTATCAAGGGGGGTCCAGCAGGGGGGCTTCTGTCCAGGGGGTCCAGCAAGGGGGGCTACTATCCAGGGGGTCCAGCAGGGGGGTTGTTGTCCAGGGGGGTCCAGCAGAGGGGGTTGCTGTCCAGGGGGGTCCAGCAGGGGGGGTTCTGTCCAGGGGGGTCTAGTACGGGGGCTGATGTCTAGGGGGGTCCAGCTGGGGTGGGCTGCTATCCGGGGGGCTGCTGTCCAGGGGGGTCTAGCAGGGGGTGGGGGCTGTTGTCTAAGGGGGTCCAGTAGGGGGGAAAGGGGTGTGCAAGGGGTGTAGAATGGGGGTGTGCAATGGGGTGTGTAAGGGGGGTTCAAGGGGGTGTATGAAAGGGGTGCAAGGCATGTGGGGGGCTGGTTTTTTTATGAAATGGGAAGGTATTTAACCACAGTTTCAAACCATGGCTAAAACCCTATAGCCAAGGTTCATTGACTTGTGGCTGGTATTGGCGTGGCTATAAGGACAAACCTATAGCCATAGTTCAAACTGTGTCTATATGGATATAGCCACGGTTTGAAACTTTGGCTATAGGTTTGGCCCTATAGCCACCAAAATACCACCCAGGGTTCAATGAACTATGGATATAACCTATATCCACAGTTTTTGGGATTATAGCCACAGTTCCAAACCATGGCTATAGTCTAATTTTATAGTAGTGGGGGATTGAGTTTTAGGAATATACTGATGAACTCTACTTTCATGTCCATTATTAATCGATTAAAGTTCATATAGATCTTACACCTATGTATTCTCACTCATCAAGGAACTATATAGTGTGAAAAATTAGTCAAAATAGGAGGATATTTATGTGAAAAATGTTTTCTAAAAAAGCTCTATGCCAACCATATGACAATGAAGAAAATATATCATTCAAAAATTACATAATTTATTGCATGAATTATAAAAAATCTTCTCAACTATATGCAAGTGACACACTAACACAAAGGCCTAAAAAATAACAATTATCGATTCCCCTAAGCTTCACATGGCTTGGAACGAACCTCACACTACCCAACTAGGCCAATAATGCACTATAAAAAATGAATTAGATGATTCCCCAAATAATGGAAACCACATGGTTTCCCTTAATACATTCATTAAATCCATTTTGTGATGGAAAATTTTTTAATTTTACTTTTTTAGGATAAAAATTATTAAAGATATACATTACCCATCATCAAGATAAAATTATACAATATATAGGATAAAAATTTCATGTTGGTTTAAAAATTCTTCCCACCATTTCAATTTCATCCCCATAAATTATTTAGTAAAAGTAAAGGAGAATATTAAATGAATCCTAAGAACATATTGAAACAATTCCCAAATATGACCCTTAAAGGGAATAAAACCAACACTCAATAAATGGTCTCAAAATCCATAGATAGATCCTAAATAAAAACTAAGAATCATAATAATACAATAGAAACAACTTGTAAACAAATACAAAAACCCACCAAAGAAATATATTGAAGGGAGACCAAACATGGTCTCATCCCCATTTATAATTTCTCTAAATGGAGGAAAAAATATATACTTCTCCTAAAATTTGTGCATCTAAAACCAACAATGCTTCACAATGAAATAACTAGATTTCCCAAAAATGGGGATCCATACAACCTTTTAAACATCAAAAATTAACCATGGACTAAGAAACACTTGGAAGACCTAAAAGGAAATGAAAATCCACAATATTAAGATCTCATCCCCAAAATGACCCATAGTCCTTACACCAAAAACATACAAAAGTTACAAGGCTAGGTTGTCAAAACCACAACATCTCAAACCATTGAAATCATAAAGTGACTAGATAAAGGGTTAAATATAGGGAAATAATATGGGATCTAACCATTGTTCACATTCTAAAATAATTTTATTTTTCTAGGACCTTATACTTGGGTTACCTTCTCATGGTAAACCCAAATAGATCTTAATAGACACCAGTCGGTGAATAATATCCACTAGTTTTCTACCAGTCCTAATAACCCTAATCATAAACCTAGTTCCACCATATGTTCAAATAATGTTGAATACTATGAATGAACCTCACCATAAGTAAAATATCACAAAAAATTCCCTTTAGGTGCAAAGAAAAAATATTCATGAAGAAAACCAAACAACCACTAATAAAAAAAGAGTCCTAAAAGAAAACAAATGGGTTTGAAAAAAATCCACCTCAATGATAAAAGGCTCTCGAATCACCAAGAAAAATTCATAAAAAAACTACAACCACATGATATCCCAAGGAGACCAGCCCTTTATAATTCTATAAAAAATATAACCAAGGCTCACATATCATAGTCACAAAGGCTAACACACCATTGTACCACTAAAGGGATAGAAATTCATCCCACTCAAAATAGAGTCTTGGAAATGGTATAAAATGAGGGATGGTGTACCCAAATAAATAAAAACTCCACTTTTACATGAGAAATTTTCATGAGGTATACTTTATATAAAATGGAATATGTGATCAACTTAGTCACATTCCCTAAATCACAACAACTAGTCCATACCCACTAGGAGGAAAATATATATAAACGCAAATAAAACATGGAAAATCACAGGCCAAAATATTTTTTAATTTTTAAAAACCACTAGATTCCCAAAGTAATAAGAAATCTTTTCCCAAAAACACATATGAATTCAAAATCAAAAGAAAATTTCAAAAACAATTCAATTATTTTGAAATACCATTTCCCAAAATGAATTTAAAAACCTTTTTACTAGATCAAAATTCCATTAACTCCTTTTAAAAAAAATAAATCATCTAATGTTATGATGGATCGTTCCTTAAAACATTTAATACATACTATTCATTAAATGAAAACATTTACATTCTAAAATAACCCCATCACAGTAAAAATTCCACTCTAATTTCACAAACAACTAGGTTTTAAAATTAAATAATTTTCAACAATTCATAACAAAATCAATTAGTATAAACAAAATATACACAATTTTATTCATATAATTGATTCCATTTTAAAAAAAACAAGGAATAAATCTTTAATCAAAAAAATCCATAAAATCCTAGTTTTCAACAATAACTAATCAATACAAAAATCATAATAAAAATCAGAGCAATATTAATATCAATCCACCTCATAAACATATCACATGATATATATTAATTAATTCATCATAATTTTTAATTTTTCATGAATTTCCTTGACAATAATTCATGTGGGATAGATAACCATCCACAAGTCAACCACATAGTTTGATTGGCCTTGATATAGTCATTTATTAATTCCAATAACATTTGGATGATCAAGCATTCGCTCACTTAATGGGTTTATCTGTTTATGAAAACCAAACTAACACCACCAATCGACTATCGATTCTTATCATAATAATCCAAAACATCCCTTAAGGAATAACATTCCATGTGATGAGGATCACCACACCATCAATGGTAAATCCAACAATATTCAGTATTCAAAATTCAAACCCAATATCCCTTGGTAACTTCAGCACCATCACGAAGAGTGGAGATGTAGCACCCACTCATGACTATGCTCGTGTTTCATGATGAAAATACATACTTAATATTATATAGAAATCATAGATAATAATATAATGAGTCAAGAACCTATTTCTATACTGATAAACCTGAGCTCCGTGCCATTTTTAACAAGATGGTGCAAGTCTTCCACCTATACTAGCACATAACCTAGTCTTCCACAGGCCTAATAGAAGTTCCCAATCCCTATATGATGGAAACTTGTGATTATTCATTACAAATTATTTTAGAATTATTTCCACCTAAATAATAATATAAATAATATAGGAATAATAACTAGATAAATAATCCAACCAAACACATCACAAGAAAAAATATCCATTCAAGTATTAAAAAAAGAATATAATTTGAATTGGAAGTATAAGTAAAAAACTATGATGAAAGTATTACAAAATATATTAAAAGAAAAAATGGAGGTAAACTCTAATAACTATAACATCACCACTAGTATTTCTCTATAAATTATCACATACCATCATCCATCCATGGATCAACCTGAACATCAAGAATAGAAATTGAGCTAAGCTTCTGAATTCTATAAAATAAATAAGCATGGGATAAATAGTGCAGTAGGCTACCACTAGTGGATAACATTTAAATCCCTTATTAATAAATTTAATAATGTTAATGTTTGAATATAATCCATAAAATAGAGTTTTTCCATTCTTTATATAACATTTAAAATGACATGAAATATCAACCTTTGAAAACAATGACCCTATTTTAATAAATATAAATGATTAAAATTTTAATAAATAATTTCACTCCAAGGAATGATGGTGTTTAAGACCATATAAATAAGAAAAAAACCATTTTTACATCTTTATAAAAATGTTTGGGAAACTCAATTTTCATGAAGACCTTTAAGAAACTCATTTCATAAATCCCATTTATGAAATAATAAAATTATTTTCCTTTTTAAATCACACATTCAAGCCATTAAAAATAACCCATTTGAATGAAAAAAAAACACACTCATGGTGATCCACGATCTCATATAGGAATTAAGATAACAAGGAAATAGAGTCCAATAATTCAAATGAAATATAGTTCTATATGTTCATATGAACATGGGGAATGCAATTGAGGAAAGAAAAAATTCCCTAAAGTATCTTAAGAGGGACATAATCATCTTGTGAAATATCAAGGTTCTCAAGTAATAAAAACCTAAACTTTTTGAAATAAACCTTATTTAGCACTATTTATCCTATCCACATTATTTATAGTCCTATTTTTCTATCTATAAATAAAACTCTCTAGATATTTCTACAACCACATAATAAAATAAGTTTTATAGAAAAAATAGACCACTACCCCTTTTAGTCTAACCAACATGGTGGATCCATGAAATATTCCCTAGATAGATTGTTATTGTACAATTAGTATTTATCTCATACATGACACCAATTATCTTCTTAATACTTCCATGACATGTAAAATGGTGGTGAAAACAAATTAACCCTCACATGAATCAGATATAATGATTTTGAAATAACCAACACCTTGCATCCTACACCCTCCCACAAAACATCACCATCTACATCCATACAAAAGCATCATATGAATATTAAAAATTATAAAATATTCCTTAAGGGGTCTCAAGACACAACTAGTATAACAATAATGTGGGGATCAAATGAGGGTTTCTATTTTTTTTGAAATCAACACTTCATGGATTCCAACCAAGATTTCTCAAAAGTGATCAGGAAGCCAACATGTTACCAAAAAATTTGAAAACAACATTCCATATCTCTTTTGAAAATAATTTATCAAACCATACAATTGAAGAATATTAAAAAATACAAATATTTCCATAATTAACATTTTAAATAATAATCTACATTTTATATGTAAGTAAACAGTTCCAAAAATAGTTCTATAATACTTAAATTCCATTTTTAATAATTTTCAAGAAACCATGAGAAAAAATGGTCTCAAACACATTAATAGAATGAATATCAACATTATTTATTTTACAAACATGCCTTTAATAAATCACACATAGTTTGATAAGATATATCCAACCTCAAAAAAATTTTATAATCATGTGAACCCCTTTATAAATACCTTTTAGTTATATGAATTATTCCTAACATGTGGCATATGTCCATGGTAAGTATTTAAAACATTTTAAAGCCATTTAAAAAAATGGTTTCACAGAAAAATATAATTCCATAAATACAATTTGAAAACACATCATTCATTTTAAAGGTTCCACACATGTATTCTTAGAAGAAAATGGAATTTAAACATAAATTCCATGTTTAAAATCCATTTGAAATCCTTTTTCAGCCTACTATGGGCATACAATATGCTTCTAAATTCATAATAATGATCTTAAAATTATACACATAGTTTTTTACATGTATTAAAATGGAGTTACAAATAAATACATTTCTCAAATCAAACAAATACATATAAAACATTATGCCTTTAATTGAGATTCACAACCATGCTAATAAGCATCAAACTATAGAGAAAACAACACCAAGTCGCACACTAATAACCTCCTCAAACCCTAAATCCAGCATGAATAGTGGTTAGGGATTATTTGGGTGAGAGATATCAATTAAAAGGGAATGAGAAAAAGGGGAAATAAAAAATGTAAAGGAATGGAGGGAATGCCATATAATATTGATAAAAAAAGTCCCTGAATTTAAGGAAGAATAATAATAAAGATCCACCTATATACATCATGGCTTGGTTAAATTAAATGATGAGAAATGCAAGAAAATTAATAAATACCCTTGGGTGGAAAATTTTATTTCATAACCTTAATGGAATATGGGAAATTAGTATGGTTTGGGCACATGGTTTGCTAAACCCTGTACATATCATGAAAATAGAACTATAAAATAAAACTAGCATCACACAGTTTAGAATAACAGTTTGCAAATGGTAATCTAACAATGAAAAACTCATTATAAAAAACTATAGGTATACTCACATGATTTATTCATGGATTCATCCATCTACATAAAATTTTATATAATGTATGTAGTTTTTAATAAATATATTATCAAAGTTGGAACATGGTTTATAAATCTTTTGGCCAATCTAGGAATGGTCGTTTTATAAAGTAGGTTCTATCCACATGGTTGGTGCATATTTTTCATAACTATGTGGTCAAAACATGTGGAATGTATAGGCTTCATTAAATTTTAGGATACATGGGAATAATATATATAAATATGGAATCATTTTATATAAATATCTAATACTTTTATGAATAATAGATTCCATTAAATCATAAAGTAATAGTTTCTTTGAAGATAAAAAATATAATCAATATATTTTCTGATTGGTCATCAAAATCACCCACATAGTTCTACTATCATAGTACCCTTCTCACTCATATATTACATAATTCATTTATCAATTATCTTTTATAAATATATATATAATAAATTGTGATCTTAGATGATATGTAAGAGTAAACATGAGAGATATAAATCGATGATCATACAAAAGAATATGATAAGCATAAGGCTTTGATATCATGATCACAATTGAAAATTTTCATACCCAATCAATCATAGATCATAAATCATGATCCTTGGATCATGGAATCTACATTTAAAAATAAATGGGACATAAGTGTGAGGAATCATAATTGAATAATCATGACCCATAAAATAATATCATAAAAATAATAAAATTTCATAGGAATTATAGCTGAAACCTAAGAATCAAAAATAATTTCATTAGTAAAAGCTCACATAAATGAATATTATAGTGGAAAAAGTTCTATAGTGGATTGATTTTACTCTCCATTATAACATTTATTGAGTCATGGTTCACTACCAAAACTACCATAGTTGACATAGTCCTTAATTGAATAGGATTCACACCACATTCTAGTCTATATTATCTCATGAGATATCAGCTGTTACCCAATACATTATACGGATTTAATTTATCCACACATCATGTGATTTAAATCATATTTATGTATCCTACACGATCATATAAACATTAAAAAAATCATCATATAATAACCCATGTAAAATAAAAAGTTTTCAAAAATATTTTATCATATAATAATTAACATAAGGAAATATAAAAGGTTATATGAAATCATCATTAAAACATCATCATCATAAGACATCATGATAAATAAATAGTATGTTATTATTATATAATATACCCAATGAAGTATAATAAACATCAAAGGATGTTGATATTGATAAAAAATATGTTTAAATGAACATTTGATCCATTATTTGATAAAAAGAAAAAACCTCATATGATAACTTGTTAAAAAATTAAATGAATATTTATAAAATTACCATATTTTAAAATAACCATTGAATCATGTAAAATAATACTCAAATAATTAAATTTCCATGGTGGTGGGAAAATCAATTTGTGTGATAAACATTAAAATGAAGACTCCTTTCAAATATTTTGTCCAAATTATTAATGTATCTCTTTTCCCAAAATAAAATATGATTCCATGAAAATAAATTTAATTTAAAATATGGTTGTAAATAATTTTAAATAATAATTATATCATATAAAATAACATTCATGAAAAAAAAATAAACATGGAAGATAATTTTTTTCAAACAAAGAGAAAATAAGATCTACATTTTAGAAAATAAATTTCTCATCTATTTTATGTAAAAAATAATTATAACTAATGGAAAACATAAAAACTATATAAATAATATGTGTATACTAAAATATACTCAGTTTAAGATATAAATAGAATTTAATTCCTCTTGTGGAGATTCAAGAATAATCAATCCTGATTAAAAATGTGATTGTAACATAAAATCATACCTCAGATCCTGAATTTAATCATAAACACTATTATGTTCATGTAAAATATATATAGATTTATTTTACATATATAATAGAACCATATTAATAATTATCTTATAATATATCATTCCTTTATAAATTCTAATTACCTAATTTTGGAAATTCCTTATTAAAACCAACATTTAGGTGAAGTTTCATCTGTTTCCCATGAATGTTTTAGTTCAATGGTTATATTCCATGGAACATGTTCATGGTTACATAATATAAATAATATTAATAATGTTATATATGTAACATTTATTCGTTTTATACACTTTTATAAACATTTATATATGGAAAATATGAAAAATTAATTAGATCACTCCATGTAGATGATAATTCGTAGGTATACATGAGTAATTTTTTTATTTTCAAAAGAATTAAAATAAAAAATGATAAAAAATATGTATATATATATAATAAAAATAATATTGTTGGGAAAAAATCCCTCAAGGTAACATTGCAGTTTTTTTTGGGTTGATTGTGTTTGTTGACAAAGCAGGTTTCTGTGGAGAATTGTCGAGTTCCCGAGAATTTGTTGAAAATCCTTGTTGAAAAAGAACAATGAAAAAGGAAAGGGTGATCTGGAGGCGGTACAAAAGAGCAGTACAAGGTGGCGCCATTTCCCAGGGTTTGCCAAATTTTTGGGGTCCAAAATTTGGAGTTTGGTGAGCATCGCGAAAATAGGATTTCCATGAAGATCATAATTAAATATGGCAATGGCATGAATTTCGAGAAAAGAGGCTTCATGTTTTGGATTTCGCGAAGACTAGAAGAATGGAGGTGGTGATTCTTCATGATTACGACGAGCTTTGTGAACAGAAGAGGCTGAAGCGCATCGCGGCGGTGAAGGGATTTGCAAGGGAGCTTCGCGGCGATGAAGGGAATTGTGAGGGAGCTTTGCGGAGAAGGGGCGAAGTAATTGACGGGATGCTTCACGATTACGACGAGCTCCGCGAACGGAAAATTACCGTGGTGCTTCACGATTTGGACAGAATTCTGGCAGAAACTTCGGAGCTTCACGATTTGAGATGACATGGTGTTGACTTCACGCAGAAAGTTCGAGGGTCGGTAGAATCGTCTATAAATAGAGGACGACCCCCTTGAGAGAAGCAGAGAGAATTTTTAGAGAAAATATTTTGCTCTCATATTGAGAAGGTGGTTCGTAGAGACAGTGTGCTTTGTGAAAGTGGAGCTTCGTGGCGGCTATTGTTGCTCCGCGAAAGTTGTGAGCTCCGCGTTGGCTCGGGAGCTTCAAGAGGGAAGTTGCTCTGCAACGGCTTGAGCTTCGCGGGAGTGCTTCGCGAGAGTGCTTCACGATAGAGCTTCGCGAAAAGGTAGGAGCTTCGTGAAGGCTTGTTTGAGCTTCGCAAAATTGGAAGCCTTGCGAAGTAGGGTACTTTGCGAAGGTACTTTCCAAAGGTAGTTGCCCAGTGGTCAGAGGCAAAGTGGTATTCATCAGTGGATGAAAGTTGGACTTCAACAGAGCATCTATCAACAGTTGAAGATGCATTATTTCATGCAAATGAAGAGACCTACAGGTCTATAAACTGTGAGTGGATCCCTTCCAAGTGCAGTGAGCATAGGAAGAGGAAAAAGTTGATCCTCTCCACCGACAGTGAGCCAGAGAGAGATAAATTGGGAGTGACCCTTGGGAAAGCAGTGAGCTGACCCTAAACCAAGGCAGTGAGCCTCGGACAGAGTGACTGTACCCGAACATTTTAATCCACGGCTAGTGAAGTATAGTGGAATTTGGTACGACCGGCAACCTATCAGCGTATGCTCCTTGGACGTAGCCCTTAGTGGTGAACCAAGTAAAATTATTGTGCCTTGTGCTTGCTTTACATTCTGTTTATATTGTGCAATAGGAAAGAGAGAGAAGTGTGTTTTGATTAACAGCGAAACAAGATCAGAATGGGCATTAATTTTATATTAGTCATACCCTGATTCACCCCCCCCCCTCTCTCAGGGTATTCAGCCTTGTGGACCTAACAATTGGTATCATAGGGAGAGGTTGATATTAGTTCTTCTTTCAAGGGAATCCACTAATCCTAGAGGGATTCCGATCTTCGACGGATGTAATTTTCAGATATGGAAGAATCGAAATCAAAACTATTTCTGATCTTTGGAAATGGATGTGTTTTCAGTAGCTATGCATGGTATCACAGCTGATATTACTAGTGGTGCATTATCAAAAGATGAGCATAAAGAGTTGGATGCTGATTCCAAAGAAATCAATGCCTTAGGGGGAGCCCTTTACAATCCCATATATACAAAGGTTATGTCATGAAAAATGTCACATGCCATGTGGGAAAAGATTTTAAATATTTATGAAGGGGATACAAAAGTCAGATAGGCAAAGCTGCAAGTGTTGTGGAACAAGTATGAATATCTAAGAATGAACCCGAATGAGTCTGTTGATGCATTCTTTGATAGGGTAAATGATGTGGTAGAATACATGCGGGGTCTTGGAGAAATTATCGAAGATATAAAAATTGTGAAGCGCATATTGAGAAAACTTCCACCTCGGTTCAATCCAAAAGTTTCTGTTTTGGAAGATAAAGACCCAAAAGAACTGACATTGGATAACCTGTACAGTACTCTTGTTGCATATGAAATGAGAAACGATGATAACGAGCTTGTGGAAAAGGGGAAATCCAAAGAGGTGGCATTCAAGTCCATGAAGAAACTCACCATTGAAGATTCTAATGAAGAAGAAGAGACAGATGAGGTGATGTCATTCCTTTCTTCAAATCTGCAAAGAGGAAGAGGAAAGTTTAAAGGTAAACTTCCACTAGCATGCTTTCGATGTGGAAAGGTTGGTCATCTTGCGGCAAGATGCCCCAAGAAATTTCAAGATAACGATGATGATGATGATGATGTTGAAATTCCCAAGAATAAGACTTCAACGTTTGTGAAAGGGAAGAAGAAATTCAAGAGAAATTTATTCATGAAAAATAATCTTATTTCACAAGAATTTGAAATTTCAGAGGAGTCTGAGGATGAAGAGGTTGAGGAGTTTAAAAATTGTAAAGATCATAGGAAAAATCCTATGGTAGCGGTCGTCGGTAGTTCTCAGAAAAATGAAGAAGCTGACGCTGAAGAAGAATATTAAATTGAAGGGAGAGTTGATATGGAAGCTGAATTGGAAGTATCTCTTGAGGAGATAGATGTTTGGAGATCCAAAGCGAAGAAATCCAATAAATTGGTTCATGATGCCAAACTCTATATGCAACAATAGGATGAAGAAAAGTCAGAACTATTAGAAGAAATTGAAAGACTAAAATCCTCAACACCAGAGAGCTCAGAAAATATTGTTGAGAATAAGCTTAAAATTGGGGAACAAAAGAAGGAGATTGATTGTTTGACTAACACAGGAAAGGGGCAGGTCAGACATATCAAAGAGCTTGAAGAATAAGTGGTCATTCTGCGATGAAAAATGAAGGCTCAAGAAAAACTCTTGACCCCCAATGTGATATCAGAAAAGCAGGCCATTCAGAAGACAGAGAAGATGAAAGAGGAGGCTCATAGTTCAGCAGTAGTAAAGAAGCAAGAAATCTCAAATGCTAAGGTTGATTCAGGGCTTGATAAGAAACAAAAATCGGTGGCAGTTAATATCAGACCGCAAGCACCCGTCCAGAAATTGAAGGTTGATTTGGGCACAAAACAGAATCAGAATATTCAACGATCCCAAAGGGAAAATCGTAGTGCTGAAGTATCACGAAGTAATGTATCCTATATCAGGTGTTATTGCTATGGAAAAATGGGACATTCACAGTATGTGTGTTCCATAGCCAAGAGATATATAAGGGAACAGGAACAGAGATGGCAGCCAAATAGAGAACGGTTTTCCGGAACATATTTTGAAGGACACTATTTTTGGTGCGGAGGATTTGGGAACATGGATAGGTACTGTACTTCGACCATTCAGAGAAATGTGCCAAAGCAGAATCAAAACGTTCGCAAGCAGTATGTCAATAAACCGACAGGTGAGTTAAAAATGCAGAATAGATTTGCGGCTTTGCAAGATGAGGCTGGTCCATCATACTCTGAGAAAGAACAGAAGTCTCAATCCATGATGAGTGTGAAAGAAAAATTATGGACCAAGAAAAAGAAAAATGAGAAGCTCGTGGTGGCTGAGATTTCCCTTAAAGCATCAGATCGATCTGGTGTTTGGATCCTTGACAGTGGTTGCACATCCCACATGACGGGTAATAAGGATCTTGTTATAGGCATCAAATATGACAAAGAAGGAGTTTTCAAAATTGGAAATGATGAAGGCCTAAAGATTGTTGGCTCAGGGAAAGCCAAGTTTGGGGACAAAGAGATGAGACGTGCTGATGTCTTGGTAGTAGAGGGTCTTAGTCATAACTTACTCAGTGTAAGTCAACTATGTGACTCTGGGCACTCTATCCGATTTACCAAGAAGATGTGTGTTGTGAAAGGAAAAGATGGAGCAGCTGTTCTGCAGGGAAAAGGTCCAAGGGAAATCTCTACCTTGTAGGTGGGGAAGAAGATACATGTCTTTTATCCAGAGAGGAAGAAAACCAGCTGTGGCATAAGCAACTTGATCATCTATGCCAACCATCTATGGAGGATCTCGTAAAGTGTGATGCTGCTAGAGACCTTCCCAAACTATCACATGATTGCACTCATACGTGTGATGCTTGACAACAAGGGAATATCATCAGAAAGACATACAGGCCAAAGGAACAGAAATCAACTAGAGTGATCGAACTGGTTCATGCTGATGTATGTGGACCTATCTCACCACGAGCTATAAATGGGCAAAGGTACTATGTTCTTTTCATTGATGATTACAGTAGAATGGCCTGGGTATTTGTCATTACCCATAAGACAGAGGTGTTTAGTTGCATAAAACAGTACAGGAGGGAATCAGAAAGGATGCTTGGGCAGAAAATTTTGAAGTTCCGTACAGATAACGGTACAGAATTCACAAACAGTCAAGTGGAAGAGTATCTCAAGAAACACGAGATAAGGCATCAAGTTTCATCGATAAGAACTCCCCAACAGAATGGTGTGGTTTAAAGGAGAAATCGGATCATCAACAACATGACTAGAACTATGCTTATTGACAAAGACCTACCAAAGAAATTTTGGAAGGAAGCAGTGTTGACATCGGTCTATGTTTCAAATAGGTCTTTGTTGTGTCTGAAGCAAGGGAAGACTCTTTATGAACTGTGGTACGGAAAGAAGCCAACGTTGAAATACTTTCGAATCTTTGGAAGTAAGTGTTTCATTCTCAAAAAAGAAAATCATAGGAAGTTTGAGGAACGAGGAGATGCGGGGATATTCCTTGGCTACTCAGGGAAAAGCAAAGCGTATAAATGCTTCAACAAAAGGCTGGGAAAAATTGTTGAGAGAAATGATGTCACTATAGTTGAAAATGAACAGAATACTCAACGACCTAGTGAACAGTTCCTGGACGAAAGTGATGATGAAGTAAGCAACATAGGGGGAGCAGAAGTGGCAGTGGATGACTCTGAAGAAGATACTGATGATGAAAAAGAAAGTGTCAAGTCTGTGTCTGCAAGGAAGCCAAAGAGTCGAACTGAAATTGATAGGGAGAATATCATTGGTGATCAGACAGCTCCAGTTCAGACTCAAAGAATGAAGTCATTACAACAAACATCGTTTTTATCTCAGGTGGAGCCAAAATGTTTTTCTGATGCAGCTGAAGATGAAAACTGGGTTCAGGCTATGAATGAAGAGCTTGATCAAATCGAGAAGAACCAGACATGGGAGATTGTTTCGAGGCCAGCAGACAAGAATGTCATCGGGACTAAATGGGTCTATCGCAACAAGATGAATGAAGATGGAACTATGATTCGAAACAAAGCATGACTAGTGTGCAAGAGATACTCCCAGATAGAGGGAATAGATGTAGATGAGACATTTACACCAGTTGCAAGGCTGGAGACAATCAGATTATTTTTTGCCATAGCAGTGCAAAGAAAGTTCAAAGTGTTCCAGATGGATGTGAAATCTGTATTCTTGAATGGTGTTCTGGAAGAGGAAGTGTATATTGAGTAGCCAGATGGTTTTCTCACTCATGAGGATGAGAACAAAGTTTTCAGGCTGAAGAAGGCATTGTATGGGCTGAAACAAGCACCAAGGTCATGGTACTCACGGCTTGATCAGTACTTGAAGAAGCTTGGTTTCCAGCGTGGGGGAGTTGATTACAATCTTTATTTCAACAACAATAGTAATCAAAGGATGATGGTGTTGGTCTATGTCTATGACATAATATTTGGTGGATCAGATGAAGCTCAGTGCAGACAGTTTTCAGAATTCATGAAAAATGAGTTTGAAATGTCAATGATTGGAGAGCTAACATTTTTCCTTGGTCTACAGGTGACACAAGGAAGAAATGGAACATTCATTTCTCAATCCAAATATGCCAAGGAGGTGTTAAGAAGGTTTTGCATATAAAATTCCAAGGATATGAAAACTCCAGTTGCTACCCAGATGAAATTATCAAAAGATGAGGATGGAAAAGCAATTAATATCACAGAATACAGGCAAATTATTGGAAGTTTGTTGTACTTGACCGTGACAAGGCCTGATATTGTTTTTTCCACAAGCCAAGCAGCGAGATATCAGAGTAATCCCAAGGAAAGTCACATGCTCGTAGTGAAAATAATACTTCGGTATATCAAGGGCATGGTGGACTTCAGCTTGACATACAATGACAAATCTCAGATAGAGTTATTGGGATATACTAATGCAGACTGGGCTGGTTCAACAGATGATAGGAAATCAACATCTGGAGGTGCATTCTATCTTGGAAAACTATGTATTGCTTGGTTAAGCAAGAAGCAGGATTGTATTTCATTAAGCACCGCAGAGGCTGAGTATATTGCGGCCACTCAAGCATGCACACAGTTATTGTGGATGAAGCGGCAGCTTGAAGATATGGGAGTTGAAGTGAAGTCTCCGATCGGAATCTAGTGTGATAACTCAAGTGCTATCAATCTTAGCAAAAATATCGTTCATCACTCACGGACAAAGAACATTGAGATAAAGTATCATTTTATCAAGGAGAAGGTTGAGAAGGGAATCGTGAAGTTGGAGTATGTGCCTACAGAGCTACAGGTTGCAGGCATTCTGACAAAGGCCTTACCCAAGGAAGCATTCGAAAGGCATCGACTGGCTCTGAGAGTTCAGTCGATTCCCCGCACTTGAAAAAGTGTGGATGTGGGACCCCCCCCCCCCCTCTCCGTGAGGTATGATCTGTTTTTCCCTAATGTGCTGATATGTGTTCTCTACTATGTTACAGACTACAAAGGAGTGACATTTGGGTTCGTTGACAAAGGGGGAGAAAATAGTGATTGATCAAGGGAGAGACAGTGTGTCTATTTGAGAAATCATGACAGATACGGGGAGAAGCTGACTAGTGGAGCAGCCAAATAGGGGGAGAAATGAGCAAGGGGGAGATTTTCAAATCTAATGATGCTAGAAGTGATCGATCAAAGCATAGTTATCACGACAGCTGATGATCGTGATAAAAGCAGAACAGTGGTGTTGGAATGGTGATAGAAGGTTTCCAGCTAACACGAATTGGTATCAGTGAGGTTCAACAATTGGTATCAATTTAAGAATTGGTGTCAGGTTGTAATCGAAAATTGGTGTTTGACATGAAGTGATTCGTTGATGAACTTTTCATACTACTCTTGTTTCTCACGCCGAGAATTTCTCATGTGGGCTTAGAGTACGTGTTAAGTGAATCCTTGAATGCTATCATAATCGCAAGAGGCGAATGGTGGTAGAAACTGGAAGAAGACTCAGTGAGGTATCAACATGCAGAAATTCATTCTGAGAAGAGTTATGAAGAATTGTCAACAAACCCAAAGGGGGAGATTGTTGGGAAAAAATCCCTCAAGGTAACATTGTAGTTTTTTTTGGGTTGATTGTGTTTGTTGAAAAAGCAAGTTTCCATGTAGAATTGTCGAGTTCCCGAGAATTTGTTTACAATACTTGTTGAAAAAGAACGATGACAAGGGAAAGGATGATCTGGAGGCGGTACAAAAGAGCAGTACAAGGTGGCGTCGTTTCCCAGTGTTTGCCAAATTTTTAGGGTCCAAAATTTGGAGTTTGGTGAGCATCGCAAAAATAGGATTTCCATGAAGATCATAATTAAATATGGCAATGGCATGAATTTAGCGAAGAGAGGCTTTATGGTTTTGATTTCGCGAAGACCAGAAGAATGGAGGCGGTGATTCTTCGCGATTACGATGAGCTTCGCGAACGGCAGAGGCTGAAGCGCATCACGGTGGTGAAGGGCTTTGCAAGGGAGCTTCATGGCGATGAAGGGAATTGTGAGGGAGATTTGCGGTGATGGTGTGAAGGAATTGACGGGATGCTCCGCGATTACGACGAGCTCCGCAAATAGAAAATTTCTGTGGTGCTTCGCGATTTGGACAGAATTTCGGCAGAAACTTCGGAGCTTCGCGATTTGAGATTACGTGGTGTTGAATTCATGCAGAAAGTTTGAGGGTCGGTGGAATCATCTATAAATAGAGGCCGACCACCTCAAGATAAGCAGAGAGAATTTTCAGAGAAAATATTTTGCTCTCGTATTGCGAAGGTGGTTCGCGGAGCCAGTGTGCTTCGCAAAAGAGGAGCTTCGTGGCGGATATTGTAGCTCTGCGAAAGTTGTGAGCTCCGCGTTGGCTCAGGATCTTCATGAGGGAAGTTTCTCTACAATGGCTTGAGCTTCGTGGGAGTTCTTCGCGAGAGTGCTTCGCGAGAGAGCTTCGTGAAAAGGAAGGAGCTTCATGAAGGCTTGTTTGAGCTTTGTGAAATTGGAAGCCTTGAGAAGTAGGGTACTTTGCGAAGGTACTTTCCAAAGGTAGTTGCCTAGTGGTCAGAGGAAAAGTGGTATTCATCAGTGGATGAAAGTTGGACTTCAACAGAGCATCTATCAACAGTTGAAGATGCATTATTTCATGCAAATGAAGAGACCTATAGGTCTATAAACTGTGAGTGGATCCCTTCCAAGTGTAGTGAGAATAGGAAGAGGAAAAAGGTGATCCTCTCCACCGACAGTGATCCAGAGAGAGAGAAATAGGGAGTGACCCTTGGGAAAGCAGTGAGCTGACCCTAAACCTTGCAAAGGCAGTGAGCCTGGGACAGAGTGACTGTACCCGAACATTGTAATCCACAGCTAGTGAAGTATAGTGTAATTTGGTACGACCGGGAACCTGTCGGCGTATGCTCTTTGGACGTATCCATTAGCGGTGAACCAAGTAAAATTGTTGTGTCTTGTTCTTGCTTTACATTCTGTTTATATTGTGCAACAGGAAAGAGAGAGAAGAGTGTTTTTCTTAACAGCGAAACAAGATCAGAATGGGCATTAATTTTAAATTAGTAATACCCTAATTCACCCCCCCCCCCCTCTCAGGGTATTCAGCCTTCTGGACCTAACAAATATCATAAATATTCATGAAATTCATCCATATGACAAACTATTTATGGAATACATGAAAAATGTATCATATCACTTCATGGATGTGGTAGTTCACACGTACGCATGAACGATGTTATTATTTCTCATAAGATAGAAATGTGGTGAAAAATTTTATATTAAATTAAAATAATAAAATTTAAATATAATAAATATATGTCTTACATATTTTTATTATGGTTATAGAATATTGGGACGACTTTAAGGAAGAAATAAAATCAAAATAGATGAGTTAGGATAATTTAATATTCATTGGGAAACCTCTTTTAGATTACACATTATGCCTTTGAAAGATGATATTTTTAGATGAAAATAATAACAAGGATATGGATAAGTAAGTTAGGAAGGTATTGTGGTTGATAATGTTACATCAATATGGCTAAAAAATTATAAGATTGAGGGGAATATGACCTCTATTTACAACTGGTGTTGGTGGACAACATGTATATATGGAAAAAATTTAAACAAAATAAAATTATATTCACATGTAAGTAAAACAATTTGGAAAATGGTTTGAAGATGAGTTAAGTTAATGTCTAAATAACATCAACCAATAATACATATAAATTATTAATGATATTTTAAACCTTATCTTTTATTTTAACAACCTCATTTACCATTTTTATCATTAATTGAGGTAACAAATTTTTACTATAGTTACTACTAATTATGAACAAAAATGAAACATGAATTGTTAGAAAATTTGGACATTTTGATTAAAAATATGTAAAATATTTTATTAAATTAAAATTATAAAATTGGAAAAAATATGTTTTAATTAAGTTCCCAACACACAATGAAAAATTTTACACAAAATTACATTTTTAAGTAAAATAAAAAATTCAATCAAATTACTTGGATAGTAGAAACAATTAAATGATTTTTATGTTATTTGATTGAATATATTATCTCAAAATTTTGTTTAAATAATTTATCATTAGTTCTTAATTTAATTTATTATTATAATAACCCAATGTGTATATAAAACATGTTTTTAAAAAAAATCATAACTTTTTAACATTATATGATATTATTTTTATTTGTAAACAATTTATATTCAATGAATTAAATTTTTTAATATGTAAACAATAATATTTCATTTGTTTAATAATATTAATATATATTCAGATAAAACATATATGAAAAAAATTCTTATAAACAAATTACTTCAAAGTTGTTCTTTACGATCAATAGTATTTCATGAATGAATTAGAAATTATTTTGAATAATTATGTTTCATTTAAATAATATATAATATTCTAAATTTTATAATGTATAATGATTATTCATTGATGGTTAGGTTTTCACGCTTCATAAGATATTGAACACATTTATTTTTTTAAATATAAATAAATTATAAAATCTCATGATGTTATATTCTACCCCACTTATAAAAATTTACCTCGATATTTTTTGCCACTCTTTTACAAAAAAATAAGTATACCTCTACCTAATTAAAAACATAGTTTCTCATGTAACTACCTCATATTTATGGTTCCTCTATAAAACATTAACATAGTGAGTGGTCTTGTTTTGAAACACGTTATCTATTCAATCCATAATATCAATAGGTTAATCCTCCTAAAAGAGATCAAGATACACTAGTATGGCCCCTGCATTCAGTACATGTGAAGGATCGGGTATATACTTCCACATGAGATATACATGGAACACTTTATGAACTTGAGAGATATTTAAGGGTTGATCCAAAGGGTAGGATACTATCATGATATGATCATTACTCTCAATGGGAGATACATATATATTGGGAATAACATTCCATTGTTTACAAATATCATAACATCCATATAAAGAGTTGTATAAAGGAATGCCTTACCAATAAATTTGAACTCAAGATCACACTAAGGATTACCAGCATCATATTCTTGATGAATCTAAGTTTCAAAAATATTATATATAATGACTATAAATTTATCTTCCATTTATTTCTCTAGATTATGTCTTATTGGATTTCATCCCCCCAATTCATCCATGCATATTAGAGTCTTGTTCATATTTCTTGAGAGGGAATTATAGAGTCATCAGAATTCTCAACATAAAGTCATTATTATATGAAAATTTAACTAGAGGAATTTATTGATCACAAAATTCTTTGAAATTCATAATGAAATCACTCATTATATCTTCTAGGGTTTAAATTATCCTCTCATATTGATCATCTGTCTAAAGATGAAATGTTTTTTTTAAAGATCAAATCCATATTTGAAGCATATTGAGGAATTCTAAAAATCCCCATTATAAACCTTATATATTTATTATATATAACTAAGACTGGTACTCCATAAATCCCCACTACTTCCTTAAGGTATAACATAGTGATCTGATCAAGGTATAAATCATATCTGATAGTAATGAAATATGCTTATTTTATAAGGTTTTCAACTACAACCCAAATACGATTATTCCCTTTATATTTTTTTATAGAGTCTAAAATGAAATAGCTAGAGTTGTTTTACTGTTTCAACTTACGTAAGGTTGATTTTTGTAAAATCTCATTATAATTATGTATCTTTTTAATAAATTTTTGGTATACCATGAACAAAGATACATACTCTACAGTTTCTCTTTTAATGTTATCCCACTAGAAAATCACATTAAGATCTGCATACATCATTGAATTTATAGTATTAGTTTATAATGATTTACTTGGAGTTAATTTAATAGATCCTTCAAAAATTATATTATTTAAGATACACATACTATGTACATGAACTTTATCACTCATCACTATCATGACGGAACTTAAGAACATTACTTACCATCTTTTTTAGAACCATATATTCTTTCTATGCCTCTTTATTCTTTACATGTATAAGTGTTTGAACATTCATTTGGGAAAGATAATATATTTTTTCCTTCATTATAATTTCATTCTCCTTCATATAATAATCCATAAGTATTATATCTGTTTTAATCATAATCATGGGAAAAATAGCATGGTATTTCTATCTCAGAGAATTAGCCACATTGTTCACCTTCTCAAGGTGGAAATATATTTAGCAGTAATAATATACAATCGATTACATCCATGACTACTGGTGAATATTAATCTATTTATATATAGTTATATACTTAATTATTTTTTGTTTGGTATATATGTCAAATATTCCAAAATAAATATATATATTTCAAAATAAAAAATTATTGATTCCAGTTCTGAATCATGTGTTAAGTAATTTGTCTCATAAGAATTAAATTTGAAAGTCACATATGAAACTATCATTTTATTCTATAAGATAAAACATTCTAGTCCCTTTAATTATGAATTACTATATATCAAAAATCCTTATCCATAGTAGGTTAGTTCAAACATAGCTACAATAACTAACATTCTATTAGGATCCATGAAATATTTATTCACATTCTTGATTTGAATGAACATCCCTCCCTACTTCATGAACATAGTTAGTAGATTTTATTTATATAATAAAATTATCACAAAGAATCAATAGATCAATAAAACAAAGGAAATATCAATATATCAGTCACCATGGTTGGTCTGGTCCAATGTTCAATAATATCCATATTTGAGGGGTCAAGTGATATACCCTATAATTTTTTTATGTGACCCAAGAATGATATTTTATGTAATTGAACTAATATTTTCTAAATTTATCATACAAATTATCCTTCCTCAAGGTAATTAACACAATACTTTAATAATAATCATGTTTTTCCCCTCACTTATAATATATGAGAATATTAGCTATACCAACAATTAAAAACTGATAAAGGTAATCTCTATAGACTCCATTCACTAGATATATTAATATAGTTGGGGTATTATTATGTCCAATGGGAATTCCAATAAGTTCATAATAACTATAACTTTTATGGTAGGATATCTTGGATATGACCCCCTTTTTTATCCTCAACTAATGATATCCAAATCAGAGTTCAATAGTTGAAAATAGTTGGGTTCCTCACAATTGATAAAACAAATCATCAATACATGGTAAAGAATACATTTTATTTATAGTAATATTTTTATGTTAATGATAATCAATTAAAAGTAGTATTGAAATATTTTTCTTAATAATAAAAATAACATAATCAACCCATGGTGATGCCCTTGGTTTAGGTAATCCCTTATCAAGATTATCCAAATGATTCTTCTTCAATTCTTTCAAATCAATCAGAACCCTTATATAATTAATCATAGAAATACATGTAGCACAAGTTATGGGTTCTATTAAAAACTCAAATTCGTGATTTAGCATATGAAAAATAAACCATTCAATAAATACATTATCATATTCCAGCATAATATGCACATATTCAATGTTGAATTTCTTGCCAACAATTTGAATTTAATACCCCTCATGAATAGGAAATAAGACTCATAAAATGTAAGTAGTTTCCATTGGATGTCAATATTTATACTTTCACTGATAGATAGTCATGGGTTGATTTGGAATATCAAACATGAATCCCCATCATTGGAAATTTATTTGGGATCTATATTGATATATATATATAGAGAGAGAGAGAGAGAGAGATCCAATCCATGCCTAATTTAACATAAAATTTAACAAGGGGTAAAATCATAAGCATTTTAGGAAACAAATTCTAAAAAACTATTATTATAGAGGAACAATAGACATGATAGTTGATCATAATACCTTTAGTATATTTCAGTTATATTTCAACATAAAATCCTTGAGGTGGTGATATGATACCATTTGAATATTATTATGATATGAAAGATTTGGTAGAACCAGAATATAAAAAGACATTTGTAGTTCTAGAGTTTATGATATGTATACCTTCCACTAATTCATTCTCATTACCCACTTAGATAGTTATTCTTTATTATCTCCCCTTTATTTCTTGGTTTAGGAGTTTGTGGACACTAATTGTTGTCATTAATCCTTGGATTTGGTAACTGGGTAGAATAAAATCCATACTTCTTATAGATATAGATTTGGAGTGTGGATGAAGAATTTAATTGATATTTCACCCCCATTATTTTCATTGAACTACCTCGTTACATATATTCAACATTCACTTACATTATAGACTTAATTTCTAAACTTGAATCCTTTACAAGTCCATTGGAGGGAATTGTGCACATGATTCTTTCCACACTTCTTGAATTAATAAATATTTTCCTCACAGGGTTTTATTACATGAATTTCCATGAAACACTCTCTTTCAAATATTCTTAGAACCATGAGATTGATAGGAATATCCACTCTTTATTTATACCTTAATATCACATCAAAAAGTATCTTTTGAGATACTAAATTTAATTATGGACAATATATTTCTAAGAGGTGGTTATATGAAACTAGAAAATTAATCAATATCTCTTTATGAGATGATGATAAAACCATAATTATACCTCATAAGCCTTATAGATTTTTCCTCATAGGAACAAGTAGATTCATCATCCTTATACTTAAACTAAAATAATTACTGTTTATTTTTTACATGATGTGTTTGGGGAAATTTATTACTAAAAAAATATACCATTATACTCATCACAATTTATATAGTAAATTTTTTATTCATACCTCATATTCTTAATAATATTTCATAATTAGACATTTTCACCTTCCAAATGATACATGACCAGGAAAACATTTTCATTCTATGAGCATAATAGTATTAAAAATATCATTCACATTGTATTGATCCACTACATGGAAAATATTTGATTATAAGACCCAATAAAATAATGTGGATGTTTCCTTATTAACAAAAAATAGTGAATTGGTGTCTATTTTTCTCATTTTTAATCTGGACATGATTCACTAATTGAAAGATTCATGTCATCAAGACAAAAATATTTTTCATTACAACTCTCATGTCGTTTGGTTTCACAATAGGAAAATGATTACATTATCCACCACATTCATTATTAACAAGATTCCTACTTGATCCAACCATTGTATAAAATCAAAAATCATAGTGTAAGAATAAATCTATAATGATCAGAGTGATAAATAATCTAATCATGAAAATTGTTATTGATATGTCTAAAATATGACACCTTATTATCAACCAATAACACTTTAGTTACACCCTATATCACATTCCATTAATAATATGTTATAATAATTTATATCCTCATATTCATTTTGTCACACTTTACAAAAAAAATAAACCCTCCTATGATACCAATTGGGGAAACCCAAACATAATTTCTATAAATATTGCATCATTTTAGATTAATATTTAATGCATTTAAAACTAATAGAATCCCTGAAAATTTAAAGGATTTATATCTTTGAAGAGTAGATACATATTAAAAATAACTCATAAAATATATTTAATATCTCCTAAAATGTTCATCTCTCTTTGTACCTTTGATGGACATATCCTACATAATGTATTTCTCCATAACCTGGGGAATATGGTAAAATAAGAAATTGTGGGCTCAGATTCCTAGTATGGATGAACCTGAATGATATCAATTGATGATTATATACGATCATATGATAATTATAAGGATATGATATAATGATCATAACTTACAAAATTTTTTACCCAATTGGTCATGTATCATAGTTCATACAGAATGACCTAAAGGATTAAAATTTCAAAATACATGGGTCATAAGAGTGAGGTATCATCATTGATCAATCATATTACATAATATAATATAATATTCATAAGAAAATTTAATAGGAATTATTGAATAATCATAGGGATATAAATTCATTTCATTAGTTATGTTTCACTTCCAATAGTATTATAGTTGATTAAATCCCATAGTGGATTGGGTTCACTCTTCATTCCATCATTTCATTAGTTATAGTTCACTCCCAACATAATCATAATGGACAGAGTCCCTTACTGAACTCATTTCAATCCCCATTCCAATCCACATTATTTTATGAGATATAAATATTTACCCAATTCATTGAAGATATTTATGTTTTACACCTATAACATAATGAAAACAAAACACATATGGACCAAAATATCATAAATATATCAATCCATTATACATAACATAACTAGTGGAACAAAAATGAGTTTCCTAAGTATTTTTTACTAATATTATTAACCTAAGGGAATGTAATGGGTTTTAAGGAATATTAAATAAAATATCATCATAAAAATATATCCATAGAATGAAATTATATGGAATAATTAAATCATATCCCAACTTAATCATAATAATATTCTATGTATGTTAACATATAAGAAAAAAACATTTTAAAGAACATTTGAATCCTTATTTTGATAACTTTAAAATTGAATAATTTTCTTATGATAAAATATTTTTAAAAAATTATCAAAAATTTAGAAAATAAAATTCCTTAAAAACTATGGAAAATTATTAAGGAATATTTATGGAAATGAATGGTCATGATGATGATAAAATTAGTTTATTCATAGAACTATAAAATAAAGATTCCATTCACATTTTTGATAAAATTTACAAAAGTACATCATTAAAAAAATGAAAATAGATTCCTTATAAAATATTTCAAATAAAGTAAAAAATTTCTTTAAAATGAATTTAAATAATATTTTTATAATATAAAATAACACTCTTGAAAAAAATTTAATGAATATGTTCATGTAAGTAAAAGTTCACAAACCAAAGGGGAAATAATGTCGAATTTTCATAAAATAACTTTATCTATAATTTTATATACCAAAGAAATGAAAATTAATTGAAAACATAAAACCCTAGAAATAAATGAAGGAGAATAAAATATATTGGTTTTATGAGATCATGAGAATAT
Source organism: Viscum album (assembly GCA_963277665.1). NCBI lineage: Eukaryota > Viridiplantae > Streptophyta > Magnoliopsida > Santalales > Viscaceae > Viscum > Viscum album. The sequence continues at coordinate 81,902,315 of OY728121.1, read as the reverse complement.
ACTTCCACTAATTAATATTAAAGCATACAGAATCCCGATTAAAAATGAGATTGAAACATAAACCCTTACCTCACATCCAGAATTTCTTTAGATGTTATCTTATGTTCTTGTATAATTATTTTTAATTTATAATATTTTTATATATAACTGAACTATATAAATACTTATCATAAAATTTAGTAGTCTTTTATAATTTTCAATTAACCATTTAACAATAATACTTTATTATAATCAATATTTAGGAGAAAACTAGTCCATTTCATTACCATGTTCTGGTTTTATGATTCTTATTTAGAATCCCTTTTCATAGTTTCATCATCACTAGTTTAAAAATAATTTTATATTTATAATATTTAATCATTATATACAATTTTATGAAAATTGATATTAGTTGGTGATGAAAAACGAGTTACATCTCTTCATGGAGATGATAGTCCATACATACACATGAGTAATGTTTTCATTTTCTAATGAATGGAATGAAATAAAGATAAATTATAATATATTTATTTATAATAATAATAAATTATAAAAATAATATATATTTATTAATTCAGTCCATATGACCAGCCATGTATGTTGGGCATGAAAAATGAATTTTATCGAATTGGGTAGTCCGCACATACACAAAAATAACATTATCATTTAACATAGGATATAATGATTTAAAAAATAAGTATTAAATTAGTATTAAAATATTTATGTATACTAAATATAATATTTAAATCCTTTAAATATGGTTGTAAATTATTCGGAGGAGGTTAAGGAATAATGAAACTGAAAATAGATCAACAAATACAATTACCTCTTCTTTGGGAGACCTCCATTGGCATAATAATTAATCCTTTAAAGGATGATATTTTGAGAATACTAGATGAAAAAATAAATTCGGATGGATGTTAGGAAGGTTTTTTATATATTTTATAACATTTATTGATCAAAAAGGTTTGAATGATTTAGGGGAATATAACCTAATTTGATAAGTGTGGTCGGAGGAAAACATGTAAATACACAAAATAATAAAATATAAATGGTAATATTCTAGTGAAAATAGAACCATGATATAAAAGGATAAGATATTTTAGGGTAAAAAAAATTTCATATATTAAAATTAAGTCGTGTTTATATATTATTTTAACCCTTATCTTCTAGTTTAACCCCTCATTAACCATTTTTAACCTTAACTATGGTAACAAATTTATACAATTGTTACTATTTAGAATATAGAAATGTGAATGATACCTCATTAAAAAATTAATACATATTGATTCCAATGATGGAAATCATTTTATCATTTTAAATTTCTAAATTTTTTATAAATTAGTTTAAAATCAGTGTGAAAAAATCCAACATAAACTGTTTATAGAGATATTCATTTTACAAAAAAACACTAAAGTTAATCGATTTCTATTCCTATTAAAAATCATTAGATGATTGTAAAAATATTTTATTAAATATATTATATATTAATTTCAAAAAAATTATTCATCAATAGAGATTAATTTAATTTATTATGATAAAATCACATTTCATATATGATAGATTGTTTTAAAAATAAAAACATGTTTTACCTTCTAACACTTTTATTTCCATTCCTAACCAATCGATAATCGATGAATTTATTTTTTTTGTTTTTAAATATACTTTTTCACTATTTTAATACTCCAAACTAATTATTAAATAAAATATATAGGAAAAAAAATTCTCATAGAAAAAATAATTCAAAACAGTTATTTAGGATCAATTGAATTTCCTAAAGGAATTTATAATTACATCCAAAAATTATATTTCACATAAATACCATATAATGTGACACATTTTATAATTTATAATATTTATTCTCATATTCTATTTTCTATGTGATTCCAAATATATGGAATGAATTTATTTATTAAGTAGAGGTACATTATAAAATCATGGGGTGTTATAAAAGTGTTGAAATAACATAGTTTCCACACATATTTGTGTTCTATAGACTTCCTATATCCCCATAATTTTTTTAAAAACATTATTTCACATCATAGGTGCTCCTCTCTTCTTCCACCATCAATTTATGTCCTTGTTCTTCTCAATTTCAAGTGGGTAATCGCTCTAGTTATCTTCTTTTATTCTTCTCTATTCTTCTCTTGCACTTTATCTCAATTTTTCTCACTCCTTAAAAACTTAACCATTGTTCAGATAAAATTTTGGGTTATATTTAGTTCTAATGGTGGAAATTCATGTTTTTTATTTTAGATTATGAAGTTTCATGTCTCATTTGTGTGTTATCCTTTGAAGGTGATATGTTTTGGGTGTATGTTCTTAGAATGAGGTGGGTGTTTCTTTGGAACTCCATTATAGTGTATTTTATGAGCTTTTATTGTGTTTTTAAATTATTTCATCATGATTTAGAATAATATTTTATATGTTTTTTTAATTTTTATTCTAATGATTTTTTTTTGTGGATTGGATGTGTCACTTGAAATATTCTTGTAAAAATGTTTGAGTGTCTATTTTGAATTGATTAAACTATTTTGAAATGTTTCTTATGGAATTATATGTTCCTTGAATACTATTTTATGTTAAAAATGTATTTCAAATGGTTTATACCTTTTTTGAGGTCATAGGTTACATTATAAGAATTTGACATCATATAAAGAGGATTTTCTAAAAGGAATTAAAATTTTGAAAGAATTATTGAAGCTGGAGTTATTTTAGAAATGGATGTGGGTGTCCTAAAGTCATGTTTTAAAAATTAAGGTAGTTTAAATTCCTTATTTAAATGGTTTTCTGAACATTGGGTCTCATTTTGGGGGGGGTTTTGAAAAGGTGATACAGTTTTCATGATACTATACATATATCCATTTTCTTACTAAATGAAATAGGTTTTTTGATTTCAAATGTGAGGTTTTTTAATAGTTTGGATCCTAAATGGGATATTTATATATGATTTTTTTAATTATTTTTAAAAATAGATTTGTAATGTGTATTTTAAATGGTGTTAAAAAGGTTTGGCTTCCTGATCATTTTTTTTAATTCCTTGTAGGTATCATTAAAGTGTTTTTTTTCTAAAAATGTGTTAGACCCTAATTTCATACTGATGTTAATTTTATAAAAACTATGTCATGATACACATTATGGGATTTCAAAAATTATTATATATTCACATGGTTATTATTCATGGACTTATAAGTGTATATTTATTTAATGGTGTAGTAGATGAGGTGTGTGTTATTTTAAAAGGTTTAAATTTTACTCATGTGATGGTTTATGTATGTTCACCTCCATTTGAGTTATCACGTAGTCCTAAAAAGGTAGTAAGTGACCTGTATAATATGAAGACCTATTTTTCAATAGTGGGATTTCTAGGTAATGTTTCCTAACTACACCGAGATGGTTGGAACAAAAGGGGAAACAAGTTGTGTTAGCCTAAAACCTTGTTATGGTTATTGGTAGTGGTAATATACTGATAGGTTAATTTTTAGATAATATAATGGGACTACAAGGAATGTGGATAGGTTTAATAGTTTTTTCCTAGGTTCCTTGCATGAGTAATGGTCTTTATTACTAGAGCCTTTGGATGTTTCCCATGACACATAGGTCCCTCTCAGGATACTTTAGAGGATGTCTTTTCCTTAATTAATTTTATTCCCATGGTTTATTTGATCATATGTAAGAATTTTGTTCTTGATTTATAGAACTATGTTTCATTGTTTCCTTGTCTCATTTTTGGGATCATGGATCACCTAGAGTGTGTTTTGGTATAATTTCAAATATGTTATTTTAAATGGGTTGAATGTGTATTTTATAAAGGAAATTGATTTGATTATTTATTAAATGGGGATTAAAAAATGGTTTTTACTTGATTATATTTTTGAAAATTAAGTTTTATGTAAGTTCTTTAAAAGTGGTATAAATAGTGTTTCTATTTGTTTTTATTATCTTAAATTACCACATTACTTAGTCTTAATTGTTTAATTAAATTTTAATCATTCATGTTTTGTATTATAAAAAAGGTAGTTGATTGAAAATTTCTTAGTATCATGTTATTACACATTTTTATATAGAATGTGAAAACACTATTTTTTGTTGTATAATCAAACATGAACTTTTTAAACTATATTACTAAGGGATTTCAATAGTTTTATAGTGTGTAATATTACTAAACAATTAATCTCACACATATTTTTGTTTCTTAACTCAAATGCTCATTTTTGTTTTCATTAATGATTTTTTGGGTTAGTCTAAGGATGCATGATGATATTTGATGAGAGAAATGGGGTAAAAATTGGTGATGTTATATTTATTAATGTTCCATTTTATTTTAATCTTTTGGTATTTTCTATCATCCTTTCATCCAGGTATATTTTTTTATTTCTTCTTCCTATTTTAATTTATTTTATTTTTATAACTTTTTATGGATGTTAATTACATATTCCAAGTTTAGTTAGATGACTTATCATATTCTTAAATAGTTTTAATTTATTTTATTATTAAGGGATAAATCATTACCAATATTGTTCAATCATTCCCAAGAACATATTTATAGCCCATGAGTATTGGGAACACCCTTTGGATTAGTGGAGGGTTGGGTCAGGTGCCTATACAAATGGAATACCACATCTGATTAGTTATATGGACCCTAAATAGAATTTGAAAACATTAAAATTGTATATATTAATTTTCAATGAATTAATTTATATTATTGATGAATATTTTCAAAGAAATGTTTCTGATAATTTTGTGATGATAAAAGTTGTTAATGAAAAGATCGATGAACTTGAGAAAACTTACAATAAAGATATAGATGATAAGAATTCTTAGTTTCATTTTATGAAAAAAGGTTCCTGAAAATTCCACGCATGAATAAATGAATATTCATTAAGAATATGTTTTGATGATAGATATTTAATGTGGAGATAATGTGAAATCTCTTTTTTATAAAAAAATTAAATATAAATTGTCCTATGTTTGAAGTAAACTTGAGAAACATAGAAGTGATTCAACTTAAATATTCACATCAAGATGATATATGAGTCATTTCCATGAATGTTCCTCAAAAAATTCATATTCACATAAATATTATTTCAATAGATATAAGAATATATAATAAATAGGAAGATAAATATTCTTCATGTTCATAAAAGGAGGAAACCCTAACCTTAAAACATTTCTTATTACACTAAATCCATATATTTGAATAATTCATGATATAGATTGTTTTCCCAAAAAAATGGTGAAGTTTAATGGTGTGAAACATGCCACATCTAGACATGTGGGAGTAATGAAATGGAATAAAAATAGTTCATCATATCATATCCAAAAGAGTGTAAATTATAATTCCACATAGTAAGTCGTAAATTTTTGATATATTATAACTATGAGTAAAAAATCATGATTAATTATCTATTTTTATTATTTCTAAATGTATAGAAATAGGTAAATATACTATTGGGATAATATGTAAACTATTATAAAATAGATAAGGCCTATATTACATGTGATAAAATTGGATGTTATGAGAAATCCTCCTAAAATCAACCAAAGTTCATTGATGGAAGTAAATCTATTTACTATAAATGGATTTAGTGATCTTGATAAAATATATGAATAGAAAAATGAGGATGATGATTTTTTTTATTATTAATAGTTTAAAATACCAACTGTGAATTTTCTGCTAATGAATGGTTTCCATAAAGGTTGAATTAAAAAAAGAAGATAGAATGATAAAATTCCTTGGAATGTTAACAAATGGGATATATAAAGTATAAAAATACCTTAAAGAAAGTAACAAAAGATTTAAATCCAGTGTGGATGTGATTTTATTATGGGATAAAATTATATATTATGATACAATCTAAACCAAACTTTGAAATTAGTGTTTATGGAATCAACTGAGGCAATGAGATGCATCATTCTAATAGAGGAATAAGGGTGTTGGTATAGTGTAAGACATCTCCAAAAAATAGGGTATACATCATTAGAATTTATATTAAAAATGTGAATTAAAGAAATGTTAGAATCTAGGATGAAGATATAAAAAATAAATTTCAAACTCCTAAAATTTGAATGAAAATTATTAATAGGAAAGATAATTTTGTGAATAAAAAGAAGTATACACCCAAAGATATATATAAAAAATGTTTTTGAAAGGAAAAAATATTTGAAAAAAAAGATAGGTGGACATGTTCCAAAAAAAATAATTCCTATTTTTCTTGATGAGTTTAAATGAGAAAATAAGTTAAAGGACAAATAAAAGAAGAGTTCATGTGACTTGCAAGAAATTTCAAAATGTAAATTTATCAAAATGTAAAAATTTAATGAGAAATAAAGATGTAAATGTATCCCATATAATACTATGAATTGAAAATGAATATGAAGCATGAATTAAGGGTTCTCAAGTGATGGAGTTGAATTAAAAGGTGTTTTGGGATTGAGAATGACTTCTCAATCTCATCTATTTAATTAAGATGAAAAATCTGATACAAAATACACCCACATAAGTTTTTAATTTATTTTGATTGAGTATATAATATAATTTTATGTAATAAAGGGTGTTTCTTAATGTAATAGTAGCTAGGAAAAAATTATAAAACTAGTTAGATATATTCATCGTATATTATTTCATTTCAATTGGAATTTTTTTTCCTTATAGGCATTTTTTCATTGATATCAACCAAAATATATCAATTGTAATCAACCATTATTAATAATACGGATGGAGTTTACCCCAATAGTGGGATAGTAACAAAAACTAGTCATTCCAAGGATCTAATATGTTTAAGTGGAATGATAAATTCCAAACCTCCAATATTTTATGATTCCATATTAAAATACTAAATTTTATTAGTATGGACATATAATTTTCAAAGAAGAAGATTTTTTAAAAAAATTAAACCTAATATATTAGAGAAATTTGATACCAATGAGTCACACTGACAATACTCTTATTTATTTGAGAAAAATAAATTTTGAATCTAAATGAGGGAAATAGTTTTTTGATCATAATGAAATAAATAGTTTTTTAATGGGAGTAACCATTTTTTTATATTAATGTTTTTAATCTACTTTTTGAAATAAATTTATTAAATGAGATGAATTTTAAATTCCTTTGAACATCCCATGAAAGAATATTTGTTATTGTGTATCACTTAAAGAATATTTTATGGAAAATTTTGAGTACTATTTTATTCAATAATGTATTCTATAGTGATAATGAATCACATAGTAATATAAATGATTAATGTATGTCTATTTTCTTAATAAAATCATTATAATTTACCTATTGATTTAATTAGGGTATACAATCATTAAAAAGGTATATAAGTGGATATAATCAAGTGTTATAAAGTATGTGTGAAGTGTTTCATTACCTCAAAATTGAAACATGGAAATTATTATCTATAAGTGGGATAATAATAATGACATGATAATTGAAATGGGTATAAAAACAACTAAATTTTTTTAAATTGAGGGTACTATATATATTATGATGAAATGTGTAATGTTTTTTATAAATAAGATGTAATGTAAACATTAGATAAAGGGGAAGATTTAGAGTGAATAAGAAGATGGAAATTCATAAGCTTATTAGAAAATAAAACATTGTGTATGTTAATAAATTAGGTGATAGTAAACCTCTATTTCTACAATGGAATTTTATATAATAATGGGGTCTTTATGGTTTTTATTAATGAAAGGGGAGGTGTTGTCTCAATTACTTGATGTGAATCAGTACATTTTTTGATTTTTTAGTATATCCTAAGTGTGAATCTATGAAAAGTGAGGAAGGATGTTGAAATAAACACAATTTACACTTGAATAATGTTTGTGTGAATCCATCTCTTGAGGTTGAATTGTGATTATAAGTTTTATGGTTAGTTTTGAAGCTAAGATGATTCACATCGGGAATATTTACTGAAGGAAATTGAATTGAAATAATTTGATCCATCCATAAGATTCACTCATGGACATTATAGGATGAATTATGGATGAATAATCAAGGATACAAGCTGATATTAACTTATTAATAAAATTTATGTGTTAAAAAAATTATTGGTTTTGTAGTCAGTATGATGGAAGGTGATGAGGCCATGAGATGAGTATGATTTTATTAGTGTGTAATAATTTTTATAAATAAATTATTAGAAATTATAAAAGGAGAATATCTTATGCAATTAGTAAGTTTCTAGTGAAAAGTAAAATATTTTTTAGGGGATGTGAAAATGTGTAGATGTCAATAACCTTACATAATATATATGATAATATGCATCCATATGTTATGTGCTACAATAGATATTGGAAATGGAACAAAGGAAATATATCATAGAGAATCATAATATTAATTTTATTATATGTAAAGTGTAAGTGAATTTAAAAATTGATAGGGGATAAGTCTATAAGAATCACATAAGAGTAACATACACTTATGAAGATATTATCACATGGAATGTATGAATCATTAGTTATTTTAATGTGATCCACTGAAGTAACAAATAGTATTACTACTAGAAAATTAGTTATTGGATCTGAGTTACAATATAATCAGTAGATGTAGAATCCTAGAAAACTATGAAGACTAAAATATATGAAGGGATTGAAAGATAAGTCAAATGGTTTTATGTTTTTCTATTAATAAATTATCAGTAAAATAAACTTGGAGAAAATAATGATTCATGATGAGTTTAATTTTTCAAAGGAAAAAGAAAAAAATCTATGATGTCATGGAAGATCATAATAAGATTCCCTAAAATTAAAACTAGAGGAAGAGAATATACATGGATTTTGAAAGGCCAAGTGTTGAAAATACCTCATGAAGACTGAGGATTTTTTATTTTTTCTAATGATAAATATATTTAATCATCATAATATGTTTGAGGTGGCTAAAAATCAACAAATTAAAAATTATCAAAAAATCTATATTTTGAAATGTCTAGAATATGAATACATAGGATAGTGAAAAATTAGTTATTGATTATTTTTAGCATGATTTGCTAAATGAAATTCTCATTGAATAAGAGGATGATGATATTGTCACAAATGCAGCTAAACATGGGATGATAAGAATAAATGGATTCATAATTAATCCAATCTCAGTTGACTGATATGAAATATGAACTCTGGAAGATCTATAGTCACATGATATAGAATTCGAAATGATCCTGAGTGGTGTCTAAAATTATGGAATCACATAAGTCAGAAAAGTCACATATTAATGGATATAAAATGCTGAGGAATCTTGAATAATATAATTTTTATCTAATAATAACCTATTAATATGATATTATTATAAGATAAGATGACCATGTGCATATTTTATTATAAGTTATGTCGATTAGTAACTAATACAAAATCTGAGATACAAAAATCCAGTGTTCAAACATATATTTGGGAAATTTATGGAGAAAGATGAATACATAGATCTATTTCATCATTTATTTTATAATTAAAAGGATAAATATTATTATTATAGATACAAATGAAAAACTAGGTGTTTATGTCTTGAATTTTAAATGTTTGAAAGATTCTAGTGTGATTTAAAATAATCTCTACGTAAATCCAAGGATACAATGACAATGTTGATTTGGAAATTAAATGATAAAATTTTTTGGAGTGAAAATAGATTATTCTAATTAATATTTGAGGATTATATGATGATGTATGTAAATTTTATTAAACTCAATGAATTATCAGTCAACAAGGATATATCTAAAAGGAGACTGAGAATATTGATTAAGTGTTGGAATTCATAAAGGATTATTTTATTTATGAAGGATAATATTTAAGGATAGATGATGTTTATTAGGTGATATTCAGAAGAGTGGTAGTATATGACTCATAAATTATAGAAGATCATTTTGGTTGAATTTTAGGAGATGATGGATTTGTATGATTCAAAGATTTATTATAAGGCTTCTAGATGTTTTGAAATCAGAAAGTAGTACAAGGTCCGTAACGACCCAAAAAAAGTATCAATGGAAATTACCTTTAATATAGTTATTTCATATAGTATAAATCACATTAAATCATATAAAGAAGACAATATAAACATTATAAATGAATAATGAATTAAATAAGACATATTTCAAGAAGTTATGGAACTTATACCGATGAAATAAGAACTAACCATTGGAATAGTAATGTGACACTTGTGAATATTAAACCATACAATGGAATAGTAGCCTCACCTATGAATTTATAAATAAAATTTAAGTATATTATAAATGATAATATGAAATAATTATATCATAGTATAAGTAAATAAATTTTTTATAAATTATTTATTAAGTGTTTATATTTTATAAAACATAAGTATTTATTTTCAATTTTATAATTAATATAATATTTTAAAATATAATTTATTTTCATAAAATGTATTCATAAATTAATATTTTTTTATCTTGTTATTTTAATATTATCTTATGAGACATTATTTAACTTTTCAAAGTGTAATAAAATCATATATAATTTTAAAATCTATATTTCTTGAGTAAATGAAAATTTTAATTAAAAATTAATTTCATAAAATTTAGTTCATTTTTTAATTATACGTTTCGAAAAGTGGTTAGGGTGAATTTTGGGTATTGTTTTAAAATAGTTGATTTTTTTGTGAATAGAAAAATACGGTAATTTATGGTATATATACATTATAAGATAAATACACTATTACTTGAGTCATCCCTGATGTAAGAACCATAATCTCAAACTTCCATTAATTATTTTATTAAATTTTGTGATAATTATCAAACTATTCATAGTATCGTTCCATAATAATAAACTAATGAATAAAATGATGAGAAAACACCCCTATCCTCCACTATAAATATCACGCCTCACCACCTCTTCTCCTCACACCTTCCAAGATTTTATACCTACCCAAATTCTTCCCAATAATATTCCAAATCCCCTCCCCCACATATAGGATCTCTTTCTCTCATAAAGAGAATGAAACCTTTTCCCTAAGTAGGTTCTCAAGGAGGAGAGATTCAAGAGGTAAATTTCACTTCCTTTTCTTTTAATTTATTTTTAAGTTCTTTTCTTTTCTTAATATCTACTCACCTCTCATCATCAAAATTGAATGATAACTCTAATAATTTACATATAATGTAATTTTATTATTCTAATGGAATAATCCATCATCAAACCCCTTCTCCCCTCCCTTTTATTCTAAAAATGAAATCATCATCCATGAGGTGTTGATTTATCACCTTTGTGGATGACAAGTTTTATTTTTCCATTATATTGATAAAATATAGACTTAAGACCATTATAATGGTATAATTATATTGTAAAATTTATGTTTTAACCCTTTTTATTTTCTAGAACTAACATATATATAATACTAAATGATAAAACAAAACGAGTTCGTTGTGATTGAAAAACTGCTAAAATTAATCTAAATGATTATTGTTAACATGTTATCTAATGATTCATCCTCATATATGAAAAAATATATATAATAACAATTATACTTTAGGTTTTTCATTATTAACATATAATTTTAATTTTGGAGAATTATACCCATTCCACATGAACTTACATTCTCATATACAAGCGAACCAATCATGAAAACTAAGAAAATGAACACTCCTGAACGATGAAATTGAACACTATAACTCATCAAAAAGACCATAAAAAGCTTAATAAAATTATAATAAATCAATTAAATGTATAAAAGGTTCTGAAATTATTAATTAATGAATTTAATTTAACTATTAAGTACATTAATATCAAGTGAAGAATCGTTTCAGACATAAGCTAAGGGATCCTTTTCGAACCTCCATATTTTCTTCAGGTTACATTTTCTATCTACTATCCCAATGTAACTCTTATTTATTTTTATTTAATTATTATGAATTCTTTTAATATATTCAAAAATAATATATCTAGATCAAATCATCCTTATTTTATGTGTTAATACATGTTTTAAAAAGGTTCCCATCTCAAATATTCCAAAAAAGTAAACCTGGTTCAAGGGAACTTCCCAATTTCTTACTCATTTTCAAGTGCACTCCATAATCTATTTTAATCCACCATTATTTTTGTAAAATCACTAATTTTATTATGAAAATGTATGTTGGTTCATTTATAATTTTATAAAAACAATTATTTCTTTTCTATTTTAAATAATCACTAATATTTTCCTTAAATCACACAAAAATGTTTTGTTTCTAAAGTTTATTAAACAAAATTTTTACATGTATTCACTTAATTTTGACATAACTTAATGTTATATATTCCAATATTACCTTATCAATTTCCATTTATGATTTAAATACTTCCATTCATAGAAACCATCATAATATTCCCATATGTTATGCCTTTTGATATGATTATGATACCCAATTCATTCCATGGGTAACCCTTATGTTTATGTTTAATTGCTTATGAATGATTATTTTTTTGGAAAACATATTCATTAATATGTTATGATTTGTGTTTCTAGATATTACTCTAATATAGTGGGTAATTTTTAGTCTCATGAGACGTCATTTGCAACGGTCTTGGTGGTTAGTCGTGACTCATGCTCCATGTGAAACAGTCTTGGTGGTTAGACTTGACTCATGCTCCTCTATATGAAATGATCATTAACACATTATAAATTATATATTTTATGTTTCTACCACATTACTAGGATTCCATTATTATATGATCCCATGTTCTATATGTTATTATTCCTCTTGTTTATTCATTTTCCATGCCTTTTTATATCATTTTGTTATGCCTTACAACCCATGTGAAAACATTATTCTTATGTTTACTTACTGGGATTTTTAGCTCATCCCTTTGTTCATGTGTTCCCATAGGTTATCCTATGTAGATATAAAGTCTCAAATAGAGTTAGTAACTCACTATGAAGATTAAATAAATGATGTTTATATTTTTGTTTCATGATTTTAATTATGTACCTAATCTCTAAGATAATAGACATTACGATCCTTAGCTTATAATTTGATGTTTTGTATTATTAAAATCATGTGATGATATGTGTGAAACTATAGGGTTTTTACATTTGGTATTAGAGGAATGTCTATTTATTTTTGGAGACTGGGAATATGGCACTTTAGTAAGAACCCTAGGGATAAGACTAAGTATGAGAAAACATCCCTAAATTATGGTTCGTATAGAGTAAGTGGTTTATCAAGAAAATGAATCCCTTTCTGGATACTACATGTGGATGTGGTTCTGGAACAGATGTACATAGGAGTAACAACTTTGACTAGGTGTTCAGGGCCTGACTCAGGGTAACCTGGTACATGACAATAGGCCTTACATTTCACCTGTTTTGAAACTCCCAGGGGATATACTTTGTTAAATTCATAAGATCATTATGAACCATTATTAAGGGAAAAATTCCAATAATAGTATATGTTAGTAAATAGATCTTGGATAAACCATATTGAAACCTACAAATCACAAGTTAGGATATACTTTTCCTTTACATGTTTATCCTTTTATGTTAAAATATTTTTTTTACATGCTTATTATAAAAGTATTCAAGACCCCTTATTTCACTTTATTTTTATTATTTAATAACGGTAAATAGAATAACACATGCCAACAATAAATGTGATAGGAAATGTGAGAATTGACTTAATGAAATTCCAAATATGATATGAATGGTTGCTCAAAACATCATGATGGTACTTTCTTAACTAGATTAAGTTATGAATAATATCTTGAATTGCATGGAACTCCCTACTTAACCTAAGAGAGGGAAAGTTGAGGTCAAATCCATTATATAGAAAAGGCCTCACATGATTAGTTGATCTTTTAATCCCCTCCTTGTGGAAAAGTGGATTAACTCCATTGAAAAGATATTCTATGTCCACCAGTGTTAAGAAGAATAGAAATTTGTACGGTTGGTCTATCATTTTGATGTGGAATCTAATCAATGGTGGAAACTGATCAAAAAAATGAAGTCCAAGGAGGAAATTGATTCCATGGATTGGGAGGAATTCAAAAAAAATCAATAAATATTTTCCCTTAATCCTTCATCTCAAGATGTAAAGATAGTTCCTCTGACTTAAGTAGAAGGAAGATGATTCCATCAGGCTGTATGAAGAAAACTTTACAAGGCTTTAAAGATATGCTTTTGGCTTTGATGAAAATCAAAATCAAGGTGGGTCACTTATTTAGCAGACTAAATTCAAGTATATGAAAACCATTGGATATTAGATAATTTGATATCTATGAAGAGATTGTACATTTTTACCTTAAGGTTGAAATGGATATCAGAGACTCTCAGTGGTCTCATGGGCCTAGTGATAAAAAGATTAAAATGGAGTCTATTATGGTGTATCAACAAAAAAATCCCATGATGGAAGGAAAAAAATATCCCACATAACAAATTTTGGGGAGAAGAATCCTGGGAACTTTTTAAAGGGAACGAGGAAATGCTTCAAATATAGAAGAATATGGTATCTATCTAATAACTACCGAATAGATATCAAGAATCCCACTAATGTGGAAGAATAAGGGAAGGTTTAAATCAACACTCAAACTATAGTGTAGTGTTACAATTTCAAAGAAAATTGGAATTATGTGAACCGTTTATCTAAGATAAGGGTTATTGGATGAAATCAGCAACAACAACCTCCAAGGCATAAAGGAAGGGCATATTCTATCACTACTTCTAAAGTGGAGCCCAAAAATGATGTGGTGATAGGTATGTTGATTATTCATTCAATTATAGAAAACATTCTATTTGATTCTGGTTCTACACATTCTTTAATATCTTCCAATTTTAGTAGAACTATTCAAACACCACCTCAAAATATAAAGGTTTATTTGTCTATGAGAACAGAAAATGGGGAAATTATTGCATCTAATGTTTATAACTCCTCCCTAGTTAATGTTTATGGACTGAACCTCCCAAAAAATCTTTCCATACTCCCTTTGTAGATTTTGATACTATATTGGTCATGGATTTGATATCTTTATATAAATACAATAACAACTGTTGAGAAAGGAATATTACACTTCACTTGTCAAAGCATCCTCCAATTATATACAAGAGTAAGGTGGATGGTGAATCTCTTTCAAAATCATTGTCTCAATTGTGGATATTGCTGCTTTATGATAAGAATACCTAGCTCAAATGATTGAGACAAAGGAGAGAATCATTATCGAAGACATGCCTATTGTGAGGGACTACTATAATGTGTTCCCCGAAGAGTTTTTTGGTATTCCTCCTAATCGAGAGGTTGAGTTGACAATTGAACTTATTCCTAGTTCTCTTACTATGTAGAAGACACCTTATAGAATAGGCACTGTTGAGATGGAAAAAATAAATAAGAAATTATAAGAGAATCTGAATAGCGGTTTTATATGAATGAGTGTTTCACTATGGGGTACACCAACACTCTTTGTCAAGAATAAGGATGGATCAATGTTCCACTACCTTGATTATCAAAAGCTCAATAAAATCACAATAAAGAACAAGTATCCCCTTCCACAGACAGATTAATTGTTCAATCAGCTATGTGGGGCTAGTTATTTGTTTATGGTGGATATTCGGCCAAAATATGACCAATTTAAGGTGAGGAAGGAAGATATTCCCAATACTACATTTAAAATAAGGAATGGACACTATGAGTTCATAGCGATTACATTCGGACTCATTAATTCTCTAGTAATTTTCATGGACTTAATGCATAATGTCTTTAGAGATTACCTCTAAAAATTTATAGTAACCTTTATTGATGATATTATAATATACTTTAAGAGAAAGTAGGAGCATGAAGAGCATTCAAATATTATACTAAAGACTTTTTTAAGGGATAAATTTTATGCAAAGTATAGTAAATGTGAGTTCTAGATAAATGAATTATAATTCTTTGGGCATGTTATCACTAGAAAAAGAAATATCAATAGACCCTTCCAAGAAAAAGGAAATCAGAGAGTGTCCCAAGACAAAATATATAATGGATATCTATAGTTTCCTTGGTCTATCAAGGAATTACCAAAAAAATTTGGAGAACTTATCACAATTGTAAAACCCACTAACCAAGATGACTCATAGGGGAGTGAAGCTTGTATAGATGAGTGAATTTGAAGACTACTTCAAAGAGTTGAAAAAGAGGCTTATCACAGCATCAGTGCTCACACTACCAACAATTGGAGAACTCTTTTTAGTATACAACGATGATTTAAAGAATGTATTAGGATATTTAATAATTAAAAATGATAAATTGATAGCCTAGGACATAATAAAGTTGAAAATTCATGAGAAAAACTATCCCACACATGATCTAGAGTTGAAGATGTGATCTTTGCATTGAACATTTGGTAGCATTATCTATATGTGGAGAAGTGTGAGATATATACTTATCACAAGAGTCTCAAATATAAGTATTCACCTAGAAGTATCTTACTATGTTCCATATAAGATGGTTGGATATCATCAAATATTATGACTGGTCAATCCACTACCATCCTGATAAAGAAAACATGGTAGCAGATGCTCTAAGTAGAAAGGATCTTGTTTCTTTATCAATGATGAGAATTGAGAAGGATCCAATCTTCTTATATTTTAAAAGGATGGACATGGGAATTTTTAAGGAAGGAACATCGTCAATCCTTTCTCAAATAATTTCCTAACCATCCCTTATGGAGAAAATCAAGGATGCTCAAAGAAATGATATAGAAATCCAGAAAAAGGTGGAATCTATGAGAAATGGGAAATCCTCAGAGGTTAAAATTGATAAGGGATGAGTTGTAATATTTGGGTCATGACTATGTGTACCATCTGATCCAGAGATAAAGAAGGATCTTCTGAATAAGTAACATAGCTCAAACTTTACTATTCACCTAGGGATCACAAATATGTATCAAGATATCTGAGAGAACTAATGGGGGGACAATATGAAGAAGGAGATCACTAAATATACATAAAAGTTCCTAGTATGTCAGCAAATTAAGGATTAAAGATAAAATTATAAGGGGATGATGAAACCATTACCTATACTGACATGGAAGTATGAGACCATTACCATGGACTTTTTCACTGGACTTCCAATGACATCTATAGGAAACAATGCAATATGGGTTTTTGTGGATCATGTTATAAAGACAAATTGCTTTATCACAGTTTGAGAGGATTTATCATTGGATCAACTTGCATGGATATACATCAAAGAAGTGGTAAGGTTTCATGGAGTACCAATATCGATTGTATCCGATCAAAATCTGAGATTCACCTATATGTTTTGGAAGAGTCTCCAACATGATCTAAGCACTGATCTAAACTTTAGTACAAACTATCATCTACAAACTAATATTCAATCTTAGAGGAATATTCATTCATTAAAAGATATGTTGAGAGCATGTTCTATGGACTTTAAAGAAGGATGAGACCAACAAATTCTACTGGTTGAATTCTCCTACAATAATAGTTTCCACTCGAGCATTTAAATATACCCTTATGAAGCTATTTATGGGAAAATATGCAGAACACTGAAATAATGGGATGAAGTTAGTGAGTGTAATCTTTTAGGACCAGAAATGGTAAAAGAAATGGTAGAAAAGGTTAAAACCATTCAACAGCACATCAAGGAATCCCAAAGTCGACAAAAGAGATATATATAAAATCATAGATGATACCTTCAGTTTAAAGTTGGATACATGGTATTCCTCTGCATATCTCCATGGAAGAGGATTGTGATACTTAGGAAGAAAGGAAAGCTAAGTCCTAGGTACATGGGCCCCTTCGAGATCCTTGATCATGTCAGTGTTGTGGCCTATCGACTAGCACTTCTACCTACCATGTATCAAGTACACGATGTACCACACATATCCCTCTTGAGGAAGTACATACCTGATCCTTCACATGTACTGAATTAAGAGGTGTAACAATTGTAAAATGATATCTTATACGAGGAGCATCAAGTGAAGATCTTGGATCATAGAGAAAAAGTTATATGTAATAAGACTAATCACCTGTTCAAAGTACTATAGAGGAATCATAATTACAAAGAGGCAACATGGGAACCTTATGAAGAGATTAAAGAGAAGTACCCACACCTTTTTTCAACATATAATGTAAAATGAAATTTCAAGGAAGAAATTTAATAAGGGGGTAAGAGTGTAATGCCCCAAAAAAATTAAATGGAAATTCCTTTTCTTATAGTTATTTCATATAGTATAAATCACATCAAATCACAGAACATAACACAATATAAACATTGTAAATGAATAATTAATGACATAATATTTATTTCTAGAAGTTAAGGAACCTATTCAGATGAAATAATAACTTGAAATTCAAAATAGTAATGTGAACCTTATGAATAGGAAAACAGACAATGGAATAGTAACCTCGCCTAAGAAATTATATTTAAAATTTAAGCATCTTATAAGTGGTAATATGATAGAATTATATCATAGTATTGTTAAATAAATGTTTTAGAAATTATTAATTAAGTGTTCATATTCTTATAAAAAATAAGTATTTATTTTCAATTTTATAATTAATATAATTTATTAAAAGAAAATTATTTTTCATAAAATTTATTAATAAATTAATATATTTTTTCTTATTATTTTATTATAATTTTATGAGACCTTATTTAATTTTTCAAGGTGTTATAAAATCAAATGTAATTTTAAAATCTATAGTTTTTGAGTAAATGAAGATTTTGATTAAAAATTATATTTATCATATTTATAAAATTATTTTAATAAAATAGAGTTCATTTTTTAATTCTAAACATCAAAAAATGATTAGGGTTAATTTTTTGGATTTTTATAAAATATGTGAATTTTTTGTGAATAATATAATACGGTAATTTATGGTATATATACATTATAAGTTAAATATAGTATTCCATGATTCGTCGATGATGTAAGAACCATAATCTCTATCTTATTTTAATTAATCTATTATATTTTTTTATATTTCTCAAACTATTTATAGTATTGAGCCAAAATAATTAACTAATGAATAACATAATGAGAAAACAACCCTCTCCTCTACTATAAATACCGCCCCTCACCACCTCTTCTCCTCACACCTTCCAAGATTTGAGGATTTTTAAAATTATAAAAAATATACTTCCAAAACCCCTCCCCCACATCCAAGAGCTCTTTGTCTCATCAATGTAGCAAAACACTTTCCTTAAGTATGTTCTCAAGGAGGAGAAATTCAAGAGGTAAATTCCTCTTTCTTTTCTTTTAATTTCTTTTACTGTTATTTTATTTTCTTAATCTCTCCACACCTACCATAATTAAAATGGAATTATAACTCCATTAATTTTTATATACTATAATGTTATAATTATAATTTAATAATCCATCATCAAACCTCTTATCCCATCTATTTTATTCTAAAAATTAAATAATTGTCCATGAGGTGTTTATTTATCACCTTCGTGGACGAAAAGTTTTCATTTTCTATTATATCCATAGAAGCTGGTATTAAAACCATTATAATGGTTGAATAATATTTTAAAATTTATGTTGAAAACCTTTTTATATTATATAACTAATGTATATACATAATACTAAATAATAAAACAAAATGATTTTGTTGTGATCAAAAAACTACTAAAATTAATAAAAACGATTATCATTAACATGTTATCTAATGATTCATATTCATATCTAGAAAAAAATATAAGACTTATTAAAGTTATTTTTATTAATTAATAAACTAAAATTTCAATTTTTTATAAATATACCCATTCTACATGAACATCCATACTCATATATAAGCAAACCAATCATGAAAACTAAGAAAAAACACCCTCAAACGATGAAATTGAACACTATAACTCATCAAAAAGACCATAAATGAACTTAATATAGTTATAATTAATAAATTACATGTATAATATTTATTTAATTTATTAATTAATGAATATAAATTGATTATTCAGGTCATTAAGATCAAGTGAAGAACTGTTTCGTCCATAAGGTAAGGGATCCTTTCCAAACCTCCATATTTCCTTCAAGTTACGTTTTCTATCTATTTTTCCAATGTAACTCTTATTTATTTTTATGTAAATCATATAAATTATTATTATATATTCAAAAATATTATATAAAGATCATTTCATCCTTCATTTATGTGTTAATACATTTTTTAATAAGGTTCCCTTCTCAAATCTTCTTGAAAAGCAAACCCGATTCAAGGGAACTTCCCGATTTCTTACATGTTTTCATGTGCACTCCATAATCTATTTTAATCCAACATTATTTTAATATAATAACAAATTTTATTATAAAAATAAATCTTTTCTTATTTATACTTTTATAAAAACAATTATTCCTTTTCTGTTTTAAAGAATCTTTAATATTTCCCTTAAACCACACTGCAATGTTTTTTTTGAAGTTCCATAAAAATTATTTTTATATAAATTCACATAAGTTTGACATAAATTTTAATTATATATACATATTTTCCCTTATTAATTTACATGTATGATTTAAATCCATCCTTTCTTGGACACCATCATAATATTCCTTTATGTTATGTCATTTTACATGATTATGATACCCAATTCTTTTCATGTGTAACCCTTATTTTTATGTTTGATTACTTATGTATGATTCATTATGTGAAAAATATATTAATGAACATGTTATGATGGTTTCACCCAGATAGTTCTCTAATTCATTGGTTAATGTTTAGTTTCATGAGACGGCATGTGCAACGGTCTTGGTGGTTAGACGCGACTTATTCTCTATGTGCAACGGTCTTGGTGGTTAGCCTTAACTAGTGATACTACATGTGAAATGTGTCTTCACTCATGCTAAATTCATTTTTTATGTTTCTTCCACATTACTATGATTTCAATATTATATAATCTCATGTTCTATATGTTATGATTCCATATGTTTATTCATGTCCCGTACTTTTTTATATCATTATGTTATGCCTTTTAACCCATGTGTTAAGCTTTATTCTTATGCTTACTTCCTTAAATGGATTTTTAGATCATCCCTTTGTTCATGTGTTCCCCTAAGTTATCCTATGAATATATAAGGGATTAAATGGTGTTAGGAGCTCATTATTAAGATTAAATAAAAGATGTTTATATGCTGGTTTCATAGTGTTTAATTATGTACCTAATCTCCAAGAAACTTTTCTTTATGATCCTTGGCTTGTAATTTGATGTTTAATTATGATTAAAATAATTTAATGATATGTGTAAAAGGATAGGGTCACTATACATTCCCATGTTAAGTGGTATGCAACATAATATCTGGTGATTGATGTTATTTGTGAAGTGAGTTCCCTATAAATTAAGTTTCTAGAAGATATAATTTAGGATTGAATTGTATTCTTATTTTAGTAGAGTATTTTTTCTAGTCAACGACTTGTGGTGAGGAAGAATATCCTATAGTTGATGTAGATACATCCATGATATGAAGGTAAATCGTATTAAGGAGTTCTTTAAGATGCACCATTAAATATAGGAGGCTACCAGTATAATCCAAGTCCCACCAATTGAGTGATTGAAGACTAACAGGACGTAGTATAAAGAACACTTAACTTAAAAATTAGAGTGATGATTCACCTAAATAATATTGTGATGTTTGAGTTTAGGATGATACCTAGATTTGGGAATAGGATTATAACTACCTTATTATAACATTTTCAAGAATATTGAGAATCTTTGACACTTGAAAATAAATGGATGTATCAAGTAGTAGGTTCCCCATATTCTGATCGAACCTTGTAAAAAACTATATGTTCTTCTATAGAACCCTGATATTTTAAAATAACTCTATGTTTGATAGCATATACAACATGCAACAATGATCCTAAATATACTAAAAAATGTTATTATTTTATGATTGGTATAACATAGCTATTGAATTTGAGAGTATGAGAAAATGTAACAAAATTACGATATATATATGTATATAGGTTATAATCAATAAATATGAACAACATTTTTAGTAAATTCACTTAATTCTTCAAAATTAATTTTTATTAAAAATGAGTTTTATTTTTTGAGAGAATATTATATTAAAGTTTATTATATTTTAAAAATTATATATGAATAAAATAATATCATTTTTGAAATAATTATATTAAAATTACCATAAGTTTATTTTTTGGGATTTATTGGAGAAGATTAATTTTCTAATGAACTGAAAAATACTGATTTTTTTGAAAATTGTATTTTTGATTAATGAATATAAAAAGTACCATTAGGTTTAAAAAAATTTAATGAAACATTAGTTCTCTTATAATAATAATAATCCAAATATTTCCACTGGATTTTTTTTGATTTTGCTAAAATGACATTTTTATACATAAAAGGCATTTTTTAGAAAAACTATTTTTTATTGCATTTTGATATTTTTTAATAAATTAATTAATTCCACCATTAAAAATGTATTCATCAAAAATTTAATACATTTTTGGAATTATAAGGTCCATATTTTTTAAATAGGTTCCTTTTATTTTATGATTATGATTAGTAACCATCATAAAATTTTATTACCATTTATAAATGTAAAATTAAATAATAAGGGTTAAAACTAATGTGATAAGGCTTCAAATTCATTAAAAACTTTCCAAATTTTCATTTTATGAGTATACTTCATCCATAATCATAAAACCTTTTAAAATATGACCATTTTTACTTTTTAACTTTGATTTTGACCTTAATAATATTTTAGTAAAAGATAAAGTCAAAAATGAAACATCACTACTTTTAATATATATAATATTTTTTTGATATAGATAAAAATAACTTCCATAATAAATGTTTATTTTAAATGTGAATTATTTATTTATCATGTTATTTTATTTTAAATTTAAAATGATGAAATAATTAGCATTAATGCTTATGAAACGTTGACACAACCCTTGTAGAAAGAGTAAAAAATCAAGAAAATGATTTTAAAATCATTTAAAGTTACATTTGTTTTGGATATATATAGTTATCCATTAATTTTATAGATATATGTATAATTTTGAAAAGAAATTAAAGTATTATATTCAATTTCAATTGTGTCATGTTGTCTTTAAATTCAAATTGTGTTGATAGTTCTTAACATGACATTAAATGAATTTTATGTTAAATATATTTTATTAAACAATTTTAAAATGATAAAAATCATGAATGAAGAAAATTATGGTGATAAAGATTCATAAATTTCATCTATTTTCAATTCATGGTCAAGCTTTCACATTATTAGTAAAATTATGACCCATTAATATTAAAAAAAGTCATTACTATGGTTAAAGTTAAAATTGGTTAACCAAGGAGTTAAACAAAATGATAATGTCAAGAATTACATATTTACCTATAAAAATTTAATTTCATGATTAAAAAATATAATTTATTCCTTAAATTTAAATCCATATCATTTTGACCTTTTACATGAGTTAGACACGTATTATTTTATAATATTTGATGTATTTTAAAAAACCACAATAATGATATTTTATTATAAATAATATTTTATTGAATGTTTTAGAATTAAAATATATATATATTAAAAAAATCAATTGTATATGGTTAAAATATATATAATGGTCAATTTATGAGTTAATTTTCCATTTATAGTTACTTTTAACACACCTAAATAGTAAAAACCATTGATATCACGGTAATTTTTAAAAGGGATAAGTGGGTTTTAAAACTAAGAGGCAAGGGAAAAAATAAATTAGAACAATTTAAAATTTTATTTTAGGAAAGGATATATATTCATACTCATATTATATACAAATATTATCAATTTTGTGTCATTTTTACATGAAAATTAATATATTTAAATTTAATATTTTAAGTAATTCCAAGAGTGCCTCTCCCTTCACTTATAAAAGGTAAATTCATCTACTTCATTATTCAAAATGATTGAGCCTTCTATATCATCCATTAACTCTCCCAATATCATTATATATTTCATAACCACATCCTATATATTCTGATCATGTGAGGATATAATTGTTTCAAGGCCTAAGTTTGAAGATAAAAGGGGGTTCCCAATGAAGATGTACAACACTTAAATGGGCATTTAAATTTTAATTTCTTCTTATACCTCCTATAAATAAATTGTATCAATTATAAAACAATTAATTATAGATATTTAATATACATAATTTTTATTATGATTATGGATCAACCATTATTCACAATCTTTTTCATGAAATTGGAAGTGAAAGTACCACCCTTGTATAGGTGTGGACTACAACCTCCACATTATGATAAAATTCACATTGCATCACCGTAATTTATGGATGGTTATTATGATTGGATTAATTTTTATATAATATATAAATGATATAATTATTTATTTTTAATTATAATATTATTTCTACCTTCTTACTTTCCCATCTGTTGGAAAATGATAATGTCACCCGTGGGTACATGCGGGCTACCACCTCCATGAGGAAATGTGATTTGTTTTTATCATTTCATCATTAAATGGTCGGTAACAAGGATAGATTCAATTAATATATAATAAATATATAATATAATAATAAATTTTTTATGGTAAATTATTTTTTAACATTATTTCTTTCCATCCATCAAAAAGTGAAAAGAAAGTCCATTCGTATGTACTACCCATCAACTTAGTTAACAATGTAATGAATTTATCTATATATTCATTTTATGGTTGACTCTAAATATAAAAATATATGTAACTAATATATATTATATTTATATCATGGTTAAAATTATGGATATTGTGTAAATGTGATCAAATTTCATGGTTCGGAACTTCCAAATTGAAAATCTCATGAAAAACAAAACAATTAACACCATGAAATGACAATTTTAATAAATAATTGTTTATAAATGGGTGTTGAAATATTATAATAAGATTATATATGATATTATAAGTATGTAAATTTTTTATATAATTATAATAAATTATAATTTATTATATTGGGACTTAGAGTGATTTTGAATCAATTCAAACATGGGGTATGTTATTTCCATCTCACTTTTATTTATGTGAGACACATTCAATATTCAACATCAATTTATTTAATGTGGTGTATATCATTTTCATGAGTTTATTTTATAATTAATGAAATTAAAATTATATGGATATACATATCAATATATTTTTTTTTAATTCATAGGGATTATGATTAAATAATATCCAATGTAGTAAGGGATTTATGTAATAATCTAAAGTACTTTCAGTATTTCTTATGATTAAGTTTCTGAAGATGAAATGTTATGATCTACCACTCAGTAAAATAATTAAATTTACTCTACTATAGTTATTTATATAGTTATCATGTTTCCATTTAATTTTCCTCTGATTATTTATTCTTGAGACCAAAAGAATATTTTCATGGAAATTTGACATAATTTATCTATTAGGTCAAAAATCATTTTTCTACCATGTCCATGTTTTCTAAAAAAAATTTCAAGAATGTTTTTACATATATTCATTTATTTTCTAGAATCATTTTACTCATGTTTTTAATTTAAAAAAAATTGTTTGAAGGTAATCTTATTTTTATTTTCTCAACAACATACTTTTTATTTTTTTAAATGTGAATGTAATACTTGTTTTAACGTACATGACATGAATGGAATTTCCCACTATAATTACCACTCAATTCATTGAAGTTGTCTTTATAAGTTTCCATGGTTAATTTGAATGAAAATATTTTCCATATTATTTTGAAATTTTTTATATTTTATAGAATTGATTCTAGCATTAAAAGGGAATTTTACTCATGAAATATTACATGTGATATTTTTAAGGAATTTTTATCTAAGATGACATCATTTGATGTTGTATATGTTTTAATGGGTATATTATCCAATGATACCATATTAATTATTTCTCTAAATGGGTTTTTATTATGATGATGAGATTCTTATGAAACCCATTTTCTTTTCCATGGGTTGTGCTCTGATGAATTATTGGAATGTTTATGAAACTCATTTTATTTTACAAGGGTTATACTGTGATGATTTGTTGAAATGTTTATGAAACCCATTTCATTTCTATGTTTTATGATATATGATGAATATTTTATGTTATTTTTCTAAAAATATGAATGGAATAGGGTTATTTTATGGGTGGTAGTATAATTATATAGTCTTCCAATGAATTAGGTACAAAAGGATATCTCATGAGATAGTTTAATATGGAATGAGGAGTAAACCTAGTCCAGTAGGGGTCTCTATCCACTATTATATTCTTGGGAGAAAACCTTGAGTCTGAATATGATGGAATGGGGAGTTCTCCCAATCCAATATGACAATATTTATAGTGATACATGACTAAAAAATTATGTTATATTATTTTGTGTTTACAAAAAATATATATCTTATGCCAATGATATGGTCTTATGGATCTTGTTATTTGACTTATTCAAGATTATTTACTTCTAATATTCTATGAATTATGCCATGATTCATGATTATGATATATGATATACCGGGTATGGATTTTCAGATGTTATTCTCATGTTCCCATACCCTTAAATTCATGTTATGTTTAAGTGGTAATTGATATCTCCTTTATTTACCCTTAATAAGCATATGAGCTTAATGTTTCTTTTTTTCCATTCCCCATGGTGTGAATAAAGGTTTTATGTATGGTATTTATAATAATATTTCATTATGGTAAGTCCATTATGAAATATTTCGAAGATCTTTTATGAAATAAGAAGAATGTTTATCTAGTTTCCAAATACACTAAACCATTATGGTTTTGTAATGGATTGTAATGTTATTCATCTAAAATTATGTGATGTTTTTTATGAAATTTATGGGTCTATATAATTATTATCATTGTATTTTTTAGTCTATAATTAGATATTGGGGTTAGAAATTTGTTGAAAAATACAGGGATATGCCTATGTATAATAAAAAATCCTAATGTTTTAGTTTTGTAGAGATAATATAGTTTTAATAGGAACACATCCCTCCCTGGATACTAAAAGTGAACATGATTTTTGGAATAGATAAATCAAGGGTTAATAACCCCGAAAAGAGTTGTTCATGTATATGTTGACCATTATTTTATTGCACGGTGAGTGTCCATTTACTACACACCTAGTTTGAAACTCCCAGGAGATATGTTTGGGTTAAATAATATTTTACTCATGAACCATTATGAAAAATTTGAATAGATGATAACCAACAATGGACTAGGATAAACCTTAGGTTTCAAAGTTTGAAAATAAGGTTTCATGATTTAGATATCCTATGAAATATTTTTCAAGATTCATCACAATAATTTTTTTTAATCACATTATAATTTTTTGTTTTATTCATTAGACTAAATTAGGATGAATCATGTTAATTTATAATGTGATAAATAATGTATTGATTTGACTCTTAAGAAAAAAATGAAATGAGATATGGAAGGATAAACTTTATTATTATGCCTAATCATCAATATCATTATATGATTAACAAAATTAACTTTAGTGAGTTTCCTATCATACCTAATAATAGAAAAATGGAGTTTTTGGAAGACCATGGAGGGTGGGAGATTCATTTTACAACATGTAAAGTATATGGGAAGAATCAATTAGGGAAATTTTTTAGAGGAATGAGAAAATGTGTAAAATAAGGGCATATAGATGGTAATTACTGAGGAAAAAATGAATAGTTTGATAGAGGGATATGAGGTATATCTGAAGATATAATTTATATCATGATATAAAATATTTTTATAATATGAGAATTATCTAATCCAATGTTAGCATCAAAATATTCATTCTATAGGAATGGTCGAGGAAGCCCGCACTGGTTCGGACTGAATCCAAGTGAAAATGGAAAAATGTCCATTTAAGGAGTCTATTTCACAAATACCTAATTCTTTATGAATGGATGAAGATTGAGAAGCTCCTTTTCCATTGTTTCCCTTCACGAGCATGCAATTTTTTTATGCTAACTCTCTAAGCAGTGGCATTAGGATTCTCGAAGCTCTTCACTACCTCATGAAATTTTGACGGTGGTCTTCCCAATTCCTGTGAATTCTTCACAAACTACTCCTAATATTCATGAAATCCCTTGCCTATAAATACCCACCTCATTATGATATTTTAGGATTAGTTATCCACCCTTTTAGCTTCCAAATTTCTCCCAATTCATGAACCTGCTGAGCATCATAAACCAGACCAAAATTGGATCATCCAAGGTTTCCATGCTCCATGAATCACTTTTATTTGGATTCTTAAGAGCCTGCACCATAGGGTAAGATTCCATTCATGAAGGACCACACCCTTCATAGAGGAATAAGGCCCTATGGGGTACTTGAGGCTTACAAAATCATTTAGACTTCATGAAGGACTCCTCTCATGAACCACAACTTCTTTTTAAGGTAGGGTCGCTATGTTTTGAAAATACTACTCCTTCATAAATCCCATGACCTCCACAAAGAATCTAATATTCATGAATCACAACTCTATGAGGCCCTAAGCTTTGAAAAACCTCTCTCATGGCCCTCTCCATGCTTCCTCCCTTATGTTGACAACTCTTTATGAATATTTTGTTTCCATATCCCCCACACCCATCTAGAATTGGTTCATCTGCACTTTGATTCCTTATGTGACATGCTATATCCATTCCTATGGCCCGCTCCACTTAATGTGTTGCTCGAGACTCCCATATACCACTTTCTTCTCATCATAGGTACTCTTATTTCTATTTCTTTTCATCATAGGCATGATAACATGGACCTTGTGAATGAACACTCCTCTGATCATACCCAAGAATTACTAAAGATATTCCCCTCCCAGAGGTTCATGATCTATACTCACATAATCCCATGGGATGGGAAGTGAGTCTCCCATGACCAAGCTACATGACATAAAACTACATAGTCCCACGTATAAACTGCATAACGCAAAACTACATAGTTGAACATCCTAGTTATATGATGTTAAACTGCACAAAAATGACTGAGCTATATGAAATAAAATTTCCCAATCCCATTCCCTTGTCTTATGATGTTAAACTACATGACAACGTCCGAGATTCATTACATAAAACAACCTAGTCCTAAATCCAAGCTGCATGATGTAAAACATCCTAGTCCCATGTCTTAGTTTTATGATTTTAAACTTCATGAAAACATCCTTAGCACATGATGTAAAACTATAGCCTTACCCTTTTCCATAAGTATAGGATGATCCATATATGAATGACGTGGAATGAGATCCTCCTCATGGGGAATGATATCATCCTCACATGGAATGAGATCATCCTCATATGTAATGATATCCTCCTTAGACATCTTTGACGTCTAAGCCCCACTTCACCTCTCATTGACTATTCTTTCGTGATATGAGCATCAGATATAATTCTTCCTCTTGTTTCTCATACCAAACATGACTCACATGGGATTATAGGTCAGATTTTGTCATGAAATCTGCAAAATAACGAACCTCCATGGGCCTCTAACACATTATATTCCTGAATCATATCAAACCAACATTTATATGGGAATATTACTGAGTTTAAGAACCAACAACCAAACTCACCCTATAGTCCACATTCACACGTAAACCCTAACCACATGCTCCATACCTATGGGCCTCCTCCTAAGGTGTAATCCCCAACCAATTCCAAACTACATGAGACTTGATTCCTAACTGATTGGGATACATTGGAAGCCTCTCTAAGGTCCAAACCCAACATATACATCCACCCTAACTTTATCTAATCCGCATCCCTAGTATGATCATTCCCCCCACATGGGAGACCACATCTCCTCCATGTCCCTCAGGCTTCTCAATGTATAAGCCTCACACTAACTCTAACATAGAAAAATCCTCTTGCGAAGGGAAGTTTCCATTCATAAGACCCACACAATCCCGCATCGATGATCCAGTAACAAAGCGATTTTCCTTACTGCACGGTGCTAAAATGTGTGGATCGGCCCTATCAAAGGACCATAAACTGTAGAATCAAACTACATGGGTTTTGATCCATTTTTTATAAACATTTCATGTTAGATGCCTCCCTTAGGTTCAATCCCAACAAATTGTAAACCTATGTGCCCCCTTCCTAGGGATCCACCTCAAGGGGTGTTTCAATCAAACTTCATAGTGTGAAATATTCCCTTTATGGGACAACCCTCTTAGATCCACATCGGTGAGCCATTATAATCCATCCATAAGTAAACCTTCATGGGGTGACATCTTCCCTTTATTGGACACGTCTTTCGGATCATCCTCCACGAGGCCCTATGATCCATCAAATGGTAAACCTAGATTCCCCATCCAAGGTGTGTACCTCCATGATCCAGCCCAAGGGATATCCCAATCAACCTTTATTGTGCAACATATTTCATTTTTGGGACACACCTCATGTATCTATCTCCATGAGGAATTTGATATATCCATTGGTAAACCCTCACGGTATGATAGCTTCTCCTTATGGGACACACTTCCCAAATATGAATCCATGGGGTGTTTTAATCTCATCCATTGGTAAAATTTGTAGTATTCACCCATATGGATACACCCTCTTGATATGCCTACATGGGCAGTTATGAAAAATCTAACCTATATCCACATGGAATTAAACTCATTCCTTGATTTGTCTTAACCAGATGTTATGATCTGTCAACACAGGATGTATAAATTGTGATAACCCTAAACACATGCCCTATGAATAACCATGTGGTGTTGAAAGTGAATGGCTTGGAAGATATGTATATATGGAATCAGCTACCACATGCAAGACATGGGATTCCTGAGGTGAAATCTTTGGAAGAGATACACCCTTGGAATTAGAAACCTCATGATCAACACATGATTATATGAGTACTACACTTAAGATACATCCCTGAGATGTCATCCTATGAGGAAGAGTACATGTGACCAATGTTTGTAGCATCCAATCATACTAGTAATGCCTAACGTGACTATTCTTCTGACCGAAGGTTCTTGCCCTATCAAGAACAACTAGAATGTCCAAAAAAAATTAATGTAATTAACCGAAATTCACAAAGAGATGGCACCAAGCATGAATTCCATGATCACGACTTAACTCTATGATGGAGACTCGGACCCGAAAATGGGTTCTATGGAGGAATCCATGGAAAGAGGAAATGACATGTCATCATCCTATTTTGGTCAAGGAGTAGACATCACTGTTGAAAGTGATGAAACCTTCCTGCCTTTGGAAACAAAGAATGAAGGGTAATAGGAACATCGGTGAACATTAACATATAGGCAGTGTACTCTAGTGAATGCGTCAAAAACACAAATGGTGAACATGATGTGAAACTCATATCCTAAACATGAGGACTATTAGTGTTTGGGGAATTATTATATGAGCGTGTTACCAAATCCATACATCTAGTTCCAGGTCCCACCAAGAAAATGGTGGACCCATCATGCAACTCACTGGAAAGTGGGGTAGTAAACATTGAGAATTCCTCGGTCTTTGAAATTTCTAGCAAAAATATCTCTCTAAATTTTCATAATATTGGACAATTCTAGGGA
The DNA here is from genome assembly GCA_963277665.1 of Viscum album. Classification (NCBI taxonomy): domain Eukaryota; kingdom Viridiplantae; phylum Streptophyta; class Magnoliopsida; order Santalales; family Viscaceae; genus Viscum; species Viscum album. The sequence continues at coordinate 81,870,934 of OY728121.1, read as the reverse complement.
ACTGGACATTGATTTACGTATGCATATACTGATAGATGAATACACCTACTTTTCAAGACCTAAGCTACCAAAAAAATATGCTCAATGCCCGTATACCCTGAGTTCGGAGAAGTATTAACACAAAAATACTACATGACACTACCTCCTCCAAGAATTCCACCATGACTCCGGCTACTGGGAACCCATGCTCAGTCTCACCCTATAAAAGAATCCGGACAAGGGTTATGGACACCCTCATACGTTGTTATAAGAAGGTGGGGGTCATTCCCACATGGGGTATGGATCGCTAGGATCGGGAGACATCAGTGCCTCACTGACCCCCCCCCCCCCAGGGTTATACAGGGAGAAACCACTCCTTGTGTCAATAGTGAATTGTTTATAAAGTCTCCCTAGAGAAATCCTATAAATCGCTCCCCTATGCTGAGGGGGTGGGTGATGTTTGGGTCACCCAGGCTAAGAATAACACCCAAGAGCCTTTATGGAGGGCTCCCACTAGGCATCATTAGTGCTAGAAATGATCGGTCCTTTAGGATGGAGAGCAAGTGGATATACACCTACTCTATTATCCCCAATCCGAACGACCCGACACCAACATTGGGCACAAGCTTATGAGAATTCCTGAAAAGGGGCATAATATTCCATGGATTTAGTGGCCCCTTCTAACACCAACATGTTCTACTAGGTCCTTGTAACAAACATGTAGGGTTCCATCTTTGCCTGGTTGTAATCAAGACCTTAGCCACCCAATAGGAAGGCTTGGTCGACTCTATCAAATACTAGCTCTACTACCATCCATTATGGGTTGACCCATGATGATGAGTTTCAATGCGAAGGTCCTCCCCACATCATCACTAGATAAAATGGTGGTCCTCCCTATTGTAATAGATGGTTCCCTAGATCCAACTTGAACAGTATTTTTGATTACCATATCATGCATACAGTTGGATATATTTAATATATTCTTACCATTATAGTGTAGATATTTCTATGTCTGTTATTTAATGGTAATGTTCATAGATTAATTATTGTATCAAAATTTTATAGAATATCCCAGGATATAATGAAAATCTCAAGATACTATGAAATTAATCTTAAACAAAGGTCATATGTTCTAGATACATCTTATTAACTGTACACAGTATATGTATGACAATCAGGTGGGGGATCATAAGCATTGAGACTTCTTCTCATGAAGCTCGCACATGGTGATTTCTAGTAGTGAGATCATAACGACATATCTTCCAATAAAAACACCACATGTTTCAGGTTTCATTGGTTGTTCCTATCTATAGACATGTGTATTGGTCTCCTAACTTGGGATCATTATCAGTGTGTCCATTTGACCGCATACTATGATGTAAGGAAAAACCCATTATATTTAAATTGTGGTGAGGTAGCTTGTGTTGGGTGCGTCATTGGTGTTATGAAATTAGTTGAATGTCCAAGAAAGTATTTCTCGCTTCCAGATTGAAAAGGTAATATATCTCGGACCTTATTGATTATAAAGGTAGTACCATCATAAATCCATGGCCACATTAGTTGAAAGGTAAATCCATCCAGTTATATCAACAAATAATAAAGCAAGAAAAGGGTGATGATACAAGTGTTTGTCCTACTTTATATGATATTTATAGAAAAGGAGATTATATTACACAGTGTGTCAGTAGTTTGATGTCGTTGTTATGACTTCCCTTATCTCTTAATGGGCCTTGATGGGTTGCTAAACTCTATTCTTAGGCTGTGAATTTTATTTACTGCTATCGAGATAAGGGCCTAGAGGGTCACTCACAATAGCGTATTCAAGAATCCACCATATTCAGTTGATTAGGTGCATGATAGCCCTATAGGCATCATTAGTTCCCACCGGATTGCCGAATTTAGAAATTAAAAAACACGAAACAAACGGATCACTAAACTACAGGGTAGTATAGGATATGCAAGTCTAAGGTCGAACCCATAGAGACAGGGTTAGAGAAAATGTTAATTAAATAAGATAAATCTAAGCTAATTTTGATTTGAATAACTTAAATCCAAACTAATGAGCATTGGATTTGTTTAGAAAGTTGGAGGAGAGAATATAAAATGGGAATCAGGCAGCAACGAATCCAGGTTCATGAGATGACAAGGTATAAAATAATTAAATAACAATCATGCAGTCGTCGGAATTAGGTCTAAGCGAGTTCAATGGTCATGATAAATGCACTTCATCTCAAACTCACCATTTATCATGGTCAGGTACTTCAGATTGTAAAGGATGGGTAACCCGAAACCTTATTTAAACATAGGGACAAAACAATCCCAATGGTCATGGTGGAAGTATGATCCCTAGATCTCATATTAAACAAATGTATTTAATCTAGGCAATGGTCATGCACAAAGAAAGAATTTAAACCCAATCCTGAACCCGCTCACAATGATCATGCAATACGAATTAAGAATGAGATAGAATTAAAGAGAAAATATGAAATCCCAACATGAATTGAAGTTAATTATAAAATACTTCTTACATTCAATTTTCCTTCATCATGTTTGCCTCGACATGAATAAATTACCCGCTCATGCTAGCCACGAACGGGTGTAGAAAAATAAGAAAGGAAAATCCTACAGAAATGGCGGCACCAGGTGTGCCCTTGTCTGGTGGGTGTCGTGCGTCGAGCTCTGTCTGGAATTCTTTGGAAGGGTGGGTAGAGGGATCCTTTTATAGGCGAATCCCGTTGAAGCCTGTGGCCCCACGTCGCCTGCATTTTCTCTGTGCGTCGCCCCCATCACGACGTGTACCTGAGGTACACGTCCTGTACCCATGGTCTGCATTACTTTTTGCATCCGCGTGAATCATATGCATACTGTGTTCATTAATTCAATGTTAGACCGTCATCACGTCTTGTACGGGGGGCTCATGACGTGTACTTGCTCAGTCTTCAGTTGTCGCAGATATCGTCGAAATCTTCTCCAAAATGAAGGACCTCGAGACACCCTGAGAGGGGAGGGGTGAATCAGGGTGACAACTTTTTCTTTTAATGTGATGGATCTTGTTCCCATGTTGGTAGGAACTTGTTGAACCTGTAAGATGAATATGATCAGAAAGCAAACATTCACATGCACAGAGAAGACATATCACTTTTTACTTGGTTCGCTACTAAGGGCTACATCCAAGGAGCATACGCCGACAAGTTGTCGATCGTACCTAATTCCACTAATCTTCACTAGCTGTGGATTACAAAGGTTGGGGCACAGTCACTCTGTCCCAGGCTCACTGTCTTTACAAAGGTTCAGGGATAGTTTACTGCTTCTCTCGGGTCACTCCCATTGACTCCCCCTGGCTCACTGTCGTTGGTGAAGTCCCGCTCAGTTTATAGACGTGAAGGTCTCTTCAATAGATAGACATGAAGTTCTTTGTCTCCTGTTCAGCATAAGACTTTGCTTGCATCAGAGTCCTAAGTTGATGCTCTGTTAAAGTCCAAATTTCATCCACTGATGAATACCTCGTTTTCCCTTGTCCACTGGGCAAACAACCTTTGGAAAGGGCCTTCACAAAGTACCCTACTTCGCAAGGCTCCCAATTTTGCAAAGCTCAAACAAGCCTTCGCGGAGTCCCTGCCTTTTCGCGAAGCTCAATCGCGAAGCACTCTCGCGATGCACAAGCCTTCGCAATGTTTGGCTGTCGCGGAGCTCCTGCCTCTTCGCGAAACTCACCGAGCCAACGCGGGGCGCACGACTTTCGCGGAGCTAGAATAGCCGCCGCGAAGCTCCTCTTTCGCGAAGCACACTGCCTTCGCGAGTGACCTTTGCGAACCAAGAGCAAAGGATTTTCGTTGAGAGCTCTCTCTGCTTCTCTCGAGGGGGTCGACCTGTATTTATAGGCGATTCCACCGACCTTCGATCCTTCCGCGCGAAGTCAGTGCCATGTCAGCTCAAATTGCGAAGCTCCGAAGTTTTCGCCGAAATTCTCTCAAAATCGCGAAGCACTACGACAATTTTCCATTCGCGGAGCTCGTCGTAATCGCGGAGTGTTCCGTCATTTCCTTCGCGCCTTCGCCGCGAAGCTCCCTCGCAGAGCTCTTCGTCGTCGCGATGCTCTTCATCCTCTGTCGTTCGCGAAGCTTTGACGTAATCGCGAAGAATCACCGCCTCCATAATTCTGGTCTTCGCGAATTCCAAACCATTAAGCCACTCTTCACGAAATTCATGTCATTGTCATATTTAATTATGCTTTTCATGGAAATCCTAGTTTCGCGATGCTCACCAACTTCCAAATTTTGGACCCCAAAAAATTGGCAAACACTGGGAAACAGCGTCACCTTCAATACTGTTGTCTGCTTGAACTGTATGATCTCTTTGCTGGTACACGTTCTGAACTTCCATTGAGGATTGACAACAAACACAAACCATACTCCAAATCATGCATAAAAGATCATGGTTCCAACACAAAATTTGTGTCGAAAAGAGTCACGTCGTGTGCTGAGGTTACACGACGTGTACTTGTCATTCACGGCATGTTCACATGTCGCGACTTGCTCTGGAGGCGGTCTGCTTCTCTGATGAAGTCACAACGTGTAGTCAAGGTACACGACGTGTACTTATGTTTCTCCAGATTTCAGCTCCTCTTCGTACTCCAAAAACCGATGTTGTCTTTTTGCACATATTTCCTCCCCTTTTCATTATTTTTCAAAATATTCAATGTTTCCCGCCATAAAACAACTCAATTCATTCCAAAATTGTCAAGATTTATCATTTAATTACACAAATCAATACATTAAAATAGTCTAAAAAGTATGCATGATATACACTTATCGGTACATTAGACTTAGTGGGCCCCACCACGGGGTCCGAGTGTTGTCTAAGCATCGATCACCATTAAATAAATAAATTCATATTATTTTAGTAAAGAATAATTTGATTGAATTTATTTATTATAAATATTTACAAGTTAAGTAAATACGAGAAATAATATTAATCAAACAAATATTATTTTGATAATCTAGGTTCGTTGAATATTAAGCGGGAATTTTGAGTCGAATTAATGACTCAGTTTTATCACATAATATATATATATATATATATATATATATATATATATATATATATATATATTACAGGCATGTTTATGGGGAAATTTAGTTTTTCATAATTATTATTTAGTGAATTCTAAATTTTCAGGGGTCGGGGAACCCTACCGGGTATCTTAAATATCCACTATAAATAGATAGAGAGGCTCTTACAGAACATGTACTATTCATTCATTTTTTGAATGAGAACCTCTGTCTTCTCCCTCTTTCTAGAGAGATCGTCTCTCTCTTTGAGTGAAGATCCAGCGATGCCTTCGAGCATTGAAAGAAGAGGATCGCGGTGATCATCGGGACGTCAAAGGTGTCAACCGATCTCCACGCTAGCACATATAATTCGACAATCAATGTTCCAACAATTTTTTGACGCTTGTTTGGATGATCCAGAGGGATCTTGTTTTGGATTATTCAAGCATCTATCACTGACGACAAGAAGATGTAGATCATGGCTTCAGATTTGAGAAAGGTTTGTTTTCAGTTTTATTTTTAGTGTTTTGGTTGATTACACGAGATCTACGGACCATACTAGGGTCCAGATCATCAGGAACAACATGTCTCGTCATCCTGATGATGATTTTTTTTTAAAAAAAATCCATGATTCTGCGACTTGCGTTGTGACCCCGGTACATTCAATTTGTATAAGAGGGATTGCACAACTATTTTGATCCAATAAAATTAAATTAGCTATAAAATTAAGTAGAGTTTAATATTGGTCCCAACGGATCTGACCTTGAGTCAATCCGATTTCGAACTGACATGTTATGGAAATTCAATGTTTTGATTCAGACCAATCATGGATTTTATGGATTGTTTGTAGTTATTTTTGGGCATTAAAATTCAAATGATCGGAGGCAAATCCGAAGAAAACATTATTCAAGTTGGGCCAGAATAGGGTTTTATGGCAATTTCCTATTCCACATGTTTTGTGGAACTAATACATATATATATATATATAATTATAATTTTGATAATATTTTTTTTATTATTTTATTATTTTATTATTTTATTAATATAATAGTTTTTAATATTATAATAAAAGAAAATAAAATAGGTTATGCATAAAAAACACACATGGGAAATTAAAAAACGTCGGCAGTTGTGTTGAATTCCACACACCAAATCGAAAGAAAAAAAAAACGGAGCAGGGGTTTTGCCGGGAGGACACTTTATACCTTTTAAGAAAAACAAGAAGAGGTCAAATGGGGTGGGACCCCCTGTCGGCCCCCTGGATCGAGCCCAAGCGCCCCCTGGCCTGAAGGCCACTGCTGCAGATCTCCAGCTTCACACCGGTCAGGTGAGGCCGCCTCCTCATACCTCCTCCGCTGCGCTGCCGAGCTCCTCTTCTAGATCCAAGTAGCTTGCCGCCCTCAGCCCCTTCCACGATCGAGTTCTCTAGTCGGCCTCCAATTGTCCCGACTCGTGCCGCCCAGATCTGACAGTGCAGATTTCTTCCGGCCCAGATCCGGCGATTTGGAGTGCCGCCGTCCACTATGGTTCAACGGGTACCCGGAGCGTCTTCATCCTCCTCTGAGGACTCGGAGTATTCAAATTAATCAAATTTAATTAATTTAATTAATTAAATTTCAGCATTTAATTTAATTAATTAAAATATTAAGTTTTGTTTAAAATAATAATTTTAATACCCGGAAGAAAAATTAATTTAATTTTGTTTTAAAATTAAAATAAATGATTAATTTAATTTTTGGAATTAATATTAAACAAACTGCGAACCGAATGTAATTAAATTATTTGAATTTAATTAATTCATTTAATTTATTTAAAATACCTTCATTCTTAAATTATTGCAATTTAATTTTCATCGTGCTTTAATAATTATCGATTACTAGTCTTGAGCATCAACTTATGTATGTCTGCATTTAATTATTTTATTAATTATTTATAACTGCGTACAATGATCGTAATTAATTAAGACGGTCTACACATCATCATTTATTTTTTGGACAATATGTACAAGGGTCTGCATGCCGATCATGATATGTATGTACGTTGAACGCTTAGTCCTCATCATCTGCGAGCGTACACTTGTACTTTGACGAAGATGATGAATGGTGTGCACCTCACCAAGATGAGCTGTTATGCCATGAGGATGACGATGTAAGATGCAGACAACGTAAAGACAAGTTGATACTCCAAATGTGACATGGACCTCTCCAAGATGAGGTGATACTCCAAACGTGACGTCGACCTCGCTAAAATGAGGTAGTACTCTACACAAGTAGTGGACATACTAGACGGATTCAAGCCACATCACGAGTCGTGCGATGAATCAAGTTAGATACCACTAGGTCTTTTTAGATGTTCAAGACCAGTTAGGTAGTTTCTTTCCTTTATGCATTTATTTATTATTTTATTCATTTTATGACAGTAAGAAAATAAATAAAATAATAAATAATAAAATGCATAAAGAAGCAATAAATGTTTTTCTATTAGTGTTCAGTTGTGAGAGAGACATCATAGTATGATCAAGATTAGTAGAAATGGATTATATTCATCAAGAAAAAAAATAAAAAAAACCTCGATGAAATATTAAGTCCCAAACACCTTTCGTCATTTGAGTTTGAACACAACTAGGTGTTCAGGGTGCTCAATCAGCTATAATTGGGGGTGCCACTTACTATTGTGGAGTTCTTATGAGAACGACACGTTGAATTAACTAAAATGGTAGTAAGGATTACACATAAATAACTCGATATTACTTTAGAGACAAACATTGAGGGAATCAAAGTTATGATTCTGAGAAGCTAGGATCTCACTCAACAGAACAAGGGGCCATAAGTTAATATGGTTGGACATTCAAAAGCCTATATTTTACTCTCTAAACAGTGGTGTAACCATATATTGTAGACTATGAGGGGAATTTCAAGGATTCTTTCCACTAGAATACTCAAGTGATAGAGTATATCGATTCTATTACAAAGGGTTCCTAGAATACAATAAAATAGTGAGAGACATTTAAATGGTTTAATTAATTAATCAATAATGTCTAAATCGATAATCAACATAAATATACTAATCTGATAGATTTTTTTTTGTAGAAAATGGAACCTAATACCACAAAAACACCATGATAATAATTGGACAAAGTCAATGTCCTATCCAGAACGAATTTCCAAGTGTAGTATAAGTGCTTGCACACAATGCTAAAATATCAGAAATTCAAGGCGCCAATGTCCCTATACCTGTAAAGGAACCTCAAGAAGTGAGGGTGTAGAATTAATTAAAGGAGAAACATATATGAAGCATATGATGTAAATTTCATTGTGCTATCATCAAAATCCAATTCTAGTTGCAGTCACTACATCAGGACATAGATGATTACACATGTTGTCGCAACTCTGAGAAAATTATAAGGATAAAGTGTAGCAAGATATGAATGAGTGATAACTACACTGATCAATTGTAAATTGAATGGAAGATCAAGATCCTTCGATGGATCTCTTTCTCATATCATTTCACCTATTTACTCCAATTTCATTTTAGGATACAAAATGAACAATTTGGAGAAAAACACTTCATTACATTTTAGGTATGGTTCACTAGGTAATTAAAAATATTAAAGACAATTTAATCTTTAATTATTATGAAAAAAAGTGGAAAGGCAATGCAAAAAGTCAAATGGAGAGTGAAATTCCAAAGACACATTCACAACATCCTTCAATGAAATGAGGTTGGTTATTAAAAAAGGTGTTATTTTCATCTCATAACTTGAAATAAATTTTATGGAAGTTTAAATCAATAAACTAAATTGAGGAAGCAATCACCCGCTTCTTCTTTAGGTATATTCATCAATATAATATTACTGACATACTACTTGGGTATTAATATAATATTCATTTCACATATGTTTATTGAAATATAGCAGCCAAGTATGTAATAGAAACACTATAAGAAGTCAGGTGTATTCTCAAAGCAGCTGAGAAAGGGAGATTCCAAAGTCAGTGGTGAGAAACACATAACATCCAGTTACCAAGTTAATGATTTATGTCAAACTATTATTAAGTATAACCAAAAAATTTATCTCATGTGTCCATTGGAAAAAAAGAGACATTATTCCATGTTCAGGAATGAATGTTTTTTGTGGTGTATCATACTCAACAAATAGTTCAGTGGTACATGAATCATAGGAAGTACATGATGAATATAAAACGTAAGACTTGTTTAACCAGTTGTGGAAAGATAATTATTTTTCAAGTAAAACTAAAGTTTACATCAAGGATATAACTATCTTGGTATTTAGATTCATTATAGTTAAACACCTTAGGTACTATCGATGTATATACTTGTTTATTTTGGACAAAGAAACCTTTAGAAATAAAGGTATGCTACAAAGCTTCAAAATTTTTTCAGCAAGAGAGTGTGAACTATTCTAATGGTAAGCTAGTGGTAAATATACTTCATATGGTTCCTTTAAGTGTTTTGAGGAATGTGAAAGTGAAGTATATCCATGATTATAAGGTATAAGATGCTTTAGGCCATCATGTTGAAGAATATCTTGACCAAGCGTTCATCGATCAATATAATGTAGTATAGAGAAATTCCTAAATGCACATTACCTTATCTACATCACAACATTGATGATAATAAGTAGGATCGATGATAAATCTTATACTCTAACATTGATAAAAAAATTTAGTTTGGAGAATTTCCTAAACGCGCATTCTATACATCATAGTCATGATGTAAGTAGTATCAATGTTGAAACTTGACGAAACTTCCATTATATTTCATGACTTGGTTTGAGAATAACGGAAATACCACATAACCACATGTCTACTATAATGACTAATGGATATCATAACAATTTTATTATGATGGAAATCCATCATGTCATAATACATGTGGTTAGATGCAAAGGGTTTGTTAGGGTATAAACAAAATTTCATCAGATAAACACATTTTACAGCTAAGTAATTATCATAATGGTTGGTTATAATATTACATAAATCCATAAGATAGAAAAGTGGTAGTCGAGTAATAGACTACATTTCTATATAAGGGTGCACCTATCTACTTGAGTGACTGGGAGCAAGATTGGCTTGGGCTTAGTCAATGCTAGAGATGCACATGTAGTTGTCATACAAACTTGTTCCACAGGAGCATATGGAACATGAATGTACCAGAGGTGCATTCTATGTAGGAAGATTAAAACCATAGTGGTGATTTTATATTCACTATGGTCGGTGATAAATTATTCATTATGAATAATAAATCCTACAATTAGTATATGGAAATAAGCTAAGATTGATAAGGTTAATTAAAATTAAATAATGGATTCCATGTATTTGATTGAAAAAGGGATTATTATTTATGAATACAATGTTGGGTATTCAAGTGACAAGATATATGGATGGTACAAGTGAAGTACCAATAAGGTTAGATTGGTAATACCAAGTTGTTATGCACAAATCCATTAGAATTTTACTTGTATTAGCTAATTTCTATTATCATTTTACTGAGCATTGGATGTAATGACCACAAATGGTGGAAGGTTTCTATACAACACAACCAGAAAGGGATGTCCATGTCAAAGAATGAAAATAAAGGTTTCAAGTTACTGAAATACAGTTTAGGATTTATATAAGCAACAAGATAGTAAAATTTTCATCTAGAATGAATATTTTCCATGTTCCCACCAGAGGATAGTGGGAGAGCCATAGTTTACCAAGAGAAATATGTTCAGAAACATATGGAAAATAGATTTTGGTCTTATAGCTAGTTAAGAACCGGTTGAAGGTAATTATCTAGTGATTGTCTTAAAGTTGAAACCTATATTCTAGGTAACATGATCTAATGACATAGAACTAATAGTATCTTGGACTAACATAATAATACTTATATAGTGACATGGTAGTGAAAAATAAAAGGTGGAATAATTCTCGAGACAATTGATACCAATGTCACATGGCATAAATCACCCCAAGTAGACATTCAATTTCATAAGAAGACATTAAGTGGTGAGTTGTGTTCCATGCACCTCAATGATAGATCAATCATGTATTCTAGGATATATACATGAATTGAGATTGACAACATATACTTAATGGTAGGAAAATATCTTCTGTATACAGGAGAACTACAAGTAATGCAGTCAAAACTATCTAATTATACTTGGGAAAGTACAAAGGAAATATACCTGGTATGTGTAGAGGAAGGGATACTAGTTATATTGGGATAAAAAATAGTCTTCATTTGGATCAATGTGATCCAATATCACAGTTAGTCTAAGGCGTTGAGCGATACAAGTTCATAAAATCCACTGGTAGCCATACATACAAAACCCGAGTACGTTACTTCTTCTTTAGTAGCTAAGAAGTAGTTTTCACATGCAACGATTTGTTCGAATTCTTGGAATCGCATATAGTAAGTAATTTTTTTTCATCATGATAATTCTGTTACTAATACTAACCAAGATGTCATGTTATGATAGTAGACAAAAAGGATATACTTGGGGTTTCCATCTCTTGAGAAGTTTTACTCAAGGAGGTGAGGTCGTATATAGCAAAATAGCCATGTGTCATAAGCGTGGAAGACATAGAAAATAATGATGAGACTCATCAGAAACACGATCTTTATCATGTGAATGCTAACAAGTTTCTTTGGAAAGTTGGCACTAGTGCAAGTGGTAGTGTTGTAAAAGTGGGTTCCCTAGACCAAACCTGAAAAGATATTTTTATTACCATATCCTATATACAGTTAGATATACATGATGTATTCTTACCATTATAGTGTAGATATTTCTAAATCAACTATTTAATGGAAATGACCATAGATTAATTGTTGCATCAAATTGTTATAGCATATCTCAGGATATAATGAGAACCTCGAGACACTATGACATTAATCTTAAACAAAGGTCATATGTTCTAGATACATCTTACTGAATAGAAAACGTAGATATATAAGTATCAGGTGATGGGAGATCATAAGCATGGAAACTTATTCACATGAAGTTTACAATTGGTGATCTATATTAGTGAGATCTTGAGGTCCGACCAACCAATAGGAAAACCACATGTTTCAGTTATCATTGTTTGTTCCTATCTATAGACATGTGTATTGGTATCCCAACTTGAGATAATCACTAGTGTGTTCCATTTTATCAGGTACATTGATGAAAGGTAAAAACCATGATAAAAAAATCATGGGGATGTAGCTTGTGTTGAGCGCATCATTGGTGGTATGAAATTAGTTGAATAGTCAAGAAAGGATTTGTCGTTTTCAGATTAAGGAAGTAATATATCTAGGGTCTTGTTGATCATGATGGTTGTACCTTCATAAATCTATGGCCATGGTAGTTCAAAGGTAAATCCATCCAGTTAGATCAAAAAATAATAAATCAAGAAAACAATGATGATTCAAGTGTGCATCCTAATATATGAGATATTTAAATACAAAGAGATTATATTACATAGTGTGTGTCTATATGTTGGTTGACATTAATATTCTATTCGTTATATCTTTGGGTGATTTGATGTGTTTCTAGACTCTGATATTTTTCTGTGGATTTTATTTATTACTATCGAGATAAGGGCCTAGAGGGTCACCCATAATAGTGTATTCAAGAATCCTCTATATTTAGTTGAATACGTATATCAGACATGGTGGGCCCGACCACAAGGTATGACTATTTTCTAATTCATCTATCATCGATGAATAAATAAATTCATATTATTCAAGTAAATAATAATTTTATTGACTTTATTTATTGAAATAATTTACAAGTTAAGTATATATGAGGAATAATATTAATCAAAAAATATTATTTTAATATTCCTGGTTCATATAATATTAAGAGGGAATTTCGATTCGAGTCAATGACTCAATTTTATCACTTAATATATTTTATATATATTATAATTATGTGATAAATTATAAATAATATTTATGGAATAGCTTATTTCATCATAATTATTATTTAGTGGATGTTAATTTTTTGGGGGTTGGGGAACCATACCAAGTATCTTGAATATCCACTATAAATTGATAGAGTATATTTAAAAACATATACTAATTATTAATTTTTGAATGAGATACTCTCTCTCCTCCTTCTTTATAGAGAGAGAGACTCTCTTTTTGAGTGATGATCGAAGAACGCCTTTAATAAACAAAGGTAGAGGATCACAATGATCATCTGGATGTCAAAGGTATTGTTAGATCTCCACACTAGCACCACGAATTCAATGATTGATGTTCCAGTGGGTTTTTAAAATGTGTTTGTATGATCTAGATGGGTCCAACATTGGATCCTTCAATCAACGATCTTCGGTGACATGCCGATGTTGAGAACATCTTTAGATTTGAAAAGGTATGTTTTTAGTTTAATTTTTGGTGATATGATTAATTACATGGGATCCTCAGACTATACCAGGGTTCAGATCATTAGGGAGGATAAGTCTCATCATCCTAATGATGATTTTTTTTCAAATCCCAGGCCCACCGACATCCACTACGACCCTAGTACCTTCACTTCCCACTCCAACAATCAGTACGAAGGTCCTCCTTGTTCTATACCCATCTCAAGCAGAGGTCCTCCCCGTTTTAGAACTAATTAAAGTGGTAGTCCTTCTCACTTCATTGAAAATCCATACAAATGCCCTCCCCACACTCGTGATTCTCAACATGGAGTTCATCCCCATGTTCCCATCGATCAAAGTGGAATTCCTCCCAGCTACATCGACAACCAGTATGGATATCCTCTTAGTACTCGTGCGTTTCAAAATGGAGTTCCTCCACATCTTATAGAAAATAAATGTAGAGTTCCACCCCACTTTATCAACAACTAGTTAAGAGGCCCTCCCCATACTTGTGCGTCCCAACATGGAGGTCCTCCCTGTGTCCATTTAGACAATAATGAAGGCCCTCCTTGTGCTAAAAAAAACCAATGTGGAGGTCCCCCATACACCATCACCATCAGACAACACTAAGGTCCTATACATACCATGACCAATGAAAGTGGAGGTCCTCCCCACTGTAGGGCCAACCATCATTGAGGTCTTCCCCATTCCGATGAATTACCATTCCCTGAAGAACTGTTCCAAGGGAAAAGGGAAAACTTCCTCCACCGAATAAAAAATACTAGGATTCTCCAAGTCATTGTCAACCCAATCAACCACTCAGACCCCAAGAGGGAATTTTAGTCAATGTTAGAGCCTTCACCTAAGATTTCATCATTAGATTCTAGGGAAGGAACTAGACAGATGAGGTTATCTATACCGGAAGGTGAAACCCATAGGGTACCCAAATCCCTCGACATGTACGTGTAGGTGGAGAAATCTATATCCCCATTTAAGGGGATAACGATGCATCCATATCTATCATAAATATTTTCCTTCTAAACCTCTACCAATGATAATGGATAACTATTTTGTAATGGGATAGATGGAGACCATCCAGTTGAGCTACCAATGAGCATTTCCACCCTCAAATATGAGGTATTGGAGAGCACATAGTCCTATAATGATGTGATAATGAAATTGGTGCCACTCCTGAGAGATGTTCCAACATGTAGTGAATAGATAAAAAACATAGTGACTACTCCACTAGATAGCCTACCAACACAACGATCTACATCAATTCCACTGCCTATTTTTTAGCCAGCGCCAAACAAAACTTAGGCCGAACAAGAGTAGGTCCCTACCTTAATGAAAGAATGCCTATGGTATAATCTGGCTGCTGATTAGTTTTTGGTTTTATTTTTGGCCAATTCATCCTTCCATATTAAATATTTCAGATTCCCTCACCGAGGAATATGAAATGTGTTTTTGCTAGACTATCTAGGAGACACTTCATCACATCTATGACCATCAATTGGTTTATACATTAAGATGATATCACTTCAATAAAATTGATCAACAATGTCAAATTATCGAGTTAGAAACACTCCCAGTGTCTTAGAATCCCACATCACCTGGCTACCACCAAACCCTCCAACAGAGATGCATCAAGAACCTTATAGTGCACCATAGGATCATGTAAGAGGCATCTCCTAATGTGTATATTAGGGGGTGGGGGACATTTTATTCTCTCCACTTTATCCCTATCATGTGATAGCCTGAAATAAAAATTTATTTCAAGGTTTTTTCTATACATATCATTATGGTAAACATGGTTTTCCCATATTTTTGAAATGATAAGGACTCCGGCATAGGTTTTGACGAGGAAAATCTACCTCCGAGGGAAACATAGTATCAATAAGACCCTCACATAGGTGTTCAAACATGATTTTCTAGGAGGGAACTTGGCCCTGGAGACCCCCCATGCATCATTCCTTATCGGTCAGAACATCAACTTTGTAAAATGACATATCGAGCCATTTGATCTGTCTAATATTGCATAGAAGACAAAGGTTGATCCCACGGTCTCTACCTTACTTCAGGAGGTCCCAAAACAATAGAGGATCATTGAATAGATCCTTGATGAATGGTTCCCAGATTATGGGGCTGCTCGAAAAGATCTTATTCTTCCTCCACTGGGGTAGGAGAAAGTCCTCCATGGCTAGTTTTCCCTAGTGGATCCCAAGGATCCCGTGCATCTTGATAGAGCATAGGTGGGGGTGTATGGAAAACGATTATAGTATGAGTTATCAGATATTACCAAGAAGCATAAAATCCCTCTTGAGGATCCAGGTTGTTTCATTACATGGGCCGCTGAGGTCACCTTCTAATATGATGAGACCGTTAATGCATTGGTGTTCATGGATCCCTATCCAAATTGGGACCCTCACTAGGATGTTTTAATAACTTCTCTCACATCTCACCACAAGGCCTTGGAAACGTGATTGGTGGGGATCCCACCTGATGTAAAGCCATACTCGGATTTGGTGGATAACATACGAGTACCCCTAGATTTGAGTAACCCCAACATCAACCCATTTAATGGGATGGGTGACCTACTGAAGCATTTGTCCCACTTCAACTTGATGTGCAGGCATAAGTTGGGAACCCCAAAGTAGTAGGAGGCCTCCAAGATCTAGTGTTTTGTCCATACATAAGAAGGAAATGAATTCATCTGAAACAACCAGTTTCCCATTGGGTCCAACACTAGTTGGAAGATCTTCATAGGAAATTACCCTACCAGTTCAACACCACCACATGCAAGAAAAGATTTATTGACATCATAAAGTGAAAATAAAATCATCATGAGCATGTTTCAGATTTTATTATCCAGTGGAAGGGACTCAAGTATTCAATCAATATTTCACAAAATCAATATTAGATAATAATGGTGTTAATGAAGAAAATGAAGAATAATATGGTCCCTACCCTCATCAATCACAATTTCCTAGGTGAGTTCTCGAATTCTTCTAACAAGGCCTAGTGCTTGTAGGAATCCTTGAAGCATGGTAATAATGCATGTATGTTGCCTCCTACGGCTTCCGTGAGAAGATCGACCAAATCTGAGACTACTAATGTAGTATAGGTAGAGGAAAACAAACCATTAGAGCTATTATCCTCTCTTCTTTAGGAGACTCACCGGGTGTATTAGCATTATCAAGATTAGCCTCTCCCAATGGAAAATTGGTAGGCACTACCCCACTAATAAAATCTGCCTATATGAGAGAATGTGGCTCTATCCCCTCATCAGGATCGCTTCCTCAATAGGGAAAAGATCCTTGAGTTCCCTTCCCAAATAAGAGGAACCAAACCTATTAATTTAAGGATGCACATGATCTAAGCTATTTCATTAATTCCCTAGAGCATGGTATTCTAAAGTTTTCTGAGTGAAAGAAGCAATATGAATCTGAGTGTACTAATTAACCCAACCATTTAAATTACTACAGAAACCATTGACATACCATAAAAAATTTATATGTGTTCACAGATTTGTTATAATACCAAGTGGATAACGGTTTGGTCAATCTGAGTAATGTCCCAACACAAGTTGCACATATCTCTATCAAGACCGATAGCGATATAAACAATTTGGGTGAGTGGAATCATGATCCAAATCAGGGTAATCAGACGTATAATGACATGTTGTCCTTCATAGTAGTTTCTCACTCTCATGGAATCATCTATGCACATTAAGGTAGGCCAAAAACTCCTGAAGTCTCCATGCCTCCTCTAGAAGTTGCATCAAAATCCACATAACAACCATATTTGTATTCAAAGATCCATCATAGATGGTTTAAGGGAAAGAAAAGTCCCTTGCTGGTGCCAAATCCATCTCTCACTATAAGGGATTTTATGCCTCCTGAGATTGGGATCACCCCTATGATCTGCCCAACATCAGAAAAATCCTAAGATGATGACTCGAAGTATGCCTCTGTAAACACAATTGCACTAATAGACTCCTTTATAGTCCCTAATGATTAGGGTAACTAGGAAATCCACCCAAATACCTCCGTATGACACCATCAAAGGGGAGTTCGAGGAAATGAAAAATGAAAAAAATAATCAGGCCAATGCCTTAAACAAATCCATGCATGCTAATGAGACTAGACAACATGTGTTTCACAAAGCTTAGAAGGTGTATTCCTTCCAAAATACTCCATTAGATACTCTTCCATAGTTGACTGTGTTAATAGACCGGGTAGAACAACCATCACTGTACCATGATCAGCTGCGTTCAGCTAAATCCATATCGCATCCAGCCAATAATCTGCTAATACTGGTCCTAGGTGAGTTATCTATTGAAAAGAAGGATATTTCAAATACTAACTAGAAACCTTTAGTATTATAGGAATCACCCATTGGGTCCCTAACTAGATAGAGACCCCCTACCTATAGAAACATGCATCTGGCTTGAAAATACAACATGATGAAGCACCTCTCTATCATACATGTAAGTATATCAATCTTTGATGCCCTATTCTTGTCTAAGGATATGTGCGAATCACTCATCGAATCCTTGGATATCCCCCCTAGTTCCAAGTAGAATTTGTTGTTGTAGAAGTATAATATGATGAAGATGTTGAGAAAGAAGAATAACAATCCATCATCTTATTATCTAGAGAGGATGAAGGTGAACTCATGCAGGGGAACATTCTCTCATTGTACATCAAATTCTAGTTCAATGGCATGAATATTTTACACTCCCTAGTCAACACAGGTTCTAGGATTAATCTCATCCCAACATGGACACTTAGTAAGATAAGGTTGATCAAAGAAGATCTAACTCCCGATGATCTAAATTTTCGGGTATATGATAGGACCTAGTAGAAACTTTGTGGCATGATTTGTTTGAAGACCCAATTTGGGGGCTTGGTAGCAAGAAAAAATTTCATGGTTGTCTTAGATGATACCACCTACAATGATCTTCTAGGAAGGCCCCGACTTCATCTACATGAGGCAATCACCTCCTCATATACCCAATGCCTCAATTACTCCATTAATGGTCATGTAGGGGTGATTCAGGGTGATTTATCCCTCATCAACTCTTACAAAACCCATTACATGGATGAATAATATTACAAGAGGTAGGGAATTAAATCTCAAACCAATGAGGTTGAACATTCCATTATCATATATAGTCAATGGGAAGACTTGGATGATGCTTTATTCTTCAAAATCCATTAGTCAGAACCCACAATGCATGATATGGGGAGTTGTTTTTGTCGCCTCTAAAAGGAGAGGAAATCGTGTCCCCAAATGGAAGGAATATTGGATGATTACCATGTAATGCTACACATGATAGTCATGGGTGGTACCAGAATCCCCTACCCCTATAAGGTATCAATATGTTCTCCCTATGGATACCATTTCATGAAATTCCCACATATTTCATAGAGTAGGGTTGAATCATCAAAAGACAACTCAACACCGTTTCATTGATATCAAGAATGGAACCCACAGTTGAAATCTTGATGGGATTGGATGGACAACCTCTGTCACCATTTTTTTAGTAGAAAATGAACCCCCATTGAGGATTCTATATCCTACCAAAAATTCACCAATGATCTTCCCAAATATGTTGTCTTGGATGAACTACTTAGCACCGGTTATCCTACCTTAGATAGTACGAGGGTATGGAATATGGTCCTCCCACATTTGAAGAGGGAATCTCCCCCACCATATATGAGTTGATTATGGTAAACCTAAACAATGAGGAAGATCAATGAAAATAATGATCAGTGAAATGATGCCTCTACAAGAGAAACATTAGTATGTGTCTTTCCTGAAGTAGAATTATTATTTATTCTCATGGAGTTATGATGATATGCTAGGACTACACCCTCAGGTCACCATCTATAGTCTAGGCCTCCCTACGATCCATCACAGGATCAATCACTCTCCTATAAAAATGCACCATTCCCATGGTGCTAGGGTCGAGGATGAGGTTGATAATAATATCAAGTACAACTTCCTTAGGGAATTTCAGTACCTGAATTTCTAGACAACATCATCCCTGTCAAGAAGAATAATGGGCATATCAAAGTCTGCATCGACTTTTGGGATCAAAACCACCATTTCCCAAAGGATGATTTTCGTTTTTCAATGATGGAGATATAGATTGATTCCACAACTAGGTTTAGGGATCTTTCCCTCATGGATGGATACTAAATATATAATCAAATCTGAATGGCCTCTGATGATGAGGAGTCTATCTCCTTTAGAGCACCGTAAGATAAATTTTTTATAATAGGTACTACCTTTCAGTCTAAAGAATGTAGGATCCACCTGTAGGTTCTCTATTTTGAACTTGGTTAGAAATCACCACTTGTTTTGGTCCCATTATCAACTAATGGTATGGATGTTATGTTTCGAACATGGTTTACAGTTATCATGTATCACCATTACACTCTCCTTTTGTTCCATATTTTGGGAATTATGATTTACACTTCCCATTTCCCATTATTCAGGTCAAATTTAAAGCCCTTGGTTTTATCCCACTCGTACAATAGAGCTTGTTTGAAAAGAAAGTCAGCTATTTTGAGAGCCTCACTATCCATCCATAAACTCTCTCATTTGAAATAATCATCTTGGTTAGTCAGTAATTGCAGACCCTGAGTTATTGATTATTGTTTATAACTATCATATGAATAGGAATCACATGGTTTCCCATTGTTTCTCACACAGGTAATGACTAATGTGAGATCAGGGATTATTTTTTGGATATCCTAGATGTCACACAAATGACCTTTTTTAAATTAATTATTAATTTAATTTCCATTCCTGATTTGTTTTGGGGGTTTACCACACATTTTGGTGAAAATGGTGGGTTTTGAAAATTTGGGCCAAACCGTGAGCCCAATTCCAGATTTAAAAACAAATTTTGTTTCTTCTATAACTCCTTCAATTTTTACTATTTTATACCCATTACACTTCCCAATTGGCATACCCTGATATATTAAAATCACCATATCCATTTGGACAACATAGAAATCCAAAATCATGATGGATTTGGGTTTTTGATTAAGGTAATGGGCTTTCCCGTAAGCCCATTTCCTTCTTTAAATTATTTTTTTAAAATTTCCATATCTCATTCATTTTTTTACTGTTTTCCCATGATTCCACCTCCATTTCAAATCCAATATCCTGAGGATCACCCTCATTATCGTTTTCTCAATTTTGGAGCTTAGGTGAACCGTGAATTAGGGAGATCTTTCATACTCTTTCTCAAATCGAACAGATTTGATGAGGTAAAAGGAATCTTTCATAACTCCTCAAATTTTTATCATTTTCCCCCCATTTCAGTCCCCCCATTTCAGTCCCCACATGACCTAATATGACTCCTTAGAACCTCCATACCAGTTTTGGGTACTTGTAGATTCATATTTTTGTAGATTTAGGGATATCTCTTCAATATTTTTGCAAGTAAGTATTTCTCTATTTGATTTCTCCTCTTTTCCTAGGGTTTCATCCCTCTTTATTGATGTTCCAAAGTGTCCAAAACCTAGTTTTCGTACCTAGGGTTTATCCATGAGTCTTTTTGGTGAAAATTGGTGGTCTAGGTCTGGATTTATCATCCTTGTGGTGTTGGGTTGGTGCGGTTGATGTTTCGCACCATGTTTTGAGGGATTCGACAATTTCGGTAGGTGATTCCATGGGTAACCATTTAATGATGAGTTAGTTTGCTTGATTAAATAATTTTTCATGTTCCTTATATGCTGTGAATTATGCGAAAACCATTTTTGGTAGCAATAGTAAAGCATTTGGTATTAAAGTTACATTTTTGTTTGAAGTGTGTATTTTTCAAATGTATTTCATGTATTATCTCTTGTGGCAGTTTTGTAAAATGTGGAAGTGATTTATTAGTTGTTGAAAGGGGCTGAAAATTTTGGTTGTGTAATTATATAGTGTCATGTGGGCCTCAAAAAGGTGGTATTTTAATGGTTTTTATGTGTATAACCTTGTTATACTCCTTGAAAGTGTTTTATGGATTTGTGTATTCTCATGGGTATATTTTGTGATATTGTTCAAGGTGATTATATAACATTTGAAAGTAGATTATTACATGTTTATTGGGATGCCAATTCTGTTTTGGTAGGGTCTTGGTGTGCTTTTTTCTTAAAAAGAGGTTTTTGAAATGGGTTTTATGTACAAAGCTTGGGTATACTCCTTATAATTGTTTTATGAAAGTTTTGAATGGTTTATTGAGTTGTGTAAGTGGGGAAACTATATAAGAAAACTGTTTTGGTAGGATTATATTTTTAAAAGTTCCATTTCATTTTTGAAAAGGAAGTTATGTCATATGTATCATCTTGGAAATATTTTATTAAATTGTTTAAAGGAGATATTGAGGTGTTAAAGTGATGTGAATGTGATGTGGACTGTTTTGTGTGAGTGTGATGTGAAAAATTGAAATTTTCATTATGAAAGGAGTGTTATGTTCCATGTGTGGGGGATGTTATATGAGTTTCAATATCTTATAATTGTTTTATAAAATTATTTAATGGTTTTTTGGAAGTGTTGAAGAAATGTGAAATGTGTCGTGGGTTATTTTGGTGTGAGTCGGATTTCAAAATCATTTTGAATGAAAAAAATGGACTTTTGTAACTTTTGTGGTATACATATGGGATGTTGGGTGAATTTGTGATGTGGAGATGATATTTTCATGTTCAATGTATATTTATCGACTTGTTGAACTTGTTTGAGAACAAGGGGAAAACTTGGGTATCTAGGTGGGTGGACGTGTACTAGTATGCTAGTGAATCCGTGGGGTTTGGCCTCAGTTTCACTTAGCAAGATTGACGCCTACAACTATAACTAAACTATGATGATGATTATTGGGGACCACTAGGTTATGGGTATGTTCCCTACTAGTGGCTCGTGCACGGGAATGGATATTTGTGATGGTTACTCTCACCGAGATACGAGGTACCTTGGACCCACACCTAGCTAGTGCCTAGGGGTTATTTCCTATTGCTTGTGCTCATTAGTTACTTTATACTTACCATTGGCATACGGTACATTTGGCTGGAAAATTCAGTAGATTTGGTGTTTATTTTAAAAGTGTTAATCCTTTAAAATAACCCACTTGAAAACTATTTTTATTCAAAGTTGCGTCTTTTAGAAATTGTAAATAGCTTTTCATGTTTTTGAAAACTTGTATGCTTTTTCGTCTTTAAATGTTTATCATATGGAATCTATTAGTGGTGGTATCCTACTGGGCTTTGGATCACACCCTACTTACAACATTGGGTGTAAGTAGACTTTCTTATTTTGTGTCACAGGTTTGGGTACAGGTTTTATGCCATTGGTTCGGGTTTTTAGCGGTCCATCGTGATGCAGTGTCGTGGAGATGGCTTGAGGGTGGTGCCTCTTTCCATGTAGAGGTTCATGGTCTGTCATTTCATGAGTTTGTACCTTTGTAATGGTCTTCAAACATTGTTTAAAATTGTTTAATTCAGTTCTGAATTTTAGTAAAAGATTTTTTGGTTTGAAAAATCCAGATTTGATTTCTTGGATTCATTTGTTGTTTTAAGTATAGAAACTTGGGTAAATCGTTCCCAATTTTCAGTTTTTGATACCCAGGAACTTGTTCCAGCCCGTGGGGATTGAGAACGACCTTCGGGACTTTCCACGGGTCAGGTCAGGTGCCGGTTTTGGTGGCAACCAGATTTGGTTCGTGACAAAATGGTATCAGAGGAGGTTCGCTCTATTTGAGTAATGTTATTTGGGAAATAGTCGGGATAGTCTGGAGTTAAGATTGTCGGGACATGAAATTCCGGTTATGGGTAGTGTGCTTGATCACCAAACCTCATGTCAGGATTCAGGTCTCCAGGTGAATTTGGTATTTATCTATGTCTTTTGGTTTTCTTGGTCTGATGATGATTAGGGGAAATGAACAGAGAGTTGGGTTAATGGTCTTAGTGACCTCACAGGGTCTGGAAAGCCATTTGGAGCTGGGGATATTCCCTAGAACACTCTCTGTGATGGTGAAGTGATTTGAATATGGCTTCCAACCATATGTCCAAGTCACCCACTGAAACTAGTTTCCTCTCGCATTGTTTTGTGCTTTAGTTTTGAAATCATGGAATTTTGGTTTTAAAGTGACTTGGTTTTACGAAGCGTAAAGTTTTTGTGAAATGATTTTAAAATAAAGAGGGAATGGTTTGATTTATGAAATGGTGGAACTGAATTTTCAAATTTTTTTTGAAATGGAAAATAGTGTGCTTACACCTCTTTTGAAATCAGGAACCATATTGAAGTTGGTTTTCAAAAGTGTTTCCAATATAGTTTTCTAAAAAATTAAAGGGTGTTTGAATGGGATGAGATTTTTTCAAATTGATGTGAATAACTTGAAAGTGAGTTATTTTCTAAATGGTTGTGTCCTTATGAAATGTTTTGTAAAATGTGAATTGGGATTTTGATCTCATTGTTAGGAGTTTTGAGAAAAAAGATGGGTTGGTTGACCGTTTTGTTTTTGAAAAGTGGAAAGAATTTTAGTTTTATCCTTTGGTATTTCAATGAGAGACCACATGAATGGGGTTATATGGGATTATTAATGGTTTATGGCATTACTGGATGATTTCCGGGACGAATACGAGGAGGGTGCCCGGTGTGGCACAAAAACATGCATGTGTGAGGCCCATGGGGTACCATTGGTGGATACGCTAACCGCTGAACCGTTGGTTTTCAAAGAAATGTTTTTAAAGAAAAACATGATGTCTTGGTGAATTGTTTGGGATGGTGTATATTGTGTTTTTTTGGAAAATGTTGATGTTGTGGGATGTTTTGAGTCCAAGAACCCCTCCTGTTCGAACTGTGTTTTGGGTTTGTGTTTGGTTGGTAAGCTGGGTAGAAGGACCGGTTAGTAGTCTCCTATGATATATATTTCCGGAAACCTTTACAGTGGTTCCATTAATGTGTTTGGATCTGTTTTATGGAATTTGTTTTACCAATAGAATAGCTTGGTTGGGTCCTTGGGTTCTCCTGTTGGATAGGGTACACCCCCATTAAGGGTTAGTGCACAACTGAAGTGCAACCCGGATTGTTTAGCCGTTGGAAAATACTCCAGTTGATCAATGTAAGGAATATTTTCTTGATATTTGTAGAATTAATCTACACCATTTACATTCTTGTTTTTTTTCGGATCCTCTTGTTGTGGAAGAGTGCTCGTGGATGGTTGAAAGAGACCTTGGTTTCTTAAGCTACCTGATTCGTCAAAGGTATAAGTCGTCTGGGGTTGTCAGTATAGATAGTGTCTAAGAGGCCCTCTGAGTCCTTCGTAGTCTTTTCAAAGAAGGGGTTTATGTTAGACCACCTGTGTGGGAAATCTGGCCACAAGAGGCTATTATGGACACTTTATGGAATGCTGTGATATTTGGGGATGTTGTATAAGGCACCCTCCTTGTATTATTTCTATGAGTCGCTTTGGTCATGTTCGGTGATGCGTTGTGATGTCACGTGCTCATTTGATTTTAAAGGTGAAATTGTACAATATTTTGTGAGTCTTTTTTTTTCATAAGTGTTTCTCCATTTGGGAGATCTTGACATCCTCTGTTTTAGAGGAAGGTGTTTATATATTTCCTTTATTTCTGTTGTTTCTCCCCCGAAGAAACAAGGTGTGATGTGAGTGCATCCTCTAAACCCTTATTTCAGTGAAATTCCATGTTAGGGTAAAGTGAGTTCTAGAGTGTGTTTTGTCTTGGTGAACCCATCTAGGATTTCATGTAGTTGTTTGTAGCATCTAAAGAATAAATTCTATTCGGGGGTTTCCAAATCCTAACTGTGAGGCTGAAGATGCTTCAATCATTCCATCTCCAGCCATAGGTCCTGGAGAAAAGTAGGCATGTATCCAGAGGAAATACCAGTGTAGTTTTTAACCTTGTACAAAGAACTGTTCTCAATATGAGAGATGGGAATAGTTTAAGAATTTGGTGTTGTCATCTTTCTTCTTTTGTTCCCGTTCGGTGGAAAGAGGTGGAGGGCCTCATCCCCATGTTATCTCCCAATGACTTTCTTTTCCCCTTTGGTTTCCTTTGGGTTCAGGGTAAAGGCTTTAGATTTGTCTATACATGTTGAGTGAACATTTTGTAGTAAAAATTCCCCAGAAAACCTTGTAGGTATAAGGATCCACATGGTTAGCGCACAGTTTCCCAAATTGTGCGGGCTAACCATACAGTTGTCCCAACTCTTTAAGTTTTGGGGTTTTTCTGTGCCGACCCATATTGGTCAGTTAAGATGGTTAGTTCTTATGGTGGGGAGACCCACTATGAGTCTCATGTATATTATTTTGAAAATTCCTAATGGGATTCTACCCCTTGTACCGGGGAGTTTGTTCGGGGCTCCCCTGTTAGTGTCTTGATTCTGTCTCAGAAAAAAATTTAAGTTGTCTCTTATGGTTGGGGAGCCCATTTGCGTATCCTTTTACCAGTAACTCACTTTTGTACTTGGTCTTGGCTTAGAAGTGGGTAGTCTCATTTGGAGCTATATAACCACCTACATCTTCCTTGGGTAAACTTTGGGATTATAGAGTTCCCAATGGTTTAGTTATATCAAGGTAAGTGTAACCTTGTTCGATATTCTTGTTTTTTTGGGTAAATTGCTTGAGCCTTGTTCAGATAGTGTTTGAGGATTTTTCTTTTAGGATAAATCCCGAATGTGCTTGATCATTTCAATAAAGAGATTTATGTTTTGGTTGTGAAGTATTCCTTCCTTAATTGATCACTTGAGGTGTTTTGGCCTTTGGGGGCGAAGTTTAGCGAAGGAGTCCATTTCTGCCTTTCGGTTGGGTTTGGTTTTTTTCTTTGTACTTGATGTGGATTTCCGAGGGCGGAAAGTTTATGGTGGGGAGAATTGTCACACCAAGGACCTTTTTTAAAATTCATTATTCATTTAATTTCCATTACTGATTTTTTTGGGGTTTACCACTCATTTTGGTGAAAATGGTGGGTTTTGAAAATTTGGGCCAAACCGTGAGCCCAATTCCAGATTTTAATAAAAATCGTTTCTTCTATAACTCCTTAAATTTTTACTATTTTACACCCATTCCACTTCCCAATTGGCATACCCTGATATATTAAAATCACCATATCCATTTGGACCACATAGAAATCCAAAATCATGATGGATTTGGGTTTTTGATTAAGATAATGGGCCTGCCCAGAAGCCCATTTCATGCTTTAATTTTTTTTTAAATTTTCCAAATCTCATTCATTTGTTAACTATTTTCCCGTGATTCCACCTCCCTCTCAAAGACAATAACCTTAGGATCACCCCCATTATCATTTTCTCAATTTTGGAGATCAGGTGAACCGCGAATTAGGGCGATCTTTCATACTCTTTCTCAAATCGACCATATTTGACGAGGTAAAATGAATATTTCATAACTCCTTCAATTTTAATAATTTTACCCCATTTAAGTCCCCACATGACCTAATATTACTCCTTAGAAACTCCATACCAGTTTTGGGTACTTGGAGATTCATATTTTGGTGGATGTAGGGGGATCTCTTCAATATTTCTGCAAGTAAGTATTTCTAAATTTGATTTCTTCTCTTTTCTTAGGGTTTCATCCCTATTTCTTGATGTTCCAAAGTGTCCAAAACCTAGGGTTCTT
Source organism: Viscum album (assembly GCA_963277665.1). Lineage (NCBI taxonomy): Eukaryota > Viridiplantae > Streptophyta > Magnoliopsida > Santalales > Viscaceae > Viscum > Viscum album. Next base: position 81,843,905 of record OY728121.1, on the reverse strand, counting down.
ACCTAGGTTTTAACCATGAGTATTTTTTGTGGAAATATGTGGTCTAGGGCTGGATTTATCATCCTTGTGGTGCTGGGTTGGTGCGGTTGATGTTTCGCACCATGTTTTGAGGGATTCGACAATTTAGGTAGGTGATTCTGTGGGTAACCATTCAATGATGAGTTAGTTTGCTTGATTAAATAATTTTTCAAGTTCCTTATATGCTTTTAATTATGAAAAAACCATTTTTGGTACCAATAGTAAAGCATTTGGTATTAAAGTTACATTTTTGTTTGAAGTGGGTATTTTTAAAATGTATTTCATGTGTTATCTCTTGTGGTAGTTTTGTAAAATGTGGAAGTGATTTATTAGTTGTTGAAATGGGATGCCAATTTTGGTTGGGTAATGATATAGTGTCATGTGGGCCTCAAAAGGGGGGTCTTTCAATGGGTTTTATGTGTATAACCTTGTTATACTCCTTGAAAGTGTTTTATGGATTTGTGTGTTCTCATGGGTATCTTTTGTGATATTGTTCAAGGTGATTATATAACATTTGAATGTAGAATATTACATGTTGATTGGGCTGCCAATTATATTTTGGTAGGGGCTTGGTGTTATTTTGTCTTAAACAGATGTTTTTGAAATGGGTTTTATGTGCAAAGTTTGGGTATACTCCTTATAATTGTTTTATGAAAGTTTTGAATGGTTTATTTAGTGGTGTAAGTGGTGAAACTATATCAGCAAACTTTTTTGGTAGGAGTATATTTTTAAAAGGTCCATTTCATTTTTTAAAAGGCTGTTATGTCATATGTATCATCTTGGAAATATTTTATTAAATTTTTTGAAGGAGATATTGAGGTGTTAAATTGATGTGAATGTGATGTGGATTGTTTTGTGTGAGAGTTATGTGAAAAATTGAAATTTTTATTATGAAAGGAGTGTTATGTTCCATGTGTGTGGGCTGTTATATGAGTTTCAATATCTTATAATTTTTTTATAAAATTTTTTAATGGTTTTGTGGAAGTGTTGAAGAAATGTGAAATGTGTTGTGGGTTATTTTTGGTGTGAGTCGGATTTCAAAATCATTTTGAATAAAAAATGGACTTTTGTGACTTGTGTGGTATACATATGGGATTTTGGGTGAATTTTTGATGTGGAAATGATATTTTCATGTTCAATGTATATTTCTTGACTTGTTGAACTTGTTTGAGCACAAGGGGAAAACCTGGGTATCTAGGTGGGTGGACGTGTACTAGAATGCTAGTGAATCCGTGGGGTTTGGCCTCAGTTTAACTTAGCAAGATTGACGCTTACAAATATAACTAAACTACGATTATGATGATTGGGGACCACTAGTTTATGGGTATGTTCCCTACTAGTGGCTCGTGCATGGGAATGGATATTTGTGATGGTTACTCTCACCGAGATACGAGGTACCTGAGACCCACAGCTAGCTAGTGCCTGGGGGTTATTTCCTATTGCTTGTGTTCATTAGTTACTTTATACTTAACATCGGCATACGGTACATTTGGATAGAAAATTCAGTAGATTTTGTGTTTATTTTAAAAGTGTTAATCCTTTAAAATAGCCTACTTGAAAACTATTCTTATTCAAAGTTGCATCTTTTAGAAATTGTAACTAGCTTTTCATGTTTTTGAAAACTTGCATGATTTTCGTCTTTAAATGTTTATCATATGGAATATCTTAGTGGTGGTATCCTAATGAGATTTGTCTCAGACCCTACTTACACCATTGGGTGTAAGTAGACTTTATTATTTTGTGTCACAGGTTTGGGTACAGGTTTTATGCCATTGGTTCGGGTTTTTAGCGGTCCATCATGATGCAGTGTCGTGGAGATGGCTTGAGGGTGGTGCCTCTTTCCATGTAAAGGTTCTTGGGCTGTCATTTCATAAGTTTTTACCTTTGTAATGGTCTTCAAACATTGTTTAAAATAATGTAATTTAGTTCTGAATTTTAGTAAAAGATGTTCTGGTTTGAAAAATACAGATTTGATTTCTTGGATTCATTTGTTGTTTTAAGTATACAAACTCGGGTACATCATTCCCAATTTTCAGTTTTTGATACCTAGGAACTTTTACCAGCCCATGGGGATTGGGAACACACTTCGGGACTTGCCACGGGTCAGGTCGGGTGCTGGTTTTGGCAGCGACCAGATTCAGTTCGTGACAAAATGGTATCAGAGGAGGTTTGCTCTATTTGAGTCATGTTATTTGGGAAATAGTAAAGATAGTCTGGAGTTAAGATTGTCGGGACATGAAATTCCAGTTATGGGTAGTGTGCTTGATCACCACACCTCATTTTGAGATTCAAGTCACTAGGGGAAGTTGGGATTTATCTATGTATTTTGGTTTTCTTGGTCTGATGATGATTTGGGGAAATGAAAAGAGAGTTGGGTTAATGGTCTCAGTGAGCTCGCAGGGTCTGGATAGCCATGTGGAGCCGGGAATATTCCCTATACCACTCTCTGTGATGGTAAAGTGATTGGAATATGGTTGCCAACCATATTTCCAAGTCACCCACTGAAACTAGTTTCCTCTCGCATTGTTTTGTGCTTTAGTTTTGAAATCATGGAACTTTGGTTTTAAAGTGACTTGGTTTTATGAAGTCTAAAGTTTTTGTGAAATGATTTTCAAATAAATAGGGAATGTTTTGATTTATGAAATGGTGGAACAGAATTTTCATAATTGTTTTGAAATGGAAAATAGTGTGCTTACACCTCTTTTGAAATCAGGAACCATATTGAAGTTGGTTTTCAAAAGTGTTTCCAATATAGTTTTTAAAAAAATTAAAGGGTGTTTTAATGGGATGATATATTTTAAAATTGATGTGAATAACTTGAAAGTGAGTTATTTTCTAAATTCTTGTGTCCTTATGAAAAGTATTGTAATATGTGAATTGGGATTTTGATCTCATTGTTAGGAGTTTTGAGAAAAAGGATGGGTTGGTTGACCGTTTTGTTTTTGAAAAGTGGAAAGAATTTTAGTTTTATCGTTTGGTATTTCAATGAGAGACCACATGCGTGGGGTTATATGGGATTATGGATGGTTTATGGCATGACTGGATGAGTTCTAAGATGAATAAGAGGAGGGTGCCCGGTGTGGCACAAAAACATGCGTGTGTGAGGCCCATGGGGTACCATTGGTGGATACGCTAACCGTTGAACCGTTGGTTTTCAAAGAAATGTTTTTAAAGAAAAACATGATGTCTTCATGAATTGTTTGGGATGGTGTATATTGTGTGTTTTTGGAAAATGTTGATGTTGTGGGATGTTTTGAGTCCAAGAACCCCTCCTGTTCGAACTGTGTTTTGGGTTTGTGTTTGGTTGGTAAGATGGGTAGAAGGACCAGTTAGTAGTCTCCTATGAGATATGTTTCCAGAAACCTTTAAGGTGGTTCCATTAATGTGTTTGGATCTGTTTTGTGGATTTTTTTTACCAATGGACCAACTTGGTTGGGTCCTTGGGTTCTCCCATTGGATAGGTTACGCCCCCATTAAGGGTTAGTGCACAACTGAAGTGTAACCCGGATTGTTTCGCCGTTGTAAAATCCTCCAGTTGACCAATGTAATGAATATTTTCTTGAGATTTGTAGAATGAGTCTACACCATTTACATTATTGGTTTTTTTTGGATCCTTTTGTTGTTGAAGAGTTCTCGTTGATGGTTGAAAGAGACCTTATTTTCTTAAGCTACTTGATTCTTCAAAGGTGGAATTTGTTTGGGGTTGTTAATATGGATAGTGTCTAAGAGGGCCTCTAAGTCCTTTATAGTCTCTTCGAAGAAGGGGTTTATGTTAGACCACCCGTGTGGGAAATCTGGCCAAGAGAGGCTGTTATGGACACATTCTAGAATGCTGTGATATTTGGGGATGTTGTATAAGGCACCCTCCTTGTATTATTTCTATGAGTCGCTTTGGTCATGTTCGGTGATGCGTTGTGATGTCCCGTGCTCATTTGATTTTAAAGGTGAAATTTTACAATATTTTTGAGTCTTTTTTTTCAGAAGTGATTCTCCATTCGGGAGATCACGACATCCTCTATTTTAGAGGAAGGTGTTTATATGTGTCCTTTATTTCTGTTGTTTCTCACCCGAATAAACAAGGTGTGATGCGAGTGTATCCTCCAAACCCTTATTTTAGTGAAATTCCATGTTAGGGTAAAGTGAGTTCTGGAGTGTGTTTTGTCTTGGTGAACCCATCTGGGATTGAATTTAGTTGTTTGTAGCATTGAAAGAAGAAATTATATTCGGGGGTTTCCAAATCTTAACTACGAGGCCGAAGATGCTTCAATCATTCCAGCTCTAGCCATAGGTCCCAGAGAGAAGCTAGCACGTAGTCATAGGAAATACCAGTATAGTATTTAACCTTGTAGAAAGAACTGTTCTCAATAGGAGATATGGGAATAGTTTAAACATTTGGTGTTGTCATCTTTATTCTTTTGTTCCCATTCGGTGGAAAGAGGTGGAGGGCCTCATCCCCATGTTATCTCCCAATGACTTTCTTTTCCCCTTTGGTTTCCTTTGGGTTCGGGGGAAAGGTTTTAGATTTTTCTAGACATGTTGAGTGAACATTTATTAGTAACCATTACCCAGAAAACCATGTAGGTATAAGGATCCACATGGTTAGCGCACAGTTTCCCAAACTGTGTGGGCTAACCGTGCGACCGTCCCAAATCTTTAAGTTTTGGGGTTTTTCTCTGCCGGCCCATATTGGTCAGTTAAGATGGTTGGTTTTTATGGTGGGAAGACCCACTATGAGTCTCATGTATATTATTTTGAAAATTCCTAATGGGATTCTACCCCTTGTACCGGGGAGTTTGTTCGGGGCTCCCCCATTAGTGTCTTGATTCTGTCTCGGAAAAAAATTTAAGTTGTCTCTTATGGTTGGGGAGCCCATTTGTGTATCCTTATACCAGTAACTCACTTTTGTACTTGGTCTTGGCTTGGAAGTGGGTAGTCTCATTCAGAGCTATATAAACACCTACATCTTACTTGGGTAAATGTTGGGATTGGAGAGTTCCCAATGGTTTAGTTATATCATGGTAAGTGTAACCTTGTTAGATATTCTTGTTTGTTTGGGTAAATTGCTCGAGCCTTGTTCAGATAGTGTTTGAGGAGTTTTCTTTTAGGATAAATCCAGAATGTGCTTGATCATTTCAGTAAAGATGTGGATGTTTTGGTTGTGAAGTATTCCTTTCTTAATTGATCACTGGAGGTGTTTTGGCCTTTGGGGGCGAAGTTTAGCAAAGGAGTCCATTTCTGCCTTTCGATTGGGTTTGGTTTTTGCTTTGTCCTTGATATGGATTTCCAAGGGCAGAAAGTTTTATGGTGGGGAGAATTGTCACACCCATGAACTTTTTTTAAATTCATTATTCATTTAATTTCCATTCCTGATTTGTTTTGGGGGTTTACCACTCATTTTTTTTGAAAATGGTGGGTTTTGAAAATTTGGGCCAAACCGTGAGCCCAATTCCAGATTTAAAAACAAATTTCATTTTTTCTATAACTCCTTCAATTTTTAATATTTTATACCCATTCCAATTCCCAATTGGCATGCACCGATATATTAAAATCACAATATCCCTTTGGACCACTAGAAATCCAAAATCATGATGGATTTGGGTTTTTGATTAAGGTAATGGGCCTGCCCGTAAGGCCATTTCCTGCTTTAAATTATTTTTTTTAAATTTCCCATATCACATTTATTTTTTTACTGTTTTCCTGTGATTACACCTCCCTCTCAAAGAAAATATCCCTAGGATCACCCCCATTATTGTTTTCTTAATTTTGGAGCTCAGGTGAACCGCGAATTAGGGTGATCTTTCATACTCTTTCTCAAATCGACCAGATTTGACGAGGTAAAATGAATCTTTCATAACTCCTTTAATTTTCATCCTTTTCAACCCATTTTAGTCCCCACATGACCTAATATGACTCCTTAGAACCTCCATACCCATTCTGGGTACTTGGAGATTCATATTTTGGTGGATTTAGTGAGATCTCTTCAATATTTCTCTAAGTAAGTATTTCTCAATTTGATTTCTCCTCTTTTCTTAGGGTTTCATCCCTCTTTATTGATCTTCAAAAGTGTACAAAACCTATGGTTAGTACCTAGGGTTTAACCATGAGTATTTTTGGTGAAAATTTGTGGTCTAGGGCTGGATTTATCATCCTTGTGGCGCTGGGTTGGTGCGGTTGATGTTTCACACCATGTTTTGAGGGATTCGAAAATTTCGATAGGTGATTCCATGGGTAACCATTCAATGATGAGTTAGTTTGCTTGATTAAATAATTTTTCATGTTCCTTATATGCTGTGAATTATGTGAAAACCATTTTTGGTTTCAATAGCAAAGCATTTGGTATTAAAGTTACATTTTTGTTTGAAGTGTGTATTTTTCAAATGTATTTCATGTGTTATCTCTTGTGGTAGTTTTGTAAAATGTGGAAGTGATTTATTAATTTTTGAAAGGGGTGGACAATTTTGGTTGGGTAATGATAGAGTTTCATTTGGGCCTCAAAATGGGGTCTTTGAATGGGTTTTATGTGTATAACCTTGTTATACTCCTTGAAAGTGTTTTATGGATTTATGTGTTCTCATGGGTATGTTTTGTGATATTGTTCAAGGTGATTATATAACATTTTAAAGTAGATTATTACATGTTGATTGGGATGAAAATTATGTTTTGGTAGGGGCTTGGTGTGATTTTGTCTTAAAAAGAGGTTTTTGAAAGGGGTTTTATGTGCAAATCTTGGGTATACTCCTTATAATTGTTTTATGAAAGTTTTGAATGGTTTATTTAGTTGTGTAAGTGGTGAAACTATATCAGAAAACTATTTTGGTAGGAGTATATTTTTAAAAGGTCCATTTCATTTTTTAAAAGGATTTTATGTCATATGTATCATCTTGGAAATATTTTATTAAATTGTTTGAAGGAGATATTGAGGTGTTGAAGTGATGTGAATGTGATGTGGACTGTATTGTGTGAGTGTGATGTGAAAAATTGAAATTTTTATTATGAAAGGTGTGTTATGTTCCATGTGTGTGGGCTGTTATATGAGTTGAAATATCTTATAATTGTTTTATAAAATTTTTTAATGGTTTTGCAGAAGTGTTGAAGAAATGTGAAATGTGTTGTTGGTTATTTTGGTGTGAGTCGGATTTCAAAATCATTTTGAATGAAAAATGGACTTTTGTGACTTGTGTGGTATACATAGGGGATGTTGGGTGAATTTATGATGTGGAAATGATATTTTCATGTTCAATTTATATTTCTTGACTTGTTGAACTTGTTTGAGCACAAGGGGAAAACCTGGGTATGAAGGTGGGTGGACGTATACTAGTATGCTAGTGAATCCGTGGGGTTTGGCCTCAGTTTCACTTAGCAAGATTGACGCTTACAACTCTAACTAAACTATGATGATGATTATTGAGGACCACTAGGTTATGGGTATGTTCCCTACTATTGGATCGTGCATGGGAATGGATATTTGTGATGGTTACTCTCACCGAGATACGAGGTACCTGAGACCCAAAGCTAGCTAGTGCCTAGGGGTTATTTCCTATTGCTTGTGCTCATTAGTTACTTTATACTTACCGTCGGAATACAATACATTTGGCTGGAAAATTCCATATCCTTGGTGTTTATTTTAAAAGGGTTAATCCTTTAAAATAGCCCACTTTAAAATTTTTCTTATTCAAAGTTGCATCTTTTAGAAATTGTAACTAGATTTTCATGTTTTTGAAAACTTACATGCTTTTCATCTTTAAATGTTTATCATATGGAATATCTTAGTGGTGGTATCCTACTGGACTTTGGATCAAACCCTACTTACACCATTGGGTGTAAGTAGACTTTCTTATTTTGTGTCACAGGTTTGGGTACAGGTTTTGTGCCATTGGTTCGGGTTTTTAGCGGTCCATCGTGATGCAGTGTCGTGGAGATGGCTTGAGGGTGGTGCCTCTTTCCATGTGGAGGTTCTTGGACTGTCATTTCATGAGTTTTTACCTTTGTAATGGTATTCAAACATTGTTTAAAATTGTGTAATTCAGTTCTTAATTTTAGTAAAATATGTTTTGGTTTGAAAAATCCAGATTTGATTTCTTGGATTCATTTGTTGTTTTAAGTATAAAAACTCTGGTAAATCGTTCCCAATTTTCAGTTTTTGATACCCAGGAACTTATTCCAGCCCATGGGGATAGGGAACGCCCTTCGGGACTTTCCATAGGTCGGGTCAGGTGCCGGTTTTGGCGGCGACCGGATCGGTTCATGAAAAAATGGTATCAGAGGAGGTTCACTCTATTTGAGTCATGTTATTTGGGAAATAGTTAGGATAGTCTGGAGTTAAGATTTCCAGGACCTGAAATTACGGTTATGGGTAGTGTGCTTGATCACCACACCTCATTTCGGGATTCAAGTCTCCAGGGGAAGTTAGGATTTATCTATGTCTTTTGGTTTTCTTGGTCTGATGGTGATTAAGGGAAATGAAAAGAGAGTTGGGTTAATGGTCTCAGTGAGCTCGCAGGGTCTGGCAAGCCATGTGGAGCTGGGGATATTCCCTAGAACACTCTCTGTGATGCTGAAGTTATTAGAATATGGCTACCGACCATATTTCTAAGTTACCCACTGAAACTAGTTTCCTATCGCATTGTTTTGTGCTTTAGTTTTGAAATCATGGAACTTTGGTTTTAAAGTGACTTGGTTTTACGAAGCGTAAAGCTTTTGTGAAATTATTTTCAAATAAATACGGAATGGTTTGATTTATGAAATGGTGGAAGTTAATTTTCATAATTGTTTTGAAATGGAAAATAGTGTGCTTACACCTCTTTTGAAATCAGGAACCATATTGAAGTTGGTTTTCAAAAGTGTTTCCAATATAGTTTTCTAAAAAATTAAAGGGTGTTTTAGTGGGATGAGATGTTTTCAAATTGATGTGAATAACTTTAAAGTGAGTTATTTTCTAAATGTTTGTGTCCTTATGAAAAGTTTTGTAATATGTGAATTGGGATTTTGATCTCATTGTTAGGAGTTTTGAGAAAAAGGATGGGTTGGTTGACCATTTTGTTTTTGAAAAGTGGAAATAATTTTAGTTTTATCCTTTTTGTATTTCAATGAGAGACCACATGCGTGGGGTTATATGGGATTATGGATGGTTGATGGCATGACTGGATGAGTGACGGGACGAATACGAGGAGGGTGCCCAGTGTGGCACAAAAACATGAATGTGTGAGGCCCATGGGGTACCATTGGTGGATACGCTAACCGCTGAACCGTTGGTTTTCAAAGAAATGTTTTTAAAGAAAAACAGGATGTATTAATGAATTGTTTGGGATGGTGTATATTGTGTGTTTTTGGAAAATGTTGATGTTGTGGGATGTTTTGAGTCCAAGAACCCCTCCTATTCGAACTGTGTTTTGGGTTTGTGTTTGGTTGGTAAGCTGGGTATAAGGACCGGTTAGTAGTCTCCTATGAGATATGTTTCCATACATCTTTACGGTGGTTCCATTAATGTGTTTGGATCTGTTTTGTGGATTTTTTTTACCAATGGACCAGCTTTGTTGGGTCCTTGGGTTCTCTCGTTGGATAGGGTACACCCCCATTAAGGGTTAGTGCACAACTGAAGTGCAACCCGGATTGTTTCGCCATTGGAAAAATCCTCCAGTTGACCAATGTAAGGAATATTTTCTTGATCTTTGTAGAATGAGTCTACACCATTTACATTCTTGGTTTTTTTTTCGGATCCTCTTGTTGCGGAAGAGTGCTTGTGGATGGTTGAAAGAGACCTTAGTTTCTTAAGCTACCTGATTCGTCAAAGGTAGAAGTTGTCTGGGGTTGTCAGTATGGATAGTGTCTAAGAGGGCCTCTGAGTCCTTCGTAGTCTCTTCGAAGAAGGGGTTTATGTTAGACCACCTGTGTGGGAAATCTGGCCACGAGAGACTATTGTGGACACTTTCTGGAATACTATGATATTTGGGGATGTTGTATAAGGCCCCCTCCTTGTATTATTTCTATGAGTCGCTTTGGTTATGTTTGGTGATGCGTTGTGATGTCGCATGCTCATTTGATTTTAAAGGTGAAATTATACAATATTTTGTGAGTATTTTTTTCAGAAGTGTTTCTCTGTTCGGGAGATCTCGACATCCTCTGTTTTAGAGGAAAGTGTTTATATGTGTCCTTTATTTCGGTTGTTTCTCACCTGAAGAAACAAGGTGTGATGTGAGTGCATCCTCTAAACCCTTATTTCAGTGAAATTCCTTGTTAGAGTAAAGTGAGTTCTGGAGTGTGTTTTGTCTTGGTGAACCCATCTGGGATTGCATGTAGTTGTTTGTATCATCGAAAGAAGAAATTCTATTCAGGGGTTTCCAAATCCTAACTGCGAGGCCGAAGATGCTTCAATCATTCCAGCTCCAGCCATAGCTCCCAAAGATAAGCTGGCACGTAGTCAGAGGAAATCCCAGTGTAGTTTTTAACCTTGTACAAAGAACTGTTCTCAATATGAGAGATGGGAATAGTTTAAACATTTTGTGTTTTCATCTAGCTTCTTTTGTTCCCGTTCAGTGGAAAGAGGTGGAGGGTCTCATCCCCATGTTATCTTCCAATGACTGTCTTTTCCCCTTTGGTTTCCTTTGGGTCCAGGAGAAAGGTTTTAGATTTGTCTAGACATGTTGAGTGAACATTTAGTAGTAACCATTCCCTAGAAAACCATGTAGGTATAAGGATCCACATGGTTAGCGCACAGTTTCTCAAACTGTTAAGGCTAACCCTGCGACTGTCCCAACTCTTTAAGTTTTGGAGTTTTTCTGTGCCGGCCCATATTGGTCAGTTAAGATGGTTGGTTCTTATGGTGGGGAGACCCACTATGACTCTCATGTATATTATTTTGAAAATTCCTAATGGGATTCTACCCCTTGTACCGGGGAGTTTGTTCGGGGCTCCCCTGTTAGTGTCTTGATTCTTTCTTGGAAAAAAATTTAAGTTGGTCTTTTTTGGTTGGGGAGCCCATTTGTGTATCCTTGTACCAGTAACTCACTTTTGTACTTGGTCTTGGCTTGGAAGTGGGTAGTCTCGTTCAGAGATATATAACCACCTAAATCTTCCTTGGGTAAACTTTGGGATTAGAGAGTTCCCAATGGTTTAGTTATATCAAGGTAAGTGCAACCTTGTTCGATATTCTTGTTTGTTTGGGTAAATTACTCGAGCCTTGTTCAAATAGTGTTTGAGGAGTTTTCTTTTAGGATAAATCCTGAATGTGCTTGATAATTTCAGTAAAGAGGTGTATGTTTTGGTTTTGAATTATTCCTTCCTTAATTGATCTCTGGTGGTGTTTTGGTCTTTGGGGGCGAACTTTAGCTAAGGAGTCCATTTCTGCCTTTCAGTTGGGTTTGGTTTTTGCTTTGTCCTTGATGTGGCTTTCTGAGGGCGAAAAGTTTTATGGAGGGGATAATTGTCACATACATGACCTTTTTTTATATTCATTATTCATTTAATTTCCATTCTTGATTTGTTTTGGGGGTTTACCACTCATTTTGGTGAAAATGGTGGGTTTTGAAAATTTGGGCCAAACCATGAGCCCAATTCCAGATTTAAAAACAAATTTATTTTTTTCTATAAATCCTTAAATTTTTACAATTTTATACCCTTTCCACTTACCAATTGTCATACCATGATATATTAAAATCACCATATCCCTTTGGACTACATAGAAATCCAAAATCATGATAGATTTGGGTTTTTGATTAAGGTAATGGGCCTGCCCGTAAGCCCATTTCCTGCTTTAATTTTGTTTTTTAAAATTTCCATATTTAATTCATTTTTTTACTGTTTTCACATGATTCCACCTCCCTCTAAAATACAATATCCCAAGTATCACCCCCATTATTATCTTCGCAATTTTGGAGCTCAGGTGAACCGCGAATTAGGGCGATCTTTCATACTCTTTCTCAAATCGACCAGATTTGATGAGGTAAAATGAATCTTTCATAACTCCTTCAATTTTCATCCTTTTTCTCCCATTTCAGTCCCAAAATGACCTAATATGACTCCTTAGAACCTCCATACCAGTTTTGGGTACTTGGAGATTCATATTTTGGTGGATTTAGGGAGATCGCTTCAATATTTCTGCAAGTAAGTATTTCTCAATTTGATTTCTCCTCTTTTCTTAGGGTTTCATCCCTCTTTATTGATCTTCCAAAGTGTCCAGAACCCAGGGTTCGTACCTAGGGTTTAACCATGAGTATTTTTGGTGAAAATTTGTGGTCTAGGACTGGATTTATCATCCTTGTGGCGCTGGGTTGGTGCGGTTGATGTTTCACACCATGTTTTGAGGGATTCGAAAATTTCGATAGGTGATTCCGTGGGTAACCATTCAATGATGAGTTAGTTTTCTTGATTAAATAATTTTTCATGTTCCTTATATGCTGTGAATTATGCGAAAACCATTTTTGGTTTCAATAGCAAAGCATTTGGTATTAAAGTTACATTTTTGTTTGAAGTGTGTATTTTTCAAATGTATTTCATGTGTTATCTCTTGTGGTAGTTTTGTAAAATGTGGAAGTGATTTATTAGTTGTTGAAAGGGGCTTAAAATTTTGGTTGGGTAATGATATAGTGTCATTTGGGCCTCAAAAGGGGGTTCTTTGAATGATTTTTATGTGTATAACCTTGTTATACTCCTTGAAAGTGTTTTATGGATTTGTGTGTTCTCATGGGTATATTTTTTGATACTGTTCAAGGTGATTATATAACATTTTAAAGTAGATTATTACATGTTTATTGGGCTGCCAATTCTATTTTGGTAGGGTCTTGGTGTGCTTTTGGCTTAAAAAGAGGTTTTTGAAATGGGTTTTATGTGCAAAGCTTGGGTATACTCCTTATAATTATTTTATGAAAGTTTTGAATGGTTTATTAAGTTGTGTAAGTGGTGAAACTATATCAGAAAACTGTTTTGGTAGGAGTATATTTTTAAAAGGTCCATTTAATTTTTAAAAAGGAAGTTATGTCATATGTATCATCTTGGAAATATTTTATTAAATTGTTTGAAGGAGATATTGAGGTGTTAAAGTGATGTGGACTGTTTTGTGTGAGTGTTATGTGAAAAATTGAAAATTTTATTATGAAGGGAGTGTTATGTGCCATATGTGTGGGCTATTATATGAGTTTCAATATCTTATAATTGTTTTATAAAATTGTTTAATGGTTTTGTGGAAGTGTTGAAGAAATGTGAAATGTTTTGTGGGTTATTTTGGTGTGAGTCGGATTTCAAAATCATTTTGAATGAAAAATGGATTTTTGTGACTTGTGTGGTATACATATGGGCTGTTGGGTGAATTTGTGATGTGGAAATGATATTTTCATGTTCAATGTATATTTCTTGACTTGTTTAACTTGTTTGAGCACAAGGGGAAAACCTAGGTATCTAGGTGGGTGGACGTGTACTAGTATGCTAGTGAATCCGTGGGGTTTGGCCTCAATTTCACTTAGCAATATTGATGTTTACAACTCTAACTAAACTTTTATGATGATTATTGGCGACCACTAGGTTATGGGTATGTTTCCTACTAGTGGCTCATGCATGGGAATGGATATTTGTGATGGTTACTCTCACCGAGATACGGGGTACCTGTGACCCACATCTTGCTAGTACCTAGGGGTTATTTCCTATTGCTTATGCTCATTAGTTACTTTATAATTACCATCGGCATACGGTACATTTGGCTGGAAAATTCAGTATCTTTGGTGTTTATTTTTAAAGTGTTAATCCTTTAAAATAGCCCACTTGAAAACTGTTCTTATTCAAAGTTGCATCTTTTAGAAATTGTAACTAGATTTTCATGTTTTTGAAAACTTGCATGATTTTCGTCTTTAAATGTTTATCATATGGAATATCTTAGTGGTGGTATCCTACTGGGATTTGGATCAAACCCTACTTACACCATTGGGTGTAAGTAGACTTTCTTATTTTGTGTCACAGGTTTGGGTACAGGTTTTATGTCATTGGTTCAGGTTTTTAGTGGTCCATCGTGATGCAGTGTCGTGGAGATGGCTTGAGGGTGGTGCCTCTTTCCATGTGGATGTTCTTGGGATGTCATTTCAAGAGTTTTTACCTTTTTAATGGTCTTCAAATTTTTTTATTTAAGTTCTGAATTTTAGTAAAAGATGTTTTGGTTTGAAAAATTCAGATTTGATTTCTTGGATTCATTTGTTGTTTTAAGTATACTAACTCAGGTAAATCATTACCAATTTTTAGTTTTTGATACCCAGGAACTTGTGCCAGCCCATGGGTATCGGGAACGCCCTTCGGGACATGCCACAGGTCATGTCGGGTGCCAGTTTTGGCGGTGACCAGATTCGGTTCGTGACCCTAGAAATATGATCGAATTAAAATTAATAAGAACAATTTTTCATAAGGTCATATAGATATTGGAGCCTCTCCTCTACAAAATTTCTCTCTCTGGAACCTCTTATATGATTGAGGATTCAATATCAACCAGCCTTTTTTATTGGCCTACAGGATTCACTGTCATTTCAATATGTCCTCTTTCTCCTCATTGGTCCTGGATCAAAAATTTTCAACCCTGATCTACTACTAGTTTTGCTCTGCCCAACACTAATCCTCTTACTTCTTGGTCTCAGTCACCTTGGTCTCAAATGATTCTAGTTGATCCATCATACTGTTAGTGATCCCATCCTAAGTAGCATTAGCTATTGTGTGCTCCTATTTCAGAACCTCCATACATACAATTTATTATTCAGCTTTATGAAGCTCTTGGGAAACTTTAGCTAGGTACTTCTTCCAAGAATGATAGAGCTCATTACATTCCACAGGTTCCCACTTAATGAGGAAGTACTGAGCCTATGCTTGAAAAGTGCTAGTGTTCACCCCACCGATACCCAGACAGACTAGCCAATGGTGGGGAGATCCCACCTGTTGTGTTAGTTCAGTTATCCAGATGCAAGTGATGATGTTCTACACATTCCTCCATACCTTGCGATATATAGAACAATTATACTCAGTGACCTATGGGCTATAATATTAAAATTATTCTAGCGGTGCAAGCTCTAATAGAGTAAACACCTCCAATATAGTTTTGTAAAAATATTCAAGGTGATGGTCTTCAGCTGCGAGTATATTTTCCTTGATATCCTCCCCACTGTAGAAGAGGCTCCTATTGCATCTTGTGGAATCACTCAGGTGGACTCTATCATCCCAGCTTCCTTGGTTACCCCTGTTGGTGGTGTGACTTCTACATCGTACCCTACAGTCACCACTACTGGAAATTTTTTGTAAAGAACATACAATACAGACTCCCTAGTCACCTGATCACCTAGCACAATGGTCTCCACCTCCTTTCTAGCTTCATATACAATAGACGCCTTTGGTAGATCATCTATATCAGGCCCACACATTATTCTCATCCAAACCTATTTTCATTCCAATGTTGACCACCTCCATCAAGGGTATGATCTCAAAACTCCCCTCTGGTGGTCCCTTCCAGTGGAACCTCCTCAGTTGGCCCTACCACCATGGTCTCTCTGACCACTGGAAGAGCAGTTTCGTCCATTACATCTTTATCCCTAGGAATTGTTAATTCTTGTGTAAGTGGCTGAGTCCTAAATGTCATTTTAACTATAGATCCAAAATTTTTTATTCATGTCTAGGGATGCAAGAAAGGAGAGATTCATTATATAAGTTCATGGGTATCCTTTAGGAAAGATTCCTTCTATAACTGTTGCCCCAGTTTCGGGTACCAATAGGTGACTGATTTTATCCAAAACATCAACAGAGAACCCACATTCACCACTTCATGGGTTGAAGTTCCATCACTGTCCTTCTCAAGTTCATTAATGACTTTCCCATATTTTTTTTTATTTCTACATATGTGGAAAAAAGTTTTAGGAAATGGTTCTAAGAACATGTTATATCTGAAAGACATGTGTTTTGGATATCTACTAGGATAGTAGTAGTGATTCCTCTCATGAGAGAGCCTTTATAAGTGTCTCTTCCCCATGAATCTCATGATTCCTCTATAAAAAAGAATATACATCTAGTTTAGTTGTTGATGGTTATGGGGGGGGGGGGGGGTCTTATCTAAAAACAACTTCACCCGGTCAGTTAGCGGATGCACAATGACTCATGAATGCACCCAGACTTCCAGCTCTACCACATATCACTCCGCCTCATGCCATGATATGTGGTATCCAACCATAGAATGACCAATATCGATGAGATGAATCATTTCCCTTTTGAGATGATGACTCATTCTAAACATGATGGAAAAATTCATGATAACATCGTAGTTGTATCAGGATTAAGAAAAAACTACAATACACAGGGTTTTAACATGGAACCACAACTTATAGGGAGTTTAGATGAATCTCCTAGGGACTGCTCCATAAGGATCCCCTTCTTCCAATGTTCTCCTGACCAAGGATGTTGGGCCTAAAGTTACTACTGCTCATACTATGCATCTTGCCTATTTGGTCCCATGAATTTCTAGACCAGCTGTTGTTGTTCAACTCACCAGACCATCTCTTCCACCACGTCTCCCTTTAAGGACCACTTGGCACCATCCCCATAGTTGAGGGAACACCCCTTCATTGGCTCGGGTGGCCCTCCACCTTATCATAATCCATGATATGTGCTTTTCTAACTCTTCAGATACTCATGAATATTCCCATGTATAGAAGTTTATAGAGGAAACTTGTTCTACATATTTCTATATTCATACATGAACATGAACCATATATTCCTCATCACCGAAGGGTGACATTCATGGTTTTCCCCTAATTCCTCCTTCTAATTGAATCACTATAGAAATATGAATTACTTTGCAAAGAAATTTTTATAATACGAATCACAACCGACACATAGTTGACTCTTGCTACTAGTACCCCAGCTCAAAATGCCCAGAGGTAGGATCTCTATTCCATGGTCATTGCGTCTTCATCAGTCACCAATTCCATTGGAAAGTAGAACTGATTAAATATGAAAATTTTCTTCATCTTGACCTTCTATATCACTTCCAAATTACCCAACCTAAGAGGCAGACATCCCATGATATTTAAGATCACCAGTTGAATGGTTTTTACGGTAGGGGAATGCAGTTTTAGCACTCATAATCTACAATATTTGTATCCACCCAACTACATAGAAAGTGAACCCCCCCACACATTATCATATTCTTTTCAATGATATAATAAATTAAACTATATAAGTTCTCTAGTACTGGGACATCATGGTTGACGCATTTCCCCCTCGCTAGCATCACCACCATTATGAAAGTGCTCAACCACACCCCAATGTGTACATACTTCACTTGGACAATCCACCAACAAATGAAAACTATAATGAATATTCTATCCTGACTATGATTTGAGCCTCATTCTTCCCACCATATCCCCATATCATCCACTATCTTACCACCAGAATTCTCCAGTAAGAGACCTACATAACCTGTTGTATCCCTGAGATAGGTGTGAGGCCTACTCAACATCTTCTCTATTAGATCCTCTCCTTAAAATTGTTATGTAACTAATTAATTCAATAAATATATGAACCATTGGTTAATGGGAATATCCATCATCCCTAAATTCACTTAAATAGCACCCTAAACCAGATCCAGCAACACCTTCTCTAAGGCTAGAAACATCTCTTGATCCCACCATAAATTTTCTACAGATAAAAATTCATCATAAATCACCACTGGGATTGGGATCCTAGTATTTTTTTGAAGGTACCAGAGGCTGATGACAACCTCCTCATTATGAAAATGCAATGTATTTTTCCTCAGTGATCATATTCTCCATAGCTTGAGCATGATCTCTTGCATTCGTTAAACATTAAACTATAAATCATATACTGATTCATAAAGTCCTACCCACTTTATCTCTTCCTCTAATTAATTACATGAAGTGCATGCCTAGTAGGCCTAATCCCACTGGACAATGAAGTTTCCACCCTAGCGCAAATCCTAATTATCATTCCATCCATTCTACTAGTACCCCAAACCAACCACTATGATCATATGATAATGTGGCAGGGATGCCTCATCCTCCAGCTTCTCCCCATTGGTGTTGTTTATGTAGTTGTAGTTAAGGTCCTCTATAAATGGTTTTGGTTTTCCAGATATGGCCCACATCATTCCTATCCCATTGGTATTGGTTTATTATGCATATGAACCTGTAAGCTAGTTTATACCTGCTCACCACCAAAACGAACACTTCATCTCTTAGTCTGAATATGTAGAGTGGAATCCTCTTTCATAAAGGATATTACCTCTAGGACCCTCTCATCAGTTTCAAGACTTTTTCGTGGTCTGAGGCTCTTTGGACACACTCCTCGATCATGATGTTGTCAGTCATGTCTTCCCTCTAAGTAGCATCTACATTGACTTACTGAGAAACAATTGGATTCAAAACTTATGGTTTTTATAGTATGGTTTTGGAAATACATTCTCAAAACTTTGTCATAGATCTTATTCAAATAGTTATTACTTGCAGAGTTCACTTCATGAATTTATGGTTCACGATGTCTGGTTCACTGAAAGGCATTCATGGATCAAAGGTTAAAATGTTCGATTCTATTAAAAGAATTCATGGAGAATCATTTAAGTAGATCGTGAGATTCATGAAAAGAGTGAAAAAATATTTTATTCACATGAATTCAAGTTCCTTTGATTCCCCCATGCACTATTTATAGGCGTATGACCACAGGGGCTTCACGAAAACCTTCATGCCATATGCCATCATTCATGAGCCTCACGAGAAACCTTCATAAGAATATTTCACTAATGGGAGTCAATTTATAATTTCCAAATATTATCACTCATTATATGATTCTCTTTTCCCACTTGTATCCCATTCTGAAGGGGGAATTTGTTGGCACTGAAATATGCATTCCACGAGAATGGTTGAGGAATCCATGACTGATTCAGAGAGAATCCAAGGAAAAATAGCCCAAAATCCATCTATAGAGTCTGTTTCATGAAGTCCCAATCCCTCATTAATAGTAAAATATTTCAATGATCCCTGACCACTATGTCCCATTATGATCATGTGAAGTATTGACACTAAATGTTTTTTTAGCGATATTCAGAGTCATGGAGAGCATTGAGACCTTGTGAAATGTCTTTAATATCTTCATGAGACCGATAAAGCCACGCCCATTGAAAAAGAACACAAATTATTCTTGAACTTGTTCTAATCCTATAAAAACCCATTGCCTGAAAATGCCCCACTCATTCTGATATTTTAGGAATGTTTTTATAACCTTTCATCTTTTGAATTTCTCCCAATTCACAAACCTCTTGAGAATCATGAACCAAAACAAAAAGGATCATTCACAGTATCCAACCTTAGAGAGACACTTTTTTTGTGTTCATAAGATCCTAAAACCTATGGGTATATTCCTTTCATGAATTTCTATTCATTATATGGAGTAAGAAGTCCTTATAGGACACTTGATTATTTACGAAGCATTCATACTTCACAAATCACTCCTATCATGAACTAGGACTTCATCTTGAGGTAGGTTCACCCTATTCATGAAGCTTACTTCTTCATGAATCCACTATCCTCTACGAAGAAATTGAGATTCACAAATAACCTCTCTGTGAGGCACTAATCTTCACAAAACCTCTCTATAGACCCTCTATATGCTGCCTCCATTATATTGACACCTCTTCATGAAGGTTGAGTGACTAGAGACCCCACTCCCATTTGGAATCGGTTCACCTCCACATTGAGTATTTGTCTGACATGTGACACCCATTCATGTGGGCCTTTCCTCTTCTTGTGTGGTTCGGGACTCCCATATACCTCTTTCTTCTCATCATAGGTATGTTAATGCATATTACTTCTCAAAATTAGTATGCTAAGATAGAACTCATGAATGGATACTACTATCATCACATCCTGTCATTTCAGAAGCCATTCCACTCTGAGAGTCACATGAACTATGATCACATAAGCCCATGTAATGGGAAGTGAGTCCCCCCATGTCCAAGCTTCATGACATAAGACTTCCATGTACCACATCCAAAATGCATGACATAAAACTTCATAGTCCCACATCTGAGTTGTATAACATTAAACAACATGAAAACATATGAGATATATGACATAAAACTACCTCTACCCACATCCTAGTAATTTGATGTTAAACTACACAACAACGTCTAAGTTTCATGGCATAAAATTGACTAGTCCCACATCTGAGTTGCATGATGTAAAAATTTCTAGTCCAAACTTTTAGCTATATGATGTTAAATTGCACAACAATGTCCTCATCACATGATGTAAAACTGCAGCCTCACCATGTGCCACAAGAACATGATGCTCAGTGTGTGAGTGACATAGAATGTTATCATATTGACATGGAATGAGATACTCCTCCCACATAATGAGATCCTCATCAAGAAGAATTCACATATAATCCCATCATCACCTCTTGTTGATTCTTCTTTCACGACATGAACTTCAAATCTACTATTTCATCTTGTTTCTCACAAAAAGAATCTCTCACATGGTCTTAGAGGTTAGCAATGATCATGAAATCTGCATGATCCCAAACATCCATGGTCCTTCTATATGTTATAATCCCCAATAATATCAATCCTACATTCAAAAATAAATCCTCTTGAGTGTAATCCCCAACAACTATATTCACACTATGGATCTCTTTTATGTGTATTCTCCAATCACATGCTCCAATCATAAGGAAATCCTCCTTAGGTGCAAGCCTCAACTCATTCTGAAATATGTGGGATTTGATTTCCATCTAAATGAGATAAATTGGAATCCTCTATGAGGTCTAAACCCAATATCCACATCCATACTGATTTTCTACAGGCCACATACTTGATAAATCATTCCCCTCACATAGGGGATTTCATCTCATCCAAGTCCCTCAGGCATCTCAACACATAACCCCCAAACCAACATAAAAAAAAGAGAATTCCTCTTGTTAAGGGAAACTTACATGTGTAGTACCCACACCATCCCCCACTGATGCTCCCTTCATGATGTGAGTGTCCTAATTACATGATGTTAAACTGCATGGATCAATACTGCCACATGAACATGAACTATGGAAGTCAAACACATGGGTTTTGACCCCTATATTCTAATAATTATTCATAGGACACTTCCATGATGTTCAATCATGACCAATGGTAAGCCTAGGCCCCCCCAATAGGGGTTAAACCACCTGATCCACCTCAAAAGGTGTTTCGATCAACATTCATGGTGTAACATCTTACCTTTACGGGATACACCACCCAAATTAAACTCCAAGAGGTGTTCTAATCCATCCATTGGTAAACCTTCATAATGTGAAATTTTCTCTTTAGGTGACCCACCTCCTGGATCCTCCTCCACAAGGTGTTCTGATCCATCTAATGTTAATCCTAGGTGACCCCTCCTAGGGGTGTACCTCCCTAATCCACCCCACATGGTGTTTTGATCATCCTTAACTGTGTGAAATCTTCCATTTATGGAACAAACCTTCTGGATCCATATCCATGAGGTGTTTTGATCAATCCATCAGTAATCCCTCATAGTGGTACATATTCACATTATGGGAAACACCTCTAGGATCTGCCTCCATGGGGTGTTCTGATCCAATCCATTGGAAAACATTCTAGTATTCCCTCATAGTGATAAAACCTCTTGATCCTCCAATATAGGGTGTTTTAATAAATCTCACCCATCTTTACAAGTATTTAAACAAGTGCCCCAATTCACCTCAACCAGATGTTCCAATCTATCTCCATAGGACATAGAACTTGTGATAATACTGAACACAAACCCTTTGTATAAGAACCATATACCTAAGGTAAGATCCCTATAAGATATGTGTATATGGAATTTGATACCTCATGAAAGACACGGGATAACTAAGGTGAAAGCCTTGTAAAAGATAATCCCTTAGTGTTATAATCCTAATGATTGACATGGGAAGCCTTGGTTTCCATGCCTAAGATACCCCATGAGATTCCCTCCTACAAGGAAGAATACATGTGGGTAATTTTTCCATTGTCTAGACTTGCTAGTGATTCCCAATGTGACTACTTTACTAAATGAAGTTTTCTTCCCTATCAAAACCTACTGTAATTTCAAGACAGAAGCAATTTAATTAATCAGTATCACAAAGATAATGAACTAGGAATGAGTTCCATGAACATGAATTAACTCTCTCTGGGAGACCCGAACTAGGCAACAAATTCCAAAGAGGAATCCATGGAAGGAGGATCCAAAAACCCATCACCACATTTTGATAAAGTATAATACATCAACATTGAAATTCATGAAATCCTCATACCTTTAAAAAGGTGGAATGTGGGGTAACAAGAATACCATCACACATTAACATGTAGGGGGAGCACCCTAGTGAAAGCATCAGAAACAACCAATTCCCAAATGAAATGGTTTGATCATATTCCAAGGAAGGTCATATACTATTCAAATTGTTTAAGTGAAAGGATTAAAGTTTTTATATATTGGGATTTAGGAATTATATTTGTATAATTGTTATATCAAATGTATTTTAGTTAAAAAATCATGAAACGTATAAGGATTATTCCAATTATTTTTAATGATTTGAAAACATATTTTTTGATAAAGGATATTTCTATAAGACTTATAATTTATGGACATAAGACCCTTAATATATTCTTGATATTGATATAAGAATGTTTAGTTATGATAAATAGGAAATTAATTAAATTGGATAGTATTGATGAAAATGAAATATATTGGTGATTTGATGAAAAAGTGATTTTTTTATGATCAATTATGTTTTATACATTTTTATATTTTTAGACTATGATAGAATGTTTGTAATTATTTATGTTTAAATTTAGGTTTTATGTCATGGTATTGTGAGGTGAATATAAACATTTATTAGGTTTTGGGAGGAATAATCTTTTGATTTTAAAATAACCAATGGGATAAATATATAATTTGGTGTTATGTTAATTATAATATAATGGATATTGGAATATAAATAATAATTATGGTTGATAAGTGATTCATTAAAAGGGACATATTTTTGGTAATATTTAAGGTTATGTTAAGGATTAACTTTCTGGTTAGTATCTAAATTTGATTCATTATATTATGGTGAAGTTCACTAAATTATAAGATTATATTGTTATTTATCACTGTGATTAATGATATTTTTGGTTATGTTTTATTGGGTTGAGTTAAATGTAATTGTTATTTTTCACATGTGATTCCATACGAAATATTATTTGGGAAGAATACATTTAAAGTCTAGGGGATGTAAAAAATGGCATGAGATCACCTTTGAGTTATAAAATTATTTAACATTGATGTTATTGAGGCAATTCAAGATATATGGTTTTTTATTTATTGAATGATCTATGTTTATACATTCATGTTATTATTGATATTTTGGAGTCAAATTTATTATTTTTTCATGTGAAGATTTATACATTTTGGATAGTATCATTCTTTGTGATAAAAATTTAGGAATTTTTTAATAGTTAATGATATGTGGAATATATTTTTATTATTTTTTGGATTATGTGATCCATTATAAATTAATTTCAGATCTTATGGAATAAAAAAAATGTTCACCGTGAATACTTATTTCTTGGAGTAAATGAGGATATTGTGGTGGAAATTGGTTAAAGGAAGAAATTATACTTGTAAAGTTATTATATTTTATTATATTCATAGTATAGAGGGTAAAGGAATTTTTAAAATCTAGTAAAATGATATTGAAACAAATTTTTTCCCTATTACATTAATTTTCAATGAATTAATGGTCTATTTTACACCTCATTGGTTTATGGTTTTGTGGCCATAAAATTCTCATTATCTTTCACTTTTTTTTGTGATAATTGTTCTCTATCACTATCTCATATTATCTGGACATTAATTTTTCATTCATTTAAATATTTTTAGTTCCTATAAATTTTCTACTATTTTGAAATCTAGTTATGTGTTATTCCATAGAATGGTCATATTTCTCTTTCACTCTTTTTAAGAGGGGTTTTTATTAACCATTTTTATGGTGGCGGTTTAAAAAAATTAACTTTAAAATATCAAACCCTTGATTATATAGTACAAGTTCAAATTGTGATGAAATAATTTAATAAAGTGTGGGGAATGTAACAACAAAATGTTTTAAAAGAACAATAAGTTTAATAGTGTATACAACACGAAACATCCAGCCTAAATGAACAATGGAATATTATTATTTTATGACCCCTATGATAAATCCATAAAATTGGAAGGTATTAGTAGATGTAACTAAATTATGAATTATATATATGCGTGTCATAGTCAATAAATAATCACTCAATTTTTAGTAATGTAATTTTATTATTTAAAATATGTTTTCTTAAAAAATATTTATTTTTATGAGAGAATATTATATTAAATTTCTAAATATTAGAAAATATAATTTTGTAAAAAAATATTATAATTGAAATAATTTTATTAAAATTAGATTACATTGTGTTATTTGAGATTTTTATGAAAATAGTGACTTTGTAGTGAATAATGAAAAATATTTATTTTTATTGCAAACTATATTTTTGTTTACAACATTTAAAAAGTACAATTTGGTTTTAAAATGGATTAAATGAAAAAATAATTCCATTATAATATGTCTTATCCAATTATTCTCCTTTTAATAAATTTTATGGTTTAATTTTTTTTTAAAAATATCAACTAATAAAAAGGTATTTTTTTGGAAAAGCATTATTTTGTTGTGTTTTAATTTTTATCTTAAATTAACTTCTACCACTTATATAAGTTAAATATCAAAAATTTTATTCCATATTTGGATTTATGAGATGAAATTTTTTTAAGCAATTCTATTTTATTTTTCTTCATTATGAATAGTAATCATTATAAAATTTTATTACCATTTTAAAGGTAAAATGGGTTAATTAGGGTTAGAAATAAAGTGATAAGGTATCAAATTAATTCATAGTATTGTTTTTTTTCATTATATGATTCTATTTCATCCATAATTATAAACAAAGTTTAAAATATGAACTTTTTTACATTTAAACTTGATTTTCAAATTATATTTAAGTGAAAGATAACATCAAAATGTAACTTTCTTACATTTAATATCAATTTTTTTGATATGGATAAAGACACATTTTTTTTGGTATAAAATTTTTATTTTAAATATTAATGAATTTTTTATCTTTGAAATTTAATTTTAAATTTTAGTGATGAAATAGTTACCTTAAATGCTTATGCAACACTGACGCATCACTTGTGAAAATAGTAAAAAAACAAGTAAATGATTTTAGAGACTATAGAAGTAACTTTTTTTGGTTGAGTAATATTGTACCATGAATTTTATAGATTAATATAACATATTATTGATATTTTAATGGATTATATTTTAATTAAATTATTATTATGTTGTTTTAAAATACAAATTATGTGAATAGTTATTAAAATGACATTAATTGAATTTTATGGTCAATATGTTTTATCAAAATATTTAAAAATGATTTAAATATTTAAATAAGGCAACTATTATTATAAATTTTCTATAATGTTATAAATTTATCATTTATGAGACAACTTTTACCTTATCAAAAAAATCACATCCCTTTAATATTGATAGATTTATTACCATGGTTAATGTTAAAATTGGTTGACCAATTGGTTAAACAAAAAAAAGGTTTAGAATTATATATAACATTGTAAGAAAATTATTTTTTAATTATATTATTATCATATATTAATTATATTATATTAAATTTAATTTTGTAACCATTTGATACGATTTTGACACATATTAAATTACAATATTCCATATATTTCCCCAAATCACATTAATGATATTTTATAATAAATAATATTTAATTAAATGATTTAAAATTAATAACATCCTATATCTAGACAAGTGAATGATACATGGTTAAAACATCAACCATGATCCCTTTACTCTTAATTTATACTTTTATATTAACTTTATAGACCCCTAAATAGCAAGAAACATTGGTATTATAATAATCATCAAAAGGGTTAATTGAGGGTTAAAACTAAGAGATATTGTTATAAACATAAAAAAACTTATTAGATTTTTATATGATGATATTATTTATATTTATAATCCTCTTAACTTCCAATTATATCAATTTTGGAAAAAAGTTTACGAAAATTCAATTATATTTATTTAATAATCTAATTAATTCCTCGAGTGCGTCTCCCATCAATTATAAAAGGGTGCATGTTGTCCATAATTATTAAAAAATTTTGGAGCCCTATATCTCCTAAAATAAAATTAATAATTTCATAATATAATCCTTTTCCACATCAAATATCTTATTTTCTTCCAAAAGACAAGTCTTAGAGTCTTTAAGGTGTAAGCCAATATAGATTTCTCAATGAAAAGGAATAACTCCTAACTAAGATTTTTCAAATTCATTTATTCTTATAATTAATATAAATCCAAGTAATCCATTCTAAAATAAATAAATAATTATATGAAATATAATTAATTATTACTATTATGATAGGACAACCATTATCCTATATCTATTCCATCAAATGAGAAGTCAAATTATAACTTGTGCATATGTGTGGACTACCGACTCCACGTAGAGATTTTTTTTCTATAAACATATTTCATGGATGGTTATTATGATGGGTTTAATGTTTATATATTTTATTTATATTATTATTATTCTTCTTTAATTATAATAACATATCTACCTTATTATATTTCCATTTGTTGAAAATGATATTGTCGCTCAATTGTATGTGTGGACTACCACCTCCATGAAGCGATGTTACTCGTTTTTTCATACCCCCTTTAAAAGGATGTTAATGAGGATATATTTAATGACTATATATGATATAATAACAATCCTATAATTTTGAGTTATTAAATACCTTTATTTCTTTCCATATGTCAAAAAGTTAAAATGTCATTCAGATGTACTTACAACCTACTATCTCCATGAACAATTTAATTTTGTTTTATATCTCTATAATTTATGATAGAGTATATATATATATATAATTAGCATTTATTATATTTATATCATGGTTAATAACCTTGATATGATGAAATATAGATCAATGTTAGAGGACCATATCTGATGAACTGAAACTGTCATGAAAAACAGAATATTTAACACCTAAAAATGAAAAATTTAATAAGAAAATAATTATAAATGGATGTGGAAATGTTGTAAGAGGACACTATAAGACATTTTAAGTATGTAAATTATGTTTTTATAGAATTAAATTATTTTCAAATTTATTATTTAGTGGTTTATAATTCATTTTAATTGTGTATAACTCGTGGTAAAGGATTTTCAACTCACTTTTATTTCCATGAGACACATGCCATATTCAAAACTTGTTTCTTTAATATAGTGTATATATCACCCAAGAATGTATATTATGATTATTCTCATGAATATTATGGAGGTATAAATATCAATATATGGTAATTTGTTTCATGGGTCTTATGATCCAAAATGTACCAAAGTGGCATGGGATTTATGTTATAATATCATTTTTATTGAGATTGTACACGATTAAGTTTCTGATGATTATTTTTTTAAAATACCACTCATGAAACTAATGAAATTAATTATAATTTGGTTTTTTATATAGAATTAATTTTTTTCCATTCATAAAATAATATTTTAAGTAAATATGACTTTATTGATCTCTTCAGTCAAAAATAATTTTTCTTCAGTGTCCATGTTTTTTAAAAATGTTTTCAATAATATATTCAAAAATTTACAATGATTTTATAATGTCATATTTACCCATGTTTATGGTTTTAAAAATGGTTTAAAAGTAATCTTATTTTAATTTTATAAATTACAAACTTTTTACTTTTTAATAAAAATTTGAAAGGAATCCATGTTTTAATGTACATGGCATGAATATAATTTTCCACTACCAAGATAACTCAAATATTTGAAGCTTCCCTTATATGTTTACATGGTTATTTTCAAATAATTTTTTTTCATAATTTTTTTTAAATTATTATATTTTAATTAAGTGATTTAAAAATGAAAATGTTATTTTTCTTATGAAATATTCCAAGTAATCTTTTAAAGGATTTTTCATCTAATATAACATAATTTAATATTACATATGTATTATTGGATATGATAAAATGATAACATCTATATTATTTCTATGTGTATTTGATGAAAATGATGATGAGATGTTATGAAAACTATTTTATTTTCCACATGTTATGCTATGATGAATTATTGAAATGTTTATGATGTCTCTTTTCTATTCCATGGGTTATACTATGGTGATTTGTTTAAATGATAATAAAACCCATATATTCTCAATAGGTTGTGATATATGATGAATGTTTTATAATCTTTTAGAAAACATATTAATAGATTATGATTACATTATAGGTGGGGATATAATTATATATCTCACCAATGTATTGAGTAAATATAGATATTACATGAGATAATAAGGACCGAAATGAGGAGTTAACCTAGTTCATTAAGGGACTCTATCCACCATAGTCATGGGAGTGAACCATGACAATGAATATGTTTAAATGTGTAGTGAACCCAATCCACTATGATATTCTTGGTTCTGATACATGACTAAGGAAATTATTTTCTAAGATTATGTATATTCCACAAACTTATGTCATATACCAATGTTATTTCTTCATTTATCATGTTCATTGATTTCATTATGATTTATTTCTTATGTATAACCAAACATTATTCAATAATTGAAGATTATGACCGATGATATGATGGGTATGTATTTTTATATTTTAAGATAATATTATCATACTCTTATCCAAATGTTATGTTTAATTGATCATTGATATCAACATTTTCACCCTTATTAATATTTTTAGATCACCCGTTCTTGTGTTTTTTATTCCCATGTTTTATAGAAATATTTTATGCAGGTTAAGTATATTAAGTGTTCTATTTGGGAAGATAATTTTGGTGGATTTTTAATATCATTCATGAAATAAGAATATTATTTTTCTTTTCTCTAATGACACGAAACCATCATGGTTCTAGAATTGATCGTAATTATATTCATCTAAAATGATGTGACTTTTATTTAGGAATAGTATGGGTCACTATTTCTTAAATTTCATTTCATTATCTTTATTTCAAGTTAGAGTAACGATTAAGGGATTATAAACAATATTTATACATCCTAAATGAGAGAGAGTTTCAATTAATAGATGTGGGTAAATTTTTTATATTGGAATAATTCACTAAAATTGGTCTATATGAACTTAAAACTATTAAATAAGACTATGATATCTATTAGGTACTTTGGAAAAAAGATATAAATTCTCAAAATAACACAAAACATAGAAAAACTAAATTAAAAAATCCATACCTTAAAAATGTATCAATCACTATTGAAGGAAGTGTTTGTATCATGTGTCTATAATGATTAATCCCTAATCATGTTCTTTGGATATATGGGCACCAAAAGTATAAAGGATCTCATCCTATAACCCCTATCAAGCTATGGTTTATGGTTTCTTATTAGAGAAAGAGGGGTTATTGATTCTTAAATAATGATGATTTTGTTTGAAAATGTAATTATCCAAATAAATAAATAAATAATTAATTAAAATAAATTACTTAATCAATCAAAAAATTATGGCTCAAATTTAGGAATTAAAATGTGAATAATGATTATACAACCACTAGAGTAGAACCATCATCCCACACCCAAACTATATCATATATTTCCCATATGAGGATCTATTTTGGAGAAAAAATAATTATTTACATAAACATACACACACCGACAAGAAATTATATATTATTTTCTATATTAAATAATGGACACAACTCCCTGCCAGTGTAGAGACACATTCTGAAAAAAATATTTAATATATTTTAATAGTTCAAACATTAAAAACTAGGGTCTTTAAAATTGATGTGTTTTTTTATTCATATAATTTATGAATTTCTAGTTCATGGTAGAAAACTAGACTAGAAAAAATGTAAACCAGGAACAATGAGTGGTATTTAACCTATAGGTGGACATAATGAATTAATTAACTTACATGGAGGTGTCCTTCAAATTAGGTCTAAACTAAGTAATACATTTTTATTCATTATGATTAGATGTTGAAAAGAATATACATTCATTTAAATAATTTTTTTTGAATTTAAATTTATGTGAGAAAAATATCCATTAAATTATAAGAAAATTAAAATGGGGAATAAATTAATGTCTATGATAAACCCCTCTTTTTCATGTAAAATTTATTTTTTAGTATATCTTTTTAAAAATTGGTATCATATATAAAATATTTAGATTCAAAAATATTTCTTTCCTTATTGAAATTTATAATTTTTTTATTATATATAAAAATATATTTTATTTGACTTTTCTTTTAAAATAAATTTAATTATTATTATTTTAAAATAGTGGGGAATATTGATAGTATATGAATTTAAATATTTTATTATAGTAACAAACCCTAATTAAAAAATGAAATATCATTTCATATAACATAGATAGGAAGTTGTTACCCTTGTATAATAGGGAATATATTTATGGGAGGAAACACAAAATAATCTCACAAAATAAGATAGGAAGGCCTAGGAATGTTATACTAGGCACAAAATAATCCTTTCAGAGAACTATTATACAATTATTAAATGAATGAAATGGGTTTTATATCATTAAAATTCATATGAAAATGGTTATTTCATATATATATATATATGTATGTATATATATATTTGGCTATTAATTGAATAAATTAATGTTCATAGTGTTATGAAAACACATTATGGTTTCTTAGATACAAAAAATGAATTTTATAGAATAGTTATTTAATAAATTTGTAAAGGTTGATAGAGAAATGTGGGTAGATGTTGAAGAAAATAAATATATAAAAATTATTAAATGAATGTTGAGAAATATTCATGTAAATTTTTGTTTCATTTTTTTTGATAAGAGATATATTTAACTATACATTCTCTTTAATAAAACATACTATGAAAATAGTGAGTTTAAATGAATTTTTTGGTGTACAAAACAAACTGTTATTCAACTTGGATATAGTCTCCATCATTGTGTTAAACTGAGTAAATATTGTGTTTTATCTATTCTTATGAGATTTTTGAAATATAACTTGATTATTATAATATATTTTTCATATTCTATTTAATATTAGGGAACCATTAATTTTGTTTTATGATTTTTAAAAATAAAAATAATTTTTTCATTCATCCCTTATTATTAAAGATATAACTTTTTCTGATAACTAAATATATAGATACAAAATTATATATTGAAAACATTGTGTATTTGACCCCATAGATAATAATTTTAACTTGATGGAAGGTCTATGAGTTCCACCCTATTCCCACATCTAATGGGATAGAAGAAAGTAACTAACATTGTGTGGGATTATATAGAATATAGGATATATTTTTCATAAAAAACTATGAAAAACCCCAACTACATCTATAAAAATATTGTAATGCTACATAAAACATATAAATAAACACATGTAATTGATTAAATAATGTATTTATACAAATAATGTAAGAATAAACATTTATAATTCATCATAAATCATACTAATATAAAAAATTGTGAATAACCTATATGTTTATCAATGTCACCCGAAAACTATAAAAATTAATTTGTAACTCCCTAGACCAAAAATGGTAAAGCTTTAGAAACTTGACAATAATAATTTCATATTATAAGTGAAAAATCATCATTAGAACTATGATTATGGAATTAAATAATATCTTATGAGGGGATGAGTCTAATAATACCAAGTAGAATAAAAAAATACTAAACATAAATATTTTCATGGACATGAATAAATAATAAAAAGTTGATGAAAGAAATAATAAAAATCAATTACCTTCATATAAAAAACTACTCATGACATCATTATATATATATAATAACATTCTATCCTTGTACTATAAATTTATAATGAATATCACCAAAATCCATGCTCTTTGAGTAAAATGTATCTTTTAAAATATACATACAGTGAAATAGTTCCCCAATGAACACATACACAATAATATGGGAAACTATTTTGTTATTAACAATTAAAAAAATTTATTGCAAATATATATACAATGAAAATAAGGGATTTGACATATCCTATGTATATATAACTATATATAATATTTTAAATTATCTCATACATGATTAATCCATTTTTTGATATTATTAGTTGGAAGACATAACTCCACCCATTATACTATAAAAACACATGTATATCCATATATATAATCTTAATATTACATATAATACCAAATGAATCATGTGGAGGTAGTAATCTATAGTAAAATTATTAAAATAACATAAAAAGTAGGAACCCATGATTACCCATTATGAAGGATATCATTATTAGGATCCAAATTCAAACTCTATTCACATTAGCATAATATCTATTTTAACTTGATTAATAATAAAAATAAATTAAAATTTTTAATTTTTCATATAAAAATAAACCTATTAACATCATGCGGGTGGATCGAGGGAAGTTCCTACATAATACTCCCTTACCCAACACACAAAACCCTTATAAAATAACGATTATAATAATTACATCATCATGTAATCTTACCATTCATTTTTATTGATATCAAAGAGCTTCGATGGGAATTTTATAGCTCTTTGTACCCATTAATATATCATTTAGATCAACATTTTTCATCATGTGGGTTACCATGCATCAATAATATGAAAATATCCATAAAAAATACCATTTAATAACATTCATTATTATACACACATTGAATGAATAAGAAAACTTTCTTACTTTATCATTATTTTAGAAAATAGAGTACTTTTGTGTTGTAGGCCTCAAAATGATCTATCACTGGCATAAATCCAAATACTAAACACTAGTTAAAAAGTTAAAATATATCAGTTGTATTTGAAACCAATTTTATTATGAAATACATGGAAATAATTGAAATAAATTATTTAGGTACCATAATTAGACCTAAAAGTCCTTGAAGGAATAGTTTAATTAATTGAGAATGTTGAGTCATAAAGGAACAATGTTGTGTGGGAGTGAATCAAGCACCAGATAATGTAGAGACTCATAATTATTTGGGACTTCTATAAAAATTCTTTATGGAATTGATATTATTTGAAACATGAGTTTTCATCTTGTTAATTTCACCCATGCATGATTGATTTAGGTGAAAAATACCCTTTCTAATATACATCGAGTGAATTTACCCTCATATAAGATAAAAATTGTGAATTCTATAGTTTCAATGTTCTTTGGGGAGGTCTTTTTCCTCTAATATAATAATATATATTTTTATTAAAAATATAAAATATAATTTATATATTACCTTATTCATATTAAGATAACATATATAGAATAAAAAATACAAATGGGGTATCTTCTTTTTCTAATTGTAATAACCTATCCCAAACCAACTGTTACCATACCTAGAAAACAACAAGACCATAGGCACACTTTCCATATTCTAGATGACATAGAAATCCATAAGGGACAATGTATATAATAATTTAAATCAATTTTACCTCTTTAGGATTTAATTACGTTGATAACATAGAATATCATATTGGAAAATCAGCATATCTCATTGAAAAGTACGATGAAAAAAAGATAATTTTTTTTAGAGGAAGAAATGTTATATGTCACAAGGTATCTATCATACTCATAGAATAATACAAACTAGAATATATTTTTATATAAAAAATGATCGATGCATAGTCCTTAACATGTATACAAACCATCATATATAAAAAAATGAACACATATAACATATTTAAATACCAGAGGATAAAAAATTACATTAAAGGGATGAAAAGAGAGGTTCCAAGTATGAGACATCAAAATGGTTAATGAAATGTTAACTATAACGTCCTAGTTCTAGGTGCCGCCCAAAGGTGCCCCATACCCAGTTGGTCACATGGCCTCAAGAACATTTCCCCAAAATACCAGAGGCTTCCAACTAGCAGCGAGGGCCTTGGGTATGATAGTGGGGAAACTATACCTGTATTAGTGGAGTATACATAGCATAATAACAAATAGTAACAACAAAGGAAGCCTTAATACCAACAAAATAAGTAAACAACAGAATACTGATAGGAATATATCAACTAGAGCATATATAAATGATGCATGTCACATGTTTCTAGGAAAGTAGCCAAAAAAGTCACAGTGTTGGAAAAGAATACAGAAACCAAGTACAATAGAAAAACAAGTAAACTCCAGAAGCATCACAAGCCTTAGCTTGGTCCCATGCTCTCCAGCTCCAATAGTAATCAAGTACCTGATGAAGAAGGACGCTTTCCCTTATCTATACCTATAACTATATAATCTGTTTGGGTCCAAAATCATGACCCAAATAGGGTGTGAGATTAATCCTAGTAGGTAACCACCAAAATATTTGTACCTAAATGTCAGTGAATATATATAGCAGGCAATATGAAAAATGAAGTAGTAAACTAGGAAGTACTTAAAATTAAACAATCCTACAACCTCAATTACATTCATTTACATTTTTTAATTATTCAATCCATTGGATAATATAATCTTGAGATATATCCTAAGATCTATATCCCCCTGTGTAATAGTAACAATAAATGTCTTAGAAGACCATCAAACCAACCAAGAAAGAACAAGTTGAAGCTTGTTCTTTGGCTTGGAAACTCCTTACATTCATTCAATCATTCATAAGCAACCCTCTAGGAAATATCTCATGATTTAAACCCTTTGGTTTAACATATCACTAATCTTTTACAAATGACCACCGGGTAGCTCTCGTGGTCAATACCCCAAGGTCAACATAGCATCAATAAATTATAAATGACCTATGGGTAGATATCACGGTCAATACCCCATGGGTCAAGATAGAATAAATAATCATAAAAAACCTCTTAAGTATCTATCATATTCAATACCCCTGGGTCAAAGTCTATACAACGTCTCTCATGGTCCTGTGTAATAAACATGAAAACCCCATAGTTTTCTTGGTCCAAGGCTCTCACGATCCATTATAAAAACAATGCGCATATCATAACAAGAAAGAACATGTAATCTATAACTACTATATGAATAAAATTCACAAGAATAACACATGAAATTCATATAATCAATCAAAATCCATCCTAAAAAACTCAAGGCATGGAAATAAGGTACACATCATAGGCAACCTAGGCCAAACAACCATAAACAGACAAACTAGGGTAACGTACCCATGGGCTGTCCTATAAACAAGGCCTCTAACCTTATGCAAATGAAAAAACCCCTTTTTAATCAATTAAACCATATAAGGTAAATAATAGGGTTAATTTCCCAATCAATCAATACCCTAAACATGGGTATGAGGTACTTTTAGAATATATAATCCAAAAAATAACAAAAAAGGCACACACCACCTACCTTAATGTCGTACAATCAACACTCTTGAATGTCGGACCTTGAATCAGCCTAAAATGACACAGATCTATAAAAAAGGTAAAAACGATCAACCTTTAATAATTCATGAGAGAGGATAAATTAGGAAGAAAGGATAAAATAGAAAGGAGAACTCAACGGTGGGAATCCAATGCAACCAGAAGCGTCTTAATCGGAGCTAGGATGGAGGACCAGGAGAAGATTGAAGTTGGTAGTTGTTCCATCACTCTCTTTTATGAAACATAGGGAGAAGAAGGGTGTTCTGGATGTGAGACACAACCCCGATCCAATTTATCAAATAAAAATAAAGGTCACAACATGTTCATTTAATGTACACACCGTGTATTAGCCTCAATCGGCCCCTGTGTTAGGCGGTCTGTCGGGTCACCTACATGGCCATGTACTTGGATGTTACACAGCCAGTACGCGGTTTTACGCAGTACCCAGGTACACAACATGTACTCATAAGTACACGTCGTCTACTTAGAAAATTCCCAATTCTTCATTTTTACTCAAAAAAACCTGTTTTGGGACCAAGTTGGATGGAGAAGGAAGTAAGAAGAGTTTTCTATTACAGAGTGTTGTATTTTGTTGTCAAAGAAGATAAATCAATTCACTTTGAAAAGGAATTGTAAACCAGACGATGCTTTGCTGATTTTTATTTCCCAAATATCAAAAGTTTGGAGAACTTGTGATGTAAGCCTTATGAAAGAAAGGGGGATAAAATTATCTTCCATTCATATTTAGTTTTGAATGGAAAGAATGATATTTCTAGAAGATCGGGATATTGTAGTACTTTCCGTTGAAAATCTGACAATGCTAAAACTATTCGATCAAAAGATACATATCAAGATAGTGGAGTTCATGATGAAAGTAGAAGAATGGTTATGGAATATAGTTAGGAGAATAATGAAAAATAAATGGATGATCTGGAGGTATCATAAAGTAACTTTTCAATGTGGAACCGTTTTCTAGTGTTTGACAAATTTTTGGGCCTGAAAATCGAGAGATAGAGAAATGTATTATTGGAAAAGGATGTTGCACGCAAGATTGAAGAAGGTTTGGGAGGTTTCACACAAGGTATGATTCAAGGTCAAAACTTTAAAAAATGGAAAAGGCATGAAGTGTGGAAAAGATTCAAGAAGTGTGTGAAATATGTGGTTGGTGTGAAAGAGACTTACACGCCCAATGCGACGTCAAAAGGGGTTTTGCACGACGCGTCAGGATCTTGCATGATGCATCAGGGTTTTTGCACACCAGGATTGATGATTCCTATAAATAAGAGGTGAAACCATATCATTTTTGTAGCTTGAAACTTAGAGAAATACCGAGATCTGAGGTGTGAAATAATTTTATGTAAATGGGAGTGCGTGAAAGAAATAGAGTTTCATGCATGATTGAAGTTGCATGCAAGAGGTGATTTGAAAAAAACGTCCAATCTTGTGCACGCCGAATAAAAGTTGCATGCAATACACCTAAAAGGGTGTGTGGAATATTTGGGTTCTTCGTATGTTTTCAGTTGTGCGTAAGTTAGTTCTTACCAGCTTCTGGGTAGGAAAGTGAAGATTTGTACTTCATAGAATACACCTGTTCAATTGTAAAGATGCACTGAAATACTGTAATGCCCTATTTGTACTAAGAGGGTGCACACATACTTGAGGATTATCTCACAATTAATACACAAGTGAAAGGGAATATCCTACTCATTGTATTCCACATCAAAGGATTGTTTTCTAGTGGATTGTGTGGTACTAGATTATTTTTGTACCATACCAAGGACATAACTGCTGTCGTTGAGTAGTGGAACTTGTAAATCATGTGTTCCTATGCTTATGTGCGTTCAATAGGGAAATAACTCCTTAGCATGAGGTGAAGGTTGTTTCAAAAAGAAATGAAACATAAAAAGAAAAGATATCACTGATTTACCCCCTCCCCCTCTTAATGATACTTGGATCTTGAATGGGAACTTCAACTCGAAATAAAAATCCATACCTGAAATGAAGATCGGATTCCTTAAAAACAGCCCCTTAAAGCAATTCATCCCCAAATTTCCCTTCCTAGGGTGGTTAAGAAGAAACTTCAAACAACATTGGCCACTGGGATCGTACATTGGCCTCCCTCTCCCAAGTCTTTTCCTATACTCGCCTATGCTTCTATAACACCCGTACCAGAGGAATAGACCGACCATGAAGAACCTTCATGCTATGATCTAAAATCTGAATATGGTGCTCCTTAAAGGATGCATCCACCTCCAACTCAACCTCCTCGGGTTGAAAAACATGCGATGGGTCTAAAAAGTAACGCCATAGCTGAGAAACATGAAAGATGTCATGTATAGCCCGATACCTCTGAGATAACTGCAACCAATAGGTATCCAGCCTAACTATCTCCAAAATCTCAAATGGTGTGACATATCTCAATGAAATATTTCCCTATTTCCTAATACTCTCGTGTCCCAACCTCGGCGTGACATGTAAGAAAATATGATCTCCAACCTCAAACTCCAGAGGCTGTCTCTATCGATCAATATAATATTTTTGTCGAGACTATACAGTATCCATCCTCTTCCGAATCAACTCCACCTACTTAGTGGTATCTTGGACAAGATGAGGCCCCAACATAGTTACCTCTCTTACCTACAACCAATATATGGGTGATCGACATGACCTACCGTACAAATCCTTATAAGGTTCCATCTGAATTTTCACCTGAAAACTATTATTGTAGGAAAACTCCACAAGGGGTATCTGTCTCTCCCAAGAGCCCCCAAAATATAGGACGCATGCTCATAGAATGTCTTCCAAAACCTAAATCGTGTGCTTGGATTGGCCACATTTCTAGGGATGGTAAGATGTACTCAGAAGTACCTGTGTACCCAAATTCTTATGTAGTCCCTTCCAGACACAAGAAGTAAACCAAGAGTCCCTATCTAAAATGATAGAGTGCGGATCCCCATGAAAACGTATAATATCTTGGATGTAAAACTTTCCAAGATCATAAAAACTGGATATTTCCTTGATCAGAAAGAAATGTAAAACCTTCATGAGTCTATTGATAACAACACAAAATTCAACATTCCCTCATGGTGACCTTGGTAAACCCATCATGAAATCCATCGCAACATCATTCCACTTCCACTTGGGAATGAGTAACTGCTGTAAAAGCTCTGCCAGTCACTGATGCTCCGCCTTCACCTATTGACAGGTGGAACATATTATAACAAGACCATCTACATCCATATTTATACCTGGACACCAATACTAACAGTGTAGATCTCGATACATCTTGGTGACACCAGGATGGACTTCTCATGCTGAGGCATGAAAATACCACATCAACTCCTCATGTATGTATGCTGATACCCATACACGTCTATGAAAATGAAAAATCTCATCCTCTCTTATGTTCCACCCAGGAGTAGGGTCCTCTCCTAACACACTCTCTTATAGGGATAAGCCTTCAGAATCTGATTGCTGCCTTATTCACACTCAATATAAAAGAGTATAGGTCACATATATGGAATAAAGAAACGTCTACCCCTGTTTATCATGGCCCTCCAAATGCATCTCAGAGAATATAACCATAAGCTGCCACTCAATGCTAGCCTCCTGAACTACCTGTATCTGAGTCCTCATACTCAATGCATCAACCACTGTGTTGCCTTTCCCAGGCATGTAGACAAGATCAAAGTCAAAATACTGAAGGTACTCAACCCACCTTCACTGTCTCAAATTTAGATCATGTTGAGTAAAGATATACTTGAGACTTTTTTGGTCAGTTTATACCACAAAATGCTCTCCCAAAAGATAATGTATCCAATATAATAAAGCATGCACAAATGCAGCTAACTTGAGACCATGCGTCATGTAATCCCTCTCATGTGGCCTCAACTGCCGAGACCTGTACGCAACGACTCCTTCCCCCTACATAAGCACTGCTTCTAGATTGATACATGATGCATCATAGTAAATTGTGTAACTCTTTCCTGGCTCTGAAAAAATCAGTATCGGTGCTGAATTAAATATTACTTTCAGCTCCTGGAAGGATGAATCATAGGAATATATCCACAAATAATTTTCACCCTTCTTAGTCAGGTCTGTTAGTGGCACTACTAAGAGTGAAAAGTCCTATATAAAGCGCCTATAGTAACCATCCAACACTAGAAAAATCCATACCTCAAAGACATTCTTAGGATTATCCCAGGAAAATGCCACTCTCACTTTATATGGGTCTATTGATACTCCTGTCTCTGAGATAACATGACCCAATAAGTGAATCTGGTCCATCCAAAAGTTTCACTTTGAGATCTTAGCATACAACTGATGATCTCTCAGTGTACTCAATACAATCTCAAGATGTGTGGCATGGTCATGTTGAGTGTGAGAGTACACCAATATATCATCCAAGAAGACTACCATAAAATAATCCAATTAAGGATGGAACACTTGGTTCATCAGTGCTATGGAAACTAATAGTGTGTTCATGAGACTGAACGGCATAACCAAATACTTTTATAGACCATACCTGCTCCAAAAGTCTATAAGAGATATATATGATGGTCTAATGTGCAACTGATGATAACCATACCTCAATTCAATCATTTAGAACAATCAGGCTCCTTAAAGATAATCAAAGATATCAAAAATCCTTGGTAAGGGATATCAGTTCTTGACCGTCAATTGGTTTAGCTTTTGATAATCCACACAAAGACTGAGGGTACCATTCGACTTCTTCTCAAAAAGGACAAGCGAACCCCAAAGAGAAGTACTGGGACAGATGAAACCCTTCACCTGAAACTAATCTAACTACTTCTTAAGCTCCTGTAACACTGGTGTAGCCATCCTATAAGGAGGAATGGACACTAGTGCTGCTCTTAGCACAAGATCAATATAGAATTATAATTCTCTATCTGGAGGTAAACCTGAAAATTTGTCTAGAAAGACATCTCTGAAACAATCCACTACTGGAGGAAAGTCCATATGTGAAGTCTCCTGGTCATCCAGATATAAACTAGAAATCTGGGATATAATTCCTCCCACCCCATGATGCTCGGGTCCAGCTCTGATCACCTGGATATCCCATTCACCCTTGTGTAGAAAAGAACTTCCCTCTGGTGACATGAATCTAACCTTGCGGTGATAAAAGTCAACAAAGACCTGGAAGGGTAATAACTATCCCATTTAGAGAATGAAATCAAATAATATCATCTCTAAGACATAGAGGTCCCATAAAAAGTGACACCCACCAACCTCAAGAGGGAACTACTTGCATTGATGTATACTAGCCTTTCTAAGCCCCAACGAAGTGTCTAGTGTCATAACATTATCATACATAAAGATATAGAGCCCAAGTATTTCCACAATGGAAACATATATAAAACAATGGGAATCCCCTGTATCGAAAAAAATAGAAGCTAAATCTGAGGCAACTAGAATCGTACCTCTAACCATAGAGGGTTCGGGATCCTACTCCTGCTGGGTCTGCTCCACTTCAAAAGTCTGACTTGTACTACGACCTTGCGACCTTACCTAACTACCCTAAGCTGATCCACCCTACTATTGATAAAAACCTATAGCCTGACTACCATGACCAAAACCACCTCCTCGGCCTAAATGGCCTGATAAAATTCAGTTTCTTGACTGAGGAGAAATTGGTGGTCCTGCTCCTAAATGTGGAGTCATAACAGATCCCTTATCACTCGCTACTGGTGAGAAAAACTGGAAAAATGCCGAAGATGACCCATCTTTCCACAAGATCAGCACTCAACTGGGTCTCTTGGGCACTAATGTCTCATGTTCCCACTCTTCCTGCACTGGTAGCACCTCACATGGCTACCTGTAGATACATCTATACTACTAGAATCACCAGGCAAAGGCTCCCTACGATGCTTCCTACTATCAAATAAAAGAGTACCAGCCCTAGATGCCAAAATTCCCTATCTCGCAGCTCCCAAATTCCTTATATTTCGATCAATAATCATCACATGATTTACTATAGCAGTCACTGAAGTCATCCTAAAAACATTATCCTATGATCAGATGTCATACCTGAGACCATCCTCAAAATGCCTTGCTAGTGATAACTCATCAGCTCGAAAAATAGATGTGAAGTGCCGAATCTCTGTGAAACAAGATGAGTAATCCATCACTGGAAGAGTGCCCTACTCCAAATTCAAGAACTCTCGAGCTTAGTCTTCCCTTAACATCTTAGGGTAGAAGTAACCATAGAAGGTCCTCTGAAACTATTCCCAAGACATATCCTGAAGATGTCCCTCCTGCGAGACAAAATCCCACCATCTCTTGTAGGAATCACGTAGCATGTATGTTGTGAGATTCACCCTCCTCTATAGAGGCATCTATAGATTCTATAAGATAAAAAATGGCCTCCAACCATGACTTTGTAGCCTGTGGTCCTCTATCCCCTAAAAAAG
Organism: Viscum album; assembly: GCA_963277665.1. Lineage (NCBI taxonomy): Eukaryota > Viridiplantae > Streptophyta > Magnoliopsida > Santalales > Viscaceae > Viscum > Viscum album. The sequence goes on along the minus strand of OY728121.1, from coordinate 81,802,066 downwards.
TGGGAGGACGCTATTTTTGGAACACTCGCATCAACTCTGCCATAGTCAGTGTAGGATGTGGTGCTCCTTGAAAAGTATGCATCATCATCATAAATACTTCATAGAACTATGCATCAGCACCTGTGTCTGGTATAATAGTTGGTTCTGAGGCATGTACAATGGGAGGATCTATTGGTAGTCCCTAATCTACCATTTCCGGTGTCTTGTCATCACCTTGCACCTGGCGTACAATCAGAGGACGTCTTGGAGGCATGAATCTGCAAGGTCAGGCACACACCTTAGTTCTAGATTATTAAGGATAATAACTTAGAAGTTAAATAATGGAATATGATAAGGAAAACATTCAAGTTTTACAAAACAGGGTTACACGACATGTATAACTACCACACGACATGTTCCCTTTAATCCTTAACATGGGTGTGTACCTCTACCAAACCTGGTCATGTAACACCCCTACACACGACGTGTTCCTCCTATGACATGACATGTACTTGAATATTCCCTCCTTCCCAAGTTCTTATACATGGATAGAACTACACAGTTCTCTCCTGGTGTAACACTACACGACATGTTCATCCTAGAAACGACGTGTAGTACTTAAGTTCCATCCACCCATGTCGTTGGTCACACAGCTGGATACACGATCCTTCACGACACACTGTGTGCTCCCAGTACACGATGTGTTCTAAAAAACATTTACCAACCCTGTGTCTCTGCTCACACAGTCAGTCACACGGTCAAAAACTACATGATGTGTACACAGGGTACACGACATGTACATAAGGAAAATAATTTCTTCTAGAATAGAAGAACACATGGTGCGTGTTCATGACACCACACATCGTGTTGTCTGGGTTTCCAGATAGTAAGCCTCTAAAACTTCTCCATAACCCTTAAAAACTTAAAATTTGTTCGAAGGAGCGACAAATTAAGACCCAAGAGAGCCTATAATCTCCACGAATAAAAGTTTAGAATCCTTTTTTCACATCATAAATTAGCCAAATTCAATTAAAGTTCATACATGATCCACCAAATTATGATCCAAGAGGGCCCATAACACCTTAGGGACCAAAGATTGGCATCCATCCAGATGAAACATTACATATACCAATAAACTATCAAAATAGTAGGTATTTTCTATCACATAATCTATCACAACAACATGCATATCTAGAATAACATCTATCACAACAACATGCAATCAGTAATGAACTCTAAATGACATGACAAGAATTCATGACATGTGATCTCAATTGCGACAACACGATTGGTGACTTTGTGATACTTAGGCGTCTGAGGATTGATGGAATTTTCCCTCATCCAAAGCGTCTTCTCGAAGTCTTCTGGCAAGCCCTAATTCCTAGATGGATCAAGACCAATGTTTAGGGGGATTCCAAAGGTAATCCTGGCTCTGTGGGTTGTGGGGATATTTTCAAAGACTCTATAGGTCAATGTCATGGTTGCTTCTATGGTAGCTGCGAGATCACTTCCTCCCTTGAGGCTGAAATGATGGCTCTCATCCACGCCATCCAATTTGTCAAAAATAAAGGCTAGAATCATATCTGGATCGAAAGCGACTCCACCACCATTGTCCAAGCCATTTGGAATGGAGTTTTCCACCTCTCTTGGCCTCTTACTGCAAGATGGAATAACTGCCTGAACTCTCTTTTAGAGATGAGATATATTGCCAACCATGCCTACCGTGAAGTAAATACGGTTGCCAATGTGCTTGCCAAAAAGGGGATAAACCAATACATTATGTGGTTTGATGAGTTACTTAACGACCTCCTTCCTCTCCTTGCAAAGGATTGTAATAAAATTCCCACCTTCAGACTTTTGTAATCTTCTCTCTTTATAATAATATTTTTAGTCTTGGTCGTTGACCAGGACAATGTTAAAAAAAATGTGATCTGAAGAAAGTGCCTATATGATTCATGAGATGTCATACCCTCATCTCATTGGGTTGAAATATAAATAGAACCACAATGATATCAACCATAACAACACAAAACAAGTGAATCACCCAACAGTGAAATAAAATAAACTATAACAATTTCAAAAATAGAAAAATTGCAATATTCGAGGTAACTTGGCTTTTCCCTCTACATAGGTTAGCTACTCTTAAGAAAAACTTATTAAAAACAAACCATTAATTTATATCCTACTCTATTGGCTCCAAATAGTAAATCAAAGCAGGAAATAGTCCCTTTGATACCACTTTGTAACGTCCTGGTTTCAGGTGCTGCCCAAAGGTGCCCCATACCCGGTTGGCCACATGGACTCAAGAGCATTTCCACAAATGCTAGAGGCTTTCGACAAGAAGTGAGGGACTTGGGTGTGATAGTGGGGAAACTATTCCATCACCTGTAGAGTATACACAATGGAATAAAAAATAGTAATAATAGTGTAAGCAGTAATACCAAAAAAGAAGTAAATAATAGAAGACCGATAGGAATATAACAACTGGAGAATATATAAATTATGCATGTCACATGTTTCTAGGAAAGTATCCAAACATTTAATAATGCTTTAAAAAAATACAAAAACCAAGTACAGTAGAAAAAAAGTAAACTTCAGCGGCATTGCAAGCCTCATCTTGGTCCCATGCTCTCCAGCTCCAATAGAAATCAAGTAGCTGATGAAGAAGGGCGCTTTCCCTTATCTATACCTGCAACCATATGATCTATTTGGGTCCAAAATCATGACCCAAATAGTGTGTGAGACGAATCCCAGTAGGAAACTCCCAAAATATCTGTGCCAAACTATCAGTGAATATATATAGAAGGCAATTTTCAAAATGAAGTAGTAAAATAGGAAGTACTTAAAAGTAAACAATCCTATAGTTTCAATTACATTCATTTGAATTTTTCAATTATTCATTCCATTGGATAATATAATCTCAGGATCTAGCCTAATCTCTATATCCCCCTGTGTAATAGTGACAACAAACATCTCAGAAGAGCATATAACCAATCAAGTAAGACCGAGTCCAAGCTTGTTCTTTAGCTTGGAAACTCATCACATTCATTCAATCATTCATAAACAACCCTCTAGGAAAGATATCATGGTCTAAACCCTCTAGTTTAATATATCACTAATCATTTAAAAATGACCACCTGGGTAGCTCTCATGGTCAATACCCCTAGTTCAACCTGGAATCAATAAATTATAAATGACCTCCGGGTATCTCTCATGGTCAATACCCCATGAGTCAACATAGCATAAATAATCATAAAAGACCTCCTAAGTAGATATAATGGTCAATACCCTTGGGTCAAAGTCTTCTACAAGGCTCTCACGGTCCTATGTAATAAACATGGAAACCCCCACAGTTTTCCTGGTCCAAGGAACTCATGGTCCATTGAAAAAATAGTTCCCATATCATAACAAGGAAGCACATGTAATCAACAACTACTACATGACTAAAATTAACAATAATAACACATGAAATTAATATAATCCATAAAAATCTATCCTAAACAACTCAAGGCATGGAAATAAGGTACAAATCATCGGCAACCTTGGCCAAATGGCCATACACAGAAAAACTAGGGAAACACACCCATGGGGTGTCCCGTAAACAAGGCCTATAACCTTATGCATATGAAACACCCCATTTTTAATCAATTAAACCAAAGTAGGTAAATAATATGGTTAATTTAAAAATCAAGAAATACCCCAAATGTGGGTATACGATACTTTTATCACATATAATCCAAAGACGAACAAAGAAAGGCACAAACCACCTACTGGGATGTCGTATGATCAACACTCTTGAACGTCAAACCTTAAATCAGCTTAAAATGACGTAGATCTACAAAAAAGATAAAAATGATCAACTCTTGATAACTCATGAGAGATGAGAAATCAGGAAGAAAGGCTCTAGAAAAAATGATAACTCATCGGTGGGAATCTAATGCAACCGACAGTATCTCAATCGGAGTTCGGACGGAGGACTGGGAGGATCTCTAAGTTCGCGGTCGTTCTGTCACTCTCCTGTATGAAACACGTGGAGAATAAGAGTGTTCAGAATGTGAGACACGACCCCTATCTAATTTATAAAATAAAAACAAAGGTACATGGTGTGTTAATTTAGTGTACACGTCGTGTATTATCCTCAATCGGCCCTCGCTTTAGGTGGTTTGTTAGGTCACCTACATGGGCATGTACTCGGCCGTTACATGGCCAGTAAGCGGCTTTACGTGGTACCCAGGTACACGACATGTACTCATAAGTACACAATGGTACTTAGAAAATTCCCAATTCTTCCTTTTTCCTCAAAACAACCCGATATAAAGATCCATACCTAAAATGAAGATCCAGGTTCTTACATTAACCCAATCCATACTCACCTAAACAAACCACCAAAATTCACTAGAAGGAATATTTTTTACTTTATTCAACTTCTCAAATGATCCATCAGATTGTGGTGATTTTTCAATACTTGGATCATATATATTATTATTTATAATCATCCAATGGGACACAAGTAGTGTTTGAGTACATCGTACCTTGTAGGGAATCATAAGATGACACCAACATATCGATCATAATATATAATTCAAAACATATTATTATAATGATAAAAAATTATAATATATAAAATAAAACGTATCCTATAGGATATGATTTATATAAAATTACAACATCAAGGGATGATTTCTTAGGGATAAACAATCCACTATAGAACCAAAAAAACCTATATCGATCAGAGGTTAGAATATTAATGGGATATTACCAATGAACTTAGATTGAGTTATAATTGAAGCCACATTTATAGGAAAAGGATCACAATATAGTGTCTGAATGATAATATTGGTGGATTTTATGCTAAGATACTCACCCATTAGAGAAGAGGAAATATATATTGAGTGCTAGATCACCCATGTATAATCCTATGAAGACACCATTATTTTACTTAGTACTTATAAAAAACTAGATAAAAATAACAAATATCTACCACATGGTCATGGCATCAGTAGAAAATATATATATACATATTACGAACTATCCACAATTCTCATCATCTTATATTCTAATGATCTATAAAAAATATGACATAGATAAAATCAAAAAAATCAAAACAGGTTTCATACAATATAAAAAAATTCATGTGGATGATCAACTCATCCAAATTGAATGCATGTTCCAATTTAATTTTGTGAAAATTTTGATTATTAAAAAATTAATTTCTGTTTTAGCCACACCCAACATTATCCCACTCCTAAAAAAACAACAATATTTATTTGAGAGAGGAAGGGTCACATAGAAATGAATCTTCCAAAATATAATACAAAAGTAATTTAAATAGAGTATGACACTTAAAATTAGATTAGAATAACATAGAATATTTAAATCTTAGGGTATAAATCATAGATACTTAAAGTAATATAAATAAGATGTAATTGAATTTATAATTAACTAAATATCACTAAATAATTTATAATTTTATTTCTTGATTGAATAGTTATTAAATTATGTTGTGAATGTAGAAACATATATGATAAATAATTAGGGATTGATTCCATATGGATAAAGAACTAGTTGAAATATGGAATGATATGTTACCCCTATTCTATGTACACTAGAAAAACTAATATGGTATCTTTAAGGTGATTCAAATTAATAATGAAAGATGTATCAAATGGAGGTTGGAGATGAAGAATGATATATTTAGAGGAAATACATGCTTAGTAAGTACAAAATAATCCTAATTAAATATGGGTTAAAAGATTAATGTTACTTTAATGGAAGACAATTTTACCTTTAATTAAATTATATAGTATATTTTTACATGGTACCATATACAATGCCTCCAATTTTTGAATGTCTACACTAATAGACACTATAGAAAAAATAGACACCATCAGGTATAAATTACCCTTCCATATGGTATCTAGTTTTACTCTCAAACAAACACCCCATTTAATATCATCTATCCCTACATATATTTTCCTTTAAGAATTCATAATTTCATATATTCATCATTTTAACACTAAAACAAAAAGAATTAAAAGTAAATAATAAACTAAATCGATTGGGGTCATTAAGAAATCTCTAATAACATTATTTTTAACCCTTATAATTATATATATTCCACCTGGATAAATATATTGAACTACCAATATTTAATTTTAGCTACATACTACTTGGTTTTATCTTGATGCTTCCTAAACTTCCATCACAGATGTATAAGGGGAATTAAATTCTCTTATAAAAAATATCATTTTTGATTTCTATTTTAAATAGTTTCTATAAATAGGAACTGTAAAAATCCAACACAATATCATCATAACAAATCAATAGAGTAGGATTATGAATGTATCTATATAGTTTTGAAACATAATTTTTTTGGATTTCATTGCGGTAAGGAGGTAATAGAATCATATAATCAGCTTCATAAATATTCTTCAATATTTTAATAAGATAAAAATGTTTTAATAAACTATTTTCATATTTTTCAGCTATTGGTGACCCATACATGGATATAATAAAATAAATAAATTATCAGTTACATTAAAATAATGGGTAATATTCTATGATCATCCTATGAAATTTGGTAGCACTAAGTTGTAATAATTCATTTCTAAATCAATAATATCTTTTATATTTTTTCATGAAATATAATAGGATTACTAAACGATGATTCAAAAATTGTAATATAACATGATGCATCATTAAAATTATAATTTTATTTATCCTTAAAAATATCAATATTTATAAATAACAAATAGTTTATATTATAGGAAAACTCTATATGCGAGAGGAGTTATTTCCATAAGTCCCTAAAATCAAGAATACATAACTATAAAATTTCACTAAGACGATGAGGGGCTTAATTTTACTATTCATACATCAATGGGTGACATGTTTTATATAGTTTTACCAATTTTCTATGATATCATTATATTACTTATCATAATCTAGAAGTAAATCTCAGGTTATGAACATAAATTATACTCTAGAACCTCATGAAGATCATTTAATTGGTTGAAAATAAACTATGATAGTGAAATGATCAATAATAAACTAATAACTATCCTATAATTTTGATGGTATTGATAATTTAGTAATGAAATAAATTATGATATTATCCTTTTTCCACATTGGAAGAGAAATACCATATAATTTACCCCCAATCAAATCATGTTTCAACCTAAATTGATCAAATGTCAGGCATCGAGAGGTGAATATTATGATATCCTTTCTAGGAATATGGCATAAAAATGACTATTAATATCATGATACAAGTTAAAAATTAAATGATTAACATTGAAATACCTGTTCAATGACATTGAGTACAAAGGGTGATATTTTATGATTACAATATGATATTAATTAGCCCTGATTTGTAATAAGTCATTTTGGAATCAATTTTACCTTTTATATTTTCTTTTAAACTATAATATGATCCCTAAAAAAAGATTAAACAATCTCATTATAATATGATAGAGCATAAGAATAATAAATTTAGCGATCTTTAAAAATATTAATATATATGGATAACAAAGTTGTTATTATTGGAACACCATTTGAGTGGGAGGTTATATTTCCATAATCCCTAAAATTAATGAAAAAAAAACTATAATATTTCATTAATATGATGAGTGGATTACTTATATTGGACATCCATATATAGGTGATAAGTTTTATATCGTTTCACCTTTATAATAAGAGATCTTTATATCCACTGTGAGGACTTGGAAGTAAATATCGGGTTATGATCACAAATGATTCTCTTGAACCTCATAAAGCTTCATGATCTCCTAGATATATAGTTAATTATTCTCATATATATTTTAATCTTCTATAATAGGTAGATAATAATTTATCAAGGTTAGGCGATCAATAATAAACTGAACTTTAATATTTCCATATTTTCACATCTATCAGTGACCATATCATGGGGATACTAAAACAAATATATGATCTCTAACATTCAATTAAATGGGTAATATTCTATGATTGTCATTTTAAATTTGGTACCTATTATTTCTAATAAGTCATTTATAAATAAAATATAAATTTTATATTTTCTCTTGAACCATAATATGATCACTAAAGGATGATTCACAAATCTTAGTATAATATTATGGAGAATGAAAAAGCTAATTTTAGTGATCCTAAAAAATATCAACATGTATGGATAAAAAATGGATGTTTTTATAGGAAAACTCTATGAGTGGAAGGTGATATTTCAATAACCCCCCATAATCAAGAATGTAAAACTGTAACATTTCATTAATAATATTATTGTATTACTAATACTGGACATACATTTATGGGTGATAGACCGTATATAGTTTTTATATATCAAATTGTAGAGTCTAATATTTTTGGACCAGATAGAATTCCAAGGGAATTTAAATTTTTGAGTTTGGTGGATAGACTATTATATAAAGCAAGGTTCAAAATGATATTACTATAGTTATAAAAATTTAATGTTTTTTAGAATTTTTTGAAGGCCCGAGAGGTGATGTTGGTGTTCTAATGAGTTTCGGGAGCATTGACCCTCACAAAATAATGTTATTAGGAATTGTAAGGGCACAAGGTTTTTCTTTAACTATGAGGCCCACCAGGTAAAACTGTACAACTCATTTAATATATCTATATGCCTCGAATGGTTTGGTATAACCATGCGGGTGGAGCCACATGATCGTTTGATTTTCTATAGGTCTTAAAAATAGGTAAAACACATGGTTGTTTATGGTTCCCTAAACAATGCACATGGACCATGTTACCCACCACCTTAAGAAGTGGAATGATCATCGTTGGTGCACAGTTTAGCCAACCATGTGGCCAAAACATGTGTCTTAGTAATTGGGATATAAATTAGCTAAATTCCCCAAACAAATTTTTATTTTCTCACCCTCCTTTATTTCACCTTCGTACACACTAGGGGGCTCCCACTCGATATCCTCCTCTCCTATCCTTGGTATGGGTAGATATACCTCATCCAGCATCTAATTACAGTTCCATCATGTTAATTGGAGATCCCTTGGTATCTCTATGACTCCAACTCCCCCTTCTTCACTTATCTCCTCTCTTTCAGTGTTATTTTAGTGCAAACAAATTCATCATATTTTTAGGTCATTCTTCTATTTTATCATTTTCTCTCAGACCAAACCAAATCAAGCCTTAATATTGGATGAGTAAATAATACTTGGTATATGGTAGGTGGTATATAGATTCTCCTTTAATTTCTTAGTGATTTATAATTTATGCCATTGTGTCGCACACTGGTATTTCCCTAAGATTCTTCCTAAATGTGATATTTAATTTGTTAAGACTAACACCTTAAGTATAGTATCCCCTGTGAATTAATTTTACCTTGTTGATAATTGAAAACCCAATGTGGAACCTCCCTTAATGTTATTTTAACATATTTAATTAATTAATTTTTTTCTAATAAAACCCCTCATAGAGGTGCGATGTCTTCAAAAAATAAACGTGTTTCATAAATTAAAGTGGGAGGATGTGACACCCTCCATGGTATCACTTAGCCAGTGGACCATAATATAATCAATTATAGACTTCCTATTATGGAGTGTTCTTGATGGTTGTTTTATATGGAATTCTTGTTAGTATGTCCTAACTTGTAACTTTTCATGTATAGTGATATCTTCTAAGGGAGACCACCTAACCCTTTTCTTCAATTCAATGATTAATATTACTTGGTAAGGGAGAGTGCTAAAAAATTTATTAAATGACATTTTGTGGCATTATTAGTACTGGTCATTATCATTATCATCAACTGTCATGATAATTTGTTGTGTCCCTCTTAAATCACATCGATAGAGATGTGGAATGGTTACAAACATGTCCTTATGGATTATTAATTTAGAAGATCAAATGAATTGAAGAACACCTTGATTGATACTATAATTATAGTTTTGGAATGCCTTGTATGGGATCATAGGCTATTAGTGGTTATATATCCCATGGAAAATAATTGGGTCACCTTTACGGAATGCTATGAATGGGATTATAGGTTACTTTATCAAATGATACTCTGGGAGATATACTTGGTATGGCTTGAACATGATCACTGTGTGTTTCTTACCACCTTGAGTGACATTTATTTACTTAGGGAGAACGCGTGTATTGGATTGGTGGTGAGATGGTTATACCATGTAATGAATGATACTTGTATCCATATGTGAGATACCTGGGACATGCTCATATTTTTAGGACCATACACCATGTTGAGTGTGAAACATGGGATTTTTTTATGGATCAACTTGGAAAAAATCTAATGGTGATTAGTATTAGAGTTCCATTGTATTGATTCTTGGGATTCTGTTTCGGGTTACGTCGGACGGGCTCAGGGTGCTTATCAAAAAATTCAATGATCACTTAAATATTAAATACATGGATCGTAATGTTTTAATCTAGGGAAACGTTCTCCAAGACAAATCACATTCCTGGGTTTGTTATTTCTTGTGATACATGTTGGGATATATTATTTCCATTATACCCATATTATTTTTTTATAGGTTCACCATTTTTTAGAGGCATTCCAACTTCTCCTAGAGTAAGTATGGTCAGATAGGTGTCCATGTCATGACCACCTCCGTCAAAAGATTCCCCTCCTGAGATGGAAATAGATAAAAAGAGTTAATGACCCCCTGAGTCCTGCCTCTAGTAGGCTCCGGGGTGGGTACCAACACCAAGGGTATAGAAATATCACAACATGGGAGGAATTGCCCTTTTTTTTGTAACCAAGAGTAGGAGATAAGATGTATCATCCTAAAAAAACTCCAAGAAATTTATATAAAAAAACTAAAATCCATCCCACATGCATGTTCAAAGTAAAACTGCTTGAAATAAAATGAAAAGATCCCAAGTAAATACCAAAAGAGAAAAAACTAAGCAGCGACATGACAACTGTCCCAACATTCAAGATAGTAAGGTCCAGAACGGTCTACAAAATCTCCCTAGAAACCTAAAAATAATTTTATATACGCAGGGTAATCATATAAGTATACTCAATAGGGAAAAGCTAAAGTCACTCATTCACAAGTGGTAGAAGCATACTAATTCCCTTGTGATAAAACAACATAAACTCAAAAAGTGCCTAACAAGGTATACTATCCACCCCAACCTCACCAAGGAATGATTGCCAAATAATGAAAGTAAAGTAAAGTAAAGTAGTAATCACATTGATAATAGGGTTCCCCACACCACTTACCTCTAGTTAACTACTCATCCCTAATAGAGAACGTACTGAATCTACCATGATCTTCCATAAGCCCCACTATCACAACCTTCCCATACACACCTGATCCACATACCACGTCACATACCGCCCATAGATACTTGGGACAAAAAACAACAACCTCATATCTAAGAAACCTAGGAAAGTACACCATATATCATTCTGAATCCACTTGGGAATCACACCACACCCGCAGACACTTGGGTCTCATAACCGCCCCACAATATTCTCGAAGAGTCTTGGGCCACTAATGCCTAGAAGATGGAGCATAGAAGAGCCATAACCATCCATCTATCTTCCCACCGAGATGTTGGGAAAGGACACCCTCCCCCATAAAAATGGGGGTGTTTGGAACATAGTTCTCAACATGGGTGGGGTATATATAGAAATCATAAGGAACTACATGTATATATATAGGTACCAAACACTCAACCCAACCTATGGTTTTTAAAAAATAACTACCAGTACACACAAAACTACCCTTGCTGCCACCTCTAAATGCATTTATCCACACCACCAACAATCACTTCAGAAGTAGATAAATGAATTCCACTTCACTACAAGACAAAACTCAAAACTTACCCCCACCCAATTCTTTTATCCATTTAATTATTCCATCTCTACCTAGGAAACTACCGAACACATCACTCTAAAAGTGACATTATAACCTACACACACTTCACAAAGTCCCTAGAAACTATGGGTGAATGGAAAATGTAAGGTAACACCATAATTTTTCAAAATAATTCCTCCTAAACCATCATTGGAAGCCCCGTTTCACGAAAATCACCACATCCGGAAAAACAACAAAACTCAACTATCTTGCATTCCCACTGCACACTCCCCTTTCTTGAACACCCATCCAAATGATTCCACATTAATTCTTTAATGTAATGTCTCCCTATAATTCATCTCAACAAGAAAACCCCCAACAAACCTCATCAAAACCACATTAGGCAGCCCCCCAACATAACAACACCACACCTAGCAACATGAACATAGACCAACCAGAAACTACTGCCCTGCTACCCAGCCACTTCCCCGTTGTGGTTTCATAGCATAACAAGTTCATCCATTCCAAAATCAACCAATATCTCAACCCATGATTCCATTACTCCACCCATACTACCCCATACTCACCACCACATTCCTTGACACAACACCATATGATCAGCACAAAACACAAGGTTGACAGAATCATACACAACACACAACCACACCAAACAACAAGGTGTATTCAGATTTAATAATCCTCATTCTCTAATTCCACTTGATAATTTTGGGGTGATCACATAAAAAGTTTGATACTGGGGTATCCATATATTTAACAAGGTGTACATGGTTAATAAAGTTCATAATTTTAGTCATTTGACAAGGTAAAAACAAAAAATATTCACAAGTCATAAAAGTGCTCAAACAGAGGCCACCAACGACCATAATTTTTAGAAGGAAAACATTCCTTACAAAACACAAAATGGATTAAGGATAACATATAAATAAAAGTGATCATCATCATCATCTTCTCATCCCCCCATTTATTACTTTTTATTATTTTTTTAAAATTGAATCCAACTGTATTCCCAAGGGGAGATCAGTACACCCACCCCACATGATGCACAAAATAAAGAGAGATGAAGGGATCCCTACTTGGAATAACAGATGATCAACAATTCCTCCTTGAAAAAATGGGGTGTTCTTAGGTAGAAGGAGAGAATCCAAGTAAAATTGGATCCATGGATGTAGAACAGATGAAAATACTCTAGGAAGAAAGGTTTTGGTTACAGGAAGAGGAAACAGAAGGGTTCAAAGGAATAGAGGATCTTGGATTTAGAAAATCCAGATCCTATATCAATGGAAGGGAAATAGTTTCATGGGACGTTAAAGTCAGATCATGGTAAATACCACATGGTTTGAATATTTCAAAGCCCCTCAAGCATTAGTGTATTAAATATATAATTATTATCCTTTGAAATGCTTTTAGAAATGCCCAAACAAGGCTTTAAACTTGATTTACTTTAAATAAAACGTAAGAGGGGTGAAAATGGAAAAACTGGAAATGAATCATTGATGGGTGATTTATTGACATGAGTCACCAATAGTGATTCACTGATTCCTGACTCATCAATGGATGATCCACCGACGTGACTCATCGAAAGTGAGTCACCAACGTGACTCAATGACACCTCACTCACTGATGCTCGACCTAATGACACCTCGACCTACCGATGCCTAAACCTTCCAATGCCTCGACCTACCAATGACTCAACTTACCGATGCCTCAACCTACCAATAATAAGACACTGATGCTAACCTATCTACACTGAGCTACTAATGTTGATTCACCAACACATCCTACTAATGGAAAAACTGTAATTTTGGAAAACCCTTGAAATGAGCTCTCATTGCCTCCTAGAACAACAAAAATGATAGATTTTGACAAAGTAATGGAATAGGGAGGTCTAGGCCATTACATCAGATACCTATAAAACTATTATCTACCTTAAGAATTCGAAACCAAAACCAAAAGAAAGAGGGGTCTAAACAACCACCCCTTAATATACCTCTCAAGGATAAACTACCATGTGTTGTTTGAAAGCTAGAGTGAAACTACAACATCCAAGAAAACCTCTTCTTATATCTTCTAACCCAAATATACACAAGATAACCAACACAAGCCCCAACTTTACAGACACATGAATTAGGTAATTCCTTCCACCATGTCAATATACTATTCGATCTAGGCAGCACTAAATTTCCTACACAGGTTTAATCACATTTTAATTAATTCGTATTGATTAGGAATCTGGTCTCCCCCTTTCAACATGTTAAGAATTAATCACACATTATAGATCAAGGTGAAAAACCATCTTATAATAGACAATTTCCAAGCATTACATCTCAAATAAAGGCACATACGCAAAACTAAAAACAATTTTGGGTAATGGGCATGCATCTGTGCTTCTGACTCCCAAGTACTATACTCCAGGCCACCATGCCTCCATAACACATAAACTAAAGGAATGGTCCATCCACACAACACCTTATGCTGATGATCCCCGATATCTACTAGATGCTCCAGAAACGTTGCATCATCCTCAATATCTGACTCTCCTTTTTCAATGACATGGGAGTCAACATGAAGATACTGAAGAAGCTAGGAGACATGAAAGATTTTACAGATCCTCTCTAACTGTGGTGGTGATGCCAACATGTATGCCACCTTTCCAACTCACCCCAACACCTCTAAAGGTCCATTGAACCTTGGAGAAATTTTTCTCCCTCTACCGAACCTCCACTGCCCATGTCAATGGGAAACCTTCAAGCACACATGGTCCCAAAACTCGAACTCCAAGGGACTTATCTTGTGATCGAAATACGACTTATTCTGGTCCTGTGCTACCTTCATCATCTCACAGACAAGATGCACCTTCTCTGTCGTGCTCTGCACCATATCATGACCAAGAACAGTTGTCTCCCTAACTTCTATCTAGCATAAAGGTGAACAACATGGCCTCTCATACATGGATTTGAACAGAGACATGATAATGGTAGAGTGGTAGCTATTATAGTAAAAAAAATCTACCAAGGGAAAATGTCACACCCAATACCCACAAAAGTCCAAGATGCGTGCTCACAGAAAGTCCTCAAATGTCTGGATGGTCCTCTTTTTCTACCCATCTGTCCAAGGGTAAAAAGCAGTGCTGAGGTGTAACTAAATCCCAAAAGCATACTGAAATCACCTCCAGACTCACAAGGTAAAATTTGTATCATGATTCAAGGAAATGGATCTCATAACTCCATGCAGGAGCACCACCTCATCCACATACCTATGTGCTAAGGAATCCACTATTCCCAACTCCTTAATTTCTAACAAGTGATCCCATTTCTTCATTAAATCCACTATTAACTAGATTATATCGCATACTACTCTATACCTAGGTAATCCTTTGAAGAAATCCATTAATATTTCATCCCACTTCTAGTCGGGTACATCTAGGGTCTGTGACCAACCCCTTGGAACATGATGCTCAACCTTAACCTACTGGCACACTTGGAACTTTTCCATAAACTCTGCCACTACTAGGTTTATCCTGAGCCCCCAAAAATACTCCTTTAATCAATGGTACTTCTTGGAATCTCCTGGGTGTACCACCATGGTTAATCTATGAAACTCACCGAAAACTCCCTCACATATCGCCACTGGAATAAACAGCTTCCCATAAAATAACATCAGATTGTGACCATCCTACAACCATCCCTCCATAACATAACCTAAGTCAATGAAATCATGTATCACCTCTGCCTATAAGTCTCCCCAGTGGGAATCCTCCACCCGCTGCCTCAGAGATGATTTCACTGTCATCTGAAACAAACAGCCTCTGCCACTATCCATTCCTACATCTAAGTGAAAGGTAAAAAACTCCTGTATTGATTTCCAAGAATTTATAGATTCCTAAAATGCATCTCTCTATGAATTACTTCTCAATGCATCATCCACAAAATTTCCCTTTCCTGAGGTGTAAGATTCTCGAAGTTTTAATCCTAGAGAAACTCTATCCACCTCTACTACCGCAAGTTCAGGTCTCACTGGGAAAAGATACACCTCAAGATCTTGTGATCTGTGAAGACCAAAAAGTTATCCCCAATAAGCTTAGTGAAAAAACGACTACTATAAACTATAGATCATGGTTGGAATAATTATGTTCATGGAGATGCAACTGCCTAGACCCATAAGAGATAACTCTTATCTGCTGCATCATCACACACCCCAAGCCTAGATGGAAAGCATCGAAAAACACCTCAAACATCACCCCTTCCTCTGGGAACCTAATCACTAGAGCACTGACCAACTTTCCCTTTCAGATAGTTGAAAGCTGCCTGACACTGCTCACTATACATAAAGTCCTGGTCATTTCTGGTTAGAGCCGTCACCAGAGATGCTACTCGATAGAAATTGTGTAAACATCTATGTTAATATCCCGCTAGACCGAGAAAATTGTGAACCTCTTCCACATTCTTGTGTGATTACCAATAAACAAATTTTTCGACCTTTGATGGGTCCACTGATACACCCTACTAAGACACCACATGTCTATGGAAGTGGACCTCCCATGTCCAAAACTTTCACTTGGAAAACTTTCCATAGAGATGGTGGTGTTGAAGGACCTCTAGGATAGTCCTGAGATGCTTAGTATGATCCTCCTATGACTTTGAGTAGATTAGAATGTCATCAATAAATACAATAACAAAATGTTCTAGGAACTCATGAAAGATGGAGTTCATAAGTCCCATGAACATGGATGGTGTGTTTTCAACACCAAATGACATAACCATGCTGACAAACTAGGACATATAAATCCCTTCTTCATTAAATCATCAATCTGAATCCTTAGATCACACAAATCAGAAGGTTCCATCAGATAAGTATCCATCAAAATTAGAGAGGCACTGGGCTGAAAATCTATCCCGAACTCAACATCACATCAAGGGGGTAGAGTCACAAAATCATCAGGAAAAACATACAATAACTCCCCATAAAATCCCAAAACCTCCACCATATCTGTATCTAATGATTCCACTGACAGATCAACCAATAAGGAATGAAGAGGCTCCATATACCAGCTGCCCACCTAATAACCCCACTTTCTAATGAAATATACACGCTATCCATCCATGTATGAAAAAATGACTCTCCTTAGAAAGTAGTTGATGAAATAATTCTTGGAGAAAAACTATTGGATTCCATAGATGACATTGTATGGATGCATATTTATCAATAAGAGATCCCCACTAGATTGATACAACCCCAACATTAGTCTACATCCCAAAAAAATATCAAACAAGCTGGTCTGACCTTAAAATGGTGTACTCAACACTAGGGGCATGAAAGGTCTCTCTATTTATAATCCTAGAGCATGGGATAGACCTGGTGAAAAAAAAGAGTGTGAAGCACTTGAATCAAACAATGTACATGAAAGAGTACTGAACACAATAATCGTACCTCGAACAATCTCTGGTCCCGCTATAACTTCTTCCTCTACAAAATTAAATTTTCCATGCCCAACTTCTCTACACCTCTGCTACCAATTTCCTCTTCAACCATTCTTGGGTAGAGGTACCTGAGGAACACCCTGAGGTCAACCTCCACCTACTCCATCTCCCCTTGATAGACCAGAAGATTTCTATCCATACTGCTGAAACAACCTAGCTGGTAACTACTTCTAAGGCGGGTGCTAAACCTACCCATATACACTATACTAATATTGAACTAGGAACTGACTATGAAGGTTCCTGTGACCTCCATAATAAAAACACCTCAGTCCCAAGCCTATGGGAAAATCATGAGGACCAGAAGGTTAAAACTGAAATTGTTGAGGTTGACTCCCTGATGGATGAAACCTTGAAGGACTTGGTTCTTGAGAACTACTGTTGGGAGCCTTTCCCTTCATTGAACCCTACCGGCTCCCCTATCATGGTATAACTCCTAAAAATTTCATTCTCTCAAATACCTAAGCCTTATTATGGACCTCTAGGTATGTCGAGAAGGTGAAGGGGGTAACTGCGTACTGGAGAGAGGGACGAAGTGCCGCCTCTAAGAATCTTACCTGAGACTCCTCATCTAGAAAGAGACCCAGAGAAAATTGAAGGAGATACCTTGAAATTGATCCTCAGTTCCCATACTGACATACTCCCCTACTAGAGGGAGAATAGATCCTATCGCTTCTCAACCTTCATGGTTGAAGAAATGAATTTCACCCAGAACTCCTTATCAAAATCGACCCATAGAACGTCAGCCACCTTCCTCTCTCAGATATACAGTGTCCACCACTGATGCACATCTCCCCTCATCTGAATAACAGTTAACAGAACTTAGTACTCCATTGGAGCCCGGATTAGGCTGAAGGTGATCTCGATCTCCTGAATCTATCTCTCTATCTCCATGTCTGAGACACTAACCTTGTAATTTCCCAGAGTCTGCCACTGGAAAGCACAAAGAGTATTCTACCACCGATTAATATCCTTCTATGGATCAACCCCCCACCAATTATCCGGATTGACCTGCTGAGTCTCCACTGCCTGATCCACTTGTGGACGATAACCTGGTGCCATAGATGAAATGTAAACAAGGAATTACTAATCCTGATTAGTATGTAATTTATTTAGGATTCATTTTAACTCATAGTTTATTTTAATTTCCCAAAAGCACCCCCAAAAAAGAACACAAGTCATCATGATGTATGTATCTTTATTAGGGTTTCTACCCCACAAATGGTGTAGCCTCACTTGGTCATTTGGTAGGCTTAGATTCCTTTCTTAGGATCATGGGGGGGGGGGGCTAAAATCCTATGTCCTAGATGGTCTTACTTGGCCTATGTCACACACCAAGATCACCTAACACTGTTTCCCTACCAACCCATGAAATCCTCACTATGCCTAACTCCAAAACCCTTACTATTTCTCAACCATCACCTCTGATACCATTCTGTCATGACCCCCTCCCTCCAAAGATACCCCTCCTAAGATGGAAATGGAGAAAGAGGGATAATGACCCATGAGTCCCACCTTCAGTAGGCCCTGGGATGGAGACTAGCACCAAGGGTATAGAAATATCACAACATGGGATGCATTACCCTTTTTATAGTAACCATGATCGAGAGATAAGATGTATCAACTTCAAAAAAACTCCACGACACACACACACACACATAAAATATAAATCCATCCTAAATTAATGTTCAAAGTAAAACTGTTATAAATACAAAAAAATATCCCAAGTAAATACCAAAAGAAGAAAAAATAAGTAGCGATATGGAAACTATCCCAACGTATGAGCTATTAAGGTACATCAAGGTCTACGAAATATCCCTAGAAACCAAAAAAAAAATTTATATACATAGGGTGACAATATGAGTATACTCAGTAGGAAAAAATCCAAATTCACTCGTGCAAAAGTGGGAGAAGTATACCAATGCCCCTATGATAAAACATTAGAAACTCAATAGGCTTATAACAAGGTATAATACTATCCAACCCAACCTCACCAAGTCATGATCACCAAATAACACAAGTAAAATAAAGTAAATTATCAAGAACATCAATGATGGGATACCCCACACCACTTCCCACTAGTTAACTTCTCATCCCTAATGGTGAAAGTCCTGATGCTACAATGATATTCCATAAGCCCCACTGTCACAACCTACCCGCATACACCCGGACCACATATAACATCACATCCCACCCACAGACACTTGGACCACAAAATAACAAACTCATCCTAAAGAAACCTGGTAAAGTGAAACATATCTCTTCTTGAAGACACTTGGGAAGCTTACCATGCTCGCAGATAACTGGGACTCACAACCGCACCAAAACCTACCCTAAGAGTCTTGGGCCACCAATGCCTAGAAGAGGAAGTAGAGAAGATCCAATAACCATCCATCCAACCTACCACCAGGATGTTGGGAAGGAACACCCTCCCCCATAACAATGGGGGTGTTTGGCACGTTGTGCTCAACATGGGTGCAGTGCGTATAGAAATAAAAAGGAACTACATGTATATATATAGGTATCAAACACTCATCCCAACCTATAGGTTTTCAAAACAAACTACCAGTGCACACCAAACTAACCTTGCTGCCATATATAAATGAATTTATCAACACTACCAATAGTCACTTCAGAAGTCAATAAATGAATGCCACTTCACTATAAGCCACAACTCAAAAGGTACCCCCATCCAACTCATTTAACTATTTAATTATTCAATCCATACCTGGGAAACCACTAAACACAACATACCACAAGTAACATTATAACATACACACACTTCAAAAAGTCCATGGAAACTCCAAGAGAGAGGCCCACTCAAGGTAACGCCATCCTTCTTCAAAATAATCCCTCCTAAACCATCCTTTGTAGCCTCACTGCATAGAAATCACCACATATAGAAAAACAACAAATCTCAACCGGCTTGAAGTCCCACTACACACTCCCC
This sequence comes from Viscum album, assembly GCA_963277665.1. Taxonomy (NCBI): domain Eukaryota; kingdom Viridiplantae; phylum Streptophyta; class Magnoliopsida; order Santalales; family Viscaceae; genus Viscum; species Viscum album. Next base: position 81,781,850 of record OY728121.1, on the reverse strand, counting down.
TATGTTGAACACCCATCCAACCATTTCTACCATCATTATTCAAAGTAATGCCTCCATGTACTTACTCTCAACAAGAAAACCCCCAAAACACCTTATTAGAACCACACCTGGTATCCCCACTACATAAAAACACCAAACCCAACAACATAAACATAGCGCAAACCGAAACCATAGCCCTGCTACCCATCCACTCCTCCAATGTAGTCTCATGACATAACAAGATCATCCATTCCACAATCAACCAGTCTCTCTTCCTGATATTCCATTAATCCTTCCATACCACCCCATACTCATAAACACATTCCCAGATACAACACCACATGACCATCACAAAACACAAGGTCTACAGAACCATACACAACATATATCCGTTCCAAATAGTAAGGCATATTCATATTTTGAAACCCTCATTCTTTAATTCCACTTGATAATTCAAGGGTGATCACAGAAAAAATTTGATCCTGGGGAATACATATATTTAACCAGGTGTATGTGGTTAATAGATTTCATAATTTCAACCATTAAACAAGGAAAAAACCACAAATATTCACAAGTCATATAGGTGCACAAACAGGGGCCACCGATGACCATGATTTCCAGAAGGCATACAACCCTTAAAAAACACAATATGGATCAAAGATAACATATAAAAAAAAGCGACCATCATCATATTCCCAGAACCTCATTTATTACTTATTATTATCTTCATTAAAATTGAGTCCAACCATATTCCCAAGGGTACATGAGCACACCCACCCTGTATGATGCACAAAAGAAAGTGAGACAAAGGAATCCTTACTTGGAATAATAGATGATCAACAATTCCTTCTTTCACTAAAAATAGGGGGTTCATGATTATCTGTAAAGACTCCAAGGAAAATTGGATCCATGGATTCACCGTAGATGTGAATCCTATAGGAAGAAGGGTTCTGGTCACACAAAGAGGAAATAGAAGGGTTTAAAGGAAGAGAGGATCTCAGCTTTAGAAAATCTAGATCCTATATCAATGGAAGAGATATAGTTTCAAGGGACATTATAGTTGGATCATGGTCAAGACCTTGTGTTTTGAAAATTTCAAAGTCCCCCAAGTGTTAGGATATTAAAGATACAATTAATATCCTTTCAAATGATTTTATAAATGCTCAAATAAGGTTTTAAACTTGGTTTACATCAAATAAAATGTAAGAGGGGTGAAATTGGAAAACTGGAAATAAATCACTGATGGGTGAGTCATCGAAAAGAGTCACCAATAGTGAGTCACTAATGTTTTACTGACTAAAGGATGAGCCAACGATGCTGAGCCACTGACGAGACTCACTGACAAGGAGTCACCGATGTGACTCACTGATGCCTGACTCACCAACACCCAACCTACTGATGCCTTGACCTAACGACACATCGACCTATAGATGCTGAGCCACCGACACTAGGATAATGATGTTGAGATATCAACAATAAGTCACTGACATATTCTACCAATGGAAAAACTGGAATTTTGGAAAAACCTTGAAATGAGATACTGTTGCCTCCTAGAACACCCCAAAAATCATATTTTGACAAAGTAATGGAACATGGAGGTCTGGGACATTACAATCCATTAGGAACCTGATCTGAATTATTATTATTATTATTTAGTTTTATCTTTACCTGTCATACTTGAACACTATCATATATAATATACACAGATTGAATAATATATTAGACACCATTGGTGGTGGCCTACTGAGTATATCTCACTTTCTGATCATGATTCCATTTCAATGGGGGTAACCAAGTAGTTCTTCTGATTCGTAGGTCTATGATTTATTTCCAGTGTTGTGAATTATAAATGGGATCTTAGGAGAAAAGGAATGAACTAATACTATGGATTCTCATGTGGATCAACTTTATGGATTTGTTTTATTTTCATATTTATGTATTGGATTGTGCTCTAATTTATATTTTTTCTACTTGTGCATATAGAATTATCAGGCATTCATGTATATTTTTTAATTTGGAATTAGTCATATTGATTATTTATAATGTTTATCTTCCACTTGTTTGTCATTTATTATTAATACTTATGCTATTTATTATGATTTTTTACCATATAAATCACTGTTATACTCTAACCATGTGGGTATAGTATCCCCACCGTACAACCATTATACCCTAGTTCATCTTTTATGACCTATGATATAGTTGGAGCCATGTTTTAGGCCATGTGTAGACCGGTCCAGCTACTGGTTTCATAGTTAGTCATGATGGGATGTTACATAGTGGTATCAGAGCCTTCTTTCTTTTATTTTGTCTTAATATTTTGGTATAGCATATAAGAGACAATGAAAGTGTCGATTCATGGTAAATATTTAGTCTTGGGAGTGAACAAACCATGTATAGTGAAAATTCAAAGTTTTTAGGGGAGGGATTGTTTTTTGTGCTTTTCGTTATTACAGTTGATAATGAATTCACTTTGAGTGATTGGTGTACTTTACACCACTTCTTGATTTATGATATTTATATCATTTTACCCTTGGCCTAGTATGGTAAGTAAGTAGCATTACATGAATAATTATAGGCACAAAGGGATTCAAATTCGATGAATATTCTATTCCATGTAGATTTCATTGATTGGTTGTTTGATTTTTTTGAGGTTCCTCGTGTGTTTTATTAGCATGCGTCTTATATTCCATGTTAGAAATTTTAGTAACATAATTATTTTTCTACCTACATTGGTAATTTATTATCATTATTATTTAAAAAAATGGTATTCAAATAATCTAGTGTGCTTACCTAAAAAGCATACTTCTATAATTCATTTATCATGCATTGGTTGTATACAATTATTGGGTGTTTTATCCTTCTTATATAGTAGCTTTCCAAATTTATTTATCATTGTTGAATTCTTATTCAGAATGATTACTTTTATTTATAGCTTGTGATAAAAATCCTATTAAAATTATAATGTAAAGGCGAGTTAATTAAAATTCCATCATTAATATAAGTTTTATTTACATATATAGGTTTATGGTGGAATTCTATTTGAAAAAAAATTAATGGAATGTTTCAACCATGAACCATTGGTCACACAGGATGAAACATTATTGGTAGTGATTACACAGGATCATATTTGAAATTCATAAAGTGTATGGACTCTTTATAAATTTGAAAATGGTGACCCATATAATCAAACCATACTTTTTGAATTATGTATATATAGAAACTATGGTGTAAATGTAAACGAAGTAAATTTATGAACATAAATGATTTGGATTTCCTTGGTTCTCATTTATAAAGGATTGTAACCCTATCACATGGGCATGATGATGTGTAATATAAATTTATAAATTCACAACATGAATCAAGTATGTTAGTTTTGGCATGTTTCCTATAAGATAGACTTGATTCGACCATGGTAGGTCGATCATGATGCCATGATCTTATGAGATAAACCTATTAAGGGTGTTAAAAAATTTTATTGTTTAAATAATTTGGGTTTTATTTCATATAAACCCAAAATAGCTTAATGGGTCCCTCGTATGTCACCTTACCTTTTGATACGCCTTAGTGTTTTACCCCATGGGGTTCTACTTATGCTATGTAGTGATGGTCATTTAAAGTTTCTACATCCATTTATATTTTTTTACATATAAGCGTATTGTGTAATATTACTTGACCAGTCCCATTTATAATTAATAAAATACCATTTAATCTTCGTTGAGAAGTATTTATATGAGGCCTTGGTTAATTAAAATTCCAATTATAACCTAAAGGGTTCATTACTCTATAGATTTCGATTGAAATTTTCTTTAACTAATCCAATTGTGAAAGATTATAAAGAAGTGAATGAAGTTAAAAAAGGTTATTTTGCGATAAATTTTATAATCATGACATAATTAAAACTAAATAAATGATTTTTAAAATAAAGTTTAGAAAACCTTTATTGTGTTCCTTTTGAATTTAGCTAAATAAATTACCAATCACAGTTTCCTTATGAATGATAATTGCTTTTTTATAAATAAGACTTTTATTTTTTAAGGATTCAATTTAAATTAATGTAACAAATTAAAATGAAACCATAAGTGGTTTTCTTTGTCTAAAACTCTTATAAGGGTATTTAAAATCCATTGTGAGTGTTTCCTTGAAATGTAAATGTGATTTTTACCCATAGTCCTTTCTTTTACTGACTGAAAATTAAATTTTTATTATTCAAACACTTTTGAGGAAAAAGTGAGAAACCATGAGTTCAACCACAAAAATAAATAATAGTACCATCAAAGGACAATTTGAGCCCATCATATTCGATCTCCCTAAACAATTTCTAAGAAATGTCAATTACCTGGGTCTTTGGTTCCTCTAGTATCATATCTTCAAAATGAAAGGCCAACTTATGCTAGGACTTGATGTACTCCTCAATGCTAATCTTTCCACTATTGAATCCACCAACAAGGATAAGGTCCTGCTTGTCGATCTAGTTATATTGATCCTCATTAAGGTCCACCCTCAATGACCTCCCCACCATTCTGGTAGCTTCCTCTTTAGTATCATAAAGTGGCCGAGTCTGTTCAACCACTTATTTTTCCAAGATCTTAATAAATTACAAGGATTTCTCAAGAACATCACTTAACTTATGTTGTTGGAAGGTGGAACCGCTGTCCATCTTCTTAGCTTTCAACTTCTTTTCTGATTGTGTCTCCATTGGATGTGGAAAAAATAATAATTCTTCCTCTCTTTACAGATGCACTTACAGCTCCTATTCCCCCCATGGCTCAAATTCATATCTCCCTAAACCTCCTCCTCTAATTATCCTTCCCTAGATTCACTCCCAAAGGTCTTCTTACCATCCATATCATCCTTAGGCTCTTGGGTCAGATCATCAAATGACAAACATTCAAAATGATCACCCAACTCAACTATTGCCACCTCCCTTACTCCCAAGGGATTTTTGGGAGGTGTATCATTCATTATGTATAGTCCTTTATTTTATGGATTGACCCAAAATGAAAGACCCTTAAGCCTAATAACATTTTGAAAGAATCACCTCATTTTGAGTCGACGCTTTATGCTCTAGTAAGGGAATGACCATTTTATTTAGCACCCTTAGACCATTAATGCCTTTTATAGTTTTTTATAAGTATTTCCTAATGTGAGGTGGCATTTCAGTGCCATTTTCCCTCATAAGACTCTTATCTTTGAAGATGACCACTAGTTTTGATTAGTGGTCACTCAGTGTTTTGACCCTTATTATGGGTGTGAGCATCATGTAATGATTGGTTTCAATGGGTTAAACATTCCCAGGTAATGGAAAACCACTTGTACAGTCATGTGACCCTTATTCTTATTTCTCTCAAGTGATGGATGAATCGAGAGGTCATCAGCCTATTTTACAGTCATCTGGGATGGTGTGAATCTGAGCTCATTTCTATGTAGACCATCAGATGATTGAATGCATAGGGATAATAATACAATGGATAATATTAATGATACTCCATTTTTCTCATGTAATGTCAAGGTAGTATGCACTAGTACATGTTGTACCCTTAAAGATTCTAGAAATGGTACATGAAACCATTTGTGTTCTGTGTTAATCATTTAATACTGAGCAATTTTTCTTCAACCATAGGTCATAATTGAGGTAGTTTTACCTAATCATCTAATGAAATCAAACTCTTCCCAATTATCATAATGACTTCATAAGAGGATCACGTTTTTTGACATGATGGTCAGCCATTTTGGCTTCTATGCCTAATGCTATGGAGCACATGGATGCGACTTGGGAGGAGTGTCACATGTATGTCTAAAGTGAATCTAAGATAAGATTACCTATAAGAGGAATTTCTATTCCCTTTAATAATTTCAATTCATTATAAAAGTGTTTTGGCCACAAATAGGACCCATAGTTGATAGACAACAAAGAATATACCATGGGATGAGTTCCCTTTCTCAGTAAATCTGATTATAAAGACACTCATAAGTTGGGAGCATGGAATAAAACCGAGTAATTCATGTCATTACAAGAAGACGACACATAACTAAAAAGGATTTTTTTTTAAATGGTCGGTGCTTCTTTTGAATTCCCATGAGGTAGTACATATTTCTAATATTTTGGTGGTTTATAGGTAGAATGAAGATGAAGTGGTTGGCTATTTAGAAAACCTCTGAAATCTTTAATAGCTAGTCTAGGATTCATTGGTTTTTCTTGAGAGATATTGGGATAATTGGTTGATAAAAGAATCATGTTAATATTATGGTGATGATGGGTTAGCAGGTGCATTCATGCACTTTTTAGAGGATTCGTCTGGAAGTGGATTCACTATTCTCCATTTAATTACTGGTTGGTAGGTTTGAAGATGTGCTGATCCTTTTATCATGACATGAAAGAGTGTCTTAGATCCTTCTTGGAATTATTTAAATCCTATTTTTTCACTTTTATTTCAGATAAGAGAATGTACATATCTTGAAATCATCCTGGCATAATGAGATAACTTTGGTTATATGCAACACTAAATTTTAAAACCATTGGTTTTGGTGAGTGAATTCCATCAGAGTGGTGAACTAGAAGAATAGTTTTCATTGAGGAAAGGTTAGTACTGAGTGATACCTAGGTTCCCAAGTATAAACACCTTGGATGGACTCATTGCCATGACCCGTCCCAGTGGGGCCCACACCGTGACTCTCCAAGCCCACCTCCTATAGTCTAGGGGATGGTGACTAGTAATAAGAAGGTATATCACTAGCATGGGAGGAATTTTTTAAGTACTTGTACACACACACATCTCTAAGCCCAAAAATGCTGAAAAGTAAAAAACCACTAAGGAACAAAATGCATGCATACAACTAAACCCAACCAATAGAGTACAATGGAAGTAAAGTGCAGAATGTAAACTGGTACATAATATAATCCCACCAAAATAAAGAGTCTGAAAACTACAAAGTCCAACCTTTAAGAAAGAAAAAGGTACTGGGACTGCTACTTGTATCTGGAGAAACACCTCAACCTGCAAGGAACTCAGAAATCTCGGTCCAGTCCAGGTCCTCCCTGGACTTCATCAAAAGGCCTCTTGTCTGCACAAGACATAAGACATGCAGGAAAAACCCATGCAGGGGTGAGTATAACAATACTCAGTAGGTGAACCCAAAAACCAAAAAGAAATACAGAAAGTAAGGGTATAATCAGCTCTACATAGTATATATCTACTGAACATATATCAAGAGAAAAACATATAGATATACTCGAAACCCAGACCCGTAGTCTAGAGGTAAGTCACAACGACCACATACCCATGCTAGGGATTTAATTTGAAGATTCCACACAACACTCGTTTGGGAGAACTCACTCATTGAGTTTGATAGATCTGATGACATCCGTCTAAGAAGTAATTTTTTTCAGGAAAAGACATGAGAGAGATAGATGCACTAATAGATCTGAAGAGAGAATAGATACACTCATTCTGGGAGAACAAAATTCTGAGTGCGAAAAGATCATGATACATGGATGAGGATCACTGCCAGGGCCTTGGAGGATGCCATGACTCATCTGGATTGACCTACTAAGTAGAGGATCAGCGTCCTGGAGGATTAGTCACATCGATAAATGACCCTACCTAGGGTCAATAATGGATATAGAATCTTGCTCCGGTCCTCTCAGAGGGATACCTGACTCTATCTTAGATAGTCCTGCTGAAGGGATCATAATATTGTTGATGGAAATGATACCTGAACTTCAGGGGAATGAGCAAAGGGGAACTAACCTAATGAAACTTGTCTAAGGAACGGTGGATAAGAAGATCAAGATATGTACTGAGAAGTACACGACATGTAGGAGGGTCACACGCTATGTCCTATGCCCCTAGGCACATCCCATGTACAGTGGCCCATGTAGTAAGGCTTGTTGTGTAGAATAAGGTATACACGACGTGTAAGATAATGACACGTCGTGTTCCACTATCTTGGGAAGACTCCATGTACACTGACCATGTGCCCGTACATGGATTCAACCCATGTGTCCTAGACCATGTACCGATAGATGGGGTATCCCAGATATCCATATGTGTATGGCCATGTTGTAGAGTACATACTGTTTACTCCACCATGTGTCTGTGTGTCTTCCTAGATACATGCCAAGTCTATGTAAGGACCCATACGTTGTGTGACGGTGGTCACACACTGTGTTAGTGCTTCCTGCCACCCAAAAATCCAACCGCCACTAGGTGGGGTCCACAAACTATGTCTCCCAGAAGGTCCCCCGTGTTCTTCACCGGGTATAGTGCACAAACCCTAGCCGCCACTATGCCGGTCCCACATGACATGTTCATCGAATAACATTCCCTATTCTTCAAAAAATTCCAAAACACGATGTTCTTCATCCAGCGCTTCAGGTGATGATCCATACATTGATCTGGATGTCTGATCGCCACAAAACCAAAGGGTTGAGGTCACCCCGACACCACAACGCCACTTTTGTTAGTTTCCGACCTCTAATTAGCCCCAAAAACATGTATCGATCCACCCTAACAAAGAATGTTTGAAGAATGATCTCCCACAATCCAAGACGATTCATCATCCATCATCATCGTCGCACCTCTTCTAGGTCATCAGGATGTAGAATATCTAATTTGGAATCATTGCATTTGGAAATGGATTCACAACGATCCTTTGTTCATCGCCCCACGAAGAACATGAAGAACACATGGTAGGGGAGGAAGAAAACAATAAGAAAATGAGGAACGCAAATCCACCATCATTCATCAGGATGTCGATCCACTGTCGTTGATAGGTTTTACAGGATAATCAAAATGAAAAAATAATCTAGCATGGATTAAATCCCCGAATCAAAATCCCCAAAAGAAACGAAAATAATAATTACCCTCTCATAAGAACACACGATCTGTGGATCAACCTGTTCGTGGGTTGATCTGCATTCATTGTCTAATTGAATAATGGGGAAAAAATTGAAATAAAAACCCCCACCTCAATTTGATTGAAGGATGATTTCTGCATCAAGATCATTGGTAAGTTTCATCGAAATCCAATGTGCATCGATCGATAGCTCTGACTTCGTCTTCCAGTGGTTCCTCCTCCACCGCTCCAATGACCATTTCCAATTCGTAGGGTTATGGAGCTAACCCTACAAATTTTCCATAAGTGGATATTTATAGGGGAGGAATTAGGACGTTGCATAAAAAAGAAATCAAAATAAAATAAATTATTTATTTATTTTATTTCTTTTAAAATGTTAAAAAACCAACTTTTGCAGCCAACCCATGCCAGTTGATGTTAGGACCCACCTAAGGTAAAGTCGCTGCTCTGAATGCAATGATGGCCTAAGATTTCTAATCTGATCACCCATTTAAAATTTATTTTACTTTTTCAAGAAAATCTCTCATGTGTTCTATTTAGAGTTTAATTTATTTCAAACATTTATTCCAAGCACTACGGGCCTTGAAATTACACACCGTAGCAAAAGCCTAGTCTCGAAATAATTCCATATAATATTTTAAAAAAATACATGGAAAATCAGAGACATTACATTCTACCAACCTTAGGGATTTGAATCTTGGAAGGATAAAGAAAAAAGGTGGGATACTCAAAAAGGTGAGGATACTAAGCACAAATTTGAGCCTCCCTCTCCCACGTGCTCTCTTAAATATTATCGTGCTACCACTAGACATGAACCAAGGGAATTTCTCACCCACGAAGGATCCTATACTATAGATCCTCAACCTCTACTGGGTACTCTTAAAAGGTCTCTCCATCCTCGATGTCTAGCTCTACCCAGTCGATGATGTGCGATGGATCGTGCACATACCTACTCAATTGTGAGACATAGAAGATGTCGTGTACCTGGTGTAACTACATTGGTAGATCTACGTAGTACACCACCTCGCCAACTATGCATAGTATCTAAAAAGGTCCAATAAACCTTAGAGACAACTTGACACCTGGAAAAATCTCCACAACCCTCATCTAGGTGATACCCGAAGGAAGACATGGTCCCCCTCCTCGAAATCTAGAGGTCTCCATCGTCTATTAACATAAGACTTATACTGACTCTGTGCAGTCTTCATCCACTCTTGGATGAATTGCACATTTTTAGTAGTATCTCACACCAACTTTGGACTCATGAGTGATGAATCTATGGGGTCGGTCCAGTAGAGTGGTGACTGGGAGAGTCACCCATATAAGGCCTCAAATGGTGCCATGCCAATGGTGGAGTGGTAGCTGTTATTGTACGAAAAATACACCAGTGGTAGGTGGTCCTACCAACTGTGACCAAAGTCCAAGATACAATCCTACAACATATCCTCCATAACCTGAATGGTCCTCTCCATATGACCATCATCCCGGGGATGGAACGTTGTGCTCAATCGTAGATGAGTCCCAAAATCTTCCTGAAATCCCTTCCACAAATGGTATATGAAGCGCATGTCTCGATCTGAGACTATTTTCGAAGGGATTCCCTGAAGCTGAACTATATCCTGCACGTAGATTTGTACCCAGATCTCTATGGAACACTACTCCCTGATATCTAGGAATAAGGACTACTTGGTGAGTCAGTCAATGATCACCCCGATGGAATTGTGTCCCTTAGATATTCATGGTAAGCCCATCATGAAGTCCATCGATATTACATCCCAATTCCACTCTGGAACTTCCAAGGGGTGAGCTAACCCTACTAGAACCTGGTGCTCAACCTTCACCTACCGGAACGTAAGACATCAAGTAATGAACTCTACTACTGGCTTCTTCATACCTGTCCACCAGAATTGATGCCAGAGATCCTAGTACATTTTCACTAATCAAGGATGTACTGCTAAGGGGTATTTATAAAAATCCCTTAGGAACTCCTCTCGCAACACCACTGGTACAAATATGTGCCCTCTGAAAAGGACTACATGCTCCCCACCTTGAGAATATCCATCAGGAGAATTTCTTATAAATAACTAAGCACGTAAAGTCTTGTAGTTGACATCCCCTACCTGTGCCTCCCTGACTTGTCGTAAGAGTGGAGGGGTGATGAACATCGACTGGAGATAAGGTGCATATTATCCATCCATGAAGGATAACTATAGTGAGGACAACTGATCTGACACCTCACTTAGCAGCTGCGAACTCGATCACTTGCTAAGAGAATTTTCCACAATGTTCCCCTTCCCAGGAGTATAGAAAAAAATTGAAGTCATAATCCTGGAGAAACTACATACATATCCTTTTCCACAAATTTATATCCTTCTATGAGAATATGTACTTGAGGATATTGTGGTCAGAGTAGACGATGAACCGTTCACCCATTAGGTAGTGTCACCGGATCTTTAATGCAAAGACTACCGCTTCCAATTCAAGATCATGGGTTGCATATTTATTCTCATGCAGCCTTAGATGTTGTGAATGATAAGAAATCACCATCTGTCTCTACATAAGGATACAACCAAGCCCAGTCCCTGATGCATCACAGAAAACTACGTACTTGACACCCTCTTCTGGAAATCTCAAGATTGGTGCGCTCGTCAAAATCTGCCTCAAATGATGGAAATCCTACTGGAACTTCTCTGTCTATTCAAAAGGCTTCCCCTTTCGGGTCAAGGCTATCATCAGTGCTGATATCTTGGAGAAATCAGGGATAAATCTCCAGTAGTATCCTACTAGCCCAAGGAATCTCTGCACCTCTATCACACTCTAGGGTGGCTCCCATGCTAGCACTGCCTCTACCTTGGTTGGGTCCACTGCTACTCCATCTACTAAGATAACATTTCCTAGAAAGTGGACCTCCTGTATCCAAAACTGGCACTTTGAGATCTTCCCATAAAGATGGTGCTCTCGGAGTACGTCTAGGACCATCCGCAAGTGTCTCGCATGCTCCTCCTCTAATGCCGAGTACACATGGATGTCATCGATGAAGACCAATATGAACCGTTCTAAGTATATCTGGAAGATCTGATTCATAAGTCCCATGAACACTGCATGGGAGTTCATCACACTAAAAAGAATCACTAAGTACTCATAGTGACCATAGCAATATCTGAAATCCATATTCAGTATATCCTCATCCCGTACTCGTAACTGGTGGTAACCCGATCGAAGGGAAACCTTAGAGAGACATTTCACCTCTATCAGTTGATTAAAGAGGTCATAAATCCTCAATAGTGGATACTTTTTCTTAACCATTACCTAATTCAGGCACCGGTAATCCACACACAACCTCAAACTCATGTTTTCCTTCTTGGAAAACAAAACTGGGGCCACCCAGGGTGAAACAATGGGTCTTACAAATCCCTTACTCTGTAAATCCTCCAACTACACCCTCATCTCACGAAGCTCTATAGGAGCCATCCAATATGCTGGTGAGGATATCAGTGCCATCTTGGGGTGTAAGTTTATGTAGAATTTGATCTCTCGGTGGAGAGGTATTCTTGGAACATCTTCTGAAAAGATGTCCTCATACTCCACCACTACTAATGGGAACTGGAAGATCAAAACACCTGCTGCTCCAAGGGTTAGGCTAGCCAACTCATGAGTGATTGATTTCACCCTCCTATACATGATCCCATTCTGTTCTGCCTAGGTTTCCCTTTCACAAAAAAAGGGAAACCTCATTCCATCATTGAAGACACACCACACTCTTCTCCTAAAGCAGTAAATCTTGGCATAAACTGAAGATAACCAATCCATACCGAGAATAACGTCGATGCTGTCACCAAGAGGTTATAACTGAAACTCTCAACTCTAAGGGAAATATCACACTGTCTGAAAAGAGGCATGATCATCGAGTCTCCTCCCGAAGGTGTCTCTAAGTGTAAGGGTCGAGTCAATGGCTCTACCGAAATATCAAGGTTTCTCAAAAGACATGTGGAGAGGAAAGAATGATTGGAACCTGTGTCTATGAGTATGGAAGATGAGGTAGAAAAGAAATAGATCATACCTCGGATCATTCATAGAGTCCCTGGGTCATATGCCTTAACCACATGCAGTTTTCCCCACCCCTTTCCCCCAACTCCCTGAGCCTGGTGCGGACCTCCTGGGGGTGGTGGTGGAAGTAGTCAAAGAATCTTCCACCACCTGTAGCTCTCCCCACTACTCTTACACATTCTTCGCCTAGTGGGTCTGCCTTATCCACTCTCTGCCTCTACCTCGGTGGTCCATCCACCGCCTACCTGTTAGTATCTTGACAGGTTGGACAGTCTCTAGCGATATTTCCTCTACCATCGCACGAGTAGCATCGCCTCTACATAGGCTGACTGGATCCATCCTAAGAGCCCTAGACTATCAATCCCCTATCCTGGGTCCTCCTGTGATGTCTCCCACATCCTGATCCCAGTGCCTGATTTCAGATCCCTATTTTTGAGGTATCCACCCCTGTTTTCCTACCGTTGACTACCACTGGTTGTCTCTACTCAACCAAGAATCTCTCGATCACCAAGGCCCGCTCGAGCACTCTAGAATAAGTTGAAATGCATAGAGGCATGACACTAGCTCATATGTCCCACCGTAGACCTCAATAAAAGGTATGAGATATTAAGTACTGATCCCTAACCATATCCATTGAGTACCTAGCAAGGTTGGTGAACCTCAATGAATAGTTATCCACCATCAAACTGCCCTGCTGAAGCTGAAGAAGCTCTTGTATACACACTGTTCTTAGCGTAACTGGAGATAAGTCATCCTTAAAGATTTTCTAAAACTACATCCACGAAAGAGTATCCTTATCATGAGTCTATGTTGTCAAACTCCACCATCGTCCTGCTGAACCCTAAATAAGGCTCGTTCCTAGGACCACCATCTGGTCTGCTGGTTTCCTCACTAGATGGAAAACTCTAGTCACTGCCTCAATCCAGTTCTCATCCGCCTAAGGGTTAGGATCTCCTTGGAACCTGAGGGGTCTATATCTCTGAAACTCATGGAGTTCATTTATTCTTCTCTCCTCATCTGCTGATACTGCAGGTACCACGTGCTGCTCCACTGGTGATGGTAAAGTAGGTGAACCACCTGGAGGTAATGCCTAGGGAACCAGTCCCTATATAGAAGCCTCATCACTAAGGGGGTCATCCTCACGATCGATCTATTGAATCCTAGCATGTATGCACTGTAGAGGAATCCTGTATGGAAAAAATATGTACTATGGTCAAAAATTATATATGGATAGCTGAAACAAAGGACATAGAAGACACCACCCATTCCTATATGATTCATATTCCATTATTTTATTTTCCTTCAGCTAGTGTTTTCATGTACCGAGTTGAAAAGAAGGTTATCAGAGTCCTGGTGTATGGATACATCGGCCACCCACACCAACACTAGAGTCCTTGTCCTGAAGGCCAAACTTGGAACACTTGACACTATTTCCCCAAACCAATCTCATAGACTATTGGTCTTAATGTAGAACCAATCACCTCTAATACCACTCTATCATGTCCCATCCTAGTGGGGCCTGCACCGTGACTCCCCAATCCCACTTCCAATATGCCAGGGGTTGGTGACTAGTACTGAGAAGAAATATCACTAACATGGGAGGAATTACCGAAGTACCTACAAACACACACATATCCAGACCCACGAATGATGAAAAGTAAAAACTACTAAGGAACAAAATTCATGCATACAGATAAACCCAACCAACCAAGTAAAATGGAAGTAAAGTTTGGAAAGTAAACTGGGCCAAAATACAGGCCCACCAAAAGAAAGAGTCTGCAAACTACAAAGTCCAACCTATAAGAAATAAAGAGGTACTAGGAATACTTCTCATAGTGAGAGGAACACCTCGTCCTACAAGGAACTCAGAAATCTTGATCCAGTTCTGGTCCACCCCGGACTCCATCAAATGGCCGCTCGTCTGCACAAGACATGAAACGTGTAGGCAAAGCCCGTGCTGAGGTGAGTATAACAATACATAGTAGGGCACCCCAAAAACTGCAAAGTAATAAAAAATGTAAAGGTACAATCATCTCTACATAGTATATGTCTACTGAACATATAGTAAGAGAAACACATCTATATATAGTCTAAACCCAGACCCTTAGTCTGGAGGTAAGTCACAACAACCACATACCCATTCTAGGGATTCACCTCAAAGATTACACAAAACACTCATATGAGAAAACTAACTCCATGAGTCCGATAGTTCTGATGATGTATTTCTGAGAAGTATTGTTTGTCAAGAAAAGACATAAGAGAGATAGATGCATTGATAGATCTGAAGAGAGAATAGATACACTCATTCTAGGAGAACACACTCCTGAGTGGGAGAAGATCACAATACACAGTTGAGGATCACTACCAACGCCTTGGATGATACCACAACTCATCTGGATTCACTTTCTAAGTAGAGGATCGACATCCTGGAGGATTAGTCATGTCGATACCTGACTCTACCTAGGGTCAATAATGGATAGAGGATCTCTCTTCAGGCCTCTCAGAGGGATACCTGACTCTATCTCGGATAGTTCTGCTAAAGGGATCATACTACTGTGTATGGAAATGATACCTGACCTTCAGGGGAACGAGAAAAAGTACACTAACCCTAATAAAACTTTTCCAAGGAATGGGGGAAAAGAAGATCAATCCATGTACTGAAGTACATGACGTGTAGGAGGGTCACACACCATGTCCTATGCCCCCAGGTACTGCCAGTGTACAACAGACCATGTCGTAAGGATTTTCATGTAGAATAAGGTATACACATCATGTAAGATAATGACACACCATGTTCCACTACCCGGGGAATACTCCATATACACTGACCATATGCCCGTACACGACTTCAACTTGTGTGTCCCAGATCGTGTACCGGTACATGGGGTAGCCCACGTATTCGGCCGTGTCTGGCCGTGTGGTGGAGTACATGATGTGTAATCCACCCCGTGTTTGTGTATCTTCCAAGATACACAACGAGTCCGCTTGAGGACCCACACGCCATGTGACGGTGGTCACACACTATGTTAGTGCTTCCTGCAGCTCGAAACTCCCACCACCGTTGGGTGGGGTCCACACGCCATGTCTCCCTAGAGGCACATCGTGTTCTTCATTGGGAGCAGCGCGCAAACCCTAACTTCCTCCATGTCAGTCCCACATGGCATGTTCATTGGAGAACACACCATGTTCTTCTGAAAATTCCAGAACACGATGTTCTTCATCCGGCACTTCATGTGATGATCCAAACTTCGATTCGGCCATCTGATCACCACAAAACTAAAGGGTTGATTTTGAACCAACACTAATAAACTTATTACGTTGGTTTCAGACCTCTGATCATCCCTGAAGACATGTATCGATCCACCTTCTAGAAGAATGCTCAAAGAAGGATCTCCCTCAATATAAGCTGATTCATCATCCACCATCTCTGTCACACCTCCTCCAGGTCATCATGATGTCAGATCTCCAATTTGGGATCATTGTGATGAGAAATGGATTCACAACAATCTTTTTTTCTTTGACCTATGAAGAATGCGAGGAATGTGGGGCAGGGGAGGAAGAAAACAAAAAGAAAAGGAGGAACACACCTCCACCGTCATTCGACACGGCATCAATCCACTCCCGTTAATAGGTTTAATAAGAGAATCAAAATGAAAAAAATAATCTAGTATAGATTAAATCACCAAATAAAAATCCATGAAAGAAATAGAAATAGTAATGACCCTCCTATAAGAACGCACGATCCATGGATCAACCTATTCGTGGGTTGATCCACATTCATTGTCTAATTAAAGAATGGGGAAAATAGATCAAAATAAAAAAACCCCTACCTCAATTCGATTGAAGGATGATCACCACGTCGCACTTGTTGGTGAGGTTCGTTGAACTCCAATGTGCATCGATCGATAGCTCCAACGTCATCTACCAATGATTCCTCCCCCATCACTCCAATGGTTGTCGCTAATTCACAAGGTTATATGGCTAACCCTGTGAATTTTCCAAAAGAGGGTATTTATAGGGGGAATTAGGTCATTGCATTAAAAAGGAAATAAAAATAAAATAGATTATTTATTTATTTTATTCCCTTTAAAACATCAGAAAACTAAATTTTGTAGTCGATCCACGACGGTCGATGGTAGGTCTTGTATAAAGTAAATTTTCTGCCCTAAATGCAACGATTCCCTAATATTTATGATCTGGGAACCCGTTTAAAAGTTATTCCACTTTTTCAGGAAAACTGCTCACGTGTTCTATTTAGAGTTTAATTTATTTCAAACATTTATTCTGGGAACTTTGGGCCTCAGAATCGCATTCCATCGCAAATATTTCTCTCAAAATAATTCCAGATAATATAAAAAAAATATATGGAAAATGTGAGACATTAAAATAATGGAAATGATATATTTTTCTATGTATTAATATCTAGATGGATGCTACGTTGGGATCAGTTAGATCTATTGATGAGTGGACATTTGACTTTGTATTGACATATCAATTGTAAATGCCAACATGTAAACTACCATGGATGAGCTCCTTGGTTCATAGTGCATGATTTTAGGGTCACCCTAGTATTCTCTATATCTTGGATGGGGTTTTAAGTGTTCCAATCCAAGTGTGTTGGATTGAGAATACACCCATGTTTTGTGATGGGGTATGATATCTAAAATGGATTTTTTTTCTTGTAATGTCACTGTAATCTAGTTACGATATTCAATGGACATTCTAAAATAACACTTATGGTGACTTAGAGGAATGCCACATATTTTGGTTTTGTGTGATGCCGGTAGTATATTCCAAGAATCCATGATTGTGGTCAGAAAAATGTGGCATAAAATTTCTCCTTTTGATGAAATAAAAAGCGGTCACTAAGGAACAGTTTCATGAATGTTGTCAGGTTATGAATGGTACAATGTAAATGTTAGTTGAGGTTTTCCATGGAAATGTTATCTAGAATAGGGTAAGTGGAGTTGATTTTTATTTTAATGTGTGTTCATATTGAGAATCCTTCAACCAGTTTGGTTCGAATGCTATGGGAACACATGGATAGACAATTATGATAGTGGAGATATTTTAACTTAGAGTCGGACCTTAAGTTCTAGAACCTATAGCGGAGAGTTCCATAGGTAAAAGTGTTAAAGAGAAGTTATTTTGATCATGTAATCCATTAGAAATTTCAGGTATTTTATATATTTATGTTTACTATTTGAAAAGTGAGTTATGATTAATGATTTAATGGCTCATATACCATAAAATAAGTGATTTTTGGAGGTTCATTGGGAATTTGAAAATGAAACATGACTATTTGAACACAACTTCATGATTTGCGTAGTTCAGGTGATTTTTTTTGTTTCCCCATGGTTTATAAAGCATGATAAGCTTTAAGGTGAGGAGATTGTAGCATCCCATGTTTTTGGATAGAATAAACTATCAAGGGAATTTGAGTTTTGGATTTTTGTGGATGGGTTTTTTTAGAAACCAATATTTGAATTGAAATTATGAGAGTTTGAGCACTTTATGGTGTTGTTTTTGAAATTATTTAATGTAATGAGAGGTGAAGTGGGTGTTCCATTGATTTTTGAGAGCACGAGTCCCCCGAAACACATTTTTAGAAGTACTATTAAGGGTGCATGGTTTGTATGAAACCATGAAACACACTAGGTGAAATTGTATGGATCATTTATTAGAGCGAGAGGTCTCACACATTTTGGTCTATACATGAGAGAGTATCTTCTTGTCTATTTGGTTTGTTATAGGTCTTTAATAGAGGGAAAATGAATGATTTTTTCATAGTTCCCCAAACCGTGTTAATGAACTGTGTGACCCCCACCTTTAGTAGTGGAATAATTACAACTGGTGCACATCTTGGTCAACATTAAAGCCAAACTGTGCACCTCATTAAAGGGAAAATAAATTACCTAAATAACCCTACATCTTTCTTCTTTTCACCCCTCATTTAATTCTACTTATCCCACACTAGGGGTCACCCACTCTATCTCCTCTTCTCTTATCTTATGGATGGGGAGATATCCCTCATATTACCTCCTATTTAATTTCCAACATGTGTGATGGAGAGACCTCAGTATGTATATGACTCCTCCTCCCTCCTTTATCCATTTATATCCTCTATTGATATGCTATTTTTTGTGACCTAAATAATACTATTTTCAGGGTGTTCCCCCATTTAGTAATTTTCTATCAAACCAGACTGAATCAAGCCTTGATATGGTATTAGTAATGTTTACTTGTTATATGGTAGGTGGTTTACTGCTTCTCTCTCAATGTATTATTTTTTTAATTTATACTGTCGTGTTGGATGCCGATATTTCCATGCGATACTTCCAAAATGTGGTATTTAATTTGTTGAGCCTAAATTATTATGTGTAGTATCCCTTATTTATTAATTAGACCTTGTCGAAAATTGTGAACGTAAAAGTGGAACCACCTTTATAGTTGTGCTCTTTGAAAGTCATTAATCAATTAATTATTCTTTTAATAAAACCCCTCACTAAGGTGAATTTTCATAAAAATTTAAATATATTTCAAAAATATAAGTGGGAAGATGTGACACCCTTTATTTTATCCCTTATCCAAATAACTATATTATAAATAATTATGGACTTACTCATATGAAGTATTTTTGATGTTTTTTATATGACATGAATCTTATCATGACCTTCCTCTTACCATTTCATGTGTAGTGTTATCTTCTAAGGAAGAAATCCAAGCCCATTTATGTAATTTAATTCTTTATATTCATTGGTAAGGGAGAGAGGTACTAGATTTACGAAATGACATGTTGTGTATTGCTTAGTACATGGCCTTTATCATTAATATTTAATCTGTTAAATCACATAGCTGTAGATTAGGCATGGTTCTGAAGATGGACTTCTTTGTTAATTAATTTTAATTATCAAATTATTTGGGAAACACATTGGGTAATACTCACATTCAGTTATGTAATACCTTATATGGGATAAAAGGATGCTAATGGTTATATTTACCTTGGTGGATACACGGGTCTCCTTTAATGAACACCATGAAAGGAATATTAGGTAACCTTATGTTGTGATACACTGAGAGAAATACTTGGTATGCCTTGAAGATGCTCACCATGCATTTCATACCTCATTGAGTGAAACCAGTTCTCTAGGGAATAACTTGTGGATGAGCTTGGTGGTGATATGGTTATACCATTCCACTTGCAGTACTTGGTCCCCTATGTGAGATACATGGGATGAACTCAGAGCTTCATGACCATACACCCTACTGAGAGTGATACTTGGGATTCTATTTATGGATCACCTTGGACAGACTCTGATGGTAAATTTTATTATATTTACCCTTGACCGATACATGGGATTCTGTTTTGGGTCACCTTGGATGATATTATGGTGGATCTTAGTAAATTAAAGGATAAAACAAATATTAAAGACATGGATTGCAATGCTGTTATCTATGGAAGCATTCTCTAAGAAAAATAACATGAATGGGTTTGGTCCTTATTGTGATAAATGTTGTGATAAATCATTTCTATTAGACCCATATTAAATTATTATAGGTTCACCTTAGTTTAGAGGTATTCTAAATTAGGTCAAAGAAGGTATGGTCGGATAGGTGTCCTTTAGTAACCCGAGCTGGTTATTATTTATTTTTAGTAATTCATTTCTCTCTTTACCCATAATACATACACATTGTTGTAATTCATATACACATACATGATTATTCTTTACACACCATTGGTAGTTGCCTACTGATTAAATCCCACACCTTGCTCTAGCCACCATTACATTGTTGTACTTGATAAGTTATTCATTTTTGAAGGTCTATGGTTTATTGCTTGTGATTTGCATTGTACACGAGAGTTTAATAGCACATGACTAATATAGTACTCATAATGATGATGGAAACCACCATTATGGATTTTTTTTAATTAATTATTTATGTATTGGATTGTGTTTCCTATTTTATTTTTACTTATTGTGCTTGTATCATTATCAGACATGTATGCATAGTTGTTTATTTGGCATTGGCCATGTTTTTCAGTTATTATTTTTATCTTCCAATACTTTTTCTTTTATTATTATTTATTAAACTATTTACTATGATTATTTATGTCTGATATAATTTTGTGGTACTCTAACCACGAGTCTATTGTCTCCACTCTATACCACCATTAGTCTTCCATTGCTACTCAGAAGCCTCTAGATTACGGAGAGGCACACATGAGTCCATGTGGTGACCGATGTGTCTACTAGTTCTATGTTTCGTTAGTCCATGATGTCACACAAATAATTTTAAAGATTTCAATTAGGGAAACAAGTTTCAATATAATATTTACATATTTTCACATTTATCGATGACCCAATCATGGAGATACTAAAATAAATACGTGATCACTATCATTGAATTAAAAGGGTAATCTTCTAAGATTATCATTTGACACATGGTATCTATGAGTGGTAATAAGTCATTTTTTTATCTACTATACCTTTTATATATTTTTTGAACTATAATAGAATAACTAATGGATTATTCACCAATCTCAGTATAACATGATATATCACAAAAATGTTTATTTTAGTGATCCTTAAAAATATCAATATGTGTGGATAATAATATATGTTAATATATTAAAGCTCTTTGAGTGGGAGGAAATATTTCAGTATTCCCCCATTATCAAGAATAAACATCAATAATATTTCTCTAATATGATGTGTTTCTTACTTCTACTGGTCATCCATGTATGGTCGATAGGTTGTATATAGTTTTACCTTTGTACTAAGAGATCATTATATCCCTTGTTAGAAAATAGATGTAAATATCAGTTTATGTTTAGAAATGACTCTCTCAAACCTCATAATGATTCATGATATATTATATATATAGTTAATGAATCTCATATATAGTTTGATATTCATTATTTAGTGTTAAATAAGCTATCACAGTGAGGTTATCAATAATATACCAAACTCTATTTTTTAATTTTGAGGATCTCAATAACATAGTAATGAAATAAATTATATTACTATACTTTTTTCACATTGGGAGAGAACAAACCTTTATTAAAACCATGGTCCACTCATATTTCCACCTAAATTGATCACATTTAAGGAATTTAGAGATGAAAATTATGATATCCCTTCAAAGAACATGAAATCAAAACTGACTATGAATATCATGATACTTGTTTGAAATACAAGAATGAACAACCCCATGGATGAGCGATATCCCTTAACAAATTTATCCCTAACACTACCAGGGACTAAAAAATACCTTCAACATTAATAAAGGAGGTAGAATATTATAACTAACTTCCATGAATATCAGTACCCTTGAGTGTTTTTTGAATAATGATATAATCATGGTATTATATCTAGGTGTCCATGACACATTACACAATAGATGAGGTATATCCAATATAACAAAAACATCTCCCATATTGTTCCTCAATGAAATAAAAATGAAGATTATACATCAACAAACATAGATATATCTTTTCCTTCACCTATTATACCATGTAAGGATTAGTTTTATGATTGTTATAATCTACGCCAATGTTTATTTTCCCAAGTGAATACAATGGTCCAAAATAAAAATATTATAGGTTTTATACCCACTTATGATTCCTAATATTTAAATATTATTGAAAAATGATATCCTTGATACCATTTTAATCAATGTATTCACTAATTAACTCAATAAAACAACATGTTCTATAGTTTTAAATAATTCACTACTATGAAAAATAAAAAATAATGGCTCATATATTTACTTCCTTGAATATATAGCTATTTTGAGACATACGCTACCACAGAGTGTTATTTCATGACAATAAAAACATGGTTTATTGAGGAGGAATAATTAAAAACCTCAAATTATTCCACTAACTAATGTGATATCTTGTTAATATTATTGGATAACTTCTTATTTTTATCATATAAACCCATCTCAGAAAACAATGAACACATAAACATAACCTCTGAGTTTGTAATGTAAACAATAGGAGTATAAATTCTATAAAATACTATGATTATGTGATTATAATATCATAAATGACCTAAAAACCTAATCTCGATGATGATCACTGGAAGATTATAGGGAATTAATACATAAAATATTCTTATATATATAGATATTCTATCATTTCTGAACATATACACAATTAATTGTATATATGAAATCTAGATAGAGAAATTAGAGTGTTCATAATCATGTTTTGACTCTTATAATGACTCTACGATAATCAGATGTTTCCTACCACTATCTTCCTAGGATATCTAGTATATAATTATGTCATTTAGAAATACCACAATTGATGAATTAGTAAATAGGTTATGTGATTGATTTATTAAATCTATAAACATTTTTGGGTAATTATTTAAACAAATGGAATTACAATGTACTCAAGTTGGATTTATAGGCTTCAAAAAATGAATATTTCATATGTTATAGGGAATCACTTAGATTTTATGATAAGTAAATCCTAGAATAATATATGAGGCCAATTTTCCCCATTTCGCTGTCCATTGATTTCATTAAACATATGATAATGGTATGAATTCTAAATAAAAACTATATAAATCATTTATTATTCTATAGATATCTACAGTGTCTCATTTAATTTAATGAAAAAATGAGTCAGAGCATCCAAAGGAGAATTAATGGGATACAAAACACCCTCAAATCAAGATCTTATATCTAAATATTCAACTCCCCCAAATCTATTTGCTCTAAAATATGTAGTTGAATATAAATTATATTGATTATTTTTATAAGGATGAAATAATACCCCACCTCCCATTTAAGGGGAACCTATGGGAAATTTTTGTGAATAAAATTAATGGCACACAAACACTCTACTAGATGAGATCATTTTCTCATGAGGTTCAATTTATCATTCCATTAATAAATATAATTATATTTTAATATATCTTGCAATGATATGATCTATAACTACTTGAGATTCATAGAATATTTTCCCTTTATTAAAAGTACACCGAGTACCCACTAGAGAGGTAAAAGTGAACTAATTCTAGTCCAAAAAGAATTAGAAATTTTTGATATATGAAAAATTAAAATGTGAAAATATTAAATAAATAAAAAGATAATTTATATAATACTAAAATAATTCCTTTAGCAGTATAATTTTATTCCATATTTTCATGTAAATATTGATCAAACACACACATATATATATTTCATATTCCATAAAGATGTTTGGGAGGATAAAAAATCTACTCAATGGAAGTTATATTTTTTATAAAAATTCAACACCTCAACAACATCCCAATATAAGATTATTATAATGTGTCTAACTATCCCTGGTTTATAATAAATCAGACTGATCATGAAATATAATTATTTAACGAGGTCACTTAACATTAATATCTAACAAACACATTATTAAAAATCAAAGAAGAAGGTTGAACTAATCATAGAGGTTCCACCACTACACATTATATAGATAATGTGGCTTGGTGTGTTATAACATTCCACACTAATAAAATTACCTTAATCATTTTTTTCTAGAAAATAATTTGGAGATTCAATTCATCCCAAACATATGTTGAGGTATCCTCCCATTATCATATATTATTAAATCCCCTTTTCCATCTAGAATACCCCTAAAATTATATTTTTATGTGTAGTGATATACTTCCCCCTGAACAACCCTTGGAACTTGTCTTTCCAGTGATTTCCTTTTTTATAAATTTAATTAAATTATACATGTTGTATAACATCACTTGAGTTTACAATGGATATTTAAATTATATCTAAAAATTTCTACATTTTGATTTATCATATCTTTTCAAGTAAAGAAAAAGTTATAGTATGTATTTGAATTTGGATGTATAATCCATATCTATTATCATCACCTTTCTGATCCCCCAAAACACATCAACCAATACTTAATATAGGTTTTTTTAAAATGGTTGATCAAAAACATTAAAAAGATATTATGGGTCATCCATTTGTATCTATTATCCCAGATTGTAATTTCTAACCATTATCGAGTAGACCCATTGAGCATAAATGAAATTATCCTCACTCAAAAATACTTAATGGTTGTAATTTTATAAATGATATGATAGTTATAATAAATCTATTCCATTGTTTATTTGACGATTCATCCCCATAAAAGGTATATTGGTGATAAAATAAGAAATAACGTATGACATCTGAATTAGTGGTTTCTATCATGGTGACCTATAACTCACACCATAAAATGAATGATCAAGTACCTATAATACTTTAATATAAAAAAATATTCCTAACTACTTGTGAATTCTCATTAGCTCCATAAAACCTAACAATAGCTGGTCAACCTGATGGAATACTCAATATTTATATATATGATCACATTAATTTTTTATTCTATGAATAGATTTATTTTTAATGTAAAAAATAAATTAACAATCACGTCTCATCCCCTAACCCACTCTGATTTATTTTTACTTCTGAAAATATCAAATTCATTAAATTACTACCTAAAATCATTTAAAATATGAAATTAAAAAAATAATAATTTTATCTATAAATAATGATAACTATAATATAATACAAAATTAATCAATTGAAAATTTATATTCTCAAAATATGCACTAATAAATATGTAAGAAATAAATCATTAATTATTAATAATTTTAAGTCAATTTAAAACTCTTATTAACTCTATGAGTAAATGAAGAAACAAAACAGAAGTATAAACTATTACATATTTCCATATAAGTTCCTACCTATTGAAAACTACTTATAACTCATGTAAGTACAAATAATAGTTTTGAATAAAAAATAATTCCAAAAAAACCCAGAATACCCCCTATAAATTTATTTATCCTCCATAATTTTGTTTTCCAAACATGTTTATGAATTACCTCATAAGACATGAAAATCCTAAATTTTATAAAATAAAAAAATACCATAAGTAAGATTTGATAAAATTTTATTATAAAATGGCCTAGATAGGACATTTTCATGGCGTTGAAAGGAACATGAACCAATCACATGTGGGACAAAATAAAATAAGGACTGTAAGGGAGGAATAAAACATATCATGAAAGCATATGTGTTGTACCAATACAACATTATAAATTATAATCTATGAAAACATGAGAACTCAAATAGGAATAATCAACAACATAAATAATAACCATCTACTATACATAGTTGAATATATTAAACTTTTACAAATCCCAAGTGACACAAAATAATAACAAAGGGAAGAAAAGTGAGGTTCCCACTAAGAGACAACTAGAGAGGAATTTCAGAAAATATTCCAAGATATCATTGATTAAACAAAAAAAAGTTATTATAAGGTCAATTCAAAGATCTAATTTCCTACTCCTAATGATCCCTTATGTGTTAGTGTTTTCCCATTACCATTGTCACAAAATAAAAGATATGCATCCATCCTAAGGGTCATGTGTATGATGTGAGTGCATCATACTCAATTGGTAGTAACAAACCTACCCCAACCTATGTATCATAATTTCAAGTTAATACAGTATTATTATAAATAATAAATATTAAATTTGTATATTGAAAACACTTATCATGTTTCAATGACAAAAAATAAAATATTATATCATTGGATTTTATTTCTTGGTAGTAAACAAGGTGTTGTTGAAACACTTATACCTTCTTCAAATTAGAATCATAATCCTTCTCAGTATAAACACATAAATAATGATAGAGTTATATTTTAACCCTTTTATAATAGAAATGGATCACCATAAAATGATATAACACTCTTAATGGTGGACTATGTCCCATGATACACACTTTTAGGGGAATGAGAAACACATATCAAGTGTCAGATCACAACTACACCACCCAAAGTTTCTATCTTCATTGGTCTATATATCTATTATAAATTTGTAATAGTGGATATTTTTCCAATTACTAATAACATCATATAAACATATATATTTATTTAAAGGAATAATTATAATACATAACATGCTATATTCCAATGATATATAACTAAAATGTTGTAACTAGAAATCCAAAAAAATAATAACAACGAGAATATTAAATAACATGTTCTATGGTGATTATTAACTTATCCAAATGAAAATAATATCATAAATTAATGAATAAAACATCTATTTTAAGGAAATTAATTTTATGTATGAGGTCAATCAAACCCATTTTACATACAAAAAAAATATAAAAAAAATGATATGATAGAAGAGAGACTACATACCATAGATAGTGTTTAACATTAATCTAGAATCAGTTTGACGATGAGATCCACATTAAGTATGATCTAATCAAAATAAATATAAAATTACAGTATATTAAATAAAATCACCATAATTAAATAAGTATCAAAATCAAGATAAGATGAATTTTCATTATTATCTATAACAATGATTTTATGTTATAACTTTATTGAATATGATTTAAATGAGTTGCTTGATTTAGAATATCAAATAAAAAACAATTAGTGATTTAGTTTACTTCCATGATTAATATGTAGAAATAATTAATAATATGGTACCCTAATCTAGATATGATGTAAACAGAGTGTTTTTTATATCTTGGTGGTGATCAAGATCAACAATGTAATAAGTATGAATTGTAGGTTAAGACATGGGTAGGGAAAGCATTAAATAAGATCTTTAGTTATCAAATAATTATTAATCCCAAAAGAATTGGGTTTGATGTGTTAATGGTATAACGTGAGATAACAATTCCACACTTATTAAAAAACAATAAAAGTTTCTATAGGGTACCTGGTATAAGGTCATCATATTCCCTAGTCCTATATAAGTAGGTAATATAGGCCACACTATACACTATCAGTTACTTGGTACCATTTCCATAGGTACCCAATGCTACTCTTACACCAATACCCCATTTACCATCCTCAATACTTCCCTCTATCTCCCTCAGGACATTCTTAAACTTTAGTGTTCATCAATCCAATAACCAAAATACAATAATTAATTAAAAAAATTTATATCAAATTAAAAATGGTCATTTCAAAAACCGTTTACGGACCCCCATAATTCAGGAACCCCCACACAAAGTTGAACCATTGGTTTGTTTTAAGGGTATTAACTATGTAGAAGAATGACATCACACATTTAGGGTTATAAATTCTCAAATAAAATGGTTTTATGTATTCAAAAGGAACAAATAACATCCTTTTTATGAAAATATATTTTTTGGTTATCAATAGTGATGAAATTATCATTTAACCTATATCCCCAATCCTCTATTGATGTTGAGGTTTTAATGAAGGAAACTTGATGATACTTGGGAAAGTAATAAAATACCAATGTAACCAAAACAAGTACATGTTATTGTGGTCTATGAGGATGTAGGGTTTTATGGGGAGGGATTTTCTTCTTCATAAAAATTAAATAAGATAAAATAGGAGTGTTTACCTCAAATTAAAATGAAAAATGAAAAAATATACCATAATATATATATATATATTTAATCACTATATAAAAATAAAAAAAATGATAGTAACATAAGTTGTTTATAAATTCTCCCTTAATATCTTCACCTCTAATCCCAAACTGAAACTATTCAGATATATTTTTCTTATAAAATTTGATAATAAGATGAAATAGTTTAAAAAATATACATTTATAGACCACAAGGGACATCCAAGAATAAGGAAACTCAAAAATTATTAATGTTATACCTTAATAGAACACATTTCATAAAGAAATACTATACATATACCTTTCACATTTGAGGTTCTATTTTTGATATAAATAAATTATTATTTTAGGGTCCCTTATTTGTTGTAATTTTAATTATATAAGTCCAATAATATAATATTATTTATTTTACCATAATTTTTTTAAAAATTTACAATTAATATTTAATATCCATATAATCAATAAGTTGTTTTTAAAATATAAATTTATGAAAAAAACCATGTTAGTGAAATTAATGGGTCACCACACTCTCTCCACTATTAAATAATTATATAATGAAAAGAAATCATCCAAATAGTTTATTGATGGTACTATACTCAATATATTTGATCTATAATGAATAATCACAAATAATATTATCTCCCTTAAAGTACCATATTATAATATTCCTTAATCATGACTTAATATTAAATAAATATCACACCATCATGGATTTCAAGAGATTTATAATTGATAATTTATAATGTTTCATAACCATACCTCCAAAACAATAATGTGTACAAGTATTTATAAATGAATTCAGATAAAAAGACAACACCAAATGATATACACTGTTATGAATTAAAATTAGGGTAGTTTTATGATACCTAAGAAATTTAGAGCTATATTATATAATGTATATTTTGTCTCATCTCTTGGATACTGTAACAGAAATATAGTTTCATATGCTTTAAAATGTATCCCTAGCTTCTAAGGATTACAAAAAAGAATATATTATGAAAAATAATAACTTTAAAACTAAATATTATTTATCTCCTTACAATGAATACTTATCCTATTGAAGTATGTTAATATATAACATAAAAAATATTAGGTGAACCAGATAAATATTGTTATTAATTTTCTTTTTTAATCTATTAATTACTACATTATGAGACAATCATCAATTTTCTCTCATATGAACTATATATTTTCATATTAACTTTTCACACTTTTAATCAACCTTTTCTAATGGTGGGTACACATTTGCTATCACATAATAATTATTAAGAGGAATAATATAATATAGAACATAAAAAACACATCCCTCAAAATGATTTCATGATATTAATATAGGAAATAGAGAGAACACCACCCTTATTATAACCCTGTTTCAAATTACAATTTTGGTATTAAATGTTTAGTACACATGGAAAAGTGAGACTTAAAATAATAATTAGTATTATCAATCTCAAAATTGTACACCATTCCTTTTGTATGAGTAACTTATTTGGACTTGATAGTGAAGTGTGATTATCATGAAACATTTTCAAGAAGGTAAACCTCGTGGGAAGTATGTCAAGGGGTTTTTGAGTTAGTTGTCCTGGTAGATAGGATGGCTCATGGTACTTGGGAAACTAGTAGCACCATGTAGTCATGGGAAAAATAAATCTATATGGGATAGTTGGTGGGTATGTATGGTTCATAGATTCCATGTTGTTGTAAATGTTTTTTGATATAATACCATATATGATGTGATATTTCATGTCCAATGTTCAAGGTATGGTGTCTAGAATGACGATGTTACTATTTGGTGTGTGGTAGGAAGAATGAAACTCCCTTTGAAAAGTGGAAATGAAAATGAAAATTAATATTACTCATGTAAATAAGGTGAACTGTTATTATAGGGAGCACAAGTTATTATAACATCTCATATAATTTTGATTTTCCTAGAGTAGTGTAGATAAGTCTATCCTCCTAGTAAGTTTCTCATGTTTTGTGTGAATTATGAAAAATCACATTGAAAGATAATTTAATATAAAATGGGAATTTTGTAATTAGATAAGTGGATATTTGGTCATGTGGGTGTTATTTTATATTAAATGAGTCATGTTTATGGGGAAACTATTATTGATTTGGGGGACAAGTCCAAAGGTGCATATGGGATGGAATGAGATATTGTTGTAGTTAGTATTGTATTGTTATTAGAAAATGATTAAAAATTGACCATTTTCTATAATCACCAAACCCTTATTTCCTAAAAAAATAAAATCATCAACAATCTAATGATTATAACTTAAACCACATATTCTAAATGGTTCTCATGTTTTTATATTTGTCTATAATACATGAATAAATGATTTTTTAATGATAACTCCTTATATGATCGACCTCACATTTAATTATAAAATCAGTAAGGGAAGTCATAAAAATAAATTTTATCTAAAAATTATGGAGGAAAATATATTATTTATATATTCAACAAAAATAATATCCAAAATTAATCTAAAATGAGTTACCAAACTACATCAAACCGGGATATTATCCCTATAACCAAAAAATATTTTTTTGGCCCATGATTTCTCCAAATATATTAATTTTTTAAAATGAGGATGTTCCTATAAATTCTACTAAATTTGTATGATATATTTCTGAGAATAATTATGAAGATACCAATGAGAGAGAATTATTAACAATATACACAATTATCATCTAATATCCATAAATAAGTAGGGAACTAATATTTATTAGGATATATTTCAATATCTAATATATAATATTACTAAAGAAAACTAGATAAATTCACACCACCTTCCCTAACCCCCATGATAAAACAGTATTGAAACTAAAACATTGTTTATTTATATAAAAACCCTTTATTCTTACCACATTCCATTATCCACTACTAGAAAGACACACTATTAAATCAGTTAGATACCTATGCTCTACAGATATGAGTATGGAATGCTAAAAAGTAGAGATAACACTATCATATTATACATAAAACCATAAATTATATATTTATCTATAAAAAATCCCATATCATTATATAAATACTATTTTGGTTCCCTTTATAAGAAATATTATTAGCTTCATCAATGTTATATATTTTAATTCATAATCAATAAAATTAATATTGTTGTCGATGTCAAAATTAATTCAATTCATGAATATACAACTCATTATGATCATTACCACCAATTATTTTGTAATAATGTTTTATTATATCTATATGAATCAATATAACTCATTATTTCATATCCTAGAAGTTCCCTACCTAAAAAATAATAATCTAATACTTGGTTATTGTTTATCGAATTGAATTTCCACAAAATGAACTCATAATATTTTAGGAATATTGTATTCATAACTTGAGACAACTGTACTTCTTCTAAAAAATGATAAAATATGTAAATACATAACTACTTACCAAGGTTATATCATTTATCATTCCCCACCATAAAAATCATCTCAATAATTTGGTGGGTATTAAAAATCCAATGAGATCTAACTTATTGCACAAAATGTGCATGTTCTATAAGTACCAATAAATATATCTTTCAAAATAATTCAATTCAATATGTACTTGATGTAATGTTCTATGAAATAGATTAAAAACAATACATAACTAAAAACTTTACTCATAACCCATCTCTCAATTTTTTTCCAGTAAATTATATGTTGCATAGAATAAGTTTTCATATAATTCGTATATCTATAAGTGGTATCAACCGAATCCATTGATGTAAAATGAAATTTCTTGGGTTTAAATCCAGTAAATGATAAAACAGTGATACCCTGGGATTGGGGTCACCCTAATTAATGATTTTCATTTTTTATAGTGGTGTTATCATGAATATGAAACCCTAAAATCATGGATTCAAAGGGATCATCTCCAATAAAAAATGTCTCAAATTTTCCCTATTTATGATCTGGATAATAATTTCTCCATCTCTATTTATATTTTCCATTCCTTGAGATATGTGGGTAAGTAAAGGGTTATGACTTCAAAATGTATCTCTATATAATTTCTATGACCAAATAATTGATCCCTCTTGAAATAATCTCAAATCATGACTTTGGAGATCATAACAAACTCTATGAAATGTGAGCTATGATTTGGGGGTGTCATGTTTCCTTATTATATATCTAGTAGCTCAAGAATCATAAGAATCCATGTGGTTTATGGGTATAATTTCTATATGATGTGTATATAAACATATTTCCAGTCTACAAACACATCATCAAAATTCATTGAGGACTATGTCCAAAATATTTTTTCTATATCACTAATAAAATATTTTATAGGAATACGCTTAACATCATCATATAGAAGAATAATCCACTTAAAATTTACAACTAATACCCTTTCATATGTTGGATCAAATTTCATTGAACTATATGTGGTATTTCGAACTTAATATTTTGAAAATACACTAATTTTTTATTCATATATATATATATATTATTTAATGAACCAACCTACATACCCTATCAAACTGCTACATAACCCGACCCACCACATCCTCAAAGAGCATTCTCAATACCCACAGGTTGATGAATAACACCTGGGCATCAAACATCAGATAGAGGGAATGATTTCTCCCAAATAGAAGCAACATGGAAAATATATACAACATGGGACACAATGGAAAAGATAAATATATTCCATAACATAAAAAATAGTGGAAACCAAACAACTCAATAGTAGAAACTGTCTCCAAGCATAGGTCCAACAAAAAAGGACCAAAAAAATAGGAAAACCAACTACTACATGTTATAGCATGGAAAAAATACCACCATCTCACCACCAAATAGCCAACATAGTTAACCATAAACCTTTCTTCATCAATATAGAGCCTTTCCTTTCCCTAAATAAAAATACATAACAAGTTCTATGAACCACTGAAGGGGTATGCAGGTTGTGAGCTAATAGACTCAGTAGGGTCCCACCCATTAGTTCCATATCAAGACTTATAAAAATAATTAAATATTTATCAACATTATAGAAAAAAGGAAAGATAATAGTTTAATAGTTTTTATATCAAAAATCATGGAATTTTTTTACTTCCTCTATCACATTTCAAAATAAAAAATGAAATAAATTTCAAATAACTTCATAACCATATATCATACTAGATATATAAACTCAAAACAAATCATGCATCACATATCATATCAAATCCCTAATAGTACAAAAAATAACACAAACCAAAATGTAGCCCAAATTGGACAAGAATAACAGGTAACATCACACTAAGGATCACACTAGGCTAGGTTATCTAGGACAATCATACCTAATATAGAAAATAGATTACACATTAAGCCCCTAGAAATATGTACCAAGTCTAGAGAGAAAAGGAACACCCCAACAGGTGAACCCCCTAACATGTCTAAAAAGTTCCTAAAATAACAATAATAAGGAAAGAGGAAATCCCAATGGTAAAACCCACTAAAAGTGGAATTAACCTATTACAATACCTTACACCTAAGTACCCAATTATTTCCATGTGCTCTATTTTCCAAACTAGTTCATCAAAAAATTTCATCATTTCTTTTTTTAAAACCATTTCAAAAAACCATTTCACAATTCTGTGAAAACCCATTTTAATTTACCCAGACCATGGGAAACCAATCTTTTATAAAAACCCAG
Organism: Viscum album; assembly: GCA_963277665.1. Taxonomy (NCBI): domain Eukaryota; kingdom Viridiplantae; phylum Streptophyta; class Magnoliopsida; order Santalales; family Viscaceae; genus Viscum; species Viscum album. The sequence goes on along the minus strand of OY728121.1, from coordinate 81,747,932 downwards.
TTCCACACACCAAAATAAATCAGTCATCTCATGCCATTTCATTTAATAAAACATTTTATCAAAAAAAGATGAAATGTATGTCACCAACACATGATAGATATGGAACCGCATACCTCAAAATATAGGGTCACACATTCCCACAAAATGATCCACCAACATGAAGAATAAAGAAATGAAAAAGGAGTCCCTAGATTCATTATAAACATCAAATAATTTATTCAATTTGACCAAATGGTTGGGTGAGATGAGGAGTCAACTAATACCTCAATAATGCACACCACTACACCACAACCAATAAGATAACTGATACATAGAACAAGATCACATCATAGATCTAGATAGAAATAAGAGGAATAACCACCATGGATAAAAAAATCCAATATCAAAATCTAACACCACTACCAAAATAAGAGGAAATTAAGAATTAGAAAGTCTTACTCAACTGGAGAGATGAAATCCATCTAAAATTGTGATCATTCATTGAAGGAATCAATCTAGATCAAATAAATAATACCCAAATTTCCATAGAACTTCTAGGTCGATAGGGGAAGGAGGGATATAGAAGAATGAATGAAAAATAATCTAATGAAATACCATAAATTCATTTTATTTGATATTTTATCGATGTTCAATCCCATTAAATGTCATGTAATACTTAGGGATCTGATATTCTAGAAAACCAGTTTTCTTTTTATTAAAAAAACTGATCTTTTAATATTACATGACATGTAACTTGTGCATGGTGTATATTTCCTTCACTATATGTACCGACTTCACAGAATATTCCTTGCAGAAGATACATGTTGTATACTCCCATTATGTGACATGTATTTATCATGACGAATGTGAAAACTATAGATTCATACACAAAAAAGAAAATACCATAGGAGTTATCCAAACTCTAGGAGAAAACCATAAATCCACTACACCTTTAACTAGATTCATTTAATTAAAAAAAACATCCATCTCTAAACATTAGGTAATTTTTCTCAGAAAATGTTCTCCATCCTAGGGAGTCCAAATACCAACCCAATTCTAGTGGAAAACAAGAAAATAGAAGGAAAATACCTAAAAGCAGGTAAATTCTTGTTACAAAACCCCCACCATAAGAATTCCTATCACTATAAAGTCATGTGGAAGAATGAATTCTAGTATAGTGGTGAGTCCACTACTCCCACATCAATTAATCACACCCCCAAGTATCATTGTAATTCAATTTGTGCCACCATAACAATCTTACCAAAAAAATGGGATTCCCACTCAAGACTTTCACTTGAGATTCAATGATCTAAAATGGATATTCAACAATAAAAACATCTATCTCTAAATAAATATCTTCCATACTCAGACTATGATAGGGGTTAAGATGAAATTTAATGGTCTATGATATGTGGAAAACATCATGATTTCCTGTTAACTAAGCCAAAAATGTTAACTAATAAGGAACCTACCCAATCCACTCAATAACCTAAAATGGTAAAAAATATCTTAGATCCACCTTTACATATTTTCCAAGACAATGGTGACCCAACCTAGGAGAAAATTTGAAGAAAACCCAGTCACCTATAGAATACTTAAATGGATGATGTTGTTGATCCATATAAGATAACTATTGACTTTGAGCTATATCCAGACAATGACATATATCCTGAATCCACAAAGATATATCCTAACACTACCACAAAACTGGGCAAGGCATGCGCCTACCTTTATTAGCGCTAACAGTAAAGTGCTGATAAAGGGTTGGGCCTTTATCAGCGCTAAAAAAGTGCTGATAAAGGTTGTATTTATCATCACTTTTCATTTTAGTGCTGATAAATACATCCTTTATTAACACTTTTTACTAGCACTGATAAAGGCTCACATGGATTTGTTAAAAACCCGCGGGTCCTCTTCCTCCTCCCTGCACCCGGTCAAGCTCTCGCGGAAGCCCTCCTCTGCTGCCGCTGCCGCCGCTGCCGCCGCTGCCGCCGCTGCCGCCGCCTACTCCTCCTCCACCGCGGCCGCCGCCTCCTCCTTCTCCTCATCCTCCGGCCGCCGCGTCCTCCTCCTACAGCCGCCGCGTCCTCCTCCTCCGGCCGCCTCCTCCTCCTCCTCCTCCTCCTCCCCCGCAGCCTCGTCCTCCTCCTCCTCCACCGACGCTTCCTCCTCCTCCTCCTAGTCCGTGGACTCATCCTCCTCCTCCTCCACCGGAGCCTCCTCCTCCTCTGCCTACTCCACTGCCTCCTCCTCCTCCACCGTGGCCTCCTCCTCCTCCTCCTCCTCCTCCCCCTCCTCCTCCACTGCCTCCACTGCCTGCACTGCCTCCGCGCTGCCTCCGCGCTGCCTCCGATTACTCCGCTGTCGACACCTCCTTCTACTCCACCACCGGGTCCTCCTCTTTAAGGTGATTCAAATTGAATTTTCATGAATTAATTATGTTTGTAATGGGTAAGTGTTTGGACAACTATTCTTCGTGTTGAATCTTCAGTTTCCATGGGTGGTTTGGGATTGTGGTTATGTTTTGATCCTGACTATGGGTTGTTTTTATGATTTCCCACCACTTCATTAGATTTATTTAGTTATTATTATGTTTTGGTGTTTTCATTTGGTTCATGTATCTCTTTATCTTCCCACTAACGATTATCTTATGGCTATTAATTTTGAGATGGGTTTGAGGAAATATATCAGATTTATTCTTATTGTTCTAAGTCTACCAACCTATTTTTAGGTGTTTCCCAAGGTATTGATGTGAGAGGAATATTTTAATTGAAATATTGGTCTCAATGGTGTTCCATTAATGGGTGGTGTAGGCTCCACTTTTTTAAGTGCTCTTAGTTAAAATAAGAGGCTTGAAATGGTGGAGGATCACATCCTAAAAGAAAGGGGGATTCTTAATAGGGAAATAATACATAGACGAGTCTAATCTAGAAAAAATCAATGTAGTAGAGGTCATTCATGAGGAATCATAATCTTGGCCAACCACAATTCGAGGTGAATTTTTTTAATTCTTCTATAGTATTGGTTTCATTTCAAAATGGTGAATCCTAGTCAATAATTTCACATATTTTTTTATTACTTGGTTATGACGACAGAGTTTATGAATTATTTCATGTATTGCCTAACCCTTTTGGGTAGGAAAAATGGTCATGGTTTCATGTTCTTTGAGAGTTGTGTTGTGGTACTTGGCATGGAGGACATTTCGGAATTCCATGTTTTGGACCTGGTCTTTTCCGATCTCATTATCATCTTGGATTTTTTTATTGGATTTAGTTCACTAGATGACTATTATCACCATTGGGTTCAGTTACTTACTCTTAACAAGAGATTCTGTGTCTTTTATGGAGATTGTGATCTATAACCATGGAGGGTATGACAAGTTGCTTATATGTTATGGTTCATATCATGTCATTTTTCCAAGGTTTTCCTTGGGGTTGTTGAGAAGTGTTCTTCATGTGGAATTCCAGTGGTCATGGAAAAGTACACAAAATCATTTCTAGAGGACTTGATGGGATAACCTCCCCAATGAGTGTTTGCGTTTTCTATCTATTTGCTTCACAGGAAGATCCCATTTTCCATTCCATCACATCATAAGGCTCTGGCCGATTTAGAGGAGCTAAAAGATCAGCTACAAGATCTTTAGGGAAATGGTTCTATCTATATGATCATGTCACTATGGGATTTTCCAATTCTGTTTTCAATGGTGTCATATCATAGCCTATTAATTTTAACAGTCTACCGTAGACATAGCCAGGTGACAGTAATGAATAATTACATATTTCCTATAATTGATGATTTGTTTGACCATCTTATAAGGTTCTGTTGGTTTTTGAAAATTTTCTAGAGATCAGGGTACCAACAGTTGAGGGTTTGGGAAGAGGATTCTCAAAAGATAGATTTTTAAAGTCGATATGGAAATTTAAAGTATTTATGAATTCCATTTGGGATCACCAATGCTCTATCTATTTCATGGAACTGATGAACTAGATCTTTAATATCTTTCTAGACACCTCCATTTTCGTTTTTTAGAATACTTCTTGTTGTATTACAATATATAGGAGGAGTACTCCGATAATCTGGAGGTTGTTTTTGGTGTTTTTAGAGAGCTTTGTCTTTATTACAATATTATAAATTCCCCATATTTTGTTTAAGAAGTATTGTTTCATGGTCACATTATTTCCTTGGAAGGAGTTCTAGGTTATCCAGAAAATGTTCGAGAATTCATTTCTCCTCTAACCTATATACTCATCCCATGGATTTCAAATAGGATGAATATAAATAAAGAATGGATGAATTCTAATCGGTTGACAAAAGAGTATGAAGAAGGCGTGAAAGAATTTATCAAGTTTGCAAAAGATCATGCATGTGACTCTTCTCAAATCCTTTGTCCGTGTTTACGCTGTTGTTATTCAAAACAAATTAGTCCAGATGAGTTGGAAGTACACTTGATCTGTCATGGAATAGATCAAAGTTATACATGTTGGAATAAACACGGGGAAGAAATGAATGTAAGTAGTGACTGGGGTGACACTGTGTTTTATGGATCATCTGATATGATTACAAACATGAACAATGAAGATGACCGTATGGAGGATGTGATTATAGATGTGAATGATGATGAAGATCGTATTGAGAAAATGACAAGGACCTTCGAAGATGAACTTCATGATTGCCCAAAATTGTTTGAGAAGTTAAAAAGTTGTGCAAAGACGCCATTGTATGCTGGTTGCACTAAATATACAGCATTGTCAGCCGTACTGAAGCTGTATAATTTGAAAGCAGATAACGGGTGGAGTGACGGCAATTTTACGAAACTACTTGCCCTCTTGAATGACATGCTCGCAGAAGACAATGAGCTCTCGAGCCGAACATACGATGCCAAACGAATGCTACGCTCTATGGGTATGATCTCTGAAAGAATACACACCTGCCCGAATGACTGTATAATGTTTCTAAAGGACCACAAATCACTTAAAGAATGCCCAAAGTGCGGTGCTTCTCGATACAAGAAAGATGAATCTAGTCCTACTAAAGTTTTATGGTACTTTCCAATCATTCCAAGGTTTAGACGCCTATATGGAAGTGAGGAGACTATAGAACAATTAACATGGCATGCAGATACAAGAATTAAAGATGGTATACTACGTCACCCGGTATACTCTCCTCAGTGGAAGAGAATCGATCATGAGTATCCTGAATTTGGAAACGAGTCAAGAAACCTTTGTCTTGCGTTATCTACAGATGGAGTGAATCCTTTTGGTTTTCAAAGCAACAGTCACAGTACATGGCCGGTTATGTTGATAAATTATAACTTACCACCGTGGTTATGCATGAAACGAAAATACATCATGTTATCTACGCTTATATCAGGACCAAAACAACCGGGTAATTATATTGATGTTTATTTAGCTCCATTGATCGAAGATTTGAAATTATTGTGGGATTCAGGTGTTACATTGTATGATTCTTACAGAAAGGAAGATTTCACTTTGAGAGTCATATTGTATGGGACGATAAATGAATTCTCTGCTTATGGAAATTTGTCAGGATATAGCATTAAAGGAACTCAAGGATGTCCCATTTGCGAAGAAGGTACACAATCAATTAGGTTGAAACATTCATCGAAAAACGTGTTTCTAGGACATCACAGATTTCTACCGCGACGACATAAGTACCGTTCTTGGAAGACATAATTTTATGGAAGTTCAGAAGAATGCACAACACTGTCTCCACTAACAGGCGATCAATTGTTTGAGAAAGTTAAAAATGTGGACACTACTTTTGGTAAACTGGCTTTGAAAAACCTTACGAAAATCGGTTGGAAAAAGAGATCAATTTTTTTTGAATTACAATACTGGAATTGTATATATGTAAGACATTTTATTGATGTTATGCATGTAGAAAAAAATGTATTTGACAGTGTTATCGGCACGTTGCTAAATACATCTGGAAAAACAAAAGATGGAGTTAAGGCTAGGTTGTACATGGTTGAGATGGGAATACGAGAAGAGTTGGAACCAGTGAAGGGTGAAAAACGAACATTTCTTCCTCCTGCTACTTACACCCTTTCCACGCAGGAGAGATAACAGTTTTTCAACTTCTTGAATGACGTAAAGGTTCTAGAGGGGTATTCTTCAAATATCAGTAACCATGTGTCAATGAGCGACTTGAAGTTAAAAGGTCTGAAATCACATGAATGTCATGTTTTGATGAAAAATCTCATTCCAATTGATTTACATTGCATTTTGCCCAAGAATGTCCGCCATACATTAACGAAACTATGTTTCTTCTTCAAAGCTATATGCAGCAAAGTTATAGACCCGGCGAAATTGCCAGCTATGGAAAAAGAAATTGCCGTCATATTATGTGAATTAGAAATGTTCTTCCCGCCTTCATTTTTTGATATGATGGTTCATTTGATGGTCCACTTGGTGAGAGAGATTCAACTATGTGGACCTGTACATTACAGATGGATGTACCCCATTGAACAGTATATGAAGATTTTGAAAGGGTATGTCAAAAATCGAAGTCGGCCAGAGGGTTGTATTACAGAGCGATATATTGTTGAGGAAGCCGTTGAATTCTGTACCGAATACTTGTCTGGTGTTGAAAGCATTGGCTTACCGAAATCTCGTCACACTGGGCGGCTTGAGGGTGAAGGAATTTCTGAAAGAAAGGTTGTCACAATGAATATTACAGATCGGGAGCATGCCCAACTTTATGTTTTTCATAACAGTTTCGACGTTGACCCATATGTTGAAATCCACAAATAAATTCTTAGGTATTTGAATCCATCAAGGGCTGAAAAATGGATATCAGATACACATAATCGACAGTTTATAGGATGGTTTTAAGATCATATTTTTAAGAAGTCAGATGAAAATCCAAAGTCAATTTCGGAATGACTTCGATGGCTAGCCGGAGGACCAAGTGTGTATGCATTATCTTACAATGCTTATGTAGTTAATGGTTATACATTTTATACTAATGAACATGATGAAGATAGTACCATGCAGAATAGTGGGGTTACACTTGTGGCTGAAGCGATGCATGTTTTCAGTGATAAGGACAGAAATCCAATTTATGCGAATATGTCATACTTTGGCATCATCAAACAAATATGGGAGTTGGATTATACGGAATTTCAAGTTCCGATATTTCAATGCAAGTGGGTTGATAACAGGAGTGCTGTTAAAATAGATGATTTGGGATTCGTGAAAGTTGATTTCAGTAAGGAAGGGGAGAAAGACGAACCATTTATAATGGCATCACAAGCAGTGCAAGTATTTTATGTTCCAGATCCCACAAACCGAAACTGGTCAATTGTTCTGTTATCGACCAAAACAGCTGAAGGGTCAGATGAAAATTCAATGGAAGATGACCCTTTCATTGGGACTTTTCAATCATTTCGCAGTGGTCCCAATGTAGATGATGTTTTGTATGTCATAGGAGACCACAATGAAGGGATATGGATAGTTGATATAGGGGTCAAATCCCTTCAGCCTTTAAAAAAAGGGAGTTCAATAATCAGGTTATTGATTTTTATTGTAATATAGATTGTGTTACATTATGTTATTATCTGTTCGCTGCTACTTTTATGTGATCTAAATTAAATTTTAAACCAGTTCTGCAGATAATGACTTCTTCACCTGCTGATGCACCCAATCCCGAGACACAACACGTCTCTCAACCTGTTGCAGCTGGTCCCACTGCTGAGAGACAATAGGTCTCTCAACCTGTTGCAGCTGGTCCCACTGCTGACGTACAACAGGTCTCTCAACCTGTTGCAGCTGGTGTTAGTGCCGATGCTAGTGCCTCGGAGAAACATAATGATGATGCAGAAACTGAGGAAATGGTAGGCGATGAAACCCTAGGGAAACAAAAAAAACAGGTGCGCCATAGTTTGACAGTTTTAGCAAAAATCCTTAAGGCAAAAGCAAAAGGCATCAAATATGAGGTGGGATGGAATAAGCTAGGCCAGCCTGTAAACCCCAACAAAGCCATGTTTAGTAGCTACATTGGAATCGTCACTCGACAACGCGTGCCGATTGATGTAGAGTCGTGGCACCATGTTGTCAGCAGGTTGAAAACATTAATGTGGGAAGAGATTACGATAACATTGTGATATCATCTATTTAATTTATTAAAATAAAATAAAATATTGAAATATTGACTAACCCTTCATCATCTCTTGCAGAGTGCATTTATAGTAGATGTTTCGCACAAAGAATATGTTTTCAGACTGGCAGGAAGGATTCATAGAGGCTTTCACAGCATTTTAACGAAACATCATCTGAAAGATGCCGAAGGTAAAATCAAGCCGCACCCGCCTCCTCTTTATGCACACTTGATATCCCAAGGAACGTGGGATGCATTTTGCAATCGTCGCGCGGAACAGAATTTTCAGGTACATTGTGTTTGGTTACACGTTGTGTAACATTGCTTGTATTCAGCACGTTGATTGATAGGTTTTTATTTATGAAACAGCAACTGAGTGCTGAAAATAAAGAACGGGCAGCAAAACCAGCGTACCCCTACCGTAAATCAAGGTTGGGGTACGATTCAATTGAAAAACAATTGGTATGTATTTTAAAAGTACTGTAATAATTTTATGTGACATAAAACAACACTATAACCATGTTTCTCTGTTTATATACAGATTGATGAAGCAAAATCTCAAGTCACTTCCATTCCACGCCATGTGCTATGGAAGGAGGCTCGTGTTAATAAAGAGGGGAAACTGATAGATGAAAACACACAAAAAGTGTGGGAAACATGTGTAAGTATGACATAATATAAACCTATTTTGCTTTAAATCACTATTACATAACGATGCTTACTTATTTTTTCATATTTTCTATTTGACATAGTCACAAGAATCAAAAACACCCGCACCGGATGCAGACATACTTTCAACGGCCTTGAAACAGCCAGAACAATATGGCCGCGTCATAGGTGTGAGTTTTGGGGTGTCACCCCGGACATATTTTCAGAAAAAAAACAAGTGGATGAACAAACTAAAGAATTGCATGTAATGAGAGATAAAGTAACTACCCTTGAGGAACTAATCCAAACTCAAGGAAAGATGCTAACGAGTTTGATGGAGGAGAGGCGAAGAGAACAAACAAATCAAGAACAACCCCTGTGAGAAGATCCACCCCTCACCAGCTTTGAGGCGAGCCATTCCCCTCAAAGACCTAACTTAACCGAGGTAATCAATGTTATAATATTCGTTTTTGTGAGATGTGAATCACATAGACACTGATACCTTTCATGTAATGATATTCTGCAGGGTGAAAATGACTGTGATTTATATCAGTCAACTCCCACCCATCGCCTTGTAGCGAGGGATACAGTGTTCAATATGCAGAATGACACGCTACACTCCAGAACACTTCCAACCGGTCATGTCAAAGTGTCGATTAACGTAGATCATGAGCCGAGCACCGAGCTACCCGTGCCAAATGACGATGACGACATTCATACGGTGGAAAAAGCTGTTGGAACATTCGTTGCATGGCCGTCGAATCTTGTAAAAAAACATGTCGAGCAGGAGGTATTCATTTCCAGTTCATTTTTCAAGCAGAACCTTTAACATTAAATTAGAAAATGGTTTAACTGATGAATGTTATTATAGAAGGATAAAATGGAGAAGCTAAAACAAAAGACCGGCTCCAACATTGGATCAACCAACTGATCAAAATGATCTACTGAGAGCGCGTTCACCCCGCCCGTTCTATATCCACATTTAATATCATTGTAAGCTCATGTGGATACGAAAATGAAAGACGGCAAGAGTCATACAATTGTTTGTGAAAAAGATATGTACGGAGAGGAAACAATAGATTTCGTTAGTGCAGATGCTATTTCTGAGATCATCACATACGACTGGCTAGGCGCCTCAGTTATAAATGTATACATGAGGTATGTTTTCATGATTTGATTTTACAGAAGATGATATAATTTGATAATTATAGATAAATACATCTCATATTTTTCACATGCGTATATATGAAAAACAATTGAAGGGATTTTCCCATGAATACAAATTTGGACTCGTTAGTCCTCACACCATTTCTACACAACGAACAGAAATAGATTCTAATTTTCAGGCTGAATTGATGTCAAATCTACTCAGAACATTTGAAAGAAGAATTATGACTAACAGGCTCTTTTTAATACCAAATATTCAAGGGTAAAACTCTAAATTTTAATCATATCAATTATATTTTCATTTCTATCAGTACTTATTTCTTTTTGTGTTTTTAGGGAACATTGGATGCTCATTGCAGTCAATTTGGATACTCCAAAGATTTATTTTCTGGATTCACTGCATGGATATCCAACTAACCGACCACAGATGATGGTGATTTTCAATTTGTAATACACTATATCCAACATTTTAGAACTAAATATCTAGTTATATAATTTATATTATCTTTTAATGAGGATTTTGTTATGATAGGGCGGTGTATGAATATCGTCTAAAGGCTGGAATGAATCCAGGGTGTAAGGACGACAATGCCCACATGATTTACAAATGGAGAAGTATCTGGGTATATATAATTATATTTCACTATCCAAATACATATAAAAAAAAATTACTTATTTTTCTCGATGTTTCTGCAGTGTCCGAAACAAACAAATGACAAGGACTGCGGTTATTATGTTTGTAAATTTATGAAAGAGATCGTATTTCATGAACAAACTAGCATCCCTAAAGAGGTATTTTTGAAAATAATTACTACTTTTTTTAAAATAATTATTAATCCTTTGTGTATTTATATTTTTTCAGTACTAATATGACTGTCGCACAAACTCCTATTCAGAAGATGATATAAATGTCTTTAGAAACGAATGGGCATTATACCTTATGGAAGAATGTAAACAAATAGGACAATGAAGGTGAATTCCTAATACTTATGTTATCTTTATATGGTCATTGATATCTCCCTTTACACTTATTGAGAATCTATGATATCCCTTTGTTATGTTTCATATCCTTAGATTAGTGAATTCTTACAACTTAGTTTGAAAATGACATAAACTTTGGAAAACAACACCAATGACATACAGAAAACCGAGAAAACGCATTCGTATTGTTTTGATACTTTAGGAAAACGATCCATGAGTCATTTGTTACGTGTAAGAATCAACCACACCTCAATCCGATGCACGGTGTGACTGATATGGATAAAAGTGTCTGATATCAGTTTCAAATTGAGATAAACTTTGGAAAACAACACCAATGACATACGCCAAACCGAGCAAACACATTCGGATTGTTTTTATACTTTAGGAAAACAATCCACGAGTCATTTGTGATGTGTAAGAATTGACCGCACCTCAATCCGACACACGGTGTGACCAATATGGCTAAAAGTGTCTGATATCCGTTTCAAATTGAGATAAACTTTGGAAAACACCACCAATGACATATGCCAAACCAAGAAAACACATTCAGATTGTTTTGATAATTTAGGACAACGATCCACGAGTCATTTGTGACGTGTAAGAAGTGACCGCACCTCAATCCGACGCACTACGTGACCGATATGGCTAAAAGTGTCAGATATCGGTTTCAAATTGAGATAAACTTTGGAAAACAACACCAATGACATACGCCAAACCAAGAAAACACGTTCGGATTGTTTTGATACTTTAGGAAAACGATCCACGAGTCATTTGTGACGTGTACGAATCGACCGCACCTCAATCCGACACACGGCATGACCGGTATGGCTAAAAGTGTCTGATATCAGTTTCAAATTGAGACAAACTTTGGAAAACAACAACAATGACATACGCCAAACTGAGAAAACACATTAGGATTGTTTTGATACTTCAGGACAATGATCCACGAGTCATTTGTTACATGTAAGAATCAACCGCACCTCAATCCGACGCACAGTGTGACCGGTATGGCTAAAAGTGTCTGATATCAGTTTCAAATTGAGATAAACTTTGGAAAACAACACCAATGACATATGCCAAACCGAGCAAACGCGTTCGGATTATTTTGATACTTTAGGAAAACGATCCACGAGTCATTTGAGACGTGTATGAATTGGCCACACCTCAATCCGACGCATGGTGTGACCGGTATGGCTAAAAGTGTCTGATATCAGTTTCAAATTGAGATAAACTTTGGAAAACAACACCAATGACATACGCCAAACCGAGCAAACGCGTTCAGATTGTTTTTATACTTTAGTAAAACGAACCACGAGTCATTTTTGACATTTAATAATTGACTGCACCTCAATCCGATGCACGGTGTGACCAGTATGGCTAAAAGTGTCTGATATCAGTTTCAAATTGAGATAAACTTTGGAAAACAACACCAATGACATACTCCAAACCGAGCAAATGTGTTCGGATTGTTTTGATACTTTAGGACAACGATCTAAGAGTCATTTGTGACGTGTACGAATTGACCGCACCTCAATCCGACGTACGGTGTGACCGGTATGGCTAAAAGTGTATGATATCAGTTTCAAATTGAGATAAACTTTGGAAAACAACACCAATGGCATACGCCAAACCGAGAAAACACATTCGGACTGTTTTGATACTTTAGGAAAATAATCCACGAGTCATTTGTGATGTGTATGAATCGACCACACCTCAATCCGACGCACGGTGTGACTGGTATGGATAAAAGTGTCTGATATCAGTTTCAAATTGAGATAAACTTTGGAAAACAACACCAATGACATACTCCAAACCGATAAAACGCGTTCGGATTGTTTTGATACTTTAGGAAAACGATCCACGAGTCATTTTTGACATGTACGGATCGACCGCACCTCAATCCGATGCATGGTGTGACCAGTATGGCTAAAAGTGTCTGATATCAGTTTCAAATTGAGATAAACTTTGGAAAACAACACCAATGACATACCCCAAACCGAGAAAACGCATTCGGATTATTTTGATACTTCAGGACAACGATCCATGAGTCATTTGTGATGTGTACGAATCGACATCACCTCAATCTGAGACACGGTGTGACCGGTATGGCTAAAAGCGTCTGATATCAGTTTCAAATTGAGATAAACTTTGGAAAACAACACCAATGACATACGCCAAACTGAGAAAACGCATTCGGATTGTTTTGATACTTTAGGAAAACGATCCACGAGTCATTTGTGACATTTAAGAATTGACCACACCTCAATCCGACGCATGATGTGACCGGTATGGATAAAAGTGTCTGATATCAGTTTCAAATTGAGATAAACTTTGGAAAACAACACCAATGACATACATCAAACCGAGAAAACGCGTTCGGATTGTTTTGATACTTTAGGAAAACGATCCATGAGTCGTTTGTGATGTGTACGAGTCAACCACACCTCAATCCGACACACAACGTGACCGGTATGGCTTTAAGTGTCTGATATCAGTTTCAAATTGAGATAAACTTTGGAAAACAACACCAATGACATACGACAAACTGAGAAAATGCGTTCGGATTGTTTTGATACTTTAGGACAACGATCCACGTGTCATTTGTGATGTGTACGAATCGACCGCACCTCAATCCGATGCATGGCGTGACCGGTATGGCTAAAAGTGTCTGATATCATTTTCAAATTGAGATAAACTTTGGAAAACAACACCAATGACATACGCCAAACTGAGAAAACACGTTAGGATTGTATTGATACTTTAGGAAAACGATCCACGAGTCATTTGTGACATGTAAGAATTGACCACACCTTAATCCGACGCACGGTGTGACCGTTATGGCTAAAAGTGTCTGATATCAGTTTCAAATTGAGATAAACTTTGGAAAACAACACCAATGACATATGCCAAACTGAGAAAATGCATTCGAATTGTTTTTATACTTTAGGAAAACGATCCACGAGTCATTTTTGACGTGTACGAATCGACCGTACCTCAATCCGACACACGGTGTTACCGGTATGGCTAAAAGTGTCTGATATCAGTTTCAAATTGAGATAAACTTTGGAAAACAACACCAATGACATACGCCAAACTGAGAAAACATGATCGGATTGTTTTGATACTTTACGAAAACAATCCACGAGTCATTTGTGACGTGTAAGAATCGACCGAACCTCAATCTGACGCACAGTGTGACCGGTATGGCTAAAAGTGTCTGATATCAGTTTCAAATTGAGATAAACTTTGGAAAACAACACCAATGACATACGCCAAACTGAGAAAATGCGTTCAGATTGTTTTGATACTTTAGGAAAACGATCCACAAGTCATTTGTGACATGTAAGAATCGACCACACCTCAATCCGATGCACGGTGTGACCGGTATGGCTAAAAGTGTCTGATATCACTTTCAAATTGAGATAAACTTTGGAAAACAACACCAATAACATACGCCAAACCGAGCAAACGCGTTAGGATTGTTTTGATACTTTAGGAAAACGATCCACGAGTCATTTGTGACGTTTAAGAATTGATTGTACCTCAATCCGACACACGGTGTGACTGGTATGGCTAAAAGTGTCTGATATCAGTTTCAAATTGAGATAAACTTTGGAAAACAACACCAGTGACATACACCAAACCGAGCAAATGAGTTCGGATTGTTTTGATACTTTAGGAAAACGATCCACGAGTCATTTGTGACGTGTACGAATCAACCGCACGTCAATCCGACGCACGACGTGACCGGTATGGCTAAAAGTGTCTGATATCAGTTTCAAATTGAGATAAACTTTGGAAAACAACACCAATGACATACGCCAAACCGAGAAAACGCGTTCAGATTGTTTTGATACTTTAGGACAACGATCCACGAGTCATTTGTGACGTGTACGAATCGACCGCACCTCAATCCGACGCACAGTGTGACCGATATGGCTAAAAGTGTCTGATATCAGTTTCAAATTGAGACAAACTTTGGAAAACAACACCAATGACATACGCCAAACCGAGCGAACGCGTTCGGATTGTTTTGATAATTTAGGACAATAATCCACGAGTCATTTTTGATGTGTATGAATCGACCGCACCTCAATCCGACGCACAACGTGACCGGTATGGATAAAAGTGTCTGATATCAGTTTCAAATTGAGATAAGCTTTGGAAAACAACACCAATGACATACGCCAAACTGAGAAAACACGTTCGGATTGTTTTGATACTTTAGGACAACGATCCACGAGTCATTTGTGACGTGTATGAATAGACCGCACCTCAATCCTACCGACGCACGGTGTGACCGGTAAAGCTTTTCATTAGATAAAGAATTAGTATTTATTAAATGAGATAAATCAATCAAAAACATATTGATTTTACATTATTCCCTTTCATTGTTATGAAAATGAAAACTTTTGAGTTTAAAATTTCATATTTTAGTTTCACATTTTAATATTAATGTATTCTTTCATATTACTGTTTTAATTTATTTCATTATTGCATTACTAACATAATATTTGTTTTCTTATATAGGTGAATTTTTTTCCTTGAGTTCAGATGCTTTGTTCGGCAACAAATACCGTCGAGAGCGGATCACAGATATCAAAGGATGAAACATGAATGTTTATAACTATTGTTGAATAATTGTAAATGTAACCATGTAAAACAATGTTTGAAATGTATATAACAATGATTTTTTTTGTATTCATGATGTTAAGTAAATGTATATACCGTTGTCGGTCAAAATATTGGGTGTGGGTGCTATGGTGTGCAGGTGTGCATGTGATACTTTGTGCAGGTATTATGGTGTGCAGGTGTGCAGGTACTATTTTGTAGGTGCAGGCGATGGGGCCTTTATCAGCACTTTTTTAGCACTGATAAAGGAACCCTTTATCAGCGCTCCGTCAAGCGCCGATATAGGAGACCTTTATCAGCGCTAAAAGAAGCGCTGATAAAGGGGTCCTTTATCAGCGCTCTGAGAAGCGCTAATATAGGGGACCTTTATCAGTGCTCAGAGAAGCGCTGATAAAGGTGGTCCTTTATCAGTGCTTTTTTTAGCGCTGATAAAGGTCGCCTATATCAGCCCTTCTCGGAGCGCTGATAAAGGGGACCCCCCTTTATCTATGCCGGCATTAACAATGCTTTTGTAGTGCTATTAATGCCGATTTTTAGCGCTGATAAAGGGCCAGTTTGTAGTAGTGTAAACCAAAATTATTCCCACAAAATATTCTTCACCCACCACTACCAAAAAATAGAAGATCTATACTAAAAAATATACAAATCCTCAAAAGTATCCATTCTAATTGATGACTGATAGATATTGTTATAAGAATACTCAATTAGTCCTAGAAGGATATACCTAGATTTACAAAAATTGATAATACCATCTAAAGTTAAAGACCAACTGGAAATAATCTCCCCCCATACAGAGTTTCTCTAATTCCTCTAAAATCAACATCTGGTTACTGAATCTACATAATAGACATAACAATATATGATGAAAAATGAACACTGGAAAGAAACACACCTACAACATCCTCCTAAACATCCATAGAAAACCGAGGAAAATGTTCTATAAGGTTTCAATCTTCTTTTGATTCAAGAACAACTTACGGTGGAACATTCCTACTAAGAGTTTTTATAATTATATTCCCACTCCCCATGGTGTAAGTGATATAAAAGTAAAACATATGAAGGTATTCTACCCACCACATCTATATAAGATTCATGTTCTTCTTAGAAAAGATAGATCTTAAAATCTTATGGCTATAAATGACTATAAACTATTACCATGTTTTCTGAGATAATGATTGACTGAATCCCTCATGAGGGGGAGGGAGTGATTTTTGTTCTTAAAAATAACTCTATATTATACCACCTTCTTTAAATTAAGTGAGTCCAAACCTTTCCTTAATAATATATTCTACCAAAATATGAAATCATGTAGAAACGAAATTAGACACAAATATTTATAGTTGTTTGGGGAATAAAAATACCCTAGTCCACTCTACCAACACTCTAATCCATGAGTTTTGTGATTTTAACTCTAACATCCATTCTATCGGGGGCTCCCAATTGATTATAATTAGCTATCACTTAATACAAAGGTCTCAGAGCTTTCAACCAAGATCTACCTTTAAAAGACCTATCCGCTATCATAATAACACTCTTAAAATGAGTGAAAACATGATAATATTAATATAAACATTGAGTGGAATGTATGAAACACATAGTTTTAAGAAGAAACTAATAGTAGATGAAGATTATTCCTGAGAAAAAATAGACTCCATGGTATAAGTCAGGAGGATCTTTAGGGAAACTTAAGTAATTGGTTATCACAACACAAACAATCTCCTTTTGATGTGCTCTAAAGGAATGAAGTTACTTATCAAGATATTAGAAAAAAAATTATGGAATTCTAAAATACTAGATCCTTATGAGATACCAAATAAATAAAATTTTCATTGTATGATAAGTTTCATAAGATAATGTATCTCTTCCTTGAAAGATAAGATAACTTCAATGAAGTGTAATATACTACTCTGGTACAAGATAAAACGTTATTGAAATGTAACACTTAGATTATTCAACTTCTTCTATTTATGAATATTGTTTTTAGAAGATAATTTCCTTTCAATATAAATAAATCATCCGTCTTCAGAAACTAAACCATACTTCATAAGATAAATACTTACATAGTAGAATAGACTTTTTCACTTTCGTATTATGAGAAACTATTGATGTTCTTTAATTATCATAAGATAAGATTCCTTCATATCATAAACTAAAAACTTCAACACATAACATAAGACAAAAAAAATCTAAAACACATAGGATAAACTTGTTAGAATAAATTTTGGGATTTTTTGATTCATCAAAATACATAATTTGAACGTATACGGGAATAGCATATTATTTCCAACATCCCCAAAATGATAATTTTACGAAAACATAAGAATCTTCATAACTGATACAACCTATAAATCATGAGTGGGGTAATTATTATCATGTGATATAAGATGAAGAGAAATATTATCTAACATATGATCCTACTAAATGATCACACAACCCAAAGAAGTTCTAAAAGTATCAAAGAAAACCACATACTCATTACTAGGATTAGGTAAGATCAAAATCTGTAGTCGATGCTATAATTATATTAAACTCATCAATATAATAATAACACTTAGCATCCCATGAAAATTTCACCCCTTCCTAGTAAGTGAAGTCAAAGGTAATGCTAACATAAAAAAAAATCCTTGATAGACCATCAATAGCATCCAAAAAGACCATAGAAGATCCAAATATAAAAGAATTTTCGTGGTTCTTCCCATGAAAAAAGCATCCTTCTCCTTGTCAGGATCACCTAATAATACTTGATCAAAAATAATGTTCCCTAGTAATTTCACTTCATGAATAAAGAAGATTCATTTAAAAATATTTCCATAAAAATGGTGACTCCTCATGATTTCAAAAAACAAACTTAGATGGTGACTGTGCTCACATATGGATATCGAGTAAACAAAAATATCATCTATGAACACTAACAAAATTTTTTCAATATACAAATTTAATATAAAATTCATAAAATCTATACAAACCACATGAGAATTTATAATACCAAATGACATCAAAATATATTTCTAATCTCCATACATATTTTTGAATTCCCTCTTCAGTATATCAAACTCTCAAACTATAATCTTAAGATATCCTAACTGAAGATCATTCCTTAAAAAAAAAATTTCCCCTTTAATTAGGTAAATGATACCTATTATTAAATGTTAGCGAATTCAACTTCTAATAGACTACGCAAAATCAATTTGAACCATCATCCTTCATGTAAAAAAGCATAGGCATTCCTAGGGATAAATACTTGGGTGAAAAAAACCCTTTTCCACCATGTCATCTATCTAAATATTTAAATATTTTTCAACTAATGGTGCCATAAGATAAGAAGGTATGGTTATCAGCTGCATCCCTAATACCAGGTCAGTTGTAAATTTTATCTCCCTCTATAGAGGAAGCCTAAATAAATTATCTGGGAAATCACCAGGAAAGTCTTGAACAATAGGAGGAAGATTAGAAACAGAAGAAACATCATTGGGAAAAACTACTATATTAGAAAAAAAACTTGATCATTCAGTAGGTTGGCCCAATTCGACTAGACCACAGATCCCACAATCCCAGAAAAACCTATGATCTCCCTTTAGTCATAATAAACATGATATTTTGATGATAAAATTAAAAATCATCATGATGAGAAAAAATCTAATCCACCACAATTATGAAATCCAATAGATGAATATTGAGGACAATAAAATATTGTACTAACACTAAACCGGTTATCGATAGCACACAAGATGGACACGAAAACCCCAAATCTTTCATCTTCCCAAGAGGTGTCACTACCTCCATAATGAAGGAAACAAGCATAGTTAGAAGGTTTCAAAAATCAATAAAATTGAAAGATATGAATTAGTGAGAATCACCAATATCATATAAAGTAATAACTTCTACGGATGCAATAAATATTATACAACTCATTATCACTAGAACCACATACAACATTGCTATAAACTCATTTAATGTGTTAAGGTGATTCACTCTTGTGGCATGTGAATGGAGCCCTATATTATTCAAAGCATATGAGTTCTGTATAGTTGAATTTAGATCCAATTATCCCTTTCTATATTGAGGTCTCTACATATCCTGACAGAAGCTCTGTAGACGACCCTAACATCCATAACTATTACACATCTTAGAAAGTAAATGAAAAGAAAAACATGTGTGTCTGACCTTACTACTATGAAACTAGGTTATAGGCACACCACCATCTATAACTAGAGTTTTAGAAGAGGCCATCTACCAAGAAAAACCTTCAAAAATCCTATGATGATATCCCCACTTCCTCTTCTTTCCAAGCATACCGAAAAAGTTAACACTAGGTGCATGAGAAAGAGAATAATATCTAAACTTTCCTGCAATATTAATTTCATCCATCATATCCCTATAAAATATATATTCATATGTTTAATGATTTAGAATTTTTTTATGATTTGATATTCAGTCTCAAACCCTATAGGAATTTTTGGGATTTCAGCTATTCTTTCTTTACAACCTCTGGTAAAAAAGAAATAGATTAGAAAAATGGTTGGTGTACGTCGAAACCAAACACTCTCCCTACTTTAAATAGAGGAAATCTAGATAATTGACCATCATAAATGAATTTGGATAAAAATACTAGAATATTAGTGTCTTGAAACCCTTCCAATCCAACCCCACAAGCATATCTTTATGTACCATGGAATACCAAAAATGTATACTTGGACCTTCAAGACTGGATGTGACAAACTTTACATTGATAATCTCATGTGTATCTAAGAATTCAAAGATCTGATCAATCTTTTCAATCCATTCATCCTCCTCATGTGGTTAATTTGTACCTTTATAATATAGTGGTATATCATGAAAAATCTTTCATGATCGATCTCTTTATCCTATAACTTATAGAAGTACCTCAATGAATACATTCTGAAATTGTGTCACATTTTTTTTAATTGTATAAACTACTCACACGATAGCCTGGATATGGTTCTAATAGAGTGGAGGATTTTCCTGAGGTGCATCATCTGGACCCTCTTAAGGAACTCGTTGAACCTGTCTCAGTGGCACACTGATGCACACCGAAACAACATAAATGATTAGACATAGGATAATATCATTTAAAACTATAAAACACATAATAAAAACTAAGATTAAATTCAATACCCATTAAAGGAGATATTCATCCCAATTTCCCATGGTAAATTAAGTCTCATCATGGAAATATTTGGTCAGGCACTTCCCAAAATCTACATCTAAAGTCCCAGAAATCCTATATCTAGTCTATAAAACCTCCTAAGACAATAAAAAACTCAAAAACCTAAGGATCTAATACCAAATTGTAATGATATAACCCAGATACCCTCTCAAACTAGTACTCAACCTTACTCACCATGTACCTGAAGGGAATTACTGATCCCCACAGGCTAACTACTTGCACCTGGGAATCGACCATCAAATAGATGGAATATTGTTTCCCAACTTGAAGCAACAATATGGACCATATATAATATATATACAATAGTGGAAAATATAAATATATGCTATAATAGAAAAAATATCAGAAACCAAACTACCCCTGACAAGAAACAGTCTATAGAAATTGGTCTAACCAGAAAAGACCACCAAAATAGGAAAACCAACTAATACATGTGATAGCAAGAGAAAACTACCATCATCACACCACTAGATTCCCAACTCAGATGACCTAAAACATCAACTCCTCACTGTGGTTCCCTTCCTTTCCTGACATTAAAAGTCATAATAGGGTATATTCACTACAGAAGGGGAAAGATGGTGTATGCTAAGAGGTTATATAGGGTCCCACATAGTTCTTCAATATCATGTATCTGAAAAATAATAAAATCATGATCAACATTAAAGAAACAGGGCATGCTAATAGTTCAACATTTTTTATATCAAAAGCAAGGAAAAAAATTAGCTTCCCCTTTTTCTGTATTTCCAAATAAAATAGTTCAATTAGTTTTAAATAATTTCATAAAATTATATCAAAATAGATATATCATGTAAAAAAATAATAAATCACATATAATATCAAATCCATAAAAGTGAAAAAAACCAGTACAAACCAAAATTAGACAAAATTGGCCAAGAAGAATAGTTAAAATCACACTAAGAATAACACTAGGTTATAATAGGTATGAAAATCATACCTAACATAGATAATCATGTACACATCAAGACACTAGAGATATGCATCGAGTATCAAGAGTAGAGGAACACCACATCAAGTGATCCCCCAAAAAATTCTAACAAGTCCCTATACCAAAAGGGATTGGGAGAAGAGGAAAGCCCCATGCACAAACCCCCCATCCATGGATGAGACCTATTACTATAAATTAAACCTAAGTTCCTAAGGATTCCCATATTCCCTATTTTCAAAACTAAATCATCAAAACATTTCTTCATTTCATTATTTGAAAATGATTTCACAAAACCATTTCACAATTATTTGAAAAATCATTTTTATTCACCTAAACTAGGGGTAAACCATATTTAAAAAAAAACCAGTTCCAAAAACACAAACCAATTAGTCATATCATTCCATTTCATTTAATATAAAAATTTATAAAAACTAAGAGAAACGAAGTTCACTAACACATGCTAGAGTTGAAACCACCCTCTTCAAAATATAGGTTCACACATGCCCATAAAAGGATCAACCATTAAGAGGAATGAAACAAAAACAATAGAGGCCCTAGAATCAATCTAAACATATTATAATTTATTCAATTTAATTAACAGATCAGTAGAGAAGAGAAAAAAACACATACCTCAAGATTAAACACCCGGCACACCACAACCAATATGAGAAACAACCCTCAGAACAATATTGAACAACATATATATAAGGAAAAACGATAAAACATCACCATATATCAACAAATCCAATAGTGTAATGAAACAGTGATATAATGATCACAAGTAATGAAGAAGAAGAAAGTATTACTCATTTAGAGATATGTAATCAAACTATAACAATGATCATTCACTAAATGAACCAATTTTTATTGAATGAATAATCCCAAAATATTAGGGGAACCCATCTAGGTTGATAGGGAAATGAGGAATGTTGGACAATGAATGAAACATCTAATGATGTATCTCTCTAAAAGATCTATCTTTGAAATTTAATCTATGTTTAATCCATTTAAATGTCATGTTATCCCTGATGCTTTGATACTCCAAAAAACTTATCACCTTTTCATTAAAAACCCAATATTTTAACATTATAAAACATGTAAACTGTACATTATGTGTTTTACCATCACTCTATGTACCATGTTCATGGATTCTTCCCATAAAAAAATAAACATAATGTACTCCAATTAAACTTCTTTTATTTCTTCTATAGAGTTTGAAAAAATGAGGATTATTACACAAAACACAAACTACCCTGATCATTCTATGAACTTGGGGAGAACCCCTAAAATACACTACACATTTACCCAGATTATACTAGTACAAACAATCCTAGATCATTGAACATTTGGTCTTTTTTCTCAGAAAATTTTCTCCATCCTATGGAGTCCTAAGATAAACTCAATTCAAGAGGAAAAGAATCATAGAGGAGGAAAATACCTGAGAGTAGGTAACATGATGTTTTATATACATATTTTTCTCTATCCTCACTTTATCAACACATTTATTCTTATTATCAAGAACCTGAATAAACCGTTTAACATCCTCTTTATCATGATTTTATTGATAAATTTTTCATTATCTATACTTTATCCTAATAATGTTCCCTCTTGGAATTTATATTCCTTGAAATAATTTATTTTAAAAGGAATTTGTAATTAATTCTCAATTCAAAAAGAATCAAAAGGGATCATTTATGAAAAGTTTCCATATCATCTATTCGAGGATCACCTATACTATTATATCGAAGGGAATTAAAAAAACCTAATTTATATTCAACAATACGATGAATGTACTAATATAAATATAAACAAAATAAAAATATTTACATGCATAATTTAACCATGAAATAATTAAAGTATTTGAATATGAATGTTTTTTTTGTTAAACTATTACTTAGGTTTGTTGACAATAAAGACTTAACCTAAGTACTTTATGAATTAATTCATTAAACTATATATAATTTGAAACATGTTTCTACTCAAATAAAACATACTAATATAATTAAAAAACAATATTAGGTCCTCACTTGGCTCAATGAAAAGGTCATGGGTACCACTCTAATCCCACATTGAATAGGTTTGAGTCCAGTTACTAGCTCCAATATACCAAAATTTTTTATGAAATGTATTTTTCTTTATTAAAATTAAAAAACAAATAAGAAACACAACCCCATAAAGGGAAAACTATATAATATGAAACATAAAATTGAAAAATTAATCAAATAATTAATGAATCCATGTAATAAAAAACCAAAAATTATACAATCAATATGATTAAAGAAAATAAAAATAGATAAATTCCTCCAATGTGAATAAGTACTTTCTTCAAAAATTAAAAATAATAAAAATAATTAGTGATGACTTTAAAATTAACTCCCTAAATTACACAATAAAAAAAATATTTTCTCAAAGGAAAATATTTGATAAAATAATGAATACAACATCGTAATGTTGACTATGAATGGGTGATTATTATAATTATTTCTAAGAAATTTACATAAAAAAAATTTATAGTTATTTTTATCACGTTTTACATTTCAATTTTTTATTTACTTATATTGTTATTACATATTAAAAGAAAAATTACATAATTTTTTTTTGTAAATATTCAATTTATTACATAAATTCATGAATAAATTTTAATTTATTTATTACTATATCCAAATTATGAAGTCGTTACGGTTAAGCAGTTATTTGATAAAGTGTTATCATACGAGAAAGAGAGTTTCATAATATAAAACAGAATGGGGAAAAGATATATAAGATTAAAATTTTTGGGATGAGGGTATGGTTTAGGGAAAACGTAATATGATTTTGGAACCTTAGGTTACATATCATTTAAAATATATTCTCATATCATATCATCAAAAGGTGTTAATGAACTAATGTAACACTTTAAAAATCCCTAAGAATCTATTGAGGCTAATGTTATGTAGTGAAGTGGTGTTCTAGAAAAAGGTAAGGAAAAAAATCCAATGTAATTCATTAAGAGTATACTAATTTTCTAACGTAATCATAGAAATATATGTGAAAGGATATATCCACTGATCAAATGATATTGTATTAACATACTAGGACTATGCTAATTTTAATGTTATATTGATGAAAAATATGGAGTGTCATTTCCTCCAGCACTACCTCATGGAAGACAATGGTTGATGTATTTGAGAGCCAGTGTACCATGGGTAAAATTCAAGGGATATGAACTGAAGTAAATATAATCAGAAATGTGAGGATATGTTTATATTCTTTTGAAATATTTAGAGGTTTAATTTAGGATTCCAATCCAATACAATATGGCATTGAAAATTGAGACTATATCAACACCTACTCAACTCATGATACATCCTTTGAATATGTGAAATCTCCAATGAAATGTGATGACACAAAAGATGGTACATAAATATTCCAATTCATCCTAGAAGTGACAATTAGGAATAAATTTCTAATAATTTTTTTTGAGCTCTAACATAGGCTATTTCAACTCCAACATACTCTAATGAAAGTAATTTTATAATTACTTCTAGTTAACAAGTGACAAAAACAAAGCACACCTGATGAGTTTCTATATCCGTGTCTGATTGGAAAGCAACCCACTAAGAATAATAGATAATGAATAAATAGATATAATTAATCTGGGTATGTTGATCATTGATTTTTCCATGTTGAAAATCTCCTCAAATCATGGGATATATTTTATTTTCATTAATATATTTGATTAACTAAATGATAAATGGCATTAACAACTTAGAAACATGGTGTAACACCCTAAAATAGTAGTATGTTTTACTTAAATTAAATAAGTTTTTTGAGTATCTTGTATCACATGAAACATTGAACTAAAAATAATAGTGATATATTTGATAAAAAATAATATAATTGCAGATATACATTAATACATTTTGAGAATTCAATATGAAGGGTCATTAAGGAAATTTCTAGAGGAATAAATCTAAAAGTAAGTAAAATGAACATGAATATGAAATGTTTATCATTGTGGTTTTCTATGAAGATCATTTACCAAATTTATTATTAGGACAGATGGGAAAAATAGAAATATATTAAACTTGTTGACATTTAAGTAATCTCGATGATTTATGTTAATAATATTTGATATTCAACGTATTGAAACAATATACAACCTTTAAAAATATTTTTATTGGATATATGGATGTTGGAAATATGATCATTAGAAATACATTCATTTTTTATGCATGTATAAAAGATGTATATTGATGATTTTAAATTGTTATTAACAAATTAAAAATAATTTAATTCAAAAATATTAAATAATTAAACAAAAAAATAAAATTATTTAGAATATTTTATTATAAGAAAACTTTTTAGTTACCTTACATATAATTATTATTAATACAAAATGATATCAATAAAACTGATTGATTAAATATATTTCATAGAATATTCATAATTAATTTTATTAGAATGTGATTGAGATTATTTAATGTATAATAAAGTGTTGTTTTTGAAAGATACATTTTTAATGTGTTGTTTATTTATCATATATTAAATTGGCCACTTTTTAAAGTATTATTCCAATAAACTTTTTCAATATTAAAACAAATAGTTTCACACTGATGAATTATTAACTAATGTTTAATAAGATTTGGAATTGTTGAAGTCAAAAAAGTTATTTTTATGTAAAAAGGTTTTACATTATATTTTATATTTTTATTTAAAATTTAAAGTCCAAAATTATTTAATTTTATGTTGATAAGGATAATTTTATTTTTGAATTCAGAATGTTACACTAATCATAGGGTGATTTTTTGGGATTCTTCGGAAGTAGTTGTTTAGGTGAATATTCAATATATATATTTAAAAAATACCTTAACTTTTAATACATAGTTTTAATATAAGAATGAATTAAAAATAAATTAAATATTTTTATTGAACAAAAATTCATTTTCAAAATAAAATTATTAATTAATAATTAAGATATTGAATTTGGATGTGTATGCTTCACATTTTGGAATTGAATATATAATATATAATATATTATAATAATTTTTTATAACTTTACAATAATTAAGTAATTAAAATGATGAAATTATTTTTGGAGTGCATTAAATGTAAAAATTATTCTCTTAGTTTAATAATAAACCCATGAAGGTCATTAGAATCAATATAATACATGATTTTGAAATAAATTCAATTTATGCTTAAATATCTATTTTTTCTACAAATGGTTACAATTCCATTAAGCAAAAATTTATTAATTTTTTTTACCAATAATAGAAATCGAAAAATGTTAAATTATATTAAAATTTTGAATCCTTATGTCTAAATTATACAATATGTTCAATTATATTTTGTTTTTGAAAAAAATAAGTTATCAATGTAATTGTTACTCACCACAGTAAAGACTAAAATAAGGTAAAGGTGTTAAATGTGGGTGAATTCCATAACATATCACAACATATTATATAAAAAGGAGTGGATGTGATATTTCTCAATATATACCACTCATGTTTAAAATTTTTATCCATATTGGGTGTACTTTCCATGAATATGATATCCTATTTTAATATTAAATAAACAATATCTCCCAAAATCCAGTCCGCTTACTTATAAAGGATACATTATCTATCACATAGAATCCAAATAATTTTTTGAATAATTCTTATTAATATAACATATTTCCATCGCAAATAATAATATAAAATATTTTTTTTTCTATTAGTCCTAAAAAACCCTAAACATCTCATTTCTAAGATGTCCCTTAGGAGAACATTTAGGCTTTAAATATAAGAAATATTTTCTTCATGAACACTCTTTTACATATACTTCATATAAAACATATTAAATATAATTAATCTCATTAATATCATTCATTTAAAATAATTAATCTTCTCTAAATGTAATATTTTCATTATAAATAACATGTTATTACTCATTCAACCATTATGTTGTGTCATTGTTTTGTTCATTTTTACCACTTATATAAATATTTTTATAACGATTATCTCATGAATTTATAAAAAACCTATGTAATTGTAGAAATATGTTAATATTATAAATTTAATATATTTAATTATTTTTAATGGTAATATTAAAACATATATTTACAAAAAAATCAGTTCTTTCATAAATTTAAGAATCAACAAAAGGGGAACTTGTAAACATTCCATGAGAACAATCATAATAATTTAAATTAAATAAATAAAGGTATAAATAATTATATTATATAGATATATTAATATATAATGAATATTCTTTAGCTAATGAAACACTAAACAAAAATCAATGACCAAAACCGACAATGCGAAGTAAATAAATAAAATAGAACTGTTAATCCCAAATATTAATTTTAACAATTAAATATTAATAGAAATTTATAAATGGGAGATATAAAATATAATAAATATAAATACATTTCGTAGTCATATTATAACTATCCTAAATTTTTTATACATTGATGTTACATCATGTTCGACTAAGTGGAAGTTTATGTTAAGGGTTTCTTGGTCTCAATTTCAATTCCATGAGATTTGTTTCATTTAGTGAACTATGATTTATTTTATATGGTTTTATTTTGATTAAATTATCAATGAATTTATTTTATTTATTTAAAATTTAATTAATAGGATTTAAAAATTTAAAAAATCTTTTTAATTAAATGTATTTTTATTTAATTTTTATTAAAATCATAAGGTATTCTTTTCTCCATTTTCATTCCTTTATAAAATATTCATTCCAAACACTTTTTTATTTTTTATGGTGTATATACTACCTATTTTAAATATTATACCATTATATTCTCAATATTAAAAGGAATAAAGGATTCATTCCATTTTCTATCTTTCAATAGGTTTTGATACAAATAATTCCAATGTCATATATTTTTACAAATCAATATACTTTTCATTAAGTTGTAAACATTCATCCTTTACTATAATAATATAATTTTATTCTATTACGATATTTCACAATTATATATTTTATTTTATTTTTCATTTAAATTAAATTAAATCTTTCTATTATAATCATTCTCTTTGATGGATTTCATTTTTAATAAATATATAAAGTTATTTATAATATATCCCATATTTTCTAAAGAGTCCTTAACTTTAATGTTCATTTTTTTTCTTACTAAAAACATGCTCATTTTTTATTCTAAAATTGCAATATTTATTTTCATATTTTTTCCACATATTTTTCTTTATTGAAAGTACATTTTCCAACACTTTAATCAATGATGGTTGTTCTTTATACTCCCTAAAATTTAAAATGGAATTTCTTTTCAAAATCATATATTTTTCTCATCTAAAACACATTTATTTATAAAAAAAATATTTTTTTTTAAATTTAAATTAGTATATATTAATCAAAATTTATTTTTTATAAAATATTCCTTTCACTTTTTGGAAAGTACATTTTTAAAGTGACATTTAATATAAATATATATGGAAATGATGAAAATGATTTCTTAAAACCCAATTTTGGTTTTATTTTCCTCTATATATTCCAATTTTGTATATCCTATGGATAAATTTTCATAAATTATTTTATGATCCCTTTTGGAGTTTTAATTATTAGTATCAATGGATCTAATATTAATTTCAAGTTATGTGATACCATTTAGAAATTATATGACACCCATTTTCAATCCATATAGTTTCCATGATATGATGAATAATATATTTCATGTGGAAATCATATGTATGGTTAATAAATATGTGATTGGTGAGGTACAATATGGTTACACAATGCATTGTTTAATGTTTTTTATCTCATGGGATAATGATGGGAAATGTGTTTTGATTCTAGATCCACTATGGGAAACAAGTAGTATAACCTGATCAAGTACATTATGGGAAACATGTAGTGATGGATTATCCACTATGTGATGATAGTCTTGATGATTAAACTTATCTTAAGAAATTACTATATATATTTATATTTTTTCCACACCCTTTTGCGATATTATTCTTACTATTTTATGCTCAAATGGTAAATTGTTATTGATTATCTATTGAATCATGTATTATGTTATGAAAAATCATTATTATATGAATAATGTATTATTATTAATGAATTATTTACTTTTGATTCTATTTTGATATGAATATTCCCATTGATTTTTTTATTATACCCATATTCTCAACTTATGCTTACTTTTTATCTTTTATTTTTTGGATTTTATATTTACCCATACATAGGATTTGATCCCACCCTTCTAGGGTTTTTTTCACCAAGGGTATGAAGAATGATGTTATATATAATTTTTATAAAATAGTATCATATGGAAATTATTTTTTTAATAATTTGAAAACTTATTTTTGAAT
The DNA here is from genome assembly GCA_963277665.1 of Viscum album. Taxonomy (NCBI): domain Eukaryota; kingdom Viridiplantae; phylum Streptophyta; class Magnoliopsida; order Santalales; family Viscaceae; genus Viscum; species Viscum album. Next base: position 81,717,967 of record OY728121.1, on the reverse strand, counting down.
ATGGAATCCACCATATAGTTTAGAAAATATACATTGGATGAGAAAGATATGATTCACGTTAGTTTATTTTTTTTTCTAATTATATAAAACCCTAAAAGTAAAATGTTAGGGGTATATACATTACTCAATATTTTCTAATAAAACTATAATTATAGTTGTTTATGTTTAGGATCCTTCATTTCATTTCAAATTCAATTTGTAAAGAGTTCACTTTTAGAACATGATCTAGGAGTATGAGTCTTGGGAATATTAGTTGGTATCATATCAAAGTTTAGAAAAAAATTATATTATATGATGTTATTATATGAGAAAAATTTACGAGTCTTAGATAGAATTATATATTATTATTTTTAGGTTGATCATAATTTCATAGGAATATATAACATTGTTAGTTTTTATGAAATATGATTTTTAGACGATTAAATATTTTTTTAGAGAATTAAATATGATAAAGCAAAAATACTTGGTTTTAGGAAATATAACCATTTAGGTTAATGTATGATTTTATTTTGTGGTTATTATGGTTAGTTTATATATTGTATTAATTGATTTTGAGTATATATGTCAATCATAAAAGATATCCTTTGGATTGAAATGAATTATTTTATCAAGGTAGTTTATGTTATTTTAGGAAAGGATTAAAATATTTCTTGATATTTATATATGATTAATGTATTTTTTATTATTATTATAAGATTAAATTTATGTGTGGATAAGGGTTCTTCATAAATATATAGGAATTGGTTTCCATTATTTTTATGGTTTGTAATATAAAAATTTGATCATAGTGAATTTTGGTTTGGTTAATTTAGGGGAAAAGATTGTTGATGTTAAGTGGATTAATCTTATGTAAATATGTGTTAAATAGACCAATAGGTATACTACCATAATTAAATCAAATTTATAATTGGTTTCAATGAAGATATTGGTAGATATTTCATTTTTTATTTATTATTGAAATTTATGTGTTCATCAATTATTATCAAAAAAATTTATTTTTTCATTTTTTTGAAACATATCTAGAAAATAAATATGGTAATGGTATGAATATATAATCTTCTATACATTATATCCTTAGACATGAATTTAAAAATAATTAACTCATTTATCTTCATTAGTAGGAGTAATTCAAATTTTTAGTATGCAATTTTATTAATTTTGTAGAATTTAATACATAGAGTTTTTAGTATACACTATAATAAATAAATATAATTATGATTAGATTTTATGGAGTTAAACAATGAACTAAATTTAAGAGTGATACAATTAATGAGATTAAATTATTTAAAGGAAGATAAAAATCAATACACCATTATAATTAAATATGAATCAAAAGTATGAAATGTACAAGAGGAATAAATCAAAAGGTAAATAAGAAGTCAACGAATATGTAATATTTATCATCATAGATTTCCATGAAAATTATCACACTAATTGTAACTATTAATATAAGGAAAATTATTATAAATATAATAGAAATTTTAATATAAAAGTAAATTAGATTAATGATTTTAGTGGTCTTTGATAGGATATATATTGGAATGAAATTATAGATCTATAAATATAGTCATTATATATATGGTACTTGGTTATATTCTTAAAGAAGATGATTTTTAATAAAGTAAGAGTGGATAATAATCTCTACATCAATGAAATTCAAGAGTATTCCCTCACTTTAATTAGTTATGTTGATGACATTATCATTGCTGGAAATGATGAAAGAAGTTGTGAAAGTTTTTCTAAAGAAATGAAAAAGGTTTATGAAATGTCCATTCCAAGGGAAATGAAATACTTTCTTAGGTTTCAAATACAATAAAGGAAATAATACATTTTTATTTCTCAAGAAATGTATGCTAAGGAACATCTTAAGTGGTTCGGCATGGAACACTCAAAACCTTTTTACACACCAATATGATTAGGAAATAAGTTTTCAAAATATTAATAAATAAAAGAAGTTGATCATAAAGAATTTTGAAGTATTATTAGAAGTTTTTTGTATTTGACTTCCTCAAGACCTGACATTGTTTATGATATTACCTTATATGAATGATTCTAGAGTGATCCAAAAGAGTAAAATTTATTTACTAGAAAAATAAATCTCAAATACATAAAAGGAATAATAGAATTCATAATTAGGTATGAAAGCTCAGATAGTAGTGAATTGTTTGGGTATTCAGATAGTGAATGGGTAGGAAATGTTGATGATATAAGATCAACATCTGATGGAGCATTCTTTATAGGAAAGAATTGTATTAGTTAACATTCAAAGAAACACAATTCAGTAACTCTTAGTATGGTAAAAGCTGATTATGTTGCTTCCATTCAAGCCACTAGTCAATTTTTTGGATGAAAACTCAATTGGAAGATTTATTTGTTAAAGTGAAGTTACTATTTCTCTTGTGTTGTGATAATCAAATTACAACCAATCTCACCAAGAATCCATTTCAACATTCTATTTCAAAATATATTGATATAAAGTTTCATTTCATTAAAGATCATGTATAGAAGAATTAATTGAAGCTAGAATATGTTCCAACATCGTAATAGGTTGTTGAAATTTTCAAAAGGCCTTTATCGAAGGAATATTTTTCTAAATTGAGGTTGAATATGGGGTTTAAACCACTTTCTCATCGTGTTTGAGGTATGTGTTTATGTCCCCTACCTCATCTTATATTTGGAAAGTATTGTTAAGGATGTATAATTAATTTTTTAATAAATTTATTAAATTTATACATGTAAAAAGAGAGAGTTTTGGGTGAGTTGTGAATTTAGTATTGTATTGTGTGTGAACTATTATAACTATTTTTCGAAGTGTTTTTAGTATTTTTTTTACTATTTTCCAGGAAAGGAGAAGATATGAGAAAGAAATTATAAGTAAGATAAATTAGGTTCTCATAATATCTAATCAGGGAAAACATGGTTTTATTGTCTATGATTATTGTTTTCTATAACGAGTTAGCTCATGTAGGCATAGAATTATTAATAAGTAATCCATTTCTTGAGAATAAAAATTTTAGTGATTTATTAAACTTGATTGATTACAAAATACAAAGAGGGAGATTATTATGAACAAGATGATGAGGATGGTATCTATTTCCTAGTGTTTTCTTTTGTTGTCAATGAAAGCTTTTGAAGAATGAAAGTAACCTCACTTTTTATTTGGTGAAAATATTATTGATTGTTGTTTTCAAAATAATCATACTCACTTTTTTATAAAAATTCCATTGTAATAAAAATAAACTAGATGAGGGAAAAGGTTTTGATAGGACTCATCTTGGGTCAGGATTGGGAGAAGATCATAATGGGGAATTGATCAGATTCACTCTAAATAAGGTATAAAAGAAGTCATTATTTTGATATGGAATCAGATTTTTTATGAATGTAATTAATTAAACATAATGATGATTTTCTATTTAAGAATTATCATATATCACAATTAAGTGGTAAAATTATGATGAAATATTAATAAAAGAAAGGAAAGAGATGTTTCTAAATATATTCACATTGATTGAATCCAGATGAACAGAAAAGAAAAGGGTTCTGGTGATCGTATGCTGGCCAAATGAATTCAGGACAATCATATTCATGTTTAGGAAGGAAAAGATGTTGGTGAGGCCGAGGAAGAAAAAGTTTATACTAAAGAATTCATATATAGGGAAATCGTACCCAGAATAATCATATTTAGGATAATCTTAACTAGAATTATTGTTCTCAAATTAATCATATCCAGGATAGTCGTACTCAAAAAGATCGTAATCAGGATAATCGTATTAAGGCTAATTATATTCCGGCCAATTGATTTCCGAACAATCGTACTCTGGTGAGAAGGAAAAAAGAAGCTAAAAATAATTCAAAATTATGATATATTCTAATCAATGTTTGATGATGCTGATATGTTATCAAATGAATTCATTTTCATGAAGGAAGTCTTGATACAATCATTGGTTTATGAATGAAGTTAGTTGTTGAAGACAATCCAAGGTCGATGAAAATTGTAATGACCAAAACCAATCAAAAATTTAGTTAACCATTAAAAATGGGTTAAATTACTTTGTTTTCTTTTCTAGTGAATTTTCAAGTGGGTCAGGAGAAAAATAGATGTAGTAAAAGTAGTTCTAGAGAAGAGATGAAATGAGTGTTATAAATGTGCTATCAAGGGGGAGCTTAGAATTCAAAATAATGATTGTATTCAACATTCATAGGGGTATCAATTTCTTCATACATTTACATTAAATTGATACATAGATCTATTTTGAAGAAACTGGATTGAGGTAATTGTATACTGAAATTGAATTCAAACTGGAATTTAAAAAAGAAATTATAAAGAAGAGATAAAGTCAAGGAGAATATTCAAGAAGATTATATAAGAGTTAAAGAAGTCAAAATACACCTGAGATTTTGGGGGAAATTGAGATTTAGGTGAATTTTATTGAGAGGTAAAGATTTTGGGATTCCTTCCAAAACATTCATGGGTCATTTATAAAAGGAAAATTATACTTTTCACATTTTCTGGATGATGTACTATTTATCAAAAAAGATATAGAATCTCCATGTTTTAGAGTGATGAATAAGTTTCTATATTCACTTTTGTTGAATAAGTTTTGACGAAAAAGTAAATGGATAAGTTTCAAATGATAATCATATTCATTGATTATCGTATTCAATTGAGTACTATAATCTTATCTTCAATTTTATTTGGATGGTTATCATATCATTATTGATTAATCGGATCAGGATTTTCTATATAAGTATTTTCAGACCAAGGAAGGAGTTATAAATTGTCTCAATTATACTCATACAATGCTATATATTTTTGAATTGAGATATTTGTACTAGGAAGAATCATGTTGTAAGAATAATACTAAGCATAATTAGACAGGGAAAATCATTTCGAGAAAAATAATATTGGGAAAATCATACTAGGGATAATCAGATTGAGAGAATCGTACTCAGTGGAGTTGGACTACAAAAAATGTATTGGGAAAACTGAACTAGAAAAAACATATTTGGAAAATAATACTGAGTTTTCATAACAAAGTCTAGGAATTTCTTACCATGTTATGGGTAAGAAATTTAAGAATTGGTTTAAAAGAATATATTTTTGTAATTGGAAAATTAATAGGTAACACACGTTGTTACACAAATTTGTTTTACCCTATTTTTTCTAAGAGGGTGCACACACATTATTATAATTTTCTACATAATGCTACATGAGTGAAAGGGAATGAGCTACTCATTGTAATACAAGGATTTTTTTCTAGTGTATTTTGTGGTATTGGATCATTTCCAAACCATTCCTAGGACACAACTATTCTTATTGAATAGTGATCCATGTGAATTCTTGTGTTCCTATGGATGTGTGTTTGATTTTTTTTTCTGTTGGGATTGAAATATTTAACAGAAGGCGAAGGCAGTTTCAATTAAAATGAAACATAGAAGAAAAAAGTATCACTGATTAACCCCCTCCCCATATCAGTGATTCAATTACACCAACTAGGTACTTTCACTTCCATGAACAAGCACAAATTTCCTCCCCATCGCCATCATCATCCACTTTGAAGGTTATCCCCACACTGCCATAAACTAGCACACATGCTCTGTTAATATCCATCAATAGCCATTGTAGAGGTCCTCCCAGCTTTCCATCAATCGACATAGAGGTCCTCCCCATCTCCATTATAATCCATTTCAGAGGTCCTCCCTGCACATCCATCAATTAGTATGGAGTTTCTCTCCATCTCCATCAATATCCATTTTGGAGGTCCTCCCCACACTTTATTCAACTCACATGGAGGTCCTCTCTATCACCATCAGCATCGATTTCATAGGTCCTCCCTACACTAAAATAAAATGGAACGAAATTACTCCCTATCTCTATAATCATACAGTACATAGTTCCTCCCCGAACTACCATAAAATGGTATGAGGGTCCTCCATGAAATAATACTATCCATAGTGGAATTCATCCCAACCCCATCAAAAAATAGTACGGAGGTCCTCCCAGAACGACTGCAAACTAACATGGATGCCCTCTATATGCTGATGATATAACTTTTTATGAAGAAAAAAGACTAGGGGTTGGGTTGATCATATCACTACTTTGGTTTCTTTGCATTTTGAGATGTATTTCCAGCATTCCATGCATCTCGAGTACCATCGCCCCGTCGTACTAACATTTTGGGATTGCACAATTCCGGGGCTCCATCGCTCTGTTATACTGATGCTACAGGGTTCCATGCCTCCCTGGTTCCATATCCCTATCGTTATAATTTTCAAGGCTTCCAAAACTCTCAACCTCCATCTCCCTATCATACCGATACTCCAAGCATACACACCTCTTGAGCTCCATCGCCCCATTCTACCGACAATCCTAGATTCCATGACTCATTGGATATATTTCCCCATCACACCAACAATCCATGATTCCAAACCTCCCAAGCACCATCACCCTATCATACCAACACTCCAGGATTCCCTGATTACCTAGATCCTTCACCCCAATGTACCAATGCTCTAGGCAACCACACCTCACAGGATCCATCACACCATCATACTGATGCTCTAGGATTCCACAAAACCTAGGATCCATCGCCCTAATATACCGATAATAAAATCTTACATTACTCATGGGATCTATCACCTCGTCGTACCTACACTCCATGAATCTAGGCCTACATGCTCTTGAGCTCTATCACTATGTTAAACTGATGCTCTAGGCCGCCATGCCTCATGGGCTCCATCCCCCCATCGAACAAATATTCCAGTCTTCCATGCCTCCCAATCTACATCACCCCATTGAACCAACATTCCATGATTCCAAACCTCCTATAATCCATTAACCCACCGAACAAATGTTCTAGACACCCACGCCTCTCGGGCACCATCGACTCATCAGACTAAGGGCATGCTATCATCCCTTCCACAGTCATCCTCATTTCAATATCTCATGTGTCCTCTTCCACCCTCAGGGAACAACATGTCATCCATATTTCAAAATGGGTATATGAACAAAATAGGATCAAGAACCTATCCATATTTTTGGCATTTTAGGTTGATTATCCCTACTACATATTCCCACATCGACCAGAAAGGTCCTCCCAAAATCTCTTCCACCATCCCTCAGAAAGATCCGAGTGACATAGTTTATATCATGCTAAGAGAACATCCACATATATGCTAGGGGAATTTTCAAATAATATCATTTTCAGATTCCCCCTTGATCACCATGGACCCCAAAACATTAGAATGAGGTGTTGATGACCATCCTTCTACCAACACAATCTTTGCGGTCACAAATCATTTTGAATGATGCTAAACTCGATAAAAACTGTTGTCTTAGTCACATGATGTTAACCTGTAGGATAATTTCTTTGTCACGTTAAATTAAACGATAAGAAATTATGTTAAAAGATACAATAAATAAAACACAATAACCATGGTCAAATATATTTTCTCTTAAACAAAACCCAATGCTTATCCTAAGTACACGCCACTAAACTATACAATAAAATATCCTTACCATAGGAAGTTAAAGTACATGTCTATTATCTTCAACACATGATGTTAAAATATATCCTTACCCTATGTGGATACCACGTGATGAATTATATTCTAATAATGAGTTTAATGAATATTCACATTATATGATGTAAAAATGTGTAATTCCATGAGCTCCCATATGAGAGAGTACTCTGCATTCAACACCAGTCCACTACCAAGCCATAATCAATAACTTCCTCAGGATGTTATTCCATGAGAAGGGGTTCAACTATATCTTTATAATATGACCCATTGATGTGCTCAAATGCATTGTGGTATAGAACCTAGAGTTTTGGATTCCACTTGGATATTATCTCAATCCATCTCTGTGATTCATGCGTCTTTTTATTTGGATCCACATCATATTCCATGTTTTAAGAGACCCCAATAATTATATAGTTTCTAGACATATTGGATCACCTACAAGCATGGGAAAACTCCCTGGAAGTATTTAAGAGAAATTTTGAGATAGGTCCCACGTTTTGAACATTGTCGGCGGTTGACCCTCATTTGTCTGTCCCCAACCCAATTAACATGATATGGATGCCATGTTTCAAATAACTTCAGAAGTTATCTCCAATCATCACATCACCCTCATTATGTTTTAGATATTGGGCACCATGATTCAAACTTTTCACATCCTTATGTTTTGGTGGGAATCTAACACCCTTGGTGTTAACCCTTATTGTTTTTATGTGTGTTGAGTTAGCGGGTCAGTGCAATGGGGACATTCTTGACATGAATTATTCATTACCCTACCAAGAGCTTCCATATGTTAGGAAAAGACCCTTAACAATGCTGGTTTACCATGATGAGGATGGATAACATGGTCTTAGGAGTCTTTGTGGGATGTGTACCCATATGGTTGACCTGTGCAAAGCCACGATCCATGAAACACAACCTTAAAATGTTTGTCTGGGTATAAACTCCATGAGCTTCAATTGGGGTCCTATAGTCCAATATTTATGAATATAAAATATATGAGAGTCATATTTGAAATATTTAATGCGATTATTGTCTTTGTAGGACCTCATTCACATCATTTTTTTCACTTCTTCACAATACACATACCTGTTTGAGAATACCCCGTTCAATGGTTCCAACTATATGACCTTAAACTAAGAGCCTATGGTCCAGGAAACTTGAAGATAAAATATTTATAAAAATTAAAATAATAATGAATTTAAACTATATATGTGATTCTCTCCAGATCTTGTTTTGTGGTAGTAGGCCTCCTGTGCCCTCATTCATGTCGGGTTTGTCATGACATCGTACTACCCAAATATGATTCAGGTACTCCCCCTTTATTTTTTCTAACACTATAGCTTTAAATTAAGATCCTAAGTACAAGTATCATAACTATAAATTATGTGTAAGACTTATTATGAAATTGTAGTGTGGCATTGGTCCCCTTTTTCCCTTATTTATATCAAGTTTTTCACTCCACCGCGCCACCTTACCCATTTTGAGAAGCCACTCCCCCATGGTTTAAACTGCATGACCATAAACTCAGAGCCCATGGTCTAGGTGATGTGACCTTAAAAAATTTTCAACAGGTCAAGGAATTATGGCCTTAAACTATTTGCAGCCACTATAGTATGAGTTGTATGAAATTAAACATTTCAACCTAATTTCCTCAACACATAACTTTAAACCAAGATAAAATCCCATAAAAAATTTGGATTCCTCTTAATAAGAGATGATCCCTACCCCATGTTCTAAATATGGAATTCCTCAAGATAGCTTTGGTATACTTCAAATTCCCTCATAAAATAGGATCACCCAAAACTGTGTTGGTCTTCTACCATGTCAGGATCTATAACTACCTCTGGCATGATTTCCATAATTATGGGATACATAGTGATGTATAGGCTTCTCATATTTGACACCATCAAAAAATTTGTTAACTCTCCATCCCCTTGGCCTCAATTAGGGTCTAACCAATATGACCTAAAAATGTATTTAGTTCATCTTAATGTGTATATGTGGTACATGAACCTCCTTAGACCCATCCACATCAGGTATTACCTCTGGAGTGCCATATATGTACCCTTGGAGTGAACATTTCCCCTATAGTATAAAAAACATGACATTAAACTATTTCCAATGATCTAGAACATATGACCTAGAAGTATGTGGGCCTATTTATAGAACTATATATGGATTTATTCACATCCTTATTTTATATATAGTGATTTCTGAACATATCATCTATATTCATCAATGCAATTTCATTAAATTCTTCTGCCCCTTAGCTCCATCATTGGTTCGATCATTAATACCATATGGTAATACTATCCCTCAGTCCAATAATCATGAAATTAAACTATATGAGAGTATTCTGAGGTATTCATGGTGTTTCTTAGGGCCTCTTAGACCCACATTCACATCTGTTTTATTACTATTACTTGCTATACATTTCCATTTTCCATGCTAGACATATCTCTTTTTGGGATACTCGATAAAGTACAAAACCAATTACCTTAAACTAAGGGAGCATGGTCCGATATTTATTACCCTAAACTAGTATCCATGGTCCCTTATATATGACCTTAAACTATTGTAAAAGTTGGGTTTTAATTGAAAATTCTGATACACACCATTTTCGTGCCCGAATGTGCTGTTTCGGGGATCCTAGAATGTTGAATTCCACACGAATAATACCTCATACCATTTCCAATCTTCTAGTATTTATTAGGTTATATTTCTTCCATATTTAGAATCCTTAAGAACCCCTTATAATTAAGGTCTCATTCCATTTAGTCTTACCTCCCATCCTAGGCCAATTCCCTAAAGGATCACTCACAACAAATAGCTGATCTTGTGTTTCAAACTTGATCAACATTTGATCCTTTATTTTCTTACCCATTCGCAATTGGTATGGTTGTTGTACCTATATTTCAAACTGGGTCAAAAATTGATCCCTACTATCAATTTCACCCTTATATAGGTCTTTAAAGTCTTTATTTACCTCTTTTCCGCATCCCTTTATATTTGTGGAATTCAAACACCCTTATTGTTACCCATCTATTCATTTTTACAAGTCGTGTAACGAGGTCTATATCACTTGAAAATTATCAATCTAGTATCTCGTCTCCCCTACTGTGCAGTCCCCTGTGTTAGAGAAATAACCTCACTACTATTTGTTTCCCACATTGAGCACGACTTAAGTGGGATTAAATTTTTTGGTAGAGTGTGTAATGAAATGGTCAAGCAGCAAAAATCGCACCATGTTCTGAACTATATGACAAAAAGCTATGAGTCCATGTCAAAACATCACGACTTTAAAATGTTTTATTTAAAGAGTAGGTCTGAGAATTATAAAATTAAACAATGTGCTATTTGTTTCCTATTAATAGTGTGGTGTGTGAAACTTCTACGAATCATTCACATTGGGTTTATCTGTTTCATGCCACTTGAGTAACCTTGGAACAAACACATCTATAGTCCATGCATCACAGACTCAAACTGATTTCCCATTGTCTAAGACTTATGACCATAAACCAATCTCCATTGGTCCAGACCGTATGACCTTAAACATTGTGCATATAACTCCATAACGATGTGTGGTTTGATTCCCATCCTTATGGGATATGTTGTGATTCCTATAAATTCTATCTTTGATCCCAGGTATAGATTCACCGCAAAACCATATATTATATTTGGTGAAATCACCCCAAAATACCCCACATGCCTCCTTTCAAGTATAAGCCTAATTTAATTTCCCTAACCCATCAGCGGGATAAGGGTCCCTCATATACGAATATGAGGATGGAACATACTCAATGAAGTACATTAAACTATAGTCATACCCCTGATAACCAAGGATGCCTCTAAATCAGAGATTATTTTACCTTATGTTAAAATAGGATGCCCCATATAACAAGTACATGATGGACATGTACTCATTTGATCAGCACATGACAATAAAATGTATCCTTACCCCAAGTAAATTTGGGATACCTCATATATATGCATGAGAAGATTCAATACCCTCTTCTGGGTTGGTAGACCCTTATCAGTGTCGGTATTTACCACCTAGTATTTCCTCATCCAATCCTCATAAAATTAAACTGTGTGTAGGTTGTCTTGAGAGTGTTTTATGTAGTATTAGGTGGCCTCATAAGACCCTTACTTCACATTGGGTAACCTTTTTAGTGTCTCACACATAACTTTGAGACGCACCCCCTTGGTCTAGGTATTATCACCATAAACTATATACAATAGGTCCAAACATTATGAGCATAAACTAGGAGTCTTGGTCTATGAAACATGACCATAAATCTATGTGTCCCTCCCAATATTTTGTTCTTGGTGCTGGGAATCCCATCATGTAACCCTCGTTCACCCGCAACTCTTTTTTTTGGATGGGAATCATTTATATCATTTTTATAAATTCTCTTTTACAAGACACTAAACTATAACTTTACCCCATTAAATGAACCTAAGATTCCATATTGACCTGGAATTAGGAATAAATGATGGGTGGCCCAACACATTATCCCCACACACTCCATGTCCTAGTCACATGATGTTAAAATGTGCGATTCATCTTGATCACATGAAATTTAAATGTAAAATGACCCATACTTACCCTATGATGTTAGACCGCATGTCCAAAATCTTTACTGTATGATGTAAAACGGTGTATCTATCTTCTTTTTTTGAATGATGTAAAACTATATGGTATCTTAGTCCCTTCCTTGAGGCCCCTTCCTTCAGTTCTAATCACCTCCACATCTATAATGTTCCTTTAGACGTTGATCAACATCTAAGAAGACACTCTCCATAGATGTTGAGTTTAACCCTTGTTCCGATATATATTCCCACACTTGATGTGCTCTATGTCCCAATGGAATAATTCAAAGAGTGTTTGAATCAATTAGAACATTCATTCACTCAATTTTCAAACTTCGTGTGCCACTTATTTGGGTCCTCATCCTCTTTCACATCTAAAGGGACCCCATAATGGTGTGGTCTCATTCTATTTTAGTTCACCTATTATCCTGGTCAAATGTCTTGGAAGACCATGGATGAACTTCTGTAACTAGTTTTATGTTTCAAACATGGTTAGTGATCGACCCTCATTTTTTTGTTTGCATTCTTCGATAATGGTAAAAATACTATGTTTCAGTATATCAGAATTTCACTATCCTTATTTACTAGATTTTGGTCATTGTGATTCAGACTCCCCATTCTCCTTTTTGGGTAGAATTAATTATCCGAAGCATTATCATTTTTGTGAACTAAAGAACATTGGAGAAGAAATTAAGTTGTGTGGAATTAAACATTCCATCCAGGGTGATCGTAATCATGACACTCCCTACTGGGATCAATGTCCCATTATAATCATATAAAATTATCCATTTTTTAACAGTTTCATACAACAACACAATTGAGGATCATTGGACACCAAGTTAGGTGTTTTCCTTACCACTTTCCTGAAAATTCATTTTTCCTCACCCTCCTCACCCTTATTGGACCCCATTTAAAGGGGAGTATTTTTTAATACCAAAAAAATTCATCTGAGAATGCACTAAACCCAAATATTTTTGATTTAAAATCATATCTTGTTATATAGGCTTCCATTTTACTATTAATATATCCCATACAGAGATATAAATCAAAATTTATTACTGTTTGAAGTTAGACTACTGAAAATGTCCAACGACGATGATTTTGTAGAAATGTATGGAAGTTTGTGAAACATTCCAAAAAGCATGTGGAAGATATTCTCAATCAGGAAAGTGAGTTTCATGCAAAAGTAAATGAGAATTTATTTTGATTCCCCTCATTTCAAAAGTGAACCCATGTCCTAAGTGCCCAAAAAGGCAGTGTTGCAGAAAATAAATGCAATATTTCATGCAAGAATAGAATCTTATGTGAAAACTCACTGTGCAATAATCATGAATGAAAAATTTGATTTCTAATTTATAATTTATGCAGGTATGAGAGATGACCAATAGAGACAAAGGAATTTGAACAAAAATCCATAATGTTGCTGCCTAGAGAAAAAACATACAGGATAAAGAAAAACTTGCATTCCACCACAGAGATGACTATAAATATGGAATTGAACCCCCTAATTCTAGAGAGGACCTGTGGGTGGATCACTCATTTGTGAAACTCTGAGTTTCACGCATCATATAAAACCCCTAAGGCTAAAAGTTGTGTGAAACTACATAAACACCATTCCTCAATGTATGAGCTCATACTAAGACATTTGTATGTAACTATTTCCATAGGGAATGCACATGAGAGAAAAGACCCATCATTCACATAGCCCTATGTGTGTGAAAAGTCACATCTTTCGTAAAACCCTATTTTCATGTAAATACAAATCTTTTTCATAGACCTATTTGATTGTGAAGACAAAACTTTCATGAAATAGCATCCAGACACATGCCTGCTGGTCTACAACATGGGGATATTCCCCCACACCCCTTCCCTGGATCAATGCCGGACTCTAGTACTAGGAATCTAGGCTGGTCCTTTCGCTACCATCACTGAACCCCATTAAAAATGGAGAGTGAAACAATGTATTTTTGGTCTTAGTTGATGAAATTTTCGGTAGTCCCCTTATGCAGTCACAATGTCATCCCCACATTTACCATGATTAGAGATACTTATCTTCCCACCCCCTAAAACACATTGATTATACCTACTTCTCTTAGTGCCTTTCCCATGTCATGAGTTTAGATTCTCTACTTGGACCCCCTATGTAAATTGAGTCAAACCATTAGTCAAGCATTGCTTGAATCATAATAACTTGGATCCCATGATGGGTTGAACCAGAAAAGGATTCCATTGCATAAGTCCCTCACTAGATATTCCATAGTCCTCACTAAAGGAATTTAAGCCATAGAATACCATATCATTCATGAATATGAATTATTTTGTGTCAAGAATAAGATTACTCATTCCATAACCATGAGAATACCTTCCATATTCCTCACTGCATGAATCTAAACTGTAGAATACCCTATCATTCAATAATTGGATGGCTTATGCACCATGAATAATATGCCCCATGAAATGATCATGAGAAGACATTCCATAGTCCTCTCTACATTTCTTTAAACTGCAACATACCCTATAATTCAAGAATATTATGCCTTATGTTCCAAGTATAAGATACCTCATGTAATGACCATGAGAATACATTCCATATTCCTCACTGCATGACTTTAATATATAAATACCCTATCACTCAAGAATAAGATTCATTATGCGCCATGCATAAGATGTCTCATGCCATGATTATGAGAAGGTATTCTGTAGTCCTCTCTATGAGACATTAAATAGTTCAACACCCTATCATTCATGAATTGGATTACTCAAGCTTCATGCATAATATTACTCAATCCATAATCATTGGAATATATTCTAGTTCTTAGTAAATGTATTTAAACTATATTATAACCAACATAAAAAACATAGGATGCCTCCTGTGACACACATGAGATTCATTATGAATCAAGAATATGATGCCTAATTCCATGATCAAGAGATGAATGATGAATGGTAGACATGGGTATACACATTCTTTGTATGCCCCAAAAATATTCCTCAACCCATTAGTAAGTCAGGATGAACTCATGACCATACACGAGAAAGAAACAATGCGAATATCATTGCATAATCCGTACACACAACATCATTTAACTAGATTTTAAACTGTAATTTTATGTCATACAATGCACATGGGATTCCCTCATGACCTGGAATGAGGGAGACATTATGTTCATCTCATTTCATAATCCCCACACACTATGTCATTACACATGATGTTGAACTTTAATCTTACCACATAAAATTCACAGAGGATGCCCTCATGACCTAACTTGAGGAAGGCACATGGGTATCTCCCAGTTGTAAGCCCCTTCCACATCATTGTTGTTCCATAGAAGCACTCAGGAATCTTACACACATATTCCCTAACCATACCCTCTTGTAATTTTTCATCTCTATAGATATAAGTCTCAAACTCCATACAAATTAGTCTCCTATTTGGTATAAGACTTAACCTCCACTCTAATAGGAATCCTACATAGTTTAAGCCCCCAAAACCCTATTCATATTCATTGGGACACTTCCATGCATAAGAACCAACCAAATGTTCCAAGGGGAATCCTCATTAGGTCTATGACCCATCCCTTTCCAAAAAATGTGGGCTTTGATTCCCAACTAACTGGGATATGTAGGAAACCTCTCTAAGGTCCAAAACTGAACATCCACATTCATCATGGTATCCTCTGGACTGCACATGTGGTAAGATCAATCCCAAAAACTAGGAGACAACATCTCCACCAGGAAACTCAATGTGTAATCCACACACCAACTCTAACCAAGATAAATCCTTTTTAGTGGAAACTCCATTCATAAGCCCCACACCATCCATCACCGATGACCCCCTTACGATTTGAGCATCCTTAACGCATGACGTTAAACATAATGGACAAGATCTATCACATGACCATAAACTGTGGTATCAAACTACATGGATTTTGTTCCTTGTATTTTAAAAAGGGTATGTAGGACACATACTTGAGGTTCAATTCTAAAAAATGGTAAACCTCAGTGTTACCTCCTAGAAACACACCTCCCTGATCTAAGTCAAGGGGTGTTATGATAAACCATCATAGTTACACCTCTCTGGGGAATTTATATCCATATGTTGATAAACATTCATGGTGTGACATATTACATTTATGAGACAAATCGCCTAGATCCACCTCTATAGGGAGTTCTAATTCATCCATTAGTAAACCTTACAGGGTTCTCCCTTCTAAGGATTCACCTCCTTAATTTTCCACCATGAGACATTCTGACTAATTAACTTCATCTCCACAAGATTTTAAAATCATTACCCAATCCATATCAATAAGAAATTATGATCCATTTTCACAAGATTTTAAACTTTTGATCTGTCCCAAACACATACCCTATGTAAAATAATTGGATGCATGAGGTGAATTACTTGTAACATATGGGCCTATGGATTCAGCTACATCATGTATGACATTCGATGCCTGAGGTGAAATCCTTGGATGACATAAGACATTAGAATTATATACCTCATGATTAAAACATGATTCTTTAGGTTATGTGCCTAATATTCCTCTATGAGTTTCCTTCCTAAAAGGAAGAATACAACTATAAAACACACATAATGCCCAGATATGCAAAGGTATGATTGATGTTACCATTTCCTCCAATGAAAGGTGGATGTCCTACCAAAAAAAAGAAATGTAATTAAATGGAATCTAAAAAGAGATAGAATCATGAATGAGTTTCATGAATACAACTCAAATCAACAATAGAGACCTGGAGTAGGTAATGATCTCCATAGAGGAATCTATGGATATAGAAACCAACATCCCATTATCCGATTTGATCAAGGAGCCAAAAAAACTATATATGGAGGGGGAGGCCTCTTTCCTTTCGAAAGTGGGAATGACGGAAAAAAATTACATGTATCCATGATTATGTGTTCCTTGTCTATGATAGAATCTAAAATAAGAACCATTTTCCACTTATTATCTCTCAATTTTTTTGAGAAAATGTTTTTATTAAAATCTGACTATATTTCACTCTTCTGTTTAAATTACATTTAATGAAAATCCTTGTATTAATAAAAATCAATTTTTTACTATGATTTCATAATTTAATTTTCACCCATAATTGTATTTAAAAAAATTGAACAGAATCCTCCTTTTCTTCCTAAACATGGTATTTTTTATTTTTTCTTAATAAATGTGAAATGAATTATTATTTTGATATAATCAACATTAAAGAATCATTCCCACTATTATGAAAAATCATTTCACTGAATATTCCATTATATTATTAAAAGTTTATATTTAAATAAAAAATTAATAATATTATAAATAATTATAGGTTTTTAACATGTTTTTCAATATTAAAAGGATATTTTATGCTAAATTTTTTTAATATTATTTTTATGGTATTTTGATTCATCAATTAAAAACAAATTTTATTTTACATATACTACACTCAGAACTTGTTGTAATAATTTCTTCATTATTATTTATCTTATAGGTTTATTACTTTTACTAGGGAATGTATTGAAATTCTCTTTCTTGATTATTATTTTTAATCATTTACTTTCCCATGAAATATTCAATTTCTTGTGATATTTTGAATTTATATTTCCCCAAAATATCTATCTTATTTATCATGGATATTATTATTACTTAAATCGTGAATCATTTATATAAATAGTCATTTACTTTGATAGTTATATAACAGTCTGGGGAAATATTGATATTCTATATTCTTTATTCAATATAGAAATATATCGATAAGGAATAATGTTCATGAATTAATTCAATACTTAGATATATGATGATTCTTTTATACAAATAGTGATGGGAAGGGCCTAAAATTATTATCCCTTCAATGCATTTATAGTCTCATTAGGTGAATCGATAAGATAAAATTAAATTGGTTTTTACCCAATATTTTAAAAAAATTGTGAAAATTCATGATGGTAAAGATATCAGGATTTATGAGATCATAACATCCAATATTAATAATTAATTTCAGTATCAAATTTTTTTGTAATTATCCAAGAGATTAATGTATTCATAATATCCATGGATGTATTTTTTTCTCATGTTATTAATTAAATGGAATGCTTATTTAGATATTTATGTTTCCATGTTGATTATGCCTAATATAACTATTATAGTCAAGTTATTGAATAAATGTAATGTGTTTTCACATATTCACCTTTCCATAATTTTTATGACATATTGGTTGAGATTTTTTTTATTCATGATAGATTCTTATTTATGTAACACTTACTGAGCATCTGAGCTGACAATTGTTTTTTATCATTTCCTCAGGATATGAAGATACAATATTTCAATGAGTTCTAGGATAAAGAAATTTTTTACATTTATTATTTATTATTTAATTTTTATAATGTAATATTAGATTCAAGTATGTATATCATTTACCAATACTAATAAAAAATTAATTACATTGGGTTGATATTTATTATATCATATTCCAATGTAATAAATTTACCACCAATTCTGTGCTACTAGTTACGGGGCATTTATACTTGGTATCAGAGATATTTTAGTAGAAAACATGGGAACTAGATTTCCGATAACATAGATTAGGGAACATAACACTATGATAGAAATTGAGTATAATTCTAGACTAACATAGTAATGTTTTTGGTGGGGATGAGATTATATCATTTTCCTAATTGTACATCCGTGTATGGAAACAATAAGAGGAAGTGGTTATAGAACAGTTGTACCTAGGGGTTATAAATTAAAAAAGTGACCATTGGGATTTGAATTGATGATCACCTGGTGCACAATAATGGTCCTTAATACACACCTATTTTGTCACTCTATAGGGATATTATTGGGATGATTTACATTTTCTATATGAACTATTATTATGGTTTTGAATAGATGATTAAAATTAATGAAGTAGGTTAAAACTTTTGTGTCTCATATTGAAATTAATGTGAAATGATTTAAAAATCCTAAAAATTATTATATGGTTTTCACACTGTGATTATTATTTATCGCACTATAATATTTTTTTCAGTGGATAGAACTGGAAGGAAGCATTATAACATTTAATACGATAGAAAATGTGTCAATTATTAGCAGCCAAATGGGATGATGTCTATAGTGAATAATATTTTCATTATGTATAATTAGTGATCCTCATATTTTTTTAACAATATATAAATTAAAAAACTATCAAACTCTCAAAATAAGTGAATGACTAAGTATACTAATAGCATGAGTGGTGGAGGCCATGGTGGAGAAAGGGCCTGGTTTCCATAATATCAAAAATATAGAAAGAGGAACCTAGAAGAATTTATCAAAGGATTAATAAAATCTTTTTTATTTTAAAAAAAGGTTATAGAGTATTTAATTTTCATGAAAATGTCTAGATTTTAGTAGAGTGAAATAAATTCCAACCTTGAAATCCATTTACATTTTGTTTTCTTGAATGTGCAAACCTAGGCATTATCTGAGTCAATGATCTCTTTTAAAGGATAACTCATAAATGAAGGAAGGACCTAGTTTTAAGTAAAAGGGTTATTATATTTATCTATCAGGATTCAAGAATTAAATGGTATACTTATTTTTATCAGTTTTATTTTGGTTATAATAATCATGAAATATCGAATGATTCTGTTAATTTTTTAAAGCATATATGTCATCATATAGGATTTAAAATAAAATTGTGGATAACATTATGATTTTATGAGTTTAAGGTTTATAATAAGTTCAAAGACATAAACACACCATTTTTAGGTTTTATGTGATGTGAGTTTATGATGATGATGGATATTTTTAGAGATATTTATAAAAATATAACCCATCGGTTTGGTATATGAAAGTTTTATTTAAGGAAGAATGCCTTTACAAATTTTTGGCATAATATTAAAGGAATTAGTTACTATTATGGTTTAACTTATCTTTTATATAGTTAAATGTATTGGTTTTCACAATTTTGGAATTTTATATAAATTATATTTATATAATTTTCAAAAAATAGACAACTCACATGTCGGGTGTCAACACGTCACATCCAGTGAGGCCTTATGGCTTGAACCCACAACTGAAGGGTGATATGGGTTCGTCACCAACTAAAAACCTACATGAAGTATTGGTTAATATGAAAATTTTTTATATGAAAAATTTGATAGATAATTATTAAGTTGATCATTGGGTGTTATTTTTCATGTTTAGAAGTTAATGTATTACATTAACTTGTGAAAACCATTTTGGTATTTGAAAATATTTAGAAATATATAAAAAATCATGTCACTCATTTATAGATCTCATGATCTATTAAAATTAATTTTTAATGCTTTAGGAAAAGAATTCCATTTTTTATTTTCATATCCTGGAGTAAGAAATGTTGTGGAAATTGATTAAAGAACTAATAATGAATGAAATTATGCTTATGAAATTGAAAGATATCAAGTAAATATATTTATGTACACTATTATTTAATAATAAAATTCATAGAATTTAAGAAAATGATATTGAACAAGAAATATTATCATATTAAATTCATATAAAATGTGTAAAATGGTCTTTTAAATCATCATTGATTTATGGTTTTGTGTTCATTAACTTTATCTTGATCATTCACTTTCTTATGATCAATAATCTATATCAATCTCCATAATTGTTTACTCTTTTTCCATGAAAATATTTTCACTTCCCACCAATTTTATACTACTTAGAAACATAGTTATGTGTCTCTATAGGAGACCTTCAGAATTACATTCTACTCTTATCAAGAGGAATTTTCTTAAACCTTTTTATGATGTGGGCTTTTAAAAATGTTATTTTCAAATATAAAAACCTTTATTTATGAGTTCAAGTCTAATTTGGGTGGGGAATTTTTTTTGAAGGTGGGGAGAGTATAACCCCACACAATTTTATAGTATATTTATTTTAAATATATTTAATCGCTTCAATAGATTGTGGTGCATGAAACAATGATATTTTAGAAGGACATTGTGTTCGATAATATATATAAAACACAACATAGAGCTTAAATTACCCAAAAATTATATTATTTGAATATTATTGTTATAATATAGCCATTGAATTATTAGGAATGAATAAGATTAAATAAATTATTAAATATATATAACGGTTATAACCAATAAAAATTTATCAAAAAAATCTTAATTGATAAATACCCAACTATCAATACAATTATTTTATTATATAAAAAATACATTTCTTTCAAAAATGATTTTCCCTTTTTCTAATAAAATATTAAAATTAATTTGTTGGTTGTTTTATAAATTTAATTTTATAAAATTAATATAATTTTTGGAATCATTTTTCTCATGATTACTTTGACAGAAATTTTGGGATTGTTCATAAAAGATTAATTTTTCAACAAATAGTAAAAAATACAACATTTTTGTAAAACTATAATTTTTTAATAAATTATGCAATTTAAAAGACCCATTATTATTTTAATATTATTTAAATAAAACATATGTATTATTTTTTGAGATTTATTTCAATTAATTACATTCAAATAATCTATATATAGTATTTCAACATTAGTTTATTTGAAGGATTTAAAACACATTTTATTTATTGAAAACTATTTTAAAGTGAATATTTCCTATCCATATTAAATAATTAAAATAACCCATAATAAGGAATAATTTAACTATTTTTTTGATTATATTTTTATAAATTCGAAATTAACTTTATTTATTTATGGCTAATTTTCATAAAGCCATTATAAGAGAAGTGTTTTCTTGAAAAATTCATTTCTTGAAAACACATTTATTTTGTAATGTATATAGGTTTTATATTAAAATTATTTATTCTACTTATGTTAATTAAATATGATAAAACTGAGTCAGTAAATTGAATTAGAATAAGTTATATTATTCAATAATAAAAATATGATACCACTATTAATGTAAAAATCTGGTTAACAAGGGGGGTGGGGGGTGGGGGGGGGGTGGGTGTGATTAAACTAAAGAGGAAAATAGAATAAAATATTAAGAAATTTTTTTATTTTGAATATTTTAGGTGTTAACCAGCCACATTTATCCTCCAATCCTTAATTTTTCAATTTTATTATCACACGACTTGATAATGATTTCCTATTATTAAAAAGTTTTGGGTTTTTCCCAGAAATCCCCTCTTTCTCAATTATAATAGATTACTCTAGATCATCATATAATCACACCCATAAATACAATTTTATATAAATAACCATAGAAATATCTACCAAAAATCCTCAATGAAATTATAATGGTTATTGTATTTCTAAAAACCAACCAAGGGTCCTTAATAAAAGATCCAATGGGGGTTTTTATATGCGATGTAATTTATATTCATTAAGATATTTTTTTAATTTTTATTTTCCCTTATTAAATTATGTCATAAAACATGTAATATAATTTCACCATTATCTACAATACAATAATATTATATTACGATGATGGAATAATATTTATCCATCCCCTCTTCTGTCAACTGGGAAACAAATATATCACTCATCTGCATGTTGAAGTACTTCCACCTGAACTAATGTAATTTATTTTCCATTGTTGAATAACATGGGAATTTATAATGATGAAAATAATGAATATATATAATACACATGACATGATATTAATTCTTTAAAATTAACATATTGTATACTTTCTTAACCTTTCATCTATTTGAGGAATGATGTCATTGCTTCTGAATACTAATGGCCTACCTTCTCCACAAAGTGATGCACCTCATTTTCCATGTCCTACATTCAAGAATAGTATAAAAATTAATTAAATTAGTAAATATTATATTAATAATATTAATATCATTTAGGTTATAGTGGAACAATATCATATATACAATTACATGAACTTTCATGATAAAACACACATGAGAAAACAAGGCAATTAACACTAGAAAGAATAATAA
Source organism: Viscum album (assembly GCA_963277665.1). Lineage (NCBI taxonomy): Eukaryota > Viridiplantae > Streptophyta > Magnoliopsida > Santalales > Viscaceae > Viscum > Viscum album. The sequence continues at coordinate 81,694,964 of OY728121.1, read as the reverse complement.
TAAAAAAATATTATTAATTAATGGGTAGTAAAATGTTATAAGAGGAGAATATATGATGTTATAAAAAGTAACATGGTTCTATTATAAATTTATAACATTATTAAAGCCAATATATTGATGTTTAATGTGTGTTCAACCAAATAAAATCACTTGGTGATAGATTATCTCTCAGTTTCCTTTTGTTAAGGAATATTGTAATGTTATATACCTAATTAATTTATATGGTGTATTACCACCCTATTTAACTGTATTATTATGAATTCTCCATATATCATTTTATATTATTTTTTTAATTTTAATTATTTCATTTAAAGGTATTTTACATGAACATTACCAAGTGTAAAAGTATTTCGTAACTCAATTTATATTCATTTGGTTACATTAATTCTTCATTGTATTTGATATTAAAAGATTAAAAGTATAATGAAATTATGTTATGTTATGTTTTATTTCAAATTGTTTTTATATACTTACATTTTATTCACATAATTTATTCCTTGATTAATTCTCACATTAACATTATGATCATTTTAAGGGTTGCTCATCTTGAATAGTCTTATTTGGGACATATGTCTTGTTATACATATGTCATATTTTATGAGGTGTTTTTACACCGCCTTAATATGATATATTAAGAATATATTATATTAATTGTATTTAATGTTTCATTTTATTTTATTCCATACCACATGATTATAAATCAATATTTATAAAAGTGGTGTGAGGATTAATTTCAATATAATTTTAATCAGGTTTTTATACTTGAATTTAAATTAAATGAAATTATTTGATCTTTGTTTAATAAACCCCTTTCATTTTTTATCATCTATTTATTCATGAATTTTTTGATTGATTGTACCATTTAATCTCTTTTATACTAAAAATGATAGATATTTTTTTAATAAAATTCAACTTCATTTCTCTCTTTAGTCGAAAATATATTCATTCAAAATCAACATTTTTAAAAATATTTTCATAAATGTTTTATTTTTATTTTTTATGATCAATTTTACCCATAATTTTATTTTTAAATTTCATTAAAAAGGAATCTTCCTATCATTTTTCAAATAATCTACTTTTGACTTTTCAAACAAAAATTTAAAAGGAATCATTGTTATAATTTACTTGACATGAATGGAACATTACCTCTACTAGGAGAACTAATTTTATTGAAGATTAATTTAAAAGTTTAAAATGTTAATTCTTAATTTAAATTATTTTCCAAATATTCAAGATACATATAGGATTTAAAAAAAATATTTCCAATGATATTGGGATACATTCCTCAAGAATTTTTTTAAACATTATTTTATGGTATTTATATTCAACATAACCAAAAACCCTATAGTTTTCATATAATACCATGGGGATATTATGAAATGATAATATCCTTATTATATCTCTTGGGGATTTTGGTTCGTTTTTAATAGGGATTATATATACATTCTCATTCATGATTTATTTTTTTAATCATTAACATTCCCTTGATATATTCAATTTATTGTGATTATTGGAAAGTAAATTTACACTAAATATATACATTATTTATCATGTATATGCTTATTACATTGACCATATATCATTACTATATACGATATTTTACATTGAATGTTTTATGATTTAATGGGGAAATATTGATATTATTAATAATTATTCATTACATACATTTATTGATAAGTAATCTTGTTCATGAATTAAATAATTCATTTTATTTATGAAGAATGTGTTGGATATGAAGTGATAGGTGGGAAATAGAATTATATATCCCCTCAATTCATAGATATTCTAATGAGTAAAATCAGAAATATGGAATTAAATGTGTTTTTCCCATAGTTTTAAATCATATTATGAGAGGTCTTGGTGGAACATATATCATGGTTTTTGATATCATGATGTCCAAAATTAAGTATTAACATCATTAAGAATTAATTTATTATTATCCATGATGTTTTTGTGTTTATATTTTCCACAAAATCATTTTCAGCTCAGGTTATTAATTAAAATGAATGTTTTTTAATTATTTACCTTTCCATATTGATTATGATATACATATTCATGATCATAATGTTATTGATTAAATGGAATATGTTTTATATATTTATCTTTCATTATTGATTTTGATTTATTTTTTATGCTTAATTTATTCATGATATCTTCACATTACATAACTCTTAATAAGAATCTAAGTTCACCATTATTTTGTTTCCCTAACCCATGATACGAAGAAGTAATCATTGAATGAGTTCATGGTTGTATAATTTCCTTTACTTTCACTATTTTTTATTTCATGTTTTCAAATATAATGTGAGATTCAATTATGTATCTAGTTTTCCCAGACAACTTAACTATTCAGTCCTTTTCATTGTGATCACTTGTATCTTATTCAAATTTAATAATGTTACCACAGACTTTGGGATTCCGAGGTCGGGGTATTTACGTAATCAGTATAAGCTATACAATTAGTATTAATGGAATGAGATTAAATATATTAAATTAATAAATTGGATATTTTTCAAAGAATAGTTTTAAAGTGATCTGTATTTATATTAAATAAAATTGAATATTTTTTAATTTATTATTAAAAAAAAATTAATTCTCAAAAAAATACATTAACATTCATTTAATTTTAAATTTATATGAAATTTTATTAAGAATATATAATGTTTAAAATGTTATTTTTCTATAAAAATAGACTGTCATAATTTTATATAATTTCGATTAAGAGAAAATTTACCTTATATTAGAATAAAAATTTGACAAAAATAATTTGTTTAATTTATAAGAAAAAAATATTCATAGAATTAATTTTTTAATATCTATTTGTTAATTTTTTCCAACTAAGTTTTATTTTATTCTAATTGAAGAATATTAATTTTTTCATTTTCCATTAATTAAGTATTTACAATGATCATTTCGTTTTTTGTATCAATTTGAACATAAAAAACTATTTATTTTTTTAGTCAAAATGAAATGAATATTATTAAATTAATACTATATATGATTTTTATGAATATTAAATTTTAAGATTAAGAGCCATTTTTTCTAAAAAATATTTTTGTTGCATTTAGCATACTTCAATTACAATTAATTTTTATAATGTTAAGATGTTGGATTATATAATTTATTTTTTCAAATTTGTAATCCCATTTATCAAATTATTTAATAATTATTATTTAATTTTTAGTTATAAAATTAATTTACCATTTTAAAAGTTATTCACCACAGTAGAGGATAAAATGAGGTTAAAAATTAAATCTAGTTGTAAATCTTTAATATTTCAAAAATATTATCTCCAAATGAATATATTAGTTCTTTATCAACCTATAAATATCACTTTTCAATTTTTATCAATTATTTATCAATTTTTTTGAGAATTTAATCCCCTATTTTTATAATGACATTAATAATACAAAAATTCCACTACGCCAAATTATAAATGAAACCTTCATAAATACATCTTAATACCAAAACATATTACATTAACTCTAATTAAAACACTATGTATCCATCCTTAATAATTCAATAACAAATTCTTGAGCTTCTTTTCCCAAGAATAATCCTTAAATATATCATTTCTATGTTTCCCTTCAAGAAGAGATTGAAGATCTCAATATAAGAGATATCTTCTTGTGCACTATTATTTAATATATTTATCATGAAAATCTTTGAAAAAATAACGTTTCACCTTAAAAATATGTTTTTGAAACCATTAATCCTATATTAATGTGACATTACCATTATGAATAAAAATGTCTTACTCATTCAATCGTTATAATATATTTTTTAGTTAGTTTTACTACCTAAATGATCATTGATACAATGATTGTCTAATAAATGTCTAAGAAATAAATAAATAATATAAATATGATATAAAAATAATTAATTTTATATGTTTTTATTATTATTTAATATTAATATTTAAAATTATATTTACCTATTTTTTTTGATAATTCACAATTATCTAAAAATGAAATTTTAAGTATTTCATGTGAACCATAAATATAATTTAAGTGAAATGGATAAGAAAATCAATACATATATATAAAACAAATTTCCTTAGCATGAAAATTCTATATGTGATGAATATAAAAGAAAAATTCAGTTTCTATAAGCCCCAATCTATATCTTGTAAGGGAAACTGAATGGTTACCACTAGAATTTTATTTTTAACAATGAAAATTTAATACGGAATTATAAATGGATAGTATTAAATAAAATAAATATGATTTTTTATAATCCTGTGAATAATAAAAAATAATTTATTTTATATATATGTTAGAGTGTTCTCAACTACGCGAATGTCCTTAGAATGTTTTTATTGAATAGAATTCCAATTTATTGAGACAAGTTTCATTTTGGGTAATATGTTTTCTTTTATATGTTTTTATTTTAATTCAATACCCCATGAAATTAATATATAATAATTTTCTTATAATACATATGACTTGAAAAGAAAACTCAAGTTTATTCCTTGAATATCTTTTGATTCAATTTTTTTTAAAACCATATGGGTTTCATTGTCACAATTTTATTTTATTGAGACATATTTAATGTTATGAACCTATTTATTTAATATTGTGTATATAAATACTATTTACACAGTTTATATTTATTCATTCTATGTTTATGGTATTTAATGTTTCATTTCATGTTTAATTTTTGATGGGGTGTGGATTTAATGATTATAAATGTTGTTAGGGGTTTTCAACTAAATTTCTTCTTCATTTGGAAATAAAATTTAAAAATTGAATATAGAAACACCCTAAAATTTTATTTTATGAAATTTCTTCATTTTTATGGTTTTAATTCAGTTTTGGGTTTTTTGGGGACCTTTTATGAACTTTAGAAACAATTTATGACCATTTATTTCACATATGTTCGTTTCTTTGTAATGTTTTCATTCAGTTTCGATTGTTTTGGGGACCTTATATAATCATTAAAAATGTTTTTTTTATTAAATGAATAAATTTAAATGGAGATTAAGGAATTTATAAATTTAATTTTTACCCTCATGTATGGCATGGTTTTTGCATATTAGTAGAGTCCTCCTACATTTATTAATGTGCATTGTGTCGTGTTTTGTAAAGGTAAACACCTTTTAAAAATAGTTATATAAGGAAAAAACCCCCACTACGTTAGGGAAATGTTAAAATTATACATGTTTTGTAATTCTGTCATATATTTTACATGAGCTATGTATGGGTAAAGTGGTTTTTGTTTGAGTTTCATTAGGGTGCCATAGGTGATGCGTTAAGGTACGATGTGACGTGTTAAAGTGACATTGTGTTTTCAAAGGATGTGTATGGGTATCTAAAGTGTTTCTTAAGTGTTATATGTGTTATTAATGGATAATAAAATGTTTTCAAAGGATGTTTTTGGGTACCTGAGGCACTTCTTATGAATTAGCCGCACTGCGTAAGGGTTGGGCCATGTTTTCATAGGATGCAGAAGAGTGAAATGACATTGTGTATGGAAAATATTGGGTGGGATATTTACATAAGGGTAAAACTACTTACTCTAACATGGAAGCTATGTGCTACATAAGGGTAACAAATATTACCCTTAAAAAGTGACCTATTTATTGAAAATTTTTTCTTTCAAATATTATTTTCATTCTACATGTTTATGAATTATTTTTAATGCCATTATGGTGATTTCAAAAGCTAGGAATCTTATAAATGGAATTATAATAATCTATAAATGGTTGTAAAATTTATTTTAAATGATTTTAAACCTTACAAATTCATGATTTTGATGAAATTAAAAATTGATAGGTATTCTTATTTTTATTGTTTTTTTATTTAAAAATTCCCAAACTTTCACTTCTATCAATTTATTAGTATATGATTTTTATATGTTCATAGCGTTAACCTTCTATAGAATAAGATCATGTTGTGTTTATTTTTTTAATTCTTCTCCACTATGGAATCAATAGAAAAGTATAATGGTTGTTTTTCATTGAACATTCAAGCCTGGACTATTTATCACAGGTATTAGTGAATTAAAACCATCAATATTGTCTGAGGTATGTGTGTCTTTATGTTGGTTTTGACCTATGAAATATTAGGTGTTCTTGTGAAATCCATTTTTTTTGATTTGTTTATTTATATACTTCAGAATATATGTGGGTAGTTTTAAAAAATTACAATCCAAATGATTTTATTAATGTCCTTAAAGGTATTTATATTTAAAAATTAATTCACATACATTATATTTTGGTAAATTTTTTATTTTATAAATTTTATTTTCAATGAACTAGATTGGTGATAGTTAACTTATGAATATGTTAGTTAAAATTATGAGTATTGTTATGTATTTTTTTTTCTGAAAACATGGTACAGGGAATAATTTGGGAACCTTGGGAATATAGATAAGTTTGATATCGATATACTATGGAAGGACTCGATATTCTAGAAATCACTTCTTAGATTAGTGTTTGTTTCATTTAATTATAACATTTTCCATAGTATAAAACCCAATTATGTTATTTCTATGATGTAATCACCAATATATAATGTTTTACATGATCAAATGGTTATCTTATATGTAATGATTACTTTTATTAATTAATTCTATATGTTCCCTAAATTTGATACTCATATTATTATGGATTGGAATGTGGTTGAATCTATAAAAATTTTATTCAATATAAATGGATATAATTTTTTTTTCATAAAGCATGAATTGATGTTTTCATGATATTATTTTTCATATAGATACATTTTAGTATCTTACTATTAATTTTTTAAAAAATAATTTTTTAATTTAGATGGTTTTAGATATTATTATGCAAGATAGATATAAATATAATGGAATCATGTCATTTTCATGCTTTTCTTTATTGTTTTCACCTTCTTTGTGAGATGGAATTTTAGTGGGAGATGGCCCCATTGAGACAATTTTAATACCTATTCTATCTTTTTAAAAAGTTTATTCTTTTTTTATTCTTTTTTATATCTAATGGATGAATTTACCATTATTATGTATAAAATATGGATTAATATATATTTTCAGTTATTTATGGAATATCTATTTTTTTCTTTTAAATATTTATCAATTGGTGGGTCATCTCATTGACTTGTGATGTTGACCCTGGTTAATTAATTATAACTATTCTATTATAAGATTATTAAATTATACCATTCACCTATAAAATATAGTATATTCTCTTACTCTATAGTGAAATTCCATTTTTTTTACTTCAATATATTCTTCCTTGATGGATTTTAATCTCTATAAAAATTTATTTTCTTAAGAATCACTCCAATCCGTTATAATAAATCTTGAAATATCTTTATATATTCCTTATTACCAAAATTATATTCTTTTAATACCATAAAAACCATATATTTATTATCTTTTGTTTCCTATATATTTACTTGTTCAAAAATATACTTTATAACTCATTATTCAATGTGTCTTTTATATTATAACTTTCTAAAAGATTAAAAGGTTTTTTCATTTCATGAAAATAGAATTTTGTCTTCCACTCTATATTTATGTATATAACCATTATTTATGTTCAATGTTAAATTATTATTTATTCTTCTAATGTGATGTTTTATAATTTCATAGTTTAAATTTTTTTAAAATCAATCTTTACTGTTAATCATAACTTTAAAATTTATAGAAATGATTAACGTGGTTATTGAAAACACTCACATATCCATTTTCCACTATATAGAAAAAATGTTTATCTTTTATAGAAATTTTCAAAAACTATATTATACAAATTTTTTAAAAATGAATTTATTGTTTCAAATGATCTTCTATTAATGCCAATTTATATGATACCTTTTGAAAATGATTTGAATCCCATTTTTAAATGGGTTTTTATATTACAAAGGATTGATTTTATGTGGAACACATAAGTATTATTTAGAAATATGTGATGGGTTGGTTTATATATTTCACTCCAATGAATCAGATACTACTTAATAACATATGATATAATGATGGGAAACAACTTTTATGCTTGATCCACTTTAGGATATATGTATTTATTTTTACCCCACTATATGATGACATTGTTGGTATTGAGCCTCAAAAATAGAAATTAATTTCTTTTCATATGTTTTCCACACAATCTTATTAAATATTCATATACCTATAGTATACCCAAATATATTATGGTTTATGAATATTGTATAAATATTTTCCTTTTCTATTCCAATTATTTATTCAATGACTCATGTACTATGATCATTTATTTTCTGTGTATGATTTTCCTATTTAATGACCATATACTTTATTTATGTTCTCATTTACACATACTCATCTTATGGACACTTATAATATTTTATTGTTATTAATTATGATTAACATTAACATGTGTTTGAGATAACCCATATTAAGTTTTTTTACTTAGGTTATGAATAAATATATTACACTAAATTTTATAAGAGGGGTATCATATATGGAGAATTTTTTGGGTGATGTTGAGAAAATTTTATGGAAACATAAATCCTTGGTATGGTGGAGTAATTTTTTATTGGATGAAGAATATATGTGTTTTTTATTTAATGATTTTTATAATTTAATAAAACTTTAATCCTAATATACACATGGGTATGTTGGTGAGTAAATATTTTTTTTATTGTAGTGTAATTTTAGAATATTATTTTTGGGTCTCTTTAATTATTATAAAGGCCAATATTTAAAGAGTATGTTTTTTATACTGGATATAAATTTATGGGTATATTGAATATCACACGGTATTTAATCCTACATATAGAGAGAAGAAAACTCATATGGTAAAGTGGAATACAACTTCTCCAAGATAATTTCAGGTTTCTAGGTAAGAGGTTTTATCTCACCCAATAAAATACAGATGATATGATCATAGTTTATATAAAGGGGTGGATAATTGAAGAATATATTCTGAGGGTGGATGATTGAATATTGGAATATAAAAATATGATATCAAACAAGATAGGATAAAGTATCTTGGAGATCCAGTTTATTGGAGAGTTCTCCATGATTATCCATTAGAGATAAATTTTCATCTCCATTCTATTTTAATTAATTTGTCATGAGTATGTGTGGATATTATTTTTTTTGTATAAGGGTGTGGTATAGCTATGGGTTATTTATAATTTTTGAATGAATTATATTTATCATATCTTCTACTTCTATTTTAAATTCATTTTTATCCATATATATTAGTATATGAATATAGTGGAGTGGGTGAATGAGTGATTGTGTACATAAAATCTATTGAAGATAGAGTAGTGATGTATTTCACTAAATCATGATATTATAAAATGAAGATATTTTATAAACTAATCTTGTACATAGGGAACCTAATTCTCTTTGGGAAGTAAAAGCATTAAATCTCATAGTGACCTATGATTATTCCATGAAGCTAATGTGAATCTAGAGATAGAACAATGAAAGGAAGTGTGAGTGTGATTGGTTTGATATGATGAATATAGAAATAATTAATATGGAGAGGAAAAATAAATCCCAAACCCCCATATTTCAACTTATTATTATTTAAAAGAAATTAATTTATCATTCATTTCCCCCTTTATGGTCTTGGATTTATTGTTACTTCCATCAAAAAATTTCAAAAATTTATCTATTAATGTTAAGAATGGTAAAATTATATTATTAATTGAATTTTCTATCACTCTGCATATGAAATTTGGGATCTTTTGGTTAGTGTGATAATCATCCCCATTATTGTTTTGAGATTTTGTTACTTTGAAAAATTATTTATCATTAATAATGTTTGGTTTCATTATAAAAGATCACAGATTGAGTCAACTCATTAAGTTGATAATACACATTGACCACATAAAAATATTAATTCACTCTAAATATCATTTAAATGGAATTATATATGTAAAACCTTTTAATAGTACATTACATTCAAATATTCAATTGTGTCAGATTATAGGCACATTAAAATGGTGATATAGAGTATAGTTACCTTGCCTACAATTATTGAAATTGTGATACATTTTAACAATTATAAGGAAAAGAAAACATAATATATGGGAAAAACATGTATTATTAGGAAAAAATAGGACATATATGAGAATAATTTTAATTAATAAAATATAAATAAATTAAAAGGACCATTTATAAATATAGACTATTAATTCACTATGGGGTTGGGGAACCCCTCATGCATCACACTGACACACAATGGAAGGAACTATGAGTTAATGATCTATCATCTACATCATCTACCATATTTACATGGATTTATATAAGATCATGATTTTGAATTCATAATGGTTTTTTTATCATCTATAACCCATTTTTAATTCCTAAATTTTAGAAAATTTGAGGGAATGATGAGATTTTTTTCGTGCATTCTTAAGGGACATGCTAAAACATGGATGTTTCAATAAGAGAATGATTCATTCAACACATACGGGGGGGGGGGGGGGGATTTTAATATATTTTATAATGATATTCTATAAAATATAAGTAACTATGTATTTAAAAACCTGAATTTATATATTTATTTATAAGGATCATGATACTTATCAATAATAATTGGAAAGATTTAAGATCTACTACCATTAGTTCCCCAATATAAAAACACTCATATAATCATATTTTGAAATTAATTTATGATTTGTAACATCATTGATTTAAAGGTATGTTATTTACCTTTATTAAGAGTATGTTTATAGGATCTATGATCTTTCGAGTTGGTTTTTGAATTTTATATAGAACCTATACATCACATGCCTACTTGACACAATCATGTCATGAAATGGATTCAAAACAGGAATATTTTCCAAAGAATATGTTACAAATTGGTTACAATTTTGAAATGTTTTAAATACATGTAACTACTTCACATCTTGAAATGATTGATCATTGTTTAATTCAAAAATAAGTTACATTTTTTGGGTTTAATTTCTAAATCATGAAATTCATGTTAAGAATTGTTCAAGAGAAGTGGATTTTATCAAGGTGCATGCATGTTTTTTTATCTCATTCAATTTATAACCTTATCTATAATATCCTTGGGCCCTTCTAGTATATTATTGGTGTATCTTCTCCTTTAGGATATCTATTTTCAAAACTAAATATTTTTGGTGGTCATTTCACTTGTCATTGGTAAGTGGAATTTTTAAATCTTGATTCCAATTCATCAGGTAGTACTATTGTGATTTTTTTTAGATATTTTGATCTTTTGGTGATGTTCTTCATGAACCTTTATAGATATATGGTGTTATCTTATTTTAAAGGTCACACCTCATGTTTTTTATGGTGTAGTAGGTGGGTTCTTTGAGGTATGTGATGTTTTATCTTCTCCATCAAACTATAATGTTATGGTATATGATTCTATAGTGTGAGAATCATTGCTAGGGCCTAACTTTATTTTTATTTAGTCCTTATGTTGGTTTTAGATCCCGTCTCTCTTGGTATGTCACTCGAGTTTAATGTAGGTGGTTCGATCTGTACCCTATGATGGATGATCTATATTTATATGGTTTTAAAAATTACATTATTAATGAATTTGAATGACTGATATTTATATCTATAAATGGGTTTTTTAGAGAAGGAATTTCTCCCCTATTTTGTTAAAAAATGTACTTTTAGAGAATTGTGAAATGAATTTATAATTTTTTTAAAGAATTTTTTTAATGAAATTATTCAGAGAATATAGTAATGAGAAGCCTTAGGTACATAGGTATAAGGTGTTTTAACAGTCATTTTCTATTGATACCATTGGGGGGGGGGGTCAGTAATGGGGTATTACTATTCTCCCTAGTCCTATTGGTCTTGGGGATTATTAAGGTATAGTGGGAGGATCACTTATTATGGGGTTCCTATTCTCTATAGATTCGATAAGTATGTCTAAGGACTTAATGCACCCCGTTTTTAATGTTTGTCTATGATTGATCTAAAATTTGTAACATGTACTAATCCTTTGAGTGTGGTAACCTATGATTTTTGGTTTGTACTATTTTTCTTTAATTTCCTAGTTTGATATATATGATATGCTCTGAAACTATTTTACTCAGATTATTTGGAATTGTGAAAAATGGTAATGTTTACCTTGATTTTGATATAAAATCTGTTTAACTAATTATCATGCCACATTTTCATTAATGTTTAAAATGTTAATATCGTAATATATAGACATGTTATGGAACACTTAGGTGGGATCCTACTGATCTAGTTTATGTCTCACCCTTCACACCCCTTCAGTGGGGTGTAGATATTGGTATTTCTTATTATATAGGGAATGGAAGGGCACCATAGTGGGGCGGTGACGTTTCTGTCAGCTATGTTTGGATAACTAAGGTGATATAGATTGAGTTTTCCTAGGCTATCACATGGAGTATCCAATTTTTATTTTAGTTTTCCTTTGTATTTAGACTTGTACATTGGGTTGTTCTAACTACTTGATCTTAATTATTTCCACTATCCTCTTTTAGTGTTATGGAATATATTTTAATATATTATATTCTATTTTCTCTCTCTTATTTTTATATATAATAAATGTTATATATTTTAGGTTTGGTCAAATAAATCCCTTTTAGTAATTTTTTGATGCTCAGGTACTATTCACTAGCCTGTGGGGATTGATAATTACCTTTAGTTATATGGAAAATCAGTTCATGTGTTAGTTTTGAGGATAACCTGATCCGTTTTGTTATATTATGGACATAAACCTAGGAGGGAAAAACATTTAGACACTATAGTTCAGGATCACTATGGTGAAATTAAATTATAGTAACTAAAGAGACTCTAAAATATGCTTATTATCAATTCAGAAAAAATATAATAATTGGTATAAGTGTATTATTAATTTTGTTTAAATATAATAATGTGATTAAATGAATTAAAAAAAATTATATACATATTCATGGTATTATATATAAGAACAATATATGTATAATGAAAAGAAAAAACAATGGAACCTCATGTCATAGTGATGGTTAATATATGAATTTTGATATTGTTCCTCAAGAGGAGTCACATAATAATGTTTAATAACCTAGTTAGATAGGAAATTATTGGTGAAACCACATAAGAAAGAATCATTTTTTAAACACATATATTAAAAAATGGAATAATCACTCTAGTTTTTCTATTCATGAGTAAGAAACATATAAAAAAGGAGTTAATGGTGAATTTCATCAAAACAAAAAAGTGGTAATTAATCAAAAAATAAAAAAACCATAAAAAATCATGTTTCTACATCAATGTAATCATTTAATGGTTTGGAAAATATATATTATTATCCTAGAGAAATCAAATATCATTACTTTATTATGAAATAAAGTGTTCTATACACTAATTCGTAGTTCTCCAGGAGTGACCCACTGATAAAAGGGAAATACTATAGAAAACATAAATTTCAAATAAATGTTGGAAAACTTTTAAAAAAATGTATGATAAAAAGGTAATTTTTTTATCAAAACTAATAAAAATTAAATATAATAATTCAAGTAAATGAAAACTAGAGGAGTAAAAACTATCAATGTAAAAGATGATGAGTAAGCTATATATCATCATATAATGGTAGTGATAAGTACGAGAGGTAATTATTGTGAGAATAAGGAAGATAGTTTTATATAGAAAGGGGGATTATGAAATTAATTGTATGATAATAAGAAGAAAATAAGTGAAATAGATTTTGGGATAATAATTATTAATCATTCAGATAGTGAAGTCAAATCATATAAACAAATTGGTCATTTCCTTGAAAGAAAAAGAGAGTTTTATAAGCTCAAAGATAAGTATTTGAATAGTTCTATATAGTTATTCTAAGATATTATATTAGATATATTTTATATAGAAGAACATCTAAGTATTCTATCCTACAAAAAAATTAAAAAGAATAAATTTTAAAATAAAATTTGATTGAGGAATTTTAAATTGTGTGGTATTCAAATTTATTTACTAATATAACTAAAATTATGATCCCTCAAATGTTGAAGGATCTATGAATATTCATAAATCCCTATGAATATTAAGGGAAATAAACATTTATCTTTATTATGGACAATTGAAATTATGAGGCCCCTGCCTTAAATATTACTCAATCCTGAATTATGTTAAGAATTCATATTGAGGATATTTTCAGGTTTAGAGTTTTAGAGAATTAGGACATAACTATTACATAACAAATTGAATATTAAATATAGACACTACTACTCACTATCCATTTTTTATAAAATACAAACTCTTAAAAAGAAACATTTCTTGTTCCATGTTTTCGACAACATGACTTTTCCTTGATCCCATCCTTGACCCTATTCATCATTAAGTCCTATGGATAACATTTAAAAAACACGGGAGGAACATAAATATCTTAGTAAGGGTTATAAAATAAAGAAAGATTTTTTTTTCCATCAATAAATAAAAATCAATGAAACCATACTTTTCAATAATAACATACCTCATGAAATCATAAGATTTATGAATAACACAAAGAAATAATAAACCATAAATGTAACTTATGGAATACATAACATACTTAAATTGTAGCTTTCACAGCTATGCAGGTAGTTAAGTTTGGAATATCCATAATAGTATATTCCACAAATCTATTAAGAGAAACATTAACTTTTACCTCTGTCACGTTACTCAGTGCATTAGAGTGCTATATCGGGCTCATCCGCCCAAGGTTTATCATGGAACCGACCATATACGTAAACAATACCCAAGAACCATAACATATTCATAACTCATAAAACAATCATAAAGTAAATATAAAATTTCCACATTGCAATAAAAATATATCATTTTAATATATTGACATAATCAATGCTTATAAAACCATTTTCAAAAATCCTCTAATTTTTTTAATAAATAGATTTTTGAATCAAAGTTTCCCATACCAATTTGAATATTTTGAAAGAAATTTTAATTTCAAAACATTCATGTCCATATAAATAAATCCTTAAAACCATTTTTAAAACATGGAAATTAATGAGAAAGATTTAGAAGAATAAATCTTTAAAACATTTAAAATTATATTTTAGTTAAAGAGTTCCTAACCAAATGAGAGACGCTTATATAAAAATAATTGAGGAATAAAATTAATCAAATATTATAATATCACGAGAATAAATAGATTCATGATATAATATGTAAAATGGCTATATATACACCATATAAAAGTTAATTGGTGTATAAAAACAGATAAGTCTCAATGGAATGTAAATGGATACAAATTCCCTTGCAAGGATCATATCCTTAGATTAAAGAAAAATCAATGACATAATTATGTGTGAAAAATAAAAATATACCCAATATAATTGGATATTAAGTTTAAAAAAATCATATATCATTCACACATATTCATAGTATTACAAAATAAAGAAGTATATGTTTAACCCAAATGGAAATAAAATTTACCTAAATAAGGATATATAAGAACATTTCCCAACATAAGAAAAATAAATTAAAAAACATGACATAAAAAAAGTCTTTGACTAAAAGAGTACGGTGAAAGGTTTTCTTAACGATTTGGTAACTTACGAAAAATACACCCCATGAAAGAGGTATCATAAAATGAAGATGTAAATATACATAAATTAAAGTATATTACACAAATAATACAATCATGGTAAGTAAATACACCACAAAAAAGGAAATAGTGTCAAATATAACATGAATCTCACAGGAATAAAAAGTGAGATGAAAACCCCTTACCTCAAGTACGACATGTCTTGTATGTTCCTTGTTCATCCTAAATAATAAAATTAAGTTAATTTATAATTTATTAAGAACAATTTTCAATTTTATTATTCCTTTTATATCACTTATTACCTTGCTATATCAATTAGTTAATTATTTGGGTTCATATCCGACATTTGGTCGATGTTCGAAACTTGAGTTAAAAATGAACTTGTTATAATTATAAATTGTCCATGTGGTTGAAAGTAAATTATATACAGAATTGTATTCATGATTTAGATATAATATATATCATATATATGTAGTATATATGTATTTGTAACAATACATAACATTTGGAGATAAGAAATGAAATGCACCGTTCATGGAGATTGTAAGCTGTACGTACACATGAACATTACTTTCATTACTATTTCATATTTTAATGTAATGAAAACATAATGATACATAGGTGTATTATAATTCCCATAAAATATCTTATATAATTTCATTAAATCAATACTTTATACATCCCATGTATAGCATGGACGAGTCATCTCACTTTGAGGGGGCGGTAGTCTGCACTTCCTCAAATGAAATTATCACATTTACCCATTATAGAAACCATATAGGTATCCTATAGATGAAAAATATAGAATAATAGAGAAAAAAGAAACATAATATATATTATATATAAATATATTTCCATCATAATGGCCACCATGATAGGTGGTTGGAGATATTTGGACAATCATCGTTTTGTGAGGCAGCAGTTCGTCGTCCACAGAAACAGTATGTTCGTATCCATTAGATGGAGGTGTGTGAAAGTTTAGTTTGAATAATTCTCATAAAAACAATATAGTATATTGAGTATACTGGTGTTTTTATAAAATAAATTAATTAAGAGATTTTAGAGGGTTCAGAAGTAAAATAAAATAAAAGGACATAAGAGAAGACGTTTCCTTTAAATCATGTAACTCCCTTTAGTTTGAACTAAAAGGCTTTCTTGAAGTGCCTTCTACCTAAGGTAATACTTCTAGGAGGAATAGAGGGATTTAGGGAGCTTAATTAGGTAGATATTTGACGAGCCAAGGGGCTTCAGAGGTATGAGTAATGGGTTAAAGGTGATGGATTTTTATAAGGGGGATGAGGGGCTCTTTAGGAAAGTTTGAAAACATTATTTTATTATAAACTGATTTTCAGTTTCAAAAGGTCCAAAACTCAATAAATTAGAAGATAAGATGAATATGGTTATATATAAAATAATCCAATAAGAATTTTATAGGTTTTGGATGGTTTTTTAAATTTTATAATCTCATTTATTTAAATTATTTATTAATAAGGTAATCACTACATCAACATTGTGTCACAAATAATTTTTTTATTTGATGTCTAAAATTTATAAATAAAATACCATGATGTAGGAAATATTTTTATATTTATAATTAATATTTATATTCTAATAGATAACTTATATTACCCCATTTAAAAATTGATTTACTAAAAGATATATCTTTATGTCATTTTTGTCTTTACTTTAAATTAATTAATATAAAGTGTCATTATCACTTCTGAGTGGCTCCATGGGGTCCCAAAATCGACCCAAGGATTCCCATGGTCAGAAAAGTATCAAAAAATATGATTCGGACACATGTTAAGGTAATTTAATATTATTATAATAATATTTTTTACCCTTATTTACCATATTATCTTTTAACCATGATAAAAAAATACCTACTGAAGTAAATATTCATAATGTATAAAAATAAAAGTTACCTATTTAAATAATTTGAACCTCCTGATTCCAAATATAGAATCCATTTTTTCCAAATTCAAAACATATAAGTGGAATAAATTAATTTAAAAATAATTCCTGTTGTCAAAACAAAAAACGTGTTTTTAAGAAATAATAACTATCAAAAGATTGACACTTGTTTATGTCCAATTTAAAAGTGAAATTACATAAAATGACCAAAATTGGATTAAATGGTAAAAATATAATATAATTACACTTTAAAACAAATTAAAAAGATAATATAACCATATAAATAAATTAGATTAAAAGGAAATTTTGAATTAAAATGTAGTATTTTTCACTATTCATTAAAAAAATGAACATTATCAGAAAAATACCAAAATTTCATCCAAAGTAAATTTTTATGTCCTAACTCTAAAAAAGAATATAATTTTTTAAAATAGAACATATAAAAGTGACAAAAACTAGATTTAAAAAAGGTTTGCCATCAAAAGGCGGTAAATCAACCTTTTAAAGAATATTAGAGTATTTATGATTAAAATTGGATTCATTCACATTTTAAGACTATAACTTTCATCGGATAAATGTAAAATCATTTAACAAACATGTGAAATCTTATTGTATATATTTTAGTTCATTCCCTCCAATACAACGACTATGTGTTAACTACTATTTAAAATAATAATAATAATATATTATTTTTCAGTATAACTCAACGTTGTGTGCAACATAAGATTTGAAAGAAACCCGTTGTTTCATGTTGAGTATGAAATCAGACATATCTTACCATTTTAAAGTAAAATTAATATTTAATTCACAAATATTTATAAATATGAAAATTTCATATTATTTATTTACATAGGATGTTGCTGAAATAGTATGAATTCAATCTGAAAATAAGTATACAATTAACATGTAATTAGAGATCTTAATTCCATAAGTCTATCATTATAGCTAAACGAAATATATCATACATAACCAACAACATTATTTAGGATTTAGTTGTTATATTTGGAAAATATATACCTCTATCTAATTTCTTGGTTCTAGAAATTGAATGCTATAAAGAAGATCTACTTATACATGGAATGGACTTGATTAACACATGGGATTCCTTAAAAGGAATTCTTGAAGGATAAATCATCTTTTATGTGAGTGAATATATCATTGTAACAAATATATAAAATATAGTGATGAAACCATATGTTTAATATTATTTTTCTTTACTAGAAATCATTGAATGGGAGGTGAAAACTGATTCATAGATTTAATAACAAGACAAAGAAGTTTATATGGAGTAATTACTTAGAAACAAGGTTGTCATATCCATGGATATTCTTGAATATGGAATAACTAGTGAAAATAACATATAATTAGACGTTTTTAAGAAATTAAAAGAACATCTAGATTATGACTAACCTATTGATCAACCATCTATGAATAATTCTATTTAATTATTTTTAAAGGAATTATATCACAATATTATGTGTTATTATTTTGGAGAAATAGATTTATTTCATTCACTTTTCTCAGATTAATTTAAATTTCATTAAGAGTAGAATCATATATATTTATTAAGAATACATAAAACTCTATTTCCTTGAAAATATTTGTCATCAAATGGATAATCTCAAAAATATTAATGCACCAAATTCCCATGGTTTTTTTTATCAAACCAATTTATGATGACCAAAGAAGATAGAATCCAAACAATCTTGAAGTGGTTAAGGTTTAGGTCACTAATTTATTAATGTTGGTGTAATTAATCACATTATTAATATTGTAAGGGTGATTCATATACATATGGGTTAAAATAAGTGTGGTATGAATATCATCACAAATATATATAATTAGTTGATTTGTACAAGAAAAATAAATGTTTTTATAGTCTATAGAGACTATAGAAAATTGGATAAGTATATAAAGGAAGATAATTTCAATTTTCAAATTTTTTATAAAATGTATGCATTTTTATTAGGGGACTCTAATTTTTCATTATCAATACCTATTTAGGTGAAATCAAGTGCCTTATATTTTTTTAACCATGAGAAAACAATATTCAAATGTCCCTCTTTTAAATTTGCATATAGAAGGATTCCATTTTGGCTATGTGGCACACATACTATATTCTAGAAATGCATCATGGATATCTTATTTGTTATGGAAGAATAAAATATTGATGTATGCATGAATGATTTTTATGTCATTGGAATGAATTTTTTTGAGTGTTTATAATTTTATTAAAAAAATTATTATATGAAATAAATAAATAAATATTTTAATTAATTATAATAAATGAAAATTCATGGCAATATAAGAAATTTTTAATTCCACAGAATCATAAAATATGGAATTGAGGATGATAATTCCAAAATCAATGGGATTTTGAAACATCCTAGACTAAAATAATGTAATGAAGTATTAATATTCCTTGGGAATTTTTGTTTTTACATAAGTCTTATAAAGAGTGACAAAAAATATTGTAGGAAAAAATTTCTCAATTTTATAAACGGAATTCACATTCATGTTTGATGAAATAATTAAGATAGTGTTAGTCTCCAAACCAATAATCACTTCACATTATTAGATCTATTCCTTTGTTATCTTGTGTAATTTTAATAACTTTTTTATTGGAATATTTATTTTAAAAAAATATATAAGTATAAATATGTCAATTTTTATGGTAACAATTTATTAAATAGGGAAAATATCATTTATGCTATAATTGGAAAATAGTTTTTGGATGTGGTGTAAGATATGGAAATTCTCTAACTATATATTAATTTTACCAACCTAGATCTCTTGTAGTATTTCATTGTGTGGTTTTGAGTGATATGAGAACCAAGATGAGGTTTAAGGAGAAACTAGTGGATATGTAGAATTTATTTCTATTGGGGAAGTATATTATAGCATGGATAATCTGGATTTTCAATAGGAAACGTTATTTTAATTGTTTTTTTAACTTTTTTTGTGGTAGTATTTCACCAAAACCTTTTATCTTATGGACTTATGGTCTTTCTTAAGGATATATTTCCATGCTGTATTGGGTAAACTCAGCTATGGTGTTCCATGTGTCATTATAACATATATAAGGAAATTTTATAGTTTTTGAGTCTATTAATGACAAAATATTTCATTGGTGTGGATATGATCTATGAATTGATGATAAATAGGGTGATTTTTTACATAGAATGAATATAAGTTGTGCTACAGGATCCTAGAGTGGTCAATTTTTGTATCTACTATTATTTATCGATAGTTATAGATCAGTGGATTGGTTTCAATATAACTATAAACTTGTTAAATTGGTGGGGATGAGATATATGGTTTGGGTTATAGAGGGGGTAGGACTAGGGGTGACTATATAATATCCCATTGATTTGCGCTTTTGATTTGGGAAAACACAATTCATATTGGTAGGGTTAGTGGTGTTGTGTCATAGCCCTTTAAAAATATTTTCACTATAAATTATAGAACCCCTATGAAACTTATGAATTTCCCAACATTTATATCAACTTATATGTGACGTTGGTGCATCCATGGGAAGTATTATAACCCATTTGGTGTTTTTAATGCATGGATTAAAGAAAATTATTCTTTATAATCAAAGATGAGTTTGTTTCACTTCCATTTACTTTTACTTATCATTCATTGTCTAAATAAGTCTATGTATGTGGGAAATATAGGGTTGGGGGATAAAATATAGTGTTATTAAACTGGTGATCTATGTTATTGTGTTTTTACACATTCTTTGGGATATCATGGTCTTATGAGAATATTTTTCTTCTTTGGATCCTATAGAGTGATTCATAAAGCCTTGATTATGGTAACCGATATGAGCTATCTCCTTATTTTTGTATGTATATCAAATTATAATTATTTTTTTCCTTTGCGTGTATGGAAAGAACAAACAAAAATATACAATGAACATAATAAATTGAAATTGAATGGTTAGGTTATTTTTTCATGTGTTTACTAGTTTTATGTTTTTTCTTTGTTGGTCCTTTCCATGGACATTAAATGTTATTATAATGAGTTGGTTATGGATACTATGAATTATAAAATTATAATTTGTTTCACATTTAATTTTACCTTTCATAAAAGGTTATGAACATAAGTATTGTCATGAAGTAGTTAAGTGGGAAACTAGATTTTTTTTAATTCACCCGTGAAAGTGATGATAAAATGTTATAAAATCCCTCATTAATCTGAAATTCATATTATAAGTGGATCTAAAATTAGAAAAAAATTATTCTAATGCTCTTTCTATTTATCCTATGTGTTTTCATAGATCCATTTGGTTTTTTATGGTTTTGGTGGTGACTCATTTGAATGTGGGATTTTATGGGAAGTTGGGATGCAATTCGTTAGTAGGGGTAATGATGAGGGAATTTTGTAGTGGATAGTTAATGGTAGTTCAGTTAGGTGATTGATTTATTTTGTGGTGGAAATATGTTAATATATAGTATCTATAAAAAATTATTTTTATTGATATAATTTGAATGGAATGGGAAGAAATTAAATAAATGAGGGATAAAATTTAATTTTTTTTGTAATTGATTAATGGATTTAAAGTTTATAAATGGGGTTAAAGTAAATGGGTAGTCATTGGTATTAAATGAAGTTTGTTCATAATAGTGGTTTTTAATAAATATTGAATCTTATAGTTTAAAAATATCCACTTTATTGGTAATAAGTAAATCAGTAAATGGTTGAATATGTGAATAATGAATATATTTGTGGGATAAGTTTTGGATGTGCATCATGCCAAGTAGCATTTTACTGATGGAAGTAGTTTTTGGTTGATATCATGGTGTGATGTGATAACATCATAAGCTATTATAGTGTTGTTTAATTTTAACCCTAATGAGTTTTTTTGGTGTGGAGATATATATTAATTTTTTTAATGGGATTTCTAAATAAACCCAACCCAAGTTGGATATCCTTACTAATGAAAAAATGTTTTGCGTGATGGGTGGTTTCTATAAATACATGGTTGGTGAGGGTGGATAGATTACTAATAACCTACCCCACACTATCACTTCAATTGAGGCTTTTAGTATTGTTGACATAGTCTTTTTGTAAATTCATTTTGATGACAACATACTTTGTTCTAAATCTTAATGATGACGTCTTAGTTGGTGGTGATTACTAATGATGAAAACATTATTTATAGAAACATGTAGGGTTTATGGTTTAGTTATTATTTATTTCTAGTGTGGGAGTATATTTTTTTAGTGTAATTATTTGATCTAATTCTATTTTGGGGTCATATATGGTGGGATGAGGGAATGATATCGATGCCTTTCATGTTCATGATAACTTACATCCTATGATATGGGACACATGGATGATGATAAGGTTGTACATAAGTGATCATTGAATTATGTAATAGATAAGATAAGAAGATGTCATGAGTCATGGAATTATGGAAGAAAACTCGAGGAAGTTTTTTTGGGGTGACATAAACTATGATCCTTGATATTACAATATTTCATTGGTTTCTTCACATGGAGAGTGGGAGTTAATGAAGTTTTTGGTTGATTATTTGACCTTATTTGGTGCTTTATAGTACTACTGTTAGTTCACTGGGAATTAGTTAGATTCTCTCAGATTTTTATGAGACAACTCAGGCATGATCCTACTGATTTTACAAGTTATGCCCACCCTATGTATAAATATTCTATTTTTCTAGTAATCAATATGGGATTGGTGATTATGTTGGAAAATAGTAGCTCCAGAATTTGAGTTTTTGTTGGCGCTGATATAAAGGATTATTTTCCGTCCTATTCTGGTGACCTTTCATGTTTTTAATATCTGGAAATATGGGATTTATGTTATTTTGGATCATAGTTTATTTATATTATATAGTGTAGATTAGTTTTTTTAATGTTATATGTTCTCTATATCATATATTGTTTTTGTAATACTTGCAAATATATGTTTTATTCCCCTAATGATTTCCACCAAAACATGGTTTATTGAAGGAAGGAATTTAGGGTTACTTTATCTCTTCATTCCTAGGTCATGGGGGTATAAGTGGTAACAATTGTAATATAGTGGTATTGGAATACTATGAGATTTTATAATATATTTTTTAATAAATTAGATCTATGCTTGATTGAATATTTCACATGAAACATCGAAATATAATGATCCACAATTTATAATCTGAATATCCTAAATATAATATTTGAATAATGAAACATTTAGAAAATAAAAATATTTTATTCAATTATAAATGCATACCAATAGGTTTAAGAAAACATAATAGTTTAAAAGGTAATTTTTCAAAAAAAAAACAGTCCTTCTATTATTTATAGTGTATTATCCCTTAAAAGATAATTTTTTAAATTTTATATTCTAATTTTATAAAGATAATTTCATTTATGGTTTGATCATTTCATTATTATCTTCGGATTAAGTTTTTTAGAATTGTATTAAATAATTGTTTTTTAGGTGAATAGTGAGAAATAAGGTTGTTCTAATATCATCAACTTTAGAACATTATTATAAGAGAATAATGAATAAAAAAAATTTGAAACCATTTTTTATGAATATATTTATTAATAATGTAAAATAAATCATTTAAATATACTATGTTAAATTTATAAAACCCAAATTTAATGTTTTGGAAACATAAGTAATATTTTACTCTAAAAATTGTTTTTATTCATTTATATAAATGAGTATATTTCATAACATTTGGAAATTAATTGTAAAAAATTAAAATATTTGATCATAAATTGAATATTATATAATGTTATCACATTATTTTTTATCATAAAATTTTGATTACTATTTCTAAAGTTAAATACCATGGTAACAATATATTTTTTATATATAATCATTTCATTATAATCGTGTAATTTTTATATAATTAAATAAACTAATATCCAATAAAAAAATTTATAATATAATTTTTAAACCTAAATTTTAATATATCTCCACACATTAAATATTTAATCAATTATAAATAATAATAAGAACACTTTTTAAAAGAATCATTTTTATACAAAACTTTAATTCTATACATTAAATGTCATAATTTAAGAGTTAATTTAATATTATTTATGGATTAAATTAGATTATATGTAGTATAAATTGAGGTTTATAAAAAAATTTGGTATGTGGTGTAACACTATATATTTAAATAAAATATTTAGTATGTTGGTAAAAACTTTTTATCAATGTAAAAACTACAATTTGAAAATATAAAAATTATAGGTTGAAACGATTAGATCCATTTTAAAAAATGTGTTGAAGTTAATGGTTGTGTATTTATCAACCTTATATCACCCATAAAGTCACTATTTTATAATTTTGGATCCATTTACCATTGAATAGTTAAATTCCATCATTGAAAAGGTAATGGGTATTTACAAAAGTGATATTTTATTGACATATAAAAGGGTATCACTTATGCCAATTCTCTCCACCAATTTAAATATTCATATATTTAGAAACACTTAACTAGTGTCTCCTCAACACCCTCCATACTTCCTATAATCCTTGGTCTTACAAAAAGACCATGATATGTTTTATTAATGTGTTACCCAAGGGAGAACATTCAAAGGGGGAGATAATATTTTCAATGTAGATTTTTTTTATTTTACCCATATAAAACCACATATTATATATATATATATATATATATATGAATTTATGACATAAAAATAAATCTTAATGTGATGAAATATTATTATAATATTGTAATATAACTTTTCAACCATCCTCTAAAATCATTCAAAAATATGAATATGTGATCATGAGTTTGTGTGGAACACTGCCTCCTTGAATAATGTGTTTATTATTTTCATAATAATAATTATTGGATGATTAAAAATTATAATTTAATGCAAAGTTATTTTAAATATAATATTTTTTATTTTCAAAAAGATCATTGTTTTCTCTTTTAAACCTCAATCATGTTGTATGGAAAATGAATTTGGTGTCGTTATACATGAAGACTAATGCCTCCACAGAATGTTGTATTTAATTTTCCATTATCACTTAAAATGTATAAATATTTTTAAAAATATTAATATATTTAATCTATATTAATTATAATATTAATATATTATAATTATAACATCTTACGTTCTATATGTAATATTTAAAATTAATGGCGGAATTAAACTTAACTACATAAATTGAACATATCAAGGAACTATTTCAAAATAGAGACTTTTTTTAATAAAATTTGAAAATACATAAATTTATCATTAATTTATTAATAAAATAAATAAAAATATAAAATAATGGAAATTATGGGGTTATTTTATATAACATTTGAGAATTGTAAATTTACCAGTAATGTTTCGTAACAATAAAAAGATAAATCACAAGTAAGACCCACAAGTGAAAGATATTTAACAAATAAATAACATGTAATAATTAATAGGCATATGAAAATGATATGTATATGGAAATGTTTCATAATCATGTTTAAAATATACCTCCTTTTTTTATTTACAATTTTTGTTGCACAACAAGGATGAATGAGGATTCCATGTAAGGTTTTTGTATCTCATTTTGGTTTAAATAGAATATGATTTGTATTTACAATTAATTTCCTTTTGTGTTATATGTAATGGAAATTAATTTCATTTTTAATAAAATTCATGAATTTTATTGAATTCAAAATTTCAATCTCTTGTTATACCATCTAGTCATTATCAATTTAAAACATTATTACTCTATAAGGATTATTTGCCTCAATTATCAATTTTATGATACTTGATTGATATTTCGCCACATAATTTATTTTATATGATGCATTCCCCACCCAAATAAATTTATGTATAATTTATCACTTTTAACTAATGATATTATAATTTCCATATCCTATATGCCATATAATGTTCTTTGAATTTTCACATTACCATTTAAGTAACAATTAATTATTCAATTTTAATTTAAAATAAGGATTGTATTTAATGGATAATGTATCTAGATATTTTTTTGATAATTATTTCAAAATACATTGATAAATTTCCCCAAATTTGATTATTTTTTGGGTTTTATATGTTTTATTATTATTTTATTTTTCCCCTTGTCTTATTATTTAATCGTTGTAAGGTAATTTACCGTAACTCCAATTTTTGTTCAAGAATCATCATCTTCCATAACCATATTCATTGGATGATACTACAGATGCCCTTATATATTCCATAATAATTGATTAAAGTAATATTTTAAATAATTTTATTTATTTGTATGATTTTAAATTTTTTTATCATTTTTCATGTTGGTCATTTTCATCACATTTTGGAATATATATGTTTTAAATGTTTTATATTTGAACACCCATTTCCTCCATTTTTATCATTTTATGTGGAACTTACTATATATATTTTGATATTTTTAAAATTAATTCTTACTATAATGGTTTTATAAAATACATATACTTAAATAAGTGTTTTTAAAAAGATCAATAATATTTATTATTTCTAATTCAATCTTCATAATTCTCATAAAAATAGTTATCCATATAGGTTAACTTCCTTTGAAATATTTTATATTTGGTAACACATATTATTAAAATGATATAATCCCCTTTACTTCCAACAATTGCCTATAAAATGTTCTTTTCTATAATATGAGTGATCTTTCACTGCCTTTTTCGTTTCTATCCATCCACTAAACATTATCATGACTTATCATACATTTTCTTTTCTTCATGAATACATTTTTTCCATTTCACCGATTGAATGGGGATATCCTATAGACCATATATCAACAGATCGGTGAAATTACTAACATAACCATATACCCCATATGTATATATATATTTTAAATCCCATATTCTATATTATCTTGATTGAATGGTATTTACCTATAAAGTTATTGAATATATTTATATACCCATTTATTTTAATTGGGTATATCATGTTACAATTATTGATGGAATTATGAATTATTTACATAAATGATACCATTTGAAAAGGATGTGAAACACATTTTCAATCCATGGGTTTATTATGATACAATTATTTATTTAAATCATGGGGGATCCATGGGTATTGATAATGATTTGGGGTCCTATATCTTCCTCTAATTAATTGTTAATGTTTTTATATCTCATGAGATAAGGAATCATGGAAATAATTGGACTTTTTCAAGATCTGTAGGGTGTGCATACATTTATTTGTTCACATCTTAAATTGTGTGCATACATAGATTTTTTCACAATGTTTTCATATTTTTATGTTCATGAAACTATCTTATTAATATTTTTATGATCTCATGGATTGTTTTTATTTATGTGTGTTTCCTAATTCTATTGATTCATTTATTACTGTATTCCATTCCAATGGATTGGACCAGGTTTTATGATTAAGGATATTATTTATTTTGATTTTCCTATGAATCTATATTATACACATAAGTTCCTATTATACCCACATAATATATTTTATTGTTTTCATATATGTTTAAACTTTCTGAGTGTTTTACAACACCCCTTATTGGTTTCCCTCTTCAATATAAAATTTCTTATATGACTATATTTAGAATGATGTTTTATATAAAGATACTTTATGGGAATATTAAAAGGCATAAAAATGAAATATTAGTATCATCGATCGAATATCCATTTTGGATGATAAATACATGGAATCTTACACCAAAATACACTAAATCTGTAATTCCTTATATTTTCTAATTATTGACAGATGTAACGGTTGAAAATGGTAATTTCATAAAATAATGATGGGTTCATATCACTTTGTATGAAAGATAGTGTTTAAATAATTTTTGTAACACTAGACTTGGGAGATTAGGTTAGGGTTTAATGTTTTGGTATTAGAGAAGGGTTTATATATTTATGAATATATGTTTTAATATTTTTTAGGTTTAGTTTAGTTATTTTTGGGATTATGAGAAGATAACTTCATTTAAGACCATAAGGATAAGTAAGAGTTAAATGTATAAGAATAGGATATATCCCAAAATATTTTTTAAAATAGCGAGTGTGTGGATTTATTATAAATAACATCCATATATAGATACTTGAAGTTGATGCCAGATTTGGAATAAATATACCTATGAGAATTAACAATGATTTGGGTGTCTCAGGTAATAACAAAATTTCTACTTGGTTCATGAAAAAGGGGCCTAATTCAATTCTTGGTTTTACATTCATGGGGGATATTTTTTTTCTATATTCATTTTTATTTTATGAATGATTATAAATTATTTGAAAATATTTAGGCTAAATAATGACTATGGATAACATAGATTAAAATTTATAAATTCATGATTACATGTCAATATTAATTGATGTGTGATATTATAGATAAAGGGTAAGTGGAATATTAAGAGAATAGATTTAAAATATATTCAGATTAATAATATTGTAAAAAAAATCATGATAACCATGGGGTAGTTATTTTTAATAATAAGTTATCAAGTATAAGAAAACTTACCATAAATAAAATTTGATTGAATTGATAGTATCAAAAGATGGAATGAATGTTTCCTTAGAGATGACATCTTAGGATTGAGTCTTCATATTCATATGATCATTTAATCTGATTTCATTGATTTTTTTTGGTTTTAGTATTTTTTGAAATATGATCATGTAAATGAAACTCTAAAAGGTATTCCCTAGGGATCTCCTAAAGTATCATATTTGGGATAAATAATTTCACTGTCTTAAACAAGATATTAAGGTGGATAATTCATTATAAATTATATGATGAGTTATTTCTATATTATAGATAAAATAAAATAATATTATCAGTAAAATATAATATAAATTGTGAGGAAGATATTTATTAATGTGGGGTGGATGATATAATTCAACACCCCCAAATTTTGGAATATATCTCTCTATAATTTAATACCAGGTTTAATAGATTGTTTCACAAGGAACACCAAATTAAAATGAGCAACAAAATATTAGAATAATATTATTAAATAAAATTTAATATTAATAAATCCTTTATAATATTTTTTAAATCATTTAGAAGTGAAAATAGAAAAGATGAAAAAACATATATTTTTGAAAGGTTATTTTTTGATAAGGTTTTTTTCCATTATATTATATATTGTAAATTAAAAGATGAAAATTTAAATTTTAGAATGTGAATTTTAAAATTTTATCTTCATTTTGGGTTAAAAATTTAAATATTAGTTTGGGTTTAATGTTTTAGGTTTTTATGATAAAAAATTATTTTTATATTAATTGTGAAACAATGCTGTTTTTTGTAATATTATGACTTTTAAGAAATTATCATAATAAAAGAATGACTAAAAATGTTTCAGAAACCTTTTTTATATAAATAAGAATATATATTTATATATTAAATGAAATAAATTAAATAAATATAATTTTAATTTTATAAAACCCATTTTTAACATTTTGTAATCCTAAGTAATTTTTAACACAACAATATATTTTTTCATCGCTTAAATTAAAAATTAGTTCCCATCAATTTTAGGCAGTAAATCTAAAAAATAGAATTCACATTTTTATTATAATTCTTAAATTATATAATAATATTATTTTCATTTTTATGAATTAATTTATTATTTCTATGATTAATGCTAATTGTTGTGGTAATAGTAAAACTTTTCTTTTCAAATATTTAATTCATTAAAATTGTGTAATTTTTATATATTAAAATATAGTAAAATCATTATTAAAATTAATCTAATATATTTTATAAAACCATTTATAATATCTTCACTCCCATTGAACTACTAATCAATACTATATAAGATTAACAACCCTTAATTGAAAAAGAAAAATTTTAAAAAATCTTATATATTAAGAGTTTTCATTTAAATTATATTTTTTAGTATCTAAGAAATGAATTATAATATATAGATTATTTTATAAAACCTAATTTAACAATCCAATAGATAATACCCTCTATAACATTATCAGAGATGATTCTCCACTGTTTCGAATAGAATTCTTGATCCGTATGGGATGATGATAGACGCCATGGTGTCCTGAATCATTCTTTGTTTATGATTTCACTCACATTAAAACATAAAAATAATCAATGTAAACTATTGAAACAACATCAGATAAATTAATTAATAAACCTTATTCGGTATAAGTAAACAATACAAAAAGGAAATGTAAAACAAAACTACAAAAACCCATCTCCCAGTGGTCCATGACCACCCACCATGTCCCAAGTCAACTTTCCCCGACTAACCAAGAATTAACCGAAAAATGATTACAACATGAAAAAGGGAACATTATATAACAACAAAAAGGCTAAAAACACCGAATCATACAAAAAGGGTGTGATATTGCAATGGGATTACATAGAATATTCTATCTAGTTACTTTACAAGGAAATTATAATATGATAAAAAGGAATAAAATATGAGGGAAGAAGGATTTATAATTATGAATGTGAATATAAATCCATAAAGATTATATTAAAAAAATATTTTGTTTTTAAATAGGAATAATAATCATTTAAAAAATAAATTTTGAATGAAAAGTTTGAAACTTGTCATTTCATCATTTAGAAAAAAAATTTAATTGAAAATATTTAAAAACCATATTACATGATAAAGTCAGATCAATAATGAAAAATTAAGAACACGAACAAGATATAAAAATTTAAACAAGAGAAAATATAATAGATTCAAGGTGTATCATCTGAATAAGAATATTAATAAATAAAAACAATCAATCATGCAAGGCTACTCCAGTTCTAAGTGGTGAGAAAAAGCACAATCATATATCAATTATCAAGTCTATATATGTTATCGGTATTACCTATATAGTATAATGATTACACCATAATACATATAATAAAAAAATCATGATTAATCATTAGTAAAACATAAAGTCTCAAGGGTATCAAGAAAACTACATCAATACATACACATTATCATGGCTATAGATTCATAGCCAGAACCTATCATGCTCTCTACAAACCCACTAGTATATTTGTAAGTCAAATAGAATCATATATGTATAGATAAACTAATATAAAATCCAAAATTTACAAGACTAATAAATATATTTGAGACACATAATCATGTAATACTATTTCTAAAGGAAATATACATCAGTATCAGTATGGGATAAAGCCCTCAACATTTCTATCATTCTCATTTCACATCTCACTCTCACCCATGAACTCAATCAAGTGAATAAAACATTTTTCAACACCTATCAATTTTATTTCTAAGAATAAATAAAGTTATATTACGAAATTATCACAAGATTGGACCATAAAAAAATCCAAATTGGCCATCAAGGATCATTAATTTCAATTAATTTTTTTCTAGTTAACATTAAAAGGGGAAATCATACCAATTTCCTTTAATAATTCATAATAAAAATAAAAAATATTATTTAATTAATGTATTACATTCAAAACTACACTAAGGAAGTCTAAAATTAATATTTACAATTTAAAGGCTCAATTGCATTTCAAAATATGGGTTTAGACCCTAGTTTCATGAGAAAAAAATTACTTAATTAAAATAATCGAAGAAAGAACATAAAAAAGGGTAAAATCATTTAGAAATTTCTATTTTTAATATAATAAATTCATTAATATGAAACCCTTTGAAAAAAATTAAAAATATTAACCCATTTCATTCGAATCAAAGAATTTTACATTAGAAATAAACATCATTCCTTAACCCACACTATCCACAAAACATCCATGAATAGATATTTAGAAGGAAATGAATATAAACATGGAATTAATCAAGGAAAAGAAGACATATTAGAGTCCAAAAAGATAAGAAATTATTGGAATAGGATAACCACTTCAATCTACAATGAGGATAGGTTGTGAGAGCCAAAACACCTCTATATATATCAGAAAATTCAAATGGATTGATTAAGATAAAATGGTAGCAGTCTAGAGTTTACGCGAGGATGTGTAATTGGGAAACAAATTAAGAATTTTAGAGAATTGAAATAATATCTCACAGACTCTTAGGGTAGGATTCATGATTATTAATAAAAATTAACCCCTAACAATACCACTAGAAGATTTAAATGGTTGAAAAAACTGGGTTTCATTTGTGCCCTATCACATAGGATACTAGAAGTGGTTTCATGGTTTGGATTAATAGTTTGAAAAACCATTATTAAACTATGCTCAATCCTGTATATCTCAAACAAAAGTGTTATTTTCATGGGAAATTATAAACAGTTTGTATTAATAATCCACCAACATTTATTAGGCCTAAAAATATTTAATAATCTCCAAAGGTCTCCAAAAATTACCCAATGCAATATCTAGACAAAGAGGAATTAGAAAAAATGGTCAAAAGAACCATAAATATAGTAATTTTATGTTATAATATCCCCACCATAATACATTCTATCCCTATAAAGACTCTAATATAAAATATATTAAAATTAGACACAGAAATAACTCTATCTCTCATATTGTGTGGTGGTCGATCATTTAAATTGAATGAATAATTAGCCAAAAAGTTTCAATATAGCATAACTTTAAGATCAAAAAACTTCTCCAAACAACATTCCTTGTTCATTTGATGTTTTTGAACTAAAGAAGGATTATATACATAGCATAGTCTTCCTACCATTTAAGGATTCAAAAAAATAATTAACGTGAGAAAAAACACACCCCTTAAACCAAATGAATAGACATCAAATATTCAACATAGAGATAAATATAAGTACTAATGATACAAACATTAAAGGAAAAAAAATCCAAACATCAAAATGATTATAAAAGATATAACACTATTAATATTTGTCTATGATAAAAATTACAAAAGAATGGAACCCAATAGATAAGTATTTATAACATGTTGATGTATCTAATTGTAACATTGATTATTAAATAGAGAGAAACACCCCATGAGTGGCTCATAAAATCATAAACGAGTACCTTTAGATGATTGGTTCTCAATATTCAACATAATCCAAATTACCCATGTCCAACCCCTTTTTCTATACAATTCCAAATAGAAAGAACTCAATACAAAAAGGATCATTCACAAACAGGGCACTAAAATATAACAAGGGTGATCATCCATCACATAAAGAATGATATTTAACTATCAAAGAATTAATAAGAGGATAACAAGGAACAACTACCAACAAATTGAATGCAACATTGTTCATATGAAAACACCACTAAAAGGAAGAAACATTATGTATTTTGATGAAAAAACACCCCAATATCAAAATGTTCTCGATGCACAATTTCACACTATCACTAGGATATAAAGTAACCTAAATTAACTAAAGTAATTTAATAAAAATACTAACCATTCAATAGTTGTAATCTACATGGAAAAAATAAAGAGATCTCAAAAAATAAAAACCATCATCAAGTTGAAAACTATAGTCTACAAGATATAATCCACAATGAACCTAAAAAAAGTCACCATTATCTCCATAACAATAATTTTTCCAATAAAAACTATACCAGAATAAGGAATTCTAAAATTGTTTCCACTTTGATATCAGAATGTAAATTTTTGGTCAATATCCATCACAAAAGTCTACTCCATCACTGTGTGAAAATATTCACTCCATGTCATATGGATAAATCCTAATTATTATGAATCATTTTCTACCCTTAATTAAGGAGCTGATGATTACCTATATAAAAATCTTATTTTGGTATCCTAACATAAAAAACCTCCTAAGTTGACCCAAGTGGTTAAACTATTTACAAACCCGTGGATATTTCCAAAAATACTGTATAATAAGGTAATGTGATCCACACTAAAAGGGAATGAGATTTATATTCTTTACTTAACACTTCTATCCATGATTAACCTACTTATATGGTCTACTAAATGAGACATTTTCTCCTAAGAAAATTACAAATATTGAATTATTATTTCTTATCATTTTTATAGAAAATAATATACCAGTAAATCCCTTTCAAGCATATTTATATACAAGAATGAATATGATATTGATGAATTTTATCAAAGTTTTGAGTGATGATATTTTCTAAAATATATTTTCTTAAGGGATTTTCTATAAAAAATATTATGTAAGAAACATACCAAACCTAGGAATTGCATTGGATACTCTATAAATGATAGATCATGATGAATTAAACCCAAGAGATCATAAACTATATACTTCATCACTTCCTGAGGATACTAAAACTGAATGATGACTTACATGAATAATTCATAAGTCATTGTTTCTTTTAGTCATGACATAATCACAACATCCCATAAATTGTTTCTATGTCCCTAAAATAAGAAGATGATATAAATGACCATTAGATATTTAGGAGTCTCAACAGAAACAAAAATATGTTAAATTTTCTCAAGACACATTATTCAATTAGGAAAACCTTCTAACTTTTTTAATAAGTTGGAAAAATATCCTAGAATACATGGTTTGGGTCTAATTGAAGGAAGGCCTTTGGTTCCACCATGTGATTCGAGGTATGGGTAGTGTCATTAATTAGATGATTCACTTTCCAAAAGTAGAAAAAATACTACAAAGACTGGATCAATAAATAAAATTTCAATCCTTCCTAGAAAAAAATGTAGGATAAATTTTTTGGCATTCTAAAACATAGGATCATAAATTCAATCATAAATAAACAGTCAAACTTAGTAAATGAAAAATATTCTAAACGATTTAAAAAAATTCCATCCCACACTCACTAAATAATCACTACATTTAAATAAAACATATTCCACAATTCATAAAATATTTTACTTTTCTCCCAAAATAAGAAATTGTAATATAAATCCATTAAATATTTCAAAAAACCTTAACCATCTAATAGAAATTATATAGTGGTTTAAAAAGAACTAATAAAATTTTATAATTTTCAAAACTATTTCCATTTTAAACCCATTACAAAAAAAATTATTCTAATAAATTATATTTTCACATCAAAAAAGTGACTTTGAAAATAAGTTTTCATGACCAGATATTTCGTAAATTTTTGTGAGAAATTTTAATTTTTTTTATAAAAGAATTTTTTTTCAAAATATATTTTAAATTATAAAAAATGGATTTAAGATCAAAGAACCAAAAAATATCATGGAACAAACCTCATATATAACCCCTAAAGTCTCCTCACATAGATGAAGTCAATTGGAGTCAATTTAAAAGGCTATATGTTCAAAATTATAATATAACTATGTATGGATTGGTTGTAAGGAATGGTAGACCTGACACCTACCTAAAAACAGTTTGAAAATTGAATTCTATACAAGTAACATAGATTTATTACAATTTAATAGACCATTAAAGAATATTTTGGATATGGTCAATGTTTCATTCCCATTCCAAAACTCATATGACATTCCCAAAAATAGAGACACTATTATCTAGAATATGAATATCATTTAACCTTAAAAAAATTGTAACATAAATGAAATAACCATTTCTGCATATTACATAGTAACATTGTTTGTACCATGATGATTACAAAGAATATCCTTTTCAGGTATTGTCTTTTTTTGTCAAGGAAGTTTGAGAAGAAAGGAAATCACTTCACTTTGTATACAGGGTTTATGGAAGATTGAGAATTTACAATACTTCCCATGGTAACTATGATGATTCTTTGATGATTTATATTTCAAAAATATCATAAGTTTGGATAACTTGTGATGAAAGCCATATTAAAGATAGGGGGAGTAAATAAGTGTTTTTTTTCAAAGGAAATAGAGGAGAACACAAGTCAAAAAGTGGCGTGCAATTCAAAAAGTGGCATGAAATTATAAGTGGCACACAAGTGCATATTACTTGAAAGTCATATTTTAATATCATCACATCAAAATATGACAAAGTAATGAAAGTGACGTGAAGGTTAAAGAGTGGCGTGCAAGTAGAAAGTGGAACAAAAGTGTAAGCGGTGAACAAGTATATGTTGCGCAGAAGTCATATTTCAACATCATCATATCAAAATATGACAAACGAAAGAAAGTCACAGAAGTCATATTTCTACGTCATCATATCAAAATATGACAAAGGAAAGAATGTGGCACACAAGTGATGGAGCAGTGCACACATGATGGAGCAACACACAAGTGATGGAGAAATGTGCAAGTGATGGAGCGACACCGAAGTGATGGAGTGGCACACTAGTGATGGAGCGACGTTCAAGTAGGAATGACACACAAGTTTATGTGGAACTCAAGCTACCCAAATGCCTATAATTGATGGATACCCTCCTCATTTTTCTAAGCTTAACACTTAATAGAAAATTTGAGCTCTGATCGCGCGATTAGTAAAAAGTGGCATGCAATCTGAAGTGTCGTGCAATAAAGAGTGATTCATAAGGCGTGAATGTAGGGAGGAGCTCAAGAAGAGTGGTGCACAAGTATAGTGATGTGCAAGCAGAGTGGTGCTAAAGTTGTAAGAGGCACAGAATCAGGGAGTTGTGTGCATGAAGTGTGCTTTGTATAATCCAAAATTGGTGCACAAGTTTTGATCTATATACTATAGTGGTGCACAAGTTGTTATTGGTGTTAAAGAAAGAAGGAACACAAGTAGGGTAGTGCACCAGTAGGGAGTAATGAAAGTAGGGAGGCGCACAACCAGATAGTGACACATAAGTTATTTTCACCAGGAGGTTCTTACGAACTTTTGGGTAGGAAAGTGAAGATTTTTTTTGAAATATTTTATTTGTGAAAGTTTATCAAGAAGCAAAGAAACATTATTTTACCCTATTTGTACTAACATAGGGCAAAAAAACTATTGGATTGTTTTCAAAGTTCTATACGAGTGTAAGGGAATATCCTACTTGTTGTATTCCATATCAAAGGATTGTTTTTTAGTGGATTGTGTGGTATTGGATTGTTTCTGTACCATACCAAGGATGTAGCTACTCTTATTGAGTAGTGAACCTTGTAAATCTTGTGTTCCTATGGTTGTGTGTGTTCAGAAGGGAATAAACACCTTATCAGGAAGTGAAGGTTGTTTCAAAAATAAGGAAACATAAAAAGAAAATTTATATCGTTGATTCACACTCCCCCTCTCAGTGATACTTGGAGTCAGACTGGGAACTAAAATTGGTATTAGAGGGAAGGTTACCTTTTTTTATTCTTTGTTTAGGTTTTGAAGAGTAGTTCTGATTGAGAATTTTATTTGCATGAATAGTAATGGGATTCTGATATTTTATGTAATGAATTATCATATCTGGAAGGATAGAATGATTCCTTTTATTATGTCTCTTGGGTATGAATATCTTTAAACTACAACTAAGGGATTTTCTCCTATTGATGACAAGGTTCCTCTTACACCTACTGATAAGAAGAATCTAGAAAATTATGGAAGATCTAAAAATTCATTACTCTCATCTCTTTCTCAGAGTGAGTTTTTAAGATTGAAAGGTTTCACTATAGATAAATGCATCTGGGATAATTTGAAGAACATATATGAAGGAAATAAAAAAGTGAAGAAGGAAAAACTAAAAATTTGGAGGATAATGTATAAAGACTTGAAAATGTGAGAATCTGAATATGTTGGGAACTTCTTTACCAGGGTAAATGAAATTTTCAGTACAATTAGTTGTCTTGGTGAATAGTTGGAGGATTCTATAGTAGTTGAAAAGATCTTGAGAATTATTCCAGACAAGTTTTATGCTAAAGTTTCTTCATTAGAA
Source organism: Viscum album (assembly GCA_963277665.1). NCBI lineage: Eukaryota > Viridiplantae > Streptophyta > Magnoliopsida > Santalales > Viscaceae > Viscum > Viscum album. The sequence continues at coordinate 81,657,041 of OY728121.1, read as the reverse complement.
GATAGAGAACCTGAAATATTATATTTGGATCATTTTCATTGAACTCTCATTACTTATGAAATGAGAAGGGATAAGACTATGAAGAGAAAAACCAAAGATGATAGATAAATTTCATTCAAGGCTGCAAAGAGAGAGAAGTCAAAGAAAAATCTTATTGAAGATGATGCTGGAGAATCCATTTCTGAAGATAAGGTATGTAAAAATTTTGAGGAAATTTTATCCTTGTTTTCTAAGAATGTGAAAATAGGTATAGGGAAATACAAGGGGAGACTTCCCTTGAAATGTTTTGAGTGTGGAGACATTGGTCACTTTGAGGCCAACTATCCTCAAATGAATAAAGAATAATATAGTGATGATGATGAAAAAAGGCCAAAAATGTTGTGGAAGAAACAAGATGACAAAGATAAATATATTTCAAAGGGGAAGGATAAAAAGTTCTTCAAATAAAAAAGAATAATATTTTTATCTAAAGATGAAAAAGAATAAGACAGTGAAGCTGAATCTTAGAAATAATTTTCTGAGAATTATAGAGAGAATACCTTTATTGCAGTAGTGAATAATGAAGGTTACTGGAGAAATAGTTCTAAAGAATAATAAAATCAACTTCAATATCATCTGGAAGAAGAGTTGAAAGAATGTTTGAGGAAGATCAGAAGGCTTGAGAAGGAAAAAAGAAGTTAGTAAATGAAAATTCCACATTAAACAATCAAAAATGTTTTCCTAATGAGAAAATCAAGATGGAAAAAGAGATTGATGATCTGAATAATTATCTTGAGAATGCAATGAATCGTAATGATTGTCTTAAAGTGAGGATGAATGAAAAATAAGAAGAGTTGGAACATGTACAATAGGAAATTTCTAAAGATAAAGAAATTAATATCAGTTTTAAACAATCTATATCAGATGTTTGTGAATGTTCTAGTAAGAATGAACCAAAGAAGGATACAAAAAAGTTACCATTAAAAGTTGAGAGGAAAGACAGAACTTGTTCTGATAATAACAAATATGGAAAGGCTATGTAGGTGGACAAAGTTAGTAATGCCAAAAAATCAAAAGTACATAAAAATAACGAGTCCAAAAATATTTCTACTAATTCTGGTACTGATAAGTCTGAATAGAAATCTAAGCTGATGAAGAAAGTTATGATTGAAAACAGGAAGGTTGATAGTCAGCAAAGTTCTATTAAGAAGGTTGTTGAGAAGCATGTTCACAACTCTGGTTAGTAAAGAAGTTTCAGATTAAAATATTCATTATATGGTTACTATTGGTATTGTGGTGGATTCAGACACACTGAAAACATGTGTCAGTCCAATCAACAACAGTACTATTATTCCACAAGTTATGGAAGACAAGGTTTGTGGGGGAGTCAATCCTCTCAAAAAGGAAAGTATGAGAATGAAGTTCAGAATAAATATGAGAAAGCTGTAGTGAAAGTTGAAAAGAGGTTCCAACCATTGGAAACTATTTGTGAAAGATGTGAATAGCTCGGACATCTAGCTAAGGGAGGTCTTGTTTTTTTTGTCATCACAACAAAAGTTTCTTAACAAATCTCAAAATCTAGAGGTGAAGAATGAAAAGGAAGAACAAAAATATCTTCTTGTTGAAACCGCATTGAAATATAAAAAAGGATAATATCTATGGATTATTGATAGTGGGTGTTATTCTTATATGAAATGAGACTTAATGTTGCTAAAGAATGTGAAAGAATTCAAATAAGGAACACTTATATTTGGAAATGATGAATCTCTAAGGATCAAAGGTGTTGGATCAGCCATCATTGGGAAAGAAAAAATGAAATATAGGAAAACATTATATTTTGATGGGATTAAACAAAATATGTTGAGTGTTTCACAACTCTATGATGAGTGAAACAAAGTTATCTTTAGGAAAGATGGGTTTGTTGTGGAAAATGAAAATTATGGAAAGGTAGTTACAAGAGGCAAACATACAAAAGGGAACTTGTTCCAAGTTGGAGAAGTATAAAACTCTTTTTACATGGGTATGGTGGATGAAAATAGGTTATGGAATAAAAACCTAGGACATATGTGTCAGAAAAATATGTGCAACTTATCAACGCAAGATAGTGTCCAAGATATGCCAGATTTATCAAGAAGAAGAGATTGGTGTTGCTCTATTTGTGAGAAAGGGAAGATTAAAAACTCTATGCATAAGAGAGTTGAAGTTCATTCAAAACGACCCTTAGAACTTATACATTATGATATATGTGGAACAATGAGAAAGAAATCAACAAATAGAGATAAGTACTTAATTACTTTCATTGATGACTTTACTCGCATTACCTGGGTTATGTACATGAGCCATAAGTCAGATGCTCTGAAAATGTTTAAGAGTTTCAGGAGGAATGTAGAGAATTAATATGAGTATTTAGTGAAGAAGTTGAGAACTAATAATAGTGGAGAGTATAAAGATGAAGACTTTTAAAGTTACCTTGAAAATCATGGAATTTGGCATGAGTTCAGTTCACCACACACACCTCAAAAAACTGGGTTAATGAAAGGAAGAATAGAAGTCTGGTTGAAATAAGGAAAACTATGTTACTTGAATATTGTCTCTCTCATTATTATTGGAGGAAAGCCATGAGTACTACATTTTATATTCAGAACTGATGTTTCTATAGGCCATATTCAGTTATGAATCCATATGAAATGTTTTATGAGAAAACTCCAAGTTTGAAACACGTAAGAGTTTTTGGGAGTCCATGCATCATAAAGAAAAATATTGGAATCCTTGGAAAGCTTGAAAAAAGATGTGATGAGGGAATTTTTCTTGGATATTCTCTATAAGGAAGAGGATACATATGTTTCAACAATGAAATAGGAATAGTCCTTAAACCTACTGATGTCAACGTTGTTGAAAATATTGAGAATGAAAAACAGACTTTTACAAATATAGAAGTTGAGAAGGAGAAGGAATGTCTTGTTAATGATTATAATAATTCTACCAATAGTGGTAATACTACTCAAGAAGAAGAACCAGACTCATCAATTTCAATTGATGAGGATGAAATTCGAACAACTTATCCTAGGTTGAGGAAGAAAGTGAAGGCTTAAAACATTATTAGTGATCAACATCAGAGGGTTCAAACAAGAAGAACAAAAAATGTTGTTACACAAACTTCTATGTATTAAAAAGTGAAGCCAAATGATGTGAATTAAGCTTTTGAGAATCCATGAATGGATTCAGGCTATGAATGAAGAGATTCATCATATAAAAAATAATAATACTTGGGAACTCATAGGCTTGACTAATGACAAAAATGTTATTGGTACAAAATGGGTTTTCCAGAATAATGTGAATGAAGAAGGAAGATTGATATAGAACAAGGCAAGATTAGTGTGAAAAGGTTACTCAAAAATTGATAGTGTTGATTTTTATGGTATTTTTACTCCAGTGGATAGATTGGAAATAATCAGAATATTTCTTTCTATTACTACACAATGAGATTGCAATTTTTTTCAAATGGATGTGAAGTCTGTATTTATTAATGGAAATCATGATGAAGAAGTTTGCATTGAACAACCTTGTGTCTTTGTTGTTGGGAAAGATGAAATTTATTTGTGTAAGCTAAAGAAAGCCTTGTATGGGATAAAACAAGCTCCAAGGGCATGGTATTCCAAACTGAATACTTTCTTAAGGAAGATGAGTTTCAAGAAAGGAAAAGTTAAAAGCAATCTTTACATCAAGGAATGTTAGAAGTATTCTCTCATTGTAATTGTTTATATTGTTGACATTATCTTTACTAGAGATGATGAAAGATCTTGTGAAATATTTTCTAAAGAGATGAAGAAGTTTTTTGGGATGTCCATTCTAGGAGAAATGAAATACTTTCTTTGGTTATGAATATTATAGAAGAGGAACCAAAATTTTCTTTCTCAAGATAAGTATGATAAGGAATTTATAAAGAAGTTCGGAATAGAAATTTCAAAACCAGTTTCCACACCAATTTCAGTGGGAACCAAGTTTTCTAAAGATGGATAAGGCCAAGAATTTGATCAGAAAGAGTTTTGAAAGATTATTGGAAGTTTATTACATTTGACTGCCTCAAGACCCGATATTGTCTACGTTGTTACCTTATGTGCAAGGTTTAAGAGTTCTCTTAAATAATCACATTTAATTGATGGAAAGAGGATTCTCAGATATATCAAAGGAATGATTTTTTTTGGAATTAGGTATGATGGTGTAGAAAATATTGATATGTTTGGGTATTCAAATGCTGATTGGAAGGAAATTTTGATAATAGAAGATCCACATATGGTGGAGTTTTCTTTCTGGGGAAAAGCTGTGCTTGTTGGACTACAAAGAAACATAATTCAGTAACTCTTAGAACTACTGAAGATTATTATGTTTCTTCTACTCAATATGATACCCAACTTACGGGGATGAATACTTATTTGGAAGATATACTTGTTGAAGTGAATCTACCCTTACTCATGCCATGTGGTAATCAAAGTGAAATCAATCTTACAAGGAATCTGGTATAACATTCTCATTCAAAACACGTTGACATGATGTATCACTTCATCAATGAGTAGGTGGAGAATAATGAATTGAAGCTGGAGTACGTTCCTACAATGGAACAAATTGCTGACGTATGAAAAATACCTTTACCGAAGGAACCATATGCTAAATTGAGGTCGAAAATGGGTGTCCATCATCCTTCTCATCAAGGTTGAGGTATGTGTGTCTATCCCCTATCTCATCTTACCTTTGGATAGTGTTTTCAAGGTGGATAATTGTTTCATATATCTATCCTTATGGTTTCATGTAGAAATGGGGAGTTGTGGGTAAGCTGTGAATTCAGTATTTAGGTGTGTGAACTATTCTAAAAGTTTGTTGGAGTGGTTGTAGGAAACAAATTGTTTTTGTCTTCTAGGAGTTTAAGGCTCGGAAGAAGGTTTACAAGAAAAAGAAGATGATTATGCTTTGGAGAAGGCTGGAGAATAATGTTGTAGATGATTCATAGTCACAAATTTTTGAAAATATGGTATTTCTGTCAATAATTCTTGTTTCCTACAATGAGTTAGCTCACATAGGCTTAGAATTATTGATGAGTAATCCATTTTTTGAGATTAAAAAGTTCAAGTGATTTATGAATCTTGATTGAAAAAAAATCCAAAGGGAGAGATTTTTTGGCCCAAGATGATTATGAAGAATATCCTTTTTAGGTATTTTCTTTCGTTGTCAAGGATGTTTGAGAATAATGAAAATCACTTCACTTCGTATATGTGGTTGATAGAAGATAAGGAAGTTACAATACTTCCCATGGTAACTATGACAATTCTTTTCTGATTTGTATTTCACAAATATCATAAGTTTAGAGAACTTGTGATGAAAGCCTTTTTAAGGATAAGGGTAGTAAAGAAGTGATTTTGGAAAAGGAAAGAGAGCATCACACAAGTCAAAAGTGGTGCACAAGGAAAAAAGTGGTGTGCAAGTATAAGAGGCACACAAGTGTATATTGTGCGCAAGTCATATTTTAATATCATCAAATTAAAATATGAAAAAGGAAATAAAGTGGTGTGAAAGTTCAAGAGTGGAGTGCACGTAGGAAGTGGCACACCAGTATAAGAGGAGCACAAGTATATGTTGTGTGCAAGTCATATTTAAACATCATCATATCAAAATATGACAAAGGAAAGAAATCGGAGAGAAAGTGATGGAGTAGTGTGAAAGTGGTAAAGTGGCATTCATGTAATGGAGCGGTGGGAAAGTGATAGATCGATGTGCAAGTAAGAATGAAACGCAAATGTATGCGGCGTGTAAGCCACCAAAATACCTATAAATAGACGGCTACCCTCATCATTTTTTTAAATCTCAACACTTAAGATAAAATTTGAGCTCTGATCATGAAAGTAGTAGAATGTGGTGCGCAATATGAAGTGTCACGTGAGTTGGGAGTTATTCATAAGGCACACAAGTAGGGAGGCACGCAAGAAAAGCGGCACACAAGCAGAGTGGCATGCAAGTTGTATGAGGCACGGAAACTGGGTGTTGTGTGTAGGAAGTGTTATTTGTGTAATCCAAAAGTGGCGTGAAAGTTGTGAGCTATTAAAAATAGTGGCACAAAAGTAGTTAGTATCACCCAATTAGGAAGGTGCACAAGGAGGGAGGCACACAAGTAGGGAGGCACACATGTAAGGAGGCGTGCAAGAAGGGAGTGACATGCAAGTTGTTTGCACCAAGAGGTTCTTACCATCTTTTGGGTAGGAAAGTGACTAATTTTTTTGAACGCTTTGATTTGTAAAATTTCATCAAGAAGCACAAAAACATTATTTTACCCTATTTGTGCTAAGAGGGAGCACATAGACTATTGGATTTTTCTCAACGTGCTACACGAGCGTAAGGGAATATCCTACTCATTGTATTCCATATCAAAGGATTGTTTTTTGTTGGATTGTGTGGTACTGAATTGTTTCCATACCATACCAAGGATGTAGATACTCTTATTGAGTAGTGAACCTTGTAAATCTTGTGTTCCTGTGGCTGTGTGTGTTCAGAAGGGAATAAAATCTTTAACAGGAGGTTTAGGTTGTTTAAAAAATTAGGAAATATAAAAATAAAAAGGATATGACTGATTCACCCCTCCCCCTATTAGTGACACTTGGATCCTGACTGGGAACATCAAACTTAAGTCCCATTATATAGAGGTGGTGATCAAGAACCCACTCCTGACTACCTCTTCGACCCTGAAACATTTTTATTCATATTTATACTATAACTCATCCCAAATATCATATGATATATGAAGGTAAGGTAATGAATTTTAATGAAACTCCTCTTTTGATAACATTTTTAATGAAACGACCCTAAATACCATATAAAAAGATATCTTAGTTGATTCTCCACTAACCTGATAGGAATTTTTTTTATCTTAATGGGATGATGACAAGTGCCTAGGAATCCAAGTTATTTTTTTGAAATATTTCACCCCCATTAAATGATAACAATAATCAATGTAAAATATGGAAACATCATCAGGTATATAAATCAATACCACCACCATAAGTACAAGGAGATTATATAAAAACTTATGTTAAATAATAACTAAAAAAAATATGGCTCTTTGTGGTTAATGACCACAATGTATCTCACATGTCAACTACCCTCAAACAATAAGCATATACCCACCAAGTATGTAACATATTTTACCTACTGGTCTGTTACATTGACAGTTTTGTTTCTTGGATGTGTTCGGGAAAGGTTCCAAGTATTTTTTTGTGGAAGCTGGAGGTGTAGTATAACTGCTACAGGAAATACACATCATGTAGGTGTATTAAATAATGTGAAAGTTGGTTTTATGGGTTTTCCAGATATATCTCTTGATGTTTTTGTTTTCAAGGTTAAATAATAAATGGGCGGAATTTTTTTTAGCAGAACCCAGAATCCCGAGATTACATGACATGAAAGGGGATCATTTTTTGAAATTCCTTAATTTTTTTTTACAGTTTTTGGGTTTATAACCACCAAGGTTTTCTCAAAAGACTACTTTCTATAGCTCTTCTCTCATACCAGGTGTCCGATGACCTTATATTTCAGAGTTTTGAGATTCCTTTTGATGGGAATCGTTCCTTGAACTCCCATATTTGATCTATGGTGGGTAATTTTCTCATTATCATCAGTTTCCTTTTGTTCTTTTTTAGGGTTTCACTGTGGTGGTATGATTTGGTTTGTATTATGTGTTCGATTTGTATCTTAATGGTATTTTGTTATATTATTAGTTGATCCGTGGTTCTATATGGTGAGGTCTTGGTTTTAGGGTGTTCTTCTTCACCCTACGGTGCACAATTTGTTGAAAAACTTATTTAAAGTAGATATTCCCATATTTATATTTTTTTTATATCATGCAGGAGGTGGATAATTTTTTTATCTATGGATTGTGGTTATTCCAGATTAATTAATGACAAAGAATTGTCCAATTGAATTGAAATGGGGAGAATGAGGTTTGATTTTCATGCTTTTTCAGCTTTGATATTATATTGTGATATTGTTAATTGTTTAGGATTTATTTCCTATAGAAAATTGTGGTCATTTAATTTTTTATGGTTATATGTGATGAGATTTCTGTTTTGGTTGTAAATGTTGTTATATCAACATAAAAATTTTAAAATTTTAATTACTTATATCTGGTTAATAAATGGTTGGTCTATGATTATGTCGTGTATGATAACACCCCTAAAATAATGTGAAATGTGATAAAAGACCCTTTTTAAATCTTTAAAAGTATCTTTATGTACAATGATGTGTGGTTGGAACATGCGAGACAAATAGTTTCTGGGAATTTCTTTTGGGGCGGTGAGGTGACTGTTTATAGGTCTTGATTTTGGGGAAGTAAAGTGAGGTTTTTGGGGATGACAAGTTGCTTGTGATATGTTGTTATATTTTTCTAGATGTCTGAGTGGTGACATGATAAATTAATGATTAATTATGTTCTAAATGGAGTATCTTGGATTAGTTAATGGAATTGAAATTTTTAAAGGATAATTAAATGGTGGGTTGTGTGGTTAATTTTGGTTTATTCTAAATAAATAATTTAATGAGGTGATTAAATGAAATTTGTTGGAAATGTGAAATGGGGTTCATGTCTTGATGTGTGGTGTTATTCATTTAGAGGTATCAACAATGTGGGGAAGTCATGGGTTGGTTAGAGATTGTTTTTAAACACATAGGTTGGGATTGTGTTCATTTCCATATATATATATATATATACAATTTATATTCTTGTGATTTCTATATGAACCCCACCCATGTTGAGAACTACATGATGAATGTCCGCATAGTCATGTGGGGGTGTCTTTCCTAATATCCCATTTGGAGGATAGATGGATGTCCACCTGCTCTTACTTACTCCCTCTTCTAGGTGATGATGGACTAGGTGTCTTTGGGAAAGTTATGATGTTTAGTGGCCTAGGTGTCTTTGGATGAGTTGAGATGTATGATCCCAGGTGTGTTTCGGATGACATTTTATATGTATCCTAGTTGTCTTTGGGATGAGTTGTGACATGATTTCCCCAGTGTATTTAGGATTAGATGTAATGTGTTATAAGTCTAAGGTCTGCATGGGAAGGATGTGTTGTTAGGCCTATGTTTCTTTGGGTGATATGTGTTGTGAGGCCTAGGTGTGTGTGGGTAGAATGTGATTTGGTATATTCAGAAGAGGTGGGAGCTCCAGGATGTTTACCATTTGGGTGAGAGGGTGGATAATTAGTGGGGAAATGGTGCGGGTTTCCCTATCATCGATGTGATTTACTTTATATTATATTTAGTGACATTCATTATTTAGTGAGCATGCCATTGTGTTGTTGGTATGGTTAGTAAACCTTGATAGTTTCTGTTTGGTTCTGCTGTTTTCTCACAGGTTCATTAGTATGCTTCTTTCACATGTTTATGTGAGACTCAAATTTTTCCTTGTTAGTTCTTTCTTCGCTACTTGAGCTTTACTTTTGGGTATTTAATTTGGATACTTTTATATGTATTGTTTATATTTATACATTCATGTGGGATGGTTTGGGTTTTTATACTTTATTATGTCGTGGAGTTGTTGTGGATTATTCATCATTTCTCCCGATCTTGTTTTCTTATAAATGGTAACGCCTCCCATATTGCGATATTTGTACACCCTTGGTGCTAGTCACCAACCTGAGGCCTACTGGAGGTGGGACTTGGGGGTAATTATCTCTCTCCCATCATTGTAGTATATTTTGAGGGAGTGGTTCAGGAAAGAGTGGTATTAGAGGTGATTGTGGAGATATTGAGTGGAGCTTGGAGTTAGGAACAGTGATGAATGTATGGGTTGGTATGGAAAGAGTGTCAGTTGATCTTGGTAGGTGACATAGGCTAGGGAGACCAGATATGACACGGTGTTTTAGGCCCCCACATGATCCATTGCACAAAATTTAAGATTATTGAATGACTAAGTGAGATGAGACTTCTTGTAGGTTAGATACCTAGGATAGGTGCATGCATCATAATGAATTTTTTCTTGTATGAATTGGGTTGTTTAAGGAATTTCATAATGGATAAAATGAATTAAATGGATTAATGTTTATTAAAATATATCTTAAATGAAAATACATACTACCGAGATTAGGTAATCCTTTTTAATTCTTACAACGATTGATCCTAGTCATCATCTTCTTGTGTCTTAGTCAGTGGAGGTTTAATAGGCTGACCAGGTTGACTGATGGATGATTGATCCAGATGAGGATGATGATCAGTGGAAGAGGATGTTACGAATTTTTTCGTAGAAGGGTTTTGAAAAGTACGAGGGGAGTGTTTATGAATTGAAGAAAAAGAGTTGGATAGAGGATCTGTAGATCACTTTAATTTTTATCAGATCCCCATCAGAGTAAAGGGTCCCTCTGGTGGTTAGTAAGATGTGAGGATATGTGCATAAGTGGTGGAAGTTATACCTTGGTGGGTAGAGGGAGGCAGATGTCTCATGGGTCGACTTCCCGAACGAGTTCTAGGGCGTCTTTCTTTCATCGAACATGAATATAGTAAATACAAAGAAGATTATTTCTCTTTAGTAGGGGAGAATTTTAGTGTGAGAGATAGGAATCAAGTTCAAGACCTATCTTCATTTTTTCCCAGATGTTTTTTTAGACGAGGAGTATCATACGAGGAGTCTTGAGGAGGAACTCTATCCTTCTATCCAGTATACAACTACTTATTTTATGTTTCCAATGTACTTAGAGGTTCAGAAGAAGGTTTATGTGTTCAATAAAATGCACTCATGAGGTGGTTTTCCATTGTAAGGGAACTATCAGGGTTCTTTGAGGGTCATATTTGTCAGCAGTAGGTCTCAGGTTCCAGGACATTTGATGTTTCGATTAGCCCAGAGTCGACCATGGATGATTCATTTTCAAACTTATGGTTTCTTTTGACTTTACTGTGGGATTGGGACCAATGTGTTTCTTATGTATGGTTCATGAAAATATTTTGTACTAGTTCCTAGTTGCTGATCGAGCTTAGTTTGGTTGAGGTGTAATGGTTCAGCGCAAATCTCAGTAGTAGTTTCCAGTGAGGCCATTTCAGCCGCAGGAAAGTAGTCTTATGCTCTGCCAAGGGGAGATGAAGTGGATAGTGGAGGACCTCGGGATTTTCTTCATGTTCAGGGACTACGAACCAAGCATGGTTGTGGAGGTGGTTTTCAGTTGAGAGGCAGAGGATATGGGTGCGGTCAGTTTAATGTAGTGGAGGCAATAATTCTAGAGGGGCCAAATATCGTCAGAGGTATGATCAGTTTGTTTAGTACCTGTTCTTTTGCTTTTTCCGATTAAGGATCTTTGCAATCCTTTATTTCCCCCACTCTGTCCAATTATTTGGGACTATACGTAGAGATTCTTCTCATTCCCCTGGTGTTGACTAATCTAGTTAGAGGTTAGAACAACTTGTTAGATGTGTGGTGGGGGTGTAGACTGGTCATGGGGCCACATTAGTCCCATAGGGATCCTTTCATACTAAATATTTTTTTTCAGTCAATATCATCCTTGACATCAACTATTTTTATTCAATATTTACTTTTATTGACTACTATTAAAGTATAATCAGTTCATCATCATACTCATCGATGATATCTTGATCCACTCTAAGTCAGATGAGGAGCTTGATGAGAATACTAGAACTATATTTCATGTTCTTCAACTCCAATAGCTCTTTGGAAGATTGTCCCAATGTATGATCTCGACACGAGAGGTGAATTTCCTTGGGCATGTGGTGTCTCAGTAGGGGGTGGAAGTTGACATGTTGAATGCTGAATAAGTTGTTTTTGGGAATCACCCAAGAATGTGGAAGTGGTTCACATTTTCCTTAGTCTCATAGGCTATTATGATAGGTTTGTACCCGATTTATATTGAGTTGAATCCCCATAGAAATCTTTTACCATGAAAGACCAAAATTTTGTTTAGAGTGATTATTACCAGGTAGTGTTTGGTTACATAAAGGGGAAGTTGGTTCGTGCTCTAGTGCTCTGGTTTCCTAAGGAAGGGGTGATGTTTCAGGTGTTTTGTGATGCTTCCCATCTGTTCTTGGGATGAATGGTGATGTATTAGTGGGAAGTTATCTCTTATGAGTATATGAAGTTATTACCCAATGAACATATCTAGTCCAACCATGATCTGGGGCTTTCAATGGTTGTGTTTTCATGGAAGTTGTGGTGACATTACCTCATTGGTGGTGTGATTTGTGGACTTTATATATCACAAGAGCTTGAGGTACATATTTTATAATTGTGATATGAACTTATGGGAGTGGAGGTAGATGGAGTTTCTTTAGGATAATATTTTTATATCTCCTATACCTCATGAAAGTGGTATTTCATTGTCAATTATTTGAGAAGGCAGTCATGTAAGGGTGTTTTTCAGGAGTGTGGGGATTCTTAGAGAAAAATGGAGGAGTTGGAAGCCTTGGACTTAGATGTAAGGGTGGATGGTGGTAGAGTTTGTTTTTTAGATGATGGATAAATATTATTTGATGTAGTAGGTGGAGGAGTCTTAATGGGAAGACTTTGAGGTAGAGGTGATGAGTGATCCTATTGACCATGGGGATTCTATGGAGAGATGTTTAGAGGATGGAAAGAACTATATGTTGTTTCATGAGATTTTGTTTGTTCATATAGAAATGTGAAAGATATTTAATCATGAATTATATAGCACACCCATGATGAAAAATGCAAGAATTTTTTAGATGTATTATGGATTTAAGCTTCCATTTTGGTGGCCTTATATGAAGTGGGAAATGGTAGAGTTTGTGTAAAGGTGCTTGGTTTTTCAGCAGGTGAAGGTAGATCATCATGTTCTTGATGGGGTTTTCCAAACCTTGGACTCCCCTCGGTTGAAATGGTATGACATCTCAATGGATTTCATCACAGTATTACTCAGAACTCAAGGAGGTTGTGATTCTATCTGGGTGATAGTAGATATGTTGATGAAATCAGCCCACTTCTTAGTGATAAATGAGTATGGTACAGTGGATTACTTGGATAAAAGGTATGAAGAAAATGTGGTGTACTTGCATGGAGTCTTGAGTTCCATTCTCTTAGAATGGGATTCATGTTTTACCTCATGAGTCTAGACGGGATAACATCATGATTTTAACAATTAGTTACACCTCACCACTACTTTCTTCCCACATATCGAAGGTTATAAGGAACATGATATCTAGAGGCTGGAAGATATAATGCGGGCATGCATCTTGGACTTTAGTGGATCTTGGGTTTGTTACCTGTCTTTGTTAGAGTTTTATTATAATAATATTTATCACTCATCCAATGGAATTTCCTTATTTGAGGCTTTGTATGGGAGACTGTTTCTTTCAATGATGTGCTGAATAGATGTTGGGGAGACATATGTTCTTGGTACCGATATGGAGTAGAGAATGACAGAGAATGTTTAAATTGTTTATGAGAGGATAAAAACAACACAAGATAGGAATAAGTCTTATGCTGATCGGAGAATGAGGCCCATGAAGTTCAAGGTTTGGGACCACATCTTCTTGAAGGTGTCCCCTCAGCGTGTGCATTGGAGGTTTTGCAGAGTGAGTAATATTTCTCCTATTTTTTTTGATCCCTTTGTGGTGTTGGGTTGAGTTGGAAAAGTGTCATACCTGTTGGAATTTACACCATGGTTGGAGAGGATCCACGAGGTCTTCAACATCTCTCAGCTTCGTAAGTATATTTACAATGACTCCCTTGTCCTTTAATAGAGAGGGTTGAATATCGAGGATAACACAACATTTTTTGAGCATACATCAGAGATCTAGGATCATTAGAAGAAGGCACTGCATATATGATCCATTTAATTGTTTCATTTTCTGTGGAGGAATGGTGTCCTAGAGGAGAGTATTTGGGACCAAGAGACTCAAATGTGTGCCTAGTACCAATTTTTTTATTTTTCTTTTCTCTGTTATTCTTTTTGATGTGCTGTTTGAACTTTATTTTATCTGATGAGATGTTTTCTTTAGTTTGTGATGTGTATAGTGTAATGTATGATTAATTTTGAATATATGAAAAGGGTAAGACACAATTACTAATCAGGACACATTAACTTTGATGTGAGTAAACCTATGAGGGTGATTTAGTGCCACTCAAAGCAGATAGTATCTTGATATGGAAGACAAAATTCTCTGATTTTTGAGTTTAGGATGATGTGTTTCATTGGTCGTAGTGGTTTTTGGTTTGGGTTGTGTGGAGGTTGATATGGGTATTTAGTGGTTGTATGGAAGTGTGTTTGTGTGAGAGGAGGTATCTTGTGGTTTTTTAATGTGTTTTGTGGCTGTTTGGGTTGGCATGTTTAGAAAGTGGTAGTGTTTGAGGTGTTGTGAGATTATTGGGTTGTATCTCATTGGGTGGTTGTTCAGACCCCCTTTTTCTAATGAGATTGCTTTTGGATTCTCAAGGGAGATAATTTTTTGAGAGGTTCCTGATGTAATAGTTATTTCCCTCATGGTATATTAAATTTCTAGTTTTGGTTATTTGAGGTGTTTGGGGAAGGTTCTGAGAGTTTTTGGTGGAAGTTGGTGGTGCGGAAGAACTGGTGTAGAAATACCTATCATGTAAGTGTATTAAATGATGTTAAAGTTGATTTCATGGTTTTTCCAGGGACATTTCACTATGTGTAAGTTTTTAGGGTTAAATAATAAAAGGGTGAGGCATTGTTTGGTGGAACTTGGAATCTAGGGATGATATGACTTGAAAGGGGATTACATGTCATGTAATTTCCTGATGTTTTATAGTTTTAATGTTTTAAATGGTTAAGGTTTTCTTGAATCCCTGTGGATAGTATATCTTGTCTCATCCCAAGCATCTTATGACCTTATCCTTCATCATTTGTATATTCCTTTTGATGAGGATCGATCCTTGGGCTCCCATCTTCGACCCATGGTGAGTTATCCTCTAGTTCTTATCAGTTTTCTTTTGTTATTATTTGGGGTTTCACTGTAGTTGTATGGATTGTTTTGGATTGTGTGTTTGTGATATGGATTGATGGTCTCTTTGTGTGGAATAAGACTATCTATGGTTACTCTTTGTGCGGTTGTGGTTTTCAGGTGTTATTCATTTCTCTATAGTGCATAGTTATTTGAAAAAAATCATTGAAGTAGGGATTACCTTGTTTTTATTTATTTATCATTATGTGTGAGGGGTTTACATTTGTTTAAATATGGATTATGGTTGTTAAAGATTAATTAAAGATAAATAATTGGATAATTGAAGTGAAAAGGGGTGAATGGGTGTTTATTCACATACTTTTACATCATAGATATTATATTATGATATTGTGAATTGTATGGGCTTGATTACCTATTGAAAATTATGGATGTTGGGGGATTTTTTTCACTGGATATATGTGTTGAGATTTCTTCTTTGGTTTTTATTGTTCTGATATCACCATAAAATAGAAATTAGTTAATTAATTATTTTTGTTTAATAAATTGTTGGCCCATGATTATGGATTGTGTGATAGAACCCCTAAGATAAATTGAAATATGATAAAATCCCCGTTTTAAATCTGCAAAGGGATCTCAATGTCATGTGATGAGTGTTTGGGGTATGTGCGGATGATAGCTTGTGGGCTGTGATTCTGGAGAGGCGAGGTGACAATTTATGGCTTGTGGTTTTGGGGAGGAAATGTGAGGTTGTTGGGGATGAAAGGTTGATTATGATTTGTGGTTATGTTGTGATAGATTCTGTAACACCCCGAGCTTCCACGATATGCTTCTCATTCAATAATGCAATAGCTTGCATTGTACGCAACTTCGAGTTCTAAAACACTGCGACTAATCAAAGTAGCCGTTATGAATAGTAATAACAACTTTTTAAAATTATAGAAATTTTATATTTCAAAATGGACTTCATTTTTGTATTCGTAATATCGAAATTATCCAAAGTTGATTTTTTTGTAAATTTTTGAGAACTTCCAATTTTTTATGAATAGTGAAAATTACTTAAAAACAAATTTTTTAATCAAAATAATTTATAGTCATAAATTATACTATTTAGTGGTTTTAAAGTATAATTAGAATATATTTTTACCATTTTATCCAATGGTGGTCATTAGAATTAATTTAACATTGAAATTGGACATAAACAATTGCCAATCTTTTGATATAAATTGTTTCTTAAAAACACGCTATTGTTGTGACAGCGGGAATTAATTATAAAATTAGTTAATGCAACTTATATGTTTGGAATTTTGTAAAATAGACATCATTTTTGAATTCGGAATATCAATTATAGCTTAGGGTGAAATTTTGGCATTGTTCTGAAAAACATCAATTTTTGATGAATAGTGAAACCACTAAGTGGTAGTTAAATAACTGATTTTTCGTTTAAATGAAATATTACCACTTATGTGATTTGATTTTCAAAAATCCGACATACATGGTTTTCATTAATAAGTAAAATGTGGTTCAATGAGATTAAAATAATTTTTTGGTGAATAGTAACTTTTAAGTTCTTAATCGCGATTAGAGGTAATTAGTGTAGTTTAAGGTAAAAATAATGTTTTAATAATATGAGATGAGCTTGACACTTGTCCTACTCCTATTGGATGAGTCATGTCCGACCAAGACAACCCATGGGTCAACTTGGGGACCCCATGGATCCACTTTAGTTGGAAAATGACATAAATACCTTTTATTTAATGTTAAAGTAAAAAATGACACAAACATGAAATTTTTTACTAAAACAATTTTTACATGGGGTTATACAAGTCATATTTTTGACTATAAATAGTCATTGGAAAGATAAAAATATTTCCTACATTATAGTATTTTTTTTATAATTTTTAGACATTAAATAAATTAAATTATTTATGACATCATGATGATGCAGCGATGACCTCATTATTTAACGATTTAAATAAAATGAGAAGATAATGTAAAATCCAAGGCTTACACTTGTCCAATGCCTATTGTATGGGTAGATTTCGAACCCTTATCACCTTATCCTCGAATTATATAATTGTGGGACCTTTAGAATCCAAAAAGCATTTTATAATAATGTAAAATTTCCTTACTTTCCAAAAGTGCCCCTCCTCTCCACTTATAAAAGGCCCCCACCACTACCACCTCATTCACACTTTCAAGACATTTGGCTCGGACAACCTCTGCCCAAATACTCTCCCAACTTCCCCCTCTTACTCCTAGAAGCTTCACATTGGGCAGAACTCTTCCCAAGGAAGCCTTTGGCTCAAATCAAAAAGAGTTACCCGATTCTGAGGAGCTTAAAGAACGGTTGAGTCAAGTCAGACACGAGGTAAGGGAACTTCTTAACCCGATTTCTATTCTTTGGGTTAATATCCTACTTTCAAATTATGTCATGATATTATTATGTCCTATCTTGTAATTGTACTATATTTATGTGTACTTATAGTTAATACACATAATAGATCTATTTTATTTTAAAAATGATCTTTGTAAGGACTTCGTCTCAATCTCCTTTCATTGAGGCATATTTCGTTTTATACACAACTTTCTTTTATATGGTGTATAAACCCCTTTGACTTTTACGTTTATTCAAAAGGTTTTCTTTTATAATTATGTGATTTTTAAATGATTTCAAAAAAGTGATATTTCTCTCCAATATATGAAAATCCAGTGAAAATGTATACGTATTTAACGCAAGCTTAAAAATGTTTTCAGAAAACCCGACTCTCAAGTGTGGTAGACAGGAAGAGATTGGGCGTGGACCCATCATGGCCTGTAATTAGTCGAGCAGTCTCAGAATTAGTTATTTTGTTTTCAGAAGCTTTCTTAATGTTTTCATAAAAACACTGGAGTATATTTGAGCAATTTTAAATGTAAGTATCTTCTAAAAAAAATGCATCGGTAGGTCTCATGAGACAACTAGACGTGGAATTGTCCGAGGCCCTTTCCCAATTTGATTTATGGTTTTGGCCGAGGCCTTAATCATTTTAGACGTCTTGGCCGAGGCCTTGACAAAATGTTTCAGAATGTCTGGCATTATACATTCCCTCATTATGAAAGTGGTTGTTGATATTGCATGTGATTATTCAACCAGTAGAATATCCATGTGAATAAGTAAATGGAATTATCTCATTTTAATTTTGCCATATTATGTTGAAGTTCATGTTTAAAAGGCTTTTGTTTTCGTTATACATTGCCTTAAATGTTAATGTTTATTTATGAAAGCTTCCGCAATATTGTTATCCTTATTGAGCATCTGAGATCGCCCCTTTCAATGTTTTAATATTTTCCAGGATGTGAAGAATTATTTTATGAATGACCTGCAGGGATTGTCAGAAGAGGATATGAGTGTGGACTATGGAGACTTTGTTATTGTAGTTTTTCACTTTATGATGTAATGTAACGTTTACGAATGTATCTAGTGTTTCCAAGGCTACTAAACTAATCGGTCTTTCGAGACTTGATCTTTTGTGATCATGCCAATGTTACGAAGTAATGCACCGACTCTGGGTAGCTGGGGTCTGGGCGTTACAGTTGGTATCAGAGGCAGTTTAGTACTTACCTTGGAAGCTAGATTTAGATAAACTCTGATTAGAGCACATAGCCCAAAGATAGACTTTGAGGATTAGTATAGAAGAAATTCCTAGAATTTTTTTATTGTAGAGATTTTGTGAGTTTTCCGAGAAATACATCCCTGTCTGGATACGAGCAGGTAGAGGCGGCTCTGGCACAGATGTACCTAGGGGTAAAACCTGAAAACACCACTTTGAGCTAGACTCGAACGGGAACTGGTGCACGACAACGGGCCCTGCTTCACTCTTGGTTACGACACTCCCGGGGGATATGCTTAGGATAATTCTCATTTTCTTTACAAACCACTATGAACGGTTATGAGTATATACTTCCTCAAATAAAACCTTTTTATGATTATGGATTATATCCATAAATAGTTCAATTTTTGTTAAGTATTTTACAAGAATGGAATTATGTATTTTGATTCATAAACTAATATAGTTTATGCCATTGTTTAGAAATGGCGCCTAATGGAAGGAATGGAAACCGTATCAATGCACGCACTCCGTGTAGGGATTTCCCTCCTGCTCAAGATAATTATTGTGGATCTGGAGATACAACTGGTGCTGATCAACTTATTACCATATTGGGACAACTCACTCAGGTTATGAATAATAACCTTACTCATATGGAGCACCCTGATCCGCAACGTGGAGGATCAATGTTAGACCGCTTCATGAGGCAACAACCACCAACATATAATGGGGGTACAAATCCGTTAGTAGCTGAGCAATGGATAAACTCCTTAGAGAAAATATTCCATGCCTTGGGGAGTAGCGAAAGGGAGAATGTTGTCATGGCAGTTTACCGCCTCACTGGAGATGCCGATCAATGGTGGTCATTGATTCAAAACACAAAGGAAGATGATGACGTATCGAATATGGAATGGAGGGAGTTCAAAGAGCTTTTCTTAGAAAAATACTTTCCTCGTGACCATCAAGAAGATATGGAAAGGCAATTTCTGAGTCTGAGGCAGAAGGAGGATGAGAATGTCGCAAAGTATGAGGCTAACTTTACAAGGTTAGCGAGGCATGCTGCCGATTATATACGTAACCAAAGGAGTAAGATTGATCGTTTCTTTGATGGGTTAAAACCATTTCTCCGTCGAGATTTAGTATCACAATCCTTCTCATCATACGAAGATATTGTCTCGTGTGCTATCAAGACAGAAAAGGAATTCTCTAAGTCTTATGACAACAAAGTAAAGCAAGAGAAGAAGAGAACGGTGGAACAAGAGACAGATAAAGGGAAAAAGGGAAAGAAGGATTTTCCATTATGTGATAATTATGGGAAGAATCACCCTGGTACTTGCCTAAAAGGAATGGGAGTCTGTTATAAATGTGGAGAAAAAGGTCACCAGGCGCGTGATTGCAAGGGAAAGAAAGAGGGTATCAATGTAGAATGCTACAATTGTAGGGAAATGGGGCATTATGCAAATGAATGTCCTAAGCGTCAGGGAAACTTACCTCAGAAAAGGCCAAGGGATCAAGTACAATCTTATGCTGTTACTACAGTTGAAGCAGAATAACTAATGTATTGGTGCTTTTGAACTCATGGATTATATTCTGGTTATTAGAATAATGTGATATATATATAAGGATTGTACTGCAGTACTTGTTGATTTCAGTAAGGTTTTAATATGATGATGGTAATTATATTTTTAGTATGTGACAATAAGAGAAACTTTACTTTGTTTGGGGAATCTAATAAATTGATTTTGGAATTAAGAGACCTTTTAGAGAAAGTCTGGACAAAGGTATTTTGGATAACTATAAAGGTTGGAGTAGATTAAGTTGATCTTTGGATAGTATTGTTTAAGGTTAAAAAATTTATGAAGATTATTTTTAGAATATTATGATACTATAGTTTTAGGAAAAGGACAACCTGTAGGGTGGGGCATAACCCGTCGCGTCGGACAAAGCTGCAGGAATCGAACCCACAATCATAGTGCGATAGGCCTTTATTTCCTACCACTAGCCTACAGGAAGTCCCTGGTTATTACAAAATAATTTTACTAATCTAAATGGTATGTTTTAACATTTGGAACCTTATACAATTAGGATAAGTATAATATTTTTGAGTTCTATTATCTTTTTGAGTGAAAGATGAGTTGAAGGTTGAAACTCTAATTGTCAAGCATAAATATATATATACCTATCTCTTATTCAATGAATAAATTAATTCTTAAACTTTAGTAAAGGGATATTAAAACAAAAAAATGTGTTATCCTAATACCTTATGTCTTGTTGAACTGATGATATTTTAAATCAACATAAATTGAAGGCTTTGAGGCCCTCAATTTGACAGTTGATTGTGATTGATGACCTCAATCACTCCCTACAAATATTTACATTTTTCCTCCAATTATATGTCTCTAATTTCCACCAATGTTCTCCTAATCGAGATCATAATTAGGTGGGGACTTTTTCATTTCCCTTTCCCTCTTATTAAGGCTAAATTTTATTAATCTTATTTCCGATGTGGGTTTTCCTCAAAGGTATTTTCTCTTTTCAACCTTTTATTTTCAAAGAAAAATTTCAAATTGCGAGGACGCAATTTATTGAAGGAGGGGAGAATGTAACACCCCGAGCTTCCACGATACGCTTCTCATTCAATAATGCAATAGCTTGCATTGTACGCAACTTCGAGTTCTAAAACACTAAAACTAATCAAAGTAGCCGTTATGAATAGTAATAACCACTTTTTAAAATTATAGAAATTTTATATTTCAAAATGGACTTCATTTTTGTATTCGTAATATCGAAATTATCCAAAGTTGATTTTTTTGTAATTTTCTGAGAACTTCCAATTTTTTTATGGATAGTGAAAATTACTTAAAATTTTTTTTTCTAATAAAAATAATTTATAGTGATAAATTATACTATTTAGTGGTTTTAAAGTATAATTAGAATATATTTTTACCATTTTATCCAATGGTGGTCATTAGAATTAATTTAACCTTGAAATTGGACATAAACAATTGCCAATCTTTTGATATAAATTGTTTCTTAAAAACACGCTATTGTTGTGACAATGGGAATTAATTATAAAATTAATTAATTCAACTTATATGTTTGGAATTTTGTAAAATAGACATCATTTTTGAATTCGGAATATCAATTATAGATTAGGGTGAAATTTTGGCATTGTTCTGAAAAACATCAATTTTTGATGAATAGTGAAACCACTAAGTGGTAGTTAAATAACTGATTTTTCATTTAAATGAAATATTACCACTTCTGTGATTTGATTTTCAAAAATCCGACATACATGGTTGTCATTAATAAGTAAAATGTGGTTCAATGAGATTAAAATAATTTTTTGGTGAATAGTAACTTTTAAGTTCTTAATCACGATTAGAGGTAATTAGTGTAGTTTAAGGTAAAAATAATGTTTTAATAATATGAGATGAGCTTGACACTTGTCCTACTCCTAATGAATGTGTCATGGCCGACCACGACAACCCATGGGTCAACTTGGGGACCCCATGGAGCCACTTTAGTTGGAAAATGACATAAATACCTTTTATTTAATGTTAAAGTAAAAAATGACACAAACCTGAAATGTTTTACTAAAACAATTTTTACATGGGGTTATACAAGTCATATTTTTGACTATAAATAGTCATTGGAAATCTAAAAAGATTTCCTACATTATAGTATTTTTTTTATAATTTTTAGACATTAAATAAATTAAATTATTTATGACATGATGATGATGCAGCGATGACCTCATTATTTAACGATTTAAATAAAATGAGAAGATAATGTAAAATACAAGGCTTAAACTTGTCCAATGCCTATTGGATGGGTAGATTTCGAACCCTTATCACCTTATCCTCTAATTATATAATTGTGGGACCTTTAGAATCCGAAAAGCATTGTATAATAATGTAAAATTTCCTTACTTTCCAAAAGTTCCCCTCCTCTCCACTTATAAATGGCCCCCACCACTACCACCTCATTCACACTTTCAAGCCATTTGGCTCTGCCAATCTCTATCCAAATACTCTCCCAACTTCCCCCTATTACTCCTAGAAGCTTCACATTGGGCAGAACTCTTCCCAAGGAAGCCTTTGGCTCAAATCAAAAAGAGTTACCCGATTCTGAGGAGCTTAAAGAACGATTGAGTCAAGTCAGACACGAGGTAAGGGAACTTCTTAACCCGATTTCTATTCTTTGGGTTAATCTCCTACTTTCAAATTATGTCATGATATTATTATGTCCTATCTTGTAATTGTACTGTATTTATTTGTACTTATAGTTAATACACATAATAGATCTATTTTATTTTAAAAATGATCTTTGTAAGGACTTCGTCTCAATCTCCTTTCATTGAGGCATATTTCGTTTTATACACAACTTTATTTTATACAGTGTATAAACCCCTTTGACTTTTATGTTTATTCAAAAGTTTTTCTTTTATAATTATGTGATTTTTAAATGATTTCAAAAAAGTGATATTTCTCTCCAATATATGAAAATCTAGTGAAAATGTATACGTATTTAACGCAAGCTTAAAAATGTTTTCAGAAAACCCGACTCTCAAGTGTGGTAGACAGGAAGGGATTGGGCATGGACCCATCATGGCCTGTAATTAGTCGAGCAGTCTCAGAATTAGTTATTTTGTTTTCAGAAGCTTGCTTAATGTTTTCATAAAAACACTGGAGTATATTTGAGAAATTTTAAATGTAAGTATCTTCTAAAAAAAATGCATCGGTAGGTCTCATGAGACAACTAGACGTGGAATTGGCCGAGGCCCTTTCCCAATTTGATTTATGGTTTTGGCCAAGGCCTTAATCATTTTAGAAGTCTTGGCCGAGGCCTTGACATAATGTTTCAGAATGTCTGGCATTATACATTCCCTCATTATGAAAGTGGTTATTGATATTGAATGTGATTATTCGACTAGTAGAATATCCATGTGAGTAAGTAAATGGCATTATTTAATTTTATTTTTTCCATATTATGCTGAAGTTCAAGTTTAAAAAGGCTTTTGTTTTAGTTATACATTGCCTTAAATGTTAATGTTTATTTATGAAAGCTTCCGCAATATTGTTATCCTTACTGAGCATTTGAGCTCACCCCTTTCAATGTTTTAATATTTCCCAGGATGTGAAGAAGTATTTTATGAATGACCTACAGGGATTGTCAGAAGAGGATATGAGTGTGGACTATGGAGACTTTGTTATTGTAGTTTTTCACTCTATGATGTAATGTAACGTTTATGAATGTATCTAGTGTTTCCAAGGCTACTAAACTAATCGGTCTTTCGAGACTTGATCTTTTGTGATCATGCCAATGTTACGAAGTAATGCACCGACTCTGGGTAGTTGGGGTCGGGGCGTTACAGATTCTCAAGTGGTGATGGTATAAATTAATGTCTAATCATGTTTGAAATGGCATGGGTTGGATTGGTTAATTGAATGGAAATGGTTAATGGATAATTAAATGGTGGGTTGTGTAGTTAAATGTGGATGATTATAAATAATGAAAAGAATGGAGTGATTAACACAAATTGGTTGGAAATGTGAAACGGGTTTCATATCTTGATGTGCGGCATTATGAATTTAGATATTGCATCAAATTGGGGAAGTTAGAGGTTGGTTAGCGATTTTATTATAAGACTATAGGTTGGTCTTGTGTGCCTATCTCTATATACCTGTGTAAACTATATATTCTTGTGATTTCTATATTTACCCCACCCACATTGAGCAATATGTGTCGAACACCTACATAGTCACATGGGGGGTGTCTTTCCCAACATCCTAGTGGAAGGATGGATGGCTAGCCACATGCTCTTCCCAGCTCCCTCTTCGATGCAATAGTGGCCCAGGTTTCTTTAGGGAGTTATGATGTGTAGTGGCCCTGGTGTCTTTAGATGAATTGTGAAGTGTGGTCCTATGTTTCTTTGGGATGAGATGTGATATATATCCCATGTGTCTTCATGATGAGTTATGATGTGATTTCCCATGTGTATTCGAGATTATTTGTTATGTGTTTTGAGGGTCAGGTGTGTGTGGGAGGGATGTGATGTGGTATATTCAGAGTGGTGGGAGACCAACACATTTTCCGTTGGGGTGTGAGAGTGGCTAATCAGTGGGAAAGTGGCGTGGTGTACCCTATAATCGATGTTCTTTACTGTATAATATATTACTTGATGTGAATTTTTTGGTGAGTGTGCCTTGGTGAGGTTGGTATTGTTAGTATATCTTGATAGGTGCTGTTTGGTTCTATTATTTTCTCACAGGTGTATTAGTATGCTTCTTTCACATGTGCATGGGAGAGTTGAATTTTTCCTACTGAGTATACTTGTATGGTCACACTATATATGTTAATTTTTTTTTCTGGTTTCTAAGTGGATTTGATAGACCGTGCTGGACCTTACTAGCTCAGATCCTTGATAATTATTACCTCGTTACTTTATCTTTACTTTTGGATATTTACAATGAGGACTTTTATCTGTATCAGTTCTACTTCTACATGCATGTGGGATGGTTTGGGATTTTATTTTATCTTATGTATTGGAGTTGTTGTGAATGATTCATTATACACCAGGATATTATTTTCTTAAAAAGGATAATGCCACCCATATTATGAGATTTGTACACCCTTGGTGCTATTTACCAGCCAAGGGCCTACTAGAGTTGGGACTCTGGGGGAATTATATCTCTCCCCTCATTGTGGTATCTTTAGAGGGATAGTGTCATGAAAAATGATGATGATGATACCTTGATCACATACTATAATAACATAAAGACAACAAACACCAAATGGTATAAGCATGGTGCGAGATACAAATCATAGTGGTATTTTACCAAAGAGACTTTGTAGTTACATTATAATGTATCCCAAAAGACTAAAAATAATATTTTTTGGGAGGAAACGACCTATAATTTTGAAACATTAATATAAATCAATTAATATTATATTATAATTAGTTTGGGTTTTAAAAGAAAAATATTAATAATTTTAAAATAATTTTTGATAACAAAGTTTGAGAAATTCCATTTCTTTATTTAGAAACCAAATCATTACATGAAATGCATTGATAAAAATTTTAAAAGATAAAGTTAGATAAATCAATAAAAAGTTGGAAATTACACCTGATACCAATTGTTGTATAAGATTATATAAAATAGATTCAAGGTGAATCATCTTATTAAGAAAACTAATCAATAATAGTAGTCAATATGGTAATGCAAATCCACTTCCACATATTAATAACGAACACTCTCATGTTTCGAGTACCATGTATTCAAATATCATTGGTATAACCTAGATATGATAGTGAATCCACCATATACTATATAATCAATAAAATCATGAAAATCTACATAGTTACATCAAGTATCGTGGGTTTTAAGAAAACCATGTCCACACTCACCTGAAATCTAGGTTGTTCATTCATATATTAGACCTACCATGTTCTCAAAAAATACAATATTCATGTTGTGAGTCCTATAGCATACCATATGTATTGGTAATAACATATAGATAACAAGATTTATGTGAATAGATAAAATATATGAGTTATATAACCACGTATTGTGAAATCCAAGGCAAATCCACATCAGTATCAACATGGTCTGAAGACCTTAGTGTTTATGTCATTCTTAGTTCACATGTCACTCTTTCCCCTGTACTCTCTCAAGTGAATAAAATATTTTTCAAAACCCATTAATGGTTATTAAAAGAAACAAGTATGTCATATCCTAGGATTATTCGAAGATATCATCACCAAAAAGTTCCAATATAGCCTTCAATCATCATCTCATTCAATTCAAAAACTTTTCTTGAAATCAATAATAAAAATTTGTAATCAAAACCATTTCCTTTCAAGAATATTCATAAAAACACATATAGGTATTTAATATAATTGATGCATTAAAAATATACCTGATTCATCTAAAATGAACAATTCACAATTTAACATATCATTTTAATTAAAACTCATGGGTTTACACCATTATTCTAAGTGAATAAATCACTCACTTTCAATCAACTAAAAACAACCATTTTAAAAACATTGAGAAAATAATTCAAATATGGATCTTGTTCATTTCAAACATTCTATTATTTTAATCCCTATGTAAAATATTAAACATATCATACCATTTCATTCAAATAAAGGCTTTTCACATTAAAATTTAAACAAGGACAAAACCCAAACATTCTGCTAAACAACCTTGAAATTATACTTGAAAGGAAATGAAAATCAACATGAAATTCAAAAATTAATAAATATTTTAGATGAATCAATACCATAATCAAATATATACATCGTTGGTTCAATTTATATATAATAATATCAAATAATATTTCACGAGGTAATTCATGATTCAATTTCAAAGGACATGTATAACAATGTAAGAAACAAATATCTTTGTATTTTCAGCAAACATGAATTACAGGAGGTTGTAAAATCCAAAAAAAAAACTACATGGAATATCCATAATCTGAAAAAAATAAATATATTATTTGTATTGTCTTATAGAAATCACTATGTCGAGGAATATGGATCTCAAGATATGTTAGAAGTGGTTCTATATCTATAATTACATATCAACCATCAATGATCCAATTAATCAAAAGGCCACCAAAGCCTATAAGAAGATTTAGTTAAGAGAATAAGATACATAAAAGGCCATGAGGATAATAACCTTCTAATATAGGATCAGAAATTTTATAAACACTTTTATCCACTTGGATATTATGTTGGTAGATCCAAAATTCAACTTGAGAGGTACCAAATCCAAAGGGTCTGATTATGTTCAAATGGGAGGGTTTTGGAGTCAAATATGGGGGTATTAGGTAATAAATTAAGATTTTTTCACTGTTAAATTAATTTTTAATGGTTTCCTAGTGTGTTTAGCATGGTTTGTACTAATTTTACACCCCTAATAGGACCATTATAAGTGAAACATGATTTGAATGTATGTTTCAACAAGCCATGCACCATCCATGTGCCCCCACATGCACTATTGGAAGAGGCTGTGTGGTTTGGACTCAGGGTTTAACAAAACATGTACTAATAGTTCACCATCCTTTAGATATCAAACAAAAGGTTTATGGTTTTATGGGAAAGGATTCACTATTTTGAATAACTATGAGTAAATGTTGTTGATGCCTATAAACCATAAAAAATATCCACCAGTCTCCAATAACAACCCAAAATAAGATCCATACAAAGGGGAATAAAAAAGGTTCAAAATAATCCAAATTATGGATATAAGATGTTACAACCAAATTTGGTAATCGATATTACATTATTTTTTTGATCAATTATATATTACATGGGTAATAATTAGTTACCAAGGTAAAAACCAAAATTATATAATGAATGAAAATAGTGGTGAATGGTTTGAAACTTATTTAAAACATGTGGGAAAATTAGTGGTAGATGCTTATTAGGCCTTAAATCACCCACATTTATTTATTTCCTACATTTTGATCTATCGACCCAAAAATAATGTATCTCTATCATTGAAAATTAAATCTTTATTTACGAAAGTTCAATTTTCATCAATTTTGAAAGGGGGTGGCATTAAACATGATTTATCCCCCAATATTAAATTAATATATCTATCAATAATCTGATCAATAATCTTCTAAACTACCTATCCATTTCATATAAAATTTTTAGTTTCCAAAAAATTAATCTATGTTTTTATATGGTGTTACCCAATGGGAATATTCAAAGAGAGAGGTAATGTTCTCAACATAACACACATATTTATTTTCTCCTTCTACCTCATAAAATATTATCTACATAAAAATAAATGGTAATATCATCATTATTAATATGATAAAATGTTATTTTAATAATAGAATATTAATTTTTTAACTTTTCTCCAAACCCATTTGAAAACATGAATATTTTTTCAGGAATACGTGTAGATTACCACCTCTAAGAATAGAGGGTTCAATTTTTTCCATTATGAACTATCATTGATTATCCAAAAGAGTTAATTACTGAATAAATATAATATTGATAATTTTATTATAATTTAAAAATTATAATTCTTTTTTTCAACAAACCTCTAATTTTATGGAATATGAAAGTATCTTCTATGTGTATGTGAGGATCTCAGCCTACAAAGAACATCCTATTTTATTTTCCATTACTTTATTCAGGTTGTTTTGTGAACATGCACAAAGAATTCAGACTCAAGGTAATGGTTTTTGGATCATGTTGTTGTTTCACTAGGATGTGGTTAATATTCACCAAATTATTCTATTTTTGGTGTATGTATTGAAAATATATTGATTTGTTTCACAGTTTTCATGAAATATATGGTTTTTAAAATCCATCTAATGTTCTTCCATCCATGGATTTTCAATTATAAATATTAAGATGGAGTAAGAATTATTTTCCACAATTATCAATTCCATGAGAAATGTATGATATTAAAAAGTATAATTTATTTTATATTTTGTATTAAATTAACAATTACAATAAATTATAGTTAATATATTTCAATTTATTATGTTTTAATTTACATTTCATGTCGTATCTCTTATGTTATCTTGATTATTTGTTTACCATTACCATAAAGGTTTCATCGATAATCTCAATATGAAATCGATATTGTTTTTGAATGATAATCCATATGGGGAATTTTTAGGATATTTACAACACCATTTTACCCAAAATTTATTATTTTGGGGTTTTATATGTCATTAAACTATTTTATTTCACTAATTGGATAAATATTTACCTATTGTAAGTAAACTAACCCTACCTCTTCATCTTGATAATCTACCACTTGAATTACCGTATTCATTTTATAATTTCATAAATTTCATTATATATTCATTAATAATTGATTAATATAATATTATAAATATTTTACCTTATTTTAAATGTTTAAATAAATTTTTAACATTTTACATATGGATTATTTTTCATAAATTTTGAAATACATCTCTTTTTTTACATTTTATATGTGAACACCTATTTCAGACATATTTCTGTTTTATATAAAACCTAATATATATGATTTATTATTTTATAAAACTAACTCTTATTCTATATGTATTATAAAAGTTTATACTTAAATAATTTATTTCAAAAAGATCATTCTTGTTTCTTATTTCCAAAGTGAATTTCATAATGCACTTAGAAAATGTTTGTTCATCATAGTCAACACCCTTTGACACATTTTATAATTCATCATGGTCATTAATTTAATTATAAAATCCACCTTATTTCTTGGGTTGTATTATAAAATGTTATTTTATATTTTATGAGTAATCAAATAGAACATTTTTCATTCCTAACCATTATCTTTGATTAGGTATAACTTGTCTTCCAATATTTTTTTATGAATACACAGTTCTATATTTAATTGATTAAGGTGAGATCACCTTGATTCCATAAATTGATTGATTTCAAAAATTATTTACTTAACCATATACCCTATATCAATATTTTATTAACCCCATATTCTCTACTATATTTATTTATTTTTAGTTAACAAAAAGATACTTAATATCATCAGATACACCTTTATTTTACAAATGGATGTCTTGTTACTATTTTTGATGTAATTATGAATGTTTTATCAAGTGTTTCCATTTGAGAAATATCTCAAACCAATTTTATTTAAATGGTTTATTTTTAATGTTACTAATTATTTAAATCATGTTGCTCTTATATTTATGTATGATGATCTGTGGGGTCTTATATAACACTCCAATGCATAGGTAATGGTTTCATATGTCATGATATAATGAATCATGTACATTATTAAATTTTTTCACAATATATTGGGTGGAAACAGATTTATTTCTTCACAACATAAAGGGTAAAAATAATTTAATTTTAAGATTTTTTTCCAATTCTTATGTTTCTGTTAAAGTATTATAAATAATTTCATGACAATATTATTCTCTCTTATATTATGTTTATTAACTAATGTTTCCATATCAATTTCATTCAATCCTTTTGATATTACATTCCATATTCCTTGAATAAATCATTATGATCTAATAGATGATTCATATGAATATCTTATGTATATTTATTATACCCATGTGATCAACTTATTTTCACTTTTTATCTTTGATATTAACTTCAAATGTTTACCCTTATCATGAATTTGAGTCATCCCCTTATTTTGTTTCCCTTTTACAAGAATATTGATTATATGAATATATTGAAAACAACTCATTATATTGATATTCTTTGTGGGATATGTTGAAGTCATAAAAATAAAATATTAGTATAGTGGAATGAACTTTCATTTTCGATGAGAATGACATGAGATCCAATTCTAACAGACCCTAAACCTTAAATTATTGTGATTGTGTGATTATTATAAGATTTTTTAATATACGTTAATATTGTAAAATAAATAGCACTTCATCTCACATTTTTTAGATATGGTGTGTAAATGATATTCCTTTAGAACTAGTCTTGGGGGTGTAGGATTGATTTACTATCGGCATCAAAGATTATGGTTAAGAGATATGATGATGATTATATTTAAAAACATATAATTTCATTGGTTGGAAGGGAAAAATATCATCTGAGTTTAGTGATTGATCTAGGACATAAAATAATGTAGGGAAATGATATTTTAGGGTACCTAGTGATTAGAAAAAAGTTTTTATACAAAAATAATGACCACGTGAATTGGTACTTTTGTAGGATAGGGAATAAGGGGAGGTTCCAACACCATGATTTTTTTCTTGTAATTGAATAGAGTGATAATGTGGATAAAATAATCTAAAATAAAAATAAAAATTAATAAATTAATTATTTTAAGGCATACATATTTCTATGGTGTTGGTAACATATGTTTTGGATTAATGAATATAATTTGGGGAGGAAATTTCTCCATAAATACACTTTATTTCTATGAAATTTTCTTAAACTGATTGGGTGAGTTGGAGACCTCCAAAGCAAAAAATTTGAGGTTGCATGGGATAAGTTCCCATGAATTTAATTCTCATAGTAAATTTGTTCATGCTTAAGTAGGATAATTTATTATTTGTGTAATATTATGTGTTTTGGACTTAAAACCAAAAGTTGTAATGGAATTAAACTAGTGTAAATGGATAATGGAATTATAAAATGTCCATTGTAGGAATTCATTGGGTTTTTTTATTATTAATTGAAGAATTGATACCAAAAATGGGGGATCCTTAAAAATGATAAAGTAAATTGTTTAAAAATCATTTTATATGATGAATTTCTATGTTAATTTGGACTCTATAGTATAAAATCAATATATTATAATATTAACCTAATAAAAAGGACAATAGGACCTTGCTATTTCAATATGAAAAAATAATGATTACTATTTTGATGTAGTAATTGATAAATGGTTAATAATATTTGTTACATTATATGGTAAAATTAAAATATGTTGAGAAGTAGTTATTATTTAAATTGTAATAGGATATTCCTATTAAACATATTTCAATTTTATTATATTGATTTCGATGAAATACTCTTTTTTATGTGGTAGCATGTGAAGTGATGTTTACCAATGTTTCTGAAATTTTATTTGAATATTGATGCACCTTTAATCTTAACGAATGATAGGTTATATTTTTATAATGGTTTTAATGAATTTAATATATATTATTTAACAAGTTTGAAGTGTTTTATAAAAAAATTAGTCTCATGATTGAAGGAAAACTTATAGAGTTTCTATCAAAATTATTTGGAATGATGACTTGTTATTTTCTAAATTTAGGGGTTCTAATGTAGTATTTTCATGTTTGGTGAAATATTTTTTAAGGGCCTTTGAAACATTCTCTATATAATTGAAATTATATAGTGTTCCTAAACCATTTTCATAGTTGAATTTGTAATTTTTTTTGTGAATATGCTTAGTCTATTTACATGTGCTCTAATGTATATATGTGATTTTGGATTTATAATTAGAATAAATTAATTTTTGAATTGATTTACTCTTTTAATACATAATTCACTAAATATTATTAATTGGTGAGATGATTAGTTTACATTAATAAATATATCATGTTAGTATTAACAAAAGTTTAATTAAATCATATTAATTAACTGACATGTAAGAGCATGTTAAGGGTTGTTATAATTGGTATATTTTGATATATGTATTATGTTAATGTGTTTCCATAAATGATTTTTCATGTCTAATTGGTTAATGTTTATAGGAAACACATTTCTAAGAGATCTATTTAAGTTAAATATACCATGATGGTAATTTTTTATTTTGAATGTAATGTTTGAACAATATGATGTAGATGTTTTCATTCCATAATATGAAATATTATTCCATGTGAATTCATAAATTGAATATAATTGACTATAAGTTTTATAAATTATTAATTAAATAAAAGGGAATTCAATAAGTTTTGGATTATTTTTTAGTAGTTTTTTTATTAAATATGAATCATAATGCAGGTCTAATGAATATTATTTTTATAACATTATTCAAAGTGCATGATTTAAATTAACAAATGGAGAACATAATGTTATTAATGAATACATTGAAAAATTATTTTTAAGGAATTATAAATTATAATACATATTTTTTATTCCATGTTATTCATGATGTGTTGTTAGTTCTTTGCATTATATTTTCTATATATTTCATTTTCTATGTTTAAATTAATTATAGTTCATAGAAGAAGAGTATATAAAAATGGGGTGATAAATTAAAATAATGAGTAGAAAATATAAAATAATGTAATATGGTGAAGATATAATATTTTTTTAATTATTATAATGTTATAATTATAGATGAACTTGATGGGAAACATATATTGAGCACCTCTAACGAGATTTGGTTAGCGAGTATTTTATCAGAGTATGATAATATGACTTCCATAACAATTTTCCTTTTAAATTGAATTAATTTTTTGAAATTCAAACCCAGTTGAATTGCTACTATTACATGGAATTATTCTTAGTTTATTCATGTTTTGTGTTTTTTAAATACAATAGGGAAAAAAATTTCAATAATATATTCCATTCTAGTAGAATAAAATGAAATGTTTTCATTGTTATGATCAAATGGATACTTAATCTTGTACAAATTGTTATTACTTGTGTTTCCTTAAATTAATTTTTTACTATATATAAATTTCACGTATATATTTTTAGGAAAGAATTTTTTATTTATTCTATAATTTCTAGTATAAGACAAGCATTAGTTTTGCTAAAAAATGGGTAATTCTGAAATTTTTAAATAACTTAACCTATTTATTCTTCACAAGTATAGATAATATTAAAGAATGTTAAAGAATTTATGTTATATAAAAAAATAATTTATTTCCATTCCATATATATTTATTTGAATAATAGATAACCATGTATAATTATATGATGTGGATTTTTTTATGCAAGTCTAATATGAGTGTAATTTTTTGATTTATTTTCTTCCAAACATGTCTTGAGAAGAGAATTTGATAACAAAATATTAAGGTAAAACCATTTTTACTTAGATGTTAATTTCTATCATGTTTCAATGGAATCATGAAGATTAATGAATGATTAATTAAACAATTTTAAGAATGATATATGAGGATAAGGAATGTTTATATTTTCATTTTCGAGTATGCCTATGTAAAATTGTTGAGGTGAAATATATGATGATTTTTTTCTAAATGAATTTAAAAATGTTATGAATGGATAAGGTGAGTTATTGGTTTAATTATTTCATTCATGTAATGATACATTTTAAAGTAACATAAGTTTTTTAAGTAATAGATTTTCATAAAAAATGTTTATTAACATAAAGTGTGTCCATAATAATGTTTTTGATAGGATGATCATTGTTGTCTATATAAAATTAATGTGGAGTGGTTGTTTCATAATATCCTACCCTTTTATAGTTTTTATATTTCTAAAATTATTGTGTTGATGAAATAACTCTATATAAAATGAAAATAATTTAAATAAGGTAATGGAAATAGTTTTTTTGTAAATATGGAATTGGGTGTTGATATTCATACTTGACATACATAATATATATCAAAAGAATTATAATATTGTTATTGTTTAATATGAATCATTTAATAGGTTTTTTGGGACTATTTATATAGCATATGTTGTGGGTTCTATGACCATAATTGGAAAATCATTGTGGGTGGGGGATTTAATATGTGTTTGACCATGAAGAAATTGCTAGTTTCTTGGATTAGTATTAGATGTTTGACCATATGATAAATTTATTGATAATTTATTTAGTTTTGTTTGGAAACCCAGTGTCATTGGTATTCTGTGTTTTCATGTTTTATGAGAGTATTTTACACCTTGTGAAAGGTATATTCTCTATGAGTGTAGTTTTGGATTATGGTGCATCTTATTTTATATACCTCATACTCCCCTTATACTAGTCATGATTTGGTTTTGGTGAGGATATAGAGAGGTATCTTATCAAAAGTTTATTCAGTTATAATCATTCATCCACGAATTAATTTTTTTTATTTATTCCCAAGGATGAGAATTTTTTGAGAGGTATCTATTACAATGTCATAGATATTCAGACTCATCATATGAGGTGACATCAATTAACATGGGAAAAAATAAAAGGTTGAATGTTATTTAAGTGGTAATGGAGATGAGATTTTAGTTAGAGAATAAATTTATGATATGGATTTTAGGGGTTTTCTATAGGATTCTTATACAGAAGAGTAATTTGTGATTTTATTGGGGAAGTATTATATCATGTCCTTTTATATTATAGTGTAAGGGTATTATATCAGAATTTATTTTTTATTTGTGAAGTATATTCTCGGCTGTGTCTTGGAATGGTTTCTTACAGAGAAGAGTAGAGGTGATGGTTTTGAAATATCTTCCTCCTAATATGTTGTTACTTTGTAGAAATGAGCTACATTATGGTGATGAAATGGAGGAATTTAGTTGAAGCATAAAAATAAGATTCAGTGTTGGATTTTATAAAAGATAGACTTAGCTTATTTACTTATTTGAGGATAAATTCTATATAGTGTATTGGTTTCATGATATCCTTATACTGGGTAGATAGGATATGAAAAACACATACACTTTGGGTTTTAGTGGATGTCATACTTGTGGGGATTGGTAAAAGAACATTATGCAATGATGTGATTTTGGGAATTTTTTTAAACTTTGGAGTGTTTAGTTTTTTTGGTCTATGGTCCTCTAAAAATTTTATGGTTATAAATTTTAGAAAACCATTGAAACCACAAATTATTGAACGTTTTTTAACTCTTGGGTGAACTACATGCGTCCATGGAATGACTTGTAATACCTTTATGTTTATTTAGTCACCAAGTTCAAGATAGTGATTATTTGTAATCAATGGGGAGTTTATTAATCTTCCATTCCCTTTTCCTTTTCTTTCTTTATCTGGAGAAGGTTATGGCTTTATTAACTATGGTTTTAGAGGATGTTGTGGAAAGAGATTTATGGAGAGATATATTTTCTAGATAATTAAATCATTATTAGTGATATTATAGTCCTGTGATAATCTTCTTATTTTAATTGGATCGTATGAAGTTATTTAAAAAACCTCAGTTTAGGTAGAGGTTATGGGATCTCCCCTTGTTTTCCTGTATCTTTGAAATTATCATTCTTTTTTGTTATATTTATTTGTTTTTAAGGACTAACTAAATAAGATAATAAAAAAAGTAAAATTGAATTTAAAGGGAATGTATTTTTTTTATATTATTAACTATTTTATGTTTTGAAATTGTTTTTAATTAACTTATACTTAATGAGTTGTTTTGATGAGTGGGTTTGGGATACTGTGAATTATGAAACTTCATTATGATAAATTTTTTATTTCACCTTTCATAAAAGGTCATGTAATAATTTTTTTTGTTGAACTAGTTGTTTCTAAATCTATATAGTTTGTGTAATCAACCATACAGGAGAAGATGAAATGTTATGAAATCCCTTTTAAAACCAAAATTATGTCAATATTGGGAGGTGATTTCAACTACTATATGGGTAATAATTTTCTTTATGTACTCCTATTGTGTTTTTAAGATATTATGGAGATTATATATCATTTTTGGTGACTATTCAGAATGTTGAATGACATGGGTAGTATGACTATGGTTATTTGTCATATGATATGTTGAAATATGGATGATGAATGCTTTTTTGGTTTATTGGGATAGTTTATGGAAGAACTAAGTTAGTTTCTAGATAAATATGGAATCATATTTTTAATTATAGAATTTAAATTGAATGGTTCATAATTAAAATTTTTCAAGATTTCAATATATAGTAATTGGTTAGTTAATTGAATATTGAAAAAATAGGTTGTGATGAAATAGTTATAAAATGTTATCAAATGTGGGTTTTTTGGAGTGTCTGGTCATTAATAATGGTATTGGGTGTTCAAATAAATGAAACATTGTTTGTAACTAGAAAATCAAGAAATTGTGGAAATTTTGAGAAAACAAGTGAACTATGGGACGTGTTTTGGTTGTTTTCATGGTGAGTTTCATTTTATTGATGGTATCATTTTGTGATAGGAGTCTATGGGTGATGTGAAAATATTTTGGGATATAATAGTGATCCTTGATGTGAACCCTTAGGAGGGTATTATGTGATACTATCTATCCATTTATTTCATGTTATTTTTAAAAGAACACATCATTATACACAACCAATAAATGTGACCCTAATCTAATTAATTAAAGTTATATATATGTTATAATTAATGCTAGTATACTTTCTGAAATAATTTTTCCATATATCCATTCCTTATACGATTAGTTTCAAAACTATACCTAATTGACCTATCCATGTGTACCTATTATCTATCTATTCTATTCCCTTTATTTTAAAAAAAAATAATAAGTAATTAGGGGAGTGATGAAATGTATAAAATAAGGGGATACCTAGTTCATGAGTTTAGGTTTTGTATTCTAGAAATTCTAATGTGATTGGGTTTTGAAATTTTATTATAGTGATTATAAAATGAGTTCATGAGAGGAATATGGAATATATAAATATTTT
Organism: Viscum album; assembly: GCA_963277665.1. Classification (NCBI taxonomy): domain Eukaryota; kingdom Viridiplantae; phylum Streptophyta; class Magnoliopsida; order Santalales; family Viscaceae; genus Viscum; species Viscum album. The sequence continues at coordinate 81,619,571 of OY728121.1, read as the reverse complement.
AAAAGGGAATATATTTACTTGACATAAATTGGAATGATTTTCAAGAAATTATTTTTTCCCACACAGAAGGTATTTTTGTATTATGGTTGGATCATGGATTTCTTTTAAAGAATGATTTTTTCCGCATCCTTGACTTGTGTTATGATATAATTTTTCAGACCATCATTTTTTTTCTTATAATGGATTACTACATGGTGTGGTTATTAATTTTCACATATTACAATAATTGATTATAATTAATATGAATTTTAGTCATCATAAACTAGTGAATATTCTCATGCATCATTTTTATGTGAATTTTCACATGACTAAAAATATTCTGGTGTGGGGGTGTGATTACAACGCAATTAATTACAATATTCAACCATTATATTGTAAATACCTAGACCCCAAAAACTTGTAGTCATTACCTTAAATTATTATATAATTATAGATACAATATTAAAATCCCAAATTACTGAACTATTTAGAGGTTTTGGATAATAATATTACAAACATGATGCTTATTATAAAATGGTAATATATAATAAAACATAATGCATAAAAAATACAAATAAATTGCATCCTTGACACTCATTCTATGAATTACTCTTCATATCAAGGGTAATGTAAAAAAACAAAGGTGACCTAAAATACTTAGTAATGGTTATGTACAGTGGAATATATGGTGAATCAATAATAATAATCAATATTTCAAGGTAAATAACTAATCAAACATTAGATTTAAATAAATTGAAAATTCATAAACAATATGGAGAGCTAAATAAGTGAAAATACAAGACATTTCATAAAAAAATTGAAAATAAAATCCATCCAAATATTTTTTCATATTGAAAATATCAAGGATAATAATAATTGAATTCTGAATGAAGGGAATGGTTTAATTATTGGACACTATGATCTCAGGCATCCTGGTACCACTGCCATTGAGACCATTCATAGGATGATTTAAAATAATAGTTATAAACCCATTTAATATTTCTAACATAATTTGTCTCATGAGACCTACTAATGAATTGAGCCTTTATATTATACCAATCCCCATCAATCACTTCAAGTGAAAAGAATTCATGATATATTGAATAATATATGTAATTAATAAATATTCCTTAGAATTAAATATCATTATTGCATAAAAGATATTTATTTATCAATATTTCCACTGTTAATAAAACAACATTCAATGTAAAAACCATATGTACAAATAGAATACTATTTAAGAAACAATAATATTAATCATATATTAATATGGATATTTATTAGAAATTTAATTTCAAATGAAAAATTATGACAAAAAAGTGACTCTTTTTATAAAATTTAACAATCCCAAAATAAATTGGGATTACAAAGATAACTTTTACCACTTGGTAATTTTCAAGTCAAAACCCATTTAATGAGATAATTCATAGTGGAACCTAAAATACTTTGGATTATGAGTGAATCATGATATTAAATAATTGAATGGGAATTATATACACCTCATTAAAGTGATTTGGTGTATAATAACAAATGAGTTTCAATTGAATGTAAACTGAGATGAAATTCCCAAACTTACACTCCCTTTTGGTTGAATGACATTTAAGCTATTGTATAGTGGCTTAAAGTATGTTATTAAATTACACCATAACCATAATAATATTTATAATATAATTTATTATCCTTTTATATAATCTTTTCTCCTGTTAGTTAATATTCTTCACTATATTTATTGTTTTTGGTGTTAATTTCCTTGTTTTTTGAGTTTGTTTTAACTTGTTATTTTTTGTTCCTCTAATACAAATCATTATTTAATCATCTCCATAATTTGAAATATGATTTAAATTGATTTTATATTTAGTATATATGTATTCATCGTAATCTATAACTTTTTTTGATAAGAATTGGAATACACCATTTATGAAGATGGTTGGTCATATATACACATGAAAACTATTTCCATTTTCTTTTCATAATAAATTAATTAAAAAAATGGTAAATATGTATATTATAATTCCATTTTCATTTTTATGTCATATATATCAAATATATTTATTAAACACACTCTTATTTTCTAAGTAAAGTGTTAGCGAGTCACATCACTTTGAGGAGGCGATAGTCCACACGTCCATTAATGATGTAATCGTATTCCCACAAAATGGAAAGAATGAAGGTAAGTTTCATATAATAATTCTATAAGAATAAATAAATTTTAAATACCATATATATCATATATAAACTATAAGTCCAGAATTATTCCCATCCTTGAAAGTTGTTAATGGAAGAACGAATGATATCGGTTCGCGAGGCGGTAGTCCGTCGTACACTCGAATGATGATTGTGTGTCCCAATTTGAGAAATGGTGTGTGGGTTTTGGTTATTACCTTAAGATAAAAATATATAATTATATTTAGTTTAACAAGGTTATTATATAACCTGGTTATAATAATAATTAAAGGGGTGTAGAAATATATAAATCTAAAGTTATCATTGAAGAACGTTGCCTATTTTTCTGGTATCTATTTTTTTCACCAATGGACTTACATGGTTTTATTTATGCCAAAATTGAGACTTAATGGATGAGGATATGGATTTTAGGAAGTTATTGTTTCATGGTTTGGTATATCTAAATGGATTTAGAGGCTTGATAATGTGACGGGGTTGAGTGCCCTTTTATTATGGAGGAGGAGTGACATTCTTGTAAAAACAAAATGGTAAACATTATTGAGAGGTATCGCGTACATATTGCTCCTAAAATAATTATTTTCTTGGTAAATTAGGGTATATAGTATAAATATGAAAAGAAAATTGTTTTTGTAAATGTTTCTATGTCATTTATCCCTTTAAGATAACAGTTTAACCACTAAGTAAATTAATTTTCACCTTAATCACTCAAATTAATTTTAATTTCATTAAATAATATATTTTTTTACAAAACTATATTGACCATAATAGAAATTATAAATTATTCTTATTAGAAATATTGAATCCATTTTTTCAAATTTAAATCTCTTAAGTGGCATAAATAAATTCAAAATTAATCACATAGACGAGACAAGAAAGCCTATTTTTAAAGGGAAAATGTTCAACATATTACTATGTTTTTATATCTAAATTAAATATAAAATTGATTCCATTGAAATAAATTGGATTAATAGATGTATAATTTATATAATTTTACTTTAAAAAAATTTAATATATATTTTAATAGAATAAAATTTTTAGATGAAATGTTAGTTTTCAATTAGAATTCAGTATTTTTCGCTATTCATCAAAAAAAGAAACCTCACAGAAAAATAGCTAAAATTCACCTTAAGGTAGATTTCAAATTAGTATTTCAAAAATTAAGTTTATTTTTTCAATTATAATTTCTAAAAGAGTCTAAAATTAGTTTTAAAGTATGTTTTCCAATAAAAGGTGGCAAAATTGCCTATATAAAAATACAATTTTTAGAATTAAATTTCATTTGTTATAATATTATTCAAATAAAATATAATTCATTGATGTAAATTTTTTAATTTAATTTTAAATTCATTAAATAAAAGTAATTAATATAATTTATTATTATATAGATCCTTTGGAACATGAAAACAGTTCTTTATAAAAATATTTTCTTTATATTCAGTTGTTTTTTATTCATTTCTAATTAATTGCTAACCATTGAATTCAAACCTATATTTATATAAGTTAGTTAATATTACTTATAAAAACTGATTTAATCGAACATATATTATTTTATTTTAAAATTATAATATTAATATTATTTTATAAAACTTAATCTTTCATGTAAAACAAGCCATTGGAGAAAGGCATTGTTGCATGTAATGTAAGATAACTCAATACTGTGTGAATTTAAAGATATTGAATAGGATTGTTTTTTGGATGAACACAAATTTTAAAAGGATTTATAAAATATTCTCTTCCTAATAGATAAGGGAAATACAAAATTAATCTAGAACAATCACATAAATAGGGTTCCAGATTCGAGAACATATGCAGGGAAGGAAAACCTCGATAGGGAAGAGAAAAAATAACAAAAAAATACTAATGGATGGTGATAGAGAAATGATTTAGGATAAAGTTAACAACTATAATCACTTGATAAATTTCAACTTTATAAGCAAATAATTATCCGTTGGATATTCTTTGAAATAATTTCATATAGAGACCCTAGCCTTTTACACATAACATTTCATGATTTTAAACATAATTCATCATCAGAGTACTAGCCAAGGATCGTTAAGTCTAGTATCTTTGGAAACTAGGTACATAACACCGATCACATGGGGCTAAAAAAACTTCTTTATTTAATCTCCATAAAGATCTCCTAACTTCCCTTGAGATCTTACATATGCATATGGTACCCTGGGGGACACATGAACAAAGGGATGAGCTAAAAAGCCCAGTAAGGGAAAGAACATAAGAATAAACTTTAAGCACATGAATTAGGAGGCCTAACATAATGATATTGGAAGCATGAAACATATGGAATCATAACATGTAAACACGAGATCATAAAAACATGTAATAAAATAATCATGGGATCATATAAGCATGAGATTATATAATCATAGTTTCATAGGGAGGTGGCAACAACTTTAAACACAACTTTAGTACGAGTCAAGGCTAACTGCCAATCTCGTTTCCCATAGTAGCACAAGCCAAGGCTAACCGCCCGGACCGTTTGCCCATAATCTTCTCACGAGACATTAACTTTACCCAATGCGTTGGAGCGCAATCTGGGCACACCCATCTAATCTTATTCATGTATATTCTTTCCACATAAAGAATCTCACATAATCAATCATACATAAACATAAGAGTACCCAAGGAAATAAATGGGCACACAATCACGTCATGAAGCATAATAAAAAGGGACGTAACATACAAGCATCCATGAAATAAAGGAATTAAATCATTAACAGAAATTAATAATGTATTAGGGCATAAATCAAGACAAGAGATAACAAACTGAAGTTATAACATGTAAAAATAGTTTTTAGGAATCTTTGAGTCAAAACATTTTAGTGCGGTTTAAGAAAACATCGAATATCTCTAAAAATGAAAAGAGGCATAATATTTTTTATAAAACCAGAAGTAATCCAGGAGGGTTTTAATAATAAAAAGACTGATTTTATAAAGACAAAGGTGACTTAAAACAGAGGATATAGTACACTTGATAATAGGAATGAATTTGGGAAGTTCCCTTAAAACGGGTTCACTTATTGGGAAGTAATGAGGGGAGAATCACTTAAAAGCATGAATATCACCAAAAGAGAGTGATGAAATAGTATTGATAAATAAACTTGGAACATTTAAAAAACATTTAGAGTATTCACATGAAAATATAAGATAACATAATTTTGGTAGAAAGGTAGATAAGACAACCCGAAGGAATAAAAGAGGTTCGGGTAGAATTCTTTACGGATTATCCGCATGGTATCGAGAGTACTTGAGGGGGCTTAGTGAGAGAGGAAAGGGAATTATAATAACTTATACATAAAGAGGTAATTATGGGGGTAGGTGAGAAATCATACCCCATAATTAATAATTACACACAACATGTCCTAACACAGTGAACAATCTTGAATAAGGGGGAAATTGAGAGAATCCCTTACCTTAGGTCCGTTGGTGTTCTCCACTTGATATTAATGACCTGAATAGTCAAATTAGGTTTATTAATAAATAGTTCCAGAACCTTATATAAATTTAAAATATTCAGTATAACCTTTTTAAGTTCGTTTATACCCATTTTGATTGATTACAAGGTTCAATTTCATTGTTTGGGTCTGTTTGTTTCATTTGTTTTAATGATTGGTTCAATTGTATTTAGGTTCAAATAAATTGTAAGATGAAAGTGGTTGACCAGAATTGAAGTTATATAACATTATTGGACATCTAGTAGGTTACATGGTTACAAAATTCATTTGTTTAATTAGAGTGAAAGAGAATCTTTACATTAAACATTAATGATAAACACTTGAATTAATTCTAACTATTTTGCCCATAATTGACTTGTTTTGTATTATTGTTTTATATCATGAGTGTAATAGGATTACAGAACATTAAATATGACATATAACATATATAATAATCTGGTTCAATCATAACATAAATGGTTTAAAGACCATAAACAAAATGATAAAAGAATTTGAAAACACATTATCCATGATGTCGGTAATTTGACACATCACGGACGATGTTTCAATTCTAGAACGTGAGGGAGAGGAGGAGAAGTATGATGCTTGAAATTTTCCATAAACATGATTATCATCAAGAATATATGAGATTCTGGAGATGTCATGCCTTTTGGATAAGGGAAGGGGAAGAGGGTATAAGAAAATAAAGAGAATGAAAACAAAACACTTGAAAATGAAAGAGGGTTCTTACCCTTTGATCTCCTCTCTTTGAGACTCCTCTTAGGGGCTTTGATTTTGGTCTTTTGGAAAGACTAGAAAGCCTTGGACGTGGGGAAGGTTCTTGGGAGGGTATTTGGGTAGAGTTTTGTCTTGGAAAAAGGCTTGAGAGGTGTGAGGAAAAGAGGTAAGAAGAGGGGGTATTTATAGTGAGGGAGGAGAGGGTTTTCCCAATTGTTTATTCAATAGTTTATTAATTTCCCTCAAGTCAAGGAATAGTGATGATTACATGACCAAAAATAGTAAATTTATCATGTTAATCCTAAACAATTGGGATTACATCAGCATAACATCATCATGACTTCATAATTAATGTATTTTGCTTATTTTGTTAATTATCGTATTTCACTATTCATCAAAATTTCAAGTATTTCAGAAAAATCCCAAAAATTCTCCCTAACCATTTTTCGAGGTGTAGAATCCGAAAAGGAAGTTCATTTTTCAAAAATAATTTTTTAAACATGATTCTTTTAATATTTAATTAAAATAATAATTTATTATCAAAACCAGTTTTAAAACATTCATTAACTCTTTCTAAAATATAGGTATATCATACTTACAACTTGAATATTATTTTTATACCACCATAGGTGAGGTTACTGTTAATTAGGGAATATCACTATTCATAAGTGTATGTTACTATTCATTAGGGTTGGTTACTATTCACCAAAAATTATTTTTGTTTTTTGAGACTCCAAAAAACATATTGAACCCAACCGTGTATGCCAGATTTTTGAAATTCCAAACACAGAAGTGACAAAATTATGTTTAAAGGTCACTTATCACTTATGTTGTGATTTCATGAGATTTTATGACATAAATATAAGAAGGGAATTTCCATTTAAAAACATCGGGTCGTTACATTCTTCCCCCCTTATGAAATTTCACCCTCGAAATTTCATTTTACATACTAAGCCAAAAATAGGTGTGTGTACTTTTCCTTCATTGCTTCCTCTAATTCCCATGTTGCCTCTTCGTACTTATGGTTTCGCCATAGTACCTTGACCAGATGAGTAGTCTTGTTGCGTAGAACTTTGTCTCTATGATCTAAGATCTTCACTGGCTGCTCCTCATAGGATAGATCATCCTCCAACTGTACCACATCTGAAGAGAGTACATGTAAAGGGTCTGGTATGTACTTTCTTAAGAGGGTTACATGAAAGACCTCATTTTATTTTGACATGGTAGGTGGAAGTGCCAGTCGATAGGTCACAGCTCCGACTCAATCAAGGATATCGAAGGGGCTGATGTACTAGTGACTTAACTTCCCTTTCCTTCCAAACCTCATGACCTTCTTCCATAGAGATATGCATAGAAATACCATGTATCCAACTTTGAATTCAAGGTCTCATCGATGGTTATCTACATAACTCTTCTGTCGACTTTGGTCTGCCATGATATTCTGCTGAATGGTTTTCACCATTTCCACCATTTCTTCGACCATTTCAGGTCCGTGCAGCCTACGTTCACCAACTTTATCCCAACATGCCGGTGTTCTGCACGTTTTCCTATAAAGTGCTTCATATGGTTCCATTTGGATGCTCGAGTGGAAACTATTATTGTAGGAGAATTCAACCAGTGGACGATGTTGGTCTGATCCTCCTTTTAATTCCATAGAACATTCTCTCAACATATCTTCTAGTGTCTGAATAGTTTGCTCAGACTGGCCATCAGTTTGAGGATTATAGGCCGTACTAAAGTTCAGTTCAGTGCTCAGAGCATGCTGGAGACTTTTGCAAAACTTTTAGGTGAATCTCAGATCATGGTCGGATACAATAGATAGCGGTACTCCATGCTTCCTTACCACTTCTTTGATGTAAATTCGTGTAAGTTGATCTAATGAGAAGTCCTCTCGAATCAAAATAAAGTGAGCTGTCTTCATAAGACAATCCACAACGACCCATATAACATTGTTTTCTCTAGATGTCCTTGGATGTACAGTGACAAATTCCATGGTAATGTTCTCCCACTTCCATGCTGGTATGGGTAGTGGTTGCATCATCCCCTTAGTCTTTTGTCTCTCAGCCTTCACTTGCTGACATATGAGGCACTTTGATGTATATTCGGCAATCTCTATTTTCATATTGTCCCACCAAATGTTTTCTCAGATATCTCGATACATCTTTGTGCTCCCTGGGTGGATAGAGAAGGTCGAGCTATGTGTATCATTCAATAGATCCTTCTTTATCTCTGGATCAGATGGTACACATAATCTTTTACCAAATATTACAACTCCTTCCACATCAATTTTGAAATCAGAGGATTTCCCATTTTTAACAGCTTCTACCCTTTTCTGAATTTCCACATCTCTTCTTTGAGCATCCTTTACTTCCTCCATGAGGGATGGTTGAGAAATCATTTGAGAAAGGATTGATGATGTTCCTCCCTTAATGATTCCCGTGTCCATCCTTTGAAAATCTAAGAAGATTGGATCCTTTTCTATTCTTATCATTGATAAAGATGTAGGATCCTTTCTACTTAGAGCTTCCTCCACCTTGTTCGCCTTACCGAGATGGTAGTGGATTGAGCAGTCATAATCCTTGATGAGCTCTATCCATCTTCGTTGGTGCCTATTAATCTTCTTCTGGGTGAATATATATTTAAGACTCTTGTGGTCAGTATATATCTCACATTTCTCCCCATAGAGATAATGCCGCCATATTTTCAAGGCAAAGATCACATCCACCAACTCTAGATCATGCGTTGGATAGTTTTGCGCATGGAATTTCAGCTTCGTTGAGGCATAGTCTATCACTTTATCATTTTTCATCAACACACAGCCTAAGACCTTCTTAGAAGCATCAATATACACCACAAAGAGTTCCCCACTGGTAGGGAGTGTGAGTACCCGTGTAGTGATAAGCCTCTTTTCAACTCCTTGAAACAGTCTTCACATTCTTGTGTCTAGATGAACTTTACTCCCTTCCATGTCAGTTTGGTCACTGGGTTTGATAATCGTGAAAAGCTCTTCATGAATCGTCGATAATACCCAGCTAGAACCAAAAAGTTGCGGATCTCCGTTACAGAAGTTGGTCTGGGCCACTCTTCAATTTCCTTCATCTTGGAAGGGTCCACAGATATCCATTTGCTGGTGATAACATTCCCTAAGAATGATACTTCCTCCATCCAGAACTCACATTTACTGTACTTTGCATACAACTTCTCCCTTCACAATGTCTTTAACACAGTTTCCAAATTCTCCTAATGTTCCTCCTTGCTCTTGGAGTATATCAGAATGTCATCAATAAAGACTACCAAAAATTTGTTGAGGTAATATCTAAAGAATCTATTCATTAAATCCATAAAAATTGATGGAGCATTAGTGAGTTCGAAGGGCATCACTATGAACTCATAATGTCCATCCTCATTCGAAAGGTAGTCTTGGGAATATCTTCCTTCCTCACCTTTAGTTGGTGATATCCTAACTGAAGGTCCACCTTAGAGAAATAACTAGACCCACATAGCTGATCGAACAAGTCATCTATCTGTGGAAGGGGATACTTGTTCTTTATCGTGATTTTATTGAGCTCACTATAATCAATGCATAGGCACATTGATCCATCCTTCTTCTTGACGAAGAGGACTGGAGCACCCCATGGTGAAGCACTCGGGCATATAAAACCCTTCTTCATATTCTCCTATAACTGCTACTTTAGCTCTTCTAGCTCTACAGTGGCCATTCTGTAAGGTTTCTATGAGATTGGTATTCATCCAGGGAGAAGTTCAATTGAGAACTCAACCTCTTGGTTAGGAGGAATACCAAACAACTCTTCAGGGAATACATCAGTGTAATCCCTCACGATGGGCATGTCTTCAAGAATGATTCTCTCCTTCGTCTCAATCATTTGATCTAGATATGCATGCTCATAAGGAAGAAATATCCACAATTGAGATGATGATTCGAAAGGAGATTCATCTTCCTCCTTGCACTTTTAAAGAATCAGAGGATTCTTCGGGATGTGAAGAGTAATCTCCCTTTCCCGACAGTTGATGTTGTCCTTGTACAAAGATAGCAAATCCATGCCCAAGATAGCGTCAAATTACACTAAAGGGAGTATAACAATATTTGCTGGGATGTTCAGTCCACAAACATTAACTGGGGAGGAGTTATAAACCATGGATGCAATAATTTCCCCATTCACTGTTCTCATAGATAACCTTTCCTCCAAATTTTGAGGTGGTGTTTGAATAGTTCTATAAAACTTTCAAGATATGAAATAATGCATAGAACCAGAATCAAATAGTACATTCTCTATTCTTGAATGAATAACAAGCGTACTTGTCACCACATCATTTTCCGGCTCCACCTCAGCAGTAGTGATAGCATAATCCTTTCCTTATTCCCTTGGAGGTTGTTTCTGATTTCCTATGACAACCCTCAGCTTAGGGTAATTGTTCGCATAATGCCCAAGCTCCTTGTAGTTATAACACTACACCACAGGGTAAGTGTTGATCTGAACCTTCTTTTATTCTTCTACATTAGCAGGGTTTTTCATATCCCTTTTTTAGTTCTTGTCTAGATGACCAAACTTTCTGCATTTGAAGAAATTCTTGGTTCCCTTCAGACTATTACCAGGATGCTTCTTCCCACAATTTTTGCAAAGGGGGAAGTTGGGATTCTTTCCATCATGAGATTTGTTTGATAGAACACCCATTATGTTTTCCATTTTCCGCTTCTTTTCATTGGTCCCATGAGGCCACTGAGAGTCTCCAATCTCCATTTCTACCTTGAGGGCACAACAAACAATGTCCTCATAACTGTCAAAGTCTCGAATCGCCAATGATTTTCATAGACTCGACTTTAGTCTGCTAAATAAGCGATCCAATTTGATTTCAGTGTTCATGAAAAAGTCAGATGCATACCTTGAAAGCCTTGTAAAGTTTTCTTCATACGCCCCGATGGACTCATCTTCCTTATGTTTGAGTCCGAGGAACTCTCTTTCTATCTTTAGACGGAGGGTTCGAGGAAAGTATTTGTTGAAAAACATCCTCTTGAATTCCTCCCATTCTATAGAATCTATTTTCTCTTGGGACTTTGTATTCTTGATTAGTGTCCACCACTGATCATCTTCCCCATCAAAACGATAGACTGCCAGTACCACCTTCTCTTCTTCCTAGCACTGAAGGATGGAGAATATCTTTTCAATGGAGTTATTCCATTGTTCCACGAGGAGGGGATCATAAGATCCGCTAAACATGGGAGGCCTTTGCCGCATGAAGGATTCCATGACAACTTGCTCTTTACTTGGAGGAGGAGGACGTTCAACCTGATTTAAGTTATTATTCATAACTTGAGACAGCTGAGTAAGTACTTACATGATGTTTTGAGCACCCACTTCCGTCACATCAGGCATATCATTAGGGAAATCATCACATTTCCTATCAAATTGGTTATGGGAACGTGTTTTTCTATTTCCTGCCATTAACTAATAAAAAGAACGTATAATTATAGGTCTTTAATACTTAGCTATTAAGCATACAAAGGGAACTTTGAACATAAAAGTGTAAACATATAAAGAAGAACTATGTCCTAACTTGTGATTACTTAGGTTTATATCTAGGTTATCCTCAATCTATTTCTTAACTTATATTCTTATGGTCATTTTCCCTTAATAATGGTTTGTACTAAGCTCACGAATCTACCAAAGCATATCCCCAGGGAGTGTCGTAACCAAGAGTGCAGTAAGGCCCGTTTTCATGCACCAGTTCTCATTCGAGTCTAGCTCAAAGCGGTGCTTTTGGGTTTTACCCCTAGGATACATCTATGCCAGAGCTGCCTCTACCTGCTCGTATCCAGACAGGGATGTATTTTCTTGATAAACCACTTACTCAGTACTCACCAAAATTTGGGAAAGTTTTATAATACTTAGTCTCATCCTTAAGGTTCTCACTAAGGTTCTCTATTCCTAATCTCTGAAAATAACTAAACCATCCTCTGATACCAACTATAGCGAGCCTAGCCTTTTACACATAAAATTTCATGATTTTAAACATAATTCATCATTAGAGTACAATCCAAGGATCTTTAAGTCTAGTCTCTTTGGAAACTTGGTACATAACACAGATAACATGAGGCTAAAAAAACTTCTTTATTTAATCTCCATAAAGAGATCCTAACTTCCCTTGAGCTCTTACATCCGTATAGGGTACCCAGAGGAACACATGAACAAAGGGATGAGCTAAAAATCCCAGTAAGGGAAAGAACATAAGAATAAAATTTAAGCACATGAATTTGGAGGCTTGACATAATGATATTAGAAGCATGGAACATATGGAATCATAACATATAAACATGGGATCATAAAAACATGGAATAAAATAATCATGGGATCATATAAACATGATATTATATAAGCATTGTTTCATAGGGAGGTGGCAGAAACTTTAAACATGACTTTAGTATGAGTCAAGGCTAACCGCCAATCTCATTTCCCATAGTAGCACAATCCAAGGCTAACCGCCCGGACCGTTTGCCCATAATCTTCTCATGAGAAATTAACTTTACCCAATGCATTGGAGCGCTATCTGGGTGAGCCCATCTAATCTTATTCATGTATATTATTTCCACATAAAGAATCTCACATAATCAATCATACATAAACATAAGAGTACCCAAGGAAAGAAATGGGCACACAATCACGGCATGAAGCATAATAAAAAGGGATGTAACATACAAGCGTCCATGAAAGAAAGGAATTTAATAATTAATAGAAATTAATAATGTATAAAGGCTTAAATCATGACAAGAGATAACAAACTGAAGTGATAACATGTAAAAATAGTTTTTAGGAATCTTTGAGTCAAAACATTTTAGTGCGGTTTAAGAAAACATCGAATATCTCTTAAAACGAAAAGCATCATAATATTTTTTATAAAACCAGAAGTAAAACAGGAGGGTTTTCATAATAAAAAGACTGATTTTATAAAGACAAAGGTGACTTAAAACAGAGGATAGAGTACACTTTATAATAGGAAAGAATTCGGGAAGTTCCCTTAAAACGGGTTCACTTATCAGGAAGTAATGAGGAGAGAATCACTTAGAAGCATGCATATCCCCAAAAGAGAGTGATGAAAGAGTCTTGATAAATAAACTTGGAACATGTACACAACATTTAGAGTATGCAAATGAAAAGATAAGATAACATCATTTCGTTATAAAGGTAGATAAGACAACCTGGAGGAATAAAAGAGGTTAGGGTAGAATTCTTTACGGATTATCGGCATGGTATCGAGAGTACTTGAGGGGACTTAGTGAGAGAGGAAAGGGAATTACCATAACTTATACATAAATAGGGAAGCATGGGGGAGGTGATAAATCATACCCCATTATTAATAATTACCCACAACATTTCCTAACATAGTGAACAATCTTGAATAAGGGTGAAATTGAGGGAATCCCTTACCTTAGGTCCGTTGGTGTTCTCCACTTGATATTAATGACATGAATAGAGAAATTAGGTTTATTAATCAATAGTTCCAGAACCTTATATAAATTCAAAATATTCAGTATAACATTTTTTTAGTTCATTTATACCCATTTTGATTGATTACAAGATTCAATTTCATTGTTCGGGTCTGTTTGTTTCATTTGTTTTAATGATCGGTTCAATTGTATTTAGGTTCAAATAAATTGTAAGATGAAAGTGGTTGTCCAGAATTGAAGTCATATAACATTAGTGGACATCAAGTAGGTTACATTCTTACAAAATTAATTTGGTTAATTAGAGAGAAAGAGAACCTTTACATTAAACATTAATGATAAACACTTGAATTAATTTTAACGATTTTACCCATAATTGACTTGTTTTGTATTATTGTTTTATATCATGAGTGTAAGAGGATTACAGAACATTAAATAGGAAATATAACATATATAATAATTTGGTTCAACCATAAAATAAATGGTTTAATTACTAGAAACAAAATGATAAAAGAATTTGAAAACACATTATCCATGATGTCGGTAATTTGACACATCACGGACGATGTTTTAATTCTAGAATGTGAGGGAGAGGAGGAGAATTATGATGCTTGAAATTTTCCATAAACATTATTAGAATATAGAATATATGAGATTATGGATCTTTCATGCCTTTTGGATAAGGGAAGGGGAAGAGGGTATCAGAAAAGAAAGAAAATGAGAACAAAACACTTGAAAACGAAAGAGGGTTTTTACCTTTTGATCTCCTCTCTTTGAGACTCCTCTTAGGGGATTTGATTTTGGTATTTTTGAAAGACCAAAAAGAATTTTACGTGGGGAAAAATATTGGGAGGGTATTTGGGAAGAATTTTGGCTAGGAAAAAGTCTTAAGAGGTGTGAGGAAAAGAGGCAAGGAGAGGGGGTATTTATAGTGAGGGAGGAGAGGGCTTTCCCAATTGTTTGTTCAATAGTTTATTAATTTCCCTAAAGTCAAGGAATAGTGATGATTCCTTGACCAAAAATAATAAATTTAGAATGTGAATCCGAACCAATTTTGATTACATCAGTATAACATCATCATGACTTCATAATTAATGTATTTTGCTTATTTTTTGAATTATCGTATTTCACTATTCATCAAAATTTCAAGTATTTCAGAAAAATCCCAAAAATTCACCCGAACCATTTTTTGACGTGTAGAATCCAAAAATGAATTCCATTTTTTATAAATAATTTTCTAATTATGATTATTTTAATATTTAATTAAAATAATAATTTATTATCAAAATCGGTTTTAAAACATTCATTAACTCATTCTAAAATATAGGTATATCATACTTCCAACTTGAATATTATTTTTATACCAACATAGGTGATGTTACTATTCATTAGGGTATATCAATATTCATAAGGGTATGTTACTATTCATTATAGTTGGTTACTATTCACCAAAAATTATATTTGTTTTATTGGACTCCAAAAAACATCTTGAACACAACTATATATGCCGGATTTTCGAAATTCCAAACACAGAAGTGACAAAATTATGTTTAAAGGTCACTTATCACTTATGTTGTGCTTTAATGAGATTTTATGAAATAAATATAAGAAGGGAATTTCTATTTAAAAACTTTGGGTCGTTACATTCCACTTTATCTTTTAGCACCCATTGCATCATATGGCGAAGTAATACAATAATCACTAAAAAATTGTCCAAAGTTCAACTTAGACCATTTAATAAATGGTTAAATTTAACAAAATATTATGATCCAACACTTTTGAATGAAGTTCCAAGAATTTAGAAAATGAACATATCAAAACAACATGAAGTGTATTTTAATCATAAAATACCAAACATGTGAATACCTTCATTATGTAATTATTTGAAACAAGGAAATAAATTGAATTACCATAAAAACTTATTGAAAACATGCATGCGTCACTGTTCCTTATGTAAAACGTAGGTTATTGGATATATTAATTAAATCATGAAATGTAGTGGACTCCATAAATGATATCATAATCACTTTATTAATCCGTTGTAAGGTAGTTAGTGATATCCAATTTACATTATCCATATCAATCATCTCTCTCTATCCATTATTATCTCAAAATCATGAACATATTAATGGATTTATGTCCCTAAGTCATATGTTTTCCTATAGGTTCAACTTGTTACTAAATCATTTTTCTTGTTTATCGGTACCATTCAACACATTCTTTAAAATCCTTAATGAAAAAGTATTGTAGTACAATCCTTATATATTTCATAATTTATATAAAAAATATGTCATGACCCTTCCCTCGGGGCTCATACTATGACTACCCCAAGCCCACCTTCCATAGGTTAGGGGCTAGTGACTAGCACATGAAAGACATATCCCAAAAATTGGGAAGACATTGCCTTTTAACCTGCGAACTCACAAAATCCAAGAACATAGAAAGATGCCAGGACCAAGTAAACTATATAGTAATTAGGGTGAGTATAGTAAGTAAAGGGGCCAGAATACAAGCCCAACTAAAAAGTATAAGTAAAACTAAAAAGAGCTCCTATGAACACCTGCCTAGGATCCTACCTCAAGGGTAGGTACAACTCTCGAACGGTCATCTTTGCAGTACGTCTCGTCTGATGGTATGCCTATGAGTAGCCTCCAGTCCTGGCACCCTTAACCTCGATCAATGTTGTCTGTCGTCTGTACCAAACAACAGTAGGGTGCAGGCATAGCCCGTGCATGGGTGAGTATAACAACACTCAGTAGGGACCAAGAGACCCCTGTAGGTCTCTCAGAATCCAAAAAGGATAAACCACAAAGCAATACTATAATCAGAGAGCACAAAAACAATAGTCAAACCTAATTAGGTATATTCCCATACATATACCTAAGTTATCAAGTATACCCATCTCGTTCATAATGAAACATAAGGCCCAACTCTTTAGCCAAAATCACAACTGTTCCACAAAGGAGAGAATACCACGAAGGTAACACCACCAAGGTAAGTACCAAAAAGGTAATTCCACACAGAATAATACCATGAATGTATCACCAAAAAGAATTTTACCATAAAGTTAAAGACTCATCGCACAGCAGGTATAGCTTAAGTATGAAAGTATAGATGATTAACCGTATTTCTAGATCATCTTAATTCATCGAGAAGATTGCTGTTGACCCACATAAGATCGAAGATGACCCAAAAAGTATCTGAAGATGACCAACACAAGATCTGAAGATAACCCACATAGGATATGTAGATGACCCACACATGATCGGTAGATGCTGACCCACACAGGATCCGAAGATGACCCAAACAGGATTTGAAGATTCTTTAAGTACAGTCAGCCACAGGGTTCCCACACTAAGCATGCTTGATTCCTGAAGGATCCTCTAATCAAGCCATCAGTCGCACTTCAACTTCCATGAAGTCAATTTAAGAAGTATCCTAATAGACCACCATTTAATAAGGTTCCCAACACAACAGATGGTGCGTTAATCAGACGCCCGGTCTGGAAGTTATTAGACTTTTTATTCCGAGGGCCTGGTTGGATTTGGGAACAATCCAACCTGGCCATACTAAAAATTTATCCAAAAAATCAAGTGGAGTATATCAAAAGGACCTTCTCGATCCAAGGATTCTGGTGCCATAGACAGTTCATCAAACGAATGCTCGGTTCTCAAGATATGGCCAAAAAGGCGTATCTAGGTCCAGATGGGCATGGGTCTAGTCCGACCCAGTCGAACTGATTCGGCTTTACCCGAACTGGTTCGGGTCGACCCGACCTGGTCCGGGTCTGGCCTGACCTTCAAAGGGGGTGGCCTGGCTTGCAAAGGGGTTAGCCCGGACCACTAGGTGCAACCCACTTAGCTCGGCCCGCGCGGCGCAGCCAGTAAGGCTCGGCATGCTAGGCGCTGCCCCATGGGCGCGGCCCGCTGGGCGCGACCTCTTGGCTGGGTACAGTCTGCCGTGGCAGGGACTGCCCTAGCCCTGACCTAGGGGATACACTCCCCTGGGATTTCTGAATGGTCAAATTGGACCGTTCAGCTTTGGCCAACCCGGCGGTGCCACATGGCACCGCCTGCTGGCACACGGGACCCTCCGGAGCGGGTCCTTCTTTGCGTGACGCGGCCTGATAGAATTCCATCCAGCTCCCCTTCCAGCGGCACGACGACACCGCTGGTCCTCCCGCGACCGACCGGGTGTTGGCCACCCTCGTGCGTCACCGCAATTCGACAGCCGCGACCTCATCCTCTACCAGTGGTGCAGAGGCGTGCCACCCTGCTTCCATGCAGCTGGCCGACGTGCCTTCCTCCAACCTCCTCTGCCACAGATGACAGACCACATCCTCCTTTGGCAGTGCAGTTGCGCCGCTACCTCCATCGCGGCTGACCGGTGTGTCGACGCCGCCTGTACCCTACTGGCATCGGTCGCCAGTGAACTTCCACGGGAACCAAGTGAGCTCCAGTGGCCTGTTCTTCAATATGAAGGAGTTTTTGTGTGTCCAGGGACGTCACCTTTGCATCTATACCAACGTGGTCAGGTTCCTCTCAACCCAACGATCTGCCCGCAAAGAACACATCGATCCAAAAGGTAGCAGAGGGATTGGGCCGTGTTCGTTTGGATCACACCCTCCATGTTAGTTTGATAATATGTGGCTCTAGAAGATTGAATAAACTTAAAATTAATAAATAAAAATCAAGAGAAAACCCTACCTCATTTGTTTGTTGGAGGTGGCATGAGGAAGAAGATGATGCATCAGCGCTTCTCGAACTTTGGTTCCCCGTTCCTCGCTCGGAGGATGTCCTTCGTTGGAGGATGTTATTCCTTCAAGAGTTCTCGAGCAAAATTCTTCTCTACCAAGAGAGTTTTCCAACCCCAGAGGGAGAAGAAAGGTTGGGAGCTAACATAATTAACATTAAGTTAATTAATTGATCAATTAATGTTGGCTCATTAATTGAGGGGGTGGGGGGTCCAAGAGTTACATCCCATTAAAATAGGGGTCAAAGGTCGGGTGGTCCCCATCACTAAGATTCAAAAAATGGTGGAGAGGTTTTGAATAAAAATAAAA
This sequence comes from Viscum album, assembly GCA_963277665.1. NCBI lineage: Eukaryota > Viridiplantae > Streptophyta > Magnoliopsida > Santalales > Viscaceae > Viscum > Viscum album. The sequence continues at coordinate 81,600,697 of OY728121.1, read as the reverse complement.
TAATTGTTTTATTTTATTCCTCCGCAAAACCCAAAAATTCAACTTTCACTATCGACCTACTGCGGTTGAAGTGAAGGTCTCCTTAAGTGAATATCATTTCCGCGAGTTCAACAATGTCCTCTAATTTCAATTCTGATCAATGGTTAAAAAGTTACAAATTCCCGCTATCATGTTTACTAAACTTACCTTAAAGAAAGCTCGAAAATTCATTCCGGGCACTCTGGGCCTCAGAATCATGTGCCTTCAATTTTCGCGGACTTGTAATATTTCTATATAATAAAAAAAAATTACATGGAAAATTTTGGGTCTTTACAAAAGAAATCATTGATAAAATACTGAAATAAAATAATTCATTAATTTGAAATCAAGAACATTAACCATTCCTCTTCCTTTATGGTAATAGAACAATCTTAACCATGATCAATTAGATTCTATTAATGTGTATTCTTTTGATGATTGGGGAATTTATTTTCATAGTTCCCCATATCCTTAAATATGTTTAATTAAACATTGTAAAATTATTTTATTCCCATGAAATCATGATAATGGTGACACATTTCACCAAACATGAAGAGAACTCCTCTTCCACTTAATCATATACCAAGTTGTTTCCCTAAAAAATTTTCACGTGAGGGAAAAAAATTATTTCCCTTCTTCTATTTATCCATATTTTTGGAAAATGTCATCTTCTTCTCATGCTTCCCTATGAACACATAATACAAAGATTAACTTTCTCTATCTCGTTATAACATGATACTATATCCTTATATGATAAGAATTATTGGGAGACTACTTCGCTCAAAATTATTATCTTAATACCATCCAAGAAACCTTAATTCTTACCCAGTGGATTATGAAAATTTATGTTGTCAAAATTCTTTGTACTATGTGACATTTATAAATGACAAAATATAGAAGATTAAATTATGAAACTATGAATCAAAATGAATAATCCGAAAACTAGTGAAATAAGTATAATTGATTGAAAAATTTATGCATATATACTCTCATAATTATAAAAATGGTATAATTGGGATTTTCTTCTATACATGTCTTCAAATTCAATGATATGGTTATGTTACCTATTCCATTATTTCCTAAATTTTATTTCCAAGGATTCTACTAAAATTTATCTAAAACCAACTGTAACGAACCTGAAACCAGTAGCTTAGAGATGATGCCTTACTTTATTGCATTATAATAGATACAATATTCAAATCCCAAATGAATGAAGAGTTTGGATGTTTTTCAAAATTTTTTTACATATATGATATCCATTTTATATTTTGAATGTAAAAAAAAACATAATACCTAACAAAGACTAATTAACTGCATCCCTGAAACTCATTCTGATAATTTATCTTCATATCTTGGGTAAAGGAAAAAAAATATTGGGGAGCTAAAATCATCATAAAGGGTTAAGTAAAATGGAATTTTTGGTGAATAAATAATCAATATAGTTTGGTAAATAAATTTACACTGATTCCATTTAATTAACTAGACAAGGAATAAAAAATATTGAAAGTTAAATAACTAAAAACACATTACATTTAATCAATATGAAGAAAATGAAATATATCCATATATTTTTCCATTGTAAAAATTTAATTGAAAATAATAATATAATTATGAATGAATTAAATGATTTAATTATTAGACACCATGATCTTAAGAATCATGGAACCTCTACGGTCAAGACCTTTCACAAGACGGTTTAAAACTACAGGTAGAAACCCATTTAATTTTTCCAACTTAATTTGTCTCCGGAGACCTACTAATGGATCAAGAAGACATATTATAACAAACCCCACCAATCACACATGGTCCAAATCAATCCTTATATATCAATTATTAAATTTAATCAATAAATAGTCTTTATCATCAAATATCCACATTGAATAAAAATATGGATACATCAATATTTCCTCATTTATGAAATAACATTAAAATTAAACATCATATATAAAAATGGAATATGGTTTAGGAAATTATCATATCCATCATTAAATAATTTTTTAATTTTAAATGATAAATGATTTAAAAAAGTGTTTACCTTAAGAGAATGTAAACAATCACAAAATAAAGTAAGATTACAAAGATAACTTTTACCACTTGGTAAATTTCATGTCAAGACCCCTTTTATGAGATAATTCAAAGTGAATTTTAAAATAACATAAAATACAAGCGAATGAGGATATTAAATTATACATGGGTAATATTTATACCTCATTAAAGTAATTTGGATCATAATAACTAATAAGTCTCAACGGAATATTAATTGTGATGAAATATATTACCTTATGCTCTATTTTAGTTGAACGAAAATTAATATAATATATATAAATTTTAATCACGCAATTAAATTATAAAAAACAATAATAACTTTTATAATATTATATATGACCATTTTATAACATCTTATCACCTGTTTGTTAATATTCATTCCTTATTTTTCTTGTTTCAGGTTTTAAATGGATTATTTTTCATGTATGTTATGAATTTTTTGTTTTTGTTCCTTTTAATTAAATCACGATTTCATAATATACATAATTTAAATAAATATATAAATATAATATATATTTCTTTTATATGTATTTTTATTAACCAATGAAATTTGGTGAAAGGAAATGGAAAACCCTATTCATGGAGACAGTAGGTCGTATGTACACATGAATGTTGTTTCCATTTTGTTGTCTTATTAAAAGAAATGAAAGAAATATATATATGTGTATATTATAGTTATAGTATCAAAAAAAATTCATATATAGGACATATGTTTATTTAAAACACCCTTAATATATTTGATGTAATCAGTTAACGAATCACATCACATTGATGTGGAAACAATCCACACTCCCACAACGATGTTATCATATTCCCAAAAAATGGAAACCATGAAGGTATGTGTCATATAATAAATATATAAGAATATGTAAATTATAAATATCATAAATATCATATATAAACTATTAATCCATCATTATTTCCAACCTTGAATGATAGTAATGAAAGAACTGATGACATCAGTTTTTGAGGCTATAGTCCTCCATACAAATAGAGGATGATTGTGTATCCCATTTGATAGAAGTGTGTGTGGGTTTAGGTCATACCCATAAAAAAATACAAGTTTATTTATTTTAATTTGGTTATTAAATAATAAATATGAAAGATTAATTTAAGGTATGGAGAATGAAATAAAACAATAGTTGTCATTGAATAATGTTACATCTTCATCAGGTAACTCCTTTTAGTTTTCTACAAAGGGTTTCCTTGTTTCACTTTATGCCCAAATATAGGATTCAAGGATGAGGATAAGGATGTTTTGATGTTATTTTGGCATGGTTTGGTCCAACGAATTATTGGAACCAAGGCTATTCTTTACTGTAAATGGAGTATGGTTTGTGTCTATTGTTAAACATCACATGGAGGTTTAGGGAGTTTTCAAGGAAAATGATATTATAGTTCAAGATGAAAATAGTATTAAAGGTGGCTTCATTTCCCATTGTTTGAAAAAAAATTTGGGTCTAAAATTTAGAGGATGTTTTTCTTCGTGAAAAGTGGATTTACTTGAATTACTTATAAAAATATGGAAAATGAATGAGTTTTGTGAAGCTGGGCTTCAAGAATTGTGTTTATCAAGGGATAAAATAATGTTGACAGTGATCTAATTGACATATATGAGAATAAAAAATATCTAATAATTGGATCATCATGAATAGTTATGTTGATCTCTGTGACTACAATAATTGATGCATCATGGTGTGATGATTTGACAGAAAGCTTCCTGACAATGTCAAAGTACAAAGAAGAAGCATGAATGGAGGAGGTATGTGAAGGTTGTTTTAAAATATTTGTAAAATACACTAATATTAGGTGGAAAATCATGAATAACCAAGCCTATATATATAAGGCTACCCCTCTTTGTTTTCAATGAAATTGTAAAGGAAAATATAGAATCGCTCTGATTTCATGGATCCAGAGGAGCTTAGAAAATTTGATATTCCTTGCGAGCTTGATCATTGAGGAAATACTAATTTAGTCTTGAGTGATGAAAATTATTTTAATAAAAGGTTACTTTGGGATTATGGGGTATTCCCTATTGACTCTATGAGCTTCATGAAGATAGTTTGTTTCATGAAGGATGGGTGGTTAGCGAATGTAGTGATCCTTTTGAAAGGTAGTTTAGAACATCAGTTTTTAATTGAAAAGTGATTCCAGAGTGCATCAATTTAGGTCTCTGGTACAAGAAGAGTCTCATGATAGACATGGATAGAAAATTTAATTTAAATTCATTGATGTAACATTCATGTCTATAAACTAAGTTAGACTTCTCTCAATGTATTGATTGGGGGGGGGGGGTTCGATGGAGGTGTTTTGAGGGATATAGAGAGCTATCCCTAAAATATTGTAAATTAAATGTTCCTAGAATATAGTGACTATGTATAAACTTTTTTACTCCCCAACTAGTTAATAATAGTGGATTTTGGTATGACCAACACACTGTCGACTTATACTCCTTAGACTAGCCCTTAGTAGTGAACCAAGTAAAATTGTTGTGTTGTCTCCTTGCATGTGATTGTTTTACAGGTTTAATAGGTTCCTACCAATATGGGAATAATATCATTCTCTTTTGGAAAAACATTTGACACTTTGATTCACCCCTCCCTTCTTAGGGTTTTCTGGGGTCCCTCACCAATTGGATTGAGATATGCGAATAAGCGAGGGGGGTGTGGTCCCTTTTATAGTGGAGGAGGAGTGGTATTATTGTGAATACCAATTGGTAAAAATTATTGGGAGGTATCCCTTATATAACGTGACTTAAATAAAGAAAAATTTTCCATAACAGATTTATGTGGTCGAGATATTTTAATAACATGGGTTTTGGATAATTTTCCAAGACATTTGGCCTTATAATATTAAAGTTTAACAACTAAGTTAACTTATATTAACCTTAATCACTGATTTGTTTTCATTTATTTCTCTGATATTTTTGATAAAAATATAATTTTTTCTTAATATATGTTATAAATTATTTTTATTCCAATATTGAATCTATTTTCCCAATCAAAAATATCTAAGTGTTAGAAATTAATTTAAAATTTGTCTCATGGAAGGGAAAAGAAAACGTGGTTTTAAAGTGAAAATGTTTAAATAATTATTGTGTTTTTATATCTAAATTCAATATAAAAAATGAATAAAATGAAAAAAAATTTACCATTAGATGAATATTTTCTATAATATTTCTTTCAAACTAATTTATAATATAATTTAAAATTTAAAATATTTAGATTAAAAATTAGTTTTCAATTAAAATTGAACTTTTTTCATTATTCATCAAAAAATGAAACTTCTTAGAGAAATTCAAAAAATTAACCATTACCAAAATTTGAAATTAAAATTAAAAAAAAAGAATTTTATTTTGTATTATATAATTTATAAAAGTGTAAAAATTTAGTTATAAAATATGTTCACCATTAAAAGGAGGTATAACTACCTTTAAAAAATATAACTTTTTATGCATAAGATTGGATTTATACTTATATAATTACTATAAAATATACTTCATTAGTGTCAAATTATTTGATTGAATATTATATTCATTCATAATATTACTTAATTTAATTTATTTTTATGAAAATCCTTTGGTACATGAAAATCTATCATCAGAAAAATAATTCCTTTATGTTCAATTAGTTTTTATAGTTATTTCTAATTAATTGGTAACAAGTGAATTCAACCATATATTTCCATAAGTTAGTTAAACCTATTTATTACTTCCAAAATTAGGGTACTATAAAATTGTAATTATAAATATTAATACTAATAATATTTTACATAACTTGGTCTTGAGTGTAATGTATGAAATCGAAGAAATTCATTATTGTGTGTAGTGTAAGCTAACCGAATAATGCGTGTTTTGAAAGATATAGAATAGATTTAATTTATTTTAAATAGTAAATATATTTTAATGTTTTGAGATGTTATATCCACTTATATTCTTGGTGTAGTGTGTCATACACACTATCGAATACAATTTTATTACATTATAATTAATAGGTGTTATATATACCACTATGGTAAACTATTTTTGTATTTAAAATTTTAAATATATTATTAAATTTCACTTATCCTTTGATTAAATTACACAATGTAAAAAAAATTAAATTGGGTAATTTCACTTGTTTTCATATTATCATTACAGGTTGATGTAATTTTAATTGGTTATGATGAAGTTGAAACAAAATGGGTTGAACTACATAGAATTTTAAACATATATGTTTATGGATTTTCACATACCAAAATCACAATTATTGTAACTAGGATGAAATCATAAATTATATGTAATAAGAATTGGAAGAAGATTCCCAATCACAATTCCTCATTCTATCCCAAATGATGCTATATTTCGGAAAAACTGAATATGCATGTTGTTAATAGTAAATCTAGTTATTTTAACAATATATCCAATTATAAAAGAACAATATATGAAAAATTTTAAAGGGATACAAACTAGAGGTATACCAAAAAATAATCATATTTTACAATGTCAATATAATTCCTTTTACTTATCCAAAATTAAGAAATAGTTGCTGCTAAGAAATCTCGATGTAAAAAGCATACCTAAAATTGTATAAAAAAACATTTAGGGATCCTAATTTTTGTGTTCTAATTGGGAAAAAATATAAAATTTTATAATGGTACTGGTTTTTGGATCCTTTTCTAGGTTCTTGATTTTGGTATCCTCACAGGGATATTAGAAATGAAGAAGGAAATCTAGTCAAGCCGCCCCATCCACTATATAGTTTGTTATGTGGTGGGAGATCATTGTATAGAAGATACACACAATACAAGGGTGTTTGGAAAGAAATATTATCTATTTTGTTTTAAATTTTTGTTTTGAAAATATTTCATTTAGTAGAATATGAAATTAATTTAAAATTTAATTCTTTTTTAGGGTAACTAAATGAAATTCTAAATATTTATAGACATCATTGTGAGATTTTGAGTGTGTGACATGTGTTGTTATGAGTGGAAAACACAAGAAAACTTTTCATTCGCACATTTTCAGATTTCAATATTATTTTTAATATCATATAACTTGAATAAAGGTTGGATCATGGCTACCAAATTTCTATGTTTAGGTTTTTTCTAATTTATTCCATATAAAGACATAGAGGGTAATTAAAATACCAGTTTACCACAAAGGTATTGTTAATCCAAAAAAAATGATCCTCAATAAACAATGAACATAATAATTTTTGTTTTGGAATTATAATGATCACTTCCACAAACCTCTTTCAAAACACACATCATTTTATAAAACCCATAACTATTGTAATAGTAAAATGTTTAAAAATTTCCACCCACATTTCATCTTATTTTGTAAAACTATTATAAATTCACATTTTATACCTCATACTCTCCAAGATAGACAACATAGTGTCATCCATATAATATACATTCCTTTTAAGAAAATATCATAGCCGAGAAGTCAGTAAAGTGTGATTAACCATAAAAATATTAAATAGGGTTTTATATAACATCATGTAACTATTTTTTTGGTATTACTAAACCTTTATTTTTACTAAGCTTTGGTTGGGTTTCGTTTAGGGTTACTGAGGTGAAATGTGGTAACTTTTGGAAATTCTGACCTTGTGCATAGATAGTGCACAATTTTCCCAATCCAATCACCCTTTCAGATAAATACATGAAAATCAAGAAAGTTCACTTTCTCATGGTTGAAACATAATTAGTTATGTCGTGTGACCTCTCAGAAGAAAGAGTGAGGCCCATTTATAATGGGTGCACAGCTTGCACACAGTTTTTCTAAGTATTAGATCTTTTTGTAGGAAGCAGTTCGAACAATATTTTAAGTGATTTAATTTTTTATTAAAATTTATTAAAACCCTTTTTTAGGTCCTCGATGGACTGTTAATACCTAAGATAATTTCTCCCATTATTGGATCTCCCCAGGAAGTATTTTTGGCCCCTCATATCCCTTCCTAAAGGATCTGAAACTTGATGAGTTCCCTCCAATCTTCCTTCGATTAGAGTTCTCATCCTGATACCATTCTACTACGATCAATATTCTCATATATATGGTTATATAGATCCCCTTATTGTTATATTAATCTAATATCCACTTTTTTATATATAAACTAAGTTTAATTCATAGATCTTTCTTTTCTTCATTCTCCGTTGAAGTTTTCTGGGTACGACTTTGTGTTACAATATCCATTGATCCTGATGTAGGTGGTTCCATTACTGTTCTTAAATCACAATAACCATATATTTATTTTTTTAATTTAAAATTTTTGAATTAAATGAAAATTTTATGATTTTTAATAAATTTCTTTCAATTGGTTTATTGGAAAAACTAAATTTTATTTAATTATGGTTTTAAAAATGGGTTTTTGTCATGAAATTAAAAAACACACAATTCCATTGAATTGGGGATTGTTTATGGATGTTTGGGAAAATTTAAATTTGTTTAATATAATTTTTTTTGATGTAAATTGTTTCAATTAAATTTTTTAATTTAATTTTAGGAAAATTTATGTAATGTAACATTGTGAAAAACCCTAATTCCATTGAATTGGGGGTTTGTGATGAAATTGATGGAATTGTTTGAAAATTAAATTAATGAATATAATTATGAGATTGTATTGTAAAATTTAATGGTGAATTGGTTTCAAATCCATATTTTTGAAAATCTATAAAAAATAGTTTTTATAGAAAACTTAGGGTTTTGTCTTTTTGGAAATGCATGTTTTTGATTAAAACCCCTTAATGGGTTTTAAAGGAAAAAATGACATATTTTAAATGAGTATGGGATTTTATTTCATTTTAATAAGTCTTAAAATAAATTCCTCATCATTGTTTTGTTATTAGGGAACATTCAATACTTCGGTAGTTATTGATTTATTTGTATAACACTATATAATTTACAACATTCAAAAACATCACATCATCACATCACATCCCATAGGAGATGGTGATTATTCTTCCATAGCCTTGGTTCAATGAGACATATGTACATATTTGTATTTTCACCGTGTTGGGTTCCTATAGCCTGGAACAATTGTACCTTACTAGGAATATGTTCATGTTTCTCACTTGTTGTATTTCAAATAGATATATTCCATCATTGTTAAAATTTTTACATGACTTCTGAGATATAATTACTATTTTATATAAATGTTTTCATTTAATCGATTTGTGAAAAGTTATATTTTTGAAAATCCCCCCTTTTTTATATAGGTATTTCTATCATTTTAAATGTTAAGAATTAATTTCTAATGTATTTCCTTCCTTTAAAATATAAAGCATGGTTTTTTTAAATATGATTTTAAAATTCCAAACCTATTTATTTTAAAATTTAAAGCACTATATTGGTTAATTAGATATAAATATCTTGTTATGGAATATTAGGGTGAAATCCTTATGGTATTTGGCTCACACACTACTTTTCCCAACATGTGTTTGTAGATTATCTCATTCCTGGATGGAACAAGGGAAAATGATCTCTTGGGGGTGGTTCTATCTATTGATCTATAAATTTGGTGAGTTTCATATAAACTGGGACTTGGTTAGTTTTTCCTATTTTATTCTACTTGGTTTTAGTAATTTGGGCTGTTATACCTGTTGTAATCTTGGTAAACTACTCCCAATAGAGTTTCTTTGGTGTGAATACTGATTTGTAATCTTTCTTCCAAATTATTCGTGGAAAATTTGTTCCCACATTTTGTGTGTATGATGCCAGGTGTTAGTACCAAACTAATGGGGATCAGGAAAAACCTTTGGGATATGTAAGAGTCATCTCAGTTATCAAGTTACCATTATACATGGGTTAGTTCATGAAAAAGTGATATAAGAGGTTCATGTAGAACTTCTGGTATTCATGTCTGAATGCAATGTGAAATCTTGTCGGGACTTAGGAGGTAGTTGCTATTGAGTGCCGATAAATATCTCCCCATAATGAACCTTAAGTCACCAGGGGTGGTTAGAGAATTATATCTTTTGTATTAGTTCATGTATTTTCCCTACTTTTGATTTTGGATAGGATGGAATTCCACATAATTTTGTTCTATCAATTGGGATTAATTTCCCTTGTTTCTATATTTGAGTGTAACCTAATGTTTTCCTTGATATCTTTTGATTTTGTGTATCATCATACCTCTAAAAAGACATGTGAATCAAATGTAGGAGGAAGCTACTATGGAACAATAGCTGCGAATCCTATTAATCTGGTAGAGGTGATTGTGCGCACAATCCATGCTATGGGATTTATACCACCTCTAGTTCCCATTCAAGAATTAGATGTGGATCCTCAAATAGAAATTCTCAAGATTTTTTCTCAATAGTACCTTCTCCATAATCTATAACCATTCAAAGGATCAAATCAACCTCAGTAGGCTACGGAATGGTTGACCAGAATGGATTTTTTGTTTGGGTTATTGTACACACATGCCAAAATAATGGGAAAGTATTCCACCTTCATGGTAGAAGGGCAAAGCAGGAGATGGTGGGAATGGATGGTATGTGTGAATAAACATGAGGTATTAGAGTGGAAATACTTTAAGGTTATTTTCACTAACAAGTTATATCCATGGTAAATGTGGTTGGCATAGTCCACTGATTTTTTCCAAATTGAGAAGGTTGACATGACCATGTCAGAATATGCAAACCATTTTAACGAGATCATGAATTTCTTACCTGAGATTATGTTTAATGATAATATTAAGGCTTGAAGGACATATTCCGGACTTCATCAGGATAATTCCTCTCATGTTTTATTGTAGAATATTTCTTCTTATGATGATGTGCTAGATAGAGCACTAACGGTTGAAAAATACCTGGATGGCAAGTTAGGGTTATCTGAAGTTTCATTGTCTCCCAGTGGAAGCATCGATTCCTTCGATGGAAAGGATAAGCATGATTATTATCGCATCATTTTGAAATAGTAGGGTCATTTTAGACCTCCTGTAGTGATAAAAAGAAGTCTGTTGATTTTCTACCATTGTCGAAATCCAGGGAATTCAAAGACAGTTTTCACTGAGGAACCTAATAACTATGGCTCATGAAAAATCTTAGGGAACATACAAAGATTCATCCATTTATACCATACTTCAGATAGTGGAACATGGTCATCAGATCCTCCTAAAACTAAAGGTAAATTAGTTCCATTTTGTATAAACCTTTTCCATCCATAGGCATCCAAAATGTAGCTACTTCACGCAGTGGAAGTGTCTGCAGAGGAAGAATATATGGGTCTAATGACCATGAGAGGTACAATTTCTATAGCTTCTCCATTAGTGAATACCCTATTTGATAGTGGTGTATCTCATTTATTTATTTTATACTATATTTATAATATGATAAAACTTCCTATAATGAATTTATATTATGTTATGGACATTGAAAACCCCATTAGTAGGAAGAGAAAATAGTGTCTCTGTAGTACAACTTGTTTCTTCTCTCTACTAGATGTTGCAATTTCAAGGATTTTTCATGTTATTGACCTCAAACCTCTTGAAATCATATTCTGTATGGATTGAATCATTACCAATAAATTCTAGATTGATTGTTATCTTAGATGGTTCTACTTAACTACACCCAGTGGTGTGCCTTGATCATTTCATGGAGAATAGGACCCAAGGTCAACCAGACCTGAACCTAGTTATCTAGTGTTGGGGAAAGTAATATTAGTGTTTTATTTTTAAATGGAATGGGAATACTTGAGTGGTGGTGTCCCTATAGTTGTTGTCACGTTTCACAACATGTTTCCTTATGAATTATTTTTTTGCCTCCTGTAAGGGAGGTTGAGTTATCCATTAACTTAGTTCCTAGTAATCAACAAGTTTCTATTTAGTCTTACCACATGGAACCAACTGAACTAAAGGATTTAAAGTCCTAGTTGGATGATCTTTTTGAGAAAGTCTTTATATGTCCATGTGTGTGAACTTTGGTAGTGCCTATTCTTTTTGATATGAAACCTAATGGTTCACTTCGTCAATCTGTTGATTACCAAAAGTTTAATTGAATAATGGTAAAGTACAAGTATTTGGAACCATAGATTGGTGATCTATTTGATCAGTTGAAGTGGGAAAAGTGGTTCTCTAAGATTGATCTTCACTCTAGTTACCATCAGTTGAGGATAAAAAAATCTAATATTAATAATACTTCCTTTTGGAGAAGGCATAATCATTATAAGTACCTTTTTATTTCCTTTGGTCTAACCAATGCTCCTACAGTTTCATGGAATTAACTAATATGATTTTCTAAGAGTATCTAGATACTTTTGTGGTGGTATTTGTGTATGAAAACCTTGTTTACTCTATGTATAAGGAGGATCATGTGCATCATCTAAGATTTTTTTTGAGTTTGATGAGAAAAAATGGATTTATTCCAGGTTTTTGAAATGCCACTTATAGATTTAGGAAGTAAAATTCTTGGGACAAATGGTGTTGGAACCCTGTATTTTAGTTTACCCTGATAAGAAAAAATCTCTTATGACATTGAAAAACACTGAATGTTTTCGAGATCTGAATATTCTTGGGTGTAACTATTTATTATCGTCAGTTCATTAAGGTCTTCTCAAATTTGGATTCTTTGATAAATTCCCTATCTCAGAAGAGAGTTATGTTTTCTTTTAATGATAAATGTGAGAGATATTTTGTTAAGATGAAAGGACTTATGACTAATGCATTGATTCTTACAATTCAAAATTCTAGGAAAGGCTATGTATTCTTTTATGATGCATTAGGATCATGCTTGGGCTGTGTTATTTTCTATTGTAATCTAGTCATTTCGTATGGATCCCATCAGATTAGGCCACACGAGAAGAATTATCTGACCATGACCTAGAAAAGGAAGCTATGATACACACACTTAAGATATCGCGACATTACCTTTATATGAAAAGGTTTACCATGTTTTCTAACCACAAGATATTGAGTTATATATTCTTTAAAAACGTTTTGAATCTCTTCCAAAGTAATTTGGTGGAGTACATATAGTCTATCAATTTTGATATCGCCTATACACTAGGTAAAGGGAATGCTGTTACAGATTCTTTGTGAAAGAATATTATGAACAAAGTAGTGAAAAAATCATTGGAAGAGTTGAATATGATGGATATCTTTGAATTGTATCATATTGGAGTCAGGAATCCGGGTATGATGTTTTCAAGAACAGTGTTCAGTTGAAATCCTCTCTTCTCAAATTTATTATTCAGGATCAGAATCATGATAATTATTTATGTGAAATTAGAGACTCTCTTTATGGTGGAGAGATAATTTCAGAGTGGTTTTAATATAAATAAGTCATTATATTATTTCTAAAATGTTTTCTTGTGCCTTTAGTGGAAAGGAAATATGTTATGAGAGACTACCATAATTCCCAGTAGGTTTTGCATCCAAGAACTGAAAAGATGTTCTATCACATGTGGGGCAGTTCTGGTATTCAATTATGAGTCAAACATCACTAAGATTGTCTCTCACTATTATACGTGCTAGTAGGTGGAGGCCAAGAACAAGAAACCTTTGAGTTTGCTGTATCCAATTCCAGTACCTACTTGGATGTTGTGTGAGATCTAAATGGACTTTGTGGTTGGGTTTCCATGTACCTAGATAAATAAGAATACAATATTGATTGTGATAGACCATATAACTAAATAGGGTCTGTTTATACCCATTATTGATTCAACAAAAGTGGAAAAGTTAGTAAATCTCCATGTGAAAGAGATTATTAATTTTCATAGAGTTCCATATATTATATTCTATGATAGGGATCCTAGATTTAATTATCATTTTTGGAGAGGCCTTCAAAAGGCACTGGGATCTCATCTCTATTTGAGTACGACATACCATCTGTAGTAGTATGGATAAAAAGAAAGAGGTATAAAGATTCTAGAGGATATTATTTTCACTTGTTTTATTGACTTCAGTAGGGATTACGATGATCATTTGGGGTTGGTGGAGTTTTCTTATAACAATAGTTACCTATCCACAATCAGAATATCTCCTTTTAAGGACTTTTATGGATGACCTTGAAACTCTCTACTGTGTTGGTCGGAGATTGGAGAAAGTTTCATGGATAGACAAAGATTGATGTAATAGATGACATGAAAGATCTAGTTGATTCATCAGATAATTGTGTTGGCATAGAGAATGTATAAGTCTTATGCTGATCACCACCGTAGACCTTTGTAATTCTTATTTAGTGACTAGGTGTTCTTAAATGTTTCACCTAGTTAGGGTTATCGATGGATTGGTAGGTAATGGAAAATTGCTCCTCATTTTGTGGGACTTTTTTATTTTTTTATATGGTGGGAGAATGTTTCATACCATTTAGAAGTTCCACTAATGCTGAAGTCGATACAAAATGTGATCCTTGTATCACAGCTAAAAAGGTATCTATCCAATCCATATCATGTTCTGAGCTGGCGTGATTTTGGGGTTGAACCCAATTTATTGGTGATTGAACGACCAGTCAGGATAGTTGAATATGAAACTAGTGTACTTCATGGGAGGATGATACCTTTGGTGCAAGTGATATGATAACACAATTCTTATAATGATGAGATGTGCGAGATGGAGGCACTAGTGATAGAGCGATGCCCTCATCTATTTGGCATGGGAGCTTCTTTTTAGAGTTTATAGGGATTGGAAGTTTCTATAGTGGTGAGGTTGTAAAATTCTCTTACTAATTTTATTTTATTCATAAACCATATTATTACCATTATTTTGTTTTGTTTAATTTGGGGTTTATTCAGGTGACATTTTGAAACATTTTGAAATTCTGGGCTACTACACATTTGCTTCACAATTTACCCAAACCATGAACCCTTTCAGAGGAAACCGTGAAACCCAATATAGTGGAATTTCACATGGATTGGACATGGTTAGTCAATTCTAGAACCGTATCAATAGAAACCATATATAAAACTTAAAATTAGATCATGGGTTGTGAATGATATTTCTAAAATGTGCACCTTTTATCAGGAAACCATGCGAATGAGGTTTTAAGTTATCTGTTTTGTTAAAAATTTCATGAACCACTATTTTTGGCCCTCGATGGAGTAGTATGAACTAATATTGGTTTTTATCATCCTTAGAGCTCCCATGAATGATTTTTGGCCCCTTAGATCCCTATTATAAGTGAGATAAAGCTTGAGGAACACCCTCCAATACTCTCTTTCTTTTTTTTCTCATCCTGATCCCATTCTCCCACAATTTCTCTTATCCCCCTAGGGTTCCACGGATCCATGCATTATTTTTTGGATCTAACGACCAATTTTTTGATCTTAACCTAGGTTTGATTCATAGATATTTATTACTATCATTCTCCATTGGAGTTTTTGGAGAACATATTTTTGATTCAGGATCCGTTGATCCTGAGGTTGTTTGTTCCATTATGATGCCCAAATCTTATTAACCATAAATTTATTTTTTTAATTTCAATTATTTGAATGAAAATTTAATTTTTGGATTTTTTAAATAGATTTCAATTGATTTTTTGGAGAACCCAATTCCATTGAATTGGTGTTTTAGAAATGGGGGTTTGGCATAAAACTAGAAAACACCCAATTCCATTAGATTGGGGTGTGTTTATGAAAATTTTTAGAAATATAAATTTATAAAATTTAAATTATTGTTTTGATAGAATTTTTTTAAATTAAATTGTTGAATTTATTTGTGGAAAAATTTATTTAATGTAAAACTGTGAAATACCCCAATTCCCTTGAATTAGGGGTTTGTGATGAAATTGATGAAATTGTTTGAAAATTAAGTTGGATTTTTAAATTGAATGGTGAATTTTTTTCAAACCCCTATTTTTGAAATTATCTTAAAATGGATTTTATAGAAACCATGGGGTTTTATCTTGGTGAAAGGAATTATTTTTTAATAAAAAATATGTAATGGTTTTTAATGGGAAAATAAGAATATTTGTAATGAAGAATGGGATGTTATTTTATTTTATTTAGTCATAAAATACATTTCCCTATATTTTCTTATTATTAGAGAACATGAAAGAATTTGGTAGTTTGTGATTTATTTGGATGGATATTTATGATTTTAAATGTTCCAAAACGTCATAAAAATACATCACATCCTTTAAGAGATGACGATGAGTCCTCTTTGGCCTTCGTTCAAAGGGATTTATGTACATATTTGGTGTTTCATAGTGTTAGGTCCCAATAGCATGGAACTATCATAACTTAGTTGGAATATGAGCATATTTCTCACTTATATTATTTCAAATGAATATATTACATTATTTTATACAATTTTACATGCCTTCTAATTTATATAAATTGTTTTATATAAAACCATTCATTTAAGACATTTCTGAAAAGTTACATTTTTATAAAGAACCCTTTTGTTTAAAGTTAATTCCATCGTTTGAAATGTATTTCAATCATTTTCAATGTAAAGTATGAATTGTTAAATTATTTACATCCTTTGAAATGTAAAGCATGAATTTTTTCAAATATGATTTTTAAATTCAAAACCTATTTTTCGAAAATTGAAATAAATTTATAGGTTAATCTGATTTTACAATCTTGTTATGGGATCTTTTGGTGAAATCCCACTAGGCTTTGGCTGACACCCAACTTGTTCCCACAGTTTTTTGTAGATTACCTCCTTCTAGAATTGAGTATGGGAAAAAGAACACTTGGGGGTAGTTCTTGATATTGTTCCATGGACATGATGACTTTCATCTGAGTTGGGGCTTGGGAAGTTTTTCCTATATCTGGTACATGGTTGTAGTAATTTGTGTTTTTATACCTATTTTACTTCTGATACACTACTCCAAGTAGAGATTCTTTTTGATGTATACTGATTTTTAATATTTATTCCACATTGTTTATAGAAAATTCATTCCTACCATATTTTTTTATGATGTCAGGTGCTAGTCATCGACCTGTGGGGATTAGTAATGACCTTAGGGCTATGTTAGGATTGGATCAGTTATCGGGTTACTAGGGTACTCGGTATGGTTCGTGACATTTTTTCTATGAGTTTATATTAAAGGTCCACTAATTCTAGTTCCTAAGAAATTAGACTAAATATAATAAAATATATCTAATCAGGTTATACCCTAAATATTAGTTACATTCTATCCCCATGAACAAGAAAATGATCTTTCCTTGATGCATTGATATTTTACCCTATAATAAAATTATCAGTGGAAGATAAATTCCTCAATTTAATAAATATCCATTATATTAATATAAAATATCAATATAATAAAAAAATATTAACTATGAGTTTTTAAAACCCTAAAACAATGAATAAAACTGATATAATTTTAGAAACACAAGTAAAATCAAAACAAAATCATAGTCCCATAACTAATCCATTGTAATCTATTATTATGTTAAATAAATAAAATAAAATAATATAGAATTATTTTAAATGTAAAATTGTAGATTTAAAAAGTTTCAAATAGAAAAATGATATATAACATTTATATTATCATGAAATGAAAATTTTTATCATAATTATATATGGGAAAAATATATTCATGTATAATAAATTACAACAAAATAAAAAATAACATGAAATGTGAGGGAGATTTAAATAAATCATTAAATCTATTAATTAATTCAATTCGTTCCCTAAGGTATTTCATTTAAATAATTATTAGTTATGTTTCTCATTCTTATATTATTTATATATATTCTAGTTTAAATAGATTTAATTTGCCTTTATTCCATACCACTACAAACATTTGTCCCCATTTTGAACATAAGATCAACTTCACTATAATCTCAAGTGGATGTGAAATTCACACATAATTCCCTGATCCAATACCTTTATTCATTAATTACATTGTTAATTGATAATTAGTGCAAATTATGTTGACCCAAACTAAATAAATTTTCATTTTTATTTTTAACAGAGGATATCCCCTATTATATAGTTTACACGTGGGAAGAATTTTATCTACACTCTAATTTACTACAAGTTATAAAAACCAACTATAAAATTGAATCAATAGGTATTCTATTCAATGGAAAATATGAAAACCAAAAATATATAAAAATATTTTAATGAAACAAAAGACATCTAATATGAATTCTATTTATATTATTATATGTGTAGCCACATTATATAATCATGGAATTTAATAAAATTGTATTCAAGGGATATTTTATTTTCATTATTATAATTACTTTTCATATATATATTTAATTATAAAAATAAACTCCTTACTTATGGTAATGTGGGAATGAGAAATTATCATAACATAATATATATATATATATATATATATTGAGTAATAAAAAATCTTCATTGTGTTTTCTTAAAAAATAGAATAATCTATTTCATTGAAATTAAATCATTTTTACCAAAAATCACAATAGAATTTGAATCATGTTGTTGTTTTAATCCCAAGAATAAGTATATTCCCTTGATATGTTTAACAAAAATTAAAAAAATGATTCATCAAGAAGATAGAGAAATCCAAACTAAATATATAGATCATTTAATAACATTATTGGTGTCAATAAATTTATAAAATATTTATAAGTTTGATTTAGGTCAAATAAATAAAGGATTTTATTCTTTGTGGTGGTGAATAAACACATTTAAAAATAAAAAAAAATCATTACATCATATATTCCTCTTATAATTTATTTGGCTGCCAAATATAACCAAAATACGTTTTTTATATTTTTTTATTTATCTCATATATCAGAAAAACAATTTATTTATAATTAATAAGAGATCCATTATTTCATTGGTAGAATTTTAGTGTAACTACTATTCCATCATTATAAACCAGTTCATTACTTTCCCACATAAAAACTATTTCTTATTGATATGAGTATAAACATATAATAAATGTAATTTTATTCAATGATCATTTCTCATAAAAAAAATTCATTTTTAATATAGGATTAACTGATAATATCATGGATAATTATTACATTAATGAAATTTAATGGAAATACCAATTAATAAATAAATCCATTAAAAATGAGTGTCAATATATCTTTTCAAATCATTTTTTAATTCTGTTGTTACACTTCAATTGAAATTCTTACCACACTTGTTAAAATATGATAAAAAATATTATAATAATTTAATAGAGTTAGACATCCTCTACCAGAAAATGTATTTTTGGTATTTTTAAAATAAAAAACATTAAAAGGAAATGTGGGAACATTTATGGAAAAATTTCCAAAAAAATCATATTTTAAAATGAAAACACCAAAGAAGAGATAGTAGTCATGCATTAATTCCTTTATAATTGAACCCATTCTATTGCCGACTGACTTAATCACCTAGATTTAATCATATTAATAATTAAAAACTTATCATAAATTCCATTTATATAATACATAATTTTATTATTTTATTTTAAATATGACAATATCCTCAAATGGAATTTTATCATGCTCAAGTTCAATCACTCTATTTAACATTGAATTAGAACACTAATTATTATTTTTAAATATTTTCGTTACATTATTCATAATTATTTTTTTAAAAAAATAATTTATTTATAAAATTTTACAACATTTATATTGAAGATCTATATTCCAAAATAATTAATTTATTATTTGATGAACATTCCTTAATCATTCATATTTTAATTTTGGAATAAATATTAGAATTAATGAAAACTCTGAGGTTATTGTTATAAGTAAATTTATACAGATGAGTCTTTTGAAAATATGAGTCAAGAATATTAATCCATTTTAAATTTTTTTTCCTTATTTTTATTTTCGAATTATTAAAAGCATTAGTATGTTGATATAGAAAACATGCATGTGTGTGTTTCTCTTTTAGTAATATTTTTATAGAACCAAATCTATTTTCATGATAATATTACTTAATTAGAATAAAAAATTCCATTAATTAAATATTATTCATTTATTGAACTAATGTATTTGAATCCTTAAATTAGATTAACTTTCATTCACAAAAATAACCAATAATATATTTTAACTATCCCATTTGTGAGTTGTCTCAAATATTTCTTATGATTAATAACCTAGATTTTATAAGTGATATTTTTATAGAATAATTATTTGTTATATTATATTATATATTGTAATATAAAAATAAAAAATTGATAAAACTACATTTTATTTCATTTATTATGACCATTAAATTATTCATCAACTAAACCAATGAAAATTTTAAAAAGTAAAATAAGGAAAAAAATATAAAATAATAGAATAAGAGTGGGAAATTTTTTATGAAACGTTGAAACATTTTTCACATAATTAGTGCCCTTTTATCCATATTTATATCCTTATATTTGAGCTAATAAACATTTTTAAATTACTTTGAGATCTTGAGAGGAATAAAGAGGAATAAAATGTGGGTTTTGGAATATTCACTACAAAAAAGGGATTATTTCCCCACAACCCATTAGATGATACTGAAAAATAGTTGAATTCACTATTGTGTAAGGGTTTCACTATAGTGTGTGTGGTATAAGGAAGACTATTCCAAAGTATGTGATGTTGAACTGTACTAATGCCGACTGAGGGGAATATGTCATAAACTTCCTCATAGAGGATGGGCCCCTTAGAGTTTGTGCTGCAGTGCATAAAACCATTTCACAAGGTTGTTTACATGTTAATTAAAGATTTTTTTCTAACCATTAAGTCTTAGGGGTTTATGAATTTTGACTAAGATGTTATGTTTTTAATTATAAAACCAATTTTTGAATAAAAGAGGAGCCTCCATTGAATTTAGATTGATTATTAAACCATAATGGATTGAACCCTTGATACCCCATGAAAGTAAATATCCACCCATCATTTGATTTAATTATAGGATAACTAAATTACTAAATAAGAAAATTAATTACCTTGATTTACCCATTTTTTCTATAGAGGTGCATGCCTCGACCTGGTTATAAGTTTCAACACCTATTTCTTCAACATGGTGGTCAACCTCTAGTACTCCCCTATTCTGCATTCCTTCACCTTTACACAATGGTAGCCATTATTTTCATTATTTTAAAACTATTCTATGTTATTCTATTCTCCCTTTGGACAATGGTTTTCTTCTTCTAAAATAGTATTATTCCATATATGACTTTTTTTGTGTCGTCATGGTGTTCTCCAACGCACCACCATGTCACAACCTTATACATCTACCATGGAGTTCCCTCTTCAAAAGCCTTTACAAATGACCATGGAAGGTTCTCTAGTAAAGATCTTAGTGTAAGAATTGATTATTCCCTATTTATTACATTCATTAATCTATAAACCTTAACATGACAATTCAAAATAGGTTCTTGGATTCGTTGGTGTGTGAGACTGCTTGGATTGTGTGTAGATGTGGTATGGAGATAAAACCTCTAGAAATCATTGACATTGACATCAAAAACCATGATTATTGATGTTCCTTACCTTATTGGATTCTAAATACACATTTTACTATAGTATAATTTCTGTGTTGGAATATTAGTGTTCATTATTTAATTGTGATCACATATTGGTGTGTGAGTACCAAGTGATATCACATGAATATGTTGCTCAAGAAATTTTTGGGATTGTAAGAGTTTCCATGATGATTTTTGATTCACATGTTGGATATGTGTTGATTATATAATTCTCATGGTGTATTCTATAATTATTATCATTCTATTCATTGTCAGGATTTTCCATTTGGACGATTTGAATGTTGTATATGTGACAGGTGGCCATTGTGGTATGTTTACTCTACAAGGAGTGAACACATGGTGTGAGATAGTTACAATGAATGTTCATTAAAGCCTTGAAACATAGCCTCTACTCAATTACTTGTTGATTTCAAATAAGATCATTGATACCTGATTCCTTATTGATTTTAATTATTAGATGATGGCATATGGATTTTGTGTTGGTTAAAGATACTCAATTCCTTTTTGATTCCTTGTTTTACTCAACGATTTTTTAACATTGAATAGGTTACTCACTCTATGACTTATTAGGCCAATTTCATTATGATACCTATGCCCTACTTGTATAATCATGTTTTTATTTTGGTAATTATTAAACAATGTAAAGAAGGAATCAACTAATAATTAATTAGATAAAATAATATCTAAAGAGGCATGTTTAATGAATCCGGTTATTGTTATAATTTAATGATAATAAAATTGATTATATTATGAATGATTAATTGAATTTATTAAGGAAACCAAATCATGTTCATAGTTTTTGATAAAATAATTAAAGGAAAATTAAATTATTTATATAATTAATTTTTGTTAGCTATCATAGCTTTCTGCTTTGGTTTCCCATAGTTGGAACCTGTAAATGATGAATCGTCTAATTCAAGATGGAATAAGAATCAGTTGTGTGATAAAAGATAATTATATTATAGGGACTGATTTTAAAACTTTATTATTATTGTTTTTGAAAAGTTCTTTATGCTTTGGATCCATGATATCTCGTTATGCGTGAAGGATGAATGCCTTGCTTTAGGGCTAAGAACCTGGTTTTTATGTCTGTTTTCCGACTACATGTGATGTGACGTGAGCCTGTGATGGCTAAACCTGGGGGTATTTTGTGGTATGTGGGGAGGAGATTAATAGATGTTACACGAGACAAGGATAGATAAGTAGAAGGTCTATCGTGGTATGTGGGACGGGGAGGAACGGTTGTTGTGGCAGTAGTTGACACCTGTTGTGGTGAGATGCATTGAGATATGCATGGGGTGTCGAGTAAGACACCATTAATGAAACAAAAGGTTGGAGTTGGTCTTAAATATTTATATGAAGGTTTTATTCTTGTTTAGATCTATTGTTTTCTGATATAATGGGTTTTTTTTATCTTCTTTCTTTTACCAATTTCTTGAGGCAGATGGTTGGGCTTGGATTCTTACTTTGTTTGGTAGTTTATGAGATTTTCCTACAGTACCTAGTAATATGGATAGTAATTCTATAAATTAATGAATAACTTTTTAACTTATGTGGTTAGATAACATGGGTATTCTCTAACACCCAAATATTTCATAGTAAGTTATTTTCTTTAAAGTAACTCAATAGCTTGCGCTACACGCGACACCGAGTTCGAGCGCACCACGACTTACCAAACTAGCCATTCAAAAAGTAGTTATGAATAGTGTTAATTTAATTTTTGAATTTTATATACTTCATATAATTTTAGAATCCATATTATGTGTTTCTTATAAATAATATAAGGACAAATTCATTTTTTCAAATAAAAGAAGTATTTTCCAAAAAATGAAATTTTACTACATTTTAATGGAATTATTTTTAAAACCAATATTTGAAACTTTTATATATTAAATTTAATGAAATTAAATTCTTCTTTTGAATTGGGACATAAAATTTTATTTTGAATAATTTTTTGGTACATTTCTAAAAACTTTCATATTTTGATGAATACTGAAAAATACTAAATTTTAATTGAAAACAACTTTTATAATAATAATAATTTATAGAGATAAATTATGCATTTGAATGGTTTGGAAGTATAATTAGATTATATTTTTATCATTTAATACAATTTACATCATTATAAGTAAATTCACATTTAAATTTGACATATACAGATGTCAGTCTTTTGATAGTTTTTACTTTTTAAAAAACCCGCTTTTCAGTTTTGACAACATGAATTAATTTTAAATTAACTAATTCAACTTATATGTTTTGAATTTGGTATAATAGAATTAATTTTTGAATTCAGAATATGAAAATTTTATTTGGGTAAAGTTTTGGTATTTCTCTTAAAACATTCAATTTTTGATGAATAGTGGAAAACACTGTGTTATAGTTTAAAACCAACTTGTAATTTAAATAATTATTTATTTTATTTAAATTTAATTTAATTAAAAATAGATATATAATACCTATATAAGTTCAATATAATTCATTGTATTCATTTTATAATAAAATTAGATGCATAAAATTTTATTGAACTTTTTACGGTCTTTTACCCACCTTCTAGGAGCATTTTCCAATTTGCATAAAACTTAATTTTACTGCTTCTGTGAATTGAATTTAAAAAATCTGAGATACATGGTTAATATCAGCAAGTAAAATTTGGTTCAATAATATGAAAATAATTTTGGGTGAATAGTAACTTTTGACTTTTATTTACCATAGTTAAATGTAAATAGGGTAATTAAAGGTAAAAATGATATTAGAATTATCCTAAAACATGTAATAATTCTATTAGATAAGTGTAATTCGACAAAAAACAATCTTAGAAATAAAATATTATCCTTTAGGTCCACTTGGATTAGATTAGGACATTTATTATTATTTTATTTAAAGAAGAGTTAAAAGTGTTAAATTCAATGTTTATTAACTAAACCATTTTTAATATAGGGTCATACATGATATAAATTTGAATATATTATTTATTATAAATATAAAAATATTTCATATGTGATGATATTTTATTTATAATTTTCAGAGATTAAATAATTAAATTTATTTATGAGACAATGATGATGCAGTAATTACCTTCTTAATGAAATATTAAAATAGTTTATATTATTAATATTAAAATAAATATAATTTAAACGTTTTTATTCCATTCAAAAATTTTTTAGGTTAATATAACATGTTAGGTTTGATTAGATAAATTTTTTTCAAAGTGATAACGTTGTTATGACTTTCAAAAAAACAAAATACCAAAAATAGTGTCAAAATTAACATAAATTAGTTTTTAAAACAAATACTATATTATTGGTTGATATAATATTCCTTAAAATATAAGGTTCATACAAAGGTATTAAATAATATTATATATGTCATTAATGAACCACTAGAGGTTCCCTTGGAAGTTTATAGTAAGTTTATTAACCATATAGAGTAAGAATACAAGAAGACATGGTAAAAGTTAAACTATTTAACTAAGAGTTAATTCTAAAAGATAAGGTTAAAATGGTAACCTAAACTTGTCTAAAACCTATTGGTTGATAGTATTTAGAACCATCATCACATTATATTATAAATAAATCATTTTGGACCCATTAGAAACCGAAAATGATTTTATTATAAAATAATATTTCAAGATTTTCCTAAAGTGACCCTCAACTCTCTTATAAAAGGGTAACTCCCCTTCTCTTAATTTCACACCTCCAAAGCCATTTGAATCATCCATAACCTACCAAAATATCTTCCCAACTTCCCTAAATTCAACTTAGAGGCCATAATTTGATCATAAATCCATCCTACAGAGCCCTTTTGATCAACTCAAAAGGAAACACCTAAAGAAGGGATAATAATTTCACCACCATCTTTCAAGTTCTTTTCTTCTTCCACTTCCTTTTTATTTTTTTGTTTACATACCAAAATAATAAATACAGTACCTTGTACATAAAATTATGTTATTATAAATATGTTACAACCATATTTATTATTCTATCCATCCTATAAATGACAAAGTCACCATACGTGCGTACGTACGATTTACCGTCTGCACGTCGTGGTGTAGTTTGTTATTCATACACTTCATTATTTGGATGAGTATATTAATGAGTATAATTGATTTAAATAATAAATATAACATGTTAATTATTCTCTATATATGATATACCATCCAATTAAATATGATTTCACCCTCAATATAATGATATTGTCACTCGTGCGTACACAAGACTTACTGTCTCCACGAACGCGATGAGATTCATTCTCCATCGTAATCATTCAAGAATAATTTTCATTTTTTGATTAAAAATAATGTTTAAGAACTCTATATAATTCTGGATATGAATCAAACACTTCCTATACATAATAAACGTGACTTACGTAACAAAACATCAAAATGAAAATGAATCAGTTAACAACCAAAACAATGATACTACTGAAATATCATTAACAAAGCAATATTATTAGATCATATATGATATCATATTTATGAATTTTGTTCTTTTATAATTTAATTAATATTATTTCACCATTATACTAGAGGTTAACCTACCCTATACTATGGAAAAGTACAAGGTAAGGGGTTTCTCATCACAATTTTAATTCTGTGAGATTTCCATTGTTCGCCACTTATTTATTGAATGTGGTGTATCGAGTACTGCCATTTGATATATATTATCATGATTTTCTTTATATTAATGGTATTATATGATTCATTTTGGGGTTATTAACTTTTTTTCACATGACTCGATTTATTACAACGTGGTAAGGGATTTTCATCTCGCTTCTTATTTCGGTGAGATTCATGATAGATTGCCACTATTTTCTTTTGTGTTGTGTATATAATTCCCATGATTGTATTACCTGTGTAATATAATTTAATTTATGGGTATTTATATCTTCATTGTATGATCCTTATTTTATGGGGTGTATGTTTCGTAAGTCACCAAATCGGTAAAGGATTTTTTACTTTCGATTTCCGCTCATTGGGTTTAACACAAACTTCATTGATTACTTTACTCCAATATTATGTGTGAAATCACAATTTATTTACTTATGTAGTAATTTAAAGGCCCCTTTTTATGGATATACTTTCGATACACATAATCAATCCACTGATAAATTCTTACATCATCGATATAAACTTGATAAGAGTAATTTTAACTCAATTTCTATTCATTGAGTTAAAAATCCAAGTCATTGGTGTTGTTTTTACAAGAATACGTGTGAATGTATGATGATTGATTTACACAGAATATAAAATCATATTGAGTTTATTTATATTTGTCACACATAATTATGTCATCGATTTATCCTTAACCTAAGGATACAGTCTTTTTAAATGAATTCATCTCAACTTATATTCCATTGAGACTTCTTTGTTATTATGCACCAATTCACTTTTATTTGGTGTATATAATGTACTTTGACATAGTATATCAGGAATCCATTTATTCACATGATATTATGAAGTTTTTTTTACCTCAATTATTTTTATTCAAGCATCTCTCATTTTTGTAAGAACTCTAACTAAAATATCATTTTAAATATTTTTAAAATTTATTCTTGTAAATCTTTATCATTAATGTCCATGTTTTAAAAATGGTTTAAGGTTTTATTTATATGAACATTATGGTTTTAAAATTGAAATTCATTTTAAAACATTCAAAGTGTTATGGGAAATTTTTATTCAAAAATCTATTTTAAACAACAACTTTATAAATAGTGAGACTTTTAAATGTTTTTATAATAAAGGGATATTTCTATCAAAGATTTTTACTGATAATTTTCAACTCTATCAAAATCCTTTACGGGATATTATTCTTTATTGAGGTTGATTTATTATGATACAAATATTCCATACTGTATTGAACGTTTTTTGATATGTTTTACTGTGGATGTGTTATTTTTATACCATTCATGGTTTATAGATAAAGCATTGACAATTTTTATGCTAGTTTTTATACGAATGTTTATGTTATTCTTAAAACTTTTCATATGAGGTATTCATTTTACTTAATAAGTGAAAGGTGAATCCCGTTATAGATCTTCGATACATCAGTAGGTCTCATGAGACAAACTAGTGTATTTCCACAAAACCTTGACAAAATATTATTTGTAGTCTTGGCACAAGGCCTTGACTATGTAGTTCTGAAGTCGAGCGTTATGCATTACATCATTATCAAATTAGTTATTGATATTACATGTGATTATTTGACTAGAATAATATCCATGTGAATAAGTAAATGTAATTATTTGATTTATCTTTTCTATATTATGCTGAAGTTTAATTTTAAAAGGCTTGTGTTCTAGTCTTATACGTTTCCTTAAATGTTTATTCTTATTTATGACAGTTTCCGCTATATTGTTATCCTTACTGAGTATCTGAGATCACCCCATTCTTATGTTTTATTTTTCTCAGGATGAAAAGAATTATATTACGATTAACTTGCATGAATAGGCTAAGGGATATAAGAGTGTTCAATGGGGACACAATGTTATTTTTTCAGGATGCAATGTAAAACTTATGTATGTATCTTGTACTTACAAGGCTAATAAACTAATCGGTCTTTCATTACATGATTCCTTGTATCATGCCAATGTTATTTAATAATGCACTAATTCTTGGTAATTGGGGTCGGGGCATTACAATTGGTATCTGAGGAAGTTTAGTACAAACCTTGGAAGCTATATTTAGAAAAAACTCTGATTAGGAAACACTACCCTAAGATAGACACTGAGGATTAATATCGAAGAAAATCCAAAAATTTTGGTAATGTAAATATTATGTGGGTTTTCCAAGAAATACATCCCTGTCTAGATATGAGCAGGTAGATGCTGCTCTGGCATAGATGTACCTTGGAGTGAAAACTCCGACAAGGAGTTTTGGGCTTGACCCGAGGTATCCTGGTACACGATAACAAGCCTTGCTGCACTCTTGGTAATGACACTCCTGGGGGATATGCTTAGGATAATTAAAATTTTCTTTACAAAATGATTTGAAGTATTCTAATATAAGATGAGAATAAATAACCTTGGTCAATCCTAAGGTATTTTAGATTGAAAATAAGTTGTTATGATATAATCTAAATGATTTTATGACTCACACTATGCTTTCTTGTGTTAGTCAATAGCTAAATTCCAAGTAAGTCATAGTAACATTGAACATGATGTAAAAGGTGGGAATTGTGGTGGAAATGAGTAATGAAATGGATTTTTTATAGGTGTAAAAGATATTGTGTTCATACTGAATCAGTTTTCCAAAAATATGATTGACAACATATATATTAACCAACTCCCGGACTCAATAAAGAAGAGAAAGGCAATGAATGATAAGAGCTCTAGTAGTGGAAACCATAGAGAAAAGAAAGCTCAATTTCCATCATGCAGGAAATGTGGAAGGAGACACTAAGGAAAGTGTCTCAATGGAACAAAGAAATTCTTTATGTTTTGGAAATAAGGACATAAAGTAAAGAATTGATGAGAAAAAATGAAGAGTAATATGGAAGAAAATAAAAATGATCCCAAGAATCCATTTACAGTCATTTTCCATAAATGCAGGGGACCTGGGCATTACTTGAGTGAATGCCCTATTCTATAGGATGATCTCTTGGTCAAGGAAGAACCTATGTGAATATAAATGGATGGTGAAATGTTTAAAATTATTAGTGCTCTTTGTTTTTGGGATTACTTTGGAAGCCTTTTCTCTTGTATTTGTAACCCTATAATTTGTTATGTGAAAAATTCTATTTTAGGAAAATTATCTTTTCTATTGTTTATATAGTTATAAATAACAATTTCAATTTATATTTTCCTTGAATTTGAGGCAATTACAGGTTATTAAATTTTGGGATGAAAATGGGAGGTCTGAGGTAACATTTGTGGTGAAATTATGTTATGGTTATTTTGAGGAATTTATCTCATTTTGGGAATGTTATTAAATATAGATTTTGAAAAAGGATAACAAGTAGATCGTGTGACAACCCATCACATCGGAAAGAGCTACGTGAATTGAACCCACAACCAGAGTACGATTGTGATTTATCGCCTACCACTGGACTGCATGAAGTCCCTAGTTAGTGTGACTAATTATTTTTAGTTAAATGATTTTATTGATCAATAATAAGTTGATTTGGGATCTTATTTCTTATCAAATATATATATTTAGTATATGAAAATGATTTGGTGATTAAGTGATAAATTTTATTTTGGAAGATGTTTGCTCTGTTGGGAACACTATATGCCTTAGGAAAATAAAATACTTTTGGATTTAATTTGAGGAGTAATGGTGGATTTTATCTATGTTTTTATTGTGGATTTTAGAGATTTGGGTTATTTATGGAAATGATTAACCTATCATAGAGAATATGTGATTAGGTTAATTACTTTTAAGTATATGAATTTTATATTAGTCGATGTTATTTGGAGATATAATTTAAAGTTGAAGACTACGTAATCAAATTATTCAATGTTTTGGGTTTCAATATTAGTTTGGATTATATTGAAGGATTTTATGGAAAATTGTTTATTGAATGGTATTTATTGAACTTTGGGTATTGTTGGTTTAATTTTAGAAATTTAGATCAGTATTTATTTCTCTAAAGGATTATCCTTTTTGGGGATTATCTGATCTTATACTAACCATTTTGGTTTTTTTAATCTCTAAAGACAAGGTATATATACAGTTTATCCTTTGTGGATTATGTGATTCTCTAGAAGTTGATTCTAGCACTTCAGGTGTGACTAAGTCATCTTGAATACTCATCGTTTGAAAAAAATATATTAGTTAGTGGTATAAATTTTTTGAAGGATGAAACTCTACTTAAAAAGTAAGTATATCTCTTTATGTTCTTAGTCAATCTCATAAATAAATTCCTCAACTTATATGAAGTGTAACTTAAAACAAAAAACATTTTCCATTTACTTTTACTACTGGGAAACTAATGACCATTTATCCTATCACAAGTTTGTGGTTTTCTTGTTGTTAACTTTCTCCTGATCATGTTTTCTATCACTATCACTCAGAACTTGACACTTAGTTTATCTTCAATAACCATGTTTTCCTACCTGTAATCCTAGTATGGGTTATCTCAGGGGAACTGATTACTTATCTTTCTTTATTTTAATGTGATAGTTTTATTGACTCTTTTTCTGATGTGGGACTTTGAATGAAGTTACCAAGCCCAATTTTAAAATTAAGAGGATGCAGTTTACAACAGGGGGGAAGAATGCAACACCCCAAGATTTCATAGTAAGTTATTTTCTTTAAATTAATTCAAAATCTTGCGCTACACGCAACACTGAGTTCGAGCACACCACAACTTACCAAACAAGCCATTCAAAAAGTGGTTATGAATAATATTAATTGAATTTTGAATTTTATATACTCAATATAATTTTAGAATCCATATTTTGTGTTACTTAGACATAATATAAGAACAAATTTTTTGGTACTTTTTTAATAACTTTCTTATTTTGATGAATACTGAAAAATACTAAATTTTAATTGAAAACAACTTTTTTAATCAAAAATAATTTATAGTGTAAAATTATACATTTGAATGGTTTAGAAGTATAATTAGATTATATTCTTATCATTTAATACAATGTAGGTCATTATAAGTAATTTCATTTTTAAATTTGACATAAACACATGTCAATCTTTTGGTAGTTTTTACTTTTTAAAAAACCTGCTTTTCAGTTTTGACCATGGGAATTAATTTGAAATTAATTAATGAAACTTATATATTTTTAATTTGGTAGAATATAATTCATTTTTTAATTATGAATATCAAATTTATCTTAGGGTAATTTTTTGGTATTTTTCTGAAAACATTCAATTTTTGATGAATAGTGAAAAACACTGCGTTATAGTTTAAAACCAACTTTTAATTTAAATAATTATTTATTTTATTTATATTTAATTTAATTAAAAATAGATATATAATATCTATATAAGTTCAATATAATTCATTTTATTCATTTTATAATAAAATTAGATGTATAAAATTTTATTGAACTTTTTACGGTCTTTTACCCACCTTCTAGGAGCATTTTCAAATTTGCATAAAACTTAATTTTACCGCTTCTATGAATTGAATTTAAAAAATCCGAGATACATGGTTAATATCAGTAAGTAAAATGTGGTTCAATAATATGAAAATAATTTTGTGTGAATAGTAAGTTTTGACTTTTATTTACCATTGTTAAATTTAAATAGGGTAATTAAAGGTAAAAATGATATTATAATTATCCTAAAACATGTACTAATTCTATTGGATAAGTGTAATTCGACAAAAAATAATCTTAGGAATAAAATATGATCCTTTAGGTCCACTTGGATTAGATTAGGACATTTATTATTATTTTATTTAAAGAAGAGTTAAAAGTGTTAAATTCAAAGTTTATTAACTAAACCATTTTTAATATAGGGTTATACATAAGATAAATTTGACTTTAAAAATTCATCAGTAAGATAAAAATATTTCTTACATAATGGTATTTTATTTATAATTTTTACAGATTAAATAATTTATTTTATTTATGACACAATGATGATGCAGTAATTACCTTCTTAATGAAATATTAAAATAGTTTATATTATAAATATTAAAATAAATAGAAATTTAAAGTTTTGATGCCATATATTAATTTTATAGGATAATATAACATGTTAGGGTCGATTATATAATTTTTTTTCTAGGAGATAAGGTTTTTATGACTTTCAAAAAAACAAAATACCCAATAGTGTCAAAATTGACATAAATTAGTTTTTAAAACAAATACTATATTATTGGTTGATATAATATTCCTAAAAATATAAGGTTTGAAAAAAGGGCTTAAATAATATTATATATGTCATTAATTAACCACTTGAGGTTCTCTTGGAACTTTATAGTAAGTTTATTAACAATATAGTGTAAGAATACAAGAAGACACGATAAAAGTTAAACTATTTAACTAAGAGTTAAATCTAAAAATAAGGTTAAAATAGTAACCAAAACTTTTATTAAACCTATTTTTTGAGATTATTTCGACCCATCCCAACTTATATTAGAAATAAATAATTTTGGGGCCATTAGAAACCGGAAATTAGTTTATTATAAAATAATATTTCAAGCTTTTCCTAAAGTGACCCTCACCTCTCTTATAAAAGGGTACTTCCCCTTCTCTTAATTTCACACCTCCATATCCATTTTTCTTGGACAAACCATGAAAAAATATCTTCCCAACTTCCCTTAATTAAACCTAGAGGCCTTACTTTGATCAAAAAGCTAACCTAAGGTTCCCTTTTGATCAACTCAAAAGGAAACACCTGAAGAAGAGGTAACAATTTCACCACCCTCTTTCAAGTTCTTTTCTTCTTGCACTTCCAATTTCTTTTTTTTTCCATAAAAAAATAATAAATCTAGTAACTTATACATAATTTGATGTTATTATAAATATGGTACAACCAAATTTGTTATTCTATCCATCCTATAAATGACAAAGTCACCATACGTGCGTACGTACAACTTACCATCTCCACGTCATGGTGTAGTTTGTCATTCAAACACTTTATTATTTGGATGGGTAAAATAATGAGTATAAATGATTTAATTAATAAATAAAACATGTTAATTATTCTATATATATGATATATCATCTAATTACATACTATTTCACCATCAATATAATGATATTGTCGCTCGTGCGTACGTACGACTTACCATCTCCATGAACGCGATGAGATGCATTCTCCATTGTAATCATTCAAGAATAATTTTCATTTTATGATTAAAAATAATGTTTACAAACTTAATATAATTATTTATATTAATCCAATAAATCTTAAACATAACAAACATGACTTATGTAACAAAACACATAAAGGAAAACGAATCTGTTAACAACCAAAACAATGATACTAATGAAATATCATTAACAAAGAAATATTCGAAGATCATATATGATATTATATTTATGTATTTTGTTCTTGTATAATTTGATAATAATGATTTCACCATTACAAAGGTGTTTAACCTACCCTATACAAAGGAAAAGTACAAGGTAAGGGGTTTCTCATCTCACTTTTAATTCCATGAGATTTCCATTGTTCGCCACTTATTTATTGCATGTGGTGTATCATGTACTTCCATTTGATATATATTATCATTATTCTCTTTATATTCATGGTATTCTGTGATTCATTTGGTGGTTATTAACGTTTGGTCATATGACTCGATTGATTACAACGTAGTAAGAGATTTTCATATCACTTCTTATTTCCATGAGATTCATGATAGATTACCACTATTTCCTTTTGTGTGGTGTATGTACTGCCCATGATTGTATTCCTTATATAATATAATTTAATTTATGGGTATTTATATCTTCATTTTATGATCCTTCTTTCATGGGTTGTATGTTTCATAAGTAACCAAATCGGTAAAGGAATTTCTAATGTTGATTTCCACTCATTGGGTTTTACCCAAACTTCATTGATTACTTTACTCCAAGATTATGTGTGAAACCAAAATCTATTTACTTATTTAGTCTTATACATTTCCTTAAATGATTATTATTATTTATGACAGTTTCCGAAATATTTTTATCCTTACTGAGAATCTGAGCTCACCCCTTTCTTATGTTTTATTTTTCCTAGGATTAAAATAACTAGTATATTTGTTTAGGTGATGAGTTAGTTTCACTTATTGTTCACTATGATTTAGTATGATTTTTTTAACTTTTTAATGAGAGGATATGGGGAGGATCCTAATGAGTATATTTTTATAACCACCCTATGTATATATAAAATGTTATTTAGGTCAGTTGGAGTAGTTTAGAGATCTAGCTGCTTACTATAAAATTGGGGTTTATCAGGAGATATTTGGGATTTGTGGTCACTTTCATCATTACCTTTCTTTTGGTACTTGTAGTTTTCTATTTAGTTGTAGTAGTTCTTGCATGATGTTGCATTTATGTACTAAGGTCTTATTTTATATTGTTGTATGAGTAGGAGTTGGTTGGTGTCTCTATTATATCTTTATTCTGCATGTGTTCTATTAGAGGGTAATTCCTCCCATCTATGTGCTTACAATAACCTTAGTGCTAGTCTCCAACTCGGGGCCTACTGGAGGTAGGCCATGAGTTTCACTACATCTCTTCGCCCATTTCCTGCCCAAGAGGGGTATTAGTTGTGTGGAGGGGGTCATGAAAAATTGGTATCATATTTTGGTTTGTGGATATGATAGAGATTGGATTTAGGCATAGGCGAGGTTTTGTGGGATGGTAGGGCAACAATATTAGCTAAGTTTAGTAAGCACTATAAACATATGATACCAGCTGATACACAGGTATTTAGGCCCCACATGATTTTGTGCATGGAACTTTAAGCTTACAGTGACTACTAAATGTGGTGATACTAGTTATATTGTAGAGGCCTAGGAAAGGATCATGCATCATCCTTCTTTTAACCTTTGTTGGAATGGATAGACCATGGGATATGTTAACCTAAAATGAATAAAATAAAACAATTAATTAATGTTAAATCCTTCAATATTCCAGTTTTATGATCTCTAAATATTTATTATTTTTCATGTATGTATCATGATTGAAATACTCATCATGTTCGTGCAGAATATGTTCATAAGTTTGTTCAAGTAGATTGCCAATGAGTGGAGGTTGATGTCAAATTCACTTCGATGAGGACACTCAGAGAGTTTTAGTTCTAGAGTATGTAGAGGTATGAGAACTCTGTTTAAGATGAATTCATGGAATATTGGTCGGTTGAGGTTGAGATAGCCTTCATTTTGATCCGTTCTTAGATATATAATTGTGTATCATTGGTTGTGATGATGATGCATGGTGAAGCAAGGCAGTGGTGGTTCTTGTTCCACTGAGATCACGTGGAGTCGACAGTCTTGTGGGAGGTGTTCTGATACCAGTTTAGAGATGAGTTTCTTTATTTTATCATCAAGGTGTCCAGTCTCTAGTAGCTTATTACCCTTCAGAAGCGGTGATCTAGTGTGTGATAATTCAGGATCCACTTTAGGAACCATCTACGATATTTCTCATACTTATTTCCAGTTAAAAAGGATAATGAGAAGAATTTTGAGGAGTCTTTTCATCCAGATATCCAATGTTAAGGAAACCTATTTATGTTTAAGATGTTTCTAAATGTGTTGGAATGAATATAGGTCATTGAGAGTATGTTATCTAGAACTGGATCATGACTATAGGGGAGTCATCAAGATTCCTCATGATGTAGAATAGTGGTTCAGGGTTCCCAGTTATCAGGATAGAAGAGCTTTCAATCAGCCGGGGGTAGGTCCTAACCCCTATGTCTCATTTCTATAGGGAATAGACTCCTATTCTTATTCTAAGAGATCATACACATTTTATTCTTATGGTTTTTAGTTCCATCAACAACGAGATTTCTCGACCATTTTGAGTGTTCATCTTGAACCAATTGTTCTTCTTCAGGTTCCACTATTGCGATAGTTCTAGCTAAGGTAGTAGCAGAAGGTTTCTCCAATTTTTGAAAAATCAATTGTAAATGGGGAAGGTATAGGACAACCCTACAATGCTCCCCATCCTCAAAAAGCATAGAGCGGCTGTGGTGGTGGTCTTCATCAGGGTTAGTGAAGCCGTGGAGCCAATTGTGTTAAATTCATGATTTAATATTTACAGTGATAGGAGATCCAGATGTCTTTTAAGGTATACTATACTTTTTTTCTACTTAGGTTGATTCCTTGATTAATCTAGGAAAAAAATAATTTATATCACCTTACATTTTCCATGATTTAGGATTTGAGGAAAGTAGACATCCGTTTCCCTTGGCATTGACTATGCCTGTTTGAGGTCAGGATGACTTGTTTAAATTATGTAGAGACCGTGAGAAAGTTCTGGTCCAAAACTTCTCTTGGTGATATTTCCTATGTTTATGGATACAACCATATGAAATCATCCTCTATGTGGATAGGTTGTATTAGGTTTTGACTATCACGGATTACTTCAAGAGAAGGTTGTTTTCTTCGTTGTTGATGGAGATGTAGTAGTGTTTATTGGTGAGCGAGAGCCTTAGATGGGTCAAAGGTATATTACATCCTTATCATCCATGATGGATGAGATGATGTTTATTTTATCATAAGTTCAATAGTTTGAATTTACCATGGTATTATATAAGTACCCTGATGTCTTTCTTGAGGAGGCTATAGGGTTACCTCATAGGATAAAGATCGAGTTAAAGATCTAAATAAAACTAGATATGTCTCCTATCTTGATGTATATGTATAGGATGGAGCATTATGAGTTTTGAGAGCTATGTATACATATCAATGGTCCATTGCCGTGTGATTTTTTTCATCTAATTATGTCACTGTGGGGTGCACTATTTTTGTTCATGAAGAAGGATGATGACAATTTGTGGTTGTGTATAGATTATCATCAATTGAAACAAGTGAAAATGAGGAACCTCTATCCCCTTTAGAGGATTGATTATTTATTCGATTAATTTAAGGGTTCATATTGGTTCTTGAAGATCAATTTGTGGGTAGGATATCATCGAATGCGTGTTAAATATGTGGTTATCTAAAAGACTTCATTCCATTGTCATCATGAGCGTTATGAGTTTGTTCTAATGTCATCCAGTGTAACAAATTCTCTTAATGTGTTCCTGGGGTTAATAAAAACTATGTTCCATGAGTTTCTATATATGTTCTTGGTGGTTTTAATCAATGAAATCCTTATGTAATCTGCATCGTAGGAGGATGATGAAGATCATGTGTATCTCATTGTATGAGTTCTTTTCAATTAGATGTTTTTTGGGATGTTGCCAAAGTGTGAGTTTTGGTATCGATAAGTATATTTCTTAGTGCCTATTGTATCCCAGTATGGATTATCAATGGATATATTAAAGGTATAAAAATTTGTGTGTTGAGACGTCCTCAAGATAGTGGTAGAGGTGAAAAGTTTCCTTGGTTTTGTAGGGTATTACAGGAGGTTCATAGCTTATTTTTCTGGGGTTGTGAATCCTTTTTTAGTATTGAAAATAAATGAACAACCATTCTTGGGGACTGATAAGTGACATACATCTTTTGAGTATCTGATGGAGAAGTTGGCCAATGATCTAGTTCTTTTTCTTCCAGTATAAGGAGTCCAGTTTGATTTTTTCTATAATGATTTGTGTCTTGGGATGGGATGTGTATGATTTAGTAGAGATTAGTCATTTATTATGGGTCTCGGTAGTTACATCCCCATGAGCGTAACTATGCCACCAATGATCCTGAGTTGGTGGAGGTGGTGTTTTACCTAATGTTTTAGTGGAATCACCTCATAGGTGAGCATTTTTTTTCTTCACAAATCATAAGATTATGATGTATGTTTTCTACCAATGTGACATGAACATACATCAACGTCAGTGGATAGAGTTATTGCAAGATTATAAATTCGAGATCTCATAAAAACTTGGAAAGAATAATGTTGTAGTTGATTCACTAAGAAGAAAGTTGTTCAATGATGCAGTGCATGAATCAAGTTATTCCAGGAGAGTGATTGAAAAAATTTCATAATTTTAGCTAGATATGGGAGAAGTCAGGGGTAGAGGTTTTCATTTTCAGATGATGGTGTAATAATGTCTAGTGAGGCCAGTGGAGGAATCCCTATTGGATGATCTTGATGTGGATTTCTGGGGATACCGAGATGTTTTTTGATAAGCCTCTGATGGTTGGCCTAAGGATGAAAACCACCAGGTGTTGTGCCAAGGAAGGAATTTTGTTCCTTTGGTTATGATTGAGATTGTTTTCATATATTTCCATATTTCACCTTTGGCGGTGAATCCTAGTGTGAAAAATATGTACCAAGTTTTAGCGGTCATTTTTGGTGGCATGGGTTGAAGCGTGAAGTTATAGAGTTTGTGTGTCGAGGATTGGTTGTGGGTGTAAGCTTTCTCCCTTGTTTTTTGTGACTTTAAAGGTGTTGGATTGTGTCAGAGATAGGGAATATTAGATAGTGCCCCCCATAGATGAGCCAAATACACTATGTTTTTCAGGTGTCGCTTCTCCATCATTATCTTAATGACGACACTCACATCATCAATTGAGGAGATATTGATGTTGAAGATGAAATGACTTTCAAAGAGTGGCATGTAGAGATCCAAGAACACTGGGATAAGGTGTTTCACAAGTGTTCTATACTATTGGATTGTGTCTTGTGACAACATGGTGGCATTTAGAAATATTCTTAGGAATGTGAGTCATAGATTCATACTCAGTACCTAGTGATGTTTGATGTTTAGATCTTCTCTTGTAACACTGTTCATTTTTTGGTTTTAGAACTTTCTTTTATTTTATGAGATGGATCTCTCATTAAATGTCATGGTTTAATATATTTCAATGGGAGATGAATATAAATAAGGTATTCCACATTCTTTCTATGTTTTTATTCTTGAGGTTAGATGGGATACACTGCCCCTATAAGTGGACAATACTCTACGAGTAGTTCATCTACTCATCATGTCGAGCCCCTTTTTCTTAGAAGGGGTGGTTGAGATCCTATGGTGGTGATGGATATGAGAGTTATCTCTTGGGGTACCTCATAGTATGACCCCATTTTTTGTTTTTTTATCTAGGTTTGTTTTAGATTCTCAAGGATGAGAATTTTTTGAGAGGTATCCGATGTAAGGGATTGAATCCATGTGGATCGACTATTTTCCTATTTCTGAAGGCTGAGGTGTTCGGAGGATGGTTGGATGAAGTCTAGAGGAGTTTAGCTTCAAGATTCTTAAATTAGGAGAGAATTTCACATTGTGAAATGTTATACAAAGTGAAATAGGTTTTCCTAATGTGTAATATATAGAGTTTTCAAAAAATTAAATAAAATTAAGAGGCAATGTGTTTTTAATGAAAAAAGAATTTAGAGGAATACCTGACGTGAATGGGGATTACACGTCATGTAATTCCCAAATGTCGCAAGTTTTAAAAGATTTCCATCTGCTCAGGTTGTCAAAACCTATAGTTGTAGCAACTCTCTCTTGAATCGAGGTAACTCGGTGATACCCATTCAATGTTTTAGGGATTGTTTCATCAATAATCAATTCCTAGATTCCATATTCGATTCATGGTGACCCGGGTTGACCTAAGGTGTGTTTTTCCTTCATTTTATAGTGGTTTCTACCAATTTGATATATTTTCCACTAGTTATTCTTCCTTTTGATTTCATATAATCTCCCCTAATTCTAATGGGGTATTTATTTGTTTTTGGTTTGTGTGGATGTTCCGTGGAATCCTCAGGTGGATGTAGTTATTGAATAAGTGGTTATTATAGATCAATTTCATGATCCTTTATCGTGTGAAGAATGTTGAGGAAAATTTTAAGGTAGGGGATTTATTTCTTCTATAAATTTACAAGAAATCATATAGTTAGCAAGATTTATCACCTTATAACGTAATGAAATTTTATGAATAATTAATTTAAAAAAATTAACTAATTGGTATTGATCACCTAGTGATGTTTCTACTTTGTAACATGATAATAGTTTTCCCTTGATTTGTGAGATATTTCAATATCTATGAATTTATTGGATTCTCATGTTGTTCTTTATGGAAATTGGTAAAGAACATAATTATGGAATTAACTGATAATTAATTGGATACAAGAATAATTAAAGGGAAATTCATAATGAATCTGGTTGTTGTTTTCATTTTATGATAATCAAATAGATGCAAGTATGTATGTTTAATTTAATTGGTTAAGGATCCTTAATAATGTTGATTATTGTTGATGAAATAATTGTATGCATGTTAAATTAGTTGTTTAATTAATTTTTGATAGATTTTATAGCTTTGTTCTTAGGATACATATAGTTTGAACCTTTAAATGATGAATTGGTTAATTCATGATGGAATAAGAATTGGTTGTTTGAAAAAAGATAATGTATTTATATACCCTTAGTTTCCCACTCTCTTGTGAAGGACAAGTGCCATATGCTTTGGATCTATGAGGCCTCATTGTGTTTGAAGGCTAAATTCCATGTCTTAGGGATAAGAACCTAGTTTTTATGTTTGTTTCCCTACTGACTATGATGTGATGTGAGCATGGGATGGAAGATCCTTGAGGGTTGTTGTGGTATTTGGGGTGGAGAGGATTGGATGTGATGTGAGCCTCATATAGATGATCCTAGAGAGCTATTGTGGTATGTGGGGTGGGGAGGCTTGGTTGTTGTGGTAGCAGTTGGTGCCTAGGGTGGTGTTTTGCATCGAGATATGCATGTGATGTCGAGTGGGATATCATAGATGGCAGAATGAGCTGAAGTTAGGCATATCATTTTATATGAAATCTAGATGTTTGTTTAAATCTATTGTTTATCCGAAAACCATGTTGTTTGTTTATATACTATCCTTTCCACACTACTTGAGGCAGATGGATGTGCTTGGTTTCTTTCCTTGTTTGGTAGCTGAGGAGCTTTCCCTAGAGTACCTCATAATATGGAAAGTAATTTTCTTAATAAATTAATAAATTTTTAAGCCATGGGGTTAGATATCCTGAGGATGAAATTATGAAGTTATAATCGTGAGACGTCATCGACTTAGTTTTCTTGTTCCTCGTGGGCATAGAATTTGGTTGTAATGCTAAGGTAATTTAATGTGGAAAATTTTAATGGTCAAATAATTAATTAATGTAAAGTGAAACTGATTTAAAATAATAAGATATCTTAATGTAACTCTTTAAATGGTTGTGTTCTTATAGGATAGATGGTCTTAGCAGTAATTCCGAGAGTTCGATAGATGTTAGATACAGTTGAGTATGAGGCTTGGTTATGACCATAGTTTATTTGTGAGGTATATTATATCATGTAATTTTATTCCTAAATGATACTCCACCATATTAGTTAGGGAAACTAACACCCTGAGGATTCTGAGCCATGGGGGGTGTTTTTCACAACATCCAAATGGGAGGATTGATGGCTGAGTATGCCCTTTGGCCACACTCTCTTCTCTTGGTAGTAACTTGTGCTGGTATGAATGGAAGTTATTTTTCCCCATATATGTGTGTAGATGGATATAACATTTTGGGATAATTTCACACACATATATTATGGATATAGTTTCCTAAGGACTACTATAGGTATAAAATTTAGGGATAATGATGGATTGAGGATCCTTACTCTGTGTATGGGATGTGATGGCTTGATATGTAATAACTGATGTATGATATAAGTTACGTGGGCTGTGGTGGATACCATGAACTAACTGGTTACTTTTTTTATGTACATGGTGGTGTGTTTCGTGAGATTCATGTTTTTGTGCTTTGTCTAGGTGTATGCGAGCTAGAATTTGTAGAGAGAGAGGTCCAGGACGTGTGATGTTAGTGTATATTAGCAAACCAGTGGGGAAGTGGTAGAGGGTTACCATTAATGTTATTTTTTATATCATATTATCTTATTTGTGATAATTCATGATAATAGACATGGTGAGGTTGGGAACTTAGTATACTTATTAAGGTGATGAGTAAGTTTCACTTGTCTTTCTCTGTTCTTTAGCATGATTTATTTAGTATTTGTATGAGAGGATATTAAGAGGATCTTACTAAGTATACTATTATACTCAACCTATGTATATATAAAATGTTTTAATGTCACTTGGATCGTGTTGGATATTAAACTGGTTACAACTAGATTGGGGTTTAGCATAACTTTTTTGGGATTCATGGTCACTGTTGTCTTTATCTTTATTTTGGTACTTGAAGTTTTTCTTTTAGTTGTAGTCATTTTTTCATGATATTATATATCTATACTTGAGTTTTCTTTTATATTTTAGTCTGAGTAGGATTTGGTTGGTGTCTAACTTTTCTCTCTCTTCTACATGTGTTCTCTTACAGTGTAATGCCTCACATCTGTTTGTTTACTACACCCTTAGTGCTAGTCGCCTACCCGGGGACTACTGGAGTAGGTGTTCAGGTTTCACTATCTTCATTATCACATATCCAGCCCAAGAGAGGTACACCTTGGGGGGATGTTTTCATGGTAGTGTATGATATGATTACATCCATGGACCCAGAGAAGGTTGAGGCTATCATATCCTAGACATGTCCCCACAATGTGTTTGAGATCAAGATATTTCTAGGCTTAGTGGTATATTAAAAATGGTTTGTACATGACTTCTCCTTACAATCAGACCTAATAATAGCACATACAAATAAAGGAGTAAGTTCAAACAGTCATACCAGGGTGAATCTTCTTTCCATGATATTAAGAGAAGGTTGACAATATTTCATATACTTATAATCCCTCAGGTGAGGATTAGAAATGCAGTGCACTGTGATGCATCAGGTATTGGACTGGGGGTCGTACTAATGTAGAGAGAGAGAGAGAGTATATTAGTCTAAGGGTCTCATCATCTATGACCCCATAAGTGGAACTACCCAAAACATGACATGGAGTTGGATGTTATGGTCTATTCTCTAAAGTGTTATTTACCCTATCTCTTTTTTAGAAATGTTTTATCTATATAAACCAAATTATCATTCACTACATCTTCACTTTGAGGAATCTATACCCAAGATAGACACGTTTGATTGAATTTATTCAAAAATTTAATTTTGAGAGAGCTTAGGAACCTAAATAGTGTAAAATCATTTCTTATTATCTTATTCATAGTACATAGGATGGTCATGTAACACCCCAATACTTTAAAATAAGAACATTGTTTTTTATGGTGTATTCAATACACTACTCCAATATTAAAGGGCCCAAAAATATTATTTAAAAATAATCGCTATCATTTATCGATTAAATTGATGGATGTGAATTGAATTAACCAAAATTTGAAATATATATATAGTGTAAAAAATCAATATAAATTAATTTATAAATTCTTAGTAAATAGTCATTGAAATTTTTATTAATGTAATTTAATTCTTCAAATTACATTTTCTTCAAAATATTTTTATTTTGAATTTTATGATTCACAAATATAATTCATTTATAGATATTATATGAATTTAATTTTATAAAAATAATAATATTTTTTAAAAAAATTATATCAATATTTTCTTGGGGTGAAATTCTTGTAATTTTTTGAGAAGTGTGATTTTTCATTGAATAGTGAAAATACTAATTTTTTTAATACCCACATTTATGTTCAATAAATTAGTTAATTTTAGAGAAACATTATGGTTTGAATTTTATTAAAAGGTAAGAAAAGTATTTATTAGTAATATTTAAAATAATAAATTACATTTCAATCATATTTATAATTTATTTTGGTAAATGTTTTTTTATGCACAAAAAATAAATTTTCTGAATTTTTTTTGAATATATAATTTTCCTCCATTTTAATTAATAATAATAACCAAAAATAAGAAAAAAATTCAATAAAAAAATATATATTATATATCTTATTATATTAAATTGAATCCATATAATAATGATCATTTCTTCAGTAGTTGATATAAGATCATATTATTCTTGATGATTTCATTTCATTGATAACTACTTTTCGACAGAATGTTCATGTCTATTTATAAATTGAATTACGCCAATTATGAGAATTTAATTTTATAAAATGGATTAAATATTTATGATTATCATAATAATATTATATAATAAATACAACTTATTATTTTATCTACAAATTAGTAATGACATTAAAGTTTATTTACTCCGATTAAGGTTAAAAGGGGGTATTGCGCTATACATACGCTTGTGTTAAAAGTAATCTTCCAAAAAAATTAAATTTTTATTTGATAAATTTGTTTCAATATTAATAATTAGTGGGTCCAAATTATTTAATGTGGATAAATTGATTTTTTAATTTAAATGATATAT
Organism: Viscum album; assembly: GCA_963277665.1. NCBI lineage: Eukaryota > Viridiplantae > Streptophyta > Magnoliopsida > Santalales > Viscaceae > Viscum > Viscum album. Next base: position 81,556,527 of record OY728121.1, on the reverse strand, counting down.
TACCTAGGTTAAAACACTATTTATCAAGGTGAAAACTAAAATGGTAAAAGAAAGTAAACTAAGAGGATAAGGGAATAAAATGATTACAAACATTTCTATTTCTATAGTGGAGGTTTGGATCTAAATTGAAATACTATAATAAATTATTTATCAATTTTGGAGACACTTTGGTTTATAGTGAATTCTCATTATTGAATAGTTTTGGTTGTTTACAAAAATGCACATAATCCTGAATTATAAAATAACAATTACTCTATAATTTTTTTTACACATCTAAAGAACTTTTCCTATACCAAAACATACCAAATATCTCCCAAAAAAATATTTATAAACATTATAGAGGTGAATTCATCCCCACAATACCAACCGTGGTGTCCTTAATAAGATATCCAAAGGAGGTACTTCTAATTGAAGGTAATTGTCCTAACTGAGATTTTTTTTAATTATTAATAAAACACCATAAATTATTATATAATTACAAAATAATATACCATATAAAGATATTTTTTATGAATAAATACTTATCCACCTTTTCTTCCATCAAATGGTAATCAAATCCATCGCCCTTTTGTACGACAAAGTACCACCTCGAGAAATGATATATTTTGTTTTCCATCTCCGACTCAGATGGATAATAATAATGATATAAATAAGGGATGATTATGATAAATATGAAATTATTTCAAATATTTAATATTAATAGATCATAAAATTCCTTATCCTTTCATCCTTTAAGGGAATGATATCATCGCTTGTGCATACGTACAACCTTCCGTCTCAATGAAGTGATGCAATTTATTTTAAACGTCCTGCATTAAATAATTTTATTATAAAATTTATTTAATGACTATGTAATATGTTAATATCATTAATATTATGTTTAAGATGATTTATATAAATTATATTCACAATAATAAATACATCCATGAAAAAAAATGCATGAGTAAATGAAGTAGTTAACACAAAAAACAATGGTAATAATAAAATATTTTTGACAAATGGGTGATAAAATGTTCTAATAAGATCATATATGATATTATATATATCAATATAGTACTAGTATAAATGAATAAAATGTTTAAACCCCTTATAAAGGAGTTTAATGAACACTCAACTAAAGGGAAATATTAGGTAAGTGATTTTCTCTCAATTTCCATTAGTTATGGAATATTAAAATTTCAGGCACGTAATTTTATATAAGATATATATACATCCCCTTTAACAAGTAGTATCACTATCCCTTCATATTGAATTTAATTTTATGTTTCAATTTGAATTATTCCATTCAAGGGTATTTGACATTAATATTACCATGTGCTAAGGAAATTCATAACTCAATTTCTTTTCACTGTGTTATATTAGTTATTCATTTTTTTATTATAAGATTATGTGTGTAACGAAATTATATTATATTATATTATATTTCCACTTTTTTTAAGTGTATTTAAATATGAAACATATAATAAAATCTTTTATTAATTTTAACTTTAACATATTATTATCTTATGGGGGTTTATTTAAAAATATAATTTTAATAATGATTATTTATACTTGAATTTACACTGGAGGAAATAATTTATCATTTTTTAATAGTCATATTTTACTTTATAATCCCTTTTTAATTAATTAATTTTTCATTATATAATAAAATTTTCATCTATTTTGTGTATAAAATGATAGATTAAATGTTTTCAAATAAAAGATGACATTATTTCTCTCTTCAGCCAGAAATAATTTTCCTCTCATATTTATGTAATTTTTAAAAAAAATTCAATTTTTTTTAACATTATTAAAATGATTTATTAAAAATTTTATACCCATGTTTTAATTTTATGCAATTTTTTAAATTAATATTGTTCTTGTTTTTGGAATGTGGAAAATTTTATCCTATTTTCAATGGTGTGAAAATTGTTTCTATTTAACTATTACGAAACTTATCAAATTACCCTTCATCATAACCACTAATTATTTTAAATCTTAATTTAAAATATCATATGGTTCTTTTTAAATAACATTTTCCCTTAATATTACAAAAAATTCTAGTCTTTCAATGTGATTTTCAAAGTGAAAATTTTAATTTCCTCAAGAATGATTTAATGATATTTTTATGGTATTTCTATTCTTAAAAGAAAACATCCCTCTATATTACTTGTTATATACTAAGGATATATTGTAATTATACCTTTCTTATTCATTCTCAAGGTGGTTTATCATTTATTTTTTGAGATAAAGTATTGAAAATCACTTTCTTGACTAATTTTGTATCCATTAACCTTATCTTGGATCATGAACTTCATTGTAATCAATAGAAATTAAATTAAATTTAAATATCCATGTTCGTTTTATCATGGATAATATTATTTTCAAAACCATATACCATATTTACATATAGATTTTTTAATGAATTTTATTTTATTAGTTGGGGAAAATTTTCTTAAATCCAAATACATTTCCCAATATTAATATTTAGTGACCAATCAAATTGTTCATGAATTAAATTGAATATATGATATATGAGGATTCTATTAGATATAGAGTGATGTGTGTGGACAAAAATTATATATCCCCTTAATTAATTAGTTGTCTAATGAGGAAAATTAGTATTCTATAATTTATTTGGGTTTTTAGGGTATACCTATACATAAATTGAGCTTTCATAGTGATAGGTCTTGATGGTATAAACATAATGACATATTAGATCATGAAATCCAATAATAAGAGCATCATGTATTAATAACATTAATATTATTACCCATGAGACTATTGAATTAACATAATCGAGGATACATTTTTTTATCATTTACAAATTAAATTCAAGTATTTTTTATATATTTTACTTTCAATATTGATTATTCCCTATTGAGTCATGAAATATTTTGTTGTATATAACTGTTAATATACATTTAATCCCACCCTTATTTTTTGTCCCTTCCCTGAGATATAAATAAGGAATCATTTAATGAGTTTAGGATATAGAATATTTATTTTCATTTTTTGTAATTAATGTTTTTAATGTAATGAAAGACTCATTTATATATCTAGCTTACTAACAAAATTATACAATTTAGTCATTTGGGATAAAATTTCCTATATATAGTGAAAATGTATTAATGTACACACCAACTCTGGGCTACTGGAATAACAATCATTACAATTGGAACTAGATTAATTTTAGAATAGAACATAAGGACTAGATTTAGGAAAACGTAGAATAGGGATTATAAACCTTTGGTAGATATTGAAGATATGTGTATAAGAATATAATGATGTATTTTAAAAGAATATATTATGTGGTATTTCATAGGAATACACCCCTGTATGAATATTACAAGTGCATGCGGTTTTGGGATAGCTTTACCTAGGGATAATAATAATTAAAATGATGATTGGGATTTGAATTGATCATCACATAGATAATGATAATGGGATTTATTGTGCACTAGGTTAGAAAATCACATGGGGTATGCTTTGGATAATTCAAATTTTCATTTCGAACCATTGTTATATATTTGAATTGATGGTGAAATTAAGTGACCTATGTTAAAACTAAGGATTCTTATACTAAGGAGAAGGTGTCATGATTTAGATATCCAATAAATTATTATATGGTATTCTGTTTACTATTATTGGTTCTAACAATATGATTTTTTATTTTAGTTAATGGTTGGAACCCAATGAAATCATATTAACGTCGAACATGAGAGAATATGTTGTGATTATATAAAAACAAATGGTTTGATGATTAGAGTGATAGATTTTTTTATTATTACTAATTAGTTATCATGATATATAATTAACAACCTACACCTTATCCAACTATCACAATCCCCATTGAAGTGGATGTTGTAGTTCTCATATAGGTCGTGTGGCCATTACCATGAAAAAAATAAGGATAGACATACTTATTTTCAATAATTTTTAAAGATATAATATAATAATGTCTCAATGGATAAAGAAATTGATTAATGTGTGGAAAATGATTCCATATATCAATGAATTTCGAAGGAATAGCGAGAATTTCAGTGGAGAGAGATATATTTGATTATATAGATCCATTTATAGTTTGTAGTTTTGAATGTGGGCAACCAGGGAATTTTCATTGTCAATTACCTATTTTAAAGGTTAATAGGTATACCATGGAAGGACCTATTTTATTCTAATCATTATAGAAAATGTTATCAAGTATTTTTGGTTTGGTATCGGAGAACTATGTTGTAGAAGTTTTCTTACCCATGTTATTTTGGTTATATTAATTATGAAACATTCAGGGATTATGTTAATATTTGAGGTAGATATGTATTTATTCAAAATTAATTTAGTTTTTATGGATACCTACATGGGCTTATTAGTTTATGGTTAATAATATATTCAAGTATTAAACACCACTTTTGAGGTTTTATTATAGGTAAGATCAAAATGATTAAGATTTATTTATGACACTTTTATGGAATATAACATATTGGATTTGTATGGGTTTTAGTGAAAATTTCATTTTAGGAATAATTACATTACATTTTATAGACATATTTATAAAGGTATTAATAAACATTAGTTTTAATATGGTCATTAATGTTAAGGTAATAATAGTCAATTAGGTTTATTCATTTTTTTGAAAAACAATCCATATATAAAAAATTTCATGAATGTTAATTATAATTTTGGTAATGTTATATAAGTTATATTAATATAGTTTTAGGAAAATCACACCTATATTCTAAGTGATAAACCGTTATATCTGAAAAAAAATGAGGGAACCCACAATTGAAGGGTGACAAAGTTTCTATTCCTACCACATGAATATGTGATGTTCTAGTTAATATGACATTTTTATTAATTAAATTATTTTAAGAATAAATATTAGGTTGAAATTTGAGAGTTACTATTGAGGTTTAGGTATAATTGTTTTGTTGCAGATAACTCAAGATAACCATTTTTGTTTTAGTAAATGTTTAGATATATACATAAGTATTTTTCACTAATTTATTTCTATTATAATCAGTTTCAAGTAAATTTTAGTGCCTAAAAAACACAAAAATTCATCATTGATATTAATTTCATAGTGTAAAAGATGATGTGGGAATTGGTTGAAGAAAAAAGAAGATGAAACTTTTATTATGGAATAAAAAGAAACCATATATCTATATTTTTCGATGTTCCCTATCTTAATTGTAAAATAATACCTCAACTCCCAGAAAAGGATCTCAAAACTAAAAATTTATCCTATTAACTTAATATTGGATCAATCAATGGAGTTTTAACTCATAAATAATTTGTCATTTTGTAGTCAAAAACTCTATATTGATCATTCACTTTCTTATTTTGAATGATCTATATCACCCTACACAATGATTTAATCTTTTCATATATGTATATATTTTCACATGCCACCAATGATCTATTTCATGGAATCTTAGTTGTTTGTTATTCTAAATGGAATTTATATTACCATTTTTCTATTTTAAAATGTGTTTTATTAAACCATTTTATGAGGTGGGTTTGAAGAAATGTTATTTCAAATATCAAAACCAACATGTTAGATAATAAAATAAACTTTTACGGGAATAATTTATCAACATTTAGGATAATGTGACAACAATAGATTTCAAAAGAACAACATTGTGTTCAATAGCGAACATGACACTCACAATTGATCTTAAACAAACCTCGAAATATGTTATTTAAATATGATTATTTTAAATTAATCATTGAATTTTTGGATATGAATATAATTAAAAAAATAATAATATATATATATATATAGTTCTAAATCAATAAAAACTTATTAATAAATTATTAGAAAATATTGAATCAAAATTTTAGTGAAGTTATTTTATAATTCAAAATTAGTTTTAATCAAAATTGTTTTATTTTCCATATTATATTTGGGAATTATAATTTATTTACAAAACAATAATAAATTTATTTATGAAGAATATATCTTTAATTAGAATACCATAATTATCTTATGGTGAAATCTTGATATTTTTTTTGAAAAATATTCATTGTTAGTGAGTAGTGAGAAATATATCCTTTTATAAAACTTTAATTTATTTTCAATAAACAAATCAATTTAATGTCCAACTATGATTTTGAATTTTATTTAAAAGTAACCAAATTATTATTTAGATATATTTAAAATAACCAATTGTATTTGAATTTTCCTTATTCTAGATAGTGTTATAAGATTTTTTTTAGGATTAAAAATTAATTTTATTAAATCTATTCTTTAGTGAATAATGTTCATCATAATTAATTAATTAAAATAACCACTAATTAGGAAATATTTAATTGAAATTTATAATGTATATATATATATGAATTTATATCAATATAATTATTATCACTAGTTATATAGTTAATATATGATCATCTTATGCTTGAAAAATGCATTTGTTTAAAAATTATTTTTCGACACAATTTACAGAATTATTTTTAAATTAAATTCTTTAAATTATGAGAATTTGATTTAATAAAACTGATTAAATATCTGGAATATGAATAATTAATATTAGATAATATGAAAAACACAATTTTATCATAATTAGTAGTAATGGAACTGACATTTATTTAATAAGAGTATGGTTAAAACTGGGTTTTCCATGTTACGTGAACCAATGTAAAAATTATTTTTCCTTATACATTTAATGTTTTTTTTCCATATGTTAGATTTAATATTAATAATAATTAGGTACAACATATCTAATAAGTGTTTTATTAGTAGTAATAATGGGTAAATTACTTAGGTTAAAAAACTAATTAATGTGGATAAGAAATAAATGGTAAAAGTAAGTAAACATAGAGTATGAGGTAATATTTTTTTAAAATATGATTATTTTTTATAGTGTAAGTCATTCCATAGCACAAAATCACTCTACTCCATTATTTATCAATTTTGGAATTATTTTGGTAGGGATATAATTCCCATTATTGAAAATTTTTAGGTATTTACAGAAAATGTGACTCCTCAAATTTAAAAGGACACTCCCTCTCTTAACTTATTCACACCAATAAATCCATATTGGTGATGCTCCAAAATTATAAAATAAGAAATTGTTTTCCATAGAATCTATGACACACAAAACCATGTACATAATAGAATATATTATCATGATAATTTAAAATATATTTACTATTTAAAAAAAATTCATTATATATATTGAAATTCTTGTAATGTTTAGTTATCTTGTGTTACATGTAACAAATACTTTCTTTGATATATTGTGTTATAAGTATGACCATGTTTTACTAATAAATAATATATCACTAAAAATATTATTATTCATAAAAGGATATAATATATTCATTAAATTATTAGTTAGGAATATTATTAAATAAATTATGAAAGTTATGGTTTAAAAAATTTAAAATGTTTTAATTTGTTAAAAATTAATTAGAAATTAATGTAAGATCAAATTGAATATAAAGGGAATGTTGTTTTAGAAAAATATTTTATTTCCCACAAGGCTATTTTATCCTAATAAATTAAATTAATTATAATTATTGAGTGATATTAAAGAAATATATATTATATGTTCAATCAAGTATTTTTGATATTCATCCAATATATTTCACATGCATAAGATAAGAACAAAAAAATTATACACTTAGAAAATATTTTTTATAAAGTGTTTTTTACCACCTTTTAATGGGGAACATATTTTAAATATTTTTTTTCCATTTTATATATTTTATACATCAAAATAAACATCTTTTTTGAATTCAGAAGATTAAAATTATCCCATGGTGAATTTTTGGTATTTTTCTTTGAGGTTTGATTTTTTATAAATATTGAAATGTTCTGAAATTTAATTCCAATTTTTTTTCTAATTTACTAGTAGGGTAAAATTATATTTTTTATTGGTTATAAAGTTTAAATTTTTAATTTTATATCAATTAATACAATTTTTTTTTTGTTGTAACCAATTCCACAATGAAATTAGATATAAAAATTTCTCAAACATTTGAACATCTTACTTTAAAACCCGACTTTGTCATCCCGTATATAGGACTAAATTTTAATTAATTTATGCCAATTAAGTGATTGGAATTTAGAAAAATGGATTCCATATTTGGAATCATAATAATCTAAAATTTAAAATAAGGTCAACATAGTTTTTGAAATAAAATATTAGTGAAATTGATTAAAATTAATTACACTGATTAGAAGAAAAATTAGCTTAACAAGGGACTAAACCATAAATATGAGGGCCAAAATGGCCTAGAAACATGTCAAAAATCCATTGTATGGCCATAGTTTTACCCTATGTTCAATTTATATAATTTTTTTATTATCAAAACCACTTTTCATAGGAAAAAATGGGTGGAATTCCCCTTTCAAAAATTTACAAGAATTCCACTCCTCCTCCACTGAAGAACAACACTCACCCCTCTCACTTATTCACACCTCTCATGCCACATTGGATCGAATATGATCTTTCCAAATAGATACTAAAAATCCATCCCCTTATCCTATAATTATACATTTGGGTAGTAATTCATACAAGTAATCCCTTTCATGTAGACCAAAAGGAGTTACGAAAATAAGTCGTAACATTCTTCCCCAACATCATTTTATTTATTTTAATTATACTCCCCTAAAATATTATTATTCCTAGATTATATAAAAAAAAATTATCCTAAATGTATTGATATGTTTTTATTTCAAGGTTTTTACCTATACTTACATATACTTCCATCTAATGGTTAACAAACATATCATTTATGTATAACACGAACTACCACATCACAAAACAATGTCGTTCATTTTTATATTACCACATAACATGGATGATAATTATGATGGAAAAACATATTTATATATGATATTTATAATTTCTTTATTGTTTTTTAGTATTTATATAACCAATATCATTATTATTTACATTTTTTGTAAACACAATAACATCGTTTGTGGAAGTGTGAACTACTACCTCCTCAAAGCGATGTGATTTGTTCATGTTAAACATGGAATGTATAAAATATTGTTTTAATGAACATATATAACAAAAATATGGTACTGTAATTATAATTTAAATGTTTAAATTTAATTTTCCTTATTTTAATAGAAAAAATAAATGAAAGTAGCATTCATGCATACATACGACCTACCATCTCCATGAACGGTGCATTCCATTTCTTATCTCCATTTTCCATGAATTAATAAATGTACATAAATAATGAATAAATATGATATTTAAATAATGGTTTATATTCTAGATATTATGAAACCATCACAGTAACTAAAATTTATAAGTCAAATCATAATTGATAAAATAGTAAATAGACACCAGAAATAGTGAAAATAATGAAAGATTACTAACAAACAAGTAATAACATATTATATGAAGATATTATATGATAATATAAATATAAATGTGGATATTTAGTAAGTTAGAGACATGAATAAAATCATTATGCATGATGTTATAGGAATTTCCCCAAAAAGGATATGCAAGGTAAGGGATTTACATGTCACTTTTTTCACCTTTGAGACAAATTTCATATCCCCAATCACTTATTTTTTGCGGTGCATCTACTGACCATTTTTATATATTATGTCATTAATTGTTCTTTATTCATGTAATTTTTATTTTAAATTTGAATTATTCTTTTTTAGGGAATTTTAAATAAATGTTACCAAGTGGTAGAGAACTTCATAACCCAATTCCATTTCATGAGGTTATATTACTTCCTCATTGTTGTTAATATTCCATGGTTATGTATTTAATTACTTTTAACTATCTATTTTTTAATTTCATATTTTTTATGTGGATTTACATTTTACACACATAACTTATTCATTAATTTACTTTAACTTCAATGATATGGTTTCTTCAATGGTTTACTTTACAATCTCTTTTTTTCGGGATTTTTTTAACTTGAGTTCCATTATAGAAAATTATTCGATCATTATTCAATAAACTATTCAATTTTCATTTCCTTGGTTATTAATGAAATTTATCAAGTAATAGTACCATTTTCCCACTCTTTAGTGCTCAATTTTTTTTAGAATGTTTTTTAAGAAAACTTGTTTTTATTTCTCCCATTAGTCGGAGGACCATTTTTCTTCAAGAAAACATGGTTTTGTAAAATGGTTTTCAAAACTATTTTAACCATTAAAGGATGAATTATTAATGAAAATTTTACCTTTTTTTGTTATTAATTTTTTTTCTATGAATCTTCTTGTTTCTTACCAAACAAGGAAATTTTCTAACATTCTTTTTATTCAAAAAGAATGTTTTAATACCATATATAACATGTATGGATTAACGTGTTTTCATTTCATTCAAAAATCCTTTTAATTTTTAAATGGATAAATTTTATATAAATTTTCTTGAAAAGTTATTTTTAAAGAAAATTATTTTCAAAATATTTTTTAAAATAAATAGGATATTTTCCTCAAGAACATTTTTAAAATATATTTTTATAGTATTTAAATTCTTCAACAAAAACCAACACTTATTTTTACTCTAGTTGGGATATGTTTTATTGAAATAATCCTTATTCTTTATCTGGATTGGTTTTATTGATTTGTTCAATGATAGTTATCCCAAACAAAACCATGTTGTCCTAGATCCGGTCAATCGAGTCATCCTAAGACCTTGCCCGAAGGGCATTCCCAATGCCCATGAGTTGGAAACAAGTGCCAGACATTAACTGGGAGACCAAGGGAATGATTTTTTCACAATTGAAATAAATAAAGTGAGTATTGGAAAATAAATAGATCTTACCAATATATATAAAAATTTCCTACTAAACATCATCTATAAATAAGTTGGACATACAATAGAATTTATCAACAAAAAAAACTAATCCTGAAGACCACAATGTATCCATGTGACCTAGAGGGTCAGCCTCTTATACAAAAACCAAACATCTCCAGTAGTGATGTAAAACAATATTAAACCTACACCACTAGATAAAAACTATAATGAACTATAGGCATGAGTATTAAAATATAGTATGTCTACTCAAACAAATCAATTCCCAATGTACATCCTTTAAATAAAGAAACATCAACTTCAAGTTTGAAATATAGTGTATAACGGTAATCTTTTCTAAAATATTTTCTTCTTAAAACCAAAATTATTATATTCCCCTTTTTACTATTTGAATCCAAATTCTGTTCCAATAAGTCACCAAAATCATTTTGATGAAGAATGATAACATATCATTTAAAACTGAGAGTGTAAAACACTTACAAAATCATTTTCTATAAGCACTTGAAAACATTTAATCATTTACATCATAAATACACACTACTCAAGAAGTAAGCACACAAATATCACAACAAGGAAAATATGAAAATATTAGATAATATAATCCAACAAACAATGAAACACAATCATTCACTACAAACAACTAAGTTCCAATAGACATGGGATAACCCTAGGATCTCAGGAATAATCCAGAACATACTATACATCTTTTATCACCCCTGAAAGAATGACTCTCTCAACGACATCAAATTTCTCGCACACACTTGATCATAACCAAAATTTACTAACCTAGGGGAACTATTACACAACAACAACAAACAAAACATATCATATCTTTTACTACGAGCCACTATTCATATTGTATTCCTAAATAGTACTACAATCATTCTAAGAATCATCTCTATCTATGCCAGGCCTCTATGTCAAGAGTATAAAAAGTGGTAGAGCCAACTAATTCCAACCGAGAATCCAATCACATGCACATATGTCACATATAACAATTCACATAATATACACTACCCTGCATCACCCTGAGGAACAATCACTTTCCATATAACAAATATTTTTCATGGGAGTCTATAGTAAGGATCTTCCATTACATTCAAATTAAATGGGTCACAAGGAGTCTACTTTGTGGAAGATATACCTATTCACATAATGGATCATGAGGATTCCACAACAAGGATACCCAATTCATTAAATATAAATAAGAAAATAATATTATCAAATGATGGTTTTCAAAATAAACATGTTCAACACATTTAGAAAAGATGCTAAATGTGCCTCAATAATCCATTCTCAAAGAATAAAACCACCTTTCAAAAATTTCTAAACACACAATTATCAATTTAATTTTTTTACAAATCTCATTAATGATCTCTCACCACATGTGAAAACCAAATCAATTTTCATCAAAGTTCCAATCGGTCTATACATCATCATCACGTGCCATTTAATTTTTAAATAATTAAACACACACAACTTTAATGTCCTAAAATATTTATAAATCTATTCTAGAAACCCAAATATAGTGTTTAGTTGTCAAAAATATACTTACAAATTCAAAAAATGCTTTAAGTATCAATAACCACTCACAAAAGAACCCATTCATTTTGTCAAACGTATGGTCTGCATCCCATAACAAAACAAGGAATATACTTAAAAAAATAATGAAACCCACCACATTTCACATAAAATAACTCTTACAATGATAAAAAATAAATATTTTACATATAATGGAGGTTTGAAAATCATTAAACCAAAACATATTAAATTTATACAGAATGTACTATGGGGAAACTACCTCAAAATCATGATGCTTCAACAACACACACTTGAAACCACCTCACGAATGTAAAAGGAAGAATGAAAAACTATAAGGAACCTTAAAAACAAAAAACCACAACATAAACTAACGGGAGACATGAAAACTAGTCCCAAGAGATGATAGGAGAAGTAGAAATCAGATGAGAATAGAGAAAATAGGAAGAGGGAGAATAGAATAGGTGAATACCTTGAGAAATCTATCCCCAAACATGAATAAATATTTAGATCCACACTATGGGAGAGGAGCGGAGGCTTGGAGAACAAGGTAAGAGTACCCTTAGCATCACATGTACTAGTAGGATAGAGAAATGGGTGGATTGGGGATAAAATATAGAGAGGGGAAAAGGGACATTTCAAAATTATTATGATCTGGAAGGCTCACATGGTATAGCCGCACGGTTTGGTAAACCATCCACCAACTGTGAGACATGGTTATAACATGAGACATAACCACACCAAATGCTTTATACAGGGATTGAATAATTGTGTGCAATACATGAACCCTATCTCTTCCAATAACTCATCACTACATGATTTTCTAGGCGGAGCCACTATGTTTCCAGTAACCGTGTGCCACCTACTTCTTGGCCCCAAAAATCATATTTTCTATTAAAAATAATATAGGAAACTATTAAATAAGCTCAGGAGCAATGAAAAAAATAATATTACCCTAAAATGAAGACCCACCACACTTGGTACTCTAGAGAAAAACTAAGATCTAATGTTGAACTACAACAAAGGTTAAAAATAAAAATCTATGTGTAACAATTCTCCCCACCATTTATGCTTTTCTTCCCATGAATGTCACGACCCGACCCAACGGGGCTCGAGCCGCGACTCCCCAAGCCCACCTCCAATAGGCCTGGGGCTGGCGTCTAGTGCCGAGTTGGCTATCACACACATGGGAGGCATTAGCCTAAGGTACTTGTACACACGCACCCACATACACCTCCATGAAACAGTGCAGAGATATATAAAACTGAAAAGGAAATGCTTGCATACAGACTAACCCAAACCAGATTGCAATAACAAAAGTACAAAAGGGAAAAATAGGGCCCACCAAAAGAAAACTACAAGCGCATCCAACCTGCTCTGAAAAAGGGGAACGCTGCCACAAACACCCGCCAGAAGGCTCCTCGACACAACTCTGATAAACTCCCCGGTCAAACACGCTCACTAAGCTCCGCCTGCTCCGGGTCCTCCTGGGACTCCGTCGAAAGGCCTGCGGTCTTCACAAGACACAAACATGTACAGGAAAATCCCATGCAGGGGTGAGTATAAACATACTCAGTAGGCTCCCCAAAAACCCAAAACCAAAGAGAGAAAATGAAAGGCAACAGTCCGCTCATCCCAGCCAGAGGGAACCCAGACGAGAGAGAAAATCCATCTCGTGACCATCCTCGGCTAAACACAACTAGTTAGCTCAGCTCAGGTGTATTCCTATACATACACCTTGATAAATCTAGATAAACCAGCACACGCAACAAGCCACATGAGGTACCAACCTCAACACCAGCATCGGTTCACAACCAGGAGAGCACACTCCACAACCACTGTCATCCCAGATGACACGTGCCTGAGAGATACACTCCATCGGGTCCCAAGCAAACATCTCAGACGCTCACTCAAGTGACCACACTCGTCGGATAACATCACTGGGGAAACATCACTGAAACAACATAACCACCAAACTCCTCGGATGGGGGATCACTCCTAGGGTCCTCTAGGGGATACCAGAACCCACTCTAGTATACGAAGCTCATAGATAGGGGATCACTCCCAGGATCCGCTAGGGGATACCACGACCCGATCTGGCACACGTAGTTCTCACAGATAGGGGATCACACCCAAGATCCACTGGGGGATACCACAACCCGATCTGACGCTCGACAGAAGCACATCACTCAGATAGAGGATCATCGCCCATATAAAGGTGTTCACGACGATACCGGATCCCTATCTGGTATAACTCGCGATGTAGGGGGATCGATCTAACGATGTAGCAACCCTACCGAAACCACGCGCTGAGGAGTGGATCACATAACCAACGATACCGCAACCCTACCGACACCAAGAGATGAGTAGGGGATCATATAACCAACGATACCGCAACCCTAATATAAACCTCATGGTGAGTAGGGGATCATATACCTGACGATGCCAAAACCCTACTGAGCACGGCCCACTACGTAGGGGAACATATTCCCGATGATGCCACGAAACCTAAGAGGTTAACCTGCTAGATAGGGGATCACCGCCCGTTGATAAGCGGTCACAGCGATACCAAGAACCCGATCTAGGGAAAAGATGCTAGATGATCCCGCTCCGGGCCCACCGGAGGGATGCCACAACTCTAATAGTTCAACCATCCCATCAAGAGGATCACAAACCTATATAAAGGTTGTGATGCCACATGAACCCTTGCAGGAACGAACCAAGGGTGTACCCTCAACCACTGCTGGTCCAAAACGTCGCCAACCCGAGAGACCCACAACAACGCCACACTGCGCACCTCCAAGGCCAATACCGAGGCCACCATCGCGGTCTATGCGGAAAAACACGCAGGATAGGCTATTTACTCGCCTGAAACTGAGTACCGGTGAAAAAGGTACTATTCACCGTAGCTAGCTCGTGCAGGGCCCACACAACGATCCCGAAACCCTTAGAGAGGATCATAGCATGGCGATCCCCTCGGAAAAACAAGCGGAATCGACTACTCGGTCATCCGAAACGGACACCCAGTGAAAAAGGTACTATTCACCGAAGGCCAACCCGGGCGGGGCCCACGCCTCGATTCTGAATCTCACTGAACGGATCTCACCATTGCGATACTCTCGGAAAAACACACAGGATCGACTAATCATCTGCCAAAATCGGACTCCTGGGGCAAAAGTTGCGTTTCTCCGCAAACGCCAAAACCCGACCTCATGGGGCCCGCACCCCGTTCTCAGTCCCAACACTTGGAAACCATCTCAAAAAGTCCGTCGTACCATCAAGGTCTCAACACCACTGACGGAACGTCAATCGGACGCTCCGGGTAGAAGTTACAACGACCCGAAGTCGTAAAATAATAAAATAATATTATTTTATACAACATTTCTAGCTCCCGGGCCACGATCCCGAACCTTCAAAACCTCGAACCCACACTGGAGGGTTCTCCTCGTCGTCAGGGTCGCATCGCCGCAAACGGAATGCGAATCCGGCTCCCGGATTGCAAGATATGGCGGTTTAAAGACCCCCGTATGATAAAAGAGGCCGGACCGGCCTCGACCGGCCGCCGCTGCCGGCCGGCGGCCCTCCGCCGTGTGGCGCACAGCGCCACCGCATCGGCGGATCTTCCGCGGACCGCCGAGGGCACCCCGGTGGTCCGTTTTATGATCTGGAGGCGTCTACACGACCCTCGGGACCCGATCTACACCGCTACGACTTCAATTTGAAGAAAAACGTAGCGAAAACGAGATCGGGGGTTAAAACTCAAATCCGCTGACCTCACGGGCGAAACGCCGACGTTCTACCTTAGATCCGCGCTCCAGAGCTTCCGCTGCACTCTCTTGGAACGTCCACCGTCGAATTTCGAGCTCGTGGGTGCTTTGTTTGCTCGATTCGGCGGATCGGTGGCGAATAACGGTGAAGAACGTCAAGAAGAACGATAAGGGGGGGGGGGGGGTGATATTTATATCCGCCGCCCGCCAGCGCCAAACCCGCCTCGGACCCGACGCCCGATGCGAACAGAGGTAAGGTCACCCCTAGGGTAAACGCGCCATTCTGAACGCAACGACGAACTCAGATTTTCCTTCCGAGACTCTATTCAGAAGTTATTCGAGCCGACGCTCACACACTAACTTCTCCATTTAATTACGAAAACGCCCTTGGTGGCGTTTCTCACCGTAGGCCTACGCCAGAAAAGTTTACACCTCGCCTAGGGTAAACGACACATTAAGGACGCAACTGTGCCCTCTGATTCCCGATCTAAGCTACCTTTTAGGAGATATCACACCCCTTCCTCATGCATAGTATAAAAATACTTAACATTTTTATAAAATTAATTCTGAGAGGAACGATAAGGGGGGGGGGGGGGGGGCGCTGATATTTATATCCACCGCCCGCCGGCGCCAAACCCGCCTCGGACCCGACGCCCGATGCGAACAAAGGTAAGGTCACCCCTAGGGTAAACACGCCGTTCTGAACGCAACGATGAACTCAGATTTTCCATTCGAGACTCCATTCAGAAGTTATTCGAGCCGATGCTCGCACAGTAACTTCTCTATTTAATTATGAAAACGCCCCTGGTGGCGTTTCTCACCACAGGCCGATGCCAGCAAAGTTTACACCTTGCCTAGGGTAAACGGCACGTTACGGACACAACTGTGCCCTATGATTCCCGATATGAGCTACCTTTTAGGAGATATCACACCCCTTCCACGTGCATAGTATAAAAATACTTAATATTTTTATAAAATTAATTCTGAGCACACCGGGCCTCGGAATCGCACGCCGTCTTCGTTCCTAGCTTTGTAATTTTTCGTAGAAATATTCCAACATCTGGTAGGGCCAAAAACCCGAGTCGCTACATCCTCCCTCCTTAGAAATTTTCGTCCCCGAAAAGCCCTAAGCTCAAGGGAAGCGACTGGACTCTCAACTGGGTCTCACACACTAGTGAGTTCACCAAAAAGCACCCATGCCTAAACACATAAGTCAGAGGGACTCATACAACACACATCAACACTGTCCGCTTTGGGAGGCACTGAATCACCAGCAAGGTTTTAATCGCATCACAAAAATGCGTCTCGGTGGGGGAAGGATCCCTCTTCCTCACACATTCGAAGCATGCCAAACAACACACACACAGGGTCTTACCAATGCCCTGAACAAAACTTAATCAAGCAATGGAAAGGAAAGGGTACCGCTAAGCAGTGTCTAAAAAACTACTGCAATAAGTAGAAAGGACACAAGGCGTACCTCTATCCATCCGCGGAGACTCTGGTTCAACAGCCTCTAGGGCATGCAGCTGGCCTCTCCCTCGCCCCCCTACTCCCTGATCTCGACGTGGACCTCCTGGGGGTGGGGGTGGTGGAATCTGGTACCGCCTACCACCTCCTCCTACTGCACCCGCTCTGCTGCCACGCCCGCCGCCCTGCAGACCTCCTTGCTTGAGACGCTGCCTCTTCCAAAGCGGTCCATCGACTGGCTCCCTCTCAGAAGCACGTCAGGTAAGACAATCTCTAGCAAGATGTCCCTGACCGTCGCAAGCATAACACCGCCTCTCCTGTGGCTGGCCAAAACTATCCTATGAGCCCTGAGCCTCAGATCCTCCATCCTGGGGTCGCCTCCTGAAATGTCGGCCACGTCCAGACCCCTGAGTCTGACGTCAGCTACCAGATGCCGACGTCTTAGCCCTCACATGCCCAACACTAACAGGGGGAATCTACTCAGACAGAAATCTCTCCACTACCAAATCTCACTCCAACACTCCGGCATAGGTGGGTAGGCACAAAGAAACCCACCTGCCCAGATGTCCCTGCGTAAGCCCTGCTCGAAGGTCTGAGCCCTAAAAAACGGGTCTCCAACCATATCCAGGGAGTAGCGCGACAGGTTCGTAAACCTCGCTGAGTACTCTGACACGGTCATGCTCTCCTATCGAAGCTGCAGAATCTCCTGGATCCGCACTGACCTCAGCGTCACCGGATAGAACTCCTCCCTAAAGAGCCGCTCAAACTCTACCCATGTGAGCTTCTTCTCGTCGTGGGACTACGTCACCAAACTGCACCATCTCCCGGCCGAGCCATGCAGAAGGCTTGCCGCTAGGACCACCATCTAGTCTGGAGGTGTCCTCACTAGGCGGAAAACTCGGGTGACTGCCTCGAGCCAGTCATCAGCTGCCTGGGGGTCTGGATCACCCCAGTACCTCAGAGGTCGCTACCTCTGGAACTCGTGCAGCTCACTCAGCCCACACGCAACCTCGTCCTGCACTGCCAGCAGAACCAGCTGCTCGACAGGTGGTTGCTCAACTGGCAGACCACCTAGAGGTGAAACCTCAGAACCTGCGCCCTGCTCCACAGCCTCTACAAGGGGAGGGTCATCAGCACAATCCTGCTGCAGAACCCTCAATGGCTGTCGTCATGGAATCATCCTGAAATACATTCAAGACGCACCACAGTCAAAGAGTATATCTGGAGAGCTAACTCAAGAAGGAAAAGGAAAACCCAAAACCCATTCCTATATGATTCATGTACCATTATGTCCCTGCAACTAGTGTACAAATGTCTCGAGTCAAAAGGCAGGTTATCAGAGTCCTAGTGTATGGATACATCGGCCACCGCACCAACACTGGAGTCCCTGGCCTGGAAGCCGAACTTGAAACATCCTAACACTGCCGCTATGCAACCGAAACCAAAATCACAGCTATACCATCTACGCTCTGAGATCCCAAAGGTGGAACCTCCATTGATACCACTCTGTCATGACCCAACCCAACGGGGCTCGAGCTGCGACTCCCCAAGCCCGCCTCCAATAGGCCAGGGGATGGCGTCCAGCGTTGAGTAGGCTATCACACACATGGGAGGCATTAGCCTAAGGTACCTGTACACATGCACCCACATACACCTCCATGTAACAGTGCAAAGATATATAAAACTGAAAAGGAAATGCATGCATACAAACTATCCCAAACCAGTGTGCAACAAAAAAAGTACAAAAGGGCAAAACAGGGCCCACCAAAAGAAATTACAAGCGCATCCAACCTGCTCTGAAGAAGGGGAATGCTGCCACAAACACCCACAGGAAGGCTCCTTGGAACAACTCCGATAAACACCCCGGTCAAACACGCTCACTAAGCTCCGCCTGCTCGGGGTCCTCCTGGGACTCCGTCGAAAGACCTGCGGTCTGCACAAGACACAAACATGTGCGGGCAAAGCCCGTGCAGGGCTGAGTATAAACATACTCAGTATCCACCCCAAAAACCCAAAACCAAAGAGAGAAACTGAAAGGAAACGGTCCTCTCATCCCAGCCAGAGGGAACCCAGACGAGAGAGAAACTCCATCTCATGATTATCCTCGGCTAAACACAACTAGTCAGCTCAGCTCAGGTGTTTGCCCATATATACACCTTGAACAATCCAGATAAACCAGCACACGCAACAAGCCACATGAGGTACCGACCTCAACACCAGCAACGGTTCACAACCAGGAGAGCACACTCCAAGACCACTGTCATCCCAGATGACACGTGCCCGAGAGACACACTCCATCGGGTCCCAAGCAAACATCTCAGACACTCACTCAAGAGACCACGCTCGTCGGATAACATCACTGAGGAAACATCGCTGAAACAACATAACCACCAAACTCCTCGGATGGGGGATCGCTCCTAGGGTCCGCTAGGGGATACCGGAACCCACTCCAGTATACGAAGCTCATAGATAGGGGATCACTCCTAGGATCCGCTGGGGGATACCACGACCCGATTTGGCATATGTAGTTATCAAAGATAGGGGATCACACCCAGGATCCGCCGGGGGATACCACAACCCGATCTGACGCTCGACAGAAGCACATCACTAAGATAGAGGATCATCGCCCATATGAAGGTGGTCACGACGATACCGGAACCCTATCTGGTATAACTCGCGATGTAGGGGATCGAACCGATGATGCCAAAACCCTACCAAAACCACGCGCTGAGTAGGGGATCACATAACAAACGATACCGCAACCCTACCGACACCAAGCGCTGAGTAGGGGATCGTATAACCAACGATACCGCAACCCTACTATAAACCCCATGCTGAGTAGGGGATCATATACCCGACGATGCCACAACCCTACTGAGCACGACCCACTGCGTAGGGGATCATATTCCCAATGATGCCATGAACCCTACGAGGTTAACCTGCTAGATAGGGGATCACCGCCCGTGGATAAGCGGTTACAACGATACCAAGAACCCGATCTAGGGAAACGATGCTAGAGAATCCCACTCTGGGCCTAGAGGGATGCCACAACTCTAACAGTTCAACCATCCCATCGAGAGGATCACAAACCTATACGAAGGTTGTGATGCCACAAGAACCCTCGCGGGAACGAACCGAGGGAGTACCCTCAACCACTGCTAGTCCAAAACGTCGCCAACCCGAGCGACCCACAACAACGCCACACTGCACAACTCTAAGGACAATACCGAGGCCACCATTGCGGTCTACGCGGAATAACACGCAGGATAGGCAGTTTACTCGCCCGAAACTGAGCACCAGTGAAAAATCCACTATTCACCATAGCTAGCTCGTGCGGGGCCCACACAATGATCCCTAAACCCATCGAGCGGATCATACCACAGCGATCCCCTCAGAAAAACAAGCGGAATGGACTACTCGCTCGTCCGAAACGGACATCCGGTGAGAAGGTACTATTCACCGAAGGCCAACCCAGGCGGGGCCCACAACTTGATTCTGAATTTCACCGAACGGATCGTACCATTGCGATCCTCTCGGAAAAACACACAGGATCGACTAATCATCCGCCAAAATCGGACTCCTGGTGAAAAGATGCGTTTCTCCGCAAATGCCAAAACCCGGCCTCGTGGGGCCCGGACCCCGTTCTCAGTCCCAACACCCGGAAACCATCTCAAAACGTCCGTCGTACCATCAAGGTCTCAACTCCACTGAAGGCATGTCAATCGGACGCTCCGGGTAGAAGTTACAACGTCCCGAAGTCGTAAAATAATAAAATAATATTATTTTATATGACGTTTCTAGCTCCCGGGCCAGGATCCCGACCTTCAAACCCTCGAACCAACACCGTAGGGTTAGCCTCATCGTCAAGGTCACGTCGCCACAAACGGAACATGAATCCGGCTCCCAGATTGCAGGATGTGGGGGTGTAAAGACCCTCGTATGATAAAAGAGGCCGGACCGGCCTGGACCGGCCGGTCCGGCCGCCGCCGCGCTCCGTAGTGCGCCGCCGCACTGGCGGATCTTCTGTGGACCGCCGGGGGAACCCTGGGGGTCCGTTTTACGATCCGTAGGCATCTACACGACCCTTGGGACCCGATATACACTACTACGACTTCAATTTTCTGAAAAACGCAGCAAAAACGGGATCGGGGGTAAAAATCAAATCCGCCTACCTCGCGGGCGAAACGCCGACGTTCTGCCTTTGATCCGCTCTCCATTGCTTCCGCTGCACGCTCCTGGAACGTCCACCGTTGAATTCTGAGCTCGTGGGCAATTTTTTTGCTCGATTCGGCGGATCGGCAGTGAAGAACGACAAAGAACTTCGAGAGGAACAATGGGGGGGTGATATTTATATCAGCCGCCCACTGGCGCCAAACCCGCCTCAGACCCGACGCCCGATGCGAACAAAGGTAAGGTCACCCATAGGGTAAACGCGCTGTTCTGAACGCAATAACGGACTCAAATTTTCCATCCGAGACTCCGTTCAGAAGTTATTCGATCCGACGCTCGCACACTAACTTGTCCATTTAATTACGAAAACACCCCTGGTGGCGTTTATCATCGCAGGGCCGCGCTAGCAAAGTTTACACCTTGCCTAGGGTAAACGGCACGTTCCAGATGCAACTGTTCCCTCAGATTCCTGATCGGAGCAACCGTTTAGGAGATATCATACCCCCGCCATGTTCATAGTATAAAAATACTTAATATTTTTATAAAATTAATTCCGGGCACACCGGGCCTCGGAATCGCACGCCGTCTTCGCGCCTAGCTCTAGAATTCTTCGTAGAAATATTCCAAAGTCTGACAGGGCCAAAAACCAGAGTCACTAGAATTAAAGATACAAAATTTTACAATTAATTTATTAATGAAAACGGATATCCAAAACCGCATTATCTATCATCTCAAACTAAGAACACCTCAATCACCACCGATGTAATCTCATACCACATTCATGGAACAAAAGAACTAACTGAAACCACTTAAAGAGAAGTAACAGGAAAACTTAAGGTACATATTTTAGAAAATTACTTCCAGAAGACTGTTGGGAATAATCTAAATGCCCAACATCCACCCAAACCAAAAAGGAACCTGAGATCAAATGATCATAAAAAATTAGTCACCTACCACTAGACCAAAATCCAAAACCAAACCGAATTCTCTACACAAGATTCCAGAATTGACTCCCCACTATTAGAGAACAAGTGGCACTAGTAAATTTAAAAAGAAATATCAAAAAGTGCAATAGTGGGTCTCCCTACCATTAAGAACCAACTTTCTTATATGAAACACACATGAAAAAATTGAAATCCCAACATTAATCAACATAATAAATTTCCCACATGGACCAAAAAACCCCACCCACATGACTACCATACCCTCACTACAACCTAAGAGTCACATTCATGGTTGGTTTGTGAAAAATTGAATTAGTGGAGTGTTCCTGATCCCCATGTGCTAGCAACTTATGTTGGGTGTTAATAGAGACACCAATGGAAAAATTTCACCCAATTTAAATAAATAAATTGAATAAAAAAAATAAATAGAGTATACCAATATATATATATATATCAAACTAAACATAATTTATTTATAAGATGAAAATATAATAGAAATGAGTGACAAAAACTAAACTAACCTTGATAGCCATAATGTCTCCTGTGACCCTGAGGGTCACTCTCTGATACTAAAACCAACCATCTCCCATAGAGATCCAGGCTATGAAGAAACTTTTAGAAGACACTAAAAACAAGAATAAACTATATGTATGTTTATTAAAACTCAGTAGGCATTCTTGGGAAAATATATTCCCAATGCACTTACTTTAAATAGAGAACCATAAAATTCATTTTTGAAATAAAATGTATAAAGGATATATTTTTTACACAATTTCCATCTTAAAACCAAACATGATCCATTTTCCTTTTTACATTTTCAAACCACATTACTTTATAATAAGGAAAAATAGTCATTTTTAAGAAGAATTATAAAATTTCATTTAAAACAGAGAGTGTAAAACACTTCTAAATCATTTTTTAGTAAAAAATTTATTTTTTATCATATTTGGCATAAAGAGTCACTATTAAATACGTAAGAAAAACAATCACAGAATAAGGACAATGGGAAAATATCATATAAAAGAATACAACCTAAAATTCAACACAATCATTCACTGTATATAATTATGTTCCAATAGACATTATAGAATCCTAGGAGCTTGTTAATAATCCATAACATACTATAAATCTTGACACATCCCAAAAAGTATTCCTCACTTGATGAAATAAAATTTCTCCCACATGCTGAATCACACCCCAAATGGCATTATTGAAGGGAAATATCCCACATAAATAATAAAAAAAACATAACATATCCCCTACTATGGGCCACTGGTCATAGAGTAATCCTAACTAGTGCCTCAATCATTTTTAGAGAATTTTCCAGCTATGCCTTGTCTCTATGCCCTGAATATAAAAAGTGGGTGAGCCAACTGATTCCAACCGAGAAACAAATAACATGCACATATATAACATATAATAATTCACACAATATGAATCACCATAAATCACCCCAAGGATCAATCTCTTACAAAAAAAAATATATCTTACAATAGTACACATTAAGAATCTCTCATTCCGTTTAATGTAAATGGATTACAAGGAGCCCACAATAAAGATGTACCACCATTTCACATAATCGATCATAAGGATTCCATAGTTAGGACATTCCATCCATTTATTATAAATAAGGAAAGAATATTATCCATGGAGGGATTTCATAATGAGCATTATCACCACTTTTATAATAATTCAAAATTGTCCCCCAGGATCCATTATAAATCAATCAAACCACCATTAAAAAATTTATAAATACTCCATATTCCATTTGAAAATATTTTCACAAATCTCATTCAAGTTCTCACACCACATGTGAAAACAAAAACCATTTTCATCAAAGTACCAATATGTCCATACATAATCATCACATGCCATTTCATTTTAATGAACTAAAAACACTCCACTTTCGTGTCCAAAAATATTTCTAAATCCAATTGAGAAACCCAAATAGACTTTTTAGTAGTCATAAATATATTTAAAAAGACAAAACATGCCTTATATTTAAAAAAACACTCACAAAATCCAACCAGAAAATTTATCAAATACATGGTGTGCATCCAATAAAAAAACAAGGGAATATACATCAAATAATCCTGAATACCACCTCATATAACCTAAAATAATTATTACAAAGATCTCAAATCCATATTTATTATATAAGTGAGGTGTAAAAATCATGAAACCAATTGGTCATAAATTAAATGGGAAAGTGAAAAGAAAAACCAACCTCAAACTCACAACACTTCAAAAATGCACAACCGAAACTACCTCACAATGGCCTATGGATGAAAGAAAAACCATAAGGAACCTTAAACATACAAAACCCTAAAAATAAACCAAGGGGGTACATGAAATGTATTTAAAATAGACTGTAGAAGAGGAATAACTAAAATGAAAATGAAAGAAAGAGTAATATAGGGAAGGGAATAGGGGAATACCTTGATAAATCAAACACCAATCATGAAGAAATCACTAGATCCACACCGTGGGAGAGGATTGGAGGCTTGGAGAATAAGGTAGGATGCCTCTTAGGGTGACAAGAACCAAGATGAGAGTGAAATGGGGTGATTGGGACCAAAAAACCAAGAGGTAAAAATAGACATTTAAAAATATTAAGATCTGGCCAGCTTGCACAGTTTGGCCACACTATTTGGTAAACAATGTGTACATCATGCGACATGGTTCTGCCATAATATATAACCTCCCCACACAATTTCCACATAGTTTTTCTGACCGTGCCTATTTCATTCCCGTATACCAATGTAAAGAACTCTTCACCGCATGGTTTCCTCGGGTGATCCACACAGTTTCTTCTAACCACATGTGATGGTGTGCCACCTGCTGCGAAGTACAACAAAGAAACTTTTCCAAAAAATATCCTAGAGGAAACTAAAGAATAACATCAAGACCAAAGATAAACACAATATTACCTACAAATCCATGCCCATCACACCCTAAACTCGAGGGAAAAACTATATCCATATATGAACAAGAAGAAAGGGTGAAAATAAAAATCGGTGTGTGACAAAGTATTGAAGATTCATGTCATTGATTTATTTATTAGTCACATTGAAATATTTAATTTTTTATTATCAATGAAAATTTAATTTACCTTAATTATCCATATCATTTACATTGGATATATTTATTGGCTAAACCATATATAATTTTTGCATACGGTATTCACTTTGAAAATTGTTTTCCTATTAGGGAAATATTGATAAATCTATATACTTTATTCAATATGGATATTTGATATAGAATATTTTATATTAATTAAATAAATTATTATACACAAGGATTGATTCATATAAGAGATGATGGATGGGATCGAACTTCATATATCCCCTTAATGCATAAATAGGTTCTCATCAGTCAAATTAGTGGCACAAATTAAATAGGATTGAACCTATTGTTTAAATCATATTGTGGATGTTCTTGTGGGTATAGGTTTTCATATTCCTGAGACATGATGACCAATAATTAATAATTAACTTCATTTTTATTCATTATTTAAAATCCATGAGATTTTCACATTAACAAAGTCTATGGATGAATTTAATTCTCACTTTATTTATTAAATGGAATTTGTTTTTAGTTTCTTACCTTGCAGTATTTATTTTTTCCTTATCTAGTTATATGAATGGATTTTATTTTTAGTTATTTTCCTTTCCATATATTTTATACAGTTCTTTTATAGATTTTTTATTTCATTGAATCTGTCTTAGGTTATTACCTTTCCATATAGTTTATTCCCATTAATTAATTATTGATTACACTATATTTACCCTTGCTAGAATTTAAGAACACCCTTATTATGTTTCCTTCCCCATGGATTCCCTGAAGTGTAATGAGAATGTTATAAGAGGAAACAATATATGGAATTGAGGTATTATCATCAGATTAGAAAAAAATAATGTTTTAATTAGTATATTCATTTGTAATATGAGACTCATGTATGTATCTGGTTTACCAAGAATACTAAATAGATCGTTCCTTCATTATATGATTACTTTTAATAATTCCAATGTTATGGTATTAGACACCAGCCCCATGATTCTGGGGTTGGTTTACTATAATTGGTATATGAGGAAGTTTAGTATCAGCCTTGTGAACTAGATTGAGGAAAACAAAGATTATATAACATATCCCTAAGGTCGACATTCATATTAAGTCTATAAGAACATCCTATAATTTAGGTAAGATAGATATTATGAAGATATTCCTAGATATATATCCCTTTCTAGATACTACAAGAGTATATTGTGCTGGAATAGATGTACCAATGGTTAACAACTCCAAAAAGGTGTGTCACTCTCAACTCGAGTGTAACTTGGTAAACAATAAAGGTCCCTAATAATAACCTAATTGGGAACTCCTGGGGTATATTATTAGGATAATTCACATTTTATTTACATACATTATTAAGTATTTTAATATTTCATGAAAATAAATAACCTAGATTAAACCTAATTTGTTATTGAAAATAATGTTTCATGATTTAGAAATGCTATAAATGATTGTACACTTACCTCACTATCTCTATTTTTACTCACACTATGATTTCTAGTTTTAGTAAATATTTGGAACTTGAAGGAGTCATTTTAACATTTAACATGAAGAAATTTTTAGATAAAATGAGAAACCAAATGTGGTGTTGATACGAGTGAAATATATCATGTTTTTTCCTAATCACTTTTCCCAAAATATGATTAAAAACATATACCTTAACCAAATTTTGAACACTCCATAGATGAGAAGGACATTGTTTGGTAAGAGCTCAAGTAGTGGAGACTATGTAGATAATAAGGTATGATTTACATCATGTAAGAAATGTGGAAGGAGGCACCCATGAAAGTTTGTGAATGGAATGGATAAAATTGTTATGTGTGGGAAATAAGGAAAAAAAGAAAATAATTGTTGGGAAAAAATGAAGAGTACAATGTAAGGAAATAAATATCATCATAAGTATCCATTTATGGGTTTTTACCTTAAATATAGGGAACCCAAGAATTTCCCAAACTAATTACCTCTCTAAAAAGAAAAACCCTAAACCCAGGAAGGACCAATTTGGAAATAAATGTCTGTAGAATTTATGTTTTGTGGTTTTATTGAAAAATATAGTTAAAAATTTATTTGATGACTAAATTTCAAGGATGTTCATCATATTCAATAATTTGGTCTTTGAAAAGGAAAAATTGTACACCATGTGAAAACCTTTTCAAATCTGGCAAGGTTGTAGGACTGGAAGTGATGATTGAATGACGATAATGGTTTAATTCTAACCACTAACCTACACAATGACATTGGTAATATGTAATTATTTCTAATTGAACAATTTATTAAATAACTAACAAATATGAACTCTTAGTGTTAATTTTTTGGTTTAGAGATTAATTTATTAAACATTTTGGCATTGGATAATAGTGGGAGAAAAATATGAGACATGTCACTCTTTTATGGGCCTTGTAATTCGTTAAAAGGGTTTTTTAATTCTTTAGGAATCAAAGTTAATTTTTGGATATCCATTTCATGAAGTAATGGATAAATTATAGATTGATCAAAGTACAAATAAATGATGATTGTTTTTGTTGAAATATATTATGCACTTATATTTCTTTATATTCAGAGGTGGGAATGTTAAATTTATGAAAAGAATAAATTAATTTAATGTAGCTCTTCAATTGGTTGTGTGCTGATAGGATATCTTATCTTAGTAGTGGCAGTCGGGTGTCTGAGTGACTTTATCTGTAGTTGAGTATGATAATAGGTTATGCCCATATTTTGGTTATGAGAAGTAGAAGCCTTTTTTTATCTTTTAATACTTTGGAATATTTCTCTATATATTTCCCAATCTAGGCACTGATACAGTGTGCAATTCTGAGACCCGGTGTGCCTGGAATTATTTTTATAAAAATATTAAGTATTTTTATACTGTTCACTCAAAGAAAATGGGATATCTTTTAAACGCTAAATCGGATCAGAAATTTGATGCCACAGATGAGTCCATAATGTGGCGTTTACCTTAGGAATGGAATAACCTTTTTCAACATGATAATTCTATGAGAAAAGTCATCCATGGGAAAAATCGTAAATAAAAAAATTAAGTATTTTTATTTTTAACTAAAACAACGAATAAAATAACATCTGATCTAGGTATTGGATTGGAAATATGAGACCACTATTGAGTTCAAAATGGGGTGTTCTTCTTAGGCACGACATAAAATTAGTGGGAGCGTAGGTCTTGGATTCTACCCTGAGCGAGGATCCTATAAGTACAAGTTTGAGAATTCAGGATTAGGTTTAGCCATAATCCCTTCTCTCTCAACAAATAATATCTATATCTCTCTATATATATACCTTTATTAATCTATTCTTGGTCAAATAGAGGAGAAATATTCACCTAATACTCGGAATATTGAAGCGGGAGCACTGTGGATGCATTACCAACGACAAGCGATTAAATCGAGGCAGGATTCCTTCACCTTTTTTAATTTTAGTTTGAGTTTTTTTGAAAAATCCTCCATTTTTCAGTTTCTTCTTTATTTTGATTATTGATAATCGATAGTTCCACTAACATGACCATAGGTCCGTGTTCAAGGCCATAATTCCATCACGTTCTTCATCTTTCTTCATGGGGTTCGTCGTTAGTTTTATTTGATGCATCAAAACACACATAGACCATTGAGAAATACTTGGGCCTGTGATGATCTTGATACAAGGATCCCATAGAAATTTTTTGATATTAAATCAGGCAATCATAGGATTCAGTATGGATTTCAGAAGAAGCCAGCATCACGGGTCTGGCACGACCCACTGGCTGCAGCGGCCTGGCGGAGGAAGAGGCACAAATCTAGGGAAGTCGACGATGCAATTGGTGAGCATGACTACTGTCTGAGAGGGTATCGAGATCATGATGTAGAGTGGGATCATGAGGCATCATGATGGTGGAGCACTGGTGCGTTGAGGCGATTGTGGGCATCTGACGGCATTGGGTCGACGGTTTGATAGGTGTAGAAAAAGGTAGGGTCATGGCACGTGACCCTAGGAATCATCGACCCGTGAATCGTGGATCAACGAATTGATTAGGGGACCAGTATAAGGCTAGTGATGGAGCAGAGGAGAGGTCTGGGCCGCACGTTTGGGCTACGGATCTGCGAAGCGGGCCAAACTTATTCTATTCAGGCCTTATGGCTTTAAATGGTTGTAGCTCCTAAACCGGGTGTCTGTTTGACACACTGTCTGCAGCCACACATTTCTCTCATTGAGATGGATCTTTTTAGTATAGTTAGATATTCTTAAGACTTGTTCTTAGCATCTAGATACCTGAAATTCCAAGATTTAATAATAATAATTTTATTATTATTATTTGGGGTTCTTGTATTGAACCTATCTTTTAAATGAAATGTATGTTTGATATGCCAAAAGTGGAAGTGTGACCATGGTATTTGTGCGTACTTTTCAAGACTACTTATGTATGTTTAAATAAAATTTGAGGTGTGGACTACATGAGGCCCGATTCTTACGTGTTGCGGTGAAATGCAACATTTTCACTGAGTATCCATTTTGGAAAAATGAGTAGTTGATCTAGTGTATTTTCAATGAGGATCATAATGGAATGATCCATATTTTTGTTTTGTTTTGGGAATGTGTTGTGGGCCCCATGGAATTTCATTTGAGTACAATGCAGGGAATAATAAATTTTCCATTGTATTTTCATTTAATTTTGAGTAATAGTTGATCTAGCATGTTTTTCTACAAGGATCCCAATGGTGTAGTCCGTTTGGAAGTCCATATCCTTATTCATGATCTCAGTAAATTGGGGAAACAAGAACAGAATATCGATGGAATATCCTTCTTTAGTTTTTGAAGATAACCAATAGATTGGGTCAACCTCCACTCCTATGTGAGTGTATAAGATGTAGGAATAGATTAATTCAAATGTTCTGGGGCTGTTTGAGGAGGCGTGTTAGCAAAATTACATTCCTGTCCCTCCAGATCAATGAAGAGCGTCATGCACTCTTCAACCTTTTGAATATATGTGCCATATTCTCTTGGAGTTCCTTAGCATGGTTGGGGGGTACTGGTTTTTAGTTTAGTGTCCTAAAAAGGCTAGGTACATGACCAGGCGATTCGTTAGGGTCACACATTGTGTGGGCCCCACACACAATGTGTACTACTTTATAAATCTTCTATCTCTTATATATCCGTATTTTAGACTCATACATTGGAATGTGAGTATCCTATCATGAGTTTTTTTTTCTATTTAGAACATGATGGTTCCCTCCGTAGTGGCTTCTAAGTAACATTGTAAGATGTTTTAGGTGTGAAACCTATTCGGGGGTGACCCTTGATGACTATAGCGGCCTTTTTCCTAGAGGTACCATCCAGTAAGGATAAATAGTGTTTCTTGGAATTTTTTCTGAGATAAACAATCCAGCAAGGATGTACATAGTTCCTTGATGCTTTCTGAGAGGTACCATCCAAAAGAGATGGCCATAGAATTTTTGGGCTTACCTTTAGCTGGGCTGGGCATTGGTCCCCAATGGTAGTTCTGAGTGAAACCCTCTAGCATTGATGGGGATGGGTCCTCTATGAAACTAGAGTGTAACCGTTAAGTTGGGATGGGGATGGGTCGTCGATGAAAATAGAGTGGGACCGAAGAGTTGGTGTAACCCTTGAGTTGGGCTTGGGATGGGTCCTTGATGAAACTAGAGTGGAACCCTAGATTTGGGATGGGTATGGGTCCTCAATGACATGAGAGTATAAACCTTCAGCCAGGTTGGGCATGGGTCCTATAAAATGATACACAATCTGTCATCAATGCAGAACAATGTT
This sequence comes from Viscum album, assembly GCA_963277665.1. NCBI lineage: Eukaryota > Viridiplantae > Streptophyta > Magnoliopsida > Santalales > Viscaceae > Viscum > Viscum album. The sequence goes on along the minus strand of OY728121.1, from coordinate 81,525,081 downwards.
GGGACTTAGTTTGACATACCTTTGGACTCTTGAGGAAGAGGGATAATTTCCCCACTGAGATGCATCCTTGTGATGTGACCTAAAATAGTGAAGGTGAGATAGTGATTCCTGAAGTGGATAGTATCACGGTGATTGAGTCCCTTTGAATTTCAGTTCAGAGTAGATGCTTTGGATGCTAGGCATCAATGGTGGTTACTTCTGGGATTGTTGTCTACTCACCTTCATTGGAGGATCTATGAGATGGAGACCCCCATACTCTCTCTCGTTTGGGTTTCTTTGACTGAGAACACACACACACACACACATTTATATGTATTCTATTTCTAGTACCCATTCCTTGGGCTTTGGTTACTCACTTTCTGGAGATACAAAGATGCACAGGGTATGCCATGTGATTTCTATGTCTAGAATCTCATGGTTAGATGAGTATACCCCCTAAAATAGGTAGAAAATACACAACAAGAAGTTCATCTTCTCACCATTTATAGCTCCTTATATTTGTATGAGCTTAATTCACTCTCGTGTTGGGTTGAGTTGCACTGATTTTACTGTACCTTGTCTTATCTACTGATTTACTTTTACGAGTATCTCTTATAGCCCCCCTTCCCCTTTTTGGGGAATCCTATTCTGTATTTTTATACTCACCCCTGCATGGGATTTTCCCACACAAGTTGTTCCTTATGTCGATGATAGACAGGCTGATCATGACATTAGAGGAGCATAGGAATATGGGTGCTTAGACTACGTACGATGGTCATAGATTGGGATTAATAAGTGGGGATCTCTCAACTATTTATTTTTTTCAGTTACTTCTAGGTTGTTACACTTTTCTTGTTGGGCATGTATTTTTTCCCTATTCCCCATTCAGTTTACTATACTATACCTTTACTATTTAGTTGTTCATGCATTTTTGGTTTATTTATAATAGTTTTTCATATTTTGTTCCTTTCTGTATGCATTTTTTCCTTGAGTTAGCTACATGTGTGAGTACATATTCTTAGTTAAAGGCCTCCCTGAGTTTTTTATGCCTTTGGTACTTGTCACCCCCCTAGGCCTATGGAGTCAGTCTTCAGGGTAGTTACAGATTAATCCCCAACATGGGTCGGTTTGTGAAAAATTGGTATCAGATGTGGTTTAATCCTTGGGACGTTTTTCAGAAGTTTCCCTAAAAAGGTATTGGTTGGGTTTAGGGAAATAGTGTCAAATTTTCTCAAGAGTGTCTCTCAGAACAGGGATTCCCGTGATGGTATGTGTGGATGACATATCCATTCACGAGGACCCTGGTTAGCATTTTTTTGACTCGGAAAACTGAGACAATGGTTTCATGGAACAATGGTAATTTCATTATATAGGATTGTGTCTTTGAATCTCCTTCTTGAGTCATATCCCCTTTGTAGTTGATATATATATATATATATATATGTGAAAATCAAACTACAGTACTCCTTGATAACATTTATGATGTCTCCGTAATGACATCCATCCTTGATACCAAATTTTGTTCATAAAGATGACCCCATGAATGATGAGGACTCAGTTCAAGACCCATAATGCCATCCCATTCCTTTAGGTGGGAAGGTAGCAGCATCTCTACCTGTTGTGCAGTGGTCAGCCCCAAAAGAGCAGGCTGAGGACATGCGTAGGCTAAGCACACTCCGTGAGTTCCATCTCTAGAGAATATTGTGGGTTAATGGTGAGCCAGATCCACACGCAACATAGGTTTGGATATAGTCAGTGGTCAGACTCTTTAGGCTTGTACGGAAATTGATAGATCATATAGTTGATTTGGTATCCAACCTTTTCCATAGAGTATCTAGGAAATGGTGGATCCTGGTTACTTAGATACTCGATGAGTTAGTACTCTCATGGGACTACTTCTAGAATCTCTTTCGTGAGGAGTACTACCCCTCCTACTTGCGATCTATTCTGATTCAAGAGATCCTACAATTTTAGTAAGGTGGGTTGACGATGTTATTGTACATGACTAGGTTGACAAACCTTGCACGCAAATCTCTAGACATGATCCATGAAGGCTACTTATGAGAACAGATGTTTGAGAAGGGAATCCGCAGAGATATCTATGCTATCATAGAACCCTTATATATCCCCACCTATGCCAGGGTGCTAGAGAAGACATTGGTGATAGATATATTCTTATCAGGGGGAATCCATATAGCTAGTTATAGAAATGGGTGCAACAGAGTTGAGATGTCTGCCGTAGCTATTAGGCGTCAGATGATAAGATCTCGATGCAAGAGGCCTCCCCATTATCAGTCTCAGACATGTAATCATATGAGACCAAGGTAGCGCAGATCACTGGAATATCTTAGGGAGGGAATTTGTTGTGCTTGTGATGGGATAGGTAACATGGCACAAGAATATCCAACCATACGCGCTGAGAACTCTAAGTAGGAAATAGGTGGACCACCAGAGAAGAGACAACACCATGATCAGGGTGGTCCCTTTGGATGTAGTGCTGGAAGAGGAGTAGGAGGAGGTGGAGGTGGGGGATGACATTATGAGTACATTCTATCACCAATAGGTGACCCACTCCAAGCTCCGGAAGCTGGAAGCTGGGACCGTAGATTGCCCGGAGCTTTTTATGTCTATGATCCTGCAGAGAATGAGATTATTAAAGGTACTCCCTATATATTTTATACTTTTTTGTAGAACTTTTTAAACACTATTTTAAGTAATCTCTTCTAAATACTCCTTTATTGAAGTTTTACAAGGGTTACATGGGGTGTCAGTGTAACCCTATGTTGGTGTTTTTCAATGTAAACTTGAATGCATGAGGAAGAGGGGTACATCCCCCCAATGAAATTAATTTTCGTGACATGATACAAACCATGTGGTAGAGTCGGTTCCGCCCAAAGGTGATAGTATAGATGTGTGGTGGATTAATCCCCCTGACTTGTGCATTCAGGATAGAGTTGTGTAGTGGAGTGTCAAAGTAGGTCCTGGATTTTCTGATGGAGTTTTCCTACTTGACACTTTTTTCTCAGGTTGTCGCTAGTGGGTATAGTGGAGTATCTAGTTTTGGGATTACTCTCTTTAGAAGCTAAGAGAATACATGTAGGGTATGCCACATTATTTTATTTTTTATCTTATTTCTTTTGGATGAGTTTACTCACCTTCCCTGTTCACTGGTACCTTTGTGAGATCAACGTCAACCTTGATACATTAGTTATCAAGTACAGTTCGAGGTGGTGGAGACCCCATGAAACGAACTAAACTACACACTACCTAGTGCTAATTGAGGTAGTCTTCACCCTGAGAATGTGGATATTATATCTTATAGGAGAGCGCTTTGGGTTTGATCAGACCACTATATTCTTAGGTGTGTCTTTCCCCAGAGATACTTGAACCTAAGGAGGAAACACTGGTTGAACTTCTAGTAGGACCATGACTTCGAGATAATCTATACTCTAAGAAAGGTCAACATTTTGGTAGATTACCATAGCCTAAAGTCCCATGATATCCTAGTGCGAGAAGTATTAGAGCAGTTAGCTTCCCTATAGCTGACCCTGGTGAAGTAGGAGGGTACATTTTTTCTTTAGTTGACGGTGACAACTTATTCACTTCTCAAGTGTGTAAGAGAGTCTCAGCTGTGATGCAACAACTATGGAATAATGTGTGACTAGATATCCTTATGTTTTTTCACCAGATGGATATTCTGAAGGTTGGAATTATGACACCCTTTTCAAGGGACAAATAGTGATTCCAGTCACGACATGGGATGTAGAGGTTTGGCTAGGGAGGGAAAATTTCCCCCCGAGTTACATTAGGCCATTTAGAACTGTGAAATGATATTTCGAGGTTTCCTACCACCTTTCCCTACCTCCAATAACATGATTGGGTGCACAAAATATCCCATGTGTTGCAACTGAGTAGATACATGCATGTTCCTATGCACATCATTGACAAGATCAGACCTTATGAGGATGGACCATCCCTTTGGTTTACATGTTTTTCCGGTATTGAAAGGTACACGTTTTCTTGAGAGAGGGAGAGACATGTGTGAGATCAGTATCCAAAGTTGTTTCCCGGGTTTTTTATTTTTGGGGAAAAAATATTAATGGAGAGAATTATTTATAGACCTGATTTTTTCCTTTTAATACTTTGGAATATTTTTCCATATATATCCAGATATTGGTGCTGAGAAAACATATAATTCTGAGGCCCAATGTGCCCAAAATTAATTCGATAAAAATATTAATTATTTTTTTACTATGAAGTCAAAGTAAATGATATATCTCTTAAATGGTTACTCATATAAAAATATAAGGCCATATTTGAGTCCGGGATGTGGTGTTTACCCTAGGTAAGGCATAAAATTTATCGACATGAGACTTATTTGAGAAAAGTCACCTAGGGAAAAAATTGTAAATAAAATAATTAAACTTGATTATTTTTATCGTGAATACCGAATCAAATAACTTGTGATGGGGGTATCAAATTGAAAACCTGAGAGCACCGTTGTGTTCAGAGTGGGGTGTTTTTCCTAGTAGTGACATAAAATGAGAGGGCGTAGTGGATTCAGATTCCGCACCTTGTGAGGCTCTTATAAATAGATGTTTTTGAATTTAGGTTTAGAGTTTGAACTAATGCCTTATCTCTCTAAAATTCCCTTCTCCCTATATATCTATCAAAAAATTTTCATCCGCCATTTGTAAAATCAAGGATCAATATTCTTTGAAACCTCATCTAATCGAAGTATGAGCACCGTGGATGCATTGCCAATGACAGACAATCTAATTGAGGTTGGATTTAATCCCATTTTGATTGTAATTTGAAATTTTCTTCAAAAAATCCCCCATTTTCCAATTTATTCTTCTTTTTGGTTATCGATTGTCAATGTCTACACTAACACGACCATCGATCAATGTTCAAAGCCTTAACTACTTTGTGTTATTCATCGTTCTTCATGGTATTTATCGTTTATTTTTTTTCGATGCATCAAAAAACAAATGGATCATTGAGAGAGACTTGGTTTTGTAATGATATTGATCCAAGGATGATGAAAATTATTTCATATTTTTAATCAGGGAATCTAAGAATTTTGTACGACATGTGGAATAAGGTGGCGGTGCGGGTTCGGCACAACGACGCTAGTGGCGGCGAATGACGGCGGGCTGTGGCAGCTGGGCTGAGGTAGCGGTGTGGTTCTGATGAAACTAGAGGTGTAGTTGTCAAGTGCGGCCAAGATGAGAGAGGTTGGATGGGTCAGGAGGTGGATTTGGGTTGTGAGGCAGCATGATGGTGGAGCACCGGGGCATTGGTGCTGCAGGGGGCATCCAACAGCTTCTTACCGACGATGTGCTGGGTAGAGCATGAGGCGAGGTCATGGGACGTGACCCCATGCGGTAGTTACCCACATGAAATGGTTGAACACATTTATGAGGTCACCAGACTGAGGCTGGAGGAGTATCTAGAAGGAGGCCTGGGCCGGCCCAGGCAGAGGGGTCTGACAAGTTTGGGATGGACCAATTCGATTTGGGCCTTGTGGATTTAAATGGATGTAGGGCATCCGTTTGACATGCCATCTATGGAAACACATTCCTATAATCAAGAAGGATATTTTTACAACATTTTGGGACTTTTAAGACATGGTTTAGGGGTTTGGTTACACAAAATACCTAGATTTAATAACAATAATTTTATTATTATTATTTCTGGTTCTTTTATTGAACCTATCTTCTAAATAGAATGCCAGTTTGGTGTGGTGTCAGTGGTGCTCCAAACCTATACTTTGTTCTAACTTTTTAGGACTACTCTAAAGTTCTTATAACAAATTCTATTTGTGGGCCCCATGATTCCTGGTTCCCACATTTTTTATGGAAATGCATCTTTTTCACTGGGTATTATTTTTGGGCAAACGAGTATTCGATATAATGTGTTTTTCTATGTGGATCAAAATAGAATGATCAATATCTTTTTCTGGGGATAAGGCCTGGTCCCCAAGGGACACCATTTGAGAACATTGTGGTGACTTACAACTTTTTCATCGCATTTCTATTTGGGGAAGATAAATAGTCAAAATTGCATGTTTTTCTGCAAGGATCACAATAACGTGATCCATTTATAGTTTTAGAACCCTATTCATGTTCTCAATAAATTATGGAAACATGAAAGGAATATTGATGGAAGATACTTATGAAGTGTTTGAAGAGAACCCATGGCATGGGCCAGCCTCCACTCTTATGAGAGTGGAGAATATGTATGAAGAGATGCAGTCAAATGTTCTAGGGCCGTTTAAGGATTCATGTCAACAAAATTATAGTTTTGACCATCTGGATCAATGAAGAGTGTCATGTGCTCGTCATATTTTTGACTATATATGCCATGTAATCCAGGATTACCTTGTCATTCATGGGGGGTACTGGTTTGTAGTTTAGTACCTGAAAATGGTTAGGTACATGTACAGGCAATGTAGCAGGGTTACATGTTTTGTGGGATCGACATGCATCAGGTACTACTTTATGAATATTATATCTCTCATATCTTCTTCTTTTAGACTCAGATTTTGGAATATGAGTAGCCTATCTTCAGTTTTTTTCCACGTAGAACGATATGGTGCCCCCATAGTGGCTTCAATGTTTTGATGTGATATATTATGGGTGTGACGCCTATTTGGGGTGACACCTGATGAATGAAACAATGTTTTTATAAGAGGTACCATCCAGTAGGGATGGAAAATTTTCCTCAGAGTTTTTCCAAGAGGTAACATCCAACAGGGATGGACATAGTTCCTCGATGATTTCTAAGAGGTACCATCTAATAGGGATGAGTAGAGCAGTTCTGGTCTTACCTCCATTTGGGCGTGGAAGTGGTCCCCGATGGTAGTTTTGAGTGAAACCCTACAGTCGAGTTGGGGATGGGTCCTCAAAGAAACTGGAGTGGAACCCTCTAGTTGGGATGTGGATGGGTCCTCAATGACACTGGATTGGAACCCCCCCAGTTGGGATGGGCATTAGTTCTCGACAACATGAGAGTAGAACCCTCCAACCGGGCTGGGCATGCGTCCTCAATGACATGAGAGTGAACCCTCCAACTAGGATGGGCATGGGTCCTCGACATTGAGACATGATCTCTCGACTATGTGAAAAAATGATGAGATGTGGTTTGATGTACCTTTGGAATCTCAAGGTAGAGGGAGTCTTTCCCCATTAATATACTTCCTTGTGACATTACCTAAAACTGTGAGGGTGAGATAGTGACTCTTGAAGAAGATAGTGCCAAGGTGTGGTGATTGAGTCCCTTTGACTTGTAGTTCAGAGAAAACATGTGGTATTCTAGGAATCGATGGTTGTTACTTCTAGTACTGTTGGATACACACCTTCTTTGGCTAAGCTATGACTTGTAGATCACCTTAATCTCCATTGTTTGGGTTTCTTTGACCGAGTTTATATATATATATATATATATATATATTTCTTCTATTTCCATTACCCACTCCTTGGGTTTTGGTTACTCTCCTTCTATGAGAGGCGAAGATTCATGGGGTATGACACATGATTTCTGTGTCTTGCTTCACATTGTTGGTCTAGTCTACTCTCCTACTATAGGTAGCTAAGAATCTACAAGAAGTTCATTTTATCCTAGTTTTTAGATCCTTTTGTTTGGATGAGCTTACTTCACTCTCTTATTGGGTTGAGCTACACTCCTTTTACTATACCATGACATATCTACTAATTTACTTTTTAGTGTATCGCTTATAGAACCCCCTTCGCCTTTTTAGGGCATCCTAACTGAGTATTTTTATACTCACCCCTACATGGGATTTCCGCCCATGTGTCATTCCTTATCCAGATGACAAACATGTTGATCGTGACATAATAGGGGAACATGGATATGAGTGCTTGGACCACGTATGGTGGTCGTAGCTTGGGATTCAGGATCATAGATCTCTCAACTCTTTATCTTTTTAGTTACTTCCATGTTGTGACACTTTTCATGGTGGTTGTGTAATTTCCCCCTTTTCCCCTTTCATTTTTCTGTACCGTAATTGTACTATTTTCTAGTTCATGCAAGTTTGGATTATTTTGAATAGTGTTGTGCCTTTTGTTCCTTTCCCTTTGAATTTTTTATTTGAGTTAGATGTATTTGTGAGTACAGGTTCTTAGGAAAAGCCCTCCCTGAATTTATTATTCCTTCAACACTTGTCTCCACCCCATGGCTTAAGGAGGTAGTCTTGGGGTAGTTTTGGCTTGAGCCTCAATATGGGTCGGATAGTGACATGAGACATATTATATTATGTTATTTTGTGTTTATATATGGTGATATACCTTTTTAGTTAGGTAAACTAAAACCCTAGGGATTCTAAGCCATGTGTACATGTGTGTGTGTGTGGGGGGGGGGGGGGTGTTTTCCTCAACATCCTAGAGGAAGGATGGATGGCTGACTACCCCCTTTGGCTCCACCAACTTTTCATGGTTGTTATTTTTTCCATTATTCATAGTTCTAGTTTTCCCCATATATATGTGTAGAGATATATAATGGATTTTTTGTATTTTACATACATGTATTCTGGATATTGTTTCCCAAGGACTTATATAGGTATAACATGTTTAGGCTGTGATTTCCTGAGGATCCTTACTCAATGTTTGGGTATGATGGCTTGAGGAATAATACTCAAAGTATGATACACATTTTTTGGTTTTTGGATAATACTAGAAACTACCTATTTACTTTGGTTATGTGGGCGTGATGTTGTGTTTCCTGAGGTAAAAATTGTGGTGATTCTCCTAGGTTTCTTCGGGCTAGTCTTTTTGGAGAGAGATGCTCAGGATGTGTGGTATTGTGTAAAAGTGGCAAGACAGTGGTAAAATGGTATCAGGGTACCCTTTATATTATTTACTATATTATATTCTCATGTGTGTGATACTTGGTGAGAGTTTCCATGGTGAGTTTGGGAATATAATACACCTGTTTAGGTGACGAGTTAGTTTAACTTTTTTGTTCACTAGGATTTATCATTTTCTCTTTACATTTCCATGATAGGATCCTGAGAGGATCCTACTATCTATACTATTATACTAACTCTATGTATATATAAACTATTTTTTAGTTCATTTGTAGTAGTTTGGATATCATGCTAGTTAATACTTGCTAAGGGTTTAACATGACCTGTTTGGGCTTCATGGTCGATGTCGCCCCTCACTTTCCCTTTTGTACATGTAGTTTCCTATTTGTTCTAGTAGTTCTTTCATGTCATCACATATACGCACATACTTTTCCTTTTATATTATAGGGTAAGAAGGAGTTGATTAGTATATTTTTTATCTGTATCTTTTTCATGTGTTCTCTTGGAGGGTAATGCCTTACATATGTGTATTTATTATAAATTTCGTGTTAATAACCAACCCAGGGACTACTAGAGGTGGGAATTAGGTGTCACTATCTATCTTCTTCCATTTTAGGCCCAGGATGGGTGCATTTTTTGTAGAGGGGGTCGTGATAGTGTTTTATCAGAGGTCTAGTTGATATATATGATGGAGTTTGGAGTTTGGAATATGTGAGGTTGGATGGGTTTTTAGGGAAAGAATGTCATTTACATTTAGCAATCATTGTAAACATGGTATACCTACTAAGAAATAAGTATTTAGGGACCCTAGTGTTTTAGTGCACGAACTTTTAAACTTATCACGACTACTAAATGAGGTGATACTATTTGGAGGTTAGTTTCCTATGAAATGATCTTGTATCCTTCTTATAGCACCTATATTTTAATGTATAGAAATTGGGATAAGTTAACAAAAAATGAATAAAATAAAAAAAATAAATTTTTGTTATGTTTTTCCATATTTCATGTTTAATATATCTAAATATTTTTCTTCTATAGGGGTGGCTCTAGGTCAACATACTCATTAGGTTTTCATAGAATATGTTTAACAAGTGGTTCTATAAGATCATTGTAGAGTGGAGGTTGATGAAGATGACACTTGGAGGAGGATACTTCAAGATATTCAGTGCAATATTCTACAGAAGTATGAGGAATCCATTTTAGATATAGTCATCGAAGACTGATTTGAGTAGGTTGAGATAGCCTTTAGTTTAATCCATGTTCCGAAGGAGCACTGGGTGTCCTTAGTTTTGTAGATGTTGGGTGGGGAAGTGATGTAGTGGGGGTTATTTTTCCATGGGGATCATGAGGAGTCATAAATCTCATGGGAGGAGTTACAAGGCCACATTAGAGTTGAGTTTATTTGTTCGACTATGAAGGCAACCTATCACCAGGAGCCTCTTAAACTTTGACAGAATTGATTCATTTTACGAGAGTTTGAGATCCATTATAAGAACCTTCTATGATATGATTTGGGCCTATTTCTAGAATATCATTCAAAGGAAATTAATTTCTTGAAGGATTTTTATCCATAGATTCAGCACCAAGTCACACCTTTTATGATAGAGATGTATCTTAACGATCTTGTGAGAGAAGATGTCATTGAAAAATTGTTATACATAATTGGATCATTGCGAGAGGGGAGTCTTCTAGATTCCTCATAAAGTAGAGATGCAGTGTAGGGTTCCCAGTTTTCAAGAAAAATGAGCTTTTTATTAGTTGGGGTTAGGTCCTAGCCCTCAATTTATCATTTTTCTAGGGGTAGAAAGTACTAGGCCTATGAAAAAGGATCAAAAAACTGTTTTTATTATGGAGGTAGATGTCGTTAGTGGTGAGAGTTCCTGAAATTTCTGAGTAGTCAGTATGATCCAGTTATTCCACTTCAGGATCCTCTGCTGAGGAAGATCCATATGAGGTAGTTTAAGTAGCATGATATATTTTGGGATCATTAGAGAGTAGATGAGGTAGGAAGAGGATAGATATAGGATTATCCCCATCCCCATAGATTAGAGATCATCCATGGATGTGGTTATCAGTAGGTTCAGAGAGTCTGTGGAATAGGTAATGTTCAGATTCATGCTTTAGCATTGCCAGTACCGGGTGATCTAGAAATCATTCGAGGTACACTTTCCTATTTTTTTACTTGGTTGCATGGCTTTTTTGATCCATTGGAGACACACTCTTTCATATCACCTACCCTTTTATATGATTTCAATCATGTTGGAGAGAGACAACCAGTTCCCTTGGAAATGGCTATGCCAGTTGGAGGTTGAGCTGACTTTTTTGATGTTTTTATAAACTATGAGGTAGTGATAGGGAAATAATGATCTTTGGGAGACTTCCTATGTTTATGGAAACAGACATATGAAATCATCATTCTCTTGGATTATTTATATTCATTGTATGATATTGTGGATTTCTTCAGGAGGAAAGTTGTGTTTTTTGAAAGTTGAATTATTTTCATCCTTGATGGATGAGGTAAGGATTATTTTCTCAAAGGTTTAGAATTATAAAATTCCTTCAGTCATAGAAGTGTACCATGATGTCTTTTCATAGGAGGTTGTTGTGTTACCCCATCGTTGAGCGATTGAGTTCGACATCAAGCTACAACCAGGTGTGTCTCTTATCTAGATGTCTCCATATAGTATGGAACATTCTATGTTTCGAGTTCTGCGTATACAATGCAATTTTATTTTGTTGTGTGGTTTGGTTTTGTTTAGTGTGTCAATGTGGGGTGAACCATTTTTGTTCAAAAAGAATGTTGATTGTATTTTTCGGTCAAGATATCATCAAATGTCTGTAAAGGATGAGGATTTCTCGATGAATAATTTCTTATTATCATCATGGGAATTATATGTTCATTGAGGTTCCATTTGGTTTGATGAATGTTCCATTTGTTTTCATAATTTTAATAAATTCTATGTTCTTTGAGTTCCTGGATAAATTCATGGTGGTTTTCATCAATGAAATCCTTGTCTAATTTGTGTTTGAGGAGGTACATTCAGATCAATTACATTTCATTTTTGGAGTTCTTATTCATGAGTAGCAGTTTGGGAAGTTGTTGTAGTTTGAGTTTTGGGATCAATAATTCCATTTCGTAGAAAATTTTGTATCACATTAGGGAGTATCTGTGGATCCATATAAGTTAGAAGAAGTTGTGTCTTGTGAATCCCCCAAGAAAGTGGAAGAGGTTAAATTTTTCTTTACTCTTAAAGGCTATTATAGGTGGTTCATATCTTATTTATCTAAGGTTGAAACTCCTCTGATATTTTTGAATAGAAAGGATTAGGTTTTCTTGTAGACTGATCAGCTCTATATAGATTTTTAGTATGTAAATGAGATGTTGTTCAATGCTCTATTTCTTTGTATGCCAATAGAAGGAGTATAGTTTGAGGTTTTCTATGATGCTTCACATCTTGGTTTGGGATATTTTCAAATTTAGTATAGATTGATCATTTATTATGGTCCGTAAATTTACATTTCCATGAGTGAAACTATGCAACTGATGATCTCAATTTGGGGGAGGTGTTGTTTGCACTAAATTTGTGGAGATATTACCTCATCGGTGGGGGTTTTGTGGTATTCACCGATCAGAAGATCCTAAGGTTTGTTTTATCCAAACATCACATGAAATTATGCCAGTTTCAGTGGATAGAGTTCATACCAGATTATGATATTAAGATTTTGTATACCCCTAGAAATGGAAATGTTGTGGCAAATGCACTGAACGTGAAGTATTATAGTGATGTAGTGCATGAATTTGGTGATTCCAAGAGACCGATGGAAGAAAATTTATTATTGAATGTAGATATGGGAGAAGTTGGGGGAAGACGTTGTCTATTTCATATGACAGTGCAATAATATCTCATGCATCAGGTAGAGGAATCCTAGTTAGGGGATCTTGAGGTGGAGTTGTGGAGAGACTAAGTTTTTTGTAGCAAAGCCCCTCATGGTTTGTCTGAGGATGAAAAACCCCAAGTGTTGTTTAAAGGATGTCTTTTTGGATATTTGTGAGATGGTTGTCATAGAGTTACATTGCTCACATTTTTCAGTACATATTTGTGTGAAGATGCAGTACTAAACTTTGAGAGGATAATTTTGGTGCCCTGAGTTAAAGCATGGAGTAACAGGACTTGTTTCTTAATGTTTGGTCTACCAGAAGGTGCAGGACAACAACCATGTTTTCGATAACTTTCTCCAACTGTTAGATATTCCTAAATTGAAGTGGGATGACATTTCAATGGACTTTTTTACTAGTTTACCTTATGTTCATGGAGGATATGATTCTATATGGATGATATTGGATCATTTGATGAAATCATCCCACATTATAGCGATCGAGGAGTGAATCTTAATAGAGGATTTTTCGAGGCAGTAACTGAAGGAGGTGGTGAGACTCCATTGAGTCCCGATGATGATCATTTCTAATTGATATCCTTTTTATTCTTCAAAGGTTTGGATAGGTATGTCACGACCCGTCCCCCGGGGCCCGTGCCGTGACTACCCTAAGCCCTCCTTCCATAGGCTAGGGGCTGACGACTAGCACTAAATGTATATTCCCTAAAACTATGAAGGCATTGCCTTTATAAACTGAAAACACACGCAACCAAGCACACAATAAGATAAGAACTCAAGGAAACGGTATAGTAAAAGAGAGATTATAGTAAGAAAAAAGAGTCCAGAATACAAGCCCAACTGGAAAGTAGAAGAAAATGAAAGTAAAAGTAAACTGGAACAGCTCCTGTGATCACCCACCAAGGATCATACCTGAAGGGTAGGTACATCTATTTAAGGTTCATCTTTGAGGTACACATTGTCTAAGTGTAACAACCCAGGTAAATAAAGAATTTTACATTTTTATATTTATCCATATTTGTGAATAAAATATTAATATAACTTTAAAGGGGACGCTATGCTCGATGGCGTACCCAACACGCAACAACGAGTTTCTTGGGAATCTTACGTTGCACTCTAATAATAAAATAATATTATTTTAAATGGTAGTTAACGACTAGATGTTGTGATGGAGGGAATGAATAGAACTAACTACAAAATTATTATATATGTTTGTCAAATATTTTTACTCTTTACAATAAATTATAGAGGATTAAAAATGTGAATGAATCCAATTTTAAGCGTAGACAGTCTAAAATTCTTTAAAAGGTCGATTAACCGCCTTTTGATGGCGAACCTCTTTTAAATATACTTTTTGAAAATTTTATGTGTTATATTTGACAAAATAAAATTCTGATTTAGAATTGGGACATCAAAATTTACTTTGTTTAAATTTTTGGTATTATTCCGAAAAAGTTCAATTTTAATGAATAGTGAAAAATGTTGTATTTTAATTCAAAACCTCTTTTTAATCTAATTTATTTATATGATTATATTATCTTTTTAATTTTTTTTAAAGTTTAAATAGAATATATTTTTACCATTTAATCCAATAGTGTTCATTGGAATTAATTTCACTTTCAAATTGGACTTAAACTAGTGTCAATCTTTTGATACTTATTGTTTCATAAAAACACGCTATTTGCTCTGACTACGGGAATTAATTATAAAATTAATTAATGCAAATTCTATGTTATGAATTTGGTAAAATAGACATCATTTTTGAATTCTGAATATCAAATATAGATTAGGGTGAATTTTTGGTATTTTTCTGAAAATCTCCAATTTTTGATGAATAGTGAAACCACAAAGTGGTGGTTACAAAATTTGATTTTTCGTTTAAATGGGACTTTACCACTTCTGTGATTTGAATTTCAAAAATCCAATTTAAATGTTTTTAATTGTTAAGTAAAATGTGGTTCAATGGGATGAAACTAATTTTTGATGAAAAGTAACTTTTAAGTTTTATTAATCGCGATTAAATGTAATTAGTGTGATTTAAGGTAAAAACGATATTATAATAAAATGAAAATATATTGACACTTATCCTAACCCTATTGGATGAGTTATGGCCGACCAATAAAACCCATGGGACGATGTTTGGTACCCCATGGAGGCACTTGGGTTTGATAATGACATTTATGCCTTTTATTTAAATTTAAAATAAAAATGTCACAAACATGATTTGTTTTACTAAAACAATTTTTACATGTGGTTATACAAGTCATAATTTTGACTATAAATATTCATTGGAAAGCTAAAAATATTTCCTACATCATAGTATTTTTTTTATAATTTTTAGACACTAAATAAATTAAATTCTTTTTGACATCATGATGATGCAGTGATGACCTCATTATTTAACGATTTAAATAAAATGGAAAGATAATGAAAAATCTAGGACCTACACATGTCAAAAACCTATTGTATGGGTGGATTTCTAACCCTTATCACCTTATCCTAGAAACACATCAATGTTGGACCATTAAAATCCGAAAACCATTTGAAAATAAAGTAACAGTTTATACTTTTCCAAGAGTGCCCCTCCTCTCCTCTTATAAAAGGCCCCCACCTCTACCACCTTACCCACACCTCTCAAACCTTTGGTTCTGCCAAGATCTGATCAATTTTGTCTCTCCACATTCCTCTCGTCATCCTAGAAGCCTTAACTTAGGCAGGAAGCTCTTAAAGAAACCCTTTTGGTTCAAACCAAAGGGAGTTACACAATTTTAAGGTAACGTCTTCACTTGTGCTCTTTTGTTTTATTTTGCTTATCCAACCCCCTAAACTCTTTTTATTAATTTATTTTGTAACAACTCCAGTATCTTCAATATACTAGGATGTTGTTATAATAATTATTCGAGCTACACTTACACACACCTTCATCTAATGGTTAAAGAACATACAGTTTCTATGGATGTCGAATTTCTGCCTCACGAAACGTTGATTGTTCAACACTCATATAACACCTTCAAAGGTGGACATTAAGATATCAATATTTTTATATATGATATATAATATTTTTATGTTTTACATAAGCTTATTTATTTTTCATTTGTGGCATACCTTTATGGCTTCCATTATGGGTATACGCGATATCTTCATTTTAGGAAGTGCGGACTACCGTCCCCTCAAAGTGATTTGATTCGTTAATGCCATATGTGGGATGTAGAAAGGATGTATTTAAAGTTATTATATATGATTTTATACTGTAATTATAATATACCTTTATATAATTATTGTTTTCTTTCCATTAAAGTATGAGATAGAAATTAAAGTAGCGTTCATGCGTACGTACGCCTTACTGTCTCCATGAACGGTGCATTTCATTTCTTATCCTCAAATGTAATGTACTATTATAAGTGCATATAATGGATATATATTATTTATGATACATCTAAATGATTAATATAATTCTGGAATTAAAAATACACACATCTCTCATTTAGTTTTAATTCTATTAATATGACATAGAAATGAAAGTAGCGTTCATGCGTACGTACGGCTTACCGTCTCCATGAACGGTGTATTTCATTTCTTAACTCTAAATGATTATGTAATATTATAAATACATGTATATGATGGATATATATGATATATATGATATCAAATCAGGAATTTCATTCTGGATATAAAGAACCTTTAACCACACGAACAACATGTAATTGTAAGAAGTCCACTTTTGACTTAAGAACCAAATATCGACAAAACAGAAATTATTAACATAAATGATTACATAATATTTATAACATGTCAATAATTGATATAAAAGGAATAATGAACTTGGAAAAGGTTCTTAAGCAAGTAGAAATTAACTCAAGTTTATTATTCCGGACGTTAAAGAACGATCGAGTCAAGTCGGACCCGAGGTAAGGGATCCTACTCCTCTCTTTCTTTTTAAATACGCTCTTTTATGTCATTCATTTTAAAGATAATATTTCTTGTTATTGGGATGTTATTTTATATTAATCTTACTGTAATTTATATGTTCATATAATGAGAGAACCTATTCTCTCTCATAAATCCGTTTTGGAAGTTTTGAGTGGCGCCGTTAGGCTGCCGAATTTTCGTAAGAGATCTAACCTCTCTCTTTATTTTTAAGTATTATCCTTTATGTCACTTATTTTCAGCTCCTCTTTTTTATGTTGGGGGATGTTCTTTTATATTTCTATTTCTATAAAATTTATGTTAATATTATAAGATACCCTATTTGATCTCATCGATCATTTTTTGTAAGTTTTATGTGGCACCGTTAGGCTGCCGAGTTTTCGTAAGGGATTTTTCATCTCACTTTTATTCCCGTGATATTTATGCTACATTTGCCACAATTTCCTTTGAGTGGTGTATGTATTGACCATTATTTTACTCATTGTGTAATATAATTTCATTTATGAGTATTTACATCAATGTTGTATTGTCTTTCTTTCACGGGGAGTATGTTTCGAAAGATACCCATGTCGGTAAGGGAACCTTTCACCCTCCTCTTTTTAAAAGACTTCTTTTGTTATGTCTTTTAATTCACATACTATTATGTTGTGATATGTTCTTCTATATCCTTATTGATTTAAATTTTATTTCCATGTGATGAGATACCCTTTTTATCTCTCATCAACTCATTTTCTGAATTTTGTAGCGATGCCATTAGGCTGTCAAATTTTTGCAAGGGAACTTCTTAAACCAAACTTTATTCTTTAGGATAAACTTATACACCTTGAATATGTCGTTCTATGAATATGTGTGAATAACCTCTGATTGTTTTACACTTAATATTCACTTATATTTGGTGTATTCGTTTGTCACACATAATTATGTAATTGATTTATCCTTAAACCAAGGATACCGTTTTTGTAAGGGACTTCGTCTCAATCTCCTTTCATTGAGGCATATTTCGTTTTATACACAACTTTCTTTTATATGGTGTATAAACCCCTTTGAATTTTACTTTTATACAAAAGGAATCTTTTTCTACGAAGCGTTTTACTAAACGACAAAAAGGAATGTTTCTTTTAACGTATGCGGTGACAACGACCTTTTCCACCGCCGCGAGTATTATTTGATCTTTGGCTTACTCAACAAGCCGTAATGTTTTTAAAATAAAATAAATACCATATACTCTTTTATGTATTTTGGTATTGAAAATGGTTTTGATAAAAGATTCTATTTTTTCAATATATTTAAATGATATATTGTGATTGAAATGTGGAAATGTTATCATTCCTTTATATTGGTTTTATGTGTTATAATTTTATAATGGCACTTGGAGATTTTACGGGTGGTTACGTGATAAACCATATGACAGGTGGTGCCATGAATACCAGGATGGGTGGTTACATTATAACCTCCAATTCATTAGGTATGGAAGTCGGCCGTATGGCTATTCCATTAAGTATGTATGGAAGTTGGCTGAATGGCTATTCCATTAAGTGATAGGTGTGGAATTTGACCTTATAGTTATTCCACTTAAGTATGTTTATGTCCCAAGTTACCTTTATATGTTATGTGATCTTTATATGGGTTTTATGGTAATCTTTAGGTTACAGAAGGGTAAGTAATGAACTTTTATTCAGTGAAGATTTTTTACTACTTCGAAAAGGTGAAAAGTATTACTTTGATAAAGTATACATGGTTTACTTGTTGTTTTGAAAAACTAACAGTTTTCATTCTTTGTGTATCCCTTACTAAGCTTTTTATGCTCATCCCAAGTTTTTGAAATGTTTTTTCACAGGACTTAACGTGGAATAGGGTCAAGGATGAGATCAAGGGAAAGTCATGAAACCTAAAACATGGAACTGGACATGTTCTTTTTAAAATTTTTTATTTTATGGAAACTTAGTAAAAGTTTCTACTTTGTAATATTTTGAGATGTAATAGTTATGTCCTAATTCTCTAAAAATCTAAACCTGAAAAGATCCTCAATGTGAATTATTCATTTAATTCAATATTATGTAAGGTTTAAGGCCAGGGCCTTATAGTTGGTATCAAAGGTCGGTTTAGAAAACTTTAGGGATTAGGAGTTTTTGTTAGACACATGATTAGTCCCTATATCTATTATTTCAGTTAAATCCTTGTTTTATAACTTATTTCAGGACAATTAAAGTCAGTTACGAATGGAAGGAGAAGGATCTCAAACGAAATTCCTATATCTTCCTGATGACATGCTTGCAATAATTATTACAAAGTATTGTTCGGATGATTGTGAAACTTTTTCTAGCATAAAACTCACTTGCAAGAATTTGTTTGAGATATCAAACACCTCCACTATACCTCATTATCATCGTGGATCATGGGTTGTTTTTAGACAAATACTATTTTCACAATATTCTCATATTTTCAAGAAAGGTAAATATTATCAAGGTATTTTCAAATATTTTACCTTATCACAAGAATTTGAAGCATATTATGATTTTAAAAATGGTGCTGAGGAAGGAGAACCTTGCACAACCTATTTATATTTGATTTTAAAATATAGTCTCTCAGCACATACTTATGGTATCTTAAAAGGACCAATAATAGAAAGTTTCAACTCAAATTCTGTCAGACTATTTTATAGAAATCATGTTTTATCAGATGTTTTGGAATTATATGTCATACAATATTATTTTCCAAAACTGTTTTTCTGTGAACACCCATATGACCCATGTTTTACAAGGTGTATTTGGACGGAGGAAGCAAATGATTTTGAAGGATCTCTAAATCATTGTTGTAACGCATGGGACTTCTACCTATGTGAGCAAGATGACGATGAAACCGAGTGGATGCCATGATCAAGGTATGATGTTATTCATTTTGGGAATCATTTTATTTTATCTTATGGTGGTGAAATAAGACTTCAAGAATTAAGATGTTGAGACCGTAACGAATTTGGATGAAAATGAGAGGTATAAGGAAACTATTAAGGTTAAAACATGTTAGGGTTATTTTTGGAGTTTTATTAAAAGGACAACATGCAAACCGTGTGACAACCCGTCGCGTCGGACAAAGTTGGGGGAATCAAACCCACAACCAAAGTGCGACTGGTATTTATCGTCTAACACTAGACTACGTGAAGTCCCTGGTTAGTTTGAATGATTATTTTTAGTTATATGATTTTATGAATTAAGATTAAGTTGATTTTGGGTTATCTGTGGAAATTTATTTACCTATCATGAAGGACATGTGATTAGGTTAATTACTTTTCAATATGAGACATTAAGAGCAACTGATGTTGTTTGGAGATAAATTTTATGATTTAACTTGGTAGACTATGTGACTAAATCCTTCAAATATTTGGGTTTCAATCTTAGTTTGGTTTACTTTGAAGAATTTTATGGACAAATTGTTTATCGAATGTTCCTCGTTGAACTTTGGGTTTTGTTGGACAAATTTTGGAGATTAAGAATATATTTTCTTTTTATAAAGGGTTATCCTTTTCTGGATTATCTGATCTTGTAATGACCTTTTTAGTTTTGGTTTTGGTTAAAGTCTAAAGACATGGGAAATATATAGTTATCTTTTGTGGATTAGGTGGTTCTCTATAAGTTGATTATAGTACTCTTAATGTAAACAAGTCTTCCTAAATACTCGTCTTTTGGAGAAAATATGAGTTTGATTAAGAAATCTAGTAAAAGTTGGAAGTCTACGTGACAAGTAAGTATGTTTCATTATGATTTAGTTAGGATCAAAAATAAATTCCTCAATGAAGATTAACTTAAAACAAAATTTTTTTCTGTTAACTTTTCATACTGGGGAATCGAATACCATTTAACCCATCACAATTTTGTGATTTTCTTATGGTTAACTTTCTCCTAGACATGTTTACTATCAATCTCAATCCGAACATGACACTTTGTTTTTTTCCTCCATGTCCATATTTTCATACTTGGAATCCTAGTATGGGTTAGCTCGGGTGACCTCTATACTTATCTTTCTTTATTTTAAATATATTGTTTTAACGACTCTTGTTCCGATGTGGGACTTTCAAGGATATTTCCAAGCCCAATTTTAAAATTGCGAGGACGCAATTCCCAAAAGGGGGGAAGGATGTAACACCCCGTGTAAATAAAGAATATTAAATTTTTATATTTATCCATATTTGTGAATAAAATATTAATATAACTTTAAAGGGGACGCTATGCTCGATGGCGTACCCAACACGCAACAACGAGTTTTTTGGGAATCTTACGTTGCACTCTAATAATAAAATAATATTATTTTAAATGGTAGTTAAGGCCTAGATGTTGTGATGGAGGGAATGAATAGAACTAACTACAAAATGATTATATATGTTTGTCAAATATTTTTAATCTTTACAATAAATTATAGAGGATTAAAAATGCGAATGAATCCAATTTTAAGCATAGACAGTCTAAAATTCTTTAAAAGGTCGATTAACCGCCTTTTGATGGCAAACCTCTTTTAAATATAATTTTTGACAATTTTATGTGTTATATTTGACAAAATAAAATTCTTATTTAGAATCGGGACATCAAAATTTACTTTGTTTAAATTTTTGGTATTTTTCCGAAAAAGTTCAATTTTTAATGAATAGTGAAAAATGTTGTATTTTAATTCAAAACATCTTTTTAATCTAATTTATTTATATGATTATATTATCTTTTTAATTGGTTTTAAAGTGTAAATAGAATATATTTTTACCATTTAATCCAATAGTGGTCATTGAAATTAATTTCTCTTTGAAATTGGACTTAAACTAGTGTCAATCTTTTGATACTTATTGTTTCATAAAAACAAGCTATTTTCTCTAACTGCGGGAATTAATTATAAAATTAATTAATGAAACTTCTATATTATGAATTTGGTAAAATAGAAATCATTTTTGAATTCGGAATATCAAATATAGCTTAGGGTTAATATTTGGTATTTTTCTGAAAATCTCCAATTTTTGATGAATAGTGAAACCACAAAGTGGTGGTTACAAAATTTAATTTTTCATTTAAATAGGACTTTACCACTTCTGTGATTTGAATTTAAAAAATCCAATTTAAATGTTTTTAATTTTTAAGTAAAATGTGGTTCAATGGGATGAAAATAATTTTTGATGAAAAGTAACTTTTAAGTTTTATTAATCGCGATTAAAGGTAATTAGTGTGATTTAAGGTAAAAATGATATTATAATAAAATGAAAATATATTGAAACTTGTACTAACCCTATTTGATGAGTTATGGCTGACCAAGAAAACCCATGGGACAATTTTTGGTACCCCATGGAGCCACTTGGGTTTGATAATGACATTTATGCCTTTTATTTAAAGTTAAAATAAAAATGTCACAAACATGATTTGTTTTACTAAAACAATTTTTACATGTGGTTATACAAGTCAGAATTTTGACTATAAATAGTCATTGAAAATCTAAAAATATTTCCTACATCATAGTAGTTTTTTTATAATTTTTAGACATTAAATAAATTAAATGCTTTATGACATCATGATGATGTAGTGATGACCTCATTATTTAACGATTTAAATAAAATGGAAAGATAATGAAACATATAGGACCTACACATGTAAAAAACCTATTGGATGGGTGGATTTCGAACCCTTATCACCTTATCCTCTAAACACATGAATGTGGGACTATTAAAACCCGAAAACCATTTGAAAATAAAGTAACATTTTATACTTTTCCAAGAGTGCCCCTCCTCTCCTCTTATAAAAGGCCCCCACCTTTACCACCTTACCCACACCTCTCAAACCTTTGGTTCAGCCAATCTCTGATCGTTTTGTCTCTCCACATCCCTTTCCTCATCCTATAAGCCTTAACTTAGGCAGGAAGCTCTTCAAGAAACCCTTTTGGTTCAAACCAAAGGGAGTTACACAATTTTAAGGTAACGTCTTCACTTGTGCTCTTTTGTTTTATTTTGCTTCTCCAACCCCCTAAACTCTTTTTATTAATTTATTTTGTAACAACTACAGTATATAAAATATATTAGGATGTTGTTATAATAATTATTCGTGATACACTTACACACACCTTCATCTAATGGTTAAAGAACATACAGTTTTTGTGGATGGCGAATTTATGCCTCACGGAACGATGATTGTTCAACACTCATATAACAACTTCAAAGATTACCATTAATATATCACTATGTTTATATATGATATATAATATTTTTATGTTTTACTTAAGCTTCTGTATTTTTCATTTGTGGCATACCTTTACGGCTTCCATTATGGGTATACGCGATATCTTCATTTTAGGAAGTGCGGACTACCGCCCCCTCAAAGTGATTTGATTCATTAATGCCATATGTGGGATGTATAAAGGGTGGATTTAAAGTTATTATATATGATTTTATACTGGAATTATAATATACCTTTATATCAATATTGTTTTCTTTCCATTAAAGTATGAGATAGAAATGAAAGTAGCGTTCATGCGTATGTACGGCTTACCGTCTCCATGAACGGTGCATTTCATTTCTTATGCTCAAATGTAATATACTATTATAAGTACATATAATGGATATATATGATGTATGATACATATAAAGGATGAATATAATTCTGGAATTAAAAATACACACATCTCTCATTTAGTTTTAATTCCATTAATATGACATAGAAATGAAAGTAGCGTTCATGCGTACGTATGGCTTACCGTCTCCATGAACGATGCATTTCATTTCTTACCTCTAAATGATTATGTAATATTATAAATACATGTATATGTTGGATATATATATGATATATATGATATCCAAATCAGGAATGTAATTCTGGATATAAAGAACCTTTGACCACACGAACAACATGTAATTATAAGAAGTCCACTTTTGACTTAAGAACCAAATATCGACAAAACAAACATTATTAACTTAAATGATTACATAATGTTTATAACTTGTCAATAATTGATATAAAAGGAGTAATGAACTTGAAAAAGGTTCTTATGCAAGTATAAATTAACTCAAGTTTATTATTAAGGACGTTAAAGAACGATCGAGTCAAGTCAGACCTGAGGTAAGGGATCCTACTCCTCTCTTTCTTTTTAAATACGCTCTTTTATGTCATTCCTTTTAAAGATCATCTTTATTGTTATTGGGATATTATTTTATATTAATCTTACTGTAATTTTTATGTTCATATGATGAGAGACCATATTCTCTCTCATCAATCCATTTTGGAAGTTTTGAGTGGCGCCGTTAGGCTGCCGAATTTTCATAAGAGATCTAACCTCTCTCTTTCTTTTTAAGTAATCTCCTTTATGACAATTCTTTTAAGCTCCTATTTGTTATGTTGGGGGATGTTCTTTTATATTCCTCTTTCTATAAACTTTATGTTAATATTATTAGATACCCTATTTGATCTCATCAATCCATTTTTGTAATTTTTTTGTGGCACCGTTAGGCTGCCGAGTTTTCGTAAGGGATTTTTCATCTCACTTTTATTCCCGTGAGATTTGTGATACATTTTCCACAATTTCCTTTGAGTGGTGTGTGTACTGCCCATTATTTTACTCATTGTGTAATATACTTTCATTTATGAGTATTTACATCAATGTTGTATTGTCCTTCCTTCACGGGGTGTATGTTTGGAAAGATACCCATGTCGGTAAGGGAACCTTTCACCCTCCTCTTTTTAAAAGACTTCTTTTGTTATGTCTTTTAATTCACATACTATTATGTTGGTATATGTTCTTCTATATCCTTATTGATTTAAATTTTATTTCCATGTGATGAGATACCCTTTTTATCTCTCATCAACTCATTTTCTGAATTTTGTAGTGATGCCATTAGGCTATCAAATTTTTGAAAGGGAACTTCTTAACCCAAACTTTATTCTTTGGGATAAACTTATACTCCTTGAATATGTCATTCTATGAATATGTGTGAATAACCTCTGATTGTTTTACACTTAATATTCACTTATATTTGGTGTATTCGTTTGTCACAAATAATTATTTAATTGATTTATCCTTAAACCAAGGATACCGTCTTTGTAAGGGACTTCGTCTCAATCTCCTTTCATTGAAGAATATTTCATTTTATACACAACTTTCTTTTATATGGTGTATAAACCCCTTTGACTTTTACTTTTATATAAAAGGAATCTTTTTCTACGAAGCATTTTATTAAACGAAAAAAGGAATGTTTCTTTTAACGTACGCGGTGACAACGACCTTTTCCGCCACCGCGAGTATTATTTGATCTTTGGCTGCCTCAACAAGCCGTAATGTTTTTAAAATAAAATAAATACCATATATTCTTTTATGTATTTTGGTATTGAAAATGGTTGTGATAAAAGATTCTATTTTGTCAATATATTTAAATGATATATTGTGATTGAAATGTGGAAATGTTATCATTCCTTTATATTGGTTTTATGTGTTATAATTTTATAATGGTACTTGGACATTTTATGGTTGGTTACGTGATAAACCATATGACGGGTGGTGTCGTGAATACCAGGACGGGTGGTTACGTCATAACCTCCAATGCATTGGGTATGGAAGTCGGCCGTATGACTATTCCATTAAGTATGTATGGAAGTTGGATGAATGGCTATTACATTAAGTAATATGTGTGGAAGTCGACCTTATGGTTATTCCACTTAAGTATGTTTATGTCCCAAGTTACCTTTATATGTTTTGTGATCTTTATATGGGTTTTATGGTAATCTTTTGGTTACAGAAGGGTAAGTAATGAAATTTTATTCAGTGAAGAGTTTTTACTACTTCGAAAAGGTGAAAAGTATTACTTTGATAAAGTATACATGGTTTACTTGTTGTTTTGAAAAACTAACAGTTTTCATTCTTTGTGTATCCCTTACTGAGATTTTTATGCTCATCCCATGTTTTTGAAATGTTTTTCACAGGACTTAACGTGGAATAGGGTCAAGGATGGGATCAAGGGAAAGTCATGCAACCTAAAACATGGAACTGGACATGTTCTTTTTAAGAGTTTTTATTTTATGGAAACTTAGTAAAAGTTTCTACTTTGTAATATTTTGAGATGTAATAGTTATGTCCTAATTCTCTAAAACTCTAAACCTGAAAAGATCCTCAATGTGAATTATTCATTTAATTCAATATTATGTAAGGTTTAAGGCCGGGGCCTTATACTAAGGCCCACCTTCGAGCTACCTCTAATCCTGGTACTCTCATCCTCAGTCAGTGGTGTCCGTCGTCTGTACCAAACACAACGAGGTGCAGACATAATCCATGCAGGGGTGAGTATAACGATACTCAGTAGGGACCCTGAGACCCTCAAGGTCTCACAAATCCACAAAGTATAAACCACAAAACATGAAAACAACTGACAACCCTACTTAGGTATATGCCCATACATATACGTAAGCAATCAAGTAAACCCATCTCAAACATGAGGAATCACAAGGCCCAACTCATTAGCCCAAAGCTCAACTATTCCACAAAGGAAGGAATACCATGAAAGTAAGTACCACACAGGTATGGCACATTGAAGAATACCACCAAGGTATTACCACGAAGGATAGTACCACACAGGTACATACTCATCTCACACCAGGTATAACTTTGGTACAAAAGTACGAATGATTAGATGTAACTACTGAATCATCTTACTCTGTTAAGAGTCTCTACTACTGACCCACACAAGATCGCTAGGTGCTAACCCACAGAGGATCGCTCGGTGCTGACCCACACTAGATCGCTCGATGTTGACCCACACATGATCGCTAGGTGCTAGCCCACACAGGATCACTCGGTGAAAACCCACACAAGATCTCTAGGTGCTGACCCACACAGGATCACTCGGTGCCGACCCACACAGGATCCCTTGGTGCTGACCCACACAGGATTGCTCGGTGCTAACCCACAAAGGATCACTAGGTGCGAACCCACATAGGATCACTCAGTGCTGACCCACACAGGATCACTCAATGTTGACCCACACATGATAAATCTTTATTCTTCACATCAAAGCTAACTTCTGGGTTCCCACACTAAGCTTTCTCATCTCTGAAAAAGTCCAATCCTCAAGCCGCTTGTCGATACTCCAAATTCCACGAAGTCCCATGAAGAAGTATCTCAAAGGACCACCACGTCATAGGGCTCTCAACGCAATAGACGGTGCCTCAATCAGACACTCGATCTGTAAGTTATTTGCCTTTTAGTCCCGAGGGCCCGGTTGGATTCGTGCTCAATCCAACCTGACCGTACCCCAAATTTAACCAAAACTACTGTGTGGGTATACAAAATGTACCATCTCGCTCCAAGTTTTTAGCACCATTGACGGTTTTTCAAACGGATGCCTGGTGCCAAAGTGATGCCCGATAGAGCAAAAAGCTCATAGATGGTCTGGGTTCGGTCCGACCCGGCCTGGGCCGACCCAACCTGGTTTTGGTCAACCTGGCCCGTTGGGTCCGGCTCGACCCACTCTGGGTGGTTTGGGGGCCGCAGAGCAGTGTGAGGCCGTGAGTGCAGCGTGGAGGCCATGAGGGTGGCGAGGCTGTAGGGCAGCGGAGGCTGCGGGTGACGTGAGGCCACAGGGCAGCGTGGTTACACTGTCGCCTTCGTCGCAGCCGTCGGTGGTGAAATCCTCCATTATCGTACCCCACTGAGGTTGGTTTCCATCCTCCTCCATCGCAAAGAACCCAAAAATAAAAACAAGATTTTTGGAGAGGTCAGGCCATGTTTGTTTGGCCCACACTCTCCGCGTTAGAGAGGCAACAAGGGGATATAAACTATTCCTAATTTTATGATGAACTATCAAGAATGGGTGAGGGAAAAAATTCAAACAACCACCCTACCTCTAGGGTTCATTGATGTTGTCGTGAGAAAGAAATCAAAGATGTCGACATTCATCATGCCCGCCACACACCTTTGATCCCAGGATCATTCGTCAGTTCGTCGTAGTTGAAGACATTCCTCGTTGGCGAGAGCGTTCTTCATTGGAGGATGAGTTTCTCCACGATTCATTATAGCTTCTCCCTTTCCAACAGTTTCCCCAATTCCACTAAAATGAAGAAATAGCCAACTTATTAATTTAAATTTAGTAGATTAATAATGTTGGCACAATTAAAAATGCTGACACATTTCATTAATTGTTGGTTGCCTCTAAAAATTAAATTTTGTTTTGGCATATTTAATTGTATCAATTTAATTGGCTAAAATTAATGGAGGAAAATTATTAATGGGGATTTGAGAGGTTTCTCCCATTACGTGGGATTGGGTGGTCCCCAACTTTAGGAATTCAAAATGGGGGTTTTAGCCTCAGTGGTCTCCACCTCCATAACACACATGTGGGAGGTCTTAGTTTAGGTGGTCCCCACCTCTAAACCAACCACATGGGAGGTTTAAAAAAAAATAAAAATAAAATAAAAGTTTATTTTATTTTATTTCTATATGCACGAAAAACCCAAATTCTATCTTTCACCCTCGACCTACTGCAGTCGAGGTGAAGGTCCCCTTAAGCGAATACTAGAACTGTGAGTTCAACGGTGCTCTTAGATTTCAATTCCAAGCACTGGTTCAAAAGTTACAAAAACCCGCTTGTATGTTTACTGAACGTACCTAAAAGAAAGGTCAGAAATTCATTCCGGGCACCCCTATCCTCAGAATCACACGCTGTAAATTTTCACGGACTCATAAAATTCACATATATTTAAAAAAACTACCTATAAATTTTTGGGTTGTTACATTCTCCCCACCTCATGGCTTTGCATCCACGAATTCCACATCACAAAACTAAGAAATCAAGTGGGGGTACTGAGCATGAATTTGAGCGTCCCACTCCCATGTGCTCTCCTAGAGGTTCCCATGCTGCCAGAAAATTTGCACCAAAGGTATAGAGTTCCCACGAAGGACCCACTCCTGTCAATCCTCAATCTCTACTAGAACCTCCAAAAACGTTTCCCCATTGTCGATTTCCAGCTCGCCTTGGTCGATGACATGGGATGGGTCATGCACGTATCTCCTCAGCTGAGATACGTGGAAGACATCGTGCACTCGGTGCAACTAAGGGGGAAGATCTAAGTGGTAAGCCACCTCACCAACTCTAATGAGGACCTGAAAAGGTCCGATAAATCTCGGAGATAACTTGCCAACTCAGCCAAATCTCTGCAAACCTCATCGGGGTGAGTCCCGTAGAAAGAAGTGGTCACCATCCTCAAACTCTAGAGGTCTCTGTCTCTTGTCGACATCAGAGTTATGCCTACTCTGTGTAGTCTTCATCCACTCCTAAATGATCAGAACTTTCTCTATGGTAGCCCGTACCATCTCTGGTCCTACTATTGCTGACTCCACTAGGTCAGTCCAACACAAAGGTGATCTGAAAGGTCACCCGTATAATGCCTCAAAAGGTGAAATCCCAATGGTGGAGGGATAGCTATTGTTGTATTAAAACTCCACCAAAGGAAAGTGATCCTCCCAGCTGTGACCAAAGTTGAGGACACAAGCACGCAACATGCCCTACAGGGTTTGAATGGTCTACTCAGTCTGGACATCCGTCTGTGGATGGAAGGTGGGGCTCAAATGAAGCTGTGTCCCAAAAGCCTCATGCAACCCCTTCCATAACTGGGAAGTGAAACATGTATCATGATCAGAGACAATAGTTGAGTGTACTCCATGTAGCCTCACAGTCTCTTTCACATAGAGGCATCCCAA
Source organism: Viscum album (assembly GCA_963277665.1). Classification (NCBI taxonomy): domain Eukaryota; kingdom Viridiplantae; phylum Streptophyta; class Magnoliopsida; order Santalales; family Viscaceae; genus Viscum; species Viscum album. The sequence continues at coordinate 81,495,755 of OY728121.1, read as the reverse complement.
ACTCTCTACTGAACCCTGCTCTCTAATCGGTAGGAAGTGTACTGACTTGGTGAGTCGGTCGACGATCACCCAGATAGAATCATGACCTCTAGACGTACGTCTAAGTCCTATCACGAATTCCAGAGATATCCCATCCTAATTCCACTCTGGAACCTCTAAAGGATGAACCAAGCCTGCTAGTACCTAATGCTTCGACTTCACTTTCTAACAAGTGAGGCACCGGGAGACAAACTCTGATACTACTTTCATTATTCCCAGCCACCAGTGGTGTCATCGGTGATCCTGCTACATCTTTGCCACTCTTGGATATACCGCTCGAGGGGATGTGTGGAACTACATCAACACTTCCTTATGATGTGATATTTGTACCATGGTACGTCCTATGAAGAGGATGACGTGCTCCCCACCTTCAGAAAATACATCAGGTGCATGTCCTGTGGATATTTGAACACATCGAGTCTCGCAGTCAGTGTCCCCACGTTGCACCTCCTTGAATCACTAAAGAATTGGAGGAGTAATTGTAGGAGTCTGAAGGAAAGTTTCTCCATCACGTTCCACGAAGGATATCTGCAAAGTGGCCAGATCCTCTATCACCTCGCCTAGTAGCTGTATACCAGACCTCCTGCTGAGTGCATCTGCTACAACGTTCCCCTTCCCATGTGTATAGACTATCTCGATGTCATAGTCCTGGAGGAACTCAATCCAACATCATTGTATCTTGTTTAGGTCCTTCCAATAGAAGATATACCTGAGAATCTTGTGATCAGAGTACACTGTAAAACTCTTTCCCATCGAGTAATGTCACCACATCTTCAAGGTGAAGACCACTGTTGCAAACTCCAAGTCATGGGTAGCATAGTTATGCTCGTGATGTCTCAGCTGTTGAGAACCAAATGTGATCACTAATCACTCCTACATCAAGACACATCTGAGCCCAGTTCCTGATGCATTGTAGTAAACTATGTATCCAATTCCCTTCTCCGGTAGCCTCAAGATGGGGGCACTAGTCATCCTCTACCTCAGCTCCTGAAAACTCTGATAGAATCTCTCTCACCACACGAAGGGTTTCCCCTTCTTCTTCAATGATGATAATAGTGTTGAAACTCTGGTGAAATATGGCATAAATATCCGGTAGTATCCGGCCAAACCCAGGAAACTCCATACCTCCGTGACACTCCTGGGTGGCTCCCAAGCAAGTACCGCCTCAATCTTTGCTGGATCTACTGAAACTATATCCTCTGATATGACATATCCCCGAAAGTGAACCTCTTGGATCCAGAACTGGATCTTCGAGAGCTTACCATAATGTTGGTGCTTTTGGAGTGTGTCAAGTACTACTTGCAAATGATAAGCATGCTCCTCCTTAGTAGTCGAGTAGATCAGAATGTCGTCGATGAAGACTACTACAAAGCGATCAAGGTATGGATGAAAGATCCTGTTCAGGAGTCCCATGAACACTGCTGGAGCATTGGTCACACCGAATGTCATAACCAAGAATACATAGTGGCTGTACCAACATCTGAAATCCATCTTATGCACATCCTCGTCTCGTAATCTGAGCTGGTGATAGCCTGATCTGAGGTCTATCTTCTAGAACCACCATGCTCCTTTTAGCAAATCAAAGAGGTCATCAATCCTCAGAAGTGGGTACATGTTCTTCACAGTCACATGGTTTAGGTGTAGATAGTCAACACAATGTCTCAAGTTCCCATCCTCCTTCATGGAAACCAAAATCGGGGCTACGCAAGGAGAAACACTGGGTCGAATGAACCCTTTCACCTGTAAGTCCTCTAGCTGTACCCGCATCTCCTGAAGATCTTCAAGAGCCATCTGATATTCTAGTGTAGATATCAGTGCCATCCTATGGTACAAGTAAATGTAAAAGTCCCCCTCTATGTGAGGAAGTAGACCCGAAACTTCATCATGGAGGATATCCGCGTACTAGTCCACCACTACAGGATAACTCGGTCTCCACATCAACTGCTCTGAGGGTAAGGCTAGCCAAATGATGAGTGACCAGCTGCACTCTTCTCCAGGTAAGTCCATCCTGTGCTGCAACGGTGCCCTTCTTGCTGGTGAAGGTAAACCTGGTCCCATCTGTGCAGACACACCACACTTTTCACCTAATACAGTCTATTTGAGCATGGAATATTGATAACCATTCCATACCCAAGATGACATTGTAAGGACTCTACCCTGCTACTAGGAGATCCCAGCTAAAGCTCTCACCCCCAAGAGTAATCTCACGCGGCCGGAACTAGTGAATAATCATCTAATATGCTCCCGTAGGGGTCTCTAGCCGTAAGGATCAACCCAACAGTTCCGTCGGAATCTCCCAGCTCTGAACAAGGGAAATGGAAATAAAAAAATGACGGGGACCTGTGTCTATAAGTTCTTTAGCTAAGGTGGAATAGACACAAATCGTACCTCGTATCATCTCTAGAGGACCATGGTTTTAGGACTCAGATGCCTGGAGATGAGCTCACCCTTGTCCACCTGCTCCTCGTGGTCGGGGTGGACCACCTGGTGGTAGTGGCAGTAACATCTCAAATCGTCGCCCACCACCATCTGCATGGCCAGCTCCTCTGTCACGTCTGCCTCCTCGCTGCAGACCTCCTAGATCTAACCTCTGTCTCTGGTTGGGTAGTACTTTGACTATCTGCTGATCATTCGTACGTTAGGTCGGACAGTCATGAGCCATGTGGCCCTGCCCGCCACATGAATAACATTGCCCGCTCCTCGTAGGACTGGCTCTGTCTCGGGTGCCTCGCACAACCGACCTTGAATCATGCGGTCGTCCACTTGTAGGTCTGGTCCTCTTGGACCTCTGCGACATCTTTATATTTAAAGATGTAAAAGACTCCACCACGTGACGTCCGATGATGGGTCTCGCTGCTGGTGACTTCTCAGCAAAAAAACTCTCTACTAAGAGGGCTCACTCTAACACCCCTATCTGTGTCGGGATGCTAAGAGAAACCATCGAAGCCCTGATATCTCGCCTGAGCCCCTGCTCGAAGGTCTGGGCCCTAAAAGATGGGTCCCACACCATATCAGTGGGGTAGCGTGAGAGGTCAGTGAACCTCGCTGATTACTGATCCATATCCAGGATGCCCTGCTGCAGATGAAGAAGCTCCTGTATGTGCACTGCGCGAAGAGTCGCTAGCACAAACTTTGCCCGAACCAGGCTCTCAACGTCTTCCCAAAGAAGCATCATATCATCATGAACTTGGAGCATCAAGCTCCACCATCTGCCTGCTGTAGCCTATAGAATACTAGTGACAAGGATCACCATGAGATCGGCTGGTGTCCCTACTAGCCGGAAGACTCTCACCACAGCCTCCAGCCAATCCTCAGCCACCTGTGGGTCTGTCTTTCCCCTGAACCTGGGAGGCCTATGACACTAGAACTCATGCAACGTGCTTAAGCAGCATGCACCCTCAGCAGATGGGGCTTGTGGAATCAGTGGACCAACGAGTAATGGTGCCGTTGGTGCCTCCGTTGGAGGGCCCTGCACCGAGGCCTCATCGCTCAGTGGGCTGTCAATGCGTACTATATCCGGAACCCTTACTGGCTATCTATGTAGTGGCATCCTGAAAGGAAATAGGTGCGCCATGGTCAATAAGTTATACATGGAGAGCTGACTCAAATAGATCACAAAGAAAACTCTTTAAAACACACATGGAATCAACATTTTCAAGTACTGAGTTGGAAATCAGAAGTCAGGGTCCTGGTGTATGGATACGTTGGCCGCCGCACCAACACTGGATTCCCTAAACTAATAACCACACTCACTACACTTAACACTATTGCTGTTAAAAATAAAGATCAGAGTCCTATTTCCTATGGTATAACCAAATCCTATGATACCAATTTGTCACGACCTATCCCCCGGGGCCCGTGCCGTTACTACGCCTAGCCCGCCTTCCATAGGCTAGGGGCTAGCAACTAGCACCGAAGGCGTATTACCTAAAGCTGGGAAGGCATTGCCTTTATAACCTGTAAACACACGCAAACAAGCACACAACAAGATAATAACTCAAGAATACTTTATAGTAAAATAGAGAGTATAGTAAGAAAAAAGGGGCTAGAATACAAGACCAGCTGGAAAGTACAAGAAACTGAAAGTACATGTAAACTAGAATGGATCCTGTGATCACCCACCAAGGATCCTACCTGAAGGGTAGGTAAAGCTCTCGAATGGTCGTCTCTGTGGTATGCCTCGTCTAAGGTCCACCTCCGAGATACCTTAATTCTTGGTACTCTCATACTCAGTCAGTGCCATCCGTCGTCTGCACCAAACACAACCAGGTGTGGGCATATCCCGTGAAGGGGTGAGTATAACGATACTCAGTAGGGACCCTGAGACCCTCAAGGTCTCACAAATCCACAAATAATAAACCAAAAATCATGACAAAAACTAACAACCCTACTTAGGTATATGCTTATACATATACCTAAGTTATCATATAAACCCATCTCAAACACGAGGAATCACAAGGTCCAAGTCATTAGCCCAAAGCTCAATTGTTCCACAAAGGAAGGAATACCATGAAGGTAAGTACCACAAAAGTACGCCACATTCAATAATACCACCATGGTATTAACATAATGGATAGTATAACATAGGTACAAACTCAGCTCACACCAGGTATAACTTAGGTACAGAAGTACGAATGATTAGAAGTAACTACTGAATCATCTTACTCTATTAAGAGGCTCTGCTACTGAACCACACCGGTCGCTAGGTGCTGACCCACACAGGATCACTCAGTGCTGACCCACACAGGATCGCTCGTTGATAACCCACATAGGATCACTTGGTGTAGACCCACAGAGGATCGCTCGGTGCTAACCCACATAGGATCGCTAGGTGCTGACCCACACAGGATCACTCGGTGATGACCCACACAGGATCTCTAGGTGCTGACCCACATAGGATCGCTCGACGTTGACCCACAAAGGATTTCTCGGCAATGACCCACATAGGATCTCTCGATGCTGACCCACATAGGATCTCTCGGTGCTAACCCACACATGACTGCTCAGCGCTGACCCAAACAGGATCGCTATTCATTCTTCACGTCACAGCCAGATTCTGGGTTCCTACACTAAGCTTGATCGTCTCCAGGAGAGTCCGATCCTCAAGCCACTAGTCAATACTCTAACTGTGATGAATTACCATGAATAATTATCTCAAAGGAACACCACGTCATATGAGTCTCAACCCAACAGACGATGCATCAATCGGATGCCCAGTTTGTAAGTTATTAGCATTTTAGTCCCGAGGGCCCGGTTGGATTCGTGCTTGATCTAACTTGACTGCACCCCAACATTACTGAAAACTCTAGTGGGGGTATACCAAATGGACCATCTCACTCCAAGGTTTACAGCACCATTGACGGTTTTTCAAATGGACGCCTGGTTCCAAAGTCATGGCCGATAGAGCGAAAAGCTCGTAGCTGGTCCAGGTTCTGTTCTACCCGGACCGACCTGGCTTGGGCCGACCCGACCTAGTTTGGGTCGACTCGGACCGACCTTCGGGGTCTGGTCTAGTCTGTGTAGGGTGGCTTTGGGGCCGTGGAGTGGTGTGAGGTTGCAAGGGTGGCGCAGAGGCCGCGAGGGCGGTGAGGTCACGGCGCAGCGGAGGTGGCGGGTGGCGCGAGGCCGCAGGGTGGTGCGTTTGCACAGTTACCTTCTTCGCGGCCAGTAGTGGTTCCGACCACCATTCTCGTGCCCCACCAAGGTAGATTTCCATCCTTTTCAATCGATAAGAACACAACAATTAAACACAAGATTTTCAGGGAGGTCAGACCATGTTTTTTGGGCCCGCACTCTCCGCATTAGAGTGGTAGCAAACAACTATAATCTCTTCCTGATTTTATGATGAATTATCAAGAATGGGTGAGGGGAAGAAATTCAAAAAACCACCCCACCTCTAAGGTTCATTGATGTTGGCACTAGAAAGAAATCGAAGATGTCAACGTTCCTCGCGCCTGCCACACACCTCCGATCCCGAGCTCGTTCTTCAGTTCATCGTAGTTGAAGATGTTCCTCATTGGCGAGAGCATACTTTGTTGAAGGATGAGTTTCTCCACGATTCTCCAAAGCTCTCCCTTTCCAAAAATTTCCCCAATTCCAACAAAATGAGGAAATAACCAACTTATTAATTTAAATTAAGTAGATTAATAATGTTGGAACAATTAAAAATGCTGACACATTTCATTAATTATTTGTTGGCTTTAAAAATTAAATGGGGTGTTGGCATATTTAATTGTATCAATTTAATTGTCTCAAATTAATGGAGGAAAAGAATTAATGGGTAGTTTATAGGTTTCTCCCATTTTGAGGGTTCAGGTGGTGCCCACCTTTAGGAATTCAAAATGGGGGTTTTAGGCTCAATGGTCCCCACCTCCATAACACTCATGTGGGAGGTTTTAGTTCAGGTGGTCTCCAAATTTAAACCATCCACATGGGAGGTTTTTTTAAAAATAAAAAAAAATAAAAGTTTATTTTATTTTATTTCTATTTCCACAAAGAACCAAATTCTATCTTTCACCCTCGACCTACTACGGTCAAGGTGAAGGTCCCCTTAAGTGAATACCGGCACTACGAGTTCAATGGTGCCCTCAGATTTCAGTTCTGAGGGATGGTTCAAAAGTTACAAAAACCCGGTTGTACGTTTACTGAACATACCCAAAAAAAAGTTCAGAAACTCATTTCAGGCATTCTGGGCCTCGGAATCATGCTCCATAAATTTTTGCAGACTCGTAGAATTCCCATATATTTTAAAAAAACTACATGGAAATTTCTGGGTCTTTATAAGGTTTCCACCATGATGTTTGTTCTCAACTATTCCTGAGAACTAGTTTTCATCCACAGACTGCCAGTCAGACAGAGAAGACCATCTAGAATATTGAAGACATATTGAGCTCCAATGTCCTGTATTTTGGAGGTTCATGGATGAGTCACCCTCCTTTGGTAGAGTTCTGTTACAAAAATAGTGTTAACTCCACCAACAGTATGGTGCCATTTGATTCCTTGTATGGTCGACCGTTCCGTTCTCTATTGTACTGGAATGGGGTGAGAGAGTCTGCAATTCTCGGGATAGAAATGGTATAGAATACAACCAAGATGGTTAAAGTGATCCATGAGACGATGAAAACAACTAAATATCTTTATAAATACTATGATGATCATAGGAGGATACATATGGAGCTCGAATTTGGGGACCAAGTTTTCCTAAAGGTGACTCCATATAAAGGGAAGTGATGTATTAGTCATGGGAGTATGTTTTATCCTATGTTTCTTGGGCCTTTTGAGGTGATGGTTGATGTTGGAGTCATGAAATATCACACATCACTTCCCCCATAGATGAGATGGATACATGATGTTTTTCATGTACCATAGGTCTTTCATTCTATTAATGGATAGTCTCACATAATTGATTGTGGTAGGATTGATATTGAAGATGATGCGTCCTTTGAGGAGCATCCAATAGAGATCCAGGACATCCAAAACATGGTGTTAAATGGGAATCCTATCCCCCTTGGTTCAAGTCTTCTGGTGACATAGTGTCATGGTGGAGAGTACCTGGGAATGTGAATTCCAGATAAAATCTCAATACCCCAATCTATTTTATTTTTATATATTCTCTGGTTACAGAATTAATTTTGTGGATATAGACATTTTGTTTGGTGAGTTGGATTTCTCTTATTTCTTATTTTGGATTAATCTCTTTCCATGGGTGGAGAGGACGTGCGTGGTATGTCACATTCTTTCTATGATTAGCTTCCTATGGATGTATGAGTATAAACTCCTACTATAGGTGGTGAAGGCTCGATGATTAGTTCATCTACTCACCATGTCGATCCCCTTGTGCTTTGGTGGGGTGGTTGTGGTCCCGTGGTGATGAGATCCCTAAGAGGAATATCATGGGGTGGCTGTTCGGACAAACCATTTATTTTTCATATTTGGGGTGGATTTTGGATTCTCAAGGATGATAATTTTTTGAGAGTTATCTAATATAAGAATTTATATCTACATGGAATGACCTTTTTTTTGTTTTCAAAGAACATGGTGCATGGAGGAGGATTGAAGGATGCCTAGGGGAGATCTTATACTAAAATATTGAAGCATGGAGATTTCACACCATCTGAACCCTTTACATGAGGTTAAAGTAGGTATCAAGACGTTTGATTAATTGATGTTAGAAAAAATAATAAAATGAAAAGGATATTCCTTTCTTAGAAGAAACTGAGCCCTTAGGATTTCATAACATGAAAGGGGATTAAAAATAGTTTAAATCCCCAATTCTATACGTTTTTAACCTTTCTAGACACTCGGGTTGTCAAATGTTATAGCTACAAGACCCATCTCTCTCTCATTCCAAGAAACCCAATGAAACCCTCTTTGAATTTTTGGGGATTCCTTTATCCAGGATTGATCCATAACTTCCCATATTCAATTATTTTTCAATAAATGTTTTTTTCTTCCTCCAATCATGTGGTTTATTTGATATGTTTCCTCATGTTCCTCTTATCCAAGTGGTGGTTCTTGATCTCCATGTTTCTAATGAATTTTTTTTGGTTTTTTCAGAGGTTGCGGCATCACCTCCCTGGGTGGGTGCAGTTCTTGCGGGAGAGGTGATCAGGATCCAAAGTAATGGTTTATTCTCATACAAAGAATGATAACACCATTCTAATGAACGAGATTCATTTCTTCTCTATTTATTTAGGTTAAATCATAGAGATAAATTTATTTATTCCCTTGGATCGCAATGAAATTAACCTAATTAATCAATTGAACTAGATTAAGGAATTGGTATCAATCGCTTGGAAATGTTGTTGTTTGTTCCATGATAAAGGGTTTCCTCTTGATTTTATAGATAGTGTGATATCTATATTGTTTATGTTGCGCTTTATTTAGCATTCGAAATTGGTAAAGTAGGTAAAGACAAAATTAATTGATAATTAATTTCCCAATAGATTAAAGAGGCATGTTGAATGAATCAGGTTGTTATTGAAATTTGACGTTAGTCAAATTGATGAAAGAATGAATGTTTAATTTAATTGTTTATGGAACATAAAACATGTTAATGATTATTGATATAATAATAAAAGGAATCTTAAATTATCTGTTTTATTAATTTTTGACAGCTCGTGAAAGCTTTCTTCTTAGGTTTATTGTAGTTTGAACCTGTAAATAATGAATAAGTTTCAAGATAGAATAATAACCAGTTGTGTGATAAAATTTAATTCCTTTTTAGGTCCCTTGTTTCTTGCATTCTTATGAAGGATGATTGCCTTGTTCATTGGATCCATGAGAGCTCATTGTGTGTGATGGCTGAATGCCTTTCTTTAGGGACAATTGCCCGGTTTCTATGATTGTTTACTACTTCTTGTGATATGTTGTGATCATGGAGGGATATTCTGGTATGAGGGTAGAGGAGGAATAGATGTGACATGAGAATGTGATCGATGATCCTGGAGGGATGTTATGGTATCAAGGGAAGGAAGTCCCTGTTTTTGTGGGAGTAGTTGATGTCTGAAGTGGCGAGATGCATCGAGATATGCACATGAGTGTCAGGGAAGACACCATAAATTATATAAGGGGTTGAATCCTATAATACCCATTGAGTTGAAATATTTATTATTGTTTTAATATGTTATTTGGATGACAGTGAGGTTTTTTGTTTATCTACTTTCCTTTTCCCACTGTTTGTGGCAGATGGATGTGCATGGTTGTTTACTTTGATTGGTCACTTAGGATATTTTCCTAGAGTACCTACAAATATGTAAATTAATGTTATTAATAAATTAATAAATTTTTAACACTTGGGGTTGGATCTTGCTGGGATGCAATGCTGAGGTTATAATTCTGAGAAGCCGTGGACTCAGTTTTCTTATGCATAGAGAGAATGGAACTTTTTTGTAATGATAATGTAATGTATTGTGGAGATGTTAATGTTTAATTAATTGTAAAATAATTTATTAATGTAATGTGAAACTAATAAAAATGAATAAAATAATTTAATTTATAAATTAAAATGGTTGTGGTATTATAGGATATCTGGTCTTTGAAGTGGCATTTGGGAGTTCAAGAGATGTTAGATGAAGTTGATTCTAAGACTAGGTTATGACTATATTGTGGTTGTGAGATATATTATATCATGTAATTTTTTGTTTATATACACTACTACACCCTATCATGTAGTGAAACCAACACCCTAGGTATTCTAATCCATGGGAGGTGTTTTCCCCAACATCCCGGTTAGAGGATGGATGTATGACTATCCACATTGGAACCACTAACTTTTATGGGTAGTGACTTGTGTTGGAATTCATGCCGGCAATTTTTCCCCATATATATGTGTAGAAGGATGTAATGTCTCATGGTTTTTTCACACACATGAATTCTGGATATATTTTCCTAAGGTCTATTATTTGTATAATGTCTATAGTTTGTGATGTCTTGAGGATCCTTAGTCAGTGTATGAGCAGTGATGGTTTGACATATAATACCGGGTGGATGACAAATTTTATACTGGATGTGGTGGAACCTAGAAAATTCCTAGTTACTTTGGTTACATGGATGTGGTGGTGTGTTTTATGAGGTCACATAGTGGCTCTTCGCTAAGGTGACCATGGGCTAGCCTTTTTAGAGAGATATGGTCAGGATATGTGACATTGGGGAAGAGCAGCAAACTAGTGGGGAAGTGAGAGCGGGGTACCTTTGATCTTTTTACTACATTAAATCATATCGAATGCTATACTTGGTGAGAGTATCCATGGTGAGTCTAGTAATTTAGTATACCTATTCAGGAGATGAGTTATTTTCTCTTGTTTTTCCCTTTGATTTAGCATGCTATCTTTAGTTTTTCAGAAGAGGCTCTGAGAAGGATTCTACTAAGTATAATGTTATAATCACAATTCATATATATAATACTTTTTCTTCTCAGTTGGGGAAGGATATAGATCAAGGTATTTAATATTATCTTAGGGTTTAATAGTATCTTTTTGGGCTTCATGTTCGCTTTTTTCCTTACTTTTATTTTGTTAATTGTAGTTTCCTATTTGCTTCAGTTGTTATTTTATGTAAAGACCCGCAAATTTCAAGGAAATTTTTTTCTTAATTTTCTTTGGAATTTTACAAGAGCGCAGCTTCAGACGGCACCTGATTCCGAGGCCCGGTGTGCCCGGAATCAATTTCCGAAGTTTGGCTCGGGTACGTTCAGTGAACGGACGAGCGGGTTTTTCTATCTTTTGAACCGGTGCCCGGAATCAAATTCTGAGGGCACCGATGAAATCGCAGCGCCGGTATTTGCTTAGAAACGCCTCTTCCGGAGTTGCGTTTGCTCAGACGTGGTTTTTAAATTTTACGGCTTTAAGTCAGAAATAAAATAAAGTTTGTGCGACAACTTTATTTTATTTCACCTAAGCTGCTTGGAAGCCACTTGAAGTCACTTAAAGACGGCTTGAACTGAGTTGAACTGGATAGGATGCTATCCAGAAATATCCTACCCTCTTGGTAGGATATTTGTGAGGCAGGGCCCGCACGAGCCCCTCCGTTTCTTTCGCTAAGTAACGCACCCGCGAAAACCCGTCAAAGTAACTGAAAAGTCAACCGACGCGTTTTCTTTAATTCTTAACAGACCATTTAATTGGGCGGTTTATTTCGTGAATTAAATGGACTGTTTCTTCGTGAATTAAATGGGTCGTTTCTTTCGTTGAATTAATTCAACGAATTGATGGATCGTTTCTTAACCGGTTTCGTGTGTTGGCATGTTTATAAAATAAGACCAACCCAAAAATCCTTGGAAAGGATTTGAAAGAATCTTCGTTCCTCCACCCTCTCCGCGAAGAACGCGAAGAACGCGAAGAACGCGAAGAACGCGAAGAACGCCGGCGACCGGAATTCGACGACGCACACCAAGATCTGCGACGTCGACGAGATCTACCCGCGACATTCTTCGGCGACGCCTCTTCTTCCGCGGCCGATCCTCGTTCGGCAACTAAGGTGAGAATCGGATCTTTTCTTCTCCCTTTTTAATTTCAATAACAACGGATTTAATTAATTAAATCCGTTTGTTCTTGATCCGGAGATTGGCGACGTGACGCCGGATACCGCGACGACGCGACGATCTCCTTCCTCCGCGACGAGCGATTCCGCGACGACCCCTCGTCCGACGACGACGACAAGGTAAGGGTTGATTGGAATATTTTCCTTCCCGTGATTTTATTTCTTTTAAAGTAAAGAACTTGATCTTCGAACAATTTTAACATTTAAAATTGTTGTTGATTGTTTTATTGTTCCTCCCGTGGATTACGACTAACGCGGAGGGTGCGGGTCTAACGAACAAGACCCGGCAACCCTCCGCCGATCTATTTTTTTGTTGTGCGGATTTGGCGGACGTCGACAAACCGTGCGGCAAGGGCAATTTGTTGATTCCGCAGTGAAGATCGTCCCCCGGGAGGAGCATCGGCGCAGACGGGAAAGAAATCGGGCCACCGGAGCATCTCCGGCGGCCCGCGGAAGGAGGCGGCGGCGCGGGTCGCCGGCGCGGCGGCGCCAGGCGCGCCGCCGTGGAAATCTTCCGCCGCGGCTGAAGCCGCGGCGGCGGCGGCAGCCGGTTCCGCGGTCGCGCGGAACCGGAATCGGACGCGGCGGCCCGGCCGCGTCCGCGTGACAGGCGGCCCCCCGCGGGGGCCGCGTTTCCTCAAAGCCGCGGGTCAAACCCGCGGCGGCCCTTCCTTCGGCCGCTCGGCCGAAGCCGAGCCGGCCGGTCCGGTCGGCCGGGCCGCGCCCAGGCCGGACCGGACCCGGCCGAGCCGGTTCGGGCCGGTTCGGGTCGGCCCGGTTCGGGCCGACCCGGTTCGGCCGACCCCAGGGGGGGGTTCGGGCCGGGTCGCCCCGGGCCCAGTACCCCCGTTTCGGGCCCTCTACGGTCTTTCGCCCATATCTTGGGCCTGGGACCTCCGATTGACGAACCGTCAGCGGCTACGCGATCCTTGGATCGAGACGGTCGTTTCGGTATATTATACTCAAGGTTTCGGAAGACTTTGGGTTCGGCCGGGTTGGTTCGTACACGAAGCCAACCGGGCCCTCGGAGCGGAAACGCTCATATCTTGAGCTACGGACGTCCGATCGACGTACCGTCAGCTGTGGTAGTTTCCTCTAAGTGAGACGGAACTTTTGGCATACCCTGCCCGAGGATCGGATACAGGCGGAGTACGGTCGGGTTGGTTTTGCCCTAAAAACCAACCGGGCCCCTGGGACGATAATGCCAATAACTCTCAGACCGGGCGTCCGATTGACGCGCCGTCTGTTGCGTTGAGATCCTGTTGTCGATACGGAACTTTTGGATACATCAACTTCGGACTACGTGTCAGTTGATGTATCAGCCTCTCGGCTCGTGGAGCGGACCCTCCTAAACGAGCTCGCTTTGTGCGGGAACCCTAGCGCTGGCTGTGACCTCGACGACAAAGCAGAGATCCTCCGTGGACTGCGACGACGGCAGAGCAGAGATCCTCCGTGGACTGCGACGACGACAGAGCAGAGATCCTTCGTGGACTGCGGCGACGACTGTGCAGAGATCCTCAGTGGACTGCGTCGACTACTGCACTCAGCGATCCCATGTGGATCAGTGCCTACAGGTTCTGTGTGTGCCCGATCCTACGTGGGTCCTTACTACCGGTTCTGTGTGAGCCACTGCCTACAGGTTCTGTGTGAGCCCGATCCTGTGTGGGTCTTCTGCGGGGGTTAGTACCTATCGATCCTTCGTGGGTCCGACGACTTAGACGGATCAGTGATCGTCTTTGACGTCATCTGAAAAAGTATACCTGGTTGAGCTGAATCTTATGTTACTCTCCTTTGTGGATTGTGTTGAACTATCCTATGTGGATTTACTATTTACTCTCCTTGTGGATTTGAGTCTTGCTTTCCTTTGTGGATTGAGTTGTTCTTGAGCTCGTGAGCAGAGCTAGAATTGGGGGCTTAGGTATATGTATGGGCATATACCTAAGTCGAGTCAGATGTTACTTCGTGATTGCATCTTTCTTTTGTGCTATATCCTTTGTGGATTTTGGGAGACCTTCGGGGGTCTCGGGGTCCTTACTGAGTAGTTGTACTCACCCCTGCACGGGCTATGCCCGCACCTTGTTGTGTTGGTTGCAGACGACGGACAGCGCTGATCACGGTTGGGCGTGGAGCAGGACGGTACCTGGAGGTGGACCACTGGGCGGGACGTGCTCGGAGCGGACGTGGGACCCGAGGAGCCTGGAGGCTATCTGTACCCACCCTTCAGGTGGGATTGCCAGTGGACGACACGAGGCCGCCGTCTTTTCTTCAGTTGCTGCTTTACTTTTCAGTTGTACTTTACAGTTGGGCTTGTATTCCGGCCCCCTTTACTTTTCTGCACTTTACTTTCCGCTTGCTGACTCTGTGTGGTTGTTACTTATAAAGGCAATGCCTTCCCTGTTACTGGGATCTTACGCCTTGGTGCTAGTCGCCAGCCCCTGGCCTATGGAAGGCGGGCTTGGGGTAGTCACGGCACGGGCCCCGAGGACGGGTCGTGACAAATTGGTATCAGAGGTGGTCGGTTCTACCGCAGACTCTGATCGTTCTTCCTTTCTATATGAAGCAATAGTGTTTAGTGTATTGAGTGTGGTTATCAGTTCAGGGAGCCCAGTGTTGGTGCGGCGGCCGACGTATCCGTACACCAGGACCCTGACTCCTGATTTCCGACTTAATGCATGAAAACATTGATTGCGTGTGTGTTTCAAGTTTTCTTTGTGATTACTTGTGTCAGCTCACCGGGTATACTGATCTGCTTTATGAAAGTCTCAAGTTTTCCTTGTGATTACTTGTGCCAGCTCACCAGGTATACTGTTCTGACTGTGGTGCTCTTGTTCTCAGGATGGCCCCGCGATGACGGCCAGCTAGGGTTCCGAGTGTAGGGCGCGACGGCAGCCCACCGAGCGACGAGGCCTCGGTGCAGGGCCCTTTGCCAGCAGTGGCACCGGCGGTAGCTTTACCCGCCGAGCCACCGATGCTGCCAGTACCAGACGCTGATGATGCACGTCGCCTCATGGCACTGCATGAGTTTCAGAGCCAGCGACCGCCCAGGTTTCGCGGTGAGGCGGACCCCCAGGCCGCCGAGGACTGGCTAGAGGCGGTGGTACGGATCTTCAGGCTAGTGAGGACACCAGCGGATCTCATGGTGATTCTCGCAGCGAGCCTCCTGCAGGCGGCGGCAGGACGATGGTGGAGCCTGATGCTCCAGGTTCACGATGAGGCATCCTTGCTCTGGGCGGACTTCGAGAGCCTCTTCCGCTCTGAGTTCGTCCCGGCCACCCTCCGAGCGGTGCGCATCCAGGAGCTTCTCCAGCTGCGCCAGGGCAGCATGACGGTTGCTCAGTACGCGGCGAGGTTCACGGACCTATCTCGCTACTCGACCGACATGGTACGGGACCCCTTCTTCCGGGCCCGGACCTTCGAGCAGGGCTTGCGACAGGAGATTCGGGCGTCGCTGATCTCCCTCAGCATTCCGACCCAGGCGGGAGTGCTGGAGCGAGCCCTCCTGATCGAGAGCTTCCTGGCAGAGCCTTCTTCAGCAGTGAGACCTAGCGCAGGGCGGCAGGTAGCTGAGTCATCGGCAGCAGGCAGCCGACGGATGACTCACGGGTCCAGGCAGACCAGACCCCCTCGCAGACGGCCTCAGGACACCGGCTCAGCGGTGCAGGGCACACAACGGAGTGCCAGCCTTTCGAGAGGCAGGCTGTGCTACTCTTGCGGCGGGCAGGGTCACATGGCTCGTGACTGCCCGACTCGCCGACTAGAGGAGCAGCAGACGGTGGAGGGGCCACCCAGGCAGAGGCAGAGGGTCGACCGTGGTGGTCCGCAGGGAGGAGGCGGACGAGGCAGAGGAGCTGGCCGAGCAGCGGGTGGTGGGCGACGCTTCCAGGCTCTACCCCCACCACCACCAGGAGGGCCACCTCGACCACAGGGAGCTGGCGGGCAGAGACATGCCCAGCTCCAGGCAGTGGAGGCCTACGACCCCGACATGCCAGAGATGATTCGAGGTACGATCTGTGTCTATTCCACCCTTGCTGCAGTACTTATAGACACAGGAGCGAGTCACTCTTTCATATCCTCTGCCCTTGTTCGGAGCTCGGAGATTCCGACTGAGCCGTTGGCTCGATCCTTACGGCTAGAGACTCCTACGGGAGCAGACTCGACGATTACGCACTGGTGCCGGCAGTGTGAGCTGACTCTAGGAGGCGAGAGCTTCGGCTGGGATCTCCTTGTAGCGGCGTCGAGGCCTTACGACGTCATCTTGGGCATGGATTGGCTATCCACGGTTCATGCCCAGATCGACTGTTTTAGGCGCAAGGTGCGATGTGTTCGTACCGACGGGAGCAGGTTTACCTTCACCGGCGAGAAGGGAACCTTTGCAGCACAGGATGGACTTCCGCGGAGGAGAGTGCAGCCCATCTCTCATCAGTTGGCTAGCCTCATCCTAGGAGCAGTGGATGTGCGGAGTCCGGCTTTTCCTGCAGTGGTGGACCAGTACGTGGACGTCTTTCCCGACGACGTTCCAGGGCTACCTCCTCGTAGAGAGGTAGACTTTTACATCGACTTGTACCCCGGGACAGCCCCGATATCTACTCCAGCATATCGGATGGCCCCCGCCGAGCTTCGAGAGCTGCGGGTACAGTTGGAGGACTTGCAGAGAAAGGGGTCTATCCGACCCAGTGTTTCACCCTGGGCTTCCCTGATTTTGTTCGCCAAGAAGGCGGACGGGAGCTTGCGACTATGTGTCGACTATCGTCGCCTGAACCAGGTGACAGTGAGGAACAAGTATCCGCTGCCACGGATTGATGACCTCTTCGATCAGCTCAAGGGAGCGCGGTGGTTCTCGAAGATAGACCTCTGGTCAGGCTATCATCAGCTCAGAGTTCGAGACGAGGACGTGCAGAAGACGGCCTTCAGGTGTCGGTATGGCCATTATGAGTTCTTGGTTATGCCGTTCGGCGTAACCAATGCTCCAGCAGTGTTCATGAGCCTCATGAACAGGATCTTCCAGCCATACCTCGACTGATTTGTCGTTGTCTTCATTGACGACATTTTGGTATACTCGACGACTGAGGAGGAGCATGCCTACCACCTGCGAGTTGTGCTAGACACACTCCGAGAGCACCAGCTTTATGGCAAGCTCTCAAAATGCCAGTTCTGGTTACGTGAGGTCCATTTCTTGGGGCACGTCATTTCTGAGGCGGGAGTTGCAGTGGATCCCGCGAAGATCGAGGCAGTGCTAGCTTGGGAGCCACCCAGGAGCGTGACAGAGGTACGGAGCTTCTTGGGCCTAGCGGGATATTATCGGAGATTCGTGCCAGACTTCTCCAGAGTTGCAGCACCACTCTCAGCCTTGACGAAGAAGGGGAAACCCTTTGTGTGGTCAGACAGATGTCAGCAGAGCTTCCAGGAGCTGAGACAGAGATTGACCAGCGCACCTATCTTGAGGTTGCCTGAGGAGGGAGTTGGGTACGTAGTTTACTGCGAGGCATCAGGGACTGGACTCGGGTGCGTCCTGATGCAGGAGCGGGCCGTGGTCGCCTACGGATCACGTCAGTTGAGGCCGCATGAGCAGAACTACGCCACTCATGACATGGAGTTAGCAGCAGTGGTCTTCGCTCTGAAGACTTGGCGGCACTATCTGATGGGCGAGCGCTTCACAGTCTTTTCTGACCACCAGAGTCTCAGGTATATCTTCTCTCAGAAGGACCTGAACCTGAGACAGCGGAGATGGCTTGAGTTCCTCCAGGACTATGACTTTGAGATAGTCTATACTCCTGGGAAGGGGAACGTGGTAGCCGATGCCCTCAGCAGGAGGAAGGGCATTCAGCTACTTGAGGAGGCGACGGAGCAGCTAGCCTCCTTGCAGATATCCTTCGTGGATAGAGACGGAGAAGCCTTTCTTCAGTCTCTCACAGTCTCTCCTCCACTTCTACAGCGGGTTAGAGAGGCTCAGCGTGGGGACGCTGACTGTGAGACCCGGCGTGCACTGATATCCTCAGGTCAGGCACCTGATGGCTTCTCCCTTGGAGCAGAGCACGACATTCTTTTCAGAGGGCGTACCTTCGTACCAGTCGCTTTACGAGAGGAGGTGCTGAGAGAGTTTCACACTTCTCCCTTGGCGGTACATCCCGGAGTGGCGAAGATGTACCAGGATCTCAGACGACAGCACTGGTGGCCGGGCTTGAAGAAAGCTGTGGCAGAGTTCGTTTCACGATGCCTCACCTGCCAGCAGGTGAAGGCAGAGCACCAGGTACCAGCAGGCTTGGTACAGCCCTTGGAGGTCCCGGAGTGGAAGTGGGACGGCATATCTATGGACTTCGTGACTGGACTTCCACGTACTTCCAGAGGTCACGACTCCATTTGGGTGATTGTCGACCGACTCACCAAGTCGGCACACATCTTACCCATCAGAGAGCAGGGCTCAGTGGAGAGCTTGGGACGTCTTTACGTCCAGGAGATCGTACGGCTTCACGGTGTGCCATCATCTATCGTCTCCGATCGAGATGCTCGTTTCACTTCCCGGCTCTGGAAGGGGTTGCAGGAGGCGTTCGGGACGCGGCTCCATCTGAGCACAGCCTTCCACCCTCAGACGGATGGTCAGACGGAGAGGACCATACAGACACTCGAGGACATGCTCCGTGCATGTGTTCTCGACTTTGGTCGCAGCTGGGAGGACCACCTACCCTTGGTGGAGTTCGCGTACAACAACAGCTACCACTCCACCATCGGGATGGCACCATACGAGGCGTTGTACGGCAGACCCTGCAGATCACCGTTGTGCTGGACAGACCCTGGGGAGTCAGCACTCGTGGGACCAGAGATGGTCCGAGCCACGACAGAGAAGGTCCAGATCATCCAGGAGAGGATGAGGACAGCTCAGAGCCGGCAGAAGTCATATGCTGACAGGAGGCGGAGGCCACTAGAGTTCGAGGATGGCGACCACGTCTTTTTGCGTGTCTCACCTCGACGTGGTTTACGGAGATTTGGCCGAGGCGGCAAGTTGTCTCCACGCTTCATCGGGCCTTTCCAGGTCCTCAGCAGGATAGGAGAGGTGGCTTATCGCCTCGCTCTACCACCTCAGTTGCACCGGGTGCACGACGTCTTCCACGTGTCTCAGCTGAGGAGATACGTGCACGACCCGACGCACATCATCGACTTTGGGGAGCTGGACGTGGACGATGGGGCGACTTTTGCGGAGGTTCCAGTGGAGATCGAGGATCGACAGGAGCGGGTCCTACGTGGGCGGTCGATACCTCTTGTGCGCGTCATATGGCAGCACGGGAACCTCCAGGAGAGCACTTGGGAGCGGGAGGCTCAGATGCGTGCTCAGTACCCCCATTTGTTTCCCTAGTTTTTGATGTATCTTTACGTGGACGTAAAGCCCTGAGGTGGGAGTAATGTAAAGACCCGCAAATTTCAAGGAAATTTTTTTCTTAATTTTCTTTGGAATTTTACAAGAGCGCAGCTTCAGACAGCACCTGATTCCGAGGCCCGGTGTGCCCGGAATCAATTTCCGAAGTTTGGCTCGGGTACGTTCAGTGAACGGACGAGCGGGTTTTTCTATCTTTTGAACCGGTGCCCGGAATCAAATTCTGAGGGCACCGATGAAATCGCAGCGCCGGTATTTGCTTAGAAACGCCTCTTCCGGAGTTGCGTTTTCTCAGACGTGGTTTTTAAATTTTACGGCTTTAAGTCAGAAATAAAATAAAGTTTGTGCGACAACTTTATTTTATTTCACCTAAGCTGCTTGGAAGCCACTTGAAGTCACTTAAAGACGGCTTGAACTGAGTTGAACTGGATAGGATGCTATCCAGAAATATCCTACCCTCTTGGTAGGATATTTGTGAGGCAGGGCCCGCACGAGCCCCGCCGTTTCTTTCGCTAAGTAACGCACCCGCGAAAACCCGTCAAAGTAACTGAAAAGTCAACCGACGCGTTTTCTTTAATTCTTAACAGACCATTTAATTGGGCGGTTTATTTCGTGAATTAAATGGACTGTTTCTTCGTGAATTAAATGGGTCGTTTCTTTCGTTGAATTAATTCAACGAATTGATGGATCGTTTCTTAACCGGTTTCGTGTGTTGGCATGTTTATAAAATAAGACCAACCCAAAAATCCTTGGAAAGGATTTGAAAGAATCTTCGTTCCTCCACCCTCTCCGCGAAGAACGCGAAGAACGCGAAGAACGCGAAGAACGCGAAGAACGCCGGTGACCGGAATTCGACGACGCACACCAAGATCTGCGACGTCGACGAGATCTACCCGCGACATTCTTCGGCGACGCCTCTTCTTCCGCGGCCGATCCTCGTTCGGCAACTAAGGTGAGAATCGGATCTTTTCTTCTCCCTTTTTAATTTCAATAACAACGGATTTAATTAATTAAATCCGTTTGTTCTTGATCCGGAGATTTGCGACGTGACGCCGGATACCGCGACGACGCGACGATCTCCTTCCTCCGCGACGAGCGATTCCGCGACGACCCCTCGTCCGACGACGACGACAAGGTAAGGGTTGATTGGAATATTTTCCTTCCCGTGATTTTATTTCTTTTAAAGTAAAGAACTTGATCTTCGAACAATTTTAACATTTAAAATTGTTGTTGATTGTTTTATTGTTCCTCCCGTGGATTACGACTAACGCGGAGGGTGCGGGTCTAACGAACAAGACCCGGCAACCCTCCGCCGATCTATTTTTTTGTTGTGCGGATTTGGCGGACGTCGACAAACCGTGCGGCAAGGGCAATTTGTTGATTCCGCAGTGAAGATCGTCCCCCGGGAGGAGCATCGGCGCAGACGGGAAAGAAATCGGGCCACCGGAGCATCTCCGGCGGCCCGCGGAAGGAGGCGGCGGCGCGGGTCGCCGGCGCGGCGGCGCCAGGCGCGCCGCCGTGGAAATCTTCCGCCGCGGCTGAAGCCGCGGCGGCGGCGGCAGCCGTTCCGCGGTCGCGCGGAACCGGAATCGGACGCGGCGGCCTGGCCGCGTCCGCGTGACAGGCGGCCCCCCGCGGGGGCCGCGTTTCCTCAAAGCCGCGGGTCAAACCCGCGGCGGCCCTTCCTTCGGCCGCTCGGCCGAAGCCGAGCCGGCCGGTCCGGTCGGCCGGGCCGTGCCCAGGCCGGACCGGACCCGGCCGAGCCGGTTCGGGCCGGTTCGGGTCGGCCCGGTTCGGGCCGACCCGGTTCGGCCGACCCCAGGGGGGGGTTCGGGCCGGGTCGCCCCGGGCCCAGTACCCCCGTTTCGGGCCCTCTACGGTCTTTCGCCCATATCTTGGGCCTGGGACCTCCGATTGACGAACCGTCAGCGGCTACGCGATCCTTGGATCGAGACGGTCGTTTCGGTATATTATACTCAAGGTTTCGGAAGACTTTGGGTTCGGCCGGGTTGGTTCGTACACGAAGCCAACCGGGCCCTCGGAGCGGAAACGCTCATATCTTGAGCTACGGACGTCCGATCGACGTACCGTCAGCTGTGGTAGTTTCCTCTAAGTGAGACGGAACTTTTGGCATACCCCGCCCGAGGATCGGATACAGGCGGAGTACGGTCGGGTTGGTTTTTCCCTAAAAACCAACCGGGCCCCTGGGACGATAATGCCAATAACTCTCAGACCGGGCGTCCGATTGACGCGCCGTCTGTTGCGTTGAGATCCTGTTGTCGATACGGAACTTTTGGATACATCAACTTCGGACTACGTGTCAGTTGATGTATCAGCCTCTCGGCTCGTGGAGCGGACCCTCCTAAACGAGCTCGCTTTGTGCGGGAACCCTAGCGCTGGCTGTGACCTCGACGACAAAGCAGAGATCCTCCGTGGACTGCGACGACGGCAGAGCAGAGATCCTCCGTGGACTGCGACGACGGCAGAGCAGAGATCCTTCGTGGACTGCGGCGACGACTGTGCAGAGATCCTCAGTGGACTGCGTCGACTACTGCACTCAGCGATCCCATGTGGATCAGTGCCTACAGGTTCTGTGTGAGCCCGATCCTACGTGGGTCCTTACTACCGGTTCTGTGTGAGCCACTGCCTACAGGTTCTGTGTGAGCCCGATCCTGTGTGGGTCTTCTGCGGGGGTTAGTACCTATCGATCCTTCGTGGGTCCGACGACTTAGACGGATCAGTGATCGTCTTTGACGTCATCTGAAAAAGTATACCTGGTTGAGCTGAATCTTATGTTACTCTCCTTTGTGGATTGTGTTGAACTATCCTATGTGGATTTACTATTTACTCTCCTTGTGGATTTGAGTCTTGCTTTCCTTTGTGGATTGAGTTGTTCTTGAGCTCGTGAGCAGAGCTAGAATTGGGGGCT